>OX411317.1:5010000-10010000 GCA_948150665.1 Conistra vaccinii | reverse complement strand
GGTGCTGGCTAAACTTTTGACCACGGCATAAACTGATATTTTCGTAAACCTAGTGCTAATATCAGAGATGAAGAAGATAATCAAAGTAGGAGGGTACAACAATATTTATCTGAATATGATAAATTGTAGTAAGTAGATTATCTGGCTTGGCACAAAGCCCGCAGCTCTGTGGATCTCCCTCTGTTTGTTCAATACTCTGCATTAAGGCAGGCATTGAAGCAAACACTGTCAGATAAATTGTTTTCGCTTGTATGTAAACAATACTTAATTATTGTAACCTCAAAACCTATACAAGGAGAATTTACTGTCGGAGTTTCCTCGTATGTTACGCCTTTGTAAGTGTCCAATTTATGATCTAACCGCAGTTGTATGTCTCGCTTTGTTTTATTTGTTGTGTAAACAATCATTTATCGTTTCTCTCTTGTGCGTTAATAGTACCTACTATTTTAGTGCCTGTGTTGACTAAAACTGGCAATTAACTCATTATCCTGCAAGCGGTCAACGAAACACTGAGCAATTGACGATTTTCGATTGTTAAATTGGGCCATCATCAAAGATCGTTAGAGCTCCACATTGCTTGCTTTTTGTCAGAATCTAGGTTACAATTTGAAGTCCCATCAAAGAGTAATCGAATTTCTCTATAATGGAATGTCTCCATTATCTAGGTCTAAACTGCTACATAAATAAACTATCCTCTCAAAATGGCGACATAACCCTCCCGTTCTATCGTTATTTCTCAAGAATAGGGATATATCTTGATATAAAAGAGATCTATCTCTGTATTCACCACTGTCATCGGTATCTGTAAGTGTTAAAAGGTTTATTTCTCGAGGGATCCCATTCGCGGGTTTTGCGTGCCTGTACATAACTCTTTTAAAACACTTTTCATAGCTTATAGAACGAATGTGTAATACTAATCGATTTTTAAATGTATTTGTTTTGTTATTTTGGTTGTAACCTTTTTACTCTGAGCTCTGACGTCTTATACGCGCTAATGCCTTTTCAATGGTTGTTGCGGAGTAGGTATTAAGTACTTACAAGTATTCACAATCCAATAACGTAAATGTCAAAAGAAAGGTAAAGACTTATTTATGTGACACACTCGGGCGTTGGGGACGTATTACGAAAATGTTGCCTAAATATATTGGGATATATGTTGAGACCTCTGATATTTAAAGTATATTTAGGTAAACCTATTTAGGTATAAAGTTTCTACTCTCTTCTCACGTTAGGGAATTTAAAGTCTGTAAAAAATATTAACAAGAAACCTTCTATTGCATGTAGATTTCGATGACGTAACTTTGTATTAGACGTTTCCAGTCTGGAGAACTAATGTGGTCGTGTGTTCCATTAACGGTGGGATACCTGATATGGTATCCTGCGTACCCTGATGCCTGCATGCAACCAGAGTTGATGGACGCTACTGGAGGCGCGAAACTCGTAGCTACGTTCAGGGGGTCTAAACACGAAATCCGTAGTTTCGACCGGAGTTACGGGCGTTTCGTAGGTACTCTGTATCACTTACGTATCTGGGCCCGAACTAAGAATGAATGACAATACGATTTGACAGTTGTCCCTAAACTAGATATGTTTTTGCCCGTAAAAAAAATAGAATTTGTCATTTGTTTTGACGTTTTGCAACTACTTTCGGACGGGCCGGCCGTCTTCGTTGACAGAGTTAGAGTATACAGTAGACCCCCAGGGCCGAATCAATATAGGTTGCTATCGACACGCTAAGAAGATCACAATATTCTTCTTAGTTGTAATAAATGATGGGTCTTGTGTTCATACATTTTTGAATCATTAATGTCACTAAGCAAGAACAATGAAATCAAATGACGTTCGTCCCTGAAACGACGTGTGCTTAAAGGTTGAAGGTATAGCACGGCGCCTACCATTTAACTGACTGACAGATATATGCACAGAAGTATCAATAAACACGAAAAAATATATTAAAACCGACAGTTTTGTATACCTACCGTCGGCGGAGGTGGAAAACTAAATATAAAAGTAGGTAATAATATAGTTAGGCGAGAATATGCGGCATGATTTGGGTGTTACGAAAATGATGAAAAGTCTATTTGACCACAGTTATTTAGTTCTCTACTTGTTTTGTTAATCTGGTTAGTGATAAAAGTTCCAACTTCAGAATATGCCCAACTAAGAGTTTATCTTCCTAAAAAATTTCTTACAAGAACAGTCTTAATATTTTTGCCACCATTGCCCCTTTATCATTCAGTCATGAAGTGGGAACAGATGCAGAAATACCCAGTGCTGCATGGGGTGTGAAGGATACTGTTGACAAGACATTTCTAAACGCTGAACATTTTCGAGCGTAGGAGGAACGGGTTTGTCTTAATTAGTTTGTAGTAAGCCAAGGCTCTAGTCTTGTCTACTACTAAAGTCATATTAGCCATTACCGCTCAAGTTTCAACTTTATGAGAAGTAAACTGAATTATATGGAACATTGTAAGACTAAGTTATAACTTAGACATCTCCAATAAAAGTTTTAATAGTTCACCAAGTATATAGGTGTAACTCTAGCGAATGTGGTACCTACTTAGTTGAAAAGTTCAATCTAAATAAAGGTATAGGTACATAGGTATACTGGTTCCTTGTCAAAGAGGATAACACTGGTTGCAATTCAAATCCTGAACTGTGATGGAAACTTGCATTACCGTTCAGAATTACAAATACAATCAGTGTTTGTTACCCTCTTTTTTTGTCAAGAAATCTCTTGCCGGGAAAAAACAGTGTGAATTGTCACTGCCATTCAAGGTGGCAATGTTGCCAGTCTTCTTAGTACGTTAAACTATGAGAAAGTAGACGGTTTTGTGCGCTATGACCTTTAAAAATCTTGTTAAAAGCACATTATCATCATTCTCCTGCCCTCATCCCAATTTAATTGGAGTCAGCGCAACATGTCTTTTCCTTCCATACTTCTCTATTAGTCGTCATCTCGGTAGTCACCCGGTTTCTAGCCATATCGTCTTTCACACAGTCCATTCATCGTTTCTTTGGTCTTCGCTCTTCCCCTACTCTTATAGCCATTAGTATTCATACTCAAAACTTTCCTCACGACATTTTCGTCATTTCTCCGCAACATAAGCAAAAACTTCTTCTTGCAGAAAGAAAAACTTCTTAAAAAATAATCTCATCTTTAATAATCTTCTTGTCAATTTGATGTCGTTTGTTTTTCTTACTAACACAAAAATATAGATGATTCTGTAATGGATAGTCTGAAATAAAGTTATTTAATATATTAAGAGCACTGTGAGACGAAAATTTCAATGCGCTCAACCTGGTGTTGAAACACAGGACCTTCAAACCGCAATCAGTATGTCAGATGTTTACGTTACGTATTTCTAGTGGTTCTATTGTCCCATATCTCAAAATCGCAATTTTGTGCAAATCACCAAATTAAGGAGCGGGTGTACTGCACCCCTCGCCATTCTGCATTGTTTGTCCTACTGTGCATTGTCTGTATAATAGCCGGCAGATAAACGCCCAATTATTCCCTCGCCCACACGCGCCATACAATAGATTCGTTTACAATGGCGCTCTGTAGTTATCCGCATAGTTTTTCTTAGAGCCGCCTTGTAGATCTAAAGATAGTATTTTTATAGTAAATTACGGTAATACACGTTGTTTCTATGCCTAGTTCTCACACTGTTTAGTTAATTATTTTGGCCCCGTTTATCATGCATGAGTGTTAATAGTATTTTATTATGCTGCAAACAAATTTTTTGAATGCATAGGTCGTTGTAAGTCATCCAAGGACTAAAATGTTTACAACCACAGAATAATTTTCTATTTAATTTTTATTATTCGTTCATGACGTAGGTATCACTTTGATGATCGCACAAAAAAAACTTGACAAAAAAAAAACAATTGTCGAGCATTATTTTTCGTCTCGCTGCGGTCTACGTCCTTCGGCTGAGGTACATTCAGCCGTATAAATCTTCATTAGTGCCCGTATCGGGCACGCCGCCGCTGACCGGCCCTTTTACTCTCCAACCAATTTATCGGCCGTTCCGTTCATTGGCTATAACTAGACCACTCGAGTATTATTCGGGCTTAGGTATGCCACGCACTACATAAAATGTGATACCGCGGTCGTAAACCGGCGCGGTGTGTGAATGCCTGATGCCTGTGCACGACACGATCCATTGCGCTGCATTCAGTAAATTAAAAAATATATAGACCGTGTGTTCAAAATTCGAATGTTCTTGTTTTGTTTTCTCACGGTATTTAATGGCTTTACAATTAAAATGAATATAAAACTGCTATAAAAGTTCGCATAAAGGTTGCATTTTATTTTATCCTCATTTCATAACTAACAATCTGAACTACAATGAAAGGTCGATCCACAGACTGTAAATAACGGCCAAGTTAATAAAATAATCTATGTGAGTGAGTTTTTGTGTGAGTTTATACACTACATAAACTATACATATTTAGTAACATGCATTAAAATTTGCTAAAGGAACATAAAATAAAAAAAATTAACAAACTCTTTTGAGTGAAGGAAACTTCACTCTGGCAAGCAATATCGTTCAAGTAGATGATCTAATAGATATACAGAGCACAATCTATTTGATTACTTTATAAACTAAGCAAGAAGGTAGGTACAAAGAATTCATTAATTCCTTTAATTATGTCTGTTGTAGAGTTGTGACGACTTAACAGTAATTATCTGAATGCAACAGCTATTTAGCTCAAACGTGAATCATTCGTGCTTTTATACATGGCTATTTGAGGACTAACATTATCTTATGTTATGTGCCAGTAAGAAGAACCATTTCGAAAAAATCAAAATCATAGACTATTTTTTTTTTCGTACCCTGCTGTGCATTTAAATTGACTTAACATTAGGGCTAGGGACAAATCTGGTAATATTTTTCAGCCGATGTATGGCAGCGCGTATTTTTCGCCAAGTTATGGCATTTTCGGAATAGATTAGATAGGTACCTATTTATTTAACTTGATGCAATACAGCGTAATAGCGCACTCTTTTCATCGCTTTTCTCCGCTACGGTTAATGCGTACCTAGAAGGGCCCTTCTCAGATACGAAAATGAGAAAAACAAGGAAATGCCATAACGACTAATACCATAATGACTTATTGAAAAATAAGTACCCTATGACAACACTAGTAATGTACAAGGTTAAATAAGGAAATTATCCATAAACTTTCCGTACCTAATAAAACTTTGAAAAGCCAGCTAGACGTAGCCAGTTCAAAGTCAAAAGTTTCAATAACACTTACCTCTATAGTACCTAATAAAAACAGACCAATTTCACTGAATTATTTTGTACAGGTGCAAACAACCTTTGGGTAATATTATTTTTATTTAGAGATAAAATAAATAAATGTAAAACGTAATGGTCTATCAAATGCCTGTCTTGTCAAGTGAAATACTGAAAGATAATTCGATTATGAATTCGTAACCATTTCAAGTTAACTTCATTTTTCGATTTCGTGCCCACATAATTCGCTTTTGGCAGTTTCATAAGACCCTTGACATTTTGAAGTGATCGCCTCCGATCAGCTGACTGTCAAGTCGTGCGATGCTTGTCAGAACTCGTGGGCATGCTTACTCAACCAAAAAGTGAACCATAAAGTTAATTTCACTTTTTAAAGCTCGCTGGCCAGTGTTCTAAAACTCGTTTTAAAAGTTTAATAATATCTGTCTCTAAAAAGTATCTTATCGTTTATATCTTTTTGGACGTCGCTTATCTTTGAATTTAGTACCATTTTGTAATCATTTTAATTTAAGTACTAAAGATATATTAATTGGATGATATCAGGCTTTTTTGTGTTGGGTAACTGAGACCGTAACAGTTGAGTAATCGAGACAGCCAGACGTTCGACTAATGAGCAACAAATAATCCGCATTTGTAGGTTTTCTCTTTAATCAATATTTATACTTTAACTCGACGATATTATTGTTTCTTTTAAATTACTGTAAATAAATAACATTTTCACGCCTGTGCTCAATATTATGCCATGAATCTCGGATCTGAATTTTAAAATTAGATTTGTCTTTCTATATAAGTACATCATTTCTCTGTAATCTGAAGAATATAAAATAATAATCTCCAGAATACCGCACTAAAACTTATCTGAAAACTGACCTTTTTAGAATAGAGATCTACAAGAAACCCTATAATGAAACGACGAAGACACAGCCACTCATAACAAAAATTCCCACTGACCTCAATTGAGCACTAGATTATGAAACTTGTTTCTACAATACTGGCTTAAAAGGAATCCAGAAACTTTCTTTTATAAAGAAGGTACCTATCTAGAGTAGGGATGATGACAAAAACCATTTTTTTTTTGTCTTTTAGATAGATTATTAAACAATTCTTTTTTTAAGTAATCAAAAGATTACGGCAATACATTGAGTTAAAATGTGGCATGACGTCACTCCCCGGTAGATTTTATACTAACTTGTGACGTAGCGAGCCCCCTCTCCCGAATGTCAATGTGTTTTATCTAAACCATTTATTATTAATATGATAAATAAAAAATACGTGTCTTATATTTTTATATTGTCTGACTGACGGACTTAATAGTTTTTTTTCCCAGTCAAAATCCCTATTATATGATTTTTGTGAAACAACTCTTCTATCAAAGATTCCCACTAACCCCTATACTTAACTCTTTAAACCTTGCACAACGAAATAGACCAATTTTCCCACCACTTCCTCATTCCTGTCCCCAATTGGGCACAGCTGACCTTTGCTCCGAGCGACTGGTTGCAGGTATCCAGCACATGATGCAAGCGAGAGGACGGGGGCGGCGTGGGTGCGAGGCCGCTTGCACAACTGCACTGAAGCTAAGTCCTTCGTACTTAGCAGCTCAGCTTTTAGCGATGGAATGTCGTTAAATGTACTAATTTTGATGTTCAGTAGGTCTATGAGAAAAGAGAAGGGGTTTGGCGAATCTTGCGTTAGGGGACAGTATGAACATTTTGGTAGATCTGCGACATATTTATGTGACCCTAGTCATGCGTGTTAGACAAGGTCAGGTCTAAAAACCGAAAAAACGACTGCAGGTACATATTTCGATAGCATTTAATTTAGGGCATACACCTGTGTAACGTGGACTGTAGATTTGTTGACAATCTTACTTGTTGAAGGACCTACACTGTCCTCCCATACCTAATAAGTAATAACACTGTTATTTAAACATATGGCAAACAATTATTTTTAAAAGAGTAACCGTGGAGTTTCTTGCCGGCTCTTCACCATACGAAAAGATCTATTGGAAACGTGCATTTAGGTTAAAGTGAAATAAAATATTTTGAATTTAAACTTGGAATTATAGTATATCGTAGAAAACATCGGAAGCACGAACGCCACGCATTCATCGAATTAGTATCGTAACGACGAAACATCTACAGGTTGGATGTGGCTTTCACATCGATCATAGAGATTACTCATTGAATACCAACTGATACACTCACAACTTTTACTTTCGTTTCCATATTTTTAACGAAACGAAACGAGATAGGCCAAAAGTGATGGTTTAAAAAATATTTAGTCGACGGCCATAAAACAAATGACGGAGAAAGTCGAGCAGGAATTATACTTATTAAAAATAAAAATAAGCCAGACTTCTAGGATTCAAAATTTGTTAGTACACAAAACTATATAGGATTCAAAATTTTATGGCCAGCTTTGTACTTACCTACCTAAAAGCACAAAACTTTCTTTGAAAAGTGTCATGAAAGCTAAGTTTATTTACTCGAATTCCTCTTATTCCATTCATAGAGCGACGAACACTTTATTTGAATCCGTTCGAAATTCGAATCTAAACTTTTGCTTTACATTCTATGCGGATAAAGCACAGGTACTGCATTCTATTCAGCCAACCTGACTGGCCCTGGGACTCATTTCGCAACTGTTTAGGTCAAAACAGGTGAACATTGTTGATAAAACTGGTTTCTGTGTTAGATGCAGATCCTTTGTCCCATACGAGGATATGCGACGTAGCTTAGCGTGGGAGGTGTGTAGGCAGGTAGGTATTCTTTAGATAGGACATCGATCAATGCCTTCGTTTATTGCAACACTTCCTAGATATGCGTAGATAGCTGCATGTATTTGTGTTTTGAACTGTATTTTCATGGCGGATGGTTATTCTGGGGACTTGGGTTGTCCATCTGTTCAGAAAAATTAACTTTGTGAACAGTCTGGGGGTCTCGGTGCTGTTGGAGAGGTGGATGCACGTGATGGTGGATGATTATTGTTTTATAATTAAACTAGCTTTTACCCGCGGCTTCGCCCGCGTAAAGGTCGGAAAATATCCCACAGGACCGTACTACCGGGATTCAGATTATCCTCTTTCCTAACCCAGATCATGGCCTATACGGATTTAGCTAAAAGACCATACGCCTTTCAACTAAATCCGTTCAGCCCTTACGGCATGAAAAAGTAACAGGCACATTTTAGGGTTGCGTACCTCAAAATGAAAAAATGATCTCTTTCAGTCGTCAGTAATTTGACATTCGAAAGAAGAAGACAAAGCTTTGTAACTATACTATATGTTTAACTATACAGACGCTATACAACGTTTATTAGTAAGGAGGTAATGTTTGTAGCGGTTACACCGCCACATACGAACTACACATGAAAGACATGATGTCACACAAATCCTGCATCGCGCAGTTAGAATTTACCACGCGAACGACATAGATAAGACTATCCGAAATCAACTTATGGGCAGTTGCCCGCCCGACATACCACCCGTCTAGTCGGAGGATCCTCCCTTTTCTATGGTGGATGAGTGAACTTTACACCCTGTTCCTCATACCACTAAATTGGTGACCCTGAGACTGAACGTCAACGCAGCCTTCGTGCAACTACTTCAGCGTGACGTCATCATCATCAATCCCGCAAGCTTTCGTGAGGCGAGTTACACAGCCAGCCAGCACCCACGGCTCAGCGGGTATCCTGACCACCAGCATGCAGCGAACGCGCATTCCTGGTCAACACCCTTAGACTCATCACCCCGACTCACTGGGGAATCACCGAAATCACCTCAATCACCGCAATCACCGCAATCACCTCAATCACCGCAGACAGTTCCAACTCACTGTGAACTGTGCGGCACCCGGTTCCGACTCACTGGTAGCACAATCACCACAATCGCCACAATCACCGCAGACAGTTCCGACTCACCGTGAACTGTGCCGCACCCGGTTCCGACTCACTGGAACCACACCTTAAATCTCTTAAAAATAAGAGACAACAAAAATAATTACTGAAATCATCGCAATCACCTCAATCACCGAAAACACCGAAATCACCGCAATCACCGAAATCACCTCAATCACCGCAATCACCTCAATCAGCTCAATCACCGCAATCACCACTATCACCAAAATCGCCGCAATCACCGCAGACAGTTCCAACTCACTGTGAACTGTGCGGCACCCGGTTCCGACTTACTGTGTAGCGGTTAGACCGCCACATACAAAAACTACGAAACAAAAAGACATGACGTCACACAATTCCTACATCTCGCAGTTAGAGTTTACTGAGCGAATAACATAGATAAGACTATCCGAAATCAACATATGGGCAGTTGCCCGCCAGACATAATACCCGTCTGGTTGGAGGATCCTCCCTTTTCTATGGTGGATGAGTGAACTTTACACCCTGTTCCTCATACCACTAAATTGGTGACCCCGAGTATCAACGTCAACGCAGCCTTCGTGCAACAACTTCAGCGTGACGTCATCATCATCACTCCCGCAAGCTTTCGTGAGGCGAGTCACACAGCCAGCCAGCACCCACGGCTTCAACGGGTATCTTGACCACTAGCATGCAGCGAACGCGCATTCCTGGTCATCACCTTCAGCCTCATCAGCAACCTTGGCACAGCACCTGCATTTCCGGCCGGTCTCACAAGCAGAGCCTATTCTACCCTCTCCTGGTCGACGCAAGCAGTCAGCCAAAAACCCGGCGCTGTACCACATCCGACTCACTGGATGACGACGCAGCGCCTCCCCGACTCACTGGGGAATCACCGCAGACAGTTCCGACTCACCGTGAACTATGCGGCACCCGGTTCCGACTCACTGGAACCACAGCTGGCACTGTGAAGCATCGCAAGATCCAAGACTCAGCCCACTATCGACCTCCGGTCTCCGGAGGGGAGTGATGTAGCGGTTAGACCGCCACATACAAAAACTACGAAACAAAAAGACATGACGTCACACAATTCCTACATCTCGCAGTTAGAGTTTACTGAGCGAATAACATAGATAAGACTATCCGAAATCAACATATGGGCAGTTGCCCGCCAGACATAACAACCCGTCTGGTTGGAGGATCCTCCCTTTTCTATGGTGGATGAGTGAACTTTACACCCTGTTCCTCATACCCCTAAAACTGGAACCACAATCACCACAATCGCCACAATCACCGCAGACAGTTCCGACTCACCGTGAACTGTGCCGCACCCGGTTCCGACTCACTGGAACCACACCTTAAATCTCTTAAAAATAAGAGACAACAAAAATAATCACCGATATCACCGAAATCACCGCAATCACCTCAATCACCGAAAACACCGAAATCACCACAATCACCTCAATCACCACAATCAGCTCAATCACCGCAATCACTTCAATCAGCTCAATCACCGCAATCACCACAATCAACACAATCACCACAATCGCCGCAATCACTGCAGACAGTTCCAACTCACTGTGAACTGTGCGGCACTCGGTTCCGACTCACTGGAACCACAATCACCACAATCGCCACAATCACCGCAGACAGTTCCGACTCACCGTGAACTGTGCCGCATCCGGTTCCGACTCACTGGAACCACACCTTAAATCTCTTAAAAATAAGAGACAACAAAAATAATCAATAATACATGTGAACTTTAAAATCAACCCCTATTTTAGCCCTTTGGGGGATGATTTTACAAAAACGCTGAAAAGCGTAATTCTTTATTTCTTACCAAAAGCATGAATTTGAATTTCCATATCCCCAACTTAGAAATATTGAGTTTCCCATACAAACTTTCATCCCTTATATCACCCCCTTGGGGGTTATTTTTGAGACAAAAAGTACCCTATGTCCTTCTCTAGGATGCCATCTATCTCCTTGCCAAATTTCATCGAAATCCGTTCAGTGGTTTAGCCGTGAAAAGGTAACATACAGACAGACAGACAGACAGACAGACAGACAGACAGACAGAGTTACTTTCGAATTTATAATATTAGTATGGATGGAATCGAATGAAAATCCTAATAACTATAGTGCATCTACTTGTAATGTGTAATGTTATAATGTGCCTATAATGAATATGTATGTATAATTCTATGTCATTTCTAGTACTTAATATGAGAATAATTTTCTGAAATAAATGATTAAATTAAATTAATTCGAATTTTTAACGGACTTGGAATAACATATATACAGGGTGGCAGGGACATCGACGCGAAGCCGGTTACCATGGATTCAGTACATGATTTTGAACTCCCCTGCGTTGAAATTTTTCGTCGGTTATTTAAAAAAAAAAACAGCTGTTTCATAGAAAAGTGCAATACCTACGCGGTCAAAATGTATGGAGCAGCTGATTTTTTTTTTAATAACCGACGAAAAATTTCATCGCAGGGGGGTTCAGAATCATGTACTGAATCCATGGTAACCGGCTTCGCGTCGATGTCCCTGCCACCCCGTATACAAACACTAACTAAATTTATTTTGTTTTTATGGCTTTGGATATTACAAATAAATAAACAACAATTTTATTGTTAGTTCTTGTACGTGTTGCTTCAAGGCAAATAGTTATTTTATAGCCATATATACCTCAACCATAAGAACAAAGTAATTAACATTACATTACAACATACTCAGGTAAACTCCGTTTTATTTTTAAGCAAAGCAACAGTCCAGCAATATTATTAAGTCATTAACATGTGCTTAAAGGGCGTTGTGTTAATACTACAATAAAAAAATGTAATTAACTTCACAACACTTTATGGTTATAAATCCATTAGCGCACTTCTATGGTTTGTCGATTTACGTAACTTTGTACGTTGATAGCATATATTATGTACAATTAAATATTATCATTAATACGAAGTAGGTACAGTATTAACAGTAATTAACAGAATGGTAAATGTGTCATAGGAGAATTATCTCGCTGAACTCATAACCGCCATTTTTTATCTGAATTTGAATTCGGAACATCCCGAATCGCGTTAGTAACCTAATCGTACAAATACAACTCACACATTTACAACTCACACATTCTACACCCTAATTGCATAATACACTTTAAATCACCTTCTGAGTCTTTTTGAAGGATATTGATAATTCAATTGCTTCGTATGCTCCAACTCGACAACGTTAATGAGTTAATGACGCAATGAATGTTGAACTGTCAAAATGTAAGCCTTAAATTGCTATTGTTAGTGTGTTATGCTATTACCCCGCTGTTCTCTTTATTATTATCACATATAAAGGGAAAAGGGCCAAATTCAATTATTTAGCGAAACTTTATATCGATATCTAAACTTTTTTGAGTTACTGTGCATTGAGTTTGGGTAATTAGAAGGTACTGCAAAAGCACAAATACATAGTTTCCATGTTTCATTACCTTTCAAATCATAATATGCATATTACTTTGTCAGAACGTAGCAAGCCACCTCAAAGCCCTGACAGTTCAGTAACAGCTAACAGCTGCGTGCAAAACAATAACCAAGTCCTCACCCTTTGAATAATTTCTGAACGAGTCTGTCACCTTCAAACTTTAACAGTCAAGTTGCCTTCTCCACTATTGACTTCGGAAGATTTCTGCGTCTTCCATTTTGAGTATCACTTTAGTCACTGTTCACGGAATTGATAACAAGTTTGATATAATTAGAATTGGGTTTATTAGTAGTGTGAGTTTCGACTGTTTCAAGCTTAGAGATTCAAGTTAGATTTTAGAAGCATTGAAAATTATGTATATAAAAATAAAAGGCGTTAAAATAATAGATTAACAATGGGCTTTTTTTTTCCTGGTAAATCATCTAATAACTTCTCCCGCTCTGGGCGGAGCGGGAGGGCGTGTCAGACTCTTACTGACTAAAACCCATCCGTGTTCCTTCAATCGCCTGTACGTTGCCAGGGGCCACGGTAACCCTTTAGGACTATCCCGCAACCCCGGACTACCACTGACTTAGTGTAATGTTTTGACTAAAAATGATGACGCAATTTGTGTCCATTTTTCTGCTCCCACGCATAAAACATAGTATATTTCGTAGTTATCCTGTTATGATGCTGATTTTACAAAGCTCTAACATAGGCAGGTACCATCGCGGTCACGCATGTGTAACCACTTTGAAAACAAAATCCCGTGCACACGGTGAACACATCTGAGGGACATTACCGTATTTTTTTTTCAAAAATTTCATTCGCAATCTGTCAAAAATACAACTAGTTTACCAACATTTTTGATAAGTTTGACATATTGCGACTTGAATGTGAACGTTTTTTAGGAACGAGATTTGGCCTTCTGTTTATCGCTCTTTTCAGAGCGCTGCAAGCTGGAATAGGCCTTATGCTACGGCTACACTGGTACGTTATCGCGAACTTTACTTCGTCCGCACTCTGTTGCTCAGCGAGACGTCGAGTGGTGTGCGAGGGAGAGCGCGCGAAGTAAAGTTCGCGATAACGTACCAGTGTAGCCGTAGCAGTACGGTGTTCAGATTATGCGTATCCGCGATAGTACCTAAAAGGCTTTACTGCCAATCGATTAATTCATGACGTTCATTCTAAGTATGGCTAATCATGTCATTATATTCTCATTATTAATGTTATACTTAGCTAAGTATAATTACGGAATAATATTGAAAACTAAGTAATTACCTGTATAGTATATCCTTCCTCATGTTAATAAGTTCCGGAACTCAACTCATTTAATTTGCAGAGTATAATTTACAGAATTAAATAAATAAAAGTTAAAAATAAACGGAGGTCGACGTACCTACGTACCTACTCGTTTCTTTACGTATACAAAGTGTTCCTTTTGATAGCTCAACAACAATAAACTGGCAAGATTTTTTTTTTTTGTAACCATCATTTTTCGACAACGTCACGATTGTTTATGTTTAAACACCCTTACGTGAAATATAACATTAAATTTAGAAATATTTTGTTCATAAAAAAATATGACAATAACGTCGCATTTTCTTAGCTTTTTAATTTAAATATGAATTATTAGTTTAGTAATGTAAATGATTTAATCGTACTTATCAATGAAACTTAGATACACACATCGAGAGTCAAGTGTTACGTACTCTTAAAAAAAAAAAGACTCAAGAGACTCGACTTTAGAGAAGTTACAACTGTTACACTTAGAGAAGTTACAACTGTTACACTTAGAGAAGTTACAACTGTTACTCAGTAAACAGCAAACTGATATATTAAAAAAAAAAAAAATATTTACTATAACAAAATTACAGGAATTGGTAAAATTGGAAGTTGACGTCTTGACTTCTTGAGTTACGAAATAGAAGCGTCCTGATTTTCTTATGTGCTAGTTACATGTAATTGCTAGGGTCGTGAGATATTTAAACATAATTAGGGAAAACATATCTAAGGATGTAAGGATGTATCAAGATGTAGTAAATAACTATTAACTAGCAAATTTTTTATTATATGACATTGATTTTACATCCTGTGATTACTTCCTCACACACTGACTTATTAATTGTAAATTTTTAGTAGATTCGTCTATTTTTACAATGTTTGTGAATATTTGAACACCATGTAGCTACCACATAATTAATTTATCTGTCGTTTGCTCCACTTTAAAATCTTTTTACTTTATACAGTAATTTTATTTTAGGTGCATCGTCTTCACATATAATTATATAAATAATGTACCTATACAAGATATTGTAAAACATTTTAAAAGAGTAACGGTGGAGTTTATTGCCCATTCTTCTCCATACGAAAACTACCTTTTGGAAGGGGCGGTAGAATCAATACTATATTTTGTAAATTTTGACGTTCAAAAGTGCCTTCAAGGGCCTATTTGAAATAAATGATTTGACTTTGACTTTGACTTTAATGTAACAATGGTTATTTAGTAAATGACTTATTTACTATAAACAACTATTAATTATCTAAAAGTACAATGGTATTGAGTAAATGGCAATGAGGAGCTCGTGGCTAAGTAATAACAAGCCGCACGGGTTGATCCATCAGGTTAAGCTACGCTTGCCGGGGTTGGTCAGTGGATGGGTGGCCATCTTTACATACCGAGACTCCTCCATGCCTCGGAAAGCACGTTAATCCGTTGGTCCCGGCTGTCATTCGTGGATCTTTGACAGTCGTTACGAGTCGTCAGAAGCCTGAAAGTCTGACACCAGTCTTACCAAGGGGTATCGTAGTACCCAGTAACTGGGTTGTGGAGGTCAGATAGACTGTCGCTCCATGTAAAATACTGGTATTCAGCTGCATCCGGTTAGTCTGGAAGCCGACCCCAAGGTAGTTGGGAAAAGACTACGAAGATTGATTGGTATTGAATAAATGGCTTATTTATAATAACTATCTAAAATAACAGTTTAGTGAATGACTTATTTACTAGACATGAAATACAATGATAAGTCTAGATAGACAAGAAATACAAAAATAAAATAATAAGATATTGTCTTATTAAGTACTAATAATGAAGAGGGGCTACATAAAATAACACAAAATAAACATAACGTATTTTTTTTTAAATTTAATATAAATAGGTACCTACTTGATTGATTTGCGTGCGCAAAATTCCTCATACATCACGATTACCTAAAGTTTCAGCTTTCAGAAGGTATTACGTAAGTTACGTGATTAAATTCAGCCTAGGTAAACAAAGGAAGGCCGACTTCAGACCAATTTCACAAAGGTATAGGTACTTTAGACGGCTTTATGTATCCAAAATGTTTACATTTTACATAACACGATACTGCCATTAATTATAACGCATCGCATGACGTGTAGTTGTATTTTAGCTACTGACGCATCATTGGAATCAGGCCACCATAATACGAAATGCGGTCTGTTCTTATTTTTCTGTGGAACGGCCTTTTGAACCTAAAAAAATCTTTTATTAATAGTCTTACTTCTTCATAAATTGGCTGCCTGTTAATAAATACGTATTTTCAACAGAATAGCAAATGTTGGTCACTCCTTTACATTCAAGAGCGATTGCATTGAGTCATAATAACGTTAATAACAAATGATATTAAATCAAAAGCCAGCGCGGTAATTGCGTAACACAATTAAGTACAGTAGCATGGCTTTCATTTTGATAGTTCAACAACATTCATTGCGTTATTTATTTACGATGCTGAGCAAACAAATTTTTCGAACATAATATGCAGCAATATCCTTCAAAATGATTCGGATTGTGATTGAACATGTTGTGTTATTTATGGGTGCCGGATGCCATTTATAAGAAGCATCTACAGATCGTTCTTGATTCAAAACTTAAAAAAAAAAACAATATTCCAAAAAAAAAAACATAAGTACTTATTATTCTTTTAAAAATGATTAAAAAGTTCCATTGATGATTCAAATAAAGAACGTCAGTCATAGACTTCCTTAAAAAACAAATGGCGGCGTAATCTAAACGCCAGTTCCTTATAAAGACGATTGTACGGTAAGAGGAAAATAATGTAGATCGCATGAATGAATGCTTATGTCCTCTGCTAGCGTGGGCTCATGGTCTGAGTAACATTTGATTACGTGCGGGACAAAGGCGATGTTACATCTGAATTGTATTGTGTTGCTAGCCAAAATAACGTAGAGACGAAATAGGTAAAGGCAAAGTAAAGTAACATTTTATCTTTTATTGATCAATTAATTTTATTGTACAAGGTACCTCTCAGAAACGGGGAATTGTGGGGAAGAGTGAAACACAGGAAAGGAACACAAAACACAACCTTTAGAAACTGAAATAAAAGGTCCACTTTGTACTGTTCAATTATATGTATAGTCTAAAGAACCAATTAATAAAACCATAGACACTTTATCTCCTCCACTGTTACTTTCAACTAATTCTCAAATCTTCAAACACTCTAGGTACCTCGCTAAGCATAGTCAACAATAAAATTTCACCTAAACTCGACATCAAAAGTCAAGTCCACGCATGGTTGGGCGCCATGATATCGTACCGTCCACGTCACGTGACCGTCACGGTCAATTTGAGCTCCGATACCCTGCCCACAGTGCCCACTCTCACCGCTTTGATATTCTCTATGGTTGTATCTATGCCTTCGAACCCGTCCGTACATACATGGCCATGTATAAGAATTTGAATGTGAAGGAAATTGCGTAGATTATTTGAAGCTATAGAGCAAAGTTAATGATGTGAGTAATTGCTAATTTTATAACTTCAGTCAGGGTTTCCAAGTATAAGTTACGGCGAGTTATAATAAAATTAAATTGAGATAATTTTATTTGAAAAGGTCAGGAGCTTCGCCTTCGTACTCGCAACCGGTGTGCGTGTATGAGCGTAAACGAAGCAAAAGCATTATGTAAGGATCGTAGCAGGTGCCGTTCTATGGATTCTGCCTACCTCCATCGGAAGAAGGCGCGAGTTTTTATATGTATGTATATAATTCCATAGATACTTATATTTCTAAGTTAAAAGCAAAAAGCGGGAACTTACAGTGCTTTAGTTCTACGAAAGACCGACTCAAAGTCTTTTCATAGAACTTGATGTGGTTTATGAGCCAAGAGAAATTTATTAAATTGCATGTTTAGTAACATAGTTAAGGTTAATGTTTACTAACAAATTATGGATGTTTTTATTTCGAAATAAAATGAATATTATAATTATATTATTTAAAAAAATCTAAGAGGAAATACTTTCTTACTTAAGTACATAAAATTGTTTCAATCTAGGCCTGGATAAGTTTCGTGTCATCTTTGTACGTATACTAAATCTATTCTGTCACCACCCCCAAAAAGGTGGGGTGGGTATCTAAATTGAAAGCGAAAACAACTTGGCATAAAAAATAAACGTATTTATCAATATTTATTTCGTCTCTCATCTCAATAAATAACCAGCAACATCGCTTCCACTTTCAAATTTTTCTAAGTTGGCAACTCCGCGCCGAATTCCGAATACAAATGTTGCCGATCTATTTCTTAAGTAATAAGTTCGGATCACGGAGCTTTCGGCACCAAATCAATCTGAACTAGAGATATCAAAGAGCTTACAAGATTGGATATTAAATCCTGGAGTTTCACAACATTGAGACATTTTCTTTTTTTATCTTTCGGCCACCTTGACTCCATTGTTGCGCGGTTAGAGCCGCATTCGCAGTGCGTGGGTTCAAGATCACATTGCAACAGCTTTCATTATTGGTCAAATAAATATATTAACTTCTTTAGTTCTTTACTAAACGGGGTTTATTGTGGCTTAAAAGATTTTCGCTCTTTGGCTTAAATAAAAGTGGTGAAATCTCTTTTAAACGGTTGTTTCGTATCTTACGGATCGTATAGTGGCAATTTCTTGCTTATTAAGATAAAAGAGTTCATATAATAAAACTGAAGAAATATTATACAGAATCAACTTTTATCTGATAACCTTTCTGCATGAACTTCTGAGAATAATTTACGTAAATGTGAATTAATAAATTATGAAAGTAAATTATATAAATTATTTAAGCTGCGAGCTGCGTAGTCGTACACCTTGTGATTTCTCGCACTGAATGCACATCTGACTTAAAAAAAGAGTACCGGCAGAAGTGAAAAATTTAACATTAACGTTGTGCATTTTTTAATATTTTGGAATGGTTAGGGAATAATTTCGCACTTTATTTATCAGTATAAAAGTATTATCAGTTATGTGGTTATATACAAGATTCATTAGTAGTAGCAGTATATTTATTTATTTTCAAAATATAGTCTAACAAAAATAAACAATTTATTACCCAACCATATGGGTAAAATTTCTTCCCTCGCAATCTTTACGTAATGTCAAAGAGTATTTATTTTGATATTTACTTTGGCGGTTGCTAGGCAACGGATCTTACGGTCACGTTCTGACACGAGTTTAACATTTTTAACCATCCCAAGAAAAGTTCACAACGCCGCTAAAGAAGTTTTCACTTCTAAATAAGTAAAAAGGGAAGTTGTTTATATTTCGAAGCCTTGTAATAGCAACTGGAAGTCAAATCACAATTTAGTTTCAAGTCCACATAACGTTTCCCGACAAATCCCGGCCAATCCTACGCTACCAGATTATAAACAAATGACAATCCTATATTCCAACCTTCACCATTTGTATGTATAACAGCTTGCTCTTAACATAGTGACTTTGACACACATAATATCTTATTTAAATATGTAGTAGACACGTAATAACGCCTCATATTGTTGCATCTGAACAAATACCACGAAAGAAAAGGCAGCTATCGCGAATGCGTCCGTAATTACATATTGATAGCAAATATCTATTAATTGCTATGCACTTGCATACTGCTGTAATAGAGCGGAAAATAGTAAGAGCTTGTAATTGTTGATTGTATTGTGTTTACTTTGATTTGTGACTATGTGACCATTTAGCATTTATAATGGCTTAGGATGCGTGGAGCAACGACGCAAACCACGGGAAGGATACTAGAAAACTTTTCTCAAAAGACTCTTTCTTTTGCTCTATTAAATCTATCATAATTTTAGAGTATTATTTACCGCTGGATACAAATATAGCCACGAAATTAACACAGAGTAATAGGAAAGGCTAAAGATCCTATAGCTACCTCTTCCTTGCATTTAACTCTTCTAGAAATACCTAGATAATTATTTCCAATGAGCAATTTTCAAAGAGCAATGGTGGCCCAGTGGAAACTTGTAGTTGTAGGTGGAACCCAGGCAGGCGCTTTACTTTGTGTAAATTATTTCATCAACACTGCTCTCAAAACGGTGAAGGAAAACATCGTGAGAAAACCGGAATGTCCTAAAACCAATTTTAAGACATGTGACATTTACCACCCGCATTGAGATCGCGTGGTAGATTACACAGCCCACTCCCTCTCGAAGAGAGGAGGTCGAGGCCTGTGTCCCAGCAGTGGGAACATTATCTAGAAAGGCAATGAGAAAACATCTCCCTAATTACATTACTCTAACAAACCGAAACAAACCTGACCTCTCAATTAAGACTTACGTAAAATTATATATGGCGTGCACTCACGGGGGCATTTCCCGTCGTCCTGCATTGTTCTCTACCGGCACAGTTTCACACGCTCTACATATCTACTTACGTGGAAAGCGATGTACATACAATATACCAGTATATAACCACTTTATACCTGAGTATTCATAATTTTGTTGCATGAATGGACGCAGCAAGAGAGGAATGTCCATTGTCGACACGCGTCGTGTGTAGCTTTCAATACATTTAAATTCAATTGGTTTTTACAATACGATATGATTGTAATGAAATCGTGATAAACATACGAGTGGAACTAGCTGAGTATATTTCATCGAAGCCATTTTTACTCGACACCATTTTACCTCACGGGATTCCAATAAAATCAATCTAAAATGGAGTATTTACCCATTTCGGCCAAGTCAATATTATATTATGAGAACAAATTATTTTTCCAAAGTGATTAACACTTAATCAAACTAATAAAAAAAGACATAAAATGAAATGAATACACTGTTTCTGAATTTATTATACCTATCATATCGATAACCTCTCGACCTTAGCAACGAGAATAGCTTTACTATCTTCAAAAATTAAATGTTCTACCATCCCGAGCTTTGAATTTATAACCACAAATAAAAATATTAAATTACATAGAGCACCTCTTTGCTTAATGGACAAGAAAATTAAATGGACGAAGAAATACATACGGAGTATTCTTCATCAAAACAGAGCAATTTCTCAAGGGATTTAAGGAATAATATGTTATTGTGGGTCTAGACGAGAAAGTTATTAAAGTAACTTTATATAAAAATATGGACTGCGGTACAGTAAGACACAACTTAGATGTAGCATCGGCAAAATTCCTAAAACCGATGACCATCCGAACCGAGTGCGCTTTCAAAATCAACAATCTTTATTATTGCTTTAGGTGAAAATGATCTTTCGAAAACACAATAACTAGTAAAGTCTTATAGCCAAATACATTCGTGAAATTGAAATGAATGAATGAAAATTTTCAAATCTATGCTATATCTAAGTTGTGTCGTACTGTAACAAACTTTGAAAGTTACATAAAGTGGAGGTTTCAACGCAAGTTAGTTTGGATGAAGTCGTAGGATGGTATCAGAACCTGTAAACAAAACAACAATTTATGTAAAAGATCCGAAGACCTCATTTTCGAGCGACGAAACCATCGACAATTTTTAGCTTTTCGGGGATCTTGAGACGTAACCGCTGTCATGTATCTGGTAATGGCATGGCAACCGGGATCAAAGATTAAATATTGTCTTGTCTCCGAAGCATATACCTACATAAAATTATATCTTTGGAAAAACATTCATTTCAACCCTTTAAGACGCAGATATCTTCCACTGACCTTGAGTGGTTAGCTTGCGTGGTCTGTACTGAGCTCACGCAACGCGTCGTACGTCCAGCCAGGACTCGCCCATCAAGGAGCGCTGTCCCAAATTAGACGCATTATTAATTTATTTCACATAAAACAAAATCTATTTTAATAAAACACGTTGGTACCAATAATTAAATTATTTTTTAAATGGTGAAGGTGTCAGAAAAATACGCTTGATAGTTTATGTGTGATTCAAAGTTTTTTATCTGCATTAGACATAACTTTACAAATTAATTTCACTATGTAATATAAACTTATTCTAAAATATTCATATATTAAGTAATTAAGAAAGTGCTTTAATTTTACATTATATTTTTTCCAAATCATTAACACTACTCGTTTAGACGTGATCTTCAGTATAAAATTTGGTTATCGTCGCCTTAATATATTTTCATCACATTTAAAAAAAGTCCAATCTCCGGACGGGTTTCAATATCATTCGTTCATTGCAAAAGCAATTTGGGCCGCAATCGTCTTGCGACACTTTTTTGCTGATAAAGAAGCTCAATGCGATTATTGGAGCGACCTTCGTCTCTTCCATTGTTTAGACAGCTGTATTTATCAGGTACCTACGTATTTGCTACATTATTTTAGTCTTTATTGTAGGTGTTATATGACTGCTGTATATTCACAAGTTTATGAATATGTAAGTATAGGATCGACACGCAGTTTTAATCATCGTCTGTATAATCAGCCTGTAATGTTCCCACTGCTGGGACACAAGCCTCCTCTCTGTGAGAGGGAGTGGGCCGTTATCTACCACGCGGGCCCAGTGCGGGTTGGTAGATGTTACAGGTCTTCGCATTTTTGGTTCTAGCACATGCCGTTTTCCTCACGATGTTTTCCTTCACTATTTTGAGAGCAGTGGTGAAGAAATAATTTACACAAAGTAAAGCGCCTGTCTTGGTTCGAACCTAAAAGCCAACTCCCACGGTGCGCCATATCGCGCACGCGCACCAGCCCGCACGAGGACGCACCGCCACGCACGCGTCTGCGCCACCCACGCACGTTAGGTTTCCCACGGTGCGTCGTGCGGGCTGGTGCGCGTGCGTCCGCGATATGGCGCACGGTGGGAGTTGAGCTTACGACGTACAACTCGTAATTTAAGTCACGGACGTTACAACTGGGCTACCCACAGAACAGGGGGCCAAGTCTACTAATTTACAAACGTCACAATGGTCTCTCGATGGTGAGTTTCTGGTGATCTTTTATCTGTTCTGTGGCCTATAATGGATAATATAATATCCTCTAATAGCACGTAATTTAGCTGGAATCCTTTCAATTCTCATCTAGCTGCTACCTGCTATGATCGTCACTCTGCCTAGCCTGAGAACATCCTCCTTTGCCAATTCACGATCACACTCCACAACATGACGTCTACTCCAGCGGTCATAGGTTCTACGACTACATAGCCGACGCATTGCTACTTCTGAAAAGTGTACCTTACGTTATAGGTCGTATTCTATGTTCGAACTCAGGCAGGTGCTTTACATTGTGTAAATAATTTCATCACCACTGCTCTCAAAACTGTGAAGGAAACCAAGCGTGTTATAGAACTAAAAAATTCGAAGACGTGACATCTACCAACCCGCACTGGGTCCCCGAGGTAGAATACAGCCAACTCCTTCTCGAAGAGAGGAGGCCTGTGTACCAGCAGTAAGAACATTATAGGCTAATTAGGTAATTGCTACTTCAACTTGCCTATTCCTGAAATGTAAAATTTTATAGCATTTTCAAGAAAAACATGACTGGTTTCTGCCAATGAACAGAAGCATTCTTGCATGGTATGAGTGTACAAGTAACTCAGGTTGTAATTTGTTACCCGTTTTAATTCGTGTTTCAAGCACGCAGAACTCTTGTTCATTGTTTACATTGCTGAAAGGAATCGGATGTCAAATGTTTTTTCAAACATTCTGAGTAACATAATAGGTACTTAATAGGTAAAACGGGCTGGTATCCGCAACTCCACGTCAAAGCGCGTATTTTGCGTACGGGTGGGAAAATAGGTTCTGAGT
Organism: Conistra vaccinii; assembly: GCA_948150665.1. Taxonomy (NCBI): domain Eukaryota; kingdom Metazoa; phylum Arthropoda; class Insecta; order Lepidoptera; family Noctuidae; genus Conistra; species Conistra vaccinii. Next base: position 9,986,414 of record OX411317.1, on the reverse strand, counting down.
AACATAACATAATGCCTTGTTTTGCCAGTTATGTTTAAGTCCGATGTAATAGAGGGCGAGCCTATTGCCATCAATCCAAATTCCTGAATAGGTTCATTTCAAATCTCAACTGTTTGCGGATCTCTCTGAAGCTCTATCAATTTCGCTCAGATTCATATTCAAATAACATTGCAAACAAGCAAAAACATCTGCTTTATATTTAAAATTATTCCCGACTTCGTTCTGAATTATTTTTATTTATCAAGATCAAGATCAACAAATACTAGAAAACAAGTTATTAAAATGAGGATCTTTACAGACAGACATGGCAACAAAACTCTTCGCTCGTTAATTTACAATTTAAATACATTCTCCGTATCGTTTCTAGTAATAAAGAGATGCTTTTAATGTTTAATTAAATCATGCTTTTCCTTTTTATTATTAAACTATTAATCTTTTACATAAGCCGCAAAGTTTTCTAACCACAACATTGCGGAGTCCTTTTAGACAAAATGAATCGGCTGAATACAGCATTGCCGCAGACTCGCAGACCACAGACTAAAAATGAAACTGTTACAATATGAGCACTATATTCTATATCGTTCATCTCTTGCTAATATTAATGGCTTCTATTGTGTCTTCCGCTTATCTCGGCCTTGCTTACTTTTTTAATGTAGTTTGTGGGTTGTTTATGGTAAGTGGCTCCCGAATGGTGACATTCAAAGGCTCCATTAATGGATTAATGCTCCAGTATACAATGGGAGATGATGGCGCATTGATATTAATAATTTATGAACCGTTAAATTGTCCTAAAATATTCATAAAATTCCAAACCAAAGCATTCATTTTATGTCTCTATATTTTACAAAATAGAAACAAAATGTTTCTCCTCGCAGATTTATGTTTGAATAATATTTGCTATTTTCAACGCAGTTTGTGTGAGTCAATGACATATGACAGCACATCACAACAGAGCCATTTCGATGTTATTGAACCTAAAACATTAAATATTCAGCTACTGCGGGATATCAGATTAAGGGATAAAATCTACGTAACGTGCTAACATAATTAGCAGTAAATAATAAAACGGTTTTCCGTATAATATCACGTCACCAATATTTTACTTTCCTCTAGTGTTTGCAGAATTGCAGCACGAGCGCTCTCGACGCCTCTGATGGGGTTTATAAACGAGGTAGTACGCAATAATGTAACGGAAAATTAAGCTGCAGCTTTATTAAAGTAAATTCAGCAATTTAATCAAGAATTAACAAGCTACGCTTAAGTATTAACGGCCTCAACTAGCTCCAAGTGACCACAGAAGACAGACTGACAGTCAAGAGAGAGATCAGCGCGAGTAACAATTCAATTGTTATACAGCCTTCACACACACCCCAAATTTCACACACACTAACACCCAAAAGCACCCCTTGTCAGCCAACAGTCTTCCTCTACAACATAATAATTTTAGTTACTATTGTGTAAGTACTAAAAATTATAGTAGGTGAACTAATTAATTTGGATAAAATAAAAAACAAAATAATTTAAATATTAAAAAAAATTAAGTAGGTTGAGGTACAAAACTTTTTAAATTATGTTTTCTTTTTTCTTAATAATAATTAAAAGTACCTACTACATAATTTTTTTAATTAAGTGGGTATTTAAATTATTTTTTCCTCGAACTGTTTTTTATTTTTCCAAATTAATTAGTTCACCTAAATAAATAATTATTGCCTTACTTGGGAAGAGACTGGACCCCACGTCACAGGAAATCCTAGTGTGGGGTCCAGGGAATTTGTAAAAATCTAGCACCTAAACAACACCGGCTCAAGTAATCTGTTATTCGTTTTGTTTAATTATATTGTACGGTGTTTTTCTGAACTGAATAAAGGTTTTTACTTTTACTTTATGGATCCATTCAACACTACAGTCCGGCCGTAAAGAGAATACGCTCCTGACACCTGTCAGTTGGATAATTTCTAGTGTGCTAAAAGGATCAAATTCACAAAACACATACTTGTTAGTATGAAACTGACAGATGTCAAGAACGCATTCTCTAGATTACCGGACTGTAGTTCGCATTAGAAATACGAATTAATTGTGCCACAACCTAATGACCTTTTCCTAGATTTGCAGTCCTAAATCAGCGTCACCGTCCAAATCACCAATGTGCATGTTAAATGAACGACCGGATTGTTGGTCATCAATAACCAGGGCAATTTTGTGCTAGCTAGTTGATGGTTTTAGTCATCGATCAGCTTTTAGGGCCTTGGTCACGTAGTTAGTCAGGGCAACGCTTACAGATGACCTTGTATTTCGGGGAATTACCCTCGCATCATAGAGAGCGCGTCAACAACTGTTTAACCAATAAAATGATCCATTAAATAGCTATAATGTAACCGTAATCGCAACGTAACGCTACGCACCGCAACGTAATGCTACGCCGCTACGCAACGCAATGTAACGCTACGCAACTTATGGCACCGATAATCTGTCGCGTATTGACAAACTGAGGGCAAAACTGGTACCGAATGACGAAAATAGCCTGCTTCCAAACAGACTCTTAGGAACCTATTAATAAAGTTGTAATTTCAAATGATTAGGTTATTGAAAGTGAGTTAGAAAGGGTTTAGGACCCCAGCGGAAATTAAAGGCGTGTGTAAACTCCATGTTTATGGATATTAGTTAGTGCAATGTATGGCAGAAAGTAGCCAGTGTTGCAAGAGTTTAATATACTCTGAATATGTTTTATGAGTTATGGCAATACCGGTAATTGAATGGTGCACTGTAGTTTATTTGATTGCAGCGAGCTGCTGATTTATTTCTATACTATATTTTCTCTTTTATGATTTTATCGCTCATCTGTTTCTGTTAATGTTTTTTAAATGAACACGGAGGTTTTTCATAACCTCTTTTCGCCGCTTTGCGTTTTCAAACGACCTTTCACGAACTCTTGCCAATACAGAAAGGTTATCATAATACGATTACTGCCAAAGTGCCGAGCCTTATACATTCATACATATACTCGCGCCTTATTCCCATGGGGGTAGGCAGAAACTACAAAATACCATCTGCTACGAACCCTACATACTCCTTTTGCTTCATTTACGTAGGTAGGTACATACACCTGATTATTCTGAAGAACATCACCAATAAGGTCTGTCAAAGATCCACGAATGACAGCCGGGACCAACGGCTTAACGTGCTTTCCGAAGCACGGAGGAGTCTCGGTATGTAAAGATGGTCACCCATCCACTGACCAACCCCGGCAAGCGTAGCTTAACCTGATGGATCGACCAGTGCGGCTTGTTATTACTTAGCCACGAGCTCCTACGTATATTTTATTTTTCACAAGATGTTTCATTGCTCTGTATATTTTTTATGACGTCTTCATTCAAACTGATGTTTTTAACTAAACCATGACATTTGAGTGACACGACTCACAATAAAAGTGTTAATTTATTCGATATTTTGTGTTATGAACATATTCCATGTTGATTTATTTTTGTAGCCTTGGATTCGCGTCGGGAAACTCAACGTACCTATACCGACTTTTACTACGTCACGGCTTAAGACTCCCGTTGACTGGCGCGACGCGACTCGGGTAGAACAATTTCCATGAAGTTTTCATAGAAATTGTTCTACCAGAGTCACGTGGCGCCTGTCTGCTGAGCATTTAGCTTATTTCGATACACAATTAACACTACATAATGACATCAAATCACTTGTTCAAATAAAGAGGCTCCTCGCAGTAAGATAAGAAAACATGAAACTACATAAAACTGTGTTTTACCATCTCATTACGTCATCTAAATATAATTTGTTGGTAATGATTCGGCTGTTATTTTTGTTTGGGAATGATGATCTGCAATTTCTTATCGTACGGCGAACGTTTATTTCAGGAATCTAGTGCGAAGACGGTTAATGACGAAGTTTCACCTACAAACACCGTAGGTAATTGCCAGTTTCAGCCAACGGTAATTAGGCTGTAAGGCAGTGATTCCCAACCTTTTCTTGACCAGGGACCACTTTAATTTCTTTGTTGTTAGCAGGGACCACGATGTATGTACAAGATGACGCTGATGTTCTTATTAAGTAATTGATTATAATCTAGCCTAGAAAAATAATTTGAACCAATCTAAATACTCAATAGTAAAATGCATTAAAAATATTATTTTAATAGAAAACATTATTTTTTTAGTAGAAAGTTTTCAAAATTTTGAATAAATGTGATTTTCGAGCTTGCATCTTCTGCACAAGTTCGGTAATCCTAAAACCAATATTATTGCTCAAGCTACACGCATATCATCATATTTACTTTTCTATCAATTCCTGACTTACCAACAAAGAAGAAAACTTGTTCACATAAATCGTTCGCGGACCATATTTTGGCTCCTGCGGACTACTGATTAGGAACCACTGCAGTAATGTACCTACCTGGCTAATTTTGTTGAAAAATATTTATTTTGTTTTGAAACGAAGTTCCATAACGAACGTTATATAGTCTGCACACTTTTGATTTGAGAGCTAGATCGAAAAAACGTTTAATATTTTGACGTCACGACAATTTTCATTTAGTTATACCTACTCTCAAGCTTTTTTATTGTCTTTAGCTTAGTAGGTGTGGATTTTGACGTATAGCGTAGCGTTAACAACATCAGCCATCTTGTGCACGACTCACGTACCATCACATGTCATTGCCGGATCCGATGATAGAGCAAAACCTTACAAACAGTCGTTTCAAAGTCATTGATTCAGGATCCAAGATTTGCCTAATAAGTGATTACGGAAATGATAATTCAATTATTTTGGAAGCTAGACAGTAATTAACATAATAAAAACGCTATTTACGGTGTCTAGTATTTTTTCGTTTCCTAATTTAAAATTCGCATCAAGGCTGTTTGCTTGATGAATCAACTAATAATTAAAGGCCAATTATTCGGAGATTCGCAGTAATTCTTGTTTTCTGTGGGGCTAATTAAAATTGAAATCTCTTGGTAGAAAACAAGCTTTTAGTTATTACATAATATGTTACAATCATAGTGTGCCTGGTGGATTTATTTATGGCATTTAGCATTCACACGGAAAATGAATAACACCGCACAACGAAATAATTCATTAAAAAAATATTTTGCGGTACATACCTAAGGTTAAAGATGAAAGAGCATAAAGTTAAAAACATTAAGTAAATAATTGTGCAATCCCAGTAGCACTTGAGTAGCAAAAACACAAGTTTTTACATCGTTTAAACTGTCCACAAGTATGCATATTCATGTCAAGTCGTACTCAAGAGACACATTAGCATGTTCTACATGTTTACAAAGACGACAGAAAATGTAGCCACTAATAAAATATTGATCGATTGAGTTTGAAGGAGGCACTCGCCTGCGCCTTACCTGTGCCTTAGCAAATAATGTTCGAAACTCTTTGCTTATGGGGCGCGTGGCGGGAATTTTTAGGACCAATAGAAGATCTGCTACTGGCAACTTAGAAAACAGCAGAATTTGATTTTCGAACGTGACAATGCCCCAAAGAAACATTGACAGATTACCTAGTTATTGTATTTTCGAAATTCGAAACAAATGAAGATCAATATGGCAGCCGATGTATCGCTACAGCAGATCAAAGTGTAAAAAGTCTTACAGAGACGATTTGGCGTCTAGCCTCTGGGGAAGGGGAAAGCCAAATTTTGGTCACGTGCTGTTTGTGAACACTACAAGTAATCGGGGGCACTGACTTGCGATGAAATTACTCCCTTGGGACTTGCTAAGGCGCTGCACAAAGGAGGTATTGCTGCTTTCAGCTGCGGAAACAGGAGTTTCTTCACAAACATCTTCAAAAGTTGTTCACTAAGATGATAGCAGTGGAAGTAAAACTCTTGTTTCATTCATAAATAAAAAAAACAATAGGTAGGTAGTAGAAATGTTTACAATACAATTTCAATTTCAATGCTCATTGTTATTAATAGTAAACGCATAGAATGCAACCTTCACGTTGCCCACACAGTTATTCAAATTAAATAAGAACCATTAAATGTTACCAGAATCCCATAATCCAAGTATGACGAGTTGCTAATAAAATAATTACGTAAGCAAGAGCCCACGGACGTGTGAAAGTGAAAGCATAATAAAACCGTCACTGTTTTTAATCTTCGTTGCGGCTCGAATTGGAAGTTTCGGACTCGCTTCCTCCTAAACACGTTCGTCGAATTGAATATTTGAAACTATGTTGACTTTTCAATGTCATTTTGGAGTGCATTAAAAACCTCTACAGGCTGCAGAAAAACACCATGAAGGAATCTGTACTTTATGACGGAAAAGGCTGATATACAAGAGGCCTTTGTACTTGAAACAATTGCAGACCATAGAGTAGACATATGGTTACAGACTACAAAGCAGACATAGGTGTAAAGTACTCTCGTAGCCAATCAATCAAACGTCACACGCTGCGATGCATGATTGATTGCCACTGCAGGGCTAAATCACCTTCCCAAAAAGGAAGAATGTTTATTCGTGACGTAGACAAGCAGGCTGGTGACCACAACAGAAGCACTACGCAAGTAACAGATAATTTTAGATAGATAGTATATATTTATCAAAGTGTAATTAGCTGCCGGGTGATTGCGTACACTTAAAATGGCAATACCTTTCATTCTGACAGTCCAACAACATGCATTGCGTTATTTACGTTTACGAATTTTTCGAACAATGAAGCAATGGATTAGCAATTTATTTCATAATCTCTCAGGTTTGTGCAGAAGTGAGGGGTGCTAGTCCTTTGAAAGAATTTGAATGAGATCTTACTTGCAAAACAAAGGAGTATATAATATGCTTTGTTAGAATCGCATCACGTTGTCGTGTTCTGTTGTTCCTCCACGGGAAAGGCGTGTGTATATGCTTGAGTGTATGTTTGGTTACAAATCCTCCTTAACAGGCAGACAGACGGACAACGAAGTGATCCTATAAGGGTTCCGTTTTTCCTTTCGAGGTACGGAACCTTAAAACGTTACAGCTGCAGCGATAAAAATATGCGGGATGTTGACAAAAAAAAAAAAATGTGTCCATCTGGTAGATTAATAAAAAATATTGGATACATATTTTTTCTTTTTTTACGTAATCAAAAGATTACGGCAATACATTGAGTTAAAATATGGCATGGCGTCACTCCCCGGTAGATTTAAACTAGTGACGTAGCGAGCCCCCACTCCCCAACTTTAATGCGTTTTATCTAAACCATGATAAAGCAAAAAATAAGTGTCTAATATTTTTTTATTATCTGACTGACGGACTAATTATAAGTAATAGTTTTTTTTCTTATTTTAGCTAATGACCCAAGATTAAAGAACGTAGTTTTAACTAATTACGGTCAGTAAGTAAGTAGGTACAATCAACAATTTCGGCAGTAACCTCTTAACAAGGTACCAACGAATAAGGATGTAAGTGAAAGTCAAATACATCCAATACATCGCTCAATTTATTTTGACAAGCTATAAATCGTATCTAATCATTCATAATAAGATGGACAATCGTTCAGATTACTGTTACGTAATCAGAACATGTGTTCGTTTATTATATTGATTAGATAAATGAAAGTTTTCACATTGATCTCTCTTGCATGCTAATCGGATATTATAGTGTACACCTCGTCACAGTACGGTAGCGCGGTTCAAATGAATGAATGCAAGATTTTAAATCTTTTACAGAACCGGAGTCTGAATATGTGCCTGGTTGATGTCAAAAAGCTCGCCCTCTGTTACTACAAAAGACTTAAACATAACTGAGGAGATGTGGGTGTACTTAGGTACACTTAGGGCTTTCCCCATCAGGATCATTTCTCAGTATCAGCCCGGAGTTTGGATTTGTACCCGGTTGATGGCAATAATTGGCGACATGTGGGTGTACTATGGTACACCTCCCTTCTCCCTACAGCAATTTACTATACATCATCAGGTTACCGAAGAGTTTTAATTAGTTTCTAGCCAGCTAGTTCTAAAAATTTTGCCGCAAATCATATTTCTAAGATCAACATCAACATACAACCTGAATTGCAAAAAACGTAAGAAAAATTGAATTTCGCGCCATCTTATGCAATTTTGACACTATGCTGTTTCTGAGTAATTTAGTTCGGAATTTAGCGCGTTTGTACCAGAGCATAATTTCATGATTATATTGTGTTCGAGTTAATTAGAATGCAAACAGTCTTCCTCTACTTTACATAAACATTATAACTATTAAATGGAACAGGAAAATGTTTTGCAAACAATATCATATGACTATTGTTTGTGTCTTTCCAATTTACACAGTCTGACGTTTCGTTTGTTTACAGATTTTTCACATAACAAAGTTTCAGGTATATTATGTGAGCTTCCGTCAGCGGCTTCGCCCGCGTGATATCTTTATAGCCTATGTTACTCAGTGATAATTTTATACCCATCCCAAAAAAGTGCACAACGCCGCCCGTTTAAGAAGATTTCACTTCATAAATTTTTCACCAGTATAATGCTATATTATCACTGACTCAGTGATAATATAGCATTCTGATAATATAGAAATCTTCTTAAACGGGCGGCGTTGTGCACTTTTTTGGGATGGGTATAAAATTTTAAACTCGCGTCAGGACGTGACCGTAAGAGCCGTTGCCTAGCAACCGACAAAGTAAATATCAAAATAAATAGTCTTTGACATTACGTGAAGATTGCGAGGTAAGAAATTTTACCCATTGGATACTGATGGGTAAAAAAAAGCAGTCAAAATCAAAAACTCAAAACATACTTCATGAAAAGTGTTTAAATAAATTGTTTATTTTTGTTAGACTATATTTTGAAAATAAATAAATAAGTATACTAATACTACTAATGAATATTGTATTTAACCACATAAATTATAGTAGGTACTTTAACAATACAATTGGTGCGAAATTATTCCCTAACCATTCCAAAATATTCAAAAATGCACAACGTTTATGTTCAAGTTTTCACTTCTGCCGGCACTCCCGGAGTGCAACCCGTTGTTTTGTTTTTTTTTGTCGGTCCAGTTGTATGTGAGTTTATTAATTACAAACAAAAATACAAATCTTTTCTATTTATAACATTAGTGTGTAGATGATTCTTTTCAAAGTATAAGGATAAAGTCAAATAAAATATGGACATATTGCTATGCAGTAGCGCATACATACATCGATGACATAATTCCTAACACGTCATGCAATGCACAATAAAATTATAATAACACGAAAAGGTTGCAATAAAATAAACACTTTACACATACACACATACCATAAACTCACGCCTTATGCCCATAGGGGTAGGCAGAAACTATAGATCGCGAGTATGATCCTTACATATCTACCCCTTTGGCTTCGTTTACGTTCATATCAAATTTTTATACTACTATAACTACTATACTAGAGTTATGGGATATCAAAAGAACACGTTGTATATTATGACCTTCGGCGTCCCCTTCCGCCGCCGTTTCCAGACACATCTGCCTTGTAAATACCTTTTATTAGTCGCCTTTCATTCATCCTCTCATCATTCATCATTTCAACCAAAAGACGTCCACTGCTGAACATAGGCCTCCCCAAGCACGACCACTTCGACTGATTTTGTGCTTATCGCATCTAGCGGATCCCTGCGGCCTTCACAAGGTCATCGGTCCATCTTGTGGGACCCCAACCCTTCGTCTTCCAGTACGCGGTTGTCACTCCAGAACCTTTCGGCCCCATCGGCTATCTGTTCTACGAGCAATGTGCCCTGCCCATTGCCACTTAAGTTTGTCAATTCTTCGAGCTATGTCGGTTACCTTGGTTCTCCTACGGATCTCTTCATTTCTGATTCGATCACGTAGGGAAACACCAAGCATAGCCCTCTCCATTGCCCTTTGGGTGACTTTTAGCCTTCTGTTATGGCACTTATGGCCCATTGATCCTCTCAACATGAACAAACCATCTAAGATTCTAAGCATACTCTTTAAAATTTTTATCACTACCGTAGCTAACGTATGAAACACTTTAATTATTTTATTAATAAACACTTTGCAAGTCCTTACACTCAAGTAAGAACATCAAGAGAAACCGCCAAGCCTGAATTACGTAGTTGACAAACTATATCGGTCATTGACGTAATATTAGTAAAACATATTCTTGTAATATGCTATCGAAATATAGGTTACTGATAACACTATCTTATCTCTAATAGGCTGATTTATTATCATAGAAAATTCATGCTGGCAATGGCTTTGTTACGTTCAGCACAAGTGCTTTTGCCTTGTCTATACTCAATGTGAAATAAGATTAAAAATTTAACTAACTACCTTTTTAGCCAAAATCGGCTGAACGGGCTGACCGTTCAACCGATTTTGGCTTCTATTGCGTTGGTGGCATGAGAAATGGCAGCTGCAGTAAGCAGTTGGTATTGTAACCACTTTTTTGCTTTTAATGCCATCCTTATGCCTTTTTTTTTTTTTGGGTGGGAAATCATCAAATTACTTCTCCCGCTCTGGGCGGAGCGGAACGGCGTGTCAGACTCTTACTGACTAAAACCCACCCGTGTTCCTACCCTTGCCTTGCCAGGGGCCGCGTTTTCCCCTTTGGACTACCCGCAACCCCGGTAGGCATCGGTCCTAACGGACCCCGTCAGTTTTGCTGACATCTCTTTGAGGCGCGCGTGGAACACGACGCGCCGTCGACCCGGGCCTGGTCCTTATCGGACGGAGAGCTGCCCGTTGCTCTCCGTCCGCAAGCCCGCGCCTACGGTGGCCGGAAATCTGCTACCAATTCGCGACGCCCGGGGCGTCTCCTACGGCGGCGGCGGCTAGGGCTGCTAGGGCGAGGCATTTGCCTCTCCCTCTCGCGCTCCGCCTCCTCCTTCGCGAGCATTACTGCTTCGCAGAAGGAGGTGACGGATTGCCATGCCCTCTCGCTCCGCACCATGGCTTGAACCAGGGCCGGACGCGAGAGGTCGCCGCCGCCGATCGCCCCCACGAGGACACGGCGGCGCTCCGCCCAAACAGGGTAGACCTCCACCGTATGCTCCTCCGTGTCCTCCGGGCGATCCACACAGTGGTGACACCCGGGCGTTTCCTCCCGCCTTATGGCCATCCTTATGCCTACGGTATAAAAGTCAGAATCGGTTGAACGGACTGTAAAAAAGGTTTGTTTAAATATCTAATCTTATTTCAAATGGAGTATAATAGGTACGTAGTATTCAATTTATATGATTATTTGCATTCAATTGCTTCCTTGGTTCTAGTGGTTGCAAGCGCTACTGCTGAGCATGAGGTCCTGAGTTTGATTCCCGGGTCGGGCAAAGTGTTATTGGGTTTTTTCCATCTGGAATTTCTCAGGTAAAATTCTAAAATAAAATTAAGATATAATTAAGATTTTCAGATAATAATAGTTATTAATATTTATTTATTAAGGTAAATTATTATAACATCAAAATATTGAGATCAGTTTATATTATTTAGCTGGTAAAGTTAATTAACATTTATTATTATAAGGTTTATCTATGTATTTACATTTTAGTAGGTACATAAATACACAGTCTAAATTATTATTCATATAAAATAATATTTGTTGAATGTTTTCATTAATTATTATTCCACCTTCCAACAGTGTAACGACCTATAAATTATATTTAAAAGCTTCAGTTATTATAAGTCGGAATTGCGTGACTTAACTCTATCATATTTTTACTGAAACAAAATTATTTTCCTTAATAATGCTAGTTTTATTAAATAAATAATATAATGTGCCCTTGTCAACTCAATAAACGCAGGTTTTTCAAGAAAATTGCGGAAAAGAAAAGCCTCTGGCATTCAAAAAAATTGTTAGTAAAAAAATAGCTTCACTAACTGAGGAGAGTGAGAGACCGTCGCAATAGCATTCTGAGAACTGTAGCGGAAAGCGCAGTTTGTGCGGAGAGTAATTGGTGACACTAGATAGATAATAAATTGTTTTTATATTATGTTACTAACACACTATGGATTCGCGTTGTTAAATAAGAATCAATACAATACAATTCAATTGAAGATGTTGTAAATATTATTTTAGTGAATACTTTATTAATTCATTATTTTTTGTATTTCCCCATCGCATATTTGTTCATTTATAGCTCATTTTCAGATTATTTTATTTTGTAACTTTTATGTACTTCATTCAACTAACAACCTATCTTACACGTTTTTTTATCGCTAAGACCTTTGTAACTAACAATTATGGACCAATTAATTAGTCTGAAATAAATGAATTTAATTTATTTTATTTTATTAATTTATTAAATTAAGTTCTCTGCTAGTGCTGTGGACTTTTGTAAGTAACGACTTCACAATAATTACCTACCGAAAACTGTATGTCACCTTCGCATTACACGCTAAAGAACATTTCATAAATCACTTTAGCACTTTAATATCACAATTATAGAATTAAATAGCTATACTAGGTGCAGCTATGTGACCAACTTTGTAGTTAGTAGGAACTAGTGATTTAGACAGACTATGATTATTTTATTATTTCTGTTCTTTTTACATAATTTTGAGTAGCCTAGAAATCTTTTGGTAACAATAATAAGTGTATAAATAAATATGGAAAGTTTTGGTAATTGCGACGAAACCAGAAGTGAGCGGTAAACGGGAGTAGAAGTAAAAGTTGTATCAACTGTAACTTTACAATGAGTTACAAATAAATATAAGGAAATAGTAAAAATTGTTTCTAATCAGCCATACCTTATTAAATAAATTAATTCATACCAAATTTTTGTTAATTACTAGCAAAAGGGTTTAAAAATATCGTCCCTTTGGCCATTTTTGTTATTTAAGTAATACCAGAAGCAGAAAGTATAATGTTTAATAAAGTTACGGTCGTTAGTTTCATCTCACCTTCACACTACACACTAAAGAACGTTTCATAAATCACTTTAGCACTTTAATATCACATTATAGGGTTAAATTGCTATACAAGGTGCAGTTATATGACCAACTAGTTGGTAGAAAGTAGTGATTTGAACCGATTATAATTATTTTATTATTGCCGTTCTTTTTGCATAATTTATTTATTTAAACTTTTTGCACTAAAAAAAAAGGTACAAAGGCGAACTTAATGCCACTATATCTAAATTAGCTAAGCACTTAATTTTTGAGTAGCTTAGAAATCTATCACCATGTAACCAACGGTTTGGTAATAAGTATATAAATATGGAATGTTTTGGTAATGGCGACGAAAAGAGAAGCGAGCGGTAAACGGGAGTAGAAGTAAAGGAATGGTATTTTTTTTTATAATCAGCCAGACCTTATCTATGATTTGAAAGAGGTTAGTTTCTCAAGACTTTCGTTTGCATACAAGTGTCGGCCCAGAGACAAAGTTAACAAAATGTTACGTGACGCCGAGTTGTAAATCCGCCACACAGTCGTGAATAGTGAAACTTGTACACTTACATAGTTAGCTTGATTTCATGGCACGGTAATGAAAGGTCCCTGAGAACTTCACAAGTGATAAAACAGCTATGTAAGTTTAAAAGGCCGTATCTCTCCAACCAAACTGAATTAACTTCAGGCTAACGAACAAGACAGTTTTAAGTTTACACAAAAGTATATGCGTAGACTGATGAAATAGACAATGATATTTCGCAAAAGCAAAACAATGCTTCGATGCAAAACACACATTATTATACAAATATTATTGATAAACATTAAAAGCATGGCAATATTGTTAAAGCAACTGCAATAAAATTAATAGGCGATAACGAAGTAGCTTCAACATAACGTTTTTGAGCCTACAAGACCATGAGGTTCCTAACATAATATACCATAGGTAAGTAGAACGTTACCTTCACCAGTACCGTCAAGATAACGATTAAAATACTTATGGTAATGTCGGTAACGTTATACGTAATACTAATTAACATAATATTATCACTACATAATCACTGCTATAAGATCATTATCGCTATACAAAACACTTTCTCTTCAAATTCGTTTAGTGGCTTTTTAACGATATCCGTTTAGAAACGCCATCAAGCACTAGTAAACTTTGACAGTGTTGACTTTTGGTGAACGAAAATATCCTGAGGAAACTTGGGTGTGATAGTCTGAAACCATCAGCCAACTCGTAGAAATCAAGGTTATCGATGGTCATTCCTAATTTTGAGTACATCCCTTTCCTGCGGTAGAACAGTTATAATGAACCAAAGCATATGCCAAAATGAATATATCAACCTGTCCTCATACCGACTATCTGATTCCTAAACTCGACACGTGCCTCAGAAAGCAATAAATAAAGAAAGTTAACGACACTAACTAGAGTTGTCCGAACATATCGCACTATTACTGTTTCCGCTGGCCCAGCATCGCGTGAGAACATGCGACCACCGGCCACTGGCCTTGAGTCCTTCGCTGCCTAGCCTAACTACTTCAAATCAACTTTTATTACTATACTATCGCTCCGGACAAGTTTCTGCTCCATGCCCACTATATAGGGACCTACTCCGTACTCGCTTTATGTTTATTTATAACCCTCTCGCTAGACAGTTGCCAACTGATGGAAAGACGAAATGTATGCGGAAGGATCAAGACTTTTATTTAAAAGAGGCATTGACTTCTCAGACTGGATATAACGTATGGAGTTGGCAGAGCCACAATTTTGCGGTAATTATTTACATGAATGGTAATGAGGAGAGATAGTATCGAATATGTCCGTATAATAGTCCGTATAGCACAGCAGCTGTTGGTTTACGTTTGTATTTTTAAAATTGTAAACTTGATTCAGAAATCTCTTCTAGTTTATCGGCCAATATTTTTAGTAAAGTCTTCAAAGAAAACGTCAGTGGGAGGCAATTTATCGACGAGCACGACACGACACGTGCGAGATAAAACGCAATTGTTCTGGATTCATGACATTTGGAACTGCTCTTATTCTCGCAACATGTTGCATAACACGACGTCCCAATTACCGACGATTGCACGAACGGTCTCGCACTCGCACTCGCACGACACCTATGTCATACGCAACTGCTATGATTGTGAACAATCACTTCCGCCCAATTTGTCGGCCACTTCCGACCGATTATGTGTAGGTGATACTGCAGTTTTGATTTCCTGTGTTTTTATTCACGCAATTCTCATAACCTATATACAATGGACAAGCATTTACAAACTGAATGCGATGGAACTGTAGAGATTTATACTGATGAATCTATATTCCTACTGGCCCGACATCATTCGGATGCATTCGGATGTCGGTCGGCTCTAATCGGCTAACGCTGCTGGGCGTCAGCCAAGCCATTCCCGCCGTTTCGACGGATTTAAATTTGGAACACAATTTTTTTCTGTAGCCGTAGTAGCTTGACGAGGTGAACAATCTCTTTCCGTTTAGAAATATACAAATCACATGTGTTATGGACATTTGCTATAGATGGTTGTAGGAAAGAGATGTCCCAATTTCTGTACATAGTCACATAAATGTAGGTACTGGGTACTGCACCTTACTCTGTGACACGAATACCTCGAATTCGTATCCTGCTTGTCGTTGTTTATGATTCTACGTGCGTAAATGTAACGGTTATACGAAAACGCGTGTTTAGACAGCACCACACGAATTATAAACTTTCGGCGTACTGTTTGCTGCATTTCTTTTTTGATCTGCTTCTATGGGGTTCGTATTACCTATTATACGCAAAACATGCGCTTTGACGTGGAGTTGCGGATACCAGCCCCGTATTACCTATGGAGTTATAGCTACCGATGAGGATAACTGAACTATATGATCAGTCAGTGCTTTTGCTCGATTTTCCTGTTTCATCAATATTTGCAATTTATTTCTGATTGAGGAAAATAGACTATCATTACCTATTGTTTTGTTTTCATTTTCACTTATTTTGTTTACGTAGTAGGTACCCACGGTAAAAGATATTTGCTCGTTTCCAATGGTGAAAAATCATAGAAGTGATGGACAGCCAGCTACAGCATTAAGTTCTATAAAAGTCGTATAGTAAAAAGTAAGCTTTAAAAATAACATCAATTCAATTACTGTTATAATAATGAAATCCCTAGAAAAGCCAGACATTCAATGACACAAACTGAAGGATAATAAACAACTGTGATGAATCTCAATTACACAGAAGATGACTGGACATGGACACTGTTGTCATTTGACAAATACACATTATTGTTCTAAAAGCTGAGCCTATCTATGGAGCACGTTATACGGCTTCGTGCATGCGGGACACTGTTCAACGAGTAACAAATTGGCAATTTGACAAAAATGTAACGAACCGACTCGTACAATGTACACACTCACATATGTACAGATAGTAAATCAGAGCGCACGCTGCGCTCTATGATTGAATAACATCGAACTGGACTGGTTCATTGGACTCATTCTTTTCGACAAGCTCTTCGGATTTGTCATTACATCCATCGATAGAGCGCTATCTACGCAACCGAGAACCGACACATGGTATTCAATGATCAACTCTCAAGTCTCAATTTTGTCATCTCCTAACATAAAACAGAAGCTACTGAAACTGCGAAGGCGTATGAAGATACCGTTTGGATTGTATTGTACAAATAAAACTTAGAACGAATTTAGAAGTGGGCAGATATGAGCGGTATTTGCTTGTGACCTTCTGTTGATGCTCATTATGGACGAAGTCGAACGTTTACAATCCTATTCGAGTGCCTCGTAATACATTCTACCTCATTTACACTTAACAACACACACGGTTTTGTGCAAACCATGTCAAACATTTTGCTTAGATGTTTGCACCAAACAATATATCGTCAACATAACAAGTTTTACAAGTGTCTTCATGGAACAGAGCAGCTGATGTCACTGCGTACTTGAATCACAAAATAATCGCGATGTGTACACAAATAACATCGGCTAACCTGCGCACGTATATCTAACTAACCTCGCGCTCACAGCCGCGTCCGCTGCGTCTGTGACGCGACAACAAACGTCAAGGAGTGCACAAATAATTACTGTTTGCTTTGCTCCTGCCCCTGGTTTTAGTTCTCGTTTGGCTGGTCTTTACCCTTTCGACGTTTTTTTTATGTATACCAAGGAGAGGCGACAGCGTGCTAAATAAAAACATACAACTATCATTATGAGGACATTGGCTTAAACTCACCTGTGCTCTATTGATGACATCGTGTGGTCCCCGCCAAGTGGTGGCTGCTGGAGATTTCCTTTTGGCTAGCTCAAGTGTAGCTTCACTTGGACATCGTTCAAACATAAGCACACGTTCTGCGACTGAACCCCTTGTGAGGAACGGGCGCACGGGCGTTACTCCTCCCGCTGCGTTGGCGGGCTCACCGGCGCCGGCGCTGGACGCGCGCCGAGCTCGCGCCTCGAACTTAGAGCGTGCCTCCGTGACATGAGAGCCCAGGGACGCCCGGCGCTCGCCACTGGCGCCAGCGGCTGGCTTCCTCGCTCCTGTCTCCAGCCTGTCTTGGTATCTACTCTTAGCGTAGTCAACCAGTGACAACGGTGGGACCACGTCCGGCCGCTCTGCAGTGCGCTCGGCCACCACACCACCGGTGCGCAGCGCCCGTAGCAGGCGCTCCTCCTCACGGGCGACCTCGAGCCGCATAGCAGCGGGGTCGGCCCGCCTCGCGCCTGCGCCTGCGCCACCTGTACCATTCCGCTCCGGTACCAAGTCCGGAGGGAGCATAACCTCTATGGTCTCTCCTTCGGGCTCGAAACTTTCGCGGCGTGTGTCGGGTCTCTGTTCTCTTCGGACGTCTGGTCTTTGTTCCCTAGCCGCGTCCGGGCGATGAACCTGTCTAATATCGGGTCTCTGTTTTATTTCGGGTTTAGGTTCCGGCCTAGGTTTAGTCCTCAGACTCTCTGCTAATTTGAGACCAGGCGTGGGCCTGCACGATAGTATTTCCGTGGGCGCAAGGCCACGCGCCTTCCAAGTCTGATATATGGCTTCAGCATGGTCTGAAATTTGTTTAGCGATGGCGGCTATGTCCTCTTCGCCTGTGTCTATCTCGCGGCGGGCCGTGGCCGCCATGACCGCGCCGCTCACAGCCTGCGAGCTAGGCAGAGGTGTTGGTACACACCGCACCGGCAGCTCTAGGGCCGCTCCGTTAGCCCCATCTACACTCACAGCTCACAGAAACACCACAGGAAGTGCACTTATTAAACGAAATCACTGAAAATAATAGCACTGCGGCAAGTCGCGGTGCAGCACTGGGAACAGCTGTAAGAGCGCGCGTCCAACAATAAACAAAGGCGACGATCGCGTGCGTCGGGTGTGCGGCGGCGGCACACGACGAGCCGGCGGAGGGACGGCGCGCGGACTGCGGCGCGGCGCCGGTACCCCGCGCCCGCAGCCCGCTCGCTCCCCGCCTCCTGGTTCCCGTTCCCGTCCCATGGCCTCCTTGGTCATTCACTGACACTAATTATTAGGTATGCCGTTTTCAGCTTACAATATACAGCTTTCCTGAAACCGGAAGTAAGTAGATACTCATTCAAGGACATCTTTAATTTTAACTTGGATAACTCTGGATAGGTAGCATTTGTTCTGAAATTGTCATCGCGGTGAGAGATTTAGTATTTGAGCTTGTTCCAAATTCCGGCCTTGGGCTCAGTTGTGTTGGGCGGAATCAGTGGTAATGCATTTGGGCATGGGCGTTAAGCTGCAGGGCGATGACAAGGACAATACCACAGGTCCACAAAGATTATAAAATCCAGATAGGACGGTATGATCATAAAATCTAAGCTGGATCAATCTATCACATTTTTTTCGACCTGCAAAGACTATTATGAATAATTAAGCTCATAATTATACGACTTTTCTAGAACTTTTAGGTGACCAAGAAGAGCTTTTACAGCATTAAGCTTTTTTTACATCTAATAAGAATTTACAAAGTCTATTTTGGCCGAATCTATAGGACGCTCTATTGATCATGCTTTTTTTTAGAACTACATCGTGGTGTGCGGTATGCGTCACAATTCCAGTGATGTCTTATCTGTGACGAGCGAATCTGTGGCGTCGTCGGGCGATGCGTCGCGCACGCGCGTCTCTGCTACAAATAGCACGCGCCTTGTATTTATTTACACACTCCCTACTTTTTTATTTTTTTATCATTCTACGAAGCAACGACACTGCAGCCGGCCTGCCTAAGAACAGCCGGGAAGATATACGGATCGGAAATTCAACACGAAACTAATTTTATTAGTTTTAAATATAAACAATGAAATCATTGTTTCTGAAAATGCGAACGGCTGGAAGTATTTACAATTGGAAATAGAAATGGTTGATATCTTAATCGAAGCAGTAAATGCTTTCGCTTGCGGTGCTTTCACGAGCGTTTTGTGATAAATATTGACAATAAATAGAATAGTAAAGTTTACATTTTATTGAAGGCGAGGTAGGAGCTCGTGGCTAAGTAATAACAGCCGCACGGGTTGATCCAACAGGTTAAGCTACGCTTGCCGGGGTTAGTCAGTGGATGGGTGACCATCTTTACATACCGAGACTCCTCCTCTGTGCCTCAGAAAGCACGTATTAAGTCGTTGGTCCCGGCAGTCATTCGTGGATCTTTGACAGTAGTTACGGGTCGTCAGAAGCCCGAAAGTTTGACAACCAGTCTTACCAAGGGATATCGTATTACCCAGTTAAGTTAAGTATGTTTGTGGAAGTCAGATAGGCAGTCGCTCCATGTAAAACACTGGTATTCAGCTGCATTCGGTTAGACTGGAAGCCGACCCCAATATAGTTTGGAAAAAGCTAGAGAGATACTAGGGTTTCTTACGACAATGGTGGCCGCCACATAACGCCGCACTGACACCCATCTGCGGCCATCATGAAAAGTATACCAGCGGGGAATGACTTTACGTCGTCAAAAAAAACGAACTCTGGGGAAACACATCAACTTTCATAAATAACGTTTCAATGTCGTAATTCGACGGTAAATAGCGGGCGCTATGTGACGGTCACTGGAGTCTTAGGAAACCCTGCCTTAAACTCAAAACTCAAAGCATTTATCTGTAGCCATACTATCTATACTAATATTATAAAGAGGTAAAGTTTGTGAGGTTGGATCTACTGAACCGATTTTGAAGATTGTTTTACCAATATAAAGCCAGGTTATTTGTGAGTGTCATAGGCTATACGGGGTGTCAGGGACATCGACGCGAAGCCTGTTACCATGGATTCAGTACACGATTCTGAATCCCCTGCGTTGGAATTTTTGTCGGATATTTTATAAAAAAACAGCTGTTTCATAGAAAAGTGCAATACTTACGCGGTCAAAATGTATGGAACAGCGGTTTTTTTTTTACTTACTGAATCCATGCTTCGCGTTGATGTCACTGACGCCCTCTATATTTATGTTTACCGCCCAACGAAGTGGGCAGGGGCAGCTAGTTTCAAATAAACAAATTACATGGACTTTTAAATTATCAAGGGGTCGGTCAGAAAGATGAGGTTAGTTGCCCATTCCAAAGCGTAGTAGGTTCCTATGGAGAAGAACGGGCAAGAAACTCCACGGACACTCTTTTTTAATCAAATATTCTGGCAAAATATTGGTTACATCATTCATGTTGAAATCTTTAGAAGATCATTCAGACTCTATTGAATTCTTAGATTGGATGGAACTGATAAAACGAATTAGTTATTTCGTTTAGACTCCAGATTATCAACAAAAATTCACCCGTAAAATCTCCTGAAACATGATACAGACATTGAATTAAATCCAGGCTGACTAAGGATACGAATTTAGGCGTAAAATAAAAATAATGTTCTTCTAATGGTGCTGATAGACTTGAGCATTCACTTGTAAAAGAACATCGAGCATTCACCGTTTTTTAATTTGTCGAACTGAACATCGAACATTTCCATGCTACAAACATTTTCACGATCATTCTAGCGAACGCTTTATCAAAGCTCATCAAATAAAAATCTTCACGAAGATAGAAATGGAACAATTACAGAATGGCTCGGCTCGGCAAAAAGCTCAAAGCAAACTTACTGTCCTTTCGCAAGAATGCACGCTAGAACGCTCGCTAGAATGTTCGCTAAAACGCTCCCGTAAATTTTTCTGAATTGTAACATTTGCTAGAATGCTCATTACAAGTGAATGCTCAAGTTTATCAGGACCTTCACGAAGATAATATAAAGACTTCGTCTGCGTAAAGTTTTTCTGTTGGCGTCTGAAATCCTTTGATATATCTTGATAATAAGTCACTGGACAGAGATAAAAGACACTACGTTCCAGCGTAACTTCGCTTATTTTGTATCACCTCCCGTTAAGTACACCCTCAAGTGATATTTACTTGAACTTGGATAATTAGAAGTTTCGCATACTTTATTTTACTGCTAAGCTTTTGTTAGCATTTTCTAAAGCTCTTCGTATTAAAATTTTGTTTGACGAATTGAGCTGGTAGCAAGTTTACTGCATTGAGGTATTATTTTACATACTAACGTTACTACCTCAATGGTTTTCTGTTTAGCGACCCTGATATTAATTTATTCAGTTTTACTCTGTGCGCAAAATACGGGCTTTGAGGTGGAGTTGTGGAAACCACGTTGCTCAGACCAAATAAAAAACCAAGACATAGCGCTGTCAACAGTGACATGAAGCTGGTTTCGTAAACATGTGTGCACTTAGTGAGGTGTAGTTTGATAGTAAATGTGTGCGTGTCAGCGTGTATGCACAGAGCGGAGGTGTAGTGTTGGCATGCTTCACTGTATTGTTCGCAACGCTATGTCTTGTTTTTTATTTGGTCTGAGCCTATTACCTATTTGATCTTAATCACTATGGTGATTATAAAGTTGCGGGAAAGTCCTAAAGGGAGACCGTGGCCCCTGGCAACGTACAGGCAACTGAAGGAACACGGGTGGGTTTTAGTCAGTAATAGTCTGACACCGATCCGCCGAGAGCGGGAGAAGTAATTTGATGATTTCCCAACCAAAAAAAAACATCGGGTTTGGAGACTGCCGATAGAAGTGAAAACTATGTAACTTTTTGATTCAACGTAACGCCACCTAACGAAAATTTCAGGAATGTATGTGGATTGCTGTCAGTACAAGACCGAAAGCTGTAGCTCCATCAAAAAATTCCAAATAAATATAAATCAGAGTGCGCTGTCAACAACACTTCTACTCTTCCTCCGTATTACGAATTTTCGATCAGATCTTTCCGTAATGTCAAACACTATTTATTTTGATATTTACTTTGTCGGTTGCTAGGCAACGGATCTTACGGTTACGTCCTGACGCGAGTTAAACATTTTTTACCCATCCCTAAAAAAGTGCCGCTAAAGAAGATTTCACTACAAAAAAAAGAAAAAAAAAGGTGGATATACGTTTATAACGTAAGAAAACCGTGGCAATTAACAACCCAAAAGGAACTACTGTTATCCCCCCCTTTTGACAAACTTATTTAATTACAGTTAGGATTAATAGCATTCAATATACAGTCCTAAGGCAGCAAAAAAAGATGGTAAATATTTTTTCAGAAACCTGAAATTAAGATCATATTTTTAAACAATTTAAAAATACTGTAACAGTAAAATACTGGTAGGTATTCAGCTGCATCCGGTTAGACTGGAAGCCGACCCCAAGATAGTTGGGAAAAAGGCTAGGAAGATTGATTGATTTTTAAACAATTTAATTATTTCACGTAACATTGGAACTATAAGCTACATTACAAATCGGTTCGCAAACACGTTAAATTGAAACGCGAATTTATCGAAACATCACGGTTCTAGGTACAGCGGCCATTTGATACGGCTCTTTAATAAGATTAACTCAATGTAACTACTGCTTGTGTTATGTAAGCTTGTGTAACCAGTTCGTGCTATACTTGGCTGCTCTCGCCAGCTAAATATAGTTAAAACACGCTAAAACGCTATAAATAACGCAAATATTCACGCTCTTGAGACTAACTAGATAAAGAAAATTATTCCGGATTGTTTCACCTACATTCAGTTTCCGGAGTAGGACTGTTTCTTTTAGAAGTTACAGTACCTAGTCTATACTAATATTATACGTATATAGCTTTCCGCAATGCACGGTGGTTCCACACCGCCAACTAACACGTACGCACGGGGGTAGCACGAATCAGCACGATAAGCCGTTGGTCCTGCGCCTGATCTCTCTCCGGTCGTGTAGGAACTATGAGAGTGAGGGAAGAGAGAGTGCATGTGTGTCTGCGCACAGTCGCACACATTGGTGCACTATAACATCTCCCGCGCCGAAGACTGGTCTCCGCTGACATCGCCTTTTTTTTTTTTTGGGTGGGAACTCATGCAATGACTTCTCCCGCTCTGGGCGGAGCGGAAGGGCGTGTCAGACTTTTACTGACTAAAACCCACCCGTGTTCCTTCCCTTGCCATGCCAGGGGCCACGGTTTCCCCTTGGGACTACCCGCAACCCCGGCAGGCATCGGCCCTAGCGGACCCTGTCAGTTTTGCTGACATCTCTTTGAGGCGCGCGTGGAACACGACGCGCCGTCGACCCGGGCCTGGTCCTTATCGGACGGCGAGCTGCCCTCTGCTCTCCGTCCGCAGGCCCGACATTGCTCGCCTTGGATTGATATACAATGTGGAGACTACCATACAACAAAAAAATTAAATACTGGCACTACTAATGCTTAAGAGTATTTTGGAATTGTCAAATAAACCCTAGCATCGAAATAAAAAAAATAGTTTTTTTAAACAAATTAAATGTACCTAATGTATGCATCCATCCTAAGCTTATAAATTCCGTTTATCCAACTAGGCCTTGGGTGAATTCTCGGGCATACATTTCCGAATATCCACCTTAGAGTGGATTTTTGGGGTGTATAAACGGAATAGTCCGAGCCGACTATGGATTTTGCCGATTTTGGTAATGACTAAACTATTGAATATATCAATTGAATTTTTGTATACAGAATGGGAACGTCATTATGGACACGCCGTTTAATTTTTTGTTGTATTGTCGTCTCCACCTTGTATAATGTAGTGTATGTGTAAACATAATGGTAAGACTGATTAAACTACTTTTACTTGTTTTTTTTACAAACCACAAAAATGTAGAGATGACTCTATTTCTATACACATTACGTACCACCGAATAAGGTAGCGAAGGTAGAGTCGAGGAGGTATAAAATAACACTCGATTATACCGACACAAGCATAGAGCCAGAGTGGGTGAAATAATGTGGGCCGAGGGCCATTTGTCGAAGACAAAACATTTCTATACGTTCTCCTAACGATAGCCCGTAGGCTTTCAATAACAATGATGCAACCGTTTCAAGGGTCTTTAAAGTGCTGGTGTTACTAGAGATTTGTATTTCAGCCGAATCAACCACTGACAATAAAAATATACATTAAGTTTGGTTATTGGCTGATAGAGCAGTGGTGGCACAGTGGTAAAGGCCCCGACTTACGAGTAGTAGT
Source organism: Conistra vaccinii (assembly GCA_948150665.1). Taxonomy (NCBI): domain Eukaryota; kingdom Metazoa; phylum Arthropoda; class Insecta; order Lepidoptera; family Noctuidae; genus Conistra; species Conistra vaccinii. Next base: position 9,962,048 of record OX411317.1, on the reverse strand, counting down.
AGGTCGTGGGTTCGAACCCAAGCAGGCGCTTTACTTTATGTAAATAATTTCGTCATCGCTGCTCTCAAAACGGTGAAGGAAAACATCGTGAGGAAACCGGCATGTCTTAGAACCAAAAATTCGAAGACATGTGACATCTACCAACCCGCACTGGGCCCGCGTGGTAGATTACAGCCCACTCCCTCTCACAGAGAGGAGGTCTGTGTCCCAGCAGTGGGAACATTAATAGGCTGATTATGTATGAGACTTATTCGGGAAACCGCGGGGCGCAGTTAGTTATTTATAATCGCGTTTTGATTAAATGGTAAACATGGCATTGTGTGTATTGTGTTTATATGGTACGATTTTTCATCGCAATATGTGGTCGAGGTGAACGAACAGATTTCTAAAAACCAGGTATACACATATTGTTACGGATGACTCTGCCATAACTAATATGGCGAGAGAAAAGTGAAACCGAATGCAAATGAGCGGCGCGAGAGTGACACGCGCAGGCGCAACTAAATGCAGACACAGAATATTTTTAATAGAATATTGTAGGTAGGACAAAATAGTAGGCAGCACTTTTTGTTGTGGGTAACTTTTACCTGAAAATCGATGACCAAAGAAAAGATGGATGGGTTTTTGAGAGAGGATATGGCCAGGAAAGAAGTGAACACTGAGATGATGGCTTCTAAAATGTGTATCGAAAAATAAAAAGTAGATCCTACGCCAAATAAATTATAATAAGTTCAGGAAGTTGCTGAAATTGCGTGAGAAATCACTGCTTTCAGTAACATTATGCTGCAAATTTGAAATCATACAACCTAGTTTTAAAAAGTTTAATTTTCAAAACTAGGTTGTGAATAATGCTGTTGATTACATAATTGTTAATTTTAAGTTTCATTGTTTGTATTCTCTAATTAGTTACGTAATTGTTTGTTATTCCAAATAGCAAACTAAATAATAAAATTACAAGTCTAAACCGAATCACCGCATGGATATACAATATCCATTCAGACGTTTGTTGAGATGTGGAACTTCCACACGTTTCAGGTACATCATATTTTTATGTTAATAGGTTCTGACTGCAACTATGAATCAGGCGACACTGGGAACGAAGTGAAACGAAACTAAGTTCATTTAGCTTTCCTCCACGTCGTTTCATACTGTAGTTTCCATTTTCATTTCGCTTAGTACGCGGCTAAACGAACTTATATACTGACTGCTCCATAGGTTTAGGTAGTTTGATTTAATTCCCAGTGTGGCCTGCTAGGTACTGTACTAGAATGTCGTGGTAACCTATTGTTATTGTGTCATCCGCACGATTTGCCCTATAATAAAAGGCATCGCTATTTAAGAGGAAGCTCCCTAAATTGTATGTTATTTGCATTAACATTCTGAAACAGTCGCGTATACAATCAAAATGGAATTTTAGTATATGATTTATTGGATCTTTATCTTTCCAAAAATAAGACAGATACGTAATTGGAATATCTTTGCTCGATTCATTTTTTATTCGAAAATCATGAGTTTTTTAAAGATTATTAAGAACCACAACAAGATTACTCGACTTTTATGTCTAAAATAAGTATTACTGATGCGTTAGCGTTTAGCACATATCGGAGTGGCGGGGTGCGGGAGGGTGGAGCTTGCGTGGAAATTGTGTTTGGAGTGCCTGGTCTTAAAAGGGTGATGGCACTAAATGACCGTCATCATGCAAAAGAGTGAACCAATAGAATTGTTATCATATCCTATCTATAGTAATAATTATTAATTTTGGGTAAAGATTACCCAAAGTTCTTCTCTCGGAATAAGAGATTTTTTTGTCGAATAACAAATCGTCTAAAAATAAACTTGGTCAGTAAGTTTACAAATTAATTACACTATGTTATAAAAATATAATTTCAAATATTCCTGCATCAAATCACGAAGAAAATTGTCTAGTACAGACGCCAGCACATCGAGTTGGTGTCACCTTGTTTCGCAGACAGAAATTACATAGAATTTCGTTTCGCACCAAAATGTTTCATATTTATTTAGTTCTTATATTTTTATTTCGAATATTATTGTTTCAACAACTATTTACTTAGATGAAACATTATTTCACAGAAACACAATTCAATGAATTTTTAATCACATTTTTTATTTAACAAACTTATCAAACAGTAGAATCATTTTTTAACGAATATTGTTTGTTCAGTTATTTCAACGAAAATGTAAGAATAGACGTTATGCTATAAACAACAATAGTGTGTGTGTGTGTGTGTGTGTGTAGTGTAGTGTCTAGTAATAACTATTAGGGCACTCCGACCATATAGGTTAGGTTAGGTTAGAACTGTGACCAACTACGCGCGAGCCGAGCGAGCGAAGCGAGCGGTGCCGCGGCAGCGGCCGGCGAGCGCTACATCGGATTTGGTCGCAGTATCAAGATTAGGGCACTTCAACAGATGAACCGCTTTCATATAACTATACTACGGTATATAGTGTGTGTGTGAGTGTGTAGTGTATTGTCTTTTAATATAACTATTAGGGCACTCCGACCATATAGGTTAGGTTAGGTTAGAACTGTGACCAACTACGCGCGAGCCGAGCGAGCGAAGCGAGCGGTGCCGCGGCAGCGGCCGGCGAGCGCCACATCGAAATTGGTTGCAGTATCAAAAATATAGGGCACTGGGGATTTTCTTGGTAATAAGCTTTATATTAACTAAACAGTATGAGAATAAAGAATATTTGATTTGTTATTCTATGATATGAATATCGAAACTTTTAATTTTATTTGTAACAAAAATCAATGATTAAAGTTTATTCAAAGTAAGTATTCTGCGTATTGATTATTCTGTGAAATGATAATATATGAAAAATTTTATGTGAAACGAAATTCTATAAAACTACTAGCTGCCCGCCCCAGCTCCGCATGGGTAGCCCTAATTAGCAATAAATTAAAATTGCGACTATAATTTGAGATTTAAACTATCCTATCTCTCAAGTTGGATCGAACTGCACATGGTGTGCGAATTTTATTATAATCGGTTAAGTGGTTTAGGAGTCCATTGAGGACAAACATTGTGACACGAGATTTATATATATTAAGATTTTCTATAAAACAACGTACAACCCATCGAGTTACTACAATCTGTCAAATTTCTTTAATAGATTTTCAACTTTATAGCTAAAGTATAAGGTTCAATGTTGATTGGGAAAATTTGACACATTGGAATAGGTTGTTGTGCTGGCGTCTGTACATATAACATTTTTTTTTAAAGGAATATATCTAGTCGTTTAGTTGTTATATCCAATTTAAAATCATTAAAAGTCGTATATCTGCGCCTTAAGTCACACAGCCAATCCGCAAAGTTCCTCCCAATAATTAACTGTGTAAAGACGAAACAACTTTTATCTACAGAAAACGGAGGGAAACGTAAAACAATACTACTACCACGTTAATGAAATGTCAAGTGCGACCACCAACCACCCCTTGTGGGGTGCGGCGACCGTTGACCCTCAAGTTGAACGAAGTAAAGTTACTCTAAATCAGGCGGGGTTGGGTTGGTGTGGTTGTAAAAATTTGGTTATCTTTCACTATTTTTGTTGATGATATATTATTTTTATTTAGTTTTCGGGCCACGGTCTGAGACCAAAAACCAAGACATAGCGCTGTCAACAGTGACGTGAGGTCGGTTTCGTAAACATGTGTGCACTTAGTGAGGTGTAGTTGATTGTAAATGTGTGCGTGTGAGCGTGTATGCACAGAGCGGAGGTGTAGTTTTGGCATGCTCCACTGTTTTCTTTGCAGCGCTATTTCTTGTTTTTTTTTTATTTGGTCTGAGTCCACAGTATGATGACGCACTTAATTTCTTCTTCTTCTCTCATGTTTGGAGAAACACCTTTAATGATGTACAACCTAAAGATTATAGTTTGAATCCAGCAAAGTTAGTAGAAGGACTGACGCAGGGTCTCAGGGTGCACCGAAAATCTAGCTAACGCAACTTCTTATTACTTACATTCTGTATAAACCGAACAAAAAAAATTTTTTTCCAATACCTGCATCGGTGGACAAGGTATAATCCGTACAAATCATATTGTTTCCGTGTATCGGTCACGAACTATTCTATCAAGACAAACTAATCACTTACCTGATGGGGAATTCCAGTCCCCAGAGACAGAGAAACCCCAGCGGGTTAGCGGGCGCCTGTGTTCTATGATTAGGCCCTGAACTATTAATGTGTGCCAGAACTGTAAAAAACATGCGGGGCAGTCTTTGGATACTGCCGATGGAAGTGAAAACTAAGTAACGCCATCTAACGAAATTGTCAGGAATTTATGTGGCTTGCTGTCAGTAGGTAGGTACCTACAAGAACGAAAGATGTAGCTCCATTAAAACAATTCTAAAAAAATAACTAAGTAACGCCATCTAACGAAAATTTCAGGAATTTATGTGGCTTGCTGTCAGTACAAGAACGAAAGCTGTAGGCCTGTAGCTCCATAAAAAAATTCCAAAAAATAAAACAGAGTGCGCTGTGAGTGCGGCTGTCTTACGAATTTTCGATCAGGTCACGTGGCCTGTGTCCGCGAGTTTAAAATTTTTTACCCATGCCAAAAAAAGTGCACAAAACCGCTAAAGAAGTTTTCACTTAAAAAAATCTGTCTAGCCTTTTCCCAACATGTTGGGGTCGGCTTCCAGTCTAACCCGACGCAGCTGAAGTTACTGGGTTGTGGTAGTCAGATAGGCATATTTTACATGGAGCGACTGCCTATCTGACTACCACAACCCAGTAACTGGGTAATACGATACCCCTTGATAAGACTGGTTGTCACACTTTCGGGCTTCTGACGACCCGTAACGACTGTCAAAGATCCACGAATGACAGCCGGGACCAAGGGCTTAGGCTGCCTGTCCACTGAAGCGGAGAGGAGAGGAGAGGAGCGGAGATGTGCCATTATTAACCAATCAAATCTAAACTCAGGGGCGGAGTCAAGATTCTATTGGTTAATATTGACACATTTCCGCTCCTCTTTTCTCCTCTCCGCTCCAGTGGACAGGCAGCCTTATCGTGCTTTCCGCGGCACGGAGGAGTCTCGGTATGTAAAGATGGTCAGCCATCCACAGTCCAACCCCGGCAAGTGTAGCTTAACCTGATGGATCGACCCGTGCGGTTGTTATTACTTAGCCACGAGCTCCTCAACTTCATCTTTATAAACTGTTACTATGATAAAATAAAAAGTTTAGTTTTTAATTATTAATTCTGAGAATGCACTGTGCTGAAAGACAAGTATCCAAGTTTATTATAAACAAACCGTGTATTGCCAGGTTTTGACCTTTTCGCAGTTTAAATGGAATAATTTAGTTTACTGTTACTAAAGTAAACTAATTGGAATTAAACCAATAGTCACGTCACTAAGGGCCGAACCCTATCGATCACTAGTTTTGGGATCTGGAGTTAGAAAAACCTATCTATCTATGGTTTTCACGTCCCAATAATCTATCAGACACTCGAATCGGAATGTGCGGTGTTCTACTACTTTTGCGGTGTTAACATAAAAAATTATATACCTACTGTAAACATTTTTTTACGAAACTCAAGGCTACGAAATGTTTGGGGAGCATGTGCTATACAATTTGGCAAACTACTTTACAACATTAGCTGGCATTTCTTTAATCAAAAAGTACTAAACAAATCGATTCCGGAATCGCGAAATTTTTGCGATCGATACAAAAAAGCATTCCATATTAGCCAACACCTGCACGTAGGTAAATATATACATTCGATTCTATATAATCAGAACTCAAAATTTGTCGATCCCGAAATCCCGGGATTTTTTTGGATACAAAAGTGCTTTCCATAATAGCCAACACCTCAACTTTAGGTAAATATGCATCTGAATATCAGATCTGAAATGAAATGAAATGAAATGAAATGAAATGAAATGAAATTGTTTATTCTGTAAATAGGATATCGGAATCACTTTTACACGTCATATTTAAAAAAATGTTTAAAATAAGCTAGATGAGGTCGGCGTTTCCTAACTGACTACTCTGAGAAGAAAGGCCGAAACAAACTCAGAGGTCACGGTCTCTTTTAAAGTCCAGACATAATCTTGGTCAAGCCATATGAGAACCATGTAGATTAGTGTCTGAAATGGTCTTTTGAGGAAAGAACCACACAGATTTGAGTGGACCTGTCCAGTCAGTGCAAGCATTTGTCAGTAATCGTGGAGCTCACTCAGAGCTTAAGGAGCTCAACTCGACGAACAATACCAAAGAAAGGACATTTGGGTAGGCCGCATCAACTACTCAAACTGCCAGACCATCATTAAAATTAAATGTGAAAAAAAAAAATTTAAACATTAAAGAGAAAAAAAATTAAAAATACCCACATAGTCCTCATATTCACAATAATTAAAATAATATTATACTTTACAAAGTAATCATGTCATTTTGTATATAATTTTATTATGTTATTATTTTAAGTAGGTATATGTTTTATTCTTTTATGTAAATATTTTTAAATCTGGTTTAATTGATGATTATAAGTAACAATTAAAATATCAAGTTTTATGGTTTTATCACAAGGTATAGCAGAGCGAGCAGCTCAATCCCAAGCTTTTTTATCTTCTAAATAATCTGAAATTTTATAGTACCCTTTTTTACAAAGTTTGGTTTTAATACAGTTTTTAAATCGTTTAATGGGTAAGTTTCGAATGTCAATGGGAAGTTTGTTGTAAAAGCGTATACATTGACCCATGAACGAGTTGCCTACTCTGTGAAGACGTGTGCGATGTACAGCAAGGTTGTGTTTATTCCTGGTATTTAAACTATGAACATCGGACATTTTCTTAAAATTTGATATATTTTTGTGTACATACAATAGGTTTTCAAAAATATATTGTGAGGCTACAGTCAGAATATTTATTTCTCTGAATTTCTCTCGAAGTGAATCTCTTGGACCTAGGTTGTAAATGGCTCGAACAGCCCTTTTCTGAACAAAGATAGAATTAATGTCCGCACAGGTTCCCCAGAGAAGAATCCCATAAGACATCAGACTATGAAAATAACTAAAATAAACAATTCTGGCTGTATCTACGTCAGTTATCTGCCTAATTTTTTTAACAGCATATGCGGCTGAACTAAGCCTTCCTGACAATTTTTCTATGTGTGCGCCCCATTGTAATCTACCGTCAATAGTTATTCCAAGAAAAACTGTTGACTCAACAGGGTCCAACTCTATTCCATTAACTTGAACATTGGTAGTTAGTTGCCTGACATTTGGCGTTGAAAATTTAATGAGTTTAGTATTTTTTTCGTTCAGGAGAAGATTTTTTATATTAAACCAATGCACAACTTTAGAGAGTGCATCGTTAACTTGTTCAAAGTTGACTAACTGACGTTTGATTTAAAAAATGAGGGATGTGTCATCTGCGAATAATACGATCTTGTGATTATCCTTTATGTGGTAAGGTAAGTCATTAATATAAATTAGAAATAAGAAAGGACCTAGAATTGATCTCTACCTATAACTCACCAGGCACCAGCTTTCGATGCGAATTTATTTTAATGCGAATTTATATAGTTCAAAACTATGTGATTGAAAACATCACAAGTATCACAACATGATTGTGAGAGAAAACAAATACTTAAAACTTATTATTATTATTTTAGAAGTCGCTACTGTGTATCTCTAGTCCATGAATTTGACGGCTACCTGTCACTAACCGTATCCATACATTTTTGTAAACAAGCTACTTCTTTTACGAATAATTATTATTTATATTTACACATACCTATTATATTTAAAAACAGCACAAAAAGCATAAAAAAGGACAAAGCGTGAGTTTTTGTTTGTATATATTTAAAAACCATTTATTCAGAAAAGAAATATTTTTGAGTGCACTTACAAGTAAGAAGTTTCTTCAAAAGTATTCTAATAATTTACTAATGACATGGGGAAATATAATAAAATAGTGGCAACTCTCAGTTGTAGTGTCAGATCTGAAATACGAGAAATGTCGCGGTATTTTCAAAAATATTATTTTTAAAATAAACAAAAATTTTGATGTAGTAGTTCAAACTAAGGAAAAACTAGTCGACTTACAATATTTTTATAAATATATTTATTCACAGGAACTGATAATAATAAAATTGTTTACAAAATCATCAGTTTGTTAAGAAAAACCAGTGCAACAAATAACCAGATTTCTATGGCTCCTGATATTTTTGGAAGAGTCGGGCATCTAATTACTCGTGGAACGTAACTGAGCATGAATGCAGACGTAGCTAAAGTCCCTGATCTCGAGGGTGACTGGCAATCCATCGAGATATTTTTGTTTTCAAACGGTCAGCAATACTCTCCGCCAAGAAAGTATCTCCTAAGAGCTGACGAACTTGACTTATGGGACGACACATTAGACCTATTGGCACAGTCTCATTATGGACTCCAGTAAGTAATAAAATTATCCGTCGATTTTTGCACAGTTTTAAAAAACGCTTTTTATCAGCAATTTTTATAAATAATTAAAAAGCGGCCAATTGCGAGATGGATTCACATATGAAGGGTTGCGTAGGAACCACATATTTCTTTAACACGTTTCTTGTATGGGAACCCCCTTTTTTTTGGGTGGGAAATCTTCAAATAAGCCTAGCGCCACACCTGCCGAACGTTCCGCGGCAGAACGCTCCGTCGCGTCATATTTCTATGGACGTAACATTCGGCTGATGTGTCATAGGTAACTTGAAAAACATTAGGAGCGTAGTCAACCGAACGTCCCGTCGCGGAACGTTCGGCAGGTGTGGCCCGACCCTAACTTCTCCCGCTCTGGGCGGAGCGGAAGGGCGTGTCAGACTCTTACTGACTAAAACCCACCTGTGTTCCTTCAGTTGTACGTTGCCAGGGACCACGATATCCCTTTAGGACTTTCCCGCAACCCCGGCAGGCATCGGCCCTAGCGGACCCCGTCAGTTGTGCTGTCATCTCACGGACCCCGTCAGGCGCGCGTGGAACACAACGCGCCGTCGACCCCGCCTGGTCCTTATCGGACGGCGAACTACCCATTACTCTCCGTCCGCATCCCTCTTAATTTTTAACTTAACTTTATTTTTATAATTTTTTTGTTTTATCTGCCATAGTACTTACACACTATGAAAATTTCAAGTGTTTACCAATCACATTTCAAATGATACAGAGCCCTGTGACAGACGATCGGACGGACAGCGGACCCTTAGCAATAGCCCGTTGGTACCGTTTGGGCGCGGAACCCTAAAAAGGAGTTAAATTGAAATTAATTTGTGTCTTATGTCATTCAAAATTATGAATTCCAGGAGTCCTCCGATTAATCTGTACACTACCGATGGGCAACTGGTGGAAGGGCCGCTGGAACTTAAAGATGGGCTGGCGTATGTGGCCGTTGCATCACCAGACCCATTCATTGATGCTGGCTATCAGAAGTATCTGATAAGAGCTTGTAGGTAAGCAGAGCACCTGTAAACAATCATTTTGTATTAAAAACATCTATAACTATCCCAACATTATTATAAATTAAATTCGCTTCTCGTGTCTGTCGGTGTAACCGCGTTGTTCTTCTAAACTGCGCAACCACTGTTTTCACCATCTTGAAGAAGAAGTGGGGGCGAGTTGCCAGTCAGTTATAATCGAAATCAAATCACTCTAAATCTTATTTCAAATTATATAAAATAAAAAACGCAAGGACCATAATATACCAAAAAATGTAATATTTAAAGGTCCTGGGAAAAGCGCCAAGCAAGAAAGAAAATTCCGGGTAAGTATTGACAAGGTGTGACGCGGTTTGCATCTATTTTTTATTTTTTTATTTTAAAGTAAAATATTGGGTGATCAATTCAGAATCTGAATTGATCACCCAATATTTGACTTAAAATATTTTTAGATCTTAAATATTTTTGCATACTGATCTGAATTTCAGATCAGTATGCAAAAATATGGAAATATATTTAAAAAAATACATTTAATTCATAGAAAACTCCATAAAGGATAAATTTAATTTAACGATCAATAACATAAACTAAGTGTATAGAGTGCCGCGAGAATATTTGCGGTAAGTATACTAGTGGCGCTGCCTCGGCCCGGCTAAAGTGCCGTAAGCATTGCATTGTCACTGTCACTTTTGTTATTTTGTTTGATTGTTGAGGTTAGTTTCTTTCATCTATAGCCGGCTAAACTTAAGTGCCATAATTCCTTGGCTAAGCAAATGAAAATGGCTAAAAGGTCGGTTAGATTAGGTTAGAACTGTGACCACACAACGCACGAGTAGAGCGAGCGAAGCGAGCGGTGCCGCGGCAGCGGCCGGCGAGTGTCAGGGTCTGTTTAGGCACAAGAGAATGTAATGTTTTACAGCGATCTAACCTCAACAATCAAACAAAATACCAAGTCACGTGACTTAGTGATAGTGACCAAACGTGAAATCGCGAAAAACAAAATCTGCTGTTTCTTACATTTAAGTTCGCAAAATTCGTCAAAATGTATGGAACAGCTGATTCTTCAGCTTTTTTTTCGATTTCAGGTTTGGTCCCAAAGTAAAAGTTGTTCATAATGACGGGCAAAGTCATGTGTTTAAGTATCGGTCACTAATTACCAGTCACCCAAAAGGCTTATTTGCTTAAAATAATATGGTTTATTATTTTAACAAGTGTGATTGGAGCAGATTGTTTTTTTAATTTTTCATAATTTGTATACCTAATCTACATTTAAATATTTTTACTTTGTAGAATGTGTACTCAACGACATTTGTTGCTTATGCCCTGAAAAAGATGGTAAGTTATTTATTGAAGTAGCTTTCATTTTATTTTTCTGTTCTTTTTCGTCAAGAGAAGTCCACATCTCCAAAAGATCCATTGCGTGTCATGGTGCACGCAATCAAAGGCTTTGGAGAGATCACAGAAAACCCCAATAGCATTTCGCAAGTTCTCCCATGCGTTAAATATGTGTTTCAGCAGAGCGAGAGTATAATTGATGGATTTATGAGGGTCATGGCTACGAGGGAATTCCCAGTACAGTAATTACGTTTTTAAATGCAGATAAAGATGAGGCAAGTTTGGGAAACAACCTAAAAGAAAATCTGCTGGAATTATCTAAAGCAACAAAACGATGTTTAAAAATATATTTTTAAACTTTTTACTTTCTATTACTGTGGCTTCGCGACCCCCCAGGGGTTGAAAAACACTGACTTATACCAATGGAGTATTTAGTGTTTTTTTTGGGAATTTCGCCTGTTTTTCCCAAAGTGTGTGAGTGTTGTTGTGGAATTACTAATCTATTAATATTATATTCTTAATAATAATAATTATACTGACTCTACTTGAATGCCTCGTTGGTCTAGTGTTTGCAAGCGCTACTGATGAGCATGAGCTCCTGTGTTCGATTCCTGGGTCGAGCAAAGTGTTATTGAGTTTTCCATCTGGAATTTCTCTGTAGCAGTCCGGAGTCTGGATTTGTGCCCGGTTGATGTCAATAGGCTCGCCCCCTATTACATGGGACTTAAACAAGACTGGCGAAATGTGGGTGTAGGTACTATTCACCTCTGCCTAACCCTTCGGGGAATACACGCGTGATGTTATGTTGTATTAATATTATACCTACTTTTTAGAGTGTTGTGATCCACAATTGTGTTGCCTATGCCCGGAAAAAGAAGGTTAGTGAACCAACACCAAGATAATTATATGCTTACAGGGTTATAAGTTATATGTCGGCAATCCGTTCAGGGGATCTAGGAGAGAGGTCATTTGCAACCAAATAACCCCTGACAACCTCGATGCCAATGTCAACAATTTATGAGTAATTTGACATTTTATATTTTAAAATGAAATAAAATGTCAAATTACTCGAAAATAGTTGACATTTGCATAGGAGAGTCAAGTCATTTGGTTGTAAATGACCTCTCTTACATCCCTTTAATGGATTGCCGACATAATAACCAATAATACTGTAGGTATACAATGTGGAGACTACAATACAACAATAAATGAAAATACTGGCAATACTAATGCTTAAGAGTATTTTGCAACTATCAAATAAATCCTAGCTTCGAAATTAGAAAAATGAGTTTTGCAAACAAATTAAATAGTAGTGTATGCTGATCCACCCTAAGCCTATAAATTCCGTTTAGCGTGTGGGTCTATCTGGCAGGCCCCAACGAGATTTATCAACAGGTCATAGGTTTACATAAGGACATTATTTTGTACCTATAGAAAATAAATAAGATATATTTTGTACCTCGACAGTTTTTGATTAAATGACGTTTCTATGAAGTGTCTAGCTAGCGGGCCGCTTATGATTATTTTTATTGTTATTATACTTTCAGATCGCCCAGTAGTGCTCGGAGTTAGAAAATATTATGTACCTTACAAATCCAAAATTTCGACTTTCTGTGACCTATACTTCAGAAGATATTCGTTACTTAGACAAACGTCCAGCCAGCGGGCCACTTTTTAAATACTACTCTTTTGTAACATACAATAGCATTAGGAGCTTGATCCTATTATGTACCTTACAAATCCAAAATTTCGACTTTCTGTGAGTTATACTTTAGAAGATATTCGTTACTTAGACAAAGGTCCAGACAGTGGGTTTGTTTCTAAATACTACTCATTTATATCATACATAGAATAAGAAGCTTGATACTATTATCACCCATCAGTCTATACATCATACAGTCGTCTGATGAAGACGTCTAAGACAGGGTAATCTTGCGGGGCGTGAGGGGCGAGACGGGGGAAGCGCGCTCCCGGACTGCTTACGCTACCGTGTTAGTAGTTCGGGAAATAACTTTCAGGGCTATTGTGTTGAATTTAATATTGTTTTAATTTATGTATAATATTATAATGGTGCATACGACGTGTGTTGGGAAGAGTGCAAGTCGTCATCTTACGTTAATAAAAACCTGCGATTTCATCAATTTCAGCTTAAAATACTAGCCGTAATCGCTTCGGAGGACTACAAGTCCCTCAGGATAATTTTGTGGATTACATCCATAGCTTGGAAACAAAATTGATGTCGATTTTTTATTTTTCTGGAAACAACATTGGGTCTAAATTGTTTGAGCATTTGAGTCAAATAGAATTCAATACCAAACCATGTTCATGCTTCCCAATATTTTTTTTGTATTAGGAAGAGGATTTTTTATATAATTAAGTTCAACAACAGAAATTTCAAATCCAGTAAATCTAAAAACCAAAATCTAATAAAGAAATCTAGTAAATCTAAAAACCAAAAATCTAATAAAAAATCTAGTAAATCTAATATTTCTCAGTTGCCCATTTATAAAGATACCTACAGTTTTATAGATGAGTGGCTGGTACACAAGAAGACTTCTGAAGAGATGAAGAGGTGAAGAAGAAGAGAAGAGAAGAAAGAAGATCTTTTTGATAATTGTTAATTATTGTTTATAATAATGTTGATGCCCATGTTGATCTAAAATAAATAAATAAAATAAATATTGTTAACTTGGGACAACCCTAGCTGTCGTGACAATGCCTACACATTGTCTGCATTTACCACGAGATCAAAGGCATCGTCCTACTGTATCTTTTTATACTGTGCTATTATGTACTTTCAATCTGCCTAGCCTTTTCCCAACCATGTTGGTGTCGGCTTCCAGTCTAACCGAATGCAGCTAAATACCAGTATTTTATATAGAGCGACTGCCTATTTCACCTCCACAACCCAGTAACTGGGTAATACTATTATGTACAGACGCCAGCACATCAACCTACTCCAATCTGTCAAATATTCCCAATCAACATTGAACCTTATTCTTTAGCGATAAAGTTAAAAATCTATTAAAGAAATTTGACAGATTGTAGTAACTTGATATGCTGGCGTCTGTACCTTACATATACAAAATTTCAACTTCCTAGGACTTCATAAGGTATTCGTTAATAAAATAAGCGCCTAGCTGGCAAACCCGTTTTCAAACATTATACCTGCTTTCATAATCACTCAACAGTGCTACAAAAAAACTGGGATTAAGAAAAAGAGTAGTTCTTTTAGGTAGGGTGCTATGTAAACGATTAAAAGAAAAAATGTAATACCTAGTAATTATAATCTTTAATGAGTAAATGAAAGCTTGAAGATTGACATGGGAGAATGGAATAACTTCTAAAGTATAGCTCACAGAAAGTCGAAATTTTGGATTTGTAAGGTACATATTAGTATCAAGTTCCTTATGCTATTGTATGATATAAAAGAGTAGTATTTAAAATAAATAAATAAATAAAAATAAATTCTTTATTTCACCAAAAGCCATAACATTACAAAATCCAAGGACTAAGAGCATAAAAGGCTTATAACTAGGTCACAATAATTTTAATACTCTGACTCCTAAACTAGGTGTATGTGCCTGTGTCTTAGGAGTCAGTGATTCTCCGCAACAACATCAAAGCCATATTATACAAAATGAGGACGTTTCAACAATAAGCAAATGGTGTAAAAGAAAACAAGATTTATAATTTATGTCGGAAAAGAAACACAAAATGTAAAACGTTTAACTGTGCGGTGAGGTGAATAAATGTAGGGTTTGAGTGTATGTGTAGTGAGTGAGTGTGAAATGTGTGTGTGTGTGTGTGTGCATGTAGTGAGTGTGTGTAGTGATAAAGAATTGGTGTAACGAGTACACATCCGTTTATGTTTAGATTTAGATTTGTATGTATAGTTCATAATCACTGTAAATTACCCAGCAGAAGATCCTCAGTGTTGTCATAACTTAGTGTTTGGAGGTAATCTCTAAGTAGATTTTTACATTGATATTTAGGGCACGAATAAATTTTTATCTTTTTATTTAGGAAGTTGTACAAGTTAATGCTATTAACGTAGAATTGGCGTTTGGCAAAGGCAGTTCTATGGCGTTCGTGTGGAAAAACATTATGCTTAAGTCTGCCAGTCGGTTCCTTTGAAGGGCGGGCAGAGTGTTTGCGTAGGGTTGACAGGAGCACATAAAGTTGCCTGACTGTGAGAACTTTGCAATCGGAATAGAGCTTTACAGTAGGATATCTACGCGGAAGAGCGAGCATTACCTTAAGAACAGCTCTCTGGGCTCTCTCAAGGCGAATAAATACATTTTGGGTGGCACCACCCCAAACGGGCAGGCAGTACGTTAGGACAGACCGGCATAGAGCAAAATATACTAATTTTAGCGTTTCGTAATCAGCAGAGTTTCGTAGCTTCTTGAAAACGTATATTAGCTTACGTATGCGGGACGTGACTTTGACTATATGTGGATGCCAGTTGAGATGCTGATCAATGAGTACTCCTAGATATCTTACACAAGAGGATTTGGCGACGAAGAGGCAACTACACTGCGTTGAGGAACCGCAAACGTGTGCTTTTAGGGTAAGGGAATTTGAGGGACACAGATTTGACCGAATAGCAAAGGGAACGTATACCGTCTTATCAACATTTAAAGTGAGCAAGTTATCGGCCAAACATTTCATTACGGTAGACAGTGCAGCCTCGGCGTTTTGGTAAGTCTGAGGCCAGTCATAACCATCAGGAATAAAAAGGGGCCCGCTGGCTGGACGTTTGTCTAAGTAACGAATATCTTCTAAAGTATAGCTCACAGAAAGTCGAAATTTTGGATTTGTAAGGTACATAATAGGATCAAGCTCCTAATGCTATCGTATGTTACAAAAGAGTAGTATTTAAAAAGTGGCCCGCTGGCTGGACGTTTGTCTAAGTAACGAATATCTTCTAAAGTATAGGTCACAGAAAGTCGAAATTTTGGATTTGGAAGGTACATAATAGGATCAAGCTTCTACTGCTATTGTATGATATAAAAGAGTAGTATTTAAGAAGTGGCCCGCTGGCTGGACGTTTGTCTAAGTAACGAATATCTTCTGAAGTATAGATCACAGAAAGTCGAAATTTTGGATTTGTAAGGTACATAATAGGATCAAGCTTCTACTGCTATTGTATGATATAAAAGAGTAGTATTTAAAAAGTGGCCCGCTGGCTGGACGTTTGTCTAAGTAACGAATATCTCCTAAAGTATAGCTCACAGAAAGTCGAAATTTCGGATTTGTAAGGTACATAATATTTTCTAACTCCGAGCACTACTGGGCGATCTGAAAGTATAATAACAATAAAAATAATCATAAGGGGCCCGCTAGCTAGACACTTCATAGAAACGTCATTTAATCAAAAACTGTCGAGGTACAAAATATATCTTATTTATTTTCTATAGGTACAAAATAATGTCCTTATGTAAACCTATCACCTGTTGATAAATCTCGTTGGGGCCTGCCAGATAGACTCACACCCGTTTAGCCAACTTCTAGGGTGGATTTTCGGACATACGTTTCCGAGTATCCACACTAGGGTGGATTTTTGGTGAGGATAAACGGAATAACCCGAGCCGATCTTTTACTAGCTATATTGACTAAGCTATTGAATATATTCGATTGAATTTTTGTGTCCAGAATGGGAACGTCATTACTTAGAGACACGCTGTTTAATTTATTGTTGTATTGTCGTCTCCACCTTGTATATTGTTAATTTCCGTAGTATTGTGTCGTAGCAGAGTCGCTTTTTATTTTAATGATTTTGCGGAGTATCCCATCTGTATTAATCTGTGCCTATGTTACAGATGGTGCCCCATGCCATCCACGACGACGCGCCCAACTCCGCGATTACTGTACTGTAAGCTGTATTTTAGTACGGAGCGGAGCCGAGTGGGGCACGTCTTCGTGGATGGCACTATTATACGCAGTAATACTCGTAATATACCATTCTATTGGTGAAAGTAATTTAAAAAATATAAAATTGATCTATAAAGTTTTCGAGTATATTAATTACAAACAAAAATACAAGTCTTTTCCCTTTATAATATTACGAGACTCCACCCACGGCTTCGCCCTCGTGGTATATCGTGGTATAAGTTTCGATCCCGTGGGAACATCGGGATAAAAGTTGTCTTATGTCCTTCTCCAGGTTATGGTCTACCCATGTGCCAAATTCAATCCAAATTCGTTCGGCCGTTTTAACGTGAAAGCGTAACAAACCAATATACAAACTCACTTTCGCATTTATAATATTACTAGCGGACCTGGCAGACGTTGTCCTGCCCGAAGAGCGCCACCTTCCGGGTCCAATTGTATTTTCAAACCATCTAGGGACCCACTCGAATATACACACAAAATTTTATCCAAATCGGTCCAACCGTTTAGGAGGAGTTACGTGACAAACACACGTAGGGAAGAATTATATATATAAAGAAGATATAATAAAGATTTCTTTTAGATTACATGCCTAGTGTAGAAAGTACATTATAGGCACATTTAGTCTGTATTTAGTTGCCAAACCAGTCGGTTCTAAGTGCATGCTTACAAAATATGCTTTGCCGTGAAATGTCACATGCATGAGTAAAACCATGCTGGTGCCGTCCCGTTGCTGAGCGCGTTAAAACTGTCCATACATTGTTTCAGATGAAGATTATCTGGAGCCATTATCTGTTTCTGGATACCCGGATTTGGGGCCGACAGGTGGACCCTTCTGGAGCTCAGTGCGTGTTATTTCAATACACCTTATTATATTTCTTACAGAAATATTCTTGTAAGAAAAGTGTAACATTTTTACCTTTACTGACATCAATAGTACACAATAGTATAGCGTCCAAAAATGCAAAACAAAATACTAAGGCTTGTGCAGCCAGCGCGACTGGTCGCGCGACGCGACACGTACAATACAATCTCTATCTCTAAGATAACTTCACGGTATAATAATAGCCGGTTTCTCGCCGCGCTGTCGCATCGCCGCGCGCCGCGTCTCGCTGTCGCGTCGCGCTTGTCTGCATGAAGCTTTACCATTCAAAAATGTTTTTTTTTACTAATAATAATATTCATAAATAATATGAAATTGATACGTAAATAAAAACGTTTTAATTCTTGCTTTTTAGTTGGTCGGTTTGTAATTTATCTAAGTTACAAAAGCCTTATGTTAACTGCTCATCACCTTTTACAAAATATTGCTTTTCCCGATGCAGGGACGTTCATTGTTGAGGAGTTCTTCTGGTACTTCGCCATCAGCTCCACTTCACCCTACGCATTGTGACGAGCATAAATTGCTTGGCAATCATATTAAAGTAATCGAATAGCAACCCGTGAAATACGTATTATTGAGTAGTTCCGGTGGCCATCTGTGGTCTTCATCATCAGTTGAACTTCACTAATAGTGTTTTCCGAGAGCAAATTCAAGAGTTGCTATAAAAAATACCTAAATCGCTATAGGTGTGCCTATAATATTTCAAGAGTGCCCTCGACTTCTCCAGGATTCCATCATCCAATCCTTACTTGATGACAATGGGACCACCTGGGAAGTACAAACCCTTTCAAACAAAAAAATAATTTTCGAAATCGATCCAGCCGTCTTCGAGTCTCGAATCGGGGAACATAGATTAAAAAACCAAAAAATAAAAACCGACGAACTGTGAACCTCCTCATTTTTTTAAGTCGGTTAAAGAAACACTGTGTACAATTGTACATGCGCACTTGTCTTTCCTTGTAAAGGCCGCAGGAATCCGCTGGATGCGGGAAGCACAGAATCGGTCGAAGTGGCGGTGCTTGGGCCTATGTATATATGTCTTGTTATATGTCTTATTCGATTTTTCGGCTTTTCCTAATTTTCTTTCTACCTTAACCACGCCATGAAACAAACAAAAAAAAATTCTAACCGTTCTAGTAATTTTTTTATTTTCATTTTTACGTGTAGTATTTATCAGTGGAAACTTGTCGTACTTCAATTTCATATTGTTTAAGAATACTGTTAAGTTAGGTAACTGTAAGTTCCCGAATAAAATAAAATAAATGAGAACTGTTAGGGAGAGAGCTGAAAATGCTAAGATATCACGAATTCAAATCAAATTAAAGCTTTTCTTCATTCTTCTTGAAAACTGCCAGATTAAGATTTGTCTTTGTTACAGACACTTTCAAAACCAACTGGAGCAGATGATTACAGACCCAAATCAGGCAAAATTTCAACTACGGCGGGTGAACATGCAGTTACACCGGGTGAATATGGAGCTAGCCAGGGTGAATTTGTATATTCACCCGTTGAATCTCCAGCTAACCCGGCCGGTTATGGAGCCAAGTTAGTTGATTATGAAGCAAATCCGAGTGAACATGCACTTAGATTGAGTGAGAATGGATATAGACAGGGTGAATTTAGGACTAGACCGAATGAATATGGAGCTAACCTGAATGAAAATGCAATGAGACTGGGTAAATATGAAGCTTACCCGGGTGATCATGCCCCTAGATTGAGTAAAAATGGAGCTAATTCGGGTGATTTTACACTTAGACCAGATGATAATGTACCTATAGCGAGTAAAAATGAAGTTAGACCAAGTGAATATAAAGCTTGTCCGGTTGAAAATGATGAGTGTAGATGTAGTATTAATGGAGTTAAACCAAATGAATATGGTGCTAAACCGACTGAACATGAAACTCAAACCGTTAATGGAGCAAAGCCAAGTGAATTTGAAACTAGACCAGGTGAATATGAAACTAGACCGACTGTAAATGCAGCTGAACCAAGTGAGTATAAAGCTAGACTGGGTGTAAATGGAGTTAAACCAAGTGAATATAAAGCTAGACCGGGTGAAAATGCAACCAGACTGAGTCTAAATGCTGCTAAGTCAGGGGGTTATGAAGCTAGACCGAGCATTAATGGAGCTAAGCCAGATGAATATGGAGCTAGACCGGGTGAATATGAAACCAAACCAAGTGTAAATGGAGGTAGGCATAATGTAAATGAAGAAAGGAGTTTAAATGTACCTAAACCAAGTGAATATAAAGCTAGCACAGGTGAAAATGGAGCTAAACTAATTGAATATAAAGCTAGGCCAGGTAAATATGAAGCTAAACCAGGTGAATATGAATCTAGACCTGTAAATGGAGCTATACCAGGTGAATACATGGCTACGCCGGATGAAAATGAAACCAGACGGAGTGTAAATGGAGCTAAGCCAAGTGAATATGGAGCTAGAATGGGTGAATATGAATCAAGACCGAGAGAAAATGGACCTAAACCAGGTGAATATGAAACTAAACCGAGTGTAAATGTAGCTAAACCAGGTGAACACAAGGCTAAACCGGATGAAAATGAAACCAGATGGAGTCTAAATGGAGCTAAGCCAAGTGAATATGGAGCTAGAATGGGTGAATATGAATCAAGACCGAGAGAAAATGGACCTAAACCAGGTGAATATGAAACTAGACCGAGTGTAAATGGAGCTAAGCCAGGTGAACACAAGGCTAGACCGGATGAAAATGAAACCAGATGGAATCTAAATGGAGCTAAGCCAAGTGAATATGGAGCAAGAATAGGTGAATATCAATCTAGACCGAGAGAAAATGAACCTCAGCCAGGTAAATACGAAACTAGACCGAGTGTAAATGGAGCTAAACCAGGTGAACACAAGGCTAGACCGGATGAAAATAAAACCAGATGGAGTCTAAATGGAGCTAAGCCAAGTGAATATGGAGCTAGACTAGGTGAATATGAATCTAGACCGAGAGAAAATGAACCTAAGCCAGGTGAATATGAAACGAGACCGAGTATAAATGGAGCTAAGCCAAGTGAATATGGAGCTAGAATAGGTGAATATGAATCTAGACCGAGAGAAAATGGACCTCAGCCAAGTAAATATGAAACTAGACCGAGTGTAAATGGAGCTAAACCAGGTGAATATGAATCTAAATCAACTGTAAATAAAGCAATGCCAGGTGAACACGGGGCTAGACCGGGTGAAAATGAAACCAGACGGAATGTAAATGGAGCTAAGCCAAATGAATATGGAGCTAGAATGGGTGATTATGAATCTAGACCGGGAGAAAATGGACCTAAGCCAGGTGAATATGAAACTAGACCGAGTGTAAATGGAGTCAAACCAGGTGAATATGAATCTAGACCAACTGTAAATGGAGCTATGACAGGTGAACACAGGGCTAGACCGGGTCAATATGAAACTAGACCGAGTGTAAATGGAGCTAAACCAGGTGAATATGAATCTAGACCAACTGTAAATGGAGCTATGCCAGGTAAACACAAGGCTAGACCGAGTGAAAATGAAACCAGACGGAGTGTAAATGGAGCTAAACCAAGTGAATACGAATCTAGACCGAGGGAAAATGTACCTAAGCCAGGTGAATATGAAACTAGACCGAGTGTAAATGGAGCTAAACCAGGTGAATATAGAGCTAGATTGGGTGAATTTGCAGATCAATCTATGGAACAAACAAACCAACCAGATGAATATGGACCCAGACCGGCCAAAGGTGGAGCTTGGTCTGATAAAGATGGAGTCAGACCGACTGTACATGAAGCTAGACCAGGAAATGATGGGCCAGGGTCGAATGAAATTGAGTCAAAAAAAGAAGCATATAAGAAGGGTGAAAATAGAGTTACAGAAGCTGATCAAAGGGACAAACAAATTGATCCAAAAGGTAGAGTCACTGGGAATGGAGGAAAAGTTGGACGTAGAGTAAATGACGGTGAGAAAAGTGGTAGAGAAAACGATACAGTAAATAGAATGAGTGAACCAAGAGCCATACAAAAAGAAAATTCGCGCAGACCAAGCGAACTGAGACCCCCAGGAATTGAAAATAAGCGCCGGTCAAGCCAACAGAAAGGAGTAATTGAACAAACGCGCAGACTAAGTGGGCAAGCAGTCGAGCAGAAAGGCAGAGAAACTAATTCTGTAGGCAGAGCCGGACTAAACGCAGCTAGACTGAGTGAACAAAGAAACAGACAGAGCGATCATTTAGCAAGATTGGGTGGTCGCGAAAGCAGAGTGGGTGATCATGAAGCCAGAGCTGGTGATCTAGGACTCAGAAGTAGTGATCATGATGCCGGATTAGTAACCCCTGGCTCTAGAGTAGCCGACCCTGGTACCAGAGCAGCTGTATCTGGATCTAGAGCAAATCCAAGAGATAGGATGAGTTCTATAGCAAGAACTAGCAATTTGGGACAACCCAAATCGGAATCACCTGGTAATAGAGTAGACGAAACTGTAGCCAAGTTAGATGAGTCCGAAATTAAAAACAGAGTGGGTTACCCTGGGGCTAGACAAAGTAGCGCTGCAGGAACCGGAGCAGCAGGGGCTTCACACATATCTGAAGCCCAGCAACATGCACGAAGAAGTAGTTTATCTGCGGGAACAGCATCGACTGAAAAAAAACGTTTGTCAACGGGGCAAAATTCGTCATTGCTAAGGAAACCGACTCCGGTTTCTTCCGTACTTCATAAATCAGAAGATAAACAACCTGTAAAAACCAACAAAGAAATTTTCCCAAAGAGAATGACTGGTAAAGCTAGTGGTATTCCTGTCCCAGCTTCCAATGACGCTGGAAAATCAAAAACGCTGCCCAAGGATCCGTACAAAGACATCACTCCACCTGCTCTTGAAACACCGACTATATCTATGATAAACCTAGTGAATATTACAACAAATAAAGCTCTTCTTGAAAATGTTATCGATGAAAAAGAAGTAAATGAAAAGGAAAGCGAGATAAGGTCTACGAGCTTAGATTCAGTCAAAAAAATTGTTGATGTCTCTAAGAATTCCTCGAAAGAAACACAAACAGAACTGATATACGACGAAAAGAGCAAGGTGTCTGGCATGATTAACGAAGGAGTCCAAACTAATACAGAAGCAATAGAACACCACGGACAAGAAGTTTCCGCAAATAGTACAGCAAAAGTCAACTCGCACACGTGCACGTGCGTACATAAACAAGACTATAGACTCGCTACCGTAGATACTGACGAAAATACTATATCAATCAAAAATAATGGTGACGTAATCAACCTAAAACTCAATATTGAGGTTCGGAACATTGTGAAGTCAGTCTATTCTTGTCAGAAGAATTGTTTGAGGTCGCGGTCGTTAACAAACATTGCGAGTTCCGAAAAAGAATCTCAGATATCTATTGACGATGGTATGTTAGAGCGACGCAAAAGATCGTTGCAGTCTATAGTAAACCACCAGTATTTTCGAGATTACGGGTTCGAGAGTTCTCCACAAATGATGGTTGTCCAGTGTGCTGGTTGTGGAAGGCTAAACTACCCGCCGCGGTGTGATCTTCCGCCATGCTGTGATAATAACAAAAAGTATTTCGTATTGTTGTCAAACTCACTGAATGAAGATATGGATGAAGATATGAATGATTGGTAAGTTATTTATTAATCTACACAAATATTTCTTGTGGGATATGTCTTTAATCGTAAGAGTTTATAAATGATCTCTTTGAAGACGTTGTATAAAATTAATATTTTATTGAAATTAATGCGAATAATTTTAACCAACAAACTCAACGGCTCGTATCAGTTACCTGTGTTATAATAGTATGGCTTGCGAGTCAAAACTTGACACTTGCCCACCATATAGAAGCTCCAGACTGACCAAGGGCGTGTTATAGGTGGCAGCCTTGCTACATTTTTTGTCAGGTCACATAACTGAATTGACTATAGGTACGAATATGTAGGTTAGAAGACCAAAATGCTCATAAAATACTCACGTCTTTCATGATCCAAAAATTTTCAGTTGTAATTTCAATCCACCATGTCGGCCATGTGGCCTAAGGCAGTCGCAGGAAAAAAAATCAAGCAGTGGAATACCCATAAAACAGACTTTATCAGAGATGACTCTAGATACTATTACTACTGTTACGGTATCAGGAGTGCCATTAAAGAGGCGGGAAATGGAGAAGAAAACAGACACGACATGTCAAACTGAAGACCCACAAAGCGAATGTATGATGAGCAAACGTAAAGTGAGCATTTCAGAAGACTTGGATACGAAGTTCGACTATCAGAAAGAGAGTAGCTCTTTATTATTAGTAACGGCGCAGGATAAACAAAGCAGAAAATTATGCCCACAAAAATGCGAACATGAAGATTCACAAGTTTGCCCAGAGGTTTGCCCGCCAGTAACGCCATGTCAAAAAGTACAATCAGTATGCTCGCAAGTAAGCTCACAGACATGCCCACAAGTTCAGTCACAAGGATGCATGCCAGTATCACCACCATGCGCAACATGTTCTCCTAAACCAATATCATGTATACAAGTACAGACAAAAGGATGCATGCCAGTATCACCGCCATGCGCAACATGTTGTCCTAAACGAATACCGTGTATACAAATACAGACACAAGAATGCCTGCCAGTATCACCGCCATGCTCAACATGTTATCCTAAGCCAATACCGTGTATACAAGTAAAGACACAAGGATGCATTCCAGTATCACCGCCATGCCCAACATGTCCTAAACCACTACCGTGTATACAAGTTCAGTCACAAGGATGCATGCTAGTATCACAACTATGCTCAACATGCTGTCTTAAACCAATGCCGTGTATACAAGTACAGACACAAGAATGCGTACCAGTATCACCGACATGCTCAACATGTTGTCCTAAACCACTACCGTGTATACAAGCTCAGCCACAAGGATGCATGCAAGTATCACAGCCATGCTCAACATGTTGTCTGAAACCATGTATACAAGTACAGACACAAGAATGCGTGCCAGGATCACCGACATGCTCAACATGTTTTCCTAAACCACTACCGTGTATACAAGTTCAGTCACAAGGATGCATGCCAGTATCACAGCCATGCTCAACATGTTGTCTTAAACCAATACCGTGTATACAAGTACAGACACAAGAATGCGTGCCAGTATCACCGACATGCTCAACGTGTCCTAAACCACTACCGTGTATACAAATACAGACACAAGTATGTCCGCAAGTACCGCAAGTTTTTAATGCGCATACGCAGACTCAGTGGAACTGTGTTATAGTAAGTAAAGTGTTTGGACTCATCGTCATCTTTTATTAATGCCTTCACTAGCTTGTTTTTTTTTTTTTAATATATTTATTTGTTTTAGTTACTGGCACGGCTTCACCCTGACGGCCGATACTCGTTCCATCTGCCGCCGTTGAAAGTGTTTAAAACTTATCCATTTTGACAATTTATACAACATACCAAGTAAAGGGTTGTTTTTTTACTTTGTTTTTCTTATCTTTGTTTTACAAGGTCTCCCTTAAAAACTACATCTAGGATATCTCTTACTAGAGTACACATTCTGTACCCTAATTGCGTAACACACGATCAAAAACAATCTGTTTTATTTTGACAGTTCAACAACATTCATTGCGTTATTTACGATGTTGACTAGACAAATTGTAACAAATTATGAAGCAATGGATTAGCAATATCTATTTATTTATTTATTTTATTAGGTTCATCAACAACTGATTACACTGATACAAACACATAATATTTTTTTTTGAGTAAAATAACAGTGCACCAGTTACCTACAGGTAAACACCACATGTATTTAATAAAACAATGAAGTAGACAAATAAGCTAACTTACTTAGTAATAAGCGCTAATATTAAAACATTAGTAAAAAGTGTAATTTATATAAAATTGAAATCAATGAAATGTTGATTAAATATTATAAAATGGGTAAAGGTAAAATTGATATACTTCGACATTACAACATTGATAAAACTGATAAAAATTGCATAAAAATAAAATGGTAAAAAATTATAAAAATTGATATAAGAGTTAATAAATTACAAAATAAAATAAAATGAAGAATAAAAAATTCATACATTAATAACAATAATTTAAATTAATTTGAATAAAAATGAAATAAAAAATTAAATTGATTTGATAACATTGGTAAAGATAAAATTTAAATTTTTAGCAGTGGTAAAATTGATACAATTCATAGCATAGTTGATTAGGATTAAGGATGGCTTTCTGTTTAGCAAGAGACTCAAAGTGAAGATCGATAACGTCACTGTAGCCATTCACTGCCTTACACATTCTTGCAAAGGGCGAATTGGCTCCCAAAACAGTTCTTTTAAAAGGTGGACAAAGGGGCGTGATGGCACTACGGGGGATTCTAGAGGGTGCACGAAAACCGAAAAGGGCAAGCAAGCTGGGACTGTCTATTTTATGCTTAATAATTTTATAGGCAAACATTACATCAATGAAGTGTCTACGTTTATCCAGAGAAATCATGTTAAAATGCTTAAGTCTCTTATTGTAAGAACATAATATCCTTCAAAATGATTCAGATTGTGATCGATCATGTGTTTTCACAATTTCGCATTTCCTCGAAACGTCTTGGTAAACCGTCAACTGTTTGCCAACCTATCAATTTACACCCCGAAAAGTAAAGTGGGTGTCCATACGACACCTAAAATAACGTCGAATTGCGCTAAAAACTATAATTTATTTTGTTTCTAATATAATTACAAACGAAATATACAATAAAACTACTGGGAATCCTAGTGACCTGGCCGCAGAACTAGAAGCCGCAAGCTGTTGCGCTTGGTAAGCAATCAGCTTACGTGCCAGGATATTGAGCGGCTTCGGATCCAGATAGCGGAGCTGCATCTCTGTGATCGACTTTAGACTGTGTATCGGCATTTCTAGCATCACCTGTAATAGTTTCAAGTTCTGTTAACCGTAGTGACTTTGGTTGGTAATTTAACCGTGGGGACGATGTGATAAGTTTACGTCTGATCAGCTCCCATCAATAGCTTCATTCGAATGAACATCACATTTTGTCTACATTTCGTCCATTTAGAAGGAAACAGAACAAATTCATTAGTTTTTACCTGGACCAAAACATACGCCAAATTGTTGTTTGAAATGTTTTGATCACAATGATCGTAACGGCACTGTAACTCTGCGACTCGCGAGTTATCTATGTACATACGTGCAGCATACTGCTAATGTTATTTAAGAAGTAATAATAAGGTCTTACTTGAGCTGTAATGCCAGACATGGCTTCAGGGTTGATGGCACTCAGGTCAGGGCCGCTGACCTCAGCTAGAAGTAAACCTAGCCGGGAGACTTCGCGCGCGCTCCAACTGTATGACTTGCCTAACGCCTGGAGAAAATGTCACGGCAACATGTTATAGTTTCAAGTAAGTTTAACAGATCAAGAATTCAAGAACAATCGACTGGTGGTATTTTAAATATACAATGTGGAGACTACAATACAACAATTAATTAAAATAATGGCACTAAAAATCCATTAGAGTATTTTGGAACTATCAAATAAATCCTAGTTTCGAAATTAGTAAAATGAGTTTATCAAATAAAATAAATAGTAGTTAGTGTATGCCGTTTCACCATAAGCCTATAAATTCCGTTTATCCAACTATGCCTAGGGTGGATTCTCGGACATAACGTTTCCGAATATCCACCTTAGGGTGGATTTTTTAAGGGTGAATAAACAGAATAACCCGAGGCCCCGAGCCGACTATGGATTTTGCCGATCTTCTACTAGCTATATTGACTAATACTACTGATATTCGATCGAATTTTTGTATGCAGAATGGGAACCTCATTATTAGAGACACGCCGTTTAATTTATTGTTGTATTGTCGTCTCCAGAATATACCTAAGTACTTACGTAACAATTGCAATACTAAAGTTTTAGGCCACGTTAAAAAGCGATCGTCGCGCGTTTTCACGATCGTTCAAACGTTTTGTTCGATGAACATGAACGCGTTGTCGCGCTGACAGAGGGCGCTTTCCGGTTTTTCGAACAAAAAGTGACATAAACACGCGGGAGGATCGCGTTTTCGGGGGGTCATTAATTAAATTCCACCCCAAGATAACAATACTTTGAACTAACCTGCGTTCTCATCATCATGGCTAAATAAAACCTGCGCTGTAGTGGATCACATGCTCGTATATGGTAAAATATCTGGAAATATTATTTTTTTAAGTTAGTGTACAGACGCCAGTACATTACCTACCTACTCCAATCTGTCAAATTTTCCCAATCAACATTGAACCTTATTCTTTAGCAATAAAGTTGAAAATCTATTAAAGAAATTTGACAGATTGTAGTAACTTGATGTGCTGGCGTCTGTACTACGGTGATGACTGTCGGTGTACGGTGATGATCTTTTAACATACTTAGCTTTTGTTGTAGGCGCTCTTGTCCAACAGTGTTCATGTTACAACTGACCTGGTGAGTCAGCTGTAGGTACGTGTTCTCCGGTATCCTCCTCATGAAGATCATGGGTACCCCGCACAGCAAGTTGTTCATAATGTTCAGGTACTTAGCGTCCGTCCAGCGAGGGTTCACTTGCATGTACTTGCTTGCCACCACTCCTACCTATACAATACAATTTTGGACAGTATAGCATCCTATTGGCGATTTTAACACGACTCTGCATAAGCAAAAGACAAAATGGACACATCACAAAAAGTTGGAGCAACTATATTAATATCAGAGGGTAGTTGAATTAAAAAGTTACATGCTCTGTGGCGGTCCCTAGACGATCATGCGGCATGACATGCGTTACGTGCTGTCATGCATGCATGACCGTCTAGCTGTATTGCATGATGTGAATGCCATGCAAACTACGTGCTGGCAGTTGATTAACATTTTTTCATCATGCAAAGAAAAATTCATGACGCATGATCGTGACGCGTGATGGATCCACAGAGTCCTTTATGCAGCATGATAATTCACGTAGTCTAATTCAAAGAATTGCATGTCATGCCGCATGATCGTCTAGGGACCGGTTTAAAGAGTGAGAGTGCTACAAAAAAAATCAAATGGCGAGGGGCGGGCGTTATTGGTTTCACTGAAACGATATCGAAAAACAAGATGGCGGCGTTAGTTCAAAATTTTGCCACGCACCAAAACATCCTTGTAGCGTTGTAGGTTCAAAAGACTAAGGGCGTTTGTGCACTACACGGAATTTTACCGTCCGACAGTCCGATTTTTTACGGTCCTTTACGAATGTTTATTAAATACTAGTTTAGTCGGAATCGGACTGCTGGACGGTAAAATTCCGCGTAGTGCACAAACGCCCTTACCCCGCGTCCCATTAAAGCGATCGTCGCGCGAATTCATACGCGATTGTCGCGTTCATTATGTCACTTTTTGTTCGGAAAACCGGACAGCGCCCTCTGTCAGCACAACCACTTGAAAGTGACATTTGAACGCTACGATCGCATATACACGCGACGATCGCTTTTATGTAGGACGTAACGGGTAATTGCTACTTAACACGTTCAGTGCCGGAAGCCTTCCTGGAGGGTTCACCTAGTCGAGAGCCCTCGCGAGGGGCTCAATATGTATGGCGGCATGGCATGAGTTCTATGAAAACTGGGTGGAGTCGAAAGTGTTAAGCGGTGATGGCAGTAAATTATTACAAACCGACAAAATTACCTGATGCCTATTAAGATCGGGATGTGTGCCGATAAACGACAGTATCTTGGGATCAGACAGGTTGAGTCTGGCCATCTCCCTGCCGTCGATATATTTGAAGAGGGGACGGAATTTCTCTAGCGTATCGAATGTCACCTTATCCGTGGGCGTGGAGCCCTTTACGACAGGCCACGTCGCTGCAAGCTTTTCGCGCGCTACGTGCATCATGGCTATTGTTCTTGCCTGGAAAAAGTTGATTTCTTACAGGATCTCGGAATCCGAATCAGCCGCCAATTTCAACCCTCAACGCAGACTATAGTCAACTATGCAGGAAATAATATACTCTGAGGTACAGTCACGCACCAGCACTAATATGTACAACTCACTGAACAATTAAAAAAAGATTTTTTTTCTACTGCGTTGATTGTAATTGTACGTTGTAACGAACATAGTATTTTGGAACCCATACTATTAAGACATTGGTTTTATCTTATAGTTGTAATCGCTTTTCCACGAGAAAATCGCTTTTGAATTTTGCTGAGTGTAGGTAAAATACAATAGACGAGGTATATTTAGTAACCTTATCCGCTTATCTGTTCTTAAAGAGCACGCCATCGCGCCAGTAACGCCTGAGTCAACTATCTTAAGTGTATACCGACTGCACGAGTGTGACGCACCGCTTACTTCCTAACTCCGGGCTGCTACTGAGAAATCCGTAACACAAAACCTAAAAACTTTTGCTCAACCTGGGAATCAAACCCAGGAACTGGTCAGCGGTCGCTATTGCGACCACAAAACCAATGCCCGTATGGCTACTTTGATGATACCAAAATAAATTATTGTGTCAGATTTCACAAATGTCGAAAAGCTTACATTAGCGGTCCTAGAGATCTTGATAAACAGCGATATAGTATAAAAAGTAACTAACAGACTGCAGCACATAAGACCCTGGTAACCGCTGCACATCCGAGAGGTCTCCAGAGACGAATATGGCGAAGGCATTAACGGCTGTCTGCATGTAGTCCTTCGTGATCTTCAGATTACAGTGGCCACGGTGCATGAACTCCAAGAACGGCAGGTGGACGCTACTCTTGCCTTGAAACGTCTCCGCTCTGAGGAATAAAGCCCCGGCCTTGAGCGATGCGACTTGCATCAAGCGACACTCCGCAAGTCGCATGGCGGTGACTTGATGTTGCATGCTCTAAACAACTGCTATCATTTGTTTAGGCACACAGAGGACGGAGACATTGTGTTGGATCATTAAGTTCCCTCCAAAATGGTTGAGCTAAATGGTGCTGATCCATGCGTCATGTTCGTGAACGGGCGCCGTCAGTGGGGACTGGTCATTATTAGCTTCCACGGCTTATTTTAATTTTAGAATTGTTTTCGTTTTTTATTTTTATTACAGACGCTTTTAACGTGCACGTCTTTCTACATTGTTCTCACATGTATAATTTGAACATGAATGATGTAACCAATAGTTTGTAACAATATTCTGATTTAAAAGAGTGTCCGTGGAGTTTCTTGCCCGTTCTTCTCCATAGGAACCTACTACGCTTTGGAATGGGCAACTAGCTTCGTCTTTCTGACTGACTGACCCCTTGACAATTCAAAAAGTACCTGTAATTGGTTTATTTGAAATAAATGCTTTGAGTTTGACACCATTCTCTGTAAGTAGGCAGAAACTACTGAACGCCACACGCTGTGATTCTTCCTCATATACTCCTTTATTTTTTACCGCAACGTGGAAGCTCTTGGCCTTCATCTCACCTGATGGTAAATGATGATCAGGCCACAGGTGGAAGCGAGCGTCACTCGGAATCCTCAACCACAGAGGAACTGGCCCTTACCCCTAACTGCCGAAACACAACAATGCTGTTAACATTGTTGTTTTGGCGACAGAGATAAATAAGATGGTGGTAGCTCAGGCGGACTAAGAACAAGCCCTACCACCAACCAAACCGAGCAGAAAATGTTGCCCCCACTGGGAATCGAACCCGGAACCCCTGAGATAGGTAGGCCAACCAGTAGACCACAGAGGCGAATAAACGGTCGTTTTGCTTCATTCGCGTTAATACATTCATAGTTGTACGTTACCGTAACATCTAAACTATTGGGATCAGTGGTTCCCAAAGTTGACTAGAAAGCGACCTATCTAACAAAAACTTCAAAATTCGGGACTCACCTCTTGGCTGTCATGGTGAATCAAGGGGCATGCCTAACTATATGAATGAAGGACTTTTCAAATAAAAATAATATGCGGGGCAGTCTTCGGTTACTGCTGATAGAAGTCAAAACTAAGTAACGCCATCTAACGAATGTCAGGAATTCATGTGGCTTATGGTTAATTATGAAAAAGCTGCTCCACTCTAAACATTTAATTTATACTTTTCTGAAAGCTGAAAAATGAGGGACCATTTAAAAAAAAAATGCTTGCCCAAAACTTACATAATCTCAGAAATAAAAGGTATTTCGTAGCAATAATTTTTAAAGTTTGTATTTTTCCCGAAGAAGTAAGTTACTGAAAAAAAATTGTATGACTGTTGGCGTACAAATGTGTAAAATGACTAACTGGTTTCATAATCTTTCCAATAGGTATAATTATCATTAACTTTCCCAGAGGTTTTTCAAAAATCAGCAAAAGCGCGCTATAGGTCAAAATTTTAATTTTGATTTGTTAATTGAATTCAGCTCGAAAAGTCAACAGTGTAGAGTAGTGAATACAAAATAGATGTAATTTGATAAGGTTAAGTAAAAAAAAAGCAGTAAACAAAAATAAATTATACATCCTGTTCAAATTGCCTGACATTGTTGCGTATGCAAGCACGCAGCCTACGACGGACTACACTCATTGTCACTCGCGTTGAACGTGAGGTTTTCATGTGTTCTGCAGCTGCCACCCTCAACTCTTCAATGGATGTCTGTGGTGTAGGGTACACTAAGTCTTCGTGTGACCTAAATATAAAAGTTGCATGGCGTTAAATCTGGACTTCCAAGGACTTCAAAGGGCCCACCACAGAAGATTTTCGTTAAATGTTTGGATGGGGATTGTCTATGATAATGTTGATCGGGCCATTCTTCTTGCCCCAAAACTTTTTAAGAGAAGAAGTGAACACGCTGTTGCAAGATGTGCCTCTAGCTACGAGAAGAGATATGGTGTACCAGCAGCACGATGGAAGGGTAGCTTACTTTTATCGAGGTATGCGACAATGGATGACTGGATGACAATTACCCGCTGAGGTGGATAGAGTGGAGTAGCTTTTTCATAATTAATTGTTTTTGGTAACAAGTCAGATTTTTTTTTTTTTATCTAAGAGCCGTCACAGCTCGAGAACCATCCAGTTTTGACCCCTAGTTTACTGGACTTAATTTGTTGCTAAGGACCTCTAGTATAACCCCTTTCAAGGAATAGGTCGAATTTCCCTGTCACCCTGTATATAACTAAATAATCAAATTCAATTTTAGTTACTTTTAATCGCAATGACTTTGATACGTTCAATTTATTTCGGTATTAAATTTTTATTAAATACTAATCACAGCTGAAAATAAATTTTTCTAGGCCCATTCACCACTCAATACTCGCTCGCGACCCACGCGGGAGTCACGGCCCATAGTTTGGGAACCACTGATATAGATGCTGACGCCCTGCCGTGCGTTTTTTTACCGCAAAATCTGTGAAGTATGGAATGTCATAGAAGTCGGTCATTGCGATGAAAGAAACGCATGCGGTTTATTCACAGTGGGCCTCTCCCTGCAAATTTGCAGTGACCGGTCGTGACTGCGTTTATTATACCGTACGGCAGAAATAACGCACCACATTCCACTGCAGTGCGCGCTAGCCCTAATTAAAGTAATATTCCTGGCGACGTGTTTTCAAAATCTGCGTATCTCAGATTTATCTTACCGCATCGCTTGCCCCGTAGGGTATTGCGCCATGTAATCTTGACTTGGTGGAATAGACACGAACTTCAGCCTTCTTACATCTACCTAGAACAAATTGAGACGGTTCGTAGTTCTTGAATGATAGGTATCTTATACCAGCGTCAAGCACTAGTTGTATGGGTAGCTCGCCGTCCGATAAGGACCAGGCCCGGGTCGACGGCGCGGCGGCGCGTTGTGTTCCACGCGCGCCTCAAAGAGATGTCATCACAACTGACGGCGGGTCCGCTAGGGCCGATCCCTGCCGGGGTTGCGGGAAAGTCCTAAGGGGAAACCGTGGCCCCTGGCAACGTACAGGCAACTGAAGGAACACGGGTAGGTTTTAGTCAGTAAGAGCATGACACGCGCTGCCGCTCCGCCCGGAGCGGGAGAAATTATTTGATGATTTCCCACCCAAAAAAAAGCCATAATTATTATGGATTTTTAACTGAACGTGGCCTATTTGACGCAGCTGTGACCCGCGTCCGAATAGAAATAGATCGCCGCGCGAATTCGCGATCGTTGCGTTCAGGTTTACCGAACAAAAAGTGACATTTTGAACGCGACGAACACGTATTCGCGCGATAATCTCTTTCTATTAGGACGCGGCCTGTGCATATTCCTGTATTATTGTGTTTTTATTTTGCAGAATATTGAGTGTCTTTTAGTTGGGTGTGTAACGTTTGATATAATAACAAAATTTCTAATGATCATAAGACCTAATTTCATTAAATATTTTTTTTTTTATATAACGATCAAATGATTTATTGAATTATTGATATAATTTCGATTTACCTACCGTAACCCCCGCCCGCTGTAACAAAGCATAGGCGGGCGTGCGAGCCGTAGCGGCTGAGCCGAAGCTGCGGAGGTGAGCATGAGTGCCTATCCTTTGTTACGTAAGGGCAAAGGGGTTGCACTTCCCGCAGCGCCGGAGACGATGCAGAAGCAACTTTAATGTTTTGCGGTTAGGTTACAATATTATTTGCTTTTCTCAAGAACGATGCGTTACCTTAGAAAGTTAGTATGAAAGTTAGGTCAAATGAACATTATATAAAAAGAGCATTACTTATACAATTTGAAAATTATGTGAAATTAACTTACTAAATGAAATTAGAGAAAATTAAAATTATATCACAATTAACATTCGATCATACGAAATTAGGTTAAATGTTTTTATAGCATATGAAAATTATATTTGAAAGTTATGTCAAATGAAATTAGACTATCTGTTGTTATACAAAAAATTACACACCCCTTTTAGTTAGTGCAGGGGTCGGCAACCTGCGGCTCTTTCGATTCTTATTCTCTTTCGATATTAATTT
Source organism: Conistra vaccinii (assembly GCA_948150665.1). Classification (NCBI taxonomy): domain Eukaryota; kingdom Metazoa; phylum Arthropoda; class Insecta; order Lepidoptera; family Noctuidae; genus Conistra; species Conistra vaccinii. The sequence continues at coordinate 9,927,604 of OX411317.1, read as the reverse complement.
TTGCGTATGGAACTGGGGAGCCGCAACTTTATTGCGGCTCCCCAGTTCCATACGCAAAAATTATAGTTATGAGCCAGATCATCCTAATCAAACTTTCAAAATACATGCAAAGCCAATGCTCCTATTGATGATTGTAACTATATTTTATGTAATAGCTGTAATGATATAAATTATTTTATTATTTTTACCTAAGATTTTTTCATAAAACTCGTAAGATTAATACTACTGCGCTGTCAGGCAACACTGGTCAGTAGTCTAGAATACAAAAGTTACATAGCTACCTTCTCTGGGTCGTCGAAAGCTTTCGCCAACAGGTTCCATAGTATTACATAACGTTGAGTCATTCACATTGACATAATTACTATGACGAATTTTTTAAACTTTGGTAAGCTTTTTCTTCCGAATTTTCACTTCGTGCGTATGTAACCACAGATTAATACAGATGAGACACTCCGCATTTTAGATGAGAAGTTACAAGTAGGTACGCGGTGGGCTCGAGTTGATGAATTCAGTGGGCGTTACGTACTCAGAAGATAGGTATATGAGTTACGTGGTATAAAGAGAGGCACCTTCTAGGTGAATATAACTGCCGGTAATTAGCTCTGTTTTTTATTATTTTGTTATTCCTGAATGAGCCTGCTCTTGACCTCGATCTCGCCTGATGGAAAGCGATGGATGAGGTCTATGATGGATCGTGCCCAGAAGATGCCTGTTCACTCTTGCTTTGAAGGCAGACGGATTATATGTGGAATGGAACACAGACACTGGCAGAGAGTTCCACATTCTTTGGCTGTGCGCATTATAAATGTGGAGGAGAAGCGCTGAGTTCAACTGGAGGACGGGATATCAACCATGTGCGGATGGTACCCTGCAGTACACCTGATACTCCGGTGATAAAATGGCGATGGTGGGATCTGTGCGACCTGAATAGCACTTTATTGTGTCGTAGCAAGAGTCGCTTTTTATTTTAATGATTTTGCGGAGTGACCCATCTGTACTAATCTGTGATGTAACTTACCTATTGCAATATTTTTTTTCCCGCCAGCAATCTTACCAGATATCTTGTGTGGACTTAACTAACGTACAGACAGTTCACTATAAATTCAAAATGGCGACTGACAGAAACTGCTACCAATCGCGTCACGGGACAAGTTATGAAGGATCCGCAGTAGGTAGTTAAAATACAGTACTTCTAACAGTATCCTAAACACAGTCCTTAGTAAGTAGGTAATCTATCTAATATTAACATTTACATACTGGAAAACGTACCGGCTTTGGATCCATATAAAACTTCCTGAAAAATCTTTTCAAATCCGATCAAAGGATCTGAGAAAGAGAATAAAGAAATAAAATTTATCGAATGCTATAAAATAAAATATATAAAGTGGGTGATAGACATGCGTACTTGAAGACCGCAGTTTTTAAAAGAGTCCGGAGTCCTATTACATATTTTACGCAAATTTATGATTTTTGACTGCTGCTGAAAATTACAGCAATTTTCAGCAGCAGTATGATATTTTAATAATTTAATTGGAAGATCAAACGAACTTACCTGAAGTGAAGTTCGATCTTAATTATCCTGTCTTCGTCGAAGAGATTTAAATCTTGACCATGTAGTAGCTCGCCTACGCTTCGAACACGTCGCACAAGTCTTTAGAGTATAAGAAAGAGAAAAAACATTGTTCCTCTCTAATGCACCTTGTGGCGCGCCGTCCAGGCGACACCTCATTATATTTAGAGTAGAATAGAAAGAACAGCAGCAACATTGATCTTACAAGGGTATAGGTACTTATTGGGTTAGGGAGGGACCTTAAATCTCTTCGACGAAGACAGGATAATTAAGATCGAACTTCACTTCAGGTAAGTTCGTTTGATCTTCCAATTATCCTGTCTTCGTCTTCGAGATTTAAATCTTGACCATGTAGATGTTTAGAGGTTCATGATCTATGTTGCAAAAATCAAACAAAAGTTTTAAAGAAAAAATATAAAATAATATTTTTGACTATCCATAAAATCATAAACAATACAATGGATCCTACAAATAACATTAATCAACAAAATTAAATTATATTAACAAAAAAGCTGTCAACTTTGACCAATTACATAATTTTCCTATTCTGGAATCTACGTTAAAAATTCTAACAGATTTGTACTTATTGACGTTTGGTCAGTGACTATTGGTCGATTATAGAAATTTGCGAAGACTGCTGATTGAGCAGACCAACCAGCGGTCTTCCTAATGGCGTCGATACTTAATCCCGCACGAGCGGCTGCCGAAGTCGAGGCATGTCTTGTACTGTGAGCACTAAAAATGGAAGTATCGATGCCGCTTTCTAATAATGACTGCTTAACCCAGCGTCCAAGGGTCTGAGAAGACGCTGCCCTATGTGGCTTTTTAAACGTTAAAATCAGACGCTCCTCGGAATCTGCTCTAATCTTTGAAGTTACCGCCAAATACTTATGTAAGACGGAGGCTGGGCAAACTCCAGGTCTCTGATTGAAATAAGGCAGATTTAAAATGGGTTGACATTTACCAATTCCTGAAGTTTTAATCAGACTACTAATGGTTATTATATATCGATCTTGGAACGTTTTAATATCTGACAATTTTATCAAAGACAAAGTTTGCAATCTTTGCCCAGTAGCAAGTGCTAACAAAGTGACTAATTTTTTACTAAGCGTTTCTAAACTAGCCGATTCATTCTGAATGTTTTCTAAATAAGTTAAAACTATACTTGGATCCCATGTAATATCATAACGAGGAAATACTGGTTTTAATTTGAAAATGCCTTTAAAAAATCGTCTGAGCCTGTCTTCGCCTATATTTTGTGTAGATATCATAGAAATTGCTGATCTATGACTATTCAAAGAACCATATGATGACCCATTTTGAAAGCAAATGGTTAGAAAATCTATTACTGAAGTTACGTTAACATTGTAGAAATCAATATTTCCTTTTATGCAATAATTCCACCATAGTTTGAGACTTGAACTGTATTGCGAAATTGTATTCTGTGAGACGGACGAGAGCATGACGTCTAAAGCTGATTCGGGAACATGTTGTCTACGGAAACCTTCCCGGATAACACACAAACTGCCAGGGAAAGATGACGATGCAGAGGGTGTATTGATCTGAAAGGAGAGAGAAGGAGATATTTACTTGGAGAAAATAATATCATCTCTTTAACACAGAGTGATCTGAAAAGTGGGTACCAAGGCTGAGACGGCCATAATGGAACGACTAGTATGCCGGTTGCCTGATCAAGTATAATCTTCCTCAGGGTTTTTAAAATTAAAGAAAACGGTGGAAAAGCATAGAAGTAAAATTGTGACCAATCTAACGTGAAAGCACCAATATTATAAGCGAAAGGATCTTGTTTCCATGATACGTAAACAGAACACTTCGTGTTTACGCGAGAAGCAAATAAATCTATGTTAGGCTTACCAAATGTATGAGTTATTTGCTTAAATTCTCTAGATCCTAATTCCCACTCCGTATCAATGTTAAGTTTTCTAGATTCGGTATCAGCTTCTATATTTGATGAAGAGCAAATATATGATGCGAAAATAAAAATATTTCTATCTTCACACCACTTCCAAATCAAGTTGGCTACCTCGTTTAAGTGCTCGTATTGAACTCCCCCCATTCTGTTTACGTACGAAATAGCGGTAGTATTATCAACGCGTAAAAGAATTTCGCAGTTTGTTCTATCTTTCGCGAATGATCTGAAGCCAAAATAAATTGCCAACAATTCCAGATAGTTTATATGATTATTTCGCTCTGTGGTATTCCAATGCCCACCCGTTTTTTGAGAACCACAGGCTACACCCCAACCTGTTAAGGAGGCGTCTGTGAAAATCTCAAGATCGTATTTATGGTGACGAATTGGATTGACTTTTGATAAAATGTTATTCTTCCACCAAGCTAAATCATCATGTAAACTATCTGGTACACTCAGGAATGCATCATAATTGTCATTGTTCTTAAGCAACGCCAAATATTTAACTCTTTCTAGAGCCTTAGTATAATATATAACCAGCCGTATGGAATAGCTGGCCATGCTGCAAATAGAGTGCCTAGGAAACGAGCCAATTCTCTTATTCGAAGTCTTTTTGAATCTGATAACCAATTTACTCCTTTAAGGATTTTGTGTCGTTTTGAATTTGGTAGTTGTAAAGTCATGGAATCAGAGTCTAAAATAAAACCTAAAAATTTACAAGCCGTTTTGGGTATCAAATTGCTCTTTTTATAACCTAACTTTGTTAAACAAGTAATGCTTTTATTTGCGTTTTCTACGCAATCACTAGGGGACTTTCCTATACACAAAATGTCATCTAAATAGCGTACTGAAAGAAAACCTTCAGACCTTAGATGAGTCATAACCGGTTGCAATATTTTTGTAAAATATAAGGAGCGGAGCACAAGCCAAAAGGCAAAACTACGAATTCATATAAAACATCTCTAAAATAAAAACGTAAAAATTTTGTATGGGTATCATGAATAGGGACTAAAAAATAGGCCTCTTTAAGATCGATATTAATCATGTGACAGTCTTTAGTAATGAGTTTGGTAGCCGTTCTTACATCTTCCATTTTAAAATGATCGGTATGTACATATTCATTAAATTTCTTGAGATTTAAAATAAACCTACTACCACCGTCACTCTTAGGAATTAAGAAAACATCTGAAACATATTGACCAATGACTGGCTTACACTTTCTAATAGCCTTAATTTTTAAAAGATGTTCTATTTCAATTTCCATTGCTACAGATTCACATTTTGAAAAACTACGCCGTGGGTAATTTTCTTGTTTCTGATTAGGCATTTTAATAAAGGGTATCATGTAACCAGACACAGCATCTAAAATGAATTTATCATTGGTGAAAGACTGCCATTCACTTAAATAGTGTTTTAATTGACCAGCGAATACCTGGGTTTGCAGGGGATCTTCTGTATTCAACGGTTCGCTGTGTACCGCGGTGCTCGGGCCGGCGCAGGTGGCGGCTGCAGGTGGCGCGCGGCCTGCGGCGGCGCCCGACGCATGGGGGGTGACGGCGGCGGTGGCGCTCGCTTGCGGCCCCGGTATGCGTAGTGCGCGTACGACCCCGTTTGTTTCGGCCCACCGGCTCTGGATGGGTACATCTGGCCGCTGCGCTGGTGTTGGAACCGCACTCGGGTCGATGGGCCTTTTCCGTTTAAATTGACAGTCGATGTATGAGCTTGAATTAACTGACTGGTATTTTTAATACTTCTAGAGTTTTTTTACTAAATCGCCTAGGTTTTCTCCAAATAAAAGAGAATCCCTTTTCCTATCTTTAAAGGGATCTGTTAAAGATTTATCAATTAATGGAATGATAACTGAGCGACGAGTATCGGTTTCAGTGTAGTGGGAATCAGCCAGGAGTTGACCCGCATCGTTCAGAGTACGAATGATATCTGGAATATCTGAAGTTTTCTTTAAGAGGCATGTCATAGCATAACCTAAAGCTGATAAGGCTTTGCCCAGCTGGTCTTGTTTGGCAAGCAAACGCTTGTCCCTTAATTTACAGGTCTCGACTAGCATAGCGCCAATTTCCGGGTTTAGAGCAGGACCTTGAGCGAAGGGAACATTTTTTGGAAAAAGATGTTTCTTTAAAATCTCCTCTTTAGTTTCCTTTTTTAAACCACACGAAAGGATTTTTTGAAATCGAGTGGCTAAGTCTGCTTGATTACCGTACTCAACGATGTCAACCTCGGAATCACCAAGGGCTTTTAATAATTGAGGGTCAAAATTGTCAGACTCAGCTGTTTCATCCTGCGGCGGTGTCGCGGGGTCAATGTGCGTCAAACAGGGGTCAGCAGCCTCCGCGTTTTGAACCATACATTCAGACTCGGCGGTCCGCGACAAGTTGTCGGGTGGATTCAGCGCGAGATGTTCTGGAAACCATTACAAAACGGTTTGAAAATCTTGATTATTATATCAACAGCAAATAAATGCTGCTATAGCTTATAAGGTTTAGGTAAGCCATGAATGCATGAGCGTTATTTTCCAGTAGGCAATAGCCGTTCCTTTGAATGCATACAGAACAAACTTGTAAAAGTTTCTTGGTAGGTATCCGAAGAATACAACGGATATTTACAAAACGTACGAATTCCGATGAATGCAACGGTCGTACTTATATTACTAATTGATAATAAATCATCCGAAGAATACAACGGATTAAAAGAAAAAACATAGTGATCCCAAAGAATACAATGGGTACACAAAAATCACCTTGCGGGTAGACATCATCTTCGTCGTCCGAATATAATAATAATTATAATCCTCCGAGCATTGCGTTGATTCCCTTGAATTTTATCTTCGTACTTTTTCATCTTCCTTCTCCATCTGTCCTCTTTGGTTTCATCACGATTCCGCTTAGGCATCCTTGATACCACCGTAAAACCGTTTCTTAGAATTTTGTAGGTAGGTGCTTGTGCAAACGCCGTGAGCGCACGGACAACAATGAGGTGTCGCCTGGACGGCGCGCCACAAGGTGCATTAGAGAGGAACAATGTTTTTTCTCTTTCTTATACTCTAAAGACTTGTGCGACGTGTTCGAAGCGTAGGCAAGCTACTACATGGTCAAGATTTAAATCTCGAAGACGAAGACAGGATAATTATGTATAACGATAGTGCTCTATAATAGATATAAGGTAACTTGTATGTAAAAACTAGCCAAGTCAAATCTTGAGCTTCAATTTATTTAAGTGCTTTGTGTAAATAATTCGACTGTTCAAATTTGAGCAGTTATATTTCTAAATAGCAACAATTGTTATAGCAGAAAAAAACAAGAATTTGTGTTTTCAGTTTTCATTTTAGAATGTTGTATGTTCTTGTAAATAAACAGGATTATCTACAGAACTTGGCACCCATTTAGATCTAAATTCTTTTTTTGGCGAAGTCGACAACAAAGCCTATTCTTAAGAGGGTGCATCCTAAAAGTTGGCAACGTCGTAAATAGCTGTCAAATATTTACCTGTTTCGATTAATTTGGAAATAATACTGTATGGAAATAAGAAATGTGGCTAACCAATTGACTAGATAATTAATAATGAATTGCAATTATAACATTGAATTTGATGTTGTACCCGTTTTAGCTGAAAACAGGCACTTGGAAAGTTTCCAAATACTTTTTTTACATCTAAAACTAACTATTCGGTGTTACGATATTAATTATTGCATTTCATAATCAATATTCTAGTTCGCTAGTTAGCCACATTTTTTATTTCCATACAGAAATATTATCAAATTAATCAAAACAGCGAAATATTTGACATCTATTTGCGACGTTGCCAACTTTCAGAATAAACACTCTTAACTTGGCTCCCAATTTTCACATTTATGTTTTTGATAGAATACTTATTATTACTACTAAGTACCATAATTGAAAAATTCATCATCAGCATCAACCTATTAATGTTCCCACTGCTGGGACACAGGCCTCCTCTCTGTGAGAGGGAGTAAGCTGTAATCTACTCGTACCACGCGGGCCCAGTGCGGGTTGGTAGATGTCACATGTCTTCGAATTTTTTGGTTCTAAGACATGCCGGTTTCCTCACGATGTTTTCCTTTACCGTTTTGAGAGCAGTGGTGATGAAATTATTTACACAAAGTAAAGCTCCTGCTTGGGTTCGAACCCACGACCTACAACTCGTAAGTCGGGGCCGTTACCACTGGGCCACCACTGCCCTGAAAAATTAAGAGACATTAAAACAAAAATATGCAGGGTGGCTCAATTCAGGTCTCCAGGAGTGTATTATAAATGGCGCTATATTCTGAAACACGCAAACCTATCGCTTTAGTGGTGCCAATGCTGATGACGCTGAACCCCGCTGCCCCCGGTGCGACGGAGACGCCACTGCCCTTGTTCTTCACTACCTTCATCTTGATCACGTCTTGAACAGCGAGGTCATTGGTTACGCCGCACTGTGACTCTTTCGAACAGAAAGCATTTATTCTTTACACTTCACATTCCTTTCACATTTATTTTACCTCTGGGGCCTATCAACTCCTTTAAAGCAGTATTATTATAATCTTACTTCAGTGGGGGAAAGAAACGGAGCTATACGTCATGTAGAGCTTCATCTCTTTCTCACACTAAATTAATATTACGAAGTGTATAGAGTGCCGCGAGTTTCTTGTGGCACTCTAGTGTCACTGCCTCGGCCCGGCTAGGGTGCCGTGAGCGTTGCATTGTCACTGTCACTTGTTATTTAGGTTAGGTTAGGTTAGAACTGTGACCACACAACGCACGAGCCGAGCGAGCGTAGCGAGCGGTGCCGCGGTAGCGGCCGGCGAAGTGCCAGGGTCCGTTTAGGCACAAGAGAATGTAATGTTTTGGGAATGTGGTGTTTTACAGCGATTTAACCTCGACAATCAAACAAAATACCAAGTGACGTGCCTTAGTGACAGTGACAATGACAATCCAATGCTTGCGGCACTTTGCCGGGCCGAGGCGATGTTACTAGGGTGCCTGTAGTCGCACTTTATCCGATAGGAATAGAGTGCCACTGGTGGCACTCTATACACTGCCTTAATATTAAAATAAAACTGCTTTAGGCTGCCTGTCCACTGGAGCGGAGAGGAGAGGAGAGGAGCGGAGATGTGTCAATATTAACCAATAGAATCTAAACTCCGCACCACAGGTGCGATTCTATTGGTTAATATTGACACATCTCCGCTCCGCTCCTCTCCTCTCCGCTTCAGTGGACAGGCAGTCTTAGAGGTGGCGGTAGGCCCCCTGACAGCAGCAACCCATTAGCAACCCTATGATAACAAAAATAAAGATCACTGTGATTTTGACAGACGTCAGTAGCAGCAACCCAACAGCAACCTTATTCTAACGACGTTAAAGACCACTGATTTTGACAGTGATGCAAAATAAAAGAAAAAATTACTGTGAAAGGACTGTACAAGAACGAAAGCTGTAGTACCATTCAATAAATTAAAAAAATCAACACCAAATTTTCAAAGCCAATCCATTGCCATTGTACAATTTACCCATTTTCTTTTCGCTCAGCGCCACGAGTTCGGCGCAGGGCGCGCGGGTCGTTAGCTCTCTACACACGCTTTTCTCCAACGTAAGCGATAAACGTATGCCTAGCATCTACGCTGGAGAAACCCTAATGTGAAGGGGCTCGACTGAGTGCCTTCAGATTATCTTACCACTGATGTTCTCATAGCTGACCAACGTGAACTGTTTGACGTTATAACTGAACACAACATTAACGCAACTGGAAAATAGTGCTATGTAATAAATCAACATTTTTCTTTCGTTTAATTTCTTCCGACATCGGCTGACAAACTGAATTCAGGGAGGCTCTGAAATATTTAAATCAATAATATAGGTAAATAGGTACAACAGGAACACTTAGGATATTCTATAAAAATAAATCATTTGAGTCTTAAACTGCTCCATCATGGAAAAAAACGTGTTCTCCCATACATTCCAACTGAAAATGTTCGTAAGCACAATAATGAGAGGTTTATCATGTTATTTTAAGACCATAGACTTCCTATAGGTTTTCCTGTAATCTATGAGAAAAGAACCATTCTCTGTATTTTTTTCAAAATTTGAGGATCAGTATAGTTTCGAAGATAAGGAAGGAAATGTTCAATTTTCATCTATTTTCTTAAATGTCTTTCAAAATATTGATTGTTAAATTATAAATAAAATACATAAATGTATTTGAGACCCCCGCAACAATCCCTTTCATTTGATATGTCTCACAGTACCTCCAGTTTGCATTTTTAGGGTTCCGTAGCCAAATGGCAAAAAACGGAACCCTTATAGTGTCGTCATGTCTGTCTGTCTGTCCGTCCGTATGTCCCAGCCACTTGTTTCCGAAACTATAAGAACTATACTGTTGAAACTTGGTAAGTAGATGTATTTTGTGAACCGCATTAAGATTTTCACACAAAAGTAGAAAAAAAAACATTGGGGGTTCCCCATACTTCGAACTGAAACTTATTTTTTTTTTTCATCAAACCCGTACGTGTGGGATATCTATAGATAGGTGTACAAAAACGATATTGAGATTGCTAATATAATTTTTCTCTAAACTGAATAGTTTGCGCGAGAGGCACTTCCAAAGTGGTAAAACTTTTTTCCGAAACTATAAGAACTATACTGTTGAAACTTGGTAAGTAGATGTATTCCGTGAACCGCACTAAGATTTTCACACAAAAATAGAAAAAAAACAATAAATTTTGGGGGTTCCCCATACTTCGAACTGAAACTCAAATTTTTTTTTTCATCAAACCCATACGTGTGGGGTATTTATGGATAGGTGTTTAAAAATGATATTGAGGTTTCTAATATCATTTTTCTCTAAACTGAATAGTTTGCGCGAGAGACACTTTAAAAGTGGTAAAATGTGTGTGTAAAAGTTACAGGGGGGGTAACTTATAAAATAAGAGAATGATAAAACTAAAAAAAATATATGATGTACATTACCATGTAAACTTCCACCAAAAATTGGTTTGAACGAGATCTAGTAAGTAGTTTTTTTTTAATACGTCATAAATCGTAAACCGCAATTTACCTTTAACGAACTACAAGAACTTTTATATTATGTTACTTGCTGTTACGGAACCCTTCATGGGCGAGTCCGACTCGCACTTGGCCGATTTTTTTTTCCTTTTGAGGTACGGAACCCTAAAAAGAAAAGGATCAGCAAGGATGATAGCGGGGCTGTCTTTAAAAGGTGTGCCATAATGTACGCACTTAGAGTCGTGTCGCGCAGGTCTGGCGGTGACCGCTACATAGCGGCAGCTGTGACGGCTGTCATGAAAATACTGGCACCGGGGTTTGACTTTATGATGTCAAAAGACGTTCTCTAGGAAAACACACCTTTTTACTGTCATAAAATAACGTTTCAGTGACGTCATTCGAGGGTAAATTACGGACGATATGTGGTGGCCACCGTAGTCTTAGGAAACCCGAATGCGCTCTGTCTAATCGACGTCTCAACGAAACTAGGCATATATGTAGTTAAAGCAATAGCACGTAAAATTTTATCGAAGAGGCTCTAAAACATGTGAGCTTATTTATTGGTAGCATTTTAATTTTATGTTGTAATAAGTGCCATACGATCCTGCTGAGTAGTTTCTGAGAAACAACCCTTCAAAGTCGCCAAAAAACCCTTTTATTCGATGTTTTTAAACAAACCGTACCATTCGAATGGACCCAAATGGATGAGCCATTTGGGGTCCTTTCGGATGGTACGGTTTCAGCAGGATTGTATGGCATTCGGACGGTATGGGGGATTCGGTATCACTTCAAGACCCAGATTACCACTCGCCATCCGGTTGCCTCTCCGATTAATACGTGCCTTGAATAATAAACAATAAGTAATAGGTACTCTTTGCATAACTAATACTCCTGCATGCTAGAACCGCCGTCGAAAAAACTCGTGACAGCAAAATTGTCAGGAACCAAGCAAGTCATGCGTAAGTCATGTTACTCTTTGGCATATCCACACATCATTTTATGTAAACATTTTTTTAAATCAAATGAGTAAAACACTTTCCTATGTCTTCAACAACTTCCAGTGATTGTGAAAGCTGCGATTGTTCACAATGCACCTATTCGTTTGAAAATAACCATAATGACTACGGAAAACTTTTGTTGAACAGTCGACATGTCCCGATGTATGCTACGATGGCACACCCTCTTGTATACTACGCTGAAATTGTAAGTGAAGGTTTTCGGTTCCTGTGGGAGGCCATAACTGGCCTCAATAATATACTTACTAGTAATTTTGCGAACAGTAAACCTTGCAAGCACAATTTTTTTGCAACGATTAATTATACCAGTAAAGTTCCCATCCCCATTCCCACCTAAATTCACTTCACCATTCAATCTAAAAGTGAGCAATTTACTCCTTTTGAGCAGCTATTCTGCTCATCACGCCAATGATCGTCATCAGATCTTCACCAAATTTGTATGAAACCAACTTAAAGTTACTAAGACCCAATGAGGTTATACAATACAGTATTGTATAACCTCATTGCTAAGACCTTTCAAATAAAGAAAGAACCATCAAAATCGGATCTCAAGGGCGGAGATATCCAGTAGTACTGTAGTACCCTTTTTGGCCTTTTTGGAGGAAGTAGGTACCACCCCAATAAAAATTTCTGACGACAAATAATTCTATAAAGTCGTAAAACCTGTAAGTAACCAAGTTTCGTCCAGATCGGTAGTAAAATACAACCTGTAGAGGAGTACCAACAAATTGAACGTGGAAAGCAAATTTTGCCAGACTTGAATCAGACACTCCGCTCGCTTCGCTCGCTCAGTCAATAATTAACGGTCACGTGAAATGGATGGACTGTGTGAAAGACGATATGGCTAGAAAGGAGATGACTACCGAGATGTCGACTAGTAAAGACGTACTAGTAGTAGAGTGAGTAGTATGGAAAAAAAAGACTGTTGCGCTGACTACAAATAAAATGGGATGTGGGCAAGAGAATGATGAGTTATACATATAATTAACACATAGATATCACACGCCACGACATGTCGACTACAGGCTTAGTCGACATAATATGTACTTCAAACATTTTATTATAGGCTGATCAAAAAGTAGGTAATGATAAATCGTTTTTTTTTTGCTCCGTGACTATGGACCCTAGCGTAAATAGCTAGCTTCCTGAAGAATTGGGCTATCAAATGCAAAAAGATTTTTTCAAATCCGACTGGTTGTTCCAGAGATGAGCACGTTCAAACATACAAAAAATCTCTTTAGCTGTATTATTAGTTTTAGAAAATATGAACCGATTTATCATTACTTTTTGAACAGCCTAGTAAATATGACATACCTACGTACTTTTTATTCATTTGACCTTGAGCTTCGCGATGTTTGAGATTGACCTTAAAAATGTGTCTCCTGTGAACTGGGGGATCCTCTCTTCCACCTCCCTCTACATTTTTACCAACCTTTATAAGAGAATTTTGTCATTAAAAAATCGTTTAAAAAATCTGTGTTCCACATACAGCCCAAGAAAACAGTCAGTTGGTCCTCCCTAGGATAACTTATAAGATGATCACTATCGTCACACAACCTTGTCCACAACCCTTGCTAGTCAGGCTATGAACGTTGATATTATTTACATAATGTGGAAGCTTTTGTCTGTCTTCTAGGCTAGAAGACAGACAAAAGCTTCCACATTATGTTATATATTTATAGAACAAGGGCCTAGAAGTTCTAGGCCCTTGTTCTGTCGACGCACCCATGCAAAACGGATTTGGACACTCTCTTTTCTCCTATCAAGTACAATTTCTGCTACAATTTTTGCTTGTCTTTGCTTCTCAAACGTTCATAGATTATCTCATTATTGTATTTTTTGCAGCAGCCTGCAACAGCATGTGCTGGCAACAAGAGGCAAATTAGCGACCGGCCTAGGAAAGATAATCCATTTAAGAAAGCTTTTAAATGGTACACACAGGTAAAGTTTTTAGTATCTTTCAGAAAATGAGAAATTAAACATGACACACTTAGGTTCGGGACTATAAAGGCTTTTGCAGATCAGCCCTTAGTCTTTCAACGCCCTTGTTAATTAATTAATCATTTTCAAAGTTTTATCTCAATTCCACTGCCTCTACTTCTTACGGTTTATTCCCCTATTCCCCCCTGAGAGAATCCAGTGGGGGAAAACAGGACCCTAATGTAAAAAAAAACGTGAAAGTCCCCTTTTCATTTTGAGTCGTTCCCCTATTCCCCCTGAGAGCATCTCCCTCAAGGGGGAAACTGAGCCCTAATTACGTGCCATTGATTTTCTTGCTCGTGCTTTTCGACTTTTTATTCTTTTCCAAATGTTACCGAGTATTTTCATCTAGGAACGAAATGGGTCCAATAAAAGTGACGCTGCCCCGGAAAAAAGCGAATTCGCCAATTGGCTGGACAGCAAATATGTCGAGTATCTGCGCGAGAGTGGGCAGCAATCAAAGGCTCCATCCTCACCTCAGGCCCAGGCGTCGAAGACCTCCATCGCTGGACCATGTCCTCCATGCTGCTGGTATTGAACTCTGCAGTATTCTCTGTAAAATTGATCGTCTAGGATCCGTCTTAGACGGCAAAGACGGATCCTAGACGATCAATTTTATTTCGCGTCATCACGAGATGTTAATTGTTAAAAGGGTTGGTATTGAAGATCTTTTGGGTGCTAATAATAAAGCACAGTAAAATGATTGCACAATTTTATTGTAGGTCTAGGGACCGTCTAAGTTGCAAGTAACACGCGTTTGCAGTACAGCTCCATTAGCAATGAGATTTGACTTTAAAAAATCTTTTTTTACAGTCCGTCAACCGATTTTGATTTCTATTGCGAATTTTATTGAAGTGAAAACTTCTTTATCGGCGTTTATTTACTTATTTATTTATACTTTATTGTACACCAGAAAATAACCAGCGAAAAAAAAAATTTACACTACAAAACATACAACGGGCGGCCTTATCGCGTTGTGCACTTTTTTTGGGATGGGTAAAAAATGTTAAACTCGCGTCAGGACACGTGACCTGATCGAAAATTCGTAAGACGGCTCCCTCCGTCTTACAAATTTTCGTAGTAGGTAGACTAGCCGCGCGGCGTAAGCCACATAAAGTCCTGACATTTTCGTTAAATGTTTTAAATGTCTAATATTATTTCAAATGGAATAAAGGTACCCTTGCACGCTTATTGGTCTACACTACCCAATCGGCCCTATTGCAAAGGATAAGAGTTTTTGCTCGCCTGCATAAACAAACAACTACTTAGTATATTTTATGTACATTTCAGTCCAGAACCAACAAAAAAAAAGGGGCGAAAAAAGAAGGGGCGAAAAAAAAGGTAAGTTATCCTAAAGATTTTTTCCCGTAAAAAGCGTTCGGATTGTATGACCTTCGTCTGTCTTTTCCTACTGCCACTCTAGGCTGCTGAACCGGCCATTGCTACGTCCTCTAAACCTTGTTTAGAACAGTATTACTAATTAAATATTAATTTTCTGGTAAACTTATAGCTCTGTAGGTACATATACACGGGTACAATGAATCTGATTTGTTCAATAGAATCATTCATTCTTTCATATTAAATCATAATCATATCTTATTTTTCAGTCCAAAGAGACAACGAAAACGTCCAGGCAATGATTCGGGGGATGTGTCAGAAAAGTCAGTATAGTTCGTAAATGTATCCTTTAATCTTTTGACACATGTATGTCCATCAATTAACAACTACCTATTTATGGTGAACAGGTGTACTAATCCAAGCTGTAAATTTCTTCTAAAGCCTAAGGAATTGACGCGAGCTGCATCGGAACCTTCCTATCAGTTAGTATCAAGGACACTATTAATGTAACCATAGGTTACATATTCCCTAACACGAAAACGGTGTTATTAAAACCCTATTTATATTTTATTTCAGTTCGCCAACTTCCGGGGGCAAATCCAATACTACTGTCGTATCGTCAAATATGCCATGCGACACGAAATGCCCCGGGAAATCCCACAGCCTCAGTGATGTGGCTCGCGAGAAGAGTGCGTCCGTACAAAAATGTCCAAATGGCCAACCAACGAAGCTGCCGACAACGAGTCCGTCAAAAGAAGATTTAACGAATAATGAGGGACCGTGTTGCAACTGCAAGTGCCTAGTATCGTCAAAAGAACAACTTCCAACAAATCAGGAGGGACCGTGTTGCAACTGCAAGTGTCTTCAGGAAAAAGTATCGGAAGTAGTGCAAGTACCATCACAATCACGGGCGGTGGACGCGTCATGCCAGTGTCCAGAAGAACAAGTAGTTCCAGTACATGAAGAAACTCAATATGCACCTGAACCAGAGCGCAGTACACAGAACCTCGGACCGTGCTGTTGCAAAACTTGCAACAAGCCGATCCCGCCGCCGCCGCCGATACTCTGCTTACCCATCAAGGTCATTCTTTAAACTACGAAATAATATCCCCGATCATATTTATAAGCAAAAGTTTATTATAATTTAAATGCTTTTAGGTACAAAGCAACAAAATACCGACCCCTGAGATGTGTCGCAAAGCGATACAAATATGTAGCATGTCGCGTCAAAGTTGTGGAAGCAAATCAAAAGTTGACACTCAGTGTCAGCATCAGCCTGAACTGCCTGTATGTTGCAAAGCAACCGCCGCCAGACCGGTAAGATTAATAATAATTTTGATGAACTTACAAGTGTGACGTTATTACGTCGGTTACATAAACCATTTATTAACAAACTGTGTGCACAATGGGATTCCCCATCGGTAAAAATGATGAATTTCCTTACGAATTTTCATCTCCTATTTAACCCCTTCAGGGGGTCAATTTGCATAAAATACTTCTTTGTTTAGTGCTGACTTTCTTTATAAAAAGAACTCTTGTGCAAAATATGCTTCTTGACCCAACCGTTTAGGCTGCGCGCTGTCTGTCAAAGAATTTATATTTTAATTACGTAGATTAGATTAATAATCTAGGTAATATAATTTAAATGAAAATTAACGTTTCAGAATAATAGTCACGAAGTAAACCAAGTGTTTGGTCCAATACCTATACGACGTCAATCCTGCTCTACTGTTGGTATAAATGAAGAAACTGGTGAATGCTACATAGTGAAGGAAGTATCAGTAATGAAAAAGTGCACTCGCTGCGTGACCTGTGCCTCGAATGATGCCGCGCAAACATCCGATCATTCCATACGCCTCGTAAGTTTTTATCACCTCTTATGTACCCTCGGCACATAGCACCATGTCCATATAGTAGTGTGTTACGTAATTATTACAAATTTATTATTACTTTTGCAGGAAAAACCACCCTGTTGCTGTCAATACCCGGTCTTTCTCAAAATAATTTGTGACAAATAAATCTGACTTAACAAATAATGAATGATGTAAATAAGAAATCTAAGAAACTACTACGGAAAATTTCGAAGACATAAAATATTGCTGTCAGATTCATAATTAAAAAATAAAACAACAACGAAACATATTATAAACGTTTACTTCGCATTTTATTTACAAAAGTCTAAAAAAACTCTTCTATTTACAAAGCACTTTGTACAATAAAAAACTCTAGACTTAACCTAAATTAGTTTGGTGGACCATATGATATGGCTGGCTTGTTCTGTGGCAAGAAATTGAAACTGGACGCTGAGTCGACCGATTCGGAGCTAGCTGGAGCTGGCGCAGACGGCAAACCGTAATCCGTTGATGGAACCGACGCTTGAGATGGCGCTACCGACGAGCTCGACGATGACGATGCTGCCGAACTAGATGCAGAGCTTGTAACTACAGGTGATGTGTGCACAAAGGATGTAATCTCTACACTGGGCTTGGCTTGCCCGAGGGACACTCCTGACACTAAAGACTGGTATCCTGCATTACGTGCTACGCTGTGCTCATCGTCCTTGATGATATCCTGCACACGGCCGACAACGAGTGAGTCCAGAGCGTCTCTGTGAGTCTGCTCCTCATTAGTGTTGTACTGGTTGGAGTCAGCCTGGTAGCTGGACAGCACGGGCGCTGCGGACTGTTGGAACTGCGGCTGAGCTTGTGGCTGATATTGCACTTGGGGTTGTTGGTACTGCACCTGAGGCTGCTGGTATTGCACCTGGGGCTGCTGGTATTGCACCTGGGGCTGCTGGTATTGCACCTGGGGCTGCTGGTATTGCACCTGGGGCTGCTGGTACTGAGCTTGAGGCTGCTGGTAGTTGTATCCTCCTTGCTGTGAGTATTGTTGTTGTTGTTGCTGCTGTTGCTGGTATGCAATAGGTTGGAAGTTCACTTGAGGTTGGGGTTGAGGCTGCGCTTGTATCAGTTGTGGGGCCGGTTGGGGAGCAAACACGGGTGCGCGAGCGATTGGCTGCGGTGTGCCATACGATGCACTGGGTTGTTGGTAACTAGGTTGTGGCTGCGGCTGGAACACTGGCAGTGGTTGGGGACGAGGCAGCGGTTGAGGAGCCAATGGGAGCGGAGCTGGTGGTGACGGGATGTACACTGGTGCAGGCGCGGGATGGTGGTGGTGATGGTGGTGGTGAGCAGGGGGAGGTGGGGGTGGGTGGGAGTGGTGCTGGGGCGCGGGCTGAATGTACTGCGGGGCTGGTTGCGGCGCCTGGTAGTTGTAGCCAAAGTTAGGGCTGAACTGCTGCTGTGGCGGGAACTGCGGCGCAGGCGCTAGAGGCGCCAGGGGTGCGGGCGCGGGGGGATAGTTGAACACAGGCGCGTGCGCCCCCGGCCGTGGTAGGTGGTAGGGCGCCTCGCCCGCTATGGCCGCCACCACCGACAGTATCACTAACTGGAACAACAAATATTTATTTAAGTAGAAATCCACGGTGTCCGCATTCGTAAAGTTAAATATGCAAAGTGTAGGTACACAGTTTCACTGGGTTTGTTGTGTGACTTGTCTCGTGTGTGTCATGTGTGTGTCAACTCACCGCTGTCTTCATAGCTGCAGGTGCGTGCGGCTGTGTGGTGCTCCGTGTGGGTCGCTTATGGTTTTATACTCTCCACCACTTCGTCGAAAATTGGGGAGCGTATCTGATCTTAACACATAAATAAAACAGTATCTATTGTCCGTTTATGATTTCGACATGCACGCGTTTATTCTCTGTGCGGTTTTGCTGTTACTTATGATTGTTTCTTATAATAAACGATAGGGAGAACTTAATTAAAAGTTTGAAAATTAAGTTTGAAAATTAAAACGTAAAAATGTCTAATAATAAAATAACTTTTACAAAGGTATAAAATTAATTGAACATAGATCGTTTTATTTCTGCAATAACTGTCTGCAACTATCATAAAGATAAAAAATAATTACTTTGTGTTCAATGATGGCTTAAATAAATAACAGAAAAAAACAAATGTTTTTAGTTCAGCGAGTAAGATAAGCAAAGTAGGGTAAAGTTCAAGTACAACGCACCTTCTATTACACAAATGCGTACATTTGTTTGCAGATATAATTTCTGAGATAACAATTGGCAAAGTTACCGTTAAGTTACCGCAATCACTTAGTTCTTACGGTATTTGCTATGCTAAGCAACAAATTCTGTTTACAACTTATAAGTGATCCTATAAAGGATATTTGGCAATTGGCAGTCTTTTATTTTTGTACTTAATTGTAAGTTGGATACTCGTTAGAATATAGATATTCCATTTCCATAAAAGATGGACTTTTCGCCAGTTATAAGCCCATTTCATAGGACACCAGTGTCATATAAATTTCCGAATAAAACAAGAATCACGTAAATTGGCCGAGTAACCATAAAGAAATCGGTGTAAATCCTTACTACTCGTAATATTATAAATGCGAAAATTAGATTGGTTGTTTCTTACGCTTTAACGCTAAAACGGCTGACCAGATTTGGATGAAATTTGGCATATGGGTAGAACATAACCTGGATTAGGACATTGGATACTTTTTATCCCGATATTCCCACGAGATCGAGACTTATGTGGGTGAAACCGCGGGGCGTAGGTAGTACATGATAAAGAAACGATACTCCCGTATGCATAACTTCCTCCTTTTGTTTAAGTTGGGTAGAATCATAACTCTATAGGTGACCGTAAAAGGAAGGTACAATAAGCTAATAAAATTAAATTAGACTGAAAATATTTTAGTTCCTATATTTTAGTTAGCTATATTCTCGTATAGTCATTGACTTTTCATGTCGCCTTCCTTCTGAAAAGTCTCACAGGCTATGCACTTAGGTATTCTAGATTTGAGTACCTAATATTGGTATTTGATATTATTATCTAATGCATCAAATTACCAAAGGTGGTGAAGGAATACATCGTGAGGAAACCGACATGTCCTAAAACCAAAAATTCGAAGACATCTGACATCTACCAACCTGCACTGGGCCCGCGTGGAGGATTACGGCCCTCTCACCGAGAGGACGCCTGTGTCCCAGCAGTGGGAAGATTATGTTATGTATGATAGGTAAGCATCAGTTTACAATTCATTTTTCAGGACACCATCGCTTGCAAAATGAGTAAATATTTCGCCTAAACATTTCGTAAGCGGTATCAACATACATTGAGGTAATATTTGTCCCTCTTCACAGTCATCTTTGACTGATTAGTTTCTCAGCATCAGTGACGACTTAATTAATTGAATAATCGTATAATTGAAAAGTATGTCAATTAATCACTTTATTTCTAACATGATATCGACAATAATAGTTCATCAGGCGCTATTCAACACTTTCTTTGTTCCGTCATAGTTCAAGGGACATTCTGCAATCAAATGTGATGAACAGGCCTAACTGTAATATCATTAGGTAATATGCCAAATAACGAGTTGCTAATTTGCTAATCTATAACTTTAGTAACTTACGAGGTTGTGTTGAAAAAGTGCGTAGCGGTACCTTCTACAGTTCACCCGACGTTGGAAAGAAGAAATTAGTAAGAGACTAGCCATGTGCCCGGCTCAGACCAAATTATAGAAAACTAATACAGAGCGCTGTCAACAGTAAAGTGAAGCCGCTGGTTTCGTAAACATGTGTGCACTTTGTGTGGTGTAGTTTGATTGTAGTGTCATTGTAAAAGGTTGTTGTAAATGTGTGCGTGTGAGAGTGTATGCACAGAGCGGAGATGTAGTTTGGCATGCTTCACTGTATTGTTCGCAGCGCTCTGTCTTGGTTTTTTTTGGTCTGAGGTGCCCGGTAGGATTTCCATTCGGCAAAATGTCGAACTTCAAAAACAGAAAAACTTGAGAGGTGTCAAGGGACACCCGGATGGAACGAAGTCACAACTTTAGTAAAATGTCGTTACAACTTTTGGTCTTAATTTTTTCCGTCTAGCCCCCTTTCGCGACGCGCGAAAGGGAACTTCGTTCCAAAACTACCTACTTCAAAATATAAACTTTCATCAGTTATTTAACCCCTTTAGGAAATGGACTGAGAGCTGTGAAGGCCGAATGGTAACAATCCCAACTTACGAGTTCTAGGTCGTGGGTTCGAACCTATAGGCAGGCGCTTTACTTTGTGTTATTTATTTCATCACCGCTGCTCTCAAAACGGTGAAGGAAAACATCGTGAGGAAACTGGCATTTCTTCTCTCTTACAGAGAGGAGGCCTGTGTCCCAGCATTGGGAATTATGCTAGGGGATGAATTTCCAAAAATCTTTCCTCGTTGTTCATCTTCGTTACAAAAGGAACTCTGTGCGAACTTTCATGCTACTAGACTGACCGGCTCAGGTTGCGCGTATATTCTGCCAGTGAATGAATGTATCTTAAAAAAATATATTATTTAAGGTACTAACATGTTTGCTTGATGAGTAATACCACTAGAGGTTATCTAATCTAAAACTAGGCCTAACAATTTATACTCCTCCTTATGTCGTATAATATATGGCTCCTTCAGTTTATCTAGAACTGGACCCTCGCCAAACGGATGCATACAATGAAGAAGTCGTAATTCTCCGACTAGTAGGTACCCAACCACATACAATTACAATAAATTCCCATGTCAAAGGTCTGTCTTAGACTACTTTGCATAGAAACGTAGCTATAAGCAAAGAAAATATTAATGTTTAAAACATTAATGGGACATGTTGAGACACAAAATAGTTGCCTCATTACCGAATATACGTAATGTCCAATTGAACAATGGTTTAGCGTCGCAAATGGATGGCAGCAGCTCAATTAGTAAACGCCACAATAGCACTAATTAGTTACCTATAGCCATTGAATTATTCTGCACAATCGTTGCGTTAGCTAACTCGGCCATGTTGCACTGCTTTAATTTTTACCATTCTGCTCTCGCAAAAGGGGACAGCTTTTAAAACTATTATTCAATTGGCCAGAAATTAATATTTAAAAAGATAGTTTGGAAAATCCAAAAGTGCACGCCTCATACTTATCACTTTTCATGAAGTCGTAATGTCAACGACTGACTGACTGATTTTTTTTCAACTATTTTTATGCTTTTTCCATTTCTGCTGCATTAAATCAATTGTTAAAGAGTACAGTATTAATCTCCATTTAATCATCTATACAATGGTATATAAATTAAGTAGGTTCTGTGTACTAGCAGGAGTGTAACAATAAAAACAGTTACAGAAATGGGGCAAAAAAATTTTTTCGATCGTAGAGCACACTCTAATGCTTCGCATTATGAGTCGTGCAATATCCTCACAGAAATATGTAGTTCTTGAAATACATCTCAGATTTGTCATTGATAGCTTAAGAGGGCCAAATTCAAAGAGTGGCAGAGTTGTTAGGGATTAAACAAACAAAAGAGTTACAAAAGCCTGAAATTAGGTACTTTTAACAATAACGCCTTCTCATTTGCGGTGCCGTAGTCAGGTAAAAGAAGTATTAAAATAAAATAAAAACGCAAATATATGTATAAGTATCACAAAACCGAAGCAGGCGCGGAATTTCAAGATAAAATTTGTCTTAAAACAGCGTGAAAAATTCTGGGGTCTTTCAGCAAAAGCACTAACGCTCTGATTGAACAGTTTTTCTCGAACTTTTGAAATTATAGTATAGTATCCAGTAGTAGTAAGTTTAATCGAATCTATCAATGGAAAGAGACGCACCCAGATGAAATGTCGGAATAATTATCATAGATCTTCCAATTACGCGGATAAACAAGTATAGTAATGACCTTCATTTCAGACCTCGGGTCTTTACTTAGCGTTTGTCAATGGACAGTAGTCGGCGAAGTGAGGAAAGAAATCAAACATGGTATTTGCACACACTTGTGTACTTACAATAATGCAACTTATGTCAAAGGTAAACAGTCAAAATGTCGAAGCTTAGAAGGTTTTTCATACGCTGGATTATTATGACCCTCATATGAACAGTAAATAAGTGGTATGGGATCGCTACCATGCATATTACCAATATAATATAGTCATGTTTAAATCTGCTAACCAAATTGACGCAGGTAATGCTTGAAGTGATCTCACAACAATAGACCGTTGAACACACAACCTAACTATCCAAAGTAAAGACTGATCTGACTACAGACACAATACATTGTGCTACAGATTTGCTCAACTTTAGGCGTACTTCTCAGGAAAACTATACTGCTATGCCCTAATACTGCTCAGGGAATTATGTTGCCGCGTCAAAAAAGGGTTTAAGCTTCCCGATAGTCTTTGGGCCTTATTTCACGATGTCCGAATAGCCACCACTACTTACCGTATAAATTCAAAAATGGAACAGAATTTATATGAAATGATCTGCCGAGTAAGTAATCGTAGGTGGTAAAACAGGCCCTTACACAAAAATAAAGTTTATTTAATTCCATTATATTTTAATTTAAAAGTAGTGTTCCCATTTCAAGTTAACGGTTTGTAACAAAATACTTTGTTAGCTATACAATGTTTACCTAAATAATTTACAGTTATATTACATAAGTTAAATTACTGAAAACATCGTCTAGAAATATTTTATTACATAAGTGAATGCATGCTGTACCTACCTGTCTATTCTAGAGTCGATAAACAAACATCCATGTATGGTATTGGTAAATATTTAACTAACAACGTAAATATTTCTGAATTTTTATATAATTTGCCTAAACCTTATTTCATAACGGATTGGAAGTAAACAATATAATGTAATATGGCATCATATTTGGCGAATACCGCCGGCGTCGTGCGGTGGCCGGCCTATTTAGAGGTTCTGTTGGTTCTGTGCACAAACAATGAGGTAAGAGAGGAAAGTGGTCAACTTCGTCATTTCGCACCTCTGTTTTATCTAACAATTTGGTACATCAGTACATCTCCACAATACATCTTGTTCTTAGATAATAGCAAGCGTAAGATGACATTTAAAACGCGCGTAAACATTTTTATTTTCTCAATGGAAATAAACCTTTCTGTCTGCCCATTTGTCTCCGCCCCCGCATCATTAGCATTTTCTGAATACAAATCATTTATAATTTTACGTTGTCAATAGGTAACTGAGTATTTTCATACTTAATAGAGATAACTACAACATAAAGGCTTGGAGGTGAATTTCCTGGGCTGTTGGCTGACCTGACAGAAATCTTAACGAGCTTAAAGCTAATATTTGCTTTGCAGTGGGAAGTAGAGATCTACTAAAAGCTGCACATATTATTATCTCTTTGACTAATAGATTTCCAATGAGCTGAGCCTTGTCAAGAACTCAAGATCGTTAGAAATCGGCTCATCAATTTTTCTTCGAATTTTGTATGACACTTTATCGTTAACAAAGGTCAATTTAATTTGAATACAAACATCCATAGTTAATATCAATTTACGCAATCTTACGCATATTTTAACGACCTCTTGAACAGTGCGTTGCAGAAAAGCACGACATTCCGATAGCTTTGTCCACTCCAAGCTGTCATCTTATGTGAGAAAAATGCCCGAGGCTTTGACAGAGTAATTTGATATCAACGTAATCCAGGTGGCATTTAATCAATTATTAATAATTTATCATATTATGTAAGTCATCGATACATTAAAGAAGCGTGTTAGATATTAAACCTCGTACTATGTGAATTAATATCACATCAACTTCTTGTAATAAGTTTCTCAAATAATGGATCGTACTGTTACAAGTGATCCGAGCTGACCTATTGAAAATGACATACTTATCTTTCTTTTTAAAAAGAAACTCTTGTAGCATTTGAATCACATTGTATTTTGAACGTCACATGGTTGTTAGGCCTTGTTTGCCCTCTGGCTATATTACCTAAGCAGTAAGCTGTCATGTATCGTTCTGTGATCATCACCGAAAATGTCTTGCTAAACATGCCATTGATAGGAGCCGTTGGTGTGATTTATATAAATAATTTTGAGGTTTTCCTTATCCGGTTTGCACCCTTAGAATTTTCGCTGTACAAGTGAAAACCGTATATATGCTCACGGGAAAATATCGCATGAATTCGGTTCTCAACACTGCTTCACAGATCTTGTTATCCCTCTTTTTTGCAGTTAACGAATAAGTTGCGTGTAGTTTGAATGAAAATGCAATCATCATTTTATTAGAATTTATTTCTTTAACTTTCAATAAGTCACACATTATTTTTCCGTCTCTCAAGAGACTTAGTACAGTATCTTATCGTAGGGACATTATGTACCTATAACTTAAAATAATAATAGCATAGACTATAGACATTTTTCGTTAACCCACTCTAGACTCAGTGTGATGGATACTAGGGTAGTGAAGAAATTAGCCTTAATTATAGTCATTATTTCCAATTCATATTTTTCTACATTCAAATGACTGGGTTGATCTGTTTACTTCCTAATAGGGTAGTCCCTAGGTGGCGTCGGCGGCAGGATGTGTCCCTTGCCGGCCGCCAGATGAGCCTCGCGTTGTTTGCGCTTCGCCACTATACGCTCGTGTGTGCGTTTCATTTCAAGGATCTCCTTCATCTCTTCCTTGTCTTCATCCTTTGCAGAAAATATAATTGAATTGAGATTTATTTATTCATCTGTTACTGATTCACTATTTTTAAGTACCATGAAGAATACCTGCGGCGTGAAGCCGCGGTTAGAAAATAAATTTTTCGGATGCAATATAATATGTACGGCGTACAAAAACTATTTTAGATAATAGGTATTATACCTATTCACTATCTAAAAAAATATGTAAATGTTAATAGACAGTGAGAGTGAAGGTGTGAAGAAGCACAATTTTTAGAATTTTGATACAATACAATGTGTTAAAGAACTTTTTGAACCACAATGCAAATAATGAAAGTCACAAAATTGCTTGATCAATTAACACCCTTTTTTATATTATTATGTCAAAAACGCAGCTAAATCGGCACTGCATAATATAAACGACACTCAGATCCTAAGCCACTCAAGTACCTTTTGTAGAAAGGCTCATATAACATCCACGCTTACCTTTCGCTCTTCGTGATCATCTTCCAAATAACATTTATTACCTTTTGATTAATCCTCAGCACCAGTGCTCTCTTCCCATTGGCCATCGGCTGGCTATAAGTCAACAGGTTCTTGAGCCGCTGCGCCGGCGGCACGCCTCGCTCCACCACCAGCACTATCCTGGCCCACTGACGTTGCCACTCGTTCCTGGTCTCCGCTATCTTCTGATATGTGTTCCCCATCATGGCGATCAACATGTTCACCAACAGTATTGCCACTATGATCATGTATACCACGAAGAGGAGCTGCAAACGTGTTGCAATTATGTGTATTTACAAAGATTACAACTGGTTTGTTAAAGTTATTATACACTACAATGATTATTATGTCATATTAAGAAAATGAACTAACATTTCATTTCAAATCGTAATGTATTAATGACTTCACTGTCTCGAGAATCTTTGTGTGATGAATTTATTACCTAACACCTAATGTGACAAATAGTCTAGTCTCTGCAACTCATTAATATTCTTTCAAATCTCTAATACTAACTAAATAACGCTGACTCAAAGGTATGGTCGCTGTTGGAGCAGAAATTAGCACAGTGTCATAACTTGTCAGTCTCAGTGTTAACCAAATACACCATGGGGCGTCGAACGTCGCATATAGGAGTTACCTTTAGTTGACAACGCTACGGCAGAAATATCTGTTTGTGAGTAGTGTAACCTCGATAACTGAACCGGATGACGCAGATTAGCAGTTGACGAGAGTATAGTACGGATTAATGGGTGTGGTGTGACTTCGTGCTACATATCCATAGATGTGTGATGTGGTCCTCCGAGAGGGAAAGCTAAAGATTTTTGTGTGATACACATTACAATTTGACAGCGATTGGTTTCAGTCGCCTAGAAGAGGTAAGTAGTCTCACAAGACATTAGATTTGTTGCGCAGTTCATGGGTTCATTAGTCAAAACAAACATCATTTTTAAACACATAAGTGGTTCCGAAAATTAACTTTCTGTTTGTGTATGACCGCTAGAAAACAAATGACAATCTAATATCGACTAAGAAATCCTGCCTTGAATGCTAATTAAGATTTACAGAATATTGATTTTAATGGAAAATTATGTTGTGTTTTAATACAGTCCTAGGACTAAACTCTATCTTAATGTCAAAGCTATCGTTAGGTAGTACCAAGACGTAATATGTTTACCATGCCTTAGGGTTCACGTCACTGTGGCCATTTTGAAATATTGTGTGAAAATCATATATTGCGTAGAAATAAGTACGTATTCGAATATAAGGAAAGGGATCAAGGATGATTACAGTTTTTGTTTGGAACGTGTCATATTTCGACACAACATTCAATGTTATGGAAACATGGTAAATGCCTCTCGACTATTTAGTTATTTATAGAACAAGATTCGTGTCATATATCTCTAGTTCAAAGAGCGATCCCTTTGTCTTCGAAAAGCTTATGAATAATTTATAATTTTCTTTTTTATTCGTCTTGATTGTTATGGACGTGTATGTTTTGTCTACGTTTATTTTTGATGGATGAAAATAGGACAATAATATACTTACGACTATTTTGTCTACGGCTATCTTTGAGGGACAAAAATTATACCTAAACATTGTGTTTAACAAAGAAGAGGTCAAACAAAACAAGCTAATATTATCCGTCAGAAATTATGTATAAGAGAATCCATCAAATAATGGTGCCTTATAAACTAATAGAAGCTAATAGAACTAATAGACACAATATATTTTTTACTGTTATCGATTTCTAAGGCAAATCTAAGGAGACACAATATAATTTTTATTGCTATCAACTTCTAATGGATATAAATCGATAGTTGAGCGGATAAGATAACGTCTGAGGTGGATCTGTTTGTATTTCCTGTGTCGATATAGTCTAGCTAGACTACAATATTCTACATTCCAATTTCTGCATTGTAACAAAATCACATTATCAGTTCAGGGCACAATATGCTGCCCTGCGCAGACCTACGGAAGCAGGTCGGGACTTTTATACTTGACATACTTATACTTGAGCGGCTTCAAAATGTTTGTATAAGGTTCATATTTGGTTTACGCAAATATGACCATGTTTCCGAATTTCGTGTGAAGCTCAAGTGGTTACCAATTCGCCTTCGCCGGAATGCTCATATTCTTTCCCTTTTGTATAACGTGCTCTTTTCCCCTTTCTCCCCTCTCTACCTTAAGAAACGTTTCCAGTATCTTTGCGACTCCCACACAAAACTTTTGAGGTCATCAGATAACCTGAAGCTTAAAATGCCAATGCATTCCACAACTTTCCTTGACAAATCCTTTACTGTCCAGGCTGCTCGTTTGTGGAATGCATTACCAGTTCCAATAAAGCGCGCGCAATCGTTGCCTGTGTTTAAAAGACTAGTGAAGGAACATTACTTGTCGTTATAATTTTGTTCTCGTCGTTAGCTGTAATAATAACATTTAACATTTATTTTCGTTGCTTGTATAGTTAATATGTATGTATCTATGTATCTATTATATAGCATTTATCTATGTATCTATTATAGTACCTATATTGTAATATTATACTTTTTATTTGCACCAAAGACAACCCCATTTTATGTCCATAATATCACTGTCCATTCCAAGGTTGCCTGGAAGAGATTGCAGTAAGCGATAAGGCCGCCCATTGTATATTTTGTAGTGTATTACTTTTTTTTCTTGTAATATATTATCTGGTGTACAATAAAGTATATATAAATAAATAAATAAATAAATAATACTTCTGTTAACAAAGGTAATGAATCTCAACCATTTTAATTCATAGAAAGGCAAAGGATAAGAAACTTGGTGATTTTGTTGCCTTATTCCGAATATACACATACGTACCTTAGCCTCAATCTCATGGTCAGTGCGGTCGAAGGCTCCGTAGTAGTCGGAGAACGAGGTGAGAGACATGAGGAACATGGCCATGATGCTCTCCATGGGCGAGGGCATGGGGTTCGATACCGAGTCGTCCACACCTTCGGGGGTGTTCGGGTTATCGAATGATAGGAATATTATGTAGTAAGCTGAGGAAAAAATTAGAGTAGACGGCTATTAGAAATTGTATTTAGAGGCACAACCGTTTCTTTATATTATATAATCTGTTGTATTAAAAGATTCATCAGATTTTTCCTTGGTTTCTATGAAATAGATCATTACTAATTCGTACCTTGTGAGAACCCCATGACGAACACCAGATAAATGCAGACGAACCGGAGAAGATCACCCATCACCATTCTGTATATCATGACTACGAATGGACCAACAGTCTTGAAGCCTCTGCCAAATAATAACATTATCCTTGATATTTATTAGATGAAACATACAGTCAAATTCAATAATAACTTGAAAAATTCAAAGGTGTATTTCAGCCAAAAGCTCAATTTTCACAAGAACAAGCGGAAAGGCGAAATGTAAGGGATTTCGATTTTCTCTTGTACTGGTTCAGCTCCTACATTTTTGTTCTCCTAGAGATGGGTTTTTGTTTTATAACGTTTGTCTGAAATGTAAGAAACCCAATTGCTAGACACAATTGATTAAAATTATGGTGCAAGTTATTTTTAGTGAAAACGCCTTTATAATCTAATTTTGTTTATATCTTCTTAAGGTGAAAGCGTCAGGGTAGCCCGCGAAATTCAAATTTTCTTACGTTTTTTGCAATTTGCTCGTCAGTATCATGTTGTATCAGGGCCGGATTTAGGGGAGGGCAACCGGGGCTGCAGCCCCGGGGCCTCCACAAAAGAGGGGCCCCCACAAGACTTCGGAATAAAATATATTCAAATTCAGACTAGTAAACACTAGTAAACAACTTTTCCTTTGATATTTTTTTTCGCGTTTTAACTTTACCTACAGTACTTTGTACAAACATGACTATATTAAAAATATTAACAGAATCATCGATCTTCTATATTTGTTCACTCCAATCAGGCAATCAGTAAATTATCAAAATCTCAAATGGCAATTCATGGCGATCAATGATTTTTCGGCGAAAAAAGCTCGGCAGATAATTCTTATTTCCGATTATATTTATATAAATGTTTGTTAAATAATAAAAGAATCTATACTTGGTTTCACAATTTAATGGAAAAGTCGACTGAAAAAAATTTACCATTTTATTTGGAAAATTATTTGGGGCCAGGGGGCCTCCACTCGTTTGTTGCCTCGAGGCCTCCAGACCTCTAAATCCGGCCCTGTGTTGTATGTTGATATAAACATGATTTGCGACCGTATCAAATGTTTATTTATAAAATTATAATCATAGAAATCATCAATACAACTCTATAAGTTCATGTAATTCCTTTGAATGACTATTTCATGAAATCACGACATTTGGGGATTATGCTAACCTAAGGAGTTGTATTGCTAATTCTAATGATTATAATTCTATAAACCTATATTGGTTATACGCTCGCAAATCATATTTTAATCAACATACAACCTGACACTGACCTGCAAATTACAAAAAACTTAAGAAAATTTGAATTTCGCAGGCTACCTTGGCGCATTCCCCTTAAGTCAATTAAAACTGAAAGCATCAAGTGCATGGTCAATGAAGTTTGAAGGAGTGGAAGGAGACCGTTTGCCCAGGAGTGTGACAGAACAGGCTAGCAACATAAAAATTAAATTGATATTTAAATAGAATATAGCACCTGCAGAAAAACAAGAAGTACGGTGCTGTGGTGAGCATGATGATGACGGCGAGATGATCTTCCTCTTCGTCGGCGCACCATAGCCGCAGTGTTGGCAGCACCAGCATCAGGATACAGGACAGCAAGAACATTACTCTGAGGGCACATCAACCAAGATGGAAAAAGAGGGTATGTTTCAAAATAGATTGCCTATGTTAATATGACAAGAAATAGTACATTACTTTCACGGCCTGCAACCGGGTTATTGATGGGCGATCGTGAAAATCACATATGTGAGTCCATCAATCCTGGTTGCGGCCAAGGCTTGTATAGTACTTTTCTCAAACAATGCGCGGAAATTCTAACCAAGTAAATTATTTATAAATTCCAGAATCAATGAACCGAGGCGAAAGCGAGGCACACCTCGGCTTCGCCTCGGTCCACATTTTCACGATCGTCCATCAATGCCCTAATTCCTGGCCTCGACAGTAATGTACTATTTCTCAAATAATGAGCGGAAATGCAAACTAAGTCAATTAATTATAAATTCCAGAATCAATGACGAACAACGATAATTTCTGACGCGCCATTATAATGTTCATTTGTTTCTTCTTTCATGGCAGACATGGATTTCCGTCCCTGACGGAACCCCGATGGGTCCGGAACTGGCCCTGATAGACTTTGACACAATTTTTTTAACCCTCAAGAACCTTAATTATATTTCCTCACCGAGATGGAACAGTGCTTAGATTCTCTATGAACATTTTAATTCCCAAGAACCGAGCTTCTCTTAGCGCGGCTCCCACATACGCTAATGCACCTACCCACAGCAGGAGCTCGGCTGATATTCTTACCTGAAACAAAAACCGAAGTTTAGTGCTTCATGACGAAAAAATAAAACGATATCTTAAGGTTCCCTCAGACAGGCGCGACGCGACTCTGACGCCAGTAACACACCTCCGCCGCGCGTAGCAGCGAAACCGCAGTAGTTCAATTCAACTGACTCGTGTCATGTTCCGCTACTCGAATTTCGCGTACCTAGCGGAACATGACGCGAGCCAATTGAATTGAACTTCTGCGGTTTCGCTGCTACTGTTTCGCGGCGGAGGCGTGCTACTGGGGTGTTAGAATTTTTTTTATGAAAACTCCAGTTCACGGAAATTGTTCTTATAGGTACTGGTGTTGCCTGAATTCGGACTAGACAATACAACACGCAGAGAGCTTTTCATATCAAAGTGAAACAAAATTGAACTATGTACCTACTTCTTCTATTTAATGAAACAGTAACCAAAGGACTAACTTTAGCTTGCCAAGACTCAAAGTTCATCAGTCTGCAGTCTTCAGTGAGGTCCTCCCACCAACCTTCCATGTCGGATTCTCTCGGTCCTGAAATAAGTAGCACAGATTTAATAGCGACACTCTATAGTATACTTACCAACAGTATAAAAAACCAATCGATAGCCTCGTTGCAATTCATACCTAAAGAAAAAGCTAAATATTCACAGATATTAATATCTTCGATGCTATAAATATCAAGACTGTATCGGGAAAATTACGAGCGTTCATCCATAAAGTTGGCAAAACGTCGCAAATAGCTGTCAAATATTTACCTGTTTTGATTAATTTGGCATTATTACTGTATGGAAATAAGAAACTATGACTAACTAGCGAACTAGAATATTAATAATGAATTGCAATTATAACATTGAATTTGATGTTGTACGTTTGAGATGTAAAAAAAGGCATTTGGGAAGTTTCCAATTACTTTTTTTTTACATCTAAAACTAAATATTCGGTGTTACG
This sequence comes from Conistra vaccinii, assembly GCA_948150665.1. Taxonomy (NCBI): domain Eukaryota; kingdom Metazoa; phylum Arthropoda; class Insecta; order Lepidoptera; family Noctuidae; genus Conistra; species Conistra vaccinii. Next base: position 9,895,316 of record OX411317.1, on the reverse strand, counting down.
ATATTAATTATTGCAATTCATAATCAATTTAAGTTCACTATTTAGCCATATTTCTTATTTCCATACAGAAATATTGGCAAATTAATCAAAACAGCGAAATATTTGACAGCTATTTGCGATGTTGGCCACTTTCTGTATAAACGCTCAACCGCTTCGTCGTTAACGTTTATTTAATTATTTTACTTTTATTTGTAAAATGTATGTTAATAATAGAGTAATATGGGAATCGGTTAATTATCTCTAATAATCATTCCAAAAAAATCAGCAGTGACAGTGTAGTGGTGAGACCGTCAGACTGCCAAGTCATAGGTCTCGAGTTCGAACCCAATGGACACGTACCTCTGAGTTTTCGGATTCATGTGCGTATTGTATAATTATCACTTGCTTCAAAAACGGTGAAGGAAAGGTTAGGAAACCTGTATGCCCGAGAGATATTTCTCGATGGCATGTGAAGCCAAGTCAGAGGCCCAAGGGCGGTATAAAAACTCGATCAATCAGAATCTGAATGGTTTTGAAACAAATTGCTAATCCATTGCTGCATAACTCGAAAAAAAAATCTGACGCAATAAATGTTGTTGAACTGTCAAAATGAAACAGATTAATCGTAATCGTTTACGAAAATATGTTACGTAATTAGATAGCACGTTAGTCACTAAACACACGAAAAAGAAAAATAAGAAGATTGAAAAAAATATCGTTTTGTTGTAAAAAAAATACATAATAAAACTATTATGCTTCTGAAGATAAATAATTCAGTAATGCTTACGTTTATCCTTATCTTTATCTTTATCCTTAGAGTGACTCTTGAAGCGCGCACACTGTGGTCCATCAGCTTTACTCCCGTTCATAATCTCCACAGCCCCAGAATCGAACTCCGAGCCATTCAGTGGTATTGTACAATTCTCTATAATACCTATTAGAAAAAAAGCTTCCGTGAGCAAATAAATTTTAAAACGAGGGTAAACGATACATACATACAACACAATACAATCGTCACCGTCGTGATGGCCCAGTGGTTAAGGCCTCGCCTCTCATGCACGAGGTTGTGGGTTCAAATCCGGGCAAGTACCAATGTGACTCTTTCAATTCATATGTACTTTCTGAATTTATCTTGGACATTACTGACATCGGTGAAGGAAAACATCGTGAGGAAACCTGGACTTATAATTAATATAAGTTTGAAATCGCCGACCCGCCTTGAGCAAGCGTGGTGATCCGAAGAAGTCCTTGTGAAGAGGCCTTTGCCCTGCAGTGGGACAGTAACAGACTGGTATTATAATAAACGATACAAAATATTATGTGGGAGATTTTGCAACACTGAATTTTACAACGTTCTACTTGCATCGTCAGCAGAACAGTTGCAAGACATGGTGACTGTGATGGATGAAGCATATAAGATGAAAGGGATGAATATAAATGTAAATAAGAAGAAGGTCATGGTGTTTGAAAGAGACGAGGATGTATCGGTGTGTGATGTGAAAATAAATAATAAGAGTGTGGAGCAAGTAAGTGAGTTTGTATACTTGGGGAGTCTGTTTACAAGGGATGGGAACATTGATGAAGATGTGGAAAGGAGAGTAAATGCGGGAAATAAAGTGAATGGTGCTATACATGCGGTTGTGACCAAAAAGGCACGACTGGCTGTTCACAATGGTGTGCTGGTGCCTACGCTTATGTATGGAACTGAATGCTGGGTGTGGCAGAAGAAGCATGAAAGTAGAATAAATGCTGTGGAAATGCGTTCTTAGCGAAGCATGTGTTGTCTGACTATGAATGATAGGCTGAGGAATGATGTGATAAGACAACGGTGTGAGTTAAAAGACGATGTAGTGACAAAAATTGAAAAGGGTGCTGAGATGGTTTGGCATGACCAAAATTGAGAGGATGAATGAAAGGCGGCTAACAAAATGTATTTACAAGGCAGATGTGACTGGAAACGCCGGGAGGGGACGCCCTAGGAGGACATATACCTACCTTATTGATGATGATCTTCAGAAAGGACAGGTGCGTAGTACTCGCAACCGGCGAGCGAGTATGACCAGATGTATTAAGGTAAACGAGGCAAAAGAAGTATGTAAAGATCGTAGCGAGTGGCGTTCTGTAGTTTCTGCCTACCCCCATGGGAAGAAGGCGTGAGTTTATGTATAAGTATGTGAATTTTATAACCGAAGTTAAAATAGGAGCAGATTCTCATGATTACGAGAAACAAGATCGTTTTCCGACGTCTTTATCCAATGATTCAACTTAAACCTTTGACATTCTGTTAAATTAATTCAGTAAGCCCATTATATAAATACAGCTAAGCTTAAAGCTTTCATCAAATAATAAAGCATCGAAAGGTGAAAGTGACAACAAAATGATTGTGTTTTGTGGTTTTCGAAGTTGAAAGGTCAGAGGTCCGACCGTTTATTATGGCAATAAACCTAAACCTTCGTCAAATGATGTGGTCTCTTTAAAAACATGGTTTTTATGTAATACATGGGATACGGCATAAGTGGTGATATGAAGGGCCTAACATGAATCAACCTGTTATACAAAATGGTCCATATATTGAAAATATTCTTTTCATACAAAATATATGGATCATTTTGTATTGTGTATTTTTGGCCAATATCCGTTCGATGAACAAAAAACAATATTTTCGATCAAATCAGCAGATCACATTAAATTATTAACTTTGTGTATTGTTTGGTTCACCAAGATACATAGTTTGGGACCCGCTGTTAATCTTTCAAAAAGTCTTCTGGTAGATTTTTTTACAATGCTACTTGTTAGTCTTGCTACATGCGAACTACGCATCACAATTACGTCACGCAAAATCCTGCATTGCGCAAGCAAAACCGCGCGACTAGTAAATATACAGCGTCTCTCGTCGACGTCAATCGTCGGGCAGTAGCCCACCAGACACCACACTCTCAGAATTCTCCCTTTTCTATAGAGGATGAGTGAACTTTACACCCTGCTCCTCATACCTCTGTATAGACTGAAGACCCAGATGTAAGTAAAATAATGATAAATGAATTTTTGAAAATCGATAATGAAGGAGCTAAAAAGGATGCAAATATATGCTTATGGTGACTTACCAACTTCCATAACCAGGTCCGTATCATTGACAGGTCCTACTGTAGCGTTCAGTGCAGTGGCATTCAGTGCCCTGTCGGGAGGGCCCGGCCTTAACGTGAAACACACCAGAGAGATCAGGAAGTAACACGTGAACAGTATGAACTGCCGGTAGAAGCGGAATTTCACGAATGTGTTCCATTTGGTCTTCAGGAGATCGATCAACATTCCTTCTAGGAGGCCCAAATGTTCGTCCTTCTCCTGCAAAAGTAACAAAGAAAAAAAATTCGTAAAAAAAAAATCGTGAAGTATTAAAGTCATGATTGATTTTAACATTCATGACCTATTTCACGCTCTGAAAGACTTACAAATGCTATTTTGTACAAATTTTGTTAAGTACCTACATTTCTTAAATTATCAATAAAAAATGGCAGCCTATCAGGAGAGACTGAAATAGGCTTAGATACAATATAAAAATCCTTCCACACTTACCCCAAATGTCACCAAATTCAGCGCAGAATCCTTGCAAATGCACCCAGTCTCCGTGTCAATAGTATCGACCTGCCCCAGAGGGTAGGCAGCACACGTGGTAGCGCCAATCTGCCAGTAGATCTCGCGCTCGATGTTCAGGATGTGGAAGAACATGTCCGTGCGGGCCAGCTTAGCCGCCAGCGTCAGGGGAGTTAGGTTCAGCACGTTTTTGATGTTCAGAGAGGCTCCCACTTCGAATGCCATGTCGAATGTTTCCTGTTAACGGAGAAACCACTGGACTGATTACAACATCATTACCTACACATCATGCTATAAACCTGATTTCTGAAACGAACACTTAATAGTTAATAGACTCAGGCGAGACTTTGCGGAAATCCATTGTAAAATACAATAGACGATGTACTTATATTTAGTAACTTAATCCGCTTAACTGTTCTTAAAGAGTCTGAGAGAACCCTGTAAGAAATCGACACGTGTTTCGCCTCTCAACGAGGCATCCTCAGGATGACGATTGACTTGTACCCGAGTTCGCAACAAGTCAATCGTGATCATGAGGATGCCTCGTTGAGAGGCGAAACACGTGTCGATTTCTTACAGGGTTCTCTCAGACTTTTTAAGAACAGTTTAGCGGATTAAGTTACTAAATATACATGATCTATTGTATTTTACTAACCATAATTTTATGATTTTCTTGTACATACCTATTTCTCGATAACATATCGATTTCTGACTGTCTTCAACTCGCTCCAATGTGTATGTATCTTTCACAAATTCAGGATTTATAATATAACTTTGCATGCACTTATCTTTTTTTTTTTCTTTTTCGTGTGATTGATTAGTGACTAACCTGTGTCAGAGTTCTAAAGCCGCACTAGGACCTCTAACTTGGCTTCCCATGCTGTCGAAAAGCATCTCTCAAGCATTTACCTCACCGTTTTTGAAGCAACTGATAATTTAACAATACGCACATGAATCCGAAAACTCAGAGGTGCGTGCCTTGGGTTCGAACTCGAGACCTAGGCTATGACTTGGCAGTCCAACGGTCACGCTCACGCAACTGCACTATCACTGCTATTTATACAACATCTAGTTTTTCTCAAAACAGCTCTTTATTGGAGTTACTGCGTGAACTGGACAAAAGTTCGTTAACACAGTTAATAATAAAGAAGTTCAAACTAACCATCTTCTCATAAATGACGAGCATGTGCAGCACGGTGTTGCCGTTAGTGTCTTGTTTGTCGGGGTCGGCGCCCCGCGCTAGGATCAGGCGATAGCACTCCTCCTGACCCAGGCACGCTGCGAAACTGAGTGGATACTCGCCCCAGTACACGTAACTGTAACGATATAGATTTGGTAGATGTCTCTTTTATTCCCATTAAAAGTTCAAACGTATGGCCGTTTGAAATCTCCTTTGTGAATTTGTCAATTCAAAAGCACTGCACTAATTTACCTGGGGGTGCCACGGGTCCGAATCCAAGTTCCCGTGACACCCCCAGGGGTATCTTCCAGGGGTGTCTTGGGTCCGGAATGAACCAGTATTACTCATTTCAGTAAGTTAGAGTTCGTTTGAGATATCAAAGTAGTACGAGCTAGTTGAATTTAGATATTTTAATTACAGAACCTTTCTAAATAGTGGCTCCGTCCTAAAACACTGACCCTTTAATGAATAAATAACAAAACGAATGTTATAAACGCAGGCACGTTCCTAAATTAACATTTTATCGTACCCAATATATTTAGTTCGAGCCAGCATTATATCTATTATAGACCTATGAGAGTTATAAGCAATTCTCATTAAGTACCTATCTATGCAAACATTTAAAAAAATCAAAATCATCATCTTTTTCTATGGGAATCCTCATGGATTCCCTCCGTCTTGGAAAACGGAGGGTTATATCAGACTCCTACTGACTGAAGCTGCCTGTCCACTGGCGCGGAGAAGAGAGGAGAGGAGCGGAGATGTGCCAATATTAACCAATAGAATCTAAACTCTGCTCCAGAGTTGCGATTCTATTGGTTAATATTGGCACATTTCTCCTCTTCTCTCCTCTCCGCTCCAGTGGACAGACATTCTTAAACCCCACTGTTCCTACTACTACCATGTGTGGGGAGCACTGGACCGGGAGATACTTGTATATTCTCGGTACCCCCGACTGGTATCCGCCCACCATGCTTAGCGGGCCCCATCACCCAGTGCGGCCGACACGATTGCACTTCCTCCCATAAAGGCTCGCATAGAACACTGCCATGTGCCCCTGACTGTTTGGACCTGACTGTTCGGGCGACGATACAGCCCGAATGTCACCGATCGCAGGCCCACCTATAGATTGTCTCGTAAAATAAATGATGACTATGACTATGACGCCTTATGGTGGCTGGAGATCAAGATCAAGATGTTTTTTCGCCATACATCTCTATCAACCATCATCTGTGTTAATTTTCTTCTTATAACTTGTATCTTTCACATAATCCTTCCATACTTTTTTGGTTTCTTAAATAATTCCACTTATAGACCTTACCCGTTATAGTTAGTCTCCGGCTGAACATTGACCCACTCATGGTCGAAGGAGTCATTCCGCGAAGCCTTCTGGTCCTCTGGACACATGAAGTTGCCATAGCAACGTTCATGATAGTTCGCTCCAGCGTCTAGGAGGAACTTCACCATCGTCGGATCTTCGTTGACTATTGTGATGTGGAGTACACTCTCCCCTAGAGGATAAGAAAGATAATATAGCTATATCATGTCGATGCATTTTTTTTAAACCACCAACCAATGACCACCTACCAATTTTGATAAAGGGTAAACTGATTATTTATTTGTTTTGTTTTATTCTATTCGGAAAACTTACAGCTAACTTATACAGAAAGGCATCATCGACGCGAAAACTGTTACCATGGATTCAGTTAGTGATTCTGACCGCCCTGCGTTTAAATTATCCGTCTGCTTTAAAATTAATCTGCTGTTCTATACCTTTTGACCACGTAGGTATTGCACTTTTTTGTGAAACAGCAGATTATTTTTAAAATAACGACGAAAATTTTCAACGCAGGGGGTTTCAGAATCACGTACTGAATCCATTGTAAAAGTTTTTGCATCGATGTGCCACCCTGTATAGTGTAATATGAAAAAAACAAAAACATGAAAAACTATAACCTAAAAAATCACCCATTTTCATTAATAAGTATGTGGAAAATCTCTGCATTTTAATACGGTTTAGATAGGAACCATCTAAAGTAATTAATGAACGGGATGGAAGCACTAAATCACTGTCAGATTAATTTTGGGCTTTGATAGACATTATCAGGCGCTCTATCAGATTGACTACACGAAATTGAGGTAAAATATAGCGTTAGGTAAGTACTTGTAATGTTCCTAAAAAGGTTAATTTATCTATTCTTCTACATTATAAATAAAAATACAGCTTTTAATTTTTATTTATAATGTAGAAGAATAGATAAAATCGTTGGTAAACGCATCACTAGAGAACGGCTGGACAGAAATGAGTTTTTTTTTATTATTATTTTTAAACAGCCAATTATAGTTTTTAAGAAAATAAAAATTACAACAAACACCCACACAAACAACATTACACACACATTGACATTATAAACAGAGCTCCTGCCATCAAATCTCTTCACCACCCTTGGTTGACTGGTAGAGAATGCCTAAGGCATTAAGTCCGCCTTTGTACCTTTTTTGAGTGTGAAAAGTTTAAATAAATAAATAAAAATTGGAATAGTTGCCCAGAAAATTGGAAACATCGCTAAAAATTTAAAGAGCTTTTGTCCACGAGATTTATTGGCACAGGACAAACAAAAGGTTCATAAACTAAAACCCGACTACTGAAAAATCACGCTCTAAAAAGTATGAAACTAGAAAATATATCAGACAAAAATCAAGACATAGGTACAAAAATGCTCAAGATAAGCCCTAGGTCGCATGCCTATACACCTACAAAATTATAATGGCTTGCGACTGCTTTACCTTGCTCATTTTTGTACCTATATCTTTAATTTTTGCTTCGCCGTAGGTAGTCGGGTAAAAATAGCCACTTTCGCCCCGAAAAATTTCTTCTTGTCGGTGTAGATCATTAGGTAGAAAACAGCTCGTGGATAAACAAAGCTATGTATTATAGGTAGGACTGCTTTTATCAGAGAAAAACTTATGAAATATCAAGGATCTGTCGTTATTACTAACATAAGATCACAAACGAGTACAATATATCTCGTGTAAGCACTGTTTGAGTACAAATCGATTTCGTACGTGACTTCTTGCGTGATCCAAAAGTAATGAATCCTATATTGTTGGATTTGTATTGGAATTATGCGGACCTTGCACAGACGCCTCGGCGCCAATCTCTTCAATAATTTGAGAGGACATCATATTCTACGTTTTTTATGAATCGAATTCGATTTCTTATCCTTGGTATAGCAAATACTTTTATTATTTATATGTCTAGAAAGAGTGTCGCGCTGCAAAAGACCTAAAACAAACAAGCTAACTTAGTTATGCAGCACACTAATTACGAAACGCAAACTCAATTTTAAATTGAAACCAATTGAAAAAGATTGTCAGTCGATAGTAGATTTATTTGACATTATATACCTACTATTTAATTTTCAACTCTTTATTAGTGACTTTTGGTGACATGTTAATTATTCAGATTTGTTACAGTTGTAATAGCAATCATGTCATTTCGTTTAAAATAGTTTTTATTTTTATTAATTTATTTATCTTATATATAGATTCTTTTCTATTTTGTGAATGTGAGAACGCTGTAGGCTTAGTGGACTGTACACTTGTTGACCATCTTCTATTTTGTTAAGTACATACTTGGTACTTGTTGAAAGACCTACACTGTCCTCGCATACCTAATAATACTGTATTTTTTATTTTTTTTTTTGTTGTAAATATTGTAAAACCCAATTATTTTTAAAAGAGTAACCGTGGAGTTTCTTGCCGGCTCTTCTCCATAGGAAACGACCAATTGGAACCGTGCGTAGCTTCTGACGTTTCATAAGTGCCCATGTAGGTTTATGTGAAATAAAATATTTTGAATTTGAATTTGAGTCCATTGCTTCATAAGTTCGACAAAAAGAATCTGCTTAATTTTTTTTGTCGAACTTATGAAGCAATGGACTGGCAATCTTTTTCAATTGGTTTCAATTTAAAATTGAGTTTGCGTTTCGTAATTAGGGTGCTGGTGTACGTGACAGCTATGTCTTGCACTCGCGCCACGTCATTGTGCTGTCATTGTGCTTTTCTAGTGAGCGTGCTTTTAGCGGCCAACAGATGGACGCTATTATTTTCGACGAGTTCACAGCTTTGACTGTCTATCTAGACATATTTATCTATCTTTGAAAAGATACTTTGTTGAATAGGCTCTCAAATATCTTTGAATAGGTCGTAGTTAAAAAAAACATGGAAAAAAAAAGTAAACTATACCTTCGGGTTTTCTGAATCAAGATTTTCATCAAAAACATCAATAGGATTCAGTATAAATGAAAAGTAAGTAAATATATATTTCTAGTAGTTCATTAACAGGACTGAAGAATATCACAAGTTTATTGAACCACTGATCATCACAATAATAATTCTAATAAATATAGCTTTACTTGCCATAATACTCGTCACCCATGTAGACGTCATTGATGAGCTTAGGATAGAACCGCAGCAATCTCTTGGCCAGGTTAGCCAAAAGCGAAGAGGCGTTCAGCAGACATAGATGGAGGATTGTCTCTCCCACGGCTCCTCGCTCCTGCATTGAATGTGCAGAGATATATTCTGGATTCAGGAGATACACGAAGTAGGGTGAATCTTTAAAACTCATAGTTATTTTTATATTGATCCCAAAGAAGGCAATTTTCCAAAAAAAAAAAATTATCTAGCATTACATAAATATGTAATTTGAAAATTCGGTTTGCCTCAAAGGGCGGTGGGTATACCAACGTTAAGCAAACTTAGTTTTTGTTTATCCTAAACTTCTTAAGGGGACATTGTAATCATCATTATGAACAACTTTCACTATGGGAAAATAATATAAATATCTACAACAGATATTTTTTTCGCGATTTCATCGTATGTCCCGTCCCTTAATGAAAGTTGTTCATAATGAGTACAATGAACCCTTAAGAGTTTTAGGGTAAACAAAAATTAAGGTTGTATTTTGTTACGTAGCTTATTCCTAAGATAGCTTTTTGTTGGTCGTTACCTTAAGATCCCAGCAGAGTTCCCTGAAGCCAGACGGGTTGGCGTCATACTCCTCCTGACTGACGAAGGGCCAGTCCTTCTCCACATCAAACTCATCATCTGGGTTCTCCATACTCCGCAAGGGAGGCAACTAAAAACGTTAAATCATTTCTTACCATTTAGCTAATATCAAAAAAGAATTTCACCCCGTTGGTCTCGTGGTCGCAAGGGCGACTGCTCGGGGTCCTGGGTACGATTCTCGGGTCGGGCAAAGTGTTATCGGGTTTTCCATTAGGAATTTCTTAGTAATAGCCCTCATTTTAGAAGTTGGCAGTGTGATACTCGCCCCCGTGCCTCGGAAAGCACGTTGAGCCCTTGGTCCTGCGCCTGATCTCTCCGGTCGTGTCAGATTGCCGTCCCATCGGACTATGAGAGTGAGGGAAGAGAGAGTGCACATGTGTGTGAGCACACACTAAACTTGTGCACTATGTCTCCCGCGCCGAAGGATAGTCTCCGTTAAGATTAGCCGCCATGGCCGAAATGCTGTGTTGGAGGACTTTATGTATACTGGGCTATTGGTAAAAAAAATCACATCTTCCCTACATTTTGTCAAGATAAATGTAGGGAACAGCTGATTTTTTTTTCGCGATTGCTGCTTTGATCCAATAGTGAAAGTTGTTCATAATGATGAGTACAATGACCCCTTAAGAGGGTGTTGGTGTTTTACCAATAACCCTGTATATGTATTTTATACTAATTCATAGCAAACCATTTATGTAGGTCATTCATTGATCGACTTCAGGAGTAATCGTTACTGCCATGACCATTCATTTGCCAAACGTGTTAATTACAGGATTGTACCCCAAGGATCACTTGCAGTGATTTATACTAAGTAATATGGATCACCAACAATGACTCCTCAGTGGACCATTAAAAGCTTTATGAGATTATTTTCGTCCTCATTTGTTTAGATAATTTTTTTATTTGAACGATTAATTTTTCGAGAGTATTTGTCGAGTTTCGGTTATATAGTGCTATGTCCTGTTCCGGCAGAAATTTTATGATAAATAGTAGTATCAGAATTTCAAAACAAAATTATTGATCGTGCTAAGTACAGTCCTTCACGAACCTGCTTGGACTAACGTGCTATCACCCAGTTGCATAAAGACAAACATTATGTAATGGATCATTAATGCTAATTATTCCATTCATTTGTTCAAAGAACTATTCGAGTCAACAAGTTAATTGAAGATTAGTATTTAATGACAGCTTTAAAAGTTAAAGTTCGTTTCTGCAACTGACGGTTAGTCTACTAACAATTTGCGATCTATCAAATATTTAGTAAAACCAACATTAATGAGTTGTGTATTACCAACTTATGTCTAGATCTCTCCTTGTTCCTGAGCAGAACTAGATGCGACACGGGTATGTACCGGCCTTTGCCCCTGTTGTACAGAAAGGGCTCCACCTTCGTCTTTATGGCGTGGTCTATCTCTGCGTACTGCTTGTTCTGCAAAGCTCGCTTCATCATGTCTACTAGAAGACCACCACCTGGTGATTTAGAATGTTTAAGGTCATCAAATTAATTCATGCTTAATATTCATTTCGACACATTAATCGTGTTCAACAGTATAGTTGTCATCACTGTTAAAAATATACTTAGACTTACCTAATAGTAATTTACGTAAATCGTGGTTTTAAAAATATCATAATTAGATTTTGATTCAGACCAGCGCGACGCGACTCGAACAATACAATTTATAAGAAATCTTCACGATATAACAATAACCGGTATTACGTCGCGCTGTCGCGTTGCACTAGTCTGCACGAAGCTTTACAAGAAAATGAATTGCTTTAAGGTGCAACAATTTGATATTTTTTCCATACAAACTTTGGAGGGGTTTTACTCCACTGTTTGACATCGTACATTCAAAGTTTAACATGATATCGTTAAGTCTTATTAGTAATTTTGTCTGTACGGAAGCAGAATAGTAAAATAAAAAGCCATTAAGAAGTTATAAGCCAACAAAGATTCGTTTTTCTTGCTAATTTTAACGCAACTTTGGGCGTAAATAAGTAATACAAGAAGTGTGAAATCTCGAAAACCAAATCCGTACCGACACAGAAAAATTATCGAAGATTTCAATAAATTTTATTTGTAATTGATTTATGCAGTGGTTTACTCAGAAAAACCTTTTTTCCAAAGGCCTTTTCGTAATTTTTGACGCGCTCGTTTTACTAAAATTGGTCGGTACGGTGTTTCTGTGCGTGCGAACTATACGTTGTCCATGTAGACCAGCTTCTAACTGCTCATCACTGATACTATCTCTGTCGGACACGATGCCAGGTGAGACAGCGTGGTTTTTGGTCATGCCCACCATTGAGTTCGAGCCCGCGACTAGTTCCACCTTAACCGTTTTAGGTAGATGTGTTTTCATTGTCTTACCTTTGATATCGACAAGTTTGTACAGCTTCTGTTGCGAAGTGCCCGCTTGTTTCTTAACACCACTAGTAACATTACTTTCAGTATTACCCATGGTTACTAAATGTTTCTATAAAACCACTTTTATTTTCTTTCACTCAAGTTAATGAATGAGAAGTGCTTGCTAACAGCGCTTTGCTTATCGACAAAACATTAGGCGTTGCTATAACGATAGACTTTAATTCTAGCAACCACAATGAGCTACGTTTATAATATGAAAATAATATTATAAGTTATTAGTATGCTAAAATTAAATATAATGATTATGAAAGATCTGATTCAAAACAGGAAAAATTGTTTATATTAATAACTGATTGGTATCCCAGAGATAGTAAGCGGAAAAGAGGAAAACAACAAAGATTGGAAGACGAGATAAAACTAACAGCGGGCCCGGGGAGGAGAGTGGCTCGTGATATATAATTCAATGGTATTGGTAATGGTATATTGGTATAGTAAAATTAAAATGATTTTTTTTTAACTGATTTTGATCTGATTTATTTTATAGATTTCTTGGTGGTCGTAGGATAAGATAGAAGACTTCCAGCAAACTCAAGATAGAAGCACTGAAGAACAGTCCAACGATACCTCCAACAGCCACTGAAATAACAAGAAATGCGAAGAATTAAATAACAACATACGATAAGTTGAAAGTCACCAATGGTTATGTTAGGATAGGTTCTTTACTTTCACATATATGCGCTAAAAACGAAAGCAAAGAAACAACAGTTCGAACTAACCAACTAAATCCAAATTATCTCGGATCAAATTCCTCTGGTACCGTAGTGTAGGCAGAGAGACCATTTTTACTTCCACAAGAGTGCCTACACCGAGTTGATCCTTTGCCCATCTCCTGTAACAATTAAAAGTTTCAAACTCATTAAACATGATCTTTTCGGAATACTCTTCCAAGGAAACATTGGGAATATTTGGGAATTCTATCCTAAAGTTTATATATGATATACTTTTGGATAGCGTCGGACCGCTATTAGGCCCTTAGGGATCCTATAATACAGTTAACACATTCTAAAGCACAATAATATAAACAAAACATATCTAGGAATGAAATAATGAATTTGTTTGAATTGTATACGTACTTAGCATAATGTATAGTTTTGAGTTCACTCTCGACGCATGAAGGAACGCAGTGTTCTTTAGCATTCTTATCTTCTCCTACTTTAATTTTGTGAGCTGCACAAATTAAACATTCAGTTAATAAAGTATATTGACTTTGATGTTAAAACTACTACTGTGTTATACGTCTACCTTCATATGCATTCCAACAGTTAATTCCAGTGTAATTACAGAACATCTTCTCGTCTGCAACAAAATAAAATGTTTCAGAAATCATGTCAGCAAGCATTTTAAAATTTAAAGTTACTTCATTCCGTGTTGTGCTTATAAGTGATTATAAGTGACTAGCTTTTACCCGCGGCTTCGCCCGCGTAACGATCGGAAAATATCCCACAGGACCGTACTACCGGGATTCAGATTATCCTCTATCCTAACCCAGATCATGGCCTATACGGATTTAGTTAAAAGACCATACGCCTTTCAACTAAATCCGTTCAGCCCTTACGGCATGAAAAAGTAACAGGCACATTTTAGGGTTGCGTACCTCAAAATGAAAAAATGATCTCTTTCAGTCGTCAGTAATTTGACATTCGAAAGAAGAAGACAAAGCTTTGTAACTATACTATATGTTTAACTATACAGACGCTATACAACGTTTATTAGTAAGGAGGTAATGTTTGTAGCGGTTACACCGCCACATACGAACTACGCATGAAAGACATGATGTCACACAAATCCTGCATCGCGCAGTTAGAATTTACCACGCGAACGACATAGATAAGACTATCCGAAATCAACTTATGAGCAGTTGCCCGCCCGACATAACACCCGTCTTGTCGGAGGATCCTCCCTTTTCTATGGTGGATGAGTGAACTTTACACCCTGTTCCTCATACCACTAAATTGGTGACCCTGAGACTGAACGTCAACTACTTCAGCGTGACGTCATCATCATCAATCCCGCAAGCTTTCGTGAGGCGAGTTACACAGCCAGCCAGCACCCACGGCTCAGCGGGTATCCTGACCACCAGCATGCAGCGAACGCGCATTCCTGGTCAACACCCTTAGACTCATCACCCCGACTCACTGGGGAATCACCGAAATCATCTCAATCACCGCAATCACCGCAATCACCTCAATCACCGCAGACAGTTCCAACTCACTGTGAGCTGTGCGGCACCCGGTTCCGACTCACTGGTAGCACAATCACCACAATCGCCACAATCACCGCAGACAGTTCCGACTCACCGTGAACTGTGCCGCACCCGGTTCCGACTCACTGGAACCACACCTTAAATCTCTTAAAAATAAGAGACAACAAAAATAATCACCGAAATCATCGCAATCACCTCAATCACCGAAAACACCGAAATCACCGCAATCACCGAAATCACCTCAATCACCGCAATCACCTCAATCAGCTCAATCACCGCAATCACCACAATCACCAAAATCGCCGCAATCACCGCAGACAGTTCCAACTCACTGTGAACTGTGCGGCACCCGGTTCCGACTTACTGGAACCACAATCACCACAATCGCCACAATCACCGCAGACAGTTCCGACTCACCGTGAACAGTGCCGCACCCGGTTCCGACTCACTGGAACCACACCTTAAATCTCTTAAAAATAAGAGACAACAAAAATAATCACCGATATCACCGAAATCACCGCAATCACCTCAATCACCGAAAACACCGAAATCACCACAATCACCTCAATCACCACAATCAGCTCAATCACCGCAATCACCTCAATCAGCTCAATCACCGCAATCACCACAATCAACACAATCACCACAATCGCCGCAATCACTGCAGACAGTTCCAACTCACTGTGAACTGTGCGGCACTCGGTTCCGACTCACTGGAACCACAATCACCACAATCGCCACAATCACCGCAGACAGTTCCGACTCACCGTGAACTGTGCCGCATCCGGTTCCGACTCACTGGAACCACACCTTAAATCTCTTAAAAATAAGAGACAACAAAAATAATCAATAATACATGTGAATTTTAAAATCAACCCCTATTTTACCCCTTTGGGGGATGATTTTACAAAAACGCTGAAAAGCGTAATTCTTTATTTCTTACCAAAAGCATAAATTTGAATTTCCATATCCCCAACTTAGAAATATTGAGTTTCCCATACAAACTTTCATCCCTTATATCACCCCCTTGGGGGTTATTTTTGAGACAAAAAGTACCCTATGTCCTTCTCTAGGATGCCATCTATCTCCTTGCCAAATTTCATCGAAATCCGTTCAGTGGTTTAGCCGTGAAAAGGTAACATACAGACAGACAGACAGACAGATAGACAGACAGAGTTACTTTCGAATTTATAATATTAGTATGGATTCTGCTGGTCTAACAAAATACATTTATATTTATATGCTTCAACGCCTAAGCCGCAGCGCTATCAATACATTACTATATAATAGCTAGACGATCACATCTTATTCACAGGCGCCGCCATACTTACAAGTAAGATCTCGTACAGGGTGCACGCAGCCACATTGTTGATAGAACTCCTTAGTGGTTTGAGCTAGTCGACATGCCCCGTAAGAGTATACCTGGGAATATCATAGTTGAACATAGAACATTTCTGGTAGAGGAACTATGATGGATGGTCATTCATTTACTAGTGCGAGACGATAAACTGATTGGTGGACTTAAATTCTAAACAATTGATAACAGAAAGAGGAGGAGCTCGTGGCTAAGTAATAAAAACCGCGCAGGTCGGTCCTTCAGCTTAAGCTACGCTTCCCGGGTCTGTCCGTAGATGGGTGACCATCCTCAGATACCAAGGCTCCTCCGTGCCACGGAATCCCGGCTACCATTTGTGAATCTTTGACAGTCGTTATGGGTCGTCGGAAGCCGGAAAGTATGACAAACAGTATTTCCTAGGGGTATCGTATTACCCAGTTACTGTGTTGTGGAGGTCAGATAGGCAGTCGCTCCATATAAAATACTGGTATTCAGCTGCATCCGGTTAGACTGGAAGCCGACCCCAACATATTTGGGAAAAGGCTAGGCAGATTGATTTTGATAACAGAAAGGTTTTGTAAAGTGTACATGAATTCTGTGATGATTCAGTTCAGTCAATAGAAAGCTAAAAGTTCATGGTTCTCTGAGTAACGCTAGGAACCATAACGGGACCATGGATTGTCATGAAGAGACGTCAATCTTCAAAATTGTTGGTTTGATTATATAAAGTATATGTTAAATGTGTGTCATGCTTTCAATTTAGTACCTACTGATACTAAATCATTATTATTACCGGATATGTATGAAGCGGATCATCAGGCACTTCATGCAGGTACCGGCAGCCCCTAACCTCAATAGTCTCTCGCTCCAGCTGGACATCGTTGACTATCTCCACCACAGAGAACAGTACTGCCACTCGGTTCTCAGTGTAAGTGTGAATGATGTTCTTGAGCTTCACGTCCAAGTTGTTCGTTGATAACTCTTCTGGACTGTGTATTGATAGCTAGAATGGAAATTGATTGATCACTACCCATCTTCAAGCTTTAGACAAGGCAGCAGCAGCGAGGTGTCTATTTTTGTAAGGGAGAAGAGGAAACGAAACCGGTTTTAATGTCAACAAAGAAATTTTTTTTTTTTTTTTTTGTAATTTATTTCGTTATTGTTGTTAGAATGTTATGGTGAATAAAATAGCAGTGTAACTGTATTTTTTGGTAATATGAGGCATGCGAAATGCGAAATTGCGACCCTCAGAAGGGAAGCCGGTAAGAATCGTGGTATATGATGCTTTCGCACTGCAAGGTAGGTAGGTTAGAGTAATCAGTAAAGTAAGGACTGGACCAAAAAGCCTGGATTTTTTTACTAAGGCATGCGACGACAATCTGCGAATTCAAATGGAATCCAAGAAATCTTATCAAGCGAGACAAAAAAATCTACTATGGCAAACTTACTTCAGCATTAGACAGCAAGCGAAACATCAGAACCCCAGGCCCAGTAGTCATGTTCACAACAAACAAACTGCTTTCTCCCCTGAAATAGTTAACAAACAATATGTCGTAATTATAGCTGCCCGTATCAGCTGCACGATGATCTTATCATTGTACATAGATTAGATTGCTCACTTGTGCTGTAATGTGTTGAAGGAGAAGCAAGGCCCGTACTCAGAGTCGACTGGACGAAAATATTCGCAACATGGAAAAACAACATCGTTGTATAGACAGTCGGATACCATTTCTGTGCAGCTTTTGTGTACCTGGCGGGGTGATGAATAACTTCCTTGAGAATGTGAAGGTGCGTAATAGCAATATTTTTTTTTTTTAATGTTTTCAACAATTTTTTATTGTTGTAATATTTTTCGGAAGTGTTTTATTTAGTTTTATTTTTTTCATTCGGAAGTTTTATATGGATTCTACAAAAAAAAGCCAGAATAATCTCTTCAATAACGTCCTACTTATATTTATTAAATATAAGTGTAACATGTAGGTATATACTGGTATTCGGCTGCAGGGCTTCAACATAGCGGGAAAAGGATAGGTAGGTAGTTGATGATATCCGATGTAAATTCCCAGTCAGAATTTCTAGGAATTCAAGCTCAAAGAAACTTTAGTTCCTGTTCCTACTGACTCATATAGTTTCTACTTCCTGGGAAACCTTACCTATGCTTCCGATCTCTTTCTACGAATAGGTTGCACCTAGGTTAATATAAGTAGGTATTACTATAGATCCATATATTTTGGTATTGTGTATCCAATCTTAAGCTCGACTCCCACCGTGCGCCATATCGCGCACTCGCACCAGCCCGCACGAGGACGCACCGCCACGCTCGCGTCTTGCGCTACCACGCACGTTAGGTTTCCCAAGGTGCGTCGTGCGGGCTGGTGCGCGTGCGTCCGCGATATGGCGCACGGTGGGAGTCGGGCTTTAGTCAAGGCTCTCAAGTGCGGCGTGACGCGACTCTACCAGAATCGCGTCGCACCGTCGAGTCGCGCCTGTATGCGGGAACCTTAATTCATTTCACAACACAATCTTTACTGAAGGTTATTTATTACATGTAATTTCCCT
Organism: Conistra vaccinii; assembly: GCA_948150665.1. Taxonomy (NCBI): domain Eukaryota; kingdom Metazoa; phylum Arthropoda; class Insecta; order Lepidoptera; family Noctuidae; genus Conistra; species Conistra vaccinii. Next base: position 9,876,973 of record OX411317.1, on the reverse strand, counting down.
ATATTCAGCGTAACTAATAAAAGCAACTTGTATTAACTATCGATTTAGACAAAACTGCCAGCGCACATCAGGGGGACAGCGGGACAGGGTATTACCAATGTAAATTCATACGTATCTAATGGTAACAAGATTTAGATTCCAATACTCAGAAACCAGATCATCAAAGGGGTAATCTCTCTGCGGTATTAAAGAGTGCGCTGAAGGATACCACGGCGGGATACGAAGGCATGCGACGGTATGCGCCGGAGTCCGCTAGCATACGATCGCGAGGTAGAGGCAGTTACTTAATCAGATACCAATGATGGATAGATAGATCACATAGTTTATTATTAGATAGGTCTTCTTACATGTTCGATGATACTCCTCCACGGTACATCGCAGGCTACAGTCGTGCCGCATGGAGCACATTGCGTACTGCTGCACTCCCCGCGTGCAAACAGTACGTCCGTCAGATACCGTCGGTGGTCGTAGTTCAGGGGATCAAGTAAGTCTGCTAAAGTATGAAAAAGAAGTCAAATGTAAATTGTAAATTACCACAGGGTAGGTACCCCTTTATTTATAAATGTTACAACGTTTGAACGTCAAAAAAATACTTATGGAATTATGGATAGGCGGACGTTAATCAAGTGCGCTTTATAATATAACGTTATAACGTGGCCGTATTTTCATATATTTTATGAACGTTCACGATAACATATATCATGAGTTCATCACATTAAAAATTATAAAAGCGCATGCTACCAAACTTTAAGCAATGTTTATCTTAATAAATAAAGAGGTATATGTCTGAAAGAGACCTCGACTGTAGCAGTGTTTGGATAATATAGAGCCAATTAATTCACAGTGATCCTTGTAATTTGTAACATGAACAAAGTTGACAAAAGATAATAATAGTCTCTGGACAATTTCATGTTACCCCTACAAAGTTTGTTTACATTTCAATTTCAGTTCGAGTTCGAAATTCATTAATCAAGCGCACAACCATTAGGTAGAGGTACCGTACGTGAAAATGTCCACTGAATATCAGCCATTGAACCTCATTGAATCTTGTGCCATGTTAAAAAAGAATTGATATAATTTGTTAAAATCCAGTAAATTATATTCATTATTTTTATCGAAGTGTATAGAGTGCCGCGAGTAGTCTTGTGGCACTCTAGTGTCGCTGCTTCGGCCCGGCTAGGGTGCCGTGAGCGTTGCATTGTCACTGTCACTTGTTATTCAGGTTAGGTTAGGTTAGAACTGTGACCACACAACGCACGAGCCGAGTGAGCGTAGCGAACGGTGCCGCGGTAGCGGCCGGCGAAGTGCCAGGGTCCGTTTAGGCACAAGAGAATAGCAGTGTTTTACCTAAAAATAAAACACATATTAAATACTTACCTTATTTGAAGCTTACTAGATTGAGAGTGGCACTACTGGTTTCCGCTATATTTCCCTCTATTTTGCTCTTTCCTTTATTTGTATATATCCGTCTCTTTCGCACATCTAGTTTCCTCACCAGGTGTCGCTGCCACATGTGGGCTTAGCCATGGCAGTGAATCGCTGATCATTGTGTCGAAAATCTTCACCAGGTAGAAATTAAATGTAAGCTTCAAATAAGGTAAGTATTTAATATGTGTTTTATTTTTAGGTAAAACACTGCTATTAAACACTTGACCGTTATTTGAAGCTTACTAGATTGAGACGTGTTTGTTATCACCTGGTGGGAAATGACGCCAATGTGAACGTGGTTATAGTTATTAATAAAACTAGATGCGCTTATAGAGAAATACACTTTAATTGAATGAATTATTCAATACATAGTACATCATAATTATCATAAACCAAAGAAAAATATAATTCTATTAAGTAATAGATACCTACTTTATATAGAAACTGATTAAAAACAAAGAACTATTCGTTAATTAAATTATAATCTACGAACTAAAGGTTTATACCTCAATTACTTTTTAAATAAGTAATCACATTATAGGATAGATTGAATGAAAGCTATCTTAATTTGTTTCTAGAATAATATGTAACATTGTAAACATTAAAACTTCTAACACTTCTTGAGAGGAATCATATACATACTTAAGAAAATAATCCAAAAAAAAAAAGATGACACCTCTATAACTTAATTAAGTAATAGGATTAAACGTTCTAGATACATTACAACTAGAACTGGGTATAATATAGGGCATCACTTCTCTACAGTAAAAACGGGTGAAGGTATTCTGCGATCGCCAATTACCTCTAGACAATATTTCATCTAAGGAATAGTTGTTAACCCAGTTCTTAGAGGCTACAGCAGACCTAAGACTGCCCGGCGAAGCACTTACTCCTGCTTCTAACAACAGAGATTTGACCCACCCCGCTATGACTGTACGAGAAGCGATCCTAGATTTTCCTCTAAAATTAAGAAACAGATTATTAAGACACGCTGCCTGCCGTTTATTTTTTAGTATAGCTATAGTTCGTTTCACCCAAAGGACAGGGTCTAAGTTCCCGTTAGTAGAATTAGGGGATAGTCTCCAACCAGACTGTCTGTAATCGGCAGTATCTGTTTTGGATCCAAATATTGGCCATAGGATTAGACAATCATTATTTTCTGACAGGTGTTTTGAATCTACAGCTAGTAAAGTCAGATCATGAACTCTTCTACCGGAACAAAGGAGTAACAAAGCTGCCGTATGTCTACAAGTAGCAAATACATTATTCGCGTCTACAGAATAGCTTCCCATATATTCTACTAGTTTGTCGACGTTCCAGACTACAGATTTTCGAGCTACTGGGTTTTTTAAAGCAATAGACTTTAGTATATGAGTAACTAAAGCGTGGGAACCTAATTTCGCAGATTCGTCAGGGTTGCTTAGCGTGCAGACCACCGATTTATGTAATAAAATAGTTTTATAAGCTAAATGCTCTGTAAGGCTCAAATCTGCAAGAAAACGTGCCAAAACTTGACCTGTTGGTTGGAAGGGGTTTAACCCATGCTTTTTTGTCCATGTGAGCCACCTATTCCATGCTACTTGATAAGTCTTTTTGGTTGATGACCGCCAAGAGGATTTTAAGAGCTGTAACTGAGCTTCAGTCCATTCACCTAAGGTCTGGGACCACCCCCACATTTCCATACTTCTAACGTCATCTCCCGGACTCTTGGAGGTGGGAGGCCTGTCACCGTATCTATCAGCTGTGATTGCAGTTTCATGATGGTGAATGGAGGTGCTAGCGCACGGGCTTTTAGGTCTGCTCTCCAAAAAACTCTCTCCCACCTCGGGACTACTATTAGAAAGACACCCGACGCGGAGTTGAGGTGAGCTAGTATCTTGGGCACTAGGTAAGGTGGAGGAAACACCCAAGCTAGTGGGTAAGTCCAGTTTTTGGAGAACGCATCGTGGTACATTGCTTGAACGTCGTTCTGATCCAGTGATACATAATTCATCACGACTTTTGCCCGTTCTGACGCAAATAGATCTATCACTGGAACTCCGAACTTTTTGAATATTTTCTCCGTACACTAAGGTAACAGATGCCATTCCGGAGGGAGCCGATGACGAGAAAGATGGTCTGCGTGACAGTTGTATTTTCCCGGAATATGCTGGATTTTCAGGCTGATTTGGTACTGATCTAGGATTTGAAAAATCTCTCTCGTGAGTTTTAATAATGAAGGAGACCTGGTCCCCCCTTCGTTCCTCAAAAAGGCTACGACAGTCCTGTTGTCGCACTGAACTAGGACGGTAGACTGGGACATGTTTGGACCTCGCTCTTCTATGGCCTTTAGTATTGCGAGCATCTCCTTTTGATTGCAATGGAGCTGTTGCTCTTGATCTGTCCAAGGTCCTGATAGTGTGTACCCATCGAGCTGAGCCCCCCAAGCTACATCCGACGCATCTGTGGTCAGAAAATGTGACGGAGGCGGGTTGTGAATCGGAGAGGCCTGATGACAATTTAGCAGCCACCAATTTAGGTCCTCTTTTACTTCTATAGGTAACATTACACTGACACAGTTTCCTTTTAGCATTTTGTTTAGAAACATTAGTGTGTCCCGAAAGTGAAGTCTGCCCTGTGGTACCACGAAACTGGCGAAGTTTAGAAGTCCTACCAGGCTTTGTAGTGCTTTCAACGTCGTTATGTGTTTTTGTAACAGATCCAGTACCTTTTCTCTTATTTTTGTGATCTTTTCGAGTGGTAATGATCTCTCGTTTGTCCATGGATTCCATAGAACACCTAGAAATACGAGGCTTTTGCACGGAGTTGTGACGGATTTTTAATAATTCGTCTGCCAACCTAGGTAGTGTAGCCGATCTAATGCTATTTGGACGTGCACTCGCAGGACCTGCTGGTCCTGGTGAACCACGCAAAAATCGTCTAAATAGACGAGCATTCGAATGCCCTCGTCTCTTAGTGTCTGTGCTACCCAATTTGTTAGACTCGCGAAGACTTTGGGCGCTGTGCTGAGGCCAAAAGGAAGACAGGTCATTTCTAGCAGTCTTCCTCTGTAAATTAGACGTAGGAATCGTCTGTGCGACTGGTGTATTGGCAAATTGAAGTAAGCCTGTGACAGGTCGATTTTGCAAAGCCAGTCGTTTGGTTGGAGGAAGTCTGGGACACGAAACACATTTATGAGTTTGAATGGCTCCGTGTAAACAAAATCGTTCAGATTCTTTAGGTTGAAAATAGGCCGATTGGTGCCATCGGCTTTGGGGACCAGAAACATTGAGGACAGGAAACTTGGAGAATGTGATACTTCTTCTAGCACCTCTTGCGTTATCATTTGAGATATGATAGTAGACATTGCCTCGGATACCTTTGTCTGAAATGGGCTTTGTGTATGGGGTATCATTAGAGGTGGTTTTTTGATGAAAGGTATGCGATAACCTTTTATTATGCGAAGAAGGGTTTTTGGTGCTCCGAGTTTCTTCCATCGATCGGCATAGAACGTTAACTGGCCCGCTCTGAAGTCCTGTCTGTCAAAACCTGCTTCTCTTTCCTCCTGGCGGATATTCGGTGGCTGAAGTCCGTTTTTTGTTATTTCTGTTTGTCTCTTGTCTGTAAGGCTGCTGGTGAGTTCCTCGTGAACGAAAGGGCCCATGATAGTTCTGGCTAGGCCCACGTGTTCCTTTATTGTTGTTGTTGCCGGTTCCCTGCGTGGGATGGCAATTACCCGACCTCTGTGAGGTATGGTTGTGTCCACAGCCCTGCGAGGGCTGGAAGCATGGCATTGTGCAGCACGCTTGGCGGGCACCCTGCGAGGGTGCCCTATAATAAGCTGACCCCTGCGGGGGGTAGCGAGTGGTCTTCTTAAATCCTACTTGCGAAGTAGGTTTGAAGCCACTGGTTTTATTTGAAGGTAGGAAGGTCTTCTTAACACCTCCGTTCTTTTCCAATGTTGATGAAAGCAGCTCAGGGCTAAAAACCAGCTGATTGGAAGGTGGAATTTTACGCAACGCAGACTTAACTTGAGGATCGCGAACATAATTTATTATTCCGTCCCTACGCATTTGAATGATTTCTGCGCGATGACCACAAATAAGTTGGATCATATCTGAAGACACTTTATAATATTCACCATCCGAAAATAATTCCGAGATTTTGTTATGCAACTGATCGGGTGTTAAACTACCTTTGACACGTGCCCAGGATAAAAGATCGGTCATGCTAGTGTGTAATACCTCTCGCTGTTTAAGTGCACAAAAGGTTAGAGCACCATAGGCTTTGTCAGCCAAGGCTAAATGTCTTGAGGAATCATATGGTTTGACTTCTTCGTTGATCTCCAACTCAGTAAAACCGGGACTGTGATTATATAATTTCTGCACTTCCGAATACCTAACTTCGCACCATTCATTTTTATTAAAATGTTGAATATCATTTAACAATTTGAGATAGTTTTCAGGAGCCTTAGGAACAGGCGGTTCCTTTAATTTGACTTGTAAATCAAATTTGAATTGGTGTGATTTGTTCGATTTTTCATCTACTACATCATAATCATACAAAGACCTATAATCATTATTATCTAATAAGGAAATTTCGTCATTACTGCCGACTGCCTGTATTTCTGCTGAACGCCGAGGGGATCATGCAGAGTTCTTATATCGCTATAAAAAACACGTTCTCGTAGCTCGCTAATCTCTTGAGTTAATTGTTGCAATAAATCTGCTTTACGAGAATGGCGGCCCCCCTTCTTTTTTTTATAGTGACGGCGACGTTTGTTTCTATTCGGCTTTGCTGATGACGAAGTGGAACAGCTAGAAGAACTGGACGAAGAGCTAGAAGACGACTCGTTTGTCCGACGTTCTCGACGCAATGTAGACCCCTTGGTTTGTAACCCAGATGGCCCCGGAGCGTCCATCTTAATTGGATTACTTGAGCCCTCCATCCTAATTAAAACGAACAAAAGAAACTTCGATTTTTATGGTTCCTATCTTACGCACCAACGAGTATGTAAGCAATTAAAATATTCAACCGAAAATAAATTAAAAAAATAAAAAACGAAGACTGTTAATCACGAACCTATTGTTTTAGAGTCATAAAAACGCTAACGCTAGCATTCCTAGAAATGATTGTCGAATCATTATTTCATAAAAATTGTTCCAACAATCTTTAGAGCAAATGAGGGTAGTTTGAAAATTAAAATCAAGTTTGCATTGCGAATATTATAAATTTGTAATGCAATGCTGGCTAAGGGGCAAATTCGAACGGTAACACCGTTTTTAATTTACATAACTTTGCCCCATATACATATTGTTCATGCATGTATTGCATAACTGAAAAGTTTTATGAAAATTTATTTCTACTTACAATTTCTTCCGATGGAATGCACTTGTAATCACTTTTTAGAAGAACAAATTAAATTTATTTTTAATTGTTGTCTCGACAACCTCTTTTCACGCGGAAAAAGACGCCAATGATCAGCGATTCACTGCCATGGCTAAGCCCACATGTGGCAGCGACACCTGGTGAGGAAACTAGATGTGCGAAAGAGACGGATATATACAAATAAAGGAAAGAGCAAAAGAGAGGGAAATATAGCGGAAACCAGTAGTGCCACTCTCAATCTAGTAAGCTTCAAATAACGGTCAAGTGTTTAATGTAATGTTTTGGGAATGTGGTGTTTTACAGCGATCTAACCTCGACAATCAAACAAAATACCAAGTGACGTGAATTAGTGACATTGACAATGACAATCCAATGCTTGCGGCACTTTGGCCGGGCCGAGGCGGTGTTACTAGGGTGCCTGTAGTGGCACTTTATCCGAAAGGGATAGAGTGCCACTGGTGGCACTCTATACACTGCCTATTTTTATTTACGGGGCTCGCTATTATTAAAGAGTTGCAGTAGGTATGGCTTGGTGTGGTTTTAGCACATATGTCAACTCGGAAAGGGATCGTCACCGTATCGCCGCGGTTCGTGAGCTTGTCCCGAGGCGAGGCGATTACGATACGATTCCGATTCTTAGAGTACTCAAAGTTCCGATTAGTGTGCGTTGCAGAGTTTCATACAAAGACTACTGAATGGGTCAAGTTGATACGGTGACGATCCCTTTCCGAGTTGATATGTGTTCTATTTCCTAAGTTTACTAGTAACTTTGGTAGTCATAAGGATGAGAATACAAAATTTCACTGTACAAATCAAAACGTACCTATGTTAGGGGCAGTTTACATAGTAATTATCTCATTAAGGTATCATAATGAGCAACAATTACCTACTTAAGAATCACCAGTATGCCCTATTTGAACAATACCTAATTGGAACCGCAGCATTGCGAATAATTAACACAGAAACCGCAATAACTAATTAATGACGTATTTGTGTCAAGATTGCCCAGAAGTACCTACCTATCAATGCGAAGGTCCCCTTAAAGGAAATTTTGCTTTAAAGGGTTGCGCGTTGCGCTAACCGCAATCATTGACGAATAGGAAAACACACAAATAAACACAGGTAACCTACTCTAGGCCGATAAAGTCTTTGTTTACATATTTATAATTAAACATTTGACGTCCTTGTTGACAATGAACTATTAATTAATTTACTTCCCTTTCAAACCTTTGTCCGAATTTACACATTTTTGCGTAGATACATCAAATTTTTTGTAAAAAAAATCGTTTAATTTAATAAATAAAATATTCTTACATTTTCTTACTAATACGAGTAAATTACCTACCTACTCCTAAAAATATTTAAATACATACTTATAAGTCTTCTGCTAGATAATTAATTTATCTTATCACGTAGGTACTCTTCTTCGTAGACAAATGGGCCACTTAACAGAATCTGATAATCATTTTATAATTTCCACTCAATACTTCTACTACTAATTCTGAAGACGACACCCACTTATACGCAGACAAAAACTTCAAATACCCCGGACATTTGGATGAAATAAAGATTTTCCCCGGACGCCCTAGGATTATTTGTACAATAAAATAAAACCATCGTTAAGTATTTAAAAATATTTTTTTAAGCTATTGCATAGCTTCTATCGCGGGCCTTGAGCGTGGAGACCTAATCCAGAAATTTCGTAACGAAAATACTACCTAAGAAAGAGTAGTGTTTTGTATTGAAAATTATGTTTAACTGCTTGACAACAAAGTTCAAATTTACTTAAACGAATGATACGAGAGTGTTGTATTGAAAATTATGTTTTACTGTTTGACAACAAAGTTCAAATTTACTTAGACGAATGATACGAGAGTGTTGTATTGAAAATTATGTTTAACTGTTTGACAATAAAGTTCAAATTTACTTAGACGAATGATCCTTGACTATTAATAGTTAAACTAAAACCTTTTTATTAGTTTGATGTTCCCGGCCATTACGTTGTGTCAAGTTTTAAAAACTATAAATGTGAATAACAGTTCCTGTCAATGTCACATTGCTTTTTCTTGTATTCGGGTTAATATTTTACAATTGCGTAAGTTGATAAAAAAATGCTATGCAATAGCTTCGCCGGGGCAGTCCCCGAGTGCCACACGTCTTTTTTTATTAATAGAAAATTAACTTAAGACGGCGGCGACCCTTGAATTGTCCATACAAACGTAATACCTAAATCATTTGCAATTTAAGCATATTTCCATCATATTATGTTAATATTCGGATTTAGACAGTATTTATCTAGGCTTGTACATCTTAATTTTTTTCCAAAATCTTACCTAAAATGAAGTTTAAGCGAATTGAATTTCGCACATTTTTACAGCTAAATGACATGTTTTCATACTGTTTTTTCTGTATTATAAACAACTATATTTGGAATATTGTTTCGGCAGGAGCATAGCTTATATTATCAAGTTACAAAGTATAGAAAAAATTATGAAAGAATATTAAGTTTTCATTCATAATTTTTGGTATTACGGAACACATCCAAATTTATCATAAATTCCGATAGCTCGTAACAACGCTAACAACACACAACACACATAACACACAACAGACACAGACAACAACAACAACACAACAGAACAGAGATAACAATATTCCAAACGCATTTTCCTCCCATCTCGACTTGCAGTTGCGAGCCGTGTTCGCCGGACCCTTAAGCCTCAACTTTAGAATTTGATGTTGTAGCCGTTTTAGGTATACAAAAGGCATTTGGAAAGTTTCCAAATACTTTTTTTATATCTAAAACTATATATTCGGTGTTACGATATTAATTATTACTGGTAATCAGCTGCATCCGGTTAGACCGGAAGCCGACCCCAAGATAGTTGGGAAAAAGGCTAGGAATCTTGACGATATTAAATAGTGCAATTCATTATTAATATGCTATAGTTAGTTAGTTAGCCACATTTCTTATTACCATACAGTATTATTTCTAAATTAATCAAAACAGGTGAATATTTGACAGCTATTTACGACGTTGCCAACTTTTAGGATGCACCCTCTTAAGACCTACTCTTTCGGAGACTCTACTAAGGTTATCAAGCATTGTACTGAGGTCCTCCATGGTCTCAAACATTATAACTATGTCGTCGGCAAACCGAAGGTTAGGTAGTGATATACTGGCTATTAACGTTGATGCCTAGCCCTTTCCAGACCAGAACCTTGAACACATCCTCCAGTGCAGCGGTGAACAGTTTCGGAAAGAAGCTGCAGAAGGTAGGTTTCGAGGTCTGGTCCTGGAGTCAGACTGACATAGTGGCGTTTTTGTACAGACACTTTAGCACCTCGAGATAAGTACCGATAGTCGATCTGGCACCTTTGAAGAGAATGCAGTAGGTACAGCCTATGTCTAGATCGAATAGAAGGCTTTCTCGTAGTTCACAAACGCTAAGCAGAGAGGCTGGTTATACTCAGTCTTCGGTGAGATGTGGTCTACGGTGCTGCGATATAAATTAATTTGCTTTAATTTATTGCAAATAATTCAATTAATCGTATATCGGGCCGAACACAAATAGTGTCCACTATTTAAAAACCCAGCCCGGACGCTCCCCGGACGCCCTCCAAACTAGGACAAATCCGGGAAAACCCGGACGGATGGCAGCCCTACTAGTGTTGCCCAAATGCAAGACCAAGACGAGACTTAGCTAGTCTTGGTCTTGCGTCAATACACCTACCTGGTCTTGGTCTTGGTATTGCGCTCTCAGTCTTGGTCTTGGTCTTGGTCTTGCAGCAAGAGTCTCGCAAGTCTTGCAATTACCTATTAGCCTATTGCTATTTATTAAAGATCTTCAAGGTCATTTCATTTTATCCTCCTGTGCCAACCCTACCAAAATAGGTAACCATTTTGTATGCCTCTGTCCGTACTCTGTGGCGGGCGGCGCGCGGTGGCAATCAAACAGTGTCAAATGCTGTGATACACTTGTCGCAGTCTTTGATTAAGCAGCGTCTTTATCGGTAAAATATCACATAAGTAGGTACATAAACACTGACCGACCATTGGTTTATTCGCGTAACGTAATTTAGAGATAGACCATACCATAATACCTCGTTAACATTCAGTCATTGCCATTCGTGTTGCCGGAAATATTTCCCTAAATATTGATGTGGCAACGTCAAGGGAAATGTGTGTTTACATTGCCGCTTCACATGTCTTTCAAAGATTCAACACAAACACTCATTCCCATTCGCATTACCAGCTCTTTGATGTTCGCCAAAAAACCGCCAATTTGGACCCGCCCAAATCTCAGTTTGACTTAACTGCGAGACGCAAGAGTCTCGCAGGCTTAGTCTTGTTCTTGCTTAAATCTTGCAGGGTCAGTCTTGGTCTTGGTCTTGCTAAAATAAGTCGGTCTTGGTCTTGGTCTTGGTCTTGCGAAAATGCAAGAACAAGACCAAGACTGCAAGACCAAGACCGATTTTGGGCAACACTAAGCCCTACACCTGTCCCACGAGTAGAGCTAGCAACTAAAAAAGAGGTAGCGAGCAACAGCTATGACAACACGAGTGATTACTAGCTAGTGTACGTATGTACCAAGAACTGCATGAGACACTTAGCGAGAGTTCTGCCCGCCAAGCGAGCGTCGCTGAGCAAGTACTCTCTTTGATAGCTCTTGTAACTACAACAAACTAGTACTCGCCGGTGGTCTCTACATCTACATTCAGCGATACTTACGATACATCTCAGCAAATTTCCGTAAGGTAAACTTAGCGGCATGTTCTTCACATAATGTCACTCCTGGAAACGTAGTGGTCCAGTTCAGGTAGCGAGTGTCCACGGTGAAGTTCACTTCCACTCCGAGTTCCCCTGCGTGTTGCATCATGAGGTAGAGGCAACCCAGAGACGCTATCAGAGTCAATAGCCAGAATAACCTGGATACAAGAAAGTTTTGTTGAACTCAACACATAGCGAGCCGTGGGAAAGACACCAATGACGAATTTACAATGCAACAAACCGTGCGCTCGGTGGGATTTCTCATGGGCAAAAATTACGAAGTTCCATACAGATTTTCTTTCCCTTTAAATAATTATACCTGAAAAGGGCTATAAAACACCTTTAAGATATGTTTCCCAAACATGCTTAGTAATTCGAACATTATTTTGACAACCTTCTTCGAGATCAGATAAATCGAAATTACGGTTGGTCCAATACATGCGAGCGCCCGGCCGGCAATGTTTGTATGAAAATCCATATCTGTCGTCTTTAGCGGCCATTACTATGAAAACTCATAACTGTCGTGTTATTTAAAAATGGAAGGAACTTTTTACTTCAATGGCAACCAAGGACGTACCTAACGTATCAATGATTTTATTTAAATTTCGATTTGGCTTTCAAGAGACTCTCAAGAGAGCTGTAAAGAAGAAATAAATGACCATATTGGCTCGTGAAAAATTATCGTTGTTCGTCATTGATTCTGGAATTAACAATCGTTGGCCGTAAACAGGCATTAATGGACAACACGATCAATACCTCAGTTGCAGGCCGCCACAGTAATGTACAGACGCCAGCACATCAACCTACTCCAATCTGTCAAATTTTCCCAATCAACATTGAACCTAATCCTTTAGCGATGAAGTTGAAAATCGAATAAAGAAATTTGACAGATTGTAGTAACTTGATGTGCTGGCGTCTGTACTATATTTTCAAAAATCCTACAGAGGTCCATAATTAGGTAATGAAGGTGAGCTAACTCACCTTCATTACCTAATTATGGACCTCTTGTCACTTGTGGTAAATGTCATGCTTCTAGAACCAACTGTTTTACGTTCGGTTGTGCGTTGCCTCTTGCCTGTCAGCGAATGAATGAATTTAACATTTTCGTGCTAAGGAGCCACAAAGTTATATTACAACATTGAGCTCACTTCTATCCTTATCTTATTTATTCTAGTACCGGAAATCCATAGTCTGGTATCAATAACAAAACCGGCCAAGTGCGTGCTGGACCACGCATAATGAAGGGTTCCGTAGTTGAAATGAATTTATCCCAAGAACATACTTAACATTGTAATTGAAAAACATGTTCTCCCATACAGAATGTACGGCAGAACATGTTTTCTGCAGCGGCAAATATAAGTTGGTCGATTATTACTCGTTAACTTGTAGACTCTATAATAATACGATAATCTATGATAATTTTCTAACTACTTAACTAATAATAAAATGAAACACATTAAAACCCAGTGCCCTTCCTCCTCTCTTCTACTTGATCTATGCTGTGCCCGACAGGGTCCATAATTGTGACTAATATTATTATTTCCATACCAACTATAATACATTATGGTACGCAATAAAGAATTGAGAATTGAATTGAGAATTGAGAATTGACTCTACAAGTAAAGGAAAACAGTTTTATAGTATAATTTTTAGTTTTCCTTTTAATTTCGTTATTATACTACCGTGAATGTTTTCACATATCAAATAAACTTTCATAGGAAAAAATAAACTTTTTTTTTCATGATTTTATTTTACGGCTTTGTCGGCGTGATTAATATGTCACCTATGCCAAATTACAGCTTTCTAGTATTAAGATTCTCTGAGCTAAGCCGCGGAAAGACAGACATACAGACAGGCGAAACTGTTAAGGGTTGCTTGTTGACTACGGAACCCTAAAACAACAGCATGTAATATGCTAAGCATGTCTAAGATAAAAATTATGAAACCACCAACCAACAAAACTAACCAGGATAAAATCAAAGATATCATGAAGGTATACCTGGACAGCAGACTTCTGTCGGCCTCAAACACATAATGCAGACCATGTACGCCACTGTTGCGTCCGAAAAATATAAATCTCTTTCGGAGACGTTGAACAACTTCAGCGCCCCGCATTTTCGTGACAAGGCGTTACTCCAAACAGTTTACTTCACAACTTCAGAAACACTGAACTTGCTAACTTAGTGATTTATTACTAAAACTTATACTAAACTATTGCGTGCTAAAGGTATGATTAAAAAGCTCTGCAATAACTTTAAAAGCTTTAATAGGTAACGATTAAATAAATAATGGTGTTGTACTTGTAAACGTTATTAAACTGGTTGAAGTACTTACTTAAATAACCCTGTAAAGGCCTGTAGTAGGTATCCATGTATCATATCACATGTCATGTTTTTTCTCAAACATGCTTGGAAATTCGAACATTATTTTGACAACCTTCTTCGAGATAAATCGAAATTACTGTACTGGTCAAAAACAAGCGAGTGATGGCCGGCAATCTTAGTATGAAAATCCATATCTGTCGTGTATAGCGGTCAAATAAATTACTATGAAAAGTCATATCTGCCGTGTTATTTAAAAATGGAACTAACTTTTTATTTCAACACATGGCAACCAAGGAGGTAACTTATCAAAGATTTTATTTAAATTTCGAACTAGCTTAGCAAATAGAGCTGCTCAAAGGAAAGAAGAAACAATAATGAAGATAATGGCGCGTGAAAAAAATTATTTGTTCGTCATTGATTCTGGATTTTTTATATTAATTTACTTGGTTTGAATTTCCGCGCAATGTTTGAGAAAAGTACTATACAAGCCTTGGGCGCGACCAGGCACTGATGGACTCACGTATGTGTGCCTCGGCTTCGCCTCGGCCCATATTTTCACGATCGTCCATCAATGCCCTACTTGCTGGCCTCGACAGTAATGTACTATATCTAGCCCGTACTAAGGTAGGCAAGGCGCAACGTGACTCTAGTAAAAAAAATCTATGAAAACTTCATGGACATTGTTTTACCAGACTAACGCAACACATTTTCGTAAACGATTATGACTGACCTGTCATTTTGAAAGTTCAACAACATTCATTGCGTTATTTACGTTGTTGAGCAGATATTTTTTTCGAACTTATGAAGCAATGGATTAGCAATCTATTTCAAAACGATTCGGATTGTGATTGATCTTATTAGGGTACAGAATCGCGTCGCACCGTCAGGTCGCGCCTGTCTGCGGGAGCCTTAATATGAGCTAAATAAATGGTTTTTCATGATATGTGAAATGATACCTACTTAATTCTAAAGATGGAAAATGAAAATAATAAAACCAATGCTTACATCTACAAATCTAATATAATACTTTTATTAAAACTGTTGTAAAATTAATATTTCTATGAGTATCAAAAAATATATAAAATACAAATGCAGTTCATTTAGAGCACATAAATATAAATACAAAAGTACAAAATAGATTGTCAGTACATGATTAATAGTAAACTATAGACTACAGGCAAGCGACGAAAATTGTTCTATTAGTTAAAACAATCGAGATCCTTATCATTCAGTTAGTTAGGATTATACAAAACAAAAGAATATGACAGGTCAGAACCAAAAATCTGACCAGTTTACTCTTCAAGCTACACTAAGCTACAGCATATTTTGCGGAGAATTTAGAGGATGATGTAAGTTCCTAGTTCCCTAGTCCTAAATCGTCTGCCAAGTTTCCTGCAGCTACCGTCATCAGATCATTGGTTCCTCTTTTCATTAGCAATTTACATAAAAATAATAATTAAGTATTCTAAAGACATTTGGCTTTCCTAGAACATGTATAATACGTAGATTATGAATAATCTATACTGAAAGCTCTCGCAAACAGGGGCGACGCGAGAGGGCGATGCGACAGCGAGACGCGACAGCGCTACGCGATAACGCGACGCGACTCTAATTAAACAATTTGTAAGAAAACTTCACGGTAGAACAATTACCGGTGTCGCGTCGCGCATCAAATCGCACCAGTCTGCACGAGCCTTAATAATAACGTAAATAAGTCATACATAACATAACGTAACTTAAAAATAGATAAATACATAATACATAAAATTAGTTTTCAGTCAGTCCCAAAGGTATATCCAGTCTTGTCTTTTTAAGATTTCAATATTTTCCAATGTTTATCCGAACCATCTCTGGAACCAGCTCCTCTGTGTGGTGGTAGTCAAAGCGGCCAGCACGAGGCTCTTCCCCATGGGGTCCGCGTAAAACGAAGAGTCCGTGGCAGGAGCCCTCGACGTAGCCCTCTTCGACAACCCGTCGATGAGGAACCCCCTTTGAAGGTCTACCAGTAAATGAGGTTGCGGGTGACGACGCTCCCACTCCGTTGCTTGAAAGACAGAGATTTTAAAGTTATGAAAAGTAAATAAAAACAAAACTCAAAGGAGAGTGAGTGAGTGTATTAGATTGAGGTTTTTAATAACATCGAATTCAATTGTTTTCATAAAAATCGTCATAATCCGTGGATGGGATTCTCCCTTGATGCGGTCAGCGTATCAACATGGTCTTTCAGCAAAATCATACACCATGGACTAAATGTCGACATTGTGGAACTCCGAGATTTCTTAGGTAAACATAACTTTAATATTAACGTTATGTTTACCTACGAAATCTCGAGGATTTTTCAAGTCGTAAAAACTGTGCGAAGCAGGAGCGGGCCGCTAGTATCTAGTAGTATAATAAATATGAAAGTGAGTTTATTTGTATGTTACGCTTTCACGCTAAAACGGCTGAACGGATTTGGATGAAATTTGGCACATGATAGACCATGACCTGAGTTACTCGTAGGACATAGGATACTTTTTATCCGTTATCGTTTATATGTGGCAACAGGGAGCCTACCACCACCTCTAAAGCAGTATTATTTTAATATTACTTTAAGTGTGGGAAAGAGATGGAACTCTACAGGACGTATAGCTCCATCTCTCTCCCCCACTGCAATACCATCATATAGATCTTATCAATTGCGCCTCTCATAAAAAAGCAGAAGCGATCGTTGTTGACCGAGTACTTGCGTACGTAGCGGAAATAATTACATGCCCTTGATGAATATAACAGAGATAATAAACGAGTAACAACAATTAAATAAAAATAGCTCTCATTACTGCTGTTTTTTTGTATCGGTCATTATGATCTTTATGTTGTTCTTGTTTTATAACGTCAATGGATTTTTTAATTGCAAAATCTAAGTATTAATAGTATATTATGTAACTAATGAATAAAGGACGGATTTAAAGCGAGGGCCATAGATGAATCACGATCAAGTGAAGGATTCTAACGACTGAATCACGACCGTAGGGAGTGATTCATGATGATTGAATCACGAGCGCAGCGAGTGATTCAAGTGTTAGAATCCTGAGCGACGCGAGTGATTCATGGCCCTCGATATAAATCCGTTTTATTCAAGAGTTGCACTTTATACCATGACTACGAGAAAAAGAAATAGACATTAACAAAAGGTTAACACGTTCCGTGTCGGGAGCCCTCCTGGAGGGTTCACCTACTTGGATATGGGATGTCGGGAGCCCTCCTGGAGGGTTCACCTACTTGGATATGGGATGTCGGGAGCCCTCCTGGAGGGTTCACCTACTTGGATATGGGATGTAGGGAGCCCTCGTTCAGGGTCGGGAGCCCTCCTGGAGGGTTCACCTACTTGGATATGGGATGTCGGGAGCCCTCGCGGAGGGCTCATTTTAAATGTAGACATTCAGTGTCGGGATCCCTCCTGGAGGGTTCACCTACTTGGATATGGGATGTCGGGAGCCCTCGCGGAGGGCTCATTTTAAATGTAGACGTTCAGTGTCGAGAGCCCTCCTGGAGGGTTCACCTACTTGGATATGGAATGCCGGGAACCCTCACGGAGGGCTCATTTTAAATGTAGGCGTTCAGTGTCGGGATCCCTCCTGGAGGGTTCACCTACTTGGGTATGGGATGCCGGGAGCCCTCGTGGACGTTGGAAGTGAAACCTCCCGGAGGTTTCACTTACAACTACGAATAATAAAAGTCATAGACTTTTATGGCGGAATGATGAGTTATGAGTTCTATGAACATGGGTGGATTCGAAAGTGTTAAGGAGGTTGTATAGCATTGAGATAGAGGTCGAATACATTGGTGTGTTCTAAATTCAAACACCAAAATAGTGATTAAAAGAGCTTTTTATTCACTGTTTTCAGTGAATAAAATAAGCTTTTTAGAGGGGGAATGGTATAAAGGTACTTTTTTTATTTAATTGTAGATATTTACTATAGGTATTTTTTTATTGCAAAATCTGTTATAGGTATTTTTAATTGCTAAATCTGCTAAAGGTATTTAAAATTGCAAAATCTACTACAGGTGTTTTTAATTGCAAAATCTAATATAGGTATTTTTTATTGCAAAATCTACTATACCTAGGTATTTTTTGCCACTCTGAAATATGTTCATCTGCACCCTAATTGCGTAACACACGATCAAACACAATCTGTTTCATTTTGACAGTTCAACAACATTCATTGCGTTATTTACGTTGTTGAGCAGACAAATTTTTCGAACATATGAAGCAATGGGTTAGCAATATCCTTCAAAATTATTCAGATTGTGATTGATTAGGGTGCTGATCTTCGGCTGCACCAGGTTCCAGTCCATTTTGCTGAGGAACCTACCCCACTACTGTGTTGATTTTAAAATCATGAAGATAAGTACTTACGACAATAAGGCTCCTTATCAGTGGTCAGCACGAAGTAAGGTCCGCTCGCGCGCGGCAGGCCGGCCAGCCCGATCGCCTTGATGCCCATCTCCGAACACGAACCAACTCTGTCACAAGCCGCTTCTAAACTCGCGTTAACCCTAGAAGGACAAACATTGGATCAAGATTTAAAAGAAAATGGCAAGGGGGGAAATGATATCAAAAAATCCAAAAGTGCTCGACTCATAATGGTTTTTTGATCATATAAAAAAAACTAACTCGGTACTTTGATTAAAAGAGTTCCTCTTATGGGTGAAACATATCCATTAAAAAAAATAATATACTTCATTAATTGATTTTTCGCAAGCTTCTATGTTTTCAGGTTTCACACTTGATTGATGGTGAATTTTTTAAATCTATTTTGATGTTTTTCTCGTTTCTGCTGCATTAAATCAATTTTTTTAAAGTACAGAATTAATCTCCATTAAATTATATTCTATATGTCGGGAGGTGATTTGATCATTCAAATTTTCGCGAAAACTCGGATAATTAGAAAATGGTGAAAACATTTCTGCGAGCAACTTGAGCGCCGGCCGTTGCCGCGGCAACGCTCGCTTCGCTCACTCGACTCGTGCGCGGTTGATCCCAACATAGCGTAACCTATTTCAACCAAGTTGTTGAAAAATGTTTTCATCATCATCCGTGTTTTCGCAATATCTCTCAGGTTTTCGTGAAAATTCGAATTATCAAATCATCCTATGACATACTTATACAATGGTATATAAATTAGTAGGTTATAGCGTAATAATAAATACAGTTGCAGAAAGGAGGCAAAACAAGTTTTTCTATCGTAATACACTCTCTAATGCTTCGCATTAAGAGTCGTGCAATTTAGTAATGCTAATGACATAAGCATAGAGCAATGGAGAGGGCTATGCTTGGAGTTTCCCTACGTGATCGAATCAGAAATGAAGAGATCCGCAGGAGAACCAAGGTAACCGACATAGCCCGAAGAATTGCCTTAAGTGGCAATGGGCAGGACATATTGCTCGCAGAACAGATGGCCGATGGGGCCGAAAGGTTCTGGAGTGGCGACCGTGTACCGGAAGACGTAGCGTTGGAAGGCCTCCCACAAGATGGACCGATGACCTTGAGAAGGCAGCAGGAATTCGCTGGATGCGGGAAGCACAGAATCGGTCGAGGTGGCGGTGTTTGGGGGAGGCCTATGTCCAGCAGTGGACGTCTTTCGGCTGATATGATGATGATGATGATGATGATGAATGACATAAGAAACATTTGCAAGCTAACCCTTCATAAGTCAAATCCCATTTGTGTCCCCTAAAAGAGCAGTTACTGCTGATCAAGGATTCAGTGAACAGAAGATACGCACGTCCATGACTGCATATGGCCTGCTGCAGTTCTGAAATAAAACGAATTTGATCAGTACTAACGACAAAGTACAATAGTCGATAAATAATACGAAGTGTATAGAGTGCCGCGAGTTTCTTGTGGCACTCTAGTGTCACTGCCTCGGCCCGGCTAGGGTGCCGTGAGCTTTGCATTGTCAATGTCACTTGTTATTTAGGTTAGGTTAGGTTAGAACTGTGACCACACAACGCACGAGCCGAGTGAGCGTAGCGAACGGTGCCGCGGTAGCGGCCGGCGAAGTGCCAGGGTCCGTTTAGGCACAAGAGAATGTAATGTTTTGGGAATGTGGTGTTTTACAGCGACAATCAAACAAAATACCAAGTGACGTGACTAGTGACAGTGACAATGACAATCCAATACTTGCGGCACTTTGGCCGGGCCGAGGCGGTGTTACTAGGGTGCCTGTAGTGGCACTTTATACACTGCCTAAATAATTGTAATTTCTGTAAATTGGTCCAAAATACACTTTTACACTGTACTTAATGAAGCTGTTATAAGAACGCTTAAGCTTCGAGCTCCTTAGCTATTGGGGTGCAGCTTAAAGGGTCCACATCACACCTGCGCACGCGCACGAATTATGCAGTCCGCGTGTATCTTAGGAACATGTATGGACACCTTTGGACATGTTCGCGAGCCATTATCAAATGGTTCGCGTGCAAGAGACAGTCAAAACACTCGTTCGCGAACAAATCGCGTTCATGCATAGGTACCTGTTCTACTTTGGATGTGCTCAGTTCGAGACCGTTCGAGGTACGTAGTGTGCATGGTTCGTGCGTGTGAGCTTCAATTGCGCAGGTGTGGATCCTTGCACGTGAACCATTAGCAAACTGCGCGCTAGGGATGTGAAAAAAATTATCGATTATGGAAATAATCGATCAAAAATCTATTTTTTTAAACTAACGTGATTTAATTTTTATGAATAATCGATTAATAATCGTTTTTTTTTATAATCAACCATTCAATCAATTATTACCCGGAACGTGAACTACCAAAGAATACTATCTCCATAATATTACATTAACGCCATCACTGTGCATCTATGATGGCATTCCTTCTGTGTTTTTGAAACAGTTTAGTAGATTTATTTAATCAAACATTCACTACCTAGATGGAGTCAACGAACTGTACTATTTTATCGACATTTGGTTGATATGTCATTCATTCATTATTCGTTGGTGAAACTTCATTTTTCAAACGACAATTTTGAAAGTTTTTCGTGACTAAAAGTGTTTGGTGTAATTAAAAGTCTCGTTTTTAACAATGTCTACGACTAAAAGGACGACAAGTAATTTTGTTAATTTATGTGAAAAAAAATTTAATTTGAACCTTTTACAATTTGTTTGCTAAAACTTTAATTTGTGATGATTATATAAGCTTGCTATTTCTGTTGTTTATTTTTAATTAATTAATCTATTGATATAATATTTACGGCGTTTATTTTGAACTTAATTGACAAATTACCAAAAAATCAATTAATATAACAAAATCGATTAATGAAAAATCGATTTTTTAGGTAAAGTCAAAGTCAAAGTCAACGTGCGCCTAGCGTGCACGGTTCGTGCTCATGCGCTGGTGTGGACCCGCCTAAACATGCATCTCAGAGGAAAGATAAAGGGAAACATGGAATAAAATCTAAACTCGTTCAACTTACTGGCTGGAGAAAATGGCACAATATGTGACCACAAGGAGTTGGATTCGTTGTAGCAGCCCGGCTGCTTCATGCCGCCGTTTGGATAGAAATCAGCATGACCTGAAACATGGACAAAGGGACTGTTATAATTCAAAACTAAGAAATATTATTGAAATTACCACTTGTATGTACGAGCAAACCCGTACAATATCAATTGTATCAATTTAGGGCTCATTCGCCGCGGGTCGATCATTTATCAGTTTTGGGCGTTTGTGCTTCCTTTATAACTATCAATACACAAATTCAACTCAAATCAGTTTATCATTTCAATGTAGGTACCTTACCCGTACGCCACTGACCCGAGTGGTGGCCCGGTGTACAGTGTGAGTAAACTTCACGTGTGTCACAGATGGCGAGTCGAGTAAGTGCGCGAACCTTTAATGGAGAAATCGTTACCGTTACGGTCAGGAAAG
Source organism: Conistra vaccinii (assembly GCA_948150665.1). NCBI lineage: Eukaryota > Metazoa > Arthropoda > Insecta > Lepidoptera > Noctuidae > Conistra > Conistra vaccinii. The sequence goes on along the minus strand of OX411317.1, from coordinate 9,855,174 downwards.
CCGAAGCCGATCCTTGACAACAATCGTCCATTAGTGTGGATGATGTCCACGTAGTCTGCGTCAGTGGCATCTAAGCGCTCTGTGGAGTCGGTGGTCCTGAAGCAAGGCTGAGCGGGATCTAAACCTGCAACAATAAATACGTGGAAGATTAACTAACCATTAAGAAAGGTTTTCTGGAAATATAAAAATCTCGTGGAAGTATAACATACAAGCTATTCTTTTTGATATCCCATAAGGCTAGGGTATTATATTATATGACACCATGTCAAAAATCAACCGGCAAATGAATTATTTTCCAATTTTTTACCCCACTATTTCTCAAAACACTTAATTCAGACTATTTTTGTTCATACAAAAAATATGTCAACGTCGCATTTTCTTATTTTTTTTTCATATGATTGGTTTTAATGAAAGATTTATCACTCATCTAGCGAAAGTCTATTTTATGTTATCTTCTAAACTATATTTTTTTGGAACACTTGTTCTAGGAAAATTTATATTTTTTTATTTAGGTATTACATTATAATAACCTTAGAGTTATGGAACATCAAAAGCAACACGTTGTATTCCAATTGTTTAACAAAACAGCTCAATTTTCCAGCAAGATAGAACTCAGTGAAAAACTGACTATAATTTTAATACTAAGGGCAAGTAAGAGTCACGTAAAAAGACGCGCTAACCTGTAATTCTTGCAACTTTTCCGAGATGAAACGACACATACGATGCGATGTGGGCTCCCAAGCTGTGCCCGACGAAGTGCATGTCCTTAGTCCGTACCCCAGTCGCCGCTATCAGCTGGCGCATGAACCTGGAAATGACAAAATGATCAATGAAACGAAATAGTAATTTGTGTTACATGGGGACAAAGTAATATTTTGTTCTTCCAGGGCGTTATTTTGAATTCAGAGCTAAGCGAAGCATTCTATAGCAGAATTCCGAGCGTAGCGAGGGATTCTAACGTAGAAATTAGAATCCTGAGCTTAACTTAGCGAGGAATTCAATATACGCCGCCCGAGAACAAAATCTTTTTTGTCCCCGAGTAATACACACTATTTTTCATCACTACCTATGAGAAAAATAAAAAGCTACTTACTCGATTTTTTTAAACCTTCACGCGAGCGCCTCCAACCTAACTACGCAAATCAGTACGCTATCAAAAGCACGGAGTGGACCAATCACAAGAGAGAAACCTCAAACTCCAGGAGCAAAGTTATCGCTACTCGCCGTGTAACAAGTCGTCCATACCCGTCAAGCCCCGGTGACGCACCTGGTGTAACACCCTCTCGCGCGGCACTTTTTTCTATTTTTACTGCCAAATAAAGGCTAGTCTCCAATAAGGATGGTTTTACTCTATGGTCGGATAAATATTCTACTCGATTATATCATTCAAAAATAAAAATATACGGAACGCAACATTTAAAAAAAAAAGTCAAACTGACATTACTCATACTTCAGAAAACGATCGGCGCAGTGCGGGTGACGGTGTCTGTTTTGTGTTGTTTTGTGCAATAAAGTGTGATAATTAAAAGGTAAGTGGCTATATTATCATTTATTAGTAGTTATTACACCGTTGTAGATAATAGTTTCACGAAATAGCATCATAAAATCACATTTTTGAGCAAAGTAATTTTACGCGCCAAAACCGTTGTGACGCGTTATCATTCTATGATGAATTTCGACTTTTTTGTGTGTAATTGACAGCAAATAGATGAATATTCATTTAGAAGTACATAATGCATCGTTGTAGATAATATTATCACGAAATACCATCATAAAATTTTATTTTTGAACAAAGAAATGTTCCCCGTAAAACAAAAGACAAAGTCGGCACCGCGCGCTATGAAGTTTCAGTTTCAATAATATGAAAATATTACGTAGGACTATCAAACAAATGCTTTTGTTAGATTACATAACTATTCATAATGTAATTTGCAAAATTTCTTGTAAATTGATACAGTAGTTTTATCAGAAATAGACATGAAACCGGAATAAACACGTTTTTTCCCCCGTATCTGATAATTACATTTTGTTTATAAATACGATTCTCGTCTTACGAGCATTGTTTATACATAACATGATGCTCTGTGTATTCAAGAACACAACAAAGTATTCATATTGTGCCGAGAGCCACTTCAAACAGCGGGAGAGCGTTTTTTGTTATCAAGGTCATTAACATCCGGCGCGCTCGGAATGCGCTTCGGGGCTTAAGCGTTTTTGACGTCATCGGCGGACGGCGTGCAATCGGTTAACTTAGCGAGGAATTCAATATACGCCGCCCGAGAACAAAATCTTTTTTGTCCCCGAGTAATACACACTATTTTTCATCACTACCTATGAGAAAAATAAAAAGCTACTTACTCGATTTTTTTAAACCTTCACGCGAGCGCCTCCAACCTAACTACGCAAATCAGTACGCTATCAAAAGCACGGAGTGGACCAATCACAAGAGAGAAACCTCAAACTCCCTAGGGAGCAAAGTTGAATTTTGCTCCCGCTATCCTCTATAGGCAATTGTCGTTTTTCGAATAGGTGTAATGAAAAAGTTTTATGCATGATCATATAGGCCGACTTGACGCTACTTTATTTGTTTAGAATAGGTACTGTGGCGCAGGGCCCGTCCATATAGGCGAACTAGGCGACGTCCTAGGGCGCTCGCATTAGGGGGGCGTCAATTGGCGGCATCGAAATTGAAAAATAATACATATATGTTTTGAAGTGAAAACTTCTTTAGGCGCATTGAACACTTTTTGGGTGAACAAAAATCATGGAACTCGCGTCATCGTCACCTAATGCCTGAACGAAAGACATCAACGCGGAGCACTTTTTGGGTGAATAAAAATCATGGAACTCGCGACATCGTCACCTAACGCTCGTACGAAAGACATCAACGCGAGAATCAAAAAGTTACTTTTTTTCATTTCTATCGGCATATTCTGTTTAGGTAGATTATTGTTTTATTTTGTTTCGAATGTTCTTAAAAGTGCACCGTTCTAGTGTTCCGTCTAGGGCGCCAGGAATTCTCGGGCCGGTGCTGCTGTGGCGGCCGGCATCTACATCGCCACGTGAGAACTACGCATCAAAGACAATGATGTCACACAAAATCCTGCATCGCGCAGTTAGAGTTTACCGCGCTAACAGCATGTATAACACCCCTATAACACAGGTTTTTCCTAGCATAGGGGTCATTGATCAATATTTTGTACCAGGCTATTTCCACGTAGGTATAATTAAGTGTATAACTGTATGTGTATAACTCCCGCGACATCAATCGTTGGGCAGTTGCCCGCCAGCCACGACAGGGGGTCTGCTCGGAGGATCGTCCTTTTTATAGGATGAGTGAACTTTACACCCTATTCCTCATACCTCTAAAATCCCATACTCAAACTCACACTCAACTCAAAGCATTTATTTCAATTAAACCATTTATAGGCAGTCAAGGAGACGGTCAGTCAGAAATATGAAACTAGTGGCCCATTCCAAAGCGTGTTGAGATCCTTACCCAACAATATCGGATCCAACTCTTCGCGTGTTCGCCACTGCCCGCCAATACTTCCACGTGTTCCCACCTCCACTCCAATCTACTGCAATGACATTAACATCCGCCTGAAATGAACATAATTTTCGTGAACAAATATATACGTAAGAAGTTGATTTGCTGTATTCGTTTTCTCCTCTACTGATCGTTATTTCTCCTCTTCTAATTGTTATTTCTCATCTACCGATCGTTATTCCTCATCTACTAATCGTTATATCTCCTCTACCGATCGATATTTCTCCTGACAATGTTTATTCTGTTTATAATATATGTATGTATGTATATATCTATGTATTTATTCCTGTAATTTATAGTTATTTTCGTGTTATCAATCTCTTATGTTACACCTGCCATGTTTCTTCTCTGCATCACCCTAAGATTAACTGGTAGAAAATGCCTCAGGCTATAAAGTTCACCTTTGTACGGTATTCTTTTTATAAATGTGCATAAAGTTTTAATACTTACATAAATAAATAGGTATTCACAAAAAAAAATGGTGACCTATTCAAATTGTAGTACAGACGCCAGCACATCAAGTTACCACAATCTGTCAAATTTCTTTAATGGATTTTCGACTTTATCGCTAAAGAATAAGGTTCAATGTTGATTGGGAAAATTTGACAGATTGGAGTAGGTTGATGTGCTGGCGTCTGTACATTCGATGTCAAGATGATCTTTCTTCAGGGTAGATGAAACATATGCGTATGAATGATGAAAATCAACGTACCCATGCCAAAAATGCCCGAGTCATATCATTGACCCAAGAAGCGTTGCTGTGACTCATAAACCCATGGACTATCATCACCGTCTTCCTGTTTGGCTTGAAGTCAACCCATTCTAGGCCGAACTGTGGACCCGGGTAGACCTGCAAATAATTAATCTTATATAGCGTGCGGTCCCTTGGAAGGTTAATAAAAGTTGCCCTGATCCTGATCTCCTAAATCCTAAAGCAACAACAGGCCTATTCAGATATACGTGATCCTGTCGCGCTCCTGCAGGGCTAACATGACAAGCGCGAGATTGCGCGAGATAGCTATTTTTGTCGTTTTGTCTACAATTCTGACGTCATTCTAATCCCTAACATGACCATACACGACGAGTTATCTCGAAAAAGGCACTTTGACATTTCTATATCTCGCGCGAGAGACCGATGTTGCAAATTATAAAAAACAAATCATTTTTATGATAGTAACATTGGCTTGAGATACCGTTTCATTCATGCAATGGTGCCGATTCTCTTGTCACAATTGCCTCTAAATTAGACTAAAAATCACCAAAACTTTTATTTTTCTTTTGCTTATATCTCGAAAATGGTGTGTCCTATCGCAAAAATAATGAAAATTTCGACACCCTTAAGGAAACCAATAAACCCCTAACACTCAACATGTAGGTAATATTTTTTCTTATTTTCCACAAAAAGTGAAAAATTCCATATAAAAAAAACGTCGGTCCAGTAAAAATAGTGGTTTAAGACAAAGAATTTTAATTAAATAAATAAACGAAATAAATAAAATAAAAAAATAAATAAAATATAAATCAAATAAATAAAATAAATAAATAAATAAAATATAAATCAAATAAATAAAATAAAATTTATTCAAGTATAAAGTATGATTGAAATCAATCAATTTAATTTTTTTAAGAAACTACCATGTTATTTTGGAGTTTTTTTTGTATAATAATTTTGTCTACTCCTCTCGTCGTCAAAATCGAGGACGACTAAATTACGACAAATCGCAGATTATCTCGTGTTGAATTGTCAAAAATCGAGATAACTAAGGTGCCATGTTAGGGTTTGTCGACAAAACATCAAGTTTGACAGAACCAGTCGACTATTTTGTATGGCAGCGCTGTCAGAAAACGAGTAAAGTGCTGAAATAGACGACAATTACTCGCGCGAGAGAGAAAAATTGTCGCGTGTGTCATGTTAGGCCTGCTGGTTAGTCACTTTGGCCCAGTATCTCTACCGAGCGCGATAGGGATATCGCTTATATCTGAATAGGCATTTAAGAGCGTGCATTCTGAAAGTGGGCAACGTCGCAAATAGCTGTCACATATTTCGCTGTTTTGATTAATTTGGCAATAATACTGTATGAGATACAGCCCGCTGACAGACAGATGGACAGACGAACGGACGGACAGCGGAGAACCTTATTTATTTATTTATTTAATACTTCAAGCACAGAAATGTACAGAGGCGGACTTAATGCCATAGGCATTTTCTACCAGTCAACCTTAGGGTGATGCAGAGACAAACAGTGGTAGGTGCAATTTACGAAAAATTGAGGATATTTTATTTTATTTAAGTTAATATAAAGAAACACATATACCTATTACAAACTATAAACATAATATATATCCTAATTATATATAAATATAAGTACAAATAAATATACATAAATACACGAATATACTAAAACAAATAAGACAAACAATGGGAAAACATTAACGTTGTGATGATACTGCCAGCTTCTTACGAATATGCTCGCGAACTTTAACTTTAAAGGATAATCGGTTGGTTGCCATCCTGATTTCCTGGGGAAGAGCATTCCACAAAGAGATAGACTGAACGAAGAAGGAAGAATGAATGAAGTCTGTGCGGTGAGTGGGACAATGAAGAACGCGATTATTTGATGACCGTAGATTTTTACTGTGGTTGTCACAAATGTACTGAAAGTAGGGGGCTAGATAACTAGGGGAAGTGGGAGAGTCGAGAAACGAAAACAAGGTGGTCAGCGCCCTTTGCTCTCTACGCTGGCGTATGGGCAACCACTTTAGAAGTGACCGATGCGCAGAAACATGATCATATTTACGCAGATTGAAAACAAATCGAATGCAGTTATTGAGAAGACGGTCAAGTTTGTTGAGGAGATCTGCATTCAGGTCATAGTAGCACACATCACCATAATCGATGATAGGGAAAATTAAGGACTGCACAAGCATTGTTTTCGTACTTGTAGGTAGTAAATTTTTCAGTCTGTACAGAGCCCGCAACGTTCCAGTTACCTTCTGGCTGACCCTCGTGACTTGAGTACGCCAGTTCAGAGTTCTATCAATGTGCAAACCTAGGTCCTTCACATCAGTACTAAATGGGACGACCGTACCATTGAAGAGAACTGGTGGCAAGGTCGTACCATCCATCTTACTTATACTCCGAGAACTTCCGATGATGATCGCCTGACACTTATTTGGGTTCACTGCTACGCCAAACCTATCAGACCAGGTTTTTATGGCTATCAAGTCCCTGTTTAATTTATCGATAGCGTCAGAAACTTCTTCAACCCTCCCTTGACAGTACAACTGCAAGTCATCAGCATACAGATGATACGCACACTGAAGCTCGGAAGTTATAAGATTAATAAATATAGAAAACAGAAGAGGAGAAATAATACCGCCTTGTGGAACGCCAGTTTCCAAATCACACCAGCATGATGCCGAATCTCCAACATGAACGGACTGCTGACGTTCCCGAAGGTAAGAGGAGAACCATTCCAGTGCCTCGGGAGAGACCATTACATAGGACAGAATAGCCAACAGGATATCGTGACTGACGGTATTAAAGGCATTCGAGAAATCGACCAGCACTAGAACAGTAACTTTGGTGTCTTCCAGTCCTGCCCTTATATCGCCAGTCACTTTAAGGAGAGCGGAAACAGTGCTGTGCCCGGGCCTGAACCCAGATTGAAGAGGACTAATGAGCGAATTACGATGTACAAAAATTGAGAATTGTTTATGGACGCAGGCCTCAAGCACTTCGGGTACGGATACCTAAAAATGGTCCGTTGGTGCCGGCTGTCATTTTTTGATCTTTGGCAGTCGTTAAACCAGTCATACCAAGGGGTATCGTCTCATCTAGTAACTAGGTTGTGGAGGTCAGATAGGCAGTGGCTTCATGTAAAATACTGACATTCTGCTGCATTCGGTTAGACTGGAAGCCGACCCCAACATAGTTGGGAAAAGGGCAGATGATGAAATTCATAAAAAATGGTGTCGTCAAAAAACAAAGGGCAAATGAGAAAGCATCTTATCCTTACCTGAACCCTGGTAGTCATGTTGCGTGAGGAGAAGTAGAAGTGCGTGTTAACGGAGCTGGATGAGTCGGGCTTCATGTTGAAAATACTCATAAGCTGCCGCGAAAGTGAGCCTAGGCCGAAACAGTCCACAATGTCGGGCACGGGAAGGTTGGTCGTGGTTTCCTGAATAATTTAATATCAGTTTAAATAATGGATCATTTATGAGAGTAGATACATCGTTAACGAACAAGAGTTTATAAATGTGCGTAGGTGTTTTCAGTAATCGTTTGACGTTAACGCGACGATAGCCGCCTTTCATGATTTTATACTGAAGATCACGTCTAAACGAGTAGTGCTAATGTATTGAAAAAAATATATGTTAAATTAGAGCATTCCTTTAATAACTTAATATTTTTGATTATGATTATATTACATAGTGAAATTAATTAATTTTGTAAAGTTATGTCTAACGCGGATAAAAAACTGAAAATCACGTAAAATCTATCAAGCGTATTTTTCTGAAACCATCACTATTTTAAAGATAATTTAAGTATTGGTATTTAAGTATACGTGTTTTATTAAAATACCTTTTGTTGTATGTATAATAAATTAATAATGCGTCTAATTTGGGACAGCGCTCCTTGATGGGCGAGTCCTATTACTGGCTGCACGTATAACGCGTTGCGTGAGCTCAGTACAGAACACGCAAGCTAAACACTCAAGGTCACTGGGATATATAATTATATATGCGTCTTAAGTCCTCAATGATAAAATATTGTTCTTGAAGTAATCAATCAAAGTGTCTAGATTCTACTGGATAGCTATTTTCTTACTAATGTGTTGGAAACATCAATTTTTATACTAAGTCGATATTCTTTCTTAAAAAAAAGGTAAATCATACTTACCACGGAATCAGCATTTATTAAAGGATCGTGGAGGACTTCTTTAGTGTTGCTGGTGTTCGGCTGCATGTTCATAAACTCCAGCAGATCTTCAGGGTTTATGTGATTCTCCACTGCGGAAACAATTTTTAGGTGCCTTGAAGTCGTTGAACTTGAAAGTAGGTAATGTACAGATCTTCTAATTTTAAATGGCGCGTTCCGCTACTATGTTTTCAGTGGAGTAGCGCATAATTAGACGATTTATAGAGTAAATACCTACATATTCTATTATTTTAAAAATTATCTATCGTAAGCGTTTCATCGTCGGAAAGAAAGAAAGAGAAATGTAATATACATATTATATGTTGCAGTAAGATGGTTACATCCGTGATATAGTTATATACCTAGGGATGTAGTTAATACGGTAATATAGTTATATGAAAGCGGTTCATAACTTTCTTACTAAGAATACAACTATACTATACGAGCACGATCTAGTAATATAACTAGGGCACTTTGAACAAATAGGTTAGGTTAGAAGTGTGACCAACTATTACGTCGAAATTGGTCGCAGTAGGCAACAAAATTAAGGCACTCCCACAGTTATGAACCGCTCCGACTTTAAATACATAGGTGGGAAAATGCAAACATTAAAAAAGAAAATTAACTAAATCAGAAAATAACGACGAACACATTTAAAAAAAATACAAACATACAAACATTGAATCTCCTCCCTATAGGAGACGTCAATGGGGATTTCTAGACAAAATATTCAAAAATCCCAATTGATGAGGATTGCCAATGGAGATTAGTGGAATAACCCTCTTTTTTTGAAGTCGGTTAAAAATGTGTCATCTGTCCACGCTGTTTGTTCAAGCGGGGTGTCAGGTGTGGGCAACAAATGGCCGAGTCAGTATGTGAAAGCATTACGACGTTCGAGGAAGTCTGCCACCCTGCATCAGCATTGCGTGGTCGTTTTATTTCTGTGCGTCCTTGGATCAAAACGAGCGCAGTTTCCAAGACAACGGCATGACATTTCCTGACCTCGACCAAGTAATGCCGTGAAGACATATTGAATAAGGACAGTTTCCCGCGAAGTATCTTGCTGCACGCCAGCCACGCACGCGATGCGCTCGTAGGTACAAGTTGGTCTACAAGACAGTTTGCGTCGCCGCGACCCTCGCAATGCGAACCATCATGCAGTATTGCAAATAGTTTAAGCCAGTTTATTTTAAAAACCGGCCAGATTTATTTTTATTTTGATGTCCAGTTAGCAAACGAGAAAATGCTCCTAAGCCCCGTCTTTTTGTGCAAATTCAAAAAGTGAACACTGTGTAAATGTTACAACTTCAGTCTTTTATATCGGCTGTTTGTAAGTACCTAGATATTATATTTATGTGCTCTCACACAATCAACATCCATCGTGCTGCAGCATGGGACCGTGACATGCCTTGAATAAAATTAGTGTCTGACAATACCCTGACTATAGGCACTACGTCATTACGACATGGCGTATTACCAGACACTTTTTGTTTATAGTTTTTATTAGCACTGAAAACGGTATTGTGAATGTTTTTAGTTGCAGATAAAATTAAGACTGCCTGATTTATCTCTTTGTACTTTTGCTACGGTAGAACCTACTTTTACAGTGTAACCAACCCTAAAATGGTTACTCAACCATAATGCACAGTAGCTGAAGCATGACAACCTATTTTTTTGTATTTCCGGATTCGCATTGAATAAAATCGTTATTACAGTACGACACAACTTAGATGTAGCATCGGCAAAATTCGTAAAACCGATCACCATCCGAACTGAGTGCGCCTTCAAAATCACCAATCGCTATTACTGCTTAAGGTGAAAATGATCTTTCGAAAACGCAATAACTTGTAAAGTCTAGACAAATACATTCGTAAAATTTAAATGAATGAATGAAAATGTTCAAGTCTATGCTACATCTAAGTTGTGTCGTACTGTACCAAGGTTTGATTAATTTGTACTTTTGCTGATTCGTATACTCAAACGAATAGACCAAGGGAAATCGTGACGTATCACGTAGATAGGTAACATAAACACTCGCGGTATTTTCTCCCCTTGGAACATAACGAAAACATGACATAACAATACTGCTTACCCTGTCGAAAACAAAACACAGGACAAAGCAAAATGATTGCAGTCACATCTTGCATTATGATAATTTCACATAATGAGGCTAATTAACACTAAGTTCCAATTAGGTGACATTTCATAAAAGACAATGACCAAATTAGTATGAAGACTGGTGCGTTTTGTTTTTTTGGCGGCCGTCGACCCAATATGAAAAAAACGCTGCAGAAGAATATTATGAATGAATTATTGTATGGGGTCTCATATCGAAAACTCAGTCCGGACTGAGTTATATCAGTTTAAAGATTAACTATTATTATGGAATCATTCTTATTACAAAGCATATTTTTGACCTTCTCAAGCGAAATTCACTATTTAGTTATTACTTAAATCTTCAAATACATGTATTTATACATATATATTTTATTTATGTATTGGTTAGAAACAATAAAACCGGTCATATGGTGAATGTTTTATTTGAATTATAACATATTACAAGATATAATAAATATAAAAAACAAAATAATAATAATAAAAAATAACGCGTTTACCGCCGGCTGGTAGCTTGGACCCTGTTCCCTATACCGGTGGGCTACTATTTTTTATATTTGTTTTATGTTTTTATTATTATTTCCTTTATTTCACTATATACATATTAATAACATTTTTAAATATTTGAATATAAAAAAATATAAAAAATTGGATCCAGCTGCCCAACGAGAGCTTCCTTAGGTGATGGTCGAGGCTTTTGGTAATTAGCCGTTGGCTGATACGACTATCGGCACAATGATTGCTCACAGAGCTACCTATATTTCAAGCAATAACCGCAGGACAAACGGAACTAAATAGTTTTCCAACTCTTATATGACCTTATTTTATATGCTCTTGGTACTTATCAGATAAAACAAGCTCGAAGCTATTATGGTGAGCATGGTGGTGGTGGATCGAGTAGAGCGGCGCACAATGATCATTGACATAACGGTCCCTCGTGACAACCTCGCGATAGTATCAAGTATCTTGAATTGGCAACCTCGCCGAGCCAACTCAAGATACTTGATACTACACTACACCACCACTATATCAGGCTTATTGTCAACAATAGTCCTGTCAGTGATGACGGAACGATCCCAGTACAATGTGATTTTTCCATTTTCGAGAACTGGGTCGGGCACATACCTGTACGGTAATTACGATTCCACAAGGCTGTATTTCAGAGCAAGTTGCTGGTGGATAATCCTGGCTACAAGGTTGTGTCTATGCAAATACTCTTCGTTAGCTAGATGATGTTGGGATCAGCTTCCGGTCTAACCGGATGCAGCTGAATACCAGCATTTTACATGGAGCGACTGCCTATCTGACCTCCACAAGTCCACAACCTAGTAACGATACCCCTTGGTAAGACTGGTCAGATTTTCGGGCTTCTGACGACCCGTAATGACTGTCAAAGATACACGAATGACAGCCGAGACCAACGATTTAACTGGCTTTCCCAGGCACGGAGGGGTCTCGCTATATAAAGATAGTGACCCATCCACGGACCAACCCCGGCAAGCGTAGCTTAACCTGATGGAACGACCCATGCTGTTATTACTTAGCCACGAGTTCCTTCAACGTTAAAACTAACTTCAAGTGCTAATTATTGAATTATTTACAATAGTATTTTTTTCCTATAAACACCCATATCTCAGTTTGGACTGAGTTTATGATATAAGACCCCATATAATGATTAATTTGTTATGTTATTCTGCATCACTTTTTTCATATCCTATCGATAGCCGCCAAGAAAGCAAAAGGCATATTTACAATAATCTTGTTTTTCCTTTTAACACTCATATCTCAGTTCGGACTGAGTTTATGATATAAGACCCCATACAATAATTTATTTGTTATGTTATTCTGCATCACTTTTTTCATATCCTATCGACAGCCGCCAAAAAACAAAAGGCATATTTACAATAGTATTGTTTTTCCTTTTATCACCCATATCTCAGTTCGGACTGAGTTTATGATATAAGACCCCATACAATAATTTATTTGTTATGTTATTCTGCATCATTTTTTTCATATCCTATCGACAGCCGCCAAAAAAACAAAAGGCACCACTTTTACGCAATGGCCTTTCACCTGAGTACGTTCTCACTCACTTTAAAAAATTAATGAAAAAAACTATATTCACTAATGATCCACAAAAACTATACGGGCACGACTTTAAGACTCTATGATTAATCAAACAGTGCCTTTAATTACGAGAAACCAAATTAATTCAAATGTTGTATGCATGTTCTTCTTAGCATAGAGCTAAATTATCTACACGAAATGAAACAAGCATAATTCTGACGTTCCCTCCAAATTGCGGTAGAATAATATTCTGATCGTGTTCATGTGTATTTGCAATTAGACGAAGGTATAACAATAATCAGTCGCCCCACCAATGTCCAAGGACGTCTAATGAGGTTTTGTGGTCAATAATATTAAATAAATAATGAATTACTAATAAATAACTTACGTTCATCGGTAGTCACCCACGCTCGTTGAAAACTTTCTTCAAAATTTAAGAAAAACAAAACACTAATCAACAAAACGCAACGACAAGAACGTTCCATTTTTTAAAAACTACTTTTTTTTTATTATTTAATTACTAAAGTCAGCCTACCAGTACTGGCGTAACTGTTCGAGCAAAATATTTTAAATTCAAATTCTTTAATTATTACAAATGTTACACAAAGTCGGGCACGTGTACAACGCTGCTTGCCTTTGACATTGACTACGGCAAACAAACGCTTTTATACAGTGATTCGCATGAGACAGGCCTAGGTATTTAAAGCTCTCAATATCAGCGTCCTTCAGGACATCGAGGTATTGGCTCGATTACTCGATATAATTACTCAGCAAATTAATTAATAACAACGTCAACCGAGACCTTAAGGGAAACCCCTAGGCCGCATAAAATTATTAAATTTCGAACGATTTGCGAAAAGTTCCATAGTTCTGACAGGAAGTCAACACGAGATAAAACGGTGTATGAATCACTAATGTGAATGACTGAAATCGGCCCCTAGTTCTTATTAAAATATGTATAAGATAGTGGTTATTAGTCAGAATACACTTACAAGTCTTGACTTAGATTTTATTATTTTAAGTAGGTACGTTTGGGATTAACCATAAACAGGGTGTCTCACGGCAGCAATATTTTTTTTTATTGAAAACTATACATAAAATAATGTAGTTAAATGAATTGAACGCCAAAGGCAAATGTAAAAGAAAGGTCCACAGTTAGGCACTGAGCAGACTATGACAATTTTCCCGCGGACATTTTGTCCTCGACTATAGAACGTCTATTCTATCCCCCCAGCAGAATCCCGGCAGTCTATGTTGTGCGTTTTATTGCCTAGATTTCCATACGTTCTACCGTCGCCGTCGCTGTTCCATACATTTTGACCGCGTAGGTATTGCACTTTTCTATGAAACAGCAGATTTTTTTTTTTTAATACCCTACGAAAAATTTCAATGCAGGGGGGTTCAGAATCATGTACTGAATCCATGGTATCAGTATTCGCGTCGATGTCCCTCTCCCTGCCACCCTGTAGATTCCGACATAGATCAACCTAGGCAGATGTTCATGAATGAAAGAAACGATAAGCAAACTGCATCCTCGCTGGGACCGATTCAGGGCCTTTCCAAGTGCCATATAAATCGTGACTTGAATTTACGATCCCTAACACAAATTCCAACAGGATAAAGGTATTGCCCACTCTTCAAGAGTCACTGTGAGTGAAAAGTTTCCTCAAGAACTGACATCCCGCTTTGGCGACATCACATGGCCACGCGATCATTACTTGATTTGATACCGATAGATTCTATACACGGCTCTTCTGTACACGGTGTGACCGGGTTTTCAAGACCAAATTTGGTTTTGCTAGTCATCAGAGAGCTCACGAAAGAAAAGGAAATTAGTCTGGGTCGCTGTCGCCGGATACGGTGAAGAGGACAATACCTCACTTTTAAAATTGTTATTTCTCCTAAACTATATAGAAGTCAGAGTTTTGAAATAACAAACGTTTTATATTTTTTTGAAATTATAGTTTATTATACATTAGTAACTTTTTAACTTAAAAAATTATAAAAACCAAATAATAGCCATTGTTAAAAACACAAACAACATTTTTTACATTTTAATAACTGGTATTGCCTCCTCAAGCTCTGATTACAACTTCGAGCCGATTTGGCATACTGGAGACGAGGTTTTGGTGGCGATGTTGGGGAATATTCTCCCATCCTTCCTGGCCAGGCAGGGCCTGTTTTAAGGGCATAAGGTGATAAGAGGTGGTCTGTGGCTTCTGACCAGGCTCCCGAGCTCATCCCACGCATGCTGGATCGGGCTGAGATCAGGAGGGATCAGGAGTTGATAACAACCTCCTGAAAGTACTGTTGTACAACCTGAGCGGTGTGTGGCCGGACGTTGTCCTGCATGACTATCGTATATCCATCACCCACATTGACTAAAATTGGCCCTGCATACTCATTATGGATCTCTTGAGCATTATTTTCCCCAAGTCAGAGTGCTATTTTCGATGACCACTAGCTCTGTGTGACCTTCTGAAGAGATAGAATAGAATAGAATAATAGAATAGATATTAATTTATTATTCTCTCATAATCAAAAACACAGTACAAAGTCAAAGTAAACCTTATAGAGAGACTGGTGTCTGTTGTAGGTAAAACCTGTATTACAGAGCACCAGGCTGACCCTCCATCGGACAACTCTCTTATGATCTATGACCGTATTTAATTAACATACTTACAGGTTGTTAGATGCCAGCCTATAGCTTCGCCGTATTGGACTCTTTCTGAGAAGCAGGCTTGAATGTATCGCTCACCACTCACGAGGGCCTAGTGTGAGTTTCATTTAACCTTCTCGATCAAACGCATCGAGCGCGTTCAGTGTTCCGATTGACCCTTCACCGGTGAAGGCCGGCCGGCTGCCAATCGGAGCGCCAAACGCGGTCGATGCGTTTGATCGAGATGGTAAAATGAAAGTCACACTAAGCCTTTGTACACTCTTCGCCTTCCATCTGAAGTGAATAGGAAGAATCGAGACTCATCAGTGAACTTCAAATATCTTGTGTACTTTAATATTTATTGCAATTTCAAAAGTGTGGTACTATATTTTGACGCCCAGGGTTGATCGTCCCTATCTGTCCGAATGCAGCTGTCCAAACCTCCACAACCAAGTTACTCGGAAACACGATACTCCTTGGCAAGACAAATACTCTTAATATACTCCATATTAAGAGTATTTGTCTTGCCAAGGAGTATCGTGTTACCGAGTAACTTGGTTGTGGAGGTCATCGGCTGTGGCTCCATGTAAATACTTGGACAGCTGCATTCGGTTAGACTGGAAGCCGATCTCAACTTATTTGGGAATAGGCTAGGCAGACGATGATGGTGGTGCAGAAGCAGGAGAAGACCATTTTTATCACCTGAATTCAGCAAGAACTAGCAACGCCTGGTGTATAAATGTACAGGGAGGTTAGCTACTGCCGTATCAAATATACGGGGTGCCCTACCTTATACATTGGCTCTGAAGTGCGAAAGCAAACATTAAATATATTATCCAATACCTCAAATTCTCTACGACTCTGAATGTAATGCTAGAGCAGCTATGACGTTTAAAATAATCCGAGCACGTAGAATAGAATAGAATAGAATACTCTTTATTATGTACACCATAAAACACGCACGCACGCGCAACGCGCAACACGCGGCAACGCGTGTTGCCGTCGCGAAGTGAAAGTTCCGGCTAGTTTAGACGAAACGCACATGAGATTGCAATAGCGAGATGATTTGTGATGAGATGAGCGGCCAACTAGTCGCGCGCGGACTATAGCATAGACTGCATTATTTCTATTGTTTATTTATATTAAGTAGGTACATAATTAACGTCAGAAAAAAATATTGTTCAGAATGGGGGGGCCTGAAAAGTAGAAGTGCCTAGGGGCCCTGGGGTCGGGCCTCAGATCACATCCATTTGCCAAACGTAGATATTGAGTGACCATGGTGCAGGGGCATTAATTATTTCCAACGAGTTTGTAAAAGAAGGACTTGTTTACCAGTGGATTTTTACCAGTCGATGTAGGATTAGGTAGGTACCTACTTGGGGATTAGTTAAATCTAGTCCCTTTAATTATATATTAATGGTACGTAATTAATTATTCATTAGCAGGAAGTCAGCCCACATCCACAGCGGATATGGCCAGATAAACTAATTATACGAACTAAGCGTACCATATTCACAGATACAAATAAATAAACAATTAATGTGTAAACAATGGTGACGCACGACTTTTTAAGAACAGAAGCCTTAGTATGAGTTTCATTTTACCCTCTCGAACTCGATCAAACGCATCGACCGCGTTTGGCGCTCCGATTAGAAGCCGGCCGGCCTTCACCGGTGAAGGGCCAATCGGAACGCCGAACGCGCTCGATGCGTATGATCGAGAAAGTTAAATGAAACTCACACTAGGCCCTCAGAGGGCTTAGTGTGAGTTTCATTTTACCATCTCGATCAGACACATCGACCGCGTTTGGCGTTCCGATTGACAGCCGGCCGGCCTTCACCGGTGAAGGGCCAATCGGAACGCCGAACGCGCTCGATGCGTATGATCGCACACTAGGCCCTCAGAGGGCTTAGTGTGAGTTTCATTTTACCATCTCGATCAGACACATCGACCGCGTTTGGCATTCCGATTGACAGCCGGCCGGCCTTCACCGGTGAAGGGCCAATCGGAACGCCGAACGCGCTCGATGCGTATGATCGCACACTAGGCCCTCAGAGGGCTTAGTGTGAGTTTCATTTTACCATCTCGATCAAACACATCGACCGCGTTTGGCGCTCCGATTGGCAGCCGGCCGGCATTCACCGTAGTGTTGGGATTTTATCCGGATAAATACTCAAAATGGATAAATACTCATAAATATCCGTTTTTACTCGAGTATTTATCCTAAACAGCGGCTAAATACCTACTATCTACAGTTTTTGTTACGTTATGTACCGTACTTTTTGCAATTTTACGAACAAAAGGACTGAAACAAAGGACAATCTGAAAATATACATTTGTACCGTACTTTATTAATCACTTTAACCATAACAAAAGCCTATAATAACAATGATTTCACTCAATCATGAATATTTTCATCAATCAAAATTTATTTTCAGTAAATTTGTTATGCAGTCTATAAGCCCATGACCACCGCAATACTTTCATTAAATATATCCTGAAGTTCTTAAACGAATTTAAAAACAACCCAATTTTTCAAAAAAAAATCATTAAGAGAAAATAATACTTACCATTTTGATCGATCAGTAAAGATTTCGAGATACGTCCTGACTTTTTTTTGTGGTGTTATCTATTAGAGGGACGTGTCGTGGTCAAGATTGAATACGAAAAGCAAAATATTTGTTACTTTGTTAGTAAATTGTATGCGAAAATGACGTTTAATGAAAACACTATGAAAAGCGATCGCATTTTTAAGAATAAAACAGGAGCAGATTAGGCAGATCTTATTCACCGTATAAAATTGCCAAGTTAGAATAATATACCGATAGGAAAATATTCATTAATATTTTCGTTTATAATAAAAATAATCTTAATTTAAAGTTGTATACTTTTTAATTGGCCACCCTGTATATAATAATACTTAGTAGTAGTAGGTATTATAAAAAGAAAAGATTTGTATTTTTGTTTGTAATGAGTACTTACCTAACCCAAATTCAACTAAACCGATTTTTTAAATTCTTTCTTCAGTAGAATGCTATATTATAAGTATTATAACTGAGTAACATATGCTATAATTTATAAAGATAACACGCGGGCGAAGGCGGTGGCGGAAGCTAAAGTAGCTGCTTTCATAAAAACGGTAGCTTGATGATAATAATATCCTATCAAAAACATAAATGTGAAAATGAAACAATGAACATAAATGATGAATGTGAATGTGTGTGATGTGTGTGTGTGTGGGAGCCAAGTTAAGACTAGGCTTTGTTGTCGACTTCGCCAAAAAAAGAATTATTGAGATCTAAACGGGTGCCAAGTTCTGAAGATAATCCTGAAATTTATTTATAAGAACATACTTACAACATTCTAAAATGAATTTAAAACACAAATTCTTGTTTTTTCTGCTATAAACTTAGTTCTAAGGCTATAACAATGGTTGTTATTTAGAAATATAACTGCTCAAAGTACAGTCGAATTATTTACACAAAACAATTAGGTTAAATTGAAGCTCAAGATTTGACTTAATACCGCCGCCCGGATATTTTTCTCTATAATGCGAACTTCAGGGATAACCCCTTACCTCCGAAGTTTTTGAAAAATCTTAAATTATTCTATATGTAATAGAAGTTTATGTAAAGAATACAGAAAAAATAAAAAGATGTCTCTAAATACCACACTTTTTCAGAAATCATCAACAAAAATGACATTAATTCCACTATCGGTCAAAAGATAGCGCTGACCTAAAACTGCAGTATTCTACACCGCAGTTTTAAAATTCTCTGACGATTATATAGGCCTCGCCTATGAAAATTTAAAAACATTTCACGGTTCACAAGGTACGGAACCCTCGGAAGTTTTTTTTTTTTTACTTGTGGTTTCAACCCACAGAGTACAGTATAATATATTGTTTCAACCCTAGCTCCGAACCTTGTCAGAATGCCCCCCCCCCCCCCCCCCCAAATGAAATCCTGGATCCGCCCCTGGGCCCTAGCATAAAAGTATAGTTATGTAGCAGTAGGTATGTACTTACATAATAAATAGTATCTAGATCTAGTCACTCTTAGTCAGTGGTCATCCAGGCGAACGTAAGCCAAACTGTGCGTTTGCACTGGCGAAACATCACGACAAAACATGTTGAAATCTCTAGTTCCTGTCAAAGATTGTATGGAAAATTGACAGAAAATAGAGATCCCAACATGTTTTGTTGGGAATGTTTCGCCAGTGCAAACGCACAGTAACAAGCATTGGGATACCGATATAGTGACCCCAAAGTCAATAGGGAAAAGGCAGACATGATAGATAAACTCATAATGGCCCATTGTATACCTCAGACCAATAAAGAAGTAGGTACTTTTTTATTGGTCTGCGTTGTATACATGGTCAATCCATTGATATATTAAAAGGATCCGCTTATAATACATCAATGAGTTGATCTTATTTTTTTCGAGATACCATTCAAGCTTTTCAAGATACCATAGATTCGGTTTTACCAAACACAAAACAAGTAAGCAGAACCAATTCAGTTATCAATAAAAGTCTGATATTTTGTGTGAGACTTTAGATAAACCAATACTCCAACCAAGTATTGGTTATAGAATTTCACCACAGAAGAATATAAAACCGGTGTAACATCAGCAAAAAATAACGGAATTTTGAAATGATTTGCCGCTCCATAAAATGTTGATTATATCCAAATGTTGTTTACTCATTCATTTTCAATAAGAGAAAATGAGAGAGAGATAATGAAGCAGTTGACAAAAGTGTTGCAAGCTGTAAATTACTATACCTACTAATTTGGGATTTATTTCCCTAAATAATGCTAGTTACACACGCAGCGACATTAGTCTTTGTTTTATGTTTTATCTGCGCGTAGAAGTGAGATTTTGAAATTGCCAGCTAGAATAGTCACCCAGTAAAGTCACTGCATGTGTTAGACATGCAGGTTGGCTTGATTGCGCTACCTAACCATAACCTAGGTCAAGCTATTATTTTTTACGCGTGGTTAACATAACAAGCACTTATGTTTTTAAACAGATTTATTTATATTGAACTACTTTACATTATAGTTTTAAAAGTAAATACAACTAAAAATGTGTTTCCTTCATTCTTACAGTCATCAGCTCTGAATGAAATAGATAACACAACTTTAAATTAATTGTGACTGTAAAGTTCTTGCGATGAACCCACTGCACTAAGGAAGGAGGCTGGGGGCAGGTGACGAGCGATATGCCCCGGGCACCCGGTCGTGCAGGTCTCGAGAAATACTTTCATTACATACATTTTCCTACTTTTTGACATACCTAATAGGCCTACCACACGCACAAGCTTCACCACAGTTTTGCCTGCGCAAGCTTCTCGCATGAAAAAACTGTACACGGACGGCATTACCACACGGCACGGTACGCTCAGGCCACATTCTTGTCGAAATCATCGGTGCGGAAACAATGTTTCCCAGTGAAGAACTATTTGTTCTGCTATTATTATTTTTGAAGTGTTTGCTAGTGAAAAAAAAGACAATGCAAAAGTCAATGCATAAATGATCAATGTGGACAAAAAAATGGTTGTTGAAGAAAAACATTCATTCATTCATATATAAATCTACTTAGGGATTTAAGAATAATCCAAGCGATTGGCGCCTGGCGGAATTATTTACGAACTAATGAAAATGCCTATAGTGAATTTTTTCGTTTGGTTACGCCTCTTCTTCAACGACAAAATACGGTCATGCGTGAGAACATATCACCTCGCCGAACGACAACTTGCCTCGACTGGCGGTGTGAACGGTGAACACTGAACGCCCAACCACACGCACAGGCAAGTACGCGCAGGCCGGGCTTGCGCAGGCAAAATTTCAAGCAAGTCATAAATGTGCAGGCCGCGCTGTGGGTTTGGCGCGTGATACAGTTTTACCAACCGCACGCACGGTGTTCCGTGTACAAATTGGCTTGCGCAGGCAGAACTGTGGTGACGCTTGTGCGTGTGGTAGGACCATTAGGGCTCATTTATTTTGGCCCCCGAGAGGCCTAGTGCGCCACTTGTACTTGCCTACAGCAATTTGCCAATTTTCCATTGTTTAATTTTCCAATTTTCAGTTTCTTGTTTTTGGATTCCATGCAATGAGAAAATAAAGATCTATTTCATATTATTTCTTTCATTATTTTATTCACACGATATAAAAAGGGAAACATTTTTGGTAGAAATCAGAAAATTACCAGTAGCAATTTCAGTAGAAAATGCTATTCTGTTATTGGACGAACATCGCAAACCGTTCAAACAGCCTTCAAAGTTGCTTCAAAGTTCAAACGTATGGCCGTTTGAAATCTCCTTTGTGAATTTGTCAACAATCATCAATAGTTTATTGTTAATCTTAACTTTATTTGACTTGTAATTTAATATTTTAAGCTAGTTTAAAATGGCGTCCATAAAAGAAGACGAAAAAAAGGAAATTCCGGAGATAATACATGATCCCCAAACGAGCTGCACCTATCAGAGGTTACGATTTTTTGGAAAGGTATGTTTTCCTTTATTTCTTTCAATATTATCATTGGCATTTGTTTTTTGTGAGTACATTCGAAGTAAAACAGTATAAATGAACAATTTGTGTGATTTCAATACTCAGAAGTTAATAAACTTGCAACGGTGTTCGCACCTGTTATCTTAGAAAAATCTAAATATATGTAACGGTTTATCGTTAAAATATAATTAGTTGATTACTCATTAGCCCTACGGTCAACTGTGGGTATAAACGGTGATCGTAATTAAATTCTAAATAACTGATTGTGAGCAAAACCGTAATTATTGTCGGTTACATTTCAAATTCATCACAAGTTGGGCAACAGGTGCACCCTGTAAACTTTGCTAAACAACACGAATGTATAATATTTACACGCTTTGGGGCTTCATCACAAGCTTATCATATGTTGTGTGTTTCCTGTAGGTTTTAGTAAGTGGCAAACTACATAAATATAACATAAATCTTTATGATTCTGATTAAAATCCTAAGGCGACCCACTGACCCCTGTATTATGTAGTTGTAAATGAGAACTACACATCTATTTTGTGTTGCGTTCATTCATAAAATTCACTGCAACACCAATATCTTACTTCATCGTTCTAATTCATGCATTTCTAGGGTGGCTTTGCAAAATGCTACGAGATCCAAGACATCCAGACAAACCAAATATGGGCGGGGAAGATAGTTTCTAAAAAACTGATGGTGAAGTCCAGCCAGAAGGAGAAGATGGCTCAGGAGATCTCCATCCACCGCTCTCTGCAGCACAAGCATGTGGTCGGCTTCCACAGCTTCTTTGAAGACTCACTTAATATCTACATCATACTTGAGCTGTGTAAGAGACGGGTAAGTCATTGAACTTAATGTGTCAATATTTAATATTTCATCTGTTGTGTTTAATAACTTGACTTTTACTATCATGTTTTCTATATTTGCATCATTTAGTTTGGCAGGCGAAGTGAATAGATTTACTCCCAGATGTACCTTTCTATAGATTTACTTCAAATCTTGACTGTTCTTTTTCATATTACCTTATACTCAGATCTGTCTTAGGCATTTCTAATCAACACAAACTAATTTATTCATCACATTAGATAATTTTATCAATCATAGTTATGTTTATTTCCCTTGCAGTCAATGATGGAGTTGCACAAAAGAAGAAAAGCAATCTCCGAGCCAGAGACTCGGTTCTACATGCACCAGATACTCATGGGGGTGCAGTACCTGCACAGCAAGCGCATCATCCACAGAGATCTGAAGCTTGGCAACCTGTTCCTCGATGATGACCTCCATGTCAAGATAGGAGACTTTGGCCTTGCTGCTAGAATTGAATATGAAGGTTTGTGTTCATTGACTTATAGAAATAGAAAATATTTTACAGTCCAGGAAATACAGTATGCAGGTTTACAGGTTAACATCAAGTTAGACAAAATGACTAGTTTAAAATATTACCTACAGCTAGGTTACAATATTTTATTTGCCAGTGAGCTCCAAACTAGACAGTTTGTCTGTATCTTGGGGCTCGAATTAATTATTTACATACCTACTGTTGATATTCTAATCAACTTTGCCTTCATGGTTCATTGACCTGAACATAAATTACCATGTATGTTGTGTTTAGGTTTTAGAGTTTTATTATATGAGCATATTTGTGGTGCCACCTCATTTTGGGAAATAAACACGACTGTAAACTTAAACCTTATTATACAATTATCATGAAGGAATAATATAAGGCTTGGTTGCAGTCAGACTATTTCTTTCAAAACTATATGTGACTTCATTACAGTTATCAGAAAAAACTACTATCATAATATGAGCAGAAAGTGGCCAATGTCGCAAATAACTGTCAAATATTTTGCTGTTTTGATTAATTGGGCAATATTACTGTATGGAAATAAGAAATGTGGCTAACTAGCAAACTAGAATATTAATAATGAATTTATTTGAATAATGAAGCTATTTGCGACGTTGCCAACTTTTAGGAAATACTCTTAATACTTACTTACATTTCAGGAGAGAGAAAACAGACACTATGCGGTACACCAAACTACATAGCGCCGGAGATACTGACGAAGAAGGGGCATTCCTTCGAAGTGGACATCTGGAGCCTGGGCTGCATCATGTACACGCTGCTCGTCGGCAAGCCGCCGTTTGAGACGTCCACGCTCAAGGACACCTACAAGAGGATCAAGCAGTGTGAATATAGGTACCCACACTAATAACTATTTTTAACTAAGACTAAATTTATTTCAAATCTTCTACTACATTTTTTACTATAGCATTCTACAAGGAGGCCAACAATCAGCAAAGGATGTAGAGGATGTCTGTTTAGGAAAACATTATGTTAAAATATATATTTTTTTAAATATAATTATAGTGCTGTTGTAAACTAGCTATAGTTTGTGCATTACTTCCTTTGAAACTCTCAGTGTTGAGACTCTGTGATCATGTTGAGTTTATTCTATAATATAGGTTATTTCCAATTACTTGGCAATGCACATAACAAAAACCCTTATTAGGCGTAATATTACATTTATAGGCGCCAATTTAAACAGGTTACTACGAAATAACGGTTAAAGCTGTGGCCACCAACCTGTAATTTTTTTTTTACGCTGTTAATTTTTATATTGTGGCTTGGCACAACCAGTATCACAGAAAACATGTGTTTGAATATGAAGAAATTATAATTTATTAATGTGAACTAAGTAACATTAATCGTAATTTGTACAAGTAGACCTCATAATGATGTTCTTTGAAAATAATTACCCTTTTATAGCTTCTAATAATGTTGTGAAACTAGCAATCACCAGTAAAAGACTTTCTTGTTGAATCTGAATCCAACATCTTACTAAGAAATACCGCTACTAAAGACTTGCAAACAAATTAGTTTATCAGCCCATTTAACTATAAATAAACCCGCCATACAATAAGCTTGTAAAATAATAAAGGAATACTTTGTATTGTCAAATAGCGAGGGAGTGCACCTAGCGATGAGCGTATGTTGCACGGGGCCCTGGCATTCGTTGGGTAGTCGATACGCGCGCGCGTTAGTCAACGATAATACCGTCAACCAGCGCTACAGGTGGTTACAGAACTTATGGTGATGGTGACGCGCCTCGTTTGTAACGTGTAACAACCATAAACTCATATTGTTGCTAATTGATGAGAAAGGCAATTATTATTGTTGCTTCATTGATGTTGTGCATCTAATACTGTGTGACTTCATTTCATCACTGTTGTGTTAATAAGCTTTTGTAAATTTCGTGCCTTATTTTGAATGTTGTATCATTTGTCAACTTGAAAACTCTCGATGTCCAATCTCTCTTAAATTGTTAATCAAATGACTAATGCACAGCACTGAATATGCACCTTCCCCAAATATTCACCTGCACTGTCAAAATTACACACAACCAACCATCAATAAAAACCGTCACACAGGATCCCGTCATCGCTGCGCAAGCCGGCAGCTTCAATGATAGTGCTGCAACTGCAGTCGAACCCCGCTCGGCGGCCGTCCGTCGACAAGCTCCTGCAGCACGACTTCTTCACTTCCGGGATCATGCCGGCCGCGCTGCCGCTCTCGTGCCTCACCACCGCGCCCAGGACCGACCAGCTCGAGGGCATCGCGCTGCACCGCAGACCTCTCAACGAGGTTAATAGTAATGGTAAGGATACAAAATATCATGAGCGTATAATGGTCAAGTTCTTCATGGTTTTAGTCATTAACTGTACACTTCATGTCCATAAAAACGTTGTCTAGTAGACACTATTAGATAAGACCGCCGTATAATCATAATATTTTAATCAATCAATCACAGCCTATTTCAGTTCAGTGCTGGACATAGGCCTCTCCCATCATCATTATCATTATACTATAAACAAAAGTTTATCAACTTTTATATTTCCCATTGAAGAGAACACATACAAAACATTTCAAGGTTTAGATCACGTCGCGATGGCAGTGGACTCGCCAGTGAAGTGCAATGTGATCGCCGCCGAGCCACGCGCCGTCGAGCCGACCTCGCACCGACAGAACCTCATCGCACTGCGCGATCAACTCAACTCGCTGCTTGTTAGCAAGGTAAGAATGTGAGACTAACCAGGCTGGATACAACAGAAATTGTTAAATTAACCTAACATGATGTCTGTATCTGTATCCTCAAAGGACCAGGCAGTGGTGTATAGTTGGTTTACTATACAACCCAGTTATGAAGTCCCATGACTGAACCTTGGGTTCATTTATTTACATAATAAAGTCGCGTTATTGTAATTGAGAACAATCATCTCGCTTATCATATTGTTGTTTGACCCAAAAACTTAAATCAATTTCAATGGAAATATTTCTGAATGACATTGAAATCTGAAGACAGCAGTTATTGGTATAATCAATCATTAAACTACTATACCTGCTAACAAAAGCAACTTTAACAAACTCAACATTCTTTCCACAGCTGAAATGCCGTCCCGAATGCCTGACAGACGAGTTGAGCGACCCCGCTGCCCAGCCACTGGTCTGGGTGGGCAAATGGGTGGACTACAGCGACAAATACGGCTTCGGCTACCAGCTGTGCGACGAGAGCGTCGGCGTCATGTTTAATGATACCACCAAGCTGATCATGCTGTCTAATGGACTGTGAGTATACCTTTAAACATACTATAGTCTCATCAACTTTCATTGTTGGAAATCAGAGAAAAAATGAGAATTTGACGAACTGATGGCACGTCGCGGTACTAGACATTGACATATTCGGCTAGAAGACTATGTTTTCTGTTACTTGATTCAACAGTCTTCAAGAATACTGGTTTGAGGTTTAGACGAAAATTTCGTCCAATTTCTACCTCTTGTTTAGTATACTTACTTACAGTAAAAACTAACTGGATAAAGGGTGCACAAGTTCATGATTCATTTACGTCACCCAAAATCTGAATGCACTATACTAACGGACTTTTTTTCGTACAGGAACGTGCACTACATCAACCGGCAGGGCCAAGAGCAGTACATGACGATGCGCGAATACCCGCAAGAGCTCGACAAGAAGATGAAACTCCTCACTTACTTCAGGAGATATATGACTGAGCATCTCATGAAAGCTGGTAAACTGTCCATACTAATATTTTTATCACTACATATATTATATTTATAACGAAAGTCCCCCACTGCGTCTGTCTGTCTGAACGCGGTAAACTCAAAAACTACCGAACGCATTTTAATACGGTTTTCTCCAATGGACGGAGTGATTCATGAGGATGGTGTAGTCTTGTTTAGGACCTATTATAACGTTAAGGTTTTATGTAAATTAGTTGAAATTTTACTATTATTGTTGAATATGTCGGAAACAAATTCGACTGCCGACTGGAAGCTTTACTGGCGTGCGCCGCGCAAACCAATAGAGTTATATGAGAACAGTGCATTACGATATGATTTTCCGACATCCACGCTGACGAAGCCGCGGGCATAAGCTAGGCATAATCTATATTTCCCAAAACTTTTTAATGCTGAAGTGTCAAGTGAACTTCATTCTTGGTAATTTTTTTTATGAACCAAACGCTGGCTGCTGTCTTGAATGCATACCTATGTTGAATAATAGAAGTAATAAGTATTTTGTTTGTTAATTCCAGGTGCATCGGTACCAGTGAGAGAGAGTGACGGACTATCTCGATTGCCGCATCTGCACCAGTGGTTCAGAACCACACTGGCAGTCATCATGTACCTGACCAATGGAACACTACAGGTAAATTTATACTGCATATTAATAATCTGCATATTTATATTGCACCTACCCTGCAATGTTCTAATAATCCATTTTCCCCAACAGATAAACTTCCAAGACCACACAAAGATAATCCTGTGTCCGCTCATGCAAGCTGTCACATATATAGACGTGGAGAAGAACTTCCGAACGTTCCGCTTCAGCACGATCGAAGAGCATGGCTGTGATAAGAAGCTTTACACAAACCTCACGTACGCACTAGAGAAACTCAACAGTGTACTAGCCAACAAGCTCTGCTAGTCTCCACTCGACTGCCCAACTGGTATAATAATTAATTAAATGAATTTAATACTTAATTAGTCTCGCGAGAGATTCATGTTCTACTTATTGAGTACTACACTAGAGGTGATTCTACGCCCATTGTTTCAATTGTTAGTTTATTAGCAACATACATGATTTTGTATAGTTTATTTCGTCTCTAAAATCAATTTGAGTAGGTTTTTTTTTCTAAAGAATTACTTTTATGTCCACCCATTTATCTCTTATTATTTATTCTTTCATATCATAAACTTAGCAATGTTAGTCACAGAGTGCCTAGTGAGAGTTTTTCTGCCTTATAATTATTGTATAGAAGTTTCTCTCAGGATAAGCTGGCGTCGATGAACCGAATTATTAGAGACATTGGGGCCGAAACGACTTCAGCCTATTCTCAAACTTTAAAATGATTCCCATTATTGACGCAAGACGGCACTATTTCGATTCTTTATGTATAAATTGAAGTTAACGATAATACAATCGAATAGTTAGAAGAACTCTCACTACGCACTGAGATCAACATTAATGCTACTTTTATTTTACTTTCACTACTAGAGCACTGCTGCTCAAACTTTGGACAGTATAGAGTCCAGTATCTGCCATCTTAGATTTTGTATGTAATATCTAAGTAGATGTAAAAATAGTGAATATGTATTCAACTTCACTATTCCCGGCTGTCTTGTTACCTTAGGAGCTCCACACCATGCGCGCTACTGTGCGACGCGTCGCCGTTTGTGTTCTTTTCTTTTAGTTTTTCGTGACCGTACCTCCCATTTTGTAGGAAACGCTCTATACAAACCGCGCCGCGCCGCACCGCGCTTGGTATGTATAGCTTAGCTCCATAGGGATCTAATTCATAACATGACATTCTTATGGACACCTCGTCGCGTTCGTGATTGCGTTAGATAAGTTAAATTTTAGTAGAACCTCTTGACGTATGTGGTAGATTGAGAGCACCATGACTGAGGGCTGCGGTGCGAGCGGGTTGCGTTTGGAGTTTTTTTATTTAGTTTTATAGCTATATTTTTATAACTTGTTTCCGTGCTTCAGTAACATCGGATAAAACATAGTACGGTACTGCCAAACCAACCGTTTAACATGCGTTCGCGAAGGCGCGGTTGTGATCGTGGCGATCACAGGACGCGCCGTTGTGGAACAATACAGTACCTACAACATCATAATAATCAACTGAGCACCCGTGGACCCCGTGGTTGCTATTGCGGACGCATGTTGAATGCGTAGGTATAGCCGTACCGTTAGTTGATTTACATAGTAACATGCACCATCGAGAAGACGATGACACTACACCGTTTATTTCCAAATTACGCCAAACCTTACAAGCTGGAGATGTGAAGCGTCAGTATTATTACAAATTCGATGGTATTGAAGTACTACTTCTAATTTGTAAACCAGTTCTCAGAGGTCTGTTACCTCACTCATTGTATAATATAATTACAAACTATTTGACAATAAAGTTATTAGGAAAATGAAACTTGTTTATATTTCTTTAATATTTTAATTCATTCCAGCCTTATTGATGTTATCTTAGTGTAGCGGCAAAAAATCAAGTCATTTTTTCAAACTAGGCTGAGAATCGGCACTTTTCGAACGTCAAAATTACATAACACAGTCCCCCAAAAACGCCCGCCCTTCACCACTTTCTAGTGGTTTAGCTGGGAAGAAGTACCTACGTCATGCTCCCCAGCAAACCCATCACCTGTTTTTCCATTATAAGTTTATAATATTTTTTTGTACCCAATTTGTACGTACTTCAAAAAAAAGTACCTTGAAAGGTTAAGAGTACAGAAACTTCGTTTTTATGTTGCTGTAGAGCATCTCTCCAGTAACCCCAAGTTAAAATATGAAGAAACTTACGTAGATGCTTATTGTATTAACAAAGAAGTGTCTGAAAATAATTGTACTGTTGTTTTTACCCTATGCAAGCTGTGACTAGTTATGTCAATTATATAAGGTTTTAAAAACTTTCAGAGGTGCTTTAGACCATCAATCTGAATAACTTTTACTATGGGACCAACATTGAAATCGCGAAAAAAAAATCTGCTGTTCCATAGTAAAGTTTAATACCTACTGCTCAGTTTCATGGTCTAAAGCACCTCAAGTTTCTAAAGTTAGTTTTTTAACACCTTATATATTGGTATAAGCGCCTGAGCAAAAATACATAGCATGGTGTAAATATAAGCCTTGCACACATGAAATTGTCAGGCGTTGTAAAGTAAATAATTGTAAAAACACTACGTAATAATAATTGTGCATAACTATTGGTACATTTTATTCAAAACTTTAAATATTTCCATTTACCTGTTATCACTAGGATTGCATTAGGTTGTGCAACATCATCATGATGGAGAATTCTTGGTTCGTTTCTTTTAACTGTTTACCTCCAATTTGTTTTTATTTTCTAAAATCTTTATATTTTTGTTGTTTTCTTACATTCCTCAACATGAAGGATGGAAAAAGGTTATCTATAAGTTTGAGAGTAAACAGTTAACAGAAACGAACCCTAAGAACACACATCATGATGATATTGCCTTTTATTCAATTTTAGTGTGACTGATAACAGCTAAAGGGAAATATTAGTTTTCAATCATATTGTACCAATAGTTATGCGTAATTATTATTACATAGTATTTTTACAATTATTTACTTTACAACGCCTGACAATTTAATGTGGCAAAGCTTATAGGTACTTACACTTTGATCTGTATTTTTGCTCAGGCACTTATATCAATAGCCCGAGAATTTTGAAGTTGACATAGTCACAGCTTACATATTTAATAGTAAAAACAACAGTACAATTATTATCAGATACTTCTTTGTTAATACAATAAGCATCTACGTAAGTTTCTTCATATTTTAACTTGGGGTTGCTGGAGAGATGCTCTACAGCAACATAATAACGAAGTTTCTGTACTCTAACCTTTCAAGGTAGGTACTATTTTTTTGAAGTAGTATTAACAGTCATTCAGGAACACAAACACTTGTAAGTACTTAACAGACCCAAAAATCATTATAAAAAAGTTCTGTCTTTGGATGGGTCACCAAAGTTAAGCAATTCATGCCAAGATCTGTCTATGGATAAGTCTATTGTGTTGAAGAAAAAAATATATTTTTACCTTTTGCGACAACCCTATGTAGTATTATTTGACCTTAGAACGAAATGGCGTATTATTCCCAAACACCGCGATAGTGCAACGTGTTTTTTTTATCAGTGATAGGCTTTGTTACGAGCAATATTTTTGTGCTAGTCTCAAGTCGCACTTTTGCGTTTTTAGGGAGAAAAATTAAAAACGAAAATCGGAAAAAAAAAAATTACTCTGTATCCGGAGGTGATTTTCCAAAAATAAAAACTGAAAAATATGCGCCCAAAGATGCTCTATCAGATTATATTTATATAAAATAAATATCTTGGACAGTTATGTTTTCAGAATTTATTTTAATTTTTTAAATGAAAAGATCTCCTAAACTGAAACTGTAACGGTTTACCAGCAGTCGATTGGTCCATGAATCGTTGGTCAACATTATCTTTAACCCATTAACTTTTTATCCAATGGACTTTTCACCCACGAACGTTTCGCCAACATAACTCAACGTCAGTGAATGCCACAGAGTACCAACAGAATGTTTTGACCAATAACTATTCACCCAAAGAACAATTGGTCAACAGACACTGGTACCTACCTATTGTCAAAAATTAAAACCACAATTATTTATAAAAAAACCAATATTCATTTTACAAAAAAAAAAAATAATACTGAAACAAAGAACATTAATGTACCTAATCATAACTTTGTAAACACAAGAACTGTTGTTTACTTTCATAGATGGCAAATGGGCATGGCATGGGACACATTTCCCGCGGTTTCACCCGCGTAAAGTAGTTTTTTCTTTTAATCCCTATGTTCCCGTGGGAATATCGGAATATAAAGCCCAGTGGCCTCAGCTATCTATTAGTGAAAGTCCCGTCCAAATCGGTCCAGCCGTTTCGGAGATTAGCCGGAACAAACAGACAGACACACAAAAAAAATTAAGATTGCGTTTTTGTTGTATGGATCGTATATACTTTCATATGCATTTAGTAAAAAGCTGTTATTTTGAAATTACAAACAGACACTTCAATTTTATTTTATTGTATAGATTACAAACTATGTGACAATAAAGTTATTAGGAAAATGAAACTTGTGTATATTTCTTTAATATTTTAATTCATTCCAGCCTTATTGATGTTATCATAATGTCAACTAATCATATTGCTAATTTGTATGAAGACAGCAATGAGTGATTAATTATTACAGTGTTTTTATCATAGTCTAGCCAAAAGTTGGAATGTGTTGATGTTGTAACTTTAGAGTCAAGCCACACTGCTACGTTGCGTTGCGATGTCGCAGCGCTAGACTTTGGACGCATTCAGTGCCTTGATGCATTCACGCTGCGACGACGCAACGCAACAGAGCAGTTCGGCTTCACTCTTAGGTAGGAACTTTGTTGCTGTCATGACTACTCAGAAATGAGGAAAACAATAGCAAAAGATATACCACAAACTTAGGGCTAATTTCACCAATTAAATCGGACGCGATCACCACATAAACTACGTTTATGGCTTGTCAGTGTAATTATTTTCTGTAGAATATTGACACTGACGGCTCTTGAACGCGGTTTAAATGTGCTGATCGCTTTCAATTTCTTCGGTGAAATTCGTACTTAGCAGGAGGATATCCTTGTGCCTCTCACACCTACATTATTTATCACTGAGGGTTTGTTTATTGAAATTATAAAAGTAATAGATCATTCTTCGCGTTTTGACCAGCAAAATTCAAACTTATATTAAAAATAAAACTGAAATTAGTGACTTGAGATACGTACAGTTATGTAGACAAATTACATTAATTTGTCCCTATTATAGTTATGTACACAAAAAGTGATCAAACAAACCCCAAATACAACCTAATAAAATTACAAAACATTTAATATACAATAAATAATAAGATACAATTATAATTCAGAATGTATTGCGTGCTGGTGGGGCAGTAGTTCTCCGGGGTGGATGAAGAGCCCCTCTTTGGCTTGCCAGTCGGTGTATGCGCCATACTGCGAGTTGACGCCAACGATCTCGCCCTGCCCACTGATTGGTCGTCCGAATGTACGCCCAGAGCCTGCAAGGAACCTGTAAAAGAAATAAAAGTACCTACTTTAGTAACCCACAGAATTGTCTTATAAAAGGTAATTTGATGATGATTTTATTTTCTGCAAACAGGTTTGTACAAAAACTTTTAACCATCAATAATATTTTAGAAACTAGAGGATTTAAAAAATTATTTACCTCTCTTGAGCCTAGATTGTAGACAAACATTACTTCCAGGGAGTATTATACAAAGGGGCAAAAATTTTAAGATATTCGCAAAAATACTAAAGGTAGAAGCAATTCCAACTTTTGTTGAAACTTGGAATAGACTTTCTTAGGTTTTTGGTATTTTGTGGTAAAGGGTAGTCATTTAATATGTAGACAAGATCCTAGACGGGGGCGTGACAAGGGGGAGTTGAAAATTTCATTATGAAAAATTCAAAAAGGGCTTATACATAACTCAGCAAATATTCACAAACACTGACTGAGTTCATGAACAAGTTTTCCAATAAAGTTGCGAAAAGAAAATCAAATCATCAATCTCTTCACCACCCTTGGTTGACTGGTAGAGAATGCCTAAGGCATTAAGTCCGCCTTTGTACCTTTTTTGAGTGTGAAAAGTTTAAATAAATAAAGAAGCAGAGCATCAACGTCGTAAATAGTTTTGTACAGCAAAACATGAGGATGATGAGGGATTTTATATGAGAGATTGGAATGAATAGCTGCATGACATCACATTTTGCTACTTATATTTCATATGTTGCAGGTTTTATAATGAGTTAGCCATTATAGTGAACTAGAATATTAATAATGAATTGCATTATTATAAATTTATAAGACTGAATTTGATGTTGTAACTATTTTAGGAGTAAAAAAAAAATAGGGATTTGGAAAGTTTCCAAAAGATACTTACGCCCCAGTATCAACATGTCTAAACTTGACAGGAGTGTCTCTCCTCCAGAAATCATTATTGCACACCACAGTCCAGTGATCACCGGTGTCTCCTTCACCATCCTCATCACCATAACACGAAACCTCCTGGTTGCCCGACAGCGGGGATGAGAAGTAGTGGGAGTGAAGATTCTTCTTAGTTGAAACATGCTGCATACGGATGTTGCTGTTGCATTTTATGGGAACCCTGGAATATTGACATTGTGACAATTTTAATAATGAAATTTTACTCCAGTCTTGTTAAATTACTGCATAAAGAAACATGTCTGGGAAGGAACTTGTGCCTTCGTAAATGACGTTGTATTTGAGTGTTGAATGAAAGGGATTCGTATCAGTCAATTTATTAAGCCGAAACCAGCAGCTGTATTTTCCCTCCCAACAAAACAAAACAAACACCTCAAAGATATCATGGCAACACCTTACCCGCGTTTGCAAGACTCTGCCATGGGCGCGCGCACCAACCAGTGGCTGTTGTAATCATCAGCCACATCAACTGCCGTCACTGACTGCTGACCGGAGCCCGAGCCATACTTCACGTCGTGTGAGTGAAGTCGTAACCTCAAGTCCGTGTTTACCATTTTCAAGATAGAGCCGCATGTCACAAATTCTGCTTTCGATCCTGAAACATAATTTAGCTACGTTGGAACTGCTAATTATGCACGTTTTAATTCATAACACCTTGGTTTTTAATCTAAATCTCTTATCCTCCCATAACAAAAGGCCACGTAATTTTTTACAACCGACCGGGACCGCTGTATGTTAGAAATAGGTAACAAAATTATTGGTTATCAACTATACCTTGTGAGTTTTGTACTGACAAAAGAGTTAACAATAGAATAGATAAAACACTGTGAAATACGTGGGAATTTGTTGAAAAAGCCATAATTTCGCCTAAATAGTTCTCACATTCACACACCGTAGTTTGACTTTACTTTACGAGACTGACCATAGATAAAACACAGACAGACTGACTGATTGACTTGATCACTTGACAGCAATGACTTATAAATTTGACAGTGAGTGAATCAGTGGTAATGTCAGATTGACAAATGACCCCAATGTTGCCAGCATATTCAAAGAATGGTGGCCGTCCGCTTTAAGGCTCGTGTAGACTAGCGCGACTTGACAGGCGTTCTGTCATGAAGTTTTCTTAGAAATTGGTTTGTTAGAGTCCCGTCACACTGTCGCGTCGCTCCGCCGGTCTGCACGACGCTTTACGGTGTCAACAACGGTCTCTAGAAAAACACACCCAACTTACTTTCATAATCAACGTTTCAGTGACGTCATTCGCCGGTACGTGAGCGGTCACCGCTCTTCTAGGAAACCGTAGCGAGTCAGTTCTCCGGCCTTTCTCTGGCCTGGCCTCGTGTTTGTATACAAGTCTGAAGTCTCGCGGCTTACTGAAGTTACTGAACTAAACCAAACTAACTAGCCTCTTGTCTGGACAGCGGCAGCGTGCCAGCCAACCTCAAATATTTTATTCCCAACACTTGTGTAAGTGCTTGTTTTCGGAGACGCGGGGCGTTGAGGGTCGCGTGTGGCGGGGCGGCCTGCACTAAATTCAAACATAAATGGCGTTGTATGCGAGCGTTTACGGAGAAGCGATATTTCACGCGTTTGCTTAAAATGCAGGCGGAGCCCGCGGATGGAGCTGCGTCCCACGCGACGTATATCGCAGCGGTGCACGCAGCGTTGCGGCTAGCTATTCTTGCAATTCTCCGTTTACGGTACTACGTAGCGACAACCGCGGTGGGGCCCGCGGCGTCGTACGCGCCACGCCCCACGTCTTCTTAAATAACATCATAAATTGCCAAATGTTTGTGTTTGCGCATGTGATGACGCGGGCCGCTGTACGTGCCGCCTGTCTGTAAACAGAAAAAACGTCTGACACACCATGAAAAGAAACGCCGCGCGCGACGCACAACGCCCCGCGTCTCCGTAAACGAGCTCTAATAAGTATCAGTCAATCTTACCTAAAAACAGTAACGTGCTAGCCAGCGCGCATGCGCAATCTAAGGGTCACGACACACCCGCGGAACGTACGGCGCCGACACTTCAGCGTTCTGAATGATCAAATATTGAATAATAATAGTATTGAAAAACACTACGAGCGTATTCAACCGAATGTTCGGCGCCGAACGTTACGCAGACGTGCCGCGACACTAACTTTAGAGCGGCAAAGTTAATTGTCGCGCACTGTAATCAGCAAATTGAAAAAAAATATCCTGTGTTTATACAGGGTGAAACTCAAAAAAAATCAAATAAAAATAATAACTCGAAAACTACAAAAAATCGCGGAACATACATGGGGTTTTTTCGAACACCCCTGGACATGAGGAATCTATAATTTTTTTTATGAGGTGTATTTTTGGTCCATAACGCATAACGATAACGAGACAGTATATTCGTGTCTCGTTATCGTTATGCCGAAACCAATCTGAAAGGTTCTTTATCTGAATCAGACTGACAGTGTCAGCTGTCAGTTTGCCAATCAATTAAATTGTCAAAAACTTGCAAAGTTTACTGAAAATTGAACCTGTGCTGTGTACCATTTTGCAATATTGGTATCTTTGTAACATATTGTGAAGATAAAATTGATCAAAATTAAAGTATCATTGTTCCTTGATTGTATTTGTGATATCATTGCTACCTAAAAATGAATAACAGTGGTTATACTCCCAATACAGGTGTTACAGGTGCGTAACCAAAACAATACGATATTCATAATAAAAAATATCACCCGTTTGCATAGCGAAAAATTGGTCAGAAGGTCATCTTACTTACAAACTGTAATTTTTATTTTCCAGCACCAATCGACCCCGGCTGGAACGACCCTCCGAAGTTTTCTTATAATCCGCAGACTACACCGAATAAGCCGCGAAATATTTTGAATAAAAGAGTGGCGTTTCCCTTATCAAGCGCCACGTCTAGTCCTGTTGCCATGCCCCCTGTGAACATACCACCAATGCCTGCAGCATTCCCTCCTGCACCACCTGCTCAGATTCCCAGCATACAACCACAAGAGATAGATGTGGACAGTGAGAATACTCTAAAGGAAGTGAAGGGAATACTTCTAGAGCTCTTAGACAACAGCAGTGAGCTTGGTGCCAAAGCAAATGATATCAGAAGAAGAATAGGGGTGATGGAAGAAATGTGGTCTTCTGGGAAATTAGATAGTAGAATATTTGTGCAAATGAAGAACCTTGCATATGGTGAGTTCATAAAATTTTATTACTAAATAAATTACTTTCTTTTATTTTTGTTTGTAAATCTAAATAATAATTTTATTGATGTCTGTAAATCTGAGTGTAATATTGTTTTTGTGAGATTACTCACAGACCCAGTTGAGTCATACTGTTATTGATACAGCTAAGACCAAAATTCATGCACACTGAACATCTAGAGCATTTAGGCAGTGAATATTTATGTAATGTTCCATTTCTTTCCCTTTCAATATTATAAGTTATATAACCACATTTCTAACAAACTCTTCGTAAACAATGCCTCGTCAATATTTAAAAACAGAATACCAAATAATTAGTTTAGCCTTTTCACAGTTCCATAGTTGACTTGTAAATAAAAAAGAAACAATAATACTGTAAATACTGTATTGCTGCCAAACCTTCTGTATTTCCATATTATATAAGTTTCCTTTTGGTCTTTGCCAGCAGAGCACAAAAGACGGCATTATAATGATGCAGATAAATCTATAAATTTATTTGTTTCAGCACTCCAGGATGACACTCCAAAGAAAGCGGATGACATACACCGAGAACTGATGATTAACCATGTGAGTGCTGTTGGCACATGGATGCCGGGTATCAAGCAGTTAATACACAACTGTATAGCTCGCTCAGAACTGCTCTCTATTGACAAGGAATAGAATAGACATAAGAATTTGCAGCTGCTATTTTCCATTTCGCATTTTGAATTACTATAGTTGCTTCCATTCTTGCTTAACCCATTGTATTACAAAACGTGATCCACATGATGCACAATGAAAATTTTATTGTCTATGATAGTGGCATGCAAGAGCTTGTCCTATCAACAGAACACTGAAACATTGAACATCTTTATAAAAAGCAGCACAATGAAGGATGCTTTTTTAGAACATTTTTTTTGTAATATAGAGTAAACTTAGTTTCTCCCATAATAGCCAAACATCCTATTTATTTTGTAGAAAACAGAAATATTTAAAAAAAATATATAAATATTTTAATTATTAACCCTTCAATAAAAATATATACTTAAGTATCATATTTTTAAGGAAAGTATTGTGATGTTCTTAATAAGTTAAACTTCTAAGTTTGCCATGTGAAATATGAGGTACAATATAAGCTGTGTTGTGTTGTAAAAGTTGTAAATAAAATAAAAATACTATAATTATATATATCAATACTTTATTTGTTCTTATTTCTAAAGTAGTTCATAACGTAATATTCGTTATCCTGCACATTTTTACAGTCACTTATCAAAATATAATAATTTTATATGAGATGTACTTGATTCTTCTCTGTACTTCACAGAATTATCGTTACCGCGAGTTTATTTGCAAAAAAATACCATATTTTCCACATTTCTTTATGAAACTCATCAATAGGACATTCCTAATATTCTTTAATTAACGAAGAGATCCCTACAATACTTCTCAAACCCCTGATTTCCCTCATATGGTCTATTGTCTATATGCCTCGTTTGATAGGCTTGGGCGCGACAGTGACTCGCACGGGGCGACACAACTCGATGAGCTGCGCCGGCTCGCGGCCGCCGCCCTCTTCCACCGCCAGGCACACGGAGATGTCCACGCCGCAGGGCTCCGTCCACACGCCGTGCGATATCAACACCTTGGTTAGGAGACGCACGTTCTGGGTGCCGTCGTCATCTGTCAAAACATTAATTATGATTTGATTTGATACACAAGATTAGTCATGCTTTTTATGCGCCAATACAATGATGCGATAATTTTTAGCTACTCAATATATCAATGTTTTTGCATTAGAAATATTGAGTAGTTATATACCGCTCAACCGTTACACTGGCTTTCAGGAGGCCATAACAATTAAAAATCTATTGTGTCTCGTTAATGACACTTGAAGGTCAAACTGAAAAAAAAACTTGCATGCTTAGATGATAGTTGCAAAGGACAGCAAACCAACGTCTAGGGTGTAATTCATTGTCTTCTACAGCAATTTATAAAAGAGAACCATTTTCATTTCCCCTTGGCACCATCAGTGAGCACAACAGGAACAATTTGTTGTTTATTTCTTTATGACTAGGAGAAATGTTCTTTATTTACTTAGCAACAGAACCACAGACGAATACAGACGGGACAATCCTCAGTTTAGGTACAATTACGCGGAGGGCCCGTCTTGCGGGGCCAAGTGTAACGTAGTCAGAAGATCTAAGAGTCGTGCGATAGAAAGAGAAGCAACTTCTAGGTAAATATTTACTGTAGGTGATTAGCACTGTGCGACCTGAATTGTACTTTATTGTGTAGTAGCAAGAGTCGCTCTTTATTTAAATGATTTTGCGGAGTGTCCCATCTGTATTAATCTGTGACAGGACTCATAACCTACTAGTATTTTGATGGTCGAGCGGCCTCAGATGATCCTTGTGCGGCACGAGCGCGTGCACTCGGGTGTCGGGATACGCCACACGCACTCGCAGCTGGGCGGGGTTCCGGACGCGCAGCACTTCGGCCTCCAGCGCCACGCCCGCGACCAGGCCGGCACTGAACCGCACTACTGTGTCGTTGTCTGCGGCTGGTTCTAGAATGCTGGCAGTGCACATGCGGATCTGTACATAGGAAACATCATTTTTATTTAAAAGCAAGTGATATCCTTCATGTGAACTTGCACTCCGGTTTCATAGATATGAAGTTACAAGTACGCGGCGGGCTCTTGTCGGGCCTGTTCAGTGAGCGTAACGTGGTCAGAAGATATAAGAGTTACGCGATAGAAAGAGAGGCAACTTCTAGGTGAATATAACTGTAGGGTATGTAGGCAATAGTGCTGTGCGACCTGAATTATACTTTATTGTGTCATAGCGAGAGTCGTTTTATCTGTAGTAATCTGTGCCAAAACCGAGGGTTTCGTCGTTCAGTCGTACTCCTAGCGACTAAAACGCAATGACAAAGGAGTACGAATTCGAATTCTCCCATGTAAAAACTAACTGTGCAGCAGCAACTGTTTCAAAGTGGTACTTTACATCCGTCTTCTTGCAAAAATAATAATAAATACTTTAAATTCTGGTTATGTAATTTAGCTATGGAAAACGATGCAAGCTGCAATACTTGATTCCGTCCATTCAAATTCATAATTATATTAGTGTGACAGATCTAGTTTTTGTACAATAACTTGCACCTGAAATGTGTTGAAATAAGAGAGGTGAAGGAAAATCTTATAAATTCTTCCTTTCATATCGTTATC
Source organism: Conistra vaccinii (assembly GCA_948150665.1). Taxonomy (NCBI): domain Eukaryota; kingdom Metazoa; phylum Arthropoda; class Insecta; order Lepidoptera; family Noctuidae; genus Conistra; species Conistra vaccinii. The sequence continues at coordinate 9,814,809 of OX411317.1, read as the reverse complement.
TTAGCACGTAACAATAACATACCTTAATATTAGGTTTCGGTATGACGGGCAGCGGCGCGGACTGTAGCAGCGGCATGACGGCGCGGGCGAGCGCGGCCGGCTTGTGGTCCGCGTTCATCGACAGCTGGCGGAACACGGCGATCGTGAACGGGTCGGGTTCTACTCCTGTATGCGAAGAAAAAAGGTTAAAGTTGAGGAGAGATTATGATAAGAATAATCTCGGAGAGGCCAGAGTCTGCAGCATCCAGCCGGATGAACCTCCAAGCTCCATAAAGCTCACCTACATGGCGGAACTAGAGTGTAAGCCGCATAGAACTCGTAAACTTTAGTGGGTTCTTATCTACACTATACTCGTACATCATAGGTCGCCCACCCCACGCAGCTAAAGTGCACGCCGTATAGGGGTCTACACTGCACTCGTACATCTTAGGTCGCCCACTCGGGTAAACCACAGTGGACGCTGCATAGGGGTCTACACTATACTCGTACATTACAGGTCGCTCACACGGCTATCCACAGTGCACGCCGCATCGGGATCTACACTATACTCGTACATCTCTGAACAGATCACCTACATGGCTGAATCCGAGTGCACGCCGCATAGGGCTCTACACGTGAAGCTTCACGGGACGAGACGCAGGGGCGGATTCAGGATTTCATTTTAGGGGGGGCCATTCTGACAAGGTTCAGAGCTAGGGTTAAAATCACAAGTAAACAAAAAATCAAGTTTTAAATTAGCTAGATTTTTTACAAAATACCTAAAGTTAAAACGCCTTGTGCTGCTTTTGGCAAACCTATCTATAGGTATTTGCATTTTTGAGGATTTATTATATTCATTTCAAGTTCCCACAGTTCCAAGTGGACGTGGTTACGAGGGGTAAGTAATATATGGTATAATTACAAAATGACTAATATTTACAAGATATAACAACGGAATCTATAATTTTATTTGTTATAATCATCAGTTAATATAAGAAACGATTGATATAATTTTAAAATAACTAATTTTTATAATCATAACATACATTTAACATAAAATGGTTTGATATACCACTCAAAAGACCTAAAACATATTTAGTCTAATATGTAATTTCTATCACAGTTAGTAACCTGAGTAGATATACCTAACTATTACCACCTGCCAAGATGGTCACTCGCTACGCTCGCTAGCCTTCACGCGTTAATGGTCACTGTTCTAACCTAACCCAAATGGTTCACCAACAATAGAGAGGATCTGGCACTCGGCGGCCGCTGCCGCGGCACGCTCCCTACGGTCGCTCGCCTTCGCGCGTTAATGGTCACTGTTCTAACCTAACCTAACCCGAATGGTTCACCAACAAGAGAGGGGATCTGGCACTCGGCGGCCGCTGCCGCGGCACGCTCCCTACGGTCGCTCGCCTTCGCGCGTTAATGGTCACTGTTCTAACCTAACCTAACCCAAATGATTCACCAACAATAGAGGGGATCTGACGCTCGGCGGCCGCTCACGCCTTAGCCTTCTTACCTAACCTATCCGAGTCGGATTGCTTTGAATCGGGGTGTTAACCATAATGATGGTATCAATATATATTTTAAACGATAGACCTAATGATTTTCGATTAAATAAACGTTATATCCAATAACATTATACGAAATAAGTTTTAGAGTATATAAATGTTATATGTAAAGAAATTATATCAACAGTTGGTATATCTCACGTTTATTATATCTTGTGAACGTTATTGAAATGAAAATATACCAAATAAGTTTATATGATATGAGACGCACCCGGTTACGAGATGGGTTGCTTGCTAGTGATCCTAAGTATGTGCATGCTGACAAGTACACATATATATTAACTGAGAAGTAAAAATTCAGTAAAGAATATATTTCTGTTTCCTGATACCTACCTATGACTATGCTGTGTAAAAGTGCACCTGATTTGAATCGAAAGTATGGAATTCCTCGGTTTGGGGGGGGGGGGGCATGGGGCCATGCCCCCCCCCCCCCCCTGTATCCGCCAATGACGAGACGAGATTATTATAATAATATGACATATTAAGTTGACATGTGTGATTTTATTATTTTATAAATCTTGACTAACATAATTTTGAAAGCCTTTGTAACTAAAAATTTATGGAGAAATCAATTAGTATGAATTAAATTAATTTATTATAATGCAGTGGAATGAATGATTCCGCTGGACGCAGGAAGCACAGAATCCGTCGAAGTGGCGGTGATGGCGGAGGCCTATGTTCAGCAGTGGCTAGGAAAAGTTGCAGGAGTAATCTGCAATTTTAGTATTGTATTTGCGGCAAAAACCTGACCCAACACACAGCAAGAAAAGTTTAGTACAGTTCGTCTTTCCTACTTTATTACAGTAGGCTGCATGTCAGTGGTAATATAATGAATACAGGGCATCTTATTATATTTTCTTTTTCGTGTGTTTACTGACAGATGTGCGACATGCGCCCGACTGCACCTACGAAACCTTAAAAAAAAAAAGTTATCAAGTATAGACGAGTAGATTTTTGTAACCATATCTTACCTGCAGAAGCCAGCAATCGATCTAGCAGTTCAGCATGATGCGTGAGCGCCGCAGCGGCCGAGAGTGCCGCGGCGTGGCCGGGCGCGGGCGGCGCGGGCGGCGCGCCCACGGCGCCGTGCGCGGGCGGCGCGGAGGGCGCGGCCGCGGCCCACAGGCGCGCGGCACTCACGCGGAGCGCTAGTTGCCACACGCAGGCGCTTTCTTGTTCGGATACACCGCTGAATTGATGTTGTAGCCTGGTAATATAGGAAAAGAGGAATTTCTCATGTGTTCTTGCAACATTCGCAAAGGACATGAAAACGGGAGCAAAGAATAATAACTCAATCAATCTTCCTAGCTTTTTTCCCAACTATCTTGGGGTCGGCTTCCAGTCTAACCGGATGCAGCTGAATACCAGTATTTTACATGGAGCGACTGCCTATCTGACCTCCACAACCCAGTAACTGGGTAATACGGTACCCCTTGGTAAGACTGGTGTCAGACTTTCGGGCTCAAAGAAAGCTTGCTTGTATTAAAAGTAAGTAAGTATGCAAAGTACAAGTGCACGGTAGGAAGGTTGGGAGACGACTGGCGTGCTGGACTGTGAGGAAAGGGAGAGAGGAGTAAGAGGATGCTGCGTCAGCAGCAAGAATGCAGCATAGACAGCTGAGTAAGCCCGAAGGGGTACAGGTAAAGGGTGTAACAGCCCCCCGATTTGGAGGAAACTTACGGGTGGAAGGTAAGTTGACGCCGGAAGGAAAGGTAAGTTTTTCCAGGTTTTTAGGTTACTCGGAGTCTAGGAGCAGGAATATCTTCGACATCTATGGATGCCATTTCTATGGGAGTATCTGGTTTAGGATTACATCTAGAAGTCTTAATTAACTTATAATAACAATACAATTTATAGGAAATAACTAAGATTATAATTACACTTATAATAACAGTAGTATAGGAATAATAGTTACCGTAAAGGACAATATGAGGTTTTTCAACTACTCCATTAAGATTTGTTTTAATTTGATCAGTTACTTTATTATAATTTGAGAAAAGGGAGTCCAAATTATTTATGTTTTTTAAGTTAACGTAGGGAACTTTAATATTGTCTTTTAAATATGTAATAGAACTACAACAAGTATCATTAATTATTTCGAAATGCAGTACTATTGGTTTTATTCTAATTTCAATATTATGTTTAGGTATTAACTTATTGTCGTTGCAATAGGTAATACAATTGTCTGGTATAGTTAGTATACCAGTACCGGAAATAGAAGATTCGGATAAATCTTGATTATTACATTCTATTGTTATTTTAGAATTTTGACTAATCATGTATATCCATTGGTTGTTATGTAATTTATGAAAGGTTTCAAAGTTACCATTAACAAATTCGGTTTTACATAGAGGTGGAACGGAAGTCAGAGCTTTTGAAATAACCTCAGTTTCACATATTGGTACGGCTGACGTGGAGTATGCGTTGGAGATTTCGCAGATATAATATTGCGTACTTATAACTTTACAGGTATTGAGTGAATTTAATTTACAATAAGATGATTTATCTTTAGTTATGCCCAAGTATTTAGTGGATGGTATTATTGTAGAATACAATGTATTGTTAATAGTTAGGGCAATAGGATAAGGTATAGTATGATACAAGTCAAATTCTTTTGTATTCACTAAAGGCATTTGTATCACAAATATTATTTTGTTATTTGCATAATAGCTAGATACATCGGATACGTTTACTAAAATATGGATATTATCTAAGGTTAAGGGTACAGGTAATTGCTTAGAACTAGGTAGAAATCTATAATTATCCACAAGATCTGAAAACAGTTGTTTAGGGGTAATAATAGATGGATATAGTATATTGGACTTACTAAACATAATAGCATTATTAATATCTTCTAACTTAAATGACAAGGTTAATAGACAACTTTCTAAAATATTCGACAATCCCGATATTTTAGATCTCATTAATAGTTTATCGGAAACTAGTGTTAAATTCACCATTTCCTGATTCAAGGTATCAATAGCATAACTTAGACTAACTTCATTAGCATTAATTTTATCAATAACTTCTTTTAGAGATAATAGTGTGGATGTTGTAACCATCATGTTTTCTTTCATAAGGGTTGCCAGTTTGGTTTGATCGTTCTCTAAAGTTTGAATGGCATTACTATATTTTTCGGCATCATTTTGGTCCATATTACCGAATAGTTGTTTAATTACTGAGCCGATTCCACCAAACCAGGCTGATCTTTTATAAGATTTAGGTATAAGGTGAGAAATAGATTCAAAGTCTCTAATTATATCAGTATACCGGGATGACAATGGTTGGAATAAATAGTGACATTCGCCTTCATAATAAGCATTACTTTGATTACATAAAAATTTGGAAGTTCTTAGGATATCCCTTATATTATCCAAATGTGGTTGAATGAAAGAGATATCTATGGGAATGATAATATCTAGAGTATCATCAGTTATTTTTAAAGAGCCAATGGGGTCAAAATATATGCCTGCGTCGTCTGATGCTGGCCGGATATATTCTTGACCGTTTGACGCCAGGGTAGGATAAATGTAACCAATTCTGGAAGGAAAGGTTATTTAAATTAGCTAAATCGTATATCAATTACTATCTATGTTTCATTACTAGTAGCTAATTTAATTTCGTCAAAATGATGTTTGACGTGACGTCTATTTATTAAAAGTGACGCGGTGTTATTTCCATGAATTTTCACGATTTTGAACGGGCCTTTCCATATGGGTGATAGAGCTTTTCTAAGGCGTAAATGATTTTTAAGATAGACTAGATCGCCGACTTTATATTTAATTGGCCTTGTGTGAGTATCGTAATAAGTTTTGGAATTTAACTTTGATTTCTGTATATATTCTATTGCCTTTGCTCGGCAGTACTTAAGTCTATTTTGGAGTATGCGGACATATTCAGGGTAAGTAGCGCCTGTTGTTTCTTCGTAGATGGAATTCGGTATATATGGTTTATTTCCAAATACAAGTTCATAAGGAGAGAAATGAGTGGTTGAATGGACGGCCGTGTTATACGCAAGCATAGCTGTGTATACAAAGCGGGGCCAGTTATTTTGTTGCTCATTTACATAGGATTTTAAGTATTCTTTTAGGGTAGAATGACTTCTCTCGAGAGCACCTTGAGTCTGAGGGTGATACGGGGTGGACCATAATTGTTTTATTTTTAATAAATTACATGTTTGTTTAAATAGCTCGGCCGTGAAGTTGGTGCCTTGGTCTGTCAGGATTGTTTTGGGTATTCCAAACAATGTGATAAAATGGACCAGACATTCACATGTTTCTTCAGCAGTAGTGTTAGTGATTGGATAAGCAGCTGAGAATTTGGTAAGGTCATCTTGGAGAGTCAAGATATATTTATATTTATCATTACCGGCTTCTGGTAGTGGTCCTACGATATCAAAGGCTACGCGTTCAAAGGGGCGTGTAGAAAGAGATGTGATTTGCATAGGGGCACGATTGGTTCTTCTAAGGGCTTTGTTAATTTGGCATTGCGGGCATTTCTTTACGTAATTTTCGACATCTACTCGCATGTTTTTCCAGTAGTATTTTTCTTGGATACGTTTCAGCATTCTAACAGAACCTAAATGACCGGCTATAGGGAGATCATGATTTACCTTCATGATTTTAGGAATTTCACTTAGTGATGGGTAGATAATAGTATTTTTATAAATGTGTATAGTCATTTCTGAATTGTGAAATAAATATAGAATTATATTATATAGTTTAATATATTGATGAGTATCGAAAGGATTATTGAAGTCAGATATAGCTATTTCGGGGTTATTTTGATCTGTGAGACTGACAACTAACTCGTTTCTCACGGATTTAAGACATTTGTAGATATCTTCATATGTACAAGAGTCAAAGTGATTGACCTTGGTAAAAATGAAATAATAAATTTTATTTTCAAATTCATATTTATGGAAAGAATGTAATGTTCTTTCTAGTAAGGAAAATTCGTTCAAATTAGGAATATTAGATATGACCTCTTGAGTATATGGAATGGATTCATCCATATCTATAGATGTAGGAATGATAACATATTTTTTATCAGTTTTGGATAAGCTTTCGTTATGTTCTATTATGGTTACGTTAGGATTGAAGTCCTTAGAAGTAGTTTTAAGGAATTCTGAATAATTACCATCTGGAGTAGTGGAGCTACTAGGACTCGGGAGTTCAGGAGGTGATATTGGGTTTGAGCGATTATCTATTATATTATCTAGGTCATCAAGGTTGCCTAGGTCTGGTAAACTTGTAGGTTGGATAACGTGATCCGTGAGATCTTCAAGTTGGATCAAATCGTCAGGAGAAACAGTTGGGAGAACATCTGGATTCGATGTTTCCTCGTGGTCAGGCGAGTTTAAATTCTGATTAGAAGTACTAGGTATAGGATGTATAGGGTTGACAGATTTGGTTATAGGATAGCGGGATAATGCATCGGCGGCATTATTTAGTTTTCCTTTTCGATATATTATTTCATACTCATATTCCTCCAATTTTAATCTCCATCTCTGGAGTTTACTACTGGGGTCAGAATGATTGAAAAGCCAACGTAAGGGACGATGGTCAGTAATTATTGTGAATTTTCTGCCATAGAGGTATGGACGGAAGGTTTTACAGCCGAAAAGAATTGCAAGTAATTCTTTTTCCGTTGTACTATAGTTGCACTCATTTTTGTTGAGTGTACGTGAAGCATAGGCAATAGGCTTATCTTCGTTTATTTTACCTTGGGAAAGAATAGCGCTGATCGCATAATTGGATGCATCACAGCTCAGAAGGAACGGCAAGGAGAAGTCAGGATATGATAATAGCGGAGCTGTAGTCAATTTGTTTTTTAGGGTCTCAAAAGATAACTGATGTTCGTTTGACCATACGAACTCTACATTCTTCTTCAGCAGATTTGTTAAAGGCTTTGCAATGCTTGAAAAATTAGAGATGAACCTACGATAATAAGAGACGAAACCAAGAAATGATTTGATGTCTTTGGGAGTTTTCGGTATAGGGAATTCGTGAACCGCCCTTAGTTTTTCAGGGTTTGGTTTAACGCCTTTGTCGGTAATGACATGGCCTAGATATGAAACTTCCTTTCGTAAAAATTCGCACTTATCGGGTTGAAGCTTTAAACTGAATTGACGGAGTCTAGAAAATACGTTAGTGAGGTCATTCATATGAGAGGGGATATCAAATGAGTAAATGACGATATCATCGAGATATACGAAGCATTGGATGCCCTGGAGACCAGATAAAGCGGAGTTCATTAATCTCTGAAAGGTGGACTGTGCATTTTTTAGTCCAAATGGCATACGTGTGAATTCGTAATGCCCTGTTGGAACTGAAAATGCTGTTTTAGGAGAATCATCAGGGGACATATTAATCTGATGGAAGCCGGAAGCTAGATCTAATGTGCTGAAGTATTTGCACTTGCCTAATTGGTCTAGGATCTCGGCTATATTTGGGATAGGATAGGAATCACCGATGGTCACGTCGTTAAGTTTACGGTAATCGATTACAACGCGCCATTTTCTTTGACCGGAAGCATCAAGCTTCTTGGGTACTACCCAAATCGGTGAGGACCATGGGGACATAGAAGGTTTTATTATACCTTGTTTCAACATTTTTTCAACTTGGGAATCAACCTCTTTCTTATGGCATTCGGGAAATCTGTATGTTTTTACATGAATTGGGTTATCAGAAGTGGTTTTAATTTTATGTTCTATTGCATCAGTGCAGGTTAACTGATCATCGGATAAGTGGAAAATGTCTGAAAACTGAGAGCAGACAGAGTATAATGCCTCAGTTTCTTCTGGATTAAGGTGGGACACGCGAAGCTGCTTTAAAACTTCTTCTGTGCGTTCATGAATATGGGGTTCGGCTATGGTACCGATAAAGACTGAAGCCTGTAGTTCGAAGGGATTTAGATGTAATTTAAGATCAGACTTAATGGTTGCAGGTTCTTCCGAGGTGTTGACAATGGAAATATTAACACGGTTGTTATTCTTAACTTGAACCATACAGTTTGCTATTAATAGATTTTTAGATATGTGTTGGTCGATTATTAGACCTTCTCGGATTTCTGGATTTGCTACAGTACATTCGATTATGGTTTCGCTGCGTGGTGCAATAGTATAGACGGGTTCATTGAAATGCATTTTAAGTTTAATATTTTTTAAATGCAACAAACTTTCGTCATAGTTAATTTGACCACTCATGGAATTGAATAAGTCGTTGCCAACTATACCATCGTAGGGTATGTTTAACTCATAGACTAGATTGAATATATGTGTTAGGTATCTACAATCAGTATGAGGTTTATCATGAGTATAGATAGTTACAGGGATTTGTCCTAATGTACGTAGAGGACTATCAGGATTTGAATCGATACCTTTGATTTTGAATGTAATTGATTCGTTAATCACGGGCATATCGTTGATAACTGATTTTTTTATTATACTTATAGATGCGCCAGTATCAACGAGGAGGGATAAATCATTAGAGGACACGGGAGAATTCACTTTTATGTATGGTAAGTATTTATTTGGTATATTAGATGTGAATTCGTATATTTTTTTATTAATATGTTCTTTATTTTCAGGATTCTGGATGATGTCTACGATTTGGGGCTGGTTACCCTGTTGCTTGACTTCATGAGTTTTTAAGGATTTGGAGTCTACGATTTGGGGCTGGTTACCCTGTTGCTTGACTTCATAAGTTTTAAAGGATTTGGAGTCTACGATTTGCGGCTGGTTACCCTGTTGCTTGACTCCAATAGGATGACCTCGAGTTTGGGGCTGATTACCCTGTCCATGGGTCATTATTTGAGTTTTGGCGTCGTCTATTATAGAATTTATCTGTCCCGTGCGACGCTTAATCGGGACGCTATTTAGTTTAAATTGTTGTCAACCGTATCATAACCTTCTTCGGTTACGACATGAATATTGGGTTTGAAGGTAGATGTGCTCGGCTGCGCGTTTGGAGTGGAAGGTTTATTTTGATTAAATCTTTTGTTATTATATTCGCGGAGTTGGCATTTTTCTAGAATATGCCCTGATTTCTTGCAATATCTGCAGAACGGATCATTTGAAGAGGGTTGATTAGGGGAAGGTTTTTGAGATTGATTATTATTAAAGTTATTGGGTTTATTTGGTTTATTATTTGAATCATTGTTACGAAATGATTTCGCGACAAGATTTTGTTTATAGGAGTATTGTTGCAGTTTTTCTTCGGAAATCGCGTAATTTATTGCGTCATTAAGATTTTTCGGGTCCCTGCACCTAACAATGTTAGCTATGCGAGGGATCAGGCCCATCGTGAATGTATGGAGAGCAAGGTCCTCCATTGCAGCTACTCTGCCGAGAATTTCACTCTTCTTGTGACCGGATATGGAAATTTCTGTAAGTAATTGAGATAGACAGGTTTCTATTCTAAGTGAGAATTGGTTAACATTCTCCTGGGCGCCTTGCCTGCAATCCTGGAGCTCTGCAAGAAGATGAGCGTAATGTTTGCGCTCTCCAAACTGTTTTTGGAGGAAATCTTTAAGGGATGGCCACGAATCGAATTCCTTAATTGAGCATGCAATTTCGGCTTTACTGTCTAATTGGCTGATGATATATTTGAAAACAATGTCTACTTGATAAGGGGAGACTAAGGAAATTGCATTATCGCAATTATTTATAAATGCATTTAGTTTTTCTCGGCTGCCATCAAATGGCTTGATGAATTTCAGGATTACGTTTAAAGCTATTCCTTCTTTAGACTCCTCTTTCAAGTTCTTTGTATCTTTGTTTGCCATGTTTGGTAACAATAACACAAGATTTTATAATTAAAAGAATAAGATTAGTTAATTAACAAGTCTGTAAATAAAATTATTAGTCTTAGGTCGACAATGTATGTTATTAAGAAGTCTTATCGCTTATGCGCTGCGTTGAGGCTGGAACTGCGACGGGCGACGAGTCATAACATCCGTTTGGTTTGATGTATTGGAATGTTTAAGATAAGGCGTTTAAAGTTGAACTTATTTTTATAAGTTGAGTTTAGATCACTTTATTATTGGAAAATGTGTTCATAACTCACAGCATTATCATGCACATTTTCTTCATGTTGTTGCTGGAGCTGGAACTGGATTGACCTTGAATTAGGTCAGTACCGGGTTAGCCGGTGAGATGAGCCGTCTCTGAAGGTTTTGAGGCACAGCACTTTCACTTTTAGCACTTTTCACTTTTCACTTTTTCAGGAGGAAACCAAGGATTTTTTCTATCCCTTTTATGCTGCCACCAATGTTAGAACCGGGTTCCGGTTAAAGAATAATAACTATCGTAGCTTATTATAGTTTGACCGACACCGCCGTACCGCGCCATAGAAATGGGCGGCGAGGCTAGCGGGCAGCGTTGACGAATGAGCGGCGGGACGCCGCCCGTGAGCGTTCACGAATGAGCGGTTTGCACTGCCCTCCCGTCTCACCGCGCTCATGCATAAAGTGCAGTACAGCTGTTTCGGTCAAACGATACGGAAAATGCTCGATAATAAACCTTATATTCAGTTTTCAGATACACTTAAAAACTATACATGAGGTTCATCATCAAGAGACCTAAATAACTCTTCCACATTATCATCTTAAATTTTTTACTACTTTCATGAAACTAGATAATATGTATAAGAATTCGAAATTTTTCAGCAAGTCGGATTTTATCTGTTATTATTATAAAAATGTATGCACTAGCAAAAATAACCGCACGGCGAACTTTCTCTACTAGACCTTAGGGTGAAGCAGAGACAAAACATAGTCATCACGAATCATGTTGAAAATTAATATGAAAAAAAAATACAAGAATTAGGCTTGAAGATCAGTAACAAACCTGAGACAATCAGTAGTCAAATGTGCAAGCGCATGTGAAGGCGGTCCATTGGTACTGTGTAGCGCAGAGTTCAGTGCGAGCACGCAGCGAGCGAACACCGACGTGAACTGCGCTGCGCCTGAGACGGCCGGCTCCATCTCCGCTAGTCTGAGGAAATTAGAAAATTAATTCGTTTCATTACGTTGTTTGTGGCTTTCCTGGACGATATCCGATCTGCAGAATGCGTGGCAGCCGCCACGAAATCTGGAAGACTGTAGCTGAAAGGATCTAATCTCCGACTTGGAGTTCCTTTGTTAGGTCTGTCATCTGACTATCCGGTTATTTATCAGAGATTCAAATATGAATTTCTTCATTTGAATTAATATGGATTTGATCATGATGATAAAGACTAACTTATTTTACAATTTGATTTTATGTATCTACTTCAGTTTTTATTTTAGTTATAATAGTTTAATCTTTCTGAGAGACGCTGTCACTGTCGTCCATCGCAGAATACATCATCTCAGCACTCGATTATTATAATAATATATTGACAAACTAACTTGTTGAGCTGCTCCTCAGCCGACTGCAGCATGTTGAGCCTCACGTTGGTAGACAAGGTCACATTGTCGATGTGCTGCATTACTGAGTCGAAGAACCGCCGCACTGCGCTGTCGTCCATCGCTGACTCGATCTTCTCAGCACTCGATTGTTGGGCGTCGCCTGAGACACAGATTATGTTATATGTTATGTTGGCACTACATTTGGCGGTTTTGTAAAAAAAAAATCGTTATTTCACAACTACAAAATGAACTTTATTTCAATAGATTTAAGGTATGTTTTGATTTTTTTTAGAGAATCTTGAAGATTATTAAAAACTGTTTGGCGACCACTGCCAACGAGCTAAGGAGATCCTGGAGGAGTTACCGGCGCGTTTTTATTTTCCATTTGGAGTTTAACCGGTACATTCTACTGGATATCCCGGTCTTGAGGAGACACTTTAATATGGTTTTAGTAAGTAGGAGGTGTCCGACATACCTCTCCCCATTATCCCAAACATTGGACTACAGAGCTCACATTGCCTAATCTACGTGAGGCTCGAAGAGCCTATCTCAGGAGGGGGGGGTTCGGAAAAATCACGAAATATCACAAGGGGGAGGGGGTGTAGTGAGATATCGCATGTATAAAAATCTTTCTTTCTTTCTTTCTATTTAAAGATAAAAATATTCTGTAATTTTTTAAGATTATTTGCACCAAAAATATACACGTGACTTTGGGTAATCTCAATACGTATCACAGGGGGGGGGGGGGAGCGGGGCGTTAAAAAGTTGCTAAAAAACGTCACGTGGTTAATGGACGACCCCTTAGTAACACTTACCTATGGGTAGATAGGGCACGAGGTGCGGCATGGTGTCTCGTAGATATGTGTAGTGTTTGATGGTGTGTTCTTCAAACAGAGGTAACATGGTGGTGCAGTGCTGCGCCGCGTTCAGTACCAGGATCAGTACGCACATGTCTGATTGAGGGGGTCAAGGTATTATGCGTTTATGAGCGTTTATATAGAAAATGGGCAACGTCGCAAATAGCTGTCAAATATTTCGCTGATTTGATTAATTTGGCGATATTACTGTATGGAAATAAGAATTATGGTTAACTGGTGAACTACAATATTAATAATGAATCAAAAAAAAGCTACAACATAACTAATCTGTTCCAGTCCACAGATTAATACAGCTGGCGACACAATAAAGTGCAATTCAGGTCGCACAGCGCTAATTACCTACTAGTTAAAGCAATGGTACGTAAAATTTTATCGGAGAGGCAACAGGATGGCGAGTGGTAATCTGGCTCTTGAAGTGATACCGAACCCCCCCGTACCGTCCGAATGGACCCCAAATGGACGGGGGTGGAGATATGGGGGGGCATAAACATAGTTATTTTTTTGATGAGGCAACCGGATGAAAATGCGGTTGCTTTGAAGTTTATACCCTATTTATATAATTAAAAGCAATTGCCATCCGAAACACGCGGGCCGTTTTCGCACTCACGAATTAAAAAAAAAAACAAAAAAAAGTTATGAGGCAACCGCTCCAAAATTGGTTGTGTTGTATAAAATATGCCATCCGATCCTGCTGGGCAGTTTCTGAGAAACAAGGCTTCAAAGTCACCAAAAAACCCATTTTTGCAAATTTTTTCATTAAAAATCGAACAAAAATAGTTAACATTGTTTAAATCGGATGGCATTCGAAATTTAAGCCCTAATAAGTGCAAGGAATTGTGTGTATCAATACCATCCGGTTTTATTAAAATTCACCCCCATTTTCGGTGATAAATCATCGGTAAGGAGTTTGATGAATTATATACAGCGTATTTATGAACAAATATGAACAAATTAAGAAAATTATTCAAAAAACAAAAAAACCCGACTGCAAAATTACATAACTGAAAAGAGAAAAACAAGCATTAGAATCTATAGAATTTTGGTATCGCAGGCACAAACTAATAACCGGAAATATGGTGTAAGTTTTGTTTGTACTCTCGAAAAACATTACCCTCCTTCTGGGGCAGTCGGGTAACAAGTTACTTAATCCATGATCCGTAAGTTGGTATTTATTTTAAAGGATACAAGCTGGATCTTCCACATCAGGCTCGGGCATGTCGAAGAAGGGATGCACGGCCAGCAAGCGCGTCGTGAGCGGCAGCACCAGGGACGCGTGGGAGCTGCCCAGGCGCTGCACGCACCGGAATGTTGAGCGCTTGTCCTATGGAACACGTCATTTTGGGTTTATTTAAAAAAAGAAGACAAATAACCTAACCTAACCTACCCTTTTCCCAACTATGTTGAGGTCGGCTTCCAGTCTAACCGGATGCAGCTGAATACCAGTTTTTTACATGGAGCGACTGCCTGTCTGACCTACATAACCCAGTAACTGGGTAATAAGATACCCCTTGACTGGTGTCACACTTTCGAGCTTCTGACGACCCGTAACGACTGTCAAAGATCCACGAATGACAGCCGCGACCATTCTGAGGCACGGAGGCGATATGTAAAGATGGTCACCCATCCACTGAACAACCCCGGATGGATCGAATTGATGCAATGAAAAATCAAGGGGATAAAAAGAACAGAAATTAAAAAGATTTACATCCACTTACTTGTGGGTATCTCTTGAGATTCTCCAATATCTTGTCGACGCACATTTCGAGGCAGGTCTTAGATGCGACTGTACACGAGCCGAGCATCCGATGCAGCCCTTCTCTCACGTCCATTGAATAGTCCTGGAAACGATATATCTGGATTAGCCCTTCGCGACGACACGGTTGGCGCAGTTGTTAAGCGCTGCTGCGCTGCGTGTCGCGAGGTCGATTCTCGCACGGAACAAATATTTATATGATCTACAAGAAGGTGTTACGGGACCATTATTGTGTATACAGATTTTCCTAGCGTGGGACAGATTAAAAAAAAAGCCTACGCACGGGCGATTTTTTTCGCACACTGGATTTTCAATGCTCTGCTTAGCGCCGAGAGTCCAAAATCTGTGTCTTTTCGACGCGCTGGGATGCACTCTGTTGGATTCTCAATGCTCGGAGCAATTGCCGAGAGTTGAAAATCTAGTGCGCGGTAAAATCCCGCCGCGATATTTGTACGTCATTGCGAACGTGGGCAAGTATTAAATATTTTTTTTGTTCTTTGATTTTGCCTTCTCTAATGGTCGCAAGAGCGACTGCTGAACGTGGGGTCCGCGGGTTCAATTGGTTCCATCCCGATCAGGCAGGCCTGGAATTATTCAATAGCACGCAAGAGTTCGAATTATTTTCGGATGAATGGAAAGTTATTTGACTCAAGTTAAGGCACACATGACAATTAGGGCTTGCAAAAACCGTTGATATTTTTTACCGGTAAAATAACCGGTAACAATATTTTTTTTACCGGTAAACCGGTAAAACGGTAATGGAGGTATTTTTAAAAATTTCTTTGAATATATATTTTTTTGTAAATAAACTATTTCAGAAGCTTAAAATGAGAAAATAAATAAATAAACTTGGAACTTGGAACGCAATTATTTATTTTAAATATCGATTCATGCCATAAAAGACAAGCAAACAATAAAATAAAATATTTTTATACTTAATGAAAATAATTAGTACAATTTTTTTTAATAATAAAACTCAAGTTCAATCAACAATCAAATAATAAGTAATTAAGATAAAGCTTCAGATTCAAAATATGTTATTATCAAATAATAATTAGTCTTTTTTATATTTTTAATAATCTTCTTACATATTTATAGCTTATGCAACATTAAGAGTTATATTATTGAGATCAAATAGTAATTAGCAATCAACACGTAACTATGCCATAAAATGATCAGACATTTTTAAACAAGTACATTCAAATGACTAATCATGTCTAACACAATAAATCGATGACTAGTATCAAAAAATCTTTGTGATAATAAGCTTTTTATTTAAATTAATAAATTAAACTTACCTACGTAGATTGTAACAAATAAAACACCCAACACCGTTGAACACAAGCAAAAAACAAAGACAAAATAAAGAAATCTTGTCATACGTCACAAACGTCAACGTAAACGTCAAAACTGTGAACCATTTACATGAAAATTTTGTCCATAAAAATATTTAAACCAAAATTAAAAACCGGTAAATTACCGGTTTCATTTATATTTACCGGTAATTTTCTAACCGTCAAAAAAGGCGGTTTACCGGTTAAACGGTAAACCGGTATTGCATGCCCTAATGACAATAGCATCGCCCCTTATAACTTGCGGAATGTGGATAGAACTATACGACTCTGCCTACCCCGCGATGTCTATACAATAGTTTCTTTCATTTCGCAGGTTCGATATCATTATCTACCAAACTATACCAACCTCTAAAGCTCCCAGTATAGTCTCGAGCTGATCTTCCCTCAGCACGATGTGATGCGCGATGCGCGTGAGACTGTCGATGGCGCGCAGGCGCACATCTTCGATCTCGTCATTGAACATGTCGACTAAGAAGTCCAGTGACGTGGTCGCGAACACTGAGTTCTCCATCGAGAGCTGGCAGACTGCGTCTACTGCTGCTGTGCGGACCTCTGAATAAGAAAAGAAAATATTAGTTTCGAAATATAACAATCGAAGAAATATATTAAATTCATTCACTGATAGGACAACGCACAGCCTAAGGGCCATGGCACACCTCCGACCGCTAAACGAATTCCACTACGAAACTTTACTATATTATGTCGCGGTCGCGATTCGAATTCGCGAGGAGGAAGAAATATTATTGTGGTCGTTAATTCGGACCTCTTAGATTGGATTTCCATAAAATCAAACTCCATTATACAACAAAAAAAAATCGGGCAGTCTTTGAGGACTGCCGATAGAAGTGAAAACTAAGTAACTTTTTGATTCTCGCGTTGATGTCTTTCGTTAATTAACTTTTTGATTCTCGCTTTGATGTTTTTCGTTCGAGCGTTAGGTGATGATGACGAGAGTTCCATGATTTTTGTTCACCCAAAAAGTGCTCACCGCGCCTAAAGAAGTTTTCACTTCAAAAATAGGGAGATTCTCGTCGTTAAAGCGTTACCTTTGTCGTGCAGTCATGCGCATGCGCGAGAAGTGCATTCGGCTAGTAACTTGGAATTTTTTGAATGGTCATTAGTCTTTTGCCGTCTGTGTTGCAGAGAAGTGTTATTTGTGGTCGTGGCACGAGTTTTAAGGCTGTGGCTGGTTTGTTTTCATTGTAGGCTGTGCGGTGGCTGTGGACTTGTTAAACGATGCCATACCCATGAGCTCGTCCTCCAGGCCGTGCACGAAGGCGCCGGCCGCGCCGCCGGGCAGCAGCTGCACGGTGGCGCTGGGCAGCAGCTGGCCGGGCGCGTCGTCGGCCCAGCGCCGGCCCGACGCCCACGCGCCGCTGCGGACGAGCTCCGCGCCGCGCTCGTGGGCTGTGCGCTTTTTCTGTAATTACAAACCCAAAAAAGTTGGTCAAACAAGAATCCAAGACATATAATTCTTTAAATCAATACAGGTAGATAAGTCGCAGCCATCTGGTTAAATTAGTCAGATAATTGGACGCCGAGGCCGATAATTAATTGAACTAGAATCATCAATCGTTTAAGAACTTGGCGCATTGAAAGTCAGACCTTTGAAGATGACTGACCAAGACAGCCAAGTGATTCAAAGGGTGAAAAAATTTCTGTGAGCAACTTGGAAATAGCTCTCGACGGCCGCTACCGCGGCACTATCTAAGATAATAATACAATTGGTTTTAGACAACCTACCTTCATATTACTCATAAGCTGCTTATCCAACGTCTGCAGCAGGAAACGATCAGAAACACCACGCGTAGTGCCAAGCAGAGTACAAGCGAGCGCGCGGACTTGCATGCACAGGTCGTTCACAGCTGAACATATGCGCACGAACGCATCGTCCACCAGGCGCATTGTGGTCTCGTCGTCGCAGAGCGTTATTGTGCTGAAAGGATAAATAGGCATGTGATGATGGGAGCTAACTGTAGTAGACATTTGTTATCCTAACTAATATTACAAATGTTCAAATTCAAATTCAAAATATTTTATTTCACATAAACCTACATGGGCACTTATGAAACGTCAGAAGCTACGCACGGTTCCAATTGGTCGTTTCCTATGGAGAAGAGCCGGCAAGAAACTCCACGGTTACTCTTTTAAAAATAATTGGGTTTTACAATATTTACAACAAAAAAAAAAAAAAAAAATACAGTATTATTAGGTATGCGAGGACAGTGTAGGTCTTTCAAGAAGTACCAAGTATGTACTTAACAAAATAGAAGATGGTCAACAAGTGTACAGTCCACTAAGCCTACAGCGTTCTCACATTCACAAAATAGAAAAGAATCTATATAAAAGATAAATAAATTAATAAAAATAAAAACTATTTTAAACGAAATGACATGATTGCTATTACAACTGTAACAAATCTGAATAATTAACATGTCCACAAAAGTCACTAATAAAGAGTTGAAAATTAAATAGTAGGTATATAATGTCAAATAAAATTATGATTATGTCAAGGAAGATTGTAAATAAAACAAAAATATAAACATGGTAATTTGAGAGCAGTTAATAGAATCTTACATATTTTGCCGTTAATGAGGTACCAGGGAAGCCACATGTGCAGAGGGAATTATTGCCAAACTTCTTTGTCTTCAACGTAGTCTTTAATTTTATAATATGCTTTCCTGATAAGGACACGTTTGATGTGGGTTTTGAACTTCCCATCGCTAAGTTCGGTAACCGACTTTGGCAACTTGTTATAAAATCGGATGCTGTTTATAAGAAATGACTTGCTTGTTTTAGTTAATCTAAATTTGGGTATCACAATTTCATGTCTACTACGTGTATTTATATTATGGAAATCGCTTCTTATTTTGAAAAGTCCTAAGTTTTTCCGAACATACAAAATATTTTCTAAGATATAAAGAGAAGGCAGAGTCAGTATATCAATTTCTTTGAATTTGTTTCTAAGAGACTCGCGAGGACCCATTTTATAGATAGCGCGTATTGCCCTCTTTTGTAAAATGAAAATTGAATCTACGTCAGCTGCCGATCCCCACAACAGAACGCCATAAGACATAATACTGTGGAAATAAGCAAAGTATACTAACCTAGCTGTAGCTATATCAGTCAACTGCCTTATTTTTCTTACTGCATATGCAGCTGAACTTAATCTACCTGAAAGAGTTCTAATGTGGGCGCCCCATTGCAATTTTGAATCTAAAGTAATTCCTAAAAATACAGTTTCAATGCGAAAGTGAGTTTGTTTTTTTGATACGCTTTCACGCTAAAACGCCTGAACGGATTTGGATGAAATTTGGCACATGGGTATACCATGACCTGGAAATGGACATAGAATACTTTCTATCCCGATATTCCCACAGGATCGAGACTTATCCGGGTAAAACCACGGGGCGCGGCTAGGCAAAGATAAATTAATGGCAATGTATGAATCCAGTTGCACATTAGCCAAAGCAACATTCTTACACAGCAAATAACATAGGTTAATGTGTTAGGTTTGTTATCAGTTGTTCCTATAAGTAGTTCCTTTTTACAGGATTGTGACAAACATTGAAATGTATGTACTATTGTTTAATGAATATGATGATAAAATAAAAGAACCAGTTGAAACACTTACTTCTCAGGATATTTGTTGCCCAACACCCACACAAGTTTGAGGGCAACCTCCCTAACAATCTCGTAGTCATCGGACAGAGCGATGCACACCAGGTCATACAGGGCTGCGCTCAGTGTCTGTCCTCTCTCATGCATTGTAAGCAGAGACTGGAATGCCCCAGAACGTACTCTGGCATCCTGGAAGGTTACATATTAAATTACAAAATGTAATACTTGTTTTATGGTCTAGGATTTCAGATTTGCATTTTCATAATGAAATCTTAAGAAAACTGCAATTAATAACTTATTTTGTCCTTCATAATAATTTTAACTGCCAACATTAAGAACTAAGGGCTAGCACTTTTATTTATTTATTTATTTATTTATAGCCTTTATTCAGAGTTACAGTGTATTTTAATAACATTTTGTCTTAATTAGTTCTAAGTCTCTGTGTGCCCTTTGGCAAAGGCCTCCTCCATCCCCTTCCAATTCTCCCTGTTTCTTGCCTGTCTAGTCCATGTTTTCCCCGCCGTCCTCACCAAGTCATCCTGCCATCTTTTGAAGGGTTTCCCTTTCTTCCTCTTCCCATCCCTAGGGTACCATAGGGTCACTTTCTTGTTCCACTTCTCTTCTCCCCTGACAGTGTGGCCGGCCCATCTCCATTTGAGTCTTCTCAGTTTAAGTACTACGTCCTGTGTTTTTGTTGCCTTCCTGATTAGACAGTGATTAGTTCTTTCTATCTTTCTTTTTCCCATCATACTCCTTTCCATACTACGTTGACATGTTTTAAGTTTTGTCTGTTGGGCTTTGGTCAAGGCCCATGTTTGGCATCCATAAGTCAGTATAGGCAGAATACTGGTGTTGAAAAGTGTTCCTTTGATAGAGATGTTTAGTTTCTTGTCTTTCATTATTTCTTTATAGGACCAGTATTTCTTCCATGCATGCCCTATTCGTGTTTCTATCTCTTTGCTGGATATGTTACTTGTTGTGATTATTTGTCCTAAATATGTATAATCTTCAACGTAATCTATTGTTATGTTATTTACTGTGATTGTTTCCTTCGCTCTGTTAGTCATTGCTTTAGTTTTTGATGTGTTCATATTTAAGCCTACAGTTTTACTGTGTGTGTCTAAATCAGTTAACATTTCTTGCAGTTCTTGAGACGACTTTGCAAATAAGATGATGTCATCGGCAAATCTCAGGTTGGTTAGGTATTCACCATCAATTTTTAAACCATGGTCTTTCCACTCAAACTGCCTGAAAACATCTTCCAGCACTGTTGTGAAGAGTTTTGGTGAGAGAGGGTCCCCTTGTCGTACGCCCTTTTCTATGTTGATGCTCTCTCCCTCTTTTTCCAATTTTACTGTTGCAGTACTGCCTGTGTATATGTTTTTTATTATTCTAATGTATTTTTCTTCGACTCCTTGCTTTTTCAAGGCGATCCAGATTCTGTTGTGTTCTAAGGAGTCGAAGGCTTTACAGTAGTCTACAAAACAACAATAAAGTGGTAGATCGTATTCTTTATATTTTTCGAAAACTTGCTTCACCACATGGACGTGGTCAACTACCGAGTACTTGCTTCTAAAGCCCGCCTGTTCTCTGGGTTGATTCTCGTCTAATACTTTAGTAATGCGACTCAAAATAATTTTAGCAAATACTTTGTAGACATTTGACATAAGGCTTATTGGACGATAGTTGCCCACATCGCTTCTATCTCCCTTTTTGTGGATAAGAATAATAGTGGACGTAGTCCACTGCGAAGGTATGACTTCTGTTGCTAATACGTCATTGAAAATAGACACCAGAGGCGATGTAATGGCGTTTTGTGTTGCTATCAAGAGTTCGTTGGTTATGCCGTCTGAACCTGGGGCTTTATCCCTTTTCTGTGATTTCAGAGCCTGCTCAACTTCCTCTCTTAGTATGGGTGGTACGCCAGTTGGGTCTTCTAGTGTAACATCGTCTGTAGTTATTGACTTTGAGTACAGTTCTCTATAAAAGTTTGTCGCTGTTTCGATTATATCCGGTCGCTTTGTCTTCACTTCGCCTCTTTTATTTTTAATGTTTGGTATCCAGTCTTTCTTCTCTATTAAGCATTTTATTGCCTTCTTTACTCCCCCTGTTCGGATGATGTGTTCTTCGAACGTTTTTAGTCTATGAGACTGTCTGTCTTTCCTCATCATGGTACGTATTTCTTTTGAAATTTTTGTTATTTTCTGCCTTACTTCTTTAGATTTGTTTTTAATGCCAATAAGTGTTGCCCTTTCATCCTGTAATCTAAGTGCTTCTTCTGTTATTTTGTTTGTTGCTACGGCTCTTGTTTTGGGTATTTTCTGGCAAAGCATGTTTTCTAAGTAATTATACTTCCTTTGGAGCTCTAATTGGTAAGTAGATGTTGCAAAGTTTTTAAGTTGTTCTTGTAATTTTGTTGATAGTAGCTGCATTTCATCGTTTGTTAATTTCGAAGAGGTTTTTATGTTGTGTCTGGATTTTTTTCCTGGGTTCATTTTTAGTTTCGCTCTTACCATTCGGTGGTTAGTGTTAAAGTTTAGATTTCGTATTATTCCACAGTCGTCAAATGAATTCCTTCTATTGGAAAGAATGAAATCTATTTGGTTTTTATATCTGCCATCAGGGGACGTCCAGGTCCATAAATCATTTCTATTCTTCTTGTACATACTGTTCAAAACTGTAAGGTTGTGTTCGTGGCAAAGATTTATTAGTTTGTTGCCATTCCTGTTCCGTTTCCCTATGGTGTGAGGACCAATAATGTTATTCTCACTTTGGTATGCACTTCCAATTTGGGCGTTGAAATCCCCCATTATGATTAAATTCTTATGAGCATAATTGTGTATAGTTGAGTTTATGTCCTCATAGAATCTTTTTATTTCTGCTTTACTAGATGTTTCGGTTGGTGAATATATCTGAATAATGGTCCATTTCTCCTTGTAGCAGTGTAGATTTAAGTTTAACACTGTTATCCTTTCTGAGATTGCTATTATTTCATCTATGGAGTTCTTAAGATGTTTTTTAATTATGAAGCCGACACCGTGTCTGCCTTTTGTCTCTCCTTTATAGTGTAGAATGAAATCATCAAATTCTTCTATTCCTTCTCCCATTCTTCTTACCTCGCTTAGGCCTAGTATGTCCCAATTCACCTGTTTTAGGGCTAACAATAATTCTTGCAAACTTTCGTCTGATTTCAACGTAAGTGCATTTAATGTGTTGATGTAGATATATTCCGACTCTGTGGTATGTTTAGGGTTATTTGATGGAGGGTTGCGGTCATAATTCCCCACGGTGACCGCTGACCGGCTTGGGGAAATTTGTTTTCTGTTTTTGGTTGTTTTAGTTTTTATTTTTCTATTGTTTGTCTTCCGGGGACTGGTGTGTGCTAGTTGCTATTGTTTGGTTGTTCCGAGTTGTGAGTTTGATCTAGGACGGTTCATGTATTCAAAAGCATTTGTTTTATTTACTTTACTTGGGGCCCTTATTCCAGCCCCCTCCTTGTCTTCATTAGCTGGATGAGTTGGAGTTTTTGATGGTGAGCGCTTCCTTTTATCCTTGCTCTTATCTTGGCTAGTTCTCCCTTTTACAATGAGTTTGTCGTAGCGGATGATCGCCTGATTCCCTTTTTTGGCTTCTTCTAGTTTCTTGATTTTCAATTCTTTCCTGATTTCTAAAATGTCTTTGGGAAAGTCCTCTGTTGCATAGATGTTGGTAGGGAAGTTTTTGTTATTTCTCAGAGTCTCAATTTTTCTCCAAGCAAGTGTGAATTTTACGAGAATGGCTAGCACTAATAACTAACTAATACACTAGTTTAAAGCACCCAAAGGGCAAATACACGCAAATCAAACGGCGAATCCCTCAAAAAGTATAGGTTGGTCTAACGATGGCTCGCCCAACATGTACTGGGGGCATTAAGTATGTTTGTCCGTTTTGTTTTCAGCACTTCAGCAGCCTATCTAGAAGTGACATACTAAGTATTGAATTTTAATTAAATACATTAAAAAGAAACCAATTTTTTACATAAATGTTTACCCTACCATTCTCTTATAGTCATTTTAAATATTTATGTTTATTTCATACTTCAGCATGTGAATAGTCCCCAAGCAGTTTCACAATGGCATCAGCTTCCGTTGCCATCTCTGTAGTCCGCTCTGACTCAGGGTGTATGGGATACAGTTCACTGATGAGCTGGAGGCACCGGCACTTCACCTGGTGGCTGGTATCCTTCAGGTTGTCCTTGGCTACTGCTACCAGACGCATCATCAGGATTTTGTCATCATTTAGCTTATTGCCAAGTTTTAGTAGAGTGGCTATGCCTTGCGCTATAACCTGTTCATAGACATAAAAATTTTTAAATGTATTTTTTATATGTGAGATGTGTAAAACATGTAGTCCAAGTTTCTCAATGTTAAGGTTACTTGTTATCCATACTATCAATCCATCTATCTATACCCATTTTTTTTTTAAATCTCTATTGTCCTATTGCTGGGCAAAGGTCTCACCCATACTACGCCATTCATCGTTGTCTGCTGCCTTTTCCAGCCAAGAAAGAGTCTAGGTATATACATGTATATATTAAATAATAGTATATTTTCCATCAATCAATCAGCCTATTAATGTTCCCACTGCTGGGACACAGGCCTCCTCTCTGTGAGAGGGAGTGGGCTGTTATCTACCACGCGGGCCTAGTGCGGGTTGGTAGATGTCACATGTCTTCGAATTTTTTGGTTCTAAGACATGCCGGTTTCCTCACGATGTTTTCCTTCACCGTTTTGAGAGCAATGGTGATGAAATTATTTTACACAAAGTGAAGCGCCTGCTTGGGTTCGAACCCACGACCTACAAATCGTAAGTCGGGGCCGTTACCACTGGGCCACCACTGCTCTCATATTTTTTTTAATTATATGCAAATATTTTCCATAATTATATGCAAATATTATTATTATTAATTCAAAAGTAACTCTGTTTGTCTGACTGTCTTTTCATTGTCATAAAGATAATCCAGTATATATAGGGGATGACAGTTGGTATGGGAAACCCAGAATTTATTCAGTTAAGCATGTGAAAATTCTTAATGCTTTTAGTAAAAAATAAGGAATTACACTGTAAGATGTAATTCCTTATTTTTTTACCAAAAGCATTAAGAATTTTGCAAAATCATCTCCCAAGGGGTTAAAATAGGGGATGATTTTAAAATTCACATCCACATGTACACTCTTTAAAATATGTACACCATTTTTGTGATAATAAACATTTAATATTTTTGTGTACATCTTGTAAAGAGTTTTAAAGTATTTTGGAAATGTATTCAGTCTGCATCTAAGCTAACATTTAGTCTTTATCTATTTAAAATTGGTCCACTGGGTCAACAGTTATTATAATTTGTTATCTGTCTATCTGTAACCTTTCAGTCCTTAACACTTTAAAGGACAGTATACGCCCATAGGCGTCATAACATCGATCACTAATAAAGAACTAGATACACAATCAGCGGCAAAAAATGTCCTCACCGAATGAGCACCCAGTTAAACATTTGGGTGCGCTTTTGATTTAGTAGCATTCGAACGCTCCGACGGTAAACATGCCACATAGTATCGGTCGTAAAAAATTATTGCGTTTTGAACATAGCTTTGTGAAATAAACTTTAAGCATTGCGTATAAGGTTGAATTTACATTAATGTATATTTATTTCAACTATTATTACTTAAACTCAATTTGGTGCCACTTTTAAGAACTTTTGTTTGGGATTGTGTATCTAGTTCTTTATTAGTGATTGATGCGTCATAACAATAAAACTTCTATTGTGTCTCGTTCAGTGTCCTTCAACGTGTTAAGAGCTGAACGGTTTTGGATGTCAGGCATACTGGATAAGCCATGATTTGGGTTCAGACATAGGATACTTTTATCCCAGTAATACGTACTCGAGGGATTATATCAGACCTCCACGCAGGCGAAGCCACGGGCAAAAGCAATGATTTTGACCGAAGTAATTTAGAAACAATAATAAATTCTTACCTTGTGGGAAGTTTCGTTTTTAATCAAGTGAGCTGTCTCATCAATCAGATTACTCAGATTGGCTCCAGGACACTCCAGACCAATGTCACAGAAAAGCCACAGTATCTTTACTCTCACTACAGCTTCTTCTTCAGACTGGAAGTGTTCCGACAGCTTCTTTATAGCTTCTTCAACATCAGACTCTTGGAACTGAAGGCAATCTGAGATGCGCAGTAATAGTTGCAATGCTTCGTCACTAGACTTGCATTTTTCTAATAGGCCAACAAAAGCAGCGGCCGAACTCCCTATAAGGGGCTTTTTAACAAGGTGCAACTTTTTCGTAGGAGGACCATCCTGAAAACAAGTAATTAATTAAATAATCTCAATTATTCATATAAGACTGACCAAGTAAGTTAGTAAGTAACTGCTCCGCAAGCAAAGGTTAGGTGCTTACTTGAAAGGATTTATTGTACTCTGCCAATGCTCTCTTTTTTAGTACTGCTGCCATTTTATATTTTCAGATTCTTCGTATGTTGTTAAGTTCGTAAGTACAATAGGAAAACTGAATTATGAACAGTTTAGCTCATGTTTATATTTTAGTAAATTTGACAGATGGTAGCATTGAATGAACTTCGTTAGCTTCTGTGGTGTAGTACACAACCAACACAGAGCATGAATATGAATAGTGCTCTCTGTACTCTGTGGTTTGCTAATTTGCTTTGCTTACTTGACTGCTTGTAGAACGAAGTTCATTCATTCATGAGCAATACCTCAGAGTAATAACCGGTAATAACCGTAATAATACGGTAATAACTAAGCAATACACAGAATCACAGCTACAATAATGAAGAGCCACAGACGAAGTAATCACAATCAGTAGTATCAGTACTCAATCAGTAATAAATAACAGATAATATTTATAAAAATTGTCCGCGCAGTGAAATGATTTCTACAATTTTGAATACTAGTCTTTTACGACTGCCTCATTGGTCTTGTGGTCGCAAGCACTACTGCTGAGCATGAGGTCCTGGGTTCGATTCCCGGGGTTGGCAAAGTGTTATTGGGTTTTTCTATTTGGAATTTCTCAGTAGCAGAATCTGGATTGGTGCCCAGTTGATGGCAATTTAGCCGCGGATAAACATGCGACCGCGGTTTTTAAAGGGGTGATAGACGTGCGAGCAAGTATGCGTTCTTATGGCTCGGCGACCTTACTCACCCGTCTCACCTGTACGCGCACTTTAAAACCGCTGAGTAAGTTCGCCGGCGATCCAACAGGTTTGAAATTTTGCTCGTAGCCCGCCTTGGTTCGTAGTTTCGTACGTCTGTCATCACTGCGAGTCACGAGCTAGCATTTTGTTCCGTTATTTGTGTAATGTATGCTTAGTTATCACTCCGTCCATTGGTGAAAACCGTTTGAAAATCCGTTCAGTAGTTTTAGAGTTTATCGCGTTCAGACAGACAGATGCGGCGGGGGACTTTGTTTTATAAGTAAAAATATAATCATTAGAATCATTGATACATCTCTTTATAGTTAGATTTGTTCTTAGATATTATGATTTCATGTTTTTAACCGACTTCCAAAAAGGAGGAGGTTCTATGTTCGACTTTATGTATGTTTTTTTTTTTATGTATGTTCACCGATATCTCCGCCAATTGTAGACCGATTTTGAAAATTATTTTTTTGTTTAAAAGGGTAAGCTCCCGAGGTGGTCCCATATAAATTTTATTAACTTTGCTTAGATAGTTTTTGAGTTAGCTTCAATAATACATATTTTTCCCACTTAGTTTATATGGACGATATGATGATAACTTCCTGTCACTGTTATTTATTGCAGTTAGTGGTATTGGATATTGTGTGGGGTAGGTACCAAAACTAAAAAGTGAAAAATAAAAACTTTTTACAAAAAAAATTGAAACCGACTTCCAAAAAAAACCACTACGAAGTGAAAAATAACTTTAATTTCGGAAGTCGGTGGTAAACAAAAAACGAAAATTAAAAAACAAAGACACCGACTTCCGAAATTAAAGTTATTTTTCACTTTGTAGTGGTTTTTTTTGGAAGTCGGTTTCTTTTTTTTTTGTAAAAAGTTTTTATTCTTTTTTTACTTTCTAGCGGTATAATTTTCTTTTTGCAACTTTAGATCTAGATACCTAATTAGAGCCTCCTGACTCATTTCATTCGAGATCGAGCGAAGTGAGCTCGAAAATTAATGCATTCCGAACCGCGAGCGGTAAGCGCGGGAACTGCAAGTTAAGTGGATATGATAGACATGCGAACTTAAAAGACCGCGATCTTTAAGTTCGCCAACTTACTTGGCTTGCCGTAGCCTTAGAGTATATATCACTGGAGAAGCCTTATGCCGAATGCCGGCTGTACATGCTGGCCAAGCCTTGGCAAACGTCTTCAAACCGCACAGCGTCCACAAATCTCGCTTGGCATTTGGAAGTTGTTTTCATGCTTGTGAATGCGTCAGTGTGCTACGTACACCCAAGCATGGTGGACACCGAACTTGTGTCGTTGATTAACGTCTTTGGGGTTGCGGATTGACGATTCGCTCTGGTAATATTCCAGAAACGATAAACTCTCTTCGTTCGACCAGCCACTCATTTTAAACAAAGAACTAAAAATGCGCTCGTCGCGCGATCACAGTGGCTACTAAACGCGCACCAACGTGTGAATGCGTCGCAAGCGCTTGCCGCAAGCGCCCTTTGATCTGTGTCCAAAAACCGACACTAGACCGGATCGGAGACAAGCGTCCACAAGTTCAAGCAAGCCAAGCCAAACGCCCTCTTTAGACGCTTGTACTTGTAGACGCTTGCCGATCCTTGGCAAGCATGGAAAGGCATCATTATGCGCAATATTCCGAACAAAAAAGTCTGTCAAAAAGTGTGCGGGAGACGAGGTAGCTTCTACGAAAAAAAAAAACAATAGGTGCTCGTTCGGGCGAGCAGCTATTGTTTTATTTCCTAGAAGCTAGAGAAGACTAAGAGGAGTCCATACCATTTTTTTTTTATCGATATTGATATTCATTCGGTATTTTGCTTGAATACATGAAATAAAACAGCTGTTGCATAAAATGAAAATAACTACAATTAAATAAAAGTAACTAAATTGTAATAATCTCAATAATAAAAAGAACAAGTAAAAAAAAAATAAAGCTAAACCATTTCAATGGACATATAAAACACAAAACAATAAAAAAAAAAAGTAATTCATAATAAGAGTTCAAATGTTCGAAAGACTGATGCAGCTCGATAACAATATTAAAATTTTCAGAATTATCGATAAGTCAATTTAGGTTTCAAACATGACCTCAACCCTACGGTAGTCTCGCTATCATTTTTACTAAAGGACTTATTGGCATGTCAAGCGCATGTAAATTTTGCTGATTTTGCGTATATTTTCGTAATGCAAAAGAAAAGTATTTTGATCTATAAGAACATAAAAACGAGATAAACCAAGACTCGGTGACGTCGCAGAAGCAATGTGAGGAAAATACTCGATTATGAATGGCAGTGTATAGAGTGCCACCATTGGCACTCTATCCCTATCGGATAAAGTGCCACTACAGGCACACTAGTAACACCGCCTCGGCCCGGCCGAAGTGCCGCAAGCATTGGATTGTCATTGTCACTGTCACTAACTAAGTCACGTCACTTGGTATTTTGTTTGATCGTCGAGGTTAGAACGCTGTAAAACACCACATTCCCAAAACATTACATTCTCTTGTGCCTAAACGGACCCTGGCACTTCGCCGGCCGCTACCGCGGCACCGCTCGCTACGCTCGCTCGGCTCGTGCGTTGTGTGGTCACAGTTCTAACCTAACCTAACCTAAATAACAAGTGACAGCGACAATGCAACACTCACGGCACCCTAGCCGGGCCGAGCGAGGCAGTGACACTAGAGTGCCACAAGAAACTCGCGGCACTCTATACACTTCGATTATGAATCGAGTTTTATGTTGAATCATGGTTGGATCGAATGAAAAATCGAAATGTAAGAGGTTAGGATTTTTATTTCAATTAAAACCATGAGTAAATATTATAGTAAAATATTAACATATGGAATATTATTCGGTTCTTTACGTAAGTTTGACGTTTTTGAACGCTTTTTACAGAATTTATCAGCACGGCTAGTCGTGTGAGTCTATCTGGCAGGCCCCAACGAGATTTATGAACAGGTGATAGGTTTACATAAGGACATTATTTTGTACCTATAGAAAATAAATAAGATATATTTTGTACCTCGTCAGTTTTTGATTAAATTACGTTTCTATGAAGTGACTAGCTAGCGGGCCCCTTATGATTATTTTTATTGTTATTATACTTTCAGGAACAGCTGTCATAATAAGGGAATCCATCAAACATCACGTACTGCCTCAATTCAGTACGGAGCATATACAGGCAACTACAATAGCTGTCCATGACAGTAATGGAGATATCACCTTGTCTTCTGTATATTGCCCTCCAAAACACAATTTAAAAGAGGAGCAACTAACAATCTATGTGAAAACTCTGGGACCTCGTTTTATATCAGGAGGGGACTGGAACGCTAAACATGTTCATTGGGGCTCTCGACTCAACACGACGAGAGGGAGAGAGCTAAAAAAGTGTGTTGATACAAACAAGTTAATCACAATTTCCACATCTGAGCCAACCCACTGGCCGACAGATCCCAACAAACTGCCTGACGTTTTGGATTTCTTTATTATGAAAGGACTCAGCAGACTATTCTATAACATCCAGTCCTGTCTAGACGGGTCCTCTAATCATATACCTGTTATTCTAACAATTGGCGCTACTCTCCTCAATCGCCAAAAAAGTCCCAGACTATACAACAGCAGAACTGACTGGACAGAGTACCGCAGTATCATTGATATGTCAATCAAACTCAAAATAGCTCTAAAAAATATTGACGACATTGACAATGCAGTAATAGATTTCACCAGAACGATTCAAGAGGCATGTTGGAAGTGCACACACGAATTTAATCAATACAAACCAAGACATAATACAGTGCTGCTGGAAATTCGCCAGATGATACTAGAAAAGCGAAGATTACGTCGTGTGTGGCATGTAAGTCGCCACGCTGATGACAAACGGGCCTTGAATAAGGCTATACAGGACCTGAAACAAGTACTTAAAGACGCAGAAGATGATACTCTAGAAGCACATTTACAATCCCTGTCTGCAACCAGTGCGACCGCCTATTCACTTTGGAAGGTATGCAAAAGCACAAACCAGCCAAAATGCCCAAAACCACCTATTAGAATAGAAGGAAGAAGTTGGGCTAGAACAAACCTAGAAAAAGCAAATGCGTTCGCTGAACACCTCGCCAACGTTTTCGTACCAAACGAACCCGAACCTGGAATAGATGATGTCGACATAGACAATATACTAAAGCAGGATTTCCAGATGGATATGCCAATTAAACCTATAACTCCTCAGGAAATTAGGCGGGTAATCCGGGCATTGGATGATAAAAAGGCCCCAGGATTTGATCTAATAGACAAAAAGGTCCTTGAAGAGCTACCTACTAAGGCGATCGTTTTCCTGACAACTATTTTCAATAGTATGCTCAGGGTTGGATATTACCCATTGCTGTGGAAAGTATCACAAATCATCATGATACACAAGCCAGGAAAGCCGCCTGTCCTATAGACCTATTAGTTTGCTGCCTGTACTCTCTAAACTTTTCGAGAAATTGTTGTTGCGCCGACTTCTAGGTTCAATGTCAATAATCCCAGATCATCAGTTTGGCTTTAGACCAGAACATGCCACTACAGAACAAATTCATAGAGTGTGTCGCGTCATCAGAAACGCTCTAGAAACCAAGAAATACTGCTCCTCAGTCTTCCTTGACGTACAACAGGCCTTCGACAGAGTGTGGCATAAGGGACTACTATGTAAAATAAAATCTCACTTGCCACACTGCTACTACAACATCCTGGAATCTTATTTATCTGATACAATATTCCAGGTGAAGGAAGACGATAGCACCTCTCGTTTCCATAACATACTAGCAGGAGTACCTCAGGGCTCTGTTCTTGGACCAGTGTTGTACACTATCTTCACGGCAGACCTACCGCAAAACCCTGGAGTGACAATTGCTACCTACGCAGATGACACTGCAGTCCTGGCATGTAGCGATTGCCCCAACAGAGCGTCGGAAACCCTACAGGAAAGTCTAGACGACATTCACAACTGGCTTGCCAAATGGAGGATACGAGCCAACACATCTAAATCGGTCCAGATCATCTTTACGCTTAGACACCAGCAATGTCCACCGGTGAAACTTGGTCAGAATCAACTCCCACAAAGCGACTGCGTCAAATATCTTGGTATGCATCTGGACCAGCGACTGACATGGAGGAAACATATAGAAACTAAACGAAAGGAGCTGGACATTAGGTACAAAGGCATGTACTGGCTCCTGGGTAGGAATTCCAAGCTGTCCGTAGACAATAAGATCTTGATCTACAAGACCATACTAAAACCTATCTGGACTTACGGCATTCAACTGTGGGGCTCAGCATGTAACTCCAACATAAACATGATTCAGAGAACTCAGAACATCATCTTAAAACAAATATCAAATGCACCATGGTTTATCAGGAACGCTGAAGTTCACGAACATCTGAACATGAAAACAGTCAAGGAAGAAATTAGTTCATGTTCACAAAAATACAAGTCCAGACTGGAAAGACACCCCAACCAATTGGCCGCTCAACTCACAATACCAGATTGTGTCAGCAGACTTAAAAGACGCAACATTCTACAACTAGATAACTTGTAGAGAGCTGCCTGACTAATAAGAGAGTTGCTCCTGATGAGGAATAACTCTTCCCTGCCAGATCATCCTACAACTCATCTGCTCATAGTTTTGAAAACTGATTGCAGGATAAGCAAGAAAAAAAAAAAAAAAAAAAAAATTATACTTTCAGATCGCCCAGTAGTGCTCGGAGTTAGAAAATATTATGTACCTTAAAAATCCAAAATTTCGATTTTCTGTGAGCTATACTTTAGAAGATATTCGTTACTTAGACAAACGTCCAGCCAGCGGGCCTCTTTTTAAATACTATTCTTTTATATCATACAGTAGCATTAGGAGCTTGATCCTATTATGTACCTTACAAATCCAAAATTTCGACTTTCTGTGAGCTATACTTTAGAAGATATTCGTTACTTAGACAAACGTCCATCCAGCGGGCCCTTTTTTAAATACTACTCTTTTATATCATACAATAGCATTAGGAGCTTGATCCTATTATGTACCTTACAAATCCAAAATTTCGACTTTCTGTGAGCTATACTTTAGAAGATATTCGTTACTTAGACAAACGTCCATCCAGCGGGCCCCTTTTTAAATACTACTCTTTTATATCATACAATAGCATTAGGAGTTCGATCCTATTATGTACCTTACAAATCCAAAATTTCTACTTTCTGTGAGCTATACCTTAGAAGATATTCGTTACTTAGACAAACGTCCATCCAGCGGGCCCCTTTTTAAATATTACTCTTTTATATCATACAATAGCATTAGGAGCTTGATACTATTATGTACCTTACAAATCCAAAATTTCGACTTTCTGTGAGATATACTTTAGAAGATATTCGTTACTTAGATAAAGGTCCAGCCAGTGGGTTTTTTTCTAAATACTACTCTTTTATATCATACATATAATAAGAAGCTTGATACTATTATCACCCATCAGTCTATACATCATACAATCATCCGATGAAGACGTCTAAGACAGGGCAATCTTGCGGGGAGAGACGGGGGAAGCGCGCCCCCGGACTGCTTACGCTACCATGTTAGTAATTCGGGAATAACTTTCAGGGCTATCGTGTTGAATTTAATATTGTTTTAATTTATGTATAATATTATAATGGTGCATACGAGGTGTGTTGTGGAGAGTGCAAGTCGTCATCTAACATAAGAACTGCGATTTCATCAATTTCAGCTTAACATACTAGCCGTGATCGCTTCGGAGGACTACAAGTCCCTCAGGATGATTTTGTGGATTACATCCATAGCTTGAGAACAAAATTGATGTCGATTTTTAGTTTTTCTGGAAACAACATTGGGTCTAAATTGTTTGAGCATTTGAGTCAAATAGAGTTCAATATCAAACCATGTTCATGCTTCCCAATATTTTTTTTTTGTATTAGGATGAGGATTTTTTATATAATTAAGTTCAACAACAGAAATTTCAAATCCAGTAAATTTAAACACCGAAAATATTTGTCAGTCGCCCATTTATAAAAATGTAACTGTAAAAAGACGATCTTTTTGATAATTGTTAATTAATGTTAATAATGATGTTGATGGCCATGTTGATCTAAAATAAATAAATAAATATTGTTTACTTGGGTCAACCCTAGCTGTCGCGATAATGCCTACACGTTGTCGGTATTTACTACGAGATCAAAGGCTTCGTCCTACTGTATCTTTATATACTGTGCTATTATGTACCTTCAATCTGCCTAGCCTTTTGCCAACCATGTTGGGGTCGACTTCCAGTCTAACCGGATGCAGCTGAATACCAGTATTTTATATGGAGCGACTGCCTATCGGACCTCCACAACCCAGTAACTGGGTAATACTATTATGTACCTTACATATCCAAAATTTCAACTTCCTATGGACTTCATAAGGTATTCGTTATTAAAATAAGCGCCTAGCTAGCAAACTCGTTTTCAAACATTATACCTACTTTCATAATCACTCAACAGTGCTATAACAACAAAACTGGGATTAAGAAAAAGAGTAGTTCTTTTAAGTAGGACGCTATGTAAATGATTACTGAGAAAATGTAATAGTAATGATAATCTTTAATGAGTAAATGATAGCTTGAAGATTGACATGGGAGAATGAAATATCTTTTAAAGTATAGCTCACAGAAAGTCGAAATTTTGGATTTGTAAGGTACATAATAGGATCAAGCTCCTAATGCTATTGTATGATATAAAAGAGTAGTATTTAAAAAGGGGCCCGCTGGATGGACGTTTGTCTAAGTAACGAATATCTTCTAAAGTATAGCTCACAGAAAGTCGAAATTTTGGATTTGTAAGGTACATAATAGGATCAAGCTCCTAATGCTATTGTATGATATAAAAGAGTAGTATTTAAAAAAGGGCCCGCTGGATGGACGTTTGTCTAAGTAACGAATATCTTCTAAAGTATAGCTCACAGAAAGTCGAAATTTTGGATTTGTAAGGTACATAATAGGATCAAGCTCCTAATGCTATTGTATGATATAAAAGAGTAGTATTTAAAAAAGGGCCCGCTGGATGGACGTTTGTCTAAGTAACGAATATCTTCTAAAGTATAGCTCACAGAAAGTCGAAATTTTGGATTTGTAAGGTACATAATAGGATCAAGCTCCTAATGCTACTGTATGATATAAAATAATAGTATTTAAAAAGAGGCCCGCTGGCTGGACGTTTGTCTAAGTAACGAATATCTTCTAAAGTATAGCTCACAGAAAGTCGAAATTTTGGATTTGTAAGGTACATAATATTTTCTAACTCCGAGCACTACTGGGCGATCTGAAAGTATAATAACAATAAAAATAATCATAAGGGGCCCGCTAGCAAGACACTTCATAGAAACGTAATTTAATCAAAAACTGTCGAGGTACAAAATATATCTTATTTATTTTCTATAGGTACAAAATAATGTCCTTATGTAAACCTATCACCTGTTGATAAATCTCGTTGGGGCCTGCCAGATAGACTCACACCGGCTAGTCGGCGGACACGGAGCTCCACGCGCCCATAGAACGTTTTACGAAGTGCGTTAGAATCGATTTAAAGTAGTTTTTATGAACGGACACGAACATTTTGTTGTTGTTCATATACAGAGCTTTCAGTCTTGGAGAAGCCTAAGTGCATAGTGGCGCGCTCAGTTTTTTTCCAACTCTTTTTTGCCAAGTTGTACATTCGCAGCATGAAACTACAAAACTTTGCAGAATTAAGAATTGTCAATCTAACTTGTCAATTGTCATGTCATTAATGTCATAGCACCACAGAACATATATACTCTACGAGAAGAAGGTCGACTTAGAACAAAAATAGGAAAGACATTTTTGCTGTACGCCATCTAGTGGTAGCCCACTACTGTGAAGGACGTGAATAGGGCGGGAAATTCGAAATATCTAAAATGAATTTTTCTTTCTGGTTGTGCAATAGAAATGAATGTTATGTCAAATTAACAATTTTAAAATGAAAAAAATAATGACATGTACTATTTACATGACATTATTTCTTTCATTTTAAAATTGTTTGGTAATGCTAATTTGACATAACATTCATTTCTATTGCACAACCAGAAAGAAAAATGTATTCTCGTTCATTTCCTACTTTGCTTTACAAAACATTAGCAAATTAAACTCAGGAATTATAATAATTTTCTTTATTTAAATACTTTTTTAAATATATAAAAAAAAAACATAAAAACATTTAATTTTAGTGCTGTCATATTAGTTTATTTTGCTATCATATTAGGTTATTAGTGACGGTCTGTTTCAATTCCTCCTGATAACTTAACTAACACGTAAATTAATTTGACAGCACTTAAATTCTAGCCATCCCTTTCTTATAATTAGTAGTATTAGTTATAAGACCGGGTAAATTAGGTCTGAACCCTGCACTAAATCCTAACTGCGATATTTTTCTTAATTTGTTTTTGAACAGCTCTTCAACTAATATAAAAAAATAAACATTTTCAAGGGTCGCATTAAGTTAAAAAAAAATGCGATTTTGTGAATAAAAACAGAAGCAAAAATAGTTAACAGAAATTTTTTGCTTGCATTATGTAAAACATTGTTAAAACATAATTATATTATTTCAGAATAAAACACATACTACACGGTCGCCAACTGCGTCCCGACAGAGGTAACTTTGGCGGTTTACAACCGTGTAGATGATGGTTTACGACCAAACGTTGAACTACTTTGCCGGTCGCCAACCAGGGTCACCTCTGTCGGGGATGCGGTTGGCGACCGTGTAGCAGGCGTTTTAAACATTTTCCTAGACATTTAAATAAAAATAATGTTACGAAATATTTGAATTGTACTTCTATCAATAATGCTAACAGCGTTTTTTTTTGCATTACATACCATCATACATAATCAGCCTATAATGTTCCCACTGCTGGGACACAGGTCTCCTCTCAGTGAGAGGGAGTGGGCCGTAATCCACCACGCAGGACCAGTGCGGGTTGGTAGATGTCACATGTCTTCGAATTTTTAGTTCTAAGTCATGCTGCCCTCACGATGTTTTCCTTCACCATTTTGAAAGCAGTGGTGATGAAATAATTTACACAAAGTAAAGTACGAGTTGTACGTCCTAGGTTCGAAGCGAGACGGGGTTCCAACCTACGAACTTACAACTCGTAAGTTGCGGCCGAAACCACTGCGCACCACTGCTCCTCTACTGCTGCTTTTTGCAAATAACCTAATTAAATATTTTAATTTAGTATCCAACAAAATAAAACATATTGTACTAGCACAAGATATTATTAAAAGTTTTTTGATAGATAATTATGTGAGATAGCGCCTATAATTCCTGAACCGCTATTGAAAACAAACTTTGATACCTTGCGCTAATACAAGATGTTTACTTTTGTTGGATAGCGTATTAAAATATTTAATTAAGTAGGTACTTAATTTAATGCAAAAACAAACTGCTGTTAACATTTTTGCTTGAAGTACAATAAAAAAAAAAAAAATCGAACAAGAAAATCAACACCAATATTATTTTTATTTGTGTTTTAGAATGTCCATTTTTCTTTTTAACGCAGCTTTCGAAGCGTCCTCTGAGAACTGACGATTTTTTAATGCAGTGTCTCTTTACTCAAATGTATGAAATAATTTCTATAAAATAATTGACATTTTTTCCCAATGTGCTGGACAAGCCTTTAAAAACTCATTATCAACTGATTCTTTAATTTTTTGTATTACTATTTAAGTACATGCTTTTCATGTCCTATTTCTTTAAACATTCTGTTTACCACCGAAGCACAGGATTCCACATAATTTATAACATTTAAATGAGGATACTTTAAGCTCTGCTTTTCGGAATTGTATTCTTTAAATTGTATGAATAAATGTTCAACTAAACATTTTTCCTTGGAAATTAAAATGTTATCGCAGCTTGTGCAAGTACAATCAAGTCTTTTAATTAAAAATCCACAAACATATGCACATGCCTGAGCTTCATCACGTGATGGTGCAGCATTACACAAATTTTTCAAGTTCCTCAGAGAATTCTAAGGAATATGAACAATTCTGCAAAGTTGAAATTGTATTTGTGTATATGTTCGTGGATTTGGTCAATAACTCTTTGTAGTTATTAATTTATTGTTTCGCAGTAATCGTTTTCACAATTTCCTGTGCTTAGGTGAGCTAGATTGCTCAAGATAGAAGTTTTTAAGGCTGCAACAAATTGTCCAGCAGTGGGATTGCAGTTTGCACCGCAATTACCCCGAATGCAGCCAAACAGGTTTTCTAGTGGGTCCTGCTGTAGTCTGCGAGTGGCAAGACTTTGAATAATTGAATGCTTATTGCGGAGTTTATTCCATAAAAGTTCAACTACATTCAGGGTCCACACCCATCCTTCTTTTGAAGGTGGTGTGCGTGTGCAGTCTACAAAAGTTAAAGTATTAAAAAATAACTTAATTTCCTTAAATAACTGAAGATGCGGCGTGGTCGACTTTAAATTTGTCGCATGCATTTTCCCGCGGTGCAAATCTGAGCAGTCGCTGTTGACAGAATCAAATAGTTCGTCCATATTTGAAATGGCACCTGCAGTTACAGCTGCTTCTGAAGTCAGTGTTCCTGAAAATGTAAATAAACATGTATTACTTTATTGTTTAGCAAATAATAAAAGCCGGCAAGTGCCAGTCGGACTCGCACACGAAGGGTTCCGTACCACCATACAATATTTATCAAATAAATGAAAATACTCAACGAAGACTGTTATTATTTTACATCCTAAATTTAAAAAAGCGCAAAAACGAACTTTTATTTTGATAATGTTACTGTGAATTACAAAGTTTATTTATTGCAGTTGCAGAAAATCACCAATATTTAAATAAAATACCTTATGAATCGGCGTTTTTAGTATTTGTTGAATATAAACAGTATTTATGATACATGATCTACAGAAGTTTTAAATTCCTAACTTGTTTATTTGTTGAGATAGAGCTCGTACAAAAATGGTCTAAAACTGACACCATTAACGGGCCCCTATTTCTTCATTTTTGAAGATTAAAAAAAACCAAAAATATTTGTTTTCTACTCGATGAGCTCTAGACACCCCACATGTTAAGGAATAATATTAATAGAGTATTATTTTTCAAAATCACAAGTTTATTTTAGTATAGACCCCCTTTTAATTATAAAATTTATAAAAAAATTACTATTTGTGGTTACAGCTGCAATAGAAATACATAATCTGTGAAGTTTTCAACTGTCTGACTGTGTGTGCGTCTGACGGATGAACAGATGGACAGCGGAGGCTTAGTAACAGGGTTCTGTTAATAGATTGAAATAATATTTTTAAAACATATGTACCTTCTGAATTTTTTGCTAGCATCCCAGCAGCAACTGTATGGCTCAAGGTTTATGCCGTCAATTTAACCTTCATTTTTTGCTTGCTGTTAGGATTGAGGTGTTCCAATCTTAAGCCAGGGGCAAAAACAAAATTGGGGTTCTGATAGTCCAGTTCACAAAAAGTGTTTATATGGCTCCATTTTGCAACACCTAAAATAAACAAGTTTATGTAATATATGCATAGCAAATAAAATGTACTAGGTATATAATATCATTATTATCTACTAAATGAGAACACTTCTTAGTTCTATAATATTCTTAGTTCTTACCTATTCCACTTTTGTTGTTTGATGTTATTTGTGTAGTGCATTGAATGTCATATTTCATAAATAAATTTCTGAAATATTTTAGAAGATGGCGGCTCATACATACTGATAATCTCTATATTATCAGTAGTAATGGAGGGTTTTTCTACAGTGGAACCCAAGATGGACAAAGCTCGTCGATTTACCCCATCCATATCGCAAACTGTTGCCGCAATGCCTTAGCATTGCGGCCCACCTCACGACATTCACGTATTATCTGAAAAAAAAAAGACAATTAATACAATAACACATGATTATTTTATTTATTTTGTGGAACATGTCTTGGGTTATGTTTTGTTTAAATCCAGTTAGTAAAATTGTTATTTAAAATCTATATGTTTCAAATTACATCTTCTAAACACGTTATCTGTGTACAGAGTACTTAAGAAAGATAACAGTACAATTATAATAGAGTTCTGCATAGTAAGCAGTAAAATTATAGTATTTTGCATTGCTTTGATAACATTACCTCTTTTAGCAAGACTGCTACTCGGTCAGCTGTTACATACTCGCTTGATAAGTAATAAGCTA
The DNA here is from genome assembly GCA_948150665.1 of Conistra vaccinii. Taxonomy (NCBI): domain Eukaryota; kingdom Metazoa; phylum Arthropoda; class Insecta; order Lepidoptera; family Noctuidae; genus Conistra; species Conistra vaccinii. Next base: position 9,774,804 of record OX411317.1, on the reverse strand, counting down.
TAGGCTGCTTCATCTTTTTTCGAATGCCAGCTAACATGAATACTAGCACATGTGATGCTAATTGTGGCGATTTGCCTTGAAGTCCATGGTCTTGGAATCCTTCTATTATATCTGTCTTTCGGTTATACATTCTATTTTTTCTTATTGACATTTCATCAAACATGATAATGTATTCATTGTCGGATGCAGCTTGAAGTTTTGCTGTTCTTTTTAAAACAGAGAAAATACATTTATTGACTCCCACTTCGAGGGAAAATTGACTCAAAAGATTTAAAGTTGATTGAGCTGGTAGACAAAACAATCTTCTCATCAGTCTATAGCATGTTCGTGATCTTTTATACAACCTCAGAGCTATAATTTTTTCATCAGTAATCCATCTTCTTCCTTTGTTTTTTTTTTTTAAGTTTTTAACCTGTGATTGCAGCAACATGGCAAATGTAGGAGTTAATTTTTTCATCAAAATTTCAATTGACTCAATTTAATTAATTCTTCTGGTATATTCTTTCTTTTTAATTTTTTTATTCTATTTCGCAATTGGCAAATATGTTTTAAAAGTTTTCTGCATTTTGCCAACAAATATTTTTCTTTTGGAGTTTTAGGTTGCCTTACATTTGTTGGTGTCTGAGATGGAGGGTTAATTTCACTCAGCACTTTATTTTCTTCTAATGAAGCATGCATCACATGCGAAGTCTCAGGTAGAGGTTCAAGTGTTTTAAGTTTGGTACTGGTTATGGTTTCAAAACTTGCACTTGACAATATGATGCACTTGGTTGAGGTTCAGTCTGAAATTTTAATAAAAATATTGTGTAGTCACTATATACAAAAAATAAAATTGAAGTGTCTGTTTGTAATGTAAAAATAACATACACTCTTAATACACAAACACAATCATTCACTCCATCTGCTGTGTTAACAATCAGTTTAAACAAACAGAAAAGTCACGGTTGTCTATACTAATATTATAAAGAGGAAAGATTTTTTTTGTTGGTTTGTACCGAATAAACTCCGAAACTACTGGACCGATTTCAACAATTTTTTCACCAATAGAAAGCTAAATTATCAGGAAGTAACATAGGCTATAATTTATAACATAATCTGCGTTCCCAATGTATTTGCTAAACATGTAAACAAACACGAGTTTTAGGAAAAACAACTGTAATGCCTACACATAAGATTCAGTTTGCGCTACAACTTCATTTTTTTTTAATGACTTTTTAACAGTACTGAAATAAAGTTGATTTTAGACTGACTAGTCTAAAATCAACTTTATTTACAGTATCATAAAGTTGATGTTTGTCTAAGTGGAAAACTCGTGTTTGTTTACATGTTTAGCAAATACATTGCGAACGCAGATTAGATAGGTAGGGTAGGCACGTATTTAAAAAAAAATTGCATGATTTCCCGGTATAAATGCATTAAATCCAAAAAAATGTACTAGGCTTGCATGAAATCACGACAGTATCGGAAAATCCACTGGTAGATTTATCAAGACCGTTCTGAGCAGTAATCTAACATAAAGTACTAGGCTTGCATGAATTATTCACGATAATGTAGGTATGTATGTACCCTACCTACAGGTAGGGTAGGTAGGGTACGTAGGTAGGGTAGGTAGATAAGTAGGTGCGCCGTAGAAAAGTACTTAGTGCTACCCATGCGAAGCTGAGGCGGGCAGCTAGTATTTTAAAAATTAAAGCCGCAAAATATCCGACTCCTAAGACACAGGTCTGCGTACCTAGTTTAGGAACCCGGGAAGCTGACTATAATTTTAAATATGGTAGTACTGCAACCCTCTGTTCCCATATACTATGTACAGTGTTGTTGTTTTTTTATGTACACACAGCTACACATTTCCAGTTTAAGATGACCTCGCATTCGCATTGTACGGAAATCGTTTACAATGCGAAATCACCATAAACTGGAAATGTATAGCTTGATGTGTAGCCGTGCGTACTAATAAACATATCTTATCTTAGATATTCACAATACAACTTGATTTGAGAACTTCGTCGGTCAAAAAACAACAACAACGGTTAGACGGACGGATGCATCAGTGATCTTTTAAGCTATTTTAGTATGGAAAATAATGAAATACATTTTACTTACAACATATGAGTTTGGAGTCTGTATAATATCAATAGTTGAACTAGTTGCATTTGAAGTTCCACGCAAAGTTGTACTAAAACAGACAAAACCATTTGAATTAGTGAAAGAAATTAAAATGTAAGGATAAGTGCTGCCTATGAAGTTTTTTCCTTATTATAGAAACTAACTAAATACGATTAATCATAACTTGCTGTGCTAATTTTAATAACAACTAACAAATACTCAAGTAGAACTGACATGTCTTAAAAAGGTATAGTTGAGACAATAACTCCGAATCTTAATTCAATATTTATATATATTTTGTTTTGTAATGCATTGTAAAATTATGTTGGATCAAAAAAAGCCTAAAGTCTCTGAGTGTGGAAACCACACCCAATAACATAACAACAACCCTAAAGTGATGAAAAACTAAATTAATATCTAATATGTTTATATTTTACATAGTTCAAAATGGCGTTAAATTCTTATTATCTGATCCAAGTATGTGTAAAGACAATATGGTTTTAGTAAGTCAGAGTTAGGGACAAATTAAGTGATTTGGTTTCACATAGATTTATTAAGACTTTCTTCGTAATTCAAGGGTCGGTGGGGCGCCTTAAGGGCGTCAATTTAATTTGTTCTTTAAAAATTCTGTGTTTAGAATATATATATGCTTGTGTAGCATTTATCATGGACATATTCTAACCTAACCTAAGACTAAGTTTATGACAAATGGAATATGAAATTCTAAGTAAACTTAAGTAGCCCTGAAGCCGTATTTGAAAAACTATTATGAATATTATTAGGACTAGTACTTCTTAATAAAAAAGATAACTTACATCTGATGATGTCCTGGTTCCGGAAAACGATGTAAGACCAGTGCCGAATAATGTTCTGTGATGCATTGCATTTATGCGGGGTTTCGATGCAAAGGCGGAAAATACTCAATTCGACGCACTTTGAACAGAAAATCACACGAAATATAGGAAAAACAACAACAAAAACTAATAAACCGACATTTTGAAAAAAAAAACCATCAAAGCACGTCAACGTCATGATCAGTGACCACAGACTACAGTGTCAGTGACATTAGAGATTTGCAAAATATGTGGAACTTCTTTTAATTAAGTTAAGACCTTTTATGTACCATATTTTATGCAAAATAAAGAAATTCTAATTCTAATTTTAATTCTTCTAAAGAAATTCTAATTAGTGGCATGTAATTTTTTAGTCTGGTATTCCAGCTTCCATTTTTAATTTTTTCACTCTAGCCACACTTGAAATAGCCCACTTAGGTATGTCCTTGATTCGACGTATAGAGTCGACACCCCCTGCATAGCACTGTCGCCTTGCTTGTCAAGTTCACGTCAAGTTGCATATGGTCGGGATGTTCGCCTAATTCAGTGAAAAACATTAATTTATAAATATTACATTTAAATTATGTAATGACAATACTTTCACTTAATTAACACTAACATAATTGTGTTTTGATAAATAAAAACTGTAGATGCCGTGTATTAAGAAATAACAATGAAGCCATTAGCTCTTCATCTCACACGTAACAATTTATATAATTTATTAATTAATTGTAGTTTGTGAAAGGTAAGGTATTCAATCATTATGTAACTAAATTGCCTAAATTAGTTTCTATAACTCGTTTATTTGAAGGTAGCTGCACTGAAGTTGTTTATGATGCACTATTCGTACTCTCAATCTTTATCACCGAATCCATCTATTAGTACTGATAATGGCTTTCTTGATAAACGTCGTATTTGATGGATAAAAATGACAGTGAAATAAGTGTTGTTATTTGCAGATCATGGAAGAAAAAAAATAATGTCATGTGAAGTCAAAGAGCAGGAAATGTCTGAACGGCATCTGGAGCGCGCGTGTCTCGGGGATGGTAGCATCGCCGTGCCCGCCGTGAACCCGCGCCTTTCGCATCACTGGAAGGAGTTTGCGTGCGGCGGAGGATCTGCATTCTGCAACATACTCATCAGCTATCCACTAAATAAACTCATATTTAGACAGGTAACTTTAAAGCTAATTTACCCAGCCTAATGTTCATACCTAGTTATATTCATAGACAAAACTAAACAATCACTACAGGAAAAACTTAATTGTGTTAAATTGGCACACACAACCCATTGAAAAACTTATGTCATGATCAATGCCACAATAGGTACTAATGGTTTTTTTAACTCCAGGTTTTAATATTATGAATGCTTAAACATTTTTTCGAAATGCTTCCATAACTATCTTTTAATAATATAGTTTAAGACACATGACAGGTATTCAACAAAACCTCTGGGGGCATGTCTTATCATTAGTGTGATAAGGTTATCTTATCAAAATTTACGTGTGCATGCTTAAAATTTTAGCAATTAAAGAGCACTTCGAACTTCTTACATTATAATTGAAAGTATTCCATCAGGAAGAAATTTACTTATAAGTGTAAATCAAAAATACAAACATGGCTACACTGGTGCTTGTGATGTACATGTTTCAGATGATGCATGGAGTTGAAGCAACATTAGCCTTAGACCAATTGCGGAAGGAAGGCCTGGTTTTCCTCTACCGTGGCATGCTGCCTCCACTGATGCAGAGATCACTGTCAATGTCCCTAATGTTTGGAGTGTATGATGAATGCCTATATCCAATGTTAGAAAGACAAGTCAATCCCTACTTAGCAAAAACATGTGCAGGAATGGTTGCCGGGACTGTTGAAGCAACACTCATGCCTTTTGAGAGGTTACAAACGTTACTCATACATCCTAAGTACCACAACAAGTTGAAAAACACTGCAGACGCAGCCATCCATGTCGCCAAGCACTACGGTATCAAAGAATTCTACAGAGGATTAATACCAATATTATTTAGGAACGGCCCATCAAATGCAATGTTTTTCATAATTCGTGATGAAGTGCGGGTAAAACTACCAGTGCAGGAGAAGGTACTCTATCAATACCTACAAAACTTCTTAGCTGGAGCTTCAATCGGTGCATTTCTCAGCACACTATTTTATCCTTTGGGCGTTATTAAAATTGCAATGCAATGTGAACTTGGTGGTCCTCACAGATCAATGGTATATGAATTTAAATATATTTTACGCAAGCGAGGTTCAAAGTTCACCAACTTGTACCATGGCGGGTTACTAAACATCTCCCGTGCATTTCTAAGTTGGGGTATCATAAATGCTTCTTACGAAGTTTTAAGAAAATTTTTATATGCCTAGTCAAGTTATTTTATCTTGTACAGATATTTATTTACCTGTGTTCCAAATATTGTTAAATCAAATTGTTTTTTTATTTTCTTTCGAAATATTTATATTTCTTGGGAATAAATCTTGGCAATCCGACCACAAAAATGACAAACAGAAGAATATGTTTTCTGCTATACTCGTATTATGTCAGCATGACCTTTGTTTTGTTCCTGCATGTTAACATCGCAGGAAAATAATGAAAGTGAACACTGGAGTAAATGCTATGAACTTATTGACTCCACTGACATGCAGTTTACTAAATATTTCCCTACTTATCCATGTAAATGTTCTAATAAGTTCAGTCCTTAATCAGTTAAATGTGTACATTTATGAAATTCTGAAACCAAAATCAATATTGGACTTGTATAATATTCCTCCTCTATGTTATAAGTTATTTATTTATGAGAATATTTGGGAAAACTATGGGTAAATCTGTTAAGTGCCGTTATAGTTTATTTACTGTATATGTTATTTTTAAGTAGACAATGTTTATTTATACATTTGGAAGCATTTACATGAATGTTATTATTACAATTATCTAATTAGATTTTGATCATGGTAATTTGTGATCGGTCGTGTAGGTATGATATTGTGTGGCTCTGCCTAATTAACGGATGTTTTGACAATAGTTCCGTCGATGCTTGTAGTGCATTATAGCTTAATTATTACATTTTGCAGTATTTTACGTGTCTATAGCAAAACCCAAATACATTACAGTATATTGATCTGTGTTATATGATAACTGAATTAATTAATGTAGGTTCCCACCTATCTGCGCAAGTTATTCTAAAAGAAATAAATGCAATGAAACAATGTGGTATTATGTGTTATTTTGAGAAGCGCACTCCTACGTAATGTGCTGTAAAGTCAACTTCTGGAAAATATTAGTGTATGTTACCTAAAGGATGTGATGATGAGGTAGGTATGTATAGAAATACATATGACTGTATGAATAATAGCAAAACCAAGGCCATGAAGTCAACAACACTAGTAGGTAGGTAGCCAGGTAAGTATGGGCTTGGGTTAGGCGTAGAGAGGAAAATAACTCAAAAATATGTCCTAAACTAGTTGCCAAACCTAAGCAATATTTATATTAGATTAAGGTATACAATTTTCCCTAAAAGTTAATAATATTTCGATTTGAATACCAACTTATTGACTCAATTCTCACATTTTGTATCAGAATAGCGTGTTTAACATAATTTAACCATATTATCAAATCATTTCTACCTTGACGATTATAGCCTTGTACGAAATTATTCATCGAGTAAGCAGTTATCTCAACTGTTTTAAACAAAACTCATTCGTCACGAAATTTTATTAAATGTGTTAATAAATAAGACTGAAGTACTTAAGTTGATCTGTACACATGGGCGTACCCAGCTTTTGGCCTAAGGGGGGGCAAATCAAAAACTCCCCCCCCCCATATGTTTTATATAGTTTGATATTGCTGCTGCGTTCGTGTATTTTTAACCGACTTCAAAAAAGAAGGACGTTCTATGTTCATCCTGTTTTTTTTTGCATGCTAAGTACAAAATGAAAAGCCGCGCAGCGCGATTTTTTCTAAAATTAATGCATAATATATTGTAGTTCTTTTGTAAAGTAAGTCTTAACGTGACTGTAACTTAACTTTTATCGACAACATTACTTAGGCATACAAAATCCAGGGGGGGGCAGCTGCCCTCCCCTGCCCCCCCCTGGGTACGCCCATGTCTGTACACATTTTATAATACATGCATAATATGGTAAGGTAAGCTATAATTTATAAATTTATCAGGCGAAGTCGCTGGCGGAAGCTAGTTTACAATAATAAAAACCTATAGAAATACGTCATCAGCAGGATGATGTTCACCAAACGGATTATATTTATCTAGGTTTAGTTTCAACGCTTGAATTGTGAGGTCCCACAGCTTGGCAGCTTGGGCAACATCCTGGCATTGTTTAGACGGCTTGGTCACCGCACAGTCACTGAAACAGACAGAAATAAGTAAGTTAGTATAGGCCGCGCGACTGCTAGTCAATTAGTCAGCGCCTGAGGTACCTATGTGAGCAGTGACACGGGGGAGCGTGGCAGACTGAGTTACCTTGCCTTTGTCTACATCCCCCGTCTCACCGCTCACAACATACCTCAGGCGGTGAGGTGACTAGCAGTCGCACGTATACTACCTATAGGTATTATATATACCTATATATGGCGTGGTACTTCCTGGCCGCGCCACAGTCGCATTTTGAATCGGGGTTAATAGGAATAAATGTACCTAATATGTTCATAATTGTACGTAATAATAAAAAAAATGTACTTCAAAGATTCCCGAGAAATTTAACAAAATTGGTGGCGCGGCCAGAAACGGTGCTTCCTAGCCGCGCCACCGTGTACACTGCAATAAAAAGTCTAATAATGTACAAGTCATTGGTAAACAATTGTACGTCTATTGTTCGTTCTATTGGCAAAGAGAAATACTGCAAAAGTCATTACCTAGATGGACAAATTTAATTTCGAAAAATCCTATCAAAAACATAAATGTGAAAATTGGGAGCCAAGTTAAGAATAGGCTTTGTTGTCGACTTCGCCAAAAAAAGAATTGAGATCTAAATGGGTGCCAAGTTCTGTAGATAATCCTGAAATTTATTTATAAGAACATACAATACAACATTCTAAAATGAATTTAAAACACAAATTCTTGTTTTTTTTTATATAACAATGGTTGCTATTTAGAAAGAAGAAATATAACTGCTCAAAGGAGAGCTACCAAATCTGTAGGGCCATTCCCTGCGCTATTATACGTCTTTGTAAAATACTGTTTTCAGTTTGTTTTAGTTAAGAGAATAACAGTAATCTAATCATAATAATAGATTTTTATGGCAGTAATAATTACAGCCATCATCATTTATTGTGAAACTACGGTTCTAGGGTTATTCTCCACATAACTACAGTATGGGAAAAAAGTTTTCTTTTTATAGTAGAGTAGCTAGTCTAAGCTGATTGAAATAGTTATCGCTAGCATTAACTGGTTTTAGGTCTATTTTATCATATCAGCCGAAAGACGTCCACTGCTGGACATAGGCCTCCCCCAAGCCCCGCCACTTCGATCGATTCTGTGCTTCCCGCATCCAGCGGGTTCCTGCGGCCTTTACTATGTCATGGGTCCATCATGTGGGAGGCCTTCCAACGCTACGTCTTCCGGTACGCGATCGCCACTCCAGAATCGTTCAGCCCCATTGGCCATCTGGTCTGCGAGCAATGTGTCCTGCCCATTGCCACTTAAGTTTAGCAATTCTTCGGGCTATGTCGGTTACCTTGGTTCTCCTGCGGATCTCTTCATTTCTGATTTGATCACGTAGGGAAACTCCAAGCATAGCCCTCTCCATTGCTCTTTGGGTGACTTTTAGCCTTCTGATAAAGTCCATTGTGAGCGACCACGTTTCAGTGCCATAAGTCATCACTGGCAACACGCACTGGTCAAAGATTTTCGTCTTGAGACACTGTGGTATCTGGGACGAGAAGATATTGCGTAGCTCCCCGAACGCTGCCCAGCCGAGTCGGATTCGACGCTTGACCTCTTTCTCGAAGTTGGACCTACCTAGCTGGACAGTTAGTCCTAGGTAAACATACTCGTCTACAACTTCGAGCGTAGCGTCTCCGATCTTTATGAGAGTGGGTGTTACATGGGCATTTGTCATGATTACCTTTATCTTATCCAAGTTCATTTTAAGACCCACTCTTTCGGAGGCTCTACTGAGGTTATCGGGCATTGTACTGAGGTAGGTACATGGTCTCAGTAGTGATAACTATATCGTCGGCAAACCGAAGGTTGGTGATATACTCGCCATTGATGTTGATGCCTAGTTCTTTCCAGTCCAGAACCTTGAAGACATCCTCCAGTGCAGCGGTGAACAGTTTCGGAGAGATAAAGTCTCCTTGTCTCACACCTCGTTGCAGAAGGATAGGTTTCGAGGTCTGGTCGTGGAGTCGGACTGACATAGTGGCGTTTTCGTATAGGCACTTTAACACCTCGATGTACCGATAGTCGATCTAGCACCGTTGAAGAGACTGCAGTACAGTCCATTTCTCGATTGAATCGAAGGCTTTCTCGTAGTCCACAAACGCTTAGCAGACAGGCAGGTTATACTCTTCGGTCTTCTGTATAACCTGCCGCAGCGTATGTATGTGGTCCATGGTGCTAAAGCCTTTACGGAATCCGGCTTGTTCAGGAGGCTGGAAGTCGTTAAACCTGCGCGTGTCACAGTTCGTGATGACTCTTGAAAACAGCTTGTAGATATGGGTCAGAAGTGTGATGGGCCTATAGTTCTTAAGCAGGAAATTGTCGCCCTTTTTAACAAAGAGTACCACCACACCTCTTTTCCATGCCTGTGGCGTTTTATGGACATAAAACCAGTTAATACTTGTGATACCTATTTCAATCAGCTTAGACTAGCTACTCTACTATAAAAAGAAAACTTTTTTCCCATACTGTAGTTATGTGGAGAATAACCTAGAACCTTAGTTTCACAATAAATGATGATGGCTGTAATTATTACTGCCATAAAAATCTATTATTATGATTAGATTACTGTTTTTCTCTGAACTAAAACATACTGAAAACAGTATTTTACAAAAACGTATAACAACGCTGGGAATGGCCGTACAGATTTGGTCCCATAGTGAAAAGTGAAGAGACCTACAGATTTGGTCCCATAGTGAAAAGTGAAGAGAATGTTCTAACGGAATACAACACTTTCACATTTAGCCCAAAATTAATGATATCCTTTGAACAGTCGAATTATTTACACAAAGATAAATTGAAGCTCATGATTTGACTTGGCTAGTTTTTACATACAAGGTATCTTATATTTGGCTAATCAATTTATCTTTGACTATAAATGTCTATAGAGTGTAGTGGTTACGCCACCACATACGAACTACGCAACGAAGACATGACGTCACTCAATTCTTGCATCGCGCAGTTTGAGTTTACCGAGCGAAAAACATAGATAAGACTATCCGAAATCAACATACGGGCAGTTGCCCGCCAGATATAACACCCGTCTGGTTGGAGGATCCTCGCTTTTTATATGGTGGATGAGTGAACTTTACACCCTGTTCCTCATACCTCTAAATTGGTGACCCCGAATATGAACGTCAACGCAGCCTTCGTGTAACTACTTCAGCGTGACGTCATCACCATCATCACTCCCGCAAGCTGGATGACGACGCAGCGCCACCCCGACTCACTGGGGAATCACCGCAATCACCTCAATTACCGCAATCACCTCAATCACCGCAATCACCACAATCACCACAATCGCCGCAATCACCGCAAACAGTTCCGACCCACCGTGAACTGTGCGGCACCCGGTTCCGACTCACTGGAACCACAGCTGGCACTGTGAAGCATCGCAAAATCCAAGACTCAGACCACTATCGACCTCCGGTCTCCGGAAGGGAGTAATGTAGTGGTTACAGCACCACATACGAACTACGCAACGAAGACATGACGTCACTCAATTCCTGCATAGCGCAGTTAGAGTTTACCGAGCGAAAAACATAGATAAGACTATACGAAATCAACATATGGGCAGTTGCCCGTCAGATATAACACCCGTCTGGTTGGAGGATCCTCCCTTTTCTATGGTGGATGAGTGAACTTTACACCCTGTTCCTCATACCCCTAAACAAGGTATCTTATATTTGGCTAATCAATTTATCTTCTTTATCTTTGACTATTTATATGTCTATAGTGTCGCGCTGCAAAACAAATAGGGCAACTTTATTATGCTGGTGTGCGTGACAGCTACGTCTTAAACTCGCGCCACGTCACTGTGCTGTAATTGTGCTAAAATAATTTAAGAGGGTTTACGTCGTACGGCTTTTCATAAAAACTTTCAAACCCTTATTTTTCGAAATGACTGAACCGATTTTAATGAAATTTCATACACATATCCAGGATACAAAGATCTAAAAACTTAGTTAAGAACATTTTCGAAAAATAGTGTTACAGCCAAATTAGACCGATTTTTTATTTTCCATAGAAACAGAGATTTCCAGTTATCTGCTTTTAAATAAGACATTTCGAAAATGTTCTTATCTAAGTTTTTAGACCTTTGTATTTTGCATATGCGTATGAAGTTTCATCAAAATCGGTTCAGTCATTTCGAAAAATAAGGGCTTGAAAGTTTGTATGAAATGCCGAACGACGTAAACCCTCTTAAGTTAAAATAATAGCAGCTAACAGCTGGTACAATTTTTTTCGACGAGTTTTCAATTTCACGGTCTATCTAGGAATATTTATATCTTTGTTCTTTATATTATGCGCAAGTTACTGTTTCTATATTGTAACTGTACGGTCAACATATCTTACTTACTCCTCTAAAATTTTTATTTGCTGATAAAAACTAGCAAAGTCAAATCTTGAGCTTCAATTTATCCTAAGTGCTTTGTGTAAATAATTCGACTGTTCAAATTTGAGCAGTTATATTTCTAAATAGCAACCATTGTTATAGCAGAAAAAAACAAGAATATGTGTTTTAAATTAATTTTAGAATGTTGTATGTTCTTATCAGGATTAGCTACAGAACTTGGTTCCCAATTTTCACATTTATGTTTTTGATAGGATTTTTCAATACTAAATTTGTCCATGTAGGTAATGACTTTTGCAGTATTTCTCTTTGCCAATAGAACGAACAATAGACGTACAATTGTTTACAAATGACTTGTACATTATTAGACTATTTATTGCAGTGTACACGGTGGCGCGGCTAGGAAGCACCGTTTCTGGCCGCGCCACCAATTTTGTTAAATTTCTCGCGAATCTTTGAAGTACATTTTTTTTATTATTACGTACAATTATGAACATATTATGTACATTTATTCCTATTAACCCCGATTCAAAATGCGACTGTGGCGCGGCCAGGAAGTACCACGCTATATATGTACCTACATATATATGTATACATATATAATGTACCTACCTCTGGGTATTATGCTATATCATTAGGGTTCTTGTCACTTTGTTTTGAAATGACTATTTCGTTTAACTATCGGTTTTTATTTACATTCCTTTGATAGGTACATGAGTAGTTTCTATTTCGTCTGGCTGGCCAAATCTTGTCTTTTTTCATACCTACCCACAAACGTTTTTGGTTGCCAGAGACAAAGAGGGAGTTGGCCGTACAATCACGCGCGGGCCCAGTGGCAGTGTCTATGTCACATGTTTTCCAATTTTTGGTTCTAGGACATGCCGCTACCGGTTTCCTCACGATGTTTTCCTTCACCGTTTTGAGAACAGTGGTGATGAAATAATTTAGGTACAGAAAGTACCTGCCTGGGTTCGAACCTACGACAAACTCGTAAGTCGCGGCCGTTACCACTGGGCCACCACTGCTCTAAATGAACCTTAGGTACCTGTAATAAAGTCCGCTCTCCCCAGCACAGGCCTCGTCAACCGCGCAGTAGATGGAAGTCTGCGCGCCACACTTTGGCGACTTGAGGAAGCACCCTAGCACGTTTCTGAACATAAACGACGTGCCATAGGCAACGGTCTCGTCGAAGTGACGGCTGATCTCTGTGCGAATGACACCCGGGTGCAGGCTGTATGTCGTTACGTTTGTTATGTTGTGTTCCTGGAATAAAGGAGCAAATTTTATGTCAAATCCTATCTGCCGTTTTTGCGTGATTGAGTAACAAACATACAAACTTTCACATAGAATATAATATTAGTAGGATGAAATGCAATAATTAATACCGCGACAACGAATATTTAGTTTTAGATGTAAAAAAAGTATTTGGAAACTTTCCAAATGCCTTTTTTACACCTAAAACGGGTACAACATCAAAATAAATGTTATTAATATTCTAGTTCGCTAGTTAGCCACATTTCTTACTTCCATACAGGCATTGGAATATTGCCAAATTAATCAAAACAGCGAAATATGGGACAGCTATTTGCGACGTTGCCCACTTTCAGAATGCACACTCGTATGATTGATGATTTCGAATACTGCGCAAAAAACGTTGTCGGGGTGCCTGATAGCTCTCAATAATTTTGAGAGGTGTAGTGTGTTGCACGACAAAAACACCTACTATGTAGTTAAAACTAACACTTATATAAATTCTGTGTGATCATACCTTCAGTTTATCAGCAAGAGCTCTAGCGAAAAGTATATTGGCAGACTTAGTCCTGCAATATGCTTCGAAGGCGTTGTATGGTTTCCGCTCAAAATTCAGGTCATCCAAGTCTAGTTCATGTTCTGCAAACATTTCCATTTTATACATACCTACCTAAATACTTACAACGGCACTAGGAGTCTAGGATCTTTTGGCGCGTGGCCACACAATCACGCGTTCACAAATGCTTAAAACAACGCCTCCCTGATTTAAGCTGCCTGTCCACTGGAGCGGAGAGGAGAAAAGAGGAGCGGAGATGTGCCAATATTAACCAATAGAATCTTGACTCAGGATCACTGATCTAAACTCAGGGGCGGAGTCAAGATTCTATTGGTTAATTTTGGCACATCTCCGCTCCTCTTTTCTCCTCTCCGCTCCAGTGGACAGGCAGCCTTAGGCGCCAAAAGATCCTTGTAGCTTGTCTGCTTGTACACACTGCTACACATCAAGCTATACATTTCCAGTTTATGCTGATCTTGCATTGCATAGGATTTCCATACAATGCGAGGTCAACTTATACTGGAAATGCACCTATAGCTAGCTTGATGTGTAGCCGTGTGTACCTACTTGTAGGAAAGAAAACGTTAGTGATACTTGTAGGCAATGAGGTTTGTATACTGTTATTTATATTTCTATGGTATAACCTCATTGCTTGTAGGCAAAGAGACAAAGGTTTGAAAAAAGAGCAGATAAACTTAGGGTCTTAGGTGCGGCGCTATCGCTACCTAATAGCCAACAGTAGGTACTTTCAAACTCACTTGCATGAACGTATGATGAAACGAATACGATCCTCGAAGGGGCACTTTGAATGAGTAGCGGCAGCAGCAGTAGCGTGAGTAGCGCATGTCCGAGGTGGTTGGAGGCGAGGTGCGTCTCGAAGCCGTCGCACGAGCGGCCCTCCGGACACATCATGACGCCGGCGTTGCACACCACGCCGCGCAGGCGCAACGCGCGTGACGTCACGCGCGCACTGAACGCGCACACGCTCTCCAGACTGCACAGGTCCAGCTCTTCCAACACTAACTCCCCCGTGCCCTGCTCAGTCTTTGTAAGTTTTTCTATATCCTCTTTAGCTGCTTTAGCTCTGTCCATGTTTCGGCAGGCCATAATAACGCGCCCTCCTGAAAAATTTCATTTTTAAATAGGTAAGCCCTAGGTCCCTGTCTACATTACCCAGAAATACTAATTTAACCAAAGTTCTAGCACTTTCGACTCCACCCATTTTCGTCGAGCTCATACGCCATGCCGCAATACATATTGTAAGTGGACCCTCCGGGAGGGTTCCCGGCATTAGGTTTGCGCTAAACTTAACCATCGCGGATGGTCAATGGTATTAGGTTTAAAACCGTGTTATAAAACACTGTAAAACGAAGTGAAATAGTGTTTTAATATGGGGGTCTTGTCGCTATACGTAGTTTCCAACCTTTTAATTTTTTTGTGAATATTTGTAACCGTGACCAAAAAATTAAAAAAAAAAACGAATTCTTTGATTTGAAAACCAACGCATAAACTAATAAATCTTGTTAAAATATACATCTGATTTAATTTTCGCGGTTTATAATGCTCTATTCGCTAAGAAAAACCTACATTTAAAATGAGCCCTCCGCGAGGGCTCCCGGCATCCCATATGCGACTAGGTGAACCCTCCAGGAGGGCTCCCGGCACTGAAATAGAATGTAATGTTGGGCCACAAAAGGGATGAATGAAAGGCAATTGCATGCAGCTGAGATGAGATAATGCAAAGAGGGATGTGTGGTGTTACACGAATGAATAGAATAAGAAATAAGTAGGTTACATATGAGGAAGTCTTGAAAGTGTCACCGGTGACCGAAAAGTTTTGCGGAAATCGGTTGTCGTGGTATGGCCATGGGCATATTGTGATACGGAGGAATGAGGAAAGTTTTGAGTATGACTGTCGAGGACTACATATAAGAGTAGGGGAAGACGAAGAAACGATGGATGGACTGTGTGAAAGATGATATGGCTCGAAAGGGGGTGACTACCGAGATGACGACTAATGAGAAGTATGGAAAAAAGGGACATGTTGCGCCGACCCCAAATAAATTTGGATAAGGGCAGGAGAATGATGTGACTACAGAAGGTAAGCAAAACCCATCTCTTAAAAAAAATTGTAAAGGTATCCTTAAGTCCTTCCTTACCTCTCTTGTACAGATCCAAAGCAGTTTCTTTGCCGATGCCGGTGTTACAGCCCGTCACGATGATCGTGCACCCCTCCAGGCGCTGCTGACTCTTGCACCAGCCGCTTAGGTAATCCATCATACAATATTATAAAATTGTATCTACAACAATGTGAAACAATGAAACGTAAACAAATGACTATTAAAATACACACGACAATAAATTAATCTGCCAGCCTTTTCTCAACTATGTTGGGGTCGGCTTTCAGTCTAACTGAATGCAGCTGAATAATCCAGTATTAAAACACACAACAAATTCAAGATAATTATGGCATAAGGCATAATCTTATCTCTGACAAAATACGGATTTGTATATTTACCTACAATGACACTGAATGATAAGTAAACACTGTGACACACACAATTCACTGCGCAGTCCATGCCCTGCTACTGGACTGAAGCGCAAATTACACGATAGGTTTATGTAGGTACACACGTGAATATTAATCGTACGGCCAGCGAACCGCGGTATTAAAATACCGAGATAAAAACATTAGGTAGGTATACAGACTCCACAGCTTTGTAGATCTGCGTGTATATTAGAATAATAGCTTATCTACGTAAAGTATTACGAAATCGTTCCCCTCCAAATTGTTTGATCAGACGGCGAGGTCGCGGTGACCTGTCGGTAAACTACATTGGTGTGTCGTGTGATCGTGTCAACTCGTGTCGCGGGCTGATGGATGTCAACCAACAATGTAGTACCTAGGTACTAGGTAGGTCAATGTCACATTGGTAGCGAGCTACTAAGTACTTCTACACTAAGCCTATAACTTAATTAATAACAACGACATGTTAGTGTTTTTGTTATACAAGTAACACTACAAAATTTGAATGCCCAATTGTGACGACCCAGAACCTCAGAACACTTTAACAGTATAATATTACTCCTAGCGCCCAGAACAGAAACATCTGGCGATGAATGACGAGGAGAGCCGACCCCAAATGAAATAGGATAACCGGATAATAGGCTAGGCAAAGACAGAAAGGTAAAGCCACTAAATAAGTATTTACATAGGTACTTACGATTACGAAGCGGAGTCACTAATAAGCAGAGTACACACAATATTAAGCGAAGAATAAAATTGAGGAAACGGATTCAAGGATATCAAGTGAAATAAAGGTATGGCCTTACACTCTCAAACATTAATTTCAAGGAATTTTATTTCTGACGAGGGTCCCCCGACCGCACACGTGAAAGCTTCTTTAGGCGCGTTGATCGATTTCTGGTAGTGGACAATCTTATGGGTTGAGTAAGTATCTTATTTAAAGTGAGTATGACGTGTTGCAGTTGTTGTTGCTCGGAGTGCCGATAGATGGAAACTCCCAGAAAGATTTACAGAAAGAAAGTAAGAAAATACGTTAATTTGCAGTAAACATGACGCAAAGAAAGATTTATCGTCGTAAATCTTATCATCCATCATCGTACGTGCGCCGTCTTTACATTTATGTATCGTCTCTGCGACAGCGTTGCCAGATATTTTTTTTGCCAAGTCGGGATTCTGAAACTTTTTGAGTGATAAAAGCGGGATTCTTTCGTCGCAAGCGGGCGGATAGCTTAGTTAAAAAACGTACCTTTAAATCAGAAGTTTTTAAATATTTTTTTTTTATTTGAGTTTTAAGTTACCTTTTACGTGACAATAGATAACAAAAATAGCCATAGAAAATATATTTTAATAAAAATATGATATTTTAAATCAGATGTAGGTTATCGTTAGGTATCCCTATCGGCGGAAGGTTCTTTTGAATACGCTCCTAATGTTTTTCAAGTTACCTATGACACATCAGCCGAACGTTACGTCCATAGAAATGCAAGCAAACATGACACGACGGAACGTGCCGCTGCGGAACGTTCGGCAGGTGTGGCGCGACCCTTAACTCTTCAGAAAAAAAAAAAAATCAAAGTCAACAAAAGTATTATGTAAGTACTTATTTATTAAAAAATGTGGTGTTTTAAATAATATAATCTAAGGAGTGAGTTTTACAAATTGTAACTTAGGTATAATAAAATAATTACCTAATTATAAGAATTACTTATTCATGATATTTCTTTTAAAGTTTCCTTTAACTCTCGACCGCGCTTCCTCAGCATACTGCACGCACGGGCGAGTTATTCCCCAAAAAGCGGGACTGAGCATGTCCCGCGCGGGACATTTAATTTTGATAAAAAAATCGAGACGTCTGGCAACGCTTCTCTGCGACCTTATTCTATATATACTTACGATTTAGGCTATAAGTGGTATGAATTAGGCAATAATGACACCCCTTAATCGTACTGAATGAACATTTTTGTGAGACGCTAAAACACCCTTTATGATAAAAGGTTTTAGTGTTTTTATGAATGCCTTACCATAATTGCGGTGGATACATTGCTTCATAAGTGCAAAAAAAATCTGCTCAACAATGCAAATAACGCAATGAATGTTGTCGAACTATCAAGATGAAAGAGATTAAGTAGTCGTAATCGTTAACGAAAATAATGTTACCTACGTAATTAGATAGCTGGTTGATTGCGTAATAAATAAAGATTCCCCTTAAACTTGCAGCAGTTCTCCCTTAGGGGTTACGACTTACGGAACCTTACCCCTACGAAGGACGTAGGGTAAATTAGTAAGAGTACCTAATTCTTAATCGTACGTAATAGATGTGCGCGTTCAAACAAACCACTCAACTTAGAATAATAACGCAATAAACAAACTCGCCAGTATTTTTATATTAGTACGAGTATAGATTATTTTAAATTTCGGATTCGCGGTAGTACTCTTGTGATTTTTCCACGGAACCCACTTTAGGAATTACTGAGTATCTAATTCTTCAATTCTTTCGATGAATCCTGTCTGAAAGGGTCGTAGTCCTGCAGGTTCAGCTGTTCAATGGTCACGTTCCACAGTTTCTCAGCTTCGCTCTCACTCTGGCATTGTCTTGAAGGCGTTTTCTTTGCACAGTCGCTGTAAAAAGAGAAAATCGTTTAGTGCCGGGAGCCCTCCTGGAGGGTTCACCTAGTCGCATACGGGATGCCAAAAGCCCTAGCCGGAGGGCTCATATAGGTTTTTCTTAGCAAATAGGTCAGCATTATAAACCGCGAAAATAAAATCTGATGTAAGTATATTTTTTTTAACAACATGTTGGTTTTAAAATCCAAGCATTTTTTTTTTTTTGGTGCTCTTGGTTACAAATATTCACAAAAAGGTCTCTAAATATAAGGACAGCTGTTTTCGTGATTTCAATATTGGTCCCATGGTAAAAGTTATTCAGTTTCATGATCTAAAGCACCTCATAAAGTTTCTAAAGTTAATTTTTTAACACCTTATATTTTACTTCGTTTTATGCCTTACTTTCCGCGATGGTTAACTGTAGGGCAAACGTAATGCCGGCGGCATCCCTCCCGGAGGGTTCACTTACAATAATCTATGGCGGCATAGCGTATGAGTTCTATGAAAATGAGTGGAGTCGAAAGTGTTGAACAATTAAAAACTGTGCAGAAAAATCAAAAAGTCCAACTACTTTCAGGTATCTTATTGTAAGTAGTTATATTATACATAACAAAAATACAGATAGGCTTATCTGTATTTTTGTTTCAAAATCATTCGTATTGGAAATTATTCACTTTGTACCCCCAGGACCAACCGACCCTGCCTCCCCCAACCCCTCCTCCTTAGTCTGCCTGGCCAGTGGAACCACTTCCTGAGAAAGTGAATGTGTTTGGTAAGCCCAATGTTATTGTCTCTGAATCATCATCAAACTAATTAATTGTCTAAAGGTACAGTTAGGTACACAAACCTGTAATAGAACCCGCTCTCATTCTCACACTTTTCGTCAACAACACAATAGATGCTGGTCTGTGCGCCGCACCGGGGCGTCTTCCAGCACCAATTGACCAGAAAGCTCTGCAAGCAGTACATGGTGATGCGCCATGCCGATACCGTCTGCGGGAAGTGCCGCCCGATATCGGTCTTCGCGATACCCGGGTGCAGGCTGTACGTCGCCACGCCTTGTATGTTGTGCTCCTAAAATTATACAACCTACCTAAGTATTATTTTTAATATTTTAGGATCTGGATAGGCCTAAAATAATAATAACCGGAGAGTGGCAAAAGAAAAAGGTTCGAGGTGAGGATTTGTATCATAAAAATGTTGTTTAAGGCGGAAGCCTCAAGGTAGCATGCAAAATTAAAATTTTCTTACGTTTTTTTTTGCAATTTGCAGGTCAGCAGTATCAGGTTGTATGTTGATCTACCTAAATATGATTCGCGGCACTTCGCGGCCGTATCGAATCCGAATGTTTATCTATTTATAGAATTTTAATCATAAAAATCATCAATACAACTCTCTAAGTTCATGTAATCCTATTGAATGACTATTTCATGAGGAATATGCTAACTTTAGGAGTTGTATTGCTGATTCTAATGATATTATAATTCTGTAAATTTATATTGTTTAAGGTCGCGAATGATATTTTAATCAACATACAACCTGACACTGACATGCAAATTGCAAAAATCGAAATCAAATTTTAATTTCGCGGGCTACCTTAGCGCATCTCAATCATCTACATAATGTACCTTAAGTTTAAGATCCAGAGCCTTGGCAAACAGAATGTTGGCAATTTTACTGTTTGAATAAGCTTGCAGTGGGGTGTACTGTGTCTTCGTATAGTTGATGTCATCTAGGTCCAGTTTGTAAACTGAAATACATTTACAACTGAAATTACGGTAAGCAATAACAAGTAAGGGTCTCATAAAATAGAACAGTAGACCGTATCTGGTATACCCTTTTTCACTAACACTACATTATCAGTTTCGACTCCACCCACTTTTCATAGAACTCATACGCTATGCCGCCATACATATTGGAAGTGAACCCTCCGGGAGGGTTGCCGGCATTACGTTTGCGCTAAAGTTAACCATCGCAGACGTTCAACGGCATTAGGTTAAAACCGTGAAAACGAAGTGACATTGTGCTTTTATCGCTATAGCCTCGCTATACGTAGTTTCCAACCTTTAAAATTTTTTGTGAATAGGTATTTGTACTAAGTATAATAACGTAAAAAAAATTACAAAAAAAAATGGTTGGATTCTAAAACCAATGCATATTACCTTAGAATAATTATTCTAAGCATATTACTAATAAATCTTGTTAAAAACATCAGATTTTATATTCACGGTTTATAATGCTGTATTCGGTAAGAAAACCTAAATTTAAAATGAGCCCTCCGCGAAGACTCCCGGCATCCCATATGCGACTAGGTGAAAAATCCTGGAGGGCTCCCGGCACTCGCGGCGCGTAGTGTTAGTGAAAACGGGCATAGTTTAACATACAGGACACCTACAGAAGCCAGTGCTTGCGGTACACACTACATATACCGCCGGCATCGGCAGTGCCGCCGCGCACCACCCCGGGAGAAATGTTGCTCTGCGGCTTCAACACAGTCAGCCAGCAGCCCATTAGTGCACATGCCACAGAGTAGAGTGAGTGGTTCCTTTCCTTAAACCACTCAGTCAAACATAGGTATTCACTTACACTGGTGAAGCCGAGACGAGACGAACACAATCCTCGAAGGGGCACTTTGAATGAGTAGCGGCAGCAGCAGTAACGTGAGCAGCGCATGTCCGAGGTGGTTGGTGGCGAGGTGCGTCTCGACGCCGTCGCGCGTGCGGTCTACGGGACACATCAGGACGCCGGCGTTGCACACCACGCCGCGCAAGCGCCGCGCGCATATAGTCACGCGCGCACAGAACGCGCGCACGCTCTCCAGGCTGCACAGGTCCAACTCCTCCACCACTAACTCCCCAGTGCCCGCCTGTCCTCGAGTGGATTGCTCTATGTCTTCTTTGGCTTCTTTGGCTGTTTTGCTGTTACGACACGCCATTATCACGCGAGTGCCTGTAAGAAACAAATAAATTAAAAATGTTGTTATTACTGCTACTTTTTTAAATAATGTTGCATCTTGCAAGGTTATGCTATGGCCTATGCATCAAATTAAGGTACTGTGTGGTGCCACTATATTATTATTATCAAAATTGAAGATTTAATAGTATGAATTCTGCAAGATCCATTACGTGAGTGTTTTTACCAAAGAAAATTGGTATGTTTTTGTAATTATTGTTTCTTGCCCTGGATTATTAACCGACTTGTAAAAGGAAGAGGTTATCAATACGCATGTCCATATTTTATTTTTGAAAACTTCTTTAGCGGCATTGTGCACTTTTTTTGGGATTGGTAAAAAATGTTAAACTCACGTGATCTGACCGTAAATTCGTAAGACGTTCAAGTTTTTGTTGACAGCGCAATCTGTTTTATTTATTAGGATTTTTTTTAATGGAGTTACAGCTTTCGTTCTTGTACTGCCACATAAATTCCTGACATTTTTGTTAAATGGCGTTAGTTAGTTTTCACTTCAATCGGCAGTCCCAGACTGCCTCGTTTATTTTTATTTTTTATGTATGTTCGGGCATAACTCCGCCATATACAACGTTATTTTTTGTTTATATTAAACCTCTTAAGGGGTCATTGTACTCATCATTATGAACAACTTTCACTATGGGTACAAAGCTGAAATCACGAAAAAAATGAGGGAACAGCTGATTTTTTTTCGAGAGTTCAGCTTAAAACTCTTCAACTTCTGCCCCCTAATTCATCATTTGTGAAGATAAAAACATACAAAAATTATATTTGTTATCCACTCGATAAGTTCTAGACAATGATACCCCAAATGCTAGGGTCAGATTTTTTTTAAGCTATTGCATAGCTTCTATCGCGGGCCTTGAGCGTGGAGACCTAATCCAGAAATTTCGTAACGAAAATGACTGAGAAACAAAACACTCTAAATGTGTTTTGTATTGAAAATTATGTTTTACTGTTTGACAACAAAGTTCAAATTTACTTAGACGAATGATCAACGACAGTGTTGTATTGAAAATTATGTTTTACAGTTTGACAACAAAGTTCAAATTTACTTAGACGAATGATACGAGAGTGTTGTATTGAAAATTATGTTTACCTGTTTGACAATAAAGTTCTTTACTTAGACGAATGATCCTTGACTATTAATAGTTAAATTAAAACCTTTTTATTAGTTTGATGTTCCCGGCCATTACGTTGTGTCAAGTTTTAAAAACTGTGAATAACAGTTCCTGTCAATGTCACCATTGTCACTCTTGTATTCGGGTTAATATTTTACAATGCCGAGAAATTTAAATATTCAAGAAAAAGCAGCTATCATTAATGAAGAAAGTCACGAAAAAATAGTGAAAGCAAAATATAGATCTGTTATATTTAGAAGATATCAAGTCTCAAACTTATGTTTCTTATTTCAGTTACCATAGACCTATAGTTTCGTGAATAAAGAACGTGAACTAATTGATCATCGTCATAATTCTGGTCGCCGCCCCTTCCTTAGTGCTGCACAAAGAGCTGACATGAGACGATAATATGAAGATAACGATTTTGTGTCAACCAATTATTATGCTGAAATATATGAAGTTTGTCCAAGAGTAATAAGAAAGGGTCCGTGGCTTACGCCCCCAGTGGTCGACGCACCTGTGGCCGACTCCCCCGATTCGATTTATTTCATTCAAAGCAATTTTTGATCAAATGTACTGTCAGACACAAAATGTTTTAATGTTTGAATTTTTCTAATTAACCGCTTAGCGAGGCTTATATCTTAAAGTGAAAGAACAACGTTCACGCCTCAAGCTTTTAAGAAAATATTATAGTTCTATGTTTACGTAAGTTTTATTTATTGCTTTTTAGTTCATTATGCTTGTTTAAAAAAAGTATTTTACTTATAAAATATTTTATTCTAACATTAGAATTGTATAAATATGTGTTCTATCACCTTGATAAGGTGATAGAACACATATTTATCCAATTTCATATGTGAGCTACCGTGTAAAATCGAGGTGTTCCTGTGGTCACCTTCCGGCACTTTCATCAGACCCTAGGCGACACCTTGGGCTTAGGGAATGCAATTTCGCGAGATTGGGACTCAGGCGAGATCTCGCGAGTTTATGAATTACAATACCTAGATCTTGTCAATTTCTCGCGAGATTGGAAGTTTTGTGTGTTTCTTGCAAATAATCACAATATTTGAATAAATTAGGGAAAAAATAATAAGAATTAGGTATAGGTATTACGAAATAAACATTTATTTTTACGAATTTTTTATATAAACTTTTATACATTTAACATTGTTTGACGTATCTATCTATAATTTTTTTAAATAAACTTTTAAGTAGTAAACTTTGACATTTCTAATCAAATAAGAAATGAAATAAACAACCAGTCTTCTCTTCTAATATCAAACAAAAGTCTTTTAATAATAAAACAGTTCTTTTATAACCAAAACAACAAGAAGTCAGAAACTAAAATGAAACTCATTAACTAAGTTGAGTTGACTATTAAACTGAGATATTATTATCAATCAAAGAAAACTATACCTACTCAGAGATCTATTAGAAATGAGAGATTAATTAACAAAATATACCAATCAAATTGCCAACCCGCCTGCCCAACTAAGGGACTTACTAGAGAATGGGCAGCAGCAATCTCTATGCACTTTTAACACCATACTGTGATCGCCAACTCGCCTGCCAAACGTGGCGATTATGGCAAACCCCACCTAAAAATGACAAGCACCAAAAACAAACGGCCCCTAGTGCCCGGCGGCCTACTTACCCTTGGCTACGACCGTACAACACGCGTAAACTCCGAACCGACGAGAAGATCATCGATCTCGAGGAAGAATTGAGCAAGTTACGATAGGGTATAGTAGGGTTATCTGAAGTCCGAAGAGAGGGAGAGGACTCAATAATCCTTAAATCTGGAAAATTGCTCTATTTTCGGGAGGGCGACCAGCAGTCCCAGGGTGGTGTCGGGTTTATCGTCCACAAGTCCCTTGTGAGCAACGTGGTGAAGATCGAGAGTGTGTCGACCAGGGTGGCGTACCTTATACTCAGAATATCCGCAAGATATTCGCTGAAGGTCGTACAGGTTTACGCCCCGACCTCGTCACACCCCGACGATGAGGTGGAGACCATAGGATATTTCAAGAGCCATGCATGGCTCTAAAACTCACTTCACCGTTGTCATGGGGGACTTCAACGCGAAACTGGGAGTGGAGCAATTTGGAGTTTGACGTCGGAACTACCGGGGCCACCTACTGGCCACAGTTTTATGGAGAAGGAAAGCCTCTTTACGATGAACTCCTTCTTCAGAAAACGTGAGCACCGAAAGTGGACCTGGCAGAGCCCTGATGGTGCAACAAAAAATGAGATTGACTTCATTATGTCGACGAAGAAGCAAGTTTTCAATGATGTCTCTGTAATCAACGAGGTGAAAACCGGAAGCGATCACCGCATGGTAAGAGGCACATTGAACATAAATATCGAGCTGGAAAGATCTCGACTGATGAAGTCTACGCTCCGTCCAGCACCGATCCAAGTCCAAAACCCCGAGAGCTTTCAGCTCGAACTTCAAAATCGTTTCGAGTGCCTAGGGAGCTTCGTGGACGATTTTAACGATGGGTTCATGGAAACTGTTCATACGGTCGGGTCCAAGATCTTTAAGACCCGTCGTACAAGTAGAAACAAGAAGCTCTCTATCTTTATTATAAATGTGTATTAACAACATTCACTCACATTTTATATGAAGTCTTTTTGATTTTTTGGATCTAGTACATAATAAATATGCTTTTAATGGAAGAAAAGGTGTGTAAGGATAAGGTTAAGTGGCGATCTATTCTCTCTGCTATTTGGTAGATAACTTTTGTTTAGCAAGGAAAAATACTTAATTATTAGGGTGAAACACTTTTTTCATTTCATGTACTAAGTGAAAAAGCACAAAAACAAAAGATATAGAATCGGGGGAGTCGGCCACAGGTGCGTCGACCACTGGGGGCGTAAGCCACGGACCCATAAGAAACGCCTTACACTCAATGGGATTGCATTATAGACAACACGCAAACGAAATTGACTGATGCTCATAAGCCAGCACGCTTGGAATATGCACGCATGCATTTGAACGACGATTGAAGTACGACAATATTTACCGACGAAAAATGCTTCAAATCGAGCCAACATGGGAGGCTACATATAAGGAGATATAACGGTACGAGGTATCTATACAGAAGACCCTGTAGTGCCCAATTTTAGTTCCGGACAAATTTCGGCTATATGGGGATAGATGTCAGCGGTGTATCAGTTACAACACTGCTTATTCAGTTATTCCTTATTTTCAGTTAAGATTGCAGGCTAATAATAAAGCTCAATCGACATATTTTCACAGAAGTGATTGTTTGTTTTATTGAAATATATTTAACTCTAGCATTAAATTCGTTTGATTTCTGTGAACACAGGCATACACCAGTGATTTAAGTAGCACGGCGAAGTCGGTTAAGTCAAAAGTAAAACTAGTAGTTCTGCGAACAGTAGACCTCGCGAGCACAAACTTTTTGGGAAAAATTAACCGCTTAGCTTGAGGCTTAAGTGCCTGCTACACGGTCGCAAACCGCGTCCCGACAGAGGTGACCTTAGTTTTTGAGACTATCTTAAAGTTACTTTCTTTCAAATGAAAAAAGAACCATCGAAAACGGATTTCATAAGGCGGAGATATCCAGTAGCCCCCTTTTTGCCCCATTCTGGAGGAAGTACCCCTCCAATCAAAAATCCCCGACGACAAAAAATTACAAAAAATTCATAATACCTGTATGCCAAGTTGTAAAATACGACCTGTACACGAGTACGTACAAACTGACACACGAAAGAAAATTTTGCCAGTTGATGCAGAGACGCTTCGCTCGCTACGCTCGCTCGGTCAATTACAATATAAAAACTATGCAATAGCTTTACCGCGGCAGTCCCCGAGTGCCACAGGTCTTTTTTTCTTCAAAATTCGGTTTTATTGTATGGTGACCCCCCTTTAATTTTTAATTTTATTATTTGTTGTTTTTGCGGCAATAGAAATGCATAATCTGTGAAATTTTCAACTGCCTACCTATTATGGTTCATGAGATAGAGCTCGCTGACAGACAGACGGACAGCGGAGGCTTATGAATAAGGTTCCGTTTGTCACCGTTCGGGTACGGAACCCTAAAAATAACGTGGTATTGACGGATTTGCAAAATTCTCTTTTTGTTTCAAAGGGTTATACTTCCGAGGTGGTCCCATTGTCAGCAGGTCAGGCTCTGATGATGGGATCCTGGAGAAATCGAGGGAACTCTTCAAATATTATAGACACACCTAATAGCGATTTGGGTATTTTCTTATAGTAACGCGTGCAGTGGCTTTCGGAAAACCCACAGATGGTCACACTGAATAATAAGTATTTCAAGGGTTGATTCGATTACTTTAATGCCAAGCAATTTATGCTCGTCACAATGCATTTGGAGAAGTGGAGTTGATGGTGAAGTACCAGTACCAGAAGAACTCCTCAACGATTAACGTCCCCGCATCGGGAAAAGCAATATTTTGTAAAAGATGATGTGGAGTTGACATTAGGCTATTATAATTTAGATAAATTATAAACTGACCCTCTAAAAAGCGAAAAATAAAAACTATTTTTACAAAAAAAAAACAAGCGTCATCCAAAAAAAAAATCTATGTGAAAAATAACTTAAATTTCGGCAGTCGGTGGCAAACAACGAAAATACAAAACTAAAGACACCGACTTCCGAAATTTAAGTAGGTACCTACTTAATTTTTTAATTTGGTGTTTTTTTTTTGGAAGACGGTTGTTTTAACACCTTCAGTTCCGGGAGCCCTACTGGAGGGTTCACCTAGTCGCATATAGGATATGCGTTGGTTTTAAAATCAAAGACATTGATTATTTTTTTATTTTTTGTTGACGGTTACAAATATTCACAAAAAAAAATTAAGGTTGGAAACTACGAATAGCGACAAGACCCCCAGAAAACACAATTTCACTTCGTTTTACAGTGTTTTATAACACGGTTTTAAACCTAATACCATTGACCGTCCGCGATGGGTAACTTTAGCGCAAACGTAATGCCGGAATCCCTCCCGGAGGGTCCACTTGCAATACGTATGGTGGCATGGCGTATGAGCTCGACGAAAATGAGTGGAGTTAATAGTTTCTTTTTTTTAAACGAATTGTTAGTTTATTTAGGTACCTACTTGATTTCTGCATTTAATACCTACCCAATTAGTCGTAGGTACCTACTACAGCAATACCTGCCCTCTGTTTATAATAAACTAGCTTTTACCCGCGGCTTCGCCCGCGTGGATGTCGCAAAATATTCCACGGGAACGTTCTACCGGGAATACATACCTAATAGCCTAGGAAAAGATCATTGACTAACTTTCAGCGGACGCAGTGGTAGGCTACAGCGCCCGCGTTGTCAACCATAATTATTTTGTTACGCGTAATTTTGAAATTGTGATATCTCTTAAACTATTCATTTAAATGATGTGATGTAAAGGCATATATTTTAATCGAAATTGAATGCCCAATTTAAATAACCTATTTAATTGGATAAGGATTAATAAGATACCGGTCAAAATAGCTTCGGAAATAACAATGAAAATTTTATACAATTTTGAAAGATAAAAATGGTTATTGTGGGTCACCCTTAGAAGATAGACATATGCCATCGCGGATTTTTTAAGCTATTGCATAGCTTCTATCGCGGGCCTTGAGCGTGGAGACGTAATCCAGAAATTTCGTAACGAAAATGACTGAGAAACAAAACACTCTAAATGTGTTTTGTATTGAAAATTATGTTTTACTGTTTGACAACAAAGTTCAAATTTACTTAGACGAATGATACGAGAGTGTTGTATTGAAAATTATGTTTACCTGTTTGACAATAAAGTTCAAATTTACTTAGACGAATGATCCTTGACTATTAATAATTAAATTAAAACCTTTTTATTAGTTTGATGTTCCCGGCCATTACGATGTGTCAAGTTTTAAAAACTGTAAATGTGAATAACAGTTCCTGTCAATGTCACCATTGTCACTCTTGTATTCGGGTTAATATTTTACAATCCCGAGAAATTTAAATATTCAAGAAAGAGCAGCTATTATTAATGAAGAAAGTCACGAAAAAATAGTGAAAGAAAATATAGATCTGTTATATTTAGAAGATATCAAGTCTCAAACTTATGTTTCTTATTTCAGTTACCATAAACCTATAGTTTCGTGAATAAAGAACGTGAACTAATTGATCATCGTCATAATTCTGGTCGCCGCCCCTTCCTTAGTGCTGCACAAAGAGCTGACATGAGACGATAATATGAAGATAACGATTTTGTGTCAACCAATTATTATGCTGAAATATATGAAGTTTGTCCAAGAGTAATAAGAAACGCCTTACACTCAATGGGATTGCATTATAGACAACACGCAAACGAAATTGACTGATGCTCATAAGCCAGCACGCTTGGAATATGCACGCATGCATTTGAACGACGATTGAAGTACGACAATATTTACCGACGAAAGATGCTTCAAATCGAGCCAACATGGGAGGCTACATATAAGGAGATATAACGGTACGAGGAATCTATACAGAAGACCCTGTAGTGCCCAATTTTAGTTCCGGACAAATTTCGGCTATATGGGGATAGATGTCAGCGGTGTATCAGTTACAACACTGCTTATTCAGTTATTCCTTATTTTCAGTTAAGATTGCAGGCTAATAATAAATCTCAATCGACATATTTTCACAGAAGTGGTTGTTTGTTTTATTGAAATATATTTAACTCTAGCATTAAATTCGATTGATTTCTGTGAACACAGGTATACACCAGTGATTTAAGTAGCACGGCGAGTTTTACTCTTTCCTAAGTCAAAAGTAAAACTAGTAGTTCTGCGAACAGTAGACCTCGCGAGCACAAACTTTTTGGGAAAAATTAACCGCTTAGCTTGAGGCTTAAGTGCCTGCTACACGGTCGCAAACCGCGTCCCGACAGAGGTGACCTTAGGTTTACGACGAAACGTTGAAACAACTTTGCCGGTCGCCAACCAAGGCCATCTCGGTCGAGGACGCGGTTGGCAACCGTGTAGCAGGCACTTTATCTTAAAGTGAAAGAACGACGTTCACGTTTCAAGCTTTTAAGAAAATATTAAAGTTCTATGTTTACCTGTGTTTACGTAGGTTTTATTTAGTACTTTTTAGTTCAATAAAAGCTTGTTTAAAAAATTATTTTACTTTATTTTATTCTAACATTATTTTTGAGACTAGTTCAGACAGACAGACAGACGCGGCGGGCGTCTTTGTTTTATAATATGTATATAAGGAAAACTATAAGTAACCTAACTACGAAAAAAATTATAAACTTGCTACCGTGTTTTTTTTTTAGTCAGCTCAGGTAAGTATCTCAAGTTTTTAAAACATAGTTTTTATTTTTTACCTTGCACTTGTTATTAAGATTTGATTAACTGATGCTTTTTATCCGTACCGCTTGGCAAAAAAGAGTCTGAAAAAAATTAAGGTGACACTATGGCACTTAGGTCACTTCGAATGGGAAATTTTATAAATTGTTAAAATAAATTAGCAACAAAAAAACTCTGATAACAAAACCTACAACCAAAACCTATGAGCACTTGTGAGAAAAGTAACCCATCATCATAATTAATTTCAAATGTCATCACGTCAGACTTATCGACCTTGTAGGTAGCGCATTCAGTCTCACTTTAGCTTAATTTTAACAATTTAGACATATTTATTTACTTAGACAATATGATATATAATTATATTTGTAATATTACACGTAGTGCCCATCGAATTTTCTAACACATGCAATAATTGCCTGGAAAACTTGCATTCAATTATTGTAATGGCATTTTTTGCAAATCGCACGCGTGTCTTAAAATAAATAAGCAACAAAAAGTTCTTGAATAATTGAACCTAGTCTTGAACATTCCAGAAACTTGCACCGTATAAATTGGGCTTTATTGTTAATCTTGTGACGTCTAATAAATAAGTTATCCGTGCTATGGTGGGGGCTGCGCAGTAGAGGGAGTGCAGAGCGTTGTACCGTGCTCGGCAGTCTACTCTGAGCAGTCATTGCGATAGCACGTCTAGCGCAGTGATATTGGAAACAGTGTTTTATTGTACATACCTAACCTAAACCAAGACACCACAAGTGGCGACGAGGATATAAGGTATGTCGTGCATAAGACTTAAAATATAAAAACAACCTAATGGTTGCGAGATATAGTGGCAAATTAACGAATGAGGTTTTTAAAAAAAAGTTAAGAAGTGGTTCTCCTAATAATTTGTGGTGAAATATATAGTATTCATTTTTGTAAATTAGAAACCTCGAGACGTAGCGATGGTGTATTTTCATTTAAATCGACAAATGTCATATGAACCTTCTATTGTTAATTGTAAAAGCATTATACGATCGAAACGACAGCAAAAGTACGATCGCGAAAATCGTTGAATGCTTACACTTTCATGCAAACGGCTTTTATATCATTCAATCGATCGAAATATAATTTGACGGGTTAATAATTGAATTCAATCCAAGGTCGAAAAGAAATGACTGTATTTAATTTCCATCTACCGAAAAGCGGGTACAAAAAAAAACAAAAAAAAATAATAATAATGACCTCATTTGTTAATAGGTGCCAATAAGGGCTATCGTACTAACCTCCTAATCAACTGAAATAAACTCCAAAAACTAAGTAAAAATACAAAATACTATTGCAACTACTTATTTTACTTAGTTTAATAAAATCGTTTTCAAATTTAAAACACTAATTAAAATAAATAAAAGTGAAGCAACATGTATAAAAATATCTTCACGTTGACTAGAACCTGTTTTAGCTCTGATTCAAAAACTTTACATGTGTGTGACTCACGTACTTACTGATAGATACTTACGGCTAAAATAGTGTACGTACATGAATAATATATAATCAGTAAATTAGAGTAATATTTAAGTGATTAAGGAGTGTTCTAATAGCGAATGTGAGTAGGTATACAAATCACTTCTGGTTTATTGGTACAAAACGAACATGAACCATTAATACGGTATGCATAAAATTAACTAACCTTACTCACCAGTGGAACCAACTGGTGAGCACAAAAACGATAGACCCAACTAAAAACTATGCCATTCAATATCTGGCTAACAAAATTGTCTAAAATTAGGCAAGGATCGCGGAAATGGCGAATATGATAGATTACATGTGTAATCGGTATCAATTACGTTACGAAAAGTAATTTGAGAGGTAAACTGTTCAATGAATGGTTGGTACCAATAAGTAAGGCAATAACTCATAAATTCTGTTTTTTATAAAGAACAAAATACTTCTAACAATATAATAATATGAAGTTTATACCATCGAGCGCATAAAACAATGTTTCTTTGGTACGTTCGGTCTACCTTCCAAATAATATTATTTCATTGTTCTTAAAAGAAAAAAATAACTATTAAATAGTCTATATTCTTTTACTATTTACAGTTACCTACCATACACATAAAAATATATTTTTGTGGTAGTAACTGTAATTTTGATGTTCTGTTTGAAATTAAACAATTATTTAGTTATGTTAGTCATAACAAATGAGTTATTGTTAAAGTGGTAGGAATTCAGTTATTTCTGAAAGGTACCAGATAAATGGAAAAACATGTAAGTAGATAATATACATGTTAGTAAAGGAATTAATTCATGCAAATGCACAAATGACTAGATAAAGAAAAAAAAAAGAAAGCACTCGGGCTAAGTAAACTTATAATTTATGTATTGAATTATTGGATACTAATTATAACCAGATGTATGAACGTAAACGAGGCAAAAGGAGTATATAAGGATCGTAGCAAGTGGCGTTCTTTAGTTTCTGCCTACCCCCATGGGAAGAAGGCTTGAGTATATGTATGTAATTATAACACTCATTCCCTTTAAAAAAAAAATAGACCTTACTGAAGATTCTTTAATGAAACATAATAAAAAAGATAAATAAATGGAATACATTTTAGGAACAGGAAAACACGTGTTTTGCCAATAAATAAAACAAATGCCTACTAAAAATAGTTTATTAATTTGAAGACAGTAAGTACATTTATGAGATTGACACTCAACGCTTACAGTCTGAAATTCAGGTATTAGAAGAGTCAATACATTCACTTTATACTAGGACGTATGTGAGGTCTGAAAAACAAATTCAAGACATGTGCCACTCTAACTGTAGACAAAGGAGACCCGCTGACTCTCAGCAGCTCTCGATGTTCTTTGCGAAGGAAATCCAATCTTGCCACTCTTCGAACTGAGGTAACGGAAGACCCGTCCCAGTCAGGAAGTTCTCGGGTCTGCATCCCCAATCAAGATATACCAGAAATTGAACAAGGTTCTTTTGCAAGTACTTAAAAAAGAAACTAGTTCTCTTCCTTGTAGTGATAAAGGTTGTTACTGCTCCATTGTTTCCTGATAGTTTGGAAAAGGGTTGGAAAAAAAAATACTTAGCAACAAACTGAGTCATTCTGCTCAAAACTATTGTATGCCTCAGACTTTCTAAAAACAGATAATTTCATAAATAACTAGGAATGAAGATGATCCTAATGACATTATTACTGTAAAAAATAGGCATGACTGAACAACAACAGTGTGTGCCTCAGGGTTGCAGCTGTGCCAAGAAGGCCCATCACACGCATAGGACATTGGTCACATATAATTGATAGTGTCACCGAACTATTGAAGTTAAATTGTAAGAAAATAATGTTGTTTGCTGGTTCACTAAGTCTATACCATTATAAAATCGTAATATACCCAAAAAGGCGTAAAGACATAATTGAACTATCCGTTGAACTTGAACTGTCCTGTGTTGAACTAGATAAGCATGTCATAGTTTTTGAGTCGATAATGGACAAAACAAAACTGGAAAACTTGCAACTGGTAATAAATCGGTAAAGATTGATTGCGTCGTTGAATGGTCGCAAGCGCTAATGCTAAACATGAAGTCCCGGGTCGAGCAAAGTGTCATTGGATTTTCCATCTTGAATTTCACAGTGGCGTCCCGTAGTTTGGATTTGTGGTCGATTGATGGGTCTCCCACCATCTCATTGGACCGAAACATAACATAACATAATTGGCTAAATGTGGGTGTACATTGGGTACACCTAAGCCTGACCCTTTGGGGAATACAGATGTGATGTTATGTCATGTTACAACATACGAAAAAAAATACATTGTGCAGATACAAACCAGACCACATAATTGTTAATTTTGCACTTTAATTTGTAAGTTAACTGATCTTACAATAAACGATGTTAATATTTTGTAGAATTATTAACAAACTGAGTTAATATTTTAAATTAAGAATTCAGTGAGTTCAATAAATTTTTTTAGAAGAAAGCTAAAACTATCAGGTCTTAGTTTTATTTAGTGTTTGGGCAAATAAAGAACTAAAGAAAAGTAGACTCAAAGAACTCAAAGGACTCAAGACTCAGAGGTCTCATAATAATAATTAAAAAAATGGTACGTAAATCAATATTTTTTGATAAATAAACAATTACGTCGTCCTAAGTTTTTGATAGAATAATAGATAAAAATATTATAATATTAGAAACTAGCATAGTAATTAAGAACATATTTGTTATAAAATTGATTATTTCTAATAAAATATCAAACTTTTGATTGGAAGACAAATATGCTAAATATATTATATCAATAATTAATTTCCTCATCAATAAATAGTAATGAAAAGGAATAAAACAACATCTACAAAATGACAATATCAAGCTGCTGCTTGAAAACCAAAATGATGTTTTCTTAAAAATGCTTGTTTAGATGACGAATTAAGCAAATAAAAAGAAATAATGTAAAATACTGGAAGCCGCTCCGAACATGTTGGGAAAAGGCTAGGTAGATTGAATAGTAAAAGAGCTCCAAAATATTCATTAACTTATAAAATTCTGAAATAAATTCCTAAAATGATTGTAATACCTTGAGTTATTTGAGAATTTGTATTTTCTGTAATAGTATGATGAACTCGTGTAACGTGTAATAAGGGAAATTGAAAAGGATTAAATGGAATAATACTAGTTACAGGTCAAATGTACTGAAACTTTTAATAAGTGGGTATGAGCTACTTACTCTAAAACTTTTGGTACAGTAGTAGTACTAGTAAGACAGATATAGCTTTATATAAGGCTATATCAGCAGACAATGTCGTAGCCAATAGTCTATAATTGTGACATTACCGCTATAATTAGCCAAAAAATTTAATAAATGTATAGATCAAGGAGTTTCCCGAATTTAATTAATTAAATCCGGGAAGACTCGATTAAGTATGATAATACCATTAAATATGGTAATACTACTTGTATGGTAATACCACTACCAGAATTAAGTATGGTAATACCACTTTTCAAATCCTGGGATACAAAAGACACCTATATTATAGACCCATATCCGTGTTGCCGGTTTTCGGCAAGCTGTTTCAAATGATAGTGCTAAATGAAAAACTTAATCATTTAACACGAATAAAATTATTCGCGATCAACAGTATGGTTTCACCAAAGGACGTTATAAGATAGACGTCGGTGTAACCCTATTTAATTAAACGCATTTTAACGCGTTGGAAGAGGCCCAAAATGGCATAGATTGGCGACCTGTCTAAGGTTTTTGATTGCGAAAATCACGATACATTTACCTGAAACTTGAGCACACGGTCTAGACAATTTAATGCTCAGCTTAGTAAAATCATATTTGAATGAAAAATTATGTAAAAAAAAAATATGACAAAAAGAAACAAATTGTAATTAAAATAAAAAATATGATGTGGAAGTACAGGGCAGATATCACGTAGAAACATTATTCATTTTATGAAAGTAGAAGGTAAATCAATCGGGAACTGTGATTCCCAGTAATGAATTTGATTCACATACTAACTGTTTACAGAAATGTTGACAATAGATTAGATCATAAAGAATGTATGAATGTAACAGATTTCTATATGTGAGAAATTAACTTGATGATTAGTAAATGTGTTAATATTGTCAGCCATTGATTCTTAAAGCAAATAATTGTATTATTGTTTATTTTATATTTTGTAAAGAAGAGATGTGACGTCTAATAAATAAGTTATCCGTGCTATGGTGGGGGCTGCGCAGTAGAGGGAGTGCAGAGCGTTGTACCGTGCTCGGCAGTCTACTCTGAGCAGTCATTGCGATAGCACGTCTAGCGCAGTGATATTGGAAACAGTGTTTTATTGTACATACCTAACCTAAACCAAGACACCACAAATCTTATAGCTTGAATTGTTTTGATTATGAGTGTCCTTGGAGTTTTTTTACTCGTTCTACGAGATCTACGTTTTGGAATGGGCATCAACTTTCTGACTAACTGACCGACTGGCGACTATTTGACAATTCAAACGTGCCTGTAAATGGTTTAATTGAAATAAATGCTTTGAGTTTAGAGTTTTGAATTTTTTCGTGGTGTCTAACAAACCCGTATTTTTCTTACCTAATAAAATATTATGTCAGTGGTTTTGATTTTAAACTTTGAAGGCCCCTGTGGAGAATTCCTAAATCGTAACAGATGAGAACAGAACAAAATTTTGAAGACTTTGCAGTATGACAAAGGAATACAGCAGAAATTGACGATAACAATACTACGGCATCACTAAGGGACTATAATTTTCTTCCTTTCTTTTATATAACTAAGGAATTTTGAGAAAAAATATTAATACTCTGATGATGTCCTATTCAAATAGAGAAGAATTCTACTTGATCCCTGCACGCGTAGCATGGCGCTTTCTATGTCTACGAAGAGTAGACACAGCTCTTTCTGTACAAAGTGACATTTCCTTTCTTCATTTTTGACATCGCACCGTCGAAATCTTTCTTCAATCTGTCACTTTGTCTTTCGTTTCTAACTATCTTTGTCTAGGTCATTTTATATACAGGGTGGCAGGGACATCGACGCGAAGCCGGTTACCATGGATTCAGTACATGATTCTGAACCCCCCTACGTTGAGATTTTTCGTCGGTAATTTTTTTTTAAATCTGCTATTTTATAGAAAAGTGCAATACCTACGCGGTGAAAATGTATGGAACAGCTGATTTTTTTTTAAATAACCGACGAAAAATTTCAACCTAGGGGGGTTCAGAATCATGTACTGAATCCATGTTAACCGGTTTCGCGTCGATGTCCCTGCCACCCTGTATTATGTAGACTATTTCAGAAGAAAGTTTTTAACCGACTTCCAAAAGGAGGAGGTTCTCAATTCGTCTGTATGTTTTTTTTGTATGTTTGTTACGCGATTTCTCCGTCAATTGTGGACCGATTTTGAAAATTGTTTTTTTGTTTGAAAGGGTATGCTCCCGAGGTGGTCCCATATCATTTTTATTAACTTTACTTGGATAATTTTTGAGTTAGCTTCAATAATACGTATTTTATTCCCACTTTGTTTATATGGATGATATAATGATAACTTCCAATCACTGTTATTTACATAGCAGGTTAGTGGTATTCGAATTTGTATGGGGTAGGTACCACAACTAAAAAGTGCAAAATAAAAACTTTTTACAAAAAAAGAACAACCGACTTCCAAAAAAGACACTACAAAGTCAAAAATAACTTTAATTTCGGAACTCGGTGTGTTTGGTTTTGAACTTTCGTTTTTTGCCACCGACTCGGTTCCGAAGTCGGTTATTCTTTTTTTGTAAAAAGTTTTTATTTTGCACTTTTTATCTATACCAAATTGTCAAAGTCACTCTGACGACTGACAGTTGTCTATGGTAGTGAAATATTCTACTCGACGGTTACAAAGTATACAGGGTTATCTGCAAAATCATGATTTTACAGAAGAGCGTTTTAAATGCAAAACTGTGATAACTAATAGAAGAAGAAAGCTATCTTCTCCTATTTTACATCATTTAGTTAATATTACCAAGGAAATGGTTAAGGCCAATATTACTGTAATGTTATTTGTTCCAAAACACGGTACTTCGACACACTGAAAAAAATAAGCTGTACGTAGTTGTGTTTAACGTGACTTAATATCAGTAAAAATTGTCAATCAAACAGTAAAAAACATCCTATAACGAAACAAATAATTCTGAGTCGAATTATATTAAAGAGTGAATTTCGTAAAAAGTGCAGGTTGCCTCTTTCTACTTTGCTGCCGTCGTACTGTACGGAACGTCATTTTTGTCTTCTCTTCCGTCGACAAAGCGGTGCTCATGCTACGCGTGCTGAGAAATTATTAGTTCGTAGACTTGTTATAATGACGTCGTGACTCGTGTCTTATTTTTCTTTAGAGTTATGTATCGTCTCTGCCACCACGTATGTAAGACGTTCGATTTAGGCTACAGGGCGGTTCGAATTTGGTTACCACACCCCAGTGGCGTAGCTAGGTAACCAAGGGCCCTGGGGCAAAAAATAAACTAGGGCCCCAACTAAACTATTTAAAATCGTTTGTTCCGTATTTGTCGTGTTCCGAATTCGACGTTTTTCGACGAACAAATAAGTTGCCATTATTAAAGTCGTGTTCCTGGAATCTGGTTTATTTAGGTATATTCCGAATGTGGGAGAAATGTTCACTAGTTCAATTTACAGTTTGTAAGTCGGAGTACGAGGGGCCCCTGTGCATGGGGGCTCCGGGGCACAGCCCCGTCTAGCCCTCCGGTAGGTACGCCACTGCCCAACCCTTATGTAATCGTACCGAAGGAATATTTTTGTAAGATGGTAAAACACCCATTATGATAAAAAGTTTTGGTTGATAGCTTAATACTTAAATAAAGATTTTGACTATTTTAAATTACCCCAAAAACTTCACCAGTTCTCCCTTAGCGGCTTACGACTTATGGAACCTTACCCTACGACCCCTACGTCCTTTTCTGAGGCGCGACCATTGCATCTTCACAGTGAACTTTTTGATGCCGCATGATTCCCTCCTCTCATCTTTTATCTACATATTATTTTAAGACTGTTGTTTTTATTACGTAAATATCTTGTTTGAAAATAAATTAATAGCTACACAACTGCACTTACCTCTTTTGTATAAATCGGCAGCAGTCTCCCTGCCAATCCCGGTGTTGCTACCGGTCACTATGATAGTGAACCCCTCTAGCCTCCTCTCACTTCTACACCAGCCGCTAAAGTAATCCATTATTAATCCTTGAACTAATCACTTTTATAAATAATTTCGTGACGCGATGTCAATAAGTTGTTTTTATTTTAAAACGTGATCTAAACTGATTAAATGTCTGGCTTGTTTAAGGTATTTATATGAAGTAGACGACTCAAGAAGTAAAGGCGTATTTACATTAAGCAATTGTTTTGTCTTCCATTAGATAGACCGTGTTTATACAGAGCCATTTAAATTCACTAGCGAAACTCCGCAGACGTGATGTGTTAACATGATAAAACATAAAGAAATTAATATGATTAAGTATGTTTTTTTTTTAAAAAAGCTTAGAGGGCCTTGTATAAATATTAATTAAAAGTACTTACAACTAAAAAGCGCTCCACGCTTTTTAAATGAATAATTGGATTTATAAGAAGTGACATGCTGTTTATGTACCTGCAGCTACTTACGTCGTAACGAGTAACAAATAGAAGGCAATTTTGGTGCGTGGTAAAGCGTGTTTTTTAACTAAGTACTTACTTTTTTTTTGTCGGATACTACATTATCCTCCAACTGTTAAGTTACTGAATACCTAATATTAAAAATCCAAACTAAAAGTACAGTCAAGTCAACCACACATCAGTGGTTGGTAGTAGGTAACACTTAAGCTTTGTGCAGACCAGCGAGCGCGACTTGTCGCGCAACGCGACACCGATTATTGTTATAGCGTGAAGTTTTGTATTGTTTGTGTCGCGTACTCGCGTCGCGCGACAAGTTGCGCTGGCCTACAAAAGCCTTTAGCCTAGGTTCGCACGGGCGTATTTTTATTTCAGCGATTTTTTTTCGTGTATTGGGTTTTTGACGCTCTGCTTAGCGCCGAGAATTGAATATCCAACAGTTTGTTTTCTTGACGTGCTGTTGGATCCTCAATGCTCGGCTCAATACAGAGAGTTGAAAATCTAGTGTACGAAAGAAAAACGCCTTTGCTACTACGACATAAAAGCGCTGTCACTGTCAACTGATGTGCTGTTGGCTGTACTGTACAGGCTGTACTGCACTACTGACTGTATTAAAAATACCAATTTTATTAATTGGTAATATTAGTAATTTTCACATTATAATTTGACGTCTTGCGCGCGTTGCATTGGCAGTTTTCTATTAAACCTCTCAATAGGATATCTACTTATTGTTTTTATTTAATTATTACTAGCCGCGCGCGCCGCGCGGTTTCACCCGCATAAGTCTTGATCCCGTGGGAATATCGGAATAAATAGTAAGTACCTATATACTATGTCACTCCTAACCCAGTACCTTAATTACGTAGAACACGATCAATCAGAATTTGAATCGTATTGAAAAAGATTGCTATAATCCATTTCTTCATAACTCATAAGTTCGAAAAAAGATCTGCTCAACAACGTAGGTATAACGCAATGAATATTATTAAATTGTCAAAATGAAACAGATTAGCGAAATCGTTTACGAAAACGTGTTGCGTAATTAGATATATAGGTAGGTATGTCATACCCACCACGTCCCAAGTTACTTACCTACATCCAAATTCGTTCAGCCGTTTTAAGCTGTTTTCAGACCAGCGCGATTTGTCGCGCGATGCGAAACCGGTTATTGTTATACCGTGAAGTTTTTAAATATTGATCGCGTCGCGTCCCGACTGAGACAAATCGCGCTGGTCTGAAAACAGCTTTAGCGTGAAAGCGAAACAAACAAACTCACTTTCGCATTTATAATATCAGTTAGGATATAAAATATCATAAATATAAGTAGGTATATTATTATTTAGTATTATCATTTATCACACGTCCGATGCACTTGTCAAAAGAATAAAGACAAACTGGTTTTCCTAATTTATAAATAAACCGAATATTTCAATGAATAAATAATAAATGCCAAGCTCACAATTCATTGCATTATGATGATACCTATATTTAGCATATTTTTTGTTAAGGAAGGTAAAACTAGAAATGAACCAAATGTCTGGGGCACTACCGTGCCTCCGCTAAGTCGAGCGAAACCAAACAAACAAAATATTCACCCTTTTCTCGAAGCCAGGACATTTCGTCGGAGTCAGTGCAGGACCTTGTACCTATTGTCGTGATTTCTTTAATTTAATTTGAAAATAATAAGTATATTTTAATATCGATTTATAATATCCACTGTGGCAACACTATCAAAGCACAAATGATTAATATTGTAAGAAACTTTTAAATGTATTTTCATTATGGCAACTGAATGTATTATTTTACTTTGGCAACACTTAGAAATAACGGTTATGATATTATCGTTATTTCTGGGTGGGGTCAAAAGTCGTTTTAAATGGTAAAATGTAATGCATAGTCAGTCTTCGTTTGATTGTGAAATTGTACAGTTGTCTGGATTAAAAGTATTAGCAAGAAAAGAGCGTTTTCTTTATAAGTCAGAAGTGGGATGAACCACGAGCTATATGTTGGTGAAATCGTGAGTAGTTTTATGAATTCTTAACATTATTAATTCTTTTTGTCCCAGTTATGTTCAGTGAGCAATGAGTATGGTTAGTTTGTAGTCTCATGATTCGGTAGCAATCATTGTGGCGTATTTCCCAGATGGTTAATATTTAAATCATAGTTAAAAGTAATTGGGCTGATGCACGTGCTACCTTTGGTCGAGGCAACTCCTCGATAAGGTTATCGTTGCGTTGGACTAATTTAAAATAATATAATGAGTAAATGGTTGGGCCGATGCACATGCTACCTTTGGTCGAGGCAACTCCTCGATAGGGTTATCTTTGCGTTGGACTCATTATAAACAATAAGTAAAATAGTTGAACCAGTGCAATGTGATACTCTTGGTCGAGGCAACTCCTCGATAGAGCTATCATTGCATTGGACAACCAGGAAAATAAATAAATTAGAAATTTTGCGAGTGAATGTTGGGAATTCCGCCACGAGATTTCACTTTGAATATTATCTAAATAGTATTTTAAGTCTGCTCCGTTCACTGAATTTTCTGAGCAGCTTTATAGTTTGTTGATGGTACGGTGGTATGCTGGCTTGGTTATGGTTTGTTTGTTGGTTTGTTTAAACAGCAGCTTAGATTTTGTTTATTGCGGTTATGAATAATGACTGCATGAGCTATTTATTATATAATAAAATATATATTGTCTCCTATGCGGCGTGCACTCGGGTTCAGCCATGTAGGTGAGCTGTTCAGAGATGTACGAGTATAGTGTAGACCTCATGCTGCGTGCACTGTGGTTTAGCCGTGTGGGCGACCTGTGATGTACGAGTATCCTATGCTGCGTGCACTGTGGTTTAGCCGTGTGGGCGACCTGTGATGTACGAGTATCCTATGCTGCGTGCACTGTGGTTTAGCCGTGTGGGCGACCTGTGATGTACGAGTATCCTATGCGGCGTGCACTTTGGTTCAGCCGTGTAGGCAACCTGTGATGTACGAGTATAGTGTAGATTCCTATGCGGCGTGCACAATGG
Source organism: Conistra vaccinii (assembly GCA_948150665.1). NCBI lineage: Eukaryota > Metazoa > Arthropoda > Insecta > Lepidoptera > Noctuidae > Conistra > Conistra vaccinii. The sequence goes on along the minus strand of OX411317.1, from coordinate 9,732,570 downwards.
TTTAGCCGTGTGGGCGACCTGTGATGTACGAGTATAGTGTAGATTCCTATGCGGCGTGCACAATGGTTTAGCCGTGTCGGCGACCTGTGATGTACGAGTATAGTGTAGATTCCTATGCGGCGTGCACAATGGTTTAGCCGTGTGGGCGACCTGTGATGTACGAGTATAGTGTAGATTCCTATGCGGCGTGCACAATGGTTTAGCCGTGTCGGCGACCTGTGATGTACGAGTATAGTGTAGACCCCTATACGGCGTGCACTTTGGTTTAGCCGTTCAGGCAACCTGTGATGTACGAGTATAGTGTGTAGACCCCTATACGGCGTGCACTTTGGTTTAGCCGTTCAGGCGACCTGTGATGTACGAGTATAGTGTAGACTCCTGTACGGCGTGCACTTTGGTTTAGCCGTTCAGGCAACCTGTGATGTACGAGTATAGTGTGTAGACCCCTATACGGCGTGCACTTTGGTTTAGCCGTTCAGGCGACCTGTGATGTACGAGTATAGTGTAGACTCCTGTACGGCGTGCACTTTGGGTTAGCCGTTCAGGCGACCTGTGATGTACGAGTATAGTGTAGACTCCTGTACGGCGTGCACTTTGGTTTAGCCGTTCAGGCAACCTGTGATGTACGAGTATAGTGTGTAGACCCCTATACGGCGTGCACTTTGGTTTAGCCGTTCAGGCGACCTGTGATGTACGAGTATAGTGTAGACTCCTGTACGGCGTGCACTTTGGTTTAGCCGTTCAGGCGACCTGTGTTGTACGAGTATAGTCTAGATAGTTCTATGCGGCTTACTCTAGTTCAGCCACGTAGGCGAGCTTTATGGAGATGTATGCGTATAGTTTATAACAGCCGCGTAGGCGTGCTGTAGTTCAGAGTTTAAAGATAAAGATGTACGAGTATAGTTTAGAGTTCTATGCGGCTTACACTCTAGTTCAGCCACGTAGGCGAGCTTTATGGAGATGTATGCGTATAGTTTATAACAGCCTAGTAGGCGTGCTACAGTTCAGAGCTTAAAGATAAAAATGTACGAGTTTAGTCATTTATAACAGCCGCGTAGGCGAGCTGTAGTTCAGAATTTCAAAATAAACATGAACAAGTACCTACAAGTATAGTTTAGAGTTCCATGCGGCTTACACTCCAGTTCAGTCATGTAGGTGAACTGTAGTTCAGAATTTTATGTGGATACTTATGTGATACTATGCAGCCATGTAGGTGAGCTTTAGTTTAAAGCTTAACGTAGACACTAGTTCAAAGCTTAACGCAGATACTTATGTGATTATATGCAGCCATGTAGATAAGCTGTAGTTTGAAGCTTAACGTAGTCAATTACGTGATCCTATGCAGCTATGGAGGTTAGTTGTAGTACAGAGTTCAACATAGGCACTTATGTGATCGTATGCAGCCATATAGGTGATCTGTAGTTCAGAATTTAATATAGGCAGTTATGTGATCTTATGCAGCTACGGAGATTAGCTGTAGTTCAAAGTTTAACATAGGCACTTGTGTAGTTCTATGCAGCCATGTATGTGTGCTGTTAGTACGTCATGAAATTGATGGCCGAAAGGCAGTAGATTGTATAAATTATGTAATGCTCGAAAACAAAAGAACTGTCTTGAAGAAAGATCACTGCGTCTTTAAATGAAAAATATCTTACTTACATAGAACTGCGTCATATTTTTTAACTTGTTTTGGCAACATTTTTGTTAGAGAAAGCGGAGGTTAATTCAATTGAATTTTTGAATAACACAAGACAGAAAGCAATCATCTGGTCAAGAGTTGTAAACTGTTAACGATTGTCAATGACAACAACTCAAATCCTAGTTCAAAATTGCGATTACATTTTATATATTTTCTAGTTTTTTTGCCATATTCTTATGTAAGGAAGAACACTGAAAAACTAGTCACTTTTCAGATGTTTCAAAACTTTCAAATAAGATATCACCATTGTTCTTTTTAAAGATCTGCCAATCATGAAACGGTTTGCGAGTTCTATTACCAAACCGAAATTTCAGAGTTGATGATATTGAAACCAAATTAGTGTTAATAGGTCAGCATTATATCGAACTACTGTTATGAAGGATAATAAGATATTGTTTTTATATACCCTTCAAATAAAGTGACTTGGAATCGATTGGAACTATCAATTGGTCTATAATTATGTTGAGGTAGAGACGACCATAGTTAGGGTTTGGTGTAGTAGGAGTCAATGCTAAAGGGCATTACTCGGGCGATATTATATTGACTAGAAGTACACGGATAAATCCAAATCAAGAATATCACTTACATCAAGGCTGTTATAAAATAATTCATAGTAAAGCAGTTACGTAATTGTAACTTCTTTTACAGCAGTCCTTTCAAAACTCCTTACCAGATACTTTAATTGCGAGTGTAAATCCCGCTACAGAAACTAAAACCTTGTCTATCAGTAAAGATTTTATCATTACTCAAGAATTGGATCTCAACAAATCTGATATTAAAAACGGCTAAGACATTAATCAGTTCACTTTCGAAAAGCCCTATAAACTTTTTGCCAAGAATAGGAAATGTCTTGCTCAGACCGAGTGAGGTTAGTTGCACAAATTAAAGCGCAATGAATAGTTGCACAACAAGCCCTTGCTTACTCTGTATGAATTAGATACTGGGCTACATACAAATGCCAGCTGTTTGGGGTTCTTACTCTTAATCTTTTTATTTTTGAAACCTAAACGCAGATCATTGTATAGACGTTCCAATAACTTTGTGATTAAAAATCATAACGATTTGGGCCATTTCGGTTTTACACAAACCATAATTATTGAACGAATTCAAAGACAATAATGGTTTCTTAAATAAAGACGATAAATAAAATAAAAATTTTTAATAATTATGTAGCTTGTATAGATTGTGCATATAGCAAAGATAATACGCCAAGAACGCGTAATGGGCAATTTTGCATCATATTTCCATGCCATATACTTAGACCTTTTGACGTTCGAAAAGTGCTGATTCTCAGCCTAGTTTGAATAAATGACTTTTGAATTTGAATTAGACCATTTTTAACCGTTTGTCTATACTTTATCCATAGTCAAATCAAATCGAATCAAAAATATTTGTTAGAATAGGGTACAATAGATAGCAATAATTTTAGTTTCAGCATATTCTGCCATGATATGGCGTGCAAATACATTTCATGTCAATTCAAGTCGTTATAATTATTACAAATTTACATTAGGTTCCATTGACTTATTCTCTAAATATTCCTTATGAGTGTAATATTGTTTATACAGTAAAAGTTTAAATAGATTTTTTTGAACAAGGTCAATCTTGAAAATAATTCGGTAAATGGATAGATATTATAACAGACATGCAGTAGACATTTATCATAAATAATTTTTAATTTTATTGGTGGCAACTGGAGTCTATCTTTATGACATTTCCGGCTATTTACCTTGTCGCCAATAGTTTCAAAAACAACAATTGACGATTTATTGATGCATTTACAAAATATCTCATTGTTAGACCAATTCATAATTCTCAAAAATTTACAAGCATCAACTAGAATAATTTTCATTTCAGATCATGGCAAAGTTTTCACCTCGAAACAGATTAAAGACTTTGTGCTAGGGAGGTTAAAAATGTACTAAACGCAGTTGCTTGTCCTCGAGCAAATTGCCAAGCCTAAAGGTTCAACCAGACGATTCTGACGACCTTGTCTACTCAAAAGTTTGGCAAAAACGAACGCATCTTGGACCAGCAACCGGTTAAAGTACGATGGGCTATCATCTTCAGTGCCATTATCGCGACAGTAATAAAGTGCATCAGAATTGTTTATTCGACATTAGGTTTAAAGGGTCGTCTGAAAAGAACTTCCAGAATAATGAGCCTAATATGTAGGTAGGTTTAGTCCCACCCATTTTTTTTAAATATTGACGAAATATAAGAATTAAAGCCTCTAATAAAATCTTGTTTAATGCTAATAAATTATATTTGAATCATTTATCAATTCGGTTAAATATACAAAAAATCAATTCGGTTAAATATACAAAAATCAAACCGTTTAAGATAATTAATTATAAAAGAATATGTTTAGTAAATAAAAAAAAAGTACTGAAACTAATTCCAAAAAGATGGCAAAAGTAATAAATATGCCAGAGTTAAAAGGTGTCACCGTGGATCCACATCAAATCGTTAGGACTTTAATAATTATAATTTAGAATCTGACAAATACCGGTTAACACGAATTGCTATTTATTTATATAATAGTTGTTAACATTAGTTTCAACCCCGTCGGTTTCGTGCTGCGAGCGCGGCTGCTGAGCGTGGGGTCCTGGGTTCGATTCCCAGGTTGGGCAGGGTGTTGTTTGATTTTTCCACTAGGAATTACTTGGTAGCGGCCTGGCGATTGGACGTTGGACACCCTGTGCCTCGCAAAGCACGTGAAATGGTGGTCCTGCGCCTGATCCCTACCCGGTTGCGTCGGGTTGCTGTTCCGTCGAACTGTAGGAGAGCAGAGAGTGCATCTGTTTGCGCACACACTATGCCTCCTGCGTGCTTGACTGGTCTCTGTTGAGATTGGATGCCCCGTGGCTGGCTTCTGTTGAGATTGGCCGCCTCGTGGCCGAGATGCGGTCAAGAGGATTTATACTAGTGAAGTGATGTGAAGTGCATACTCGTTTCTTTAATCAGGTATAGGTAGGTTAGGTACTTATGCATTGAATGTATAATGTATAGTATATTGTATTTATTTATTTCTGAGTACATGGTACATTAGGTCTTACATGAATTACTGTTTCACATATACTAACATTGCTGGTGTAGAAATATTAAATGATATGCTAGTTACATGCAAATCAGAAGGAACAAAGAATAAATGAGAATGTCAAAATAAAAATTACAATGTCCAAGAATTTATAATAATGTCAAAGCAGAATTAGAATTAGAATTTATTTATTTGTAAGAATGTAATTTTACATAGTATGGTGTTAATAATATTTTTGTTAGTTCTTTACATTTTACCACAAAATTTATGGTGTACAAATATTTACTTGTCATTCTTAACTAAGTACAAAATTAATTATAAGATTTGCAATTTACAGTAGATAAGTCCAATATGAATTAGTATTATTAAAATTAGGTAATCGTTACTTTAAAATGTCAAAATTAAGTGAATGTCATCTTGGATTTTTACAATATTCCATAAATTCGCCAATGTCATAAAAGTTAAGTCTATGTCATCTTAGAGTTTTACAATAGTCCATATATTCGCCAATGTCATAAAAGCAATGATCTAATAGCCAACTTGACAGCTTTTTCTTGAACATGGGGATGGGAAGTTCCTTAAATGAATTAGGTAACTTGTTATACACCTGAGGAGCAATTCCCGTAATTTTTGGGAATGTTCGTATTCTCATTCGCCATCTGTCAAAACTACAATCAATTTACCAACATTTTCGACAAGTTTGACAGATTGCGACTTGGGTGTGAACGTTTTTTATGTACGAGAATTGGCCTTCAGAACTACTGTACTAATTTCATTATTAAGATTTTAATTACATTATGAAAACGTATGATTTAAAAATTCATTGACGAAATAAAAACGTCTGAGAGCCAATCAAACATTTTACATTTATTAATTGGTAACGTTCTCAGGGCAGGTATATCTTGATTATATATTTTTGTATAGTTACTTATATTTGTTATTTGATGTATTGCCTCAGTGTCGTGATTATGCGTGCTTCGGAGTTAGCACGCCGTCGGATGGCCGAGTGTCGTGATTTCTTTAATTTAATTTGAAAATAATAAGTATATTTTAATATCGATTTATAATATCCACTGTGGCAACACTATCAAAGCACAAATGATTAATATTGTAAGAAACTTTTAAATGTATTTTCATTATGGCAACTGAATGTATTATTTTACTTTGGCAACACTTAGAAATAACGGTTATGATATTATCGTTATTTCTGGGTGGGGTCAAAAGTCGTTTTAAATGGTAAAATGTAATGCATAGTCAGTCTTCGTTTGATTGTGAAATTGTACAGTTGTCTGGATTAAAAGTATTAGCAAGAAAAGAGCGTTTTCTTTATACTATCTACTTTTTTTGGCGAAATCATTTTTTCATCAAAATTGATAAATTTAGTAGCCTGCCATCAAGCGGCAAACAAAACATTGAGGTAGGTAGCTAGTCAGTGCGCACAGTCGAACAGTCGGTAAAACAGACGAATCTAGGACCTTCGACATGCTTGTTGGGTGAAATTTAATTTTAAAGCAGTACCTACCTTGTATCTGCAGTTAAAATAATTCGTTGGTAACACACACATAGTGACACAGCGTCAGCTGTGTCACTATGTGTGTGTTACTACACACATCAAAAGTGTCTAGGGATCAACATATATTTTTGCAATAACTTTTCTCCTGATTGATATTAATTAAAATTTTCTTTAAGGATTCATCAAATAAAGTGTTTTCGTTTGTCACAGTAACGATAAACCAAGTCACCTTTGCATTAATAAAGAAATTTGCCATTTTCCTAATAAAGGGATTTTTGACATTTGAACCACTAACATTAAAGTTCGAAAAAAAGACTGAAATAACAGTTTTCTTTAAAATTTTATTGGGTAACTTAAACAATTAATAATCCGTGTTTCTACCGCGAACACTAACAACACAAGAACATCGGTTTGGCATACTCAAAATGAGTTCATCCAAATCACGCTGTGGAATGGCCGCCCATGTTCGTTGCAACAACAAAAAAAGGTCTTCTTGCGACTGGATACCCTCCATATTCGGCAGAGCTCTTCTCTGTAGCATATCCCATGCATGCTCAATCGGGTTCAAGTCTGGCGACTGAGCAGGCCAGGGCAGGACATTGATGTTAGCTGCGGCGAGAGTCTGTCTTACAACTCTTGCGGTGTGCGGTCGTGCATTATCATGCATTAACTGAAATAAGGGACCGATTTGCACTTGTAGAGGAACGATGACGTCTGATACAATCGTCTCAGCATAAATTTGAGCGTTGAGGTTGCCTCTAATCCAAATCAACTCAGTTCTTCCGCCGATCCAAATACCCGCCCATACCATGATGGTTCCACCACTATAAGGATGGACTTCCTGGCAGGATTTTAATCGCGGTTGGCGTCCAGGGGTTCTCCAGTGTCGTATACGTCTTGTATCCGGTCTCATACCAAAACGAGACTCATCAGAAAAGCACACGAAACGCCATTGTTCTTCTGCCCAATTTCTGTGTTCAAGAGCCCATTGATATCGAATCCTACGATTGTGCATTGCTATAGGTGGTACCCGTAGCGGTCTTCGGGAATGAAGGTTCACTTCATGCAAGCGGTTTCTGACTGTTTGGTCGCTAATTAAGTTCCCTGAAGAGTGATGAAGCCTCACGGCTAACATCATGGCGGTTATTGTTGGAGCTCTTCGAGCTAAGATTTGAATGTATCGGTCTTGTCTCCGTGTGGTGCAGCGATACCGTCCTCCATGGCGCTCAGCCACGGTACCAGTGCTTCGGTAACGTGTCCAAAGTCGACTGATAACACTCTGACTTGTATTCAGAGCTAAAGCCACAGTACGTTGCCGGGAACCAGCTTCTATCATTCCCACGGCTCTGAGCATTTCTTCCCTGCTTAAATGACGTCGCTGCTCCATAATAACGTTGGTTTTAATCAGTAGTAGGGAAACAGTAGCACTAATAATGTCTTCAATGCGTTGTATGTTTTTATAGGGAAAATATTGACAGCTGATTTTCATCTTTTACTCGAATTTGATTCACAGTTCCTGATTCAAATTATGAAATGCACCAAAAAGGATCCATATAAATTTATAAAATCATAAATTTATTACAAAGCCACATCTCAATCTCAAGAAATCCGCATAAAAATGCTTGATCCCTAGACACTTTTGATGTGTAGTGCATTTACAAGGTCCTGCACTGACACCGACGATTTTGCCCAGTTGCAGTTCATAACATTTTCCGCCAGTCACACTTCGAGTTGCATATTTTTTTTGAGAAAAATAAAGGGGAAATTATAAGTGCAGCAACAAAAGTTTTCTTTAGCACCTGCAACCTAGCGTCTTTTTTATAATATGTAGGCTACGAGCTACGAGTTAATAGAACAGCTTCAATTAAATTAATTCATCATTTTACTATTCCAACAGAATATCAAAAAACCAGCGTCAATTTGCGAACGTAAATTAATATGACTCAGCTACCGATAAATATACTTATTTACTTCTGAATTGATAACTCAGCGACTAATGTTGTTAGTGAGCTACCTACTTTATATATTTTAGAGATTCAACATCTGTCTGCTAATAAAATCAAATTCCAGCCTCAAAATTAGCAATCAAAGTTATATAATAATCAACAACTAAATTAATAAATCATATTCTTTTTTCGTGAAAATTAGCAACACAAGCGAAAGAATATGCTGTGCACACGCTAGTTATAAAATTAAAAAAAAAAATACGTAAGGCGACAACCTTATATTAATTATACACCGGCTTGTAGATAATAGGTTGAATCTGTTCCAAAACCGAATTGGGGCACCCCGACTTTACGTAGTCTTTTGGCTCCTATCCCTAGAGTGTATATAAAAACCGGAGGCGCGGAGGGAGAGCAACCCCCGCCCGCTGTAACAAAGCATAGGCACCTATCCTTTGTTACGTATTAAGGGCGAAGGGGTTGCACTTCCCGCAGCGCCCGCGCCGGAGACGATGCAGAAGCCACTTACTGTTTTGAGGTTATGTTAGGTAGGTAAACCTATGCTACTGCCATTAAAATTATCTGATTTATAAATAAAATGGTTGATTAGTTTTAATTTTCCCTAAGGTGTGTAAACACAAACAAACACAGAGTTGCAGATATTTGTTTTTGATGACAATATAAAAATATAGTCTGACTTGACATATTGTCAAGTCATCAATTACATAAGGTAACATTATAAATAGTTAGGCGAATACATGAAATTAGAGCTTTCATTGACACGGTAATTTTATGTTCAAATATAGTAGATTCAGTCATCAATTACTTTGCTAACGTATAAAAATAAAGGTGACTATAATAAGAAATTAGAGTACGTTGATATTATTTTATAGATGCAGTTGATACACTTATTAGAAGCTGGCAACGGATATCTATGGCGTAGACATATCACAATTTTTTTTTGCTTAAGAATTGTCACCATGCTGCGTCTTTTTAACAGTTCCTTGTTTTATAATTTATGGTCGCTTGAAAATCATTTATTAGACGCTAAAAGTTTAGACAACTAAATATATTTGAAGACGAGAATAACATTTTGAAAGCTGCATTAATTAGCACCCAAAATAAAGTACCAAATTCTTTGAGTAGAAAAAAAAAAATTTACTTAATTAAAAGAACAAAAAAGTATTTTTCAAATTTATGTTTTTACTAGCTGGGCCCCGCGGTTTCACCCGCATAAGTCTCGATCTCTATGTCCAAACCCAGCCCCCCAATTAAGTTCGACAAAAAAAATTGAGTAGATTTTTTTGTCGAACTATGAAGCAATGGACTGGCAATCTTTTTCAATTGGTTTCAATTTAAAATTGAAAATGCATTACGTAATTAGGGTGCCGGTCATGCAGGTCTACCCATGTGACAAAAGACATTGACCAAACCTGGTATCGCTATTTACTCTGCTGTGACTTAAGTTTATAATGTTGATAAATCTTGTTTTCAATTATAATAATTTTATCTGGTAATGCGAATCCTTAAATTCTCCAGACAAAAAACACCATAAAAGTACTTATTACTTAGTTTTTATTTCGATTTCCTATTTTACCCATACATAGTTTTTTTTCACGTATGTAATGTCACATGTCATTGGCTTCAAAGAGTATGTAAACAATAAAACCTTCTTGACTTACGCAAAATAATTTATTTACGCATCGAACTATTGAAATTATAGTTCAATAATTAGTAACAAAAGATATTAATAACAACTAATTATTATTATGACATTGTAATAATAATCTGTAGGTGTTAAAAGTACCTTATGGTTATGACAAAGGCAGAATGTATTGAGAGACCTTTGCCTGTTTCATTCATCAATAGAAACTCTTTCAAAACAGAACAAACGCGCGCCATAAGATTCTATGCGCGCGCATCCTGAGCAAAATATGCTGGCGTCCGGCGAGTTTTCTCTTTCTAGCATGTATGCACGTCCCATTCGTTTAGTTTTAAGTACAGTCTCGAACGGTAGGTCTTTAATATTAGTTTATTATTATTGTATAATTAATTTAATGATTTAATTTTATGTTTTGTTTTAATGACATAGGCCATTACTATTTTGCAATATCTAATAAAAAGTAATCTATGCTATAGGTATCGCATAGATTATTTTTTAAGTGTAGACTGAAATTGTCCCAACACTTACTTACATTACGGCAAATATAAATGTACCTATATTCTGATTCACTTTAACTTTTGGCTTGTCTCGGTAGACAAGTAAATACCTATTGTAAACCCATCTGGGTTTAAATAACCACTTAAAGAAATAACTAACGTGAACACATTTTGCATAAGTTAAGGTCTGGTCTGGGTTATAGCATATTTACATAACCGTAAACAAGTACCCTGAGCAGTGGTGGCCCAGTGGTAACGACCCCGACTTACGAGTTGTAGGTCGTGGGTTCGAACCGCTACTTTGTGTAAATAATTTCATCACCACTGCTCTCAAAACGGTGAAGGAAAACATCGTGAGGAAACCGGCATGTCTTAGAACCAAAAATTCGAAGAAATGTGACATCTACCAACTGGCACTGGGCCGCGTGGTAGATTACAGCCCACTCTCTCTCACAGAGAGGAGGCCTGTGTCCCAGCAGTGGGAACATTAATAGGCTGATTACCCATATCAATTAAAATAAAATGGGTGCGGGTGAATCTGCGGGCAGAAACCAATAATTATGTAGAAAAATATCCATTGCGTTTTTTATGCGACTGTACATGCGCCAATTTTTTAATGCGCGGTTTCTACTGTGACTTCTTGTATTCTTTCCACCGATTGTGCTTCATTTTTTTTTGTGAATATTTTAATTTTTTTGATTAATTTCATTTTCTTGAGCAATATTGTCATTTTAATTGCATTACATTTGTAAGTTGTTCACTATGGGAAACTCATTTCGTCGGAGTATTCGTTACTGTTCGATTCTTCTGCGGTATTTACGTTGGCAGTCATTGAGAGAAGTTAGTGAAAATGTCTACAATACTCTGGCTTCTTGGATTTCTCCAACACCGGTAAGTCATAATTATAGCACAGGACCTACATAATAATTATTATGATCAAAATATTATTATGTTTATTATACAAAAAGACAAAAAGTCACTAAGAGATTCGATACTAAACCTAGATTTTGATACCTAATTTTCCGTGTAATGCCGAGAATTATGATAAAATAGTAATTTACATTTGAAAGCCCTCAGATCACTCTCTAAATTAAACCATAAATCTTTGAGTCTCAGCATGTTTCGTACCGATACTAGGTTCCTTAGTCGCTTGGTCAATGTCCTTTCATCCAAATCTGTTCAGCCGTTCCAGCATGAAAGCGTAACAAACAAATAAACAAACAAACTCAGTTTCGCATTTATAATACTCAGACCAATAAAAAAGTATTACAATATTAGTTAAAACATTTTTAGGGTGAAAAGCACCCTAAAAATGTTTTATGACAAGGCTAACAATTATTGCTGTCTTTCAAAGCTACAAAAATAATAATAATAATTACATTTTGTAATTTACGAATATGGGTACAAAAGAAAAGGTCTTATACGAACAATAGTGTCCATTAGCCATAATATCCTACCAAGGCATGTAAAAAGATAGCTATGAAACTCATCGGCGTACCCAGGGGGGGCAGGGGAGGGCAGCTGCCCCCTCCCCTTGGATTTTGTATTCCTAAGTACTGTTGTCGACAAAAGTTATGACGTTACGTTAAAACTTACTTTACAATTACAATTTATTATGCATGAATTTTTAGAAAAAACCGCGCTGCGCGGCCGTTCATGTTGTACCTACCTATCTATCATGCATAACCGACTTTAAAAAAGAGAAGGTTCTATGTTCAGCTGTTATTTTTTTTTGTACTCCAATAATACTTTCGTCAATTGTGGACCGATTTTGAAACTTCTTTTGTCATAAAATTTTTTTTTACAAAAATATCGATGAACAACTTACTTACATAATAAAAAATAAGAATACAGACGAACATAGAACATCCTCTTTTTTTGAAGTCGGTTAAAAATACTCGAACGCAGCAGCAATATCAAACTGTAAAACAAGTGCGGGGGGAAATTTCTGATTTGCCGCCCCCCCCCTGGGTCAAAAGCTGAGTAGGTACGCCCATGATGAAAAAAGAATTTAACAATAAAAATACCATAATATTGAGTAATATCTTATAAGTTTGTCCTGTAAATATTAATATGCTTTTTTAGTAACAGTGTTTTTATATTGTTTTAATCAGGTTTTAACAAATATTTATATCAATTATCTGACTTACCTATCTCTCTCTATATTTGGTAAATATAATATTAATAACCACACCGCCGTATCTCTACGTTGACGTCATGGTGGGGCTTGTGCGCTCCGAACTCTAGGTCTGTGCCGATAGAGTTTACTTTGTCAGAACAGGTCTAGGATAAGGAGCCAGACCAAGAGAGATACAGAAACCCGCAGGGCAGCATGTGGTGAGCTGTTGAGCAGTAGTAACCCCACGGACCCTATCTCCCGAGATAAGTCTTGTTCCTCACCTCTTGCTTGCCTTTATTGGCCGGCTGGAGTGAACACTGACGAGGAACAGAGCTCTCACCTCATTCTTGCCTTTATATTGGCCGGCTTGAGTGGAGATTCGCAAGAGCATGGCAAACGTGTTCGGAGGAAAGAAGTATTCCAGTAAGTGCTTGTAGGGATCTTGACCATCTTCCGGGCTCTGGGATTGTTCTGAAAGCCGTGGAAAACCACTCCTCTTCAAGCACCTCAGGACATGTTGCCCCCTTGTCGCTACGTCACTTTGTGCTAGCGACAGTTTTCGGGGGCCCATTATTGAGTGTGCAAGTCACCCCCTGCCATTTTATTCGTGTACATATAAAACATTGATCAGACAGGGGGCCAATCATAGCCCTTCCATAGTTCCAGGTCACCTATCAACTTAAGCCACCCAAACCCATAGTCCAATATCTTTGTTTCCATATCCTGCAATAGTCCTACACCAGCCGGGGGTTGTCCTTGGATGCACTTGCATAGTACTTACAGGGATAATCGTCGGTTGGTGCTTCATGTCAATAAAAATGTCTAACGGGCCTCTGCAAGTTGGCTTCGGCCCCTCGTACGCCTTCCAAAGGACCGGGACCCCAGGGTCCCGAGAATAGTTAAAAAATAAAAATATATTTATTTTCTCTTACAATGTTTTTGTAGCACTTAACAAGTTTCGACAAATATGAATTCACATTGTGAGAACTGGTGCCTGATGTAGGTTTAGGAAAACCTGTGTTACAGGTCACCAGGCCGCGTAAAGCCAATCCCTGTATATGACCCAACACTGGATGGTGTTGAATAGTACACAGACATTTTTGTGCACAATTTTGAAAACAATCATACAAATCTGTTTCGAGCCAACACCTTAGTTGATTGGTTTTTAACGCACAGAGTTGGCCCTCATAACTTTGCAACAGGAGTAGGACAATCATGTTCGCTCTCAACACTTTTCTAAAGCTACGCGCGATACCGCAACATGATTGTCCCATAAATAAAGTAAGGCGTCTAGGAATAAATCTGTGCCGAATATGGAGTGAGTTAGAGCGAGACAAGTGTATTGCATCATAATTTACTTTCGTTTGTTATTATTTCGGTCAGTTGAACTATGACATTGACCTCGGCGCTTGTTGAATTAATTTCTTTCTGATAAACTATCACAATATTAGTGTTTGTTTCCGTAATTTCGTGAAAAAAGATGAAATTGACGGAAGAAAATGACTTTAAAAACTTTTTAAGTGTGGTGTGTAAAGTATATCGTATTATAAACTACGAATCAAGGAATATCGATAGTTTTGGCGCGAAAATTCTGTGCAAATGGACCGAAAACAAAGGATCGCCGCTGCGTGATTGCAAGTACTTCATTGAATATTTGTCTTCTGTTACTTGTACTAATAGGATTGTAAAGAGTAGACCGCTGACTAAAAGATTTGAATTTAGAAAAACGTGCTATGTCAGCTGTCCTCTCAAGGAAAAACAAACACACCTCGAAATTTGGGGTGCAAGGCTTACGTTGATTTCACGTATAAAAAAAAATTAAGATAATTCGAAACGACGAGAATTTACAACATGGACTAAAATGTGATCGTAAAAACTAATTTTATACATTGCCACAAAACTGAAGTAGCCAAAGCCTACAATTTACTGAGATGCAAAAAAGACACAAAATAGTTTTTTTTTTTTTTGTTTTTTTTAAAATACTGACATTCATTTATGTACAAACAAACATACATACTTCTGAAAAAGATACTACATACTTTCTTATATCAGAAAGGAAATGCAACTAACACTCGCCGACACTCTATGTATAAATAATATCATCAGTAACCATGAGTTAATTCGCAACAGCTTTGTCCATTAGAAAATTCATAATATACATAAAAACGGGGACGCAAAATGTTGTGGCTCAACGCCTAGAGCGTTGGTTCATACACAGATATTGGCTTCACGAAAATTCATAACATACTTAAGAACGGGGACGCATAATGTTGCGGCTCAACGCCTAGAGCGTTGATTCATACACAGATATTGGATTCACGCCACCAGGCCCCACTTAGTGGCCTCATTCCTACAATCTAAAAGCCAACTCCCACGGTGCGCCATATCGCGGACGCGCACCAGCCCGCACGAGGACGCACCGCCACGCACGCGTTCAACGAACGTCTGCGCTACCACGCACGCTAGGTTTCCCACGGTGCGTCGTGCGCGTGCGTCCGTGATATGGCGCACCGTGGGAGGGCGGCTTAACGGGTAACATGTATTTCTACTAAACAAAACGAAAAAAGTTGCATAAATATAAGAACAATAAAAGTAAAAACAAAAGCAGTCTAATGGTGTGCGGTGAATGTGTATGTGAATTGTGAAGTGTAAGTGAATGGTGGTAAATGGTGATGACCGTGATGGTGAATTGTGGTGAATGTGAAGGTGTATGATAATTATTTGAATACAAGTGTCTGTGTGAACATAGGAAATTGGACTTATGGACAGAGCTGGGCAAAATACATGCTTTGCTTTAATTAAAATACAAATTACAAAATACTATCTCTCACTTATTTAAAATATAAATTACAAAATATTTTTAAGTCCTGTAAGTATTTGAAATATAAAATACAAAATACAGTATTTTGACAATTTTTATTTAAAATACAAATTACAAAATACAGTCTGGTGTTAGGTTAGGTATATAAATAGAATAGAACTAATCCAGCCCAGCCTAAGGCAAAGGGAATATATTCTTACCATCATATTTTGGCGATCGCTAAATAGGTCACAGCATTCACTCCATCGCCGAATGAAAATTACAATTGACAAGTTATGTAATTGACAATTTGACGTATGTACCTGCAGTACAGTCTACAGTACAGTTTAAGTGCAGTGTTGCTAACTTTAAAGATATTACATATTTAGCGGTCGCTATTTTGCTTACGAAAGCTATCAAGCGCTATCTTCTGCAGATCGCACCCATTCATAAGATCGCTAAATGTATTTATGTTCAAATGTATTTTGGAGCCATAAGTATTTGAAATACTAACTACAAAATACCTCAGCGTCAGGTATTTGAAATACTAATTACAAATTACATTTATAAGAAGTAATTGAATTACAAATAATAATTACGTATTTGTATTTCAATTACGTATTTCAATTACAAGTAATTCAAATACTGCCCAACCCTGCTTATGGAGCCATAAGAGCATATAATATAGAAAAAACGTACCTACTTAACAAAATGTGGAAGGGGAATAAGATTTATTTAATTGTGTGGAACAGTTTTTCTATGTCATCATAGCAAAGGGTTTACAAGTATTCAGTAAATTTTTGCTTACAACTATTATGTAATGGATAAATATTTTGACTCTTGTTAATAATATTATACTTAAAGAAAATCTCCTAGGATACCAAAAAACTTGCGGGCCAGACCTGAACGGAAATATTCAGTTCTGCACACAGAACCCTTTCTTCGTTTATCCTTCAACAGATCCGAGTCATCATAGGTACCAGCTGCGAGTGCTTTTTGAGGATTGTGTGCAGAACGAAAGTTAGACAAACTTTCGTTCATAATATTGCGTAGTAGGCATTCAATGGGTTAAAAGATATCACAGATTCAAAATTACGCGAAACAAAATAATTATTGTTGACGGCTCCACGGGCGCAGCGGTAGGACGTAGGAGTCAATGACCTTTTCCTCGGCTATTAGGTATGTAATCCCGGTATTACGTTCCCGTGGGATATTTCGCGACATCCACGCGGGCGAAGCCGCGGGCAAAAGCTTGTACCTACTAAAGATGAATGTGTACAAGTTACTAATTCCCTTTAGTGATTGATTGCGTTAGAATTTAACTGTACCTATACGGTTTGTTTACACCATCATCAGATATTTTTGTAACAGACTATAAGTACGTGGCAAACCTCTCCATGCACATTCTACGTAGCAGCCTAGTGGACCACCAGTGGACGGACCACTTAGAACTGAAAACAACTAAAGGCGCCTAATCGATCCAATAGATTCGGAGCAAATTGGCTGTGACAGATGGACAGACGGAGACAGGAGTGATCCTATAAGACTCGTGGGCGATAATCCCTCTCGTGGGTGGGCGGTTGAGAATTCAGGGGGGTAGAATAAGACTCAGAGAAAATTAGGGTCGTCGAGATGGCACAGCGGGGTCTGAGCAGGTTAAAAAGAATGAGTCTTTTAAGAAAAAAATTTAAGACCAAGAAATTTTGGTCTTTTTAGACCTCTAATCACGTACCTTCTGAAGTAAAGTAAAACTTTAATGTTGGTAAATTTTTGTTATTATAAGTGTATTGTCCAGTATTGTAATACTTAATATTTATCACGTGTTTATTCACATATTTCGGTAGTTCAGGAAGTGGATGAAAATTGAACTGAAAGATTCCAATACGTTCAGATTTCAGATCAACATTAACTTGAACGATATATGCCATTATAATTTTGTAGCCGACAGGCATGCGACTACGGCTTTACTTTGACCATTTTTGTACCTGTCTTGATTTCTGTCCGAAATATTTTCTTGTTTACTATGTACCACCACCATTTAACCGAATTGTCCACTTCGGTGGACTGTTCGGATTCTACCTTTCAATAGAATGTAGCTTATAATAAATACGTGCTTTTTATTATTTTACAAAAATTATATGTTTTCCTAATCTATATGTTTTCCATTTAACGTTAAAAGTATTAAAAAAAACGATAGAAAGAAAACACACTTTTTGCATAATTTAATCTTGTCACAACATTTTTTGTCTTTCCGGTGGACATTACTTTCGACACTGACTAAAATGAAGTAAATGTCAAATGATGGAACGGAACGTAAAATTGAACGCAGCCAATATCGTACTATCCCTGTAACTGTGCGTTTGCACTGGCGAAACATCACGACAAAACATGTTGAAATCTCTAGTTACTGTCAAACATTGTATGAAAAATTGACAGAAAATAGAGATCCCAACATGTTTTGCTGGGAATGTTTCGCCAGTGCAAACGCACAGTGAGAGACCATTTTGCCGTGACTCGTACGCAGAAAATGTTGTTGTTCCACTAAGAAAAATATTTAGCAGTGTCAAAGTTGAGTTGTCTTTCCGGTTACTGCTGTAGTTTGGTAAGTAAATCACTATAAATTCATCAAACATTCTTAATAACTATGAAACTTTATGAATATACCTTGGCTTTTGACATAACCTATAAACGGCGCAAGGTGTGAATGATTTTGCGAAAAAAGTCCATTCGGTGGACATCTTTTTGGTGGAACTTTTGTCCACCGAAACGACAGATGTCCACCGAGTGGTTATTGGTGGGTTCTTTAGTTATTATAACTTATAAAACTGCTTCTGATTACTGGTGTTTTTATCAGTTAAGGACTAATGACCTATTTTTGTTTCATTTTCGCTTTATTTTTATGAGTAAATATGTTTTAAACCACCACTTCCCTCACACCTTTCTACGCCCGCCATGTCGACTTGTAGTTAATGTAGTTATCCATTGCTATTATACTCTAAGTTAACAATGATTGGTACCTGTAATATATTTCTAAGAGCATAGGAAATAATATTTTGTCATAAGCACGGTTTTTTCCCCTATGCATATTTTTTTACTAACACAATCTCCTGCTGTTCCTTGCACAACTTTACTTTCTTTTCATTTGTGTGCATTGCTTGTTGTGCTTTTGAAAAAAACGACGCCGTAAGCAAAAAACACTGAGTATGAGGAAGGCGCGTCAAAAACTTATCCAGAAGCCTTGGAAAAAAACTGAAGAAAGGACAGAGAATATTATTATCAGAAGAAAGCCGAAGAAATGATACTTGAGTGTTGTAGGTTGTGTTGTATGAAATGTATCTAGTTCAGAAAATACTTGTATACATTACGGTTTAGATAGCAAAAAACTTGACATAGCACTATGTCCCTGACTTCTCCAAAATAATGTCCCAAATCTATAATAAAGTCCAGTCCTGAGTTCCTGATGACTCCTCTGCAAAGTCCTACTCGGAACGACACACCGGCTCCCGCGGAAAGGATGAATTCACCGAATCCAACCTTGACTCCTTTGCACAGTCCAGTAGTCGACAGTCCATGCCAATTGCGAGTGGCTCGATGCAGCAACCATTGAAAATTGGCGAGCGCAGTCCATCACTGCTGATTGGAAGTAATGTCCATAAGCGCATACAATTTTCGGACGTATATTCTGACAGCTCAGATACGTCAACGGCAAAACCAGAGAATCCACCAACCCACCTTTCTCTGGCTGAACGGATTGAACGCTTCTGGTCTTTTGACGACGCAGACATATTTTGACCACCGAAATGAATTGTCTTTTCGGTAGACAGACACAAAACATTTTTTTATTTACTTTTTGAATGCTTTTAAGATTTGTTTGTGATTATGTGAAGATAGCATTCACGTTATGTTTGTTCAAGATATTAATCACTTTTTGATTTGTTTTTTTTTTTAATAATTAACATTTTAGTCCACTCGGTGGACATATTAGTCTTTTCGGTGGAACCGAAATATTGTTATTTCCTTATAAATCGCCTTTTTCGTATTATTGATCTCAGACTGATACTCACTTTTGTTGTAACGTTAAGTAAGAGTCATAATATATCTTTGATTTTTATAAATCACGTCTTTCATTTTTTCGCAAAAAAAAACCCTAAGCTTGACAATGACCCATTTACTATACTTACCTAATTTGCTAATTAAAGTTCGAATCGTTTTAGGTCATTTGTACCCACCCACCAACTTTAGTAAGTATAATAATATATCATTCCTATCTTGTAATATAAATAAATAAAAAATAGTTATATTTTTATTTAATCTAAAAAGCTTTGGTTATCCAATCAATAATGAGAAAAGTAGCAACTTTTGTTCTCTGGCCATTAACCTACATGTCCTTGCTTCTGCGACCTTTTTGACCTTGTCTCACCCAACATGGCATGTGTCTGGTAGGTACAATGAGCATGCGCGTTTATACGGACGCACCCTTAATTTTTAGCTCGCACGTTAGCGCAAGGCGGCACGCATTCGTTCGGTCATTCTTTCATTCAGTAAACCTGCCTAAAAAAAAAGACTGATTTTATCCGCTTGGCGCTTAGGCGCTCAATCAGTCAATCCTTGACACTGGAAAGGTGAACGCATGTGTTGTATCTGTTTGAGATATCGCTTTTTATTTACGCGAAGATAACTAAGTGTTTTGATAATTTTAAAATTATACCGTTTTGTTAAAATATTTCGGAGATGGCTGAGAATAATTGTAACAATCACAGCAACGACAATGGCAACAGTAAGTTTATTTATTTGTATTTGTAGTACTTACTTGTTAAGTAGAGCTGACGATGCATGGCAATGCAGGTTGTAGCTGGACTTTTAATTTGTGGAACACTATAAACTTCATTACACGGTCATTACTTATGGTGTTTACCCTAGTATCTAGCGGGCTAAGCCTGTTTGCGGCCTGGGGCGGTAAATGGGAGTCCATGGTTCAGGTCCAGGAGCGAGCGAAGCGAGCTCGAACTTTTAGATTACGTTTTCTTTTGACTATTCATACACAAAAAGGAAATACTTCGTCGACTTATACTGAAAAGTTAGAGTATTAAACGAATATAGGATGCTAAAGCCAGCCTTCTGTCTGGACTTTAAAAGAGACTGTGACCTCTGAGTTTGTTTCGGCCTTTCTTCTCAGAGTAATCAGATAGAAAACGCCGAACTCATCTAGCTTTTTTTAATACGTTTAAATAATAAGACGTGTAAAAGTGATTCCGATATCCTACTTACTGAATAAACAATTTCATTTCATTTCCTTTAATTATGGCGAAGAGGGCTTGAAAGTTTTAGCATTCCGGATAATCAATTTTCTTTTGTACCTTTGTGCAGAAATAGGAATATAAGAAGAACTTTGTCTCAGAATAGGTATAAAATGTAATAGCAAGCGAAGTAAGCTCGATAATTCTAGCGCTCCGACGAAATTAGCAAAGTAGCATACAAAAATAGGAGTTACTTTGTTGACATACGCAGCAAAGTCTGAGAAAAAGAGAATGTAGGCTGCAAATTTTAATGCATGAGTGAGCGAAGCGAGCTCGAAAAGTTTTATTACGTTTACTCGCCACGCATTTTGATTTGACCCGACACCCAAGTAGTATGTTTTGACGTGTTTATTTAATTAAATATCTAAATATTATATATTCTATATTTAATTAAATATAGAATTCCGAAAACTTTAAAGCAAACATCCTGACTATCACGAAGGTTTATGCGGGCTTTTAAAGCATTGCAAGTGATGACATAATTATTACACTGTCTAAACTTCCCGACTCTGATGACCATTCCTGTAACAGGAAACACCTACCTACTACAACATAGGTGCATCCACTTACCTGTCTAATATACGGTCACCAGAAAAACTTGACAACACAGTCGAAAAATGTTGCCCTTTCATTTTTTCATCTCACTTTCTCGAAAAGTGGCTCTTATTGTGCCGCTTTTACTTTCATCTCTCGCTTTTCTTTGTTTTGATAGTTTCACGTGAAAATAGAGATACCTACTTAATTATTTACACGTGAAACTAAGTTTGCGCAACTACTTAGTTTCGTAATGTAAATTCGGCTTTACGTATGCACGCGAAAAATTTAATGCGCACCATTTTCCACAAATGTATAAAAAGTAGTTCTTTTTTTTCCCTCACCAACGTCGTAATCGACTCTCGGCTGCAATCTAAAATTGATTGGTTTTCATGGTGGAGTAGGTAGGTAGGTAGTAGATACTTAGTACTTCAAGAACCTACTGTGATCCTAGTAATGATGTAATACGTTGATAGTTTAGTTATCAACATAGTGCGAAGGCCGCAGTCAAACAAAAATCCCGCGCTCCAACAGAATCTAGCCCCAAATATTGCCGTTGTCACACCATGAGACGCTTGGTGCAGAGTGTAGTGATAAATAACCTGAAGACATCTCGACAGAAGGAGTCGATATTAACCTGGCATATTAATATCTTGCTAGGTAAAATGGCGACTCTGAAGAAGCTGCTTCAGTCCCGGCAAGAGAAGATTGTGGATACTGGGAACAAAGTGACGGTGGTCGGAGTGGGACAAGTCGGCATGGCTACGGTCTTTTCGTTGCTCACACAGGTAATTTGCGTTTGATATGCATGTTTCCTCTCCTCCTCATGTTTTGTTTTGCACTTGCGTGTTGACTCTTGATCAAATCTCTTTATTAGTACTTATGCATAAACAGGCATAGGTCATCCACGTACCTATCATACAAGCCTATAAAAGTTTAATCTGCACATATATTTTCTATTGCTATTTTAATGCAATGAAGGCAGTTTTGAACGTCAAAATTTACAAAATATAGTATTGATTCTACCGCCCCTTCCAAAAGGTAGTTTTCGTATGGAGAAGAATGGGCAAGAAACTCCACCGATACTCTTTTAAAATGTTTTACAATATTTTGTATTAAGTATGCATTATTTTTATTTATATAATTACTAGCTTCTGCCCGCGACTTCGTACGCGTGGAAATCATAAGACACCAGTTGACACCACAATATACTACAGTTTATAAAACTGGATGTAAAATCAATGCCATATACCTAATTAATAAAAAATAAATACAATTAAGTAAGCAACCAGTTTGATTTTGTCTAGACTCTAAATTGTCCTATGGAGCAGGACAAGCATGTTTCCAAGCATTCTTATCTTGGATATAATCCTCTAATCTGTAATGCTTGTTTACAAATTGTACTTTTTACATGAGTTTTAAATTTTCTTTCATTTAATTGTAATATATCACAAGGTATTTTGTTGTAACATTGCAAAAATTTTAGAGGTATGAGGAACAGGGTGTAAAGTTCACTCATCGTCTATAGAAAAGGGAGAATCCTCCGACCGGACGAGTTACGTGTCTGGCCGCAACAGCCCAACGATTGATGTCGGATACTCATATTATGTCGCTCGCGCGTTAAACTCTGATTGCGCGATTCAGGATTTGTGTGACGTCAGGTCTTTGATACGTAGTTCGCGTAGTTCTCATGTGACGATGTAGATGCTGCCACAATTTAATGCTTACAAATGCATTTTCCGCGAACGATAAAAGTAGGTAGAGTTAGAAGGTTTACCGATTAGAATTGAAAAATCCGCCTGAGTCCCATGTTCCCATGGTTCAGAGCAAATTGAGAAATGTTACTTAGACATCTAGCTTTAGATTGTACCTAGGCCCACATCTATAAACGTTAGTTAACTAGTTCCTAGGTAATTTGGCCATAATCCTCTCAGTGTCACACAACTGTCAAACT
The DNA here is from genome assembly GCA_948150665.1 of Conistra vaccinii. Taxonomy (NCBI): domain Eukaryota; kingdom Metazoa; phylum Arthropoda; class Insecta; order Lepidoptera; family Noctuidae; genus Conistra; species Conistra vaccinii. The sequence continues at coordinate 9,709,511 of OX411317.1, read as the reverse complement.
ACAAGTGCTATGGCTTACCGCTATCGCGGGGCTAAGCAACGTTGATATATCGGCCAAGTGCCTAGAGCCGTCCCACCGCGCGCGATTAACGAGTAGCGAGTAAGCTGAAAACGAGTTGGCGAGCAGCGAGTGCGTTCGGCGACGAACGATTATTTATTTATTTATTAAAACTTTATGCACAGAACAAGTAAAAAAATACATACTGTACGAAGGCGGACTTAATGCCTGAGGCATTTCCTACCAGTCAATCTTAGGGTGATGCAGAGACAAAACGTGGTAGGTGCAACATAATTGATGGATAACTCGAAAAATAATAAATAAGTACCTACTAATAAATAGACTTAAGTAGGTACATATAAACAAAATAAACTTAGTCAAGAAAAGTAACGATAGATAGAAGAGAAAACGAATCCAGCAAATCAGCGCTGGTATGATTCTGCCAACTTCTTATGAATATGTTCACGTGCCTTCACTTGAAAAGATAACCGGCTGGTTGCCGTCCTGATGTTCAGAGGGAGCGCATTCCAAAGAAAGACAGCCTGGACAAAGAAAGAAGAGTGAATGAAACCAGAACGGTCAGAAGGACATCGTAGAAGACGATTAAATTGTTGGTGGAACGAAGATTTTTACTATGGGCAGAGCATAAATATTGAACATTGGAAGTCAGGTAAGAAGGAGAAGTCGGTTTGTCGAGCATAGTAAACAACATAGACAAAGCCCTCAACTCTCTGCGCTGACGAATGGGTAACCATTTTAAAAAGCAATCGATGCGTGGATACATGTTATACTTACTTACGAAGATTGAAAACGAATCGAATGCAGTTATTGAGAAGGCGGTCTAGTTTATTGAGAAGGTCGATTACTCGCTGGTATGAGTATTGCGTATGTACCAAGCGCGAGTTTCTCAGCGAGTGTTCTGCACTCCAACCGAGCGTCGCTGAGCGAGTAGCGGTGCTCTCTTTGATAGCTCTTGTCGCTCAGCGACAAACTAGTGGAGCGAGTCCTCGCCGGCGGTGTGAACAGTCACTCATCGATCAACTATTAATATGTTCATCTCTTTTGTTTACACGGGATATATATATTATGTATAGATTGTTTGTTTCTTTCTTGAGCGAGAAAATAGCCGATAGTTAGTCGCTGCCTCGCCGGCGGTGGGACAACTGCCTATAACCAGTGTTCGCTTCGTCACCCACTCATGCTCAGCGCGCACGGTGCAGTCCCTCTAATCTTATCTGACACTGGTCGTAAAATCGTCATTTTAAGTATAAAAATTACACCTCAACCAATACGTTTGCTGACATATCTTCTGAGTAATCAAAGTACAAATATAGAACTATTGAGACCATGACTTCATAACGTTTTTACGATCGTCACGTTTATTCGATTTATCTTTTTTAGGAATTTGTGTCCAGGGGGCCTATCACGACCTATAAAGCAGTATTATTTTAATCTTACTTCAGTGGGGGAAACAGATGTAGCTATACGTCCTGTACAGATTAATCTCTTTTCCACAAAAAAATCAATCTTCCTAGCCTTTTCCCAACTATCTTGGGGTCGGCTTCCAGTCTAATCGGATGTAGTTGAATATCAGTATTTTACATAGAGCGATCAAAGATCCACGAATGACAACCGGGACCAACGGCTTAAGGTGATATATTGAAAAAAGGGGACTTTTTCTTTTTCGTGTACCTTATTAGGTTTAAGGAATAGGGATTCAATATTTCGGTGTATGTTTTTTGACTATATGGCCTAGTATCCTGGAAAAGGAATACACGATACAATGAAATTTTCTCGATACAAAAAAATTGCAAAATTTCATCTATTTTTATGTTTTTTTGAGTATCACAGCGTATCGCTTATGAGTTATTTAATGGAATTTACTTTATAACATAGAGAGTAATCATATCAAGTTTTAAGCAAAGCAGTTTTAGTTTTAATAATACTTTTAATTTATAAAATACGGCATTTGGTTTTGGCACATATGCTGTTTTATTCCGACCGAACACACAGTATCGTCATCTCTTCTTTCGCCTATAAAAAGTATTGTCATCACTTTCGTTCGTTCATAAATCAGTCGCTCGGTGGAGCTCTTCGACGATGAGTCTATGTCATTTTTTTCCAGATCGGTGCTGTCAGATGTACGTAATTTGAATAATTATATTTACAGGAAAAATCGAGTTCAGCAGATTTAAGTTATTTTAAAGCAAAATTACTGTCGAATAGGCATATAAACTGCGTATAATAGAATAAATTTACGTGACTGTGAACCAAAATAACAATTATTTTTGGCTATTTGTGACGTCATATATATAAATTATTTATTAAATATGGGAAGAAAAACCAAAGGAAAACTAAATAAATTACAACATTTGGAACACATGAGGGCGAGGGCTTAGCACATGATCCCAGTGTAAAAGGTAAGTAAACAATAATTGTTTCTATATACATACTTACAATATCTAATGGGCTCATGAGCTACTTTTGTTGTGGGATTGTTCTATTGTTGATAGATGCCCAATTCCCATCCAATCCATTCGTAACAATAGACTCATTTTACAGGGAATCAATAGAAATTCATGATGATAACGAATCGGAGTCACCACCTTTACTCATCAATTTGTACAACTGGCAACAATATATCCTACCATTGCAAAGTAATACTGGGTAAGCACTCAATTTTCTAGAACATAATGTCTGTTTTATTTTTAGTAATTATAAAGAAACAGGATAAAACGTATTACTATTGATGTTACAAAAAGGTACTTCAAAATTGTGTTAATGCCAAATAATACTGTCGTTCTGAAGTTAGGTTGCGCATGCGTGCCGGCCATGCGCGCTACTGTTTTATAAGGCAGATTGACTACTGCGCAGTCATTTGTAATCTACGTCAGAGCGGCTTCAGGACGCACAGTGGGCTGAAAATCGATCTTCATAGACTTAGGGATCAACTTAGTAATTTTTTTCATTATACGGCTAAAATGGGTTTAGGTATCGTATAATGATCAATTTAATGCTATTTCAGTTTTACAATAAACCTTTTCTTTTACTTTATAGCACTTGCTTGAAAAAAATGTATGGAGATGGAGAAAAGCATAATCATTTTCTAGGACTGCATCAAGGTAAAAAACAAAAACTCGTTATTGTGAATTAAATTGGGGCAAAATAGTTAACAGGAAAAGAAAATCGAGTTGCACAACTAATGTCATATATTTGGATAGGGGACACTTATACAAACATAAAACTTCAAATAACATAACAGCATAAAGCGTCACGTTTCTGAGATATTCAAAGATAAAAATAACAATCGTTAATAACGAATTTATTTATTTATATTGTAGTTACTTCATGTTGTTAAGTTATTTACACATGAATTAATTGACTACACCTAGTGGATAAAACATAAGATTTTTTAATCATATTCGGTATAAATAATATCATCCAAGAAGGCAGCAGGAGGCTGAATAGGATTTTCTTGGTGTCGCGCCCATGCCATGCACCATATAATACATATACCATATGTCACACGTCCTCATTCGGTGTGGAGTATACATATATTTTTGTCTCTTTCACTCTTAACTAAAATATTACCTATGAACAATCCTTGTTTCAGGGTTCAGTTTTCGACTTATATTTCGGTGAATAACTCCGAATCCTGACGCTTTAGGATATTATGTTACATGACATTTTTTAATTGTATACGTGTCCTCTATCTAAATATATAACTTTCCCGCGACTCTGAAAAAAACAAAATGGCGGCTTCACGTTAGGGCCACCCTCGATACAAAAATCTTCAAACCCCTTTTATTTATATTATGTTAAAAAAATTGTAAAACTAATATATAAGGTGCTATAAAAATATCTGCCACGGCTGCAATGGGAGACAGTATTGTGTTTATAGATTACAATAGTAAAGATAAATAATTGATCATTTGTCATATTTTTTTTCATACAAAAAATATTGGTATTGATTTATTGGCATAAAACCATCCCGTAGACGTTGCCGCACCGCACCGAGTTCAATTCGCAAAACGCCGACGCCGTTCATACACTGTTGCCATTCTTATCAAACAATGCCGCTGCGCGCCGGCCACTCGCTCGTCAAAGCGCAGCCCCGCGCGCCCCCACCCTCACCCGCACTACCCTGTTCGTCGCACGCGCTAGCCGACCGCGACCGCCCGCCCGCCAGTCGCCCGCCCGCCCGCTCGGAAGTTAGTTTTACGGTCAGCGTGCAGCGTCGGGAATATCGCGCGCGCTTTCTTTAAAAATGCTTCCCAGACGACGGTATTCCAATCAAGAATATCTTGAAATGGTATTGTGCTATCGCGAGTGTAACTCCATAACTGCGCATGCAGTAAACTTATACCAGCAGAGGTTTGGTGTGCGAGTGAGTGATCATACCATTCTGGATGCAGTGTTCAGATTTAGAGAACACGGCCGCTTTAACCCGCCTCCGGTTGACGCAGGCAGGCCTCCATTCTCTGCCGAACTCGAAGAAGAAGTGTTGGACTTCTTCTTCTTCTTCTTTTAAGTGTGATGGGAAGTTTATCATCTTATTTACGTCAGTTTTTTTGAAGAATGCGGTAGCTGGTAAGTAATTGCACTTTTAAAACACTTGTTTGCCTGGGTATTATTGCGTACCTACTAGATTAGATACTGACGAACTAGTCAGCTGATTTCAGTTTTCATTCACAGAACAGATGGAAAGAGATAGCAGTTGTTTTCATTGACGAAGCGACACATCGCGCGTATTTTGTGAACCACGTTATGCAAAGTAGAGTCAATATTTATTTAACTACTTTATTTTCTAAAATCGATTTAACTGTGCCGGGGTACAAAATTTCTTCACTATTGTAATCTTTAAACACAATACTACCTCCCATTAAAGCCGTGGCAGATATTTTTATTGCACCTTATATTATTTCAGAACTAAACATTTTACAACAACAAAATCCAGACCCTGAGTATGATCTTCAACGCAGTCATCGTGCAACTACTTAATCAACTATTCTAATAATATTTAAAAATCAAACATTTTCCAGGACTTTATCAAGGTAAAAAACAAAAACGCATTTTTGCGAACAAATTGAGGCAAAATAGTTAACAAGAAAATTCTGTTTATATTATGTTAAAAAAATTGTAAAACTAAATATTATTTCAGAACTAAACATTTTACACCAACAAAATCCAGACTTCAACGCAGTTTTCGTGCAACTACTTAGTGAACTCTAACATATTTAAAAATTAATTATTTTCCAGGACTCCATCAAGGTAAAAAAAAAGAATGGTTCACCTTAAAAAGTTTAACAAAAAGTCCGCAACGGCATACGTCTATCTTCTAAGGATGGCCCACAGTATCCATTTTTATCTTTTACAACTTGATAAAAATTTCATTGTTATTTCCGAAGCTATTATGACCGTTATTTTAATAATCCTTATCCAATAAATTTGTTATTTAAATTGGGGATTTAGTTTAGATTAAAATATGCCTTGATATCATATAATTTAAATGAATAGTTTAAAAGATATCGCAGATTCAAAATTACGCGTAGCAAAATAATTTTATCGTTGACGCGAACGCGGGCGCAGCGGTAGGTAGGAGTCTATGACCTCCTCGGCTTTTAGGTATGTAATCTCGGTGGTACGTTCCCGTGGGATATTTTGCGACATCCACGAGGGCGAAGCCGCGCGTAAAAGCTAGTAAATTATAATTTGCTTCACAAGCAGTAAAAAATTATAAATTAAATAAGGATAAATTTATCCCAACTACGGAACCCTTCATGCCGTGCCGGTTTTTATATAAATAATACTTACAGAAGATTAATTAACAATTTTTAATTTCGTGTTGTATAACTATAATTAATAAATATTTTAGTTGATAATTAAATATTTTGTATTATTTGTGTACTCCATAGCTCGCTATGTGCAAAAGTTTCATAGACCGAGATAAACTAACGTTCCGTACTCAGCACGCACTATTTTCATAGATAAATGTTTCCGTCTTTATCTTGCACTTTTAGTTTGACAGTTGTGCGGTAGTGACAAGAATAATGCTAAGCATGCTAAATAAGTAATATTTGAAATTCCGGTCTGCGATTTCGTTAGTTCAACTTTTGGTCACTGGTTCAGATAAGTTTGTATCGGTGACGTGGCAGCCGACCACTAAAGATGGAACCGCCACTCCCCGCGTGCGGGGGAAATAAGCCACACCCTTCAAACTAATATTTATTTTCAGGGTAGGCCCTTAACGTGTTTTCCGAGGCACGGAGGAGTCTCGGTATGTGAAGATGGACACCCATCCACTGACCAACCATGGCAAATGATAGATCGACCCGTGCGGCTTGTTATTACAGTGACCGAAACGGAAACCGAACCTTCGGTAGTGACCGACCGAAGGTTCGGTTTCGGTTTCGGCAATAAAATCTAGTTTCGGCATCAGTTTCGGTTTTACCTACCTACTTATAATAAGAAAGATTGTAAGTAAATCGAAATCTACTTTATAACCCGCGCCACAGATGTGCAACGATTCACTCAGATAGTGTTCACTTACCTATTCAATTTGATTGTGCTCATGTGGCTAACTGGATATGCTATGCTACGCTGAAAAACCCATTTAATATATATATTGGTCGCGGTCAATAAAAAAATATAAAAGCAATCCTGATAAAAGTGCACATCGTAACACCGTTTTCGATTAAATTATGCAGTTAACCGATATCTAGACTACCTTGACTTTTGGGACAAAAAGTTGTTATGACAAGATATTTCGTTATAAACTGATATAGTACCTACTACCTTTTTTGAAGTGAAAACTTCTTTGGCGGCGCGGCGTTGTGCAGTTTCTTTGGGATGGGTAAAAAATGTTAAACTTGCGTCAGATTGTGCCGTAAGATCCGTTGCCTAGCAACCGACTAAGTAAATATCAAAATAAAATACCTAGTCTTTGACATTACGAAAAGATTGCGAGGTAAGAAATTTTACCCATATTGATGGGTAAATAAAAGCAGTCAAAACATACTTCATGAAAAGTGTTTAAATAGTTTATTTTTTTTAGACTATAATATTTTGAAAATAAATAAATATACTACTACTAATCAATATTGTATTTAACCACATAAATTATAGTACTTTTATACTTATAAATTTAATAAAGCATTTCGTGCGAAATTATTCCCTAACCATTCCAAAATATTCAAAAATGCACAACGTTAATGTTCAAGTTTTCACTTCTGCCGGCACTCCCGGAGTGCAACGCACCCTAATTACGTAATGCATTTTCAATTTTAAATTGAAACCAATTGAAAAAGATTGCCAGTCCATTGCTTCACAAAAAATTGAGCAGATTATTTTTGTCGAACTTATGAAGCAATGGACTGGCAATCTTTTTCAATTGGTTTCAATTTAGAATTGATCGTGCATTGCGTAATTGGGGGGCCTTATTTTTATTTTTTATAGCATATAGCACGGCAATGCCATGCTGCCATGGCATGGCATACGATTTTCGTTTTTTCCGTAGGTTTTAGATTATGAATCTTATTTTCATACTCTTAGCACTCACATTTCGTTGATATCGCCACAAGGGTATAACCTCGGGATGCTGTGGTGTACCACGGAAGACTTCGGCCATGCAAAAATGTTAATTGTTATTGCTTTGCCGTGCCATGCCGGGACGTGCCACACTGCCGCCTAGTCAGCTCCGGCCGTTAAGAGGCCGACGTACTACGGCACGAAATGCAAACTCGAGACGTGAGCAAAATGCGTTTGGAATATCGCTATCTCTATTCGACAAAAGAAGGCGGGGCCACAGATTACGGGCGCGCTTCGCAGTGTGTGTGAGCGGATAATACTAGATGTAGGTACTGTATGCCATTCATTCATAGCGAGTCGACAGCATAAATACTTATTATGAGTAATAATTAGGTATGTTCATTATTTGCTTTATTTTTGTTGACTAATTTGGGGAATCGCTAGTGAATGTACAGACTAGTAATGCGTTTTTTGGAAATTTCTTTACCATGCCGATGTCTCAATATTTTAGGATATCTCGACTAATCTCAAGATAGAAGGCCTTGTAGAGAAAACCTAGCTAGTAGATACGTCATACAAATAAGGTAGGTAGGTACCAACAGTTCGCGTCAAATAACTTTGCCGCTCTGAAGTAGACTCTATATGACTGCGGAGTAGTCAATCTGTAGCGCGCATGCCAGTAGGTACGCATGCGCAACCTAACTTCAGAGCGGCCAAAGTTATTTGACGCGAAGTGTAGGTACCTATACTTCGTTATCGAGCATGGACTTGTGGGTAAATCGGCGGACCGACGGACGACGCTAGAGTAGTCATACGCACGTCGCGTAAATATAAATTATTGGGATAAGTATCTACGAGTATTATTATTGTCATTATTTATTTTAAGTCTGTTTGTGTTTATTTATTTCCTTTAGAGTGGTCTCCACTTCTTATTGGTGGTCTCGCACTGGATTTTAAACTCTCCGTGTTGAGCCGAGCGTTGAGAATCCAACGCGCTGGGACACTCTCGTCCTAGCGAGTTGAAAAAACACGCGTTGAAAATCCAGTGTGCGAAAAAAAAATCCCACGGAAAATAACAGCCCGTGCGGTGCGAACCTGGGCGAACTCGACATTATTTTGCGACGACGGCACAAGCAGCTCTGCATAATTTTTTACCGACATGTGCGTAAGTGCAAGCGACACGTGGTGGCGGTACCTATATTTTTATCATGCGAACATACTGATGTCGCACCGCTGCTGCACCGACAAATAAAAATCTGCGTTCGCAGTTCATTTGCCAAACATCTAAACAAACACGAGTTTTTGGAAAAATAACTGTAATGGACTACACATAAGGTTCAGTTTGCGCTACAACTTCATATTTTTTTTATGACTTTTTCAACATTACCAGTCAGTCTAAAATCAACTTTATTTACACTAGCATAAAGTTCATATTCGTCTGAGTGGAAAACTCGTGTTTGTTTACATGTTTGGCAAATACATTGCGAACTCAATTTAGAGCGAGCAGTGTTCTCAATAGTGTCCTTGAGACAATAATTACGCCCGCTCGGTCACATAAGTAAAGAAAAGGAACAGTGACATGACATGACAAAACTTCGTACAACCGCGTTATGATAGGTAGGTACTTACAATACTACAACTTGGTGGTGGCTATGGCTTCGTCGCGTACGGAGAGCAACTAGCTTATACCGTCTCGGCCAATACTCACCAGAACTCACCTCGTTGGCGCAGAACGGAATGGATGCGAGTTTTTGGCACGAAATTGGGTCAAAGCATAATGAGCTTTATGTCAATTGTGTAACTTACAAACTACAAAATACTCGCTGAGGCCATAGCTGAGGCTCTTTAGACACGTAAGTAGGTACCTATCGAATAATAGTAGTAACTAGCTGCCCGCCCTGGCTTCGCACGGGTATGCACTCATCTACGGTTTGCCTACCTACCCTAATTACACATACCTACATACATACCTACCTACCTACCTTCCTACTTACCTACCTAGGTAGGTAAGTAGGAAGGTAGGTAGGTATGTATGTATGTATGTATGTATGTATGTAGGTAAGTAGGTAGGTACCTACTTACCTACATACATACATACATACCTACCTACCTTACCTACATACCCACTTTACCATGATACATACCTACCTACTTGCATACCTACCTACCTACCTACCTACCTACCCTACTTTCACCAACCTATCCTAAGAACCATCTCCTTACTAGATAACAAACACAACAAAATAAAGAAAATTATTCAAAAAACAAAAAACCCGACTGCAAAAACACCTAACTGAAAAGAGAAAAACAAGCATTATATCTATAGAATTTTGGTATCGCAGGCGGGACAAACTAATAACCGGATATACGTATGGTGTAAGTTTTGTTTGCCCCGCCTGCGATACCAAAATTCTATAGATTATAATGCTTGTTTTTCTCTTTTCAGTTATGTGTTTTTGCAGTCGGGTTTTTTGTTTTTTGAATAATTTTCTTTATTTCAAGCTTTTTAGTTTAATTAATAAAAATCAAAATTTGGCATTGACTCGTTACTAGCTTTTATTTGATACCAATATTGTTATAATTTTTTTTTTAAACCTTCCCGTCCCTTTTTTTTTGTATTTGCAGATGCAATATAAAAATATTATATAGCCTATGACACTTCTACAATTAAGACGAATCTACGACACCTCATATGTCAAAATCCATCAAGCCGTTTAGGCTACAGAGCGTGCCAAAGAAATAGACATACATACATACATACATACTCTCGAAAAACATTACCCTCCTTCTGGGGCAGTCGGGTAAAAAGAATTAGCGAAATTGGTCCAGCCGTTCACGCGTGATGCCGTGATCAAGGAAATAGGGATTCTTTTTTATATAATATATAGATCAAACAAAGACTTTTTCGTTTATGGGTGGTAGGCTCGTTGGAAACAGACAAAAATTAAAAAAAAAAACTTTTTCCCCTAGAGGATGATATGCTATTTTATCTCCGCTTTGGTACGCTACAATGACGGATTTTTTGAGCAAGAAGAGTGAAAAAGTTTTTATTTCTTCCTTTTTAGTGGGTCGGTTTGTAATTTATCTAAGTTACAATAGCCTAATGTCAACTGCTCATCACCTTTTACAAAATATTGCTTTTCCCGATGCAGGGACGTTCATTGTTGAGGAGTTCTCCTGGTACTTCACCATTAGCTCCACTTCACCCTATGTATTGTGACGGGCATAAATGGCTTGGCAACCATATTAAAGTAATCTTCTCTAATCGCAACCCGTGAAATACGTATTATTGATAAGTTCCGGTGGCCATCTGTGGTCTTCATCATCACTTCCACTTCACTAAATGGTGCTTTCCGAGATCAAATTCAAGAGTGACTATAAAAAATACCTAAATCGCTATAGGTGCGCCTGTAATATTTCAAGAGTTCCCTCGACTTCTCCAGGATTCCATCATCCTATCCTGACTTGATGACAATGGGACCACCTGTGAAGAATTTCTTCCAAAAACCCTTTCTGACAAAAAAATAATTTTCTAAATCGGTCCGGCCGTCTTCGAGTATTCCGGGAACAAACATTTAAAAAAAAATCGGACGAACTGAGAACCTCCTCCTTTTTTTGAAGTCGGTTAAAAATAGGTCAAGTCAAGAGGAGTGTCAGAAATATTACATACAATACAATTTAGCAAACAAATAAGTACGCGCGTACAGGTACAGGCAGCACACTGTAAAGTACCTAATCGTCTAAAGTTGACAAAAAATACTATGAACGAACTCCAACTAAGCACGTTGCGTTAGTGTGCCTTGTGCCTGTCGGAGCGATAAACACCTACAGGGAGCACACACACATTGACAATTATTGCTTGACGCGATAGCACTACTAGCTATCTGAAATTATGAGAAATTTGGATGTGTTCCGTAATACCAAAAATGATGAATGAAAACTTAATGTTTTTCCAATTTTTTTTCTATAATTTGTAACTTGATAATATAAGCTATGCTTGTGATGAAACAATATTACAAATATTGTTGTTTATAATAAAGAAAACACAATATGAAAACAAGTCATTTACGCTGTAAAAATGTACGAAATGCAATTCGCTTAAACTTCATGTAGAGGTAGGTTTTTGAAAAAAAAAAGAATTGGAAGCCTAGATAATTATTGTTTCAATCCGAATATCAAATTTATTTGGTGGAAATATGCTCGAATTGGAAATGATTTAGGTATTACGTTTGTATGGATAATTCAAAGGTCGCCGCGTTCTTAATCAGCTAGCTTCATGACTTTGGTTTTTTTTCGATTTTATATTGCGATCAGTCTTTTACACTATGAGCAGATGAGGTGGTTCTGTTGGCATGTGGGGCGATACTCCCAGTAAAGTCTGCCCTTTCTTTTTGAAGTCATTCTTCGCACTGACTGTTCTGGTCGAAAATGTCCGCATCCTCATGGCACTGGAGTTCATACAGTTCAGATTCAAATTCGAAATTTGTATTTCGCAATGCGGCGCACTGCGGCCTTATTCTGGAAACTTCACTTCGAAACGCACTCAAGTGACCGGTACCCTAATTACGTAATTTACACAATCAATTCGTTTTGAAACAGATTACTAATCCATTACTTCATAAGTTCGAAATGTAATTCTGCTCTGCAACGTAATTATCGCATTGAATGTTGTTGAACTGTCAAAATGAAACAAATGATCGCTATCGCATTGCTTCTGCAAGATAGGTAATAGCCCTGCGGACTTATTTATATTTCTATGGACCGGACTCATTTGTTTTTTTATTTAAATAAATAATCGCGGATCCACGAGACACGTAGAGTTTTGAAGTGAGTGAGTGAGTGAGTGTTGATGTTCACAGAATATACTTACAGGATGATCTGCTAACAGTTTAATGTGTGTGTGTTACAGGGTGTGACGAACAACATAGTGATGGTGGACATGAATGCAGACAAACTAAAGGGAGAGATGATGGACCTGCAGCACGGATCTGCCTTCCTGAACAACACCAACATACAAGCCGGCACAGGTATGGAACACTCCATAGATTTAAGAGAACACTCGTTATGTCCAATTACAACTGTAGCGGTTACACCGCTACATACGAACTACGCAGCAAAGACTTGACGTCACACAATTCCTGCATCGCGCAGTTAGAGTTTACCGAGCGAAAAACATAGATAAGACTATCCGAAATCAACTTACGGGCAGTTGCCCGCCACACATAACATCCTACTGGTTGGAGGATCCTCCCTTTTCTATGGTGGATGAGTGAACTTTACACCCTGTTCCTCATACCTCTAAACGACCATAACAACAGTGAAAAGTAAGCATAAGCAAAATGAGCAAAATGTGCCTACTGCTGGGACACAGGCCTCATTTCTGTGAGAGAGAGCGCGGGCTGTAGGCCGTAGGTAACCCACCACGTGGGCCCAGTGCTGGTTGGTGGATGTAACATGTCTTTCAATTTTCGGTTCTAGGCTATGCCGGTTTCCTCAAGATGTTTTCCTTCACGCAGCCGTTTTGAGAGCAGTCGAAACAAAATAAAATTATTTGTGCAGAAATTCTGTTTCATACAAAAATGCAATATTTTCCCAATGAAAATGTAAGAAATAGAAGTATTTTTTTCGCTATTTCGTAGTTGGTCCCATAGTGAAAATTGTTTATGATCGTGAGCACTTTCACCTACTGAAAGGTTAACAGTGAATTAAAAATCACCATGTATAATAATATTGTATTTTATACTTACCACAGATTACGCAATAACGGAGAACTCCCAGATTTGTGTGATAGCAGCCGGGGTGAGGCAACAAGAGGGCGAGGACCGACGCAATCTGGTGCAGAGGAACGTTGAAGTTCTCAAAGTGATTGTTCCTAAAGTAAGTCAAATTGCTATAATATAGTACCTATACTTAGTAAATTTGCGAACCGGCTTATTCGCATAGTTTTTAACGTGTAAACTTCTTTTTGTTCGGTGTACCTAGTTACCTACCTACTGCTGGTAGGTCAGTTCAATATTAAAATTTCTCGCCGACAAGTATATGTATAATTACAACCGCTAATAACTACGGGTCTTGTAATGGTTGAGCTTTCAAAAGATAGGTCATATGTGTACCAATTTCGAAACAAGATAATAATTTGCTTCATAGCAAGTGTATTCTCATAGTAGTAAATCCGTTGCGTAGTTTAGAAGAACACTGCGGTCACACAGCATACACGAAAATCGACTTTATTTATGGAACTGCTGATATGTTTTTTTGCGATTTCATGGTTTGTCCCATAGTGAAAGTTGTTAATAATGATGAGTTCAATGACCCCTTAAGAGGATGCCCATGAAATAAATGTCACCCTGTATAATGTATGTGAGCACTAAGATTTTTGAATTGTAATGGATTTTAGAATCTTTGAATGATGAAAGTTTGATGAATAAATAATATTTCGTATAATTTCCACAGCTACTAAAATACAGCCCAAACGCGATCCTGCTAATCGCGAGCAACCCAGTGGATGTACTCACTTACGTGTCGTGGAAGATCAGTGGCTTGCCCCAACACCGGGTCATCGGCTCCGGGACTAACTTGGACTCCGGCAGGTTTCGCTACCTGCTGTCGCAGAAACTGGGTATCGCACCCACCTCCTGCCATGCCTACATCATCGGAGAACATGGTGACAGCAGCGGTAAGTTATTGGGAACATTTTAAAGAACATATTACAGTATAAGGCAAGCAGATAGGCAGTCACTCCATGTAAAATACTGGTATTCAGCTGCACTAGGTTACACTGGAAGCCAACCTCAAATCTGAGTTGGGAAAAGGGTAGGTATGTGGCGGTATCTACATCGCCACATACGAACTACGTATCACACTGAAGTCACGCAAAACCCTGCATCGCACAAGCGGGGTTTACCGAGCGATCAGCATTTATACAGGATGGAAGGAAACACCGTTGTCACTCAAACTATGGGTAGTTGGCTTAAATATAAACATAAAAAACCGAGTAAAAAAAAAGGCTTATTCCCAAAGTACTCCATGCTTTTGTTCTAAAAAGATAAGAATCTCATACATTCATTCCCAAGTTACTCCAAGGAATTATTATTATTTAAAAATACTTATTATTTTGTTCCCATTCTGCTCCATAGGTATCTGGAATTATTCTCAAAGTACTCCACCGATTATTCGCTATCAATTCTCAAACTGCTCCATCTACATAATTAACTATAAAATACATATTTCATTACAGTCACTCACAAAATTTCTTAAAAGAAAGATTAAAGTTTAGCATTTTGTTATAAAGTCAATGAATATTTAAAATTGTAGGCTTTTTATGATAATAGCAAAAAAACATAGTATAGTGAGATTAATGTTTATTTTAGAATCATAATATTATTTGTGCGTCATCCAACGATCATTAATAACGAGTAAGTTCTTTATTAGTGATTGATGCGTCATCTATCGGATAAACTCGACTCACTTTTAAACATTCAATTTCGTTTGCACGCCTAGAGCTAACAAATTGTGTGTGAGCGAGATAGTGCAATAGCAGCAACGTTAGTGATAGTCAAACCGGTTAAGGGTGCTAATCTGTGTTTGTTAAGAGGTCTATCACAAAATTACGTTTTGACAGTTCGACTTCGAGCACCCGATGCATCGCAATAAGTAGCAATTTGGCAGTTGTAAATATGCTTATTTTGAGTTATATAATTAAATTTTTGTTTTTTACGTATGCTATTTTAATTTCTTAAGAACCAAAGTTTATTCTGGTATAAATTTTAAGTAAAAATATTCTCGTTACTACATTCAGTAAGGAGAAATTTACAGTTAATTCTGACCGTTTTTTATGATTTTGAATTGTTTTTTTTTTTAGATATCCAGTACATATTATAACTACACCACTTTTTAAGAGATCTTATTTTAAATGTTTCATTTCATTTGTGCAATAGTTCTAACCACGAGTTCCAAAAAGAGCCGTCTTATTATTTTGAATTATTAAAAAAAAAAAAAAAAAAAACCTTATATGATTGTTGAATTATATTATAATTTGTTTTCAAGAAAGAAAGACTGTGATTTTTAGATCTATAAGTATTTTTACCATGTTATGTAAAATTTCTAATCATTTCAGATATAGTATTATTTGTTTTCATGTTTTTTTTACTTCTGAATACAGAGCCCCACTTTTTAAATTTACTCAGTTTTTTTTGGATATTTTGAATTATTAATTTTTTTTTAAATTATAAGACTGAAAATAATTGTTGAATTATATTATAATTTGTTTTTATGAAACAAAAGACTGATTTATAGATTTATAAGTATTTTTTACCATGTCATGTAAAATTTCAAATGATTATTGGTCAAATTTTTTAAATATTTTATGTTAGGCTTAATTGCCAGATATCATTTTAGATATTTGATTCTTTGTATTTCATGTTTTTTAGACTTTTTCTCTTCTTCTTGAATATATTTTAATTTATCAAAATTATAATACTGAAAATTATTGTTGAATTATATTATAAAGTCTTTTATTTAAATATTTCTTTATTCTTAAAAATATATTTGCAAAACTTTTGAGCATATCTGTACGTCAGCCATAGTAATCCGGTACATATTTAAATTAGCTTTTTGATTAAAATGGGGTGGAGTACTTTGAGAACATTTTAATATTATCATGGAGTAGAATGAAACTTAATTAAAAACATTATATTTTTCATGGAGTAGTTTGGGAACTTTTTTTGGAGTACTTTGGGAATAAGCCAAAAAAAAATTACGTTATTTTCTTTAACAATATTAAAAAGGTTATTGTCCGACACCGTCCGCAAATTCATGGATATGCGCCCGCCCGAGTGACGTAATCGATCGCCGCCCGTCCTACCTACCTACACAACACATGAATAAATACAATACAACCTTTTCCTGGCTTAAAACAGGCAAAAATACCTACCTTAGGAATTGCGTGACGATTCTAAATGTACATCTTTAAAAAAAAAAAAAGTGATTTTCCATTGAATTTATGTTCTATAAACGAAACCAAACCACTGGGTTGAAGGATAACGGTGTTTACCCTAACACCCTGTATAACTTCCCGACATCGATCGTCGGATTCGTCGGGCAGGAGGTCGGCAGGAGACAGGTCGGAGGATCCTCCCTTTCCTATAGTGAAACAGTGAACTTTACACCCTGTTCCTCATACAGGTAGGCAGCTAATAATGATTAAGAGTGTTTATTCTGAAAGTTGGCAACGTCGCAAATAGATGTCAAATATTTCGCTGTTTTGATTAATTTGATAATATTTCTGTATGGAAATAAAAAATGTGGCTAACTAGCGAACTAGAATATTGATTATGAAATGCAATAACTAATATCGTAACACCGAATAGTTAGTTTTAGATGTAAAAAAAGTATTTGGAAACTTTCCAATTGCCTTTTTTTCACCTAAAACGGGTACAACATCAAATTCAATGTTATAATTGCAATTCATTATTAATATTCTAGTCAATTGGTTAGCCACATTTCTTATTTCCATACAGTATTATTTCCAAATTAATCGAAACAGGTAAATATTTGACAGCTATTTACGACGTTGCCAACTTTTAGGATGCACCCTCTTAAGTATACTATAAAGTCAAATCATTTATTTTAAAGAGGCCCTTGTAAGGCACGTTTGAACGTCAAAATTTACAAAAGAAATCTAGTCTAAGGCTGCGTTTCCACCAGAGATGAGCGAGGATATGTAGCGAGGGATGTGTGTGAAACTAACCAATAACAACGCTAGCTTAGCTCAAACTATGACAGTGAAGCGATGTTATTGGTTAGTTTCACACACATCCCTCGCTACGCATCCTCGCTCATCTCTGGTGGAAACGCAGCCTAACTCTATTTTTCGTAGTCTTTCGTCTGCGTAAACCCAGTACCTAACTAAAGCTAAGTCAACTTTAGAATCACGTCAGTCCCGTCTCTCTTGCGTCGACTTAGCTTTACTGGGTTTTCGCAGACGAAAGAGCACGAAAAATTGAGTAGGATAGTATTGTTAAGTCATTTTTCACAAAATGTCGAGATAACTGGTGTTCGCTGTATAACGGCGCAATATTACAAAGAAAATAATGAAATTACAGCTCTTCTGATCGCGTTCAGTTTCGTTGTTGAAATTCGCCCTCTTACTTCATTCATTCACTGACAGACAACGCACAGCCCCTAAACATTGGTGGAATTTTGAGCTTATTAAACAGTTAAATATGTAGTTTGTATGGAAATTCGTAATTTCTGCCGATGCTAAATCCCATCGGGTACGTGGCTTGTATTTTATCTTGATGCAAATCAAAAACGAAACTGATCAAAATGTTTCATTTCCACAGTCCCCGTCTGGTCTAGCGTGAACATCGCTGGCGTGAGACTTCGGGACTTGAACAAGAACATTGGCCTGGACTGCGACGATGAGCACTGGAAGGACACACACTCCGAGGTCGTGCAGAGCGCGTACGAGGTCATCAGGCTGAAGGGATACACGTCCTGGGCTATCGGCCTGTCCCTCACACAGATCATTAAAGCTATCCTCACCAACGCCACCAGTGTGCACTCAGTTACTACTTGTATACAGGTAGATCTTCATCATATTTAAAATCATCCCGGATCTCATAATAATGGTTTAAATTATTTTTCGTTACTGTGTATTTATCAAAACGATAACAACAATACTTTATTGGCAACGGTCATAAACTAAATCTTGTCTCGTCAAAGGATTACCTGTGATGAGGATGCTATCATTTATTACGTTTTGTTGGTATCTCAATAAAATTTTCATTTAAATAACTAGTAATATTTTTGCACACCAGATTTTAGTACGATACCCTACTATCGGTACCTACGAATATACTTAAAATTGTCTATTGATCTATTTACCTAATAAAGAAATTCTAGATTTAGGCGTAGGCGTCGTCCTAGTTGGCTGACAATCGTATGAGCAAACGATGCGATTTCGTCGCATGGTCCAACAGATGTGCGACAGCGACGTCGATGTGCGTGATGTGTGTGAGGCGACGCGGCAGCATCACATCATGATACCGTGACATGAGGTCGCGCGATGGATTATGCGATGAGTTTTGTAGCTTTGAATGCAAGATCGCACGATCTGCGCGATGACTTGCAAGCTTCAATTAGGACACTCTAAAGAAATGTGTGTTTAATCTCGTCGTGCGACGAAATCGCATCGTTTGCTCGTACGATCCTAGCCAATTAGGACGAGACGCCTAATAGGCGTCGAATGTCGACCCTGTTGTTAAGACTAATATCACAGTATAAAAACCTACAGTAGGAAATCGCCTTTAATTTCGTTGTAAATGCCGACAAACGTCGCGACAGCTAGCAGTTCGGTACGCGTCTCGCCCCTCACGCCCCGTGACGTAATCAGTTCGGTACCCGTCTCGCCCCGCACGATTGCTCTGTCTAGACGTCTTCGTGAAACTACTGTATGATGTTTAGACTGTGCTATGTTGATTGTAATTAATGAGTTTTTGACTCATTTCTTTATTGTTCCAGGGTGAGCACGGTATCACGGACGAGGTGTTCCTCTCGCTGCCGTGCGTGTTGGGCCGCAACGGCGTGCTCGACGTCATCAGACAGCCGCTGACCGACACGGAGAGCCAGCAGTTCTCCCAGTCCGCGACGCTCATGGCCGAACTTCAAGCCAAAATTAAGTTCTAGAACAATCTTAATGAAAGACTGCATTTAATTTTAGAACTAGATTTGAACTCCTAACAAGTTTGGGGGTTGTAATGTTCTCTTGTTTATGAAGAATTAAAGAAGTGTAATAGTGAATTACCTACAGCTAGGTAATAGGTACTATGTATGATACCGACACTCAGCACCTACAGGATGAATTGTTTGTTGGGGAATATGCTCTAAGGATATCTTTATTAAATATGAGGCTAGGTACTCAACAAGACCTGAGTAAGCGCTTGCAGGAGGCCAACGAGTTGGCAGACCTGCTATCTAATTACGCAACCCATTTTCGTAAACGATTCCGATTAATTTTTCATTTTGACAGTTCAACAACATTCATTGCGTTATTTACGTTATTTTATTTTTATTTATTTATTAGGGACAAAAAACAGTTACATGCTACAAAATACAAAGAAATAATTAACCTAATATTTAACAAACATGTAACCCACACCATTGTCCACATTTTAACTAAAGGTTAAAAGAAGTGCTGAAGACATGTGATAAAAAAAAAAAAAATTAATTAAAAAACAAAACAAAAAAAAAAAAAAAACAATAGTCGCTGCCACAATATTGCTGCGTTTCTTAACTTAACTTAAATTATTCGCTAAACAAAACAAAATGTCCAGAGCCATTTTCTTAAATAATTGCTTACTTAGACAAAATATATCTAGTTCTATAAAATGCGTGTTGTAGGAATCAACAAGGCGACGTAGAGGTGCACGTTCTCCAGCGTTAGTCCTGCATATGTCTGTATGGAACAGTTGAGGCACGCGCACCCCCCTTCGAATAACACTTCTGGGTACCTTGTAACATAATTTGTTTGTAAGGTCAACACAGTCATATTTGTTATTACATATGCCATACAGTGTCATTACATCAAGTAACAGCCGTCTAGATGCCAAATCCAGAACGCCATACCGTTTCAATAGCTGCCCGTAAGGAACCTTTGATTGGAAGCACTTAAAGTTCATCGACCGTAAGAACTTCTTCTGTACCCTTTCAATTCTAGTGCCGTATTTGTCGTAGAAAGGGTTCCAGATGGGGACGGCATATTCTAACTGGGATCGCACCAAAGTCTTATAAAGCAATAAGAACGTAGAGGGCCGCACAAAGTCACGTGACGATCTCATGACGAAACCATACATCTGATACGCCTTGTTTACTATATTATCAACATGTTTGTCGAAGTGCAAACTGGCATCCAGTGTGACACCTAAGTCACGAACAGAGGTAACTTCATTTAGGAGTGCATCATTAATTGCATATTTAAAATTTAATTTAATTCTCTTTTTGGTAAACGAGATGGCATGACATTTAGGTAGACTGAGAAAGAGCTTATTATTGTTACAGTAGGTATATAATCTGTCTAGGTCCATTTGAAGAAGCAGACAGTCTTGTATATTCTTGCAAGATCTGTAAATTTTTATATCATCCGCATACATTAAAAACTTAGAATTGATAAAACATTTCTTAATGTCATTAATAAATATAATGAAGAGAAGAGGGCCTAAAATGGATCCCTGTGGCACGCCAGATGTAACAACTATAGGGTCCGACTCATAACCATTGACAACAATTTTTTGGGTCCTGTTATAAATATATGAAACAAACCATCTAAGCAAATTACCACGTATTCCGTTGAAAGCTATTTTTTCTAAAAGCAGCGTGTGATCTACCTTATCAAAAGCCTTCTGAAAGTCCGTGTACACAGCGTCCACTTGAACTTTTTGATCCAAATTCTCAAATAAGTAATTGGTAAATACTAACAGATTAGTTGCGGTTGAACGACGTTTGACAAAACCGTGTTGCTCAGGTAAAATAAGCTGATGAATGTGGGGGTACACGGCGCCATGCACAAGACTCTCGAAAACCTTAGACAAAGTAGAGAGGATAGAGATGGGGCGATAATTCTCTACATTGTTCTTATCACCAGTCTTATAAACAGGGGTTATAAACGCACGTTTCCAAATTGCAGGAAAAATACCGGCACTCAAACATTTATTAAAAATTATACATAATGCAGTACACAAGTTATCATGCGTTTTTATGAAAAAACTGGGTGGTAAGCCGTCAGGTCCGGCCCCTTTAGTGGAATCTAAAGATTTTAAAGCCACGCGTACTGCTTCCGTAGATAGATAGAGATCAGCCACACAAGACGAGCCATTTGCAGAGTGACCTGATGGTTGCCATTTACCAGGGTCTAAAGTAGAGGGTTCGTAGACAGAGGAAAAGAAAGATGAAAATAGATTGCAAACGCCTATGGGGTCATCTGAAGAAACATTTCTGAAATACATACTAGCCGGATAGTTAGCTTTTCCTTTTCTAGAAGAGATGTAGGACCAGAAATGCTTTATATTCTTAGGAATGCTGTTTTCGACCGAATCAATGTACATCCGATAACATTTAAATATCTCACCATGGAAAAGCTTGCGATAGTTAGAAAATGTAAAGTAGTCAGATTGATTATTGTACTTCTTCCATCTTATCCAAGCACGTTCTTTTGCTTTAAAGATTCTTATGAGAGAGGGTGTAAACCAGACAGGAAAACCTGAGTTTCTTATTCTAGTCAGCGGAACATGTGACTTGATAATACCGTATAATGTCTCATAAAAGACGTTAACAGCTTGATCAGAGTCAAGGTGAGATAGTACCAAGCTCCAGTTAATTTTACTCAAGTCAGAATTTATATGATCGTAATTAGCTTTATAAAAGTTATGTCTACGAACCGAGCGATATTTTAGCGGAGTGTAATATGTGTTCAGACAAGTCAATATAGAAAAAACTGGATGATGACTATCGGGTTCAAGTAGAGCATTGCATGATACAGACTGGCAGTCAACATTTGAGATAAACAAGTCTAGTATTCGACCTAATTTGTTTTTAGTAACATTGAATTGTGAGCCACCAATTAAATTAATGAAATTTAATAATAATCGCCCGATTGTGTTCGAAACTTGTGCGATTGCTTGATTCCCACGGTCCAACCAATCAATGTCAGGTAGATTAAAATCACCGATAATAAAGTAAGATTCGGTAGTAGGGTCGTTAGCTAAGTCTTGCAGCATGTCTAAGTAATGTGTATATATTACCTCATGCGTTCGCGGTGGTATGTACGTAGCACTGATAATATGGCGTTTATTGTGCTGGGAAGCAGGCAGTTGGACAATGACTTGTTCAACTTCTGCCCGGACGAATTGTGTTGGTAACTTGGTAGGACGCAGTTCACGGAGAACAGCTATTAAAACTCCTCCTCCGTCCCCCTTATTTGTCACGGAACGATCGCGATCACATCTGAAGACCACGTAACGATCGTCAATAAATTCGTTATCCTGGATGCTGGGAATCAACCAGGTTTCCGTCAGTATAATGACGTCATAGGAACACGCCATAATATTCATGTACAATGTGTGTAACTTCGTGCGGACCCCTCTACAGTTCTGATAATAAGTCACAATGTTATTAGTAGCCATTGATAATTAAAATTTTACAACAATAATAATAATTAACATAGTTATTTACGATCCATGACACTGAAAAGGTAATTCCAAATATGAGGTCCGAAGCATCGCTATGTAAATCTTTAAGCAGACACTTAGGCACTAAAATATAAAATTGTAACAACACGCAATTAAGACACTGGAGGAAATATAACATTGGGACTGTTGTTAAAAGCGCATAGCATGAAAACAAGCAAATATGACAAGTTGAAAAAGGACAGCAGTACATACAAAGCTCTGAGGAAGCGTAGATTAGAGCACATACTATACATAAAAGCGACAAGCAAATGGAAAACAATAATCGAAAAAATAAGACAGTGACGCACATCGAGTTGTTAAATCTAGTTCTCGGTACCGGTTTTCTCGCCAGCAGTAATCTTTTTGAGATCTTCAGCAGATCGAATCGCAACTGACTTGTCTCCATCCCGCTCACGTACAAGTATCGTCGCGTTCCTGATCCAAACATACTTAAATCCACGTTTCTTGGCGAGTACTTTGGCCTCACGAAATAAAGCTTTATTTTTAAGGGTTAGATGCTCATTCAAGTAGACAGATACCGTAGTAGCGCCTGAAATTCCTATCTGATCCGACTTGAGACTCTTCGTATTACGGTAGGCGCTAAGTATATTGTCACGAACGATACGCGATCTGAGCTTTACAATTAAGTTCTTAGGCTTGCTGTCTTGCTGCTGTGCATGTGGGACTCTATGTATTGACACGATATCATTTAGCGGCACCGGCGAATGAATGACTTTTCCTATAGACTCCATAATGGTTATAAGGTTTTCATTCCGTTTTTCGGGCACATTGCAAATCTCAATGTTGCACTGGCGTGCCTGTTGTTCCATGGAGTCAATTTTTGCTTCAAGTATGGCCACCCTATGATCGCAACTATCGTTGGCCAATTCATGGAACCGCTTCACATATTCTCTATGCTCTGCCTCTACGGTATCTAAGCGAGTCTTCATGATCTCGTATTCCACATTAAAGAATTTAACAGATTTTTCAATCTCTTCAAATGATTTTTGAATAGAGAAATTCTGTTGTTTTAATTCAGACACATCTGACACTAATTTATTAAGTATTTTATCCTGGTCGACCTTCCAAGACTGCAGCAAGCTCTTTAATTCTTCGAGACCATCCGGCTCCAGTGGCTCCACACAGCTATCGTCGCCTCGAAAACGCTTATAGCTCGGCCTTGCAGCAACATTTACCGAACCGAAGGTGCTACTTTCCGGGGCCAACACGGCAGGAGAAAGGTCGGGTTCCGATTGCGTCTCCGATAGAACACGGGCATTAGGGGAGCCCTGTGGAGGTGAGCGCATCACGCGAGGCATGGTTGGCCAATCGGTTCAAAATCCGTAGAAACTTAAAAAGTAGCACCCGTAATAGTCAGAAGGCAGGGCAGTAGATATAGATCTGCTAATTTGCATAAACAGCTGTAAGACGAGTTGGTTCGGTCACGGTAGACGGTAGAATAACTAAGCCATATCTTAGAAATAAGTGCCTACAGCCGCGCGGTACGTAAACATGCGATAGGGCTGCCCGCCTCCAGTATTTTAATTACATTTGCCTACTTTGTGTTTCCATTTAGTTTTGTGATTGTAAATATACTTTTTTTATCTACACAAATAAATAAAATACTTTGTGAATTGAATAACAAAACAAAACACAAATGCCCGAGGTTTTAAAACAAGCGTACCTACCGTATTAATTCATGAACCTCCTATAACTACCTATTTCACTCGTGTTATCACTTTCCTTTACTTTATTTATTAATCCAGACATCTTTTTTTCGGGAGATAAAAGGAAATACTTATCCATTAAAAATACACACAATATGTACCTACCTACCAGTAAGTAAAATTATTTTATAGTAAGACTATAAAATAATTTTGTTGTTGTTGTTTGTTAATAATAACACCTTTCAAAGTTTCCAGGTAATCTAAAAAAAGTTATCTCTGGATGCGTTATTGCCAAATTCATGCAACCAAAAACAGCAACAATATATCCTACTCGTCATATTAAATATGTACTTGAATTTATTTTTAGTGTAAAAATCGCGCGGTTATTGTTAAAAAAACAACACACCGTTCGTTCGTCACTGCGGCACAGACGCGACTGTCTGCGTACCTCGCGCATACCTCGATCGAGGCGCGTAGGTATAGCTCGCGCTTCGTCCGTTTCTATGAAGTTGGCCTACCGTCTACCGTGGTTCGGTGTGCACAAGCGTTGACTCAAACAGCGAGCGTCGAAAAAGTGCGGGTTCGCGCCCAGGCAAATGCAAAACTTTTTGTAAGTTTTTCAATAAAGATTTAAAATTTGTGAAGATTTAAAATTTGTCACTCGTAGCGGGGCTCACCAAAATCTTCTATCTCACTTCAGCTCCGCCCACTGGGCGTAGACCGCACGTAACAGCACCCCAGGAGCGACAAGGAATCGCAAACAAGAACGTCAGCCAATCGGAACGCAAAAAGTCACACACAAATTAAAAATCGCAGCGCGGCGCGCACACGTCTGCTCACTTCAAAGTATGAGAATGAACTCTATAGGGCAGATTCTTTTTTCGAACATTATGAAGCTATGGATTAGCAATCTGTTTCAAAACGATTCAAATTCGGATTGATCGTGTATTGCGCAATTAGGGTACTGGTCAAGTACAATACGGAGAGGTTTGAGTCTCTGACAAATAACCTCTCTTTTAGCTGTGCCTGCTCCAATGTACCACAACCTCACCTGGTTACACCTACACCAGTACACCCTCAGTAATCATTAGGCGTCGTGCACAATTTCTGAGCAGTAACCTAACAAAAAGTACTAGGCATGCATGAATTCACGATAGTATTCAATCATTATATATGTTATGCTACTAATAGGATTTGGATGAGGCGGGCACATAGTTTATAAACTGGATTAATTATAGGATACCTACTTTTTATCCAGGTAGTACGGTTCCATGGGATAATTTCCGACTTCCACGCGAGCTAAGCCGCAGGAAAAAGCTAGTAAGATAATATAATGTTAAAAGATTATTGTAAGTAATATAAATAATTAAACAATATTTTAATGACACTGGCTTTTAATTTATATCCTGCCTGACTGTACCTACAAACTCGACGTAATAACGGTAATAGAAAGCGTAAAAATATAAGTAGCAATGTTTTGCAAGAACAATAGACTCTCAGACTTAAAGGGACTCGACATAAAGGGAACCAATCGTTAAAAAGGACATAATTGAATGTATCCATTTGATGTTACATCTCAATGAGACCAATGTGTAAGTAAAAACTATTTTAAGCAACAGCTGTTTTATTTTATGGATTCAAATAAAATTCCAAATTAATACCTATCGATATCGATAAAAAAAAATTATGGTACAGCTCCAACTCCTCCAAATTAATACCTATCGATATCGATAAAAAAAAAGTACTCGCTCTTTCCGGGCGAGCAAAAATAACAATAGCTATTGTTTTTTTTTCGTAGAAGCTACCGCGTCCCCCGGCAAGTGACTTAATTTTTGTTGGAATACATAATTATAACAAAATATATCGGTCCCACTTAAGTACCTAGTTTGAGAGGCTTTCTCTTTCATACGTATTTACATTGTGCATAACTATATTAACTATAATATAGTTGAGACGCTAGTGTTCCGTCTATAATAATCGATAATCTAAGAATGAAAAGAAATAATAGGACAAATCAGGCACGTATACAGAGGGGGGGATAGTTGGGATTTATCCCCCCCCGAAATCTGACTGAAAAAAAAAACGTTTTAAGCCATCTGTTTATTTATTCGCTTGCGTGTTCTTTCAATAAGTAGGTAAAATAAAAATAGATAGATCTTGATCTGATTATGTAAGCGACGTTACTAGTAGTGCCATCTAACCTATTTAGAGAGAAACCGAGAACGAAAACAGTAATGAACGACATCTATCGTCGAGTAGAAAAACTAATAGTAGAAAGATCGTCGCGTTGAGTAGCGAAATATCGAGAAGCTTCCATAACTTTCTGCTACCAGGTAGTAGATGGCGCAATATTCCACAGTGTTTCAGAATACGAAAATGTAGTATAAATACGGCGGGGGCGGGAGTCCGGGAACCTGCATGTCAGTTTATTTCGAGAGCGATTCAAGTGAGAATCGAGAGCGACAAGCGAGAAGAAAAGTGAAATACCTCTGCAATAGTGACAGTATAGTGCAATAGACCAGTTTATTTTGATATTGGTTTCAGTTTCATAGAGAGTAGAGTAAATTCCTTCCGACTTGGTTCACCTGATACTTTGCCCGTGCCGTGAAATAAAGGAAAAAAACTTCAAAACCACTGTTTTCATTGGATTCGCCAAATCGCCAGTCCGTTACGTACGTGAGATAGTGTTGGACAATTTTGGACCTGCAGACGTCATAATTTGTTGGACCGTTCGCCCTATCCATCACAGATTACTTAAATAAAGTAAAGTAATGTGTGAAATGTGAGTGCTTCTTGATTTGTGCTTGTTTGAACGTAAGTATATAAATTGCTGCTGCTAAAATGAAGAGAATTGACAACTTTTTCAAGCCAGTGGCAAAAAAAATTGTTACTACTAGCGAGGAAAAAACTACTCCAAGCATGGCTTCTGCTGTTGATAGTAGACAACTAGAAACAACTTCGTCAAAATTTACAGAAAAAAATGTGATTTCAGCCGAACCGGCTGGAAGATGTAGAGATGAAGGAGAATGTTCAACTTCAAAAACGTGCAGTTTAGATACAATGATTATAAGTGAAACTTTTCCTGATATCGGCGTGGTTTCTAATGCCATATATAACACACAGTATCCTCCTCTTGTACTCACAGATGAACAGAAAAAAAATATTATTACACAGCCGTTTGTCCCAGATGCGTCATTTTCGTTTCCGGCTAGTAGCTTTGGAAAGAGGAAACTTAGATTTCGAAGAGAATGGATGGGATCATGGGAATGGTTAACATATTCGCCGAGGAGGAATGGTGTGTTCTGCAAATATTGCGTTGTCTTTTCATCAGGCACCGCTGGAAAAGGTTCCCACCAAACACTTGGAAGTTTTGTCAGCAAACCATTTGATAATTGGAAAGATGCAACAGAGAGATTTCGCGAACATTCTGCTGCTAAATATCACCAGTTTTCTAAGTTATGCGCAGAAAATTTCTTACCCGTAATGGATTCAGCAGCTATAGACGTTGCATCGCTGCTTAATGATCAAAGGCTCAAAGAAAAGGAAAGAAATAGAACAGCACTAAAACCTATAATCGCAACTATCATCTTCTGTGGAGAGCAAGAGTTGCCGCTTCGTGGAGACAAAGACAGTGGACCATTGACTTTAGAAAAGCCACTTAGTAAAGATGGAAAATTCAAGGCTCTGCTACGATACCGAGCAAGCTATGATAATATCCTGAAAGATCATATCATTACAACCCCTAAAAATGCAACGTATTTTAGCCCTATTATTCAAAATGAAATAATAGATACTTGCGGAAAGATAATTCAGAAAAAAGTTGTGACACAAATAAATAGTTCAGAGTGTTTCGCGATTCTTGGCGATGAAACTTTAGATGTGAGTGGAACTGAGCAATTGTCTTTATGTGCGAGATACGTTTACAAAGGTATTTTGAGGGAGGACTTTCTCAGTTTCATTGAAATACACGACCTAAGTGCCGAAAATATAAGTGCAGAAATTTTAAAGAAATGTCATGAGATTGGTTTGAATCTCGATAAACTAGTTGGTCAGGGGTATGACGGAGCTGCTACCATGGGAGGACACATCAGTGGTGTGCAGACGAGAATCAGAAAAGAATTTCCTAAGGCCACATACGTACATTGCTCAGCACATCGTCTGAACCTAGTTCTTTCAAAAGCTCTTTCAGTTCCCGAGGTGAGAAATTCAATAGGCGTTGTGAAGGAAGTCTGCAATTTACTTCGCAACAATGCAATGGCCGGGAAACAGTTCAAGGAAAATGTGGAAAAGCTCACACCAGAAAGTAAGAAAAAAAGACTGGCATGTGTGACACTAGATTTATAGAACGTCACGACTCTTTAAATGTATTTGGTGAGTTACTCGAACCTATTGTCATTACATTAAGAGAACTATCCTACACAAACAGAACTGTCGCCCAAACTGCCTCTACACTCATAGCTGCGATGGAAAAGAGTAGTTTCTTGATTTCTCTAAAAACCTGTGAAAGATTTTTCAGTTATACTCTCCCACTGTCAGCATATTTGCAGAACCCTACACACGACCTGGCCTCTGCTATGAAATTTTCCGATGACATTATCGGAAAACTAAAAGAGATACGTGACGATGTTAACCCGGTATTCTCAGAAATATATAACGCATGCTGCAAAATAGCGGAAGATGTCTTGCAAATAGAAATTCAGCGTCCTCGAGTTACTGCCCACCAAACTGCACGAAGCAACCCTCCCAGCGATACTGCTGAAGAATACTTCAGAAGAACTATTTTTATACCGTGCTTGGACGATTTGATATCTGGCATGAATGATAGATTTGCGAATCAAAGAGAGCTGCTTTCTTCTTTAGAAATTATTCTTCCGAAAAATGTGGACGAGAGGAAAATAAGTGAATTAGAAAATATGAAAATTTATTGGGAAGAAAGTGTTGGAGAATCACTAATAAAAGCAGAGTACAGTATGTGGTGTGCCAAGTGGAAAAACACAGATAAGAAACCAGTCGAAATTATGGAAATTTTAGACACGTGTGACAAAGTTTTCTTTCCTACCATTAACAGGCTAATACATATTCTGGCCACCCTTCCGGTTTCAACGGCATCTGTGGAGCGGTCATTTTCATGCCTAAAGAGAATAAAATCCTTCCTAAGGAATAGAATGGCGGGCGAGAGGCTTACTGGTCTCACTCTATTGTCTATTCATTCCGCTTTGGCGCCAGATCCTGATATGGTACTAGACGTAATGGCTGCCAGCGGAAACAGAAAAATACTTATATAATTATAGTATAGTACAGTGAAAATTATAGTACAGTGATTACAGCGATTTTCACACAGTTCACATGGTTGTTTCAATGTTTGTCCCCCCCCGAACCAAAAGTCTGGATACGTGCCTGGGACAAATAATAGTGTGTGGAAACTTAGAAAACGTAACGTAATTTAGATGAATAATATTGTTTATGAATGAGATATTCCTATTTCGTTTTAACGTGCAATGAGTAAGGGAGATGTGAAATAAGTTTTGTGTGGCGTCAAATTCAAATGATTGTAAATAAACGCAAAGTATAATAGAGTAAAAGTATTATGTCTCGGCAGTGACCTTGAAATAATTACCTATGGCCGCTCGGTAGCTATAAACCTTACGCGTCAGTGTAAATGCCGCTCCGCACTCAAAACTGTTGCGTACAGGCCAGGGCCGTAGCCAGGAATTTATTTCGGGGGGGGTTTGGGTTTAAATTTTTTTTAGGAGAAATATATTTTTTCTGATTTCGAGAGGGTAAAAAAGAGTACCTAGGTATAGATTTATAAAAAATTGTAATATCGGGGGCCCGGCAATCTAAATGAGGGCTCGGGGCCCGCGTATGTAGAAATCTTAGAGAACTAGAACAACGTAGAGTCGTAGACTACATGAGCGAGCGAAGCGAGCTCGAAAATTTGGCACCCTACATTTATATTTAGAATACATAGGGGGCCCCCGCGGACCGCACCTGCCGCCTCCCCTTATTCCGCTATGGAGAGCGAGCTCGAATTTTTTAGCATGATATTCCACTCGAATAAGTTAGGTTTTCTTTGTATTTGACCGTTTGTACAGGAATAGAAGTAAGTTTAAGTTTAGTAGAAAAGTTTGAGAATATAGGATGCAAGAGCGAACGAAGCGAGCTCGAAATTTTTTGGATAGGTTAGACTTTCAGAGAATGCTGAACTTGCAGGAATTCATTCAATACAAAGTCAGCCTCGATAAAAATAAAGACGTAGTGTTTTTTTGTAGATTATAAAGTACTCCTCTGCGAAATAGATTACGATTATCAGATGTATTACAGTACGGAGGAACCCGGAGGGCCGATTTCTGGATTGAGATTCTGGTTTCTCACATTTTGGGCGGGGTTTGAACCCCCAAACCGGGGGGGGTTGCCCCCTGCCTACGGCCCTGGTACAGTCCAATAACTTTGCCGCTCTGAATGAAGTAGGTAGGCTACAAATGACTGCGCAGTAGGTAGTCATTCTGCCTTATAAAACAACAGTAGTGCGCACGGCAACGCGCATGCGCAACCTAACTTCAGAGCGGCAAAGTTATTTGACGCGATTCGAACTGTACACTGAGATTTCGAAGCGCGTCGTTTCGGAAGGCCGTTTTCTATGAAGAAAACACACAACACACACAAAAGAGGCTATCATTATGTTTATAATAAAGTAGATAAGTATGTTTTATTGTACTGAATAGTACTGAATTACAATTCTACTTGACACATTGATAATTATAAATATAAAAAAAGGGTTTTTTAATATAGCTATCAATGACTTGACATCATTATTGGGTAATAGGTAAAAGTCGCACGGGTCGATCGATAAGGATAAGCTACGCTTGCCGCAGTTGCTCCGAGTATGAGACCATCTTTACGTACCAAGACCCCTCCGTCAATTAATCTATACATATAATAAAATTGTAGAAAAGTGGTGTCTGTACAATGGAAATATATGAAAAAAAAGTAGCAGGGGTTGTTATTATATCGATGCTGAAGCCGAGATTGTAATTAATTTTTTTTTTGTCTGTTTGTCTGTTTGTCGGTTTGTCTGTTTGTCGGTTTGTCTGTTTGTCTGTGTGTTTGTGCACGCTAATATCAGAAACGGCTTATTCGATTTAGATGTGGTTTTCACTAATATATTGTAGTAAGCTTCACTTAACATTTAGTGTTTATTTCATGTCAATCGGTTCATAAATAAAAAAGTTATGTCAATTTAAAGAATCACATCGAACATTTTGTTATAGGTTAGGCATTTCTTTCCTTGATTTTCGGTATACTTATCTTAATTTTTATTTAGGGTTTGTATATAAATATTATAAGTATTTGGTATAAGGTTAGGCATTTCTTTTCTTGATTTTCTTTATTAAGTATAAGTTTATTAGCTCAGGTTAGTAATAAATTTTTCTAGCAATTCTTTTGTTTTATAAAGTTAGTACGTTTGGTTTACACGTCTTAACTCTTATTACTTAAACTGTGATAATTTTAGACTGTATAATAATCTGTAAGTATTTATAATTTAATTGTTTACGATAGTACGTGTTTACTTAATAACTGTGTGTTAAGTAGTAAGTACTATTTTATTGTAAGAATGCCTCGAAGAAGTTCCAACCTCACCCAATGTAGCAGAAATGCTAAAAGGATGAGATTAGTTCGATCACAGGAATCTGAGGAAGGTCGTGAGACAAGGCTCTCTGCAACTCGGGAACATCAGGCTAGGTTTCGTGCTGCAGAAACTTCGACTCAGCGGGAATCTCGACTGAGTTCAAATCGTTCTCGAATGGTCGAGGTCGCGAAATTTTTTTTTCATACTAATGGGGTCAAGTCATCAAAAAGGTTGAAAAACACTGCGCTACATTAATCCTACTAATAATCTATACATATAATAAAATTGTAGAAAAGTGGTGTCTGTACAATGGAACTATATGAAAAAAAAGTAGCAGGGGTTGTTATTATATCGATGCTGAACCCGAGATTGTAATTAATTTTTTTTTTGTCTGTTTGTCTGTTTGTCTGTTTGTCGGTTTGTCGGTTTGTCTGTTTGTCTGTGTGTTTGTGCACGCTAATATCAGAAACGGCTTATTCGATTTAGATGCGGTTTTCACTAATATATTGTAGTAAGCTTCACTTAACATTTAGTGTTTATTTCATGTCAATCGGTTCATAAATAAAAAAGTTATGTCAATTTAAAGAATCACGGCGAACATTTGTTATAGGTTAGGCATTTCTTTCCTTGATTTTCGGTATACTTATCTTAATTTTTATTTAGGGTTTGTATATAAATATTATAAGTATTTGGTATAGGTTAGGCATTTCTTTTCTTGATTTTCTTTATTAAGTATAAGTTTATTAGCTCAGGTTAGTAATTAATTTTTCTAGCAATTCTTTTGTTTTATAAAGTTAGTTAAGACGTGTAAACCAAACGTACTAAACGTTTGGTTTACACGTCACTTATTACTTAAACTGTGATAATTTTAGACTGTATAATAATCTGTAAGTATTTATAATTTTACTGTTTACGATAGTACGTGTTTACTAAATAACTGTGTGTTAAGTAGTAAGTACTATTTTATTGTAAGAATGCTTCGAAGAAGATCCAACCTCTCCCAATGTAGCAGAAATGCTAAAAGGATGAGATTAGTTCGATCACAGGAATCTGAGGAAGGTCGTGAGGGAAGGCTCTCTGCAACTCGGGAACATCAGGCTAGGTTTCGTGCTGCAGAAACTTCGACTCGGCGGGAATCTCGACTGAGTTCAAATCGTTCTCGAATGGTCGATGTCGCGAAAATTTTTTTATACTAAGGGGGTCGAGTCATGAAAAAGGCTGAAAAACACTGCCCTACATTAATCCTACTAATATTATAAATGCGAAAGTTTGTGAGGATGGATGGATGGATGGATGGATGTTTGTTACTCTTTCACACAAAAACTACTGAACGGATTTTGATGAAACTTTACAATAATGTAGCATATACATTAGAATAACACATAGGCTACAATTTATAAAGATTTTATGTGATTTGACCATAACATAACGATAAGTATCAAGTAAGTCGGAAAAATTCCTGCCCTCTGAGATCTATCTTTGCGTGCGCTGCCATTGTTTTTTTTTTTTTTGTGGTTGGTAAATCATCCAATGATTTCTGGGCGTTTCAGTCTCTTACTGACTAAAACCCACCCGTGTTCCTTCCCTTGCCTTGCCAGAGGCCACGGTTTCCCCTTGGGACTACCCGCAACCCCGGCAGGCATCGGCCCTAGCGGACCCCGTCAGTTTTGCTGATATCTCTTCGAGGTGCGCGTGGAACACGATGCGCCGTCGACCCGGGCCTGGTCTTTATCGGACGGTGAGCTGCCCGTTGCTCTCCGTCCGCAGGCCCGCGCTTACGGTGGCCGGAAATCGGCTATCAATCCCCGACGCCCGGGACGTCTCCTACGGCGGCGGCGGCTAGGGCTGGTAGGGCGCGGCCTTTGCCACTCCCCCGCGCGCTCCACCTTCTCCTTCGCGAGCATTACTGCTTTGCAGAAGGAGGTGACGGCTTGCCATGCCCTCTCGCTCCGCACCAGGGCCGTACGCGAGAGGTCACCGCCGCCGATCGCCTCCACGAGGACACGGCGGTGGTCCACCTAAGCCAGGCAGACCTCCACCGTGTGCTGCGTGCGCTGCCTAAACCGTTAGAGTTACATGAAGAAAATGTATTGTGGGATTGTTTGTCTTAAAGAGTTCTAAATAAAAGTCCGCGACAGCATATCCGCGACACCTTTTATGTGGAAGCCTTTATAACCAAAACAGTGAGCAATAAATACAGTTAAATTGAATACTTTTTTTACATTGCATATTTTAGAATATGCAATGTAAAAAAAGTATTCAATTTAGTCAATTAGTCAATTCTTATCAAAATAAATACCTTCATCGCTTTTGGTATTTAATATAAAGTTTGTCTTTTACACTAAGTAATTTGGACAAAAAGTTTAAAAGTTAGAACGATAAGAATGACCTGCGATATTGAGTCGACGGCGCTCAGAACGAGGGTGGAGGGGCGGGCCAGCCAGGGGATGACGCGTCAGAGCGCCGAGTGGAATAATTATGTTCGAGAAATAACGTAAATAACGCAATTAATTGTTGAACTGTCAAAATGAAACCCATTGCTATTGTAAGTCCGACATCCACGCGGGCGAAGCCGCGGGCAGAAGCTAGTAATATTATAAATGCGAAAGTTTGTGAGCATGGATGGATAGATGGATGGATGTTTGTTACTCTTTCACACAAAAACTACTGAACGGATTTTGATGAAACTTTACAATAATGTAGCTTATACATTAGAATAACACATAGGCTACAATTTATAAAGATTTTATGTGATTTGGCCATAATATAACGATAAGTATCAAGTAAGTCGGAAAAATTCCTGCCCTCTGAGATCTATCTTTGCGTGCGCTGCCTTTTTTTTTTTTTTGGGTGGTGAATCATCCAATGACTTCTCCCGCTCTGGGTGGAGCGGAAGGGCGTGTCAGACTCTTACTGACTAAAACCCACACGTGTTCCTTCGATCCATGATATCTCTTTGAGGCGCGCGTGGAACACGATGCGCCGTCGACCCGGGCCTGGTCCTTATCGGACGGCGAGCTGCCCGTTGCTCTCCGTCCGCAGGCCCGCGCCTACGGTGGCCGGAAATCGGCTATCAATTCCCGACGCCCGGGACGTCTCCTACGGCGGCGGCGGCTAGCCACTCACTCGCGCGCTCCACCTTCTCCTTCGCGAGCATTACTGCTTTGCAGAAGGAGGTGACGGCTTGCCATGCCCTCTCGCTCCGCACCATGGCCTGAACCAGGGCCGTACGCGAGAGGCCACCGCCGCCGATCGCCTCCACGAGGACACGGCGGTGGTCCACCCAAGCCGGGCAGACCTCCACCGTATGCTGCGTGCGCTGCCTAGACCGTTAGAGTTACATGAAGAAAATGTATTGTGGGATTGTTTATCTTAAAGAGTTCTAAATAAAAGTCCGCGACAGCATCTATCTACCTTTTATGTGGAAGCCTTTATAACCAAAATAGTGAGCAATAAATACAGTTAAATTGAATACTTTTTTTACATTGCATATTTTAGAGTATTTAGTTAATTCTTATCAAAATAAATACCTTCATCGCTTTTGGTATTTAATGTAGATAAAGTTTGTCTTTTACACTAAGTAATTTGGACAAATAGGTAGTTTAAAAGTTAGAACGATAAGAATGACCTGCGATATTGAGTCGACGGCGCACAGAACGAGGGTGGAGGGGCGGGCCAGCCAGGGGATGACGCGCCAGAGCGCCAAGTGGAAGCTATTGCTTAATAATTATGTTCGAGAAATAACGTAAATAACGCAATTAATTGTTGAACTGTCAAAATGAAACCCATTGCTATTGTAAGTGCTACGCAATTACCCCGCTGATTTAGGACATGTTACCTGTGGGATAATTTCCGACATCCACGCGGGCGAAGCCGCGGGCAGAAGCTAGTAATAACCTATAATTCAGGTTCTTGAAAAAGAAATGGAAAGGCATAGGACCTACCTTTGACTAACGATATCTAATATTCCTTGCCAAATTCTGTATCGTTGACATTCTCCACTGGATTAATAAATAAATAAAACAGGCGCGAAAATCGGCTTTGTTTTCGAAGATGATTCCGTTCATCTCGATAATGAACAGTCTTCATCATTTTTCATGTGAAAAAATTACAATTTACCACAAAATTACATGCAAATAGGTAATACGAACGTAAGTAACGTAACTAATTTAAACAACATTTCACCAGTCACACACCAAGTGAGTAACTTTACTACAAAGTTTACGTTTACAAACGCTTGGACATCGCTTAGAAACGTCAAATTTTAAGTCCTAACTCGCAGTCGCCTGCAAAATGTTGTTCGAAACGCTAGTAGGTAAGTACGTCGCGTATAAAATGCCGAACTATTGTAATTTGTAGTACGGTTAAAAATCTTACACTCGCTGTTTCGGTTTACAATACTTTCCGCGAGGGGCGCTTTTTACGTTTACATACATTTAATCGATACAGAAACGTTTTCTATAAGATAAAACTCACAGTCGACCCGGACTCTGAACTACGCATGATTGTTCAAACTGCGCAGTGGAATTTTCTATCCGCGCCGCTTACTTAATAGCGTCGATCCGTTTCTCGGCATTCGTGCAAAAAATAGACGCAGTGGGGCGACAGCTTGTGCCACCTGTTGCGGTGTTTGTTTGTCGCTGTCGACGCCATGGAAAATCCAAATCATATATTCACCGCTCCAAAAAGTAAGACAAACGTTCGGGTTCATCGTAGTGCGCCACCTATACCATCAACATCGAAAACTAGCCGAATGTACGAAGAAGAAAAAATAGATATTTACACAGACGACGCCATCGAATTGGAAGACATTGCGAAGGATACGATGGTTATGAATCCAACAACAGAGACACTGGAGGATCGTTTACTTATCTATGGTCACGAGCTTCAAGGTATCATCAACCGACTAGACGAACTACCGGAATACATCCATTCGCTGGGGCCAGCGGATGACATATCCGGAACCTTCGAAGACAAAGACCGTAACACAAATGAGACTTCTTCAAGAAAATGGACATCGTACTTCAAGAAGTCGCGAGATGGAATGAGTTGGACGCTAAGTCTCTGTATGTGCAGAATTCTTGGCCTGGTTCTTACTGTGACACTTTGCGTTTTGGTAATTTACTCAAAACGACCTATACGTAACGAATATTATATTTATCAATAAAGTGCTCTAGTTTAAAAGTAATAAAATAGTAATCAATTAAGTAAATAGTTTTCGTCTATATTAATCAATCTGCCTAACCTTTTCCCAACTTTATTGGGGTTGGCTTCCAGTCTGACCGGATGCAGCTGAATACCAGTATTTTACATGGAGCGACTGCCTATCTGACCTCCACAACTCAGTTACTGGGTAATACGATACCCCTTGGTAAGACTGGTGTCAGACTTTAAGGCTTCTGACGACTCGTAACGACGCCAAAATGGTACTTTTATTTTTCTAATATAAATTATCATAGCACTAGCAGGTGACGTTCTGCCTACCCCTTAGAGTATAAATCACTGGAGAAGCCTTTCGAACACTTCCCCTCTGTATAAGAACAAAAACAAAATGTTCTGGTACGTTCATAAACTAGGTTCATAAAACTACTTTCAAATCGATTCTAACGCACTTCGTAAATCGTTATAAGGGCGCGTAGAGCTCCGTGTAAATGCCTAGCCCTAGCTGTGTTGTTAAATTCTGTAAAAGCGTTCAAATACGTCAAACTTACGATTACGTAAAGAACTGAATAATCTTCCATATGTTAATATTTTTTTATATTTAGTCATGTTTTTATTGAAATTAAAAATCTTAACCTCATAATACATTTCGATTTTTCATTCGATCCAACCATGATTCAACATAAAACATGGCATGAATCGAGTATTATCCACACATTGCTTCTGTGACGTCACTGAATCATGTTACATCTCGTTTTTATGTTCGTACTTATAAATCAAAATAATTTTCTTATGCATTAGGTACGGAAATATACGCAAAATCAGCAAAATTTACATACGGTAAATTTACATAAAAGCGATTATGTCCTTCAGTAAAAATGATAGCGAGACTACCATAGGGGTATAAATACCTATACTACCATAAACAGGGTGGACCAAAAATACACGTCATAAAAAAAATATAGATTCCTTATGTCCAGGAGTATTCGAAAACACCCCATTTATGTTCCGCGATATTTTGTAGTTTTTGAGTTATTATTTTTTTTGTAATTTTTTTTGAGTTTTCTTGCCGGTGGAGCCTTAAAAATTTATATCCTTTTTGATTTTGTAGTGAGTATTTTCCAGTTTTTTTTTTTTATGGCGGTGCTATTTGGACCACCTATTTTAAAGCTTAAGATGATTTTTAGCCTAACCTTCGAAGGCAGATTACAGTGAATTATTAGAAGGTTAAGTACTAACTTTTTTTAATTTTTTGCGTAGCTTAGTTAGGAACCTGCATAGTTTTTAAAGTCAGCTAGAATATGGAACCTCATTTTTGTATTTTTAAGAAGTTGAAAATTTCAGCCTTACCACTAAATACATAAATTCCTGCTATCGATACTTTTTTGAGTAACTTGCAGGAATGTTAGGAAGTTTATTATTTTATGTATGAAAGTAACATTCAAGACGAAACTGTCGCAAAAAAAAACTGGAATTTACTCACTACAAAAAAAAATATGAATTTTTAAAGCTCGAAAAAATTTCAAAAAAAGTAATAAATCGAAAACTACAAAAAATCGCGGAACATACATGGGTTATTTTCGAATACCCCTAGACATAGGAATCTATTTTTTTTTATGACGTGTATTTTTGGTCCACCCTGTATATTGAGGTCATGTTTGAAACCTTAAGAGGCCGACGTACTACGGCACGAAATGCAAACTCGAGACGATAGCAAAATGCGTTTGGAATATCGCTATCTCTGTTCGACAAAAGAAGGCGGGGCCACAGAATACGGGTGCGCTTCGCAGTGTGTGTGAGCGGATAATACTAGATGTAGGTACTGCCATTCATTCATAGCGAGTCGACAGCATAAATATTTATTATGAGTAATAATTAGGTATGTTCATTTGCTTTATTTTTGTTGACTAATTTGGGGAATCGCTAGTGAATGTACAGACTAGTAATGCGTTTTTTGGAAATTTCTTTACCATGCCGATGTCTCAATATTTTAGGATATCTCGACTAATCTCACGATAGAAGGCCTTGTAGAGAAAACCTAGCTAGTAGATACGTCATACAAATAAGGTAGGTAGGTGGTAGGTACCAACAGTTCGCGTCAAATAACTCTGCCGCTCTGAAGTAGACTCTATATGACTGCGGAGTAGTCAATCTGTCTTATAAAACAGTAGCGCGCATGCCAGTAGGTACGCATGCGCAACCTAACTTCAGAGCGGCAAAGTTATTTGACGCGAAGTGTACCTATACTTCGTTATCGAGCATGGACTTGTGGGTAAATCGGCGGACCGACGGACGACGCTAGAGTAGTCATTACGCACGTCGCGTAAATATAAATTATTGGGATAAGTATCTATTATTATTGTCATTATTTATTTTAAGTCTGTTTGTGTTTATTTATTTCCTTTAGAGTGGTCTCCACTTCTTATTGGTGGTCTCGCACTGGATTTTAAACTCTCCATGTTGAGCCGAGCGTTGAGAATCCAACGCGCTGGGACACTCTCGTCCTAGCGCGTTGAAAAAACACGCGTTGAAAATCCAGTGTGCGAAAAAAAAATCCCGCGGAAAATAACAGCCCGTGCGGTGCGAACCTGGGCGAACTCGACATTATTTTGCGACGGCACAAGCAGCTCTGCATAATTTTTTACCGACATGTGCGTAAGTGCAAGCGACACGTGGTGGCGGTATATTTTCATCATCCGAACATACTGATGTCGCACCGCTGCTGCACCGACAAATAAAAATCTGCGTTCACAGTTCATTTGCCAAACATCTAAACAAACACGAGTTTTAGGAAAAATAACTGTAATGGACTACACATAAGGTTCAGTTTGCGCTACAACTTCATATTTTTTTATGACTTTTTCAACATTACTAGTCAGTCTAAAATCAACTTTATTTACACTAGCATAAAGTTCATATTTGTCTAAGTGGAAAACTCGTGTTTGTTTACATGTTTGGCAAATACATTGCGAACTCAATTTAGAGCGAGCAGTGTTCTCAATAGTGTCCTTGAGACAATAATTACGCCCGCTCGGTCACATAAGTAAAGAAAAGGAACAGTGACATGACAAAACTTCGTACAACCGCGTTATGATAAGTAGGTAGGTACTTACAATACTACAACTTGGTGGTGGGTGGCTATGGCTTCGTCGCGTACGGAGAGCAACTAGCTTATACCGTCTCGGCCAATACTCACCACGCTACGGCTAATATTACATTGGCGCAGAACGGAATGGAAGCGAGTTTTTGGCACGAAATTGGGTCAAAGCATATTGAACTTTATGTCAATTGTGTAACTTACAAACTACAAAATACTCGCTGAGGCCATAGCTGAGGCTCTTTAGACACATAAGTAGGTACCTATCGAATAATATTAGTAACTAGCTGCCCGCCCTGGCTTCGCACGGGTATGCACTCATCTACGGTTCGCCTACCTACCCTAACTACACCTACCTACATACATACCTACCTACCTATCCTACCTACCAACCTATCCTACCTACCTTCCTACTTACCTACCTAGGTAGGTAAGTAGGAAGGTAGGTAGGTATGTATTTATGTATGTATGTAGGTAAGTAGGTAGGTACCTACTTACCTACATACATACATACCTACCTACCTACCTACCCTACCTTCACCAACCTATCCTAAGAACCATGTCCTTACTAGATAACAAACACAACAAAACAAAGAAAATTTTTCAAAAAACAAAAAACCCGACTGCAAAAACACATAACTGAAAAGAGAAAAATAAGCATTATAATCTATAGAATTTTGGTATCGCAGGCGGGGACAAACTAATAACCGGATATACCTACGTATGGTGTAAGTTTTGTTTGCCCCGCCTGCGATACCAAAATTCTATAGATTATAATGCTTGTTTTTCTCTTTTCAGTTATGTGTTTTTGCAGTCGGGTTTTTTGTTTTTTGAATAATTTTCTTTATTTCAAGCTTTTTAGTTTTATTAATAAAAATCAAAATTTGGCATTGACTCGTTACTAGCTCTTATTTGATACCAATATTGTTATAATTTTTTTTTTTTAAACCTTCCCGTCCCTTTTTTTTGTATTTGCAGATGCAATATATAAATATTATATAGCCTATGACACTTCTACAATTAAGACGAATCTAACGACACCTCTTATGTCAAAATCCATCAAGCCGTTTAGGCTACAGAGCGTGCCAAAGAAATGGACATACATACATACATACATACCTACTCTCGAAAAACATTACCCTCCTTCTGGGGCAGTCGGGTAATACCCTCCTTCTGAGGCAGTCGGGTAAAAAGAATTAGCGAAATTGGTCCAGCCGTTCACGCGTGATGCCGTGATCAAGGAAATAGGGATTCTTTTTTATAAAATATATATAGATCAAACAGACTTTTTCGTTTATGGGTGGTAGGCTCGTTGGAAACAGACAAAAATTAAAAAAAAGAACTTTTTCCCCTAGAGGATGATATGCTATTTTATCTCCGCTTTGGTACGCTACAATGACGGATTTTTTGAGCAAGAAGAGTGAAAAAGTTTTTATTTCTTCCTTTTTAGTGGGTCGGTTTGTAATTTATCTAAGTTACAATAGCCTAATGTCAACTGCTCATCACCTTTTACAAAATATTGCTTTTCCCGATGCAGGGACGTTCATTGTTGAGGAGTTCTCCTGGTACTTCACCATTAGCTCCACTTCACCCTATGTATTGTGACAGGCATAAATTGCTTGGCAACCATATTAAAGTAATCTTCTCTAATCGCAACCCGTGAAATACGTATTATTGATAAGTTCCGGTGGCCATTTGTGGTCTTCATCATCACTTCCACTTCACTAAATAGTGCTTTCCGAGATCAAATTCAAGAGTAACTATAAAAAATACCTAAATCGCTATAGGTAAATATTTCAAGAGTTCCCTCGACTTCTCCAGGATTCCATCATCCAATCCTGACTTGATGACAATGGGACCACCTGTGAAGTATACCCTTTCTGACAAAAAAATAATTTTCTAAATCGGTCCGGCCGTCTTCGAGTATTCCGGGAACAAACATTAAAAAAAAAATCGGACGAACTGAGACCCTCCTCCTTTTTTTGAAGTCGGTTAAAAATAGGTCAAGTCAAGAGGAGTGTCAGAAATATTACATACAATACAATTTAGCAAACAAATAAGTACGCGCGTACAGGTACAGCACACTGTAAAGTACCTAATCGTCTAAAGTTGACAAAAAATACTATATGAACGAACTCCAACCAAGAACGTTGCGTTAGTGTGCCTTGTGCCTGTCGGAGCGATAAACACCTACAGAGAGCACACACACATTGACAATTATTGCTTGACGCGATAGCACTACTAGCTATCTGAAATTATGAGAAATTTGGATGTGTTCCGTAATACCAAAAATGATGAATGAAAACTTAATGTTTTTCCAATTTTTTTTCTATAATTTGTAACTTGATAATATAAGCTATGCTTGTGATGAAACAATATTACAAATATTGTTGTTAATAATAAAGAAAAAACAATATGAAAACAAGTCATTTACGCTGTAAAAATGTACGAAATGCAATTCGCTTAAACTTCATGTAGAGGTAGGTTTTTGAAAAAAAAAAGAATTGGAAGCCTAGATAATTATTGTCTCAATCCGAATATCAAATTTATTTGGTGGAAATATGCTCGAATTGGAAATGATTTAGGTATTACGTTTGTATGGACAATTCAAAGGTCGCCGCGTTCTTAATTAAGTCAATAATAATTTAAGTTGATGATGATTATGTCGATAATTTCTTATTATGAATTACTTATCATTATTTTTGTTTATTTTATTTTTAATTTTTTTCATTGTTCTGTGTTCTATAATGTCCATTGAAATGGTTTGACAATTAATTTATTTTTTACTCGTCCTATTTTATTTATTATTGAGATTATTACAATTTAGTTACTTTTATTTAATTGTAAATATTTTCTCTTCTTATTAAAATTTAAGTATTTTATGCAACAGCTGTTTTATTTTATGGATTCAAGCAAAATTCCGAATGAATATCGATATCGATAAAAAAAATATGGTACCTACGGACTCGTCTTTCCAGCGAACAATACAATTTCTAAAAAAACTTCACGGTATAACAATAACCGGTGTCGCGTCGCGCGACAAGTCGCGCTCGCTGGTCTGAACGAGCCTTAATTGTCGCGGTTATTGATGCGCGCCATTGATT
The DNA here is from genome assembly GCA_948150665.1 of Conistra vaccinii. Taxonomy (NCBI): domain Eukaryota; kingdom Metazoa; phylum Arthropoda; class Insecta; order Lepidoptera; family Noctuidae; genus Conistra; species Conistra vaccinii. The sequence goes on along the minus strand of OX411317.1, from coordinate 9,666,105 downwards.
GACAACCGGCGATCCATTTGTCGTTGTGAATTACGCTCGAATCAGTTGTAAGAGAGGATGATGAACAAAAAGTATTTATGTAAAAACCATATTTTCTTTCGTTTACCCAGTAGCAACGCAGATTAGCAGACAGTACCTAGCGACTAATGCGGATATTACACTACACTGAATCAGGGCTCAATAAGAGTAAGGCAGTACAGGTCTCTAATTAGTGGACTCGATCCGCCGTAAGGCGAATCGAGTCCACTCTGACGCTCTCCCTAGTGCTCCCTTTATTCAGGGCCCTGATTCAGTGTGGTGTGGACCCGTTTAACTTTATGTTCAGTCAGAAATCAGTCATGATAGCGTGGCTAGCAAAAGCTCCTCTTGTTTTTTTCTGTGTGTTAGTGCGCTTTGACTGATTAGTCTTTTTATTATTTTTATCTGAGAGAAATCGAAATAAATGAGTAGGTACGCTTATAATGTTCTTCGCTTTTCGCTAACTATCCTTTTGGGCTTCGCCGCAGTCGGGTAAACGCGGTATGTCGTCTGCCTAGCATTAAATCGACTTATTTATTGATTCTAACCTCGAAAGTATTTTTTGCATTATTAAAATATCTTGGCTATTTAGATATTATTTTCGAACGGGATGCTGTTAACTACATTTAAAAAAATCCAATCTCACTATACTTTGTTTCTGGACACTAAAAATAAATGTCAAATCAAATCAAATCAAATCATTTATTTTTTGCCAACATGGGTAGGGGTATAGATGTCTTACATGTTTTATAATGTTCTCCATGCTCTGCCGTCACTTGGGCATGCAAAATTTTACACTTACATAAATAACAATCTACTATCATATATGTATATCAAAATACCATGCTGAGTAAACACTAAATATAACAAAATTATTCAATTAGAAAATCATTATAATCAGTTAATTTTCCAATGTCAAAAGGTATCAAGTGGTCAATAATTAAATAAATGTCATAGTAAATAGTGAATAATTAAATAAAAGTAATTATTAGAGTTGAGTAGATAATTAATAATTGTGAGTTACACATGTCATTTCCATGATTGAATTTCTAATTAATGTTATTGGCCATAAGGATTCCCTTTTAGATACTCCTTCACACTGTAGTACACTTTATCAGTTAGAAATTCCTTTAGCTTCCGCTTAAATATGTGCAAGTTGTCAGGTCCAGCGTCTATAGAAATTTGGCCGATGTTCTTTCTGGTTTGCCCCCCCTGGGGTAAAAGCTGGGTACGCCCATGCCTACCACAGCCATTTTGTTGTATTGACGCTTTCACTAATCAATCACGATTATTCACGAATGACCGAGCGAAAATACATCAAGTTGTTGCCTACATTTCGGGGAATATCTGAACTGTGTAGATACACATAGCATTGCACGTATGTGTGCGCCGTAGTTATGTCGGGAAAGTCCTTTGACACTTTTTTGGTTGATTTTGTTGGATTAAAAAAGGTAGGTACTAATTTAAATCAACGATCAAAATCATCATTTGATTTTAATCACCGATTAAAATCAGTTGTGAATTCCATAGCGAAAGTTGTTCAGTATGATAGTAGAATGTCCCCCTTGACAGATGCAGGTGAATAAATCGCCACCCTGTATTATTTTCACTGTTTCAAGTTAAATGCTACCTTTTATCTGAATACCTAATAATTTATTTATTTTTCATCTTCTTTATTTCAATATTTTACCCTAACCACTTCTGTGCACCAGTGTACTTTAGGTGCTACTACGCCTACTACGTATTGCTCGAGTTGTCGATTCGTCCACAAATAAATTGAATTCGTACGAATCGCCTCAAGAAAAACTAATATTTATTAAAACGGTCGATTCGTCCGGATTCGTACGAGTTAATTCGGGCGAGTCACCAATAAGCCGATTGAGTCGCTTCACGGAAGTTCGACACAGCGGCTGAACGCTACACTCTGCACACATTCGGATGGCGATGGCGGTCGCATCGATTTGGCCTCTGCGGAACACGACTGCACTAGATTTTGACGCTACACCCTTACCATTCCGATACCACGTCCGAACACAGGAAGTCGCCAAAACGCGAAGCAGCATCGATAGTACAGTCGCAAAATCGCCGATGCTAAAAGTTGCTAGTTTGCGTTGGCCCTAAACAAAGACACCAAACAAAACACCTACACACAATCCAATGGGATCCTGAATCGCGCAATCAACATTTTCGCGCGAGTGCATACATACCCATCCCATAAAATTTTACATTGGGGTGTGTAGTTTCGAGGGAAACCAGTTCCGCCAACGCCAAGCTGTACTACCCGCCTGGAGACCAAGTCTACTAATTTACAAACGTCACAATGGTCTCACGATGGTGAGTTTATGACAGATTTTGTATGACAAATCTGTCAAAAACTAACTCTTAATCGAGAGACCAGTATGACGTTTGTAAATTAGTAGACTTGGCCCCCTGGCCACTGGGACGGGTGTCGCGAACGGCGGTGCGTCATGCGGGGCGGCAATCGATGCGGCAATTTTTGCAGGCCACGGGCAGTAGCGTTTTCCACCGCGCCCAGTATAGATAGACTAGACCGAGAGCGAAATGTAGTAGTACTATGCGAGCCAACTAAGAATGCGCCTGTCAAGACGCCATTTTGTTGCCATTTTGACAGTTTTGCAGTACTTTATCTGTCAGGAATACTCAGGAAAGTACTGCTATCGTGTGAAGTTGCAACAAGCGCGATCCCATTCTTAGTTGGCTCGCATAGTAGTTTTGGTTCATGGCATAATATTTAGAATACAGACAGACTACTTATATCCGAGTGTTCCGTTCTGGCCCGGCCACGCGATGCCAAACAAGGTTACTGCAGTAGACTGTACCGATATGTACCTTTTGGTACTAGAAGGAGAAGTAATAGTACCACATTACTTCATGATCATGACTTCTACGCCATTTTCAGTAGTCGGGCTACAGCGTATCCGTCCTAGCATGGCCACGCTTAGATCGGCTGAAATTCACAACTTTAATGGATGATTCGTGTCTGAAATTTAAAAAATATATAAGTAAGTAGGTCTATTATAGTACGGAACACGTACAATTATTGTACGTGTTCCGTACTATAATAGACCTACTTACTTATATATTTTTTAAACCTTTCAATTCTATTTAATCTGGTAGTGTAGTTTACTTGAAATAATGAGTAGGTACAAAACATTTTTTTTTTGTTTTTAACCGACTTCAAAAAAGGAGGATGTCTCTCAATTCGTCCGTATATTTTTTAAATGTTTGTTCGCGGATAACTTCGTTGTTTATGAACCGATTTTGATTATTCTATTTTTGTTTGAAAGGGTAAGTTCCCGAGGTGGTCCCATATAAATTTTATTAACTTTGCTTGGATAGTTTTTGAGTTAACTTCAATAATAAGTACATATTTTTCCCACTTAGTTTACTTATATGGATGATATGATGATAACTTCCTGTCACTGATATTTGCATAGCAAGTAGTGATATTGGAATTTGTGTGGGGTAGGTACCACAACAAAAATGTGTGTTTTTTTTTTTTATAAAACAATAAAAGCCGACTTCCAAAAAAACCACTAGGTACAAAGTGAAAAATAACTTTAATTTCGGAAGTCGGTGGCAAAAAACGAAAATTCTAAACCAAAGACACCGACTTCCGAAATTAATAGTAGATTGTTATACAAGGGTGGAAAGGAATCAATTCCCATACGAGGTATTTAGACGCCCGAGCGCAGCGAGGGCGGCTATAGTCCGAGTAGGAATTGATGTCTTTCACCCGTGTTAAACACTCTACTTTTCATTTCGAATATAAGGAAAGTAAAAAATAGTGTTTAAAATATTTATTCATATTGAATAACATGAGTAGTACCTATTTAAAATGAACTAACAAGTTAGAACAAATTGTAAAAATGTTTAAATATGGAACGCAACGCATCACCGCTGCGGGCCGTCCCGCGTGTAAGTTTTTTTTTTTTTATTCACACTGGCTGTTTATAATATACTCACAAGACCGGAGCCCAGTGCTTCCACTTTTAGGGATTTCTCCCTTTTTTTAGGGAAAACGGCTAATAATAAGCATGGTTTACTGATATTTTATTTTGGCAGGGATTTAGGGAAAAATTTAACTTGAGTGGTTAGCCCTATTGTTTAATTAGTAGGCAGAACCCAATGTACTACTTTACTCTATGGCACCACCGATTGATTAAAGGGGATTTCCTGAAACTTGTAATGATTGTTATTCGTCTAATTTTAGTTTACCATGTTATTGTTAATAGTACTATTTCCGTGGCTAAAGACGACATCAGAAATAAGTCGCATTAAACCTACAGTTGGTTTGTTTCGTTTGTCTCGATTAATAATGAATGTTTTCTAGGTATTTAATGACATAAAAATTAAAAATTCCCTAAACCAAGGAATTTTTATATATTTTAGGGATAATTCATTAAGAAACTGGGGAAAACCAAAAACGTAAGTGGAAACACTGCCGCAGCTTTTATTTTTATTCTATTCGATATTTTTCTTAAAAAGTTTCGTACCCACAGATATTAATCTAACTAGATGATGCGATTGTACGTAAGTACACACATCAAAAGTGTCTAGGGATCAAGCATTTTTATGCGGATTTCTTGAGATTGAGATGTGGCTTTGTAATAAATTTATGATTTTATAAATTTATATGGATCCTTTTTGGTGCATTTCATAATTTGAATCAGGAACTGTGAATCAAATTCGAGTAAAAGATGAAAATCAGCTGTCAATATTTTCCCTATAAAAACATACAACGCATTGAAGACATTATTAGTGCTACTGTTTCCCTACTACTGATTAAAACCAACGTTATTATGGAGCAGCGACGTCATTTAAGCAGGGAAGAAATGCTCAGAGCCGTGGGAATGATAGAAGCTGGTTCCCGGCAACGTACTGTGGCTTTAGCTCTGAATACAAGTCAGAGTGTTATCAGTCGACTTTGGACACGTTACCGAAGCACTGGTACCGTGGCTGAGCGCCATGGAGGACGGTATCGCTGCACCACACGGAGACAAGACCGATACATTCAAATCTTAGCTCGAAGAGCTCCAACAATAACCGCCATGATGTTAGCCGTGAGGCTTCATCACTCTTCAGGGAACTTAATTAGCGACCAAACAGTCAGAAACCGCTTGCATGAAGTGAACCTTCATTCCCGAAGACCGCTACGGGTACCACCTATAGCAATGCACAATCGTAGGATTCGATATCAATGGGCTCTTGAACACAGAAATTGGGCAGAAGAACAATGGCGTTTCGTGTGCTTTTCTGATGAGTCTCGTTTTGGTATGAGACCGGATACAAGACGTATACGACACTGGAGAACCCCTGGACGCCAACAGCGATTAAAATCCTGCCAGGAAGTCCATCCTTATAGTGGTGGAACCATCATGGTATGGGCGGGTATTTGGATCGGCGGAAGAACTGAGTTGATTTGGATCAGAGGCAACCTCAACGCTCAAATTTATGCTGAGACGATTGTATCAGACGTCATCGTTCCTCTACAAGTGCAAATCGGTCCCTTATTTCAGTTAATGCATGATAATGCACGACCGCACACCGCAAGAGTTGTAAGACAGACTCTCGCCGCAGCTAACATCAATGTCCTGCCCTGGCCTGCTCAGTCGCCAGACTTGAACCCGATTGAGCATGCATGGGATATGCTACAGAGAAGAGCTCTGCCGAATATGGAGGGTATCCAGTCGCAAGAAGACCTTTTTTTGTTGTTGCAACGAACATGGGCGGCCATTCCACAGCGTGATTTGGATGAACTCATTTTGAGTATGCCAAACCGATGTTCTTGTGTTGTTAGTGTTCGCGGTAGAAACACGGATTATTAATTGTTTAAGTTACCCAATAAAATTTTAAAGAAAACTGTTATTTCAGTCTTTTTTTCGAACTTTAATGTTAGTGGTTCAAATGTCAAAAATCCCTTTATTAGGAAAATGGCAAATTTCTTTATTAATGCAAAGGTGACTTGGTTTATCGTTACTGTGACAAACGAAAACACTTTATTTGATGAATCCTTAAAGAAAATTTTAATTAATATCAATCAGGAGAAAAGTTATTGCAAAAATATATGTTGATCCCTAGACACTTTTGATGTGTGTATGTACTTCGAGTGTCAATAAACGGAGTAAAATTACGATCAATGATCGTAATCTGAGATTTTCATTTAGCATTATCGGCACCGGAAATCCACCAAAATCTAGAAAAATGTCTTTTTAAGCCATATTGAGCTGTAAAGACTGTATAGAAAAATTTAAAAAGTGGCACGCTTGGTTTTCATAAAGATGGAGGGACTTGCGATATCTAGTTAGATTTATATCTGTGTTCGTAGCCGACTACCTAACCATAAGTACTATTTTTAAAATTCATTCCCGCCCTAGGGCGGGAAGCAATGACTATGAGTCTTTCCCGCCCTAGAGCGGGAAGCAGCGTCTCCCACCCGCTACTCGGATCAAACAAACACTACTTTCCGAGCATGAGATATGAAAAGTTATTTTTCACTTTGTAGTGTTTTTTTTGGAAGTCGGTTTTTATAAAAAGTATTTTATCGCATCACATCTGGAGAGTTTTTACATATAACCCTACCTAAGTCTATCTAATTCTTCAATTCTATGGACGAATCCTGTCTGAAAGGGTCGTAGTCCTGCAGGTTCAGCAGTTCAATGGTCACGTTCCACAGTTTCTCAGCTTCGCTCTCACTCTGGCATTGTCTTGAAGGCGTAGTCTTTGCACAGTCGCTGGAAAAAGAGAAAATAAATAATGTACAGAAGCAAAGTAAAACTGCAACCACTTTGGTCCCTAATGGTGCCTTATATCATTTGGAAATTAATGACTACCTAATGAGTAATGACATAGAACCGAAGTGACATATCCCCATCGCCATTTTGAATTTTTTTTAAAGTTGGCACGCTCGATGAAACTGGTATCTATACGTACATATTATAGGTAGAGCACATAATTAGCCTATAAATGTTCCCACTGCTGGGACACAGGCCTCCTCTCTTCGAGAGGGAGTGGGCTGTTATATACCTACCACGCGGGCCCAGTGCGGGTTGGCATCAAACACTTAAAAGTTAGAGGAAGAAGTTTGGCCGTGCGGGTCACTCAAAACAGTGACCCGCACGGCCAAACTTCTTCCTCTAACTTTTAAGTGTTTGATGTTTTAGAAAATTTGGTTACATTGTAATGTTTGTTGAAGTATTAGGTATCCAATGGAATAGTAATGAAGGCCATTCAATTTGATAAATAGGAGAAAAATGATGTTTAGTGACGAATTCTGGATAATTTTCAAAAATTCTTATTTATTTATTTATTTATTTAAACTTTTCACACTCAAGAAGGTACAAAGGCGGACTTAATGCCTTAGGCATTCTCTACCAGTCAACCAAGGGTGGTGAAGAGATTTGATGGCAGGTGCTCTGTTTGAGAGGAACAAAGATTTTTTTTTATTAAAAACATTATTACTAAAATATATACAAAAATTACATACATACACATACATACATATTTACTATAATATATACCTATATTATATATATATATATATACGAATTCAAGGGAGAGGTGTTGAGATGACTCCACTCTATTTATTTTGAAAATAACTCCGCAATTTCCGCTTAAATGCAAACTGACTGGTGGCCGTCCTGATATCAAGAGGAAGCGCATTCCAAAGAAGAATGGACTGAATATGGAAGGAAGAATGAACAACGTCAGAAGTATGAGAAGGACAGAGCAAGAGAAGATTGTTAGAAGAACGCAGATTCTTGGTGTGTGAAGAACATAGATATTGGAAGTGAGATACAAGATAAGAAGGAGGAGTGGGAGAGTTGAGAAGGGAGAAAAGCGTGGTCAAAGCGCGCAAACTTCTCCTTTGACGAATGGACATCCATTTGAGCTCAGACCTATGGCTCGAAACATGGTCATATTTTCTGAGGTTGAATATGAACCGGATACAATTGTTGAGCAGTCTGTCGAGCTTATCCAACAAAACCGCATTCAAGTCAAAGTAGCACACGTCACCATAGTCGATGATAGGGAAAATCAAAGTCTGCACAAGCATAGTTTTCGTCTTAGCGGGTAAAAAGTTCCTCAGACGATACAGGGATCGCAGAGTACCATTGACCCTTTGACTGACACTAGAGACCTGGCGCTGCCAGCTAAGCGTCGAGTCAAGATGCAAACCGAGATCTTTCACAGTAGGGGTAATGGGTATGACGGTACCATTAAACATAAGAGGAGGAAGAGAGCTAAGCGTCACCCTTCCCATCATGCGTGAGCTCCCCATTACAATGGCCTGACACTTTGAGGGGTTTACTGACACCCCAAAACTATCAGACCACTTTTTGATGGCATCTAAATCTCGGTTTACATCTGCTATAGCGTCCGATAAACCTTCAACCCGCTCAGCTGTATATAATTGGAGATCATCGGCATAAAGATGATACGAACACCGAAGACAGTGAGTTATAAAGTTAATGAAGATGGAGAATAACAATGGAGAAAGAATACCGCCTTGTGGAACACCAGCATCCAGGTCGCGCCAACTTGATGATCTCTCATCAACGCGAACCGACTGCTGACGTCCCCGAAGATAAGACGAGAACCATTCCAAAGCCTCGGACGAAACCATAAGATGAGAGAGGATAGAAAGGAGAATATCGTGGCTGACGGCGTTAAAGGCATTGGAGAAATCAATTAATACCAAAACGGTAACCTTGGTATCCTCCATTGCTTCTCTAACGTCACCAGTCACTTTAAGGAGAGCGGAGGCTGTACTGTGTCCAGGCCTAAATCCAGACTGAAAAGAGCTAACAAGGTTGTTGCGGTGAACAAACCCTGTAAACTGCTTGTGAACGCAGGCCTCAAGCACTTTAGACAGGAATGGGAGAATGGAAATGGGTCGAAAGTGAATGGGTAGGGAGGGATTTGAAATTTTAGGGAGTGGGCGTACATAGGCCATACGCCACGAGGATGGGAATTGTCCGGAATCAAGCGAAAAGTTGATGATGTGGGTAATTGGAGGGAGAAGGATATCTAGGATCCAAACGACCATACTACGACTGATGCCGTCATAGCCCACAGCCTTGGATTTTATGGACAGGATGATCTTTTTAATTTCGTCCAAGGCGACCGGAGAGAAACGAAATGGTTCTATGATGGGACTAGCTAGGCCAGTAATGTAATCGACCGTCTGAGACAATATTTGGGAGTCCAAATGACAAGAGGTTGTGAAGTGACGGTTGATATCATCAAGGCCAATTGTATTAGGAAAATCCACATGACGTGGTCTGCCGATACCAAGAGTCCCAAGGAACTTCCAGATATCAGCAGGTGAAGAAGAAGAAATGTTTTCGAGAATATGGCGGCGTTTGGCGTTGCGTATCATCTGATTACACCGATTTCTAGCAGCTTTGAAAAAGTTCCGATTTTCTTCACTGCGATCCTTTTTAAATTTACGAAAGGCCCGATCTCTGCGCCTCATCGCCATCCGAACCCCAGTCGTCATCCAAGGAGCAGGAGGACGCCGAAGTTTAATCCTCTTAACGGGAGCATGTTTGTCGTAAAGAGCAAGGACCGTCCGATCGAAAATCCGCAGTTTTTCGTCTACATCTGCCGCCGCTGCCAGTTGCTCCCAACTGAGGTCTGCCGCATCCTGACGAAGCTTCTCAATGTCCATGCGCGCAAAACACCGCATGTGCAGAACTTTTGGGACAGGTTTAGGCGGTTTTAGGACATACGAGAGGAAAATGAGGTCATGATGGGAAAAACCAGGAGCGGGACACTGACCATGAGAGGAAACAAGAGAGGGAGTGGACGTTAGGATTAAGTCGAGCCAAGTGTCATCGCCTAAGATATTAAAATGGGTAGGTTGCAGTGAAAGTATATTTAGACTAACGGACTCGATGATGTGAAGGAGTTTACGAGATCGGGGATTGTGGTGAGCCAGGTCAGTGTTGAAATCGCCCATGATGACGCAATGTGCATACTCTGACCCTACGGATTCCAGAGCCAATTCAAGTCTGGAAAAATAGTCAACGGCAGGTGGACAATAGACAACACCAAGAAGGGCCTTGGCGCCTTTGACGTAGACCTCCAAAAAGAGGTATTCAGCGGAAGCATGGTATTGTGAGGGAGATGAGGCAATGATTTTGAATGGGAAATCGCTACGGAGAATCTTAAAATATGTATTTTCTCGAATCCCATGTATTTTCGCCTAGGCTTTATGGGGTGCTTAATTGTTGCAAATGGGTCACACTTTCACGTCCTGGAAGGAATACGTCTAATTACAAGTCACCCTGTATATAGTTTAGTGGTGATCTACATCATGAAAAAGTATGTGGATCTCGTTTTTATCAGTGACGAGCAGATATCGCGTACAATTCCCAAGCAATTTGCAAGTTCAATGTTATTGCTTCTGGATCGACATCAAACCTCGTATAGTTAGGGTACACAAACCTGTAATAAAAGCCGCTCTCATTCTCACACTTCTCGTCAACAACACAATAGATGCTGGTCTGTGCGCCGCACCGGGGCGTCTTCCAGCACCAACTGAGCAGAAAGTTCTGGAACCCGTATGTGACGATGGCCCATGCGGTCTGCGGGAAGTGTCGCCCGATACTGGTCTTCACGATACCCGGGTGCAGGCTGTATGTCGACACGCCTTGTATGTTGTGTTCCTGAAAATTGATAAATAGTCATCAAAAGTATTAGAATTCATAAACTTAGATAGTTTACATTCCATCGCGTTTACGTTATTCCATCATTACGTTAGTTAAACCATATCTTTTTTTTAATAAGTTAAGATTTTATTGTTTTCCTTTCATTTAATTTATCTTGTTTATAGAGATATCGATTGATGCCATAAAAGTAACGGGGGTGTTATTTTTGAAGATTTTAGCCGGTTCGATTCCCAAGTGTCGCAAGCGAATTTTCGAAAATCTTTGAATGCAGAATTGCAGATATGTTTCTTGTTAAAATAAAGGAATGTTTCCTTTGAGTAAGGTGGCGTTAAAAAATTCCACCCTGTATAATTATAATCCCCTTAATGTCTATTCCAAAAGTATCTGATGAAAATATAAACAAATGGATCAGAAAACTTAAGTACTTGTGTTCAATGTGCCCAATTTCGTGATTACTTATTTGAATGCTAAAACCGAAATCATTTTTCAAATTAAAAACATAAGTTTTTCATTTGACAAATGAATGTAGCCTTAATTATTGTCAATTATTTTTCAATAACAATTTAATAATGTCCATTTAAAATAGTCTAAGGGGCCTTTGCGAGTTGGCTTCGGCCCGTCGTACGCCTTCCAAAAGACCGGGACCCCATGGTCCCGAGATATTTAAACATATATAAACAAAATAATAATAATTATTATTGGCAAAAGTTTATGTGTAACCAACTTAGACTTGAAACCCAAAAATATTGTTAAAAGAAAAACCAGTACAATTGCACATAAGTTGAACTCTGTGCCACTAGTCATAATATAACGATTAGATAGGTATAATTTTCTTGACTTCCACGGTTCTATATTTCCTAACAAAAGATTTACGCTTGTAGGTTGAGGATCTTTTGGCACTCGGAAGACGTTCACAGGGGGACGCCCCCCTGTGAACGTCTTCCGAGTGCGTTCCCTGTGAACGTCTGTTGGTAAAAAATTGTGCATATTTTGTTTTGTGAAATTTATATTGAATTAAAAAGATAGCAACAATCGTTCCGATGTTGGCTACGCGCCAAGAGCCTTGTACAGCTTTATTTTCGTAACTACTTAGACTTCCATTAACAAAGGCATTTTTCTCATTTATCATAGACTAATATTATAAACAGGTAAAGTTTGTGAGGTTGTAGGGGTACCTAATCTCTGGATCTACTAAGTACAGTACGACATAACTTAGATGTAGCATCGGCAAAATTCGTAAAACCGATCACCAACCGAACTGAGTGCGCCTGCAATATCACAAATCGCTATTACTGCTTTAGGTGAAAATGATCTTTCGAAAACGCAATAACTTGTAAAGTCTTATAGCCAAATACATTCGTAAAATTGAAATGAATGAATGAAAATGTTCAAATCTATGCTACATCTAAGTTGTGTCGTACTGTACTCTACCGATTATGAAAATTCTTTACCAATAGAAAGCCACGTTATATTTGTGAGTGTCATTACAGGGTGTCAGGGACATCGACGCGAAGCGTGTTACGGTGGATTCAGTACATGATTCTGCAACCCCCAGCGTTGCAATATTTAGTGGGTTATTTAAAAAAAATCTGCTGTTTCATAGAAAAGTGCAATACCTACATATGCCGTCAAAATGTATGGAACCGCCATCTATCATAATATAGTTTTTTATTAGTGATCGATGGGAACCGCAGATAAAAAAAAATATAACCGACGCAATATTTTAACGCACGGGGTTCAGAATCATGTACTGAATCCATGGTAACAGGCTTCGCGTCGATGTCCCTGACACCCTGTTTATTTATGTTTACCAGCCAACGAAGTCGGCAGGGGTCAGCTAGTTTATAATAAATTCTATTGGACACGAATCAAGTATGTACCTAGCTCGTACTTTATACCAATAGAATACAAATTTAAATGAGTGCGTAGCGTAGGCATGGCTCATCAAATCACCACGACTCTCCTACTATACGGAGTTCGGTCACGTATTTTCGCATCACGCACCCTGTCCCTTGACATAAACACATAATTATTATGTATTAGACAATTACCATAACCTACTAACACATTGGATGGAAATAAACATTATTTGGTAAATCCCTTAGTTGGTATTAAGTACCTACTTGCCCAGACTTACACTGCAAAAGTACCACTATGAGTCTTCCGTCTTTTTGGTACTTTTTCAGCGATATAGGTACCTACAGATTCACAACCATAGTAGGGGTTGACTTGCGAATTTTATTTAAAACCTTTTATGTTTTTGAACTGGACCTGAAGTATATACATATATGCCCAAAATTTGACATAATCCGCAAAAAGTGGCAAAAGAGAAAGAAGAGATTCGAGGCCTTTGCACTCCATTGACTATCTATACCATCAGCATTTTGCTTATATACTATAGGTAGGTACTCGTACCAACGACCATACAGCCCGACTCGTAGCTACTCTATGATTATTGATTGCATACCTTGAGTTTGTGATCCAGAGCCTTGGCAAACAGAATATTTGCAATTTTGCTGTTTGAATAAGCTTGCAGTGGGGTGTACTGTGTCTTTAAAAAGTTGTTGTCATCTAGGTCCAGTTTGTAAACTGAAATGCATTTAAAAGTCAAATTGCGGTACTAATAAAACCGGATAGTAATGCCCATTTTCACTAACACTATATTTAGGGTTCGCGTAATGTTAGTGAAAACGGGCATAGGTCAACCTACAGCACGCCTACAGAAACCAGTGCTTAAGGGGGGGATAAGGGGTGCTACACACTATACGGCAGTGACGCCGCGGGAGGAATGATACTCCTCGGCTTCTACACAGTATGCCGGCGGCCCATTAGTGCCGTCGGCATAAGCGCTAGCACCTTTTTGAGTGAGTGGTGCCTTAACGAACCACTCAGTCAATGATATTCACTTACACTGGTGGATCCGAGACGACACGAACACAATCCTTGAAGGGGCACTTTGAATGAGTAGCGGCAGCAGCAGTAACGTGAGCAGCGCATGTCCGAGGTGGTTGGAGGCGAGGTGCGTCTCGAAGCCGTCGCGTGTGCGGCCCGCGGGACACATCATAACGCCGGCATTGCACACCACGCCGCGCAGGCGCGGCGCGCTTGACCTCACGCGCGCACAGAACGCGCGCACGCTCTCCAGGCTGCAGAGGTCCAACTCCTCCACCACTAACTCTCCCGTGCCCGGTTGCCCGCGTGAGGACTGCTCTATGTCTTCTTTGGCTTCTTTCGCTGTTACGATGTTACGACACGCCATTATAACGCGTGCGCCTGCAAGACAAAATTCATTGTTTGTTTATTGTTGTTGTTAAAAAATAGTTACCTACGTTTGGAAATAATTACTTCGATCGCGTCAGAAACTAGCAAACTTCCAATGATTAGAAATTACTGCATCCTACGAGGCTATGCATCACATAATGGTAGGTATGTATCTAATGAAATGACTAATGGGTAGGTAGGTACCCTTTCTTTTTTGTAGTAAAAACTTCCTTAGCGGCGTTGGGCACTTTTTTTGGGATGGGTAAAAAAATTTAACTCGCGTCAGAACTTGCCGTAAGATCCGTTGTCTAGCAACCGGCAAAGTAAATATCAAAATAAATAGTCTTTGACATTACGTAAAGATTGCGAGTTAAGAAATTTTACCCATATTGATGGGTAAATAAAAGCGGTCAAAACATACTTCTACATATTTAATTGTTTATTTTTGTTTGACTATATTTTGAAAATAAATAAATATACTACTACCTACTTCTAATGAATATTGTATTTAACCACATAAATTATAGTTATACTTTTATACCAACTGATAAATAAAGCAGTTTGTGCGAAATTATTCCCAACATGTTCAAGTTTTCACTTCTGCCGGCACTCCCGGAGTGCGACCCGTTATTTTTTTTTGTGGTTTGTAAATCATCAAATAACTTCTCCCGCTCTGGGCGGAGCGGAAGGGCGTGTCAGACTCTTACTGACTAAAACTCACCCGTGTTCCTTCAGTTGCCTGTACGTTGCCAGGGGCCACGGTATCCCTTTAGGACTTTCCCGCAATTCCGGCAGGCATCGGGCCTAGCGGACCCCGTCATTAGTGCTGACATCTCTTTGAGGCGCGCGTGGAACACAAAGCGCACCACACAGGGTACCTCCCATGGGTGGTGCCCCGTGCCACTAAGATCTACCTTGTAGAGGTCGCGCGGATTCTAATTATAATAGTAATCCTGCACTGTTGCAAAATTGAGTAGGTAGGTATTTCCGAAAAACTACACATGTTTAAGAACTGGAAGAAGGTACCTACAATGAACGAGCGAAGCGACCTCGAAGCTTTTATTTCTGTACTTTGCCGTGATCATTCCAAGTATTTATTTTAGTTACTTGATTGTTTATAAGTTTTGATTGATCTCATTTTGAAACCAATGTCCCTTTTTAGGGTTCTGTACCCGAGGGATGCAAAACGGAACCCTACTCCGCTGTCCGTCCGTCCGTCCGTCTGTCTGTCAGCGGGCTGTATCTCATGAACAGTATATGTAGACAGTTGAAATTTTCACGGATTATGCATTTCTATTGCCGCTAATACCTTACAACAAATAATAAAAATAATATTTTTTGTTAACGGTTACACAAATAATATTGACTAAAAATTGAAAAGGTTGGAAACTACGTATAGCAAGAAGAACCCCCTGAAAACACTAGGTATTTTAAAACACTGTTTTAAACCCTAATGCTGTGGACCGTCCGCTAGTGACGCCGGCAACGCTCCCGGAAGGTTCTCTTCCAATATGTAGGTATATTATGACGGCATGGCGTAAGAGTTCTATAAAAATGGGTGGACTCGAAAATGTTCAGTACAAAATGCATTTAAAAGCAAAATAACCTGATTGATTAATTAATACATCCTAGTTGTATCTATTCTTATTTTAAAATGGATTACAAGTAATCCGCGCGACCACTGCAGGATTATTTAAATTTCACAAACTGCACTTACCTCTTCTGTATAAATCGGCAGCAGTCTCCCTGCCCACCCCGGTGTTGCTACCGGTCACTATGATAGTGACCCCCTCTAGCCTTTTCTCACTTTTACACCAGCCGCTAAAGTAATCCATTATTAATCTTTGAACTAATCACTTTTATACTTATTTCGTGACGCGATGTCAATTAGTTGTTGATTACTTCACATTGTGATTGAAACTGCTTAAATAACAGGCTTGTATAAAGTATTTATACGAGGTAGACGACTCATTAAGTAAAGGCGTATGTACATGAATCAATTGTATCCAATTAGATCTGTTTTTATACCGTACAACCGTGAACCGATGATTCCGATAAAACTGGTAACACTTAGGCTATAGGTACGTTGTTCCGAAACGGAATAACGTTTCGGATTTCCTTTGGCTGGCCACATACCTACCTACAGAAGGAATTCCGATTTCCGTTTCGGAATTTCAAATCGCAGAAAATTTCATACGGAGAACTACTGAACGTGTGTGATAGATCCTTGATTTTGTATGGATTTGCTGCCTTCGGAATTCCGAAAAGTTATTCTGATTCGGAATTCACGTAGGTATATGTGGCCGGCCTCGTGGTAGTAAAGGTTACAGTCCACGGCAATCAATTGACAGTGATCACTGTCAATTGATGTGCCGTGGACTGAACAGTAAAATTGGTAACTTTCATACATACTGATACTGCTCACATTACATTTTGACCCTAATCCTCTCAATTAGCTAAGCGAATGCGATACACGCGTCCCAAGTGTAAGATAAGATAAGATAAATGTTTATTCATCAAAAATTACAGATAGTTACAGCAATAATCAGTGGGTAGAAAATTATATAATGGTAAAATCAGGTTTGTTGTAAAATCTGTACAAAAATGTTTAAACCCTGCCTCTCAAACTAGGTTATAACCTGTATTTTGAGAAACAGTGTACGGCCACAAAATTCTTAAACACTATACTGTTACAACAATTTATGAACAGTGTCGTTCTACCGCTGCAATAATTTATTTGATTCTGTTATAGTACTTATAGTTGTGAAGTATGTGTAGGCATGTGTGGGAGGGTGTATGTGGATGTGGTGGGAGGTGAGTAATGTGTGGGAGTGTGTGCATGTGTGATAAGGTGGGGTGGGTGGGGTATGTGTGCGCGCAAGTTTAAATGTGTGTATGTTATAGAAATCGAGGTGGGTGAGAGATTAGGTGATGTATGTAAGTAGAGACTCCGTGTAGGCATAGTTAAGTAGAGACTCCGTGTAGGCATAGTCCCTATCTAGAAGCCACTCTGTTACTTTAGTTTTAGGATTTTTAATTCTTTATTAATTTTATTGTAAATATAATTACTAAGTGTATAAAACTGATGCGATGCGAAAGTGGTTTTATGTTGAGGTATAGTGATGAGTTGTAGTCGCTTATTTAAATTTGGCGTCGGTAACTTAGCATGAGTTCTAATCGATCGAACGAAGCACGAAAAGCTGACGTACCGTAAGGACTTTGCAGTTAGAGTATAGCTCAGTTGTTGGGAATCTGTAGGGTTTTCTAGTCATAACTTTAAGTATGGCTCTTATAACCAATAACAGATTGGCAGAGAGCATAATACACCATCTTCAAAGTGTCAAGTTTGGCCGACTCTCTCAGTGAGGCGCATTGTTCTTGTGGTAAGGGCGTCAATATGTTTGTCCCATCTTAGTCCATCATCGATCCGTACTCCGAGATATTTTATGTTGTCAGATCTAGTAAGAGTTGGACAGCCACAAGATGGTACCGGATTTGAGCATGAGTGAGCTGCAATACTAAAGGTTTGTGACGGACGGCCTCATGTTACGTCGGATTGCGAATGGGATGTAAGTGGTTTTGGTTAAGTTGAGTGTCAGAAGGTTAGAGTTCAGCCATTTCATAATTTTGAACAGGGCTTCTTCTGCAGTAGTCTTAACCATGTCCCAAGTAGGTCCGTATACGAGGATCGCGGTGTCATCTGCGTACGCGTTGACAGTTAGGTAGGTGTACGTTACCCCAGCAAGAAAGTGTCTCCTAGAGTTATATGAGTAGAACGTATAATTTGTGCCTTATTTGCTGTAAATGTGCCCCCACATAAAAAATGTGTGCCCCCTGTCGTTTTGGAAAAAAACGGAAAAAACGATTCTTGCTGGGGTAACGTTTTTCTAGCAGGAAAATTCTAAACGAATGATCGGAGAGAGAAAAATTATGTATGGCCATAGAGCTTATTTGTGTGCCAAAATGTGCCCCCAAAAATAAAAGGTCATCGATATGTATGAATCCGTCGCTTTTTAGTAGTCATTCATATTTGGTCGGATAGCCAGCCGTTGCTTACATATTTTGGTTTTTTGTTAATATTTACTTAATGCGAAATATTCCAAGCTGAATATTTTCACCATATATTTTTGACTAAAGGCACAAGATTTTGGTTTACACCTACACATCTGGGATTGAGCCGGTTCCTTGTATTTTGCCGTCAAAGTTATGACACCATCGTTATGACTTTTAGCAAGATTATTCAAAAACGCATGCATGTGAAGTTTTGAAACTTTGTATGGTTATTATTAGCGTCAAGAAGGACCGAATACAGTTTTCAGCGAACTTATACCTTGTCTCATTTAAGCGCTGCGATGTTTTTTTAGGTTTTCATAAAACCGCGATAACTTGAAAACTATAAATATTTTCTTAAATCTAATTGGGGCACTAAGGGGCACACATTAAGAGCTACTCGTGTATGTTTATTCTACAGGGGCATATGCAATGGTTTTAGAGATATACGATTCATCAAAACGTTACTCCAGCAGGAAATGCAATATCTCGAAAACCTGAAGGGGCACAGATTTTATTTTTGGGGGCACATTTTGGCACACAAATAAGCTCTATGGCCATGCATAATTTTTCTCTCTCCGATCATTCGTTTAGAATTTTCCTGCTAGAAAAACGTAACCCCAGCAAGAATCGTTTTTTCCGTTTTTTTCCAAAACGACAGGGGGCACACATTTTTTATGTGGGGGCACATTTACAGCAAATAAGGCACAAATTATACGTTCTACTCATATAACTCTAGGAGACACTTTCTTGCTGGGGTAACGTACACGTTAGGTAGGTTCATCTTGCAGAGGTCGTTTACGTAGATTTGAAAGAGTATGGGGCCGAGTATGCTACCTTGGGGGATGCCATATGTTATTAGCTCTTCGTCACTATAAAACGCATCAACCTTGACACGCTGCGTTCGATTATTGAGGTAACTTTTAAAAATTTCAAGTTGTATTCCACGCACACCAATATGTTCCAGTTTGTCAATTAGTTTGGGAAGAGAAACCGTATCAAAGGCTTTAGAGAGGTCCAGGCAGATCCCCAGGCATTTTGTTTTATTGTCTAGCTTCCTGGCAACCTGTTGCGTAAAGTCTAAAACTGCATCTTCCGTCGACACTCCTGTACGAAAGCCATATTGAATTTGGGCAATTATGTGGTGTTTATCCAGGAAGTTCCTTAGAGAATCTGCCAGGATCTTGGAAAGGGCAGTCAATACCGAAATTGGCCTATAGTTACGCTTCTGTCCCCTCCCTTGTGAATTGGGTGTATTGTAGCCTTTTTTAGGGCATCCGGAAATACACCCGTTTGAAGACTGCGATTACAGAGAAAAGTTATAGGTGGAACCAACACCTTTCGGCATGTTTTTAACAATATGGACGAGATTCCATCCCAACCAACGGCGCAGTCATGACGTAATTGCAAAATGAGAGATTCCACTTCCGTTTCATCTACTTCCAGTACGACAAGAGAACTGACAGTTGGGTAAGGAGTACTGTTTTTAATTTGAATAGAAGGACATTGACCACTTGGTGTTGTTGTCTCTTCAGGTGCCTGTGACACAATTTGTGCAGCCATACTTTTGCCTACATTATTAAAGAAGTGATTTACCTCGTTTAAGGAAGATTTTGAATCGTCTCTTAATTTTAGCAGCTCTAGAGGGCTGATATGGGTCTTTTGTGTGTTTGTTATTTGTTTAATTGTATTCCAAGTAAGCACGTTAGTTTTGCTCATTTATCTTTAAACCGGATTTTTCAGCCGCATGATAATGCCGAGTGTTGAAGGTATGTATAGCAATTGCCTAAAAACACAAGTCAGAGGCCTTTGGACGGCATAAAAACTCGACACCAACACGCGTGACCTTCATAGAAACGGGTTTTGTCGACGGAAGAATAGACAAAATTACAAATTGGGATTGTGAATAAATATTTTTAAAGATATTTATGAAAATCGACCATTCTCGGACACAGGTAATAAATTCTCTAAATTGCAGGAAAACAAATGTATGGGAGAACACGTTTTTCAACTACAATGTTAAGTTTATTCTTGGGATAAATTCATCCTAAATACGGAACCCTACATTGTGCGTGGTCCGACACGCACTTAGCCGGTATATTTCAAGTGCAGATACAAAATAAAACTATGCCTAAAAGCTCTGTGCATCATCAGCTACCATATCGTGTTTTTTTTTAACGCAGCAATAAATTACGCTATGTACCAAAGTACCTACTTTTTTTTCTGAGTTTGCGCGCACAAATTATAAACCTATCCTCACGGGACGTTCCCTGAGAGTAGTTTATATCGAAGTTTGCCACCCTGAAAACTTCTTATAAAGAGGTGTAAAAAATTACGGAACAAGCAGTCGGATGTTTTTTTTTTTGTATTCTATAGCCCAATTCTTGAAGAAGGCCGCTATTGGTAGTACATAATGCAGAAATGTATGTCTTCAGCACCCAAACAGCTTTTTCACTTCTCTTGCTCAATCAAAAAATCCGTCATTATAGCGTACCAGAGCGAAGATAAAATAGCATTTCATCCTCTAGGGGCTAAAGTATTTTTTTTTTGAATTTTTGTCTGTTTCCAACGAGCCTACCAGCCAAAGACGAAAAAGTCTTTGTTCTTATTTATAATATTAAATATATAAAAAAAGAATCCCTATTTCCTTGATCACGGCATCACGCGTGAACGGCTGGACTAATTTCGCTAATTCTTTTTTGATTGTGTTTGTTATAGTAAGGAGAAGGTTCTTAGGATAGGTAGGATTGGTAGGATAGGTAGGATAGGTAGGATTGGTAGGATAGGTAGGATAGGTAGGATAGGTAGGATTGGTAGGATAGGTAGGATAGGTAGGATAGGTAAGATAGGTAAGATAGGTAAGATAGGTAAGATAGGTAAGATAGGTAAGATAGGTAAGATAGATATATTTATGATTTTTCTCCAATTATTATAAATTGCATTGGTGACCTTAATATAATTTACAACAGTGAAAATGTCATCATCTAGTGAGAATGGAGACCCTAATTTGCAGATGGAAGAGAAAGGAACATAAATAATTTTTAATAAATAATTATTATTTTATTTACTAATTTATTTTCTCGCAATCGTAGTGAAAAGTAGAGTGTAACACACGGCGCTAAAAACCCATTATACCTCGGTTTCTGTTTACTCCCTCGCTAAAGCTCGGGAGTAAAACTACCTCGTTATAATGGGTCATTTTAGCTCCTTGTATAACAATCTACTATTAATCGCTCCTTTGACTTTCCCGCAGCAACCCATTTGGCAAAAAATTTCGAAGAATAGCTGACCGATTTTATTCTTATTTTTCTCTTTCCGATCTTCAGTAACATCACGAAAGTGAAATTTGGTCAAAAAGACGCATGTTCCTCTCATCCTTTTCATATGAAGACATTTTAAAAATTCTATATTTGAAAAAATAGAGTGAAGGTACTCTGCAAAAAATAAACATGCGGGGCAGTCTTTGTAGACTGCCGATGGAAGTGAAAAGTAAGTAACGCCATCTAACGAAAATGTCAGGAATTAATGTGGCTTGCTGTCACTACAAGAACGAAAGCTGTAGCTCCATTAAAACAATTCCAAAAAAATAAAACAGAGTGCGCTGTCAATAAATTCTACCCTCCGTCTTACGAATTTTCGATTAGGTCACGTGTCCTGACGCCTGACGCGAGTTTAACATTTTTTACCCATCCCAAAAAAAGTGCACAGCGCCGCTACAGAAGTTTCCTAATAAAAAAATTGTTGTACTTATTGGAGTGTGCTGGCTAAAATATATATTGGAATAAACATTAATGTTGTACCTAAGATATATCCAAAATCCAGCCTGAATACATGTGGATACATGTTCCTTCCAAGCTTCGAAAGATGAAAAAAAGAAAAAATAACACATAATTTACCTAAATTTACAAAAGAATATTTCTTTATACATATTGTAATAGAAATAAAGACTTACATTAATCAAAAAAATACAGCACTTACACTACAGATCTATCACTAAAAACTTCCACAAAATTATAAACTGCCACAATAAGATGTTGTCAAAAATGTCGCGAAAATGCGTATCATGGTATAAGAAAACATGCGTATGACCTTATTACTCTGAGGTATGACCTAATTATGACATGTTATACGTGTGTGTGACAAAAAAGCATAGATAGATCGTCTCTATGATTTTTTTGAAGTGCTTACTTTTTATGGGAGGGTAAACCGCTTCCTAACATAACACGTTACGGCGCCAGTCTGTCTGGCTTCCCTTTTTCTCACGCACGCGGCAGCAGTCCCCCGCCGCGTTATCACGCCGCGTTATTCCGTCGAGCGTCCCGAGACGCACACGTTTTTTTTATTTAGGTAAATACACATACTGACATAGAACATAGAACGTCCTCCTTTTTTGAAGTCGGTAAAAAAACTCAACATCATTTAAATAATACAAAATAATACTTAATGCTTTACAAACATCCAAATATATTTCAAAGTGTAAAATTGTAAAAATACACATTTTATAAATGCGATAACGTCTAGGTATAAGCCTACATCAATATTTTATTGCACTTAAAAAGTAACAGAGAAGATTTTTGAGCCTGCAAAAAAATAGGTTATGAGAAA
Organism: Conistra vaccinii; assembly: GCA_948150665.1. Taxonomy (NCBI): domain Eukaryota; kingdom Metazoa; phylum Arthropoda; class Insecta; order Lepidoptera; family Noctuidae; genus Conistra; species Conistra vaccinii. The sequence continues at coordinate 9,643,474 of OX411317.1, read as the reverse complement.
GTCATTAATACTGCCTGAGCCCATATACGCACGGGCGATTTTTACTCGCACACTGAATTTTTAACGCTCTGCTTAGCGCCGAGAGTTGAAAATCCAACAGTGTGTCTTTTCCACGCGTTGGGATGCTTTTTTGGATTCTCAACGTTCGGCTTAAAACCGAGAGTTGAAAATCCAGTGTGCGATAAAATACCGCCGCGATATTTTTACGTATGTGCGAACGCGGGTCATCGTCATCACAGATAAGATCAAATATAGAAATTCTATTACTTATATTCTAGAAAGCATATTAAACCCAACCACCGATTATTTTAACAACATGATTATTACATTAAAACGTTACATAGAAAATTATGTTATGTGTACTTAGAAATAAAGTCCTTATTTAAAAAACTAACGAGTGAACACAGTTGGCCCGTGAACACAATTCCACGTCATAAAAAATGAAATTTATATCGCACTGGACTAGCCTCATATTTATTTACCATCGATTCCCGAAATGAAGAAGCCTCATACTGATTGGACGGATTCGTTATTATAATGTCAATATTGGTACAGTACGACACAACTTAGATGTAGCATCGGCAAAATTCGTAAAACCGATCACCATCCGAACTGAGTGTGGCTTCAAAATCACCAATCGCTATTACTGCTTTAGGTGAAAATGATCTTTCGAAAACGCAATAACTTGTAAAGTCAAATAGCCAAATACATTCGTAAAATTGAAATGAATGAATGAAAATGTTCAAATCTATGCTACATCTAAGTTGTGTCGTACTGTACAGCCAATCACAGTAAAAGAAATTTTATTAAGAACAATTGAAAATAGTGCGTATGTTTTTGAGGCCTTTGAGTGCCGCTTTGTTGGTTAATCGCCAACTACGCAAAACAATCAGGTCTAGCTGAGAAAATATTTTTAGGCCTACTTACCGATTGCCGATTTGGGCCAAAATAAAGCTCCAGTTTTCTATTTAGCGGGTAATCAAACAATTTGGTTCAAACCCACATAATGTGGATACGTGGCTTAAAAAAACATGATTGCATTGATTTCTGAAGCAAGTCAAAGAGCTCAAAAGTGTCTATATAACCTTAACAGAATAATATATCCTTATAGCCTTCTTATTACAAAACAAGATTTTTCTTTAAACATGGTTTAAACCATCAAACCAGTTTCTGTAATAAGGTTATACTACATCAAGCTATACATTTCCAGTATAAGCTGATCTCGCATTGTATAGGATTTCCGTACAATGCGAAGTCATGTCATGTTTGTATTAAGAACTTTACGTTTGTCGGAGCAAAGTTCGCAATGAAAACCTGGGTCGAAGCTTAAAGTTAGATGTCGTTCTGTAATATAATAAGACGGTAAGTAACTTAAGTTACAACAGTTTTGACTCCTGGATCATTGGCTGTGAAGGGGTCGTAGTCTCCTAACTTCACCAGCTCGACGGACATGTCCCACAGCTTCTTCGCATATTCGTCGTTTGCGCCATTAGACGCAGGAGTGGTTACTGCACAATCACTGGAAAAAAGGAGTTCAGTTTAACATGACGTCATTGTCAAGAAAGCTCACGGGGTCTACCACCACCTTTAAAGCAGTACAGGTCGACACAACTTATATGTAGCATCGGTAAAAGTCGTAAAACCGATTATTTCCGATTTACACAACCAATAGAAATAGCTGACTATCGCGCCATTCAATGCTATTCGCGCTTTACTTTCCCGTTCAACCCGAGACAGCGTTGTGAATGCACGTGGGTGAATCATTCCGTACACTTTGTGACAATTTAATTTGAACATGAATTTTTAAAACAAACAAAGTCACTTTTGAAATTATAATATTAGTAAGGATAATAGTTAATCGACTCAGGTGTGACTTTGCGGAAATCCATTATAAAATACAATAGACGATGTATATTTAGTAACTTAATCCGCTTAACTGTTCTTAAAGAGTCATAAAAAACCCTGTAAGAAATCGTCACGTGTTTCACCACTCAACGAGGCATCTTCAGGATGACGATTGACTTGTTGCGAACCCGGACACGACGTATTGCCACGACAAGCACCGAACGCAAAGAACCCTCTTTGAACTGTCATTCTGTGTGTATGTGTTTTTGAACTGTCTTTGCGTTCGGCGCTGGTCATAGCTGAGTGTGTATTTACATTGCTGTATTCAAATTCGTATGGGGTAGATACCACAACTAAAAGTGAAAAATAAAACGTAACGTAATAAGCGGATTAAGTTACTAAATATACATCGTCTACTGAATTTTAGTAAGGATAATGTAATAATTCAATGATACAAATAATTTGAAAAATATTGAAGTTTCAACTTTAAATATCTCTAAAGGCTTCGCAAAATAGAACGCGTACTTAGCGCGCGTTAGAGCGCTAGCCTGACGCCACGCTAACGTAACGTGCGTAACGAACTGCTAGCGCACGTCATAGTACACACACGGCTACACATCAAGCTATACATTTACAGTTTAAGCTGACCTCGCATTATTCGGAAATTTTAATCAAGGGGTCAAGTTTATTCGTATTTTATATCCTACAAATTCAAGATTTTTTTTTCATATTTTATTTGTACATTTGATTATAATATATACGTGCCATTTTGTAGGTAGTGATAAATATAATCCCATTGCTGTAGAAATTTTGGGAATTCTTATTAAAAAACTGCGACAAGTCGTTTTGACAGTCCTCTCTTGAAACCTAATCTAACCTAACACTAAAGAATTTTGAAGAGATTGAAACAGGTAAAAATCTGAGGTTGCAACCTCAGATTTTTATCTGTTTCGGTCAGGGCTGTACGGTGGATGCATTAACTTCCTAACCAAGCTCTCTTAACTTTACTGAGTGGCTTAAGATGTATGTGGTCTGCCGTTATCATGACGCAAGATCACACCCTTTCTGTTGATCATTTCCGGCCCATTTTTTTTAATATCTTGCTTGAGTCTCATCAGCTGTTGGCAGTAGAAATCCAAATCGATGGTTTTGCCCGGCGGTAACAGCTCATAAAGAACGATGCCCTTCCAATTCCACGATACACACAGCATCACCTTATTGTGAGTTAATCTGGGTTTCGCTATAGTCTGTGGAGCTTGACTGCCCCTTGACCATGATCTTTGTCGCACGTTCTTGTCGTAGGTGATCAACTTTTTATCACCTGTGATCAATCTTTTCAAAAATGGTTCGGTTTCATTTCTTTACTCTTCAATTGAGTATAAGAAAAGAGAAAGAAAGAAAAATTGTTTATTCTGCACAAAAACGCACATTCCAACAAAAAAATTACATTTGACTCCTAATTTACCAAAAGCCTCCTACGTATTCAAGATTCATAACTTAGAAAAGTTTGACTAATTTTATCTATTGCTGCTAGTATCGCAAATGAGTAAGCTGGGAACAAATTATCGGACGCGTCCGTAAGTCGCGGCTGACAGTCACCGAGGGTTACGTCCGCGACTTAGACTGATAGTTTGGACAGTGTAGTGCTAAATGTACTATCCAGTAAGGGACTGTCAGCCGCGGCTTACGGACGCGTCCGATTATTTGTTCCCAGCTCTACACGATTCATTAGGTTTCTTTCAGTGAGCTCGTGTGCCACCCAAATATCAAGTATTTTTGTATACCTAGACTTTTTCCCCCCTAACTCTTCAGCTATGTCGTAACTACACAGATAATATAATACTACGTACAGATACCCAATCCCATACAAAGAAATGGCACCTCCCTAGTCGGGCTATTGACTGGCTAAATGTGCTACAGTTATGACAAATTGAGTAAAACGCCATCTATTGGAAAGAGCCCTAAACAAAAATGTTTTATCTTTTTTTGTTGAAAATACGAGATTTAAGAGTTACAATAGATAAATCAGCATTTTTTTTTACAATCAGCAGACGCCGAATCTAAAATCTCACGGTGTAATCGAAATAGTTCTCGTGATATAGTACTAATATTCAAGTCATCTTACCCAATATTTTTTTTATTATATTTCACACATAATATTTGTGATAAATGGCATTGTAACAAATGCAATTATGTTATTGTGTCAAATTTTAAGCTCAGGAATGAGTTTCATCATTAAAAAGTCATTAATACTCTTTTGTTAGAACAGATGCTTCACAACTATTAAAAAGTAATAAGTAGGTACCTAGATATAGCATTTTAGACTTAACTGCACACAATGTGATACAGTGTCTAATTTGAAAAATAATAAATATTTTTAAACAGCGACTGTACCTGGGCGACTGACTGCCGGTGCGTATGTAAAGCTTGTTGCATGTTCCATACACCAGTGTGAGTCTGGCACGTGTGAAAAGTTAAAAAAAAATTTTTGCAGCTTGTGTCAAATTTTTCCCTTTTTTACCCGACTACGGCAAAGCCAAAAGGAAGGGTTATGATTGTAATGAAACTTCAAAATGTATCGAATTACATAACGGATAGAAAAATAATTGAAAAATGGCGGCAAAATGTTTTATTTTTTTAAATGTCATTTATTTAATGGTATCAAAACCAGCCAGATACAAACAGTACAGCCAAAGAGATTTTACTACAACTTTATACCTTTTTCCCGACCTAATATTAAATAAAATTAAATAAGCTATAAACGGAGTCGACATTTCCTATCTGACTACCGCTGAGAAGAAATGGAGAAACAAACGGACAGGCCGTTTGTTTCTCCATTTCTTCTCAGGGATCTTCTAGGCTCCGCCTGAATTACTAGGGCATCTCGCAGGTTACCACTAAGGTATTCGCTGCTTAACCGGACTTTCCTGTGGCTGCCTTAAGCTCCTAAAAGAACTCAAAGCCTCCAGCCAGGGGCATAGAAACTAAGCTAATTAAAACTAGGCGAACGCTCGCTAAGGGCACCCCCTGTGGGGTACGAACCTCGGCTTAGGGCGTTCGCTGACGGGAGGACAGCAAGAGGGACAGGCTGGATCAAGGATGGTTCATTATTATTATCAGGGGAATTTAAAGCTACAGGCTCAGCAAAAACGCGGGCTGGCGCATCGTTATCGAGCAAGGGTCGGGGGGGGCATGAAATTTTTTACAACGTTTTCTTATATAACCACGACCACTAAAGGAGGATTTGTGAAAATTCATCCCCCTTTTCACGAGCGCGCGTCCTTGATACTACTTGATAGTAATTTAAACCTTATGTCAATGAACATAAAACTCACAATGACTACACAATCTTATTACCTGTAATACAACCCAGTCTCATCCGCACACTTTTCGTCAACCGCGCAGTAGATGGTGGTCTGCGCGCCCAACTCCGGCGACTTCATGAAGGGCGCCATGACGAAGCCGATGAGCTTGCGCGCGCCCCAGAACAGGGTCTCGTTGAGGTGGCGCCCGAGCTCCGTCTTGATCACGCCCGGGTGCAGGCTGTATGTGCTGATGCCTTGGATGTTGTGCTCCTGGAGTTAAAAATAGCAATGTTTTTTAGAGATCAAGTCCGACCGAATTTCGTGTCGGTTTTCGGCAATTTTCGGCCGAAATATCTGTTGCGGTATCTACATTACCACATGCGAACTACGCATCAAAGGATCTGACGTCACACAAATCCTGCATCACGTTAACAGAGTTTACCGCGCGATCCACATATATTTAACTTTCCGACATCAATCGTGGGGCAGTTGCCCGCCAGAAACGACAGAATAGAAAAGGGAGGATCCTCCGACGTCTGGTCGGAGGATCCTCCCTTTTCTATAGAGGATGAGTGAACTTTACACCCTGTTCCGCATACCTCTAAATAAATGTCCATTTTCGCCAATTTTCGTTTTCGGGCGAAAATAAAGTAAGTGTCGGCAAATCAAACCTTTAATTCATTTATTCAGAGAAATCGATGGTTACAACAACTAGAGGCATAATAACTGTGGAAATACAGAGACAAACTACATTTTCTAGCATATTATAACATCTCTAATCATGTCTTTGAGAATAGTATAAATTTGAGAATAGGTAATTTTTTTTTTAATGATTTAAGTTGAAACGGTTCAATATAATGATGTAAAAGGTTGGCACTGGATTTTTGCTTCTAAAGAAAAATCTTTCCGAAACGTTCTAAGTGCAGCCCACTTTATAGCCCACTTTATGAGCGACATTTTTAATTACAAATTCTTACTATGAGAAAATGTGTTGTGGTTGTACATATTACGCGAAAAAAATAAAATATGATTGAAAGAAATCAATATTTCTTAGCTTATTCAATATACCTTCAACTTAGCTGCTAATTCTCGGGAGAACAATACGTTAGCTAGCTTGCTCTGCGAGTACGCTTCTGCTGCGTTGTAAGATCGCTTCTTGTAGTTCAAGTCGTCAAAATTGATGCCATACCCTGAAATAACAAGTCGAGACTCAATAAAATACCCTTATGAGAGCAGCGTGGGCCCAGTGATCATGGCCGCGAATTAAGAGTTGTAGGTCGTGGGTAACGTGGGTTCGAACCCAAGCAGGCACATTACTTTGTGTAAATTATTTCATCACCACTGCTCTCAAAAAGGTGAAGGAAAAATCGTGACGAAACCGGCATGTCCAAGGAATCAAAAATTTGAAGAAGTCACATCCGCCAACCAACCCGCACTGGGTCCGCGTGGCGGCCCACTCCCTTTCACAGAGAGGAGGCCTACCTATGTCCCAGTAGTGGCTGTGGCAGTGGGAACATTATAGGACATAGGTGATTATGCTAATATGAGACATCGAACTCTAGAAAGAGACTGTCACATCTATAGCTATGTACGGCACAGACGACGCTCTAGAAAGTACTTTTACTGTACTGTTCTGTTGTACTTTTCGAACAATATTTACTGTTCTCTTCCTCTCATTTGAATAAGTTGATGTAAAATATCAGTCTTCTGTAATTCTTTGTTATAATATTTTAGTTCCTCAAAATAATATAAATCATAAATAGTAAATACTGGCATAATTCTTGTATGTGAATGTACATTACGTAAATTACAAGCATTAGACAAATTACAGGCATTTATTTGCAGAACAAAGTTTGTTAAAGAAAAATAAACGATTTGCATTCCATAAAAAAAATGTGAACTTACTAATATGTGCTCTAGACGAAACAGTTACAATTCGCGCTGGCGTGCTATTCTTGATACGCGGCAGTAGAAGCATGGTCAGCAAGAAATGCGCCAAGTGATTTGTTCCAAACTGCATCTCAAACCCATCATCGGTCTCACTTTTAGGACACATCATGACCCCAGCGTTATTCACTAGAATGTTTATCTGTGGTTCCGTATCTAGAATACTTTGTGCGAATTCTCGGACTGACTTCATAGAAGTAAGGTCGCATTTCGCGAGGACAATTTTGCCAGTATCTGGCAAGTCTTTGCAAACTTTCTCAATGTCGGTTTTCGCTTCTTCTGCCCTTTCCATACTGCGACACGCCATTATCACCTTGGCACCTGTTCAATTTAAACCCTTTACATATGTGTGGTAGAAAATTAAATTTAATTCATTATCTTCATTGCTTTTCTTGAATTTATTAAGACATGACATCAATATTATAAATAGAACAGAATTTTTTCACTGTATAATTCATTACTTTTTTTCTGTATTTTAATACTCATAAATAATTAAGAGTAATAACTTTAGATACTAGTAACAATCATGGAAAAATAAGAGAGAATTATTTTTACTGCTCATAAAGGTTATGGAGTTCCTCTTTAAACTCAGAGATTCAGTGTATGAGTAAAAAGGTCTGAGGAAATCGGAGGTCAACCATCAAAGCCGAAGTCATTAGCACCTCATCTCTATTTGAACACAGTGAATCCATACAGCAGATACATTTGAAAATATATTGTTGCCATTCAATATGTTAATTATGTTTTATTATGATCATTACGTTTTTTTTTACTACTTATTTTCATTTATGTTTCAGAATTTTATAAATGGATCTGCAATTTTTATAGCATTACATGTCTCTGAATCAGGGACGAAGAGGAATCGAAGAATTTTGGTTACTTCTACGACTAAGGTTACCGCTATCTGGGTAACCAAGAAGAAGAAACATGTATCTATTTAGGTTACCGTTTTAATATCGGTTACATACATCAAACACACAGACGACGCGTGCCCTTTGACTAATGCCGACGCGCGACGGCACGTGTAAGATAGAGGTATTTTTTTCCGGTAACCGGTATTAATCCTGGGTAGATTAAATTTAAGGTAACCTTTACAAATACCTGTAAGAAAAAAATGATGTTGTAACCGAAAAAATATCCGTATTGATCGTACCGGTTGGTTTCGTTTAATTACCTCTCTTATAAAAGTCCAGCACAGTTTCTTTCCCTATCCCGGTGTTACAGCCGGTCACTAGGGCAGTCTTGCCCACCAGCTTGGCTGTGCTCAGACATCTTCCACTGAAGAGGGGCATTGTGTGTTCTGCTAGTCTGTAAAAATACATGAAATTTACCGAATTAGAAATCACCGGGACCGGATCACCGGACTGACTGCACAACTTTTGGTTGAAATAGCTAATTAATACACACTAGCCTAGCATCTCAGTTCCTCAATTCCTCATCCTTAGAGTATGGGTTGCTACCGCAGTTTCTAAAAACAGGCGTTACCCACCTACTCCATAAGTCAGGTAGTCCCGCCCGCGGAACCCAAGAACTATAGTCGTGTTTGTCAACGGTCTATAAACTTCTAACATCCATTTGAGAGCGAATATTTATTAGCACATTGACAGTAACTTGATTAAATGTCTGCCTCTCAAAATTCTGTTCGTGTTGCAAAAGCTTTCGTTCTTGTGCCAGTGACAGCAAGCCATATAAATTCCTGACATTTTATATCGGCCGCGGCAGTCCCCAAAGACTGCCCCGATTTTTTGTTTTTAACCATGCAGAAATAGGAGCCCCGCGAAGCGGATTTCCGTCTACTACGCCGTGTAATACCGGGTTCGGCTTTTTAAAATGATGCCATATTATGGTATTGATACTATGTTAACGCATTCGGGTTTTTAAATGATGTATTAATATGCCGCAAGCTGACGGCCGGCACTATAACCGATAATGATACAATGCCGCTTGCGGCACTATACAGGGTTATTTGTAAAACACCAGCAACCTCTTAAGGGGTCATTATACTCATCATTATGGACAACTTTTATTATGGGACCAACCCTGAAATCGCGAAAAAAAATCAGCTGTTCCATACATTTTGACAAGATGCGAACATCACAGACATATAAAGAGTAGCAGACCAAACATTCGCTAAAAATTGCGTAGCCATTACACTCACATAAGGAAAGTTGTCAATACAGGGCCGGTCTAGAGCCGGTTGCCGGTATCATCTAACGATATTGAAACAACCTAGGTACTTATTGAAAATCCGCAACCATCGATATTCTATGGGTATAAGAAGTGTAGATTACTTATCAATAAAGACAATCAAACAATTATTAGATTATTACCTGCCGAATGAAATTTCAAAATTATGTGAATTGCCTATACCTATTTATGTACACCTATGCCTATGTTCATGTTATTCATCACACAGACTTATGGTAACATAATTAATTTTATCATTTATTACAATAGCATGTGTGTTGACACCGAAAATCTGCACTGGAGTATTCTGGAACTACGTCACCAAAAAAAAAAAAAAACGTAGAGTAACTTGAGTTTGTTTGATAATTCAATGGTAAATATTTTACAAAAATATTTCGTCTTTGTTGCCGAATCCCTCCCTGACTATCTAACGCGGTTGAAACATAGAACGCGATGCAGAAGATGCTGCTTGTCAATATGGCGGCGCGGGATAGACAAGCTACGCGTCAAATTTTGTCTATGTGTGAGTCAGTGAACGAGATAGAATTTACGGCTTGTCGCTTAGCAAAAAAAGGATAAAGAATCATATCCATCTATATAAATATAACTATGGATTAATGTTTGGTCTGCTACTCTTTATATGTCTGTGGCGAACATAAATGTAGGGAAAAGCTGATTTTTATTCGCGATTTCAAAGATTCAAAGACGCCAGCACATCAATCTACTCCAATTTGTCAAATTTTCCCAATCAACATTGAACCTTTATTCTTTAGCGATAAAGTTGAAAGTCTATTAAAGAAATTTGACAGATTGTACTTACTTGATGTGCTAGCGTCTGTATTACTATGCCGCAAACTTACGGCACTATAACCGATAGTGATAGAATGCCGCTTGCGGCACTCGTAAATGCCAAAACTTTAAATAAACGAAATAAAATAAAAATTGTCGACTAACTACGCCATATTGCTTTGAAACTTTAGCTGGTTAGTCACTAACCACACGAAAAGAAGGAGACTCCGCATTTTAGGTATGAAGTTACAAGTACAGACGCCAGCACATCAAGTTACTACAATCTGTCAAATTTCTTTAATAAATTTTCGACTTTATCGCTAAAGAATAAGGTTCAATGTTGATTGGGAAAATTTTACAGATTGGAGTAGGTTGATGTGCTGGCGTCTGTACCTAAGTGGCGGGCTCGTCTTGGAGTTAGCCCAGATACACACGGCACGGGCGATTTGCGTACGTCCCAGCGCGTTGGATTCTCAACTCTCAGCTCAACACCAAGAGTTAAAAATCTAGTGCGCGAAAAAATCGCGATATTTTAACGTCCGTGCTATCATGGGCTTACGCGATAGAAAAAGAGGTAACTTCTAGGTAAATACATAATTATATTATATCTGTAGGTAATTAGTCGTGGCAAGAGTTGCTTTTTATTAGTGTCCGACCGAAACAGGACTTTCTACCGAAACCGAATCTTCGGTATCTGGCTCAGTTTCGGCCGAAACCTTGGCTATTTTTTACACTTATACAGACACTGAACACGTGTTAAATGAAATAAAAAACAAAAAAACGAAGAAAATGGAAAAAAATAACAACGGGTTGCACTCCGGGAGTGCCTGCAGAAGTGAAAACTTGAACATTAACATTTTTGAATATTTTGGAACGGATAGGGAATAATTTCGTACGAATTGCTTTATAAAAGTACTATAATTTATGTGGTTAAATACAATATTCATTAGTAGTAGTAGTAGTATATTACTTTATTTTCAAAATATAGTCTAGCAAAAATAAACAATTTATTTAAACACTTTTCATCATTCATGAAGTATGTTTTGACTGCTTTTTTTACCCATCAATATGGGTAAAATTTCTTACCTCGCTTTTTTACATTTTCAAAGACTATTTATTTTGATATTTACTGAATTTTACTGTGTCGGTTGCCAGGCAACGGATCTTACGGCACGTTCTGACGCGAGTTTAACATTGTTTAGTTTTAACCCATCCCAAAAAAAGTGCAGGACGCCGCTAAAGAAGTTTTCACGAAAATATATATTTTTAAATGGAAAACTGTTATATTTAAAAAAAAAATACGAAACATCTAAGTACATCTACTTCTTGGAACAAAAAATTGTGAATAAGTAACAAAAAGAAAAGCTGATGATGGCGGACACACGAGCCACGAACTCACCCGAAGTCAGCCGAACGACGCGCGATAATTCACGAACGCAGAGTTTCGGTCCGGCCGAAGGTTCGGCAGGTTTTCTGCTGAAACTAGATTTTTATGCCGAAACCGAACCTTCGGTCGGACACTACTTTTTATATAAATGGTTTTGCGGAGTAAAACCATCTGTACTCATCTGGTATTATCTGTGCCGCCACGTACTCTTCTCTTGAGTAATGTTCTGTAGATCTTCCCCACCCAAAATAATCCTACTTCCCCATTAATCCCGGAAGAAACTTAGGCGATATTTTTCTCGTCAGTTATGGTTTTGCGTACTTTGGTGTTTTCAAAAACACGGTCGGTGGGTTGCCTCAAATACCCGAAAAAGGGGTAAAAAAGGTTTACCCAAAAAAGCTAGATTAGCCAAGTTTTACGCGATGGAAATGGACATAACGGAACTTACCAACTTACCATTATCATACATTTTACTGTTATAAAGTTTTAAGTGGCGATACCTGTTTTTTATCAGTAACCTATGTTCATAACAAAATAAAATAAATATCGATGAAAAAATATAGTATTCATTAGTCACAATTTTATTGAAAATCCGTCCTTTTTTTTATTGAATCTCCGTCCTTTTTTTTACTCAAAAAACTTTTACAGCAAGTAGTTGCTCTACATTACCGGTCGCGGACTACACCAGCAAGTCGATTCTGTACCAAAAATCTCACGGTGAAAACTTAGGCGAAGTGATGGTGGAGTGAGCTGTCAATGTCATCTCACTGGTGCTAGGGATGACCAAGCATTACATTTACAATCATAATCGAGATTTTAATTACATATTTTTATGCTAATTCAATTGATCATTTTATATTATTTCAAAGCTAGTATTTAAGTGTCTAAGCATTAATATTTAGGGGGATTTAAATAAAATACTAGCAAAACAGATATTCAGTCAGAAACTTAATTTTGTTTTATTCTATTTTGTTCCTAGACTAGTCCATAATATAAATACCTAGTCTGAGGCGCACGCAGGTGCCTACAATAAATAAAATAAAACATAGGTAGGTACCTACTATCTACACGTTGAAAATGCGCAACGACATAGTTCGTAATTATGAACCCATTGTTGACTGATTTATAACGCAATCGAGTGATAATAGTGTGTAATTTAACCCCAAACAAACTATGTGGCAAGTTGGCAACGTACCTACGAGTACCTTAACGTTGCAGGTAGGTACCTACTTAGTCATTTAAATAAAAATACATATATTTTATTGGAGACCTACGCGTTGCCTATAATAAAATAATAATATATTCATCAAATCATTACAAAATTCTTCAGTTCAACAGCTGACACTCTTGCAACGGGCGCATCGAATCACTTCACCCCACGCTGAAAAGCTAAGAATCGCGCTTGCGCGCTAAGCGGACACTATCACATTGTGGTTTTTATAACTTAACTACCCACTGACTTATTTAACTTGTAAGTTTGTAACGCGTCACGTATGCGCACTAAATACCGACGTCCAATAAGGACCTACAATGTTTTATTGTAGTTGGATACCTAGGTACCTACCTCCAAAACGTTGCCAATAGTATCTAATATTGTGTAAAACTGACATTTGTAACGCGCGCACTGCTCACTCGTGGTGCTCACTCAATGTTTCCAATTACGTTTTTGGTTTTCCCCAGTTTCATGAATTTTCCCAAAAAAAAAAATCCTTGACTTGGTGATCATGATGATAATAGTCCGCCTTTGTACCTTTTTTGAATGCGTAAAGTTTAAATAAATAATAACAAATCATTCCACATAATATGTGGAATGATTTGATAGTTTTGTAGGTATTTAATGCTATTAAATATTATTTAATAGCATTAAATACCTACAAAACTATCGAGATTACAAAAAAATCATTATTAATCGAATGAGACGAAACAAACCAACTCTAGATATAATACGACTTAGTTCCGATGTCGTCAATAGCCACGGTAATAGTACAATAAAATTAACATTGTACTTAAACTAAAATTAGACCGATTACATTCATTACGAGTTTGAGGGAATCACCTGAATCACCTAAATCGGTGATGCCATAGTGTAAAGAAATACATTGGCTGTTGCCTACCTACTATAAACAATATACATCAACTCAAGTTCAATTTTTCCCCAAAATTCCCTAAATCCTTGTCAAAATAAAATATCCCTTGATCATGCATAATATTGGTAATTTATTCCAAAAAAAGGGAAAAATCCTTAAGTGGAAACACTGCGCTCACTTCGCCTCGCCGAAGTGCTGTTGCCCGTATAGTCCCAGTCGCCCCCACATGGATTGCCACCAGGTGGCAATTGGGAGAAAAAAATCCCAGTTGCCACCGGGTGGCGACTGGGACCTTATTGCCCCCACTTCAAATCGCTGTACATTGCGGCGTGGATCGCCAAACTCCCTCATCGCTATCTGTCTTACGGCCGCGATGACGGGGTTGGCGGTCACATTTCCAATGTGGTTTTATTAGTAGATATTTTTTTTTAGTAAACCATGACCATTGTAAATATTTTGATTATCTGTGATACAAATTTACACCAAGTTTTTATGATTATTAGGATTTTTTTACGTTTAAGTAATTTGATTGATAAAACATAGTTATTGTAAGTATGTAATTTGATTATCTGTGACTGATGACTAGCTTTTGTTCCTAGTATAGTTATTGTAAATACTAAGATTTTCTGTGATACGAATTTACACCAGGTTTTTATGATTAATAATAATAAGTGATTAAAAGTAACTACATTAAAGAAAATCTTGTTTGTATGTCCCTAAAAAATATCACTTATCTACTAATAATAATATACATTGGAATTGTGACCACCAACCCCGTCATCGCGGCCGTAAGACAGATAGCAATAGCAATGAGGGGGTTTGGCGATCCACGCCGCAATATACAGCGATTTGAAGTGGGGGCAATAAGGTCCCAGTCGCCACCCGGTGGCAATTGGGATTTTTTTCTCCCAATTGCCACCTGGTGGCAATCCATGTGGGGGCGACTGGGACTATACGCTGTTGCCTAGGTAACCACCCGGGTGGTCACCATGGCAACCACATGAGTTTTTTTTTTAATTTTCCCTCATTGACGGCCATGTCCTTATGCCTATTTGTATTCAAAGACAATAATTAATACCTATTTATTTCAATGCTTTTATATATTATTTCAATGTCTAAACCATACCATTTTTGTACATTTAAAACGTCAGTCAGTTTATTGTCTACATTTTGTTGTTTTCAATGAAAACTGTTTTTTTAAATTAACTTGGTACCTACCTACTACTAAATTTAACCTGTGAGTAGAGAGATATGTAACGAGTAATCACATACTCAAAACATTAGGTAAGGGCACCTTCAAATTTGCCGCAGTGTCGCGCGGAGGCAGCGTAAATCCATATAATATAAAACACGCGACTGCAGCGCTACACCCGCGCTGCGGCCGCGCATCATTTCATTGATTGTATTTAGGCAGTGTAGGTAGGTATAGAGTAAAGTGCCACTACCGGCACTTTATTAACCGCCTTGGCACGGCTAAAGTGCCGTAAGCATTGCATTGTCACTAAGCCACGTTACTTGGTACCTACCTACCTATTTTGTATGATTGTTGAGGCTAGATCGCTGTAAAACACCACATTCCCAAAACATTACATTCTCTTGTGCCTAAACGGACCCTGGCACTCTAACTTAACCTACCTTTCAGCCATTTTCACTTGCTAAGCCAAGGGATTATAGCACTCAAGTTTAGCCGGCTATAGATGAAAGAAATTAACCTCAACAATCAAACAAAATAACACTGACAATGCAATGCTTACGGCACTTTAGCCGGGCCGAGACAGCGCCACTAGAGTACCGCAAGAATTCTTCTTTATTTTATGTGGCAAATTTGAAGGTGCCCTAAGAAAATGCTATACCTACCAATGTCCATTATGTACCTACAGCTACTACGAGTACCTACAAAGCCTCTTCGTAGTTTGCGCTTATGAGATACTTACATTATTTGTTTTATGATTGTCAGCTGATGAATTAAATGCTCAACTGTCCGAAAGACCGATGCAGCTCGATAACAATAATTTTTATTGTGTCTCATTAGTAACAGTCAAGCGGTTAAATGAAATAATTTAACGTAGGTAACTACCTATCTATAATATAATTACAATTTGTTTATTTATCAAATCATATTAAAAAAATTAAGATGTGCGCTAAACGTTGCCAATCATCATCTTACTGCCCTTGTCCCATGTTACTTGGGGTCGGCGCAACACGTTTTCCTTTTCCACCCTCCCCTGTCAACAGTCGTGCAATAGTAATCACTCCGTGTGAGGAATGTTATGAAAGAGAACTTTCATATCATTCCTCACACAATCCATCCATCTTTTCTTTAGCCTTCCTCTCCTGCTCCATTCATCAACATTTAGGTATATTCATCACTCTTTTAGTCACATGCATTTCCTCTCTCCACATCACATGCCCTACCAGGCCAAACGATTTCCTTTCAACTTTTCTGTCACTGGCGCCACTTTTAAACTTCCCCTTATTATAATATAATAGGTACTCATTATCCATTTTCGTCACTCCACACAGCCATCTCAACATTCTCATCTCCACTACATGCAATCTGTTTTCATCCGTATTCTTCACGGCCCAACATTCCGATCCATACAGTCAATAGAAATAATACATATTAATCGTCAATTCATCATCCTCTATTGTTACTAAGTTCTATAGTAACTGACACATGCGCGCGCATAGGGCACTGCACTGCACCTTGCCGACGTGAAGTGGTGTTGCCATGGCTACCACCACCACCATGGAATTGGATGAAGTGAGCTTTATCACGCCGCGCTTGCGCGGCAGAGGCGCTGAAGAAATCAGACCAATCAGAGCAAGGCGTGAAGTGAACAGAATCGCATGAAGTGTGCTTTATCACGCGTACACCGCGCTTGCGCGAAGCTCTGCATAAATATCACACTAAGGTTTTTTTCCCATCATCGGGGGCCATGTCCATATTAAATTATGCCTATTCGTGTTCACAGACAATATATATTTAGTATCTATTTATTTCAATGTCTAAATCCATCCGTTTTTAGATAATTAAAAAGTCAGTTTATTGCCTACATTTTGTTTACAAAATTTTTCGGGCTATGTTTTTTTATTTGTACACACAACGTATTTACCTAATTTTAAAACTAACAGAATTAAAATAATAATAATATACAGTACAAGAAGTATATAAAAAAAGTGGAGCAAACGATCTTACGGCATCAAAAAATTCGTCCGCATCGCTGTTAACAGGAAAAGTGCCCAAAAGGCAACAGTCGACCAACCGCTTGGCGATGTCCCGAAATACTCGATAGGCATTCGGAGTATTCGGACCCCACGGCCCTAATGTTTCAACCCCAAACGGCTCAAAAATATAGCCACCAATAAGGTTGTTATATTTGCGCCGTGAGGCTTTTTGCACCTGCAGCAGCCGCCCCAGCACAGCCCGCCGTGCTGCGATGATGGGATGGCGCGAGGGTGTCGTCACAGGTTGCATACCACACCAACGGCCTGCCCATCTTCCAAGGCATTATGGTCATTCCGTCTGGCCTCTTCCCATCATCGCGTGCCAAGTGCCAAGCCTTTGGGTTCTAACACAGCTAGCTGGCACCACGGCGGTGACAAGAGCCCGACGGATGATGTCATTAATGCTTGTGTGCCGTGCCAAACGACCAGCACTCTTGCTGCAGGAAACGCCATGGTGTCCGAGGCGCTCGACTGCTTCACCGCACTGACAGCGATGCGGAGCCCAGCAAGGTGCGCCCAAACGCAGACTAGTAGCGAGCCAGAAAGTAGTGTCACCCAGCATAGTACCTATTTGATTAATTTATTGAGTTTACCTAATTAAATAATAAGTAAAAAGAACATACACACATCAAAAAAAGTTTGCCATCAGTTTGAAAATTAGAAATCTGTTTTGGTACAGTAGACTACATTATGATTTCTTCTTTTTAGATTCTTTCAGGCAGTGAATTTCTATAAAAAAAAATATAACGTAAACACTTTGTCTTGATAAAGTTAAATTTTACAAATATATCAACTTTTGCTAGTAATCACAAACTTTTTTGATGTGTGTAGGTAGTAATATCCCATCATCTAGATTGGCAGAAAACCACAGAACAAATTCAAAACCTTTTATTGCAAACCACTCCTGCAAACAAGAAAAATTAAAATGATTATATAATGTATGTTTGTTTATTCTAAGCTGATACAATTATTTAGGTTATTAGGTTGCCGTAGTCTAATTTGAAATTTTCCTGTTTATTGTTTTACACGCTATGTCGCATAGATGTAAATCAATACTAAGAATGTCTGTCATGCAAACATCCAACTCTCCTGATGCAGGTCTACTGGAAAAATATTCTAATGATAAATCTTTTTGTATTTTACTTTATTAAGTGTATAGTGTGTTCATAAATAAATAATTAAATAGAATTTATTCAGTTTTATCACATCAAACTATTTTGCTAATACATTTTTGCTACATTTTTCTTGATGCCGGGGAACGGAGCTAAGTCGGATGTGTGTTAACTGGACGCCACCACCGCTGGAAATAATGGTAAGCATTTATTACTACTTGATTTATTTAATTCCTACACTCATCCGTGTATAATATTTTCTTGAAACAAAATTGTGATTGTCATCAGTATAGTAATTTAGTACTTTCAATAAGTATATATACTGGTTAAGTATATATACTGATTTATTTATAATAATTATTAAAATTAATTGTTTTGCATACAATGAGTTGCAGCATTTCTTAAGTCCATGCTCCAATTTATTTGGTCCGTAAATGATGTATATTTATCAAAAAAAGTTTGTGAAATAATGAATATACCAGGATTGACGTTGTAGCAGCATCAACATACCCAAGTAAGCGCGCCACGCGCGCCTATAACAACGTCATCAAATCAAGTAGAGTCGGTGTTCCTTTATTGTCTTCAGTTCATAAGGCATTACTTAGAAACTGCAGGGCTCATCGGTCAGTGGATTGTCTTAGAGGCATCTGCTAAGAGATAGAATATTTATCAGATTAATAATATTCAATGTGTGCCTATTCTTTTTTTTTAGTTTACTTTTTTAGTCCTACTGCTGGGTAAATGTCTCGCCCATAGTTTTCCATAAGTTGTTTTTTCGCTGGCCAATCGGTCAGGAACGAGTCCAAATCGTAACGACAGCGTTTCATAGGCCTGCCTCGGTGACGACGACGACTGACGACGCCGGTCTTCGGGCACCGTGTGGCGATTGAGGCCCCCCTACACTTTTAACTATTATTTATTATCACCAAGTTAACTAGACACTTGCCATACTTACCTGAGTGGCTACCTAGGTACCACTAGTTCTTTCAAAGCTAACCATAATTTCAGACGAAAGACGTCCTCGTCCACTGCCAGACATGGTGCCAAAATCCGCGCCAAAATTTCTAGAAAAACTTTTACCAACATGTCAACATTAAGTCGTATTACTACTTAACACATTCACGATTACAAACTAGTAATTATTGTCACTGACAAACTAATTCAAAATAGGTACTAAATTCAAACTTTCATTTGTTTATTTTGTACCTAGATAATTTTGGACTTTCTTTTGGAACTGCAAACACAAACACAAAAAACGTTGCGGACGGAACCACAGACTACATAGAGAACAGACGGAACCATAGCAAGACATTTTCACCACAGATGATTTAGATTTGATTAATCTTGATCAAATAAATAATTACTAAATAATTGTAACTAACAAACTAATTCAAAGTATTTAAATGTACTTAAGTAAAAAATACATTTGTTTATTTTTAAAACTTGGAACGTTGCGGGCGGTGCGAGTCACCAGTCAACAATAATTTTCTTTCTTTGACAATGGGGAATACAACTTATACAACTGTCAAAATGGCGCTGACGTAGCTAGTTTCCAAAACAAGCTAATACAAGGTGGGTTTTTTTTTTTTTTTTTGAATTTTTCGCTTTGTTGTGTTCCCAAATACTTCGAAATTGGAGTTCACCATTTCCCGAAAGACCCTAAAATTAAAAGATTGTTCCAAGCTATTCGTGAAGTTTTTTTTTTTTAATTTCGCAGAGTACGAGGTTATGTCGGAAACATTTTGAAGAAAGTGATTACAAGGAAATATAGTGTTAAATTCTGACACTTTCCATGTCAAATAATTGATTTAAAATATTGAAATGAATGAAAACAACGAAATAGTGAAATTTAAAGATCGCGGTTTTTAAAATGCGCGAGCTTAAGCTTAAGTTGGCGAGCTAACTTACTCGGCTCGCCGTCGCCGTCGGTGACACACGTGAAGATTTGTCACACTGTATCGCGATGTTTTCGACTTTTCTGAACCAAACTAAACATACATTACCCAAATAACGAAACAAAATGCTGGCTCACGACTCGCGGCGATGACAGACGTATGATTGTTTGGTTGACGTTGACGTAGTTTGGTTCAGAAAAGTCGAAAACATCGCGATACAGTGTGAGAAATCTTCACGTGTGTCACCGAACGGCGAGCCGAGTAAGTTGGCGAGTTTAAAAACCGCGATCCACGTACGTATGTCTATCCGCCACTTGAGTATTATTATGTAATTAATAAAACTAATCTTGTCAAAGAATTATACAATTATTGTTGACTGGTGGCTCGCACCGCCCGCAACGTTCCAAGTTTTAAAAATAACAGCAACTTTAAAATAAACAAATGTATCAATTAAGTGCACAAATACTTTGAATTAATTTGTTAGTTACAATAAAATTATTAAGTAATTATTTATTTTTATATGATCAAGATTACTAAACTTCATCAAATCTTAATCATCTGTGGTGGAAATGTCTATAAATGCCACTATGGTTCGGTCCGCAACTTTTTAGCGCACTACCTATTATTAATATTAATCTGTGCACTGAGGTTTGCCTTTGCCCTAAGTAGTATCTCTATGTAGTCTGTGGGTTTGCCTTTGCACTTGTTGATCCAAAAGTCCAATAATATCTACAAAATAAACAAATGAAAGTTTGAATTTAGTACCTACTTTGAATTAGTTTGTCAGTGACAATAATTACTAGTTTGTAATCGTAAATGTGCTAAGTAGTAATACGACAGAATGTTGATATGTTGGTAAAAGTTTTTCTAAAAAATTTGCCGCGGATTTTGGCGCCTATGTCTGGCAGTCACAGAGCACTATTATGATAGACAGAGCACAATATTATTTAACTGCTGGCAGTGGACGAGGACGTCTTTCGTCTGAAATGATGATGCTGATGATGAAGAAATGGGTTCCTCAACTCCAGAATTCCTGGGTTGCAGTTCATAAATAAGTTAACTAGAACATCAGTCTGATGTTAGCTTTGCAAGAACGAGTGGTAGCCAGTCAGGTAAGTATGGCAAGTATCTTGGTGATAAAAAGTAATAGTTAAAAAGTGTAGGCCTCGATCGCCACACAGTGAGAGCCCGAAGACCGGCGTTGTTAGTCATCACCGAGGCAGACCTAAGAAACGCTGTCGTTACGATTCGGACGCGTTCCTGACCGAATGGAGAGCGAAAATACAACTTATGGAAAAGTATGGGCGAGACATTTGCCCAGCAGTAGGACTAAAAAAGTAAACATAGGCACACATTGAATATTATTAATCCGATAAATATTCTATCTCTTAGCAGATGCCTCTAAGACAATCCACTGACCGATGAGCCCAGTTGCTAAGTAATGCCTTATGAACTGAAGACAAGGAACATCGTTGATTTGATGACATCAATCCTGGTAACTTCACAAACTTTTTTTGATATGTATACATATTACGGACCAAATAAATTGAAGCATGGAATTAAGAAATGCTGCAACTCATTGTACAACAACAACAATACAACTAATTTTAATAATTATTATAAATAAATCACACCAGTATATATACTTATTGAAAGTACTAAATTACTATACTGATGGCAATCACAATTTTATTTCAAGAAAATATTATACTCGGACGAGTGCAGGAATTAAATAAATCAAATAGTAATAAATGCTTACCATTATTTCCAGCGGTGGTGGCGTCCAGTTAAAACACATCCGACTCAGCTCCGTTCCCTGGCATCAAGAAAAATGTATTAGCAAAATAGTTTGATGTGATAAAAATGAATAAATTCTATTTATTTATTTATTTATGTACACACTATACACTTAATAAAGTAAAATACAAAAAGATTTATCATTACAATTTTTTTCCAGTAGACCTGCATCAGGAGAGTTGGATGTTTGGGTGACAGACATTCTTAGTATTGATTTACATCTATGCTACATAGCGTGTAAAACAATAAACAGGAAAACTTTAAATTAGACTACGGCAACCTAACAACCTAAATAATTGTATCAGCTTAGAATAAATGTACATACATTATAATCATTTTAATTTTTCTTGTTTGCAGGAGTGGTTCGCAATAAAAGGTTTTGAATTTTTTCTGTGGTTTTCTGCCAATCTAGATGATGGGATATTACCACCTACACACATCAAATTTGTGATCACTAGCAAAAGTTGATATATTTGTAAAATTTTACTTTATCAAGACAAAGTGTTTACTTTATTTTTTTTTTTATAGAAATTCACTGCCTGAAAGAATCTAAAAAGAAGAAATCATAATGTAGTCTACTGAAACAAAAAAGATTTCTAATTTTCAAAATGATTGCAAACTTTTTTTGATGTGTGTATGTTCTTTTTACCTATTATGTATTTAGGTAAACTCAATAAATTAATGAAATAGGTACTATGCTGGGTGACACTACTTTCCGGCTTGCTACTAGTCTGTGTTTGGGCGCACCTTGCGGGGCTCCGCATCGCTGTCAGTGCGGTGAAGCAGTCGAGCGCCTTGGACACCATGGCGTTTTCTGCAGCAAGAGCGCTGGTCGTTTGGCACGGCACGCAAGCATTAATGACATCATCCGTCGGGCTCTTGTCACCGCCGTGGTGCCAGCTGTGTTAGAACCCAAAGGCTTCAAAATTCAAAATTCAAAAGTCATTTATTCAAACTAGGCTGAGAATCAGCACTTTTCGAACGTCAAAATTACATAAGACAGTCCCCCAAAAACGCCCGCCCTTCACCACTTCCTAGTGCTTTTGCTGGAGAGAAGAAGTGGCGCAACAAACTCCCCAGCAGCACAGCTGTCTGTTCAGTTAGAAAAAAACTTGATTCTATACAATAGTATGCAAATCATTTACATTACTCAACACAAATCATTAAATAAAAAAATATATTTGCCATAATGACAGCTAGCACACGCCAATGTACCAAAAAAAAATATCGAAAGCTAAACTCAAGCGAAAATGAATACTAAAAAAACTAAAAACGTAAACAGAACTTAATACCCGAATTATAAAGCCTACAGGTATAAAGGGCGTGCCCGCTTACATATAGCTAATAAAACTGTAACTCGAAGTCACATAATTATGATAAACTAGGACCATCGAAGAAAAATAAATCAACAGTTAGGCAAGAATAATATAATGATCTTCTGTCGAGGTCGCTAGCTAACCACATATTGCAATACAACTAATTAAACAAAAACATTGTAATGAGTCGATTATGTCAATAATAAATGAAAATAAATTTACTTATACAGTCAAATAAAATAACAATTATATAACTCATATGACCTGTCAGTAGGTAAGCTAATTCTGGAGAAAGAACATAAATATTGTCTTGAGTTAATCACAGCGACCAACTATTTTTATCGTTTAAGTAGTCGTTGATAGAGTAGTATGCCTTTGAACAAAGGTTGAATTTTACTTTAGCTTTAAACGCATTAAAAGGCAAATCTAGCAGAGAAGTGGGTAGCTTGTTATAAAAGGTTATACCAAGTGCTTGGCACGCGACGATGGGAAGTGGCCAGACGGAATGACCATAATGCCTTGGAAGATGGGCAGGCCGTTGGTGTGGTATGCAACCTGTGACGACACCCTCGCGCCATCCCATCATTGCAGTACGGCGGGCTGTGCTGGGGCGGCTGCTGCAGGTGCAGAAAGCCTCACGGCGCAAATATAACAACCTTATTGGTGGCTATATTTTTGAGCCGTTTGGGGTAGAAACATTAGGGCCGTGGGGTCCGAATACTCCGAATGCTTATCGAGTAGTTCGGGACATCGCCAAGCGGTTGGTCGACTGTTGCCTTTTGGGCATTTTTCCTGTTGACAGCGATGCGGACGATGTTTTTGATGCCGTATGATCGATCGTTTCCTCCACTTTTTTATATACTTGTACTGTAGGTATATTATTATTATTTGAATGCTGTTAGTTTTTACGTACGTACAAATAAAAAATCCTTAGCCTTAGCTTGAAATTTTTTTGTTGAAAACAAAATGCATTCAATAAACTGACTTCATACAAAAGCGGTTGGATTTAGACATTGAAATAAATAGATAGGTAAGTACTAAATATGTCTTAATTATGTTTCGTTCGTATTTGTTTTGATTCTAATTATTGTCTGTGAATACGAATGGGCATATTAAGGACATGGCCTCCGATGTTGGAAAAAAAAAAAAACCTTAGTGTGACATCTATGCAGCGCCTGGCGCAAGCGCGGAGCCTACGCGTGATAAAGATCACCCGATTCATTCACTTCACTTGCTCTGCGGAGCCTACGCGTGAAGTGATAAAGATCACCCGATTCATTCACTTCACTTGCTCTGATGTCTTCAGCGCGCATGCGTGGCGTGAGAAAGTTCACGTCACGGCGAGGTGCAATATGTACCGCGCGCATTTGTCAGTTCTTTTGAACTTAGTATTAATACAAGATGATGAATTGATGTTTATGATTTGATGAATGTATGGATCGGAATGTTGGGCCGTGAAGAAGACGGATGAAAATGAAAAAAACAGATTGCATGTAGCGGAGATGAGAATGTTGAGATGGATGTGTGGAGTGAAGAAAATGGATAAAGGAAGAAATGAGTACCTATATAATTATAATAAGGGGAAGTTTAAAAGTGGCGCCAGTGACAGAAAAGTTGAAAGGAAATCGTTTGGCCTGGTAGGGCATGATATGAGGAGAGAGGAAATGCATGTGACTAAAAGAGTGATGAATATACCTAAATGTTGATGGATGGAGCAGGAGAGGAAGGCCAAAGAAAAGATGGATGGATTGTGTGAGGAATGATGTGAAAGAGAAGGGAGTGATTACTATTGCATGACTGTTGACAGGGGAGAGTGGAAAAGGAAAACGTGTTGCGCCAACCCCAAGTAACATGGGACAAGGGCAGGAAGATGATGATTGGCAACGTTTAGCGCACATCCCATATTTTTAAATATGATTTGATAAATAAACAAATTGTAAGTATAGATAAGTAGACGCGCATAAGTAGGTACCTACATTAAATTATATTTGCATTCAATTCATCAGCTGACAATCATAAAACAAACAATGTAAGTACCTACCTACCTATGCGCAAACTACGAAGAGAAGAGGCTTTGTAGGTAGTAGCTGTAGGTACCTACATAATGGACATTGCATTTTCTTAGGGCGCCTTCAAATTTGCCGCATAAAATAAAGAAGAATTCCGCAAGAATTCTTGCGGCACTCTAGTGGCGCTGCCTCGGCCCGGCTAAAGTGCCGTAAGCATTGCATTGTCAGTACCTACCTATTACTTGTTATTTTGTTTGATTGTTGAGGTTAATTTCTTTCATCTATAGCCGGCTAAACGCTATATTCCCTTGGCTTAGCAAGTGAAAATGGCTGAAAGGTAGGTTAGGTTAGAGTGCCAGGGTCCGTTTAGGCACAAGAGAATGTAGTGTTTTGGGAATGTGGTGTTTTACAGCGATCTAGCCTCAACAATCAAACAAAATAGGTAAGTACCAAGTGACGTGACTTAGTGACAACGACAATGCAATGCTTACGGCACTTTAGCCGGGCCGAGGCGCTGTTAATAAAGTGCCGGTAGTAGCAATTTATACCTAGCGATAGAGTGCCGCTAGTGGCAATCTATACACTGCCTCAATAAAATCAATGAAATGATGCGCGGATGTAGCACTGCAGTCGCGTGTTTTATATTATATGGATTTACGCTGCCTCCGCGCGACACTTTGCGGCAAATTTGAAGGTGCCCTTACCTAATGTTTTGAGTATGTGATAACTCGTTACATATCTACTTAGAGGTTAAATTTAGTAGTAGGTAGGTACCTAGTTAATTTTAAAAAACAGTTTTCATTGAAAACAACAAAATGTAGACAATAAACTGACTGACGTTTTAAATGTACAAAAATGGTATGGTTTAGACATTGAAATAATATATAAAAGCATTGAAATAAATAGGTACTAATTATTGTCTTTGAATACAAATAGGCATATGGACATGGCCGTCAATGAGGGAAAATTAAAAAAAAAACTCATGTGGTTTCCATGGTGACCGCCCGAGTGGTTACCTAGGCAACAGCACTTCGGCGAGGCGAAGTGAGCGCAGTGTTTCCACTTAGGGATTTTTCCCTTTTTTAGGAATAAATTACCAATATTATGCATGATCAAGGGATATTTTATTTTGACAGGGATTTAGGGAATTTTGGGGAAAAATTGAACTTGAGTTGATGTATATTGTTTATAGTAGGTAGGCAACACCCAATGTATTGCTTTACACTATGGCATCACCGATTTAGGTGATTCCCTCAAACTCGTAATGAATGTAATCGGTCTAATTTTAGTTTACCATGTTAATTTTATTGTACTATTACCGTGGCTATTGACGACATCGGAACTAAGTCGCATTATATCTAGAGTTGGTTTTTAATAATGTTTTTTTTTGTAATCTCGATTGTTTTGTAGGTATTTAATGCTATTAAATATGTGGAATGATTTGTTATTTTTTATTTAAACTTTACGCATTAAAAAAAGGTACAAAGTCGGACTATTATCATCATGATCACCAAGTCAAGGATTTTTTTTTATGGGAAAATTCATGAAACTGGGGTAAACCAAAAACGTAATTGGAAACACTGAGTGAGCACCGCGACTGAGCAGTGCGCGCGTTACAAATGTCAGTTTTACCTAATATTATTAAGATGATGTTACTATTGGCAACGTTTTGGAGGTAGGTACCTACTACAACTACAATAAAACATTGTAGGTCCTTATTGGACGTCGGTATTTAGTGACGCGTTACAAACTTACAAGATAAGTCGGTGGGTAGGTAAGTTATAAAAACCACAATGTGATAGTGTCCGCTTAGCGCGCAAGCGCGATTCTTACCTTTTCAGCGTGGGGTGAAGTGATTCGATGCGCCCGTTGCAAGAGTGTCAGCTGTTGAACTGAAGACTTTTGTACCTAATGATTTGATGAATATTATTTTATTATTGGCAACGTAGGTAGAATCTCCAGTAAAATATTAGGGACATAATATTATAATCTACATGTATTTTCATTTAAATGACTAAGTACCTGCATCGTTAAGGTAGGTAGGTACGTTGCCAACTTGCCACATAGTTTGTTTGGGGTTAAATTACACACTATTATCACTCGATTGCGTTATAAATCAGTCAACAATGGGTTCATAATTACGAACTTATGTCGTTGCGCATTTTCAACGTGCAGATAGTACCTATGTTTTATTTTATTTATTGTAGGCACCTGCGTGCGCCTCAGACTAGGTATTTATATTATGGACTAGTCTAGGAACAAAATAGAATAAAACAAAATTGAGTTTCTGACTGAATATCTGTTTTGCTAGTATTTTATTTAAAACCCCCTAAATAGTAATGTTTAGACACTTAAATACTAGCTTTGAAATAATATAAAATGATCAATTGAATTAGCATAAAAATATGTAATTAAAATCTCGATTATGATTGTAAATGTAATGCTTGCTCATCCCTAGCACCAGTGAGATGACATTGACAGCTCACTCCACCATCACTTCGCCTAAGTTTTCACCGTGAGATTTTTACAGAATAGCACGGCAGTGTTGCGGAATTCATACAATTCAATAAGAAAGTACTCACCCAGTATTGTGATTAAAAAGTTGTATTCCGTAAACTTAAGAACCGAAATAAAATTATAAAATATTCCTCTTCGTCACAAATAAATAAGACGCGCGCTCGGCGATGAAGTATGCTCCAACCCAATTTTGTCAAATTGGTTGACTTGACATGACATTGACTTGCATGACGTTGTCAATCACCTGTCATTGCTTAGCTTAGGTTGAAAATTAGGTTACCAGTTTAAAAAAATGCACAGTTGGTGTACAGTTCGCGTCAAATAACTCTGCCGCTCTGAAGTTAGGTTGCGCATGCGCGCTGGCATGCGCACTACTGTTTTTTAAGGCAGATTGACTACTGCGCAGTCATTTGTAGCCTACTTCAGAGCGGCAAAGTTATTTGACGCGAACTGTACACATACCCCCATGGACTTATTAAACAAACAGGACCAAAAACGCGAGCCGAGAGAGATAATGTGTACAGAGGCTATTCATCTCTTTCTAATAGGGTGACCAAACATTCATAGAACAGGAAAGTTCGTTTTGAAATCATTGTGGTTAACACTAAGTGATTTCAAATTTGTATAATAAGTCCATGCATACCCCACTGGACATTATTCATTCTCTTATTACATTATTTTTATATAATATAGATTTATTATCATAATTACCTTTTAAGCAGTGTTAGTTTCTTGCCGCTCTTCAATCAAATTACCATGGTTATTTTCGGTTGTTTGCTTGTTCCATAGAATGTAATTGACTTGCTGTGACTACTGTGAGATGCTGTGAGTCTCAACAGCTTTTTGGCCTCGACTAATCAACTTGGTTGAATGCGGAATGGTCTATTAATTAACTCATGAGGGGCAAGCAGCAAGTAGGTTAAAATCCAAAAATTATTGGATTGCCTTGCCGGCCTCCCCTAGTGAGTACCGTAATAGGTAGGTAATACGGGCTGGTATCCGCAACTCCACGTCAAAGCGCGTATTTTGCGTACCTACACAACGCTCAATGCATATAATATATCTTTTCTCTATGGCTCAATGTTGAACAGTTGACCCAATTTCACCAAACACAAAAATTAGCTAACAGGTCATTAAACTCAGGTTATTGCTTTGATTGGCTCACTGACATGACAACAGCCAATCACAGCAGTTGACATGTGTGTTAACAGTCTGTTATATCTAACTGTGCGTTTGCACTGGCGAAACATTCCCAACAAAACATGTTGGGATCTCTATTTTCTGTCAATTTTCCATACAATGTTTGACAGTAACTAGAGATTTCAACATGTTTTGTCGTGATGTTTCGCTAGTGCAAACGCACAGTAACAGAGTATGGTGAAAATGAGTCTAAATGTCAATGCCCCTAGCCTAGTGGAAAGTCAAAGTTACCTACATGCTCTGTGGGTGGGTCGTTGTCCAATTTTTGACGGACGATTGAACGAATCGCAACAGAAAGCCAATTCTCGCACATAGAAAACGTTCACATTCAAGTCGCAATCTGTCAAACTTGTCTAAAATGTTGATAAATAAATTGTATTTGAACGTTCTAAAAAATACGGGAATTGACCTCAGTTTTCCCGACAACGAAAACGGTGGGTAGAAAACGGTCGTCGTTGCAACGCCCACCCCTACTAATGTCAATGTCGCTGTCACATTAAGTCACATACATTTGTCTGTCAGACGATGACCAAACGTCATTCAGTCAGTTCAGTCACAGGAGAAACTGAATAGTGAATTTAATTTCATAATTAATTTAATTTTATCTCATTAACCATAGGCTGCGTACTTCATCGTTGTGGGCTCTTTTACTTAAGCTTTATTTGAAACCAATTGACCAGTTATCGTGTAGCGTAATACACTCACAAACACGTTCAGAGTCTAAACATTGAATGATACTCGTATTTCTTCGTAATGTGAAAGCAAAAACTTAAAACAAACATGTATTGTAGTAGGAGATAAGTGCCATTACTTGTATATATAGCAGTGTCTTTCCTTCGTCACAAGGTTTTATTGTCGCTTGTGTAAAACCTTTGTCTATTTTTGTGGATAGCCTTATTTATGTACTCAATTATTCGCGACTCAGTGCCAATGGAGTATGATAACGATGAGAATACGTGGCGTAGGCCTTCGACGCCTAAGGTGGAACGCTCAGCGTGCGGCCAGATCCCCAAGCGGTCGTCAACTGTGGCTGTTGTGGTACTTGGACTAGCTGTACTTAGCTGCTTGCTCGGTTATTGTGTGCTCAGTGAAACCCTACCCTACGAATCTAAGACCCTGCGTCTTGTTATTATTGTAAGTATTCAATTTATTATTTCGCACATTTTTTTATGAAGAGATGTTGTTTCAAGATTTCATTGAAACCATTAATTACAGCATTTTTTTTAAGTTAAATTAAGACAATTAAAATGTGTACCAATGACTGAATAAAAAATCATTAATATACATTATTTTTATATTATATCATCATGGATTGCAATGATTAACAACACACACGACATAACATCACGCCTGTAATCCCCGAAGAGTTAGGCAGAGGTGTACCTCCTTATAGTACACCCAGATATGTGTTTTAAGTCCCATGTAATAGGGGGCGAGCCTATTGCCTATTGCCATCAACCGGGCACAAATCCAGACTCCAGGCTGCTACTGAGAAATTCCAGATGGAAAGACCCAATAACACTGCCCAACCTGGGAATCGAACCCAGGACCTCATGCTCAGCAGTAGTGCTTGGGACCACTACACCAAGGAGGCAGTTAAAAATGAATAAGTCATTTTCTATTCTCCTTTTGATGTTCTAAATTAAGTTTCAGATACAGACAGACATCTTTATTCAAAATCAAAAGTCATTTATTCAAAGTACGCTGAGAATCACCACTTTTTAAATGTCAAAATTACTTAAGAGAGTCCTCCAAAATGCCTGCCCTTCACCACTTCCTAGTGCTTTAGCTGGGAAGCAGCACAGCTGTCCGTTAAGTTATAGGACGTTGATTCTATACAATATTATGAATATTATTTGGACCCCTATCATATAAAAAATTACTGTAGTATTTATGTTAATAATCAATTTACTGCAGGCATCCATACATACCTTTTATGTTCACATGACACAAACATTAAGAAATAAGATTATTTGTGGTTCTGACTGTATATTTCTCCTTTAATTCAACATCTAATATTGTAATTTATTTATTTTCCCAGCTGTTCCGCCATGGAGCCAGGACCCCGGTGGAGACATACAGCAGTGATCCATACAGAAACTATCAGTGGCCTGATGGACTCGGCGGTCTCACTAATGTAAGTTTACAATTACCAGAAGTAACAAAAATGTATGGCTTTGGAAACTAATCATATTGACTGAAAGTAGATCAACTCTAAAAATAGAATACTAAGATTTTTGTAGAAAATTTGGATATGTAATGTAATGTAATGTATAATAATTGTATTTAACATCTTCAGCAACCTATAAATATTAGTCCATTGCTGCACATATCTAAGGCCCATAGCCCAGGGTTCTATAAAAACCCTGCTCAAGACTCGAGCATTACTTAAGAGGGTGCATCCTAAAAGTTGGCAACGTCGTAAATAGCTGTCAAATATTTACCTGTTTCGATTAATTTGGAAATAATACTGTATGGAAATAAGAAATGTGGCTAACCAATTGACTAGAATATTAATAACGAATTGCAATTATAACATTGAATTTGATGTTGTACCCGTTTTAGATGAAAAAAAGGCATTTGGAAAGTTTCCAAATACTTTTTTTACATCTAAAACTAACTATTCGGTGTTACGATATTAATTATTGCATTTCATAATCAATATCCTAGTTCGCTAGTTAGCCACATTTTTTATTTCCATACAGAAATATTATCAAATTAATCAAAACAGCGAAATATTTGACATCTATTTGCGACGTTGCCAACTTTCAGAATAAACACTCTTAAAACTAGTCTCAATCAAAAGGCTTTAAACAAGTTTTAAGTAATGCTTGAGTTTTGAGTGAGGTTCTGTAACATGGGCCTAAGTCTCGCCAGAAAGCTATCTGCTAAGCCTTACTCATCCATTCAGTTCCAACCATCAAGATTTCTGTAATGTTACATCAAAATCGTTTATTTGCAAAAATAAGGTGCATAAAGTTCTTATAGATACTAAAAAAGATGTCTTATTCTGCGTTTAATTTTGTTGGCATGCCAATTTTACATACTTAAATTATTATCAGAAGTTTTTTACGTATAATTAGTCAATGATGAAACATGTGTGAATGAGACTTGTTTGTTAAAAAGAGTTGAGATAAGAAAACTTAATTTTAAAATATACTTAAAAAACAACAGTTGCTTTGTAAAATAAAATAGCAATGTCAGTTAAATATTGATTATTGTGGTGACAAGCAATTTAGTAAATAAGTTTCTTATCTGTGCCTCTAGTAACAAGAGCTAGGATAGCAAAAAATGTGCTGCCCTGTGTTCCCTCCCTGTTATAATGAGAACTGTTGTATGGATAGATGTAAATGAAACATTGAAATAAAGAAAATACTGAAAATGTGTTATTGTGTTTGTGCGTAATGTACATTATTTTGCATACTATTGTATAGAATCAAGTTTTTCTAACTTTGAAATTTTTTAATTATGGTATTTTATTGGTTTTTCTAGGCTGGGAAGCTTCAGCTGTATGAATTAGGCAAGAAGTACAGAAGTTACTATGCAAACTTTATCCCTGAAGAGTACTGCGAGAAGGACGTGTTTATACGCAGCAGCGACAAGTCCCGCTGTCTTATGAGCGCGTACACATTCCTTGCGGGCCTGTACCCGCCCACAGAGAGGCAGATGTGGCACCCCGAGCTGCCGTGGCAGCCTGTACCGGTACACTCGCTGCCGAAGGAACTGGACAATGTAGGTCCTGACGATACTGAATATTTTTATTATTAGTAGTCAAAATAAAATATTACCATACTGCCTATCAAGTATGAACAGCGAAAGTGGGAAGTGGGCATCGTTGAACGTGATTTCTCGCGTCCACAATCTCAAAATTAATAAAGTCTTGAGATATGAAAAATCAATTTACATTCTATTTTAGATAGTTGCAGCAACAAAACCATGCAAAGTATGGAAAGCAATGTATCAAGAGCAACTGGCTGAAAAGAACGCCGATCCGAAGTTCACGGAGTTATTCGACTATTTGAGCAAACACACGAATCAGAGCATGCGCAGTGTCCTGCCTGTGGATTTCTTGTACAGCACTCTCTTAGCTGAGCAGGAGGCGGGACTCAAGCTGCCAGAGTGGACGCGGACAGTGTTTCCGAGCAAAATGCGGACGCCATTCATGCTGAGTTTAGCTTTGTTGTCTTATAACGAGACCTTGCAGAGGCTACAAGTGGGTGAGTTGTTAGTACAATAATTAAGACCGCGGCGACCCTTGAATTGTCCATACAAACGTAATACCTAAATCATTTGCAATTTGAGCATATTTCCGTCATATTATGTTAATATTCGGATTAAGACAGTATTTATCTAGGCTTGTACATCTTTTTTTCCCAAAAAACTTACCTAAAATAAAGTTTAAGCGAATTGAATTTCGCACAATTTTTACAGCTAAATGACATGTTTTCATATTGTTTTTTCTATAGTATAAACCAGGGCTTGGAACCGGTTAAGAAATACCGGTTAATATAGTTCATAAAACCGGTAAAATACCGTTCAGCGATTAACCGGTTAATTACGAAAACAGTTTCGCCTAAACCTAAATAATTTTGGTTACCGGTTATTACAGAGAATAGAATTTTAGAACTCGCGCTAACCTGAATAAACCGGTTTTACTCAGACGCACGCCTGCCGCCGCCGTTTTTTACATTCTCACGCGCTTGTTTGTGTTTTGTTTTCTTTCGTAGTTCGCCGCAAAGAGAATTTGGTTCGCATCTTTCATACAAGAAGTGTCGTGCGGCCGCTACTTAATTCGTGTTTTATAATAGCATAGACAGTGTTATAATAACATGTATCATGAGAAAAAAGGAGGAGAGTAAAATGTATTCCATGTTCGATTATTTACAAGAGACAAAAAATATATGTAAAAAAATTACGAAGTTATGAAAAAAAAAAAGTCGGGAGGTGTCGTGGGACACCCGGTGGGAACGAAGTTCTTTTAGCTGCATATTATATATTAATAAAGAGCCATCTAGTATAATTTTTAACAAGGCTAAAAATCTTTCTATACTACATGGCTCTGAATTAAAAACAATAACATCTGACATATTGACTGACGTATATAAATGATATGACTTTGACTTCGACGCCTTCAACTTTGACTTTGACTTCGACTTCGACTTTGCCTTCGACTTCGACTTTGACTTCGACTTCGACTTCGACCTTGACCTCGACCTCGACTTTGACCTCGACCTCGACTTCGACTTCGACTTCGACATCGACCTCGAATTTGACTTTGATTTCGACTTCGACGTCGACTTCGACTTTAATTTGAAAAACTTTTCTCAAATACACAAAAAAGTGTCGTTACAACTTTTGGTCTTATTAAACAAAAGTGTCGTTACAACTTTTGGTACTAATTTTTTCCGTCCAGCCCCCTTTCGCAACGCGCGAAAGGGAACTTCGTTCCAAAAAGACTAGGTAAGGGACGGTCGATCTTTTTGTTTTTATGCAATATGAGTTTGCTCTTGACCTCGATCTCGCCTGACGAAATGCGATGGATGAGAACTATGATAAAACGAGCAAACCCAGAAAATGCCTGTTCACTGTTGCTTTGAACGCAGAAACTCTCCGAAGTACAGTCTGTAGAAAACCGACAGGCAGGTAACATTACGCTGATGAGCTAGGCTGTGAAGCCTAGCCTCCAGCGCCTCGTCGCATATGAGCCTTTTTGCTCTGCATTCCACCAAATCCGCCAAGCTGGTATATTGCTGAGCCTTCCCATAAGTGGCTGCAATATTCCATACAGGAACGGACCTGAGCTTTGTACAAACCCAGAATCTGTTCAGATGTGAAGTACCGGTCACCTCGGCGGTGACCTGTCGCGTCCAGCCCTGGTCCAGGCCATGGTACGGAGCGAGAGGGCATGGCAAGCCGTCACCTCCTCCTGCAAAGCAGTAATGATCGCGAGGGAGGAGGCGGAGCGCGTGAGGGAGTGGTAAATTTCGCGCCCTCACGGTCCTAGCCGCCGCAGGAGACGAACTGGGCGTCGGGAATCGGTAGCCGATTTCCGGCCACCGTAGGCGCGGGCTTGCGGACGGAGAGCAATGGGTAGCTCTCCGATAAGGATCAGGCCCGGGTCGACGGCGCGTTGTATTCCACGAGCGCCTCAAAGAGATGTCAGCAGAACTGACGGGGTTTGCTAGGGCCGATGCCTGCCGGGGTTGCGGGAAACTCCTAAGGGGAGACCGGGGCCCCTGGCAACGTACAGGCAACTGAAGGAACACGGGTGGGTTTCAGTCAGAAAGAGTCTGACACGCCCTTCCACTCCGCCCAGAGCGGGAGAAGTTATTTGATGACTTCCCAACCAAACAAAAAAACAATACTG
The DNA here is from genome assembly GCA_948150665.1 of Conistra vaccinii. Taxonomy (NCBI): domain Eukaryota; kingdom Metazoa; phylum Arthropoda; class Insecta; order Lepidoptera; family Noctuidae; genus Conistra; species Conistra vaccinii. The sequence continues at coordinate 9,608,486 of OX411317.1, read as the reverse complement.
CCTCACCTTATTTAGGATAGCCGGGTATCCTAAATAAGGTGAGGCAGTCTTTTTTTTTTGGCTGCAGTCTGTGCTTTTGACTCGGTGGTTGAGCCAAGTTGAGATCTGACGTCAATTCTATGCCCAAAAGCTCCAGGCGGTCGGTAACACCTCGGAAACTAGATGATAATTGGAACTGGATCCTTTTGCCAGTGAAAAGACAGGGCTGTGTTTTCTGAGCGTTGAAGTTGACCAGATCATCGTCGCCCCACTGTGAAACATTTAAGATAGATTTCATTCACGCCACCATGGCTTCTCTAAGAGTAGCTGTTTCCTCTCTGCTGGGTCTTGCACTAGATAGGTGTTTTTCTAAGACTGTGCTGTTATCTGCGAACCCAATAGCACCCAGCTGTAGCGGGTCGTTAATATAGAGCAGAAATAGAGTCGCAGAAAGAATACACCCCTGAGGAACACCAGCATCAGTAGCCATAATATGATTCGATGAGTAGCCATCAATGACCACTCTGATCGACCGCTCACTTAGGAAGTTTGAAATACAGTTGCAAAAGTCAGCAGGGATTCTGAATGCGGGAAGCTTACCCAACAGACTAGCATGCCAGACCCTGTCAAAAGCGTTTGATATATCAAGGGACACAGCAAAGGCTTCGCCATGTCTCTCAGTGGCCTCGCCCCAGCGATGTGTAATAAACACAAGAAGATCTTAAGTTGACCGACCACGGTGGAAGCCATACTGATGGTCACTGAGGAGCTCATTGTCTTCCAGGCATACTAGCAGCTTATTATTAAGAGCCCGTTTCATAAAACATAGTATGGAGGTTATGGCGATTGGTCTGTAGTTGACAGGGTCGGCACGCTTACCCTATTTGGGTACTGGCTCCACATTGGCAAGCTTCCAGGTCTTCGGCACCTCTCCAGTTTTTAGAGAGGTGATACAAGCGCGTCAAGACAGGAGACAACTCTGGAGCACAGCTTTTCGGGACTCTTCCACCCTATTCCGTCAGGTTTGCTGGCTTTATTCATGTCCAGGCCACAGTGAGGTTCTATGTTATGGAGGGTTTGGTTTCCGCACTTAGTCCTTCGATCTCGACCATTATGCGTGGGCCATGGCGACCGTTGGTGGTTATTCCAACCAGCTCACCGCCCTCGAGAAGTTGAGTAAGTCTCCTGGTCTATTCAAAAGATCTGGTTGACCCGAGGGTTTCTGTGCTAATCTGGGTGATGCCCGTGCATTCAAACAGCACATGCGCAATGGTTTCCTCTGCTTTCATGCACGCCCTGCACAGAGGACTGTCCGTTATGTCTATTATATGTATAACAAGCACTTGCTTGTTTAGCGAGCAGTGTCCCGTGATGGTCCTCATCATCAGGCGCAAGCCGTTCCTGTACAGTTGTAATAAACGCCTGGTTAGTCTGTTATCCAAGACTGGCTTAGCTTCCCTGGACTACCTGCAGCACGGTGTCGAGGTCCAGCAGTTCTCCGCTTGTGTGTGGATGAACTCTTGTATCCACCTGCGTAGTTGGTTGAACGGAATGGGTACGATAGGTTCGGGTCCACAAACTGACGTGCTGGATGCTCACCTTGCTAGCTCGTTACCAAGCGATCCACTGTCTTTTTATCCATTGCAGTGTCACTGTTGCGGTTGCGCGAAAAAAAGCAACTTGCACTGAGATGCATGGTTCTACGACGCGCCGTTTTCGAGTTAGGAGATTTCGCAATATTTTTTTATACCTTCTTAATTTCCAAAATGGAACTTCTGTTGAACATCCTTTCTGGAAATAAATTGTCCGTCTAGTCGAAAACCATGAGAACGAAATGAGCAAACCAGATGACCATAAACACAATATCTCGTAAGCGGTGCGACCTAATATACAGTATGTTAACTAACAGAGGGCGTTCCCGTTAACCCGCAATAGTATATCGTCCATACATGCTAGAAAAATATAAAAAACGAAAAAAAAAACTTTTTTTATTTTTTGATCATAAAATATTCACGAAAAATATTAATTTCATACGTAAAACAAACTACAGAGTGTTTGTTTTACGTATGAAATTAATATTTTTCGTTTTCGAATTAAAAAAAAAATGAAAATTTGATTTAAAAAAATTAAATTTTTTTTTTTTTCACTTTCAGTATATTTTCTAGCATGTATGGACGCTATACCTACTATTGCGGGTTAACGGGAACGCCCTCTGTTAGTTAACATACTGTATAGGTAAAAAATAATCTTACCCCCCCCCCACTGTCTTACTCTCTGTACAGCATCCCAATATGAATTTAAGGAATAAATACTGTATTTTTTGTCAAACATGAAAAACTTGAAAAAATCCTTAGCTTTTTCACATCATCTCATGGTTTTCGATTAGAGCAACATTTTTTTTCCAGAAAAAATTCTCATTCGAGCTACCATTTTGGAAATCTAGAGCATTTAAAAAAAAATATATATGTTTTACGCCAAGGTTACTGCAATAAAATTGGGGAACACAAATTTTTAATTTTTCTGTCCTCGCCCATAAAGCTACACTCCAACCAGTAAGTATTTCATTTGATAATAAGGTTTCATTTATTTACGCAAGTCAACCACAAATCCACCTTATAAAATAATAAAATGTTGCACACACGTCGAACGAAACTACTCAGCTAGCAACGCGGTCGAATACAATCTGCTTGTGAGTGCGGAATTGCGCATTCGTTGGCGTAGAGCGAGAGCTTTATTATTGTAGGTGTAAGCGAGATGGCGTATTATGTAGAACTAGTTTTTACCGTCGAAACTCAAATTAACCGGTTAATTTCGCTCAACAGAATCACAATTTGTAAAAAACCGGTTTGTCCCATTAACCGGTTAAAATACCGGTAACCGAAACCTAAACCGCAATCGATTCTGGTTCGGGGTCAATGACCAAAACCGGTTTGGAAAATTAACCGGTTTCCGAGCCCTGGTATAAACAACAATATTTGGAATGTTGTTTCGGCAGAAGCATAGCGTATATTATCAAGTTACAAAGTATAGATAAAATTATGAAAGAATATTAAGTTTTCATTCATCATTTTTGGTATTACGGAACACATCCAAATTTATCGTAAATTGCGATAGCTAGTATCAACGCTTACAACACACAGCACACATAACACACATCAGACACAGACAACAACACAAACACACAACAGGACAGAGATAACAATATTCCAAACGCATTTTCCTTCCATCTCGACTTGCAGTTGCGAGCCATGTTCGCCGGACCCTTAAGGTATTGTCAAAACACCGTTTTAATATTAACATGTAAAATCAAGGCCTTATGCGAATAAGGCCTTGATTTTTGACCGTCAGAAAAGTCTCCATAATACGCCATTCGACGCGGCTTAATAGCTTCGTTAAATTCAATCATTCAGTGTGTATTTTCAGGTCCACTTCTAAAAGAAATAAAGCAGTACCTAGACGAGTCCATCGCGAACGAGAACGTGGACCGCTCTCTGTACGTGTATTCTGGACATGACGTCACGGTCGTGTCCGTCTGGCGCGCCTTCGGGTTCAATGACCTGCTGGAGCCCGAGTACGGAGCCAGCATCGTGATTGAGCTGCACGAAGATCTTGAACAGGAGACATTCTTTGTCAAGGTATGTACAAAGATCATATCATCATAGTATCAAGCCATTTATATAATAATAGCTTTTGCCCACGGCTTCGCCCGCGTGGAGGTCAGAATTTATCCCAGGTCATGGTCTACCCATGACCTGGGATAGATTAAGACATAGGATACTTTTACCCCGGTAGTACCTACAATCCCGTCAGTCCCGTTTAACCTTAACGGAGGGGAACGGGCATTTAAAAAAAAATCTGCTGTTCCATACATTTTGACCGGGTAGGTATTGCACTTTTCTATGAAACAGCTGTTTTTTTTTAATAACCGACGAAAAATTTCAACGCAGTGGGGTTCAGAAGCATGGACTGATAAATGATTAATGATTTTATTTCTGTAAGTAGGTCACAAACACTTTTACACGTCAATCATATTTTTTAAACTAGATGAGGTCGGCGTTTCCTATCTGACTACTCTGAGAAGAAAGGCCGAAACAAATTCAGAGGTCACAGTCTCTTTTAAAGTCCAGACATAGTCTTGGTCAGATCTTAGGACCATGTAGATTTGTATCTGAAATGGTCTTTTGAGGAAAGAATCATACAGATTTGAGTGGACCTGTCCATTCAATGCACGCATTTGTCAGTAATCGTGTAGCTCAACTCAGAGCTTAAGGAGCTCAACGGCTTGACGAACAATACCAAAGAAAGGACATTTGGGTAGGCCGCATAAAGTACTATGTATACCTGCCTGTATACACCGAATTTATAATACGTATATCATATTATTATCGCACCTTTGTATGCGGAAAACATAGGCAGAGAAGCCTCATTTTACATTGCCACGGAACAGAATGGAAGCGATTTTTTGTAACGATATTGCAAAATTAACTTTATGTCAATTAAGTAACGTACAAACAGATACGAGCTTATAACGGGTATTCTCCAACAAACCCGCGACCTGTTATTTGGCTCGTATCTAGTTTGTACGTTATACACTATTGACATAAAGTTCATTATGCTTTGTACGAAAAAAAATCGCTTATATTCCGTTCCGCGGTAATGTAAATTAAGTCTAAAACAAGGGCGATGATTCCTTCAAAATTTTATTCAATCTGTTAAAAAGTTGCATTTCTCATGATTCCAGACATTCTACCGCAACAACACAAAGGTGGAAGTTCCTTTGGAGCTGAAGTTACCATTCTGTGATGATCCATGTACGTACAGTCAATTTAGTACGCACGTCAGCAAGTTTATATCTGACGACTGGGAGGCGGAGTGCGGCAATACAGACAAGTAAAATGTTATAGTCGTTGCAAATCACGAGCGTATTTCATGTGACTCATATGTCATTGACGTAAGTTTTTAATTGCAATGGTTGACGCGCTTGTGCAATGCAGCAACTACACAGACTATACTTATTATTTACGTGTAAGTAAAAAGTATGCCAACGGTCCTGTTGCTAGTGTAAGTGAAGTCCAAAAATGTCGAATATTATCTTTTATTATGTATGTAGCTCTAGTTTTGTAAGATTTTCTCCAACATAGTTGTAATGGAAAGAAGCTAGATGATGGCGTTTCGTAACCCACATCTGCAGAAATTATCGGTGTGGTTCAATTGCTTTTATAAAGAACAATACGGCTGATAAATTATGACCTGTCGGAACTTTGCGCAGAATGATGCGCAGTAAAAATGTTTAGGAACCAATGGTGACATGATGCGGTGTGAGTGAGAGAATATGCGCGAAAGTTCGGAGAGCCTATGTTCAGACCGGCCATGATACATCGGCCGCATTGTAGTACTTACCGGTACATGGATCCTCCCAATCGCATGCAACCACAGATTGCAGATTGGGCTCAATATTGTGTCATCACTCGCTCTTTTGAATGAATCTGTGATTATTTAATTATGTTTTAATGTTACATAGATATGTATAGATCTGCCAGAAACAGTTATGATGAATCTTCACATAGACTAGCACGGTACTCAATAGAATTAGACAAATTTTTAGTTTGTAAACACAATTATTTTAAGTCACAATGCCATAGTTATCATATTTGCCAAAATCTTAGTACTAACCGAAGTGTTTTCTAAGAAGACATTTCTTTTATCATAATTTGTCATCACAAGTTTATTTTATAAGACTCAAGTATAGTAATAATAATTAAGCCAAAATTGAGCCTCTTGTGTCACGATTTAGCAAGTTCGGACAGCTCAACAGGCCGAGTGGTTCTAGATATACCTAGAAACCTAAACCTATATTAATACTAGCTGTCCACCCCGGCTTCGCACGGGTAGCAGTAAGTACTTATCTACGACGCACCTACCTACTCTGCATTACCTACCTACCCTGTCCTACCTCCCTACCCTACCCTGCCCGAACTACCTACCCAACCTACCTACCTATCTACCCTACCTACCTACCTTCCTATCTACCTACCCTACCCAGCCCGACCTACCTACCTACCTACCCTACACTGCCCGACCTACCTACCTACCCTACCTACCTATCTACCCTACACTGCCCGACCTACCTACCTACCTATCTACCCTATCTACCTACCTTCCCCTATCTTCCTATCTACCTACCCTGCCCTACCTACCTACCCTACCTACCTACCTACCCTACCTACCTAACTACCTACCCTACCTACCTAACTACCTACCCTACCTACCTACATACCTACCTACCTACCTACCTTACACCCTACCTTCACCTACCTATCCTAAGAACCTTCTCCTTACAATAACGAAAAAAGAATTAGTGAAATCGGTCCAGCCGTTCACGCGTGTTCAAATAGGGATTCATTTTAGGCCCTAAACTTTAGTGAGTGAGAGAGAGAAAGCTTATTGTGAGAGAACGACAGGAGACCAGCTTCGTTCTCATCCTTACTCTGTGCTGTTTACGGGATGAGAAGTGACACTGGTAAACGCCTGACGGGAATAACTGATCGACTGGTAACTGCTCAGTTATCGACCGCCAAGAGTAGAAAATGATTAAAGTACTAATATCGCTATTCAAAAATAGGGGTTGGTGGTAGAAGGGTGAAAATTTAGGGTTGTATGTATTTTTTAATGCCAAATCATAAAAAAATTACATTAACAAAATTGTCAAAAAAAAGAAAAAAAAAACTTGGGGTGGACCACCCTTATCACTTAGGGGTATGAAAAATAGTTTACATCCTATTCTCATACCTACCTAATATACACAAAAAATTTCATAAAAATCGGTCAAGCCGTTTCGGAGGAGTTTGGCAACAAACACCGTGACACGAGAATTTTATATATTAGATATGGTTCTAAATGTGAATAAGGTATGCTATTTACTCAATTTATGTATTAGAATTTTTGTATTAATCACGTTGATATTATACGTATTTCAATCTACATTTAATAAATATTTCTATTGTCTACACTACACTTTAAATTGATGAACACCATTGTCTTTGGTATTACCGATCCAAGGGCGAGCCACTCAACAGTACGATAGTGAATGTATGCAATCAACATCTAGTTCGTCCTAATCTAAACCGTTCTATATGCGCGGCCATATGGTGCACACGAATTTAAAATAGCTGACATTTTATTGATATCGATAGAAATTGGTAATCTTTACTACCATTTATCAATTTTATTGATACACAGGTGAGTACCAGATGCATTCCATAGTGCAAACACTCTGTGATTTCTGAACTATTTACATATAAATGTCCACTTTTAAATCTACACAATTTGTGTCAAGACTGTAATAGACATGTTTTGTTGATTTTAACGATGATTGATATTTTTCTTAGGCTCCTTTTAAAGAGATTATTTTTTAAGAAGATGCCTAAACTTCTTATGAAAATTTGATAAAGTATTAAATTGTTGTTGTAAAGAATTAGTTAATATTTAAGAAACATGTTGAAAAATAGCAATATTTTGATAATTATGCCTAAGCATCAGTGAATATTTAATAATGTTAACATTCATATAAAACTAAACGTCATCTCTACACTGAAAAATTAAATGTTGCAATGTTGCTAAAGATATACTGGTACTGTCTGGTACTCTTCTCCCGCATGTTATTGCTAAAAGCCAAGTTTTGTATAACTATGTATAATGTAGAGAAGGCCTATCTTACATATTTGTGTAAGTCTTAAGTATTTTACTATTATTATACTGTAATTATCTTCACACAAGGTATTTTATCTCTTATGAATGTATGAAATTGAAAATTAGCAGAATATTTCAGCTCTTATAAATGTATTCTACAAAGTATTTAGCCTGGAACGACGTCACAAATTCTATTTCAATTGTTTTACACAAATGTAGATAATATTGATGTTGTATTTGACGAGTCATATTTATGCAGAGGGATATCGAATCGAAATATTTAGGAGAGTTTCTCACTCGGTTAATGGCGAGAATGTGCTTATGCGATTATCGCAGCCATGTGTTACAATCGTATAGACACGGGACGAGTTTTTCTAAACTCCGTGTAAATGAGCCATTACTCTTAATTATTATGGCGCGGGCAGCTGCTACCAAGTGATTTTTATTGAATTGAAAGAAGTTAGGGTCTTGTTGTCTTTGATATTACACTGGAAATCCCTATACTTAGGTAAGTACTTTATTATTCGTTGAGAATAAATGTTAGAGTTTAATAAAATCGTAACATTATAATGTTGTTGTTTTTGTAATGTTTACTATTAAATGTTTTATGTGATATTTTGGTATTTTCTTGTCTTTTTAACAAACCCAATACTTACAAACAATAAACATTAGTAATGCGAACTATACTTATATGGCTGCCTGTCCACTGGAGCGGAGAGAAGAAAAGAGGAGCGGAGATGTGCCAATATTAACCAATAGAATCTTGACTCCGCCCCTGAGTTTAGATTTGATTGGTTAATAATGGCACATCTCCGCTCCGCTCCTCTCCTCTCCGCTCCAGTGGACAGGCAGCCTAAGAGGAGTAAAATTAGGTTGTTATGCTAATAAATATACTGGCCACCAAATTACGACGTCTGTCGCGCTGACGGTTGGTTGGTTGTGTCTTGTGTCTGGTTGTGTCTTTCATTAATTTTATGAAAATGTGTATTACAAAACTCCTAAAAGCGCCAACTTGTGAGCGCAAGCGAAGGGGAGATGACATGTAGCGCTATCTCTCTGCGCTGGAACCTCAGTTTTCACAAAACGAAAACCTGAGTGGCGCATCTATCCCGTATTAAAGTGTATTATCGCCTACTGTAGTACTTATTTTCGACGATCCGAAATTATTATTTCCCTTTCAACCTATTACAAAATCAATTGCCAATATAAAAATCTATTGTGTAAACACTGGTAGTCTGTCACTGTCACCAGTTTCTATCCAAGTAGCCAGTATATATATGTTCTGTCATTCTGTGATACTACTATTAGAAGTCTGTGGATTGTCCCAACCCTCAGAGTAATTGAGTCCCAACCCTACTTGTAAAAACAAAACAAATGTCAGTCATCATAAGTTCAGTGTTGCCAGGTCAGATTTGTAAAGGACATGACCAGTGGGGCGATGGGCGCCTGCTTAGGTGTAAAAATCAATGTGCAGCAAAAATTGTTTTATTTTTGCAATTGTGTCTTCCGATTCTCTCACTCACTATTCGAAGCGGAGCAACATAATGTTGGTACTTTACGTTGGTATTCTGTAAGAGTGTGGTACCTCCCCGGCCGAGACAACCCAGTTAAGAGTTACAGTCAGCTATTGACTACAACTAGGCTCTACGTGGCTCGAGAAATAAAAATAAGGCTATTGTTATTATTATTTGTGAAGGCATGAGGATTTAAATAAAACTATTATTTGAACGAATTTGTAGCGGTTAGACCGCCACATACAAAAACTACGAAACAAAAAAGACATGACGTCACACAATTCCTACATCTCGCAGTTAGAGTTTACTGAGCGAATAACATAGATAAGACTATCCGAAATCAACATATGGGCAGTTGCCCGCCAGACATAACAACCGTCTGGTTGGAGGATCCTCCCTTTTCTATGGGGGATGAGTGAACTTTACACCCTGTTCCTCATACTCCTAAATTGGATTGCGGTGATTGCGGCGATTGTGGTGATTGCGGTTATTGAGGTGATTGCGGTGATTGAGGTGATTGCGGTGATTGAGGTGATTGCGGTGAAGTTGTTGCACGAAGGCTGCGTTGACGTTCATCACGTCGGGGTCACCAATTTAGGGTAATGAGGAACAGGGTGTAAAGTTCACTCATCCACCATAGAAAAGGGAGGATCCTCCAACCAGACGGTTGTTATGTCTGGCGGGCAACTGCCCATATGTTGATTTCGGATAGTCTTATCTATGTTATTCGCTCAGTAAACTCTAACTGCGAGATGTAGGAATTGTGTGACGTCATGTCTTTTTTGTTTCGTAGTTTTTGTATGTGGCGGTCTAACCGCTACATCACTCCCCTCCGGAGACCGGAGGTCGATAGTGGGCTGAGTCTTGGATCTTGCGATGCTTCACAGTGCCAGCTGTGGTTCCAGTGAGTCGGAACCGGGTGCCGCATCGTTCACGGTGAGTCGGAACTGTCTGCGGTGATTCCCCAGTGAGTCGGGGTGGCGGTGCGTCGTCATCCAGTGAGTCGGATGTGGTACAGCGCCGGGTTGTGGTTGAGGGTGATGACCAGGAATGCGCGTTCGCTGCATGCTGGTGGTCAGGATACCCGTTAAAGCCGTGGGTGCTGGCTGGCTGTGTGACTCGCCTCAGGAAAGCTTGCGGGAGTGATGATGATGACGTCACGCTGAAGTTGTTGCACGAAGGCTGCGTTGACGTTCATACTCGGGGTCACCAATTTAGGAGTATGAGGAACAGGGTGTAAAGTTCACTCATCCCCCATAGAAAAGGGAGGATCCTCCAACCAGACGGTTGTTATGTCTGGCGGGCAACTGCCCATATGTTGATTTCGGATCGTCTTATCTATGTTATTCGCTCAGTAAACTCTAACTGCGAGATGTAGGAATTGTGTGACGTCATGTCTTTTTTGTTTCGTAGTTTTTGTATGTGGCGGTCTAACCGCTACAAATTAATTATTTTAATATTCTTTAATAAAATAAAATTGTAGGAAAGACGAACTGTGCCGGACGGGCGTGATCGCTGGACGCGTAGATTATGCAGGTTGTAAAGCTATCCCAGTCCAAGCAGCGGTGACGTCCTGCACCTAGGGATCTGGATACTTCAATACTAACCGAGCGGCTGTCCTAGATTCTTGAGGGAAAATGGGTTTTGACAAGAAAATAACAACACCATTTCCCTGATAAATCTTCATAATAGAACACAATAATCGCACAGTACACAACGAACGCGTAAACACAACGTGGGTCGCGAACTGCAATGATAGATAGATAGAAGATTCTTTATTATGTACACCATAAAAAGTACAGATATAATATATAATTATACCTGACGTGACGCCAAGATTGAATGTGCAAGTAGGGATGGTGAATGGCGATCTGAAATCGATAAAGTGTCAATTGCTTTTTTCTCGAACCTAACACATAAAATTCGAAAACATTTGACTGCCTCGTTGGTCTAGTGGTGGCAAGCGCTACAGCTGAGCATGAGGTCCTGGGTGCGATTCCCGGGTCGGGCAAAGTGTTATTGGGTTTTTCCATCTGGAATTTCTCAATAGCAGCCCGGAGTCCGGATTTGTATCCGGTTAATGGAAAAACGCTCGCCCCGCATTACACGGGACTGGCGAAATGAAGGTGTTATGTTATTTTTCACCCAAATTAAATATAAGTAGTTCAAAACGGCCAAAGAAAATATCAATTCAAAATTCATTTTATGTGAATCGATTTTTCATGCTTTGACTCGAATCGATTGAATTATCAATTTTATGAAAAAAACTACTACCCCTTTGGTCCCTCCCTACACAGGTGTCTGCTAATGTCAGATGCATTGTCAACGAAGTAACACTCCTATATACGCAGTGATTATTAAAAAAAATATGGTGTTCGAACTTCATACGTGTCAATAAAACCCGTAGGCGTATCCATAAATAAGTAATTATAAACAAAACATGTATATTCACTTGATCGAAAATTCACTTGATCGAAAATAGCTCGTTTTTAGTTTATTTTTTTCCATATTATGTGTAGCTTATTTTGGTTACCGGGTGAATATAGATACAATGGAACGTCAAAATCAGGAAGTGCATAAAAGAGCGAAACGGAAGCAATTAATACACTGATTTTTCAGATAATTTAATCTGGGCTTTAGTCGGAATAATATAACCATGATAAATTAGATCTTTATTTTTAAATCTTAGTGTAAAAGTTGTAATGCTGCGCATGTTCCCGAATTCGAAGGCTAAAACTGGTCATGTCCTTTACAGTGCTAATGTAAAAATACAGTAGTTTGGTATAAAATACAGTAAATCAATAAGTGTTTATTCTGAAAGTTGACAACGTCGCAAATAGATGTCAAATATTTCGCTGTTTTGATTAATTTGATCATATTTCTGTATGGAAATAAAAAATGTGGCTAACTAGCGAACTAGAATATTGATTATGAAATGCAATAATTAATATCGTAACACCGAATAGTTAGTTTTAGATGTAAAAAAAGTATTTGGAAACTTTTCAAATGCCTTTTTTTCACCTAAAACGGGTACAACATCAAATTCAATGTTATAATTGCAATTCATTATTATTATTCTAGTCAATTGGTTAGCCACATTTCTTATTTCCATACAGTATTATTTCCAAATTAATCGAAACAGGTAAATATTTAACAGCTATTTACGACGTTGCCAACTTTTAGGATGCACCCATAGTCCATGGATGCACCCTCTTAAGTTGATTATAGTTCTTTTTTTTTATCACGTTTTTTAAAGAAAAAGTAAATTATTCAATATCTGTGTCACTTGGAGAAGGTTCATTAAGCATTTTATCGTTTGGTTCAAAAGTTACACAACTAGTTGAATTGCGTAATATGGACTGGCGCGCTAAAATATTGCCTTTGATGATTATATTTGTTATCAATCGATTTCTTTTTTTTTGTTTTGATGTCATATAATGCGCTAAACTTCCTTTTGCACTCTGCGTTTGAATTTGGTAGTGGGAACCACTTCGAATTATAACCCGGCGCTTTTATATAGGTTTTTTTTTTGGGTAGAATAGACCCTTTTTAGTGTATTTTTGAAAACCGCAAAGTGCGCAAAACCTTAGGCGCCGAGAAAAAAATCGCCAAAAGCTTCATTGGCGATTTTTTTCTCGGCGCATAGATTGCTTCTGCATCGTCTCCGGCGCTGCGGGAAGTGCAACCCCTTTGCCCGCTGTAACCCGCCGAAGCTGTGGAGGTGAGCATGGGTTCCTATCCTTTGTTACGTAAGGGGGTTGCTCTCCCTCCGTGCCTCCGGTTTTTATATACATTCTAGGGGTAGGAGCCAAAAGACTACGTAAAGTCGGAGTGCCCCGATTCGGTTTGCAAAAATTCAAAAACTTACACTAATATTACTAAAAACCATTAAAATCCGCTGTCACTTTGTCTGAACGCAAAACGCAACCTAGGAGTGAAATTCGTACATTATCTATGGTAAAATGACAATTTTATGTAATAATTATTATGTTGAATTTTGTGAATCTTTAAGAATTTTTTTCTCAAAAAGTATTTGTTTGCGCAGTGTAATATTTTGCAAAAGTGTTTTAAATGTAATATCTATACACTATAAAATTCTGAAGCTTCGCACGCGCGGGTTATAATTCGAAGTGGAGCCTGGTAGTGAAATAAGGTCAAGCATAAAGTTTGCCAAGTTCGAGAACTCTTCTTTTTGCATCACCTGAACGATTACGTTCTGACAGATATAATAATTATAGGCTGATTTTAAAATAATTTGAATAGGTACCTCATGCCAATAAATATCAGGGTGCCTGACTACCTACTATCAATTTTTCAAATTGAGCGGGCGCAAAGAGCTGTCCTGAAGGTCATGTCCTTCAAACCCTTCAGACATCATACGTCACGTTTATATGAGGAATGTTAGTTTTATCTGTTACACAGCTTTTTGTGCTTCACACGGTGCTGCGTAAGCATTCGTCCCTAACATATAATCCTAGTTCTCAAGAAAAGCGTCAACGTCATAGGGTATGTCCTACCCAAAGCTGTAGAACGGCACTCCCTAGACGACATTTCTATGGGTTTGGTTGGTAGTCACTTATATAATAAAATTAATAAGAGCTGTCTCATATATTCTACTACTTTGCGTGAATGTAAAAGAAAAGTTTTTACTTGGCTTCAAACGCAGAATTACGAGGACACTGAAAGTTTACTAAAAATTTAGGTCCCAATGTACATCAAAACCGCGGACACTATTCTTTACACGCAACTTCTCACTAGCATACACATACATACATACACACATACACACACCCACACATACACGCGCACACACACACACACAGTCACGGGCGTCTACTTCTAACGTATAATTAATTACCTAGTTTAAAAAATATGTACTTAACCGGTATCGTATATAGTGCCACTTTCCTTTACTGCAAATATTAATATTGTAAGGAAATGTATAGGAAAGTGGCACTATATAGTGCCAGCAGGACGATACCGGTACAATATTAATACTTGCACTACCTGACGGGTTAATCCTAAACCGTAGTATTTAATGTCACGTATCGAATTTATTTCATTAGAGAATGCTGGTACCCTTAACACAAGTTAAATCTTTTCCTTGGGTACCAGAGTTCATACAAATATTTGCATGATGACATTACTCTTGATAAGTAGGTAAGTTGTATTGTTGTAAAAACATTACTTTTCATTTTTTATTTTGTTATTTGTATTTTGTGGTTAACGAACTGTGTCCAAATAAACGTTATTCTTATTCTTATCAATGGTATTTATCAAGTGGTATGGTATTTATCAAATTACTAAACTGTATTTATGTAAACAGTAAAATTACAGTCAAACGCCTTCTACACGGTCACCAACCACGTCCCGACAGAGGTGACCTTGGTGGTTTATAACCGTGTAGATGTTAGTTTACAACCAAATGTTGAACAACTTTGCTGGTCGCCAACCAAGGTCACCTCTGTCGGGGACGCGGTTGGAAACCGTGTAGCAAGCGTAATCTACTATAATTCCAGTGCACCTGGCAACACTGTTTATGTCATAAATAAAGTCAAAATCGGCGTCGTCCATCCATTCAATTGTTGACGTTGTGATATCGGAATCATATCGTAGCAAATGTTTTATCTTGATTTCGCGTTGCCCTTTAAAATCGTTATCTACAAAACTACCTAGCATAATATATGATACCCTATATAATTATAGTCTGTGCATTGACCTAGTAATACATTATTTCAGTGTATGGTTTTTGTGTTTAACTTTGTATAAGTAAGTTATTGTTGTTATTCACGTCCATGTTTCAAATGAAGTGTTTATATTACTCAGTAAAAATCGTTGAAATATGTTAGTATTTATAATAACTTGACTGATCATTTTCCAGGAAACCATTCACGATGAATCAGTATGCAACAGAGCGACGTCTTTGTTGGAGCTACTTATTTGTGGCGGTGTTTCTCGCTGTGTCAGTTCTATGCATTGGGATACCGTACAACCACTGGCGCACGACACTGGATGTCTGCCCGGGCGGCTACTTCGAGAACACCAACTGTGGCTGCATACTGTATGGGGTCAGCACCTTCCAATACTTCAATGGTGGTCACAACTCATACTGCTTGTATGCAGTGTTCGCGCCGCTGCCTGTTATTGTGTATGCAATAGTCATGGCATTGTTTCATATGTACAGAGTGTGTATCAATAATGTTGGCCAGTATGAGGATGAGAAATCTACAACCATGGAAGAAATGTAAGTGGTCTAATACCAAGAACTAAAATTGTAAAGAAAATTAACCAATACTCTGTTTGTTAACTTTATGACTCATTATTTCAGAGAGGGTGAATCAATAGTAGTGAGTACAAGGACTAGGGTTAGCCGGAGTAATGACTCCGTCATCTACTGCTGGATCCCTTCATCATGTATTGCAGCTCTGTTTGCTGTCTACTCTCTAGTTCATGCTGCCATTCTGACTGATGGCTTCATTAGGACCTGTACACAGTACAGAGGATACTTAGTCAGGGTAAGAAGGTTATTTTATTTTTAAGAATTTTAAATTAAATTGACAGTACAGGCAAAGAAAAAAAAAACGAATATTTATAGATGATGTCCAAGTCTCAGCACCTCAGCAGTTGGAAACTGGGAAGACTTGCAGTTGCGAGTCGTGTTCGCCGGACCCTTAACTGATCTGTTTAAATCTTACCGCTACCATTGAGGTACATAATTGTTTAAAAAAACTTGTCTCACAAAGCAATAATTAGTTTCAAGAAGTAATTTTTCAATTAGTCAAAGGTGAAGAAACAAGACCTTTGTATCCTTCATAACTCCACACTCACAGTGGGAATTATGAGTGTTAATCAACATAATAATTCTCATTATCATTATAATGTGTTGCAGGAGCTCCGCGCCACTGGGGACCATGCAACCGCAATACACTTTCGTCTCTCGTGCCAAGCGATTTACGACTTCATGGACTACTTACAGAAGGACGCGCCGAACAGCCGCCGAGGAGACTTCATTAATACTGGTGTCGCCTTACACATAGCTGTCATCACGGCCTGGGCGGCTGTAGGTATATGGGTATCTATTGTTGTATACACAGCCTTGAGAGCGTTTAAAGAGCGGCATGTACTCACATGCTGTGGCAACTGAATAAAAGAATCATTTTTCAGTATTTATATTTAGCTGGAAGATTTTGATAATGCACATTTACCCGAGTTGCAGACCAAGAGCTAAGCTAAGTTAGTTTAGCATAGCTCGAAATTTCTCATACTTGTGCAAACCGTAAACTATGAACTCAAGTATGAGATATTACGTTAGCTATGCGAGCTATGCTAAACTAACTTAGCTTAGCTCTTGGTCTGCAACCCGCATATAAGTAAGCAGCTGATGTGACATCTAAAAAGCAAAAGATAGCTGCTTTCTATTAGGTCGCGATTAGGGACGACAAAATATTTCCTGGTCATAAATCATTAATCTGTGATAAAACACAAAATAAGTATTAGTACTTATTTGTGTTTTATGACCATGAATGAACAATGGGGAGACTTGCGTTTTTGTCTCAGTGCCTTGAAATACGAATATTTCCGGACAACGAACTTATGATAGATTTAACTTCCCACATTATAGCTTCCAATTTGTGCTGTAGGTATTACAAGATAATGTACTTTATTACCAGATAAGCCATAGATTTACGAGTCAAGTAGCGAAGACTGAGCTTTAAACCGTAATTTTGTATTTTTTTTTAGTAAGTAGTTTTTACTAAATTAACATTCCACCGAACACGTAACCGACTTAGTTACACAAATAGTTATAATTACATTAATCACAATTTAATATTATTCATAACACCATTTTTTTGGTATTGACATTTTTACTATTGTATGTATTTGTAAGTTAAATGTTCGTCCATTTGTCTATATTTGAAGCTACATTTCTATTTTAAGATTTTTATTAATATTTAAAACATACATTCCATTGTATGTATTTTATAATATCATTATATCGTCAATGTGCCGTCCAATTATTGTACTTAGATGTAAGTTATGTTTTTATTTTTGAAAGTATTTTACTAAATCAACCAATAATTTCACCGAAATAAATTATACAATTTATAATTATGTACTTACTTTCCTAATTTTACTCCTCTTATATAGTTCGCATTACTAAGGTTTATTGTTTGTGTTGGGTTTGTTAAAAAGACAAGAAAATACCAAAATATCTCATAAAACATTTAATAGTAAACATTACAAAAACAACATTATAATGTTAGGATTAATTAAACTCTAACATTTAGACCCAATTTCACCAAACACAAAAATTTGCTAACAGGTCATTAAACCCACGTTACTGCTTTGATTGGCTCACTGACATGACAACAGCCAATCACAGCAGTTGACATGTGTGTTAACAATCTGTTATATCTAACAGAGTATGGTGAAATTGAGTCTTAGACCCAATTTATCCAAACACAAAAATTAGCTAACAGGTCATTAAACTCAGGTTACTGCTTTGATTGGCTCACTGACATGACAACAGCCAATCACAGCAGTTGACATGTGTGTTAACAGTCTGTTATATCTAACAGAGTATGGTGAAATTGAGTCTTAGACTCGATTTCACCATACTCTGTTAAATATAACACAAAAATTAGCTAACAGGTCATTAAACTCAGGTTACTGCTTTGATTGGCTCACTGACATGACAACAGAGTATGGTGAAATCGAGTCTAAGACTCAATTTCACCATACTCTGTTAGATATAACAGACTGTTAACACACATGTCAACTGCTGTGATTGGCTGTTGTCATGTCAGTGAGCCAATCAAAGCAGTAACCTGAGTTTAATGACCTGTTAGCAAATTATTGTGTTTGGTGAAATTGGGTCTTATTCTCAACGAATAATAAAGTCAGTACCTAAATAAAGGGATTTCCTGTGTAATATCAAAGACAACAAGACCCTAACTTCTTTCAATTCAATAAAAGTCACTTGGTAGCAGCTGCCCGCGCCATAATAATTAAAAAAGAGTAATGGCTCATTTACACGGAGTTTGTCGTGTCCGTGTCATTACGTCTTAAATTGTAACACATAGATATCTTCGATAATCGAATAAGCACATTCTCGCCATTTACCGAGTGAGAAACTCTCCTAAATATTTCGATTATACCTTCTGCATAAATGACTCGTCAAATACAACATCAATATTATCAACATTTGTGTAAAACAATTGAAATAGAATTTGGGACGTAGTCCCAGGCTAAATATTTTGTACATATAACAATAGTTTGTTTGTAAGAGCTGAAATATTCTGCAAATTTTCAATTTCTTCATAAGAGATAAATTACCTTGTGTGAAGATTACTGTATAATAATAGTAAAATACTTAAGACTTACACAAAAATGTAAGATAGGCCTTTTCTAACTTATACATAGTCATACAAAACTTGGCTTTTAGCAATAACATGCGGAAGAATATCTTTAGATCTGTGCAACATTTAATTTGTCAGTGTAGAGATGAATTTTACTTTGTATGTTAACATTTATTAAATATTCAACTGATGCTTAATAATTAGGCACAATTATCAAAATATTGTTATTTTTCAACATGTTTCTATACTATATGTATTTAACTAATTCTATACAACAACAATTTAATAAGTACTTTATCATAAGAACTTTAGGCATCTTCTTATAAAATAATCTATTTATAGGAGTGTAAGAAAAATATCAATCATCGTTAAAATCAATAAAACATGTCTAATACAGTCTTGACAAAAATTGTGTAAATTTAAAAATGGACACATGTAAATACTTGATAAATCACAGATTGTTTGTACTATGGAACGCATCGGGTACCTGTTTATCAATAAAATTGATAAATGGTAGTAAAGATTACCAATTTCTATCGATTTCAATAAAATAATATCTATAGAACTACTCAACCTGTTGAGCTGTCCGAACTTGCTAAATCGTCACACAAGAGGCTCAATTTTGGCATAATATCATTATTACTATACCTACTTGAGTCTTATAAAATAAGCTTGTGATGACAAATTATGATAAAAGAAGTGTCTTCGTAGAAAACACTTCGGTACTAAGATGTTGGCAAATATGATAACTATGACTGACCTAAAATAATTGTGTTTACAAACTAAAAATTACTCTTAATTCTGTTGAGTTTCGTGCTAGTCTATGTGAAGTTTCATCATAACTGTTTCTGGCAGATCTGTAGGTACCTCTAAAATATATGTAACATTAAAAAAACAACATAAAAATTTAATTAAGTAATCACAGATTCATTCAAAAGAGCGAGTGACGATACAATATTGAACCAAATCTGCAATCTGTGATTGCATTCGATTGGGAGGATCCATATGTACCGGTAAGTACTACAATGCGGCCGATGCATCATGGCCGGTCTGAACATAGGCTCTCCGAACTTTCGCGCATATTCTCTCACTCACACCGCATCATGTCACCATTTGGTTCCTAAACATATTTATTGCGCAGCATTCTGCGCAAAGTTCAGGCAGGCCATAATTTATCGCCCGCGTTGTACTTTATTTATAAAAGAAATTGGACATTAACGATCATTTCTACAGATGTGGGTAACGAAACGCCATCATCTATCATCTTTTAACGTATGAGTCTCATGAAATACGCTCGTGATTTGCAACGACTATAACATTTTACTTGTCTGTATTGCCGCACTCCGCCTCCCAGTCGTCAGATATAAACCTGCTGACGTGCGTACTAAATTGACTGTACTTACATGGATCATCCATCACAGAATGGTAACTTCAGCTCCAAGGGAACTTCCACCTTTGTATTGTTGCGGTAGAATGTCTGGAGATATAAGAAATGCGACTTTAAAAAAAAAGGATTCAATAAAATTTTGAAGGAATTATCGCCTTTGTTTTAGACTCAATTTACATTACCGCGGAACGGAATATTAGCGATTTTTTTTGTACAAAGCATAATGAACTTTATGTCAATAGTGTAAACGTACAAACTAGATACGAGCCAAATAACAAGTTGCTGTTTGCTGGAGAATTCTCGCGCATTCTCGAGAATTCCTGCAGTTACAAGCTCGTATCTGGTGGTACGCTAAATAATTTGACATACATTTCATTTAGATAAGTACAATATCGTTACAAAAACTCGCTTCTATTCCGTGCCGTAGCAATGTAAAATGAGCCTTACGTACTAATTTACTCGCCTAAGGCTGCCTGTCCACTGAAGCGGAGAGGAGAGGAGAGGAGCGGAGACGTGCCAAAATTAACCAATGGAATTGCATAAAATCTCCGCTCCGCTTCAGTGGACAGGGATTTGCGAACTAGTTTAAAAATTCATACAAAACCGGGAAGCGGAGCGGGGAAGCGGAGCAAGGAAGCGGAGCGGAGAAGCCGAGTAGGGAAGCGGAGCAGGGAAGCGGAGCGGAGAAGCGGAGCAGTGAAACGGAGATGGGATGTGGAAAAAAACCAGCCGCGGGGCCAGGGGGAGGGGGAGTAGTGTGCCACCGATTTTTGGCCAGTGCGTGCCCCGGGCGGGAGATCGTATATAATTATATATGTGGCCTCTTTGTTTCGATTTAGGGGAGACCGGGTACAAAACTAATACTTTGACATTGGTTTCTAGTTAGTTATCATAATATATGATTTTAATTATATGAATATAGCCACATATAAACTTCGATTATGCTCTACTTTGTATCTAAATTGACCTCATTATTTGCTGCATATTGTGAAAAACAGAGATACAAAAAACGATTGTTACTTTCGACCTCGAGACCAGGGCGAAAGTAACACGGTATGGGTCGAAAGTAACATGATAAAGGCGTGTGTAATAAATATGAAATGCAATACCAATAGACAGATCTCTTGCAAAAGCCTTGCAAGAGATCTGTACCCGGCCGCTGCCGCTGTAGCTGCGTTTTTACCGTGAACGGAGAATTGCAAGAATAGCTAGCCGCAGCGCTGCGTGCGCCCGCGCCGCTGCGTTTAGCGTCGCGTGGGACGCGGCGATGCCATCCGCGGGCTCCGCTTGCATTTCAAGCTAACGCGTGTAAATTTGGTTCTTACTTTTGGTTCGTAAATTCATGTGGCGTCTTCTAGCACAAACTCACGGTGCAGAAGGTGCGCGGCGATTAAATGCAAGCGCCAAGCGGGTGGAGCGTCGCCGGTTATCTCCTGGCGGTAGAGGGGCAGCGCCGGCGGCGGCGGCGCGGCGGCGGCGTTTCGACGATTGATTTGATAAACTGCAGAGCGTTTGTTACTTCCGAGCCGCCGTTACTTTTGTACCCGGTCTCCCCTACATTTATTTCTTTATTCTTTATGTCATGTTATCCTTTTTGTCACTGTCATATTATTAAATCTATTGAATACAAAATTAATATCTAGACACGCGGTAGCGTGTCAAGCCAAGTTCAAGCCGAGAACCGTGTTATATTACACGAACCATTTGGAGCCACTTTTGACCTAAGAGGTCAAAAGTGGCTGGGGAGAAGTCAAAATCTATTTAACATAAACACATGAAATTTGGTTTATTTATTAAAATACCTTAGATTAACTAGAACCACAAATTTCATAAATACAGCTCAAACGGTTATTGAGATATTAACGTCTAACAATCGGCATTTTTATCACTTATTGACTGGGATTATGTACCTATAGATCAAAAACCTAAATCACTTCCAGATGACCAATAAAGTTGAAATTTGGCGTCAAGCTGGGTACAGTTCGCGGCAAATAACTTTAACGCTCTGAAGTAGACTACAAATGACTGCGCAGTAGGTAGTCAATCTGCCTTATAAAACAGTAGCGCGCATGCCTGTACGCATGCGCAACCTAACTGCAGAGCGACAAAGTTACTTGCCGCGAACATTGTGTGTATACAAAGGAAAAAATCTGAAACCAGGTGATTTTGACGATTTGAAATTATATAAGCACACAGAGAGCAGTGGTGGCTCAGTGGTATCGGCCCCGACTTACGAGTTGTAGGTCGTGGGTTCGAACCCAAGCAGGCGCTTTACTTTGTGTAAATAATTTCATCACCACTGCTCTCAAAAACGGTGAAGGAAAACATCGTGAGGAAACCGGCATGTCTTAGACCAAAAATTCGAAGACATGTGACATCTACCAACCCGCACTGGGCCCACGTGGTGAATTACAGCCCACTCCCTCTCACAGAGAGGAGGCCTGTGTCCCAGCAGTGGGAACATTAATAGGCTGATAATGATGATGATGAAGCACACACTTCGCAGGAGAACAGGTTTCATTAATGGAACTCTTTGGTTTGTGTAAATAATACGACTTTTCAAATTTAAAAACTTATATTTTTATAGCAAACATAGGTTGTAGCAGAAAAAACAAGAAATTGTGTTTTAAATTTATTTAAGAATGTTGTATGTTCTATATACAACATAAATATTTATAAATAAACTAGCTTTTTCCCGCAGCTTCGCTCACGTGGAAGTCGGAAATTATCCCATGGAAATGTACTACCAGGATAAAAAGTATCCTATGTGTTAATTAATCCAGGTTATGAACTATCTGTCTGCTTCATCCAAATTCTATTAGTGCCATAACATAATGATTGAAGGTACTACTATCGTGTACCTATTCATGCAAGCTTAGTACTTTTTGTTAGATTACTGCTCAGAAATTGTACGCATATTCTTAATTACTTGGCTCCCATTTTCACATTCTTGGTTTTGATGGGATACTAAACTATTTACAAAATACATAATAGAATTGTTGTTATGAAGACGTAATGGATGAAAGGCTCATCGAAAGTATAAAAAAGTTTCCGTGCCTTTGGGACACGACTTCAACATTTTACAAATGCAATGAAACAAAGGATGCGGCATGGCATCAAATTATTATTGAAGCGAACTTATCGGACGGTAAATATATTTTTTAATTTAAGTATACTTTAGAGGTATGAGGAACAGGGTGTAAAGTTTACTCATCCTCATTAGAAAAGGGAGGATCCTCCGGCCAGACGCGTGTTGTGTCTGTCGGGCAACTGCCCGTAAGTTGATTTCGGATAGTCTTATCTATGTTTTTCGCTTGGTAAACTCTAACTGCGCGATGCAGGAATTGTGTGACGTCATGTCTTTGCTGCGTAGTTCGTATGTGGCGGCGTAACCGCTACATCACTCCCCTCCGGAGACCGGAGGTCGGTAGTGGGCTGAGTCTTGGATCTTGCGATGCTTCACAGTGCCAGCTGTGGTTCCAGTGAGTCGGAACCGGGAGCCGCATAGTTCACGGTGAGTCGGAACTGTCTGCGGTCATCCAGTGAGTCGGAAGTGGTACAGCGCTGGGTTGTGGCTGACTGCTTGTAGGCTCTGCTTGTGAGACCGGCCGGAAGTGCAGGTGCTGTGCCAAGGTTGCTGATGAGGCGGAGGGTGATGACCAGGAATGCGCGTTCGCTGCATGCTGGTGGTCAGGATACCCGTTGAAGCCGTGGGTGCTGTTGAAGTGTAGTTCTTCTTGTACCTATTTTACTTTTTACCAATTACTGATTAAATTCGTGATAAAATGCGAGTGTCTTGCCATGGAAGCCTCCCCTGATTATTAAAGTAAGAACAATAAATTTCGCGAATTTCAAAACCTACATTTCTAGAATTATTTGTGTCTGTAACATTACCCACTGAGATTAATGTCTGCTCCTCGTTATTTTTGTTATTGTTTAGGTAATCAGGTTGTCGTTTAATTAAATAATTGTGCAACACACATGTTGCTTTTATGATTTTGTCAACTGTTTCAATTTTGCATTCGAAATCTTTATGATACACGTACCATTTTCGCGCCAATACACCAAAAGTGGCTTCAACAATGCGACGTGCTCGTGACAGTCGGTAATTAAATATTCTTTTTTCTGAATTCAGTCCATCACGTGGGTATGGCCTCATAAAATTTTCCGTTAATGGAAAAGCTTCGTCTCCTATAAATACGAACGGCAATGACACTCCACCTTGATACAGTGGTACCGGCTGAGGTAAATTTAAGCTCCTCTCTTTAAGGCGCTTTCCAAAAATGCTGTCATCAAAAATTCCTGCATCAGAAAATCTTCCCATAGATCCCACATCAACCATTATAATTTTTCTTCTGGCATCAGCTAAACACATCAAAACTACAGAAAATCTTTTTTATAGTTGAAAAATGAAGACCCAGATTTCGAAGGAGCCTTAATATATACGTGCTTGCCATCAAGAGCACCTAAACAATTTTTAAATTGCCATAGGTCATCAAAATCTTTTGCGATTTCTTTCCAGTCGTTTTCTGTGGGTTCTGGCATAACAAGAGGTTGCAAGACGTTCCAAAGAGCATAGCAAACCTCTTCAACAATTCTCGCCACACTTTTCAATCCAATTCGGAAATTCTCTCCGATCGTCGCGAATGACTGGCCGGTTGCTAAATACCTGAAAAATTATAAAATAAAAAGTATAACCAAAACGAAAAAAAAAAATCACTTTTCACATTTTTTTGTCTTGGACTCATTTTATTGTCAGTAGGTACTGAAACTTACATTTACACATGCACAAAAGTTTTGTGGACACACAATCCACAAAATTGTTGTGAATGTGTAATTTTAAGGTTCAGGACTGACAATAAAATAAGACCAAGACAAAAAATGATACGTATGGTAAAATAACAAGTATGGCACAAATATCTTTATTTTTAATTTCATAAATGGACAACTCTGTATAAATGTAATATTGTGTTTGATGATTGTTTCAGTTAAAACTGCCAGGTCGCGATGGAAACAACTGAGAGACAATCACCGAGATGCGTTAAAACGCCAAAATGCAACAAGGAGTGGACAGGATAGAAGACAAAGAAAGGAATGGAAATACCAGAACGCCATGTCATTCCTCTTGCCTTATATTTGTAATAGAGATCGGTCATCATATAATAATGGATTTAGGATTTTGATGGGGTTCCGCGCTTCTGCAGCGCTTCGCAGATGTTCACGGAAGCCCGTGTTGACGATTTTCATGCTATTATGAGGAAAATAACAGCGTCAATAATGGGTAGATTGCTCAGGCCCGAAAGAGATGAGAGTATACACCGATGGATCAAAGACCGACTCCGGCACTGGAGTCGGAGTCTTCTCACACGACTTCAATATAAATATATCCAGCTCGCTGGGAATGTTCAACACCGTCTATCAGGCGGAGTGTGTGGGCATCATACAAGCGGTCCATGCCCTAAAAGCCAGAAGGGTTACGGATACACATATACGTATACTCTCCGACAGCGCCTCAGTTCTCCAATCCTTACAGAAAAAATGTATTACCTCAAAGATAACACTAGAATGTCACAATGCCCTAGAACACATAACGTTGTCCAGCCGGAACACGGTGACACTACAATGGATAAAAGGACACAGCGGATCGCTAGGCAACGACGCAGCAGACGAGCTCGCTAGACGAGGATCCAGCACAGCAGTCTGTGGACCCGAGCCTATCGTACCCATCCCCTTCAACCAAATACGCAGGTGGCTACAAGAGTTCACCCACACACAAGCGGAGCTTTGGTGGACCTCGACACCCGGCTGCAGACAGTCCAAGGAAGTTATGCCATCCTTGGATAGTGTGCTAACCAGACGTTTACTACGCCCGGACAGGAACGGCCTGCGCCTGGTGACGGGGATCATCACGGGACACTGCTCGCTAAACAAACACTTCCACACAATAGGCATAACGGACAGTCCTCTGTGCAGGGCGTGCATGGAGGCTGAGGAGACCGTCGCGCACGTGCTCTTTGAATGCACAGGCGTCACCCAGATTAGAACACAAACCCTCGGGTCACCCAGATCTTTCACAGACGTTCTAAACAGACTGGGAGTTTTAATTAACTTCTGGAGGGAGGTGGGCTGGTTGGAATAACCCCCCAAATCGCCGCCATGGCCCACGCACAATGGTCCACTTAAAGGACTAAGTGCGGAAACCCTTTAACATAGAACATAGATGGGTAGATTGCGCGGAAGCTCTAACAGCATCCTAAAAACATTATTCGATAAAATAGACAGTCCCTTTATAAGGCACTGGGTATGGAGACACGTGCTAACGTGGGCCACGTCAGTTTTAATTTGTTTTTAGTTTGTAAAAGTTCACTAACATAGTTTTTAAGTCATTGTTACTAACACTATTATGGATTGTGTGTACTTGTATGTGTAGTCCGAAATAAAGAATATATTATTATTATTATAATACGGGTTATAATTTTTTAAATAATATTTTAAATGTACTACTGTGTCAACTATAGTATGTAAAAAATAAAAGTTACTTTAATTTCAAAATGAGTACTTACTTTAAACACACTGCTAGCCTTTCACAGCTATTGATCGAATTTCTGAAAGGAGATCAGCAATTCCTGGCCCTGATGGACAAAGTATTACACCATTCGAAAAAATATTTAAATAATTATAAGCCCTACTTTAATCTATCATTTCCTAAAAAAACCTAGGAAAAAAGAATTTCTAATTACATATCGGCGGTCTACTGACATATCGGACACCATTTTCTTGACTCCAATTAATGAAGATACTGTATTTAAGATTATTAATTCTTTAAACTCAACTAACTCAACCGGGTATGATGATATCAATACGAAAATTCTTAAGCGTTGCTCTAAATATATATCTCATCCACTCGCCCACATTGTTAATCTATCATTATTTCAAGGTTTATTCCCTGCCAGACTAAAATTTTCCGTAGTCAAACCTTTATACAAAAAAGGAGATAAAAATAACATGAATAACTATCGACCGATTACTCTAATTCCCGTAATTTCTAAGATTTTTGAAAGAATTATGTACGATAAACTGCACTCCTTTATAATAAAACACTCAATTTTAAAAGAGGAACAGTTCGGTTTCAGAAAAAATAAATCAACAACTCTTGCATGTTTCTCTCTTGTGAAATTGATTACCTCTAGTCTGAATGCGAAAAAGCCAATAGCATCAATTTTTCTCGATATGTCAAAAGCTTTTGACTTCGTAGATCACAAACTGCTCCTCTTCAAACTGAATCGTTATGGTGTTAGGGGAAACGCATTACAGTGGCTAGAATCTTATCTAAATAATCGCCAACAATGCGTAGAATTTTTGACATTATAATTAATAACCCCTGACATTGTATTTCATAATTTTTGACATTATAATGAATAACCCCTGATTGTATTTGATAGTAGTTAACGTTTTCCTTATTCTCGACATTGTGTGGTTTATTTAATTATTGAAATATTTGTACGCTGGAAACAGCAGAATATTATGGACATTATATTATGTGTAACACCTATGTAACAACAATATTCTTACAAATAAATTTATTACTTATTACTTACTTACTAAAAAAAGTCAATTAATGTATTCCTCGCGTTGTAGTTGTTTTAATAACAACTGATGTTGCCATATTATGCGATTTTTAAATAAAAATAATTTTTCCCATTAAAAGATTTGTATTATTATATTCGATTTATATTTCTTTTCACTTAAAAAAGTATTATACGAGTTTATTGCGAAATAATTATTAAAGATAGAGTATTTTTTCGTTGTTGATAAGTTATTTTAATGATTTTATAGAAAAATCGATTTGCATTTTTGTAAACTGCAACACTCGATACGGTTGTCACTTGTCAATCAATCTGTTGTCAACAACAGATTGCCGCCACAACTCACTTTAGACATTGGCAGAATAGTCGACATCGGCTTTGCTTGCCATTCAATAAAAAAATAGAATAACGTTTCTCGCTCGTGTCGTGGACTTTCTTTTTGTGTTTATTTTGTGTGCTACATCTAATTACCGACCCTTGCTGTGTTTTTGGACAATTGTAACTGCCTTTGTGACCGACCCTATTTCGTTCTTGAACCCCGTTTCTTCCAAACCTATTGACCTTAGCACGCATTTTGGACTCCGATTTTGCCTTTTGATATTGTTACCTGTTTGTTGCTTACGATGGATAATCTCCGCTGTATTAATTGTGGCATATCGACTGCTCGCATGAGAAGAAACAAAACAATCGATATACTATCAGTGATTAGAGAATGGATATCTCCACGACAGGTAAGTGTTGGGTATTTCATTGTTATAAGTGTTATTTTATTGTTATTTTAATTATTAGACTCAAAGTAAGTTTCACATCATATTAAAGAGATAGAGCCTGGCAAAATACTTTTAATCTTTTACTAAAACTCATAGGTAACTAATAAAAGAGCGGGAACAAATGATAATGGAGTCTATTGACTATGGTCTGAAATAAAGTTTTGTTTTTTAATTTCCATATCCCATGTTATATCGAAAAATTAATTGCACAGGGTTATAGGCTAATATTACCCCTTGAAAACCCAAACTATTTCATTTTTGTTTATTGAGGCCTAATTTATTAGGACTGTTTGCCGATCTCCTTTGTGTCTTGTTTCTTGATATATGGTTCAATCAGGGCAATCAGGGAGTGCAGTTCATGAAAAGTAGATCGTGAAACTCTATAAGAATTTTCGAAAGATTCTTCATCAGCAGTTCGGAAAAAGTATAATATTCACCGTGCACTGAACGATACTTGATATGATTTCTTAACCAAAATCTATGTTTTCTTATAGAATTATTTATGTAATATGTGGTAAGTAATTTGGTTTCTTCCGAGTCAACTCTTCTTCCTCAAGCAATGCGTGGTAGTAACAAATCAACTTTTGTTTCGATAACATTTTACTAGTTTTATAGAAATAAAAAAGAATAAAAAAAGCTGTAAGTTTTCCTAAAAGTAATAAAATAAAATAAAATAAAAACATGTCTGTTCTCCGCAACATTTCGTGCGTGACAGTGACAGGCAGCCTGGCACCGCTGCCCGCTCAAAGAACTCCGCACAGTCCGCAACTCCGCTCCGCTATCTGGCTCCGCTACCTCGCTCCACACAGTCCGTAACTCCGCTCCGCTAACTCGCTCCGCATCAATGGACAGACACTGTCCTTAACTCCGCTCCTCTCCGCTGCCTCGCCCCGCTCCGCAGCCTCGCTCCGCTTCAATGGACAGGCAGCCTTAGCATGGGAAAAGTCCCTGATGAAGAGGGCATCTCTGCCTAGGAATGTTTTCCGCAAATACAGGCGCGATAATATTATATTATAAATTCGGGGTATATATACCGATATATAAAGGGTTTCCGCACTTAGTCCTTTAAGTGGACCATTGTGCGTGGGCCATGGCGGCGATTTGGGGGGTTATTCCAACCAGCCCACCTCCCTCCAGAAGTTAATTAAAACTCCCAGTCTGTTTAGAACGTCTGTGAAAGATCTGGGTGACCCGAGGGTTTGTGTTCTAATCTGGGTGACGCCTGTGCATTCAAAGAGCACGTGCGCGACGGTCTCCTCAGCCTCCATGCACGCCCTGCACAGAGGACTGTCCGTTATGCCTATTGTGTGGAAGTGTTTGTTTAGCGAGCAGTGTCCCGTGATGATCCCCGTCACCAGGCGCAGGCCGTTCCTGTCCGGGCGTAGTAAACGTCTGGTTAGCACACTATCCAAGGATGGCATAACTTCCTTGGACTGTCTGCAGCCGGGTGTCGAGGTCCACCAAAGCTCCGCTTGTGTGTGGGTGAACTCTTGTAGCCACCTGCGTATTTGGTTGAAGGGGATGGGTACGATAGGCTCGGGTCCACAGACTGCTGTGCTGGATCCTCGTCTAGCGAGCTCGTCTGCTGCGTCGTTGCCTAGCGATCCGCTGTGTCCTTTTATCCATTGTAGTGTCACCGTGTTCCGGCTGGACAACGTTATGTGTTCTAGGGCATTGTGACATTCTAGTGTTATCTTTGAGGTAATACATTTTTTCTGTAAGGATTGGAGAACTGAGGCGCTGTCGGAGAGTATACGTATATGTGTATCCGTAACCCTTCTGGCTTTTAGGGCATGGACCGCTTGTATGATGCCCACACACTCCGCCTGATAGACGGTGTTGAACATTCCCAGCGAGCTGGATATATTTATATTGAAGTCGTGTGAGAAGACTCCGACTCCAGTGCCGGAGTCGGTCTTTGATCCATCGGTGTATACTCTCATCTCTTTCGGGCCTGAGCAATCTACCCATTATTGACGCTGTTATTTTCCTCATAATAGCATGAAAATCGTCAACACGGGCTTCCGTGAACATCTGCGAAGCGCTGCAGAAGCGCGGAACCCCATCAAAATCCTAAATCCATTATTATATGATGACCGATCTCTATTACAAATATAAGGCAAGAGGAATGACATGGCGTTCTGGTATTTCCATTCCTTTCTTTGTCTTCTATCCTGTCCACTCCTTGTTGCATTTTGGCGTTTTAACGCATCTCGGTGATTGTCTCTCAGTTGTTTCCATCGCGACCTGGCAGTTTTAACTGAAACAATCATCAAACACAATATTACATTTATACAGAGTTGTCCATTTATGAAATTAAAAATAAAGATATTTGTGCCATACTTGTTATTTTACCATACGTATCATTTTTTGTCTTGGTCTTATTTTATTGTCAGTCCTGTAAAATTACACATTCACAACAATTTTGTGGATTGTGTGTCCACAAAACTTTTGTGCATGTGTAAATGTAAGTTTCAGTACCTACTGACAATAAAATGAGTCCAAGACAAAAAAATGTGAAAAGTGATTTTTTTTTTTCGTTTTGGTTATACTTTTTATTTTATAATTTTTCAGGTATTTAGCAACCGGCCAGTCATTCGCGACGATCGGAGAGAATTTCTGAATTGGATTGAAAAGTGTGGCGAGAATTGTTGAAGAGGTTTGCTATGCTCTTTGGAACGTCTTGCAACCTCTTGTTATGCCAGAACCCACAGAAAACGACTGGAAAGAAATCGCAAAAGATTTTGATGACCTATGGCAATTTAAAAATTGTTTAGGTGCTCTTGATGGCAAGCACGTATATATTAAGGCTCCTTCGAAATCTGGGTCTTCATTTTTCAACTATAAAAAAGATTTTCTGTAGTTTTGATGTGTTTAGCTGATGCCAGAAGAAAAATTATAATGGTTGATGTGGGATCTATGGGAAGATTTTCTGATGCAGGAATTTTTGATGACAGCATTTTTGGAAAGCGCCTTAAAGAGAGGAGCTTAAATTTACCTCAGCCGGTACCACTGTATCAAGGTGGAGTGTCATTGCCATTCGTATTTATAGGAGACGAAGCTTTTCCATTAACGGAAAATTTTATGAGGCCATACCCACGTGATGGACTGAATTCAGAAAAAAGAATATTTAATTACCGACTGTCACGAGCACGTCGCATTGTTGAAGCCACTTTTGGTGTATTGGCGCGAAAATGGTACGTGTATCATAAAGATTTCGAATGCAAAATTGAAACAGTTGACAAAATCATAAAAGCAACATGTGTGTTGCACAATTATTTAATTAAACGACAACCTGATTACCTAAACAATAACAAAAATAACGAGGAGCAGACATTAATCTCAGTGGGTAATGTTACAGACACAAATAATTCTAGAAATGTAGGTTTTGAAATTCGCGAAATTTATTGTTCTTACTTTAATAATCAGGGGAGGCTTCCATGGCAAGACACTCGCATTTTATCACGAATTTAATCAGTAATTGGTAAAAAGTAAAATAGGTACAAGAAGAACTACACTTCAACAGCACCCACGGCTTCAACGGGTATCCTGACCACCAGCATGCAGCGAACGCGCATTCCTGGTCATCACCCTCCGCCTCATCAGCAACCTTGGCACAGCACCTGCACTTCCGGCCGGTCTCACAAGCAGAGCCTACAAGCAGTCAGCCACAACCCAGCGCTGTACCACTTCCGACTCACTGGATGACCGCAGACAGTTCCGACTCACCGTGAACTATGCGGCTCCCGGTTCCGACTCACTGGAACCACAGCTGGCACTGTGAAGCATCGCAAGATCCAAGACTCAGCCCACTACCGACCTCCGGTCTCCGGAGGGGAGTGATGTAGCGGTTACGCCGCCACATACGAACTACGCAGCAAAGACATGACGTCACACAATTCCTGCATCGCGCAGTTAGAGTTTACCAAGCGAAAAACATAGATAAGACTATCCGAAATCAACTTACGGGCAATTGCCCGACAGACACAACACGCGTCTGGCCGGAGGATCCTCCCTTTTCTAATGAGGATGAGTAAACTTTACACCCTGTTCCTCATACCTCTAAAGTATACTTAAATTAAAAAATATATTTACCGTCCGATAAGTTCGCTTCAATAATAATTTGATGCCATGCCGCATCCTTTGTTTCATTGCATTTGTAAAATGTTGAAGTCGTGTCCCAAAGGCACGGAAACTTTTTTATACTTTCGATGAGCCTTTCATCCATTACGTCTTCATAACAACAATTCTATTATGTATTTTGTAAATAGTTTAGTATCCCATCAAAACCAAGAATGTGAAAATGGGAGCCAAGTAATTAAGAATATGCGTACAATTTCTGAGCAGTAATCTAACAAAAAGTACTAAGCTTGCATGAATAGGTACACGATAGTAGTACCTTCAATCATTATGTTATGGCACTAATAGAATTTGGATGAAGCAGACAGATAGTTCATAACCTGGATTAATTAACACATAGGATACTTTTTATCCTGGTAGTACATTTCCATGGGATAATTTCCGACTTCCACGTGAGCGAAGCTGCGGGAAAAAGCTAGTTTATTTATAAATATTTATGTTGTATATAGAACATACAACATTCTTAAATAAATTTAAAACACAATTTCTTGTTTTTTCTGCTACAACCTATGTTTGCTATAAAAATATAAGTTTTTAAATTTGAAAAGTCGTATTATTTACACAAACCAAAGAGTTCCATTAATGAAACCTGTTCTCCTGCGAAGTGTGTGCTTCATCATCATCATTATCAGCCTATTAATGTTCCCACTGCTGGGACACAGGCCTCCTCTCTGTGAGAGGGAGTGGGCTGTAATTCACCACGTGGGCCCAGTGCGGGTTGGTAGATGTCACATGTCTTCGAATTTTTGGTCTAAGACATGCCGGTTTCCTCACGATGTTTTCCTTCACCGTTTTTGAGAGCAGTGGTGATGAAATTATTTACACAAAGTAAAGCGCCTGCTTGGGTTCGAACCCACGACCTACAACTCGTAAGTCGGGGCCGATACCACTGAGCCACCACTGCTCTCTGTGTGCTTATATAATTTCAAATCGTCAAAATCACCTGGTTTCAGATTTTTTCCTTTGTATACACACAATGTTCGCGGCAAGTAACTTTGTCGCTCTGCAGTTAGGTTGCGCATGCGTACAGGCATGCGCGCTACTGTTTTATAAGGCAGATTGACTACCTACTGCGCAGTCATTTGTAGTCTACTTCAGAGCGTTAAAGTTATTTGCCGCGAACTGTACCCAGCTTGACGCCAAATTTCAACTTTATTGGTCATCTGGAAGTGATTTAGGTTTTTGATCTATAGGTACATAATCCCAGTCAATAAGTGATAAAAATGCCGATTGTTAGACGTTAATATCTCAATAACCGTTTGAGCTGTATTTATGAAATTTGTGGTTCTAGTTAATCTAAGGTATTTTAATAAATAAACCAAATTTCATGTGTTTATGTTAAATAGATTTTGACTTCTCCCCAGCCACTTTTGACCTCTTAGGTCAAAAGTGGCTCCAAATGGTTCGTGTAATATAACACGGTTCTCGGCTTGAACTTGGCTTGACACGCTACCGCGTGTCTAGATATTAATTTTGTATTCAATAGATTTAATAATATGACAGTGACAAAAAGGATAACATGACATAAAGAATAAAGAAATAAATGTAGGGGAGACCGGGTACAAAAGTAACGGCGGCTCGGAAGTAACAAACGCTCTGCAGTTTATCAAATCAATCGTCGAAACGCCGCCGCCGCGCCGCCGCCGCCGGCGCTGCCCCTCTACCGCCAGGAGATAACCGGCGACGCTCCACCCGCTTGGCGCTTGCATTTAATCGCCGCGCACCTTCTGCACCGTGAGTTTGTGCTAGAAGACGCCACATGAATTTACGAACCAAAAGTAAGAACCAAATTTACACGCGTTAGCTTGAAATGCAAGCGGAGCCCGCGGATGGCATCGCCGCGTCCCACGCGACGCTAAACGCAGCGGCGCGGGCGCACGCAGCGCTGCGGCTAGCTATTCTTGCAATTCTCCGTTCACGGTAAAAACGCAGCTACAGCGGCAGCGGCCGGGTACAGATCTCTTGCAAGGCTTTTGCAAGAGATCTGTCTATTGGTATTGCATTTCATATTTATTACACACGCCTTTATCATGTTACTTTCGACCCATACCGTGTTACTTTCGCCCTGGTCTCGAGGTCGAAAGTAACAATCGTTTTTTATATCTCTGTTTTTCACAATATGCAGCAAATAATGAGGTCAATTTAGATACAAAGTAGAGCATAATCGAAGTTTATATGTGGCTATATTCATATAATTAAAATCATATATTATGATAACTAACTAGAAACCAATGTCAAAGTATTAGTTTTGTACCCGGTCTCCCCTAAATCGAAACAAAGAGGCCACATATCCATACTAATATTATAAATTCGAAAGTAACTCTGTCTGTCTGTCTGTCTGTCTGTCTGTCTGTCTGTCTGTCTGTATGTTACCTTTTCACGGCTAAACCACTGAACGGATTTCGATGAAATTTGGCAAGGAGATAGATGGCATCCTAGAGAAGGACATAGGGTACTTTTTGTCTCAAAAATAACCCCCAAGGGGGTGATATAAGGGATGAAAGTTTGTATGGGAAACTCAATATTTCTAAGTTGGGGATATGGAAATTCAAATTTATGCTTTTGGTAAGAAATAAAGAATTACGCTTTTCAGCGTTTTTGTAAAATCATCCCCCAAAGGGGTAAAATAGGGGTTGATTTTAAAATTCACATGTATTATTGATTATTTTTGTTGTCTCTTATTTTTAAGAGATTTAAGGTGTGGTTCCAGTGAGTCGGAACCGGATGCGGCACAGTTCACGGTGAGTCGGAACTGTCTGCGGTGATTGTGGCGATTGTGGTGATTGTGGTTCCAGTGAGTCGGAACCGAGTGCCGCACAGTTCACAGTGAGTTGGAACTGTCTGCAGTGATTGCGGCGATTGTGGTGATTGTGTTGATTGTGGTGATTGCGGTGATTGAGCTGATTGAGGTGATTGCGGTGATTGAGCTGATTGTGGTGATTGAGGTGATTGTGGTGATTTCGGTGTTTTCGGTGATTGAGGTGATTGCGGTGATTTCGGTGATATCGGTGATTATTTTTGTTGTCTCTTATTTTTAAGAGATTTAAGGTGTGGTTCCAGTGAGTCGGAACCGGGTGCGGCACAGTTCACGGTGAGTCGGAACTGTCTGCGGTGATTGTGGCGATTGTGGTGATTGTGGTTCCAGTAAGTCGGAACCGGATGCCGCACAGTTCACAGTGAGTTGGAACTGTCTGCGGTGATTGAGCTGATTGAGGTGATTGAGGTGATTGCGGTGATTGCGGTGATTGAGGTGATTTCGGTGATTGCGGTGATTTCGGTGTTTTCGGTGATTGAGGTGATTGCGATGATTTCGGTGATTATTTTTATTGTCTCTTATTTTTAAGAGATTTAAGGTGTGGTTCCAGTGAGTCGGAACCGGGTGCGGCACAGTTCACGGTGAGTCGGAACTGTCTGCGGTGATTGTGGCGATTGTGGTGATTGTGCTACCAGTGAGTCGGAACCGGGTGCCGCACAGTTCACAGTGAGTTGGAACTGTCTGCGGTGATTGAGGTGATTGCGGTGATTGCGGTGATTGAGGTGATTTCGGTGATTCCCCAGTGAGTCGGGGTGATGAGTCTAAGGGTGTTGACCAGGAATGCGCGTTCGCTGCATGCTGGTGGTCAGGATACCCGCTGAGCCGTGGGTGCTGGCTGGCTGTGTAACTCGCCTCACGAAAGCTTGCGGGATTGATGATGATGACGTCACGCTGAAGTAGTTGCACGAAGGCTGCGTTGACGTTCAGTCTCAGGGTCACCAATTTAGTGGTATGAGGAACAGGGTGTAAAGTTCACTCATCCACCATAGAAAAGGGAGGATCCTCCGACAAGACGGGTGTTAAGTCGGGCGGGCAACTGCTCGTAAGTTGATTTCGGATAGTCTTATCTATGTCGTTCGCGTGGTAAATTCTAACTGCGCGATGCAGGATTTGTGTGACATCATGTCTTTCATGCGTAGTTCGTATGTGGCGGTGTAACCGCTACAAACATTACCTCCTTACTAATAAACGTTGTATAGCGTCTGTATAGTTAAACATTAGTATAGTTACAAAGCTTTGTCTTCTTCTTTCGAATGTCAAATTACTGACGACTGAAAGAGATCATTTTTTCATTTTGAGGTACGCAACCCTAAAATGTGCCTGTTACTTTTTCATGCCGTAAGGGCTGAACGGATTTAGTTGAAAGGCGTATGGTCTTTTAACTAAATCCGTATAGGCCATGATCTGGGTTAGGATAGAGGATAATCTGAATCCCGGTAGTACGGTCCTGTGGGATATTTTCCGACCTTTACGCGGGCGAAGCCGCGGGTAAAAGCTAGTATAATTATATACGATCTCCCGCCCGGGGCACGCACTGGCCAAAAATCGGTGGCACACTACTCCCCCTCCCCCTGGCCCCGCGGCTGGTTTTTTTCCACATCCCATCTCCGTTTCACTGCTCCGCTTCTCCGCTCCGCTTCCCTGCTCCGCTTCCCTACTCGGCTTCTCCGCTCCGCTTCCTTGCTCCGCTTCCCCGCTCCGCTTCCCGGTTTTGTATGAATTTTTAAACTAGTTCGCAAATCCCTGTCCACTGAAGCGGAGCGGAGATTTTATGCAATTCCATTGGTTAATTTTGGCACGTCTCCGCTCCTCTCCTCTCCTCTCCGCTTCAGTGGACAGGCAGCCTTACAGTGGCTAGAATCTTATCTAAATAATCGCCAACAATGCGTAGAATTTTTGACATTATAATTAATAACCCCTGACATTGTATTTCATAATTTTTGACATTATAATGAATAACCCCTGATTGTATTTGATAGTAGTTAACGTTTTCCTTATTCTCGACATTGTGTGGTTTATTTAATTATTGAAATATTTGTACGCTGGAAACAGCAGAATATTATGGACATTATATTATGTGTAACACCTATGTAACAACAATATTCTTACAAATAAATTTATTACTTATTACTTACTTACTAAAAAAAGTCAATTAATGTATTCCTCGCGTTGTAGTTGTTTTAATAACAACTGATGTTGCCATATTATGCGATTTTTAAATAAAAATAATTTTTCCCATTAAAAGATTTGTATTATTATATTCGATTTATATTTCTTTTCACTTAAAAAAGTATTATACGAGTTTATTGCGAAATAATTATTAAAGATAGAGTATTTTTTCGTTGTTGATAAGTTATTTTAATGATTTTATAGAAAAATCGATTTGCATTTTTGTAAACTGCAACACTCGATACGGTTGTCACTTGTCAATCAATCTGTTGTCAACAACAGATTGCCGCCACAACTCACTTTAGACATTGGCAGAATAGTCGACATCGGCTTTGCTTGCCATTCAATAAAAAAATAGAATAACGTTTCTCGCTCGTGTCGTGGACTTTCTTTTTGTGTTTATTTTGTGTGCTACATCTAATTACCGACCCTTGCTGTGTTTTTGGACAATTGTAACTGCCTTTGTGACCGACCCTATTTCGTTCTTGAACCCCGTTTCTTCCAAACCTATTGACCTTAGCACGCATTTTGGACTCCGATTTTGCCTTTTGATATTGTTACCTGTTTGTTGCTTACGATGGATAATCTCCGCTGTATTAATTGTGGCATATCGACTGCTCGCATGAGAAGAAACAAAACAATCGATATACTATCAGTGATTAGAGAATGGATATCTCCACGACAGGTAAGTGTTGGGTATTTCATTGTTATAAGTGTTATTTTATTGTTATTTTAATTATTAGACTCAAAGTAAGTTTCACATCATATTAAAGAGATAGAGCCTGGCAAAATACTTTTAATCTTTTACTAAAACTCATAGGTAACTAATAAAAGAGCGGGAACAAATGATAATGGAGTCTATTGACTATGGTCTGAAATAAAGTTTTGTTTTTTAATTTCCATATCCCATGTTATATCGAAAAATTAATTGCACAGGGTTATAGGCTAATATTACCCCTTGAAAACCCAAACTATTTCATTTTTGTTTATTGAGGCCTAATTTATTAGGACTGTTTGCCGATCTCCTTTGTGTCTTGTTTCTTGATATATGGTTCAATCAGGGCAATCAGGGAGTGCAGTTCATGAAAAGTAGATCGTGAAACTCTATAAGAATTTTCGAAAGATTCTTCATCAGCAGTTCGGAAAAAGTATAATATTCACCGTGCACTGAACGATACTTGATATGATTTCTTAACCAAAATCTATGTTTTCTTATAGAATTATTTATGTAATATGTGGTAAGTAATTTGGTTTCTTCCGAGTCAACTCTTCTTCCTCAAGCAATGCGTGGTAGTAACAAATCAACTTTTGTTTCGATAACATTTTACTAGTTTTATAGAAATAAAAAAGAATAAAAAAAGCTGTAAGTTTTCCTAAAAGTAATAAAATAAAATAAAATAAAAACATGTCTGTTCTCCGCAACATTTCGTGCGTGACAGTGACAGGCAGCCTGGCACCGCTGCCCGCTCAAAGAACTCCGCACAGTCCGCAACTCCGCTCCGCTATCTGGCTCCGCTACCTCGCTCCACACAGTCCGTAACTCCGCTCCGCTAACTCGCTCCGCATCAATGGACAGACACTGTCCTTAACTCCGCTCCTCTCCGCTGCCTCGCCCCGCTCCGCAGCCTCGCTCCGCTTCAATGGACAGGCAGCCTAATGCGTTTCCCCTAACACCATAACGATTCAGTTTGAAGAGGAGCAGTTTGTGATCTACGAAGTCAAAAGCTTTTGACATATCGAGAAAAATTGATGCTATTGGCTTTTTCGCATTCAGACTAGAGGTAATCAATTTCACAAGAGAGAAACATGCAAGAGTTGTTGATTTATTTTTTCTGAAACCGAACTGTTCCTCTTTTAAAATTGAGTGTTTTATTATAAAGGAGTGCAGTTTATCGTACATAATTCTTTCAAAAATCTTAGAAATTACGGGAATTAGAGTAATCGGTCGATAGTTATTCATGTTATTTTTATCTCCTTTTTTGTATAAAGGTTTGACTACGGAAAATTTTAGTCTGGCAGGGAATAAACCTTGAAATAATGATAGATTAACAATGTGGGCGAGTGGATGAGATATATATTTAGAGCAACGCTTAAGAATTTTCGTATTGATATCATCATACCCGGTTGAGTTAGTTGAGTTTAAAGAATTAATAATCTTAAATACAGTATCTTCATTAATTGGAGTCAAGAAAATGGTGTCCGATATGTCAGTAGACCGCCGATATGTAATTAGAAATTCTTTTTTCCTAGGTTTTTTTAGGAAATGATAGATTAAAGTAGGGCTTATAATTATTTAAATATTTTTTCGAATGGTGTAATACTTTGTCCATCAGGGCCAGGAATTGCTGATCTCCTTTCAGAAATTCGATCAATAGCTGTGAAAGGCTAGCAGTGTGTTTAAAGTAAGTACTCATTTTGAAATTAAAGTAACTTTTATTTTTTACATACTATAGTTGACACAGTAGTACATTTAAAATATTATTTAAAAAATTATAACCCGTATTATAATAATAATAATATATTCTTTATTTCGGACTACACATACAAGTACACACAATCCATAATAGTGTTAGTAACAATGACTTAAAAACTATGTTAGTGAACTTTTACAAACTAAAAACAAATTAAAACTGACGTGGCCCACGTTAGCACGTGTCTCCATACCCAGTGCCTTATAAAGGGACTGTCTATTTTATCGAATAATGTTTTTAGGATGCTGTTAGAGCTTCCGCGCAATCTACCCATCTATGTTCTATGTTAAAGGGTTTCCGCACTTAGTCCTTTAAGTGGACCATTGTGCGTGGGCCATGGCGGCGATTTGGGGGGTTATTCCAACCAGCCCACCTCCCTCCAGAAGTTAATTAAAACTCCCAGTCTGTTTAGAACGTCTGTGAAAGATCTGGGTGACCCGAGGGTTTGTGTTCTAATCTGGGTGACGCCTGTGCATTCAAAGAGCACGTGCGCGACGGTCTCCTCAGCCTCCATGCACGCCCTGCACAGAGGACTGTCCGTTATGCCTATTGTGTGGAAGTGTTTGTTTAGCGAGCAGTGTCCCGTGATGATCCCCGTCACCAGGCGCAGGCCGTTCCTGTCCGGGCGTAGTAAACGTCTGGTTAGCACACTATCCAAGGATGGCATAACTTCCTTGGACTGTCTGCAGCCGGGTGTCGAGGTCCACCAAAGCTCCGCTTGTGTGTGGGTGAACTCTTGTAGCCACCTGCGTATTTGGTTGAAGGGGATGGGTACGATAGGCTCGGGTCCACAGACTGCTGTGCTGGATCCTCGTCTAGCGAGCTCGTCTGCTGCGTCGTTGCCTAGCGATCCGCTGTGTCCTTTTATCCATTGTAGTGTCACCGTGTTCCGGCTGGACAACGTTATGTGTTCTAGGGCATTGTGACATTCTAGTGTTATCTTTGAGGTAATACATTTTTTCTGTAAGGATTGGAGAACTGAGGCGCTGTCGGAGAGTATACGTATATGTGTATCCGTAACCCTTCTGGCTTTTAGGGCATGGACCGCTTGTATGATGCCCACACACTCCGCCTGATAGACGGTGTTGAACATTCCCAGCGAGCTGGATATATTTATATTGAAGTCGTGTGAGAAGACTCCGACTCCAGTGCCGGAGTCGGTCTTTGATCCATCGGTGTATACTCTCATCTCTTTCGGGCCTGAGCAATCTACCCATTATTGACGCTGTTATTTTCCTCATAATAGCATGAAAATCGTCAACACGGGCTTCCGTGAACATCTGCGAAGCGCTGCAGAAGCGCGGAACCCCATCAAAATCCTAAATCCATTATTATATGATGACCGATCTCTATTACAAATATAAGGCAAGAGGAATGACATGGCGTTCTGGTATTTCCATTCCTTTCTTTGTCTTCTATCCTGTCCACTCCTTGTTGCATTTTGGCGTTTTAACGCATCTCGGTGATTGTCTCTCAGTTGTTTCCATCGCGACCTGGCAGTTTTAACTGAAACAATCATCAAACACAATATTACATTTATACAGAGTTGTCCATTTATGAAATTAAAAATAAAGATATTTGTGCCATACTTGTTATTTTACCATACGTATCATTTTTTGTCTTGGTCTTATTTTATTGTCAGTCCTGAACCTTAAAATTACACATTCACAACAATTTTGTGGATTGTGTGTCCACAAAACTTTTGTGCATGTGTAAATGTAAGTTTCAGTACCTACTGACAATAAAATGAGTCCAAGACAAAAAAATGTGAAAAGTGATTTTTTTTTTTCGTTTTGGTTATACTTTTTATTTTATAATTTTTCAGGTATTTAGCAACCGGCCAGTCATTCGCGACGATCGGAGAGAATTTCCGAATTGGATTGAAAAGTGTGGCGAGAATTGTTGAAGAGGTTTGCTATGCTCTTTGGAACGTCTTGCAACCTCTTGTTATGCCAGAACCCACAGAAAACGACTGGAAAGAAATCGCAAAAGATTTTGATGACCTATGGCAATTTAAAAATTGTTTAGGTGCTCTTGATGGCAAGCACGTATATATTAAGGCTCCTTCGAAATCTGGGTCTTCATTTTTCAACTATAAAAAAGATTTTCTGTAGTTTTGATGTGTTTAGCTGATGCCAGAAGAAAAATTATAATGGTTGATGTGGGATCTATGGGAAGATTTTCTGATGCAGGAATTTTTGATGACAGCATTTTTGGAAAGCGCCTTAAAGAGAGGAGCTTAAATTTACCTCAGCCGGTACCACTGTATCAAGGTGGAGTGTCATTGCCATTCGTATTTATAGGAGACGAAGCTTTTCCATTAACGGAAAATTTTATGAGGCCATACCCACGTGATGGACTGAATTCAGAAAAAAGAATATTTAATTACCGACTGTCACGAGCACGTCGCATTGTTGAAGCCACTTTTGGTGTATTGGCGCGAAAATGGTACGTGTATCATAAAGATTTCGAATGCAAAATTGAAACAGTTGACAAAATCATAAAAGCAACATGTGTGTTGCACAATTATTTAATTAAACGACAACCTGATTACCTAAACAATAACAAAAATAACGAGGAGCAGACATTAATCTCAGTGGGTAATGTTACAGACACAAATAATTCTAGAAATGTAGGTTTTGAAATTCGCGAAATTTATTGTTCTTACTTTAATAATCAGGGGAGGCTTCCATGGCAAGACACTCGCATTTTATCACGAATTTAATCAGTAATTGGTAAAAAGTAAAATAGGTACAAGAAGAACTACACTTCAACAGCACCCACGGCTTCAACGGGTATCCTGACCACCAGCATGCAGCGAACGCGCATTCCTGGTCATCACCCTCCGCCTCATCAGCAACCTTGGCACAGCACCTGCACTTCCGGCCGGTCTCACAAGCAGAGCCTACAAGCAGTCAGCCACAACCCAGCGCTGTACCACTTCCGACTCACTGGATGACCGCAGACAGTTCCGACTCACCGTGAACTATGCGGCTCCCGGTTCCGACTCACTGGAACCACAGCTGGCACTGTGAAGCATCGCAAGATCCAAGACTCAGCCCACTACCGACCTCCGGTCTCCGGAGGGGAGTGATGTAGCGGTTACGCCGCCACATACGAACTACGCAGCAAAGACATGACGTCACACAATTCCTGCATCGCGCAGTTAGAGTTTACCAAGCGAAAAACATAGATAAGACTATCCGAAATCAACTTACGGGCAGTTGCCCGACAGACACAACACGCGTCTGGCCGGAGGATCCTCCCTTTTCTAATGAGGATGAGTAAACTTTACACCCTGTTCCTCATACCTCTAAAGTATAAGGTGCTATAAAAATATCTGCCACGGCTGCAATGGGAGATAGTATTGTGTTTATAGATCACAATAGTAAAGAAAAATTATTGATAATTTGTCATTTTTTTTTTCATACAAAAAATATTGGTATTGATTTATTGGCATAAAACCATCCCGTAGACGTTGCCGCACCGCACCGAATTCAATTCGCAAAACGCCGACGCCGTTCATACACTGTTGCCATTCTTATCAAACAATGCCGCTGCGCGCCGGCCACTCGCTCGTCAAAGCGCAGCCCCGCGCGCCCCCACCCTCACCCGCACTACCCCGTTGGCCCGTTCGTCGCACGCGCTAGCCGACCGCGACCTCCCGCCCGCCAGTCGCCCGCCCGCCCGCTCGGAAGTTAGTTTTGCGGTCAGCGTGCAGCGTCGGGAATATCGCGCGCGCTTTCTTTAAAAATGCCTCCCAGACGACGGTATTCCAATCAAGAATATCTTGAAATGGTATTGTGCTATCGCGAGTGTAAGTCCATAACTGCGCATGCAGTAAACTAATACCAAAGGTTTGGTGTGCGAGTGAGTCATCATACCATTCTGGATGCAGTGTTCAGATTTAGAAAACGGCCGCTTTGACCCGCCTCCGGTTGACGCAGGCAGGCCTCCATTTTCTGCCGAACTCGAAGAAGAAGTGTTGGACTTCTCCTTCTTCTTTTAAGTGTGATAGGAAGTTTATCATCTTATTTACGTCAGTTTTTTGGAAGAATGCGGTAGCTGGTAAGTAATTGCACTTTTAAAACACTTGTTTGCCTGCGTATTATTGCGTACCTACTAGATTAGATACTGACGAACTAGTCAGCTGATTTCAGTTTTCATTCACAGAACAGATGGAAAGAGATAGCAGTTGTTTTCATTGACAAAGCGACACATCGCGCGTATTTTGTGAACCACGTTATGCAAAGTAGAGTCAATGTTTATTTAACTACTTTATTTTCTAAAATCGATTTAACTGTGCCGGGGTACAAAATTTCTTCACTATTGTAATCTTTAAACACAATACTACCTCCCATTAAAGCCGTGGCAGATATTTTTATTGCACCTTATATACTTAAATTAAAAAATATATTTACCGTCCGATAAGTTCGCTTCAATAATAATTTGATGCCATGCCGCATCCTTTGTTTCATTGCATTTGTAAAATGTTGAAGTCGTGTCCCAAAGGCACGGAAACTTTTTTATACTTTCGATGAGCCTTTCATCCATTACGTCTTCATAACAACAATTCTATTATGTATTTTGTAAATAGTTTAGTATCCCATCAAAACCAAGAATGTGAAAATGGGAGCCAAGTAATTAAGAATATGCGTACAATTTCTGAGCAGTAATCTAACAAAAAGTACTAAGCTTGCATGAATAGGTACACGATAGTAGTACCTTCAATCATTATGTTATGGCACTAATAGAATTTGGATGAAGCAGACAGATAGTTCATAACCTGGATTAATTAACACATAGGATACTTTTTATCCTGGTAGTACATTTCCATGGGATAATTTCCGACTTCCACGTGAGCGAAGCTGCGGGAAAAAGCTAGTTTATTTATAAATATTTATGTTGTATATAGAACATACAACATTCTTAAATAAATTTAAAACACAATTTCTTGTTTTTTCTGCTACAACCTATGTTTGCTATAAAAATATAAGTTTTTAAATTTGAAAAGTCGTATTATTTACACAAACCAAAGAGTTCCATTAATGAAACCTGTTCTCCTGCGAAGTGTGTGCTTCATCATCATCATTATCAGCCT
This sequence comes from Conistra vaccinii, assembly GCA_948150665.1. Lineage (NCBI taxonomy): Eukaryota > Metazoa > Arthropoda > Insecta > Lepidoptera > Noctuidae > Conistra > Conistra vaccinii. The sequence goes on along the minus strand of OX411317.1, from coordinate 9,563,506 downwards.
ATTAATGTTCCCACTGCTGGGACACAGGCCTCCTCTCTGTGAGAGGGAGTGGGCTGTAATTCACCACGTGGGCCCAGTGCGGGTTGGTAGATGTCACATGTCTTCGAATTTTTGGTCTAAGACATGCCGGTTTCCTCACGATGTTTTCCTTCACCGTTTTTGAGAGCAGTGGTGATGAAATTATTTACACAAAGTAAAGCGCCTGCTTGGGTTCGAACCCACGACCTACAACTCGTAAATCGGGGCCGATACCACTGAGCCACCACTGCTCTCTGTGTGCTTATATAATTTCAAATCGTCAAAATCACCTGGTTTCAGATTTTTTCCTTTGTATACACACAATGTTCGCGGCAAGTAACTTTGTCGCTCTGCAGTTAGGTTGCGCATGCGTACAGGCATGCGCGCTACTGTTTTATAAGGCAGATTGACTACCTACTGCGCAGTCATTTGTAGTCTACTTCAGAGCGTTAAAGTTATTTGCCGCGAACTGTACCCAGCTTGACGCCAAATTTCAACTTTATTGGTCATCTGGAAGTGATTTAGGTTTTTGATCTATAGGTACATAATCCCAGTCAATAAGTGATAAAAATGCCGATTGTTAGACGTTAATATCTCAATAACCGTTTGAGCTGTATTTATGAAATTTGTGGTTCTAGTTAATCTAAGGTATTTTAATAAATAAACCAAATTTCATGTGTTTATGTTAAATAGATTTTGACTTCTCCCCAGCCACTTTTGACCTCTTAGGTCAAAAGTGGCTCCAAATGGTTCGTGTAATATAACACGGTTCTCGGCTTGAACTTGGCTTGACACGCTACCGCGTGTCTAGATATTAATTTTGTATTCAATAGATTTAATAATATGACAGTGACAAAAAGGATAACATGACATAAAGAATAAAGAAATAAATGTAGGGGAGACCGGGTACAAAAGTAACGGCGGCTCGGAAGTAACAAACGCTCTGCAGTTTATCAAATCAATCGTCGAAACGCCGCCGCCGCGCCGCCGCCGCCGGCGCTGCCCCTCTACCGCCAGGAGATAACCGGCGACGCTCCACCCGCTTGGCGCTTGCATTTAATCGCCGCGCACCTTCTGCACCGTGAGTTTGTGCTAGAAGACGCCACATGAATTTACGAACCAAAAGTAAGAACCAAATTTACACGCGTTAGCTTGAAATGCAAGCGGAGCCCGCGGATGGCATCGCCGCGTCCCACGCGACGCTAAACGCAGCGGCGCGGGCGCACGCAGCGCTGCGGCTAGCTATTCTTGCAATTCTCCGTTCACGGTAAAAACGCAGCTACAGCGGCAGCGGCCGGGTACAGATCTCTTGCAAGGCTTTTGCAAGAGATCTGTCTATTGGTATTGCATTTCATATTTATTACACACGCCTTTATCATGTTACTTTCGACCCATACCGTGTTACTTTCGCCCTGGTCTCGAGGTCGAAAGTAACAATCGTTTTTTATATCTCTGTTTTTCACAATATGCAGCAAATAATGAGGTCAATTTAGATACAAAGTAGAGCATAATCGAAGTTTATATGTGGCTATATTCATATAATTAAAATCATATATTATGATAACTAACTAGAAACCAATGTCAAAGTATTAGTTTTGTACCCGGTCTCCCCTAAATCGAAACAAAGAGGCCACATATATAATTATATACGATCTCCCGCCCGGGGCACGCACTGGCCAAAAATCGGTGGCACACTACTCCCCCTCCCCCTGGCCCCGCGGCTGGTTTTTTTCCACATCCCATCTCCGTTTCACTGCTCCGCTTCTCCGCTCCGCTTCCCTGCTCCGCTTCCCTACTCGGCTTCTCCGCTCCGCTTCCTTGCTCCGCTTCCCCGCTCCGCTTCCCGGTTTTGTATGAATTTTTAAACTAGTTCGCAAATCCCTGTCCACTGAAGCGGAGCGGAGATTTTATGCAATTCCATTGGTTAATTTTGGCACGTCTCCGCTCCTCTCCTCTCCTCTCCGCTTCAGTGGACAGGCAGCCTTACAGTGGCTAGAATCTTATCTAAATAATCGCCAACAATGCGTAGAATTTTTGACATTATAATTAATAACCCCTGACATTGTATTTCATAATTTTTGACATTATAATGAATAACCCCTGATTGTATTTGATAGTAGTTAACGTTTTCCTTATTCTCGACATTGTGTGGTTTATTTAATTATTGAAATATTTGTACGCTGGAAACAGCAGAATATTATGGACATTATATTATGTGTAACACCTATGTAACAACAATATTCTTACAAATAAATTTATTACTTATTACTTACTTACTAAAAAAAGTCAATTAATGTATTCCTCGCGTTGTAGTTGTTTTAATAACAACTGATGTTGCCATATTATGCGATTTTTAAATAAAAATAATTTTTCCCATTAAAAGATTTGTATTATTATATTCGATTTATATTTCTTTTCACTTAAAAAAGTATTATACGAGTTTATTGCGAAATAATTATTAAAGATAGAGTATTTTTTCGTTGTTGATAAGTTATTTTAATGATTTTATAGAAAAATCGATTTGCATTTTTGTAAACTGCAACACTCGATACGGTTGTCACTTGTCAATCAATCTGTTGTCAACAACAGATTGCCGCCACAACTCACTTTAGACATTGGCAGAATAGTCGACATCGGCTTTGCTTGCCATTCAATAAAAAAATAGAATAACGTTTCTCGCTCGTGTCGTGGACTTTCTTTTTGTGTTTATTTTGTGTGCTACATCTAATTACCGACCCTTGCTGTGTTTTTGGACAATTGTAACTGCCTTTGTGACCGACCCTATTTCGTTCTTGAACCCCGTTTCTTCCAAACCTATTGACCTTAGCACGCATTTTGGACTCCGATTTTGCCTTTTGATATTGTTACCTGTTTGTTGCTTACGATGGATAATCTCCGCTGTATTAATTGTGGCATATCGACTGCTCGCATGAGAAGAAACAAAATAATCGATATACTATCAGTGATTAGAGAATGGATATCTCCACGACAGGTAAGTGTTGGGTATTTCATTGTTATAAGTGTTATTTTATTGTTATTTTAATTATTAGACTCAAAGTAAGTTTCACATCATATTAAAGAGATAGAGCCTGGCAAAATACTTTTAATCTTTTACTAAAACTCATAGGTAACTAATAAAAGAGCGGGAACAAATGATAATGGAGTCTATTGACTATGGTCTGAAATAAAGTTTTGTTTTTTAATTTCCATATCCCATGTTATATCGAAAAATTAATTGCACAGGGTTATAGGCTAATATTACCCCTTGAAAACCCAAACTATTTCATTTTTGTTTATTGAGGCCTAATTTATTAGGACTGTTTGCCGATCTCCTTTGTGTCTTGTTTCTTGATATATGGTTCAATCAGGGCAATCAGGGAGTGCAGTTCATGAAAAGTAGATCGTGAAACTCTATAAGAATTTTCGAAAGATTCTTCATCAGCAGTTCGGAAAAAGTATAATATTCACCGTGCACTGAACGATACTTGATATGATTTCTTAACCAAAATCTATGTTTTCTTATAGAATTATTTATGTAATATGTGGTAAGTAATTTGGTTTCTTCCGAGTCAACTCTTCTTCCTCAAGCAATGCGTGGTAGTAACAAATCAACTTTTGTTTCGATAACATTTTACTAGTTTTATAGAAATAAAAAAGAATAAAAAAAGCTGTAAGTTTTCCTAAAAGTAATAAAATAAAATAAAATAAAAACATGTCTGTTCTCCGCAACATTTCGTGCGTGACAGTGACAGGCAGCCTGGCACCGCTGCCCGCTCAAAGAACTCCGCACAGTCCGCAACTCCGCTCCGCTATCTGGCTCCGCTACCTCGCTCCACACAGTCCGTAACTCCGCTCCGCTAACTCGCTCCGCATCAATGGACAGACACTGTCCTTAACTCCGCTCCTCTCCGCTGCCTCGCCCCGCTCCGCAGCCTCGCTCCGCTTCAATGGACAGGCAGCCTAATGCGTTTCCCCTAACACCATAACGATTCAGTTTGAAGAGGAGCAGTTTGTGATCTACGAAGTCAAAAGCTTTTGACATATCGAGAAAAATTGATGCTATTGGCTTTTTCGCATTCAGACTAGAGGTAATCAATTTCACAAGAGAGAAACATGCAAGAGTTGTTGATTTATTTTTTCTGAAACCGAACTGTTCCTCTTTTAAAATTGAGTGTTTTATTATAAAGGAGTGCAGTTTATCGTACATAATTCTTTCAAAAATCTTAGAAATTACGGGAATTAGAGTAATCGGTCGATAGTTATTCATGTTATTTTTATCTCCTTTTTTGTATAAAGGTTTGACTACGGAAAATTTTAGTCTGGCAGGGAATAAACCTTGAAATAATGATAGATTAACAATGTGGGCGAGTGGATGAGATATATATTTAGAGCAACGCTTAAGAATTTTCGTATTGATATCATCATACCCGGTTGAGTTAGTTGAGTTTAAAGAATTAATAATCTTAAATACAGTATCTTCATTAATTGGAGTCAAGAAAATGGTGTCCGATATGTCAGTAGACCGCCGATATGTAATTAGAAATTCTTTTTTCCTAGGTTTTTTTAGGAAATGATAGATTAAAGTAGGGCTTATAATTATTTAAATATTTTTTCGAATGGTGTAATACTTTGTCCATCAGGGCCAGGAATTGCTGATCTCCTTTCAGAAATTCGATCAATAGCTGTGAAAGGCTAGCAGTGTGTTTAAAGTAAGTACTCATTTTGAAATTAAAGTAACTTTTATTTTTTACATACTATAGTTGACACAGTAGTACATTTAAAATATTATTTAAAAAATTATAACCCGTATTATAATAATAATAATATATTCTTTATTTCGGACTACACATACAAGTACACACAATCCATAATAGTGTTAGTAACAATGACTTAAAAACTATGTTAGTGAACTTTTACAAACTAAAAACAAATTAAAACTGACGTGGCCCACGTTAGCACGTGTCTCCATACCCAGTGCCTTATAAAGGGACTGTCTATTTTATCGAATAATGTTTTTAGGATGCTGTTAGAGCTTCCGCGCAATCTACCCATCTATGTTCTATGTTAAAGGGTTTCCGCACTTAGTCCTTTAAGTGGACCATTGTGCGTGGGCCATGGCGGCGATTTGGGGGGTTATTCCAACCAGCCCACCTCCCTCCAGAAGTTAATTAAAACTCCCAGTCTGTTTAGAACGTCTGTGAAAGATCTGGGTGACCCGAGGGTTTGTGTTCTAATCTGGGTGACGCCTGTGCATTCAAAGAGCACGTGCGCGACGGTCTCCTCAGCCTCCATGCACGCCCTGCACAGAGGACTGTCCGTTATGCCTATTGTGTGGAAGTGTTTGTTTAGCGAGCAGTGTCCCGTGATGATCCCCGTCACCAGGCGCAGGCCGTTCCTGTCCGGGCGTAGTAAACGTCTGGTTAGCACACTATCCAAGGATGGCATAACTTCCTTGGACTGTCTGCAGCCGGGTGTCGAGGTCCACCAAAGCTCCGCTTGTGTGTGGGTGAACTCTTGTAGCCACCTGCGTATTTGGTTGAAGGGGATGGGTACGATAGGCTCGGGTCCACAGACTGCTGTGCTGGATCCTCGTCTAGCGAGCTCGTCTGCTGCGTCGTTGCCTAGCGATCCGCTGTGTCCTTTTATCCATTGTAGTGTCACCGTGTTCCGGCTGGACAACGTTATGTGTTCTAGGGCATTGTGACATTCTAGTGTTATCTTTGAGGTAATACATTTTTTCTGTAAGGATTGGAGAACTGAGGCGCTGTCGGAGAGTATACGTATATGTGTATCCGTAACCCTTCTGGCTTTTAGGGCATGGACCGCTTGTATGATGCCCACACACTCCGCCTGATAGACGGTGTTGAACATTCCCAGCGAGCTGGATATATTTATATTGAAGTCGTGTGAGAAGACTCCGACTCCAGTGCCGGAGTCGGTCTTTGATCCATCGGTGTATACTCTCATCTCTTTCGGGCCTGAGCAATCTACCCATTATTGACGCTGTTATTTTCCTCATAATAGCATGAAAATCGTCAACACGGGCTTCCGTGAACATCTGCGAAGCGCTGCAGAAGCGCGGAACCCCATCAAAATCCTAAATCCATTATTATATGATGACCGATCTCTATTACAAATATAAGGCAAGAGGAATGACATGGCGTTCTGGTATTTCCATTCCTTTCTTTGTCTTCTATCCTGTCCACTCCTTGTTGCATTTTGGCGTTTTAACGCATCTCGGTGATTGTCTCTCAGTTGTTTCCATCGCGACCTGGCAGTTTTAACTGAAACAATCATCAAACACAATATTACATTTATACAGAGTTGTCCATTTATGAAATTAAAAATAAAGATATTTGTGCCATACTTGTTATTTTACCATACGTATCATTTTTTGTCTTGGTCTTATTTTATTGTCAGTCCTGAACCTTAAAATTACACATTCACAACAATTTTGTGGATTGTGTGTCCACAAAACTTTTGTGCATGTGTAAATGTAAGTTTCAGTACCTACTGACAATAAAATGAGTCCAAGACAAAAAAATGTGAAAAGTGTTTTTTTTTTTTCGTTTTGGTTATACTTTTTATTTTATAATTTTTCAGGTATTTAGCAACCGGCCAGTCATTCGCGACGATCGGAGAGAATTTCCGAATTGGATTGAAAAGTGTGGCGAGAATTGTTGAAGAGGTTTGCTATGCTCTTTGGAACGTCTTGCAACCTCTTGTTATGCCAGAACCCACAGAAAACGACTGGAAAGAAATCGCAAAAGATTTTGATGACCTATGGCAATTTAAAAATTGTTTAGGTGCTCTTGATGGCAAGCACGTATATATTAAGGCTCCTTCGAAATCTGGGTCTTCATTTTTCAACTATAAAAAAGATTTTCTGTAGTTTTGATGTGTTTAGCTGATGCCAGAAGAAAAATTATAATGGTTGATGTGGGATCTATGGGAAGATTTTCTGATGCAGGAATTTTTGATGACAGCATTTTTGGAAAGCGCCTTAAAGAGAGGAGCTTAAATTTACCTCAGCCGGTACCACTGTATCAAGGTGGAGTGTCATTGCCATTCGTATTTATAGGAGACGAAGCTTTTCCATTAACGGAAAATTTTATGAGGCCATACCCACGTGATGGACTGAATTCAGAAAAAAGAATATTTAATTACCGACTGTCACGAGCACGTCGCATTGTTGAAGCCACTTTTGGTGTATTGGCGCGAAAATGGTACGTGTATCATAAAGATTTCGAATGCAAAATTGAAACAGTTGACAAAATCATAAAAGCAACATGTGTGTTGCACAATTATTTAATTAAACGACAACCTGATTACCTAAACAATAACAAAAATAACGAGGAGCAGACATTAATCTCAGTGGGTAATGTTACAGACACAAATAATTCTAGAAATGTAGGTTTTGAAATTCGCGAAATTTATTGTTCTTACTTTAATAATCAGGGGAGGCTTCCATGGCAAGACACTCGCATTTTATCACGAATTTAATCAGTAATTGGTAAAAAGTAAAATAGGTACAAGAAGAACTACACTTCAACAGCACCCACGGCTTCAACGGGTATCCTGACCACCAGCATGCAGCGAACGCGCATTCCTGGTCATCACCCTCCGCCTCATCAGCAACCTTGGCACAGCACCTGCACTTCCGGCCGGTCTCACAAGCAGAGCCTACAAGCAGTCAGCCACAACCCAGCGCTGTACCACTTCCGACTCACTGGATGACCGCAGACAGTTCCGACTCACCGTGAACTATGCGGCTCCCGGTTCCGACTCACTGGAACCACAGCTGGCACTGTGAAGCATCGCAAGATCCAAGACTCAGCCCACTACCGACCTCCGGTCTCCGGAGGGGAGTGATGTAGCGGTTACGCCGCCACATACGAACTACGCAGCAAAGACATGACGTCACACAATTCCTGCATCGCGCAGTTAGAGTTTACCAAGCGAAAAACATAGATAAGACTATCCGAAATCAACTTACGGGCAGTTGCCCGACAGACACAACACGCGTCTGGCCGGAGGATCCTCCCTTTTCTAATGAGGATGAGTAAACTTTACACCCTGTTCCTCATACCTCTAAAGTATACTTAAATTAAAAAATATATTTACCGTCCGATAAGTTCGCTTCAATAATAATTTGATGCCATGCCGCATCCTTTGTTTCATTGCATTTGTAAAATGTTGAAGTCGTGTCCCAAAGGCACGGAAACTTTTTTATACTTTCGATGAGCCTTTCATCCATTACGTCTTCATAACAACAATTCTATTATGTATTTTGTAAATAGTTTAGTATCCCATCAAAACCAAGAATGTGAAAATGGGAGCCAAGTAATTAAGAATATGCGTACAATTTCTGAGCAGTAATCTAACAAAAAGTACTAAGCTTGCATGAATAGGTACACGATAGTAGTACCTTCAATCATTATGTTATGGCACTAATAGAATTTGGATGAAGCAGACAGATAGTTCATAACCTGGATTAATTAACACATAGGATACTTTTTATCCTGGTAGTACATTTCCATGGGATAATTTCCGACTTCCACGTGAGCGAAGCTGCGGGAAAAAGCTAGTTTATTTATAAATATTTATGTTGTATATAGAACATACAACTAGGGCTTCCAAAATTACGGAAATGTCAGTTACGTAACTAATTACGCAATTTCTTTCTCCAATTCCGTAATTCCGTAATTACGTAATTTTTCATAATTTTTATTTAATCGATTATATTTTGTTGTTAAAATTGTAGATAGGTACTATTCTAGGCAATTATCTAAATAAAACGATCGAAAAAAAAAATTACAAGAACTTGAACTGACTAAAAATGAATTTCATGAAGGTCTTGGATCACTTCATTGCATTTGATTTCAAATCTAATATAACGCCTTAAAAACGCATGATTTTAATTTGAGAAATCGGCCTTCCATATCTGGTAAGCTGTTCCATCGCGTTTTACAGTCCAGTATCAAGTCAATATTTTTACCATGCTGATCTTCTATAATGTTTTTCTGCAACAAGTCGATTTTCAAAGGGGAGTTTCTAAAATATTTTTTTAGAACTGTTAATTGTTTTTATAATGTCTTTGTATAAAAACTCCGATTCTTGAACTCTAGTGGGTTCTACAATAAAAGCATCTTCTTCATTTTCCTCTGCTTTTTCAACGTCGATAATTGAGACATCCCCCTGGACTTGTTCTGGAGGTTTTTGTGTTTTGTAGAAAACAACAAGAACTGCGAGTTGTATTCCTTGGGCACAATTGATGGTGACCGCCAAAACTTCTACCCATTTTGTTCATTACCTGGGTCGATCTCCAGAGGCATTTTTTTTCGTGTCGGGATTGATAAACCCATTTTAAAATCGAAAAACGTTTTCAAAATATTTTTTTATATACAGTTCGGTGCCTAATCTACGTGAAACAAGGCTAGTATTGTGGATAAGTTTATTTTAAATATTTAAAAAAAATTCTTAAACCCTTCAATCCTGATCGCTCTGGGTTGACCCAACTCCCGATTGAATGAAAAAAATATTTTTTAACTTTTTAATGAGAGGGTTCTTAAGAAACAATTTATTTAGATTACATAATAAATAGTTAATCTTCATAGTAATAAAATATTTTTTGTTATATTAACAATACTTTTGCCACAATTTGAATTTAAAATCGTGACCGGGCATTTTATCTCATCGCTCTGCGCTGAGGTAAAACATCGCGCTCATCCCTAGTTACGCGTTATAGACACTCTATTCCCCTCCCGCGGGGCAACCCCAGTAGTGGTCTAACCGCCGAGGAGGATACCTGTGTGCCAAGTACCCACGGTCCAACATTACGAAGGTAAGTTTATGATTGCTCTGGATTTGGTTCTCGAATTTTATGATTGCTATGACACGTTATTTAAATTAAATAGTAAACTTGTGAATGTGTTTGTTATGTGAATTAAGTGATCCTTATGATGTTTTTTATGAGACGTAATCACAACTTTCTACTGCTTTTAAATTCGGCTATATTTATGATTTTGTGACTTTTTCTGATCGCTATGGCTGTGATTGCTCTGTCCAAAAAGACCAGAGCGATGATATTTTGCTTTAATTGTACGTTATAAATCTATTTTAAGTAGTAGTACCGGACTGTAACAATGACAAACGATGAACTATGCATATAACCTTTAATGTATAACCTTTCCTGGGTTTCTTTGGATAACCTAAACCCATAAACAGATTTTGACGTATTTTACCTTGATGATATTATTATATTGGCATTTAGCTAACCACAACTGTAAACCTTTCTTCTCTAAAATTTAATGGCAACTATTGTTTCAGATTGAAATCATGCCTCGAAATAAATTATCTATTGAAGAAAAACGTCTTAGGAAGAAATTGGCTGAGCGTCGTAGAATGGCCAAAATAATAAATGATCATCTATACGCACAATGGCTTGTAAAGTCAAGAGAGAGTTACCAAAGGAAAAAAGCTCTGGGCACAGTACTACCAATGAGTGATTTGATGTGATCATGTTACACGTACACTGAATATGACTGAAAATGGCTAAATAAATAATATTTTATCAATATAATTTTTTTTGTTTCACTGGTTTCACCATTTATGATCGCTCTGGCACCAATTATGATTGTTCTGGTCGCGAAATTTTTTGAACTTAAATATTTCCATAACTGTTTGTGTAAATTTAAGGCCAATAGTAAAAATGTACTATTTGAATATCCTTATTTTTAATGAGATACTTAATTACCATTAAATATCAATATCTGAAAAGCACCAGAGCGATCACACGAATACGCCCGTTTTGGAGATTGACCCACCTACACTTGCTCCATCTGTTGTAAAAGCAATTATGTCCTTTTAATGGTATGAGGAACAGGGTGTAAAGTTCATTCATCCACCATAGAAAAGGGAGGATCCTCCGACCAGACAGGTATTATGTCCGGCGGACAACTGCCCATAAGTTGATTTCTATGAGCTCAAATGTCCGAAAAACTGATGTAGCTCGATAACAATTGGACTGCGTTATGTAAGAACCGATTAAGCGCCATTTAACGAATCCTGAGAAAATGAGCTTCAAAAATTTCAAACTTAAAATGGTCGCTGTGCATACATTTAATATGTCAAGAGTATAATTTTTATTCGAAACATATAAAATATGTATAAGCTCACATTAGTTAAAAAAATATAAGGCTAAACTGTACAGTTTTGTAGTTATAGCCATTTTTCCGCTTAATTTGTTAATGTGTTTTAAGCCATATTCAGACCATTTTATTTATCAATAACGTACTATACGGCATTATTGTCGTTTGATACTTTATTGCGATTTTTTTCGGGTGAAATAAATTGGAACATAAGATTAAATCCAGTTATTTTAATAAAATTTACTTAAACAAAACAAATGTTGTAACACTTCTACATCTTACTAATACTTTTATTCCTTTTTTTTTCTTTTATTAATTACCTATACTCTGTACCATATTATTTTTTATTCTTCATCTTCTACTTCAAAATCAATGGATCCATCAAAACATTCAACATCATCTTCTAAATCACGAGATCCAGTTAAATTTTCGTAATATTTTCTCCCATCAGATGGTATGAGATGAAGGAGGGATTTTATATCATCTAGCTTCGGTTGAGAAATAGGTTTTCCTTGTGGCCAAAGTTGCTCATAATGCCTTGATAATGTCAATGGAGAAGGAAATCCTATAAGCTGGTTGAAAACTAAAGAAATAAACATTTTTAAGGATAGACCTGGTAGGATATTTCTTTCAACCTGTCATGGCGGTCAAACCCATGAAGTAGATCTTAATAAAATACCAAAAAGGGGGGCAATAAATAACCCATTGACATTATCAAGGCATTATGAGCAACTTTGGCCACAAGGAAAACCTATTTGATTAGATGATATAAAATCCCTCCTTCATCTCATACCATCTGATGCGAGAAAATATTACGAAAATTTAACTGGATCTCATGATTTAGAAAATGATGTTGAAGGTTTTGATAGATCCATTGATTTTGAAGTAGAAGATGAAGAATAAAAAATAATATGGTACAGTGTATAGGTAATTAATAAAAGAAAAAAAAGGAATAAAAGTATTAGTAAGATGTAGAAGTGTTACAACATTTGTTTTGTTTAAGGTGAAACAATTTGATATTTTTTCCATACAAACTTCGGAGGGGTTTTACTCCACTGTTTGACATCGTACATTCAAAGTTTAACATGATATCGTTAGGTCTCATTATTAATATTGTCTGTACGGAAGCAGAATAGTAAAATAAAAAGCTATCAAAAAGTTATAAGCCAATAAAGATTCGTTTTTCTTGCTAATTTTAACGCAACTTTGGGCGTAAATAAGTAATACAAGAAGTGTGAAATCTCGAAAACAAAATCCGTACCGACACAGAAAAATTATCGAAGATTTCAATAAATTTTATTTGTAATTGATTTATGTAGTGGTTTTTTTAGAAAAACCTTTTTTCCAAAAGCCATTTCAAAATTTTTGACGCGCTCGTTTTATTAAAATTGGTCGGTACGGTGTTTCTGTGCGTGCGAACTATACGTTGTCCATGTAGACCAGCTTCTAACTGCTCATCACTGATACTATCTCTGTCGGACACGATGCCAGGTGACACAGCGTGGTTTTTGGCCATGCCCAGCATTGAGTTCGAGCCCGCGACTAGTTCCACCTTAAGTAAATTTTATTAAAATAACTGGATTTCACCCGAAAAAAATCGCAATAAAGTATCAAATTTAGGTGGTTAATTCGATGCTGCGGTTTAAAAACGGTTAAATCAAAAGGCAAAACTGAATTATCTTCATCGTGGACGTGTTTAATTCGTTTATGCAATTTGAAAACTGTTTGTAACTGTAACTTTGACGCATAATTCTTTAATACAAAACGAATGTGTGCACAAATTCTAGCAAAGTTCGAAATGTCGCTTGATTCAACCCCTTATTATAAGGCCGTAAGAGTGATTTTTGAACACAAAAATAGCTGAATACATAGTTTATCATACCTATAGTCGATCTGCATTCATAACTCTTTTTTTTCGATTTCGTCGCTTAATTCGTTATTACATAACGCAGTCCAATTAAAATTTTATTGTGTCTCATTAGTGACAGTCAAGCGGATCTGTACGTCTCTGAACTACTTTTTGCAATATATATCAAAGGATAAAATAAACTGCGGGGAATACCCAGTTTGTATAGTTTTGATCTAGTTATATTGTATAGCTTTGCCACATTATAAAATGTGTAAAATGCATTAGCAGTGGTTGACTATTTTGATTATTGATGATCACAATAATTACGTAAGTACGGAATTGAAATCTTCAGTTACGGATTTGAGAATACTTTAAAATTAGTCCGTAATTACGTAATTGCGTAATTACGTAATTACGTAATGGAAGCCCTACATACAACATTCTTAAATAAATTTAAAACACAATTTCTTGTTTTTTCTGCTACAACCTATGTTTGCTATAAAAATATAAGTTTTTAAATTTGAAAAGTCGTATTATTTACACAAACCAAAGAGTTCCATTAATGAAACCTGTTCTCCTGCGAAGTGTGTGCTTCATCATCATCATTATCAGCCTATTAATGTTCCCACTGCTGGGACACAGGCCTCCTCTCTGTGAGAGGGAGTGGGCTGTAATTCACCACGTGGGCCCAGTGCGGGTTGGTAGATGTCACATGTCTTCGAATTTTTGGTCTAAGACATGCCGGTTTCCTCACGATGTTTTCCTTCACCGTTTTTGAGAGCAGTGGTGATGAAATTATTTACACAAAGTAAAGCGCCTGCTTGGGTTCGAACCCACGACCTACAACTCGTAAATCGGGGCCGATACCACTGAGCCACCACTGCTCTCTGTGTGCTTATATAATTTCAAATCGTCAAAATCACCTGGTTTCAGATTTTTTCCTTTGTATACACACAATGTTCGCGGCAAGTAACTTTGTCGCTCTGCAGTTAGGTTGCGCATGCGTACAGGCATGCGCGCTACTGTTTTATAAGGCAGATTGACTACCTACTGCGCAGTCATTTGTAGTCTACTTCAGAGCGTTAAAGTTATTTGCCGCGAACTGTACCCAGCTTGACGCCAAATTTCAACTTTATTGGTCATCTGGAAGTGATTTAGGTTTTTGATCTATAGGTACATAATCCCAGTCAATAAGTGATAAAAATGCCGATTGTTAGACGTTAATATCTCAATAACCGTTTGAGCTGTATTTATGAAATTTGTGGTTCTAGTTAATCTAAGGTATTTTAATAAATAAACCAAATTTCATGTGTTTATGTTAAATAGATTTTGACTTCTCCCCAGCCACTTTTGACCTCTTAGGTCAAAAGTGGCTCCAAATGGTTCGTGTAATATAACACGGTTCTCGGCTTGAACTTGGCTTGACACGCTACCGCGTGTCTAGATATTAATTTTGTATTCAATAGATTTAATAATATGACAGTGACAAAAAGGATAACATGACATAAAGAATAAAGAAATAAATGTAGGGGAGACCGGGTACAAAAGTAACGGCGGCTCGGAAGTAACAAACGCTCTGCAGTTTATCAAATCAATCGTCGAAACGCCGCCGCCGCGCCGCCGCCGCCGGCGCTGCCCCTCTACCGCCAGGAGATAACCGGCGACGCTCCACCCGCTTGGCGCTTGCATTTAATCGCCGCGCACCTTCTGCACCGTGAGTTTGTGCTAGAAGACGCCACATGAATTTACGAACCAAAAGTAAGAACCAAATTTACACGCGTTAGCTTGAAATGCAAGCGGAGCCCGCGGATGGCATCGCCGCGTCCCACGCGACGCTAAACGCAGCGGCGCGGGCGCACGCAGCGCTGCGGCTAGCTATTCTTGCAATTCTCCGTTCACGGTAAAAACGCAGCTACAGCGGCAGCGGCCGGGTACAGATCTCTTGCAAGGCTTTTGCAAGAGATCTGTCTATTGGTATTGCATTTCATATTTATTACACACGCCTTTATCATGTTACTTTCGACCCATACCGTGTTACTTTCGCCCTGGTCTCGAGGTCGAAAGTAACAATCGTTTTTTATATCTCTGTTTTTCACAATATGCAGCAAATAATGAGGTCAATTTAGATACAAAGTAGAGCATAATCGAAGTTTATATGTGGCTATATTCATATAATTAAAATCATATATTATGATAACTAACTAGAAACCAATGTCAAAGTATTAGTTTTGTACCCGGTCTCCCCTAAATCGAAACAAAGAGGCCACATATATAATTATATACGATCTCCCGCCCGGGGCACGCACTGGCCAAAAATCGGTGGCACACTACTCCCCCTCCCCCTGGCCCCGCGGCTGGTTTTTTTCCACATCCCATCTCCGTTTCACTGCTCCGCTTCTCCGCTCCGCTTCCCTGCTCCGCTTCCCTACTCGGCTTCTCCGCTCCGCTTCCTTGCTCCGCTTCCCCGCTCCGCTTCCCGGTTTTGTATGAATTTTTAAACTAGTTCGCAAATCCCTGTCCACTGAAGCGGAGCGGAGATTTTATGCAATTCCATTGGTTAATTTTGGCACGTCTCCGCTCCTCTCCTCTCCTCTCCGCTTCAGTGGACAGGCAGCCTTACAGTGGCTAGAATCTTATCTAAATAATCGCCAACAATGCGTAGAATTTTTGACATTATAATTAATAACCCCTGACATTGTATTTCATAATTTTTGACATTATAATGAATAACCCCTGATTGTATTTGATAGTAGTTAACGTTTTCCTTATTCTCGACATTGTGTGGTTTATTTAATTATTGAAATATTTGTACGCTGGAAACAGCAGAATATTATGGACATTATATTATGTGTAACACCTATGTAACAACAATATTCTTACAAATAAATTTATTACTTATTACTTACTTACTAAAAAAAGTCAATTAATGTATTCCTCGCGTTGTAGTTGTTTTAATAACAACTGATGTTGCCATATTATGCGATTTTTAAATAAAAATAATTTTTCCCATTAAAAGATTTGTATTATTATATTCGATTTATATTTCTTTTCACTTAAAAAAGTATTATACGAGTTTATTGCGAAATAATTATTAAAGATAGAGTATTTTTTCGTTGTTGATAAGTTATTTTAATGATTTTATAGAAAAATCGATTTGCATTTTTGTAAACTGCAACACTCGATACGGTTGTCACTTGTCAATCAATCTGTTGTCAACAACAGATTGCCGCCACAACTCACTTTAGACATTGGCAGAATAGTCGACATCGGCTTTGCTTGCCATTCAATAAAAAAATAGAATAACGTTTCTCGCTCGTGTCGTGGACTTTCTTTTTGTGTTTATTTTGTGTGCTACATCTAATTACCGACCCTTGCTGTGTTTTTGGACAATTGTAACTGCCTTTGTGACCGACCCTATTTCGTTCTTGAACCCCGTTTCTTCCAAACCTATTGACCTTAGCACGCATTTTGGACTCCGATTTTGCCTTTTGATATTGTTACCTGTTTGTTGCTTACGATGGATAATCTCCGCTGTATTAATTGTGGCATATCGACTGCTCGCATGAGAAGAAACAAAACAATCGATATACTATCAGTGATTAGAGAATGGATATCTCCACGACAGGTAAGTGTTGGGTATTTCATTGTTATAAGTGTTATTTTATTGTTATTTTAATTATTAGACTCAAAGTAAGTTTCACATCATATTAAAGAGATAGAGCCTGGCAAAATACTTTTAATCTTTTACTAAAACTCATAGGTAACTAATAAAAGAGCGGGAACAAATGATAATGGAGTCTATTGACTATGGTCTGAAATAAAGTTTTGTTTTTTAATTTCCATATCCCATGTTATATCGAAAAATTAATTGCACAGGGTTATAGGCTAATATTACCCCTTGAAAACCCAAACTATTTCATTTTTGTTTATTGAGGCCTAATTTATTAGGACTGTTTGCCGATCTCCTTTGTGTCTTGTTTCTTGATATATGGTTCAATCAGGGCAATCAGGGAGTGCAGTTCATGAAAAGTAGATCGTGAAACTCTATAAGAATTTTCGAAAGATTCTTCATCAGCAGTTCGGAAAAAGTATAATATTCACCGTGCACTGAACGATACTTGATATGATTTCTTAACCAAAATCTATGTTTTCTTATAGAATTATTTATGTAATATGTGGTAAGTAATTTGGTTTCTTCCGAGTCAACTCTTCTTCCTCAAGCAATGCGTGGTAGTAACAAATCAACTTTTGTTTCGATAACATTTTACTAGTTTTATAGAAATAAAAAAGAATAAAAAAAGCTGTAAGTTTTCCTAAAAGTAATAAAATAAAATAAAATAAAAACATGTCTGTTCTCCGCAACATTTCGTGCGTGACAGTGACAGGCAGCCTGGCACCGCTGCCCGCTCAAAGAACTCCGCACAGTCCGCAACTCCGCTCCGCTATCTGGCTCCGCTACCTCGCTCCACACAGTCCGTAACTCCGCTCCGCTAACTCGCTCCGCATCAATGGACAGACACTGTCCTTAACTCCGCTCCTCTCCGCTGCCTCGCCCCGCTCCGCAGCCTCGCTCCGCTTCAATGGACAGGCAGCCTAATGCGTTTCCCCTAACACCATAACGATTCAGTTTGAAGAGGAGCAGTTTGTGATCTACGAAGTCAAAAGCTTTTGACATATCGAGAAAAATTGATGCTATTGGCTTTTTCGCATTCAGACTAGAGGTAATCAATTTCACAAGAGAGAAACATGCAAGAGTTGTTGATTTATTTTTTCTGAAACCGAACTGTTCCTCTTTTAAAATTGAGTGTTTTATTATAAAGGAGTGCAGTTTATCGTACATAATTCTTTCAAAAATCTTAGAAATTACGGGAATTAGAGTAATCGGTCGATAGTTATTCATGTTATTTTTATCTCCTTTTTTGTATAAAGGTTTGACTACGGAAAATTTTAGTCTGGCAGGGAATAAACCTTGAAATAATGATAGATTAACAATGTGGGCGAGTGGATGAGATATATATTTAGAGCAACGCTTAAGAATTTTCGTATTGATATCATCATACCCGGTTGAGTTAGTTGAGTTTAAAGAATTAATAATCTTAAATACAGTATCTTCATTAATTGGAGTCAAGAAAATGGTGTCCGATATGTCAGTAGACCGCCGATATGTAATTAGAAATTCTTTTTTCCTAGGTTTTTTTAGGAAATGATAGATTAAAGTAGGGCTTATAATTATTTAAATATTTTTTCGAATGGTGTAATACTTTGTCCATCAGGGCCAGGAATTGCTGATCTCCTTTCAGAAATTCGATCAATAGCTGTGAAAGGCTAGCAGTGTGTTTAAAGTAAGTACTCATTTTGAAATTAAAGTAACTTTTATTTTTTACATACTATAGTTGACACAGTAGTACATTTAAAATATTATTTAAAAAATTATAACCCGTATTATAATAATAATAATATATTCTTTATTTCGGACTACACATACAAGTACACACAATCCATAATAGTGTTAGTAACAATGACTTAAAAACTATGTTAGTGAACTTTTACAAACTAAAAACAAATTAAAACTGACGTGGCCCACGTTAGCACGTGTCTCCATACCCAGTGCCTTATAAAGGGACTGTCTATTTTATCGAATAATGTTTTTAGGATGCTGTTAGAGCTTCCGCGCAATCTACCCATCTATGTTCTATGTTAAAGGGTTTCCGCACTTAGTCCTTTAAGTGGACCATTGTGCGTGGGCCATGGCGGCGATTTGGGGGGTTATTCCAACCAGCCCACCTCCCTCCAGAAGTTAATTAAAACTCCCAGTCTGTTTAGAACGTCTGTGAAAGATCTGGGTGACCCGAGGGTTTGTGTTCTAATCTGGGTGACGCCTGTGCATTCAAAGAGCACGTGCGCGACGGTCTCCTCAGCCTCCATGCACGCCCTGCACAGAGGACTGTCCGTTATGCCTATTGTGTGGAAGTGTTTGTTTAGCGAGCAGTGTCCCGTGATGATCCCCGTCACCAGGCGCAGGCCGTTCCTGTCCGGGCGTAGTAAACGTCTGGTTAGCACACTATCCAAGGATGGCATAACTTCCTTGGACTGTCTGCAGCCGGGTGTCGAGGTCCACCAAAGCTCCGCTTGTGTGTGGGTGAACTCTTGTAGCCACCTGCGTATTTGGTTGAAGGGGATGGGTACGATAGGCTCGGGTCCACAGACTGCTGTGCTGGATCCTCGTCTAGCGAGCTCGTCTGCTGCGTCGTTGCCTAGCGATCCGCTGTGTCCTTTTATCCATTGTAGTGTCACCGTGTTCCGGCTGGACAACGTTATGTGTTCTAGGGCATTGTGACATTCTAGTGTTATCTTTGAGGTAATACATTTTTTCTGTAAGGATTGGAGAACTGAGGCGCTGTCGGAGAGTATACGTATATGTGTATCCGTAACCCTTCTGGCTTTTAGGGCATGGACCGCTTGTATGATGCCCACACACTCCGCCTGATAGACGGTGTTGAACATTCCCAGCGAGCTGGATATATTTATATTGAAGTCGTGTGAGAAGACTCCGACTCCAGTGCCGGAGTCGGTCTTTGATCCATCGGTGTATACTCTCATCTCTTTCGGGCCTGAGCAATCTACCCATTATTGACGCTGTTATTTTCCTCATAATAGCATGAAAATCGTCAACACGGGCTTCCGTGAACATCTGCGAAGCGCTGCAGAAGCGCGGAACCCCATCAAAATCCTAAATCCATTATTATATGATGACCGATCTCTATTACAAATATAAGGCAAGAGGAATGACATGGCGTTCTGGTATTTCCATTCCTTTCTTTGTCTTCTATCCTGTCCACTCCTTGTTGCATTTTGGCGTTTTAACGCATCTTGGTGATTGTCTCTCAGTTGTTTCCATCGCGACCTGGCAGTTTTAACTGAAACAATCATCAAACACAATATTACATTTATACAGAGTTGTCCATTTATGAAATTAAAAATAAAGATATTTTTGCCATACTTGTTATTTTACCATACGTATCATTTTTTGTCTTGGTCTTATTTTATTGTCAGTCCTGAACCTTAAAATTACACATTCACAACAATTTTGTGGATTGTGTGTCCACAAAACTTTTGTGCATGTGTAAATGTAAGTTTCAGTACCTACTGACAATAAAATGAGTCCAAGACAAAAAAATGTGAAAAGTGATTTTTTTTTTTCGTTTTGGTTATACTTTTTATTTTATAATTTTTCAGGTATTTAGCAACCGGCCAGTCATTCGCGACGATCGGAGAGAATTTCCGAATTGGATTGAAAAGTGTGGCGAGAATTGTTGAAGAGGTTTGCTATGCTCTTTGGAACGTCTTGCAACCTCTTGTTATGCCAGAACCCACAGAAAACGACTGGAAAGAAATCGCAAAAGATTTTGATGACCTATGGCAATTTAAAAATTGTTTAGGTGCTCTTGATGGCAAGCACGTATATATTAAGGCTCCTTCGAAATCTGGGTCTTCATTTTTCAACTATAAAAAAGATTTTCTGTAGTTTTGATGTGTTTAGCTGATGCCAGAAGAAAAATTATAATGGTTGATGTGGGATCTATGGGAAGATTTTCTGATGCAGGAATTTTTGATGACAGCATTTTTGGAAAGCGCCTTAAAGAGAGAAGCTTAAATTTACCTCAGCCGGTACCACTGTATCAAGGTGGAGTGTCATTGCCATTCGTATTCATAGGAGACGAAGCTTTTCCATTAACGGAAAATTTTATGAGGCCATACCCACGTGATGGACTGAATTCAGAAAAAAGAATATTTAATTACCGACTGTCACGAGCACGTCGCATTGTTGAAGCCACTTTTGGTGTATTGGCGCGAAAATGGTACGTGTATCATAAAGATTTCGAATGCAAAATTGAAACAGTTGACAAAATCATAAAAGCAACATGTGTGTTGCACAATTATTTAATTAAACGACAACCTGATTACCTAAACAATAACAAAAATAACGAGGAGCAGACATTAATCTCAGTGGGTAATGTTACAGACACAAATAATTCTAGAAATGTAGGTTTTGAAATTCGCGAAATTTATTGTTCTTACTTTAATAATCAGGGGAGGCTTCCATGGCAAGACACTCGCATTTTATCACGAATTTAATCAGTAATTGGTAAAAAGTAAAATAGGTACAAGAAGAACTACACTTCAACAGCACCCACGGCTTCAACGGGTATCCTGACCACCAGCATGCAGCGAACGCGCATTCCTGGTCATCACCCTCCGCCTCATCAGCAACCTTGGCACAGCACCTGCACTTCCGGCCGGTCTCACAAGCAGAGCCTACAAGCAGTCAGCCACAACCCAGCGCTGTACCACTTCCGACTCACTGGATGACCGCAGACAGTTCCGACTCACCGTGAACTATGCGGCTCCCGGTTCCGACTCACTGGAACCACAGCTGGCACTGTGAAGCATCGCAAGATCCAAGACTCAGCCCACTACCGACCTCCGGTCTCCGGAGGGGAGTGATGTAGCGGTTACGCCGCCACATACGAACTACGCAGCAAAGACATGACGTCACACAATTCCTGCATCGCGCAGTTAGAGTTTACCAAGCGAAAAACATAGATAAGACTATCCGAAATCAACTTACGGGCAGTTGCCCGACAGACACAACACGCGTCTGGCCGGAGGATCCTCCCTTTTCTAATGAGGATGCATGAATCGAGTATTTTCCTCACATTGATTCTGTGACGTCACCGAGTCTTGGTAAGTACACCTCATTTTTATGTTAATAAAAATCAAAATACTTACTTTTCTTTTGCATTACAGGCCAGCAAAATTTACATGCGCTTGACATGCGATAATGTCCTTTAGCACTTTAGCGAGACTCCTAGGTCATGTTTGAAATCTAAATTGACATGTCGATAATTTTTACCTGACTGCCTCAGAAGGAGGGTACTTAATGTTTTTCGAGAGTAGGTATGTATGTACCTATGGATGTATGTATGTCTATTTCTTTGGCACGCTCTGTAGCCTAAACGGCTTGATGGATTTTAACATTTATGAGGTGTCGTTAGATTCATGTTAATCGTGGGAGTGACATAGGCTATATAATATTATATATTGCATCTGCAAATACAAAAAAAAAAACGGAGGGGAAGGTTTTTTTTAAATACTTAAATTACAAAAATATTGGTATCAAATAAAAGCTAGTAATGACGTAATGAGTCAATTCCAAAAAAAAATAAAGAAAATTATTCAAAAAATAAAAAACCCGACTGCAAAAACACATAGATAACTGAAAAGAGCAAAACAAGCATTATTTGTAATCTATAGAATTTTGGTATCGCAAGCGGGTTCAAACAAAAGTTACACCATATTTCCGGTTATTAGTTTGTCCCCGCCTACGATACCAAAATTCTATAGATTATACGATCCTCCTTATGTGCGAATCCTTAAAGTTGATTCTTAAAACCAATGGGTAAATCAGATTATGTTTTTAAAGACTTCGATGTTTGTGTTGTGATACTATCCAAAGAAGATCCGACGAAAAAAAAAACTTTTTACAAAAAAAGAACAACCGACTTCCAAAAAAGACACTACAAAGTCAAAAATAACTTTAATTTCGGAAGTCGGTGTATTTGGTTTTGAACTTTCGTTTTTTGCCACCGACTTCCGAAATTAAAGTTATTTTTGACTTTGTAGTGTCTTTTTTGGAAGTCGGTTGTTCTTTTTTTGTAAAAAGTTTTTATTTTGCACTTTTTAGTTGTGGTACCTACCCCATACAAATTCGAATACCACTAACCTGCTAAAATAACAGTGATTGGAAGTTATCATTATATCATCCATATAAACTAAGTGGGAAAAATACGTATTATTGAAGCTAACTCAAAAACTATCCAAGTAAAGTTAATAAAATTAATATGGGACCACCTCGGGAGCATACCCTTTCAAACAAAAAAACAATTTTCAAAATCGGTCCATAATTGACGGAGAAATCGCGTAACAAACATACGAAAAAAAAAAAAAAAAAAAAAAAAACATACAGACGAATTGAGAACCTCCTCCATTTGGAAGTCGGTTAAAAACCGCTTACGTAGGGTGGATGTACCAGTCCCAAACCAGTCGCCTAGTTGACCATTTGATTTTCTATCAAAAGGTCAATATTTTAAGGATTCGCGCTAATATCTATAATCTCACATTAGTCACGTTAGGACTTACTTTACAATTACAATTTACTTATGCATTAATTTTGGAAAAAACCGCACTGCGCGGCTGGTCATATTGTATCATGCGAAATGTGTCTCGGTCATATTGTAGCAAACACACAGTTCATTATTGCATTAGTGTGCTCTACGATCGAAAAAAATTTTTTGCCCCATTTCTGTACCTGTTTTTATTGTTACACTCCTGCTAGTACACAGAACCTACTTAATTTATATACCATTGTATAGATGATTAAATGTAGATTAATACTGTACTTTTTAACAATTGATTTAATGCAGCAGAAATGGAAACGGCATCAAAATAGTTGAAAAAAAATTCCTAATATATATACTAGTACTAGATACTTACCTAATAATAATTATAATAATTAACAAATGCATGAAATGGAATAAATGAAGTAAATAAAGTGAAAATTTAATTGGGTAATACCTTGCAATACGTAATAATGTAAGTAAGAAAATCTCAATTTGGTTTTTATGATGGAAATGTAATTGCATGTAAGTGACAGAAAATAAAGGCTATTTGAATTTACGCGCCGTATTCGTAGGACGCCTACGAAACCTACGAAAACAGACAGACATTGTATGTTAAAACATACAATGTCTGTCTGTTTTCAACACAGACAGACATTGTATGTTTTAACATACAATGTCTGTCTGTTTTCGTAGGTTTGGTATGTGAGAGAACGACAGGAGACCGGCTTCGTTCTCATCCTTACTCTGTGCTGTTTACGGGATGAGAAGTGACACTGGTAGACACCTGACGGGAATAAGTGATCGAGTGGTAACTGATCAATTATCGACCGCCAAGAGTAGAAAATTATCAAAGTACTAATATCGCTATTAAAAAATAGGGGTGGGTGGTAGAAGGATGAAAATTTAGGGTTGTATGTATTTTTTAATGCCAAATCATAAAAAAATTACAATAAAAAAAATTGTTAAAAAAAAGAAAAAAAAAAACTTGGCGTGGACCAACCTTATCACTTAGGGGTACGCAAAATAGTTTACATCCTATTCTCATACCTACCTAATATACACAAAAAATTTCATAAAAATCGGTCAAGCCGTTTCGGAGGAGTTTGGCAACAAACACCGTGACACGAGAATTTTATATATTAGATATGACGTCAGCTCATTGAAATTCATTAGACGTTATTCCATTGATAAATAAATGTATTACATATTACTACTGAGACTTGACAGTAAGTACTGGCTTAGCGTTTAAGGAGTCAGAATAAAATTCAATAGGAGAAGCCAACTTGAGGGAGTACACTTTTTTTTTAAATCGACCAAACCAAGTATAATTAAGCACACACAGTATCCAATGGAATAGTATTGAAGGCCATTCAATTTGAGAGATTGGAGAAAAATGATATTTAGTGACGAATTCTGGAAAATTTTCAAAAATTCTGTATTTTCTCGAATCCCATGTATTTTCGCCTAGGCTTTATGGGGTGCTCAATTGTTGCAAATGGGTCACACTTTCACGTCCTGTGTTTGTTAAGTTTTTGTGTATGCGTGTGTGTGTATGTATAATGTGTGTATGAGTGAGTATGAGTGATTGTGCGTGGTGACTGGACGTTGGGTTATATGTGAGGATGGGTGATATGTAGTAGGTAGTGATGATGTGTTTCTGAAAAAAGTAGTGCCTGCCACGAATCTGTGGTACATTTGGGGCTGTAGAAGCTCACCCCTTAAGACGCAGATACATGCCAGTGACCTTGAGTGGTTAGCTTGCGTGTTCAGTACCTACTGAGCTCACGCAATGCGTCGTTCGTCCAACCTGTAATAGGACTCGCCCAGGGGCGGATCCAGGATTTCATTTTGGGGGGGGCCATTCTGACAAGGTTCCGAGCTAGGGTTAAAATCACAAAAACAAAAAAAGACGTTTTCTGCATTTTTTTTAATTCATCATCATCTTCATTTACAAGGAGCAGGAGGGTTACTTGCTAGTGATCCTAAATATGTGCATGCTTGTTATATCTTTGTATACACCTCAGGGCCGTAGCCAGGAATTCATTTAAGGGGTTGGGGCTGCCAACTTTTTTTAGAAGAAATAAAGTAGGTATTTCTGATTTCAGAGACGGTAAATAAAGAGTAGGTACTTTATTAAATACTAATTGTAGTTTTTTTTCTAAACTGCATTTCTAGTTTTCTTTGTGGAAAATCATTAAAAAAAAATGATGCTACCATCTCAGATATACCTACCTAATTCAAATTGATTAAGAAGTTCTGTTTCTCTCTTCCCGCCACTTTGCAATCATGACCAAAATAGCGAAGGTCACTTTAGGAGAATATAATGTAGTATGCAAGAGCGAGCGGAGCGAGCTCGAAATTTTTTGCATGCCGCTTCGAAAACGTTAGGTTTTCTTTATCGCCAGCGACAGCGCCCTCCGTGTTCAATACAACAACGCGTTCCGGGCGGTGTTGGGGCTGCCCCGTTTCTGTAGAGCATCAGGGATGTTTGCAATGGCACGCACTGACTGTTTCCACGCCTCTATGCGCAAGCGGTGTGCATCCCTGGTGCGCCGGGTGCGGGCCAGCCCCAATTCTATCTTGGCAATGATTGCAGATAGGCTGGACTGCCCTTATATACGGCATGGCTGTGGCAGGCATGTTGCTGTTCCAATGCCGGTTAGGAAATTGTAATATAATATATATAATTTGAATCTAATTTAATTTAATTATGAAATTTATTTAAGGTTTTTATTAGAAAATGACATTGTACTGAATACCTATATATTTTATTTTAATTTTACGGCTATTGTTGATTTTATAGTATTGTTAATGTTATTTATGAATATTTTTTATAATTTCGTGTACTGTGTGTGTGTGTTTCTGTGCGACCTACTATTGGACCAATAAGTTGTCTTTGAATAAATAAATAATAATTTATCTTTGACCATTTAAACAGAAATAGAAGTAAATTTATCGACTTATCAGATTTATGTGGAAAATTTAGATATTTAAGAGAATGTAGGATGCAGGAGCGAGCGAAGCGAGCTCGAAAATTTTAGCACCCCGCCTGGATTAGATTAGACCACAGATTAATAATGATTAGACTCTCTCAGACAATGTTGAAGTTGCTGGAAGTCATTCAAAACAAAGTCATAGTCGATCGTACGGGTGCGTCTCATATCATATAAAGTTATTTGGTATATTTTCATTTCAATAACGTTCACAAAGATATAATAAACGTGAGATATACCAACTATTGATATAATTTCTTTACATATAACATTTATGTACTCTAAAACTTATTTCGTATAACGTTATTGGATATAACGTTTATTTAATCGAAAATCATTAGGTCTATCGTTTAAAATATATATTGATACCATCATTATGGTTATCACCCCGATTCAAAGCAATCCGACTCGGATATGTTGTATTGGCATTTTAACTGTAGGTATTTTAAACTTCGATGTTCTAATATGTACCCTAACTATACATACCGTAGTATAGTAAATGTAAGACAAAGGTCACAAAGTGGCTACTGACACTGAGTTACGATACGACTGAGGACTTACTACATGTATCAATCGCTTAACCTATTGTAGATAATAAAATAATATGTTTATAATTAGGTATATATTTATACAGTATTACATAAACACAAGTTTTCACCATATTTATCTCTCTCAATACATACACATATCCCCACATAGGAACTTTAATAGGCCACATCATATTAACTAGTAAGTAACTTAATAATACTGTGCTCGTCGTACAACTACTGTTATAAGTTCAAATTATAGGCGAGGACGCTGGCAGTCTGGCACCCTAAACACAAGTTAAATCTTACTCTGGGTGCCAGAGTTTATCGAAAACACTCGATCCCTTAGTTGTAACGCTGCATAGTGTTGTTTAGATAAGTGTTTCTGTACAATGGAAGGTAATAAAAACATATTTTTTTTTTTTTTTATAGTATAAAAGCGGTTCATCTGTTGGAGTGAGAATTTTGATACTGCGACCAATTTCGATGTAGCGCTCGCCGGCCGCTGCCGCGGCACCGCTCGCTCGGCTCGCGCGTAGTTGGTCACAGTTCTAACCTAACCTAACCTATATGGTCGGAGTGCCCTAATAGTTATATTACCAGACACTACACTACACTTACACACACACACACACTATCATGGGCGTACCCAGCTTTTGGCCCAGGGGGGGGCAAATCAGAAATTCCCCCCCTACCCCACATGTTTTACATAGTTTGATGCTGAAGCGTTCGTGTATTTTTAACCGACTTCAACAAAGAAGGACGTACTTATAAATCTTTTTTTTTATACCTATGTTTGTTTATCGATATTTTTGTCAATTTGTGGACCGAATATAATTTTCTTTTTTTAATTGACAGTCGAACATAGAACGTCCTTTGTGTCCTCCTTTTTTAAAGTCGGTTATAGGTACATAATAGATACAACATGAACAGCCGCGCAGCGCGGTTTTTTTTTCAAATATTTATTCAAAATAGTAATTTGTAATTGTAAAGGAAGTCTTATCGTGACTGTAACTTAAGAGTCCTATTACATTTTTTTACGGAAATTCATGATTTTCGACGCTGTAATATTCAGCAGCAGTAAGATATTTTTTAATGATTTGTTTATAATATCGATAGTGCCATTTTCTTTCTTGTAAGTTGGAGTTACACATTCTTTTCGTGTGATTTGCTGAATTGATGCAGCATGTATAGTACATTAATTTTATTTATTGTAATTTTGTATTATTATATTGAGAAACGAAAACTAATGAAACGTATTAAATGTAGATAGAAGTTTTATATCATGTTAGTTTATTTGATAAAATTGTGTTTCTTTGGAATATAAAGGACGCTGAATCAAGACATTTCTTGCTTTTCCTTACGATTTTTTTCGTGAAAGTTCAAGGAATTTAAAGAAATTCTAGAACTCCAATAATATAGTAATCCAATAATAGACTTAATTTTATTAGAACCGAATGAAACAATGTGAATTTGAGCGTCAAACTTCTATCACCAACCGTTTTTCTTGTAAACTGAGTTCGTAAAATATTTATAGTAAATTACACGAAAAGAGAAATCAAAATGTGTAACTCCAACTTACAAAAAAGAGAACAGCACTATCGTTATTCATTATCAAATAATTAAAATATCTTACTGGTGCAGAAAATTACAACGTGAAATATCATTTTGTACGTAATAGAACTTTTATCGACAACAGTACCTACTCATACAAAATCCAGGGAGGGGCAGGGGGGGGCAGCTGCCCCCCCCCCTGCCCCTCCCTGGGTACGCCCATGCACACTATTGTTGTTTATAGCATAATATCAATTTTTACATTTTCGTTGAAATAAAATACCATGGAAAAATACATCGAACAAACAATATTCGTTAAAAAATAATTCTACTGTTTGATAAGTTTGTTAAATAAAAAAATGTGATTAAAAATTCTTTAAATTGTGTTTCTGTGAAATAATGCTTCATTCAAGTAAATAGTCGTTGAAAAAATAATATACGAAATGAAAATATAAGGACTAAATATTATATGTGAAGGCAGAGGGTCCGAGATCTTAAATGAAACTAAGAAATATAGCAGAAATCATCTTTTATTCCCATAGCTCATTAAGGACGCGTTCTCAAAATTGATAGGTATAGAATCGAATTACTACATTGATACGACTCACACACACAAGTGTACGCACGGTTAGCTGCGGGAATAGTAGTCAAGTGAACTAATTTTGATACTATGGATTTTTTTTCTTATCTTATTTCTTTATAATTATTATATAGGACCTACAAAAAATATTTCGTACCGTTTATTATATTTTTACTAACCTCCGGACTTGATGGAGTGACCTGAAGGTGTACCTCGGTGACTGCTACTGGAACTCATCGACTAGTAGAACTAGGTGTACCGAGTTTGGGCTCGTTTTGTAAGTTATGATGAGACCTTACCTCCGGGCTTGATGGAGTGACCTGAAGGTGTACCTCGGTGACTGCTAGTGGAACTCCTCGACTAGTAGAACTAGGTGTACCGAGTTTGGGCTCGTTTTGTAAGTTATGATGAGACCTTACCTCCGGTCCGGGCTTGATGGAGTGACCTGAAGGTGTACCTCGGTGACTGCTACTGGAACTCCTCGAAATGTAGAACTAGGTGTGCCGAGTTTGGTCTCGTTTTGCAAGTTAGGATGAGACCTTACCTCCGGGCTTGATGGAGTGACCTGAAGGTGTACCTCGGTGACTGCTACTGGAACTCCTCGATATGTAGAAATAGGTGTGCCGAGTTTGGTCTCGTTTTGTAAGTTAGGATGAGACCTTACCTCCGGGCTTGATGGAGTGACCTGAAGGTGTACCTCGGTGACTGCTACTGGAACTCCTCGATATGTAGAACTAGGTGTGCCGAGTTTGGTCTCGTTTTGTAAGTTAGGATGAGACTTTACCTCCGGGCTTGATGGAGTGACCTGAAGGTGTACCTCGGTGACTGCTACTGGAACTCCTCGACTAGTAGAACTAGGTGTACCGAGTTTGGGCTCGTTTTGTAAGTTATGATGAGACCTTACCTCCGGTCCGGGCTTGATGGAGTGACCTGAAGGTGTACCTCGGTGACTGCTACTGGAACTCCTCGACATGTAGAACTAGGTGTGCCGAGTTTGGTCTCGTTTTGCAAGTTAAGATGAGACCTTACCTCCGGGCTTGATGGAGTGACCTGAAGGTGTACCTCGGTGACTGCTACTGGAACACCTCGACATGTAGAACTAGGTGTGCCGAGTTTGGTCTCGTTTTGTAAGTTAAGATGAGACCTTCCCTCCGGGCTTGATGGAGTGACCTGAAGGTGTACCTCGGTGACTGCTACTGGAACACCTCGACATGTAGAACTAGGTGTGCCGAGTTTGGGCTCGTTTTGTAAGTTAAGATGAGACCTTCCCTCCGGGCTTGATGGAGTGACCTGAAGGTGTACCTCGGTGACTGCTACTGGAACTCCTCGAGAAGTAGAACTAGGCTTGCTGAGTTTGGGCTCATTTTGCAAGTTAGGATGAGACCTTACCTCCGGGCTTGATGGAGTGACCTGAAGGTGTACCTCGGTGACTGCTACTGGAACTCCTCGACATGTAGAACTAGGTGTGCCGAGTTTGGTCTCGTTTTGCAAGTTAGGATGAGACCTTACCTCCGGGCTTGATGGAGTGACCTGAAGGTGTACCTCGGTGACTGCTACTGGAACACCTCGACATGTAGAACTAGGTGTGCCGAGTTTGGTCTCGTTTTGTAAGTTAAGATGAGACCTTCCCTCCGGGCTTGATGGAGTGACCTGAAGGTGTACCTCGGTGACTGCTACTGGAACACCTCGACATGTAGAACTAGGTGTGCCGAGTTTGGGCTCGTTTTGTAAGTTAAGATGAGACCTTCCCTCCGGGCTTGATGGAGTGACCTGAAGGTGTACCTCGGTGACTGCTACTGGAACTCCTCGAGAAGTAGAACTAGGCTTGTTGAGTTTGGGCTCGTTTTGCAAGTTAGGATGAGACCTTACCTCCGGGCTTGATGGAGTGACCTGAAGGTGTACCTCGGTGACTGCTACTGGAACTCCTCGACATGTAGAACTAGGTGTGCCGAGTTTGGTCTCGTTTTGCAAGTTAGGATGAGACCTTACCTCCGGGCTTGATGAAGTGACCTGAAGGTGTACCTTGGTGACTGCTACTGGAACACCTCGACATGTAGAACTAGGTGTGCCGAGTTTGGTCTCGTTTTGTAAGTTAAGATGAGACCTTCCCTCCGGGCTTGATGGAGTGACCTGAAGGTGTACCTCGGTGACTGCTACTGGAACACCTCGACATGTAGAACTAGGTGTGCCGAGTTTGGGCTCGTTTTGTAAGTTAAGATGAGACCTTCCCTTCGGGCTTGATGGAGTGACCTGAAGGTGTACCTCGGTGACTGCTACTGGAATTCCTCGAGAAGTAGAACTAGGCTTGCTGAGTTTGGGCTCGTTTTGCAAGTTAGGATGAGACCTTACCTCCGGGCTTGATGGAGTGGCCTGAAGGTGTACCTCGGTGACTGCTACTGGAACTCCTCGACAAGTAGAACTAGGTGTGCCGAGTTTGGGCTCGTTTTGTAAGTTATGGGGAGACCTTACCTCCGCACTTGATGGAGTGACCTAAAGGTGTACCTCTTTGACTGCTACTGGAACTCCTCGAGAAGTAGAACTAGGTTTGCTGAGTTTGGGCTCGTTTTGTAAGTTATGATGAGAACTTACCTCCGGGCTTGATGGAGTGGCCTGAAGGTCTACTACTTGGCTAATTGTCGAGGAGTTCCAGTAGCAGTCACCGAGGTACACCTTCAGGTCACTACATCAAGCCCTGAGGTAAGGTCTCATCCTAACTTGCAAAACGAGACCAAACTCGGCACACCTAGTTCTACATGTCGAGGTGTTCCATTAGCAGTCACCGAGGTACACCTTCAGGTCACTCCATCAAGCCCGGAGGTAAGGTCTCATCCTAACTTGCAAAACGAGACCAAACTCGGCACACCTAGTTCTACATTTCGAGGAGTTCCAGTAGCAGTCACCGAGGTACACCTTCAGGTCACTCCATCAAGCCCGGAGGGAAGGTCTCATCCTAACTTACAAAACGAGACCAAACTCGGCACACCTATTTCTACATATCGAGGAGTTCCAGTAGCAGTCACCGAGGTACACCTTCAGGTCACTCCATCAAGCCCGGAGGTAAGGTCTCATCCTAACTTGCAAAACGAGACCAAACTCGGCACACCTAGTTCTACATTTCGAGGAGTTCCAGTAGCAGTCACCGAGGTACACCTTCAGGTCACTCCATCAAGTCCGGAGGTAAGGTCTCCTCATAACTTACAAAACGAGCCCAAACTCGGCACACCTAGTTCTACTTGTCGAAGAGTTCCAGTAGCAGTCACCGAGGGACACCTTCAGGTCACTCCATCAAGCCCGGAGGGAAGGTCTCATCCTAACTTACAAAACGAGCACAAACTCGGCATATCTAGTTCTACTTGTCGAGGAGTTCCAGTAGCAGTCAAAGAGGTACACCTTCAGGTCACTCCATCAAGTCCGGAGGTAAGGTCTCCTCATAACTTACAAAACGAGCCCAAACTCGGCACACCTAGTTCTACTTGTCGAGGAGTTCCAGTAGCAGTCACCGAGGTACACCTTCAGGTCACTCCATCAAGCCCGGAGGGAAGGTCTCATCCTAACTTACAAAACGAGACCAAACTCGGCACACCTATTTCTACATATCGAGGAGTTCCAGTAGCAGTCACCGAGGTACACCTTCAGGTCACTCCATCAAGCCCGGAGGTAAGGTCTCATCCTAACTTGCAAAACGAGACCAAACTCGGCACACCTAGTTCTACATTTCGAGGAGTTCCAGTAGCAGTCACCGAGGTACACCTTCAGGTCACTCCATCAAGTCCGGAGGTAAGGTCTCCTCATAACTTACAAAACGAGCCCAAACTCGGCACACCTAGTTCTACTTGTCGAAGAGTTCCAGTAGCAGTCACCGAGGGACACCTTCAGGTCACTCCATCAAGCCCGGAGGGAAGGTCTCATCCTAACTTACAAAACGAGCACAAACTCGGCATATCTAGTTCTACTTGTCGAGGAGTTCCAGTAGCAGTCAAAGAGGTACACCTTCAGGTCACTCCATCAAGTCCGGAGGTAAGGTCTCCTCATAACTTACAAAACGAGCCCAAACTCGGCACACCTAGTTCTACTTGTCGAGGAGTTCCAGTAGCAGTCACTGAGGTACACCTTCAGGTCACTTCATCAAGTCCCATACGAATAGACATTTTATAAACGGTAGTTACTTTTACCGAAATAAAATATTACAATAGAATCTGTGAATACAAAATTATCTTAGGCTTAGCTTGTCAAAAGTATCAAATTAGGTCTATCGAATATTTTGTGTCTGTACAGCGATCTTTTCCCACACGAGCCGCTGCAAACAGGTAATACAGGGTCCTCTCACCACGGCGGCCGAGCGCGGACTGAGTCTTTTTTCGAAATGTTTGTGCAATAAATCAGAACATGACCAAAAATAAAATAACCCTTAATCGATTGCGTTAAGATTCATCCGCAATAGCAAAATAGGTGAAAAAGTTTGTTCCGATTTTTATTTTTTTTGCGACTATTTGTGACATTTTGAAACAATTTTTTTACTAAGTTTTAGAATTGAATATATCTGCCTACTTGTAGTATTTTTAGAAATTCTAAAATATGTTGATTATAGAACAAAAAATGTACCGAAACTCAACCCGGTATCGTTAATTCTGTGGAAAAAGGCATCGGAAAATCGTGTTTTCAATGTAAAAAACTATAATTTTGAACAAAAAAGTTACTATCATTTGAAGATGAGGAATCAGTCTATATGTGGTAGTTATTAGTTATATTCAATTCGTTTTAGTTTTGTCACAAAATGTACCGAAAAACAGCATAATTTTGTCCGATTTGCAAACGCGCCTAATTCAAATTATATTTCCGATGATTTTATTCTAATTCAGACTACAATTAATTCAGTATCTAAACGCTACAACATGTGCACCGGGCCGAGCCTGCGACAAGAATGATCCCCTCAGAACCGAGATGTCGCGACGCCTTGCGGGGGCGTCGGCGAGCGGGGTCGGGGCTTCGCCCCTCGCCCGCGGAGGCTTTACAGTGACCCATAAAGATGGGCCCTTCCTCGGGGTCGGCTAAGCGCCTGATAAAATTGACACACTAAAGTGTCAGTGTGAATGGTTGCATTGAATTTTATCTGTAGGGGCGTCGCGACGCTAATAACAATAGCGTCGATGTTCACGGGCCCTAGGCGGTCCTACCACATCAGGTGGAACCCCCAGTTACCTGGGGGAAGCCCAACGAGGCCGACCTGCGGCTAGGGTACCGACTTGACGCACCTACAGGAAGAAATGAAGCTTCCTCCACCCCGTTCACAGAGCTAGCCGTTAGCGGATTGGAGGGGTAGCAGTATTGTATGTGTGGGTGGCTAGTTATGTAGTGTAACGCCACCCAGTGTAGACACGCGTCGCGGCCCGCGCTGCGTCAGCGTGTGTTGTGTATAGGCGTCTGTATAGTGGTGAATGTCTGTATTCAGTTGCGCGTAATACCTATATTAACTTAGAATACATCGCGCAACAGATGTATGTGTACATCTGTAGAGTCTTATTATATCGAGTCAGCTGTGTGTAACCTGGGTACAGCTAACTCGAGGCGTCATAATCGGTGCGATGGGGTCAGTTGTCCGCTACCAGGTCGCGGGGCGTGGGTTTCGCGTCAGGCGGGCGCGCGTGCAATGGCGCTATCTGCTTGACATGGGGCCAGGCAGAAGCGTCGGCACGCGCGAACATCGACTTAGCGAGTCGCCTCACAAAATCATCCAGGCTCTCGATCCCGAGATCCCGGGTGATGACGTCATTCCTCACGAAGCGAGGGGCGTCTACGATGGTCCGCAACGCTTGGTTTTGTTGCGTGCGGAGTAGCTTGCGGCTCGACTCGGTCGTGAGGGCGAACCGAGCTGGGGCGGCGTATGTGAGTACTGGGCGAATATATGTTTTATATATCCCCAGCTTGACACGCGTCGGGATGCGGGATTTGAGCACGGGCCTGAGGAGGTTGCGGGCGACTTTACCCTGCGCGGCGACCTTGCGGACATGGGGCCCCATCGTGAGGCGGCGGTCGATGGTCACACCCAGGTACTTGACCTGGGGCGACCAATCGACGTCGACTCCATGTAGCTTCAAGGGTGGTGGGAGCGGGGCGAATCCGGTGATAATCGCCTGCGTTTTACCCACGTTAACCGATAGCCGCCACTTAGACAGCCAGTCGGGGAAAAGATCTAGGGCGCGCTGCATCTTGACGGCCGCGTACTTCGCATTAAGCGATGTAGTGATGTACGCGGCGTCGTCGGCATACAGCGCGAGCGTCGCATCTGGAGTGGTGGGAATGTCGTCGGCGTAACGTGAGTAACACGCCGGCGATACGCAGCTGCCTTGCGGCACGCCAATCAGTATCGGGCGGGCGCCGGATAGCGCCCCGTCGACTACCACCTTGAAGGTCCTGTGGGAAAGAAAAGAGGAGACCACTCTTACAACGCGACGGGGCGCGTCGGACGTGGCCAACTTATATATTAGGCCCTCGTGCCACACACGGTCGAAGGCCTGCTCCATGTCAAGGAATACTGCGACCGAGTATTCCTTTTTGTTAATAGCAGTTGCCAGCTGGTGCAGTACCCTTGACAACTGAAGCGTCGTGCTATGTTCCGCCCGGAACCCGAATTGCTCTGGGCGTGGAACGATGTGTTGTTGGAGGTGTCGCAGCAGAGTACTTCGAACACCTTGGAGACTGTCGGTAGAAGTGTGATCGGCCGATAGCTCTCCGGCTTCGCTACGTTTTTCCCCGCCTTGGGCAGCATTATGACGCGCCCCTCCTTCCACGAGGTGGGAAAGGCCCCCGTGCGCAGTATCGCTGTGAACAGGCGCGCCAGCGCCGCTACCAAACGGAACGGCAGGTGACGCAGCGCTGTGTTAGTGATACCGTCGGCCCCGGGGGCCTTCATAGGCTTCGTCCTTAGGATGGCGCGTCGTACTGCGCCAGGCGAGAAGAAAATAGGGTTCTCCTCAGGAGCTATCGGCGTTGCGAAATAGTCTCCTAGGTGTTGCTCGACCGCCGCAACATGCTCGATGTTACTGGTCGGGTTCGGGCGAAACTGACGCTCCAGGTGCTCGGCGAAGACCTCCGCCCGGTCCTCCGCTTTATACTTAAGCGCCCCGTCGCTGTTGAGTAGAGGGCGCACCGGGTGGGGTATTCGCCAGTTGGCGGCAGAGACGGTGTACAGACGGCCAACTGTCAGCGGTGGCGTCTATTCTTTCCTCCCAGCCCGCGGCGGTATGGGCCTGTAACTCGGCCTTAACCTTCTCCGCAAGGCGGTTGAGTTCCGTCTTTAGTGTGACATCTCAACTGTTGCCACTGCTTGCGAAGGCGCCTCTTCTCGGCGATCATCGCTGCGAGACGAGCCGGTAAGGGCGGCAGTAGCCCTCTCCCTTGCGGCTGCGTCGTCGTCGCCGTTTCTAGGGCGCTCTGTATGCAAGCAGTGACGTCATCCGCCGCTTGCTCCACGTCCGCGGAGGAGACGATAGGCTGAGTCGGCGTGGTGGTCTCCATCTTCTCTGTAAACGCCGTCCA
Organism: Conistra vaccinii; assembly: GCA_948150665.1. Lineage (NCBI taxonomy): Eukaryota > Metazoa > Arthropoda > Insecta > Lepidoptera > Noctuidae > Conistra > Conistra vaccinii. The sequence goes on along the minus strand of OX411317.1, from coordinate 9,527,118 downwards.
ATCAGTTAATCGACGCGGCGCTGATGGTTTCAGTTGGGTCGGCTGTCCCGTTAAGACGACGAGTACAGGTTGATGATCCGACTGTAACTCGTCGTCTATGACATGCTGGGTGATCTGGCCGTGTAGCCCTCTGTGGACCACGATGTCCAGTACGTCCGGCATGTAATTGACCGCATCTGGGTAATGGGTAGGCGTCTCTGGGCCGGACACCGTGTACCCGAAGGCCTCCGCGTCCGCGAAGAGCCGCCTCCCCTCGGTATTCGTATTGCTGGAGTTCCACGCCGGGTGCTTGCAATTGTAGTCGCCGGCAAGGATAACTGTGTTGCCGTCCAGCGCGCTAATTAGCACCCGCAACTCAGTCAGATCGAGACGAGTCGCAGGCGGCTTATAGCACGCATAGACGTTGACGTCCTTGCCGGCAACATGTAGCTGCACACCCAGCGCGTAAAACGAGCCGAGCGACGGCAAGGGGAGCTCTTGATGGACGACTCTTCGCCTCACCAGCACCGCCAGACCACGGTAACGGGTGTGGAGAGCCGACTTTTCATCTTTCCGGTAAACATGGTAACCTGGGAACCTAACCCTATCTTCGGGTCCCAGGTGCGTCTCGCTGATTAGCGCCACGTCGATGTTCTGATCCCGAAGGAGATGGCGGAGGGGGGCGACCTTATCCCTAAGGCCGCGGGCGTTCCAATGTGTGATCCTCAACGACCTAGCCATCACAGAGTGACAACAAGGTGGCCAGACCGTCGAGGATGACCGTCTCGATATCTCGGCCCTGCCTTATAGCTCTTATTAACTCCATAAGTAGCTTTATTGCGCAGGTTGTGAATTCCTTTGATGTTGATTGTGATTTTCTGTTTCCTATTTGTGGCGCATTCGCCGAAGCTTCGCGTGGAAATGCGACACAAGCGCCACCGTACGACGCGGCAGGGAAGTTTGCCTGCGCTGTGATTGGCCGCGGTCCTTTCGTCTGATAGGCCGTGGCGGTGGCAGCACTGTGCTGCGGATTTTGGACGAACCCGCTAGTTCCACCTTTCTTCCGCTGCGACCTATTGTCGCTACTAGCGGGTTCTTTAGTTATTTTCGCAAAATTCGACGATGTTGTTTCCGAATTCTGCGGAGCAACCTGCGCAATTGATAAGGCAGGGGCGGCCGTAGGGATTTCTTCCTGGGTCGCAGGGGGGGTGGGGCGCTTCCTCTTCCTCTTCCCCCCTCGTCTTTTCTTCCTCCGCCCGGAGGAGGAGGCTTGGGTCCTCTGTGTGGGCTCGTTAGCCGCCGCCATCAACGTTGAACCGGGTTGAGCCTCTATGATAGCCGTCTGTTGCGGCCCCGCCATTGTTCAGCGAGTGGCCGTGATGGCGACGGTCCCCCCCCGCCCGCTTGTTGCGAATTTCTCGCTCAAACACGGGGCACTTAATGTTGCTCGCGGGGTGCGGGCCACCGCAGTTGACGCAGGTGGCCGGCTCCTCCCGCGGGCGTGGGCGATCGCGTGCCGCGTGCTCGCCTCCGCATCGCACACAAGCGAGCGGACGGTGGCACTGGTGCGAGCTGTGTCTGAACTAGGGAATGCAAATCCGTTCTGTTTTAAAATCCGGATTTTTAAGAACGGATTTTTGGTCCAATCCGGATAATCCGCATTTTACGGATTTTTCATGAAAACGAACAATCTACGCATATTAGTTTGTTATTATGATGTTCCTTAAATTTGTGTAAATGGATTAAGGGCGGCCAACCCGCCATACTTTTCATACAAACGCTCGTACGTGATCATGGCGTAGTATCACACCTTTCTTTGATTTTTTTTATGTAATATGTATCTTGTACACTATATCAAGGTTTCTATGAGAACAAAAAATAAATAATAATATTAGAAACAAATTCAGTATAAGCCTCCAAAAATCAGCTTTTTTGCACAAATTTTACCTGAACTTTGGCCGGTCATGATGTACTCGTGAATTGGAAAAGTAAAGAAAACGTCTTCCTAGAAACCTCGCGCTTGTAATGAAGATTCTAAATGACAAACATTTATTTCACAAACTTGCCAGGCTTACTCAAAAACACGTATGGCGTGAAACAAATCTTTACACACTATTCTTCGTACAATGTTATCGCGTTCTCACTTGCTTGTTAGTAGTTCTCACTTGCGCTGGATGAAACAACAAGCTTTTCGACTACGCTCGCGTTGACGATAGACGGACCGGGAAGGGCCCTCTTAAAATAAAAGCACATGAAAATCAAATTTTGATATTTGGCATTATACAAAATATCATCATTAAATGCCATAATTAAGGTGTTATTGTTATTCTGAGTTTGTTTCGGCCTTTCTTCTCAGAGTAGTCAGATAGGAAACGCCGGCCTCATCTAGTTAAAAAAATATGTTTGACGTGTAAAAGTGTTTGTACAGACCTACTTACAGAAATAAAATCATTTATCATTTATCATTTATCATTTATTGCTATGTGTACTTATTTTTAACTTTTGTAATAATCAGTCATTTTTTGTCGTTCGATAATAGGATTTCTTCATCTTTGCTGCTACTTTTCGTAGCAGTAATAGAAGTCCGAATTATGGAATGACAAATAAGGTGATTATGCAAGGCTGATGTACTGCCTCTAATCATAAAAATACGTTGATAAAGTTGACATTTTGCTTCTGAACCATTTGAGGATCTTAAGAAATGAGCCCTTATACTAGATGAATCGCCAGATTTTTTGAGTATTCTTTGAAATCCATGGTCAGTTTATACTGAAACAAATGAACATCTACTATGCAATTACTATGCGATATAACCAAACACTTTTTGATTTTTTTGAATTTAGACACCAAAAAACATCGTAACTGGTTATTACTCAAATAACAACAAAGTTACTCGATTCAATTAAATTACCTTCTAACGAATCTGTCCCAATCAACATTCAACCTTATTCTTTAGCGAAAAGTTGAAAATCTATTAAAAAAAATTGACAGATTGTAGTAATTTGATGTGCTGGCGTCTGTACGCACATTTTATTGATAATTTTGAATGAGCTGTGCTTGTGCATTGAATAAAGATTACAGAATAAAAATTATAGTTCTTTTTTAGTTACAATTTCTTATTATTCAAAAAATCCGGATTTGAATTTCAAATCCGGATTTGGAAGTCTAGTAAAAATGTGCGGATATCCGGATTTTTCGGATTACGGATAGTCCGGATTGCATTCCCTAGTCTGAACCGCTGACACCGGTGACACTGTGCGGGCCCACGTTTTCCACGCCAAGCCTCAATTTTGACCCCCCGCTGATCGCCTCCTCGCTGCGCGCTCGTTTATGTAGAGCGGCTCGAGTAGTAGGGAAAGTAGGCGAGGCCTTGTTTATGCATTCCACTGTGCAGCTGCACCGCTCGGCCCGTTGCACGTGCTGTTTACAATAGCAACGCCGTCACGGCCATGCTGACGTGCGGACGTCCTAGTGCACGGAGTCTCATCAAACAGTATCTAAAAGGACAGAACGATATTATTAATGTTCGTTCATCCTGACTAACAATTCATTCCTTGAGAGTCTTATAATTCTGGACCGCTCGTAATTGAGCCTTCATGACTTTAGCAATCTGGTCCGGTTCACCCCTTCAGAGTTTGCTACTAATACTGGACCGCTCGTAATTGAGCCTTCATGACTTTAGCAATCTGGTTCGGTTCACCCCTTCAGAGTTTGCTACTAATACTGGTCTGCTCATTATTGAGCCTTCAGGACTTTAGCCATCTGGTCCGGTTTACCCCTTCAGAATGGGCTACTAATTCTGGACCGCTCGTTATTGAGCCTTCAGAACTTATCTTATCTTTTTATTTCTTTTTCATTTATCACTTAAAAACCCTGGAAAACTATTATCACCTGGACCAGTCATTACCGACTTTACAGGGTCACTTCTTTTGCTAATTATTGTGACTGCTTTAGTAACAATAGCATTTGAATCTGAGTTGAGAGACTGTCGATACAGAACGTGACTTAAGATGTTCGTATTTTCACCGATAGTTAATAAGGTACGTGAGTCAGCAGACATTGTACCACTATTAATTGATATAGTATCACTATTCACAGGCAATGGTATCACTGTTTGCCAAAGTTACATTACTGTTAGGATTGTGTTTTTTTTTATTTCTGATTTGGTATTATCTCGTGGTTTGTTTCGTGAACATGGATATCATCATCATTACTACCCGCCGTCACGTCATCATAATTTTTCACGATATTTTCTACCAGAACATTTGGACCATGAGGTACTTCACGTAACTTTATGTGAGAATATTTATAGACCTTATTAGTACCATCAATATATCTCATCTCGTTCCGGTATTTTTTTTTAAACGGGACCACCGTTCGAATGAAATATAAAAAATCTTAAAAGCTGAATTATCATAAGAACTCCCGCGATTAGAAATTATTAATTTCGACCCGCCAAACAAATGAACTGGATTTTAACTGTTTTTAGCAGAAACGAAATTGTACAGCGTATGTAACCACCTGACTATTCTAACTTTTTTTTGTTGAAAATACGAGATTTATGAGTTACAAAAGATAAATCAGCATTAAACAAGGAAGTTTTGATTTTTACTAATCTTACTTCAGCCAAAATCTTCCGTTTATCGCTTTTTAGTGACTGTTAATTTCATGATTGTTACCTATGCTTAGGGCATGATATTCGGATATCCGGATATCCGAATTATCCGGATATCCGTCGAAAATATTATCCGAATATCATTTGGTTTACTATCCGGATAAAACGGATAATACGGATAGTTACTTTTGTTCCACTTTCCTTTCGATAATATAACATTTAACGTTGTGTTTTAAAATTGGTATTCGCAATCGCGTGACAATTCGCTGCATGCTATATCTTCAAAACTCCATCTAATGACACAATTACTATGTAGATTCATCAAATCATCATAGAGAAAATTTCAAAGTGCTTTTGCACAGAGCTCGACTTCAGTTGACGACAGCGATGATGATGACGTAGCACTCAGTGATTACAAGCAGCAGAAACTGAAATATCATTTACTTTAACAGAGAAAATAAGCAAAGAGATCGAAAGGACTCTGCAGGTTGACCATCAACCGTGAATGCTTTGACAAGCATGGCATTTTCTTTAAAGGCATTGGCAAGAATGATGGCTTTGATTAGTAGTGTTGTTCTCTAGATTCATCTCGGTATTGTGTCTTGCTTGACGAGATCTCACAGAACCAAAATAGAGTTCCTGCTAAATGCAACATAAAGAAAAGGTTAGGCTTTGCTACACTCGGGCGTCGAGAATTGGTAGCAGATTTCCGGCCACCGTAGGCGTGGGCTTGCGGACGGAGAGCAACGGGCAGCTCGCCGTCCAATAAGGACCAGGCCCTAGTCGACGGCGCGTCGTGTTCCACGCGCGCCTCAAAGAGATGTCAGCAAAACTGACGGGGTCCGCTAGGGCCGTTGCCTACCGGGGTTACGGGTAGTCCTAAGGGGAAACCGTGGCCCCTGGCAAAGCAAGGGAAGGAATACGGGTGGATTTTAGTCAGTAAGAGTCTGACACGAGCGGGAGAAGTCATTTGATGATTTCTCACCCAAAAAAAAAAGGCTTTGCTACACTTGAATTTGCTGTTTTGGTAACCAAGCCAAAATCAGATTGATATGGGAAGTAGGAATGTGGAGCAGAGGCCTCATCATGATTCTCTGCATTCATGATTTGCTTTCCTGCCTGGACCATAAAAACCCAATCCGGAAAGTCCCCTTTAGCAATATCCAAAGTTTCACTCATATATGTCCAACGGAAGATAGGACTGCACAATCGCGATAACGAGAACTGACCCGAAACGCACAGAAGATAGTTCTTATTCAGGGAATCGATGAAAGTACATGTCATTCGCGGCTACTAGTTTGTGCTGATCCAACTTATACATCAGATACTTTGACATCTAGCAATGTCAGTGGTGTGATTTTGACTCATTTATTACCAAGCACTACTTTGTAAGACTTCCAGTCTTCATTCATTGACCAGCTCACGATCTATTATACCATTGGTAGATAACCAGCGGATGATAGCTTTTCTCGTATCTGTCAATAGTGTCAATGACATATAGGACAGATTTTGCTTTTACTGCGAACTGAAATACTTTAATACGATTGTTGGAGATTTTTTGTAATAAAAATGTCGATTGTAAACTAATATAAGTTTGATTTACCTCTTTTACAGTGGTATCCAAATTATCCGGATATATTCGAATAGTTGTCTGGCAGTATCCGAAATATCCGAATAGTAAAATGGGCGGATAATTGCATGCCCAGCCATCTATGATCTTTTTTCAAGACTAATTATAATTTGTTCGAATTAAGACCCCATGAATGGGTATAAATTAACGAACGTATGTAGCTAAATCATTCAATTCTGTAACTTATAATAACTGACATTCCGTGTTCTAAAATATCACGACCAAATTCCAAATTCATCCGGGAATACAACGTCAATTATCTCAAGCACGTGGTTTTGTACCATGGTTGGACGTTTAAGTTGGAATGGGCACGCTTCTTTACTTGGTATAGTATGGTATTATGTATAGGTGTCAACTATACTCTTTAGTATCATTTAATTTTGTTCATGAAATTGCTAACCTTTAACGAGATTTCAATTTATTACTATGTTTTTAAAAGCTACATTCTGATCCAGAGTCAAATATAATAAGCTAATCTGTATTACTTATCTGTCACACTTATATTCCACGAGCTGCTCTGAAGTACAGTTTCGTTTGCTTGGTGCTCGGTGTGGAGTTTTCCTTCGTCCAGCGCTCGAGGCAGGCGATATCCCTGCTAACTTACACGGAGCGACCGCCCATCCGATCTCCACAACTCGGCAACCGGGCAGTACGAAACCCATTGGTAAGACTGGTTGTCAGACCTTCGGGCTTCCAAAGACCGTCAAAGATCCACGACTGCATCGGAACCAACAGCTTAACCCGCTTTCCGAGGCACGGAGGAATATCGGCACGTAATGATGGTCACCCATCCACGGATCAATCCCGGCAAGCACAACCCAACGTGATAGCTCGACCCGTGCGCCCGTTATCACTTAGCCACGAGCTCCTACGTCACAATGAAGTCTACACCCTCTAATTTCTTTTTCTCAATAACTATCGTTTCACTGAGTGCACGCCAATTAACAATATCAGATTCTGGTTTATCAAGATCAGAAACAACGAGCACAGCTTTACTTTGAGTAACAGGCATCCGCATCTTTTTGTAATGTAACGATCTTGCCAGCAAAGAACAATGAAAAGTTTTACAATAAATTACTGTTGGTATCATTAGTGGACGGTGAATCCGATCCCACTTCTGATGAAGGCAGAGGGTCCGAGATCTTAAATGAAACTAAGAAATATAGCAGATATATAGAAGATTAACACACTAATTCAAATTATATTTCTGATGATTTTATTCTAATTCAGACTACAATTAATTCAGTATCTAAACGCTACAACATGTGCACCGGGCCGAGCCTGCGACAAGAATGATCCCCTCCTCGCTGCGCGCTCGTTTATGTAGAGCGGTTCGAGTAGTAGGGAAAGTAGGCGAGGCCTTGTTTACGCATTCCACTGTGCAGCTGCACCGCTCGGCCCGTTGCACGTGCTGTTTACAATAGCGACGCCGTCATATGAAACATTTGTTACGAAACGAAATTCTATGTTTCTCTCTGCGAAACAAGGGCACACCGATTTCTATACTTTCCCTAAAATAAAGCATAAATTGCGTGGACAGAGATTTTCATCACCTGAAGAAGCTGTGGACGTCTACAAAACGGCCATTTTGGAGACCCCAACTTCCGAATGGAATGGTTGCTTCAATGATTGGCTCCATCGTATGGAAAAATGTGTCAAATTTCGCGGAGAATACTTCGAAAAGCAATAAATACATTTTTAAATAGTAATGTTGTGTCAGTTCCTTGATTCCCGAAATTTTCAGTGCCGCCCTCGTATACTCAACACTTTCAGTAGAAGTATCAAGGCAAAGAATAATACATGCAGCGTAACATATTAACTTTCACTTCAAGAGTTACCAAGACAGATGTTAGTAGAAGAGTAAGGGCTTGTATAAGGCACAGAGGTGCCCATTTGAACAAAACCTTTAAGTGACCAACAGCAATCAGGTTCAGGATTCAAATTATTTCAACAATTGCCAATTCTATCTTTTTGGGCAGTATCGACTATGGGCCGCACAATATTTTTTGTTTACCTAAGAAGCTTTTTCAATGTATTAGCTTTCAATTAAATTAGCAATGAAGGCCACTCAATTTCATATTTTAAAGAATTAATAATTTATAACACATTCTGGGAAATTTCCTGAAACTAATGGTATTTAAAGGATTTATTCTAAAGTCTCAGAAGTCACGTATGTCGCTTACGTGCGCTGTAAGTTTAAATACACGCAAACTAGTGTCTGTGTAAACCGTGACCAGCGAGTAGACCGCGAGTCATGATAAAAACTTCAAAGCCATTCCGCAACTTGTGACCTGCAATCAGAATCTGAATCGTTTTGAAACAGATTGCTAATCTATTGCTTCAAAAGTTTGAAAATAAATTCTGCTCAGCAACGTAAATAACGCAATGAATATTGTTGAATTGTCAAAATGAAACAAATTAATCGGAATCGTTTACGAAAATGTGTTGCGTAATTAGATAGCTGGTCATGATGAACTGGGTGTCTAACGTGCAATGGACTGCTGGTAGGTTAGAAAGTAGTGGAATGGCATAAATCAGTTATTTAATTCGATTTCGACCAATCAGCGCCGAGTTCCGGTAGTCACGTGGTCCCAGGTGGCGTGTTCGCAAACGGACCTTTACCTCATAGCGTCGTTACTTCCCGACTAAGTAACATCGAATTTAGAGTTTTTAGCTACTTTTAAATATTTTGAATCTTTTAAAAGTTCAAAGTGATATAAAATTAATAGGGTAGTGGCACCAAAAGATGAACGACCCCCAATAGATGAACGACCGACCGAAAAATTAGAAAATATAAAAAACTCCGCTAGATACATGTCTGCAATATTTTTTTCAAGTTAGGGCACAGATTAATACAGATGGGACTCTCCGCAAAATCATTTAAATAAAAAGCGATTCTCGCTACGACACAATAAAGTGCTATTCTGGTTGCACAACGCTAATTACCTACAGTTATATTCACCTACAAGTTGCCTCTCTTTCTATCGTGTAACTCTTATACCTTCTGCCCACGTCAGGGTTGTCATCTTTTAAGGCGAAATGGTATCGTGGAAGCGTAGGTTTTGAGGGGGTGAAGCAGACGCGGCGGGCGAGCGGCGCGCGGGGCGCCCCCCTCACGCCACTCACGCGCTCTGTCGCCCGGCATATTGCTAGCGGGCAAATATTCATACGGTCTACATAATAATACAATTTTTTTTTTTGTAAAAAAAAAAATACATTTTCGCATATGTATTTTTTATAGAATGTACCTACTTACTAAGTACATAATATAATGGTAAAATAAATAAATAAACTGTATCTAAAGGTATGCATGTGGTTTATTTTTGCGTTTTATTGTAATTATTGTATTATTAGGAGATCACTATCACATATCTAAATAATATATTTATTCAAAAGCTGCCTGGACGTTGTCGCTTTTAGGGATAAGACTGCTAAATATTATACTGGTTTTTAAATCTTTTTAACAATGTGAGTGTGTGTGTAATATGATGTGTATTATGCAAAAAAAATCCTTTTTATTTATATCTATCTACTACTTATGAGTAACCTACTAATAAAACTACATAACAATATAATACAGTCAGTACAAAACATAGGTAGTACGTATTCTACTACTAGAAGGAAATTATGGAATCCAAACCAGGTTTTTTAAAACCGGTTTTACTGTTACCCGGTTTCTTTAAAAATGTCCGTTTTTTATATTTATGTAAAATCACAAATGCGGGATCATATTATTGTTAGCTGCGTTGTGTGCCCTTTATGGGGCATCGGTGTGGGCGCGTTCCTTGAGGTTGCGGCCAGCCCGCGTCCGTTGAACGCGTCCCAAAGGGTCATGGCCATCCTGATGGTCCGGGGTTACCGTACAGTCTCCGGTGACGCGGCGAGCCCAATGCTGCCATGGGATTGGAAGGCGAAAGTCCTCGACCACATTTGGGAGTGGCGCGAGGAGGTAAAACGCCGGGGTGTAACTCCGCTGCCGCGAGAAATCACGATACAGCGGACGAGGCTCCGGTGGGTCTCAAGGCGACCTGGAGAGTGCGATTGTCATAACCCAGAGCTGGACACGCCATAATTGCGGCGATAGGTCGTTTCTTTGAGGAGTGGCTAGAGAGGCGCCACGGCGTCCTCATCTTCCGCCTGACGCAGGTCCACACCGGACACGGTTGTTTCGGGACGTTCCTGTTTCGCATAAGGCGGGAGGAAACGCCCGGGTGTCACCACTGTGTGGATCTCCCGGGGGACACGGTGGAGCATACGGTGGGGATCTGCCCCGCTTGGGCGGAGCACCGCCGTGTCCACGTGGCATTAATCGGCGGGGGTGACCGCCCGCGTCCGGCCCTGGTCCAGGCCATGGTACGGAGCGAGAGGGCATGGTAAGCCGTCACCTCCTTCTGCGAAGCAGTAATGCTCGCGAAGGAGGAGGCGGAGCGCGTGAGGGAGAGCCAAATTTCGCGCCCTCACGCCCATAGCCCTAGCCGCCGCAAGAGATGCCCTGAAATCGCCTACCAATTCCCGGCCAACGCAGGTGCTGGCTTGCGGACGGAGAGCAATGGGTAGCTCGCCGTCCGATAAGGACCAGGCCCGGGTCGACGGCGCGTTGTGCGTTGTATTTGTTCTGACGCAAGTTTAAAATTTCTTACCCATCCGAAAAAAGTGCACAACACCGCTAAAGAAGTTTTCACTTCAAAAAGCTGCGTTTCGTAAAGTGTCCACCATCGACCTGAAACTATTTTTCAGATCCTCTCAAAGATATATCCCGGTTTCGGCGGGAATCTACCAACTCAGGAAGAACTTGTATTTGATTAAAGTTTACCTGGTAAAAGTTAATAAGTTTCGACTCCATTTTATTTTTCCAAAATTCGTCATCTTTTTGGATATATATGACTTCCATTTTTTCATCTTCTCCACCACATATCCTGAAAATGTATCTCTACTTGCCAATCACTCGTAGTTGCCCTTGGGCCTGATAGTACCAGTTACTATTTTTTGTGTAGTGTGACTTCTTCATTGAAAACCAGTTGAAAACCAGCGTCAGGCACTAGTTGTCTGGCATTTTTGCTGAACTGGGCCTATTTGGCGTAGCCGCGAGGCACACATTCCTGTTAAATTATTATTTTACACTTTTTATTTGTTTCCTTTTTATTTTCTCTTTTTTTTACTTGTGTTATAATTATGTTGTGCTGTGTGCCTTTTTGTCTGTGCTAAATAAATGTATTTTCTTTCTTTCATTCTTTTTATTATGTTGTAGAATTTGGATCTTGTTTTGCTTGACAGCATTTTCCATGACGTTTCTAAAAGCAGCTACAGGGCATTTAACCTCGACGACTGTATTTTCTGCAACGACTCCACCAGGTGTGGCACCGATAAAAGGAAATTGTCGTGAATCTGTTCCTGTTGTTCCGTCAGTATCAAGTATTTTTTCAAGGGTGCTGAAAAAACCAAAATAATCTTTGTTTTCTGGAAACTAGCATCTCCAAGAGGAGAGTGAATAGGTAACTATTAGGCAAACGCGGCTAGCGTTTTATAGAAATCGCACTTATGTAAAAAAGTACGACGTGAGTGCCATCGGTAGCAATCGTGCTATAGCCCGTTTTTTTTTCAAATCTTGAACCGCTTCTTTTTTATCTTGAACCGGTTTTGAATTCTTAGGTCCGGCAAATAAAAACCGGTTTCTGATAAAACCGGTTTGTCAACTCTATTCATGACCTCTAAATATAAATTATATTTTCAAAGGCCTTCTGTATGCAGTTGCCAGAAAGGATTTGCAATAAAGTACATTGACTACCATTTCATACCTACGAAGACGCGAACTACGAAGCGGGTTGGATGTATTTGTAGGTTCACGTACGCTTTTTTTTTCGAAGCGCTCATCGTTGGTGTCATAGAAAAGAAGGTGATTAGATAAATGCACCCATAATGGCCACCACAGACAAAATACTTGTCATGCGCTAAAATCAATTTAGCAAATTTTTTTGCGTAAAATAATGAATAAAAATCCATAACAACCCATCTTCGCAGGTTTTTTTGTTTTCACGTACAAAAAATCCGTCGTCTATGGTGGCCCTACTAAAGCAGAATATAAAATGAATTGGTATGATAAATAAACTTATCTATTCAGGTTCAATAATTTCAGCTTCTTTAATTTATAACGATTTTTTTTTTGTTTTATAACGTTTATTCGCCATTTTTGTCACTTTGACCTTAGGAAGAATATTGTAGAATATTTTCGGAGGCGCCGACAACGCGCGCAAAAAAGTTGTAGTACACAAGTGCTCTCTACGACGCGTTGCGGACGACTGACGGGAGCCGCGAGCGGCGGTATGACCCGGCCCGCGCGCAATTCTATTGCATTATGTTTGCAAATATTTAATTTAATTTTTTATTTGTGTTGGTATAGAAAAATAAGTCCATAATCCCTTAAAGTACTTAATAGTGAACACATAGACAAAATTTAATTACAATTGCTTTGATAACAATCGAATGAAATGGGTTTTTCTCAACACGGTTGTAACAAAAAATGCAGATTTTAAGGAAACTTTGTGATTTTTTTGTATCGAGGAAAGTTGTGTCAATCGTGTTTCGGGCATCATACTTCACTAAGGACACTCTTCAATTTTCATAATCATAAAAAAAAATACGCAAATTCGGTGTTTTTTTAAGAGAAAAAATGATTTTGCGTGAAGTCGAAACGCGTCAAAACATCTACTTTGGAACCCATTTCGCCTTAAAGAATAATTAGATAATTAAGTAGGTATCAGCTCTCGGTCTATTATATTTTTAAATGTACCACGAATCCGTAAGTAACCGACCGCAGGCGAATTCATAAAAATGCGATTCGATTTCTTAAAAATACAATAGAAACCAGAGTGTCGCGGCGGCGCGCGGCGTCACGTCTCCTGCTGCTGCCGCCTGCGGTAAATGGAGACTAAAAAAAATTAAGTACGTCGGTACTTTAATTTTTTAGTCTCCATTATTTATTAATATGTACCTACGTAACTGGGCAAATAAAAAAGTAGGTACGAATACCCGGGTTGTTGTCTACATTATAAAAAAATTACTAAGTACTCATTTAAATATGGTTACACTAAGTCCGTGGTATACCTACCACGGATACCATCAAACAAAAATATTATTTAATTATGTACTGGTCTATACTTATCGAAGCCTGAACCTGCCCCCCAATTACGCAATGCACGATCAATTTTAAATTGAAACCAATTGAAAAAGATTGCCAGTCCATTGCTTCATAAGTTTGACAAAAAAATCTGCTCATTTTATTTGTTTCAATTTAAAATTGATCGTGCATTACGTAATTAGGGTGCTGACCTTGTAAACAGAACTTAAGTATCTAACTACTTATACTAAGTATAATAATAATAATGAATATTTAAGAACTACGTAAATACGTGTGACTTATATCAGAATAACAATTAATGTAAACGTTTGGTACCTATACTACCTATCAAACGTTTACATTAATTGCTATTCATAGGTCATTACTATTTACTTAAAGGTAGACGTGCATTTCTTTACCTTTTCGTGTCCTTTGGAAGTGAGAAAAACGTGAGGTTCGGATCCTTATTATTATATAAGCAGCCAAATGGGATGCTATAAACAGCTGCCTTCATTTTAGTTTTAATCTTGCGACTTGCGACAAACGGCGCGCGGCAGCCCTACTGAATAGGCACAGTGAGACGAGCCCGCCGGGTACTTGTAGAGTCATACCTAAACTGCGGAGTGTCCCATCTGTATTAATCTGTGGTTAGGGTAACATATTTTCTTCCCGATATCATAACAACTTTGACAGTGATCACTCAGACGCGCTCGCAATCTGCCATTGTGTGAGCGCTTCCCACCAAAAATCAGTTTTATATGGAAACCTACTTAAGGAAAGTGCCCTCCTAATTTAAGGATTTTGTCAGCCTATAGAAAGAATTAATGATAGATTTCAATGGATTTGGTTAGAATAAAATCTTGTTATATCTTGCTTTGATTATATTGATAGTTTATAACATTATATACCGTATTTTTAGAGAAATTTAGTGTTCAAGTAATGGATTCAATTTTGTTTGCTTGATCCAATAGGTGAACGGCGTTCAGGTAATGGAGTAAAGGCATATTTTTACAGCTATCATTACTTATAAACTCACGCTTATAGACCAAAACAAATCAACTCTAATGAATTTTAATAAATGTATGAACTTAGTTACCAAAAGTTGAACACATTATTTTAGTGTTTTTGACTGTTTTTAAGGCTTTATTTTAGTATGAAATCTTGTACTGTTCATCTTTAGGATTCATGCCCAAAATTTGAACTAAGGAATATGTTCATATTTTATTCGTTCAAATTTTGGCTTTCGTGCCATAAGCTGAACGCTGAAGTGATTTTATTTGTTCATTTTGTGGTTCTTTACCGAATCCAAAAAATTAACGAATTGAATTGTTGTTAATCGTCTTCAGATGATGCACTCAAATACTTTCAGCTAAATAGACGGACCTTATTCCTTAACACAGTCCGTATTGTGGCGAAGGTCACTTTTCAAGAACTGCAGCGAGTGGCAAAGAACTGTCTATTGGGCAGAGCCAGTTTGCGAAACAGAAGACCGAAGATGACAGGATCGTATCCGTCAACCTGAACTACTGAGAGAGATCGAGAGGTTCTATACACGTCAACCAGTTACCCTGCCACGAATCTGGCAAACCACCCAAGAGCTAGATTTACCCGACAGTATACCGAAGACATCCCGGACGTCAGCTAGTACGAGATTAGGATGTCTCTGAAGCAGCTTAAGAACAACAAGGCGCCAGGTGATGATGGAATTACGGCCGAACTCCTGAAGGCCGATGGAAAACCCTTTCTTAAGGCCCTCCAGAAGTTGTTGACTACAAGCTGCTTTCAAGAGTCATCACGAATCGTCTCGCTTGCTAGTTTGACGACTTCCAGCCTCCCGGATTCCGCAAAAGCTTTAGCACCGTAGACCGAAGAGTATAAACTGCCTCTCTGCTTAGCGTTTGTGAACTACGAGAGAGCCTTCGATTCGATCGAGACTTGGGCTGTACTGCAGTCTCTCCAACGGTGCCAGATTGAGTATCGGTACATCGAGGTGCTAACCGTTTTTTGAAACGTCAAAAACATCAGCACTCTCGCTGCAGAAGAATAGGGTTCGAGGTCTGTTCCCAGGACCAGACCTCGAAAACTGTGTGACTGAGTGGTGAGACAGGGAGACGTTATCTCTCCGAAACCATTCGCCACTGCCCTGGAGGATGTCTTCCAGGTTCTGAACTGGAAAAGGGTTGGCATCAATTACAATGGCGAATACATCAATCACATTCGGTTTGCCTAGGATTAGTCCATAACTAAGACCATGAAAGACTTCGGTACAATTGTCGATGTATTCAGTAAATCAGAAGAGCTTCCGAAAGAGAGTCTTAAAATGAACATGGACAAAATGACAGTCATATCGAAAGCCCATTGTAACACGCACCCTCATAAAAATCGGAGACTCTACACTCTCACAAGTTGTGGACGATTATGTTTACCTAGGGCAAACTGTTCAGCTAGGTAGGTTCAACTTCGAGAAAGAGGTCAATCGTCGAATCCGACTCGGCTGGGCGGCGTTCGGGAATCAGCTTCTCATATCATATACTACAATGTCTCAAGACGAAAGTTTTTGACCAGTGCGTGTTGCCAGTGATGACCTATTATGGCACTGAAACGTAGTCGCTCTCAATGGGTCTCATAAGCAGGCTGAAAGTCACCCAAAGGGCAATGGAGAGGTCTATGTCTGGAGTTTCTTTACGTGATCGAATCAGAAATGAAAAGATTCGTAGGAAAACCAAGGTAACCGACATAGCCCGAAGAATTGCCAAACTTAAGCAGCAGTGGGCAGGGAGGGCACATTGCTCGCTGAATAGATGACCAATGGGGCCGAAAAGTTCTGGATTTGCGACTGCGTACTGGAAGACATAGCGTTGGGAGCCCGCCCTCACAAAGTGGACCAATATCGGTAATATTAAAATGCTAGTTCAAGTAATGGGTCCAAAATGTTCATAATTAGGGCTCAGTGTTCAACTATAGGGGTAAATCCCCTTTTTTTTGACAAAAAGCAACTTATAAAAATAAATTGTATATCTAGACGGTTCTTTTTTTAAACAGTCACATCCTGAGGATTATGGCATAATGTAAAAAAATCAAAAATGCATGAATGTCATAAAATAACTGAGTTACAGCTATTTAAAGTTGTCAAAAAAGCTTAATCGTTCATTTATTGGTGCCACTACCCTATTTAAAATTAGTGAAAATCAAATAAATAGTGCAATTGTGAATAATTGTGATTCGGATAAAGAAGTGCAGGTAGGCAACGCCTTGGTGTTTACATTAAGCCGGCTACCACGAAGCGATTCGAGCTCTTCGCAATCCAATGCTTAGCTGAGCAGATGCTAGCTTACTAAGGTAAAACGGCGGAAATACAGGTGAGTCATCAGACATTTAAAATCTTGTTAATCAAGTGGCTGTGCTCACTAACTTTTTAATGTGTGGCTGCATCTGGTTTGACTCCGAATAACCCTGTATCAGCACATATGCCTGAACCAGTTCCAGCACCCTAATTACGAAACGCAAACTCAATTTTAAATTGAAACCAATTGAAAAAGATTGTCAGTCCATTGCTTCATAAGTTCGACAAAAAGAATCTGCTTAATTTTTTTTGTCGAACTTATGAAGCAATGGACTGGCAATCTTTTTCAATTGGTTTCAATTTAAAATTGAGTTTGCGTTTCGTAATTAGGGTGCAGGTCCTAGCTACGCGATACGTTTGGACTATAATTTGAACCACCCGCCGGCGGCTATCCACAATATATCGAGTGTAATGCCGCGGTTAAATTTAAACGTTCGTTAGTACGTTGCTGGACCCTAGACGCCTCGCTCCAAATTGGATGAAACGACTTAAAGCGTTACAAAAGTGCGGTGATTCGTCATGGAAGGAGGGGCGCTACGCGGACTCGTTGAAGATGGTAGCAGCTAGGACTGTAATGCTTTAATTACTAGAGTTACTCAAAGCTTACAGAATTTCATTCGCTTTCTGCCTATAGAATTTTCGATAAAATTTTGGAATCATTTATCCCCTACCCTCTTCCCCTATATATACCCTCTTCAAAATTAACGATATAATAGTGACCAAGTCATGCAGCTAGTTTGCGGAAAACGAGCTGAATACATTGTAAATCGCGTGATGGTCTGCGTAAGATCCCTCCGAGCTAGTTGCTTAGTTGATTTGAAATTCGATAAAAATTTCGGAATTAGTTTTACTCTTATCAAAATTCCACAAAATTTGGAAGTGAATCATGAAGCTAGTTTGCGGAAAACGAGCTGAATATATTGTAAATCACCGGGAGCGTATCCTGAGCGAAATTACGAATGAAAACCTTCGTGACGGTCTGCGTAAGATCCCTCCGAGTTTTAATTGCTGATTTTAAATTCGATAAAATTTCGGAATTATTTCTACTCATCAAAATTCCACAAAATTTGTGAGTGAATCTAAAAGCTAGTTTGTGGAAAACGAGCTGAGTACATTGTAAATCGCCTGGAGCACATCTTGAGCGAAATTGCTATTAAGAACCTTAGTGACGGTCTGCGTAAGATCTCTCGAGTTCTAGTTGCTTAATTGCACCAGTTCTATGGAGGCTGTCGTAAGCCCTTCTCGGAATAATCACGGGAATGCGTCTGCCATTAACCTCTGAACCACTGATTCATCTCTAAGTCCATTCAAGACCGCAATTGCGTACTTACTTCAAAATAGACAATTTTGAGAGTAACCATAAAGTGATGTGCTCTTTCATAAAAAAGATAACGATCGAAAGTTCAGAAAAGGCACCCAAGCAAGACGAGATATTATGACAATTGACTCGCGGGTGGGGCGAAAGAACAGCCACGCCAGTACTACGGAGGCTGTCTCCGAGCGTATCGGAGACAGTGGCAGACGCTGTGGGCTCCGTAGGCCCTTCTCGGAATAATCACGGGAATGCGTCTGCCATTTACCTTCGAACCACTGATTCATCTATCAGTACGAGCTCTGAGTTGATTCAAGACCGCACAATCGCCAGAGATGGCGATCCAGGTAGAACAGCAGATGACCAGCCTGCCGTTCGGTTTATCAAGCGCGCCGAATGATTTCGCAGGGTTATCAACTAGGTGGCCCAAAATCTACGATCAAAAGGAATACGAGTTATGGCCTGCTTAGAAGATTTCTTTGAAAATAAGCGAATTGAGAACTCTTCTTCGCTTTTAGGCTGTGACGTTGGAAAACGTCATCTAGCGGTGAAACCTTGAAGCTCAAGAGTTGATGAATAATGCAGATAAGTGGCGCTGTGGTTGGTTTTAATAATAAAATTTATGTTACTCGAGCTTTCCACATTTATTGACATACATAAATTAATCAACCACATTTTATAGTCATGCAAGGTTTTATAAACTAAAAATAAATAAATCATAGATTAACAAAAGTGGACAGTCACTGATGTCAAACATTCTGTTTAGTCTGTGGTTGGATACTTCTCGAAGCTTCCTAAAGAATAGTGAGGTCTTTGATACTGCGTCTGCGACGACGAGGTTGATCTTCGGATCCTGGTGAAGATACGCGATGATGGTGATTGAACAGGTATGTTATTGGACGGGCACCGGTTCAGTGATGATCGTCTGATGTGTCCGATCAATAATCTGATTGGAAATATATCTGTGTCGTTGTTTCAGTTGTAGCGGAACCTGTCTGGCTGTTTAGGCTAGCCTGAAACTGGTACGAACGTGTGGAGACGTGACGCCTGGTGCTGTCCCGTGGTCTGGTGAATTAGCAGTCCGTCCCGAGTCCCGACTAGTGGTGGGCCGTGTGATGGTTTGACCACGAGCAGTTGGCAGTTAAGAGGTTTGACCCAACGAGTTCGAGTGCTGGCAGTGTGGCCATCCTTCTATTGGAAGTCCTTACCTACCCGGTATCTCGTGCAGGAAAGTCTCGCCGCATCCAGGTACGATTCTGTGTCATCGTCTTTTACGGTGGACCCGTAGGCCACGCGTTCGTGGGAACACAGAGTTTTCTCTGTTGTTCCATGCCAAGGGTCTTCATTTTACAGACTGAGAGGGAGTTATAAACTGAAGTCATACTACTACCTAACGTTTAATTGTAGTAGAACCTTAGAGAGAGAATATACATGTGACCATTTTGATAAGGTCTTTTCAGAATATTAGTTTATAAGACCAGTTGTTGTAAAGTCAATGTGTTTGGTTGTGTCTCTGGGTGCTTTGCCCCAAATGTTATATTTCTTATAGGAGCACAACCATATAGGTCATTTACTTATGATTGAGCTAAGGTTGTTTAGCGTTCATCTCTCGGATCCTAACAAGCGACCTTGAGCTTGTTATTATTAGTCTCATGTTTGTATCTCCTCTGATACGCCTTGTTACGGAGACAGCGCGTGTCAGGGCAGATGCCATTTTAATTAAGATTGGGAAAGCTACCTTTGTTGATAATACAATAAACTTTGTAATGTGTACCTTTGTTGATAATACAATAAACTTTGTAATGTGTAATAAGGTAGTTGTTTAATTGTTCTTTCCCAATACCTGATAAATTCACTTTAGCACGGCCACCCTTTTCGCCGGGTTACAAGGTGGTTTTGTCTTTAAACGTTCTAGAGACGTTATAGTGGACCAGTTCATTACAAGAAATCTGTCACCGAACCCTCTCAAATGATAGAATTTGTCGGGTTCATTGGAACTGGCCCCCACACCAGTTAGAAAGGAGGCTGTCTCCGAGCGTATCGGCGACAGTGGCAGACGCTGTGGGCTCCGTAGGCCCTTCTCGGTATGAAAACGGGAATGCGTCTGCCATTTACCTCCAAACCACCAATGATTCAAATAACTGAAGACCCAGTCAATTCTATCGGTCTCGCGAAGAGCGTTGTTCGCAGGGGAAAACTTTATTTGAAAGAGGCTCAGATTATTTTATAAGCACTCTAAACTTGGTCGTTCTAATAGGTCGTCTTCATTATCGCCAACTCCGACCGGTAGCAACATTACAAACGGTCGCCAAGGATCTGAAATGGTGGGTCACAACCTTAGGAAAGCCTATAGCTCGGAACAATTTGCCCCGGGGGTGATTCATCATTTCATGACCAGTTACTGCAGATTGCGGGTGGGGAGCACAGTTAGATGATCTTTCGGTTTCAGGAAAGTAGAAGTAGACCAGAGGCGATGGCACTGCAATCGAAAGGAAATGTTTGCCATTGTAGCAGCAGTTAACATTTCCGCTCTCGCCTTCGCGGTCGCCATGCTTGCCTGCAATCGTACAATCGCCCAGTTGTTTCCTTTGTTCGAAAATAAGGCGGAACATGATCAGCGTTACTCCATATGACTTATTGAACCTTCTAGACAAAGACCGTATTTCCATTACTGTGGAATAAAATTCCAGGTAGATTCAACGACATCACAGATAGGTTGTCCCGTGGGAAACCGGCGGCTGTGTGGCACCTACTAAGACCAGCTCCAAGGATTTTTTTTCGCAAATATAGAGTTCCGTAGGTAGACCTCTGGCACCAGGGATACCAGGGTGATGAGGAAGTGTGTAACCAAAGATTGTTCAGACTCATCAGCCGCCTTTAGTCGTCAGTGGCTATTTCAGATGGCGTGGGTGTTCCCGGGATGAATCTGAATTCAGCTCAAAACGTTTTCTATACGGGGTGTCCGGGACATCGTCGCGAAGCCGGTTACCATGGATTCAGTACATGGTTCTGAACCCCCTTGCCTTGAAATTTTTAGTAGGTTATTAAAAAAAAAATCAGCTGTTCCATACATTTTGACCGCGTAGGTATTGCACTTTTCTATGAAACAGCTCATTTTTTTTGAGTCGGCCAAAAATTTCAACGCAGGGAGGTTCAGAACCATGTACTGAATCTATGGTAACCGGCTTCGCGTCGATGTCCCTGCCACCCTGTATAGCCCCTGCAATGTGAAGAAGAGCATATTGGTTACTGGAACTTCGACGTCAACGTCTCTGTAGACCGATGAGAATCGTCAACCTAGCTCGAGTTCTAGTATATCGGAGCACGGGCCTTCCACCTACTCAAGTTCAAGACATGGAGCTCTATGCTTGGAAGATAGCGGGTGGTGTGAAATAATTAGTAATTGATCAGAATCTGAAAGGTCCCTATTCCGATCTATTATAGTTGGACGGAGTCCACACTAAGTACAAACCGGCATGGTCTCGGTCGGTCAAATGGTGTAAAGAAAACAATTACGACTGCAATTGTCCCAATAACATTCGTTTGACAAGATTTTTAGCGTTCATTATAATTAAAGAGAGATTAGGCTTATACATAATACCATATTATTGCAAAAAATTGTGTTTCTAACTGTTGAATGTCCGTCCTGTAACGAAAATTTGAATTCAGACTTCTTGGTACAACATATTCTTAAAGCTATCTCTCTCAAATCTCTTAGAGTAGAGAACCCCCTATTAGGGACCCGAGTGAACTGATTACCTGAATGCAGACAAATCCTTCTAATAACATTAATTTGTTCAAACCGTCACGTCGATCGGCTTGTCTTTTTGTTGCTAGCGTCAGGAACACGAGTTCTAGACCTTATTTCTACACAGGATTTCAGCAAATTACTTCTATATATCGAGTGTTTGGGTCAAAGAAGGCTGAGTACAGGCAATCAGGCTAAAAACTATCTTGTCATGCTAACGAAAATATATGTCCAGTTAATGAATTATGTAATGCAAGTTTTGAAATTAGGAAGACTAGGACACTCATTGTTTGTTCAATTCGAGGTCCCACGCAAAGTGTATCACGGACTGTAATAGGTACTGAAATATCCAGGCATCTTATCAGTTGTGGAAACTTGTAATTGGCCATCTTTTACACATTGTACTAGTTATTCCAATGTATTAGATGTAAGTTTTCCTAAAAGTAATAAAATAAAATAAATCTCTGCATCTCCTGGAAGTATGCGCTAAGCTGAAGCTTCTTTGAATTGGTACGAATAATTTTCAATCGAAGATAACCTCTCTCGCGGCAATTGGCGCAGTCCGAATACTTTTACAAAATATTAGTGTAAACTGATTATTATAGGTAAAGAGCTGTCACTTTAATCTCTCGAAGAATTTTAAAACTGGTATAAGATAAAATCGATGGTCTCTTGATCGTTGTTAATCTGATTATTCTTATTTTCCAGATTATTACGTTACCATATACCTAGGTATTAAATGATATAAAATATTAATATTTTCTAGATACCTACATTGGATGGTACCTATAGCTCGAAGTACATATCCTAATTTGTATAATGAATACATGTTGGTATATATGGTTTTATTTTTCAATAAATATTATCATATCCTCACATAGCGTCATCGTGGTCACCAGGAGTTATAAACACGTCTCTCACAGATGCTGTGCATCGTCACATGCCAAATAATAGTGCAAGTTTTACATAAAAATAAAACTTGTATTATTAAGCAGAGACGATGCACAGCATCATTCAAGGCCTCCTGGTGAGAGACTTCTATGAGGTAAAGGTCCGCCATTTGCGAACACGCCACCTGGGAACACGTGACTACCGGAACTCGGCGCTGATTGGTCGAGGATATGACGTCACGTGAGCTGTGATTGGCTGACAACTAACGGGATGTATACAACGCCCTCTCACAGATGTTGTGCATCGTCTCTGCATAATACAAGTTTTATTTATAAGTAAAACTTGCACTATTTAATCTTATGAAAACAAAACAGTGAAATAGGCTGTCTACTTAGTCAATCACTGCTCTATTACATGCAAAATGAACTCTTTAAATGCCACTAATTGTTATGACTTGGAAATTAATTCAAAGATGACCGCGGCTATGGCCAAAGAAGAGTATGATCCTAAAGATCGTAAAAAATAATTATATTTTAAGTGTGTTTGGTTTGATGTAAATTAGACTCTTAATTTTTTTTTTTTGATATATAAGCGAATTTGATTGAATATTGTTTTTTTTTGTCATATACTTATTTTCGGTACAAATGTACCGATTTTTGTAGGCAGCTCTACCGATTTCGCACTCTGACGTTCGAGACCACTACTCTATAAAGAGTATAATAATAATCTACTTTTGACATTTCAACCTGAAATGTCAAAATCCCAAAAATAAATTTGTGCAAAACAAAATGTTAACATAATTAAATCATCAATAAATTAAAATTAAAGATGAAATTGAATAGTAATACTCGAATTGTCGGACAAAATATAATATTAGTACCATACAGAGATTATCATGTCCCCAGGTAGGTAAGTGTTCCTTTTCAGATATCTGCTGTTCCTATGGTGTGTTACCATATCCTCCGTTACTTTTTGTAGATACCACGAATGGATGAAGTCTGTAGAACTTCAGAAACTCACCGCATCTGAACCATTAACATTGGAAGAGGAGTATGATATGCAAAAGTCATGGTGTGAAGATGAAGATAGTGGGTTTTATTCATAGTATTTCATAGATTCTGTTGTTTTCTTGTCAACAACAGCAACAATGGCAATGATAATGGCATGTAATTAAAACAGCATTCTATTTTCAGAGTGCACTTTCATAATATTAGACAAACATATGTTTGATAAACATAATGAAGAAACAGGTAGGCAGGCTCGGGCCAGTCCCCAGCTAATATCAATGTTCAGTCATCTATCTAATATCTAACATTTCTTAACAAAACATCTTTCTTCTAGATGCTATGATTGGAGACACAAACATATTCATAACAGATAATGAATTTGCAGCTGGTGAAATAGAAATAATGATAGCAGAGGAATCAGCTCGGGGCAAAAAGTATGGATGGGAAGCTGTGATTTTAATGCTCTTATATGGGATTGAACATATAAACCTAAAGTTAATTGAAGCCAAAATATCTTTGACTAACAATATCAGTATCAAAATGTTTAACAAATTAGGGTTTCAGGAAACTTCCATTAGTGACGTGTTTCAAGAAGTTACTTTAGAGAAGAAAGTTTGTGAAGAATGGATAAAATGGTTGAATAAAGAAGCACAATATGAAATACAAAAATGTTGATAGATATTTTGTGTTCATATCTGCCACACAATTAAAATAACATCTTTAAAAAAAAATGTTTTTGTTTTCCTATTTTATATTTAACCGGTTAATCCTTATTACCACATAACTAATTACGTAACAATTAACATAATTTCGTAAACGATTACGACGAATCCGTTTCATTTTAAATTTAAAAATATATTTTTTTAGAAGACAAGTGTTTCCAAAACCAAGTACGATTACGACTAATCCGTTTCATTTTGATAGTTCAACAACATTCATTGCAATTTAAATTTACGTTGTAAGGTAGACTTTTTTCTAACTTATGAAGCAATGGATTAGAAATGTTTCAAAGCAGAAAACGATTCAGGGGGTCTACTCCCTAAGTCCGTCAACTAAAAGACGGGCCCGTCCGAAAGTAGTCCGAAACGATGGCGTGTACAATATAATTGTAGTCTGTGCGTGTACCGTACTCCCTATTGATTTCGGATTCATAAGCTTCGAACGGAATCATAGACAATATTTGTGCGCGAATGATACATGACGGTAGAGTTGCGCTATTTTACCGGTCGATTACCGGTTTACTTATTTTGTGGTTATCATGCTTACTATTCCAAAAATAATATTGTTGTCGTTAGAAAATTACCACATTTTTAATCATTTTGTTTTTATTACGCCTTTAGTTGAGCAATTGAGTTGCTTCTCTTGTATGATATTCATTGATATTACTGGGTACCCTCTAACTGCATGTCTCCATGGTGAACTGCAATGTTGTGAAGCACTGCCACTATGGTTGTTTTCACATTTTCTAGTTTGCATGTAATGGTCATAGGTTGTGCCATGTAAAAGGCATTGAAAGCTTTTTTTCCACACACCAAAGCACCGTTCCACAGTATATGTCGAAAGTAAAGTAAACAAAGCCAAAAGGGGTATTATATCCTCACACAAGTCCTCAAAAATGTTCTCGTGTGAGCCTATAGTTCCCAACGAACTCAACGTCGGAAATACTCGCCAACCGAAAGTTTCGGCGGAACTATAACCGGCGTCGCCGCCGCTCTTCCTGTAGTGTTTTTTCGAGCAATTCCAGCATTAAAAAAGCAGCCATCGTTTAGATTATTTAAAAAAAAAAATACTTTCGTCGACAGCACGACAACTATTATGATGTCGTATCAACTGACATATATCTCCGTCAAAACAAGTGTCAAATTCAACTTTTCGGACGGGCAAAAACACATCGGGAGTAGGGACAACTGTCAAATCGTATCGTCATTCATTCTTAGGTCGGGCTTCCAACTAGTCGTATGTCCGTAGGTGTTAGGGAGTAGGAAACGCCCGTAACTAAGCCCGAAATGACGGAATTCGTGCTTAGGGAGTAGACCCCCAGATTCTGATTGACGGGATTAATTATTTCTAAAAGCAGGTTATCAATTCGGCTGATTATTTTACGTAGGCCTAACTCCGCTCCGACATAATACTATGGAATAGAGTTTGAAGGAACACAGTAGGTATATGATGTCGATTGTTCCCTGGAAAGCTTCTATTCAGTGTATAAAGTGCTCTGTGTTTCTATTTCCCCTGAATGAACAATGATTTGCTGGGTATCAATAATGCTTTGTAATTCGAAAAAAGATGATTTGTATCCTTTTAAGTTACCCATGTTCTCTTTTCAGAATAGTATTGCTTTGCTTGGGGAAGTTGATCGTCAGTTATTGTTGCCTCCTAATGGCTGCTACACACAGTGCCGGCGGCATGACCGCCTGGCCGCCGGCCGGCACTGCCCGCCGGCCATGCCGCAGAAACAAACGCAATCAAAATGAAGGAGCAAAACCCGGAGTCTGCCGGCACTGTGTGTAATTGCCATAATACTCAAAAGATACGTATCTGTGGACAATGAGGTTATACAATCTGTGGACATGAAAATATTACGGGCTTTCACTGACAGCTCTGCCAATCGCGGGGTAAATTCCCGATTTGCGGGGAATTGAGGGTTAGCGCGGGGAATAACAAAAATCGGGGAATCCAGGCTTTTATGTCGGGTATATTACAACAAAAAAATCATGTTCGGAATTGGCAGATACAGCTCGACACTACTAACATAATTTTTAATGGAACACCACTCAAATGCCTTCTCAAGTGTCATTTGTATGGACGATTTTTAATGCTGCGTAGGTACGGTTGAAATCTCGATAAAATTATGGAAAAGTGGTTAAAAAGTTAAGCAATTTTGTATAAAACAGTGTTTTTAAAATAAAAAATATTCCGGGGAATTTGTGGGGAATGAATCAAAAAGAAGCGGGGTATTTCGGGGAATCGATAACGCTGCCGCGGGGAATCGAGAAATTTTTATTGGCAGCACTGTTTACTGTCAATATTTGATGTCATTGTCAGATTTTGTTGATACTGTGGTAAATGTGGTTTTTATGTACTTAGTTTTGGACAAACACGAAAAAAATAATTTTAACGTAATTTACTTTACAAAAAGAATTTATAAAATGTTTTTCAAAGTTATTTGTGTTTATTATTTATTTACAACTCCATTTTTATGTCGTGGTGAAACAGAGGTCAGGTCAGAAGAAGACGTAGGCGTCAAATATGCAGACCGGTGTGAGGTATGCAAGATTTTAGCTACCGAGTTGCAAGGCAGGCTCGAGGAGACCGGAAAAGTTCACGGTGTCATCGAAATTGGATACTCGCTCGACGACGTGCAACCTAAGAAGAAGACAAACTATCAGAAATCAGAGCTGAGACTGATAGAATCGCTGGAAGGCGTTTGTGACAAAATTTTGGAATATAATATCCACAAAGAACGTCATGATAGTACAAGGTTTGCCAAAGGCATGAGTCAAACGTTCAAAACTCTACATGGGTTGGTTGACAAGGGTGTGAAGGTTGATCTTGGTATTCCACTTGAGTTGTGGGATAAGCCATCTGCTGAGATAACTCACATGAAAACACAATGTGAGAGTCTATTGGAGGAGAATGAAGGGGCTGTTGAAGATTGGTACTGGAATCATCAAGGAGAGATTGATCTAACCAAACACTTGTGTACCCAACATGCCCTGAGGGGAGCTGATGACTCATGCTTGACTGAGCAGTTGACCTCTTCTAAGGGTGAACGAGGCAAGTCAGACAAGTCAGAACTTTGAGAGTCAACGTTTTATTAGATAATGAAGTACAAGAACAATGTGTATTCCAATAACAGTCTGTGTATATGAACTTTGTGATAACATTGAGGCATTTGAACCAAAATAGTGTAAATAAGTTATCTTAATAAGTAAGTTATAAATGTAATAATGATAATGGTAGTTCAACTTTTCTGTTTTTGATGTAAACTTAAATAGGAGCAAGACTTTCTTCCATTAGAATCAGTTATATAGAGCATTTTGAAAATAGTCCATTTTGAAATATGTATAAATTATATGGGCAATGTCTCATCAGGCTATTTCTGGAAATATGGAATTGGCTTCTGCTCACTTAATATGGCAATTACATACATCTTTTATCATGTTCTTTATCTTTAATATTACTTATTGATCTAAACATTTTTACCATAAAATTGGTACAATTACTAAAATAGAATGTTTTTTATTTAACACTATAAATCTAATATTTCCATGCTGCCGCCGGCGTGTGTTACAGTACACGTTGGGCGAGCCCATCGAGCGTGGTCGGCCAATCTATACTGGGCCTTTTTGCGTTTGATTTGCGTCCCGTTGGCCGATTGCGCTCGGCCTCGGAATACACGAACGTTCGAACTATTTGGAGAACCTGAACGCGTGGTTGCGCGGTTAGAGGGCGCTTTCCGGTTTTGCAAACAAAAAGTGACATGCATGCGACAGATCACGTATTCGCGCGACGCCGACGGTTGCTTTAGGGCTTGTAGTTGTATCCAACAGCTGCCAAGGAACATAATATACTCCCTGTAACACTGTTTTAAGAACGCGGCGACCTTTGAATTATCCATACAAACGTAATACCTAAATCATTTCCAATTCGAGCATATTTCCACCAAATAAATTTGATATTCGGATTGAGACAATAATTATCTAGGCTTCCAATTCTTTTTTTTTTCAAAAACCTACCTCTACATGAAGTTTAAGCGAATTGCATTTCGTACATTTTTACAGCGTAAATGACTTGTTTTCATATTGTGTTTTCTTTATTATAAACAACAATATTTGTAATATTGTTTCATCACAAGCATAGCTTATATTATCAAGTTACAAATTATAGAAAAAAAATTGGAAAAACATTAAGTTTTCATTCATCATTTTTGGTATTACGGAACACATCCAAATTTCTCATAATTTCAGATAGCTAGTAGTGCTATCGCGTCAAGCAATAATTGTCAATGTGTGTGTGCTCCCTGTAGGTGTTTATCGCTCCGACAGGCACAAGGCACACTAACGCAACGTGCTTGGTTGGAGTTCGTTCATAGTATTTTTTGTCAACTTTAGACGATTAGGTACTTTACAGTGTGCTGTACCTGTACGCGCGTACTTATTTGTTTGCTAAATTGTATTGTATGTAATATTTCTGACACTCCTCTTGACTTGACCTATTTTTAACCGACTTCAAAAAAAGGAGGAGGTTCTCAGTTCGTCCGATTTTTTTTTAAATGTTTGTTCCCGGAATACTCGAAGACGGCCGGACCGATTTAGAAAATTATTTTTTTGTCAGAAAGGGTATACTTCACAGGTGGTCCCATTGTCATCAAGTCAGGATTGGATGATGGAATCCTGGAGAAGTCGAGGGAACTCTTGAAATATTACAGGCGCACCTATAGCGATTTAGGTATTTTTTATAGTCACTCTTGAATTTGATCTCGGAAAGCACCATTTAGTGAAGTGGAAGTGATGATGAAGACCACAGATGGCCACCGGAACTTATCAATAATACGTATTTCACGGGTTGCGATTAGAGAAGATTACTTTAATATGGTTGCCAAGCCATTTATGCCCGTCACAATACATAGGGTGAAGTGGAGCTAATGGTGAAGTACCAGGAGAACTCCTCAACAATGAACGTCCCTGCATCGGGAAAAGCAATATTTTGTAAAAGGTGATGAGCAGTTGACATTAGGCTATTGTAACTTAGATAAATTACAAACCGACCCACGAAAAAGGAAGAAATAAAAACTTTTTCACTCTTCTTGCTCAAAAAATCCGTCATTGTAGCGTACCAAAGCGGAGATAAATAAAATAGCATATCATCCTCTAGGGGAAAAAGTTTTTTTTTTTAATTTTTGTCTGTTTCCAACGAGCCTACCACCCATAAACGAAAAAGTCTTTGTTTGATCTATATATATTATATAAAAAAGAATCCCTATTTCCTTGATCACGGCATCACGCGTGAACGGCTGGACCAATTTCGCTAATTCTTTTTACCCGACTGCCCCAGAAGGAGGGTATTACCCGACTGCCCCAGAAGGAGGGTATTACCCGACTGCCCCAGAAGGAGGGTAATGTTTTTCGAGAGTATGTATGTATGTATGTATGTCTATTTCTTTGGCACGCTCTGTAGCCTAAACGGCTTGATGGATTTTGACATATGAGGTGTCGTAGATTCGTCTTAATTGTAGAAGTGTCATAGGCTATATAATATTTTTATATTGCATCTGCAAATACAAAAAAAAAGGGACGGGAAGGTTTAAAAAAAAAATTATAACAATATTGGTATCAAATAAAAGCTAGTAACGAGTCAATGCCAAATTTTGATTTTTATTAATAAAACTAAAAAGCTTGAAATAAAGAAAATTATTCAAAAAACAAAAAACCCGACTGCAAAAACATCTAACTGAAAAGAGAAAAACAAGCATTATATCTATAGAATTTTGGTATCGCAGGCGGGGCAAACAAAACTTACACCATACGTATATCCGGTTATTAGTTTGCCCCGCCTGCGATACCAAAATTCTATAGATATAATGCTTGTTTTTCTCTTTTCAGTTAGATGTTTTTGCAGTCGGGTTTTTTGTTTTTTGAATAATTTTCTTT
This sequence comes from Conistra vaccinii, assembly GCA_948150665.1. NCBI lineage: Eukaryota > Metazoa > Arthropoda > Insecta > Lepidoptera > Noctuidae > Conistra > Conistra vaccinii. The sequence goes on along the minus strand of OX411317.1, from coordinate 9,496,826 downwards.
ATTTTGTTGTGTTTGTTATCTAGTAAGGAGATGGTTCTTAGGATAGGTTGGTGAAAGTAGGGTAGGTAGGTAGGTAGGTATGCAAGTAGGTAGGTATGTATCTTGGTAAAGTGGGTATGTAGGTAAGGTAGGTAGGTATGTATGTATGTATGTAGGTAAGTAGGTACCTACCTACTTACCTACATACATACATACATACATACCTACCTACCTTCCTACTTACCTACCTAGGTAGGTAAGTAGGAAGGTAGGTAGGTAGGTATGTATGTAGGTATGTGTAATTAGGGTAGGTAGGCAAACCGTAGATGAGTGCATACCCGTGCGAAGCCAGGGCGGGCAGCTAGTTACTACTATTATTCGATACGTACCTACTTACGTGTCTAAAGAGCCTCAGCTATGGCCTCAGCGAGTATTTTGTAGTTTGTAAGTTACACAATTGACATAAAGTTCATTATGCTTTGACCCAATTTCGTGCCAAAAACTCGCTTCCATTCCGTTCTGCGCCAACGAGGTGAGTTCTGGTGAGTATTGGCCGAGACGGTATAAGCTAGTTGCTCTCCGTACGCGACGAAGCCATAGCCACCACCAAGTTGTAGTATTGTAAGTACCTACCTATCATAACGCGGTTGTACGAAGTTTTGTCATGTCATGTCACTGTTCCTTTTCTTTACTTATGTGACCGAGCGGGCGTAATTATTGTCTCAAGGACACTATTGAAAACACTGCTCGCTCTAAATTGAGTTCGCAATGTATTTGCCAAACATGTAAACAAACACGAGTTTTCCACTTAGACGAATATGAACTTTATGCTAGTGTAAATAAAGTTGATTTTAGACTGACTGGTAATGTTGAAAAAGTCATAAAAAAAATATGAAGTTGTAGCGCAAACTGAACCTTATGTGTAGTCCATTACAGTTATTTTTCCAAAAACTCGTGTTTGTTTAGATGTTTGGCAAATGAACTGCGAACGCAGATTTTTATTTGTCGGTGCAGCAGCGGTGCGACATCAGTATGTTCGGATGATAAAAATATAGGTACCGCCACCACGTGTCGCTTGCACTTACGCACATGTCGGTAAAAAATTATGCAGAGCTGCTTGTGCCGTCGTCGCAAAATAATGTCGAGTTCGCCCAGGTTCGCACCGCACGGGCTGTTATTTTCCGCGGGATTTTTTTTTCGCACACTGGATTTTCAACGCGTGTTTTTTCAACTCGCTAGGACGAGAGTGTCCCAGCGCGTTGGATTTTCAACGCTCGGATCAACACGGAGAGTTTAAAATCCAGTGCGAGACCACCAATAAGAAGTGGAGACCACTCTAAAGGAAATAAATAAACACAAACAGACTTAAAATAAATAATGACAATAATAATACTCGTAGATACTTATCCCAATAATTTATATTTACGCGACGTGCGTATGACTACTCTAGCGTCGTCCGTCGGTCCGCCGATTTACCCACAAGTCCATGCTCGATAACGAAGTATAGGTACCTACACTTCGCGTCAAATAACTTTGGCCGCTCTGAAGTAAGGTTGCGCATGCGTACCTACTGGCATGCGCGCTACAGATTGACTACTCCGCAGTCATATAGAGTCTACTTCAGAGCGGCAAAGTTATTTGACGCGAACTGTTGGTACCTACCTACCTTATTTGTATGACGTATCTACTAGCTAGGTTTTCTCTACAAGGCCTTCTATCTTGAGATTAGTCGAGATATCCTAAAATATTGAGACATCGGCATGGTAAAGAAATTTCCAAAAAACGCATTACTAGTCTGTACATTCACTAGCGATTCCCCAAATTAGTCAACAAAAATAAAGCAAATAATGAACATACCTAATTATTACTCATAATAAGTATTTATGCTGTCGACTCGCTATGAATGAATGGCATACAGTACCTACATCTAGTATTATCCGCTCACACACACTGCGAAGCGCGCCCGTAATCTGTGGCCCCGCCTTCTTTTGTCGAACAGAGATAGCGATATTCCAAACGCATTTTGCTCACGTCTCGAGTTTTCATTTCGTGCCGTAGTACGTCGGCCTCTTAAGCTGTGTATAAATCCTTGCGGCTCGGGCTAAGTGTCTGTCTGTAGCACGTTGTTTCTCCGTCTGGGATGAATATGGAGGGTTGTTCAGACTATGCTTTATAATATATACCAAAACCACATGGAGTGTTTCCTGATAGTTGTAAGGCCAGGCGCGCACTAGCGGCCAGAGAATAGTCGGTGGGGCCGCTGGTCGCGTACGGCCAGGTGTGCGTGCTCCATGGTGATTTCATACTAATGTATGTATCTCGCGACCTGGCCGCTAGTGCGCGCCTGGTCGCGATTCGCGGCGTCTGCTTTTGTGTATATAAAGCATAGGACACGAGAGGCTGTGGCTAGTAAAAGCGTTGTACTTAGACTGTAATCTACATTCGTACCATAATCAATTCATACGGGGCAATTCAGATATAGTCAGCGTACTTTATGCGTCGCATGTCTGGCTTGCCGCCTTCGTTTCGTTAGTAATTTACAGAATAAAACAAAATAATCATTAATAAGCACCTTTTTAATCGACTGTCAAAAAGTGTCACACCTAATTTATATAAATAAAATTAATATCTCAACTCTTTATTTTGCACCAGTTATCTTACACAATGGTATTTATAAGTGCTAACAACATGCAGCCATCCTGCAATCATTGGGGCGAGAAGGAAACTAAATTTACTTAACAAGACAAATAAATAACTATAGGATTAAGGTTTTAAGATTTCATATTATGATCACATAATATTAAATACATTCGCTCTTGTACTCAACGCGCATACAAAACTTTTAACGACGTGATTCATACTATAACGATTTATCTCTTGAGGACACCGAGAAAGGGCCGTGACGCGCGGGGCGTCGTATTGAATCTCCTTGTTGACTGCTAGTGGGCGGCGCACACGGGCGTGTGGTCGCGCCACCGCCGCGTGTCTATGGTCTAGAGGTAGGGGCTGGTGTCTTGGTACTCGTCGTCGCTTTCGTCGGAGCCGTCGTCCGTCAGCTGTCGCTGTGCGGCCGCTTCCGAGTCGCCAGCACAGTCAGAGCTCGATGCATCTGTTGACAAGCACTTACATAAGTCTCCTGTAACTCACTCAATCAAAACAGTATTACAAACCATGGAGTAGCATTTTGTAATGATGTTATAGTTTGACCGATACCGCTGTATCGCGCTTTAGGAATACGCGGCGAGGCGTGGGGCAGGACGCCGTGAGCGTTGACGAATGAGCGACCTGCACTGCCCCCCGTCTCGCCGCGCACATACCCAAGGTGCGCTATAGCGGTATCGGTCGTACTTAAAGTATGCATTGTTTATTTAAAGGCCAAGAGTAATAGAGAGATACAATCATCAGTAAGTGGTCAATGCAAACGAAACATATGCTTCATTAGCGATTGGCAACAGTGCAAAGCTATCACAGCAACTTTTCGAATGTGCTTAGGTATCACTCCCTCGCTCACTATGAAAAAGAGAAAATGTTAAGTTTGTTTATGTTTGCATGCATGCTCAATTGCTCACTGTAGGTATTGTGTTGGTTCTAAAGCAATGCTAAAAGTACTCAATCATCACTCTAATTACGTCAATTTTTTACTACGTTACACACTAAAGTCTAAAATGAATGCACCTAATGATATTGTATCAAAGTGATGCCTACAGCGTTGCTCGTGTTCCCGGTTCTATAATAATATCATACTTTTTAACAAAGATATACAGTTTAATAATTTTATGGAATTTAAAAAATATCTCCCATTGTTCTCAGTTATTTTTGTCATGATAACATCATAATCAAAGAAGTTGTAATAACTTAAAAAGAATATTTTTATCATTACGAGTTTCTTTCCCATTGTTACGAATTTACGCTTTGCAATGGACAACAAACTTTATAAACTTCTCGTAAAAGTGTCTCAAACTATAGTAGTGTTATAGGTCAAATTGATCTTTTATAAACATAAAATTTAACAAACTCGATTTTATAATCGATAGTCTCTAGATGTGTATAATCGATTAGTGAGCACATCCATAGGCAAGTGTGAGTGTTTTGTGTACTGTCGCGTTACAGTATCTAATACAAGCGGTGCAATAATTACCCAGTTACCTGCTTGCGGTTCATAGAGTGTTTCGAAGCGGCGTGACTTTGGCGGGGGCGGTGATACTGAACTCCGGCTACAATAGAAAAGATTTCGGTTAGATTTTCTTTCTATTTTAATTGGAGATCTTTGTATGATAAAATGGGCTAAGTTTGAATATCTTGATTTCAGTTCACAAGAGGCAGGCCCATATCAAGATAAGCTTGGCTTATATAGGTAAAATCTTGGCCTGTTTTTCAATATTCTGCCAATATCAAATACGCTATTTCCCCGTATAACCTCTGGCATTGTGATTTTTTGATTAAATAAATATACAGCGCATGTCATATCTTATTTATTCATGCTAGGCCGCGACTCAGGAGCTTTTAGAACGTCAAAAAAGACCAAGAGGTAGCCCCCAAAACACCCCGCCTTTTACCACATACGCATTACTAAAATACCAGACAAAAAAAAACTTTGCACAGCTCGTTACCACTAGCTTGCTACTCTTGCTAGACGAACCAAAGAAACAACAAGCGTGCACCATCGACAATGGTAAAATAGCCGCCAAACACAAGCCAATCAGATAAAAAATTAAGTATGTACGGGTAAGTTCGTCGTTAGGATAAGCCCGTATGATTCAAATTCTGCGCCATTTTATTACAAAAAAAAAAGTGCCCAGGTCGTCTTCGGGGCAGAATAAAATGGCGCAGGACGCAAAGTTGCCAGCATTAAAAAATATTGCCAAATTATCCGGGAATACAAGTCGTACGGGCTTACCCTAACAAGCCCAACAATAAAAAAAAAACAACATGCGTGCACCATCGCCCATGGTAAAATAGAGGTCAAACAAAAGCCTATCGTATAAAAAAAAAACTACGCAAAACGAATATAACAAGATGCAGTACCTGTGAACAAGCTCATGTGCGTCTCCGTTCTCGCTGGGGGGCGGGGAGCCGCGCGGCGAGGGCGGCTGGCTGAGCGCCTGCATGAGGCGGCCCTTGGACTCGTTCCAGATGTTCGACAGGCGCCCGTCGGGACCGAACAGCAGCAGGAAGGCATCGATCAGCTCTCGGGACTTTTCTTCCCATTTCGTTAGGATGTCCACTCGCTTCTCGCCTATGTTTGTCATTACCTGGAAGGGAGTGATTTGGTTTTTGTTATTGATTTCATCATTCTATTTCTGAATAGGTACAGCTATTGATCAAGTAGTTCGATGATCAATCAAATGATGATTCGTGAAAGCAGTTTGCTTTCATAACATTAAACCAAAACTAAATCTTTCCTCCTCTCTCTCCTGACTTGACCTTTTAAAATTAGCAATTCACCCTATCGTTTCGACCTTGATCAAGTTCACTAACACTTCCAAGGCACCAGTGTTTCGGTTGTTTACTGAAAAAGTTCGTTGAATCGGCAACAGGTCCCTGTTGGTAACGACGCAAGGTCAGACGTTCTATCGACGATATCTTGCTATTTTTGTGAAGAGAACGTTAACCACGTAAAGCTTTGTTCAAAATTGATAATACAAGGTTAAATGTCTCGAACTTGTAATCGCTCGCTAGTGTGGTATTGCTATTATTAACCAACTTAAGATTTGATCAAATAGGCATATTTTGAGAACAGGCGCACTTATTCGACCATAGATAATCTAGTTGTCTCTCGGTATAGTAGTCCCTCCACGAAGACGCGCCCCACACCGCGATTACTATCATGTAAGCTGTACTTTAGTACGGAGCGGAGCCGAGTGGGGCGCGTCTTCGTGGATGGCAGTGGCACTATCTATACGCGACGGAACTTTACGAGGAAAAATCTTGTTCAGTCTTATTTCAGAATTTACACTACCTTGGCAAAATACCATCGATCACTAATAAAGAACTAGATACACAATCAGCGGCAAAAAATGTCCTCACCGAATGAGCACCCACTTGAACATTTGGGTGCGCTTTTGATTTAGTAGCATTCGAACGCTCCGACGGTAAACATGCCACATAGTATCGGTCGTAAAAATTTATTGCTTTTTGAACACAGCTTTGTGAAATAAACTTTAAGCATTGCGTTTAAGGTTGAATTTACATGAATGTATATTTATTTCAAGTATTATTACTTAAACACAATTTGGTGACAGTTTTAAGAGAACTTTTGTATGGGATTGTGTGTGATCTAGTTATTTATTAGTGATCGATGCAAAATACATTTAAATTTCAACCCTTTGAATCGGACACAGGTGGAATTTCGAAATTTTGTCATAATGCGCTTCTACACCACTTGTGGAAAACTCACCGTCCGAACATAAATAATATTTTCATCAATAGTCAGTTACAGAACTATCTCCATAGAAACATATTATGTTTGTGAGACTCACTTTTTTGCCCTTTTCCTTGAGGTCATCCATCTTGTTCTGTAGGCGGAACTTCTTCTCGTTGAGGAAGCTCACGTTGAGTTCCTTGGCGGAGTAGCCCCGCGCGAGGTTCCGTCGCACGTAGATGTCGTAGTCCCGCACTATTCGCGCCACGATGTCTGATGTTGATACGCCTGGAACAACGAGCATTGTTGGTTAGATTTGGAATAAGGTGGAATAATAATGTCGTACTGCAGTACAAGCATAGAAAAAAGTTGCAATATAAAATACCGACGAGTTAAAAAACTGCGAATAACCATTTCAATGCGGTCGATCGAGGCGCATGATACAAAGTACCTACCTATTAATATTATTCTATAGTATCATAGAAACCAAAGTTTGATAGTCGGCTGAAGTACTATGGTACATAAATATGCCATCAGACTGATTCTTATAAAAAAAAAATTCATCAATTATCACACAACAGTATACTTGAATGTATGCACCTCGACCTCGACAGATTTGATAAGTCAAGCCTTGGCCACTGTTGATCCTTACAACATTTTAGAAAGTTATGGACTATGGACCTCTAGCTAACCTTAGAAGATTTCCACCTTGACGCTTATCACTCATGCATGCGCACAGCGACCAGTGATGCTCAAACTGCCGCCCAACTATACAGGGTCAAAATTAGTTAGCTAGCGAACATTATGGATATCGATATCTGAACACGATAAAACAAAGAAATATAGTTTGGAAAATCCAAAAGTGCACGCCTCATAACACTCATTCATAAACGAAAAAGAAATTCAAAACATAGTTACTAACAAAATTTACAATTTATCACTTTTCATGAAGTATGTTTTGACTGCTGTTTTACCCATCAATATGGGTAAAATTCTAACCTCGCAATCCTTACGTAATGTCAAAGACTATTTATTTAGATATTTACGTTGTGGGTTGCCAGGCAACACGCCATGTCAAGGTTGGAAATATTTAGATAAAGATATTATATTTTAGTTAGTATTTTATTAATTATAATTAAACTACTTTGAATAAAAGAGCCATTTTCAATAACCCTTCCTTCTATGGATGAAACGAATGTATAAAAAAATAATTGACTCAATTAATTGATTTTATCGCAAGCTACAATGTTTTCAAGCTTCATAAATTGACGGACAGGAATTTATTTTCAACTATTTTGATGTTTTTTTCATTTCTACTGCATTTATTTATTTCATTTATTCTTTAACAAATTACATTTGTGTCGAACAATGGTTTTAAAAATAGTGATTCTAACAATAACTGTAACTCAAAAATTAAACAATATCGATAACATTAAATCAATTGTTAAAAAGTACAGTATTAATCTCCATTTAATCATCTATGCATAAATTAAGTAGGTTCTGTGTACTAGCAGGAGTGTAACAATAAAAACAGTTGCAAAAATGGGGCAAAAAAAATTTTTCGTTCGTAGAGCACACTCTAATGCTTCGCATTACGAGTCGTGCAAAAAGGATGTAACGTTTTTTTTCTTCTGGCGTCAATTAATGACCACTGGCGTTGAAGTTAGGTACTTGAAGTAGTTGAGGAAAACTAATTGTTTTATGTTGTTTAAATATAATATAACCGACCATGTCTGTGAAGATCACACAGAAAAAAAAAACAGTTTTCAAAACTGATATTTCAAGTAACTAAAGTCGTTAACCCCAAAAAAAAAAGACAATGAATCATTTCTTTTTTGTTTTATCTTATTAAGATATCGATTCAATTCACGTCTAGTTTTGCTAGCTAGTTTAAATTGACTCTGTATATGGCCGCCTAGCCCGCCTACCAATCTTAACTGTGTTACGTAGATTGACATTACAAAGACTTTTTGACCTTAAAATACTAAATACTCCAAGTACACATACCATAATATAACGAGTTCTAAAGATAAGGAATGTTCGATTCATAAACAAATATGTAGAACATTGCCTACTGTGATGTTTTATAAAGATCGTTAGAATTCCGAATATTTAAATTCTGTGAGCGCCGCTTTTTTACTCGACGGCGGCGGCGTCAGAAGAAGGGTTATGTTTTCAAATAAGAATTCGAATGACGTGCGAATGGTGTTAAGTTGATATGTAGGTTAGGTATCATTTCTTTTCAGCTCTAATTCTATTAATAAAACCTAGACATAAATTGATATAGGTAGCTAATGTCGTAGAAATTCTGTTACAAAACTTTTTGTTACCTATTCTTGACTCGACGTCAAAGCGTACTGTTTTAAATTATGTTGTTTTTTTTAATGATCATTGCCATTCCCAGTCTATGATGATTGATGAATTATTGGGACCGCAGTGTTGCTAGTGACTCTAACTAATTTCTCTGTTAACAGTTGGGTGCATACTGCACCACCATGTATCAATTTTTACCCGACTACGGCGAAACAAAAAGGAGGATGATTTTGCCAGGTATACGTATGTATTTATGTTCATCTGTCACCTCATAAATTCTAAACTGGGTTCTCATTTTAATTTGTCAAAGAAGGTATCATTGGAAGCGTCGTTCGCTGGTTAATCTGGTTATAGGATATATGACGTCACATTAAATGATGAATATGCCCTACGCCCTCTAGAGGACATAAAGTAACAAACACAAGTTTTTGTGTTTTAATGATGCCATGTTGGGTACTTATCAAATGAAAGGGCTTAATTAGCACATTTCAAATATCTTTATACATGTAATTCTTCCGTACGTGTGTTTGTCACCTAACTCCTCCTAAACGGCTGGACCGATTTGTATGAAATTTTGTGTGTATATTTGAGTGGGTCCCTGGATGGTTTGAAAATACAATTGGACCCGGTAGGTAGCACTGTTCGAGCAGGACAATGTCTGCCAGGTCTGCTAGTATATAATAATAATAATAATATGTATATAAATATTATAACCCCAAAATAATTTAAATAAAAATAAAAGTTATAAAAACTAAACTAACTACGACAAAAAAGTCAACTAAAACGGTTTATAATTTTAGTGTAAATAACAACATGTAGAAACATATGATGTTATTTTCAACCAAATGTACAGAATCCAATACAATAGTCTCTATCAAAAAATCATAACCCTTCTTTGGATTGTGTTTGGCTTTCTGTAGTTGGGTAAAAAGGTACAAATGAATAATGAACACCACGTACCTTCCGTCCTCTCAGTAGCAACAAACATGTCTTTAGCCTTAATGAGCGCGTACGTGTCCTCGCAGTCTTCCGTCGTGTAGGGAATGTCGTCGTGTGCCACGAAGTCTATCTTGTGCTTCTCTAGGAAATCCTCGTCGTACTCCCACGGCGCGTCCGTTACTACCTGCAAACAACATGAGGGAACATTAAAACAAGTACAGTTGTTTGAAGGAAAAAAGGAAACCAGTATAAGGAGGATCTGATTCGTTCATGAAGGAGTAATCACCTGCTCAGAGAGATGAGCAGGTCCCTCAATTATACACATTTTAACAAAAAGTGAAGCTGATTTAAGATAGCACATCATCAACATATCAGCCGAAAGACGTCCACTGCTGGACATAGGCCTCCCCCAAGCACCGCCACTTCGATCGATTGATTCTGTGCTTCCCGCATCCAGCGGATTCCTGCGGGCTGCGGCCTTTACTAGGCCATCGGTCCATCTTGTGGGAGGCCTTCCAACGCTACGTCTCGGTCGTCACTCCAGAACCTCTCGGCCCCATCGGCCATCTGTTCTCCGAGCAATGTGTCCTGCCAATTGCCACTTAAGTTTGGCAATTCTTCGGGCTATGTCGCACATAGATTTAGTATACCTCACACACATATTAATGAGAGGCGCCTCTTTACCGCCAAATACTTTTAGTTAACGGCATTGATGTAAATCAAGGATTCGCCCTCACCATACTTACGTCACGCGAAAAGTGTTGCTCATTCGTTACAGTTCGTGACACATCGGAGTAAATTTCTCGTTTTTAATACACACAGCTGTACAAAGATGCCTTCTTGTGCCTTCAGGAAATGTACCAGCAACTCCAAAAATTCAAATATAATAAAGGTATTACTTTTCATGCGAAAGTGCTAACATGTTTTTAATTTTTTTTAAGATTTCTTAAATTATGACGGACATATAACAAATATTTCATTCCCATGACAACGAACGATAGGGTAGTGTAGCGTTGACTATGGCGTTGACAAAAAAAGTTTAAAAGAATGTCGGAAGTATGGAGGTTACATTATGCTGCTTTTTGCCCTGACTCGAAGCTTTATTACAGGGGATGTCCGTAGCGTGTAGTTGCTTAGTTTAGTTTTTTGCCCTGGCTGGACGCCTTATTTCTAAGGAAGGCTATCTACAGTATAGCCCGGTTAAGCAGCCGACAACCTTCTAGGTTGACCTGCGAGATGCACTACAAAAAAATATGCTGAACTGGCGAAGAGCAGCGCAGCGTGGCTTTCACTGCCACCCAAATACTATTAAAGGGGTAATAGACGTGCGAGTACTTACTCGCACTCGTACCTATGGCTCGGTGACCTTACTTGCACGTGTGTCGTAGTAAGTACGCGCACTTTAAAACCGCTGAGTAAGTTCGTCAGCGATCGCGATCCAACAGGTTTGAAATTTTGGTCTAACGTTTGTTTAGTTTGGTTCAGAAAAATCGACAACATCGCGATACAGTGTGGGCAAGCTTCACGTGTGTCACCGACGACGAGCCGAGTAAGTTCGCGAACTTAAACACCGCGGTCTTTAAATTTGCATGTCTATCACCCACTTTAAATAGGTAGTTGATAAGTAGCTATACTTGTTAAAGACTAGCTTTAGCCCGCGGCTTCGCCCGCGTCGTGAAGTTATATTTTAATCGTAGACACATTTACTGTCAATATTACTATAATTTAGAATATTTCATAAAGACTATAAAAACAAACATAAAGAACCTCCTTTTAAAATTATGTACCCTTTACAGCGACAATTCTCTACGTCATAATATGAAATTGATGTCCATTTAAAACTTTCCGCTGATAAACACACACTGACACACACATCATCATCTACATAATCTACTGTTCTAGGTCAGGGTTATACGTTACAGCAGTGTTTTTCAACCTTTTTCATGACGCGACCCCCTTAGTATGAAATTTTTTTTCGCGACACTGTATATAATCTGTATTTTGTTGTATTACAAATAATTATAAATAATAGTTAAATACGTACAACATTTTATTATTTTTTATAATGAATGACGTATAGGTTAATTTCATAATTAACTGATAATATTAACAGATTAGCATTTAATTTAAATAACTTACTTATAACAATATTCTTAAAATCAGGTTCCGTTTTTGAAGTGAAAACTTCTTTAGCGGCGTTGTGCACTTTTTTTGGGATGGGTAAAAAATTTTAAACTCGCGTCAGGACACATGTCCTGATCAAAGGGGGGGGGGGGGGGGGGAGACAAAGAAAATCCTAGATTATATTGTTTTGATCGTTGTTTTTAACATATGAGTTTCACATGAGCAATCAGCGAACGACCGCTCTTCTAATGCTACGGCTACACTGGTACGATAAAGCGAAGATTCGCGTTGTCGCGACACGTCTGGACAAGATATTCGTCACGTCGCGAATCATTCACGCGATTTTACCCGGCTACATTGTCGCGATAAAGCAAAGATTCGCGTTGTCGCGACACGTCTGGACAAGCAGTTCTTCACATCGCGAATCATTCTGCGAACTCGAAAGCTGGGGCTACATTTGTCGCGTTATCGCGAACTAATCAAGCGAATGTGTCGCGACAACACGAAATCAAAAACAATCTTCGCTTTATCGCGACAATGTAATGTAGCCAGTATAGTTCGTCGTAGAGCGAACACGAACTTTATAGTTTTTGTCACGACAACGCGACACGAATCTTTGCGCGACAATATAGTCGTAGCATAAGGCTGCCTGTCCACTGGAGCGGAGAGGAGAAAAGAGCCATCCCGTATAGATGACTTAGATGAGAAAACTTTGGGAACCAACCTAAAAGAAAATCTGCTAGAATTATCTAAAGCAACAAAACAAAGTTGAAAAATATTTTCTTTTTCTTTTACTGAGCCCTCGCCCTCGCGACTCCCTTATAGAGGCTCCGCGACCTCCCTGGGGGTCGTGACCCACAGGTTGAAAAACACTGCGTTACAGCATGCTCTGGTACACTGACTGGGGGCCCGGACAGCCCGAATTCTACTCGTGGACAGAACAAGTTTACAAAATATAAGTCAGCATTCCCATACTGTCCCTGATTGGTCATTGAACTCGGACTCCACGTAGTCCGGAAGGCCCTGACCTTAATGGTGTTAGTTAATAGACCTTTATTTTTAATTTTTATTTATAGTCTGATATTATTCATAAGCAAGATATTACGGAAAATATATTAAAATTCAACTTATGTGAAGTAAAATAAAATGAATAAATGTCGATGGAAATTTAAATAATATGGCGTGTTGGGTGTCAAAGTTCACCTTATTTGCATTTACGGAAGCTATTCGAATCTATCTGGAAAACTGAATTGCCCGCCATTGTGTTTAATGCTTACTCATGAAGTTAAAATGTTATCAAGTTGCTATGACGCAAGTAATGTAATTAGTAAGGGATCGGCTTCATGTTTTGATTATAGCTGACAGACTGCCTTTAAAAAACTTGAGTAGGTACATTTTTTACTTGTGCAAAATCGAGGCAAATATGGCGCCCCAAAAAAGTGAAGCTGAATTAATATCATATGAATAGCACATAGATTTAGTATAACACAAATATTCAACACACAGTAATGAATGAGAGACGACTGTTTACTGTCAAATGCTGTTAGCTAACGGTGCATTCATTATTTTGTAAGTAACTAAAATGAGGATAATTCAGTTTAAAAGTATTTTACAGTAAGATTATTATTAGCTGTATCACTAATTTCTGTTTAAGAATATGAATGTTGCAGTTGAAAGGCAACTAAATATTTGAATGCAAACCGTGGCGGTGAAAGAGCACAATAACGTAACAAAAGTAAGTATGCATATTCATTCTAGAGGTTTTACGTATCCTTCAAGGCGAACAAAAAGAACTGTATAATTCCAATTCAGTTTCAAAAAGCAGCCTGAACAAGCAATCTTTTCTTTGACGTCAGTTACTTGGAATACCCTCGCTCGCCCTCGCTGTGCGGGTCATATTGTTCTTTATTGAACGTGATTGGGGCACAAATTATGATAATAAATCTTTTATCTTTTTTATTTATTTGCGCTCAGGCCATACCCAGTACTTACACGGAAGAAAAAAAAACCTTTTTAAATTGTGTTACTTGCGAAGTATATCGAGCTGAAACTCAGGCGTTACGTACGTATGCAAATGTCGATAAATTATTCCTTATGTCATCATGTTGGAATATTGTTCTGTAGTCAAATATGCATAGGAATGATGACCTTGACGTTTGTCATTTTCAACCGGTTGTTAAACTTTACAAAGAGGAAAAGCTCCTCTAAACTAAATTAATATTTTTCTTAGGTAAATTACGATTATTCGGTCTGGCGATGCGATGTTCACTGGCGGAAAGCGCCTTTAAACAGCGACTAATTAAACTGACATTCAATGCATACAATTTTAAATTTTAAAAACCCCCGACACAAAAAAAAATCCTTTTAAAAGCTAAAAAATAAAATATACTAGCCCTTTAAGTTTAATACGCGGCATGCTATTGTAGAAAATATATTTTCAATTTTTCATTCGCCGTCCCCCGACGCGACGACAAAATATTAACTACAAATTATATTAAACTTAAAGGGCTAGTATATTTTATTTTTTAGCTTTTATAAGGATTTTTTTTGTGTCGGCGGTTTTTAAAATTTAAAATTTAACTTTTATTTCCAGCTTTTTAAACTTTATATACGTATTACTAGTACATACGATACGATCGACACGTGCCTCGCTTAAATCTACGCAGCTGTACGTATTTTTCCCACAGTAAAGTTAGTTACTAATTTATCCGGATTTTTTTTTTTTGCTTCTCTATCATCAGACCCTGATAAATACGAGTATATAATTTTATCTATAACCTATTCATTAAGACCATTCCAATGAGCCCAAACACGATACCATTGCTGTAAATTGTTGAGGAGTTGGGTATCCTGCAAATACCAGGTAATGCTGCAGCATCAGTTCAAGGTTACTATGTTATTCTAATACCATTGAAGTAACAGATTATCAAATTTAAATTCAATCAGACCTGTGGAAGATGTTAAAATCCATTCATCAATAAGAAAAGACCTGATAATCTTCAAACGGCTGAATAGATTTTTTTAAATCATATTAGCTATGAACACTCCCGATTAAGTCACCTTTCAAACAAAACAAACAAAATCTAAATCGGTTCAACCGTTTGGGAGCTACGATGCCACAGACAGATACACAGATACAAGACAAAAATATGCGAAGTCCGTATCTTATTACCTCTGATTTAGGGTTCAATCTAACTATTAAATTCTTGTAGCGCGAGCGCATATCCATCGATGTGTCGTGCAGATAATTATAGACAGTCGTATGACAACAATAGATGTGTTCTTGAAATAACAAAAAATCGTTTTAAGCTTGAGTTTTTCCGTGAGTATATATTTAGTTTTTCCCCCCATTCAGTTGCACAATAGTGCTCTTTGACCCAGCATCCTAACTGTTGGTAATGTGACTTGGAGGTCAAATATAACTGACGCAGTCAAATGAACCGTTTAATCTCACCCGTTAGGAGAAACGTGTTAATGATTAATTATCTAAATCTTAATTATATTCTGCTTTTGCCAAGCAAACTTAGATTTTATAGTCTTGGTACTTATTATCACCTCTTTTTCAAGTACTTATTGTTTTGTGTAAACAAATATAAAGCATCAATCGTACGATCATTCTTAGAATAGAGTTGAGGACATTAGGTCAAACATATTATAATTGAGAGCAATGATGATTAATGACATTGGTTTAATTGTTTTTAGTCCAAGCGCCACCATTTAAACACGTGTATCAAGGAATCATACTTGACATGAGATTGAATTGAGTTACTAACTTTGTGTGTACGACCTTTTCCTCTGTATTACTCTGGATATCAATTATTTTTTATTTTTCTTTATTTGATGTGCATTTCATTCGGTGTTTCATTTATTTAATTTTAGTAAGTATGGGAAATCTGTATAGAAGCGCAAGCGCATACTGGGACATGAAGTGAATCACAAATAACAATTACCTCATCGACGTATCTGCAATGCCTGACAGCCTCATACCTCTCCTCCTCCGTCATCACTGTGCGACCCTTGCGATTGTGTGTCAGATCGTCGCTACATACTGAAAAACAACAAATAAATCCGAATTAGCCATCTAGCTAGACATATAGGTCTACAATTACGTGTATTACGTCATCAACCTTAATTAAAGTTATTATCTCGTATCTGATAAAATTCCCTAATGTTTTCCTTCCTGATAATAAAATTAATTTACACATTTTAAGTGGAGTTTTTTTGTTAGGTCAGCGGTGCTCAACATGCGGCCTGTAGGTTCTTTCCGTGCGGCCCGTTGACTAAAATCTCTGCAGATATTTCGGCACGGTAATGTAGTATAATATATAGTATATAAAGTGCAATGTTGCACGGACAACTACATATTCAAAAAGAGCAATCTTTTTAGAGCCAGTGGCCAAAAAATTAAAGAGGTTAAGGTTGAGAATGACAGTCTGATTACCTAAATATTGAGCGAGCCAGTGCCAGTGGCCGCTTTCAAGGACACGTAGAATTGCTTACCTATACTAATCCATTTATCGTCAATTAAACATGAAAGGCTATTCTTTAATAATACCTACAGTATTATCGCTAAATGCTAATTAGTTTTAGGGACCGAGGTATTTTATTTATTTATTATCAGAATCGCATTGTTTACGCTTTACACGTGCGCAATCGGTTGGTCATGTATCGTACGACAAATCAACCAATAGAGTCGTTTTATTTTTATCTTAATTGTGGAGCCACGCGGCAATTTGCCAGGTAGGCCGCACTCTGCACGGTGCCATGCTGTTTACATTAAAAATAAGACTGGCACTCGCGATTTATTGCCAGATTGTGTAATAGTTATCTGAATTACATTCGTCGCATTGTTAAACTTTTCTCTATTCGATTAAAGCAGGTATTTCATTGCGTGTGGTATCCTAAATAATATAATGATTGTTCTGTTTCAAGCGATATTGATATTTGAATTGGGGTGAATGATCGCCTTATATTATAATAATCGATCTATTGTATTCGGGTAGGTACTTTGCTAATGGCTATTTAATTTTAAGAATACAAGTCCAAGGGCAGTCTATTTGTACCAGTATGTACCGCGAATACAAAGCTACCATTAAATTTAAATCGGAACTCGGTCAGGCAGTTACGGTAACGTAACAATATTATTTATTTACATCGTTATTTGTAGCTTGTGGGCCGATGGCGATGGCGTGACGATGTTTACGTGAAATTGTCGTTCATATTCGCGTTGAAATTTCCAAGTAATTGTTTACTCAAGAGTAAAGTGTTATCCCCGTTATTAGTTTAGTTCCTATTAATCTTACATCGATGGTTTACTCAAAGATACGTTACGTAGCCATTATAAAAACATCGTTCGATGGGCGTTATCATTAAACTGACATTACGCATCGCAGACAGGTGACTCCTGTCTGCGATGCTCGGGGACTCAATGAGTCAAACTTGAATCTGTTGATGCAATAAGTACAATGGGCAAGGCGGAATAAGATCAGGATGCACTCACCACCAACAATGAGGTAGACATTAGGGAAGACTGTCTTAGCCTGTTGCAATTGCCGTGCGTGTCCTTGGTGAAACATGTCGTAGATGCCGTCTGAATAGACGCGCACCTTGCGGTGTGCTGTGCCCGCCACGGCTACTGCGCGGGGGACGCGGCCATAGTGACATTTTTCCCGTTCCGCTATTGCATCTAGGTCTGTACTGAATGGCGCCGCTTGCCTTAGTGACTGTAACAAAAGAAGAAAAAGTTTAATTACCGTTGAATTTTAAGTAAGTAGTATAAAATATAAATTGGTTACGATTAACTCCTATGGGGTGAATGTTCTTTAGTTGTAGGTACGGATGCCGCCCACATAAAACAAAATACAGCGGATGCAAAGTGCGAGACTCGAGCAACAATAATTTAATGCAGGCTGCATTAATATTAGCCAATTGTATTCAATACTGCATGTCAGAATGTTCAAAGCAACCTACACTTGAGATATATGAATGAATGTAAGGCCGCTGAAATTAATTTATTTGCCTATTCATTAACCGATATGAATGTAATGTAATGATACAAATGCTACTATTGAGCCGAAAAATATGATTAGAATAGATAGAAATTGATAGTAAATATTCAATTGGGATCATATATCGCAGTCCTTATAAATTTCAAAATTCAAGTCATTTATTCAATCTAGGCTGAGAATCAGCACTTTTAGAACTTTAAAATTACATAAACCAGTCCCCCAAAACGCCCACTCTTCACCACTTCCTAGTGCTTTAGCTGGGAAGAAGAAGTGGCGCAAGAAACTCCCCAGCAACACAGATGTCAAATATAAAATCAATATATATTATAAATTATCAGCCATATGTCGCTAGCACACGCCAATATACCAACCAAAAACATTGAGAACTATACTCAGGCAGAAATAAAAAATAAAAACTAAACGTAAGCAATATCTAAATAAAAGCCTCCAGGCATAAAGGGCGTGCCCGCTTACATACAGCTATATTTATTGCTGTAACTTGAAGTTATAAGAAAAACTAGGACCATCGAGGTAAAATAAATAAACAGTTAATTACTAATAAATAACAATAACAAAACCATGATCAGCAACGATCAGTCTCCACAAGCAGCACCGGTTCACGAGCATACCGCAATTAATGAAGATAAAATAACATAATTAATGAAGAGTGAAACAAGTTGTGTAAGTATGAGTAAACCAGATTACGCTGCCGCTGTATTGTTCAGGCGTCAAGGTTCAAACGGTGCTCGATGTCAGCCGTTGATGATAATGAAGTGGCGTGATGTGACGTCCCACTATTGGCCATTCACAACGATTCATGGATTCATATCTAAACGCGCATGAGTGTGTCGGTGCCTCTATCAACGGACATATTTATGCAAATGACACTGATTACCATGCTGATATAAATTTTATAGCTTAGTCAAAACTCAAGGGAAAGTGGGAAACCTACCAAAAATAGAAGCTTTCATAATGGCAAAATATTTAGAAATGATTAAGTAAGTACTTCGTAATTATTAATTGATTATGGATGGCCGTTTATCATCTTCTCGGTAAGTATACACTTAACTGTAAAAGTAATGTATTGCAGGCATCGATCACTAATAAATGATTGCAGGTGGTCGCAGTGTATTGGATAATAAGCCCAGTCGAACAATACACTCGTGCGATAAAACAATGCTTGTTATACCTATTTTTTGTAGTCGGTAGTCTTGAGACTTAAGTAAGTCATTATTCCACGTAAAGCCGAGTTCACTAATCACTAGCTCATAGTTCAGAGGTTCCCAAAGTATGCGCCGCGGTGCGGCGACCTGGTGCGCCCGCAGAGAGTAAAGAGGTGCGCCGGGAGGCGATCCTGTTTACTGTTCTCCGGAAACAAAACTTAGGTATTCGCGGGTGCAAAATAAAAGCTCTAAGAATTCTCATTCCTTTTGCAACATCGTATTTATGTGAAGCCGGATTTTCAGCAGTAGCTTTAATAAAGAGCTAATATCGCTCAAAGATTAATGTAGAGCAAGAAATGAGAGCAGCAGTGTCAAGCCTTATCCCACGCCTTAAAAAAATGTGTGGATATCACGAAGCTGAGCTCACGTTGACTAAGTTGCCATTGTATTTACTTAATTTCCTATTTTTCTTTAAATATAAAAACTTCAGCTTCTTAACGTGGATGTCTTAATTTTTATGCCAATCTACCCTATTTCGAATAGAAAGGGCGCCGAGACAAAATATTAAACTTGCAAGTGCGCCGCGAACTGCAAAAGTTTGGGAACCCCTGCATTAGCTGATAAATAATATTGCTTTACACTCAAGAAAACTTTCTACATGCGAAAACATTACGAAGAAAGATCAATATGACAAGTATTATGGCGTTTACAATAAGACAAGTTTAAGTTAACACCACCAACCGATATGACAATTATTATTAAATACCCGTACTAAAACAATGAAAGCTCTTTAGCAAACTTTACATAACTGAGACGACGATAATGAAGTAAAAGCAACAAAGCGTTGCGATGTTGTGTGTACTCAGTGTACTGTATCCATTTTGTTTAAATATGTATTTCATAATTTCTGTCGAAACAGCACCGTGTTGAAGAATGCGGGTAATCATTTTTGCATAGTGCTCCGGCAATGCACTTCAATTAAAAGTCTTGACAATCATGTGATCATCAACAAAAATACTTTTACTTATGTCGTGGGCTCGTGACGGTTAGACGTTAATTCGGGTCACATAGCTATTCAAACAGACTGTATAAACATTGCACAAGACTACAAGAGACCCAATAATTTTATAGTGGGGCACACATCGTTGTTTTTTCCGTGTTAAAAATTCAATACAAGCATAAAATCTCGCTACGTTAATGGTTTAGGTACCTACTTTCTTTTTAAATTCAATTTAAATTATTAGTTAGTTAGTTTCTAGTGCATGACTTATCAAGGCCGCATAGGAATGCCAACGGGCCGTACATGATAACACACCTGTCACAATGCGGCCCGTTGTCTTAATTTCGTCGTGTATGCGGCCCGTTCTACTTAGCTGTTTAGTACCACCACAGACCACTGTCCAAGAGTTTAGGTATAAAATGGTATCGTTACAGGAAGCTTCAATTCCGCCAGGGAGCTGTGGTTAGATTATTTAATATTCATTAAGTACGCCAGTTTATTTGGTGATTATTACTTATGTAAAGTTTCAAGTATGTTTATTATGAATTTATGATATTCAGGCTAAAGCATATGGGTGAGTCCATACTTCCATAGTCAGTCCAAACGGTCTTTTGCTTTTTTAATTGAAAATTGCTACGTAAAGGCCTTTTAAATGATTTCCATTTTTGGCTCATTTTAGAAATGTAGAAATATTTTCTGGAGTGGATTTGAGAAGAAGGGACGAATTCTATATTTATGTTAATAGTCAGTTAAGCATGTGAAGTGCTCCTAGTCCTAAACAAGAAATACCACTTGCTATGGAACTTATGGAAGGCAAACGGAAGTCTGGCCATATTTCCTTGCACACGTATTCTCGATGAAGGCCGAGAAACATCAGCACCCTAATTGGATAACAAACAATCAATCACAATCTAAATCATTTTGAAGGATATGCTAATCCATTGCTTCATAGATATAATGTTCGAAAAATTTGTCTACTATGGCTCAACAACGTAAATAACGAAATGAATGTTTTGGAACTGTCAAAATGAAACATAGACATAATTGATCGCGTGTTACGCAATTAGGGTGCAGTTCAATCAAACACTTATGTCAAGATTACTCAATATTGAGTAAAAATAGTATTTTTAATGAGTAAAAAAAAACAATTTACGTGGCTGATAAAGCTGAAATCACACTTGGCCAAAATTATTAACCTGATCGATTGTCACTACACAATTAATAAATATTTATCAATTTTACAAAATAATCAGAAGACTATCATACTTTAATAACAGCCATTATCATCAGCTGATGTGTCTACGTAATAATTTAAAAATAATCTATAAATTAGGTAGGTGCGATAGCAAATTTTAGCGTCAATGCAAGTTCATAAGGTGTAAAATCCTTTGCACTCAATGTCACATGTGGAGTGAAAAGATGATGATGATGAGCTTGCTTATGTAAATAATGGCGTCTGATAACAGTATTACAGCCATTACTATCAACACTTAATTTAATTCAGGTTAGACTATCCGGTGTACATAACTGATAGTGATAATTTACAGTTTGGTACATACAAAAAAAACATTAGGTTCTATTATTTCTGTTAAACTAGCTTCTGCCCGCGACTTCGTCCGCGACCCTATAACCTCCCTCAAGAATTGGGTTATACAATGCAAAAAGATTTTTTCAAATCCGACTGGTAGTTCCGGAGATTACCTCCTACATCACATCTACAGCTCACAGCATCTACATATAACAGCTTTATCAGCCAGGTATTTTTTTTTTACTCATTAATAAGACATTGAGTAATCTTGACATGAGTGTTGGATTGAACTACACCCTAATCTGTGCCCTAACATACATAATACAAACAAACCAACAAACAAACAAACAAACAAATTTTACCTCTTTATAATATTAGTATACATAAAAATCTAGCTATTAGGTACTTCAAAATTTCAGGGTAGAAACAGTTTAGGGAAAACTACTATAAAAAAGGATAGGTAGTTATATAATTCTTCTCTAAGGGTCGGGCCACACCTGCCGAACGTTCCGCGACGGAACGTTCGGTTGACTACGCTCCTAATGTTTTTGAAGTTACCTATGACACATCAGCCGAACGTTACGTCCATAGAAATTTGACGCGACGGAGCATTCCGCCGCGGAACGTTCGGCAGGTGTGGCGCTAGGCTAAGGCCCACCATCGCGTTCATGGGTTAGCTAAATAACTCGGGAGTTAACAGCTAACTCAGGGTTAATCCAAAGGGAATTATGGGATTAATCATGACTTAGCTGTTAACGCGGAAGTGGGCCTAATAAATCCAGTTCCGCAGAATAATTTATTCACTGCGGCAATTGGCTGGTTACTTGATTAGACATAATTATATTGTTCGAATAAATAATAATTGCAGTTAATTAACTTTGTCATAAGCATGATTACTTTATTACAGGGGTCCTTTTAGTAGGCAAGGGCCACATGGTGGCAAAATGAGGTAGAGGCGGGCTGCACTTCTTCATATTTTTTTTATTTTTTTATTATCTATCTCTATAGTTGCTTTCTATTTGTTTGTAGTTTTAAATTCTTAGAATAGTTCTCAAATGCTCATCTGTGAGACGCGAAGCATATAATTTCTTTCTGTAATTGAGAATTGAAAAGTTTGTTCGCATAAGTAAGTAGGTACCTACTTATTGCCAATAATTCAAAATCAGATAGCAAACTGCCATAAAACTTAACAAGATCATTGATTTCACAGAAAGAGATTTTGAGATTGTCATTAGATTGGAGAGCAATCACGTTCGTTTGTAAATGACTCGGTACATCCTCAATATCACATGAAAAAGGGTTTGCAAAATCTTCAGTTTGCTTCAAGTCACCAAATCTGTCGTTAACTGATTTTGTAGCTGTATTAAAACGTCTTTCATTTTATCAATGCTCGCTCGCTTAAACAATGCGCTTATACATAGTGTTATTATTTACTAAGGTAAAGACTTTCATTTACAAAACTGTCGCGGGCCACAAGGAGGAGAGTCGCATTTTGCCGACCCCTGCTTTATTACAATAATAACTTAATAAGTCAAGCACATCTATAATTAAGAATATAATTTAATCTCTTCCACAAATAAGTTGATAGATAAATCGATGACGGTTAAAATATGACGACCTTGCCTATCGGGCGAGTCTATGAGGAAACGGCTATAATTAATTGATACAAATCGATATTTCTTTAATAATTCATACGAACAGTTGTTCGATAACTGAACACGCAGAAACTCGTATTTTTAAACATTCGTTTATCAAGCGTTTTAAATTTTTAATTGGTAATTTAGTTACTTCCATTACATTACCAATTTTTGTTTACCATTAATTGAAAGCATCGATCACTAATAAAGAACTTCTTTATTTCTTTATTAGTGATCGATGATTGAAAGTTATCATAAAATGAATTGTAAATTCAATAGCCATCTTACGTGGGTCCTATTATAGTTTGTCCATGTTTTCACATGGAGTTTGGGAAAGCATTAGGGAAAACTTTATTTCTGGGGATTAGTCATATACCTACCTATCTAAAGTAATAATAAAATGTATTTATTAATGCTTATCTGTAAATAACTGTTGCGTCATCATAACCACAACACTCCATGTCATACATTATTATTACCTAGTTCAAAAATAATTAAATTACAAATACTATCCATTTACTTGAAGCACACATTGAGTTAAATGTACTACATTTAACTCAATGGAAGCGCACTTGAAATTATTATAAAACTAGCATATCATCAACAGTAAATTTGTTATTATTTTATTTTGTTAATTCGAACCTTCGGAAGATTCCTCTGAATGACCCGGATATACGATGATAACTAATTTAATATAATAAATCATGGAATAAAACCCGTTGATAGCCCGACAACTGGCGGGGTCACTAATGTTGAAATCCTTTAAAACTTTAATCTACTTGAACTGTACCAAATAACTGTTAGACATTTAGGTTTATTAAGTTCTAGACTCTTAAAAGTTATTAATTGATAAATTAGACAATATAGCAGTTATAAAAATATAACATTCTTTACTGAACAATGATTTTGACTACCTAGGCAATCGTCCATTGTCCCACTGGACATGTCCTTTCCACATAATTATGGACACCTAACT
This sequence comes from Conistra vaccinii, assembly GCA_948150665.1. Taxonomy (NCBI): domain Eukaryota; kingdom Metazoa; phylum Arthropoda; class Insecta; order Lepidoptera; family Noctuidae; genus Conistra; species Conistra vaccinii. Next base: position 9,472,798 of record OX411317.1, on the reverse strand, counting down.
TCAATAACTGACAACCTGTTACTCGATAGGAGGATATTCTGTAATAGACCTCGATAAGTAAAGTCATTGAAAAACAGTGAAGCGTGAAAACTTAATCGATTATTTATATTATATATTTTATATTATTATTGAGGTGCCTATTGTATAATGTTCTATAATTCAATGGCAGCGGTTACAGTTTAGGCAACACCGTATTTAGCTCAAACCTCCGGTTGAGTTGAGACACCACGCGAAGTGATTCATTCATTTTGGCATTCAGGCGACGACTAGTTAGCGATACAATGATGATTGAATTTATGGAAGTCAGGAATGCTTCGGCGTGGGTTTTTGATTAGAGACCTCCATCTGGGAAGCAGAATATGGCGCAACCGCTAGAAAATAGTGTGGTAGTATTGAATACGAACCGCACAAGAACGTGAAAAATTGCAAGCTCGAAGGAATCTTCTTCTAAAGAAGAGATTTTTAGAAGCATTACTTTATGATGTGAATTATTGAAGGATTTTAAATCTTGTAGTTATTTGATGTCCTACGGTAATTTATATTTCACATGAATTACGTGTATCTATAAGGCAAAAAAGGTGTATCTATACTAGTCTATGAGGAAAACGTTTAGGGTAAATGGAACAGCTCGGGGAAAACTACAAAATATAATCCTAACTAATATTATATGCGAAAGTGAGACGAACTCGCGGGAAACAGCTAGTTACTAATAAACAACACTAGAAGACACAGAAGTTTCAATAATAAAGTGCTTCTGTTCCCTGACTGAAAGTATTTTCAAACATTACACAGGTGAGGATGCCACAATTACAGGCCACAAAGTTAATCATACACCAACCATTAATAAACATTGGAAGCATAGGCACAGAACAGCCACGTTTTATGATTCAGAAATCCATAGAACAAATAAATGATATACATATATCATTCGTTAACTTTGCCATAAACTAGAAGGTTTACGTTTCTCACAAATCACGACGAGACTCTTCCTAAAACATACTAACCTTCAAAGACAAACATCACTTAGCCAAGATTGTTGATAAACCAAGTCTTAGCTATAAACTTGACCAAGATGTGAAAGCCGCTTTGGCCTATTTCGAACAAATCCAAGTAATTTACCAGCTGATATATCTGACATTTGCTGTGAGAAATGTTACCGTTACGAATACCGTGGTTGGAGGAGAATGCTGTCTGGTTGACGTCAAAAGTTTTCGTAACCTTCAGCATAAACGACAACCGAAAACAAAGGTGTTTTACGCGTCACACACTCATAAGCCAGTCGCCAAGGTTTTACGAAAGTATACTCTCTATAGTAGATGCAATATGCAATAACATTAAACACAAGCCCTAAATAAAACAAGAACTTCCGAAATCCACATCCCGTAACATCGAACTTGAACCTGGTTATTTTGAGCGTGATGAAATCGACTGCATACGTAATCCAATCACTAAACTTGGGAAACAGCAACCTTGGCCAGCAAGGCAACAACCTGTTCTAAAGATATTCAACATAATGTAACTCAGTTTAATACGTGCACCCAAGTTAGCATGTCAGCAACAAAAAGGCACGAGGCGAATGCTCTCGAAAATACCAATTACTAAACTTGAATTTTTTTGTTGTTCATTTAAATGAGTATCGACGATTTACGTCACGCTGGTTCATGCAAATCATGTTTATGAATACATTAGTGGCTAAACTTTACTTCATTTTCAGTGAAACATTCGCATACGAAGAGATAACTAATCCCAATGATGTTGTTTGCAGTTGAAATGTTGAAAATGTTTGTTTAGCTGGTGGTGAGTGACGCAGCTCGCAGGTGTAATTAAACTGTATGTAAACTATACCTAAGACTTCACGAAAATGTCGTATTGCAGCCTGAAGTTGGAAACTATTCCTGAATCTGTTGTCTAAATCCGGAAAACGGTGTTCCGCGTTAAAAACGCTAGTCAATAACCGCTCAACATCAAAACACCTACGTTGTCCTACGTAATTGTATAGTGGTGTACCAACGATGTATTCAACTACTATAATTACAGTTGTAAGTTAACAGCAATTGACCATAAGTATAGGTTACATCATCAGCATGGTTGTTATGTTTACTAAAAGCCGCTAGATGGTTTGGAGCGTCAGATATTACTGTATATTTATTTAATTATCGTCCTTTGTCTTAGCAGTCTGCTTAGAGTCCAGTATCTTTTTCTTTCATAAATTTCTTCCAGCTGTGATCTGTTTTCGCTTCCTTCGTTCCATATGATAAGTTTTCTTTTCGCTGCCTAGATGAATGGAAGCAATCATCTTTTCTCAGGTATGTGCTTTTCTTCCAGGCATCCAAATTCTTACATATACTGTAGGTATCTACTCGTAACATACTGCATATTTCTCTGCATAACTTCTCCATACTATGGCCACCGATTGCTACTTGACTTGTCACCGATGGGACTTTCAAACTCCCGCTAACTTATTTATTCCAACTTCTTTTCATTCACTTACTGGTTAATATTTAAATTTTTGCCAGGTATACAGTTTTAATTTTAACCAACTAGGAATGTGGAATTAAGGACTCTTTAAGACTCTTCAGATTGCGAATGTGGTACGACTGGGATCTTTTTAACCAAGTCAACCACATGAATGTGAATCAATTTTGAATGCCAAGGATAAGCCCAATCAATTTTACTTGTGGTTCAAGTTTGTCCTCTAATTATAGAAAGATTCATACCATCACCTTGTCAAAATATTGTAGCCAAACCGACAGCGCAGTTTAACCTTTATCTTGAAGCTAAATTTAGAAAGTGTAATAAATATTTTTGAAGAGCGAATGTAATTTATTACTTTGTATTTCTTGAGTAACTAATAGATGCTAATTAATTAAACATTCATTTACATTCTCCTTTAAACAGTAAAAGTAAATTGTCGTTGATGGTGCTGGTAAAAAAATGTCTGCAGTTTAAGATGTTTGCACACAAGCTCTCTGTTATAGCAGTATGAAGTACATTTTTCTATGCACTTAACCATATTTAAAGTGCGAGAATTTATGTAAGTAAGTACGAACTTTCTATGGAGTAGTCAAACATAGACAACCTTCTGTGGTGCAGTAGGTAGCTCTAACTTTCACTCATACTTGAACAAACAATGTCTGTCTTATATTCTGCAAGTTATCGTTCACAAGATTTCCATTTCATGGTTTAACTAACTGATTTACTTGTCACCTTGTTTACCTCTGAAGCAGAATATAATGTCAGACTGTGTGATAATGATAATGTAAACATTGAACTGAACGTAGCTTGCGAACGGTCCGTGTATAAAGAAAGCTGTTACGCCGGCACACAAGGAATGCTAGGATTAAGCAGAGGTAGGTACTTACGGTGTGATCCTTTATTTCCTGTTTAACAAATCCATTTTTTCTGTATCCAATGAGGGAAGTCTCCAACTGACCGTTGACATGCCCGTGCCCGTTCGTGAGCGTCGTGGTTATCGTTAACGCTGACATCATCAACTATTTTATTTTATATTGTCTTTCTACTAAACTTTCATATACGTGATATAAAAATATTAAAGATATTAAAGCTATAAACTAGGAACTTGCATTATTATTTTTGATTTAAGTTTTTTCCAAAATAAACTAATTTCAAATGTGAGTGAAGTAAAGATTGACAAGTTTCAATTTGTTTTTCAGTTATCGTATGTTGCGGGCTATGTATTTGATAACCGGTATTTTAGGTAAACAACGGAACACACGAACTCCACGAAACTATACGAGTGACTAAAACGATATGAACCACGGAGTCGGCGTGAGGAATGTTTCTGGTGCGAGCGAGCGGCGGTGTGAGCGGGTGTGGTGGGCGCGGGGCGGTCGATGCCGGGTGGCGCGACGCCGACGTGGAGGCTCGGCAGACACGCGACGCTCCACGAGTCGCTCCGAAGGGGACTTTACTTCGAAGACGTCGCCCACGGACGACACAAGCAAATAATCGTTGTATGCAATGCACCCAGACCAGACAGGCATAATCGCACTCGCGCGATACAGCGCAATGTGCAGTCTGTTTTATGAAGCCTGCGCAGCTGAGCAAACAACAGACTAAATGACTCATGAGTTATCTCAAAATTTCAATGAAAAATACAATTTATTTAGAAAAATTTATGTGACACTTGGATTAGGCTTTAGCAACTCAACTAGCTAGTGACAGCTGCTCAGGGCTGCTTGTCCAGAAGAATGCACCTAGGGGGTACATTCAAATAACGCCACTTGTGGAGGCTATTTTGCACCCCATTATGGGCTTACAGACAAGATTCGCTTTAGCTTGCCTATGCACTGCCGTGCAACCAGATGACGTTGATGAGAACTAGTGATAGCTGATAAGCCCGGGATTGAAAAAATGGGCTCAAATCGTTTGCGTAACACGTAAAATAATTACAAATCCAATATACGTGCATATACATATGTATATCACAACATCGTACGATGTTGATAACAGTACTCGTAAGTACATAATTATAAAATAATATCAACACGCGTCTTCACAATAAGGTGATGTGACGTGATGACACATTTTAATTTGTTAATTGGTGTGGGGCTGATGGCACGTTAGTTCCAGGAATGTTAACAGCCGTATAACCGCTAGGCTAGGAATGTGTGTGAGTGTGATACTGACAAATGGATAATGTTACAGGGTGTTTTATAGCCTGTTAAGCCAGGAACCTTTACTTCTGCCCCTTAAAGAATGTCATGATGGTAAGCGATAATACCTGTTTTTTATTTAACGGAATTCTATGTTCCATGTTTTATAAAATGATTGTTATAAATGTTATGAAATACTCTCTATACTGCTTCGTATTGTACCTATTTAATTAATAGCAGTGATAGCCTAGTGGTGTGGTGTGACCATCGCCGTCGCGACGGACTACCAATTCAGAGGTCTCGAGTTCGAACCCCAGGCACCTCTGACTTTTCGGATTCATGTGTATAATTATCACTTGCTTCAAAAACGGTGAAAGAGAACATCGTGAAAATGCCTGAGAGATTTTTCTCAAGAGCATAATGAAGTTAAGTCAAGAATCCCATGGGCGGCTATAAAACTCTGACACCGCACCCTAATTACGTAATGCACGATCAATTTTAAATTGAAACCAATTGAGAAAGATTGCCAGTCCATTGCTTCATAAGTTCTACAAAAAAAATTGAGCAGATTTTTTTTGTCGAACTTATGAAGCAATGGACTGGCAATCTTTTTAATTGGTTTCAATTTAAAATTGATCGTGCATTGCGTAATTGGGGGGCAGGTTAGTCACTAACCACACGAAAAGAAGAATATCATGTTTTATTATGACATGGAGTCAGAACGTGTCCTTGCTGAACATTCCAGCATGCCTCTTATTTTCGAGTACTGACTACTGAGCACATGAGCTGTGAGTGCATCGTTCACCGAATCGTTATTGTCCATCATCTGATCGGCAGCAATGAGAGCAAAGCAATTCTTGAACATGAATACTGCGGTCTGCGCTTGCACATACAATTTTGATATACTTCTGACAAATTGACAAACAGACGGCCAGCCAAATTCTCCCGTCTATTTTTAAATACATCCTGCGCATAATGACTGTACTTATTGGTAAAGTAAGAGCTGTTTTTGAAGGCCTTGTACTTAGTAATTACTCCACAACGAGTAGCTTTTACACCTAAAGTACGTGACTTGGATGAACAATTTACTTCCTCGTTTCAATTATTGCAGAGTTTGTCGTTTTTCAATTGCTCGCAAATAATTTACTAGGAGTGCGAGAGCAAATGGAATGTAATGTAGGCAGTCAGCCTCTGTACATTTGTGAGCTTTTAAAGAATTAAATGAATAAATGGAATATAATCTTATTGTCTGGTCATATCCAATTTCTATTTCTGGTTTGCAAGAATGTATATGTTATTTGGTCAGATGATAGGAGCCGCTAACAAGCTAGTCTAAGTGGTGCTAACAATCGTTCGCACTAATTGTACGAGTACTACCTATTGCGATTTTGCGATAATAGCCAGTTATTCTACTGTGCATATTTCAAAGCACCGCGGTACTGGCTACAGTGGCCACGTACTTCAGTTGGCGCTTATTATCTTTTCTAGTTCGGACAACCCGAATCTTAGTATTTATCATTTGAATTGGCACGTGTCGTGCTGTGCTAGTGCGGTCAGCCCAAGATTTCTGACGCACCAACCTCCTCCTCACCTGTTTTAAAAGTTAGCAACCTTGGAGGAGTGGACCTTTCAAATTCCTTTAATTCTACAGAGACAGCTGTGTAGCTTTCTAGCAAAGACTACGTATGCAGTTTTGTTTCCGTAATTCAGCGATCGTGCGAATTTCTCAAGTATTTTATCGATGTTTTACGCATATTTTTGAATGTTTATCATTTTGTTTTAATTGTTTAATGTACTTGTATTTTCTAATCATCCGCAAAGTCGTGCTCAGTAAACATGTTGTCAGTTTACGATTTGTTTGTTGTTTTCATATGGTCACAATGGTTTTAAAAATAATATCTTCAAAGTCACCTTCTATACCCAGCAGCAAAAAAATAAAGGGCAACAAGCCTATCCCTCCTCATACGGATCTTAACTACTCTTGCACACGTATTTAAGATAAGATTTACGTGGATCACTGAAATGATATTAGTCATGAATTCATGATGTATCAGTTGATAAACTGTGACTCAAAATCTATCTAGTTTGGCAGTCCAAACTTCAGTTTACTTCAGCTGTTGATAGCATATAAGTAAACAATGACACGTGTGATAAGATCACAGTCGCATTTAGCGAATATAGTAATAATGGATTTACTAAACATAATCTCACTGATTTATCATCTGTTATCTATATTTAGAATATAGGTTGCCCTCTCTCACTAGTTAGACTCGGAGGCAACGACCGGCCCACTAACCGAGTGGTGGGCGCCAAGCGAATGTCTCGGAGAAGTCAGAACAACAGTGGGCTGGCTTGCCAACACTGACATGACACACTCAAATGATTTCATTTCAGATAGCTCGAAGCCAATAATAATCGTAGTCATTTTAAACTATATAGGTTCAGGTGCGATCCTATATGATTGTAAGTACATAGAATTGCTATCCCAATAATCCTACCGAAGGGGTACCCGAAGGACTAAGAGGAAGTGCTATCAGGATGCAAGTCATCAACGAAAACAAAACATTCAATCTTTTTAGTATGAGGAAGCAATCAGAAATAATCAAGGATAACTGAATGTGCCCAGCAATATTTCTAGCTTACCAACTTGCAATATATTAAGGAAGAACTTGTCGCACTTGTTGTACTTAAACTTCGTTTTAAAAACTTGGTGTTTATGAAATGCGCTTCTTAATGAGCTCATAATGGTTCAAGGATGCATCAATTCGTTCATGGCGTGCCTCACGACACGCTTTCATGACGTGATGACTGACGATAAAGTGGGAATCATTTCGTCAAGTGCGACACAATTCTTATTATGATTTGATTTGCTTCTCTGGCGTTACTGATTAACCTTCGTAAGTAAATTAATACTTAGATATAAGAGCAAAGAGCACGACATAAGTAGATACTTAGGTGGTACAGTAGGTACCATACCCAGGTTAGTTACTTGCTTGAACAATGTTATCACGTCTTATCAATTTTATATTCATTAGAGTTGCATGCTCAGGTGAACCGCTATTACTTCCCATTGTTGTGCTAATGACATAACTGCAATTCGTAGACTAAACGACAGAAAAGAGTTGACTATAGTCAGTCACAGACCTACTTGGAAAGTATCACGAATTCACGAGTGTAAAGTTTCGTGCTCACATTTTTCTTAAGAACAGACTTGACACAGATAACTGACTTATTCGTTGTTTGTTAGCCTATGAACTGAATTTGGCAATCGACAAAGCGTGGGTTTTTTAGATAAAAATAACAAACTACAATCTGCTTCCGTCACGCGTTGATGGGAAATCCAAGAAAGAATATTACGTAGGCAGTTGGATTTGAATTAGTTTAGCTATTCATGATTATTTATGTTAATGCATGGGTAGGTACTATAAATTATAATTGGCAGTTGGTTTGTTGATTAGTATAGCTAGTCCACTAACGTATTACCTAGTATGTGCAGCGTAGAGCGGCGTAGGTAAGTCACCCATATGAGTGGCGCGGTCAGTAATCACGCCACGCCACATAGTTGGCGGTGAGCCCAACTATTGATTCATTTAGCTTTCATTTTCATATCCCTGCAGAATGAAAACACAATATACGTAGCGTAATACGTAGTGTCCAGTGTGTCCACTACTTACGTGTTTTACTATTGCACAAATTACAATGTTTTCCTGGAACATTGTGCACGGCGATAACAACGTATAAAAATTATAAGGATATAAAGTAAAAAAAAATATTTATAATGTTTTCGGTTGGGAGGCTGTGCATAGTGCCATGTTGGCAAATGGTGGCTAATCCTTCAACCGCATATCACAGCGCGTATGCAAGCAAAATTGAATAGTTTTAGTACATTATCAAATTATTTTGCAGCTTAGTGCAAAACACTTCATTTTGTTAAAGTTTATATAAATATTATCTAAACACTATTTTATGATATCTAAACAGCCATGCAAATAGATGCTGCCAAAGTACATCTATCTATATAAGGTATCTTGAATGATAAAGAGGCTATAATTAAAATATAAGGTTGACAGTTAACATGATAATGCGAGTTATCTTCGCTAGTCATCAGTTCATTACATCTGATAAAGTTATTCTTTACTTATAATTTACAATCCTATATTTTTAAGTTCCGGTTACACCTCAATTATAGGGACAAGCACACCTAAATAATCATGTTAATAGTCTAATAAGGAAATGTGAAAACATGCTTAATAAACATGATATTTTAAGGAGTGCCTATTTTCAAGGCTGTTTTTGTTTTTAGTAGTTTGATAAGTTCATGTTTGACCACAATCTCACCTGATAGGAAGTGATAATATAATTACCAATGGAGGCACCATTGGTAATTATATTATCTTGCCTAGAACTTACCTTTTAACTTGAGATTTGCAAAATCTTGGTTTGGTTTGGTTTTAGCTATAGGGAAACTCAAAAAAGCTATGCAATAAAGTCTTCTATATGTATTATATCTATATTGGATTAACTTCAGCCTACTTTTGTCCACTGACTGATTATGTCATAAGGTTACTGGAGCAATGAACTAAGCACTGATCCACTTAACTATGCAACAACACAGAATGCATAATAGACTTGCAGTTTTCACTGTAATTCTAATTCTACTATTGTATTGATTTTTCCTGGATGGCAATTAATATTTGCACCAAGTGCTTTATAAAAATAACACTACAATATTGTAACAAAAATTACTACTGTTAATTATTAATGATTTAAGTAATGATTACTTATTGAATAGAGAGTGTATTACATATATTATTCATATCGCAATCATCATAATAAAGCAGACAAGTTCTTGTGAAAATCTGTTCTGATTATTACTCATACAACAGATACAATGAATCACCATCACTCTCTCAATGAAGATATGTACCTAGAACATTAAAATACAGTGTGAAGGTTGCTTAGAAAATTTCAGGTTGTACCAATTTGAACCATATTGCATATACATAGACGGTACAGATTTGAAAGACACATTGGTAATGTAGTTAGTCACCGCTTTTATACAATGCAATGATATGGCATGGAGAACAATTTATGGCAATTTAAAACGAATGGTTGTTGCTCTCCCTCTGTACTGCGGTTGCAACCTGTTTATGTACTCAGTTTTGTTCTTTAGAGACCAAGTGATATTGATCATTGCCATCATGCAGTCACAGTTAACCCCTACGTCGTGGTGATAACATGCTGTAGGTACTAACCTGCAATGCATCTATCGGCGTCTTACTGCTGCCGCTGATTATACTGGTCTCACTGCCATTCTGCCCCTCACTACATCCACCTTCAGATAGTTTGGAGCTCATTTCTTCTTCGCTGCTGAGCCGAGATCTCTTGCGGGACATTATCACATTGCCTGCCGGCGTAACTGGATTTTTCTTATTTTGCACTTGAGAACTTAGCAATAGGGTACACTTTTTTTAACAACTTTTTGGGCAGTAATCAACTGTAATTTTCCTTGTAACTGTATATGACGACTCGACTGCCCAAGCATAGAGCTCTGACAACGTGCAAGCGGCAAGCCACCTATTTGATTTACGGTTACGAATCGCAGGCTAAGAAAAATTTAACTCAATACGCCGAAGTCTAGGTTTTTAAATTAAAGTACTCAAAAAAGAGTCAATCTGTTTTCAATCTTCAATACAGTCATTTTGAAATAGAAGTTCAAAGCATATTTTATTAATCAAATACAAGCTAAAGTAAATAGAAAATTTTATGTTACGACACTCGACTTTGACAGGTCAGGTCAAAACGAATGAATTAGATTGTCTGACACTGACATTAATTTCAGTGTTGCAAAATCAAACTCGGAAATGGACAATATTCATCCATTTTACCCATTTCAAGTAGAAAAATCTAAAAATTATTCTAAACTTAGTCTGATATTTATGGCACCAAACCAAATATAAAACCGAAGAGGAAGGTATCATTATCTCCATGGTCTATTCAGGTAGAAAAAGGAAAGACCCAGGAAATTAGAGTTTCAGTAAGTACATTTTTGCGGCACCTCACCGGTGCGGCTGGTACAGGAAGCCTTACTTATTAAGCACTTTACAGCAATTCCAAGATTTTATAGAAATTGCCAAGAATTGCCCAATTTACCGTTGCGATTCTGGTCCTATGATTACACGAGCCACTAAATTGCGCAATTCTTATCATCATCATCATCATCATCAGCCTATTGATGTTCCCACGGCCCACACCCTCTCAGTGAGAGGGTGTGGGCCGTAATCCACCACGCGGGCCCAGTACGGGTTGGTAGATGTCACATGTCTTCGAATTTTTGGTTCTAAGACATGCCGGTTTCCTCACGATGTTTTCCTTCACCGTTTTTGAGAGCAGTGGTGATGAAATTATTTACACAAAGTAAAGCGCCTGCTTGGGATCGAACCCACGACCTACAACTCGTAAGTCGGGGCCGATACCACTGGGCCACCACTGCTCGCAATTCTTATACAATCTTGGAATTGCTGTAAATTGAGCAATTTAGTGACTCGTGTAAGAGCACCGTTACACCTTTTAGTGACGCGAAAAAAAATAATCTTTGCCGCTGTCATCCATACTTTTAATGACAGCCGTCAACCGGTAGCTTGCGTATTATGTTAGGATAGGTAAAGTTACATGCTCTGTGAGGTTAGACACTCAGAGAATGCTGAAGCTGCAGGAATTCATTCAATACAAAGTCAGACTCGATAAAAATACAGACGTACTGCTTGCTTTTTGTAGATTACTCATATGCGAAATAGATTACAATTATCAGATGTATTACAGTATGGAGGTACCTACCCTAGGAGGGTCGATCTCTGGATTGAGATTCTGGTTTCTTACATTTCGGGGGGGGGTTTGAACCCCCAAACCCCCCCCCCCCTGCCTACGGCCCTGACGTGTCCATACACAGATTTTGACAATTGATTTGTCGCTACCGATTGCAAAACCTGTGTGTCGACGTGTCGTGAGACTTTGAAATCGCCAGAGTCGCTGGCGCCTAATGTCACTGCGTGAGTACCAAATTACCAAGCATAAAGCTATACGTATTATTACTAGGGCATGCAATACCGGTTTACCGGTAAACCGCCTTTAATGATGGTTAGAAAATTACCGGTAAAAGTAAATGAAACCGGTAATTTACCGGTTTTTAATTTTGTCCATAAATATTTTTATGGACAAAATTTTCATGTAAATGGTTCACAGTTTTGACGTTTACGTTGACGTTTGACAAGATTTATTTATTTTGTCTTTGTTTTTTGCTTGTGTTCAACGGTGTTGGGGGCTCTCTTAAGTTGGCGGGGGCAAATCGTTTTTTTTTAATTTTTTTCGGCTATTTCGTTTGTTCGTCGTTTGTTCGTGATTGTTCGCTCTTTTTTTTTTTTTGTTCGTTCTTAGTTTTTTTTTTTTTAATAAAATAAAAAATTACCCTTAAGTTGGCGGGGAGTAGTCAATTTTTTAAATATTTTTTTGGCTATTTCGCTTGATCGTCGTTTGTTCGTTATTGTTCGATAATTTTTTTTTTTTGTTCGTTCTTAGTTTTTTTATAAAAAATAAAAATAAAAATAAATTCTTAAGTTGGCGGGGAGTAGTCAACTTTTAATTATTTTTTTTTGCTATATCGTTTGTTCGTCGTTTGTTCTTTATTGTTCGCTCATTTTTTTTGTTTGTTCGTTCTTAGTTTTTTTTTTTTTAATAAAATAAAAAATTACCCTTAAGTTGGCGGGGAGTAGTCAATTTTTTTAATATTTTTTTTACTATTTCGCTTGATCTTCGTTTGTTCGTTATTGTTCGATCATTTTTTTTTTTTTGTTCGTTCTCAGTTTTTTTATAAAAAATAAAATAAAAAATTGACCCTTAAGTTGGCGGGGAGTAGTCGACTTTTTTTAATTTTTTTTGGCTATTTCGCTTGTTCGTCGTTTGTTCTTTATTGTTCGCTCATTTTTTTTGTTTGTTCGTTCTTAGTTTTCTTATAAAAAATAAAATAAAAAATTACCCTTAAGTTGGCGGAGAGTAGTCAACTTTTTAATATTTTTTTTGGCCATTTCGTTTGTTCGTCGTTTGTTCTTTATTGTTAGATCATTTTTTTTGTTTGTTCGTTCTTAGTTTTCTTATAAAAAATAAAATAAAAAATTACCCTTAAGTTGGCGGGGAGTAGTCAATTTTTTAAATATTTTTTTGGCTATTTCGCTTGTTCGTCGTTTGTTCGTTATTGTTCGATCATTATTTTTTTTTGTTCGTTCTTGGTTTTTTTATAAAAAATTAAATAAAAAATTTCCCTTCAGTTGGCGGGGAGTAGTCGATTTTTTTAATAATTTTTTGGCTATTTCGCTTGTTCGTCGTTTGTTCGTTGTTGTTCGATCATTTTTTTTTTGTTCGTTCTTAGTTTTTTTATAAAAAATAAAATAAAAAAGTTGGCGGGGAGAAGTCAACTTTTTTATTGTTTTTTTGGCTATCGCTTACGAAGCTCGACCCTTCTATTTATTATACAGCTTGGCAAAAAAGGCGTGAACGTGGTGACATTTGGAGATAAATATTTTATTTAATACAGACCTTTATTGATGGCACTACTTTGCCGACAAGTGCTTGAAGATTTTGATGTGAGTCATCCACAAGCAGCGTAAATGTTGCACATTTATTTTTAACAATTTATTTCCGAACCAAAGCGGGCTACGACCATAATTTCAAACCTGTTGGATCGACGGCGATCTTACTCGGCGGTTTTAAAGTGCGCGTACTTAGGGTGACACACGGTCGAGTAAGGTCGCCGAGCCTTAAGACCACGTACTTGCTCGCACGTCTTTCACCCCTTTAATGTACGTATAGTTTGGTTCAGGAAATTCGAAAACATCGCATTACAGTGTGAGAAATCTTCACGCGTGTCACCCACGGTGAGCCGAGTAAGGCTAAGAACTCACGGCGCGGTTTTCACCCGCGCCCGCCGCGGTCGTGGATCTGCGGTTTTATTTCAAAACTCACGAGACCGGTGATTTGCGCGGGCAGGCTAAGGTTAATTTTCATCCGCGCCCGCCGCGGTCATAAACCGCGTCGTGAAAATCAATATCTAAATTTCCATGTACTACGTGTTCGTACGAGTATTTGTGGTGCCGCAACCGCGGCGGGCGCGGGTGAAAATCGCTCCGTGAGTTCTTAGCCTAAGTCGGCGAGCTTAAAAACCGCGGTCTTTAAGTATTTGTTTTGAAACATACCTATTATATTCTTTCGCCGTCTACTATATTTTTACAGGCCATGGCTTCGAAAATACTATATTTGTAATAAAAAAGTTGGTAGCCCTAGTCTGTACAGCTAGATCAACTCGGTAACAATTTCTACTACCTTTTTGCACGTAACACGTGTGCTTCGCGCGCGCGACGATTGACTGCGAGCGACTGACGTACTCGCGATTGGCAACCGCCAACTACATGGTCAGCCGCCGACGGAACCTCCTCTATTCGTCCTTGGTCGCTAGCACAGCTCTTTAAACCAAGAAGGTCAAACGAAATTGGGTCGTTTAACGCTTTCTACACGGTCGCCAACCGCGTCCCGACAGAGGTAACCTTCGTGGTTTACAACCGTGTAGATGATGGTTGATGACCAAACGTTGAACAACCTTGCCGGTCGCCAACCACCTCTTTGAGGACGCGGTTGGCGGCCGTGTAGCAGGCGTTTAAGCCATCACCTACACGGTTGTAAACCACCAAGGTGACCTCTGTCGGGACGCGGTTGGTGAACCGTTTCAAATTCAGTGCTAAAATTGCAATTCAATATTAATATTCTAGTTCGCTAGTTAGCCACATTTCTTATTTCCATACAGTACTATTGCCAAATTAATCAAAACAGGTAAATATTTGACAGCTATTTGCGACGTTGCCAACTTTTAGGATAGAACGCTCCCCGCTCGCACGGAGGATGCGCTAAGGTAGCCCGCGAAATTAAAATTTTCTTAAGTTTTTTGCAATTTGCAGGTCATTATCAGGTTGTATGTTGATCTAAATATGATTCGCGGTCGTATTAAGAGGGTTTATTCTGAAAGTTGGCAACGTCGCAAATAGATGTCAAATATTTCGCTGTTTTGATTAATTTCATAATATTTCTGTATGAAAATAAAAAATGTGGCTAACTAGCGAACTAGAATATTGATTAAGAAATGCAACAATTAATATCGTAACACCGAATAGTTAGTTTTAGATGTAAAAAAAGTATTTGGAAACTTTCCAAATGCATTTTTTACACCTAAAACGGGTACAACAGCAAATTCAATGTTATAATTGCAATTCATTATTAATATTCTAGTTAGTTAGTTAGCCACATTTCTTATTTCCATACAGTATTATTTCCAAATTAATCAAAACAGGTAACTATTTGACAGATATTTACGACGTTGCCAACTTTTAGGATGCACCCTCTTAAATGTTTTTTTATAGAATTATGACATCAATCATTGGGCAGTTTCCCGCCAGACACGACACCCGTCTGGTCGGAGGATCCTCCTTTTTCTATAGGGATGAGTGAACTTTACACCCTGTTCCTCATACCTCTAAAATAGTAAATATATTTTTTTATAAATACACTCTGGTTTGATTTCACCTCTACTCCCAAAACTTCAAGTGTCCTCACGTCATTATATAATTATTGATAGTATAGATGGCGATAATCTAGGACTCCAAACTATGGAATCAATATCATAGTATCGCCAGACATAGTATCGCCAGTAGTGACAGACGGGCGAGCAAGTATGCGGTCTTATGGCTCGGCGAACTTACTCGCCTGTGCCCGCGCCCTAAGAGCCTGGCCACGACTTTGAGCGGGGCGGCAAGCGGGGCGGCGAGCGGGGCGGCGAGCGGCAAGCGGGGCGGCGAGCGGCAAGCGGGGCGTTGCCCATGCCACGTACTTGACAGTAGCGTTAGCGGCAGCAACCGCGGTGGACGTACTTAGACTTTTGTTTTTTTTTTATTAACATGGCGTTATCCAAAGTGGCTCTTCTTTGACTCGAAAGCAGTTCTTATTTGAAACAGGATATTTTGAATATGCGGGAAGGAGTGCACGCGTCCGATAATTTGTTCCCAGCTTATCCCTAGACGGTGTTGATCACAGATCATGTAACTTTAGTTGTTGAGATAGAGCTCGTACAGAAATGGTCTAAAACTGACAACTTCTACGGCCCCCTAATTCATTATTTTTGAAGATAAAAACATATAAAATTTATATTTGTTCTCTACTCGACCCGCTCTAGACAATGATACCCCACATGCCAGGGTCAGTTTGTATTTTTTTTCAAAATGGTGGAACCATCATCAATTCCGCTATCTAACGATGGCGGCTATATACATGGCAATTGGAGGTGCAACATTATAACACTCTTGGATTATTCCGAACCTGACCCGGAAAACCTAACCCTGTCGCGGTTTAGGTTCGGAATTTAACATTACGTAGTTATGGATTGAGAGGACAGAAATTTTGATGGGTAAAAAAGCAGTCAAAACATACTTCATGAAAAGTGAGAAATTGTTCATTGTAGATTTTCCAAACTATTTTATTCGTCCAGCCGCGCCGCTCAGTCCACCCCTGCACTGCCGTCGTCCGTACCGCTCTGAGTAGTGGCATCTCATTCACTCGCCCATACATTTGTTCAAGCCGCGCAGGCGCGACCGCGCCGCTCGCCGCTGCCGCGAAACGCTTGGCAAATACCGCTCCCGCTGCCGCTGTGAGCGGCGCGCCGTGGCATGCTTCATACATTTCTATACATTTGTTTTTACCGCTCGCCGCCCCGCTCACCGCTGCCGCTGCTAGCGGCAAGGTCGTGGCCAGGCCGTAAGGGCCTTTTTCACGATGCCCGAATAGCCATTACTTACAGGCTTACAGCATAAATTCAAAAATGGAACAGAATTCTATTTTTTTTTTTTTTGTAGTTTCTGACTATTTATTCATTGTTCGATCAAATAAACATCTGTTCGACCTTCACTATCCTTTAATTAAATCATACCCGTTTTTTTATTCCACGCCATATAACTCTTAATTGAAATTTATTAAACTTATTATTTTAGATAAAAATTTGTCAAACTATCTAAAGACATCATTATCTTTTTCTATCCCGATTTATATGGTAACAAATTTTTGTACCTTCCGGTTCCTTTATTGCTCTCTATAAAACGCCTTCTACACGGTTGCCAACCGCGTCCCGACAGAGGTCACCTTCGTGGTTTACAACCGTATAGTTGGTGGTTTATGACCAAATTTCGTTTGACCTTCCAACGACCTTGGTTTGAAGAGCTGCGCTAGTGACCAAGGGCGAATAGAGGACGTTGGGCCGGCGGCCGACCGTGTATTCGGCGAAGTGATTTCTCCCTTTTTATAGGGAAAAATTGCCAATAATAAGCATGGTATACGGAAAATATAAAAAATTATTACCAACATGTTGGGATATAGGGGTTTAAGGGTTAAGGGTAAAGGGGGTCGAAAATTTCATTATTTTTGCGATAGGACGCACCATTTTCGAGATATAAGCAACAGTAGAAAAATAAAATACAGTACTGGTTTTGCACTGGAGTCGAAGTGTTGGTGTGAATTTTAGTTCATGCCAACTAATTTTATTCCGCACGTTTTTAATCGCTTTTAAAAATAGTCAGATTTAGTTGGATACACCAAATTTTTTGGTGAAAAAAAATCCCTAAACCAAGCAATTTTTATATTGTTTTAGGGAATTTTAGGGATAATTCATTAAGAATCTGGGGAAAAATTAAAAACGTAAGTGGAAACACTGGCTCGTGTATCACGACAGAATGGCATGTTGGCGACCATGTAGTTGCAACAGCTCTGCCCGGTCGCCAACCAAGGTGACCTCTGTTGGGACGCGGTTGGCAACCGTGTAGAAGGCCTTTGAGGTTCCTGTTTTTTCCAGTGTGACCATTTGTGGCAGATTTCTTCCATTTTGACAGATTTCGCTCCCAAATATTTCTGTGGCAGAAATCATGCTGACAATTTACAAAAGTGGCATATTTAGGCTGATTTAAAATCTTTATCTATATAATGATGAATCCCTATTTCCTTGCGGTCACAGCATCTCTCGTGAACGGCTGGACCATCTATTCCTAACAATACAGAACCGAAAATAAATCTATGTTTTGAGTATTCAACAACAAGCTTGTTTCATTAAAAAATATTAACTTCTACAAACTATATATAGACATATAATAAAATTGTAGAAAAGTGGTGTCTGTACAATGGAAATATATGAAAAAAAAGTAGCAGGGGTTGTTATTATATCGATGCTGAACCCGAGATTGTAATTAAAATTTTTTTTGTCTGTTTGTCTGTTTGTCTGTTTGTCGGTTTGTCTGTTTGTCTGTTTGTCTGTGTGTTTGTGCACGCTAATATCAGAAACGGCTTATTCGATTTAGATGCGGTTTTCACTAATATATTGTAGTAAGCTTCACTTAACATTTAGTGTTTATTTCATGTCAATCGGTTCATAAATAAAAAAGTTATGTCAATTTAAAGAATCACATCGAACATTTTTTATAGGTTAGGCATTTCTTTCCTTGATTTTCGGTATACTTATCTTAAGTTTTATTTAGGGTTTGAACATAAATATTATAAGTATTTGGTATAGGTTAGGCATTTCTTCTCTTGATTTTTATTAAGTATAAGTTTACTAGCTCAGGTTAGTAATTAATTTTTCTAGCAATTCTTTTGTTTTATAAAGTTAGTACTACGTTTGGTTTACACGTCTTAACACTTATTACTTAAACTGTGATAATTTTAGTCTGTATAATAATCTGTAAGTATTTATAATTTAATTGTTTACGATAGTACGTGTTTACTAAATAACTGTGTGTTAAGTAGTAAGTACTATTTTATTGTAAGAATGCCCTCTCCCAATGTAGCAGAAATGCTAAAAGGATGAGATTAGTTCGATCACAGGAATCTGAGGAAGGTCGTGAGGCAAGGCTCTCTGCAACTCGGGAACATCAGGCTAGGTTTCGTGCTGCAGAAACTTCGACTCAGCGGGAATCTCGACTGAGTTCAAATCGTTCTCGAATGGTCGAGGTCGCGAAATTTTTTTTCACACAAAAAGTACTGAACAGATTTTGATGAAACTTTACAATAATGTAGCTTATACATTAGAATAACACATAGGCTACAATTTATAAAGATTTTATGTGATTTGACCATAATATAACGATAAGTATCAAGTAAGTCGGAAAAATTCCTGCCCTCTGAGATCTATCTTTGCGTGCGCTGCCTTTTTTTTTTTTTTTTGGTGGTTAATCATCCAATGACTTCTCCCGTTCTGGGCGGAGCGGAAGGGCGTGTCAGACTCTTACTGACTAAAACCCACACGTGTTCCTTCGATCCTTGATATCTCTTTGAGGCGCGCGTGGAACACGATGCGCCGTCGACCCGGGCCTGGTCCTTATCGGACGGCGAGCTGCCCGTTGCCCTCCGTCCGCAGGCCCGCGCCTACGGTGGCCGGAAATCGGCTATCAATTCCCGACGCCCGGGACGTCTCCTACGGCGGCGGTGGCTAGGGCTGGTAGGGCGCGGCCTTTGCCACTCCCTCGCGCGCTCCACCTTCTCCTTCGCGAGCATTACTGCTTTGCAGAAGGAGGTGACGGCTTGCCATGCCCTCTCGCTCCGCACCATGGCCTGAACCAGGGCCGTACGCGAGAGGCCACCGCCGCCGATCGCCTCCACGAGGACACGGGGGTGGTCCACCCAAGCCGGGCAGACCTCCACCGTATGCTGCGTGCGCTGCGTAAACCGTTAGAGTTACATGAAGAAAATGTATTGTGGGATTGTTTGTCTTAAAGAGTTCTAAATAAAAGTCCGCGACAGCATCTATCTACCTTTTATGTGGAAGCCTTTATAACCAAAATAGTGAGCAATAAATACAGTTAAATTGAATACTTTTTTTACATTGCATATTTTAGAGTATTTAGTTAATTCTTATCAAAATAAATACCTTCATCGCTTTAGGTATTTAATGTAGATAAAGTTTGTTTTTACACTAAGTAATTTGGACAAATAGTTTAAAAGTTAGAACGATGAGAATGACCTGCGATATTGAGTCGACGGCGCACAGAACGACGGTGGAGGGGCGGGCCAGCCAGGGGATGACGCGCCAGAGCGCCAAGTGGAAGCTATTGCTTAATAATTATGTTCGAGAAATAACGTAAATAACGCAATTAATTGTTGAACTTGCAAAATGAAACCCATTGCTATTGTAAGTGCTACGCAATAACCCCGCTGATTTAGGACATGTTACACGTTCCTGTGGGATAATTTCCGACATCCACGCGGGCGAAGCCGCGGGCAGAAGCTAGTAAGAGAATAAATGTGCACATTTTCCATGGTTGTAGATTGATTAAAATTCATGTGGAGCATTTTTGATTTTACAGTCTGTTGAAAGTAAAAATTTACTTTCAAACGACTGTAAAATTAATGACACGCTACATGGGTTTACATATACCAATCTATAGCTATGGAATATATAAGCACCAAATGAAAATATGGATATATATAGGTATGTATAGTATGGTTAGTTAGGAACACATTTTCCAGAGGGCGCTGCTCACGAGGGTGACATTAAAACTCCTAAAGATGGCACTCTATCTCAGTATTATCTATTGCTCTGTGCTCAGCTCTGTGCATTCCGGTGAAATCCGGTCCGGGGAGCAATACTTGCCTAGGGACGTCAGTATCCAGTTGCCACTTTATTTGAACAAAACACGAAACTATGGAAACATTTTCAATCACCATTCTGCTAAAAAATAAAAACAAAGCATTTAAATTGTCGTTTCGTTCGTCTAATCAAACGAAGCAATTCAATATAAAGATATAAATACGTAATCGTTAGTTAAAACCTCAATAATTTATAGTATTCGTTTATGTGGTTAGGGAGATATGGTCGCCAACCGCGTCCCGACAGAGGTCACCTTGGTGGTTTACAACCATGTAGATGATGCTTACGACCAAACGTTAAAACAATTTTGCCGGTCGCCAACCAAGGTGACCTCTGTCGGGGACGCGGTTGGCAGCCGTGTAGCAGGTACGAAGTTTTGATTAATTTGGCAATAGTACTGTATGGAGATAAGAAATGTGGCTAACTAGCGAACTAGAATATTAATATTGAATTGCAATTTTAGCACTGAATTTGAAACGGTTCACCAACCGCGTCCCGACAGAGGTCACCTTGGTGGTTTACAACCGTGTAGGTGATGGCTTAAACGCCTGCTACACGGCCGCCAACCGCGTCCTCAAAGAGGTGGTTGGCGACCGGCAAGGTTGTTCAACGTTTGGTCATCAACCATCATCTACACGGTTGTAAACCACGAAGGTTACCTCTGTCGGGACGCGGTTGGCGACCGTGTAGAAAGCGTTAAACGACCCAATTTCGTTTGACCTTCTTGGTTTAAAGAGCTGTGCTAGCGACCAAGGACGAATAGAGGAGGTTCCGTCGGCGGCTGACCATGTAGTTGGCGGTTGCCAATCGCGAGTACGTCAGTCGCTCGCAGTCAATCGTCGCGCGCGCGAAGCACACGTGTTACGTGCAAAAAGGTGGTAGAAATTGTTACCGAGTTGATCTAGCTGTACATACTAGGGCTACCAACTTTTTTATTACAAATATAGTATTTTCGAAGCCATGGCCTGTAAAAATATAGTAGACGGCGAAAGAATATAATAGGTATGTTTCAAAACAAATACTTAAAGACCGCGGTTTTTAAGCTCGCCGACTTAGGCTAAGAACTCACGGAGCGATTTTCACGCGCCGTGAGTTCTTAGCCTTACTCGGCTCACCGTGGGTGACACGCGTGAAGATTTCTCACACTGTAATGCGATGTTTTCGAATTTCCTGAACCAAACTATACGTACATTAAAGGGGTGAAAGACGTGCGAGCAAGTACGTGGTCTTAAGGCTCGGCGACCTTACTCGACCGTGTGTCACCCTAAGTACGCGCACTTTAAAACCGCCGAGTAAGATCGCCGTCGATCCAACAGGTTTGAAATTATGGTCGTAGCCCGCTTTGGTTCGGAAATAAATTGTTAAAAATAAATGTGCAACATTTACGCTGCTTGTGGATGACTCACATCAAAATCTTCAAGCACTTGTCGGCAAAGTAGTGCCATCAATAAAGGTCTGTATTAAATAAAATATTTATCTCCAAATGTCACCACGTTCACGCCTTTTTTGCCAAGCTGTATAATAAATAGTAGGGTCGAGCTTCGTAAGCGAAATAGCCAAAAAAACAATAAAAAAGTTGACTTCTCCCCGCCAACTTTTTTATTTTATTT
The DNA here is from genome assembly GCA_948150665.1 of Conistra vaccinii. Taxonomy (NCBI): domain Eukaryota; kingdom Metazoa; phylum Arthropoda; class Insecta; order Lepidoptera; family Noctuidae; genus Conistra; species Conistra vaccinii. The sequence goes on along the minus strand of OX411317.1, from coordinate 9,450,854 downwards.
TTTATAAAAAAACTAAGAACGAACAAAAAAACAAAATGATCGGACAATAACAAACAAACGACGAACAAGCGAAATAGCCAAAAAAATATTTAAAAAATAGACTACTCCCCGCCAACTTAAGGGTAATTTTTTATTTTATTTTTTATAAGAAAACTAAGAACGAACAAACAAAAAAAATGATCTAACAATAAAGAACAAACGACGAACAAACGAAATGGCCAAAAAAAATATTAAAAAGTTGACTACTCTCCGCCAACTTAAGGGTAATTTTTTATTTTATTTTTTATAAGAAAACTAAGAACGAACAAACAAAAGAAATTAGCGAACAATAAAGAACAAACGACGAACAAGCGAAATAGCCAAAAAAAATTAAAAAAAGTCGACTACTCCCCGCCAACTTAAGGGTCAATTTTTTATTTTATTTTTTATAAAAAAACTGAGAACGAACAAAAAAAAAATAATGATCGAACAATAACGAACAAACGAAGATCAAGCGAAATAGTCAAAAAAATATTAAAAAAATTGACTACTCCCCGCCAACTTAAGGGTAATTTTTTATTTTATTAAAAAAAAAAAAACTAAGAACGAACAAACAAAAAAAATGAGCGAACAATAAAGAACAAACGACGAACAAACGATATAGCAAAAAAAAATAATTAAAAGTTGACTACTCCCCGCCAACTTAAGAATTTATTTTTATTTTTTATAAAAAAACTAAGAACGAACAAAAAAAAAAATGATCGAACAATAACGAACAAACGACGATCAAGCGAAATAGCCAAAAAAATATTTAAAAAATTGACTACTCCCCGCCAACTTAAGGGTAATTTTTTATTTTATTAAAAAAAAAAAAACTAAGAACGAACAAAAAAAAAAAAAGAGCGAACAATCACGAACAAACGACGAACAAACGAAATAGCCGAAAAAATTTAAAAAAAAACGATTTGCCCCCGCCAACTTAAGACAGCCGGTGTTGGGTGTTTAATTTGTTACAATCTACGAAGCAACGGTAAGTTTAATTTATTAATTTAAATAAAAAGCTTATTATCACAAAGATTTTTATATACTAGTCATCGATTTATTGTGATAGAAATAATTATTCATTTGAATGTACTTGTTTAAAAATGTCTGATCATTTTATGGCATAGTTAAGTGTTGATTGCTAATTACTATTTGATCTCAAAGCTATAAATATGTAAGAAGATTATTAAAAATATAAAAAAGACTAATTATTATTTGATAATAACATATTTTGAATCTGAAGCTTTATCTTAATTACTTATTATTTGATTGTTGATTGAAAATGAGAGTTTTATTATAAAAAAAAATTGTACCAATTATTTTCATTGTAAGTATAAAAATATTTTATATTATTGTTTGCTTGTCTTTTATGGCATGAATCGCAACTGTATTATATTTCAAATAAATAATTGCGTTTACATCCAAGTTTATTTATTTATTTTCTCATTTTAGGCTTCTGAAATAGTTTATTTACAAAAAAAAATATTGTCAAAGAAATTTTAAAAAAATACATCCATTACCGTTTTACCGGTTTACCGGTAAAAAATATATTGTTACCGGTTATTTTATCGGTAAAAAATATCAACGGTTTTCGCAAGCCCTAATTATTACGTATAGTACTAACTTATACATTAGGTTACGTTCGCGAATCTCGTTTCGATCAACATTCAACCTGATGAACCTGACACTCATAAGTCATAACATAACATCACGCCTGTATTCCCCGAAAGGGTTACGCAGTGGTGCCTATAGTACACCCACATTTCGCCAGTTAGTTCAAGTCCCATGAAATAGGGGGCGAGCCTATTGCCATCAACCGGGCACAAATCTAGACTCCGGGCTGCTAGTCTGTTATTGAGAAATTCTAAATAAGTAGAAGCATCCAAACATTTTGCCCAACCTGCGAACTTGCGAACACTAGACCGACGAGGCAGTCAACCTGACGATGTCAATTTTCTTGTACACTGAACTAACTAAATTATCACTAAAATTCCTTAGGTACAGATGCCAGCACATCAAGTTATTACAGGTTTATGTGCTGTCGTCTGTACTTTTGGTTATGAGAATCTAATAATGGTGCCGATTATCTTGTCACAAATCTATGTCGAAATGTGACAAGATAATCGGCACCATTATTATATTCTTAAAATCTTTCCTTATTTCGTGTTTTGTTGCAATAAAGTGGCAACTGGATAATGACGTAGTTAAGTAAGTGTCACTGCCGGAATGCCCTATCTTGTTTTCAAACATGCAAGGAGGTGTCCTAAACTGTGCGTTTGCATTAACGAAACATTCACATCCTGCTCCACAGCCACTTGGGCTCACTAGTTGAAATTATTGTATTTGGAAGAGTTGCTACCCCTTTTCTTATTTTTTTTTAAATTTATATTTTTTTTCTGACATTACGAACAACAGCAACATGTTTATTTTATTTTGATTTTTTATCAACTAATTTTTTATTGTTGAATATTCCAATATTTGATAATGATTTTCTTTCTTTTTGATAGTTTACTACATTGCAAACTAACTATAGTTTTGTATAATTTCGAAGCATTTTTTCAGTTTTTGTAAATGTGAGTAGGTACCATGAGGCTGTTTATTCTGTTATTATATTATGTTTTATGTTGACTTGAAAGAGCATGGCAGTTGAGACTTTGTCATGTCTCGCCGATGCATGGTGGCGAGTGTGTTGGATCATTCGGTTCCCTACAAAATGGTTGAGCTGGATGGTGCTGATCCACGCGTCATGTTCGTGAACGGGCGCCGTCGGTTGAGAGTGGTCATCTCTTTTCTGCCAAGGCTTATCTCTTATACTTTAAATTGTTTCATTTTTTTTTCACATTGTTCTCACATACAGAAGCAACAAGAATAATGTACCCAGGATTTTGTAATATCTTTATTTAAAAGAGTGTCCTGGGAGTTTCTTGCCCGTTCTTCTCCACAGAGATAGGTACTTTTTGGAATGGGCGACTAGCTTCAACTAACTGACCGACTCTTTGACAATTCAAAAGTGCCTGTAAATGGTTTAATTGAAATAAATGCTTTGAGTTTTTAGTTTGAGTTTGAGTGAAAGTTGATCAAATGGTAGCCACACACGTTACGATTTGCTTGCGCAAATTTAGGCTTGCGCAAGCAAATCGTTACGTGTGTGGGAAGAAATTTGCGCAAATTTCTAGGCTTGTGTGATTTTAAATTTTCGATTCCAAGCTTGTGCAAATTTGAGTTTGCGCAAATTTGCTTGAGCGTGTGTGGGGCATGTGTTCAAATTTCGGTAGATTTCTTTAACCTACCGAACGGATTTTCATACGGTTTTCACCTATGGACAGAGTGATTCATGAGGAAGTTTTATTGGCTGAAATATGACGATGAAGACGATTGAAGGTGTCGGAAAAAATCTTGTCGACTGGGAGCTTTACTGGCATGCGCCGGGTACAATTCCGTAGTTGATCATAGGCGGCAACTGCAGGCGACGTGTCGCCGCGACAGGACTGGTTTCTATGCATTTTTAAGAAGGCGACCGACGTGCCGACGTGTCGACGTGTCGCTAGCATCGGAAGGTACTTCATAGAAATTCATTGAAATCAGTCGTGTCGCGGCGCATATGGTTCGGTTTATTGTACCTACGTATATTTTTTTTTGTAGCGATTTTTGGTGACCACACACGTAACGATTTGCTTGCGCAAACTTAGGCTTGCGCAAGCAAATCGTTACGTGTGTGGGAGGTTTGCGCAAATTTCTAGGCTTGTGTGATTTTCAATTTTCGATTCCAAGCTTGTGCAAATTTGAGTTTGCGCAAATTTGCTTGAGCGTGTGTGGGGCATGTGTTCCAATTTCAGTAGTTTTTTGAAGCAAAAACTTCTTTGGCGGCGTTGTGCACTTTTTTTGGGATGGGTAAAAAATGTTAAACTTGCGTCAGGACACGTAACCTGATCGAAAATTCGTAAGACGGAGGGAGAGTAGAATTTGTTAGTAACCTAACAAAAAGTACTAGGCTTGCATGAATTCAAGATAGTATTTCAATCATTAGACGTTGTGCACAATATCTGAGCAGAAACCTAACAAAAAGTACTAGGCATGCATGAATTCACGACAGTATTCAATCATTATGTTATGCTACTAATAGGATTTGGATGAGGCAGATAGATAGTTTATTACCTGGATTAACATAATATTATAGGATACTGTTTTCACTTCCATCGGCAGTCCCCAAAGACTGCCCCTCATGTTTTTTTTTAATCAACAATCGAGCTACCCATAATATTGCTCTCCGTCCGCAAACCCGCGCCTACGGTGGCCGGAAATCGGCTCGCGATTCCCGACGCTCAGGGCGTCTCCTACGGCGGCGGCTAGGGGCACGAGGTCGCAACATTTGTCTCTCCCTCGCGCGCTCCGCCTCCTCCAACTATTGCCAAAGCGTCATCAATTGATACCATTACCGCGTAACACACCTGGACGGTCTCTAAACAGAAATGATATCACAAGCAAATTTGAGCCGTGTGTGGTCAATACCGGCGTCAAGCAAATTTGCGCAAGCAAATCGTAACGTGTGTGGTCAATACCGACGTCAAGCAAATTTGCGCAAGCCTAAGTTTGCGCAAGCAAATCGTAACGTGTGTGGCTACTATAATGATGCGTGCAATGACCAGAGGATGCCCATGAATTTAATTTCACTCTGTATATGACTGGAGAAGTCTTAGGGCGCTTGTACACGGTAAGAAAATACGCCAGGCCTACGCAAGAATTCGTGTCGTAACTAGAAAATAACTGTGTACACTGCTCGCAGCAGTGCACGAAAAAAAATCTTGTCTGCGCAAGACACGACGCGGCGAACGTTGTTGCGGAGTGGTGGGGGGCGGAGTAGTAGGGTTCAGCCAGTAAAGTCTCTTGTTTTTTGTTTCCTTTTTCATTTTGTTATAATAATAATATTATGCAATTATCATTCTTTTTTGCTTTGTAGTTAACATTTTTATAAATAAACGAAAATGATTATCAGACTTGTTATTACACCCGACTGACGACTGAACGAAAAAAATCGTGTCGTGTACACGTTCCGATTGGTCTTGTCTGCGGAAGACACTAAAAGTTTTCGTGTGTAGAACAGACAAAATTCTTGTCGTGTACACGAAGAATTTGTCTTGTCTGCCGCAGACACGGTAAATTTTCTTACCGTGTACAAGCGCCCTTATGAACACTTCCCCTCTGTATACAGGATGTTCCGTAAATAATGGATCAAACGTTACGGGTAGGTAGCTTACCTCATTTTATTACCAACAACAAAGGAGAACAGGGCGGAAGTGGTCCAAATGGCGTCGGCTGATGAAACCTAGTCCATGTTCATGTCCATGTTCATGAATGTAGGATATTTTTTTACTATGGGCACCATAAAATTGGCCTATGGAGAAAAAAGTTATACAATACAGAAAAATGTTAGGTTAGGTTAGGTCGGAATGGTCCAAATGGCGTCGGCTGATGAAACCTAGTCCATTTAGTATTTCATGAATGTAGGATATTTTTTTTACTATGGCCACCATAATATTGGCCCACGGAGAAAAAAGTTATATAATACAGAAAATGTTAGTTTTGGTTAGGTTAGGTTAGGCTTTGTCGGAGAGGTGTGTCACCTACATGGGACGTGATGGCGGAAACCAGCGCTGCATGTCGTGCGGTGTTCCGCAGGGCTCGGTTGTAGGCCCGCTCCTGTGGAACATCGGATGCGACTGGGTGCTGAGGGGCGAGCTCGGCCCGGGGGTAGACCTGACGTGTTATGCGGATGACACGCTGGTCACTGGCCGGAGGAGCTCGCACAGGGAGGCAGCGTTGCTGGCGATGGCTGCGGTCTCACAGGTGGTGAGTCGCATACGTCGTCTAGGCCTGGAGGTGGCCCTCAGCAAGACGGAGGCCATGTTTCATGGCCCCTAGCGAGTGCCACCACCTGGCTCACACATCGTGGTCGGGGGACTCGGATCGCTGTCGAGTCTACCATGAAGTACCTAGGATTGGTGCTCGACAGCCGATGGGACTTCGGGCCCCACTTCCGACGGTTGGCGGCCAAGTTGCTGGGGAGCTATCAACGCTGCTTCCCAATCTGGGGTGCCCGAGCGCAGCTTGTAGGCAGCTCTACGTAGGGATCGTGCGGTTGATGGCCCTTTACGGGACCCCGATCTGGGCGGCTGACCTGAAGGCCGGTAGCATCGCTGTATTGCGTAAACCGCAGAGGGCGATGGCCGTCAGCTTCGCCCACCCCAGGGCAGAGGACATCCATGAGGATTTCCACACCGAGAAAAATAAAGAATAAAAGGGGAGGTTAGTTTAGCGCAGTGGTTTCCTTCTAATCCTACATCCTACTTTCATGAACATGGACTAAGTTTCATTAGCCGGCGCCATTTAGACCAATTCCGACCTTTTTTTTTTTTTTTTTTGTTCTCGGGGTGGAAATCCTCATGGATGTCCTCCGCCCTGGGGTGGGCGAAGGGGTCCGTCAGACTCTTACTGACTAAAACCACCCCGGTGTTCCCTCGCACACTTGCGTCGGGGGTCTGCGGGCGCAATTGCAACTTCCGCTGCCCCGGACTGGTGACGGCCCGCACTCTGCGGGCCGGTCCCTTAGGGGGAGTGAGGTGTTGAAACTCGCCCCGTTACGTCTTAAAGTGGCGCGCGTGGAACACTACGCGCCGCCATCTCGGGTCCTGTGTGATGGGGGGCGACGGATGTCCCCGAATCCGTCGCCCCTGGACCCATTTAGGGGGCTAGAAGAGGGCGTTATCCGCCCTCCGCCGACGCTTGGTGCGCCTGCTGCAGGCCGGGTGAGTGGACGAGATCTCCCTCTCTTTTCGCAGCCTGGGACGCGGTGGTTTCCTTCTGCGAGATGACTGTCTCGCAGAAGGAAACCCCCGCGACCCACGTCTCGGCACTCTCGACCAACGAACGAACGACGGCCGGCAGTGACAAATCGGCTCCAACTTCTGAAACGAGGGCACGGAGCGGCTCCTCCCACGCGGCACACTCTGCCAATGTTTGCTGCGCCGTGTCCTCCCGACAATGGACGCAGTGGTGACACCGAGCGTCCGGCTCCCTGTTTATGCGACACAAGTACTTCCCGAAGCAGCCATGCCTCGAGAGCACCTGCGTCACCCAAAACCATAGGGAGAGCCTAACCTAACCTAACTTAAGAGGGTTTACGTCGTACGGCTTTTCATACAATCTTTCAAGCCCTTATTTTTCGAAATGGCTGAACTGATTTTAATGAAACTTCATACGCATATGCAGGATACAAAGGTCTAAAAACTTAGTTATGAACATTTTCAAAATGTCTTATTTAAAAGCAGATAACTGGAAAACTCTGTTTCTATAGAAAATTAAAAATCGGTCTAATTTGGCTGTTACACTATTTTTCGAAAATGTTCATAACTAAGTTTTTAGACCTTTGTATCCTACATATGCGTATGAAGTTTCATTAAAATCGGTTCAGTCATTTCGAAATATAAGGGCTTGAAAGATTGTATGAAAAGCCGTACGACGTAAACCCTCTTAACATTTTTCTGGACTGTAAAACTTTTTCTCCGCGGGTCAATTACTGTTGCCAATAGTAAAAAAAACATCCTACATTCATGAACTGGACAAGGTTTCATCAGCCGACGCCACGACACCATTTGGACCAATTCCGACCTAACCTAACCTGACATTTTTCTGGATTGTGTAACTTTTGTCTCCATAGGACAATTTTATGGTGGCCATAGTAAAAAAATATTCTATACTTCATGAACTACTAAATGGACTAGGCTCATCCGACGCCACTTGGACCAAGGTCCATACTAAAATGCCCGATAGCCTTTGTTAAAAAAAATTACAGGAGAATTTTTCCAATTCTGGTTTTTTTAAAAAAAAACTTTTATTTCAATATTTTTTTCTAAGCCAAATAAAATCATATTTAAAAGAATGGTATTTTATTTAAAACATTAGTAAGCTATTCAGAAATGTTTGACAAAAATCACGCCTAAAAATTTTATCATTTGCAGCAACAGCATTAAAAACACTGTACTTAGGCTGCCTGTCCACTGGAGCGGAGAGGAGAAAAGAGGAGCGGAAATGTGTCAATATTAACCAATAGAATATTGACTCCGCCCCTGAGTTTAGATTTGATTGGTTAATAATGGCACATCTCCGCTCCTCTCCTCTCCTCTCCGCTTCAGTGGACAGGCAGCCTTATGCTGGTAGAGAAAATGGTAAAAATCGAAAAAAAAAACATCTTGCACCGGTTTTTTTTTGGTAAGCTACCTACCCGTTACGTTTGATCCACTATTTACGGGACACCTGTATGAACAACAACAAAATGTTCGTGTACGTTCATAAAAACTACTTTCAAATTGATTTGATTCTAATAGTGCTCTGTGCGCACTTCGTAAATCGGTATAGGGGCGATAGGGGCGCGCGGAGCTCCGTGTAAGGCTGCCTGTCCACTGGAGCGGAGAGGAGAGGAGAGGAGCGGAGATGTGCCATTAACCAATCAAATCTAAACTCAGGGGCGTCTCGTATTAATCCTAAAATAGAGATCCCAACAAAACATGTTGGGATCTCTATTTTCTGTAAATTTTCCATACAATGTTTGACAGTAACTAGAGATTTCAACATGTTTTGTCGTGATGTTTCACCAGTGCAAACGCACAGTTACACCGCCACATACGAACTACGCAGCAAAGACATGACGTCACACAAATCCTGCATCGCGCAATTAGTTTACCGCGCGAACGACTTATGTAAGACTATCCGACATCAACTTTCGGGCAGTTACCCGGATAGATATTCTGCCGAACGTTCCGCGGCGGAAGGTTCGGTTGAATACGCTCCTAATGTTTTTCAAGTTACCTATGACACATCAGCCGAACGTTACGTCCATAGAAATATGACGCGACGGAGCGTTCCGCCGCGGAACGTTCGGCAGGTGTGGCGCTAGGCTTAGATTTTTTTTCAAATTCATTTTGCTGACGTAGGCACTTCGCCAGGACCTGGCGACTTCGACCTAAACATCTAGCTTGATGGACCTGCAATATTATTTTTTTTTGTTGACCGTTTGATAACTAGTGCTTACAAAAACAAGCAATTAATGTCAAATAACTTTTATTTTAGTTAAACAAAGAAATGTATATATAATATTATATATATTTATTGAATAAAATTATATCTTATAAACAGACATGACGCCTCGTCCATTGCGTGAAACAGCCACCAAGTTCCCATCATAGCCGAAATATGGCAAACTATAATAATAAAACGTAAATGCAGACGGCCCAATTGTTTCCAAAACATTTATTTCCACAATAAAGTCACGAAGAACATGAGAAAAATGTTCTACAACTAAAATGTTAACCTAGCTGCTTTGCCTTTAGGCCCAATACAGTCTTTGCTTCCATTCAAGAGCCCTCAATAGTCAATTTGCACCAACATTTTTTCCATTATGAAAACGATTATCCTAAAGCATATCGCAAGTGTTAACTTTTTATGAAATAACTACGGTTATAAAAATACCGAATATACGTGACCGAAACAATATATCATGTTTCACTGTCGGTACATAAAACAACATATTATAACGCTGTAATAATATTTTATAATGCGTATACGCTTAACATTTTTTTTTTAATAACGTCGATAACCACTCAAATACTTTTTCATTTCATAAAAAATTGGACCATCCCCATTATAGTTGCTTACAAAATACCGACATTTAAGAAAAACAACTACATATAAAGACAATGAATATGCTCAAAGAGGTACTAACACTTTTATGGCTCAAGCATGAAGTAACTTCAAAAATTAGTATAAAAATATATCACAGCAATTTAAGTTAGCCCAACTGATATTTTGCTGAGTGAGATCGAAGAAAAATAATCCTCGAAAGGAAAAGAACAACTCGTTAAATACAGTTACAATATTATAATTTATCTGATATCAGTCATTTTATGAACCTGGGTTGAAACTCATGTAAATGACAAAAAGATATATATTTTCAATCATTACAACATACAACTTCATACACATAGTAACAGTTGGCTTTAAGGCGGTCAATGTTTAGTGATGCGCGAGAAATGGGCGTGATGAGGAGAGCGAGACTGGCAACGGAGGAGCGCAGGGTGCCGAGAGAGTGACGATTGGCGGTAATAAATATGTAGCTCGCGAGCTCGTCACTAGGTGGACAGAGCCAGCTGCAGCGCTTCCTTGTGCTCGCTGCTCAGCTGCATCAGCACGGCGTTGAATAGCTCCGCATTGCTCTGCAACAACACGTGTCTTTAGATACTGGTTGTTATAGAAACCTAACAAATGTTTTGATATAGTTGTTGAAGATGCCTACCTGTATTTGTCTGACGAGTGCTACCATCTGTGCATAAACAGGGTTGTCCGAGGGTACGGCGTCTCTAAGGAATGCCTCTGCAAGTGTGGCGATGACGTGTTTGGGCGCGTCGGGCGACGCGAGTGCCGCGTGCCCGCTCGCTGCTAGTTCGCACAGGAGTGAGTATACGTGTGGCGCTTCTTCTGTGTCTTCTGTTACTGGCAACCATGTGAGCCTGTACAATGGAAAATTTATTAATACGATTAGGTAAGTTTATAATAATATCACAACGCACCCGAACAACACTTAGTTTTGTTCTGATTCGTATAGCTTCGTCGTATCGTGTCGTACGTATAACATGCCCCGACACGACCGTGCGTTCGGTTCGAGGCCGTCGAGGTACTCACCAGTGCCTAATAATTTCATCCCTGTCGATCTGCGAGTGGTTATACTTGATGATCTTGGCGACGGCGGAGATGGCGTTCTCGGTGGCGTTGAGGTTCTCGAGCGCGCGCGCGCCCGGCGCCGCCACGAGCGCGGCCAGCAGCGGCGCGGCGCGCGCGGCGGCGGGCGCGAAGGCGGCGCCGCCGAACTGCGCCAGCACGCCCACGCCGTACGCCGCCGCCTGCCGCACCTCCGCCTCGCCCGAGCGCAGCCCGCCCAGCATCGGCTCCAGGAAGATGTCTTGGTACTTTATGCACGCGGGGCCTGGGGACCACGGTTTCTTGCTATACTCTTATTGGACACGCTCGATGGGCTCGTGAGTCTCGAGTCGGATAAATTAACTGATAGAGTGGATTGATCAATTAATTGATCCGACACGATTGTTTACTTATCGAAGATTGAGTTATTACTTGAATACTTAGTAAATAATTATGCAAACACAAATTCCCAAGCCTTATTGAAATTCTAAACTGAAGCTCTTTTAAGTTCGAGTCGTCCTCACCTCCAAATTCAATAACGTCGTCAAAAATACATATAGCCCATTGGCGGTCTGAGTAAGGGCGGCCGGGAGCCAGTAGCTGCACGAGGTGCGGCAGCAGGCTGTCGAGGTGCGGGAAGAATGACTCGCGGTAGGCCGACATGAGCGCGTGCAGCACGTCGGCCACGCGCGACAGGCCGTACACATCCTCGTTGTCCTCGTCCGCTAGCTGCTCCTCTACCACCTATAAATACGAAATAGGATATACAGAATTACAAAATATAGCACATTAATATCATGTCTGTATTCCCAGGTCATGCAGTGGCGAATGTCATGTTGAAAGGCAAGCCTGTTTCCACAAACTAAGCACAAATCCTGGTGTTACTGTGTGTTACTATTTTTTTTTGTAAATCCCCAATAACACTGGGTGATCTGGGAATTGAACCCAGAGCCACAAGCTGCCTGTCCTTTTTTCGTCCAAATAAGGTAAACTGTACTCACCTCATCGTAATCTTCGTCAGCGCGCTTTTGACGACGCTCAGTGGCACGTTCGAAATGTTCAGTGAGTAGCTTGTTTAGTATGCGCAGCACCTCGGCCATCATCTCGTCTGGGAGACAACCGCCACCCAACAGCTCAATACACTGGAACATAATGCCTACATTACAGTCTTGATACTATCTTAGCTCTGTCACTTGACAACCCCTATAAGTCCTATATAATCGATTTTTAAGCAAACGCGACATGACATCGGCCTGATAATGGCTAGTTTGTATTGTAGAATGGTTGTGAAGTGAGAATATCAAAACTCAATGACAAAAGTAATAAATAAAGTAAGAGTGGAAGCAACACTGATAAAAGAAATTAACAGAATAAAAGTATAGCCACTAGAGCCAACATAACAATGGCCAGTTTTGACAATCTTTAAAGTTCACTTTAATTATTAGTTTCTTTACTGAAATATTCATATAGAGGAAAATAGACCAAAAGGCCATTACTAATTTGTTCTCAAAAACTGTCAAGTAGCCTATTCTAAAACCATTGCTGGCGTAAGCACACGTATTGTACATAAATTTCAAGTCTATAACAGTCAGCTTCGAAATACGACAGTACATACCTTAGCGAGGCTGTTGAGCAGCTCAACCTGCACCTCCTGCTCTGGTTCCGAGTCGATGGCCTTCAGCAGCTCTGGCAGGATGTAGGCCCACATGCCCTGGATGTACTGCGGGCCGCGGATGCGCGCGCACTCCAGCAGGTACGGCAGGGACTCCGCCGCCGCCGTGCGCACGTTGTCGTGGAAGTAGAACTTCAGCATAGGCACCATTAGTTTTACAACATCTTCGGCGTATTCCGCGAATTCCTCTTTTAGCTCACGAGCGTAGCACACGAGCATATCACATGCGGATGCCTTATCTTCGAGACCTGGAAATAATATGATTGGTAAGTAAATAGTCCAACACAAATCAAAATGTTACATATGCAGTTCCATTGTTTTATCCCTTCACACTAGATTTTGAGCCACATCAAATTTGGGCAGTTGATTGCAGAGGTCCATTAGAGCTATGGCTGAGTTGATGTGGTAACTTACAAAGCACTAGTTTATTTATTTACAGTAGTAGTATTTCCACAAATACTTCGAAGACACAAACATCGGAGGCGTCGCTGCGCTATCTTCAGTTAACAATGCTCTGTTCTGTACTTTTGTTTCAACAACAAATAATCACAACACATTATAAATTAAAGTCGCGTCTGTAGTTAAAGTAGTGTCTGTTCGTGCGAGCGCGTTGTTCTTCTTACGCAATGGATTTTGAGGCGGTGTTTTGTAAAGTTGGGAAAAAATTGCGGGTCGATTGTAACTATGATAAAATGATGAACATAGTGTTACCGGCAGTCTTGATGCCGAAGTTCTGTTGTTCCCCGAGGGTCACGAAGTGCCAGTCCAGGTCGCCCTCGATGGTCTCCAGGTCGTCGTTGTCGAGCAGCGCCACCTCGGGCTTCATGGCGGCTGTGCGCATCACCGGCTCCATCACCATGGGGAGGTACTGAGCGAATTTCTTGCCTGTAAAATAGATACAATAAGCATCAATTAATAATTCTACTGAAATACAATAGACGACGTATATTTATAACTGTTCTTAACCTAGCTAGGTAATATTTTAAGCCTCATCTGGCATTTTAATTTGTATTTAATCTGTGTAGTATGTACACAGATTAAACACAAAATTTAATGTGAGCCCCAAACTAGACAGTTGGCCTGAATCTTGTTAGTAGACATTTTCGCAGCTTCTAATTCAGAACTTAAATCTAAACTATATTTTTTTGTTTGTAAAAGGTAATCTCTGGAAATACTACTGATTGCAAAATTCTTTCACTGAAAGAGAGCTACACTATTCCTAGGATACATTTTATCCAAAATGCACGGTTTGTATGCAATAGGATGTAATGAAGTCACATTTTGCAATAACATAACATCACGCCCGTAATCCTCGAACGGTTAGGCAGAGGTGTACCTGTAGTAGTGCAGTTTCGTCAATAGTACAAAACAATTAACTAAAAAACATTTACTTTACTTACACACTTTTAGAAGTTCATGGTGCAATGTGTACATACCCATAATTCTGCAGATACGCGACCAGGCGGAGATAAGGTAAGAGGTCTGCGGGTCGTCGGCAGGCAGTTGTTCGCCTTCTGTGTGAGTCTTTAGCAACAGGTCCATGATCTCTGACGCGTCCGACGTGAACTTCTCTTCACCTACTGCGAGCCCTAGGAACACATGAATACATTTGTTTATTATCTCTATCAGACATCAGGGACAATTTTATTAGAATACAAAATATACGATAATGATGACAGATTCAATCCATATTATTTGGCGTTATGTGTCAGTCGGTGTTCAGTAGCTAGTCTTTGATTTTCCGGATCATTTACAACTATCCGCCGAAAGCCTTCAAGAACTTCAAAAGAGAGATCACAGCGGCAGCATTCCAGTTCGAATTTTTTGTTCAATTAAAGGGTTGCTCTAAGGTAGCCCGCAAAATTCGCAAATGACAAGCATGTATTACAGGAATACAATCATTCAAATCTTGAAAGCGTCAGGGTAGCCGGCGAAAATTTCAAATTTTCTTAATTATAATCCTACTGATTAAGAAAATTTCTTCTTTCGCCTTTAGTGAAAACTTAAACTGACCTATAAGACTGACGCATTCGATAGTCTTCCCGCGGAGCATTTTCAGCTCCTCAGTGGTAGCGTTGGCGATGATGTATTTGAGGCAGGGCATTAGGCGATCGTAATATATCACAAAGTCTTTTTCCACCGTGTCGGCGACCGACGCGATCGTTGTCACTATCTGTTCTAGCACCAGCTTCGTGCCGCGTTCCACTAGCTATAAAATAAATTTATTTATGTTAACATTCTAATTGATAAATAATACAGGGTGATAAAAGAACCATCACAGCCATTATCTACCCATTCTGTACATCAAACTAAGTAACATTGAAAACATCGTGAGGAAACATGCCTGAGCGATATTTCTCGACAGCATGTGAAGCCAAGTCAGAGACACATGGGCGCCTTTCAAACTCTGGTCAGTCACTAACCACACGAAAAGAAGAAGATTGAGCTAAAGTATTTTTTGGGAAACATATTTTTTTGGTGCGACAAATCACTGTTTACGGCAGCGCGCTATGTGACGTTCGCAAAACATTGTGCTTTTGGTTGCACGCAACGGTACAGGAGTTATAGGGGGTATTTAATTATAATTAAGTTATAACATTTTGTTTTCATGATAAACAAAGGAAAGATATAAGTTAGAACTTTGACCTTTAATCTCTCCGTAACCAAGGGGGTCCCAGGTATGGTCCAGTACAAAAAAAATATATCACGATGACGGGAAGAAGTAGTGACTCTCGGGTTCGTTAAGCATCTGTTTACACCCGTTATGTCCAAATTATAAAAGGTGTAATGTTTGTGAACTGAGATCCATGACTGTCTATGAAGACAGAAACGGAGCAAATGCCACATTTAATCTGCCAATGCTATGGAAGCGATTTAACCTGAGAAATAGTTATATCACTAACGAACATTGGGTAAAGGGACAGTATACACAATAATGATCCTTACCTCTTTGAATTTAGTGGTCAAGATTACTTCAAGCTTGCACATCAAGGGGTCAAGGTACTGAGTCAGAATTGGTTTGGGGCAATCTTCACTGAAGTTTACTAAAGCAGCAGCCGCGTGAGCCTGTGAAAAAAGTAAAGACATGTAAGCAGAAAAAAAATTACAGTATTTTGAATGTATGATGCATATTGGCCAACTAATTTTCTCAGTCTTGCAAGGCTCTTTTAGTTGGGCACTCTAACTCCCAGTGTGGATTCTCAAGAAAGTGAAACTAAAAGTAGGTGTATACAATTGGCAATTTATATACATTGAATGAACAATAAACTATTAATCCTTTTGGAGCCAGACACAGCCCAACTTCATAATGCGAAAGTGTGTTTGTTCTTCACGCAGTAATAGAGCATAGGCTACTTGTTATCTCACAAAAACTCGCGTTTCCTGTGGGGTAGACGGGAGCGGACCGGGTAATGTGTACCTGCACGCGCGGATTGGCGTTGTCGTCGAGCACCATGAGCAGGCCGGGCACCACCTTGTCGTGGAACTTCTTCTCGAACACCGGCGCGAAGTCCGTCGACATCTGACCCACGGCGTTGCATGCGGCGTAACGTACGCGCGGGTGCTGCAACAGTTACATACTTGTAGTTTTCTTTTCATTTTGATGAATCCTGCAATTGGCTAGAGGCTTTAGAAACCGTTAAATTTGGCGTCTTCTAGATGTAGTCATGTCATCTTACGTCGCCGGGCAGTGAAAACATTGTGATTAAAATAAACGTTAGTTTACAGCGGAAACCTGTCCATAAAATGGACATCATTGATGTTCTCCGAGGTTTATTATCATCAATAGGCATTATTCATGTGTTGATGGCAAAATTAACACATAAAATATAAGGAATATAATAAAATATAAATAGAAGGCATTACAAGATCTTAGAACTGTTCACATTTGTACTAAATATGTATTAGAAGATTTTTTACACAACAAATAAATAAAAAGAAATATAATTAATTCTTCTTTATGAGGTTTTCGCTGCACGGCGACGCTTAGTTTGTTAAAATGTTACAATGTTTGTGAGCTGAGATCCGTAACTTTCTATGAACTAGAGAGAAATGGAGCAAATGCCACATTTAATCTCCCAATGCTATGGAAGCGATGTAACCTTAGGTATGGTTATATCACTAACGAACATTGGATAATAAAACGAAGGAAACAGCAAACTGCAAGTATTTGCACAACATTAGTCAATCCTAGGAATGGTATTATGACATGTTACAAGTTGTTGTTCTGGTGTAATGAAAGAGATGAAGCTATACAAGTCGAACCAAACATACTATCCTTTACAAACAATAGAACATTGATGGCTATAACATATTAAAACAAGCCAAAGCTGATATTCCCTGTGAGAATCCATACAAGTGTACTACAAAAACGATGATGGATGATGATCAGTTAATACTGTAGTATTAACTGATCATCCATCATCTACATAGACTATGTAAATGACATACCGGGTCAGTAAGGTAGTTGAGTACTGCAGTGACAACTTGGTCGAGCATCTGCTCCATCTGCTTGTGGCAGCCCTCGCCGGCCGAGGACACGGCCATGAGCGCGGCGTGGCGGCGGCGCCAGTCCTCGTGGTGCAGCATCTCGGGCACCTGGCCCACGATCAGGCTCAGCATTATCTTACCGCCGAGGCCGCAGCACATGCGGTCTAAGGCCGACTCAGCGGCTACGTAGTTTCTGTAAAGAATTTTGGAAAATTTTAAGAATCGTACTTTTAAACCATCCTGTATTGGCAACATTTTAGTAGCAGTCTTAAAAGCAGTGAACTCGAGAACGTTACGTTCAAAATGCGCATGAACCCACGGCTCGTGTTTAGCAAGAAAATTGGGATGTCTTTGGTTGGGACTGTTATCAAGGGACTGACACTCAAATGTATAAGGAACACCCAAGTGCTAATTATCTTGTTATTTTCTCTAGTAAGATTCTCTATAGCTAAATCATTAAGACTGAGCTGTACAGAAAGAATCTTACAATATTATTGAAGTTTAATATCTGATGAAATTATTTGTTATGCAGTTGTTACTGTAGATGAGATTACAAGACCACTACTGTTTGCAGAGCGGCAGTTCACACGGCGTACGACATTTGACTGTAAAATTTTGGGAAGAGCATAAGATTTAATAAAATACATTATACAAGTGACAATACAAAGGTTAGGTCAGAAATATCTCTTGATCTGCAAGATACGATGCTAAGACGCATTAGATAAAGCGGGTGATAAAAGTTGAAGTTGGAATATCTCTAACCCTCCTGCGATACCTGCGTTAATGTTAACATGTGAGCCAAACTTAAAAAAAAATAGCCCGCGTTCATTTATGTAAGTGATATGTTCGAATACTAACTGTTCATTGTCGTCTTCAGCGGCGTCGTCCTGCATGGACCAGTCGGGCTCGTCGTCCAGCTCGCACATCATCTCCAGCACCAGCGGCGTGAGCATGCTGACTCCGTTGGGCACCTGCTTGCGCACCATGGCGGGCGCCGTCTCGCACAGCGTCACCATTGCTTCGAGGGACAGCTGGCGCCAGTTGTCCTCTGCGTCTTTGTCGCCTACCACCTAACAAAAAGCAGCATTGCAGTAAAAAAACAAACAAGTTATAAACTATAATATTGTTATAAGCGATATTTTTTAAATACAAGTTTGTTTTATACTTTATATGTGAAAGTTTGTATGTTTGGATGTTTGTTACACAATCACGCAAAAACGGCTGAACGGATTTCGATGAAATTTGGCCTAATAGTTTATAAGCTGGATTAAACTTTTTATCCTGGTAATACGTACGGCTACACATCAAGCTATACATTTCCAGTATGAGCTGACCTGTAGAGCAGTGGTAGCCCAGTGGTAACGGCCCCGACTT
Source organism: Conistra vaccinii (assembly GCA_948150665.1). Classification (NCBI taxonomy): domain Eukaryota; kingdom Metazoa; phylum Arthropoda; class Insecta; order Lepidoptera; family Noctuidae; genus Conistra; species Conistra vaccinii. The sequence goes on along the minus strand of OX411317.1, from coordinate 9,432,553 downwards.
ACCGAGTTGTAGGTCGTGGGTTCGAACCCAAGCAGGCGCTTTACTTTGTGTAAATCATTTCATCACCACTGCTCTCAAAACGGTGAAGGAAAACATCGTGAGGAAACCGGCATGTCTTAGAACCAAAAATTCGAAGACATGTGACATCTACCAACCCGCACTGGGCCCGCGTGGTACATTACGGCCCACTCCATCTCACAGAGAGGAGGCCTCAACAGTGGATAAGCACAGGTGTTGCATTTCGTTAGTTACTTATGTTTTAGCTCCATTTAATAAAGGTCAAGCCTATTTCCATCAATCAGACACGAATCTAGACTCCAGGCTGCTACTGAGAAATTCCTGATGGAAAATATCATACACTTTGCCTGACTTCGGGATCGAACCCAAGACCTTATTGCTCAGCAGATGCGCTTGCGAAGTTGCGACTAAGTGACGATCAGGGCAATTATCAAGTAAATAATGTTATCAAGGGACTGACACTCAAATGTATAAGGAACACCGAGTGCTAATTATCTTGATGTTTAATCTAGTAAGACTCTCTATAGCTGCATCACATAAACATAGCCAGTAAAGAGGATCTTACAAATTAATCAAATGTATAAGACTGCCTGTCCACTGGAGCGGAGAGGAGAAAAGAGGGAGATGTGCCAATATTAACCAATAGAGTCTTGACTCCGCCCCTGAGTTTAGATTTGATTGGTTAATAATGGCACATCTCCCGTCCTCTCCGCTCCAGTGGACAGGCAGCCTTAGAATGGCACGCAAATTTTGATTTATGTTCCAAGAAAGTTGATCAAATAAAAATGTTTTTATAAATATAAGAAAATGGCATTATCATCATCTGCCTAGCCTTTTCCCGACTATATTGGGGTCGGCTTCCAGTCTATCTGGATACCATTATTTTACATGGAGCGACTGCCCATCTGACCTCCACAACCCAGTTACTGGGTAATACGATACCCCTAGGTAAGACTGGTTAGATAGACTTTCGGGATTCTGACGACCTGGAACAACTGTCAAAGATCCACGAATGACAGCTGGGACCAACGGCTTAACGTGCTTTCCGAGGCATGGAGGGGTCTTGGTATGTACCTAAAGATAGTCACCCATCCACAGACCAACCGCGGCAAGCGTAGCTTTACCTGATCGATCGATCCGTGCGGCTGTTATTACGTAGCCTCAAGCCCCTCAGAGAAAATACCATTATAATAAACAATATTTTGCATGTTTATTTCAAATTAAATTATTCATTGAATAAATTGCGTTGAAATTATTACACAATAACCAAAATGCGCCATTACTGCGTAATTACAATAAGTCAACTGAATCACCCGCCTCAAGGCCGAATTCTTTGCGTCATGGATGAAAATCGTCAAAAAAGTAATCGAAACATTAAGGCTCCTCCCACACAGACGCGACGCGACCTGTCTATGTCTATTCCTAGCCTAGTACGTGTTGTAGGAAGTCACGCGATCGTGCTTGTGGCGTCTACCTAGGCAGGAACGTGGACGAGACTTTATAACCCTACAAAGCATATATAAATTTATTTTTTACATTCCATAAAGTATTATACATGTTACAAAAGGCTTCTAGCTTTTTCGTATCTTGCATTCATCAAAAACCGATCTTTAAAAACAATGTATTACCAACCTTTATGCAGACTTGGAAGATGGGCTCCAATTGTGGGCGCAAGAATTTCGGAGCAGACTCGGCGAGCTCAATAAGCACTTTCAGGGCTGAGTCATCGTCACTCTTCTCAATGGACTGAACAACAACCTGTTGAAACCCACCAAATTATAAAAAATCCTTATAATTTTTATTACATACACACTAAGATAGAATAAATGTCTTGAGAGGTACTATCAAACTCCATTCTATTGAGAGGATGGTGTTAGCGAATTCCCAATTTACTGTTGCACATTCTGGCAGTGACACATTTTATAGTAAAATGTTTACGTAAATGATGTGCTGAAGCAAAATTAAAAAATTTCATGGTTAAATATAAAATGACTTGTGTGCAATCATTAATCCTTTGTGTTCATAAGGCATTCATGTCGGCAGCTTTTAAATATAAATACAAGAGAAAAAGATTAGATGTAGTTTTACTAAGAAATTACGAAGTGTTGCTTGCAGGTTATCTCAGATTTTGAGTACAAAACAATCATATTCATCAGTTTCGAACATATCAAGTTCTACCGGTATCAATACAATAGAGTGATAAAAATCAACTATCAACCACTGTCAGTCTAAATATAGAGCCAATTGTGATCATTCAATGTCGAATTCATGGCGCTTTCAATATACAAGTGGCCAATTACAACTTGCGTGCTATAAAGTTATGATTTCCAATTTACTTTTTATTGAATGACATGTAACCAGTTTCCAACAAGTGTATTTGTAAACACACAGTTTCAAATAAATGGTACTTGGTATATTAAAAATACTCATAAGACTAGTAAATCATCAGTAATAACTCACCTGCATCAACGGTAGTAGCAAATCACTGAAATGTTTGTGTATGGCAGGTTCCTTGTCGTGCAGCAATATGAACGCGCCCACGGCCTTCACGGCTTGTATGCGGAGAGCATCCGACGTGGACTGGAGCGCAGTCAGCAGCATGCGCTTGATCACTACCAGGTTCTCATTCTGACGGTGCCCAAACACACCAGGCACTGACCTGTTCCATAAACAACCTTTATGAAAACTTTTTTAGGCGCGTTGATACTTTTCGGGTGAACAAAATTCATGGAACACGCGTCATCGTCATGACGTATACCGAAGTCGTCACCGAAAGCGCGTTGAGCACTTTTTTGTTGACAGTGCACTCGGTTTTATTTTTTGGATTTTTTTAATGGAGCTACAGCTTTCGTTCTTGTACTGACAGCAAGCCACATAAATTCCTGACATTTTCGTCAGATGGCGTTACTAAGTTTTCACTTCTATCGGCAGTCCCAGACTGCCCCGCATGTTTTTTTTTATGCTGGGGTTGGTGCCTTTCATTACTTCATTCATTCATTGGCAAAGAAGCAGGCGGCCCATCTGATGGTACGCCTACGTTCGCACGGACGTAAAAATATCGCGACGGGATTTTCAACTTTCGGTGTTGAGCAGAGCGTTGAGAATGCAACGCGCTAGGACGCACTCTCGTCCCAGCGCGTTGAAAAAACACACTGTTGGATTTTCACAAAAAAAAATCGCCCCGGGAATAATTTTTTTCACTTAAAAAAAAACTGTGAGTCTGTTTGTTCCAGCTAATCTACGAAATTGCTGGACCGATTTTGACGGGACTTTCACTGGCAGATAGCTGACAATGATAAAAGTACTTAGGCTATTTTTAAATTAGAAAAACTTAAGGTAAGTTTTGAGCTGCTGCCCGCGGGGGAAGCGGCAGGCAGACTAGCTGCTAGTCTGCAATATTAACGATACCACGGCCGCGTTGCCTGGGTTTTCGGAAGACGGCTCGCAAAAATTTTATACTAACTAAATTCTTGTAATTTATTTCCAATAACAATTAAATGAAATATATTTATTACCTCGTGTAAGAAAAAAGTATTGATCTTGGCATTGAGCCAAACTTTAATAATACAAAGCAGTATTATATGGAAGATTTAAAATAAATGGCAAACATTTGTTGAGTACTTAGACAAAGATAAATATTTGTATGACACTATTTAATTTAGGTTTTTTATAACTTACGTGAACATTCTAATGCCAGCCTCTTGGATGTTGGGATCTTGGGCACCAGCACAATTGAACATAAACTGAAGGAATTCCGGCCATTGGTTAACGCCATCGTCATCTATGTGGTTTCTGGCCAGTTCTGATACGACATCGCAGATCTAAAGAGGAAAAATATAATGATTATGCCGCGGTATAAAATGGAGTTATTTTTTTCCAGTAATTTACAATAGTTTATCATTATGCCGCTACTACAACATTGCCGCTATTACAACATTGTAACACCAAATCAATTTTGACTACTCTCTGTTAAGACCTATGTCAAATGTTTTGATATACGGATTTTTTATGAAATTATGACCTAAAGAGGTGCCTTAACGCGTTCAAGGACACTGAACGAGACACAATAAGGCGACTTCGGGCCATTTACTAAGAAAATCTTAGGGTGCCGTCGCAAATTTTTGCGTTGCGGCGCCTCAACGCGGTTATGTGTTTAGGCCCTAAAAGTTTTATTGTTATGACGCCTATGGGCGTATACTGTCCTTCAAAGTGTAAAAAAAGTGAATTAAAAATCTTTAAAAAATAAACGCATTCCGCGGGTATTCTGGTGTATTACACTGCAATTTGGAAAAGTGCAGTGGGCCACACCTCAGTAACAAGAGATCGGAGTAGGTAGGGTATATTTACCTAAACTTCAACTTCCTTGCAGTTTAGGTTAGTTCCGGGATTTTAGAAGGCGGTAATATCCACTCTATGTTACTTACTTCCTTGTAGTTGAGGCAAATATACTCTTATCTATTCTGATCACTTAACTAGAGGGTTTTTTATCGCACACTGGATTCTCAACGCACTGCTTAGCGCCGAGAGTTGAAAAACTAACAGTGAGCTATTTTGCCGCACTCTGGGATGCGCTAATTCTCAATGCTCAGGTCAATACCGAGAGTTGAAAATGGAGTGCGCGACTAAAAAAATATACAAACACTGCCCGTCGGTATGAAGATAATAATTTAATGTATAATTAGAACAAATGTCTTGAGAGGTACTATCAAACTCCATCCTATTGAGAGGATGGTGTTAGCGAATTCCCAAATTATTTTTGCACATTCTGGCAGTTACACATTTTATAGTAAAAACGTAACGTAAATGATGTGCTAATGTGAGAAATGAAAGTCTAAGATGTGCCTATAAATTAAGTACTTTGATTTTAGGGAATTAAACTATTTGTGAAGCTCTGTTGACACAAAGTTATCAAAGCATGGCCCAGAGCATTACATAGAAACTTAAAACTGTAGTAATATTGATGTAATTTATATTTTACCATCACAAGCTGCCCGTCATGAGACAGTGCAAAGTTTGAAGTGCACAGCACTAGCAGTGATAATTAACTTAGCTAACTCCTGACCCTCATGTATATAGCTTATAGCTTACATGTGAAGATAAGATACATTGAAATAAAATAATGACTTGATACTGAAATCTGAGTGCCATAAATTGCCTACTTTTTACATAAACATTCAATTCTCAAATACATTCTGAATTAAATTATTAATTCTTCTGAATGATATGGTACATTTGTTTAACCTACAGAATGTATGTTAATGATGATTTTTTTATGGCTTCAAGCTTCATAGTAGGCAGTTGGAATGCGGATGAGTCATCACTTAGTTTGTACTATACATACATAGAATGAGAAATTATTAAGAGTACCTACTAAACTGATTCAGTGCATGACTCAATAGAGCAATTAACAATTATATATCTGATAATTCTAGGGAAATTACTCTGATCTATTAATGAGTACTCTTTTTTATGCAGTTTTTATATTGTATCTTTATACAATTACATGTTGTCTCATGTAGGCTTAGTAAAGTATTGTAACATCATAAAATTAAATCCTTGATAAGAACATCTGAATGATGAAAAACTGTTTCTTTACTTTAAAGCTGGCAAAGAAATTAGAAAAAAAAAAAACAAACTGTTTCAGCTCTAATAATTCTTGACTAGAAAAATTCAAATTGCAGTCTTGACCTAAATAGCTACGTTTTGAGGCATTCTATAACAAGTCTTCATCACTCAGACTATCGCTTCACCACCATAAGTCAAGTGTCAGACACAAAGGCAAGAGTCACTGCTTTAATAGTGCCAAGTTTTATTAATAAATAAACATTACAGTAGTCCAAAATGTTATTAAAAATAAGAACTCATAATTTTGAAGCAAAAAATGTATTGCTTGTCTTTTTCTACGTCATAATGACTTTTAAATGGCAATAGTTGTGCAACATTGAGTTTTGTTAACTCTTACATCCAAATCTAATGATAGTATTTTTTTATTATTTTTACATTATGATAAATAAACTAACCTTGCGTCGCAGCTGTTGGCTGACTTCCATCTGCAGTGTAAGTAGTAGCTGTTCTCTGAGTACTGTCTGCTGCTCAAATGGCAGCTTCGGGAAGAACTCAAAGAACTCGGCGCTGAGCAATCTACGGAGCAGCACGGCGGCTGTTTGACGTCCTTCTTCACCAACATCGGCATTTTGGATTGCGCCCACAAGGTGTACCACCTTTGTCTCAGTTGGGATATTATTGTATGCTTCCTGTTCAATAAAAATAAAGACCTTAGCAAGATTTTTGATTTACGATTTATTTAAAGTAATTGTGCTTTTACATAGCTGTATAGCTCATGCATAGGCTTTTGTTACGTTATATTGATAAGTAATGTTTACTTAGGGTACATAAATCCATTCTTGTGAAAATAAATTTAGTCTTTGTTTTATTTTAGCAATTATTTTAGTATGATGTTTCCAGACCTGTTTTTTTATTTCGTTTCCGCTGTTTTATTTTTAGGTTGATTATTTGATCAACCTACATCTACTATTAGATAATGCGATATCAAGCTCTTTTCGTTCAGAACTCATGAAAATTACAGTATCAGCATAATCAACATGGAAAATTGCAACAAATATTTTGGGCTGTTTAGACCGCATGTACGGATGAAACGTTAGCCCAGCCGCAACAATAGAGTCGGTTAGAAGCGGTTTTGTAATAGGTAAACATAAAAGGATTTGGAAAGGACTACTTGCATGGCTTGAGCGTAATTCAGATTTTCATCAATAATGCGAGTTATTATAGCACTGTCAGAACATACAAGTCATTGTTTTAAAAGTAACATTAAAAATCCTCCATGACCACGTTTTGACACGAGGCTAGCAGAAAACGTTCACAATAAAGGCCGGTCATTTTGTTTGTTTTTTCGCAATTACACTAACAAAACATTGAATACAATAAGTACTTACTTCTGCTTGGGATCGTATGTCGTTATCGGTTGATAATAAAGTATTTAGTAACTGGTAAAATTGCGCCTGATCTCCTGCCATGTTGAACCTCTTCGAAAAGGCCCAATTTTTTTTCATAAACTTTTATCTGGCTGGTCACTTCACTTAACCAGTCGTGTTGCCAGTATTTTTTATCGTATTCATGTTTAGTCGATTTATCATACACAAAAGTACTATGAATCGAGCGGAGGCCCTAGACGATCAGTCTCAGCTGAGCAGACTTCGGAAGCCAATTTCTCCAACGTTCAAGTCTCAATCTCATCACAGCGAGCGATAATCAATGTCAAATACTGTCGTATTCTATCATCAAATGTAGGTATTTATTATTTATAGGTTTTTTTTTTCACAGATTATGAATGAAACTTACCCGGCTCGCCGTCCGTGACACACGTGAGACTTGCTCACACTATAATGCTATTTTAATGAATTTCCTAAACCAAACTAAACAAATATTACACAAATGTCGAAACAAAATGGTGGCTCGCGGCTCGCAGCGATGGAAGACGTACGAAACTACAAACCAAGGCGGGCTATGAGCAAAATTTCAAACCTGTTGGATCGCCGACGAACTTACTCAGCGGTTTTAAGTTTGACACTTATAAGTATGACACACGGGTGAGTAAGGTCGTCGAGCCCTATGTATGCGTACTTGCTCGTGCGAGTCGTGCGTCTATCACCCTATTTAACGGATTGCTGCCGACATAAATCAATTTTATTATAGTATCACTGTGTGTGGTGTTGAATATAATTTAAATTCTACATTTTATTCATAGTGTGTGAGACGGATACGGCGCAGGGCATTATAATTTTAGTCGATTTAATTATCAGATGCATTGACAGTAGCAACCGTAAATGTCAACTCTACATAAACCAGTGTTTCCACTTTTAGGGATATCTCCCTTTTTTAAGCCTTTTCGTTTGATATCCAACACGGCATGCATGAAGTGAAAACTTCTTTGGGCGCGTTTAGCACTTTTTGGGTGAACAAAAATCATGGAATCGCGTCATCGTCACTGAACGCTTTCCATGAGCTATATGTATACTGTGTATACAGCAGGGACATCGACGTGAAGCCTGTTACCATGGATTCAGTATTATGATTCTGAACACCCCTGCGTAGAAATTTTTCATCGGTTATTAAAAATAAAAACTGATGTTTCACCACTCCCGCGTCCTATCCAATGGCGTGGCGATGAGCGAAAACGGTGAATTGTACAATTCCAATTATTATTAATTATTAAAAAACAAAGTCATTTATAGTTACGAAACAAGCTGTCTAGTGTGGCCTGGTCTGTCCACTTGACGAAACAGTCATTAGTTTACAATCACTTCATAGAAACTTTTTGTTTACAAGATTTGTTTATGTAACGCGACACCCTGCCGCGCGGTACATAAAATGTTCAAGGACGTGCGGGCCACCGATGACGCGGCGCGGTACGCGTGGGTGGATAGAAAAGTGACATACCTACGACGCGGTCACAATGTATGGAAAATATGTTTTTTTTTTGTTCAGAATCATTTACTGTCTCCATGGTAACATGGTGGTGGTTTTTTTCTTCATGACTTCATGTCCTCTAGACTTGAGGATGCCATAATGTTCAATGTAATGTGATGTCATAAAGCCAGTGGACGATCAAGACGCTTCTAACGATACCTCATTTCTCATATTATAATGAGTAGTTTAGAAGTTATGAGGGAACAGATGAACATACATAAATACATGCATATAAACATACATACATACCGGTCAAAATCATAGCCCTCCTTTTGGCTTTGCCGTAGTCGGGTAAAAATAGAAATTTGGTCAATGACGTTTGGATCAAGATAAATAGTATATGGTCGGTATATTGCTCTATCGAAGAATTACAAAACCGGCCAAGTACAAGTTGGACTCGCACACGAAGGGTTCCGTACCACGGTACAATATTTAGCAAAAAACGCCGAAAAAAAACCTGTTTCTTCATTTTGATTCATGTTTCTTTAATTTTTAACTTTATATTATTTTGGGAACCCTAAAAATATGTAGTGTTGAATATTGTACGGTAGTACGGAACCCTTCATGTGCATGTGCTTCATGTGTGTGTGTGTTCATGTGAGACCGACTCACACTTGGTGACTTGGCTAGTTTTTAGTTCAGATGAAAATACTAAACAAAGTATATTTTTCATCTCAAATTTAAAAAATCGCAGTAATGATTACCTACAAAGTTATTTCTGCAGTTGCAGACAATATTTTATGACAATATTGTCTTCATTTACAGAAATTTTATACAGTTTATGATAGATGAATGTCTGTCGGACGGACGGACAGACAGTGGAGGCTTAGTAATAGGGTTCCGTTTGGCACACTGCGGGTACGGAACCCTAAAAAGAAAAGAAACACGTTATTGACCCAATAAAAGGGAAACTCTTAAAAAAATAAAATAGTATACAGTCTATTTCATGTAATAAATAATTACCTAAAGGTAGGCATACCATGTCCACAAAATCTTCGTCTATCCTGTTTGTTGTGTATTTGTATTAATGAGAACTGCGAATCGAACGTGCTAAAGTGCCTGCTACATGGTTGCCAACCGCGTCTCCGATAGAGGTGACCTTGGTTGGCGACCGGCATTGCCGGCTTTTGATGTGTTATTATTATTTTAATCATGCGGGAGCAACCAAGGAACTTAAAATTTTTTTTAGGGAAATCAAAATCGTAAGTGGAAACACTGGCATAAACTTCATTACTTCACTGAACTGTCATTTATTCAATGAGTAAAATGCGTTTTACTCTAAAAATATTAACATTTTTATTTTTGGTGAATTTTATGTAAAGAAGCATGTTAGAGTAATTTTTTAAATTCCTAGCGATCTAACAGTACAATAAGAGAAAATAATACGATTGAGTAATGGTATGTATGCACCTCATCCAGTTTTAGACAACTATAGATTTGAATGTAACCTCTCGGTTAAATTCATCAATAATTACTACATGATTAATTTAATTACTGGATAGAAACGTCTATCAGCTCAGCTTTCTACTTGAGAACTGATAATTGCCCATTACCTTTCCATTAACTTCCATTGCAGCCTGCAGTCCATTCTAATAGGTTGTTACCTTATTTTGCATACATTAATGTAGCTAAATCATATCTTTTGTAATATCTACAGGCAAGTTCAGTCATTTTAGCGGGGCTAGGGATGGCAGCAGTTGGATTTGCTGGTCGCTACGTATTACGACAGATGCCTAATGCCACATCAAAATTTGCGGAAGCTATGAAAAATTTACCGAAATTCGATGCTGAAAGTTTAGCCCACTCAAAGTATTACAAAGGAGGATTTGAACACAAAATGACTAAAAGAGAAGCTGCTTTAATTCTGGGTGTGAGTCCTACAGCAAACAAAGTTAAAGTGAGTATATTATTTAGTCCCCTAAGATGGCCTCTGACCAGCATGCGTAGCATGAGAAACATAAAAACGGGTTTTCTCAATGGAAGAAAAGACAAAATGCCAGATTGTGATTGTTTATCTGAAGTTTTGTCTATACGTCCATCAACAAAACCATTTTTAATGTGGTCATGCAAGGTGTGCAGTAAAGTATAGCAATTGTTATTCATTTGCAGATAAGAGATGCTCATCGGAAGATTATGTTACTGAACCATCCGGACAGAGGAGGCTCACCATTAATTGCAGCTAAGATTAATGAAGCCAAAGACCTGTTAGATGCTGGGAAGTCATAATGCATGGCTCTAGAGAAAATTGTGTGTAAATAGATGAACAATAATTAGAACAGATAGTTCAATAGTATGTGTAGCTAATTACCTGGAAGATCGTAGTTACATATTCTTACTTTGTTTTAAGGGTAATAATAAATAAAATTCATTTGAACATCTCAATAGTCTATTCTGTCACAATGAACTTCCAAACATGTATTATGGCGTATTGTAACACAGTTAATTGGATTCAGGCAGAATAGCTTGCTAATCACAGCACAATACGCAAGGATCCAAGAGAGAAACCATCAAAAGAGAATTTTATAAAAATACATTTACACATTTCTATAATAATAAAAATGTAATGAAAAATTATAAAATACAATTTATTAATCCTACTTACTAGTTATATTTGAATAGGGATGATGCCTGGATAAAAAAAAACTATTCTATTAAGTCTGTCAATCAGATAATAAAAAAATATTAAACACGTATTATTTGCTTTATCTTATTAATAAAAAATTACTTAGATAAAACTCAGAGTGGGGCTTGCTACTCAATGTACCGCCGTAATCATTTGATTACGTAAAAAAAAAATACGTGTCAATATTTTTTAATAATCTAGCCAACAGACAAAAAAATTTAATCATCATCCCTAATAGGATGATTTCTATGATGTTTATTATTTGAGAGCAATAGCTAGAAATATATGACTAAATATAACAATTCATAATATTTTGTTGTTCAAATGGCAAATAATATATATATTTCTGATTTAGTAATGTTCAATAAGTTACATGTAGGTATTTGATACTAAAACAATGTTTCTGCGATTTATGCTAATGGTCAATGGATATGTGAAAATTATTGTCCACATTTGTGTTCCTTAAATGACAGTTGGCCCTAGGGATAGTTATGTGGCCTAAGCTCCATACAGATTGCAGAAAAACTTATGTTTGTGCAAATGCGCAGGCAGAACAAAGGAGCAAAAATGTATTCTTTTATAATGTGAAATATTCTAGTTGCGTAATAAATCCTATACACATATCTAACACAGATAATTTTTGAGCAAATAATTTACTAACTGCTTAACGAAATATTTTTCAAGCCATTTAAAACTACGATTAAAATGCACTGAACTATGTTCTGCAAACATAAAACGGATGAATAGGCATTCAGGCATAAAATAACAATATAGGTACATCAATTTGCAGATTTAGGACCAGGAACATCTCTAGATTTGTAATTTCGTTGAACTATTTATGCAAGTTTTTCAATCATAGACTATAGGATTTTCGTAGCTACTTTGTATTTACGTACATAAAAATATAATACCTAGCACTTAATTTATTCAAATGGTATATAGAAAAAATATATGCATTATGCAAATAAGATAAAAACCTTAAGTTGATAAGGTTGGCAAAGCTAAAACTAGATATTACTATGAAAAATATCAATTAATTAGCCTAACTAACAATTTATTAACAAAGAAACTAAATTCCATTGTTTAATAAATATAACTTTAATGTTGCTTCTGCAAATGGCAGTTACAAACTATTTAAATCAACATATTGTTATTTAATTTAGAAACTAGCTAATAAAATGCTCGCTTTGTTCATATTCTACTAATTTATCATTACAGGTACAAATATATTAAAAAACCGACACAGTAATGAACAACATAAATAATACTACAAACAAAAATACTTTAATGATATGCCAAACAACATTATAACTTAATACTAACTTAGCAAAAAATCAATTGCAAATATGCAGATAAGGCTAAGAGCACACTGCATCGGCGATATCCAATGGAATCCACATTTATAACCAATATTTTAGACGAAATCCATAATATGGATCGATCATTGGCGTTAGCGATGATGTAGTGGCCCCATTAGCCTTACAAGTTTGTCATGACTGTAGGAAATAAAAAAGTCTTGTCAGTTAAACTCATTTCTTCGCCTGGTTCGAATGAATAGGTGCTAAACATGCAAGGCTATAAAGACTAGTAAGGTTTGTACAAAATCGCAACAAGCTACATAAATATATTTTTGATTCATAATAGGGGGCGAATAAAACATGCGCCATATTTTAGTAAAAACGCCTTCAAAATAATTCGGCAAGCTATCAATGTAAATAATTCAATAGCCTATTGCTACTATTTGAAATATTCTAATGGATATTAAAAGTAGATCTCGTTTAATTGTTGTTAAAAAATAGAGATCAAAAATATATGTTGTCATAGTTTGTTCTAATTAGAGTTGTTAAGTAGTGTATGATGTACAATTTGGTTGTGTTTGAGATCAGGACTCGAGCGCCGGCGTCGGTGTTCACCGCGGCGGCTCCTTCTGCTGTTGCTCGCGGCGCTGCTTCGCGAACCGCGCGCGCAATTTGATTATTGTTGCGTTAGATAGGGTGCCAGGTACTTTGAAGATTGACTGGAAAGCGAAAATCATTAAGTGTCGCGATACGCCGAGAAATCTTAATATATATAAATCTCGTGTCACAATGTTTGTCCTCAATGGACCCCTAAACCACTTAACCGATTATAATAAAATTCGCACACCATGTGCAGTTCGATCCAACTTGAGAGATAGGATAGTTTAAATCTCAAATTATAGTCGCAATTTTAATTTATTGCTAATTAGGGCTACCCGTGCGAAGCTGGGGCGGGCAGCTAGTATTATTATAGAATAAGGAGAATTATTTGCAGTATATGTATATTATTACATCTAGAACCTCGTGATTACTCTCTAGGTACAGTCAGAGAACTTGGCTGCTCTAGTTGAGCAGCCGTACATCAATTATTTGCCATGTAGTAGAAATTTCATAAAACTAACTGATAAAGAAGGATAAGTCTGTAATGATTTGAATTTACAGACAATTTAAGTTAATTGTCATTTACTTATCATTCAAGTTCTTTGACTTTACATACCTGCATAATTCGCTAGAAATCTCATATAATATGTATACTAGCAAAGGAAAGGTCAAACCAACCTGCATAAACTCATGACAGTGCAGTGCACTGGCGTTCTTCACGATAGCCTTGAAGCACTCCGCCAGGGAGGTGAAGTCATTGCACGACATGATCTCAGATCGGTTGTTCTTTATCAGTGTCAAACACACTCGGAACAGGATCTTCGAGCCCTCGTAGAATAAACAGTCCCATATCCGTAGTACTGTTTCTACGGGAAGGACTTCGGCGAATAGACAGACGAACCATTTGGTTGTTATAACAGCCCATGGGAGACCTGCAAATATTAAGATGATTAGAAAATGCAGGAAAATTAAATGGGTTCGGTTTGCGGCTTCAAAATGTGAGCTCCGACCCCCAATATACAGACAAATGCCTAGTTTGGGGGTCACCGTCCACTCTGTTCTTGTACTTTCTTTCTTTCTTGTAATTTGTTTATAACTAAGGGCTACCCTGATAAAAACAGGTGTAAAGCTGTACAAACTGGTATCTGAAAAATTTATATAAGATAGCGGTTTGTATCTCAAGAGTTAATTTGACGTCTCATTTACACTTTCATGAGGTCTTAAGTAGGTATGTGTATTTTGTTACATCCAAGCTATGGCATGATTATTGTGATATCTCAGAACACATATCAAGAGATATCAGTTATCAATACATGTCAGATTGAGCATAACTCTGGGATGTAAACTACTTGAAACTACATTGATTATAGGATTATGTTGAAAGATACTGATTCTAGGCACCTTAGGTCGAAATTATAAACCGCAAAAGCTTTGGCAGGATGACCTGAACAGACTTTAATAAAGACTGGGCATTTTTAGCATAACACTTGGAAATCAAGGGACAGGAATCCTGCCAGTGGGATGTTATTCAGACAGCCAGACAAGCTAAAAAAGGATATTATCAGCAACTAGAGTAAAATTTCTACATACCCAAGTTGATGACGTGTTGGTGCACATCCGGCACCTTTGACTTGACTAGTTCTGAGAGAACTTCAATGTCAACGATGAGGCCATCCATTGTCCTTGTGTAGTAGTCTGGCAGGATCTTCTCAACTAGTACTTTCAGCAGCCAGAATGATGTCTCCTCGCTTTTCGTTGCTAGTAACAGCAAACCTGAAAGATAACACGTGGATAATGGTTAGAGATCTTTTCAATACGTATTTTATTTATTGTTTACTTTCCAAGAGATAGCAGGAACAAACAGCGACCACTAGGGCCTGAGCTTCTGAGGACGACTAGACAGGGTGTAAAGATATTGGATTTTTCTAAAAGTATTCTTGCCCCATATATTAAGTTTTCTATTAAATTTTAATGAGCTGGTTTATTTAGCTCATTTTATTATTTATGTACACACAGTAAAATACATAGAGATACGATCATACGACGTAATTAAGATACATTATTTACATTTCCGTGTTAGTCTAAAGTAAATCATGCTTTTAAGCCAAAGACTACTTAGTGGGTTAAGCCAAGCGCACATTACAGCCTCAACAGGCCGCAGCGCAACGCATTTTCATACAAAAAAGTGCGGCCCGCCTGTAGTATGCGTTGGTTTATAGAAAAACTACGAAAGTGATGATGGAGGATTTGATTTGTGGATGGATGGTGGTTGATGGATGATTTGCAAGGTGTTGCGTTGCGGTGCCGCCCGCCCCAATCTGCGCTAGCCTTTAATCACCAAAAACATTAACATGTATCATATTATTCAATCTATAATATGATAAACTATGATTTATTATTCTACCTATTTTATTGTATTTAGTTACATAATTTCGTTATAGTTAGTTAGTATTTAACTATCTATAGATTGCCTTGCCATTGATAACAACAACACATAATTCTGGCAATCCATTATATTATTATCTTAATCAGATAAGTGTGATGAGTAGGTGGACAAAAGTAATGCAGTATTATGTTAATTAACTTAGTAATTAAGTTAATTCCGTTTAGTGTGAATTGGAGCCTATAATGTTTCCACTGCTGGGAAACAGGCCTCTCTGTAAGAGGGAGTGAGCCGTAATCCACCACACGGCCCCGATGCGGGTTGGTAGATGTCACACACAAGTCATCAATTTTTTTTGTTCTAGGACATGCCAGTTTCCCTTATGATGTATCCCTGCAGCGTTTTGAGAGTAGTCGTGATGAAAATAATTTACACAAAGTAAAGCGTCTGTTATGGTTCGAAACTACGACCTACAAGTTGTAAGTCGCGGCCATTACCACTGGGCCACCACTGCGTTATACTGCTTGCTCTTTATACTAGGACAGAGCTGATTAATTAACTAGTTAATTAATATACATAATTATATTACAATTGATGAACTTCTGTGATTAACTAATGTTTAATTAAATAAGTCTTTAGATGCCTTGGAGTATTGTAAACAGGCTAATTGGATTATGGACTTATTAGCAAGTTCATGGTAAATGGTTAGCTAACAACATGAGTAAGGGGACATAATATAAAAAATTTACAACTGCCTGTTGAGTACTTTATGGATGTTTGCTGTCTTCATTAGCAGCTATGTTAAGGAAACATTTGTTTTACATAAATGGTCATATTATTGACCAAATTGTAACTGATTCACAAATGTATATAGTAGAAATAATGTTTAAGACAAAAATCTAATTCAGTTGGTTTAAATTAATCCAATAACTTTATTCTGAACTACATTGCATCAGTATTGAGTCATACCTGAAAATTAACCAATTGGCCCCAGTTGGCTAGTTGACCTAACTTGATTGACATGAATTTAAATGCCAAATGGAGAATCAGTGTAGGTTCAAGGCCTAGACTAGGCTAGAATTTTCAGGTATGAAGTAGTCTTGGTACAGTCACATGCAAATGACTCAAAATCTCTTCTGGTGTTTACAAATTATTGTGGTCATAAAAATTATCATAATCAGCCTATAATGTTCCCATTGCTGTGACACAGGCCTCCTCTCTGTGAGAGGGAGTGGGCCATACTATCACGCGGGCCCAGTGAGAATGTCACATGTCTTCGAATTTTTGGTTCAACAACATTCCAGTTTCCTCAGAATGTTTTACTTCACCGTTTTGAGAGCAGTGGTGATGAAATAATGGACACAAAGTAAAGTGCCTGCTTGGGGTTCGTACCCACAACCTACAACACATTAGTTGCGGCCATTACCACTGGCCCACCATGAAAGCTTACCTGCAATATAATTGAGTCCTTGGCAGTACCCAACAACCCTGTTGTTGTGTGCATACGCGATGAGTATGTTGAACAAGTGTGTCTGATGGTTGGCCTCCTTAGTGAAGTATATGTTGTCAGGAAAGGTGCGAGGCAGGTCTGTCTTCACAAGATCAACCAGTTCCTTTTCAAATGGGCCGTCTAGTATTTTCTGGTATAGGTCTGGACATTGTTCTTTCATCATTTCTGCTTGGGAGATAGCCATCCATACTGATGGCCGGTGTTCACCTAAAAATATTACAATTTTAATTCATGTTCAGTTCATGAGTGAGTCACTTTAGTACTTATTAGGATTTCATGAAACACGCAAGGTTTGAGGAAATATCTGTTTTAATTCAATTAGGTTATATTTTTGAACTTATTAGTTAGAATGTGTATAGCAGCTGATTCTAGTTTCAATGCAAGTTTTCCTCAAACAATGTAGAGAAGAAATAAACAAGCCTGAACCTCAGAAAATAATACTAGTAATCGTCGTACTGCGTTTTTTATAACAAACTACCTAAAATAACATTACAGTTGATTGCTAAATAACTGCAATACTGAATTCACAGTAACAATAAATTATAAGTAATAGAAAATACATAACACATCAATTCCCCTACACAAGAATATGCTGTATAGACACTGCATGGTATTTATAAACTTTAAATACAAGGCACTAAAATGAAAGTGCGGTAAAATTCACACGGCATATAAATGTAAACAAAGAAAGACACTCACTGGGTACTCCTTTACGGACGTATCTTTTCACAGTGTTGGTGCGTTTGACCGACTTTCCTTCGCCAAGTAGCATGGCCCA
Organism: Conistra vaccinii; assembly: GCA_948150665.1. Taxonomy (NCBI): domain Eukaryota; kingdom Metazoa; phylum Arthropoda; class Insecta; order Lepidoptera; family Noctuidae; genus Conistra; species Conistra vaccinii. The sequence continues at coordinate 9,414,856 of OX411317.1, read as the reverse complement.
TTTCTGCGCCCTCGTTGCCAGTACTTTCAAGTAGTTCGACATAAAGTCCTCATAGCTCTCATAATCGAAGTCCTCGTGCCTCTCAAACCCGTATTCATCGACCGCACTAAAAGCAAAAGTAAATGTAACAAACAATGATAATAATATGCTTATATTACTATAATTACGTTTAGTATGATAAGCGTAGTACCTGAAATTAGATTGAGCCATGGTGTCGTCTATTCTGGATTAGTAGTCACTTAAAAACATAATAGTTTACGAATTACAGTTTTAATTTTTGTTAGATACGCCCCAAATACCCCACTTCTACCACCCCCACATGATGATGAATGAATGAATGGGGAATGATTTATTTGTCATTTATGACAAGTGTGACATTTTCATTCTCGTCCAAAAACCCACGCTTTATAAGTTTACTTCACACTTGAATACGGTTTTATTAAAAATATACGGTTCTTTAACCGATTAAGTCCGATTTTAAATTAGTCGAATTTTCATGTTTTGCGTTGTCAAAATACGAAACTGAAATGTCAAATCACTACTGTGAATAGTGTGAATGTGTGATGTCAATTGACATCCGATGATTTGTTTTGTGATTACGATTTCCTTAAAAATATTTGTGTATGACTGTATGTATAGAAATATAAAACACAAAAACTGGTCCACGGATCAAAACTAGTGAAAATACAAATTGTGGTTTATTTAAGTTCATTAAGCCATAAAATATGGGTCCACCGCCTGTAGTAACAGGAATATCTCCAAAAGAAGGTCCTCCAGGAACTAGAGTAACGATACGTGGAGAATTTCTGGGCACTAGCGTTACAGATTTAATAGGTAAGTAATCTACAACTACAATTATTCCCCGAACTGAAGTTACGGAGGCTAATTTCTAGCAGAAACTTTGTTTAGAAGGTGGGCGTAACATTTGACTTTGAACACTTATAGGATTGAAGATATGCGGCTGTGACTGCTTACTGTCTTGTGAATGGAAGAGCAAGAACAAAATAGTTGCGCGCTCGGGACCGTGCAAGGGTCGAGGAGACATCATAGTCACTACTCGGTCTGGTGGGGAAGGAACATCCACTGTACAATTTAGAGGTAAACAAACATTCCATTGTAAGTGCCACAGTTGCAGTGACCAATTTTAACCACAAAATTATCAGTCTATAATGTTCCTACTGCTGGGACATATGCCTCATCTCTGTTAGAAGCAGTTGGCCATAATCCACAGTTACATGTTTTCATGATCTTTATGTTTATATTGGTAATAGTCTAGCTAGACATTGAAATAAATGGAGGTGTACATCAAAACCTGGATTTTAAGTAATTTGTATTGATGCTCTATTATTTTTCTAGGATACCATGAATCAATAGGCCCTGTAAAAGAGAGTGCAGTATGGGTTGAGGAGGCAGCTCCACCCTCACTGCCATGGGGTCGACGACCCATGTCACCTACTGCCTATACACCTCCTGACCCACTGGGGCTATCTACTGAGGGAGACGACTTAAAATTCCCAGAGGAAGAACTGCATGAAATGTTCCCAGATGGGTAAGTTGAATTAAAAATATTTGTCACAATTATCCAAATCCTTGATATGAAATGCTTAGTTAACACCACTTTTGAAACAAATACATTGTATACTTAGTAGCTCTAAATCTAAATATTACATTAAACTTCGCACCTTTCTGAAAACATTGACTGAATAGATAAAATCTGTTAATAATAAATTTTACGTTCCAGTTCTGGCAAGCTGTCTGATGATAACTTTCAGCCTGGCTGGTACCTGCTGGAACATCACAGCAACACTTCCTATGAGGACCTCAAAGCTGGAATGGTATTTCTTCAAAGAAAGGTATGTATAGTATTCTTCACTCTTTCCTAGACCTTTTTATCAAAGAAATAAATAATATATTTTTTGTGTAGTTTATGTTTCAAGCTTATGCATAAAACATAAAATACAAATATAAAAAAGTGAAATGTTGTGTGTGTGCTGTTTTTGTTGTGTTATCTTATCACATATAAAAGCCCAACAATATTTTCGTCTTTTTCTCCATAATACATACATACATAAACCCACGCCTTCTTCCCATGGGGGTAGCAGAAACTACATAATGCCATCTGCAACAATCCTTACATCTCCTTTTCTCAAAAAACATTTCTTGAATAAATTATTATAATACCTATATAGTTGGGTTACTATAATAATGTCCAAATTATAATAATATCCAAAAATTAAAATTGTCCAAAAATTAAAATGTCCAAAAATAAAAATGACCAAAACTAAAAACGACTAAAAATAAAAAAATTAAATAATAATTACCCGATATTGTCCCACTGCAGGGCAAAGGCCTCCCTTTCCTTTTTCCACTCGACTCGATCCTGAGCCAATATGGACCAATCCCTCCTATAAGCGTCAAAAATAAAAAAGTCCAAACCATAATAACGTCCAAAAAGATTTCCAAGAAATTAAATATTTTTAAAAGCTCTTACTCAACTTGCAACGTTTGTATGTAAGTTAGTTAGTATGTTTGTTTAGGTGGATTCTTGCAAGCTGATTTAAGACCACTACCTCTAATCCCACAGAGTTGACATTTTACATGTTGGTTCAGTTCCGATGACAATACATTTTTATGACAAGCATGACCTCATTGGCTACCCAGGATTGACTTCAGACGAGGAAACTCCTCAACGGTCAACAGTACAGACACGAAATTTTATACAATGTGGAGACTACAATACAACAATAAATGAGAATACTGGCACTACTAATGCATAAGAGTATTTTGGAACTGTCTAATAAATCTTAGCTTCAAAATAAAAAAATGGGTATTTCAAACAAATTAAATATAGTCTATGCCGGATCCACCCTAAGCCTATAAATTCCGTTTATCCAACTAGGCCTAGGGTGGATTCTCGGGCAAACGTTTCCGAATATCCACCTTAGGGTGGATTTTTGGGGTGGATAAACGAAATAACCCGAGCCGACTATGCATTTTGCCGAGCTATATCGAATAAACTATTGAATATATTCAATTAAATTTTTGTATATGGAATAGGAACGTCATTAGAGACACGCCGTAAATTTTTTTGTTGTATTGTCGTAGCCACCTTGTATACGTTTTAATTATAATAGTCTGTTCTTATAATACATTATTATAGTAACCCATATAGTTATCATAATTATGGAATCCAAATTAGCAGTTTACCACCATAGTTTACAACATAAATCTCATATTGTTGACAAAATATTTATATAAAACAAATAGCTGGATCACCTATTGTCATGTTACATTTCCAGGTGGAAAGTCAAAAGGAAGGCCAGCTGAGTTTCTTGAAGGCTAACACAGGAGCCGTGATGGACCAACTGGACCGGCTAGTTCTGCTCAAGAACATGTATGAAGAGGATGAGAGGAAGAATGGCAAAGAACCATTGCCTAGTCTACAGGCTTCTATAGAGGGTATATTTATTTTGTTAACTAAATATAATATATGTAGTTGTGCATTTTTTATTATTAAAATATCATTTTCACCAGACAAAATGCTCTGTGTAGAACAATTCTTTGAACATGTTAAATGTATGTGATGTGGCAGTACTCTAAATAAATATGCAAATTCAATCATATTGAATGAATAGCAACATCTGCTTACTACTAGTACTTGCTTGCTATTACAGTATGTATACCCTTTAATTAAAATCACGATCACTATCATCACTACATAGTATAAAACAAAGTCGCTTCCCGCTGTCTGTCCCTATGTATGCTTAGATCTTTAAAACTACGCAACGGATATTGATGCGGTTTTTTAAAATTAGAAATTGATTTAAGAGGAAGGTTTATATGTATAATACATGATGCATAATATAGTAGAGAAACACTGATAATTTTAGAGGATTCTAATGTGATGTCGTAAATAAACACATTTTTTTGCGCTTACAATGCAAACGCTGGCTGAACCCTAGGAGATAGATCAAAATAATGTACTACAGTATTGTACACCTTAAAAAGTTCAACAAAAAAGTCCGCGATAGCATATGTCTATCTAAGGATGACCCCTATTAACCATTTTTATCTTTCAGAATTTGATAATAATTTCATTGTTATTTCCGAAGCTATTTTGACCGGTATTATATTTATCCTTATCCAATAAAATATATGTTATTTAAGTTGGGCATTTAATTTTGATTAAAATATTATTATGCCTTGTATTCATTCAAATAAATACTTTAAAATATATCGCAGATTCAAAATTACGCGTCACAAAATAATTATGGTTGACGACAGTACGCGGGCGCAGCGGTACGAGTCAATGACCTTTTTCTGGGCTTTTAGGTATCTAATCCCTGTAGTACGTACCCGTGGGATATTTGCCGACATCCACGCGGGCGAAGCCGCGGGTAAACGCTAGTAACTAATAAGGCAGCAAACAAATAATAGAATATGTTTCTCAAATAATAGAAGATGTTTCTCAAATAATATAAATCCATTTCCTTTTTCTAATTCCAGAATCGATAACTCTAGCAGACTCGCTATTCTCCGAGATACTATCTCGCAAAGACAACGCTGATAAGACCCGTGAAGCGCTTTCATTGTTGACCCGTCACAAGTTTCTGTTCCAACTGCCTGCATCCATTGACAGGAACATTCGGAAGAAAGAGTATGATCTAGTAGTCAATGACTACACTAGAGTGAAGAATCTGTTTGGAAATACTGATGTTAAGGTTAGTTTTGATACTGGTCTTGTTTCACCATTCTCATCCTACTGACCTTGTTTATTTATTTCGGGTTGGCTCAGCATATTTTCTTTGATACACATCTCTATTAGCTGTTGTCTCTCTCTAGAAATCATTATTTGCCTTTATTTTTGCCATAATGGATGCTTCAGGATTGCATAAATGAGTAGATTTTCAAAAATAATATTGATGTTCTTTACAGTTATTTCAAAAAATTCTAACTGAGATCGACAGGAAAATAGAGGATTTGAAAGAAAAATTGTATACAAGAATGAAAACTATGCCTATTAATGTACAAGAGCAGACCAAGTATATCAGGTAAGGGATTTTCATATTCTTTGTACAGTCAGTGACCTGAATTACCTGACCCCTCTTCCGCTCTTTTTCTTTGTAAGAGGGGTCAGGTAATGCAGGGCACTGACTGTACCATGCAGCTTTTAATGAAGCTCCTGACCAAGGCAACCATTAATTAACTGTATTTTTCTCTATGTATATTTAGTCATATTTTTTATTTTTTCGCTCATTCATAGTGCCAATTTTAAAATACTTTGTGCACCAGTAATTTTTGTGGCCAGTATTTTACATTTCCTGCAACGTTTTTCAGATTACTGATAAGTTTGAATTGGGAGGGCGACGCGGCGTGGGTCGCCATTACCAGTCGTAAGGAGTATCTCATGAGTCTCATGAACAAGGTCAAAGATCACTTCAAGCAGAAGGAGGAACTTGAGTCTAATGAAAAAGGTAATCATAATGTTTTGGTAATTACGTGCATGGGATGTCATTATCGTACCTATTGAGAAAATATGAAATTGATGGAGCTGTTGCAAGGCCACGAGTGTTGAGCGTGTGACTGTCTAGAATAAAAGCCATAGTTGTAAGTATTAAGCTAAATTAAAGATATGCTATATCATGAACAGTGATCGGATATTCAGATGCATATTTGCCTAAAGTTGAGGTGTTGGCTATTATGGAAAGCACTTTTGTATCCAAAGAAATCCCGGGATCCCGGGATCGACAAATTTTGAGTTCTGATTATAGAATCGAATGTATATTTACTTACGTGCAGGTGTTGGCTAATATGGAATGCTTTTTTGTATCGATCGCAAAAATCTCGCGATTTCGGTTTTTTTTTTTTTTTTTTATTTATTTTTTTATTTGGTTCACCAACAATTGTTTACACTAACATCTTAAAAAATAAAAAACATGGACTTTGAGAACTTTGCACAGTGTAACAATTACTTAAAGGTAAACACCGCATGAGCTAAATTAAATTATGCTAATTGTAAGCCAAGGTACATGTTCAGTTTACAGATAACTTAAAACAAAGGACAAAAAAAAGAAATATGAAGCCCAAGTACCTATAACTAATGACTTGGTAATGCAATTAGTGTGATTGCCAAAAATTTAAAGACAAAAATGACAAAAATGAACATTAAAAATAATAATAAAACAAAAACAATTAAATACGAACAAATTAATACCTTACACCAGATAAACAACTCAAGATCTTAGATTTCTGCTTAGTCAGAGAATCAAAGTGGACATCGATTAGATCGCTGCAACTATTCAAAACCCTACAGAACCTAGCGCATGGAGAGTTAGATCCCAACACCGTTCTTCTCTGTGGAGGACGAAGTGGAGTTATGGGCTTTCGTGGAATTCTTGAAGGAGCACAAAAGTTTATAAGTGCAAGCAGCGGCGGCGAGTCAATATTTCCTTTCAAGATTTTACAGGCAAACATTGCATCGTTTAATCGTCTACGCTCCTCCAAGGTATGCATGTTGAAGACTTTCAATCTGTCTTTGTAAGAAGGCGTTTTTTTAGCTATACCGACAGAAAAAGCCAAATGCCAAGCAAAGCGCTTTTGGACACGTTCTAGACGCAAACTATGAGTAGCATAGTGCGGCCGCCACACCACACTACAGTACTCTAATATGCTGCGAACCAAACTATAGTAGAGTAAAATTTTTGTTTTACTTTGACGAAAACCTTTGCATTGTCTTATGACAAACCCCAACATTTTTAACGCTTTTTTAACAACATGATCTAAGTGTGGCACAAACGTTAATTTTTTGTCAAACAAAACTCCAAGGTCGCGTATAGTGTCTACTTCATTAACCTTGTCTTCATTAATGTAGTATACTGTCTCTATATAATTATTTTTTCTTGTATACTTAACATGATAACATTTCTTTGAGTTCAGATGCATCTCATTATTTTTGCACCATCGGATGACTATCAAGGTCCTCCTGTAAAAGCGAGGAGTCACTATCAGACTTAATTATTCTAACGAATTTTAGGTCATCCGCATACATAAAAATCTTGGAGTACCGCAAACATCTGGGAATGTCATTAATAAAGTAGATAAACAATATAGGCCCCAGATGTGAACCTTGCGGGACCCCAGAGGAGATTTTATATACATTAGATTGGTAACCGTTTACCACAACAAAGAAAGATCTATCTGCCAAATACGAAATCGTCCATTTAAGCAAGCTACCAGTGATACCATACGCAAGCAACTTATGAGATAGGATTTTATGGGAAACTTTATCAAAGGCTTTGCTAAAATCAGTGTAAATAACATCTGCCTGGTGACCAGAATCAACAGCTCCAATTAAACTTTCTGTAAAAGCAACTAGATTAGTGCTCGTGGATCGTGATCCAACAAATCCATGCTGATGATCGCTTAAGAATAGCTTGAGATGGTTCTGGAAATGCGGGCAGAGTAGTGATTCGAACACTTTGGCAAAAGTTGAGAGAATTGAGATGGGCCTATAATTAGAAATATTGTCAATACTATTCGATTTATGAACAGGCACCACCTTCGCCATTTTCCATTTCGTAGGGAATACACCAGAAGTCAAAGATTTGTTGTAAATGGCCATGAGTGGATGCACCAACTCCTCCGCACAAGCGGAAATAAATATTGGCGGTATGCCATCTGGACCAGCACCTTTGTTACTATCCAAACTTTTTAATTTCTTAAGTAGGCTCTCACTGCTTATATTTGGACTTGTTAGAGATAGATTGGTATCCTCATCCTCGGAATCGATTTGTTTCGTACTTTTTGATTATAGAAATGCTAGCTAATGTTGTAAAGTAGTTTTCCAAATTGGCATAGCACATAGCCACAAATAATTCGGAGCCTTGAGTTTCGTAAAAAAATGTTTATAGTAGGTATATACATTTTTATGTTAACACCGCAAAAGTAACCTTCATAAGAGGGCTGATAAGTCGTTTTCATACCATGTATCTGATCCCGGAATTTAATCAAATCCGGGATTTATATAAAGAAAAAATATATGTAGCGGTTACGCCGCCACATACGAACTACGCAGCGAACACATGACGTCATACAATTCCTGCATCGCGCAGTTAGAGTTTGCCTCGCAAAAATCATAGATAAGACTATCAGAAATCAACTTACGGGCAGTTGCCCGCCAGACACAACACCCGTCTGGTTGGAGGATCGTCCCTTTTCAAATGGGGATGAGTGAACTTTACACCCTGTTCCTCATATCTCTAAATTGGTGACCCCGAGTATGAACGTCAAGGCAGCCTTCGTGCAACTACTTCAGCGTGACGTCATCATCATCACTCCCGCAAGCTTTCGTGAGGCGAGTCACACAGCCAGCCAGCACCCACGGCTTCAACGGGTATCCTGACCACCAGCATGCCGCGAACGCGCATTCCTGGTCATCACCCTTAGCCTCATCAGCAACCTTGGCACAGCACCTGCACTTCCGGCCGGTCTCACAAGCAGAGCCTATTCTACCCTCTCCTGGTCGACGCAAGCAGTCAGCCACAACCTGGCGCTGTACCACATTCGACTCACTGGATGACGACGCAGCGCCACCCCGACTCACTGGGGAATCACCGCAGACGGTTCCGACTCACCGTGAACTATGTGGCGCCTGGTTCCGACTCACTGGAACCACAGCTGGCACTGTGAAGCATCGCAAGATCCAAGACTCAGCCCACTATCGACCTTCGGTCTCCGGAGGGGAGTGATGTAGCGGTTACGCCGCCACATACGAACTACGCAGCGAAGACATGACGTCACACAATTCCTGCATCGCGCAGTTAGAGTTTACCGAGCGAAAATCATAGATAAGACTATCCGAAATCAACTTACGGGCAGTTGCCCGCCAGACACAACACCCGTCTGGTTGGAGGATCCTCCCTTTTCAAATGAGGATGAGTGAACTTTACACCCTGTTCCTCATATCTCTAAATATATATTTAAAGCCACTTTCATAATTTCTTAGCCAAAACGTAACTTTAGGTAAATATGCATCCGAATATCCGATCACTAATCATGAACTCACACACTTCCTATGGGGATAGGCAGAAACTACAGAATGCCAACTGCTACGATCCTTACATACTCCTTATATTCGTAACGAAAACGCTAGTCTGCAGAGTGAACCCATATTATTGTCACATAAAAACAAAAATCTCAAAGTATGGTGTCAAAGTGGTTGTTTTTGCAATTTTATTTTGATAAAAATCTTAAGTTGTATCAGTGGCGTAGCTACTAAGGTGCAAAGTGGTGTTGGGCAAAGGGCCCTCGGTGTTTGGGGGCCCACACAGTGTCCAAGATCACTAAGTCTACTAAGGTCTACTAAGTCAATAAGGCTCCAGCCTAGGGCCTCAGTCGGTGAAAGGGTTTTAGAATAATATGTTAAGCTAAGAAGGAAGAGACCACCGTGATCCAATAAGACATGGGCCCCCGAATTCATACTATGAATAGTCAAAAGAAAATCTAACCAATCCGAGTCGGGGTGCAAGAAATTTCGCGATCGCTTCGCTCGCTCTTACATCCTTGGTTGACCTAGTTCTTAAACTGTTCTGCATAAAGCGAGGAAGTAACGCCTATTTGTGTATCAATGGTCAAAAGAAATCTAACCTATCCGAGGCGGGGTGCAATTTTCGCACGGCACTAGGGTTACGCGATTATCAATTGATGATCTCATACAAAACTCCCATTTCATTATTAATATTATCCAAAGACAACAACGGTTGGCAAATATAAACTTAATAAAGTTTGAAAAAAGTAATCTGGCTGGGGAGATGGGTGACAAGGGCACAGATTATTACAGATGGGACTCTCCACAAAATAATTTAAATAAAAAGCGATTCTTGCTACGACACAATAAAGTGCGATTTAGGTCGCACAACGCTAATTACCTACAGTTATATTCACCTACAAGTCGCCTCTCTTTCTATCGCGTAACTCTTATACCTTCTGACCACGTCAGGGTTATCACCTTTTAAAGAATAATTAGATAATTAAGTAGGTATCAGTTCTTGGTGTATTTTTAAATGTACCACTAATCCGTAAGTAACCGACCGCAGGCGACTTCATAAAAATGCGATTCGATTTCTTAAAAATACAATAGAAACCAGAGTGTTGCGGCGGGCGGCGTCACGTCTCCTGCTGCTGCCGCCTGCGGTAAATGGAGCCTAAACAAATTAAAGTACGTGGGTACTTTAATTTGTTTAGTCTCCATTATTTATTAATATGTACCTACGTAACTGGGCAAATAAAAAGTATGTACGAATACCCTGTTGTCTACATAATAAAAAATTTACGAAGTACTTAATATTTAAATATGGTCACACTAATCACAAATATTAAGTACTCAGTAATTTTTTTATTATTTTATTGATTAATAATGAATATTTAAGAACTACGTAAATACGTGTAACTTATATAAGAATAACAATTAATGTAAACGTTTGGTAGCTATACTACCTACCAAACGTTTACATTAATTGCTATTACTAATTACTTAAAGGTAGACGTGCATTTCTTTACCTTTTCGTGTCCTTTGGAAGTGAGAAAAACGTGAGTTTCGGATCCTTTTTATTATAAATGCAGCCAAATGGGATGCAATAAACTGCTGCCTTCATTTTAGTATTTTTAGTTTTAATATCTTGCGACAAACGGCGCGCGGCAGCCCTACTGAATAGGCACAGTGAGACGAGCCCGCCGGGTACTTGTAGGTTCATACCTAAACTGCGGAGTGTCCCATCTGTATTAATCTGTGACAAGGGCCCAACTTCCAGTTTGCAGCTGGGCATTTGATCTGAAGTTACGCCACTGAGCTGTATGTTATGTATTTTTTTAGGCAAGCGCAAGATAAAGGAGAGCGAATGCGAGGGCGGCTGGAGCTCCGTGCGCGGCGCGTGGTGCGCGGCCGCGGCGGGCGCGCTGGCGGCGCAGCTGCACGCGCTGTGGCCGCTCGCGCGCCGCTACTTCGCGGGCGAGCTGGCCGGGGAGCCGCAGAGCACGCAGCGGCAGCTGGAGCTCAAGGTACCTAGGTACTGTCGCGCTGGCGGCGCAGCTGCACGCGCTGTGGCCGCTCGCGCGCCGCTACTTCGCGGGCGAGCTGGCCGGGGAGCCGCAGAGCACGCAGCGGCAGCTGGAGCTCAAGGTACGTAGGTACTGTCGCGCTGGCGGCGCAGCTGCACGCGCTGTGGCCGCTCGCGCGCCGCTACTTCGCGGGCGAGCTGGCCGGGGAGCCGCAGAGCACGCAGCGGCAGCTGGAGCTCAAGGTACGTAGGTACTGTCGCGCTGGCGGCGCAGCTGCACGCCCTGTGGCCGCTCAAGGTACTGTAGAGACTGGCAAGGTACTGTAAGGGATCATCCTGCTCCTGAATAAAACATGTATTTGTTAAAATAGGATATTCTTGGAGGTCGGGCGAGAAAGCCACCTCAAACTTAAACCTATACAGTACTATAGAGACAGAAAAGGTAGTGTAGAAACAGGCGAGGTCTGTAGAGACAGGCGATTTGAGGCGATGTACTGCAGAGACAGGTGAAGTACTTTATACAAGGTCAAGGTACTGAGACAGCCAATGTACGGTAGAGAAAGGCAAGGTATATTGATCTTATCTATCTTTTTCTTATGTTTTGTTCCATTTTCTTATTCCAGGAGATGATAATAGCTGCAGTAGAGTTGTTCTCGGATCACATGCGGTCATGCCTGCTGTCTCCGGGCGGCGGTAAGTTGGTGCCTACTGACGCTCTGCGCGTACGTCTCGTCGCCAACCTGAGGCATCTGAGAGAAGCTTATGAGTCACTACTGAAGCTTGATCTGCCTTCACAGGTATGTGTATTAAATAACTTTGTATTTCGTTTGAGTCTGGTTAAACGAACGCCGTACTCTATTGAGAATGTAGTAGTGTTTTTTGATTTCATATTTCTTTCAGAGTTGGTTCCATTGTAAAAGTTTTTCATTTTCATGATTACAGCAGTCTGTTAAGGTATGTCCCTCATCCCTAATACCACTCCCTGTATAACTGGCGACATGTGGGTGTATTAATCACTGCCTACCCCTTCGGCCTTCTGGAAATTCAAGTGTGATGTTATATTTTGAAGTGAAGAAGAAAACGTCTTTAGGCGCTTACTATAGATAGATGGTGCTAATACCAGGCTTAAGTTTTCACTTCTTACGGCAGTCCCCATGACTATTTGCCTATTATTATTTATTTTATTGTGATATGGGTTAGCTCTTGAACTCAGAAGATGCCTGTTCACTCTACTCTGAAGGCTGACGGGTTATATGTGAAAGAGAACATAGATGCTGACAGATACTACCACTATTTGGCTGTGCGCATAATAAATATGGAGGGGAAGCGCTGAGTACGACTAGTCGGTATATCGACCAAGTGCTGATGGTAACCTGCAGTACGTCTGGTAGTCCGATAGTGAAAGGCCGCTACTTGTATACGTGTTCCACTGATGATCCCATATAAATCCAATTTATATCTGTTCTCAAGAAGACAGCAAATCTTCTCGAGAACAGATATTAATTAATGAATCATGAAATTAGATATTATGGCCAATCTGTTCATAGTACTATATTTGTTCTCTAGACTGTACGTACTATAGCCTGTTCCAAAAGTATTTGACGAAACTGTAAACAAACCCTGTTTAGGTTAAATTCTTACGCAATCAGTTACTTAAGGGGATTAGTAACACATTCATCTGTATTTCGAAGGTTTCATCTTTAGGTACAGATAGTGCCCTCCACGAAGACGCGCCCCACTCCGCGATTACTGCACTGTAAGCTGTTTTTTAGTACGGGCCGGAGCGAAGTGGGGCGTGTCTTCGAGGATGGCACTATGTAAAGTCCCCGTTACGAGAAGCTATATATTTTGTAAATAAAGAACTTCTACTAAGTTACGTAGCGCAACAAATAATACCAAATTCAATCAACTCAAATTAACGTACTGTCGTCTAATGTTTTGTGGTACAGAAACGCTTCTGAGTTCCAGCTTTGTAGCTTCTCGTGAGGGGTTTCTTTAGTGTTAATTTATGCCAATTTTAATTAATTCCAGCCTCTTAGCATAGTAGAGAAGGTCATATTCGACTACCGCGTGCACGGCATGGCAGTGTTCCTACAACGCGCTCACAAGCGGGTGAAGGGACTAGGAGAGAAGGAGACGTGGAAGATCGAGGATTTCTCTGACTACGGAGCTATTACTAACCTTGTGAGTATTGAAGCAGGATAATTTTAGACTTCTTCTTTAAAATAACCTAATACTGTACCACCTTATAGCCCATAGCTACTGTTCCAATTGTCTTTTTACATAGGTTTGACTTATAATAGGTATGTAAAGTTTTGACAAGATTTAACATAAAAAACGGACAGAATGACAGACGGTCAGACGAACTGACAGACGGCATTGGAATAGTACCGTTTTGCACCCTTTGTTTTACGGAACCCTAAAAAGCAGATATCCAAGTCATGAGCACTAATATTATAAGCCAATGCCATCGATATATATGATGTCTTCTAATCCTGCAAAATAATTGCTAATTGTGCTAGTTGCAATAGCACAATAATTAGAGTTGTAGCAGAACTTAACATTGGCCTAAGTTCTTTAAAAGCATACATGTAACATTCACAACATTGACTGAGAACATTATCATGTCCATAACATTTCCAAATCTTCAAGTTACTTTTCACTTACAAAACTGCACATATTTCCAGCCACATCTCCTAGAAACCTACTTGAACGAAGCATTCTCAGCGATCCACAAGTGTGTGGTAAGCAGCGGTCGCCGCGAGAGCCCCCTTCTGGCCGAGGGCAGTGAGCCCGCCGCCACATTGCAGAAACATACGCAGCAAATACTGTTAGCTTATGTGGCGGTACTGCAGGATCTGGCGCTCAATCATGCGGACCAGGTAATAAAATGATAGGTAGAAATATTGTTTTTCACAAGTGTCTCGTAAGCAACGGTCGATGCGAGAGCCCTACTGACTGGGGAAGGTGACCAGGTAATAATGACAAAGTAGCTTTGTGATGACCTTTGATTTGAATGTGCAGATGTTCTATTTAATAGTTTTATCCCCACTGGAGAAGCTCTTGGCCTGCATCTCAACTGATGGTAAGAGATGATAAAGCCGAAGGTGCAAGCGAGCTTCACTCGGAATCCTAAACCACAGAGGAACTGGCTTTCTTACCTCTGACTGCCAAAACACTACCAACAATTAAACCGAGCAGAAAATATCTCCCCCACTGGGAATCTGACCCGGGACCTAGACGGGTCTGAGACAGGAGGCGGTTAAAATGTCTTCATCAAGTTTGTCTTGTTCAAAGTATGTCTAGGGCACTTCAGTTTCAATATATCATACATAACAAAGGATGCTTCGTCCCTTGGGAGACTATCTAGTGGATGAGAAATAATGAGAATGATCTCCAAACAGTAAAGTTTCACCTTGAACTAGGGTTATAGTTTTTCGACTGCCCTGATTTTAGGGATGTTTACATAAAACTTGAGAATATGAAGCATGAAGAGATTTCTACATCATGGTGACGATAAAAAAAAATTACCTTCCGTTGTACAAAAACACTAATCTATACACTGCAGCGTTACAACTAAGGGAAAAGAGTGTTTTCGATGAACTCTGGCACCCAGAGTAAGATTTAACTGGTGTTTAGGGTGCCAGCGTCCTCGCCTATAATTTGAACATATAACAGTAGTTGTACGACGAGCACAGTATAATATTATTATTATTAAGTTACTAACGATGATAAGGAATGTTATGCCCGACAGGGCCCACAATGCTCCAAAACGAATGTATGTCTTTATGTACCACCATCTTTATGTTCACATTGTGGAATGCAATAAATGTATTGAATATTGAGAGTGCCATCGATGCCCCTTTAACTGATCTCCTTATTACATGATTATTATTCTACTGTTTCCAGGAGTTCAACAACAGCAACCTGTCAGTAGCGTTAGAGCAGCGCTTGGAGGAGGGCGGCAGTACTGTAGCTCGCAGCTGGCAGACACGGCTACTAGTCGCCGGCGCCAACGCGCACTACACGCGACGCGTCACGCTGCCCAACATAGCCACCGCTGTAGATCAGTATGTACATTCTTCTGCAGATTATTCCAGGGTTAAAAGGTTTGGGTCATACGGGAAAGTTTACCGTGTACCTAAACGCATTTTGAGGGACTTATATCAACGTAAAGGTACCCAGTCAGTCGGGCTATGAAAATCAAAATGACGCGTCAATGTTAAATGTGATAAAGTCCGAAGTGATCAACGTTTACGTAGAATCATTGTACTGTACTACATACACCCCTGCCTAGCGTTTTCCTAACTATGTTGGGGTTGGCTTCGAGTCTAACCGGATGCAGCTGAATACCAGTATTTTACATGGAACGACTGCGTATCTGAACTCCGCAATCCAGTAACTGAGTAATACGATTGGTAAGACTGGTTGTCAGACTTTCGGGCTTCTGATGACCCGTAACGACTGTCAAAGATCCACGAATGGCAGTCGGGACCAATGGCTTAACGTCTTTCCAAGGCACGGAGTAGTCTCAGTATGTAAGGATGGTCACCCATTCACGGACCAACCCCGGCAAGCGTAGCTTAACTTGATGGATCGACCCGTGCGGCTGTTATTACTTAGCCACGAGCTCCTCCATTGTGCTACTTACACCATCCCACCTAAATTAGCGCGTCTATAATTAGAACTAACGAGTCTACCATAAACTTTACGAGCACGTTCTATTAAAATCGACTTAATGTTCGGTGAATCTGAACGCGTGGCCATGCCGACAGAGGGAGCTTTCCAGTTTTCCGAACAAAAAGTGACATACGAACGAGACGATCGCGTATTCGCGCTACGCTTTTAAATAGGACGCGGGGTACTGCAGCAAAAACTTCACCACTGATTTCAATCCCTTATGTTTCCAGCATCGGCTTCCCAAAACTAACACAAGCTCTACTAGCAACAAAAGAAGCCCTGAGCACACTCGAAAGCACAATTGCTGAGACATACTTGGAGCACAAAGGAGATCCTTTAGTTGGTACCATAGAGCCGAGCATGGACATGGGGCGACATAAGACTGACGCTGATGCGGTCGTGGATGATGCCAGGCCCTATGTCTACGAGATTATCAACAATCTGATTGCTGTACATGCTGAGGTAATTTTTTTTTTTTTGTTTATTGTAAGAAATTAGCAAATATGAGCGCGTGGACCGTCGACTAGGGTGCACGTGCGCTACGATGTGTTCGGAGCACTGATGTCGTGTTTATTTCGAGTTTATTTGGTGCGTGTAGTGTCATGAATTATTTTTAATGATATAGTGAGATTTTTTAAGTGAGGTTGTTGTTTTGTTTTGGTGGTGGTGAGTCGCCAAGTGAAATATATTGCGGAGGCTAATTTGGTGAGATCTTTCCATATATTTCAGTGAGTTGCAAGACCGCCTTAGTTCCGTCATTTTAACTCACTAGTTTATTTGATCCCTACAGGTTTAATTGGTTTTATGGGCTAGAGAATGTGCGAATACCGCTCTTTCATATGATACCCCACAGCCCCACTTCAAATTTTTACAAAAAAAAAAGACGTGTGGCACTCGGGGACTGCCGCGGTAAAGCTATTGTATAGCATTTTTTATCAACTTATGCAATTATAATTATTTATACCAATGCCACCTAGAGGCGAGTTGCTGAACTAAAGAGACAGACAAGCGTGATATTTCAAAAAGTCATTAAAAGTTCTGCTATTCATCGATAGATGGCAAAAAACTAAAAAGTATTACCGCTGTGCCGACATCTCACAGTATACCTGGTTAAATTTAGGTTTCGCGATATTTCACTGATAGTGTAGCCATCTTCGTGTTGATTAATGATAGGTGCTCTTTCTGGAATATTTAAATTTCTCGGCATTGTAAAATATTAACCCGAATACAAGAAATAGCAATGGTGACATTGACAGGAACTGTTATTCACATTTATAGTTTTTAAAACTTGACACAACGTAATGGGAACATCAAACTAATAAAAAGGTTTTAATTTAACTATTAATAGTCAAGGATCATTCGTCGTAAGTAAATTTGAACTTTGTTGTCAAACAGTTAAACATAATTTTCAATACAACACTCTCGTTAGATTATTTTCGTTACGGAATTTCTGGATTCGGTCTCCACGCTCAAGGCCCGCGATAGAAGCTATGCAATAGCTTAAAAAAACTTGTTTGCAAAATAGTTGGGAAAACTCATCTAAAACTATTCCAAATTTCAAGTTTGTTCTTGAGATATCCAGCTGTGACAGACAGACGGACAGACAGACTGAGTCGCACCATAAGGGTTCCTTTTTACCATATTGGTACGGAACCCTAATTACCAATTAAGGCGTGGAAAAGAAGAAAAAGAACGTTAAGAAAGGTGCATAAGGCGTATAAATAAAGTATCTCTTCCGTCACATTTTCTTACTTACATATATACGTATTTGTAGAATTTTGAACATTATGTATTGAAAACATTCAATAATGTTGAAATAATACTAAATTCATTGTGATCAAGTATTTATTGAACACTTTACTTATCTACTATCTTTTGAATTTCTCACCATCTGATTTAGTACTGAATGTGCGCCTAGATGGCGTTGGGATCGAGTTAGATCGCGCTATCGTTTGCTGCACGGCGTTTGGTTGGGTGGCACGGAGCAAGGTATTCGAGTTAACTTTGCGCAGAGGCAATATCGTAACCAATGAGGTTAATCCGAGGTGCGATTATTGCTAGTTGAAAACTTTACCAATACCCCGCCGTGTGGACGTGAAATACCGTCCGCGATGGCAATTTTTGAATGGCCGTAGTTGGCCTGAGAAGTGGGGGAATACTGAGAATTCCTTGAGCTAGTAATGGCAATTAATGCGATTTCGCATTAATTTCATTAGCATGTGAATTCTTTAGTCTTAGCATATTAATTGCTATTGCTATGCTAATTGCTAATATTGCGATAATTGATAATAATAATGAAGTAAGTGAATTTTGTTAATATGCGAATTAAGGCGACCGCGCTTCGGTCGCCTTAGGTAGGACGTCTCCGATGCCGTCCTCTCCTAGCCTAGCGTGCGTTTAGTTTACTCGCCTATAACGTTTTATTTGTGCTAGTACATCCCGGTTCTGGTAACATTGATTTCCTATCGGGATTCCCCAACATAGTTCTCGTGGTGCGCAGATGTAGACGACACAGATTCCGGTTGAACTGGTTGTGAAGGTGCATCAGCATTCTGCACCTGACGCACCTGTACCGAACGGGACGGAGTCGGTTCACATTCAGCTAAAAAGCTATTGTAATGAATGACCAATGTGTTTAAGTTATAGATGGCTTTTTAAATTGGTGATTGATGTTCCGTAAGAAAGATTTTAGAGCACTGATTTATTAAACATAAACAATCACGCATTCATTCAGTCAATACACGACCCTAAGTACGATCAAATCAAAGACAATAAGATAATAATTGTTAAACATCATTCTTCGCACCACCCTGCTCTGCTAATGCTAATAATTTAATTAATTAAACAAACAAGCATTCATTCAATATACAACTCTAAGTACGCGCAAATCAAAGATAATAAGATAACAATTGCTTAACCCATTCTTCGCAAGTTCGCAACACCTGCTAATAAACACACGCAAACGAGGTCACGGTCACGTGAAACCGATAGATTTAGTATTCCCGATTTCCCATGGGTGCGACGGAGAGCGAGCGCACGACGACGCTCGACGCTCTGAAATATGATAGTTTAAAAAAGTACGAAGCGATAAATTCACTTCGCACTTCACAGAATTTCGCAACTAAATTTCATTTGCTAAATGCTAAATGAGCATTCGCATGCTAACAATGAATGCGAATGCTAATTAATCCATCACTACCTTGAGCTATGATGTGAGTAGTTATTGGACAACACTTAAGAGGCTTGAAGTTACGATCGCTGTATTGTTCGGTGCAAATTCTGGAGCAACGTCATCGGAGTTCACACTACATGAGGGTTTGTATGTAATTTTTTTTCGTATTTAAATTATATATCGTAGATGTCTTGCGTGTATTTCCAAATACCTCTGGCCAGAGAACGGGTGTCGCTCGCGCCTTTTCTTCACCCCCGGCCGATAACAGCCCCTTGCATAAGAAGGTGGACCCCACAGGCCCAGGGCCCTGCAGATACTAAATCTGCCTTAGCCAGCCAGGTTTAATAGCTCGGTTCGATAACGTTAGGAAGTGTTGTAACTTGAATCAATAATGTATTCTCATTTTGTTTCCAGGTGGACAGCGTATGCGGCGCGGCATCGTCCCGCTACGTGCGCGACATCTGCGAGACGGTGTGCGAGGAGCTCGCGCGCCTGTGCGCATGCGCGCCGCCGCCCGCCAGCGCGGCCGCCGTGTTCCAGGCGCGCCTCGAGTACACGCTGCTGCAGGTGGCGTGTGCCGAGCATCTCACGAGGAAGGCCGAGTGAGTGGATGTATAGGCTTACCGTTTAAATGAGATGAGTTTGACGCCCTTCAGCGAGAGAATGACTGAGCTCCCGCGATACGTCACCACACCCCTCCTGCAAAGTGCAGAACCTCTGGCACCGTCGCAGAAAAAGCTGTAGTGTCCAAATGTCTGCATATAAAATATGCACATCGTGTCCATATAAAATATGCACCATACCACATAAAAAAGCCATTTTTAATAAAAATCTACTTGGTATGGCACCCAAAATCTACAATAAGCTACCTGAACACATAATTGAAATTAAAAATATAGATCAATTCAAAAAAAAACTACACATACTTTTAGTTGCGAAATGCTACTATCATATTAATGACTATTTAAATGAAAAATGCTAGGCCTACTACATCCGATTTATTATATTGGGGAAAATCAATACTACTCTTATGAATGATCAATTTACTATTTATACTTTTAATTTGATTTCTATTAGTTTTAATTCTGACTGTAATGTATTATTCTGACCTAGTATTTGAATTGTTATTTCCATTGTTTCGAACTTAATATTTTATACTTGTTTGTAATTTAATTTTCTACTGTTTTTTTTTTTTTTTATTCTGACATTTAAATATTATTGTAATTATTTCATAACGCTGACATATTTAATTTTATCTTGTACGTACTCACTTTTTATTATTTGCATACCCATGTGATGGTTAAACATGGAGAACTTTATTTCTATTAACAAAAACATCAATGTATATCTGTACCTATGTTTGCAAATAAATAAATGCAGTGTACATTTTACAAACATGGAAGATTTACATTTAAATGTTTTATCCTATATTTTCAGAAATTATTTGATGGAAGCGTTAGCTGGCATCCCCCAAATAGAAAGTGAAGAAGAAAAAAGGTAAGTTTTAAATTAAATTAAATTCATATGGCGTCTGTTACATACACTGCCCTAACCACTCAGTAGTTGCCATGCAGTTTGGTTGCTACCATGGTCTGCCGTGAATGGGTTCTGGCCTTGACGGTTTTCTGGCGATTGATCATCGGGTTTAGTTTCGGTGGCTTACCCAGATTAATGGGCACCATATTCTACGATTATGTCACTTTTACGAATTGCTGAATAGTAAACTGGTATTCCAGAAAACCGCGATTATGTGTGTGTGTGACCATGCTGTGGTAACCTATAAGTGAAAGAGTAGGTACATCTACTTAATACCTGATGTTGCTGGTTATTTATGTGTCATGTATTGTATACATAATTATTATGTATTTTGCAGATCCTAAATAAATAAATTAATTACTTCAGTTGCCCTATCGTAGTGCAACATTAAGTGGTTAAGAAACAGCTTCTAGTTAATTGACTCAGGTGTGACTTTGCGGAAATCCATTATAAAATACAATAGATGACGTATATTTAGTAACCGAATCCGCTTAACTGTTCTTGAAGTGTCATAAAGAAACCTGTAAGAAATCGACACGTGTCTCACCTCTTAACGAGGCCTCCTCAGGATGACGATTGACTTGTTGCGAACCCGGACACAACGTGTTGCCACGTCAAGCGCCGAACGCAGAGTTACTTCTTTATGACTCTTTAAGAACAGTTAAGCGGATTAGGTTACTAAATATATGTCGTCTATTGTATTTTTTTTATTGATGCAGCTTCTGTATGTATACCTATCCTTGTTTCGCAGACGGATGGACACGATAGTGTACGACTTCAAGAAAAGGATGGAGCTGCAGCTGGCGAGCCTGAACTGTAACATGGAGACTGTGTAACGTATACATATTGTAATTTGTATGTAGAACATATATGGATATTATATACTTGTAGTATTATGTATGTAGATGTATTTGGTTTAAAACCAAAAGCTTTAAAAGTATTGTTATGCGATAGATTCGGAGCGATGCCTTGTTGAACAATGTATTATATTATATCTTAATTGTATGTTTTATACTTGCCTAGTGCGATTTGTAACTAAATCAATGATTAATTTTCATAATTCTTACTACTGGGCTACGTAAAAGGCGATGAAATGTGATGCCTAGGATTTTTAATTTGTATCTTTATATATTATTATTTAAAATCATTCATTTAAAATGCATACTATGTATAAGATAAAGTTAAATTATAAAATAAGTAACGTATAAAAATATATGAGATATTAAATCAAACATTTTGAGACTGTTTCACTTAGTTCCCGGACTGCATATTCTGGTAACTCTGAAAGTACATAATTTTAATAGTTACAAAGTGATAGGTAATGTTCAGAAGTAGGTAGTCTGATCTACAAGCAAGGGACGCACATATCTTTTAAATTGCGTACGGTATGTTGACTCGAAACTTGTATGATTCTAAATGAGAAAACATAGTGCTGTTTCGAAAGCCATGAAAAAGGTGTTTAAGGTGCCTTTAAAACTACACACTTCATAACCTCAACATCATTCCAGTACTACATCACCACAGTACCGACTATGTAGCTCAGGTATATTATTAAATTGGCGTGTAACTGGTAAATCTGCCCCGAATTGTCTATGAAAGCTGATAGATCACCTGTGCTGCCTGTTTGTGCAACATCGATGTCATAGTAGATCCGGTCTCTGAAACCATCTTGCGGAAATATCCCTTTTTGTTCTGTAGCAGTATATGCGGGTGGTCGAACTCCATCAAACGTCCGGCGTCTAGAACTAATATCTAAGAAAAACATATCATCAGTTAGTTGTTTTCTAAACAGTCATTGAAGTCGCTTGTAAATGCTCTATTTTTCAAGATTTTTTTCTGAAATGTAGACGAAATTGGACTTTCCTCTAATAAACGCAACAGGTCAGTGTGAAGTCTCCCCTTTTTTAACCGACTTCCTTTTTTAACCGACTTCCCCAAAAGAAGGAGGTTCTCAATTCGGTTGTATTTTTTTTACGACAAAACTTACTTTATCAGAATCAATGATAGTATTCAGCCTATGCGCTATAGTGAGCACGGTGCAGCTATTGAAGTGTAGTCTGATGGCCGTCTGTATCAGTTGATCGGTCTGCGCGTCCACATTGGCAGTGGCCTCATCCAAGACTAGGATCCGGTCGTTATGGACGATGGCCCTCGCTAGGCAGACCAGCTGACGCTCTCCTACGCTGAAGTTTGAACCGCCTTCTGACACTTCTTTGTAGAGAGGACCTGGAAAGTTATTACTTATTATAGGGTAAAAGTTACAAACATCAGGTGGTGATAGGGATTTTTGCCCTGTAAGGCCTTAATTACACCGTGAAACACACCATACTTTTTGGGAATCGAACCCAACACAACACCTTGCACGCGCAGGCATCGTGACCAGCACGTCACTGGTATAGCTGAGGTGCGGCGCGACGGCGACACGGCTCGGACCGTTGGTCATCGGTCCGAGCCGTGTCGCCGTCGCACGGTGGGCTGAAAATCGCCTTTCATAGACTTAGCGACTTGAATGTTGAAGGGTCCTTTTTTTGGCTAGAAATGGAATCTGCCGATCATTACTATACTATAAAATTTCATATGAGGCAATTGCGTGTACATATGAAGGAGTTATAATTTTTTTAAGAAAAATTTGTATGGAGCTGACATGAAAACTGAGGATATCTCTGGAATCATAAGGTTGGCCATTATTTCCTTACACACAGATATAGTACTATTTATTTATAATTTTTTGACATACTTTTTAATGTGGCACCATTTGTGCTCTTTTTTTTAAAAATCATCAAAAATAAAAAAAATCTTTTTATGTTGATAATGCTTAAATACTTTAAATATAAGTATGCCAAGTCTAGTTTATAATATTTTTTTATACTATAGGCTAAAATAGTCTAAGAAATCACAAAAATTCATTTCACTAAATTGAAATGACATGGTAATTATGAATTACCTTTTGAATGTAATCTCCTCTAATGGTCAAGTTCTCATTACCTAATGAGCTCATTGAGGTAATCACCTCATAATATGACTAAATACTTATGTACCTAATGAATTAACTAATTAAAAGGATACACACAACAAATAATTAGGGTATACGTTAATTTAGCTATTAGTGCAGGATCACCTTAATGAGGGTAATTAGGTAAGAAGAAATCACAAATTTCGTTTTTATACCTACGTGGGATATCTACTCTTAATATTAAGAAAAAAATTAAATATTTAAAAATCTATCTACCATAATAAACAAAAAAAGTTAACTTATTCTAAACTTCTTCGTCATTATCAGAATCCACTTCAGAATCAGGCTCTACAATTGACATTACATCTAAGAACTCTATCGGAGCTTCCTGATCCTGAAGTAGGTCTAAAGTTTCCTTAAAGTATGTTTGCTTCTTATGGGCATCCAGTTTTGGTCTTATTGAAGTAATAAGAGTATCAGAAGAGACGATAAGCATATTGAGGACATCCTCGTTTGATGCTTGTCTGCTCTTCTTCCTCGAATGGTGTTCTCTGAACCTCCTAAAATCTTTGTTTCGAGCCTCTGAAGCTTCTTCCGAAAGACTCCCTATTGGCACAATAGCATTTTCTGCGATTATGTCCCCTCCATGAATTAATAATTTGTGTACAGTCGATGACATGTAATACCAATTATACAGTTTCACGTATTTTTCCGCGGTTATTTTAGTGTATTCTTTAAATTTAGGGACATCTATAATCTCTCCAGATGTGATAGCTTGTAGAATCACAGCAAACCTGCGGATCAGGTCTTCATCTAGTCCAGTGATCGCTGCAGTTTTATCAGGAAACTCAAAAAACCTCCTCGCTGTGTTACCATCGTTAGTTGTGCCTGATCCTTGCTTAACGATGTCGATCAAAAGATTGAGATCATCTTTAAATCGATCTTGGATATGTTTTTTCCTTGACTGTAACAACTCTTTGTGATCTTCTACTCTCGCAGACCACTTCTTGAAATCGAGACGATAAGCTATGTGTAGAAGACATTCCATCACATTAATGCGCGCATGCAGTGACGATAACCCAAACTCATATACACCAGGAGAAACGGTTTTTGACGCAACGGCATTTAAATTATTCATTTCCGTAGGCTTAGCCAAACACAGATAGCAGGCCGCATTTGATTTAGCTTCAGAAAGATATGTACATATTTTGCCGTCAATCATCGTCATCATTAATTGATGACTAATCTCATTTCCTTGGTATTTTGAGGGAACCAGAGCCTTGATTTCGTTATCCATTCTAGTTTTTTCATCCATGACAACTTCTTTGCTCTCCTTCAAAAAACTGAACTGCACTGGACGACAATACGTAGATGAGCAGGGTTTTGGATTCGTCCATGCGGTATCATCTCCAGCCATTAACTTTAATGGAATCAAAGAAGTCATAAATACGCTTGCATCATCTTGCTCACTCACCAATTTGCTTATATCTACTTTGGTTGGATGCACCGTCAAATCCCCACTTTGATATTAATATTAATTGTTTGCCTTGTATGACATTAGTACTAGGAAGACTTTCAAGAATCTTGTTCACTGTTAAATCTAGTAATGCTTGTAGTGCAATCTTAGCTGAGGAATCTGTTACAGTCACAAATGTCTTCGGAGGGTAGCACTCCAGCTTAGCCTTTTGTACTTTATAGTAAGATGGATATATATCCTTTGAACCTTGTCGAATTGTCGTTTCCCTCAAAGTGGTGTATTGCCATTTCGATAGTTTCAATGAAAGTAGCAAACCTAGTGCTTTCTCTGGTGAAAATAATGGTGAAGAAACTGGTTTCTTAATCATTTCCTTAATTTTTGCCGCTGCGTCTGGATTTTTGAGCATATATTCAATAACAAATGCAATATCCTCACGACCATCTTGTCTAAAAAGAGCTGAAGCTGAATATGCTAATTCAATAGGTTCTTCGCCTGTATGTTCGTCAGATCGTCTCTTCTTCTGCTTGTTGCCTAGATTTTCAAACGGCTTTCGAGATCTTTTTGTCATTGTTGAAGTTGATGTCATCGTTGACGTTGATGGTACAGGTTCAGCACAAATATTTTCACTTGGTTCTTGAATGAGCAAATCGGTTTGCACGCAGTTTGGCCAATCAATATTTGTCTGAAGCCAACTACTGTAATCACGTCTAAAAATTTCAGTTTTGCGGTGGGATCGTAACCATCTCTTTTGAGCTGCCCGTGTGAAACTACGACAAAATTCTTTCAGGGTATCACTGTCTTCATCAGAAAGGCTAGAACCCAGTCGAAAAACAATTGAATTGAACAAGATTTCATGATCGAAGGAAGAAGTATCCTGGGTTCTCAAAATAACAAACAAATCCAAGTTTGTAATTATGCTTTCCATTATTGACAATCACTGAAACGCAGGGTGCTATCAGATGTTAGCAGTAGAAATGCTCAAAATGAACTGAAGCTACGAACCAGATTTTTGACTATTTATTGTTATTGACTAATGAGGGTATCACATTTACCTAATTACCCCCATTAAGGTGATCCTGCACTAATTGTTAAATTAACGTATACCCTAATTATTTGTTGTGTGCATCCTTTTAATTAGTTAATTCATTAGGTACATAAGTATTTAGTCATATGAGGTGATTACCTCAATGACCTCATTAGGTAATGAGAACTTGACCATTAGAGGAGATTACATTCAAAAGGTAATTCATAATTACCATGTCATTTCAATTTAGTGAAACGAATTTTTGTGATTTCTTAGACTATTTTGGCCTATAGTATAAAAAAATATTATAAACTAGTTAAAGTTAAATTATTTAAAGCATCATCAACATAAAAAGATTTTTTTTAATTTTTGAGGATTTTTAAAAAAAAGAGCACAAATGGTGCCACAATACGAAGTATGTCAAAAAATTACAAATAAATAGTACTATATCTGTGTGTAAGGATATAATGGCCAACCTTATGATTCCAGAGATATCCTCAGTTTTCATGTCAGCTCCATACAAATTTTTCTTAAAAAAATTATAACTCCTTCATTTGTACACGCAATTGCCTCATATGAAATTTTATAGTATAGTAATGATCGGCAGATTCCATTTCTAGCCAAAAAAAGGACCCTTCAACATTCAAGTCGCTAAGTCTATGAAAGGCGATTTTCAGCCCACCGTGCGTCGCGCCGCACAAATTATTAAAGATTCAAATTAGGAGAATGGTTCGTCGCTTTTACGGACTCCACCGCGACGAACCATTCTCCTAATTTGAATCCTTAATAATTTGTACATAAGCACGGCAAATAAACCATTGCCTAAAATACAGTCCACTCTTTACCTGTTGCCCGCGCTAACAATACTCTATTTTTCTGGAAATTCTAGATCTAAGCAAATATGGTATTTATTGTTTTCACGCGAATTCCATAAAACTTCTAACTACTCAATAAAGTTATGTAGCTCCCATAAGATGTGGAAGAAGTAACACTGTATGATGTATAATTTGCATTCTATATAACAGTATGCAACCGATTACTGTAAGAACACTTAACTACGACATTTCAATTTAACAAAATCCTCGGTTCGGATGATGTTTTCATCTCATCTCTAAAGACTAGAATCTATTTTCAGATGGGAATTCTCAGGCCAACTACGGCCATTCAAAAATTGCCATCGCGGACGGTATTTCACGTCCACACGGCGGGGTATTGGTAAAGTTTTCAACTAGCAATAATCGCACCTCGGATTAACCTCATTGGTTACGATATTGCCTCTGCGCAAAGTTAACTCGAATACCTTGCTCCGTGCCACCCAACCAAACGCCGTGCAGCAAACGATAGCGCGATCTAACTCGATCTTAACGCCATCTAGGCGCACATTCGGTACTAAATTCCGATCGCGAGGAAGATCGAAGGTTCAACCTAATATGTTTGGTTCGGCTTCCAGTCTAATCGGATGCAGCTGAATACCGTATTTTACATGGAGCGACTGCTTATCTGAAGGGCGAAGGTTACTATTGTACTTATGTACAATCGTACGATTAATGATTGTAATGTCCTGTGGACACCTAAACAATAAAACCAAAAGGTTAATTACTTGAGTACATAGCTACCAAAGATCACTTATGGGAACCACGGAGGGACGGCTGTATTTTTTTAATGAAGGCATTCCTGAATCCTGACTAAATACAATCCTAGAGAATACAAAAATTTTTCGCTTAAATTCTTTCGCGTTTTAAAAACAGCAAAAATGTAAGTAATCTTAGTTTTTTAAGGACTAGATATTATTATCTTTATGGTTGCTATTGTCCTTAAAAACGTTTATCTGATAAAAGGGGCTAGAAAGAACAAAGGTTTGTTTGTTTGCCATAACTTAACATCACAACATAAATAATGTATACAAAGTATACAAACTAAGGTTTTGCAGTACTAAATGACGGTTGAAATAAAATATAACATGTACTACTAACTTTCATCTCCCTCTGCCTGTAGTTCCACATTGTTTAAAGCATTCACCAACACTGAATCGGGATACTGATCGAACGGGTCCAAATTCTTTCTTATATTGCCGCTGAACAATACCGGCTCCTAAAATTTGAAAAATTACTATATTCCACTGATCTTCACCAAGCAACAGAGCGAATTCGGTAGAAAGAGTTTGCTACGTTTAAAGATATTCTCCATCGAATTTTCTCAATGCAGCCATTAGAATTATCAATAGGGTAGGGGAGGATTTGCATTAAAATTCTTACTTGCGGAATAATTGATAACTTCTCCCTCAAATCGTGTAATCCAATGCTGGTGATGTCTATTCCGTCAATAGTGATGGTTCCCTCTAAATACGCCAATCTGAACAAGGCTTGGATAATTGATGATTTACCTGCACCTGTTCTGCCCACAATTCCAATCTGGAATAAAGAAGCAAATAAAGAAAGGCCTATTTTGATGAAAACAATCTGAAAGGCTTTAATAACGACAAAAAAGTGGTCCTATGTATGTCCAATGAAAGAAAAAACTAAGAATAATTTTATGAGATGGCGATATTTACCTTTTCTTGTGGTTGTATGGTGAACTGCAACCTCTGCAGCACGTAATTTCCTTCCAGGGAATACTTCAGGCTCAAATTGTCAAACTTTATCAATCCTTCTGCAGGCCAGTCGGCTGGAGGTTTCCTTTCTTGAGGCTGCAAGTGAATGATGAACAACTTTTAATCAGCGAGGAGAAATAATTTAATTTATAGCATTCGGTAATACGCAGACATTGTCCAGTTCTGCAAATGTGCATCGGATATCATGTGCTCATACTCGTAGTTTCACCAAATTTTAAAAGCTAAGCTACGAAACTATGTGACCGTTTCCATTGATGCTAAGCTTTGATGCTAAGCTATGACGCGGTGCGAGTAAGATGTGCTATGAAGATGTGCCGCCGCAAAGTTGCTGCGCGAGGAAGATGTGCAGCTCGAGCTATGCGATGTATCGATAGTAGGGAAGTATCCATAGCATGCATCCACAGCACGCATCCTTCCATATAAAAACATATCTTAGTTGAATCCGTTTCCACCAGTGCTAAGCTATGTGCACCAATGAATATGATTGGTGGATATCAAACGCATCCATAGCAACGTAGCATAGCACATCTCTGGTGGGAAAGCAGCCTAAAGGCACTGATCTTCCCTTCAGCAACCCACCGGCAGTCATCAAGACTGAGTGGCAAAAATGGGGGTTATGTATGTATGTCTTCACGCGAAGGAATTTTCTCGTCACTCTGTTCATTTCGAGAGGACCCTTGCCCTCCGTCGATATAAATAATGTATTCTTACACTTCTCAATGCAGATTCTTGCGGTAGTTTGGTGTACTCCAGCACTCTTTCAACGCTGGTCATTTGGTTCTCCATCTCGGCTGATTGTCGCATCCCCCATTGGAAAATACCAGTTAAGGATATGGACTGGGTGATCGCTAGACCAACCTTACTACCATCCATGTCTAAAATAATAGTAATCGGTTAGAGAACTGACGAAGCAAGGCTGTTGAGATTCAATAAGTGAATACTTTCAGATTGATATCCTTTTCTACGAAGAAGCCTTCATCAAGGAGCATCATTCGGTCACTGGATGATTTTGGTTTTTTGGCAAACAAAATATGTCAAATGTTCAATATTCAAACCATATCAGATATGGTTTGAAAATAATTCTCCACTAACCTGTCTTCATCAAGCAGCTAAAAGTGACACATATGATGAACAGCAAGCAGATGATGTCCAGAAAGTAACCAAACGCCCGGCTGCAGGTGATGAAGAGGTACCAGGCAGCGCTGTGCAAGTCCTGATGAATATCGAACTCTTCGGCTAGAAGGAACTCGGCCCCAAACGAGCGGATTGTGGCCAGACCGAGGATTGTGGCGTTCACATGACCAAATACCGGGCTACGAGCTGGTGAGAACATTTTGTAATAACAAGAAAATGTTAGTTGTTGAAGATGCTAAATTAGAAGGAAGTATTACCTAGTACAGTACGACACAACTTAGATGTAGCATCAGCAAAATTCGTAATACCGATCACCATCCGAACTGAGTGCGCCTTCAAAATCACTAATCTTTATTACAGCTTTAGGTGAAAATGATCTTTCGAAAACGCAATAGCTTGTCAAGTCTTATAGCCAAATACATTCGTGAAATTGAAATGAATGAATGAAATTTTTCAAATCTTTGCTACATCTAAGTTGTGTCGTACTGTAACTCATTCATTAATAAATATTTTTTACTGGTGCGGATTTGGTTTCTAGGAAAAGGCCGCCTGTCTCGTCCGACAATCAAACGAAGGCAAAGGCCGGACATGCTAATGAGACAGAGAATCTTATACTGACCATGACCAATCCGATTGGAGGTTTTATGGGAAAACTAGCTTCCGGCAGCGGCTTCGCCCGCGTGATAAATTTATAAATTATAGTTTACTATATTATGCATGTATTATACATATAAACCTCCCTCTTGAATCACTCTATCAATTTTAAAAAACCGCATCAAATTCCGTTGCGAAGTTTTAAAGATCTAAGCATACATAGGGACAGACAGCGGGAAGCGACGTTGTTTTATAATATGTAGTGATAGTGAAGTCATTTTATCAGACTAAAAAATGTCCACTGCAGGAAATATTGGGAACTATAATTAAGTCATGCTTACTGATCCCTTCCAGCCGTTTGACGGCTCCAGTAGTCCTGATGTAGATAACGCGGAATATATAGAATATAACCATTGCAGCAGCGATCGGAATTAAGAGAGTGATGTCTGTCATCAATATTACGATGACTACTCCTATCAGGTTCAATACTATCTGTAAGAAATTAAATAGTTAGACTAGACTTAAACGTATTCTGTAGACCTTTCCAACAAAAGGCTACGATTTATTCTTCGCCTCTTACGTTACACAAACTTGATAAAGCCCAAGATTGGGGGCTTGTAATTACAGCCGCGCATAACCGCATAACTTGCCACGGTTGGTCCGTGGATGGGTGACCATCTTAACATACCAAGACCGTCCGTGTCTCGTAAAGCACGTTAAGTCGTTAGTTCCGGCTGTTATTCGTGTATCTTTGACGTCCGTTACGGGGCGTCAGAAGCCCGAAAGTCTAGCATCCAGTCTTACCAAGGGGTATCGTATTACCCCATAACTGGGTTGTGGTGGTCAGATAGGCAGTCGCATTGTTTAACATGATTGTCAGCAACTCTGCAACATTCCATGTTGCTGAAACAATGTTATGCAACTTTGCTCCCCATAAATATGGCGTTTTACTTTTCTTTATTTAACACTGCAGATAATTTAAGATAACTAAAGACAGTCTTTATATAACTGAGTTGTGGAGGTCTGATAGGCAGTCGCTCCATGTAAAATACTAGTATTCTACTGCATCCGGTTCGACTGGAACCCGACGTCAATATAGTTGGTAAAAGGCTAGGCAGATGATGGTGATGGTAAATCCCAAGATTCGTTTATTTGCCAATCATAGCAATATTATTCAATGTATGTTACAGGGTTACCTGAAAGCAATCAAGCATGGCTTGCGGTAACATCTCATCAACAGCGCCCATGTCTTTGCTAAATCTATTGAGGATGCGTCCCGATGGGTTGCTTTGAAAGAAACTCATTGGAGACCGTGAAATCGCTTCAAACATTTGGTCATGTAATCTAGAAGATAAAACAAATGAATTACTTACATATCCATTAAAGTTTTTGTGTGTAGGTACTACAGACGTCAGCACATCAACCTACTCCAATCTGTCAAATCCCAATCAACATTGAACCTTATTCTTTAGCGATAAAGTTGAAAATCTATTAAATAAATTTGACAGATTGTAGTAAATAAAAACGTGCTGTTAGATTTTCAACGCTCGGCGTAGTGCTGAAAGTTGAAAATCCAACAGCATGTTTTTATTTAGACTTCTAATTATTAGTGTTGACTGAACGGGCAAAAGACTATAAATATAACAAACACTTCTTTGATACTGACTTGATGGAAGATTTCATGCACAAGGAGAAGAAGAAAAAAGCGCGTATCAAAGCAACTATGATCGTCGCTATTGTTATTATGCCAAAAATGAACACGAAATCTCTTCGCACTAGACCCTGTTCTGCCCATATAAGGACGTCCATTGTTGCGTCGCCTGATAATCTATCTTCAGCATGACTCCTGAAACAGAAAAAAAAAAACAATACACTAAACCATAAAAAGTTCTGAAATAGAAACACAGTTCTAAATTCAAGGTAGTAGGTAGCTTGAGACAATTCAGAAGCACTACAAATGGTTCTCAATTGTATTGTACCAAAAAAATACTCGTATAGGTACACCGGCGACCAACGCCAAGGCCTACCACTTTCACACAAACGGGAAGAATATGATCAAAATGATATCTTGAGTCTTACCATCGACTGATCCAATAATCGCAAGCGCTGGCACAAAACTGCGCCAGTAGGAACAGCAAACAAACAATGACTACGAAGCAACAGGGAGCGCCCGCCATGAAATAGTCACGATACACCGATCCATGCACTCTGCCTATTGTTTGTATTTCTGCATCAGGCTTTTGATCCTGAAAACATATTATAATATGCTGCAGAAATGAATACAAGCCCAATCTAAGGCCTAGTATCAAGGTGTTGCTAACAGCATCATCATCATTTCAGTCAAAAGACGTCCACTGCTGAACATAGGCCTCCCCCAAGCACCGCCACTTCGACCGATTCTGTGCTTCCCGCATCGCCGTCGCCACTCCAGAACCTTTCGGCCCCATCGGCCATCTGTTCAACGAGTAATGTGCCCTGACCATTGCCACTTAAGTTTACCAATTCTTCGAGCTATGTCGGTTACCTTGGTTCTCCTACGGATGTCTTCATTTCTGATTCGATCACGTAGGGAAACTCCAAGCATAGCCTCTCCATTGCCTTTTGATTGACTTTTAACCTTCTGATAAGGCCCATTGTGAGCGACCACGTTTCAGTGTCATAAGTCATCACTGGCATCACGCACTGGTCAAAGACTTTCGTCTTGAGACACTGCGGTATTTGGGACGAGAATATATTACGTAGCTTCCCGAATGCTGTTCAGCCGAGTCGGATTTGGCGATTGACCTCTATCTCGAAGTTGGATCTACCTAGCTGGACAGTTTGTCCTAGGTAAACATACTCGTCTACAACTTCGAGCCTAGCGTCTCCGATCATCATAAGAGTGGGTGTTACATGGGCATTTGACATTTGACATGACCTTTGTCTTGTCCATGTTCATTTTAAGACCCACTCTTTCGGAGGCTCTACTAAGGTCAAAATACAATAGACGATGTATATTTAGTAACTTAATCCGCTTAACTGTTCTTAAAGAGACTTAGAGAACCCTGTAAGAAATCGACACGTGTTTTGCCTTTCAACGAGGCATCCTCAGGATGACGATTGACTTGACAAGAGCCGAACGCAAAGAACGTCTTTGCGTGCGGCTCTTGTCGTAGCAACACGTCGTGTCCAAGTTCGCAACAAGTCAATCGTTTAAGAACAGTTAAGCGGATTAAGTTACTAAATATACGTCGTCTATTGCACGACTCTTAATGCGAAGCATTA
Organism: Conistra vaccinii; assembly: GCA_948150665.1. Classification (NCBI taxonomy): domain Eukaryota; kingdom Metazoa; phylum Arthropoda; class Insecta; order Lepidoptera; family Noctuidae; genus Conistra; species Conistra vaccinii. The sequence goes on along the minus strand of OX411317.1, from coordinate 9,381,357 downwards.
GAGTGTGCTCTACGATCGAAAAATATTTTTTGCCCCATTTCTGCAACTGTTTTTATTATTACACTCCTGCTAGTACACAGAACCTACTTAATTTATATACCATTGTATAGATGATTAAATGGAGATTAATACTGTATTTTTTACCAATTGATTTAATGCAGCAGAAATGAAAAAAACATAAAAATAGTTGAAAAAAAATTCCTGTCCGTCAATTTATGAAACTTGAAAACATTGCAGCTTGCGATAAAATCAATTTATTGAGTTAATTTTTTTTTAATACATTCGTTCGGCCACAGAAGGAACCCTATTGAAAATGGCTCTTTTATTCAAAGTAGTTTAATTATAATTAATAAAATACTAACTAAAATATAATATCTTTATCTAAATATTTCCAACCTTGACTAAACGTGTTGCCTAGCAACCCACCACGTAAATATCTAAATAAATAGTCTTTGACATTACGTAAGGATTGCGAGGTTAGAAATTTACCCATATTGATGGGTAAAACAGCAGTTAAAACATACTTCATGAAAAGTGATAAATTTAAATTTTTTGTTAGAAACTATGTTTTGAATTTCTTTTTCGTTTATGAATGTGTGTTACGTTATGAGGCGTGCACTTGAAATTTCCAATCTATTTTATTTTATAATGGATTTCCGCAAAATCACGCCTACGGCCCATGTCACGATTGCATCTTTTGGCTTGCTAAAGCCTTTGCGGAATCCGGCTTGTTCGGGAGGCTGGAAGTCGTCAAACCTGCGCGCGAGACAGTTCGTGATGACTCTATTGAAAACAGCTTGTAGACATGACTCAGAAGTGTGATGGGCCTATAGTTCTTAAGCAGGGCATTGTCGCCCTTTTTATTAAAGAAAAGTACCACCACACCTCTGTTCCATGCCTGTGGCATTTTACCCTCAAGTATAACGTAGTAGGTGATGCTATATGAAGTATAGAACCTCCTTTTGCAAGCCTATATGCCTGACCCAAAGTCTTGGCTATCAAAGGTGGTGGTCACGCCCCAATTTAAACCTTTCCTCGTCGACATCTTCCATTAATCACGTGAGGCTCGATAGCGAGGGAGGGCTTCGGAAAAATCACGCGAAATATCACAAGGGTGGTACGAGTAGCGACAGTGAGATATCACGTTATTTATTCAATATTATGGTGTTCATAAAGAATACCTATTCTATCTATCTATCTAAAGTTCGCAAACTGTATGGTTAATCTGAAGGTTATTCTGGTTGAAACTTAACCCCGAGTTTAATTATGGCCTAAGTTTTGGCACCGGCGAGCGGCGGGCGTTTCCACTAGTCAGAATATCTTGGTAGAAAATTATCAGTAATCTTACAGCAACGCTCAGGTCGATCATCATAGACCAATGTCGTCTGTGCAAGCTCAGAGTACTCGGTTGGAACAGCATCGATGCGCTCTGGACGCTGGGGATATTATCCTCTTCGTGTACTTCGCGCGCATTCTCGTTCATCAGCTGAATTATCTTCAGTTCTTTTTCCTACAAACACAATATTTTGGACCAATTTCGTATGTTTTCCCAAAAGTTCTACGTATTTATGTTATTTATATTTACATCTAATTCATCAAAAGCTCCATTTCCAATGATTTTTCCTTTGTCCATGACTACAACCTGGTCGACAGACTTGATGAACTGCAGTTGATGAGTCACCAGTAGAACTGTCTTACTGATCAAGTATCTGATCACAAAAATATCCGTTAATTTACAAAAAATCTGGATTCAAGTTTTAAATAAAATCAAACGGTGCTGTTTTACCTTTTGATGCATCTTTCGAAGATATGTTTAGCGACTTGAGTGTCCACAGCCGAAAGTGGATCATCTAGCAAGTAGATGTCGGCCTAAAACAATAACGTTTTGGCTTGTTAAGAATACCAGCTTTCATCTATACTAATATTATAAAGAGGAAAGATTTTTTTGTTTATTTGTACCGAATAGGCTCCGAAGCTACTGGTCCGATTTGAAGAATTCTTACAGTGTTAGATAGCCCATTTAACGAGTAAGGCTATAGGCTATATATCATCACGCTAAGACCAATAGGAGCGGAGCACCAATGAAGAATGTTTCAAAATCGGGGGTTTTTTTTAGCGTTAAAGCGTTTGTTGTTACCACTTACCTCCTTATAAACCGCTCTGGCCAGATTAATCCTGGCGCGTTGTCCTCCACTGAGGGAGACGCCACGCTCCCCAACAACAGTCTTGTCTCCATGAGGAAAGAGAGATATGTCTCGTTCTAGTGCACACACCTTGCAGACCTCCATATAACGTTGCTTTTGGAATGACTGTCCAAATAGAATATTTTGTCGGACAGACCCTGTAAAAGTCGAGATGACCACGTTCAACATTCCGACCATTACACCTTTATAAAGACAATTGTCACGACTGGTCTTACCCACAAAGAGCCATGGGTCCTGACTGGCGTAACTGACGGTGCCGTTGGTCTGCATAGTTCCACTGGAGCAGGGTAACTCGTTCAGAACCATGTGCAGTAGCGTAGACTTGCCAGCGCCTACTGCTCCGATCACAGTTGTTAGAGAGCCAGCAAAAATCTGAAAATTCGGTAGGTATAGGCTTAGGCTGCGTTTCCATCAGAGATGTGCGAGGTAACTGAGCGGTTCGACGATGCGTAACGAAGCTGTGAAACGATGTGAGCGTTTCCACCACACATGTGCTAGGCCACTGAGCGGTGCGAGGCGAAGTATGCGAATGTAATGCGTAGCGAATTGATTTTCTAAATAGTTCAGATAGATTTATCATATTTTAAAGTATTAATTACAGACGCCAGCACATCAACCTACTCCAATCTGTCAAATTTTCCCAATCAACATTGAACCTTATTCTTTAGGGATAAAGTTGAAAATCTATTAAAGAAATTTGACAGAATGTAGTAACTTGATGTGCTGGCGTCTGTACCTACATACTATCAAGTCTTTCATCTTATTAAAGTGAAGTCTTACCGACAACTCCAAATCTATAACGTCGTCTTTATTCGAAGATGTCAGCCATCTGCTGGATGCATTGTCAAACTTTATTGCTATTTCATCTTTACGAATGTCTGTACCACAACACAAAGAAGTTATTTTATAACTGATGATAAAAAGACGCAAAAATTTAATATTTTGTGAATTACTTACCTTTAGCTTTCTCTTTCGGATTATCTTTATCTTTTGAAGTGCTTGGCTCAGGCTTGTTCATTGTCGGTTCTGCGTAATACATACGGTTTTAAGTGGTTCTACGATCATGTGGGGCAGGGGCGTAACGTACTAACAATACCAATAGCTTTCATTTTGACAGTTCAACAACTTTCATTGCGTTATTACGTTGTTGAGCAGACAATTTTTTCGAACATATGAAACAATGAATTAGAAATATCCTTCAAAATCATTCAAGCTGTGATTGAAAGTGTGTTTCGCAATTATGGTGCAGAACAGTTGTTTTACTAATACTTCTTTACCTATGATTGTAACTCGTTTCTTCCTCGTCGCTGGCATATCTTGCATGTTGGTATGTGTTCTCGAAGGCAGTGTACAATTTTCGCTCAGTAAATAATCTCGAATCCTTTGTACCGCTACGTTCATTTCTGCTATCTAAAATAACAGAGGGAACTACACAGTCTCGCATTGATATGCTACGGGAACACGAGCTGTAGCCGAATAGAACTACTTTTTCTTTAGGAAACCGATGAAACTTCTGGGGACCTACCACCACCTCTAAAGGAGTATTATTTTATTGTGGGAAAGAGATGAAGCTCTACATGACTAATAGCTTCATCTCTTTCTCCCACTGAAGTAGGTGGCGCATGGTTCATGGCTTCAAAGACAGAAGATAAAAAATTAAATAGAAGCAGTGTTACCTGACCAACAGCTTGAGGGAAATACAACGTCATAGTTTGCTTCGTAATATTATAGTAACAAGTGAGAAAGAAAACGTTCTCAACGGTGATACGGTTCACATAAGTCACGTAGAGTAGCACGGTGATGAAGATTCCGAAACGCGATGTGAACATGATGAAAGACATGATCACACCGCGAATGTATGACGTCATCTTTATGTAGAAGATTTCGTGACTGTTGGCGATAATGAGATATAGGTTAGTGTTTTCTATTTGTAATAGGTTTGTTTGATATTTATAGCGTAGGTATTGTTTTTGAACTAGCTTATGCCCGCGGCTTCGCCCGTGTGGATGTCGGAAAAATATCCCACGGGAACTTACTACCGGGATTAAAATTGCGGGCAGATTATAAACTATCTGTTTGCCAAATTTTATCTAAATCCGTTCTGCCGTTTTTACGCCATTCTGGAACATACATCCAGACAAACGCACAAACATTCTTCGTTATTATTTTATTATATGTGTATAGATAAGTAAGCTTATTTAGATTAGTTACTTCTGAGATTGATCTTGTCGTTTGCCAGGCTATTATAGGAATCAAACGTATAGGAACTGATACCGCAATTGTAGTATTAAAAGAAAGAAAGAAAATAATATGATTGATTACTAATTGTTGTAAAGAGTCTGGATTATTGTGAGTGTCGCTGATACACATTAGTCTGTGGCGTCACGTATTGTGCATTTGTGAACTGGAATTTCACTTTCACACTTCATCTCCAGTACGCGCAAAGGGAGACAGGTTACCTGTCTCCCTTTGCGCGACTTTTGGGCACGTTGAAGGTGCTACCTGTGACAGGTAGCACCTTCAACCTATGTCCCCAAAAGTCTAAACCACAAAAGTGACTAGCCACGCACGCGCACGTATTTACTCCTACTCACCGACGAACAGTATCAATGATTTTCCTAAACGGTTTCTCCCAGGTGTACATTTTGATCACTTCCATTCCCATTATGATTTCTTTCATCAGTCTCACTCTTTCGTCTGATTTCTCCGCTGTTCCTCGTCTATAGTAAGCAGTGTTTGTTCCCAAGAATACTGGAATGTAGGATATTATGAAATTATCTTCACAACCTTACGAAAATAGGGGGATATATCCATATCTCTTTCTTGAAATCCTAGTTAAAGTTTTAATTTATCTATTTGCTTACTCTGAAAAGGAATGACTGCTACGATGAGCAGCGATCCGTATACCGCTGGCATTCCCATCTCCCGGTATAAGTAAACTGTCATGAGCTGCAAATATTTTAGAAATATCACAAGACCTCACAGACACGCAAATAAAAACCCGGAGTCACACATCGTGTCAGAAATCGAACAGATTACGTGTGATTCCGATTTTTTTATTTGTGTGTCTGCAATGTCTTATTTATAATGTCCTTTTTAATTTGCGTTTTTGTCGTAGTTGGGTTTTAGTTTTTAATTTTTTTTTTAAGACTTGAATTTTACCATCGTTTCTAGTGGTCCTATCCAGAGGTAGTGTGCGAAGAGTGGTCCAGTATCAAAACGGTTAACGTCATTTGCCATTAGATTCAGGACCAGGCCGCCACTGCTCTCGGAAGTGGCCTGGATATTTACTTTTAGAGCCTGAAATGGAAATCATGTTATTTACGTTTTGATAGCCGATAGGAAACCAAATTGCCTAGAAAACCTCTTCTTTAAGATATTTGATTTCCTATCGGCTTTTGTCTTAATATATTCTTTTATACTCTTTTTATGCAGACGAAAATATTTGTCCATGAACCGATGGCAACCGGTGCTCGAAATCCCCATAGCACCCTCAAGACACATACTTACTTCATACGGATCTCTTGACTTATGTGTTAAAACAATGAGTCTTCCCTAAGGATATTACACAAATATACCTTTCTATAAATAAGACTGCAAACGCCAACCCTCATCTTCATGCCCATGTGCATGACTCCCATCATGAAGGGATGCTGCACCATGATGTTGAAGGTGCTGCAGAAGATGATGCCGAAGGCGAAGAACACGGCTTCGCCCCAGGACACGCTGCCTTCCATATCGTAGTACGAGAACAGGCGGGACAGGTAAGTCGAGTTGCTTCTGAAATTCCAGATGGAGTTTGAAAAGCAGTTGAATAAAGGTTAGTCATAGGTAGTCGCAGGGCCGTCTTTACCCGGGGGTGCAAGGGGTGCGTGGCACCCAGGCGCAGGGTCTTAGGGGGCGCAAGTCGATCACATACCTACCATGCGTAATCACAATTAAAAAATACTTATCTGGGGCACGGTAGTGCCCCCGCCAAGACGAGCCAAGCGAAGCGCAAGGGCTACCTACCTTTTCTCGAAGCGCTTCGTCAAATATTCATTATAGGTACCTATATAAATACGCCTCATGCAGATTTCGGCACATTAGCCTTGCGTCTTGCGTTGTTCAAGTCAATTCAGATCTTAAATTATAATAATTAAATTTTTATTCCAACAAACACACGCGGAAAATTAAAATAGAGGCAATGCTTGTGGCTACAAGTGAGTGCCCGCGCGCCCTTTGACACGCGCCCCCCGCTTTTTGAAATTTCGCCGCCCGTTTGAAGCAAGTATCTAATAACTACTTAGTCACCAACACAAATTGTGTCAAAAAATGGTTATAATAAGAATCTAAACGATATTGTAGAGTAAGTATTTAATTAAATAAAAAGCCGGCCAAGTGCAAGTTGGACTCGCATACGAGAGGATTCCGTACCACGGTATCTTAAACAGGGTGGACCAAAAATACACGTCATAAAAAAAACATAGATTCCTCACATGTCAAGGGGTATTCGAAAATACCCCATGTAGGTTCCGCGATTTTTGTAGTTTTATAATTTTTTTTTGATTTTTTTTTGAGTTTTCTTGCCGGTGGTGCTTCAAAAATTCATATGTTTTTTTGTAGTGAGTATTTTCCAGTTTATTTTTTTGTAACAGTATCGTCTTGAATGTTACTTTCATACATAAAATAATAAACTTGCTAACATTCTTGCAGGTTACTCAAAAAAGTATCGATAGCACAGAAGCAGCAGCAGGAATTTCATTTTTTTGTGGTAACACTGAAATTTTCAACTTCAATTTAAAAATACAGAAATGAGGTTCCATATATTCTAGCCGACTTTAAAAACTATGCAGGTCCTAAGCTACGCAAAAAATAAAAAAAAGTTAGTACTTAACCTTCTCATTCACTGTAACTGACCTTCGAAGGTTAGGCTAAAAATCCTTTTAAGCTTTAAAATAGGTGGTCCAAATAGGGACGCCATAAAAAAAAACTGGAAAATACTCACTACAAAAAAGATATGAATTTTTGAGGCTCCACCGGCAAGAAAACTACAAAAAATCGCGGAACATACATGGGGTATTTTCGAATACCCCTGGACATGAGGAATCTATTTTTTTTTTATGAAATGTATTTTTGGTCCAGCCTGTATTTAGCAAATAAATGAAAATACTAAACGAATAATATTATTATTTTACATCATAAATTTTAAAAATCGCCAATTATGTGTATTTTTTTGCAGTTGCAGAAAATCACCCGTATTAAATAAAATACCTAATGAATTGGCGTATTTGTATAGTAGTAGTTAGTATTTGTTGACTTTATGGTACCTATACGGTATATGGTACATGCTATACAGAAGCTTTTTTATTCAAAATCTAAAGTTTATTGTGTGGGGACCCGGGTCCCTTTAATTTTTAACTTTTTTAGTTTTTATTATTTGTCGTTTAAGCAGCAAAAATTTCAACTGTCTAAATATTACGGTTCATGAGATACAGCCCGCTGCCAGACAGACAGACGGACGGATAGCGGAGGCTTAGTAATAGGGTTCCGTTTGCCATCCTTCGGGTACGGAGTCCTAAAAACGGAACACAACGATTTTTCGTTGGCAAGTGGGGGGGGGGGGGGCGCAGGCAGATTTTCGCACTCCGGCGCCCGATATGTTTAAGACGGCCCTGGGTAGTCGTCACTTTATTTTCATAAGATTGTTTCGGGCTCGGTATCCAATTTTAGGGATGTGAAATTATAAGGTAGCTCTACATGGCTACACTCGATCAAAGTAAATTAGAGCTCGTCTTAGCTGAACTAACGCGCCCCACTATCGCATTTACGTAGTGTAGGTACGTATAATACAGTGGGGAGCGTCATTTCAACTTAGACGAGCTTTAACTGAAATTTTATATCAACCTTGTGAACCATTGTGTTGTGACATTTGTTGTTGAGCATCTTGGCAGTAGTTACCCGAGTGGAGTTTCGAAATAATAAAGCGATTGCTTTATTTCGTTTTACCATAAGTATACAATAATCCGTACTCCACACGTCCATTGTTTTTCCAAGTATTGAATCAGTGTTGTTATTACCAAATTATTTAATACTTGGAAATTACTTACACAGTATTATCGTCTTGAACAGGGCTGTAGTAACGCAGCAACAATCCAAGAAATAATGGTTGCTGCAACCTATTACAGAAATACCTTAGATAAACTAACTTGGTAATTTCCACATATTTTCGAAAATACAAATGATCTATCTCGTCACCACATAATTTAACGTATCTCAGAACACATACCTACACGGTGATGTACAATCCAAAACTAAGAATAATTAATAATTTAATAAAAAAAAAAAAAATATTTTTAAAATTAGAATAGGTAACTATGCCTCCCAAGATTATAAGACTCCGTTTTCTATACTAGCGGCACAGCTAGCGGTAGGGGGTGTAGTCGTGGTTCCCCACGACCACACCCCCTACCGCTAGCTTCTTATTCCGTTGTTCGTGAACGGGACAAAAAAGAATGTAGGAAAAGGATGACCTGATAAGAAACTCCATAGCAGCCAGAATAAGGCCATACAGCATGAGCTCGGTCCCGAACACTTTGAAGAGAACTCTCCAGAGACTTGGCTTGCATCTCTCTCCGCGACGTCGAGCGTTCTGCACTTCGCAGTCCCATGCTTTTTGTACGGCATCACCTACAGTTTGGCGGCATGATTAAACTAACATTTTTATAACCATGGTAACAGGTGCAGTAGAACCTTCCCCTTTGAGATAAACGCAGCACTACAAATAAAGTTTTGGATATATGTTTGACTTATAGACTAATAGGTCATCTTTTTGTATGGGATGATGGGACTTACTTATAACATAGCTGGTGGAATGTGGGTTTATCTGCTGAAGGCATCGATCACTAATAAAGAACTAGATACACAATCAGCGGCAAAAAATGTCCTCACCGAATGAGCACCCACTTGAACATTTGGGTGCGCTTTTGATTTAGTAGCATTCGAAAGCTCCGACGGTAAACACGCGACATAGTATCGGTCGTAAAAAATTATTGCTTTTTAAACATATCTTTGTGAAATAAGCATTTCGTTTAAGGTTGAATTTACATAAATTTATATTTATTTCAATTATTATTACTTAAACACAATTTGGTGCCAGTTTTAAGAGAACTTTTGTTTGGGATTGTGTATCTAGTTCTTTATTAGTGATCGATGGCTGAAGGGCACTCTGGGCACTATTTAATTCACTCTATCTACCCCGTAAGGTAGTCCAGCAGTTATGTTACGTTTGGGACTAAAGTAAAACCTTAGACCAGCATTGTGTTCTCCTGTAACCATCTATAAATGTTTTGCTCGTTACCTAGCACATTGGAGCGATGCTCAGGCAGGGGTGCATAGAGATCAGCGTCTTTGATATCACGACTGTAGCCCATTTTAAATGTTTCTAATGTCCACCTTTAGGAAAACACATTTCATTCAAATGTTGGTAGGTATATCAAGAAGCAGTCGAGAATTTCTACATTTGTTGGAAACACCGCGGTCAACTGGCCTAAATATCTTCAGAACAATGTGGTTTTAACTGTGTCTTTTTGACAGTCTGCCATTAAACACGTTATTTTTTGGGCATGGTATCCGAAAATACGTGTAGGTAACTATTTTGAGTGTTTGCCATTCTTCGGACACTGTCTCCTACATACCCGAATGTCAAGATAGAGAATAAGTTAGCTCCATGTCGAGGATTCAGCTCTCTTCTCTGTTTTGGTCCAGTATCCATTTTAATACGAAATGATAAACTGATCACGTTCCAATAGAATTACATAAGGTTAATAACGCAATCTAGATAGCTACGGCAAATCAGTTGTGCTTTATACCTTAGTAGTAACTCATGTACATAACATAGCATTGCCAAAAGTATTGCCCTATTGGAATCAGTATCTAATGAAAAATAATTAAGTTCCTAAGTATGAATGATAAACAGAGAAATAGCTAGTATTCAATTACATAAATTACGACCAATGATGTAGATAGGTAGGTATTACATGTTAATTACGAGATAAAGAGATTTTTTGTGGAGATTCTAAAGTAAACAAGCGCTCTCAGCTTGGAGCTAATAGAAAGAAAGGTTAATTAAAAAAATAGTTTGATTTGATTGACCTACCTACTACGTGACTATAAGCTTAATTTTTAATTTAGAGCATTGATATAAATAACGAAATTATAATTAGGTTGGTACGTCTTGAGGTTTTACTTACACAATAAGTCGCAAACAAATCTATAAAAGCCTAGTTCTAATGACACACAATTAAGTACGAACAATGCTCTACTTTCGAATAACTTGTCTCCTGGTGAGCATTTGTATGTGTGGGGTAAGTATTCTATTAATTTTAATTTTTTTGTAAATAACTAACTAACTAATTAGCCTGTATTGTCCCACTGCAGGGCAAAGGCCTCCCTCTCCCTCTTCCACACAATTCTGTCTGTTGCTAGTATCGGCCAGTCCTATCGGTTTTGTAAATAACCATGTAAAAATTATACTCTTTCCAAATGGAATTACCCTACTTTATAAAATGTTAAACTCTTATTTGCAGGCGCAGCAATGGGTATACCCAACAGGAACGGTATATCCAACACAATGTCGGTATGAGTCCTGCAGCACGGCACTCGAAGACCTCAACGTGTTACTACAGCTCTCAAAAGCACTCGACAACGCCGACAAAGGATGCTCCAGTCCCCAAAACCAACCGAAAACCGGACTCAGCGATGAAATCATAATGAAGCTGGTCAATGCACTAATATATATGGCCACGCAGAACTGTGGTCCAAAGCGTGACGATGGTTACACAGGAGGTGCAGGAGGATGCCTCGGGGGTGGAATAGGTGGTGGCGTAGGCGGTGGACTAGACGGTGGACTAAGCGGTGGATTAGACGGTGGACTAAGCGGTGGACTAAACGGTGGACTAAATGGCGGACTAACCGATGGACTAGACGGTGGAGTAAGCAGTGGATAAGTGCTTGTTTACGGACACGCGGGGCGTGCGGCGGGGCGGCCCGCACAAAATTCAAACGTATGGCGTTGTATGAGAGCGTTTACGAGGAAGCGATAAAAACGCTTCCTTGTAAACGATTACAAACTTACATTTGCAGTTGGAGAATTGGCCGCCGTGACGTATATCGATGTATGAGAGAACATGTTTGTCAACTACTAAATTAAGTTTGTTCTTGGGATAAATTTTATTCATCCCAACCACGGAAACCTTCATTGTGCGTGGTCCGACACGCACTTGGCCGGTTTTTTTTATGCCTCGTTTGTCTAGTGGTCGCAAGCACTACTACTGAGCATAAGTTCCGGGTTGGATACCCGGGTCGGGCAAAATATTATTGGTATTTTCCATCTGGTATTTCTCAGTAGTAGCCCGGTTGATGGCATTAGGCTCGCCCCCTATTACATGGGACTTAAACATAACTGGCGAAATGTGGGTGTAAGTACTATAGGAACACCTCTGCCTAACTTTTCGGAGAATATAGGCGTGATGTTATGCATCCTATGTATTTCTTTATTTATTATAAAATTTTTCGGCCGCGCTTGAATATCAGCTCCCGCCTTCCGCTCCCGATGCACGCCGCATGCACCCCCGCGTTCACCGCCGCGTGCAACGCCGCGGGCACCGCTACATTTCACGCTACGCCGCACGCCCCGCGCTTCCGTAAACAACATCGTACATCGCCATATGTTTGTGTTTGCGCATGTGATGACGCGGGCCGCTGCACGCCCCGCCTTTCTGTAAACAGAAAAAACGTTCGACGCACCGCCGAACGCCACGCTGCACGCCACGCTCAACGCCCCGCGTCTCCGTAAACAAGCACTTAGACGGTGGACTAAGCGGTGGACTAACCGGTGGACTAACCGATGGACTAGACGGTGGACTAAGCGGTGAACTAGACGGTGGACTAAGCGGTGGACTAATCGGTGGACTAAGCGGTGGACTAGGCGGTGGACGCTGCACGCCACGCTCAACGCCCCGCGTCTCCGTAAACAAGCACTTAGACGGTGGACTAAGCGGTGGACTAACCGGTGGACTAACCGATGGACTAGACGGTGGACTAAGCGGTGAACTAGACGGTGGACTAAGCGGTGGACTAATCGGTGGACTAAGCGGTGGACTAGGCGGTGGACTAGGTGGTGGATTAGGCGGTGGCTTAGGTGGTGGATTAGGCGGTGGCTTAGGTGGTGGATTAGGCGGTGGTAAAACTGGTAAACCACCGCCACCTAAAGGTGACGATTAATGTTTTGGATATTTTATCATCATGTTTAAAGGAATGTTGTTTTTAACAACTATTTTAAACAACTAAACAAAATTATTTATCATAAAATAAACTTTCCAAAAAAAATGCTCAAGTTACGCCTGCCTGACGGCAAGCGTAACTCGCTACCCCGACCAGCCGGCTACCAAAACCAGCTGGTCGGGGTAGCTAGGTGGGTGGGGCCCCTAGGTTGGCTGGGTCCCTAGGCCAGTGCCTTGTGTGCCTAGGTGTAAATCCGGGGCTGCGCGTAGGTACATTACATCGTTACTTAATTCTACTAAGACACTAAGTAATAAGTAGTGTCCGACCGAAACAGGAATTTCTACCGAAACCGAAACCGAAATCGAACCTCTTTTAGACATGTTAAAAATCTATTGTTTACTGAAATTTGGCTTATTTCTTACACTTACAGAAAGTTAACACGTGTTAAATAGAATAAAAAACTATAATTGAATTATGTGACAAAAAAAATACTTTTTAAATATATTGTTGCTATAAAACAAATAAAAATTATAAAAATTACAAAACGTGTTAACTACTTGTAGAAACAAAAATTCACAATAATCAACAGTAACAGTAAGATAAGATAAGATAAGATAATCATTTATTTGCTCAAACATGAGTACAATACACACAACACAAATTGTCAGCATGCAAGAGATGTTAAATAGTAAATACATACACAGATCATCACGTTTGCCTTAAACAATGGCATGCAAATATTTATAAAATAGGGTATCACATTACTCCAAGTCTAAATAATAAAAAATAATAAAAAAATGTCATGATAATATAGATTTAAAAAAATAATAAATTAGTGAAACATGTCAAAATTTCTCATCTAAAAACTCATTTAAATTATAATAAGCTTTATCTGCTAGAAATTTTTTAACTTTCTTTTTAAATGCTACGTCATTTAACTGCTTCCAGCTTTTGGGCAGTTTATTATAAATTTTTGGAGACATTGCAAAATAGACTTTTCCAAGATGCAAAAGACACTTTTCCGCATAAGTGCCGTTCTATACTGATGTAGGCAAAGGACCCCGCACAAAATGTTTGGAAAAAGCCGTTCGGCCAATTTGGCTAAAATTTTGGTACAATATAGCCTGTAATATGCTGAGTAAAAGTCTATATGGGCGCAAAAAAAAAAATGGCCAGTTTTAGAGATATAGCCATTTTTATGTTGAAGTCAGGAAGATGATTTTTATGTTATAGTTGCTGCTAAAGAATAAACAAAAAGCAATCACATCAATCACAAGATGTTCCAATTCATATTAACTCTGTGTCTGTATACCCTGAAGGGGTAGGCAGAGGTGTAATACACACATTTCGCGTAGTAGACAAGTCGTCCGGCCGTGCAAACTTTCAACTTTAGGAAAATAATTATAGTCTGTAACCTTGTATTGAAAGTTTATTTGAACACCAGGTTAGTTTTCTGTAAAACTGTTTATTACATATACAACATGTAACTTAATTAACGCACATCCTGAAAATAGTTTGTTCAGAATCGTTTACTGAATCGATTTATATAATTTTTAATACAGGTAATTTTTTATCCCAAAAATAATTAAAACTACGGAAATTATTGTCATATTAACGCTGTCGTGTATTGTCGGCTTTTTCCGTAGTTTCGTTATGTTGTGTCGAGTCGAGCGGCGCGATAACTGCTTGTGCGACTGTGTGCGTTGCGTGCTTAAGTAGTATGACTAAAAAGTTATCCAAGAATTGGTATAACTAATTTAGTAAATAACAATGCATAAACATGTTAAATTAAAAATTCAGTGTATGTATTATGATTATAACATAATATTCTAATTGGGGTGTTTGAGGGTGTGCGTTAATTACGTTACATATTGTATATGGAAATAAGAAATGTGGCTAACTAGCGAACTAGAATATTAATAGTGAATTGCAATTGTAACACTGAATTTGATGTTGTACACACGTCTACACCATCAAGCTATACATTTCCAGTACAAGCGGAACTCGCATGGGGTCGCTACTGCCCAACAGCTCGCCACATGCTGCCCTGCTGGCTTCTGTATATCTCTTGGTCTGGCTCCTCATTTTAGACCCGCTCCGGCAAAGTAAACTCTACCGGCACAGACCTAAACTTTGGAGCGCGCCCTACCACGACGTCAACGCAACGAAGAGATACGGCGGTGGGGATATTATTATATTAGTATTATTTTAGTTTTACATCTGACTAGCAACCCGCCCCTGCTTCGTTTAGGTGCAACATGCAGATGTGGCAATATGTCAAAACATCGAGGTATCCGTGCTCTGTGCTATAACGGGTGTGAAAACAAAGACGCTAAACGAAGCCGACAGTCAATTGTACTCCCCACACTTGTGAAATTTTTTTTGTTCTAGACCAGTGGTTCTTAACCGGTGGTCCGCGGACCACTGGTGGTCCCTGCAAGCACCCCAACTGGTCCACGAAGCCATCCTAAAAATATTAAATAAGTGACACCGAGTCGACACACCAACGAGTTTTGATGAAATACAAAAGTATAATATCATTCAATCGCTATTTTCCTGACTGCGAGGACAAAGGTATTCGGAAGAATATGCAGTCACAAAATAAAATACTATTATGCGTCTTTTATTTATAGACAGAACAACGCGTTATTCGAACAACGCGTTGTTCATTTACATTTACTGTACATTACCTCCAAACATTTGATGGTCCATGGTCCATGGCAAGACCGACATTTTGACAAATGGTCCCCCAACACTAAAAGGTTAAGAACCACTGTTCTAGACTGTACCTGGGAACCTTCTGGTTACGGAGATATTGAAGGCCAAAGGTCAAAAGCCAAGTTTTCAATGTTATAACTTATACCTCGTGGCGTTACCCAATAGCATAATGTTATGCGTACGTTACATTGCGTGCTGCCGTAAACAGCCATGTTTCACACCAAAAGTCGTTTCCCAGTAATAATTTTTGCTTAATGTTACTTAGTTTGATGTACAGAATGTATAGACCTAGGAACACATACAACTCCCTCATAAATATATTGATATTCTATAAAATGAGGGTGAAATCCATTATGGCCACAGTTAAAACAGACAGACACGAAAAGCGACTTTGTTTTTTTATATTGTATATTTATTGTAAAATCTCCAAATAAAAATACTCCATGGAAATAAAAAAGACTTTCAATACAAGATCCCAAATTATCAGTAAAATCGGCCGAACGACTTGTCTACTATGCGAAATGTGTGTATTACACCTCTGCCTACCCCTTCAGGGTATACAGACACAGAGTTAATATGAATTGGAACATCTTGTGATTGATGTGATTGCTTTTTGTTTATTCTTTAGCAGCAACTATAACATAAAAATCATCTTTCTGACTTCAACATAAAAATGGCTATATCTCTAAAACTGGCCATTATTTTTTTTTGCGCCCGTATAGACTTTTACTCAGCATATTACAGGCTATATTGTACCAAAATTTTAGCCAAATTGGCCGAACGGCTTTTTTCAAACATTTTGTGCGGGGTCCTTTGACTATTGTCACGTCTATTACGAGGAAATCGGTCTGCCATGCGAGAAAAGAGGTGAGGGTTGGACCTTAAGAACATTACATTTTCTAATAAATACAGTGAAGGTAACGTCAAGATTTTGTATTTTTTTAAATAAGGCTTGCAAGTCTGAGTGGTTTCAAGTTTAAACATTGACCTGATGCAACGCTTTTGAGTTTTAAATATAAGTTCTCGGTCAGTCGAGTTACCCCAAAAGATAACACCGTATCTTAAAATACACTCCACCAAACCGTAGTATGCGGTAAGCAAAGCATCTACACTAATTACAGCTGCCAGTTTGTACAGAGCATATGCTGAGGTACTTATTTTCTTACTTATAGTCTCTATATGTGCCTTCCAATTTAATTTATTGTCAATAGTAAGTCCTAAAAATTTTGTTGTATCAACTTCGTCAATGTTATTATTATTATAGTTTATGTCTAGATTTTTATTTAATGTCAAGGAGCGTTGACTGAAGTGCATGATTTTAGTCTTATTTAAATTTATTTTCAAATTGTTATTATTTAACCATTCTATAATTGCAATTAGTGAGTTATTAATGTCAGATTTATATGTGTCGCGATTTTCACACGCAATTGTCACTACACTGTCATCGGCAAAGAGGCTCATAGGTTGTTCTGTCGACTTAGGCAAGTCATTAATATATAATGTAAATAGGGGAGGTCCCAAAACACTGCCCTGTGGGACACCAAACATAACTTCACGTTCTTGCGACCGCTGTGATTCTTCTCGTTTTGTAGCTATGTTTATCCTACTGACTTCTGTTATTTGCTTTCTGTGCTGAAGATATGACTCAAATAGTTTAAGTACATTACCTCTAATGCCATATGCTTCGAGTTTCTTAAGTAGAATATTGTGTTGAACATAGTCAAATGCCTGAGTCAGTACTTAAAGGAACATAACATGCGCCTTGTTTCTCGAAGGGTTGGGAAGAGGTGTACCTGTAGCACGTACAGTCGTACACCCACATTTCGCCAGTTATGTTTAAGTCCCATGTAATAGGGGGCTAGCCTATTGCCACCAACCGGGCAAAAATCCATGCAGACTGCGGGCTGCTACTGAGAAATGCCAAATAGAAAAACCCAAAAACACTGCCCGACCCGGGAATCGAACCCAAGACCTCGTGCTCAGAAGTAGCGCTTGCGACCACTAGACCAACGAGGCAGTTATAAAGGAAGAACCTCATTAATTGAGTATTTTAATTGCGTTTACACAACCACTCTAATTACACGTGTTAAATTAAGTGAAAAAAAAAATAGCATATCATCCTCTAGGGGAAAAAGTTTTTTTTTTTTTTTTTTTGTCTGTTTACAACGATCCTACAAAAACGAAAAAGTCTTTGCTCATAAGTAGAATAATCATGAATAAGGACTCGACTTATAACTGTATAGCAAAAAAAAAACAAAATTTTATTTTTGAAAATGGAACTAAAAGCGGCATTGCGGATGGAACCTTAGAGTAATAACTATTACTCTGAGGATGGAACTAAGAACGGCAGCTCTTCGGTAGAAAAAAGAAAAAGGCATTTGCGCGAAATATTTATAATTTTTCGCCAATTATTATAAATTGCATTGGTGACCGTAATATAATTTACAACAGTGAAAATCATCTAGTGAGAATGGATGGAGACTATAATTTGCAGATGGAAGAGAAAGGAAAAGAAATAATATAATTATACAGTATGTTAACTAACAGAGGGCGTTCCCGTTAACCCGCAATAGTATAGCGTCCATACATGCTAGAAAAAATATTAAAATCGAAAAAAAAAAATAAAAAAAAATTTTCTTAAAATATTCACAAAAAATATTAATTTCATACGTAAAACAAACACTCTGTATACGCGCACTTGTCGCACTTGTCTTTCCACGTTGAAAGACAAGTGCGCGTGTACAGAGTGTTACATTTACTTATCAATTTTAGAAAAATTGAGAAAATTTTACTTAATTTTTTTTTTTTTTTTTTTTTTATATTAATATTTTTTCTAGCATGTATGGACGCTGTACTATTGCGGGTTAACGGGAACGCCCTCTGTTAGTTAACATACTGTATTTATTATTTAATTTTCTCACAATCGTAGTGAAAAGTAGAGTGTAACACACGGTGCTAAAAACCCATATAACTCGGTTTCTATTTACACCCTCGTTAACGCTCGGGAGTAAAACTACCTCGTTACAAATTTACAATGGGTAATTTTAGCTCTTTGTATAACAATCTACTATTTTTGATGTTACTGCTGTAAAACAAACAAAATTATAATAAAAATGAACAAACATGTTATAGTTCATGTTTGATAATTTTTATATTTTTTTCTTCTTGGAACAATTTGTCAATAATCAACACTTACAGTAAAGTCACCCCCTGCCATTTTATCCGTGTATACCATATACCGTGTATTGATCAGGCAGGGGCCATACTCCTTCCATAGTTCCAGGTCACCAGTCAACTTTTGCCACCCAAACCCATAGGCCAATATATTTGTTTCCATATCCTGCAATAGTCCTACACCAACCGGGGGTTGTCCTTAGGTGCACGTGCACAGTGCATACAGGGATAATCGTCGGTTGATAACCTCATTTCATTCAAATTCAAATTCAAAATTCAAAAGTCATTTATTCAAATTAGGCTGAGAATCAGCACTTTTCGAACGTCAAAATTACATAAGACAGTCCCCCAAAAACGCCCGCCCTTCACCACTTCCTAGTGCTTTTGCTGGAGAGAAGAAGTGGCGCAACAAACTCCCCAGCAGCACAGCTGTCTGTTCAGTTAGAAAAAAAAAAAAAAATGTGATTCTATACAATAGTATGCAAATAATTTACATTACTCAACACAAAACATTCAATAAAAATATATGCCATAATGACAGCTAGCACGCGCCAATGTACCAACAAGAAAAAAAAATATCGAAATCTAAACTCAAGCAAAAATAAAAACTAAAAACGTAAACAGAACTTAATACCCGAATTATAAAGCCTCCAGGCTTATAGGGCGTGCCCGCTTACATATAGCTAATAAAGCTGTAACTCGAAGTCACATAATTAGATATGATAAACTAGGACCATTGAAGTAAAAATAAATCAAAAATAGATCAACAGTTAGGCAAGAATAATATATAATCTACTGTCGAGGTCGCTAGCTAATCACATATTGCAATACAACTCATACGAAAACATTGTAATGAGTAGATCATGTCAACAATAAATAAAAATAAAATAAATTGTATATGAAGGCAGAGGGTCCGACATCTTAAATGAAAGTAAGGAATATAGCTGAAATCATCTTTTATTCCCATAGCTTATTAACACACTTATTCAAATTATATTTCCAATGATTTTATTCTAATTTAGACTACAATTAATTCAGTATCTAAACGCTACAACATGTGCACCGGTCCGAGCCTGCGACAAGAATGATCCCCTCCTCGCTGCGCGCTCGTTTATGTAGAGCGGCTCGAGTAGTAGGGAAAGTAGGCGAGGCCTTGTTTACGCATTCCACTGCGCAGCTGCGCCGTTCGGCCCGTTGCACGTGCTGTTTACAATAGCGACGCCGTCACGGCCATGCTGACCTGCGGACGTCCTCGTGCGCGGAGTCTCATCAAACAGTATCTAAAAGGACAGAACGATATTATTAATGTTCGTTCATCCTGACTAACAATTCATCCCTTGAAAGTTTGCTTATAATTCTGGACCGCTCGTAATTGAGCCTTCATGACTAGCAATCTGGTCCGGTTCACCCCTTCAGAGTTTGCTATTAATACTGGACCGCTCGTAATTGAGCCTTCATGACTTTAGCAATCTGGTCCGGTTCAACCCTTCAGAGTTTGCTACTAATACTGGTCCGCTCATTATTCAGCCTTCAGGACTTTAGCCATCTGGTCCGGTTTACCCCTTCAGAATGGGCTACTAATTCTGGACCGCTCGTTATTGAGCCTTCAGGACTTTAGCCATCTGGTCCGGTTTACCCCTTCAGAATGGGCTACTAATTCTGGACCGCTCGTTATTGAGCCTTCAGAACTTATCTTATCTTTTTATTTCTTTTTCATTTATCACTTAAAAACCCTGCAAAACTATTATCTCCTGGACCAGTCATTACCGACTTTACAGGGTCACTTCTTTTGCTAATTATTGTGACTGCTTTTATTAGTAACAATAGCATTTGAATCTGAGTTGAGAGACTATCGATACAGAACGTGACTTAAGATGTTTCGTATTTTCACCGATAGTTATTAAGGTACGTGAGTCAGCAGACATTGTACCACTATTAATTGATATAGTATCACTATTTACAGGCAATGGTATCACTGTTTTCCAAAGTTACATTACTGTTAGGATTGTGTATTTTTTTTTTTTTTCGGTATTATCTCATGGCTTGTTTCGTGAACATGGATATCATCATCATTACTACCCGCCGTCACGTCATCATAATTTTTTACGATATTTATCTACCAGAACATTTGGACCATGCGGTACTTCACGTAATTTTATGTGAAAATATTTATAGACCTTATTAGTTCCATCAATATATCTCAAGTAGTCCCGGTATTTTTTTTAAACGGTGGTCTCGAATGAAATATAAAAAAATCTTAAAAGCTGAATTATCATAAGAACTCCCACGATTAGAAATTATTCGTTTCGGCGCGCCAAATAAATGAACTGGATTTTAACTGTTTTTAGCAGAAACGAAATTGTACAGCGTTTGTGACTATTCTAACTTTAAGTTGCTAAGTCATTGACTCAGAAGAGATTGAGCCTTGACCTGGTCACACGTTGCCGTGGCCGTCTTGGAAAACTTTAAACAGTTTCCGCACTCAGGTCGGCCGCTGTAGAGACCATAGATCGTCGACGCTCCATAGATGGTCGACGCTCCATAGATGGGGTTTCTCGAATGGTTCCAATCCTCAATGTAAGCGGCGTCTCCCCGCATAGCATGGCCCACCTTTCATCTTGCGCTCCTTATATCTGCATCAGAGAATGGTGTTAGCATTGCGAAGTTCTCGACCAAACAGGAAATTTAAATTATATTTGCCATTGACACGCTAAGAAGAATATCGATTTTATCAATGCAATTATAAGAATGATCACCCTTACGTTAGAAACGCGTTTACCTTAAACGGGCACAGCGTACTAACGCAACCACCAACATGTATTAAGCCAACATGATCACCTATGGTGCCAAGTAATAACGGTATCATTAGGTTTTATTTTTTTTAACTGGGTCACAGATAATATAATACTACGTACAGGATACCCAATCCCATACAAAGAAATGACACCTCTCTAAGTCGGGCTATTGACTGGCTACAGCGTAAATGTGGTACAGCTATGACAAATTGAGTAAAACGCCATCTATTGCAAAGAGCCCTAGAAACAAAAAGGTTTTATGTTTTTTGTTGTTGAAAATACGAGATTTATGAGTTACAAAAGATAAATCAGCATTAAACAAGGAAGTTTTGATTTTTACTAATCTTACTTCAGCCAAAATCTTCCGTTTATCGGTTTTTAGTGACTGTTAATTTCATCTATGCTGCCATCTATGATATTTTTTCAAGACTAATTATAATTTGTTCGAATTAAGACCCCATGACTGGGTATAAATTAACGAACGTATGTAGCTAAATCATTCAATTCTGTAACTTATAATTACTGACATTCCGTGTTCTAAAATATCACGACCAAATTCTAAATTCATCCGGGAATACAACGTCAATTATCTCAAGCACGTGGTTTTGTACCATGGTTGGACGTTTAAGTTGCAATGGGCACGCTTCTTTACTTGGTATAGTATGGTATTATTTATAGGTGTCAACTATACTCTCTAGTATCATTTAATTTTGTTCATGAAATTGCTAACCTTTAACGAGATTTCAACTTATTACTATGTTTTTGAAAGCTACATTCTGATCCAGAGTCAAATATAATAAGCTAATCTGTACTACTTATCTGTCACGCTTATATTCCACGAGCTGCTCTGAAGTACAGTTTCGTTTGCTTGGTGCTCGGTGTGGAGTTTTCCTTCATCCAGCGCTCGGGGCAGGCGATATCCCTGCTAACTTACACGGAGCGACCGCCCATCCGATCTCCACGACTCAGCAACCGGGCAGTACGAAACCCATTGGTAAGACTGATTGTCAGACCTTCGGGCTTCCAAAGACCGTCAAAGATCCACGACTGCATCGGGACCAACAGCTTAACCCGCTTTCCAAGGCACGGAGGAATATCGGCACGTAATGATGGTCACCCATCCACGGATCAATCCCGGCAAGCACAGCCCAACGTGATGGCTCGACCCGTGCGCCCGTTATCACTTAGCCACGAGCTCCTACGTCACAATGAAGTCTAGACCCTCTAATTTCTTTTTCTCAATAACTATCGTTTCACTGAGTGCACGCCAATTAACAATATCAGATTCTGGTTTATCAAGATCAGAAACAACAAGCACAGCTTTACTTTGAGTAACAGGCATCCGCACCTTTTTTTTAATGTAACGATCTTGCCAGCAAAGAACAATGAAAAGTTTTACATTAAATTACTGTTGCTATAATTAGTGGACGGTGAATCCGATCCCACTTCTGATGAAGGCAGAGGGTCCGACATCTTAAATGAAAGTAAGGAATATAGCTGAAATCATCTTTTATTCCCATAGCTTATTAACACACTTATTCAAATTATATTTCCAATGATTTTATTCTAATTTAGACTACAATTAATTCAGTATCTAAACGCTACAACATGTGCACCGGTCCGAGCCTGCGACAAGAATGATCCCCTCCTCGCTGCGCGCTCGTTTATGTATAGCGGCTCGAGTAGTAGGGAAAGTAGGCGAGGCCTTGTTTACGCATTCCACTGCGCAGCTGCGCCGTTCGGCCCGTTGCACGTGATGTTTACAATAGCGACGCCGTCATATAATAAAGTCAAATAAATTAAACATTCTATAAACTCATATAACCTGTCAGTAGGTAAGCTAATTCTGGAGAAAGAACATAAACATTGTCTTGAGTTAATCACAGCGACCAACTATTTTTATCGCTTAAGTAGTCATTGATAGAATAGTATGCCTTTGAACAAAGGTTGGATTTTACTTTAGCTTTAAACGCATTAAAAGGCAAATCTAGCAGAGAAGTGGGTAGCTTGTTATAAAAGGTTATACCAAGCCCAACAAATGAGTTATGAACCTAAAGGTAGCCACACACGTTACGATTTGCTTGCGCAAACTTAGGCTTGCGCAAATTTGCTTGACGTCGGTATTGACCACACACGTTACGATTTGCTTGCGCAAATTTGCTTGACGCCGGTATTGTCCACACACGGCTCAAATTTGCTTGTGATATCATTTCTGTTTAGAGACCGTCCAGGTGTGTTACGCGGTAATGGCATCAATTGATGACGCTTTGGCAATAGTTGGAGGACGCGGAGCGCGCGAGGGAGAGACAAATGTTGCGACCTCGCGCCCCTAGCCGCCGCCGTAGGAGACGCCCTGGGCGTCGGGAATCGCGAGCCGATTTCCGGCCACCGTAGGCGCGGGCTTGCGGACGGAGAGCCATGGGTAGCTCGATTGTTGATAAAAAAAAAACATGAGGGGCAGTCTTTGGGGACTGCCGATGGAAGTGAAAACAGTATCCTATAATATTATGTTAATCCAGGTAATAAACTATCTATCTGCCTCATCCAAATCCTATTAGTAGCATAACATATTGATTGAATACTATCGTGAATTCATGCATGCCTAGTACTTTTTGTTAGGTTTCTGCTCAGATATTGTGCACAACGTCTAATGATTGAAATACTATCTTGAATTCATGCAAGACTAGTACTTTTTGTTAGGTTACTAACAAATTCTACTCTCCCTCCGTCTTACGAATTTTCGATCAGGTTACGTGTCCTGACGCAAGTTTAACATTTTTTACCCATCCCAAAAAAAGTGCACAACGCCGCCAAAGAAGTTTTTGCTTCAAAAAACTACTGAAATTGGAACACATGCCCCACACCGCAAACTCAAATTTGCACAAGTTTGGAATCGAAAATTGAAAATCACACAAGCCTAGAAATTTGCGCAAACCGTAACGATTTGCTTGCGCAAGCCTAAGTTTGCGCAAGCAAATCGTTACGTGTGTGGTCACCAAAAATCGCTACAAAAAAAAAATACGTTGGTACAATAAACCGAACCATGTGCGCCGCGACACGACTGATTTCAATGAATTTCTATGAAGTACCTTCCGATGCTAGCGACACGTCGACACGTCGGCACGTCGCCTTCTTAAAAATACATAGAAACCAGTCCTGTCGCGGCGACACGTCGCCTGCAGTTGCCGCCTGTGATCAACTACGGAATTGTACCCGGCGCACGCCAGTAAAGCTCCCAATCGACAAGATTTTTTCCGACACCTTCAATCGTCTTCATCGTCATATTTCAGCTAATAAAACTTCCTCATGAATCACTCCGTCCATAGGTGAAAACCGTATGAAAATCCGTTCGGTAGGTTAAAGAAATCTACTGAAATTTGAACACATGCCCCACACACGCTCAAGCAAATTTGCGCAAACTCAAATTTGCACAAGCTTGGAATCGAAAATTTAAAATCACACAAGCCTAGAAATTTGCGCAAATTTCTTCCCACACACGTAACGATTTGCTTGCGCAAGCCTAAATTTGCGCAAGCAAATCGTAACGTGTGTGGCTACCATTATGAAGCCGGTGAAAAGGAGCTCGTAATTTGTCTTTATTTCTGGTGTTAATATTGTGGATATCACTGTTTTTAGTGTATACGTGTATATTTTGCCTAATATATAGGATATTGGCGAAGATGAATTGTGATGCCACTGTAAGAATACCAATATCTTTAAAAAAATCTCTCAGAGAGACTCTGGTACCTAGTTGGTAAATTGCTCGGACAGCTCGTTTTTGAAGAACAAATATATTTTGAATGTCAGCGGCTTTGCCCCACAGCAGAATACCATAGGACATAACGCTATGGAAATAACTAAAATAGACTAATCGAGCTGTATCAACGTCAGTGTATTGTCTTACTTTCCTGACAGCGTAGGCGGCCGAGCTGAGCCTTCCCGCTAGACTTGAAATATGTGGGCCCCACTGAAGTTTGGCATATTCTACTGTTATGCTCAGAAAAACTGCCGAGCCCACAGTTTCAAGCACTTCTTTATCTAAGACGATGTTGGGTCCTAGATTTCTAACATTCGGTAAAGCGAACTTTATACATTTCGTTTTCTTGGAGTTGAGAACTAAGTTATTTGTTGTAAACCAATCCGTAACCATTGAGAGTGCACTGTTTACATCGTCAAAATCTTGTCTGTTCCTGTCTACTTTAAAAATAAGAGAGGTATCATCTGCAAACAGTACAACTTCACAGATACCCTTTAAAAAGAATGGTAAGTCATTGATATACACTAAGAACAAGAATGGACCCAGTATTGAGCCTTGAGGTACACCTAACTGAACTGGTAACCCGGAAGATTTCACACCATTAATATCTACACATTGGGACCTATTACTTAAATAAGAATTTATAACATCGAGAGCTTCGTTTTGCACACCGTAATGACGCAGTTTACGCAATAGCGTGTCATGGTGCACGCAATCAAAGGCTTTGGAGAGATCACAGAAAACCCCAATAGCATTTTGCGAGTTCTCCCATGCGCTAAATATGTGTTTTAGCAGAGCAACACCCGCATCTGTAGTCGAACGACCTTTTGTAAAGCCATATTGTTCATTATGAAGGAGGCTATTTAAATTAAAATGTCTTAGTAACTGCATTAAAACGTCTAACGGGCCTCTGCGAGTTGGCTTCGGCCCCTCGTACGCCTTCCAAAGGTCCGGGACCCCAGGGTCCCGAGAAATATCAAGAGACGTCAAAATAATAATAAAAATCGTTTATTGACCAAATAAATAATTTTTACATTTCCTTAAAAGTAGTACACATAAATTATTCCTAAAATTATTATTATAAACATAATTTTTATATTTTAACTTGTGGACTCCATACTAGGTCGAGCCTGTCTCATGGAGTCCTTGAGAGTGTAACTATTTAAAATTTTCAGGTATTGTATTTATTACATATTGTTTTAAAAATTTGATGTAAAAACAATAACAAAAGATTAAAAATAAAAGGACCTCATAAATGAGTCAGCCTAACGACGCGCAATAATTCACGGAGGTACCTAGAGTTTCGGTGCGGCCGAAGGTTCGGCAGATTTACTGCCGAAACCGAAACTGATGCCGAAACTAGATGTTTTTGCCGAAACTTGCCGAAACCGAATCCGAACCTTCGGTCGGACACAAGTAATATGTCTATTTATGGTTCTTCGGGTATTGTAACATAGTCGTTTAAATACACTAGCTTCTGCCAGCGGCTTCGCCCGCGTAATATCTTTACAAATTATAGGTAGCCTATGTTATGTTACTCAGTCAGTGATAGGTATAGCAATCTACTGGTGAAACAATTTTTAAGATTGGTCAGTTATTTTTTAGTATATGGATCAATCTCCAAAACGGGCGTATTCGTGTGATCGCTCTGGTGCTTTTCAGATATTGATATTTAATGGTAATTATGTAACTCATTAAAAAGAAGGATATTCAAATAGTACATTTTTACTATTGGCCTTCAATTTACACAAACAGTTATGGAAATATTTAAGTTTAAAAAATTTCGCGACCAGAGCAATCATAATTGGTGCCAGAGCGATCATAAATGGTGAAATCAGTGAAACAAAAAAAATTATATTGATAAAATATTATTTATTTAGCCATTTTCAGTCATATTCAGTGTACGTGTAACATGATCATATCAAATCACTCATTGGTAGTACTGTGCCCCGAGCTTTTTTCCTTTGGTAACTCTCTCTCTTGACTTTACAAGCCATTGTGCGTATAGATCTGCCCCCCAATTACGCAATGCACGATCAATTTTAAATTGAAACCAATTGAAAAAGATTGCCAGTCCATTGCTTCATAAGTTCGACAAAAAGAATCTGCTCAATTTTTTTTGTCGAACTTATGAAGCAATGGACTGCCAATCTTTTACAATTGGTTTCAATTTAAAATTGATCGTGCATTACGTAATTAGGGTGCTGGATCATTTTTAATTTTGGCCATTCTACGACGCTCAGCCAATTTCTTCCTATATAAGACGTTTTTCTTCAATAGATAATTTATTTCGAGGCATGATTTCAATCTGAAACAATAGTTGCCATTAAATTTTAGAGAAGAAAGGTTTACAGTTGTGGTTAGCTAAATGCCAATATAATAATATCATCAAGGTAAAATACGTCAAAATCTGTTTATGGGTTTAGGTTATCCAAAGAAACCCAGGAAAGGTTATACATTAAAAATTATATGCATAGTTCATCGTTTGTCATTGTTGCAGTCCGGTACTACTAGTTAAAATAGATTTATAACGTACAATTAATGCAAAATATCATCGCTCTGGTCTTTTTGGACAGAGCAATCACAGCCATAGCGATCAGAAAAAGTCACAAAATCATAAATATAGCCGAAAGTTGTGATTACTTCTCATATAAAA
Organism: Conistra vaccinii; assembly: GCA_948150665.1. NCBI lineage: Eukaryota > Metazoa > Arthropoda > Insecta > Lepidoptera > Noctuidae > Conistra > Conistra vaccinii. The sequence goes on along the minus strand of OX411317.1, from coordinate 9,353,790 downwards.
CATCATAACGATCACTTAATTCACATAACAAACACATTCACAAGCTTACTATTTAATTTAAATAACGTGCCATAGCAATCATAAAATTCGAGAACCAAATCCAGAGCAATCATAAACTTACCTTCGTAATGTTGGACTGAGGGTACTTGGCACACAGGTATTCTCCTCGGCGGTTAGACCCCTACTGGGGTTCCCCCGCGGGAGGGGAATAGAGTGTCTATAACGCGTAACTAGGGATGAGCGCGATGTTTTACCTCAGCGCAGAGCGATGAGATAAAATGCCCGGTCACGATTTTAAATTCAAATTGTGGCAAAAGTATTGTTAATATAACAAAAAATATTTTATTACTATGAAGATTAACTATTTATTATGTAATCTAAATAAATTGTTTCTTAAGAAACTTCTCATTAAAAAGTTAGAAAATATTTTTTTCATTCAATCGGGAGTTGGGTCAACCCAGAGCGATCAGGATTGAAGGGTTTAAGATTTTTTTTTAAATATTTAAAATAAACTTATCCATAATACTAGCCTTGTTTCACGTAGATTAGGCACCGAAATGTATATAAAAAAATATTTTGAAAACGTTTTTCGATTTTAAAATGGGTTTATCCAGCCCGACATGAAAAAAAATGCCTCTGGAGATCGACCCATATTCATTACAAACATACAAATCGTTTCTCTTTTTAATAATTTATTACATTGCTAAAAGTCAAAATTCGAAGACGCCCTTTTGTAAGGACCGGCGAAAAGTCCTTTTGTAAGTACGAGTCCTAATGAAAATAAATAGCTTATGTAAGTAGGTATGAGTTTTATTTTATACTCCTAACCCATGGGGAATAAGCGCTAACGTTTTTTTTTTTAGTATGTAGGTACCTACATATTTCATAAATCTGTGTATTCATGGCTGCGATGAATGTGACTCAGGCTGGCTGGACAAATCTTCAAAATAGCTCGCATTTAACTAGGTCAACAGGGCACTTTATGTGACGGCTAAACACCCTTATTTCAGAATTTGTGACGCTACAGAATCTTAGATAATCGATCGAAAACGTGTCCAGCCAGCTTGAAAAACCACTTTTCGCTGGTCTCTCAATCTCGGTAACGGAAGTGATGAGTGACGAGTGACGTTTGATTTATGGCGTCAGTGACGCCATAAATCAAACGTTATTACGGTTCACAAATTGCGTCACTAAATGTTAGTAAAGGAGTCATATTCGAAAACGCTACCGTTATTGAGATTCGTAAGTGCCAGCCAAAAGTTTTATACGTAAACTCAGGGCACAGATTTTTGCATTTTTCTACTAAACCACTGTACGTATCACAAAACTTTTAGCTCGATGCCTGTCACAAATTTATGTGACGCCCGTTGATGTGCATAAAGTCGTCAAAATCACTTCCGTTACCGAGATTGAGAGACCAGCGAAAAGTGGTTTTTCAAGCTGGCTGGACACGTTTTCGATCGATTATCTAAGATTCTGTAGCGTCCCAAATTCTGAAATAAGGGTGTTTAGCCGTCACATAAAGTGCCCTATTGACCAAGTTAAATGCGAGCTATTTTGAAGATTTGTCCAGCCAGCCTGAGTCACATTGCGATGATTGCCGTGGTGAATTAAACACCGGACGCTAGTGGCGGCCTCTATGATGCCTCTACGTTGTGTTGTTGTCATTCATCTCTCTGAGATACCATGGGTAGTTGGGTACATTGTGTAGATTCCGTAAATTTTATTATTTGAATCGATACCCTATACGACTAGGTTCAAGGTTGCCAACTTTTTTACCCGACTGCCCCAGGAGGAGGGTAACGTTTTTCGAGATTATGTATGTATGTTTGTATGTATGTAGGTATGTCTATTTCTTTGGCACGCTCTGTAGCCTAGACGGCTTGATGGATTTGTGAGGTGTCGTTAGATTCGTCTTAATTGTGGGAGTGACATTTTGACCTCACTATCGGCTTTACCACCCTCGAAAACTATGAAAACGATAACCCATGAAGAAAAATTTGAAAATTTTCGCATCCGCCATCTTGGATTTACATTTTAACCTCACTATCGGCTTTACCACCATCGAAAACTATGAAAACGATACGATGAAGAAAAATTTGAAAATTTTCGCATCCGCCATCTTGGATTTACATTTTGACCTCACTATCGGCTTTACCACCGTCGAAAACTATGAAAACGATACCCATGACGAAAAATTTGTAAATTATCACACCCGCCATCTTAGATTTACATTTTGACGTCACTATCGGCTTTACCACGGTCGAAAACTGAAAACGATACCCATGACTAAAAATTTGAAAATTTTCGTATCCGCCATCGTGGATTTTAATTTTGACCAAATTCACACTTTCTCTCCTCCATTGCCAGCCTGTTACTTATTCATACAATGTTCGTGATTGATCTCTTTGGTGACTAGACCTTTTACTAACAATACCCACATTCCAAATTCAAATCACTTTAAGGCTTCGTGCACGAAAAAAAAAAACAATTTTGACAATAAAAGTAAGCTTAAAATAACTGAAACATTAAGTCTGTGTAACTATAAAAGTACAGTTTTCGTAGTGCTAAACCATTCGTGTCAGTCACAGCACAGCACCTTTTAATAGTTGCATCACTTCTGCGCTCTCGAAAATACGATTTATTTCGCCTTTGATATTGTAATAAACTTTTGATTTTATTTCAAGGATAGCTGAAAACTAATGTGTGTTTTTTAAATTTCTTGATATGGTTTGCAAAATAATAGGAAAAAAAACATTACCAGACTGAAAGGGTTTTTAAAACAATATGGTTTTTTTCAACATTATTTTTCTGCTATATTTTGTATCGAGGTTGAAAAAAGTGGTTCCGCCACATGCAAGTAGACCATATTATTATAACGATGTTGATGATATTTTTAAATGTTCAAAATCAAAAGTAGTTTCTTGTAAAAAAGTGATCAAACGTCAGTCTCGCGTCAAGTTTCGAAAAACTTGTTGCGAATATTTGTGATTTTCCATGAATACTTAATTTATTTGAAAAATCCCTTTCAACCACATTGTATGCAAAACAAAGAACTCAACTTTTCAAATCACAAATACTTTTGTTTAAATTCTTTTTCCTTTTCTCAGAACTAATGAACAAAATTGATCAAAATCAGTCGATTTCGTGCACGGCCTCTTAAGTCCCTAGGGATTAAAAAGCTATTTTGGTCCCTGTTTACGAGGATTAAACTATGTCTTTTAGAATTAGATGTGATAAAAACAATGAATGACAGTAACCATATTCAACCTTTTTCGAATCGGTATTACAGTCGAATTATAATAGTCGATCGATTCGAGTATCATCTCGACTCGAACATTCGATTTGCCGTCCGTGTCCGTCACTACTCGTTGCTGCGCTCCTGTCATCAAATACGTTGCATGACGTTTGTTTGATTTTTGAAATTTTTTAAGCACAGTCAGTGTTGCCATCCGTACGAGGTTCCTCGTACATGTACGAGATTCAGAGGTCCTGGTACGAGGTACGAGCTTACATCCATCCTCGTACGATTTTGTACGAGATTCGTTGATACAAATCATATCTCTGAACGCGCCTCTAAATAATCGCAATTATCTAAATAATTCTTTAGATAAATTGACCTGACATAAACGACAAGACGACGCGGCGGCGGCTTACTTATTATCAGTAAAGTAAAGTTACATGCTCTGTGCTTATTAGTTCCGATTTCAGTTTCAGCCACGCGCAGACATAACTTGCGCGCACTCTACACGTTCTGGACAATCTAGTGTCTATCTCTATGCACTATGGTCGCAGGTGGTAGGTCAACCGGAATTTTGGTTTGGTGTATTATGTATTTATGTATCTAATATCAGTGGACGTGGAGTGACCGATAAGAAAAATACCCTTGGTCCTACTAGAAGAACTACGCGTTCGAAGCACGGGCAATAAACGGAATTAACTTAGACATAGGTATTTTATAAAGTATAATGTATTTTCTACGTTTTAACGTAACATCTGACATAAACAATACATGACAAATTCATGAAATGAAATCTTTCATAATTTCTATAACAAAAAAAAAGTTAATTTAGAGAGTTTTAGTAAGAAAATAGCAATTTATTAATTTTTAAGGTATGTACGAGGTTGTGTTGGCAAAATACGAGATTTCAGACCACGTCTGTACGAGGACACTCCTTCGGCGTCTGGCAACACTGAGCACAGTCCACTAATTACTTTGTTATTTTAGTTGTTGACAAGTTAAATTATTTAATTAAGTAATATTTTGCTAGATGTAAATAAAAACTTATCTTCGTCGAGTCAAATGTCAAGATGACTTCAGAGACCGAAGCTATAAAAACAAATGAATTTCTACGACGACGAAAGCTGAGACTTCAACAGGTTTGAATTATGTTGTTGTGATTGTTATTTTGAAATACATTTATATTTAAAAAAAAAATTATCCGGTACCGATAAAGTATACAATGCGAGAGAATTTTTAGGTTCGCGAGCAGTCTAAAGACATCGCAAAGAAAATAAGACAGCGCGCCAAAGTTGAAAAGTTACGACAAGTTGTCGATCTAGACGCAAAGAAACAAAAGGATTATTTTGAATGTCAAGAGAAACTGGTTAAGCGACTGGAGGTGCTGTATGCGAAAGGGTTGGAAAACGTTGGCGCGAGTCATCATAGTGCATCCGAATTGACACAGCAAGGTGAGTAGGGTTAGAAATAATATGCAGTTGTGATTTATACTGGTACAATTTACATAATATCATCCTTCTGATCCTCCTGCCCTTATCTCAGTTTCTTTGGGGTGCACACAGCATGTCTTCAATACAATCTACCTAGTGAATATTTAAGGGAAACATTGTAATGATAAATCAACCTCGTTGTGAATGTAGACCTACAATGGTTTGAGAATGTTACTATTAAATTATTTGGTAAGATATCAGTTTTTGTTAGTAGATGAAGTAGCAAAGACAGACTTGTCTAAGTTGCGGGGTAAGGAGGCTACAGTTGAACTGAGAAGGAAAAAGCAGGAGAAACTAGATCAACAGAAAAAATTGCTGGACAGAAAAGTGCAAGCCAGGTGAGAATACCATGATTTTAGTGCTATCTATTGAAGAACAAATGAATTATTTGAGTGATTATGTGAAATTATCTTGGTTGAAATTATATTGATCTAGAATTCGGTGATACTTCATTAATTGTTGGTTGAGGTTTTTGTAGTTAAGAATATGGTAAAGCATTAAAAACAAGTTAACTGGTATTACAAGAATTTCAAACATAACTTTAAATTTAAATTTAATTGATACCATTACATATTTATGTATGAAATGGTTTTCTACACATGACCATTATTGTGTTCCACAGGGAGGTTGCTAATGAAATAAGCCGGGAAAAGTCATCAGTGGTAGCTAACAAGCTTTTGTCCAAATCTTCAAGCATAAAAGTTTCTGATGATTCTTCCCAGAAGGCAGGAGGTTCCTCAGAGCTTGCAAACTCAAAGGAAAGTGACAAAGATACAGGGACCAGTAACAATGAAGCAGAGGCTGTGAAGACAACTGACATGGCTACACAGTGGGACATGGAGACCATACCTGAGTGGGAACCTTCTGTGCCAGCACTCTCGCTTCCTACCGACAAAGACACTCCAAAGGATTCTGATGATTTTATAGGAAGTAAAGCTGACAAGAGCAATAGAATAGACTTATTTGCCCTCAGCAAGGATATGCCATGCAGTTTGAGAGGCAAGTATACACATGAAATAAAAGAAAGAGAACCAGGAAGACCTTCCTTGACAATAGTTTCAGAATACCTGCAGAACAGAAAACTGCGCCTACGAGAAACTGAACCAACATTCACAAACAAGAACAAACCAGAAGATATGCAAAGCTTGAAACAGACAATAGAACGCACAAGAATGGCTAAGCCTGAAGGTATTCCTTTTAATGTTTGCCAAGTGCATGATCAACAAATCATTCCCGTGCCAGCCTGGCGAGCAGAAAGAACCTGTCAGTTTTGTTCTCACAACGTTAGCTATGATAGTCCTGTATCTAGTAAACAGTTTAAATCCGTGACTAATGCTCAAATTAACCAGATCTTTAGTTCCATAAGACCTGTGCGGCAACCTAATATACTACCAAGCCCTGTTGTCAGAGGGAGAAGCCCATTTAGGAGGAGTAAAGTTGGTCCAACAATTTGTAAGCAATATTGTGATGCAAATAATAAGCAATAGTGGCTTTGTAATCCATTGGAATTGGGTCCATTACATCTGATATTCAGCTTTCACTTTTATCATTATATTTAGTTATTTGTGTATTCTTGTATTCATTACCCATTGTAAATGTTTCATTATGTATAAATCAAGTTTTAATATTGTAAAGACATTCATCAAGCTTACTTAAAGAATCAGAATCAATTCAAGCATCAATAACATCAAGATAATAATAATATGCCACTTACAGTTCCAGATAAAGAAGCTGCCTCCCAAAACAAAGCTAAGAACATTCCCGAGAATCATGTTCAAAGGAAGAGCTCTGTTTTAATGTACAACCACGCTACTAGAGACACCAGGGATTTGCCTTATGGTGATAAGCTTGTAGTCAGAGACCTACAGTGTGAAGAGGATGCATACTCCCAGGCTATGAGGGAGGTGTCAGCCCTCGGTGTTAAAGACAAGGGACAAAGAAAAGTCCAGGATATGAGGAACAAGGTTGCAGTGACTAAACAAAATGTTGAGAAAGAGTATAACGACACTATGAATTTCTTGAACTCCTTGCCTAAAGATAAGGGTAGCAAAGTTATTGTGAGTATGACAAAATACATTTTTTGCAGTTTCAATTCCCATACTTACATAGTAATTAAAACTTGTACTTTCATAGTCATCTGTACACTATTATAAAGAGAAAACATTTTGTTGACTAAACCCAAAAACTACTGGAACGATTTTAATCATTCATTCACCAGTAGAATGCTATATTATCACTGAGTAACATAGGCTATAATTTATAAAGATATCACGCAGGCGAAGCAGCTGGAAGCTAGTTATCTCTAAAAATGTTAGAAGACTTTCTAAGGTAATGGTATATTATTTCAGAAAAATGCGTATATGGATGAGCGTCGGCAGCATATGCAGCATGAGAGTCGTCAGCAAAAGATGCAACAAGAATTCAAAAAAATAGAAAAGGAATGCAAAAAACATAATTGCTCGGTAAATATTCAATTTGACTCAAAGAATATAAAAAGATCTTTGAACTTCACAAAAATTGGCTGAGATATAACTAGCTTTTATTTTCAGAAAAGTCGCAGCCAATCTAAATCGCCTGTTAGACTAGACATCGATGACAATTTTGACAGCAGAGACTTCCAATACTCTTGGATGCCTGTGCCCGAGACTGACGGCAACCTCGCCATCCATGCAATACCTAACACGGTGAAACAGGGGAAGTCTGGCAACAGTGTCAAGTTTAGCCAAGTTGATAGTTACCACGAGTACAGGTCACGTCATAAGCACACGCCTCCAACCAAAGACACTGCCCAGGACAAGCCACCTGGGAAAAGAATAATTGAAACTGTGGTAATAGATAAGAATACCACTGAATCTTCTGATAGCTCTTCCATCACCTCAGACACAAGTTCATTAGTAAATATGAGAGTTGAAAAGAAGAGGAAACATAGAAACGCTAAAGAGATAAATCAGAATTTATCGGATGCTGAGAGAATTATAATATACAAAGTACTGGATTCAAAAACTGAAAAGAAGACAAAAAGACAAACTAAACTTTTGAATGAAATTGCCAAATCTTTGACATGTATTGGAAAAGTTCAGCAGCAGCAAACTGAACATACGTCGACTAGCAAGAATGCTGATAATGCAGTGTCATTTGAACAACTCAATGAAGGTATTTTATTTACATTATTACAATACTAATTTTTGCTCGCGGCTTGGCCCGCGTGGGTGTCTGAAAATATCCCACGGAAACGTACTACCGGGATTAAAAATACCCTATGTGTTATTTCTGGTAAGCAATGTTTTAATTCCGTAATACATTGTTTTCATATAGGTAACTCTTTTGGTTTACGCGGCGCGGCGGCGCACACCACTAAAGCTCCCAGTCGGCATGATTTTTACAGACATCTTCAACAATCGTCATCATATTTCAGCCAATTTACACAAAATTTAATAAATTATACACCGTGAACCGAGTGAATCATCGAAATCAATGAATCATGATTCATGATTCACTCGGTTCATTGATGAAAATCCGTTCGCTAGTTTTTTAGGGTGCCGTACCCGAAGGGTGCCAAACGGAACCCTATTACTAAGCCTCCGCTGTCCGTCCGTCTGTCAGCGGGCAGGACATTTTCACAGTTTGTGTATTTCTATTGCCGCTATACCAACAATAATACAAATTAAATGAAGTTATCCCATACAATAATCTTTTGATTTAAATAAAAACAATCTTACCCTGGCATGTGCCATGTGGGGTGTCATTGTCTAGAGCTCACCGCGGTAGTATGTTATTATTAGTGGTGGTTAATAAAACGTATACTTAGTGCCAAAACATAACACGTTAACACACGTTATGTCTACAATGTCTAACGCTAGCTAGATCGACTCCGCGCTAGAATATAACACTTCAACAAACTAAACGTCTAAGTGCTCGACGACACGACGCGGCGCCACCGCGCTGCAAAAGCGCCGCGCCATGAAGGAAAATTCATTGATTTCTAACGCTTCATGAGATTTATTATTAAATTTTTTCGTGTACAGCGCGTTGCAAGATAACATTCACCGCGCATCATTCAGTCCGTCTAGCGTGTTGCCAAATAAAATGAACGTTTCCGCGTTTAGACTGCAGCCGAGTTTTGTAACAACGTGTTATAATGATAGCGTATTTAAAAGAACGCGCTAGAAAAATATATTTTGTAGTCTATAACACGTCTATAGTTTATAGCGGATTTGAACATCACTAGTTAGGATGCTACTTCAGTAAAAAGTTTACTCAAGTAGCGCTACAGTTAATAGTAAATTCTTCTCTTCATATTCATTTTGAGAAAAATATGGCAGTATATAGAGTGCTGCTAGCGGCACGCTATCCCTATCGAATAAAGTGCCGCTAGCGGCATAATAGTGGCGCAGCCTCGGCCCGGCTAAAGTGCCGTAAGCATTGCATTGTCACTGTCACTGTCACTTGTTATTTTGTTTGCTTGTTTTAATTAGTTCGCTGTAAAACACCACATTCCCAAAATATTACATTCTCTTGTGCCTAAATGGGCCCTGGCACCACTCGCTCGGCTCGTGCGTTGTGTGTACGCAGTTCTAACCTAACCTACCTTTCAGCCGTTTTCGTTTGCTAAGCCAAGGGGTTATGGCTACACTTAAGTTTAGCCGGCTATAAAAGAAAGAAATTTAAATTTACCTCTCCTTAAAAATAAACTTATCTTTTGATATAATTATCAAAAACAAATACGATCAATCATCAAAGCTCAAAACTCAACAATCAAACAAAATAACAAGTGACAATGCAATGCTTACGGCAGTTTCGCCGGGCCGATCAGCGCCACTATTGTGTCGCAAATAGCGGCACTTTATTTGACAGGTAGTGGCACTCTATACACTTCCTAAAAATATCGAATGTGTTCTATGGTTAGTGAAGCCCATTTTTAAGCAGCCTAAAACATTTCTTAGGCAGGCTCATTAATTTGTTTAGATGAATACCCTCGCTTTTGAAATTCAAAGACTACAACTTTTATACTATAATTACTTTAAAAATAATAATTGAATATACTTTCTCAGGTATCTACAAGATGGTGGAGGAACAGGGGTGAGTTTTCATGGATTTTTAATTATTATGATATTATCCCATCCCTCTTCCTTTCCTACTATTACCGTTTCGTATCCTTCTGCAGGGCAGGCTACAAGATGAGTTGTTGCACTACTAATGTTGAGATGTGGCGGTCTAACACACCTCACAAACCTTGGTGGTAAATTATTAATGCTGTTAACGTTATTAATTCATAGTATACCTGGTAGATTAATATCGTCCAGGTATACCAACGTTGTATCACATTCCCGAGGCTGTGAAAATAGAGAAAACGAGTTTTCCCATAAAATGAAACCTAGGTAGATCGATTTTTCGCCCCTGTAAACCTTTATATGTATTGCAACTTTCATCGAAATCTTTAGAGCCGTTTTCGAGAACGTGATACAAATATATAAATACATATACAAATGGGATTTACATTTTACATAGTTTAATAAATTTTGATAATAAGTAGTCTTTTGTTTGGTCATATTAGTGTATTCTTTACCATACATAGTGCAATTAAACAACACAAAAATTCTCGACTCTGAACTCTCAAACGACATTTAACTTTAATAGCCATACTTTACCGGGGCGGCATGGCGGCGCAGCCAGGTCGCGTCGCCAACATAATGAATGGTTGGCTACGTACGTAACCAAGCGGACGCCAACAGACTGTATAAAGGACATCATTCAAGTGTCGAACATTTTGTACCCAAGAAATAAGAGCCGACCAGAAAAAAAAAAACATGGTTTTCTTATGGAAAAAAACTTTTTACAAAAAAAATTAAAACCGACTTCCAAAAAAAACCACTACAAAGTGAAAAATAACTTTAATTTCGGAAGTCGGTGTCTTTGTTTTTTAATTTTCGTTTTTTGCCACCGACTTCCGAAATTAAAGTTATTTTTCACTTTGTAGTGGTTTTTTTTGGAAGTCGGTTTTAATTTTTTTTGTAAAAAGTTTTTATTTTTCACTTTTTAGTTGTGGTACCTACCCCACACAATATCCAATACCACTAACTGCAATAAATAACAGTGACAGGAAGTTATCATCATATCGTCCATAAAAACTAAGTGGGAAAAATATGTATTATTGAAGCTAACTCAAAAACTATCTAAGCAAAGTCAATAAAATTTATATGGGACCACCTCGGGAGCTTACCCTTTCAAACAAAAAAATAATTTTCAAAATCGGTCCACAAATGGCGGAGATATCGGTGAACATACATAAAAAAAAAAAAAAAAAAAACATACATAAAGTCGAACATAGAACCTCCTCCTTTTTGGAAGTCGGTTAAATAACACCCTCAACATTTTTTACTATTACAATGAGAGTATACAATTAACCCTTCCGCTGCTATTTAAGTTTTAAAAAGAAAATACAAATGATCATATTTTGAGGATTACAATAACGTTTAAAACGAGAAACAACCTAGCTACCTCTTCATCATCATCATTTCAGCTGGAAGACTTCCACTGCTGGACATAGGCCGCCCCCAAACATCGCCACTTCGACTGGTTCTGTAATTCTCACATCCTGCGGATTCCTACGGTCTTCACTAAGTCCTCGGCTTGGTGAAGACCGCAAGAACCTCCACCTTGAACCACCACGCTTTGTCTTCCGGTACATGGTTGCAAAGAAATGATGGCCGATGGGCATGGGGCCGAAACGTTCTGGACGTTTCGGTCCCATGCCCATCGGCCATCTTTTCTGCGAGCAATGTGCCCTGACCACTGCCATATAAGTTTGGCAATTCTTCGGGTTATGTCGGTTACCTTGGTTCTCCTGCCAACCTCTTCATTTCTAATTCGATCATGTCGTCATGGAAACTCCAAGCATAGCCCTCTCCATTGACCTTTGGGCGACTTTCAGCGTTGTAATGAGGCCCGTTGTAAATTGTAAGCGACCACGTTTCAGCTCCATAGGTCATAACTGGCAACATGTGAGACGAGAAGATATTGCGTAGCTTCCCGAACACTGCCCAGCCGAGTCGGATTCCACGATTGACCTCGAAATTGGACCTACCTAACTGGACAGTTTGTCCTAGGTAAAAGTAGTCGTCCATAACTTCGAGTGTAAAGTCTCCGATCTTCATGAGGGTCGATCTTACATGGGCATTTCACATAAACTTAGTTTTGTCCATGTTCATTTTAAGATCTTCTCTTTCGGAAGCTCTAATGAGGTCATCGAGCATTGTACTGGTCCTCTGATATAGTAGTCATGGCTGAGACTATCTCAGTCATGACTACTATATCGGAGGACCGGAGGACCTATATCGGAAGTCTCAAACTTGCTCGCGAGACGGTTCGTGATGACTCAAACAGCTTATAGACATGACTCAGGAGTTCGATGAGCCTATAATACTTAAGCAGGGTATTGTCGCCCTTTTTAAAGAATAGTATCACCACACATATTCTGTCTGCACTGCCTGTGGCGTTTTACCCTCTAGTATGACGGAATGAAACAGCTTGTGGAGGGCTTAAGAACAGATTTTCCACCGGCCTAGCTGCCTCCTATTGTATACAGGGTGTTAGGGTAAACACCGTTATCCTTCAAACCAGTGGTTTGGTTTCGTTTATAGAACATAAATTCAATGGAAAATCACAACTTTTTTTTTAAAGATGTACATTTAGAATCGTCACGCAATTCCTAAGGTAGGTATTTTTGCCTGTCTTAAGCCAGGAAAAGGTTGTATTGTATTTATTCATGTGTTGTGTAGGTAGGTAGGACGGGCGGCGATCGATTACGTTACTCGGGCGGGCGCATATCCATGAATTTGCGGACGGTCGGACAATAACCTTTTTAATATTTGTTAAAGAAAATAACGTAATTTTTTTTTTTACTCGGTTTTTTATGTTTATATTTAAGCCAACTACCCATAGTTTGAGTGACAACGGTGTTTACCCTTCCATCCTGTATACATTTCCCTCAATCTTTTTCTTGTTATTTTTATAATACTTATCATACCTTATTATTATACCTAATGCTCAATGCTCGTGTTCATTTCTACAATGGGCAATAAATGCTTGCGTCTTTATACGAATGTCCAAAATATGGTTGGCAAAAATGTCTTTTGGTACCTACTTTCAAACTGATATAGCAGCCAGGGGGTTAATTGTAGACTTACGTTGTAATATAAAAAAAATCTCAAAATGTTATTTTACATACGAAAAAAGCTTTTGTTTTACTGGCCGGCACTTTAATTTTTAGGTACGAAATTAATGATGTCCTTTAGTAAGCAGCGCGGCGCGACCTAGCGACGTCGCCATGGTGTCTCGGTGAGGTATGGCTCGTAAGACATTCTGAAAGTCTTCCAGTAGCTACAATACACCTTTCAGAGTCAGAGAAAACGTTAGCTTTGGAAAGTTTGGCCTTAAGTTTATTAATATCTTCTACAGGGACAACGTAGCGTCGATGTACTATGACGCGCGTGACAAGGTGGTAGCTGCACGTTCTGAAGACATACATTTTCGGTCATGTCGCTGTAAGAGTCCATGTAAAAGTCAACAGTGTGATAGAGGTTTGTATTATTAGTTGGCCAGTGTATTCCAATGAAGTGTGCGATGTTTTATTCATCTTCTTTTCATTTTGCTCAGGTACTGTCCTACATTGGGAGAGCGGCGATTGTCCTGTACCTGCATCGTAAGTATATAATATTCTTTTGGGTTTTAAATGGGAACAGGAAGCATAATAATAACATGAAACGATTTTTTTTTAGGACAAGTAACAAGAGTCAGTGGCCCGGCACATCCAAAGAAAAGGCGAGCGACCCTCCTCCAGCTAAACAATCTTCTATTGCGCCATCAATATCCTCATATACAACAGCCACCAACGAGAAAGGCACTAAATCTGAAGGTGGGTATATTAAATTAGTTGACGAAACTGGGCAGGAGGCAGGGAAATTCTTTATAGATTCTTCTGGACTCCTTAATAATAATGCTTACGAAGTGGTCATACAACTTCGAAAGAAAGATAAACCGCAACAAGAAAATATACCTAATGACAACACAGTGCTCAATCAGAATAAACAGTCTGTAAGGGAAATTAATAATAATAGTAATGAAAAGAACCGACCTGCCAGCTGTGAGACCGACGTAAACGATGGACAGGCAACTTCTGACGGAGACGTGCGCAATGTTCTTCGGGGCTACAGAAGCGATGTTGATACACAGTCCATTAAGATTCCACCTCAACCCGATCCCACAGCCGCTAATGCCTTTTCTGAAGAACCAAATATGCTGTCTCACAATATCGAAAAACATCACATTGAAACTAATACTGAAAGAAGTGATGATATATTTTTTGTACCATCTACTTCAGAAAATAAAAAAGATACATGTGAAAAAAGTATGCATACGCGTTTAACTGAAGGACCAAAAGTAGAACAATTCCCTAGACCGTCGACAACTACGTACACACAAACTACCTTAAGCTCTCCGATTCACAGACCTGTTTTCTTTCACATGAGTTCCTCGACTTCCACTGCTTATATGAGCCCACCAGAAATGATTTTACCTAAATTCTTAAGACATGATTGTGCCACAACTGAAGATGAAACATATGATCCAATACATACTATTGAACAAATTGGAAAAGAATACCGCGAAGAATTTGCTGACTGTATGTGCCGAAAATGTATGCTCGCTCAAAAAGATGGAGTAAAAAAAGTAAATGTACTAGCGAACTGTAGGAACAAAAAATGTGAAAAAATAGAAAATATGACACCATCAGATACAGCAAATAATACTTCTGAACGACGGAAAGCTCATGATGGTCTAAAAGAAAGAAATGTGCCCAGCAAAAGTGCAACAATTGACAAACCAAAATGCACACATAATCGTAGAAATGTTGATTATGTGAAAGAACGTTGTCATAGAAACAAAAGATCCTCAGCGGAAAGTTTTCGCTCGTCCCGAAACTTTAATACACTCGTCGGTATAGATTTAACTTCAAAAAATAGATACAAATTTACAAATTCTTGTCGGGAAAAAAAACCGGACCAATCTAGCATAAATCCAATTATTAGAGACTACGTGCATAAATTATTGGCTCTGAACAGAGAAGGGCTTAAAGCAGTTGAAGTAGCAGATCAAGAATGCAGCTCGGTAGGCACTCCAGGCAGCTCAATAATTAATGTACCATTTAATGTTGATGACAGAAAATCCTCGCTATTGAATACGATTTCATTAGAACAAATAAAAAACTTGTTAAAAAAGCAAATCATGCAGGAGCAACTAACAAAAAACTTAAATTGTCCACAAAACTCATATGTTTCTTCGGTTGCTAATAAAAAGAAAAATATGAAATATTCTTCATCTCATCGCAAAAAGCCTGTACACAAAGTGAAGTCTTTAAATATTTCCAAACACTTTCTAAAGCAAATTAAAACAGGGCAGGAAAAGTCCAAAAAACCTCCACTGCAGTCATCGATTGAAGGAAAAAACAAACCAGCTGGAAGTCTAACTGTGAATAAAACACGCAGCAAAAGCCCACCAACACCGCGGCAGGTTTACATGGAGCCATACTCCAGATTCAATTATTCTGAATCTACAGCGAAAAATCCAAAGGGGATTGAAAGAATCAAAACACACACCAAAAACAATTCTAAGAAATCCAAAAACAAACCAGATTTGAAGCGCCATCGAGCTACTGTGACTGATTCAACAGTTGATTCTGAGTCAAGCGGGCACTTCAACTCAACAGACGTTCCCGTAAGTATGTCTACGCAGACCACCCAAAACATGGATATCAATACTGATACAAATTTTATGAAATTAGCAGAAGACAAATTGCAAAACATGGAAAAAATTGCTGATCTGACCGAGAAATGTACTAAAAGATTATCGAACCTTGCCAAAGTATTAGAGGAAGTGCGAAAAAACAAATCACTGGCTTATAGTCAAATTTCATCTGCTGAATCAACTGACTCGCAATCTGATAAGCCAGTGGTAAGCCCTATTACATTTGATCCTAACGATGTTCCACAAAGGTTGGAAACTAAATTCCCTGAATCTATTCCAGATAGGGATGCTATCCAAAACGAATTACTGCGGTCAGAGCATATTAACGTCTTGAAAGATATTCCCAAACCAGCTTTTAAAGAATCCGAGGCGAATTTACCGCAGTGCCCAAAGTCTGTTGAAAAATCAGATTCGTCTCTACATGTATCTACAAATACGGCGGATCTGTTGGTTAAAAGTAGACCAAAACCACCACCGGCGTTATCTCGACTTAGTTTAAAACATGGACAAGAATACATAATTCCGCACGAACTATCAACTGTCGTAGAAGTAGACTCCCCTATGAGTACGAAACACAAAAATCAGTCCACGCGCAATGATGTCAAAGAGGATTCCAACAATTCTAACAGATCCTCCTCTGGGGACAATACAGTAGATGATAACAGGAAAAGTGAAGTTGGAAAAGAATCCACTGTAAACCCTGACCTACTTCAAACTAAATCACATTTATCAAAAATTTATAAGTTTTCGTCAACCGAGTCGTCAGACGATTCTAAATTTCAAATGATAGATCTAAAACAGTTTAACGAGATAATGTTGGAGCCTTTTATTAGTATTCAAGAATATGCAAAACAATACAACATGGAACCACCAGATGAAGGTTCCAATCTGGATGATATACAGAGAGAAGATGCTATTAATGATGACCTAAGTTCTTTACATTCTGATGGTAGTTTACCAGATGTAATAGCAGAATTGTTGAAACGAAATATTATTACTGAACCATTTAAATTTGACACAGCATCCAATATTAACTCTACTACGATTTCTTCGGAATCTACGTTATCCATGTTAGCTTTGACAAAAGCGCGCAGAGCTAGAAGGAGATCGAATGTTGTTTGCCTAAATAAGGAAAATATCGGCGAAACGTCTGATACTTTAAGCTTTTCTTCAAACCCCGACCTAGAAAATGCTTTTAAAAAACTTGGTATGGGCTGGGCATCCTCCACTTTGAAAAAGACAAAGGAGCGTTTAGCTTTATCGTCATCATCAAACACCTCTAGTTCTAGTCTATCTCAATTTAAAACGAAAAATTCGCAGAAGGAAATACCAGCCCTAGTTACAGACTCTGTTTCATCTATAGGAAATGTATGTAAGGGCACGCAGAATAAGAATATTGTAGACAATTCAAAAAATGCTGAACAACAAACTACATTCTCAAATTCAATGACCGTTAAAGAATTTTTGAGAAATGAATTAGCAAAGAAAATTACCTTTACAAATAAATCGAATGTTAATGATACTCAAGAAGAATTTGTTTCTTTGTTTGAGACGAAAATGCCTGACGAAATGAAAGAATCGTCACAGGTAAATCGCGATGAGCGCTCCGTAGACAGTACGCGCAGCGGCGGTAACAGAGCGCGGACTTCCACCCCCGTACAGCTATTCAAGTCCTTGACCTACCGCTCGAGCTCCAGTTCGAATGTATCTAACGGCTTGTTTAGCAACGCCGATGACCTATCATCAGTTAAAATGACGTCAAATTCCATTAAAAATCATTCCACATCCGACAAGGATGACTTGACCATTCCTACCTTCAGTCTGAGATTGAAAAAGAATTCCGACTGTAGTAAAAGTGATTGAAGGTAAATTAATTGTTTGCTTGTTAATATATTTATTTTTGTGAATTAATGTGAAAAATAGAATGAAGAAAATATTTATGTATTATTCTAATGCTGTTGTTTGGACTTTATGTATATTTTAAATAAATCAATGAGTCAAATATAATCAATTTTTATTAATTTTTGTTCAAGAAATAGATACAGCAAGCAAGGTAATATACCACATTTATTTTTAATTGCTTTCACAATAACACTTGTCAACTATACACAACATTTCATAAGATCTTTTTATGGTCTAAGTACAGATTCATATAATATTAATATTCGAGATTAATAAACAGATTTTTTTAAAGATAGCTTTGGTATATTTATGTATAGGTATTATGAGAACAGTGATTACTGTAGGTCAGTAGTTAAATAAACTTTGTAAAATGACAATTAATTACATGTGAAGTTGTGACGACTTATATAATTATTCTAAATGATGTGTTGGATTGCTGGCAGCAAAAAAATATCCTTCTTGTCAGAGATCCAACAGAATACAAATTTAGACCAATGAGTGCTATTCACTATGTAATAACTTAACCAATAAATAACATATTATTACATGTAAATTAATACCTGCTAAATGATCACAGAACATAATTAGCTCCTAAATTATACTAGATAAGGAAACTTGTAAGTATTAACATGATGCTAATATGACAAACATAGGATTTTTGAGATTATATTGTGAGATTTCTGGTCATGTAAGTACAATATCTAAGTGTTAACAAAGTTTCCTTATATAAATTTGCTAAATAATCTTTTTAATAAATTATTCTTTCTTTTTATCATCTTTTAGTAAATGATCCCTCACCAGAGTATAAGCTAGTCCTATTGTTAGGGCTGACACTACGGTGCCTTGGGCTGCCACTCTTAGCTGCATTAGGAACACACTGGTACTCATTTTACCCTTTGTCTTGTATTTGTATGCTCCAAAACCACACACACCCAATAACCCTAGGATACCTGAAATAGTTAAAATTGTATTAATTTTAAAACTTTGGAACATTGAGCTATATTGTTTAAAGAGGCTTCTTCTCAATGATTGTCATTTATTTCTTGGGTACTGATGTTAGTTATTCATTCAATATAATTATACCTCAATAATTTTAGACAAAAACATGGTTGTTTTTGATGAACTACCAGCCTTACCTATGATCATAAATGGTGAGTCTTTAGCCTTCCGTGCTAGCCGATCTGATTGAGCTTCATCTCTATAGTCAAATACTTGCCGTGGGTTAGACATGGTGCACCTGAAACATTCAAGACATAACCTTCAACCAAACCAGGGACATTACAGGTACAAGAAAAATTGTACATTGGTATTTTGTAAGACAATTACAGCATAAATTGGTTAAATATTCCCCTGAATATTTTCTTATTCATATACGATATAGCATCCTGAACATCAAAGGGAATTAATTCCCATTATTTTGGCTATAGCTTGTCAAGATTAGTATAAACAGTAGTTAACTCATATCAAAGATCACAGCTGAGATCTTGGGATGTTATTATCTCCAAGATACTGATAATAATTTAATTCCACTCACAAAGTTACATAACTTAAAACATTTTATACATTTATTGCATCACAATGACACATGGACACTTACACACACTGTGACGGCTACTGTTTTACTAGTATAAAGTATTAAAAGAAAAATCCTGACTCCGCTCGCTGCTTTTCACTTCAAATCTATTTCTGTCTCGACTGATTTTCATCAATGGAAAAGGATGAAACATTAAAATGTAATGACGTAGTCAAGAGCGAAAAATTTCCAACTTCTGTAACCGTCAAAACTGCTGAAGGTCACGACTGTCAAACTATAATAGGTCACTTGCTCAGAGTGTTATTACTCTGAGGTCACTTGACATTGACGTTTCTAAATCGATCTTAAAATCTTGTTCAAATGTAAATTACGTTCATGGAAAACAAACAAAAGTTACTTACCCAAAAAAAAAATTATAAGAAAAGTATTTTCTGTCAATGTATGGAACATTGACAGAAAATAGAGTTTTCAACATGTTTGACAGGAAGTAGAGATTTCAACATTTTTTGTTTAGATGTTTCGCCAGTGTAAACGCACAGTTAGCGCTGGTTTACGGAGACGCGGGGCGTTGCGCGTGGCGTTCGGCGGTGCGTCGTACGTTTTTTCTGTTTACAGACAGGCGGGGCGTGCAGCGGCCCGCGTCATTACACGCGCAAACACAATGTTGTTTATGGAAACGCGGTGCTAGGGGCGTGCGGACTGCGGCGTGGCGTGAAAAATAGCGGTGCCCGCGGCGGTGCACGCGGTGGTGCACGCGGCGTGCATCGGCTGATATTCAAGCGCGCCCGACATAATGTGATTGTTTGCGCGATTGTGCGATTTCTAAACAAGACTGATAAAAGCTTAGAATTTCTAAGGATAAAAGGTACTCTGTGCAAGACTGGCGGAAAGTGCCGCGGGCGCAGTGGCGGATATCGCCGATGTTCGTATTCAGTGTTGCCATATATACAGATTTATCTGTATGTATACAGATTTTTCATCACCAATACAGATTACAGATTTAGCATAACTTTTATACAGATTTTCGTAATTTTCGCTTCCTCACATAATCTATGATGAAATGATTGAAAATGTTATCTCTTTTTAGTGTATAATAAGTGTTTATTTATTGCCTTCAACATTTTTACGAAACAACTTCTTAGTGATGAACCCTGTTATAAACTCCAAGTTGATAAAAAAATTATTGTTAAAATTAATAAAAATATGTTCAAAAAATAATAAATATTGTTTTCTTGAACAGATTTTGCACAGATTTTATTACAGTTTTACAGATTTTATACAGATTTTAGCGTTTTGTGTTCATACAGATTTTGTACAGATTTTTCGACCGTTCTATCCAGATTTCTCGATCTGGCGTGTGGCAACACTGTTCGTATTGGAGCGTACGATGCCGCGGGCCCCGCCGCGTGCCACACCGAGTCGCGGGGGGCTGCCATCCGCGGCCTGCATTTCAAGCAAACGCGTGTAAAATCGCTTCTCCGTAAACGGTCTCATACAACGCCATTATTATATTTGAATTTTGTGCGGGTCGCCCCGCAGCACGCCACGCCCAACGCGTCGCGTCTCCGTAAACAAGCACTAAGTTAGTATAGTATCTAGCTTCCCATGTAGAGACTGACTTTCGATTTTTTATTCCTTACCCTTTTTTATATTACGTAGAAGAGAGAATTTGGCATGTGATCTATCTAGAAATAGGAAGAATAAGTAGGTACCACAGATATGAGAGAGAGCAGTGGTGGCCCAGTGGTAACGGCCCCGACTTACGAGTTGTAGGTCGTGGGTTCGAACCCAAGCAGGCGCTTTACTTTGTGTAAATAATATCATCACCACTGCTCTCAATACGGTGAAGGAAAACATCGTGAGGAAACCGGCATGTCTTAGAACCAAAAAATTCGAAGACATGTGACATCTACCAACCCGCACTGGGCCCGCGTGGTAGATTACGGCCCAATCCCTCTCACAGAGAGGAGGCCTGTGTCCCAGCAGTGGGAACATAATAGGCTGATGATGATTGATGACAGATATGAAGTAATTTAAGTGCAAGTGTAAAAGGTATAAGTTCAGCCGTTTAGCGAGCCCATAGCAAATTGAAACAAATTAGTTGACCCATTCATTCAATTCATCCGCTACGTACGCAATTTACAAATTCTATTGCTACGGGGTAATGCGCCGCATGAATCTACGAGTATGTACGACATCAATGTTGTTGGCTGAACATAATAATTTTTCACAGTGGCGTAACTATAGGGTGGCAGGGCTGGCAAAATTCGACGGGGCCCCCTTGCCCAAGAGGGTGCGAGCTCAAAAGTAACCTAACATTTTTAACAACATTTAGCAAAAATCATTTAAAGTTGGACACAACTAAAGACAATCTACAAATTCAGATAAAATAAGATTTATTCATACGAAAAGGATCAAAACGCATCCATTGGTTGCTTCATTTACGTCGCAAAAAAAAAACTATTTCAGAATTAAATTACAACGTCACGATTTTTCCTGGGACCCCATCCAATGATTTTGCCACGGGCCTCAGATGGCATAGTTACGCCACTGATTTTTCTGTTGATGAAGTTTTTCTTTATTCAAATTTACATGCACTGGATGAAAACAAGGGTAGATAAAGGAGTTTATAAAATAAATAGATAGGAAATAGGTTATAATAAAAACTATATTTTTGGTCCCAAAATCAAAGGCAAGACTTTAAAAAAACATGTTGATAATATGTATAAATAATTACTTACTTACAAGAAAAACCCTACTTAAACTTCTAGGTAAACAAAAGCTTAAAAGTAAAACAAAAAACAAGACGGTCACCGACGAAAGTTGATTAACATGACTTATTGTTATTAGGATATAATAATACAATAAAAGTTTTTGGCAGTGTATAGAGTGCCACCATTGGCACTCTATCCCTATCGGATAAAGTGCCACTACAGGCACCCTAGTAACACCGCCTCGGCCCGGCTCAAGTGCCGCAAGCATTGGATTGTCATTGTCACTGTCACTAAGTCACGTCACTTGGTATTTTGTTTGATTGTCGAGGTTAGATCGCTGTAAAACACCACATTCCCAAAACATTACATTCTCTTGTGCCTAAACGGACCCTGGCACTTCGCCGGCCGCTACCGCGGCACCGCTCGCTACGCTCGCTCGGCTCGTGCGTTGTGTGGTCACAGTTCTAACCTAACCTAACCTAAATAACAAGTGACAGTGACAATGCAACGCTCACGGCACCCTAGCCGGGCCGAGGCAGTGACACTAGAGTGCCACAAGAAACTCGCGGCACTCTATACACTTCGAAAGTTTTTTGAAGTGAAAACTTCTTTAGCGGCGTTGTGCACTTGTTTTGGGATGGGTAAACATGTTAAACTCGCGTCAGGACGTGACCGTGAGGCTGCCTGTCCGCTGGAGCGGAGAGGAGAAGAGAGGAGCGGAGATCTGCCATTATTAACCAATCAAATCTAAACTCAGGGGCGGAGTCAAGAATCTTGACTCCGCCCCTGAGTTTAGATTAGAATCTTGTCTTGACTCAGGATTCTATTGGTTAATATTGACACATTTCCGCTCCTCTTTTCTCCTCTCCGCTCCAGTGGACAGGCAGCCTAAGACCCGTTGCCTAGCAACCGACAAAGTAAATATCAAAACAAATAGTCTTTCTTTAACATTACGTAAAGATTGGGAGGTAAGAAATTTTACCCATATTGATGGGTAAAAAAAGCAATCAAAACATACTTCATGAAAAGTATTTAAGTAAATTGTTTATTTTTGTTAGACTATGTTTTGAAAATAAATAAATATACTACTACTACTTTGAATATTGTATTTAATAAACTAATAAAGCATTGTATTTAACCCAAAGACATTAAATTATTAGTATCTTAAATCTCTTTGTATTTAACCACATAAATTATAGTACTTTTATACTGATTTATTCCCTAACCATTCCAAAATATTCAATAATGCACAACGTTAATGTTCAAGTTTTCACTTCTGCCGGCACTCCCGGAGTGCAACCCGTTTTTTTTCATAATTGTTTTCAATACTAATTAGATATTTTATAAACCAGATCTAATTAGTATAATAATATAATTACGCAACACATTTTCATAAACGATTCCGACTAATCTGTTACATTTTGACAGTTCAATAATATTCATTGCGATAATTAGGTAGCTACGTTGTTGAGCAGATTTTTTTTCAAACTTATGCCGCAATGTATTAGCAATCTGTATCAAAACGATTCAAATTCTGATTGATCGTGTATTACGTATTTAGGGTACAGAAGTGTTAATCGACTATCGTTGCTGAATGTACCTACCCAGTTTGTAACAATAATTTCTTACTAGGTACTATCTAAGTACCTAGTAAGAAATTATTGTTACAAACTCGTTATGTTAAAATTAAGTATAAAAATTGTGACGTGATTCTGATTTCTAAAATAATTAAGTATAAAAAGGAAAATTGTATAGAAAGTATGAGGATTTTCAATCGTTACAACATAAATAAGACCCGTATTTGACAACACGGAGCGGCGCGAGTGCGCGACCCAATACTTTGAAGTAGGTATAATTTAAATAGTAGGAACATCGAATGACTCCCAGGCGCACAGCGTCCAATTTTTCGTGTTTCTGCTAACCATACCACTTTAAAGTCTAAAGCACAATCTAAAGCTACATAATAAGGATGTGTGCCCACTTGCGGCACGGTATGGCAAGAGATTTTTATTCGACGAATAGAAATATTTTGAATAATAATCATCGGCATCGTAGGTACAAAAACTAAGCTGCGGTATGCTTAGGCATGCTGTGTCACTGAAATTTCAATTTTATTGTCCTATGTTATAATAATCCTATTAATGGCATAAAAATCCCCTGCCGTGCCATGCCGCCAGTGAGCTCAGGCCCTAAGGCCGCTGTAGAAGCGTCTACAGCTGCCTCCACAAATAACACACTTAATAAATATTAAAAACCGCGAACACAACTCCTTGTTCATGACTCCGCGTTTACACCATCGCACGCGCGATATTTTAACGCGACGGTTTTTTTCATCGCACACTTGTTTTTCAACTCAGATCGGCGCTAAGCATATAAAAAAAAACGGCCTGTTAAATATCAGCCGTGGGTACCTATATGATTTCCTCTTCTCATTTAAGTCTGTGGTAATGCCGGCTAAGTGACTAATGTGAGCGGAAAAAAGCAGGCAATATACGTTCGAGACCGGGAATTATGCCGTGCATGAGTATTATAAAAATACTAGGAGTAAAATCTTCTGACTTCAGCTAGTATCGTTTCGTAAGATGACTCGTCAATGATAATGAACCGTTTGGCCCGCCTGCTGAAGTAGTAAATGTCCCCCGTGTAGATGTCGAACCACAGCGCATGAATGTGGAGATCGTGCTTTTCTAGACGCTTCTTTAGCATTCCATAGGATGCGACGTTTTGTAACTGTTGTAGAGTGTTCACCTGAAAAATAGTAAATTAACCATTAGGCTCTTGAGTTTCTTAAGTCGTAATGAGGCATCCCGCAGTTCGCAGTGCAAAGATGGGAGTTTGAGCCAGGGGGTGTAGACCTCACTACGGACTTCGTGCTCAGGGTAGTAGTCTCTCTACGCACGTCTCTAGTACGCACGAAGTCCGTAGTTTCAGCCAACATTACGGGCATTTCTTACTGCGTATTACTTGCGAACCTATGATAAGTTCAAAGCCCGAATTAAATATGAATGACAATACATCCTACATCTGTGAAATGGCAAAAATTGGAACTACGGCCGTCATGTTGAAATGTCATTCGATTGTCAGTGTCTACCTACACCCGATGTGTTAAATTTAATTTGACACTTGTTTTGACGGATCAATTAGGTACTTTCGGACGGGCCCATAACCCGTGTCTTCGTTGACGGACATAGAGAGTAGTCCCGCTGATTTCCTCTGTTTCTTATAATTTCGCTCAGCATCTAAGCTCAGCTCAGCTCCAAGATTAACTTTGTCAGAGGGTGAGGGTGAAAAAAAAAACGCGATGGCATGGCAGTCAGCAGCTTTGCTATTAGATGCCTATCGGTCGTTGATACCTATCGAGTTGATTTATAAGCACTTCAGTAATGTTTTAATGTGGTTGTGCAAAGTTACCTGTGATAGTTTGTCTTCTGTACAAAATCTATTGTCTGGATCTATATAGGCAACGAATTTTCGTTGCGGTGTTTCAGCCGTGAATAGAATAGGCTTTGTAAAATCACCTTTCATTGCTATGAACTTGTCCAAACTCGTGTAAGCATGCGTACACATCCACGATTTAAGAGGAGACAGTCTCCTTTGTTCCTAAAAAAAAAAAAACAACGGGTTGCACTCCGGGAGTGCCGGCAGAAGTGAAAACTTGAACATTAACGTTGTGCATTTTTAAATATTTTGGAATGGTTAGGGAATAATTTCGCACGAATTGCTTTATTAGTTTATTAAATACAATATTCAAAGTAGTAGTAGTATATTTATTTATTTTCAAAATGTAGTCTAACAAAAATAAACAATAACACATTTCATGAAGTATGTTTTGACTGCTTTTTTTGACCCATCAATGTGGGTAAAATTTCTTACCTCGCATAGTCGCAATCTTTACGTAATGTCAAAGACTATTTATTTTGATATTTACTTTTTCGGTTGCTAGGCAACGGATCTTACGGTCACGTCCTGACGCGAGTTTAACATTTTTTAACCATCCCAAAGTGAGTGCACAACACCGCTATAGAAGTTTTCACTTCGAAAATAATTAGAAACCTGATAATTAGCATTGTTTACCTAATATGATTGTCACGTCAACTCTGCAACATTCCATGTTGGAGAAACAAAATAATGTTGTGCAACTTTGCTTTCCATAAGGGTTTTACTTTTCTACATTCAACACTGCAGATAATTAAAGACACGTCGACAGTCATTTAAATAACTCAATTGTGGAGGTCTGATACCTATCAGACCTCCACAATTCAGTTATTTAATGTAATGACTTAATGCTAAATGCGAATGCTATGCAGATGATGATGAGTCATTATGATGACTCATCGATACTCATCGACTGGGAATAAAATCATGATGACTGATACGTCAGTCATCATGATTTTATTCCCAGAAGGGGCCGGCAGAGGGTGATTGTGTGGATGAATTTGGGACTACACGATCAATCAGAATCTGAATCGTTTTGAAACCTGATTGCTAATCAATTGCTTCATAAGTTCGAAAAAAATCTGCTCAACAACGTAAATAGCGCAATTAATGTATGCGCAATATGTTTTGTCGTGATGTTTCGCCAGTGCAAACGCACAGTAGGTAAGGTGTATAAGACACACAGTCCCAATGTTATCCACACAATTAACCTTGTAATGATTTAAAGATCTATGGAGATACTAACTTTGCTAGATTCCTCTTTACTTTTTAGCTTATACAGAAGATTCATCGCTTTACAGTCGCTGTGCCCACACACAATAATGTGTCTTATATCGTTCAATATACAACCAAGCTCCAAAGCGGCTGGCTCGCAGCTGGTCATCTCGTCAACAAAGTACTGCGAGTGGGGTATTACATTCCCAGCATTTCGCACTGAAAAGTAAAGATTCATAATTATATAATACAGAACTCAACTGTACTTCAAATCAAATAATCTTATTTACAAACCAACAAACATGTCGCCAACACTAGTCTCTGTGAATCTTGTCGGAATCATTCTGCTGTCCATGCATGTGTAGAACACCGCTTTAGGCTGAAGTAGAAATCAGAATTCAAGACATACAAAATAGAGCTAATTCAGAATTCATCAAGGTAATCTGCATAGGGCTTATAATGACCTCTAAGCTTTAGGCTGAGGTAGAAAATAGAATGCAAGACTACAAAATAGAGCTAATTCAGAATTCATCAGGGCAATGTCTGCAGAGGGCATATAAATTAGGCCCTTTATTCCCAGTAGTTTCATGTAGCTTGTCCCACATGGAACTACTGCAACTCACTAGTTCCGTATAAGTATGCAAGGGCGGATCCAGGATTTATTTCTGGGAGGGGCACATGGGCCAGACAGATAAGAAATGTCTTCCATATCTTAATTGCACTATGCTGTTTTTGGGATTAATTATTTTTCAATGAAGATAAATATCTAGTACCCTACTTCTTCAGCGTTCATCAAAGGAATTTTAGGAGGATAGTTATGCATTCTGTCCATTCAGACGATTCGATTTTATTTTACTTAATAAACCATTTGGGGGAGGGGGCACGTGCCCCTGTGCCCCCCAAACGGTTTAAGTAAAATCAACGAATCATACAATCTCCCGCAGAAATGTTTGCACTATGTCTAGTTGTCGAGCGGTGCGCTACTTCCAAGTTGCTCGCAGAAATGTTTTCACCATTGTCTAATCCATGTTTTCGCAATAGGTTTAGGGTTTTAGCGAAAATTCGCATAATCAAATATGGAACTCAACTATAATCACATGGAACTAAATAGTTGCAGCAGTTGAAAGAAATATCGGCTATAAAACTAGTTTATAGGGGTGATAGGATAGACGCACGAGCAAGTACGCGTTCTTATGGCTCGACGGCCCTAAATCGCCCGTGTGTCATACTAAGTACACGCGTACTTTAAAACCAATGAGTAAGTTCGTCGGCGATCTAACAGGTTTGAAATTTTGCTCATAGCCCGCCTTGGATCGTAGTTTCGTACGTCTGTCATCATCACTCATCGCCAAGAGTCGCGAGTCGTTGAATGTGTGAGCAAACTTCACGTGTGTCACTGACCGCAACGGCGAGCCGAGTAAGTTGGCGAACCCGTGACCCCGCGTTCTTTTCTTCGCACGTCTATCACTCACTTTACAGCTCACAATAATTTTATTTTATTTTGAACGCAGCTTTTATTTTTGTAAGGTTGGTATTGATTGATGACAAACTGAAAAGCGAACCTGCGAGCGAATCAGCGAACTTTACCTGTCAGTGAGAGTGCTTTAAAATGTCACAATAAATGTAATTTTGGTCAATAATTTTGTTGGAAGATCTTAATTATTTATTTAAAACGCAAAGCAATTGTTATTAGTTGATTTACTTTCGTGCAAAGTCTTATTACTGTAATTTTTGTTTGCCAATTTAACCCCCATTTTGCATTTCAGAATAAAAAGGTCAGTAGAAATTAAACTTACCGTAGGATTGTTTTTTACTTCTTGAAACTGTTTTACCATACTTGCACGATCTAAAACACGATATCTCATAATACCTCTTAGTATTTTTTCCATGATTGTAGTATTGACACTCTCACATTAGCTTTTCACTGTTCATAAAATGATACAAAATAAAGAAGCAAGGTTGCATGTGGTTAACTAAGATTGACATCTGTGACCTTCATTAGCGAAGCTTATCGTGTCCGCAGCGGACTTGTTTCACAGAGGTAATACTAAATTAATTATTGTGGGTCAACGTACACACTATGTTATTGGTAGCAAATTTTAAATCCCGCGTGGTTTTTTTCTTTATCAAAATGATACGACCTATCTATCAGTATAAAAAACTGATACTTACGCGGTCTTTCTATTGAGTGTAGGTGATTCGACAACAATAGAAGAGTCTAAAAAATATGTTGATATATTTAAGAGAAATAAAATTACTGTGTTAAATATTATTATTTCACTCTTTTGATATAATTTATTTTAGATGAATTCCGAAACTGTTATTGGTGATGTAGCAGTGACGAATGAGAATATTCCTCCAGAATTACCTATGAACCATCGGTTTCTGGAACCTGAGAAAGCAGTTAAAACACTCACAGACATGGCTATATGGGAGAAATCAGAAGCTTATATGGAATACACTGGCTTCATAGCTACACTGAATGAAGCTATAAAGGCTAAGCCACTAACAGTAGACTGCAAGATCTCAACAAATGTAAAGAAACTACTAGATGTGCTTGAGTCAATTGATAAGCTTGTAGAGGAATTTCCACCTATTGAGCAACCACAAAGATTTGGTAATGTTGCTTTCAGGAGCTGGCTCTCCAAACTTAAAAAAAACAGTACATTGTATCTACAAGATTCTCTGCATTCCAGAATACACTTGGCTATACCTGAAGTTAAACTTTATTTGGAAGAGAGTTTTGGTAACGCCACAAGAATTGACTATGGAACAGGCCATGAAATGGCCTTTGTCATGTTTCTCTGTTGTTTGTATAAAATAGGCCATCTAATAGCTGAAGATAATGTGGCAGTAGTATTCTTAATGTTCAATAAATATTTGACTATAGTAAGACGGTTGCAGAAGACATACAGGATGGAACCAGCTGGCAGTCATGGAGTGTGGAGCTTGGATGACTATCAATTCATACCTTTCATTTGGGGTAGTTCACAACTTATTGAGCAGCCAAGAATATATCCACCTGTAAAATTCTTGGAAGATGACATTATTGATAAATATCACAAAGAATACATGTTTATATCATGTATTAAGCATATTAAGGAAGTGAAGAAAGGTCCCTTTGCAGAGCATTCAAATCAGCTGTGGAGCATTAGTGCAGTTGGCTCGTGGACCAAAATCAATCAAGGTCTCATTAAAATGTACAAAAAGGAGGTTTTATCGAAGTTTCCAGTGGTCCAGCATGTTCTCTTTGGCTCCCTGCTTCCCATAAGGAGATTCCCTATCAGTCACTAAAGTAAAATGAAGCTGAGAATTGTAAGACACTGAGGATTGGCAATATTTATGCACTACTTATAGTGGAAATATTGGGAATGAACAGACTGAAAATATTAAATGGAACTTGTATCAGTAATTGAATGTGTTGTTTTATTAATGTATTCAATAATCCAACCATATAATGCACTGTTACTGCCCTCGGGTTCCTGTACATGACGCCGGAGCCGCACTGGCACTGGACCACTTGTTTGTGTATACAAATGAATATCACCCATGCGAAGCACGTGCGACGCGTAGATTTTAGATTTTAATTTCGAATCGAGATGTTCTGAAATTTTTTCATGTTGCGGTCCAGCGGCTGCGCCGGAGCGGCTCCGGTGTCATGTACAGGAAGCCTAATAGTTATGACTTTTCTTAAATTTTATGTGTATATTGGTGTAAAATGTCAGTATTATGATTTGTGCAATTTAAAATGAGTCTCTGTCACTATTATTTAATTACCTGCCTAATTTTTATGATATTATTAACATGATACAGTCATAGGTCCAATGGGCGGGTAAGCAGGCGGGATTAGGCAGATTGACGTCAGATGTCTTATCAGATAAATAAATTGGAATTCAGTTTGTTTTCCTGATTTCATGCTTGTTTATCTATTTAGTATAGAATCCATAGAAGTAGTATTAGTTGAGAACATAATTATTAACTTGACCTGTGCACTCCTTAAGTTAATTGAAACACACTTCGTTTTTCAGTAGATAACAAATAGACAAACCTATTAATTATGTCATTGTTGAACAATGTAATACATTAGGTACAAACTTTGTCCAGTCTCATTATTATACTTTGATTATCATGTCTATGTACATTTACATGCTATTGTTTTCGCTCTGCGCTTTAAGTTTACTATGTTATGTGATACAATTATTATTGATTACCATCGATCACTAATAAAGAACTAGATACACAATCAGCGGCAAAAAATGTCCTCACCGAATGAGCACCCACTTGAACATTTGGGTGCGCTTTTGATTTAGCAGCATTCGAACGCTCCGACGGTAAACATGCCACATACAATCGGTCGTAAAATTTTATTGCGTTTTGAACATAGCTTTGTGAAATAAACTTTAAGCATTGCGTTTAAGGTTGAATTTACATTAATGTATATTTATTTAAACTATTATTACTTAAAAAATAAAGAATTTGAATTTTAAACACAATTTGTTTGGTGACACTTTAAAGAGAACTTTTGTTTGGGATTGTGTATCTAGTTCTTTATTAGTGATCGATGTTGATTACCTTTGTCGTTAATTTTTAATGTCTTGTCATTTGTTGCGAATAAAACATGTACTTAAAAAGATCTGTTGTATTTCTACTTCTATACCCCTATCTGGGACGGGGGGTACCTACCTACTGGCTAAAATAAAGTAAAACAAAAATTCCAATACATCATACAATAATATTCGTTTATTAACGCAAAACGCATAAATTAACACAGCCATTCACTTTACGCCACTTACAATTAAATAATACGTATATAAAAGCGTTGCTACAAAGGTACGGAGCAGCAGAGTGTAAAAGAAAGGATGCATACAATAATCTGATCGTTTTAGGCTCTGGTAACCAGCATGTTCATGAACTTGCATGGTAATAACGGTCCAGAGCTCTTTAATGTCCATTATTATCTCCATAAGGAAACTTATTTGCCGCCATATCACTGACCTCGACGTCGTAATCTATCGGATGCTCACGATAGTAACGAAATTGATAGATAGCAGATAGCTCGAAATAAAAGATAATGTGTTATGTGCCGCACCGACAAGTAAGCAGTGTAGGCACCACTGTTGACATAAATGTTTGATTTCGAATGATCAACACATGGGATAGGTCGAAACATTCAATTATTTGCACTGTTTCTATCATTGTTATCTTTGAGTAGAACCTCTTGGATATCTTTTATTTACTTAATGTTGAATTATCTACGAAACCGTTGACTTTTGAGTTACGTTTCTCTTTGCAGACTGCCCACATCCAGTAGAAAAAAAAACGGAGTGTTTTATAGGAACATCCCACAGCGATCGATATCTTTTGACCAGTACCTATAATATCGCAATTAAAGAATAACAGTTCAGCGGCTTCACACAAGATAACCTGAGTTACAAGATTAGACCATCTAAATACCTAATTATTCTACGACTAATTACTCGTACTTAATGCTCGTTAGATTTCGGTAATATGGCGAGGTTTTCTTTAGGTTTGTTGAAGTGGTTGTTGTATAGCGTGTAGATCATGCCCGCGCAGAGGGCCCCGACGGCGGTGCCTTGTGCGATCACTCGGAACTGCATGAGGAAGACGCTGGTGCTCATCGTGCCGCGGTTCTTGTACGCCCAACCGCCATAGCCAGCGGCTCCCGCACAACCGGCAATAGCTGCGAAATAAACATTAACAACGTAAGTTATATGCAAACACAATTAAGCACAAACGGGAACAGCGGGTTTATTGCGTAACACACAATAGTAATGGCTTTCATTTTGACAGTTCAACAACATTCAATAAAACAAGATAGACGCCCGGTACAGAGTGAAGTCGGGTTAAGGATCCGGAAATCCACATGACGATGATTCGACTTTCATCGTAGATCATTAAAAGCAAAACATTCATGAAACATTGGAATAGTTTGGCGCCCCTATGCCACTCAAAGTTTAACGTGAGCAGACAGTTTTTCGGACTTTAGAAGCAATGGTTTAGCAATATCCTTCAAAATCACTCCGCATGATTATGATTGAAAGTGTGTTATGGAATTAGAGTGCAGCTAAAGAATAGGTACCTATAGGCTAATTTCTTGCTGGACTCTTGTGCGCCATCCAAACAAAAGCTCGAATGATAATGGGGGTACGGTGTAATATGTGGTACGGTAACGAACACGATCCTGAAGAGCTTCAGCAAAATTGCTCTAAACCGAATCACTTTATCGCATTAGACATTAAAAAAAAATACATTAGGTACGTAGGTAGTAGACCGGCGGCATCGAGTAGGGAGGTGGTACCTACAATAAACAATTGTTGCACACCGAGTAGAGTAGAGGTACAATATAATAATTGTTACACATCGAGTACAATCATTATTGTTGCACATCGAGTACCTACAATAAATAATTTTTGCACATCGAGTACAATAAATAATTGTTGCACATCGAGTACAATAAATAATTGTTGCACATCGAGTACAATAAATAATTGTTGCACATCGTGTACAATAAATAATTGTTGCACATCGAGTACAATAAATAATTGTTGCACATCGTGTACAATAAATAATTGTTGCACATCGAATACAATAAATAATTGTTGCACATCGAGTTTTAAATACATTGGCTATTTGCTTATAAGCAGGCAGACAGACAATGCGACTGCATTTTCGTCACAAAGCTCACAAGTTACACCGTTAGATAAATTGATCACTAACTATTATCAAATTCAGCGTACAAATGAATGCCACACAGCCCACACCCAATGTTTTCATGATGGTTCCAAATTCAATTATTGGTTCATTCCATTAGTTTGATTGGTTTCTGCCAGCTACGCCACTGACTGAAATAAACCTGTCAATAAATAAAATAAGTGCTTATCTGCTATTTTTGTTCTTATTAGTCTTATAACACAACGGTTCGGACTGTATCGTGTGTAGCACAGGCGTGCATGGTGCATTTGATTTCCAAGAGTGATTACTTTTCAAGAGATTTTCCTGGTTTACCTTGCTCTCGCGTAGTATGTGCTCTCGCTCTCGTACATAGGTACATACCTACATGTGATTGTTTTAGTTTGTAAAAATCGAATAAAGTACCAAGAAACTTCATGTAGTCACCCACTTTTGCATCGTTCAAGGTGAAGGTAAAGTCGTTGCAAATCACGAGTGCACGTCTGACACTTTTATTTCATTGATATAAGGTTTAAATTGCAATGATTGATTTTACATACAAGCTTAGGAATCCACCTAAGCTAAGCATACAATGGCATAGTCTTATCGAGACTCTAGTCTCGCCTATGCCTTATGGTCAATACTTACCTACTTACCCTCCAACTTACTTCCTGTGAGCGTAGTTGAACGGAAGTAAAGGCCCCCGCAGAAGGCGGTGCGCGATTTGACTCTGGTGGAACATTTTCTATGAAAACTTTATGAATGTTCTACCGGAGTCGCGTCGCGCCTGTCTGCGGGAGCCTGGAAACGTAACTTTTGTCTACTGTCCACTACCTGCCTACTTATACTGTATAATAGCATGGTCTACATACCTAAGATCATAAAGGGAGATTCCTTCGTTTTGCGCATCAGCTTCTCGCTCTGGCTCTCGTCATGGTAGTCGAACACGGGTTTTTCCTCCGACATGTCTGCGGCTGAAATGAGGAAATAAACATGTTTCATTCTCGTCATTGATTTTATGACGTCAAACCTCCATCCTAAGTTTTATAACCGAGTGGTCGAAACGATAAACTGCACAAAGTAGGTAAATCCATAGAGATAATATTTTGTAACTAGGTACCATTTCCACTGCTGTTTTTTTGTGTTATGAATTATGATAGAATTAATTTTTGGGTTTTATAAACAACTAGTCATAACTTTTTGTGTGTATGCGTATGCCAGGATTGGACATGGCCTCTTCAACCCTAAGCAGCTACTGCAGTTGTCATAGCAAACTGGGTTTGTGAGTGCAGCACCCTAATTACGAAACGCAAACTCAATTTTAAATTGAAACCAATTGAAAAAGATTGCCAGTCCATTGCTTCATAAGTTCGACAAAAAAAATTAAGCAGATTCTTTTTGTCGAACTTATGAAGCAATGGACTGACAATCTTTTTCAATTGGTTTCAATTTAAAATTAAGTTTGCGTTTCGTAATTAGGGTGCAGATCTTGAATCCCGGGGTTTCTGCTGCCACGGTTTCCTTACGGGAAATTAACTTGAGGGTTCTTCTTCTTTCTACCGTATTTTTGGAAAAGCAGCAGGTGTTTCTCTTTGAAGACGTTCCTTTAATACTTAGTATAAAACTCACGACAAACAGGTGGAAAACTAGAGCCTACGTGAGGCTTATCGGACACGGTCACACGAGCAAGTAGTAAATCAGTTTGCGATAAGTCTATGTTAAGGAAACGATTCAACCTGCTCGTATCTAATCGGCAATAATAAACTTATGTCGCATATATAAAGTCTCCAGAACTTTAAAGTACAGGACCTATGAGGGTCATAATTTTTTTATTTGTAGCACTAGGTCCTAGGCTAGTCCTATCCGTATAGAGTTGGGTGAGACCTGTGACTAGGACCACGGAGACTAGGAACCAACTTCCAAACAGCTTTTTGATATTTTAATACACACGTTAAAACAGATGACTGTATCATGTTTAGCTGTCTATTTGATAGACAAGGTGCGTCTATTTTAAACGTAGTAACGTTTATATTAAACTAACATAACATGTTTCACTAGTTTCACGGTCGTCTATGTTTTGTCGACGTATTCCTATCATAAGAATTTTCCTGTTTATTATAGGTACCTAAACAGGAAAATTCTTATGCTAGACTAGGTTATGTAGGAGTTCGTAGTTAAGTAATAACAGCCGAACGGGTTGATCCAACAGGTTAAGCTATGCTTGCCGGGGTTGGTCCGTGGATGGGTGACCATCTTTACATACCGAGACTCCTTGCCTCGGAAAGTACCTACCTACGTAAAGCCGTTGTTCCCGGCTGTCAATCGTGGATCTAATGCTAGCCACACACGTTACGATTTGCTTGCGCAAATTTGTGTTTGCGCAAGCAAATCGTTACGTGTGTGGGACAAAATTTGCGCAAATTTCTTTGAAAAAACGTCAAATTAGATTTGCGCAAGCCTAAGTTTGCGCAAGCAAATCGTTACGTGTGTGGCTGGCATTAGACAGAAGCCCGAAAGTCTGACAACCAGTCTTACCAAGGGTTATCGTATAATCGTATTACCCAGTTACCGGGGATGTGGAGGCCAGATAGGCAGTCGCTCCATGTAAAATACTGGTAAGTATGCATCCGGTTAGATTGGAAGCCGACCCCAACATAGTTGGGAAAAGGCTAGGCAGATTGATTGATGTAGGTAGGTACCTACACTAGGTGGTACTTAAGAGGGTGCATCCTAAAAGTTGGCAACGTCGTAAATAGCTGTCAAATATTTACCCGTTTCGATTAATTTTGAAATAATACTGTATGGAAATAAGAAATGTGGCTAACTAACTAACTGGAATATTAATAATGAATTGCAATTATAACATTGAATTTGATGTTCTACCCGTTTTAGGTGAAAAAAAGGCATTTGGAAAGTTTCCAAATACTTTTTTTACATCTAAAACTAACTAAGTATTCGGTGTTACGATAATAATAATTATTGGGTTTCATAATCAATATTCTAGTTAGCCACATTTTTTATTTCCTTAAATAAATATTATCAAATGAATCAAAACAGTCAAATATTTGACATCTATTTGCGACGTTGCCAACTTTCAGAATATACCCTCTTAAGTACAAAAAAAATGTTTACTTACTGAGTTGCCGCAGTGGCTAACTACATGGGATATCTTATCATGTTCCTGTTTCAATTAATAAAAATCTATTACACAATAGGTAGGTAGGTATTATGTATGGCAACGTCACAGTCTGATAGTAAAACATGATATAGTGGTGCCGATTTTCACACGTTAGATAATTGGGCAAATATTATATACAAACAATTAACTCGTGTTAAATCACACAAATACCTAACACTACCTTCTACAAACACACCGATTTTATAAATTTAAATTACCAAAATTAAATAAAAAATATTGCGTCACAATTCACAGAATAACACAAATGATAACTAACCTTGTTACAAATCAAGGACACCGAAATTAAAGCACTAGATATCACCACGACACCTACACGTGCCGAGTCTGTCGACTGAATGAGCTCAACTGCTCACAGCTCAACGAGTTACACTGCGATGATATCATTGACTATTGCCACTGGGGAATCACACGGCGCAGGATAACGAATACAAACAATGTGTAGTACAATTAATTATCGTAATGCACCGTTACTTAGAAATACACTTTCTATCACGTACCTTGAATGTAACTGCGGTAAGGCTAGAGTCTCACTGTAGTCTGCGTCGCTGAATGCCCGAACTCGAATTCCGTTCACTTCGCTTCGCCTTCGCGTGTGCAGATAACGTGCGCAAGACGGCAAGTCGTGTGCTATGTGCACTCGGTGCTACAACTCCTTGGATATTTTACGTCATTTCTAATTTACGACGAATATGTTAATTTTGTTGTGATTCAGCTAAAAACGTTGGCAGGATGACAGGAGTCTCGTTTCCTTTCATTTTCCTACCAAAATATTTTTAAATCGTACCTAGAATGCCTGTCAATCTTTGTCGCTTGGTTCCTTTTTTCCTCGAGCAGCCCTTAAACGACCCATTGACCCAGTTTTGGCTAAAATGTTGGGCAGGTTTTACAAAATCTATATTTTCCTTCTTTCGAAAGCAGAGGCTTAGGTAGATAATAAAACCGTGTTTTGTTTGTGTAGCAAACACTATGTTTATGGAATAATTCGTGTGGCGAAGGTCACACTACTTTAATAATAACTCGGTAGTTTATCGTGATTTTTCTTAGTGCTCGACCAAGACCTTGAGGCTGAGAGGCATCAAGTTCGCAGCTGTTATGACGCTAGGTTTTTATTGCTTTTGGATAACATCAACGTTGATTATTAATACAAGACAAGAATAGATATTCAATTTATAAAATGCTCTAGAGCTGTAGAATTTACCTATATCTCTACAAAACCCAAAAATTATCGTAAGTATCAATTTAATTAAATGTTTCAATTGTATAGGTAATAATGTAGGCACAGCCTAGGTAGGTATTATTGACTACAATCAGTAGGTAGTAGTCAAACAAGCAGTTGTCATCTCGAGTGTTTATAAAATAATGAAAGAATAATCCAAGTCGTCGCTATTGTGTCTTGCAAAAGTCCTGAGTGTCGTAACTTTATAAATGAGATGTCATGTAATAACTAATAATAATAATGTTTTTGTATCGTTTAAAAAAAAATGTAATAAATGATATAATAATATCAGCCTATTATCGTCCCACTGCAGAGCAAGGCCCCTTCTCATACAGAGAAGGTACCTACGAGCTTTGATCATCATACTTGCTCAAAACGTATTGGCGATTTCAGACTTATTAAACTATTGATTACTAGCTTTTACCCGCGGCTTCGCCCGCGT
Source organism: Conistra vaccinii (assembly GCA_948150665.1). Lineage (NCBI taxonomy): Eukaryota > Metazoa > Arthropoda > Insecta > Lepidoptera > Noctuidae > Conistra > Conistra vaccinii. The sequence goes on along the minus strand of OX411317.1, from coordinate 9,315,912 downwards.
GGATGTCGCAAAATATCCCACGGGAACGTTCTACCGGGAATACATACCTAATAGCCAAGGAAAAGATCATTGACTAACTTTCAGACGCAGTGGTAGGCTACAGCGCCCGCGTTGTCAACCATAATTATTTTGTTACGCGTAATTTTTAAACTGTGATATCTCTTAAACTATTCATTTAAATGATGTGATGTAAAGGCATGTTTTAATCGAAATTGAATGCCCAATTTAAATAACCTATTTAATTGGATAAGGATTAATAAGATACCGGTCAAAATAGCTTCGGAAATAACAATGAAAACACATAATTTTGAAAGATAAAAATGGTTATTGTGGGTCACCCTTAGAAGATAGACATATGCCATCGCGGACTTTTTTGTTGCAATTTTTAAGATATACAATACTCTAGAACATAAATTTGATTTATCTCTCACGGCTTACGCAGCGCACGCCAGTAAAGCTCCCAGTCGGCATGATTTTTTCCGTCATCTTCAACAATAGTCGTCATATTTCAGCCAATTTACACAAAACCTTAATGAATTATACACTAAAACCTTCCGCATGAATCACTCCGTCCAATGGTGAAAACCGTTTGAAAATCCGTTCGACAATTTTTGAGTTTATCGCGTTCAGACAGACAGACAGACAGACGCGGCGGGCGACTTTGTTTTATAATATGTAAGGATGTGCTGTTGAATGCGCCCTCGAAATTCGAGTAGCCGGAACATAACCCGAGCCAGTTGAATTGAACTGCTGCGGTTTCGCTGCTACGGTACGGCGGAGGTGTGCTAGTGGCATTAAAGTTAGGGAAATGCAATATTAAAGTGTCGAGTAAACTCCTAGGTTTCGGTTTATCCATTCATAACAGCTTATTTGAGCTTATCACAACATATTATAAAATAAAGTCCCCCCGCCGCGTCTATCTGTCTGAACGCGATAAACTCTAAAACTACCAACGGATTTAATTTATTATATAAAATTTTATTTCATACGGTTTTCAAGGTTTAGGTGTAAATTTCATTCTGGTTTTGTGTACTTTGGCAAGTACTAATAATCCTGGTTCCGCCACTGTGTGTAGATAAAACGTTTGTCTATTTGTTTTTATTGTGGAGTGCGCAGAAACATAAAATTGATTCAACCTTTTAGTGAATTTTGTGTCATCATTAGCTCAATATGTATGAACGTCGACGGACGCCAGCGTTCATAAGGTCAAGTGCCTGAAATTACCGACTGGCGACTGACAATGTTTGTTCGTGATCGTGTCGTGTTTTGTGGCAAATCGTAGCAAATAGCAACAGCTGACAATAAAAATGCACGAGATGTTTTCTGCATTGAATACATCTCTGTGATCAGTGTAGGTATTTCTAAATCGATAAAATTTCCCATTGTATTTTTTTGTGATCCGTTATTAACTTATGATGGCTTGTCTTAAAACACATTTTAAAGGTACTTAATTACTTGGCACGTTACATTGACACAGCTTATCGTTCATTATTACTAAAGACAAGTAATTACTACACTTACTACGTATCTTACATTTGTATTAGGTACTTGAAAAATATTGTAATTTATGTTCCATTACATCGATTTATATACGTATTTATTACATTATTATCCTTACATATTATAAAACAAAGTCGCCCGCCGCGTCTGTCTGTCTGAACGCGATAAACTCAAAAATTGCCGAACGGATTTTCAAACGGTTTTCACCATTGGACGGAGTGATTCATGCGGAAGGTTTTAGCACGGTAGACGGTAGAATAACTAAGCCATATCTTAGAAATAAATGCCTACAGCCGCGCGGTACGTAAACATGCGATAGGGCTGCCCGCCTCCAGTATTTTAATTACATTTGCCTACTTTGTGTTTCCATTTAGTTTTGTGATTGTAAATATACTTTTTTTATCTACACAAATAAATAAAATACTTTGTGAATTGAATAACAAAACAAAACACAAATGCCCGAGGTTTTAAAACAAGCGTACCTACCGTATTAATTCATGAACCTCCTATAACTACCTATTTCACTCGTGTTATCACTTTCCTTTACTCTATTCACTTTATTTATTAATCCAGACATCTTTTTTTCGGGAGATAAAAGGAAATACTTATCCATTAAAAATACACACAATATGTACCTACCTACCAGTAAGTAAAATTATTTTATAGTAAGACTATAAAATAGTTTTGTTGTTGTTGTTTGTTAATAATAATACCTTTCAAAGTTTCCAGGTAATCTAAAAAAAGTTATCTCTGGATGCGTTATTGCCAAATTCATGCAACCAAAAACAGCAACAATAATTATATCCTACTCGTCATATTAAATATGTACTTGAATTTATTTTTAGTGTAAAAATCGCGCGGTTATTGTTAAAAAAACAACACACCGTTCGTTCGTCACTGCGGCACAGACGCGACTGTCTGCGTACCTCGCGCATACCACGATCGAGGCGCGTAGGTATAGCTCGCGCTTCGTCCGTTTCTATGAAGTTGGCCTACCGTCTACCGTGGTTTTAGTGTATAATTCATTAAGGTTTTGTGTAAATTGGCTGAAATATGACGACTATTGTTGAAGATGACGGAAAAAATCATGCCGACTGGGAGCTTTACTGGCGTGCGCTGCGTAAGCCGTGAGAGATAAATCAAATTTATGTTCTAGAGTATTGTATATCTTAAAAATTGCAACAAAAAAGTCCGCGATGGCATATGTCTATCTTCTAAGGGTTACCCACAATAACCATTTTTATCTTTCAAAATTGTGTGTTTTCATTGTTATTTCCGAAGCTATTTTGACCGGTATCTTATTAATCCTTATCCAATTAAATAGGTTATTTAAATTGGGCATTCAATTTCGATTAAAACATGCCTTTACATCGGGATCCCTTCTTTTCGCATAATGTTCTTTGTCCTAATATACTTCGGCATAACGATTTTGGCACAATTTGTTTTGGCATAATAATACTTCGGCATAATTTTTTTAGGCATACATTTTATGTTGGCATAATCATCTTAAAGACTAATTTGTTTTGGCATAAATTTGATTCGCATAACGTTAGTAGGCCTAATGACTATTAGCATAATAATATTTAGGCATATCTTATTTGTTTAGATTAGGATTAGGTTAGGTTAGGTTAGAACTGTGACCAACTGCGCGCGACCCGAGCGAGCGAAGCGAGCGGTGCCGCGGCAGCGGCCGGCGAGCGGGGTGTGTAACGTTTCATATAATAACAAAAGTTCTAATGATCATATGACCTAATTTCATCTAACATAATTTTTATTTAATATAACGATCAAATGATATAATGAATTATTGATATAATTTCTTTTTACCTAATTTCATATGGTATAATGAACAGTTTATATAATGCACATTTGAAATAATATTCAATTAATATAATATTCAGTTGCTATAATATTCAAAATCCATAAGTAACGTTTAATATAATTTGGAAATATCAACTTTTATTTTTGCAAAAACTGATTACATTTTAACCGCCTGCCACTTTCGTGCTAGCAAAAACAAGTGGTGCTTGTTTTTGCTAGCACGTAAATGGCTGGCGTTCTTATCGTATTATTAGTTTGTTTTTATGAGGGTGGACGGATATTTTTTATTTTTAATTCTGTCATACAGGTAAAATATTCTACTATTGTGTTCTTGTCGTGTCGTGTCTTACTATTGTGATCACACTATTAGTTCTGCCTATTAGTAAAGCTAAAAAATTCTATGATATGGCGACAACATAATTATACACCGGCTTGTAGTTAATAGGTTGAATCTGTTCCAAAACCGAGTTGGGGCACCCCGACTTTACGTAGTCTTTTGGCTCCTACCCCTAGAGTGTATATAAAAACCGGAGGCGCGGAGGGAGAGCAACCCCCGCCCGCTGTAACAAAGGATAGGCACCCATGCTCACCTCCGCAGCTTCGGCTTTCCGGCGACCAGCCTCAGCCGCTACGGCTCGCACGGGTGCCTATCCTTTGTTACGTAAGGGCGAAGGGGTTGCACTTCCCGCAGCGCCGGAGACGATGCAGAAGCAACTTTAATTTTTTGAGGTTAGGTTACAATATAATTTGCTTTTCTCAAGAACGATGCGTTACTTTAGAAATTTCGTTGATATGAAAGTTAGGTCAAATGAACATTATATAAAAAGAGCAATATACAATATGAAAATTATATGAAATGAACGTTATACTAAATGAAATTAGAGAAAATGAAAATTATATCAAATATAACATTCGATCATATGAAATTAGGTTCAATATTTTTATAGCATATGAAAATTGTATCATATGAAAGTTATGGCATATGAAATTAGACTATCTGTTGTTATACCAAATATTACACACCCCGGCGAGCGCTACCTCAAAATATTATGCTTAAAAAAGTTATGCTTTAGAACTTTATGCTTAATAAATTTATGCTTTAGAATATTATGCTTAATCATTATTATGGTTAGAGAAATTATGCTTAAAAAAATTATGCGTAAGCTGTTATGCGTAACTATATTATGCGAAAATATAATTATGCCAAACAAAATTATGCTAAGTTATATTAGGTCTTAAAATTTTATGCAAATGGATAGGGAACCGGTTGACAACGCGGGCGCTGTAGCCTACCACTGCGTCTGAAAGTTAGTCAATGATCTTTTCCTTGGCTATTAGGTATGTATTCCCGGTAGAACGTTCCCGTGGGATATTTTGCGACATCCACGCGGGCGAAGCCGCGGGTAAAAGCTAGTATTATTATAAAACACAGAGTCGCAATTTCAAAACGCAGTAAGTAAATATAAAATTCTTTTAATAGGCTTGTGGTTTAAAAATCAGCAACTTGTTGCTGACTATACAATTGTGCAACATAAATATAACGGATACATATAACATGTCTTGTATGCTGACTGTACTGCAATAAATAGTATCATAGAATATTTAAATGAACAAAAATAGACTTCATACGAACGTTCTTAACATACTATAACAGATAAAAATATTTCTATGGAATACAATTTCAGTATATGATATTAGTATTTTATTAACAGATAATTACCTATTTGAGTATAAGCATTGAACATAAAAGCCAGGGTAATATTAAAATGTCGGTAAAATGAGTTTAAAACTTGTATGAGATCGTATTAACCACATCATGTACTGAAATTGTAATCCGACACAATCACAGTTACATAACCTAAACTTAAAGAGAAACGATAAAGCAGCAATTTTACTTTTTACCCGACTACGGCAAAGCCAAAAGGAAGGGTTATGATAACATAATAATATAGGTACATAAGTTTCAAAGGCAAAGAATTGATTGGGCTTAATTTGAAGAAATTACGATAATTCGGCCCCGAACGGTAACCAAAGAGGAGTGCAGGGCAAAAGATTTTGACATTCAATAATAAACCTTATTATAAGCACTATGTTCAAAAGAGAACGCAGTCTAATGTCTTTGTCAGTGTTCGTTCAACTTTGTTTCAATGTCTTCAGAAATATTTTACTCTGCGTTACTATTTGGTCGACGGGGAACCTCAGAAGCTCAATCCACCTAAAATAAGGGCAAGGCTCGTGTTGCACGTTGCTTAGATCTATTATAAACACGAGTTTCTCCAATTTATACAAAGCGAAAAGCCAACTTTAACTGACTAAACAAGTTTGTACAAATATAATGGTTAGCGATGATATTATAACCAGGGATGTTCCGGATATTCGGCTTCCACATTTATTTAGACCTCCGCATCCATATTAATCAATGCGGAGCTCATACTAATGCAGATGTGGGTGCGACCTTTTTATATATATTTATGGTGTTTTCCTCTTTTAGCATTTTGCTTTCTCATTTTTCTTTTGCTTTTCTCTTTTAAAATTAAAAGTCAGTTCTACATTTACAGTCATTTACAGTACATTTTTTTACAGTCTATAAAAATACAGTCCACATTTTGCCTACATTTTTTGGAAAAAATGTAGGCAAAATGTGGACTGTATTTTTATAGATATAATAAAACACGAATCGCTGACACAACTAATTTTTTGAAATACAATAAAAACAATGTTAAAAGAGTTTAAAACCATAAACATATATAAAAAGGTCATAATCAACTAAATGGAAATTATTCTAAATCATTAATAGAGCTCTAAATCGTCACATTTTCAAGAAAAACTCTTATCTCCATCAAACAGATAAAATTTCGATAATTTTATTCAGTTTTAAATTATTAAAATTTAGTAACAGTCACTTTGATAGATCCCTTAAGAAATCTTGAGATCTGCGAATATGAGCCGCCACCATAAATCCGTATCCGCGTATGTTAACAATCTGCATCCGCAACGTCCCTGATTATAAAGCGTAAATAAGTTTGTGTTTCAACTGAGATGAGAGCATTACGTTAGAAAAATGAATAGTTACTACAATTTTAGTAGTATCACAGCTCCTTCTGGAAGAGTTCGTTTGGGGTAGGATTGTCATACTAATGGCTCCCGCAGACAGGCGCGACGTGAGAACGCGATGCGACGGAATTAGAACAATATCTATGAAAACTTCATCGAAATTGTTCTACCAGAATCGCAACGCATCGTCGCGTTGCACCTGTCTGTCTGTCTGTCTGTGGGAGCATGACTACCGTAATGTAGCTTACATTTGTGTTCTCGGATCTGAAAGGTAATAATAATTTTACTTCAATTATTCAAGACGTACGTGGGTACTTCTTGAATAATTAATATAATTATTGTAGAATAATTTTGTACTGAAACAATCCTGTAAATTACGATCTCAAACGAAAAATTCCCACTATCTAAACTTGCGAACTTTAAGGCCTATGCACACGGACCTTTTTCGACTTTTCATAATTCTAGATTTAGGAGGTCGCTGTATACGGGGTGTACCAGAAAGGTGTGGTCTCATTTAGCCCTTACCTTTAAATTACCATCAACAACATACAACTTTCTGGGACCAACATCGTAATCGCGAAAAAATTATAAGCCGTTCTATATTTAGAGGTATGAGGAACAGGGTGTAAAGTTCACTCATTCTCTATAGAAAAGGGAGGATTTCCAACCAGACGGGTGTCGTGTGTGGCGGGGAACTGCCTAACGATTGGTGTCGGGGAAGTTATATATAAAGTATTCGCGCGGTAAACTCAAATTGCGAGATGCAGGATTTGTGTGACGTCAGAATTTTGTTTGACGTCAGGTCTAAAATGCGTAGTTCGCATGGCGCACAGTCTCATTTAAGGGTGTGGTGTACCACACCCTTAAGTTACCATCAAGTTTAACAACTTTCTGGGAAAAAAATAATCAGCCGTTCTATACATAAGCGTCAAGTAGGTTTCGAAGTTTACTATAGGACAGTTGATAAGTTTTTCGCGATTACATTGTTGGTCCCATGAAGTGTTTTTCAATTTGATGGTCTGTACCACAACCTTTAAATTTGAAAACACCTTTCTGGTACACTCTGTATACACTCCCTTATTTATAAACGTTGCTTAAAGTTAATTAATGAACGTGTCTGCTCAGGGCTGATTCGCCAATGAAACTGAACGCGATCAGCATTTTTAAAATGTGTTCAAGAGCTGTCAGTGTCAAAATTGTTATGGAATATTGTACACTGACAGCTCTTGAACGCGTTTAGATGTGTTGAACGCGTTCAATTTCATTGGTGAAATCCGCACTTCTTAATCATACATTTAAGGACGTTTAATTAAACGTCTCTTAACTTTAATTTATATTTATAAATAAACCAATAGCACACAACAATAGCCAGCTACTCGCTAAAAGTGAGTGGCCTATGTGCAAGTGCCTTAAGAGTTGCAAGGAACTACCAAGAAGTTAACTCTCATTATGTTATATACTTATATATCAAGAATAAATTTCAACTTAAAATAGATTTAAATTGTTGGTTAAATTATTAAAAAAAGTTAGATATAAAGACAAAGTTTATTTATGCCACAGTTTCTGGCATAAATATATTAAAGCCAACAAATGTATTAGCTAAGTATTGTCTCCGTCCATTTGTTATAGCGCGATTTTAAAGGTTATGACTTCTCAATCACTAAACACTTGCGTGATAAATCACTTGGAGGATATAAGAAGGAATAATGCCCGTTTTCACAAAGTGCACCGTTGGATTTCCAAAGCTAAGCTCAGCGCTGAGAATTTAAAATCCGACAGTGCAATTTTATTTAGGGATTAATTTAAGTGTCACTTAGTTGTAGGTGAAAACGAGCATTAGTCACATATTATAAGTTGGGCCGTTTTGAACTGAGTCGTAGGGTCATAAAAGTAGTAACACAACAATCGCTACTATTACCACAAAATAGTACAGAAGATTCACCCCGCAAAATCATTTAAATAAAAAGCGACTCTTGCTACGACACAATACAGTGCAATTCAGGTCGCACAACGCTAATTACCTATTACCAGTTATATTCGCCTAGAAGTTGCCTCCCTTTCTACCGCGTTACTCTTGTATTTTCTGACTCTGACGACGTTACGCTCACTGAATTGGCGCGACAAGAGGAGTCGGCTGTGTATTAGTAGCTTTATACATAAAATGTTGAGTGCGCCTTCTGTACTATTACCCTCATCATTAGCGCGCTCCGTAAGCCTAACGATTGCGAGCGAGACAGATAGATAAAAAGATTTATAGCCAGACGACTCAGTTCAAAATGGCCCAAATATAATGAGGTTTGAGGATAATATACGACTGTATGCCCACAGCGAAGCAAAGTATGCTACGCAGTTACGCTGTAGCCTGTACTTTACACTTTGTGCTAAGGGCCCATTGCGCGGGCGCAAGTTTGCGGCACATATTCGTTAAGTTTTATGAAAGTCTCTTTAGAAGTGTGTTGTGAAATAGCATGTTAGACAATATTGACTTTCGGAATCTAGGGTTGGATGGCAAAATTGGAGGAGTTAACGATATTAGAAACATATCTGATATTTGTTATTAAAAGCTTATAATTATGTATTTAAATTATATCTCTTAACTAATAACTGTTTTTTTTGGGTAAAATGAGTTCATTGTTTTAAAGTGTTTTAGTTTTGAAACTTAACTGAAATAAAATACCCATTTATTCGGAATATTGTTATTCTTATTTCTTTATTTTGGTTGCTTTATTCTGTTAGTTTGATATGGGTACATTTGTACTTGAAATAGACGCTGTTATTAATAAGATAGAATTGTTTTGTTGATTTTAAAATAAACTTCCGGAGAAATGACTTCTATGAAATATTAAACGTCCATATTTGCCTAGAGCAACAATCCGTAAAGGCTCCTACAAAATTACTCGACTATTTTTTATCAATACTTTGATGGATGGCAACTGCACAGTTTGCACACAGCTATATTATGCACAGACACGTCATATTATGCACATACACATAAATGATGTACAAACACACATGTGTCAGCTTCTATAAACGTATTTATCGTAATAATCGAGCAATTTGATAAATTGTACCTACCTTAACTTCACCAGAAGTTTAACAAAACCTGGTGATAATGATAACAAATTCTCTAAACCACGTCCAGACGGCATAACAAACGGACTATCACTGACTTGCTTTGGCAAGACCCCAGTGCTTCGCACTCAAACTTGTATATAAAAAAATTAACTACACAGTTCTGTACAGTTTTGCACAGTTGCACACATTTGCACAGTTTCATTGGTAATCGCTGGGGGAACTTGAGGACACTTTCTCTAGCTTCTCGAAGTGTTTGCGCGCGTTCCTGATGTTGATGAGGGTCGCTTCTGACGGTATCTTGGGGTCTGACATTTCTACCATGACGTACGTGTTGCTTGTGAACCCGTCTATGAATGCGGCGAATACGCTGTTGCGGACCTAGAATGAAGAATGGAATTATTGTGGCTTGATTTCCGATTTACGGTAAGTGATCACTTTCCAGCTAGAGTGGTGATTTTGTAATACATAAGGACTGTAAATTTGTAAAGACGGTTGAAATAAAACAGTAATGCGAGCCGTCCACCGCGAGCTAAACTAATAGTAGTAGTGCTAGTTTGCAGTTCATTTAGTTTATCTCGCCAGTTTTTCATACTTGTGGATGCATGTGTAAAACAGGCGAACTAAACTAAGTGCAAACTAACTTAGTTTAACTGGCGGTGAACGGCTCGCTTGAGTGCGGCTTCGCTTGCTTACTTTCTGCTGATTAGAACAACGAAATGAGAAGTTATTCCTAATTAGCGGCACATTTACATGATTTATTGTTTACAAGTGCAAATAGAGAGTCATTACAAAATAATTAGACGACCATAGAATTTAGACTACTGTTAGTTGCGGCGAGCAGCTGGGTAGGCCACATTACCGTCAAATCATCTTGCTCGGCTACAGTCCTTTCAGTTAATTTACTTCTGGTTTAGCTACATTATCCAAATCACAGTGATCTCTATTCTTTTCGTAACAAGGTTACTATTGTCAGAGGACTATAGTAAATCTAGACACCGCATAATCTAAGTACTAAGTATACCTCCATGCTCTGGAACTGCGCGGCGAGCTTGGAGCAGGACAGCTTGAACTGCTTGACGATGTTGGAGACCTTCTCGAAGCGGTGCGCGTCGCGGTGCGGCCGCTGCTGGCAGTGGGACACCACCAGGAACGTCGCGCGCTCGAATAGCAGCACCTGGAGGAAGAATAATAGTAATGTTCTCTCCAAAAGTATCTGCAACTTCATCACAGAGTAAGAAAGAGATGGAGCTATACGTCCTGCATAGCTCCATCACTTTCCCACTGTTAGGTAATATTATAACAGTCTATGGGGACTGCCAATGGAAGTGAAAACTAAGTAAGTTTTTGATTCTCACGTTGATGTCTTTCGTTCGAGCGTTAGGTGACGATGACTCACCGCATTTTTCAACAATTATTGTTTAAGAAAACATTAATAAAATGTAATTGAAAAATCATCGCTGAAAATTGAGGTTATAAAATTAACCTTAACTGTCAAATGAAAAACTTGCTGGCTAATTTAAAATTATAATTTCGATATTCAAATAATACATTCAAATAACTCAATTTGGCACTAGAAATTGGCATCTACAGGTAATTTTTCTGATCCATTCTAACTAATAATATTAATGCGAAAGTAAGTGTCAGTGCCAAAATTGTTATGGAATATTGTCCACTAACAGCTCCTGAACGCGTTTATATGAGCTGAAAGCGTTCAATTTCATTGGTGAAATCCGCACTAAGAAGATGAATGTGTGAAGACGACATTAGAAGGCTAGTCTCTTACATACAGTAGAAATTATTTGGTAATGTTTTTTAATGCCACCTCCGAAACGAGTTCACGCCAAATAAAGTTGCCACATTAAGGTGAAGGCGTCAGGAAAGCCCGCGAAATTCAAATTTTCTTACGTTTTTTGCAATTTGCAGGTCAGTATCAGGTTGTATGTTGATCTAAATATGATTTGCGACCGTATCAAATGTTTATTTATAAAATTATAATCATAGAAATCATCAATACAACTCTATAAGTTCATGTAATCCCGTTGAATGACTATTTCATGAAATCATGACATTTGGGGATTATGCTAACCTAAGGAGTTGTATTGCTGATTCTAATGATTATAATTCTGTAAACCCATATTGGTTACGCTCGCAAATCATATTTTAATCAAGATACAACCTGACACTGACCTGCAAATTGCAAAAAACCTAAGAAAATTTGAATTTCGCGGGCTACCTTGGCGCGGGGGATACGCCAAGGTAGCCCGCGAAGTGGTGCTTCTAGTTCGTCATGTCAGTAGTTTTAGTTTTAAACTATAATAATTAGCATAATACGAAGAATACTCTACCTCGTCTGCGTCCACGATTTCGGCGAACTGTTTCAGGGATGACTCTAACGCCTTCACGTTAGGAATTAACTTGTACACTATGCTCGACCACGCCCTGCAATTAATACAATTGTCCATTAGTAATTGTACAAATTCAAAATATTTTATTTCACATAAACCTACAAGGGCACTTATGAAACGTCAGAAGCTAGGTGCGCGGTTCAAAATGGTCGTTTCCTATGGAGAAGAGTCGGCGAAAAACTCCACGGTTACTCTTTTAAAATATTTTTTTTTAAATTAAAGGGTTAAGAGGGTTTATTCTGAAAGTTGGCAACGTCGCAAATAGATGTCAAATATTTCGCTGTTTTGATTAATTAGATCATATTTCAGTATGGAAATAAAAAATGTGGCTAATTAGCGAACTAGAATATTGATTAAGAAATGCAACAATTAATATCGTAACACCGAATAGTTAGTTTTAGATGTAAAAAAAGTATTTGGAAACTTTCCAAATGCCTTTTTTACACCTAAAACGGGTACAACATCAAATTCAATGTTATAATTGCAATTCATTATTAATATTGTAGATAGTTAGTTAGCCACATTTCTTATTTCCATACAGTATTATTTCCAAATTAATCAAAACAGGTAAATATTTGACAGCTATTTACGACGTTGCCAACTTTTAGGATGCACCCTCTTAATAGGTATAAGAGGACAGTGTAGGCCTATCAACAAGTACCAGATATTTAGCAAAATAGAGAATGGTCCACAGATCTACATACTAATTAATGACGTCAGCTACAAGTTAAGTCTAGAACTCTAGATAGTGTAATTCTTTACGAAAAAGTATTGCTAGGAAACACACTCTGTTCAAAATATAAGAGATAAGATTTATAAAGGGAGATGAACGATACTTTGAATGTATCATGTCCGTACTTCAATTGATGACGTGGAATAATTACTTTAATGACGGTCGAGGTGTGAATCTATCGTAGCATGATCAGCCTATAATGTTTCCACTGCTGGGACACACGCCCCCTCTGTGAGAGGGACTGAGCCATAATCCACCACGCGGGCCCAGTGCGGGTTGGCAGATGTCTCGTTTTCGATTTTTTTGTTCTAGGACATGCCATGTTTCCTCACGATGTTTTCCTTCACCGTTTTGAGAGCAGTGGTGATGAAATGATTTACACAAAGTAAAGCGCTTCCTTGGAATCAAACCCCAGAACGGTAGAAAATCAGCTGCTTTTCTCCCGACCTACGCTATTTCTTACGACCTTACCACAATGCATTATAAACGCTATATGCACACTCGTTAACATACATGCAGCAATCACACCGTACCGACACGCTGATGGCGATAAGGAGTTACGACTCTGTTTATACCGCAGACTGTTCCTAAGACTTGTGTTGCTAAGGGAAATTGTACTGCAGTTTCAGAGCGGATAATTTATATTAAATTCTACTGTTTCCTTGATCAGATTTAGTCATTAGAATGGGTATAGGATATTTATCGTACTGAATTGTCGTGTTTTATTACTCATTTACAATTAGAGAGAAATGCCTGCGAAAATGGCTCAAATGCTTTCTTAATGTACAGTATAGATATAGTTCTGACGAATAGACTAGACCTATTCTTGACATCTCTTGGGACAGACTCTAATTTTGGGGATGATGCAAATTGCTCAATGAATAAACATCCCTCACAACAAATCATACGCAAACTGATTGGACTTTTCGTTCTTGGACGATATGAAATAAAAAGGAATGAATAATATGAGTGACGTCATTTATAAGAAGAAAAACAAACGTAGCAGACGTGATTCACACCATTAAAAAACTAAAATGGAAATGGCAGGTCATGTCATCAGACGTCAAAACGGAAGCTGGGCCAGAGAAGTACCATAATGGTATCCCAGAGAAGGAAAGAGGAAAAGAGGAAGAACATTTCTAAGATGGCAAGATGCCTTGAAAACTTCTACGGGGGGCAGAAAAACTCACGACCTTGAGCTATGTAAAAACCTGGGGCCCATGCTAAAGAGCATTCTCGAGAATACTGATGTCTTTAATTTAAATAAATTGTAAAACTAGTTTTTATGATTGTTAATAAAGGCTATTTGAAATTGAAATATGTAGAGTAATGGCTGACACGACCGGCCGTCTGCTGCTCCGACTCCAAGTAACATGGGACAAGAGAGGAAGATGGAGATGTTTCGGTTTTGGAACAAATAAGGGTTTATTTATAAACGGTTCTTAAAGTTACGTGATGTTCAAACGTCAAAAATGTATGGTTAAACAGTCGCTAATCATTACATTAACTTTAAGCAACGTTTATAAATATTGTATAAATGGTCATTTATATTGCAAATTACATGAAGGTATAATTTTAGTTAGGTATGTGAATAACAAACTAAAGACTTCAAAAAAGTACTTGTAGCATTACAAAACTCACTTGTATAAAGTTTCGTCCCAAATACTGGTCCTGAAGCAGGTGCACTCGAGTGGTTTGGACAGCCTCTTCAGGTCCTCCTCCCTCGCCTTGAATATCTCCTCGCGCTGCTCCTCCGCCACCAAGTCCATCTTGTGCACTAGGCAGAATATCCTCGCCTCTGGGGAATTCTGTGAAATAGAAAATAAAATATGTTTACCAAACTCAACAATCAGATAGCGTAAGCCTAGCTTTTCGAAATACTATAAACGAATTATTACTTGCTGTGTATTCTGTGTTAGTACAGACTTCAACTGCAGTACAAAGAAATGGTCATGTCATCATAATCATGCATGGCAAATAGATACCTATGCAATTGCTGATAATATAGATTCCAGAAAATGGGTTAATTTAGAAGTACGTCCAGGCCAGTCGTAATTATTTATTTACCATTTACAGACCCCATGAAATGACAAGAAGTATTGACTTAAGAATCTGTCAGGAATTGTCAGACATTTATTCCATGGATGAATTAGTATTTGTGACGAGAATATCATATTTGATACAGCAGCATCAAGTACAGTTCGCGCAAAACTTTATGAGCTCTCGAAAGTTGGACGGAGTGGCCTGAAAAGTATATTAATAGCTACTTACATAACAAAACATTAAATAACATTTTTATAGTAAGTATGCACCTATGCCTACCTACAGCATAGATTTGTTCATCACAAAAATAATTAGTTATTAATAATACTTTTAGGCCACTTGCGTGCAACTTCCGAGAGCTAATACAGTTTTGCGCATACTGTAAATAACATATTGGGGTACTTATTTGGATGAATTTTATTAGTAATTGTGGCAAGAATATCATAATTGGTACAGCAGCAACAAGTAAAGTTCGCGTAAAACTTTATGAGCTCTCGAAAGTTGCACGCGAGTGGTCTAAAAAGTATATTAATAGCTAATACCTACAGCATAGATTTGTTCATCACAAAAATAATTAATTATTAATAATACTTTTAGGCCACTTGCGTGCAACTTCCGAGAGCTCATACAGTTTTGCTCATACTATAAATAACATATTGGGGTACTTATTTAGTACCCACACTACCCACTTAGTTTTAATGACAAAGGTCACTTGTCTGCCTACACAGTGTGACAATAGTAATAATGTCATACACCATCACATTACAAACTCAATTCAGCCTATGCATAATAGCAATTTGTTTATTTAATGTCTGCTGATAAACCAGTTACAGCTGCCTGCTACATTATCCAAGTATTTGTTTAGCTATTGGATTCAGAGTATGTTAATATTATGTGATTTGAAATGAAATATACTAGATCATTTGTATTATTCCATTTATTATCATAATATGACGTATTACATTATTACCTACCTAGTGATGTTTTACAAAACGGAGAACTAGAGAAATTTTCAGTTTCAGAAAGACTCACTGAATTAATCTGCTATCATGTCTCAAGTCCTGGAATTTGATTGGCTGTTGTCAATCAATCACAACAGGTAATGTGAGATTTGGAGGCAGAAAGAGGGGATTTAAATTTATAGATAGCCTCATTGTAATTTTCATGTAGGCATCGACATTGGCAAGACACGCAGTGTAAATTATTTTATGCAAGGCATTGAATAAAATAACTTACATATTGTGGTAATGTTCACCTAAAAGTTTTGTTTTTAAAATCACAAAATTTTTACCCAGTGCCCACCTGGGTTATCGTAACAATCTAACGAATCCTAATAATATAATATATATATGTCGGAGAGACACCGAGTGGCTCAGAAACGACATTAGAAGGGCGTAATTATCAATTAAATAGTTCATTAAGTAACTGTCTGTCTACTTCGTGGGCAAAGGAAACGCGTATAGTCACTATAACTAGACAAGTCGACATATAAACTCATAACCAAAGCTTTTCATTGATGAATTTGAAGGCGTAACGAGTCCGCGAGTCGCGCTCAGTCGATCTCGCGGTCCGAATGGAACTCAACTGACTGCCTGATTCCAGGGCTCCTCTGATACTAAACTCTTATCGTCTTAAAACGTTCCCACGAGAACACCCAGCCGACCACCGGCCACGTTCGACGCACTAAGATTTACTTCGTCGCCTTTCATATCAGAAACAATAATTCATTATTTAATATCAATAAGCTCTAACAAAGACCCTCTTGATCTTAAGAGTTAGACGAGGTGTGACTGAGACCTTCGTCTCACGCTGATAAGAACTGAACGAGGTGCGAGTCGACACCATCGCCTCGCGCCACGACACGGCGATCCTGACTCTCACACGTCCTCGTGTGCTGCAGAATATTTCAACCTTTCATGTAGGAACCGTTCGGCTATCCTACCAAGTACCTCAAACACAGAAAGTCACGTCTCTACAATTCAGAGCATGTTACTTATGAACCAAACTCAACAAAGAACAGTGAAGTCACTGCTACACTCAACAAAAAACAGTGAAGTTACTGTTGCACTCAACAAAGAACAGTGTAGTTACTGTCAAATTCAACAAAGAACAGTGAAGTTACTGTCACACTAAGTTACGCACAACAAAGAAAATCAAAGAAATCAAAGAACAGTCATTTTATAAATTCCAAATAAAAATTCAAACAGTATTAAAACAGTAAACGTGATGAATTTTTCAACAAGTACCATCATGACTTTCATAAGCGCTCAACGCTGCCATAAGTCACGACAACACCACAGTTACAATGACTAGGATCACAATC
Source organism: Conistra vaccinii (assembly GCA_948150665.1). Lineage (NCBI taxonomy): Eukaryota > Metazoa > Arthropoda > Insecta > Lepidoptera > Noctuidae > Conistra > Conistra vaccinii. The sequence continues at coordinate 9,298,958 of OX411317.1, read as the reverse complement.
CATAAGTCACAGCACCAACACCACAGTGACAATGACTAGGAACACAATCCATAAGTCACAGCACCAACACCACAGTGTCAATGACTAGGAACACAATCCATAAGTCACAGCACCAACACCACAGTGACAATGACTAGGAACACAATCCATAAGTCACAGCACCAACACCACAGTGTCAATGACTAGGAACACAATCCATAAGTCACAGCACCAACACCACAGTGTCAATGACTAGGAACACAATCCATAAGTCACAGCACCAACACCACAGTGACAATGACTAGGAACACAATCCATAAGTCACAGCACCAACACCACCGTGTCAATGACTAGGAACACAATCCATTAGTCACAGCACCAACTCCACAGTGACAATGACTAGGAACACAATCCATAAGTCACAGCACCAACACCACAGTGTCAATGACTAGGAACACAATCCATTAGTCACAGCACCAACTCCACAGTGACAATGACTAGGAACACAATCCATAAGTCACAGCACCAACACCAAGTCACAGCACCAACACCACAGTGTCAATGACTAGGAACACAATCCATTAGTCACAGCACCAACTCCACAGTGACAATGACTAGGAACACAATCCATAAGTCACAGCACCAACAGAATAAATCTGCACAAAGCCAAGCTCACCACGGAGCACACCATCACATTCACGCACCCTCAACCCATTACCGCCGCCCAGTCTCCGACCAGCTAAACTGGGTTAGGAAAATGACCTACGATCGGAAAACAGGAATAGATCGTGACGTGAACAAAATAAATCACGTTACTCATAATCATCATTTATTCCACTTGTGCCAACAATGGCTAAACGAACGAATCTCAAATTCTGTGGAGACGTAATATTCCGCATTCGTGAGCGTACTTGTAAGTTCGAATGTTGTCCAAAGATTCGATCACCGTCCAGTAGGTCGATAACTTTAAAAGGACCACGAAACTTTAGATCTAGTTTAGTTTGATCTGTTTCATTCTATTAAGACAAAATCACCAAATCAAAGCTTTTAATGTTTGCTTGCTTTAGTTTCTCTCCCTCTCACAGAGAGGAGGCCTGTGTCCCAGCAGTGGGAACATTAATAGGCTGATGATGTAACGAGTCCGCGAGTCGCGCTCAGTCGATCTGGCGGTCTGAATGGAACTCAACTGACTGCCTGATTCCAGGGCTCCTCTGATACTAAACTCTTATCGTCTTAAAACGTTCCCACGAGAACACCTATTCGACCACCGGCCACGTTCGACGCACTAAGATTTACATCGTCGCCTTTCATATCAGAAACAATAATTCATTATTTAATATCAATAAGCTCTAACAAAGACCCTCTTGATCTTAAGAGTTAGACGAGGTGTGACTGAGACCTTCGTCTCACGCTGATAAGAACTGAACGAGGTGCGAGTTGACACCATCGCCTCGCGCCACGACATATATAATACTACAAGCTTTTACCCGCGGCTTCGCCCGCGTGGATGTCGCAAAATATCCCACGGGAATTTTCTACCGTGAATACATACCTAATAGCCAAGGAAAAGATCATTGACTAACTTTCAGAGGACGCAGTGGTAGGCTACAGCGCCCGCGTTGTCAACCATAATTATTTTGTTACGCGTAATTTTGAAACTGTGATATCTCTTAAACTATTCATTTAAATGATGTGATGTAATGGCATATTTTAATCGAAATTGAATGCCCAATTTAAATAACCTATTTAATTGGATAAGGATTAATAAGATACCGGTCAAAATAGCTTCGGAAATAACAATGAAAATTTTATACAATTTTGAAAGATAAAAATGGTTATTGTGGGTCACCCTTATTAGAAGATAGACATATGCCATCGCGGACTTTTTTGTTGCAATTTTTAAGATATACAATACTCTAGAACATAAATTTGATTTATCTCTCACGGTTTACGCAGCGCACGCCAGTAAAGCTCCCAGTCGGCATGATTTTTTCCGACATCTTCAACAATAATCGTCATATTTCAGCCAATTTACACAAAACCTTAATGAATTATACACTAAAACCTTCCGCATGAATCACTCCGTCCAATGGTGAAAACCGTTTGAAAATCCGTTCTTCAGTTTTTGAGTTTATCGCGTTCAGACAGACAGACAGACAGACAGACAGACGCGGCGGGCGACTTTGTTTTATAATATGTAAGGATAATGTGAACGTTTGTATGTTTGTTACTCAATCACGCAAACACGGCTGAATGGATTTAGATGAAATTTGACACACAGATAGTTTATAACCTGGATTAATACAGGATACTTTTTATCCCAGTAGTACATTCCGGTGGGACAATTTCCGAATTTGACGCGGGCGAAAGCGAATACACAATAGTATGTTAAGGCTTGATAAGTTACAACTATTAAAAATACCTGTAAAATAGCTTCCAAACAAGATTGATAGTAATGCATATCCTTTTCCATTTCCCTGCTTTCAACATCAAACACGTAGATCAGTACTTCCACATTCCTAAAGATGTTGTCCCTTTGTGATGCGAAGTAGTTCTCCATGAAGGCCTCCTGCCCCCCACAATCCCACAGGTTGAGCACCAAGTTGCCAAGGAAGCGAACATGTGAGTGTTCTACGTCAACTGGAAAAAAATATTCAATATTATTGTTTATTTATTTATTTATTTAACACTTAATGCACAGAAATGTACAGAGGCGGACTTAATGCCATAGGCATTTTCTACCAGTCAACCTTTGGGTGATGCAGAGACAAACTTTGGTAGGTGCAATTGCTGTTTGCTGGTGTTGTTGATTATTGTTTTGTTTTTATCTTATAAAAATGCCAAATACCTTGATTAAAATGGTTGGTAGTCTGCTAAAAGTATACTGCTTTTATCTACACATATTTTAAATTAATAGACAATAACCTTTTTGTAATAAATTCTTTACTACGATACTACATTTTGTCCATGTCATCATGTCATTATCAACCATACCTATTATTTAAATACATTTTTATTTATTTATAAAATATACAAGATTGACTTTGAAATAATTTACATTATTAACAAAGAACATTCTTCCTAATCATAAAATCTATGCAAAGCCTCAAATTACCTATGCAATATTATTTTACATAATCAATCATTTTAGTGTGTGAAGTCAGTGCATCATATAATTATGCTGTTGCTATGTGCTGTGGGCATGCATGGGCAGTAGAGGGAGACTACATAGTTACATACCTACCTACAGTTGAAGTATGAGTCAACTGAGACAACAATGTATCAAAGAGATAAACATAGCTACATCTAATATTTCGGTCGGTGGGTCGTCTTATTCCAACAAATGCATAATCAAAGATGACCCTCTGCCCTACATTTCTTCTCATAATGTCATTCAATGTAATAATCAAAGTGTACAAAATTGCAACAACATACTTGTAGCACCCAGTCGTCGTGTGTCTCTGGCGATGTAGTTGGCAAATATAATGGATCTCATGCTCGTTTTACCTGAGCCACTCTTTCCCATCAATAATACCTGAAAATGTAAGGATTAGACAGTTGTGAAAAATATTTTATCTATATATTTTAATCTTATGAAATAGAAACCACCATGTTTTTTTTCAGTCCTAATGACGTCTTTTGTTTTGATTAATAAATAAAGAGATTAGGAATCAAGTTTATCTATCTGAATACGCACCTTCTTCTTCATGTTGACTAAGTTTTACTAGGTCAAGGGTCTAAAACTTTGTTTTGGTAATTAAATGCCTCGATTTAAACACAACACAATTGCAAATTAAGATTATTAGATCATTAATCCAGAATTCATTTTTATGTTGAAAGATCACAAAAAAAAACTTGAAAAGCGAAGGGAAAAGTAGGCGTAATTTTATTCTCATTCAAGTCAAGACAAAGCCAGCCAATGAAATTGATAAATGACAGATGATACAACTGACACATGTCATGACCATTGTCCATCTGACCACAGAGTACATTCACTGAAACATCTGACGTACAGTTTGACATTATCAATGATGGCTTTGAATAGTTCGGAAAATGTTAAAATTTAAATGTACTATCTACTTACTACTAGACTACACTGTGTCCCACTGCTGGGCACAAAACATGTACCTTTACTGCTGGGTAAGTAAAACCTTCCCCTTTTTCTTCCAAATCTCTGTCATTTGTGCGATCTCTGATGATGTTGGCCCCATCAAATCAAAAGAAACAAAAAAAAATCTCTCAAAAAAACAAACAGGTAAAATTGAAAACCGTCAAAAACTTTCTTTCTTGGGTCATTTGTTGTAAATTACCAAAATAACTTTTGACCAATTTCTAAACGAATAAGTTAGCAAAAGTTGCGTTCTTACGTAAAATAATAAACACGGAGCACTATTACGAATGAGAAGATTTAGAAGTGTAGGTTTGCCATTTTTTATTTATTTTGTTATAAACTAATAATTTTGTTTGAGCCGCTTAATAAATTCATTTAAATAATATTTTCTAGTTAAATCATACGACTTTTCAGTGTTTGCTAAATTCTAAAATACGAACGTATTGTTTTCATGTATGTGTCACACTGTCATTTTTATGTCACCCAGTGGCTGAATTAAAAAATTGACAAAAAGTGTTTGAAGATTTGTGGAAACGTGTGAATTTTCCTAAACTATCCTGCAATATGTTTGCTATTAAGTAAAACCTAGATAATTGATACGAGTCTTCAAAATGGCTCGTCACCGCGATATTAGAAATAGGAGTTATTCCGACGACTACGACGACGACGATGTTTACGGATATTCTGTGGAAGAAGATAGCTACATGTCTCCGAGCGACGCATCACAGTGGCTTTATGACCGAAATCGTAGCCAGCAGGTAGATCTCTTGCAGAGTCACAATGACATACAAGAAGAGCCTGAAGAAGACAATATAGCAGACACAAGTCAACCCGGACACCAGCGACGCGAGTCTATGGACTTCCGAAGTTTGAACCTCGACGAAGAGGATGAGGCTAAGCTCATGTCGTGCTTAGACGAACTTAGAAATGTTATTGGTGACACAGTTTCAGATAACATTCTAATACAAACAGTTATAAAGCACAATTTTGACTTCAGTAAGTCCCTTGATGATATACTCAATAGGAAAAGTAGAGACCCTGAGATTCCTAAAACAGAACCTGTGAAGCCTGTAATAATTGTAGATCCTTTAAAAGCTCCAATTATATCAACTGTAGATAAAACTCCAAAAGTTATAGCTACTAATGTAGAACCAAAGACTGTTGGAATAGTGAAAGGATTTAAAGTTGGGCAGGATGGCAGCTCTGGTAGTCGTCCACAGACCCCGAGAGACCAATCACCTTGCCCTGAAAGGACATTAAAGACTGATCAAGCTGATGAAATGAAAGTAACTCCTAAAGTAAAAGAAAATAAACTGGATGCTAACACTCAGTATGCTAATGAGAGAGGATCAGACAAGGACCACTTGTACATAGTTGTTATAGGTCATGTTGATGCCGGCAAGTCTACCCTGATGGGCCGGCTGCTCTGTGAGCTTGGAGAAGTTAGTCAGCGAACTCTGCACAAATATGAACAAGAGAGCAAGAAAATTGGCAAACAGAGCTTCATGTACGCATGGGTGTTGGACGAAACTGGAGAGGAGAGGGTCAGAGGCATCACAATGGATGTGGGGAGAGCCCAATTTGAATCAAAGACTAAAAGAGTAACTATATTAGATGCACCCGGTCATGCAGACTTTATTCCTAATATGATAACTGGTGCTGGTCAAGCAGATGTGGCCTTGCTTGTAGTGGATGCCACAAGAGGTGAATTTGAGTCAGGCTTTGACTTTGGAGGCCAGACCAGAGAGCATGCTCTGCTAGTGCGTTCACTTGGAGTAAGTCAACTTGCAGTAGCTGTTAACAAGTTAGACACAACTAATTGGTCTCATGAGCGATTCAATGAGATCACCAAAAAACTTAAAGCTTTCCTAAAACAAGCTGGTTTTAAAGATTCTGATGTTACTTACGTGCCTTGCTCAGGGTTGACTGGAGAGAACTTGGTGAAGCCTCCAGCAGAAGGAGAATTAATTAAATGGTACAATGGACCGTGCCTCCTGGATGTTGTTGATAAATTCAATGTTCCCGAGAGGCCTGTGGCAAAACCTTTCCGCTTATCTGTAAATGATGTTTATAAAGGTACCGGCTCAGGATTCTGTGTGGCCGGACGTATTGAGAACGGCTTGATCAATAAGGGTGACAAGGTTTTAGTATGCCCCACTAAAGAAATGGCTGAAGTTAGAAATATAAGCATCAATGAAATGACAACTAATGTTGCATTTGCTGGAGACCAAGTCAGTGTGACATTAACAGGAGTAGACATGCAAAATGTTTCTGTTGGGTTTGTACTGAGTGACCCCATCCAACAAGTACCTGTCACTACAAGGTTTGAAGCCAGGATAGTAGTTTTTAATATAAAGGTTCCTATCACAAAAGGTTTTCCAGTACTTATTCATCATCAGTCTCTAGTTGAGTCTGCAAACATAGTAAAGTTGAAGTCATTATTGAATAAAAGCACTGGCGAGCTGGTGAAGAAGAAGCCCCGTTGTTTGGGCAACAACTGTGTGGCCGTGGTTGAGATCGAGGTGTGTCGCCCGATCTGCGTGGAGCGGTACAAGGATGTGAAGGAGCTGGGCCGCGTGATGCTGCGCGTCGCCGGCACCACGATAGCCGCGGGGCTCGTCACGAACATCGTCAACACCTGATCGATCTGATAAGCTTTATCATTGTTTAAACGTTATGGCATCTTACATAAATGTAGCCTGGAAATTACCCTAGGTAATGACGGACGGCACATAATAGACTTGATTGTTTTTAGTATAATTTTTTATAGTACATTTTTAAGTCTTCCATTCTTTATTATGGAGTTTGAATACCTCACGCTGAGTCGCTGACGAAGCTATTGGCTATCTATTTGCGCCATATTATGCAACAACTAACAAGTATTTGTAATTTGTAACAAAGACTCATGACGTAAGAGCTTCAAATTAATTTACAGTAGGTACACAATATGGCCTATGTTTTGAGCCATTTTAGGTGATAAATTAATTTGATTAGAAGAACTATTCTTAAATTATCAAGTTGGCGTTAACAGTTTATGTAATAGTTGCCATAACAAGCATTGCAATGCACATGAACAGTGTACAATAATGTATCGTGCTATAAGAAATGGTTATATTTTAATGATTACTTATTAAATATTATTTATAATGCCAATAAATTTGTTGTCATAGTTAATGAATTTTATTATTTTTCCTTGTAAATCCCGAGTTATATAATAAATATGTGGGATCTTTCATGAGCATGTACTTAAAATCAAACAAACGCCTACGTTTAGCATTGTGCGGGGGTACGGACAATACGGACTATGGAGGACAGTGATCGACTGATCGTTGAGACGTGGTCGCGACACATACTGATCTAGGATCTGCTCAGTGTTTCCTTTTAAGTTCAGAGTATTAATTAGTATATTAGTGTTAGTAATTGACTCTGTAAAAATAAACTGAAAGGAATAGCTCCTTTAACTTCTACACACTTTTTCTTTCGTTTACCCGTACTTAGTCTTATCTTATCCCACCAAGACTGTAAAATAATAGTGTTCTGTGCTGTAAAATCTGACACTATGTATGTCACTAAGAGTATGTCTGAGCACGATCGTATGTGCCTGGATCTGACAAATATATTGGGACATAAATATATACTCCATCATCCGTCTTTGGTAAACTAAGTATACTATAAGGAAATGTTCCTCTGTGCATATTAACTTACTGCTTACGTATCATTTTGTTTTGTTTAAGTCTTTTTATTACCTACCATGGTCTACTTGCTCATACGATTTAATATTGTACTATGTATGGAAGGTACTTGGGGCTATTAGCGCGGGCATGCAAGGCGATTGGTACCCAGCTGGATCAAAACCTTTGTTTCTAAAGAGTAGGTAAGTACCTAATATACTTAATCGAGTTTATTCTACTTTTTAACGCTTCTCGGACGGTAGGTATAGGTATATATATATAAATAACAATAAAACTTGAAAACTTCTATTGTGTCTCGTTTAGGGTCCGCGAAAGCGTTAAACAAGTTTTCCCCTAAGTAGAGTTTTAACGTTAATGTCACCAATAATGTCAACAATAAGTACTGTAAAATAATCAGAGTAGGTATTTAGGTTAGCAGGCCACCGCCAATAGCGCTGCAGATTGTTATCCGCAGGTCGTTATCCTTTGGTTAGTCAAATGAACAGGTAGCTATCCACGGTGTATAGTTATACTGCACGTTTTCCGATAATGCAACGTACGGTCAACCGCTCGTTTATGGTGACAATTTGACTATGGCAGTCTTTATTTCGTAGGTTAATAGGTTTTCGTCACTCGTGGTCCAAGTGGTCACTACTGCAGGGCTGACGTGCGGTCCGCAGGTGTTCTAAAAAAAAAATAGCAATATATTTTTCATCCCACCATCTCGGAAAGAGTATTTTTAATCTTCAATATCTGAGTGGAAAAGCCGTTTTTATTGTCTAGAGGATAAAGTAAATTGAATTTAGAACATTGTGTGCACTAAGTTTGTGAATTAAAAAAAACATTAAAACCTATTTACTGCTACCTCTATGGTGCCGAATATATCATACAACTTTTTTTTAATTTTTTTAAAAACTCAGACTCGGAACCTTCTTGGTGTTCTTTTTTAATTTGCTTTGTACGCGGTTCTTTACGCGGCATTTTTTCACGTCATTGTTAAACCTTTTATTAAAAACAAGAAACTTGAAAACAAGTGAAAAAACTAAAATGAGTGATTCTAGCGACGAGGAAGTTTGCTTGACGCCAACAGAATTGACTGAAACTGTTAATAATGCGCAAATGAGCTTTCTCCCTCAACAATCACGCGAGAAGTATTTAAAACAGTACGATATGTTCAACACGTGGCGACTAGCAAAAGGAGCCAAAACTTTCTCAGAAAACGTTTTGCTGGCATATTTTATAGAATTATCCGAGAACAAGAAAGCAAGCACTCTATGGAGTACGTATTCGATGCTAAAAGCAACAATAAAGATGAAAAAAGACAAACATATCGATACCTATCCTAAATTAGTGGCATTTTTAAAAAGAGCCTCATCTGGTCATCAACCAAAAAAATCGAAGGTTTTCACAGTATCTGATATTGAAAAGTTTCTTAACGAAGCACCCGATTCCGTATATTTGGCGGCAAAAGTAAGTCAGTTGCACATTCAGTATCTACTTAAGTATATTAATCTCAATTAAATAGTATACTTAGTAGATGTTGATAGGCATAATTATGCGTTCATATCAATTTTATTCATTTATCTACTACAATACTCTTTACGTTACAGGTTGTTCTTATTATTGGAATAAACGGAGCATGTCGAACTAATGAACTAACACAACTTAATGTCAAAAACATTGAGAAACATTCAGATGACTTACTATTAATTAATTTACCTAATACAAAGACAAAAAGAGACCGCAACTTCGTCATTCGCAAGGAATACGTAACGATTGTTGAGAAATATCAAGCCTTACGCCCGCCTAACACTCCAATCAATCGATTTTTTCTACAGTATCGCAATGGAAAGTGTGTTAGACAGCCTATGGGTACTAATAAAATTGGCAGTATCCCACGAGAAATAGCAACATTTCTTGAACTTCCAGAACCCCTGTTGTACACGGGTCATTGTTTCCGACGAACTTCAGCCACACTTTTGGCTGATTCCGGAGCTGATCTCCTGTCCCTTAAGCGCCACGGAGGCTGGAAGTCCAATGCAGTTGTAGAGGGATACATAGAGGATTCCATCCAAAATAAGTCTAAAATATGTGAAGGCATCGTAGGAGCCATTACACTGAAAGAGCCTCAATCGGATCCTTGGACTGGCCCTTCTACATCAAAAATAAGCCGTTATGAAACACCTAACCATCTCCCTCTCTCTCCAACATTCACGCCAAGGGAATCCGATGAATCGGTACAACTATTAAGTATGACAGATAGTTTACCGAAAAACAGTACACAAGTGACTAACACCAATATTACAGTACCAAACAAAAATATTACACTCAATTTAAATAACTGTAGCAACGTTACTTTAAAATTTTCTTAATTATACCTTAGTATTATTTTGTTATAATTTAAAGATTATTCTGTAATACTTACCTGTTATAATGTAGTAATTAATACCTAAACTGAAATAAAAGTGTACCTATCTTGTGATTGTAAACGTTTTTTTTTTTGCATTTAGTCATTTCCTCGCTGAGGTGGAATGAAAAGTTACGTGTTGCACTCGAGTGCAAAGATTTTTCACCTCGTGCTCTTTTGATTCCCTCGCTAACGCTCAGGCTTCTAATTTTGAATCACTCGCTGCGCTCGTGATTCAATTTTAGAATCCTTCGCTTGCTCGGTCATAAAAATTGAACACGCGGTTAAAAAGCAACTTTGCACTCTTGTATAACAAATAACTATTTTATGCCAGTTGATTCTTTGACATGGTCTCCTTAAGGTGAAACAATTTGATATTTTTTCCTTACAAAATTTCGGAGCGGTTTTACTCCACTGTTTGGTATCGTACATTCAAAGTTTAACATGATATCGTTAGGTCTCATTAGTAATTTTGTTTGTACGGAAGCGGAATAGTAAAATAAAAATCCATTAAAAAGTTATAAGCCAACAAAGATTCGTTTTTCTTGCTAATTTTAGCACAACTTTGGGCGTAAATAAGTAATACAAGAAGTGTGAAATCTCGAAAACAAAATCCGTACTGACACAGCAAAATTATCGAAGATTTCAATTAATTTTATTTCTAATTGATCCATGCAGTGGTTTTTTCATAAAACTCCATTTTCCAAAGGACTTTCGTAATTTTTTACGCGCTCTTTTTACTAAAATCGTTCGGTACGGTGTTTCTGTGCGTGCGAACTATACGTTGTCCATGTACGAGTAGACCAGCTTCTAACTGCTCATCACTGATACTATTTGTGTCGGACACGATGCCAGGTGAGACAGCGGGGTTTTTGGCCATGCCCACCATTGAGTTCGAGCCCGCGACTAGTTCCACCTTAAGAGATAACAAAAGGAGAACCTTGTATACATGTGTATGTACTTATAGTACCTCGTATTTATACCTACCAAAAGAGACATCACTCTTCTGGTTTTGTTCTCCAAAGGGGTATGGCTGAAGTCACAGATCTAGGTGTCTTAGCAAAAGCAGTTTTAAGGGTAGATTTCATCCATACTAATATTATAAATTCGAAAGTAACTCTGTCTGTCTGTCTGTATGTTACCTTTTCACGGCTAAATTACTGAACGGATTTCGATAAAATTTGGCAAGGAGATAGATGGCATCCTGGAAACGGACATAGGGTACTTTTTGTCTCAAAAATAACCCTTAAGGGGGTGATATAAGGGATGAAAGTTTGTATGGGAAATCCAGTATTTCTTAAGTTAGGTATATACATAAAAATTCAAATTTATGCTTTTGGTTTAGAAATAAAGAATTATTCTATTCAGCGTTTTTGTAAAATCATCCCCTAAAGGGGTAAAACAGGGGATGATTTTAAAATTCACATGTAATATTGTTTTTTTTGTGACTTCTTTTCAAGAGATTTAAGGATTGGAAATATAATGGTAGTCCGAATTTTAAACTATGATATAGTATTTATTTCATTAAAATCGGCCCACTCTGTCAAAAGTTATTACAATTTAAAGTCATAAACTGACCTTTCAAACATTTAGGTATAATGTGTTCAATGGCGGCACTAGAGCAGTGTCCTATTACAAATTAATGGGGATGATAATAGTAAAATACTTAAAGTATTATTTTTAAATAAGGCATTTAGAATCATATAAACTGTTTTTTTATACCGGATAAGTGTGAGTAGGATTTGCGCCCTGAGGGTTTCGTCTCAAAGCTGTGCTTGCTTGGCTGCCCGAATTTCCCAATCTGGATTGAAGAATGAACTTAACTTTTCAATTGAAAAAGAACTTTTAATAGAGTAATATTTACAAAAAAAAAACAACCGACTTCCAAAAAAAAGACTACAAAGTGAAAAATAACTTTAATTTTGGCAGTCGCCGTCTTTCGTTTAGAATTTTTGTTTTTTGCCACCGATTTCCGAAATTAAAGTTATTTTTCATCTTTTTTTGGAAATTGGTTGTTTTTTTTTTCAATTTTTTTTTATTTTTCACTTTTTAATTTGGTACAGCTACCCCATATAATTTCGAATACCACTACCTGCAATGTAAATAAGAGTGACAGGTTTGATTTTCGTTACAACTCCAAGAGACCCAAGTTCTAAGTTTTTGATATTAATTTCAACTTGATGATTCCACACGTTCCTGAGAAAAAGGATCTTTACAGACAACGAACTCATCCTTTAGGGTTTAAATTTTTCATTTCGAGGTAGGTACGGAACCCTAAAACATATTTATCTGCCTGTAACCTTTTTTATGCAGCAACGGCTGAACGAATTTAGATGAAAGGGGTACGGATAAGCCATGACTTGGGTTAGGATATATCCAATACATACATAGGTCATACCCATATCCTCTGAATTCCGGTAGCACGTTCCTGTGGGATATTTACCGACATCCACGCGGGCGAAGCCGCGGGCAAAAGCTAGTCTTTCATAAACGCATTGCCATGTTTTACAGCTTTATTTGAAAGTATCCTATGCCATGCCCATAAGTCACTACATATTCGTTACGTAGGTAGGTACGTATGATTTCGGTAGATAAGTCGGTACATTTCGGACTAGGCTACAAATTGAAGGAACGTGTCCTTTATTCTTCTTTTCGTGTGGCTAGTGACTAACCAGCTATCTAATTACTCAACACATTTTCGTAAACGATTCCGACTAATCTGTTTCATTTTGACAGTTCAACAATATTCATTGCGTTATCTATGTTGTTAAGCAGACTTTTCTTTCGAATTTATGAAGCAATTGATTAATCTCTCGAATCTGATTGATTGTGCATTACGTAATTAGGGTACTGGTGTCAGAGTTTTAAAGCCGCCACCACGGGGCGGTGACTTGGCTTCACATGCCGTCGAGAAATATCTCTCAGGCATGCCGGTTACGTCACGATGTTTTCCTTCACCGTTAGTAGGTACCTCCGCCAAAATCGCTCACAAAACATTATTTCCTATTATGACATAAAGGAGGCTCAGTAATATTTGCGGAGTCGTGTAGTAAGAAGTAAAGTGCTGCAAGGAAACAGTTTCCCGCCAGGACCAAGAGATTTAATTTAGATAAGTAGTGTGCCGACGACAGCTTGTTATGTGCGCTGCAATCAACAGAGTCTGAACGTTTGTAGCCATCTCAACAAATACCATATTTCGTTTTTAGTTGTAAGTAGGTAGTCTAAGAAAACTTATGAAGTGGTTCGGGTTAACCAATTTGTTTTTAAGTAACTTTTTACTCAGGATTGCAAGGTAGGTAAGTAGAATTTGGGTGCCTAGTAAATCTGTATCTGAATAAAGTCCTTTATCTGTATCTGAATAAAGGCGGTGTGTAAGAAATAAAGGTGGTCACGCTCATCATCATCATCATCATTTCTGTTGGACATAGGCCTCCCCCAAGCACCGCCACTTCGACCGATACTGTGCTTCCCGCAGCCAGCGGATGCGCGCGAGCACGTTGATTTTTCTTAATTTCGAACGCTTATGCGAAAAAATGCTCTGTTCTCATTGATATATACATCAATGTCTGTTCTATCCTCCTCTCTCCTAGCTCCTGAATACTTAAAAAAGGAACCAAAATGGTCTTAAAGCAGCAGGTAGGTACTACCTACTGCCAAAACATTTATTTTCCACATCTTAAAATATATTTTGTAATAGGTACCTAAAGAATGCCAGAAGCAGCAGTGCGCCGCCGGCCGTGTCAACGTTTGTTCGCCGAGCGGTGCCAACTGCCAAGTGTCGCGACGTGGCAGGAGTCTTGAAATTTAATTTCCTACTAATTTCCCGACACTCTGTAGTTCACTGTTTACTCGCTCAACTACGGCGGCGGCGTCTCTAACCTTTGACGGTTTTCAATTCGGTTCCATCGATTTTTCATTTACTTAATTTTTTTTCCTTTTCGTGAACTTCTCTGGTAAATAACTCCAGTTTTTTTTCTCAAAGAGAGGCTAATTCATTATTCTTAATGGTTTCGTGAATTGCATGAGTTCTATTAATTAAAAGTTGAAGCCTTTTAAAGTGTTTTGGAAGTTGTTACTAACTTAACGGTTGGAAATTATGGAGCAACTGAAACTTTGATTGCAGAAGTCATAGCGGGTGGCGAAGCGCCTCTTAAAATGTTTTGAGCAAGAATTATTACGACCGCTCAACTTGTAACTTGTCCAACTGAACATGCAATTATAACTGAACCATCTGCTTTATATTGTTCTAAAAGTAAAAAAACCTAATGTTGTAATAGTCACATCAAATAAGTACCTTTGTTTATTCTTCAATTATTGCTTAAGGTATTACTTATGTAGGGACCTATGTCAATTATATACCTGCAGCTACTACATAATTATTATGTTGCTACTTTATATCTGAAAGATGACTAACAATATAATTGTTATGTAAGTAGGTACGTGCTACGAAGTAGGTAGGTTAGGTAATTCATGACTAATACACACATCAACACGGTCTAGGGATATTTCATACTCAATTAAATAACTCGAAAAGTACTGGCCTCATTGGAATCTTTTATACACCGATTTGTTTGTAATTTATCTCAGACTAATTCCAAATTCAAATTTTTGAAAATTCTTTGTTTCGGTGGCATAAAAATGTCTTGATGTGTAGGAGAGGGAATTTTCATTTGTGCGAAATTTAGAAAACAATACGAATTACGTTTAGTTACAGTTTTTTTTCATTTTTAAACGAAAGATAAAGTTAAAATTGAGGTATTGTAGCCATGCAACGCCAACATTTGACGAAGGCGGAGATGTTACGAGCTGTGGGAATGCTGGAAGCTGGGTCTGTTCAGCGTTATGTTGCTGAGGCCATAGGGACCCACCAAAATGTAATTTCAAGATTGTAAACACGCTATCGTGCCACAGGTGAAGTAGCGGAGAGGCACCGGGGGCCAAGTCGCATCACTATCCCCAGACAAGACCGATTTTTGCAAATTACTGCGCGACCTCAACCAAATGCAACGGCGACTCAATTGGTCCAAAGGCTGCGAGTGGAACACCAAGTGCTTGTGAGTGACCAAACTGTAAGAAGGCGACTGCATGAAAGCAATCTACGCTCTCGTAGACCACTCCAGGTCCCACCTTTACGGACAGGCAATCGTGGACGACGATTAAAATGGGTTCGGAACCACGTGGACTGGGGCCGTGAGCAATGGTCCAATGTGCTGTTCACGGATGAATCCAGGTTCGGCTTCCATCCAGATTCACGAAGGCGTTTGGCGAGTTCCTGGACGATGGAGCCGTCTTTAGAACCCTCAGGAAGTTCACCCATACCAAGGACGAACAATTATGGTTTGGGCAGGAATTCGTCTTGGAGGACGGACGGATCTCGTTTGGGTGCGGGGCAATATGACGGCAGAACGATACGTCCAACAGGTGCTGGGGCACGTAATCTTGCCCCACAGAACACAAATGGGGCAAGATTTCCTGCTCATGCACGACAATGCCCGGGCACACACGGCGAGAACGGTAGCAGCTTGATTACATACACACAATGTTAGGGCCTTAGACTGGCCTGCTCAATCGCCAGATCTAAATCCCATTGAGCATGCGTGGGATATGCTGCAAAGAAGAGCTCTGAAGGAAGTTCCTGAAAATCTGGCTACAGAAGATCAACTTTTTGCGCACCTCAGAAGGACATCGGACAATATTCCGCAGCAAGACATTGACAACCTTGTTCTGAGCATGCCGAATCGTTGCCGATGTGTTATGAACATCATGGGCGCTTTCTCAGACTACTAACTTCAAGTTTATAAACACAAATTAAATGATTTTTATATTTTTTTCAGTTTTTACTCTTAAATTAAAAGTTAATTCATATACGGTTTCCGTCTATGCTTCATTTTTTTTCCATAAAATCCTGAAATTTTAATCGAAGTACCATTAACCATTATTAAAAAATGGTAGAATATTAAATAACGTATCTTTTAAATATATACATGTCATATAAATAATTAACACATTGATAGTAATTCGCTTTTTTTTAAATATCCCTAGACCGTGTTGATGTGTGTATATACCTACAAAAAGATATTAAATAGTTGCACAATAGTAGGTAGGTATTTACGTATATATATGACGGCGTCGCTATTGTAAACAGCACGTGCAACGGGCCGAGCGGCGCAGCTGCGCAGTGGAATGCGTAAACAAGGCCTCGCCTACTTTCCCTACTACTCGAGCCGCTCTACATAAACGAGCGCGCAGCGAGGAGGGGATCATTCTTGTCGCAGGCTCGGCCCGGTGCACATGTTGTAGCGTTTAGATACTGAATTAATTCTAGTCTGAATTAGAATAAAATCGTTGGAAATATAATTTGAATTAGTGTGTTAATAAGCTATGGGAATAAAAGATGATTTCTGCTATATTCCTTACTTTCATTTAAGATGTCGGACCCTCTGCCTTCATCAGAAGTGGGATTGGATCCACCGTCCACTGATGATAGCAACAGTAATTTAATGTAAAACTTATCATTGTTCTCTACTGGCAAGGTTACATTTAAAGAAATTGCGGATGCCTGTTACTCAAAGTATAGCTATGCTCGTTGTTTTTGATCCCGATAAACCAGAATCTGATATTGTTAATTGGCGTGCACTTGTTGAATCGATAGTCATTGAGAAAAAGAAATTAGAGGGTGTAATTTCATTGTGACGTAGGAGCTCGTGGTTAAGTGATAACGGGCGTACGGGTCGAGCCGGGTGGGGCTGCGCTTGCCGGGATTGATCCGTGGATGGATGACCATCATTACGTGCCGTTACTCCTCCGTGCCTCGGAAAGCAGGTTAAGCCGTTGGTCCCGATACACTCGTGGATCTTTGACGGTCTTCGGAAGCCCGAAGGTCTGACAACCAGTCTTACCTAGGGTTGTCGTACTGTGGAGATCGGATGGGCCGTCGCTCCGTGTGAGTGAGCAGGATATAAATGGCCAACGCCTGCCCCGAGCGCTGGATGAAGGAAGCACTCGGCACCGAGCACCAAGCAAGTGAAACTGTACTTCAGAGCAGCTCGTGGAATATAAGTGTGACAGATAAGTGATACAGATTAGCTTATTATATTTGACTCTGGATCAGAATGTAGCTTTTAAAACATAGTAATAAATTGAAATCTTGTTAAAGGTTAGCAATTTCATGAACAAAATTAAATGATCCTAAAGAGTATAGTTGACACCTATAAATAATACCATACTATACCAAGTAAAGAAGCGTGCCCATTACAACTTAAACGTCCAACCATGGTACAAAACCACGCGCTTGAGATAATTGACGTTGTATTCCCGGATGAATTTGGAATTTGGTTGTGATATTTTAGAACACGGAATTTCAGTAATTATAAGTTACAGAATTGAATGATTTAGCTACACACGTTCGTAAATTTATACCCAGTCATGGGGTCTTAATTCGAACAAATTATAATTAGTCTTGAAAAAAGATTATAGATGGCAGCATAGGTAACAATTATGAAATTAAGTCACTAAAAAGCGATAAACGGAAGATTTTGGCTGAAGTAAGATTAGTAAAAATCAAAACTTTCTTGTTTCATGCTGATTTATCTTTGGTAACTCATAAATCTCGTATTTTCAACAAAAAAAAGATAAAACCTTTTTGTTTCTAGGGCTCTTTGCAATTGATGGCGTTTTACTCAATTTGTCATAACTGTACCACATTTTCGCTGTAGCCAGTCAATAGCCCGACTAGGAGAGGTGTCATTTCTTTGTATGAAATTGGGTATCTGTACGTAGTATTATATTATCTGTGACCCAGTTAAAAAAAAAACCTAATGATACCGTTATTACTTGGCACCACAGGTGATCATGTTGGCTAATATATATTGGTGGTTGCGTTAGTACGCTGTGCCCGTTTAAGGTAAACGCGTTTCTAACGTAAGGGTGATCATTCTTATAATTGCTTTGATAAAATCGATATTCTTCTTAGCGTGTCAATGGCAAATATAATTAAAATTTCCTGTTTGGTCGAGAACTCCGCAATGCTAACACCATTCTCTGATGCAGATATAAGGAGCGCAAGATGAAAGGTGGGCCATGGTATGCGGGGAGACGCCGCTCACACATTGAGGATTGGAACCATCCGAGAAACCCCATGTATGGAGCATCGACCATCTATGGTCTTTACTGCGGCCGACCTGAGTGCGGAAACTGTTTAAAGTTTTCCAAGACGGCCACGGCAACGTGTGACCAGGCCAAGGCTCAATCTTCTCTGAGTCAATGACTTAGCAACTTAAAGTTAGAATAGTCAGAGGGTTACAAACGCTGTACAAATTTCGTTTCTGCTAAAAACAGTTAAAATCCAGTTCATTTGTTTGGCGCGTCGAAACGAATAATTTCTAATCAAATAAAGTGGGAGTTCTTATGATAATTCAGCTTTTAAGATTTTTTATATTTCATTCGAGACCACCGTTTAAAAAATTTACCGGAACGAGTTGAGATATATTTATGGAAATGAAATGAAATGAAATTCTTTATTCTGTAAATAGGATATTGGAATCACTTTTACACTGGAATGGAACTAATAAGGTCTATAAATATTCTCACATAAAATTACGTAAAGTACTTCATGGTCCAAATGTTCTGGTAGATAAATATCGTGAAAAATTATGATGACGTGACGGCGGGTAGTAATGATGATGTTATCCATGTTCACGTAACAAACCACGAGATAATACCAAATCAGAAATTAAAAAAAAACAATCCTAACAGTAATGTAACTTTGGCAAACAGTGATACCATTGCCGTTGAATAGTGATACTATATCAATTAATAGTGGTACAATGTCTGCTGACTCACGTACCTTAATAACTATCGGTGAAAATACGAAACATCTTAAGTCACGTTCTGTATCGACAACTCGGATTCAAATGCTATTGTTACTAAAGCAGTCACAATAATTAGCAAAAGAAGTGACCCTGTAAAGTCGGTAATGACTGGTCCAGGAGATAATAGTTTTGCAGGGTTTTTAAGTGATAAATGAAAAAGAAATAAAAAGATAAGATAAGTTCTGAAGGCTCAATTACGAGCGGTCCAGAATTAGTAACCCATTCTGAAGGGGTAAACCGGACCAGATGGCTAAAGTCCTGAAGGCTCAATAATGAGCGGACCAGTATTAGTAGCAAACTCTGAAGGGGTGAACCGGACCAGATTGCTAAAGTCATGAAGGCTCAATTACGAGCGGTCCAGTATTAGTAGCAAACTCTGAAGGGGTGAACCGGACCAGATTGCTAAAGTCTAGAAGGCTCAATTACGAGCGGTCCAGAATTATAAGCAAACTCTCAAGGAATGAATTGTTAGTCAGGATGAACGAACATTAATAATATCGTTCTGTCCTTTTAGATACTGTTTGATGAGACTCCGCGCACGAGGACGTCCGCACGTCAGCATGGCCGTGACGGCGTCGCTATTGTAAACAGCACGTGCAACGGGCCGAGCGGCGCAGCTGCGCAGTGGAATGCGTAAACAAGGCGTCGCCTACTTTCCCTACTACTCGAGCCGCTCTACATAAACGAGCGCGCAGCGAGGAGGGGATCATTCTTGTCGCAGGCTCGGCCCGGTGCACATGTTGTAGCGTTTAGATACTGAATTAATTCTAGTCTGAATTAGAATAAAATCGTTGGAAATATAATTTGAATTAGTGTGTTAATAAGCTATGGGAATAAAAGATGATTTCTGCTATATTCCTTACTTTCATTTAAGATGTCGGACCCTCTGCCTTCATATATATATATAGTATATATATATATATATATGCATCGATCGGCATCTAAAACTTAGGTACGTCACTCATTACTGAGACATGATAATGATACCTATCCACTCCAAGAGTGACTCATTCAAGATGAACATTCGGTCATGTTAGAGAGCTGAGGAACTAGGGATTTCGGAGATAAATTAGCATAGATTTAAATATCTAGCGATAATCATATTGCCTTAGCTACAGAGATTCCATAGCTTTGTAAACGAAGAGTAGGCAGACTGCTACAAGCGAGGCTCTCTATTTCATTCAGAGTAAGAACTGCTTGCCTCATTCGTCTAGAGGTGGCAAGTAGTATGAAGTCCTAGGTTTGATGGCCTGATCGGGCTGTTTCATTGGATTTTCCTAATAGAAAATTCCTCAGTAGCAGTCCGAAGTCTGGATTTGTGCTGGCTAGTGGCAAAATGCTTGCCTGCTGTTATGTGGGACTTCTTAAACATGACTGGCTAAATGAGGGTGTTTTATAGACATGTATATACAGCTCTGCCATGCCTATTCCTTAGTAAAATACACGCGTGATATAGGTTATGCTTTACAAAGTATTTATTTCCATGTAGTAGGTAGTAATAACTATAAGTAGGTACCCTAACCGATAATATGTCTAGCTAGTACAAACGGTCGAATGTGATTATAAATCAGGGTCGCGTGCGGGTCCCGTGGACACTTTGTTCTCTCAAGTGGGCCTCGCGTGATTATTGGCAAGGAAACCTGAGTGTTGAGGCTGGCACGTGGCTTCTAAAGGCTAGGTATTTATCTAGCCTTTGAAAGCTAAGTAGGAGCTACGAACGAATATAAAGTAGCGGTCTGCGACCTTTTAGCAGGCAAGGGGTGACATACACAGCTGCAGATCGCGGCACGTAAGTTGAACCAAAATGGCGGTCGTCCGCGCAGGTATATACTATTATACTTCGATTGAGATTAACTTTTTATTAACTGGCCATGCTCATAAGCAGCTCAGTCACATGAAATTATGAAGAGCAGATTTTTACCATTCCCATCACGGCTGTCAAGTATTGCTAGTTGATTTAATTTGACCTTGTATTTATCTACTTAATAGCTGCGCCCCGCGGTTTCTTGCACATAAGTCTCGATCCTGTGGGAATATCAAAATAAAAAGTATCCTATGTCTTATTCCAGGCCATGGTCTACCTGTGTGCCAAATTTCATCCAAATCCGTTTAGCCGTTTTGGAGTGAAAGCGTAACAAACAAACAAACTGACTTTCGCACTTAGCTTAGTCTATTTTCGACCAGGACAGCTACTGTTTAATTCAAGCATATATCAAAGAAGATCCTGCAGTGACAAGTCTTTATTGGGGTTCTCTAATTCAGTTAACGAGAAATCTTCTAATGCGATACCTAGATACTAGATTCGTAGGTGTTTGAAGCTGTTACAGAATTGAGGGCGCGTATAAATCAGTGTCGGCCGGCCACCCCCGTACAACGGCTGTCCGCCAATAATAATGTTACACAAACAACCATCAAACAACCCTACGCGCTGTGACCTCATCCCTTAGCTTGAACTAACCAATGAGTTTTGAACTATAAAACCTACTTTGTTAATCATAATAAAATACTGGTTACAATTCTCTAAAAAAAAGTCTTTATGCCATAAAGTGTAAAGAAGAAAATGATTTTCTTTTTAATTGGATCATAAGTTAGTGGCGTTTTCCTAGTTTTTCATGTCACATGGCCCGTCTTTTTTTTTTTTACGTTTTTATTGCAAACTCTGAACTCCTTTGTTACAATAGCTTTTGATTTACTTATGTGTAGAAATTACGTGTTGTTCTGTTTACGTGTCTATATTGGGCAATACCTAGTCCTTTTAGCGGGAAAACAACTGACCTTAGGCTTGGCCTCTTCTGTCATCTGTGGTAGCATTTAATTTTGTGGTACGGTGACAACCGGTGACTGCATGCTCTGTGGGTGACCGAATGTTATTATTATCCCTCGTTTCTACAATCTAAGTACCTACCTACTGTTTTATTAACTCTTACTTACTCTGTGGTAAATGTGTAATATCTGTTCACCAAAGTCATTCATTAAATTCCTGCCACGAATCCACGATCTATCTTATCGGTCATTTTCACTCGCGTTTGAATGACCGCGGGTAAATTAAAATTATAGAAACGATAGCTACATTTACAATACATAAAATCTGTGATTGTAGATATTATTTTATTCTGTTAATTTTTATGTTGTGCCATATGTTTATATCATTAGGTATGTTATGTAAATTGAAGATTGATTTAAATAATCTATGTTTAGTCAATATTTTCAACTATAATATGTAAAGATAATTACTTAATTGAATGTGCCTTCCTATTAATATTTGCATGCCAAAATATGGCGAAATGTGTCATCGTTCAAGAATACTCGTATAACACCTTTATATAACCGCATTTAAAGCAAATAAATAACTTTGACTTTGACTTTGACTTTGATTAAGCTATTGCATAGCTTCTATGAGAGGAGACCTAATCCAGAAATTTCGTAACGAAAATACTACCTAAGAAAAGAGTGTTTTGTATTGAAAATTATGTTTAACTGCTTGACAACAAAGTTCAAATTTACTTAAACGAATGATACGAGAGTGTTGTATTGAAAATTATGTTTAACTGCTTGACAACAAAGTTCAAATTTACTTAAACGAATGATACGAGAGTGTTGTATTGAAAATTATGTTTAACTGTTTGACAACAAAGTTCAAATTTACTTAGACGAATGATACGAGAGTGTTGTATTGAAAATTATGTTTAACTGTTTGATAATAAAGTTCAAATTTACTTAGACGAATGATCCTTGACTATTAATAGTTAAATTAAAACCTTTTTATTAGTTTGATGTTCCCGGCCATTGCGTTGTGTCAAGTTTTAAAAACTATAAATGTGAATAACAGTTCCTGTCAATGTCATCATTGCTATTTCTTGTATTCGGGTTAATATTTTACAATTGCGTAAGTTGTTAAAAAATGCTATGCAATAGCTTCGCCGGGGCAGTCCCCGAGTGCCACACGTCTTTTTTTTATTTTATTTTTCTGTTAGCCGTTCGTCAGGAATAATCTGCAAAGAATGTATCAGTTTATCAGTATTGTCCCATCAGGAACGAATTCGAGTTTTCAAATATTCTGTTGTCTAGTCACTATATAGCCATGTGTGCTGCTTGGGAAGGCATTCATTTATTATCTGAAAAAGAAAAACTTGGAAAGCAAGCAATGGGGAATTACTGGACGTCGCAACCACTTTACCTATAGCAACAAAACATTCAAGACTGTGTTCTGTAAGAGCTGAAGATTTTTTACAGGTCCGTATAAAAACCTAAGGTCACCTACCTTATGTAAACACTTCTATTGTTAAACTATACTTAAGTACTCTTAAAACTATATTGACTATCATACAAGAAATTATTTACAGAAACAAAAAAAAAATTGACATTAAATTCTTAAGAGCGTGCCATCCTAGCAACGTCGTAAATAGCTGTCAAATATTTACCTGTTTTGATTAATTTGGAAATAATACTGTATGGAAACAAGAAAAGTGGCTAACTAGCGAACTAGAATATTATGAAATGCAATAATTAAGTTTGTAAATATGACATTAGGTTCTTGATTTAATTTTATATAAGTACATAATTATTATTAATAACTAGCTGCTGCCCGCGGCTTCGCCCGCGTGGATTATTCTTGTATTAAAATAAAACTAACTAACAACTTACATTTAGGTAAGTATTTGTAGTTGCAAAAATATCGTAACACCGAGTTGGGGTAACACATTAGTTGGAGATGTACCTAAAAAAAGTATTTGGACACTTTCCAAATGCCTTTTTTTACATCAAAAACGGGTACAACACCAAATACAATGTTACAATAATAATTACAATTCATTATTCGCTATTTAATCACAGTTCTTATTTCCATACAGTAATATTGCGAGTATTGCAACGTTGCCCACTTTCAGAATGCACGCTCTTAATATTTGTATGCGTTTTGCTTTTTACGTTTTATACAATTCAATGATGAAATTAAGCTGGAAAATATATTACGTTTACGTTATGTTTAGGTGGCGCCATCTACGCTCAGCTTGGCGTAAGACTCCCAGCAGAATTGGTATTTTTACTTTGGCTGAAATGCGTGCTTTCAGTTCGCAGATTGATAACTTACGGTTCCATTGGTATCTCTACACAAACATGATTATTATTCCTATGTATAGGTAGGTACGTTACCTATATCTACATAGTTTACTCGTGTTATTTCAATTCGAACCTTACCATGCACCGTCACAAAGGCGCGTCATCGGATACTCAGCCTGTGCTAGTAGCAGCCATGTTGCAGTTATGTGGCATGCTCGCATGCTCGTATCAGTGTCGGCATCTGTTGCAGCGACTGCGGCGAGCAGACACACGACAAGTGTAGTTGCTCATACGGAAACGCGTCACTAACTCAATGAATTAATATGAAGATATCTACGTTTAACACTTTCGACTCCACCCACTTTTCATAGAACTCATACGCCATGCCGCCATACATATTGGAAGTGAACCCTCCGGGAGGGTTGCCACGTTTGCGCTAAAGGTCAACGGCATTAGGCTTTCGACCACTTACAGAATGGACAACACAGCTTGCTGCAGCAACAATTTCAAATTAATTATAAATAATGATCATTGAACCGTGTTATAAAAAAAACACTGTAAAACTAAGTAAAATAGTGTTATCAGGGGTCTTGTCGCTATACGTAGTTTCCAACCTTTTAATTTTTTTGTGAATACTTGTCGCCGGGAACAAAAAATATAAAAATCTTGGTTTTAAAACCAACGCTCACGGCAAGTCCTGCGTGGCACTATGTAGTACCTAAATTACCCAACCAGTTAACACTTTCGACTCCACCCATTTTCGTCGAGTTCATACGCCATGTCACCATACATATTGCAAGTGGACCTTCCGGGAGGGTTCCCGGCATTACGTTTGCGCTAAACTTAACCATCGCGGATGGTCAACGGCATTAGGTTTAAAACCGTGTTATAAAACACTGTAAAACGAAGTGAAATAGTGTTTTCTGGGGGTTTTGACGCTATAGGTACGTACTTTCCAACCTTTTTATTTGTAACCGTCAACAAATAAATAAAATATAATCGAATTCTTTGATTTGCGAGGGCTCCCGGCATCCCATATGCGACTAGGTGAACCCTCCAGGAGTGTTCCCGGCACTGAACGTGAACAGAAAAAGGTAACACGAGCGAGCCTTACAGTACTCGCAATAATGTTACACACCTCTGACATCTTGGCTGACAGTACCAAACTCTCGGAAAATGGGTTGGTACCATCTGATGGCAAACTCTAGCACCACGCGCGCTCATTGGTCAATTCAAATAGCGCGCGCTTCCCCGGCTTCCTATTACACACTTCCGTCCCGAAATCACTCCCACAGATTGCAGAAAACCGAGAGGAAAGATGTTACACAACAAAAAACAACCATAAACCATCGTCGGTTCGACGGTTGATTTTTTTCAATCTATCTGTAAGTACAAACGCTGTCAGTCGATCGAGACAGTGTGACCAGGAGTATATGTGTTCTGTGAGTGTGACAGACAAGTCCGTGTGGTAGTCGCGCCGTACGTCGGCATGCGGGCTGGCGAGCTTTGTGTGCACTAATACATCACGTCCTGCGCCGATTAGATAGCCGTCGCTTCCCTACAGGAACTTGTGCCTGCTGTATCTATCCCCATTCTATTAAATTCTTGTTGTGCGGTTGCTATGGAGTTACTTTAGGTTACTTATTGAAACGGAAAGTTATGAAAAAGATTTGACTTTCGTGTGTTGTAGGTAGGGATACTTGCTGGGATCGCCAGTTATGTTCAGTCCAGTAAAATATATGCATTATTTCCAACAGCACTACAAAGAGACCAAGACGGTAAAGCCATTCCACACGTGCGCGACATCAATCTTTCCAGAGAACTACCATTTCATCAAAATGTAGGTTATCCTTACACCCTAAAGAATCATTCGTATTATCAGACAACTGAACACCATTTCAGCAGCTCCAAGCTTACGTAACACTGTTAATCCAACGCTGCACAGTCGCGATCGTAATTCAGTCTTTTCATTATCCGTAGTTGTCCGTACACTGATTAATTAACTCGACAAACCGGACGAGTAGTAATTACCGGACGGTGAGCAGGACCGGGTCGGAGTTAGCCCGGGCACGGCCGCTCCACTCCTGCCTGATTAGCATTTGGTGCTAAGCCGCTTACGTAGGACAGAGTGATAAGTCCCCTAACTGTTTGTTGTGGTAGGTAGCGGGTATAATGTAATGTCCCAAGCCTTAAATCATAAAGCTCATAGTAGTGACCCTTATCTGAGCCTTTGGAATAAGTACCTCGGGTTATGAGACAAAAAAAGGTTCAAGCCGAAAAAGGTCTTTAGAATCCGGAGAAATTACTAGCGGACTAAAACTTGCTTTCAAATTAATATACCAGTTGATTATGGAATTTCTGGACATAAGTACGTCCTTTAAATATGCAAAAGCCTTACAATCAACGGTAGGCAAAGTTGGCACTGGCCATAATCACGACCTTTGGCAAACGCAATGTGAACATCTATTTAGCGAGAGCTCAAATAATCATAATATTCATTAGGTACATTTATTTCATGAAGCGCCAGTGGCACTGAAAACTTTGCTGAAGTCGTGTTCAATGTTGACATGGAGGGCTACCGTGGTGTACATAGGTTTCATTTCGAATACGCGTTGCATTTACAAAACAAGGCATACCTAAGCGCTGAACCGCAGCAAATGCATTGCAAAAATACGACCGAATGTTTCCAATTCTCAAATATAACCTCTATTTACCCAAATTACTCTCAATACGTAATACCTATTCGTATTCCAAGTTTCTTAGCATGATATTGTGATCAATTTCCCCCAACTGTGAATATGGTACGTTCATGAATTTTGCTCGCGAAGAAATAGGGAATATAAAGTTCCCTCTATGTGTAGTAATGAAAAAACATGACGTAATATACCGCCTGATCAATATATTGGATTGTGTGAGACGTGCTCCGGATTATCTCAGAGAATATAGTTTTTCTACCACCGAAATATATTAGACTCCAATTTCATTTTGTTCTTTTTTCGCGCTATAGTCTGGATTATTAAATTTTTATTGCATGTGTACAAAAATGTGACAAATTATGTTACGAAGAAAACCGAGGGATGGTCGGTTATGTCAGACTAGTAAGTTAGAGCAGCGTCATACGCATTCCATATTTAAAAGCTAGTCTCCAATTATTGATTTATTTCGACTGAAATATAAAGGTATCAACTTTATTATATCAGTATAAATTTCAGAATGGCCAGCACTATTGAAAAAGTCATAAAACTGTTTGAAGTTGTAACTCAAACTGAACTTTATGTGTTTTAGAGTTATTTTTCCAAAAACACATATTTGTTTACATATATGGAAACAAAATCGCGAACTCAGGAAGTCAGGATAGGTATGATTTATATTTTTTAAGTTTCACGGCTGAACATTAATCTGGGTCTCGAACTCTCGTGAGCAATGTGGTGGATTGATGATCGCAATGAACGTTAGGCATGGAGAAGAAAACGAATTTTAGCCTTATAAAAGAAAATTATTCAAAAAACAAAAAACCCGACTGCAAAAACACATAACTGAAAAGAGAAAAACAAGCATTATAATCTATAGAATTTTGGTATCGCAGGCGGGGACAAACTAATAACCGGAAATATGGTGTAAGTTTTGTTTGTCCCCTGCTTGTTTTTCTCTTTTCAGTTATGTGTTTTTGCAGTCGGGTTTTTTGTTTTTTGAATAATTTTCTTTATTTCAAGCTTTTCAGTTTTATTAATATATCTAAATTTGGAATTGACTCATTACTAGCTTTTATTTGATACGAATATTGTTGAAATTTATTTAAAAAAAAACCTTCCCCTCCCTTTTTTTGTATTTGCAGATGCAATATATAAATATTATATAGCCTATGACACTCCCACAATTAAAACGAATCTAACGACACCTCATATGTTAAAATCCATCAAGCCGTTTAGGCTACAGAGCGTGCCAAAGAAATAGACATACATACATACAAACATACAAACATACATACATACATACATACATACATACATACTTACATACATACATACTCTCGAAAAACATTACCCTCCTTCTGGGGCAGTCGGGTAAAAAATTAAGACTTATTGAATAGCATTTCCCTGAACTATGTATTCGTTGAAACCTTCCAAAGCGTGCTTAGTCCTCGTTACCACGTAACGTTAGCAGATAAAGATGTAAGATAACGTTACTACAATAGTTAGATGTTCTTTTGACATGCTACATGTAATCAATCATCTATTAGGTTCCTGAAATCTTCTCCAAGGTAAAAAACATTACAGACAATGGATGTGAATTTGCGGCATCAACTATTTTTCCATTCACTTTTAAGAGCGTTTATTACCGAAAATAACATCGCAAATAGATGTGAAATATTTCGCTGCATTGATTAATTTGGCATTTACTGTATGAAAATAAAAAATTTGGCTAAACAGCAACTAGAATATTGATTATGAAATGCAATAATTAATATCGTAACACAGAATATTTAGTTTTAGATGTAAACGAAGTATTTGGAATCTTTCCAAATGCCTTTTTACAACTAAAACGGGTACAACATCAAACTCAATGTTATAATTGCAATTCATTATTAATATTTTAGTTGGTTAGTTAGTTAGCCACATTTCTTATTTCCATACAGTATTAATGCCAAATTAATCAAAACAGGTTCTATTTGCGACGTTGCAACTTTTAGAATTAACGCTCATAATCATTTCTCCAATGTTAGTTATCACAAGTTTTTGAAGCGGCTATTTAAATAATCAAGCGCTGTAAATATTCTATCTATCAATAAACCGCATTCCAATCGTTTGCATGCATAAAGTTCATCGCAAATATGAGGCGCCAAGGCATAACGTGAGCGAACTTTGTTGGTTCGTTAGATGAGATGTTAATGTTCAAAAGTAGTTAAAGTGTTATCTATGTGCGAGTCTTAATTGCTAGCCAGCCAAAGTTGCCGTCTCCTGAGGCTAATGTTAATTTCAATAGCGGTGAATAACGTCACGGAGGCGGTAAACGAATTTAGGGGTATGAGGAACAGGGTGTAAAGTTCACTCATCCACCATAGAAAAGGGAGGATCCTCCAACCAGACGGGTTGTTATGTCTGGCGGGCAACTGCCCATATGTTGATTTCGGATAGTCTTATCTATGTTATTCGCTCAGTAAACTCTAACTGCGAGATGTAGGAATTGTGTGACGTCATGTCTTTTTGTTTCGTAGTTTTTTTTGTATGTGGCGGTCTAACCGCTACATCACTCCCCTCCGGAGACCGGAGGTCGATAGTGGGCTGAGTCTTGGATCTTGCGATGCTTCACAGTGCCAGCTGTGGTTCCAGTGAGTCGGAACCGGGTGCCGCTCAGTTCACAGTGGGTCGGAACTGTCTGCAGTGATTGCGGCGATGGTGATTGTGGTTCCAGTGAGTCGGAACCGGGTGCCGCACAGTTCACGGTGGGTCGGAACTGTTTGCGGTGATTGCGGCGATTGAGGTGATTGCGGTGATTGCGGTGATTGAGGTGATTGCGGTGATTGCGGTGATTCCCCAGTGAGTCGGGGTGATGTGGCTGAGGGTGATGACCAGGAATGCGCGTTCGCTGCATGCTGGTGGTCAGGATACCCGTTGAAGCCGTGGGTGCTGGCTGGCTGTGTGACTCGCCTCACGAAAGCTTGCGGGAGTGATGATGATGACGTCACGCTGAAGTAGTTGCACGAAGGCTGCGTTGACGTTCATTCTCGGGGTCACCAATTTAGGAGTATGAGGAACAGGGTGTAAAGTTCACTCATCCCCCATAGAAAAGGGAGGATCCTCCAACCAGACGGGTTGTTATATCTGGCGGGCAACTGCCCATATGTTGATTTCGGATAGTCTTATCTATGTTATTCGCTCAGTAAACTCTAACTGCGAGATGTAGGAATTGTGTGACGTCATGTCTTTTTGTTTCGTAGTTTTTTTTGTATGTGGCGGTCTAACCGCTACACGAACTTTTGTGGTTCCGCCTTAAGCTAAGAACAGATTTTGAACACGGTACGTGAATTACTCGACTCCACTTTTATAGTGTGACAAATATGTTCTCGGCTTTATGCAAGAGGAGTTTTAGCGCCACAATAAAAATGAGATTAATTATTCAGAAATCATTTGGTGTTTGCTTTCGTTGAACGAATTTTTAATAAGAAATGTCGCTTTTACGCAGGAACGCGTTTTGGTTTTCAAATTAGATGTTTTGTTCTAGCAAGAAACAGTAATTGGTTCCGAGAAAGATTAGAATCTAACTTGAAACCAATTACCGTAGGGTGGCGAGGTTCCTTCACGAAGTTGTTTGCACAAGAAACTTGTATAAAGGCCCAATTTCAGCATTTTCAGTTTCATAGAAGAAATAAGTTTCTAATCGGTTTGGGCGAAGTTACACCTCTTACTCACAATCAATACTTTACTTTGGATTTGATCGACGACCTTTTACGTCAAAAATGTTTCTCGTTATAATGATAGCAGTTTTATGTGTGGGCGAATAAGCGTCGTTCGTCATGCGATGCACGCTTGCCTGCGATAATTATGATCTGCTCACGAATGGATACGTGCGTAGTACTCATGAATATGTAAATACGTTGCCACGGATTGGTATTCGCTATAAATGTAATCTGTCTCGTTAGTACACGCAGAGTACTCGAAAACTTGTTGATTACTTCAGGTTATCGGATTTGGTTACATCTCACACTCAATTTGTTTGTTGAGAACATTTATGGATTTTAAATAATCCCTTTTCCCTTCGCACTGGTTGAATTTCTCATTGCATATTTTGTTGACATGGTTCTGAGTTTCTGACTGTTGTTTAAATACTTTACTATGATGTTGTTACGCCATCCCCATTTATTAGTTGCAAAATATCATCAAGATTGGTTTATTTTAGTTTAAAGTTTATAAATAAGTATATATCTACTTACATAAACTCACGCCTTCATCCCATGGGGGTTAGGCAGAAACTATAGAACGCCACCTAGCTGCTACGCTTATACATATAAATAAATGACATCAAGTTGGTATTCGGCTTCGCTTAGGAGCTTTTGAAAGATTTTTTGTAGTTTATCTACTGTGTTATCAACACTAAAATATAGATTCAGCAGGCATATTGCATAAATATTTAGAAGTTTACGAAAGGTAGATTGTTCTGAAATTTCTGAATACTTCAGATCCAGTACAGTATTTACTTTTTATCAAGCTTTGGGAGGCAGTTTTCAATCCAGTATTATGTCCCTGAAATTAAGTGGCCGCCGCTAGGCCGTGCTAAGCTCGTGGGAAAACTTGCAATTTCACACCCCACACCCCCATTGGGAGTAAGACTGATGAAGATTATGACTCAGGGTGTGTAAGGTGGTGCAATATGAACGTATATTTCTTTAAAAACGTTTAAAAGTTAAATGTGTGATAACGGGGACGCAGATTTAATATAGTAGGTAGGTACTATTATTATGTATGCTAGAAGTCCGACTAACTGAATTTTATTTCGTCTTATATTTTGTATGACCCGCTGCCTTGCGGGGATCTTGACAAAGAATCAAATTTAAAAAAAAGTTCAGCTTTAAGGCCCGTTCACACGTACCGCAACCACGCCAAATCGCAGCAACAAACTGTTGGCTAGCAGTGGTTACGTATGTATAGTGCCACTGCTACTTCTTGCAGTTGCGTTTTGGTTTTGTTGTCTAGTTTCGATGTGGTTACGTTGTGGGAAGTGTTTGCAGACAGATTGACTCCAGCTGTAATAATGTCGTCGCGTCGACGCAGTGTTGTGGTTACGTTGTGGTTGCGACGTCACCTTGATGTGGTCGGTATCGCCCACACGGTTGATTTTGATGGCCAAATGTGGTCCGCGTGAATAGACTGTTCATTTTCATATAAAGCGACCGTCCACGTGGTGTCGTTGTGGTGACCCTTAACATCACCAGATAAGTAAGAAAGAAGAAAAGAAAACAAAAAAGAACATCGAAAAGTATTCGTTTTAGGTTTTACTCGTTTCGCAGTAAAATCACGGTCAACCGCTGAAGAAGTTAATCCCATCTTTGGTATCCAAAAAGTTTTCTTCAAAGCAAATAATTTATTTAATAAATAAAATGCGGTCAGCTAGTAGTTGCTATGTGGAATTTGAGGCCTTTTCTGATATCTGAAAATGCCTGTTAAGCTGGGTAAATTATTAAGGGACCGCAGAGCTCTTGCAATTTAATATTTACTTAGTTTTATTACATTATATGCCCAGGTGTCGTTACTTTTATGTGTTCTAGTCTATATTTGCACAGGTTGTTGGTAGCCATAACATAGGAAAAGTTTTGTTTTTATTACCAATCGTCTTGTAGTTTCTTGGCACTTACATTAGCGCATAGAACAGATGCACAAAAGTGGTTAATTATTATTATTTATTTTTAATTCGGATAAAAGAATCCATAGTGTGTTAGTAATATAATATAAAAACAACTTACTATCTAGTGTTAGTACCACCAATCACCTTTCGCACAAACTGCGTTACAACTGGAGAGCTGAAGCTCTCCGCTACAGTTCTCAGGATGCTGTTGCGACTGTCTCTCACTCTCCTCAGTAGTGAAGCTGTTTTCTTACGCACAACCGCGTGAAACCCGTCGGTACGAGTTTGCGCAAACATTTCCGACGCGCTGCAGTAGCGAGGAAGTCCCAACAACATCCTGAAACCATTGTTGTACTGGACGCGCAGGCCATCTTGCGATCTTTTGGTGTAATTGACCCATAGATTTAATGTTTTACTCATTTTATTTACTGTTATTCTTACATATTCAAATTGGGTACTCAGTAAGCACCCCAATCTATATGCACGAAATTTAAATAGTTTGCCGGGTAAAATATTCATAGTATCGAGCACGGTTGGGCAACGCTCGACGAAGGAGCACGGGACCGGGCCCGTCCGTCCGACGACGCGGACGGTCCGGCCCGCATATCCGTATGAACAATGTTATACGATTGAGTCCAATCTCGCCCACATTGCACAGATTACTCCTTTGATACAGATCCTTCACTTCCTAGATGCGATGGCATGGAACACGCACACATATGCACTTGTTTTCGTAAAGTACACTAGCTGTGACCCGCGGTTTCATCCGCATTAGTTTCGATCCCGTTAGAATATCGGGATAAAAAGTATTCTATGTCCTAACCTAGGTCGTGGTCTACCTATGGGCCAAATTTCATCCAAATCCGTTCAGCCGTTTAAGCGTGAAAGCGTGATAACAAAACAAACAAACTCACTTTCGCATTTAAAATATTAGTTAGGATGAGAATAACATATCGAGTTCTGAACAAAGATTGTTACACACCGAACTTTTCCTGATTCTCTAAGTGCCATATTTACGGGCACCCACTGTAAATTCTTAGATAAATGCAGTCCCCTTATTTCCCCGTTGGATTCCTCCTAAACTAGGGTTCTGTATGTGTGTGTGCGTAATACGTCTGTCTGTCGGTTGATTTCCTAGTTATCTTTGGCATGGGTGAGCGAGAGCATCAATCACAGGACGTCAAGAGTCCATTGTCTAACCAATACTGATTATATTATTGCCCAATCGAAATCGGTGCGTGGGAATCGTTCTTTAAGTGTCTGCGACCGAAAGTAGTTCCGTAAGGAGTGGCAAGTAGATACTAAAACATAGAGGGGGGGGGCAAAGACATCGAAGCGCAAACTGTAACCATGAATTCAGCAAATGATTCTAGACCCCTGTGGTAGAAATTATTTGTCGGTTATTGAAAATAGAGCGAACCTTACAGTACAGATGACTAATATTACACATATGCGACATATTGTGTAATATTAGTCATCTCACCTTGGTAATAACCAAAATTTAAGCATTTAAGCAGTGATGGTGTGACCAGTCAGTCCGTCTGACCAGTCAGACTAGTCAGTCTGCGAAGTCATAGGTCGCGAGTTCGAATCCAAAGCACGCATCTCTGACTTTTCGGATTTATGTGCGTATTGTATAATTATCAACGATTCTAACGAAGAAGACTGACTGAATATGTGTGGCAAAACAATTAATATGTCTTAAAACTATATTATGTTCCTTTACCTTTACCTACCCTATCTTTGTTAGCATCATTATTAACTTAGAAGTAGTTAGGTTAAATTAGTTTTCTGGCCGCACTGCGTTCATCTTGTACAATTTCTACTCGGGTTTATAATTAAGTAACCTAGTAATTTCCTTAAATCTAATTACTATTTGCCCGACTTAGAGCTAGGTCTAAAACTACGGTCCACAAAGCCGTAACAAGAACATCGTTTTGGTTTAGTATGCCTTAAGAAAATGTCTCTTAACCTTACTATTTTGAATAAAACGGTGCTTTATATGGGAGCAAATAGTCCCCATGGTATACAGATTTGCTACTTCATTAATATGTATAGCCTTTCTCTGTACATAGGTTTGGTTTAGTAAATGTTTGTGCAAGCGACGCGCGTTTAAGTTCAGTGCGGATTCACAATACCTAACAGCTATTGCATGAAAGTAGTAAATACTACTTTCATGCAATAGCTGTATCGCCTATCATAAGCAGTGCACGCAAAATGTTGTAGCATCATATGCCGTGGGACAATCGCAGAAATGGACATAAGACAAGTGATCTGCCTGGCCATTTCACGATACGCTGCCATTTCATGAATTGACCATCCATTGAACGATATGGCGTTCAATGCTCAGCGTTCGACGATTTGCCCAGCGATGCTTAGGCATAATTGCTGCCGCGCAGTCGGGTAATAATTTCTATTCGACCTATTCCTACTCGAGTAATTCCTATGTTAGGGTCCTAAAACTAAATAGCCAAGAATCTGCGACCATCTTGGTAGTAGCACCTGCCGGCCGCAGCCGCGGCACCGCTCGCTTCGCTCGCTCGGCTCGCGCGCGCTTTTCACAGTTCTAACCTAACCTAATCCATTTGTTCAGGGTGCCACTAGCGGCATGAAATGCAACCACTTTGCGATATGCCCAGTGGTCAACTGGGAATATCGATAAATAGGTTGCTTTTGTCGATTGGCGAGTTTCGATTAGGCGCATCGTGATAACTGGCCAAATGAAATGGCGTCGTATCGATATGGCCAGGTAGATCACGATATGGCCATTTCTACGATCGGACCATCCTTACATATTATAAAACAAAGTCGCCCGCCGCGTCTGTCTGTCTGTCTGTCTGTCTGTCTGAACGCGATAAACTCAAAAACTGCCGAACGGATTTTCAAACGGTTTTCACCATTGGACGGAGTGATTCATGTGGAAGGTTTTAGTGTATAATTAATTAAGGTTTTGTGTAAATTGGCTGAAATATGACGATTATTGTTGAAGATGTCGGAAAAAATCATGCCGACTGGGAGCTTTACTGGCGTGCGCTGCGTAAGTCGTGAGAGATAAATCAAATTTATGTTCTAGAGTATTGTATATCTTAAAAATTGCAACAAAAAAGTCCGCGATGGCATATGTCTATCTTTTAAGGGTGACCCACACTAACCATTTTTATCTTTCAAAATTGTATAAAATTTTCATTGTTATTTCCGAAGCTATTTTGACCGGTATCTTATTAATCCTTATCCAATTAAATAGGTTATTTAAATTGGGCATTCAATTTCGATTAAAATATGCCTTTACATCACATCATTTAAATGAATAGTTTAAGAGATATCACAGTTTCAAAATTACGCGTAACAAAATAATTATGGTTGACCACGCGGGAGCTGTAGTAGCCTACCACTGCGTCCGCTGAAAGTTAGTCAATGATCTTTTCCTTGGCTATTAGGTATGTATTCCCGGTAGAACGTTCCCGTGGGATATTTTGCGACATCCACGCAGGCGAAGCCGCGGGTAAAAGCTAGTGGAATATAAACATAATAAAAATGAAATGCTGTTCGTTGGTAAGCATATAACTTGAGAACAGTTGGACCAATTTGACAATTTTTGTTTAAAATGTTCGTAAAATTCGGGAATTCTGAAAGTGTATTTTCTATAGGAATTATGTATTAATTGTTGAAAGGACAGGACAACGTCTGCTGGGTCAGCTAAATATAAAAAAAATCACTGACACGCGTAGGCGTCCTGCTACGCGCGTAGATGCGGTGCTACGCGCGTAGCCGTGCTCTCTACGCACAGCTACGCACGAAATCGCAACGAAAGTTTGCGATTACGAACATGTGGGCATAGAACGTGCATCGCATGCTTTAGATATCGGTTCGTGTGTAAACTCCCTTAAAGTAAACTGCAAATAACCTTAATTTATTAATAATATGCAGATTATATAAATAACTTAGGGTTATTTGCAGTTTATTTGCTTTAAGTAAGTAAGTTTATTTATTTGTTTAAACATGGTACATACATTGCATGCAAGATGTTAAATACAGAAATGTTCTATAATGTTCAGCCGCGTATCGTGGCGTACAAATTAACGTAATTTAGTTGCAGAACTACATTACGTTAAAGCAAATAAATGCAGTCGTAAAATAGAATGTCGAGTAGATTTGTAGAAAATTATCATCTGCACAGCAGCCTGCAGGCTTCATGCACAATGTAAAGGATATTGGACAGAAGTTCCAATTTGTACAGTCTGCTAGGTCAACAGTATAAGTGCAATTTGTAGGTCACCCTTGCAGTAGGTGAGTTTAACGAAACAGCTCGATTCGGGGGAAACTACGTAGTAGTTCGTCTCAAAGCAGAAATTAGTTTTTTAACCGACTTCCAAAAAGGAGGAGGTTCTATTTTCGGCTTTATGTTCACCGATTTTTTGTTTGAAAAAGTAGTGTATATGGATGATATGATGATAACTTCCTGTCACTGTCATTTGCATAGCAGGTAGTGGTATTCGAACTAGGTAGGTACCACAAATAAAAAGTGAAAAATAAAAACATTTTACACAAAAATAAAAACAGATTCCAAAAATAAAAACTACAAAGTGAAAAATAACTTTAATATTTTTGTTTTAACATATTATTATTCATTCTGTTAGTTCTTTCAATATCATCTGAGTCAAACAGTCCGCGGGCCTACTGTTTAGTTCATGTTGTTTGGCCCGGCGCGGGCGGCGTGTAACACTGATATTTTACGTATTTTATAGGCTTCGCTACTCGTGTCGGTCTAACTTTAATAATAGCAATTTTAGTAGGTATACATTTATTATTTTTAAAGCTACAATGCGGTAATTTTTTGCGTTCCGTTCTTAAATCCTGGTTCGGACTATGTTAGTAATAGTAAAATAGTCAAGTGACGAATAATTTAGTAACTAAACGTTTAGTAAGTCACTAAACAGTGGCGGATCCAGGATTTTCGTTTGGGGGGGGGGCTTGACATTGCTGAGGGTAGGTTTTGGCAAAGTAAACACAAAAAAACTTGAAAACATAATACTTATTATGACAGTTGTACCTTACGTAGAGTAATGCTAAAAAGTTTAATTAGAATAATATCAAGTTCACTTTAAAATTTCTCACGGAAGAACTCTGATGCTTTTGGGGGGGGGGGGGGGCTTGAGCCCTTTAGCCTCCCCCTGGATCCGCTACTGTCAACAAAAATAGTTTGCACTACAGTCGAGTACAGTTCACAAGTGGTAATTTGGAAGATGAACAGGTTGCAACGCAATAAACCAATAAGCTGATGAAACTTAAGGCAATTTTAGAAAAAAATATACTTTTACAGGGGACTTAATATCCCACAAGACATCATGTTCTACATAATTATTTAGAAACAAATAAGTAAAGTTTTTCTTCGCAGCTAATGAGCTCGATTAATTTCAATTTCTTTAGCCGATCATCCAGTGAGCACTGGCGCATGGCGGAGGGCGGTACTCATGGATTGACTCGCCTAAATCACTTAGTTTACTAAACTACTCGGTTTTTTTATTGTTCAGACATATTTAGTTACAGTACTCGCTACTTGACTAAATTACTAGCATACTCAGAACCAGGCTTAAGGATCTATTAAATAATTACGAGAGTCGGGTCTTTTCTATTTCATGATTCCATTAACGTAATGTTAATGGTAATAGGTACATTAAGAGTGGAGAGGAGCTCGTGGCTAAGTAATAACAGCCACACGGTTCGATCCATCAGGTTAAGTTACGCTTGCCGGGGTTGATCTGTGGATGGGTGATCATCTTAATGTACCGAGACTCCTCCGTTCCTCGGAAAGCACGTTAAGCCGTTGGTCCCGAGTCCCGGCCCGAAACCCGAAAGTCTGACAACCAGTCTCACCAAGGGGTATCGTATTACCCAGTTACTGGGTTGTGGAGATCAAATAGGCACTCGCTCCATGTAATCTGCTGCTCCGGTTAGACTGGAAGCCGACCCCAACATAGTTGGGAAAAGGCTAGGCAGATTGTGGTACATTAAGATTACATGTAGGTATGTAAACGCCTAATAAAATGGTAGTCAACTCAGACTCACGCAGTCCAAAGAGCTTTCCACAATAGATAGTCATTCTCGGAAATAATGTCACAACGAGACTTTCGAAGTAAGGTCCTAGAAGTTTTTGTCTCTACATGTCTGGAACATGAAGCAAATTGTTAGAAAAGCCGTTATCGACTTAATACGTAAAAAAGACAAAATGATAGATAGGCGTACAGTTTCAGGGAGCCGTACGTTTTTGCTTTTTGCGTCGTGTTCCTAAAATGTTAAAGGGCAGCAGAGCCCTTTTTGTGTTCGTCCGGAACATTCGACTATTACATGGTTTTCACATTTGCTCACTTTTCTGTATTTTCGCTTCTCGTGTCGAGTATGCTCTCGTCTTTGTATATTATTTTTGATGGCGAGAGAATTTTAGAATGGATGGATGGTCGAAGCCCAGAGAAATATAAGCACGTTCTATATTTGAAAAGATCCTATAAAAACATAATGGCTGCACGTTACTAACATTCATATTTTCTTTGACGATCGATAAGTCCGATATCAAGTGATCGGATTTCAAACCATTCAGACTATGAGCATCGCCCATTCATTAACATTTTCTAATGTAGATCAAATGGAGATTGAGATAATTGATTCTATAAAAATACTAACATATATTTTTCACTTTATTGGCGATCTTATCAAGCACTTTAAGGCTTATTAATCATGGTAGGTATTCAATTAATTAAGTAAGTAAATTAATTCAATTAATTAAGTAATAAAAAAAATTAATAAATAAATTGTTTCTTTATTGTTTGATTTTATTTTTTACCGGCAAAAGTGTTATTTTTTGTGCCTCACGTATTTTAAACGGCGGAGGTAATTTCGCGACCTCGTAAAACCAATGGCGGTGTCGCATGGCCAAGGAACCGCGCTGTGCAGCCTTTTTTTTTTTTTTTTATGGCAAT
Source organism: Conistra vaccinii (assembly GCA_948150665.1). NCBI lineage: Eukaryota > Metazoa > Arthropoda > Insecta > Lepidoptera > Noctuidae > Conistra > Conistra vaccinii. Next base: position 9,259,548 of record OX411317.1, on the reverse strand, counting down.
CTTAAACTTCTCACTTGACCTCGTTTGACCGCTAACGTCGGCCGAATTTGCAAAAAGGGTCAAACGGACGAAAATTTTCTTAGGATGATATTTCGCGAAGTTTTTCGTAAACAAACTTCGTCTGATTTCTAGTTGGGTTCTGTGACTGACAGGCGTAACATTTCAAATAATATAGGTACAGATAGTTGAATCTGAGACTTGAGAGCTGTGAGCTTTCAGTTTACTTCGTCTCAGACTTCTTGGTTTATTATTATTACACAGGCAGGTTTTGAATTTGATTATAACATTACCTACTTCGACTTTGTAAAGGAATTAGTTAAGTAGTTTAATGACAAACTAATTTCAGCAGGTGCTCGAACGTTTACGCTGTCACTTATAATAATTGAAAGCCTTTCAAAATGAGGACCTAAGTGGTTGTACGGAACTATGATGTTTTATATTAATATTATTTTCAAATTAATATTATTTTCTTAGAAAAATAATGAGTAATTAATTATACTTAGACGACGGAAACTATCTTTCTAGTAATGGTGATCTGCAATAATTTGGCAATAATCCAAATATAGAATTTGCCCGATACGTTATATACGATTTTTGGCAAAATTTGGTAATTATTATGTTGGTAACACTTAGCAGCTGAATTTGTTTCAAAGTTTTTCCCCGAAAAATTGGAAAATCCGTTCACCACGAAACTTTATTATGCAGTATATTGTATACTCTCGTGTCGATTTTTCCCGTGAATGTACCCCAAATGTAATAAGTGTCTCGAGCTGTTATTGAGCTCCGATTCAGATTTATTTGCAATTAGCCCGTTCACTGTGAAATTGGCCCACAATCACACTCCCGTTTAATCAACTCTGTTTCTCCGTGATTGAAACGGATACCCGTCACTATATGCTAATGTAACCACGTATTTATATACCTACGAAAATATATGAGCATTTAGATGCGATGCTATTATACAGGGTGTCAGGGACATCGACGCGAAGCCTGGTTACCATGGATTATGGACATGATTCTAAAGTTGAAATTTTTCATCGGTTATTAAAAAATAAAGCAGCTGTTTCATAGAAAAGTGCAATACCTACGCGGTCAAAATGTATGGAACAGCGATTTTTTTTTTATAACCGACGTACGGTTCAGAATCATGTACTGAATCCATGGTAACAGGCTTCGCGTCGATGTCCCTGTCACCCTGTATACGCCTAAATTACCTATATGTAGTTACACTGTTAGAAGGCGTTCTGGCCTTTCTGCAATGCAGGCTCATTAGTGTTATTACTGCTGTTGCAAGTAGGTTATGCATGTAATAAAAGTAAGTACTAGGTAGGTGCGATGTAGTAAATTGTGCAGTAATGTAGCTGCTACACCATTATTTACTATACCTAGGTTACCTGTAGGTTCTCTAGGTAGGTAGGTTCCACTGGATTGAGCACGTTCTCATTTGAACTTGCTTGGGAGTTAAATGCCTGCTACACGGTCGCCAACGTTTGGTCGTAAACCATCATCTACACGGTTGTAAGCCGCCAAGGTCACCTCTGTCGGGAAGCGGTTGGCGACCGTGTAGCAGGCGTTTAGACTAATGTGCCTGGTACACGGTTCTCAACTGCGTCCCCAACAGAGGTGACCTTAGTTGGCGACCGGCAAAGTTGTTTCAACGTTTGGTCGCAAACCATGATGTACACGATTCTAAACCACCAAGGTCACCTCTGTCGGGAATTGGTTGGCGATCGTGGAGCAGGCATTTAGACTAACTGACTTTTGAGCACGATAAGGTTTCTTGTGTTCAAAGATAAGCGAACAAACTTATCAGTATTTTATTCAAAACTAAATTAATTAGCACTTTAATTTTATTTGTTACATAGACACGTTAGAAGTTACGATTTAAAACGACTAACATGGTCAAAATAATCAGACTTACTGAAATATTATGAAGTGAATGACTGCTATTATTTGTGTAGAGACATGGTGATAACCGGATGCAGTGTTTGTATGTTTAAACATGAGGCAATTTATGCTTATTAGCGGCAAAATTTATCCGTCGTTGACGTAGCCACCTGCCCGACGCTGGTACTAATTAATGTATAGTTAGCTTATCAGACAGGCTCAATCAAGATGCATTCTTCAAGATAAGAGTATTAACAGTTTTTGTTATTATAATAAAAAATACAGCGTCGGCTTGGCTTCGTAAAGTATTTCTTTTTGTTTTATTTCTTGCTGATAATTTATCCTTATTTTGGTGACGATGAACATGAGCTTTCGGTATAAATGTAACGGTTCTTTTGCAATCTCTTCTTAACGGGTTATTAACATCGTATATGCACACATATGTGCTTGATGATAGTTAAGTATCATGTTTATGTATTTAGGTTTCGGGGAACGGTTTTGTGTTCTTTTCTTACTTGGCTTTGATACGAATTAATTAGGTTATTTGCATTCAGTTGTTGTCTTTGGTTTTAGCTTCAATATTATGGACAAAGCTTTTCCTAGAGTTAAGTATTTTCTCAAACATTCGGACATTATTTTGACAACTTTCTTCGAGATTAAATTGCAGTTGCGGTACTGATCGAATACAAGCGAGCGCCAGGCTGGTAATGTATGTATGAAAATCCGTATCTGTCGTCTTTAGCGGCCAAATAAATTATGTGATGATAACTCATATCTGTCGTGTTATTTAAAAATGGAACTAACTTTTTAGTTCAACACAATCATGGCAACCAAGGAGGTCACTTATCAAAGATTTTATTTAAATTTCGAACAGGCTTAGCAGTAAAGAAAAACCAAATGAATTTATCGGCGCGTGAAAAATTATATCGTTGTTCGTCATTGATTCTGGAATGTATAATTAATTTACTTAGTTTGATATTCCGCGCATTATTTGAGAAAAGTACTTTAAAAGCCATGGCCGCAACTAGGCATTGATAGACTCACGTATGAGCCTCGGCACGAATGTCCATCAATGCACTAGTTGCAGGCCGTGACAGTAATGTACTAAGCATTATATTAAAAAAGGACATCGTTTTTTAGTCCTATAACGCAAATTTAATATGAACATTAAATAGGGCAACTATGATATTATCATTTTAGAACTTCCCAAGCAAGTTCTGGCCGACTTTCCACTTCGAGTTTAACCAGGCTGTATATCAGCATTAATAAGTACAAAACTAATTGTGGTAAACAAGCGGGCTGGTTAAGTTGGAACACAGTTGAAACTGGCGATGGCTGGCCGATAGTGGGCCAGTCGGGGGCGGAAGCTCGCGAGATAGTGTGGCGGTGAAATTTATCGACGCAGCGTTGCACATAGGCTGTATGTCTATTGTTTGTGTCGCTTGTGTAATGAGATCTGCTTTGAACTGTGTTGGATTGTGCTACTGATGTTGATTTACTGTGGTTTTGCTGTTAAATGGACGTGATTCGTGAAAGGGGCGATTTTTGGTACTAAAACCATGTCCTTTGGGGATTTCATCGAACAAAAGCTTATGGGGGCTAGTTTAATTTTGGTTGCTTTTTATTGTCGAAAGCAAACAATACAAACTAGGTTTCAGTGGTAATATTAAGATTGTAAATCACTGCCTTTTGTAAAACACCATCCATTATGAAGATTCCTCATTGCGATAGCCTAAACAAAGCTATCAAAGTCTTGATAAAGATCTGTTTGTTCATACATCACCCATACACGAACACAAGCTAGGTTCTTACCTTCGTCACGTAAGGTCAAGGAAAATGGAATTACTTATAATAGCAAAAAGAAATCCAACTAAAAACTAATACTTAGTATAAATGTGACAGTTTGTATGTTTGTTACTCAATCACGCGAAAACGGACTTGGATGTTTGGCACACAGTTTAAACCCTGGATTACCACATACCTATAATACTTTTTATACCGGTAAACCGACATCCACGCAGGCGAAGCCAGCGGGCAAAAGCTAGCCTCAATATTATTGTATATTGAGGTGGGTTCACACGAATTGGCATTAATTTCTCCGTCAACATGATAAAGATACCACAAAAATGTCCAAACCTTAATATAACTATCGAGTTTCTCGTTATCAACGGATGTACAAAGCTAATGCCCGCTACATTTTGGTGTGAATAGACGTCCGGGTGTCCGGGGCGTCCGGCGAGAAGACGGCATTGTGCCCGTGTCCGGACCGGACGCCAGAAGACAGTTTCATGATTAATTAATATTCCTAATGCTTCCGTGCGAACCGGCCCTTACAAAAACATCGAGTTTATGTTATTTGGGCATGTGTGTGCGTGTGTGTATGTGTGTGAGATATGTGTGTGTGTGAGTATGAGAAAAGGGATACGAAACAAAAACGCTGTTTCATGAACGTGAGCTGTGATTTCTAATTCTGCTCGGAATAAATTCTTTGACTGCGTAAATAAACGTAGGTAATAATTATATTATATTCCTTTTAGGCTTAATTGAAAAACAATAGGTATAGCCAACAAAATAACTATAAACTTGACTATATTCTACATTAAAATGATGATGAGAAAAGATTTTTATTTTTTTGTTTGTAATGAATAAACTCTAAAACAAATGGACAGATTTAAAAAATTCTTTCACTAGTAGAATGTAATATTATTACTAAGTAACATCGGTACTAATATTATAAATGCGAAAGTGTGTTTGTTACGCTGTCACGCTAAAACGGCTGAACGAATTTTGATAAAATTTTACCATGGCCTGGAGAAGGACATAGGCTACTTGTCATCCTAGGTCGCAAACGAAGTTGCGGGCAACAGCTAGTTGGTAGTAGGTTATAATTTAGAGGCTATGATTTAGAGTATCCTAATACCATCATGTTACTGTTCCACTGCAGGGCAAAGACCTATTCACTAATTGACTATATCTATTTATTTGTGTGTTGCATCGTTACATTTGCCGTTTTTAACACGTTCAGTGCCGCGGGAGCCCTCCTGGAGGGTTCACCTAGTCGCATATGGGATGCCGGGAGCACTCGCGGAGGGATTATTTTAAATATAGGTTTTTCTTAGCGAGTTCAGCATTATAAACCGTGGAAATAAAATCAGATGTATATTTTAACAAGATTTATTAGCATATGCGTTGGTTCAAATCAAAGACTTAGATTTTTTTTAAATTTTTTGTTCACGGTTACAAAATATTCACAAAAAATTTAAAAGGTTAGAAAGTATAGCGACAAGACCCCCAGAAAACACTATTTCACTTCGTTTTACAGTGTTTAATAACACGGTTTTAAACCTAAACCGTTCACCACCCACGATGGTTAACTTTAGCGCAAACGTAATGCCGGGAACCCTCCCGGAGGGTCCACTTGCAATATGTATGGTGGCATGGCGTATGAGCTCGACGAAAATGGGTAGAATCGAAAGTGATAAAGCAAAAACTATGCAACTCACAAGCAATTTCCTCGCATTTCCATATAATATTCCGCAAAATAAACACGTAAACCGTAGTATCAAATAACAACATCGTTAAATGTAAGTTTTTAAGATCGCAAAGTGGCTGTAATAAATTGCGACAGTAATGATCCCGTTCGAAGATAAATGGAGCCGGGGGCTTAGCCAGAGCTGGCACGAGACACGAACATGAAATTTTTATTAGACAATTAAATCCCATGCACTTTTCACTTAACTTAACTTTGCTGTTAAAGTTAACTTCGAAGATAATTAGGTAAGGTAACTGTTTGTAGAGTTTTATTGATACTGCGACACGCCCCAGAGGGTCGACTCTCTAACGACCGAACCCAATAACTGTCAATATTCTTATTTATCACCAGTTTTGGCATAGGTACTGGAGATCGAAAACCTATCGATGGTTTTAACGTCCCAATAAACTCTCAGACTAGGAACCCTATGGAATGTGACACAATGACAGATAGAATTATATCAATCATTAATAGTGATCTGTCTTTTATTTACTGACAATATGTAGGTTCGGTCGTTAGTTAGTCTACGAAGATACGGGCCCATCCGAAAGTAGTTGAACCAAAAAACAATAGGCAAAAAATAAATTCGGACGGGCATTTACAGTTTCCACATCGGGATTAGGGACACCTGTCAAATTGAGTTGTCATTAATTCTTAGTTCGGGCCCCAAACTAAAACGGACACGAACGCAACTTCGGCCGAAACTACGTATTTCGTGTTTAAATAGTAGAGCTTCGCACGGTTTTTACGACTTGAGTAAACATCGATATTTCTTTATAATACAACGTTATTTTTTGTTTACTAAACCTCTTAAGGAGTCATTGTACTCATTATTGTGAACAACTTACAATACGGGACCAAAGCAAAAATTGCGAAAAAAAATCAGCTGTTCCCTACCAAATAGGATAGTAGGGAACAGCAGATTTTTTTCCTGTTTTTATTTTTGGTCCCATAGTGAACATTTTTCATAATGATGACCCCCTAAGAGGTTTAGTGTTAACAAAAAATAACGTTGTATAGGGCCGAATAAAATTAGCTAGCGAAACTCTGCAGACGTGATGGGTATCAATATCTAAACAAGAAAAAAAAAAAAAAGGATTGAGGTTTTTTTTGAGAGTCAACGACGGTTGGTAGTGTTATTATTATTTAAGTATGAGTTGAGAAAATCTGTTTTCTTTTATTTTCTCGTATTTCATCACGTCTGTGCAGTATTCACAAAAAAAAAAGTTTTTGAAGTGATAACTTCTTTAGCGGCGTTGTGCACTTTTTTGGGATGGGTAAAAAATGTTAAACTCGCGTCAGGCCGTGACCGTAAGATCCGTTGCCTAGCAACCGACAAAGTAAATATCAAAATAAATAGTCTTTGACAATACGTAAAGATTGCGAGATAAGAAATTTTACCCATATTGATGGGTAAAAAGAAAGTCAAAACATACTTCATGAAAAGTGCTTAAATAAATTGTTTATTTTGTTAGACTATATTTTGAAAATAAGTAAATATACTACTAATGATTATTGTATGTAACCACATAAATTATAGTACTGTAATACTGATAAATAAAGCAATTCGTGCAAAATTATTCCCTAACCATTCCAAAATATTCAAAAACGCATAACGTTAATGTTCAAGTTTTCACTTCTGCCGGCACTCCCGGAATGCAACCCGTTGTTTTTTAACTGATTTTTCTAGTGGCTACACTAACTGCCGTCGAGTCGACAGACCCACAAAAAAAAAACATTAAATAAATTTATTTTTTATTTTATCAATTTATCATGTTTAGATATAGATACCATACTCTGCGGAGATTCGCTAGCTAATTTTATTGGACCCTGTATGGTTTACGTACACAAAACCTTCCGGAATAAATTCTCTAAAATCTTAATTATGGTTAACCGCATCAAAATACGTTGCGTAGTTTAGAAGAAAAACGTTGTCACACAAACAGACGAAACGCGACTTTAATTTATATTATGAAATCCCGTGCAGTTTTGACGTAACATTGCTTTAGCTTTGAAGCTAATTAGGTAGGATAACTGTTTATAGTTTTATTGGTAATTTGTCGCTAACTGTTTAACGTAAACCTACTGAACTATCGGCAGCTAGGTCACGCAATTTCATCGTATGATTCCGTTAGGAATTCGTGTTTAAAGAACATTTTGTTACTCGGTAAAAAAGAGATTTTTCTCGGACGATTCAATTTACCTTTTCTTAAGGATTTTCTTTTAGGTTGAATTTTTATTTCTTAGGACGCTCTGCTTACTTAGTCCTATAAAATTCAAGTTTATTTGAATCCCTGTTTCCATTTGATGATATTTCCACTTAGACGAAAATGTATTTTATGGACGTGCAAATTAAGTCGATTTCTTATTGACTAGTAGGTAGGTACTTAAAAAAAAATTAAGTATTAAAAAAAAGAAAGAAAAATTGTTTATTCTGCACAAGCAAAACTCACATTATCATCATATCATATCTCTATGATTACTCGAATATTCATATTATATTCTATGATTCTATCATATGGAACCATAGTCTGACCCTGCTACATAACTACGAAACATATTTTCGTAAACGATTACGACTAATCTGTTTCATTTTGACATTTCAACAACATTCATTGCGTTATTTACGTTGTTGAGCAGATTTTTTTTCGAACTTATGAAGTTAATGGATTACCAATCTGTTTCTAAATGGTTCAGATGCTGATTGATCGTGTATGGGGCCTACCACCACCTTTAGGCTGCCTGTCCACTGGAGCGGAGAGGAGCGGAGAGGAGCGGAGATGTGCCAAAATTAACCAATAGAATCGCACCTCTGGAGCGGAGTTTTGATTCTATTGGTTAATATTGACACATCTCCGCTCCTCTCCTCTCCACTCCGCTCCAGTGGACAGGCAGCCTTAAAGGACGGATACGCAACGCTAAACGCCGCCACATTCTAAATAATATCACTGCTTCTTCTCCTGCCGATATTTGGAAGTTCCTTGGAACTTTAGGCATCGGCAAATCGCGACATTCAGACCTTCCTAACACAATTGGCTTAGACGATCTAAATCGCCATTTCTCTACTGTTCCCACGCTAGATAGTCTAACCAAATGTCAAACCCTCGACTACCTTGCTGGTCTGACGCGTCCCAATATTAAACCCTTTGTCTTCACCCCAGTCGACCCGGGAGAGATCAGAAAGATTATCCTCTCCATTAAGTCCAAAGCCGTGGGCTGCGATAATATCAGCCGCCATATGATCGTAACGGCACTTGATCAACTCCTTCCTGCAATCTCCCACATCATAAACTTCTCCCTGTATACCGGTGTTTTCCCGTCCCTGTGGCATAAAGCCCTTGTTCGGCCCCTGCCTAAGATTCCCAACCCCTCTCTTCCTGGTCACTTTCGCCCAATTTCCATCCTTCCCTTTCTGTCTAAAGTGCTCGAGGCCAGTGTCCATAAACAATTCTCCCATTTTATTCACTACAACTCCCTCATCAGTCCCTTTCAATCCGGTTTCAGGCCTGGGCACAGCACCGTTTCAGCTCTTCTTAAAGTGACTGACGATATGAGGCGGGGAATGGAAGACACTAAAGTCACAGTCTTAGTGTTAATTGACTTCTCCAATGCTTTTAATACCGTCAGTCACGAAGTCCTTTTGTCCATCCTATCCTATTTTATGGTCTCCCCGGAGGTACTGGAATGGTTTTCCTCTTATCTTCGGGGGCGTCAGCAGTCTGTTCATGCTGGAGACTCGTCGTCGAGTTGGTGTGATCTTGTGGCTGGCGTCCCTCAAGGCGGTATATTATCTCCTCTTTTGTTCTCCATTTTTATTAATCTCATTACGACCGTGCTTCGGACTGCGTATCATCTCTATGCCGACGATTTGCAGCTTTACTGCCAGGCAGGTGTTGATAACATTTCTGATGCGATTGAGGAGCTAAACCTGGACTTAGGTTTGGTCAAAAACTGGTCTGATCGATTTGGGGTGGCGGTTAACCCTACCAAGTGTCAGGCTATCATAATAGGTAGCCCCCACAGCATCAGGAAGCTGAATGTCTTAACTGTGCCACCTGTAATCTTTGACAACTCAGTCATTCCATTTAGCTCCGATGTTAAGGATCTCGGCCTGCATATCGACACTTGTCTTGACTGGCGAAGGCAGGTCACAACTGTCAGTAAAAAAGTTACCGGAACGTTGCGGTCGCTCTATCGGTTGAAAAATATTCTCCCATCACACATAAAGGCAATGCTTGTACAGTCCCTAATCTTTCCCATAATTGACTATGGTGATGTGTGTTACTATGACCTGAATGCAGATCTCCTCAATAAACTTGACCGCCTTCTCAATAATTGCATTCGATTCGTTTTCAATCTTCGTAAGTATGACCATGTATCCGCGCACCGATTGCTTTTAAAGTGGTTACCCATTCGTCAGCGCAGAGAGGTGAGGGCTCTATCTATGTTGTTCTCTATTCTCGACAAGCCCACTTCTCCTTCTTACCTGACTTCTCATATTCAATACTTATGTTCTGCCCATAGTAAAAATCTTCGTTCCACCAACAATCGTCTACTGCGATGTCCTTCTCACCGCTCTGGTTTCATTCGCTCTTCTTTCTTTGTCCAGGCGGTCTTTCTGTGGAATGCGCTACCTCTGAACATCAGGACGGCAACCAGTCGGTTGTCTTTTAAAGTGAAGGCACGTGAGCATATACGTAAGAAGTTGGCTGAAACATCCCAGGGATGATTTGCTGGATTCGTTTTCTCCTCTACTGATCGTTATTTCTCCTCTACCGATCGTTATTTCTCTTGACAAAGTTTATTATGTATGTGTGTATGTATATATTTATGTATTTATTCTTGTATTTTATAGTTATTTTCGTGTTATTAATCCCTTTATGTTGCACCTGCCATGTTTTATCTCTGCATCACCCTAAGGTTGACTGGTAGAAAATGCCTCAGGCATTAAGTCCGCCTTTGTACGGTATTTAATTTTTTTGTACTTGTGCATAAAGTTTTAATAAATAAATAAATAAAATAAAGGAGTATTATTATAATCTTACTTCAGTGGGGGAAAGAGATGGAGCTATACGTCCTATATCCTTCATCTCTTTCTCACACTAAAGTATCTAATATTAAAATATTAGAGGTCCCTGGGTCTACAGGGTGCAGCACTAATCGGAGAACTGCCAACAGAATTACCAATTTGGTGATTTGATAGATCAATAACAAACTTCAATTTGTGGAACCCAATATTATCAAAATAGTACTATAAACATCTAATAACACTTGGATCCTTCAGGGGATACAAGCGATGAAACAGATTACGTCATTACATGGATAAGTAAGCAGTACATAATGTACAATTACTCCCAAAACGTGATTATGTCACGAGCGACATCTACATTTAAAGTTTAGCGTTTACAGCAATTTGTGTCGCACATTTCTGTAAATTACATTACGGGAACTAAATTATGTACCCATTTGTGTAATACGAACTGTGGAACTGGATTTGGTTTAGAATGGCGTGTTATTTGATTGAATTCTTCTTTACGCTCATGCTGTCTGCTCACTCTTGTCTGCTTTTAACAATAAACTGCAATAATTCATCTGTCTGTCTGTAGTTATACTAATAGTTATGGAATCCCAATTTCTCGTTTAGTCCACTACAGACCCAGATGACAGTTCTCAAAGTCAGTCAGTTCCAGTGGTAATCAAAGGTCTGTTTCTGAAGATTCTCTTCGTAAGCTACAACACCCTCATACTCAAAGCTGCAATGGCTCTTTCTTCAAAAGGCCTGCATTGTTAGACTCACATAAAATCCTAATAATGTAATGTTTGGACGTTAAAAGAGACCATGACCTCTGAGTTTGTTTCAGCATTTTTTTTCAGGGATCAGACAGCTAGGAAATGCCAGCGCCATTTAGTTTTAAAATATTGACGTGTAAAAGTTTCTAAAAGATCTACGTACAGAAATAAACATTTAATTTCACTAACGGAAACTACGTGAAAAGGCCAGAAAACTATGTAGACCACTCAGTGGGGTAGCTACGTACGTAACCAAAGGCCCTGGGGCAAAAAATAAACTAGGGCCCCAAGCCCCAACTAAACTATTTAAAATCGTTTGTTCCGTATACCTCATGTTCCGAATGCGACGTACATAAATAAGTTGCCATTATTAAAGTCGCGTTCCTGGAATCAGGATTATTAATTTATATTCCGAATGTGGGAGGAATTTGCACTAGTTCAATTTATAGTTTGTAAGTCAGAGTCCGAGGGGCCGCCTGAGTTTGGGGGCCCCGGGGCACTGCTCCGTCTAGCCCTCCGGTAGCTACGCCATTGAGACCGCTTCCCTGGGAAACGGTGACGAACTTACCTACCTCGTCATTTAGAAGCTAGAAAAATGCAGCGTTACCTATATAAAAAGTAGGCAGTGTATAGAGTGCCACCATTGGCACTCTATCCCTATCGGATAAAGTGCCACTACAGGCACCCTAGTAACACCGCCTCGGCCCGGCTCAAGTGCCGCAAGCATTGGATTGTCATTGTCACTGTCACTAAGTCACGTCACTTGGTATTTTGTTTGATTGTCGAGGTTAGATCGCTGTAAAACACAAAATTCCCAAAACATTACATTCTCTTGTGCCTAAACGGACCCTGGCACTTCGCCGGCCGCTACCGCGGCACCGCTCGCTACGCTCGCTCGGCTCGTGCGTTGTGTGGTCACAGTTCTAACCTAACCTAACCTAAATAACAAGTGACAGTGACAATGCAACGCTCACGGCACCCTAGCCGGGCCGAGGCAGTGACACTAGAGTGCCACAAGAAACTCGCGGCACTCTATACACTTCGTAAAAAGTAAGGTTGACTTAATAGCTTCTAGAAATCCGTAAACTTCTACCAAAATATTTACATCTCTGCCTAACCCTTTGGGGATAACAGGCATGATGGTATGTTATTATACCAAATGAAATATTTAAATAAGAAGCAGTTATGCAGGAAAGCGCCGCGCCATAGAATTGAGACATCAATAGATTTATTAGCGTCATTTCGTTTAGTTCGATCTGTGTGGGCAGCGGAAACGCGAGTTTTCGAATGAAAAATGACACACGCACCTTAGGCCCGGTTAATTGTTCGTCGTTCAATGTCGCAACGTGTATGGGACATCTGTCTGAATGAATAGTGACCATTTGTTTAGGAAATCTTTCTTTAATACCTCACACGTAGGCTATATCTCCAAATGAAATATATTTATCTAAGAATTTGAATAACGACATTAGTTTATCGCATGCACCTCGCATGCACCGACAGATAAGAAGGCTGAACTGACATGTTGTAATGATAGCTTAGTTAGGTTAAATGCTCTGATATCGTTTTTCGCTAAATTAAAATCCCTTGAGCTCATGAACAGGAATAGAATCGAGATTACCTAAAGGTTTCCGCAAACAGGTTGGCGCCACGGCGCGACGCGACTCTGATGGAACAATTTCTATGAAAACTTCACGGAAATTGTTCTACCATACCGTTGTCTCATCACATCATCTCGTCGCGCCTGTTTGCGGTAGTCTATACGAATTCTCAAGTCGGCGAAAAGCTAAGTGGCTTCGTCAAACGACTGGAATCGAGTGGTCTTCTCGTCACAAAGGACTAATCCTAACTATGTAATTAGTTTGTTTGTTATGCTAAAAGGCTGAACTGATTTGGATGAAATTTGGCACATGGTTAGACCATGACCAGGATTTAGACAAAGAATAGTTTGTATCCCGATATCCCACCGGGATCACCGCGGGGAAGCCGCTGGGCGCAACTAGTAAAAAAATATATAATTATACACTTAGGTACAAATAACTTTTAACGTCACTAATAAATGTGGTACTAATACTTCTTCTATATCATGGCAGTTTGTCCTGAGGTACGAAGTGCTCATTTCCTATGACACGGTTACAAGTTCGACTGGTATTCCTGCAAGGGAGCGACTACTTCATTTATTGGACTGGCTATAAATGCATCGAACGTGATAATTATGGTGAATTTAAGCAAAGCCTAATTTGCAAATTGGTATACCAGTTTACATAGTAGGAATAATGTAAACAAGATAAATATGCTGTTCTGTTTGTTATAATTCAATTTTATCTTGTACACCACTCAAGTTGGATAGGTTGGTAAACACTCCTTTTTGGGCAGTCGTGTAAAAATGGTCCTTTATGCTTGTAATTTTACTTACTAAGTATGTAAGTCTCTTTATCTTTCCCACAGAAAGCAGAATATTTCATCTCTAATAGTACCTATAGGTCAAAAATCGAAGATCCTTTAACACTTTCAGTGCCGGGAACTCTCCCGGAGGGTTCACTAAGTCCTATACCTACGGGATGCCGGGAGCCCTCGTGAAGGGCTCATTTTAAATGTAGGTTTTTCTTAACAAATACAGCAATATAAACCGTGAAAATAAAATCAGATGTATATTTTAACAAGATTTATTAGCATATGTTTTGGTTTTCAAATCAAAGACTTAGATTTTTTTTTGATGTTTTATGAGTATTTGTTCACGATTACAAATATTCAGTAAAGATTTAAAAGGTTGGAAACTACGTATAGCGACAGGACCCCCAGAAAACACTATTTCACTTCGTTTTACAGTGTTTAATAACACGGTTTTAAACCTAATGCCGTTGACCATCCGCGATGATTAACTTTAGCGCAAACGTAATGCCGGGAACCCTCCCGGGGGGTCCACTTGCAATATGTATGGCGGCATGGCGTATGAGCTCGACGAAAATGGGTGGAGTCTAAAGTGTTAAGAGCCCACTATTTACGAGGCCTACCTGAAACCTTCTATCAAAAATTGTGTCCATTTTTGGCAAAGTGAAATAAAACCAACTCCATCAGTATGCAAGTAGTTCAAACCCTGGTAATGTATTGGAAATACTATTAATGGCCCCTTCGCTGAACATCGTTTGGCGTGTCGGACGTCGGCGCCCAAATGAGATTCAAATATCGAACTTAATGTGAGTAATAATATTCCGAAGTGCTTTTTAGAGGGCTTGGAACGGAAATTATGGGGCAATAGGTACGAACTAACTCTATTAGGGTACCTATAAGTGTTAGTGGCCCTAATGGCAGCTATTTTATAGTAAACTAGTACTTTTTGTTAGGTTGTACCAAGATTCAAGTTTATTAACTCAAGGAATAAGATTTTCATACAAACAAAATCCCTCATTTTCACTCACTTAAATGTCGAATTTTCAAAAACTCCTTCTTAGTGCTCCCCTACATTATACAGGAAGCTGTGTGCAAAATTCCCATACAGGAAGCTGTGTGCAAAATTTCACGTTCCTAGTCCCAGTAGTTTCTGTCAGTCAGTTGATATGTCAGTGAGTGAGTCAGTTTCCCCTTTTATATTATATAGAAGATTGTTTTTGTGACAATAAATTCAAAGTAATTTCTAGTAGGTATTACATGCATATTGCATTCATTGATGGTTAGATGGCGTAGACCAAGATTTAAGAAATGTCGGTGTGAGATATTTGAGAGAAAAAGCCGGAAATAGGTCACCTTGGAGAAATATAGTTGGCCAAGCTAAGGCCTACCCGCGGCTGTAAAGCCTTAGTTAGATGATCATGTTTGCACAGTAGTTAGGTCGGTTACTATACAAGGTCAAATTAAATTAGCTAGCGAAACTCCGTAGACGTGATGTATATGGATATCTAAACACGACAAAATAAAAAGTTTTGGTGATTTTTTTGAGGTCAACGACTGCTAGTACTGTTGTTACTTGAAATATGAGTTGAGAAATCTGTATTTTTTTGTTTTATCGTATTTAGATATCGATACCCATCACATCACATCGATACCATCGGTCTGTGTTTACACAAAACAAATATATAAGTACTAGGCTGTTCAGAAAGTAATGATAATCGGTTATTTTTGTTTTTGCTCGGCGCCTATGGTTCCTAGCGTGATGTTAAATGTTGCCATCCTCAAGAATTGGGCTATCAAATGCAAAAAGATTTTTTCAAATCTGACTTTTAGTTCCAGAGATTAGCACGTTCGAACATACAAAAAAAACTCTTCTGCTTTATTATTAGTATAGAAAATATGAATCGATTATCATTACTTTTTGAACAGCCTAGTATATATACTGATATTTCTGTAACTAATAAACTACACTGTGGTTAATGACCCCATAAAAAATCATCAAGATTATTTATTTTTTGCTTTATCATGTTTGGATTTCAATAGCCATCACGCCTGCGGAGTTTCGCTAGCTAATTTAAGTTGACCCTGTAGAGCGAACTGTGTAAGTGACCGTCCAAGGAAATACCATACCTATCAATTTTGTGAAAAATAAGGCTCATTTCACGACAAAATTATAAAAGGCAAATGACAATTTAAATCTAAAAATACTTACAATATAATGTTGCACATTAGGTACAACCGTACAACTAGCTAACCCCTTCAATGCTGCTGAATGTGCTTATGTTAGGTGTCGGTTCACCGCAGCAGTGCAAGTGGGGTTAAATCAGATTGCTATTGGATTGGTCGGTTAGTACTAAGTTAGTAATAGTAGTGTATACCACCGATAATTGATGGAACACTATAGTACCTTCTAACAGGTATATAGTGGCAAAATATAGTACACCTACGTGTGCAAATTACAGTGTCATAATTCTACTGAAAGTTGTAGAAAACGTTTTCTGTCTGAAGTTATATTTTCAATAAAACCGGCCAAGTGCGTGTCGGACCACGCACAATGAAGGGTTTCGTAGTCGAAATGAATTTATCCCAAGAACAAACTTTACATTCTAGTTGAAAAACATGGAAAGGAAATCCTTTCCTACTGCAAATGTAAGTTTGTACGGACAATAATTGAGAGATTTGCCACTGATTTGTATAGAAATATTTTCTGTATTTTTTATCGAAATTTTAAGCTCAGTAGTTTCGGAGATATGGGCGGGGGGAATGAAATGGTTAATTTTGATCTATTTTTTTAAATACGTATAAACCTTATAATTATTATAAAATATATTTGAGACCCTCACCTCACAGAAAGCTGTTTAATTTGAGACATTTGGCAAAACTTTTCACAGAAATTCATATTTGTACCAAATCTCAACTTAATTGATCCATTAGATTCGGAACAAATTGGCTGTGACAGACGGACAAACAGACAGACACACGAGTGATCCTATAAGGGTCATGGTACGGCACCTTAAAAATAGAGGCGGAAGTACAGAAACAAAAGAAGAATAAATATGGATAGCAGGTGACGATCTGTAGTCCTACCTACCCCCATGACAAGAAGGTTTGAGGTAATGTATGTATGTATGTAAGTACAGCAACATAAAACTCAGGTGTTGATAAATCCAGATTGTATCTTTATCGTCAAAAAAATAATAAAAACAATTGAAAACTATACGTACCTAATGGCGCAATTTCATTAGTCGATAACTCGGTCGATATACAGCATGCGAGGACATGATTCTCGCACCCTATTGGATCGTAATACAATCCATGATCGGATCTCGCACCCCGCATGCGTGCCCTATCGACTAATGAATTGCGCCATAAGGCTGCGTTTCCACCAGAGATGAGCGAGGATGTGTAGCGAAGGATGTGTGTGAAACTAACCTTCGCTCAAACTATGACAGTGAAGCGATGTTATTGGTTAGTTTCAAAACAAAACAAGCAAAGCGTTAAAAAAGAAAATAATTTTATTAATGATTTTATCGATATTTTGTAAACCCTCACCTTTCACAAGAATTCAATAAGACCCACCCAGTCAACTCAAGACTAACAAAATAAATATCTAAGTTTTTTCTGCCGTAAACTACTGCGAAGCTCGCACCCTATTACCTGAACTTATTCATTTCAATTCCCGATCCAGTCATAAAAATGAAATGGCTTTTCAAATAGCGGATTTGGTATCGCATTTTGTGATCCAGACTCGTAATATACTGGACTTGGATATTTATTGAATCCGTGGATACTAAGGCCTTATTTACATGTATATTATATTACTAGCTGTTGCCCACGACTTCGTCCGCGTTATCGTGCCGCAAATAATACCGCTTCGTTCGTGCCCGGCGTCGCCCGGGTGTATTTCCGAATTTTCCGGTGGAAATTCCAAACTTTTCTTTTATGTACTCAAATAAACTAAAAGTGAATTCATGCAAGCCTAGTACTTTTTGTTATTAAAAACTATTTGTGTGCCATATTTCATCCAAATCCTATGGGATAATAAACTAATGATTGTAATACTATCTTGAATTTATGAAAGCCTAGTACTTTTTGTTAGGTACTCTCATAAATTGTGCATACCTGTCATGAACAGAATACCGTATTGTATGACGATAACTTTTTTTTGCGACATCCGGTTTAAAAAAAACAAAGTCTTTATTCACTTCCAAATTAATCTCTATCTATCTGTGAAAACTTCATGAAAATCCGTCCAGGAATACCGCAGATGTGCGCGAACAAACAAACAGACAGACACCGGATTCTACTGTTTTATTATATCGACGATGTACATGTAGGTAAATAGGAACTGCACGTATGACAGGCGAAATGGCAGTTATTGCTGTTTGTATTTAGAATTTTAGACTAGCGTATTTCCCACGTTTTGTAAACTGTATATTTTAGATGAGATTTCAAACTTAAATTGGTAAGTAAACAAACAGTCAAGTTGTTTACTTAAATTACTGTTTATCGTACTTACCAATATATTTATGTAATAAATTAGGTAACTTGGATATATAATTATATAATCTACCTAGCCTTTTCCCAACTATTTTGGGATCGGCTTCCAGTCTAACCGGATGCAGCTGAATACCAGTATTTTACATGGAGCGACTGTCTATCTGACCTCCACAACCTAGTTACTAGGTAAGACGATACCCCTTGATAAGACTGGTTGTCAGACTTTTGGGATACTAACTACTCGTAACGACCGTCAAAGGTCTACAAATGACAGCCGGGACCAATGGCGTAACGTGCTTTCCGAGGTACGGGGTCTTGGTATGTAAAGATGGTCACCCATCCACGGACCAACCGTGGCAAGCGTAGCTTAACCTGATTGATCGACCCGTGCACCTGTTATTACTTAGCCACAAGCCCCTCCAAACAAACAAACAGCAAACAGCTTATAATAGTAATACTTAGTTTATTTTAAAGAAATGTCATTATGCAATTACATCATTATTCACACAATTATACAGAGGTCTGTACCAGCGATGTTGCGGATGCAGATTTTTTCATATCCACGGATGCGGATGCGGATTTTTGAAGGGTCACATCCGCGGAAGCGGATGTTTAAAATCTTTTAAGAATGAAGAATTAAAACAATGATAAAGTAATTATTACATTTTTAATAATGAAAATTAGTATTAAGTCTACTGCTCCCATGTCATTTGATAACTTCTTAGTAGCTCGTACAATTAAATCATGTTTAATCGTAATTTCTGTTACAGTTTGCTTAAGTTATGACTGCTCCTATTTTTTTTTAACTTCGCTTACTGATTTTCATATTAGCAGCGCAAACAAACACGTAGTGATTTATTTACAAGAAACAAATGATGCACCACAACAAACGCGTCTGATCTTGTGTCACCAATTTTTTCGCTCCAATGTTGGTCATTGTCACGTGCGAACGGCACGCGCCTTTCGCCGGCCCCGCCCATTTTCTTTCTTGTCGCAAATTATTGTATCACATTCACATCTGCATGAACATCCACATTGATTATTGCGGATGCAGATGTCCAAATGTATGCGGAAGCTCCGCATTTGCGGATGCGGATGCGAATATTTGCAACACTCTGTACAATGGGATAGAGTTATAAGCACGAGGGTATTCAGTCTTATTATTATTACTATAGGTACCTGTGCTCATCGCATGTACCTATCATCATTCATCAATATAGGGCCGGAAATAGGAGTATGGGTCGGGTGCGAAACACGTGTCGCTGAATTACGCCCGGAATTAAGCAATCAAAGGTGTTTCCTTTAATATTTATCGTAATATGCAAATAAATAAATAAACGACTAAATATGTAGATTAAAATACGCAGACAGATTCTTATAATAAATTAAGACTACCTAAATAGCACACATTGTCAACCGATTATAGCAACAATATACAAGTTCATAAAAAAAAAAATAGTCATATAATGGGAATCTATATAGTAACGGTTTACATAGTAACACAAGCAAATAAACTAGTCATATCGTCCTGTTAATCGCGCTACAAGCAATTCCGCAGTAGGTCGGTCATAATTTTACATTTTACTTCTGTTTTAGCGACTTATTTGAATAATTTACGTAGGTGTAACAAGGGGCTAGAGGAATGTGAGTAGCAACCAGTTTGCGATCCTCCTCAATTTATCGTGTCGGGTGTGACAGGTCCTGGCCGCCTGGCGCCGCCACCAGACGGTCGAACATAAAAATTTGCGGCGGATCGCCGTCCATTTAGAGCCAGAAACTAAAACGATGTTTTACAAAATTGAATCGGAGCCTTATTTACAAAAACGTCCGCGCGGAGACATTCGCCTCGGGTTGAATGGATGGGGATAAACTTGGTGACCACTTTTTGGCCACAAACCCGTTTCGGCTGACCGCTCAAAAGACGCTATCTGTCGCGGAATCTCGATATCGATATAAAACCACGTACGTTTTGCATTGTAATTTCATATGTGTGCAACATTATATCGCGATGGGACGGCAACAAGTGAATCACGTTTTAAATGACTCGCCCGATGTTATATGTTTTTATTTTGGGTCCGTCCACTAAGTTATGCCGCTCGACACCAGGACCTGGCATTTAAATCGATAAAAATAAAAATACCTTCTCTAAAATACTCTTCTTCTGACCTCATGATTCAACAACTTACCTACTTTAAAATGTTTCCAACTCTTCAGGCAGTTTTAGAAGTTGATAGACGACAAAAGAGATTTTCCTAATTCTGTTTCGTGAAGCAATAAAGTAAATCTTATCACAAATTAGGGATTTAGACAACAAATTTATTAGTTTACATCAATAAATTGCTCGGTTATATGCATAATTGAAGCTCGTTATGATTTCCTAATGCCCGATAGAGTAGGTTAAGAAGGATGTGTCGGCTTAACGTCGTTCGTGGGAGCAAGAAACAAGATGGTCGGCTTAGACGGGTACTGACATGTTCTTCCGCTGAGAAATCACCGACGACCCCAACTGATCATTAATAAGGAGATAGTGAAGTAAACCCCGTTTTCAGATTACCGACGAAAGACTGATTTATTGTAGATAAAGAAAAGAAAAAGTAAATATATTTATTTGCGATTACATGACGCGAAGAAAAATTAGAACTAAGTACTTACTTACATAGTAAAAAAGATCATGATATTGATTTTGGCGATTTAACCACACATAAACATAATGAAGGAATAGGAGATCTGAGTATTTCTGTTGACGATAGATAAGTAAAGAGAATTAATTTAGTAGCAAATATTCAGTCTCATAAATAAACTCGAAACGTTAGAGAAAATCTAGTTAAGCTTGAAGCGATTAACCACGACACAATTACCGGAGCTACGCCATTTGATTTCCAGTTCCAAATAGATTTATTTGTAACAGGCTGCCTTCTAATTTAATGTAACCTGCCCCAAGCACGTAAATAGTTTTAATCTAAATTCAAGCAAACGTTTTGTTTTAACATAGCAATGTAATGTTAGTAGATTTCTGTGGAATGATAATTGAAATTGTAAGCTTAAGCAAGTACATTTTACTAGTGAATATACTTGGATATATTATGTCGAGTGACAGATATAATAATAAAACTCTCTAGTTTGTGTATAGTTTGATGTGTAGTTTAAATGTCTTCGACACGAATATAAAAAATAAGCACCAATAAAAACAGATGGAGTCCAACAGTGGCAGTGGAAAGATGGCCCAAGCATAAATAGTAAGATTACGACAGACGCAATTCCGCGCTCGGAGGGCACGCCACTGGAGAGCACATTAACACAATTTTCGAAACACTCAAAATTGACATTTGTCGCATTATAGCATCCACGTGCCACTGACACAAAGTAATTCAATCTATTATGGAATGGAGAATTTATCGCCACATAAGAATCGAAAGGTCAAGATGTAGTTTCGGAGTTTTATGAACTTTCTGCCTCTGTTTTGAATTTTTTATAAGGTTTAATGCGCGGTGTTCATCATAAAAGTCTACGTAGATGGCGGTGGCATTATTGTGATCGTTGGAAGTTGTGCGACACTTAATTTTACGAGTGTGTCGTGGTCGCAGTTACTCGGGCTAGATAATGCAGCTATCAGTTTGCTGTGGCTGTGTATTTGCCACGGTCGGACGTGGGACTAAGAGCTGGAGTTTCGATTATATGGAACGAAATAAAAGCGATACTATTTTATGTTTATTGAGTTTGGCCTCATAGCGATGTCGTGACCATTTTTTTAAAATTGGAACGAGCTTTTATGAATTCTTGAAACAACGCTGAATGTAGTTTCTGTGAAAAGCTATTTTAGTTTGGAAATAGGTTTTGGTACAGCAAGTTAGGGTACAAATTTAAATAAGAAATGAACCATTTTAGGATCGACTATATTTGTTTCAACTTTCCAACTTTTTCAGGTGTAAAAAAAAACTTTTTGAGGAATGAGGAATAGGAACAGTCTGGTCGGAGGATCCTCCCTTTTCCATAGATCCTCTATAGAAAAGGGAGGATCCTCCGACCAGACGGGTGTCCTGTCTGGCAGGCAACTGCCCAACTATTGATCTTGGGGAAGTCATATATATGCTGTTCGCGCGAGAAATGCGTGATGCAGAATTTGTCTTACGTCAGGATTTTTGTGTGACGTCAGGTCTTTGATGCGTAGTTCGCATGTGGCAATGTAGAAGCCGCCACATACTTCCCACTTGAAACACCGAGATTCTCTATAGCCCTGTCTAGTAACTAATAAATCTCAATCCTAAAAGAATTATCAATTACAAGTGAATGCACATTCACAGCACATAACACGGCTCACACGCTGGTACCGATAACATATCCTTTCAACGCTCATATTTCATCTATCATGATTATTGACGGCTTGTTTTACCCACAATAGGATCGGCGCTTCCTCCTCTTTGTGAATCATGTGCCCCTAGTACATGAAAGGTCTTTGACCTAATATTGAAATTTTGTTTTTCGTTTTTGGTATATTTTGTGTGGGCATTTTCTCTGTTAATGAGTATGAACAATGGCCGGGCATCAGATTGCATCTTAGTGGGCGTCTGCGCTTCGTGGGTGTAGATATTATGTACTGACGCTTCATTAAAGATAGGAAATACACTCATCATTGCTTCCCACACGAGCTTGGAGAGTTTCAATGGCTATTATGTGAATTTGCGATTTTATAAGTGTTGTTTATTAGGTACTGTTTTAACGTTGTTCGCTTTCAGAAATGGAGATGAAAAACGATTCAGTTTTTAAATCTAAAAAAAATCTTCGTTAAAACCTTTAATATCTGAATCACTATTTGGCTGTGACAGCTAGTTGCAGAAACGAACTTTAAATTTTAAAGCTGTCATTAAATACTAATCTTCCATTAACTTGTTTTAACTTCTCGCAGAAAGCAACATTAAACTCGATTTTAATGGTTCTTTGATGAAATTAATGAAATCATTAGCGTTACGTAATGGGGCCTTAATATTTGTCTTTGAGCAACTGAGTGTAATGACACTATTCATTATTAACTAAGTACTTGTTTTTTTCTCAGTAAACAAATTATTCTCGCGAGGTTTTTAGACTGTCGATTTCACTAGCTTAACTTATTTGTAACTTGTTAGTCATAAATTTGCATTTAGCGCTGTAACTTGTGAAACTTTGGCACAAAAACGGTTGGAAGGCAAAACCCTGACATGCAGTTTTCGAAGTTTGAGTTATGAGCCATCAAAATGTATGAGTCTGTAGACAACTAAGATGGAATGAAGGAAATGTATTACGAATTTTGAGAAAGCAGCTATAGTTATCGAGTTTTAGGACGGCAATACCGGTCATTGCCCTTTTCCCTAATATCTCTCCTTAAGAACCTAAAAGATAAACTATGTATGGTTTTTCGTAATTGGAACATGTTGAAGATTACGATAGATATTGATTCAGGACGTTAAACGAGTTCTTTTTTTAAATTTGAAATAAAAAAATGCTAGGAAATGTGGGTGGGTCAATGACCGCTATTGCCACGCTAAACACGACAGCTGTAGTTATGATTTATATAAATATGTTACTTACTCTAACCTAAGAAACAAATGAATGTGTTTAGTTTCACAGGTGCCGTAGCGCTGCTTCGTTTTTGCGCAACAAACCACATTTATAAGTATAGGTTTGTTTCTGCATAATCTGAAAGTTGGCAACGTCGCAAATAGCTGTCAAAAATTTACCTGTTTTCTGTTTTGTTTAATTTGGCAATATTATTGCATGGAATTAAGAAATGTGGCTAACTAGCGAACTAGAAGAACATGAATTGCAATTATAACATTTAATTTGATGTTGTACCCGTTTGAGGTATAAAAAAGGAATTTGGAAAGTTTCTGATTAGTTTTTTTTTCCATCTAAAACTAAATATTCTGTGTTACGATATTAATTATTGCATTTCATAATCAATATTCTAGTTTGCTAGTTAGCCTCATTTCTTATTTCCATAATATTGCCAAGTTAATCAAAACAGGTAAATTTTTAAGATCTATTTGCTACGTTGCCAAGTTTTAGGATAAACGCTCAGCAGAAACAAACCCTACTTACTTTTATAAATGTGGTTTGTTAAAAAACGAAACAAAGGAACAGCGCGTGTGAAACTAAACACAATCATTTGTTTCTTAGCTTATTTGGGACTGGAAAATACAGTATAAATCGCGATTATTATGTTCTATTTGTTTATCCGCAAGAATGTACGCAGTTCTGAGGAAGTCTACATGATGTCCAGCAGTCGACGACGACGTTGTGGGCGTTTTTGGCTGATTTGTTACCCGACTGCGGCGAAGGCAAAAAAGGAGGGTTTGACACCTGTATGTATTTTTTTTTTTTTTTTTTTACTAGGGCATCTCGCAGGTTACCACTAAGGTATTCGCTGCTTAACCGGACTTTCCTGTGGCTGCCTTAAGCTCCTAAAAGAACTCAAAGCCTCCAGCCAGGGGCAAACAAACTAAGCTAATTAAAACTAGGCGAACGCTCGCTAAGGGCACCCCCTGTGGGGTACGAACCTCGGCTTAGGGCGTTCGCTGGGGGGAGGACAGCAAGAGGGACAGGCTGGATAAAGGATGGTTCATTATTATTATCAGGGGAATTTAAAGCTACAGGCTCAGCAAAAACGCGGGCTGGCGCATCGTTATCGAGCAAGGGTCGGGGGGGAGTATCATTTACTCGGGTGGGTCGCGGTCGCGGACCTCTACGGCAAGGTCTGAAATTGTGTCGGTGTGTTTTGTGAACTGTACTTGTGGCCCTACTGCTCTCCTGGAGGAGAGTTATGGGGTCATCTGGGTCTAAGAGGATATGTCAGGGCGACGGGCCTTACTAACTTGATTATTGGACGGGACATAGCTAGCTGCTTTGACTATTAGGGGATTCCTATGTTTGACTGCGGAGTCAAAGTACCGCTTGGACATACGTTTAAGGAACTGATGAATTGTGGGGATTTTAAGGTCGAGATGGAGGATCTCGTTCCTAACGAACCAGGGGGCTCCCGTGGCCCTACGAAGGACACGGTTCTGTAAGGCTTGCAACCTATGGATCGTACGGGGATTCGCGTGGGCAAATACGGTTCCCGCATAGGTCATGATGGGCCTAATACACGCGGTATAGATGCGCAATTTGCACTTAAGTGGCAATTTGCTGCGTGCATTCATTAAACTAAAGAGTCTACCTAGAGCGAAGGAGGCTCGTGAGCGAACCGCCTTCACGTGATCTGCGAAAGTGAGATGATGGTCCAGGATTACACCTAAGTATTTGGCTCGCTTCTCCCAGGGGATCGGCTTGCCAAACATGGTGACTGGACTAGGAAGGATGGGCCTACGGCGCGGTTTTGAAAAATAGACCGCCTGACTTTTGTCGGGATTGACCTCGATTCTCCATAACTTAAACCAGGCGCCAAGGTTATTGACGGCCTTTTGCAAGTTAAGGATCATCTGGTTGGAACTTTGCCCGCTGCAGTATATGGCCGTATCGTCTGCGAACAGAGCCAACTGACACTTTATACTCTTTGGGATGTCACTGGTGAACAGTGTGAAAATGAGGGGAGATAGTACTGAGCCCTGAGGGACTCCTGCGCGAATGAGACGGGGGGAGGATAACGCTCCTTCGATACGATAGCGAAAGGTGCGATTTGACAAAAAGTCCCGTAAGATGAGTACGAGACGATCTGGCACACCGAGCTGGTATAGCTTGTATATTAAGCCATTGTGCCAGACTTTGTCAAACGCCTTTGCTATGTCGATGAAGATAGCACCGGTCGTGAGACCACGATAGAAACCACCGCTAACGTGTTCTATTATCCGATGGACCTGATGCACGCTAGAGTGCTGAGTTCGAAAACCGAACTGCTCGTTGGGAATGAGGCCCTTGGTCTCAGCATAGTCTCTGAGTCGCTTATAAATAAGTCTCTCATAGATTTTTGCCATTACCTTGAGCAAACTAATGGGGCGATAGCTGGAGGGATCTGACTTGGGTTTACCGGGTTTGGGGATACCTATGACTATGGCTTCTTTCCAAGCCTGCGGAAAGATATTGTTACTAAGAGCAGCATTGAAGATGGTGCACATTAGTAGTATGAGATGAGTGGGGAAGAGTTGGACCACCCTATTGGTGATTCCATCTGAACCGGGGGCTTTGCGAGTTTTAAGACCCTTTATGATATCTTGGACTTCGTCAGGAGTGACGGGGGCCAGAGGATTATCAGGGTCTTCTACGGGGGGCTGAGAGGTTCTGCGTTCTACTTCCGCATTGACCTTGTTGAGTTGAATTTGGTCTACGGGTAGGAGGCTACGGGAGCATTGCGCTTCGAGACTGTCGGCTAGGCATTCAGCTTTGTCGATGTCATCGAAGGCGATAGAACTATCGGGACGTACTAAAGGGGGCATAGATGCTTCTTGTCGGGATTTGAGTTTCCTCTGAAGTTCCCAGAAGGCTTGGTGATTGGGAGTGAGTTCGCTCAGAGTCTTATCCCAGCTCGCGTTACGCAGCTCCTGCACACGTGTCCTTACAGATCTCTGTAAGTAGCGCATGTGGGCTTTGTTAGCGGCGCAGGGAAAGTTATCGTAGGCACGAGTGGCCGCGTTCTTCTCAGTCATCAAAGCACGCACATCGTCCGGGAGGTCAAAGCAATGGGGGTCCATTGCTGGGACTTCCCTTGAACAGTTGTTCAGGACGTTTTGTACCTGTTCGGTGAGTGAGTCGATCGCGGCCGTCGTGTCTGCGACTGAGTCGAACTGGTCTGGGATTGATTCTAATAGGGGGGACATGGGTTTCAGCTGCTCGCCTACTTTCCTCCAGTCCGTGACCCTTTTGGTGACGAGGGGTTGATTGGGGTCGTTGGGGTGACCTATGCGGGAAGCCATTTTAATTACTACAGGACGGTGGTCAGAGGTAAGCTCTGACGCCGTTTCGATAGAGACTAATCTGAGATTGACGTTCTTAAGGAGCGCCACGTCTAGGACATCCGGAGTCCAATTAGGATCGTGAGGGAAGTGAGTAGGTGACATCGGACCGATGATGTCAAAGTTAAGGG
Source organism: Conistra vaccinii (assembly GCA_948150665.1). Lineage (NCBI taxonomy): Eukaryota > Metazoa > Arthropoda > Insecta > Lepidoptera > Noctuidae > Conistra > Conistra vaccinii. The sequence continues at coordinate 9,232,402 of OX411317.1, read as the reverse complement.
AGGAGGTGAGGTCGAACAAGTGTTGACCTCTGTTATTAGTCTGAACGCTATTCCAAGAGGGATGCTTTGCATTGAGATCGCTCGCTATGATAACGGAGTCACTCATGTCTAAAAGGATTTTTAAGTCATTAGCTATAGGTTGAAAACTCTCTGAAGGAGATCGCGGTGGGATATACACCGAGACTATAGTAATCGGCTGATGGCCTGTCATGCCTAGGCGGCACATAGAGACTTCGAGTCTGGAGAGGGGGGGAGGATCCATAGGTATGCAGTACAGTTCCTTTTTGTAATAAATAAGGGTTCCGCCTTTATGGCAACGCGTCCTATCATTTCTGATAATACGGTAGTTAGCAATAGAGGGGTTTCGATGACTAGGTTTAAGGAATGACTCCTGGATGAGGAGTGCATCTATCTGGTGTTCGCGAAGGAATTCCGCGATCTCGTCTTTTTGACCTTTAATACCGTTTGCATTGAAGATGCCTAAGTTGAGGGATCGGGGTTTAAACCTAGCTATTACGGCGTTAGACATGTTGGGGGGTCATTAAGGAAACTAGGGCTTGCGAAATCTCTTGATTTTCGCTGTAAAGGCGTTGGATGCCAGCTAAGTCACCGACGCTCCTACACGCTATAATGTCGCGTACCAATTGAGTGGCACGGGGAGTACAGAAAACCTGAAAGGTTTGCGCGAGGAAGGGAAAATTTTCCTCTGGGTTAAGCAGTGGCATGGGAGGCATGTTCACTGGCCTGGGAGCGGATCGCGGCGCTTGGGGAGCAGAGACGTTACGCGGTGCTTGAGGAGCAGTAGGTACGGATCGCAGTGCTTGAGGAGCAGGAGCGGGTTTCGCGGGTGGTGCGGTAGGGGGAGGGGGGGGGAACGCGATTTCGGGGGTCCATAAGGCCGTAAAGGGGGGTGTTAGGGGGGGGGGAGCTGGAGAGGCCAGCGTAGGGAAGGCCTTGTGGTGGTTGAGTTGATGCCAGGGACAAGGCCTCTGAGGACTTAGGCGCTCTGGCATTTGAGATGAAGGGAATGGGATGAAGTCCCTTTGCTTAACCTGGCGCTCATCGATCGCCTTCTTGTCCACAAAGCACGCAGCTAGGTGGACTCAGGCATAGATTCCGGTCTTTTGGGCGGGTACACTCAGAAGTGCCATGGTCACCCAGGCACTTTACGCACCTAGGTTTAGCATGGCAATTCTTTTGTGAATGGCCATATAACTGACAACGATGACATTGTCCTACTGTGCTATTCTTCCAGGGTTTCTCAATTGAAAAACCCACGAGATTGCAGATCGATTTTACGTTAAAAATGGGGTGATGCCCCTCGTAAGGGGAGCATATGACAAGAACCATGTCATATGCTTCCCTTCCGCGCGAACGGTGTATCCGGTGCACTTCGTCTACGGGGATGTTTTGGGCCCTAAGATCGGCTAAGATGTCGTTGGAGATAATCTCCTTTGGGATACGCTTTATCACGACGCGGGTTTGTTTATCTTCTGGGAGACAGAAAGAATGGAATGACACCTTTCTGTCTTTCTGGAGATTTGTTAAATTCCGATAATCGGTTGAGGTCGGGACAATAACTTTAATGCCCTGCTGGGTAGAGCGGGCGTTTGTGTAGCCAATTTTATGGTCTACACACCACTTTGAAATTGCCGTCCACTTCTCTTTGTCCTGAATGAACAAGGGAGGTGGCGGCGCGACCTTCTTAGGGCCGTTCGCGGAATTGTTTGAGCACCCTGCGCGGAGGGTGACTCACTCGGACGGGGGGAGGTGGAGGGGGAAGCTACGGGGGCGCAACTCGCGGGTGACGCCGGGCTATCCCTATCGATGTAGGTCGTCGGTAGGACTTCCTCTATCGCGGCTACTTTGCTCGCTTGCGTCGAGCTATGCTTCTTCTTCTTCCTCTTGTTCCTTTTGCCTTCGACTGGCGTAAAGCCATCGTCGTCAGACTGGTTACAGGAGGAAGAAGAAGCTGAGACTAATGTTTCCGTATCGGACGGATATCTATGAGGGGTGGGAGGGCGCTTTGAAGAAGCGCTTGGCTCGTCCGTGTCCATAGACTCGGTGGGACTGAGAGGGCTATCAGGGCTAGCGGGACTCTCCAGTGAGGCTGGAAGAGCACATGCCTGCGACGAATCTAACGCGTCACTGAATTCAGTGACGTTATCGGGAACGGGTGTTCGGGTCAGATGTCTGCCTGAGAGGACTTTTAGCTTGTCGCCAAACTTCCTCCCCAGGTCAGGGTCTGACTCTAAAATATGGGCAAGGACACCTGACAGGGTTGAATAGTCGCTGCGAAGCGACCTCAACTCCGCCAAGATGGCCTTGAGCTTCATAATGCCTAACTAACTATTTTCACCTCATAAGGAGGCAAAACAAATTAAAAAGGGAAAAAACACCTACAATATTCCCTAATCCTATCTCCCCGGTAATTGTGTCTTGAAAAAGACAGACAATTAACAGTCGACGATAGTCAAAGACTATAGCAGGCACGGTGTCTCAGGAACACTTGAACGCCAATCAGGAAACTCGAGCGCAGCAGCTGGGACAGCGAGCAGCGTGACCGTCCGCGTCCGATGCCAGGCGCAGAGTGGCTGTATGTATGTACACATGTCCGTTATAATATGTTCCCTCATAACTACTACCTAAACAGCTGTACAGATTTTGATGAATGCCATGTCGTTAGATTCGTCTTTATTGCGCGAGTGTCTCTGGGTATATAAAAACAATCAACATGGCGGATTTCTGGCGCCAAAATGAATTCTAAAAGTAAAAAAAAAAAAACTGTGTATCGTGTGGGGTATCAAAATGAAGGGTTTTGAAATATAATTACAAAAACATGCAATGCATGCGCAAATTATATGTTAAAATGAAATTTGGAATGGTATATGATAAAAAAAAACCTGTTAAAAATTATTAAAAAAACTGCAAATACTGGCTGCAAAACTGAAAAGAGAATTTTGGTATCGCAGCCGGGACAAACAGAAGTTACATCGTATTTCCGGTTAGTTTTTTTTCAGTAAGTTTTAAGCCTTGTCAATTTAGCCATAAGTACTTGTGATCATAATTATAATCTGTAGCAGTCCATCTTCATAGTTCAAAACCACTTACAGTACGACACAACTTAGATGTAGCATAGATTTGAAAATTTTCATTCATTCATTTCAATTTTACGAATGTATTTGGCTATAAGACTTTACAAGTTATTGCGTTTTCGAAAGATCATTTTCACCTAAAGCAGTAATATTGATTGGTGATTTCGAAGGCGCACTCAGTTCGGATGGTGATCGGTTTTACGAATTTTGCCGATGCTACATCTAAGTTGTGTCGTACTGTACCAGATATAACATGATCCTATTTTAATCATATCCATCCCCAATTAACACGGGATTTTATGTTTCAAAACCATGTTTCATTTTACTCATTTTCATTTGGACAACATTGGGTACTATTATAAACCAAATATAAAATTGATTTACGTTGTCGAGACGGGGTGTGTCTAGTACAGTTGGTGTACAGCGGGTAGGTGTAAACAAACTCATTGTGCGCTGCCTACGAGGCGTTTCTGTCGACGAGCCGTTAACAGTAACTATGGGGTTTTCAGTATTTTCAGTGCTTCCTTCATAATGTTCGGGAAGTGCGGCTATTGCTGTTATGTGTTTTAGCTAGAACTGAACTAATTTAAGACTTAAAATTAGTTGCAGAATATATTTTTAGAAATGTAAGAGGCAATTTCTCGCTTAATTGAGGTAATATAAACAGTTAATAATTACAGTTAATAATAACAGTTTCTTCATTCATTTCAAACAATATGAAGAACTCAAATGGAATTTCTAGACTTAGTGAGAAAAAGTAGAAAAAGAATTCAATGGGATCATCGGAACTAAATAGAATATAAGTACCTCATAGAGCGATTGGATAATTTGGTTCCAGTTCCAGGTGGCTCTATTCTTTGCCCGTCTGGGCCATAAGTTTCCAGCTATCTGTACTATGTCGTCACTCCATCTTTTAACTGGTCTACCCTTCCTTCTTTTCTTGTACATTGGATACCAATTAGTAACTATTTGTGACCATATTTCATCCGTTGCTCTCTGAATATGACCTGACCATTTCCATTTCAGTGTCAGAACCTGTTTTACTGCATCTCTCGCCTTTGTTTATTTCCTAATCAGTGAACTTTTGACTCTATCTTTCAGTTTGATGTTCATGTAACTCTGTTCTATTCCTCTTTGGCAGCTTCTTATTTTATTTAAAAGTGTTTTTTTGAGAGTCCAGGTCTGGCATGCGTACGTAAGAACCGGCGATCGCTTTTGTGGGTTTTGAGTTTTGTGGGTATGGGACTTTTGAACATTTCCTTCATAGCCCAGTATTTGTTCCACGTATTCTTCACTCTGCGATAGACTTCTTTTTCTGTACAGGATTTCATTGAAATTAGATGTCCAAGGTAGGTGTAGTCTGCGACATATTCTATAGGTTTACTGGCTACATACATTGCTGATTACTGTATGGATTTAGATATTTCTTTACGATTAGTCATTATTTTCGTTTTTTCCCAGTTCATTTGTAGCCCAACGGTCTCGCTGTGTTGGCTAAAGGACTCTATCATGTGGTTCAGTTTGCACGGGTCTTCCAACAGCAGTACTATGTCGTCCGCAAACCTGAGGTGTGAGAGGTGCTTTCCATTGATTTTATTCCCATATCACTCCAATCGACCCTTAAATAAAATACGCATCTTAAATCATATACCTACTTCTTACACGTTGCTTTGACCTGTGTAGGGACCCGCCCTTGCTTCGCGCGGATTTTACGACTTGATTTAAACATCGAGATTTCTTTATTATAAGAAAGTTTAATATTTACGTATTACACACATAAACCTTCCGGAATAAATTCTGTAAATGATGATGAAAACCGCGTCAAAATCCGTTGCGTAGTTTATTAGAAGATCAACGCGGTGAAGACACGAAAAGTGACTTTAATTTATAATTATGTATAGAAGCAATACTTCCTGATACTTATACTTATCACTAGTATAGGGACTCTCGTTGTAATAGCCGGCTCGTCAGCTACACAAGGTCTACATTCCGTTCAATTAGAGTGCGGAATGCAAAACGTGTCATCATGTTGTATTACCATACTTACATATAGACTTAACTACATGGTGACGCGCGTTTTCTCTACGTTTTGGCCACAAGAGGCCGGAAGTTCTGTCCAGAGAGAATACTAAAAATGTATGTAGATGTAAAAATGGAGAAAGGTAAAAAAAAAACCGGGATTAACAGAACGTCCCAACCTGAGCCAACACCCATATCACAATACCTAGTAACGTACATAAAAGTTCTTTTGAATATGTTTTCACGATGTGATTAAAAAGTAGAATAGCTTTTGTTTGTAAGAAATTAACTGTCAGGTACTAAATTTACTCTTAGGCACCATCTCCACGGACGAGAGAATCGCAGCGATAGTCACGCTGTACCTTCAAATTATCGCCGCGATGATATCGCGGTGTGGAGATTGATTCATAGAGTTTCTATTGAATGTGATGACACGGCGAGACTATCGCCGCGATATTCTCGGTGGAAAAATAGGCCCTTTTTCCAATTTTGAAACTATTTAAGTACCTACAGAAAATTTATAGTTATTTTTGTTGTATGTGCAAGTCGTAATAGCTCTAGCAACACGTTTGAAACTTGCGACCTTTTAGAGTTTAACATAAAATAGCAATAAAGCAACGACATGTAGTCCCATAAATTGTGTGTAAAACTAAAAAGAGTACAAAAGCGGCTGTCTGCATTCGCACAATGCTGCCCGCATGATCGACTCTCGCGCAGATATACTTCAAACCAACCCCGGAATGCGGGTGGGTAGCAATAAAGTTATTGCTTCAATATTTTACGTTTTTGTTTTATGTGTAAATGTACTGGTTTAGTGAATAATGTAACTTTTGCGTGGGTATGTGTTGTGACTTTATTTTTTGAGCCTGAAGTGAAGGGTGGTTGCGGGATGTCCTAAGGGGAAACCGTGGCCCCCGGCACAGGCAAGGGAAGGAACACGGGTGGGTTTTAGTCAGTAAGAGTCTGACACGCCCTTCCGCTCCGCCCAGAGCGGGAGAAGTCATTTGATGATTTCCCATCCAAAAAAAAAAGAAGAAAAAAAAGGGTGCACTTGACATCCTTGAATACAGCAACATGCGAAGCTGACGGTAGACCTTCCTTAGAGGGTTAAAACGGCTTAGATATTTATTTCACCAAGAAAAACCGAAAATAATATTAAACTTAAAGATTTTCATACTAAACACTGCCCTAATCTACTGAAAAATCTGTAGTAACCAAAGCAGCAACTAATTCAATAAATGCGAAAAGGAGTGGCCAAACGCACTGTTTTTCGTCTATTTAGAATTAGTTCGTAATTATCTTTTAGATGTACCTACCTACCTAGCGAAGTTTCTAGAAAATAGCCTCAAGAAAAGTAGAGCTTTCCATTCCGTAAAATTAAATGTCTTTCTACATAGCAAAGCTTATAAGTTGAGTACAATCAATCTGTCTAGCCTTTTCCCAACTATGTTGGAGTCGGCTTCCAGTCTAACCGAATGCAGCTGAATACCAGTATTTTACATGGAGCGACTGCCTCTACAACCCAGTTACTGGGTAACACGATACCCCTAGGTAAGACTGGTTGTCAGACTTTCGGGCTTCTGACGACCTGTAACAACCGTCGAATGACAGCCGGGACCAACGTGCTTTCCGAGGCACGAAAGGGTCTCAGTATGTAAAGATGGTCACCCATCCATGGACTACTAGCTTAACCTGATAGCTTGACCCGTGCGGCTTAGTATTAAAACAGTATCTTAATTTAATAAAATAATAATGTTGGATAGAAGAACATTTTCAAAATGATTACTGATTACTTCGTGCAAAATGATTACTGATTACTTCGTGCAAAATAAACAGGTGTTGTGTCTCTTTAATTAAGCGGAGTGCAGATGGTAGTCTGCGTGACCAGTGTTGTTATTCCGTGCTGTCTGTACCTCGCCTAACATGGTTCTAGTTAATTCACGCCGCGGGCTGCAAGGAGGTCCTATGACCAAGTACAGTGCATGACTCAACCGTTGAAGCAGAGTAGACAATTTATAGGAGGTAAAAATCAGAAGTTGCAGTCGAAAATGCGAAAGAATGCATCGCGATACGTGAGTTACCCATATACAAAATCCGAGAAACCATTGGGCAGTAACCGACCTGACAAAATACTCGTCTAGGTAGGGGATCACACCATGTTCCTCCATCTCCAATCTGTTTACACAGAGAGACTTAATTGGTGAAGGTTTAGAGGCAATTGAATAGAACTTTTGGCGGAAAAAAACCGATGAACGGTAATATATTCGTTTTTGATTATATTAGATAAGGTACTAATATTAAAGCTGAGATTAGATTTAGATTTTTAGATGTAGATTTTTATTAATTTATTTATCTTTTATACAAAAAAACACATAAAAAAAAAATTGCAAGGTCAACTTAATTTAGTATCTACCTACTAACTTAAAATAGCAATCAAATCAAAAAACATGAGTAAATAAGTTGATTTTTAATGTTTGTAAATACCTGATTCCAAACTAAATTAGGTTGACCTTGCAATTTTTTTAAATGTTTTTTTTTAAATTATTTTTCAGGATTTATTTTTTAATTTTCCTAGTTTCCTTTATCGATACTGAACCTAGCCCTAAGCTATAGCACGCAATTACTTTAACACCCTGTATAGGTAGATTCTTATCCTTTAGATTTAGTGAATGTGAGAAGGTTATAGGCTATATCTGTGCTATATCTGTGCCTATAACCACAGATATAGATCTATATCTGTGGTTATAGGCACAGATATAGATCTATATCTGTGGTTATAGGCTTAACAGACTGTACATCTGTGGACCATTTTCTATTTTGCTATAAGTATCTGGTACTTGTTGATAGGCCTACACTGTCCTCTAATACCTATTAACACTATAATATTTAAAAAAAACATTGTAAACACTACTTACTTTTAAAAGAGTAACAGTGGAGTTGCTTGCCGGCTCTTCTCCATACGAAACGACCATTTGGAACCGTGCACCTAGCTTCTGACGTGTCATAAGTGCCCTTGTTGGTTTATGTGAAATAAAATATTTTGAATTTGAATTTGTTGAGAGTGTGTTTGTTTGAAAGCGCTTATCTCTGGAACTACCAGTCAGATTGGTAAAAAAAACAACGGGTTGCACTCCGGGAGTGCCGGCAGAAGTGAAAACTTGAACATTAACGTTGTGCATTTCTACTCTCCCTCCGTCTTACGAATTTTCCATCAGGTCACGTGTCCTGACGCGAGTTTAACATTTTTTACCCATCCCAAAAAAAGTACACAACGCCGCGGCGCCGCTAAAGAAGTATTCACTTCAAAAATTGAAAATTTGCATTTGATAGCCCAATTCTTGAGGCAGGGTGTAGCTATTTAACAACACGCTACGATGCTTAGGAGCCGAGCAGAAAGAAAAGCTGTCAGAAAGAACGCAAAGTGAAAACGAAGCGCGGGCGGGCAACGCGATGCGACACGGTGGGTCGGGGGCCAAAATTTCACGCGGGCGAGGTTGTGGCAGAAGTTAGAATGGCATAAGACTGTATTTGTATCAAGCTAATAAACAATAGATACAAGAAAAGACTACTGCAAAGTATGACTATTTAGACTACGCGGCTTATTTGGCTATTTGTTTCAAGTGCAAATACTGCATCCGTCTCTGAACGGTCAACTGTGGCATCTTTACTTTCCATGAGTAACTTTACCCATGAGTACTGTACTTAAATATCTCTCGATTACTAAAAATCTGTTGCCGCCATTTAATAACAAAGAGATACAGTACGACACAATTTAGATGTAGCATCGGCCAAATTCGTTAAAACGATCACCATCCGACCTGAGTGCGCCTTCAAAATCACCAATCTTGATTACTGTTTTTGGTATAAATGATCTTTACGAAAAGCAATAACTTGTAAAGTCATATAGCCAAACACGTTCGTAAAATTGAAATGAATGAATGAAAATTCTCAAATTCATGCTACATCTAAGTTGTGTCGTACTGTACAAGAGTAGAAAAATCGTCTATTTGTAACAGATTTTTAGTAATCCAGAAAAATTAGGATAGTAAACTAATGCTAGCCACACACGTGTTTTCAAAGTTTGCGCAAATTTCTTCCTACACAACGCACTTAACGTGTGTAGGAAGAAATTTGCGAAAACTTTGAAAACACGTCAAGTTAGATTTACGCAAGGATAGTGAGCGATGTGACCTGTCCTCGCCTAAACGTGGTAACATCGTAATGTACAAATACGAGACAATGAAGATGTGTTTTCTCTATTTGGTCAGTGTTTCTTAGGATTACATAGAAAACTACAAAAAGGTGACATCTATTAATGGTTTAATAGTTTTTTCAATTCTTTCTATAATTGCAATGAAATTAATTCGCCATGTGTGTTCTTTAATTACTTCCATTATTTCTACAAAACTTCTCTATAGACAATCGGTTTTTGAAGACGTTCTATTAGAACCTGGCGAACAAGGTACGTCATTTCTGTAATATTAGCCTTCAGACGATTTTCTTGGAATGGTCCTTCTTATAGACTTTTTCCATAAAAGAATTTATCGCAATACAATCATCTTTGGTTTTGTCCTCACTGGTGATTTACACAGGTACTAATATTATGAAGAGGTAAAACTTGTTTGTAAGTTCTATATAGGGGATAATCTCCGGAACTACCAGTCGGATTTGATAAATTATTTTTGCAATGCATAGCCCAATTCTTGAGGGGTTATGGGCTCGAGGATAAAGTCGCGGGCAGAAGCTAGGACAAAATAATTTTGGCTGTTCCTCTTTTGACTTCACCAACTTTTCATTGAACTCATACGCCATGCCGCCATACATATTAGAAAGAAAGAAAGAAAGAAAAATATTTTATTTGGCATGCACAGGAAATACAAACAGTAATAGTAAAACTAAATAAATTAAATAAAAAAGAGTTCCAAAACGAAAAAAAAAAATAACGACCTGTGCGAGGCCAAAAAGGCTACTATCCCAGCATAAGCATATTGGAAGTGAACCCTCCGGGAGGGTTGCCGGCATTACGTTTGCGCTAAAGTTAACCATCGCGGATGCTCAACACTATAAAATGAAATTGTTCCTATAGATAGTTTACAACCTTTTAAATTTTTTGTGAATATTTGGAACCGTGAACAAAAAGTTCAAAAAAATAATAAAATGCTTGGATTTTGAAAACAACGCATAACAATAAATCTTGTTTTTATATACATCAAATTTTATTTTCAAGGTTTATAATGATGTATTCGCTAAGAAAAACATACTTTTAAAATCAGCCCTCCGCGAGGGCTCCCGGCATTCCATATGCCACTAAGTGCTCCAGCCCCAGGAGGGCTCCCGGCACAGAACGTGTATTGCCTTTGGGTACTGAGATTCACATAACATGTTGATTCACATTAACATATTTTCATCCTGGAAAACTGAGTAGATCCATAGAGCTAGAAGGTATTCTTGTTTTACTGATACAATAAATATACTACAAATATTTGTAGTATATATTGTGTTAGATGACCCCACAGCCCTACCCATGGAAATTACCATGGAATTATCTTCAATTATACCTATTGACCCATCTCCTTCGAATAATTTATACCATACATTCCGATACGGCCAAGGTCAGGGTTCCAATCAATATTATTTAATTATGCACGACAACCCAAACGGGTGACACCATAGGTACCGTATTGGGATGACCACTACACCTGCCTACATTATTAAACATGCGCTGTTGTTCACGTAACTGCATATGATTATCGTACCTATTATTATAAAGGTACCCTAGTCGACGGCTCGACTCGAACTCGTTCGTGGGCGTGAGTAATATGCATGCTAATTGGTCAATTTATTTACTATTTATTTATCTAGTTTTTTTTACGTGTTTATTAATTTATTTAGTGAAAAGACGATGATTTAAAAGAAAACGAGCGCGTTAAATTTCATGACCAGACCATTGGGCGTATATACAGGATGGAAGAGTAAACACCGTTGTCACTCAAACTATGGGTAGTTGGCTTAAATATAAACATAAAAAACCGTGTAAAAAAAAAATTACGTTATTTTCTTTAACAGATATTAAAAAGGTTATTGTCCGACGCCGTCCGCAAAATCATGGATATGCGCCCGCCCGAGTGACGTAATCGATCGCCGCCCGTCCTACCTACCTACACAACACATGAAAAAATACAATACAACCTTTTCCTGGCTTAAGACAGGCAAAAATACCTAGGACACGGCGCTGCATACATTGGCAGAGTGTGCCGCGTGGGAGGAGCCGCGCCGTGCCCTCATTTCAGAAGTTGGAGCCGACTTGTCACTGCCGGCCGTCGTTCGTTCGATGGTCGGGAGTGCCGAGTCGTGGGACGCGGTGGTTTCCTTCTGCGAGACAGTCATCTCGCAGAAGGAGGCTGCGGAAAGGGAGAGGGAGATCTCGTCCACTCACCCGGCCCGCAGCAGGCGCACCGGGCGTCGGCGGAGGGCGGATAACGCCCTCTTCCAGCCCCCCTAAATGGGTCCAGGGGCGACGGATTCGGGGACATCCGTCGCCCCCCATCACACAGGACCCGAGATGGCGGCGCGTAGTGTTCCACGCGCGCCACTCTAAGACGTAACGGGGGGAGTTTGCACACCTCACTCCCCCTACGGGACGGGGCCCGCAGACTGCGGGCCGTCACCAGTCCGGGGCAGCGGAAGTCGCAATTTGCTCCCGCAGCCCCCCGACGCAAGTGTGCGATGGAACACCGGGGTGGTTTTAGTCAGTAAGAGTCTGACAGACCCCTTCGCCCACCCCAGGGCGGAGGACATCCATGAGGATTTCCACCCCGAGAAAAAAAAAAAAAAAGGCAAAAATACCTACCTTAGGAATTGCGTGACGATTCTAAATGTACATCTTTAAAAAAAAAAGTTGTGATTTTCCATTGAATTTATGTTCTACATATAAACGAAACCGAACCACTGGTTTGAAGGATAACGGTGTTTACCCTAACACCCTGTATATTATGAAAAAAATAAAAAAACTGTAGGTAATTACTCAAAATAAAATTACTTCTAAGTATTGAATAAATTATCTATCCCGGTACGGTTTTTATTTTGGCATTTTCTTGCTACATAAGTTGTTTATTTGCGCCCAAAGACGAGTTAAAATTAGTGTTGAAATATGGAAGTTTCGACGCTCATAACTTCTAAACCCAATTTTTTTTCCAATTCTGCTTCCATACAGGGTTAGATAATGACAAGACAAATTGATATAATTTTTAGTTTTGAATATACACCGTCAAACAGACGAGTAATCACCATACTACGTTTGTATGGAAGATGAATGACCGACTAGGGTACCCTTAATGTCACTATGTAATATAAACACAATCTAAAATATTCGTGTATTAAGTTATTAAGTAAATGCTCTAATTTAACATATATTTTCCGAATCATTACCGCTACTCGTTTAGACGTGATCTTCAGTATGAAATCATTAAAAGTCGGTTAACGTAGCCTTAAGGTACAGTATTTGTATCTGACGAAGTGACGCGTGCTTTACTTGTGGTACACCCAGTGTACAAACGCGCTGTGAATGTGTGCGGGAAAACGAGTAAGTATCGTCACGGTAGACGGTAGAATAACTAAGCCATATCTTAGAAATAAGTGCCTACAGCCGCGCGGTACGTAAACATGCGATAGGGCTGCCCGCCTCCAGTATTTTAATTACATTTGCCTACTTTGTGTTTCCATTTAGTTTTGTGATTGTAAATATACTTTTTTTATCTACACAAATAAATAAAATACTTTGTGAATTGAATAACAAAACAAAACACAAATGCCCGAGGTTTTAAAACAAGCGTTCCTACCGTATTAATTCATGAACCTCCTATAACTACCTATTTCACTCGTGTTATCACTTTCCTTTACTCTATTCACTTTATTTATTAAACCAGACATCTTTTTTTCGGGAGATAAAAGGAAATACTTATCCATTAAAAATACACACAATATGTACCTACCTACCAGTAAGTAAAATTATTTTATAGTAAGACTATAAAATAATTTTGTTGTTGTTGTTTGTTAATAATAATACCTTTCAAAGTTTCCAGGTAATCTAAAAAAAGTTATCTCTGGATGCGTTATTGCCAAATTCATGCAACCAAAAACAGCAACAATATATCCTACTCGTCATATTAAATATGTACTTGAATTTATTTTTAGTGTAAAAATCGCGCGGTTATTGTTAAAAAAACAACACACCGTTCGTTCGTCACTGCGGCACAGACGCGACTGTCTGCGTACCTCGCGCATACCTCGATCGAGGCGCGTAGGTATAGCTCGCGCTTCGTCCGTTTCTATGAAGTTGGCCTACCGTCTACCGTGGTATCGTCAAAACATAACACACTATAAATGATCTATTTTTTAATTTGATCTAATGTTTAGTTTTGAACACTGTTAAACAGACGAGTAATCACTATAATACGTTTGTATAAAAAAATGACCGACTAGCGTACCCTTAATATATCGCTATGTCGATACGCAATTCCTGGATCTACTTGATAGTGAAGTGACGTCTCCCATTACCTGCGACACGTCATTAAAATGTATCAAGAAATGTCGCGGATGATAGCATCTTCAATTTATTTGACACTCCTTCTTATTTATGGTAACGTGGCTGGAGTAAGGTGATCTCTTCTAACAAGAAGGATCTTAAGCGTAGGGGGTCATCTTAATGTGGTAGTCATGGCGTATAAAAACATGGAGTCGAACGATTTGCGGAAATTACTGTTTAATTGGGTATGGGCGCGTCGCACGCGCAACCGGTTAGTAGCGGATGCGCGCTGGCTGCGATTGTCTTGTATGATCGCGTCAATAATGAACCTCGGTCGGTTATTGTCGTATCGACTAGCGATCAGTGGCCGTAATGGAACTGGATCCAGTCGACGGTGCGAATCGAGATTTTAATTAATATTAAGACCTGCTCAAATGGGGTTCAAGTTGCTTGTCTGATCATAAATTCGAGCGCTTACGAGAAATCTTATCCTTTCTTGTGCACGATATAGTAGCAGTCGCGTGCAAATGCCCCGACCGAAGACTTACACGTTCAGTACCGGGAGCCCTCCTGGAGGGTTCATCTAGTTGCATATGGGATGCCGGGAGATTTCTTAGCGAATAGGTATACAGTGAAAATAAAATTAGATATTATATTTTACAAGATTTATTAGTATGTGTGTTGGTTTTAAAAACTAAGCATTTCTTTTAAAGTTTCTGTTCATTATTACAAATATACACAAAAAATGTAAAAGGTGGGGAACTACCTACTTATAGCGACAAGACCCCCTCTTCTTCTTCTTTTCGTGTGGTTAGTAACTAAGAGTTTTAAAGCCGCCCATGGGCTTCTGACTTGGCTACATATGCTGACGAGAAATTAGGCATGCCGGTTTCCTCACGATATTTGAAGACCCCCTGAAAACACTAAGTTTTACTTCGTGTTACAGTGCTATGATTATGACACGGATTTAAACCTAATACCGTTGACCGTCCGCGATGGTTAACTTTAGCACAAACGTAATGGCGGCAACCTTCCCGGAGGGTTTACTTCCAATATGTATGGCGGCATGGCGTATGAGTTCTATGAAACGTTGGTGAAGTCGTAAGTGTTAATGAAAGCTCCACCAGTTACTTGATAAAAAGAGAATGGAATTCTGCGGTTTCTGTGCTTTAAAATACAATTAAGCACGCCAGCCAAATCGAGTTTAAATATTGATTAAAAATAAATATGAATTATCGGTCTCATTTGGGCGCCCGCACGAGCGACGTAATAAATCGTTGTGTTATTCTGTCACACACGACAATATGAAATATAGCCGCATTACGAAGCTCCTGACTGAATGTTTTATACAATAACGTAATTTGTGAAAGCCATTATGCTAATTTATTGACGTTTTTATCGTCTCCGGCGCTTCGATGGCGACGCGCGACATTTTGTGTTCAAACGTCGACTTCTTGATAAATAATTATAATACTGTGGCAGTTGATATATTAACCCGTCTCATAGGTCACTCTTAACACTAACTTTTAATATGATAATTGCTAGAATTAAAAAAAAAATGTTATAGCGTCTAATATTTTAATTGGCTGTAAAATTATTACCTAATGCCTGTTTGTATAGAGAACTCTATACGGATGATATCGTGTTACTATAAAGCTTTGTGCAGACCAGCGCGATTTGTCGCGCGACGCGACACCGGTTATTGTCATACCGTTAAGTTTGCTTAGATATTGTATTGTTCGTGTCGCGTCGCGGGACAAGTCGCGCTGGTCTGCACAAAGCTTAAAACTGCAATTTATTTGAGATACTGGAGTTATTGAAGGCTGAAGTAGTATGTTTACTGTAACTTACAACAATAAAAAAATGAATAAGGTTAACGCAAGCTTATGAATTTTTTATTGTTCTACTTTATGTTTTTGCAACCAATACAACCCTATTTAGGTTTGCTTTCAAAAAGTGGCACTGATCTATTAGTAACACTTACCTACACCCATATTCTAAGTTATTTCCTACTCTCCACGACTGCGCCTCCATCAGCATCAGTACAATTGACAGTTCAAATGACTCAGAACAAAGCGAACTGACCACCACCCGCGCCAGCTAAACTACATAAGTTAGTTTAGTTTAGCTCACCGGTTTTTCATACATGTTCCTCCACCCACATGTATGAAAAACTGGCGAGCTAAACTAAACTAACTTAGTTTAACTAGCGGTGGACGGCTCGCTTAAGGCTGTTGTCATGGCGAACTGAGTCGACGAAGTTCCTTTATGGACTCAGAATATTGGCTTTTCACTCAATAAAAAGGGCATTGTACAAAAACGCAAATTAAAATCACCATAGGAAAAAAAAACAACTAATTACCACCAAAACCCCAACACAAACAAAAAAAACCAACGAATAGCCTATAATTTAACAAAAAAAAAAAAAATTGCATCAAATGGTTAGTGGTTAGCGCCTTTTTTGGTTAAGAATGTTGTTAAACCTAGAACAAACAACGGGTTTAATTTAATAACACCTGAGAATTTTTTTAATTTTTCCCAACCTGTTTGTCTCATTGCTGGGCAAAGATATCTGAATCATACGTAGGTATAAATTTTCGCAATAATACTTTAGGTACTTACATCTCATCATCATCATCGACCTGCTATCTAATTTTCTAAAAACATTTTCGGTAAACATTCATTGCGTTATTTGCAGTGCTTGGGCAGATTTTTTTTTTAAATTTATTATGCAATGGTTTAGCAATTCCTTTCAAAATGATTTAGATTGTGATTAATCGTGTATTACGCAATGAGGGCGGTAAGCTGTAAAGTATTTTTGCAAAAATGTATGGCGGATATCAATCGACGCAACACGAGGTGTCTAGTACCTATAACATAAAAATAACATCCAAAACGCGTTTAAAAAAAACTTAGGTATGTCAAAAATCTGTAAAAAATATATGTTTTTGTTTTGCCGCCTCTCAAGTTACACGGGCAGGTTATTTTAAGCGTTCGTGAGCACTTAACAATTAAGAATTTAAAATGGCATCTATTGTGTTAGCCGCATGACACTAGGTATAATCATAGAGCATTCGTTACGGTTTTTTGTCCAATCTATATCAATATATATAAAATAGTAACGAAATCAGAACTGTAGGTACATTTGATTTTTTTAAACAGTGTCATTGCTACGAGGTGTGGGACCGATTCTAATGCCGAAAATATAGTTTTTAGAATTTTTATCCGTTTTTCTGTATAAAGGTATGGGGAACAGGGTGTAAAGTTCAATCATCCGCTACAGAAATTAATATACATAATATGTTATAAACTATCTGTGTGGTAAATTTCATCCAAATTCGTTCAGACGTTTTGTGACAATCCGGAACATACGTTAATTTCTGTAGCGGATGATTGAACTTTACACCCTGTTCCCCATACTTTTAATCCCGGTAGTACGTTCCCGTGGGATATTTTCCAAAACGCGGGCGAAGCGGAAGGCAAAAGCTAGTTTATAATAAACATAGAGGTCAACGTTCTTATTCTTTGTTTTTGAACAGAATACGGTACGTGGCTAGTTAACTTTCGAATACTAGAGAATTAAAATAGAATAAACCTGTGCGAGAACATTGTTATTTTTTGCATATATTATGATATTTTATGGTTTTAAGAACCGGTGTTCATAGACTATAAACATGATTGAATTACGTCTTTATGGCTACAACAGATGTAAGAGCTTGTTTGGTTTTAATAGCGAATGTTTGGTCTGTACCACAAAACTTTATTGGGTTTATTTATAAACGTTGCTTAAAGTTAAGTGACGTTCAAACGTCAAAAAAGTATGGTTAAGCAGTCGTTAATCATTACTTAACTTTAAGCAACGTTTATAAATAAACCCCTATAAGTCTACAATTCTATTAAATTGTTAAATTGTAGAAAAAATTGCGTAACACCGAAATTACAAATATGTTTGAGTATTGTAGACTTGTCTCTACAATTTATATAGTAAATAAATGAATTTAGAATATGGGGTCACATTTGCGGGCCAAATGATAAAAATTAAAAAAAGTTTTGTTAACTGTCCCGTACAGACGTGACATATCAAATGAACACTACCGAGCCTAAAATTCTGCAAAAAAATACAGAGGTTGGTGGAATGGTTCTTTAATCATAGATTACAGGAAAACCTTTATGAAGTCTATGGTCTTAAAATAACATGGTAAATCTCTCAATTTGTGCGTATAAAGTGACATTTGCAGTTGGAATGTATAGGAGAACATGTTTTTCAACTACAATGTTAAGTTTGTCCTTGGGATAAATTCATTCCAACTACGGAACCCTTCATTGTGCGTGGTCCGACACGCACTTGGCCTGTTTTTATTTTAAATTTTATTTACCTGCCTAACTCTTTTAGTTTAAAAGTTAAAATTCCCGAGAAAGTAGTCTCATTTAACTTTTCGCCAAACTTAATTTGTACAACTGTTATTCCTGATTCTTTCTTATTTTCTAATTTAGAAGTATATTTTTAACAAAACTTCTACTGAGATTTACTGAACCTACTAAGTAGTTCATCAATTCGAAATAAAATTATCATTGAAATGTGTGTAGCCACTCCTATTCGTTTTTTGTTCAGTATTATTAGAGTCTGTAGGTACAGTGCAGGTCGGAAGTGCAAAAACTCCTACATGTGTGAAATAGCGGTGTCCGCACCGCTCGCGCGTCGCAGCCTACCTGCCTCTAATAACTTCCTCTCTGCTCGAAATTACCTACGTAGCTGTAGCTGTGCGAATATTCCTAGAGAGCAGGCACTAAAGTTACAAAAAGGAAAAGTATAATGTAATGTAATGTTACACATAAGAACGATGCGTATTATGTCGAGATGATTCAAAACGCATATTATTACAATAAAATAAATAATAAGTCGGTTGTTTTTATTTTAATTTTTTTGTTGTGGTACTTACTCCACACAAGTTCTTATACCACTACTTGCTAGATATGTAAATAATATTTTTAGGAAGTTAATTATTGTAACATTAAATTTTTTTTTGTAAATTAAAATCGGTTCATAAATGACGAAGTTCTGAGGAAAAAAAAAATATAACCAAATTGAGAACCTCTTCTTTTTTTTAAAGTCGGTAATGTTGTTTTAATATTTTTTAGTTAGCGTTGTTAACAAACTAGAAAATGAATTCTCCTACAATTCATTTCTTTATTTTGAAAACGGTAAGTACTTCAGCTACTAGAGCAGTGGTGGCCCAGTGGTAACGGCCCCGACTTACGAGTTGTAGGTCGTGGGCTCGAACCCAAGCAGGCGCTTTACTTTGTGTAAATAATTTCATCACTACAGCTCTCAAAACGGTGAAGGAAAACATCGTGAGGAAACCGGCATGTCTTAGAACCAAAAATTCGAAGACAGGTGACATCTACCAACCCGCACTGGGCCCGCGTGGTAGATTACGGCCCACTCCCTCTCACAGAGAGAAGGCCTGTGTCCCTGCAGTGGGAACATTAATAGGCTGATGATGATGATGATGATGAAGTACTTCAGCTAAACAAATAGTTCTTAGGTTCTTGGGTAACCGTTTCTATTTTCGTGAACTTAAACTCTGCCTGAAATATTTAGGACAGAAATAAGAATACAAATAAGTCTGCAAGCTCCGTAGTTTCTTATTTACCAGTCGCATTTCCCCTGAGGTGCTCCTTAATATTTGAACGAACAATGAGCGACGGCTTCCTTGGAAGTTTCCAGCAGAAAGTTCATGTCAAATTGGAAACATGTTTTTTTGGCAAATATGTAGTTTTTTGTTTTTAACGTCCATTGAGGACGACCATTTGGATTAAGAATACACTCTTCTGCACTTGTATAATAGAAAAACAGCGTAACAGCACGCTTAGCATGGCCACAATAGGTTTGTCGACGGAAAAATAGACAAAGTGACATGTCTTTTTTCTCTATTCTTCCATCGACCGAGTTATCATATCTCCTCTACCGACGCTGTGTGTTTTTATAAATATAAAAGTTTAATACATTTTAGATTCTCAAACGTTATAACAAAAGAGATGCCGTACTTAATTAATTGATTTATTTACAAAGGCACCAAGACCCAATATACTAATCACAACTACATACAATTCATTCAATTCATTACACGATAAAAAAAAACAACAAAAATTTAAATTCCAAATAATCGCAAATTACTTACATTAAAACTGAGTAGTCATTTAAATTATTTCATAACATTTCATTACTGTATTGCATGTTACTAATATGTAGTTTTTAAGTAAGATGTACTTAATAATAACACAGAACACCTTATTATGGGCCTTAATGCCTGACAATTTTTGCACGACTCTTAATGCGAAGCATTAGAGTGTGCTCTACGATCGAAAAAATTTTTTTGCCCCATTTCTGTAACTGTTTTTATTGTTACACTCCTGCTAGTACACAGAACCTACTTAATTTATATACCATTGTATAGATGATTAAATGGAGATTAATACTGTACTTTTTAACAATTGATTTAATGCAGCAGAAATGGAAAAAGCATCAAAATAGTTGAAAAAAAAATCCTGTCCGTCAATTTATGAACCCTGAAAACATTGTAGCTTGCGATAAAATCAATTAATTGAGTCAATTTTTTTTTTATACATTTGTTTCAGCCGTAGAAGGAACCCTATTGAAAATGGCTCTTTTATTCAAAGTAGTTTAATTAGAATTAATAAAATATTTTTCGATCGTAGAACACACTCTAATGCTTCGCATTACGAGTCGTGCAATACTAACTAAAATATAATATCTTTATCTAAATATTTCCAACCTTTGACTTAAGTTGCCTAGCAACCGCCAAGTAAATATCTTTGTCAGTCTTTGACATTACGACTTCATCAAAAGTTATAAATTGTTAATTTTTGTTAGAAACTATGTTTTGAAATTCTTTTTCGTTTATGAATGAGTGTTATATATGAGGCGTGCACTTTTGGATTTTCCAAACTATTTTCTTCTTCTATTTCTCCTGTGAACTTCTGAAGGGAATCTGTGGGTCGACCTAGAGTCAAATTTCAGAACCATACATTGAAAAAGTTACATGCTCTGTGCATTGAACAGCTGATTACAGTCCTGTGTGAAAGATGATAATGGTTAGAAAGGAAGTGTCTACCGAGATGAAGACTTACAGAGAAGTGTGGAAGAAAAAGACATGTCATCCCAATTTAATTGGGGCCGGCGCAACCCCAAATAAATTGGGATAAGGGCCGGAGAATGATGACATTGACGAGCTGAGTTTGCGACCACCAAATCATTTCCGATGACCTTGTAAAGGCCGCAGGAATCCGCTGGATGCGGGAAGCACAGAATCGGTCGAAGTGGCGTTGGTTGGGGGAGGGCTATGTCCAGCAGTGGACGTCATTCGGCTGATATAAATTTATGATGATGATGAAATCATTTCAGCAAAGTCATGTTTATGCACATGACTTACCGAGATGTAAATACTAAATATTAAAATGTTGTACCGCATTCGGTAATTAACGGTAGTGCTCCCAGTGTTTTGTTCAAGTGATTTATATTCTGTGGCCGCGAATTAATTGCATGGAAGCCGTTAAAGATTCTTTGAATAAACAAAGCGTCCTCATTTAAATTTTTGTTACGCTAAATATACGCATTTACGATTTTGGGAGTTGTTCTTAATTCCTAGGAATAATTTTGTAGACATGTTAAGTAGGTACCTATTCAAGATAATATAAAGTTGGAAACCGTGTCTGAAAGACTGAAACAATGGAACAGAAAATTTTACAATTATTGGTCTCATTGAGATGTAACATCAAATGGACACATTCAATTATGTCCATTTTTCTTACATTACACTATCCCCATATACAGGCTGGCAAGGAAATAGACGCGAAAACTGTTACCATGGATTCAGTACGTGATTCTAAACGCCCCTGTGGTAAAATTTTACGTCGGTTATTTAAAAAAAAATCGATGACGAAAAATTTAAGGGGATGTTCAGAATCATATTAAGACGACATAATACTGAATCCATGGTAAAAGTTTTCGCGTCGTTGTCTCTGCCACCCTGTAAATAACAGTGGAACTGGGGTTTATTTTTGTTATTGTAATATTAATATTTAATTAGCCAATACTGAAGCCTTATAAAAAACCTTGACTTTGGTGACCAGCACCCTAATTGCGTAAAACACTTTCAATAACAATCTGAATGATTTTGAAGGATAAGTATTGCTAATCCATTGTTTCTTATGTTCGATAAATTTGTCTGCTCAACAACGTAAATAACGTAATAAATGTTGTTGAACTGTCAAACTGACAGCCATTGCACATTTAGGTACAGTAGTACCTAAATGTGTTACGCAATTACCCCACTGTAATTACAGCTAATGTATCTGAGGTGACATCTACAACGCCACATGCGAACTACGCGTCAAAGTCCTGACGTCACACAAATCCTGCATCGCGTGAGCAGAGTTTACCTCGCGACAAATATATATACAACGTCCCGACATCAATTGTCAGGCAAGCGCCCACCAGACACAACACCCGTCTGGTCGGGGGATCCCCCTTTTCTATAGAGGATGAGTGAACTTTACATCCTGTTCCTCATGCCTTTAATAAATCTACCATATCTACTTATTAGGTTAATTGCTAAAGCCAATAATTATTTCTTATCTCGTATTGCACCTACCTACTAATTAAGTATTTAAAGCGTGTAGCTCACAAAAGTTCTACTTTTGTGGTATTATTTAGTACCTATACCTAGAAACAGAGTTTATGTTTAATTAGGTCGTTCGTGTTACCCTAACGTCCTAGATTTGCTTTTTGAACTTTTCGTTTGTTTAGTAGGTAGGCCATGTTTGTGTAAGAGGTTTACCTCTGGTTTCTGGAAAATTACAAAACTCAAAAATTAATTAACTTGCTAGGATTGGTTAACCGAAATATCAACTGTTTGACAACAGATTAATTTCAAAAGGCTTTAAGAGCGCTTATCCTAAAAGTTGGCAACGTCGCAAATACCTGTCCAATATTTACCTGTTTTAATTAATTTGGCAGTATTACTGTGTGGAAATATAAAAAGTAGTTAAAGTCAGTGTTATAATTATTGCAATTCATTATTAATATTCTAGTTCGCTAGTTATTTCTTATTCCCATACAGTACATAATCAGCCTATTGTTACCACTGCTGGGACACAGGCCTCCTCTCTGTGAGAGGGAGTGGGCTGTAATGTAGTCCACCACGCGGGCCCAGTGCGGGTTGGTAGATGTCACATGTCTTCGAATTTTTGGTTCTGAGACGTTTGCTTACGATGTTTTCCTTCACCGTTTTGAGAGCACTGGTGATGAAATTATTTACACAGAGTAAAGCGCCTGCTTGGGTTCGAACCGGACGACCTACAATTTGTAAGTCGGGGCCGTTACCACTGGGCCACCACTGCTTATGTGGCTCCCATACAATATTATTGCCAAATTAATCAAAACAGCGAAAGCGATAAGGCCGGCCATTGTATGTTTTGTAGTATTATATTAATTTTTTTGCTATGTATTTTCTGGTGTACAATAAACTATATATAAATAAATAAATAAACAGCGAAATATTTGACATCTATTTGTGACGTTGCCCACTTTCAGATTAAACGCTCTTAAGACACCGTAAGAACCGATGAACTGATGTACGATTAAGTTACACTCCTGTATGTACTAGGCCTAGTACGTAACGAGCAGACAAATCGTCTTGATCACATTTGTCCATCGTCCGATGACCCTTCGTTCAAGTCCGCATTGTCCGGCCGTCGTTAAACGCTGATACCATCTAGAGTGGTGCCGCCAGCCTAATGGGATCCCAGGGTTACGCTTAATGCTCTTAATAATACAATCGCGGGACTGACAAATTGCAACGTTCCCGCGGGATTGGGGATGGAAACCATTGCCGTAATCGGTTTAGAGGGTAAACAATGTGATTGAGTGGAGAAGTAAGTTCGAGTGTTGTTTGAACTTAGTAGATCAGTAACTTTGTAACACATTGTTTGTAGCTATTTTCTAATTGTTTTTATATATACATATATAATCCCCGAAGGGTCAGGCAGAGGTTTGCCTATAGTACTTATAACACCCACATTTCGCCAGTTATGTTTAAGTGCCATGCAATAGAGGGCGAGCCTATTGTCATCAACCGGGCACAAATCCAGACTCCGGGCTGCTACTGAGAAATTACTGACAAAAACCTAATTAGCATTTTGCCCGACCTGGGAATCGAAACAAGGATCTCATGCAATCGGAGGCAATAGATATTTATACTTAGTATTAAGTGGAATTGGAGACAGAAATAGGTGTTTCCATCTTTTTTAAAGTTCGCTTTTTACAAGTTTTAGATTTTTTAATTTACTGTTTTTACTCGCTGGTAATTAGAGAAATAGGCAGAAGACACGACCCGATGTTTTATGACCAAAACCTACAGGAATTGTGACCACTTGAAAATGACGTATCAGTGTTATTCTACATTAATATTATACTTAAAAAGAAAAGATTTGTATTTTTGTATGTTTATATTTTTGTTTGTAAAAAGTTCTTTCACCAGTCCAATGCGATATTATCAGTATCACTGAGTAACATAGGTATAAGTAATTTATAAGGATATCACGCAGGCGAAGCCGCTGGCGGAAGTTAGTTTTAAATATCCATACACAAATCGCACAAGGTATTTTGTCGTAGTAACTATTCTCAAAACTGTGATATTGTTACATTTGAACTTTCATTCCTGTATTCTGGAACCTATTCGACATCTTTGTGTAAAGTTGTCCTACGATACCTTTCTGTTCTACGACAGATTCAAGTGAAACCTCCTCAATAATTCCGGAACTACTCAGCTGACAATACTCAAACATTTTGGTCGCGATCTTACTTCGAGAGCTGTCAGTTTTGTTTACAACTGTACCGAGTACTGATCAAGTATGTAACGGTCACTTGGCTATTGTGATGGTGACGTCAAGATGACAGATGGGAGGTGATGACAGGGATCACTAAACTGTGAATTGTTTTATTGGTCAAGTGGTGTTCGTGAATAGTTTTAGGGTATTGGAACCACCTACTTAATAAGATGTAGTACTATCCCTGCAGTTTCACCCGCGTAAGTCTCGATCCCGTAGGACTACCGGGATAAAAAGTACCAAATGTCCTAACACAGGTCATGGTCTACCTATGTGCCAAATTTCATCTAAATCCGTTCAGTCGTTTTAAAGTGAATGCGTAACAAACAAACAAACTTACTTTCTCATTTATAATATTAGTTCCTTTATGTTTTCGGGACATGGTTTTTGGTCAAAGGTCACACAAAATTCGATCTGATAGTATATGGATCCCTGGCAGAGATATCTGGCATAAGTCTCGATACTTGTATAGTTGTATTGCAAAATTGTAGCAGTAATACTGCTACAATTTAAGCAGTATTCTGCAGTATGTATGGACGAGACTGAAGATTCCTCTTCAGTCGATTAAGGAGGGTAAAGTGATGCTTTCATTCGGAAAATCAATCTCGATGTTCTATGTCTGGCTGTCGAACAAATATACTTTTCATTTCTCATACTTGGAAATTACCTGATCAGGGGGATTTGTACTTTTCGTCCCTGGAAAACGGTTTTCTCTGCTGTCAAAAAATGTAAAAGTCATCTCCCAACTTTTTATACAGCCACTGTTAAATCACGGTGTAAAATGGGATTAATATCTAGTAGATTATTTGCCAAGGGAGCAAACAACTATTTTTAAGGCGAGAGTGTTTCTTTGAAAAGTACGTCAGTCGAGCTTAAAATAGTGTTGCTCCCGAAGTGAACACTCTACTATTTATCACCCTCTATGAGAAAACAACCGTGTGCGGTCCGACCCCCATCAGAAACGAAGTTCCTACTTACGTATGATTTTAAACACAAAACAAAATTTTCATGATAAAACATTAAAAAAACATCGCAGCCGCCATCTTTGATTTACATTTTGACCTCACTATCGGCTTTACCACCCTCGAAAACTATGAAAACGATACCTACCCATGACGAAAAATTTGAAAATTTTCGCATCCGCCATCTTGGATTTTCATTTTGACCAAATTCACACTTTCTCTCTCTCTTGCCAGCCTGTTACTTTTTCATACAATGTGTACGTGATTGATCTCTTTGGTGAATAGAACTTTTACTAACAATATCCACATTCCAAATTCAAATCACTTTTAGTCTCTGTTTACGAGAAACGTCTTTTTGAATAGATGTGATAATAGTATATTATGCAATTAGTGAATAAAGGACGGATTCAGGTTTGATCCCATAATAAAAATTGTTCATAATGATGAGTAAAGGCACGTGTTTAAGAGGGTTTACGTCGTACGGCATTTCATACAAATTTTCAAGCCCTTATTTTTCGAAATGACTAAACCGATTTTAATGAAACTTCATACGCATATGCAGGATACAAAGGTCTAAAAACTTAGTTAAGAACATTTTCAAAATGTCTTATTTAAAAGCAGATAACTGGAAATCTCTGTTTCTATTTAAAAATTAAAAATCGGTCTAATTTGGCTGTAACACTATTTTTTTTTAATCTTCTTGAAAATTTGTATGAAATGCCGTACAACATAGACCCTCTTAAGTATCGGTCACTAATTACTAGTCACCTTATATATCTTTCTTCTATCTCATGTACCGACGCGTCCTTAAAATTTCACTCTCACACTCGTCCAATCTCGAATTCCTCAGAAGTTTCACTTGACATTTCGGTATTTTCATTTCAGTAACGATAAATAATCAAAAGGCTGTTGTTCTATGGTTAATTACGACATTATAACTGTATTCCAGCAACCGAAAGAATGCGTTTCTGACACCTGTACAAAGGAATATGCCTAACCTTGGTCGATTTTATAGACAGCTCTAGGGATTAAAAGTTAAGAGACGTTTCAGAGTCGTGTACAGTTTACAAGTTTCAGAAGCAGATAATTTTATACAGTATTATCCTTGTCTATCAAATGTTTAGTTTGAAAGGTCACTAGACATCTGAAATATAATATTCTCATCTTGAAAGTTAGTAGCGATATTTTGAAATAAAAATAAATAACGATCCTAGAGTAAGTATAAAATTCAATAAAGTTCTGCTGTTAGGAAATTATTTATTTAACTAGCTTTTACCCGCGGCTTCGCCCGCGTAAAGGTCGGAAAATATCCCACAGGACCGTACTACCGGGATTCAGATTATCCTCTATCCTAACCCAGATCATGGGCTATACGGATTTAGTTAAAAGACCACACGCCTTTCAACTAAATCCGTTCAGCCCTTACGGCATGAAAAAGTAACAGGCACATTTTAGGGTTGCGTACCTCAAAATGAAAAAATGATCTCTTTCAGTCGTCAGTAATTTGACATTCGAAAGAAGAAGACAAAGCTTTGTAACTATACTATATGTTTAACTATACAGACGCTATACAACGTTTATTAGTAAGGAGGTAATGTTTGTAGCGGTTACACCGCCACATACGAACTACGCATGAAAGACATGATGTCACACAAATCCTGCATCGCGCAGTTAGAATTTACCACGCGAACGACATAGATAAGACTATCCGAAATCAACTTATGGGCAGTTGCCCACCCGACATAACACCCGTCTTGTCGGAGGATCCTCCCTTTTCTATGGTGGATGAGTGAACTTTACACCCTGTTCCTCATACCACTAAATTGGTGACCCTGAGACTGAACGTCAACGCAGCCTTCGTGCAACTACTTCAGCGTGACGTCATCATCATCAATCCCGCAAGCTTTCGTGAGGCGAGTTACACAGCCAGCCAGCACCCACGGCTCAGCGGGTATCCTGACCACCAGCATGCAGCGAACGCGCATTCCTGGTCAACACCCTTAGACTCATCACCCCGACTCACTGGGGAATCACCGAAATCACCTCAATCACCGCAATCACCGCAATCACCTCAATCACCGCAGACAGTTCCAACTCACTGTGAACTGTGCGGCACCCGGTTCCGACTCACTGGTAGCACAATCACCACAATCGCCACAATCACCGCAGACAGTTCCGACTCACCGTGAACTGTGCCACACCCGGTTCCGACTCACTGGAACCACACCTTAAATCTCTCAAAAATAAGAGACAACAAAAATAATCACCGAAATCATCGCAATCACCTCAATCACCGAAAACACCGAAATCACCGCAATCACCGAAATCACCTCAATCACCTCAATCAGCTCAATCACCGCAATCACCACAATCACCAAAATCGCCGCAATCACCGCAGACAGTTCCAACTCACTGTGAACTGTGCGGCACCCGGTTCCGACTTACTGGAACCACAATCACCACAATCGCCACAATCACCGCAGACAGTTCCGACTCACCGTGAACTGTGCCGCACCCGGTTCCGACTCACTGGAACCACACCTTAAATCTCTTAAAAATAAGAGACAACAAAAATAATCACCGATATCACCGAAATCACCTCAATCACCGAAAACACCGAAATCACCACAATCACCTCAATCACCACAATCAGCTCAATCACCGCAATCACCTCAATCAGCTCAATCACCGCAATCACCACAATCAACACAATCACCACAATCGCCGCAATCACTGCAGACAGTTCCAACTCACTGTGAACTGTGCGGCACTCGGTTCCGACTCACTGGAACCACAATCACCACAATCGCCACAATCACCGCAGACAGTTCCGACTCACCGTGAACTGTGCCGCACCCGGTTCCGACTCACTGGAACCACACCTTAAATCTCTTAAAAATAAGAGACAACAAAAATAATCAATAATGCATGTGAATTTTAAAATCAACCCCTATTTTACCCCTTTGGGGGATGATTTTACAAAAACGCTGAAAAGCGTAATTCTTTATTTCTTACCAAAAGCATAAATTTGAATTTCCATATCCCCAACTTAGAAATATTGAGTTTCCCATACAAACTTTCATCCCTTATATCACCCCCTTGGGGGTTATTTTTGAGACAAAAAGTACCCTATGTCCTTCTCTAGGGTGCCATCTATCTCCTTGCCAAATTTCATCGAAATCCGTTCAGTGGTTTAGCCGTGAAAAGGTAACATACAGACAGACAGACAGACAGACAGAGTTACTTTCGAATTTATAATATTAGTATGGATAAGGTTAACAGCTTCGGTATACAATATATTATATTATAAGTATAGGTTACAACACTTACAACTAGCCTTGGACTTACAAAGTCGTCAATTACAGGGAATGAAAACATCAGAAAATGCCCAGATAGTGTAATAATAATTATAGATGCAAATTAATAAACCAGCCAGGTCTGATGCATTTTCAAGCGTTTTTCGTAACGTTGTAATGCGACGTGCAGACGATAAAAAAGAAAGATGGCCGCCTGGTTGCAAAATTTTAAAATGCAACGTTCTGCTACTCATAGTTTTGTTGTCCTTTTTTTGCTAACTGGGAATATATCTATAATACTAGCTACTTTTCGAGAGTACGGTCTTGATAGATTGTAAGGTAAAGAAAGCTGCATTTAACCTGAATTTTAATTTCCAATTTGAATTTTATCACATTACAAGTCGTCGCTCGGCATCAAATATCGCGAATGTGAAATTTTTGACGAAAATCAGATTTGTGCCGAGCACACAATGTGTGCCGAGCGACTAAGTTAGGTTGAATTCTGAACATTGCCTTCACGACCGCTTCAATGTCAATTAATCTGTCTAGCCTTTTCCTAAAAAATCTATCGACTTCCAAAAAATATCTTTAATTTCGGTGGCAAAAAACGAAAATTCAAAACCAGACACCGACTTCCGAAACCAAGTATTAAAGTTATTTTTTGAAAGTCGGTTGTTTTTTTTTGTAAAAAGTTTCTTCAAGTAGTGAGTTGTGATCAGTGGCCCATTTCTATTACGAACTCTCTGCGTCCATATTTTATACTATCTTTTCTATTATAGAATGTTCCACATCATCGTCGTGGGCGATTATGGGCTGCCACACGATGGCCCCATGCCTTATAGAAAACATGATCGCTTGACCCCATGGCGCCCCGTGCCGGTTTCACAGCGGTATTTCCAAAGCGGTAGTAGGTATTCATATAATTATAAAAGCAAATAAATTCCAAAAGGTTAAGTGGTATAGGTGACTCAGATTCTAAATTATACTATTGTAGTGTTAATTCTGACTATATTGTATGCGAAATATATAGCTTTTTGTGACCTCTCGCAGATTAAATTGAACTTGTGAATCTTGAGTTCGTTAGGCTAATTCTATATCACCAGTTCGTTTATATTTAAATCTGAATGTTTCTTTTTTATAGTTTTGTTCTGTTTGATTCGCTTTGGTTATCTGTAGCTCCTCGTCTCGGCGTTTGGCCTGGCTTGCTAATTAAATTGCGCAGTGGGGTGTGATGTAATTAAAATTGGTCAAATTCGGCTTTAACTTAATTTGTGGTTCAGCTCTGTGGTTCATAGTTCTTTGCTTCTCTGTTTACTACATTTTCAGAACATATTTTCAAAAACCATACGACAAATAAAATTTATTAACTTCGACTACTTATTTGTTAATCAGTACGATAATTTTAAAGTCTTGACAACAAAAGATACAAACAGCATAAGTAGAAGAGATATTCAATGAATCCTGAAATCGTAACCAAGTGCTAAACAAAAGCTCGTAACTGAACACTTCCCAATGTGGCTGTACAAGATAAGTGTACAAGTGTTCACGTTTGTTTTACTGAAACACGAGCATGGCCCTTGCTTCGTGATTAGTGGCAGTTAATCCATACAAATGTTGTCCCTAATTGGAGTAATAAATATTACGTTACACTCTCTCTTCCTCGTTCTAATGTTACAGTACTTGTAAACTTGTAACTGGATGTTTTGCTACGTTTTATGGGCTGAGGATCAGAGTCAAGTACTTTTTAAATGTCTGTGTACCTAAGGTCAACCGTTGGTGCCTGGGAACGGAGACCTAATAAAAGAGCTTTAATAAAATATCTTTGGAGTGATGAACAGGCTGGGTTTCAAAATGGTTTTATGACGTTTTGATATCCTTGAAAAACTCTAGATGTGAATCAGTCCATATTTAAAAGTTCATAAGATCTCTGTCAAAAAAAATCACATTGGTTATCGATCATCTCCAAGAGTAGGTACCAACCTAATGAAAACTAGGTTTATGATTAAAAATTCGTATAAAAAAACTGCCGTGACCAGCCCAGTCGATGTGAACGAAACGTCTGGGAATTATTACAAAAATGAAATGCGTAGTTTTGGCTCTACTGTTAAACGTAGGGTATTCCTGCTAGTCCAACAACAGTGCCGGCGCTACCTAATTGGTCTGCTGTTAAAGTTTAACAAAGGAGCCAACATTACGGCAAAGGAACTATTTGTTGAAACGCAGTCTAGTCTTTGAGCTGTCATAGACAATAGTTACCAAAGACAATCGCAAACCATAACTATTACTAACTAACTTAGTAGTATTGGAGTACTCAAGTATAGGAGGCATTATTTAGAATTATTTCAGTCTAGCTAGGATCAATAGTTATGTACTGCATAGGGTAAGTATTGGCTGTCTGTGTTAGCTTTATTAAAGATAATGAAAACGAATGACTATTGGTTATTATGATGAATGAGTAAATATGACGTATGGAGCTTGTCTTGCTCGGCACTCTCTTTTAGTCTGTGGTTATACGTTACTTTGAAGTTTATGTACACTACGAATACATTCTACCAAACGAATGATGTAATAAGTGTAACTAAATGAAATATTGTTGTTTGATGTCATGAAATGGCACTGGTTTACTCGCATGGTTTAGATGGCGAAAATCACTTTACAGTGCAATTCAATTCAGCGGATTGATTGATATTTCTAATCCTTTGTAAACTTGGTACAGTGACAATTTGAAACCCTGTGGGGAATAGCGTAAGACATTACAATTGCAATGTCTTTCATTTTCATTTCAACGATATCAATACATAACATTCATTGCATTATTTACGTTGATCAGACGAATTTTCAAACACAAATGAATCAATTGATCTAAGAATTTCTTTCAAATTCGGATTGTTCTTCAAACTGTGATACGCTGCAGTCGCAGTCACTTACATGTTTTTTTGAGTATGCTCTTACTGGTTAGGTACCTACCACAGCCATTTTGTTGAGCGAAAATAAATAGTAATACGACGTGGTTGTCGACCTAGTAGCAGGCGTTTTAATTGAATTCGTACGAATCGCTTCAAGAAAAACTAATATTTATTAAAATGGTCGATTCGTCCGGATTCGTACCAGTTAATTCGGGCGAGTCACCAATAAGCCTACGCAATTTTGGTGCTCGTATCCCGAGGATCAATCTAATTCTAATTTTGAACAATCCTTCCAATTCTATTTTCAATGGAATTCTAATTTGTCTTTATTTGAATAGCGAATGACATGACCATGGTATGTCATCGATGTGACCGGATTGTTGGGCTCCCTCAATAATCCGGTCACATCAATGACCGATGATAACCCTCCGCTTATGGCCTGTTGTGGACATCTTTTGGCTGACGTGATGATACTGATAAACTTAGTACTGAGTCGTAAAAGTGGTAACAGGTTGCGCCGCATCGTTCTTGTGTCATCTGGTAATAAAAATAAACTACGACCACTAATCAATTACGGCATTTTTTATTCTTATAATTCTTTTGTGCATTAATTAGCACAGTGGACAAAGAACAGTTTTATTATGGGTGTAAAACCTATATGAGCATATTTTGTAAATGTAAATTACTTAAAAATCCGTTAATCCAATTTTAATCTTTCACTCGACTAAAGCAGAAAAATATTAATAAAAACCAAATTAGACATTTACTGTTGTAATAAAGAGCCCTGATAAAATCGTTGTAAACGTAATTTACAATTCAAAGTGAATCGGCGACTTAGTATTAACATAAGAATAGGATCAGCCATTATTAAAATACAAAACTTATAATTAATGGTAAATAGAGTCTGAATGCTCTATGGTAGGTATCCTAAGGTACTTAACTGAGAAATTTTTGCATTTGAATTCAAGGAATTTGATCTTTGACCCTATGATGTAGCGCACCCATATGATGTCTGCTTTAGTATCCAAAACCGATTGAAGATTGGTGTTTTAGAGGATTTTATGACACTTATAAATGACCACTACATGGTTTTTATTACGTCTTTAAAAGTAATTTATTCAGTATCGAAATGTCTGCATTGTTGCTATAATATTTAACTATGTCAAATGATTCTGTTTTAAGTGTTAGATCCATCTTAAATAGCGATAACACTAACTATACTTAATCATGTAATTATAAAGTAAGATTTAACTAGGTTGGTAATGGTACTTATCGAGACTTCAGTTCAGACTGAATTCAACTATAATGAGAAAGTGCAGCACTGGAGGGGATTCACAATAATAAAAGTCTCTACAACACAAAATAATGTACTCCTTAAAATGTATCTGATCTGTGGTATTAAAATACCGATTAATATTCAACCTAATCTACCTTAGCTCAGGTGTAATTCCGAATTCTCTTCTAAATTCCCCTTACCCTCAACAAACAGCTATAAAACAGTACCACAAACAAGACCCCATAGCCTTGTATCGGCCTCTGATCCACTAAGGGATGGGTGAGGCCGAATGCCGTGCTATTTGAATACCGAATGACGACGCGCGATTGTCAATATCCGGCCGATATTGGGATATTAAGTTGCCTTATGATAAAATGGACGATTCATGCTGCTGGCTGGGCGAAGGGTGAATGCATCGATTTACTTTATGTTTTTATAGGAGTCGGATAGTGTCCCAACCTTGTTTGCTTAGGGTGCGGGAATTGGTCTAATATTTTAGCGAAGTTATGACTATATTAGCGTCTAGTTTTTGACATTTTAAAAGGACATTTTATGTGAGCGGTCCATTGATCTTTGTTTTAATGCTATATTAATATCCAATTAGATACAGAACTTCTCTAAACTAAATCATTGGTTTCTTAGGAAAGCGGTTCCGTCATATTAAAACCTTTCACTAGTATTAAGGCTCGTGCAGACCAGCGCGACGCGACGGCATGACGCAATGCGAACAATACAATTTCTTAGAAAACTTCACGGTATAACAATAACCAGTGTCGCGTCGCGCTAGTCTGCACGAAGCTTTTGACATTAAGTCAAACCCCGCTGCCCAAAGATTTAAATCGCTAAATTTGCCCTCACCGTACTTAGTCGGAAGAAAAAGTGTCCTTACTGGGAAGAGTGAGCTCACACATTATTATATAGAGTTTCCATGACATCCAGTGAAGTTACTGCGTCATTATGTGACAGAGGGGTCAATACGAAACAGAAACGCGACTATCTTTTGACGCCTTAAGGCGAATCTAACTTGCAGATTTTCTCACAATTTTATTCCTTCACGATTTTGAGAGCAGTGGGCATGAAATTATTTACCCAAAGTAAAGCACCAGCCTGGGTTCGTACCCACGACCTACAACTAGTAAGTCAGGGCCACCTCTGCTCTACGATGATGATGAAGCTCTAAAGACACATAGAAGAAATTAAGATAAACTATTTGCATTTGCAATTACTGCAAATACTGTCTACATATCCACTTATGCATGCTCCATAACTAATTTATGATTGCCCCTCCAGACGCGATCAGGCGATCATACATGATCCTGATCAATCAATGCTCAATTAACGTTAACGAAGAACAATTACGGTCCGATCATCTCTTAGTTACTCCAATTAGTATATGGCTAACTTTGCACATTGTGAGACACTTGGTAGTCTGTCAGTTAAGTAGGGTTGGCATTCCCAAATTTTAAAAACCAGGATTGGAAGGTGAAAATACCAGGACAAAAACGGATTAAAAACACAACACAGTATAAGAGCAGTGGTGGGCCAGTGGTAACGGCCCCCGCCGGCCCCGACTTACGAGTTGTAGGTCGTGGGTTCGAACCCAAGCAGGCTCTTTACTTTATGTAAATAATTTCATCACCACTGCTCTCAAAACGGTGAAGGAAAACATCGTGAGGTAACCAGCATGTCTTAGAACCAGAAATTCGAAGACATGTGACATCTACCAACCCGCACTGGGCCCGCGTGGTAGATTATGGCCCTTTACCTCTCAGAGAGGAGGCTTGTGTCCCAGGATTATGTATGTATAAAAGCAGTAGTTAATAGCCACACGCAATGAAAACAGGTTCATTGAAACTCAATTTTCGCTCTCTTTATCCAACCGTTAGATAGAGAGCTCTAGTGCGCGAAAATAGTAGTGAGAAAGAGACAACAAGCAGAGTGCACGTTACAGCTTTAATTTAAAAATACCATGCGCCCGCGTTTGAAGGTTTGAAGACTTTCCTATGACATTCAAGCGCGGGGTGCGGGACAGACCGATAAACGTAAGGTTGAAGGGTAAGTTAATTAAAAACTATCCAGGATACCCCAAAACATCCCAAAAAGCAAACAGGACCTGAGAAAACAGGACGGTTGGCAAGCCTAATGTATGGAAAGAGATTTTTTTAAATGTTGCAGCTATGCCATAATTATGGGTAGATTTGTCTAAAGCTTTGTGCAGACTAGCGCGACGCGACACCGGTGGTATGGTTATACCGTAAAGTTTTCTTAGAAATTGTATTGTTCGAGTCACGTCGCGCCGCGCGCCGTCGCGTCGCGCTAGTCTGCACGAGCCTAACACTTTCAACTCCACCTATTTTCGTCGAGCTCATACGCCATGCCGCCATACAAATTGCAGGTGAACCCTCCGGGAGGGTTCCCGGCATTACGTTTGCGCTAAAGTTAACTATCGCGGATGGTCAACGGTTTAGGTTTAAAACAGTGTTATTAAATTAAACACTGTAAAACGAAGTGAAATACTGTTTTCTGGGGGTCTTGTCGCTATACGTAGTTTCTTACCTTTTAATTTTTTTGTGAATATTTTGTAACCGTGAACAAAAAATTAAAAAAAAATCTAAGTCTTTGATTTGAAAACCAACGCATATATGCTAATAAATCTTGTTAAAATATACATCTGATTTTATTTCAACGGTTTATAATGCTGAATTCGCAAAGAAAAACCTACATTTAAAATGAACCCTCCGCGAGGGCTCCCGGCATCTCATATGCGACTAGGTGAACCCTCCAGGAGGGCTCCCGGCACTGAACGTGTTAAATAAGAAGTAAGTATCTGTCCGTCTCTATTTGTTAGAGTTGCATAACATAACATCACGCCTTGTTTCCCTGAATGTTTAGGCAGAGGTGTATTATTGTAGTATAGTAGGTACACCCTTATTTCGCCATTTATGTTTAAGTATCCTGCTCAGACCAAATAAAAAACAAAGCGCTGTCAACAGTGACGTGAGGCAGGTTTCATAAACATGTGTGCACTTAGTGAGGTGTAGTTTGATTGTAAATGTGTGCGTGTGAGCGTGTGTGCACAGAGCGGAGGTGTCGTTTTGGCATGCTTCACTGTATTGTTCGCAGCGCTATTTCTTTGGTTTTTATTTGGTCTGAGTTTCCATGTAATAGGGGGCGAGCCTATTGCCATCAACTGACCACAAATCTAGACTCCCGACTGTTACTGAGAAATTCCAGATGGAAAAACCTAATAACACCTTGCCCTACCTGGGAAACGAACCAGGCCCTCATGCTCAGCGGTAGAATATTCTGAACTCATGAACTGTAAAGCAAATAAATCAGAGTTAAATCGCTTATATAACTTAGGTAAGTACGCACAGTACCAACGCGTATTGTCTTGTATTCTTTCTTTGAGGATACTATTATTAAGAAAATTTCAATTCTTATCAACTAAAGATTTCTAACAAATCTCTCACACTGCGGCCAGATTTGTGCGAAGCGTCGCATGGATGCGACATAAGTCTTATAAAATTATTTATGTAGGAACACGTCCCGAGGTGCGTGGAACGTGACGAGCCTCTGCTAAACTTACACGGATCGTGAAACTGACGAGATGAGGAATACGGCTTCTGTCGAGTTATTAAGTTGGAGGAAATAATTTGGAAATTCGTTAAGAGAAAATGTGATAATAATATGATTAACGTAACTTAAAAGGAGATATTAATGCGAATTTAGTTGGTAAGTGGCACGATTAAAAGGACTTAAGAACAAGATGATCAGATTACGAGTTTTAGGTTGCGGTTGGCGAGGAGCGGTGGCCGAGCGGGGAGACGAAAATGGTACAAAACTGCGTCCGTCACCCACTGCCCCCCGCTTGGTTACCGCTCCTTGCCGATAGTTTCGTGTCCACAGCTAAAGGTTTTAAGTTTCATTAATTTTCGTGACTGACGCGTAAAATTTGGTACAGTGTACTGCCTAGTTTTACAACTCCGTCACAAAACAGAGATACAAAATAACTACCCTATAAAACGCACTATTTTGTTTTGTGAGTAATTCTTGTCACCATACTGTAGATTCCCGAACAAATAGCTTCGATATGAGAGAAATTCTTTGTCGAAATAAATCTTCACTATTTTGATATATTTTCGTAGTTGAAGGATGGATGCCGAATACGTCTCTTATTTCTGGGATAAACGTGACACTGGTTGCCAGTCATTTGACATTTGCCTGACAGCTTTATCCTATTATGCGCACTTAATTCACGACGCGTAATTTACATTCTACTGTGGCTATTTGAAAAAAGAAGCAAACAATTGAAATATGTTTATTTTTTTAAATACTTCCTCGTTCGTTGGAACTGCGTTGTGGATTGTTTATGGCCAGTCTTTTTCTTTTCGCAGGACTTTTGTTGAGCATGAGAACTGAGAAATAATAAACATGGAACGAGTTTATTACTTGTAATTTTAGAACTACAAAAATTCTATTGTTAAAAAGAATGAAAGTTGTGCAAAATCAACTTATTTTATGCTGATGATTGTTTAGCAGAATTTAATTATTTTATATTCATTGTATCTAGAAGCTGAATTAAACAAAAGCGGTTGCTGTTTAAAATTGTTTATTTACAAAGTTTTTTCTCTTAGTAATTAGGTATAATTAACAACCATTTAGAAAGCAAATTTTTTATCAGCTACAAGTAAATCAAAACTAAGAAATTATGCAAATTATTATGATGGAATTAGTAGTATGTGCTATGTTTGGCCAGCGAGTCGTGGCGCAAGGAAATGGGTTCCTTCAGCTGGCAACATGAAATATAGTCAGAAATGTTTTCATAATCCTACATTCCTACTCGTATCAACCAACAAATTAACGTAAAACAGAGTATATAATTTTATGTTGCCAACTCAAGATTTTTAATATTTGCCTGGCTAAATAAACTCTAGCCATAATTAATTCCTAATCCTAATTCCGGGTACGCCGGTGATTGAATTAGTTTTCGATTTGTTGAT
Organism: Conistra vaccinii; assembly: GCA_948150665.1. Taxonomy (NCBI): domain Eukaryota; kingdom Metazoa; phylum Arthropoda; class Insecta; order Lepidoptera; family Noctuidae; genus Conistra; species Conistra vaccinii. The sequence goes on along the minus strand of OX411317.1, from coordinate 9,194,410 downwards.
CGAGGACCTACAATTTGGTAGCACTAAGACGATTAGGACACAGATAAGTTTGAGCAAAGCTCGGTACCTAAGTGTCTTCGCAATTAAAACTTTTGGGATTAGTCCGGAATTGTTTCTGGATTTAGATACTTTTTTAGGATGGAAATAGGTAGATTTTAATAATCTAGATTCTAAATCCTATACAATTAACACGTTCAGTGCCGGGAGCCCTCCTGGAGGGATCACCTGGTCGCATATGGGATGCCGCGAGCCCTCGCGGAGGGCTCATTTTAAATGTAGGTTTTTCTTAGCGAATACAGCATTATAAACCGTGAAAATAAAATCAGATGTATATTTTAACAAGATTTATTAGTATACGCGTTGGTTTTCATATCAAAGACTTATATTTTTTTTGAATTTTTTGTTCACGGTTACAAATATTCACTAAAAATTTAAAAGGTTGGAAACTACGTATAGCGAGAAGAAACGAAGTAAAATAGTGTTTTCTGGGAAAACACTATTTTACTTCGTTTTACAGTGTTTTATAACACGGTTTTAAACCTAGTGCCGTTGAACATCCGCGATGATTAACTTTAGCGCAAACGTAATGCCGGGTACCCTCCCGGAGGGTCCACTTACAATATGTATGGCGGCATGGCGTATGAGCTCGACGAAAATGGGTGGAGTTGATAGTGTGTAATATTTGTATACTAGCAGCGACCCGCGGTTTTACCCGCATAAGTCTCAATCCCGTGGGCATATTGGGATAAAAAGTATCCTATGTTATTAATCCAGGTTATAAACTATCTGTGTGCCAAAGTTCATCCGTTCAGTAGTTTTTGCGTGAAAGAGTTACAAGCAAGCATCCATCCATCCGTCTTCACAAACTTTCGCGTTTATACTTGTAATAATACTAGGATATAAGGATATATATTTGTTTACACGTTCTCGAAAACGGCTCTAACGATTTCGATGAAAGTTGCAAGATAATGGTTTACGGGGCTAAAAATCGATCTACCTAGGTAAAAAAAACTAGCTAGGTAGGTAGGTACCAGCCCCCCAATTACGCAATGCACGATCAATTTTAAATTGAAACCAATTGAAAAAGATTGCCAGTCCATTGCTTCATAAGTTCGACAAAAAAATTGAGCAGATTTTTTTTGTCGAACTTATGAAGCAATGGACTGGCAATCTTTTTCAATTGGTTTCAATTTAAAATTGATCGTGCATTGCGTAATTGGGGGGCTGGTACTATGGCTTTATGTAAGGTCAAGCTCAGTAAAAGATATTGTTATGTTCCCAAAATAGCACAAACTATTTCTGTTTTGGATTTTTATTTCTAAGTGCTACTGTTAGCCTACAACTACATCATCCCACTGCTACACAAAATCCTCTCTTCATGACTTACACCATTTTCGACCCCGGGTTAATGTGGACCACTAGTGGTTTATTTTGTCCAACCCCTCCCGCATCTTCTACGAGGTCTAAAGCGACGCCTTTTGGCTGTCTCAGTGTTCCACATAGTGGTTATTTAGTTCCACAGCTTATTGGGCATACGGTAGACGTGGCCAGCCTAGGCTCACTTGAGCTTAGCGGCAGTTGAGCAATGAGAGAAATGCAGTGTTTTGGAGCGTAGTATGGTTTCTATTTCTAACAATTAATGTTATTGTTCGTCGCGCGATGGGATCAGAATGGACAGAAGTCTGTCAGCGAGTTTTAGCTTCGTTCGCGTTCGGAACTATTCGGGCAGTTCCGTTAAAAATACGGAAATAGGACCGTGAACATCAAATAATCAAACAAGGATCTCAAAAACGATTAGAGAACCCTTAGTTCCAAGTTATTCCAGAACGTTGAAGAACTTTGAAACTACAAAAATCTTGGGACTGAAACAAACTGACGACATCCTCAATTAATCGTGCGCCCCTTTCTACACTGTCTTTAATTAAATGGCTGTTCCTACAGGATTCTCGAAACTGAACTTAGGCAAACGGGTTCTTGTTAAAGTTTAGTTGTTTGGGACATAATACCTTAGACATAAAATACTTAAAAGCCCCAATCAGTCATGAAAAAACATAGGAATTAAAAACTAAAATGCCATAAACAACGAAACCCGTGGGCGTTTTTGACTTATAGTAGTTGGCCGCACGCGCACAATTATTGATTATGTATCATCTGACGAGTCTCATTATACTTACGAAGGCATTAATCAGTCATGGCGCATTACCGGGAAACAAATTGAGGTGTGGGCAGCGCGAGGAGACATTTTTACGACTCAACACGGTTTAAACTGCCATTGGATACTTAGTTTTAAACTTCGAATGTCAATTAACACCGTTGCTCCGCCATTATGTTTATCATCGGCGCGTACGCAACGTTCTGCCCACGGCGCGCGCGTGTCGTCACGAAATGACGTTTCATCATTATTACTTGTTTAATTTTAATTAATGATTTTCTGTTGTGTTTGTTTCTTGTTGTGTTAAAAACTTTAAGTTATGTTTCGTGTTGTGAGTTTCTAGTTTAGTTTAGAACAGTTTTGCGCTCTGCACATTTTAATTTCATTGTTGTAGGTAAATCGTGTATGACTGTGTCACTTTTCTTCTTGCTGAAAATCGTTTTTCCAGCAAGTCTAAAAGTTGTAAAGGTAGGTAGGTAAAGGTAGTTGGTCATACTGGTAGCCTACCAGTGGTACGTACCGAAAATTATAAAAAAGAAGGAAAAATCGCTAGCAGGCGCCTAAGTCCGTACTATACAAGGCGGCATCCCTACATCGACGCGAAAACTGTTACCATGGATTCAGTACAGACGCCAGCACAACAAGTTACTAGGTACAACCTGTCAAATTTCTATATGTAATAGATTTTCAACTTTATCGCTTAAATCTAAGGTTCAATGTTTATTGGGAAAATTTGATAGATTGGAGTAGGTTGATGTGCTGGCGTCTGTACATGATTCTGAACCCCCCTGTGTCAAAATTCTTCGTCGGTTATTTTAAACAAAATCTGCTGTTTTATAGAAAAGTGCAATACCTACGAGGTAAAATTTTATGGAACAGCTGTTTTTTTTTAATAACCGACTTAATATTTCAACGCAGGGGGGCTCAGAATCATGTACTGAATCCACGGTAACAGGTTTTGCGTCGATGTCCCTGACACCCTGTATACGATGCTGCAGAAGCTGCCTAAGGGCGCTGATCGATGGACTCAGCGCCACATTGTTAGCTTTACTAATATTAAAACTAATCTCAGCAATGTAACAATCGATATAAGTGTTGCTGAGCTCCACGATCAGCTGATTGATTAGCTAGGTAGATGATGAAAAACTCATTCCATTTCCCTCCTTTGTTTGTACTTTAACACTTTCGAGTCCACCCATTTTCTTCGAGCTCATACGCCATGCCGCCATACATATTGTAAGTGGACCCTCCGGGAGGGTTACGTTTGCGCTAAAGTTAACCATCGCGGACTGTCAACGGTCAGGTTTAAAACCGTGTTATAAAACATTGTAAATCGAAGTGAAATAGTGTTTTCTCTTGTCGCTATAAGCAGTTACAACCTTTTAAATTTTTAGTGAATATTTGTAACCGAGACCAAAAAAAATTAAAATATATAAATTCTTGTATTTTAAAACCAACGCTTAACTAATAAATCTTGTTAAAATATACATCAGACTTTGTTTTCGATGGTTTATAATGCTGTATTCGCTAAGAAAAACCTACCCGCCGCGAGGGCTCCCGGCATCCCATGTGCGACTAGGTGAACCCTCCAGGAGGGCTCCCGGCACTGAACGTGTTAATCAAGTGGAAATTGGGTTTTCCTTCTGTTTTCGTTACACTCAGTCATTATAATACCTTTTCAGAACTTCTAACGTTCCATTAACTCCCTAAACCTCGGGTAAAATTCTAATAAATATGTATAAAAACATAAATAAGGCAGTACAAGGTGCGGTAGACGTTGTATTAATATTCCGTTTACTTGAAGTCGGCGGCGGCGTGACTTCGGGAGTAATCGGCTTCTTTCGTTTTTATCTCGGCGTGAAACTGTTTTTGATGGCTCTTACATGTGCGATTATATTTCGTTTTTACTTACTCGTACTTTAGCAGATTTGTAGCTCAATTTTGCTTTGATCGATTTAGGTGTGTACATACTTAGGTAATATTTTTAATAAGTAGAACTCTAACGACTATTACGATCTTTATGGGCTTGTACACAAAAGTGAAAATCGGCGCAACGCAATTCACAACGAAGAAGCTTAGGAAGAAAATCTTATGGAGCCGGCGCTGATTGTTGCGATGCGACGTCGCATCGCAGTTTTGAGTACAAGCCCTAAGTACGTGCGAACCACAACGGTTTTAATGTGGTAAGGCAAACTTAGTGTGCAAACGTAAGTAATGATAGTTTGACGATGGTCCAACTTACTACGAAATGTGAATATACCCATAGATAACAAAAGACTGGCCAGATGCTACTTAGCTGGTTGTCCTCAGTACGATAAAAAAAAATCTGAAATCAACAGCATTGAGATTTCCGATCTGCTGGACTGGCCATTAATAACACAAATGTACCTACACTTCCTCAAACTCAAAGCATTTATTTCAATTAAACCATTTATAGGCACTTTAGAATTGTCGAGGATTAATAGGTCAGTCAGAAATATGAAGCAGTACGGGTCAACTGCCCTAAATTCGCCTGGCCTCCTGTTTGACTATAATGAAAACAGTGCGTCTCGGGACGCTCGACAGAAGTGATAAACTAATCCAAGTTGAACTAAGGGAAGCCAGACAGACTGGCGCCGTAACGCGTTACGTTACGAAGCGGTTTACCCTCCCATATAAGTAATATCTTTTTCATTTTACTTGTATGGCAATCGAAACTTTGAGTTTTCATAGAGAGCTTTAGAGCTTTAGAACGGGCAAGAAACTCCATTCCTCCAACTCATTTCCTCATAGGAAGTGATACCTCCAATTACCATCCGTACCACTCTTGCTACCAAGCATTAAAGTGTCCATGACCATCAATAACAACGCCGTAACCTCAATTGTAACAGCTCCTAAACTTCGAATCAAATAACTATAAAAATAGTTTAAAACCTGCGTGTGTTCTTGAGCGTAGGAGTGGACGTGAATGCACTATCTTAGTCATTATAAATAATGTTGAGATAAGCCATAGACAATAGATCGCCGCCCGGGCGGGTGGGTGGCACGTACGACCAATCCACTCTGACCTTACGTAAGGCTGTATACACGGCTACATTAAGATTAGAGCTGGTTAGGTGTTTCTTAATTCAGCCATTTTTTCTTTGCAATCTGAAGGCCTAGTCCTAGCAAGAAGAACAAATTCAAATTCAAAAGTAATTTATTCAAACTAGGCTGAGAATCAGCACTTTTCGAACGTCAAAATTACATGACAGTCCCCCAAAACGCCCACCCTTCAATCGCTTTCAAAGCGTTTCGCATTTCTACAATGACATGATTGAAATAAGCTTTTCGGTAGCATATGTCAATGCAATGCATTTTTAACCGACTTCCAAAAGGAGAATTCGTCAGTATGTTTTTTTTTTTTTGTATGTTTGTTACGCGATTTCTCCGTCAATTGTGGACCGATTTTGAAAATTCTTTTTTTGTTTGAAAGGGTATGCTTCCGAGGTGGTCCCATATCAATTTTATTAACTTTACTTGGATAGTTTTTGAGTTAGCTTCAATAATACGTATTTTTCCCACTTAGTTTATATGGATGATATAATGATAACTTCCAATCACTGTTATTTACATAGCAGGTTAGTGGTATTTAGGGGTTTCGAATACCGGATTTTTTCAATACCGGTATTAATAGGTACCGTATAGAAAATTTCCAATACCGGGATCCCGGGATCCCGGTATTGGAAATTTTGGACAAATTTTTTTTTGACTTAATATTTTTTTTTTATTCATCTACTAATAAGTTTCACTACAAATAATGAAACACTGTTTTTTAAATATAAAATCACTTATTTAATATAACTTGTAAGTTGCAAACAGAATCTCTTAACAAAAATAATAGGTTATTTTTTTAAATAAAACGTTTAACTTCGAATAATTAGTATCTAAGTAATTACAATTTAGTGATCTATTTATCTTTATGTTTTTATCAAATAAATCTCTTTAAAATAAACATATAATATTTTTTACTAAAATCACAATTAAATCTGTCAAAATCCTTTATGCACGGTGCTTTTAAGGCTATTTCTTCCTGACTTACTAAAGTTACTGCTAAGTGGAACATAGTATTCTTGAGCTATAACGTAATATGATGCATATGATCTCTTTAAAATTAACAATTAAATAATAATATAATATTTTTTTAAACTTAAATCAAATAAATCGTCACAAATTCATAACTGTTTCGGTTCTTTCTTCCTGAAAATGAGTTCGTAACTTCGTAGGAAGAAAAGAGCTTCTAAACTTTTATCTAAGAGCGAGCTTGTTAAACGGTTGCACAAATATGTAGTCGAGGAATCCGAGGATAACGTTTTCTCTGCCTCTACGCTTGTAGATGGAATGCTAAGTAAATAATTATACACCATGTCAACATACCACCACATCTCTCGACCGCCACCAGTACTACCATAAATGCCCATTTCAACTCATGCAATAGACTATATCAGTGCTGGAAGAAGCTTGGGTCGTACTCTTAACTTTCCTTAGAGTTTTAGCTTCTATTTCTGCCACCAGTTGTTTTTCAAATTCAACATTGAGATGCAGGCGTGACAAAGGAATTCTCCCACAGTCACTATCACTATCAATCATCAAAAAGGGATTCCCATTCTGTAAGTTTCTTTGAGATTGTAACTCGCTCTAATCTATCGATGACATTGTGTATCTCATTTGAGGTGGGCTTTATAAAAACAAATATCCTCTTCTTCAGCAAAAAAAGTTTCAGCATCGTGTAAGTATTGGATAACACCAGATATTAACGGCCGTTGCTGGTTAATGCGCATTTGGAGGGCTGAGGCAAGGGTTCAGCTAATGACGATGTCTGCTTGATCTAGTTTTTGCAGCATGAATTTAAGGCAAGCATGAGCCGTCAAAAGTGGGGCAAGTAGTAATAAAATGTACTTAATTAAAAAAAAAAACCACGAGGTACTTAAAATACGCAGTTTTTATAAACTGACCCAGATAAAAAATTGGTTGGAAATATAATGTGTGATAAATAGAAATTGTTTCAATATAGGTGTCTACTGATAATAAAAAAAAATCACCAATACCGGTATCCCGGTATTGGACATTTCAATACCGGTATTGAAAAATGACAAAAAATGTCCGGGATCCCGGTATTTTAAGCCCTAGTGGTATTCGAATTTGTATGGGGTAGGTACCACCACTAAAAAGTGCAAAATAAAAACTTTTTACAAAATAAAAACTTTTTAGAAAAAAGAACAACCGACTTCCAAAAAAGACACTACAAAGTCAAAAATAACTTTTATTTCGGAAGTCGGTGGCGAAAAACCCAAGTTCAAAACCAAGTACACCGACTTCCGAAATTAAAGTTATTTTTGACTTTGTAGTGTCTTTTTTGGAAGTCGGTTGTTCTTTTTTCTAAAAAGTTTTTATTTTGCACTTTTTAGTTGTGGTACCTACCCTACACAAATTGGAATACCACTAATCTGCTATGTAATTGGAAGTTATCATCATATCATCCATATAAACTAAGTAGGAAAAATACGTATTATTGAAGCTAACTCAAAAAGTATCCTAGTAAAGTTAATAAAATTTATATGGGACCACCTCGGGAGCATACCCTTTCAAACAAAAAAACAATTTTAAAAATCGGTCCGCAATTGACGGAGAAATCGCGTAACAAACAAACAAAAAAAAAAAAAACATACAGATGAATTGAGAACCTCCTCCTTTTGGAAGTCGGTTAAAAAGAACAACCGACTTCCAAAAAAGACACTACAAAGTCAAAAATAACTTTAATTTCGGAAGTCGGTGGCAAACAACGAAAGTTCAAAACCGAATACACCGACTTCCGAAATTAAAGTTATTTTTGACTTTGTAGTGTCTTTTTTGAAAGTCGGTTGTTCTTTTTTTGTAAAAAGTTTTTATTGACTTGTAGCGGTTACACCGCGACATAAAAAAAACTACGCAGTAAAAGACATGACGTCACACAATTCCTGCATCTCGCAGTTAGAGTTTACCAAGCGAAAAACATAGATAAGACTATCCGAAATCAACATATGGGCAGTTGCCCGCCAGACATAATACCCGTCTGGTTGGAGGATCCTCCCTTTTCTATGGTGGATGAGTGAACTTTACACCCTGTTCCTCATACCCCTAAATTGGTGACCCCGAGAATGAACGTCAATGCAGCCTTCGTGCAACTACTTCAGCGTGACGTCATCATCATCACTCCCGCAAGCTTTCGTGAGGCGAGTCACACAGCCAGCCAGCACCCACGGCTTCAACGGGTATCCTGACCACCAGCATGCAGCGAACGCGCATTCCTGGTCATCACCCTCAGCCACATCACCCCGACTCACTGGGGAATCACCGCAATCACCTCAATCACCGCAATCACCTCAATCACCGCAATCACCGCAATCACCTCAATCACCACAATCACCACAATCGCCGCAATCACCGCAAACAGTTCCGACCCACCGTGAACTGTGCGGCACCCGGTTCCGACTCACTGGAACCACAATCACCATCGCCGCAATCACTGCAGACAGTTCCGACCCACTGTGAACTGAGCGGCACCCGGTTCTGACTCACTGGAACCACAGCTGGCACTGTGAAGCATCACAAGATCCAAGACTCAGCCCACTATCGACCTCCGGTCTCCGGAGGGGAGTGATGTAGCGGTTATACCGCGACATAAAAAAAAACTACGCAGTAAAAGACATGACGTCACACAATTCCTGCATCTCGCAGTTAGAGTTTACCAAGCGAAAAACATAGATAAGACTATCCGAAATCAACATATGGGCAGTTGCCCGCCAGACATAATACCCGTCTGGTTGGAGGATCCTCCCTTTTCTATGGTGGATGAGTGAACTTTACACCCTGTTCCTCATACCCCTAAAGACTTTTCAATCAACGTTATCGATTATCGAATGTGACTTTGTACGGGCTCTGTGTTTGTCTAGTAACGTCTGCATAATCAGTAAGCAACACTTGGAAAATCGAATGGTGTTAAGTCTCATTTTCATTAGTGGATAATTCGGTCGATATAAAGCATGCGGGGAGTCCCTGCATGTCGGGTAATGACTAATGAATGTCTTATGTCGATAACGCGATACACCGTCTGTGGGGAATCCGCATAGCGGGCGTAGCGACAAATGAAATTCATTGCATCAGTCTATAAAATGTGTGCGGTGATTCACACCCTTCTTGCTTTGAAGGCTCAATTTTTCTGTCGGAGCAGGTTTTCCGTATACCGGAATCCTGGAATATCGACTAATGAAAACCGTTCCCTGCATGGCCCTATCGACCAATGAAAAATGAACCCCTTTGGTCGCGGAGTTATTCAGCTATGATAACAAATGAGACACCTTTCTGACCTTTCAGCCTGTATAGGTATTTTCAGTATACGAATTATCGTTACCATATTCGAACTCTGAATGAGTTATGGAGTTATATTATGTTATATTTAAGAGCCTTAAGGCATACCCGAGGTAATATAGGCAGGTCCTAATAAAGTGGTTAGTTCCTCTCCCGTGGGCGCACGTCATCAGGCCACGAAGAATGGAGTTGTACTCATTGTTGTGATCGGCAAACTGCGGCGTTGTGATATAAATAAATAAATTGTTTTCTAAAGATATCCATCTTTGTTTAGAGTTTAATTGTGCGGAATACGTGGGATGAGATAATTCATGAACGTTTGTAAATTATTGGAAAAAAGTTACTGGTGGATTGACTAATTTTTATGAGTGGTCAACAAGCTGACATTTTGGTACGTTTGGTTCGTTTTCACTTAGTGTCCTTCTGGTCTTCTTCCATTTTGCTCGGCTCCTAAGGTTCGTTGCGTGATTTTACATAGCCTTTAACCTTCCTCAAGAATTAGGCTATCCAATGCAAAAAGATTTTTTCAAATCCGACTGGTAGAACCGGAGATTACCCCCTACATACAAACTTACAAACAACCAAATTATAATATTATTAGTTTAAGTATAGATGTGGGGAAATGACATATAAGTATTTTACTGCCTAATGTTCTTGACCTTGTCATTAACCAATGAAGGTCGAAATATGGGAAAACCTCAGTAACATTATATTTTCCGTGGATTTGCCAAGATTCAAGAATTACCCTCAAAAACAGCTACTGACACAGCGATTTGACCCTTATGTGTCTGACAACTATGCCGCACTTAAAACTGAAGATGTCCTAAAACTCCTCACCACTTCCCAGCCATCTTATAACTTTCTCTTACTCATTATTACTACCCATCTCCATAATATTCAGTGCTCATGAACTGGCACAACAATAAAATAACAGTTCAGCGTCAACGGGCGACGGCTACGGATCTCTCGTTCATTATTCAGCGGTGACACTACGGTGGGGGTCAGAGGGAAGAAAGGTGCAGAAGAACCACTGGTAGGGGATGAGGTTATTGCTGGCATAGGAAATATTGCTGAAATGCTATAAAAGGTACATCCATATTTTGTCAGTTATGTATAAGACAAAATAGGATAGTCATGACTATTCTATTTTGTCTACTGGCGAAATGAGGATGTACCCTCTCTTTATCTACAGGGTGTCAGTTACCATTGTCTGTTACCATGGATTCAGTACGTGATTCGTAAGGTCATCGCTCATTATAGCAGCACGGCTCCGACACGGCAAATACCTTGTCATTCAAGTTAGGATTTTAAGTCAAATCCATACAATGGCTATACAGAATAGTGGACGGCTCGCAGGCAGTGAGCGGCACACGAGCCGTCACACGTCGGGCCAACAGCGCGCTTCAAGCGAGGAGCCGGCTCGCCAGCGCCTCGCCGTCCGCGCGGTCACGCCTCGCCGGCCGCACGGTAACGCCTTGCTTGTGAATAAACAATAAACTGTTACCTCGCCAGTGGCGTGCCGGCAGCGAGTGGTCGCCTTGCTGACGGCGCGTTGGCGACTAGCCGTCGCCTTGCTTCCGGCGCGTTGGCGACTAGCAGTCGCCTGACGACTAGATTTTTCGAGGCGGTGCCGGGGCGCAACCGTGCTGGAGCGGTGCTGTTATAATGGGCGATGACCTTGAACCCCCCTGCGTTGAAATATTTCGGTTATAAAAAAAAAAACTGCTGTTTCATAGAAAAGGTTCAGAATCATATACTGAATCCACGGTAACAGGCTTCGCGTTGATGTCCCTGCCAACCTGCATAGGTACAGCCATAAAAAAAGCCATAATTAACTTCTTTCTTATATCTATGGGTACACCTCTACCTAACCCTGCGACAAATAATAGGCGCGATGTTATATGACGTGTTCTATTTATATATTTTGTTTTATTTCAGCCATTATGTGGCTTGTGTGTAGTTAATGTTCGTTATTAGAAAAAGCCTTCAAAGGATATTAACAAGGTTCTTTGGATTTTCGCTACCAACCTATTTAATTGGACAACCTTTTTATCACATCATGAGCAATTATTGTACCTCCACCCAGCTCGTTCCTACAGAAAGTTAACACTGTTTCTCCTCTTGGGGGTCGTCCATAAATCACGTGACGCTCGAAAGGGGGGGAGGGAGTTCGGAAAAAATGACATAAGAAAAAAAAAAAAAAAAAAAATATCAATACATCGGCAGAATAAAGCACATAAGTAGCTCGCTTGTTCGAGCTTGAATCTCAAGTAGCGTCCTTTTTCAACCTCTTGTTTAGCACGAATCTTGCGACGTTATAAAACACATAAGTTGAGATTCAAACACGAAAAAGGGAACTGACTTATGTGCTATAGTCCGCCGACCCGACTTTATAGATATCGTGTATATATTTTTTCGTTTAACACGCATTTCTAAACCGAAAAGCAGCCCCCAAATTTTCTTTCTTTCTTTCTATTTAAAGATAAAATATTCTGTAATTTTTGCACCAAAAAATCGCAATACATATTACTTTGGGTAGGGGAGGGGTTAGTCCAAAACCTCACCACGTATCACCAGGGGGGTTTAAAAAGTTGCTTAAAATATCACGTCATTAATGGACGATCCCTTACTTGATGTAGTTAGGGTTCACTAAGAGATTTTGTCAATTACATAGATAACAGCTCCATTTCGCTCATAGAACCAGCGTTCCTGCCACTACTTTTGCCACAGAGCGTGGTAAGTAATCACGACTATTTTCCTACTTCGTTGTTAGTAGAAATTGACCTTCGGAACTGCCCTGCTCAGTGGCTCAGCTCCAATGATGGCAGCTTCATTTATACGATGCCCTGAGGACACGGGACTGTCGTAAAGTAACAGGGATTGCTCACCACTGCGCCGCTGAGGTTTTCACTCAACTCTCCTCTTTTTATGGATGCCGTTAATTGCTGTTTGGTGAGATAAGCAGCATTACGTGACAATTTTTCTTTAGTACATTCTTAGTTTGCAATTTTTTGAAAATAGATACATTCGTTTACAAGTTATTCATGGTTATTTTATGCCATGGAATCATCGGCATAGTTTACCCCAGTTTAGCCCGATTGAAACTTTATGGCCGCTCGGAACATGATACGAGTCGCAGCGCAGTAACAAATTCACGTGACAGCGGGGGTGAGGGGTGCGGTACTGCGCAGCGAGTAGCGCACTTCAGACACGCGAATTAAGTTTGACGCGTACTATACTAGAATCTATCTTTTTTTTTTCTGATACGTGTTAATGTCAGCAACTATAATGATAATTATACCATACCTACTAATGCTCATGATTTGTTTTCAACCTTTTGCTTCAGAAAATGGCGATTATTAAAATATAAATTATGTAAACTAAGTATAATTTTGTTCTTAGGTTGATATTATTAACAAAATACCACGAAACACTAATTACAGTTACTTATTAATTTCCAGTTTGATAATTTCTACTACAAAATATAGCTTTACCGCGAATTTTACGCAGGATCTTTAAGGTCAATCTAAATCGGGAGTCGCCGAGCCCTCATATTTCTGGCGATTAAATCCGATCCACTGCTCAGCAAAATAGAATTTTCTCGTCGCTCGTCCCTCAAATGATAAATATAATGGTGTGTCAATTCTTAATTGACTTGTACTAGAATGTGGCTCTCAATAGGTTAGGTGTGCAGTGTCGTGTTGCAACGCTGCAATTGTTATTGGGTACAACCAGTTGTCAGAATTAGCACGGGCGAATAATCGGGTCGATTTACTGTGGCAACCTTGGTGGCTCTCGGTAAATATTATAAAACTAGCTTTTGCCCGCGACTTCACCCGCGTGGATGTCGGAAAATATCCCATGGGAACGTAACCGGGATTAAAAATACCCTATGTGTTAATAATCCAGGTATCTACGAGTAATTACGCAACACATTTTCGTAAACGATTCCGACTAATCTGTTTCATTTTGACAGTTCAACAACATTCATTGCGTTATTTACGTTGTTGAACAGATAATATTTTCGAACATATGAAGCAATGGATTAGTAATCTGTTTCAAAACGATTCAAATTCTGATTGATCGTGTATTACGTAATTAGGGTACTGGTTCTAAACTATCTAAATCTGTTCTGCCGTTTTTGCGCCAATCCGGAACATAAATCCAGGCAAAAGATAAACGGACAAAAATTCTTCTTTAATATTTAATTTTATTATAATGTTTAGCTAGTAAGTAATATACCCAGTTACCAATTGGTTCGAAACACTGGGCCGGCTCTTGTCCAAATCACCGATTTAATCATTGATGATTGTATTAAAAGTTTAATGTAATAAGTACGTGTTAGGAGTCTGCCCAGTAAACCGTATCCATACCGTGCTTGGACCATGTAAGGCAAAAAAATATTCTTTGTATTGAAAAGGGTGAGACTAAGGCCAGGGCGTGCACTAGCGGCCAGGCCGCAGCGGCCAGAGAATAGTCGGTGGGGCCGCTGGTCGCGTACGGCCAGGTGCGCGTGCTCCATGGCGATTTCATACTAATGTATGTATCTCGCGACCTGGCCGCAGCGGCCTGGCCGCTAGTGCGCGCCTGGCCTAAGCCCAACAGGCCGTTCCGTCACCGACCAACACCGTCGCGTGCCATGCAGGGAGCTTCAACAATATTGTCGGTGAGAATATTTTGCCGATACACTTCGTGCATGGCACGCGAGTAATAGCGACGTTGCCAAACCAATGCGCACAGGCGGGAGCATTCGGGTTATAACCGCGTACGATGACCGTTCTAAACCCGTTATAAACGGGTTATTAACGTGTTGCCACTCTGTTACCGTCAGTTCCACAAGACGTATGTACCCTTTCGTTGTTAAAATGGAGGATGAAAAACTGATTGAAATGGTCCGCAAATACGAATTTTTATATAATTTAAAACATTCGAAATATATGGATAATAACAAGAAAGAAATTGCGTGGAAGCAAATTGGGGAGCAACTAAAACAATCTGGTAAGTTTTTTATTATTTAATTTGGTATATTATTATTTAATTACGTGTAGTAATTATGAAGTATTGTAATAGGTATAGGTAGTATTTAAACATAGTACTAGCCGGTCAAAACGAGAAAGGGATTGAAAATACTATTATTTTCATTAGCAAGTATAAATTATGTTACTTATGTGAAAAAATAAATCTATGGTTTGTTTGAAACTACATAATAATTATATTCTACTTCTGTGTTACTCTCATTGTTGTTTAGGTAGTAGGTAAATATGAATTGTCTGTCTACAAGTAGGTAGGTACAGAATGGTGAGTGCCTACCTATACAGGGTTCATTTAAATTTTCTAGCGAAACTCCGTAGGCGTAATGGGTATCGATAACTTAACACGATACAATAAAAACCAGCATTCGATTCTTGGGTCGGGCAAAGTGTTATTGGGTTTTCCATCTGGAATTTCTCAGTAGCAGCCCAGAGTCTGAATTTGTGCTCGGTTGATGGCAATAAGCTCGCCCTGGGACTTATACATAACTGGCGAAATGTGGGTGTACCTGCTACAGATACACCTCTGCCCAACCCTTCGGGTAACAAGGCGTGATGTTATGTGTAATGTAAATATTGTAAAAAATGGACCGCGATACTTTGTAAAATGGCTCTTAATATTTTTTACCCACGTTTCGTTTTTACCACCCATCATACAAATACAATGTAATGTTATAATGCCATTAACTCGTTTGAAATTTTATTTAACAGCTGTTGCTTGTAAACAAAGGTGGCAATGCCTCAGAGATGCATGCAGGAGGGCTTTAAATAAAAGAAAAGGAAAAACCGGTCGTGCAGCAAAAAACCGGAAAAAATGGAAATATGAGCATGAAATGGCGTTTATGGTTCCCTTTTTCGTGGAAAGAAAAACTAAAGATTCTGTCGAAATTACAAGCGATGATGAACTTTCAGATAGTGCCGATGAAAATCATGCGATAGAATACATCGCTTCAGAAAAGCCCAACACCGACACTAAGGTCTACGACAGTCCAGCTGATGTTAGTGATGCTAGCAGTACTAGAATATCAGAAGAAATTCTTCATGATGTGTCACAACAACAAAAAAATAGAGAGAAGCCAAAAGCAGTAAAGAGAAAAGCAGTTCAAACAGAGCCATCAGCACCTGCTATGTTAATGGCAAAAATGCTCGATGACCAAAACAAAGTTGAGCCATCCCGGGGACATGACGAGTTAGATCGCTTTTTTTTAAGCATTTCTGATACTGTTAAGAAGTTCTCACCGTATGTACAAGCACTGGCCAAAAATAAGATATTTTCTCTGGTCTCTGAAATGGAATTGCAACAACTGGCCCCACCTAGCTCAACTCCATATACCTTCAAGCCGTCCCCGCAGTCGACAAGTACTACTGCAACGCCAACGAGTCCTGAAAACTGGAATGATCAGACGCAACAGTTGTATCAATAAAATACACGTATGCAAAATACAACATACTTAAATGAATATCACAGATTTTTTGTATTTTACTTACCGTAGACACTGCTAGCATTTTTCTTGGTATAAGACTTTCTCTAAATGTGGTGTTTCTTCTAGTGATAATATTTTTAATAATTCATTAAATTGATACGAAAGTACATATAAAATTTCCTTTGTCATAATTGTGCTTGAATTATGTCCAGTATTCGCCCTCGTTTTCTTTGTTTTAAAGCGTCTCTAATCCAGTAACGTCTTGATCGTGTGATATTATTGTTTTCTCTTTCTTCTTCATCTAAAAAATTGCTATCATTTCCAATTCTCTCACGGACAATAATTTTCGAACAAAAATATTCACTCGCTCTTCCTGCCGCGGGTGCCTCAGGTGAACTACTACAACCAAGTGAACGGGAACTGATATGACACGTGAATGATATGCCGATGCTCCGGCATGTTAAATGCTCTTGACACGTTCTAGTGGGCATAGTACTCCGTGTCATGTTCTTTCCGGGCCTTATACGTTCATATAGCACGGTCATGGTATGGTACGGTGTAGTGGGCACACTTTTCAAAAAGAAACTGCTTTTACGTCCTTAAAAAGATATCGGCTATGGTATCGGATTGGTGATTAACACCAACGTCTCTATTTAACTAACTGGCAATTCTATTTTCAAAGAAGGCCAGCAGTAGCAAATATTGGAGGACCATCATAGACATTTTTCTATGATGGTGTCTCCGATATTTTCTAAAAACTGAAAATAATTCATTCAAGATCATTCTTTTTACCCAACTACGGCAAAGCCAAAAGGAAGAGTTATCAGGTCACCAAACGATTCCATTTCACGTTTTAGAAACATGACTAGCCTCCGGCGTCCATCCTAGTAGTTTTAAACCCTCTTTATAAATCAAAAGACCGATATAAACTTAATTAGGACCCATATGTATCCCTCTTCCGTCTAGCACAAATGTTAAACTAGGTTTCGTAGACAAGGCAGTGTGAACTTTGTACGATCTGAAACCAGTTCATCATCAGCAGTTGTCGTAGTAACAGAGGTAGATTGAACGGCAATAAATAATACAATAGTGTTCGGAATGGGCGCAAATTAAAGTGGGATGTGTGTTAATGAATTCGTCCTTCCTTTCTTAGGGTTTGCACGCGTTTTGCGGTCAGCAGGTAAACCAATATTTGGGGTCCTCATTGGAGGTAATAGATTTCAAGGCGATAGGCACAGGTAGATTCTCACAATCACATAAATAACAAGTCCTGTGGCTGAATGTCATATACACCGTGAAATTTGAATCACAGTTTTGCTAGAACAAACGTTGTTCAGACCATGGTCTACTACCATTCTATAACATACATAAAAAAAAAAGTCAATGGTATTTGAAAAAAACACAAAAAAGACTGATTTATTTACTTGCATTTCGGCCCGCATTGGCCGGACATCCTTGTAGTCCACGTGGACTCCTCATAACTCTTTTGAATGCCATATTGCTACCGCGATGAGTCCTTTGATGTTACGGTTAATGTTTGAACACGTTTGAGCAACATAAGACTTATTTGAGAACGCCTAGTTTAGTTTGTTTTAATAACGTATAGAATGGTAGTAGACCATGGTCTGAACAACGTTTGTTCTAGCAAAACTGTGATTCAAATTTCACGGTGTATTACAGATCTACTAACTAGCCTGCAGGTCGTCATAATCATATAGGTGCCGCGAATCATATTTTAATCAACATACAACCTAACACTAACCTGCAAATTGCAAAAAAAATAAGAAAATTTGTATTTCGTGTACCCTTAGCAATTTATTTTAGTGTTAAAGAGTTGATTAAATTAAAAAAGCTTAGCAATCACTTAAAGTCTCGACTGTAACAAAAGATCCCACATAAAACGAACTAAAATCACTTTCCAGCAACAATTTGGGCTTTTCAAGGGTTCAATGGAGCAAATCTTCCAAGTTTCGTTGTTCCCGACGACAGATAGTCTCGGGCGCGAATTGAATCGGATTCAGACGAAAGATTAGCTCCGAATAAGTAACGGGAAAAGTTTGATTATTTGCTCAGTGTCTACTGGGAGTTGCACGATTGTTATCTTCGACGGGATTATTAGAAAGCCAAGGAGTAATGCTATCAGGGCCGTCTTTAACCTATTGGAGGCCCTGGGCACATCAGGATCATGGGGTGTGTAGATAAGCAAAATTCTAAAATTAATCAACAATTATTTTAAGGGAGAATGCCCATGAACTGGCACAGTCAGTGTGTATAAAACAATTGATGTGCTAAAAAAACAAATTTTTCTGTCACGAAATATTAGCATTTAGTTTACCCTGGATAAGTTTTTCGACTTTATTTGTTTGCTAATTAGATAATTATTCAATGTCATCGCCGCATTCGGTCTCATTTTATGTATTTTGATAGTTGGAAAATTTAATTTCTTATAATGTCCAATACCTACCATGAACCCAAACTAGGCAGTTTCATCTTTATTTTTTTCTTTTGTATATTTACGCAATCTTGTCTTCTTGTGCTGAAACAAAAGGAACTCTCAAATTGCAACACGAACGCTGGTCTTCCACATCCAATCAACACCAGATTCTTCGAAAGGTGGCTTGATATACAGATCGTCCGACTTTTGTTTAACGATTCAAAGAATCATCTGGATCGACTGACTTTTGTAAGACATCAAGAATAACCCAGTTCAAAAATCAATCTGCCGAGCCTTTTTATGCAACTATGTTGGGGTCGGCTTCCAGTCTAACTGGATGCAGCTGAATACCAATATTTTACATGGAGCGACTGTCTATCAGACCTCCACAACCCAGTAACTGGGTAATACGATACTCCTAGGTAAGACTGATGTCAGACTTTTGGACTTCTGAGGACTCGTAACGACTGAAAAAGATCCACGAGTGACAGCCGGGACCAAAGACTTAACGTGCTTTCCGAGGCACGGAGGAGTCTCGATATGTAAAGATGGGTCACCTATCTACGGACCAACCCCGGCAAGCGTAGTTTAACCTGATAGATCGACCCATGCGGCTGTTATTACTTAGCCATAAGCTCCTCTCCTCTCAAGAATACCCAGTTAAACTACAATATTCGATTTATTTTATGTATGTTTAGTAGTAAAAGTAATTTCTAATTTTTACGTTAATTGAAACGTGAATATTTAATTACATTTTCAATAGGTCTTTACTGAAATTGATTGATAATTTCTCCGACAAATTGGTATTAGAATATTCATAGAATTAGTTAGCTCTATTTTTATCTGGGTTTTGTAGTTGATTTCTACAGTAATCGCCGTTTACCAGAGACGGAACTATCACTTAGACGTACTTCATCAAAATTAGTTCAATTATTCTCAGTTTCAGTACAACAAATTCTACTGAAAACTCTTTCACTCGATGTGTAAAACATAACGATGTTAATATAAGACACGCCAACCCTACCGTAGGGCCGTCACGGCATCATAAGTGACAGCGATCAAATATAATTGGTGCGACACTCGTTACCATAACACGCAGAGTTCGAGACACGTCACGCCGTCACGCGTGCTGTAACGAGCAATATTGAGGAATGACATCTCATCCATCATCGGAGTGGTGACGTGATCTATCGGGCAGCGTGATTCCCACGGACGGTAGTTGGGACTTAACTGGTGCTAACCAAACCCAATGGTCACATTATTTGAAGATACCCATTTTTTAGTTCCTGATACATATGCCACGTTTGAAAAGCTTAATATTGTAGACTTTATAAAGGATCTCTGTACCTAATGCTAATAATCACGATATACGATAGTATGTATGCTTTTAATTTAAGTGGTGTAGGCTATACAACAGTATTTGATGAAAATGGTTCCTATCAATACATTCCCGCAATGCCGCAATGTATGAGGTTGAGGTATCGTTAGACTCTGGCTATATATTTTTTAAATTATAGTTTGGCGGCAGTATGGCTCCATATTCAAATGGATAAAAAAAAATACAATATGGGTACCTATCCAATTGAAGGCCTCGTTGAGCGCATTCCAAACTATAAAATTTATTGGCATACATTTTACATAAGTAGGGAGTAAATACAAAACAAACATTTCATCCCCACGTCATCAACGCCTCGCCTCGCCTCGCCGGAGAGTATAAAACCACCTTTAGGCTGCCTATCCATCGGAGCGTAGAGGAGAAAAGAGGAGCGCAGATGTGCCAATATTAACCAATAGAAACTTGACTCCGCCCCTGAGTTTAGATTTGATTGGTTAATATTGGCACATCTCCGCTCCACTCCTCTCCTCTCCGCTTCAGTGGACAGGCAGCCTTAGTGCTTCAAAATTAAAGCTACCTAGCATGACATGTTTTAAAATAAAAATTATCACTAAAATGCATAAAATAAAATAAATAAAAATAAAACACAACTGCCAAAAAATTAACTAAAAAATAAATAAAAAAACAAGTTGTATTCGTTAATACAAAGCCAAAGGTCACTCATTTTGCTCGCTGACTAAACAGATAAATAAAATTGTCATTGCTGTCGGGGGACCGTTGTGTCGTTGTGTGGAACACTTTACTTTATTTAAATTACGTTTGGTCGAGATTGACCAGTACCGAGTACTACCCAGTTGTATTACCCAGACACTAGGTCGTGGAGGTCAATAGGCACTCGCTCCATGTAAAATACTCATAATCAGCTACATCCAGTTAGGCGGATTGATTGAAATAAGTACCTATCTACATTATAATAAAAAAAGACCCCAAATTGATTCGGAACAATATTGATTCTAATCCATATCTCTTTCAGCTTTGCTTGTTTTGAAAACATTGATAATAATAAAAAC
Organism: Conistra vaccinii; assembly: GCA_948150665.1. Lineage (NCBI taxonomy): Eukaryota > Metazoa > Arthropoda > Insecta > Lepidoptera > Noctuidae > Conistra > Conistra vaccinii. The sequence continues at coordinate 9,173,599 of OX411317.1, read as the reverse complement.
TTTTTACAAAAAAAGAACAACCGACTTCCAAAAAAGACACTACAAAGTCAAAAATAACTTTAATTTCGGAAGTCGGTGCATTTGGTTTTGAACTTTCGTTTTTTGCCACCGACTTCCGAAATTAAAGTTATTTTTGACTTTGTAGTGTCTTTTTTGGAAGTCGGTTGTTCTTTTTTTGTAAAAAGTTTTTATTTTGCACTTTTTAGTTGTGGTACCTATCCCATACAAATTCGAATACCACTAACCTGCTATGTAAATAACAGTGATTGAAAGTATCATTATATCATCCATATAAACTAAGTGGGAAAAATACGTATTATTGAAGCTAACTCAAAAACTATCCAATTAAAGTTAATTAAATTTATATGGGATCACCTCGGGAGCATATCCTTTCAAACAAAAAAACAATTTTCAAAATCGGTCCACAATTGTCGGAGATATCGCGTAACAAACATACAAAAAAAAAAAAAAAAACATACAGACGAATTGAGAACCTCCTCCTTTTGGAAGTCGGTTAAAAAGCCTTATAGGTACAGATTCTTATCCGCGACCTCTTTTATTTGCCTGACACACTTCTTTACTCATGTAATCCCGCAGGATTGGCAACATACATGATGGTACAGGCGAAGTAAATTAATATGTAGGAATATACTGTAGCCCCTGTCTGTAGCACACCTGTCACCTGCTGTCTGTTGAGTTAGAAACAAAACTTGATTTTGCATACTATTGTATAGAATCAAGTTCTTGTTTTGACTCTACGCACGAATAGATTCCTCTTAATTTAATCTTCTATTCGACCAAACTAAATCCTAAAAGGTAGGAGTCCGTATCGAAGTTGCGACAAACAAATGCGCGACAAATGCTAGGGCGACAGTACGATAGGTCGACCATCAGTGGTGCGACAGCACATTTTGTCTAAAGACAAAAGCAATTATCTATTAGTAGTAGACCGATTTAATGACTCTTGGGTCGTTCCGTAGTTTCGTGCAAAAAGGATTTCCATACTATTTTACCCATGTTTTTATCTTTTTATTTTTATTTTTTAAGCAATATAGATAAAAACATAGTCACTTTAAAAGGAGTATCGCTAATATTACATTTTAATTCGGTAATTCGTTTTAAAAGCTAATAAAACTGTGTGTAAATTCATTCCTCTCTGTTTCCAACTAGGGACCTCGGCGGATGTTTTCATGTTTATTTGTTTACATTCAAATTGAAAACTTTAATAATTACGGTTTATAAGAACCAAACCCCTGACCTATTATTTAAGTATTTTGAATTAACCTTTGGCTTAGTAAAAGTAAAAGAAAAGCATTTTTTTCTAATTGTCATAATATAAACTTCATCGCCATCCACACTCGGAAACTTCAAAATTTTGTAGATGGTTTATTCTGTCCCTAATACAGTTCAGGTCACAACGTGTTTCTACTGGTCCGTTAGCCACGGCAAACAGAGAGAGGTGGACGTACTTCTATCGCTGTCAAAATTATTTACGATCTCCGCATTGTTGATAGTGCTTCGTCCAGAAATAATTTCATCACATTCCTGCTATTTCACAAGGTATTGTAGTAAGCAAATCATTATAAATACTTCATATGTTTATCTTTCAAACTGATTTTGATCCTCCTCTCGTCGGTCAAGCAAACTCCAGGAGTCGATTGTCAAATTTCGCGTGTCGGTCAACAACGGTCAACCGCGTTCTGACGCCTGTTTTTTCCTGACATATATTGCCTGTGGACACTATACCGATCTTATTCTAACTTATACAGAGTGTAGAGGAAAAAACAGGAAAGGTATAGAACATCACATGCTAAACATCGACTAAATGTTTCGCGCCGGAATGATTTATTCTTTTAGTCTGTGGGGAAGTGTCTGCAAAATGGCTGACGTCTCTTGTTTACATTTTGTTTTTGTGATTTCGATATTGTTTTTTGAGGCAACAAGCCTTTGTCTGGTGTTTTTCCATCAGTAAATAACATCCTACGACTGAATGTATATTCAGATTTGAATAAAGTGCATCGTAATAAAAACTGTGATCCAAAGTTTAAGCGAACTTTTTTCGCCGTTCACTTGTAAATATGGTGTTGTGAAATTCGTTAAAAAACATGTAATTTTATCAGTTGAGACTGTGTGTGCACGTGTCCACGACAAAACAATAGATAAGCTACGATACAAGTGGGTTTTTTTGTTACGAGTTCTCCGAAACAAAAAAGATAAGAGCCCTTTGTTATCGAGGTGTCGGGTTACGGCGCGGTGACGTCATGATTGGTAAGCATTTGTTTTATTTTTAGTTTAAAAGTAATGTATGCAGAGGTGTGGGGTTTTATTTAATTTATTAATGTACAATAGTGTATCAATTAAAAAAAAAAATAATTATTGCAATTTTCGTTTTCACTTTTTTTCAAAAAAAATCTTTTTGACGCTAATGGGGAAAAAACCCCCTTCTCGCGACTTTACATTAAAATTAACAATATATTACGAAAAAAAACATTTAGCTATCCATTTCTATTGTGTTAGCTTTTTTTATACTGATTCCAACGGTGTAAGTGGTATAATCAGCTCCCATACAAAACTTTAGAGATATCGTAGTTTTAATCTCAAGTGGTCACGCTTCTGGGTGGTCCCCTGAGGGGTAACAGATGCGCTTTGACAGATCCGCGTGATGGCGCTGAGGGGGGCTTGACCGTTGAGAGGATATTATTCTCAAGTTTCTAATGTATTCGGTAACGATATTATTAAACAAAAGGTTTATTTTTTTCATTCATCTCCACTTCATTACCGTCCGTTCCCTCCGTTTTTGACTACTGTTTAGGAGCCTTGAATTATTTAAAAACAGTGATTTGGTTTCCTTCCACGAAGTTGATTTTTTGAGACTGAATTGAAATGAAAGTCTGAATTGAAATAAAAGGCTAAATTGAAATAAAAGACGGTGATTATTGAAATTATATTGTTTTATTTAGCTAGTTTAAATTACCATCTTTTACGGTTCATTACCATCCTAACCTATTTCGGAACAGTTTTACGGTATTTCATTGCCATCCCGACTTATGTCATTACCATCGCGCCCTAATTCATTACAATCCTTTCAATTTTCATCACCATCCAGTTGTTAAATTTCAATCGTCATTTTCTCCGTGATTATACAAGATAATAACGTGCCTTCCACTTTAAACGAACCTGGTGACAATTAAAATTCGTTTATATAAAAAAAAAAACATAAAATGTAATATTTATTTTTATTCTGTGGAATGGTTCTTTTTGCACGAAACGACGGAATGAACCTCTTGCATCTTTCCTTGTTGAAAAAGGGAAAGACTCATAGAGTGCACTTACACTTTATTTTTGCCAAGTACTTAAATAAAGTACCTAGCATTTTATATGAATACACACCTTATTCTTATAACAGTAATGATCTTAATTCGTAAAGCGAATACGAACAACGCATATGAACTTTATTTTTATGATGATACATTTATTTAAATTTCATATTCGTATGAAACGCCTACAAGACTTAGCAAAGTAAACTCGAAGTGCGGTCTTGCCTTTAGAATACATTTACGAGTGTACAGAAAAGAAACGTGAAAGGTTTGTAAAACTCTGGAATAATTTCCTCGTCTCACCCGATTGTCTCTATATCTCTAAACGACATTATAAGCAACTATTATACAAATTCATACTATATGCTATATTATCATTTATAATTTTATGATATTTTATTTTCCTACTTATACTTAAGTTTGTGAGAAGTGATGGATGGACGTTTGTAGCTCTTTCACGCAAAAACTCCTGAACGGATTTGGGTGAAATTTGGCTCACAGATAGTTTATAACCTGGAATAACACATAGGATACTTTTTATCCCGATATTCTCACGGGATCGAGACATATGCGCATGAAACCGCGGGGCGCTGCTAGTAATCCATACTAATATTATAAATTCGAAAGTAACTCTGTCTGTCTGTCTGTCTGTCTGTCTGTCTGTCTGTATGTTACCTTTTCACGGCTAAACCACTGAACGGATTTCGATGAAATTTGGCAAGGAGATAGATGGCATCCTAGAGAAGGACATAGGGTACTTTTTGTCTCAAAAATAACCCCCAAGGGGGTGATATAAGGGATGAAAGTTTGTATGGGAAACTCAATATTTCTAAGTTGGGGATATGGAAATTCAAATTTATGCTTTTGGTAAGAAATAAAGAATTACGCTTTTCAGCGTTTTTGTAAAATCATCCCCCAAAGGGGTAAAATAGGGGTTGATTTTAAAATTCACATGTATTATTGATTATTTTTGTTGTCTCTTATTTTTAAGAGATTTAAGGTGTGGTTCCAGTGAGTCGGAACCGGATGCGGCACAGTTCACGGTGAGTCGGAACTGTCTGCGGTGATTGTGGCGATTGTGGTGATTGTGGTTCCAGTGAGTCGGAACCGAGTGCCGCACAGTTCACAGTGAGTTGGAACTGTCTGCAGTGATTGCGGCGATTGTGGTGATTGTGTTGATTGTGGTGATTGCGGTGATTGAGCTGATTGAGCTGATTGCGGTGATTGAGCTGATTGTGGTGATTGAGGTGATTGTGGTTATTTCGGTGTTTTCGGTGATTGAGGTGATTGCGGTGATTGCGGTGATTTCGGTGATATCGGTGATTATTTTTGTTGTCTCTTATTTTTAAGAGATTTAAGGTGTGGTTCCAGTGAGTCGGAACCGGGTGCGGCACAGTTCACGGTGAGTCGGAACTGTCTGCGGTGATTGTGGCGATTGTGGTGATTGTGGTTCCAGTAAGTCGGAACCGGGTGCCGCACAGTTCACAGTGAGTTGGAACTGTCTGCGGTGATTGCGGCGATTTTGGTGATTGTGGTGATTGCGGTGATTGAGCTGATTGAGGTGATTGCGGTGATTGCGGTGATTGAGGTGATTTCGGTGATTGCGGTGATTTCGGTGTTTTCGGTGATTGAGGTGATTACGATGATTTCGGTGATTATTTTTGTTGTCTCTTATTTTTAAGAGATTTAAGGTGTGGTTCCAGTGAGTCGGAACCGGGTGCGGCACAGTTCACGGTGAGTCGGAACTGTCTGCGGTGATTGTGGCGATTGTGGTGATTGTGCTACCAGTGAGTCGGAACCGGGTGCCGCACAGTTCACAGTGAGTTGGAACTGTCTGCGGTGATTGAGGTGATTGCGGTGATTGCGGTGATTGAGGTGATTTCGGTGATTCCTCAGTGAGTCGGGGTGATGAGTCTAAGGGTGTTGACCAGGAATGCGCGTTCGCTGCATGCTGGTGGTCAGGATACCCGCTGAGCCGTGGGTGCTGGCTGGCTGTGTAACTCGCCTCACGAAAGCTTGCGGGATTGATGATGATGACGTCACGCTGAAGTAGTTGCACGAAGGCTGCGTTGACGTTCAGTCTCAGGGTCACCAATTTAGTGGTATGAGGAACAGGGTGTAAAGTTCACTCATCCACCATAGAAAAGGGAGGATCCTCCGACAAGACGGGAGTTATGTCGGGCGGGCAACTGCTCATAAGTTGATTTCGGATAGTCTTATCTATGTCGTTCGCGTGGTAAATTCTAACTGCGCGATGCAGGATTTGTGTGACATCATGTCTTTCATGCGTAGTTCGTATGTGGCGGTGTAACCGCTACAAACATTACCTCCTTACTAATAAATGTTGTATAGCGTCTGTATAGTTAAACATATAGTATAGTTACAAAGCTTTGTCTTCTTCTTTCGAATGTCAAATTACTGACGACTGAAAGAGATCATTTTTTCATTTTGAGGTACGCAACCCTAAAATGTGCCAGTTACTTTTTCATGCCGTAAGGGCTGAACGGATTTAGTTGAAAGGCGTATGGTCTTTTAACTAAATCCGTATAGGCCATGATCTGGGTTAGGATAGAGGATAATCTGAATCCCGGTAGTACGGTCCTGTGGGATATTTTCCGACCTTTACGCGGGCGAAGCCGCGGGTAAAAGCTAGTAATATTATAAATGTGAAAGACTGTGACTATCTGTTTACCTTTTCACGCTTGAACCGGGTCCGAGCCCATTCGTCCCCTAAGATTCGCACCCTGTGCCCACTCGTCCCCTGGAACTTTTGCATCAAACCGATCGTTAGGAAATTTGATAGTTAGGTAGCCTGGTACCTGGAAATGGACATAAATATGCTACCTTTCATCCTGGATATTTTTATTTAAAAAAAGAACGTAGACGAAGTCGCTTGCAACAGCTAGTACTGCATGTTCCATCCCACATGATATCGTTCAGTATCTACTTACAACATGTAACATCGCCGCGGGGCACATACATCTAAAGAGGTCGAACATTTAAAATTATTGTTTTTATCGCCGATAAGTATGATAATTATTCTTTCCTAATTATAATTAAAAATGCACGTCGTAAAGTTATTGTCGTTTTGTATAATTGTCGGCAGAGCTTTTTGTTCAAAGATATTATTTAAAGATAAATTGGTATCAAACTGAGTTGTTACTTGTTATTAATTAATACTTTCAACCGTATTTAACGGTATTTTATTAATTTATAACGACATATTTTTAGTAGATTTGGAAATTATCAAAAATAATAATAATTTATCTCACTGAAGTTTGATTGTTTTTTCTTACCATCTGCCTCTCCGCTAATCATTGTTCTTGGCATCGGACAATTCAAAAGTTTTCGCGATAGCCGTCTAGTTTTTGAAATTACATTTTAAAATCGAAACCCGGCTAGCCTCTACCTAAGTAGTTTTAAGTAGGTAAACACGGCTACATGAGGAGCTCGTGGCTAAATAAAAACAAGCCGCACGGGTCGATCCATCAGGTTAAGCTACGCTTGCCGGGGTTGATCAGTGGATGGGTGACCATCTTTACATACCGAGACTCCTCCGTGCCTCGGAAAGCACGTTAAGCCGTTGGTCCCGGCTGTCATTCGTGGATCATTGACAGTCGTTACGAGTCGTCAGAAGCCCGAAAGTCTGTCACCAGTCTTACCAAGGGGTATCGTATTACCCAGTTACTGGGTTGTGGAGGTCAGATAGGCAGTCGCTCCATGTAAAATACTGGTATTCAGCTGCATCCGGTTATCACTGGAAGCCGACCCCAAGATAGTTGGGAAAAAGGCTAGGAAGATTGAAGATTGGACACGACCACATAATATCAAACTATAAATTTCCAGTATGAGGTGATCTGCATTGTATAGGATTTGCGAATAATGAGAGGTCAGCTAATACTGGAAATTATAGCTTGATATGTAGCCGAGTGTACTAAGAGAACATTGTAAAGTTTTCCAGATCTCATCTTCAGAAATTTTCCAGCCCCCTTAGTTTTAGTGACAAGCAGCGTCCACGCATGGTAGCCGTAACGGTAGGCACCTGTCATGGCGGCGGCTACAACAGCTGACCCGCCTGTGCACATTGACTAATCACTGCGGTTTGTAGGGCCTAGCTAATAATTACGTTTCTATGTTATGCGCTACTAGGTATTGATTTCTGGCTAAGTAGCTACGTAGAGTCACGAGCACCAATATGTATGATCCACTTAACAAAATTCAAAAGCGATTTTCTCGTGTAATATTGACTGCAACTTCGAGATATGGCCTATTTCATATTAATATGGGTGCCAAAATACTACATTCGTAACAAAATAAAATAGCAATCAACACAGTAGGAGCAAATCACTTTTAAAAGTTGCTAAGTGTATACATATTGGTGCAAGTGACTGTATACACGGCTACATTTCAAGCTACATTTCCAGTATAAGGTGATTTCCGTAGTCTTCTTCTTTTCGTGTGATGATTACTGATGATAGACTATCCTTTTTTTTTTTTTTTTTTTTTTTTTTTTTTTTTTTTTTTTTTTTTTTTGGGTGGGAAATCATCCAATGACTTCTCCCGCTCTGGGCGGAGCGGAAGGGCGTGTCAGACTTTTACTGACTAAAACCCACCCGTGTTCCTTCCCTTGCCATGCCAGGGGCCACGGTTTCCCCTTGGGACTACCCGCAACCCCGGCAGGCATCGGCCCTAACGGACCCCGTCAGTTTTGCTGACATCTCTTTGAGGCGCGCGTGGAACACGACGCGCCGTCGACCCGGGCCTGGTCCTTATCGGACGGCGAGCTGCCCTCTGCTCTCCGTCCGCAGGCCCGCGCCTACGGTGGCCGGAAATCGGCTATCAATTCCCGACGCCCGGGAAGTCTCCTACGGCGGCGGCGGCTAGGGCTGGTAGGGCGCGGCCTCTGCCACTCCCTCGCGCGCTCCGCCTCCTCCTTCGCGAGCATTACTGCTTCGCAGAAGGAGGTGACGGCTTGCCATGCCCTCTCGCTCCGCACCATGGCCTGGACCAGGGCCGGACGCGAGAGGTCACTGCCGCCGATCGCCTCCACGAGGACACGGCGGTGGTCCACCCAAGCCGGGCAAACCTCCACCGTATGCTCCACCGTGTCCTCCGGACGATCCACACAATGGTGACACCCGGGCGTTTCCTCCCGCCTTATGCGAAACAGGTACCTCCCGAAACAACCGTGTCCGGTGAGGACCTGCGTCAGGCGGAAGGTGAGGACGCCGTGGCGCCTCTCAAGCCACTCCTCAAAGAGGGGACTTATCGCCGTAATTGTGGCGTGCCCAAATCTGGGTTGCGACAATCGCACACTCCAAGCCGCCATGAGATCCCGCCGGAGCTCTGTCCGCTGTACCGTGATTTCTCGCGGCAGCGGAGTTACACCCCGGCGCTTCATCTCCTCGCGCCACTCCCAAATGTGGGCGAGGACCTTCGCCTCCAGATCCCATGGCGGCGTTCCGGCAAGGAGGCTCGCCGCCTCGCCGGAGACCGTACGGTATCCCCGGACCATCCGGATAGCCATGACCCTTTGGGCTGCATGCAACCGGCGGGCTGGGCGCAACCTTAAGGTTCGCGCCCACACCGGTGCCCCGTAAAGGGCCATGGACCGCACGACCCCCGCGTAGAGCCTCCGGCAGGAGGCGTTTGGACCCCCTAGATTGGGCAGAAGCCGCTTCAAGGCAGCCCCGGCCCGCTCCAGTTTGGGAGCCAAACGTCGGAAATGCTCCACGAAGTTCCACCGGCTGTCGAGGACGAGTCCCAGGTACTTCATCGTCACCTCGACGCCGACGTGAACCCCTCCTACCGTTATTTGGGAACCCGACGGTGGCGCGTTCCGAGGGCCATGAAAGCACATGACCTCGGACTTGTGCAGGGCCACCTCGAGTCCCAATTGCCGGATCCTGTCGACGATCGTCGCAACCCCGCGTGTCGCCAGTTCGGCCGCCGCCTCGTGCGACCTCCCCTGCGCCAGGACCAGCGTGTCGTCAGCGTAGCACACTACGCTGACACCACTAGGGAGGTCGGCGCGCAGCACCCAGTCGTATCCGATGTCCCACAGATGCGGCCCCAGGACCGATCCCTGTGGGACACCGCACGACATCTCTCGCCGGTTCCACTCTCCCTGGTGACCGGGGTAGATGACGGCCCTGTCCGTCAAATACGCCTCGACCAACCGACAGAGGTAGGTCGGCATCCGGTGATACCGGAGTGCCTCCCTAATGCAACTCCAGGGTAGGGTGTTGAAGGCGTTGGCGATGTCTAGAGACACCGCCAAGACGACCCCACCCCGGGCCACAGCATCCCCCGTCGTGAGGGCTCGCACGCGCATGATGGCGTCCACCGTAGAGCGCCCTCGGCGGAAGCCGAACTGGCTATCCGCCAAATCCGGCCCCACTCGCACCAGCTGCCCGACGAGGCGGTTTGCAATAACTCTTTCAAAGAGCTTGCCCACCCCGTCGAGCAGCACGATGGGCCGGTAAGCGGACGGAGAGTCCGCAGGGCGCCCCGGCTTCCTGATGAGGACCAGTTTCCCCGTCTTCCAGCGAAGTGGGAACTGGCCCCTCTCCATGCACGCGCTAAAGAGCCCCCTTAGTCGAGGCCCGAGAGCCTCCATGGCCAGGACCCAGGCTTTCCCAGGTAAGCCGTCGGGTCCTGGGGCGGTATTTTTGGCACTCAGCCTACGTACCGCCACTCTCAGTTCTACCTCGGTCACCTCCGGAGCATCGTCGTCGTCGTCGTCGGCGGTGTGGTCCGCAGCGGGCACCGCAACAGGCGGGGCCATGGGCGGGGCGGAGTGTTCCCCTCTCGAGGGGAACAGAGCGCTCACCACGTCCTCCACAAGCTGTGGCCGGAGACTCTGAGTCAGCGGGGGAGCCCATGGGCGGATTTTCTCCCGCACCAACTTGTATGGGCGTCCCCACGGGTCCCTGTCCAGAGTCGCCAGCGACTCCTCACGGGCCAGTCCCCTGGCCCGCAGGATCTCCGCTTGGAGGGCGGTCTTCGCCGCTCTGTACCCCTCGTACAACTCCGCCTGAATGGTCTCCGTATCCGGAGGGCGGATACGAAGCCTGCGGTGCCTGGCGTACAGGTGTCGCGCAGCAACGCACGCGGCGCGCAGAGTCGTCAGCTCTTGCGACCACCAGTACACCTGGCGCGAAGCACGGCCGGGCTGGACCCGGGGCATTGCCACGTCACATATATCGGACATGGCCTCCCGGAACCACTCCGCCTCATCGTTGATATCGGCAGGCCTGTCCGGTGATGACACCCAGGCCTGCACGATCGAGGCTTCCAGGATTAGCTCCCGGTCCAGCTGCTTCAGCGCCCATCGCGGACCACTCGGGGCCTGTCGGACCGGCGCGCTCGAGGACTGGGCGGAGACGTCAATCCGGATGTACCGGTGGTCGGAATACGTCTCCACCCCCTCCATGACGCGCCAGTCGGCGACACGCGGCGACAGAGCGGGGCTGGCGAACGAAAGGTCCACCACTGATTCACCCCGCATCCGCACACACGTGGGGACAGAACCCCGATTAAGGACGACCAGGCCTGTCTCCAGTGCCCAGTCCTCCACCATCCTGCCCCGTGTGTCTGTATACCGGGAACCCCAAGCCACATTCTTGGCATTGAAGTCCCCGAGAACGAGCACAGGGAGGGAACCGAACCCGACAACGACGACTCTCAACTCCGCAAGGGAGTTGTGGAACTCGGCGAGAGTTCGGTTCGGGGAGAAGTACACCCCTACCACGACAATCTCCCCGAACCGTGCTGCCACGCAACCCCGTCCTCTCTTGACAGCCTCGAGGGACGGAGTACCGGCGGCGGCCGACGATATTAGGGTCACTGAGCCGCTCAGGTCCTCCACCCAGTCATCCCTGGGCGGGACAAAGTACGGCTCAGCGACCACGGCGATGTTAATCGACCACTGCGCCATGCTCTGGAGCAATAGGTCCTGAGCTGTAGCGCAGTGGTTGATGTTCGCCTGGAGGAGGCGTAATGGAGCCGTTATTGGCAGTCCATTTCAGCCCCCTCCCGAGCCCCCTGTGAGGGCCCTGCCGCGGCGACAACGGCGGCGGCGACGACGGTGGAAGCGGCAGCGGCGGCGCCAGTAGTGGCGGCGGCTGCGGCGGTGACGGCGGTGGCGGAGGGCTTGCCCCTGCCTCCGGCTTTGGCGGGTTTGGCGCAGGCCTTGCCCCCAATCCGGTGGTCGGCTGGCTTGCCAGCAGCCGCACATACGACGCAGTGCGGCGCGGCAGTGCACGAGCCAGCCTCGTGACCGGACTGACCACAGCGGTAGCAGTTACCACTGCGGTCCACCTCCGAGTCGCACTTCACTCCCACGTGGTGACCCACGTGGCAGCGGAAGCACCTCAGAGGTCTGGGTTCCAGCAGTTTGACCTGCGCGGATACCCAGCCCACCAAAAGCCTTTGGCCCTCCTCAGCAAGCTTTTTGGCCGCCGACACGGGGCAGCTCACCATCACGGCTCGCATTCCCTTGGAGCCAGGACGGATGGTGCCCGCCTTAACCTGCTCGGCAGAGCACCCCCCCGTCCTAGCGACAGCGGCCACTACCTGTCCCTCCGTCACCGAGTCGTCCAGGCCCGAAATGCGCATGTCAGCACACATGGTGGGCCTGGACACTCTGGCCTCGTCCGGACTTATTTTCTCTCGGATTTTATCGGCCAGAGCGTCAGCGGCCGGGCCACTGGCCGCGCCGGGGACCTCCAGCATTCGGGCCCCAGTCGCGGTGACCTTAAATTTAAGGCCATTCTTGGCCCCGAGCGCCTCCAGGCTCCCTTCCACAACCTGCCCCACCTTGGCGAGCACGCTTTGGTAGGTCGCGCCCTTCTTCTCCGCCTCCGGCTGTAGTGTGATCACTACAGCTGCGGACTTCGGGGCGCGGAGCCTAGCCGCGACGCCTCGCTCCTTGCGCCGCTGCCGCCTCGCCTTCCTTTTGGCCGCCCTTTTGGCCTTACCCGCGTTCCGCCTCTCCCCGGCGACTTGCCATTCGGCGTCGGCTGGAGAAGAAGCGGGAGGCGGGGGCGGCTGTTGGGCCGGGGCCCTTGCCGCCTGGGCCGGGGCCCTTGCCGCCTGGGCCGGGGCCCTCACCGCCTGGGCCGGGGCCCTCACCGCCTGGGCCGGGGCCCTCGCTGCCTGGGCCGGTGCCCTCGCCGCTTGGGCAGGTGCCCTCGCCGCCTGGGCTGGTGCCCTCGCCGCCTCTGTGGCCGCCCTGCCCTTGGTCTGCCCCGACGACCCTGGTTTGGTCGGGGCAGCTGCGGTGGTGGCATATGATGCCACCCTCCGCTGGCCCGAGGCCGGCTGGCTCGCCGCTAATGGGGGGCGCAGGACGATGGCCTCTAGGGCGGAAAACCGCGCCCGAAAGGCGTTCATCTCCTGCCGCACCAGGGACAGGACCCGGTCCTCAGCAGGCACGGGCCGTTCCTGCCCCTTCTGCTCTCCCCCCTGCAGCACCACCTCGCGAGGGCCGGCTCCTCGGAGCCTGGCCAGGTCCGCTCGGAGCTCCTCGTTCTCCTTTCGGAGAAGCTCCATGGCGGCTACCAAGCGGGCGACCTCCGCCCGCATTCCGGACATTTCGTCCGGCGGAGGCCCGAGGAATGATAGACTATCCTGGTATTAGAATTTTAAAGCCGCCCATGGGCCTCTGACTTGGCTCCGTACAGTGAGAGGTCAGCTTATTCTGGAAATGTATAGCTTGATTGTAGCCGTGTGTACCACTCGAATAATTAACATCCACTTATTTTGTCATTTGAAAAGACGGACGACAAATTAAAGGCTCTCTTTTATTTCTTACTGTCTTTAAAAAGTACCTATACGGTACGGTTATGGCGAATATTTGAGGGCTAGGCTAAACTACAGACAACTTCTGCCTGAATGCAATTACAGTAAATGCCCATCATAGGAGTCGTGCAAAACTGGCTATAAAAGTTGGTGTTCAATACAAATCTGGCAGAAGATAAGTTTATAAAGCCGTATTTCAAAGTACCCATCAAAGAATCCAAGCTAATAATATTCGCATCATGTTATTTATTGCAAAGACAAGCGAGGCGACATTATGCAGCTTTTACTCAAACCCGCGTTACTTTGTGGCGGGAACCTGACTCCACAGTTTATTGCTTTTTCACTTCCTAGAAAACGTTTTAACCATAATAGGTTTGTCATAACTTATGTTTATCTTTAGTGGTTAATGTAATGTGAGAGAACTGGCCCTGGGGTCACGAAATCCGCTATTCTAGCATGGTGGCGTAGAGCAGGTTCCATTTTTAAAAAAGACCTATGTGTATCTCCTGTCATAGGTAATTGTATAGGTCACGGTATTTTTTTTAATTATAATAATTTGGTAAGCTGCATTGATGATCACCTCTTCGTGCCTTCATCATCTAAACTAATGTTATAAAAAGAAAAGATTAGATTTTTTGTTTGTTGGTTTGTAACGCTTTCACGCTAAAACCACTGAACGGATTTAGATGAAATTTGGCGCAAATGTAGACCATGACCTAGGTTAGGACATAGAATACTTTTTATCCCGATATTCCGATGTGATCAAGACTTATGCGGGGGAAACCGCGGGGCGCATTAGTAGATAATATTATCAATAATCAATTGTAATTAATATTCGAGCTGAACTAAGGGAAGGGGAGGGGAGGGGTGTCCCAGATATTGGTTCTCGCAAGTCGAATGGATGGCAAGTCTGATGAACGCAGTCTGACACCCAAAGCTGGTACTAAGGATACAATTAATGGCAGAGCTATGAGCCTTTTTTTATTTTGGGTGGGAAATCATCAAATTACTTCTCCCGCTCTGGGCGGAGCGGAAAAGATATCAGACTCTTACTGACTAAAACCCACCCGTGTTCCTTCCCTTGCCTTGCCAGGGGCCACGGTTTCCCCTTAGGACTTCCCGCAACCCCGGTAGGAAGCGGCCCTAGCGGACTCCGTCAATTTCGCTGACATCTCTAAGAGGCGCGCGTGGATCACGACGCGCCGTCGACCCGGGCCTGGTCCTTATCGGATGGCGAGCTGCCCATTGCTCTCCGTCCGCAGGCCCGAGAGCTATGAGCCTTGAGTGTAAACATATACCGCCTATAATAATGTTGACAGTTACAGTTAACGTCATAATTCTCGTTTTCGCTCGATCTTTATCCCTCTTTTATGATTCTCAGATACTGTTTTACCTTTTATCTATATCGATTGCTTCTCGCAACCGTTTTACGACTGCCATCGACTGGCTATGACATCCGTCAAAGATATAATATTATCTATGGAAACGGCTTGCACAATGGCGCAGGGCTTTGTGCCCGTATTTCTGCTGCATTTCGCGGAAGCCACAGTCTCGTGTTGACACCAGTTGACCCACAGCACTGATCGTAGATACAGTAGATTGAAGTATTAATTGTTGCGAGAATTTGCTAGCCTGTGACCTGCAGGTTAGGAGGTACCGTTCTAGTACAAGTTCTAAGAAATGATTAGGATTTGAGTTGTAGGTAGTTAGCTCCTTGCTATACAGGAAAATGGTTTAACCAGTGCGCAAACTTCAACACATGACTTTACTCATCATTATAAACAACTTTTACTATGGGACCAAACCCGAAATAGCACAAAAATATCAGCTTTACATGCTTTACATAGGTACATTTATGTTCGCATAACTCGTCAAAATGTAGGGAACAGCTGATTTTTTTTTTCGCGATTTCAGGTTTTGTAAATCGTGGGTTAAACGCGTGGGTAGAACCCAAGCAGGCGCTTTACCTTGTGTAAATAATTATATCACCACTGCTCTCAAAACGCTGAAGGAAAACATCGTGAGGAAACTGGCATGTCTTAGAACCAAAAAATTCGAAGACATGACATCTACCAACCCGTAGTGGGCCCGCGTGGTGGATTACGGCCCATTCCCTCTCACAGAGAAGAGGACTGTGTCCCAGTAGTGGGAACATTAATAGGCTGATTATGTTATGTAAATTATTAATAAAAAGTTTCTGATCCAATTTTTTTTTTATTCGTACCCATTTGCATTTTAGTTTTGGATAAATATTTTCCGCGTGTACGATTATGTTGAATTCTAGTAACAACATCAATAGCATAGTACCTATACATAATTAAAATCAACATTCCTAACATGTTCGAACACTGTAATACTCCTCTAAACACATTTCAACTAACGTTTCGCATACAAGAGCAGCAACAACTCGGGAATCTATTAATCAACCATATTCAATCATTTTGATTCAACGGTAATTGTTTCCAATTTATTTTACTAGTGTTTGTTCGCTACTTCGTCTGCTGTACATTTTTGTTAATAAACAGTTTAGTAACCGAACAAGTTGGTAAATTATATCTTAGCGAACTTTTCAGGCTTGTCCACTCTGAAATGACGCGCCCCACTACCGCATTACCGCACGTGTGCATAAAACGCCCACTACACGGTCGCCAACCGCGTCCCAACAGAGGGGACCTTGGTGGTTTGCAACCGTGTAGATGATTGTTTACGACCAAACGTTGAAACAACTTTGCCGGTCGCCAACCAAGGTCACCTCTGTCGGGGACGCGGTTGGCAACTGTGTAGCAGACACTTTACCGCAAGTGTGCGTAAAATACGGTAGTGAGACGCGTCATTTCAGAGTGGCTTGTCCATTCTGGAATGACGTGTCTTACAAGATACTGCCGCGCCTTACAAGATACCTACTGAAAAAGTAGGAAGGTCGAACTTTCTTCAAGAATAGGTTTAATACTAGTTATAATAATATTAGTTTGTTTATTTGTTTGTTTGTATGTAGGGGGTAATCTCCAGAACTACCAGTCGGATTCGAAAAAATCTTTTTGCATTGTATAGCCCAATTGTTGAGGAAGGTTATAGGTTGTGTACGTCACGCTACGACTCTTAGGAGCCGAACAATAAGACAAAAAGTCAGAAAGAACGCTAAGCGAAAACGAAGCAATAGCTCTGGCGGGCGATGGGATGCGATGCGGTGGGTCGGGGACCGAAATTTCACGCGGATGAAGTCACGGGCAGAAGCTAGTACTATCGTAGAACTTCATATCTAAGCAATTTGAAAAGAAAATCCCGTGAACATTGGCGGATACAGGGGGCCATGGGGGCCATGGGGGCCATGCCCCCCCCCCCCCCCAAACGACCGAGGAATTCTATACTTTCGACTTAATTCAGGTGCACTTACTTTTACACAGCATACTCATAGGTAGGTATATCAGGAAACAGAAATATATTCTTAGAGAGCCCGCAGACATACAATTTAGTTGGTGGCCGACTAAATCGCAGATTATACCAATAGGTATATTCAAGCCCGCACATCTTGTCCAACTAAATCGGAATCTGTTTCTTAGTAAGTTACAATATAGTTGGCCGACTCAATTGTCTGCGGGAGCGCTTATAACAGGTGTATACAAAGATAAAACAAGCATGCACACACTTAGGATCACTAGCAAAGCAAGTAACCCTCCTCATAACTACGTCCACTTGGGACTGGGACCTTGAAATGCATTGTTGTATATTTTAGACTCTTGCTTGGGTTGAATTTCATAAAACGCAGAAAACATCCATATTATTTTTTTTTGTTTATTGTGATTTTAACCCTAGCTCCGAACCTTGTCAGAATGCGCCCCCCCCCCCAAATGCAATCCTGGATCCGCCCCTGCCCGTGAACACGATGACCACAACTGTTACCACCCCGGTTTAATAGCCGCCGAGCGCTGCAAGCAGAAATAGTCCTTACGGTGTATGTAATAGATATGTAGTTCTTCGGTGGTACATAATTTACATCGAAAGGCATTTCGTCCCAACTGTGTGTCCCATGATACCTCCTTTTTTATTTTAGATAGAGGCTGGTACTTGACTGCTACCGAAGGGACCGGCCCGCAATGGCAGAAGACAGACGTGTGTGGAAAAGAGAAAGGGAGGCCTTTGCCCAGCTGTGGGGCATTCCGGGCTAAACAGATAGATTGAGACTGTTTAAATATTAAGAGCCTCACCTCAAATTCACTTCTTATCTCGCTCTCACCATACTGTTTGCGGACTGAGTAAGAGTGAGACTGAGTGGGGAGCTCGCGGCTCCAAGACGCCAATAGTTTAGGTAATCGCTTATTATGGCGAAAATAATGATAACTAAAAATAAATATCTGCTTTATAGTTAGTTCAGTTATTACGCAACCATGATCTAATTTGAAGTGTTTTTTGAATACCAGCGGTTTATCGTTCGGTTCAGTGGTAAATTTGGATTTTATTTCTATGGAATCGTGTTTTTGTCAATTATAGTACTTAATAATAATCCTCAACATTAACATATATTTATTTCAAAATTAATGCTGCAGTATTTTAGATATAACGGAGGATCGTGCTCAATTTGAGGTAGTATAGGCCCTTTCAAAGAACACTTACACAGAACTACATTATTGCATTTATTTAAAACAATTCTACACACAGTCACAACTCTATCGGAAACATCAAACATTCGTATGGCACAACCTTAAAGTTCCTACTTTGAAGATTACTCAATATGATTGATGCAACTCCGCGATCGAATTGAAAGCCAATAAGTGAGTATTGATTATAGATAAAGCATCGAAGTACTGCTACTTAATGCCAGAAAACATGCACGAGGTAATACGAATAAAGTGCTAACTATTCATGTTCTTCTTACTATCGTGTCGATGGCGATCTAAATTAAGCTCGGCCCAAAATTCAGCTAGGTACACACGGCTACACAACAAGCCAACATTTCCAGTTTAAGCTGACCTCGCATTGTACGGAAATCGTTTACAATGCGAGATCACCATAAACTGGAAATGTATAGCTTGATGTGTAGCGGTGCGTACGTATTTGGCGATATAAGTAGCGTCCGTCAGCTCCTGTAACGAGTTTATTAAAAAAAAAAAACTGAACATTAGATTGGGACAGACCAGGTTGGACAAACCATAGATTCTGCCTAGATGTAAAAGCGTGGACACGAAAACTGTTTCGAAAATCAAATGTAACTGAGAAGCCCCCCCCTCCCCCCTCTTTTGTTGAGAGGTACTTCTAATGACGTGTATGACGAGAAACGAAATACGGACAAAAAAACAGTCGACAATCGGATTAGACAATCGTGGTCGCGTCTACCAGTTTCTAATTGCAGCAATAACAAGGCGCATCACGAGTAGTTAGTAGGTTAGGGACCTACTTGTCACGTTTAAATTACGATTGTACGGGTCGAAAATTTTTAAATTCGGCTTTCCCCGCTGCACTGGTAACCCGCACATTAGCACTCCATTTCTTCCTACTCCATGTTTCCGGGCTCATGTAAGCAATTGTACAAATTGAGTGGAGTCGCTCGACCTCGGGCTAAATGATCCGTGAAATGGGCGTCTGATACAGCTCTTGACTTATTCTATCCGTTATTCGATTCGATTGCCCGATTCCCAGCCGATACACTAAGAGATACCAAATGTATTGGAACTTACTTATGTGGTACTTTCGCTTCGGTTTTATTATATTTGAAGTAATTTTGGTTACGGGTTACGTTCGGAACGTTTTGTTTAGTATACATTGGGTTTTATAGGGTCTTAGAAACAAATTCTTTTAGCTGGTCGACAGGCAGACATATTTTTCGTCGCTGCTTATAATTATATTATGCTAATGAGTAGTGGTGAACCAGTGGTAACGACCCCGACTTATGAGTTGTAGGTCGTGGGTTCGAAGTTTCGAACCCAAGCAGGCGTTTTACTTTGTGTAAATAATTTCATCACCACTGCTCTCAAAACGGTGAAGGAAAACATCGTGAGGAAACTGACATGTCTTAGAACCAAAAATTCGAAGACATGTGACATCTACCAACCCGCACTGGGCCCGCGTGGTGGATTACGGCCCTCTCCCTCTCACAGAGAGGAGGCCTGTGTCCCAGCAGAGGGAACATTAATAGGCTGATTATGTTATGCTGATGACGATTTAGAGGTATGAAGAACAGGGTGTAAAGTTCACTCATCCTCTATAGAAAAGGGAGGATCCTCCAGACCAGACGGGTGTCGTGTCTGGCGGGCAACTGCCCAACGATTGATTTCGGGGAAATTATGACTGATTTTTGTTTACCTATGGTAAACTCTAATTGCGCGATGCTGGATTTTGTATGACGTCAGGATTTTGTGTGACGTCAGGTTTTGATGCGTAGTTCAAATGTGTGGCGATGTAGATGCAGTATAATCTACAGTGATAACATTGAACCCCATATAAACGAGAAGGATTAGATATCTATAGCCATTGTCGAAAAGCTATCTAAGTATCTTTAGGGTTTCCAATCCAACGCCTAAGCCTAGTTATTATTTTTCTAGTCTCGAAGAAATTGATTTAACCACGCACTTCCCTTGGGTTTTCAAGAGCTGGTAAAGAAAATGTCGAAACTATTTCGTTTGGGTAAAAACTAGGATTCCCTGGAGGATGCAGAGGTCAGACGTTACTAGTTACAAAACTATTTCTATCATGGATCAATACAATTTAAGTGAGGATAACTGAAATGGAAACAACTGTGGGGACTACTCATACTTCAGCTCTATTCAGCTTATGCCCATAGAAAACAACGATTTTGTATGGCGACGTGTACGCATCCGTCCAGCTTTCGCGGCAAACAAGTATAAAATGAGGACAAAATGTGTTATATTTTATCATGCGAGTGCTGTAGATAGAGTTCAGCGCTGTTCTGCCGCGTTCAACACTGTCACTGTACTGTGCTGTACGCGACTGATAGAAGCAGAATTGTATAAGTGTGACCAAAATCGTTCAGCGAAACGCGAATGGAGCTGAATAAGTGTGTGTAGTCCCTTATTCAGTACGAAAACTTGTGTGGATAATCTACATAAGTACACTGTTTTATGCACCAAATCCTGAAGCCGTTACTTGTAAAGCGTGTACTGCAGTTAGTTCAGAGTTTCATAACGTTAAAAGCGTTAGTACAGTCGCACATTACTGGTGTCATTATGACGCCAGTGCCGACTGCATACAATGCTCTCTATGAATAAAATAAACCGAAATGGGGACACCGTGTTGCCATGGAGGAGTTAGCGAATGAAATGCGGGTGAGCCCTGTGAAAATTATGTGTAGAAATGTGCTTGGGACTGATGGACGCGCTTGGTACGGACTGCGTGATGTTGTGTATAGTAGTAAAAAACTACACCTTGTTCCTCTACACTCATATATATCCATCTCTTCTCTAAACTCGTAGATACACGCAAAAAGGGACTTTTAGATGCTCTCAGAGTCTCTTCTAATTCCTCTTGAAGAGGTACTTCGTGTTAGTTTTTCCAGCAGCAACACGTAAATTCAAATCATTGAACAAGGCTGTTCATCTTCGTTTTACTGTCGCCCAATCCCGTCAATCTCGAGCGAGATCTCGTCATATTATGCTTCGGGATTGATCTCGAAAAATGACACGAGATCTCGCGAGATTGAGATCCCGCGAGATCGGGATTGCAGTCCTTTGTTGTGACACTACCACTACGGCGGTAGAGTGCGTGGGAAGAAATACTGCACTTGCGCTGTGCGTCTGCGCATACACTTGACCACTATAATATCTCCTGCGCCGAAAGCTGGTCTCCGCTGAGATTCGGTTCGGGGGACTAATAATAAATAATATTAAAGTAGTGTATCGACCATAAGTGTTGTATATGTGTTAGGTAAGAGCTGCGGATGGATTGGTGACAAAAAGATTTAAGCCTATACATATGCAACCCACGAATTTGCTGAAAATCACCTAAAGTTTTATTACGATTCTGTGTAAATGTTTATATATTCAAGCCATGGGTTGCACAATGCACAATTACACCTACTGTTAACTTTTTGTGCTCACTGCAACCCTTGAGGGCTTTAGTAGGTAATACAACTAGTATCTAGTGCCTGCATCTCTGAGTACTCCATTGACTACCTCATCCGTGGCCGCTGCGCTCCCAATGCGTCCTAGCTATGCAACGCTTCATATCTGCTGCACGTCCTTTTATCGTCACTACAATGTACTAAGTACGGCTCTTTGTGTGCTTGTGTATACCCCTGTTGGTGTAACCAGGTCAAAACGTATAGCACCCAATGTATGAAGTTTTCTTAGGTTTCATGCATCGTTTTGAAATATGATTTCGTTTATTATAGATTTAATAGGTTACCTATTAATATTTTTCTGCGAATTCTCAATATGTGCCAACATTAATAACCAGATATCTATATTCGCTCGCTTTGTAGATCTTTGACAGTCGATACAAATCGCTTAAGAGTCTGACAACAAGACTTACCAAAGGGTATCATGTTACCCAGTAACTGAGATGTACTTGTGGAGGTTAGATTGGCATTCGCTCCATGTAAAATACTGGTATTCAGCTGCATGCAGTTAGACTGGAAGCCGATCCCAACATAATTAGTATTATCTCATATTATTTGTTTTATTTTAGTAAGTGAATTGTTTTGATTTTATGTATTTTACTTTCTCTCTACTCTTACACACGGTGTCTACATCTCTTTGTATCCTGTGTCCTATCGCAGGTATGCTGGAAGAGATATTTTCTTTAGAAATAAGCATCACCATGTACCTATTTTTCTGTTCTTTTCTTCTTGTCTGTTTTTAAAGGGTAAGTAATATATGGTATAGTTACAAAATGACTAATATTTACAAGATATAACAACTGAATCTATAATTTTATTTGATATAATCATCAGTTAATATAATAAACGATTGATATAATTTTAAAATAACTAATTTTTATAATCATAACATACATTTAATATAAAATCGTTTGATATACCACTCAAAAGACATAAAACATATTTAGTCTAATATGTAATTTCTATCACAGTTAGTAACGGTCACTCGCTACGCTTGCTCGCCTTCACGCGTTAATGGTCACTGTTCTAACCTAACCTAACCCAAATGGTTCACCAACAATAGAGGGGATCTGGCATTCGGCGGCCACTGCCGCGGCACGCTCCCTACGGTTGCTCGCCTTCGCGCCTTAATGGTCACTGTTCTAACCTAACCTAACCTAAATGGTTCACCAACAAGAGAGGGGATCTGGCACTCGGCGGCCGCTGCCGCGGCACGCTCCCTACGGTCGCTCGCCTTCGCGCGTTAATGGTCACTGTTCTAACCTAACCTAACCCAAATGGTTCATCAACAAGAGAGGGGATCTGGCACTCGGCGGCCGCTGCCGCGGCACACTCCCTACGGCCGCTCGCCTTCGCAAGTTAATGGTCACTGTTCTAACCTAACCCAAATGATTCACCAACAATAGAGGGGATCTGACGCTCGGCGGCCGCTCACGCCTTAGCCTTCTAACCTAACATAACCGAGTTGGATTGCTTAGAATCGGGGAACCATAATGATGGTATCAATATATATTTTAAACGATAGACCTAGTGATTTTCGATTAAATAAAAGTTAAGTATATCCAATAACATTATACGAAATAAGTTTTAGAGTATATAATTGTTATATGTAAAGAAATTATATCAGCAGTTGGTATATCTCACGTTTATTATATCTTGTGAACGTTATTGAAATGAAAATAAACCAAATAACTTTATATGATATGAGACGCACCCGTTTTTAAATGTGTGTACATAAATGGTTAAATAAATAAATAGTTAGGAAAAGGTTAGGCAGATCTATTTTCGCTCCACAGGGAATATGAACAGCTTATAAAACATACGTTCCATACTGGTGTTTGATTAAAGCATTTGAATGCGTATTTCACTTTGCGTGTTCAATTCGAGACACCGGTTGTGTCAAAATATCACGCTTTTGTAGCACGGTACATGCATGCCAACAAAACCGTGTTCAGTTTGCGTTAATTAAACACTTTAGAAATCGACATTGTTTTGTTTTTACAAAACAGTTTAGGTATGCAGTTTACAGTTTTTCAACAGAATTTACGGTTTCACTACAGACTAATGGATGTCCTTTAACTGATCGTGACCTTTGTCATATTATTCTAGGATTTATATTGTACATTATCGCTATTGCAAAATTTCATGAGAATCTCTAAAGCGCTTAGCGCTTATTTCACTAGATTGAATTTTATCGTCTATCAATTCAGATAAGTTGGTGCAAATTCGTTGCGTCCTAAAATGGAGTTATCCATTTTAGGACGCAACGAATTTGAAATCCCCTTTTTAAGTTTTTCGCAAATATCACAATTTTTCATCTCTCATTTGTATAATCTGTAAATTTGTAAATCCCCTGGACACACAGATTAATGATTTACTATTAACCGTATTCAGTTTGAGTCAATAAAACTATGTTTAGCAGCCTACAAACTTGTTTAATTTTTACAAAACAGTATAACCTACATCAGAATGGAATACTAGTTTTAAGAGATCTTTTGCAATATCAATAAGAATAGAATAGAATAGAATAGAATAGAATAAGAATAATTTATTGTATAAGTAATTACATTCAATGCGTTGATTCCTGAAACTCACACTAGGATTCCCTGTGTCGTGAGGTCCAGGCTCCTTCGCTCCGTTTACATAGTGATATGCGTGTAATAGGTAGCCATATTATACGAGTATAACCTACAATAAATTTCTTAATTTCAATTTAATCTACTAGAAAAAAAACAAAGAAAACTTATACTTAAACATTTATGTATGTATGTTCTGTATGATTGTGTGTGTATGTGTGATATGGTGTGTTTGTGTACCCTGTATGAATTAAGATATTTGTGTTGGTGTTGAGAGTGTGTCTGAATGTACCTGAGGATGTGTATAATTATGTGGATGTTAGTGATATAGAATAATAAATATATAAAAAGTGATATGTATCCGCAATTCAGAACCTATCAAAGCACTTATTTTTTTAGATTAAGAAGTTTCAGTCATATCATAGTCCAGAGTAAGAAGCCATTTTATAACCGTAATTTTGCATTTAGTTTGAGTAAGTTGTAGAATTTTGAGTCGGTTATTGAGTTTCGAGTAAATGTGCGGTCCCATAAAACCGTACGACCTTCTACCGAATGTTTTAATGCATCGAACCTTTTCCCATTGAACCCTTCGACTTGACAGGATACAAGTGCACATGGAGGGTTTGTGAAATCTTAGAGTGACTGATAGGATGTAAAGCTGTCTGACTCTAAGAACTCCAACTTCGGTGTAGAGTGTGTTAGTGGGGTACCGGAATGGTCTTCCATAGGCAACTTTAAGCAGAGCTCGCTGAGCTCTTTTAACTTTTATTAATTTATTTCAAATCAATCCGTGCTGCTTTCAAAATACGCTACGTTGGCGGCAAAAAAGAACTGTTTCTACATTATAGTCTTATCTACTTATACTAAAACAGCAGCATACTGGAAACCGGTTGCAGGCCGCAAACTTACGCGATGCGAACTGTCGATCGATTGAAAAATGTCAAATTAAAGTCATCTATTAATCTGTAGCCAAACATCACAGTAGGTATCAAACAAAGGGGAGATGAAAATTTTATTTTTGGCCCAGGACGTCTAGTTTTCGAGATATTTGCGAAAAACTCAAAAAGGAAAATCCAGGACAAAATTCAGTTACCAAATCAATTTATACCTGTGATACTGTTAACACAGCCGATTTCGTTTAATAGAAACAGCAGCAACAGTTATTAGAAAAAGGTCTCGGTCAATTAAGAAACCGTAAACCCAGTAGATAAACCGTGAACACTGTTTTGTAAAAACAAAACATGGTTAGTGCATTTTTTATTGGTACAAACTAAACACAATTTTGATGGGTATACTGTTAAAAACGTGTTGATATCAGGCAACAGGGGCCGTACCATGAACATTTTAAATACTTTCCAAGTACAGGACAGGTCAACTTGGCATTTTAACCTGACAGGTTTTCTATTTGTAACATGAGCATTTCAGTCTGACCTGCAATGTATCAACTTTAGACCTGCTACATTATCGTTGACCGGTACGTCATATTATAAACAAACGTTCGGAAATACTTTTTCAGAATGTTACCGGTTTTACGGTTATATAAAATTTATTTGATAACAGTGTAAAATGATCAAAAAATAAAATAAAATAACTATGTTTCGCAGCAAAAAATCTTATGTAACACGATTATGACGTGGAGGCCTTTTACGAGTAGATGTAAAATAAAGGTACCAGCAACAACACCAACCTACTTGAAAATTTACCAAAGTTATTGCTATTTTCGAACGACTATAGCGTGTCAAATAAATTGTCAACAAGACAATAATATTTATTGATGACATATAAAAATTGGAAATATTAGATTTATTTAATACTTAATCACAAGGATTGCAATGGGGTACTTATATAAAAAGGGCTCAAACTCGAGAAATGTCCCGCAGATTGTGGACGGAAGTGACACATTGGAACATGATGTGAATTCTATTGTTGGTGGAGGCATGAAGAACAGGGTGTAAAGTTCACTCTTCTCATGAGAAATGGGAGGCTCCTCCGACCAGACGGGTGTTATGTCTGACGGGCAACTGCCCGAAAGTTGTTTTCGGATAATCTTATATATTTATCATTATCATGCAAGATTTTTGTAACGTCATGTCTTTACTGCGTAGTTCGTATGTAACGGTGTAACCGCTACAGTGCTATCGATGATTCAAGAGGCTGGGCAAGGCTGGGCACCTGTAGTTTGTTTTTTTACTAAGACTACGAATATTGTTTTTACCCAAAACATCTATTAAACATTAAATTGGTTTTTATTTATGTTTCTTGTGTTCTTGATTTATATAAATTCTTTCACATCTACCACTCGTACCATTTCTACAACATAAGTAGACAACAAAGAGACTGTTTTTTTGTGGTCTATAATTTTAAATAACGCCACAATAGTATTATATTCACAAATTAACATATACTTACGTTTTTTATTTTAAATTAAAGAAAACAGTTCAATAAAAGTAAGTTTTACACGCCTGCTTAATATGACAGCAGGGCAGCTCAGTTTTCAAGGTTTTACATGTCAAAAATGACTTGATGGTAGAGCCTATCGCAGGTCAGACCAGTGAAATGTTGTCACGTGACCTCTGACCGGCTTTAGTCACGTGATCGCTGGCTCGCCTGTTATTTGACGTGTTCATGGTACAAAATAGCCCGACAGTTCACTTTCCGTCGAAAATTGACCTGCTATAATAGTGCATGGTAAGCCCCCTGGTGTCTCGAATTGAACGTGGATATGGAAATACGCCTCCTCAATACATACAACCAGAGGGCCAAGTCTACTATAATTTACAAACGTCACAATGGTCTCTCAATGGTCAGTTTTTGACAGATTTGCCATACAAAATCTGTCAAAAACTCACCATCGAGAGACCATTGTGACGTTTGTAAATTAGTAGACTTGTAAAACATTAATATAATATGAAGCTAAAGAGACAAGAGGGTATGCAAAAGTATGTGGTGGATAGTAAGCACATACAATTTTTGAAAAGAAACTGTCATTTGTTAGGTTTAAGTATAAACGCTTATGCAAACAAAGCTTTTAAACAAAGCGGGCTTTAGAACACTAGCTGCAAAATAAATTTGAAATGAGTTGGTATTTTTCAAAAGAGTGGAGTTTCATTAAAAATGAAAGAGATTAGTAACACGTTTTAACGTTTAAAAGTTTAGCACTAAAAGCTTTTTCATTATTCAGTTTACTCTGGACTCTATGAAGGGATAAAGTGATACACAGGAATTCTTTTACTTTGTTGTTATTTGGTACCAGATAGTGGAATAGAGTAGAAAAGAGATTAGCTACTGTATACAGATGCATCCGTTAAGACTGAAGCCGACTCCAACATAGTTGGGAAAAGGCTAGGCATACCTATTGACTTTTGACTTACCGTTGATTTTCTCGGCTGAAACTATTTGCATAACATGCATAATCAGCCTATAGTGTTCCCACTGCTGGGACACAGGCCTCCTCAAAGTGAGAGGGCCGAATGGGCCGTATTCCACCACGCGCCCAGTGCGTGTTGGAAGATGTCACATGTCTACGAATTTTTGGTTCTATGACATGTCGGTTTCCTCACGATATTGCCCTTCAGTCCTTCACCATTTTGAGAGCAGTGGTGATGAAATAATTTTCACAAAGTAAAGCGCCTGCCTGGGTTGAACCTACGACCTACAAGTCATAAATCGTGGCCGTTACCACTGGGCCACCACTGCTCGAAACTATTTACCTTTTCATAAAAGTGGTATAATTTGGTGTACCTACTCTGGGCTGGTAGCCCTGCTATATTTACCACTACAGGAGACCACAATAGTTGTGCCCCAATTATTGTGGTCTCCTCCTCCAGTTTTAGTAATCCTTCATTACTAAAACTGGAGGAGGATGTGTACATGTCATGCCAATTAAAAATGTATCATTTCTTTAGCAGTTTAGAAATGCACATGTACTGAACATGGACTTGCCAATAGAAAATGTCATGGTTTTTTTTTTAAGTGAAAACTTTAGTGGCGTTTTGCACTTTTTTTGGGATGGGTAATGAAGTCAAGGACACGTGACCTGATCGAAATTTTTTAAGACGTTCAAGATTTGTTGACAGTGAGCGCACTGTTTTATTTTTTTGGATTTTTTTTATGGAGCTACAGCTTTCGTTCTTGTTCTGACAGCAAGCCACATAAATTCCTGAAATCGTTAGATGGCGTTACTTAGTTTTCACTTCCATCAGCAGTCCCAGACAGCGTTTTTTTTTTTTAAATCTTTGCCCCACGCTAGGAATTTTTCCTGTATCGTGACATTCACATATACAAACAGCCAGACCCGGAACAACTACTTGTAAATCATACAAATATTTGTTCCGTGCGGGATTCAAGCCCGCGACACGCAGCGCAGCAGTCAATCGCTTAACCACTGCACCAACCGTGTCGTCAATTTCCGTCAATTTTCGTCAAATTCCAGTCAGAAAAAGTACAGCAATCATCACTAAGTAACCAGCGCCCTAATTGCGTAACACACGGTCAATCACAATCTGAATCAATTTGAAGGATATTGCATAATCCATTGCTTCATAATGTTCGATAAAATTGTCTGCTCAACAACGTAAAAACGCAATGAATGTTGTTGAACTGTCAAAATGAAACAGATTGTGATTGATCGTACGCAATTAGGGTGCTGGATTAGATAATATACAACCTTAGCTTTTGTTTACCGTAAACCTCTTAAGGGTTCATTGTACTCATCATTATGAACAACTTTCACCAAGGGACCAAAGCTGAAATCGCGAAAAAAAAATTTCCCTACATTTATGTAGCAGATTTATGTGGCAGATTTTTCTTTCGCGAGTTCTGCGTTGGTCCCATAGTAAAAGTTGTTCATAATGATGAGTACACTGACCTCTCAAGAGGTTTAGGGTAAACAAAAACTAAGGTTTTATATTAGATCACTGGAAATTGCGTTTCGTACTTACGATCTCCTTTGTCATCACCGTATTGCAGGATGTTGTAACTATAAATACATACCTAGAAATACTCCGTAGGCTAAATGATTTACATGAAATAAATCTCCGTGCTTGTTAACTCGAATATACGTCGACATAGCGAAATTTGCGAACATAAAAACGAATAGGAGTGAGGTCGTAACTCGGAAGGAATATGTAAATTGTATAAAACTTTTAGGGTTGTCAATAAAACAAGAACGCGTATAGTACAGAATTTATTTCCATATTATATACTCAGATATAACAGCAATTGTCTCGGTTCCACTCTATATACTCTCCAACAATATTTACATTGAGTTTTGGGTTTCATGTCGCTACTGTTTGTTTCAAGCGTCACATATTGTGTAATTCGAGAGTGCGCACACTTGCGACTGACACTCCACATATCTCGCGCAATTTCTTGTATATAATGCCACACCTGCCAAGGTATAATAAAGTAACAGTTACCTATGTCTCGGCAGTGACCTTGAAATAATTATGTACGGTCGCTCGGTAGATAAACCTTCCGCATCCGTGCGTATCTGCCGCGCACTCGAGACTATTGTGTACTGGTATACACTGAGATTTGGAAGCGCGTCGTTTCGGCCGTTTTCTATGAAGACATTTTTTTTTTTTTTTTTACCTTCTACGGGGAAGCTCTTGGCCTGCATCTCACCTGATGGTAAGTGATGATCAGGCCGAAGGTGGAAGCGAGCTTCACCCGGAATCCTCAACCACAGAGGAACTGGCTATCTATAATACTGTTGTATTTATAACAGGGTGGATTTCTGTGACGGGGCAATAAGGGCAGCTACCTGAAACCATTGTAGCTACAGCAAAACGGTACTCAAACCTCAGTTGGTCCAATATACTCTTTTGATCCTTATAAGAAACAGGATCGATTGGCATCAAAAAAAGTTATGTAAAAACTGCCCATTTTCTTGCTGGCTGTTTCAAAAAGTTAAGGACAGTCTCCTAAGACCGTCTCCTTGTAACGCGAATGGTTAAGGTGCCTGTTCTTACAGCCCTATCTCAAAAATCCACCCTGTTTACTGTGGTGTATGTGCTTACTTTGGGGAAACAGTGATCACATATTCTCCCACCGTGAAATACTGATTAATTCAGCCACAGCTATTTGTAGCCGAGCGTTGGCGATAGATCCTCCTGACTAAAAGGATCACGCCGAATACGAGTGCTAGATGTTGCTTCCTGCACTAAAATAAGACGCGGTCTATAAATAAACTGGCATTTAAATATGGACTGTTTGCTCACTTCCTTACTCGCAATTAATTGGTGACCTCGATACACGGCTGAAGTATGGAACACGATGTATCTCAAGGAAGAACTCGTAAGTAAACAAATCCTTTGGTATATTATAATCGTAAAATATCTACGTGGATGATAAAATATCGTACAACGAAAGTCGCAAGTGTGTGCCCTTACATTATTTGAACAATATATTTTTACAGCGAGCTCTTTGACAGTTAAAATAAAATAAAAAACAACGAGAATTATATCTACAGGATGTACCTCAATAATCGGATAGTTGTCGAGTGCAAACAAACTTCAAATTAAAATGATTAAAAGTCAATTTATTTTATAATCCATAGATATTATTGCGGTATTATTAAGAGAAAGATAATTTAATAGAAAAAAAGATAATTTAATAAAGTGGCTTACTAACGCCGTATTAAATTTTCGTCTAGTACATAATGTCGGTCAAGGTTGAGAAGTTCTCCCTTTGTTTCAAAGAGCGCAACTTCCTAAACCGACACTTGAAACTGATCAACATACTCGAGTTTCTCGGCCAAAGCTAAGAGGCTCGTATCAAACATGAAAAGATCTTGGTGAAGCCTGTTAAAACTTTCATATACAGGGTAATTTTTTTTATATATATATTTTTTTGTATTGATTGAGTCGGCAAAAATTTTGTAATCTATGACGTTTCGAGAAAATTATTAAGTAGTGAAATTCAAGATATTTTTATAAATTTTTAATACGATCAGTATTTGAAATTAATAATAATTTATATTATAATTATTAATTACTTTTTTTTATTTTTTTTTGCATAAATTACATAAGTTTTGGATAGTCTTTAAAAATAACCCTGGGTACTTTAAATCTGTAGTAGCGACATGATCCATCATTCCGTCCTGGTCCTCACATCAACAACCCATATCTACGATACATACAAAACGCAGCCATTACATGACCGCAACACTTTAATATATATTCACTAATCTTTAAAGCAATTTACAAACGTATTTTATTGCTACAATATAACTTATATTTTTATTTTATATTTTTTTTCTTGTCATTTTGTTTCTTCCTACATTACTGGTTTATTGATATTGAAACTTAATATTTATATATCAGAATAAACATGGGTTTTTAGGCCTGCAGTAAATAAATTATACACAACAAACATACAACTATTTATAATAATATTTTTTTTTAGTTTATTTTGTTAAGATGGAACTTGGTTTTTGTATTTAGATGTTTGATTTTAAATATTTAATTGTTAAGTAATTAATGATAAACCAATTCTATTAAAAACACAATACAATGCAACAAGTGCATCAACTTATGAACTAATCAGTATCACATAACATAATATTAGTTTAAATTATGACTTAATTAATATTATAAATAATAATATCCGTAATATTAATATGGCAACGAAATATATTTACTAGCTAAGCACCTAGACCAGTAGGATTTCAGGTATTTACACAATCTGTACACAGAATCCTTATTTAAGAGTTTATCACTCGCTTCTAATCGTTATACATTTTTCTTAATAAAATTATTGCCAATCAGCTAGTGTTCAACAATGATTAAAGATTTCTCAAATAATTTATTATTATTATGACAATAAATTTCACAATCACCTCGAAGTTTTTAAATGCAGAAGTATAGTAAAGCTTCCATTACAATGTATATTTCCACCTAATTCTAAGAAGAATCTTCAAAACAAATATTTACAAAATGAAGACAACATCGATATGCACTGTACATTAACTGGGATATGCACTGTACATTTACAAACGTTAAAATGTCTTAAATGCATCGGGATTGTCGCGTGCATCGTTAGAGATTTAATAATAAAATCTTATTCAATCATCTTTGTAAATACGCGGAAATCTGGCATCGGATACTACCATAGTTCAGGACTAGCTACAACGACCGGTCGCACTACGCATCACTCACTTGTCTTTTATTACGTCACTACACTATGTTCCTTACGACGAAGCATCACCCCGTCCCTCTCACGTACAGGGTCACTCGTACGTGTGAGCGGGATAGCACGAGACTCTGAGCTCCGTGCGCAAGTGGCAGTCAAACACACGTTCACACATGACGTCATACAAATGATATGGTTATTCTTACGTTAGTGCGCTTGGCTTAGGTGAGGCGTGCGAGGAGTGCGGCCGTGAGCAGTACCAGGACTGATGTGGTGGACTTGGTTGTCGCTGCGTTGAACACCTTCGGCGTCGAGGAGTCAGGGGGAGCCTCGTTGGGATACGTTCTGGTTTCTGTTGTGACAATACAATGGATTTAAGAAACTATTTGAAGGACAGACCTACGGTTATTAGAAGATTAAGACAATTCTGAATTACTGGAGAGTTTTCGGCGTCATAGTTTTGATCAGTACGCTATGGTATTAGATTCCTTCCAGAAATCAGATCACTTTAAGTGCAGAGTTCTTTGAAAAACCAAAGACTTTTGAAAGTGCTGTCACAGTCTAAAACCATCAAATACTCACGTCCATCATGGTCCCCGGAGCCGTCGTCTCCCGACCCTTCTGTGTCGTAGTCATCAGGGTAGCTGCGGCCAGATCCTGAACCTTCTTCACCGGCCTCATCGCCCTGCATGAACGCTTCCGCAGAAAGCTCCTTGCTGCGAGAGTATGAGACGAGCAACTGTGGAGAGAAAGTGAAGATATTTAGAATAAGGCCCTTTCCTCACTGGTCAGTGTGTTAGCAGTGCGGGTTCAGCATGCTCGGTATCCGCGGTACCGAAAGCTCACCGATATTTTTCCTGATTGTCTCAGTATGCGCGGGAGCGGGGAGGGATCGTTTCAGTTTACCGCGTCTCTGTAGAAACATTTAGTGCCCGCTTGGTGTTTACAGATCTACTTGGTGTCACGCGTTTTAATTGAAAATATATTTAATAAAACTATTTGCGGATGTCGCCAATAGCGCTTTCGTTTTTTTCGTAGACGGAGATAAACATAACACGCCACAAGATCTTCATCACTCGAAGACGACATTTTTTCGCGAGTATTTAAGCGGTACTGCACAAATTATGCCGAAAACTTAACGTCAGTTCCGTAAATGAAAGCAGTGCTGTATCATTTCTGTATGCAGAGCATACTAAACCGCACTGTTGCTTACTGCCCAATGCAATGAGGACCTAAGAGTGTGGGGATCGATCCCCAATACGGACATAGCGAATTCATTAAATTATTTGCCGAAAAGTATTCGAAAATCAAAATGCACACAATGATTTTCCAAAGAATGGGTCTTTAACTTTGGTTTAATTGTTGTTACATTCATGAACTTCGTTACTTCATACGCTCAATGGTAAAAGGATTTAGGCGAAACTGTGGTTGCAACTTTAATGTTTAAGTCATTAATAGTACATTACTGTCGAGGCCAGCAATTAGGGCATTGATGGAGGATCCTCGGCCCACATACGTGAGCCCATCAATGCCTGGTTGCGGCCAAGGCTTGTATAGTACTTTTCTCAAACAATGCGCGGAAATTCAAACCAAGTAAATTATTTATAAATTCGAGAATCAACGACGAACAAAGACAATTTTTCACGCTCCAATATGGTCATTTGTTTCTTCACAGCTCTATTTAGGCCAGTTCGACATTTAAATAAAATCTTTGATAATTTACCTCCTTGGTTGCCCTGTGGAAGTAAAAAAGTTAGTTCCATTTTTAAATAACACGACAGTTATGAGTTTTTATAGTAATTTATTTGGCCGCTAAACACGACAGATATGGATTTTCATACTAAGATTGCCGGCCTGATGCTCGCTTGTTTTTGACCAGTACATAACAGCAATTTCAATTTATCTTGAAGAAGGTTGTCAAAATAATGTTCGAATTTCCAAGCATGTTTGAGAAAAAGTCTTATCAAGACATTATAAAGTCTAAATTCAAGTCACTTGAACTCTGTTGATTGATTAGCAGAATCCAAGCTAGTTAGAACGGGATCATGTATCTGATTGTAACGCGAAATTCTCGCCAGTTCCAATGAGTTCTTGGACTTCTTAATAACAAAACATAAATTCTCAGTTATAGCCCATAACTGAGGATTTATGTTGTAGAAAATTTCAATTATGCTTTTTGCTTGAACTTCGCAATCAAAGCACTGCGAAGCGATACTTCGAATTTTTGATGTCTAACATCTTTTCTCTAGCTGTCCTGCAATCAAAACCTAAATCAATTTTTTTTTTATTCTAAATGATTAACTCTGTGGGAGTGATTTCGTGAAAAGGGACGGAAGTGTGTAACAGGAAGCTGGGGAAGCGCGCGCTATATTTGACCAATGAGCGCGCGCGGTGCTAGAGTTAGCCATCAGAAACGACCTTGACGAGGCTCGCTCCTTTATTGTTGCTTATTATAGCCAAGGTTAGATGTCAGATATGAAGTGCCTGCTGCACGGTTGCCAACCGCGTCCCGACACAGATGACCTTGGTGGTTAACAACCGTGTAGATGATGGTTTACGACCAAACGTTGAAACAACTTTGCCAGTTGCCAACAAAGGTCACCTCTATCGGGGACGCGGTTGGAACCCATGTAGCACGCACTTTACACATCATAATATGTAACTACTGTAAGGGTCGCTTTTTTATTCTTCTAGTGTTGGGACCCTTCTCTATAAATGGTCGTAAGTATCAGTTAATTAAAAAAGAGACCGATGTCAATTACCCTCACACACTTATCCCCGAGTATTTCCCTTCTTCCATTACACAAGTTAACGATTTAACGACATCTTTTAACTGTGTATTTCCTTCCTGTTGAGCTGGAACCTGTTTCTTATCTGCAAAGCTTGGCGTTACATTAGTAGTTTGGAACTACTTCGGGTATTGTAGAAAAATTTACAACTTTTCTGTCGATGTTTTGTCATAGAAAGAACATAGTACTTTACAGAAAGAAGATTGTGTTTTAGAGTAGACTTCGCAGTACTGCTACAGCCTTTGGATCTGGCATGGTCTTTGCATGTAACCTCCGCGAATCCTAACAAATATTATAAATGCGAAAGTGAGTTTATTTATTTGTTTGTGTTGGTTTCACGCTAAAACGGCTAAACGGATTTAGATGAAATTTGGCACATAGGTAGATCATGAACTGGATTTGGACATAGGATACTTTTTATCCCGATATTTCCACGGCATCGAGACTTATGAGGGTGAAACCGCGGGGCGCAGCTAGTACAAAATATATTTAAAACAACGTGGCGCCAAAGAGTGCACGCCAAGACAGCTGGGAATGGGGCCACGAACCTCGCAATGAGGAATAGCTCCGGAAGAAATGTCGCGTAACAAAACTTTAGACACGCTTCCTATAATAATAAAAATATATCATGTGCCAACCAATCCTGTACACAGTTCTTCAATCCTAGCCTTTTCCCAACTATGTTGGGGTCGGCTTCCAGTCTAACCGGATGCAGCTGAATACCCGTTTTTAAATGGAGCGACTGCCTATCAGACCTCCACAACTTAGTTACGTTATTCTATGTGTTAATCCAGATTATAAACTATCTGTGTGCCATTTTTCTTCCAAATCCGTTCAGTATTTTTTGCGTGAAATAGTAGCAGACATCCATCCATCCATCCATCCATCCTCACAAACTTTCGCGTTTATAATATTAGGTAGTAGGATAAGAAGCTCTATCTTTGTTCTAAGGCAATCTAAAATGTTCTGTAGAGTCA
This sequence comes from Conistra vaccinii, assembly GCA_948150665.1. Classification (NCBI taxonomy): domain Eukaryota; kingdom Metazoa; phylum Arthropoda; class Insecta; order Lepidoptera; family Noctuidae; genus Conistra; species Conistra vaccinii. Next base: position 9,137,935 of record OX411317.1, on the reverse strand, counting down.
AATAAATAGTTGCTTGATTGAAGCACTTGACTTTTAAACGCCTTGTTAAAGTAATGGTTTTATTATTTAATTATGTGTTAAACAGATCTTTAGTGAATCTATTACTTACCGCTCATATCTTTTTTTTTTCTCGGGACCAATTCTTGGTAAAATATATAATAATAATTAGCCCATATTGTTCCCACTGCTGGGACACAGGCCTCCTCTCTGTGAGAGGGAGTGGGCCGTAATCCACCACGCGGGCCCAGTGCGGGTTGATATGTCACATGTCTTCGAATTTTTCTAGGACATGCCGATTTCCTCACGATGTTTTCCTTCACCGTTTTGAGAGCAGTGGTGACGAAATAATTTACACAAAGTAAAGCGGCTGCCCGGGTTCGAACCTACGACCTACAACTCGTAATTCGCGGTCGTTGCCATTGGGCCACCACTGCTCTTATGAAGAATAATAAGACAGAACTGTGGAGACGACACGAGTTGTGTAGGCCGTATTAAGAGGCTTCGGGGCACTGAGGAGGTACAACCGAGCGAGAGAATTCAATACTAACAACCTACGATTTTGACAGCACAGTTATAAAAATCGAGTTATACAACAAAACATTTAAAAATGGTGTTTACCTGTCTGGCCTGCTGCAATCTGTCTGCTAAGGTGGCTACTCTGGAATCCTGTGGAGCGCTCCCGGTGATCTCTGGATTGTACTTCTGGTCACTCAGAGAAGCAGACGAGACGAGGGGCTTCGTGTAACTAGATAACAAAAAATATGATAATATTAAAATATAATTGGGTCGTAATTAAATCTTTATGTCACAACTAGGGTTGCCATCTTTTTTTGTTGTAGTATTTTAGAAGCCATTGCCTGTAAAAATTAAGTAGATGGCGAAAAAATAAAAAAAATATAGTAGGTATGTAATAGGTATTCAAAAACATTATTATTCTGTAATATGTATTTTTTGGTACTATGAACCTTTAATAACAGGTTTTTTATGTCTTAACTATTACTATTACAAAATACCATTCATTCAGCTTTTATGAGATTAATACTGGCCCTATTGCGAACATCTCACCATTTTGTATTGAAATAAAAATATTTTAGTTTCGCCTAGTATATTTTTTCTTTAGAAATACAGTATTTAGGCCCTTAATATAGTAGCATACTATATTATATAGTGGGGTTGACAACCCTGGTGACAACGGTCCGCTTTGAACTCTGCATGCAATTTGTCAGTCAAATTGTAATGAGATTTGCATACATATGAATGTCACATTGCATGTAATTAAATATGAATATAATTTTAGAGCTTCATTCAAATACTAAAGGTTATGAAGTTGATGGGTAACAATTTAATGGTGAACTAGACAAACAAAACCGGTCAAGTGCGAGTCCAACGTGCACACGAAGAGTTCCGTACCGTGTTAGATCGATCAAAAAACGCCAAAAAAACATTTTTCTTGTATGGGGACCACTTTCAATTTAGTAACTGTATTTTTTCTTATTTGTTGTTATAGTGGCAAAAGAAATACACATTCTGTGAAAATTTCAACTGTCTACCTATTACAGTGCATGAGATACAGTCCGCTGACAGATGAACGAACGGACAGTAGGCTTAGTTCTGCTTGGCACTCTTCGGATACGAAACCCAAGGAGCCCTAAAAAGAAGAATAGTACTGCCCATTGAAAGAACCTTCGCCGGCCCCGATACTTTAAAGTAGTTTTAAGTACATAACATAGCATCACGCCTTGTCTACCCGAAGGGTTGGGCAGAGGTGTAACAGTAGCAGGTACACCTACATTTCGCCAGTTATATATTATTAGTAGTAAATTAAGTCCCATGTAATAGGGGGCGAGTCTTTTGCCATCAACCGGGCACAAATCCGACCCGACATACACAACTCAGTTACTCGGTAATACGAAACCTCTTGGTAAGACTGGTTCTCAGACTTCGGGCTGCTTTGCTCAACCCGGGAACCGAACCCAGGACTCCATTCACAGCAGTAGCGCTTGACCAAAGAGGCAGTTTTATGTACTGGCTGACAAATCTTTACATCACGTCAAGCTACTCAGGCAAAAGGAAGAAAAACAAAAGAAGCCTACTACTCACTCAGCTATAGCGTTCCCATTCCAACAGCGTTCATTGTCTTCAGCAGCAAAGTCCGGCTCATCACACAACCGATCAGCCAGACCAGCGAACAGTTTCTTAGTGTTGGCGAGGGTAGCAGCAAACTGCAGGAGTTCAGTATCTGGTGGAGGTGCCCTCAGGTTTTCCCGGCGAATTGAACCTGGTGTGGGCTGCGCGGAAGAAAGGGCTGGACTGTCCATTGTGGCTGGCGGACCGCATTCTTGTCGCACCTAGGTATAAAGAAGATTATGGTTAGTTAAATGTGAAAACATTCTAAAAGTAATGACGACAAAGCTCATTGTGGCTTGCTGACTGAGTACCTTGATTGGTCTTAAAGGTCTGGTCTGGTCTTTACGCATCCAACTCTATAAATACTGAGAGCACGTTCGAGTCAGTTACGGTAAGACTCAGCCGAACGTCAAGAATAATTGAAACCTCGAAACAATAAACCAAATTCCAAAAACCATTTCAATACTGAAACCTACCGTCGTAATAGCAATAGGGTCGAAGTTAGAACAAGCTTTAGAACAGGAATAATCATAACTTCGTACTTCAATCCAAGTATTCCACAACATTAAGACCCGTAACATTATGTGTACGTGATCGTAAACGCAAACAAGGAATGCTGTACCGCTATCCCTATAACTAGCAAAAAGTGAGATGTAATCAGCGCGCGTTCCAGCCGAGATGAAGACAAACGACTGTGCAGCGTCGATACAGTCATGTCATTTGTCAGCGGAGAGACGCCGCTGCAGCAGAGCGCTGGATATCAAGGAGAGGATCATGGATAGAGGTGTGAATAACCGGTAAACGAGTACCTATACGTTCTAGAGTTACCTGTATTGATCGGTTTAAAATTATAGCACCTATGTTGCATTGAATCTGGCTACAAGAGTTTTACAAAACGCATTTTTGTGGACCTAATGAAACCGATACCTGTAAACATGTCGCGATAGAGGTACCTGTATTTATTAGTTTAAAATTATAGCACCTATATTGCTTTGAATCACGCTACAAGTGTTCTTTAAAAATTTATTTTACTGTACCTAATGAAACCGATATGTGTAAATATGTCGTGTTTTGTACTTTTGACAGTGTCTTCATCATGTATAGAGTAAGTTAAAAGATAAGTCGAAAGTTTTAATCAGTTTTGTTTTTGCCTTTTGCTGTCGCTCATCCTCTATTATCCTGTAGGTACATATAAACACACACTGACAATCCGCAAAGGTGATATTATCCGGACAGTATTACCTATCGTATAGGTACGCACGGCTACACATCAAGCTATACATTTCCAGTATAAGCTGAACTCGCATTGTACGAAAATCCTATACGATACGAGATCAGCTTAAACTGAAAATGTATAGCTTGATGTGTAGCCTTGTGTATGTGCCTGCGACGTCTGGGATCTGCCTCGCGCTATCTTTGAATCCTCGTTCCATCAAATTTCGTAATAATAATCCTATACGTAATTACGTATCGATACAATACTTATGGTAACATTCCACTCCTCACTCACATCACTAGTCTAGATATATTGGAGTGCGGCGTTACCAGCGCGTGCGCCGAGTGAACGGCCTCAACGACTCGCGACACGCAAATAAACCACAACAACACAGACGTAAATAGGCGCATAGTTCCGACGCAATTATTGCAAAAAGTACGACATAATACCACCAGGCGACGCCACCGTGAATATGTTTGACATTTTTCTGCTATTTATAAAATGTGGTATGTTTGAACTCTTTCGACATGCAGTTTAAAATATGCTTGAAATTTTCAATGTTTTTGCTTTGCGCTAAGATGCATTCATGATCTTTATAGGAGAGGTAGAGGTACCTGAATGTCAAAAAGTGCTCTGTGAAATTCAAAATCTAAAATGATAAAACTCTACACTTCGTTCCAAAACACAAATAGCGGACGCTGGCCGCACAGTTGCTGGACTTAAGTAGAACTGGGATCTGTCATCTGTCAAAAATCGCCACTCAGTGGATCCCAAATAGCAGGAAACAACTACGCAGCAGGCCCAGAGAGAGATGGCTGCATAAGCTGGACTCGTTCTTAAAGGACTGGCCCGCAATCGCAGTAGACCGTGAAAAGTGGAAAGAGGGAAGGGAGGCCTTTGCCCTGCAGTGGGACAACAAAGGCTTACAATATAATAATATGAAATATTATTATATAATCTCTTCCAAATATAGGGATTAGCGAACTTTCGGTCTAGCAGCTGCAGATGAGTAGTATTTTCCCATGTGGTATCCTTTATGTATTCCAGCAAAGTTAGCTACGCAAAGATTCCGCAACTTAGGAGTAATATCATGAATCCCGCAGGATTCAGGACAAAGTTTTATTACGACTGTGACATCTGTCGCGAACACATACAAGTACCTACCTACATAAAATAGGTACCTATCTCTATCTCTGCTTTTATTAATATTGGCATATATTTCTGCTTTTATTAAGTTGTACAGACAGCTTTTCTCGATTTTCTACGAAATGAAGCAGGACAAGTTCAATGAAGAGTGATTTTCGAACTAGTTATCGAAAAATCGAAATCACTCTCGCAACTGAACATAAAGTGGATTCTAGATGATGTGTCAGGCGAAAAGTAAGTTTGAAAAAAAAAAACTCGATAATCTAACACCATGCTTACCAAGGGGTATTGTATTACCCAGTTACTGGGTTGTGGAGGTCAGATAGGCAGTCGCTCCATGTAAAATACTGGTATTCGGCTGCATCCGGTTTCCCACCCGATTTCCGACCCCAACATAGTTGGGAAAAGGCTAGGTAGATGATAGATGATGATATGTTGAAAAGTTTTAAATAATTCCACACAGAGGTTTAAGCAAATCTAAACCAAGCAGAACACACTCGAGTACCTACGTATGCGCCGCAAGAATTTAAAAACTTAATTAAATAATGAACAGTGAAGTGAGTGCAAGAATAAAAATGCAAAAACAAAAAGCAGACATCAATTAAAACTTAGCAGAACTCTGACAGTCAGCACAATCACTTAACATTATGTGCTAATTACTGAATTTTTTACTAACAGCTCCTAAGATAGGCATAAAAAGGAACCGACAACTAAATATAGTAAATATTCATTAACGCATTGAGTTTGCACGACCGCAACCGGATTGTACCGCCAGTGGTTACGAAAAGATAAAAAAAAACTGTCTGCTTGTAGGTACAGTCGAACAAGGTATGTGATAGTGTAGTGTCTGTAGTACATCTACTAGCAGCTAACTTGCAATTACTTTCAAACAATGTTATGACTGTGGTAAGTAGTCAATTCTGTATGTTATAGGCACCTGTCCTACTGCTGACGAGGATGCGACTAGCTATTTTAGAGGTATGAGGAACAGGGTGTAAAGTCAACGATTTTCTCGCTCAAGAAACGTACAAAACATTGTAGGTCTCGTGTAAGTAAAATTGATAGGTAAATAATTATATTAATAGTTGATCGTTGCGAGTACTCATTTGTAGCAGCGACAAGAGCTATCAAAGAGAGTACGTTCGCTTGACGAGCAAAACACTCGCTCAGAGACTCACACTTGGTATATATACCTACGAGTAATTGCTCGTCGCCGTCGCGCATTCGTTTCTCGCCAACTAGTTTTTAGTTGCTAGCTCTACTCGCTTCTCGCGGTGTGACTGGTAGCTTTCAAGTTATTACGGGCACAATTAAAATGAATATCGACAATTTAATGGAAATGTGAATAATTTTGCCTGTATACCAAACAGTTTGTATAACTTTACATAGGTGCGTGAGCATTTGCTTGCCGCGGGTGGGCATGTAATAATTACAGTACTAAACATACTAGAAAATTCAAACCGATATTAAAGCACCGCTTGGAATCGAGAAATGATTATGATTGCGAATTGAAACAGCTGTAGAATAACTGTAGTATTACTTTGATAGCTACTGCCTTTTTCTGCCTTCAAAAAAGTAAGAAAACAGTTTCTATAAAAAAAAATATACAAAGTGAAAAATTACTTTAATTTCGGAAGTAGGTGGCAAAAAATTTAAATACAAAACCAGACACAACTTATTTTTCACTTTGTGGTGTATTTTTTTGAAAACGTTTATTTTTTTTGTAAAAACGTTTTAAGCGATTAAAGTTTTGTGGGAAAATATTAAATTCGCATTAAAATGAATTGATAAATAAATTGAAAAGTTATGCAAACAATGCGATAAGGTAATGGGTGTGAATGCATAATTAATGCCTTAAAAAGGTGCGTCAAAATTTCGTAGGTAGAGATGTGCTTATTAAGACATGATGTCTCCATTTCGCACTGGCCCAATTTACATACTTTATTTGGCTTAGTGTTAAAAACATGATGCCGGAAATTGCTAATTGCTGTTCATGGCTCAGTATGCCAAGTTCCCTTATTTAAAAATTTCAATTTAATAACTAAGTGAACATATTTTAGCATGTAAATTAGTCAATTCAATATGAAGTATGTACCTACCTGCTCTAGTTAAATGTCAAACGGTCACAATTTCGACTGAACACCACATCACGAATCCTTTGTTAATTGGGCCGCGGTATAGTCATTAATTAAATGTTTTAATTATTATTCATTCATAAGTGTGTCCGTCACCGCTATTTACGGCAGGCTCTTCATTGAACGTCACTTAATCTATTAGATTAATTATCATTTACAGCGAATGACTAACGCATTGTATCGATAAACATTTTACAATAATTGTAACATAAGATCGTCTTTGTTCGTCATGAATTGTGCAGTACACACAATGCACAATTGCACAATTGTGCTGTATGTATAAAATTATTATATTTTGTAGCACTTAGCTCAAAATTACTCGTATTATGATCATCATTGTTCATTTTAGACGCAGAGATACAATAGAATACAGTTATTATAATAATCGTGTATTTAAATTATAATAGCTAAGCTGAACATAGAACATAATTATTATAATCTTAGGCTTCTAGATGAGCGATTGCGGTATGATTGTCATCTATACATATTATTATTATAAAACAAAGTCGCGTTTCGCATTTGTCTGTATGTCCGCGTTGTTCTTATAAACCACGCAACAGATTTTGATGAGGTTTTCGCTATCGTTTAGAGAATTTATTCCGGAAGGTTTATGTGTGTAATACGTTAATATTAAATTTATATTTACCTAAGAAATCTCGATGTTTTGTCAAGTCGTAAAAGCCGTGCGAAGCAGGAGCGGATCACTAGTATTACTGTTTTTTCTGTTCTGTGAGTATTACTATATTGTGCTTGTGTTCAACTTATAGAAACACGATAGGCCCAAAGACAGACATAATGGCGTATTCGTCATTTATAACTACGACGAACCAATAATAGAGCTAAATGATTGATTTCAAGGTATCAGACACATTATATTAGTATAAAAATGGGCACGTAATCTGATACCAGTATATTTGCTGAATATAAAACGCAATAATCTATGAGAGAAGTGTTAAATAATTCACAAGGAGGTACAAAAAACGAAACATCCGGTGTCAAGGCAGCTCATTGAATTTGAATGTCTTTTTATGAATGACATCTGTTCGTGTGACTTGTACAATTGAATTACTGCATGCATATCGCGTACTCACTTAAATTACGGTTGTATTGATACTAAATATATCTATGGAATTTATTAAAGGTGTCTCTTGTGAGGTATTGCACGTTTTAAATGAGAATTCGAACGTAAACTGGCGGTTGGGCATGAAAAAGTTCCTTTTGCACACAGAACATGGCCACTAGAAATGTTACACAGAGTACACCCATAATTTCACATTAATAATACAAAGTAATGCCAACACGGGTCTCTGTTTAACCCAAAACACGAGAAACAACAAGACCCGAACACATAAATCATATCACATCTGAACATCACAAAAAGCATTCCGGCCCGCAGTCAAACTCGCATTTTTTGCGCTCTCGTCTGTATAACTAGATTGTTCAGATAAATGGCACTTTTATAGGTGCTTCCAACATGACAATAAATATTTTAGGTTCAGACGTAAGGCCATCATATAAATGGCTTATCATAAATCGGCTATGTTCCCATAGAGCTATAATTTGAGCCGTATAAGATTATTACTTCACCTATTTGGTGGCAAATCTTATAAATTGCACGCATGTTAGAACCATGAAACTCATCTAAGTGTGGTAAAATTTATTACTTGGGTTTAGTTAATACCGCTAGAAATTACGATCTATTTTACTTGAGGCGTGGAGCAGTAATAAATTACTGGAAGTGATTTATTTCGCTTAGAGCTATTGATTTATGAAATAAAATATGAATTTGTTGTATTAAATCAGAACGAGCTTTTTATAAATTATTATAAACGGATTATAAAAAGGTCAAGTATATTTATAAAAAATATACCAAACAGCATTCCTTTCAATATCAAATCGATAAATCACGACCATATAAAACAAATTGGCTGAATAGGTGACAATCATTGTCAGTAACTACAGTAGAAAAAAAGATAGTGTAACGTCATGGTCCTTTTACACTCAATGGTTCGGGGCAGCCATTTGTGGGAAATGAGGCAATTACAGGGCACGCCGCCCTGGAACTGCCTGGAAGATTACTTAATAGAAAATAAGAAAAGTTTTCCTTCCTTTGCGATTAGGCAATCGCAAAGGAAGGAAAACTTTTCTTATTTTCTAATTCGAAATTAATTAGGTTTACTTAACAACTTCTTAGCAGGTGGCTTGAGGTTCTGTTTATTTCGTGAAGTTTTTGTAGCTTCACTTTCAGGAAGGATTTGTGGGAAACCATATTCTTGTCGACATTTAAGTTGTTTGTTGGGAAAATTTGAGTTAGGCCTTCGAGGTAGGCAGAGCAGTGGTGGCCCAGTGGTATCGGCCCCGACTTACGAGTTGTAGGTCGTGGGTTTGAACCCAAGCAGGCGCTTTACTTTGTGTAAATAATTTCATCTCCACTGCTCTCAAAACGGTGAAGGAAAACATCGTGAGGAAACCGGCATGTATTAGAACCAAAAAATTCGAAGACATGTGACATCTACCAACCCGCACTGGGCCCGCGTGGTAGATTACGGCCCACTCCCTCTCACAGAGAGGAGGCCCGTGTCCCAGCAGTGGGAACATTAATAGGCTGTATGTAGTGTAGTGTGTAGCTTCGAGGAAATGTTCTCCCATAAAATATACGCATTAAAATAATAAATCGTTATCATGTCAGTGTGGTCGAGATCCGTCTGCAGGTTGCAAGTTGCAAAATTATCTGTTATGGAAAAAATATATAGTTCGCATGCAAGTTGCAATTACCTACGTTTAATTTTAATTGCCCATGGTGGTCTATACGCATATAATGTATTAATACCAGCAGGCATAGCATGACAACCATAGCAACGGGTTTTCTATGGGTTTTGACGTCGGAAGAATAGACAAAATGGCAGATAAACAATCACAATCTGTCATTTTGTCTATTCTTGATGTTTCTATTATGATCATGCTACGCGTACGCGTGCTGCATGCAGCTGAATGGATATTAGGGCCACAACAGATTAGCTACTTTTAGCATCAGGCCACAGCAGACTAGCTTCGAAAATTTTGTCATGATGATAATTTATTCCCTCGTAAGTATTTACTTTTGTATATTTACATAGGTTTAGTTTGATATTAATGTTCCAATATGCTTTTTCTCATAGTTGTTAATAGATTATTTTATATTAGTATAACTTAAAATTTTGTGTTTCAATTGAAATGTAAAGTTATGGCCTGAAACACAAGTTTGAATTAACCTAGATCGGGCGGGTCGCTACCTAACATTGTAATACCGAACCATCATTAGGTACTTGCTCCTGTTCTAAACATTATATTTTAGTTTATTTTATTTTTTTAGGCACTATAATAAAAGTATTGTTTGAGAGATCTTACTGTTGACTAAGGTAAAGTTCACTTTTTGTAACGTTTTTATTCAATAAATATTTATATTATTATTATTTATTATTATATAGCTTCTTTTAGCATCGGCAATCGGCGATTTTGCGACTGTATCGATGCATTTAGCTTCTAAAAAGAGGCTAAATCGCCGATCGCCGATGCTAAAAGTAGCTAGTCTGCTGTGGATAGGGACAAAGGGTATAATTCCGTGTACCTACTTAGCTGTTTTGTCACTTGTACACACAAAGAGACTGACAAACGTGACATTTGCTATTCAGCGCAGATTAACGCTTTAAAAAGCAGTAAATAGACGCTCAAAAGGTAAATTCTCCATTGAGCGCCGTTGTTATTAGGTGATAATTGTACTGCCTTTGATGTAGTATTTAATCAAACAATTGGCACTATTGTAATGAAACCTGACTTTTTTTTTGTAAATTGTAAATATCGAAATACAAAAAGTTTCATTCGTGTACTAAATGATTAAAAATTTTAAGTAATATTTTGATTATGTAAAAAACATTAGGTAAAGAAATAAAATTGATTACACATACATACATAAACTCACGCCTTCTTCCCATGGGACTAGGCAGACACTAAAGAACGCCACCTGCTACGGTCCTAACATACTCCTTTTGCTTCGTACATACACGCATGCTGGTTGCGAGTACTAGGTACGCACCTGATCTTTCTAAAGGACATTACCATTAAGGTCACTATTTAAGTAGTCCTCCTAGGGCGTGCACTCCCGGTGTATAAGCCGCCCATGGGCCTCTGATTTGGCTACACATGTCGTTGAGAAATATAATATATCAGGTTTCCTCACGATGTTTTCCTTCGCCGTTTTTTAAGCAAGTGATAATTATACAATACGCCCATTAATGCGAAAAGTCGCAGGTGCGTGCCTTGGATTCGAACTCGAGACCTATGACTTGGCAGTCGACGTTCACACCACTAGGCTATCACTGCTCAGAAGAAGAAAACAAGAAGAACAAGAACAAGATTCATCCGCTCAACATCTAAGAAGAAGAAAACAAGAAGAACAAGAACAAGATTCATCCGCTCAACATCTAAGCATAATTAACTAATTTGTTAATAATATTATCAATTCATTTTATTGTTTAATTTGATTGATATTGAGTTATTCAAAAACTAGGAATATCAACTTAATGACCGTAGATGTTAATGATTCATTTTAATTTCTATTAATTTCGATGATGGCTAATTTACTTAATAAATAGTAAGTAATTATTGTTATACAACATGGATAACCTGCTACTGAGAATAAAGTAATAAATAAGAAATATTTCGCAAAGAATTAATCAGCAACTAAGATTAGGTACTCGTTCGTACATATACAATGTTGGTAGGTTGTTCCAATGATTTCCTACATAGCATAATTCGGATAATAAAGTTCCCACTGCTGGGATACAGGCCTCCTCCTCTGTGAGAGGGAGTGGGCCATAATCCACTACGCGGGCCCAGTGCGGGTTGGTGGTAAATGTGGTAATAATGATAATAACGAAAAATTTATTTCAGGGCAATTAAAGGAAATAACTAGTCTCCAAACCAATTTGGGTAAATTAGCCATGAATTAAAATAAATTGAGTTACGTGCCTATTACGCGACATAGAACCGCTTTTAGACCCATTTGAAAACCCGAAACTAAATACAACAATACCATTAATTATTTTACGACCCAACTCCACATTTCTATTTACGTAACTAACTACCAATCGCGGCCAAACTTTTATAACAGTACAATTCTAATTAATCATAAGTCCTAATAAAAAATACGTCAGAACCAGAAGTCGTTCCATAAACAAGTCGTAGTATTACAATAAATAAAGCCGGTGGGACTATACGTCAGTCTGCGATTGGTCGTATCGAGGTTCTAAGTTTTCGCCCACGTGAGTCATGACCCAAGACACGAGCGGTATAATCTGCCACACGCCAAACCCACATTTTCTAACTAATAGTATTATGTAGGAAGGGTTTAGAAGGCTCACTTCTAATAACGCACGAAAACTGGCAACATCTTAATTTTCCTCTTTCATTCTCCTGCCCTTATCCCAATTTATCGTGGTCGGCGCAACATGTCCGTTTTTTCCATAAGTCTATATTAGTCGTCATCTCGGTAGTCACCCCCTTTCTAGCCATATCATCTTTCACAAAGTCCATCCATCGTTTCTTTGGTGTTCCCCTACTCTTATAGCCATCGACATCATACTCAAACCTTTCTTCGCGACATTTTCCTCATTCCTCCGCATCACATGCCCATACCATGATAACCGATTTCCGCACAACTTTTCGGTCACCGGTGCCACTTTCAGACTTTCTCTTATGTACTCATTTCTTACTCTATCCATTCGTGTAACACCACACATCCCTCTTAGCATTCTCATCTCAGCTGCATGCAATTAACTTAATTTTCCTCTTTACGAAACAGAAATGGCCAAATCAATCAATCTGCCTAGCCTTTTCCCATCTTTATTAGGGTCGGGTTCCAGTCTAACCGGATGCAGCTGAATAGCAGTATTTTACATGGAGCGACTGCCTATCTGACCTCCACAGCCCAATAAGTGGTTAATACGGTACTCCTTGGTAAGACTGTTTGTGAGACTCTCGGGCTTCTGACGCCTGTCAAACAAAACCACCGGCTTTACGTGCTTTCCGAAGCACGGAGGAATCTCGGTATGTAAAAATGGTCTCCCATCTACGGATCAGCCCCGACAAGCATAGCTTAACCTGATGGATCGACCCTTGCGGCTGTTATTACTTAGCCACTAGCTCCTCCAACCACCTCACACACTCTCCCCACCCTCACATCGTACCAAATCCGAAATACCAAACCAGAAATCATGACTTCATGAGAAAATGTAAGTAGATAACTCCACAAGTTGTAACGACAGTTCAACAACATTCATTGCGTTAGTTTTGTTGCTGAATATACAAATATTTTGAACATAATTAGAATGGATTAGCAATATCCTTCGTAATCATTCAGATTGGGATGTTACACAATTAGGGTGCTGGCTGAGTTTACAGGATTGCTAATTAGAGGATAAGTATTGAACTTGCCCAAATACTAACAGGTTAGCTGAGGTAAAAATTTCTTCACAAGTGGAAGAGGGCTCACTGCAGGAAGACTTACTTGCTCAGCTTCATAAAGTTTCATTAGAAGTTTACGGTTAGTGTATGGACTTTGTTCACTGTGATTTCCCAATAAAAGGATGCTTCCAGTAACCACTGCAAAAGGAATTCAAAAGCATTGCAAAAGGTCGTACATCGTGCTTTAGCGACAATTTAATGCTTGTTCAAGAGGGCTATGTTGTTATGCTTTTTATGAAGTGGCTCTTCTGAACTTTTCTATCTCATTTTATAAGTATTTTATATAAGGTCGTGTGCCATACTGTTTAATGTGCGTAGGCGCCGGGGAAATGCGTTGAGAAATTAATATGAATAGCTTTACACGTTACATGTTATCTTTAATGTTGTAAATTTCGGTATACCTATCGAATTTCGTGATATGTGGCGGTATATTAAATAGTTGTTTAAAATATCATGCTTTGATACTTGATTTTAAACAAATTGAGTAATGTACCGGTTGTTTATAGGTGCAGGGTAGTCACGACAACATATAAACAACGTAACATTAAAATACATAGGTAGTTAGTGGAATTTAGGTAAGTATTTCAGGTGAATGGAATGCCACAATAAGATCAATAGAAGATATTAAAGCGCTTTAAATAAAGTACTGAAAGGAATAATAAAATTATTATATTCGATCAGTGTTTGTCTTATAGGTACTCCATATCAGATCTGAATCAACATATCTGCTTCTCTCATTTCTCTGATTTTTGCTACTATCAGCCTATACTGAACTGCGCTACTGCAGAACATTCTCTCCTGGATTCGATTCGAATCGAAAAACCCAATATTGGTTGCTCAGTAGCAGCCCGGAGTCTGGATTTGTGCCCGGTTGATGGCAATAGGCTCGCCCCCTATTACATGGGACTTGAACATAACTGAGGTCATCGAGCATTATACTGAGGTCCTCCATGGTCTCAGCCATGATAACTATATCGTCGGCAAACCGAAGGTCAGTGATATACTCGCCATTGAATAGAGAGCCGCCTCAGTAGAGCCTCCAAAAGAGTGGGTCTTAAAATGAACATGGACAAGACAAAGGTCATGTCAAATGCCCATGTAACACCCGCCCTCATAAAGATCGGAGACGCTACGCTCGAAGTTGTAGACGAGTATGTTTACCTAGGACAAACTGTTCAGCTAGGTAGGTCCAACTTCGAGAAAGAGGTCAATCGTCGAATCCGACTCGGTTGGGCAGCGTTCGGGAAGCTACGCAATATCTTCTCGTCCCACATACCACAGTGTCTCAAGACGAAAGTCTTTGACCAGTGCGTGTTGCCAGCGATGACTTATGGCACTGAAACGTGGTCGCTCACAATGGGCCTAATTAGAAGGCTAAAAGTCACCCAAAGAGCAATGGAGAGGGCTATGCTTGGAGTTTCCCTACGTGATCGAATCAGAAATGAAGAGATCCGCAGGAGAACCAAGGTAACCGACATAGCCCGAAGAATTGCCAAACTTAAGTGGCAATGGGCAGGACATATTGCTCGCAGAACAGATGGCCGATGGGGCCGAAAGGTTCTGGAGTGGCGACCACGTACCGGAAGACGTAGCGTTGGAAGGCCTCCCACAAGATGGACCGATGACCTAGTAAAGGCCGCAGGAATTCGCTGGATGCGGGAAGCACAGAATCGGTCGAAGTGGCGGTGCTTGGGGGAGGCCTATGTCCAGCAGTGGACGTCTTTCGGCTGATATGATGATGATGATGATGAACATAACTGGCGAAATGTGGGTGTACTATAGGTACCCCTCTGCCTAACCCTTCGGGGAATACAGGCGTGATTTTATGTTTTATTGTTTAATTAAATGTGTTACAGACAAAAAAAAAATGTTTTCTTCACAGCTATTTTCGGTCGCTGTCGTCTGCACATTGGGCCTGCGATTCGCGGGGTGAAAGCACGCACAGGCGTGGGCGGGCGCCGGCGTCTCACGATATGAGATGGGGTCCATAGCACACAGACGGAGTTCATATGAACTACAGAACTACGGTTTACTCGACACGAGTCGTTGACACTACTCTTTATATGCTAATTACACGTCTTCAAGAAGTTTACGAACAATTTGGCACCATATGAAAATGATATACGCAGAAAAGTTTTGAATATTTTCGAAATTATTGGTTGAAAATTAATGATATGTCGATACAAACTGTAATAACTATTAATAAGTAATTCATCATTCAGTAACTACGCTCTATAACGGGAAAAGTCGAACTCTCCATGATTGGATGATGTTGAATGCATAAAATATTATGTTTCCAAAAATATTATGATTAAATCGGATGGTATTGCCGTTCGAATACAGCATGAGTTTCATATGGCAGCCTCAGCAACGAAATTATGATTGCAGTATGGGAAATTCGAATTTGATGTAGATTTACTTCAAAACAAGCGAATCCGCTTTCGAATTGTATACCAATTATGGTCACTAGAGTGAGGTTCGAAGTCAACATAACAATATTTACGTCTATACCAGGGATGTTATGGAAGTCGTTTTATCGGAAAATTTAAATTTGATTGATCGGAATCGGAACTGGAACCGGAATCGGAGAGGAAATAGAAGAAAGATATGTTAAGGGAAGGCTTAATGAAACAATAGAAATATAATTCAGTCTCTTTAATACTAATTTAAACAGTCCAACAGTCAACCGAAGTCGGAGTCGGAGGTGTAAAATCAATTGGAAGTTCCGACCTTTCGAAATCGGAACCGAAACTCCGTAACATTCCGGTCTATACTGAAAAATCCAATGAATTTGAAATTAAGCTTTCATGACTCATATGAATTCTAAACATGATTATAGGTGTATTCCCTCGTGATTACCTCATGTCCTCAGTGGGTAGGAGATTAGCCGAGGTATGATTAGCGAACAACCAGTAAATTGCTCCGTAGGAAGCGAAGAGAGGCGATGATTACCGGTCTTGACACAGATACGTGACGTCTGCGCCGTGTGGGATCCACAGATCTACTGCTAGGTATACGAGTATATCACTGTTTTACAGATGGTTATCATCTTTCTATAGCCTGTAATTTTCGATACATAAGCAAATAGGTGTGTATTTATCTATACATATACATATACATACATACAAATAAATAAATTTGACGTGTCTGTTTGTAATCTCAAAATAACAGTTTTTTACTAAATGCATTACAAAGTATTTAAACTACCGTACAAGAAATAAAGAAAATAAATATTTTATTTTATTTTGGTTTGTCTTTCTGTCTGTCTGTTTGTTCCGGAAAATCTTCAAAACGGATGGACCAATTTTGACGAGACTTTCACTGGCAGTTAGCTGATGTTATAAGGAGTATTATTTTAGAAAAAAAAAATTGTCCACGCGGGCGCAGCTCGGGCAGCATTAGAATTGCATTCATTAAATTAGCTCAATTTTATATCAACTGTTTATACATAATGTAAATAGTTGCAGTTTATTTTAAACGTAAAAGGAGGTGTGAGTATAACACCTACTTTATTTCAACGAAACTTATGAACTATAATAATTATGCTCATGAATTGATCAGTGTTTGAAACTGAAATCGAATTTAAAAACCAATACCAATTCATCTAACTTTTCCGTACTTTATTTTCTACATATTCCACAGTGTTCATTTTCTTTTCCATTCCACTGTTTTATTATTTAATTAACAATTTGTTTCGCAAATACTAACTCATTCTGCTTGATTAAAAGGCGAGTCGACTACGTAGTTACTAGTTACGTAGTGCGGATTGAAAGTCAACAACCTCCAGTCGAGCTACAATGTCTGACTTGGCTGGTAAGTGAAAAGTTTTTATAAAGCGCCAAAGTCTGGGTAATAAAGCTAAAGTGTGTTATATTCAGCGTCGTTTATCTTTTGTTAAATTGCTACGGTGATAAAACAGGATTTAAAAAAGTTTATTGCGGTACGCCTAGCTCCGTTCATGCTTAGTCTTTTGGAATTAAAAGCCTAGGCTATGTAGTCAGAGTCGGCCTTTACAGCTCTTCATATATTCTAATGAGAGTTTTCTAAAATAGCGTTCACTAGGTGGCAGCACTGAGGTTTCAGGTCCGGGCACCTGTCAAAAGTGTCAAAGCGTCGTGACTGAATGATGAACGAATGAATGAAACGAATAATGAACGTCATCATATATTTTACTAGCTTCCGCCAGCGGCTACGCTCGTGATATCTTTATAAATTATAGCCTATGTTACTCAGTGATAACTGATAATATTGCATTCTACTGGTGAAATATATAATATTTAAAAAATTAAATCGGTCTAGTTGTTTTTGAGTTTATTCATAACAAATAAACCTACAAAAAATCTAATCTTTTTTCTTATTAGTTTAGATATTCATTGTCGAAATGGAAGACCTCTTGTCAGGTGGCGCCAGCTGGTGGCGTGAATTTTCATGAAAACCGTCATTGAATCAGCCGAGTAGCTACCAAACATTATCATTCATAACCAGTATCTTTATGTGATTATTTAGATTTTTTTGTTAATATTCACGATAAAAAGACTTATCAAACACGTAGTATTTTTATTAAAAAAACATAAAAAGTTATCTCTTAATTAATTAAGCGCTCATTAGCTATTTCTCGGATGTTGCAATGTTTATCTATTCTTCCTCTTTTTCCATGTTCCGTTGTTTTCTCGCTAATCAACTGTTAGTCCATACAAATAGTACGGACAATCCTACATACCTAGATCAATATTATTATCTAACTAACGTTATAGATCAGCTGTCCCAGCGAATAAAACGTGAAGGTACAAACGTATGCTGTCACAACTCACAAGTTTATTGAATCAACCGTCTGTAGGAGGAAAATGATTGAGACCGAAACAAGATTACCTATATTGGCAATATTGCCACGGCTGATTACGAGAGAGGACACAAAATAAAATATTTTCTCTCTCAGAAAATATTCACGGAGAAAACAGAGCGGCATTTTTTTCTTTTTTACTTTGCGCTTAAAATAAATTGGTGTTCCGATTGAGTTACTCAATCTCTGCGAAACGGTTTTGTATACAGATGAACCTATTAAGCCGGAAGACGGAAGGAGTGTCCTTGATCCGAGGTGCGCTGTGACATAACTATATGACATATAGATGTTTGACACGTGTGAGTCAACGGGATGTCTCCTACGTGTGACGGCAATTCGTCTATCCGGGGGCATTTTGATCAAACGGCATATAGCCAAAATTACTTAAAGCCTTTTATTACATTTTGGAAATCCTTTTTATATGAGCTATTAAAACGGACGTAAAGTAAATGAAAGTGCGATGTTAAAGCGTCGTTCCACAATAACCGTAAGTTATATTTCTGCAGTATTAATATTCATGAAGCGAAACGCATGTTATATGATATTTTAACGCGCTGTGGATGCATACCGCTAAATAAAGGGAGGTCTTTATGAGTCTCGTTATTTCTAATAAAACGACCATGAACCATTCTAGACTGCGCTTAAATCCACGAGCTGTGAGCGACAGACAAGCGACGGGAATCGAACGAAATTGGCATCTAAGTAAGGACATATTACTAAAAGTAGACTGCGGAGGTGAGCCACGAATTTTATTCGGAAATCGATCTTTGATGAAGTTGAGATGGGCCAATTGATTCAATCAAATCTTCAATCTACTGGCAATACTACTGAGAAGAGATTTAATTTCGAATGTAATATTTCACTGTAATCGATTATGATTTAAGTTTTTGACCACCAGGGATCGCTCTGACGCTAACTCACTTTGAACGTTAGATGCGAAGATAAAATGCTCACTTAGTGTAAAAGCAATTTCTCTTTGTTGTATGAGGTGGGTGCAGGCGGGCTGGCTCGCGACCCGCGCCCACCGCTGACCCGAGCCCGGCCTACGTCGCTTTTAACTGTTTATGGTCTCGTAATGTCTTGTAAACATTTAGACAGGGAGATGCTTCACTATACGACCGTTCAATAGATATCACCGTACTAAAGTAAGTGGATTCTTGTACGGATCGAGTTCTAGTACGTAAATAGCTGAATCTAAATCGTCGACAGCACTTTCAGTTCGAACCAGCAGTAACTAAGGAATAATTGAAATGTCTCGTGGAGGTATTCGGGGCACGTGTGGCGAGCTGCCAAACTGTAGGGCGCGTCCAGCAACTTTATTTTATTCAAGTTCTCGTGATATATTTTCTCATTTGATTGCTCTATGAGCGGGAAGCAGCGGTGCCACATTTCATAGCTTATAGTTATAACAGTAATTCATGCTAAAATAGAGCAAAATGTGGAACTTCTGTTGGCTACCAGTGCACCGGTAAATCAAACGAAATTATGGCCAGTCGTTGTGAATTAAGAGTCATATTTTATCGTTGAGAAAATTATCATGTTGAATCGAAGTCGAAAGTTGTCCAATTAGAAAGAGGGCGTTGATCAGATTGACCTGTTCATCGAGGTATGATTATCTTTTTAAATTGCTTCTGTATGTAAATATTATTTTAGCCTTAATGTGTTAAGATTAACTTGACTCAAATCATCAAGTTTTTAAGCTGTTTTATTTTGATATTTTAATATTTTATCTTTAAGATAACGGTTGGTTTATCATGTCGAGACAGCTTTAGAGCTTTTTCATCTTATTCTTTTCTTATCTTACCTTGTTTTCGGAGACAGCCCTGTTCTCGAGCGCGTACATGATGGCCTTCGAGACCTTGGTCTCCAGTTCCCTGAGGGCGACGTCTGCGTCCACTTTGGTGAGTCTCTCCACGCCTTCCACGTAGCCTGCCCAGGGACCGTCCAACTCAGACAGCAGTGAGCCTATGCACCTGTTGGAATATCAAATATTTATGAGATTTTTCTTGATACTCGGGACATGAAAACATCTATAATATCTTGGGACAGAAATATGGTAGAAAAGAAAACAATAGTACTGAAAACTCCGAGTTGTTGATTGATTTGCCCTGAGAACGCGTTGGATATCAAAGAACAGTACCTACGTTCTGTCGATTTTCAAAGGACATCAGGGTGTCAAGATCATAGATTGATATCGTCACTGGAATGGCAAAATTACTTAACCGCCAATTTGGGCAATTGGCGGTTAAGTAATTTTGCCTTTCCAGTGACGATAATGTATGATACTAAAACATGCACGCAAAAAAATACGACAAACAACAAACTTTTCTTTATAGAACTAGACTGCAATAAAAATAAAACATGAAAAAACTTTAATTCGTTTTCTTTCAGACAGCAGTTTTTCCAATTGTCTGCGAGAGTTGTAAAATGTTGACCGTGTTTCACTTTGTTGCGTTTGCTGAGGAAGTTCAAATGTTCTGTGTGCCATCCTTAGTGTTCGTTTGATCAACTTTGTTATGGATTGAACAGGATCCTCTTTGAACAACGAGCGTGTGTTACATTTTGCATAAGTTTATACGACGGCTTTGATCATTTATAGTTTGATTCAATTAATAGAAGTTGCATTAGCTGCCCTGGTTTTCGGATCTACACTCACAGGACCAATTAACCGAGGCACCTTGTATTTCTTTCAATTTGCAGTCATCGTCAAATTTAGACAACGTTTGAAAGCGATTTGACATTTGGTACGTTGAAAGCTACCTTTAAGAGGGTGCATCCTAAAAGTTGGCAACGTCGTAAATAGCTGTCAAATATTTACCTGTTTCGATTAATTTGAAATGTGGCTAACCAATTGACTAGAATATTAATAATTAATTGCAATTATAACATTGAATTTGATGTTGTACCCGTTTTAGGTGAAAAAAAGGCATTTGGAAAGTTTCCAAATACTTTTTTTACATCTAAACCTAACTATTCGGTGTTACGATATTAATTATTACATTTCATAATCAATATTCTAGTTCGCTAGTTAGCCACATTTTTTATTTCCATACAGAAATATTATCAAATTAATCAAAACATCGAAATATTTGACATCTATTTGCGACGTTGCCAACTTTCAGAATAAACCCTCTTAAGATAAAAAAAAACAAAAGCCTTGACAAAAAAACTCGTTTATTTAAGGTTTTTTTTACCAAAAATCGATTAAGTATGTGAAGAACTTTGATGAAAAAGAAAATTTTTATTTCGAAAAAAGTTGCCCAAATAAACAAAAAAAAGTAATAGGTAATGGATGTTGCCGCATCGAGCTCTAACGACTTCTTGGAGCCGGTTTGGCAATCCATCCACGATATCTTGAATATCAGATTGGGGGATATTGTGCCATTCCTACCACAGCCGTCTTGAGCTCTTCTAGGGCCGTAGGGGCTGGTACTCTTGCTCGGACAGGTCTTTTGAGGTTTTCCCAAAAGTGCTCAATTGACAGCGTCCATGTATAACTATTTGATGTAATTGTGGACTCGTTATTCCATTAACACATTGGTTGTATGATACGAATATTATATTTTCATTTAAACTTGACTACTAACTCAGCTTCTCCGGGACAAGAGTTGAATTTTCGATAAATGCGGAAAACTCAGTTCCATACTGGAGCGGAATAAAATAGCCAATTGGACTGTATACGACCACAGTATCCTACAAATACAACTGGGATTGTACACTAGGATTTGTGTGTAGCCTGTGTAGGACACATTTAACTCAATTCCAGGCCAGTCTCAGCTCGACACAGATATTCTCTCGTAGCAACAGACAGAACTGGAGTATTAATGCTCAATATGTCGGTAGGTGCAGGTTGTATTAGTTGTTTATGATGTACATCATACATGTCGTCAGTCGTACTCTTCAATTCATTGTACATTCGCACTTAGACTTATTAAAAAAAAACACTGACATGACTGTGACATCCACCAACCTGCACTGGGCCCGCGTGGGGATTACGGCCCACTCCCTCTCACAGAGAGGAGGCCTGTGTCCCAGTAGTGGGAACATAAAAGGCTGATTATGTATGTATGTAAACTGTTAAAATGTATTCCATCATTCCACAAAAAATGCATTGCATATTAAAGACACTACGCATTATAAGAAACTCGAGATCTAAAGCTTCATTTACATATTCATGAAGTGACAACCTAACCTTTCAATCCCGCATGAATTCCTCTCAAATCCCGTCAGTCCTACACAGATGCTCGCAAGCTGTCCGTGTCTCAGCCACACAGCAACGACCCAGGTGTACACCGACTGCAATTAATCCGCACGCACGACTAGGACAAGTGTACACCAACCCAAGCTTGTTTATTACCCGCCTTGATTACTCGCCTCGCCCGCCACAACTGATATTGAACATTTTCTAAATGAAATTGCAATTTATTTTACTGTGCATAGCTGAGACTTTTTATTTAAAATTGCTATTTGTTGGACTGTAGTTTCGTTTTATGTTTCGTGTCGTTTTATATTCGGTGAATTTATTCGGGGTTTAAACTTTGCGTTGGTCTATTGAGCTTTTGAACTGTTTGTAGAACTGTGGATATGCCTTTCAGTGCAAATTATGAAAACTGGTGTTTATATTATGTACGAGTATTATTGTCATGCAAGAGATTTTTATATTTATAACTGCTTCGTTGGTGTAGTCACTAGACCAATTGCAGACACTAGACTCTAGTGTTTGCAAGCACTACTACTGAACATGTGGTCCTGGGTTCGATTTCCGAGTCGGGAAAAGTGTTATTGGGTTTTCCATTTAGAATTTATCAAAAGCAGCCCGGAGTCGTGGCCTCGCCCCCTATTACATGGGACTTAAACATAACTGGCGAAATGTCGGTGTACTATAGGTATCACACGTCTGCCTAACCCATCGGGGAAACAAGGCGTGATGTTTGTATTTCTACACAGTTTCGTCCGAAAACTTCCTAGAACTATAAAGTATGTGGCCCAGTAAACCTACCTACATAGCCGGCTGACTAGCGTGACGATGCGGGATGGCGGTTGCATTCCAACGAAGTGCCAATTTAAGTTAATAGAGCTGAACACACGAGCTACATGACAAACCACAGTGACACTCTGTGGAGATGAAGATCAAGTAGTCACTTAATGTCACCGTTAAACATATCAATCATCATAGAATTACGTGATTAAACCTACCAGTGTACCTAGTTGGCAACGTCGCAAATAGCTGTCAAATATTTACATGTGTTGATTAATTTGGTAATATTACTATATGGAAATATGAAATGTGGCTAACTAGCGAATTAAAATATTGATTAAGAAATGCAATAATTAATACCGTAACACCTAATATTTAGTTTTAGATGTAAAAAAAGTATTTGGAAACTTTCCAAATGCCTTTTTTACACCTAAAACGGCTACAACATCAAATTCAGTGTTATAATTGCAATTCATTATTATTATTCTAGTTTGCTAGGTACATGTTGAAAACCTACTCAGTATAGATATATCACGGATTGTGGCATACTTTCGAATAGCTTCCGCCTTATTGTTGAGTTTTCTCACGAGTTTTGGGACTCGTTAAAGTTAAAATCTCTTTGTTTGACAGAAGTTAACGAATTTAATTAGTGACGTGTTTGCAGTAGCCTACCTTTCGTTTGTATTTCAATAGGTATTTTATGTACCGAAAGGATACAGAACGGATTTTTGGTAATCATCATTCTTTGATTACTACTTACTTCGTTACTACTCTCTGTTAAATAGGAACAAACTAATTTCAATCCTACTAAAGATTAGGATTTAAGTTGGATTATTATTTAATAAAAAATATCCCTTCACATATTGCAAAGTTGAATAAAATAGCAAAAATTCTTAGCAACTTCGAGCATCCGTTTGTAATACCGATTCGTATTGCAAGCGACACCCTGGGCGCATTCTCAGTGTATTTCTTATTGACAATAGCACGCAATCCTGCCATGCCTACACGACCAGCCCTAGCATTCTGAAGCAACTGCCTTTAAACAATTACTTTACGTAATATTGTTATGGACTAGCCCGTGTCTTTAACCCCGTTTTTGGAAAGCAGAAAATTAGATTTTCTTATTCAAAGAACACCATCATTCAGAAGGCAGAAAGATTAAAAAAGAAAATCGTTCTCCTTTTTTTATTAAGGAATATACTAGCTGCGCCCGCGGTTACACCTGCATAACACTCAATCCCGTGGGAATATCGGGATAAAAAATATCCTTTGTCCTAACCCAGGTCATGGTCTGCCCTTGTGCCAAATTTCATCCAAATCCGTTCATCCTTTTTTGCGTGATTGAGTAACAAAAATACAAACTTTCACATTTATAATATTAGTAGGATAGTAGGATTAATGTCATTGTTCAGTCTTCAGGGGATATGGCTGTGAGTCATCTTTTAGTTATTCACAGAATTATTTTAGGTGCATAGAAAATATTTGCACTCTGTCGCCAGTGTCCACATAAACGAAAATTTCGTCTATGAAAATTAAATTTTGTACTTCTAAGCTAACAAGAATGCACTAGAGACGTTGTTTGCACAAATTAGAAGCTCAGAGCAGAGAGGGACATGGAGCGTATGTTTTAGAATCAAATTATATGGAGGACCTAACGCTGAAGTTTGACGACGGATGAAACGGTTAAAACGTAGAGTAAATGAATTTTGTAACTAGGACTTGGCTAGACCAAATGGTTAGACGATGTGGTGTGACAACTACGCATCAAAGACCTGACGTCACACAAAACCTGCATCGCGCAGCAAGAGTACCGCGCCATCAACATATATATAACTTTCCGACATCAAACGTTGGGCAGTTACCCGCCAGACACGACACTAGAGGTTTGCACCGGAGCGAGATTTTAACAACCGATTGAATTCACCGGTGATTGGGCAATCTCCGGTGAAAAACCGGAGGTCACCGGAGATTCCGGAGAATACAGAAATTTTGTTTCTTTTTTTAAAATTATACATTAAAAATGAAGAAATAAGAATAATCAAATGATATACTTTATATAATCATTTAATAAAAAATAAAAAAACGTTTTTATAGACAAGAAAATGCTGATTTTGATTAAGAGTCCTATTAAGTACATTTTTTTACGGAAATTCATGATTTTTAACGCTGTAATTTTTAACAGCAGTAAAATATTTTAATTATTTGATTATAATAATAACGATAGTGCCATTCTCTTTCTTGTAAGTTGGAGTTACACATTATTTTCGTGTAATTTGCTGAATTGACGCGGAATATAAAGTACTTTTATTTTATTTATTGTAATTTTGTCTTACTATATTGAGAAACGGAAACGAATGAAACGTATTCATTGTAGACAGAAGTTTTATATCATATTAATTTATTTCATAAAATTGTGTTAAATAATGGATGCTGAATACATTTATTGCTTTTCTTTACGATTTTTTCCGTGAAAACTCAAGGAATTTAAAGAAATTCTAGAACTCCAACAAACAAGTAAAACAGTCAACGTATATTTTAGTAATTTTTGCTTTTATTAGAATTGAATGAAACAATGTGAATTTGAGCGTCACAGTTTCATCGCCAGTTTACAAGAAATCCGTCGGCGATGATGAAACTTTGACGCTCAAATACACATTGTTTCATTCAATTCGTAAAATATTTATAGTAAATAACACGAAAAGAAAAATTTAAATGTGTAACTCCAACTTACAACAAAGAAAATGGCACTATCTATCGTTATACATTATTAAATTATTAAAATATCATACTGCTGCTGAGAATTAGAGCGTCAAAAATCATGAATTTGCGTAAAATATGTAAGTCTTAAGAAACACAACATGTCAACAGCGTCATAGCGTAACATGTTTCTTCTATCATTTAGTATTTGTCGCCGAAAATACTCTCTCTGACTGACCTTACAGAAGTAGCAGGCACAGCTAGGTATTTTTTAAAGGCTATTTCGTCCAAAGGTTTAAATGTTTATTTAAAAAAATAAGATGCGTCGATCACGGGATCACCGGAGATCAATCGGTTAATTACCGATTATTTCAATCGAGTACTTTTACCGGTAAATCACCGGTTATTCTCCGGTACTCACTGCTCCGGTGCAAACCTCTACACGACACCCGTCTGGTCAGAGGATCCTCCCTTTACTATAGAAGATGAGTGAACTTTACACCCTTTTCCTCATACCTCTAAAGTGGAATGAGGACTATGGGGAGTTGAGCCTTGTCGAAAGCATTCCTAATTGGTAAGGGAACATTGTATAGTTTAGTAAGGTGAAGATACAATTTGGAAATGCG
The DNA here is from genome assembly GCA_948150665.1 of Conistra vaccinii. Lineage (NCBI taxonomy): Eukaryota > Metazoa > Arthropoda > Insecta > Lepidoptera > Noctuidae > Conistra > Conistra vaccinii. Next base: position 9,111,669 of record OX411317.1, on the reverse strand, counting down.
TAAGTAAGTTCTTATTGGGTAATTAATTAGTGGGCATTACCATGAAGACACGATGCTTTATCTCCACAAAAAAGCTCTGAACAGATAATTATACTTACAGCATTAATAAAACTGACAAAACACTGGACGGCTCACGATAAAAATGGAAGAGAAAATAGCTCGACGTCCACTAGATAGCTGCTTTAAATGCAAAATTGCAAACTATGTTGTGTACAAAGCTACGAGATTAGCTACCTACTCCAGCTAAGACATTATGGGGTTTATTCATAAACGTTGCATAAATTTAAGTGACGTTCAAACGTCAAAAATGTACGGTTAAACAGTCGCTTTATCATTACTTAACTTTAAAACTTTCGATTCCACCCACTTTTCATAGAACTCATACGCTATGCCGCCTTACATATTGGAACTGAACCCTCCGAGAGGGTTGCCGGCATTTCGTTTGCGCTAAAGTTGACCATCGCGGACGGTCATCGTCATTAGGTTTAAAACCGTGTTATAAAACAAAGTAAAATAGTGTTTTCAGGGGGTCTTGTCGCTATACGTAGTTTCCAACTTTTTAAATTTTTTGTGAATATAATATGTAGGTAAACGTGAAAAAAATTACAACAAAGAAAATGCGTGGATTTTAAAACGAACGCAAACTTACTAGTAAATCTTGTTAAAATATACATCAGATTTTATTTTCACGGTTTATTAAGAAAAACCTACAATTAAAATGAGCCCTCCGTGAGGGCTCCTGGCATCCCATATGCGACTAGGTGAACCCTCCAGGAGGGCTCCCGGTACTGAACGTGTTAAACAACGTTTCTAAATAAACCCTTATATGTAGAATTCGAGTACATACTCGCTAAATTAATTTTAGAGCTATTTATTCTGACGTAGTTCGTGCCGTTACTAGAGAAGAAAAATAAACACTTACCCTCTAGCCACATTGAGGCAGTAGTTCCTGCAAGGTCGTGCATCATGTCCCTCACAGCGCGCACAGCCACCAGCACGTAGCAATCTCTCAGCGCAGTTTTCACTGCCACTGGCCAGCACTCGTTCAGTTGAGGCCAGTGCGTCTGCACCTACTGCTAACATCTGGAGCAGCGCACGCGCCGCCTCCAGTGACCGCGATAGAGATGTGCCCAGCTGTTGATGAGAAGCATTAATTGTTTTTTTTTTATTATTGAAATCTCTCATTTTATGGAAGTTTCATGTTTCGGTAGTTAAATCACACCTACGATTATCTGGGAGGTCTTGCGACGAAGTGATGATGATGAATAAATTATAATAAATCAAATAATCCAATTAAAATTATGTATTAAGCTACCTATGAAAGTGATAGAAAAGCTTTAAATATCAAACGTATTTTCCCGACCAAGTTGTTAAAATAACTAGGAAATGATTTATTATGGCGTCGGCGAGCGACAGCTACATTGAAATAAATCCGATTTAGCGCTTTACGAGCCGGCCACCGGCGATGTAAGAAGCGGTAAGCGTCCGTCATTTTTATACGTCAGCAATGTAAATAAATAAGCGCGAAAATCTCTGAATACTGAATAGACTTTAGTTATATGGAGGCAAGCGTTTATCGCACTTCCGCACTCGCGTGTTCCATATCCGGGTTTGTGCTACGCTTGCTACCCGTTACACGTTGTAGTAATTTTCAATATATTAAAGGTTCATTTGAAAACCAGCGTCAAACAGCATCTGTCTGGCATTAATGCTGACATTAACCTTTTTCACACACTATTTAATTGTTTGTTAAAACATTATTTTCACTTTTTATTTTGGTATTTGTATTTTGTGTTTCACGAACTGTGTCCAAATAAACTTTATTCTTTCTTTCTTTCTATTATAATCTACAAGCACCCGCAGCTTTCGTCCGTTTAGATAAGTATAGGTTCGTTGAAATATACCACTCGTATCTGTTTAGGTAGGTATAACAACCTGAAATTATTATCACTGAAAATTCAGGCTTCTATCTTTATCTACAATGAAGTTACAGGGGGTTAAAAATGTCCTGAATGGCTTCGAGAAAAGTATGGTATGTGTCTTTATTTGTTTGTTGTTGCTCGACTTCGCGGGAGCACTGCCGTGCCCGCAGATAGCTTTCAGAGCAATCTTTGTCTCGTAGATTCGTTTTGTATATCACCCAAAGCAGTTTTGCAACATATTGCAGTAATCTTGTATTTAGGATACCTACGGTATTATATTTTATGTAAATGCTTGTGTTATCTTAGTGCCAGCAATATTTCGTGATGGCACAACAGTGTTCTGCAATAGTATTCATTATGCTACGCACGCTGGGCTTTGTCCTGCAATCTGCATACAACGTATCTCAAAAGACACTTCGTTGCAACATCGGGACCTACTGACGGGCTTATTGAATCTTTAGTGAACTTAATATTACGAAATTAGCAGAAAATTACAGTGTCATTGTATGCTGCACCGGTCGACGTCATCACGTCAACGCCGGCTGTGTCGCTGAAAATTTGCGCTCGGGCTCTGCCTCGCATAGGGTCGCAGCATTATGCTGAGGGATGGCCGTTTTGCGTGGATGTGACGCATATTTTCCCCCAACTTGTTCTTTTTTGTGTTTGTGTACCTACTTTCTTTGCGTCATGTTTACCGTAAATAAAAGTGTTTCTTTCTTTTCTTTAGTAACTAGGCATGTTTCTGAAATTCACTAGATGCATCACTTTGAAAATTTATCCCATGTTAAGATATGATTTTTGAAACGACCATTTGGAACCGTGCACCTAGCTTCTGACGTTTCATAAGTGCCCTTGTTGGTTTATGTGAAATAAAATATTTGGAATTTGAATTAGAATTTGACATTTGGTGATTTTTAATTTTTTTTTACTTTAGTAATCACTATTTTCCACCAGCGGTCTCGCCCGCGTGATATCTATATAAATTATAGCCTATGTTACTCAGTGATAATATAGCATTCTACTGGTGAAAGATTTTTTAATTTTTTTTTTAATCGGACCAGTAGTTTTTAGTTTATTCAGTACGAACAAAAATACAAAGATACAAAAATACAAATCTTTTCACTTATTAGTGTAGTCATTTATTCATTTTTATACTTATTCAATACATTTTTAAATATTTTTATAAAAATCATTTAAAAATATAAAAAATAGTAGCCCACCGGTATCGGGAACAGGTCCAAGCTACCTAGTGTAGTTATTATTATCACGTCTAAATGCGTTTAGTGTCAATATTTGAAAATTTTAAGGACATATCATAATCGACGGAAAGAAGAGCTTAGATATATCATGAAAATAACCACCTCTCACTTTTACGAAAATGTGAGAAGCTTAAAAGGGCAAAATAAAAGTGAGTTATCCTTCCCCAGTATGAGTATGACACTGCAAGGCACAGGTTAATTCGGATAATCTCCAGGTTAACCCAATTAAGGCACATGCCAGCAGTCGAGTAAAAGGTGTAATGCACCATTACTTTTAATGACCGAGACCTACTGCCTACCTGTTTCGCCTAACATCGCGTGCCTCTCGGCATTGCTAAGAAATTTTGAATTTTACACACGGTTTTAGCAGCTTTATGCTTAGTAATAATATTGCATATTGCCACTTTTAGGGTGCTTCAGTTTTATATAACCTTCAATGTCGTGTGACGAGTCGTATCATGCGAACTGTTTGACAAATTATTAGAGAGTTTGCTAGGGGGACAAGGAGGGACAAACTTCTGTTTGCGAAAAATATTGCTGACGTGTTTGAGATTGCAGAAAACATCGAATCATTACATAACATTTCATGAATACATTTGTACTGTATTTGAAATAAGACATTTAAAAAAACCTTTTTTATAGCTCGTTCAACAGATTCTGACTTCTATACCGTAGGCATAAGGATGCATTAAAAGCAAAAAAGTGGTTACAATACCAACTCTTTAATGCAGCTACCATTTGTAATGCTACCAACGCAATAGAAGTCAAAATCGGTTGAACGGACTGTAAAAAAGGTTTAGTTAAATGTCTAATCTTATTTCAAATGGAGTATAAGCACACTATAAGTGTCTAAAAGACATGTCAGATTTTCACAGGCCACTTCACACGATACGGAATCTATCACATGGAAGTTCTCCAAATAGTTAACAAGCGTAAGTTACAATTACCTGTTGTGGCACATCCCCAAACGGCTGTACTGCGTCATAAGCATCTTTGAGACACACTTCGTACTCCGAAGTGAACTGCTTCGAGTCCAACTTGAGCACGTTATGATACGCTACAGGGAACAGGTCTCTGAAGAAATTCTTCGCGGTGACTGATAGGTCTTTAGGAGGTCCTGCGCTGAGGCTCTCGCTGGTCAGGTCCCCTTCCGCTCGGAGTATTGTTCGGATGTCATCGTATAAGTTCGCGAGAGGTTGGACCGTCCGCGTCGCGTGCCCTCGGTACAGCTGTGTGAAGAGGGTTGCAGTCTTGTTCTGCGACTGGTGTGAGAGGCCCGTTAGGTGATCTGTAGGGAAGAAATACAAAATTATAGATAGCTGCCTGAATTTTATAGATTTTCTAATCGGTTTTTCAAGCAACACAGGTAGGTTCTACCCTAGTTTTAATCCTATTCCAATTAAGGCTTGATTGACAGGTCCTAACTCAGTAATCAACTAAACTCTATTTCATAATGATGTAAGTGAAACCTCCAAGGGTATGTATTTACATTGCGTCTTACCAAAATTTGGATACATGTAGTTACGAAACATTTGTGTACAATAAATTAGACGTAACGTTAACAGAGCCTGTGTAAATACGTTTAGTTGGTTAAACATCCCCCAGTATTTGGCTTCATAGTTTGTGGCACCTGCTCTGGGTTATAAGAGTATATATCTAGTGTTATCTCGCTGGAATGCAGGGCCGAGACGCGGGATCAACGCCTCGACGCATTCCTACCAACGTTCCTACACGTATAAAGTGCTCAAAGACGACGTTATCCTTCCAATACAGATAACTCAAGATATTTTTTAATTAAATAACATAAGGCTCTTTATCAAAATGCTACTATGAGTAAATCCGAGTGGCCGTGTGTTGAAACTGTGAGGAAAGCCTACTATGTTTATACGAAGGATGAAAAGCTCCTTTGATCTGCGGAGCTTGACGAAAAGCTTTTTAGCCGGCGGCGTTTACCGCGTGCTCGTAGATATACCTGTGAGCTGTACGCTTCAAGGATTCATTATGATTCTAGTTATAAATCTCTAAGGATTATATGCGAGAAATTAATGTCACATGGTTTCATTTTAGGAGGCTGTTAACTGATATTAGAATTTGTGCTTCTCTTCTAAGTAAATGAAGACTTTGGCCATATCATTTGTGTGGTTTTGATGGCTATGTTTTGTAGACGAAAACACATATAATTATCTAGCTTAGGGGACCGAATGAAACCGAAAAAAAGCCTCAATTCAGCAGTGAATAAATGGTGATCAATCTGCCTAGCATTTTCCCAACTATGTTGGGGTCGGCTTCCAGTCTAACCGGATGCAGCTGAATACCAGTATTTTACATGAAGCGACTGACCTCCACAACCCAGTTACTGGGTAATAGAATGCCCCTTGGTAAATACTGGTTGTCCGACTTCTGACCGCCCGTAACAACTGTCAAAGATTCACGAATGACAGCCAGGACCAACGGCTTAAAGTGCTCTCCGCGGCAGGCAGGAGTCTCGATACGTAAAGATGGTCACCCATCCAAGCGTAAGCGTAGCTTAACATGATGAATCGACCCATGCGGCTGTTATTACTTAGCCACAAGCTTCTCGAGTCCACAAGAGAATAAATGATGATAAAGTAAAATAAATCCGAATATCCCCTGAACTGCGCCACAACTGTCACCGGGTGCTATAGACAGTACATTAAAGTAACCCTGACAGTTCCACCTGCACAATAGAGGATTGATGGCAGTTCGCTGTGCTTCACTGTAAATCCCCCGCATTCAATGTTTCGTTGGCAGAAAATCCGGAAGGTAGTGTACCACAGAGAAGGAACAGAAGGTTCACGGCATCATTGACTACTTTATCTTTAACAAATTGATACTGGATATACTGGCAATTACCAAAATATCTGATAATGTCATAGAGATGAGGCCTGAGTCTCAGCTGTGGGAACGTTTTACGCTGATTCTGCTGTAAAAATTACTATAATTACTACGCTAATTAGGTAAGCTACGTACGTGAACATGTTGCTTCCTTCCTGGATATTGTTAATTGAGCACGGAGAGATTTTACAGTCCACCATGCTTCGTTTGCTTGACACTTTTACATAAAAATCCACTCCAGGGGGCCTACCACAACCACTAAAAGTAGTATTATTTTAATCTTACTTCAGTGGGGGAAAGAGATGGTGCTGTACGTCATGTAGAGCTTCATCTCTTTCCCACACTAAAGTAATACTAAAATAATACTGCTTTTAGAGGTGGTGGTAGGCCCCCAGGATTTGCATTTTTTAACGGGAAAAAATGACTTGGTACATGATGTAAAAAAATATTTGTAGATTGATTCAAGTTGATGTTCTGTATCTTTTTAATTTAGTGGCACTGGTAGCTCAATAAATAATAAGTGTCATTCGTCTTTTCAGAGGGAGACCTCCAGACGCCCTTTGCAGCGGCCGCCGAACTGGCTACATTTAACGTAACTACGTATTTTGCAGTTATATTTGGAAAAGGGCAAGGGCTAACACGTTATCTTCATACGTTGCACAAATAAAACGGTTTGAGTTCTGACCGTAAATAAAAAGGTCGTCTAAAACGAAAATGTAAAACCTGGCGTGAATTTGAATAAAATGTAAATTAAACAAGACGCAACAAATGTTTGGCCCAAATGAAAAATACGGTTGGAAAATAAAAAGAAGAAAAAACACCTCTAAAAAAGAAATGTTTTTTATTCATTATCCCTCTTCTCGCAACATTTCAAAATTTAATGTAAATAAAGCTGACCTAATCAACAAGCTAAGCGCCCTTAGCAATTAACGGCCTTTCATCAAAATCGTGACATTTTTCACCGCCCACGCTTTAACACTCACACTTAAAAGTCATTTAGTTAAAGAATCATAAATTGCATTACAGTGTAGCAGCTCAGACTGTGAATAGTCTGCGGAGAGTGGACTAATTACTTAGTTATGCAAATTCTGCTACAGAGGTTGTTTTAACAAATGAACTCCGTCAAGCTAAAGCTAAGAGTTTTTTGCGTTTTAAGCAATTTCATCTCGTGGAGAAACGGACTGAAGTGTAGTTGTAGTAGTAGTATAGTAATGAGACGCCAGGGCGACGGTCATTTAGACAGGATTGAGACGTGGGAAAGTGAAAATAAACGAGACTGTAGGAGCTGCTAAGGAAAATATATAACCTTCCTTTATCACCATTAATTTACTTAAAAACACTAGCTTTTTGCTCACAGCTAGGTAGTTTCAGAATCTTAAAATGTTTTTATAAAACGTCTCATCTAAATTTATGGTAAAGGACTAACATTTAACAAAGTTTATCTTAAGAAAATCCCGTCTATTCCGTAAGTTACGAGTCTCTACGGTTTATATAGTAAGATAGAATCTTCATACCCTATAAATCTGAGGTGGGCACACTATAGAAAATACGTTTAAGGAAATTTCGTACTGACGGTAGTGGGGCTTATATCCTGTCAGTGGTTATATATGCTCGGCCCACATACCCGAGCACACAACTGGATGAATGGGACCAATACACTGCATTGTCAACTGACGGGATGAAAAGGGTTACTTTATAGATATCAACAATACTTAAACAAAGTTTACCAAATCCACTGTTCCGTAAAAGTAAACCATTGAGACAAGAGCTGTTAATGAGAACTCTATTAATATTAAATGGTATATTAACGTTAATGTGGGGTACCTTCATAAAGCACAAAGGTAAATTATTTTAGTGCTCTAATGAGGGTCCGTGCGTGTGGTCCCGGGGGCCCTTAGGCATTCGCTCAACAATGGTATAAAGGGAACCCTCGGCGTGAAGCACACTCTGATTATTTCCTCTCAGGAGCAGGGGGTTGAGCTCATTGTTTCATACTTGTTAGTCGCGGGGTCGTCGCACCCAATATTATATTTTTTATAGATAATAACGCGCCACTCGTGATGATGGGACTCTTTGAAGAGTACTTGCATGTAAATAGCTCTTGAAGTTTCTTTTTAAAACCGAGAGAGCCTATTTAAAGATGGCTGTGAAATATAAATAACATATACTGTCTGATTGCAAGCCGTTGTCGTTGTCTGATATTGCTTTTGTTTGTAGCGTATCTTATTTGACTGGGCAATATATTGTGCTCATTTGCGTGTTAAACAGAGATTAATCGAGGGTTAGTCAATGCTTGGCATTAGATGTATCTACGTTGCGTTTCTAGCCGACCAACAACGCAACGACTGTTTAATAACAATAAATTGAAAACTCTACTATATCCTACTAGCGACCCGCTTCTGCTTCGCATGATATTTACGACTTGGCAAAACATCGATTTCTTAGGTAAACGTAACTTTAATATGAACGTATTATACACATAAACCTTCCGGAATAAATTCTCTAAACGATGGTGAAAACCTCAACAAAATCTGTTGCGTGGTTTAGAAGAACAACACGGACAAACGCGAAAAACGACTTTATTTTATAATTTGTTTATAGCTTTTGTAAAAACTTTATTATTGGTACTTAATGCAAACAGTTGATAGATTGTTGAAATCGATCGTTAGTTAGCCTAAGCAATTTTATATAGCCTTAGAAATTCCTAAGCATTTTACAAGTCATATAAGGCTGTTAATTTATTTACGAATGTTGTAAATCGTGTGGCATTTATTGGAAAACACAATTTAATCAATTTTCTAAAGGGCACATGCTTCGGTCATTCATCAATCGAATATAGGCATGGATTACACACAGATTAGGGCAGTGAGTGACATAACCTTTTAGGAGTTCTCATAGCATTTAGGGACCCAAAACAATCCTTAGGGGCACGGGTATATTAGTAGTGCCTGGCCGAGTTGATATTTCTTTGGTTTGGATCTATAAATTTCTTTTGACTATCTACTAGTATGCATGCATATTGTGCCTATTTTTTTTTTTGGCAACTGGTGTAACATATTTTTCTTTCTTATTAACTTTTGGGGAATCTTATCAAGTAAGTGGATCTATTAGGGACAGTAAATAACCCTACGTTAAACGGTTCAGCATCAATGTTTGCGTCGTGTCTGCAGCGGTTAGTTGTTGTTAGCACACATAGGTGGCACTAGTTCCGCGTTCACTCTGCCCCACAAGAGCACTAAGAAAACCCTTCAGTTTTGTCACTTTCGGCCAGTATTTTTGACTGTACCGTTCCTCTAAAGAGGTTTTACTCGCACGAATTACGTAGTTCTACCAACGTGGCAGGTGCAAATTAAACTTTTCCTCTTACTTTGTTTCTTCATCTACAGTATTTTTATCTCACGAAGAAGAGAAGATCTCACGAAGCGACGCGCGCTTTACTTGTGCTTACCAAGTGTGCAACCGCGCTCTGTATGTGTGTGTAAGCGCAGAAGCTCCCGGTAACGAGGCGTCAGAAACACGGGCAAATTACGGAAGTGTGTATGTATGTGTGTGTAATGTGCTGACGCTACTCGTTTTCACGCACAAATTCACAGCGCGTTTGTACACTGGGTGTACCACAAGTAAAGCACGCGTCACTTCTTCAGATCCAAATACTGTACCTTAAGGCGACGATAACCAACTTTTAATGATTTCGTACTGAAGATCACGTCTAAACGAGTAGCGTTAATTAATGATTTGGAAAATATATATGTTAAATAGAGCATTTACTTAATAACTTAATACATACACGCATATTTTAGATTGTGTTTATATTACATAGTGACATTAATTTATAAAGTTATGTCTAAAGCGGATAAAAAACTGAGAATCGCGCGAAATCAATCGAGCGTATTTTTCTGGAACCTTCACCATTTTAAAGATAATGTATACGTGTTTTATTAAAATACATATTGTTTTATGTGTAATAAATTAATAATGTGTCTAATTTGGAACAGCGCTCCTTGATGGGCGAGTCCTGTTACTGGCTGGACGTACACACGGCTACACATCAAGCTATACATTTCCAGTATAAGCTGACGGAAATCCAATACAGTGCGACATCAGCATAAACTGGAAATGTATAGCTTGATATGTAACCGCGTGTACGACGCGTTGCGTGAGCTCAGTACAGAACACGCAAGCTACCCACTCAATGTCACTAGAATATATCTGCGTCTTAACGTAGCGCAAATGGTACCCATATGCTTGATAATGTACCTACACAAACACAAGTAAAATCTATGAGAAAAAGTAAGTTTTCCAACTGAAATTGCTTTAGTCTCGACCGGTTAGAACAGGCAAAGGCATAAAAACTCTAAAATAAGCTTTTCCCAACATCTGTGTCCAACGTAGGTGCGGGATTTTTTTAGTTTTTTTCTATGAATATTAATGCTTATGTACAGTCACGTCTCTATTACTAGTTTTATATAATGTATGCAACACTGCACGCACATGCAGTAATTTTATAATGTTTATTGACTGAATAAGTGAGTTTCTGTGCCCATTTCTGGAAAAAAACACAATTAAATATTTATTTAATTCTCGATGCCGCAGTCAGATAATAGCGTCAACAATTTCAGCATTAAAATCTATATTTATAAAAAATTAATCCATATTTCCATCACGGGTGAACGGCTGAACCTGAACCAATTTTGCTAATTCTTTTTTTGTTGTGTTTGTTATTGTAAGGAGAAGGTTCTTACGGATAGGTACGTAGTTAGTAAGTAAGTTGGTAGGTAGGTAGGGTAGGTAGGTAGGGTAGGTAGGTAGATAGGTAGATGCGCCGTAGATAAGTACTTAGTGCTACCCGTGCGAAGCCGGGGCGGGCAGCTAGTCGTTATATATTTAAATTTGAACGCTATCATGTCGAGCATTATTTACAATTTCAATTAACACTATAAATCTTTGTTTCTAATTTAATTTCTGTTTTATCAAATCGAATCTAAACCTAACTTTTAATTATAGAAAATTATTAGTAACATCGTAACATCTAGTCCATGTAGTTGAAGAACAAGTTTCAAAAAGCGAATGACCAGAGGCAATTATAGAGGTGGAACATACAGGAAATTAATACGAATCAATTTTCCTTCAATCGATATCAGTATCAAAGAAACGTGTATCGAATAATTTGTCTAGAGTTTCGTTACAACAGTAACGGTGGACTTTCTTGCCATTCTTCCCCATACGAAACTACTTTTTGGAAAGGGCGACTAGAATCAATTCTATTTTCTTGATTTTTTACGTTTAAAAGAGCATAATATGTACCTATTTGAAATAAATGATTTGACTTTTACATGTAAAAACGAACGTATCAAATTCTCTTAGGAGGGCGCACGTGTATTACCAGCGTGTTAAGGCTGAATACACAGCTGTCCGGGAGACCCGTACGGGTTCCCAGAACGGAAACACACGTGAGGTGCTAGAACATTGTTTCACAGCGACGCGGATTGGTCCGGACGCGACCCTCTCCGGGTAAAGCCCGTACAACGCACAGTACTACTCTGTTTCAGAGCACTGCGTTTGCTGTTCAAACGGGTCTCCCGTGTACGGACGGCCCGTATGGGTCTCCCGGACAGTTCTGAAACCAGCCTAAGGGTCGGTTTTCACAAAGTGCCTAATTTGTCAGCTGTTGGGGGTGTTTGTTAAACAAGTATTGTTCGCTCGACTAACACACGGCCGCGGGCCCGCCTCTACTGTCTCATATTTATTGTTTTAAGTGCGCAGCGAGCACGGGTTGCGGTAGGCTCGGAGTGCCACACGACGTGCCGCATCTGCTTATAGTGCCGATTGATCTTTGCCCACTGACATAATAAACATATATCTATGCGCTCGCGTCTTTCAATAACGTCTCCTTTTATAACGAGCGTACAATGAGGTTACAGATAGTGTTTATTGTATAATGCACGTATACAATTTATAAATGAATGCATGTGTGCTATTTTTAAAGCTTCTTTCATTCAATACTGTGCTATTAGAAGGGAATTGTGATCGAAGTATTTGACTATTATAATATAACGAGAAAAGACCAAACACATGATATACTCTATTCATAATTTATTATACAAATACAAATAAATGAAATTGATGGGTCTCTAGTTAATTGACTCAGGCGTGACTTTGCGAAAATCCATTATAAAACACAATAAACGACGTTAGTAAACTGTTCTTAAAGAGTCATAAAGAACCCTGTAAGAAATCGACACGTGTTTCATCTCTCAACGAGGCATCCTCACGATGACGATTGACTTGTTGCGAACCCAGACACGAACGTGTTGCCACGACAAGACGTGTTGCTCTTTGCATTTTTATTTTAGTATTTTAAAATGTAATTTATATGTTTAAAACGAAATAAAGGAAATAAAATAATGATGATAATGTGTTAGATATTTTTATCTTTTTTTCTCATTTAACATTTACATTATTATTTCCTTTCCTATATCCTTTCTCTATCATTGTTATCTACTTCCTCTAAAACCCAATCTATTACACGAAATCCCTGCAATCAAGTTGATGGAAGCGATACAATAGTTACTCACTACTCTGCACAGATAGCCATCACTTTGATCTCACAACACTGGCGTGCAATATTGATGGCTCGCGAGGCAACTAGAGCATAAACAGGCCGCTCCGCTCCTTTAATCTAGGCAGTTTGGATTTAGACGCTAGGTGTAGTAAGAGCCGGCTTAAGACTTAAGATCTCTCTGTGTTTTCTTTCATTCACGATTTCTTTACAAAGGGGTTAAAAGCGGTATAGAAAGGAAGTGAGTGTGCGTAAGAAAGGGTTCGTAGTTTTGTTCTACAGACGTTAAACCATGTGCACGTTTCGTGAGGTAGCTGCGCGGTGCGAGAGGGGTTATAATAATCACTTTCTTTTCTTTTCTTATCGGTTAAAATAACAATTATTTAGAACCTACACCTATGGCACACAGTTCGCAGTGGGTATGGTATGCACATAAAACTAGCGGTAGGTACGTTAAAAGCTCTTGCTTTTGCAGATTCACACATGTAGGTTATCTGAAGATAATCCTAGATCTTTATCATGACGTTTTACTTTCTTAACGAAAAATTAACAAAAGGAGGTGTTCTTCTGACTCGATGAGTTGAACTGGAAATACTGGAAGTCAGGGTAATTGATTGGTAAATTGACACCTTACGTCAATTTGCTGTGTTATAGAAATGTCATACACCTGTCAAAGTGTGACAGTTTTTGAAAATACGGACAATTCGAGTTGATATTGAGTGTACGTACCAATCCGATCTCGTAAATCCCTGTTTTTTTGTAAAAACAAAACGTAACCTAACTATTTACCTTGTAACGATCTCTTAGTATTCAGCAGTAAGCTGGCAGTCCTCTTGATGGGCACGGTCGTGCTGACCTCGGCAGCCCGGCGCAGTGCGGACTGCACCTGGACCTCGCGCCCCCTGCCGCAGCACTGCCCGCCGCATATTTGACCTGAAAATAATGACAAACGTTAGATAAAGTTATAACTAGATACACATACACATAAAAACATAAACTCGCGCTTTTTTCTTATAGGGCAGAAATTACAGAACATCACACTTGCTTCTCTAGATCAAAAGACTAGTTCATTTTTTTTTTTTACTAGATATGGCCCGCGGCTTCGCCAGCGCGGATGTTGGAAATATCCTGCAGGAATGTAGGTGCTACCGGGTCTACCAGGGATTTTTACCGGGGTTTTCATATACATATAGAACTCTATTCGTGTACGCGGCGCATGTCAGTAAAGCTCGCAGTCGCATGATTCTGTCCGAAATCTTCAACAGTCATCGTCATATTTCGGCCAATTTACACATACACAAAACCTTAATGAATTATAGAAAAATATATTATGAATTATAGAAAACCGTATGAAAATCCGTTCGGTAGTTTTTGAGTTTATCGTGTTCAGACAGACAGACGCGGCGGTGAGGACTTTGTTTTATTATGTAGTGATCATCTTTTTCAGCACACGTTACATGTTTGATAACCATCTATACTAATATAATGAAGAGAGAAAGTGAATTTTGTGAGTTTGTGTGATATGTTGAAGATTATCTCCAGAACCACAGCTCCTATTTGAAAAATTCTTTTACCATTTGAAAGGTTCATTATTATAGGATATAGGCTATATAATAAGTAAATATATGCAACAAGAAGTACTTAATAATACTAATGAAATACTTGAATTCATAGAGTAGTAGGTTACTGCTCAGAATTTGTGCACAATGTGTCGTGAACAGAATACCTTCGCATGTACCTAAATTGCACCTGTACGAACCCGGGGGCGGGTGGCTAGTAAGGTATATTTCGCATGAGGTAAAAGCACAATATTCCAGTCTATAAGTACCTAAGTTTGAGAGCTAGCGACTTCCAAAATATTGTTATCCCAAATGATTGTCACTTGTCTTCTTTTCTCGAATTGAAATGTTTGGTGTCATTCTCCTTGATGGCTTCTCAATACGTGTCACTGCTTGACATTTACGAAATTATGGTGACTCCTCAACAAAAGCCACAAATGAAGAGTTGAAGTGTATGTATACAAAACCTTATTACGTAATGATGAGACAGCGACCCAAAATGGTTGATTGGATCCGTTTCATTCGTAACTATGTATTGAATCAACCCTGCTCGGAAATATTCGGGAAAATTATTATCAAAATAATTGGTTAGGTGAAAAGCCCGGCTGAATTTCGGGTGTTGTTGAAGTAGGTAAATATGGCTCGTAATATTGGGAATCTACCACGAACATTATTGCCGAAACATTGTGCAAAAGCACGTAGTTAATTAAATTATCTTTGAAAACAATTATTATCGGCTGGTAAAATTAATATTAATATTTGCCATGAATTAATAATGTCTCCACAAATCATAAAAATATGCATTCAGCAATGAAATATAATTCAATTTATTTTTTTATAAGCATAATCAGCCTACAATGTTCCCAGGCTGAGACAGAAGCCTCTTCTCTGTGAGTAGGAGAGGCAGTCCGGGTTGGTAGATGTCACATGTCTCCAAATTGTTGGTACCTTTTATATGTACGGGGTAAAATTGAATTCATGGGCATCCTTTTAAGAGGTACTCATTATAATGAATAAATTTCACTATGGGACCAAACCTGAAATAGCGAAAAAATACAGCTGTTCCTGCATTTATGTTCGCCAATCTCGATCAAAAATGTCGGAACCTGCTGATTTTTTTTTCACTATTTCATAGTTGGTTCCAAAGTAAAAGTTTTTCATAATGATAAGTACAATGACCCCTTAAGGGGTTGCCCATAAATTCAATTTCATCCTGTATAACCTATAATAAAATTGTAGAAAAATTTATCTGTAAGTAAGTATACACAATAGTAGCAGACACAGAAACGTTACAAAGAGCAGTGAAGTAGTGCTTCATTTCCAATTACTAGTTAATATGAGGTCAAAGGTAAATTGTCGTAGAGTGAGGTCGCGTGACAGGTGTCGCCCGTGATGAGGGTACCCTTCACTTAACAGCCTCCAAAACACTCGCTTTAATCACTCCTTCTATTAACTAACTCTTGGACTAAAAAGAAAATTATCTATGTTTTGTAATTGAGCTTTTAATATATTGAAACATATGTAACTTTTAAATTGTAGATTTTTTATTTACAACCACTTTTACAATGAAACCCAGTTCTATCATGACAAAAAAAAACAACGGGTTGCACTCCGGGAGTGCCGGCAGAAGTGAAAACTTGAACATTAACGTTGTGCATTTTTGAATGGTTAGGGATAATTTTGGACGAATCGATTTATTTATCAGTATAAAAGTACTATCATTTATGTGGTTAAATACAATATTCATTAGTAGCAGTAGTATATTTATTTATTTTCAAAATAAAGTCTAACAAAAATAAACAATTTATTACCCATCAATATGGGTAAAATTTCTTACCTCGCAATCTTTACATAATGTCAAAGACTATTTATTTTGATATTTACTTTGTCAGTTGCTAGGCAACGGATCTTACGGTCACGTACTGACGCAAGTTTAACATTTTTACCCATCCCAAAAAAAGTGCAAAGAAAGAAATTTTCACTTCAAAAAAAAATATTTGACCAAGGTCTTAAGGGGGAGGAAAAATTGATTCGCTGTTACAATGTATGTAGGTAGATGTCTCGGATTTTGAGGAATTTTTCTTTATTATGTCATATTTACGGCACGCTTAATGACGTGTTTAAATAACGAAAATTAAAAGTAAATTCTGTTAAAAGAATCTCATTAGTTTTCAGCCCGGAACTGAACATGTGTAGAACAATGATTATATCATAACAACTGGCAGACAGACATCCATTATTACGTCAGCTGCGTTACTTCCCACATAGAAATTGCAGGAATGACGGAAGCCCGTAGTAACCATGTCATGTCGGTATGCAGACAAACAAAATATACAGTACTTATGTACAAAAAACCCGAGATCCGAAAGGGGCACGTAACCTAAAATAATATTACCAAAAAGTTAAAAAAATATTATAATTTTTAATTCACATTTTTTGTACCTACCTAAATTACACCAAACTCATTGAAAACTAGCAAATTTTCAACAAGGGTCGTAAGTTATGACTTGTAGACATCCGCTAAACGACGTAAAATGCCCCATTGAAAAAAAATGAGGCTTTTTTTTTCCTTTTTACTGTATATTACCACATAAATCCTCTCCTCATAATCTCATCATAATCTTCCTCCTCTCTCCTACTTGATCTATGCTGTGCCCGACAGGGTCCATAATTGAGACTAATATAATAATTTCCCTACCAACTTATATACATTGTGGTACGCAATAAAGAATTGAGAATATAAATAGACTCTCAGTACGATACTGAACAACACCCTCACGGATTGGAGAGGGTTTTTTTTACATGTTGTATAGTCTGGCTTTACTTTGTTAGCCAATTTCTGTCATGAAACTTTCTTTACCAACACCGGTACCCTAATTACGTAATACACAATCAATTCGTTTTGAAACAGATTATTAATCCATTACTTGATAAGTTCGAAATTTAATTCTGCTCTCCAACGTAATTATCGCAATGAATGTTGTTGAACTGTCAAAATGACACAAATGATCGTTATCGCATTGCTTCTGCAAGATAGGTAATAGCCCTGCGGTTCACCTTTTGTTATACAAGTATACGAGCAATAAGTAACACTATAAATAAGCAAGTGTCAACATTCCTAATTTAGATAAATCAACACATTATCTAAATACAAGACACGTTGACACAATAAATGACGCCAGATAAAGTGTTAATGAACGCTCCTCTAGACCTCTAGTCTAAATAACTCTAACTAGGTTGTCAAATCTATTACTATAACTACATTATTATCCAACCACAAAGTCGCCCCGCAGTGTGTGTCTGTCTGAACGCGATTAACTCAAAAACTACCGAACGGATTTTCATACACCAATGGACGGAGTGATTCATGAGGAAGGTTTACCTGTCTAATTCTATAGAGTTTTATGTACCTAAATTGGCTGAAATACGACGATGATTATTGAAGATGTCGGAAAAAATCATGCCGACTGGGGAGCTTTACTGGCGTGAGCCACGTAAACCAATAGAGTCATATGCAAACAATATGTATCTATTCTTTATTTTTTTTTATATTTACAGTATTGAAAATAAAATACAAATAAAAGGTAGGCATATTATGTCTGTTACCCGTACGAAGCCGGGGCGGTTTGCTAATCTTAAAAACGTTGAACGCGCTAATCTCTGGAACTACCAGACGGATTTGAATTCTTTTTGCATTTGATAGCCCAATATTATAGGCTATTTATCATCACGCTACGACTCTAAGGAGACGAGCAAAAAGATCTGAAAAAACGCTAAGCGAAAACGAAGTTATAGCGCAGTTGGATGATGAGATGCGACTGGTGGGTCGGAGGAACAAGAAAATTCACGCGGACCAAGTCAAGGCAGAAGCTAGTAGTAAATAATACATAAAATATAATATCAATAACCAAGTGTCGCGAGCGTGGTCCCGAGGAATTTCAACCGTAGTCTTTGGACATGGTCCAACGTGGGCCAGCCATTGTACACGATGCGTAAAAACCGTCGTCTGGTTAGTTGTAGTATGCCAACACATTTATTTGACTATAAACATCACGCTGTATAGAAATAGAAGTTAATATTTGCTGACCTGAAGCGAAATTTATGTTTGTATCTAATCACAGGATGTGACGAATGTGCTAGGTTTTAGTATAATTCGTAATTAAATTAAAGAACTAACCTAGTTTGTGGTAATAAATTAGAACAATTTCCTAGTCAAATCTACGTACATTTACATTCTCTTATATATAAATCGAACAAGTTTACTTTAATATTATCAAGAGTAAACAATTCTAAATGAACCAAATCCACAAGTAAAGATAATAATAATTATGCTCTCAAACTATTGTGTAGTTATTGATTTGTTGACTTAAATTACGGTTAAAATTATTTACTATTTGCATAAGTCGACCTACTTGTTTCTAACCCATTGCAAAAACATAGAACATAGAGTTCAATCGACGGGTTGAACGCTCTATCGATTTATTTCTGCAAGAAATGTGACTACAAGGAATAACTAGTAGTCAATTACCGGTAGAACTTTCATCGATGCATTGAAATGGCATTGTTTTGATCAATTGCAACTAAAACGATTTTATTAAATCAACCAATTTACCTTCCAATTGGTCCAACTGAAAAAGAGCCATTATATCATTCGTTATTGAACTCCTAATGGCTACCTTTCAGCGCTGCAGACATTAATTCATTATTAAATCAAATGAAACAGCATTCCCCGAAAAGTCTAGTCGTTTAGATTACAATTACAGTTTTTTACTTTGGCCTCGGTCCAGACAAACAAGAAAAAGACATTTTAGTGTTGAAAACATTTTAACTAGCTTCGTCAATACGTTCATATATAAACATGTATATTAAATTACATTTGGCACAATGTCGTGTAAGAGAGCGACGCCCGCTGCAGGTTCAAGGCTGCGCGGGCGCATTGTTGTGTGACAGCTAGATGAGAGCGCACAAAGACGGCCTGCTGAATACCGCA
The DNA here is from genome assembly GCA_948150665.1 of Conistra vaccinii. NCBI lineage: Eukaryota > Metazoa > Arthropoda > Insecta > Lepidoptera > Noctuidae > Conistra > Conistra vaccinii. The sequence goes on along the minus strand of OX411317.1, from coordinate 9,092,524 downwards.
GACACGAGTTCTTTTTATAAATTAAACTCTTGACAAAAATTTAACTTTATTCTGTTCTCCGAACCGTCTGCGCCGACTTTGTGTTGCCGACTACGTGAGCAATTTAATACACTACAAAAACTTGAAATTGTACAGGAATCTGCATTAATTTTGTTGCAAAAGACCTGTAACTGATATCGACTACTGTTATCTGAATTTATGTCAGAAACTGTATCTCTGCAAAGCCAGTATAATTGCAAGTTTCCTACAAGAGTAATGTAGTTCAATAATATCAGTGGCCTATGTAATGTTCGGTATTAGTGCTCGAGCCGACAGCTGTTGCGGTACAAGGCCGCGCCTGCAGACTGAGCGGTGCCTAGCACACTGAGCACCCACATCAAAACCTATTACATAAATTGGATAAATAATGAGACTCCGCGATTAGTAGGAAACACCTACATTCGTTATTACAAGACAAAGGTGATAAATGATGATTGTGGACACGAAAACCATGTCGAACACTTCACTAACAAGATCATAGAGATGCTCTAAATAAGTCAATTTTGATTGATGCATACAGCAATTGCATTTCTTAATAGAGTTATTCCTTTGTTTCCACATCAACTACTGTCCGTTAACTAAACAGTGGCCCAGTGTTGGAACAGTCAAGTTGACTCATAAATCTAATTCACATTTACGGCAAATAGATCGGTAATAAAGTTGTCTCGGTAAAATTGCTGGCTCGGTTTAGAACGACTGGCCAGCCAATCAATCATTTGTGAATGTATAAGTGGTGGTAAAGAAGTGGGATTACTATGAATAACAACTGGTAACAAATTGATACTACCTCGAGACGGTTATGCGATAATAAACATTAAAGTGTTTAAATAAAACTGTTTTCAGTCTGTTTCTCTGGAGTCGTCCATCTCTGTATGTTATTTAAATTCGGATGACCTACGGCTGTACTTTAAATGATTTTACATGTGTTTACGTATGATGAAATTTTTTGTACGACGCCGACGAATTGATTCATATTTTCAAGGTGTGAGGGCGTCTGGCAGCTTTGGTATGATCGAGTACAGCGAGGACGAGGTGACAAATGTGTCCGGCATACAGAAAAAATACCTACCAACAATAGTAAAAAAAAAAAAATCTTTGTGAAACAAATGAGACATTGTAATGAAAAACGATGAAAACATACTAGCGTTCATAGGTATTCCTTTGTGTTTATATTCCTCAATTTAAATTATTGCTTTCCGAGCGTTTTCTTCGAAGACAGTCGTACTTTCTGTTGACAATTTTTTTCTCAAATGCAGCGTGGGCCACGGATCACCATTATTTCCACTCATGAATATTCCATCCAATCTATTACATATTACATATTATAAATAAAAAGTCGATTTTCGCGTTTGTCTGTATGTCCGCGTTGTTCTTCTAAACCACGCAACAGATTTTGAGGAGGTATTCACCGTCGTTTAGAGAATTTATACGTTAATATTAAAGTTACGTAAAACTAAGAAATCTCGATGTTTTTTCAAGTCGTAAAAACCGTGCGAAGCAGGAGCTGGTCGCTAGTTGCCTATAAAACGCAATAAAATTAAAATTGTAATGTCAACAACATCCGCCATTAATTCATTTTACGATTATTTGATGATGCCTTGTCCCGTATCTCTAATTCTTTATACCTGTATGTAAAAATAAGAAATGGACTGACACAGGTGTGCCGAATAAATGAGTCATAAAAATAAAAAGACATTTATTACTTTATGATAAAAACTAGTCTAGCTTTTTTGAATGGTGGAATCACAGTTACGTATTTAGTCTGGCTATTTTTAGTGGCTGCAGAAATGAAATAAAATAATCAATTAATTTAATAGGGTATCGACATTTATGCAAATAAGATATAGTGATAATCAAGTAACACCGTTATTTATCTGTTACGCCAAATTTTTTTAATCAATTAGATCCTTAACTTGGTCTGCAAGTCTAGTAAGAGTGGATGCAAAAAATGCTCACTTTAAAAACCACTTAAAATACACACACTAGAAACGTAAATAAAAATGAAGCTAGTGTATTTTCTCTACGAACAAAGACATTTGTAAGAATTGCTAATATAAAGGTAAGCTACTCAGAACAGATTACAGAAGCAAAGTACGAGCGCTCACGAAAGCCCTTCACTAAAGTTTGGTACAAATTGCATGGTGCGAGAACTTTATTCCCCTAATGTTTGTACACCATCCAGTTAATGATAGTGTGAAGAGCAAAAAGCGCGGGAACAGCCCGAAATAACGATAAATAAATAAATATGGCGCTCATTAAATGTGAAAACACTTACTACTGCTCCCTTGTGGACTTTTCCGGGCGAGAAATAAAGTAATTTTCATTTTTACGGAGTTCTTTTCGTTCGCGCAACAGTTTTTTGGTTGAGCGATAAAAAATAATTTTTTATTTCAACACTGCTTTTAGATAAAAAGAAGGAAAATGTGTTTTTTTTTTCTATCATATTTATTTAATGTGACGAGCGTAGTTGTATAATCTTTAAAGTACATACTAATTCCATGGCGTAGGTGACGAGGTTTGTTTTCAGCCAGCATTTAAAATTGTCTATGGTCAGTTCTGGAATAAAACCTCCTTGACTTTAATATTACATATTTTTCTTTTGTAGTAAATTTAATCTAATATTTTCCACAAACAAGATAATATTGACACTTTACGAATCGGATAAAGTCATTCTAGTAGATACCGTAAGTTAGTATCACTACAGCTACATCGAGTAGGTAATCAGTAGTAAATTGGTAAGTGGCGTGTGTTAACTCTCTCAGCGGGAGTGGTAAATATCAACACGTTGGTGTTAACCGGTGCAAGCGGGGCGTATTTGTGCACTGGAATAATATTTCGTTTGCCACTAATTTTAACTTAGAACAACATTACCGAACGTTGAATAGTAACCGTCAATATTGAAATTCGAACTCGGGTTTATGTTTCAATATGGAATGTTTAGTGGTCCAGTAATTTGGAATTCGAATTTCACGATTAGTAGCGACAGACAGACAAAGTACTATGCAAGTAAGTAGGTACTTACAGTGCGGTCGTAAAGAGAATGCGTTTCTGTTTCCTTGTCAGTTGAACAATTTCTAGTAGTAATAAGGATCAAATTCGCAAAACACATTTATATATTCGTTAGTATGAAACTGACAGGTGTCAAAAACGCATTGTCTCGACGGTCGGACTGTAATGGCGGAATAAGGCTGCCTGTCCACTGGAGCGGAGAGGAGAAAAGAGGAGCGGAAATGTGTCAATATTAACCAATAGATTCTTGAGTCCGCCCCTGAGTTTAGATTTGATTGGTTAATAATGGCACATCTCCGCTCCTCTCCTCTCCTCTCCGCTCCGGTGGACAGGCAGCCTAAGGAAAGTATGCACGACAAGCTATGTCATAAGATATGTCCTATGTAATGGCCATCTTCATTCATATGCAAGCCGCGAGCTCGATATTACCGAGCTCCCGATAAATATTAACAGCTCACTATGTTTATTATTATCCGGGTTTATCTATTTTATTTATCATAAGCTTCTTAGTTAAGATCGTAAAACTGTTATGCTTTTAACAAATAAACGGACTAGGTATAATACCTACTGAATTTCTAATTATAAGCTTACAACGTTGAAAATTTGAGTAAAAATGGTTTCTGGGAACCAACTTATAATAATGCAAAATACAGAAATCGGCTTCATTATAATTGCACGAACCAATTTTGTGCAATAATAATAAAGCTTAGATCATTATCGGAAAATCTTGAAAGATTTTGTTTTGTAATAAATAAATGTGGACACACCACATTTATTTACAAATAAAATCTTTGCATACCTTAAAATGTTAGGGTATGCGCGCACTACGAAAATAAATCGTTGCGAAGAAAATTTGTCAATCTGTGAACAACAGAAATGTACTACAATCCACGCACTGCGAAAATTTATTGTTTGCGATTTATTATAAAGTTGTCACTAAGTTTTTATACTTACAAAAAGTCGCAACGATTTATTTTCGTAGTGCGCGCATACCCTTATACTTATAACATTTATTATGGAGGCGATTATTATGGAAAAAGATGCATATAAAAAGTATTATATCATACTAATATCGGTCCTTGCATGCTTTTCTACTTGCAAAATTGTTATGCGGCATTATCGTAGCACTGCAACACTGAATAACACTTATTTATAAGTTATTTACCATTTTAAAGGTTACCTCAGAAACTATAAAGGCTATAGTCCCGTGCTTGAGTGTCGGCAGTTTAGTGTAATTGACATTGGCTGCCGCAGGGAATATTTAAAATGCAAACGGTTCTATCGACAATTAAAGGTAATCTTCGTTTAAATACGATTGAAAGGATAAAGTATTACGCGACGCAAAATTAATGCTATCTATTTAATTCTAATTGCGTATTTATTTCATATCTGGCAGCATGAATATGAATTGATACAGAACCTTTTAAAGTCATTCCATTTTCAAATGAAACTTACAACCGTACCTATTCGAATTACTGAACCGACCGTGATTTGTTTTAGTTTTAGAATCCCAACATACTGACATTTGAATGTTTTCCGATACTGGTTTAGAAGGCAAAGGAAAAAAGAAACGTGGGTACAAATAACGAACATGTCTTTTCTTTTCATTCAGCCCAAATTGTATGAGTTTTCTGAGAGCTTTCCTTCACTTAAGTGCTCTAGAATAAAACCCTTTTTCTTACTATTGTTACACTTCTACCTTTAATACCTTTTATAGATGTCTAGAAATATAATGAAATAGTAGGATTTTGTGGATTTTAGGTAAGTACCTACTACCTACTAACATGACGACGAAGATTACTATTTAGCCCTGCTAGCTATAGGAAACCATTTTCCACCTGATTTAATAATAAAAAATAAAAAAGAAACCCTTTTTTGAGGCGTTGAGGGACAATAAAACGTCCTAAGGCTTCTTTATAATATTATGTCCGGCATGGATCCTTATAGTATAGTTACTTTCATCCTGAGCATCATAAACTAGGAATTATGCATGTTTTCCTAGTTTAAACTTTTAAGTACCCATAACATAGAATCATTAGCAGTGTCCTCAGTCCTCAAAACAGGTAGGTACATAGCTAATAACATCAACGTTAATTTAATGGCTAACTTTACGACTAGTTATAACGGCCACAGTGAACAATAAATTATACCTTTACATGTATGCAAATCGTAATGGCGGTAAGCTTATGGCACATAACACCACGTGAAGCGGTGTGGCGAGTTTGAAATAGCATAGACAATGATAAAGTCTACACTAACACGCGAGGCACTATCTGTTACGAAGCGGAGTTCCTTTTTTGAACAGAAAAAAAAATCATTGGAATTATAATTTGAAAATTGGCTTGGTCTTGTAGTAGTTGTAAATGTCAAAGAACTAATTCGCCTAGAGACGTCGTTCTAACTTTAAATGGATTTTGTAAACTTGTCAAAACATTCGGAGTAAGTTACTGGATCTCGAAAAAGAACTACCCTTGGGATTTGAGCATACGTTTTGTCGATACAGATTGCCTGTGGAATAAACTAGGGTCTGAATTTATCAAGTAGGTACGTTCCCCTTAACGTTTGCGCTACTGACTGAAAAAAGAAAACTATTTTTATGTAACTTCTTAGAGGCAGCGATTCGATAATTGGATGAGAATAAAAGACAGTGAAATTTTTACGTCACGTTTAGGCACATTTCTTTACATGAGAGAGAAGAAAGATATAAAACTATGTCTTTAAATAAGTACAGTTATTTCGAAAATATTTTCGCTCTCAAAATAATTATGACAATTACTGAAAACACCATTTCTTATCAAACATACCTACCGAGCTTTTGCCACTATTTACTTTTCAGACTATAAACACGTCGAAGCAAATGTTTACATTTTCACAAATTTCATGTAGTACATAGCATTATACCGGGCAAACGTACCTCGGCGCCGCGGCGCGCTTGGCTCTAAAATAAGCACAATACGCGATTGTGGTGTCTGCCTCGTGCTGACCACCCCTGGCGTGTGTACATTCACGCGGGCACCCTGAAGCGGGCGCATTTTCTGTTGCTAAGTGATACTGATAAATTATAATTGGTCTGTCTGTGCTATTTACTGAGTAAATGATGATGTGGAATTGATTTTGAAAGTTATGGTAGCGTTTAACACTTTCGACTCCACCCATGTTCGGCAAGCTCATACGCCATGCTGCCATACATATCGCATGTGGACCCTTAATTTTTTTGTGAATATTTGTAACCGTGAACAAAAAAAAAACTTTAGTTTTAAAACCAACGCATAAACAATTAAATTCAAATTCATGCTTTATAATGCTGTGTTCGCTAAGACAAACCTAGATTTAAAATGAACCCTCCGCGAGGGCTCCCGGCATCCCATATGCGACTAGACATATTGGAAGAGTTTGATTGGATCTATCAAATAGCGTAGATTCCGAACTAGTCACGTCATTGTAGGTAAACAGCAGCATATTAATCTTTCAGGAAGGAATCCACTCATTCGACACAGCTCTCCATAATTAGTGAGGTATAAAAATAAAACATGCGTTTCCTACATCACGCAACTCTTCATTTCGAAAACGCAACAGCTGCTGACACGCCACTCTATTCACTTTATTACAAGATCGTCAAAAACAAATGCACATCGTACTGCGCGTAGTGCGTACTACAAATCCACCAAAATACTACGCACAAAACGTTAATAGACGGTGGCTGCCGGCCTCGCCCCGCCTACATATAGTTTCCCATAGCACGCGTCTAGACTCTCCCTCTATAAGTCTGGCAGTACATTGTGCCAACGATCAGGAAAGGTATGGATTTCGATTATGATACGGGGCCAAGAAAATTGAATAAAGAATTCTCAGTTTGAACGACAGCTGTGCCTGTAGAATCCTTGCTAGCCAGTATTAAAATAAAATATGTTAGTTTGTGAAGATGTTTGTTAGTCAATCTAGCAAAAACTGCTGAACGGAATTGGATTGAATTTGGCTCATAAAGTAACTTGTCCTGGATAAAACACCCATCCAGGAACCGACCCGGGCAAGCGTAGATCGACTCCTGCGGCTGTTCTTACTTAACCTGACATCAGCTAATATTAACTATTTCTTGAAGAATTTCTTCAAAGGTGACACATTTTCACTAGCTAAAGAACTGGCAGCGCTAAATGATCTCTCCAAAAACTAATGCGACAGCTGACACCTAAAACCCGAACAAATCCTAATCTTCTATCAAATAACTCTTACAAAGTCGTACCTATATTTTTTCGCACGTTCGGTAACACAACCCAATTCACAAATCACTGCGGGATTTCATTCGAACCGCCTAGAAATCGGGATGTAAGTGATTGTAAACTATCCTTTATAGTAGCAAAATCTAGGTTATTCTAGCCCAGACTTAGGCCAGTTCACAACTAAAATAAATTCTAGATTTGATTAAATAAACCTTTCTCTTCTTTTTTTTAGTGTATAAACTTAGAAGTAGGGGAGACAGGGGCCACAATTAACAAAAAAAATACTTTTAGTTGTATCTTCGAAATGATTCAACATTTAGACTTGATTTTTTTATTAAATGATGCTTTAATTATTCAGGTATCATGATAATAACATAAATGCAACATAAAAGAACTGATGTCTTAAAAAGAACACTTTTTCTCCAAAAAGTCAGTTGTTAATTCTTACCTCATCTTCGGGGCTAGAATTAACAGCTCTGAGGTAAGTATTAACAGAAGGGGCAACAATATCTTATATATCAGTTGGCATAACATAATGTTAATTATGTTATGCCAACTGATATAGAAGAAAACAAATATATGTATGAACATATTTTTTGGTATTAATAAAAGTGAAATTAATACAGAATTGTATGGAACACATTTTCTTATTAATTTATAATACATATCAAATACAATTCAGGCAAATGTATGATGTGATGTCGCCTTTGATACACCTAGCTTAGGCCCAGTCATTGCAAGAGATAGGTATATTGAATCTAGTCAGCACGATGTATCTTTATTACAGGAGACGCCCTAAAAAATACAAAAATATTTATTGATGTATTTTATTATTTATGTATACACAGTAAAATATATACAGATACTACATTTTTAATGCGTTTATACGTTTTTACTGAGCTCGTGCTAGAGCTTTTAGCAGAGGTCTTATGGTTTTGGACCAAGAAATCACTAGCATCTTTCTGCATTTCTGATGATTCAGCTACCGGTTCATAAGATATTTGCGCTATCGTCACATCTGGGGTAGGTATTAACACGTTAATACCGACCCCGCCGATTTGTTAATTATAGCCCCAAAGGTACATTTTTAGTATTAAATAACATTTAAACAAAATATTGGTAAATGATTACACCAATACAGCAATGTAGCATTATTAAGTATGAAATATGCTTCTAGGAAAACAAAAAACATAATCATTACACCGTATATTTCAAGAATAAATCAAAAAATTTAAAAGTTAAAAAAGTTCGTTACGTGCGTAAAAATGTCGTCCGGTATATAACACATTCGGATGATGCGCAGACCGCAGCTGACCAAACCCGAGCCATGCGGCGTGATCTGGTCGGCATATTGAAGCACGCGCTGTAGGTGTAGTGTTTATAGTTTTGGAGAAAATCACTTGTTAATACTTACCTCTGTTAATTGTAAGTACTGAACATTTTTATTTTAAGAATATTTAAAACGGGATTTATATTGAAATTCTCACTTGCAGTAACGTTAAGTAGCCAGGTTTGCCAGTTTTTAATTTTAGAGCGTTATCACACTGCAGTTTGCCAGCGTGTTTCTAGCGAGGCGATTTGTGAGCGTGATCTCCGCGGGTGCGAAGCGAGCTAGCAGCGACTACGCGTCGTGTTATACGCGTTTTCACAATATTGTACACTCGCTTGTCTCACACTCTCTTGTACACGGACGTCAATCACCCTCGTTACGCAAAAGCGGCGAACACGTTGCACGTTGAAAATTCGCCTCGCTGGAAACACGCTCGCAAATCGCCATTGTGATAATGCCCGTTTGGAATATATGAATGAGATATAGTTAAATATTAGGTTTTTGAGTTAGTTAACTTTTGCTGTTTTAAAGCATTGAATGTCATACATACATCCCTATAATTTACTAACATCATCAGATCCACCTATTATTCAATTAATAAAAAATATAAAAATTAACCGATATCAAGAAAGGAGGAGGTTCTATGTTCATCTGTATGTAAATATGTTTTTTTTTATGTATGTTCATCGATAGTTTCGTCGTATTTTGAAAATTCTTTTTTCATTTGGTAGGGGAAGCTTGCGCGGTGCTCCCATATAAAAATTACCTTTGCTTGGGTAGTTTTTAAGTTAGCTTCAAGTATTTTACCCACTTCGTATTATGTGGATGATATTATAATAAGTTCCTGTCACTGTTATTTATATAGCTGGTAGTGGTATCCGAATTTGTGTGGGCTACCATAACTAAAAGTGTTTTTTTTTTTTTTGAGAATAATTGTAAGCCTGACAAATCACCTCAATTAGAGTATTTTAAACTTAAACAGAAAATTAGAGAATACACACATAGGTAGGTAAATAACCTAGATATCCGTATATAACTACTAAGATTAGTACAAGACGGTTTAGATGTCGACAAGATAGGACAACTACCAGTAGATAGATTTAATTACACCGCGTTAACAGACACCAGTATAGTCAGACCCGTAGAACTGTAAGTCGATTGGACACATATGTGTCTAGGTATGTATGAATAGTTATGTAAAACCGTTTGGAAGTGACATTAGCATTTAGCATTAGCGTCGAGTGCCTCTGCCAAACTACGATTATCGCGAATGTAGAGTTTAATTTTAACTAAAGCATTAGTATTCCTGTATCTATGGGAGAAATTAGTTGTTTTAATGTTATTGCTTTACTTTACTTAGTGGCTCATGGCTTAGTAATAACAGCTGCACGGGTCCATCGATCAGGTTAAGCTACGCTTGCCACGGTCATTCCCCGTATGTATGACCATCTCGGAAAGCACGTTAAGCCGTTGGTCTCGGCTGTCATTCGTAGATCTATGGCAATCGTTACGAGTAGTCAGAAGCCCGAAAGTCTGACAACCAGTCTGAACCAGTCTTACCAAGAGGGGTATCGTATTACCCAGTAGGTAATTGAGTTGTGGAGGTCAGATAGGCAGTCGCGCCATGTAAAATACTGGTATTCAGCTGTACCCGGTCAGACTAGAAGCTGACCCTAATATAGTTGGGAAAAGGCTAGGCAAATGATGATGAATAGTTAAATAAGTCTGTGTGCACTTAGTGAGGTGTAGTTTGATTGTAAATGGTTGCAAATGTATGTGTGTGAGCGTGTTTGCAGTGTCTAAGTCAAAGGCCTTTGACACCTTTGACTTGCAGTTGGGCATTTAACTGGTATTATTATTATTTAGTAGGGACTACCTCAGACCAAATAAAAAACCAAGAAGACACTGCAAACACGCTCACACACATACATTTGCAACCTCTTCTCATACAGAGAAGGCACGAACATTGATCACCACGCTTGCTCACGACTTATTTATTTAACTGTCATAAAGTCATAAGTCTCATAATTTTTCCTTCAACGATGTCAGACATGACCAAGATAAATTCAGAAAGTAAGTACCTACATATGAATTGAAAAAGCCACATTGGTACTTGCCCTAAGTACTTGGTAGTATACTAAACATAATTAAAATCGCCCTTTTCATCGATAAAAGCAATTGATAAAAAATAATGAGTAGGCCACCATTAATATTTAATTAATAGTAAACAGGAAATCGTTCGTAATTATTAACAGACTTTAAACGAAATCAAAATGGAAAAACATAATGAAAAGCTCTTTCCTTTGCAATTGAAGGCTCTCGTAGACAGGCGACGCGATTCTGGTAGATCAATATCCATAAAGTTTTTAATTGTTCTACTAGAATCGCGTCGCGCCTGGCTGGAGTTTTGAAGCGTTCCATTTTCTAAACCACATTGTACGAGAACCTATAACCATTTTAGCAAATCAACGTCATAAAAACAAGCTAAGAACCCTTAACTTTTATGATAACCAGCTAAACACATGCAGCAACCCATTCTTTGACTATATCAACAGACGATCAAGACAATAAAACATCGGAAAACAAAACACGCGAACACACACTCTAATTTCTTTCAAATATTCATAGCATTACAGCCTTTCGTTATGAAGACAGATGGTTGATAATCGCTTGGTCGGTTAGTGCAATGGTGTGGTATGGTGTTGCCGTGCTGACGATAAGCGATCTCGTTACGATCGCATTACATATCGGAAGTAAGGGGTTGGTAGTAACAGGTTTTATCGTCATTTCGTCTGTGACGTCACGGTGACAGTATCAAGATAGTGGTGTATTTGCTTTGTCGCAAAAAATGGTGATGTTGCTTTTCGCACCTTCATGTTATTTTACTTACAAGATTGAGAAGAAATTGAGGAAAGATATAGATCAAACTTATTAAGAATTTGGGAGACTAAGGGCGAGTTTCTCGAAAGAAAATTATAAAATATTAAAGGAAAATAGTTCAAAAGAGCGTTATCTGTTGTGATTGGTTGAATGATTTATCAATAGCCAATCGCAGTAGCTTGACAATTGGTCACATTAATTTTTATTCGAAAAACTGACTGATTTTATATTCGACTCAATATTATCATCTGCATGTTGTCACACGCTTATTACTAAATCTACTACGTTTGTCGGTGTTCAACTGTTCAGTATAAATTAGTTATTTATAAATTATATACTGCCTATCATGGCTATCATTAGGTACGATGAAAACTATCTACCTCCACTAAACAACAGGGCCATAATAGAACTAAAGAGCGTTCATTATAACTTGTAGCACTAGCACTGAATTTTGCAGTTATGTGATTGGTAGGTAGTATTGTTCGTAGTTAGTCGCCATTTTGAACTATATTAGTATTGAAACTACGACTGCAAAATTCCGTGCTACCCATTTCGTCACGGGTCAAGTTATAATTAATTAAAGTCAAATATAAGGCGGCTCTGAAGTGTGCGCTACGAGTACTCACTGCGCAGTACCGCACGCACCCCTCACCCCCGCTGACACGTGAATTTGATAGGTACTGTGCAGTGTTTTGCATCATGTTCTGACTCTGAGCCGCCATAAACTTTGCATCAGGCGGGCTGCACTGGCTGTACACAATGCATTACTAGTTACACTAATCTTTTACTAATCCTAGGATAAGAAAGTTGCTCAAAGGAACAAAACTGCCAAAATATCTAACGCCATACAAAACATATTACTGAAAGCGGTATCCATCATTAAACTGTGCCAAATAATAAGCAAAATATAAAAACAAAGAGACATCATGACAAAGCGTAACATAGAAACAGGTGTCGAATTACAAAAGTATCGTATAACCGTTTAATATACGTTCCTTGTTGCGCAGGCGACGACGGGTTAAGTTACGCAACAAACCGTTTACGAGTAAATATTGTGTTTTTGTAAATCTAATAAAATCACGCTTGCAATCCCCGAAGAGTTAAATAGAGGTGTACCCACATTTCGCCAGTTATGTAATAGGAGATTTTTTCAAATCATGATCTGTTCTAGGAACAATAAGCCACTTCCTTGGTTGATAAAAATCTGTTTTAAATGTAATCTACGAGAGCCATAAACTGTTGAAAATTTTCTTTCCAGCAAACTCTCTTTGTCTCACTGTAGGAATCTTTTGGTGAGATTAGGGATGTCATGTCTCTTAAGCCGGGTATGCTGGAGTCCACCTTTTCTAAAAACCTATAACACTTTGACCGACCCGAGTAGCGCTTGCAGCTACTAGACCAACGAGGCAGTCTAATGAGTCATTCCTATTCCTATAAAATCATTATCAAAAACAAAATAATTTCAATTGAGCCGAATAACAATCTATTCGACATAAAAATACCACAATTCGAAATTCAAACAATGAAGTAGGTACCTAAAAGAATATTGTATTTCAAAATGCGAATTAGTTCACTATAAATAATAAAATTTGAGGCGAATAACAATAAATTCGACATGAAAATACCACAATTCGAAATTCAAACAATGTAGTAGGTACCTAAAAGGACATTGTATTTCAAAATGCGAATTAGTTTACTATAATAGTAGTTGCCAGTAACACGATGCACAAAATGGAGTAATTAAACAAGAGAGCTGTAATAATATCTATGTTACATTGAGCTTGCGGTTTTCATACTTAGTCGGGAAAACTCAAATTGCACGATCGATTCTAAACAGGTTAAACTGCCATGAAATCCGCTACTAATAATTAAAAGCAAATAGCTAGGCAATTAAAATGAAGTTAGTAAAGTAGTATTAACCATGGAATTTATGAAAGTAACTTTATACATAATTACAGATAGAAAAGCTTATCTTTAAACAGGATGGCAGAGACATTGACTCACAAATTGTCATTATGGATTCAGTACAACATGATTCTGGACGCCCCTGTACCTGCAAGTGATTGTACCTATGCGGTTTCAACGTATGGAACAGGTAATTTATTTTTTAATAATCGACGAAAAATTTAAACGCAGGAGTGACCAGAATCTGAAGGAATCTGAAGACTGGCTTCAGATTCCTTCAGATTCTGGTCACTCCGGGTGGGTTTTAGTCAGTAAGAGTCTGACACGCCCTCCCGCTCCGCCCAGAGCGCGAGAAATTATTTGATGATTTCCCAAACATAAAAAAGGGCGCACGTGTATTACCAGCGTGAAAGGGTCGGTTTACACCAGGGTTTCTCAAACTTATGGCTATCATTAAAGACCTGATGACAGCGAACCCCTAACCCCGAGATAAAAAGGGGAAGTTTTTGTTTCAATAAAAGGTAATAAATACAGAGCCAAAAATTTATTTTTAATATTAATGTGATGGTGGGTTTGTTAATTGAATGCAATACACACACTGTAGGAACACGACACACAACTATTCGGAAAGCACGACAGTTTCTAAACGTCTTCACTGCTTCACTGCCACCGATGAACTCTGCTTAGCTCCAGCCAGTCCGATTATATCGTAGACTCTGTCGAGCGCCGCTAGGCAGCACTGGGGTCCCGATTAGCAACTCGGTAACGAATTTCCGACATGCATATTAATCAAAATCATAATTTTTTCAGGCTGAAAATCAGTAGTCTTTTTAACGTCAAAAGTATTAAAGACAGCTCTCAAAACGTCCACCCTTAACCATATCCTAACATACATACTTAGTGCTCCTGTTAGCTCCTACTTATAAATTCTCATGTTTCCAATTATCCTCATTAATCTAACACGTTTACACAAAGGTTCCTATGTCACAGCAATGAAACACAAAGACAAGACAAAGAAAAACGAGAAAATGTAACGGAAGTGTCGCGCTCAGATATTGAAATTTCAAGTCCGGGATGAAAAAGGTGTTAACAATTGCGTAACAATGTACAGAGGATGCAATGAACAATGCTGTTACATAACATAACATCACGCTTTGTGTCCCCGAAGGGTAGGGCAGAAGTGTATCTTTAGTACGCCCACATTTCGCCAGTTATGTATGCCCCATCCCATGTTATAGCTACGAGCCTATTGCCATCAACCGGACACAAATCCAGACTCCGGGTTGCTACTAAGAAATTCCAGATAGAAAAACCCAATAACACTTTTCCCGACCTGGGAATCGAACCCAAGAACTCATGCTCAGCAGTAGCGCTTGCGACCACTAGACCAACGAAGCAATCTATGTTAATAACGTAAAAGAAATGCGATATTTTATGACGTAATGAACGAAGGATTCGCGTCCCGAAGCATTTTGCCGCGAAAAAAAGGGAAGCAGAGATTATACTCGTAATTGGAGCTTAATAGCCCGTTGAAAGCTTCGAAGCCGAATTGTGGGAAAGTTGAATATGAGCTATTCAAAAGTTATCAAGTTTCCAATATATTTTTGCATTTATATTTACGCTTACAGCTTAACCTAGCGCTTATTATCTACGACCACCTAGATAAAATTGATTATAATAAACATTTTGATTAGAATATTTGAAGTTGGAATTTGGAGGAGTATAAAATTATCACTATTCTTAGTATTCTTAGTTATAACAATATCTATCACGTAAAATAAGAAGGTAAAGTTAAATTGCTTATTAGTTAGTCTCGTTTTTTGTAATTAATTATTAAGAACGTTCTTATAAACACTGAAAATAAAATACATAATATTGTGCGTAAAAATACATAATATTTGCTTGTAAAACTAACAGGATAACAGCGATGCGGACGAGTACTTCGGTGTCCATTTGTTTTTATATTTATTTGTATAGTTAGTTAGTTACAGTGTCATTTAGTGTTAGATTGTATATTGGATAAAGTATTGTGGATAGAATTGCCCAAAAAAAAATTGTAATTGTTCTACCGTAAAGATTTCTAAGGAATTATTTTGTTAGAGTCGCGTCGCGCCGGTCTGGCCGGTCCCGGCGAAAACACATTTTTCTAAAAAAAATAAAACCGTTTAAGAAATATTTAAAAAAATATTTTATATGTTTAAAAGTTTAATAAACGAAATAATAAATCTCTTAATGCCTTCTTTTGGACTCCGCCGCAGTCGGATAAATACGACCAACCAGGAAACCATGTGTTAGTAATTTTCACTAAATTCAAAAGCAACTTTGTCCAACTTTCCATGTACTACCGGTCTGAAAGTTGAATATCATAGCAGTGGGCGCCACATTCACAGGGCTAATATATACGGAGCTATTTACTCGGAGCTATTTGGACGGGGCTATTATACAGGGTGTGGAAGGAATTATGAATAATAGATCGGCGTATATAATGCGCTTTACTGGACACATTTGCACTGGATTATGTAAATGACTGGGATAATATGGTTGAGAAATATCGTTTTTAAGTAGGTATCGAATGGATTTTGATTGAGTAATTTGAGTAGGTAACTTGTAGGTTTTGCGTTTGAATACAGCAATGCGGAATAGCTAACTAATTAGAGACGAAATATTATCAATAGTGGCAGCTTCTAAGCTGCTTTCTAATTTAGATAACTGCATGAATATTAACCAAACTAATCCTGGACTTAATCCTACGATATATATATCTTAGGTACTTCCTACCGTTCCTACTATTTAATATTATAAATGTGAAATTTTGTATGGTTATGTGTTTGTTACTCAATCACGCTAAAACGGCTGAACGAATTTGGATGAAATTTGGCACACAGCTAGTTTATAACTAGGATTACCACATAGAATACTTTTTATTCCGGTAGTACATTCCCGTGGGATAATTTCCGACCTCCACGCGGCGAAACCACTGGCTAAAGTTATAATAGTACTTAGGTACTAAAATTAACATTAGGTATCTATATTGTTTTAAAGGAATGTTCATTAAATCACATTAAACCTTATTTCCAATTAAGCAGCTCGGTAAGTGCCGTACTGAACATCTCCCTTTATTGTGAATTATTTCCATAAGAAAGGTAGATTTTCATAGGTATATTGCTGATATGAAAATGGATGTCGGCGCGGGAACAAGATGGCTCATTATTATCTTGACAGGCAATCGGGGAAGTGCCCCATAATAGGTTACGTGATGGTTATCGAAACATGTAATATATACACGTGTAATCTTAACTACAGTAGCGAAGAAATTGTTATCTGTTCTTGTTTTGAGCGGTAGGAAACCATATTGTATCGCATGAAAAAATTGCGGAGACCGTGTATCGGCAAGCGTAAAGCTGTTTTCAGACCAACGCGATTTGTCGCGCGACGCGACACCGGTTATTGTTATACCGTGAAGTTTTGTTTTTTGTTTGTTCTGAAAACAGCTTCATGTGGGGCGCCCCCCAGCTAGACGGACTGACGACCTTAAAAAAGGTGTCTGGAACAGACTGGATGCGGAAGGCGGAGGACAGGGTGTTGTGGCGCAGCCTGGGAGAGGCCTTCCAGGTGCCAGCAGTGGACTACGATAGGCTGACTGAGTTGTTTATATTAAATCATTCAGTATTAAGTTGCAGTGGTGGCCCAGCGGAAACGGAACCGATTTCTAGGTCGTAAGTTCGAACCTAGGCATGCAGACACTTTATGTAATTTATTTCATAACCACTGCTCTGAAAACGGTGAATGAAAACATCGTGAGGAAACCGGCATGTAGGACATGCCGGTTTCCTCAGCAGAACCAAAAAATTCGAAGACGTGACATCAACCAACCCGCGTGGTGTAATACGGTTGATTATGGCCCACTGCCTCACAGAAAGGAGGCCTACTGTATCCCAACAGTGGGAACGTTAAAGGCTGATTATGCTTAAGCTTATTAAGTTGAGAGCTAATTTGCATTGTAATAGACCGTATATTGATTTTATCAAAGGGTTTTCCAATATCCAACAGTTCAATTTAGAAATTGCCAGCTTTACCGTTTAAAGGACATCCCTTATTATAACAGCACGGCACATGGCAAATAACTTATCATTCAAGTTAGGATTTTAAATCAAATGTATTAAAGTCTATTTTACGTGTGACGGCTTGCGGGCAGTGAGCGGCCGGCGAGCCGTCCACTATTTTGTATAGCCATCATAAAATAAACTTTAATATATTTGATTTAAAATCCTAATTTGAATGCCAAGTTATTTGCCGTTTCGGATCGGTACCTACTGTCATAATGCGCGATGTCCTTTACTCCACTTTGAAATCGGCAACAAACATCCTATGGCAATTAAAAAGTGCCTGTAAAAGGACATATTCATGAAAACTCCCTTATTTTTTTTTTATTTACTGTTTCAGGACATACTCAATGCTTTAATTAGACTGTGTCTGGTGCCAAATAAATGTGTCTTTCATCATTGTGGCATGTACATAAACACCAATTACTTCATATATTAAGTTCACGTATGTGTAAAGCAAATCAAAGGCCTCTATGAAATCTCAAGATAGACACAAAGACGAAATTCTAAACATTTTTGCGCTCTGTTTGTCACAAGGGAATTAATTAAATTCTCTTTAAGTACGGAGCCAGAGGCAAATGATATTATTTAAATGGAATTCGTGGCCCTTAAGTAACATTTTTGATTTAGAGTTATACTTACACGTATTTTCTACGAAAAGAATATTATAAATGCGAAAGTGAGTTTGTTTATTTGTAATACTGCTGTCTATCGTAACGAAACAATGCGTGCGGAAGCTTCGTATGTTTTGCTCGCTAAAAAGTTATCGCGCTAATGCGGTGTTTACAGTAGCGTCTTCATAACGAACCCCTACCCGGGCGATAAGTGCTATGCAGCCCGAACTATCGCGACGATAACGGATAATGGTTGGTCACATCTGCATGTATCGTATCACTGTGCGAAGCTTCGTCTTGATAGACGCAGATGCGGCCGTATCATTACGCTTTCTCGCTAAAACACCTGATTTTGATGAAAGACTATGATCTGGGTTAGGACATAGGATACTTTTTATCCCAGTTTTGTTCCCGAGGGATAATTTCCGACCTCCACGTAGGTGAAGCTGCGGACAAAAGCTAGTAATAAATACAGCACAAGATTGTTTTTATTTACTGTAAAGTGAAAAGTATTGGATGTGTCTTTTAAGCGCAAATAAACATATTTTAATTTATTTATTTTTCTTTCTTTCTTTCTTTATTTCTTTCTTTTCTTTTCTTTTCTTTTCTTTTCTTTTCTTTTCTTTTCTTTTCTTTTCTTTTCTTTTCTCTTCTTTTCTTTTCTTTTCTTTTCTTTTCTTTTCTTTTCTTTCTTTTCTTTTCTTTTCTTTTCTTTCTTTCTTTCTTTATTTTATTTATTTAATTATTTCCTTATTTAGGTTAAGATCCAACAATATAAGTTATCCCTACACACTCTATTTTTTAACTTAATACCCATTTAAAAAAAATAACAACGGTTATTACAAATTATACCTATCAAGCAATAAACCGAACAAATCGAAAAAAACATTGTAATAATTCGTACATTTCATTAGACAGCTTCCACACCATATAAAAGGTAGTGGGATGTTTCCCTCACACCAAATCGCATAAAATATCGACAGGTAATTTATAAATTGGATTCTCCGAAGGTATATAGGGCATAATAAACCCTCAATGCCAAGTCAGCCGTAAAACCTTTTGATCTTTTTAGTAGGTACAGTACAGCACGTCAGGGTAACAAAACCAGTATACGCTGGCCCTCTTATTCCATTGTAAATCCGGACTATGCTAGGCCAGGGTCAAGGTCAAAGTGGTACTAACGAGCGGTCGACTGTAACTACCTACTTATTATGAAAACTCGACAATTTATACATACAAATCCTACATATATTATATAAAATTGAAGTTTCTGTTTGTAACGTCAAAATAGGAGCTTTTTACTAAAAGCATATTATTAAAAGTAAATATTTTTTTATTCAAAAATGAATAATTATTTTTTAAATTTATATTTTTACAAATACCTTTAGATAAAATAACAGCCTTTTAGTAAATAAATATGAAAGTATATAAATATGGTACGAATAACAACAATTTTTTTTTTCTGTCTGTCTGTCTGTCTGTTCCGGCTAATTTCCAAAACGGCTGAACCGATTTTGACGGGACTTTCACTGGCAGATGTCATAAAGAGTAACTTAAGCTACTTTTTTTTTAAGAATTAGAGTCCACGCAAGCGAAACCGCAGGGGTTTCTAGTTAATAATATCATTTTATATTCAAGCAATCGTTATTAAAACCAAGTACATACCTACCACCCATTTAAGAGGATTATGAAGATTCGTTATAAGTCTGTTAAGTGGCGATATTTTTAATAATTTCATTACTTAATGCTAATAAAGGTGAAGACTGACTTTAATCTAGCTACTTTATTGGGCTTAGAGGAATTAGAGCAACTGTAATTAATTTCTTTGGGTCTTTTCTTATAAAAAAATGTTTTCTTTATCTTAAACTAACTTTTGCCTGCGGCTTCGCCCGCGTGTAGGACTAAATTATCCCAAGGGAACGTACTACCGGGATAAAAAGTATGTCCTAGTCCAGTTTATGGTCTACCTATGTGCCATATTTCATCCAAATCCGTTCAGCCGTTTCAGCGTGGAAGCGTAACAGACAAACCAACACATTTTCACATTTGGATTAAGATTCTACAGCGGTAGGTAAATAAAAACAGTTTTATTCAGTTCTATTTCTGTTAAACCTGTTTAAAAAAACCTTCTTGAAGTTTGTCAACATAATTGAAAACCTTGAAAAGAAAATCTCATTTGTTATCTATATCTAAAAATAGGTGTCACCTTGTTTCGCAGACAGAAATTACATAGAATTTCGTTTCGCACCAAAATGTTTCATATTTATTTAGTTCATATATTTTTATTTCGAATATTATTGTTTCAACAACTATTTACTTGGATGAAACATTATTTCACAGAAACACAATTCAATGAATTTTTAATCACATTTTTTTATTTAACAAACTTATCAAACAGTAGAATTATTTTTTAACGAATATTGTTTGTTCAGTTATTTCAACGAAAATGTAAGAATAGACGTTATGCTATAAACAACAATAGTGTTTGTGTTTTTGTAGTGTAGTGTCTAGTAATATAACTATTAGGGCACTCCGACCATATAGGTTAGGTTAGGTTAGAACTGTGACCAACTAAGCGCGAGCCGAGCGAGCGAAGCGAGCGGTGCCGCGGCAGCGGCCGGCGAGCGCCACATCGAAATTGGTTGCAGTATCAAAAATATAGGGCACTGGGGATTTTCTTGGTAATAAGCTTTATACTAACTAAACAGTATGAGAATAAAGAATATTTGATTTGTTATTCTATGATATGAATATCGAAACTTTTAATTTTATTTGTAACAAAAATCAATGATTAAAGTTTATTCAAAGTAAGTATTCTGCGTATTGATTATTCTGTGAAATGATAATATATGAAAAATTTTATGTGAAACGAAATTCTATAAAACAATTTTCTATAAAACAACGTACAACCCTAAAAATAGTATAAAAAAGCCCGTTAAAAAATCACGTTATATAATAAACGCAATGGGGGCCCCCATTGCGTTTATTATATAACGTGAGCCGTGACGCGATTGGTTGGTAGCACTGAATATTCCAGTCATGTGATTGGGAGCACTGTTCTGTCAATCGCCATTTTGAACTCTATTGGTTTCAAACTAAGACTGCAAATTCTATCTCGCGTCACGGGTTTAGTTATAATGAACGCACTGTGATACCAGCTTCTATAATAAGCGCTACGGTATATCAAAAATATGCGACAAGTCGTCAACTAAATAAAAGTAAATGAATTCTTAAGAGGGTGCATCCTAAAAGTTGGCAACGTCGTAAATAGCTGTCAAATATTCACCTGTTTTGATTAATTTGGAAATAATACTGTATGGAAATAAGAAATGTGGCTAACTAACTATCTAGAATATTAATAATGAATTGCAATAATTAATATCGTAACACCGAATATTTAGTTTTAGATGTAAAAAAAGTGTTTGGAAACTTTCCAAATGAATTTTTTACACCTAAAACGGGTACAACATCAAAATCAATGTTATAATTGCATTTCATAATCAATATTCTAGTTCGCTAGTTAGCCACATTTTTTATTTCTATACAGAAATATTATCAAATTAATCAAAACAGAGAAATATTTGACATCTATTTGCGACGTTGCCAACTTTCAGAATAAACCCACTTAACAAGGAGAGGTTTATTTTACATAACATAAACTTAAGCGTCTACATAGAACGTAAAGAGACAAAGCACTTTCGTATCGACTGTGTACTAAGGGGCCGCCTCCACGAGCGAAAGAATCGCGGTGATATTATATATATAGTAATAGTAATAGTCCATTTATTTGTAAGAATATAGTTACAGAGATGTTATTATCGTCGTGCCACGTATTTCTATACACTCTGTTAGGGTGCGTCTCCATGAGCGAGAGAATCGTGGCGATCGCAATGCGACGAGTGGCTGAGTGCGAGCGAAACTTCATGGTCTCGCCGCGCGCGGCGCGCGCTCGTCGTCACTGGCTGGCTGTGCGGCTGCGCGCCCGCCGCGGTGAGCTATCGCCGCGGAACGTGGCGCTCTTACAGCGAGAGCGCGCAGGCGTCCCGCGTCAAACACGGCGATTCCACTACGAGTCGTCGCGGACACGCGGCGATTCCGTTACGAGTCGTTGCGGACATGCGGCGATTCTGTTACGAGTCGCGACGATACGCTGGCAGAATAATCCTCGTTCGTGGAGATTACCCGACGTAGAAGCGCGGATCCAGTGCGATTCTCTCGCTCGTGGATGCGGTCCTTAAGTTTTAGAACATAAGTCTTTATTTACACCAAGCTGGGCAAAGCCTAGCCTTATTTACTAGTGCCAGGAAATCCCTTATGTAAGCATCGATCGGCTGATGTCGACTACTGCTGAATAAACTTACTGTTTTTGATGTTTGACTGTATTTAGTAACAGGATTGTAAAATATTCGTTTTAGTCTCTATTTTGTGAATGTGAGAACGCTGTAGGCTTAGTGGACTGTAGACTTGTTTACGACTTTCTGTTTCGTTAAGTACTTGGTACTTGTTGAAAGACCTACACTGTACTCCCATACCTATTAACACTGTTATTCGAAAATATTGTAAACGCCAATTATTTTAAAAAGAGTAACCGTAGAGTTTCTTGCCGGCTCTTCTCCATAGGAAACGACCAATTGAAACCGTGCATCTAACTTTTGACGATTCAAGTGCCCTTGTAGATTTATGTGAAATAAAATATTTTGAATTGAATTTTCATACACTTTAGTGAAACAATTCATAATTACCAAGAAGTTTTGGTATAGACGCTAGTTACGTATCTAGGAAAAGAATCAGTTTTTCGCAAGAAACATCAGAGTTTTAATCTTATCCTTCCATCTTAAGTTCTTCACGGGTATTATTGCGGTTGGCCGAATATAATTTCGGATCCACTACTTTTTGAGTTTTCAAAGATAGACCTCTTGATAGTTACATTGTTTTATTATGTAGCTGTATTAGCTTTCGCCCGCGGCTTCGCCCGCGTGGAGGCCAGAAATTATCCCACGGGAACTTACTGCCAGGATAAAAAGTATCTTATAAGTTAAGGCTATAACTATCTGTGTGCCAAATTTCATGCAAATCTGTTCAGCCATTTTTGCGTGATTGAGTAACAAACATCCGAACATACAAACTTTCACATTTCTAATATTATAAGTAGGATCAATTCATTTTCAATGGGAAAATAAAAATATCTGTATTTAAAAAAATACGGATCCAGTCGGTAATAAGTTCAGAAAGCCGATATTAAAAAGATCGATGCTTGGCCCTGAAGCAAAACCGGAAAATATAATACGAGTGAAAAATATATTTGATATTACGATCTTTTCCGCCCGACCAACGCTAAAAATCCTCATCGTGAAATTGAAACAAAAATAATACCCCACAAATCTTTATATCAATATACAATGCAATATCAATGGCAATGGATCCGTATCGCCTCGTCCATCATCCCTTATAGGCCGTAAAACAAATACACGTGCCCAATATATCTTGGTAAACGGCGAAATACGGTACTAAATGTAAATGTACAGAAAATGACATAATAATGACGTTTTCCTTCACAAACAGCGCCACCAGGAATTGTCAAGATAAACTAGACATCATGCACAGAAACAAATTCAATACGTTCCAGAATTTGAACAGTAATGAAAAATTGTTTTCTACGCCATCGATCGTAGCGGGCCTACGAGCCGCCGGCTACGCGCTACGGTGCTACGCCATTACTTGTAGCGTAGCAGCGAGACAATAAGGTTTGTACTCGTAGTTGTGTTGGATTTTATTCTTTATCTATCTATAGGGTCTACAAGGACAATTGAAATTACAGCCTTCAATTTCAGTATTTCACAGTAATTTCGGGGAAAATATTTCAGAAGTAATTAGTTAATTACACATTATTACCAAGTCAGGTAACGACACAAAGTGGAATAATGATTATTTTAAACCTTTTTCCTCAAAGTAATTTATTACATAGATACAGTACGTCACAACTTAGGTGTAGCATAAATTTGAGAATTTTCAGTCATTCATATCAATTTTACGAATTTATTTGGTTATTAAATATGACTTTACAAATTATTGCGTTTTCGTAAATATCATTTTAACCAAAAGCAATAATAAATGGTGATTTTGAAGGCGCACTCAGTTCGGATGGTGATCGGTTTTACGAATTTTGCCGATGCTACATCTAAGTTGTGTCGTACTGTACCAAGTTAGAATATCAACTGACACCAGAAGGCCAATTCTCGTACTTAAAAAAACGTTCAAATTCAAGTCGCAATCTGTCAAACTTGTCAAAAATGTTGGTACATTGATTGTATTTTTGACAGATTGCGAATGAGATGCGAATGCGAACGTTCTTAAAAATTACGGGAATTGCCCCTCAGATTTCCTTGTTATTGCTAGTTGCTACCCAATTACGTAGGAATAAAATTATTCATAAATTATATTGAAATTACTTCACGATCTTTCCTTATTCAATGTATATCACAGTTAGATGAGTACTCAATGTTGTAGACGTTACATTTTCGAGACCCAATAAAAGAAGTTCAAAAGCATATTCTACGTCAAATTAAATACTGAACGTAATTAATTTATAAAGCGTAAGGAGCGTAGATATAAGGAGCAATAATTTATTCATGACAAACATTTCAAAAATAATACCATGCAAGTATAGACCTCATTTCTTTACTGATAGAGTTGAAAATCGCGTGACCACAGCCCCGAACCTCGAATAAAATAATTTACGCACACTACTTGTCTCACAACTTAATGACAAGAAACAATCCTAATTAACTCGAGCGTCCAAAAGTGTCGCAAATAACACAAATAACATTCCATATAAGGTTCACACCTGTACCCCAAGTGCCGGGACCCGGGGTACGGGGGTACCCCACGGCCCCACCTTTCTTCCAACGGTGCCTTTAATTACACCACTTAAGGTCTCTTAATTAAATCCCGGGGTGACACGTATATTCGTTCCCGGGATTTATTTACCGTTCCCGTGAAATTGTATGAAGTGACACTTAGTAGAATGTGCAGGAATTGTTTACGCTTGTGTGTAATTAGCCTTAAGGGTCTTTTACACGTTTGTGGAGCAACTATCTGGTTTGTCGTAACAAACTCTCGACTAAACAACTAAACTAGACTGTGTAATATAAAAAGTTTTCTGCATGTTGAGTAGGTGTAAACCGGGCTTTTTATTAGAGCCTAAAGATAATTCAGTTGCAAGTAGATAAAAAATTGTAATGTTAGATCCACGTACCTACGTGATCAACAAAAGTACAGTTCTGGTACATTTCTTTGATTTCCATATTCATATTCATATTCAAAGCGCAATTTTGCATGGAAAGAACCCTCATAAAATAATGTAATCAGTAGAAAGATGGCAGCAGTAGAAGTCGTACAATTTAAATAAACTCGCTTGCTCCACAAAAAGCTTTACGACATGCAAATCGTCACTTACTTCAGACTCGTAATTTCGCATTACATGACTCAGGCATTCCCGTTACTTTGATATTAAGCTCCACATTCGCAAATTACCTGGAAAAATAAAAAATAAAATGTTAGAAGATCGGACGCAGTTAAGTCAATCATCGAGTGCTGACATATGAACACGGCAAGGGGCAGACTGTTTGGCGTGGCGCGCAGGGCATGCCGGCTCAAATCTAAATTGGTCGAGTTATATGCGTTCGCGCCGACGACGACGCCGCATGCGAAATTAGCGTCAGAGCACGCCCCGTGTCGTTACCCCGCCGCGCACACATTAAATTATTTCGAGAACGTTTGCACATGTTCCTTTACACGTTATAACTTATAAACTTAATACACGCAACGTGATTGCTGTACAATTAGCGCGAATGTATCAACCAACTTAGTCCGCAACTTGGTTTACGAGCGCCCGCCGCCCGCGCCGCTCGCTCCTATTGACAATGGAACGATAAATTTTAACATCGCTGCGGCAAACTTTCTATAATAAAACGCAACACGACAGTTATTGCTGTCATTTCGCTGGATACAACATTTGCTTCGTCTAATTGAACGACGGACAATATAACCGATGTTTTAATGCTTAGTACGCCGCATGGCAACCAGACTCCGAAGCGTGTTCGATAGAAGGCGGAGTTTTTTGAACGGGCGTGCAAAAAAGTCAACTAAGCGATACGAGGCACGCAGATTTGTAAAGGAACAACAAGATAGGAACGCGCCGAGCCGAGGAACGGGTTCCGTTCGTGAGAATGCACGCTAATGTATGCGGCATAAGAACACAATGCGCCCGCCGAAGCCGCACGAGTGCCGCCGCGCCGCACCCACAGCCCGCGCACTAAATGTACCTCGATATAATAACGCAAGAGAACTTCATAATTAAACACGAATAATAAAATCGCAAAGAAAAAGCCGGACAATGCAGTATTGTGGCGAGAAGTGATAACGATTAATACGGCTAAAATGACAGCTGCACGCGCGGCCCCGCCGCATGCAACAAGAGCTCGGTTCGTTAGAGCTACAGATTTAAAATAAAACTCTTCGCGGCGGGAACAAAAAGAAGAACCTGCGGTACGAAGTAGGCGCTTGACCTGCGCGCTGAAATGACATCATCGCGGAACGCGCTGAAGCTAAAACGATCCTTGCCAAGCTGTAATAAGAATTAATTTAGCGCGACGCGGCATTCGCTTCCAGCTTTTTGCAATCGCCCGTTCCGATTGCACTGACGTTTTATTTCAATTGTCTCTGCGGGTGGATTGCCCTATTTCGAGAGTGCATTCGGGAACAATTTTCGCCCAATCAAATCTAGTGCACTCGTGATTACAACAGCAACGAGTCACGACTACTCACGAGTAATTGTCAAATGGAAATTATAGTTGTTTGAGTGCATAGAACAACAACATTGTTCAATTAACATTTTATTGTTGGTGTTAACGACATTATTTATCAGATAATATCATCTCGTAGCGGGACAACGGACGAATGTTGTCCAGACGTTCATTAAAAGCTCTTTATCAGTGCTCGCGATCAAGTAGATATCAAATTATAAAGCTCCGGTTGGTTTAATGAGCGGTAATCATGTTACAAGCAAGGGCTGTCGTCCGTTGATTGAGTTAAATTAGTTGTGATTGCGGATCAGGTTACGGTCGCCGGTCACCGCAGACATCCGATTTTCTACTTAGTTGCCCTTTCCTTGCATGCAGCAGACGCGGCGGCGCGCTGCGACCTGACTAATAACAATTTACAGCGGGATTATGCAAAATAATACCAAAGACACTCACCGACGGCTGCAGAATCTCAATTTGTGAACTCAACATGTTTTCGTACGTGATTTGGAAGAGCGCCCGAAACACATTGAGGTTTTATTAACAAGGAATATAAAACGAACGTAATCATTCGATGTATTGGTAGAGAGAGGCGAACGGTGTTTGTTTGGCAAACAATTGATTTATTAATAAGCAAATGTTGCAGGCTGGTAATAATTTACGGCGGCTATAGATGCACAGCCGGGGGAACACGCTACAAATCTCCGTGTAATCCTGACAAACTCCAGTCTGATAGCGCGTTGTCAGCGTATATCGCGCCGGACGCCGCCGGACAATGCCGGATGCGGGCCGGACACGGCACGATCGTTATAATTTGCTGCCGCTACTTATTTACCCTAACCGGCCTGTAATTAAAACCAAACAATGGCCCAACTTAATCAGCAGATTCAGTTTTAAACGTAGTCATTAATAGTTATCATGAAAACGTAACATAAAGGCAGTTACAGACAGATAGATTGACAATGTTATTACTTCTAGTCACACTCTGCTATTAAAAGGTTTTACGTCGTGCGGCATTTCATACAAACTTTCAAGCCCTTGTTTTTCGAAATTACTGAACCAATTTTAATGAAACTTCATACAATGGTCTAAAAAGTTAGTTAAGAACATTTTCAAAATGTGTTATGGGATCTGGAAATCTCTGTTTATATGGAAAATTTTAAATCGGTCTAATTTGGCTGTAACACTATTTATCCTGCTTATGCGTATGAAGTTTCAATAAAATCGGTTCAGTCATTTCGAAAAATAAGGGCTTGAAAGTTTGTATGAAATGCCGTACGAAGTTAACGCTCTTAAACGTAGGTTATAACTAAAACTGATCACTATCTTTATTAATATAAGATTTCAAACGATTAGATTCTTTATTAAAACCATTTAAATGTAAACGGCGATAGCGAAATATTTCAACAGCATAAATTCCAAAACTGAATTCATATCTTACAATTCATTTGGCTTCTATTTTCAAATAAAACTAAATCGCCTGAATTTGCAAACGTAACGAGTTCTATAATGAAATAAAACTCAATTTAAAATAAGAATGCTTGCCCTAAAAGAGGAAACATTAGGAAGACTCTAATTCCATCTCAATATTGCAAATATTTTTCGTGTCTTGTGATACACGAATTTGGCTCTTTAAGCTGTAGTCACAAGTACCATATTCGCTTGTCAAGGAGCCAATAGATTCAGTTCTTGAATAAAGCTGAACTAATCAACTAACAGCCTGGTCGAAGTGACCGGCTGGACATAAAATATTCAATGTCCGTCAGCTATGCACTTTCTGTATTAATGCGAGCGACAATATGCAAATTATTTGCAAATGACTTCTGTTTTAACTTTGCTAAGTACGGTATATCACGACTCTATATTCTTGGAAGGAATAGGCACATGGCCTGACTTACTGCATTGATTAAGTCTTATTGTTCACTCATTTTCGATGGATTGTATCCTAAAAATTCTAACAAATATTATAAAGAATGAGTTTGTTTGTTTGTTTGTTACGCTTTCACGCTAAAACGCCAAACAAATTTGGATGACATTTGGCTCATGGATAGAACAAGACTTGGGTTAGAACATAGGATACTTTTTATCCCGATATTCCCGCGGGATCGGGACTTATGCGGGTGAAACCGCGGGGCACAGCTAGTTAGATAATAATTAGGGCAGACCTCAGATTTAAAATTTTCCCGAAGTTTGAGTTTTTAGCCGTATAAATAATCATTTTAAATACACGGTTAAAAACTCAAACTTCGGAAAAAATTAAAATTGTCTAAAAGAAAACCAAAATTTCATTTCATTTCTTGATGAAAAATCGAACTCGAGGTTAGTGAACTGGTAAGCCAAACGCCACGTTGCAATAAAATCTTAACTCATGAATCTACACAAATGTACTTAAATAAATATGTCAAATAAGTAATAATATATGATACTCGTTAAACGTGATATCTACTGCATATTTGAAATAATTAAATATCAGATATAATAATATTCCGTCGCATCTGGTTAGACTGTAATCCGAAACCAATTTACGTAGAAAAGGGTGTTGTTGATTGGAACATCTAAGTGCCAATTTCAACAATGAAAGTGAACGCGATCCGCGCATCTAAACTGCGTTCAAGAACTGTCAGTGTCAATATTCTACAACAATGATGACAGCTCTTGAACGCATCTTAGATGTGCTGATCCCATTTAGATTCATTGGTGAAATTCGGCCTAAGTAATCGCTTTAAAACGGTGGAGAAAAAATCGTGAGGAAACCGGCATGTCCTAGAACCTAAAATTCGAAGATATGTGTCGTCCAACAACCCGCACTGGGGCCGCTTGGTGGATTACGGCCCACTACCTCTTAGTGAGACGAGGCCTATGTCCCAGTAGTGGGAACATTATAGGCTCATTATGCTAAAATCGTCTAGAATTTCAACGTCCTTTCTACAAGTACAGGGTGTTGCAAATGCATTAGTGGTCACGTAAAAGCTCTTTTAGCTGAGGAAGCGGTAAATCTTCTTAAAACTTCAACAGAATCTAGATTTTAACTTCGGAAAATTATACTTGGTTATCTGTTTCTTGAAAACTTTAGGATTTCTCGACTGCTTTCACAGCTTTCGCTTATGATTTAGTTATTAGGTTGGTATAATAAGGGTAACATTGAATTATATAAATATTATAATTAATATTATCGTAATTTTATGTATACGTTATGAATAAAATAAACGTATAATACGGTCGAATAATCATGGCCTGACAGAACTTTGCGCAGAGGACTGCGCAATACAAAAATTTTGAAAGAAAGAAAGAAAAATAGGTATTTTTATCACAGAAACACGTGCATACAAAAAGACAAGAATGAACAAAATAGAGAACAGAAATAGTCGGCAGCTGCACGTCATGACTGTGACAAGAAGGCTTCCACTCAGCATAATGCTGTGCTATGGGGGACCCACAGCACAGATAACCAAACCCAGCTATTTAGGAACCAAATGGTGATGAATGAGGCGAGTGTGAGTGAGACAACATGCATGAAAGTTCGGAAAGTCGAAGTTCAGCAGCCATGATTCATCGGCCATATTACGTAGTATTATATTATCTGTGGCCATATACACCGTTTGTAATAACTCCGCCCCATAAAATATAAGTAGGTAATATCCACATCTAATGCCATATAAAATCTACTGCAACACAAGATTTCTATTTTGTATTCCTTCCCAGCTTTTCTCAGAACCAACACTTCGAGTGTGTTCAAAATGAGAAATCTTCAGTAATATTTTTCCTTAAACGACTCCCACATAAAGCTACGTTGCCTACGTCATGAAAAAGCTTAAATTCTCATTACATAGAGAATTTTGCGCTAAAGACTATTATTATTTATTTATTTAGAAAATTAGAATCTCCAATAAAAGATATACACCTACATGAGACATGCATAATGGGCAACATCTGAGGGGCAATTCCCGTAATTTTAAGAACGTTCGCATTCGCATCTCATTCGCATTCTGTCATAAATTCAATCTATGTACCAACATTTTTGACTAGTTTGACAGATTGCGACTTGAATGTGAACGTTTTTTAAGTACGAAAATTGGCCTTCAGCTACTTCAGTTATAGGTTACTAGCTTTTGCCCGCGGCCTCGCCCGCTTTGAGGTCAGATATTATCCCACGGGAACGTATTACTGGGACAAAAAGTACCCTATGTCCTAACCTAGGTCATGGTCTACCGATGTGCCAAATTTGATCCAAATCCGTTCAGCCGTTTTAGCGTGAAAGCGAAACAAGCAAACAAACTCACTTTCGCATGTATAATATTAGTTAGAATTTTAGGATAGAAGACCATAGTATGCACAAAAAAGTATAAAATAAACCAATCTCATGTCAGCGAAATCCTAAAGAGAGTCAATAAAATAAAACCGTTTTATATCCTCGAAGGTAAGCATCGATTTCCAATTACCTATTCTACGTATACGTCTGTTACGTCATTAACCGTCGGCTGACGTCATTAACCCTCCTTGCGTTACCGTCATTCATATCTGCCTTTGTCTTTTAATGGACGGGAATGAAAGACTTTCGTTAATGGTGGAGAGCCTTTTGTGTTCATTTGTACTTTCGCCTATAGATTTTGTTGGTGTAGCTAATTCTATGGGTATTTTGTGGGTGCATTTGGTTTGTTTACAGCAGTGTTATTTTGGTTAATTAGAGGGGTAATGCTCGTATTTTTCAGAACGTTCGCATTCTATTCTCAGTCTCAATCTGTCAAAAATAATTCTAATTTCTCGAAATTTTTGACAAGTTTTTGATTTCAGCTAGATTTTCGAACGTTTATACGGGAATTACCCTTCAGGTTAAATCCAAATTGAGCAAGACCAATACGTATTGACCGTATTGGATCGTGTGTGATCTACCTACTAAAAACGGGACTATATAATATTATTTTTGTTGTTCAGTAAGTAATCAATGAATTAATTGATATTTTGAAAACTACTACACTTTTCTGTTGTGCTATACCTAATAAAAAATGCTTTATCAGTACCTATATTTATCTAATTTTAGCTTAATTTCAGTTTGTAAAGTCACAGTTCACAAATTTTTCAGCAAAGATGCTTGTCAGGCCTACAGAATGTCGGGCAGTGGTCGTCTTATAAATGTGATGATGATGGTGATGAGACTCCTTTTTCAACCCTACTGTCATCCAAAAATCTATACCCACTGTAGTGTTAGAAAATCAGCTTCTGCCACTTGTCAAAAAATGCTTGGTGAGAATCGAACCCACACTTGCATAGGATAACTAAATACAAAGAAAAAAATAACAGGAGATTTTAAATATGATTTGTATTGTAATTTAAAAGTAAAGAAAAAGAAACAGATAGGTATAAAAGGTAATAAATAAATTTAAGGACTATTGCGAGCCGCCTAGTTAGAATTTTTGTTTTAGAAGGAAAATTACGTGTTTGAAGGTTGGGATCTAAAATAGAACGCGACGGGTTAAACAAGTATTGGCCATTACCTAATTAATCCCGGAAATCAAAAGTTGTGCAAAGAGTTAATATCACGTAATGATCCTGATTACAGGTCAATCAGGAAACCGCCTAACATAGAATTTGGTAGTTATTGGTGTTATGAAAAAGTTCTAGGAGCTAAAGTATGAATGGGCCTAAGTCCTTTTGCGCTGAACTGAAGTGACTTCCGTCGAACGGCGTCTCGCTGGGGTTTAGTGCGTTGTGGCCTCTACCATGTGAGAAGGTGACGGAGTCGAGCGGCGTGTGCACAGCGGAGTCCGTGCGTGCCTGCGTTGGCCACAGGCCGCGATGTGAGAACTTGGGTCGGTGGCCGCACGACGGCCCGGGGTCCCAGGAGGCCTCACGACCTTCTTTTATGTTTGTACAGTAAATACTTCACCAATAATAGTGGTTCTAGACGCTCGCTTGGCTGGCACGAACTATAGATTTAACTTGAGGACTAGACACCACAATGAACACGATATGCTAAAATAAAACTGCGACCAGCTAGCACAAAGATACTATCGTCATCTTTTTGACAAGTTTCTTGAACTGAAAACAGGACGCTTGAAGCAGAAAGAAAAATTATTTTATTCCATGACGTTTTATCCAGAGCGACTCACAATAGAATCACGCAAGTCAAAAAAAATTGTTTTACTTTGAACGATATAGAATTCAAAATTTGAAAAATGTGCTCAATTCGAAATTTTTAAAAGAAATAATAGTTTATGAAACTTTTACAACTACAAAAGAGGCTTGAACGGCAGCGCAATGCTGCACCACCTACTCCTATCAAAATAATACACCCGTCAACCCTAAACTGCACAACTCCTTTATCAAGACCAAAGTCTTCCAGTGACGTCTGGATTTCTCGAATTTGCCTAGTCAAAGGAGCGAAGTTCGATCGCGGAATCTCCCGTCTGTTGCCTTCGGTAGCCGGAGCGGATTGAAGGGTGGTTGACTCGACCTCGACGGCACGACGTCGCTCGGCAGGAGCCACGTGGTGCGAATGCGATAAAGTGTCCCGTTCAACCGATGCAAGAGAGTCGAGTATCGCCTGCCATTTCCTTTAGAAACATATAGATGTACTTAGTGCAACTTTTATAGCTAATAGTCTGCCTTCTATTACCTACTTGGTGATGGTAAGATCAGTCGTTTCGAAAGTCAGCATTTATAATTATGTAAAGGTAATTCTTTATTGCATTGGTCATTTATCAGTTTAATGCTACTCAGAGCCAAGTAACAACAACCAGTGTGTTAAGAGGATTATATACTCGCCTATTGCACTGAGAGGTTATATCTACACTGAAAAATCTTATAAGCATTGCTTAAATTAAGTAAAGATTATCTTCTGTCAATTTTCGACATTAAACCGTCTCTTAAATTTGATTGTTAGGACAATTAAATCACAGTTTGTGAAAAAAACTGTATGTACATACCTACTGGGCGTATTTTATTTCCGATATCATTTAGTGGACCATAGGGTGGGATATACGTTCTTACTTCTAATATTTATAAACGCTGTAACGTATAACTGATTTGGTCCCAGATAAAAATATAAAAAAGCGCAGTCAATCGATTTCATCCATTTATTAGTCCCCCAATGGATGAAACATTCTCTAACATTTCGTCACAACCTGATACAGAATAAACCTTCGTGCTTCAAATATGGAAGACCAATCAAACCATCTTCATCTATCCCATATCTTCCATGCTTCACGATGCCAAGCACGCGATGCGCAAGTGTAATTAAAACTAGGGATGCATCCGATACCGATACCGATGCCGATATATCGGCGATACTCGAAGTGTACCGATATATCAGCGATATTTTTATGGCCGGTTCAACGATACTTTTCAAATTTCGCGTTTTAAAAATGTAATGTTAACGTGTTGTCTCGTCTATTTCGTTGCAAGCGAGTCACGAACTAACTATGCTCGGGGAAACCCCGCGCTTTATTCAGTGTCTTATTTCGCCCGCCCACTTTTGTCTCATACTCGCTTAACTATCCTATTTCGCTAGGTTGCTTGTTGTTGTGCGTCTAGTTCTAAACGGTTTTATTTAGTTCGTCCTGTTATTTGTTCTTTTTATATTAATTAAAAAAAAACCTGCCTTGTTTTTTATTTTTTTACCTTCATTTTTGAATTCTATAAACGTATCGGTATCGGTATCGCCGATATTTTTATCAGAGCATCGGTATCGGTATCGTATCGGCAAAAAGGCGTATCGAGGCATCCCTAACTAAAACCATTCAGCTCAATGCGAACTGATGCTAAGGAGTTCATCCTTACTTGGGAGCTGCATAAGTACTTGTACTGAGAAAAGTAAAGAGATATGCCATTGACGAAGTCTTAGGCAAGATGTTAATAGAATTCTCGGAATTGTTAGGTGGTTCGTGAAAATGGGTTGCTGTTAATGTGCTTTCAATTAATGTATTTAAAATCACTACACTATTGTTAAATTAGTTCGTAGAAGGCTTAGGCAATTATACAGACTTACACGTAGGTAACTAGCCGTACTCTGTGTTTATGACAGATTTTATTCAAGAGAATAAAATATTACTGAAAAAGGAATATTCTTTATTTGTTCCAACGTAATTAGGAGGTATACATGAGTCAAATACATAAAACTATGCAATTTAGGCGCAGAATGCCCAATTCTCAAATTGAGAACTAAGTGCGGATATCAAAATGAAATTGAACGCGTTCAGCACCATCTAAACGTGTTCAAGAGCTGTCAGTGTACATACTCCATAACAATTTTGGCACCTGACAGCTCTTGAACGCGTTTTAGAAATGCTGATCGGGTTCAGTTTCATTCGTGAAATCAACCCTAAGTCTCTAATGACTAATTCTCAAAATGGCTAATTCTATTGCACATGTCCTGATCGAATTTAGTACGACTAAGCTTAGCTTCAAGTTAAGCAATAGGAGCCAATGTCTATTGTAGAAGAAGAAAATGAAAAAGAAGAAGGTCTCTTTCAGGAAGGAAGTCCTCAATAAAATAAAATTTCAATGAAAAGTAAACTATATAATTTACAGCTCTTCTCCTTCTTCCGTCCCTGTTCCCGTTATTTTGGGTCGGGTCTCCTCACTTTCCTGCGCCAAGTTAGTCTGTCTTGGGTTGTCAATTCTGGCAATTGGGCTTTCTTGAGGTCTCTTTTTATATTTGACCACCACGTCAATCGCGGGCGGCCTCTGCCTCTCTTTTGTTCCGGCAGATTTAGTGCAATTTGTACCACATGATCTTCATTCCGTCTTCTAATGTGTCCATACCATCTTAGGCGGTTTTCGGCCATTTTATCAGTGATTGGTGCGACTTTAAAGCTGCCTCGTATGTACTCATTACGGATTTTGTCAAGCCTGATCACAGCTCCCTTCCGCCTATCTAAGCATTTTCAAAACTATATTTACAGATCAATTAATAATAAACAAAACGAATATTAAAACCAATTCCAATAAAACAAACAACAAGGGAACACGAGTTGCCGCATTTAATCTCACCTGCATAACTAATGAGCATTTAATTAATATGCGCACAACATTCGCATCAAGTATGAATGATAAATATTAATAATGCGCCATTATTCGAGGTACTAGCAACTAGTACAGGTATGATAATGTAGTACTAGCTATAAAGTATTTACTGCTTGATGGTACAAGCATTCGTTCTTTATGACTGTACGTCACGTTGTAACTCTTGTAAGTGGGTACTGCAACAGCACCACGAATAACTTCAACGTACCTACGAACGTTAGCGTAAATGAATTTTGTATCGGGAATATAAATTTGAGAGATACTATGTATACAATGTGGAGACCACCATACAACAAAAAATTAAAATACTGGCACTACTAATGCTTAAGAGTATTTTGGAACTGTCAAATAAATCCTAGCTTCGAAAAAAAAAAAAGAGTTTTTCAAACAAATTAAATGTAATGTATGCCGAAGCCACCCTAAGCCTATAAATTTCGTTTATCCAAGTAGGCCTTGGGTGAATTCTCGGGTATACGTTTCAGAATATCCACCTTAGGGTGGATTTTTGGGGTGCATAAACGGAATAGCCCGAGCCGACTATGGATTTTGCCGAGCTATAATGACTAAACTATTGAATATATTCAATTGAATTTTCGTATACAGAATGAGAACGTCATTATGGACATGCCGTTAAATTTTTTGTTGTATTGTCGTCTCCACCTTGTATAATAACATATATGCATAAGTGGAGTTGTCGGGCGTGTAGCTCACTTTGCGTTCGGTGCTTGTCGTGGCAACACGTCGTGTCTGGGTTCGCTACAAGTCAATCGTCATCCTGAGGAGGCCTTGTTGAGAGGTGAAACATGTGTCGATATCTTACAGGGTTCTTTATGACTCTTTAAGAACAATTAAGTGGATTAGGTTATTAAATATACGTCGTCTATTGTATTTTATAATGGATTTCCGCAAAGTTACGCCACGTCAGTCAAGTTGTTAACTCGCATATTATTTATTTCATAGGTATACATAAAAATAAAATTTACAATATATAACACAACTAAGTATTTACACTTTAAGGTAGTAAATGCTGACTAACTATTTTATTATTATCAATCGATTGATTGAAGGCTAGGTGATTACCTAGCCTTTCCCAACTATGTTGGGGAATGCAGCTAAATACCAGTATTTGACATGGAGCGATTGCCTATCGACCTCCACAACCCAGCAACTGGGTAACATTATACCCCTTGGTAAGACTGGTTGTCAGACTTGCGGCCTTCTGAAGACCCGTAACGAATATGTCAAAGATCCAAGAATGACAGTCGGGCCCTACGGCTTTACGTGCTTTCCGAGGCACGGAGGAGTCTCGGTAGTCACCCACCACGGACCAACCGCGGAAAGCGTAGCTTAACCTGATCGATCGACCCTGCGGCTGTTATTACTTAACCACAAGCTCCTCCGAAATTTAGAAAGTACATAATATGAATTAGTCACATTGGTGCTTGCTCTTTGTACTTGGTAGTATACTAAACATAATTAAAATCGCACTTTTCATTTAAAAAAGCCATTGATAAGAAATAATGAGTAGGCCATTAATATTTAATTAATAGATAGTAAACAGGAAATCGTCCGTAATTAACAGAGTTGAAACGAAATGACAATGTAAAAAAATAATGAAAAGCTATGTACTCGTATTATAGCTATATATATGTATATAGCCAAAATTCCTTGAAAGGTCCAGTACGGACCAACGGCTTTACGTGCTTTCCGAGGCACGGAGAAGTCTAGGTATGTTAATAAGGTCACCCATCCACGGACAGACCGCGGCAAGCATACCTTAACCAGATCGTTTGACTCGTGCGGCTGCGAGCTCCTCATGTAAGTACACACATTAACGATACGGTAACATCAATACTTACAATAGTGCGTTTAGTCCACTCTCGACCCCTCGACCCCTAAAAAAAGATTTGTTTATTGGTTTCCACTCAACCCTTAAACATAGTTCACACTCGACCCCCAGGGGTCGAGACTGAATTTTTATACAAAAGACAGGCATAGCTCGTCCACTTTCAACCCCTAGTTCGGTAACTACCTAAAATTAATATTTTGGTACAGTAAGCTACAGCTACTAATGGCAAAATTCGGAAACTGATATAAAAAAAAATAAACTAGCAATTAATACTACCGCCAATATGATGTTCCGTTTTTGAAATTTTTGAAGTGTAAACTTCTTAAGCGGCGTTGTGCACTTTTTTTGGGATGAAAAAAAAAATGTTAAACCTAACCTGATCGAAAATTCGTAAGACGGAGGGAGAGTAGAATTTGTTAGTAACTCAACAAAAAGTACTAGGCTTGCATGAGTTCAAGATAGTATTTCAATCATTAGACGTTGTGCACAATATCTGAGCAGTAACCTAACAAAAAGTACTAGGCATGCATGAATTCACGATAGTATCCAATCATTATGTTATGCTACTAATAGGATTTGGATGAGGCAGACAGATAGTTTATTACCACGATTAACATAATATTATAGGATACTGTTTTCATTTCCATCGGCTGTCCCCAAAGACTGCCCCTCATGTTTTTTTTTTTGAC
Source organism: Conistra vaccinii (assembly GCA_948150665.1). NCBI lineage: Eukaryota > Metazoa > Arthropoda > Insecta > Lepidoptera > Noctuidae > Conistra > Conistra vaccinii. The sequence continues at coordinate 9,054,067 of OX411317.1, read as the reverse complement.
GTGGTATTGATGGCCTTCTAGAAGCAGTACACGTCCTCCTCTGTGGGAAGTTATAAATTTTAAATGCGCCCTATTATCACTTGCAGTCGATTTATCTATCACATATTTGCAAATAGAAATTTGACATGCCAATCACTTGATAACTACTAAAACGCAAATGATTTAATACAAATTCGTGTCTTCGTGGCGATGAGCTACTTTTTTTTCTGTCAAAAAAATGCTTGCTCGGTAAATTATATTGAAGGTAGGTATTTTAGTTAAATAGTATGCAACTATAAGGTAGACTGATGACTGTACTTTGGGGGTCGAGAGGAAACTAAAACTTGGCTGGAAAATAAAATCCACTCTGGACCCCCAAGGGTCGAGAATAAACTATAGTTAGGGGTCCAGTGGACACATTATTTATTAGGGGTCGAGGGGGCGAGAGTGGACTAAACGCAATAGTGCGAGGGTAAATGTTGTCGACAGTACATTGGAAGGAGGAAGTACAATTAAAGTGGTACGTAGAAAGTGTACCCTGGCAACTGGCCAGGGTGATGAGACAAACAAGAAGATTAACGGTTAGTCCCGCTGTGGTAATCTAGAGAAACTTTGTTTTGCATAAGATAAGTATTTGTATGTACAGAATATGATCGAATAAATTACCTACGTTACTTGGTAAGAGAAGCTGATTTAATTGATTATATTAACTTTCATGCAATGGTTTACTACAGCGAAACTACATAATAATACCGTCACTAAATAAAAGAAAACCTACTTGGATGGGACTCATTCATAAAAAAGTTTGCCTAACTAAGTTCTAAAAAATAAAACAGGCTGTTTGATATAAAAAACTTGAAAATACCCTCATCATATCAGCCGAAAGACGTCCACTGCTGGACATAGGCCTCCCCCAAGCACCGCCACTTCGACCGATTCTGTGCTTCCCGCATCCACCGAACTCCTGCGGCCTTTACTAAGTCATCGGTCCATCTTGTGGGAGGCCTTCCGACGCTACGTCTTCCAGTACGTGGTCGCCACTCCAGAACCTTTTGGCCCCATCGGCCATCTGTTCCGCGAGCAATATGTCCTGCCCATTGCCACTTAAGTTTGGCAATTCTTCGGGCTATGTCGGTTACCTTGGTTCTCCTGCGGATCTCTTCATTTCTGATTCGATCACGTAGGGAAACTCCAAGCATAGCCCTCTCCATTGCTCTTTGGGTGACTTTTAGCCTTCTGATAAGGCCCATTGTGAGCGACCACGTTTCAGTGCCATAAGTCATCACTGGCAACACGCACTGGTCAAAGACTTTCGTCTTGAGACACTGTGGTATGTGGGACGAGAAGATATTGCGTAGCTTCCCGAACGCTGCCCAGCCGAGTCGGATTCGACGATTGACCTCTTTCTCGAAGTTGGACCTACCTAGCTGGACAGTTTGTCCTAGGTAAACATACTCGTCTACAACTTCGAGCGTAGCGTCTCCGATCTTTATGAGGGCGGGTGTTACATGGGCATTTGACATGACCTTTGTCTTGTCCATGTTCATTTTAAGACCCACTCTTTTGGAGGCTCTACTGACGTCATCGAGCATTATACTGAGGTCCTCCATGGTCTCAGCCATGATAACTATATCGTCGGCAAACCGAAGGTTAGTGATATACTCGCCATTGATGTTGATGCCTAGCCCTTTCCAGTCCAGAACCTTGAAGACGTCCTCCAGTGCAGCGGTGAACAGTTTCGGAGAGATAACGTCTCCTTGTCTCACACCTCGCTGCAGAAGGAAAGGTTTCGAGGTCTGGTCGTGGAGTCGGACTGACATAGTGGCGTCTTTGTATAGGCACTTTAACACCTCGATGTACCGATGGTCGATCTGGCACCGTTGAAGAGACTGCAGTACAGCCCATGTCTCGATCGAATCGAAGGCTTTCTCGTAATCCACGAACGCTAAGCAGAGTGGCAGGTTATACTCTTCGGTCTTCTGTATAACCTGCCGCAGCGTATGTATGTGGTCCACGGTGCTAAAGCCTTTACGGAATCCGGCTTGTTCGGGAGGCTGGAAGTCGTCAAACCTGCGCGCGAGACGGTTTGTGATGACTCTTGAAAACAGCTTGTAGACATGGGTCAGAAGTGTGATGGGCCTATAGTTCTTAAGCAGGGCATTGTCGCCCTTTTTAAAGAAGAGTACCACCACACCCCTGTTCCATGCCTGTGGCGTTTTACCCTCGAGTATGACGGAATCGAACAGCTTCTGGAGGGCCTTCAGAACGGGTTTCCCACCGGCCTTTAAGAGTTCGGCCGTAATTCCGTCATCACCTGGCGCCTTGTTGTTTTTAAGTTGCTTTAGAGCCATCCTAATCTCGTACAAGCTGACGTCCGGGATATCTTCGGTATAATGTCGGGTTAATCTAGCTCTTGCCCTTGCTCTTGTAACTACGTCAAATAATAAAATCTCGCTCAAGATTCCATAATTTCTCCGCAGTTTTCCCAAGACGTTAGCAACAGCAAATGTAAGGCAGTTGAAAGCGGGCGGGCGGTGATTTTTCAAACGAGCCGGATTTCGAGGTGTCTGCGTAATTGCCCTACTTTTACAACGGAAGCAGCCATGATATTAATGTTACCTTATTGATAAGTCATTCGGGGCAAATGGATTTTGCTGAAAGGTGTAAAGAATTCATTAAAATTGATGATATTATGATAAGTTTTGTGCAGATAAACAAATCAGGCAATGAACGAGTTACTTAATCCTACTTATAACTAATTATTAATACTGAAAGTTTGTATGTTTGGATTTTTGTTACTCAATCACACAAAAACGGCTGAACGGATTTGGATGAAATTTGGCACATATATAAACTATGACTTAGGTTAGGATATAGGATACTTAATATCGCGGCAGTACGTTCCCCTGGGATAATTACCGGCCTCCACGCGAGCGAAGCCCTGGGCACAAGCTATAGTATTAAAAAGCTTTCACTCTAATACGGCTGATCGGATTTGGATGAAATTTGACATATGGGTAGACCATGACCGGGGTTAGGACATACAATACTTTTTATCCCGATATTTCCACGGGATTGAGAGTTATGCGGGTGAAACCGCGGGGCGCAGCTAGAGCTTAGATAAAATTACTCTTAATCTCATCATTCATGGAAAGAAAACATACCTAGTGTTTCCATTGATGCTTTAATAGGACCACTAAGAAAGTTCGTGCATACAAATCTGGCAATGGACACACCTTTCACAGTATTGTTCTCAATAAAATGAGTTCCTATGACAAAAGGAGTCTTATATGAATGTTGAAAGGACATAGGAGTGTGCTCAAGGAGGAAAAGCACCCATAACTGCTAGGAAACATTCATCTCCTTTATTTATTCCGAAGAAATATTACACCAGCACTGAATGTGTTAATGGCGTAAGTTCGTGTATTAAGAGAATTAATGGCGGTTTTATAGTATTAATGCTTGTGGGATACAGTTTGGTATAAACTTGTAATAGAGAAATAATAAGAAATTATACAGTGCTGGGATTTTCAATTTCTTGTTTTTTCTTTTGAAAGACCCAAGAATGTATTAATAATTATGTTTGGAAGACTTTAAAAAACCTGACCATAATTTTTAAACTAATAAAAAAATAAAATACAGTTAATTTTATCTAAAACAGTATCAAACACTATGCTTCTGACAAGCCAAACCAGCCGATAGGTACAAAGACGTAGTACGTACGTTACGTATATTACATATTCCCAATTGTACATAGTGCCAACTACAAACAGTTTCTGATCAGCAAAATTTATGCTTTCAGATGAAATAGCCTAACACTATGAAGGGGTACATGCTAACGATATAAATAAGTGGACGGGGGAGCCGCCCATCGAGGACTTGTGAACTGCCGAGCAAATGTATGTATACTTGTAAAGTCAGTTTCAGAACTTTGCCTAAGTGTATTGAGTGTGGTTCTACACGTGTTTTACGTGCTGGTACCGAATTCAGGATCAATTTACAAGGTTCTAGTAATTTATGAATGTTGGTAATAATGAAAATCCTTTAGCTGTCAGAACATGGTACATTATAATTATAAGTATAGTCAATGGTCTCATCACATTCTGCGTGTGGCGTGCAAATATTATATTGTATTAAATATTAAATCTAAAGTATAACTAAAAATGAAATGCTGTTCGTTGGTAAGTGCACTAAAGAACGGCTTTACCGATTTGGCTATTTTTTGTGTGTTCTTAATGTTCGTAATAGTTCAAATGAAATATTTATAGAAAGAAAAATTTGAAAAGTTTCCCGGAAAAATCTCAAATTTTGGAAAATCTGAAAGTGCATGTTTATATTAATGAGGATTTTTATATGAATTATTGGACAGGTCTGACAAGTCAGCTAGTATTGTATAAAAATAACTGAAACATGAAACAGACAAATATATAATTTAATCTTCAGAAGTTACTGAAATAGAGTTAAAACTAAAGTAGAAATAAGGAAATAGTATAGTAAAAATATCGGCTCTGTTAATAGGTTTTTAAAGAGAAAATTTCTTTATTCAGTACGATGTTTAATAAACAAGAAAAAATCTTAATAATACCTCAGTCCCAGGAAACGAGATGCTTTTAGAAGATGATTCCCTTTACAAAAATATTTCTTTTAGTATTTTCACCCACGTGGATGAGCCAGCGAGTGAAAAAACTATACTAAAATAATTTCTTTGAAGTAAATACCTCCGTTTCAATCACTGAAATACAAATGTTTTTTTTTTTTCATTTCGTGAATGATTGCTTTTCATTACGTCAAACTAAACAAATATAAATCTGTAAAAGAAAATATGAATCGTGATTTTTATTTTTAACTAGCTGCCCGCCCGGCTTCACACGGGTAGCACTAAGTACTTATCTACGGCGCACCTACCTATCTACCTACCTTGCCCTACCTACCTACCTTACCCTGCCCTACCTACCTACTCTACCCTGCCCTACCTACCTACCCTACTGCTCAGAACGGTCTTGATAAATATCTACTTTTCCAGTGGATTTTCCAAAAATTTAAATACTGACGTGAATTCATGTAAGCCTAGTACTTTTTGTTAGGTTAAATGTCATTTATACCAGGATATCATAAGTGCAAAATTTATAAAAACATGATTTTTCTTCATATCTTTTTTTTGTTGTGATATTTTCCAATGTTTTAATAGTTATTCTGCTATTCGGGGCGGACACAAATCCAACAAATCCAAAACCATGAAAATCGGTTCAGCCGTTCTTGAGTTATAAGTGTTCGAACAAACCCGACTGTATAGATATATTTCTAGCATCACTACACTACACAACATGACACACCCACAACGCTTATCAAATTAGGAAGTTAATCCAACGTAAAGATTCCAGCAACTAAACCTTGTAACTGAAGAATCTACTTCGTACATGGAGTGCACGAAAAGAGCCTCCCCGGGCGTTGTCCGGCGGGGTAAGGGGTAACTGCGTAGAGCATTATTTATTGTGTATGCGGTCCCCTAGGACCATCATCAAAGGCATTTTTTGGATCCACGACAAATAGAGTACCTACATTCCACCAATAACTGCTCCCAGACTCGATCTAATTACTGATAGGAATCTCCAATCCAAATCAATCTTCCTAGCATTTTTTGCCAACTATCTAGGGGTCGGCTTCCAGTCTTACCGGTTGCAGCTAAATACCAGTATTTTACATGGAGCGACTACCTATCTGACCTCCACAACCCAGTTACTGGGTAATACGATACCCCTTGGTGAGACTGGTGTCAGACTTTCGGGCTTCTGACGACTTGTAACGACTATCAAAGATCCACAAATGACAGCCGGGACCAACGGCTTAACGTGCTTTCCGAGGCACGGAGGAGTCTCGGTATGTGAAGATGGTCACCCATCCACTGATCAACCCTGGCAAGCGTAGCTTAACCTGATGGATCGATCCGTGCGGCTTGTTATTACGAGCTCTTCCTGATAAGAATCTCCAATATTTAGCATAATCAGCCTACAACGCTCCCACTGCTGGGACACAGGCCTCCTCTTGTTGAGAGGGCGTGGGCCGTAATCCACCACGCGGGACCAGTGTGGGTTGATAGATATCACATGTTTTCGAATTTTAGGACCAGAACATCCAGGTTTCCTCACGATGTTTTCCTCCACCGTTTTGAGAGAAGTGATGATGAAATAATGTACACAAAATAAAGCGCCTGTCTGGGCTTGAACCTACAACCGCGCTACAACTCGTAAGTCGCGGCTGATACCAGGCCACTGCTTAACAACGTATTGCTCTAAATCATAGGCTAGTAACTCCCTCAAACAGACTTTACAGGCATAACCAAACCCTTCACACAACATAACACAAAAGGTTGCAACATCGACACGTGCACTTTTTCCCTCGAAGTCATTAATAAGTTCCAAAGAGGCGAACTGATTACCAATGCAGCTCAGTCCTTAGTGAGCTCACCACATCGCTATCACGGTAACAGTGCCAAGGGAAGATGCCTTAGCACCTGCACATTAAGGACGTGTCTTTTGGCACGTGTATGTGTAATATGTCATTCCCAACTCTATTGTGGGTTTAGAGCACTTCACACACGGGTTTCGGCTTAACGCTTATATATTTTTATTTTGTTTTTTACACAAATTGGCAAGAAACATTGTTTTGTTTGAACATTTCGGGAAATTCACTGCTTATTTTAGACGAAATTATGTTATCGTAAAATCAGAGAAATAAATTGTTAAGCAAATTGACTACCACTACTACAAGCTTAAATTGTCCGTTTATTAAATGATATTTTATTTCTGGTAGTAGGTTTGTACAAACACATACACGTCAAACATATTTTAAAAAACCAGATGAGGTCGGCGCTTCCTATTTGACTACTCTGAGAAGAAAGGCCGAAACAAACTCAGAGGTCATCAATCTTTTATTCTTTATTCAAATGCCAACAATATTTTTTTTTTGACAGTGTTGTGTGATGTTGATTATACGGCAAATTAACGTGGGGTGACCCATCTGCTTAACAATAAATTGCCCTGACTAAATATGCATTAGTTTAGCTTGTACTTTTACCTACTTAACTGTGGAGAGCAGATTAACCGTAGTTCTCCGAACCAGCTCTTTAGCTTGCACACAATACATATTTTAGTTTATTATCTGTTCAAGTCTAGTCCCTCGGGAAATTTACGAAGATTATTTCCACAATATAGTTATTAAGAAGAAGTCCACACCAGTTCAGTCTTCTATTCATTTAATAGAAGTCCTAGTTTGAGAATGTCATTATTATTTTGATTCCAATTTTAAGTGTTATTTCCACAATATAGTTAATAAGAAGAAGTATAAGCTATTCATTTAAGACGCAGATATATGCCAGTAAGCTTGCGTGTTCTGTACTGAGCTCACGCAACGCGTCGTACCTCCAGCCAGTAATAGGACTCGCCCATCAAGGAACGCTGTTCCAAATTAAACGCATTATTAATTTATTGTACATAAAACAAAAGGTATTCTAATAAAACAGGTATACTAAAAGATTAATAATTAAACTATCTTTAAAATGGTGCAGGTTTTAGAAAAATACGCTTGATATTTTTTGCGTGATTACCCGCGTTAGACATAACTTTACAAATTAATTTCACTATGTATCATAAAATAATCTAAATACTGATATTCAGCTGCATCCGGTTAGGCTGGAACCCGACCCCAAGATAGTTGGGAAAAGGCTAGGAAGATTTGATTTGATCATAAAATAATCTAAAATATTCATATATTAAGTTATTAAGAAAATGCTCTCATTTAACATATATTTTTTCCAAATCATTAACACTACTCGTTTAGACGTGATTTTCAGTGTAAAATCATTAAAAGCCGCTTATCGTCGCCTTAAGTACATGATAACCAATAGTTTGTAACATGTCTACAACATGTCGTTATTAAATACATCTCCCACAGAATCTGTAAAAGTGCTCTCATATATTAGATCGTCCATCATCTCTATCGTCTTGACACATTTCATAAGTTCTGCGGTACTAACCCGATCGTTAACGATCTTCATGTAAAATAGTGCTTTTAAATTGTTATTATTGATGAGAACTGGAAAAAGTATTTTACTTTTATTAATATAACTTGCTTCCGCCAACGGCAGCGGCTACGCTAGCGTGATATTTTTATAAATTATAGCCTATGTTACTCTGTAATAATATAGCATTCTACCACATTCTGCTGCTGAAAAAATGTTTAAAATCGGTCCGCTAGTTTTTGAATTTTTTCATTACATACAAAAATACAAATATTTTCTCTTTACAATATTAGTGTAGATGTGAATTTAATTCAGAACCAAAAGGCGGCTTTAAAACTCTTCACATCACGTTACTCACTAACCACACGAAAAGAAGAAGCAAAAGTAAGTTTATAGGATAGCCTTTTCAGTTAATATAAACTGTAAAGATAGGGAAAATTCTATAAATTTTACTGAGTCACAGAAAAAACACATTCATGAATTTAGAAGTGAGCTTGTATCCTTTAGTTTCTACCCACCGTCCTAGAAAAGGCATTTAATAAAGATTTAATTAAAACTAAATGCTAACTTAATTTCAAAGTGACAGTCGAACACAGCTGTTAAGAACCAGACCAGCTGTTGAATCCATTCTATTATTACGAGCAGAAAGTTTACAAATAACAATAATATAAATATTAACTGGCTATTATTGTTGATGTCGCCTTATCTGCAAGTCTACTCCTCTTACCGACGGTCAATAGCTCTGCTTGTCCTAGTTTGTATTTATATCGTATCTTTATGACTGCAATCTTCGTGGGAAAGGCAGAGGTTCTTGTATTGTTTAACTACCTCATAGTTCGCTGTTGTTTTAAAGAGACCATTTCAGAGTTCAGCACTTTAGCTGACACATCTTTTAACTCAACTAATTTACTTCAACTTAATCTCTACTCTTTTGTTTTGACTTAAATTTGGTAATTTTGCGAAGATTTCGATCGGTTGTACCTACTTAAAAGTAAAAAGCTTCTTCTATATCGTAAACGAATCGATGTAAGGTAAATCACGAAGTATTTACGTACAGTCGCGTCCAACCGTCCAACGTAGATCGCTAATAAAATAATAAATCACAAAATAAAAATGAGTTGGCATTTAAAAGTGGGTGCATCTCGCGAGTTTGTCACTCTCGGGGAAACGCGGGGAAACTCTCAGCTTTATAAATAAACGTAAACTTTCTCATTCATAACGTTATTTCGGGCTCACGTAACGCGAATGCACGTAATAGACGCCCACTGCTAGTGATGCTGATATTTGAGTGCGGGAGCCAAGATCAGCATTGACATCTTGCTGGTGTTTTGACACATTGGAAGATGTAAACGTATTTTACAGTTTTTTCACAATAAAAAAGAGGAAGTCTGAATTTGAGCTTCTAATATAAAAAAGCTTGCTATTTTTTTTATTGTTTTAAATGGATAAGTATCTATTAATCCATTTGGAACGACTTTTCGAAGTTTTTTTTCCGATTTTCACGAGCGATTTATTGATTCTTTATTCACCATAATTTGGTCATTATCTTCAATGAAGATCGTCTACTTGCATAAGATGTATATGAAATTATGAACGTAAACGAAACAAAAGGAGTATGTAAGAATCGTAGCAGGTGGCGTACTGTATTAATGTTTTTTTTTTTATATTCAATAAAAAAAATCAATTACAAGATGGCATCTACTCTGTTAGCAGTATATCCATTTAGTATGACAGTCCAAATCCCGGGTGCAATACTATTAAAGTCCTCCATTTCGGTAATGCTGTCTTTTGTCCGAAGCACGACATTTTCTTCGTTTTTTCTTTGACGTCCATGGAAAGGTTTCCATTAAGAGACGCATTAATTTTAAAAGTGCCCTAAGAGAGCGGACCAACTCGTAGTTGTAGATTATGAGATTTTGCACTTAAATAATAAGATTCCGTAACAAATACAAATAGATGACAGATCATAATGATCGATTATCTAATCATGCTAATCATTTATCAAACAAACTGAGTGTATTATTATTTGCAAATAGGTTTTGGTCCGTCTCAAAAACAAATATTAATTTTACGATATTTACAAAACAGTTGTGGTTCAAATAAGCGGAAAATTAAGCAAGATCGTCGCACACAAACAAACATTACATAAACGCCTGATTTTAATATGAAAAAAAAACATATTTTTGATATTGATTCAGCACTCGGGACAAAACTTATGTAGGTACCTCCTTCAAAATAGTTCAACTATAATGTTTAAATTACAAACAGATAGGTCACTCACAGCATAAATGTCTAAATATGATCATACCTTAATAATTGATGGTTGAAACTCAAACTTAAAGGATTTATTTTAAATAAATCAATTACCTAGGCACTTTTGTCATGGATTGCGTCAGTCAGAAAGATGAAGCTAGTTGTCCATTCCAATGCCTGAAGGAACCTATGGAGAAGAACGGACAAGAATGAAAACTAACTAATCTTACTTAAAGAACTTACTTACTTATTTAAAGAAAAAAAATAAAAACAATATTTCGTCGTTTTACTGGCCAGTCGCCATCTTCGAGGCCACGCCTTTATATAGACATCAGCGACTCATTTGACTACAGTGTCATTACCGTTCCGAAGCAATTTCTGAGAGCAATTCCGAATGGTTTCTTGTCATACAATCGAGTTGTGCGACACTGCCGAAACCCCTGACACTCCTGACACTCTTGAAACAACGCCAGATTGCATTGACAGTTGTTAATGATTCGCTACGACATGACACGAAAAAAGAATCGGATTTTGTTGAAAGACTTTTTTGTAAACGACTGTACTTCCCGAATAGAATGGTCGTTTCAAATAATTAGTTCAATCTTCCTAGCTTTTATAAAATTAGATCGCTTTTAGGGTTCCGTAGTCAACAAGTAACCCTTATTGTTCGCGACGATGCGTCACCAAACATTTTTTAAATGTTACATAAAATCTTTATGTTTATTTATAGGATAAATATTTGTTCGTAATAACGCGAAACTAAAGCTTTGTGCAGACCAGCGGGACTTTTCGCGCGACGCGATACCGGTTATTGTTATACCGTGAAGTTTTCTTAGAAATTGTGTTGTTCGTGTCGCGTCGCGCGACAAGTCGCGACAAGTCACGCTGGTCTGCAAAAGCCTTAAATCGTTGTACTGTAATCAAGATAATAATTTTGATGAAAGTCGTAAATACGACCATTAATCGCCTCGATTAGGTAGGTTGCATAGTCATAACTTTATATGTTTTATCGCCCCACCTAGACCGAGACCTAGTCCTGGATATAACTTCTAGAAATCTAGTCCTTCAGGAAATCTACTTCATTGAGTTTGTATGCTATAACACTTTACTTCGTAATTTTGTAAAATAGTCTAAACTACATAGATAAAAAAGACTAGATACGAATAAACCTTTAGGAATTGTTCTCATCTGGAACTTTTATAATCGTCTAATACGTCATGCCTGAAGAGTCCCGAAAATCGGTTCCTGAATACTTATGAAGAGTTTCAGTGCAATGGTGTTGTTATTCCCACGTCAAAAACTCGTTTTCCTTCAGAATCTCTAAGAACATAGCCGCTAGGTGAGTATTGAAAATATCTGGAACCTATAGGAGCAAGACGTCAGCGCCCTCGCACCGCCTTGAACAGGAGAGACCTATCCTCATACCGGGATAAACCTGGATAATAGGTATACATAAAATACAACCTCCTCGACTTCGCGTCCAGCAACCACGCTTATAGTTTCGCCATGTCCGTCCGTCTGTCTGTCTGTCTGTCTATGTGTCCGCGGCGTAGCTTAGCTGTAATTTGGCAGGGGCATACATACATACTATTACCTCCGACAGAGTGAAATTTTGATAAAATTAATTTTGGTGATACCTCCACTATTCTTAAACGGGGTATGTTTTTTTTTTCTCGTCTATCCATTGTGTGGGGTGTAGTTCTTTAGGTCATTCAATAATTTTTCGATTCTGGGATTCTTTTGCGAATACTTCGCACTAGAACTAAGCTAAAATCTAAATGGCTGTTTATTTATTTATATATACTTTATTGTACACCACAAAAATACATAACAGAAAAAAAAAAAATTCTTTAATTTGTTGTTTGCTGTTTTTGGATTATATGTGAAAAAATTCACGGCTTTAGTAAAAGTCGACCAACTTATATTTGCACTTAGAATGTATGGGAGAACATGTTTTTCAACTACAATATTAAGTTTGTTTTTGGGATAAATTAATCCCAACTACGAAGCCCATCATTGTGCGTAGTCCGACGCATTTGGCCGATTTTATAATAATAGCTGTTATCCACTTAAATTCTACTGTTCAATACAAAGTCAGATCGTCAATTAACACCAACGTCTTGCTAATCAATACAACAATTATCTACTGTGACAATCATTCTTGAGTATGACAATTTAATCCCACGACTAATCACATTAAATCTCAAGGAAATATCATAATAATTGGCTCACATTATTGTAGAAGGAAACCGATTAATCTAACGCTTTGTGTTAATTACAAGGATCACGTAGATACTGTAGTAACTACCCTACACAGAGTTTAATCGAAGTTTCTCCTTAACATAGCTATACGTAGGTTTCTAACAGATAAGTTCTCGATACAAACTTAATATCGGGACGCGTCATGTACAAGTACGACACAACTTAAGTGTAGCATAAATTTGAGAATTTTCATTCATTCATTTGCCATTTACGAACGTATTTGGATATAACCAAATTATTGCGTTTCCGTAAAGATCATTTTAACCAAAAGCAATAATATACATTGGTGATTTTGAAGGCGCACTCAGTTCGGATGGGGATCGGTGGTACGAATTTTGCCGATGCTACATCTAAGTTGTGTCGTACTGTACCGTCTTATTGTAAGTATTGATTATTATAATGTTGCAGCGAATAATTTATTCTTCTTTTCGTGTGGTAAGTGACTAACCTGCTGTCAGAGTTTTAAAGCCGCCCATGGGCCTCTGACTTGGCTGCACATGCCGTCGAGAAATATTTCTCAGGCATGCTGGTTTCCTCACGATGTTTTCCTTCACCGTGTTTAACCCATAGTGTTAACTGAGCTAACCCTGGTAATGCTCCTAATGTAAGGGTAAGTCGGAGTAAATGCCACAACATTGTTCCTTTTAGACCACTTAGCAGCAGCTGCGGGCTGCCAACCCACACTGGGCCCGCGTGGTGGATTACGACTTGATTCCTCTCATACAGAGGAGGCCTGTGTCCCAGCAGCGGGAACATAATAGGCTTGTGGCATCATCAACTTCGCCACATGCGAGCTACGTATCACACTGATGTCGCGCAAAGTCCTGCATCGCGCAAGCAGAGTTTTCCACGCGACTAACATTTATATACAACGTCCCCACATCAATCATCACATCGGTCGAAGGATCCTCTTTTCTATGGAGGATGACTGAACTTTACACCCTGTTCTTCCTTCCGTTCATCTATAGGCTGATTATTCTAAGCAGCATTGCTGCAAGCGCATGAGGTTCAGATACATTTGCAAACTCCTTGTCTTGCAGGTATAAGTTCGATTCAAACTTAATGGCGGCTCGGAAGTTAGCTGCTCGCTGCGCAGTACCCCACCCCTCGCCCCCGCTGACCCATTAATTTGTTACTGCGCAGCGACTCGCCTCATGTTCAGAGTCGCCATTAAGTTTGAACCGGGCTGTACTTAGTTTCTTGGTTCTATCACAGGTTCAATAGGCAACAATAACCATTAGCCTATTGACTAACCAAAGTTAGTCCTAGCTTCAGGTCTTTAGGGTCATTAACACATAACAAAATGTCTTGTCCTATAATGTAGAGCACTTCAAATTCGACACGATATAATGTTGATAAATAATGTAAGTAAAAATATTTACCTACGTCCAACAGATATGATTTGTTGTAATAAGAATATCAGTACCTGCATTATTTACCCAGTCGGTGCAAGTAATTATTTATTATTTTTATTTACTCAGTACAAGTATCATATATTTATTCATATTCATTCCTCGCGTCAACTCCCATTTTGTCATTTTGATATTAAAGGCATGCTTGTTATACGAATTTGAACCTTACTTTTACCCTAATATTAATATCAATCTGCCTAGCCTTTTCCCAACTATCTTGGGGTCGGCTTCCAGTCTAACCGGATGCAGCTGAATACCAGTATTTTACATGGAGCGACTGCCTATCTGACCTCCACCACCCAATATCTGGGTAATACGATACCCCTTGGTAAGACTGGTGTCAGACTTTCGGGCTTCTGACGACTCGTAACGACTGTCAAGGATCCACGAATGACAGCCGGGACCAACGGCTTATCGTGCTTTCCGAGGCACGGAGGAGTCTCGGTATGTAAAGATGGTCACCCATCCACTGACCAACCTCGGCAAGCGTAGCTTAACCTGATGGATCGACCAGTGCGGCTTGTTATTACTTAGCCACGAGCTCGTGGCTAAGTAATAACACGCTAAGCTCCTACTTTTACCCTAATAATATAATATATTATAATATTCTTACATAATAATATTATAATATAATTATTTTCCTTTATTACATTTTCTTACTTATAAATAATATAAATTACATTTTAAAATATAATTATTATTAATCATTTTAATTTGTTTTATTAATTTATTTTTACCTATATATTTTTCTTATTCTTTTATTTGATTTAAATACATATAAATTACATTTTTAAATATTTCTTAAAAAAAGATATAAAAACATTTAAATTATTTTATATTATTGTTACTTAATTTATTTTATTATGCTTATATTAGTTTAATATTAATTTTAATGTCTTTGGTCTTTCAGTACCTAAATATACGATTCAACTCAATAAGGACCAAAAAATTGACTATCAATGTAGGTACCATTACGAAAAGCCCGATTAACAGTTTTGAATTTCTATTCGTCAATCGTCATAACATAACTTTATGAGTAATATATTACGTCTCTATGTTCACCCATCCACTGACCAACCTCGGCAAGCGTAGCTTAACCTGATGGATCGACCAGTGCGGCTTGTTATTACTTAGCCACGAGCTCGTGGCTAAGTAATAACACGCTAAGCTCCTACTTTTACCCTAATAATATAATATATTATAATATTCTTACATAATAATATTATAATATAATTATTTTCCTTTATTACATTTTCTTACTTATAAATAATATAAATTACATTTTAAAATATAATTATTATTAATCATTTTAATTTGTTTTATTAATTTATTTTTACCTATATATTTTTCTTATTCTTTTATTTGATTTAAATACATATAAATTACATTTTTAAATATTTCTTAAAAAAAGATATAAAAACATTTAAATTATTTTATATTATTGTTACTTAATTTATTTTATTATGCTTATATTAGTTTAATATTAATTTTAATGTCTTTGGTCTTTCAGTACCTAAATATACGATTCAACTCAATAAGGACCAAAAAATTGACTATCAATGTAGGTACCATTACGAAAAGCCCGATTAACAGTTTTGAATTTCTATTCGTCAATCGTCATAACATAACTTTATGAGTAATATATTACGTCTCTATGTTCATAATTAAGAAGGTAGTTCGTAAATAATTGCTGGCATATTCATGAACCTTGTTTGACGCAAACAAATAAATTAATAATACCCTATACTAGTTGGAAACTTCTATAATAGTATGGAAGGCGTAATTTGTGACATTAAAACCGGCAATTATCTAGGACTACCAAGTTTATGTTGTATCACGGTGGCCAATATAACATGAACTATAATACTCCATTGGAAATAAGATTTGACATTTAAACAAATCTTTTTTACACTCCGTTCAACCGATTCTGACTTCTATACCGTAGGCATAAGGATGGCATTAAAAGCAAAAAATTTGTTACAATACCAACTGTTTACTGCAGTTGCCATTTGTCATGCCACCAACGCAATAGAAGTCAAAATCGGTTGAACGGACTGTACAAAAGGTTTAGTTAAATGTCTAATCTTATTTCAAATGGAGTATATAGCTATTAAGGAGGCGCTGCGCGCTGCTTGCTAAGGTTATACATTTATATACCTACCTACAGACACTGTCCAGTCCAGACACAAAAAATCAGTTAAAGTGCAAGAAAATGTCTGATATCTGTGTCGCAATGTATGCGTCAGCAGCGCCCACTAAGAGCAGAGCATTTTCTGAGACTACTGAAAAATTCATCTTATGACAATTCCATACATTGCAAAATTAAATACACGTCCAAACTTGATGCTCGACCATGCTCGAGCTTGCAAGATGCGTGTTCGAGTATGCGTTCTACATGCACCCAGAACAACCCAGAACAACCCAGAACATTTTCAACGGAGCTTGCTCACGGGGGGGCGAGCATGCCGCCCCGACCGTGCGGTCGAGCAGTCAAAATTTTGCTCGACCATACGTGACCCTATGTCGTAATCTAAACTTAGCTTGACAGTTCAAACACAGTAAGTAGGTACATTTTATGCTTTAGGTCTTCATTTTCCCGCATACCAAGACAGATTGGACATGTTGTACCTAGTTATACCTATGTAAATTAATAGAAAATGTAATACTAGTAATGCCAGTTGATATAACATACAAGTAATAGAATCTAATAAATATTCATAGAACACAATTTGCTGCCGATGTCTGATTCATATCATCCTCCGCACGACGCACTAGTAATCATAATAACTTGGTAGGTACGTCACTTATGCTCTTGTTTTATTAATTAGCTCTTTGTTGACGAAGGGCTAGGTCGACAGTTCAGAAGTTACATTTCCTTTAGACATTATTAATATTCTGTTACGTCAACAACAGGAGACGTTTAGTTTATCGCCATCAAACGGCTCGCATAAGGCTTAAGATTTCTACTGAGACCTAAATTGGTACATATAATGCACAGTAACAGCAGTCATAGAGTTGAGATGAGGATTGCCAAGTCATAGAGTTTTCTAACTGAACAGACAGCTGTGCTGCTGGGGAGTTGGCGCCATTTCTTCTTCCCATCTAAAGCACTAGGAAGTGGTAAAGGGCGGGCGTTTTTGGGGGACTGTATTATGTAATTTTGACGTTCGAAAAGTGCTGAGTCTCAGCCTACTTAGATAGAATAAATGACTTTTGAATAGGTCTCGAGTTCGAACACAAGGCACACACCTCTAACTTTTCGGTTTCATGTGCGTATTGGTATACTTATCAATTGCTTCTAAAACGGTCAAGGAAAAAATAGTGAGGAAACTGAGGTCCATGGGCGGCATAAAAACTCTGACACCTGAAGGCCAATTCTCGTACTAAAAAAACGTTCACATTCTAGTCGCAATTTGTCAAACTTGTCAAAAATGTTGGTAAATTGATTGTATTTTTGACAGATTGCGAATGAGATGCGAATGTGAACGGTCTTAAAAATTACGGGAATTACCCCTCTGGTTAGTCACTAGCCTTACGAAAAAGAAGAATATATTCTAAAAGGAACTAGCTAGAATGATATAAATTTTCAAACTCCGCCAAATCTTTTATCATAGACAAAATCAATAACAAATAGCTTCGAGCAGAAAAAAAAAACATTCCCCTTTGAATTTGGAACGTCGTAAATCTCTAGGGCCTTTGGTTGTTTGCTGGATTCTATGATAGCACAAATTTCAATTTGTGCAGTCCCATTTTTACAAGCTTTATTATAACAAAAGCCTGATACTACCTTACTACGGCCGCTCGTAAAAAGAATATAAAGGCTCTTGCTATCCTTTTAGACATTTTAGGACTTTCTTCCATAACGTTTAGGGTATGATTTCACATAAAAATGGGGCGTAATGGTGACCAGCCAGAATAGCGGAAGTAAAACAGGACTCCTTTGCATTTATTTTTATGTAAAAAAAAATGTCTACCATAACGTTTCTACGCGAATGCTTATTTTACAAATAGAGTCGGGCAAGGAAAATAAAAAGGAGGAATATAAGAGCGTGCATTGTGAAGAGAATAGGTCCTTTTGTTTTTTTATATAAAAGTTATGGCCCGTAATACATTTTATCATTCGCCACTAACCATACAGTGCGATTTTATCCTTAACTAGATATTATAATAATTCATTAGAACTACACCTCAATCTCCAACTACGTCCGTACTAATTGTCAGAACAACAACTTTGGTTGTTAATTTATCTTTCCGCTTTATATCGATGGTATATTGATACTTGATCGGCAGCAGTACTTAATTGAAACCTAACAAAATTGTTCATCTGGTGCTCCCTGCTAATTGGCAATCAACGACGCATCGCCCGCCACCTAACATAACCCCACAGACATAACTATACTGGAATGGACGTCAAATGCTACTGGCAATCATATTTTTTTTTAACTTGTGAAAATTGGTAAAAACCAGGAATGTATGTCGTCAAATGCACAGGCAATCATATATTTTTTTCATTTTTAAAATTGGTAAAAATTTAGAATAGACGTCAAATGCAACTGTTAATCATTTTTTTTTTTAAACTTGTGAAAATTGGTAAAAGCTAGTCTAAATTATTTAGACTGATACGAGATTTGCAAAGGCCTCATTTCATGCAAAAAGAAAAACAACAATGATTAAAACAATCTTCTCTGCGCAATTAAGATTTCAGATTTTGTCTTCAAAAATGTTTCTTCATCGTGAATCAGTGGAAGTCACATTGGCCCCGGTGGCTGTTGACGACTCAGCCTTGGAGCCTAATGTGGTGCTGTTCCACAAACGATGGGACACTTGATATCATGTCCTGCGTGTCCTGTCAGCTGCACGTTAGACGTTACAGGAACTGATGGACGCTAGTTATGGCGCCAATCACGTAGCCGAATTCTGGGCGCGTCGATGGCAATGTAAATGGACTCATATTTCGATTGCCATCGACACGCTAAGAAGAAGAAGAAAATTGGTACTGATGCATGCCCGATATCAAGTGCGCACCAGTAGGTACAGACAAGAAAGCTATTTGGTATGCAGGCAGCTAACTTACAAATACTTTTAAATAATACTGTCCGTGTGCTGAGTAGTTGATTATTTTATATTACCCTTATAAGTATGTGTTAAGCCTAAAACACGGGTTATTCCACTAATCCCCATTGAGAATCTCCATCAATGGGGATTTGACACTATTACGCCCACAATAAAAATGAATATTGACAGAGTATTGAAAAGATGAATATTTTTGCCTGCATACCAAATAGCTTTGTCGTCTGTACGTACGCCTTTACCGTGTTAAAAAAAAACCTACTCACGAAAGAAGGTGATACAATACCCTCCAGTCAGGAACATTAATTGTTAATCGAATTCAATTCAATTAAATTTTCAATTCAATTTATTTCATAAAAAAGAAATACAGTCTGTTACAAAGTAGGATGACAACTTAGGAATAGTTTACATCTGAGATGAGTGGGTAACAAACACCGAATTGGCACACTTGCCGTGTTAAAGCAATTTCACACAACTGTCAGGAAATTGCAATTTAAGTCAATTTGGTAAACAAAACAAAATGGGCAATTTTCATGAAAACTTTATAATATCCTATATGTAGCCCAATGTTCACCTGTGTTTATAGGCACGTTGATCAACGTTACCTACAGCTGTTAAACATCCCACGGAGGCTCGTGTTTGAGTTGGGGAAAGTGCTACAAAAGTAATTGTTACTTTGTTACCCTTGTATCACAGAATGAGTAGGGGTGGGGGGGGGGATCGTACAAAGTTTCCTAGGTACACTTTAAACAAAGCAACTCTCATCAAAAATGTTTGCTACACTTGTGAGTTTGCTTTGTCTAAAAGAACTAAATGGTTCATGAACTAACGTTTCATGGTTCATTTGAGAACTGCCAAACTCCTGAGGGTTCGCACAGAGGTTCGATTGTCAATACCTGAACCATTGCTGTATGCATAGTTCACGTACTGAGCAATCGAAGTTTGTTATTATATGTTTTTAACCGACTTAAAAAAGGAGGAGGTTCTATGTCCTTCTGTACCTACCTATTTTCTTTTTTTATGTGTGTTCTTGTCATCAATATTGTGGACTAGAAGAAGCTTGCGCGGTGGTACATACGTTATTTTCTTTTGCTTTGGTAGTTTTTGAGTTAGCTTTTAATAACACGTATTTTCCCACTTAGCCTATGTGAATGATGTTATAATAACTTCCTGTCACTGTTATTTACATAGCTGGTAGTGGTATTCGAATTGTGGGGTAGATACCACAACTAAAAAGTGAGAAATAAAAACTTTATACAAAAAAAATACGATGGACTTCCAAAAAAACATTAAAAACTGAAAAACTTTAACTTGTTCGTCGAAATAAAAGCTATGTATTTTAAATTATATTATTTTCTTTATTACATACATATAGTTTACATTTTTAAATATTTTTATGAACAAATAAATAAAAAACATTTAAAAGTATAAAAAAATATTATTTATATTTATTATTAATTATCTTCCTAGGTTCATGAAACTAGAAACTACCACAATGACGTGTGTAATGTACTCATGACGTAAAACAAGAGCCTACTACGTCAAACTGATGTTTTAATTGAAGAAAAACAAAGCCGTAATTAAAACTGATTTTGTTCCAATAAAGTGTTAATTATTATAATCAGTGCACGATACCACACATTAACAACATGTTTGTTTAAATTTAATTTATATCAGCCTCAATAGTAATAATAATATATTGCACAAGTTGATTATTAGCAGTAAGTAATTAATTATTATTAAAAAAATGGAAACATAGAGAGCCAAGCCAAGTTCGCCATCAAACTAACGGACATCATTAAATAGATTAAAATAATATTACTTATTATTATTGTATGTACTTTATCTCTAATTAATTTAAAGTAGGTACCTCATCTACCTATTTTAGTTTGAATTAATTTGATAAAACATTTGACTAGGATAACAAGGATTGGTAAAATTATTTAGGCAAACAGTTTTTTTTTAAATACAATAGACGTAGTTATATGTAGTAAGCTATTCCTATTTTTAAGACTCTTTGTCTTAAAAAAACCTGTAAGAAATCGACACATGTTTCACCTCTCAACGAGGCAACCACAAGGCAACACGCCGTGTTAAGGTTCGCGACAAGTTCGTCATCCTGAGGATGCCTCGTTGAGAGATGAAACACGTGTCGATTTCTTACAGGGTTTTTTTATGACTCTTTAGGAATAACTCATATCATAACATCACACCTTGTTTCCCCGAAAGGTTGGGCAGAGGTGTACTGTAGTAAGTACACCCACATTTCGCCAGTTATGTTTAAGCCCCATGTAATAGGGGGCGAACCTTTTGCCATCAACCGGGCACGAATCCAGACTCCGGGCTGCTTATTGAGGAATTCCAGATAGAAAAACCCAATCACACTTTGCCCGACCCTGGAATCGAATCCAGGACCTCATACTCAGCAGTAGCGCTTGCGACCACTAGACTAACGAGGCAATGCAATGCGGAATAAGTTACTAAATATATCTACATCTATTGTATTTTATAATGGATTTCCGCCAGGTCACGCCTGTTTAACTTAACAATATTTTATCAAATAAACTTATCTTTATAACGTATCCAGCAAATTTAAATCTCAGTGTTGGAACACAGCTGCGTGTCCTGCGCCTGAGTGCCTACAGAAGTAACCGCTGCAGCTCGCATGCGCAGTGTGGCCTTAGCACACATACTGACCGCCTGGCCTGTTTGTCATTACACATCATTTCATTGGCAAATACGCTTATTTCTTTGTATGTGTACGGGTCAACCACCGTACAGTACGCTTACCTGGGTCATCATTATTGCGCCCGCTCAGTATGTTTCCATCATTTATATTATTGCACTTACACGGCAATAGTTCAGTACGTAATTCGGCGGCATACCGTGCGCGTAACTCATAATCCCATACCGTTCACCTTAGTATAAATTAATCTTAATCTTACATTTGTGGAAACAGACAATACAGTGAATTTATTATCCTTAAACTGACTTTCATCTCTTATCTCATCCTTTATCTCTATCTTAACCTAACCCCGAACATTGGTCCTTCGAGCACGTTGGCGGGACCGAAACGCGTGGACAAAACTTTGTGTTTCGTGTGTGCGTTTTACCGGTTTCGTTATACGAAATTAGAAACCTTGGAAACTACAGTGTGTGTTATCTCGTGATCCTGGTCAATCCCGGTGCCTAGGAAGGCGCCACTTTATCTCATCTCGTGATCTCGGTGCCTAGGAAGGCGCCACTTTGTCTCATCTCGTGATCCCGGTGCCTAGGAAGGCGCCACTTTGTCTCATCTCGTGATCCTGGTAAATCCCGGTGCCAAGGGCGCCACTCATCTCATCTCGCGATCCTGTTCGACCTCGAAGAAACCCTACAAGTAAGGTATCTTTCTTCTCACTTCTACTATGCCTACAATGGAAGACATTTTAGCTACTCAACAGCAAATCATCGAAGGCATAGATAGACTTTACTCCAACTTCAAGAAAGATGGAGCAGAGCGGAAGACCCCCGATTACCTACGTCGACGATTAGAAAGCCTAGAGCAATATTTTACGGAGTTTCATAACAATCATATGAATTTGTTATCCTTTGGTGATCGATCTCATGCGTATTTCATTAACGATACGTATGATCAAATGAAGGTGAAATACAGCAATATTAAAACAGCCATTCAGAATTATAAGCCATCCACAGACAGACCTCAGACCCCTGTTTTAAAACCCCCTACTTTTCAACCATCTTCAATATCTCAAACCTCGGACCTCTCATCTCAAAATAATCCTCCTAAGGATAGCGCAAATATAGAAGACCTCTTGAAGAAACAAGCTACTAATTTTAGAGCATTTTCAAGAGAAGCTGCTGACATTGATCTCAATCTTATCTCTGAAAAGTGGGAGTTTGAAGACATCCTAAAAACTTTAAAAACTCGTTGGGCAGCTATTGATACCCTACACTGGGAACTGGACAACGAGCTCAACGGCTCCAACGCCCAGTACGACGAGCAATTCTCGAACTACGAGAAACATTATAAAACTCTGAAAAGGGATATAAACCGAAAGATGTGGTCAGTGGCTCATATTGAGAAATCGACCCCAAAAATGGAAATAGCTACCTTTGAAGGAAGTTATACGTCCTGGATATCTTTCAAGGATCTTTTTACAGAAACTGTACACAATAATCCATCTTTATCGAGCGCCCAAAAAATGCAGTTCCTGAAAAGTAAGATCAAGGGCGAGCCGGAAAAATTAATCCAACATCTTCAAATAAGTTCAGACAACTACCCCGTTTGTTGGAATATCCTTACGCATCGCTATGACAATAAGCGTCGTATTTTTATATCTCATCTCAAAAACCTCCTAAATATCCCGACATCTCAGCAAAAATCAGCGAGTCACCTCAAACGGATCCACGATACAACGTACGAAAGCGTGAACGCTATAAAAAATCTCGGAATCGATGTATCTACTTGGGATCCCTTCCTCGTATGTATCCTAGCAGAGAAATTAGACTCTGAAACCAACGATGACTATATAGATTCATTGAAATCACCAAAGGAGTTGCCAGTATTAGAAGAATTTCTTCGGTTTTTGGAGAATAAGTTTACGTCGCTGGAAACTTCACGGAAGAAACAAGAACCCTTCATTCAAAAGTCATCTCAATCCCAACACGCATCTTCATTATCTAAAGGTTATCTTAATAACCAACAATCTCATTCAAAAGGATTTAATTCTCGTTTCAAACAAAATAACAACACCTCAAATCATACCTATTCGACAAACCAGGTCATTTCGCAATCGTCAAAGTCCAATTGGAAAAATAACGAAAGACGTAAACAATGTGGTATTTGCAATGAAAGCGATCATCGCATACAAAATTGCCAAAAGCTGGCAAAAATGCATCCATCGGCTCGTAGAAACGCAATCGCAAATTTAAACCTTTGTGTCAACTGTTTGCACTATCACGAAGGTAGAAAATGCCTTTCGGAAGTAAAGTGCAAAGAGTGCAATAAAGACCACAATACGATTCTACATGAATGTTTTACGTCAAGAAATGCTAACTCGGATACGTCGCGATCGGGGCCGAACACGGCCACTATTACGAAATCTCCACCTCAGCAAGATATGAACACCTTAGTATCTATGCAAAATGATCCTACAGAAATACTCCTCGCGACAGCAATTATCAAGGTTCAAGCAGCTGACGGATCTTACGAAAGAATGAGAGCTCTTCTAGATCAGGGATCTCAGACCTCAATCATTACTGAACGAGCTGCACAGCTCCTGAACTTGCGTCGGCAAAAATGCACTGGACTTATCTCTGGAATCGGAAACAATGAAAATAGCTGTAAGGGCATGATCTCTATTAAGTGTATGTCGTTAATTAATGACTTCACTTTCGAATCCGACGTATTTATAATGAAAAGATTAGTCAAGAACTTGCCTAGTCATACCTTCACTAAACCCAACTGGCCAACTCTTAACCAAATAATCCTAGCTGATCCTGAATTCAACAAAAGTAGGCCAGTTGATATCTTATTCGGCGCTGACGTTTATTCCCAAATCCTATTGGATGGTATCTGCCGTTCCGAGGGAATGTTACCCATTGCCCAGCAGACACAGCTGGGATGGATCCTAAGCGGTAACTGTAAAACATTTCAGTGCAATGTGATCCTAAACAATCTCACCGATATCCAACAGTTCTGGGAAATGGAGGATATTCGCGAACCCTTATCAATATCTCAAGAAGATCAAGCTTGCATTGACTTCTTTCAATCCTCAACCTCAAGGCGCGAAGATGGCAGCTATGTCGTGAAGATACCTTTTAAAGAAAATTTTGAAGAACAGTTGGGTGAATCTAAAAATAAATCCATTGCGCAATTCTTTCAAATAGAAAGGCAATTAATTAAGCAACCAGACTTAGCACGTGATTATAAATTGTTTATGTCCGAGTATTTAGAGCTCGGACATATGATCCCCGTTGCGACACATGTCAACGTAACCCCAGATTGCTACCTTTCGCATCATGGCGTACTTCGAGCTGAGTCATTAACTACAAAATTACGAGTTGTTTTTAATGCCTCTGCAAAAACTTCAACAGGTCACAGCCTCAACGATCTTATGTGCAGGGGGCCGAACCTGCAGCAGGATCTCTTAAGTCTCATCCTAAAATGGAGACAGTTTAAATACGCATTCACGGCTGATATTGAAAAGATGTTCCGTAACATCTGGATACATCCTGATCATCAAAAGTTCCAGAAAATAATTTGGAGAAATCATCAATCTCAACCTTTGCAAGAATATCAGCTAGCGACTGTCACCTACGGTACAAAGGCCGCACCTTTCCTCGCCATGATGACACTGAAACAACTTGCCATCGATGAAAGGCCAAATTATCCCAATAGCAGCGCTCCCGATATCTTAGAAACCTCTCTTTACATGGACGATCTCATGCATGGAGCTCATACCGCGACAGCTGCTAAACATCTCAAAGCAGAGATGACAAACCTTCTTAAGTCAGGCGGCTTCAATCTTAGAAAATGGCGCTCGAACTTGCCGGAACTTTTAGACGATCATATTAATCCTCAAGATGAAGAATTTCATTTTAAACAGCCAGAATCTACAAAGGCTTTAGGTCTTCGCTGGAATCCAAAAGAAGACTATTTTATCTTTCATCCAATAGAAATGACCACAGAAGGCATCCCAACAAAACGACAATTCTTGTCTGAAATCTCAAAAATCTTTGACCCCTTGGGCTGGGTGTCACCAGTCACAATAAAACTCAAAATATTATTCCAAGAGACATGGAAAGCGGAGTTAGGTTGGGATCAACCGATTCCTCATAATATTGCCCTGGAATGGAATAAAATAAAGGCCGACTTACCTCATATATCCCAATTTAAAATACCTCGATGGATACAAACCATGGAGAATGATATAATTGAGCTTCATGGGTTTTGCGATGCCAGCACAAAGGCCTACGCTTGCGTTGTTTATTGTAAAATAACAAGAAACCACAAGACATACGTAACTCTTGTTGCTGGAAAATCTAAAGTGGTACCTCTGAAAAAATCTCAATCTATACCTCGCTTGGAACTTAGTGGAGCACTTTTATTATCAAAACTTATGGCCAAAATAATCTCATCCCTATCTGATCTCAAAATCCAAGCTTATGGCTGGGTAGATTCCATGGCAGTACTAGGATGGTTGAGTGGTGAACCAGAAAAATGGAAACCCTTTGTTGCCAATCGGGTAACAATGATTTGCGAAATTATCCCAAAAAATAGGTGGCGGTATGTGAAATCTCAAGAAAATCCCGCAGATTGCGCTAGCCGTAGTCTGACTGCATCCCATTTAGCAAGTCATTCACTTTGGTGGCACGGACCCGATTGGTTATCTCAATACAATCCTGAAAATAATCCTGAACCCATCTTATATAAAACAACTGAAGATCTCAGAAAGAAAAAGCTAGTAAACACTATTACTGCTGACTCTAGCAATTCCGTTATAAAACAATTATTAGAGAAATACAGCAGTTACAAGAAAATTATTCGAGTTTTAGCCTATGTAAACAAATTTAACGACATCTTGATTTATAAAAAGAAGCGTGGAAACTATCTTACTCTGCATGACCACAAACGAGCGACGGAAATATTAATAAAACATGTGCAACAAGAATACTTTTTCAAGGAAATATCTCAACTTGAAAAAGGTGAACCTTTAAGCAAAAAAAGCCAGATCTTGAATCTCAATCCTATCTTAGACAGCCACGGAGTACTCCGTGTCGGTGGACGGCTAAAACATTCGAGTTTAGACCCCGAAATGAAGCACCCCATTATCATCCCAAATCAAACTAAATTAGCTGATCTTATAATAGACGAATCCCATAAATTAGTATTCCATGGTGGAGTGAAAATGACGAGTGGATTTATACGACAAAAATATTGGATAATTGGAGGAAACCGCGCTACAAAAAAACGATTAAGAACGTGCGTAAAGTGTAGGAGACACGATCCCATTCTAAACCATCAACTCATGGGTGACTTGCCTGCATCCAGATTAAATCCTAGTCGACCCTTTTATCATACCGGTATTGACTACACTGGACATGTTTTGGTGAAAGCGAACAAAGGTCGCGGCATCAAAACAGATAAAGGATACGTTGCAGTATTCATATGTATGGTTACAAAGGCCATACATTTAGAACTCGTATCTGATCTCACAGCGTCGGCTTTTATTGCATCGCTCAAACGTATGTCAGCCAAAAGAGGAGTTCCCGGGCACATCTACAGTGATCAAGGAACTAACTTCATTGGAGCTAACAAGATCCTAAAACAAGAAATCTTAGAAATCTCAGAAACCTTATCAAGCCAAGAAACATTATCTATCGTCGCAGAAATGAACATTGAGTGGCATTTTAATGCTCCGTCATGGCCTTCTGCTGGCGGACTTTGGGAAGCTGCGGTGAAAAGTTTAAAACACCATCTTAGGCGTGTTGTTGGTGAGCAAAAACTCACCTACGAAGAATATAGCACCCTCCTGTCTCAACTCGAGGGTTGTTTAAACTCTCGACCACTTTGTCCTTTGAAGGAGGATCCCGAGGACTTAGACTTTTTAACCCCGGCACACTTTCTTGCAAGTGGGCCTACATTAACGATCTTTGAAACAGAAAATGATCTTAGGACTCGGTGGCACTTGGTACAAAAAATCTATAGACAGATTTGGGCCCAGTGGAAAAATGAATATCTCTCACAGTTATCCATTAGAGCTAAATGGAGACAATCTCAAAGGAATCTTAGTCTGAACGATATTGTTATCATCAAAGATGAAAACCTCCCGCCGGGGAAGTGGGCTCTAGGGCGTATAGTAGAACTGCATCCTGGTTCTGACGGATACGTCAGAGTCGTTACCCTTAAAACCAAAAATGGTTTCCTAAAACGGCCTGTTGTTAAGCTATCTCTACTACCAGCGGACAGAGACAATAATCCTCCTAGTGACAAGAAGGTTAAGGATGACGCACCAAGGAAGAAAAATCCCAAGCGTATCCCCTTCTCGACTATAGCTCTGTCAGTAACGCTATTCTTATTGTCACTAATAAACTTATCTCAAGCATCTTATAGTTTTACCCCTTTGAGCAACAACAGCGTTTATTTCGATAAAATCTCCAACATGCATCTTATTAGAGACGATTGGCGTTTAATTGTTTATTATGACACATATCCCTACAAAGAAGGCACGTCGGCACTCGAGAAGTATATCAATTATCTTGAAACATTATGCTCCACTATTAAAGAACACACACCTTGCGACGGTATCATCTTACAACTCGGGCACGAGTTCGAAGAAATAAAACATTATGATAGTATGTTGACAATGAATGAATCATTTGTAACTGGAGACGAGCGGCGGCGCCGGCGTCGTGGTCTAATAGACGGAGTAGGCTACGTCGCAAACAGCTTGTTTGGCGTGCTAGATCAGCGTTTTGCGGAGAAATACGCACAAGACATCGACCTTTTGAAAGAAAATGATAAACATTTGTATAACCTCTGGAAAAACCAAACCTCAATCGTGGAAGCCGAATTTAATCTCATGAAAAGAATGGAGAAAGCTGCGAACAAACATCATAAATCGATAAATCAAAAGTTTAATTACCTTAAGGAATCCTATCAAGATCTTCAACGCCATGTACAGAATATGACTTTGGTCACCGATTTCTTAGCATCTGCTATGACGGCGAATAACTTACTGTATAGCCTCAGGAAAATACAAGACTCCATTCTTGATACGGTAACTAATATTTACAATGGAAAATTGGACTTCCATCTGATATCTCCAAAACAGCTGAGAACGGAATTAAGTTCTATATCAGCACATATCTCCAAAGACATGGCACTTCCTGTCAACCATTTGAATCTCAAAGATCTCTACAACTTGATAAAAGTGCGGACTAAGTACTATAGTAAGTACTTGATCATTGAAATAAGAATACCCCTCATCGAAAGAGACCTTTACGAAATCTTTAACCTCATCCCAGTCCCACGATTATTGAACCACGACATGATACATGTGAAAGTTATCTCAAGTTTTGCTGCAATTAACCTCAGAAAAGACTCATATGTAACCCTTACTGATGCTGATCTCCAGTCTTGTATAAGACAAAATCCTGTGATGATGTTATGTCATACAAAAAACCCTATAAATATCTTAAAAGATGATCACAGCTTGTGTGAAACGATCCCACACACAAGAACCTGTGAAACTATTAGAACCCCTTGTAAAAACATTTGGAAGGAATTAACAGCGAATAATAAATATTATTATTTTTGTTGCAATGAATGCAACTTTAAACTTCTCTGTGACGGCGAAAATACCGCCGTTAAATTAATGAATGCAGGTCTGTTGAATGTGGAGGAAGGCTGTATGATAAAGACGGACAAATTCGTTGTCCATACTAATAAAAGGCTGTCTAGCAAAATGAGTGTTGGTGCAAGAATTATTGCGCCACAAATATCACCTATTAATCATATATTCAACATATCTACCCCTGAATCTCCTGAAATTAATCCTAATAATTCTGAAATATTGCGACAATTTGAAGATATACAGAAAAAGATTGAGATCATGAAACAAACTGAACCATGGAGTGATAAAATATCTTATCACGACGTACATCTTTATAGCGTCTTGTATGCTCTAATCTTTGGAATCCTGATAACTACGGCGATATACTGTTGGCGGCGTCACAGGCGGTCAACACGTCCAGAGACCTCGGTGCCTGCTGGAGAGGCATCTACTGCTACTGCAATCTCTTCACGTCCCGGAAATGAGAGTGTTATAAGTGAGTGTAGTGCGGTTAGGGAAAAAAGGCAATCTTTAATTAAAGTGAAAAGTGCAGTGAGTGAGTGTTGTGATCTTAGAGAAAATGGTCAATTTAGTCAATCCCCGAAAAGTGATCCCAAAAATCTTATTAAATCTAGCGAGTGCTTACAAACAGAAGATAGGGCCTCGTCCCCTGTTTTTCGCGTACTTTCACTTCCCGATCTAAGATAAGTAGTTGCTAGACTACCATGTAATTGTTCGAAATATTGTTAATCACTCACTACTAATCCTTATCCCTGTCATATAGTTTATAAGTTGAATATTGTTTATCATCTTGTAAACCTCATCTCATCTTTATCCTACTAACCCCTATCTTTGCCCCCGGGAGCATGTACGGGTCAACCACCGTACAGTACGCTTACCTGGGTCATCATTATTGCGCCCGCTCAGTATGTTTCCATCATTTATATTATTGCACTTACACGGCAATAGTTCAGTACGTAATTCGGCGGCATACCGTGCGCGTAACTCATAATCCCATACCGTTCACCTTAGTATAAATTAATCTTAATCTTACATTTGTGGAAACAGACAATACAGTGAATTTATTATCCTTAAACTGACTTTCATCTCTTATCTCATCCTTTATCTCTATCTTAACCTAACCCCGAACAGTATGCTTATAATTTGCTGAGTACATAAATATTACGGTACATGATTATGTTTAAAATGATTGGTAAATATTGAGTTTATCTATAGGGTTATATTGCTAACTTTACCAAAAATATAAAAGTGTATGAATTTGAGGATGCGTCAATGGTCTCTTGGTCCTTTGCCCCAAAACTGCGTCCCAGTTACTAGTTAGTCCAGATATCAACCTCTAGAAGTCTAGACAAGCGCTTATCCTAAAAGTTGGCAACGTCGCAAATAGCTGTCAATTATTGATCTGTTTTAATTAATTTGGTAATATTACTGTATGGAAATATGAAATGTGGCTAACTAGTGAACAAAAATATTTATTATTAAATGTACTAATTAATATCGTACCACCGAATATTTAGTTTTAGATGTAAAAAAAGTATTTGGAAACTTTCCAAATGCCTTTTTACACCTAAAACGGTAACAACATAAAATTCAGTGTTATAATTGCAATTCATTATTAATATTCGCTAGTTAGCCACATATCACATTTCCATACAGTAAAATTGCCAAATTAATCAAAATAACGAAATATTTTACATCTATTGGTGACACGTTGCCCACTTTCAAAATAAACGCTCTTAACTTTAGTTTGGAGACGTTAGTCTATAGCTATATTTAATAAATATTTATCAGACGGTTCCGCTGCTTAATTTGGCATGACTCACACATAAGCGTCAAATATTGTGACAAATACAATTATTTATATGCAAAACATTTTTGTCTGATTAAAATTTTACTCTAATCATTTGACATTTTAGTATCTATGAATCACCGATAAGTCTTTTAAATTTGCAACACTAATAAAAAGTTCATTGACGTTTGTTAAGTAGGAACTAAGACATTTCACCTTTTGGGAACCAACATAATATCACTTCAAATCTCCTCAAATTAAATAGGTTCCACCATCTTTCTCGAAACATCATTTAAATAAACGGATATACCAATACACAACTACAAACAGCTTTGGCAGATAATTTCGCCATAATTTGGAATCACGACCGTCCGTGTTCGGACCCCAATAACCCTTCCCGTAATAAATTATCTCGCACGTGTCATTAATTACAATTGTTTTGAGAATAACCATCGCTACGGTTCACTTTCAATAATATTATTTCTAAATTAGTTTTTTGGAACTGCGTCATCATGGCAGATTGTTTTGTAGACGCTCTGATTCGTTTAATGTTAATCGTCTTTTTATCGTGCACATCTTCAAATTGAGGTAGGTATTATTAGTATTGTAATAAAAAAGTTAATCTAAGTTAAATAAAAACCTCACGCTTTTTAACATTTGGAAAACACGAGCAACTTATTTGCGAACTCTATTTTGTATCCTGGACATGTTAATTAGTTCATTTTAATACTAATTGTTTCATACAACACAATGATTTGATCAACCCACACTGTAAAACATTTACCTCCACACTCATTACGTCAAAAAACAAAGGCTATACCGTGTAATGACATAATAAAACCGCTAAAATAGAGCGGTGCATGTGTGGGTGTGTTGTCTGTGGGTCCTATTACGTCAATAAAATAATTACGCGTTCCACGAACAGGCGATACGATCCACATCTCGATGTAATCGGTCAGCTTTTCCTGTCACGCTCCCAGTAATCGTCAACAATTAACATCTAGTTGCACGTTTTTTTTTCTGTAGGTACCGCTTACAGATTCATTTACATTGATAACATGTCAATGTCGAGAACATTTTTTTTTGTGGTGCAGTTATTTAAGTGGAAATAGAGTTATTCAGTTTTTACTGTCAAAAGCAATTTGAATTTAGATTATTATCATCGCAATTGCTCAGTGATTACGTTTATTTTAAGATTGAGTCACGATTGTTATGCGAAGTCACATAATTTTCTGACAATGCCTTATTCAAATGTCAGAAAAGAAAAAATCGGTCACGAACACTACACAAACAGCTTAATTAACTAGCTGCAATTTTCCGATTTAGCTCAAGATTCTTCGTTAAGTAATCAAAATCAAATTACAATCAAATCTAATTCACACAAAAAAAGATTCGATAAAATGCATAAATCACTTTTATTAACACTTAATTAAAACGTTGATCAGAGCGGCGCCTGGGCAACAAACACAAAGTCAATTTTTTTTTAATAAAAAAGCGAGCTCATTAGTTGCAATCGCACGGTGGCCTACAGGTATGCAAAAATATAAAAAACAAAAAGCAGAAATGTGGCTAATTTACATAAAATTCCTTTGGGTGAGTTATCTTAATGCTGGGTTCTCCGGTGTGGCTCGAGGTGTCAGATTGTGTGTGTTGTGAAATATGCGGCGCGCCTGACAAGGGTTGTTTTAATTTAATTCAAAGGATAAGCCGCGCGCCGCCCGTTGCTCGAGTATCGTATATTTAAATCGTTCGCAGATAATGACGAGTGATAATTCACGCTCGAACTTGGCTCACTCTATCGTTGCCGTCTTCACATGGGGAGCAATATGTGAGCTAATTATTTTTGCAATAATCGAGGTTGTGTTTATTCAAAATAAATAGATGTTTGTAACTAAGCAGACTTTAAACGTTATTATATTGGCAATAAAAATGTAAAGAGAATATATTTTGTTATTCTTGAATCGTAACGACAAAGAGCAAAAGTTTTGACAATAATACATTTAAAATTAAAATAAAACAACAATGTCAACAGTGAATGTAACGTTACACTAGATTTTATTACACAACCAAGTACCTATTTTACCTACCTATGTAATACACGACCATAAAATGCAAACGAACTCTGGACGCAATAAAGACCGTTATAAAATTTAATGCGACAGTTATTTCGTACTCTGAAACATTTAGAAAGAATAACCAGGGAGGTATGATGACAGCCATGAAGAAAGGGTCATTGCCCTCCGTCCTGAAAGCCCGAAAGTGCCCTTCACATGCCCTAAACAAACCCCACTTACATATTGATGTAGGTAACTAAATCATGTCTGGACAAGAAATTACCTTTAGTAAATATATGAGAACTGTGATTGCTTACGACAACTTTTTGAGAATAAAATTATTTTATTACATTTACAATTATGTAAATGTAATAAACTAATTCTGAAAATACTTTCTGGTCCTTCGGTGGGTTCGGTGTTTGACGAATCCGTACCGAAGGACCAGAAGGTTTATGCTTACTTTGTGAGAGAGAACAAAGACTTAGCTACAATGATTGAGTTAGGTACATAAGTGTGAGTGCATATAGTTTAAATGAGTTAAAAACCTCAAAAGGCTTGCCGGAAAGACCTTGTAAAGAGGAATACAAATAGGCCAAAAATTGCAAAAATATCACAGTAAATTGAACTAAGAAAAAAAAATTTTTTTTTATAAAATACTAATATATAATATATATACCTATGGCACGTAAATAGGGTTAATAAGACATTTATTATACATAGTTTTTATTATGTATAATAGGTGAGGTACACTTAATTAACAATATGATAATGTTTTCGTCAAAAGCTATTACGCCTTTGCATATTAATTTAATTCAATATTTTACGCCCCGCGGTGTAATAAGCTGGTAATAATGACACCTTTTAACCATTTATGGGAACTTATAATTATCAGATAGTCATAAAGACCTTAATGACCTGCCGATTGGTATTTTCCCACCCACCCACTGACTGCCAAGTGGAAAATGATAGTCCAGGTCAGAAGTCAGACTCATAAAATGTACAAAACCCAGTAACTATATTAATTTCATGAGCGTCTTAAAAATGTTATCAAAAATAATATCTTTAGACGTTTTTAATGAAGTTATTAGCATAAAAAGATTGCCAGAATGATCTCAAGGGTTTAATACTTTAATTATTATCGCAGTGGGTGCGATGATTAAGTCGAATTACTGAGGCCGATGCACTGGCGTGGGTGGTACTTAATAAGTGCTGATGAGTGCATCTAATGTGCATTAAACAGTCTGATGTGACTTTATAAAGATGTCTTGGCTTGTGCAACACTTCGGGTTGATTTCGATTCGAATTCGACACGAGAGTTGCGTTGATTGGTAATATTTAAAATTGGAATATGAAACAAATGACGTCTCATTTTATGGAGTCTGATATTAAGTGTGAAGTTTGTCAGTATTGCCAATCAATTTGAGGATAGCAGGCGTATTGAACATTTTAATATTTTCTGTCCGAATTTGTTGATTACTTTCGGTCTTAAAATTGTCCTATTTTAGGCGGTTACGCAAACAGTTTAGAATGTCTAGTTAGGTATATACAAAGTCTTAAAATATTAAAGTCCTATGTAGGTTCTTGAATATTCATAAATTAAGGGACTGAATATTTATACTGTACCTCCTAGGTACTAGATTTAAAGCTTATTCAAAGTTAAACGTACTAAAATATTTACTTTTCATACCTAACAGAGAAGGTCACGTCATTTTATTAAATATCAGAATAATTCAATACTTGGTAATGATATCGAAAACCGATACTACGTCAAACATTATTTACATTATTAACTTTTTTTTTTAAACATTAATTGTTTTTAATTCGACTGATAATAAAGTTCAAAAGACCAAAATATCTATTGATAATCACCTACTTCATTGCATGTCTTAAACACGTATAAGCACTGAAACTTTTACAGGAAGTTCCGTTACACACGGTTTGTTTGTAACCCCTCCACCGCAGTTTCGCAAACCTGTCTTAGAACTTGCAACTATCGTAGTCAAACAGCAATATATCTACAAGATGAAAGCGTGACGCGTCACTTCGTTGCCTGTCTCGTTAACACTTTAACAACGTGTACCATGCACAACGACGCAAGTGTAAGGTATTAACATAAAACCAATTACAAAGTAACCCTTGCTGCTACGTTTATTTTAACATCTTCGCAGCATCCGCTGTAACGTGTCCTTAGGTAGACATACTTGTTTTATGGCGAATATACCAAATTATATGAATGAATGATATAGGTACACACGGCTACACATCAATAGCTATACATTTCAAGTTTATGCTGATCTCGCATCGTATCGTACAATGCGAGTTCAGCTTATACTGGAAATGTACTTATAGCTTGATGTGTAGCCGTGAGTACCTACTATAATGATTACAGCAGACAAACTAGTAGGTATCATTATAAGCAAAGGTACTAATAATACGTATTAAAAAGCAAATACAGTATTTGTAGGTATTTATTTAAATGTAGCCTAATCATGGTCTAATCAGTTTAAATTATCATCATAAAAAAGAGCGAGCCTTACAGTCGTCGCAAATAATGTAACACACCTCTGACATCTTGGCTGACAGTACCAACCTCTCGGAAAATGGGTTGGTACCACCTAACGCTCAACTCTAGCACCGCGCGCATTCATTGGTATGTACAATAAAATAGCGCGCGCTTCCCGGCAGGGCCATTACCTATCTTGCAGAAGCAATGCGATAGCGATCATTTGTTTCATTTTGACAGTTCAACAACATTCAATGCAATAATTACGTTGCAGAGCAGAATTAAATTTCGAACTTATGAAGCAATGGATTAGTAATCTGTTTCAAAACAAATTGATTGTGTATTACGTAATTAGGGTACCGGCTCCTGTTACACACTTCCGTCCCATTCCCACAGATTGCAGGAAAGAGAGAGGAAAGATGTTACACATCAAAAATATCACCTTGTAATCGTTAACTGCGAAATCCTAAATGCACCCTTACCGCTTTGAAGAACAAATCGTGGAAAATTGTCATGATCACAACGGCGCAACACGAAATTGATGATAAAAACACGAGAAAATGAGGGAACCCATCCCCCTGACACCTTTTATAACATTATGGCAAGGAAGAGGGTGACTTATTCTTTGCACAGACAGAATTGCTCTAGTGAAATTAATAAAATCAGTGTTTTACGAGACGGCCGGAGCATGGTAATGAGAACCAACCCTCGCCGCCTCGCCTCGTTGTCCTCGTACCTTGTCTGAGGGCGGCACGTAAAATACCCGACTTTAAGACTTCCCTGAAAGGCAATTTATTTAAACTTCAAATGAAGAGAGGTTAGAAAAGAACTTTTTTTATATAAACGGAGTAAATAAACATTAATTTCTTTGTTCAAAGTTGTAAATTATCCTCAACCAAGCACCGCTTAGATAACGTTTAAATATTCGCATAAAATTCAATGGTAAAACTTATTTGTCTAAGATTTATAGTGTTGTTCGCTATCTCGGTCGCAAGATTATATAGTAGCAATATATTTGTATGCTCTTTACAATCTCATCAAATTTGCCACTCCTTGTAGCATTAAACGCGGTGACTTTAAATACAGTGCGAAGGAAGGTGATGCAACCTCAACAACTATCGACCGAGGTGGGCCCGCCCGGCTATAAAACTAACGGCGATAAGAGAGGCGATTTAGAAAAGAAATATACAATTTTATTATCATATTATCTCAAATATCACAATGACTATAATACAATAACAATATATTATTATGTGTAAGTTCGCTCAACATGTTTAAAAATCGATGGGTTTAGATACTTTAGATCGATGGCACGCCTCCCAAATTTTGAAGAGTGGGTGTTTCGATAGTGTACATTCTTGATGTATAGTTTCTTTTAACAATTCACATATATTCGTGAGTGAAGGAGTGCCGATTGCCGCAATAAATATCGTGCGACTATCCAGCCAACAATGTTGATTAAGCAACTATGTATTTCCTTGCAAGAAATACTAACTGTTCTCGAACAATTTTCTCTGGAAACCGCTAATTGTTAACCAAACTTTCGAAGATTGGAATCTTATATTAGACTAGCTTCTGTCTGCCCGCGACTTCGTCGCGAGCCCATAATAACCTTGGCTATCCTCAGCAAAAATAATTTTTCAAATTCGACGGGTCGTTCCGGAGATTACCCCCTACATACAAACTAACAAATTTTACCTCTTTATTATAATTATAATGACTATTATAAATTATAAATACATATAAAAATAAATAAATAAATTTTATTAGTATCTAATAGATTGCCAAAGTTCCTAGAGTAAGTACTTAGGTTGTAACACATTTATAACCACAATTCATCGGATAGTTTGATAAACTGTTAATAGGTTTCTCTGAATCTCTAAGCAATAACATCTACCAGTCGTTCTAAGGACATTTTCAATCACTCAGGGAGCCAAGTCTACTAATTTACAAACGTCATAATGGTGTCACGATGGTGAGTTTTTGACAGATTTGCCATACAAAATCTGTCACACGAACACGAACCCGTCTCCCTGCCTATAGATACCAAACTATACCGTCAAACATTCAAGAAACTCAAAATAGCAGCGCAATATAGCCAACAAGGCATCCTTTGTAATATTGCCTAAGTTTACTTCTACGGTCGATATAATAATTGCGCTAGTAAAATTTCATAGCGGTCCGTAGTATTTAAGTGACTGGGAGTGCCGACTACCGACGGCCACTGAGTCATCGTCACGACCTCACTGTTTCAAATCATCTGATCATTGGTCGCCGACCCTGTCTACCAAAATTCGCGATTCATTAGAACATAGACAAGTTTTATTGCAAATTACTATGTTAGACGCAAATAAAAAGATGTAGAGCATCCGGTTTTTTTATTAAGATTACGCTCTTGGTATTTTTTTTAATAGTTCATTGAGCTTTTTTCGTTGGTATAAAGCATTAAAAAGAAAGACAGAAAAATAGGTTTAATTGTCACGGAAACACGTGCATACAAAAAGATCAGTCGTCTCGTCATCAGCTCGAATAAAGTCTCTCGCGAAAAGACGTGACGCTACTCTAGTAGAACATTTTCTATGAAAACTTCTTGGAAATTGTTCTACTAATAATCTATCAATAATTCCATTTTATTATTTAATAAATTTCTACTAATAATAGTTGTTCTTAAAATTGTTGTTGGAGGTGAGCTGTCGCGTTGCACCAGCCTGCGGGAGCCTTAATAAAGAAAAAGTTGAATCACATTTGATCCTGCTTTCAAAGAGTGAACAAAGTTTTCTTCTCTAATAATCAGATATTCACAACTTCACACTACGGTGTTGGTGACACTGACAGCCCAATTTTAATATCGATTTAATACATCAACGCCAACTCAGTTCATAAATAAGGCATTAAATAAATAACTTGGCATTATTATAGTGTAGGTGAAAAACATAAATAACCCTAAAATGCTGGGGCTTGCATGTCGAATGTCCCGTCCGTTGGTAACACGGTGTGCCGCTACTAACCCATATCGCAAGAAACGGATTTATGAGTAACTAGCTCTTTCCTGTGCCGTCGCTCGCATTAACTAGTTGACTATGACGCTATGACGAGGGTGACCTTCCTTCATGCCTATTATGTAACTCAATAGCGGATTATGGGCAGTCATGGCTATCAGATAGCATTTTACGTGACATCAAAATAAAGCCTAATTTGATGCACAAAGGCTTTTTGTCCTTTCAAAAATGTTAAGCGCTTCCTCCATGACAAAATACCGACAACGTTATTATGGCACGCCACAGTTTTCCAAAAAAATACACATTAAACTCATCTAACCCGGTTCCATGTTCATTAATGTAAAAGTTTTACAGCTAAACAGCCATTATTATAGTTTCCGCGATAAAAAGTAGTTATAAATGTATATAGCGAGTTATTACGCTGTTCGCTCGTAATATCGGCCACAAAGGAATGTGGAAGCATTGTAGCAAAC
This sequence comes from Conistra vaccinii, assembly GCA_948150665.1. Taxonomy (NCBI): domain Eukaryota; kingdom Metazoa; phylum Arthropoda; class Insecta; order Lepidoptera; family Noctuidae; genus Conistra; species Conistra vaccinii. The sequence continues at coordinate 9,014,895 of OX411317.1, read as the reverse complement.
TCGTAAAGCCGTGCAGATAAGTGCTTTTTAATATTAGGCAAACATTCGTAAAAATGGAAGAAGGAATATCTTTCCAACTTACGCAAAGGCGAGAGCAATTGAAATGAAACCACTTCAGTAGATTACTTTGAGAGTTTCACTACATATTATTAAATCTCGGTACTTTGAACTTCAGTTAAGGGGTTAATGAAAAGTGAGTAAAAAAACTGAGCTTTTCATTCGTTTTTCTAGTTAATGCAAACACAATTGCGAAATGTTTAGCCATTGTAACGAACTAACTCTGCGAATGCAGATGAGTTCACAGCGGGTTCAACACTCGCGCTGGTGACATTAGTTGGAAACTTTCGAACCGAGTGCAGTTGTGGAACAAAGCAGTAAATTGAATCAATACACAGCTCTATTTTGTCTACATCATAAAAGTAATTAAAACTTTAAAACACTCTTAAACATTTTCCAAATGATCTTTACGAATATGTGATAAATTTTGTTTGTTGTTGACTTGTTGTTGCTATTGTGTTGTTATTATGATAATAGGGTCTTGCAATGAAATCATCTAAATATAATCTACATTATTGTTCTCCCTAAATCTCGAAAACCCTACAAGAAATGAGGTTCGGGGAAAATCTTATAAGGCGCTGGTCACATTAGGAAATGACTTACTCATCGTTACGTGTCGGTGGCACGTGTGTCGATGTGTCCTCGCCTTAAATCGCACGGGCCGAGGTAGCGTGTCCACATGATTGGACTATTATCCGTTTGGCGACACGGAAATGCGTCGGCCGACTTGATGATTTTATTATTGTAGTCGTAAAAGAATTTCTTTTTCAACGTGACCGGGAAAATTTTCCTTGTAATGCCAGAAATAAGGCGTGTCAGTGCCCTAAATGAAATAGCGGTGTGCATTTCCAAAAATAGAAAGGAATGAATCAGACAAGACCCTAGATACGTTTTCTATTGGCAAATACAAAATAAAACTCCGCAACTTCAAGGTATTTGTTAACTTCGCAAGAGAGAAGACACTCCGTTCTTTACAAGCGATTTGCACATAGAATTGTGAACAAGCAAAATGTCAACGTTTAAGACCCGGGAGCCACAGCGAAGTTACAAAATACATTTGTTAGAGGACAGTTGCAGTCACTGACATCAATTGTGTGTATGGATGTTGTATGAAAGGTCACTCGGGGAATGCAACACAATACACATTTCACAACTTACTGCACGTACAAACTGCCATTAAAGTTTATCACAGTACTAACGGAACAGCGAATTGAATAATGCTAATTCCAACTTAGATAATGACGAATTTTATCTGTGGACTGTATCTTATCAAGTTGGGAGTAAGTGCCGGCTAATAGGCACTTGTGGTTGGATTAAGTTAATATTGATTTGTATTGATTAGATATAGTGCATGCTGAGAGTCCGATTAAATTTTTTGCGTACCTCACCTAGTAAAGATTTTAAACGGCTTCTTCAAAAAGGAGGAATTTCACAAGACACAATGTACATTTTTATTACTTTATCACATTCTGCCTCGTTAGTCTAGTGCAGGGGTGGCGAACCAATGGCACGCAAATAATTGAGGCACGGCATCATTTCAGAAACCTAAGTCAGACTCATTTGTTATTTAATTTAAATAAATACTAGCTTAACGTAATACCGGGATAAAAAGTATCCTATATGTTAATCCAGGTTATAAACTATCTGTGTGCCAAATTTCATCGAAATCGGTTGAGGCGTTTTTGCGTGATTGAGTAACAAACATCCAAACAAAAAAACTTTCACATTTAAAATACATATTAGTAGGATTATTAACATTACTTTATAATAATAAATGTGAAAGTATTTTTTTTTCCAGGAGTCACTAAGTCAAGACTGGTTGTTGGCACGCCATGGCAACATTCAATATTTATTTGTAAAAAATGGCACGTAGATGTAGAAAGAAAGGTTCGCCATCCCTGGTCTAGTTCTAGTGGTTGCAAGCGCTACTGCCCAGCTTGAGGTCCTGGGTTTGATTCACAAGTTGGACAAAGTGTTATTGGGTTTTTCTATATTAAATTTCTCGTTAGTCGCCCGTAAACTGGACTTGTGCCCGGTTGATGGCAATAGACTCGCACCCGATTACATGGAACTTAAACATAATTGGCGAAATGTGAGTGCACCTCTGCCCAACTCTTTGGGGAAACAAGGCGTGATGCTATTTTATGTTTATAACGTATCAGAAACTTAAATCAATTTATGACTGTTCAGAATTGTATTATGTATAATCAATAAAATCAGTCACACATACTAGCCACGTAATCCTCATTGTTCTTACTTGTTTGACACGCTTATTATTAATTAAAACATTGTAAGCGCGTACAATTCAATGCCAGCCCTACATTGTGGGGTATGTTAACAAAGTCATTGTTTCAAAACACGGTGACTAGTCAATGAATACTTACGCTAGCGATAATGAGGATTAGAATCAACTGTATCGTGTATCAACGGATGACGCACTTCAATAGCGTCTCGGATTACACGTCCAATTAGATTAATTTAAAACTTCGACACAAGCTTCATAAAGGTAGTAGGTACTGTTTATTTTAAAAACATTAATAAGTATTCACTACCTGAATAATCACATCACGTTAACCAATAACAGCAGTTCGATCCATCAGCTTAAGCTACGCTTGCCGGGGTTGGTCCGTGAATGAGTAACCATATTGACATACCGCGACTATTCCGCGCGCCGTTCTGTCATTCATGAATCTTTGACAGTCGTTACGGGTCGTCACAAACCCGAAAATCTGACATACAGTCTTACCAAGGGGTTATTAAACAGTATTACCCAGTTACTGGGTTGTGAAAACATCGTGAGGAAATCATGCCTCATCATGCCTGAGAGATATTTCTCGACAGCATGTGAAGCTAAGTCAGAGGCTTATGGGCGGCATAAAACAACTGACACCAGGTTAGTCACTCACCACATGAAAAAGAGAGGACTGGGTTGTGGAGGTCAGACAGGCAGTCGCTCCATGTAAAATAGCGGTATTCAGCTGCAACCGGTTAGACTGCAAGCTGCATCATAGTTGGGAAAAGGCAGACTGAACCACATCACGTTAGACCATGACCTCTGGAAAAAGCTGACTAAGCTAGCTGCTTTCAGAGACTTATAAGGAGGTCAGTTATCAAAAGTCACCGAACTACATTTCCCATCAAAACAAAGAAAGAAATAGAAGATTACCTACCTATCCATCATGTGACAAAACATTATGAAATCAATGATTACTATTCATTACATGATGACTACAATGGGTAGTAGGTACCTATTGCTCTACACGTGTTATAAATGGCGACTAAAGTCTACTAATAACAAAATCCTGCTGTCGCCAATCCAAGTGCCAAGCCTGTAGAAATATCTGTCCAGTGCCTGCAGGAAAGGAGTAAAAATTGAAGATGAGCGCAAAAATTGCGGATTTATTTTCCATGTCCATCGATTTTCCATTCAAAGGACAAGAGGTTGTACGGTCCACAGAATCCAGTCCTCAGGATCCTAGCTATTCTTTTCTCGTCATATTTGTTGACGTCATAGCACTTTTCTATCCGATCTACTCCAAGTCAATACTCATTGTGCGGAACCCATTGTGTGTCCATTCCTTCGTGATATTTCAGAAAATTCTCTTGAATAGAATTTTATATGACAAGCAATTTCTGAGCAAAAAGATTACGCCTTAACTTTTATCTTTTACGTTAATCTATTTGCCGTTTTGGTGTTTACTTTCTTTTACATTTGAATGTTTTTAGAAGGAACAATAAATAGATATTACAAACGATTTCCTGTAGCGACTTCAAAGCATTCAGTCCACTGCGACGTATTGGCGGGGTTCCATCACCACGCGACCTATTCTCGCGAAAGGTCAGTGCGACTCAACACTCGAGTGTGATGTGACGAGAGTTCCGGAGTATTACCAACGACGTGGATTTAATGTATGAGTTTTATTTAGGTTATTTATTACGATACGCCTGAATGGGGGACTAAAACAATCTGCATGTGACTGCAGCTCATCCTGTATAGAAGATTTGTCTATAACTTCAGTCACACATTATTATTTTATGCCAGTGATACTATAAGATCGATTTTCTCTAATGAAACTGGACGCGATCAGCACATCTAACATTCACGTTCATTCATTCATTCACATTCAAGAGCTGTCAGTGTCATTATTTGCTGTGGAATATTGACACTGACAGCTCTTGAACGCGGTTTAGATGTGCTGATGGCGTTCAGTTGTGTGTTCAGCCTTTAAACGTAGTTCATGTGCTAATTAGAGAATAAGATAACATGGAAAATTATATTGACGACGATTACGTCAATATAATTCTCCACGTTATCTTAATTACAGAAAAAGTTCCAGTAGGGTATAATAAGCAGAAACTTTTTGAAGTTCTGCCTCGTTGGGCTGGTGGTCGCAAGCGCTACTACTGAGCATAAGGTCCTTTTCCGATTCCCGGGTCGGGCAAAGTGTTATTGGGTTTTCCCATCTGGAATTTCCCACCAACAGACCGGAGTGGTGGACTTGTGCGAGCTTGTTAAAGAAAGGCCCTATTACATGGGACTTAAACACGTAATGTGGGTGTACTAAACTTACACCTCAGCCCAACCCTTCGAGGAAACAAGCCGTGATGTTATGATATGTGTTTTTAAGTTTTCACAGGTCACAGTCATGTTTTGAGCGGACATAATGCAGCCCCTGCCAAATGTTCTTACAACATCACTTAATCCTGTTTCCCAAACCGGATTTCACTTTAACTTCGTACCAGCACTTACTATTTGCTCAGATATTTATGACATGATAATCCAACCGGCCACTGATTCGATTAAATTATAAATTAGACTATCGATTTCGATGATCTGTCTCAATAAAGTGCAAATTGGATCTAATCGATAAATAGGCGTTACGCTCGATAGAACCAGATATTTCTATTACAGTGCAAATTAATACATTGAATACCAGTTTAACAAGATGTCGAAACTGACGAAATTTCGAAACTATACCTTAATATTTTACCCCTTATCTTCGATTGTGTAAACACATAAAAAGTATTTACAGAAAGTTCGGAATTTCGGCAAAGTGCAATTGGTACCTTATACATACCGTGGGTGGCACCAAACGTCACTTCACAACATTATTAGCCTCTTCGCCCACTATTTTTTCATATAAATAAACATCTTATTAACGCCAAACGAAAGTTGACCTCACTAAACGAAGCCCATACTAAGTAATCTGACCATGTAAGGCAGGCGTAGGCGCATGTCACGTGGGTGTCCGAATGCGGCAACTAAGCCCCGTATCAAAGTACATCCGACAGATATCGCGTAATCATAAAAAGCTTTCGCATTTTCCAATCATAAAAACGACGAAACTGTACGAATTCATAATTTATGGGTCAAATCAATCTGCCTAGCCTTTCCCAACTATGTTGGGGTTGGCTTCCAGTCTAACCGGATGCAGCTTAATACCAGTTTATTACATGGAACGACTGCCTATCTGACCTCCACAACCCAGTTACTGGGTAACACGATACCCCTTGGTAAGACTGCATCTTATGGGTCGTCAGAAGCCCGAAAGTCTGACAACCATGGTTGTCAGACTTTCAGGCTTCTGACGACCCGTAACGACTGTCAAAGATCCAAGAATGACAGTTGGGACCAACAGCTTAACGTGCTTGCCGAGGCACGGAGGGGTCTCAGTATGTTAAGATAGTCCCATCCACGGATTGACCGCGGCAAGCGTAGCTTAACCTGATCGATCGAATCGTGCGGCTGTTATTATTTAGCCACGAGCCCCTCTATCTGCCCATAATTTATATGTAGTACCTATATTTTGTACTGTACTCGCTTGGATTTCAGAATAAATGGATAACTGAGATACGACTTATCAGATTTGGTTGAAGAAAAGCTCAAGACTTTTCTTTATTTTATAGCATCATAATATTTTTATTCTAAAGCCAAGTTCTTGAAAACAGACAAAGCTCTACCAGACGATCTTTTAGTTTGATTTAAATCATAAAAATATATCGTTATTATCAAATCGCAAAGTCATATTTTACAGACAGACACAACGTTGCTACATAAGGTTAAATTATTCGGCGATAATAATCAATTGCGCCAAAACTTTAATGTATTCGGATACTAATTGAGACCGGTGAAGTGGGCGGGCGAAGTGTGCCTAAATAGCAACGTCAATACAAGCGAGATATAACAACTGATCAGCAGTCGGATACTCGGATATTACCGATACCATAGCCAGATATTTAATTTTAATTCACTAGCAGATTTATACTAACAGGAATGGCTCTATTTCCGTTTAAGTGGCTCATAAATTTATATCAAAACGGTTCAGTGTTAAATAAATTTACTTTTATCTTAATTGTAGTGTTATTCCATTTATTCAAGTCCTTAACAGTTTAGCAAACATCAAGCCGTTTATTATTATTCCTCAAACAATAGAAGTACTTCAGACAGAAAAACAGTTGAAGATCGACTGAAAGCTCAAGTACCTACTTACTTACTGTCGAATTGATTAATCGCTTGTTCAGATAAAATATAAAGATCTCCAACTGAATGAACTCAATGAATTATGTATTATCAGAATTATAACAAGCAGCTAATATTAAGAAAAGCTTCATATCGTAAAACTCAACGCACTTACAAATTGTAAGTCGTAATGTTAAATCGATCGTTAAAAATGTACATTAATTGTAGTTAGTGAATAACCATTGATTTTCGTAACAGGGTCATTTTCCTGCGACAGATATATTGCGACATTCACCAGCACAAACTGTTCTCACGTTACACTAGTTTACAAGAACTTCAGACTGCAACCATAAATCGTTATCTACTGGACACTGTTGGTTTTGTAAGTCAAATTCAGTTTTAAACCTGCTATGATCATGTTAAATTTATAGAGAACAGTTCTCTAAAAGACCATTAAATCTATTTTATAGTCATAGTTTTACCATTTCGAAGTGTGTCTCCCATCTTCTGCCCACTTCATCGTGCTGTGTTATGTTGTTAAGCTATTGTTAAATACATCTTCCACTTGTCAGCTGTTTCTGGAGATTAGTCGTATAAATTACCTGTAAAAGAAAAAAAACACCGTTAATAATAAAGCTAAAGATTTTATCAACTAAATAAAAAATTGCCTGCCTTATTGGTCGGTTGCAAGCGCTATTGCTGAGCACGAGGTCCTGGATGCAATTCCCGGGTCGGGCAAAATTATATTGGGTTTTTCTATCTAGAATTTCTCAGTATTAGTCCAGTCTGAATTTGTGCCAGGCTCGCTCCCTGTTACATGAGGCTTAAAACATGACTGCGAAATGTAGGTGTACTATATGTAATTGTACACCTCTGCCCAACCCTTCGGCGAAACAAGGCGTGATATTTAAAAAATCTTATGATGACGACCTCATTTGCCTAAAGCCAATTCCCGTGCGAAAAGTTTGTGAATTTCTAAAACGTAAACTGCCGACTAAAAGAAACTTCTCGTTTGACCTCTAAAGTTTCACGGTCTCAATGAATAATTCAACATTTTTTAAGTTTCATGTCTCCATAATTTTTCATGCTGAAAACACGGTTATTTTATGAATAGCATCTCATTTAAAGTCGGAGGATCCTCGCCAAGCGAAGTTGACGACTAAATTAGAGAGGGCTTACTTAAAGAAAGGAAGATATACCAATCTTATTTAATTAAGAATCCTGCTGCAAATATTCAATTTCAATTAACTGTAAGACGAATAAACGTAAACGTCATGAAAAAGAAGCTACGGCTAATAAAATAACTGATTAAACACAAAACTCAAAAACTATAAAACCGTAAAACAGTTCACCACTAAGAAACCCCACTAATAATTAGTAAAAAACTAGATGGCAGACTAAGTTTATCAGCGTAAACACGAGAACAGAACTTTTTAATGGCGAAGTTCCTCCGAAGTTCACTTGTTAAGTCTGAACAATCGCCGAAAGCGGTGCTCCACAACTTTAAACACGGTTGTAAATGAAAAATTGGCTGCGAACCGTGACCAACTACTTAATGTTCTTCTATTTCGTTCTAGTTTTCAGTTAAAGAAGACGGGAATCGCTTTGCTTCAAAGAAGACTTGCTATATGGCAAAAGTTTAAAACCGTATTTTTCACTGGTTTTTGCGACCGTAAAAGTTTGCAACGTCGCTCGCAAATAGCTGCCAAATATTTACCTGTTTTGTTTCATTTGTCAATATTACTGTATGGAAATATGAAATATCGCTTACTAGGGAACAAGAATATTAATAATGAATTGTAATTCTAACACTGATGACGATTATTTCATGTAGTCACTGTTTTAAGCTGTTTTCAGACCAGCGCGATTTGTCGCGCGACGCGACACGAACAATACAAAACTTCACGGTATAACAATAACCGGTGTCGCGTCGCGCAACATATCGCGCTGGTCTGAAAACAGCTTTAGGTGTAAAAAAGGCATTTGGAAAGTTTCCTAACCCTTTTTTTACATCTAAAACTAAATATTCGGCGTTACGATATTAATTATTGCATTTCATTATCTCAATATTTTAGTTCACTGGTTAGCCATATTTCATATTGCCAAATTAAACACAACACAACAAACACAAAGATGAAGCTATGTGGAAAATATGTTTAGTAATATTATTATAATATCTTCATGTAAAATGTATGTATTTATACTGGAGTCGCTCCATTATTTACGTAGGTACCTAATCCTTGAAGTATAACTTGAAATTTCGACGAATTGCTCTCTGAGGTAGAATAACGAATAGGTCCTCTTTTAAGTAGACGGCTTTATGTAGGTAACTGTATATATTCTAACGTTATTAATAATCTAACCTTTAATATAGTGCTATTTTCATAAAACGCTCTTTAATTATGTTGAACGACTCTCGTTGTTTTCAAATTGGGTAATAGATAATTAGATTTAGCAAATTAAATTACACTTTTGTATGTTCGGAGATTAGCTATATCCTGAAAGCGTTATTAATTTGTTGACTTCCTAAGAATAATTATTTCTAAGATGATATGATAATATTAAATTAACTTCAAGAAATATATCGAAGATGATTTTGCGAGATGCGGTAGTGTTAATAGCAAAATAATTAAGGATATCCGCAAACGATCGATTGAATTACTAACAGTTGTTCGGTCGATGATCTTCATTCGCACATCACCGTCTCAAATGATCATTTGCGTGACTTGTTTTATCAACAAAAAGATAAGTAGTGACTCGAGCAATATTTAATCAATCGTCAGTTTACTGACGTTTGTTTTTGATGCATGACATCATTCCTCTCACTTTCCTGCAATCAAAATCTAAAAAAAAACGAAATAATCAAATCTGTGGCAATGATTTCGTGAAAAGGGACGGAAGTGTGTAACAGTTTCGTTTAAAAAATGACAGTGTATAGAGTGCCACCATTGGCACTCTATCCCTATCGGATAACGTGCCACTACAGGCACCCTAGTAACACCGCCTCGGCCCGGCTAAAGTGCCGCAAGCATTGGATTGTCATTGTCACTGTCACTAAGTCACGTCACTTGGTATTTTGTTTGATTGTCGAGGTTAGATCGCTGTAAAACACCACATTCCCAAAACATTACATTCTCTTGTGCCTAAACGGACCCTGGCACTTCGCCGGCCGCTACCGCGGCACCGCTCGCTACGCTCGCTCGGCTCGTGCGTTGTGTGGTCACAGTTCTAACCTAACCTAACCTAAATCCATCTTTATATTGTGCCTAAATAGCAAGTGACAGTGACCAAAATATCCATATTATCCGGATATATTCGAATAGTTGTCTGGCATTATCCGAAATATCCGAATAGTAAAATGGGCGGATAATTGCATATCAGTATGTAGTAAACCTACTACATTCATTACTACATTAGGTATTTTGTGTAAGTGTGCTCCGTTTATTTGATAATAATAACACGGATCATGTGACACTATTAAAATTATAATTGAGATGAGATCACTACCAAACGTTTTAATAAAAACCTAATGGAACTTCAGCTGTCCATCTGTTTCTCATTTATAATATTTATAAACCATTACTTTATAATAGAAGAGTTTTGACATTTGGATGTAATTCGACCGACAATTCTTCAGCTGTTAAGTTTTTTGCATGATATATTGCTCGGCAATCTATAAATGGCTACATGCAGAGTTATAATTCATATTAATGTTTGTTGCTGAATATTCGCTTAAAAGTTTTCATGAGAATATCTATGCGGTGACTTTGATGATAAAATATACTGTAGACAATACGATAGTGTTGAGCTCAAGACTCAAATCACAGATGTTCAGATAGACCTTAACAGACATGAAAGAAACTATTGGAGCATGCAACATAGCATGTTGGATCGATCAATAATTGATCTATAGCTAGTTACTTATCTTATTGTTTGTCTTTAATATAACTTTAGATTGAGAGACAGTCGACTTTAGAAAATCTTGGAATGCTTTCATTTCATTTAATATGATATGTTTAGGTTTTTTTTTTCTAGGTTTTCCATCTGGAATTTCTTAGCAGTAGCCCGGAGTCAGGATTCGTACCCGGTTGATGGCAATAGGCTCGCCCCCTATTACATGGGACTTAAACATAACTGGCTAAATGTGGGTGTACCTGTACTATAGGCACACCACTGCCTAACCCTTGAGGGATTACAGGCGTGAATGATCAGAAATGAAATGATTTTACTTTCTGCAAATAGGTATGTACAATGTAGATACAAACACTTTTACACGGCAATAATATTAAAAAAAAAAATAAGAGGAGGTCGACGTTTAGGTCTGACTACTCTGAAAAGAAAGGACGCCGAAACAAACTCTCCGGGGCTCTGACTTGACTTCACATGCCGTCGAGAAATATCTCTCAGGCATGCTGGTTTCCTCACGATGTTTTCCTTCACCGTTTTTTAAGCAAGTGATACCTAATTATTATACAATACGCACATGAATCCGAAACTTCAGAGGTGCGTGCCTTTTTTTTTGGGTGGAAAATCATCAAATGATTTCTTCCGCTCTGGGCGGAGCGGAAGGGCGTGTCAGACTCTTACTGACTAAAACCCACCCGTGTTCCTTCCCTTGCCTTGCCAGGGGCCACTCGTGCCTTGAGTTCGAACTCGAGACCTTGATGACTTGGCAGTCTGACGGTCACATGCGACGAAAAGCTACATTGATTGATTGTTATAGGACATGTCGAGAGCAAGTGGTATTCACAGAATTCGCACTACACTGAGAACTACCACATAAAATAAGTAATACGCGTACTCAAGATTACAAAGGCAATTCCAATTTGCTAATCCCTTTACGATCAGCATGCACGTGCATAATTCGCCTCACAGTGATGTAACGAGTAACAAATATTACCATACATTAAGCATGTTTACTAATGAACATAAGATCTATTATTATCGACTATTACATACATATCATTACGCCTGTATTCCCCGTAGTTCGACAGTACACATTTCGACAGTTAGGCGACGACAACCGACTTTTAATAATTTGATACTGAAGATAACGTCAAAAAGAATAGTGTTAATGATTTGGAAAAAATATATGTTAAATAAGAGCATTTGCTTAATAACTTAATATATGAATATTTTAGATTATGTTTATATTACATAGTTAAATTAATTTGTAAAGTTATGTCTAACGCGATTAAAAAACTGAGAATCACGCAAAATCTTTTGAGCGTATTTTTCTGAAACCTTCACCATTTCAAGATAATTTAATTATTGATCTTTAAGTATACGTGTTTTATTAAAATGCCTTTTGTTTTATGTATAATAAATTAATAATGCGTCTAATTTGGGACAGCGCTACTTAATAGGTGAGTCCTATTACTGGCTGGACGTACGATGCGTAGCATGAGCTCAGTACAGAACACGCAAGCTAACCACTCAAGGTCACTGGCATGTATCTGCGTCTTAAGTCCCATGTAATAGGGCACAAATCACGGATTGCTACAGAGAAATTCCGGACGGAAAAACCCAATAACACTGCGTGACCCGGGAATCGAATCAGGAACTCTTGCAGCATGTAGCGCTTGCGACCAGACCAACGAGGCAGTCGATTACAATATGGAAATAACTATCGAATCAAATGGAATAATCATTCGATCGTGTTTAGTTTTTGTGCACATTGAGATTTGTCAGTCAATCAGGCGGACATGGCGGACACGGAATACGACAACCATTGATATAATACACACAAAAAACAGTGTAAATGTATTTATATACAGATTTTGTCGCGTCAATGTCCTGTATGAGCTTGGTGTGCTCATAAACATAGCTTTGCTGTACAAATAAAACCAAGTGTCATTTACATCGGTAAGAAATTGGATTTTTTGTGAGAAAAATCACTAATGTTGGTTCAGGATGTGGCCTCTGATTGGTTGATTATTGAACCTGATTGTGAGTGACGAATATGTATACAAAATATTATGTTTTTTTTTTTAAAGAATAACGGTGGAGTTTCTTGCCCATTCTTCTCCGTACGAAAACTACCTTTTGGAAGGGGCGACTAGAATCAATACAATTTTTGTAAATTTAGACGTTCAAAAGTGCCTTTTATGTGTCTAATTGAAATAAATTATTTGACATTGACTTTGAATAATAGTGGCTATTATAGCTTGGAGTATACCAATTCATTATTTCTGGGATTACAGACGTACGTAACGCCACGCATTATGTACATTTGTTCTGTAAAAGAGGCCACAATTGTACAATTTTTCAGAGTAAAATGTTTCTTTTAATAAAATACCAGTCACATTTCTTTCCAGCATGATACAAAGAATAAATTCAGCTGGTTACAACCCAGACCACGTTGCAGGAAAATAGATTATTGCGGAACATAGCACCAGCCAGTCGTATTTATACGAGCACCAGTTACTAAACCTAATGCATTATTACTACACGTGCACTACTCACGCATTTTCAATTGAATACTAGTACGTAGATCAAGCAAAATTATAATTTCAGCGTCACCATAATCATGTCGCCATCGTCCAATGTGTGAAAATTATAAAGGAGCCATACAATATCTTGATTAGGTAATGGGAGGGAATGGCTAGTGAGAAATCGCGAGGAACACTTTATACTATAACTTTTAGTAGATCAATAATGAAATTCTAGTGCTATGGTCACAGTGTAGATCTGTAGTAACTTTGTGTGTCCAGCCGTTCAATAATAGCATCTGCCTCATTGAAAATGTATCATTATATTTTTGTAAAGTAAATACCTTATAATAATATTTTATTTTTGTTTTTATAAATACAATTTTATCACCTTCATATACATAGTATGGTTCGAAAGCCATTGCCTTATTTTTTTTTTTTGTGAGTGGGAAATCATCAAATAACTTCTCCCGGTCTGCGTGGAGCAGGAGGGCGTGACAGACTCTGACTGACTAAAACCTACCCGTGTTCCTTCAGTTGCCTGTACGTTGCCAGGGTAACCTTCCCGCAACCCCGACAGGCATCGGCTCTAGCGGACCCCGTCAGATGTGCTGACATCTCTTTGAGGCGCGATCGGACAACATTATATGCAAGTGCAATAAAACAGGACAGTGGAAAAGATTTACAATCTCTACAAGAGTGCCTAGAGCCCAGCACGAACGAGTGTATAGTAAATTAGAACGATTGAATCAAAATTACAACTATCCTATCGTTGCGACAAGCACAATTATAATCACGCATAGATACGAATAAAGTCAATAATAAATGCGAATAGAGTATTTTATAACATCGTTCCAATTTAAGGCTCCCGCAGACAGGCACGACCCGATTCTAGTAGAATAATTTCTATGAAAACATCATGGAAATTGTCCTACCAATATCGCGTAGCACCGTCACGTCGCGCCCGTCTCCGGGAGCTTTTAATTAGTAACTGTAGTCGTACTCTGTGCGTTCGTGCTAGGCCCACCTAACTCGAAATTTCCAACACCTACTCTTGAGCACATTTGTGTAAACCCCGAAAAAGCACGATAACACCCGAACAAGCGTCGGTAATAACTCGAAACGTGTCATGAATGCCGTAAGGCATGTCGCAAGGCTCTCCCGTCCGCCCACACAAACATGCTATTACTCCAATAGCTTTTAAAAATACTTCAAATCGCCCTTATTAGTATTAAATAGGCAATGTCGGGTAATGGTGACAAATTTTTCAGATAAAACGAATGTAAGTATCTTGAATATTAATTTCTTTTAATGAAAATTCCTTACTTTACGTATTCGGTTATAGGTTCCGATAGAGCATTTAGTCAGGTTGTGTAATGGTTATTTTAATTGTAGATGACTTTTTGGTGTCGGTTCGTATCGCTATGGCCCGTTACAGTAATTTGAAATAATTACTGAACTTTAACTATGTTAATTCGATACACGACGTAACGTTCAGAACATACCAACCTAAGTAAGTGTGAAAATCACTTAAGAAATTGATGTCGTAAAACCATTTCAACTCAGTTTCTAATTCTAATCAATTTACCTGATGCTCATTCATCATTCATGATCATTGATCATTTATGTTTATACGTGGTAAAAAAACTGCAGTCAAACACTAGTACCAAACAGGTACATTTGTAGTTAAGAGCGGACGCACACGATCGAACCAAATACGTCAAAATCAACGCGTGTCAATTTTATAAATGAGCCAAGTGCCTTTGATCGTGGCGGCTCTGGCCGGGACCGTGGGACACACTCTCGGCCCACATAGCCTGCAAGTGGCCACAATGACGTACATTTGGGACAACAAGTATAGTTAACGTGGTAAAATGGGCTCTTATGGCAGTCGTGGGCGGCAGGCGAACAACTTGTACCAACGTAATTGTGGTGAACTTTGATCGAAGTTACTGTTTGTTTGTGACGCCGACGTCAACGGAAGCGGAACGGGTTCTGCTGTAACACACTTCTGATCCCTAACTGGTTGGGCTAAGATAATATTTGTTTAAGGTCGATTAAAGTTCCTTGAGTTAAAAATGGAGGAGGCCTGTGTCCCAGCAGTGGGAACATTAATAGGCTGATTATGTATGTATGTATGTATGAGTTAAAAATATACCTTGTGTGTACCAAATCAAATGTCCACCACCTGTTCCGGAATAGAAATCAGTTAAACTGATTCAGATGGAACTCTCATAACGGGAGCAACACGGAACGTAAAAAAACTTTTAACAATAAAAACAAATAACCGACTTCCAAAAAATACCACAAAGTCAAAAATAACGTTAATTTCGGAAGTCGGTGTACCTGCTATGTAAATAACAGTGACACGAACTTATCTTCATATCATCCACATAGGCTTAGTGGGAAAAATACGTATTATTCTGGCTAACTAAAAAACTAATCAAACAAAGTTATATGGGACCACTTTTGAAGTATGACCTACTAAACAAGAAAAAAATCATCAAAATCAATTCATAATTGGCGGAGTAAGCGATTAACAGGCGAACCTCTTCTTTTTTGAAGTCGGTTGAAAATACATTTCAATGTACACCCGTTCTGACATTTACATAAAGTGACAAGTCGCACCGCAACTTAAAAATCAGGACGAGTCACGAAACGTCTAGCAACACTGTGCCCGTCGACCTTCGCCGACACTGATTGATATTGATAGAGGAAGCCCGACACCTCGGCAGCGGCCCGGTGCCCCGGATCAACCAAGCCGAAGATTGATACGGTGACCCTACGTTTCCTTGGGCCCTCGCTAAACAAATATTGCGAGTCTTTCAATTACGAAATGCCTGCGACATTCCTGTCTGTTGTCGTAACTGTGAAGCTGAGAAGGAAAATGTGGGTTGATTTTCATTGTTGAACTTGACAGCTTTCGTGTTGGGTTACGAAAAGTGTCTTTAGCTGTCAAGTGGTTCTTTGATATTATCTCTATTTAGTTTATAAATTCCAATATAAATGAACGTATGTTGCGTGTGTTTTCTGCTTAATCCAACTTAGTTTAATTCAAAAATTCTTAATTTAACAGCGTTTATCCTAAAAATTGGCAACGTCGCAAATAGCTGTCAAATATTTACCTGTTTTTATTAACTGGAAATATTACTTAATAATGAATTGCAATTGAATTATAACACTGAATTTGATGTTGTAACCGTTTAAGGTGCAAAAACGCATTTGGAAAGCTTCCAAATATTTTTTTACATCTAAAACTAAATATTCGGTGTTAAGATATTAATTATTGCATTACGCCAGTTAGCCACATTTAATTTCTTATTTCCATACAGTAATATTGCTAAATTAATCAAAACAGGGAAATATTTGACACTATTTGCGACATTGCCAGTTTCAGAATCAACCAACCTTCCTAGCCTTTTCCCAACTATCTTGGGGTCTGCTTCCAGTCTAACCGGATGCAGCTGAGTACCAGTATTTTGACTGACTGCTGCTATTGCTGCCTATTTGACCTCCACAACCCAGTAACTGGGTAATACGATACTTTCTGAATAAACGCTCTTAAGGAAACAAATCATACAAAACTGAAACGTAACGAATTTTCAGGTTAAAAATCTTTGCACCACTTTGTCGACCGTACAGGGTTGATACGACTAAAAGCAGCTATAGCTCACACATGGCGCCTGAATTGATGCCTGAAACGCCTGAAACCCCGGAAAGTTCAATCAATCTCATTTAAACCCAGGCTTGGTGGTACATCTATAATGGATGTCGTATCGAACAAAATTGCCGAGGTTACGTAAACCGAACTGTCTAATGCCGTGCTCACAGTATACATCGTTATACATAGGTACATAAGGTATGCCAGGCGACGTTTGGTAATATATGGGGCAAGCCTATGTTCGACAGCGGACCTGATACGATGATGAGACGCGCCTATTCTACTTTTTCCAAGAACTGAACTACATATTTTAAAACTTCACTTCACTTTTTACTGATATACAGACAAGAACACTGTTAAATGCTTCACAAAATACCTAGGTATTTATAACTTAGAGCAGTAAGATTTCCCGACAATATAATATCAAGATTCTACCCTCAACACTGGATAGTATAAAATAAATAATAAGACTTGGTGCACAACGTCGCGTCTGCCTGTTTGTTTTACTGGTCGCGTCGCTTGGGGCGACATCTGTCTGCGGGCAGACGACTCATTAGCATTGTTGCCGAGGCTTGCAACACTAGCCGCCCGACGACAATTCAGTTTCCACGCCAGCCAACTATTGCGGTGGCACTAAGGGCATATCTTACAAAACCAGAATCTGCATTGCTTAGAATATTGAATAGAAATGCTATGTATAGTTGCATACCTAGTTATTTATTGGTGCAGGATGCTACTGAAGTTCTGAATAGTTAGTTTCAGTTAAATCGCTTTCCTAATCGACTACAGAAAACTTAAAAGATTTTCTACGTATTAAACACTTATAAATGTATCTAACTGCACCTTTTCTTAATTAAATGATACTGCAAAAAGTATGTCATAAATGCAAACATTTCTTGGGTGTGTTATACGGCAAATTTACGTCCTATAATTACATAGACTACGCGGATAATTACTTTGCGTTTATATAAAATATGCAGATTGAGTATAAAATCTTCATACTTTATGAGCTAGTTCTGCAAGATAATTGCGACAAAATGCTTGATAAATATGTCTATCCTTAGCGAACTAATTTCGAACTCTTCGCAATTAAATACAAAATTCATTCCCCATTTTTGCCAGACCGATGAAAATCCCAGTGGGAGCGTGTGTGCATGGCTTTATAGTTAGGTCGTTACGGTTTCAGCGGTGAAGCGAATCTTTTATAGAGCGCCCAATAAGAGCAAAAACTTGTGAACGAGACCGCCTTGGCTTACCGAAAAATGACATGTCAAGCGATAGGGATGTCCAACGAGCACTTTTTAAACGAAACACTTCAAACTTAATACTCCGCAGAAATAAAACGTAAGAGAAACCCGACACGAAACACTTTCAGTACAAAATGTGAGGCCAGCCTTAAAAAGCGTATTTACGTTGAATAATTTACGAACACTGTTGAATTCGAGCCAAATGGATTTAAATTATTCGATTAGTTGGCAGTTTTAATCGGGTCCACATTACGCAACGCTCGTTCATTGATTTGATGAATATGCTATTTAACGTCGTGATACAAAATACATTAAAACGTGCCTTCTGAATGAAGCAAAATGGCCGGAGGAAGTTCAAAGCACTTGCAACGTGACGAAAGTGGAACACTCTGGGAATATATTAATGCTCCAGCTGGGCGAAGCTCTCCCTTCTGCCAAAATATTTGTTACACTCCCTAAGGTCAAGGTGGGAGGAAGTAGGCCACGGCGTGAGATACAGCCCATAAATCCGACCCGGGCTGGTGTCGTCACTTCAGTGCTTCAGTCGTAAAAACTTCGACGTATTTGGAATTTATTTCAACTATCCTCATAAATATATATTAGATCGGAGTAGAACTCTTCCTCACATATCAATTACCATAAATTCCGGGAATTATGCAGCGAGTCGTAAGTGCAAATCGAATGTTTCCAAATAGGGCAGTCGCTTCGTAATGGTGTAAATCATGTGCATTCAAGCCGCATTTCGTCCCGCGCATGCTGAGCGCGCACACGCGCACATTACTTAACGCGCATTTTATAAAAATAACTCCCTTTTAACATCCTTAAATAGAGTTTACTTGGAACAACCAAATCGTATAACTACTTTGTATTCCACAAATGCAAAACATATCTCTGTGTGCTCAATTTGATTTCCCACGGGACCTTCAGGTTTTCTCTATTACGTCCGCTTTATCAAATATGTACAAAGGTATTGCAATACTAGACTAGTATAAAAACGATTTTATTACTTCAGAAGAGCAAGAAAAGTGAGAAATATTTTCAGATCGCAGACGTAAAATTGAAATAGTTGTGCAAGAATTTATATTGAAGCAACATAGTGTACAATCGCGGACTCAGCCTTCCACCCACCTAAAAATCGAACAAAAGAGAGCATGAATCGATATCGTTTGCCGTCGGGAAGTGAATCGGAACGAAGTATTCGAGATATCGAGATATTATATCGAGTGACAATTCGATCGGCGAAGTGGCTTGTCACGCACTGATTTACAAGGCATGTGACCTGTCGTGCTCCATTATGTATGTACATACATGAATGTTATAGCTTCTCATATATATACCAGTATGGAGACATGCACTTAACATAGCAGAAGAACGTTGTATTGCCATTTTCCCTATCTTGAATGTTTGAAAACCCAAGCAAAAACTGCACAATTTCTATTTCGTTTCTTTAGCTTCTAATATTTTCATACTGTTTTGCATATACATATAGCAGTTCTAAAGAAGCATCAATTGTAATTCAAACCTTCCCTAACCATTTTTCTTCTTCACATAATTATCTCCTACTAGGTAAACGCGACTCTTCCAAAGACGATAATATTCGCACATGTGGTTTTCCGCGCAGCGTGACGCGGCCGGATCTTCTAAATATATATTTATGTTCAAGCGGACGCGAATACAGGAAAACGGTGAGACACACACATGACCGATAGATACGCACTTTCGGATACAAAACCATTCAAGGCCACTGAATTTCACTGAATATTGGGATGCGTTAAATGGAATGGAATCAGAAAGAATACAATTGTGGATTCATGTAAAGTTAGGAAAAAGGAAATTTCTCATGGATTTATAGTTTAATTTGAAGTGCTTTTATATGTAGAGACACGTGTAGTGAACCTCCTGCGATAAAGACATTTTAAGGCTTGTGCAGACCAGCACGACTTGTCGCGCGACGCGACACGAACAATACAATTTCTAAGAAAACTTCACGGTATAACAATAACCCGTGTCGCGTCGCGCGACTAGTCGCGCTGGTCGGCACAAGCCTTTAGTGGGTAATACCCGATGCTACATTTAAATATGATACCTATATATAGTGTTTACCTATATTTTTCTACTACAAGTAATAGGTACTTACTTATAGTAGAAAAATATAGGTGAACACTATTCAAAATTAGTTGAATGGTTATTAGAATCTATTCAAATAAAAATAGAAACAGAATAGATGCGTAAATAAATAATAGAAATACATTACAATAGATACATTGCTTTGCATATCAACTGTGGTGATTGCATAATATACCTATCATTATGAGGATAAGGTACGTAAAGGAGGCTTTCTGATGGTAGTTTTCAGAAGTTCTTCAGTGTCAATGTTTGATAGTCCATCACGCTTTATGGACTGAACGGATTTGGATGAAATTCGGCATGTTGGTAGACAATAGCCTGAATTAAAATATAGGGTACTTTTTATTCCTGCACGTGTAACTTTTTCCCTAAAATACGGGTGAAACTGCGGGCACCAACAAGTTTCTAGGAATGTTATTTGAGTATATCAATGACAAACGGTGGAAAAAACAAATATGTTCTACACTGAACGTCTTTGAACTAATAAAGTCTGCATATACATACATCGGTATACACATAATTGGTGCAAGCTGCCTGCACCAGCGTTCACGTGCTGAACTTCTAACTAGTTAGAGTACATCTAATTAATTAGTAAGGTACATGAACTCCAAGTTAGTCTGGAACCACGTTGAATTCTGATGTCTCTTCTATGCTGGAAGTTAGAGGTGATAAGTTACAACCATCTGCGGTGGAAGATGAAGTTATTATTGAAATTACTGTGCTAATTATAACGTACCCTGTTCATTGTAGTCCAAATGAGGTACAATTTGACATTACGTAATGTAGTTAAAGGGAGTAATTATACCATAGAAATATAAATAATAGTAATATAAATAACATAATACTTCTTTCTTTTATCTATGAATTATACTGATCAGATTCCGAAAATTCTTTCAATAATGAGAAGAGTATCGCCGAGTGTCATAGGATTTAATTTATCCTAACTAATAGGTATTATAAATGCGAAAGTGAGTTTGTTTATTTGTTATGCTTTCACGCTAAAACGGCTGAACGGATTTGGATGTAATTTGGCACATGGGTAGACCATGACCTGGGTTAGGACATAGGATACTTTTTATCCCGATATTCCCGCGGGATCGAGACGTATGCGGGTGAAATCGCGGGGCGCAGCTAGTGTTAAAATAAAACAAGAAATTTTCACGCGGACAAAATCGCGGGCAGAAGCAGTATATCATGATTTTATAAAGCTTGTATACTTATGAAAAATGCAGTTTCATCATAAACCATTACTTATTTTAATAGGTTATGGTGATCATTTTAACGATTACTTAACCTAGTTTGTATACTGATCCATTCTGGGTTGGACATTTCTACCACAAACGTTCCAAAAAGAAGGACAACGACCTCTGACTACTAGGCCATTGCTACCTCCACTAATAATAGTCCTCGGTACATAATGCTAGTTCCATAAACAAATGAATAATGCTCCAATTTGGGCCTCTAATAAACACGCAACTCGAAGGCCATCATCACCCTGTATCTGGAAGTAATCAGAAAGATGACTCGTTCGGTAGCGATTTTCCATCGAAGTTTGTATGCCGCGCCCGCAGTCAGCCACTCAATTTATCGCTTGATTAGATTAATTTAATCCATGACACTGAAATGGCCCTCTTCCTGTACCATCGGAACTTGCCATCATACCTCGTTAAAGATAAGAATTCGACCGAAAACGACGGGTCCCAGGTCAATAGATGGATGGAATGGCTCCGGGATTTGCAGCCGTGAGAACGTTATTCAAATTCATTTTTCGTTTAAGATAAGTTGGTTACGGGATTCGTGGGTGCGAACCCAAACACGTCATGTTTGAGGGGCTTTATCTTCGCTTTTTAGCATTCCAAAGAGGTGTGAACAAAAAGACATTGTTTTATCTCAAGGATTCATAAAATGTTTCAAATTGAACGTCGTGAATTAATTACCCAGAAAAAAAATAACATTTGCTCAACATTAATTAAGATGTTATTTAAGTCAGTATTATAAGTAATTATGTCTAGTTTCTGACAGACTGGACACGAAATTGCTATTCACTGTGCATCTTAAACAAAAGTTTTTAAGTAATAAAGATTTGTTAAAACTCTGGGCATTGTCTTAAATTCTTAAGTGCCAGTAAGTAATATAGGGAAAAGTAAAAGAGCTTTTGTCACGGCAATTGTGAGACTAAAATAAGTAACAATTCACAGGTACAGAGATTATTTTAACAGGTACCATAATAACAAAGATGTCAGTACTAGGAACTATTGACGAAAATAAGAAGATTAGAAGTTTTTACTGAGGTTAGCGAAGCAAGAATAATGTTCATAGAGCAGGCGAACGTTTAGCTGGTTAAAGTAACGGAGAGCCATCGGTAATGGAGCGGACATGAGAGAATTAAAACGAACTCAAACATTACTGTTTATAGTGTTTATGACTAACAGGATGAACAGGATCTGGCTGGCGTTTGGCGTTAAATATAGCAAAATTTATACAAAGGTGTCTAAATAACCATGTTTTTATAAACATGGTTATTTAGACACCTTTGTATAAATTTCTTTCGTAAAATGTAAAATGACAGTCGTGGCAAACTGTCTACAAAAGTTGAATGTGGTGTTGGGTATAAGACCTTGGGGCCAAGTCTACTAATTTACAAACGTCACAATGGTCTCTCGTTGGTGAGTTTTTGACAGATTTTGTATGGCAAATCTGTCAAAAACTTACACCATCGAGAGACCATTGTGACGTTTGTAAATTAGTAGACTTGGCCCCCTAGTCCGTACCCTATATTACGTAATGCACGATCAATTTTATAAGTTCGAAAAAAAATCTGCTTAATTTAATTTGTCGAACTTATGAAGCAATAGACTAGCAATCTTTTTCAATTCATTTCAATTTAAAATTGATCGTGCATTACGTAATTAGGCTGCCGGTGTGACTGATGCCGTATATTAATAATACATCACGCCTGGAATCCCCAAAGGGTTAGGCAGAGGTGTACCTATAGTACAGTGTACTAGGTGTGTACACGTTTCGCCAGTTATGTTTAAGTCACATGTAGGGGGCGAGCCCATTGCCATCAACCGGACACAAGTTACTCCGGGCAGCTTTTGAAAAACTCTTGATGGAAAAACCCAATAACACTTTGCCCGACCTGGGAATTGAACCAAGGAAACGACCTCATGCTCAGCAATAGCGCTTGTGACCACTAGGCGATCGAGGCAGTCAATTAATATTTATCATTTCAATTTTTTTTTTTACTAATATTTATTTGGTAAACTAAAGGAAAAACTTATCCATTAATACTGTCATCAAAATCTAAAAAACTGATTGTGAAAACCTGAAAAGGCAAAAAAAAATTCAATACTAAATACCGAAGATCCAGCACACTAACATCTGGTATCAAAAAGGATCAAAGGATTCTTTTGATATAACATCCACAAAATAAACATGTTATTTTTAAAAAGGTCTCATTATTTTATGGGTCACCAGGAGCTTACGATCATCGATCGTGAAGTCTAGGATCCAATGGGTTTTACAACACAGCTATGATAGTAAAAGATGAATGGATAAGTATACACAAGGAGAACCCGTTTCCTAATCATTGGGCACTTAGCTCGTTGGCGTCCAACATTGGATCAAAATGGATACCCTGTCGTCAACTCTAAACGGCGCCTGAAGATTGAAAATCATGTTCTAGATGTTTTCAGGCCCAGCGAACATTTATTGCTGTTTTCGATTTTTTACAGAGCGTCTAGGTAACAAGTATATTATGAATGTTACAAGTAGCGAGATGCAAAAAATCTGGCTCGATAAACATTCGAGGGGACAACTGTCGAAAATGTTTCATATTCATATTCATTTATTTGCGTTCCATATTGTAGAAAAGATGTTACATAATTATTGCTTAAAGCTAGGTACAAAATATGGACCCTGTAAGGGCACAGCATGAGGATAAAATTAAAATTACAAAAAATAAATAAAACGAAATCAATATTACACTAAAATTAAATAAAACAAAAAATTAAATTAATCTATCAGTAAAATAAGTAGGTATATAACATGTCAATTAGAATTTGTCATTTAGATAATCATTGATATTATAATAGCATTTAGTTATTAGAAATTGTTTCAATTTGTAGATTCGTAAAGCTTACCGGTGTTTAACGGACGCGCACCAAATTCGGTGGCTAAGTGGCATCTGATAAGGGCAGGTTCCCCTCTTCGCAAATTAATCCATGCCTCTTAAAAACAATTTGTGCATTTTTTCGTACAGGTATAAACTTCAGAGGCTTGCTCGACATTTTCAGTCCTATCCAAGTAAGTAGCTAGCTGTCGAACAGGTGGTCGGGACTCGTCGGCTCGGTCAGATTGTGTGGTGACCCGGACACTATCGGTTTCACATCGGACCGCTCCGGGGCTTCCCAGCTCCGATTACTTCGACCACAATGACTCACAGGGTTAAACTCAAAGGACCGATCGATGGGAATTAACCCTTGGTAACGACGTCCGAAAATTATGTTCCACGCACGATAATAGAACTGGTCTTTGTAATTAAAGTAGTTGGTTCATTAGGTTTTAAATAAACACTGAAATGAAAGCCTCTAAGCCCACGTTCGCACGGACGGATACGATGCGCTCTGTTGAATTTTCAATGCTCGGCTCAAAGACGAGAGTTGAAAATAAAGTGTGCGAAAAAAAATTGCCGCGTTTTATTACGTCCGTGCGTACCTGGGCTAAATATTCTGCGCTATCTCGCAAATATTTCTCTCTACCGTCACAACAAACATGTTTGTCTGGCAACAAATTAACCTTTATTTTATCTAACATCGGTACATCGTACGGTACATACCTAAGAGAGAGTATGTCCGCTCTGAACCTTGCTGATAACCCGTGCCTACCGCTCTCAGATACAAACGGTCCGGGTCCGGAGAACCACGCGAATAATTAGCACAACTGTCTTATCGTTCTTTAATTAATTCAATTGGGAGATTGGGACTACTCGATCGATGTGAACCCGCACAAATGTACCACCAAATTCAATTTAATCCGTAATCATTCGTACAGTTCACTGATCGGGTTATATTTAATCACTTCTATCTCAAATTCTTCAACAATGTTTTCAATAGACGATAACGATAATAAAATAATTGTGAATGACGAGGAATATTTTTCCTCCATGTTTATGTAAACGTACTTGCCATTCATTCAGGCAGTCGTCCAATAAAAAAAGCTGTTAACGTTTTAATTGCTCGTAATCACGCTATTAACTAAGCAAGTTCTTTTAAATGTTGGCTGTTAATATCAAAATACATTCATGCTATATTATATCAGAGGAAAATATATCATGTGTCCGGTGAATAACAATCAGACTACCCCCCACCGGAAGCTCTTAGTATAAATGGTTATACGCAACTTCCGTTATAATTCCACCTTCTTTAACATATTCCTTCAATTTATTCCAGTTAATGGCTATTATGATCCAGATACGTTTCGCTTCAGAAGCGTTTCTGACAAAAGGAAACAAGTGTTACAAAGATAGCAGACAATAGCCGGGTGCCACCCTTGTTGATAATAACACTTTTTAACGCACAAAAGTTTGTCAAAACTTATAAACAAAAGTTTGGCTGCATCTCAGGGCAGCGGCCGTGGGTGTACCTGCGCTCAGGTAATGGCGGCGCCCACAATGGCATTCCGAGCATCCGAAATGAATCAAAACTCGGCGCAACAACGATGACTAACGCCTCGGACCCTTCTGATAAATTACAATAATAATGGCCACCTCTATTGTTGTTATTGGGGATGATTTCATTAGGATGCGCCCGCGCACCTGTCCCCCGACCCGACCACGACGCTCCTAAACGTTACCGTTAACTGTCAAACATATGATTAGTGTTTCTAGTTAATTGGATAACAAAAACTACCAGCCGTGACTTTAAATATACAAGTCAGTTAATAGCTGCGGGGTCGGGCAGGGCAGCGTGCAGCGCCACGGAACTAACAAGTGTATCCCTAAATGTCATTTATGGACAGGTCAGACGTGTTTATTGGAGTGAGCCAACAAGTCGTCCCCACTAAAACGACTGGTTCCATTATTTGTACGCGGCGGCGACCTCCCGCGCCGACGGGAACAATGAAAGTGAGAGAGGGCAGGAATGCAGGCGGGGGTGAGGGCAGGTGCGGCGCGCGGGGGGCGCAGCGATCCCGGTTCCCAGGCGAGGAATGCCAGCACGAGCAACAAAGCCTACCCGCCGCCATTCACCCCGCGCCGCCCTCCCCGCGCCGCTAGCGGTTCCGTCCCAGACACGTAATTTTTCGTGACTTTCCCCTAAGTAGCTTTTACGATGCCGTGAATCGGTACTCGATACGTTCGATATTCAAAAATCGTCGCGTGCCCCCATTCGTTAGGCCGCAAAAGGTAAATTCGCTTTATTTTTACCGACGTGATCGGCTAATAAATTATGTACGACTTACGGTCTACAGCTACACTGTACGGAATTCATTATGAATCGACGTCGCGTCAGACTCAGGTCATGCGACTCGCTGTTATGTAGCGCAAAAATAATGTACATACTGTGTGATTATAATAAGTGTTATTGTTCCATTCATGCAGACCGGTCGAGGTTCAGGGTCGGGTGTCGAATAGCGAACAGCTGACTCTTAATTTATTGCTATTTCAATATTACACACAATATATTCCTACACAGCCATGGACTGTGCAACAGTAGGATTACTTGAAATAAATACAACGTCATATTTTTTAAACAATGGGCATCAAATTACAAAACGCACACTTACTTTACTTAGCACATTTCTAGAATTAATCAAATAATAAAAAGGAGTAGGTAACTTAAAAACCTACAAACAAACTAATATAATTTTAACTATCCAAATTCAACTAGGTACCTATTAGTAGTACTAAATAAACTACTTGATTCTAATAAACATATTTTTTTACTCACTCTATAAAACCGCCAACCACCTATTACAGATATTTTTAGATTTCAATCAGTATGCCATTATTCTTTTTTTGAAATTCTCAGCGGGCAGTGGCCAGCATTGATTCAAATGTCACCATAAAGTTTTTAAACGCGTTCGTTCCATTTATTGCTTTTTCACGGAAATACTTCATGAATTTCCAAATAAGTACTTCTTTTGTTTCGTTGTTGCCAGGTTGTCAGTTTTCAATATAATTTAATTCAGACATTAATTATTATTGTTGAGTTTAACGGATTCGTGGTGGTCTTCAATTTGTAAGGACAGTTGACGATTTTATTTTTGCCTCATACAATAACTTAATCCGTTTATTATGACAGTTTTTTCTTCTGTTATGTTTGCAGGCGTTAATGTTGTAGTCCAAGCAGTTAAAAATGTCCTCAACAAGAAGACTGATGTGAGTTTTACGAGTCGAGGGACAGTAACGATGTTTTTATCGGGAGTCAGAGATAAACTGACAGGTGGAAAACAACGTTTTAATTTTAAAACTTTTTACTTAATTTGGGTATCGCGTCGGTGTTGCCATGTTTACTGAATGATTCATGTCAATCATTATCTGACTCAGAGTGTTTTATGTAAGTTTACATAATGTGTATATTTATGTTAATTCTTAATCAAGCGTTATCGGGAGTTATGTAAATACATTGTAATACTTGCTAGTTGCTAAGGGCTCGTTTGATTCAATATTAAATTCGTCTCTACATTAAGAGGCTTCAAACGAATGTTCCACAATTTACCAATAAAAGTTACACATAAACGTACTTGTATTGATATCACGTGACGACCGATTTTTAGATACTATTGTCGATGAGTTCCTAGCACCTACAATAATCTCTGACTCATCAACTGCCTGAACATCAGAATCTTTGATTTAGTTATCGCAACAATTTCATTCATACAATTTTGTACTGTTTATCGAGATCGGTAGCAATTTGACAGCAATCAACATCGTCAATCAACATGCGCATTGCAGCGTGGTAACTTTTCACGTGGCCTTCCATAAAAGGAGGTAAAGCTCCTTGTCTCTGCCTGGCAGTCTGCGATGACACTGATTGAGTAGCATGGAGAGAAATCGACCTCTTTATTAATGTAAAACAACTGACAATTAAAGTGCGGTCTTTAAAGGGCTGTAAAGGTGCTCTGAGATAGAATTTTTCTATCACTGATCGAGGATTTAAGTTTTTATGCAAAAGAAGTCACAAGCAACAGCAACTCTAACAAAAAATACAGAAATCATCGTTGTTCCGTCTCTTCTTCTCTTCAGCCAAAACACATAACACATAATGGTAAAAACTTTGCTATTTTGAGGCCAGTCTTTTGAAACGTTCAAAAAAGCACCAGTTATAGCTAAAATTGGCTATAATTGGTGCTTTTTTGAACGTTTCAAAATACTGGCCTCAAAATAGCAAAGTTTTGCTCATTCTACTAGGTACAATCCGTAACCCAGCAATCATTACAATCTAAGGTACCGAGGACCGTGTCTTATAACTTTATAAGGGTGACACCGGAGATCAGCTAATGGCGCGTGCGACGGCCACCTGACTCCTGTCCACCCAGACGATATTGATGCCGTCTGTTAATAGTCGAGACAATGTTACGTAATCGTCGAATGTCGATCCAAGAATTCTAATTGGTCTGCG
The DNA here is from genome assembly GCA_948150665.1 of Conistra vaccinii. Taxonomy (NCBI): domain Eukaryota; kingdom Metazoa; phylum Arthropoda; class Insecta; order Lepidoptera; family Noctuidae; genus Conistra; species Conistra vaccinii. The sequence continues at coordinate 8,986,288 of OX411317.1, read as the reverse complement.
GTTTCCTCAGTTAAGGAAGTACTTAAAACGATACTAATCGATGATACCCGGTACTTTCTTAAATCGATTTTTAATAAAGTGAGCTGAACGTGTAGCATTACCACCGAAACGAAAGACAATGACAGATTGTTGAAACATTTCTATGGCGAGATGTCAAAAATAAAGAAAAGAAACGTCACTTTGTCTTCGTCTAGAATGGAACATAGAAGTGGTCGTGTTAAGGCTCCCCAGGCAGGCGCGACGCGACACCGGAGAACAATTTCCGTGAAGTTTTCATAGAAATTGTTCCACCAGTCGCGTCGTGCTTGTCTGCGGTAGCCTAATGAGTGTTGAAGAAACTCAATGTCAAGGTATCGAAATGTTTGTTCATCAATGTACATCTTGAACGGTGAGCTTGGAATAAGCTGATCAAGGGTCTCCCGATATACCTATACCAATTAAGGAATTGACATAGCGAGGAAATTGAATCCAAAGCACCCACTAAAAAATCGACACTCACTTTAACTGCGACGGAGAGAACTTCTGATATCGAATTGGCTACAAGCTTATACTACTAGTGCATGGCATGTCAAAGTCAAATCATTTATAATTTACAAAAAAAATATACAATTGACTCTAGTCGCCCCTGTAGTCCCTGTGTTGTAGTTATTGTTATAAGAAACTGCCTTTGGGTAGGCCAAAAGGCACTTTCTTATGGAGAAGAGAGGGCATGAAACTCCACCGTTACTATTTTAAAATGTGTTTCAATATTTTGTATACATTACTCGTATATGTGAAGACGATCGAACTCGTAGCTAAGTAATTACAGACGTACTAGCTGGGAGCATAAAGAATGTCACCAGTTGAGGAAACAGATAACAAGATGACAGAAACGCTAAAAACGCGGCAATAAGCCAATAACGAAGGAAGATGGCTTGGAAATGGGGAAACTTCGGCTAAGACTCCAAAAATTACCCTTGTTTTCTAAATAGTATCGTTCCATCTATTGCTGTGGGTAACTATGGCATAACCATTATGATAGCATTCCCCTGGGCTGGGTCCTAAAGTTATAACATGTAGTTTGGGTTACCTTCCAGCCATCTATATTTCTACTGCTACAAGAACTATTTGTAAAAAGCTCAACCTCAAAAAACAAAAAAAAAACTCACAAATCTTGGAATGTTTTAAGTTGTGCATGCCAAGAAGTCATTAAAGTAAGAAGTTTTACACTTAACCCTAAAACGCCAGTTGTAAAACATAAGTTAAACGCGAAAGCCTATGGTTAAGTTAATCGCTCCTGTAATAACTACATGGGCTCTAAAATATCAGTGTATTTCGAAGGAAATAACAGTCGCAAATACCATCGTTAAGTTTACCATTGACTGCTAGAAACCAGAATTAAAGTACCACGTATTAGGTACTTAAAGTACCACGCAGTTAAGCACTAAAAGGACCTGGTACAGTAGGCTACACTTCAATGGTAATACTTTGACATTGAGCTGGCCTAGTACGGAGTTTCAATACAATACGAGACCTGAAGGCCAATTCTCGTACTTAAAAAACGTTCACATTCAAGTCGCAATCTGTCAAACTTGTCAGAAATATTGGTAAATTGATTGTATTTTTGACAGATTGCGAATGAGATTAGAAAGCGAACGTTCCTAAAAATTACGGGATTTCCCCCTGTGGTTATACTATATAGTTTCGTTACCGGCTGGCCCTACACGTACTGAAGAAATGTATGCAAAATCAAATAAATAAAATTGAAATGTCTGTTTGTAATGTTAAAATTACAGCTTTTTAACCGACTTCCAAAAAGGAGGAGGTTCTATGTTCGACTTTATGTATGTTTTTTTTTTTTTTTTTTTATTGATGTTCACCGATATCTCCGCCATTTGTGGACCGATTTTGAAAATTATTTTTTTGTTTGAAAGGGTAAGCTCCCGAGGTGGTCCCATATAAATTTTATTGACTTTGCTTAGATAGTTTTTGAGTTAGCTTCAATAATACATATTTTTCCCACTTAGTTTATATGGACGATATGATGATAACTTCCTGTTACTGTTATTTATTGCACTTAGTGGTATTGGATATTGTGTGGGGTAGGTACCACAACTAAAAAGTGAAAAATAAAAACTTTTTACAAAAAAAAAATAAAACCGACTTCCAAAAAAAACCACTACAAAGTGAAATATAACTTTAATTTCGGAAGTCGGTGGCAAAAAACGAAAATTAAAAAACAAAGACACCGACTTCCGAAATTAAAGTTATATTTCACTTTGTAGTGGTTTTTTTTGGAAGTCGGTTTTATTTTTTTTTTGTAAAAAGTTTTTATTACGAAATGTATATGAAAGTATATTCGGAAACAAAAAAAAAATGTCTGTATATTTGTTCCGGCTAATCTCAGAAACGGCTGGACGGGACGCACGGGACTTTCACTGGCAGATAGCTGATGATAAAGGGAGTAACTTAGACTACTTTTATTTTAGAAAAAGTATTAAAAACCATGCGGGCGAAGCCGAGGGCAGAAAATAAATTGTACATTGAAAATTGACATAAGCATGGCAATATGTAAGTAACGGAATACGCGAAGAGAACCGAAAGGTAATCGAGGAGAAAAAGAGCTCTATGTAGAGTAAGGGAGAGGGATGAAACTGGATTTTCCGTGGCTTGCAAAACCCAGCCTAACGACTCTATGGGGAGTCGTACCCTAATACCGGTAAACAATGTATAATACATCATGTGCAATATGCATATCGTTGCATATAGAGTCATACTAACTACAACTCTATAATCTACTCGTTCATTGCACCTTGTAATAGCCAATGTAGAGTTAACTCTTGGTGACTGTTTAGAACTCTCCATACATTCTGATTTTTTTACTCTAAATTAGACTAACTTTTAACAAATTGTCCTAAAAAAGTCAAAAGAAAATTATCATCGAAAAAATTTATGTAGAGCCCTTAAATATAAACATCTGCACTCAAAACTTAGCGCTCATTATATAAAACTTGGCAATCTGAAAGCTTTCCATCAATGCCTTCACTCAGAATTCCCAGAACATTGGAAGGTGTTTGTAGAACCGCACCTGGTACATCGTTATCATCAGCTGTTACGTTGTGCCTCAGGAAGAACTCGCCGGAAAGGGCGCAGGGCACACCGGCGGCCACGGACAGCCTCCCACACGCCACCACCAACAACAACACCACTAAACACCTCATGGTCACCAACACTTAAAAAGACTAAAACAAAGTTCTCAAATAAACTCAGTTCTGTGACACACTCGCGAGCGCGCGTTCGTCTTGTCGACCCGAGAGCGCGGCGCGTGCTCCCTCATCGATGCGCCTTCCCGGACTGACGGCCCACAGCCAATGAGCTCCGCAAACCGCACCGCGCACAACTTTTAATATAGAACTCAAATAAAATAAAGCTTTTTGAATTCCGAATCTGGCATTAATTTAGCGATCGGACAATTATTAGGATGACGTCACGTATTCACGATCCGTGTAAAATTTTTAAGATGTAAACTATAAAGTTGGTAGAATTGTCGGAGCGATGCGAATTGTCGAATTTTGGTACGAATCATCGAATTGATGATTGTCGGAGCTTTTTATATGGCTGTAAAGTGTTGTATAAAAAGTGTTGGTATCGTAGTTTTTTTGCGCGTCGGTGTTGTTTGTAGCATTCTCGTCAGACAGTTGGACGTGTCCGTGTCGCGGCTCTGCGGTGATGCGCGCGCACGGCTATCGAGCGTCGCGGCCACTAGTCGCTCATCCACGCTGAGACACGACGGCTGCTCAACGCTATAGTAAATAAAGATTAGCACAATAAGTTCTATTGTCTTTGATTGTAAAGCTAATCCACTACAATGATCATTTTTGACGGTAAGCCTCTTGTATTTAAGGAATTTCCTTTCAAAACTTCCTTAAAAACACTTAAAAAGAAGAAGTGTTTGTAAGGAGCATCATATTTTCCTCAAAAATTGTTTACTGGTAAACACGTAGTAGCAATAATACCATAAAATCATATTAAGAAAAAACGCTCTTTTAAAAAAATCAACGAAACGCTCACGAGGCGTTCAGTTTTTTCTCACAATTAATTCAAAACAATTGACAAATTAACCATGAACTCCCAAAACACAAGACAAAAGTAATAAAAATTTATTTCATCTAAATAATCAAGTTAACAACTTCTAAATCGTAAAAGTTATGACTGTATCATAAATAGTTTATCTTTCATCTACATAGCTCACCTAATGTTCAGGGATATGACGAATATAATGAGGCAGACATGTTTCGAATACCGAACACAATAATTAAACGTTCTAAAGCCACAATTTCCAATGTCAAGGCTGGAGACTCGAGCTGCATACAAAAGTATATATACACCAAGTAAACCAACCAGCCTTCTCCTTTTAACCTTTTTAGGGTTCCGTACTCAATGCCAACGGGACCCTATTACTTAGGCTTTGTTGTCCGTCCATCCGTCCGTCTGACACAGGGCTATATGTTTTGAACCGTAATAGGTAGATACTTGAAGTCTTCACTACTTGAAAATTCAAGTATTTCCAGTAGTGAAAACTTTATGAAAACGTCAAACTTCTTGGCAGCTTTTCTCCATACGGAACGACCAATCGTAACTGTGCACCTAGCTTCTGACGTTTCATAAGTGCCCATGTAGGTTTATGTGAAACAAAATATTTTGAATTTTGAATTTTTTGAATTTCACTGATATTCATAATCTGTGAAAATTTCAAGTCGGCCGCTATAACACCAAATAATATAAATAAAATCGAGTTTAAAGGTTATTTTTTACACTTACAGGAAGCGTGTTTCTTTTTTCACTAAAGTATTAAAAACAATATGACATGTAATTATGTAGTGTTGAACATTGTACCGTGGTACGGAACCCTTCGTGTGCGAGTTCGAATCGCACTTTGCCGCTTTTTTGTAGTAATAGACAATGGTAGAGCGTCGAAACTGACCCATTCGGATGATGAATGCGTGGAGATGGCATATTTTTAATTTATCACCGATAGATAATCCAGGTAGGTACGTTCATTGAGGTTCTTTGGCCGCGTCGCCGCCCGCCGCGCCACTATTGTTAGCGAGCGGTCGTGGACAAGGCATAAGCGACAGCGGGTCACATTTCTAGCATTGATGAAATAAATTATGAAAAGTTTTTCAGTATTTTTTTGAACAGATATTTAATGACGCTACACATTTTCGTAAACGATTACTCATCTGTTGCATTTTGACATTTCAACAACATTCATTGCGTTATATTTACGTAGTTGAGCAGATTTTTTTTTTAACTTTTCAAGCAATGGATTAGCAGTCTGTTTCAAAATGATTTTGATTGATCGTATATTACGTAATTAGGGTACAGGTATAATTATGACTTGCTTCAAAAACGGTGAAGGAAAACATCGTGAGGAAACCGACATGCCTGAGAGATATTTCTCGACAGGATGTGAAGCCAAGTCAGAGGCCCATCCATGGGCGGCTTTAAAACTCTGACACCAGGTCAGTCATTAACCACACGAAAAGAGGAAAAAGTGAAGCAAAGAAAGCAATTGTCGAAGCAAAAGGAGTATGTAAGGATCATAGCATGTGGCGGAGGAGGCGTGAATTTATATATGTATGTGTATGTTATACCCATTTTCACCAACACTAAGTGACATTTAACTAAATAAAAGTGCACTGTTGGATTTCCAACGCTAAGCTCAGCGCTGAGAGTTGAAAATCCAACGGTGCACTTTTATTCATGCGCATGATGATGCTGATCTAGTAACCACGGCGCACTGGAATTGGTATCCTGTTAATTGGTCACAGTTACCTCGCTTAACGGATTGATTATCACAGTTATCGACCGACACCTTTGGTGTGTTGTAATAATTAACTTAAGTAAGTTATAAGTATTCCTTTCGAAGGTTACTTAGCGTGGTAATAAGTAATAATCATATGCTGTGTAAACAGATTACTGGAACATTGTTTTTTATTTTATTCCATTCGAGGAACTTACAGCTAACTTACACAGTGTTCTTAAACAACATAAAATTGAAGGCCATTTACAAGTTTCCACTGATAAACAAAGTTATTTTGTTCAAAGTAGTGCGATACATTGCTGCCATGCTAATCCTAACTATATGCAAGAGCGGATCCATGGGGGCCCTGCGCCCCCTCCCTGAATCCGCCCTGCCTCCTTCCCCAAACGGTTTATTTAAAAAAAAACGAATTCTTGAATGGACTGGCCTGAATGCATCTCTATCAAGAAGTTGCTTCAATAATGAACGCTTAAGTAGGCTACTATTATAATATCTTCATTGAAAAAGAATTAATACCAAAAACAGCAAAGAATACATGATATATGGGAGACACTTCTAATCTGTCCGGCCCTTGTGCCCTTCCCAGAAATAAATCCTGGATCCGCCCTTGACTATATTATAAATGCGAAAGTGTGTTTGTTTGTTTGTTTGTATTGATGCACAGATCTATTCCCATCCAATACCAAGAGCTAATACGATTTGGTATTAGTTTATTTCCGAATTTATTTTTTATTCCCAACGAGTACTTACCACATTTTTTTTAATAAAAAATCTATTACTAACGAATACCAAAGCGTGACTTTTTGTACACTCAGCTACACAAAGTTTTATTTTATTTTCTAACATTTACATACTATGCTATCGTAATAGTGGGACAAGTTAATTATAAATCAAATTGACACCCAACACCCAACGTCAATTTGCAATGTTAAAAGCCATTTGATACAACAGCCAAAGAATATAATAATAAAAAAAGAATAAACATCTTTAAAGTAATTGTAATTATAATATAAATAAAATATACGAGTAATAAAATACGGACAATTTAAGGTGGTCGCCAATTTGATTGACAATAAATTTCTGTGAATTTATAAAATAAATAAGCCTTCCTAATATCGCTTGTCCATTGCACCTCACGTCACTATATTTATGTGGTCCCAAACTACAGCCCGCACCGGCCATGACTGTTACCGTAATAAAAGGGACGTCTCATTTATTATTGACAAATATTTCGCGCTGAAAAAACTACGTATTGTACCCTAACGGAAGGCGCCACATTCTAAACTTTATTGTATTTATTACATGTACAATATACGAGCCACTTTGGCGGTACACTTTTATGACATAAATAATAAAAGACAGGAAATTATATCAATTCTTTAGTCAGTTGCAACGTGGGGCGCAAATGGAGGCATTTCTCGAGTGCGTTTATGTCTTTTGTATGTAAGAGCGCCGGCGCATCCTTAGATGTATTCTGCATTCTTGGTGAATGACTCCTTGGAACGATTACTGGGTAATAATAATATATTTTATTCATTAAATGCGTGGTAATGCTGGGTCTAGATGTACACTAGATTGAAATAGATTGTTATCTTAGTTTAATTTGAATGTGGTTGAAAAAACTTTTTTATCGTAAATACCTTTTCATTCAAGCATAATATCAAACGCTGTGTAAATTAAAATTTGGGGCGAGAGCTTCTTTCATCAAAACCATATTTTTCCAAAAATCTTCATTATTTTAACTCATACCTTTTCATTCTTCAACCTCTTTTCTAAACACCCCTATAAATTGTAATCAAATTAAACGGTTCCCATATATTAAACATTTGAATCGCGTGAGACGTGTCGCTTCATGTCGACACAAGTCTAAACGATTAGCACTGGCCGGCGCAAACGCATAAAAACTTTTTCAAGTAAAAAATAAGTTGAGTGAAAAAAAAACGAACCGTGCACAATGGCCGGTGATACCGTGAAAAATGTTCACAAATAAAACAAGTGTTAGATCACCCGGGAAGACGGTTATACGGTTCTCAATACGTGTGAAACTTGAAGATGTAGAAATATCATCAGCTTAACTTGTTCTTGTGAGGATTTTAGAATTACGAACCTACCTAAAACGGATTAAGGAAAAAAAGAAAAGGCAAATGTACTTCCTTCCTTACTTAATAGTGCCACGTCTATTTGTCTATGCATAATGAACAATATTAGATACTTATAATTTAATCCATTAGAATGAGAAACAGTAGGTTCAGAATCAGAATCATTTAAGTAAATAAACGCAAACATTTGGTACTGCTCCCCGGTTTCACAATTACACTTTAGAAATTGCATGAAAATGTAACAAATCCGAAACCTCTTTCCTTATTCAAACGCACCCTCCCATTGCCAATCAAACACAGCCAGTTAAGTGCCAAGCTGTGTGGCACCACCACGCATCCGCAAACACGCCACGTCATCATTCACCTCCAAACAGAAACCCTGATGAGCTCACAGTCACCCCACAATGCTAATGGGTTACCCAAAACCTTACCTGATCACTCGCTTACTCGACAACTTCAAACCAATTAATCATTCGAATACGGAGCTTCAATTTTTGACAACTAAAGGAATTTTAATCGAATTCAATACATTGAAAACGATTCCGACATTCTAGTGATTCACAATCGAATAACTACTCGATGAATGGGAATTTTAAATCTTTTGTGGAGATGTGTTTGGGCAATTTAGTTGGTGCACAAATTAAATATACCAATACCTTTATAATGGGATACCTACAATCAACACTCATCAAGAAGGTTTATATGGTTTACATTTTTCTTTCTTGACTGATTCAATGCAGATGAATACTTTCATAGCAAATATTTCTTAAAAACATGTTAGTTATTTGTCTTACAATAATAAAAACTCCATTTACAGCTCTCAAGTTCTACAAAACATTAAAAAATCGAGATGGTTTCAATACTTTTAAAGAAACACAAAAACAAAAGTGAAGGTTGTCCAACAAAAGCTCCGCCGCGCGCACAAAAAAGATATTATTACGGTGAATGTTTCCTTGTAACTGTGTCACTGCACTTTAAATGCAACAAAACCAGGATAATATGGCGAGCTGGAGGAAATTAAACGAAGCTGTTATTGTCTGTAAGAAATAAAACACCATATCATCTTTGAGGACTGTTTGATGTGGCTGAAATGATTATGATGACGATGAAATCATATTCGGATACTGAAACAGTCAACCACGTGTCGATTAGATTAGAATTAGATAGCAACAGCGCCATTCACACGTTCTCCCATAAATTCATGATGTACTGTAGAGGCTGTCTAAAAAGTTTGTAGCATGCAACCTCCGTGAGCCCTTGAAAGTAGATGGCTTGAATAAGAGATAAACATTGAATTTATATTAATTAATTAATAATAATAACTAGCTGCGTCCCGCGGTTTCACACGCGTAAAGTAGTTTTTTCTTTTAATAGGGATTAAAAGATGTTCCCGTGGGAATATCAGAATAAAAAGTATTTTACGCCCAGTGGCCTCAGCTATCTACTAGTGAAAGTCTCGTCCAAATCGGTCCAGGCGTTTCGGAGATTAGCCGGAACAAACAGGCAGACAGACAGACAAAAATAAATGTGTTTTTTTTTGTATGGATCGTATATACATTCATTTGCATTTAGTAAAAAGCTGTTATTTGTACATTACAAACAGACACTTCAATTTTATTTATTTCATTAATAATATGTATGTATATGTATGTATGTATATGTGTGTACAGTCAGTCAAATAAATAATATGTTATAATAATTGAATTCTTAGAACCAATAATTATTCGAGTTGTACCGCTAAGAAGTCTTTCATTTCATGTTGTACCGGTACCGTTGGCTCCTGACGAGTCTACAGTACTTATAACAACACACATTCCCTTCCCTCCTTCTATTATTGTTGTCTCTGAAGAAGGATCACTTCATTAGTAAAGTAGACTCCTCAATAGGCCGAGAGAGGCTCAGAACAAGCGACTATATTTCACGTCACCGGCCCGCATAGCGACCGTCCAGTTAACTGTTACAAATGTTTTCCTATTGTCAGGCTGCCTGACTCATTAATTTCGCACTGAACGGTGAAAGAAATTTGGCCACTAAGGCTTCTGGCACACTCGCGACTTACGTTTGCGACTTGTTGCCAATAAGAAAATGTTGCGATTAATCGATGAAAGAAATTGAGGACACAATTAAAACCTCCGTTATTTTTGAACATTGCCTCCTACTGACCTGCATGCGTAGCATGAAAACCATATAAACGAGTTTTTTTTACGGTTTTGTCGACGGAAGAATACACAAAATCACAGTTTTTTATTGTTTATCTGTCATTTTGTCTAGAAAGAAGAAAGAAAAATATTTTATTTGGGATACGCACAGGAAATACAAACAGTAATAGTAAAACGTAATTATAAAAAAAAAAAACATAAGGGAGCATTAAAAAAAGAACAAAAAATTTAAAACATAACGACCTGTGCGAGGCTAAAAAGGCAGCATATGCTGCGATATTTAAATCGTCTATTGCGTCTATTCTTCCGTTAACAAAAACCGTTTCTATTGGTAGTCATGCTAAGCGTTTTGCTGGACTGTCACATAAGCCTCTCTGTAAAGCCGAAATTTGCTAGAGTAGGTAAGCAGGTTGGTAACGACTGTGCAGAGCCAATGCATCCTCAGATTTCAAGACAATGCTGCAATGATACCGAACACGTTTCCATGTTCCAGCGGCGAGTGCCACAAATCATCGAAGCGCCATCGACGTTCTGACATCTCATCTCCCTACTACACCTTTTTGTAAACTTGCGATTCGGCGCATTAACCAATCGCGATTGCCACGACTAAAGTATTGCGTGCTTCAGCCCTAACTCATGAAGACGTTTTGTTTGAAGGTGCCGAACAAAGAAGCACTTTGTTTAAGATATTGTTTCTCTTTTTATTCACTCGCCTTTTTAGGCGGGAGCTTACTCTTATTTGCTTTCATTGCGCGAAAAATTTGTTTGCTACAATTCTGCGATTATGAGATTATGGTACGGGTCGAGTTGTGTTTGTTCGCCCTGATTTATATTCTGATTTCATATTTTAATATTACGCTACAAAAATGTATTAGGGACTAAATGTACAAATATATTTTCAGTGCCTGTAATTAATATTACCTATTTACTTGCCCTGGTTTTAAATAATTCATGCTGACCGTAATATAGCATTCATTGATTAATATGTGCGAAACAGGATTTTGTTTGAAGAAATCGTGAATTACAATCTTATTTATTCATGCCTGCAGATGTCCAAAACATCAAGTTCCTATCTAATAATGTACCAACTTAATAATAATAATAACAGTACAATATCACCTTCTCAACACTCAATCATAACTTACAAGAGTACCCACACATCCCAAGGTGCCTTGGTTCCACTGGCGGACATTACCACTCTATCATCACACCTCAATGGATGGCCGTCATTTATCAGGCGGTGTCGGCACCACACATAATGCTCCTTCATCAGATCCCATGCATACAATGTTATAGTGTGACCGAAGTAGGTAATATGAGGTGCGAGTCGCGATAATAGTTGCGTAGATCAAGGCAAAGACATTTGTATTGTCTATACAAAAAAAGAATATTATACAGGGTGGCATCGACGCGAAAACTAATACCATGGATTCAGTACATGATTTTGAACCCGCGTTGAAGTTTTTCGTCGGTTATTTAAAAAAAATCTGCTGTTCCATAGAAAATTGCAATACCTACGCGGTCAAAATGAATGGAACAGCTGATTTTTTTTTAAATAACCTACGAAAAAAGGCAACGCAGGAGGGTTCATAATCATGTACTGAATCCATGGTATCAGTTTTCGCGTTGATGTCCCTGCCACCCTGTATACAGTATAGAATCTTCTTTTAATATTAAGGCGAATGCGTCAGGGTAGCCCGCGAAATTCAATTTTTTTTACGTATTTTGCAAGCGCGACTAAAATATGATTCGCGACCGCAATAAATATAGCTTTACAGTATTATAATCATTAGAATCAGCAATACAACTCTTTATGTTAGAATAATCCTAAAATGTCATGATTTCATGAAATAGTCATTAAATGATAAATGGATTTTAAGAACTTACTAGACATTCAATAGGATTATAAGAACTTAGAGAGTTATTGATGATTTCTATGATTTTATAATCTATTCTACAAGTAAATATTTGATACGGCAGCAAATCATATTTGGATTAACATACAATCTGATACTGACCTGCAAATTGCAAAAAAATAAAAAAAATTCGCGAGCTACCTTGACGCATCCCTCTTAACAGCATTTTAAAAAACCTCTGTGGATTTGGTTCTATACAATTATGGTTCAACTGATCGGTTCGGCATAGCAAGCAAAAAATTCACCACTACACTTATATCGACGATTTAACTCATAGGTATCAATTTTAAATATTCCGCGAGATTCTTAAAACACCAGAGGCTACTTTATAATTGGCGATTGTACTGCAAGTTGTACCTACAGGCGTCCTGAAATAAGACCTTAATTAACGAAAATTTTGATTGATTTTGCGGCGAAACAACAAAAGAACTTTCTCGGAGGCTGCGCAGGTCGGCCACAGCCCTGTGCTTCCCATCAAGAAAACTCGGCATCTTGTTGAGAATTCCTCAACTTTTACGAACTAATTAGGTAGGTACACGCGGCTAACACCTGGCATAGAGTACCTTCACGAAACACAGCATATTATGGTAATTAAGTATTTATTAAAAACGCGAGAAATTCTGGTAATTTTCAGCAGTTTGAGACGATATTTTCTTTGGGCTCCGGTCGGTTAGCTAGGTACTAGAACCTACCTAAACTAGTTAATAATTAACATTTAACAAGAAAAGCCTTACCTAAATACCTACCTAAGTTCAAGGATATTATCATAGATACCACAGGACTATCATAGGTTTCACATCTTACCACTGCATGAGCGCAGACGCATTGCAGATATGACGCACTTATTTAAAATCGCAAATGGTACTATAGATTGCCCTGAGTTGTTTGGTAGTTTAGGATTTATAGTTACGCACTGCAAAACGTTTCGCAAACCTAGCTCGTTACATGTCCCTCATTCCAAGTCCGCGTACAGAATTCAGACTAAACCGTGCGAGCAGTTTTAATAAACTGTCTAGTGAACATGATATTTGGATATATATCCAAATATCATGTTAATAATAAATACCAGTGTTTCTCGGCTTGAGCGTTTATTTCGTGAAAAGCTTCTTTACGGAAAATACTAATTGTTTTTGGTATATTTCTAAGGCCGCTTGCCCATTGGTCGGTATTTTACCGCGCAGTACTGTACAGTACTGCGCGGTACTGCTTATGTTTCCTCACTGGTCGGTAAGCACTCTGTACCGAATCGGTACTGCACACAGATATAGATATACCTAGATAGCGCAAGAGCATCTACTTCGCGTGCCCGAACGTGGCTCAGTGTGTCTCATTTTATATAATATAGTCTATGGTCTGCGCCTGTCCGCCGCGCTAGTTGGACATAAATAATAAAATAGAAAATGCCTATATTCGTAATACTTTACAGCTTTTTACTAGGAACGGTTGATGTGACGTTGAGTGTTAACAGGTTATGACTATCGAAACAAGTGATACTATCGTATTTTGCTTCAGTTTCATGGTATAGGCGATTTGATAATTTTTTTTAAATGCCACGCATGGTTTTCATACAGATTGTGATACTTGCCTTATCTAGGTATTATTATATATCTATATCTGTGTACTGCACTGCTTTCATCTAGAATTCCAAATTCAAATTAATTCAATTAGTACGAGAGCGCATGACCAACATTTTTGCCTTATCGTTTTACGAACAAAATCGTATAAAAACGATAGATTTGGTTATTCTTAAATTCAAAAATCCTATTTTCAGAAATTTTCCGCATCTTCTGACCTGACCGCATTTTTAAATATGTCGATAATTCTTTTTTATCATGTTTAAAAATGATAGATTTTACATAAGTACCGAAAACACCATTTTCAGAAACCAGTAGCTTCGAGTACGTACCCAAGAGACCATTTGAGAAAATTAAATATGAGGCAAACAATAAAACCCGTATTCAATCCATCTGAAAATGTTTTCTGGTGAACATTGGTCAGTTGATTCGAATACGTCATTTTTGGAAATGTGCTCAGGCCACATTTGACACGCAAAGTGACGCAAATGAAATATCTGAAAACAAACTTTTTAGTAATCAAATTACGAAATCTTTGTATATTTTTATTATCAGACATATTGTGATGAAACCGTCTGCCAATTTTTTTTGACATAGCAGAAATAGGCTCCCATAAAACTGTAACGTTTCTAACCGGTACTGTACTGCCCACCGAGTCGGGTTCATAATCATCAAAACGTAAAGATTTTTTTACAATTATTCCAGTAAAACGATGTGACATGGTTTTGGTCATGGGCTCTTGTACTATATAATTCACTTGTTTTTTGTTTTTCCCCAGTTTGAATGAATTATCTCTAAATTTCCCTAAAAATCTTCAAATTTCCTTGGTTTAGGGAGCATGATTATAAATAATAAGGTAATGGCACAATTAACATGGTAAATTTGATGAATTTCATTCATTATGAGTTTGTGTTGAGGGAATAAATCGGTGGTGGAATAAATCGAATGCTTTAATAAATCGGTGGTGCCATAGAGTCAAGTAATATATTGGGTGCTGCCTACTATAAACAATAAGGTTACCAACTTAAATTCATATTAACCCTAAAATTCCACAAATCCCTGTCAAAATAAAATATCCCTAAACCAAACTTAATATTGGTATTTTTTCCCTAAAACAGGGAGAAATCTCTAAAAGACTGCGCGGTAAGCTTCCAGTACCGATGCAGTAAAATGCGTGACGTCACGCAGTACCGAAACGATATCGCCCCGCACACTTACCGACCAGTGGGCAAGGGGCCTTAGTTCGTAATTTATAGTGTACTATTGTTTAATATGTATTTTATACCGGCCTTTAATTTCTTTTTGTATTGTTTAAGAACACTGTGTAAGTTATAGTTGTGTTTCCCGAATAGAAGAAAATAAAATAAATAAATACTAAACTAATTGCTTATTAACAGTTTTCTACTGACTGCTAACGGAGCAGTGGTGGCCCAGTGGTAACAGCCCCGACTTACGAGTTGTAGGTCGTGGGTTCGAACCCAAGCAGGCGCTTTAATTTGTGTAAATAATTTCATCACCACTGCTCTCAAAACGGTGAAGGAAAACATCGTGAGGAAACCGGCATGTCTAGAACTAAAAATTCGAAGATAAGTGACATCTACCAACCCGCACTGGGCCCGCGTGGCAGATCACAGCCCACTCCCTCTCACAGAGAGGAGGCCTGTGTCCCAGCAGTGGGAACATTAATAGGCTGATGATGATGATGATGACTGACTGCTTTAATTATTTTCAAGAACGATAAATGTGTTAGTTAACTATTAATTTGCAGTTTGAACAAAAACTGCAGGTAGTGGCTAATAGAGATAGTAGGTAATTTCAATTTACAACCCCTGGATTCAACGCATAGTTAGCCTTTCATTCAGACTGTTTCTTCTAAAATACATGGACTAAAGCATCGTATAGCACTCATCCTACGACAATATATATTATAATATAAATCTGACAACAGTTACAACAACTACAACACAGTTAAGTCTAGCCGCGTTTAGCTCCGTCAGTTATTACTTCGTTAGGTCTAATTTCTATTTAATTACTTTGTGTTAGGCTGCTTTGTCCCCTGCAGAGGGTAAGGCAAGGCTAATTGACTCAACCACTGTAGTCTCTACATTTTTAGACAGGCTTTCGTGGTAAGTTATTACAAGGGTTAAATAAATTTTAGGGACAAAAGCATTGCTTTAAAATTGCTATTAGGGTGAGGTTGCATTAGACGTACCAGCGCCAAAGTCATACCACAGCAATATCTGGGCCCTATAACACAAAACTTTACAAGTTACAATTTACGAAGTAAATCTAACAATTGTAACGGAAAAACCTTACAAGATATGTAAATTGTAGTGACAAGTCTACAATTTACATATTTGAAATGTCTGTTTTACGCAATATTTTCTAATACCTAATACCTACATCTTAGGCTTTTTTTTTATCAAAGCTTAATAAATAAAGATTTATAGATGATGAAAAAGATTTTGATGAGTTTAAATTAAGTGCCCTAAAAACTACAGCAGTTTACCCTTAGGGCTCAACCTTACCCTATCATCTAGCACGCCAACATATCTTCATATTTAAGCGCTACAACCTTTTAAAAACTCCAATATTCTAGAAGATAAAGCTGGGCTTATGTGGTATTATCTTATCCTACCGTTCAAATATTAAGTTTCAAGATTCACTATTTTTCGTTGGATGTTGCTTTACCAAGCAAAACCTACGAAATCTCTACTAAATCATTTATTTATTAATTTAAAGTTATTGACCTCGATTTGACGAATTTATAATCCCATTTTATTAAACTTGAACATTATGTATTGTATTACCTATTTCAATTTTTTGACATGGTAAACTTGTATTCATTTTGATTGAATTTGTTAATAATATTGATATTGAGTCAGTCTTTATTATTATTGCTTAAACTGTTTGCATGTTTGTAGTTAAGGTAGTTAGTATAAGGATCATTTTAACCTTAACATCTGTAACTTGTACCTACATTCTGTGCAAATAAAGAACTATTCTATTCTATCTCCTCCCTCTTCTACGGTATCTCCTTTTGTAATTTTTTCTCTATTTTAAGAATCCGGGTGGTATCATAAAAGTTTCAGCGGCAGATCAGTCGACAAGTGAATACCAACAGCTAATGTAAACTCTTCTATTATTGTTCTCAAAAACGTAAGTTACGTAACATTGACTTTCGACAAGTCTGTGAAAGGTCAAGACGTTTGATTAAAATAGGGTAGGTTATATCCGTTCTTATTGTTTTGGGCTTAACTCAGGATCTATTGTAAAGGTTGAGAAATCTTGGGCCACCTAAACTAAATCAGAACGACCAACCGTTTGATTAAATTTTTATCGAATCTCATCTTGATAGAGCAGTGGTGGCCCAGTGGTAACGGCCGCGACTTACGAGTTGTACGTCGTAGGTTCGAACCCTGACAGGCGCTTTACTTTGTGTAAATTATTTAATCACCACTCTCAAAACGGTGAAGGAAAGCATCGTGAGGAAACCGGCATGTCCAAGAACATCCACCAACCCGCACTGGGCTTGCGTGGTGGATTACGGCCTACTCCCTCTCACAGAAAGGAGGCCTGGGTCCCAGAAACAAAACTAGAAAAGTTAGGATAACGTGCTTATCAGCTGTTATCACTAGATAAGCACGTTTCACAGTCATCCTAACTAGCCTCAACTGCCCTAAAAAATAATGGTGCTATAACATCATAAGTGGTGGGTACCACTCACGAAGCTACACAACAAAAATACTTTCCCAAATTCACACGGCGTCCAAGCTATGAATTACAATATTACAATAAAACCGTCACAATACAATCTAATATAAGTCCGTGGCTGAATGGAGCGGGTTCACGGAAGGGTCCCACAAATCATCGCCGCCTCATACGCGTGTAATTATCCCGAGCCGGACCCGCCCGATAAGATCTCTATAGCCGCTAATCTCTGGAGAATAACGCTGAGAAGTTCCACTCTTGGATGTAGAAAGCCGCAGTGGGATAGGGAACTTTAACATAGAAGTACTTAACCCTATATTTTCTTCGATACAGACCATTCTAATACTCGTAGACGTAATACTATAGGTTTTGCCCCTAGACTAGCATTGAGATTATTCTGAGTCTTGTAACCTTTGGTTTTGTACAATTTTTACATGTTAATCATAATTATATGAAGTTGGCGATTCCTATCTGACTACTCCGAGAACAAACTCAGAGGCCGTAGTCTCTTTTAAAATCCAGACATAATCTTGGTCAGATCATATAAAGACCATGTAGATTGGTGTTGATTGATTGCACTAAGATAGTCTCCTATTAGTACATAAAAAAGTTATTATACTGGACTCAGAATAGTCTAAGTGGAACTCGAACATATTATCACTGACTTCAATAGCCGAACTGCCATCGAAGTCAGTGATAATCTGTGACTTTCTAATTTATCAGAAATCCTATTCAGTACCCGGAACTTGTTGTGGGTTGTTGAAGAACTATGTCTAGTCTGGATTACACTAAGTAATCTACGAAAAATATGGGTTGTATGGAGTTTTTTTTACCGACCTCCGTGAAATTGATCCGCGGCAATCCTGTAATCCTCCAAAGCAGTACAGAACTTCTGTTCCTCATTATTCGGTGCCCCTAATCCAACAGTTGTGTGACTAAGGCTGCAGGAATGTGCGCGGGCGACGCGTTGTCCCCCGGGAACAGCCTGCGCTTGTACACATAACAGATAAGTTCAAAGGGACTACTCCGTATTGACAAATTGGAAAAAACACATGCTTTCTTAGTAAACCGATATGATAAAATACATATGTGATAGTAAGGCGTATAGAGAACATTTAAAGAAAGCGACATTTAGGCCTTCAATCCTGCAATTTAATTTCTGAATTATGGATGTCGAAACCTAAAAGATGACAATATAATAGATCCCTGAAAACCCTGAAAGACTACCTACTTTAACTTTCGGTTTACAAAACTGTGTTTCATTTTACTCTTTTCGTCTCCGGGGAATAATCGTGGCCGGTTTATTTCACGTTTGGCCCTTTATCATAAACTTTTTGAACCTTCTAACTTCCTTAGCAAGCGGTATGCGCCTGCGCCTCGCGATCGAGATCCGCCGCGCATTCCAGCCAGTCGCGATCCCGCTCTACAGATGAAAGGACGATTCTTTATTTTTAAGGATTTATAAACTTGTCTTAACGCTGGGATAAACGCATTTTTATTCAAATATTCCGACTGCTTCTTTTATTTCATTCACGTAGGTACTCGTACGACAATATCTGCAATTCCATTTCATGAATCAAGTGTGAATCCATTTCATGAGTCCTGTGGCCGCAAATTTAGCTTAGGCTATACTTTTCACAAATTCGCAATTAGATACTAATACTAATCGATGACTATCATCTGAGTTTGTTCAAGGTTCATAAGAATTATCTTTGTTTCAGTGACTTCCGCGATAGTTTTCATAAAGAGTCCACCTTTTCGCAAAAGTCTTCGCTAGATCACTTGACGAAAATTAGAGTGTCTTCCTCGTAATTCCTGCTATCTAATTACGTTTTGTTTCATTTTGACAGTTCAACAACATTCATTGCGTTATTTACGTCGTTAAGCAGTTTTTGTTTTCGAACTTATGAAGCAATGGATTAGCAATCTGTTTCAAAACGATTCAAATTCTGATTGATCGTGTATTACGTAATTAGGGTACAGGTCAGCTTTCGAATTTCTGGTAAAAGCATAGCAAACCTGCATCTAAGACTGCCTAGTTTTGTACTCTAGGTATCTAAACACACAAACTAGAATTTCACATCCACCCCAATGACCTACACGCTCAAGTAAATTGACGCGACACAATTGAACGTATATTACCGTTCTCCCTACGCGTCTCACATTTGCCACAAAGAGCATCCGTAGCCAGCGACCGACAAACTCCAGACATAACAAAGCAAGAGCAACTAATACATGTACATTATTGTACTAATAGCGAAACTGTTTAGTGTACATAGTGCATTCAGCTTAATTTGATCCGTAGGCAACTGCACTCGCCTAATTTAAAGTAGTTCATCATAATTTTCGAATCAATTCGTCAAAACGTTCTTTGAAAGAGGAAAATGCGACCATAACAATGCTTGACAGATAAATGATAAAATGATGACATGAAGATGAAAGGAGATGATTTAAATATAGGGAAGATGAGAAAGCTCTGCTGAAATGCAAAGGAACTCATGTAGATCGAAGTCGAGCCTTAAGACGGCGGCGACCCTTGAATTGTCCATATAAATAAATAAAATAAAAAATAAAAAAGCCTTTTATTTCTTCCAGAAAATGTTAGTTTACAAGTTGATTAGTTTGTTGGTTTAATTTTATTTTTATTTTTTGGATATGTTATTCTTAGCGTACTTATAGTAGGATATACATATTTTTAATATAAATTATTCTGTAAGAACCCCTCTGCAGGTAAAGGCCTCCTTCAAAATGAGACAGTTTTCTCTAGATTGTGCTGTTTGTGTCCAGTTTGGACCCGCTATGCGTTTTATTTCGTCCTCCCATCTGATGGAACGTCTCCCTTTTTTTCTTTTGCCTACTTAATTGTCCATACAAACGTTATACCTAAATCATTTGCAATTTGAGCATATTTCCATTATATTATGTTGATATTCGGATTTAGACAGTATTTATCTAGGCTTATACATCTTTTTTTTTCCAAAATCTTACCTAAATTACATGTTTTCATACTGTTTTTTCTGTATTATAAACAACAATATTTGGAATATTGTTTCAGCAGCAGCATAGCCTATATTATCAAGTTACAAAGTTTAGAAAAAATTATGAAAGAATATTAAGTTTTCATTCATAATTTTTGGTATTACGGAACACATCCAAATTTATCATAAATTCCGATAGCTCGTAACAACGCTAACAACACACAACACACATAACACACAACAGACACAGACAACAACAACACAACAGAACAGAGATAACAATATTCCAAACGCATTTTCCTCCCATCTCGACTTGCAGTTGCGAGCCGTGTTCGCCCTTTTTACCAACTTTATTTGATAACCACAGGACCTACAACAACAATATAAACAATATTCTATTCTAAACATACAATGTTGAAAGTGGGCCTCCCGGCTAACGAGAACTGAATTACCTATAAAACATCACAGTAAACTTTTTTTATTCGATGAAGCCTCCTCTTCCGAGCTTTTGACAACACACACGCATTCACACGCAAAGTTCTTCTTATAGGAACCACGTACCATTCCGTGGCCGACTGCAGGCGTCGTGTCGCCGCAATACGACTGCAGGTTTCTATGAATTTCTATGAAATACCTTCCGTACCTAGCGACACGTAGCCTTCATAGAAATACATAAAAATACTCATAGAAACCAGTAGTGTCGCCTGCAGTAGCCGCCTGCGGCGGTCGGCTACGGAATGGTACCTTAAGTTTTCTACGTGGACACCAATCTCTGTTGCCATGTGTACATGCACTGTAAAATATGATCGAGAGAACTTGCAAACAATAGAACTATAAGTCGTCGTAACAGTGACGTTATATCTTTGAAACAATCACGAAATACCCTCACAATGGACTGAGGTAATTGCGACTCAGCAACGGGCTTCAAGTTTTCAACTATTGTGTTAAAACTTTAGAACTTGTATGAGAAAAAATGGGGGAATTTGTTAAATGGTCTAGTCTATGTTCGTTTGCGTCATTTCTTCCCGACATGGCAATTCATTTTTATCTCTTATCTCATCACGATACAAAAGTTGATACCTAACTGAAACATTTATTTGGTCTTTGATATGAATTATTTTTCTTTGGCTACTTAAACATAGGGTATCAACAAAGACACAAAAGTTACAATTACGAAGCTCTCCCAAGTACCCAGTTGACCTCCTCGTAAGCACATAATGTGATGTTTAAGTAGGTACTTATAATATAGCCTTGTCGAAAAGTGGTAATGTTAATGTTTAAATTCATTCAATTTCTCGAAATAAATAGCTTCATAATAGATTTCAGGAAGATCGTCGCAACATGCGCTCGCGGCTAATGTCTGCCTCGCCTGGCCTACCCTGCAAAATCTGTACTGTGCTGTGCTGCTTACTGCGTCTCAGAATACGGTTAGCCTAATGCCTCCTTAGGGTACCTACGCACCGGGGTTGCGGGTAGTTTACCCACCCAAAAAAAAGAAAAAAAAAAGGGTACCTACGCACTATGCGGTTAGTCGGACCGCGGTGAACCGGACGGATCGCTGTTATTTGGCCAGCAGCCGCATCGCAGTGCGGATAAAAACTATTTTCTCGTACAGACGGCAGACCGCGTTCCGGCTAACCGCATAATGCGTACCTAGCCTTAGTCTGGTCGCAAGCACTACTGCTGAGCATAAGGTCCTGGGTTCGATTAAAGGGTCGGGCAAAGTGTTATTGGGTTTTGCCATCTGGATTTTCTCAGTAGCAGCCCGGAGTCTGGATTTGTACCCGGTTGATGGCAATAGGCTCGCCCCATATTAAATAGAACTTACCTGGCGAAACGTGGGTGTACTTATAGGTACCTAGCTAATTGACTCAGGCGTGACTGCGGAAATCCATCATAAAATACAATAGACGACGTATATTTAGTAACTTAATCCGTGTATATTTAATAACTTAATCTGTTCTTAAAGAGTCCTAAAGAACCCTGTAAGAAATCAACACGTGTTTCAACTCTCAACGAGGCATCCTCAGGATGACGATTGACTTGATGCGAACTCGGACACGACGTGTTGCTCACTTTGCGTCCAGCTCTTGTCGTGGCAACACGTCGTGTCCGAGTTCTCATCAAGTCAATCGTCATCCTGAGGATGCCTCGTTGAGAGGTGAAACAGAACAGTTAAGCGAATTAAGTTACTAAATATACGTTGTCTATTGTATTTTATAGGCACCTACACCTGTCTGCCCAACCCTTCGGGGAATACGGCGTGATGTTATGTTAAAAGTACAGATTGAACAGATTGCTGATCAGGAGCCGCTGCTCATGAACTCATCCCTTTGAAATAATTCCTAGTAACTTTAAAGACATTGCTGGGCAATGGAGTGCAATCATTTGCTGGGATATACAGGATACACTGACCAAGACACGCTAGGGAAACTTCAGCTCTTTGAAGCTAGGACTACATTGTCGCGATAAAGCAACTACACATCGCTCTCTGTTTTATGCTGAGGCCACATTGTCGCGAAAAAGCGAACTAGCCTAAGCGCGTCGCGAAAAAGTGAACTACACTACTTACTCAGCGAGGCGTAGAGAGGCGTCGAGCGCGCACATTGTCGCAATAAGGCGAACTTCACTTCGCGCGCTCTCTGATCACAGAGAGACGTTGAGCGGTGTGTGAAAGAGAGTGCGCGAAATTAAGTTCGTTTTATCGCGACAATGAAGTCGTAGTAAGAGAGAGCGCGCGAAGTTCGCCCTATCTTGACAATGTAGCCGTAGCATAAAGGATGCTGGCAGCTAGACGGCAATCTTTCCCAAGGCCACGGCTGTCATCTTATCTACACCCAGATTATGTAAAACGGTTTTAAATTGAAACGCTTTACCTAATAACGTGCGTAATTTTATTGTAATCAAACGCTGTATAAGCTAGTAAGTACCTAATGGCAAATCGATTTTATGTAAATTCTAGTATAGGTATAATGGATTAATATTGTTCATGTTGCTGAGAGAACGACTGTGCCTCTCCTTGTCTTTTATTACGTACCTCCGATTTTTATATACTTTTGAACGTAAGCATTTATAGGGTCGACCCCATTTACACCACGTTCACGTGAGCATGGACCATTGAATAAAACGTCGTTTTCATTCAGTTAGGTACTTATATGAAAAAAGAAACAAACAATAAGTGAGTACGGAAAACAATGCCCTTTTTCCTTATTTTCTTTCATAGTCTCGTGGGAGTGCACACGCCAACTCTACGGTTTTTAAACTAAAAGGAAGTGTACAGCGGTTCAACCTTTTGCCGAATCATGATAGATTTTCTCCATTGCTTTACAGCCAAAGACATTAAAA
This sequence comes from Conistra vaccinii, assembly GCA_948150665.1. Taxonomy (NCBI): domain Eukaryota; kingdom Metazoa; phylum Arthropoda; class Insecta; order Lepidoptera; family Noctuidae; genus Conistra; species Conistra vaccinii. The sequence goes on along the minus strand of OX411317.1, from coordinate 8,962,700 downwards.
TATACGGGGTGGCAGTATATATAATTCTGGAAATGCGATTTTTCAGATTTTCTGCGTTGATATTTTTCGTCGGTTATTAAAAAAGCAATTAGCTATTCAATACATTTTGACCGCGTAGGTATTGCACTTTTGTATGAAACAGCAAACAGATTTTTTTTTTTTTATAACTGACTATAAATTTCAACGCACGGGAGCCAGAATCATGTACTCAATCCATGGTAACAGAATGCGCGTCGATGAAATGAAATGAAATTGTTATAAACAATTTCATTTACTATTCATTTAAGTACTTCTACTTATTTCATTTAGGTACTATGAAATTGTTATAAACAATTTCATTTACAATTACGATTTTTTTTTTATTTGACGTGTAAAAGTGATTCCAATATCCTATTTACAGAATATCTGTAAATAGGATATCGGAATCACTTTTACACGACAAATTAAAAAACAAAAATAAGCTAGATGAGGTCGGCGTTTCCTAACCGACTACTCTGAGAAGAAAGGCCGAAACAAACTCAGAGGTCGCAGTCTCTTTTAAAGTCCAGACATAATCTTGGCCAAGCCATATGAGAACCATGTAGATTACTGTCTGAAATGGTATTTTGAGGAAAGAACCACACCGATCTGAGTGGACCTGTCCAGTCAGTGCAAGCAATTTTCAATAATCGTGGAGCTCAACTCAGAACTAAGGAGCTCAACTGTCCCTGCCACCCTGTCTAGTGTCTACTTACCTTAAATATCTTTGTTTAACTAAATTAAATATCAGACTATACTCCATTTGAAATAAGATTAGACATTTAACTAAACCTTTTTGTACAGTCCGTTCAACCGATTTTGACTTCTATTGCGTTGGAGGCATGACAAATGGCAGCTGCAGTAAACAGTTGGTATTGTAACCACTTTTTTTGCTTCATGCCAGTACCAGTGCCAGAAATCAGAATCGGTTGAACAGACTTTAAAAAAGGTTTGTTTAATTATCTAATTTTATTTCAAACTAGATCTTCTGCCCGCGACTTCGTCCGCGTGGAATAGTTACTTTGGGCTAACGCTTAAAAAACCCCCCGATTTTGAAACATTCTTCATTGGTACTCCTATTGGTTTTATCGTGATGATATATAGCCTATAGCCTTACTCGATAAATGGGCTATCTAACACTGAAAGAATTCTTCAAATCGGACCAGTAGTTTCGGAGCCTATTCGGTACAAACAAACAAACAACCAAAAAAATATTTCCTCTTTTAATTAATATTAGTATAGATAGGAGTATAAACACACATTTTAATAAATATATCCGAAACTTTTTCAAACGCCTCAATACTCTACAAAAACGAAAGCGCTGATAAAAAAAGTTGCCATAACATTTCCCTAAAGGGTAAATGATGAGTTCGAAACACTTTTAGCCATGGCAACACTTTCGTACCTTTCTTACGGAAGCCAGGTGTAACTCAAGCCGAAGACGCGAAGTAAAAACTTTTTCTTTGCGTCATTAATCATTGCCAGAAGTCCGCTCAACACTCGTTGAAGAAAATGACTGTTTCACGGTAAAGCAGTTATTTATACTTTTAATTTTCAGCCGCTTGTGTAGTTTGTTTGAGTTACTTGAAACTTTTGGACGAATGTGCGGAACGGGAATATGACTAGAGAAATGGAGTGTACTTAAATAACATAAAAAACCGGCCAAGTGCAGAGAGTCGGACTCAAGGAAGGGTTTTTCTATCGAGCAAAAAACGCCGATACAAACACGTTGTTATATGGGGACCCTTTTTAATTATTAACTTTTTATTATTTGTTGTTATAGCGGCAATAGAATCACACAATCTGTGAAAATTTCAACTGTCTACCTGTTACGGTTTACGAGATACAGCCCGCTGACAGACAGACGGACGGTCGGACAGCGGGAGCTTAGTTATAATACCGTTTGGCACTCTTCAGGTATGAAACCCTAAAAATTAAGTTACATGAGCACTCCATTTCAATGACCCAGAAATATAAAAAAGTGGAACACAACATTCACGAATGCGCCATTGCTTTGAAGTAGCACTCACTTCAATGTTATTTGAATCAGTTTTTTACGGTAATACCAGTCTACCATGTATGTTATTTACTAGCTGCGCCCCGCGGTTTCACCCCCATAAGTCTCGATCCCGCGGGAATATCGGGATAAAAAGTATCCTATGTCCTAATCCAGGTCATGGTCTACCCATGTGCCAAATTTCATCCAAATCCATTCAGCCGTTTTAGCGTGAATGCGTAACAAATAAACAAACTCACTTTCTCATCACTACATACATAGTATACATATGTATAAAACAAAGTCGCTTCCCGCTGTCTATCTCTATGTATGCTTAGATCTTTAAAACTCCGCAACGGATATTGATGCGGTTTTTTTTAATAGATAGAGTGATTCAAGAAGAAGGTTTATTATGTATAATGCATGTATAATATAGTAAGGTATAATTTAAAAATTTATCACGCGGGCGAAGCCGCTGGCGGAAGCTAGTTTGTAATATTATAATATAAGGACTGCTGACCTAGTACTCGTACTTGTGCCCGAACCTACACACAATAACCCAGAAAATCTATATTGCCTACGAAATAAAGGACTTTACCTTGAGTAGGCACAGTACCTTGAGGGCTTCCCTAATGAACATTAGGTATGTTTCGGTCAGCATGAAACCCCAAAAAAGCCGCTACTACCGAAACTCAATCTTACTTAGCCCTAAACTAAACATTTTGAGTAATTAATCTCACTATTTCACGAGTTTAATGATGAAACGGGGAAGTGTCGAAGTGGGAATCAAAGAAAAGTTTAAGGGCAGGGCCAGATGCAATACAGAGCGGCGCGCGGCGGCCCCGACAGGCCCCGACCAGCGCGCTCCGGTCATAAAACTTTTTAAATTGCTTTCTTTTTACATTTAAATAAATGGTTGTTGTAAATAATTCGCGGATTCCTTTATTTTCTTTCCTTTAACGGCTCAGTGTATAAAGTTTATTTTATCAAACGTTATGCTAGTTCTATAAAATACTTTTTCTTGAAGATAGCATTTTTAGCGCTCGCTTGGGTTTTTATCGTAGAAAAATGTAGGTACTACGAATATGTTTATTTAGCTGCCATTTATTGCTTAGTTTTAGCTTTTTTTAAATACTTTTCTACTGAATAGACTCAGATGGAACTGTAAATAAATCTATTGCATTTTTCAAACAAATGACCATTGCAACTTGCATACAAAGAACGAAGGCTATATACAACATACGATAATAACATCAAACGAAAACTATTCATATTTCGAATGCACCGGCAAGCAATGAAGGTCGTCTCGAATTCGTCCCTGTTTGCGTCCCGGTTTCAGGTGAGGGCGGAACTCTTCACCTTTGAACTTCGCAATCTCTCGGCCCGCACGAAGCCTCCTTTCTTCAAACTTCACGAGTATGTAATCCGTTTCGGGCTCGTGACCTGATTTCGGGTATCGCTCAAACTCAAACATATTTTTTGCTACCGGTAAAGAGGCAGTCACGGATGGATGTAGCCAATACTTTTCAAGTTCAGAAGTGCCTGTGACTGTCAAAGGAATTTCTACGTGAATACTTTTTAATATATTGAAAATATTGTACCTGCCTGAAAATTTTTATCTACGAGTAAGTCACAATTTGCCTACTCTGGAAATCAGTCAACCGTTGCGGTAATAAATTCAACTCCGTTTCTATTAACAGAATGACACAAACATTGCTGAACTGCAGAAAACAAAAGAAAATTGAGCTATTACCCAATACCTACTATAGGGTGAAGTACAGTAATATAAATGACAAAAAAATCAAAATATTAAACAATACTCGTAATATCTACAAAAAGTACCTACAAAGAAACAAATAAGGTGCTACAAGCTACGAGCCTACGAGCGTGCTACGAATCTGCTACGAATCTCGCCTATTTATATTTTAAAACTTTACCTAGGAACTCAATTTATCCGGTTTGTATACAGTGTATACATACTTCTTTGCACACAAATACACTTTAAGAGAGATATGAATACGGAACGGGAGAGTGAGATTCATACATTTTCAATAATGAATGAACATTCTAAATAGCCACCCACAATGAATTATTTATTTTATTTTAGAACGTTAATTTTAATATCTTCCAACTTCAAGATATTGGTTAACATTAGGTACATATTATCATTCAGGTCTGCACAATCGTTACGCTTGATTGCCTCCTGAAAACAATAAGATTGACAGGGGCACAGGGGCAGCTATAAATAGGTAGGTACTGCATGGTACAGTGCATTTTATTAGTATCATATGCGATGCAAGGACTCTACTAGATACCTATGTTTTTATATTTTTAAACAACCTATCGCAAGAAACATTCAGAATAAGTTACCTATTCGGAGAAATTTGCCTTCAAGATTACCTATGTGGCTAAGTCCAAATATCTCCTAGGATGTGGAGGTCAGATAGGCAGTCGGTACATGTAAAATACTGGTATAACTGCATCCGGTTAGACTGAAAGCCGACCCCCTGGAAAAGGCTAGGCAGATGACTCCCCATTATATTTATGCCCAAATCCAAAAAAAAATGCGAAAATGAATGCTGATACGCCAAGAATATCTTCAGGCCAAGATCGTGTGTATTCAGCACAATAGCTCCGTAATTAACTAGATCCATTCATTCATTCGGTCGTGTCAGTAGTGAGTGAATGAATAGTCGTAGGTAATCGCACAGAAATAAAGGATCGTGGCAGACATGACGGGTTAGGTACAAGTTGGAGTAAGCACAAAAAAGTTAAAGAAGGTTCACTTTCACTGCAGTTAGCGGTTCTGAACAAGTTTTGCTCACAATCAGAGGCTTTTAGGAGTCGAGATATTGCAGGATTATACAGGGTTTTAGTTATATGTTGGCAATACATTAAGGGTAAGTTGGAGAAGTCATTTACCACCAAATGACCCTTTTTGACTCCTATGCATAAATGTTAACAATTTTCGAGTCATTTGACATTTATATTTTTATTTCATTCATTTTAAAATATAAATATCAAATTACCCGAAAATGGTTGACATTCAGGGTCCCTTATAACTTTTGAACCAGTAGCCGAAAAATTCTGATATTTGGCGACAAATTCCGACTAATTAGCGACTAGTTTTTCGTGCTATCAAAATTAAAATCCCTGATGGTGGCCATGCCAGTGTCAGTCACACCACCTATGATTTAAAAAATTTAAAGTTTTGATTTCGCTAATTTAATTTCAAGAAATCTTAGGTAGGTACAAGATTATGTTCCTATTTACGTTCAGTGTGGCTCTGCAACGCTGCAGATTTTATTTAAACTTTTCTTTTCTAACTTATTATTATTTTTAGCGTAACTTACCCGATAGTACTTTTTTTTTAAACTGGTCTTAGAAAATTTCGCTAAAATTTTAAATGATAGGTGGCCACCCCATTTGCCTTTGGACCACTACGTTTGAGAAACCCAGTACCTAGAAGAAAAAAAAACTCCTGTTCCTTATATACAAAAGTGCAATACTACACAGTCAAAATGTATAGAACAGTGGATTCCTTTTTCATATTAATTCATCGTTGGTCCTGTAAAAGTGGTTCGGATTCATAGGTAGGCAGTGTAGGTATAGACGCCAGCACATCAACCTACTCCAATGTGTCAAATTTTCCCAATCAACATTGAACCTTATTCTTTAGCGACAAAGTTGAAAACTTGATGTGCTGGCGTCTGTACTGTCTTTTGTCAAGTTTGTCCATGTATTTTGATTGGACTTAATATAGAAAGGAAATTGTCCAAATTCGGCTTCGTGTGGACACGATGCTCGAAAAGAAACAAATTAATCAAAAATCAAGTTTCGTTTTTAAACCCTTATTCATTCTATACTTTTGTATCAACTTGCACCCATGAATAGTGTATTTAATAAGTACTGAAATTGTTTAATTCGACATATTGACATTACTCGACCTTCGACCTTCATTTTCATTAATTCACAGTGATGCCAACGTAGCAACGATTAATCGTATAGATTAAAATAATTATTTACAAATTGATATAATTATTATTTTTGAAGTTCAACTACTTCCTCCTCATTCATGTTAGAGTCTGGAGTTTACAGTCAATAAAAGATGTTATTTGTAATCACTTACATTATTTCAAACATTTTTTATCCATATATTTGGTAAACGAAAGTATTTTAACTGCAGGGCTCGGAAACCGGTTAATTTTCCAAACCGGTTTTGGTCATTGACCCCGAACCAGAATCGATTGCGGTTTAGGTTTCGGTTACCGGTATTTTAACCGGTTAATGGGACAAACCGGTTTTTTACAAATTGTGATTCTGTTGAGCGAAATTAACCGGTTAATTTGAGTTTCGACGGTAAAAACTAGATCTACATAATACGCCATCTCGCTTACACCTACAATAATAAAGCTCTCGCTCTACGCCAACGAATGCGCAATTCCGCACTCACAAGCAGATTGTATTCGACCGCGTTGCTAGCTGAGTAGTTTCGTTCGACGTGTGTGCAACATTTTATTATTTTATAAGGTAGATTTGTGGTTGACTTGCGTAAATAAATGAAACCTTATTATCAAATGAAATACTTACTGGTTGGAGTGTAGCTTTATGGGCGATGACAGAAAAATTAAAAATTTGTGTTCCCTAATTTTATTGCAGTAACCTTGGCGTAAAACATATTTTTTTATTTTTATAAAATGCTCTAGATTTCCAAAATGGTAGCTCGAATGAGAATCTTTTCTCGAAAAAAATTGGTGCTCTAATCGAAAACCATGAGATGATGTGAAAAAGCTAATAATTTTTTTAAGTTTTATCATGTTTGACAAAAAAATACAGTATTTATTCCTTAAATTCATATTGGGATGCTGCACAGAGAGTAAGACAGTGGGGGGGAAGTAAAATTTGGATTATTTTTTACTTATACAGTATGTTAACTAACAGAGGGCGTTCCCGTTAACCCCGTTAACCGTTGGTATAGCGTCCATACATGCTAGAAAAAATACTGAATGTGAAAAAAATTAAAGTTTTTTTTTTTATGAAATTTTCATTTTTTTTTTAAATTTATATGTAAATGTAACACTCTGTACACGCTCACTTGTCTTTCAACTTGGAAAGACAAGTGCGACAAGTACGCGTGTACAGAGTGTTTGTTTTACGTATGAAATTAATAAATTTCGTGAATATTTTATGATAAAAAAAAAAAAGTTTTTTTTTTTTCGTTTTTTATATTTTTTCTAGCATGTATGGACGATATACTATTGCGGGTTAACGGGAACACCCTCTGTTAGTTAACATACTGTATATTAGGTCGCACCGCTTACGAGATATTTGGTTTATGGTCATCTGATTTGCTCATTTCGTTCTCATGGTTTTCGACTAGACGGACAATTTCTTTCCAGAAAGGATGTTCATCAGAAGTTCCATTTTGGAAATTAAGAAGGTATAAAAAATATTGCGAAATCTCCTAACTCGAAAACGGCGCGTCGTAGAACCATGCATCTCAGTGCAAGTTGCTTTTTTTTGCGCAACCGCAACAGTGACACTGCAATGGATAAAAAGACAGTGGATCGCTAGGTAACGAGCTAGCAAGGTGAGCATCCAGCACGTCAGTTTGTGGACCCGAACCTATCGTACCAATTGTAATTTTTTTTTTTTATTTGACTGTATAAGTCAAATTATTTTAATTTAATTTTTATTTATAATTGACATAATCGACTCATTACAATGTTTTTGTTTAATGAGTTGTATTGCAATCTTTGGTTAGCCAGCGACCTCGACAGTAGATCATTATATTATTCTTGCCTAACTGTTGATTTATTTTTACTTCGATGGTCCTAGTTTATCATAATTATGTGACTTCGAGTTACAGTTTTATTAGCTATATGTAAGCGGGCACGCCCTTTATGCCTGGAGGCTTTATAATTCGGGTATTAAGTTCTGTTTACGTTTTTTGTTTTTTTTTTGCTTGAGTTTAGATTTCGATATTTTTTTGTTGGTACATTGGCGCGTGCTAGCTGTCATTATGGCATATATTTTATTGAATGTTTTGTGTTGAGTAATGTAAAATATTTGCATACTATTGTATAGAATCAAGTTTTTTTTCTAACTGAACAGACAGCTGTGCTGCTGGGGAGTTTGCTGCGCCACTTCTTCTCTCCAGCAAAAGCACTAGGAAGTGGTGAAGGGCGGGCGTTTTTGGGGGACTGTCTTATGTAATTTTGACGTTCGAAAAGTGCTGATTCTCAGCCTAGTTTGAATAAATGACTTTTGAATTTTGTACCCATTCCGTTCAACCAACTACGCAGGTGGATACAAGAGTTCACCCACACACAAGTGCTGCAGGTAGTCCAGGGAAGCTAAGCCAGTCTTGGATAACAGACTAACCAGGCGTTTATTACAACCGTACAGGAACGGCTTGTGCCTAATGATGAGGACCATCACGGGACACTGCTCGCTAAACAAGCAAGTGCTTGTTATACATATAATAGACATAACGGACAGTCCTCTGTGCAGGGCGTGCATGAAAGCAGAGGAAACCGTTGCGCATGTGCTGTTTGAATGCACGGGCATCACCCAGATTAGCACAGAAACCCTCGGATCAACCAGATCTTTTGAATAGACCAGGAGACTTACTCAACTTCTCGAGGGCGGTGAGCTGGTTGGAATAACCACCAAAGGTTGCCATGGCCCACGCATAATGGTCGAGATCGAAGGACTAAGTGCGGAAACCAAACCCTCCATAACATAGAACCTCACTGTGGCCTGGACATGAATAAAGCCAGCAAACCTGACGGAATAGGGTGGAAGAGTCCCGAAAAGCTGTGCTCCAGAGTTGTCTCCTGTCTTGACGCGCTTGTATCACCTCTCTAAAAACTGGAGAGGTGCCGAAGACCTGGAAGCTTGCCAATGTGGAGTCAGTACCCAAATAGGGTAAGCGTGCCGACCCGGTCAACTACAGATCAATCGCCATAACCTCCATACTATGTAAAATGAAACGGGCTCTTAATAATAAGCTGCTAGTATGCCTGGAAGACAATGAGCTCCTCAGTGACCATCAGTATGGCTTCCAGTGCTTCCACCGTGGTTCGTCAACTCAAGATCTTCTTGTGTATATTACACATCGCTGGGGCGAGGCCACTGAGAGACACGGCGAAGCCTTTGCTGTGTTCCTTGATATATCAAACGCTTTTGACAGGGTCTGGTATGCTAGTCTGTTGGGTAAGCTTCCCGCATTCAGAATCCCTGCTGACTTTTGCAACTGTATTTCAAACTTCCTAAGTGAGCGGTCGATCAGAGTGGTCATTGATGGCTACTCATCGAATCATATTATGGCTACTGATGCTGGTGTTCCTCAGGGGTGTATTCTTTCTGCGACTCTATTTCTGCACTATATTAACGACCCGCTACAGCTGGGTGCTATTGGGTTCGCAGATGACAGCACAGTCTTAGAAAAACACCTATCTAGTGCAAGAGCCAGCAGAGAGGAAACAGCTACTCTTAGAGAAGCATGGTGGGGTGAAATCGATCTTAAATGTTTCACAGTGGGGCGACGATGATCTGGTCAACTTCAACGCTCAGAAAATACAGCCCTGTCTTTTCACTGGCAAAAGGATCCAGTTCCAATTATCACCTAGTTTCCGAGGTGTTACCGACCGCCTGGAGCTTTTGGGCATAGAATTGACGTCAGATCTCAACTCGGTGGTTACCGAGTCAAAAGCACAGACTGCAGCCAAAAGAAAATACTGCCTCACCTTATTTAGGAAACCCGGCTATCCTAAATAAGGTGAGACAGTATTTTTTTTTTGTTTGGTTGGGAAGTCATCAAATAACTTCTCCCGCTCTGGGCAGAGTGGAAGGGCGTGTCAGACTCTTTCTGACTGAAGCCCACCCGTGTTCCTTCAGTTGCCTGTACGTTGCCAGGGGCCCCGGTCTCCCCTTAGGAGTTTCCCGCAACCCCGGCAGGCATCGGCCCTAGCAAACCCCGTCAGTTCTGCTGAATCTCTTTGAGGCGCTCGTGGAATACAACGCGCCGTCGACCCGGGCCTGATCCTTATCGGAGAGCTACCCATTGCTCTCCGTCCGCAAGTCCGCGCCTACGGGAGCCGATTTCCGGCCACCGATTCCCGACGCCCAGGTCGTCTCCTGCGGCGGCTAGGACCGTGAGGGCGCAAAATTTACCTCTCCCTCATGCGCTCCGCCTCCTCCCTCGCGATCATTACTTCTTTGCAGGAGGAGGTGACGGCTTGCCATGCCCTCTCGCTCCGTACCATGGCCTGGACCAGGGCTGGACGCGAGAGGTCACCGCCGAGGTGACCGGTACTTCACATCTGAACAGATTCTGGGTTTGTACAAAGCTCAGGTCCGTTCCTGTATGGAATATTGCAGCCACTTATGGGAAGGCTGAACAATATACCAGCTTGGCGGATTTGGTGGAATGCAGAGCAAAAAGGCTCATATGCGACGAGGCGCTGGAGGCTAGGCTGTAATGTTACCTGCCTGTCGGTTTTCTACAGACTGTACTTCGGAGAGTTTCTGCGTTCAAAGCAAGAGTGAACAGGCATTTTCTGGGTTTGCTCGTTTTATCATAGTTCTCATCCATCGCATTTCGTCAGGCGAGATCGAGGTCAAGAGCAAACTCATATTGCATAAAAACAAAAAGATTGACCGTCCCTTACCAAGTCTTTTTGGAACGAAGTTCCCTTTCGCGCGTTGCGAAAGGGGGCTAGACGGAAAAAAATTGTACCAAAAGTTGTAACGACACTTTTGTTTATGACCAAAAGTTGTAACGACGCTTTTGTTTAAGACCAAAAGTTGTAACGACACTTTTGTTTAAGACCAAAAGTTGTAACGACACTTTTTTATGTATTTGAGAAAAGTTTTACAAATTAAAGTCGAAGTCGAAATCAAAGTCAAATTCGAGGTCGATGTCGAAGTCGAGGTCGATGTCGAAGTCGAGGTCGAGGTCGAGGCCGAAGTCAAAGTCGAGGTCGAAGTCGAAGTCAAAGTCGAAGGCAAAGTTGAAGTCGAAGTCGAAGTCGAAGTCGAAGTCAAAGTTGAAGGCGTCGAAGTCAAAGTCATATCATTTATATACGTCAGCCAATATGTCAGATGTTATTGTTTTTAATTCAGAGCCATGTAGTATAGAAAGATTTTTAGCCTTGTTAAAAATTATACTAGATGGCTCTTTATTAATATATAATATGCAGCTAAAAGAACTTCGTTCCCACCGGGTGTCCCACGACACCTCCCGACTTTTTTTTTTCATTACTTCGTAATTTTTTTACATATATTTTTTGTCTCTTGTAAATAATCGAACATGGAATATATTTTACTCTCCTCCTTTTTCGTCATGATACATGTTATTATAACACTGTCTATGCTATTATAAAACACGAATTAAGTAGCGGCCGCACGACACTTCTTGTATGAAAGATGCGAACCAAATTCTCTTTGCGACGAACTACGAAAGAAAACAAAACAAAAACAAGCGCGTGAGAATGTAAAAAATGGCGGCGGCAGGCGTGCGTCTGAGTAAAACCGGTTTATTTAGGTTAGCGCGAGTTTTAAAATTCTATTCTCTGTAATAACCGGTTACCAAAATTATTTAGGTTTAGGCGAAACTGTTTTCGTAATTAACCGGTTAATCGCTGAACGGTATTTTACCGGTTTTATGAACTATATTAACCGGTATTTCTTAACCGGTTCCAAGCCCTGTTTTAAAGTATCGAGTTGGTCAAGGAGTTTCACTTATAACATTTATTAAATCGATTATTTAAAAAAAAGTTTAGGTAATGTCAGAATTGTCATTTCAAGTCACTTTATTTATTACTACTGCCCACTATTTTCACTTTATTATCACTGCCCAGTTCCTAGACAATATATTATTAACTTATGAGTCAGAATAATAACAAAATGTATAAATAAAAATGTGTTTTATTCCAAACAACAAGTACCCAAAACAAGACTTAGAAGCATCGCGATACAATCTTATTACAATATTCTCTTTCCTACTGGTATTAGCTATTAAACCTGTATTATATTTATACTTAAAGTACCTACCTGTCCACACCGAGCCAAATTCCCATACAGCGTGGACAAAGTCCTTTCGTAGTTACTATAATGAAAGTAAGCCTACTGTTTCTACATTTTACGGTGTAAAGGCCTCGTATCGTCTGTCTGGAGGGCGCGCAATGTCGGCTTGCAGACGCTTTGAGAACACCAAATTATGTTAAGCAACTATATTATGCTTTTGTATTTACAGCTGAATAAAATGAAATGCACTTGTTTGTTGAAAGGTTGCTATTATTTTTTTATGGATAGTCTTTGATAATGTCATAGCGTTTGAATGTATGTATGTAGCATGTAGGTACTGAGTAAGCGTTGAAGCAAAGATTTGTACCTACCTGTTCAATTACTTGTTTCATTCAAATTGACTCGGGGCGTTATTTGGTACCACTTAGTCGATAAATCCTGATACTTACCCTGAATGTACCTATTCTTGGAATCTAATCTAATCCAACTAAGGTACAAGTCCGTAGCTGACTGCAGACAGCAGCAGACGACGTGTCATCGCAACACTATTGGTTTCTAATATTTCTATGAAAAACCGTGTCGCGTGAAAAACCGTTAGCTACGGAAGATATTTCATAGAAATACATAGAAACCAGTAGTGTCGCGGCGACGTGTCGCGGCGACGTGTCGCCTGCTGCTGCTTTCTGCAGTCGGTTACGGAATTGTAACTTTACGAGCGGATGAATAGTCCGAGTTGGTCCGATTGGTCCTATGGGACTAATTACAATAATTAAAGGCAATCGTAACATGAGACCCTCTCACAATCTTAACTACGGCAGTATAAAGATCTGCACTCTGCCGTCCATAAATAAATAAAAATACACGTAAGTACGCACCTATATGTACTATTGTACTAAACTGATCTTATGGGTTTATTTTATATTTAAACCCTTAGAATAATAATCTAAGTTTAAACCATTGTCTTGGCAGCGTATTACAAGACAACACATTTTACAGTTTTAACAAAACGCAAACTCCTGCGATATAACGCCATCAAAAAGTTACCGTCTGTTGAAAAACAAAATAATAAAAGCGAACGCATTGTCGGGACAACTTCGTCACAAATCCCGACGCGGGAGGGCCATACTTACATCTGCGCTAAGATATTACTTTCATAAGAGAAACTCGGGTAGAACAAATTTATTACGCCACTTTCGCCCGTGTGCCCGCGTCCTTATGGTCATACGGTAGCAAGAAAAGGGCAGGAATGAGAAAACACAACTTTTTCGTTTATGAGGGCAGGTAATTGTTGTAATTTAGTGGAAGAGTAAGGAGCTAAACGGATATTGCTAGCTATTATTGCGTATTACGGAAATGGAGTTTCAGCACCGAAATAGCTGTGTATTCTAACCTAAAGGGAACGTTTTACTTTAGTCTGTAATTAACGGTATAAACCTAACTAAAAATGCGTAAGTGAGTTTGTTTCTTTGTTTGTTCGTTTGTTACGCTTTCATGCTAAAACGGCTAAACGGATGTGAATGAAATTTGGCACATGGGTAGACTAAGACCTGGGTTAGGTCATAGGATACTTTTAATCCCGATATTCCCGCGGGATCGAATCTTATGTGCATGAAACAGCGGGGCGCAGCTACTCATCAATAGTAGCCTATGTCAAAACAGATCACATTTCTTCGGTCTTTAAATGAAGAACGTATTCGATTGAGAATTGAAATTCGATTTAAAATGTTGGAAATAAAAAAATAGAAGTGAAAATGTGCTAACTTTTAGAAAAGAACACAAATAAGTATTTTTGAAGGTAAACCTCCAAAACCTAAGAAACGTCGTAAATAATATCAACGTAAATAAAATATTGCGCCATTGTAGGGCAAAGCCTCTTCTCATACAGAGAAGGCACGAGCATTAAGGTGCAGATATATGACTTTTAATGATTTTAAATTGGTAATTACTCCTAAACGACTACCTAGTCTTATATCTTTGAAAGAAATATATGTTATTATACTAGATAATTTTTTTCGTAATTTGATTTAGGAAAATTTTGGAATATGTTTATATTACATAGTGAAATTAATTTGTAAAGTTATGTCTAACGCGGATAAAAAAAAACTGAGAATTACGCAAAAGCTATCAAGCGTATTTTTCTGAAACCTTCACCAAATTAAGGATAATTAAAATATTAATGTTTTAGTATACGTGTTTTATTAAAATACCTTTTATTTTATGTATTAAAAACTAATAATGCGTCAAATTGGTGTAGGCGCTCCTTGATGGGCGAGTCCTATTACTGGCTGGACGTACGACGCGTTGCGTGAGCTCAGTTCAGTACTGAGCTGACCACTCAAGGTCACTGGCATGTATTTGCGGCTTAATCACCACGCTTGCTCAACACGGGTTGGCGATTTCAGACTTTTATCACAGTATAAATACGAGCAGTATAGAAACTACGTAGTAAACGTTCGAAATGGCACACTCACAGACGGCCTCATTGACGAGACCCCAAGCGAATGTCGCAGTGCTGTCAGTTGCGGGTGCCGTGTGGAGCGAGATTTTTTAAATGGAACGTAGATAATTATTTTAATAAATAAGCCTAGTTACCATACTGTCCACATTTATATTGTGCTTATATTAATGAAACGTCATAATATTAGGAAATAACTTTAATAATTATCAATTACAAATAATCCGCAGTCAAATCATCATGAATCTTACACAATACAACAGGCACACTGGAACACTTATATAACTAGAAGGTACAAAACAAATCATTGACGGATACATCTTCTACATGAAGGTGATCTTGGTCCGCACTTGGTTCACCTGCCATACGTTGAGATTCTCGTACTCCTCGATACAAGCGTCCACCTACACAAGAAATTAGGTTGTAGATGTAGGTCATTTTTTAGTAATATTTTTTATAGTTATTTTATAAAGTCCCGATTAAATCATTAAAAATCGTAAAAAATGTTTTCAAGTATCGGTATTTGTCCAAAACAGGCTGAAATTGCAGTGACCAAATAGTTCACGAGAGCGTTTGTTCTGAAAGTGGGTAATGTCGCAAATAGATGTCAATAATTTTGCTGTTTTGATTAATTTGGCATATCGTCGGCCTAAGTCGTTAACCATCTAAGTCCATTTTGACATACTTTACAGGACGAAGAAAAAACTGAATAATATCTCTATTAGCAATCAAAATTCTGAAAATCCCGTTGGTTTCTATAATTTTTCTTGATATTTTAACAATATATGTAGCAGCATAACTTAAACACATTTTATAAAATTAAGGAAAACAATTATTTAGCAGTTTGTCGAAGTGAAGTTTTAATTTGCTTGAGGACTTAGCAGTTTTTAAGCTATTGCATAGCTTCTATCGCGAGCCTTGAGCGTGGAGACCTAATCCAGAAATTCCGTAACGAAAATACGAGTACCTAAGGAGAGTGTTTTGTATTGAAAATTATGTTTAACTGCTTGATAACAAAGTTCAAATTTACTTAGACGAATGATACGAGAGTGTTGTATTGAAAATTATGTTTAACTGTTTGACAACAAAGTTCAAATTTACTTAGACGAATGATACGAGAGTGTTGTATTGAAAATTATGTTTAACTGTTTGACAATAAAGTTCAAATTTACTTAGACGAATGATCCTTGACTATTAATAGTTAAATTAAAACCTTTTTATTAGTTTGATGTTCCCATTACGTTGTGTCAAGTTTTAAAAACTATAAATGTGAATAACAGTTCCTGTCAATGTCATCATTGCTATTTCTTGTATTCGGGTTAATATTTTACAATTGCATAAGTTGATAAAAAATTCTATGCAATAGCTTTGCCGCGGCAGTCCCCGAGTGCCACACGTCTTTTTTTTATTTAAATTTAGTATGGTGTATAGTGTAGGTATAGTATAATATTCAATTATATAATGAATTGTGCAGTTAAAGGAATTTAATCAGTACCTAATCAAAATATTTATTACTAGCTTCTGCCCGCGACTTCGTCCGCGTGGATTAGTTATTTTGGGCTAACGCTAAAAAAATCCCCCGGTTTTGAAACATTCTTCATTGGTGCTCCGCTCCCATTGGTCTTAGCGTGATGATATATAACCTATAGCGTTCCTCAATAAATGGGCTATATAACACTGAAAAAAAATTCAACTCGGACTGGTAGTTCCTGAGATTAGCGCGTTCAAGCAATCAAACAAACTCTTCAGCTTTATAATATTAAAAAAAGTATAGATTAAAAATTAAACAATCAGCCTTCTTTAATAGGAAACGGTTAAAATATCTAAGATAGACTCTTTTCATAAACAATCTGTCATAGTTTATTATGTATTGGTTGTGTGGTATTACGTACAACAGGATTTAGCAGGTTTACCTTGTGGAAATTGACTGGTAGTCTGAAAGCAGTTTTTCGGGCATAGCATTTATCACCTTTTTTGGCTAATATCGCTGTTATTCCTTAAACGGTACGGTAGATATTAGATTGAACTTTTTAACTGGTATAAAAAGTAAATTTTGCCAAAAAATGGACTTGGCAGGTTAACGACTTAGGCCGACGATATTACTGTATGGAAATAAGAAATTTGGCTAACTAGCGAACTAGAATATTGATTATGAAATGTGGGGCCTAAAAGCAAATCCGTCACTGTTGTTCTAAAATTAGAACTTAGTTCTAAAATTAGAATTAAAATTAGAACAACAGTGGCGGATTTTCTTTTAGGCCCCACAAATGCAATAAGTAATATCGTAACACAGAATATTTAGTTTTAGATGTGAAAAAGTATTTGGAAACTTTCCAAGTGCCTTTTTTACACCTAAAACGGGTACAACATCAAATTCAATGTTATAATTGCAATTCATTATTAATATTCTAGTTCGCTAGTCAGCCACATTTCTTATTTCCATTCAGTAATATTGCCAAATTAATAAAAACAGGTATATTATTGACAACTATTTGCGACGTTGCCAACTTTTAGGATAATCGCTCGTAATAACGTAGCTTTCGTATTTTAAAATATTGATTCAATTCGACAGGTCGCTTGAAGATATCGCTGAATCGATATTTACCGAAAAACCGAGTCATTAAGAAACTACTAAGATACAAAAGTACACTGGCTCAATCACTACCATTCTGGCCATATGGCCCTCCATAATAGGAGAAGTCACCTAGTACGAAAAGGTGTATGTTATTGTGAAAACTTACTTGATCAGGCTTGAATCCCTTGTCGACGCAGCGCTCGATGACGTCAGCTATCTTGACGGTCTGGTTGGAGCCCGCCAGGTCGCGCACGATCGCGAAGATTCGGTCCGTGGAACTTATTCCCCTGAACAACGAAAATTGATTAGTTTAGAGTTTATTTAGAGATCGAAGTTGTCATTACACATTTTGCATCGTTTTATTCAAAATCAATCAAAATCAAAAGTTATTTATTATTCAAATTAGGCTGAGAATCAGCGCTTTTTGACCGTCAAAATTGCATAAGATAGCTCAAGACGCCCGTCCGTCACCACTTCGTAGTACTTTAGCTGCGAAGAAGTGGCGCAAAAAACTCTCCAGCATATATTGATATATTATATTGTTATACCTTTGCACGTTCTCATCAACAGGTGACAGGGACTGTTTCGACATCTCCACCAAGCGGATAGCTTCCGACACATCCTCTTTCTCCACTACGTCAGACAACCTGCAAACAATACATAATATAAAGTATCGTAAAAATTATGCTATCAAAAATAGGATATGTTTTTGTTGTAGAGGCTGTACACGACTGATTTTTATCAATTTCGCTCATATTTGTGAGAAAGGGAAAAAGTATTTCAACAAAATTATTTGTGACTTGAAAAGACGAGTTCTTTGGTTTTAAATAAAATAAAATTCATTTAATTCAGGCAAAACCCATATTACACAAAATAAAATTTCACGAAACACATAAATCACAATAGAAAAACAGTAAAATGTCAATGCAATAGGTACAAATAATTATAATAATATCAGAATCTAAATTAAAAAGATATGTCAAATTATAAAATAGTAAAATGTCAATGTAGGTACAAATTATAATGGTCAGAATTAAAATTAAAATTAAATGTCAAATGCAATTAAAATGTTTTGCATGTTCAAAAAGATTTTTCAAATAAATTAAGTTTTCATGGAATATCACTGAAACTCGCAAAAATGACGCCAATTAATTTTTTCAAGCCTTTTCACAATTAGATAAGTAATTTTTCGTGCTTGGAGCCTATGTCCTATTTGTATGGCCTTTCCGTACTCTTTCCAATATTAGTCGCGCCATACAGAATCCAGAAATTTGATCCCAAGTATGATTAGTTACAAAATAAGTAAAATAACCATACTTACCAAACCAATGCATATTTTATTAAAAACATACGGACACCGAATTACTCAGTATTCTAAGCCTAAAAGATCAACAAAAACCAACAGAAATTCTGGGATTCCAGTCAATGATTCCAGATTGTAGTTAATAAATGCAATAAAACTAATATGTAGACTTCCCAAGAAAACTGTTTTCGGAAATACGAACACGTGAATATGAAATCTAATATAGATAGATAAAATACTTTTTATGTACACCATAAATATTACAGATATAAATGTAGAAATTTTACATGGGTGACACAAGGGGAAGTCTTTTACAGACAACCTTTGGAAACTGTTGCAGCCATGGAAGTCCTTGGAACCTTGCCTATTTTGTATTACCATGGTTAGAATATTTGATTTATTAAAACTTTATACACAAGTAAAAAATATACCGTACAAAGGCGGACTTAATGCCTGAGGCATTTTCTACCAGTCAACCTTAGGGCCTTAGGGTGATGCAGAGACAAAATATGGCAGGTGATAACAAGAAAATAACTATAAAATACAAGAAAATATATACATACATACATACATATTAAAGAGAAAAACCTTTGTCAAGAGAAATAACGAACGGTAGAGGAGAAATAACGATAATTAAAAGGAGAGAACGAATTTTATTTTCGATTTAGGTACTACTTTAAAATGATCCCAAAAAAAATTTATTGAGTGATGGATGACGAGGTGCATCTGGTGTAGGTAACCCGACAGAGAAGGACTTAGAAGCTTTGCCTCTGTGGAGGGTTTCAATGTTGCACGTCGTTCCTGCTTATTCGGAAACACGAAGATAACCGAAGCGCATATCCATTTTGGTTTAACTGTATGTATACATGTTTTTGTATAATACCTGAGTCTGGCGAGCGCGGTGGACAGTCGTAGTATAGCGAGAAAGTTCCTCGCAGATGTGAACGTGACGTCACGAGCGTTGCGAGCCTCGCGACGTAGCTCCACGTAGGACGCTGGAATAGAATAGCTTAGTTAGGATTTTAAAATAGTGTGATCCTGTGATCAATGTGGTCATTGATGATAGTGTTGTTCTGTTTCTGTTGTTGATTTTGTAAGACTTGGTTATAGTAATAGAAAATAACTGCATAAACAACGTTATTTTTTGTTTATACTAAACCTCTTAAGGGGTCATTGTACTCATCATTATGAACCACTTTCACTATGGGACCAAAGCGGAAATAGCGAAAAAATAATCAGCTGTTCCATACATTTATGTTCGCATATCTCGTCAAAATGTAGGGAACAGCTGATATTTTTTTCGCAATGTCAGCTTTGGTCCCATAGTGAAATATGTTCATAATGATGAGTACAATGACCTCTTAAGAGGTTTAGTATAAACAGAAAATAACGTTGTATAAAAGAATACAGTTTGTCTCCTAACTATTCCAAAATAAAAAATGACAATCCGAACAATATTTGAAAGTGTATTCGCCGACATGTTTCTAATACAGATTAAAACTTAAGCCAGCACCCCTCTCTGGTATTTATCATCATCTGCCTAACCTTTTCCCAACAATGTTGGAGTCAGCTTCCAGTCTAACCGGATGCAGCTGAATACCAGTATTTTACATGGAGCGACTGCCTACCTAACTTCCACAACCCAGTTATTGGGTAACAGGAAGGTTGGTAAGACTGGTTGTCAGACTTTCGGGCTTCTGACGACCAGTAACTACCGTCAAAGACAATTTTTAATAACTAGGGATATTGTATGAACATGTAACAGGCTGGCAAGAGATAATTTTGTTAAAATGTAGGTATCTAAGATGGCAGCTGCGAAAATTTTCAAATTTTTCGTCATGTGTGTCGTTTTCATAGTTTTCGAGGGTGCTAAAGCCGATAGTGTGGTCAAAATGTAAATCCAAGATGGCGGCTGCGAAAATATTGCTTTTATTTTAAATCACACGTGAGAAGGAATTTCGTTCCTGACGGGGTCGGACCGCACACGTTTTTTTTTCTCATAGAGGGTGATAAAAAGTAGAGTGTTTATCTCGGGAGTAACACTATTTTTAGCTCAAGTGACGTATATCGCTCCGCCCTGGATTCAAAGAAACACTCGCCTTAAAAATAGTCGTTTGCTCCTTAGGCAAACAATCTACTATTCTATTACTACTCACAGACGATGTAATCGGTGAGATTGTGTGGTACGCCCGGGTTCTTCCTCTTGGTGAGCGCCACGTAGCGCCGCACGAGGCGCATGGACAGCGCGCGCACCGCCGTGGGCGGCTGCGTGGAGTGCTGGTGCACGTACGCTATATGCTTCGCGAGCTCCAAATCTTTTTCACTGTAGGAAACAAAGTACTTTATATATAAGACAGCTTTTTACAGCAGAATCTTATCAAACATGAAATGAACAATAAAGGCTAGCGCAGAATGGAGAGGGCAGCGCCGCAACGCAATGAATAGAAAAGTCCTCCAGCATCACTTACGTACAACGTCCATTTTCTATGAACCAACGCATGCACCGCACTTTTCTGCATGAAAATGCGTTGCGCTGGGGCCCGTTGCGGCTGTAATGTGTGCTGCACGCGGGTATTAGCCCAACGGCCAAATTCATAAACCCAACTTCGTTTTAAGAGGGTTTATTCTGAAAGTTGGCAACGTCGCAAATAGATGTCAAATATTTCGCTGTTTTGATTAATTTGATAATATTTCTATATGGAAATAAAAAATGTGGCTAACTAGCGAACTAGAATATTGATTATGAAATGCAAAAAATAATATCGTAACACCGTATAGTTAGTTTTAGATGTATAAAAAGCATTTGGAAACTTTCCAAATGCCTTTTTTACACCTAAAACAGGTACAACATCAAATTCAATGTTATAATTGAAATTCATTATTATTATTCTAGTCAATTAGTTAGCCACATTTCTTATTTCCATACAGTATTATTTCCAAATTAATCAAAACAGGTAACTATTTGACAGCTATTTACGACGTTGCCAACTTTTAGGATGCACCCTCTTAAGTCGCCGTTAAGTCTCATGCTGTGCTCTGTTACTTTAAAAAGTGTTTTGTGAAGACAGGAGTCAGAAAAAAGATTATCTACAAGGATCTTTTGGGAAATATTTTGTGAAATGTATTCAAAAAACAAGCAGGGCAAAGTGAGCAGTGGTGGCCCAATAGAAATGGCCGCGACATAGGAGTTGCAGGTCGTAGGTCCGCACCTACGACCTGGCGTCGTCCCTGCTTGGGACGAACCCAAGCAGGTACTTTACTTTGTGTAAATTATTTCATCACCACTGTTCTCAAAACGGTGAAGGAAAACATCGTGAGACACCGACATGTCCTAGAACTAAAAATTCAACTCGTATACGGCCCACTCCCTCTCACAGATAGGAACTCTGTGTCCCAGCAGTGGGAACATTACTATTAGAGGCTTATTATGATTATGCAAACGTCGGCGTTAGTTTTGATAGTGGCCACGCGCAAACCTTATAGTGCTTTAAAAGTGTCGTTAGATTTTCCAGGGTACACAAATTAAATGTAAACAATCCCATACCGGTTAGGCTTATCCTGTATGAGCCACAGTAGATCAAACCGCGACAGTAGCGCGGCGGGCAGCTGAATGTTCTGCTCGATGGTCCGCTTGGGGTTGTAGCGGCCGTACGCCGGGTTGGCCGCCGCTAGGATCGACACGCGGGCGTTCAGGCATGTCATTATACCCGCCTGGGGACGAACGTATCAGTTATTTGATGGATATTTACAGAATTATTATAATCAACCATGTTATATTATATGAATCATAAAAATCATCGCTACTTTAAAGGTATGAGGAACAGTGTGTAAAGTTCACTCATCCTCTATTGAAAAGGGAGGATCCTCCGACCAAAAGGGTGTCTATCTGGCGGGCTACTGCCCAGCGGTTGAAGTCGGGATCTCGTATATACTTCGATCGCGCAGTGAACTCTAATTGCGCGATGCAGGATTTGTGTCACGTCAGGATTTTTGTGTCACGTCAGGATTTTTGTGTGACATCAGGTCTTTGATGCGTAGTTCGTATGTGGCAATGTAGATGTCGCCACACAACTAAATATACATCATATGACACTAACGAGACATTATAGAATTTTTATTGTTAAAGACTTCTAAAGGCAAATTGACAGTTGAGCAGTTTTAGAGGGACCGCTATGGGTAAAATTATTTATTTATTTATTAGGCTCTTCAAAAATGAGTACACTATTACCACAGATAATATAATACCTATTACTTAACAATTTGTACATGGCAAAATTATTATAAGGCCTTTGTCTAGCACTGGGCTCAAATCAATCTGCCTACCCTTTTCCCAACTATGTTGAGGTCGGCTTCCAGTCTAACCGGATGCAGCTGAATAGCGGTATTTTACATGGAGCGACTGCCTATCTGATCTCCACAACCCAGTAACTGGGTAATACGATACTCCTTGGTAAGACTGGTTGTCAGACTCTCGGGCTTGACTGTCAAAGATCTACGAATGACAGCCGGGACCAACGGCTTTACGTGGACCAACCTCGGCAAGCGTAGCTTAACCTGATGGATTGACCCGTGCGGCTGTTACTTAGCCACGAGCTCCTCTGTATAGCACTGGACTGATATAGAATAATTATTCAATTACATATACTAGGCATGTGAATGTAAGTACCTTGGCAATACTGATGGTCTGCTGCTCCATGACCTCGTGTATGGCGGTGCGGTCGTTCTCGGCCATCTTGTCGAACTCGTCGATACAGCACACGCCCTGGTCGGCCAGTACTAGGGCGCCGCCTTCCAGCATCATCTCGCCGGTGAATGGGTCCTATGAGGAAAACGGGTATTAATTCATTTGTCATCAAACTTATTTAAAAACTTGTCCAAAAAAGTCTGCTGCTACAACCTGATCCCATCATAAAATCTGTTTGAATTCAAGAATATTTTACCCCTGAAATGCCAATGATTTCAATTACGCTCTGTATTTTTATGATGCTGGAGCTCAAATAAATAAATAAAGAGATATAAAAAACGTAAGATTACACAGTAAATTTACTGATTAGACATAATGAGGCTTCCAGAAAGCTCCACTACTTTTGTGTTAAGACTAGGATATCTAAACCTACTACTACCCTGCTGAGGCAAGCAATATAGTCTGAAATGGTCTTTCCATTGCATTGTTGATGAGTTTCTCACCTTCATAACAGCGGCCGTGAGACCGACACCGGAGGAACCTCGTCCGGTGGTGTACTGTGAGCGCGGCGCCAGGCGGTCGATGTAGTGGAGGAGCTGGGACTTGGCCACACCGGGGTCGCCCATCAGACAGATGTTGATGTTGCCTCGGATCTTCATGCCATTGGGACGTCTAAACACAAGAAATAACAACATTTTACATCTTAAATTGACTATCATAAGAGCTGATTTATGATAGTCAATTGGAAGAATTGGTCTTCATGAAAATATGGGATACCTTATGGCCCCATTCACACGGCGCTGTCCTGTACGATATTTTACGGTAAAAACTTGGTATCACACGTCAGCATCGCACTGTTCATACGGCTAAAAACAAATGCAGTATGAAAAAAACAAATGCAGTATGAAAAAAACCAATGCAGTATGAAACTGTCATGTGATCCCAAACTTATGCAGTAAAACATCCTACTCATCATCGCCGTGTGAACGGGCCCTATTAGTAATTACATTAACACAAGCAATGGTCATAGAACAAAGCTTACTTTAATAAATTGATTAGTTCGGTTTAGACAAAGGAAAGAGAAGTCAACTATATTTCAGTTTAAAAAATATCTCAATCTTTAATAGCCATGAGGTAATGTGAGAATGTGAAATACGTTTTTGGTTTTTTACTAATATGGAACATAGTTCCTTACTTATCGACTCCTCCGACGAGTAGTAACAGCAGCGCTTTCTTCACGTCCTCGTGGCCGTATATCTCGGGCGCCAGGCTGCGCGCCATGCGCGAGTACAAGTCCTCATCTGCTAACTCTGCTAGTTCCTCTTCTGTTAACGCCTCCGCCAACTCACTCTCGTCTGCTTGGTTTAGGCAGTTTACAGACTAAGGAATCACAACATAAAATTAATATTAAAGTCATTTTTAGTTATAGATTCGAAACTAGAGTTAAGCGCAGGCCACACCGCCAGCGGGCGGGCGGGCTAGGCGGGCGAACATCGTTTCACCTCTTTACATACTTCGGTTCACACCGCGAATTACCGACTAACCAAGTAAAGAGGTGAAACGATGTTCGCCCGCCTAGCCCGCCCGCCCGCTAGCTGGCGGTGTGGCCTGCGCTTTAGTGTTTCTTACAAATAATAAAATAAGCCAGTAACTAATTCAAACCTGATAGAAATAGGGACAGTATAGGCTGTGGTGAGGTCTATGTAGATTTACAATTATATGTTAGCCGACTAAATCGCATTGTATACTGACAACTTGACAATAGGTATAGTGACATAATATGCTAGCCCGCACATCTTGTCCAACTAAATATGTACCTTAGTAAGTTACTATAGTTAGCCAACTTACAATTGTATGTCTGCGGGAGCTCAAGTTGATATTCAATGATTCTACTAGTTCCCAGGAAGTAATTCAACACTATTATCGCATATCTTATAAGATTATTTTTCACCACAACATAGTCTTCAATACACATAATCTACTCACATGCGCCTCTAGGTACGTATCAGACAGTAGCCCCTGCACGATCTGCCGGAAGCCGACGGACAGCAGCGGCAGGAACACGCCGGTGACGGCCACGTGGTCGCCGGGCTGCGCGCGCCGGGTGGTCTCGCCGCGGCAGTACACGGACAGCTGGCGCGGGATGTGGCCCACTGGGACTTGGTCTGACTGTAATCATGTAGTGGGTTAGTGTTAGAAGCTCACACATAATTTATTCTGAAATAAGAAATTTCAAGCTGCCACCAGTCCATAAACACCAACAGACTTATGTGCATAGGCCTCTGAATATCTGCTGCTACAATCAATGGCAGGTGGAGAGGTGATTGCAGTATAGGAAAAAAACTAATATTTTCAGGAAAAATAATAAATTTATAGAACAAGTTACTGAGCTGTATATCCTGTTGTCTAGGCTCATATTGAGGTATGAGCCACATACCTCTATATTCCTCATACTCTGAGGAATAATGTGTAAAGTTTACTCACCCTCTGTAGAAGGGGGATCGTCCGACCAGACGGGTGTTGTCTGGTGGGCTACTGCCCGACGTTTGATGTCGGGACGTTGTATATATGCTACTCGCGCGGTAAAATCTGCTTGCGCGATGCAGGATATTGCGTGACGTCAGTGCGATGCGTAGTTCGCATGTGGCGATATAGATATCGCCACACTCTAAAATTTATTTAGTCTAATGTCTAAAAGTAGTCTGGAATAGACCAAAATTTTTCAAAAGAAAAGTTATAGAAAAGAAAAATGGATAATATATTTCATTACAATTAAAAATCTAAGATGCAAGGCGTTAGGAACTAGACATTAATAGTTTAAAATCATTCAACACATACATGCTCCTGAATCTTCAACTCCTGGAACTTCTGGAAGCGTGACCCCCTGGTCTGCAGATGCAGTTGCCCGGCCGTCTTGTTGAGGCGGCACTCGTCGGCCGAGCACGACGGCGGCGGCGTGAACTGCAGCGCGCGCACCGGCTGGTACGTCTCCGCGCCGCACGCGCTGCACGAGTACGTCGCCACCACCAGCATGGGCTTCACGTCTGTGCAGCGGGTTACTATGCCTGGGAGGAGCATTCAGTATTATATGTCAATTTATTTGAACTCTAAAACAATGATACATACTCCAGACTATCAAAGTTATAACTTCGAAAAACTCAGTCAGTTTGTTTTTTTTTTTCAGAATCAGGCAGTTTGAGTTTTATATAATACTTATCCATACAATGTCGGCCATGCGCATGTGACCGCCCGTAATTTTCTGAATATTCATGAAAAAATATCGAAAATAAACTTCAAAAGGGGGGGTCTATCTATAACATTTTTCATGTTATTAAATTTTTTATTTTTTAAAGATTTGCTTTCTGTTTTTTGACACATCTCCGAAGTTTATGGGTCGATTTGGATTCTGTTTATTATTTCCAAAAGCTTATGAGTTATTTTAACAGGTTAATTAAAATTTTTACAAAAAATTATCACCTACGAAAAAAAAAACGGAATCGAAGTAATTTTTTCGGTAAAAAATTGTGTATTTATTTAAAAAAAACTAGTGAAAAATGTTATAGATAGACCCCCCCCTTTTGAAGTTTATTTTCGATATTTTTTCATGAATATTCAGAAAATTACGGGCGGTCACATGCGCATGGGCGACATTGTATTATAAATGTGAAGGTTTCCTTTTCACACCTTAACGGATTTCGGTGAAACTTAGCACACAGGCCAGGGTAGCATGACCTGGATACTTGTCCTGGATACTATTTATACCAGGTACTATGTTTCCGTTGAGTTTATGTGAAGAGAGATGGGAAGAGAAAGAAAGGGAAACCCTTGAAAAGATGGCAGGATGACTTGGTGAGGACAGCGGGGAAGACATGGACTAGACAGGCAAGGAACAGGGAGAATTGGAAAGGGATGGAGGAAGCCTTTGCCTAAGGGCACACAGAGACTTAGAACTAAGACAAAACACTATTGTAATACAACTGTAACGCGGACAAAGTCGCAGGCAAAAGCTAGTTATAACTAATTATAACCCACCTAGAAGCACCCTTGTAAATTATGAAAAATATAGGAAAATTTGGACAGACTAGGGGTTTTCATTTTCCTACTCAAACGGAAGCATTGAAATTTGAATAAATATGTAATTAAGTATTCTGAATAATATATGTAAGATAAGATAAGATAAATGTTTATTCATCAAAAATTACAGATAGTTACAGCAAAAATCAGTCAATAATGTAACAGCACTTTACCTCTGAGTGTAACGAGCTTGCCAATGTGCTCAGCCTTGACTTCTCTGATGGGTAAAGACTTAGATGAGGACAAGTCCTTGAAGTAAACCTCACTGCAAAAGAAAATAAATTATAATATTTTTGTGGCCCTGTAAATCATCCTATGAGTCTATGAAGGGGCCAGGAGAACTAAAGAAAACACATGTTGATTGTCAAAAACAGAGCTTATCTGTAGGCACCTTCGCAGAACATGAACCTATACACATCCACAATATTGTAAGAGATGAAATTATGCATGATCAGAAAATGAAATGCTTCATTAAAGAACTGTGTAGATCTTCCGATATAATAGCTTTGCAAGAGACGTGGTTGCAGCCAGAAGATATACCATATCTTTGCACCATTGATGACAACTTTAAGGCCACAGGAACGTCAGCTGTGTCAACACACAATGGTTTGTTACGCAGTCGACCTTACAGCAGTGTTGTTCTGTTATGGAGGAGTAACAAATTGCTAAATGTGTCAGTGTTACAGTGCAATAACCCTTGAATGTATGCAATAAAAAATATTAGACAGGCAGCTGGTGCTGATTCTTGATATTGTAAGGTAGTTGTCAGTTACCACATTAAACACATACTTCAACGAATAATTACAAAATGATTCAACATAATGCTGCACTTACAATCTCCTGATGAGTTCTGGTGGGTATCTGTTACGGGGGTCCCTCATCTCTCCAGGGATCCTGTGGTTTCTCGCCTCCAGCAGGATCCTGTGCTCTATGTACACATCCAAGGCATCTTTGGCAGCCACCTACAAACAGAGTTTAGTTATTTCTGCTCTAGGTTACTGATGGGAAGACTAAATGTTATATTTTTCACATTTAATATGGCTAATATCCGCTGAACTGTTGATTGAGCCTTTAGAAACCGATAACAATAAAAATTCTATTGTGTCTTGTTAGTGACAGTTAAGCATATAATTATTAAATGTAAAAAATATATTTTAGTAAAGGCCTGTGTCTCAAGGACATGCTACAAAGAGAACAGCTCTGCATTTTACATATTTTTTAAATTATTTTTTGTGCTTTTAGGGGATATTTATAAACATTGCTTAAATTTAAATAATGATCAGCAACTGTTTAACCATAAATTTTTGAAGTTGGAATGTTATTTAACTTTAAGCAACATTGATAAAACTCCTTAGTGAATAAAGCATTGCTGAGTTTTGGCCCAAGTAGAATATTTAAGACATGCTAAGAAGAAGAAGCAGTTTTGAACTTTAGACTTTGAATATTTTAGTAAAACATAATATTACATCTTTTCCCTGTCCCATGAACCACTTATTGTGGTTCAAGATGAGGTGAAGGTGATGTTATTCAAATACTGTGTCTGCTATGTACACAGTAAAGGTGTTAAATTCGTGCACAGCATTCTTGGCATTTTAAATAGCAGAATCAATGAAGCTATGGATCATCAAGTACTATATTGTTTCATGGTTACCTCTCTATGTTTATAATCAGGCAGCATCTCATACACTACATCTGACACCATGCTGGTGTACCGCCTCGTGTTATTTCTCACGGCCTCCGCCAACTCCTCATTAGTTTCGTGCAGGTCATCCAGTTCCACAATAAAGGCATTCTGAAATATTTCATACATTATTTGCTATGAATAAAACAAAGTATGATTTTATGGTTCGCAGCTATTAGGCTGATAACTTCGCAGAATTCGTGAAGTTCGAAAGTAAACATCACATTAACAGAACAGTAAAATTAAAATCACAACAACAATGATAACATGTTCTCAAAAGTTACAAATTACTTGATTTTACCTGTTCCCTGTGTGCAACCCTGGTGAGCTGTTCAGCATATTTGAAGTTCTTGTTTCCCTCATCGTCGGTTTGGCAAAAGTCCACAAAGAAGTTCTTGAATGACTCTGAAACATCGGTGTTTAGTTGTTATTTTAGGTTAGTTGACGACAAAATAATAGAAACAAAGTGGGATACAGAAGATATCATTACCACTATCTGCTGCATAGTCACGCATAGCCATTTTTAAAACTATTTATAAGGAACTACACGATAAACAATTAACAGAAAGTTTGTAAAATATTTTCTCAACAAACAAGCAAGCAGTTCCGGACAATTTGTTGACAGTTTGATGAAATTGGCGCGAAAACGATCGTTGACATCGTTGGCATTTCTTCAAAGAGGTTTATATAATCTGTGGGCATTACTAGACTAGAGGTGACTGATAGATAACCATAGACAAACAATCCGATTTTGGACTAAAACAGTTAGAAATTCGTTATTGGAAGGTGCCTAAATTCGGCCATCCCATCTCATCCCTATGTTCGTTCGTTTTGTTTTCATTTTTCATTCCCCGCTTTCCCGCCAACCAAATGTCAATCAAAAGTAATGTCGAGTTTCGCTGACTGAATTAAAAATTGTAAATGTGCGAGTGAAATTATAAACAAAACATGGCAGATTCCTTAGGTAAATTCAGTGGAAGTGATAGCTTGTATCTGGTATGGAATTAAAACCAAATATTGTATTGTTCAATGAATCAAAATGTAACCTTGTTTTCAGCTGGTCAAAGAGTCAAGAGGCAGAAAGTGGACAAACACGGCCGTTTATCGGCTTTTGAGAGGCTGAAGCAACTGAAAGGCAAGGGAGTAAAGAACAAATACGATGTGGACGAGATGGAGAATGTTTACGACACGGTGGACGAGAGGGAGTACTCAGAACGGGTGATGCAGCGTCAGGAAGATGACTGGATTGAAGATGATGGTATGTACATGATTTCTCAACTCATTTTGTTAGTTTTTCCGATATAAATTATTGTAAAATTATAATGACAAGCTTACTGAAAGTTTGTTTACTTCTCAATTGAATAATTGTTTGGTAGAATGTACCTTTCTATATAAAACCTTAGTTCTTTTTTCAATACAGGCACAGGCTATGTGGAAGATGGCAGAGAGATATTTGATGATGATGAAATTGAAGACACTTATGTGGCATCAAACAGCAAAGAGTCTGGACGAGGGCAGAAAAGAAAAGCTAGAGTGGCACCTCCAACATCTGGCAAAGGAAACATTAGGAACCTTATAGGATCTATGCCTACAAAGAAAAAAGAGGTATTGCCACATTAAAGTTACATTTCACACTTTATCGTTAATCTTTTCTTTTGTACATTTTTATATACACACTGTTCTTATTAAGGCTTTAAGGGGCAGCATGACTCCCAGAAAAGTTTTGTAAAGTAGAAAATATTGTTATTTTCTCTGTTATCTTTCAGGATGTGAAAATATCAGATGACAACATTCTATCAGACATTATGTCTGACTTGGATGGCAATGCTTCAACAGCAGTGAAGCCAAAGCCAGTGGTCACTAAAGCTAACATAGTGGAGACCAGTAAAAGGGATGCACAGAACTACTTCAAAAGTCTGTCTTCAGCTGCTAAGAAACCTACCACTACTACTAGCTTGAGTAATAAAGAACAACCAATTGTTAAAAAAGAAAATGTAAGTACAAAAAGTCTGGCTATTTATTTTTATATTGTTTATTTGCTTTCAACTCAACATACTCAATTAATCTTTTTTGCAGAAAGAAAACCTGGTATCTCCTGATAAACCTGTTGAAAAGCAACTAACAGTAAGTTTAACAATTATTGTATTATCCTTTCTTTATGTTAGATCTCTTGATCTAATCTCACAAGATCTACTTTTAACCAAATCTTCCAAAATTACAGGTGCAAAATGGTGAAACATCCAAACCTGTCACAGAAAAACCAGTTGCAAAGAAACCAGAATGGAAGATAGACAAAGAGATAAAGCAAGAATTAGAAGACTCAGCCACACAGAATATTGAAGAGTTCCAGACACAAGACCTGGACTTTGACGATGACTTCAGCAATGACACCACACCTAAACCTGAGGAAGTTAAAAAGGAAATTATTCCTAGCACTGCAGAAACTATTGGAGATGTTGCTGAGGAGTTTTTGAATGAAGATTTTGACATATTCCCAGCTAAAAAGGAATCTCCTAAACAATTGAAACCTTTAACAAGTACTTGGTCTGATCAAATGGGTGAGAACCAGATTGCAACTTCAGTACAGCTAGATGGACAGTTGCCTCTTCATACAAATGAGAATGGGGAGAAAGTATTAAAGTTCTACTGGCTCGATGCTTGGGAGGACAGGTTTGTGAAGCCGGGAGTAGTGTTTTTGTTTGGGAAGGTGTATGCCGACCCATCTAATAAGAAGGCTGGCTGTGTGTCCTGCTGTCTGGTTGTCAAGAATGTTAATAGGCAGATGTTTCTGTTGCCTAGGGAGTATGTAAGTATTGGCTACTTTTATAACATGTTCTTTTTCTTTCAAGTTCTTTGTTGTGTATTCAAACAATAACTGTAGTATTAATATAGAGCTTCACAAGATATGTTAAAAGGCTGATCATCTTTTCAGCATTATATATTGTATTTCTTCCTAATTCTTTTATTTTTTTTAGGATATAAATGGTAAGGTATACTGCTGATATAATCTTCAGCCAGACATCTTTACTATGCACTTCAAGATACATTGAAATATGATGATATAACTAACAATATTATTTTGTTGTAGAAATTAGACCCAGTAACATTAGAGGCGACAGATCAAGAAGTGACGATGATGGACATGTATGCAGAGTTCAACAGTGCGGTTGCCAGTGATCTGGGACTGAAAGAATTCAAGTCACGGAAGGTCACAAAGAACTACTGCTTCAACCTGCCAGACATACCTGCACAGTCAGACTACCTGGAAGTTAGATATTCTGTAAGTGCAGAAAAAAAATTTTACCTAATAGAATTAGTAGCGCTGAAAATAGTGGTGCGCGGCGGCGTTTTATTTACGTACGGATACGCGCATATACTGGACGCGAGTACCAGCGTGCGAGTGGATTGATTAGAAAAAAGTATTCTCTGTCAATTGCGTTGGCTACGCACGGGAAACGTTACAAACAAATTAGGGCAATGTGTAAGCGCAAGTTAAAGCATAACTTGAAGCATAGCCTTTCGAATTTATAATGCATAAGTTAATTTTCAATCTTTTCGGAACAGGCCACATTCCCGCCGCCTCCAAAAGACAAGAAGTACCTAACGTTCTCGCATATCTTCGGCGCGACCACCTCATCTCTAGAAACGTTCCTGCTGGAGCGTAAGATTAAGGGTCCCTGTTGGCTGGAGGTGAAGCAGCCGGAGCAGGTCCAAGCTAAGGTGTCGTGGTGCAAGCTGGAGGCAGCCTGTGATAAGATGGAGCATGTTACTGTTATCAGGGATGGCGCGGATTTGGAACCGCCACCTATTGTTGTGGCTACTGTGAGTAGACTATCATTTGTTTTTATTTAACGGCCTGGCCAGGGACAGGCGTCACGAACGGCGGTGCGGCGGGCGAGGCGGCAATTAACGCGGCCCAGTTTGCACGCCGGCAGTTGTGTTCGCCTCCGACACCAGTATAGACCGAAATGTCTTTATCAAAGTTATCTTGACATTGCTTGTGGAATAGCAGTTTTTTAGTTCAAAACATAATATTTGGAAGAGATTGTGGAGAACATGATTTGAATAAGAATCGGGGTATAGACGAAATAGAAATAGCTGGATAGTATTTTGTTAAAAGCTTCAGTATTCATTATTTAGCGGCGAATACAACTAAACTAGTTCGGATTTCTGCACTATTCGCCGTATTTGCCGCGCGAAACCGTGGCATGCGCCGTACTGATTCATACATTTGTTTCTGTCGCCGCGCCGTGAGACCCTCGCGCGATTCGCTCAGCAAATTGCGCCAGTCGTCCTGCCGTTCACCGCTACGCGTGACATGATAGTACGTTTGTTTTAGTTGCTAGAAGCTTCGCCGTTCGCACCGCACGAATATTCGCTGCAGCAAATGCCCCATGACCTGGCGGTTAATTGACTTGACTTTTTAGCAGTTCACTTGAGCGGGTAGCAGTAATTGGGCATCCGTGCTGTTATCTGAGTTGTATCGAGCTAGAACATGAATAAGACGACGTATATTTAATAGTCCTGTACCCCTGTGGAATCACTGCTTTGTCATTACCAAAATTGGTTCCATCTTATGAGCTTTCCATTTGAAAGATATGAATAACCACTATTATCCGATTTTTTTATAAATTGTTTCAAAATGTTTATGGTTTGCAAGTAAGCTTTTTGTCATTATTATAATGTTACATACAAATGTTTCAGATAAACATGAGAACTACGATGGACCCCAAAACAAAGAAGACAAAGATATTGATGATCAGTTGTCTTTCACACACCAACTTTCACTTACACAAACCTCCGCCGAACCCGCCATTCCAGCAACATTTCTGTGGTAAGTAATACTTATTCAACAATTTAATGAACAATCCCGTTAAACTAAAGATATAATATAATATAGATTTGTTAGCATCTAATTCTGGAATCTATGTTTTTCAGTAATGACAAAGTGCAATGAAATCTGGCCCCTGGACCTAAAACAGTGCCTACCTCAGTACAAAGCAACAAAACTAACCAAATGCGACACAGAGCGCGAACTACTCAACTATTTCATGGTACAGTTCTGGAAGATGGACCCCGATCTAGTCGTAGGCCATGATCTACAGGGATTCCAACAAGATCTACTGATTGGAAACATTCTCGATCTTCACATACCTAACTGGTCTCGATTAGGACGGCTCAAGAGATCTAACGTTCCTCAAAGGAAGTACGCGGCTAAGGACGCGTTCCTTGGTCGCTTGGTCTGTGATATCAAAATATCTGCTATGGAAGTAATACGGTCCAGAAGCTTCGACCTCGACACTCTCTGTATAAATGTACTGAAAATGAAAGAAGGTGAACGCGTTGAAGTAGCGCTTGAAGACCTGCCCAGATATTATGAGAAAAGTAATGACTTGTTCCAACTTGTGTCGCTAAATATGCAAGATGCGTCCTACATCCTCAAAATGATGTGCGAATTGAACGTCATACCGTTAGCGTTGCAAATCACACAAATCGCCGGAAATATCATGTCAAGAACTTTGCTTGGCGGCAGGTCGGAAAGAAACGAGTTTCTATTACTTCATGCCTTCACTGAGAAGAACTATATCGTACCTGATAAGGTTTATGGCAAAAGAGTCGTAGCAGACGATGATAATGAGGAGCAAGAGGAAGGTGCCACCAATGTATCCAAAAAACAAGGGAAGAAAAAAGCGGCATATTCTGGAGGTCTCGTTTTAGATCCCAAGAAAGGATTCTATGATAAACTAATTCTTCTTATGGACTTCAATTCCTTGTATCCTAGCATTATTCAGGAGTACAATATTTGCTTTACAACTATTAAAAGGAAAGCTGCTGGATCGTCTGACGAGGACGTCGCTAACCTTATCTTGCCAAAGAGTAACACAGATCTGGGTGTACTACCGACACAGATCCGTAGACTAGTGGAGAGTAGGCGAGAAGTCAAGAAATTAATGAAAACTCCCGACTTGTCGCAAGACCAGTACATGCAGTACAACATCAGACAGATGGCTCTAAAACTCACGGCTAACTCCATGTATGGTTGCCTCGGTTTCACTCACTCCAGGTTTTATGCAAAACCCCTCGCAGCCCTAGTCACCATGAAAGGCAGAGAAATTCTCATGGACACAAAAGATATCGTCCAAAAGGCTAACTACGATGTAGTCTACGGAGATACCGACAGTTTGATGATCAACACTAATTGTTTAGACTATGACAACGTTTTTAAAATTGGTGTGGATCTGAAGAAAGAGATCAACAAGAAATATAAACAAATAGAGCTTGATATAGATGGAGTATTTAGATATTTGCTTTTACTGAAGAAAAAGAAGTATGCAGCTGTGTTAGTTACCAAGAACAAAACTGGCGAGTTTGTATTTACACATGAGCATAAAGGTTTGGACATCGTTCGTCGTGATTGGTCACAGCTGGCCGCAGAAGCAGGTAAATTCATATTGAGCCAGATTTTATCAGAACAATCTGCAGACGAGAGGCTTGAGAGCATTCAAACGCATCTTAACAAACTCAAGGATGATTTGATGAACGGCAAAATGCCGCTCTCAATGTTAACAATTACGAAACAGCTGACCAAGAACCCTAACGAGTATGCCGATAAACATACACAGCCACACGTACAGGTTGCTCTAAGACTGAACAATAAAAACAGCAGGAGGTTTAAGAAAGGAGATGTAGTACCTTATATTATCTGTGAAGACGGCACGGCTAACTCAGCGACACAGAGAGCATATCATATTGAAGAACTAAAGAATTTAGAACATCTTAAAGTTGACTTCAATTATTACTTAGCGCATCAGTTGCACCCTGTTATATCCAGAATATGTGAGCCCATCGAAGGCATGGATCCGGCCCGAGTTGCGGATTGTCTCGGACTCGATCCCTCTGGGTATCGACAAATAGTAAGAAGAGATAACTCCAACACAGAAACCTATGAAGTAGAAAACGAACAAGAAAAATACAGACAATGTAAAGACTTTGTGTTTGTCTGCGTCAACGAACACTGCAAAACTGAGAACAATATCAGAGAAACAGTTGTAAAATTGGATAAAGAGAGTGTAACATTTTTAGATAAATGTCAGAATGATAAGTGTACTTTGAGGCCAGTAGATTACCTGGCGAGTATTCAGAACCAGTTGAGCCTCCAAGTCCGTCAGTACCACGCTCAGTACTACGCGGGCTGGTTGTCGTGTGAGGACCCCGCATGCGGGCACCGTACGGCGCGTCTTCCACAGACCTTCGCCGGCGGATACCCACTGTGCAGGTTATGTGAGAAAGGCGTCATGTTCAGAGAATACACTGAAAAGGACTTGTACTTGCAAATTAACTATTTCTTATTTTTGTTTGATCTGAGCAAGAATACTAATTCAAGTAAGTATGAATTATGTAGTATTCAAACTCGTGCATTTTACAATACCTATAATAATGTAAACGTTTCATAAACATTTTTGCTTTGTTACAGAAACTCGCATGTCACCTCAAGTCACGAATGCTTTCCAACAGCTAAAGGAAATGGTGGTAGAAGACTGGCTGGCACAGTCCGCGTACTCGATCATAAACCTGTCAAAACTCTTCAGATTCTTTACCATAGACTCGAAAGCAGGCAACAAGATGAAGTCTGAACCGATCGAAATCGATATTTTACCTGAGACTGAGCAAATAGATGCGCTATTGGAGATGGGCGTCTATTAGCTTTCGTAGTTTTTTTTTTTAGAATTAGAATCATGTTAAGTATTATAAGCTGTAAATAATAATAAAATATTCTTGTATTACATCCTATTTGTTGTTATTCTTACATGGATACAGAAGAGTTACCTGCCTGGAACAGACCGTTTTGTGTGCCTTACCGTTTGCGGTAAATTCATAACAACAGTTTGAAAATAAGTAAGATTTAATTCGCTACGGAATCTGGACTTGTGCTCAGGGTAATGGGAATAGGTTCGCCTCTAGCCCCCTACTACGTGAAACTACTACAACGCCGAAACGTGGAATTCACAGCTCTGCCTAGTGCCTATCTCTCCCAGTGTGATGTTTGAGTTCTGATAATTTCTTGTAGAGAGAAGTCTTACATCGGCTTATGTCTTACAACCATTCATTGTAGTGTAGTAGTAGGAAAAATATAAGAAAGAAACAAGTCCAATAACGGTATTTATTGACACAAAATCTTATCGCATACAGTTAAAATACAATCGAGGTTCTTATACCAACTCACAAATACGTGAAAATACAAATCTATCTAATAAAATCTAATTGCATGAGCAATGGTAATGTTAATAAAATGATACTTCATCATCATCACAAGTAAATAAAACTTACAATAGAAAATCCGCTCTGTAGATCATTTTCTGTAACTCATACATTCAATGTGATAGTCACTTTCTAATTAAACTGGATTTGCCACGTTAACGACCAGCTACTGAGCAAAATTTAATAGTACCCTCGGCCACGTCCCCTGTTGGGCCCGCCGAAGTTGCCCCTGCCGCCCCCGCGACCCCTGAAATTGTTTTGATTATTATCGTAGTTATTGTTACCAAACTGTTGGTTCATCTGAGGCCGCGTATCGTAGTTATCTTGGCCCCTGCCGTTCATGAAGTTATTTCTAGGACCCTGGTTGTATGGAGCATTAGGTCCGAAGTTATCAGGGGCAGGTCCCCTCATGGGTGGACCTCGGCTATCCATTGGGCGTGGATTCCACTGTCCTTGATTGAAATGATCATTGGGCTTGTTTCTGTTGTCGTTAAAATGTTGTTGTTGTTGC
Source organism: Conistra vaccinii (assembly GCA_948150665.1). NCBI lineage: Eukaryota > Metazoa > Arthropoda > Insecta > Lepidoptera > Noctuidae > Conistra > Conistra vaccinii. The sequence goes on along the minus strand of OX411317.1, from coordinate 8,925,112 downwards.
TGCTGATGCTGCGGCGGTTGATATTGTTGTTGATGCTGCGGAGGTTGGTACTGCTGCTGATGTTGTGGCGGCTGGTTACGTTGCTGGTGTGGTGGAAGCATTTGGTTATGCTGCGGTCCTTGATTATGTTGCTGGGGCTGATAATTCTGCTGTTGTCCCTGATTATAAAGTGGCTGTTGTTGGTTCTGCTGAGGTGGTTGATAATTTTGTTGTTGCTTCTGTTGAGGTGGTTGATAATTTTGCTGTTGGTTCTGCTGGGGTGGTTGGTAATTTTGCGGTTGGTTCTGCTGGGGTGGTTGGTAATTTTGCGGTTGGTTCTGCTGGGGTGGTTGGTAATTTTGCGGTTGGTTCTGCTGGGGTGGTTGGTAATTTTGCAGTTGGTTCTGCTGGGGTGGTTGATAATTCTGCTGTTGCTGCGGTGGAGACTGATAATTCTGCTGATTCTGTTGAGACGATTGATAATTCTGCTGATTCTGTAGTGGAGATTGATAGTTTTGCTGTTGCTGTTGCGGACGCTGCTGGTGCTGCTGTTGCTGTTCTTGTTGCTGTGGCGGCTGTAAACGTACCGGAGGGCGTAACAAACCTTGCAGACTTTGGAACGGAGTCGGCGCTGATCCCGACCCTTGAGCTTGATTATTGCTTGAATTTATCAGCGGCGCGGGTTTAACTGGGGCACTTTGTAGTGGCTTCAACAGTTCCTGGGTGACCTTTGTCTCGGGCAGGTCTCCGAAGGACCTCGGCTGAGTGTTACTGACCACGACGTTAGGGGAGCGCGACAGTGGCGCCGGCGTGGCGGCGGGCGTAGACTTGATGCTCGCTTGCACCAGCGCGAACAGATCAGTCGCAGAGCTAGTAGACAAACTCTTTGTAATATCCGCGAGAGAATTCTCAAGTTTCGTTGACTCTACTTTCGTCTCTGCTTTCGTCTCTTCCAAAGATTTCTTTACAATTTCCATTTCTTGACGTATTTGATCTTCTTTTACTTTCAGCGTTGCCGATTGGAACACCTGGAGATAGGGAATAATATTATATACTGCTGTTATTGATACTGACGAATAATTATTAATAACAGTGACGAATTTCAGCGTAATAGCGTATAAACACACTGATGCAGTGGAGGTGCACCTTATTTTAAATTAGACTCTAATTTCTTCTTTCTTTCACTGGTTTTTATTATCATCTGCCTAGCCTTTTCCCAATACAGTTGGAGTGGGCTTCCAGTCAAATCGGTTGCCCCTGATACCAGTATTTTACATGGAGTGAATGCCGATCTGACCTCCCCAACCCAGTTATTGGGTAACACGATACCCCTTGCAAAGACTGGTTGTCAGACTGTCAAGCTTCTGACGACCCGTAATGACTGTCAAAATTCTACGAACGACAGCCGGGACCAACGGCTTAACGCGCTTTCCGAGGCACGGAGTGGTCTCGGTATGCAAAGAAGGTCTCCCATCCACGGACCTACCGCGGCAAGCGTATCAAAACCTGATCGATCGACCCGTGCGGCTATTATTACTTAGCTACAAGCCCCTAAATCTATTCAAGTATTATGTCATCTATTATATACAGGGTGTTAGGCAGACGGTTGAATGTACGAAAATAGCGGATCCGTGGACCCGTCTGGTACAGTCAGCTGCAGAGAAATCTCACCCCCTAGCAATGTATTTTTACATTGCTAGGGGGTGACATTTCTCTGCAGCTGACTGTACGTGACTAGGCCTAATAGCAAGACTTAGGCCACACGGATTTTTTTTAATGACTTAGTCGAATTTTATTCGAAATTCGTCGTTGCTCAAACTTCAAACGTCAATAATTTCATTTAAAAATAACAAAAGTGGCAACTTTTTTTTTTCATTTGTTATTCTTATAATTGTAGAATCTAATAATTATTTTAAAAAAAATGCTTGTAATTAATTAATTTCATTCCGTAACTGTGTTTCGTGTAAAAAGGTCCAGGTAGTTAAAATTTACGAAATATTCTAGTTGTTTAAGAAATTGTGCATATTGCAAACCTTTAGAACGGGCATGAACTAAAGATGTTTCCTAGAATTAGAACTACTCTATAACTCTTAGTTTATTTTGTAAAGCAGTTCAAAGTCGGGCTTTCGGTATTTATTTTTAATTTGTTTGTAGATTGAGGGCTCGTAATTTACTAGCAATCATCTGCGTCAAATACGAATTTGAAAAGATTCTAGTTATTCTAGATGAAAATAAAATAAAATGTTACCGGTTTAGTTATTTTTAAATGAAATGATTGACGTTTGAAGTTTGAGCAAGGACGAATTTCGAATAAAATTTTATAAAGTCATTTATAAAAATCCGTGCCCTTATTTAAAACTATAGTAGGACTTTGCATTAACAGATCAACTTTGTCACCTCTTCAACTGTATAGTCATCGTCGTCACTCTCGACGACCACGGTCTTCACAAGTTCTTCTTCTTCGGGCTCCGTGTTCTCAGGCGTCGGCTCCTTGGGCGCGGTGGAGGCGGCCTCACTGACATACTGGCGCAGCCTCTCGACTCTCTCAGGCTCTTTAGCTTCCAACTTCTTCAAGTACGCTATAAGGCTGTGCTGTTCTTCAGCTGATAACTCGTTGAAGTTCTTTAGTAAGGTTTCGAGGTCTGAATCTGAGAGGCCGTCCATGGCGTCAGGAGCGTTGCTTTGCTCCAACCTGGTTGGACAAAACGGTTAATTTAGGTGTTATTCATGTACCATAAATTCATTTTAGTTTACATTATTCAGCCAGCCGGGATATTTCGAATTAAACACAGCAACTATGCCAAATATATAAAGCGAGAAAATAATTATTCATTCATTAAACAAGGATTAAATAGCTGCCTTCTAACGAAGTCATTAATTCTAACAACTTACTTCTTATCATTCTCGTCGTACGCCGACTGCAGCATTTGCAGCGCAGACGCGGTACCACTTTGTTTTGGAGGTGGTGGTTTCATCACCGGCTTTATTACGGGCGGTAGTTCGACCACCATTTTCGTCTGCTCGGCCGCTCGTTTCTTTGCCTCTGCCATGCCCACGACAGCGTCTACCAGTACTGCTAAATCTTCAGAAGACACGTCCGTCTTGCCCTGAGCTATTAATGCTTCTGCCATTTGTTGCGCAATCTGTGCGCGGTCCACTTCACCCACGCCTGCGACTGCTACTGGTACGGCTGTCGTTTTGCTAGGTCCGGTAGTTTTCTGGAAGGTTGAGAATTGTTTAGTATTTTTTAATGTTGCTACTTTACATGTAGGTGTAAACAGGGTGGCAGAGACATCGACGCGAAGCCCGTTACTATGGATTCAGTACATGATTCTGAACCCCCCTACGTTGAAATTTTTCGTAGATTATTTAAACAAAAATCTGCTGTTCCATACATTTTGACCGCGTAGGTAACTTTTCTATGAAACAGCTAGAAACGGCGCCCACGAGCCCTACCTCCACTTAGTGAGCCCTACCTTGGCCTGGAGCCGGCTGCGCTTGTCGGCCTCGTGCAGCGTGGCGGCGGCGCGCACGACGGCCGCCCGCAGCGCCTGCGCGGCGCCGGCGCCCACGAGCCCTACCTCCACTTAGTGAGCCCTACCTTGGCCTGGAGCCGGCTGCGCTTGTCGGCCTCGTGCAGCGTGGCGGCGGCGCGCACGACGGCCGCCCGCAGCGCCTGCGCGGCGCCGGCGCCCACGAGCCCTACCTCCACTTAGTGAGCCCTACCTTGGCCTGGAGCCGGCTGCGCTTGTCGGCCTCGTGCAGCGTGGCGGCGGCGCGCACGACGGCCGCCCGCAGCGCCTGCGCGGCGCCGGCGCCCACGAGCCCTACCTCCACTTAGTGAGCCCTACCTTGGCCTGGAGCCGGCTGCGCTTGTCGGCCTCGTGCAGCGTGGCGGCGGCGCGCACGACGGCCGCCCGCAGCGCCTGCGCGGCGCCGGCGCCCACGAGCCCTACCTCCACTTAGTGAGCCCTACCTTGGCCTGGAGCCGGCTGCGCTTGTCGGCCTCGTGCAGCGTGGCGGCGGCGCGCACGACGGCCGCCCGCAGCGCCTGCGCGGCGCCGGCGCCCACGAGCCCTACCTCCACTTAGTGAGCCCTACCTTGGCCTGGAGCCGGCTGCGCTTGTCGGCCTCGTGCAGCGTGGCGGCGGCGCGCACGACGGCCGCCCGCAGCGCCTGCGCGGCGCCGGCGCCCACGAGCCCTACCTCCACTTAGTGAGCCCTACCTTGGCCTGGAGCCGGCTGCGCTTGTCGGCCTCGTGCAGCGTGGCGGCGGCGCGCACGACGGCCGCCCGCAGCGCCTGCGCGGCGCCGGCGCCCACGAGCCCTACCTCCACTTAGTGAGCCCTACCTTGGCCTGGAGCCGGCTGCGCTTGTCGGCCTCGTGCAGCGTGGCGGCGGCGCGCACGACGGCCGCCCGCAGCGCCTGCGCGGCGCCGGCGCCCACGAGCCCTACCTCCACTTAGTGAGCCCTACCTTGGCCTGGAGCCGGCTGCGCTTGTCGGCCTCGTGCAGCGTGGCGGCGGCGCGCACGACGGCCGCCCGCAGCGCCTGCGCGGCGCCGGCGCCCACGAGCCCTACCTCCACTTAGTGAGCCCTACCTTGGCCTGGAGCCGGCTGCGCTTGTCGGCCTCGTGCAGCGTGGCGGCGGCGCGCACGACGGCCGCCCGCAGCGCCTGCGCGGCGCCGGCGCCCACGAGCCCTACCTCCACTTAGTGAGCCCTACCTTGGCCTGGAGCCGGCTGCGCTTGTCGGCCTCGTGCAGCGTGGCGGCGGCGCGCACGACGGCCGCCCGCAGCGCCTGCGCGGCGCCGGCGCCCACGAGCCCTACCTCCACTTAGTGAGCCCTACCTTGGCCTGGAGCCGGCTGCGCTTGTCGGCCTCGTGCAGCGTGGCGGCGGCGCGCACGACGGCCGCCCGCAGCGCCTGCGCGGCGCCGGCGCCCACGAGCCCTACCTCCACTTAGTGAGCCCTACCTTGGCCTGGAGCCGGCTGCGCTTGTCGGCCTCGTGCAGCGTGGCGGCGGCGCGCACGACGGCCGCCCGCAGCGCCTGCGCGGCGCCGGCGCCCACGAGCCCTACCTCCACTTAGTGAGCCCTACCTTGGCCTGGAGCCGGCTGCGCTTGTCGGCCTCGTGCAGCGTGGCGGCGGCGCGCACGACGGCCGCCCGCAGCGCCTGCGCGGCGCCGGCGCCCACGAGCCCTACCTCCACTTAGTGAGCCCTACCTTGGCCTGGAGCCGGCTGCGCTTGTCGGCCTCGTGCAGCGTGGCGGCGGCGCGCACGACGGCCGCCCGCAGCGCCTGCGCGGCGCCGGCGCCCACGAGCCCTACCTCCACTTAGTGAGCCCTACCTTGGCCTGGAGCCGGCTGCGCTTGTCGGCCTCGTGCAGCGTGGCGGCGGCGCGCACGACGGCCGCCCGCAGCGCCTGCGCGGCGCCGGCGCCCACGAGCCCTACCTCCACTTAGTGAGCCCTACCTTGGCCTGGAGCCGGCTGCGCTTGTCGGCCTCGTGCAGCGTGGCGGCGGCGCGCACGACGGCCGCCCGCAGCGCCTGCGCGGCGCCGGCGCCCACGAGCCCTACCTCCACTTAGTGAGCCCTACCTTGGCCTGGAGCCGGCTGCGCTTGTCGGCCTCGTGCAGCGTGGCGGCGGCGCGCACGACGGCCGCCCGCAGCGCCTGCGCGGCGCCGGCGCCCACGAGCCCTACCTCCACTTAGTGAGCCCTACCTTGGCCTGGAGCCGGCTGCGCTTGTCGGCCTCGTGCAGCGTGGCGGCGGCGCGCACGACGGCCGCCCGCAGCGCCTGCGCGGCGCCGGCGCCCACGAGCCCTACCTCCACTTAGTGAGCCCTACCTTGGCCTGGAGCCGGCTGCGCTTGTCGGCCTCGTGCAGCGTGGCGGCGGCGCGCACGACGGCCGCCCGCAGCGCCTGCGCGGCGCCGGCGCCCACGAGCCCTACCTCCACTTAGTGAGCCCTACCTTGGCCTGGAGCCGGCTGCGCTTGTCGGCCTCGTGCAGCGTGGCGGCGGCGCGCACGACGGCCGCCCGCAGCGCCTGCGCGGCGCCGGCGCCCACGAGCCCTACCTCCACTTAGTGAGCCCTACCTTGGCCTGGAGCCGGCTGCGCTTGTCGGCCTCGTGCAGCGTGGCGGCGGCGCGCACGACGGCCGCCCGCAGCGCCTGCGCGGCGCCGGCGCCCACGAGCCCTACCTCCACTTAGTGAGCCCTACCTTGGCCTGGAGCCGGCTGCGCTTGTCGGCCTCGTGCAGCGTGGCGGCGGCGCGCACGACGGCCGCCCGCAGCGCCTGCGCGGCGCCGGCGCCCACGAGCCCTACCTCCACTTAGTGAGCCCTACCTTGGCCTGGAGCCGGCTGCGCTTGTCGGCCTCGTGCAGCGTGGCGGCGGCGCGCACGACGGCCGCCCGCAGCGCCTGCGCGGCGCCGGCGCCCACGAGCCCCGCCTGCACGGCGCCCTTCAGCTTCTCCTTCGCTGTCTCGATGAGTACTACTGCGCTCTCACGCACTAGGAGCTCTTCGGATGAGTTCGCTTTATCCTGATATGCACAAAAACATCAAGTTAAATTTTTTAAATAGTATCTATAAATATTAAAAATTAAAGTCGCTTTTCGCGTCTGTCTGTGTGATCGCGTTGTCCTTCTAAATTACACGGATTTTAATGCGGTTTTCACCATCATTTAGAGAATTTATGTCGGAAGGTTTATGTGTTTAACACATTTATATTAATCTTACACATAATTAAGAAACCTCCATGTTTTTTTAAAGCCGTAAAAATCTTGCAGAACAGGAGCAGGTCGCTAATACATAAATAATGGCAAACTACTCAAGGATGCACGAATTTGTAGGGAAATATAGAAGAAAAAAAGTGGAACATATTAGCATGAATTGGTTAAGATACATTTTGCTGGTATTTATTATTAAATAAAATTTGTAAAAACTATTGACCTGTCTCACAGTCTCCCTAATAATTTAATTTAAACCAAGTCAAATAACCACTGGAAAAGATAGTTAAAATATTCAAAAAGAAAGAAAGAGAAAACCTAGTGAACTTAAATACCTACTAAGTACTTAACATTTAAAAAACAAGTCATACCTTCTCCATCTTCAATGCATCAGCTAGCAGATCAACAATTTTCGGTCCCAAGCTTCCAAGATAATCTTCTAACGCGACGAGCTGTCTCAGCGTGGCGACCACATCGTCGGCCGCGCCGTCCACTACCTGTCCGGCGCCGTGTCCGCCGGACACGGACCGCCGCCGCCGGATCTTAGAGCCGCGCGACACCATGCTGCCGGCGCGCGACCGGTCCGTGCGGGTCTCCGGCCCGGAGATCACGGACTCGATGTCGTTGTCCGAGTTCCACGGCGAGAGGCCGTCGTCACTGTAGTTGAGGAAACTGTATTATAAAATGTGATACTCAGTACAGAATGAATACATAATATTAGGGCAGACACAGATTTCTAATACGCCATGCCACGCAACGTTAAATAGCGTGCTCATTTTTACATTTAACTTCGTGATGCCTCGAATTATATAAGTATATATTAAGTAAGTTTATTTGTGTGTTGCGACCCTTATCGCGTACTCTACCTGAATTTAGAATCTTAATTATTTAGATGCACTGCCACTTACTCAACATTATTTTAACGTTATTTGGTCTAAGTTGATTTTTAGGTGACCATTTGGTGACCATTTTAAAAAGGGCCTTTCATAAAATTTGGTTCCAATAGAATATGAGTTTGTGGTTCCAAAACTTAACACACATTGATGTTTGTAAACATTTGTGAAATTGACACAAAATTGTATTGACAATAACAAGAATCTAAGATCTGAATTCAAGTATAATATGTCTATAAATAATAACTCACGGCTTGAGCTCGTCGTCGGAGATGAGCACGGTCTGCATGGAGGGCGCCAGCTGGCGCGGCGCGTGGTCGGGGCTGCGGTTGCGCTGCTGCTCGCGCTGCGACAGCGGGCTGCGGCTGCTGCGCCGGATCGACTCCAGCGCGATGTGCGTGCGCGCGGGGCTGCGTCTGTGCAAGTGCTACATTAAAGCTGATCTCTCTTATAGGCTATAGTCTGTTCCTAAAGTATCAGATGAAAGTGTAAACAAACCTTGTTCAGGTTTAAATTCTTATGCTCACGAAATGGAATTAGTGACACATTTATCTGTATTTAGAAGATTTCAACTTCATATCATCACTTTTTCCAACAATTATTATATGATTAATATTCAGGGCCGTATTTAGCACCCCGCCTGGCATATGGTGAAGTTATAGGAATTCATACAATTCAAAGTCAGAGTTGATAAAAATAAAATACAACATTTAAGCGTAGGTACTCTTACTGCTTTTGTAGATTATAAAGTACGCCTATATGCGAAATAGATTACAATTATCTATATTAAAGTACGGAGGTACCCTAGGAGGGTCGATCTCTGGATTGAGGTTCTGGTTTCTCACATTTCGAGGGGAGTTTGAACCAAAAAAGCCCCCACATGCCTACGGCCCTGCTAATATTATTAAATTGTAATTAAAAAATCATCGACGAAAATTTAAGTTATAAAATTAACCTAAATTTTCAAAAGAAACCATCTTTTCAAATTAGAATTTCGGGTATATGTATTCAAATAATCATATCAAAGCACTGAATTTGTAAGTGGCACTACGAATTGGCATCCACAGGTACGTTTTCTGATCGATTTGTTTACATTTCTCCAGGTACTTTTGGAACAGACTATAAAATATACAGGGTGGCAGGGATATCGACGGGAAAACTGGTACCATGGATTCAGTTAGTGATTCTGAACACCCGTTTTTTGGGTGGGAAATTATCAAATAACTTCTACCGTTCTGGACGGAGCGGGGCGTGTCAGACTCTTACTGACTAACACCCACCCGTGTTCCTTCTGTACGTTGCCAGGGGCCACGGTATCCCTTCGAAGTTTCCTGCAACGCCGGCAGATTCTGACAACCCCTGCGTTGAAAAAAATCTGCTGTTCCATACGATTTGACCGCGTTATTGCACTTTTCTATGAAAAAGCAATTAAAAAAAAAAATAACCGACGAATAATTTCAACGCCGGGGGGTTCAGAATCATGTACTGAATCCATGGTAACAGTTATTGCGTCGATGTCCCTGACACCCAGTACATAAGAATGCCCATACAGTGGTAAAATTATTACACAGACAAGTGTCAGTCAGCAAGTTGGTTGGCAGACTGACGCTCATACCTCTCACACGGCCAGTTCTACGGTTCAGCTTGGTTCGTCTCATACTCTGATCAAACTAAAATCCCTACTGGTGTGGCATTTTTGACGTCAACATTGATCGCCTATGACGGCCGGAACGATTACTACGCCTTTAGCGTTAAATGTTTGAGTTTTAGGTAATTTTTGTTGTAAAACTTGTATAAATAAACTATTCCTCATTTATACAACATTTACAACAAATTACGTAAAAATTTCAAAGATTCAGTAACACAACGACATTTTAAAAAGAAGAAAGGAAATCATTCACGCGTTAAATATCTTATACCCAACAATTAAAGTGGCGCTATTTGTTAATGTAATGCTCAAAACCAAATTTTTGGTATTTCCAAAACATAGCAATTTGGGGGTTAATCGCACGTGTTCCTTGTATACGATACCGCAGTGAAAACAAGTAACAGTATTATGTCTTCATAGATATCGGCCGAAACGACGCGCTTCGAAATCTCAGTGTATACCAGTACGCAACAGTCTCGAATGCGCGGCAGTTACGCACGGTCGCGGAAGGTTTATCTACCGAGCGGCAGAGTAGGTAATTATTTCAAGGTCACTGCCGAGACAATACTGTTACTTTATTATACTGTGACGATAGGATATTACGATTGATGTCCTTCCATATTCGATAAATAATTTTCTGATAAACATACCTATTATAATTGTATCCTTGGCGTATTTTTACGGGCATCCGTGTCATTTTGCTTGTGGACGACAGACTTTATGTGAATAGAAATAGGGTATATTTTAAAGTGAACTAACTACTAAATGACTTAGGGGTCTGCTTATTGTAAATCTATTTAAACCCAAATGTCCACTGATCAACATACGCTTTATAACAGGCATTTCAATCTATACGAAAATAGATCACGCCATTATGGCGTTATGTTTACAAGGCAATGATCCAATCGTGCCGAAATGGTCCTGTAACCACCATGATTTGAATGTAATTTTTCCTGAAATAGTCATTCAATGGGGGGTAATATGAACTTATAAGAGTTGTATTGATTTTTATGATTACATATCATAACATAACATCACACCTTGTCTCCCCGAAGGGTTGGGCAGAGGTCTACCTGTAGCAGATACACCCACATTTCGCCAGTTATGTTTAAGTCCCATGTAATACGGGGCGAGCCTATTGCCATCAAAATCCAGACTGTTATTCTTATTCTCTTTATGATTTTAGTAAATAAATATTTGTATACCTGCAACTTATATACCTGCAAATTGCAAAAAACTTAAGAAAATTAGAATTTCGCGGGCTACCATGACGCCAAGCGATAAAAGAGCCCCGAAGAGTTATAGAGCGTAAATATGGCATATGGACCCTTTCAAAGAAACTGTCACACTGGTACGAGAGACAGAAACGACGCTGTCCAAAAAAATCTGCAGAAAATGCAAACAAACAAATGTGGATGTCAATTTGCTGCGCCACTTGAGTGCGCCACACAAATTGAGTGCTTTGATTATTTGACAATTTTTGAACCCGAAATTCTTGATTTTAATTTAAATACGTTTTTCATTTGACAATTGAGGTATATTTTAAAATCTCAATTTGCGGCGATGAAATTTCAATTACAATTTAATAAATTCAATCAAGACTTTTTGGAAAATGTGCTGAGACAAAGTTGAATTAAATACAGATGTGTGACTCATTCCCTTAGTAAGTGATTACGTCTGAATTTGACCTGCACAGCGTTTGTTTACACTTTCAATACATAGTTTTGGAACAGACTATACTTAATCGATCATTTCCTAAATGTCCATTTGCCAGATTTTCGATCGGGTTCTGAACTTTCGTGAAGTGTCAGTCTGGTGTCGACAATAGTTACCTGTGCAGTGGACTCCTGGAGCGCGTGCGTTTGTGGTGCGGCGGCGGCGGCGGCGGCGAGCGGCGGCGCTCCGGCGAGCGGCGCCGCAGCGGCGAGCGGCGCGCCGGGGACCTGCCGCGCGGGCTGTGAGTGGCCGGACAAGTTAGGAGCAGGCGTGGTGCCAAGGACTATTGGGCTAAAATGTTAGGAGCTTGGTCCGTATGTCACCACTAACAAGAACCTATGTCACTGAATAGTCTATTAAATAAGGAATAACTTTAACAAATACACACATTAATAGTTATTTGTGTTACAAGGGGACAAAGTAATATTTTGTTGTTCCAGGGTGTTATTTTGAATTCAGAACGTAGCGAGGAATTCAATATACGCCGCCCGAGAACAAAATATTTTGTCCCCGAGTGATACACACTATTTTTCATCACTACCTATGAGAAAAATAAAAAGCTACGAGTACCTACCTACTCGAAACTTTTTTTTACATTAAACCTTCACGCGAGCACCTCCAATCTAACTACGCTAATCTATTAGAAGCACGGAGCGGACCAATCAGAAGAGAGAAAGTTCAAACTCCTTTGGGAGCAAAATTGAAAATAGGAGATATTTTCAATTTTGCTCCCAAAGGAGTTTGAACTATCCTTTAGAGGCAATTGTCAATCAATTGTGTGATGAAAAATAAATTATCAGAGAAAACTTATAGTTCAATATTAATTAAGTATTGATGTTTTTTCAATAATTTTAGATCAAACGGTCTGATTTAGTGTATCATTCCCACAAGTGACCATAAGATTTTTTTGAAATTTTATGTATTTTCTACCAATGCTACATAACCTACATTACTACACATAATTACATATGATTTGAACCACAATAACGTACAAACATTAGAAGCAGATACATCAAAATGATTCATGAAACATTTTATCTCACCTACGATCCCGTCTGAAGTCCGGAGGCGAGCGCCGTCTCGGTACCGGCTCCCGAGGTCGATGATCAGGGCGGTCGAATCGGTCGGGGCGGTCGGGCCGCTCTTGTCGCTCGGGGCGCTCGGGGCGGTCAGGGCGGCGGCCGGGTGACCGGCGGCGCGGGTCGGGCGACCGACGGCGGGGCTCGGGCGACTTTCGGCGAAGTTCGGGAGATTTACGCCGCAGTTCGGGTGCGCGGGGCTTTTCAACCGACTGGCGAGGTTCCGACGACCGCTTGCTCATGTCGGGAGGAGATAAGCACATACGGCGGTAGATCTCGTTCACTTGGATACGTACTTCCTCTTCGTGTAGTTCTTTCATGCGCGCCGTCCAGAACACGATCCATTCTGGTTTGAAGTCGTGCTTGGATGGGTCTTTGCCCTCTAAAATAACATTCATGTTAAATTCTGAGAATATGAGCGAAAGTGAAAGTTAGCCATACAGTTTACTTATTGATGTAAAACCCCACATTTTCCACTGTAGGAAGTTTATGACCTAATTCCGAAATTATCAAACTTTTAAAAACTCGTTCAAGAAGCCGGAAATAAATGTTAAGTATTTATTAGTTTATTTTCCAAAAATGTGTATTTTATTTCAACCTTCGTGGCACGGTTGGTTAATTCTTAAGAATGATTCTGATTATTTCTATTTATGTTGTAAATATGTGAGGACGGTGCGCAATTCTTCCCTTGTATGTATTAAATTATGTCCTTTATTTCTAGCTTAACAGTTTTCATGTTAAAGTCATGATGTAATGTGTCATTGGTTATTTATATATCACTAGCTTTTACCCGCGGCTTCGCCCGCGTGGATGTCGCAAAATATCCCACGGGAACGTTCTACCAGGAATACATACCTAATAGCCAAGGAAAAGATCATTGACTAACTTTCAGCGGACGCAGTGGTAGGCTACTACAGCGCCCGCGTGGTCAACCATAATTATTTTGTTAAGCGTAATTTTGAAACTGTGATATCTCTTAAACTATTCATTTAAATGATGTGATGTAAAAGCATATTTTAATCGAAATTGAATGCCCAATTTAAATAACCTATTTAATTGGATAAGGATTCATAAGATACCGGTCAAAATAGCTTCGGAAATAACAATGAAAATTTTATACAATTTTGAAAGATAAAAATGGTTATTGTGGGTCACCCTTAAAAGATAGACATATGCCATCGCGGACTTTTTTGTTGCAATTTTTAAGATATACAATACTCTAGAACATAAATTTGATTTATCTCTCACGACTTACGCAGCGCACGCCAGTAAAGCTCCCAGTCGGCATGATTTTTTCCGACATCTTCAACAATAATCGTCATATTTCAGCCAATTTACACAAAACCTTAATGAATTATACACTAAAACCTTCCACATGAATCACTCCGTCCAATGGTGAAAACCGTTTGAAAATCCGTTCGGCAGTTTTTGAGTTTATCGCGTTCAGACAGACAGACAGACAGACAGACAGACAGACAGACGCGGCGGGCGACTTTGTTTTATAATATGTAAGGATAGTGCGTTCATTATCACACAAAGCATTTTAGATTGGAATCTAGCGAAAAAAATCCAAGTGAATAATTTAACCAGGATTAAATTTATTTTTATTATGCATGAAAAATACTTTGTCAACGTATTTTCCTGGGCTAAACCTAACACAGCTATAAAAAATATTGCTTCTAACATACCCGCTTGTATCTCCTTGTACCGCTTGTTCCAGAATTTCTTCCACTCCTCAGGGTACAGCGGGTGCTTCTCCGGGTTCTTCTCGTGGTAGGCGAGCGACTTCTTCAGCGACTCTTCAGACGCCATGCGCTTCTCATCAGCTAGCTTAACTTTGTACGCGTAGTTAGGAGGCCTTTGTTGCTGTGAGTTAAGATACTTCATTACGTACAGTCAGGCCCATTTTATTGGATTTATTTGACTAAGAATTAATGTTTAGTAGCAGCCGAACTTTCCAATTACATCTTGCAAATAAGTCCGCTCGGCTGCATAAAATATTCAAGATCTTGTTGTACAGTCACATCCAAGAATATGTTCGTCACCGTAAGGGCTATTTTGTCTGCTCATTGCACGAATATCTGCTTGAGCTTTACCAATTCGGCGTTATAATTTCCGTCGTAATGTCAAAACAGAGGATTAAAAAAAAAAACATATTACATAAAATGGCCAGGCCATTAAAAAGGTTTTAAAATTGATGTCAATTCGACATTGGTCAAAGGTGTATGCTATTTTTACCCGACTACGGCGAAGCAAAAAGGAGGGTTATTATTTTGACCGGTGTGTATGTATGTAATGTATGTCCATCTGTTACCTAATAACTTCTAAAGTACAACGATACAACATAATTTGAAAAATGAGGTATCGTTGGACCGTCTTGATTGCCCGCTGGTCCGGAGTCACACGTGTTATAATTGGAACAGATTACGTGTGACTCCGGATTTTTAATTAGTCTGTCTGTGATGTCTTGTAATCAAGTTATTAATATTATTTTCCTATACTTATAAAGTTGGGTGAGCGCCGCAGCTTCAAAGGTATTGTATCCTGATTTGATAAAGGAAAAAAAAGAGAACTGACGGAGATATAAGACTTGACTGTACTTGAATTTTCTTGAACCAGGACTTCATGCTCAGCAGTAGCGCTTGCGACCTTGTGGTCACAAATGACGCACTGCCTCGTAGGTCAGTTGACCAACGATGCAGGTCAGGCATCAATCACATAGCCCACGTTCGCACGGACGTAAAAATATCGCGGGGGGATTTTCAACTCTCGGGGTTGAGCCGAGCGCTGAGAATCCAACAGTACATTCGAGCGCATCGAAAAAGCACACTGTTGGATTTTCAACTCTGGGCGCTAAGCAGAGCGATGAAAATTCAATGTGCATAAAAACATCGCCCATGCGAACCTGGGCTTATACATTTGACCAATAGTACAATTTTCTAAAATTCATATACAAATGTATAAGTAAGTTGAGTATCCACCTTCTCCTGAGACTTGGCGAGCGGTGCGCGCGGCGTGTATCGGTTGCGGAAGGGCGAGGTGCCGCGGCGCTTGTCGTACGGCTCGAAGCGGCCCTTGTTCAGGGAATCGTGCCTATCCCTGGAACAAAAGATTATTTAAAAAAAAAAAAAAACTTACTAGTGTCAAGTTGTATGTTGATCAATATATAATTCGCGACCGCAACAAATAAATACTAACTCTTTAAGTTAGAATGGACCTCAAATATTATGAATTAGAATCATTAACACTTCTCTCTAAGTTAGAGAGATGTTGATTCCAATGATTATAATTCTGTAAATACATAATATCTGTTATAGTCGCGAATCATATTTTGATCATGATACAACCTGAAATTGACCTGCAAAACGTAAGAAAATTTCAATTTCGCGGGCTACACTACCAACACTGCTGCCAATTTACTCAAAAACAAAAAGTATTGATTCCAGGAAAGAAAGTGCACTCGCATAAGATTGTTTATTTTGCTTAGCTTTTTTCCAACTATGCGTCTAACTGTTAATGTGTGTGTGTGATGTAGAGCGTCTGGAAATTATATATTTTTACAGGTTTATTGAAATTTTTATTCAAAAGTTGTTAGTGATGGAAGTTTGTTGTTACCTTGTAACTCTCCTATCCTTGGCGAACTCCCGGCGGTGGTCGGGGTCCGCTTCGTCGCTGATGTCGGACAGAGACTCCACCGAGCCCGCGCGCCGCTCCTGCCGCCCCGCCGGCCGCTACAGACACACCCATTACATGGTTACGCTCGAAGGACCAAAGTTTACTGGGACCGGACACAGCGGATTACACAAAAAAGACCACACATTTTTGTTTTGCTTTACTCTTTAGTATTGCAATGCTCGCGATCCCGGCCGCTTTACTCACACTCATGAAGTAGTTAAGCTATGTTCACAAAGATTTTTTCCCGTATTCCGTACACGAGATTTTATCGAATAGAGCGGTGGCAGTAGAAAATATATTACATTGTTCACACGGAGTTTATGCGGGAAAATATCGTGTTCGACAAATATTTTTCGCCATATACCGTACCGCGTCTCGTAACGATTTTATCGAGTACGATCGCAGTGGCGCTTATGTTCATGTAGTATCGTTCACAAGAACAAACTTTTCTCTCGTATTCGATAGTCGCGTGCGAGTAAACTAAACAAGTGACTGCTTTCCATTCGATTTTATCGTAACGTTAAAATCGTATTGAAATGGCCGCTGTGTGAACGACTGTCTCTTATACGGGAAAACCGTATACGTGATAAGATCGAATCGTATAGTCGCCGTGTGGACGCAGCCTTATGGTCGAAGGACTAAAATTTACTAGGACCGGACAAATTCCCAATGGCTGGACCGAAAAAAAAAGTAGTCTATAGTATTTCAATGGTCGCGGTCAGACTAACAAATCAGAAGTATAAGTGTCCTGCCTTATGTCATAATATCACATATTCGTTTATTCCAGTTTTCGAATTAACGACGTTTCAAGTATGAACATCGACTATCTCTGACGTAATTTTACTGAGATTTAGGTACTGCCGGGTAATTGCGTAACACACTTGCAGTAGCAATGGCTTTTATTTTGACAGTTCAACAACATTCATTGCGTTATTTACGTTGTTGAGCAGACAAATTTTTCGAACATATGAAGCAATGGCTTAGCAATATCCTTCAAAATCATTCAGATTGTGATTAAAAGTGTGTTACGCAATTAGGGTGGGTTCTATAGCCAACTAACGCTATTTCCTAAAGTTCATTTCGGATGCAAGTCACGCAATGAAGCTTTTGATGATTAATTGATACTTGAAAATAATGTAGTTCTGTCTCAGTGCCAAGCCGCATACATAGTTTTTAACCGACTTCAAAAAGAAGGAGGTTCTCAATTCGACTGTAAGTATGTTGTTTTTTTTTTTTGTTTTTTTTTTTGTTAACGCGATTACTCCGCCAATTATGAATTGATTTTGATGATTCTTTTTGCTTGGATAGTTTCTGAGTTAGCGTCATTAATACATATTTTTCCCATTTAGCCTATGTGGATTAATTATGATGATAAGTTCCTGTCACAGTTGTTTACATAGCGTGTGGGGTAGGTACACAACGAAAAAGTGAAAAATACAAACTTTTTACAAAAAAGAAAATTACAGACTTTCTAAAAAAGACACTATAAAGTCAAAAGTAGAAGTCGTTGTATTGAAAATACGATAGAAGCGAAGTTTTTTTTTTTGTAAAAAGTTTTTTCGTTTGCCTTTCTTACACCACGTTTAATTCCGATTGGATTTTGAATCTCCCAAATCAAACCAGGGCCAACCAATTTCCAAACCGAGCCGCCCACTGTCTATTAGTTCTGAGTATTCTGATATTAGAAATTAATAAAAACATAAATTTCTTAAACTTGACAGCGTGATGTCCATTACTATTGTAACTTTTGTGGGATGATCATGTTGTTCATTTAAAAAACATGTATTTTAGGGTTCCGTATCCAAATGGCTAAAACGGGAAACCCTTTTATTTTCATATTTCTAATTCTTTACTTTTTGATAAGTCAGGAGTTGGCTCGCTTTTTCTAAAGAAGCTACCCCTTTAAAACCAGTACTACACTAACACCTCTGCCTAAACCTATGGGGGATACAGGCGTAATTTTAGTATATGTTTAAACGTTACATATCCCCTTACATCTGTGACGAATTTTGAATAAATCGGTGGTAGCGGAGCCTTGATCGAGGAAACCATGGCAGATGGTCCCAGCGTGGCCGGGGCGGGCGGAGCAGCAGGGGCGGGCGGGGCGTGAGGAGCCAGAGCGCCGCAACTACAGTTGGGGTTGCGCTGCGCGGGCACTGTGCCACCCGCGCTCCCCTCCGGTACTGAGGGAGATCCTTTGACAGATTTAGGACGAACTAATGATAGTGGCGAATTTTTTTCGTTGGTAACTTTGTTAGTCCCAGTATCAATTGCTCCCTGCATTCCGGCCGCGAGAGGGTTGCGAAGCTTGGGGGGGCGGCGGCGGGTCCGAGGGCGGGTCCGAGTCCGCTTGCCAGTCCGCGCCCGCCCCTTCTTTACTTCGGCCCCCGGGGGGGCCTCCGCCGAATCCACTTGTGCGACGACGTCCGGATCCTACGACAACGAGTATCCCTATCTATTGTCTGTTCAAAGAAGTATGAATTGTAGACACATGCCAAATACATTCGCGATACAAAGTTGGTAATTCGTTAGTCGATTGTTGGTCACAATTTATTTTTATCGGTTTGATTTAACAAGCTAAGGTAAATAATGTGTAAACCGTTAATTTTGCAAGTGTCTCGCAAACCATCATAGAATGAACAGATAGATATATGTATACAACCTGTGTTTTATAAATCCCTGAACTGTGTACACTGCACATTACATCTTATCGGAAATTTTGCATGCTCTATATATATCGATTCAAATATAAGAAGTAAGCCATGTCCGTTTAACACCCGTGTGGCAGGAGTAGCGATTGGAGTTTTTTCTTCGTTAGTAATCACAAAACAATATTAAAATAACAATACCAGAAACCATACGAAAATAGCAAATAAAATCGATAAGAATCGTAGAAATAATAATCGACGACGAGCAATCAATATCACGATGTTGATCGCCTCACAAAAATAATCGATGGTTTATCGATTAACGTAATCCGGCTGCCCTGCACCAAACTAGGTCGATATCATCGAACGTCCGCAACCTGGTTGACTTGAATGCGAAAATGCTCGTCAACAAATTCAGTCCTACTTGCATCCTAATTGGGTAACACACTTTCGATCACAATCTGAATTATTTTGATGGATATTGCTAATCCATTGCTTCATATGTTCGAAAAATTTGTCTGCTCAACAACGTAAATAACGCAATGAATTTTGTTGAACTGTCAAAATGAAAGCCAATACGTGTGTTACGCCATTACCCCGCTGGTGCTTTCAGTTTATTACGATCGTTCGAACAAGAGTAGCAAAAGTATTACAGTACGACACAACTTAGATGTAGTAAGTATCGGCCAAATTCGTCAAAACGATCACCATCCGAACTGAGTGCACCTTCAAAATCATCAATCTTGATTACCTTTTGGTAAAAATGATCTTTACGATAAGCAATAACTTGTAAAATCATATAGCCAAACACGTGCGTAAAATTGAAATGAATGAATGAAAGTTCTCAAATTCATGCTACATTATTTTAAGTGTCGTACTGTACGAACTTTTAAATCTACAGCTTGGCAAAAAAGACGTCGACGTGGTGACATTTGGAACTAAATATTTTACTTAATACAGACCTATATTGATGGCACTACTTTGCCGACAAGTGCTAGTAGATTTTGATTTGAGTCACCCACAAGCAGCGTTTATTGTTGCACATTTATTTTAACAATTTATTTCCCATTCCAAGTGACCTAAGTGCGATAGTGGCGCCCTCAATTTTTTCCAACTCTTTTTTGCTAAGTTGTAACTATATCTTTGAAACTTTATAAAATGGCATGGCACTCTGAGACAAGAGTTAATTTGTGTTTTTTTTATAATAAAAAATACCCCCCTTTAACCATTATTTTACCGTTTAAGTTTATAATAGAAATTAACCAGAGCATTTTGTAACTCAACCGGCCTTATTACAAAACAAGATTTATCTTTAGAACCAGGTTTAAACCAGTGAGCCATTTTTGAATTTCGAAATTTATTTTGACATGGTTAAAGTTCTAAATACAAAAACTGATTTTAAATCCGAGTCTAAGTTTATTTACTTATTTATTTATTTACTATTACCACATACATTTGTTTTTACAGGTGGGAACCCAATACAACAATGTAGTCACAATTTAGCACAGAGGACAATGTACAATGTATGTGTGTGTATGTAAGTTGTCAATTTTGAATTAAGAACTTTAAACCAGTCGCAATAAGGTTCGAAATAAAACAACTGACTGAAAGGATTAAGCTTAGACCGTGTTTTGTAATAAGACGGAACAAGTCTAGTGAGAAACTTGTAACTATGAATAAATATGGCACACAGAGTTATAGAAAAGTTCCATTTTAAACCAACTTCAAAAAAAGGAAGAGGGTCTAATTCGGTTGTATTTTTAATGTGTGTTACCTCAGAACTCCTTAATATTTATAAACCGATTTGGATTTTTTTTTTTTTCTCAAACATGCTTGTAAATTCGAGCATTATTATGATAACCTCCTTCGAGATAAATACGAATGAAAACACAATGTATCTCACAAGTAATACATATTATACTAAATAAGATTGTTTAGTGCGATTACCAAGTCAATCTTCTATTTTATTTAACCGACTTGGATCTCACAACTTTTTACGGAACAAGAACTGAGTTGCGAGCCTTGTTTTTTTTACAAGTTTTGTTTTTGATGGGATCTCATTTCTTTTTGTAGATTATACACAATATACAGGTACACTGATTCATTAACTGCAAATGTAACTTTGTAATCCTATACATTTATATGGGATTACAAAGTTATTCATGCAGTTGGTGTATCTAGAAAACTGGACCGAAATTACAAAATATTTTAGTTTTTCCTTGATTTATACACTAAACACTAATTATATTCTAAATTTGAAGCTTCTATGTCTGCTAGAAGTACCTTAGAGTTTTGATGATCGGTCAGTCAGTCAGTGAGTGGCTGAGTGACAAAATTCAGACATTTTGACTAATTATAATTCTTAAACTGGTGGTTCAAATTGAATGAAATTTGAAATATACCGTTTTTATACAATGCCTGCTTGATCACTGAAAATTCAGGTTTATAGTTTGAAGGTAGAAATAAGCAATTATTCTCATTTGCACCACCTGAGGGCCTAGGGTGAGTTTCATGGTACCATCTCGATCAAACGCATCGAGCGCGTTCGGCGTTCCCATTAGCCCTTCACCGGTGAAGGCCGGCCGGCTGCCAATCGGAGCGCCAAACGCGGTCGATATATGTATAGCAACCGCAATAGTCATTCATTTCTATGTTCGGTTCACATCTGCGTGTTCTTATACGCCGCAGACTCGCAACAGGATAGCATTTTTGGCAACATTCACTGTCAGAATCTGTCTGAATAACTTTTGTCTGTGCTTTCTACGTGACGTGCTTGCAGATGAAGATCAAGCTCTAATATATAAGATTTAATATAGTTCGATTCAAAGTTAAAGGCGGCTCGGAAGTTTATAAGTTAGCTGCTCGCTGCGCAGTACCCCTCGCCCCCGCTGACCCATTAATTTGTTACTGCGCAGCGACTCGCCTCATGTTCCGAGCCGCCATTAAGTTTGAATCGGGCTGGACTTTCAATTTAATGAAATGAAATAGTTAAGGATATCGGAATCAATTTTAGACCTTATATTTAAAAAAAAGAAAGCTGTAGTGTGTGCTGTGTGTATGATCGAGTCGACATTTCCTATCTAACTAGCCCTGAGAAAAAACAATTCTTACCGAGAAATTGTTAAACAGAGGTCTCGATGGCGCGGCTACTATGGGCGGAGACGGCTCTCTCTTTTCTCTGAAAAATAACACATATTAATTTGATTACATCTATACATTTAATAAAACAGTAACAAAGAATTTTTGTCTATTTGTCTGGATTGGCACAAAAACGGCTAAACGGATTTGGATGAAATTTGGCACACAGATACTTTATAATCTGGATTAACAAAAAGTGTACTTTTAATCCCGGTGTACACGACGCGGGCGAAGCCGCGAGCAAAGCTAGTTTGAAATATTATAATAATGATTGCCGAGTTCATAGAGAAAATAGAGTTACTTTTTATCATTAACGTAAAAAAATCTTACTTTGCTATACCCTTCGCTTTACTTTCTTCATCTGAAACAAATAAGAAAAAACAATTAGTCAACTCTGTAACAGAACCAAAAAGTCTGATATTTTATTATCCTATCCGTACAACGGCAACGATATATATAGTAATATGAAAGGCACACAGATAGTTTTATAAATAGTCCTCCAGACCGTATTTTCGGCCACGGCGACCAATCTCAACGGAGACTAGCCTTCGGCGCGGGATATACAGTATGTTAACTAAAAGAGGGCGTTTCCGTTAACCCGCAATAGTATAGCGTCCATACATGCTAGAAAAAATACTGAAAGTGAAAAAAAAAAAGATTTTTTAATTTTTTTTAAATAAAATTTTAATTTTTTTTTTAATTGATACGTAAATGTAACACTCTGTACACGCTCACTTGTCTTTCAACTTGGAAAGACAAGTGCGACAAGTACGCGTGTACAGAGTGTTTGTTTTACGTATGAAATTAATATTTTTCGTGAATATTTTATGATAAAAAAATAAAAAAAGTTTTTTTTTTTCGATTTTAATATTTTTTCTAGCATGTATGGACGCTATACTATTGCGGGTTAACGGGAACGCCCTCTGTTAGTTAACATACTGTATTATAGTGCACAAGTGTGTGCGCAGACACAGGTGTACTTTGTCTCCCCTCACTCTCATAGCCCGATGGGACGGCAATTCGACTACAATTCTACATGTTTCTGTTTAATAAAAATTACTAGTTACAAATGTGACATGGTGGAAAATTTACAAAATTGTAAAATTGTACGTACTACTCTGGTTTATGAAGAATCTGCACCAAAAACTTACATTTTATGTAACTAATTAAAATTATAATTTACAACTACATATTTGTAAATACAATATTGTCATCGAAATCTACAGGCGTTTTCTACAATTATGTAAAGTTTATTAAACATCGTAACATACAATTGTGACAGTTTTAAGTTATTTACTCGTAAGGTTTTAACATATTTGTAAGGTTTATTAAACAGCACATGTAGCAGAACTTAAAAAATATGTCACTATTACAAAATTCTAAGATTGTAATGGTTATTAAACAGGCAACAGGGTCCTGGATTTACACACAGGATACTGTTTATCCCGATAGTACGTTCCCGTGGGATAATTTCCAACCGCCACGCTGGCGAAGCCGCGAGCGAAAGCTACTAGTATAATAATTTAGTAATAACTTACTGGATTTATGCAGCGAGTCGATCAGTCCAGTGTCAACCACTTCCGTAAAGGTAGCTCCATCCTTCTCAGAAAAGTGATGACTTCGGAACACCCACTCATGGATTTGAATCCTTGAACAATTTATTAGCTTTGTTATTCGCGTGAGTAATGGATAAGTGTAAAACATTAACAATAATTGTGAACATTTTGAAGTTATGTATTCATAGGAAACAAAACTGCACAACAAAGTTTTTGTGATGCGGGAAATTTGTTGCTAGAAACATTCTATGATGAAAACACGTAAATACAAACATACACACATACATAGCCTGCTAAAATCACAACCCTTCCAGGCTTTGCCGAAATCGGGTAAAAAGAGAGCCTTCTCCGCCCAAAGATGGTTAATGGTGCCAACATGTAAGTTCATGGTAAATGAAAGTTGCGCAACTATGTTAGCCAGGATATATTTTTACAGTTCCATACAGTTCGCGTCAAATAACTTACCCATTCAACTTTTCCAGTCATTTGTAGCCTACTTCAGAGCGGCAAGGTTATTTGACGCGAACTGTACGTCCGAATGAATAAACGGAACCCGTTATATGATCACAAGTGTGTGTCTATGCGTCTTTCACAACCTAGCCTACCTTTTCCTAGTTTGCTCCGAATCTAATAGACCGATAAAGTTGAAATTTGGTATAATACATATGAATTTCTGTGACCCAAAGCAAACACGGACGTGTAGGGAAATAAATGAATTTTGAATATGGGGGTGATCCCCATATTCAAAATTCATTTATTTTGGGGGAAAAATTAGAACATAAAAATGCAAACTGTTCCGTGTAACTTATTAAATGAAAGGGCATCAATATTTTTTTAATAATTCTAAAATAAATAGTAATTGATGAAAATTCACCATTCCCTTATCTCCGGAACTACTGTGCCTAAAATTTAAAACAATATACAAAAAATACTTCTATACTTAAAGATTACAGAAAAACCTATAAGAAGTCTATGGTATTAAAATAATATGATAAATCTCTCAATATTGTGCGTACAAACTTACATTTGCAGTTGGAACATATGGGAGAACATTTTTTTCAACTACAATGTAAAGTTTGTAATCCCAACTACGGAACTTATTGTGTGTGGTCCGAACACTCACTTGGCCGGTTTTTTTTTTGTTGAGGTTTCTGGGCACCGGATGACTATACCAGCCTCATACGGCGAACATATATTATCATAGCACAATTAATAGCATACAGCTTGCAGTGGCAGCCAGCACGCTACCAACTGCACCATTCTAGCACCCACTCACATCTATTTGAATACTACTTTGACTAATACCTTCTCTCCCTTAGATCCACCCATTTCTTTCTTTCATTATATAGTCCTCCAGACAGTATTTCGGCCACGGCGGCCAATGTCAACGGAGACTAGACTTCGATGTGGGAGATATTATAGTGCAGGCGTGTGTGCGCAGACACAGGTGCACTCTCTCTTCTCTCACTCTCATAGCCCGATGGGACGGCAATCCCACACGACCGGAGAGAGATCAGGCGCAGGACCAACGGCGACACGTGCGCACCGAGGCACGGGGCTATCACACCGCCAACTTCCCTCCGAGCTTTCTTTCATACATCGTTTCAAGACATTATAAATACTCTTGTACTCTTCAGACACAGATTGGCTTAATAAATCATTGATTTCACTATTGTGTAAGTTAATATTTGGTTTTCCAGGATTTGATGCTGTGGCAAACAATGTTAAATATAATAGTGCTACGATACTCACTTGTCTTTATCATACTCCTCCTTGTCGATGTTGACGGGTCGCTTGCGGCCGTACTTGTCCTCGATGCGTTGCGCGAGGCGGTTCATGATCACGCCGACGCCCTCGCGGTACTTGGGCTGCGCGCGGTACGGCGTCAGCAGACCACAAGCCAACGGGAAGTGACGTACCTGTTACACACAACGAATTGTTTTTGCGGAGTTTTCGATTTTGTCTTGGACATTACTGACATTGCTAAAGGAAAAACATCGTGAGGAAACCTGGACTTATAGTTAAAATTTGCTGATCCGACAGATGTTGTCGTTGTCAAATAATAATTCATATAAAAATCCCATAGAAAAAAGTAGTTTTATTTTTTCCCGTTTTTTCCAATTTTCCGGGAAAGTTTTTAAATTTTTCTTTGCGTAAAAACCTTATTCAGACTATAATGTTTAAATGTGTAGGGCCTGTTTCACTGGTTCTATTAACTTACTTGGCAGAAAATTTCATACAAATTCTGTTCAATTTTTGTATTTATTCGGAAAGTAGTGGTTATTCGGACAACGTGAAATAGGCTCTTACGGGGCTAACAATAGATATCCCTATATAACTAGAATAAGACATGCGGACTACTTAGAATTTTTTTAATACAAAAGGTGCAATTTTAGGTATATTAAATTAGTTATAAGTTTAAAATTTTAAGAACAAAGTTTGAATATTAGTATAAATAAAAAATCACAATAAGGATAGCATATTAGGGGTGACTACCGAGATGACGACTAAAGCGCTATCCACACATTTCCGGGTACCCGGCCCTGCCGTGTTCCGTCAGGGACGGAGAAAAAATCGGTTACGTACAATTTGTACGAACTTGTTCACATAGCTCCGTGACAGGCGCATCCGGATCGTCAGTGTCTAGGAGCACGCTCGGACGCACGGATGCTCTGACAGTGCTATCCGATTTTTATCTAGGTACGATGACGACAAAGAGATTTAAGATTATCTTAAATCTCTTTTGTTGACCACAACATGAACACAGAAAGGTTGATAGAACTTGTACGACAGAATCGAATCAGAATTGTAAGAAAGAATTTTGTACTTTACGATCTTTCTAGTCCACATTATTTGAATTATAAGAAGAAAAACAGACTACACTGATACCGATTTCCCTGATATGTGTGAACACGGGTGACGGATGGCACGTCCCTGACGGGAACACTGTAACGAACAAATCGGAACATGGATAGCCCTGACCCAAAAATGTGTGGATAGCTCTTTATAGAAAGTATGGAAGAAGGGAGATGTTGCGCCAGCCACAAATAGATGGGGATAAGGGTAGGAGAATGATGAATAAGGATAGCATATTACAATATATAGCATATTACAATATACTCACGAGGTAGTTGTATCGATGCCAGAAGCAGGTCATGTGGTTGATGATGGTGCGCGGATGGCCCTGCTTGGTGCACAGCGTGCACATGTACGAGGGCTCGTAGTGCGTCTGCTCCGGCGGGTGCTCGATCAGGTATTCCACACCGATCAGCGGAGCCCTAGCGACGGAACATGCGTTAGTAACAATTAACAAACAATAAAGAAAGATTATTTGCGCTAAATATGGCGCAAAGAAAAAACAAACACAAAAAACCGAACTAGTGCGAGTAGGACTCGCGGTCTGATCGGATCCGTCTCGCGCCCTGAGCGATCCGTCTCGCTCTCTGAGCGATCCGTCTCGTGCCCTGAGCGTTCCGTCTCGCGCCCTGAGCGTTCCGGCTCGTGCCCTGAGCGCTCACTCAGTTGATACAGCTTATAAATTTCCTATTCCGGACGGTTAAGTTTGTCTTTCAGATAAAATTAACATTGTAGTTGAAAAACACCTCCCATACATTCCAACTGCAAATTTAAGTTTGTACGCACGAAACTGAGAGATTTTTCATAGGTTTTTCTGTAATCTATGTAAAGAACTATTTTCTGTTTTTTTTTTTTTTACTTTTGGCAGTTTTTTCGGAGATAAGGGGGGGATGGTCATGACCATGTTTGGGTCACAGAAATTCATATGTGTACCAAAGTCGGTCTAGGAGATTCGGAGAAATTGGCTGACAGACGACAGACAGACAGACACACGTATGAGAGGGAAAATATGCGTCACATCCACACAAAACAGCCATCGCTCAGCATAATGTTGTGACTCTATGCGGGACAAAGCCACACCGTGCGCTGGTTTCCAGCGACAGCCAGCGTTGACGTGATGACATCAACCATACAGTATAGCAACAAAACACAACAGCGCGCGATGTTGCTATAGCAGGACGGAAGATGAATGGTGTGTTTCAATACCTTTCGATATGTGTCGATTTTTATTGGGCATACATTTTATACAAGTCCGTTTTTAGTTTTTTAATATATCAGGTGATTACCTAAATACCTATCAGGACACTGAAAATCATGCCCGCAAGTTAAGAGTATAGTGCTTTGCTAGGTCTAGGCATAAGACCGTAAATGTATGACTGCAGACGGTGTCATCAACACTCTCGCTATCTTACTCTCACATGTCATTGCAACCCGTGCTTCGTGTTTTGGCATGAGAAGAGATGTTTTGTAGTTTAAGGTTTTATTAGCTATAAAATGTATTTGTCCTAGCGACCCGCTCCTACTTCGCACTGTTTTTGTGACTTGACAAAAAATCGAGATTTCTTTATTATATGTAAGTATAATATCTAACTATACAAATAATAAAATTGAAGTGTCTGTTTGTAATGTCAAAATAACAACAACTTAAAAAAAATATTGTCTGTCTTTCCGTTTGATCCGGCTAATCTCCGAAACGGCTGGGCCGATTTTGACGGAATTTTCGTTGGTAGATAGCTGATGTTATAAGGAGTTACTTTTATTGTAGAAAAAGAATTAGGGTCCATACGGGCGAAGCCTGACGCCGCGGACAGCAGTTAGTTATACATGACGGAGGAGGTACGTCTCTCTCGTTATCATCAGCCATATTTTAACTACTGTATTGTACGGTTATTGCGCAATATAAAACCGGTTTGCAGTTCAGATCAAATTATAATTTACGATCACATTAATCACACTAGCAATTCACACACTGTAGGTACATGACACAACTATACGGAACGTGCCACAGTTTCTACACGTGTTCACTGCTTGACCGCCACCGTCCAACCAACTTGACTCCGGTCGAACGTTGTGTTGTAGACTATAGTCGAGCGCCGCTAGGCGGCGCTGGCGCCCCGATAAGTCAAATCAGTGACTTATTTCCGACATACATATAAACCTTCTGTAATAAATTATCTAAATGATGATAAACCTCATCAAAATTCGTTAGTTTAGAAGAATAACGCGGTCACACAGACGGACACCAAAATCGACTTTAATTGATTATAATTATTTAAGTATATTCTATTGATTATTATATTATTGATTACTCACTTGACGGCATCCAGAGAGTCCTGGATGTGACAGGTGACAGCCCTGTACTTGTTGTACTTTTTGTCCAGGTCTGAAGGGTTCCTGTTATGATGGTCCACCTCTTCCGCCATCTTCTGAAGAACTTTCTCGGTTGCTATAAGATCATAATCAAATTAGAAATATTTCTGACTTCTTCATGTTCCTATGCTTAATTATGCCTGAAAGTTATGCAATAATGGAGAACCATTTTTAAGTAAAGACATGATTGAATTTTACAAATAGCGGTTATAATTGATGTGAATGAGTAGTCCCTATAATAATTTGTAAAGTATGCACTTACCAACAGTCTTGATATTAGTCTGGTTGAACGGATGATCGTCAAAGATGCTCTTGGGCCAGATGGTTCGCATCGTCAGCTTGATCTTGTGTTTCTTCCCCGATATATGAGTCTGACAACAATATACAACATTTAGAAGAAAGGCGCCATAGGCACTTGTCCTACCGCCGGCGATGAACAAGAAGACAGTAGAGTTTGCAACTAAAAACATGTTGGCGAGCTACGAGCAGCGAGTGCGTGACGGCGACGAGCGATTACTCGCTGGTATGCGTGAGTCTCACAGCTAGTGATCTGCCCGCCAAGCTAGCGGCCCTGAGCGAGTACACTCTTTCATAGGTCTTGTAGTTGCGACAAACGAGTAAGTACCCGCCGGCAGTGTGAACAGTCACGACCATTATAGGATCTAGATCCTATTATCAATTGGGCTTTTGATACCTAAAGCACGTCTGTAGAGCATCACAGTGCCCTGAAACCTCACCTGCAGGATGCTCTCGCCGCTGCAGACGGCGGCGCACGGGTAGCACAGATAGATCCACTTGCCCGAGATGTCCCGGCCGCGCCGCTCCACCATGCATCGCGTCTCGCCATCTTCCAGCCGGATCTTTAAACTGTTGAGATGCTCCTGGAACTCGAGCTCCGCCTATAAAACAACAACCAAAACTATCACTATCATACAACTCACATGTCACAAGTACAAGCCAGTACAACGACTGGCCAAGTCATAAATTCGTCATCCAGCAAATTATCGAAAAAAGTTTAAAATCGATCCGCCCTAATAATATTCGTCAAAACGTGGGATAATTCAAAACAAATAAAACAGTTAACAATGTTATTTTAATTCGTTTATTGAACGTATTTTTATTTTAAGTTATTTTTCACTATGTTATACTTACCTGGGTACCGTGGCACGGAGTAATAAATGTAAGCGTTTTCACACATATATTATTGTGTGATAACTCAATGAGAAGTCAACGTAACGTAACACATCGCGGAAAAGTTACGATAAGCACTAATTAAATTTATTTTCCCATTTTCCAATATTTTCCGATGCCTGTGCATACTGATCGTATGGGCAGACGTTTCATGTGAGCGGCGTTTCGTTTATCGTTATAGAGGTATTAGGTCCCATGTGGATACGAAAAATAACTACAAGATAATCTAGCGACCGATAGTGGCTCCGCTCACTCTGAGGATGTTGAGGACGCGACTTAGGGGGGTAGCAGCCAGAATTGAGAAGGTGACCTGATCCTGACGGGCTGTGGTACAAACTCGTTCGAAAAAGAAATAATATACCACATATAAAATTATTGCCATAATTTATTTTTAATTACTAGCACGTATCATTTACGGAAGTCGTAGGAAAGTATTTTCTAACAAGGTATACTTTCCTGAATTAAATTGAGAAAGCACGGCAACAAATAAAAAACAAACAAAAATAATTTAGACCATTATAGAAAAAAATACCGGTTTAATAAGTTAGTTTTTTTAGTTTTTATGAGAGCTACTACTCTCTATGTATCTCCACAGATTCACTTGCCACAACAGAACTTATTATTTATTAAAAAAATACCTATAAAAAGTTTAAATGAATATCCTTCACCTAATAATTAACTAAGAGAGTTGTACTAAAATTCAGTAGGTACCTATTATAAATTTTCTTTAATCATCCATCAAAATAAAAATAAGGGGCAAGGGGGACTTGTCCCTGAGAGTTCTAAGGTGTTATAAAGCTTATGGTATCTTCCTAAAATATATTATAAACACGATGTCTCTCTATCTTCCATTACAACTTAAGATCCACTAATCTGATTTGTTAGTTTAATTTATAGATACTATGCGGACATGCGAAGAGCGCCGCAGCCCGCTGGCAAAGCCAACATACTACATTACTTACCACAAAACTTAGCACTATTGACGGACTGATTTTAATTATTTTGTTAGTTACTTAAATAATGTAGCCATGAAGAAAACGAAAACTAAGCATTTCACACAAAAACTACGTAAATCAGACTACCACATCATCAAAAACAATTGTTGTTGTGGTGATATGAGTTCTTCCTTTCTTATATTAAACTGCATAATTTTATTCTAGTTCAAGGGGGTCTATACCTAAAGTATGGTGGGCAAAACAGCATTGGACAGGCAGTTTACAACTCTTTTCTGAACAAAATAGATATGGAGAGATATGGAGTCATAGATAAAGGAAATATTCTTTGAAGATACTGAAACCGTAATCTGTCTTTGTATTTCTGTTTGTGTTAATTAAGTTCCAGAATTTTGACACCACTCATATCATTTTTCCAACCAAATTATTCATCCAAACAATTAACATTAATATGTAGTTCATGTTGACACCCAAAATATTACAAAATACAGGGTGGCAGGGACATCGACGCGAAGCCGGTTACCATGGATTCAGTACATGATTCTGAACCCCCCTGCGTTAAAATTTTTCGTCGGTTATTTAAAAAAAAAACAGCTGTTTCATAGAAAAGTGCAATACCTACGCAGTCAAAATGTATGGAGCAGCAGATTTTTTTTTTAATAACCGACGAAAAATTTCAACGCAGGGGGGTTCAGAATCATGTACTGAATCCATGGTAACCGGCTTCGCGTCGATGTCCCCGTATAGCTTTAGTATTTTATTAAGAATGAATTCATGAGCAAATATGCATTGAAGATTTAAGGACTAGTCATGTGACAACGTAAAGTAACGGACGCATGCAAAGCGCGCGCCTAGAGAACTTTTTAACAGTCACACAATCGAGTGAGTGTGAACGCGCGTTGTTGCACGCCTTTTACACTAAACAATGTTAATGGGGTTTATTTATAAAAGTTGCTAAAGTTAAGTGTGTTAGTGTGTTTGACAGCACGGTTGGCGCAGTGGTTAAGCGAATGAATGCTGCGCTGCGTGTCACGGGTTCAATTCCTTCCATGTATGACCTAAAAGTAGTTGTTCCGGGTCTGGTTGTTTGTGTATGTAAGTTTAAATGTTTGTAAACCACCCACAATACAGGAGAAATTCCTAGTATGGGGCAAAGTTGTTTAAAAAATAAAATAAAAAATTAATTACTTATCTTTAAGCAAAGTTTATAAATAAAACCCCGTATTCCGTGCACATGCAGCGCGTGGTGACGCGCGTAATCGCGCGCCTTTCGGTCTTTAGCTAACAACTCTCTCTTTCTTATTAGATCTATTAATTAATAATGAAATGAATATTTACATGTTTGAATAGTAAGACTGTGTTCAGGTTATTTCATAAAACATTGAATTATAGCTGTTGGTTTAAAAAGTAATAAATGGTATTTGAGAGCTTTCCTGATTTTTTTTCCTAACTATAGTTGCATTATGCAGTAATTCATTTATTAAATACCTTAGGATTATTAGGGGAAATAGGAATAATGTTGTTCAACATTAAGCTCTCATAACTGTTGCAAGGGTTGCTCTTTAGTGTCTGAATTGAGGATAATAAACAGTTGACATTAAAATTAAGATTTATTTGAGATTAATTACTTCAGTATTGTATTTATCTAATAAGTTAAAAAATAATATTTACCTTGGTACAAGAGGACTCTTCTACATCAGGTTTCCTAGGTACTTCGGTGACAGAATCCTCGTACCCCTCTGCCCCCGGAGGGCAATCTGGAAGGTCCATCTTGAAGCACTACACTTGGTAGTTTATGACCAGAAAACGGTCATAAACTTTTGTCACTATTCTTAAGAAATTCTTCTTTCTTCTTAGTCTTGAGTCACCCACAACTGTAACCCAAATCATTTGATATCAAACTAAATAGCCATTATTAGTTAATTAAAAATCTTAATTATAAATAAATAGATACTTACAACAATCCAAATTAATGCATACTTACATGTGATGAGGTTGTTTCTTAGCACTCTGCTATTTGACTGCACACATCAAATGTGCATGGTTGTGACTGATATGATATAGTTTACGAAATCACACAAGTTAGTTAATTTATAGCTATATTATCATACCTTTCTAATAAAAAAAATATCCATTGATTATGGATTATAGTGGCCTGTTCAGCACGTGTAGCCTGACCACAATAAAAACAGGTTTTTTGACAGAAGAATATACAAAAAATGACAGATTGTGATTATTATCTGTCATTTTGTCTATTCTTCCGTTGACAAAACTTGTTTTTATTGTAGTCATCCTATGCATGCTATTCCTCTAAGTTTATGCAGTTTCAGATAATGTAATGCTTTGTCATAGTTGAAACAGGCAAATATATTGATGGATATCATAACACACAACAGCATCCTCTGTAGTTTGAGAGGATTCCGGATGAAGCTCGCTTCCACCTTCGGCCTGATCATCACTTACCATTAGGTGAGATGCAGGCCAAGAGCTTCTCCATGGTGGTAAAAAAAAACATCTCTGACACTATGTAAAATTTTTCGAGTACCTATTCTTCAGTAGAAATCACCTGTTATGTATTAATTTAAGTACACAACTGTATATTTCAAAACAATGATTATTATATTTCATTATTGATAAAACAAATTAAAACAAAAGGATAATTATCAATCAATTTTGGACAAAAAATATGTGCCGACTTGATTTAGAGAATGTTCTGATTCAGAATTGTGTAAGGATCGTTGTTGTAAACAGTACTAGAAATAACGTAGTTGCACTTACCAGTTAAACTAAAATGCTATAATAAGTAACCGCTGTTTAATAAGTACCTATGTGTACTATAAAATTAAAATATAGCTAATATTTTGCTAGAATTTTATTGGAACTTAGATTCATCATAACAAGTAGATTTGGGCGCATACTTTCTTTTTTTTTGTATTCATTTCACCAGTTTGAAAATTACCTAATATGTTTTCTTTCATATTCTCTACAATGGTTTCGAGTCGCCTCTGAAACTCAAAGCCGTCTACTTAAAAGTCTATTATTACACCTAAGAAAAGGTTTTGTTATTATTTGTATTGAATGATAAATTCGAAATAAGCTGCATGTCTCGCATAGTTGTATCAAATCGTATTCCTATTCGTACTTTAGTTATTAACAAAATAAATGTGTATACTGACCTTTTGAAGCAGATGAAACGACGAATTCCGTCAATTGTTTAAACAATCAGAATCTGTTTTTGCATTACCAAAATTGAATATATCTCGGTGATAGCTGTTGGCTAACCTCTTCAATAGTAACATGTAATTAAATCAACGCAGACGGCCTACAAGATTAAACAAAACTATTGATTTCTCACACGCTCCTTTTTGCAGCAACCAACTATCCCGATAAAACTCCATACAATTTGAAATGCCTCTTTTGTTTAAAAAAGAAAGAGTCAGCAACATGCAATGTCTGTACGCAGTGTCCTCTTGAAAGTTGAAACAAAATATAATTGGCTGTCACTGACTGTCACATGATGAATTGCTATTCTATTTAGTCGCGTAATAGTAACAAGTGGCAGCGCCAAAGACTACGGCAGCGAAATAACTCTTTGTCTATGATTATTGTAATACAAGCTCAAAAAAATATTTTAAAAGAAAAGATATAAAACCCAAACCATGGGGCTAACCATGAGCTCTTAAAGCAGGACAGAAGTTGAACTGTCCTGCTTTTTTGTACTATGACATCCTAACTGTGCGTTTGCACTGGCGAAACATTCCCAACAAAACATGTTGGGATCTCTATCTTCTATCAATTTTCCATACAATGTTTGACAGTAACTAGAGATTTCAACATGTTTTGTCGTGATGTTTCGCCAGTGCAAACGCACAGTTATAGCAGGCCTGCAGCAGGCTTGTTGCGTTGACGTTTACGAAAATCGTTCACCTTTTTTTTTGTATAGACTTTTCATACCATGACGCTTTATTTGACAGCAGCAAAACGAGTATTGAACGTCTGTAACGTCAAAATAAACCATCTTGAAAAAGTTACTAATACACAAGCTTTTTCAACATTGTTTTGTTGAAAACTTGATAATTGTTAATTTTTTTATTTTACACAACATTGTTAATTTTACTCCAGGTTCGAGGTAAGTTGTTGTGAAGGACTGAGGACGACCCACTGTTGGTTTATGTAAAAAAAAGATAACATAAGTGCATAAGTGCCTACCAAAGGAATATATCTATATTTAGACAACAAACAAAGCTTTTATAATATTTCCCAAAGATGTGCGACGAGTATGAAATATTTGGAGAGTGAACATCGAATAGAAAAAATAAACCGACGGCGTCACACAAGGGAAATAAATAACATAAAAAATAAATAATAACGCATGCGTTATTATTCTAAGAAATAACCCTTTTGAAATGAATGAAAGGGAATTTATGGTCGGTGGGTAGCCTTAGGGGCGGATTTGAATTTATAAATCAATAAGTATAGATAAAAGCATAATAAAATAACCTATTTTATTTATTAAGTAGGTATAATGTACTAACTAAATTCACACTACAATACTTTCTTATTTTTATTTTAGGTTATCAAAAGATTTAGTCCGTGGTTTGTGTGAGGATTTGATTTGGAACCTATAATGAAAACAAATCCTCAGAAGTCTAGTGACTTAAGCATATAGACAAAGGTGAGTGGTTTTTTTAAATGAATTCCACACAAATGTGTTAAGTACCAACACTATGTAGGTTCCTAGGTACTTAATAGGTAATTATCATACCGTCACACTTTGTTTCCCCAAAGGTTTGAGCAGTGCTGTACCTATAGTACACCCACATTTCACCAGTCAGAATTATTGTGTTTTACCATGAACACTAAATATGCGATTACTTTCCTTAAAAATAGGTTACTTACTTATAAATGTTTACAGGTTTTAACTGCAATATATATTTATGCACATGGGTCCTATCAGAAACCCACTAGGAGTGCTCAACAAGTTGCCCAGCAAACAGTGTCTGCGGTATTGGCAGAGGTTACTGCTGCCATAAACCACATAGAAATGTAAAACAAATACTTTTATAAAATTTCCTCAAACTGCAGCTGAACGGAATGCAAATAAGTTAAGGTACTTAGTATAATAACTAAATATAAAAATGGTGATAAGATATTATTTATACTATAAAATAGTCATTAAATGATACCAATGATTTATTTGCAGATTTTATGAAAAGTTTGGTATCCCAGGTGTAATAGGTTGCATTGATAGGACTCACATAGCTATAGTAAGACCTAATGAACATGAAGAAAGGTATTTTTGTAGGCAAAATTATCACTCTTTGAATGTCCAATTATGCCACATTTTCCAATTAAAAATTTGTATAATAAGACACCACTATGATATTTTCATGTACTCGTAAGTTAACAAACTTGTGATATTGTGAAGAGGATTTACAATAAAAAATCTTAACAAAATGCTATTTTAATATAGAATAACTTCCCTAAGATGACCCACTGCCCGGACTAACAGAGAAATCAGGAAATGGACAGGGAAAGGCAAATAATTGTAGAATTTGTCAACCAATTACCAAGCCGACCCCCAGCCACGATCGACGCGATAAGGTTCATCGCCTTTCCTATAGGAAACAATTATTCATTCTTTTATATCAATAAGCTCTGCGCGCTAACGAAGACCATCGTGATCTTGAGAGTTAGGGTGCCTTTCCACCAGAGATGTGCTATGCTACGTTGCTATAGACAGGATGAGTTTGATATCCACCAAAATGGACCACATAGCACTGGTGGAAGCTGGTTCTGCTAAGTTTTTTTGTATGGAAAGATGAGAGCTATGGATGCGCGAAGGGTGTAGCTATATGCAGAGCAGCCGCAGCCGCTCCCTGTGCCTTCCCTACTGTCGATGCATGTGGAAACGGTCACATAGTTTCGTAGAACTTCCACATCCTCGCAGCATAGCTGCATACCACATCTCTGGTGAAAAGCCAGCCTTAGCGGAGGTGTGACTGACACCTTCGTCTCGCGCTAACACATAAAACACAGAGCACTATTGACATAAAATATGATTAAAAAATACAAATATTTATTTGGCGTCATCTGACAGCATTGTTGCATGACGTGTTCATAATCCAACACACGTTCTAAATCACGTTGAATCTTTCAAAGTTACAAAATTGTTTTGAACAGGAAATTGAGCTTTTTAGTGCATTTAGATAATATATCAAGGTAACTTGTTATACATAATCATATTTAAACAATGTATATTCCAAAAAAAAACACATTTCAATTAATTTAAAAAAACCGGTAAAGTGAAAAAAGAATAGGATTTAAGTTTTTGAACGTTACCTACTAAAACGAAAATGACATTACAGGTAAGCCATAGACAAGCATTACCATTCAACTTCGTCAAACTTCGTTCACTAGTCGTTCACCTTTAATAAGGTCATAGTACGATTAGTAACAATTCAGAAGCAGGCCTGCTTTTGAACTGACTGGAAATGGAATGGTTTTTTAAAAGCTCATAGTAAGCCCCCATATCCATCGATGATCACATTGATCACCATTATTCACCATGGAGTAACTGTCTGAACACTCAGAATCTTTTTGAAACAGATTGCTAATCCGTTGCTTCATAAGTTCGAAAAAAAAATCTGCTCAACAGTAACGCAATGAATGTTGTTGAACTTATAAAAAGAAACAGATTAGTCGTAATCGTTTACTAAAAATGTGTTGCGTTCATGATAGCTGTTCTGCAGGTCTCCCTCACTCGTTCGAGGTCGCGCACTAACGTACCTACGGCTCGCGTTTCCCAGGGGCAACAAAAATCCAGTCGTTACCAGTGTTGCCAGATTGGGTATTTTTTTCGCAATTTTGGGTAAAAATTTGGCTCCTGGAGAAATTTTGGAGAAATGAAATATTTGGAGAAATATTTGGCGAGAAGAAAAAATTCATGGAGAATTTTGGGGTTTTTATTTTTTATAGTTTCATAGCGCATCCGTAGGATGTATCACATTTTCCGAACGCACCCGATAAAACAGTACGCTCGTTTTATATTTATTTCGTATCTCATCTGTGGTTTAGATCATTCTACTTCAATAATCATTCATTTCAGTCAATATTTTCTTAATTTTTCTCTCAATATTCTACATAATCTGTATATTTTTCATTCGTTTCTTTCGCTAATGATTGTTGTGTTAAACGGTTGCAAACCGAGTCCCCGACAGAGGTGACCTTAGTTGGCGACCGGCAAAATTGTTTCAACGTTTGGTCGTAAACATCATCTACACGGTTGTAAACCACCAAGGTTACCTCTGTCGCGTCGGGACGCGGTTGGCAACCGTGTAGCAGGCGTTTTATTGTTTCGCACCACAGACTACAATTATATGTTTCGCTCTTCCGCAGAGTTTTCGATTTAACAAAATTATCTTCAAAGTACAAAGACAAAATGTATTTGTGTTGAATTGTTACGTAATATTTTTTTTACTTCATTTGCCAAACAGAACGTGAGTACCTACTTCATTTAAAAATCGTCATAAAAACTGTTCCGTGATGATAACAAATCTAAAATTTCTTGATAGTAGGTACTAACTTTTTGGCTTTGGGTAAAACTTAGGAAAATGGTATCATTTTGGAGAAAAAATATTTCAAATTTGGGGAGAAATAAAAAATCGCATCTGGCAACCCTGGTCGTTACTCTCGAGCGTCCGCATAAGGTACATTTTAGCGCACACAAAACGCCTGTAACATTGTTGTAGATAAATATAGCGTTAGCTATCGAAGTGAAGTATCTGTCTTAATCTGTGATTCTGGTAGGCACACTTTATATTTGAGACGTGCACACCTAGATTGTGAGAACTTTTTTCCTTTTAAAATATTATTCGTCGTTTTTATTTTTCCACGCACACGCAGGACACAGCGCACCACTAAAGTTTGGCGGAAAATTTTGGAACTACATTTAAAAAAAATAAAACGTGTGCGTCTCGCAACGCTCGACAGAAGTGATAACAATAAGTCTGCTGCCGTAGGCGTGAGAGAAAGAGAAGCCAGATAGACTGGCGCCGTAACGCGTAACATTTCGAAGCGGTTTACCCTCCCATAAGAAGTTATCACTTCAAAAATGCAATTTGATGCAATGACATACACACTAGCGCCGCGTCTATCGGACTTGAGTGGTCGACGCGGACTCTACACAATGTTGTCATCATGATTGACAGCCTCGGTCATAGAGGAAATATGCCTCGGTCTACCCCTACGAATAATAAAAGGTCTACCGACTCACAGAGCATAATTATTTTATATTCCCGCTGATGAGTGCGCGCGCGCCTGGTGGCAACTGGCGTGCTTAATTCCAATATTACATCTATAATGAATAAATGTAATGCATCGATCCCATGAACGCCCATTTGCACTAGCACCTGGAGCCTCATGTTGCATGGGGTTACAGAGACCATTGCATATCAGGGGGTAGACCGGGGGGCGCGGTAACGGTAGGGAAGACGTGCCCTAAGGATTTGCGAGCCGTACCGGATAATGCATCCTAGAGTAGACGGATCCTAGAGTAGACGGATCCTAGAGTAGTGGAGAGACGGGTTATATTTATCTATGGATGATTGTATAACCTCATTGTATGGATGGGTATTTTTTAACGTCATCGCAGCCGGATTGTTTCATGTCCAGCCTGTGTCCAGCTTCACCGGTGCATCTTTTGCCGGAGTTAACTGCTTTTTCGATTCTTTTCTATGTCACTGCTATGCTGTGTAACACGGTGCTGTTTCCATCTTCTTCGTTTGGCTGTTATCTTTTTCAGGTTTCTTGTAAATCTCGCTAGCAGCCTTCTTAATAATACCTTCCGTTGGCTTGAACTTCACCCATATTTAAATATGTAAACCACTTCTTCACACAAATAACTTTAATCCAACTAAACACAAAACTACACTAACTGAGCGTAGTTAGGCAGAAAGCGACCATCGACGAAAAGCGTGGTTGCGTACTGCTGTTGTTGGAAGTTTGGAACAATAAAAAAAAAACATTTTTGCAGAATGCTTCTATCGGGATGGTCTCACTCAGCTTTATGAAAAATTAAAAAAATGGAAAGCCAAAATAATGGTTTTACGCCATAGACGACGATTGTAACGGCCGCAGGGCTTGGAACCGGTTAAGAAATACCGGTTAATATAGTTCATAAAACCGGTAAAATACCGTTCAGCGATTAACCGGTTAATTACGAAAACAGTTTCGCCTAAACCTAAATAATTTTGGTTACCGGTTATTACAGAGAATAGAATTTTAAAACTCGCGCTAACCTGAATAAACCGGTTTTACTCAGACGCACGCCGTTTTTTACATTCTCACGCGCTTGTTTGTGTTTTGTTTTCTTTCGTAGTTCGCCGCAAAGAGAATTTGGTTCGCATCTTTCATACAAGAAATGTCGTGCGGCCGCTACTTAATTTATTCGTGTTTTATAATAGCATAGACAGTGTTATAATAACATTAATCATGAGAAAAAAGGAGGAGAGTAAAATGTATTCCATGTTCGATTATTTACAAGAGACAAAAAATATATGTAAAATAATTACGAAGTAATGAAAAAAAAAAGTTGGGAGGTGTCGTGGGACACCCGGTGGGAACGAAGTTCTTTTAGCTGCATATTATACAATGTCG
The DNA here is from genome assembly GCA_948150665.1 of Conistra vaccinii. Lineage (NCBI taxonomy): Eukaryota > Metazoa > Arthropoda > Insecta > Lepidoptera > Noctuidae > Conistra > Conistra vaccinii. The sequence goes on along the minus strand of OX411317.1, from coordinate 8,885,018 downwards.
CCCATGCGCATGTGACCGCCCGTAATTTTCTGAATATTCATGAAAAAATATCGAAAATAAACTTCAAAAGTCTATCTATAACATTTTTCATGTTATTCAATTTTTAATTTTTTAAAGATTTGCTTTTTGTTTTTTGACACATCTCCGAAGTTTATGGGTCGATTTGGATTCTGTTTATTATTTCCAAAAGCTTATGAGTTATTTTAACAGGGTAATTAAAATTTTTGCAAAAAATTATCGACTACGAATAAAAAAAACGGAATGGAAGTCATTTTTTAACCGACTTCCAAAAGGAGGAGGTTCTCAATTCGTCTGTATGTTTTTTTTTTTTTTTTTTTATTTTTTTTTTTTTTTTGTATGTTTGTTACGCGATTTCTCCGTCAATTGTGGACCGATTTTAAAAATTGTTTTTTTGTTTGAAAGGGTATGCTTCCGAGGTGGTCCCATATAAATTGTATTAACTTTACTTGGATACTTTTTGAGTTAGCTTCAATAATACGTATTTTTCCCACTTAGTTTATATGGATGATATGATGATAACTTCCAATCACTGTTATTTACATAGCAGGTTAGTGGTATTTGAATTGTATGGGGTAGGTACCACAACTAAAAAGTGCAAAATAAAAACTTTTTATAAAAAAAGAACAACCGACTTCCAAAAAAGACACTACAAAGTCAAAAATAACTTTAATTTCGGAAGTCGGTGGCAAAAAACGAAAGTTCAAAACCAAATACACCGACTTCCGAAATTAAAGTTATTTTTGACTTTGTAGTGTCTTTTTTGGAAGTCGGTTGTTCTTTTTTTATAAAAAGTTTTTATTCGGTAAAAAATTGTGTATTTATTTAAAAAAAACTAGTGAAAAATGTTATAGATAGACCCCCCCTTTTAGAAGTTTATTTTCCATATTTTTTCATGAATATTCAGAAAATTACGGGCGGTCACATGCGCATGGGCGACATTGTATATTAATAAAGAGCCATCTAGTATAATTTTTAACAAGGCTAAAAATCTTTCTATACTACATGGCTCTGAATTAAAAACAATAACATCTGACATATTGGCTGACGTATATAAATGATATGACTTTGACTTCGACGCGTTCAACTTTGACTTTGACTTCGACTTCGACTTTGCCTTCGACTTTGCCTTCGACTTCGACTTTGACTTCGACTTCGACCTCGACTTCGACTTCGACTTCGACTTCGACATCGACCTTGACTTCGACTTCGACATCGACCTCGAATTTGACTTTGATTTCGACTTGACGTTGACTTCGACTTTAATTTGTAAAACTTTTCTCAAATACACAAAAAAGTGTCGTTACAACTTTTGGTCTTAAACAAAAGTGTCGTTACTACTTTTGGTACTAATTTTTTCCGTCTAGCCCCCTTTCGCAACGCGCGAAAGGGAACTTCGTTTCAAAAAGACTAGGTAAGGGACGGTCGATCTTTTTGTTTTTATGCAATATGAGTTTGCTCTTGACCTCGATCTCGCCTGACGAAATGCGATGGATGAGAACTATGATAAAACGAGCAAACCCAGAAAATGCCTGTTCACTCTTGCTTTGAACGCAGAAACTCTCCGAAGTACAGTCTGTAGAAAACCGACAGTCAGGTAACATTACGCTGTGAGCTAGGCTGTGAAGCCTAGCCTCCAGCGCCTCGTCGCATATGAGCCTTTTTGCTCTGCATTCCACCAAATCCGCCAAGCTGGTATATTGCTGAGCCTTCCCATAAGTGGCTGCAATATTCCATACAGGAACGGACCTGAACTTTGTACAAACCCAGAATCTGTTCAGATGTGAAGTACCGGTCACCTCGGCGGTGACCTGTCGCGTCCAGCCCTGGTCCAGGCCATGGTACGGAGCGAGAGGGCATGGCAAGCCGTCACCTCCTCCTGCAAAGCAGTAATGATCGCGAGGGAGGAGGCGGAGCGCGTGAGGGAGAGGTAAATTTCGCACCCTCACGGTCCTAGCCGCGGCAGGAGACGACCTGGGCGTCGGGAATCGGTAGCCGATTTCCGGCCACGACTTGCGGACGGAGAGCAATGGGTAGCTCTCCGATAAGGATCAGGCCCGGGTCGACGGCGCGTTGTATTCCACGAGCGCCTCAAAGAGATGTCAGCAGAACTGACGGGGTTTGCTAGCACCTTATTTAGGATAGCCGGGTATCCTAAATAATGTGAGGCAGTATTTTTTTTTTTGGCTGCAGTCTGTGCTTTTGACTCGGTGGTTGAGCCAAGTTGAGATCTGACGTCAATTCTATGCCCAAAAGCTCCAGGCGGTCGGTAACACCTCGGAAACTAGGTGATAATTGGAACTGGATCCTTTTGCCAGTGAAAAGACAGGGGGCTGTGTTTTCTGAGCGTTGAAGTTGACCAGATCATCGTCGCCCCACTGTGAAACATTTAAGATCGATTTCATTCACCCCATCATGGCTTCTCTAAGAGTAGCTGTTTCCTCTCTGCTGGCTCTTGCACTAGATAGGTGTTTTTCTAAGACTGCGCTGTCATCTGCGAACCCAATAGCACCCAGCTGTAGCGGGTCCTTAATATAGAGCAGAAATAGAGTCGCAGAAAGAATACACCCCTGAGGAACACCAGCATCAGTAGCCATAATATGATTCGATGAGTAGCCATCAATGACCACTCTGATCGACCGCTCACTTAGGAAGTTTGAAATACAGTTGCAAAAGTCAGCAGGGATTCTGAATGCGGGAAGCTTACCCAACAGACTAGCATGCCAGACCCTGTCAAAAGCGTTTGATATATCAAGGGACACAGCAACGGCTTCGCCATGTTTCTCAGTGGCCTCGCCCCAGCGATGTGTAATATACACAAGAAGATCTTGAGTTGACCGACCACGGTGGAAGCCATACTGATGGTCACTGAGGAGCTCATTGTCTTCCAGGCATACTAGCAGCTTATTATTAAGAGCCCGTTTCATTTTACATAGTATGGAGGTTATGGCGATTGGTCTGTAGTTGACAGGGTCGGCACGCTTACCCTATTTGTGTACTGGCTCCACATTGGCAAGCTTCCAGGTCTTCGGCACCTCTCCAGTTTTTAGAGAGGTGATACAAGCGCGTCAAGACAGGAGACAACTCTGGAGCACAGCTTTTCGGGACTCTTCCACCCTATTCCGTCAGGTTTGCTGGCTTTATTCATGTCCAGGCCACAGTGAGGTTCTATGTTATGGAGGGTTTGGTTTCCGCACTTAGACCTTCGATCTCGACCATTATGCGTGGGCCATGGCGACCGTTGGTGGTTATTCCAACCAGCTCACCGCCCTCGAGAAGTTGAGTAAGTCTCCTGGTCTATTCAAAAGATCTGGTTGACCCGAGGGTTTCTGTGCTAATCTGGGTGATGCCCGTGCATTCAAACAACACATGTGCAACGGTTTCCTCTGCTTTCATGCACGCCCTGCACAGAGGACTGTCCGTTATGTCTATTATATGTATAACAAGCACTTGCTTGTTTAGCGAGCAGTGTCCCGTGATGGTCCTCATCATCAGGCGCAAGCCGTTCCTGTACAATAATAAACACCTGGTTAGTCTGTTATCCAAGACTGGCTTAGCTTCCCTGGACTACCTGCAGCACGGTGTCAAGGTCCAGCAGTTCTCCGCTTGTGTGTGGGTGAACTCTTGTATCCACCTTGGTTGAACGGAATGGGTACGATAGGTTCGGGTCCACAAACTGACGTGCTGGATGCTCACCTTGCTAGCTCGTTACCTAGCGATCCACTGTCTTTTTATCCATTGCAGTGTCACTGTTGCGGTTGCGCGAAAAAAAGCAACTTGCACTGAGATGGATGGTTCTACGACGCGCCGTTTTCGAGCTAGGAGATTTCGCAGTATTTTTTTATACCTTCTTAATTTCCAAAATGGAACTTCTGATGAACATCCTTTCTGGAAAGAAATTGTCCGTCTAGTCGAAAACCATGAGAACGAAATGAGCAAACCAGATGACCATAAACCAAATATCTCGTAAGCGGTGCGACCTAATATACAGTATGTTAAATAACAGAGGGCATTCCCGTTAACCCGCAATAGTATATCGTCCATACATGCTAGAGAAAATATAAAAAACGAAAAAAAAAACTTTTTTTATTTTTTGATCATAAAATATTCACGAAAAATATTAATTTCGTACGTAAAACAAACACACGTACACGCGTACTTGTCGCACTTGTCTTTCCAAGTTGAAAGACAAGTGAGCGTGTACAGAGTGTTACATTTACATATCAATTTAAAAAAAAAAATGAAAATTTTATTAAAAAAAAAAAAAAATATCACTTTCATTATTTTTTCTAGCATGTATGGACGCTATACTATTGCGGGTTAACGGGAACGCCCTCTGTTAGTTAACATACTGTATACTTATAGGTAAAAAATAATCCAAATTTTACCCCCCCCCCCCACTGTCTTACTCTCTGTGCAGCATCCCAATATGAATTTAAGGAATAAATACTATATTTTTTTGTCAAACATGAAAAACTTGAAAAAATCCTTAGCTTTTTCACATCATCTCATGGTTTTCGATTAGAGCAACAATATTTTTTCAGAAAAGTTTCTCATTCGAGCTACCATTTTGGAAATCTAGAGCATTTTATAAAAAAAAAATATGTTTTACGCCAAGGTTACTGCAATAAAATTGGGGAACACAAATTTTTAATTTTTCTGTCCTCGCCCATAAAGCTACTCTCCAACCAGTAAGTATTTCATTTGATATTAAGGTTTCATTTATTTACGCAAGTCAACCACAAATCCACCTTATAAAATAATAAAATGTTGCACACACGTCGAACGAAACTACTCAGCTTGCAACGCGGTCGAATACAATCTGCTTGTGAGTGCGGAATTGCGCATTAGTTGGCGTAGAGCGAGAGCTTTATTATTGTAGGTGTAAGCGAGATGGCGTATTATGTAGAACTAGTTTTTACCGTCGAAACTCAAATTAACCGGTTAATTTCGCTCAACAGAATCACAATTTGTAAAAAACCGGTTGGTCCCATTAACCGGTTAAAATACCGGTAACCGAAACCTAAACCGCAATCGATTCTGGTTCGGGGTCAATGACCAAAACCGGTTTGGAAAATTAACCGGTTTCCGAGCCCAACGGGTCTAGAGATTGTAAAGAATCTGGGGGCCAAGTCTACTAATTTACAAACGTCATAATGGTGTCACGATGGTGAGTTTTTGACAGATTTTGTATGGCAAATCTGTCAAAAACTCACCATCGTGACACCATTATGACGTTTGTAAATTAGTAGACTTGGCCCCCTGATTAATTATAATAATTTTATTTAAAGTTTTCATCGATTTTTGATTGAAGACAACCTATTCCTAAATAAATATCACGCAAGCGCGTGAACAAAAAAACTAAAATCAAAAATAACTTTTACAAACATAATATTATTTAATTAAATAACCTAAAAAAATAAACAAAATTTTCACTGAGGTTGCTAGTATGATAATTGATAATATAATTTAATAATAATCTAATGTATTAGAGAGAAAAATACACTTATAAGAACCAATAATCGACATCAAATCAAAATAACTTTGTAACAAAAATATACCTACTAAGATAATGATAACGAGATCTGCAGGTAGTCTGCAGGTACTTAATTTATTTTTAATTTATTCATTATCTAAAATACCGATAAAACCAACAACAGAACCTAATACCTAACACCTTATAGGATGGTCTCTTTCTGCAATTTGGCATTAGTGGCATTTTATATGATAAAACTAGACCAAGGCTGCCTGTCCACTGGAGCGGAGAGGAGAGGAGAGGAGCAGAGATGTGCCAAAATTAACCAATACAATCGCACCTCTGGAGCGGAGTTTTGATTCTATTGGTTAATATTGACACATCTCCGCTCCTCTCTTCTCCTCTCCCAATGAGAATTATATAGTCATTGTCCTCTCCGCTCCGGTGGACAGGCAGCCTTATGAGTGGCATATAGTCGTATCGTGCCAAAACGTCATTTATCACGAAAATCAATTTTACAGAACTAGACCAATACGATGATCGGTTTCTGCAAATTGAAAAATCAAACAACATAATGTATGTACTTAATCGAAATTTGCAGAAGCCAGCCAACCTCGATGGTCGGATTCTACGCGTTTCTGGATATTTTGCTAGATCAAAACCAAAAATGGTCGTTTTTAACACAAAAAATGGGTGTTATTGGTACATGGTCTCATTTGACAATTTAATAACTTGAGTACAGATGTGGTTAGAAGAAATCGTGTCTCTGGAATATGTAAAGGAAAGTAAATCTTATGTCATGGCTATTCTAACTCATTTTCGCAAAAAGTGGGGTTGGTCGCTTTCTGCTTAACTAGGCTCTAACTAGTCTTCGAAGTTATAGGGTTCAAAATCCAATGTCAGAGTCAAATAGCAATAAAATTTAAAAGGAATGCTTTTTTGGTCAACAGCTACATTCGACCCTCGACTCACACCAAATGTTAAAACAAAAGAATGCGCACTCGCAAAAGACAAACCATTTTGGAACACTGCACTACACAAATAATCACACACGTAATAAGGCTGTTGGTCCCGGCTGTCATTCGTGGATCTTTAACAGTCGTTACGAGTCGTCAAAAGCCCGAGAGTCTGACAACCAGTCTTACCAAGGGGTATCGCATCACCCAGTCACTGGGTTGTGGAGGTCAGATAGGTAGTCGCTCCATCTAAAATACTGATACTCAGCTGCATCCGGTTAGACTGGAAGCCGACCCCAACATAATTGGGGAAAAGGTTGATTGACGTCACTGAAACGTCATAGTTAGTCGAACACAATGGAATTATCTCACTGGATTATCCTGGCTACTAAGTTTATTGGTCCAGGACCTTTCGGCAGACGAGTAGAGCCTCGTATACCCTGGATTGCTCGCTTGGGATCAGGATCCGACGTAGGCCTAGCACACCTCACTTTTGCACTGTATTAAATTAATTTATTTGGCGGTTACTTAAGTCACTGTAATATCAAAACCAAGAATCACTGTTCGATTTCGCCGGGCATCTTGCTCGGATCTAGAAGTTTTTCGAGGCGCGGCAAAACCTCCGAATCCTTTTTGTCCTAGCACACCTCACTTTTGCACTGTATTAAATTAATTTATTTGGCGGTTACTTAAGTCACTGTAATATCAAAACCAAGAATCACTGTTCGATTTCGCCGGGCATCTTGCTCGGATCTAGAAGTTTTTCGAGGCGCGGCAAAACCTCCGAATCCTTTTTGTTTCAGAAGCCTTTTTTTTTTTATACTTTTACGTGTCGGACATTTTTATTTTAATTAGGACAGCCTTTAAGCTGCCTGTCCACCAGAGCGGAGAGGAGAAAAGAGTATCCTTAATCAGTGATCCTGAGTCAAGATTCTATTGGTTAATGGCACATCTCCGCTCCTCTTTTCTCCTCTCCGGTACAGTGGACAGGCAGCCTAAGGCTGCCTGTCCACTGAAGCGGAGAGGAGAGGAGAGGAGCGGAGATGTGCCATTATTAACCAATCAAATCTAAACTCAGGGGCGGAGTCAAGAAACTATTGGTTAATATTGACACATTTCCGCTCCTCTTTTCTCCTCTCCGCTCCAGTGGACAGGCAGCCTTAGGCTGCCTGTCCACTGGAGCGGAGCGGAGAGGAGAGGAGCGTAGTTGTGCCAATATTAACCAATAGAATCTAAGTGCAGGGGCGGAGTTTAGATTCTATTGGTTAATATTGGCACATCTCCGCTCCTCTCCTCTCCGCTCCGCACCAGTGGACAGGCAGCCTTTAAGCTTTGAAAAATATCGTGAGATTATAGTTTAAAATGACCTACAATTTTACTATTCGAGCTATATGATGTGTGGTCCAATTAAGAAATAAAAATTTAAATAAAAATTATTTTAATTAAACATTTTTGATTAGAATGCAAGAGCGAAATTTTTATCACTGCCTGAGATAAACTAGATTTTCTTTTGCTTTACGAGAACTTACTAGGCTGCAAGAGCGAGCGCAGCGAGCTCGATGGCATATATAGGTACCTACCTAAACATAATGAATTAATCAAAATCGATCGAAAATGCGCCAATCCAAGAAGGGCACCAAAACTGTGGTAAATATTAAAGAAAGTCGTGTCGCCTCTGCACACACAGGCGGGACGCGGGATGGCGGGCACCCTCACAGTCACTACGCAACGTAAAACTTACAAAATAGACCACAGAAGCACGAAGCGCTCATCGAGTTCCTGATAGAATTCAACTGCGCCCGCTCACCACACCGTTTGACAACCTATGTTAATCAGTGATTTCTTCAGTGCACCACCCGCAGAGAAAGATTATAAGTGCTACGCGTCTCATTTATTGGAAGGTTGCGGTGCTGGGTGGTGCACTTGTCTACCACGCTTCAATTTGGCGCCCCTTGACGCCAGCGCCCGGGGCACGTGCCCCGATTTGCCCCCCCCCCCTAGATCCGGGGCTGACCACATGTTCAAGGGACAGAGCTAGCTCTCGGGACGACTGCGACCCAATCTTCCAATATTACATCTGTAATACTTAAATATTATTAACCTTTTAAAATATTAATGAATTAAATAATTCTATACAATAATTGACCATAAACGACAAGACGGCGACATACTTATTAGTTCCCACAGAGCATGTGTTAGTTCCGATTTCAGCCGCGCCCAGATCTTGCGTGCACTCTAGGTCTCCACCCTGTGACATGCGACTTCCCTCATCATTTACCTATCCTTTCACAACTATGTTGGGTTCGGTTTCCAATCTAACCGAATACTAGTTGCATAACTGTTTTTTTTTTCACAGGGTACTCTATCTTTTCCAGGGCCACCTCGATTCAACCCTTGCGGTACGCGTCTAGGTCGTCTCGCACGTCTCTCTCCTGGGCCGGCCTCAGCGACGTCGTTCATCCTCAGGCACCCATCATGTCGAGCCTGTTATGGAAGAACATCGTAACCGACAGAATGTAGGTATTTCACTTTTTTATTGTAACGTATAGCTAAAATAATTTAGACCATAATACAAAGACACTTAAACCCATATTTGCATAAACGGCAAAGTTATAACTGGCATTAGATAGTATCGTAAACGACAAAAGTAAAAGTTTGATATTTATGAACAATCAGAATTATCGTAACCAACCTATCGTAAGTAACGTTTGTCACTTACGATAAAGCATATTGGTATGAATTACCCAAAGTCTGTGTTTCGTTTAGTTATCTTATTAGGTATATTGTTTATTTGTAGGAAATACTGTATTCTGATTGTTTGGTTGCCTATTTATTTGAATGAAGTAATATTCAATTTGGCATTCATATTATCTTGAAATGTTATTAACAATTAATTTAAAGATTACTATTGTAATTCTTGTTTCTGAGTAACATCTAAACGCAGATTTTTAGAACTGTTCAAATTCAAACTTGTTTGAAATAACGATTTACAGTGCCTTGCGACAACTTTTATTTTGTTTGTTGTTTAGTAATTAAAACTCAAGACTGTTAAACTTGTAACTACGAGTATCACTGTTGCATAAATTAATAGGTGTTTAGTGCAGTGCACTCATGTAAGTACAATCAATATTATTACGATATTTTTTTGTTCTTAAAGAGATGGTAAGGGTTGTTGGTATGTGACTTTGATGGTTTTGGTGTTAATAGGGTGTTGGCAAGCATGCTATATTTGAAGGTTTATGTTACATTGACCGAATTACGTGTACCTACTACTGCTATCGAATGGGATCAAAAATATATAATTGATACATTTTGAAATCCTTTGCTATTTGGATCGTAATTCGTAATCTAACATGGTTTTGACAGCTTGCTCGCTTGTTCATCTAGCACTAACCTATCTTATGCTTTTGCGCAGTAGTAAGATAAAATAATTTTCTTTTCAGTATTCCGAAAATTACCATGAATAATGAAGAGCAGGACGAACTTGTATAAAACCAATCGGTCTTAGTTCCGTACCCAAATTCAGATTCGACGTATTGTAGTTCAGAAATAGATTTCAAAAAAGTAAAGCGACTTTTTGAATCTCCTCAAGACAGTTACGGCGTCTACATCTACAGCTTCTTCTACCGTTTTGCGTACATTCTTTGAAACTTACAGCTCGAAGCAGTTCTACTGAAACTGAATCGAACGATGGAATAGGTGACGATGATGAAATAGTGGGCAAAAAAGGATTTTGAAAGAAGCGCTCTTATACAGGAGACTTACTACCGGAGGAAAGTGATGATGAATCATTAGTTAATTGACTCAGGCGTGACTCTGCGGAAATCCATTATAAAATACAATAGGCGATGTATATTTAGTAACTTAATCCGCTTAACTGTTCTTAAAGAGTTAGAGAACCCTGTAAGAAATTGACACGTGTTTCGCCTCTCAACGAGGCATCCTCAGGATGACGATTGACTTGTTGCGAACTCGGACACGAAGTGTTGCCACGTCAAGAGCCGACCGCAAAGTGCAAAGACAGTGTGTACTTTTGACGAATCATTATTATTGATGTTAATCAAAATTGTTAATTATGAATAAAAATTTAATTTATGCATGGGTTTTCGTTTTATTGTGAGAACCTGATATTGAAACGTATGATATTAGGAGAAAAAACACAGTATTATACAACAGTTAACACAATAGTTAGCCTTAATTATAGAGAACAGTAGTAGCGTAAATGACAATTTTTGAATAACTAGAAGAAATCATGACATTTATTTTTATCTTAAGCGACAAAAGTACTCAATAGTGAACTCTTTTTGCAATTATTTAATTGATTTTACGTAAAGCCTAATGTGTTTTGCAATATATACAAAAACCAGAGATCTATAAATAACAAATAAAAAATTATCAATAAAAAACCTCTCCTGTAAAATTTCATAAATGTCGCTTACGATGTTCTTCCATAACAGGCTCGATGTGTAGACCACAGAGTACCTACTTTATAACATAGTACTGAAATGGTGTCGAGTCTACACTGTAGACTATTGCCCTGAAATGGAAAAGGATGCTTGGAAAGATTTGGGGGAGGCCTTTGCTAAGCAGTGGAACAGGGATAGACTAGTAAAAAAAAACTCTGTTTTCTTCAAGGTACAAGAACGATACCGTGACTGAGAAAGATTATGAGTCGTTGGGCTTTATATGTATACGAGTATGCAGGAAGTTTTCTGTTTTCACACTAATGAAGACAGGTAGACATTCTGATGGTCCAGAAACTGGTTTTACCAAAATTCTTTCCGAACAAATGTGGCATTGAAAATGTATGCATTCTTGAACTAAGTCAGTCTCTAAATACATTCGTACCTACAGTCGAACTTGTATCAGTGCCTACCTATTAATAAAGAGTTTGAAATATATTTTCCGCAATTTCGCTCTCTACCAAAGTCTGGCACTGATGATTATATTTCCAGTAAAACTACTTACTATTATAAATTGGTACCTATCTTGATCGAGTTTGAGCATTATAAAATTTATAAACGATGGGTCAATCAAAACTATGCACTGTGACCGTAGTGTCTTGCTCTCGGCTACAGCTTACACCGGTAAAAGAATATCCCCACGGCTTGCGGCAAGTAAAACCGGCTTTTAATGTGAAGCGGTTAATTATAAAAAAAGTGTTCCGTATTATTAAATAAATTTTGTTGTTATTTATTCATGAGTGAACTCTTCGCAGTTATGTCCAGAGGGTATTTTTTGGGCATACCTAATAGTTATAGGTAACCGCGAAGAACTTTTTATTGCTATGACCTACGTACGAGTAAGTAGGTACCTACAATACAACATAATAAATATTACATAGTTGTTACTTAAATATATTCTTAGTTGCCATTGCAAAGTAGGTATTATAGTAGTAGATCCATAACTAAAAGTAAAACGTTAAGACATAAATTGGATCTTGCTGTTAATAAAATCGTATTTGTTTATTGGGAGCATCTTCAAACAAACGACAAAGAGGTGTTCGGTATTCAGTCAAGAATCTCATTAAGTAAGTACATAAAGAACGTTGTACGGACAACAATGCAACATATAAAACAATTCGCACAAATTTGCCGAGGGCATTCACCGAAAAGTTCGGGGTCTCAATGCTAATTAGCCACGAAGATTAGCCCAAGCGCCTCAGTGGACCCGTAGCCGTAACCCGTGGTCAACGGAGCGCGGTCACAACCGCGGACAACATGCGTGCAAACGGACGCGTGCCAAGTTTTCGTTTGGCGAGCGCGATTTTGCGCGCCGCTTCCATTTACGCGTGTATCACAGTTGCTGCATCTTCAGAGTACGGTGTTCCAATAGAAATAAAATTATGGGATACTGGAAGAACGCCTTTAGCTCATATGGTGGATGTTACGAACGAGTTTGGTTTGAAAGTGCTGGCAGAACATAACTTTTTAAATGATAACAACATAGCGTTCTCACCGTATGGTCTGATGGGGATCATGGTGGCTCTGTATGAAGGAGTGGATGGGGAGGCCTCGTATCAGATCCAGCGGGGGATGCAGCTGCCGTGGAACAGGAATGTCATGAGGATAGGCTTTAGGGATATACATCGCACGTTAAAAGTAAGTCATAAAATATACTAAAAAATATAGTAGATACAATTATTTGCCAGCGAAGAATTAGGCGGTGCTTCTTCATCTAATTAAAAAAATCTGAAATTGAGGTAGGTTCATGCATTTTGTCTGTAAGTATAGGTTCCGGTCAGAAAATCCCGTTGAAATAATAGTGACCTGCCAAATAAACAAATCGTTAGGAACTCTCACCGGCACCCGGTGCTATTGTTTTGTTTTGATCTGTGACTAAAATGTAACAGTTTGTAACTGTAGGAAGTACGGTCGGCATTTAGAATTATTGCGATCACATAATATCCCTTTCGTTTTCAGGCCGTGAACTTAAACACCTAACTCTTAGAACTTATTATTGAAATGCTGTAATGCAATGTCCTACAGTCCTATCGAATAATTTTGTGTTAATTTAGATCATGTGTAAAGTAGGAAGCAGTGAAACCGACTTCTGTCGCTGACCGTACTAAAATAATAAGTACGTAAATAATTATTATTATTTTCTATTAGTTTCCTGTTATTGCCTACCTTGTGGAGTCCCACAAGGCCTGCAGAGCATTTTCGCACTGCATTCGATCTGAATCCGAGAAATATCGGCCTGAACTAGACATAGTACTATTTGTATGTAGGGGTTGGGGGCCCGGCCTACTCCCTAAGCGAAATCGTTGCGGGCGGCCGTCGCGGTCGTTACGGGCGCTTCGTTCTCCGTCTCACTTACGAACATACTAGGTACCGTAAGTTAGAGAGCGAAGATTTCGCTTAAGGAGTAGGTCCCCTGATCCGAACTCTGTCCGTCCGAATTAGAACATTCCCAATTCGGATTGAACTTAGATCTTGAATTTGGATTCGGATCGGTACAGGACCGCTTTGAATTGAGGGTCTGAACTTGTCCGATGGTAGTGTCAGTCAAAACGCTTTACTAGACAGAGAAAGAGCATAACCCTAGGCGGCCTTTACTGTCGCCTGTCGCACAGTCCGGTGATGGCTCTATTATCCGACTGAGCGACAGTCGCGCAGTCGCTATATAGACTCTAGAGGTCTCAAACGTGACTTAATGGTTAATGCACGAGCCTCTGCCTCCTGGTATTTCATCAGTAAGAGTCTGACTGCTGACATACCCCTTTAACTGCCACGGGGCGGACGATTTCCACATCTCAACGAAAAATAATTTACCTGCCGCCATCATTATAATTATACTTAGGTATAGGTGTGGCGATAATAGAAGGAAGACTTGATCAGTGCCAAACTTATTGAGCGAGATTTGACACGATTTGACACAAATCTAATCAGATATTAGACACACTTTCGCTCGACCGGTAATTCGAACTCATGTCGTCAAAATAATTAGCAATCTAATCTGTGCTTGTTAAAGGCACCTCGAACTCGAAAGTTAAGTTCGTAGTATTTATTATGTCAAGCTCAGTCGAGCTTGTCCAATGTTTGTAGCCTGTAGGTAATAAAATATTAATAGGAAAAATGGTGGCTACACCTACGATATCTCTAGCAGTTGACCTGCAATCCGATATATACATGACAGTAATTTTAAACATTTCAGACTTATTTCGTACCGGAAGAGGGATTTCTGGCGGGGTTAGCGTTGAACAATGAAAATGTCACTTTCAACGAGCCATACAAAAAGATTCTGCGGTTTTATGGTTTTGATTTAGAAAACGATCAGTTGCCGACCCTTGCACCTGATACTAACAGTACTTCAAATGACACGAATCCAGCGACCACAACAATGAGTCCTGCAGGGTCCAGTGACACTACGACAACGACTGTAGCGATGACGACTGAAAGTAAACCAGCTCGAGAAGATGCTAGCACTACTCCCCCGACCAGAGAAGAGACTACAAGTACAACCAATCCAAATGCAGAGACAATAGATATAAGAGGAGGAACATCGACCACTGCGAACCCGTCCGCTGCGCCAAATGCAGAGAGCACGCCCATGAGTACTATCACCACAGCAGAAACAACCACTGAACGAATTACAGAGACGACAACACCAATAACGACGACATTACAGGTGGTGGAGACCACCACACAGGCTCCAACCCCTGAAACAGAACCGACCACCACTACAGTAGCCCCAAGCACGGCAGCTGAAACGGAACCAGTTTCAATAAGTTCACAAGTTACAAATGCCTTAACAAATGAACCGACTACCAACAACGAAGTGGATACCTCCTCAACTCTTGAAACTAGCACAGTGCCAGCTACTACTCTTGATAGAACATCTGCAACTGCACAGTCTAGCACGCTTGATGCAAGCTCAACACAGACTACTCAGACTGATATGACGCAAGCACCATCATCAACGATAGATAGTTCTACAATAACATCAACGTTAACAGATAACACCCCAACAGAGAGTGTGATGACTACAATGGCTGAAACACAGCAAACGGAACAAATGTCTACAATGACTATTGATGACATGACGACCACATTAAATTCCTTGACACCATCTAATGAATCCACGTTAGAGACTCTTGAACGAAAGAAGAAGTCGATAGTAGATTTTATATTCACAAATCCTCCGTACATAGATGACTATTTGTATTCCTACAGATCTTATGATATTGGTTCGGATGCGTCTAATCCGAGCTTTGACGACAAAATGTTCTTAGCGAACGGTTTGAGAAGTGTTCAGGTGAGTCCTCACACTGCTACGTTTGCACATTGCTGACACAGCCAAGTTCGAGTCTCTTGTTAGGAATATTTTGCACACCATAACTTTGAGCTCATCCTATTTTCTAACCACAATAAAGCTCGCTGATTTAGCTAAATTATCTAATAGCATTCGGTACGCTCTTGCGCCATATCATTAAAATTGCTAGTTCGTGAATCGCGCATCCTAGCGACATTGTAGGTAATACCCTTGTTATAATGGTTAGCGTAACAACACAATTTGCATTATAAATTCGCCACAGCATTGCTTTTCATTATTCAAATTGATGATGGGTCAATTATTTTCAACAGGTCACGTATATGCGATACGATACAGTGTTAGAGCACGCCTATCTGCCACATTTGGAGGCCTCAGCCTTAAGATTGCCTTTGGACAGTGATCGTTACTACTTGCTGGTCGTGCTGCCCACTCGGGGCGGCTCGCCTGAGCTTGGGCGGCTGCTGTCCCGAATGGCGCGGGAGTCAGACTTGTCGGACATTTACTCGGTGCTGCGCCCGCGCCGTGTGAAGGGAATCGTGCCGAGCTTCACTGTTAAAGGTCATGTGACCTTAACTACGGATTTACAGAAGGTAACTACGTTTATCTTGGAGATCGTAACAAATGAATTTGCGGTTTTTTTAAGTGCTAGTAAAAGCAGGAATTAGACATTTATATTCAGTGCCTACCGGCTGTTACTTTTTTCTTGTTTTTCTAGTGCAATTTACTACGAACTAATGTCAAAAACGCACACAACAAAACACGATTAGTTTTGACCTAGTTTCGGCCACTGTGTAACAAAAAGCAGAGATTATGGCGCTATTAACATAATAATTAGTTTTGTGTGCTAGTATTTTATAAGTACCTGCACGGTACACCTAATACCTGACGATGACATGATGGGTGACACAGAAGTTATCCCTAGTAACTAAAATTAAAAACTGTGTGCTAATAAGATTGTTAGGTATATTTTTGTACATTGATAAGATCACATATTTATATTACATTATTAATTTTTTGCCTTCAAGCCAGCTGAAGGTTTCTTTGACAAAAGACTTTAACTTAGATGAATATCTAATTGCAGCTTGGCATTAGAGACGTGTTCGAACCTCGACAGCGCGACTTCACGCTCATGACGAGGCAACCGGGCGTGTACGTGCGAAGCATTGAACAAGCAGTGTCCGTCGCTATACGCAAGTACCGGCCCGACGACCAAAAGAAAAATAGTAAGTATGCAACAAACAAAGGAACTAAGTACCTACATTATGTAGTTTTTAAACCCCTCGATAGATCTCTGTATGAATAAAATAGGCTTGATTATAAGTTTAAACGGAGGCGTGGTAACGAGGCCCGGGCCCTACCAACGCCGTTCCGGCTTGATCCATTTAATTGGCTAGTCGGCTGGATATGCCGTGGCCATGTGTGCGTGCGTGGTCACCGGCAAGACTGGGGTCACTCGTCGCCGTCACGGACCGACGCGCCGTGATACGCCCGCCGCCGGAAAATCCTTGAGTGACATTGATGTGCTCCGAAAATCTATTTAATTGATTTTCCACAATTGGCAACCGTATAGAACACACATTCGCATCATCATATTGTGTGAAAATCTAGGCTCTAACTAATCGTCCTACCAACAGCAGCACTCAACAGGGCCACTTGTGTACGGTTACGAAAACGTTGCATTATTATAATCGGTGCTCTGTTTAAACATTCTTAAATGCCAACAACGCGCGAAGACAGATTTCGCGTCCTCGTTTTCCGGCGCAGGGGCTGAGTTAATTGTTACCAAAAGAGTGCGAAGCTGAGGTGTCAAGTGGCGAGAGCAGGCCGGCCGCATCCATTGTCTCGCGGTGGTGGCGCAACGCGGCGACACGCGCATCTGCGTCCATTGATGCGCGCGCGCACTGCTCTCCGTGCGCCATCGACAATTAGGGAAATCACCCGCTGCAACATCAATGCGACCTCAATGCTTAATCGCGAGATGAAAATGATGATTTGCAGATAGTCCGTCATTTCAATTACGTAAATGAGTTTAACTGAAAAAATCGCTAGATGATTGTTTCCGGTGGCTACAGTTGGCTTATTCTGTTTCGATTGTTATGATAAGAGCCCCGTATTTGCATTGCAAGGACATTCAGTATGAAATATAAACTCATTAGTTTAGCAGATAGGTAGGTATAACAATATCGTAACCCTTCGCCGTAGTCGGGTAAAAGTCAACCAATGGCCAAATTGAAACTGACCGAGCAGTTGATGATTTGCAGACTACTAACTAACAGAAAGAAATCGCGTTAGTTGGAGTACTAACTCTATACTATAACTAATAAGGCGCTCACCATGCGGCACGGAGTGGCTTGGCATGGCAAAGGATTTTCGTAACCGGAAATTATTTTGAGTCTTCTTTTCCTACCCTTAGGCCGTATTCTCAAACTCTGTGAATAACATGGCGGGATTAATAGATAGCATTCACATATTCGATGATATCATCACGAGCCTGGAAGTAAGTGCGTACCGCGGGAAGCTGCTGCATGCCGCGGAAGACTGGCATCGAAATGTTAACGCAACCAGGCGCGACGCGACTCTAATAAAACAATTTCTAAGGGTCGCGCCACACCTGCCGAACTTTCGGCGCGGAAGGTACGGTTGAATACGCTCCTAATGTTTTTCAAGTTACCTATGACACATCAGCCGAATGTTATGTCGGTTCATGAGCAAGCGTCACATGACGCGACGGAACGTTCCGCGCCGAACGTTCCGCAAGTGTGCCGCTACACTAAGATAAGAAAACTTACCGGTACGGGAGAACAATTAGCGGTGTTGCGTCGCGCGACAAGTTGCGCCAGTCTGCACGAGCCATGGGCGTTTTCCCGCCCAGGCAGTGAGCGCTGACTGACCTTATAACTGAAAACGAGTAGCCAGTAGAAACTTCTCCCAAATGAAACCTTATGCTTAATGTATCCCTGTAATTTAACAATTCAGTTACTAACAAATATTTAAAAAAAAAACGGAACACCTGTAACAAAAACAAAATGTTAAAAAGCAATGTATCCAATCGTTTATGTCAAACTTAATTACCAAGCCAGTACAGACTGGAGGAGGGCTTAGCTGTAGAGGATATTAACATTTGGGCTTACCTTTGGGGACCCACCACAAAGTGATGAGCCATATGCATAGGTCATGATAGGTGGTAACTGGTATAAAGATACGCGCGTCTATGGTAACAATTTGACACTCACTGCGCACCGCCAATAGGCCGTAGCATAAAGCCCCATACACAAAGCAAGTTTCTTGCCAGTGGCATACAATAAAATTTAATCTAAACACTGTTCTATACGTCCTAAACAGTGTTTAGATTGGAATAGGGTTAGGACCTATTCCAATCAAATTGTAAGCCTCACTTCACGTATTGCTGTTGTTTCAGGGTACGTGTCAAGTCGCGATCCAGTCGTATTCTCGGCCACCTACCCGTTCCTGTACTTCGTGATGGACGCCAACATCCACGTGGCGCTCATGGCCGGCAAGATGGTAGACCCGCTCAATTCTAGGATATTATAGTCATGCTCAAAATCTATAGTCGTTTTATTTCTGAACCTAGCAAACTATTAAGATTTTTGGTGATATGCGCATGCGCAGCAGAAACAAGCAGGAAGATGTTGGTAACTTGATGGTGTTGCCGAGGCTTAGTACACGATGTTAGGGTCGGGCCACACCTGCCGAACGTTCCGCGGCGGAATGTTTGGTTGACTACGCTCCTAATGTTACCTATGATGACACATCAGCCGAACGTTACGTCCATAGAAATACATAGAATACGTTCGGCAGGTGTGGCGCTAGGCTTAGCCTAGCGCCACACCTGCCGAACGTTCCGTGGCAGAACGCTCCGTCGCGTCATATTTCTATGGACGTAACGTTCGGCTGATGTGTCATAGGTAACTTGAAAAACATTAGGAGCGTATTCAACCGAACGTTCCGCCGCGGAACGTTCGGCAGGTGTGGCCCGACCCTTATAGCTCAGCGTTACAATACAAGATAGCGCAACAAAATGCTCGCAACTTTTTATAAAGTGATATGATACGCGCAACTATTTGGAGGCGACGATGAAGAGTACCTATCTGGGAAATATACTGGGACCTGCGCTCGGCTCGCGCAAGTCGTAATCAACACTAGTTATTTTAGGAGGGCAACCAATGTTCATCAGAGTGCTGCAGAGGATGGGCTATGAGTCTCACAGATATGATTGTTATTTTATGTGTACCTTATGTTTGTATGTAAGCATTAATTTTATGCTGTCAATCAGTATTAGAGTAACTTGACCAGTTTTTGATATAAATAATGATGGTAACTATGAAATAAAAGAGAAAAATATTTTTTTACATTTATTTCTACATCACACTTCTCACTTCGCCCTCTTGGATTTGATCTTTCTTAAGTAGAACTCAAGCTCCTTGCCTTCCAGGATGTAGCCGTCAGCACGGCCGCACTGGCCAGGCCGACTGGCCACACACGCTGCAAATAATACAGACATCTTAATAACATGGTCTAGTTAGCAACAAGAGATTAATTTGTTGAATAGAATTCTCAGAGTAACTATGACAGAATAGATCATACAACCGCTAGACTGTTCCCAAAACGGTATCAGTCCATGATGCAGTTTCAAAACTTCTCGATCACATCATTGAAGAAGGCAACTTAGTTAATTACTGTATTTTGAAAATTTGACAAGTAACTAATCCCAAGATATTTTTCTATGGTACTCGTAAGTAGGTTCTAATTAACTTGAATGTCTAATGCTAGAAGAAAAGAGAATGACCACATATTTACTAAACTAATATTATAAATGACTCTTACCTAACAAACGTCCAGTATGGAACTGCTCCTCCAAACCACCCTCAACCTTTGAGAGGCGTTGCCTCGCTAGGTACTTCTTGGCGGTCTTCTGGCTGCGTTTCTTGTTAATGATGGCATCTTCTGCCTCGGTCTATGTCCATACAATATCATAATTAGCTTTGAATATAGTAAAATCATTTCTAGCTGTTAATAACAATGATGGTGCACCTCAGTTTTTGCAACAATCACTGTTCACTCATCTGACACGCAAACTATCATCATTTGGCTGTGCAAAAAAGATACTATTTCAGTGTAAAGTACGCAAACAGGCAGAAAACCATGAACAGAAGAAATTTTACATTAGCAATTTTTCAAAGCGGCGAGCCGGTACAGTATGCCGCATATCTATTTTATATGAAATCGTATGATTCCAACACACTGATTTGCGGCCAGCCGGCAACCGCTCCGGTTAGCTCGAGATTGAATTGAAGGGCGGTATTGAACCTTATTCAATATCTTAATATTATTCTGTACCCTCAAGTATGGCGTACCGTGCGGCAGACCGCAAGTTATGCGGCCTGCCGCAACGGTTCGGCGCATGCGGCTAGCAAGTAGTGCTTTCTTGGCCTTAGTGATAACGGCCGCGACTTACGAGCTGTACTGTGAGCTTACGTGCTGTCGTGGGTTCGAACCCAGGCAATACTTTATTCGAAGACATGTGAAATCTACCAACCCGCAGTGGGAGCATGTGGTAGATAACAGCCCACTCCCTGCCTCTAGAAGAGAGGAGGCCTGTGTCCCAGCAATGGGAACATTATAGGCTGATTATGGCTTATGTTGATGTTCAAAAATGTTAGAAGACCAGAGAAGAGGTTATGGATTCCAGATTCATACTATACCGTGTTTATACACTCTACTTTCACAGTTTGACACAAACCAGAATTGCTACTTTACTAACATTGGGGTTTAAAGTTGTATAAAGTTAAGTTATCCACTTGACCCTTACAGTGGACATCAGGTGGGCATATCAATTAAAATTCTATTGTGTCTTGTTAATGACAGCTGAAGGTTTATGATTAGTGACTGTTTAACCATGCATTTTTGATGTTTGAACGTCACTTAACTTTAAGGAATGTTTATAAATAAACCCCTTAATTTCTATTAATGTTGACAGACAGCCCGAGATGTTGGAAAAAAGGGTCAATCATAGCCTTTTCTGTTTATCTGCCCCACTATGTCTTATTTACTTGAAAATGTGGTCTTACTCAGTGTTCAACATTATAATAAAAATTATAAATAGCTGGACACCCATTAACTAAAACTTTGGGATGATCCTTGATCAAAATAATAAAGAGTACTTTCTATATAGCTGACTATCTTAACCGAAATAGTAGATACCAGCTTAGGATAAGTAGAGTATTATTATTATGCTCACCAGTTTGGCACCCTTCTTCCTTCCAAGTGGCAGCAGGTAGTGGGATTCATACCACTGCCTGAAGGGTGTAGCATCCACCACAACGATGGCATTCTTCACCAGTGTCTTGGTACGCACCAACTCATTGTTGGAGGCGTTATACACAACATCAATGATACGGGACTTGCGGGTGGAGCCTGTAAATAACATTGTAACAGATTAGGTCAACATAATTACTTTCTTGTTATTTGTAAATGAATAGGTAAATCTTTATGATAGCTGAGTGAAAGATCATATACATTATACTTTCACAATTGATACATGATTGAATATACTCACATTCTGATCCCCATGAGAAATTTCCAGTGTCTAAACGCAGTGCACGATATTTCGTGTTGCCACCGCGGGAGCGCACGGAGTGAATGCGCTGGGGGCCAAGCTGCAAAACAATCACATTTAATTATTAGTATAACCTCAAACTCGAAAGGAAACACTGATAATGTGCTACCTCGAATAAAGGAACTTTGATAGTAAACTAACATCCAACACATGGTTGAAATAAATAACAGAACTTGACAAAATAGGTTATGTTTCGAGGTGCTCACCTTTGTGTTGGCAGCCGGGCGACCCAACTCATACTTCCTCTTCTTACGGATGGGCGCACGCTTGCCGCCCGTAGCTCTCCGTTTATGCCAATGATCACGACTGATACCTGTACCACACAAACATAATCATTTCAGACATACAACACTTCACCGACAACATATTATTTTAATCACAATCTTGCTGTTTCACAGTATTTAACACAAAATACATACAAAACTTTGGTCACTGAGTAAATCACAATAGCTTTAGCGATACGATTAATATGAATAAGAAGCCATGCTGTGGATATTTCCAGATATATTTTTTTATCACTAGAATTAAAGTTACTCACCCATCTTGGCTGGGTCGGAAAAGAAAAGATTTGTTTGACAGACGGAACTTCTATACCTCTACTACTCTGTAGTCTATGGTTGGCAGTCTATAGGCGATCGCAAGAATCGCTTTCAAACAGGCTTTTTAGTACACTCCGATATTATATTACAAAGACGAAAGAGATTAATATTATGTTTTCTTCGAAAGTTCTTATAGTAAACTGTTACGAAGAAATAATCTTTCGAAGACATTAAATTATTCTTTTCAAGTCGGAATATAAAGGACCGCGTCCACTAGGCGCTCCTTTGAAATAATTATAAACTTCACTTAAAGCAAAATTTCAGCTTAGATATTAACGCAAAACATTATATTACTAGTATCTAGAATTTTACTTATATTATTCCACAAAATACAACAGACACAGTTCGCAGACGTCCAGTCACGACAAAAAACAAATGCAATTCAAAACAATTCTAATGTCAGCAATTTGAACTAAGAACAGAGTAGGTTGTTTTTCAGTTTTCAATACTTTTTGCAGAAAAAAATTTCGCGCTCCCATTTATAAGACAAAAATATCAAGTTCGCTTTCAGAAATGACAACATCCTGCCAGGCTCTTGGAGCTTTTTTTCCGATATGAGGTGAGGTGATAGACGTGCGAGCGAGTACGCGTACTTATGCGCGGTAAGTACGAGCACTTTAAAACCGCTGAGTACGTTCGGCGATCCAACAGGTTTGTTTTGCTCGTAGCCCTCCTTGGTTCGTGGTTTCGTACATCTGTCATCACCATCAGTCATTACTGCGAGTCGCGAGCTGCCATTTTGTTACGACATTTGTAATATTTGTTTAGTCTGTTCCAGAAAATTAGCCGCTTGACTGTCACTAATGAGACACATTAAACTTTTAATTGTTATCGAGCTGCATCAGTCTTTCAGACATTTGAGCTCTAAAACATCTTGATAAAGTGTGAGCAAGCTTCACGCGTGTCACCGACGGCGAGCCAACTAAGCACAAAAACTGAAAAACCGCGGACTTTAAGGCTGCCTGTCCACCGGAGCGGAGAGGAGAGGAGAGGAGCGGAGATATGTCAATATTAACCAATAGAATCAAAACTCTGCTCCAGAGGCGCGATTGGTTAATTTTGGCACATCTCCACTCCTCTCTTCTCCTCTCCGCTCCAGTGGACAGGCAGCCTTAGTTCGCATGTCTATCACCCACTTTAGATTTTAACGATTATTTTCGATGTTATGCTACGGCTACATTGTAGCCTCGACAAAAACTATAAAATTCGTGTTCACTCTACGACAAACTATACTGGCCACATTACATTGTCGCGATAAAGCGAAGATTGTTTTTTATTTCGTGTTGTCGCAATCGCGAAACATCTGGACAAGCAGTTTTTCACATCGCGAATCATTCTGCGAACTCGAATGCTAGGGCTACATTTGTCGCGTTTTCACGAATTAAACTTCGTGCTCTCTGTTTCGCACGCCGCTCGACGCTATACATATTTTTTGACATTTCTCGGGACCCTAGGGTCCCGGACCTTTGGAAGGCGTAAGAGGGGCCGAAGCCAACTCACAGAGGCCCGTTAGACGTGTTATATTTATTAAGATGTGTTCTATGTAAGCACATTTTTTATTTTAATTAGGCCACCGTAACAGGTCAACTTAAATTATTTTTTAGTCTCGAGTACCATGTATTATACATATAGGTATGTATTTTTTTAATGATTCGTCTCTTGTGTGTTCCATAGCACTGGTTCTGCACTGGTTCTGCCAAAATGTTATAATTGCACCTCATAATAAGGTACTTACGACAAAATTAAAATATTATAGGTACGCAAAATACGCGCTTTCACGTAAAGTTACTTGTTGCAAGACAAATATGTGCACATCGCTCGACGTCTCGCTATAAACAAAGAGTACGCGAAGTGTGGCCAGCAGCACGAACTCTGTCGCGATAAAACCCTTTAATGTTCAGTAATTTACCGACAGCCGCGCGAAGGCTTCAAGTTGGCGTGAATGATTTGCGACGTGCCGAATATCTTGCCCAGATGTGTCGCATCAACACGAATCTTCGCTTTATCGCGACAGTGTAGCCGCAGCATTACCCTGGGGCTAGACTGTCGCGTTATCGCGAACTTTACTTCGCGCACTCTCCCTCGCACACCGCTCGACGTCTCGCTGAGCAACAGAGTGCGCACGAAGTAAAGTTCGCGATAGCGTGACAATGTAGCCACAGCATTACTGCTAGGCGGTATGCAGCACCCTCAGTAAAACTCAACTCAAACTCAAAGCATTTATTTCAAACTAGCTTTACCCGGCCCCACAGAGCATGTAACTTTCCCGACCCGGATTCGCACGGGTAGCACTACGTACTTATCTACGTACCCTACATACCTACCTATTTGCCCTACCGACCTAGCCTACCTACTAACCCTACCTACCTTTCTTACCTAAGAACCTGTCCTGAAAGTGAGAATAATTCAATTTGGTGCAGTCTTTTGGAAGTTATGTGCGTACATACATTTCGACGATTCATTTTTATCTTTATAAAATGTAAAATACCACGGTCTTTAAGTACGCATGTCTATCATCCACTTTAAAGGGGTGATAGACGTGCGAACAAGTACGCGGTCTTATGGCTCGGCGACCTTACTCGCCCGTGTGTCACCGTAAAGGTCATCGCCCATTATAACAGCACCACTCCAGCACGGTAGCGCCCCGGCACCGCCTCGAAAAATCTAGTCGTCAACGCGCCGTAAGCCAGGCGACTGCTAGTCGCTAACGCGCCGGAAGCAAGGCGGAGGCTAGTCGCCAACGCGCCGGAACCAAAGTGACGGCTAGCCGTCAACGCGCCGTCAGCAAGGCGACCGCTCGCTGCCGGCACGCCACCGGAGGCGTCACCGCGCGGATGGCGAGGCGTCACCGCACTTATGGCGAGGCCTCGGCGAGCGGGCTCCTCGCTTGAAGCGCGCTGTTGGCCCGACATGTGACGGCTCGTGGGCCGCTCACTGCCTGCGAGCCGTCCACTATTCTGTATAGCCATCGTAAAATAGACTTTAATGAATTTGACCCCCGTAGGGTAGTGCAAGTATTAATATTATAAGGAAATACACGTATATTTATATATATATAAATATATTATATAAATATTAAATATAATTATATAATAATAATAAATATATCGATATTTGAAAGCAGAAATAGTTTTTAAATCACGAATGCTAGGCGGAAGCGAGTTCCACAATCTTAAAGTGGCACCATTTGGTGCCAGCGGGACGATACCGGTTAAAATCCTAACTTGAATGACAAGGTTTTTGCCGTGTCGGAGCCGTGCTCCTATATAGAGATGACCTTTAGTCAGCGCCGGATCTAGAATTTTTTCGAAGCGGGGAAAATTTAGACATATAAATATATCAATCAAAAATGCCTTAATCCAACAGGGCCGCAAAAACTGTGGTAAAAGTTAAAGGAAGTCGTGCTTGTGCACATACAGGCCGCGGCACGCGGGACGCCCGGCACCCCCACTACGCAACGTAAACCTTAAAAAATAACCTACAGAAACGCCCATCGTGTTCCTGGTAGAATACAACTGCGCCCGCTCACAACCCGCTCAGAGCCTCAGACTGTTTGACGACCTAAACCTACGCTCATCAGTGATTTCCTCAGTGCACAGATCCGGAGCTGCCGTAAGTTCGCGCACTAGCCGCCGAGTAAGTTCGCCGGCTATCCAACAGGTTTGAAATTTTGCTCGTAGCCCGCCTTGGTTCGTAGTTTCGTACGTCTGTCATCGCCGCGAGTCGCGAGCCAGCATTTTGTTTCGTCATTTGTGTAATGCATGTTTAGTTTTTTTTTTTTTTTTCGTAAATAACACGGACTAAAATTATGACAAATAAAAAATTACATTTATTATTTCACACTTCGATCTAGATATTTCAGCCGTTATTTGATTTTTTTGTGAGATGCTTTTATTTGCCCTCAATCGTAAATTCGTAATCGTAACTCCTGTCGTGCACTAACACTGCCTTTAGTTGCAGTCCGAATTTTATACATTACTAATCTGTGGATCTATGGCCGAATGGCCGGTATTAGGGATTCACCGGTACTCCTCTATTCAGAACTGGCCATCACTATCTCACGTCGTCTATTGAATGGCGTCGTCGGTCGATTATCTATGGTTTAGAAGTAACGTCATTCATTTTCATTCCATTCATTCCTTCAATGAAAGCAAAGCGTTTTGCCGAATTTGCTCTGAATTTTCTCTTTGCTCGATTGGTTTTTGTGCAACTGTACAGTTGGCGTGGTGATAATTTGAATTTAATGAAAGTGTTTGCTTACAAGATTTATCTTCAATAATGTCTTCAGATTTTTATATACGTTACTATGTTGGTCATAAGGGAAAATTTGGTCATGAATTTTTAGAATTCGAATTCCGCCCTGACGGCAAACTCCGGTATGCAAATAATTCTAACTACAAAAATGATACAATGATTCGTAAAGAAGCATACGTACATCCTTGTGTAATGGAAGAGCTGAAAAGAATCATTGTTGACTCTGAAATAATGCACGAAGACGACCGTTTGTGGCCACAACCAGACAGAGTGGGAAGACAGGTACCTTTTAAAACAATAATTAAATGACTATTTGAGTACAACCATGTACAACAAACCTCTACTTCTGCAAAATATATGTCAATAATATCGAAAGATTGTACAGGCAAACATTATGTTTTCCCTGAAACGAACTAAAACAAGCTAGATATTTTAGAAACTTAGGTTATAATTTTTGTTAAGTTTATCTATTCTGTGAATGGTTTTCTTTATTGAAGCAATTTTATTAATAGTTGGATTTAATAATGTTGGTTGTAATATTGGTTGTAAATCCGCCCGCTACCCACTCACCAAAATCCCAAAAAAAAAACCTTGTCCAAAAACAGTATCTAATCTAGATGTTCATATAGGAGCGAAACGAAATTTATCATGTGTGTTTGTTTTATCCTACAGGAATTGGAGATAGTTATAGGTGAAGAACATATTTCCTTCACTACATCTAAAACTGGATCACTAGTGGACGTGAATCAGTCTCGTGATCCTGAAGGACTCCGTGGTTTCTACTACTTGGTACAAGATCTCAAATGCCTGGTATTCTCCCTCATTGGTCTCCACTTTAAGATCAAACCAATATAAGCAGTATCTCTAATGTATTTTAAGTGAAATAAAAATTTACTGTATAATTATATGCCTATTATTTTACACAATAGCTGTACACAAAATTTAAAAAAAATGCATCTGAAAATGAAGGAAGAGTATGAAATGTGAATAATAATAAAAATGGTCAAATTCTCCTTGGCTTATTGAATGATTTGAGATTTCAAATGTGTTGTAAAAATACAGTATTTCTTTACAATTTGTGTCAGTAAAATATGAAAATGTAAGCTGCATTTCTATGGCAGTATCGAGATCGTCCACTTTTTTATATAGAACTCATAAAAGCCATGCCGCCATACATATTGCTAGTGGACACTCCAGGAGGGTCACCAGCAATATGTCCTAAACCAAACTCTCAAGGACGGTTCTTGGCATTTGGTCTGAAAACGTGTTATATATGCATTTAGTGATTTGTTATTGACCTAAGAAAGTACTCGGCTCAGCATAATGTCAGATGACAACACAGTGTACCACCTGATGCTGATTTTCAGCTTCAACCCACGAGAGTGCGACTTGCGAGTATACCAATGTTTTATGGTTTTACTCAAAGTAATTAATTTTATTTTCCAAAGGTAATATAAACTTGCACTGAAGCATTTTTTTAGTCACATGACCGGGTGGAATCGAACCTTATTAAATGCGCAAAATATAACCTGTATTTTTATGGCTCTAATCGTTAAAAATCTGTCTCATAACATTGCATCTTCAAAATAAACAAGAGGTGTTGTAAAAAATGCAGAAATGCAGAGGTCATTTATGTAAACCTGGAACAAAGGAGGCCCCAAAATGCTCTCTTGTGGGACTCCAAAGAAGATTGAGCATTCATCGCTGAGATACTCACCGATTCTGACACGTTGTCGTCGCTAGAAGATGGTCTTTAAATATATGTGATGCGTTATTCCTCGTATGCCTTTCCAGCTTGGACAGGAGAATGCAACAGAAACCGCGTCAAACGCTTTAGCGAGGTCCAGAAATATGCATAGACATCTTTTTATTCATTTATGTATACGTGGGGTGTTCAATAAATAGTGAGAATGCGATACATTCTCTTTGGAAAGAACAAAAATAAATACTGGCAGGCATAGCCCAGACATTAGTTAAGATGATAATAAAAAAAGCAATTAGGTAATTCTCTTTTGTTTTTTAAAAGTAGAAGTCTATTGTTTGCGTCGTTTCGGAACGTGTTCTTAAAAATGGATAAAATTGAAGTTCGCGCGGTAATAAAATATCTCTGCTTGAAAAATTTTACTACGGAGCAGGTAAATCAAGACTTGAGAGCAACATTAGGGGTTCATGCTCCTCCATATTCTACGGTTGCGCGTTGGTGTGCTGAGTTCAAGCGAGGAAGAACTTCCACGAACGGGACGCCCCATATCGGCAGTGACTGAACAAATGATTAAAAAAGTTGAAAATATTGTCTTGGCGGATCGTCGTGTTACTGTTCGTTTTATAGCTGAAGAAATAAAGATTTCGATAGGAAAACGACCATTTGGGTATGAAAAAAGTGTCAGCACGCTGGGTGCCCAGAATGCTTTCTGACGCGCAGAAACAAACTCGACTGAGAATTTTACAAAGCTGTTTGGATTTGTTACAACAAGATCCTGACCGATTTTTGGCTCGATTCATAACTATGGACGAAACATGGCTTCACCATTATGACCCGGAAACGAAACAACACAACAGTCCATGACTTGGAAGCGACCGTCATCTCCAATGAGGTTATGTATTGTATAACCTCATTGGTCATCTCCAACTCCAAAGAAATTTAAGGCGATACCATCCGCCGGAAAGATCATGGGCTCTCTTTTCTAGGACAGCCAAGGGGTGGTAATGATCGAATATCTTAATCATGGAGCCACTATGACCTTTTCCTGAGCTTTTAGGTATCTAATCCCTGTAGTACGTACCCGATTTCCGACATCCACGCGGGCCAACGCGGGCACAGCTCCTGGCAAAAGCTAGTATATATTCTTCAATTTTATAGAGATGTAGAGCTTCCGAAGCCCGGTTCGACTTTACAGTCCTACCTTTATCCCTCTAATATTATCACGGCAAAAGTGTGTGTATGTCTAGGAATATCCTATGGGTATATCTTACTTCTTCATACAAATAACTACTGAACCGATTGTGATGAAACTTGGTATGTAGATCAGGGATGTTGCGAATATTCGCATCCGCAAATGCGGAGCTTCCGCATAGATTTGGACATCTGCATCTGCAATAATCAATGCGGATGTTCATGCGGATGCGGATGTAATAAAAGATGCGACAAGAAAGAAATTAGGCGGGGCCGGCCGGCGAATGGCGCGTACCGTTCGCACGTGACAATGACCAATGGGAGCGAAAAAATTGGTGACACAAGATCAGACTCGTTTATTGTGGTGGTTCATTTGTTTCTTGTAAATAAATCATTACGTGTTTGTTTGCGCTGCTAATAAGAAAATTCATATACTATACATTTTATACAGGGTACAGGCAGGGACATCGATGCGAAGCCTGTTACCATGGATTCAGTACATGATTCTGAACCCCCCTGCGTTAAAATTTTTCGTCGGTTATTTAAAAGAAAAAAAGCAGCTGTTCCATACATTTGACCGCGTTGCCGCGTTGGTATTGCACTTTTATATGAAACAACAGATTTTTTTTTAAATAACCGACCAAATATTTCAATGTAGCGGGGTTCAGAATCATGTACAGAATCCATGGTAACAGGCTTCGCGTCGATGTCCCTGACACTGAGATCTACATCCGCATCCGCAGATGTGACCCTTCAAAAATCCGCATCCGCATCCGCGGATGTGAAAAAATCGGCATCCGCAACTGATCAGATCTGATCCCTGATGTAGATAGCTGGAGACCAGCGTTGCCAGATTCAGCGGGATTTTGAACCCTTTTGAGTAAAAAAAGCGGGATTATTTCGTCGAAAGCATTACTTAATTTTTTACTGATTTTGTTTCAAATGAAGTTTACAATTTTATCGATACCTATAGAATAATAGAAAATGTATTTTAATGAAAATACGTTACTTTACATAACTATCACTCTCTGGTTTACCCTGTAAGGCAGTTAAGTCTTCAGAGGGATATAAAACAAGTAATACATTACTTAGAAATTGCTTATTTATTCGTCTATCCCCAAGAAAGGCGGGACTGAGTCTGTCCGCGTAATTACAAAAGGGGATGCAACACAGACAGGAGCCTCTGTAACGCAGCCGCGTCCGTATGAATAAAGCATTACAAACACGACTACACCACAAATATTTGAAGACTGTCTGCAATGTCATCGGTTCCGCAAGACATTGTTATAACAAAAGGTAATTAGTGTCTGTACAATGATCGCGTTTGGAATGGCAACGTCGCACAAATGCGGCGGCTTTACAGACCGATCGCGGAAGACACAATTATTATGAAGTGAAGTTTGCCCTTGACCTAGCGACGAGTCGGTGCAGTGCGTGCGTGCGTGAATTACCTATCTTATTGAAAAATGTTGAATAAAGACAAATTAATGACTTTTTTAAATAACTACTGTGTGGAGTACACGATATTTAATTTCGAAAACACAAAAGAAGAGTCTTATAACGCCAAAATTCAATGTGAATTGCCAGCACTCGGTACGCGGCAAGAAGAGTGTAATACGTTTTTACGAAAATTTTCATTTTCATCCCCCTTAACTTGACTGCCATATTCTCGCTTATGCGACTTAAATGTGTTACCTTTGTGTTGTGTGCGCATGTGTTCCTAAAACTACTAGTAGAGTACCTACCTACCTACTAAGATATCAGTATACTTAGTAGCATGAAAAATAAAACGTAATTTTACCGTATTTGTCTTTTTTACTTTATTCTTCAAATAAATTATCTTAATATATATAAATCTCGTGTCACAATGTTTGTCCTCAATGGACTCCTAAACCACATAACCGATTATAATAAAATTCGCACACCATGTGCAGTTCGATCCAACTTGAGAGATAGGATAGTTTAAATCTCAATTTATAGCTGCAATTTTAATTTATTGCTAATTAGGGCTACCCATGCGAAGCTGGGACGGGCAGCTAGTACTACTATAAAGATTACTGTATTGAAGCAGTCGAACGTACTAATAACGCTTCAAGTGGTTCGTAACATAATGCAACTATGGGTGTCACAAAAACACAACAAATGCGTTGCGCTGTGTTGCAGTTGGATTCGGACGAACTATTCTATTACTGCTTCAAGCCATTCGCAAGATAATGCAGTACAAACTATGGGTGTCTGTGTTGCATCCACCTTTGCAACATACAAAACAAACAACCAGGGGATTGCTTAACTGTGCGTTTGCACTGGCGAAACATTCCCAACAAAACATGTTGGGATCTCTATTTTCAGTCAATTTCCCATACAATGTTTGACAGTAACTAGAGATTTCAACATGTTTTGTCGTGATGTTTCGCCAGTGCAAACGCACAGTTATACAAACAATACTGTAACAGGATAGACCGGCTAATGTCGAGAACAGTCGAGAAAAAAATCACGACCCCAGTCATCGCTGGTCTAACGTCATTAACGATGTCAAATTCATACTAATCTGTGATTAACTGATTATTAATAATAATTAAGCGAAAATAACTCTCATCTGGTACGTTTGACAGATTTCGATGTTTGGCACACAGGTACTGGCACTGGGTGCACTGGGTTAGGAACTTGGGACATTGACTTAGGATATTGTTTATCCCGGTAGTACGTTCTCATAGACTTAAAAATAAGCTGGCGTCCGCAACTCTACGTCAAAGTATTTTGCAGGTACTGTCATTGGGTCCATATTGGCTCACCTAAAGTTCTTTACCCGAAATTGTTCTTCCTAATGATTTCTAACCCGAATGATCACTCTTCCTAAAATTTTTCATCCTAAAGTTTTAATTCATACTATTTGTAGTGCTACCGGCGATGTTCATAACACTCATGTTTCCGAAAATTGTAATTAATAATATCATTAATGTAAATATATTTAAACTCCTACTATTTTTTATCATAAAACGCTTTTATCCTACTGAGAGAACATAATCATGAACCAGATACTTTGAAGGAAAAGATTTGTTTTTAAACTATTTCTTGTGATTACAAAACAACTGTTCACATTTTTACATTTAGCCATTTTATTTTTGGTTATTGTTGTTACATATTTATTACTATAACTATACCTGAGCCAATTATGTCTAAAAACCAACTGATTAGAATGATTAAAGGTCGTTTCACTGATTTTTGTCTTAAATGAATGAAATTCAGGTCAGTGTCGTCTTGGGAGAACTATGAAAATAATACTTAGAAAAATTTCGCGACCAATTTCGAGGTAGCGCTCGCCGGCCGCTGCCGCGGCACCGCTCGCTTCGCTCGCTCGGCTCGCGCGTAGTTGGTCACAGTTCTAACCTAACCTAACCTAATCCTAATCTAAACAAAAAAGATATGACTTTTAATAATAGAGTAAAAGATGGTTATGTTGAGAAAATATAGGAAAACAAATAATAGTGTATTAGATGTTTATTGCTACTGACATTATGAAGTTGAATGCTTCGGAATTATGAACATTAGAGACAGAGTAGTTAGGAATTGTGATTGTTAGGATGAAAAATGTTAGGAAGAACATTTTCGGATTTCCAATTATCGGAGTTGAAGGTGAACTTTGGCGCACCCACTGTCATTATATAAGTAACGCGTACATACAATGCAGGTGTGGCAGAAGGAAGATCATGAGCGTAATAAATAAAAGTTTTTTTTTTTTTTTTTCTATTTGCTCTTTGTAAGGGAGCCTATTGAATTTATAACGTTTACTAGAGAGAGATTCAGATATTTTAAATAGTTTCATAATGGCTACTACACACAGTGCCGGCGGCATGGCCGCCGGGCAAACCGCGGCGCGCCCGGCCATGCTGTATTAAAACCAAACTTTGTAAAAAAGGGTACTATAAAATTTTAGATTATTTAGAAGATAAAAAAGCTTGGGATTGAGCTGCTCGCTCTGCTAAGCCTTGTGATAAAACCATAAAACTTGATATTTTAATTTTTACTAATAAACATCAAAATAAACCAGAATAACCTCTCACACATTCACATTGACATTATTTAAAATTATATACAAAATGACATGATTACTTTGTAAAGTAATTATTTTTATTATTGTGAATGTGAGGACTATGTGGGTTTTTTTCCTCTTTAAATTTTATTTCTCAGGTAGTTTTAATGATGGTCTGGCAGTTTGAGTAGTTGATGCGGCCTTCCCAAATGTCCTTTCTTTGGTATTAGTTGTTCTGAGTTGAGCTCCACGATTACTGACAAATGCTTGCACTGACTGGACAGGTCCACTCAAATCTGTGTGGTTCTTTCCTCAAAAGACCATTTCAGACACTAATCTACATGGTTCTCATACGGCTTGACCAAGATTATGTCTGGACTTTAAAAGAGACTCTGACCTCTGAGTTTGTTTCGGCCTTTCTTCTCAGAGTAGTCAGTTAGGAAACGCCGACCTTATCTAGCTTATTTTAAACATTTTTTTAATATGACGTGTAAAAGTGATTCCGATATCCTATTTACAGAATAAACAATTTCATTTCATTTTATTTCACCGGCGGAACCTGCCCCATTCTGGGCAATTGGCAGCAACTACTAGTGCACCGGCTGTTTATTGTATTAAGTAGTATTTTCTTAGGACATAATTATTTGTTCAATTTCATGAAAAACATTATTTTTTTGGTACATTTATTTTTGGTACCATTCAAATACCCGGAATACTTGAGAAGTTGAGAATCAGAAAGATAAAATATATTTTACGCTGGTAATACACAAACACGGCAAAAAATAACAACTGAAAGTTGAAATGTTTACTTTCTGTGGATTATTTGACAACTAAATTGCGTTTCTTTTTACATAACAATCTGCATAACAAACACAAATCAGGAAAAATATTAAAAAATATCAAAAAGCAAGGATACAGTATCAATGGGAATAATAATTTCCAGTTTAGAACATACTAAATACATGCCTATTGTTGTCTTTATATCTTTAATTTGTACCTAACAGAATTAACACTTCAATAGATAACTAAAAAAAAAAAAACTTGATTATTTTGAATGCTCAGTAATTTTCTTCAAAAAAACCTGACTGATTATTAAAATCCTAGTAAAATAGGCATATTTTTTATTTTTTTATTTGATTAAATACTTGTAGAGGAACGTGTCTGGCATTATGTATTTATGTTTATAGTATAGTTTTGCGCGTTGCGCGCGCATCGCATCTGCCCGACCGACCGATTATGGCGGACAGGCAGTGAAGAATGTTTGTCGTCTTTTCTAAATCAGAAAGTATCGACAGCAGCCAATGGCATAAACCGGGTTTTTTGTAAAAATTGTACATTGTAAATAGTTCTGTGTACATATAGTAATTATATTTGTGCTCGTTTTGTTTAGAAATTCTGTGAATAGTGTATTATTTTGAGTGTTTATTCAGTTCAGTTTTCGACGCCGACTAATAGCTATATCCTAACGTTAGTACATTAGTAAAACCCATATAACTTCTCAATTCGTCAATCTAGTAATTTTGTATCCTAGAAATCATAGAAATCATTGATTTCACTTCTTGTCTTTGTTTCGATCCGTCAAGGAGACCGTTGCAGTAGGTGCAATATTTTGGTTTCCCTTAGCGGCTGTCATCGTGCTTTGATAAAACTACTGTCATTACAAAGACAAAAAGACAGATTTAGTCGCCAAATGAATTCATTATCGAGATCTGGTTGGTGTATGTAGTCTATTTGATCATGTAAATCAGTTTAATTACACATCTGGCTGTATTATTATTGGAAGTAGCGCTATAATATCTATAAAGAGTAGATCGCGAGACATTTTGTGTTTACGGTTACGAAGGATCGAAGTGTTGTGAAACTGAATGCTCGAACCCCACGGTAGCCCAATGAAGTGGCCGGGATCGGGAGCGGAAGAAGAGCCGGGCGAAGCTGCTTTGCAGAGCACGCGCGCTTCCCAGGCTCGGAGCCAGGACGATGCTACTGTGCATTACGTGTTCCAGCGAGAACCACAAGAGGGCGAGCTGCCCTCGCTAGCGCCCAAACAGCGTTGGGCCGTTGGAGACGATACTATTGTTGAGGTTGGTTGACATCTTCATCATTATTCTTATGTACTCTGATACATTATAACCTAAAATTGACAGTTAAATGTAAATGTTTATAATAATCTTAAAATTGCTTTAGTTACCAATGTTTTTATGTTTATGTAAGTGAAATGTATTTTTATTCAATGTTTATTTACTATCATTTCAGAACCAAGATAAATGGAAGAATACCAATCCTATGACCATGAACAATATGCACCAGCAAGCTCAAGTGCAACTTAAAAATTCTCAAGCAAATCAACAGCAGTACATAAACCAGGCTATAGCTTCATCAGTTGGAACATTAGCTATGAATCCCTCAGTTATTGGGAGTCACCCGGGTCATTTGACCACCAACATGGTACATACCCAGTTGGCTCCATTGCAAAATCCAACACTTGGAAACAATTTGATGCAGAATAGTGCAGTGATGATGCCACAGTTGCAAGGCATGCAAAATGCTCCCCAGTTGGGACAACAAGGATTGTATGACATTCACCAGCATCATGGCAACCCTATGCAAGCTATGAATGGTATTGGAAAGAACACTGAACACCTCATGTATTTGAGCCAAGCTGGTATGCTGGCTCCAGGTACCAATCAGTATCTTCAACAAGGACAAAACCAACTTGGTCTGACACCAGTTGCTGCCATCAGGAACCAGGTAAGAAGTGCACTATTATTGTTTACTTGTATTCAGCATGTCTTGTGTTTTTGCATGAAGGTATGGGCAGAAATACCTATTTATAGTTGATTGTAAGAATTTGCATAATACATCTATTGCCTATCTATTCATATATTTTGATATGGTAGAAATATATTATTGAGGTATAGTCTAATATTAAATTTTTTATTCATCTTTCTACATTCAATTGGCTATTGTAGACTAGACGGGTTCATAGTAGTTAGTAGTAAAAAAAAAATCGAATGATTTCTCATGTAAAGTGTTTATTGTATTGTGATTAGTTGACTAATTAGAATGTCATAATATGCTTAAAAAATGGAAAAATGATGGATGCGTTTGATAAAAATGTAATTACAGATTGAATTTTTTCATACAAATTACATACAAACTACTTTTCCTGAGGCATTTTCATTAGTTTGACTACTAAATCGGTAAAATTGCCTTGGCATAGTAAAATATACAATATGGACAATACTGTAATGCATTTACAGACCAGTTTCACATTAATTTGGTAAATATTTGTTATGATTCTCTGTTTATGTCTTGGTCACTGCATTTCGCATTTATAGATTAGTCATGTAGGTATTTAATGCAATTTCATGTAATTTTATATTCTGTAACCTTTATATCTTTCTATAAGTAATGCTAGCTAAATTCTTCTTCAATCCAACTTCAGCCTGCTAGTACGTTGGACAGGAAGTGCCTATTCATCCTAGGCTAGGCCATATTATTTTGCCACACTTTTCCTATTATGAAAATGCATGTTTCTAAGAATTTTCAAAATTATTGTGTCATGTATGTATTGCTCATGGCTATTACTAGTGTTTTGATTGTTTTAGAGCTAGTAGTAATATAGTATCAGTAGGAAGTGCTACATTGTGTTTGAATGTTTTGTAGTTAGTATAACAGTCTCAAATGGGATCTGTCTGTGTAAAATATCTTCATGAACTTAATATGTTGTGGATCTTAGGCCCACATTTCGCAAGTTAGGATCAGTGGTCTTCTTAATGGCCTTGATTCTTTTGTGATCCAAATTAATTTATAGTAACACAGAAATAAGTGAGAGCCATTGAATTAAGACTAAAACTTCCTAAACATTGAGATTTAATTATAGGACATGGCCCAAAAAAAGAACTGTAACTAGTTTGAAACCTCTTATGATCAGCAGAATCTTAAACAATTCCTGAATGTTGCTGTCTTGCTATAGTTGTATTTTGGGGTTGTTCATGAATCACCAGATGCATTGTCCTGAATGTCCATAGCAACTTTATAAGATTTAATAAAATAAAACATTATTTGTTTTCCATTCAATATCAAAGGTCTATTAGAAAATAACTCATTTTATATCACACAATATGGTGTTGTAAGAAATAGATCCAGCATCATTGTATAATCAATAGCCTGCATTCATTTTAAATGTAGATTTTATAAACATTATTTTTGTTTCTTTTTTTTTTAGTTAACTAGCAATGTGAATTCCATCAGTATTTCTATAAACCTGTCCATCTAAGTTTGATATACATGTAATAGGAGTGGGGAATGTTCTCAGCTTTCCCTGCCCATGTACACAAAACAGGAAACATAACAAATAAACAAACTAGTTTGGCCTAAAGTTTAAGTGGAGACAATATTT
The DNA here is from genome assembly GCA_948150665.1 of Conistra vaccinii. NCBI lineage: Eukaryota > Metazoa > Arthropoda > Insecta > Lepidoptera > Noctuidae > Conistra > Conistra vaccinii. The sequence goes on along the minus strand of OX411317.1, from coordinate 8,846,978 downwards.
CTCCAAAAGAGTTAGAAGAAGGTTATCCATTTTAAAGATAAAAAACTCTTTGTTTGTGTCTGTTACACTGCGTTGAGTTCGTAAACCTTACCGCGTAATGTAAAACGGTAACTGTTGATGTCGCTTCGGGAGAACGCTCGCGCCATAAACCTGCGCGTGCGCTTCACATTCATTTTAATTAAGCAAGAGCTTCGTTTGTGTGGCCCAGCGACAGCTTGGCTTTTATTATTTTATCTATTACTAGCTTTTGCCCGCGGCTTCACCGGTTCACCCGCGTGAATGTCAGAAAACATGGCACGGGAACGTACTACCGAGATTACATACCTAATGGCCGAGGAAAAGGTCATTGACTCCTACCGCCGCGCCCGCCGCCATCAACCGTAATTATTTAGTTCCGCGTAAATCTGTGATATCTTTTCAAGTATTCATTTAAGGGCCGATTTTTCAAACCTCAGATAAATCGTCGAATAGTTACCTAGCGTATAAAATTATCTGGCTGTTTATGAGGCGAATAAATATTTTCAATTGTTCAATCGTATAATAACTGAAGAATAGTTATCTGAGGTCTTTGTTAACCAACTTCACACTATCATGTGCAAGCGAGATGCACAGATACAGTATTCAACGTGTTAGACAAGACTAGAAACAAAACGTATGTTTGACATTTTGACGAGATTTCTAATCTTTTGTTTAGATCCACAGATGGTGGCGACCTTTTTTTTTTTGTTGTTTTTTGTAGCCAAGTTGATAGAAGTGGGCATGTATTTAGCTATAAAGGATCAGTTACAAACAAATTTTCTGTGTGTTACCGGTGTTTTCGAATTAGTACTAAAAGTTGAGCAGTGGTTTTAAATTGTTAAAATAATGTCGTCCTGAAAATGTAGGAAAAGTGATATTTGAAGATATAAAAAAAAAAAACTATCGTCATTTGAATCAAAAACATCCATTTTCTCATCAACACAAGAGCACGAAATCACACAGAGGCAAAGTATATTAAAATCCCAAACAAAACAAATGTCAAAACATCATTTATTCACTAGAATAACGTACTAACTGAGGCTTGAAGGGACAGTTAACTTTATTCCTCTGATAGGGGCTTTAACGGTCCGATACTGACTATCTGACTGTTGAAAAATGCAGAATCATGCTATCTATGGAATAAACGCTATTCGATTCTTTATCTGAGGATTGAAAAATCGGCCCTTAATCATATGATGTCAAGGCATACTTTAATCTAAATTAAATGCCCAATTTAAATAACATATTTTATTGAATAAGGATTATAATACCGGACAAAATGGCTTCGGAAATAACAATTAAATATTATATCAACTTCTGAAAGAAAAAAGTGGTTACTGTGTGTCATCCTTAGAATATAGACATCACTATGCTATCGCGGATGTACAATCCTGTAGAACATAAATTTTATGTATCTGTAATTTATTTACTAAGGCACCAAGTCCCAATATACAAATCAAAACTACATACAATTCATTCAATTCAATACATCATTAAAATAAAATAAGTTACATTACAATTCATTCGCTCTTTTAAATAAGTATAATAATTATGAACATTAAAATTAAAAAAAAATTAAAATGTAATGGTTTACGCGGCACACGCCAGTAAGTCCGTGCGCACTTTGGATGCGTTTTCGTACGAATTTCACTCGTGCGTTCACGTACGAACAATCACGAACGTTGTCGACCTTCCAAGTACAAAGTGCAATTTTTCTTGATTTTAATCCCTAGTATAGTACCCCTTGAGAGAGCAGTGGTGGCCCAGTGGTTACGGCCCCGACTTACGAGTTGTAGGTCGTGGGTTCGATCCCAAGCAGGCGCTTTACTTTGTGTAAATAATTTCATCACCACTGCTCTCAAAACGGTGAAGGAAAACATCGTGAGGAAACCGGCATGTCTTAGAACCAGAAATTCGAAGATATGTGACATCTACCAACCCGCACTGGGCCCGCGTGGTAGATTACAGCCCATTCCCTCTCACAGAGAGGAGGCCTGTGTCCCAGAAGTGGGAACATTGATAGGCTGATGATGATGATGATGATGATAGTACCCCTTTTAGGTGTAAAAAAGGCATTTGGAAAGTTTCCAAATACTTTTTTACATCTAATTCTAAATAATCGGTGTTATTGCATTTCATAATCAATATTCTAGTTCGCTAGTTAGCCACATTTCTTATTTCCATACAGTATTATTTCCAAATTAATCAAAATAGGTAAATATTTGACAGTTATTTACGATGTTGCCAACTTTTAGGATGCACGCTCTTAAGCTGCCAGTCTAGAGTGCCAGTCGGCTTTATTTTTTTCGACATCTTCAACAATAATCGCCAATCATTTCAGCCAATTTACACAAAACCTGTAATGAATAATACACCTAAACCTTCCTCATGAATCACTCCGTCCATTGGTGAAAACCGTTTGAGAATCCGTTTGGCAGTTTTATAAGTTTATTGCGTACAGACAAACAGACGCGGCGGGGGACTTTGTTTTATAATATGTATAAATAAGGACGTTAGAATTTTTAATGCTATTAAATGGTTAAGGATTAATGTCAAACCTATATTTAGTAGTACTAGGGTACAAGCACCATTACTCGTCTCGGGAAGTACTATCACAGTACCACCATACCTATTACTGCCGCCAAGCATCGCTTCTGGGTTCCGATTTGGAGGGTATGTATGGTGCCGGTGTCAGGCACATGAAACATTTCAGCATTCTCTGGTATTTTTTTTTTTTTTTTTCTGCTAATAAGAACTGACGTTCTTAGTAATTGATTACAATCTAGCCTAATAGACTAATAAGTAATTTAAATCTAACTTAATATGTTACGTGATAGATTATGTTATAACTAAGAATAGTGTCAATTTGCACTTTTACACAAGGTCAATTTCGTAGCACTTTCTTAGGGTCTGATAATTGTCAAAACACTTTGTTCATGTGTTACATGTATAGCACAGCATTGTTACTATTTATTATTAATTCACTATTTACACACTACACTAACTCAAATGGTTTAGTTCTCTTTAGCCTACGCACTATGTCCGTGTTGTCTAGCAGCTGAATTGCCTCGACATTCACATGTCGGTGGAGTCTGTGTTCGTGGGCTTCAGCAAATTTTTGGATGATGGTGGTGACGAGGTCCATTTTAAGGTCACGGTGGAGGTCGTCATTTCTAATGTACCATGGTGCATTAACAGCATCCCTGAGTACTTTGTTTTGGAATTGTTGAATTATTTTGACGTTGCTTTGTTTAGTACAGCCCCAAAGTTGGATGCCATACGTCCAAATTGGCATAAGAATATGCTTGTATAATATAATTTTATTATGTATTGATAGGCAGGATTTCCTTCCGAGTAACCAATACATACTTTTATAACGTATGTCGAGTTCCTGTCTTTTCTTTTTGACGTGAGATTTCCAACGCAGTTTGGCGTCAAGAGTTATGCCAAGGTATTCTCTGGTATGACAACACATCTGCAATGACTCTGCCATTGCAGATGCAGGTGAACCGTCTTTTTATTTGCCAAGCAATAATATTTAAAAAATATTAATTAATTATTATTTTGTTTCGTTTGGCGTCTGCTAAACACAGTAATGAATATTGTTAATTTGTTATAGTATACAATAAAATACTGCTGCTTACCCTTGTTATAAGTAAAAAAAAAAAAGAAAGCTTGCTCGCTTTTTGGAAAGCCAGAGCAAAGTCTCTGTTTCGGAACTTCTTCCAGCAATAAGCTTACTCTATCGTGACTATTCGTGCTAAACTACTTTTCGGAAGACATTTACCTAAATCTCGTACTTGTGCATCCATGATTACTAATTATCACACGCGGAATTTCTTCCTCTCTCTTTCCATCCATCAACATTTATTTTTATCACGTGCATATCCAGGGGCGGATCCAGGATTTCATTTGGGAGGGGGGGGGGGCATTCTGACAAGGTTCGGAGCTAGGGTTAAAATCACAAAAATAAAAAAAGACGTTTTCTGCATTTTTCGAAATTCAACCCAAGAGTTTTATCTTCATTTACGAGGAAGGTTACTTGCTAGTGATCTTAAGTATGTGCATGCTTGTTATATCTTTGTATACACCTCAGGTATTTTTGATTTCAGAGACGGTAAATAAAGAGTAGGTACTTATTGTTTTTTTTTTTTATTGCATTACTTGTTTTCTTTGTGGAAAATCATTACAAAAATGATGCTACCATCTCAGATATACTACCTAATTCAAATTGATGAAGAGCATCAAATTATTATCAATTTCAATAAATAAACTGTTTCTCTCTTCCCGCCACTTTGCAATCATGTCCAAAACAGGGAAGGTCACTTTAGGGGAATATAATGTAGTATCCAAGAGCGAGCGGAGCGAGCTCGAATTTTTTTGCATGTCGCTTCGAATACGTTAGCTTTTCTTTATCTTTGACCATTCATACAGAAATAGAAGTAAATTTGTCGACTTATCAGATTTATGTAGAAAATTTAGATAATTAAGAGAATGTAGGATGCAGGAGCGAGCGAAGCGAGCTCGAAAATTTTAGCACCCCGCCTGAAATACGTTAGACGGTTAGACTCTCTCAGAGAATACTGAAGTCAATCAAAACAAAGTCATCGTCGATAAAAATACCAATAAAGCTGTTGTAAAGAATATATTTCTGATTCCTGATATACCTACCTATGAGTACCTATGCTGTGTAAAAGTAAGTGCACCTGAATTAAATCGAAAGTATAGAATTCCTCGGTCGTTTGGGGGGGGCCATGGCCCCCATGCCCCCCCCCCCCCCCCCCCTGTATCCACCAATGTGCCTATCCCTCCTCATCACATACCCATACCAAAACAAACGATTCCCTTACAACGTTTCTGTAACTCTCGCCAATGCATACGATAGTAAACTAGTTTACTTGCCGCCATAATTTTTTTTGACATATTAACGAAATATAACATGTGCTCTCTACTTCGAAGGAAGCAGGAGCATGTCACAAGCAGTGTTAAGTATGAATAAGAATGTAAGAATAGAGGCGATGAGATGATATGACTAGAAGGAAGTTAATTCTAAGATGATGGTGACTAATAGATAATGCACAAATAAATTGGGATAAAGGCACGAGGATGATGATGCCCTGTATTGGACAAAGGGACAGGCAAAAGTGTATAATACACCCACATGTCATCAGTTATGTTAACTTCCATCAAATCTCATATAAGTCCGATGGAAAAGGTGTCAATGGCGTGGCGAGCCTATTGCAATAACTGGGCACAAATCCAAACACTGGGCAGCAGTAGTAGTAGTAAAATAAGTTTGGAAAATCCAAAACTGCACACCTCATATCACTCATTCATAAACGAAAAAGAAATTCAAGACATAGTTTCTAACAAAAATTTACAGTTTATCACTTTTCATGAAGTATGTTTTGACTGCTGTTTTATCCATCAATATGGGTAAAATTTCTAACCTCGCAATCCTTACGTAATGTCAAAAACAATTTATTTAGATATTTACGTTGTGGGTTGCTAGGCAACGACGTCAAGTCAAGGTTGGAAATATAAAGTTAAAGATTATATTTTTTACTTAGTATTTTATTAATTATAATTAAACTACTTTGAATAAAAGAGCCATTTTCAAATGGTTCCTTCTACGCCTGAAACGAATGTATTAAGAAAAAAATTACTCAATTAATTGATTTTATCGCAAGCTACAGTGTTTTCAGGTTTCATACATTGACGGACAGGATTTTTTTTTCAACTAAGTATTTTGATGCTTTTTTCATTTCTGCTGCATTAAGTCAATTGTTAAAAAGTACAGTATATCTCCATTTAATCATCTACTATACAATGATATTATAAATTAAGTAGGTTCTGTGTACTAGCAGGAATGTAACAATAAAAACAGTTGCAGAAATGGGGCAATTTTATTTTTTCGATCGTAGATCAGATCACACTAATGCTTCGCATTATGAGTATAGATGCAAAAAGAATTTTTAACGTTTTAAACCATTTGGTTTTAAACCGTCTTTTTAGTTTAAAACCACACTTAGCGGTTTAATAATGGTTTCACTTCTAGTACTGTGTCAAAAACTTCTTTGAATAAAGAAACTCTTATGAACAAATCTGTGTAAACAATCTTCTGGTTTAATGTATGTGCAATACATGCTAAACATGTACTATGAGGATACTTCGCCATAATTATTCTCCAAGCATCCCTCATATTGGCAGCGTTGTCTGTTATATATAATTGCAACGAATTTTGTAGGTCCGAATTCTCTGAGAATTTTGATTATTTCGTTGCTAAGAAATTCACCAGTTTCCTTTTCTGTTTCGGGGTGTTTTTAAACTGAATTTTTAAAGTAATACGTCATCAATGTACGGTATTGTGCCCACGTGATCGTCGTTTTAAACCGTTTTAAATAAATTTAAAACTGGTTTTAAACCATTGATTTTGATTTTAAACTTAAGGAGCTATCGTGGAACAGTAAGAAGTTTTTTCACCCGTTCCAGAATAGTCTGCGCCGAGGTATCCTGCAGCAAGGTTATGGGTAAAGTCTAAGGGGTAAAGCTTGATTCACATATTCTGTAAACATCGCACTAACGTAAAAATATTATTAGACATAGAACATGCTCAGAACGTGTCCGCACTTTCAAATAAATACGGCCTACGGCTACGGGACTATGCTAAATATACCTAACGATAAGAAATTGCTGAATCAGATATCTCATTCTCCAAGAATGTTTTGCCGAGAGACTACGTGTGAAAATTACAAACCTAGCATAGGTTCTTAATACTTTCCACGTTGGTTGCTTGGAAAATAGGTACAGAACGCGCCCCCATACGTTCCTCAAATGACACATCGTTATCGTATAGTTTTTCGCCGATCGAGTTATTTGCCGGCAATTAGTACTACTGATAGTAACGTGTATACCGTGGGAGCTCGAGTTCGAAAGTCTAATCACTTGTTATCTCCACAAACTTAAATATTTTCCCAGTACTCAGTAGGGCTAAAGCTACGGTTGGCAGCGGGGTTTGACTTTACGGTGTCAAAAACCCACCCCTACACCAACATACTTTCTTGAATAACGTTTCAGTGACGTCATTCGCCGGTAAATTACAGACGCTATGTGGCAGCCACCGCTCTTCTATGAAACCGTAGCTTTAGCGAAGCTACCTCTCCATTCTTCGTCGTCATAACTTCGTAAGTTACTTGGGGTTGGCGCAATGTTTTTTCTTTCATTTTCCCGTCAGTCGTCACCTCATCATTCCCTCCCTTTTCATTCATATCGACCGTATTTTCTTTGTTCTTCCTCTCTCGCTGACTAAGCGAATCGTACCTCAAATAATTTATAATCGTGTGGCTCCTGACTCGATGGGCAGATAAAATTAATTTCAGTTCTACCATGCCGTACTAACAACAATTTTTTTTTGTTTGTATCAACTACAGTTTGTTGTACTTACATAAATATTTTTATCATAAAGAACTTACCAACCAGTTCTTTTTTTTTAATATATAATATGAATAAAAATACCAACATAATTACTTTCATTTATATTTCGTATATTACCGCTACTACTAAGGTGTTCAAAATCACTAGGAGGAATAACATTAGCATTACTCTGATAAAACTTCCGGCTCTCCGGCCATAGACTAAAATCATTCCTCAAAAGAACGCGCCTCCAGAAGTTTAGGTTCTATGGTTACCCAGTTTTAGTTTGCACGCCATCTATCAAACGTGAACACTAAACTTTGCTCCGTGCGACGCTCCCTTGTATGGGGAATTTTAACGCAGGCGCTGTGGTCGGCGTACGTCCTTTGTTCGAAACAAGTCAACATTGTACTATTTGAGTTTGGATCTTTCTAGTGTTATTTCGCAGCCTAAGAACATTTTAGTGTAAGAAATGTGCTTTTTAATTGTTGTGGTTAGTGTATATGTTATATAGAACTAGTGTTTCACGTAAAAAGTGTTATTTTCTCACGATAAGCTTTCGTTGTAGTACATGACTGAGCTTTAGGCGGATTGTACGCATGAAACCCTTGAGCGACTTTTTTTTCGAATCTGATGTTAAGGATATGGGCCCCGACATGGTGAGTTTTATTGTTTTAATTTGTAGAATATACAAGTTGGTTCCAGTTTTAAGTCATGAAGTTACTGAATTCCTGGTTTTTTCGCGCAACAGGTCCGTTTTTGTTTTGTTTACTTGTCACCGGCGTCCGCCATTTCTGATTCAGAATTTGTTCACCGGTTTATATACTTTAGTTTTTTTAGGGATGTAGCGTGGGAAGTCGAACTTCTATGAAGTATTGCGTGGATGTTATCATAACGATGTCTCACAGTCATTGATTTTGTAAAAATGTTCGTATAATTTCACAAGATAAGTCTGTTATTGTCGCCATTGATTCGACAGTGGTGTGACCAATTAATTACCCTTGTGCTGCTCCTATCTATTTATTTACTATGATTATCATTGTTAGGAATTCGATTTTCTTCATGAATGCTCTGCTCACATTGTATAAAGCTACTTGCAGGTTTTTAATGACAATAGAAAACATATATTTTGTGAAACATTGAATTGTTACTTAGATAACTAAGCATTGAACTGTTTCCTAATCAACAATGAAATTTTTTGATTTTCAACTTATAAAACTTTTTATGAGATCTACAATGTATATAAGTATGTAAGTGGATAATATACTGAGCTTAATAAACTGTAAATGTACATGTAACTCATAGGTTTATCAATGTCATACTGTAAATCATGTTCCTACTTTTGTTTTTCAACCAATATTATTTTGTTCACAAATTCTAACCTATTTGACAGACTGCATGAATGAAGTTGCAATACGTAGTTTTCCTAATAAACTAATTTATAACTATTATAGAATTACCTATTTGTTGAATATTTTCTCAACTCATTTATGTTACAAATTGATGAAAATATAACTGATATAATTATGTTGCTCAAGGTTCCAATATGTATTGTCTTGCATTTGGTTCCGCACTTGCTTGTACATGGTATCGTCTTCAAATGTAGTATCTCAATAGTATTTTGGAAATTATGATCTTGTTTGTGGTTTAATAATAATAACTTGATTGAAATAATAACAATTACAAAGCTTGTATTGATAATTCTAGGGAGTGTATTTAGTACCTATCCATCTTGTCTCTTACAATTCTTCACACTACAATCATGTTATGATAATAATAGACAACACTTGCATAAATTAATACTAAAGCCTATCCATACATACCTATGTAATAGTCAGGTCAGGTTACATCTTGATAATGTCACTGCATCATATTATTATAACTTCCTTCTCTCTGACTTAAACTTTTAACCACACTAATAGCTAACACAAGTATGTGTACCTACCTAGCTTAAAAAATCATTAAAAACCAAGAATGAGGTATTATGATGTAATCATACAAGTTTAGGTGTATATTGAAACCTGAGAATCTATGGCTTAGCAGGGCTTGGACTAAACATGTAAACATTCATGACTTTTATGCCTTCAGTGAAATACTTATTTTATATTTCATAGAGTTGATCAAAACAAACTTAATAATTTTTCATGAAGTTGATGAGTGCAGTTATGAGCCTTTTTTGGGTTTATTGCTTGATTTGTATCATAAGTGTAATAATAAAGTTTAGTGATCAAACAGCTGTTTGTTTGATGTCTTAGTATGGTTGCTTAGTATAATCAACCAAGCTGTATTGCTTTGCTCTCATGCAGTATTCTTTCACCAATTAATATTGGTATCTTTTCTGGATATTTCGAAGTATTTCACTAAGATCACAAGATATTCAACTTTATAAATAACTTTTAGAGAATCAATAACAAAGCCCCAGGATACATGCACTGGAATTTTCATAGCTTGGTGTCTCATCAAGAATGAACTAAGTAGGTAACAATTTACTGTCACAAATAAAAAAAAAATGTATCAACAAAATAACTAAAATAAATACATTAACATATTTTATTTACATTTTAAATGTAGATAAAATATACATTACCTTAGCTTTTTGCATACCAAATTTTTATTAGGTATGCAAAAACTAAGCTCTGCAAAAAAAACCCGGCCAAGTGCGTGTCGGACCACGCACAATGAAGGGTTCAGTAGTCAGGATGATTTTATTGCAAGAACAAACTTAACGTTGTAGTTGAAAAACATGTTCTCCCATGCGGAATGTATTGGAGAACATGTTTATGCAACCGCAAATGTAAGTTGGTCGATTATTACTCGTAAACTTGTAAAGCCTACTTAGCTGTGACAGTTTTCCTTTTAATTTCGTTAATTATATACTACTGCCGTGAATTTTTTCACATATTTAGTGGCACATACCTGATTCGTAACAAAAATTAGCACTTTAAAGGTTAATCAACTACAATATTTTTGAACGACCTTTCCAATGATACCCCACACTATGGAATAGATGAGAAAAAAAAAAACATCCCCACTTTACATGTAGGGGAGGTACTAAAACAATTTTTTTTTTTTTTTTTTACACTATGTCGGCGTGATCAATATGCTCATGCCAAATTACAGCTATCTAGTACAAAGAGTCTGAACCGCGGACAATGTAACACTGAGTTTGATTTAATGAAACCACATTACAATAAACACTGAATAGAAATAAATTCTAAACAAAACAGTAATAACTACATTTGCTGTAACATAGTCAATCAATATTGGTTTTACATAAACCATGTAAGCAATAAAGCAACCAACAGTTGTTTGATATGGAACGAAAAACATAGAGCCACTATGACACATGCCTCTAACTTGCTCAAACAGTGTGCAAGTAGCCATAACACATTCTGATTACTAAATGTCATAATAGCATGCAAGGTGCTTGCATACTTTGGTGCAAGTTACAGGCATGTGTATTCATGCTTCAGTTGTTGAGTTTCTTATCTATATCTCCATTCTGAGGGAGCTTATTAAGCCATTATCAAAACGATATTGAGTGGAGGCACTGTAGGTGATGTACAAGTCTGTGTGTAGTGTGCTTTGTCAATGGTAGTGTGTTGTCGAGCCTATGCTGTCCTAGTGCCCTTGCACAGATGTCTGCTCAACAAGTATTACTATTAGATTGCCTACTTATAAAAGAAATTATCTCTTGATATGTGTAAGTGCATGTCTTTAGTATTTCTAATGTCTCATATGTTTCTTTTTAAACTCTGATTGTCATCATTATGTATCTTACTTTTATTGAAAGGTACAATTATATTAGATCATTCACCTGAATTTGGATGCCTATGGATTTTGAACTAACAAGTAACAACCATGTGTAAATGAGAAGAAAGCCTTCAGAAAACCATCTGCTGCTATTGCTAAAAATCATTTCTGATGGAAAAGTTCATAAAATCCTGAGCTAGTTTTAAGTAGCTTATAGCTGATGCATGACAAAGTAACATACTTCTAATTTACTTTACAATTTATTGGTCCTAAATATTTATTGTTTTACCAGTATTTTATTTTTAATTGTATTTTGATCAGGCAATTTATAAGACTGTTTTCATTGCTCCTGTTTATGAATGTTTAGAAACTTTTGTTATCGGTTTTTAGATAGCACCTGCTGCAAAAAAACTATGGGACAAAGGCCCCGGCGCTGGCGGCGACAGCAAGGGCCCTCCCCACCTGCCGCCGCTACAGTTGAACCCCGAGCAGATGTGGCGTGATCCGACCTGGTCCGCACAAGGTTCGTTACTCTTCCATGCTTAAGTTACATCATTGAAAGCCATGAAGATACTTTTATGCTAATGAAAATAACTACATTATCTTTGTAAATTTTTGTGTTTGAGTACTTTAAAAATCTGTTTCAATCCAATCTGCCTAGCCTTTTCCCAACTTAAAAATCTGTTTGGAACTAGTTATTTGAACAGTATCCTTTCTTTTCGTTTCCGACGGTACATCTGTGTTACGTATACTCTTTGGGCCCACTAGGTGGAGTATCAGTATTCTGGGAAGCCAATACTCAAATAATAAATTACTTTCTTCAGATCACCTGATGTATCTCTTTCTAAATTGGTCTACAGATGTACATACTAAATCCTGTTTATTTGTTGAACAAAATTGTTATTATTATAGCTGTGGAACACAATGTGGGCGTGCCAATGATGGGCACGCGACGTGGTGTCGCGTTCCCCGGCGGCGATGCCGGCAGCATTCTGTCACCCCGTGACACGGCCGGGCTGGGCGTCAAGATGGTTGAATATGTACTTGGTGGATCTCCTACAGGTATGATCTGCGCCAAAGTTTATTGTTCTTTGAAAATCACGCCAGACCCCTCTGCCCGATCTTAGAATGGTATTATAGATTAAGGGTACTTATGTTAAGAAAATCAAGGTCATAATTGTTCATAAACATTCTTGGTAACATGTAAATTCAGAATTCTTAGTAAGTTCCCTATAATATTCATGTTCGCAAACTTTTAATTTTACACACTATGAAGATAATAAAGTCCATTGTGTACCATTTTGTTGCAGTTTCATCAAGAATTAATTATTCACATCTCGTAGAAGCAGGTGGCGTAGCTACTGGTGGAGGTGAAAAGGTACCCGGAGTGGTAGCTGGATTACGAGGCATGGTCCTTGAGGAGCGTCCTGAGGACAAATCAGCCTCTCCATTCGAAAAGGACTTGCACGAAATGCATGAACATGGATCTCTACCTAATGGACTACATAATGGACAAGAAGATGACAAAGCTTTCAAGTAAGTATTTAATTGTTATAATTGTATGCTTAAATATTTGAAAACAAGTTCCCTGTGATAGGTTGACTTTTTTATTTTACTACTTATGCAAACGCAAATTATCAGTACTTCTGTTTCGGACTCGTGTTTTATTTACAAATTAACCTAAAATCATTAAAACAGCTGTTAAGACTCATTATTGCAACCAATTACTCAAAGTTAAAATATTTAAATGAATAGGCAATATGAGACACATGTTAAGGAAGTTCCGAACTGTAATAAAAACTTATTTAATGTAGGAGTCTTCTTATTAGTATTGTATGGCGGACAAACTAATTATAATTGACAAGTTTTTAGCAGTTTATAATGAAGATAATTTACTTGTCTTATTCATAAATGAGTAACTGTATTGTTATTCGCCATTTATCAATTACATATGCAAAACTGGTAATTTGGTAATAATTAAAGTTGAGATGTAGAAGTCGGTTAGTAACACACCACCAGGTGACACAAACTAAATGAAATTTGGTTTATCTGCAATAAAATAAGATGATTAATGTACCTACTTAATTCACAAACAATAACCGATAAAAAATCGCTGCCCGAATGACAAAATCTAATCATTATCAATACACAAATCGTAAGATCGTCCTGAAGGCCATTGAGTGTCGAGCGCTAAACCGTTCGGCGCAGTGACGGAGGTACTGAGGTAGTAGCACTAGTAGCGAGGGAGCGGGCGTGCGTGCGGCGGGCGGCTCTAGCGGGCAATAACCGCGCGTGGATCATGGCCTCTGTCAATGCCACTCGCCGCACGCCGCACAACCTGCGCGCCCGCACGGTCGGGACACTCCTAATGTTTTATCGACCATCGAGCACCCGCGACCTATGATTCACACGGTAAAGAGATTTCCTCTGATAAAGCTGCGGCGTTTGAGTAGCGATCGGTCTGCTATCTTAAAGGTTTATGTGCTACCTAAATTCAGAGGCTAGTTCTATTTGCTCAATAAATAATAATAACTACAGGGTTTTCTTAATCTTAATGTACATGTCTGTTAAACGAAAATGAAACAAGATTGAATAAACCGCGAGTCCGTATTTAGGGAGGTATCAGTAGAAATACAATTAAATAATGAAAAGATGATCGATGAGCTCGTTTGGAGTCATAACATAATAGCGTTTCTACAATATTCCTATATACTGGCGTTATTTACAACGCGGGTAAGGGCGGGTCGATGGACAAAATAGTACTGTTTATCTAGTTAGTATTTTGCTGCTTTAATTTTTGCCGTACTGATTAAGGGGTACCCCTTTTTGTTAAACTTTTGTCTTATTTTCTAAACATGCTTACTGAATTTATTGTATTTTCGGAATGATCCTAAAACCGGATTTAGATTACGAAACTAGTTGAGTGAAATTTGTTATCCATTGATAGTTTTACGTGTAAATAATTATCTATTGACACGCGAAACTATCAATTGATAACTAATTTCGCGCAACTAGTTTCGTAATGTAAATCCGGCTTTACTTAAAATATATTTGATTGGATTGAGATCTCAGTTGATAATAACTGCCTCGTTGGAGTAGTGGTCGCAAGCGCTACTGTTGAGCATGAGGTCCTGGGTTCGATTCCCAGCTCGGGCAGTGTTATTGAATTTTCCATCTGGAATTGGCCAGTAGCATTCCAGAGTCTGGATTTGTCCCCGGTTAGTTTACTTAGGTCCGTATTACAGAAGGAAACTCAAGTATTGATCTCTGTTTAAAACTAGTTTTAAGTCTGGTTTTAATTTTAGAATGTTCCTCAAGCATAGATTCAATGATCATAGTTCAGCTGAGTTTGGCTTTATTTTAGATTGTTACTCAGTACACGAATCGAACCCAATCAGTGATTGGATCTGTATTCACCCAAGTGTGGTCGACACCGCGCTTGAGCATAGATTGTCATGTCCAATTGTCTATTTATGCTGTTCAAATATAGCTGCGTTGTCGAGTTTTGTATTGTTGTTCTTTTAAAATTAAAGTATTCCATCAAAATTGACATATTTGAAGAGGTAGATTATTACAACAATTTGTTCAACGATAATTCAAATAGAAGGTTGAACTTTAGTGTTCCTCTCAGATATTTAAGAGATACACAGGACCCATACAACTGTGAAAACTTTAAAAAGAGGTACAGATTTTCACAAGATGTGGTGAAATATTTAATTCTACTGATGATTTACGACGATTTAAGAAAACCATGCAACCGTGGGCATCCCATAGCCTCAGAATTGCAAATTCTTGTGTGTTTACGTTTTTATGCAACGACTTCACTTATTTGACATACTGACATTTTAAATAGCATTCCTATTTACAGCCATAGATACTAGTCTTTTAAGCTTGACAATTTCGCTTACAAAATTACTATACTGTACTTCAAAGTCCTTTACTTCAATAAATGGGAGATTATACTATTCGTGACCGAAATAATAACGCTGATTCCTAAATAATTGAGCTCATATGGTATATTTAAAATTGGTCAATAGAATAAATCGTAAACGAAAACAGGTTGATGCATAGACAATTCACATCTCTGCTTGAGGCTCGATTTGAGTTTCGATTCAGCTGAATATAGATTGATTACCGTTCTGGAATAAGACCGATGCTCAAGTACTGATTCTATACTTAAACAGTGATCAACTGATTGAAGATCAAACTGGGCTTGAGGAACGTTCTGTAATATGGACCTTAGACTTAAACATAGCTGGAGAAATGTGGGTGTAAATGTGTAATAAATAACACCTCTGCCTAACCCTTCGGGGAAAACGGGCGTGATGTTATGTTGTGTGTAATGAGATCGTGTTTGTTGGTCATGTGGTATATTATAGTGAGGTGGTCTGGTTCCCCTGCAGCCGCACGCCGGGCTCGCGCCAGCCGTCGCCGGCCGAGGAGGACGGCGCGCCGCGCAACGGCGACGCGCCCGCCTTCCCGCTGCTGCCGCCGCACGCCATGCCGCAGCCGCAGCCGCAGCAGCTGCACCACATGCCGCATCTCTCGCATCCACAGGTAACGAGCGAAGCCTCACTTTAAGGCCCGCTTGCACCACAAATTACTTAATATGTTTAACGCAAAAAAAAAACATCCTTCTGTCTCTCATTATCAAATGTTTGACAGAAACAGAACGCTAAACGCATTTAGTAATTGTTGGTGCTAGCGGGTCTAAAGCATTTTCTATTTATTTTAGGTTAAGTATACTAAGAGTTAATAAAAAATTGGACGAACTTATTGGCCATAAAACTATCAATCCGCAAAGTGTAACAGAAATAATAAATGCAATTAGAGGTAATAAAAACAACAACAAAAACATGACAGTGTAACCACCAAAAGACAAAATTTAAATTTCACCTCTGTAACTCTTTTTTACTTGTCACTTGACATGACCAGTTAACACCACCCTAACTAATTTCAAAATGTTTCATGTTGAGCGAATATTCAAAATGAAACCCAATACAATCACAAGTGTATTAACAAAATTAAGAGTGCTACAGGTCCGATATCTACTGGATATACTGAGCGATTGTGTATTTCTTGGACTCGTTATTAATCTGATTTATTATGTCTGTTTCAGCATCATCCAGGGATGTTAGGTGTGGCCCCTCTGCAGGGTCTGCCGCACCCACAACACCAACAAATCCACCCTGGTTAGTAACAAATTAATAAATATATTATTTTCACGACGACTATGATTACCAGAGTAAAATACCATAATGAATTGATTTCAGGTATGACATTGAACGACTCTATGAATCAACACATTGAACTCGTTTTACAAATGGAGCAGCATCCACAATTCGACAACAACAGTTTTGCAAGCACACAGCAGGTTAGTTTTAACCTATTTATAAAGTACTTATGATGATAAAATATGTTTGCCAAGACTTCCTGTAGGCCTTGAGTACATGCTTGAAGAAAAACTAAATTTTCTTACCAATAAATTGACAAATGGACAGCTCTTTGCTGTAAATAAAATTATCTATCCTTTTATAAATCACACCTAATGTAAATAACGATACTTTGCGATTTATGGAGCTGCTGACTAACAGAAACTTTCAGTAGCTCCTTCACGGTGGAATTTGGGTTGGACTAATGTGCATTTGCGCACCTTTCGAATTCCACACACCGATCCCTTTCCTCAACCGAAACCTTAAAGTATTTGCATACGTCGAAAGCGTTGCGCATCAATGTTGCTGACATACAAGCAGTCGTCAAAGGAGCGCTTCTCTGTTTGCCTGAAAAAAATATTAACGAGTCTCGTTCTCATTTAGAAATAAGATACGCGCCTTCAACGATTAAGTCATCCTAACCGGTTTGATATAATTATAGTCTTTCGGAAAACTCAAATGGATTCCCAACGTATCTTGATGCCCTGGGTAGACGGGTATACATTTGAATGCTGACAGTAATCGGATGCATCACTCACTAAGGCTGCGTTTCCACCAGAGATGAGCGAGGATGCGTAGCGAGGGATGTGTATGAAACTAACTAATACCAACGCTAGCTTAGCTCCAGCTAAATGACAGTAAAGCGATGTTATTGGTTAGTTTCACACACATCCCTCGCTACGCATCCTCGCTCACCTCTGGTGGAAACGCAGCCTTAATCAGTGGTGAGAATGTGTATTCAGAATCAAATAAGGCTACACGTGCACTGATGGGGTTGCGGCCTCGGTCAAGCCCCGGCTGACTGACTGCATGCGGCCAATAAAATCTTGCAATTTGGTATAGAAGTCTAGTAGAGAAGAACCAGGCCCCCAATTACGCAATGCACGATCAATTTTAAATTGAAACCAATTGAAAAAGATTGCCAGTCTATTGCTTCATAAGTTCGACAATAATAATCTGCTCAAATTTTTTTGTCGAACTTATGAAGCAATGGACTGGCAATCGTATTCAATTGGTTTCAATTTAAAATTGAGTTTGCGTTACGTAATTAGGGTGCTGCTATTAAATGCAAAACACATTTTCGTAAATGATTAAGACTAATCTGTTTCATTGTAATCGTTCAACAACATTCATTGCGTTACTTTACGTAGTTGAGTTTTTTTATACTAACTAATGAAGCAATGGATTAGCAATATCTTTCAAAATGATTTAGATTGTGATTGATCGTATATTACGCAATTAGGGTGTAGGTCGTGACAGGCACGTACTTTCTCTTTCCAGACATCATATTTATCATCAAAATCAAAAGTAATTTATTCAAACTAAGCTGAGAATCAGCACTTTTTAAACGTCAAAATTATAAAGGAGAGTACCCCAAAATGCCTGCCCATTACCATTTCCTAGTAATTAAGCTGGGAAGAAGTGACTCCCTAGCAGCACATCTGTCTATTAAGTTAAAAAGAAAGAAAAATAAGAACAACAGAACTTGATTCCAAAGTAACATTACGTAACACAAATAAATAAATTTAATTATTTGCCATAATGTCAGCTAGCACACGCCAACAAAAACATTGAAAAACTGAAAACTAAGTGTCCGACCTAAACAGGAATTTCTACCGAAACCGAAAACGAATCTTCGGTATCTGTCTTAGTTTCGGCCGAAACCGAAACCGAAACTTTATTAGACATGTTAAAAATCTATTGTTTACTGAACTTATTTTTAGGGTTGCGTACCTCAAAAGGTAATAAAGTAACACTTATAAGATCTTGTCCGTCTGTCTGTCACCACCGATTTTCTCAGGAACGGGTGGACCTAGCATGTTGAAATTTATACCAGATACTGAGGTCTATAGTTCCTTTTAGGTGTATAAAAATGCTCCAAGGTTCTGAGTCTACACGATAAAAAGATATGGGGCAAATTTAGATTTTCGCGAAAACTTGTAAGTACGTACCAAAAACCTTAATTTTTAACTTTTTTATTTTTTCGGAATTTTCCCTTTACTTGTGCTGTAAGACCTTGCTTTTATCCAAAATTGACAATTCTAGGTCAACCAGAAGTACCCTATAGGTTTTGGATCGAAAACCTACCTATATGCTGGTTTCCGTTGAACCTAGAATCACGAAATTTGGAAAAGTTGAAAATTAACATACATACGTCGTTGACGCCAAATAACCTCCTTGAGTTATATGGGCGCTCATACAATTTAGAGGACTAGTTTCTGGGCACTGAACTACTCGGTGCGCGAGTCCGACTCGCTCTTGACCGGTTTTCATTTAAGTACACCTAAACAGACAATTATCATCAGCCTATTAATGTTTCCACTGCTGGGACACAGGCCTCCTCTCTGTGAGAGGAAGTGGGCTGTAATATATTACAGCCCACTGGGCCCGCGTGGTATACCACGCGGGCCCAGTGCGGGTTGGTAGATGTCACATGTCTTCGAATTTTTGGTTCTAAGACATGCCGGTTTCCTCACGATGTTTTCCTTCACCGTTTTGAGAGCATTGGTGATGAAATTATTTACACAAAGTAAAGCGCCTGCTGGGGTTCGAACCCACGACCTACAACTCGTAAGTCGGGGCCGTTACCACTGGGCCACGACTGCTCAGACAAACTGAATTCTCTCTCTGAACAGACAATTAAAGCTTTGTGCAGACCAGCGCGACCCCGGTTATTGTTATACCGTCAAGTTTTCTTAGAAATTGTATTGTTCGTGTCGCGTCGCGCGACAAGTCGTGCTGGTCTGCAAAAGCCTTAACACGTGTTAAATGAAAAAAATAACAATTAAGGATATACTTACGTGAAAAAACGCTTCTTTTTTTTTCTTTCGGAAAGCCATTATAGAAATTATCAAAAAATGTTAACTACTTCATGGAACAAAAATTTGTAAGTAACAAAAAGCTGATGAGCAGCTGGCGGATGACACATGATCCACGAACTCGCCTGAAGATAGCCCAACGACGCGCGATAATTCACGAACACAGAGTTTCGGTGCGGCCGAGGGTTCGGCAGGTATTCTGCCGAAACTGAAACTAGATTTTCTTGCCGAAACTTGCCGAAACCGAAACCGAACCTTCGGTCGGTCACTACTGAAAACCTAAATAAAAGCCTCCAGGCATAAAGATCGTGCTCGCTTACATGTGCAATGCTAGATTATGTCTATATACTCGTAGCTGTAACTCGAAGTCGCAAATGATAAACTAAACTAGGGTAATATTTGGAACAGTCTTATAAACTGCGTATTATTAATTTGTGGTGTGTGAGAGAGAGAGAGAGTATGTCACACGGATTGGTCACGCGGGGTCGAGGCTTTTGAGATTTGCAGTCTTTGGGAATTTTTCTAAGCTAATATGGAGACGGACCATTGCCCTCTAAAGATAACTAGCGCAAGTACATAACGCTTTCACTGTTAAAAAGATATCAGATCGAATGGAGAGCCAAGCTCCTAAGGCCTACCTCTACAAACCTTATATCTTGGTCAAAATGTAAGGCTTGAGCGTTCCATTGAACTATTGCAAGACACAACATTAAAGACAGTGACTTTATTTCTTATCACAAACCTGTGCGATGGCCGCGAAACCTGCCTATAACATTGTGCAATAAATTTATTAATGAAAAAGGAATTCGTTGAACGCAACCTCTTTTTTTTGTAGTCGCTTAAAAATAATGTTAGTTTCGGATATTTTTTAATCTAGTTTTATTTTGTTTTAATAATAATTTGTATTTAAATTTTATTTTTACATGTACCGTCAGTCAGTTCAATTGTATTTTATTAATATACATTCAATTACAAGTCGAAAAAAAAAATGAAATAAAATAGTTAAGCAACACAAAAAAAAAAAACTAAATACTGGAATAGTAAAATTGAGCGAATATTGTATGAACACAACATTGAGCGGCAAGAGCAGCAACACGCGCGTTTGCAGGATACTTCTGCCGCGCTTTGGTTAGGACCAAACCGACGAATGTTTACGCGGCAGTACAGCGCGGCACATCCGAGACACGCCGTGCGGCTTCACTTGACAATATCAATCTGCCTATTAGCCTTTAATATGTCCGCAGAAATACGTACAGACAAAATTAGTGACAAACATTTCCTAAAAAAAATTGTGCGCGGCGGGTAGACAGAAGAGTTCGCGCGCGTGCCGCGCACGATTGCCGCTCAATGTTTGAACACACCCTAAGATGCACTGGAAATACAAAATCACTCTAATTCACGTTGTGCCTGTTCAGGGTACCCACTTCAAATTCAATAAAGCCTCAGAAGTATCGTTATATGAATAAGATTGTAGTGTTTACCTCGGTGTAACTAACATGCGTACCGCGCGGTGCAGTACGGAGGCGGCGTCGGCGGCGTGGGTGGGGTGGGCGGCGGCGCGAGCGGCGGGGTGGGCGGCGGCGCGAGCGGCGGGGTGGGCGGCGTCGGCGGCGTGGGCGGCGTGGCGGGCCAGGGCGCCAGCCTCGTCAACGGAGCGTCCGTGGTGCAACAAGCTCCCGACTCCTCACAGCATCACCAACCCTTCGATGTACAGGTCAGTGTCTTATTGCTTATTTACAGTCAACGCCGCACGTTCTTGGTAACAAGTTCACGGTGAATTACGAAAACTGTCCTATCGTTTTCGTCATTAAGTCTTGTGTTACTACGGATATGCGGGTTGCCTTGTACAGTACGCTACCCGGGTGTTGATTTAGCACATAAAGTTACAGATATAGACCGTCACAGTTATCGGAAAGGCACGATCCTCTACAAAGCCTCTCTAAGTATCTTACTCGATATGCCTATTAATCTGTCGCTTAATACGACATGGTCAGCTTTGCAAATCAATTGCTGCAAATAAGCCAAGTACTGATGATCGCCTTAACGCGTATCAACGTTTCAACAAAAATTATAATTAAAATATATTGCCAAACTCTTACTAAAGTTCCTTTAAACACTGCTAAGACGTGGAGGGGCCCTCGTTGATGTCTTTCATATTTGCATCTCTTCTCTAATTTGTTTTTTTCTCTTCATTCTTCACTAGTGATTGATACCCTAGTTTTGATAAAACTATTTAAACGGTTTCTACTACCACCTCGTTTCGGCTCGTGTTTGCGTGCGCTTTATGTGAGCGACGTACTCGAGTTTCTAGTTTTCAAAGCGTGTTTTACAGTTAGGAAATTCTAACTTTCTCTCTTTTTATTAAAAGTGACTATAAAGCTTGGCAGTAAAATTTATACATGTCGAATTGTCGATAGTATCGACAATTTGCAAAATTCGACAAAAGGGGTTTGAAGATTTTGGCCCTAAACTCAGCCACCATTTTGTTTTTTTTTCAAAATCGAGGTGCACAATAAATGTCATATATTTGGATAGGGGACACTTATACAAACATAAAACTTCATATAACATAACATCATAAAGCGTCACGTTTCTGAGATATTCAAAGATAAAAATAACAATTTTTATAACGAATTTATTTATCTAAGTTGTAGTTACTTCATGTTGATTAAGTTATTTACACATGAATTAATTGACTACATAATAGTGGATAAAACATAAGATTTTTTAATCATATTCGGTATAAATAATATCATCCAAGAAGGCAGCGGGACGCTGAATAGGATTTTCTTGGTGTCGCGCCCATGCCATGCACCATTTAATACAAATACCTACCATATAACACACGCCCTCATTTGGCGGAGGGTATACATATATTTTTTTCTCTTTCGTTCTTAACTAAAATATTACTATACATGATGCAATTATGTTTTCATAGTTCAATATACTTACCTGAAGGGAAAATAACAAAAAAAATCTTGTTTCAGGGTTCAGTTTTTGACTTATATTTCGGTGAATAACTCCGAAACCTGACGCTTTAGGATATTATGTGACGTTTTTTGTTTGTATAAGTGTCCTCTATCTAAATATATAACTTTTGATTTTTTCCGCGACTCTGAAAAAAATCAAAATGGCGGCATCATGTTAGGGCCACCCTCCATACAAAAATCTTCAAACCCCTTTACTATCAAGGTATCAACTTGATCCTAATTAACCTATCGATACATGTATTAATGGAAGCTGTCCCCTTCCCTAGTTTTGGCGCTTATTACTACGTTAAGCATACATGCATTTTGACTAGACATACCGAGGTACATGTATGTACCTTGGTTAGGGCTAGTCAAAAAGACTTCTCATAAAAACCATGTTTTACGCAAATAAATATTTTATTATTATTATTTACTGTTTGTTTATATGTTTACATATCTCGGGACCATGGGGCCAACTCGCAGAGGCCCCTTAGACAATTTTAAATGGAATGAGGCACCAACCGACGATTATCCCTGTATTCACTATGCAAGTGCACCCAAGGACAACCCCCGGTTGGTGCAAGACTATTGCAGAAAATGAAAACAAAAAATATTGGGCTACGGGTTTGAGTGGCTATAGTGGATTGGTTACTTAGAACTATGGAAAGACTATGGCCCCTACCTGACCAATATCCTTCCTTACATATTATAAAACAAAGTCCCCCGCCGCGTCTGTCTGTCTGTCTGTCTGTCTGTCTGAACGCGATAAACTCAAAAACTGCCGAACGGATTTTCAAACGGTTTTCACCATTGGACGGAGTGATTCATGTGGAAGGTTTTAGTGTATAATTCATTAAGGTTTTGTGTAAATTGGCTGAAATATGACGATTATTGTTGAAGATGTCGGAAAAAATCATGCCGACTGGGAGCTTTACTGGCGTGCGCTGCGTAAGTCGTGAGAGATAAATCAAATTTATGTCCTAGAGTATTGTATATCTTAAAAATTGCAACAAAAAAGTCCGCTATGGCATATGTCTATCTTTTAAGGGTGACCCACAATAACCATTTTTATCTTTCAAAATTGTATAAAATGTTCATTGTTATTTCCGAAGCTATTTTGACCGGTATCTTATTAATCCTTATCCAATTAAATAGGTTATTTAAATTGGGCATTCAATTTCGATTAAAATATGCCTTTACATCACATCATTTAAATGAATAGTTTAAGAGATATCACAGTTTCAAAATTACGCGTAACAAAATAATTATGGTTGACCACGCGGGAGCTGTAGTAGCCTACCACTGCGTCCGCTAAAAGTTAGTCAATGATCTTTTCCTTGGCTATTAGGTATGTATTCCCGGTAGAACGTTCCCGTGGGATATTTTGCGAAATCCACGCGGGCGAAGCCGTGGGTAAAAGCTAGTTTTATATAAAAAAACACAGGTAAAATGGGAGGGGGTGACTTGCACACTAATAATGCACAATAATGGGCCCCCGAAAACGGTCGCTAGCACTAAGTGTCGTAGCGACAAGGGGGCAACATGTCCTGAGGTGCTTATGAGGAGTGGAGCGGTATTCCACGGCTATCAGGACAATCCCGGAATTACGGTCAAGATCCCTACCAGCATCTTACTGGAATACTTCCTTCCTCCGAGCACGTTTGCTCTTGCGAATCTCCACTCAAGCCGGCCAATAAAGGCAAGCCAGAGGTGAGGAACAAGACTTCTCCCGGGAGATAGGGTCCGTGGGGTCGCTACTGCCCTACAGCTTGACACATGCTGCCCTGCGGGTTTTTGTATCTCTCTTGGCCTGGCTCCTCATTCTAGACCCGTTCCGGCAAAGTAAACTCTACCGGCACAGACCTAGAGTTCGGAGCACGCAAGCCCCACCACGACGTCAACGTAAAGTGTTTTAAAAAATGTTTTTAGTTGGCAGTTCGGTCTTTTCAATGGTGTAAGCTACGAATATTAGGTGTAAGTTCCTAAATATGAATATAAGTTTTTGAATTTTCATCCGATAAATGAAATGGAACATTGTTTTGAGGCAAGTTAACTGTACTATGATCAAACACGTTGCCTCAGGCAACGTCAGAGTACAGTTAATTGGTGAGTAATAAACACAAAATAACGATTTACTTTAAAACTTGCTGTTTTTAATTTGATTATTAGGGCCTGTGACATACAAGACAATTTTTTTTTCACCACACATGGATACTTCGCCCGCAGAAGCCGCCCAAGTGGTGGCGTTGTTGGATTCTGGCCTTAGTCAACGTGTTGTGGCTGCAAGACTACATCTAAGCCTCTCGTCTGTTCATAGAGCGTACAAACGCTATCGAGAACCTGGTTTATTCACGCGCCGTCCAGGACCTGTTAGGAATCGGGCCACTTCTGAGCCAGACGACCGATTTATTGCAACAGTTTATTTGCGAAATCGATGCATTAACGCTTTTGAACTGCAGCAACAGCTCCGTGTTGATCAACTGTGGGTGACTGAGTGACTCTACAATTAGACCAACATTGAAGGAACGTGGATTGGTACAACACAAGCCAGCCAATGAACCAAAATTAACAACAGACCATCGAAGAGCGCGCTTTCAGTTTGCACGTGACCACTTAAATTGGTCACGTGACCACAATGGAGCAAGGTTCGCTTTTCTGGCGGGAGTAAAATATTATCTTCTATGGTAATGATGGAAAGAAGAAGGTATGTACAGAAGAGAGGGAGAATGTTATGCAAAGTGTTTTATTGAGAAGACAAGTAAGCTATGGTTGCTCTCCATTGTAGGTATGATCAATTTAAGTGCTCACGTGAAAAGGCAAAGGCGTCGATTTCGCAAAAAAAACTGTTGCAATAAATCGGTCGTCTCGCTCTGAAGGGGCCTGATACTACCAGATCCTGGACGGCGCGTGAATAAACCAACCTCCCTATAGCGTTTGTACACTCTATGCGCAGACGCCAGACGCGATGTAGTCTGGCAGCCCAACAAGTTGACTAACACCAGAATTCAGCAACGCCACTACTTGGTCGACTTCTGCGGGCGAAGTATTCATGTGTGCTGAAAAAAGTCTTGTTAAAACACAGACCCTAATAATCAAATTAAAAACAGCAAGTTTTAAAGTACAGTGTTTAACTCACCAATTAACTGTACCCCGATTAAAGGCGTTGCGTCAAAACAATGTTCCATTAACTTAAAAAAAAAAAAAAATACATCGCTGAAATGGCCAGACTGCCAGTTAAAAAAAATTTCTTTTTTTTTTGTCCAGAATTGGTTTTCTTTTTCGGTTATTGGCCGCCAGGTTGTGTTTCGATTTATTTTATTAGAAGTGTAGTTCGTCCTGCTTTTCGTACTTCAGTTAGTTGAGAGAATAAATTCAGAGCAGCAAATCAATCATCAAGCTTCTATGGCCTAATAATGCATGCTAGTATAGTGCAGCACTTGCGTGATACGTATCTACATATATTTTGGAGCCGTTTCTGGGTCGAGCGGCTTAGTCTCAGCGGTTTTACCAGTCGTTATTTTAACTAGATCCTGCCTAACAGGAGTTATAGTGGTGGGAAATATCGCGTGCTTTTCCCATTACACCGTATCACGTAATACGCATTCTAACCAGTATACCTACCAAATAATTAATGTGACGCCATATTTTAGGGCTTAAACTATGGTGTCACCTGAACTTGAGGTAAATATATTCTGACGCAACCTCGAGGGCCATTCCTTAGTCGTGGACCGGTTCCGGCACGACATATGCATTAAACTAGACCTTGGTCATATACATGTCGAAACCGATACTATAATCGAGAGACTACATTTAAATATGCTTACAATGTTTATTCTAGTAGTTTGAATGTATTTTCCTCAATAACGCTGTTAGGACCGAGTTTTAAGTTGTGATAAATCTTATAAAATATAGTATTATAAAATACGGTTAGTGTTTATAATACCCTATACGTGCAACTCAGGATGAAAATATGATTGACAAAATATAGTTTTAGAGTCCCGAGGGTGTATAGAGGTGAGAAATCATAAGTTCTAGGTTGCACAATGAGGTGTATCAGAGAGATGATAATATCAGTGTTTCCACTTACATTTTGTGTGTTTCAGTGTTTCCTAAAGAATTATCCCTAAATTTCCCAAAAAAAACTTAAAATTTTACTTGGTTTAGGGAGCATGATTATAAATAATTAAGTTAATGGCACAATTAACATGGTAAACTAAAATTAGATGAATTGTACCTTTAATAAATCGGTAGTGCTATAGAATAAAGTAATACATTGGGTATAGGTAAGGTTACCAGCTTAAATTCATATTTACCCCAAAACTCCCTAAATCCCTGTCAAAATTAAATATCCCTAAACCATGCTATTGGTATTTTTTCCCTAAAAAAAGGAGAAATCCTTAAAAGTGGAAACACTGGATAATATCTTCCTTTCTTTTTTCGACTTAGGTGCTTTCGGCATACCGCTGTCTGTCAGTCAATCGCCGAACTGTGTAGGTATATGTAATTTTCTCACATTGTAGCATTTTTCGGTTACCTGGTTACATATTCGCTCCTGTGAGACTATAGTTGGCTGGATTAACTCAGTAACAATTTCCTTCAGTGTTGAACTTGAATAATTTCGAGTTTGCTTCAAACGAACGGTGGCAGTTCTTTTTTTTGGGTGGGAAATCATCAAATGACTTATCCTGCTCTGGGCGGAGCGGAAGGGCGTGTCAGACTTTTACTGACTAAAACCGACCCGTGTTCCTTCCCTTGCTTTGCCAGGGGCCACGGTTTCCCCTTGGGACTACCCGCAACCCCGGCAGGCATCGGCCCTAGCGGACCCCGTCAGTTTTGCTGACATCTCTTTGAGGCGCGCGTGGAACACGACGCGCCGTCGACCCTGGCCTGGTCCTTATCGGACGGCGAGCTGCCTATTGCTCTCCGTCCGCAAGCCCGCGCCTACGGTGGCCGGAAATCGACTACCAATTCCCGACGCCCGGGGCGTCTCCTACGGCGGCGGCGACTAGGGCTGCTAGGGCGCGGCCTTTGCCTCTGCCTCGCGCGCTCCGCCTCCTCCTTCGCGAGCATTATTGCTTCGCAGAAGGAGGTACGTTGGCAGTCCTTAGGAAGATTTTGAAACTCTGTTATTACTGACATCTGTCCATTTAAAAAAATTCTAAGTGCCTGTTTAACAACTGGAATTCCTGTGTGAGAGGGTCTCCAATATAAAAATGAAATTCGCAGAGCACTTGGCAATATTACACATCAGTTAAAAAACAGTGTATCTCAGGTCATGTCGAGTCGTGCCGTGAGAGTAAGCTGACAATTGTAAGCAAGGCGTCGACGTGTTTTTATAGACGCGCCTTATTCATAGAAACCATGGGAAGTCTTTGATAATATTTATGAATGTGAAATAATACTAAAACGTAGTCCCAATACTCGATATAAAAAGACTTGAGCACCAAAAAAATCCCTTCTAGATAACCATGCATTTCAGCTTGCATGTAAGCCACGTAACCCAGAGCAAACACCGCTACTTAGGGCGAATTACACCACAAAAATTTTTATATCTTTTCTTTTCCTACGAATAAATTTTGAATTTTTGGAAATACCATACAAAAACTGTTCGACGTCATTTTTATTCCACAGATAAAAGATAATACTTTGGCAAACTCAGTCCTTAATTTTTTAAAGATCGTGACACGGATTGGCAGAATCGTACGACGAAGTCCCTTCTTAAGAAATTTTGTTCTGTGGTTAGGGAACTTTAATGGCGTGTTTCACCACCTGCACGTAAGTTCCGGTTAACTTATCTCGTAGAATTCCGTAGAAAACACTAAGAATGATCATATTATACAATGTACATATATGTACATACTGCTGGGACATTATACAATGTACTTATAATATAAAAATTATTATTTGTGTTTGGCATTGGCAGTGGCGACAATTGCAGAAAGCCCTAGCAATTTACATGGCGATTTCTAGTCAAATCGGAATAAGCCATAATTGGCACCAGTTGACTAGTTTCATCTCCTTTATTCTATGTATACGATGTATGACATGAAATACGAAATGTTCGTTGGTAATTTTGTTTCTCTCGTTTTATCTAAGTATGTGAAAGTTCATAGACCTCTTTTTTATTTGATACTGCTTTAATACCCCAACTTCTATCGCCATATTGTGCACGAAATAATCAATAAAAAAAATGCATGGAAATAGAACAAGAATAAAAAAAAAAATTGCTTTATTTAATGCTCATATTTTCATTCTCGTGAATTTAGGTTGCATCAAATATCAAGAAATCTTGGTTCCAAGTAAACGTGGTGTAATAAAAATTAAAAAAACTGGTCGATTCCTTATAAAAATCAGTTAAAACAAACAAACAAACATACATACATACGTGTATAAATCATCAAATCATTTTGAAAATGACCATCGCAAATACGTGAAATCGCCCGCTCTTCAAGTCAACGGAACAAACTTAACGGTATTTTTGGGGTTATTGTCTCATTAAGCACTAGTCAAAATACACGTCGTTTTTATATTATTATAAGGTTTTTTCTGATTGTTTACATCGTGTAGATATTTACAGATCGATTTAGTTTTATACATTAAATAATTGAGCTTACACATCTTTCAATTGGTTTGATATTAACAGTGGCATGTAAGCAACATAAAATGCGTATTTACTCCCACAACAGTATTGACGTCGTTAGAAATAATTGTCCACACAATTATTATTCATGGTGGACTCCAGTTGTTGTATTACCATAACAGGTGTGTAAGGCAGCGTGTTATTACGCTACGTTTGGTGCATTGCATTGTCGCATACGCGCTTGGCAATGTAACCCTGTGTAGATAGGTGGCGCGGTTACCGTTAGTCCGTGGGGCGTCGCGACGCGTGCCCCGCTAACGAGCGCCTATCTCCGGCCCTGTTCCCACGCCGCTAGACGACGAGGAAGTAATAAACCTACACCTTAACTGCACACACCATTACCGATTGTAACGGCTCACATGTGTGATAGAATCTTCACGATCACGCTGTGCCATCGACCGACAATGCGATGTATCAATAATGTCTTATCGAATTGGCGTGCCGTCACGCGGCTGGGGACTCCTATCATAACCGCCTAGTGGTTATGGCGTGCTACAAATTTTTACATCCATTGGTATTGAATGGGCCTGCTTGAGGAAAGTTCGGGTTATATATCCAGACAAAAATATGTGTAGTGCTAGCCAATAAAAATCCAATATCTGAGTTTTGTTAACTTACTAGCAGATCATAGGCTACCAATGTGCCAAATTTCATCTAAATCCGTTCAGCGGTTTTAGCATGAAACCGTAATAACAACCAAACTCACTTTCGTATTTATAATATTAGTTAGGATTAAATTAGACCTAACGGCTATCCTCACTGGATATGTTAGTTTTACAATAAATAAATCGTCTAGTTGATCCCGTATAAATAAGGTGAAGATGACCACCTTCTCAGAGAAAAATATTGATGACACGGGCTAATGAGCGAATCACCCCTGCCGGCGTTAATATGGTTATTATAACATGAAAAAGGTTTTAACATAATTTTTTATTATATTAGTTCAGTTGTATCAACTTATCTATTATAATAGCAATTTAGAAAGGTTTTTATGCTCTCAATTGTAATTTTCTTATTACGCAAGTGCTACTGTGATAGTTTGATGAGCTCATAATGTCGTCAACCATTCAATTTCATGGATTACAAAGAAACTGTTTCAAATGAATTCGATCGTAAAGATTTATTTGCAAACTTTTTAGAATTTTAAATTGCTTTGTAAACGACACAATTACGCTTCTAAACAAGACTGCAGGGTCATTGAACTGCTAGCGACAATTCAGCTAGCCACCAGCTACCTGTATTGTTCCAAGCTTGCAGTCCGTGTGAAAACTGCAATGTAGGTTATAGCACGACTATATGAGACAATATGGCGTGCCAGTGTTCATAGACATGCTGAACTAATGTCACTTTCAGGTCTAGAACCAAATCTTTTTTACACAATCTTTATAAATTTTTATTAATAATTTTGTTCACTGTGGTTGAAGATGTTGATGATATCTTAAAATTTCAGTATAGATGTACGTACATAATTAACGGACGTTCACTTGACTATTCATTACTGGCAATTAATTCCCGCGGGTTGCGCTCCGCGGCGCTGAGATCGACCTCGTGGGAAATTAAACTGTGCACGGGCCGTCTTCTACCGCCCGCCGCCGCCGCCTCTTGCCGGCCTCGCCGCCCCTACTCCACATATGAACACTTTCTCTTGCTGATTTCCCGATTTTTCCACGTGCACTTAACGTCGATGGAAGCAAACGCTTTCAACGTAATGAACTAATTGACGAAGTCATTAGATTTCCCATTGTCTAAGAACCTACGATATAATTTAATACTTCACGTTCTTAGATTACTACAGTTTTTCAGTGAATGGGCATGTAGGCCATCAAATATGTAGACACCTATTGAAATTAGTTAGCTGGCTTGTTGCTAGTTGCGAGCCCATGTGAGTGGCTCATTAAATATGGAGCTGTAATCAGTGTGGTGCTCGTGGAGTCCTCTCGTACCTCGCACCTCTCGGGCTCACAACCGCACGTTCGTTGTACTGTTTTGATACATACCCCCCATTTTCTAACCAACACTGGCACCAGGCGTATGCACGGTGAATTCTTCAAGTGTGTGTGGAAGGCCCAATACAAAACTAATAAATTACGAAAAAGTAAGTCTCGGGCCTGTTTTGATAAACACAAATTGTTTTTTTTTTTTAACAAAAAACGTAAGTACCTAATAGGTACTACCTATGTCAAAATTGTTTTCATGAAAAAATACCTAAAAGTTCAAAAACATTTTTTTCGTATCTTCTATGGATTTGGAATTCCCCCATACTGTTCCAGTAAAAAAAAACACTCAATATACGTAGTGTTATAAAATAATAATTCCTTACGGAAATAATTAAAAAAATTAAGTTGATAAGCTAAACTAAAATGTAAGTACAGGTACACCCTAGCGATGATTAATTATACATGCAAAAGTGTTTGTTAACTTAATTGCTCTAAACTACATTCCATAACTTTGCACATGAATAGAGAGCCGTGTTTCTGATTAACACAAATCCTCGTTCTGTAAAATCAAACAGTTCCCTAAGAAACAAGGTGACCGACTGATTGAAACAAAATAGCTGGTATAATATATAAAACTGTACTTTTGTTAATAAGCGTTACAATTGAAATCGTGTTTTATTGAGTGTTATCGTGACGACGCTTTCATTTGCCTTGTGTTGTCGGAAGGGGCACGCAGTTGAATGTTGCAATGAGGTAAACTGCCGCCGCGAATCGGATCGGAATCGCTCAGCCGCGCCCGATTGCGCCGCCACGCATCACCAACCGCGGAGAAATTGAAGTATACGGACCGCTAGAATAACCCACCTCGGCTAGCAACCACTTGCGAAACTTCTCGCTGCTTAATTGTCCCGCACTTGCTAAGCCAAAATTGCGGGAACTCATCGTAACGTTAACTTCGATGCGCACGAATACTCGTCGAGTGGAGAGCGACCGAATAATTACATAATTTTAAAAGTTAATAAGTAATGAGCTTTGTTATATGTAGTCGACGCGAACGCGGTGGTGTTTGTACAAAGAACGATCTCAGTAAGCCTGAGGGCGCTCGGCATAAGCTGGCCGTGTCGTCCGGGCCGCGGTTATGAGATTATTCTCGCTTTGACGGCCCGCCTCGTCCGCACTCCGCATGCACCGCGTTGCGCTTTTAGGTTGTGCTCATCTAGCTTACATTTAAAAACCTAATTTGCTATTTTATGACTTGATGTTTACGCTTCTTTGCATTTTCTTATTATACAGGTAGTAATTGAATATATTTTTGGAATAAGAATCCTAAACAGTTTCATCGTTCTTCTAAAATGTGTACCTAAAACCGAGGCGTAGTCAAATGAAGAATAGGACTAAACCTCAACCACCTGATGAGCGCTAATTAATTTAATAATAGTTAATACATAATTATTATAAATAATGAGTCATGCATGACTAGATAACTCAGTAAATTGTTTTGTAGTTGTAATAAGTCTAAGATCTCGTTTTTAATGTCATAAGCAATAGTGCCTAATCGAGGCAACTAATACACAACTAAACTGAACGATTAGTGATGTTGGGGATAGAAGCGAGAGCGATAATTTGTTCAGCACCGCCACACCGGAGATAACAGTCGCCTTATTGCCGGCGCCGCGCCTCCGCCCGCTAACTAACGCTTATTAAACTTCAACAACGCTCCCGCTGATCACTTCACCTTCTTGTTTACTCTCTAAACTTAGATTAATCGTTCGCCTGGCCTCGCACGTACAGCTATTTATCTTCGCGAATAAAAAGTAGCTACTCTTTTTTCCACCTTGCTTTAAATTTAGTTAACATAATCTAAAACATCAAACCGCTTAATAAATTTAGACTTACAATAAAACAGATCTATTGACTTAAAGCTAACGCAGTAAATATACTTACAGCACGTAACGTCGTATTACGTCCACATTTCGGCTTTACGTGCAAAGAGCGAATGGTGAAATAGATTATCATATAAACAGCCAAGTCGTTGGAAATTTGCGATCGAATCGTGTTCCGTGAATGTCAATTTAAATGCAAGATTTTCTAAAATCAGTAACACTAGTGTAAAATGAGTGGCAATGATAACTTGCGTTTCTGCTCAAAACGGAGCAAAAGGTTCGTTGACTGACTCCCCAGGAACACTAGGCCATATGTGTGGGTTAGCAGTGGACAGTTTAAGCCAAAACAGAAAATTAGATATTATCAGAAGGATTGGAATTCTTTGTCTGAAGTAGTCGGGTGTTTCCCAATAGCTATATCATAGGAGTCTTCAATTCTTAGACCCGTATTACAGAACCTCACGAAAGACTCAAGCATTACTTAAAACTAGTTTAAATTAAACTAGTTTAAGGTAATGCTCGAGTCTTCACTGATGTTCTGTAATACGGGTCCTTAAGTGAATAGGTTACTTCCAGACAAGCTTGCACCATCGCCAACCGCATCATCGCTTACCATCAGGTGGGATAGTAGTAAAACGAGAGCTTCTCAGTTATAAACAGCTAGCGACCCGCCCTCTCACGGGGTGTACCTACAATGGAGACATATTAAACAATCGAGATCTCTGTGCTATCAGCGAAATCATGGTGGAATAAGAAATAAGTATATAAGAGGAAGTCTGAAAGTGGCACCGGTGACCGAAAATTGTGCGGAAATCGGTTGTCATGGTATCCAATGGCCATGTGATGCGGAGGAATGAGGAAAATTTTGAGTATGAATGTCGATGGCTATAAGAGTAGGGGAAGACCAAAGAAACGGTGGATAGACTGTGTGAAAGATGATATGGCTAGAAAGGGGGTGACTACCGAGATGACGACTAATAGAGAAATATGGAAGAAAGGGACATGTTGCGCCGACCTCAAATAAATTGGGATAAGGGCAGGAGAATGATGATGATGATGGTGAAAATCACATTAAAATCCTTTGTGTAGTTTAGAAGTTCTAAGAAGTCACATAGACAGACACGAATTTATTTTACAATATGCATCCATACTAATATTATAAATGCGATAGTAACGCTGTAGGTCACCTTTTAACGCCATAATGGCTGAACGGATATGGATGAAATTTGGCAAACAGAAAGACGGCACGACTTAGTTAGGACAGAGAATACATTATATCCCTGTAGAACGTTCCCGTGGGATAATTTTCAACTTCCACGTGGGTGAAATAGCGGGCAGAAATCTTGCAGATTATAAAAGACCTGATCGGTAAGCCATGTATTTTGATTTGCACGAGTCCCCACATCATCTTTAAGCCCTTTTTTTCGCTATTCCTTGAGGCTCTTATACGGATTCTTTGTTGAACCATTTTGCACAACTTGACCGACATAAAACTGTAGTTTTTGCTTTAACAAACGATCAAAACTTATGTAATCTATCCGATGAGCGATTGATTACAATCAATAATCATTTGAGTGGAACGCAAAGAAAAATTGAGAAGTTCTTTTTTCTTTCATTGCTTCAAATGCGGAAGTAGGTATCATGTTTCATTGTCTAATCTCAATGCGACGCCTGCTATTTCAATGCTCAAGTTTAGAGTATTAGCAGATAAAAAGTTGCATTACTACTGTAGTGAATATTTTGCTCTTCTGATGTTGTGATCTATTTACATAGTACACAGCCACCCATAGACATTCGTCCAAAAAAATATTATGATACCGGCATCTATCATTTAATTGTGACACGTGGAGTAGTATCGACCATTAGGTTTTATGGTATAAGTGATATTGTTCGCGCCAGGTAAATTGCCACTTTACAAAAGTTGTGATTTATGTTCGGCTTTGAAAGTGTACGATGCGAGCTATGTGAAGAAACAAAGGAAGTCATTTAAACCGCCCGCGAGACAGTCACGCGACCGACGACGTACACAGTGCGGTCTCCACTATCTATTGTTTTATTTCATGTTACTACCCCTTTTGATAATTCACTTTGTTGTTATTTTGACTTTCGTTCTTATGCTCTGCTAGAGTTAGTACGGTTTGTCCCTGACAAAAACGGTGTAATCCATTTTAGCGTGGTAGTAAAATATAATTATAATTAATAACGAGGCGGTCTCACAGCACGGGCTGTTGACTCAGGGGTGAGTCGCCAACTCCGGTGAAACATTGGCTCCACCGTCAAGGTAGCAACACGCACAATGGCCACTATGTTTGCTCGCCTCGGTCGTGTTGTGCTGTTGTGTCGTTTTGCTATAGCCATGAGCGATCGCCACCTAGTGTTGTGGCCAGAAACGTGATTAAATTTACAACGACATCAATATTTTATGCGTGTTTACTGAGCCGTTGGTCGTTTATGCTAACTCATATTCTTAACTACGTCTGTTAACAATTGTTTAATTTCATCTTTTAATTTCTCTTTTTCTCGCAGTAGAGCAGCTTCCAGATGCTGCTCTACTGCGAGAAAAAATGCAATAATAACTTTACTCCTGTTGCCAAGGAATTGACTATATCAAGTCTATACTAGATCTTCTAATTCTATATCAAAATTTAAATATCTATAGACTAATAATGAATGATGAAAGAATTTTACTTAACTATTGTAAATGTTTCAAGCATCAATAAAAAACGAGTCGGCTTCTGACACGACTAATATCGGCTAGAAACCTCTTTATATTTGTAGCAGATTTAACAAAAGGATTTGTTGCCGCCAACCCGCGGCCACAGCGAGGATTTTCGTTGTCACCATTGGCACATCCCGGCTTAATGTAGAAACCCAGATTAATGAGATGAGCCTTGCTGTGCCCGCTACCCTGAGCCCGTGTCTCGACTTACATTTTATGAATGACTGTGCGTATTGTTTGACGTTAAAGAGGGCTATTAAATATCTACTCCTTTCAAATTTTAATCGACTAACTATTGCATAATTTCCGCCTTCCCCCTATTTTATTGAAAACCATTATAATAGATCGCGTGATAGAATGAAATGATTATTCTAGATATCGAGTAGTATTTTCAACGCAGCCACGTATAGTCGGGGAGAAGCCGTACTGTCCAAGTTATTTGCACGTAAGTTGCGTGTTCAAGTTGCTGTTTTTCTAAACATGACCATTTGTGAACAAGTTAGCTGTTAATAGAATTGGGGACGGAAGTTTTCAATAGGCACGTACAAATTTAACACGTTTCAATTTCACGTGTTGTATTAAACTGGATTGAGGGATCGAATTATTTAGGGTAGGCTTTCGTCGATATCCCTCCCTTACCGGCAGTTAAACATACCTATCAGAACAAAGTCACCATAAAATAAATATCGATACTCTTCTGCTGTAAATACTGGGCAAAATAACTATTTTTTTACTTATACATCTTTAGGCTGGCCACGAGAAATGACCGAGGATGCGTAGCGAGGAATGTCCGTACAACTAATAGATCAAAACGCTAGCTTAGCTCAACCTATAGACAGTGAAGCGATGTTATTGGCTAGTTTTACACATATCCTTCGCTATGCATCCTTGCTCATCTCTGGTGGAAACGCAGCCTTAGTGTCAGTTTTATAAAAATTTTAGCAGTTACCAGCTAGTTTAAAAAAAAAACATGGAATGCCGCGATTCGTCCGCGTAAAATTTCGGCCCTCGACCCACCCCATAGCACCCACATCGCCCACACGCGCTATTACTTCGTTTTGCTGCTCGGCTCCTAAAGGTCGTAGCGTGATGTTAAATAGAATATAACCTTGCTCAAGAATTAAGATTACAAAACGAAAAAAAAAAAAAAAAACACAAATCAGATTGACGACTCCGTATCAAAGTTGCGACAAACAAAGGCGCGACAAATGCTAGGGCGACAGTACGAAAGGTCGACCATCAGCGCACAGACTGGTATTTGGCCCTAAAAGTTGGCCAAAATCGATTTTTTTTATATTAGTTCTACTTCCTCTAAGCCATTGTTTTCAAAAACTAGGATAACCGCTCCAAACAACAGCAAAAAACAAAAAGCGCCAGCTCCTTCCAGCACGCAGTGGGCTCAGTCGGAAGTTACCGTTCGCCAAAAGTGTCAGTACGATTGTTTGATGCGCTTAGATTTAGCTGTTTTCAAATATTTGCCATCTTGTGAGTGAACGATTTTGTGTTGGTTTTCACTATGGATTGTGCACAACCAGGTATGTATTTTATTTGGCACTTACTTTTAACAACTAATCTAAAGCCTTTCTTCATTTATATCCTTGAGAAGTAAGGACCAAGAAACTGCTATAAAAAAACACACTTTGGAAGATCAAAGGGAGTTTTAATAAATTTCTCATCGTTTCTAAGCCAAAATTGTAATGGTTAGTTATAGAGTAGACCTTTGAGGATATAATTAAGTGCAAAACAGTCACCCCAAAGTACCCCTCTATTTTTGGTGATTTTTTTCCGTAGGCACATTCGATACCCAGTAAATGAAGCTTTACTTATATTTTGTCTATTATTGTTATAGGCTCTTCTGGAATGTGAATTATGACTCGAAATGGTTTGTTTAATATAATGGAACGCTCAAATACCTCAACTTTTAATGAAAAGCTGCAATTTATGGAACGGGAACTGCTTAATCAATATGCAAAAAATTACCAAAATATTGCTGATGTAAAGCAAAAACTGTCAATCATCAGACACCAATTTAAACAAAAATGGTCAGGCCAAGCAA
Source organism: Conistra vaccinii (assembly GCA_948150665.1). Taxonomy (NCBI): domain Eukaryota; kingdom Metazoa; phylum Arthropoda; class Insecta; order Lepidoptera; family Noctuidae; genus Conistra; species Conistra vaccinii. The sequence goes on along the minus strand of OX411317.1, from coordinate 8,809,339 downwards.
AAAAGAACTTGGAATTTGGCTTATGTTTGTTGCATGCTCGGATAAGATTTTTTTTGAGCACATTACATGTGGCTAACGTTCGCCTTACTGCCGAAGAAGAGCAAGCGCGGAAAAAAAAAAATAAGGAATCCAAGATAAGTTCCGGGAGAAACTCGGTCTGCTGGTGGATATACCAAATCCAACTTTGGCAATACCAATGATAGAAACACCAGTAAGCGCTTTTTTGAGAACTTTGAAATATCGGCGGAAATTACGGGGATAAACGTAAATTGAATCTATAGACTGAACTGAAAGTGATTTTGGACACATTGTGCTGTGCTGCTGGGTTTAAAAATAAACGTGGAGGTGTTTGAAACTAAAGGATTATTGGTGGTGCAATAAGACGAGAAGACTTGTTGAATAAAACGTGTATTGTAATAAAAGAAATTACAGTTAGGAGCTTCACCTATGCGAGATTGACAGACAGAAAAGAGAAGCGCCTCTAGTGGCAAAAATGTGAACCAACAGAGGTTGCGTTCAATGCATTCACAAATATTAACACCCACCCCTGAATGCAAGCCCCATTTTTGCTAAACAATACATATGTTTATCAGAGGTAGTACCTTTGGTTAAAATATCTGCTATCATTTCACTACCCTTACAGTAACAAAATTTAATATCACAGTTATAAACATGTTGCTTGAGAAAATGATGTCTTATATCAATATGCTTTGTTCTGGGTAAATAACAATCACTTGTAGAAAGTTTTATCGCACTTTGACTATCACTGTAGATGATGAGAGGTTCATTCAGCTCACAGCCAAGCTCCCCGCTAAGCTGGCGCAACCATAGCGCCTCCTGCGTGGCTGAGGACATGGCCATATACTCAGCTTCAGCCGTTGACAATGCCACGGTCTGCTGTTTGCGTGATGACCATGAAATAGCACCTCCCTCACTACAGGAGAGTAGATTTCCTCGTAGTCTATGCCTTTCCTCTGTGCGAATCCTTTGATAACCAACCTTGCCTTATAGCGAACAATTTTTCCTGCCTGGTCAGTTTTTGTTTTAAACACCCACTTTGACGGTAGAGCCTTTTGGTTGGAAGGAAGATCTGTCAAGTTCCATGTGTTGTTCTTCATTAAGGAACTGTACTCTTCATCCATAGCTCTTTTCCATTGCACAGCATGTGGAGATGACAGGGCTTCTTCTATTGACTGTGGGTCAGACAAATTAGTGTAAAGGCAATACAAACTATTCTCATTCTTTTGTTTGTCTATTTTATTACGTGACCTCAGAGTAATATTACTGACATAATCCTGTGATTTACATGCTTGTTTTGGAGGTTGGTAAGTCTCGTCTAAATCATCTGTGCCTGATTGATATTCACTAGAATCTTCATCCTGTGAATCAATTTTATATTGATTACCTGTGGCTGATGAACTATCCAATTTGATCGAATTTGACGGGCTTGGGCTGTCTTCCTTCAGGCTGTCATGACTAATGTCATCTTTAACTGATGAACTATCACCACAAATATCAACTGGAACATTGTTACCACACATGTTACTATCAAACTTTTCATGAAAAATCACATCTCTACTTTTAATTACTTTGTTGCTTTTAATATCTAGTAAGCGGTACCCTTTACTATTTTCACAGTATCCTACCAGTATCATTTTTATTGACTTTTTGTCCCATTTTTGCCTCTTTACCTTGGGAATGTGGACCATGGCATCAGAACCAAATATTCTAATATGTGACAGATTAGGTTTATGCCCATGCCACATTTCATATGGAGTCTTACTTCCTAGGCTCTTTGTGGGACAACGATTTGTGACGTAAGCAGCAGTAGCTACAGCCTCCGCCCAATATTTCTTTTCTAAATTGGCATAGAATAACATACACCTTGCACGCTCAACTAGAGTGCGGTTCATCCTCTCTGCTAAGCCATTGTGCTGTGGAGTATAGGGAGTTGACGTCTGATGGGTTATTCCATGATTAGACAAATAATTCTGAAAGTGATGATTGCAATACTCCTTACCATTGTCTGTTCGGATGGTTTTTATTTTTCTTTCAAGCTTAACTTCGACTTTTGCCTTAAAATCTTTGAAAATCTCCAGTACACTAAGCTTGTCCTTCATTAGATATACATGAACCATCCGAGTGTAATCATCAACAAATGTTATAAAGTATTTCATACCTGAGCACGACTCGTTTTCCATTGGTCCACATAAATCCGAGTGAATGAGCTCCAGAGGCTGTGTGGCTCTAGATCCCGCATTGTTGAATGGAAGTCTTGTCTGCTTACCCTCTGAACAATGTGTGCATCTGATGGTGTCGCTTTTCCCTTCGTTCAGAGTCACTCCCTCAGCACAGGCAGACAGCTTATTTATATCTGAAACGTTTAGGTGAGCCATCCGCAGATGCCATAAATAAGTGTTGCTCCCTTTTTCACTATCAGATGACAAGTGGGCAGTCTCAGAATTACTTACTGTGTTTAGTACATAAAGTTTATTATAGAGGGTTGCTGTACAAATATTTTTCTTATTTCCATCATAAATATAGCAACCTTTGTCATTGAATGTTATTTTGTAGCCACTTTTGACTATACTACTAACAGAGAGTAGGTTAGCTGCTAAACCAGGGACATAAAGAACATTTTTCACCTGTATAATCCCTTCGGGTAGACTAATGTTGATACATCCAACACCATCTACTGATAACGGCTCTCTGTTGGCTACCGTTATACTCTTCACTGGTGGTTTGGTGACGTTGTACATCCATTCTCGTTTTCCAGACATGTGCATAGATGCACCTGAGTCTACAAACCACCTGTCACTTAGTCCATCCAATGTAGCTGAAAACGCTGCAACAAAATTTGTACTATCTTCATTTTTATGCTGTTTGTTCGTCGTTTTCTTGGAACTTCTGCAGAACTTTGCATAGTGGCCATGCTTGTTGCAGTTGTAACACCTCGGTCCCTTTGGTTTATCGGGATGTTGATTATTCTGCGTCTTCTTTGAGTTTGTGTATAGGGCTGCACTTGAATCCGTTGTCTTAACTTCCTGTAACAGCTTCGTTTTGACCATGTCAGCGCTTATCTGTACACCTGAACTCTCTAGTCCCATTATCATAGGCGCATAAACATCCGGAAGACCTGCAAGCATTAGCGTCCCGAGCCACTCTTCATTAACTTCGAAGTTTATATTTCTGAGTTTGTGCGCGGTTGTCATTATTGTTCACGTAGTCCTCAACACTACTGCTTGATTCGAGTGATGTGTTCACTAAATCCTTCAACAGACCTACTTTTCTTGTCAGTCCATTATCATCGAAGGCCCTTTTTAGGTTATTCCAAACCTCTCGTGCGGTCTTGCAATCTTGCACGTGGATGTAGTTTTGGGGATCAATCAGTAGAATCAATTTTGATTTCGCCTTAATATCCTTCTTAGGATCAACCGAGCCATCTGAACTAGGCTCCACGCACTCCCAAAGGTCCTCGTGCTCCAGATATGTTCGTACACTAAACTTCCATGTCGCGAAGTTTTCACGACCTGTGAGTTTCTCCAAATTAAACATATATGAGCCCATCTTAATTTCTTTCTGAGCAGGTCCTGAGAATATTTTTCCAATTGCCGGCTTTGGCACGTGTGTGAAAAAATTCTTAACCTCACTATTTTACCGGTACACTTTTATTTCCTGATTTCTTCACGAACTGTTTGGCAACCACGCTCTGCTACCATAAAGGATTATTGGTGGTGCAATAAGACGAGAAGACTTGTTGAATAAAACGTGTATTGTAATAAAAGAAATTACAGTTAGGAGCTTCACCTATGCGAGATTGACAGACAGAAAAGAGAAGCGCCTCTAGTGGCAAAAATGTGAACCAACAGAGGTTGCGTTCAATGCATTCACAAATATTAACAGAAACATCTTGCCAAGAAACGGCAAAGTTATACGTTTCCTTGTACAGCTTTTACGAAATGTATCCGAAATTACATAAAGTATTGCGTCATGGGGCTGAAGTGATAAGGGAAGTAATTCTTCCCATTGGACAACTGTCCGAAGAAGAGGCAGAAGCTCGCAACAAACATACCTATAAGAATGTTCCGGCTCAACAACGCCCGAAAATTTTCCCGGGTAGCTTGCAACGCAGATGTTTTTAACAGGCTCCTCTTAACCTCTGACCCTGTCCTGACGGGCATGAGGAAGAGGAAGAATTAAAAAAATCTCTTAATTTCGGCTGATGTACAAAAATTATTACCAAAGTGATTTTTAAATGTAAGTTTTGAAGATGACGACGAAAATGACGAATAAATGCTTGTATATATTACGTATGCCTTTTTTTTACCTATTCCAAGCTAAAACTGAGATAAAACATTGTTAGGCAGCCATTAGGCGAACAAAATATTTTTGGCCAACTTTTAGGACCAAATACCAGTCTGTGCAGCGGTGCGACAGAACATCAGCTCGACAAACGTTAGCGCGACAGATTGTTTTCACGACAAACGATGGCACGACGAAACTTTTGATCGACGAACGTTATTGCGACTGATTGTTTTCACGACCATCGATGGGACGACGAAACTTTTGACCGACGAACGATAGCGCGACACAACTTTCGCTCGACAAACTAAAGCACGACAAACATTTCTATAATATTTTGTTGCTAATAGCAGATAAGAAAGAAAATGTAAAGTTTTAGGTTCTTTATACATGGTTTTCGCCTACCTTGCTCGTAACTGCACTCGCGCACTGCAGTCATTTAACATTGACAATAAAGAATATTGCCAATAAAAACATTAAAAACGAAAGTACTTAGTACTTCCCATTTTTTTGTTGCTTTGTTTGTCGCTCTATCAATAAATAACAAAAATTAAATAAAATTTAAGATGAAAAATATTATCCGTTTAGTATTTTTCATTTATTTCCTAAATATTGTACGCCGCGCTGGTACGGAACCCTGTGTGCGACTCAGACTCTCACTTGGCCGGCTTTTTTTGTTGATTTTGACTTAGCTGTTTTTAGATGTCCTAGACTAGATGAATAACAGTGTAGGCCCCATCACCTTGGATATTACCAAACGTGTTTGTAAATGAGATTTAAAAATAATGCCTAAACGGTCAAGGTTTTAAAATAATATAACTTGACCGTGTTTCATCTACCACCACGACTAATTTAATAATATTAATTTTATATTGGTAATTCGAAACTGTTTATTTGTTGCCAATGTTTTTGCTCAATGCATGTGTTTCAATTTCATATAATCTTTTCCCCCAATTGTGAAAATGAAATTCTAAATGATTTATGTAACTTCATTTCATATAACGTCGTTTTCGACACTGACTCTTAGTAGGTAATGCAACGTAGATTTATGTGTATTAAAGTAAGACTCTTCATTGTAGGTATGCTACTCCCGTTCGAATGAAAATCTGAAAACAGCTACAAGTATAGACTTTATAGTTGAAATTAGGATTCGAGTGGAGACGGCTCAAACCAAACTTTGAACAGGACTTCCCAAAAAATCTGTAACAATTGTATTAAATATCAGTTAGACATAAGGCAAAATTGTAACATCAACACCCAAAGCCCCAAAGCGAAACAGCAAGGCTTTAGCCGTGAGCGACCGCCCTAGATGAATGTATTTTTTTCTGTGATAAATTTCCTTGGTATTTTAGGGTTTCTTTACTCATCACCAACTGTGTCCGTTGTACTGTTTTGTTGCCCTTCAAAGAATTTCGTTTTGCGTAGTTAGGCGACACGTATCACCGATTTTGACATTTAAAGTTCACACTGATATTTGCAACGGGGTTCGAAGAGCCCCTCGACGACGACGATCCATGACGACGATGTCGACGGGTTTCTTTTGTGTACCGATTTATTTGGCTGTTTGTATATCATTAGAGTTAACAATGAACATTTTTACCAACTGCAAAATGCGCACTTGTTAGGTTTGGTTAAAGGCTTACAGACCGTTAAGCCAGGGAATACAATCGCACTAATTCAGTCGCGGCTTCAGATCTGCGCCGCCTAATTAGCTGAGCGTTTGCGCGACTCCCGTGCAGCCGGTCAAAGGATTCGCCGCTCATTACGCGCGTTGCCAACATCCCGGTCAACCTGAAACTGTCTCTGTGCTTTAACTAACTGCGTTTTATGACGAGTTGACGGCCCGAATTAAAGTTTTGTAAAAGTTTTAGAGCCAAATTTTATTTATGGCAAAAGAAAACTTGGTTAGGGCAAGGTAGTCACGGAACAGACACAAGCGGGCAGTGCGATGCGATGTTCGCGGAAGGCGCGATAAGATCGCGTGAGAGGCGGGCACGCGGGTACGCTCTGGCGCGCCGCCCTACGAACAGGGTTGCCTAATATCTGATCTAAGAGCTCGAAGATACCATTATAACATTTTACAATATTTAATATTCTTTTAATGAGAAGTCGAATCTGACGAGAACCTTGTTAGGAAAGACTCCTATAATTTATCTATCAAATAGTCTGGATATGACTGTATATATAACTGTAAATGTATGTATGTATATACATACATTGATAGTAAACTCATTTACCCACAAAAAACATAAGCCACCACCTTTTCAGATAAAATCTGATATTCTGAATGCGCTGTAATTTGAAATCCGGATTGGAAGTCCAGATTTAGAAGTTTGACATAGTTTTTACGGCAACCCTGGGCTCGCGCCGCTCTCTGCCGGACGATTCGTCACGCTGCGTTAATGGTCGCGCAGCACGCCACACTTGACTATCTGCTTGCACCGCTATTTTCGTTCTAGTTATCGATTCGTAACAGACAATGCACACTAAAACGATTTATTGTAAAACTTAAACTATTCGTTAAGATTGCAAAAACTTTACAAAACTGAACTGAAAAAGTTTAAGTACCTACCTACATTGTAATCGAATCACATGAAAAGCTAATTTCTTGTTACCACGGTGCATTGCATTTATTTTATTTGAAGAAAACGAAATCGCCTTTTTTTTTTCGCGGGTAGGTGTTAAAAAAGATAGACGTAGCTCGGATTTTGAAATTATATTTAAAATAGTAAAACACAGCAATTTGAAGTATTTTTCATCAATTATAAGTGTGTAACCACCACTACACGGGTACTTACGTTTGTGGCACGTTTATGTGACTAAAATATTAAAATACCACCTGCCAGCTCGTCATCTACATAGTCACTTCACTTTCACTGTAATACTAGTAGATCACTATGTCCCAATTTGCTGAAATACTGTCTGCGCAGAAGAGTCTTGAAGAGAACTTCACAAGGAAGATGGAAGCATTGGAAGCCCAAATTCAGTGCGCTGGGCCTGCCAAGGATACTGTGGCAAGGGTGGCTGAGGAGTTCCGGACCTTCAGGGAGCTTATTTTTAGCATGCTCGGCTTGCTACGGACTCAGATTTGTGAGTGTGCTAAGCAGGTTGACAGTATGGAGACAAGACATAGGCGGAAAGCACTGGTTTTCCAAGGTGTTGCCGAAGTTGACAGTGAAGACAGCACCGCAGTAATCCTGGATATTATCACCAACAAGCTGGCCCTCAAAAACTTCTCTGCATCTTCCATAAAGGTCTGTCACAGACTTGGCGCTGCGAATAAAGATCATCACAGGCCCATTCTGATAAGGTTTTCCAGCTATGATGACAAATCACTGGTCTGGAAAGCTAAGACGCGCTTAAAGGGAACATCCATCTCAATCAAGGAGTTCTTGACTAGAGTCCGGCAATCCATCTTCGGGAAGGCGCGTCTTCATTTCGGAATGCGGTCGTGTTGGACACAGGACGGTGTTATCGTTCTGAAGGCCTTTGACGGAAGTAGACACAAAGTAGCTTCAATGGATGAGCTCATTCCTCTGCTTGCGAAGTTTCCAAAGGTCCAAGATCCAAAGGCCCAAGGCACTGGAGATAGCCTGCAGAGCAGAACGGGTTGTTAATGGTATCATATATTGCAATACACATATTAGAGACTTGCATGCAATTGTTATCATGGATTTTTTTTTATTACCTTTAGAATCGCTTTGTTTATGTTCTCAGTAGCCCTTCTATTGTTACATAATTATGTTTCTTCTAGTAATTCTTCTTTTAGTAATCTCTTGTGGATTTTAATTGGCACACTTTAGATAATAATTATTACCCTCAACAAGTGGGATTAATTAATTAACCATTTCAATTTATATTATTCTTGTACCTACGCACGCAAATGTCAATTAATGTCCACAGACTATATTTGACAGCAGGGAAAGTTCGATTTGAAGTATTTATTAGTTCCATGGTTCGTAGATTCACGTACATGATCGGATACGTTGACAACTTGTTCTTTTTGTATCACGATGGTAATTTTTTTATTGTTTTTTTTTTTTTCAAATTGTTCTCAAAAAATGTATTGGTGTAAACTTCGTTTTTGGTCATGTTGTTATTACTCTTGTTTTTTTTTGCTCATGACAGCTTTCTTTTTTTATTTTTTTTCCCCTTGTTGTTATGGTTTTGCTGTGTGCTATCAATCATTTTATTAGTATTGTACCGATGTTTATATTTATATTTGATGATGTTGTGAGCTGGCGGGTGGTGCAGATGCAAACGCAGTACCACTGAATCGTGTAGCTTTTTATTGTTTTGCTTTATATTATATTTATTTATTTATCTCTATATATTTATTTTATTTATGACATCTGATAACGAATCTTTTTATTCTGCTAACGAATCTTGTGCCTCTTCTAGCGATGGGAGTTTTACTTCTCTTACAGACACCTTAGGTATTCTTTTACGCCAAAATTTCTGCAACAATTCTAGCCGGCTATTCAATGTATGCCACCTCAATGCTCAGAGCGTTCCCAGTCACTACAATGAACTGTACGACACGTTTGCCGACAACAACGTGCACGCCGTCCTGATTTCCGAGACTTGGCTCAAACCTAACCTGCTTTCAACCACTTACCCGCTCCCCGGTTTAGTTCTTTTTCGGAATGACCGGATCGGTAAGAGGGGGGGTGGTGTAGCTATCTACCTTCGTGGTGATTTCCCTTTCAAAATTCTAGCTTCTTCTTCTTCTACCAATGAATCTGCAGAGTTTCTCTTCCTCGATATTTGTGTCAAGGGAGCTAAAACTGTCCTTGGTGTCGTCTATTGCCCCCCTTCCGTTGACTACTTCACTGAATTTGAATCGGTACTCGAATCTTTGGGTTCGCAGTATGCACATCACATTGTTATGGGGGATTTTAATACCAACCTCCTTGCCCTTAGCTCCTCTCGATCCCTTAAACTCCTGCATCTCATCGAGTCAGCCAGCCTGCATGTTTTGCCTCTCCAACCCACTCATCATAATTTAGTTGGTGATGATACTTGGCTTGATTTGATCCTCACCTCCAATCCTTCTCTAGTTTCCTCACATGGTCAACACGTTGCTCCTGGCTTTTCACGTCACGACCTTATATTTTTATCCTATGTCCTAAAACCCCCTAAACCTAAACCTACGTTCCAGTACAGGCGTGCCTTTGCGCGTATGAATTGCGAGAGGCTTCAACATGATGCATCCAGTATTGATTGGTCACCCTTGGAAGCAGCTACTTCTGTTGACGAAAAAGTTAGTTTCTTCAACAATGCTGTCGTCAAGCTGTATGACACCCATGCTCCAATCAAGAAAATTAAGTTGAAGCGCCCGCCTGCACCTTGGATGAACAGGGGAGTGCGAATGGCAATGCGACGGAGGGACCGCGCGTTTCGGAAATTTAAAAAGGATCGCTCGGAAGACAACTGGACTTTCTTTAAGGCTGCTAGGAATCGGTGTAATCAGATGATACGCAACGCTAAACGCCGCCACATTCTAAGTAACATCACTTCTTCTTCTCCTGCCGATATTTGGAAGTTCCTTGGGACTTTAGGCATCGGCAAATCGCGACATTCAGACCTTCCCAACACAATTGGTTTGGACGATCTAAATCGCCATTTCTCCACTGTTCCCATTCTAGATAGTCTAACCAAATGCCAAAGCCTTGACTACCTTAATGGTCTGACGCGTCCCAATATTAACCCCTTTGTCTTCACCCCAGTCGACCCAGGAGAGATCAGAAAGATTATCCTTTCCATTAAATCCAAAGCCGTGGGCTGCGATAATATCAGCCGCCATATGATCGTAACGGCTCTTGATCAACTCCTTCCTGCAATCTCCCACATCATAAACTTCTCCCTTTACACCGGTGTTTTCCCTTCCCTGTGGCGTAAAGCCCTCGTTCGGCCCCTTCCAAAAATACCTAACTCCTCTCTTCCTAGTCATTTTCGCCCAATTTCCATCCTTCCCTTTCTGTCTAAGGTGCTCGAGGCCAGTGTCCATAAACAATTCTCCCGCTTTATTCACCACAATTCCCTCATCAGTCCCTTTCAATCTGGTTTCAGGCCCGGGCACAGTACCGTTTCAGCTCTCCTTAAAGTGACTGACGATATAAGGCGGGGAATGGAAGACACTAAAGTTACAGTCTTAGTGTTAATTGACTTCTCCAATGCTTTTAATACCGTCAGTCACGAAGTCCTTTTATCCATCCTTTCCTATCTTATGGTCTCTCCGGAGGTGTTGGAATGGTTTTCCTCTTATCTTCGGGGGCGTCAGCAGTCTGTTCATGCTGGAGACTCCTCGTCGAGTTGGTGTGATCTTGTAGCTGGCGTCCCTCAAGGCGGTATATTATCTCCTCTTTTGTTCTCCATTTTTATTAATCTCATTACCACCGTGCTTTCGACTGCGTATCATCTTTATGCTGACGATTTGCAGCTTTACTGCCAGGCAAGTGTTGACAACATTTCCAATGCCATTGAGGAGCTAAATCGGGATTTAGATGTAGTTAAAAGCTGGTCAGATCGATTTGGGGTGTCGGTTAACCCTACGAAGTGTCAGGCCATCATAGTGGGGAGCCCCTATAGCATGAGGAAGCTGAATGGATTAACTGTGCCACCTGTAATATTCGACAACTCTGTCATTCCTTATAGCTCGGATGTTAAGGATCTGGGTCTGCATGTCGACACTTGTCTTGACTGGCGTAAGCAGGTCACGACTGTTAGTAATAAAGTCACCGGAACGTTGCGGTCGCTCTATCGGTTGAAAAACCTTCTCCCTTCACACATAAAGGCAATGCTTGTACAGTCCCTAATATTTCCCATAATTGACTATGGTGATGTGTGTTACTATGACCTGAATGCAGATCTTCTCAATAAACTAGACCGCCTTCTTAATAACTGCATTCGATTCGTTTTCAATCTTCGTAAGTATGACCATGTATCCGCGCATCGATTGCTTTTAAAATGGTTACCCATTCGTCAGCGTAGGGAGTTGAGGGCTTTGTCTATGTTGTTTACTATACTCGACAAACCCACTTCTCCTTCTTACCTGACTTCCCATTTTCAATACTTATGCTCTGCCCATACTAAAAATCTTCGTTCCACCAACAATCGTCTTCTACGATGTCCTTCTCACCGCTCTGGTTTCATTCACTCTTCTTTCTTTGTCCAGGCTGTCTTTCTTTGGAATGCGCTCCCTCTGAACATCAGGACGGCAACCAGTCGATTATCATTTAAAGTGAAGGCACGTGAACATATTCATAAGAAGTTGGCAGATTCGTCCCAGCGCTGATTTGCTGGATTCGTTTTCTCCTCTACCTATCGTTATTTCTCTTCACGAAGTTTATTTTGTTTATATGTATGTATCTATGTATCTATATATTAGTATTTATTCTTTTTCGAGTTATTTATCAATTATATTGCACCTGCCATGTTTTGTCTCTGCATCACCCTAAGGTTGACTGGTAGAAAATGCCTCAGGCATTAAGTCCGCCTTTGTACAGTATTTTTTACTTGTGCATAAAGTTTTAATAAATAAATAAATAAATAAATCGATGTGGTTTTCTTTTCAATTTTACACAAGTCAATCCTGCAACGGTGTAGGCTTTTCAGTAAAAAAACCATAACTTTGTAGCGTCATTTTAGATATTGTAAGACTCGTAAGGTGTTCTCACACTGTTTCGTTATGAAACTTTTCTCCGGGGTCAAACAAAACATTGTCGCCGTCTGAATCTTACGAACATGAAATTTTTTTGTTACGTTTTTATTTTTCGTTTAGTTTTTTCTTTCTAATTGGTATTAGTTTCAAATATTCCTGCCACAATTCAAACTTTAAGGTATCCTTTGTCGATTATATGTATAACGAAATTTTGAACAATAAAATGTTATCTGATTCTACTACGACAACTTATCATTATACCGCCACATATTTAATGGAAGTATAATTGTCTACATAATACCATATTACGATGTATAATAGGAAAATTAGTTTATAACTTGAAATGAAACTCAATAGCGAAGCCAAGCCCCCGACGGACATAAAGATATTATCTTGAAATCGCTGAAATGAAACCTTCCAAATATAACTTCAATAAGGTGAAATCATATAGATCAATTGAAGAGTAGGATTTTTCAGTGTGTATTTTTCAATGTGTGATATAATTATGTATATCAGTTTTCAGTTTTATTGAGAAATAAATGTAACCACATGTGGTTTGCTGTTGTAACATAATATGTGGGCGTAAACAGGCCGGCAGATGGTCGCCGACCGTACAACAGGCATAATGGCACTGATTAAACTTAATTAACTGAAGCCATTTACACGCGGCGGGGATAGGGCGCGTCGAGCTCCCACCGTCACACGTCATGCCGTGCGTGTCGCCACGACGCCGCGCGTCGCTTGCGTTACCGCCGCCCAACGCAACGCAATGTAAGGCATCGGTCACTGACATCACTTACAGACTGCTCAGACTGTTCCTCACGTAATAGTAATGTAACAACATTAATTCAGCACTGCCACTAGCGATAATTATAATGTCAAGCCAATTAATATGTTTGTCGACCTTGTTTACAATGCCAATATGCAAACAACCATATAGGAACAGATTTTATTTAAATGTTAAAAAACCTTTTAGTTCATTACAAATGTATTCAGGTCGGACTCACCTAGGGAGTTGGAAAGTTAGGGGGTCGGGCAGCGTTAGTGATGGGATCGGCGTCGGTGGGGCTTCTGCAGCGGCCGCGGGCCGACACGGAGCGGGAGCGTCGCGGGCCGCTCGACGCCGCCCGCGAGATTTATCGCGCGGCCGCACGCAGCTGGCGCATTGCCCATCGCCCTCGCGCCCTTTTATCACCGAGTAAAACACGCCCGTCGCGTTAATTTGTTTGTTCTGACGCGGTCGAGCTAATGAATCGCCCCGAGCTGGACCCATGTCCACGCGCGACCCGCTCTGAATTAAACGTTTACACCCTTAAATTGGTACGGACCTGCAAATAAATCGTTAATCACGTTATTTGATATTCATTGCTAAGATTTTATTGATGTTCTAACGAACTTTCGTTTTTATTTCTAATTTATAACAACTTATCTCAATGTTTGGGAGGCGCAGCCAGGAGTGTGGCTCAAGGAGAGACCTTAATAAGTAAGGCCCAGTACCTAGTTGGTGAAGTTGGGCTGTAGATTATGATGCTGTCAAAGTACTACTATGAGAAGCGGTTTAGAATTTCAATTTTCGAACTTTCTTTAAACATAACGTATCTACCGCTAAATAAATATGTGGAAGAATAGTAGCGAGATTTGTGTTGGAGTTAATTTACAATACATTATTTAAGAGGAACTCCCAGATCCATGTATTGTAAATTAACTGTAGAGTGATGGATGTATGAAATCAAATTAAATCTCTCTGTATTTCGACAGACAAACTCTGTTTAAATGTGGCATCAAAAGTAGGTGATGTCTAATAAATATGTTGAGCGCACTGATTTAGAGCGAGTGAATCAGCATAGCTCAGGTGAGGTCGCATTCCGGCGCGCGCCGCCCTACCTGCGCGCCAGAAATACTCCCGCGCACCGCCCGCCCGAACCAACTCTGCTACTCATTTTATTTTCGGCAGACACTCGCTATTTGCACAAGCATTCCTGGATTTGATAGCTTTTGTTATTGCGGAAACTATGTATAACATTACATAACTATTCAAAACGAATTGCTCTTCATCAGCGTCATAATTACTATTTCTTATTCATTTAAAAGCATTCGACATTGGCGCACAACAAGAAGTTGATAAAAAATCTAGCATACGTGAGTATGCAAAAAGTATGAATACTTAATAAATAAATTCTTTATTGCCACGAACAGGTTTAAAAAAAATGACTATGTATTAGGTATAAAGTTTTAATTGTATTACCTAGCGTAGACTTAGATTACGTACATGAAAGACCAAATACCTACTATTTACTCATATTATCATGTTAGACAATTTTCCTTTACGTGCGCAGGTTTTTGAAATTTTGGGGCGTTCGTTTGTATTTTTGGCATTATATATTGGTAAATTTTAAATTATCAGTTTGATCTGAATATAGGTATTTAATTCTTTAGCGTATTACCGCTGCTTATTTCACTGTAAACATTTATTTCGTCTTGCCGGGTTCACCACTTAATTAGGTGCTGCTCGTAAAACTGTCTTCCTCATCTTATATTTACCGCGTTTGCCCTTTTTATTATCCGATTACATGGGCCGCGCGGTTTGCAAAGCGTTTTCCTACGCGAGGGGAGCAGTTTCATTTGTTTCTTCAGAAATTACTTCAGACCGTCTCGCACAGCGCCAAACGCGGCCCTTTGTAGAAAGTGAAACGACTCACTTCAAACAACACGTTAACGTTATAATTAGCTAAGATTATTGTCGCACTCGCTGGTAGTGTCAAATCAGGTAATTAATGTTCACACCGATATGATTGCGGTTGGTCAGGGGCTTATCAGGACGCCCGTTGGGAGATGCTCATGCCGCGGTGTACAGATAATGGAACTTCGCTTATTCATTTCATTTCAGACGTGTGTAGGTATGTGGCGCAGTTAATAAATAAAGCATTCGCAGTTTAATGTTTGTACTGTAGATGCGCAAATACGAATGTGTAGGTACATTCATATTTGCTATACATAATATTTGATAATCGGCTGAAGCGATGCGGATGGTGTCGGTCGAGGAATAGCGTGGCGTTGCAATTAGCAGGGCACTCGACGCGCTCCCCGCAAACCATGGCACGGAGTCCACTCGTGTGTCGTCGCGCAAATTAAAACGCGACACTCGACCCGATCGCGTCCTCAAACTGCAATTCGTTCATCGAATGAATCGTTTAAACAACAAAAAAAAACAACTCGTATATAGTTAAGGGTATCGTATTTCATGGACTGATTAAACAACATTCAAAGTCTTCTACTGTCATTCGTGAGTATTCGACAGTCGTCGTTCCGGGTCGTCAGAAGCCCGAAAGTCTGACAAAAAGTCTTGCCAAGGAGAATCGTGTTATCCAGTAACTGGGTTGTGGATGTCAGATAGGCAGTCATACCATGTAAAATACTGGTGTAATACAGCTGCATGAGCTGCATCCGGTGGGATTGAAAGCCGACCCCGACAAGAGTGCCTTTTATGTGCTTATTTGAAATAAATGATTTGACAAAAAGGCTAGACTGATCATGATCATTGTGATACCTTTTAGTTCACTTCATTGATGACCTAGGCTCAAACCAACAGCTAAACGAGTCTTCTTTCTTAAAACAAACAAACACACACACAAATTAACACTTTCCGGGACACTAAACCCAGACGTTATAACCATTAAACTTCTATAAATTTTTAATCGTGGTCTTACAGTGATTCGGTCATAATAATCTGTGAACGAGTTCAAATGCTCATAATAATATTATTTTAAATTTGATCAAAATTAGCAGATAAATAAGCTTCGATGTCAGTCTTGTATAATTGGTTTCGACAAACTAAATACATAATTAAACAAGAGCACTATCTTTTCGAACGGGGCTGTATATAGCAACTTGTTGGGTTGGGCGTAAGACAGTAAGACTAAGAGATTTGTGGTTGGGCCCGGTCGGTTCGGAGGTGTTCCCACGGGCGCGCCTCTTCGTAATTGAGAGCGCCCGCGGGCCGATAATTGTGCTCGCGCGAACCGACCGCGCCTGAACCTTCTCGATGCCGCGTAAATCATGCCCGTTACTCTCCATTACCTCATAATATCAAATTGACTTGCGAGGATTTTTGCCTCATCCTCTGGCTTTTGTTTCTCTGCGAAGTTGTATTTATTTTTAAGATATTGCTTGCAGTAGAATAATTCCCCAAGGAAGTTTAAGTAACTTCAATTGTAATCAGATAGGCTAGGTTATTTTTATTTTAAACTAGAATTCCATTTCATTCTGAAAATCATTGATTTCAACTAAATCCGTATTCCGTTAATTCAAATATACAAGGGATCCCTTTTTTATCTTGTGAGGCCCATAAAAATATGGTATGGTTAAGTAGCTACTACGTGCAGTAATAGGATTATAATAATATTAAGTTATGGTGTTAAATTGCTAATGCTAGTTCACTGGGCTTTTTAAAAGCCTTGTTTTGTTCATATTAGGATGTCGAGGGTTACACCACTTGTCACAACAAGGACGTCAATGTAGTAAAGACATGCGAGCTTTTTAAACAAACTTTATCCGTCTATAAAACAGAAAGAAGGTGTGCGATAAAACGATCGCGTGACTTAGCCTCGTGCCGGAGCGTCTGTGAATGCCTTGATTAGACGAGACAACAAAATATAAAAACAACAGTTAAAACTGATGTCTTTTTTCGATTGACTGAAGCTTACCGTTATCGGCAGCATATTGACTTGATTATGGATGTTTAAAGGACGTAACCTGTAAACTGCATTGAAGTCGTGAATCGTAAGTGTGCCAGAGCAGGTGGTACCAAGTGGTTAGCTGGCACTATGAGCTTATCGGCGTGACGTCAGTCCAGGGGCGGTGCCGACGTAGAGGCATGTAGATCGCGAAATTGATTGCATGTTATCTGATGGGGCACGGGTTCTTCGCTAGCGTTTAATACGGGCGTCCGCCGCTAGGCACGCGATCCTTTTGACAGGAGAGCGTCCGTGCCCCAACCCCTTCGAGCGTGGTAATTACCGCCCCACAGCCGTGTGCAGCGGCGATGTCGCGCGCGCCCCTGGATACTATCCAATAATTACCGCGTACGATCTAACCATATTCGCACTACATTCTTGACTTATTACCTCAAAGTACCATATTACGGCATTCGATCCCCGGTTCAATCAGTGAATTTGAGTTTTTCCACTTGAAAATTCTCTTCAGCACAAGAGAATTTCCGGATTTGTGCCCAGTAAGAAAGAGTGATCATAAGACTTACACACATAACATACCTATATGGCAAGTTTTGGGTGTATAATATTAATACAACTGCTATTAAAACCAGACACTGGCACTATAATCAGGTGACAAAGTGTTACAACCTTAACAAAACATCACGCCTGTATTCCCCGAAGGGTTAGGCAGAAGTGCACCTACAGTACACCCACAACTACGACCAACATTATCATGTGCATAGCCTTTTATCAATAATATTGGGGTCTGTTTCCAGTCTCACTGGATGCTGCTGAATACCAGTATTTGATATGGAGTGATGCCTATCCGACCTCCACGACCCAGGTCCTGGAATATGATACCCCTTGGTAAGGCTACAACAGACCCACAACTACAATCATACTAGACAAAAAACGTACAGAGAAGAGACGATCCTGGCGGCAGTGCCTACCAGGTCATCTTTACCAAATGCTGTACTGTCATTCGATTTTTCGTGAGGATGTAGTATTGTACTGATCAAAAAATTGAGACCTAAATAAGTTAATAGCTTGTAAAATCAGTACCCTTGGCTTTGATAAATATAGGAATTCATCGGGAACAGCGTCCCTAGTGGATAGAGGTCCGTGTCGTACCATACCGCATCAGACTCTCCGAAAATATGCTCCAAGACCTGGACACAGGAAGTCTTTAAGGTTGGGCTAGCAAGCAGAGTCTCGCAGGCATCATTCATGGCCAACTAGCAAGCATTTCAATATCTATAGTACATACCTGTATACCCGTAACCCGATACAACCCTTAAAAAGAGGAACATATTCTTCGAACAAAATAAATATTATTTTTTGGTTTTCCTTTTGATCATTAGTTGAAGTGTCGATGTTGCGACACGAATTTAAAGGTTTGTTAAGTTTGGGAGGGTGAGTGCGGTTCTCTCGCAATTTGATTGGCGGTAGCGGGCGCGGGCGGGCCGAGCGGAGAGTCGTGGCGCGTCCGAGTTGCGCTAATTGCCCCGCGCAATACAGAAACAATGACAAAACTTAGGAGCGCTTCGGCCGTCGCCGACCCTCGACGTCTCGCTCTTTTATTTAAAATTCACTTACCCGCCTCGCAGATTGTTATTCAGCCAAGTTGCGTCAGACGTTATGAAAACAAGAATAAACTTAATTACATTCCTATTTTAAGTATAACTATACAATTATTAAAACAATGGTCCGTTAAAATGCTTTTTTCTTAAAAGGGAGAATTCTATAAGCTAGTACTTTAAAGTCAAAACATAGAACAGTCTGATTGCCTTAGTAAACATCCACATAGAGAGGCGGGGTGGGTGGTAGTCGCGGTAATTGATTGTGACATTTGATGGACATACACCAAGCGAATACCGAGCCACTAGGGACTACATTTAACTAACATCGACTCCACATGCACGATAAATATAGGTACAAAGCTACTATAGATGTGGATTGTTTAATTATTTTGCTAGTTCCAAAATAAACGGTCACAACCACATTGTTGCAGTAAAAAATAGGTACTAAAAAGATATAAAAAAAACACTGTTATGTGATTTCGGTGAAAGTTGAACAATAATGAAAAATGTTTATTCACTAATTAATTATGAACTCCTGATTTTATGATGATTGTGTCGTACTTGGTCAGTGTTGTTGACATGGCCACAAAACAAACTCACCTAGCCTAACCTTAAGCTTACCTTACCTCTGTAAACTAAGCCCGCCCTAAACTTTTAAGGTACGTCTAATAACGCAAGCAATTTGTGGGTCTCCCCTTGTTTGCATTCTTGCTTTACCTACTAAGGTGATTTGATGATTTTGACTTATTCAACTTGTTGGGATTGTGTTGACCCTAGTGGAACAGTCGACTCCGCTTTCAAGAATTATTAATGATTTACATCCAGATTTGTAACATTTGCACAGCTTCTTTCGTGCAATGTTAAAGCAACCCTTGTGCGCACCTTAGCGCAAAATATATGTTTTAAATTTCGTCTGGTCTGTTTTCAAGAGAGAAACGCTTATAAAAAAATAAATCAATGAGTATAAAATAAACGAGCAGCGGCTTCATCGTGGCGATATTAAAGCTCGGTTTCACTGCCATCGAGTGAAACTAAGAACATTTCTCTCGCGAAAGCCACGTTACCAGTCTGCTATGTACTCACACCCGCTTATACACCCGCTTATAGGTTATATGAGTTAAGGTATTAGTCTATAGATTCAGTACCCAAAATAACCTTAACATCTGCAGTCCTGGTTCGAGGTTATTGTTCAAAAAGACACAGTCTTCTTACTTTTTTTTTGTATTGATAACATATTAAGGTGCTCCAATTTTTTTTGTCTACATTAATAAAATCAAAACCTAAATTTAATGATGCAAACGACAGAGCTGTTAAAAATATCAGTTGATTAGTAGCTTGTGTGAGACTGTAAGTCGTAAGTCTAGATAGATATTAATATTGTTGACTAATCGGGGTCTTAATTTTCCATGTTTTAAAAGTAAGGCAGTGGTCCAATAAGACAAAAGCCTTAAAGCATAACTGAATAAAAATGAGTGAGCGAAGATAAATTTCTGATGAAGTAGTAGCAGTCGTAATTTTAGTAGCGGCATATAAAGATAATGGTCACATATGAGAGGTCGCAGTTATTGCTAAGTGATATTGATTGCCAGTGGTGAGGTCGCGCGTTCGCTCTTCGGAAGAGCACGCGAGGTGAGAGAGATGTTTTTATTCGTCCGACACGTCCACGGCCGCTCGTCTCGACGATGTGTCGTCCTCCCACGGGACACTGGCCTTACTTCCGAACGGAGATATTTATAGCCGCCCCAGAAGCCGCTGTTACCTAATGTAACGTTTTATGGTGGCCCTTATTACGGTTACCAGGCCTGTCTATACCTTGCATTCGTACTTCTACTCTGAAATTTTATTTATTCAATCGATCCGGATAAATATTGAGTTTTGTTTTCCTACTAAAATAAGAAGTGATAGGGCTACGAAGCCTTCCACCAAATAGCAAGCAGCGGTCACTAGCGGCTCGCAAAAATGCCATGTCGAAGATATTCTTTGCAGCAATCGTAAATTGGGCAGGTCCCCGGGGTACGCCACGGCCGCCTCCAGTGCCGCATACGCTAATCGTAGGCGGCCACCCGCCGCGCCGCCGCCTGTGCTCGGGCCTCGCTTTCCTCTGTGTGCCGCGTCGTAATGGCCGCGAGAAAGCCTCTTTTGTTACGCTAGCGATTTGTTATATCTCGCCGCGCTTTTCCGAGATATACCTGCTTTGACTCGCGTAATTGTTCTTTCGAATCGGTGGTTTTGTTGTGTATAAAATGCTTTGTCACATAAATCTGTTAAGTTGCCCTTTATAGTCGGTATATACTTGGTTTCATTGTTAATAATCCACATTCATTAGCATGCCGTTGAATCGATTTAGAAATGAGTCATCTTGTTTTCCTTTTAAGAAAATAAATTAAGTAAGTAAAGATTGCCTTCAAAAATAAGATTTCTATTTGCACAGACAAATGAATAAAGTCAGTAGTTGGTTGTCATGACAGCTTGAGTTAGCTCAAGTATATTATGTGTTAGGTGCGAAGCCGTACTCGCCACGCTCGGCTGACTCCCCGGCCGTTCAACTTGCTGTTGTGCTCGGTTTGCAGTTTGCTGCTCGAGAACCATCACTTCCTACATTCCTCTAACAACACACATGTTACTCATAACAGTACTCCAAGATAATTGTTAATTTCTCTCAAGTCAAGGAAAAGAGAAATCTTGCATTAATATTAAGGCCACATTAATGAACTTGATTTATGCGTAGGTACAAAGTATAATTTAATTAATTAGTTAAATATTAAACTGGAAAATTATACCACCATATGCTTGCATCGCTGGCATTGTTGTTTTGTTGGCGATAGAATTACAGGCAGCTTTGTCCTAAAGGGCGCCAACGCATCCCCGAACGTGGAAGATGCCTGCTTAAAGGGGGCGTGTCCACTCTCTATGAGAAATATGCTTTTTACCCGACTAGGGCGAAGGAAAAAGAAGGGTTATGATTTTGACCGGTATGTATGTATGTTCATCTGTTCCCTCATAATTTCTTAACTTCTTGTCATAACCTACCTGTGTTCTGTGGGTGTACCTGCTACAGGTACACCTCTGCCCAACCCTTCGGGGAAACAAGGCGTGATGTTATGTTATGTTCTTGTCATAATTTGACATGCGGTATCGTTGGAAGCGTCTTGATTGTCCGCTGGTTGGCTATGTGACGTTTCACATTGAATATGGCGCCCTCTAGTGTCAAATGAAGGGGCTAAATAATAATTAGCACATTAAAAATAATACATAATCCCATAATAAATAAATCAAATTAAAACTTATAAAAACTAAAACCACAAAAACGCCAACTATAAAGGTATAAATAAGACATCACAGACAGATCATTTAAAAATCCAGAGTCACTCGTAATCTGTTCGATTTAAGCCCGACGATTTTAGTTTTTAATTTGACAAAGATACTACTACTGCATGCTCAAAAAGCCTTCGTTTATATACTTGGACTTAGTATTCAGTAACCTGCCAGTTGGACGGATAGGTACCAGTTTCTGAATAAAAAAGGTAGCGAGGTCAAAAAAAAAAGAGCGAATTAGAATGAACCTTATAGGTAATGACTGATTTCGCATCTGTTAAAAGTCAATGGACTGGAAATACTTTTGCTGAGACCATGCATAGTTATAAATTATGCGTTATTTTGACGCATTATAAAGTTCGTAAAATAATATTCGCTAATATTCCTATAGACCAAGCACATTTATTCAAATATTTTACCAATGATTCTTTTCGCAAATTTGTTCACTACCTGTAGCATGTTAACATTATTTTGCTTCGAACCGTTAAGTCCACTGGACCAAAAAATGTAAAAGAAAAACTTACATATAAGAAAACTCTTTCAAACGATGTGTAATTTATATTTATTAAAACTTTTATTTTCTTACGATCATACTGACCCCCTAAATAAATCTAAATATTTTTTGCATAGATCTAGAGAAAAGCGTCTGACTGGGGCGGACAAAAAACGATCTTATAAAGGTTCCGTTTTTTCTTCGTTCGGAACCCTAATAACAACACGATTTTTATGTTTCAAAATCAGCTAATGTTTATTTCTTCTAAAGTAAATTCTTCATTTTAAACCAAGAAATACGTCAAAATTCTTAGACTTCGCCCCTGGCCAAATAATGATATAGCCCCGTGACATACTTTGCTGTGTGACAATTTACGCCGTAAGGGGTTGTTCTCTGCCTCACGATGACTCGGCGACCGCTCGTTACTGTCTCACCTGTCCTACACGAAACATCCCCTACACAGGCTTGATGTTTCCACTAATGATCTCGTGTCAACACATATTTTTAATAAACCTAGCCTTGGTAAATATTTGTTTTTTCTGTTAAGCAATCTAATCCTGTAACGCAATGCATAATGACTAATTACTTAGCCGCCTCTGTATGCACGCAACAACACAGTATCTGCAGCCTTTTTTTTACATTGTGGTAGCAAATATGCATATGATGTAAATAGACTTTTTACTTCGGCGCCACTATTCATCCCAGTTCATTGTTCTTCGAAATTGCTCTCCGCTGAGAATAGTGCTTTTGGGTCTAGCTGTTAGTTGCCTTTTTCACCGACAATGTGTGTACCTAAACAATCTAAAGATATTTTCACTATGTGGACTTTAATCAACTTCGTGAGATAGAGAGTTACTCTATTTCTAATACAAACATATGTGAGAAAAAGTCACAGAAACCAATTTTACATAATTAACTCCGAATTTGAATTTTAAAATCACACCTTTGTCCTATAAGGGTAGGCAGAAACTACAGAACAACACGTGCTAAATTATTACATACTCATACATTTTCCACATTGACACATTTGAGGATGCTGATTTATTGTCATAATTTCCTCCACCCAATATAGCGACATAGACTTGTCGTTGATCCACGCCTCTTATCAGTTCATTATAATTTTCATTTAAAATAGCTTAGGAGAAATGGGCCAGACATATTGTATACGTATGTATAATGCGCATGAGTTCAATTGCAAAAAAATTACATTCAATATTATGTCTGTCTTTTGTTAAGGGGAAAAGAGGATATTGAAGATCCCACTTTCCTAGGTCCTACCAAGCTTACTAAAAGGAAGTTCTTAAATTTTCTCTCTTGCTGTATTTGATTTTTACGCACATCAATGTTCTCTAAGTGTGACGGGAGCTGAAATCTACTTCACAAATAATAACCATAACTGGAAAGGAGTTTCGTCAGTCTGTGTATTAAATTATCAAGGCTTCATTAAACGTTTGATGAATATGCAGTTATGTAGTACAGGCAAAAAAAGAGCAGATTTATACATTCGGCAAGGGGTGCGCCAAAGTTCACCTAAATTTTCAACTCCGATAATTGGAAATCCGAAAATGTTTTTCCTAAAATTTTTTATCCTAACATACACAATTCCTAACTACTCTGTCTCTAATGTTCATAATTCCGAAGCATTCAACTTCATAATGTCAGTAGCAATAAACATCTATTATACTTTTATTTGTTTTCCTATATTTTCTCAACATAACCATCTTTTACACTATTATTCACAGTCATATATTTTTTGTTTAGATTAGGATTAGGTTAGGTTAGGTTAGAACTGTGACCAACTACGCGCGAGCCGAGCGAGCGAAGCGAGCGGTGCCGCGGCAGCGGCCGGCGAGCGCTACCTCGAAATTGGTCGCGAAATTTTTCTAAGTATTTTTTTCATAGTGCCCCCAAGACGACATTTTGACCTGAATTTCATTCATTTAAGACAAAAATCAGTGAAACGACCTTTAATCATTCTAAACAGTTGGTTTTAAGACATAATTATCTCAGGTATAGTTATAGTAATAAATATGTAACAACAATAACCAAAAATAAAATGGCTAAATGTAAAAACGTGAACAGTTGTTTTGTAATCACAAGAAATAGTTTAAAAACAAACCTTTTCCTTCAAAGCATCTGGTTCTTGATTATGTTCTCTCAGTAGGATAAAAGCGTTTTATGATAAAAAACAGTAGGAGTTTAAATATATTTACATTAATGATATTATTAATTACAATTTTTGGAAATATGAGTGTTATGAACATCGCCGGTAGCACTACAAATAGTATGAATGAAAACTTTAGGATGAAAAATTTTAGGAAGAGTGATCATTCGGATTACAAATCATTAGGAAGAACAATTTCGGGTAAAGAACTTTAGGTGAGCCAATATGGACCCTTCGGCAAGATATGTTTTCATTTAGGTATTCGATTGGATTTCTGCGTGATTACTGTCGATTATGGTGGCAAAAATTAAACAAAACTAAAGACAAAAGACACCAGACTTCCGAAACTAAAGTTAATTTTCACTTTGTAGTGGTATTTTTGAAGTCTATTGAGGTGTTGGACAAAGTTTTTTAGCATTACTATTTTATTTTATCACAGATACATAAAAAAAATCCTTTCATACGTTTTGTATGAAAGAATGAAAGGATTTTTTTTTTAAATACAGGCTACAGTAAAATTTTCACGATTTATACAAACGCAGAAGTATAATATTATATTCAAGAATTGGTGTTGGTTTTACATGTTATAAAGTGCATATTTTGCGATCAGCAGTTTTATCTGCATTCGCAAATAGATAGCCGATAGAATGATAAAGTGTGTTTAGCTGTATCTAGTTGTTTACTCGACAGCGGTAAAAGGTTTGCGAGTCCCTCGCGGCGCGGGCCCGCTTGTTTTCATTTCGTTATTTACTTTTAATTTGGCAGCAAGCGGATGATGCGGTGGGTGGGGGCGTGTCGTGTGAATAATTGAGCCGACACAGAGTCGAGTGTCGGACCGTCCGTGCACTCGGCGGAGGTGGCCTGGTCGCGGTCAAAAGTCATTGTAAACGTGACACAAATGGACAACATCTCATTCAAAATACTTATATCTTAATGTTAAATGAAATGACATCTAAAAATAACACACACGTGCTTTTAATTTTACCAGTTGCTTTTCTTTAAAAAAAATCGTCTAAGTAATTCGTTCTATTCTAAACAGACGTAAACGCGACAATGTATGAAACCGTATAATTGACGTAAGTCATTCCGATGACATAAATGCCTTTATGCTACGAAGTGAGTCTATGTCACACACCTACAGTTCATTCACAGTTATTTTACCTCTGCCAGCAGCAACTCAACCTTATTTTACGAAGTTAAAGATCACTGTGATTATGACAGACTTGTCAGTGGCAGCAATCTAACAGCAACCTTATTCCATCAAAAACATCACTGTGATTTTCAAACCTATTCAGGTGGAGATTCACAGATGACTCCGCCCTGGAGTGTAATGTGGTGCTGCTCCCCAACAAACAATGGGGCACTTAATATCGAGTCCAGTCCTGTTATCTGCACGATGCAGGAGCTGATGGACGCTACTGATGGAGCCAAAGACTGTGATTTTGACAGTAATGCAAAATTTGAGGTAAACTAAGTTTGAAAGGACTGCAAATATGTTAGCCATTTCAGTGACATCACTCGCTCGTTTTTTGGTTTGTATTACTTTACTCTTAAACTGAGCAGTAAAAAAAAAGTATAGTCAAACTCGGAATAGAAAAATCAACAAATTGAATTTTAGTTTTTTAAAGTAGAAAGTAATAACACTCAATTTAAATTGTAAAATAACCGTTATAAAGCCAAGCTTTAACAAATTATGCAGTGTCAACGGGTATGCTAAATTTCAAGACGACACCAGTAACCGTTGAAGAGTTGTCCCTTGCGGAGACTGCTACAGCATCATGCCACCTACCAAATAAAATATTTTGTCATCGTAACGTTACCTCTATACGCAAAGTTTTAATTTGACAAGCCAAGAGGGAATTGTCCGAAAATGGCTTGCAGGATGACATCATAAAAACAACTATTAAAAAGCCATAGCATAATAAGTCTATAATGTTGCCACTGCTGGGACACAGGCCTCCTCTCTGTGATGGAGTGGGCTGTAATATACCACGCGGGCCCAGTGCGGGTTGGTAGAAAAAGCTATAGGTAAACTAATATATAACACAATGATAATGTAAATAGTATTTTAATAATATCTTTCTTTTTAACGTTGTACGTTATTGTATAACAGTGCGATTGCATTTCCAATTGTTGAGACCAAAGAATTACAAAGTTCATTTAAAATGTTTCATTTGTAAATGCCGAGCAAAAGAAAGTTAATTACGTTCGCTAGAATGACAGTCGCTGTCCGGATGGACTACTTCCTAAAATCCTTTGAATTGTGGAATAATTGATGATGCAGATTTCTTCCATTTGTGTTTGTGCTTATTTATTAGTACTTAGGTACTTGTTGTTTTCCATTCTTAAGTGCCTATTTTTATAACAATTAAGAATATAGAGAGCATTTTGGTGGCTCAGTGACAGCAGTGGTGGCACAGTGGTAACGGCCCCGACTTATGAGTTGTAGGTCGTGGGTTCGAACCCAAGCAGGCGCTTTACTCTGTGTAAATAATTTCATCACCACTGCTCTCAAAACGGTGAAGGAAAACATCGTGAGGAAACCGGCATGTCTTAGAACCAAAAATTCGAAGATATGTGACATCTACCAACCCGCAGTAGGCCCGCGTGGTAGATTACGGCCCATTCCCTCTCACAGAGAGGAGGCCTGTGTCCCAGCAGTGGGAACATTAATAGGCTGATTATGTATGTTTATGTAAGAATATAAACCATTCAATAACATGAAAGTCACAAGTACTTAAATATTTTTACAGGAACAAGTGGAATATGTAAATTTTCCCGGATTTTAGTTTTCCAATCCACAAATTGGAATCACTCTAGTATCTGTCGCTTTTTTCAGTGTTTTTTGTTTAAATACAACATACTATATTACTATAACAAGTTTCAAATTAAACAAGAGAAACATTTTTCGCAGAAAGGATTGAAAATAGGTGGACCCTAAAACATTTCGAAAAGGCTCAAAGTATAAGTATTCATTAGGGTCCAAATCTAAACATATCGTATCGCGTAACAAAGAAAGAATAATTTTTCCACACATTTATTTAGCTGATTTGTAACATCATCTTGTTTATAAGCGTTGTATGTAAATGAAAACCGCGTTTTCGAGGTCGGGGGTGCGACGACGACGTGGCTCGCGTGCTGTAAAACATTAGGTCGCTGACTAGGAGTTCACGGGGGGCTGGCTTATTGTCTCGCGTCTATTAATACCAGTGTTTATGGCAAATTAATTTCTGCGGCATACACATTCTACTTCTTAGATGTGCCGCTACCTGAACTATTAATAGAGGTTATTGCGATTCCTTTTCAGCTAACTTTATTCAGGTTTTTCTTTTCAATTTCATCTTTTTGTATTCTTTGGGTAAAACAACATTTTTAAGTGTAACACTTTCCTGAACGATAGGACCGACTGGTAGAATCGAAATATTTTTCCAAGTTTTATCATTGCTTCGAAATATCTCTTGGGAACAGTCTTATAAATTGGATTCAACTTTGAATCACGCACTTCGATGACATTTTCTTTCGCCGAGTTTTGTTTCGGGAAAAGTTATTTAAAGAATTGTATATCCTAATTATCGCTAAGGTTTGTTCCTGCGAGTTCAAACCAAGTTGCCTATGGGCCGTTAATTATTGAGAGTTCGTTAATTGTTTGGAAGTTGGTGTTGTTTAGAGACGGAATGTTTGAATTATTGAAAGAAGGAGGGGCTTTAGAATATTGGTCACGTGGCGAATAGAACGACGCCTCGTGCATCGCAAACTCGCTTGAACTAATTTTCAGGACCTTATTCAATGGTCCCTATTGTCTTGCGTTAATTGCTTACCAATTGACGACTGTTTTCTTAACAGCAAGCATTTCAAAAGAAAGTTCGTTTTTATTGGTATCGCCTATACTTAAGTAATCTATTCCAATTTATGAGGTACATTGGAATAGACTTACGTGTATATTTGTAAATATATTGTTATGTGGGAACTGGATCCGGTTGTCACTATATTTGAGAGTTGGAAAAGTGGGACGAAAGTAGTCTGCAAAGCTTTGTGGATGCAGGGCGACCGCTGCAGCAACGGTGTTTGTTGACGAGTCTGTAGGCGGCGCGAGAGGGGCGCGGGTGGCGCGGCCCGCGGCAGGTGCGCGCCGCGCCAGTTCCGCGACTCTCGCCGCTCGGATCCCACGTACCTCGTGAGAGACATGTAGCTCCGACCCGAGCTTGCCGGTTGTGAAGTGACTTCGGTGTTGTGTTTTGAAACTTAAAGTGACTTAACTGTTAGTACTATGGTGGTCTTAGAGGGCGGCGGGGCCCTACTCGAGCCGGCGCTCGCGCTGGACGGTGCGGCTGCCGCATGCCTAGAGCGCGCTTATGCACAGGCGGATGTTTCGCTAAAACTTTTACCAAAACGTTATATCAATTTACACCAGTGGTTGTCGCCAGTGACGACGTCTGTCACAGCCGCCGCTGCTGCTGGAAAAGATCTTAAGCTGCAAATTGTAAGAGCTTTTCCTTTAAGTTATTAATGTGTCATTGTTTATACCAGTATATACGTACGACATTGTTTATTTACTTTAGAGAAGGTATTTGTTAATTTGGTCTCCTAAAAAGATGTTTAGGAATCCGTTCTCAATCGCTCAGTTTTTTTTGCAATGTGACCTTTGACATTAAAAAGTGTGAGCTTTCAATATAAATATTTGATCAGTATTGAATTAAGCTATTTCTACCTGTATGTGGTACTAACAATTTCTATCACATTTATGTGAAATTCACAAAATAAAATATATTTCTAACAAACATAGATAGATATCAGTAAAGCCTCCGTTTGTTTACTTATTTTATAAATGGTAAGTACTTATCCATGTAGACATAACTTAGTTTAGTCCTGAATTTCTTAAGTTTCGTCATACTCGGGGACCATCTTTTAATGGACATAATTAATTCGTATTATTTTTACACGAGACTGATACACGAAGAATTTATCATGGAACCCATATGTCCGAACTTAGCGCCACTAATTTGTCTGAGATAGGTTTGTTTGTAAACAAAGCTTACCTTCGTAAGGTTTAACACAGGGTTTAACATAGGTAATAAGAAGCTAGGTATTGTGTGGAATAAATTATCTTGTACTTGATTATTGTGCTGCCTATAATTATTAATATCTTCAAAAATATATGCATTGAATACATAAAATAATCATCACCCTTTTACAAGTCGATTATTATTATAAAGATTTTCGATGTCTTATTATTTTCGACAATTTTTTTATATAAAAACAAGTACTCTAACGAGTGTCACTGAGTTAATAGCTCTACTTAGTGCACTAATTTACCTGTAAAATACCTTTACCATATACCTATAGTCTGCACTTATACATAGCCAAATTACAGCACTTCTGAAATACGGTTATCATTGTCAAGCCTCCCTAATAGTTAGGTTCGTAACGTGTCCTATAGCAGTCGTGAGCAATAAATCATTTTCAAAAAACTTCGTCGACATATTAATTGATCGATGACCGAAATTTGAAAATGCAACTCGTTCTGTCTTTGCAACTACTGTAGAAAAATAACGTTTGCCACCAGTTGAATAAAACCAAAAGATTTGTTGTTATTTTCAGTCGCAGTAAAATGAAATCAGCTGATTCAACAATGTGACGGTGAAAAAAGGGATCCATATCCGTCTAATTATCAGTAGACTTTACACGAGCAGACCGGTTTAAAATTGAGAAAACTTATTTAATGAGCTTTCTTTGATTTTCTATTTTCCGTAAAAGAAAACAATACATTTTGAAACACAGTATGAAAATCTATCGAACTGTTAGAGATTCCATACTTATGCAGATTGCAGTACACCAAACTAGCTAAACGAGAAATAGGATTCTGAATTTTATGAGTGAAAAAGCTAAATGTATCACTCACGAATAGTGATGGGCAATTCTCGAGAATATTCTCCTTGCGAGAACTTTGCTGTTAAGTTCTCGAGAACATTCTTTTGGTAGGGAATTTACGAGAATTTAAAAATTGGATGACTTTATTGAATCGGTTTTTTTTTAGAGTAATAGTTTTTAGTGCATTTGAACGTTTTACGAAGTTTGAGTTTAAAATAAACTACACCACAACTTAAATTCTCAGTAAATTCTCCTGAGCGAGAACATTCCCGAGAATATTTCCGAGAAAATTCTCATAAATTCTCTTAAATTTCGTATGGTAGTAATGTTAAAGTCCGATTTCTGTATTAATACGAACTTTATGAGTTTAAAATAATCAGCATTAATAAAATGAATAAGAAAACAACATTATAAGAAAGGTTTATGGTGCAAATAATTAAAAACAAAATAACAATTAAAAATAATTTTGACGCAACTAAAATCGAATTTGACAATCGCGACTCCATGTGGTACTTGTTTGCTCTCCCTTGGGACGTGTTTTGATATGGAATTTTTCACTTTTTGTATGGAAAATATAAAAAAATATTACCTACATGTTGAGTTTTGGGGGTTTAAGGGTTTTATATAATGGTTTTTGCTTATATCTCGAAAATGGTGCGTCCTACCGCAAAAATAATGAAATTTTCGACCCCCTTTAGGAACCCCTTAACCCCCTATATTCCAACACCTTGGTAATAATTTTTCAAATTTTTCATACAAAAAGTGAAAAATTCCATATAAAAAAATTCACAGGGTAGAGAATCGGCACCCAAATGCCTCTAAACTAGACTAAAAATCACTAAAATAAACTAAATTTTAGTCCTGTCAAACGAGGATTTCCCATTCTGAAATAGACTAAAGTGACACAACTTAACTATATTTTAGTTTGACAGCACTAAGATTGCACTGAGATAACAGTTTAGTGAAAATGGCAATTTTGCTATTCTGAATTTGACGTTTTTCACCTTATAAATTTAGTGTATCTGTCTAAATGTGATTATTTTTAAACGCGATTAAAAACAAGTGGAATAAAATAAGTTGGCATTAACTAAAATTCACACTAACACTTCGACTTCAGTGCAAAAACAGTACAATTTTTTTTTTCTTTTGCTTATATCTCGAGAATGGTGCGTCCTATCGCAAAAATAATGAAATTTTCGACCCCCTTTAGGAAACCCTTAAAACCCTATCACCTGACATGTTGGTAATAATTTTACATATTTTCCATACAAAAAGTGAAAAATTCCATATAAAAAACTTTTTATAAAAAAAGAACAACCGACTTCCAAAAAAGACACTACAAAGTCAAAAATAACTTTAATTTCGGAAGTCGGTGTATTTGGTTTTGAACTTTCGTTTTTTGCCACCGACTTCCGAAATTAAAGTTATTTTTGACTTTGTAGTGTCTTTTTTGGAAGTCGGTTGTTCTTTTTTTATAAAAAGTTTTTATTTTGCACTTTTTAGTTGTGGTACCTACCCCATACAATTCAAATACCACTAACCTGCTATGTAAATAACAGTGATTGGAAGTTATCATCATATCATCCATATAAACTAAGTGGGAAAAATACGTATTATTGAAGCTAACTCAAAAACTATCCAAGTAAAGTTAATACAATTTATATGGGACCACCTCGGAAGCATACCCTTTCAAACAAAAAAACAATTTTTAAAATCGGTCCACAATTGACGGAGAAATCGCGTAACAAACATACAAAAAAAAAAAAAAAAAAAAAAAAAAAAACATACAGACGAATTGAGAACCTCCTCCTTTTGGAAGTCGGTTAAAAACACGTCAAGGCTGCCCTGCGCGCCTCCAGCTCTATAAAAAAATTCACGGAGTAGAGCAAACAATTACCACGTGGAGCCGTCACGCGATTGTCAAATTAAATTTTAGATGTGTCAAATTTTTTTTTTAATTTAAAGTTTTTTTTTTTTGTCAAAATAGCTTTAAGATTCTCATAGCCAAAACTAAGGAATTTTAGTGATAGTTTAGTTAGTTTAGTCCAGTGTACAAGAGAATCGGCACCATTGTCAAATTCGATTTTAGTTGTGTCAATATTATTTTATAGTTTTTTTTTTTTTGTAGAATATACAAAAACATAGCTTTAAGATTCTCATAGCCAAAAGTAACGAATTTTAGTGATAGTTTAGTTCGATGTACAAGAGAATCGGCACCATTTCCAGTCCGAAACATAATACAGTAACGTTTTTTCAAGTAAAGTATAAAATAACAATAAAAGATGTTTACTTTAGACCTTGAAATCAAAATATATTGTAATAAAATTTAGCAATTTTACTTCCATTTTTAAATTCTCGTATATTCTCCGTCGAAAAGAATATTCCAGAATATTGCAGAACATTCTCGATCCGAGAATATTCTCCGGGTGAGAATATTCTCCCGACGCATCACTACTCACGAAGTTGTGCAAACATTTTCGCTAATAATATCTGATTCTATTGTTATTAAATTGATTTAGCCCAGTAGGTGGCCACTCTAATTGCGTATTCAGTAGGCCAGTGGCCTGGTTGAGGTCCACTACGAGGCAGCTGTATTTTATTGCTATTGATAGCTAAGTCGTTACCGTTATTAAGCTTATGACAACGCCAAGCATGATCCATGGCTTATACGAAAAAAAAAACTGGTACTCGATTTTTTTTAATATTTTTAAAGTTTTTGTTTTCTAAGTTGACATTATATTATATAACTGATTGTGAGAATTAATATAAGCTTAAATGCTTTAAAAACGACTGTGATCAAGCATTTACATTACACTTACACCTTTCGGTTTTATCTTTTGTCTTTTCAGCAATTCCAAATATTAATATTATTGCCCTGAGTGAATCGTTGGTCATTGAACAGGCGTAGATATATGAAATAGATACCTATGAACGCCTTTTCCCCCTTTTTCTTAGCGGGTTGATGGCAATACATTTCGATTTGTTTTGCTCAAAATTCAGTATCGCAAATACAGGAAGCAGCAGGGATCACGCACCCAAGAAAAAGTTGAGGCATTATTTGAGCCTCTGGGGCACTGGGTTATAGTTGTGCATTGGCTAACGTGGGTCCTCTTGTAGCTTCGCCATCTCGATGCGGATTAAATATAATTCTGCGAATTTCTGAATACAGCATTTGCACCGGGGTCGATTTTAAGCAACAATTATGTAATCTAGAGCTGTAGATATCAACTAATTAAGCATGGACAGATCGACCCCATTCTGAACAGGCGT
This sequence comes from Conistra vaccinii, assembly GCA_948150665.1. Classification (NCBI taxonomy): domain Eukaryota; kingdom Metazoa; phylum Arthropoda; class Insecta; order Lepidoptera; family Noctuidae; genus Conistra; species Conistra vaccinii. Next base: position 8,775,972 of record OX411317.1, on the reverse strand, counting down.
ATTCACCAGCGGAGAGACAAAGCGCCATTTCAGGGGCCTTCAAAACTCACGTTTTTAAATTAGTAGACTTAGCTCCAAATGTTACTTTAGGTTACGCTTAACTACAGAAAGATTTGTCGAGTAGGTCGCACCTACTATGGCTTATAATCTCTATGTATCCACTTAACAGATTTTCCGACAGTGTCGGATCGGAATAGATGTTGTTCCTGTGCATACGCATGTTGGCATCGCGACCATGTTTGCTCCATTATGGTGTTCCAGTGTAATACAGAGCTAAGTACTGTTGACTGTATGAATTTATTTATTATGAAATATAATCACAAAACAAAAACGCCATTACAAAATAATAATGACACGCTTAGGTGATGCTGACCGTAGCGCGTAGAGTGCGAGACGAATTCAATTCTATAGGAGAAAACTTTGGAAAAGTCTCCCTTTAAAAAGCTTCACTACTTCAAAGTATTTCTCAATATTGCGATTTTCTTATTGAATATTAACATTTTAAGAGCGTTTACGTCGTACGGCATTTCATACAAACTTTCAAGCCCTTGTTTTTCGAAATGACTGAACCGATTTTAATGAAACTTCATACGCATAAGCAGGATACAAAGGTCTAAAAACGTAGTTAAGAACATTTTCGAAATGTTTTATTAAACAGATAACTGGAAATCTCTGTTTCTATGGAAAATTTAAAATCTGTCTAATTTGACTGTAACACTATTTTTCGAAAATGTTCTTAACTAAGTTTTTAGACCTTTGTATCCTGTTTATGTGTATGAAGTTTCATTAAAATCGGTTCAGTCATTTCAAAAAACAACAGCTTAAAAGTTTGTATGAAATGCTGTACGTCGTATACGCTCTTAATTTGAATTGAGTCATAATAGAAACGTTATACTTTCACACTATCGTTGCCTGTCGGAAAGAGTTTCTGGAAACTCATAACGTAACTTTATTGATTGAATGCTCAGAATTGTCAAAAAAGAAACATGTCATTATTATGACATGGTTATGTGATATGTATACTATAAGTAATAAAATGAGATACATGAACCCAGTGTAGCCAACTAGACACGGTTGATGTAGCCGCGATTCGCGCGAGTCCAACGCAGACGCGGTGGGCCGCCCGCCGCCGGCCATATCGCAACGCCCGATCTCTCCGTATTCATCGCTGCGCCCGGAAATCGCTAAATGTAGAGATACACCGACCAACCGCCTTACCTCTTAGCTTTTTGAGAGTTCACATTTACCGTCGAAAACTTACATTACACAAATTGGATAGTCTTTGTATTTCAATGTTATTCATAGCGGCTCCCTTGTAAGAACACCGGTGAAGTAAAATTCGACTAATAGATAACTGGAAAGATGTTAGATAGAAATTAAATCATGAAGCGCATTCGAGAAAATCAAATGTGTTCGGTCGGTGTAGCTTGTCTACGATCTACTCGCGGCTACGGCTACGGCGTAGGCAGGGTGTGCGACTGTGCGTACAAGTTGGTTCTCCGCAGCGCTCGTTTATTTGCGACTTCCTAGCTCTTTTGTTATGCTCTGTCGCCTGTGTCTGCTTTGAAAAATTGTAATGCAGCGGCATTGTAGACGCGAGCTGCTGCGATTGTGCACGTAAACGACGACCTATCTACTTATACCACACCCTCAAATTTATGTTCTCGAGAGTCACTGTGATCTAAAATTCACACGATATAATGCTATTAGCTTCGTGTGAACGCACCGGATCTTGTATAGTATTTATTTTGTATTGTAATTGATGTTGATAATTTAATAAATGTTTGTGTAATTAATAATGTTAGTTGGATCTTATTATTAGTTAATTAAATACCCACTACATAATCAAAATCGCATGTCATTTATTTCAATCAGACCTTCAATAAGTATTTTTGAAACCCAAAAATATATACAAAGAAAAGATTAAGAATTGTCGATTCAAATAATGTTTCTTATGGAGCAAAAAGGGTAGACGAAACTGTTTCGTTAAATACCTATTAATTATTAACAAAATCTAGCAATTCTTGTATAATATGTATATCTGAATATCGGAAACGGCTCCAAAGATTTTCATGAAATTTAGTGGTTTCGGGGGCGATAAATCGATCTAGCGAGGTGTCATTTTTAGAAAACGTACAATACTTGGTACCCAGATATCGTATAACAATTGTTAACATTTTTACACACAGTCCGGATATTTGTGGTATAGGCACAAATCTTCCAGATAAACACAAAACTGAAACAGCAGAATCTATGACAATTTGCTTGATAAGGTTACTGAAACTTCTCCGGGAGCCATGACAGGATGTTTCATTATTTTAAATATTTTTTGCCAAGGTTATTGAATAAATATACAGTGTAATATAGTACATATGCGTATCAAGTATCAATTAAAATACTTGCTTATTTCCATGATAAACTCGTTACTTTGAAATAAATAACGTAAAATATATCCTTAAATACACAGTATTAACCCATTAAACATCATATTTGACATGTATAGGATGAGCTACATTATTTCATTCTTTAACGTGTAAAAAGTTTGATAGCGTTAATTTGCATTAGGCCGTGTGTAGCGTGTGTACATACATATGTGCAGGCGCTACGAAATACACAAAGACGGTGTAGCGAAGGCGAGGGCGGGCGGAGCACGAGCTGCGGAATACATTAGCCGCCACCAGCGGTGTCGGCGTCCGTACGCCATAATATATTTCACTAGCGGTCATTTTCGACAATTAACCACATAAAATAAGTGAAATTATGCATGCGGCCGACGACGGCGTATATCACGTCCAGTTACGGGCTACGATACCTAACTACATTCATTATTCAAAGAAATGTTTCGCTCGACCAGGTCGCGTCCGGAAGCGCCGGCTCTGTTCGTGTGATTGATGGAGACCTCTTTATTTTTACAGTCTTTTTGTGTTTAATGCAGTGTTTGTTCATAAACAATAAGTTGCTTGCTTGTTTCATCTTTGGACAGCAGGACATTGCAGGCGTTGTTCTGTACCAAAACCTATTGTTGAATTACGTGAACATCTATTACATTATAAAATTAAATTTTAACATCGTTTTGAGAGTAGGTACTCCTTCATTCGTCTAGTGTCTGCAAAATTAACACGGTCATGTAGGAACATACATTCCTTGCATGCGAAAGTCCTAAATACCTTTTCATATAAGCCTTTACTTCAACCGGACCTCTCAAACCGTCGGATTCATTTTCTCTTGCAATTTCCTACAATTTCCGGACAGCGTTTGGTACGTTGATGTGCTGGAAAATTATTTTCATGTAAATCTTGCTTGTGCGCGCCTATACACGCGGCTCATGATAAAGGTAAACACGGTGAGTTTCACTTTGAGTTTCTACAGTTATTAACACAATTATCTTTACGTAAAATATCACTGAAAGACTTTTTAATTTTTGTACTTAGTGATAAAATGTGAACGGTGTTTCAAGTTCAAGCACGAGATCAACGTCCTGCTGTGTGTCGGCGTCGCGGCCCGGTTGCGTAACGCAACTAGGCCGCGCTCGACGCGCATGCATGCCTCGTGCGTGAGCCTCCGTCGCTTCTCGCTGTTTGACTTGCTATCGAACAAACTTGTTCACTCATTTACATTAGATTGATCGGTTTTACATACTAGATTCACCGCTGGTGCTAGATGTTTTAACTTGGTAAATTCTTTTATCTTTATACCTGGCGTAGTAATTTTGTTTCTCGAATTAATAATTTTATACCTCTCAAAACCTTGAATAAGAAATATTATGAAACTAAAATATAAATCTCTGATGTATTTATAATATCATTGACACATGATTCCTGTGAGCCAGAATGGCCTGCACAATAGCCCACATATGATTGGTGCTCCCGCAAGCCTCACCTTGAGGTGTGCGTGAGTCAGCAGACGGCACGATCGCACCGGTGTGACGGCAGCAGGTCGAGAATAGCGTGCGGTCTATTTAGGACTCCTCTCTGTTTGTTTGCCAGCGAAATGTGTCATTGTTAACTAATTTAAGTAACAACCACTGCCAGCTGTTACGACACTGATGTGTAGATGTGGTTCACAGGCGAACTTCGACATGCTTATTAATCACCTTGCGATTCTGAGACTAATCCATATGCTTATACACAGGCAACCTATATTATAAACAAAACATCTCCATCCATGACACCTATCCCTAACATTCAAGTTATATACGAGTCTCGAGTCCAATGATTCACGAGCCTAAGGTAACGGTAAATTTTTCGACTGGTTTTATTGCTTCCTCATGCTCACCAAAAATATATATTTTATACGTAGCCATTCTGTAACAATTTGCGTATTTAAGTGTTCCGTACATATTAAACTTATGAGCAGTAAATGTGACAGTCTACTTCTTTGATTAAAGTTTTCTTACTTTTCCTCATTTAAATAAGCAATTTATATGCACAGAACGTTAGTGCCCATAACGAGCTCAATAATGAAACTCTTTAATTTTTTAGTGAGGTAGGCCAAGCTAATAATTTATTAATTAATATGAGTACCGTCCGCGCTGTCATTTCGATAACCAGCGACATTATCGCTGGAGAGTTACGTAAACATCAGAATGTAAAACACGATACCGTTTAGCCAGTTAATTAATTGCCGTGACCGGGACTCTGGAGCGGAGAGCGAGCGGCGGTCGTCGCGAGCTTGTTATGGAAATAATGAGTGCGACCGCTGCGCAGCCAGCCACCCGCCTCTGCACAAGTTGCTCCGCGCTCCCGAGCCTACCTCCACTTTTATTGTTACCATCGGATCCTAGATGTTTTACGAGTTTCTCCGACTACGCGGAATTATTACCCGTGTTTACCACAACAGCATTTTTATCTGTTGGTATATTTTATATTGGTGATTTTTTACGTAGTTAACTTGATTTAAATTGGCAATAATGAGTTTTTAAGATGGAGCTTCAGGGCAAAAACAGAACAGAACTTCAGCTAAGTGATCAATCCCTTTGACCACTTTGCTCTGCCTGATTTTCGTGAAAACTAAAGTTTCAGTTTTTAGGGTTGCGTGGGCCGACACGCACTTGGCCAGTTTTTAGAAAAGTGTTTAAAATCAGCGTGTAATATTGCTCCGAGCGATAACTTTGCTGATGAAAATCAAATACTAGAACATCGAGCTTATGGTCTTCAAGCACTGTTCTATTTAATGAAGTTTCGGCTTATACCATGACCCCTGATCAGATTTTTTTTTCCTATGCATTAAAAATTAATAAAACAAATTTGCTTTTCTCACAATTAATATTACAAATCAAAAGCTTTGCCTCTTGTTGCTAAAATCTAAAATCTGTCTGAGAAAATGAGACGTGAAACGTTACGATATGGCGAACCGTGGGGTTGCATACAGGAGGGCTTATTAAGTTATGCTTATAGTGCTTGCATTGTATACGTTTACGTATCAACTATAATACATAGGTACATGTAGAGTATTATAGAGCAATGCATACACCAGATTTTTTGTCTTGTTTCCTGAAAGCTTTGTATAAATAACTTTTGCGGACTACATTCAGAAGATCTAAATAAATATAATTTTCTATCAACTGGCTTACCAGGTCTACCAACCAACATTTCTTAATTAAGTTCTGGCATGCGAAAGAAATACAAGACATGAATTTCACAAGCAGTCTAGCGCCTTAGAAGCCCATTTCTTCCATGGGTAATATGACATGATATAAAACATTTCCGTTTGGCACATGGGTTTATTGGGGTCGTGTGATTGAGGTAACCTGCGACGAGACGTGTCACTTGATTTAATTAAGAGCCGCTTTACCGCCCGTTCCTCCAAGCTAAAGCTTTATACGGCACCCCGGTTAATTTCGAACAGAGTCATTCTGCTAGAGATTTATTTCAATATTGAACACGTCTTACCGTTGCTGGTATCCACATGCCACTTTTTACGTCCTCGTCTTAGTCATGCTGTGTATAATATTTAATTAAATAAATAATTAATACAAGCTATTCTGTAGTACTTTTAACAAGGTTAGTAATTTTTACCTTTTTTCTTCTAACAGATAACAAGAAAAAGGGTAAAATGACTAACGAAAGGTGGAATCTCTTAAATCCGCTAGTGATTGCATCGTTTAGTCCAAATAGTCCTCGTATTTCAACGCAGAATCTCTGACTTACAATTTAATAAATGGAGTCCATTTGTTAGCCGGTAGACCCCGTGTTTTCACCTCTATCTCTTTTCTGTTATGGCATCTTTTTGGTATCTTATTTTTCAAATACATAATTACTTATTGTGAATTGGGAACTTTCGTTATTGCAGTATTTCTATGAATATACATGGTGTTAAATGACGGACATACTTTAAGGGACTGTAGTACTCATGAAAATAAACAACTTTCACTATGGGACCAACCTTGAAATACACCACCGACAGTAAAAGAATGTTTCTCGTTCGACCAAACGCGAGACGTACACCAATTCCGTTGTCGGGCGAACTCGGGCTATCAAACCAAACATAATCATGTAAAAGAATGTGAGTGCGTACACTACTTCAACCGACATCGTCCAATAACTAGGGTTACCTAGGCTTCGGAAGTCCTAAGAGGAGACCGTGGCCCCTGGCAACGAACAGGCAAGGGAAGGAACACGGGTGGGTTTTAGTCAGTAAGAGTCTGACACGCCCTTTCGCTCCGCCCAGAGCGGAAGAAGTAATTTGATGATAAAAAAAAAATAAAAAATATATACCTAGGCACAATTTTTTTATCTAGATGGTTGGTTCGATCGGTTGAATTCGCCGATGACGGATTAGCAGTATCTGAACCGTAACACACTGTAGAGCAGTAGTGTTCTTGAATCAATTCTTGCCACTTTCTCTCTGGCTGGAAACAGCATTATCGATTTTCTGTTGCTATACACAATTTGATTTTATTTTAATTCGTTGTTTTGTAGTTGCGGTGAAATTGACACATTTTTTGCATCTTATTTGCATGAAGTATTTTAACGCTGTCTTAAATTTAAGGTAATTCTTAAGTAGAAAGTTAGTGGAGCGTTAAAAAAAAGTTTTCAGGGTTCCGTTTTTGTTCCTACTGTTCCTACTTAATGATTGATCGCTTAAAGACGTTTTGCAGGCAAAGTATATTATACAAACATTTTATAAATATACAATGTATGTAGAAATTGTAGAATATAGTAAAGGACCATGCGTCATTTTGGTACCAACGCTCAACAGTGATGAAACTCATGCCATGTGAAAGCTTTTGGGGTATTATTTAATTCATTCTATGGCAGCTAAGTCGAAATCGAGCGCGAACATGGTGTTTTTTAACATTAAAAAAGGTTAGGTTATGTTTGGTCAGGATAGGTTAGGTTAGGTTGATCTCATGATTCTCGGTCTAAGTGTGGGAAGGGAACAATGGGGTGGTTTTTAGTCAGTAGGATTCTGACAGATCCCTTCGTCCGCCCCAGGGCGGGGGACTTCAATAAGGATTTTCCAACCCGGAAAAAAAAAAAACTTAGGTTAGGTTAGGGTATGTAGGTAGATAGGGTAGGTAGGTATGTAGATAGATAGGGTAGGTAGGTATGTAGGTAGGTAAGGTAGCAAGATACCCTTTTTGGTTAGGTTAGGTTAGGTTCACCGTGCCGTGCGGAGGAAGCGGAGTCCCGGGGCAGGGTAATGTCGGCGGTGTCGTTGGACATCTCCAATGCATTCAATACCCATGCGTCATTTTGGACGCGACTTTCAACAGTGATGATACTTATGCCAAGTGAATACTTTTGGGGTATTATTTCATTCATACTATGACAGCTAAGTCGAAATCGAGCGCGAACATGGTGATTTTGAGCATTCAAAAAAAGTTAGGTTAGGTTAGGGATGAAACCATGCAATGTGAAAGCTTTTGGGGTATCATTTAATTTAGGTATACTATGGCAGCTAAGTGTTTTTGAACATTCAAAAAAGGTTAGGTTAGGTTAGGTGGGATGAGAGGGCGGAGCGCATGCATGAGAGGGCGGAGGACATCCACGGGTGGGCGGAGGACAACCATGAGGATTTTCAAGGTCGCAACAAAAAAGCATATCAAGGGATGAAACTCATGTCATGTGAAAGCTTTTGAGGTATCAATTAATTTATACTATGGCAGCTTAGTCGAAATCGAGTGCGAACATGGTGTTTTTACACTAACCTAACTTTTTTTGAATGCTCAAAATCACCATGTTCGCTTTCGATTTCGACTTAGCTGCCATAGTATAAATTAAATGATACCCCAAAAATTACACATGGCATGAGTTTTATCTTTAACCTAACCTAACCTAACTTTTTTGAATGTTCAAAATCACCATGTTCGCGCTCGATTTCGACTTAGCTGCCATAGAATAAATTAAATGATACCCCAAAAGCTTTCATATGGCATGAGTTTCATCCTTATCCTAACCTAACCTAACTTTTTTTGAACGTTCAAAAACACCATGTTCGCGCTCGATTTCGACTTAGCTGCCATAGAATGAATTAAACAATACCCCAAAAGCTTTCATATGGCATGAGTTTCATCCCTATCCTAACCTAACCTAACTTTTTTTGAATGTTCAAAAACACCATGTTCGCGCTCGATTTCGACTTAGCTGCCATAGAATGAATTAAACAATACCCCAAAAGCTTTCATATGGGATGAGTCTCATCACTGTTGAGCGTTGGTACCAGACTCCATACAAAGTTGCCCATGGTCCTTTGTTTGATTTTATAATAATTATTATTATGCGTTTTCCCTAGATACCTAAATTGTGCAATGAAAGTTATTGTTTATTTTTATTTATCTTAGCACTAGTGTGCGAACAGAGGCGGACTATGCTTCGCGCGGGTGCAATGGGGCTACATGTCAAAACATCAAGATTTCTGTGCTATATCTAAGTTATATTTATTCATCATCATCTAAAACTTTACAGTTGCAGAATATGCAGTTTAGGAATTTTCGTTCGAAAGCGAACGCAATGTAAAATATTTATGTAAATAATAATTATACACATAAACTTTCTTGCTCTAACTGGTAGTGAAAACTGGTGGTCAAAATCCGTTGTGTAGCTTAGAAGATCTAAGCGGTCACACAGACATGGAAACTGACTTGTTATAGAATATAGAATCTTAAATCTTGAAGTAAACACTAGGGGTAATACGGGGTGGTGTCCACAACTCCACCTCAAAGGGAGTATTTTGCGTGCGGGGAAGTCAACACTTATAACTATTTTGTAAACTGCAAAACTAAGTTGATTACTTTACCAATAGTTTGTTATCCAAGATTCTTATATTTTGTAGTGAGTCAGCCAAGTTCGGAAAAAGAACCGGTTTCTTATTGTTGATAGTACGTACGGAGCCTTTGAGCGTGCGACTGACTCGCACTTGACCAGTTTTTATATTTTGTGAACAGAAAAAGTATAAAACAACATGTAATTAGCTTGAATTTTGCAAATTTCCTCTGTTGGCATCTAATGCGCTACTCGTGTTGGCCGTCATCACGCGTCGCGGGAGAAGTTCGTTATTAATTCACCGCCTTTCAACTCGGACACTTTTACTCGCTTAAGGCTTTACTTTTCGTGGATGATAGGCTCCAACAGAAACTTGAGTGTGTGTCGCGTCAAGTTACATGTCATCTGTCGTGATCGTGCGACTCGCCAAAATTGTATTCTAATTCTATAAAATGCAGCTGCCTCTTATTATGAACCTACTTCGTTTGCAATTTTGCATAGTTTCGTAACAAGTCTTAAACTTTGACTATAAAATTATCAAAACTTCGATACTTGACAGTAATAAAAATGTAAAATGTTTGTATAATTGAATCGACCGCGTCTCTTGATAATTGCAGCGGGCTCTATTGACGACGTTAAAATTAAAATGCATACGTTCTTGGTGATTATGGTGTTCCACAATCGGCAATCACATGGTGACCAAAAAGCGGCCACGCGGTGTTGATTGTGACATTGTCTGATGCGGGTGGGGCGCCGTACCGCCCGCGCTGCTCGGGCCAGCGGCGCAGGGCGCGCGGCGTGGCGCATCGCGACTGCCACCCGCATTTGTGATGCAAATTGTTGCGCCCGCCGCAGCGCCTCTGTACTTCGCACCTTACCTGCTGCAACCACCGTAATTATTGTGAAAAATATTCATTTGTCGCTTTTTAGATCCTCATTATCATAATGCCGGTTTTTGTTAACACGACTGCTTTTCGCTATTTGCCACCCTATTCTCATATCTATGCCGTTCTATCCGTATTATTTCTTTTGTAAACTGATACCTGTGTCTGCTGTGGAGCCCGTTAGCTATAATCGCGGGAATTCAATAGCTAACTGAACTGGCTGCAAGAACTTCGTGTGAAGTTTCGTGAGAACCTAGAGCAGCTCGGCAATCGACTGAACGTTATCATATTTCAAACGGTTTCGCAAAACGAATAAATAAGAACGGAGGCAAGAAGCGTGCGGTGAAACCGAGTCAAAGCGTGGGTATTAGAAACGCTCCGATTACCACGTTGAGACAAGACGCTGGCGCAGCCGCCACGTCCCTCCATGAGGTCGGGCCTTCATAGATCTTACATTGTTATATCAAATACATAGATACTTGTTGCTTTGAAGTCACTACTTAAAATAAATCCGAAATTTGTAGTAGTTACATCTCTCTCTCTTCAATCGGAAGAAGTCTTCCTTTAGTTTAAGACACGTGCCTTTTTTTCTAACACATGTCTTGTATTCTTATTATCATTGATCCTGACGATTGATGTTATTAAATAAAACCATCATGTTTCTGGCATTTTTGCGGCTTCGACTCGCGGCGGAAGTCCGCTGAAGCATCCAAGTATCTACTAAAAAGACTTTGAAAGCAGTAATACATAAAAAGCAAAAAACCGGCTAAGTGCGTGTCAGACTACGCACAATGAAGGGTTCCGGCATAAATTCATCCCAACTAGGGATAAATGTATCCCAAAAACTAAATTATACGTCACGTTCAATTCTCCTAGTGCAAATGTAAGTTTGTAATCGCAATTTTTTTTATTTTTTTATGTGATAAGTTTTTGATGACTTTTCCTTAACTTATGCTGTGAGACCTTGCTTCTCGTCAAATTTTATGGTCAACGGAAAGTAGGTATCCTATATGTTTTGATATATCTGTGAGTTTAGTGGCATGAGAAACAGTGTGTAAAGTTCACTCATCCACCATAGAAAAGGGAGGATCCTCCAACCAGACGGGTGTTATGTCTGGCGGGCATCTCCCCGTAAGTTGATTTCGGATAGTCTTATCTATGTTTTTCGCTCAGTAAACTAACTGCGCGATGCAGGAATTGTGTGACGTCATATCTTTGCTGCGTAGTTCGTATGTGGCGCTATAACCACTACATGAATGTCAAAATATCTCATAAATGCATAAATGGTCGTATTTTTCTTATTGCGTTGACTTACTTGGAGCTCCAAACAATATCAAGCTTAGAAGCTTATATTTTATACTTTTTGGAGCTCCAAGGGACCGTAGACCGTACATGATAGTAAAGCTTCGTTCAGACTAGCGCGACGCGACACCGTTTATTGTTATACCGTGAAGTTTTCTTAGAAATTGCATTGTTCGTGTCGCGTCGCGCTGGTATGAACGAGCCTTAATTTCAAATTGATACCTCGACGCGTTCCTGAGAAAATGGGTCTAGAATCTTTGCTTTGCCTTTACTATAATTTATAATATATTTACCTTTATTTGTACTTCGAAAATCGATTAGATCGATTTCATTGTGGATATTTTTGTTTGGTTTGTTTGCGATGATACTTACTAAATATTTTGGCGATAATCACTTTAGATAGCTATTTTCATTTTCCCACACGCTGCATCCCGGTTAGCTGGCTGTGGCGTAGTGTTTGGATAAATACGAAAGCTTTCAAATAATGTACCGGCAGATTTCTCCTGGCTTGCCCATAAATTTGCTACCGGGTACAGCCAGTAGCCTGAACGTGTTAAGTGGTTCTAACTAAGTGTAAAAAACTTTGGCGGTTGCGATTAGGTACCCTCATGGATCCCCCTTATAACAAAACAATGAAATAATATTTTATAATATCAATACCAATCAGTGTTTTTTCCGTCAGTTGCATAGTACATATTAGCTAAAGCCTGAATGCACAATAGCAACTTAGCGTAAGTGATTCTCTAATAAAATCAATGTAGGTTACAGCTGAATGAAAGGTGACAAGGTGGCAGTGTCGGACACGGGTACCGCTGCTGGCTTGACCGCGTTCCACTAACGGTACTCACTCCGGAGTATTTCTCGGCGCGTGGCACACTTCATGCGTACATTCACCTCGCCCATCTCGCTGTCTCTGCATCGCCTGCGTAACGGCACACTATCCTTGGCTCCTTCATTAGTCACTACTGTTAATTCGCTAATTATATTTTACTCAAATGAAAGGTTTTTGGGTTGACATAACTGGCTTCGAATAAAAAGATAACTTAACTATTACATTCTAAAAAACGACTAAATTCAACCCTAACTTAAAATATACTTAATATAATCTGGACATTTTTTTATGATTCGTGCTTATGTATCTGTAACAAAGAGGTTTTTCTGGCGTAAAGCTAGCTATACTAATGAATTCGGATCTAAATACCGTTAGAGGTTGTCGAACTACATGCGCTGATGAATAAACACATACCTACCTACTGAGAGTTATACAAAAAAAACATGTAACATCTTAGGTTTTCTTAGTTACCATCTTCTTAACGTAGAGCGGAACATTATATTAATTAATTAATTCGCTAATTACTGCTACCATTCAGTCTTGCTCTAAACGCTGACTACTTTGTGCACTTCTACTTTTTTTACCCCTGCACATTTTTTTTACATTGGCTTCGCTTAAATCCAGGTGGTTGTGCATGATAGGCAGGAAAGGAGGTGATGTGACTGTGAAGAGGCTCCATTTGGCCATATTATTTATATAGCGGCCAACTTGGACCCGTAATCAACTTCAGTAGCTCTAATAAAAATTTATATTTAAAAATAGTGGTCTGGTTGTTTTCTGTTTGTATCTACTGCCTTGTTTCCTTCCCATTGGAACAGATACAAAATCCGAATAACCAACACGTCCTCCAGTTGGTCAAACGACTAGTGAGAAGTAAAAAAATAATGTTCAGCATTTATTGGGACTGTAAACTGTACCTACTCGTACCTTCGGATAAACGTGAGAAATGAATAGTAAATGCTTCCTAGTTTTCGAACAGTCATACTACACCAACATTCACAAGGCCTTTTCTAAAATAAAAGTTATCTAACTGTGATAACAGGAGAATTAGGAAGCTATTTCGCTGTCCCTCTACCACGTCAAGCGGCATAATTAGATTGACTTTGCTCATTCTCCTTTCGTTTATTTTCTGAAAATGAGCTTTCTATTTTAATATCTTAGGAAAATTATGTTTTGCTTATCCGAGAAACAAACTTTAAAATCTGACAATCGCCGTTTTAAGCAAAGTAAACAGTACAGCGCCATCTCATGCAAAGTATACTGTATTTCATAGTTTAATATAAATTAATATATCCTAAATTCCTTACCCGAATTAGTTTAGAGCCATATCCGTAGTTTGCTAAGCAAGTGGGTAGCAGTAAAAGCCCGGAGGTCGTTGCGTTAAGGGTTCAGTTAGCGCGAAATTGGAGTGAAGGTGCGACCCATGTCCTAACGTGCCACTTCATTATGTGGCCTCGTTGCCCGCCTATGTCCATACCATCACTCTATGTGATATGCCTAGCGATATACCATAGTCTAATAAACACTTACCCTACATCAGATACCATATCATTTACCATAATGATGTGGAACTAAACAATTACAAATATTTTAAGTCGTAGGTACGGTACACCTCATATTTAGCTGATCCTATTACGCAGACTGCTATATTATGGATATTCACAACGTTTTATTATTGCTCACAAAGAAACATATTTTTCTTATATGAATGGCTCAAAATTAAAGTGTATGAAGGTGAATTATTGGTTTTAGGAGTATTATTCCTGAACAGTTATAAAACGCCGCCCGTTTCTTGCGTGCGTGTGATTACATTGCCGTGTAATATATTCACATTTTCACCACCTTCGCATCCTTAATGTTTCGTTTCCTTCTTTGTTTACTGTGTTCCATTGCGCTGCTGCTATTTAATTTCTTTGTGTGTTGAACAGTTGTGCGGTAAACACGTATTGTTGTAATAGTAGTCTAAGTAGACTAAACGAACTTAGCACAGTATCTCAAGACTTGGTTTTCTCGGCGTAAGATAACCGATGTACAGTTTCCGGAACTTCATGCACCGTACGGCCTATGAGCTGGCGAAACGACTCAGCTACTTTACTCGTCTGCCAAATCGCCCCTATCGTGTGTCATTTACCAACGGATTTCTTTGGGAGTTTGCCAGCGAATTGCAAACATAAATTACCTCTAGCAACCTAATTATTACGTGTTTATTTACAAATCAACATTTACTATATCAACGTTTGTTATTTTCCACCCACCGTCTTTGTGTTGTATTTCTAGAGTGATTTGTCAGGAAACGAAGAGCAACATTGACATATAATTTTAATTCCACATGTCTAGACCTAAACGGGGTTTCTTGTATGAGTAAATAAAAGAGTCAGTCGATGTGAAATGCTGTGCATATAGATTACGCTGTAATCAACGCTTGTAGTGCAAGCCTTACCTCGGCCGCATGACCAACTTACTGTATCACACGTGCATTTCGGTCATTGATTTAGGACCATTACCATTCAGATCATCTAATGGCTATTGTTCACCTGAAATTAGAATCAAACTGTTATTACGAAATTCACTGTTCACTACGGTAATAAACTTGTTGCAACACATCGCAAGCGGTTTCCTTTGAGACGTAACCTACGTAAAACAAAAATGTTAAAATAATTGTAGTGTAGGTTTTAGTTTAATAATGTTTTATGTGCATCATAACTAAACTGCCCTTAACAGTCCCGAGAAAATTACTGATAAAAGAGAAAGTCACCGCGTCACGCATACTCGAGAAACGAAAACAAAATCCTTATAACCCTTTTAGCTTGCGGCTTTAAGCAGATCTCAATTCCGATTTCTTTAATAGTTTCGATGTGCTAAGAATATGTTACATATTTATGCGGTTTGTGTCAAGCTTATTTACTCACACTCGTAGTCTGGTGACTTAACCGAGCTCGGCCCCGCGGACGTGTCTGACTGAAGCAAGCGGTTACTTTAACTGTGGCCAACAGATCCCTTTAAGTCGTCATGCTGTTATTCGTCTTGAAATCTGCCTTATAACAATTCTGCTGAAACTTTTGTCATCTTCTAAAAGCTGGGTCGTTTCTCTTATCCCTTAAATGGCGGGTCTGGCTTTAAATGGGCTAGAAATGTTATTTTTTTGTAACCTAAATATAAATGTCTGTTACAGAAAATAACTTGTATAGGGTGAGTTGTTAGGGAGCGACAGCTAGGTGTGGCTCCAGAGCCGTCGTCGATGCGATGCCGGTGATGGTGTTTTTACGATAGGGGTGCGCCGTGGCGCGGGCGCGCCTGCTAATTTTGATAAAAGCTCCGTTCGACCGCACCCGGCTACCGTCGTCACCACTGCGACCAATAAATACCCGACCATAACCGCAGACGTATACTTATAGACATGCAGTGCTGATACTAAAGTTTCTCATTGATCTGATCTTCCATCAAATATAAATGTATTGGAAAATAACAAAAACAATGATCTCATAGCAAGTTTCAACAGCTCACGTCTTTAACACTACATAATAATTTATATTATGGGTCCTTAGGTAATAACGTATGTAACAGAGAACTTATGAATTTGAATTTTATTCCGAATTTCCGCCGATAATAGTGGAATTAATATTGGTAGATATTGGTACAAATTGGTGTTTAGATATTTTTTGTTAACAGGTGATTGTGTGTTGCGTGGTGGTACTAGATGATAATATTTGAAATCAGATAGATGGTGTGAACGGGTAAAAGGTAACAGTGAATAAGTGTGTTTGCTGTCGAAATACAGCCAACGAATCAAGGACAAGGGTAGCGTCGTGGTCAAAATGAGTCAGTTAATAAAAATATAAAAGATGTTATATCTATTGCTCATTCATAATCGCCCCAGCCGGTATTCTTTTTGACCTCTTCTATTTTTATTTAATCGTTGGAGGTATGGTAAAGATTTGTAAAAATGATTCGTACCAAGCTAGGTACTCTTTGGCAGCCTTTTGGTTGAACTCTGGCATTATCGTATCATTGGTTTTTCTGTGGGTTCCAGTTCTTCAGACAGACACGTTTGATTTTATAATATACTAGCGACCCACCTGTAACCCCTTTTCACTTGCTTGTAGCGCCCCTGCTTCGCACGGTTTTGACGACTTGAGAAAACATCGAGATTTCTTTAATGTATGCAAGTTTAATATTAATGTATTAGGTACTAAAACATTCCGGAATAAATTCTCTATTGGTGGTGAAAACCACATCAAAATCCGTTGCTGTACGTAAGTAAGAACAACGCGGTCACACAGACAGACACGAAAAGCAACTTCAATTTATAATATGGATAGGTATAGAAACAAGGGCACGGTCTTGCAGTGCTTGGTGCTGTGGCACTGAAGGACTCCGTGCCTTATTCGAGGGCAGTGATGGCGATGCTTGTTCGCACGAGTTAATTTCCTTCTGCATTGTCTATGACTCTTAGTCCAGTCACATTAGGGGTTCACCTCGAAATGAGAGATATCAAGCTTTGTGCAGACCAGCGCGACTTATCGCGCGACGCGACACCGGTTATTGATATACCGTGAAGTTTTCTTAGACATTGTGTTGTTCGTGTCGCGTCGCGCGACAAGTCGCGCTGGTCTGCAAAAGCCTTTAATTGTCTCAAACATATCATAAAATCTCGTCTCGTTAAGATATTCAAGGTCAAAGGTCTCAAAACTCATCTATTTGTAAATATCTTGCTTCGCTTCCGATGGTTTCAATGATGATGGTTTGATCGATTATAAAAAATAGATGAAACAAAACATTTTAAATATTTTCACAACACAACTAAATAAGACTCACGATTGTGTTATTTTGTTTGAATGTGGAGTTCCTATGGCCACCTTCGGGCCCATCATCAGACCAGCTCGTCCATGGTATCATATTTTTACGTTGTCACCGTAGTTTAATAAGTATGCCAAAGTTTTAGCTCAATCGGATGCCAGGAAGTGCTTGAAAAATGGATGACAAAGGGAGTAACTGGAAACACATACGAACGAAGCAAGTTAATATAAAGCTTCGATTAATTAATTAATTAATAATGCAAATTATTCATAAATACAGTTTTTTTTTTGTGATTCATTAACTCTATACGACTTATTATTTTCCGGGACTCGCTGTTGAACTGCTTGAACTTGCATTATGCAAGCGCTGCGCTCTATTTAAAAAACGGTAAAGCATAATAAATCAAAAATGTTTAGGATAAAATTTGTAGAGTGTATGCTCAACAATTTTATGATAGGTGTACTTAAACATCATTGAAACAATAGAAAGCGGAATATTTGCAAAAAATCGATTTTGTGACCTTTGCCCTTAAATATCTTAAGACACGAGATTTTGTGAGACTTTTGAGGCAACTTTTAGAATGCCAAAATGAAGGTTTATACAAGTTTACAGCTTATTATCTCTCATTCCGAGGTTAACCCTCTTTTTTGGCTTCAGTAACTGGACTACTATGACACATTATATTGTACCAGTTGCTCGCATGTCCTTGTTGAGTTTCTTTACAAATTTGAAGTTAACTGTGGTCTTCCAGTTCGACGAATTTTTAACAGACATGCGAGTAGAAAAACCGTAGTAGGTTATTGATGGAATATAAATGTTATTTTTATTAATTCAGATTCATAGTTCAGCGGCTTTCAGAAGACATCCTAATGTTTGAAATAATAGTTGCTATTTTTGTAGAATAACAAACTGACAAGCTAATTTTATTGGCGAAGTGATTACAGAAAATATTTCCGCGCCTGTAATGACTTGAATTCTATTCTATTTACAACCCTGCCATTACAATATATTATGCTCCCTTAATAATACCAGCCTATTGCTATCCCACTGGCCTCTTCTCATACAGAGAATGCACGAGCATTGATTACCACGCTTGCTCACGACGGGTTGGGCGAATTCAGACTTATATTAGCTATAAGTCCAGGTTTCCTCACGATGTTTTCGTTCACCATGTCAATAATGTCGAAGATAAATTCAGAAAGTACATATGAATTGAAAAAGTCACATTGATAATTGCCCGGATTTGAACCCACAAACAACCTCATGCATGAGAGGCGAGGCCTTTACCGCAGGCGTCTTTTTCTGCATGCTCTGCTTCTACTTCTTCTACTTGAATAAGCCAAGGATAGTTTAAAAAAAACTATCCTTGGCTTATTCAAGTGATGTTATGTCCGATGTTCCAGATAAGACAAAATAAATTAATGCGTTTAGTTTCAAGCACGTTTTTTCTATTATTCAAGAGAAGTCGTAATCAGTCAGAGGTTGCAAAACGCTGTGATCATGGTAATTGCGGGTTAATGTTGTAAAATCGGGGAATTAGTTGTTAAGTAAATTGACTAGGTACTAACTTCAATTTACCGTATTTTCAAATCACAACTGTCTTCCATTGTCATTTGTATGAAATGATAAACTTATGACACGGCAAATTGACGTAGGGCGTCAATTTTCTTAACAATTAACGTCCCAGACTGTACCTTTGCCAACACCACACTTTATCGTGCTCTCAATCGATGCACGTTTTTTGAAACTACCAAGCTTCCTCAATCCGCACGCTCATAACGGTTGATTTACTTACCTTCCTTTTTTTTTATCAAGTCAGTGTGCTATTAAGGCTTTTGCAGACCAGCGCGATTTGTCGCGCGACGCGACACGAACATTACAATTTCTAAGAAAACTTCACGGTATAACAATAACCGGTGTCGCGTCGCGCGACAAGGCGCGCTGCCGACCAGCGCGCACAAAGATTTAAGATTTCAAAAAAGGTGTTTTAATATTATTTATCGTATTGTTCTTTTTGTCTTTTATGTTTTAATGGAGCGTCATTTTGTATCTAATAGACGGAGAAACAATGTTATCGGTAGAAGGTAGGCACGCACTAGTTGTGCGTGGTCAGTGTGATGACAGGTTGACTTGACAACCTTATTTAAAACTACAAGCAGCTAACGATCACTTCTTTTGTAATTAAATTACCTGTTACATTACAATGCTTTCTTTGAGCGAATCGACGATAGAGCAATAAAGTTAGATATCTGAAATTAATGTAAGATAGGATGAACTTGGGCGATCCCGTTACGTAGCTTTTACAAAAGGTAAACTGCTCTGAAGAAAGGCCTACGTGGAGAAAGTTTCAACGTGAAAGAAAGATAGAAAGGAAAGACCTGATTTATGGTGACATACTATATTTATTAGTTTTAACTTACAAGAACATAATATTATCAAGTACTTATTATATTATAATGTGCACAAGTCTAGCTCTGATTTGCTATGTAAACCATCAATAGACGCTGACGACTATTCGTACCAGTTTATCTATCTCTATATTGTTTTTTGTTAATAATGTTTCTTAAGAAAATAATTACAATTTAATATGATATCAATAAAAAAATACCAAGGAGAAATTTGGGTAGGGCGGCGACGATGTGGGCGTGTCTTTGCTCCGCCCAGTCGAGCCACGCCCTCGCCCTTTGCCACCTTTTCGCTGAAAATCTGAAAGCGCTGTTTCGTGTAGGTATTCAATCAACTAAGTAATCAGGATTAAAATGGAACCTTTGTTTTTGGCAAACACTCACTCGTACAAACCGCAAACGTCCGATGTAGGTACCAACTTGAATTCAACAGTAAAAAGTAAAAACAACAAAATATGGCTCTCTATTTAAAAAAAAAAAAACTATGTAAAACCTGTATTTTCCGGTTGAAAATGTTGCTGTGTAGATTCAAATAGCGTTTTCTTCTTATTAGAAATATAGCAATCTATGTTAGGCATTGAGGCATTTCCATACCTATTTGAGAAGTCACGTCAAGTCAAGTCACTACCTATATTAGCTATGCAGAAATGGCATTTTCTCATTCTAAGTCGTTCCAAAAAAATGATGGCTGTGCGATGAAAATTGATTACATTCGGCTGCTGATAAGAAAAGAAATGAACGTTGTAGGGGTCGCAGCCCGCGGGGCAGATAAACTCGTTACAGCAAGATACGCCACTGACGGCATTACAGCGCGGCGGTGGCAGCGCACGCCAGGGCCCACGATATCCCTGTAATCTCGTTGTACACTCCCGACCCCGGCGTTTCCGATTCCTTCCCGAATTACCTTTTCTTCTTTCTTGATCGACAATCTAATTCGTTACAACATAAAACGCTTTTCCCTCAATTTACGATGCTCTTAGCTATTTGGAAAACAACGGTAGTAGACATTAAACTGAGAGGTGTTGGGTTTGCATGAAGCACGTAGCACCACGTCGACGCCGCTAAAAGCTTCTTGTTGACGTAGCGTTCGATTCAAGAGGCATGAACTACGTCTTGTCCTTGTAATTGATTGCTTTGTCGCGTAATTTGTTTGTCGACGCTACCGGGCGGAGCGTGCGATTCTCGCGGGAGCACTGAGGCGCTCGTCCTCTCGTCATCTTCCTCGTAAATAATAAATAGCATCCGACGACGGCGACCGCCCGCCGCGTGCCTATCGCCTGAGAGCCTCCGCGCCACCACGCCACCACTCGCGTGCCCACTTCATGACTCAGCACCCACATGTCTCTGTACCGTTGATGAATCGCTACACTTAAGCTAGGGACCCGTACTACACAATACAATATGTCGACATAATATATCCTATTTAAAAACAAATTCATTCAAATTAAATCTTGCATTGGATTGCAATTTAATTATTCCGCTCCGCAAAAAAATAAGAGTCATGCGGTATGTTACAGTGGTGGTTTTGTAAAAATCAAATAGCGTATCGCAACGTCGTGGCGGGCTGAGCCGCACTGGCGTCCGGGTTGAGCTGAGCACGATCGCGCGTTCCCTCACTAATAACCCCGTAATTGGTATCGAAGCTCGCCGCAGCCGGATTACTGAACGTCTAATTGAATGCGAGACGCTTACTCGCCGCCCGCGCCGCCTCCTCCACTGCCACCAGTGCCACCTTGTAGTGACACAGTAGTTGGAGCGACTTCATTTTGTTGCGGTCAAGTTAGTCTGTTTTGCGCACGTGTACAGGCCGCGCTTGTCGTCTCGCCCACCGTTCAATTACAGCGTCTCAATGAATTAAATTGCCGTGGAATCGGGGCGAAGGCGCACCAGGAGATCAAACGTTACTCCCCCCGACGAATAAGACTTTAGATCTACCCGTGACGGCAACGCAAACTTTACGACGTTAGATAATCATTTCATGTCAATTAGCTAATGAAAAATAAAATAGGCTCTGTTAATGTACTAGCACCGTAATTAAAATTATGGTGATGGCTCGCTGGCATCTGTTTTAAGTCTTAAGTATGGTGTCTACATTAATTAATACAATTCCATTAGAACGTGTAGCGAGATATACCTGATCAATCAATTAACTGAGGAACGAAGACGATTTTTACAATCTTAATTAAACTCAACTAGAAATGTGAATTTTAAAGAAATGTTCAACCATTATGTTTGAACATTCCTTTTTAAACGTTGCTAAAAGTAATGATAAGCGTCTCGTAATTTTAAGCAACGTTTATAAATAAACCCCCTTGTTTAAAAATAGAATGTAAAAGTTAATCGATACCTCAGCCCCTATTCTTAATGACTAATTAGAAATTGTCCACCCCTTCTTAATCTCGGGTCACCGACGATAAGGGCATCACGCCCCTTTACAGAGTCTTGTATTGTTTTTAAACATTTTTATACATAGTCATATTTTATTTTATTCGGTATACCACGTGAACGATAATTCATGAAAACGTAATAACTAACAAAGCTTCTTTAATCTGGAACTACTAAAAGCCGGCTTGTGTCGTATACTAAAAGCGTTAGAAATCCGCGGCAGCACGGGTGCGTGCGAACGCGGCGCACTCAGCTCACTGTGTTTACACTGATCACGCTCAGTCAGAAAGGCCTGGAACTGCGCCAACTAATCTCCTCTCAACAGGTAGATAAAGTCCGCGCGTTCCTAATGACATCACACTCTGGATCTATTTCACTCATGATTCACTTCATTCAAAATATTACGACTACATTACCCAAATAACCTATATTTAAATGCAGCAATGCATAGCACTGCAGCACAAATGCGTTTTCTATATGTATTTATTTCCAAAATTATTTATCGTCAATATTCCATCTCAGTTTACATACATTTCCTTCACATTAGGCCACACATAGTTATACAAAACAGCACAATAATAAATCTGTAATTTTTCTCCTCCAGTTACCGCTGAAATGAATAAAAAACATGATAGTCAGTCGACCTCAGCCAGGTTGTATTTTTTATACATTTTGTACTGGACGCTCAGTCAGTCAGTGGCAGATTTGAGAACGCGACAAGAGAAATTCGCTAGTCTCCAGTCGCTCCCGTGCTTGGCCGCCATTTTCATTCAATGTTAATTTTGTGCTTGAATCTTAGCTTAAAATATTTATGCATATTATTTAATAACTGGATTAGATTAAGAATGCCATCAGGCCCAGCAGCCACGTGCATTGGACAGCACACAGCCTGTTATTAACTTTTTAAACGATTGTGTTAATTAGCGCACTTCACGAGGAGAGTCGCCCTCGAGCGCTGCACCGCATTGTGCCGAGCAAAAACAATAAACGATACGTTCCGCTATTAATTAAACCGCTATACGATGCACGATTGCTTCACCAATAACCGTGCAATAGGCAAATGCAATTAAAATATCTGTTTTGAGTCCCTACACTAATTGAAGTTTATCTGTAAACTTTTGTCAACGTAAATGTATTTGGTCAAATGGAGAAGTCTTATCAGTTAATAGTTTATGTCGTTACGGAGTTTATTATGAGGCGTGATGCGGTTGGGCTTAGAACACGTTGTGGTGCGGGTAGTCCTTTTATGCAGAAACAGCATATGATACGCACTTGAAAAGCTTACAGCGCAGAAGGCACAATATCTTGTCAAATCCAATTATCTGTGGAATACGCAGTGATATCTTCTAACTTAATCTAATTGCAGGCATTGGTACTGCAACTGTTGAGATGAAATATTGCTTGTACATCAGTATACACATAAGTAGTATCTGCTGAAACAAAACACTTCTTTATAAACACTTAATAGAGCGTTTATAAATAATCAGAGAATCATCAAAGAATGAATGATAGATTAGCTTTAAATGCGTGCCGTATCACGCGCTACTTTAAGTTTCCAAAATTTCGTATTCTCACAGAACTTACTTAATTAAAACTGGTTACCTATTAAGAAATGAATCCAGATTCCGAGATAAAAAAAAAACTTGTTTAATATAAGAAAGTATACTTGATAAAGGTCAGTCAGCAGCGCCCAACAGTTTTTTTTTTTAAATATAATATTATTGATAAATAGTTTTAATTTTGTGGGGGTGCATTAAAACATTGGAGTACACACGGCTACATATCGACCTATATGCATTTCCGGTATAAGCTGATCTAACATTGTACAGGATTTCCGTACAATGAGAGGTCAACTTATACTGAAAATGGATAGCTTGATATGTTGCCGTGTGTACAATGTTACTACTATTTTACAAAATAATCGAACATTTACCTGCTTTATGTTGGTATATCTCAATTTAACCCTAGACTCGGCGGCATGTGAAGCCAAGTCAGAAACCCATGAGCGGCATTAAACTCTGGCACCAGGTCAGACACCAGGTTCCCAACCACACGAAAAAAGAGACCCTAGACTCGTAGAGTCTAGACCCTCGATTTTAAAACCAGAAAATGTTTTCAATCAAAGTTAAAATACATAGTGTAAAGTGCTGTCTTCTTAGGGTACCGTAGCCAAATGGAAAAAAAACGGATCCCTAATAACGTCCTCCTGGCCGTCTGGCCGTATGACACTCAGGCGTTTTACTCGGAGACTATTGACACTACATTCAATGGAATTTGGTGTATTCTATGAACCGCTAAACAATGATGTTAGGCATTCATTACACCATTGTTTAGCGCTTAATTTCACTACACTGTAGGGCAATTAAGAACTAAATTGGAGTGACCCCAACCATATAATATGTAAAGGGATGAAAACAAAAACCAATTTTTTTTTTCTAAATCTTTCATTTGTTATAAACTTACCAAAGGAGAAAAATGGTCGATTAGAATATATTAATATTATAAATTTAAGTCGCATTTCGTGTCTGTCTGTGACCGCGTTGTTCTTCTAAACTACGCAACGTATTTTTTGATGCGGTTTTTTTTTACCAGCATTAGATAATGTATTCCGAAAAGTTTGTATATAATACATTAATATAAAAATTACATAATTATACATGATAAAGAAATCGCAAAGTTTTGTCAAGTCAAAAAAAGTGTGCATAACAGGGGTGGGCTAATAGGTACTTACTTAAGGACCCTTCGAGTATTTTTTTGGGAATATTCCTTTTTATAGCGGCTCTATAAACGTACACACGGCTACACATCAAGTTATATATTTCCAGTTTAAGCTGAGCCTAGCATTGTACGGAAAGCCTATACAATGTGAGATCAGCTTATACTGGAAATGTATAGCTTGATATGTAGTCGTGTGTACCTAATAAAATGCGTCACGTTTGTATGGTCAAGGTCAACGGTGTTATACTGGCCCTTAATTTACCACGAGTATGCAAGAATATTTTAATTTTATCATGCAGGAATCATAAACATCCAATGTGCTAAATAAATAACCTTTTAAGTTGATACCTTATGTTAATTAATACAACAACCAGTTAATCCATACTTATTGTCCATTCATTATTCTCAACGTAAACTATATAGAGAAATTATATTTGAATCTGGCAGTCAAATAAACGCGTTATTTAACAGCGTTAGGAAATTATAAAAAAGGGATTACTTACCACTTTCTTACAATGTATTTATTTTTGTTACAGCAATTATTCCGGTCTCAGCAAGCTGCGGCAGCGGGCGGCCAGGCGGCGGCGGCGCAGCTGCAGCTCCTGCAACAACAACAGCAGCAACAGTTTCAACTTCAACAACAGTTAGCTGCCCAGCAGGCTTTTACACAAGCGCCGTACGTTATCAACGCTGGGCAGGAGGGTGCGCCTTATGTGAGCGCATTAATAGCGGGCGTACCGCCGTACTACGGCGTCGCCGCGCCGTGGGGCGTGTACCCCGGGCTCGTGGCGCAGCCCGCGCAGCAGCAGGCGCAGCAGCCGCGCCGGCCGCTCACTCCGCAGCAAGGAGAGCAGCAAGTGAACGGCCAGGGACAGTATGTGATCCCGTACTACGACCCCGGCTCGCTGGTGATGGGCGGGCGCAACGGCACGCCGCTGCGGCTCGTGTCGCCGGGCGGCGTGCTGGCGCCGCGCCAGTACCAGCCCGCACCCGCGCACCCTGCCGCCTCGGCCGCGCCGCCGCAGGCCGCGCAGCCGCAGCAGCAACAGCCTGGTAAGAACTCCAAAGCCAGCATGCCTCACTTACTTGGAAGCTCACTTTACACTCACTGTTGCAGCTTTTTATTAAGTCCGTTTAAAATAAATAATATTTCTTAGGGTTCCGTACCCGAAGGGTGCCAAAAGGAATCGTATCACTAAACCTCCGCCAGCTGTACGTCCGAAAAAAATATGCAGTGTTAAATATTGCACGGAACTACGGAACCCCTTGTGTGCGAGTCCGACTCGAGCTTGGCCGGTTTTTCTTTGTTGCTTAGAATAGGGATGATGCCTGGGTAAAAAAAAAAGAAATTCGATTTAAAAAATTACTTGGATAAAACGCATTAAACTTTGGGAGTGGGGCCTCGCTACGTCACAACTAAGTATAAAATCTGCATAGTCGTGACGGCATGCCACATTTTAAATCAATGTACCGCAGTAATCTTTTGATTAAATAAAAAAGGAAAAATACGTATCCAATATTTTATAATAATACATATACCTGACGGACAAAAACATTTTTTTTTTGTCCTTAATCCTTATTGAATCGACAATTAGTACATGCGCTGAATCGAATATTATAATTGCCTAAACTAATGGGGGTATAGATGCCTGTTGCCCTAATAACTATAAATGCGCAAAAAAGGGCTGTAGTCTTTTCTTACTATTAAACAACGATGTATTGAACAGTACTACGAAACTAATAAAAAATGCCTAGAGAAAGCCAAGTAGGCCATAAGTTAACAGCGTGCATTCTAAAAGTTGGCAACGTCGCAAATAGCTGTCAAATATTTTTTACCTGTTTTTATTCATTTGTTAATATTACTGTATTTCCATATGAAATATCGTCCAATAGTGACCTAAAATATTAATAATGAATTGCAATTATATCACTGAATTTGATGTTGTAACGGTTTTAGGTGTAAAAACGACATTTAGAAATCTTTATCCAAATACTTTTTTTACATTTAAAACTAAATATTCAGTGTTACGATATTATTTATTACATTTTATAATCAATATTTTAGTTCACTATAGAGCGATATTTCTATACAGTAATATGGCCAAATAAATCAAAACAGCGAAATATTTCACAGCTATTTGCGACATGGTCCTTTTTCAGAATGCACGCTCTTAAACGCGTTTTTAATATTTGTTCGAAGTGGTTCACCAATGAGGGACGGGAACAAAATTATCTTCGATCTTCGAATACATTTTGTTACAATCAAAATGTCACCTAAAGCGTAAACTACAACTCTAATTACAAC
Organism: Conistra vaccinii; assembly: GCA_948150665.1. NCBI lineage: Eukaryota > Metazoa > Arthropoda > Insecta > Lepidoptera > Noctuidae > Conistra > Conistra vaccinii. Next base: position 8,749,138 of record OX411317.1, on the reverse strand, counting down.
GTCTGCAATTAATAATGTATCCTAATCTTGATTACGGTCTCTAATTGCGGCCATAGTTGTTTATCATTAAAACGAAATACTTTCCACGTCCTTATACCTCAACTCGGCAATTCCAACGTCAAAGTGAGCACTTCAATATAGGGTTTTGCCAAACTGTAATTTTTCCAATCTTTAGGTGTGTTTCCACTGAAGCCGAGACGAGCGGAGCTCAGCGGGGACGTGCAGGAATAGTCCAATCACAGACGAGACGAGAGACGCAATGAGGATTCCAAACATTGTGATTGGTCGATTTCTGCAGGTTTCCGCTCGTCTTCGTTTCAGTGGAAACGCACACTTATTCAGTGATCAGCTCTCTCAAAGAAATGGATCATTGACAAATTTCACTCAAACATGGATTGACATGTTAATTTAGAAACTAAAAATTGGATTAGGATTGATTATTAATTTTGGTCGTAAATCTATCAGTTAACTTACGACTTTGGCGCATTTATTAATATGTTGAATCACTCGCATGGTTTAAATAAGTTATATAAAAAACTGAAACAGTGAGTTACCCCAGAAGATATTTGTTTAACAATGTACATAAACTCATATTTACATTCAATAACAACGTAATACTAAAACATTGCGCATGGCGTGATACGATACATTCTCTGTAGACCATTAGATAATTTATAATTAATTAATTACATACAAATAATTATTAAACATTTTGTAGAACCGACAGAAATAATTCATCCTAATAATTTTTACTTTCAGTAAATGTAGTTTTTTTTTAATAGTTGCTATTGAATTAAGAAAGTAATAATGTAGATAAATACTAACGTCTTTGGCACACATCATATTTTGGAATACAATGTCAGTTGCTTGATTTTGCCTGCTGAACTTGTAACATCATAGTTTTTTTATCTATTGTATTTAATTAATAAGCCAATTTTCGTATACACTCGCATTGTCTATTAACTGTATATATATTATACATACTTTCTCTGTTTAAGACGTATATTTTGTGTATAGATTAACTTCATATTCGTGGTAAATGTATTTACATACAGTTTGAATGCTTCGAGGTAGAGGTTTGAATTATAATATGCAATAATAATATGCCATCTCTTTTCCTTATTTTGGAGTTGTTTTATGATACAACTTGAGCACACAAAAATACATTGCAAATGAAATGCAACAATGTCTCTGTATCGTTCAAGACAAAGTGAATATTTCAGGCTACTTAAAGCAAATTAAAATGATATTCTAATAAAAATATGTTTGCTTACATCTCGGCATTTGCAATACACCTGTTCGGTGTCTGCCAGTTGAGCTGTAGCATAAATTTTTGATGCGGGCTAGTCGAGGGCATTAATAGACTTTTTAGTCTCTAAATTTGGTAAAAAAATAGCGAATTCACGAAAACCCTTACGAAAAATGGTAAAAAAAATTTCAAGCTAACCTGAGATATATAGACTATACGGCGGCGTAACAAAAGTGCTGATAAATAGAGAAAAATAGTCTGAACTTCATAAGATTGATCTGAGAGACAATTAAAACAGCTCTAACCGCCCAGAATCGAACCCAATCTTACAAATCATACATATTTTTTTTACTATGTTAAACTGCATTTCATGTATCGAACTGGGAACTCCTAACTGGAACACAAAATGTTGTATTTTCTAACACAATTTTACTAAGGTTTGGTGTAAATATGTTTTCCGTGTTATTTTTAATTTTTATTTTAGTTCATTGTAACTGGTTATCATTAAATTTCGATCATTTTCTTTTACAATATATTGCATCACCTACACAATTTTAGGTGTAATCTACATTGGATAAAAGGTGGTTGTTATTTAACAGATAACAGGTTTTACTACATGCGTGACGGGGTCGAGTTCATATCATACTCACCATAATTTTATGTCATCTCGTATATAAGTACGTCGGATGGAATCCCGCACACTTGTGCAGGGCGCGCGGGAGCTGGCCCGGCCCGCGACACCCACACTGGAGCGCGGAGGTATGTCGTGTTGCAGGCGGCGCCACGGCGGCTCGGCGCGACTCGCTGGAGTTCGGCGGCGGCGGCCCGGCCGCGGCGCTGCAGGAGTACGCGGCGCGCAAGTGGGGGCCCTCGCCGCTGTCGCCGCCGCTGGGGGCCGCGCTGGGGCCCGTGGGGCTGCGGCCCGTGTCGGCCGCGCCCGGCGCCGAGACCGCCAAGTACAGGTGCAGCAGGCCCGCCGAGTGCGTCGCGCACCCCTTCGCGTCGAGCGACCACCGACTCTTATACGAAAGTCGTGTCTTTCTCACAATTTCGAGCTGAAATCGTTCATCAGTTGTTGCGTTCTGCCGTATGCATGCGCGCTCTTCGATATGAGTTTAAATGATAGCTTCGAGAGCGCACCATCGCGCGTCATGCAGATGTTTCTGCAGAACTATCTTATCGCCGATGAATAATACCAGATGGAGTAAAATCCGATACATTCTAGAACGCGATACGCTCACGCATTTGCGAACACAACAAATATGTTAGTCAAACTCTGATTATGATGCAGCTGTAACGAGAATAGATGCGACGCGATCGGGTGCACGGTGACTCTTTGAGCAGGACACTTGTATATTGTAAATACTTGTATGCCATCGTTGTTTATATGACACCGCAGTCTTTAATTTTGTACAGATCTGCCGATGGCGGCATTTTGAGCATGTTCGTTTATTTACTTAAAACTCATGCCCTTTGAGAGTGGCTGTTTCCTTGAATAGCGATATATTTTTCTTACAGAGCTGTGAGCAGTTTAGCGCAAGGTCTGACGTCAAATGGAATGTTCGGATCGTCTTCATCACTCCTCAGCAAACTCAGCGGAGTAGGAACAATATCAGGTCTGTACGCACCATCATCATTCACAAACCCTTGTACATTTTGTAAATAGTTTGTATTTTTATGTATAATATAATAATACTGTATGTTTAACACACATCACTTGACGACGGTGTTCCAATCCAGACGTGGGAAAAATAAATAATGTTTAACGGTCGATGTAAGATAATAAGTTAGGCTTCTAGGTCTGCGTTATGTTAAAGCACGAATTATATCGCTAGGAAAATACCAACCTGATACAAATGTACGTTTCGTTATTTTAAAAGATCCAGCTATTAACGCCATTGATACGTTAACAGTTTACCTCGTAAATTATGGCGATTTTATATTAATGACACCCATAGGAATTAGTGTATTTTCGGGATAAGCTAATCAACTGTGTGTATGTTTGCAGAACTGGTGGGCGGTGGCGTGGGCGTAGGTGGCGTGAGCGTGGGCGTGGGAGGCGTGGGCGGCGTGGGCGTGGGCGCGCTGGTGGGCGACAAGCCGCCCGCCGGGCGCTCGCGCCTGCTGGAGGACTTCCGCAACAACCGCTTCCCCAACCTGCAGCTGAGAGAACTGGCCAACCATATTGTAGAATTTTCACAGGATCAGCACGGCTCTAGGTGACAAATTTTCCTAGTAATACATACTTAACAACATTTTTTTATAGAAAATTGGTCATTAGTTGTGTTGTCGTTGTTGCAATGAAAGATTGTTTAAACGAGGTCCTTCAACATGAGCTACTGCTTATCAAGAATATCGTCACGGATAGAACGTATGTTGTTACATTTTATTAAGAACAAATACGGGAACAAAATTTCCGACAAAATTCTCGGTACTGTTCTGGTGGAGAAGACTACAACTTGTTAGATCAACCTCACCCCTGCACCAACTATTATTATAAATAATAAATTAGTTAAAAAGTTTTAATTAATAAATTATTAATTAAAACTTTATGCACAACTAAAAAATATTGTACAAAGGCGGACTTAATGCCTGAGGCATTTTCTACCAGTCAACTTTAGGGTGGGTGATGCAGAGACAACACATGGCAGGTGCAATATAATTGATAAATAACACGAAAATGAATAAATACATACATACAAAAAAAATAAACCCAGTCAAAAGAAATAACGATAGGTGGAGGAGAAAATTAATCTGCAAATTATTATTATCACACACTTTCGTTCTTGTTGCATGTTATAAGTAATTTTTTTTTTTTTTTTACTTTTCCAGATTTATCCAACAGAAATTAGAAAGGGCTACAGTTCAAGAGAAACAAATGGTGTTTAATGAAATAATCGGCGCTGCGTATAGTCTAATGACGGATGTTTTTGGGAACTATGTTATACAAAAATTCTTTGAGTTTGGAACCACAGAACAGAAAACCACATTGGCACAAAAGGTAAGACTCACTCATAGCTTAGGCCGAGACCTTGACTATTGAGTACTAAAGTTATATTACAAGTATTTAATCTTCTGTGTTTGTTGATTATTAATTAATATTATGAATAAAACCTATTAACTTATCCGCACACGACTCTTTTTGTGGCACGTCGTTCGTTTCTCAGTTATTTGACCTCTGGTTTTATGTCACTGTCAAAATCACAGTGATCTTTATTGTCGTTACAATAAGGTTGCTATTGGGTTGCTGCTGTTTGTGGTAAAATAACTGTGAAAAGACTACAAATATAAAGCAGTTGAATTTTCTCGATAGTTATATTGTAATGTCCCGTGCAGGTGCGCGGGCACGTGCTGAACCTGGCGCTGCAGATGTACGGCTGCCGCGTCATCCAGAAGGCGCTGGAGTCCATCCCGCCCGAGCAGCAGCAGGAGGTGGTGCGCGAGCTGGACGGGCACGTGCTCAAGTGCGTCAAGGACCAGAACGGAAACCACGTCGTTAGTATCTAAATAATAGTAATACTAGCCTATTAATTGTCCCACTGTAGGGCAAAGATCTCTTCTCATACAGAGAAGGCACGAGCCTTGATCACCACGCTTGCTCAAGACTGGTTGGGCGAGACGAGTAACGCCGAGCAATAAAAGAAGCTCTCTCGAGAACAAACGATGGCGCCGTCGATGTATAGGGTCATCGATTGCAAGGAGGGAAGGAATTCTGCCATTTCTATATCGGTGGTTAAGCTTAATTTATTATAAACAGACCCCAGTTTTTTATCACTAGAAGTGCTGCTTGAGAGCAGTGGTGGCCCAGAGGTATCGACCCCGACTTACGAGTTGTAGGTCGTGGGTTCGAACCCAAGCAGGCGCTTTACTTTGTGTAAATAATTTCATCACCACTGCTCTCAAAACGGTGAAGGGAAAACATCGTGAGGAAACCGGCATGTCTTAGGACCAAAAATTCGAAGACATGTGACATCTACCAACCCGCACTGGGCCCGCGTGGTAGATTACGGCCCACTCCCTCTCACAGAGAGGAGGCCTGTGTCCCAGCAGTGGGAACATTAATAGGCTGATGATGATGATGAGAAGTGCTTCGTTAGTTCTGAGATGAATCAGTATTTAATTTGATTTAATCAATTTTTTTTTTATAATTCTATAAATATCGATAGACTATATTTCATTGATTCTCACGGCACTCAATTCATTAAAATATGAAATGAGGGACGCATCGTCCTTACAGAATTAATTAAAATGTGAATATTATTTTCAGGTGCAAAAATGTATCGAATGCGTGGAGCCAACGGCTCTGCAGTTCATAATCAGCGCGTTCGCGGGGCAAGTGTACGCGCTGTCCACGCACCCGTACGGTTGCCGCGTCATCCAGCGCATCCTCGAGCACTGCACGCCCGAGCAGACCGCGCCCGTGCTCAGCGAGCTGCACGCGCACACCGACCAGCTCATACAGGTACGACACTGATCCGCGGGAAACGTAGAGGTGCTCGGTCAGTACTACATGCTGGATGCATCAACACTGCCTCTGCAGCTCGGCGTTATTGTAATAAAAGAACATTTGAAAAAAAAACTATCTCGCAAAGCAGCCAAGCATAAGATTGTTTGTGATTCCCAGGACCAGTACGGCAACTACGTGGTGCAGCACGTGCTGGAGCACGGCGCGGCCGAGGACCGCTCGCGGCTCGTGGCCGGCGTGCGCGGCAAGGTGCTGCAGCTGTCGCAGCACAAGTTCGCGTCCAACGTCGTGGAGAAGTGCGTGTCGCACGCCACGCGCAACGAGCGCGCGCTGCTTATCGACGAGCTGTGCGGCTTCAACGACAAGTACGTTCCCCCCACGTCTGTATATTGACTCACTAGATACTTTAGACGTCTCGTTAGCTGCTAGTTCTATAATGTGGCGTGTTTACATTCACAGTGCTCTCCACGTGATGATGAAGGATCAGTACGCCAACTACGTGGTTCAGAAGATGATCGACGTGGCGGAGCCGACGCAGCGCAAGGTTCTGATGCACAAGATCCGACCGCACATCGGCTCGCTCCGCAAGTACACGTACGGCAAGCACATAATCGCGAAGCTCGAGAAGTTCTTCATGAAGGCGCCGGAGCTGGGCCCGATCGGGCCGCCTCCTCCCAACGCCGTGCTGTAGTCTGTGTAAAGTATTAAACGTCCGCGGGTGTAGGCTGATGCGACGGCGCGGGTATCGCCCGCCTATTATAAATTTTGTGAATATTTGCGATTGTACATTTGTAACTATAGAGCTCGCCGCTCCGGCTGGCGGGCGCGGCCCCTGTACATACGTAGCGGCAGACTGATGTACAGAACGATACGATTTACTGTATACTGTAACAATAGTTGTACAGCGTCGACGCCGACTCCGGTGCTCGGCCGTCGCGTCACCGCGGCGTAGCGTTTATTGCGTTTCTAGCTCTTAAGTGTTCTAGTATTATTCGTTGTTCGTATGAATCTATGTATAAATATTTGAACGTCTCTCATTCTCGTGTAATTTATGAATCGAAGGAAAGCGGCGGTTTAACGGACCCCGGCGTTTCCATAATTTTAGCTCGTTGTAGATTTACTATTAGCTGGGCTAGGGGACCTTGAATCTTCTAAAGCGATAAAGAGATGCCGCAGGCAGTTCTGGACAATCGGCACTATAGTCGTGATTATTATATTATTATTTTGTACTATTCTTCAAGTCAAGCTCTCGTTTAAGTTATAAACCGGCTTTAAAATCGTACATAGCTTATCTCGTTTAGTGCCGGAGTGTATAGTTCGTCGATTATAATTTTGTGAAAATGATATTTTTGTATATTTTTTATGTAATTAATTTAAGTTATTTAGTTAATGAGTCTCCGAAAATGATCGGAGCGAGCGCTTACGAGTGGGCGATGCTTATGTTAGTGTGTAGGCGCAGCAGTGTCCCGCGCTGCGCATAGGTTATAGTGATGATTGTAAAGTCCTGTACTGATAGTTGTAGTCCCGAGGTCTACCTTGCCGGTTGCACGTCACAAGCGTAGCTACTCCTCATTCCCCCTGTGTAATTAATTTTTATAGGAAGCGTAGTTTCCTACGACACCTCAAGATTTTTTACGTTTAGATGTAATTGAAAATAAAATTATTGTATATGGCTGTACAAAAATGTTAACAAAATGATTTGTAAAACCCGTATGTGATGGAATAAGGCGAGGCGTCGAGAGTGGCGACGTGTGACTGATCGCGGCTCTGTACGTCGCGTCTTGTAGGTTGTACTAGATAACATTTATATGATGATCCATCTATTTAGACATTAATTATAATAAAGCATTTCTGTAATAATATTACAAAGAATCTGTTGTTTTAATTATTACTATACCTACACCACCAATCATTCTTTACATCCACTGAGTTTTTGTGATAGTATGGGGCTGCAGGACGAAGAACGTGAGACACATTTGCCAAATGCTAAATGCTGTGTGTGGCTGACACTGGCATGGCCACCATCAGGGATTTTAATTTTTATAACACCAAAAACTATTGTCGCTAATAAGGTCATCGCTCATACACGGCAAATAACTTATCAATCAAGTTAGGATTTAGTCAGTCTACTTTATGATGGCGATACAAAATAGTGGACGGCTCGCCGGCAGTGAGCAGCCCGCGAGCCGTCACCCGGCGCGCCGATAGCACGCTTCAAGCGAGGAGCCGAGCCCGCTCGCCGTCCGCGCGGTAATGCCTCGCTTGTGAAAAGCTTTCACCTCACCGGTGGCGTGCGTCAGCGAGCCGTCGCCTTGCTGACGGCGCGGTGGCGACTAGCGGTCGCCTTGCTTACGGCGCGTTGGCAACTAGCGGTCGCCTTGCTTAAGCGCAGGCCACACCGCCAGCTAGCGGGTGGGCGGGCGAACATCGTTTCACCTCTTTACATACTTCGGTTCACACCGCGAGCTACAATATTTCGCGTAGTTTGTATAGTTTCCTTCGTTCGCTTCGCCCACGCCCGCCCGCTAGCTGGCGGTGTGGCCTGCGCTTTAAGTGTAGCGGCACACCTGCGGAACGTTGGGCGCGGAACGTTCCGTCGCGTCATGTGACGCTTGCTCATGAACCGACATAACGTTCGGCTGATGTGTCAAAGGCATAGAGGAAAGATATATAGCGGGAGTCAAAGGTAACTTGAAAAACATTAGGGTCGCGCCACACCTGCCGAACGTTCGGCGCGAAAGGTTCGGTTGAATAAAGGATATCGATCGAGATAGGTACAAAAATACCCCAGGCCCGACAAAAAAGAAATGTATCTCAGATTTCAGAGTAATAATAGTAGAAATATTGTAAAGTATCGCTATTCCCAAAATCGGTGGCTAACATAGTTTTTTTTCTGGTGCAGTTTCTTAAGGTGAAACAATTTGATATTTTTTCCATACAAACTTCGGAGGGGTTTTACTCCACTATTTGACATCGTACATTCAAAGTTAAACATGATATCGTTAGGTCTCATTATTAAAATTGTCTGTACGGAAGCAGAATAGTAAAATAAAAAGTTATGAGCCAACAAAGATTCGTTTTTCTTGCTAATTTTAACGCAACTTTGGGCGTAAATAAGTAATACAAGAAGTGTGAAATCTCGAAAACAAAATCCGTACCGACACAGAAAAATTTACGAAGATTTCAAAAAATTTTATTTGTAATTGATTTATGCAGTGGTTATTTCAGAAAAACCTTTTTTCTAATGGCCTTTTCGTAATTTTTGACGCGCTCGTTTTACTAAAATTGGTCGGTACGGTGTTTCTGTGCGTGCGAACTATACGTTGTCCATGTAGATCAGCTTCTAACTGCTCATCACTGATACTATCTCTGTCGGACACGATGCCAGGTGAGACAGTGTGGTTTTTGGCCAGGCCCACCATTGAGTTCGAGCCCGCGACTAGTTCCACCTTAAGAGGGCCCTTCCCGGTCCGTCTATCGTCAACGCGAGCGTAGTCGAAAAGCTTGTTGTTTCATCCAGCGCAAGTGAGAACTACTAACAAGCAAGGGAGAACGCGATAACATTGTACGAAGAATAGTGTGTAAAGCTTAGAATAATTATTCTAAGGTGTAAAGATTTGTTTCAGGCCATACGTGTTTTTGAGTAAGCCTGGCAAGTTTGTGAAATAAATGTTTGTCATTTAGAATCTTCATTACAAGTGCGAGGTTTCTAGGAAGATGTTTTCTTTACTTTTCCAATTCACGAGTACAGACGCCAGCACATCAACCTACTCCAATCTGTCAAATTTTCCCAATCAACATTGAACCATATTCTTTAGCGATAAACTTGAAAATCTATTAAAGAAATTTGACAGATTGTAGTAACTTGATGTGCTGGCGTCTGTACATCATGACCGGCCAAAGTTCAGGTAAAAGGAGGTCACCAAAATCTGCCCAAAGATGTACCGAGGTACACTTAGTGGCATAAAATACACTAGACTACACTGAATAATATGACATTTATAGATTTTGCTTCTGGTGACCCAGGGACGAGAATAAAATAATATTTAATTCATGTAAAGCACGCCATTTTGGCACTATACTCTCATCGGCACAAGCATTACCGTACCCTTCTTTTTAAACTGTCAAATTGACCAAAGACTACAATATAATTATGAAATTGACAGCTGCCACAGCTAGTCAGCTACTGTTGTTTCATGTTTGTTACGTTTTGAATATTTTTATAAATAATTCAATCCAATGATATTATAATAAATTTAATATCATTGATTCAATCTGAATTCTATAACAACTCTCATGGTCTACTCGATTTTCGTTAGGCAAAGATATGGTACCTAACATCAGAAACGATGCTTAAATCCAAAAGTAGGTGAATACAAGCAGTGAATTTTGATGAATAGTAATGTTAGCAGCAGCCAGCAGCGTTAGAAGTCTTTCAGAGCGCATAGCAAACTCGATAAATATAATAAGTCCCATAGCGTCAACATCCAAGGGTTTCAACGTGACTCTGATCTCCGTCATAATATCCCAGCTCGACATAAATGAAGCCAGATCAAGTTCAGTGAATAAAGTCGCATTTCAATAAAGCCTTTTATTATTATGTGTGTTTGCTTTATATTGATTTCTTTAATTAAATAGAACATCAAGACAAGCAACATCAAATAATTACATAATACCCTTTTTATCTTTACCCTGCCTCTATTATGATGTACTTAGGGGGTGGAAGGTGAATTTCTGAGATTAGATACACAGCAACCCACTTCATGGAACATTTCAAGTGCCGATAATGAGACACAAATACACAATTAATTTCCTATTGTGATCGGGCCCTGGAGCCCGAACGGCGCTCAATGAATTAAAGCCTAGCCTTTCCAGTAATATCTTCCAATAAAAATTGAATAAATAGACTTATCGAGTCATGCATGCCCATGTCATGCCTGTTCTGTTATTACCATATGGAATAAAACAATAAATATCTTTTAGTTTTATTAGCGTTCTTCATTTTCAATTTCACTTCATGGTTTAATATTTCTTCCAAGACTACAGTCAGCTCAAGACCGACATGGGAGATGTTGAAAGACTGCATGTCCATCCAGTACTCCATTACAAGAAACGCACCTCATGTTTGTAAGCACTAGCCTGAAAGCAATAGATTTGTTAAAATCTGTATTCTCTTCATTATGATAAAACGTGAACTGCAGGGTACCTACTTACGCGACCCGTACTCAGAATAAATCCGACTAAATCCGTCAGGATTGTCAGGAACGATATCGTGAGGTAACAAAAGTCCAGAAAGAATAGCCAAGTTTTCGGGGTCATAGTATCGTCAAGAACCAAATCGTGAGATGACAAACGGAATACCAGAAAAAATTGGTAAGTTATTATACAAAATACACAACACAAACGAACAACATAATGAGTACGCCGAAACCGTATTTATTAGTACAATAATACCTCAATGATTTATTAAGTGTATTATTTATGCCGGAAACGCAGAAACGAACGGAACGACATTTACGAAATAATGTCAACCCGAGTGTCAACCAAATGTACAACAAAGTTGCCACATGATTACAGGTTACCTAGAACTTTAAATAATTTATTATGTAGTTTTAAATGATTTAAGAATAAAAATCCAATTATTTTCGAATTCCTCTATTTTTTCTCTACAATTTGGTGCACGTGTACCTCGAGGTACATATTTGGGCAAAGTTGTATGGGCTTTTGCTGACCTCCTTTGTGCAAAAAAGCTGATTTTTGGAGGCTTATACTTTGTTTCTAATTTATTTTATTTTTTAATCTCATAGAAACCTAGTTATAGTGCACAAGATACATATTACATTAAAAAAATTCAAATAGTGTTTTTTCAACATAAATATAAGATTTTTATAAAAGTAAATAATGCTGTAAGATACTACATACCCTCAAGTATAAAATCCATCACAAATAGTTAACACAAGGTTAACACAGATCTTTTTAGATTTACACAGTATATTATCTAATGAATGCAATTATTCAGATGAAACCTATCAAAATTTCTCATTACCTTTCATACTTACTCATGTTACTCAGCATTACAGGGTAATTAGGAAAAAAAATACCTGTACTTGTTATTGTGTGGGGGTTCTTAGTAAATTACCGTGATAAAATTCTACGAATTACAATGTTGTTTTTGTCCAGCTGGGTTGTTCTACTCGAATCATAGTGCAATGACATGATATATCTCGTAAACTACTGGAGCACTAATTTTGAATTTTGGGCACTAAATTTGACCTTGCAGGGCACTAATTTTCTATGTAGGTTTGAGGAAAGCGACAAGCTCCTATAACTTGGAATCAACATTCAAAGGCGTGGCACGCGCGAACGCTCCTGCTGAGCGAGCGCGCGAAAGTTATGATCGTTGATGTCTCGGCAAATATAAATGTTCCACGTCCGTTTTTTTTACGAAATGAATCACATATTTAAGGGCACTAATTATTTGTATACTTAAATAAAATAGCTGTAGCATGTTCCCTTTTTCGGCGCTCATGGTGATCCTGCTGAAGTGAGCGTGACTACCGCCGGACCACCTTCAAAGTTGATTTTCTCGAAAACTACTAAGGCACTAATTTTGTTGTTCGAGCACTAATTAGCACCAATTGAGCGCTAATTATTTACCAAATATGGAACCGATTGGCGTTAATGGTCCGGCGGTAGTCACGGACATGTTTTCCAAGTAGACGTGCCGGGACTCGACGTCAAGGGAATAAATCCACAGTTGGGTATAGACAGACCAACTACATCTACAGCTCAGGTACACGTACTGCTGGGGTTCTACACAAAATATTCATGTACGTTTGCCCAGCACGGCCCCCCAAAATTTGAGTATAAGGTGTGCACCAATGCTACGTACTTGCCTCTAGGAGTATATGTACCGGTTTCTTTTTCAATGTACCTCTGAACTTTTGAAGAAATATGCAAAATTTATAAAACCCCCGACACAAACAAAATCCTTTAAAAAGTTTCAAAATTAAATATTATACTGGCCCTTTATGTTTAATATAATTATTTTGTAGTTAATATTTTGTCGTCAACTACAAATTATATTAAACATAAAGGGCCAGTATAATATTTTATTTTGAAACTTTTTAAAGGATTTTGTTTGTGTCGGGAGTTTTTTACCCGACTGCCCCAGAAGGAGGGTAATGTTTTTCGAGAGTATGTATGTATGTATGTCTATTTCTTTGGCACGCTCTGTAGCATACACGGCTTGATGGATTTTAACATAGGAGGTGTCGTTAGATTCGTCTTAATCGTAGAAGTGACATAGGCTATATAATATTTATGTATTGCATCTGCAAAATACAAAAAAAGGGAGGGGAAGGCTTTTTTAAAATAAATTACAACAATATTGGTATCAAATAAAAGCTGGTAATGAGTCAATTCCAAATTAAGATTATATTAATAAAACTAAAAAACTTGAAATAAAGAAAATTATTCAAAAAACAAAAAACCCGACTGCAACAACACATAACTGAAAAGAGAAAAACAAGCATTATAATCTATAGAATTTTGGTATCGCAGGCGGGGACAATAATAATATAACAATAATAACCGGAAATATGGTGTACCTAACTTTTGTTTGTCCCCGCCTGCGATACCAAAATTCTATAGATTATAATGCTTGTTTTTCTCTTTTCAGTTATGTGTTTTTGCAGACGGGTTTTTTGTTTTTTGAATAATTTTCTTTATTCAATTCTTAATTTAGTTTTTATTTCCTGCTTTTTAAACTTTATTGTATTATACTAATTACTAGTACATACGCTCGATCGACACGTGCCTCGCATAAATCTGCGCAACTGTGCGTATTTTTCCTACAGTCAAGTTAGTTACTAATTAACCCTGATTTATTTTTTCTTCTCCATATCACACCCTGATAAATATATACAGGGTGGCAGGGACATCGACGCGAAGCCGGTTACCACGGATCCAGTACATGGTTCTGAACCCCCCTGCGTTGAAATTTTTCGTCGGTTATTTAAAAAAAAATCTGCTGTTTCATAGAAAAGTGCAATACCTACGCGGTCAAAATGTATGGAGCAGCAGATTTTTTTTTAAATTTCCGACGAAAAATTTCAACGCGGGGGGGTTCAGAATCATGTACTGAATCCATGGTATCAGGCTTCGCGTCGATGTCCCGGACACCCCGTATCTATAACCTATTTATTGAGACCATTCCAATGAGCCCAAACACGATACCACTGCTGTAAGTTGGTGAGGAGTTGGGTATCCTGCAAGTACCAGGTAATGCTGCAGCATCAGTTCAAGGTTACTATGTTATTCTAATACCATTGAAGTAACAGATTACCAAATTTAGACTCAATCAGACCTGTAGCTGTGGAAGATGCTCAAATCCATTCATCAATTAGAAAAGACCTGATAATCTTCAAACGGCTGAATAGATTTTCTTGAATCATACCTAAGAACACTCCCGATCAAGTCACCTTTCAAACAAAACAAAAATAAACTAAATCGGTTCAACCGTTTGGGAGCTACGATGCCACAGACAGATACACAGACACACAGATACACACGTTAAACTTATAACACCCCGGCCCCCGTGTAACTTGAAAAATATATAACGTATTAAAAAAAAACTTATTCTCAAGGAATGTACCCCGCATTGGTTTCTTATTAAATTGGCTAAATTTGAAAAATCAAACACATGAATCGTTTATAGTATGCTTATCCTTTATTGAAGATCGTTACAGCAAAGTCCCATGCTATAAAATCGGAAAAATAAATTTATAAATCGTTGTTTATATCTATTTATCTTCATCTTTTTCCTTGTCCTTGGTCTTAGGTTTGACACTACGCTCTCGATCGCGCGACGATCGCTCGCGCTCTCGGGAGCGGTCTCGCTCGCGTTCTCGAGGAGAGCGTTCCCGCTCGCGCGAACGCTCACGCTGGCGCGGCGAACGAGACCGCGATTTGTGACGACGAGACCTCGAACGTGATCGCTCCCGTCTGTATGATCTATAAATAAAGAAAAATCATGTATTTGTCGCCCACCGTTCAGCAGTTCATGAAACGCCTCTCAAAGCGTTTCTCCGACTTCGACCTTCGACCCCCAATGGGTGATTGCGGCAGCCGCCCGTTACACTCCCTCCCGCATAAGTAATATTCGCCGACTAAGGTTTATTCTCACTATACCAGACGACCCCACAACCCTCCTCCAGGACAGTAGTAGGGAAACCAGTACTTTAGCACACAAAAACCGACCGCCGTCCTTCCGTCCTCAGTCTCGTCCCGCCGCTCGCTTCCCGTCCACCCCGTCCTATCGCTCGAGCCAGCCCGCGCCACTGAGCCTGCAGCTTTAAATTCCCCTAATAATAATATTAATCCGATCCAGCCTGTCCCTTGCTGTCCTCCCCAGCGACGCTCTAAGCCGAGGTCCGTAACCCACAGGGGGTGCCCTTAGCGGTGTGAGTCTATCTGGCAGGCCCCAACGAGATTTATCAACAGGTGATAGGTTTACATAAGGACATTATTTTGTACCTATAGAAAATAAATAAGATATATTTTGTACCTCGACAGTTTTTGATTAAATGACGTTTCTATGAAGTGTCTAGCTAGCGGGCCCCTTATGATTATTTTTATTGTTATTATACTTTCAGATCGCCCAGTAGTGATCGAAGTTAGAAAATATTATGTACCTTACAAATCCGAAATTTCGACTTTCTGTGAGCTATACTTTAGGAGATATTCGTTACTTAGACAAACGTCCAGCCAGCGGGCCACTTTTTAAATACTACTCTTTTATATCATACAATAGCAGTAGGAGCTTAATCCTATTATGTACCTTACAAATCCAAAATTTCGACTTTCTGTGACATATACTTTAGAAGATATTCGTTACTTAGACAGACGTCCAGCCAGCGGGCCACTTTTTAAATACTACTCTTTTATATCATACAATAGCAGTAGAAGCTTGATGCTATTATGTACCTTACAAATCCAAAATTTCGACTTTCTGTGAGCTATACTTTAGAAGATATTCGTTACTTAGACAAACGTCCAGCCAGCGGGCCACTTTTTAAATACCACTCTTTTGTAACATACAATAGCATTAGGAGCTTGATCCTATTATGTACCTTACAAATCCAAAATTTCGACTTTCTGTGAGCTATACTTTAGAAGATATTCGTTACTTAGACAAAGGTCCAGCCAGTGGGTTTGTTTCTAAATACTACTCATTTATATCATACATAGAATAAGAAGCTTGATACTATTAACACCCATCAGTCTATACATCATACAGTCGTCTGATGAAGACGTCTAAGACAGGGTAATCTTGCGGGGCGTGAGTTCTCAAAAAAAGTCCGCGATAGCATATGTGTATCTTTTAAGGTTGGCTCACTATAACCGTTTTTATGCTAACCAAATTTGTTCTAAAATAATGCATTATTTGCAAAGGTGTTTTTATAAACATGACATTAATCCTTATCCAAATAAATACGTTATTCATGACAAGTATTTAATTTAAAACAAAATTGCTCTTTACATCATTCGATTTCAATGAATATCTTAGGAGATATCGCAGTTTTAAAATAACATCGCCGCAAAATAATGATCAAGTACTACGCGCGCATTTATGATGGCAACAGGAGCAGTGGTGGCAGAACAAATTTGGTTAGCATAAAAACGGTTATAGTGAGCCAACCTTAAAAGATACACATTATGCTATCGCGGACTTTTTTTGAGAACTCACGCCCCGCAAGATTACCCTGTCTTAGACGTCTTCATCAGACGACTGTATGATGTATAGACTGATGGGTGATAATAGTATCAAGCTTCTTATTCTATGTATGATATAAATGAGTAGTATTTAGAAACAAACCCACTGGCTGGACCTTTGTCTAAGTAACGAATATCTTCTAAAGTATAGCTCACAGAAAGTCGAAATTTTGGATTTGTAAGGTACATAATAGGATCAAGCTTCTACTGCTATTGTATGATATAAAAGAGTAGTATTTAAAAAGTGGCCCGCTGGCTGGACGTTTGTCTAAGTAACGAATATCTTCTAAAGTATAGGTCACTCAAAGTCGAAATTTTGGATTTGTAAGGTACATAATTGGATCAAGCTCCTAATGCTATTGTGTGTTACAAAAGAGTAGTATTTAAAAAGTGGCCCGCTGGCTGGACGTTTGTCTAAGTAACGAATATCTTCTAAAGTATAGGTCACAGAAAGTCGAAATTTTGGATTTGTAAGGTACATAATAGGATCAAGCTTCTACTGCTATTGTATGATATAAAAGAGTAGTATTTAAAAAGTGGCCCGCTGGCTGGACGTTTGTCTAAGTAACGAATATCTCCTAAAGTATAGCTCACAGAAAGTCGAAATTTCGGATTTGTAAGGTACATAATATTTTCTAACTCCGAGCACTACTGGGCGATCTGAAAGTATAATAATAATAAAAATGATCATAAGGGGCCCGCTAGCTAGACACTTCATAGAAACGTCATTTAATCAAAAACTGTCGAAGTACAAAATATATCTTATTTATTTTCTATAGGTACAAAATAATGTCCTTATGTAAACCTATCACCTGTTGATAAATCTCGTTGGGGCCTGCCAGATAGACTCACACCCCTTAGCGTGTAGTTACTTAGTTTATAAGTTTTATGCCCTTGCTGGAGGCCTTAATTTAAAGAGGAAATCCGGTTAGGCAGGCACAGGAAATCCGGTTAGGCAGCCGACAATCTCCTAGGAAGACCTACGTGGCCATTAAAAAAAAAACATGCGCAGTCTTTGGGGACTGCCGATAGAAATGAAAACTAAGTAACTTGTGAATTGTATCGTACCCAGTATACATATAGCTCAGACGCGAGTTCCATGAATTTTGTTCACCAAAAAAGTGGTCAACGCGCCTAGAGAAGTTTTCACTTCAAAAACGAGAATTTTTGGTTAATGAAAGCTAAAAATAAAACCGAATGTGAGAAGCCGCATTAAGTGTTTACTCACTTACTTCGACTTAAAAAAGTAACATGTAGCGAGTCCAGTATACATTATTGTACTTACTTTTCTCTTATCCTGTCAGGTTTGATAGAGCGAGACCGATCTCGTTCCCTATCTCTATCTCTTTCCTCCTGTGAAAAAAAGATAATATTATTAAGTCAACTTGTAAAATCGTACTAAACAAGCACAATCAAGAAATTTTCTACTGTCTACCGACCTCATCCCTTCTATCGCGCTCTCGTCTATCGCGGTCGTCCCTCTCCCGCATGCGGTCTCTGTCGCGGTCTCGCTCGCGGTCCCTATCCCTGTCTCGCTCGTGCATGTGCGGCGGCGGGTGCGGGCGGTAGGGCGACACGAAGGGCGGCGCCGGCATCATGTGCGGCGGCGCGGCCATGTGCGGCGGGCCCAGCGGCGCGCCCATGCTCATCGGGGGCCCCACGGGCGGGCCCATCGGACCTGGTGTTAGCTCCTTTATTTCACTCGGGGCCCAGCCACTCTGTTCAGGATGGCCTGCAAAAAATAATTAAGCAAAACTTTTTAACAAAAAAAAACTGCGAGAAAAGAAAACACTAACAAATAAATAAACAAACTAACTTTGTACCAAATTTCATCCAAATTCGTTTTTATGTGATTGAGTAAGAAACATGTAAACATCCAAACATTCGATTTTATTTATGTGTAAGTTTGTAAACTTACAAATAAATAAAATTAAAGTGTCTGTTTGTAATGTAAAAATAACAGCTTTTTACTCTTCGAAAACTTCGATCGACAATGTGGGTATTGTTGATCGAAGTTTTTACTAAATGCATATGAAAGTATATACGGACTAGCTGCCCGTCCCGGCTTCGCACGGGTAGCACCAAGTACTTATCTACGGCTACCTACCCTACCTACCTACCTACCCTATAAACCTTCCCTGGACTACGACAAACATTTCAAGACCAAAATCAGCCAAATGGGCCCAGCCGTTCTCGAGTTATAAAATTACAACGAAAAGTGGCATTGATTTTTATATTTAGAGATTACAATAGTCGTTCAAGATGTGTAACATCTGACATTTCACCTTGGTAATAAGCCCTATTACTACACTAGCCACTAGCCGTTAACCGCGCGACTAACCGCCGCATTTGGTGGCGGTGAAGTGCGTACAAACATAAGCAGTTGCATAATATTAAAAAGTGAAAAAGCGGCTAGCCGCGCGTCGTCAAAGCCGTTTCTGACAGCCAACACTGGCACCGCGCGCGCTTCTCCGGGTTCCTGTGAGGGTGACACGCTTCCGTCCCTTTTCACCAAATCACTCCCACAGATTTGATTATTTAGATTTTGATTGCAGGAAAGCGAGAGGAAAGATGTTACACATAAAAAAACAATAAAAAAAACCAATTTTATGTCTGTCTGTTTGTTCCAGCTAATCTCCGAAAAGGGTAGACGGGAGTTTCACTGGCAGATAGCTTATGTTATAAGGGTCGCGACACATCTGCGGAACGTACGGCGCCGACACTTCAGCGACTGAATTATCGGTCGATGACACACCAAGCACCTTACGCGACGGAAAATTACCGCTCTTCGCTTCGTCGCCGAACTTTCGGTCGCGATGCGTCGCGTGATGTGAAGCTTGCTCATGAACGCGACGTAACTTTCGGCTGATAAGTCATAGTGAAAAACACTACTAGCGTATTCTGATGTGTCGCGACCTTAAGGAGTAACTTAGGCTACTTTTATTTTATAACAATTAGGGTCCACACGGGCAAAGCCGCGGGCAGCAGCTATTTTATAATATTAATAGAACGATATTACAGATAAACAATGAGTAATTTTTAATAATAAGCAAAATAAAAATCCTGCCAGTTCGATGTGGCGCAGATTCGTCTGTTCAGACTGATCTTGTCTCTTTTTTTGTTTTTTTAACCTACCCCAAGGTTCTTCGTACGGAGCATGTGGAGGTGGCGGGTAGTAGTGTTCACCGGGTGGGGGCCCGAAATAATCAGGCGCACCCATCTCTCGCTGGTGACCGCTGCGTCCGTACTCGCGACGTTCAGCAGTCATCACCTGGATCAAACATGAACACAAACTTTTATGTAAAACTATAACCATTCTAAAATATGGCGTCGAAAAATTCCTCCGCATCGCTGTCGATTGGTAATGTACCCAGGAGACTGGCGGATTGGACTGGCGGCAGGAGATTGAAAAGTTTTCGGGGGGACACCTTCAAAAGGCGCCCAGGCTTTGGGTATAAGACCGAAGAGTGTAGGATTCCTACTTCACTAAAACCACCCCGGTGATCGCCATCTGCACATGGAAGGGGCACCGTTACCTCTCAAAAGACCAATCCGGAACCAGCTCTGTGCAGTGCCTTTTAGGACACATCTCTGGGGAGACTGTAAAGGGGTCTCCCCGAAACCGAAATGTGCAAGTGTGCAAGGCAGCACGTGACCACTGTGCGCCGTTTTCCCTGAGGTCATTCAGTGGGTTGGCAAAGTTCTCTATCATCATAATCAGCCTATTAATGTTCCCAGTGCTGGGACACAGGCATCCTCTCTATGAGAGGGAGTGGGCTGTAATCTACCACGCGGGCCCAGTGCGGGTTGGTAGATGTCACATGTCTTCGAACTTTTGGTTTTAAGACATGCCGGTTTTATCACGATGTTTTGCTTCACCGTTTTGAGAGCAGTGGTGATGAAATTATTTACACCAAGTAAAGCAAGCACCTGCTTGGTTTCAAACCCACGACCTACAACTCGTAAGTTGAGGCCGTGACCACTGGTTCACCACTGCTCTCTACAGAGTCCTATATGTCCCTAATTCCTGCCTGCCTTAAAGGTTGCAGGCGGGGTTTCAGCGTTAGGCGTCGATTCACGATCTCGCTCGGCAGCCTCCTTCTGAACCATTACGGTCTACAGAAGGAGGCCATTTCTCCCAGTTCTCCGACACCGCCAGCATAGATAGACACAACTACTGCTGGCAGAGGTAAATCTCGTCCGTTCCTGGCGACCAGGACCTAGCCTTTGGCCTAGGTAAAAGTCAGCCCTTGGTCACGGGAAGTGTCAACGAGTCGTTTGCAGATTTCGTTCAACAAACTATGAGCACTCAGACTGCACGGCCTGTGGGTTTCAACCCCAAACGGGTCGAAAATATCATGATAATATGCAGTGGCGGATCCAGGATTGTTGTTTGGGAGGGGCTTGACCCCGCTGAGGGTTAGTTTTAGCAAAGTAGTTGCTTAACGCATAACAAGACTCCTCGGAGTATTTTCGCAAATTCCTCAATGTCTTCGTTAGATTATAGACTACCAGAGATTATCTCGATGAATATACAGTGCGGCCAAAACCGAGCAGCGTGAGTGGCAGAATGAGTGGCGCGCGGTTTCAAAATTCGTCACAGAACAAAACGTGTGGTGGTTACCCATTCGTCAGCGCAGAGAGGTAAGGGCTCTATCTATGTTGTTCTCTATTCTCGACAAACCCACTTCTCCTTCTTACCTGACTTCCCATGTTCAATACTTATGCTCTGCCCATAATAAAAATCTTTGTTCCACCAACAATCGTCTTCTACGATGTCCTTCTCACCGCTCTGGGTTCATTCACTCTTCTTTCTTTGTCCAGGCGGTCTTTCTTTGGAATGCGCTACCTCTGAACATCAGGACGGCAACCAGTCGATTGTCTTTTAAAGTGAAAACACGTGAGCATATACGTAAGACGTTGGCTGAAACATCCCAGCGGTGATTTGCTAGATTCGTTCTCTCCTTTTAATGATCGTTATTTCTCCTCTACCGATCGTTATTTCTCTTGACAAAGTTTATTCTGTTTATTATGTATGTATGTATGTATATATTAATGTATTTATTCTTGTATTTTATAGTTATTTTCTTGTTATCAATCTCGTATGTTGCACCTGCCATGTTCTGTCTCTGCATCACCCTAAGGTTGACTGGTAAAAAATGCCTCAGGCATTAAGTCCGCCTTTGTACGGTATATTTTTTACTTGTGCATAAAGTTTTAATAAATAAATAAATAAACAAAACCTCTTATAGAAAAAAACTTGAAAACATAATACTTTGATGACAATTGTACCTTAGTTAGGTAGTAATTATGCTTGCTAAAAAGTTTAATCAGAATAAAATTAAGTTCACTTTAAGATTTGTCACGGAAGAAGACGGATGCTTGTGGGGGTGGGGGGGTTAGCCCTTTAGCCCCCCCTGGATCCGCCTTAAATATGTTAATTGACATTACTCTTTATATTTTTCTGTGCTAATGACAGTGACTGATATAAAAATTTTGTTGCTGAACAGTATTTGTAAAATAACTTACCTGTATAGTGTTTTCTCTAGATTGGTAGTTATTTGACATGGCTGGTGGCATCATCATTTCATCATTTCTTGGACCTAAATAAATAAAAACACCTTATTTTAGTAAATGATCTATACAATTTCATAAATTTTTATTATAAGTGTTATTCTGTGAATCAATTTATGACATCTGACAATTTATGTATGAACAACGGAAAAAAAACACTAAAGAAATTCGCAGCGCAAGAAGCAGTGCGTGTTTGGCCTACTGTAGAAACATCATGATCATGAGCATGATTGAGCCAGCCAAGAGTAGTTTTCCATCCCTAATAAAATATTCTACCTTGACTGTAGATAAGTTTATGCTTTATAGTCTATAAATACAAACCTGTATTGGGCCTGCATGGTGGATTATGGGCTATGGCGTACATCTTCTTTTCTTGTGGTTAGTGACTAACCTGGTGTCAGAGTTTTAAAGCCACCCATGGGTATGACTTGGCTTCGATGCCGTCAAGAAATATCTACTATGAGGCGCGGCAGAGCATGCCGGTTTCTTCACAAAATTTTCCATAACTGTTTTTTAAGTAAGTGATAATCATACAGTACGCACATGAATCGGAAAAAACACGAGTTGCGTGCCTTGGGTTCAAACTCGAGACCTATGGTTTGGCAGTCTGACGGTCACACCACTATAGGCTATCATCACCTCTGCTATGGCTTACTATATCTCAGTGGGTACATTAGAGACAGATTTTGTATACAAATTTTATCTGCATGTAGGTGGGTTAAAGACATCAACATATAGCATAGTTGGTTACCGGGCTGTCTCCTGAGGTCGGGCGGCGGAGGACGGGGCGGCGCGCCGGCGTGCAGACCCACACCGGCCTCGTTGACGCGCATGCGCCGCTGTCGCTCGCAGTACGCGCTCCATGTCACCTCGTTGAAACCATAGTTGAAATAATCTGAAAATAATTATGTTATAAAATATTTGTGTTATGTACTGTCTTTGCAAACAAGACATTAGAAGCCCAATTAATGGACTGGCAATAACCACAAGACAGTCACTAGCCTAGCCCACCCACAGCTTTTTTTAATTTTTGGCACGTTGTGGCTAGGTGCTGTTGCCTAGAATCTTAGAAAATGTGAGAAAGTCATGGATTGAATACCAAGAATCTTATTCAGAATGCTGATTTGTATAACAAAAGTCAAGTAAGTTCTGGACCACCCCCTGACCCTCAAATAGACAGTCAACAAAGCTTATGATAAAAATGTGATAATTACCAGATATGTCAGCTCCAGGCTTGTTCCATGGCTTGTCTTCAATGGTGTCAATGTTAAACTCAAGTGCAGGCACTCCATTGATGCTCCCCGGTCCATCCAAGTCTTCTAATGTAACTTTACCACCGGCGGTGGTGCCACTGCGAGGTTTATCTGCAGCACCAGCGGCTACTAAACCTACACCACGCTGAAAGAGTAGTTACGGAATATCACCCACTGTAAGCATTGATTTTCAGCCTCTTCTTAGATAGTAAGAAACAATGTAATAATCAATGGGTTAATGAATTTTCGTAAGTCATTCCAGCTGTATTTTCTCCTCTGAGGAGCATCATTATTGTTAGTATATCTTTCACCTCATGTATTACCAAAATTCAAGCAAATAAATGATGTGATTTGAAATTTTTTTTGGACAACTTCTTGACCTTCTTAGAGAGAACTCTGTTAACTTAGCGAGAAGAACTACTTACTTTTATAGCTAGACTAGCGTAAGATTGAGGTCCAGATTTGATATCTCCAATAGTGACTTTGATGTCATCACTGTCATCCGAATCAGAGTCTCCATTGTTCTGGCTGTCGGCGTCGCCGTTCCGGTCGTCACCATCGCGCCCGACCTCCGCGAAATGTTCGTCGTTAAAATGAGAGTCATCATTATTCGCCTCGTTATCCTCTTGATCTTTTTCTTCACCTTCCTGTAAATAATAAATATTTTTTGCAGTACGTATAATAAATAATGCAGAATTTTAAATAAAAAAATAAGATTAAATAGTATTTTATAATTACGAGCCCTATGCAGTTTAAAAAGATTGGAACACTCTCATAGTCTCATTCCACGTTAAATTACAACGTAAACTTTCGATCAAATATTAATATAGGTTATGTCTACTTACTGTGGCGGCATCGGCTACATCAGTCTGTGGCTGGTCTTTTTCGGTACCTTCTGTAGGTTTATCCAAAGCCTGATCTGGATTTGATTCACCATACAACCAACTATCGTCATTTTCATCTCCAGGCGCCGTTTCTACGGCAGCGTCTGCCATTTTTATTTTGTTGAAATTTTGTTTGACATGACAGTCAGACGCTTGATTGACATAACATCTCTGTGCATATCATAACATTGGTAGTTTTTTTACGCCATAGAGTAATTATTAATTTAAATAAAGGGCATTTCAGACTACGACCACCAGAAAGAAACCACATCGCGCATTTGGCCGCGCAACGTCCATCCAACCAAGATTCTTGGTTGGATGGTTGGTTCTTGGTCCAAGAACCATCTTCGTCAAAGTTCGTAAGACGTGCCTTCTGTTGTGGCC
This sequence comes from Conistra vaccinii, assembly GCA_948150665.1. NCBI lineage: Eukaryota > Metazoa > Arthropoda > Insecta > Lepidoptera > Noctuidae > Conistra > Conistra vaccinii. The sequence continues at coordinate 8,724,553 of OX411317.1, read as the reverse complement.
AAACATTATGTAGAATGTACGAGCTATAAGTTTACATTAATGTATGTGTGTGTCATTGTTTTTACATGAATTCGATCGACCGGAATAAATGTACCTATTGGCTGGCTTGATTGAAGTACCAGATGTATACGTAGACCATATACAGGGCGGCCCGTGAAACGAGGTCCAAAGCAAAATTCTAGAAGCAGCTCTCCAAGGGCTTACAAACACCGCCAATTGCGATGGCGGTCAGCGATCGGTTTTTAATATTTTTAGGGAAATTATCAATTGACGTCAGACTTTTATTTTTCGCTTTCTGTGTGCCATTTTTGGTAAAAAACAAACTCCGTATATATGAAATCGGCAGACCTCGAACCTTCGGCGGCCACGACCACCACGAACACTCGTGGTCTTGGTACTCGAAGACGCGTAGTGTACGAGGTCCTTAATTAAAGGCCTACGCAGACCGGGACGCGTAAATACAAAAGCGAATGCCATACTCTGTGCTGCATTATGTCCCGTATAGTGCCGGTTTTAGCATTACCGGCGCCCTGGGCGGTATTGGTATGGCGCCCGTTTTCTACTCTCCATTTAAAAAAAGTGAAAAAAATAGAGTTTATTTTAATTCAAAATAACCGTTTATTTCAGTAACAAAAAAAAAAAACTTTTCTAGCCTTTCTAACGACAAACTCTCTTAATTAAGGGTACACTAATCGACGGCTCGAAGTCGTTGGTAACTAAATTGCATGCTAAGTAGTCTAATTATTTATTTATTTAGTTTTATTTTATTTAGTATTTATTTATCTATTTGTTAATGACTTATTTATATTTTTATTAACTTATTTATTGAATTAGACAATAATTTATAACGAAAACGAGCGCGTAAAATTTCGACCTTAGGGCGTAAGATATTATGAAAAAACGACTGAATGTTCGACTGCATTACTCAAAATAAAATTATTTGAACTATTGAATAAATTATATCCCTGTAAGGTTTCTATTTTGCCATTTTCTTACTATACAGGGTGACAGGGACATCGACACGAAGCCTGTTATCATGGATTCAGTACATGATTCTGAACACCCCTGCGATGAAATTTTTCATCGGTTATTAAAAAAAAACAGCTGTTATTTATTTACGCCCAAACACGGGTTAAAATTAGTGTTGAAATATGGAAGTTTCGACGCTCATAAAGTCATAGACGCTCATAAAGTCATAACGTCCAAACCAATATTTTGTTTCCAATTCTGCTTCCATACAGGGCTAGATAATGACAAGACAAATAAATTGATATAATTTTTAGTTTTAAACGTACACCGTCAAACAGACGAGATAATCACCATACTACGTTTGTATGGAAGAATGATTGACTAGGGTACCCTAGTCTTTAAGGCATTGAGGTCTATGTTTTTCGCAATTTCATTTTTGATTGACAAAGTTGCCAAGTTCGTCAATCTTGATTGAGATATTATTGTCCTAAAAGTGTAGAAAAACTCCTTTCCCCACTTGCTACCGTTAAAGGTATAGTGGCCATTATATTCTCAATATAAGTACGAGACGACAACCAGATATGAAGGCGCGGCGCCCTTAATGCCTGGCGCCCTGGGCGATCGCCCAACCGCGCCCTACCCTAACGCTGCTACCGCGAAGCAGTAATAGTCCATCCGAACCCAGCTGCAACACAACGGTTTGTAGTGCAGGCCGCGTTTGTTTGTATAAGGCAATAGAAAAGCGGATTCAGCACAGACACCCATAGTCTGTGCTGCATTATCTTGCGACTGGCTTAAAACAGTAATACTTCGTCCAAACCCAGCTGCAAAACAGCGGTTTGTAGTTCAGGCGCATTTGTTGTGTGTTTGTGACACAGACACCCAATCTATCTTCCTAGCCTTTTCCCAACTATGTTGGGGTCGGCTTTCAGTCTAACCGGATGCAGCTGAATACCAGTATTTTACATGGAGCGACTGCCTATCTGACCTCCACAACCCAGTAACTGGGTAATACGATACTCCTTGATAAGACTGGTGTCAGACTTTCGGGCTTCTGACGACTCGTAACGACTGTCAAAGATCCACGAATGACAGCCGGGACCAACGGTCTTTACCTCAGAGTAATAACTAAAGCAGTCTTTACATAATTATATGTATGTACATAGTATAATCATTTTTATATTATGGTAAAATTACAACGTAATTAGTACACACTATAACCTCATTGGTACACACAGACAGTTAACACAGCACAGTCAAGTGTCTGTGTTCCTCCCAAAACTTTTAACTAAGTTCTCTACTATTCTAGTAAGTTTTAGGAATACACGGAGAATATGGCAGTCATTCATTGATATCTTCTTCTAATATATAAAATTCTCGTGTCACGGTGTTTGTTGCCAAACTCCTCCGAAACGGCTTGACCGATTTTTATGAAATTTTTTGCGTATATTCGGTAGGTCTGAGAATAGGACGTAAACTATTTTTCGTACCCCTAAATGATAAGGGTGGTCCACCCCAAATATTTTTTTTTCTTTTTTTGGTCAAATTTTTTTACTGTATTTTTTTAATGATTTGGCATTAAAAAATACATACAAACCCAAATTTTCATTCTTCTACCACCAACCCCTATTTTTTAGTAGCGATATTAGTACTTTAATAAGTTTTAAGTTTTAAGGTAGGGAGGTAAGACAGGGTAGGTAGGTTGGGCAGTGTAGGTAGGTAGGTCGGGCAGGGTAGGGTAATTAGGTAGGGCAGGGTAAGTAGATAGGATAATAGGTGAAGGTAGGTAGGTAGGGTAGGTAGGTAGGTCGGGCAGGGTAGGGTAGGTAGGTAGGTCGGGCAGGGTAGGGTAATTAGGTAGGGCAGGGTAAGTAGATAGGATAATTAGGTGAAGGTAGGCAGGTAGGGTTGGTAGGTAGGTCGGGCAGGGTAGGGTAGGTAGGTAGGTCGGGCAGGGTAGGGTAGGTAGGTAGGTCGGGCAGGGTAGGGTAATTAGGTAGGGCAGGGTAGATAGACAGGAAGATAGGTGAAGGTAGGTAGGTAGGTAGGGTAGATAGGTAGGTAGGTCGGTCAGGGTAGGGTATCCCGGTAGGGCAGGGTAGGTAGGTAGGTCGGGCAGTGTAGGGTAGGTAGGTAGAGCAGGGTAGGTAGATAGTAGGTGCGCCGTAGATAAGTACTTACTGCTACCCGTGCGAAGCCGGGGAGGGCAGCTAGTATGTATATATTAAAAGGAGGAAGATATGTTACGTGCTAACATCGCAATCAGAGGGCCTAGTGCGAGTTTCATTTAATTTAACCTTGTCCTTCTCGATCAAACGCATCGAGCGCGTTTGGCGTTCCGATTGGCCCTTCACCGGTGAAGGCCGGCCGGCTGCCAATCGGAGCGCCAACCGCGATCGATGCGTTTGATCGAGACGGTAAAATGAAACTCACACTAAGCCCTCAGTAAACCTGGGCTCGGCGCACCACTACATGCAGCAAAACTCACACATCTGTGATCACATGATCACAGTCTCAAACCGCTACCAATAGACACAGTGGCGTAGCGTGCCTTGGCGGAGCCTCGTATAAAAATTTGTTTGAGGGCCCTTATGAAGGGTAAAGATTACTTACAAAGGAAAAAAAATGTTTGCATATAATTTAAAAAAAAATGCCGTCGTGGTGGGGCTTGCGTGCTCCAAACTCTAGGTCTGTGCCGGTAGAGTTTACTTTGCCGGAACGGGTCTAGGATGAGGAGCCAGACCAAGAGAGATACAAAAACCGCAGGGCAGCTTGTGGCGAGCTGTTGGGCAGTAGCGACCCCACGGACCCTATCTCCCGGGAGAAATCTTGTTCCTCATCTCTGGCTTGCCTTTATTGGCCGGCTGGAGTGAACACTGACGAGGAACAGAGCTCCCCCACCTCATTCTTGCCTTAATTGGCCGGCTTGAGTGGAGATTCGCAAGAGCAAATGTGCTCGGAGGAAGGAAGTATTCCAGTAAGATGCTGGTAGGGATCTTGACCGTACTTCCGGGATTGTCCTGATAGCCATGGAATACCGCTCCACTCCTCATAAGCACCTCAGGACATGTTGCCCCCTTGTCGCTATGACACTTTGTGCAAGCGACCGTTTTCGGGGGCCCATTATTGAGTGTGCAAGTCACCCCCTGCCATTTTTATCCGTGTACTTTTTTTAGACATTGATCAGGCAGGGGCCATAGTCCTTCCATAGTTCCAGGTCACTAGTCAACTTTAGCCACCCAAACCCATAGTCCAATATATTTGTTTCCATATCCTGCAATAGCCCTACACCAATCGGGGATTGTCGTTGGGTGCACTTGCATAGTGCATACAGGGATAATCGTCGGTTGGTGCCTCATTTAATTTAAAACATCTAACGGGCCTCTGCGAGTTGGCTTTGGCCCCTCGTACGCCTTCCAAAGGTCCGGGACCCCAGGGTCCTGAGATATGTAGTCATATATAAATAAATAATAATAATAACCCCACCGCCGTATCTCTACGTTGACGTCGTGCTGGGGCTTGCGCGCTCCAAACTCTAGGACTGTGCCGGTAGAGTTTACTTTGCCGGAACGGGTCTAGGATGAGGAGCCAGACCAATAGAGATACAAAAACCGCAGGGCAGCTTGTGGCAAGCTGTTGGGCAGTAGCGACCCCACGGACCCTATCTCCCGGGAGAAATCTTGTTCCTCATCTCTGGCTTGCCTTAACTGGCCGGCTGGAGTGAACACTGACGAGGAACAGAGCTCCCACCTCATTCTTGCCTTAATTGGCCGGCTTGAGTGGAGACTCGCAAGAGCAAACGTGCTTGGAGGAAGGAAGTATTCCAGTAAGTGCTCGTAGGGATCTTGACTATCTTCCGGGCTCTGGGATTGTTCTGAAAGCCGTGGAATACCGCTCCACTCCTCAAGCACCTCAGGACTTGTTGTCCCCTTGTTGCTACGTCACTATGTGCTAGCGACAGTTTTCGGGGGCCCATTATTGAGTGTGCAAGTCACCCCCTGCCATTTTTTACGTGTACTTTTTTAGACATTGATCAGGCAGGGGCCATAGTCCTTCCATAGTTCCAGGTCACTAGTCAACTTTAGCCACCCAAACCCATAGTCCAATATATTTGTTTCCATATCCTGCAATAGCCCTACACCAACCGGGGATTGTCGTTGGGTGCACTTGCATAGTGCATACAGGGATAATCGTCGGTTGGTGCCTCATTTAATTTAAAACATCTAACGGGCCTCTGCAAGTTGGCTTCGGCCCCTCGTACGCCATCCAAAGGTCCGGGACCCCAGGGTCCCGAGAATAGTTAAAAGCTAAAATAATAATAATAATAATATCCAAACCCATAAACCAATATCTTTGTTTTCATATCCAGCAATAGTCCTGCACTAACCGGGGGTTGTCCTTGGGTGCACTAGCATAGTGCGAACAGGGATAATCGTCGGTTAGAGTGCCTCATTTCGTTAAACACGTCTAACGGGCCTCTGTGAGTTGGCTTCGGCCCTCTTACGCCTTCCAAAGGTCCGGGACCCTAGGGTCCCGAGAAATGTCAAAGACGTAAAATAATGATAATATATAGAAGAAAAAACACAACAAAAATAATAATAATATTTTTTAATAAATAAATAAATAAAATTAAATATTTATTCATCATAATTGTCTATTTGTCACTTTTTCCAGCACTTTTTTTATGACCTCCTCCTTTTTCTGTTTACTTTTTCTTTTCGTAGCTCCGTTCTGGGATAATCTCTTTTCCTTTCACTCACTGTTTTTTACAAACCGCTACTAATACTACTAAACCAGAAGAACAATAATTGTTTGTATTGTATTACAATGTAATGCACAATTAAATAAAACGCGTCAATAAACACTGCTCTCCGTGGTTTATCATCGTATGTACATCGATTATTGTGATATTCCCCCGTTGAAGTAAATGACTTAAGGGGGATGCGCCAAGGTAGCCCGCGAAATTCAAATTTTCTTAGGTTTTTTGTAATTTGCAGGTCAGTGTCAGGTTGTATCTTGATTAAAATATGATTTGCGAGCGTAACTAATATGGTTTTTTTTTCAAAATCGAGGTGCACAATAAATGTCATATATTTGAATAGGGGACACTTATACAAACATAAAACTTCACATAACATCATAAAGCGTCACGTTTCTGAGATATTCAAAGATAAAAATATAAATTTTTATAACGAATTTATTTATCTAAGTTGTAGTTACTTCATGTTGATTAAGTTATTTACACATGAATTAATTGACTACATATAGTGGATAAAACATAAGATTTTTTAATCATATTCGGTATAAATAATATCATCCAAGAAGGCAGCGGGACGCTGAATAGGATTTTCTTGGTGTCGCGCCTATGCCATGCACCATTTAATACAAATACCATATAACACACGCCCTCATTCGGCGGAGGGTATACATATATTTTTGTCTCTTTCGCTCTTAACTAAAATATTACTATACATGATGCAATTATGTTTTCATAGTTCAATATACTTACCTGAAGGGAAAATAACAAAAAAAATCTTGTTTCAGGGTTCAGTTTTTGACTTATATTTCGGTTAATAACTCCGAAACCTGACGCTTTAGGATATTATGTCTATTTTGTATTTATGTATGTATTTTTTGTTTGTATAAGTGTCCTCTATCTAAATATATAACTTTTGATTTTTTCCGCGATTCTGAAAAAATATCAAAATGGCGGCATCATGTTAGGGCCACCCTCCATACAAAAATCTTCAAACCCCTTTTTTGCTACGGTCGCAAATCATATTTAGATCAACATACAACCTCGGGGCCAAGTCTACTAGTTTACAAACGTCACAATGGTCTCTCGATGGTGAGTTTTCGACAGATTTTTTATGGCAAATCTGTCAAAAACTAACAATCGAGAGACCATTGTGACGTTTGTAAACTAGTAGACTTGGCCCCCTGATACTGACCTGCAAAGTGCAAAAAACGTAAGAAAATTTGAATTTCGCGGGCTACCCTGACGCTTTCACCTTAAACGGGGAAATCCCGCAGTCCGCAATAACCAATGTAGGGTGTTGCCAACTTTTGAACGCACGATTTACGCGGGAAAAAAAAAATTGCTTTTTTTGACTTTTGTCATTTTTGAAAAAAATAAAAAAATTGGAAGTTTTTATTAATTGTTGCTTACGCACGTCGGAGGCCCCAGTGGCCACGTATAATTGATACGGAAGATACGGCGGTAGCTACGCCCCTGAATAGACAAGAACAGAGATAGTAGACGGCGCTGTCATGCGAGCGAAATTGCGTTAGTACTCGTCGCGCAACTTGTGCATTATGTGCGTATCGTGTCTCTCACGCTTGTTTGTAATACCTATCTATTTCCCTCTTACAAACATGGCGAAGCAAACATTTATTTATTATTATAACTTTCAACAAATTAGCATTTTTGGCTTACTTACGAGTGGTAAGTAATCCCGTGTGTCTTATTAAAAGCTTTTATTCAACTTGCAATGTTTGTTTGTATGTAAGTTAGTATGTTTGTTTAGGTGGATTCTTGCAGACCACTTCCTCTAACTCCACGGAGTTAATATTTTACATGTTGGTTCCATTCCGATGACAATACATTTTTATGACAAACATGACCTGCACCCTAATTACGTAATGCACGATCAATTTTAAATTGAAACCAATTGAAAAAGATTGCCAGTCCATTGCTTCATAAGTTCGACAAAAAAAATAGAGCAGATTTATTTTGTCGAACTTATGCAGCAATGGACTGGCAATCTTTTTCAATTGGTTTCAATTTGAAATTGATCGTGCATTGCGTAATTGGGGGGATTGGCTACCCAGGATTGGCTCCAGACGAGGAAACTCCTCAACGGCCAATAGTACAGACACGAAATTTTATATACGCTTTCATTATAATGGTCTGTTTTAAATTCCACCACGATCTGGCTACTGCATCCAGGATTGGCTTCAGACGAGGGAACTCCTCAACGGTTAACAGTACAAACAGTAAATTGTACCTATATACGATTTAATTATCGAAGTGTATAGAGTGCCGCGAGTTTCTTGTGGCACTCTAGTGTCACTGCCTCGGCCCGGCTAGGGTGCCGTGAGTGTTGCATTGTCACTGTCACTTGTTATTTAGGTTAGGTTAGGTCTGAGGTTAGAACTGTGACCACACAACGCACGAGCCGAGCGAGCGTAGCGAGCGGTGCCGCGGTAGCAGCCGGCGAAGTGCCAGGGTCCGTTTTGGCACAAGAGAATGTAATGTTTTGGGAATGTGGTGTTTTACAGCGATCTAACCTCGACAATCAAACAAAATACCAAGTGACGTGACTTAGTGACAGTGACAATGACAATCCAATGCTTGCGGCACTTGAGCCGGGCCGAGGCGGTGTTACTAGGGTGCCTGTAGTGGCACTTTATCCGATAGGGATAGAGTGCCAATGGTGGCACTCTATACACTGCCTTTAATTATCACGGTCCGTTCTAAATTACACCATGATCTGGCTGCTGCACCCAGGACTGGCTTCAGACGAGGGAACTCCTCAACGGCCAATAGTACAGACACGAAATATTATATACGCTTTAATTATGATAGACTGTTCTAAAGTCCACCATGATCTGACTGCTGCACCTAGGATTGGCTCCTGACGAGGGAAGTCCTCAACGGTTAACAGTACAAACAGCAAATTTTATATACGATTTAATTATCACGGTCCGATCTGAATTCCACCATGATTTGGCTGTTGTACCCAGAATTGGCTTCAGGTGAGGGAACTCCTCAACGATCAACAGCGCAGACACAAAATTTTATATATCCTTCAATTATGATAGTCCGTTCTAAATTACACCATGATCTGGCTGCTGCACCCAGGACTGGCTTCAGACGAGGGAACTCCTCGACGGCCAATAGTACAGACACGAAATATTATATACGCTTTAATTATGATAGACTGTTCTAAAGTCCACCATGATCTGACTGCTGCACCCAGGATTGGCTCCTGACGAGGGAAGTGCTGAACGATCAACAGTACAGACACGAAATTTAATATACGATTGAATTATGATGGTCCGCTCTAAAGTCCATTATGACCTGACTGCTGCACCCAGGATTGACTCCAGACGAGGGAACTCCTCAACGGCCAACAGTAGACACGAAAAATTATATACGCTTTAATTATGATAGACCATTCTAAAGTCCACCATAGGGAATGCAAATCCGTTCTGTTTTAAAATCCGGATTTTTAAGAACGGATTTTTGGTCCAATCCGGATAATCCAGATTTTACGGATTTTTCATGAAAAAAAAAATCTACGCATATTAGTGTAAATGGATTAAAATAAAAGCACATGAAAATCAAATGAAATGATTTTTTTAATTTTTTTTATATTTGGCATTATCAAAATATCATCATTAAATGCCATAATTAAGGTGTTATTGTTATTGCTATGTGTACTTATTCTTAACTTTTGTAATAATCAGTAATTTTTTGTCGTTCGATAATAATAGGTATTTCATCATCATTGCTGCTACTTCTCGTAGCAGTAATAGAAGTCCGAATTAAGGAATGACAAATAAGGTGATTATGCAAGGTTGATGTACTGCCTCTAATCTTAAAAATCCGTTGACAACGTTTACATTTTGCTTCTGAACCATTTGAGGATCTTAAGAAATGAGCCCATATACTAGATGAATCGCCAGATTTTTTGGAGTATTCTTTGAAATCCATGGTCAGTTTATACTGAAACAAATGAACATCTACTATGCAATTACTATGCAATATACACAACACAATTTATGAATTTAGACACCAAAAAACATCGTAACTGGTTATTACTCAAACAACAACAAAGTTACTCGATTCAATTAAATTACCTTTAATGAATAACATCAAAACAGATAAAAATGGTACAGACAGCACATCAACCTACTCCAATCTGTCCCAATCAACATTGAACCTTATTCTTTAGCCATTAAGTTGAAAATCTATTAAAGAAATTTGACAGATTGTAGTAATTTGATGTGCTGGCGTCTGTACGCACATTTTATTGATAAGTAATTTTGAATGAACTGTGCTTGAGCATTGAATAAAGATTACAGAATAAAAATTATAGTTCTTTTTTTGTTACAATTTCTTATTATTCAAAAAATCCGGATTTGATTTTCAAATCCGGATTTGGAAGTCTAGTAAAAATGTGCGGATATCCGGATTTTTCGGATTACGGATAGTCCGGATTGCATTCCCTAGTCCACCATGATCTGACTGCTGCATCTAGAATTGGCTTCAGACGAGGGAACTCCTCAACGGATAACAGTACAAACAGGAAATTTTATATAGGCTTAAATTATGACGATCCGATCTAAATTCCATCATGATTTCGCTGTTGCACCTAGGATTGGCTTCAGGCGAGGGAACTCTTCAACGGCCAACAGTACAGACACGAAACATTATATACGCTTTAATTATGATAGACCATTCTAAAGTCCACCATGATCTGACTGCTGCATCCAGAATTGGCTTCAGACGAGGGAATTCCTCAACTGTTAACAGTACAAACAGGAAATTTTATATAGTTACGCTTTAATTATCACGGTCCAATCTAAATTCTACCATGATTTGGCTGTTGCACTCAGGGTTGGCTCCAGACGAGGGAACTCCTCAACGATTAACAGCGCAGATACAAAATTTTATAGATCCTTTAATTATGATAGTCCGTTCTAAATTACACCATGATCTGGCTGCTGCACCCAGGACTGGCTTCAGACGAGGGAACTCCTCAACGGCCAACAGTACAGACACGAAACATTATATACGCTTTAATTATGATAGACTATTCTAAAGTCCACCACGATCTGACTGCTGCACCCAGGATTGGCTCCAGACGAAGGAACTCTTCAACGGTCAACAGTACAAACAGGAAATTTTATATACGCTTTAATTATTACAGTCCGTTCTAAATTACACCATGATCTGGCTGCTGCACCCAGGACTGACTTCAGACGAGGGAACTCCTCAACGGGCAACAGTAGAGACATGAAATATTACATACGCTTTAATTATGATAGACCGTTCTAAAGTCCACCATGATCTGACTGCTGCACCCAGGATTGGCTTCAGACGAGGAAAGTCCTGAACGGTCAACTGTACAGATACGAAATTTAATATACGATTGAATTATGATAGTCTGTTCTTAAGTTCACTATGACCTGGCTGCTGCACCTAGGATTGACTTCAGACGAGGGAAGTCCTGAACGATCACGATCAACAGTACAGACACGAAATTTAATATACGCTTGAATTATGATGGTGCGTTCTAGAGTCCATTATGACCTGACTGCTGCACCCAGGATTGGCTCCAGATGAGGGAACTTCTCAACGGCCAACAGTATAGACACGTAACATTATATAAGCTATAATTATGATAGACCATTCTAAAGTCCACCATGATCTGACTGCTGCACCCAGGATTGGCTCCAGACGAGGTAACTCCTCAACGGTCAACAGTACAACCAGGAAATTTTATTTACGCATTTAATTATGATATTCCGTTCTAAATTCCAACATGACCTGGCTGCTGCACCCGGGATTGGCTCCAGACGACGAGATTTCTCAATAATCAACAGGATAAACACGACATTTTATACATGGATATGTATTGTGCTATTATACTTCAATGGAATTCAGGGTCTGGTGATGGAGCTGAAAGATTAACATAGGAACTTCTAAAAAAAACTAGACTACCATCGAGTTTGAACTAGTTGGTTTTGTCTTGACTAGAACTATAGCCCAAAGTAGTATCCAGGGTCTGATAATAGAGCTGAAAAGAGATGACACATAGAAAGTGGTCATAGAAAATCCTGAACTAAATAAGATCTTTTGACAAAAACTATTTCCCGAGGTGTAGTCTAGGGTCTGATGATAGTGCCGGAAGGTAGTAACAGGAAAACCTCAACTTTACAAGGTAGCCCTGTTGTGTTGAACTCGTTGGATTTGTTTAGACAAGTGAAAGTGATAGAACAGATATTTTATCAAAATACTAATGCTAAAAAACACAAAATAAAATATTAGTAAAAATCTTTTTAAAACAAGCTTTTATTGAACTGAAAAGTACAAAATAAAACTTACGTAAACAGATAACTTTAATGTTTTCTTAAAAGCTTGAGGCGAGAACGTCCTTCTTAAACATAAAGATAAGCCTCAAGCTTTTAAGAAAACATTAAAGTTATCTGTTTACGTAAGTTTTATTTTGTACTTTTTAGTTCAATAAAAGCTTGTTTTAAAAAGATTTTTACTAATATTTTATTTTTCTTCCTTGTAAAACACTGTTTTATACTGTCTTAGTAAAACACTGTTTTACTGCACAAGAAGTCATTTTGATGCGTATCACACAAAAAACTGTAATTATGCGGAGCTGTACACATTTGCTACACCACATTTGGAAAACGTTTGGCTGGCACGGCCCCCTTTTTTTGAATATTTCTTCAAAAGTACAGAGGTACATTGAAAAAGAAACCGGTACATATACTCCTAGAGGCGAGTACATTGCATTGGTGCACACCTTAGAATAATTATTCTAAGGTGCACACCTTATACTCAAATTTTGGGGAGCCGTGCTGGGCAAACGTACATGGTTTTGACGGTCAAATGTGGTGTGATTAAACTATTCAGTATCATACAAATTAGCGCCCGACCACTTGGTGAATATCAGGTTGGCGGGTGTAACTTTCAGAAATGGTCGAAATATATCAAAAGATTTAGTACCTAATTAGTACCTAATTGTACCACTAGTGAAATAATTTGTACCTCGTGGGTTCGCAAGTTATTGCAATAGTTTTATACACCCGCCATTCTGATGTCAGCTTGGCGGGTGTATTTTTGTGTAGCCGAGATTACTGAGAAGTTAGATATAAAACATACATGGATATTTAGTACCTAATTAGTACCTCTCTAAACATACCTTAAGCCAAAGAAATCTCCTCGGAATTCGGAAGAAATTGAAAAATTGTTTTTTTTATACAGTGTGTTACAATATGTTGCTTGTTTGACACAAGAAACACAACAGAGGAAACTGGGGATACTTGACTATAGGAAAACTTAGCATCAGGGGGAATGACAGCTCATTTCACGGTGAGTTTTTTACAGAATAGACCGCAGCAGGTCTCGTTCCACCGGCTGGCCGGGATGTCATTTACTTGCCTGAAAACACATGACGTTAAAATTTATTTGAAAAGGTACGTAAATCTGCCTCTAGATCACGTTACACACTAAATCATGAATGGCAATCATAGGTCTTAGTAGGTATCTTAAATATTAGTTTACATTTATCATAAATAAGCGAATTTGCCATAATTTTGACATTTGTTTGCAGATAGCCGACCTGACTCTTCTTTTCCTATATTCTTATATAGGTACCTATATGAAATAATGTTTATCTTCAAATTCACTTACTATTTCTAGCCATATTTATGGAAAATAGAAAATCGCCAGACGCCAGTATTTTTAATAAAATTTCTCTGTTAATAACAAAATAAAAATAATTATACACAAAATGCAACTTGTGGCCACTGAGTACCTACGCAGCACATGCACATGGCGTAGACTGATCAGCTTCAATAAAATTCTGTCACAATATGCTAGAAATCATTTTCATGTACGGAAAACGCCGATCGGCGTCAAAGTCTTAAGCGTTCAAAATATGAGATGTGTCCGAGGCCTATCGGCATTATTCCTTTAGACCTCCCGCCCGTACGTAATAAGGGCGATTTTTTGACCCGCCTTGAATAGGTTAGTACAGCCCGATTCAAACTTAATGGCGGGTCGGAACATGAGCGAGTCGCTGCGCAGTAACTAATTCATGGATCAGCGGGGGTGAGGGGTGGGGTACTGCGCAGTGAGCAAGAGCAACTAACTTCCGAGCCGCCATTAACTTTGAAACGAACGCTAACTGTTTACGAAGAATAAACTAGCTCTTTCTGAATAGATGAGATAATTTTTTTTTTTTGTATTTGTGTCCGTGCGTCTTTTGTTTGCAAATAATAATAAGACTCTTGAATTGTTTGATATATTCAGTCATGTACACGAATGTAAAGCTATTATTAAATCAATATTAGAACCTTGAAAATTTGCAGCTTACAGCTTCACATATAACCATTTCCTATGCAAACTGAACCTATAATCTGGTTGTTCTTTCACTTTTAGAACCATATTGTAGAACTGCAAGTGGCATAGAAATGCTAATAATCATTATTTAGTTCATGTAGGTGAAGTGAGCTGTCACAGTACTGCTAGTCTGTAAAAATCTCACCGTGAAATGAGCTGTCATTCCCCCTGATGCTAAGTATCCCTATAGTCAAGAATCCCCAATTTCCTCAACTGGTACGAGAGCTCACGACCAAAATTTTTACCTCATCGCTTTACGACCAAAACCGTATAAAATCTTTTGCTTATTCTGAATCAAAAACCACTTTTTGAGAACTTCTCCACGTTGCCTGACCTATCCGCTTTTTCAATAATGTGAAGAAAAAAAAATCCGCCTGATTTTCGGAATGTAGTTGAACGATAAGTTTTAGATACCAAAAACACAATTTTCAGACCAGTAGCATCACACGTACCCAGGAGGCCATTCGAGAAAATAAAAAATTACGCATAAAGCCATAGCCAACAGTCTGAAAATCTTGTTTTCAAGTGAACATTGGTCAGTTGATGCGAATAAATCATTTTTATTTATTTATTTAATACTTCAAGCACAGAAATGTACAGAGGCGGACATGCCATAGGCATTTTCTACCAGTCAACCTACAAAAAGCAGAGACAAACAGTGGTAGGTGCAATTTACGAAAAATTAAGGATGTTTTATTTTATTTAAGTTGATATGAAGAAACACATATACATATTACAAACTATAAACATAATATATATGCCTAATTAGCCTGCCTAATTAGCCTGCCTTATTATTTTTCAGAAGTGTGAGCAACTTATGTGTTGAATCCATTTTTACCGTGTTGAAATTTTTTTCCAGTGGGTAACATAGCATGTCTGTCTGTCTGAAAACTCTTAAGCTGGGAACAAATTATCGGACGCGTCCGACGCGTACGCGGACGTTTACTGTCAATTCGAACGTGAATTGACGTGATCGTAGGGAACTGACAGTTAGCGTCCGCGGACGTTAACTGTCAGTTCGAATGTGAATTGACGTGATCGTAGGGAACTGACAGTAAACGTCCGCGGACGCGTCCGATAATTTGTTCCCAGCTTTAGGCATGAACAAAAAAGTTGCCCAAATGTAGAAAAAAAATATATCATACAAATTTTGTGTATACCTACTACTAATCAGCACCCTAATTACAAAAAAAATCTGCTCAATTTTTTTTGTCGAACTTATGAAGCAATGTACTGGCAATCTTTTTCAATTGGTTTCAATTTAAAATTGATCGTGCATTGCGTAATTGGGGGGCATACAACTTTTCCATAATCAGAAATGATGAAAAAGTTGTATTGCGGAGTATTTACGAAATGAAATGAAATGAAATGAAATTGTTTATTCTGTAAATAGGATATTGGAATCACTTTTACACGTCATATTAAAATGTATGTTAAAAATTAGCTAGATGAGTTCGGCGTTTCCTATCTGACTACTCTGAGAAGAAAGGCCGAAACAAACTCAGAGGTCACAGTCTCTTTTAAAGTCCAGACATAATCTTGGTCAGGCCATATGAGGACCATGTAGACTAATGTCTGAAATGGTCTTTTGAGGAAAGAACCATACAGCTTTGAGTGGACCTGTCCAGTCAGTGGCAGTCAGTGCAAGCATTTGTCAGTAATCGCGGTGCTCAACTCTGAACTTAAGGAGCTCAACTCGACGAACAGTACCAAAGAAAGGACATTTGGGTAGGCCGCATAAACTACTCAAACTGCCAGACCATCATTAAATTAAAACTAACTGAGAAAGAAAAGAAAATAGAGAAAAGAAAAAAAAAAATTATCCACATAGTCCTCACATTCACAATAATTAAAATAATATAATACTTTACAAAGTAATCATGTCATTTTGTATGTAATATTCAACAATGTCAATGTTTATATAAAACTGGTATAATTTGATGATTTTACTGAATAATTATAATGTCAATTTTCAAGGTTTTATTACAAGGTTTAGCAGAGCGAGCAGCTCAATCCCATGCTTTTTTATCTTCTAAATAATCGGAAATTCTATAATACCCTTTTTTACAAAGTTTGGTTTTAATGAAGTTTTTAAATCGTTTAATGGGTAAGTTTCGAATGTCAATGGGAAGTTTGTTGTAAAAGCGTATACATTGACCCATGAACGAGTTGCTTACTCTGTGGAGACGAGTGTGATGTACAGCAAGGTTGTGTTTATTCCTGGTATTTAAACTATGAATATCGGACATTTTCTTAAAATTTGATATATTTTTCTGTACATACAATAGGTTTTCTAATATATATTGAGAAGCTACAGTCAGAAGGGAAGGGAATCTTTCGGACCTAGGTTGTAAATGGCTCGAACAGCCCTTTTCTGTAGAACAAAGATAGTATTAATGTCCGAACAGGTTCCCCAGAGAAGAATCCCATATGACATAAGACTATGAAAATAACTAAAATAAACAATTCTGGCTGTATCTACGTCCGTTATCTGTCTAATTTTTTTAACAGCATAGGCAGCCGAACTTAGCCTTCCTGACAATTTTTCTATGTGTGGGCCCCATTGCAATTTACCGTCAATAGTGATTCCAAGAAAAACTGTCGACTCAACAGGGTTCAGTTCTATTCCATTAACTTGAACCTTGGTAGTTAGCTGCCTGACATTTGGCGTTGAAAATTTAATGAGTTTAGTCTTTTTTTCATTCAGGAGAAGATTATTTACATTAAACCAATGCACCACTTTAGAGAGTGCATTGTTAACTTGCTCAAAGTTGACTAACTGACGTTTGATTTTAAAAATAAGGGAAGTGTCATCTGCAAATAATACGATCTTGTGATTATCCCTTATATGGTAAGGTAAGTCGTTTATATAAATCAAAAATAAGAAAGGACCTAGAATTGAACCCTGCGGAACGCCCATGGTGACCGCGGATCCTGAAGATCTCTTGCCATTAACATCGACCCTTTGAATTCTATTGTTCAGATAAGAAGTCAAAAGGTTGAGAGCCTTGTCCCTCATACCATAGTGGTACAGTTTCCTGATGAGTGTATCATGATGTACGCAATCGAAGGCCTTGGACAAGTCGCAGAAAATGCCAAGAGCATCTTGCGATTCCTCCCAGGCCTCGAATATGCTCTTCAGTAACTCCACGCCCGCGTCTGTAGTTGAACGACCCTTTGTAAAACCAAACTGTTTCAGATGTAGTAAATTAAGTGCATTGAAATGTCCTAACATTTGTTTCAAAATTAATTTTTCAAAGATCTTACTCAAAGTAGGTAATATCGAAATAGGCCGAAAATTTGTGGGATCATTTGTGCTGCCAGATTTGAACAGTGGAATCACTTTGCTAAGTTTCATCAGATCAGGAAATACACCAGATGCAATACAAGAGTTAAAAACAATTGCTAAAAAGGGTGAAATAACATCAATTATTGAAGACATGGTATGTACTGATAATCCCCAAAGGTCAGCAGTTTTTTTCACATCAAGATCCTTAAAAGATTCTATAATGTCTTTAGCAGTAGCAATTTTGAATTCAAAAAGTTTTTCACATTCTGGTACACATTCTTTTAGTATTGAGTAAGCAGAAGTGGAGGAAAAGGTACGTACGATTATCAAAGAGCAGAAGGTACGTACGATTATCAAAGAGCTAACCCGAAACCATCGAATATCTGATATTGAAGGAGTTTTTAAATAAATTAGACAAAAGTAACTGGAATAATGTTTGAAAAATGCAGCTTAGTGAATAAAAAAACATCGTTTTAATCATTGTCGGACTCATCATCGTTGTCGTAAGCTTCGATCAACAAATTGTTGATCAAAGGTTGTAAGAGATAGGAGCGTAACAAGCACCGAGCGTTAACCGCGGGCGATTCCAAAACGTTCTTTTCCTTTTTGGAATTATATGTGACATTTAAAATGTCTGAAAACTGGTTTTTGGTAACTATACAAAAGATTAATTTAAAAAAAAATTGAATCAGGTAGCTAAGAGACAGGTTGAAATTTTTATTTTGACAGTTTTGAAAATGCGCTCAGGCAACATATGACCCGCAAAATGTTTGAAAATGTTTTTTTTTCATAATAAAATTACGAAACCATTTACATTTTTAATATCAGATATATTGTGATAAAACCGTCTGCCAATTTTTTTTTTGTCATAGCAATAATGGACCTCCATCGATGGAGTCGGGCTCAGAACCGTCTACTAAACTAACGATTTTTTACGGTATAGGCCGTAAAACGATGCGACATGGTTTTGGTCGTGAGCTCTCGTACTCTTTGTGTCAAACAAGCAACATATCTGTAAAAAAATAACACTCTGTATAAAAATATGAATTTTTCAATTTCTGCCGAAATCCGATGAGATTTCTTTGACTTAAGGTATGTTTAGAGAGGTACCAATTAGGTACTAAATATCCATGTATGTTTTATATCTAACTTCTCAGTAATCTCGGCTACACAAAAATACGTGTGCGTTACGATTGCTCCGCCAAGTTATCCAAACAAAAAAATACTTCGCCCAAAAAATTGTCGGAATTTGTCAAAATCGAAGGGAACAAACCAAAAATTTGTCAAAGTAGAAATAAAGAAGATACAAGGGTTTTAAGTTGGCCGCGCGAACGTAACGTGGAGGATTGCGCGGCCATGGAGATCTCAGCAACTACTTGGGTTAGAGATCTATTTTTTTTTGTCAATTGAAGACTGAATTTGTCAAAAATTGTCGAAACAAGAATTATAAACTCTAGATCAAAATTTTACGAAATATTCGACTTGGAAGTTATGGCCGCGCAATCGTGCACTTGTTGTTTCTTGATTGTTGATTATTTCTTTAAAACTTAAGTCTTCATACGGTAAAACTGTTGCAAGAAGAAAGGCCTTAATTTGTCAAAACTAACGAAAGCAATAAATTCTACAAAAGTTTAGATAAATAGACGAAATCAGTTCATAACAAAGAGTACGTGGCCGCGCGATCGAAACGTTACTTTGTACACTGATTTATCACTATCTATAATTGCTAGGATTTCGGTGTGAACATCCAATTATTCGACATATTAACCTCATTAGAATGACATATCGTTTTACCCTCAGAACGGTTTTTAAAGCGTGTAATCTCAAAAATATGTTATCTCATACAATGTTCGAGCAGGGTAACCATAATTTCGATTTGATTTGGGAATAAGTACCTCTAACTGGAGACTATATTGGACAACATCTAGTAGTAAAAAATAACAAATCTAATAATAATAATTATTATTAACATTGATCAGGCAGGGGCCATAGTCCAATATATTTGGTTCCATATCCTGCAATAGTCCTACACCAACCGAGGGTTGTCCTTGGGTGCACTTGCATAGTGCATACAGCGATAATCGTCAGTTGGCGCCTCATTTCTTTAAATCGTTCGGCCCCTCGTACGCCTTCCAAAGGTCCGGGACCCCAGGGTCACGAGAAATGTCAAGAGACAAAAAATAATTATCAAATAAAAAAACTTGTATATTTCAATAATAATGTTTATTCATCACAGATTACTCAGTTTTGCGCTCTCACTCTGACAATCATATGATTTCACACTCACACAACTGCTGGGCAGCCGACCACCCCGGCCGAATGATAGCCGCTTGGTTGCCGAGAGCGGCCACGGGTAGCGCTACGTGCGCGTTGCCTCGCAGTTTAGCAACAATACAAAAAATCGCGTGACAGATTTAAAAAATAAAAAGGTGGTTCACTACATACTTACATAAAAATAAAAACATTTAATAATTACTTTTCCTTCTGAGACAATTCTAAGATTTGTTTAAAAAAAATCACACACGAGGTAAAATATCGCGGATTGGACATTGCAGTGATCTGGTAAAAAGAACCTGGCTGTTGACTGTGGCTGTTTATTTAATAAAAACGTTCACATTCATTCAAGTCACAATCTATCAAACTTGTCTAAAATAGGTAAATTATAGGGGAGACCGGGGTGCGTAAATACAAAAGCGGATGCAACACAGATACCCATAGTCTGTGCTGCATTATGTCGCGTATGGCTTAAAGCAGTAATAATCCGTCCGGACCCAGCTGCAACACAGAGCGGTCTGTAGTACAGCCGCATTTGTTTGTATAAGGCAATACAAATGTGGATGCAACACAGACACCCATTGTCATTGCTGCATTATCTTGTGAATGGCTTAAAGCAGTAATAGTCCGTCCGAACCCAGCTGCAACACAGCGCAACGCATTTGTTGTGTGTTTGTGATGTAGCGTTACACCGCCACATACAAACTACGCAGCAAAGACATGACGTCACACCATTCCTGCATCGCGCAGTTAAAGTTTACCAAGCGAAAAACAGATAAGACTATCTGAAATCAACTTACGGGCAGTTGCCCGCCAGACACAACACCCGTCTCATTGGAGAATCCTCCCTTTTTTATAGAGGATTAGTGAACCTTACACCCTGTTCCTTATACCATACTAAAGGGACACCCATAGTTTCATTATGTTACGAATCTCAACACTCACATGAATCACATGCTGCTTTAATACAGTAATCTTTATAGTAAATAGTATAATCATAAATATTTATCAGAAAAATGTAATAAAAAATACGAATGCATTAAAATTACGTTTTATTTTGCATGAAGGACCGTAAAAAATAAAAATTGTCTGTGTGGGACTTAGCTCTACCCAAAAACTTATATCTAAGTACTGGTAGTTTTAGGAATACATTTTTTTTCTGTCTGTGTTGCATCCGCCTTTGTAATTACGCGACCGGGGTTGGAAGTCACATTTACGATGTTTTGATTTTTTACTGCCTATATTCTTGGTATAGTTATGACATTTATATATCAATGGACAGTGTAACTAATATAAAAAAAAAAACTTTTTGTCTTTTGAGGAAAAACTACATTTTTGAGAAAAAAGATAAGTGTTATTTTTAACCCCGTGTCAGGGATGGTTGTCACAGTGTCTAGGGTAGGTATTCACATAGTAAATCAAGGGGGGGAAAAAAAATAAAAACACCTATTTAAATCAAAAGAGTATTTTTTACAAAAAATTGAATGTAGAACTGGTACCCATAAAAAGGACGTAAAATATTTTATTCATTATGAAAAAGAATAGTCATCAATCCTAATCATAATCATTTTTATTTGTGTAACATGTAGTGAATACAGTTCTTAAATTAAAGTTCATAGGTCGCTATGTTATGCCAAGAGGCGAACAAATATGATTGCATGCGAAATAAAAAACAATATGGAATAATTTCTACAGTCAATGCATAAATAAACAATCATAAATTACAATATTGTCACAATATTCAATAAAAAATTGTTTTAATCGGTTGCTTCCTATTCGCAACATGTAAAAAAAAAATTGTTTAGGTAGGTACTTTTACTTTATTCATTTTATCTCTAAACCTACTTAATAATATTATTATGTAGATTTAGAGATAAAATGAATAAAGGCAAAGGTTTTTTTAAAGTGTGTTCTTATTAATTTAATAAGAACACACTTAAAAAAAAGAAAGCTGTATAACTATTATCATAAGAGTACGATAATTCCAAAAACACCATGCCCTAAGTATTTTAAGCTAAACAGCTGTTTTTGTTTATCATTATTCCCTTAAAAGAAGCTAACAGTCGGTAACTGGTCTCTCCTACCAGTCCTACCCTACGTTGAAGGGGCGCGCGCGCCACCCTCCCTCTCCGTCGCCCGCTAACTTCGTTCGCTCAAGGATCGTCGTCTTTGAAAAACGCCGCATGGCTCGTGCCGCTTTTTGGAAGAAGCCGCCAAAAGTCTCCGCTGCCGACGTACACCCGCAGGAAATGTAAGCGCTTGCCAGTGAAAGATTGTGTTTGTGTAAATTGCAAAACACAATTTCGACCATGGCAGGTCGAGGACGTTGCTGCAGAGGAAATTCCAAGTACTCATCATCATCTACCTAGCCGTTTCGCAACTATGTTGGGGTCGGCATCCAGTCTAACAGGATGCGGCTGAATGCCGGTATTTAATACCAGTAATTCCAAGAATTAAAGTCGAGACAACATTCAATTTTATCATCCTACCATTCCCTGCACACTAATGCACAGGTCTCCTGTCTGTGAGAAGGATTGGGCGGTTGGGCCGTACCGTCCCAGTATTAAAATCTACAACAACGAACGTACTTGCGTAGAGCAACGGCCGGCTGGGATCGCGCGGGGAGTCGGGCGATGCGGTCCGCGGCCCCCATACACCGCTGTGACAACCAACCCGTGAGACAACCATACCCAGTCTCCCCTATTTTTGACAGATTGCGAATGGGATTAGAATGCGCATTCGGATTTTAATATTTTCTTAAAAAATACGGGAATTGCTCTGGTTTGTATTTGGACCTGATCTTTGTGAAATTATTATTATTTCCTTTATTCCATATAATTATAATACATATTAATTACATTTTTAAATATTTTTATAAAAACAAAACATTTAAAAATATAAAAAATAGTAGCCCACCGGTATCGGGAACAGGGTCCAAGCTACCGGTGGTCAGGGCTCCTGAGAGAGGAATCTCCTAACTATACGCGCCGTGTCCAGAAGTACCGCTTTCTGGATCAAGCCCTTGATCCAGCTGCCTAACGAGAGCGAGAGCCTCCTAAGGTGTTGGTCGAGGCTCTTGGCTATTATGCCATTGGCCGTCACGACTATCGGCACAATGACTGCTGTATCCACATCCCACATGTCGACAACCTCGCGAGCGAGATCAAGATACTTAATCTGTTTATCTTTTTCTGCTTTCACGAGGTTCTCGTCATGCGGGACCGCTATATCAATAATCAAATTATTATTTCGTTTATTCATTTAGATACTTATTCGATATATTTTTAAATATTTTTATAAAATTCATTAAAAAAAACATTTAAAAATTAAAAAATAGTAGCCCACCGGTATCGGGAACAGGGTCCAAGCTACCGGCGGTCAGGGCTCCAGAGAGAGGAACCTCCTGACAATGCGAGCCGTGTCCAGGAGTACCGCTTTCTGAATCAAGTTCTTGACCCAGCTGCCTAACGAGAGCCTCCTTAGGTGTTGGTCGAGGCTCTTGGCAATTAAGCCATTGGCTGATACGACTATCGGCACAATGATCGCTGAGTCCACATCCCACATGTCGACAACCTCGCGAGCCAAGTCAAGATACTTGATTTGTTTATCTTTCTCGGCTTTCACGAGGTTCCCGTCTGGCGGGATCGTTATGTCAATGATCATTGTGCGCCGCTCTACTCAGTTCACTACCACTATATTAGGTTTATTTGCAACAATAGTCCTGTCAGTGATGATGGAACGATCCCAGTACAATGTGATATTGCCATTTTCGAGAACTGGGTCGGGCACATACCTGTAGTACGGCACTTCAGATTCCACAAGGCTGTATTTCAGAGCAAGTTGCTGGTGGATAATCCTGGCTACAAGGTTGTGTCTATGCAAGTATTCTTCGTTAGCTAGACGAGAACACCCGGAAATTATGTGTCGGATTGATTCTCCCGGACGATGGCATGCCCGACAAATGTCAACCGTGCCGTCCTTCACAATGAATCTCCGGTAATTGTTCGTCATCATAACTTCGTCCATAATTGCACAGACAAAACCTTCGGTTTCCCCAAAGAGGTCACCAAAACGCAGCCAGGCTACGGACGCTAGCAAGTCTACATCGGGTCCATGTAGGGCCCGGAAGTAGCGTCCGTGAAGCTCCTTACTCTGCCATACCTCCTTGCGATCGTTAGTGTCAAGCACTACAGGCTTGCGCCAGTTCTCTTTAGCTAAGGAGAGCGGGGTAAGGCCCTTGTCCACCGCGACCACATCTCGATGCATCCTCAAGTCGGCTTCTAGGAAATATTCCCTAAGACTGCAGGATATGGAACCAAATATATTGGACTATGGCCCCTGCCTGATTAATGTTAATAATTATTATTATTAGATTTGTTATTTTTTACTACTAGATGTTGTCCAATATAGTCTCCAGTTAGAGGTACTTATTCCCAAATCAAATCGAAGTTATGGTTACCCTGCTCGAACATTGTATGAGATAACATATTTTTGAGATTACATGCTTTAAAAACCGTTCTGAGGGTAAAACGATATGTCATTCTAATGAGGTTAATATGTCGAATAATTGGATGTTCACACCGAAATCCTAGCAATTATAAATAGTGAGATATCAGTGTACAAAGTAACGTTTCGATCGCGCGGCCACGTACTCTTTGTTATGGACTGATTTCGTCTGTTTAACTGAACTTTTGTAGAATTTATTGCTTTCGTTAGTTTTGACAAATTAAGGCCTTTCTTCTTGTAACAGTTTTACCGTATGAAGTCTTCAGTTTTAAAGAAATAATCAACAATCAAGAAACAACAAGTGCACGATTGCGCGGCCATAACTTCCAAGTCGAATATTTCGTAAAATTTTGATCTAGAGTTTATAATTCTTGTTTCGACAATTTTTGACAAATTCAGTCTTCAATTGACAAAAAAAAATAGATCTCTAACCCAAGTAGTTGCTGAGATCTCCATGGCCGCGCAATCCTCCACGTTACGTTCGCGCGGCCAACTTAAAACCCTTGTATCTTCTTTATTTCTACTTTGACAAATTTTTGGTTTGTTCCCTTCGATTTTGACAAATTCCGACAATTTTTTGGGCGAAGTTTTTTTTTGTTTGCATAACTTGGCGGAGCAATCGTAACGCACACAAAAATACACCCGCCATTCTGATATCAGAATGGCGGGTGTATAAAACTATTGCAATAACTTGCGATCCCACGAGGTACAAATTATTTCACTAGTGGTACAATTAGGTACTAATTAGGTACTAAATCTTTTGATATATTTCGACCATTTCTGAAAATTACACCCGCCAACCTGATATTCACGACCACTTGTTATCGTTGTGGTGTGGTTGTGGTACGTGTGTTCGAGCCCTTAGGTCAATAATAAACTGGGACATCATGGTAGCGCAACCATGGTCGCGCTGCTAGTACACCCGTGATCCTAGCGTCGCCGTCGTGATAAGAAAAAATTAAACATAAAAAAATAATACTTTTTAATTTCAGCTAGTTTGAATAAATAAATGATTTATATAAAATTATCATTAAGCAACATAGATGTATTATAAATCAGTAATTTTCAACAAAATCATTAGTCAAGTCCATTCCTTCTACGTGGGAACACCTTTTGTTCAGCTTGTTCCACTTTCTGGGCGACGTTGGCCAACTGTTCAGACGCATCAGAAGCGGCCGCGCCGCACGTTTCTGCCAGCTCTTGGACACCTTGAGAAACCTGCAGATATTGAAAATAATTATGTTGAATGCAAATGATTACGTAAAAATGTTATTTTATTAAAGGGAAGGTTCATTGATTTATGTGTAGAAGAGAAATCTAAACGACTATACACAACACTGTCTAGGGATATTAATTTCACGTTTATTAGCGCAACCTATGAGCACAACTCTAAAGTACTGGCCATAAGAAAAAGATTTAAACGTCAATGGTCTAGACTTCTAGACAGACATCCTGTTATACAATAATTACACTTGTTTGGCGAACACCTGGACGCAGAGTTGACAGATCCGATTTTTTAAATCCGTAGTTCGACAGAGCAGTGATGGCCCAGTGGTTCGAACCCAAGCAGGCGCTTAACTTTGTGTAAATTATTTCATCACCAATGCTCTCAATTTGCGTTCATTGGTCAAATTACATAGCGCGCGCTACCCCGGCTTCCTGTTACACACTTCCGTCCCTTTTCACGAAATCACTCACAGAGATTGCAGGAAGACGAAGGAAAAATGTTACACATCAAAAATTACGACTAAAAAATCGTGAGTCTGGTTAAAAAAAAATCCATAGTTATTTTTAATTTGACTGTCTGTGTGTGTGACTGTTTGTGTGTCTGTGATGCGTTTATCCATTTTTTACCGACTTAAAAAAATAAGAGGGTTTGTTACGCATTTACTCCGCTAATTATGAATTGATTTTGATGATTCTTTTTTTGTTTGGTATGTCATACGTCAGAGGTGGTCCCATATAAATTTTATTATCTTTACTTGGGTAGTTTTTGAGTTAGCTTCACACCACCGACGTCCGAAATTAAAGTTCGTTTTGACTTTGTAGTGTCTTTTTTGGAAGGCGGTAGTTTTTTTTTTTGTAAATATTTCTTTCGTGTTTTTGTCGTAGTTAGGTTTTAGTAAAAAATATGATCATATAAAATAAACCAAACGAGATTATTCTTACGGCATCAGCTTCGACCTTCACTTCAGCAGCGGCAGCTTGCATGTTGTTAACTACTTCTTGCATCTGGGCTGCATGCTGAATAGGTTCTGACTCAAGTACTGGACCTGCCTGAAGAATACAGGAAAACATTTTATATCATATTATTATATTTTAATCAGTTGATATTATACTATTCAAGTTCCTTCTAAAAATAAAAATGAGAGAGCAATATTGCAAGAATAAATAATTATGTCTAATGTAATGGCTGCTACACACCGGCAGCATGGCCGCCGGCACTGCCGCCGGGCAAGCCGCGGCGCGCCCGGCCCTGCCGCACAAAGCCGCAGAAAGAAACGCAAAGGAAATAAAGGCCCAAAAGCCGGTGGCACGTGCCGCGCGGCAGAAGCCGGCGGCCATGGTGTGTGTAGGAGCCATAATAGTCAACATGCAACGGGCTTTTGTGGCTATTAATGTTGAGCAATTTTCTGGTATCTTATAAGTAGGAGTGGGCGTTGCGACGACGAACCGTTTCCAAAGACCGTTTTATGTTCTGCGACGATGGAACCGTTTTACGTCCTGGGTTCAAACAGTCTTCGTTGCACAAACCAGTCTTCGAATTATTCAGTGCGATTCTTTATTTTACGTCTTTGAAAATACAGTCGAGAACGCAATGATAAATGATTCAACGAACGGAACAACACGAGTAGACGAGTCGTCGTCTTCGAACGACCGAACGGAACGCGACAAGTAGTACGGACGGACGACGAGTCACTCGTCGTTCGTCGTCGTCGTTTACAAAACAGTCCTTGCAATAAAAAGTGAACTTTATACCAATGATATAGAGTCGATAATATATTACCAGTTGTCAATGCGTCTCGTTCCGTTTGTTTGCAAAACAGTCCTTACAATAAAAAGTGAACTTTATATCACTGATATAAAGTTCACTTTTTACATACATGAAACTAAGAAACTGCAACTATTTCACTCGACGAGAACGTCGGGAACGTCGAAAAGACGACAACGACGAGAACGTCGAAAAGACGGCAACGCAATTATTCTTCGTCTTCAAACCAGTTGCAACGACGACCGTTTCTTGCAACCGTTTTCGTCGTCTCGAAAACGGTTGCGTTTCGTCCGCGAAAAATTCGACAACGACCCACCACTACTTATAAGAGTATGAAGAGAGAACTTCCCAAAATAGGTTACAAATTAGGGCTCGTGTAGACGGCACCGCAGCCGCGCCGTCACCGCAGCCGCGCCGTCACCGCAGCCGCGCCGTCACCGCTTCGCGTGACTATGTAGACCGAGCCACCGCCGCGCCGTCACCGCTTGATTTGCCATATCACTCTACAATCCGCAGCGGCGGCGGCGGTGCGGCAGCGGGCTGGGAACGTTGCATATACACAGCTACAGGCGCGGCGGCGGCGGGTATCCCTGAGCACTTACAGTTCATAGAGTTGTTGTTTACCTGTTTGCAGCGGTGCATGCAGTGGCAGTGATGTTTTAGGACACCCTCTGCGGCACCAACTTCATGCATATGCATTTCATTCTGCTGCATCTGGAATTCAAATACCAATAAATGGGATTATTTGCTCTATTATATTTTATCTTATGAAAATAACTTCTTCAACAGTCTTTCAACATGGTACACTTACCATGTTGAATGCTGGAACTAAACACACTTTCTTATTTTTATAATGGTGCCGATGCTCTCGTCACAAATGCCCTAAACACAAAAAATCACCAAAATTTAGTTCATTCCTGTCAAACGACGATTTCTCATTCTGAAAGACTACAGTGACACGTGGACACAACTTAACTATATTTTAGTTTGACAGCACTAAGATGGCACTGAGTTATTAGTTTAGTGAAAATGGCAATTTTCCTATTCTGACGTTTGACTTTTTGGTTAAAAATTTTGATTGTCTTACTACATCTGACTAATTTTAAATCGCGATTAAAAAGGAGTGGAATAAAATTGGTTATCATGGTGCACCGGAACTGGTGTGAATTTTAACACCAGTTCCGGTGCAAAAACAGTACTGTATCTTTTTTTTTCTTTTGCTTATATCTCGAAAATGGTGTACCCTATTGCAAAAATAATGAAAATTTTGACCATTTATAAAAAACCAAAAATACCTATAAAAAATTTAAAAAAAAATCTATATAAAACACGTTGATTGTTGAGCCCGCCTCCGGCTCAAATAAAATCACAGGGTAGTGCAAACAATCAAAATAAGCATGGAGTCGACACAATTGTCAAATTCGAGTAGTATAAGTTTGCTGTACAAGAGAATCTGCACCATTGTCATGTTAACTGCCAAAATCTTCATGACGTTACTATAACTAACACAAAACTAGAATTGTGCATAGATTAAATAATAAACAAGTAGGCCTACTTGTTTATTATGATTAAAAAATTGTCACACTCTTTCTGACTAAGACAAGGCTGTTCTATTCTTGGCAGGATTAATTCACAAACTTGTGTGCTATCCTATCACCAATCATAGTTTTAACTATAGCGACATTAGTTCACACCACACAATCTAGAATCAAAACTTCCTTACATGTTGTAAAATAAATGTCTTACATTTTCAACGAAATTCGGGTCAGTGTAGTTGTTCAGTTCAGAGG
This sequence comes from Conistra vaccinii, assembly GCA_948150665.1. Lineage (NCBI taxonomy): Eukaryota > Metazoa > Arthropoda > Insecta > Lepidoptera > Noctuidae > Conistra > Conistra vaccinii. The sequence goes on along the minus strand of OX411317.1, from coordinate 8,695,583 downwards.
CCATATGCATGGCTTCAGAGAGCTTCTCATGTCCAGCTGTTGCATTGTTGATAGCTTGAGCAGTATTCAACAGATTGGCGGTCGCAGTGTCTCCTTGTTGCCCATCAATGGGGACATTCGCTGCCAGACCAAGTTTAGCTTCCAATTGCTCAATTCTGCTTTGTAAAATTGAAATGGGGTCCATTTTTCAGATGGCAGTAGTCACTGAGTAAAAGTAAATAAAATAAAAATAATCTACGAAACTATTCAAATGTCGTAGCTAAAATAAATGAATCTCGCAACTTTCGAATGCAGTATTGCAATTTTAATTTGTTTTTTACGTATTTTGACAATAGTAGGTACGACCACAGATTATAAATAACAAAGAGTACAGTACGTTCCGAGTTAGACTGTCATCGATTTGAGCACCCTAAAAGCCGTTCCGAATAAGCGTGAGCACGATAACGATGTTCCATGAATCGTCATCGATGACGTCATGACATGCGCCATCTTGCGTTATCGCCGACCGTCGCCGACGACGTAGACGGTCGCCGTCGTCGCCGACCATGCCTTTTCCTGATAACACCGTGAGCGCTGTCAAAAGTGACAGTTGTGCTATTTTTGTTTTGAGTCGCATTATATCTTTAGACTAACGTGGCATTTTCGAAATTGTGCTTCTGGCTTGCGTTCGTCACCTAATCCAAGAATAAGAAGAAATTTGTGGTATTTATACAAAGAAATATGAAATGAAAGTTTTGACATTTGAGAGATCACTGTGAGCGCGTTCACGAGCGTTCCGTATTAGTAGTGACACCCTCAGCTGTCATAATCGTGATATCTTATTCGGAACGGCAATAATTGATTACAGTGCTGTGAGCGAATACGTTCTAATTCGGAAAGCGGCCAAAATAAATAAAAAGTACTCTGTGAGACGGATGGAATGGGGATTAAATACTAATTCACAGAGCACTATTATAATTGTACTAATTACTAGCCCCGGTGGCTATCGCTGATACATAATACGGATTTGCGATTTTACTGTGCGTTTGCAACATCTTTTGTTGTGATATTTCGCCAAATATCACAACAAAACATGTTGAAATTTCTAGTTCCTGTCAAAAATTGTATAGATAGTTCAACATTTTTGTTGTGAATGTTTCGCCAGTGCAAATTGTACAAATTACAAGACATATACAAAATACGTAATAAGCCTGCCGGTTCACTCTCGCGAGTGCGCCTCATGCTCATGGAGTCCCTTGCACGAGCCGCTGCAAGCGGAGGCTACACGACTCACGAGTGCTAACCATCCACAGTTCCACACTGTCGTTTTATTCAGTTGCCCGTTACGCCTCGCGCTTTGCGTCCTTTGAGTCCGGTAAAAAAACTGACGCGGAGCGGAGCATGCGCGAGGCGAGATGAGAGACGAGATGACGAGCGGAGGGCGCCATCCACAGACTACAATTATAATTATGTATAGCCATCCATCCACACTATCGCACCCCCTTCACCTCGTCTTGCGTCAGTGTGGACCTCGTGTGGACCCGAGGTAGGTTGATAATCAAAAGTCAATCAATGACAGCAGCAGGGAAAGGATCGTTCCGGCCGTATTAATTCCACATTTTTGGTGACAGTGGCTAATTATACTGAATTAATAATGGACCTCCCTCCAATCTCCATCCTCCCATATCAGCACCATGGATCAGCAGGTTTCAGTTACTACTACATACCCGACTCGAGCTTGAGTGTGAAAACAGAAAACATCAGTCAGACTGTGATGAACTGATGAAAGTACATAATTATGGTTCGACATTTCGAAACGAAATATTATCCGTCATAGTGTTAGTGTCAAAATAATGTCAGTGTCAAGTAGCTGTACGACTCCGACTGTACACAAACGTGCAATTGATTTTTTATTTACATCCTAGTACGAAAGAATTATAAAAATGGATGAGGAGTTAGGTGGACTTACGGAGGATGATTTCGTGATACCGCCTGTTAAATATGAGTGTTAGTATTTGTATTTAACAAAAAAAGTTAATCAAAATAGTCATACAGTGACACAGCATGTAAATAATAATGATTAATAAATTGAGTAAAAACATGTTTATTTACGATATTTCATTCTATTTCAGACCTGGATCACACAGCTGATGTGCAGTAAGTATATTTAAACTAATATTTTAAACTAAAAACTAATTTTGTATATCATGTTCATGATGCAACAATAATTTAAAACCTTATCTGATAGTATTATGAGTGGTGTATTACTGTTTACAATGCAAAATATCAATACTTGTCAAAGTAATTATTATTATACGTATAGTTTGAGAAGGCGACCCACCGAGCGAGTTTTAAAATTGTTTTTCCCTAAAACAGCTTTTATAGGATAAAATTATTGCACAAGTATTTTGATGTATTAGTCATTTGTTTATTTATGATCTTCCTGTTATTTATATGATACATCCTCAGACCAAATAAAAAACCAAGACAGAGTGCTGCGAACAATACAGTGAAGCATGCCAAAACAACACTGCTGCTCAGCACATACATGCTCACATGCACACATTTACAATGACACTACAATCAAACTACGCCACTCAAAGTGCACACATGTTTACGAAACTGGCTTCACTTTACTGTTGACAGCGCTCTGTCTTGGTTTTTTTATTTGATCTGAGGATACATCAAATATCATGTAATTATTTTGGTTTTTTATTTTTTAATATTTTGTGTTATTTCTAAATCATAATTTAGATCACTTCTAAATAATTCTATAACATGATATATTATTTTAAATACAAATAGTGCTGTGTAACAAAAAAATTGCAATCAGAAATGAACATACATTATATTAACAATTTCAGGCTACATGCATGGGGCAACACCCTGAAAGAAGCATTTGAGCAGTGCGGAATGGCCATGTTTGCGTACATGACAGAAATGCCTTACGTTCAGATCAAAGAAGTGCACACAATTGAAGCAAATGCAGATGATCTGATGGGCCTCCTGTACCACTTCCTTGACGAATTATTGTTTCTATTCTCCGTCGAACCATTCTTAATCTGTAAGAAGGTAGTGATAACAGAGTTTAATACACAAGAGTTCAGGATAGTTTGTAAGTGTTACGGTGAAGAGTTTCAAATTGGCAAACATCCGCAAGGCAGCGAAGTAAAGGCTATCACTTACTCAGCCATGCAGATAGTAGATGAACCGAAGGATAATAAGTATGAAGTATTTGTTATTATTGATATTTGATCATTATATTTTTGTTGAATACTTTCATGGTTTTCTGTTAAACACACTGGTATTTTTGTTGTCTTAAATAGGCACATGCTTACCATATTTATTAAATACTAGATTCCGCCAGCGGCTTCTAAATCTAACCATCTATCTTTATAAATTATAGCCTATGTTACTCAGTGATTCTGATTATATAGCATTCTACTGGTGACATATTTTTTTAAATCAGTTGAGTAGTTTTTGAGTTTATACATTGCAAACTTAAAAAAATACAAATCTTTTAAGAAGAGGAAATTGTGTGTGTTGGTGTGTTAAAATATAAGTGTAGAGTGTGTGTGTGTGTATTGTAAGTGTAGTGTGTGTGTGTGTGTGTGTGTTATAAGTGTAGTGTGTGTGTAGAAGTGTAGATTTAAATACAAGAAGCTAAAATTGTGAAATGATGAAAAGTGTGCTTGAACACACATACCTACTCATAAAAAGTGAATTGGATGAACTTGCATAATCAGACTATAATGTTCCCACTACTGGGACAAAGGCCTCTTCTCGGTGAGAGGGAGTGGCCCGTAATCCACTACGCGGGCCCAGTGCAGCTTGGATGGCCCTGTATATTATTAATTTATAGTTACTACTATCTGCACAGCTTGTCCAACCCCATATAAATTGAGCTAAGGGCAAGAGAATAATGACGATACGTGCACAGAGCAAGTACATGTAGTTTTTAAGACAAAAACCCATAACATCATAACCATTGATGTTGATTCCATAAGCAGAAGCACATATTTAAATCTTTAGTTAACTGAATCTTTAGTTAAAAACCTCATACTGTTTTAACCCGCGAAATATCCCCATGGGGGTGGGGCTACCATAATTATATAATACTCGATCTCATGGCTCATTAGGTCATGTAGGCCCTGCACAGAGTGAGGCCCTGTTTGTGTTTGTTTTGTTAATTGCACAAGTCTACCTTATCAGGTTCCTCACAACTAGGCATGTCTGTTGCTATCTATTCTATTCCTATCTTCAAAGTTTGGCATTTGGCAGATCAAACTTCAAGGATTGCTCCACGATTCCATTCAATGCTTCTATTTCGACACATAGGTATTTGAGGATTCTTCTATCAATCCATCAATTTTTTTTTCTACCAAATACATAACTACATATTTATTACTAGCTGTGCCCGCGACTTCGTCCGCGTGGAATAGTGTCTTTTATTTATTTACCTATATAGAATCAACAGCCTAAAAATTTAGTTTCAAGCTTCTAGCTCTAAAAATGACGATACTTCCGTACAACTTATCAGCCCCCCCCCCCTTGTAAGGCATTGGCCTTACAACACTTTTTCGCATTAAAAAATAGCCTATGTCCTTTCTCAGGCTCTACTAGACTATCTGTGTACCAAATTTTATTTAAATCGGTTCAGTACTTTTGGCGTCAAAGCGCGACGGCTTAGCCCGCGTGATAAATTTATAAATTATAGCTTACTATATTAAGCATGTATTATACATATAAACTTTCCTCTTGAATCACTCTATCTATTTAAAAAAACCGCATCAAAATACGTTGCGTAGTTTTAAAGATCTAAGCATACATAGGGACAGACAGCGGGAAGCGACATTGTTTTTATAATGTGTAGTGTAGTGATAAAGTCCCCGTCAGGAGAAGCTATAAATATTGTAAACAAAAACCCTACAAAAAATATAACCCAACTAAGTGAAATTGCTCATTAATTTCGTATTACACGTATGTTACTTTGAGTAGATTGAATTTGGACAAAATTTATAGCTTCTCCTGACGGGGACCATAGTGATATAGTAAGGATTGCGAGAGCCACGTCTATTTCGGAGCGACCCAATTCAACAATATATGAATAGAGTAGGAAGGTGATTCTCCTCGAAGATCCAAATTTAACCGGAGACCGGAGTAACAGACGTGTTTCCTCCACATTTAATATGCGCACAGCCAAAGTGTGGAACGCTCTGCCAGGCGTTTGTGTTCGCCGTCTCATGTAACCCGTCGTCCTTCCAGAGCAAGAGTGAACGCCCATCTTCTGGGCACGCTCGTTCCATAGACCACATCCATCGCTTTCCATCAGGCGAGATCGAGGTCAAGAGCAGGCCCATTCTGCAATAAAAAAAATAAAAGATTCCTCAACAATGTACCTAGGGGTTTCGTAATAACTTAAAACGCAACTGAGGATTTCTCACTCGTAGAAGCTAGAAAGTTTATGACATGCGATACGTATCTTTAATTCTTAGCGATAGGTACATACTAGTTAGAGGAGTACTACGTTACATTTCAGCCGAAAGACGTCCACTGGTGGACATGGCGCGGGTGGTTCGCAACTATATGGTCGTCACGCCAGAACCTTTCGCCCCCATCGGCCATCATTCTGTTCTGCGAGCAATGTGCCCCATCCACTGCCACTTAAATTTGGCAACTAAGACGAAAGTCTTTGAACAGTGTCTGTTGCCAGTGATGACCTATGGCACTGAAGCGTGGTCACTCACAATGGGCCTCATTAGAAGACTGAAAGTCACCCAAAGGCCAAAGGAGAGGGTTATGCTTGGAGTTTCTCCTTGATTACCTTTGCCCATATAAAAAGCAAACTCCCATCTTCAGCACGTCGGACAGGATCATAAAAAAATCTTGCGTATAGAATCTGAAATGAAATTGTTTATTCTGTAAATAGGATATTGGAATCACTTTTACACGTCATATTACAATTTATGTTAAAAATTTGCTAGATGAGTACGGCGTTTCCTATCTGACTACTCTGAGAAGAAAGGCCGAAACAAACTCAGAGGTCACAGTCTCTTTTAAAGTCCAGACTGTCACAGTGACAGTCTGAAATGGTCTTTTGAGGAAAGAACCCTCAGAACCATACAGATTTGAGTGGACCTGTCCAGTCAGTACAAGCATTTATCTAGTTATAACCTCATTGTATCTAGTCGTGTGGTTTCTTTGTCTACATTTTACGTTATATAATTTGTTCTTGGTCCATATTTTCACGTTAATCTCATGTAAGTGTACTGGATTTACCGAGGCCAATTAAAAAATTCCATTCTGTTATGATTGGCTGAGACTTGACCATTTGCAGTGACGGATGTTCGCCGTGGTCCCATGCTGTGTGTGATTAAGCTAACTCTTCTTCTCACTCAGAATATTACACGGGCGTCGCCAGCCTATGACTCAGGGGGAGGGGAGGGGGAAAGTATAATTTGTAGGTACAGTCAAGAGCACATGAAGCTTTACACTTGTAGTGCGACTCTTACCTTTACGGCGCGGCGCTCAATGGGGTCAAAATCGATGCTGGTGGACATTTGATTTTTAACTCGGTGTAATCCCGATAGAAACTGAGAAAAATAATAATTTATATTTTCAATGTATGGATGGAAACGGACCTTTCAGTCGTTTTCCCCAAAACTACCTATTCAGAATAAGGAATATTACGTCCCCGGACTCCGGATTAGACCCCGTTTAGGAGATATGGATCTAAAAAAACCAAATAAAAGTCGTCCAATTAAACAAAATTGGATTTATAGATATTGCAGTTTCTTTACATTAAAATGCCTTGTATTTTTGACTACCTACTTGAATGTTTTGAATCTCTAGAGGGGGGGGGGGGGGCAATATTTCGGACAGAAATCAAGACAAAGGTTCAAAAAAAACATACAGACGAATTGAGAACCTCCTCCTTTTGGAAGTCGGTTAAAAAGGTTCAAGGTAAAGCCGTGGATACAAGCCATTATAATTTTATAGCCGACGGGCATGGGCTTTACCATTTTTGTACAGGCTTTGTCTTGATCTCTGTCCGAAATATTTTCTTATTTCATACTTTTAGACCGTAATTTTTCAGTAGGTAGTCGCACGGGTTTTAGTTTTTGAACTTACTTTGTATTTAATTTATTTTGAGGGTTAGTACAATAATACCTCAATGATGTTGGGGATATAATTTCGTCATAAGTATTTGCAGAGCAGCTTTAATTTTTTTTGTTTAGGTTTAATCGTATACAGGGGCGGATCCAGGATTTCATTTTGGGGGGGGCCATTCTGACAAGGTTCAGAGCTAGGGTCAAAATCACAAAAAAAATAGGGGGGTGGGTTGGGCTGCCAACTTTTTTTAGAAGATATAAAAGTAGGTATTTCTGATTTCAGAGACGGTAAATAAAGAGTAATTACTTTATTAAATACTAATTATTGTTTTTTTTTTTTTAATTGCATTTCTAGTTTTCTTTGTGGAAAATCATTAAAAAAAATTATGCTACCATCTCAGATATACCTAATTCAAATTGATGAAGAGCATCAAATTATTATCAATTTCAATAAATAATGTCCTGTTTCTCTCTTCCCGCCACTTTGCAATCATGTCCAAAATAGGGAAGGTCACTTTAGGAGAACATAATGTAGTATCCAAGAGCGAGCGGAGCGAGCTCGAAATTTTTTGCATGCCGCTACGAATACGTTAGGTTTTCTTTATCTTTCACCATTCATACAAACATTACCCTCCTTCTGGGGCAGTCGGGTAAAAATAGAAGTAAAATTATCGACTTATCAGATTTATGTAGAAAATTTAGATAATTAAGAGAATGTAGGATGCCTGAGCGAGCGAAGCGAGCTCGAAAATTTTAGCACCGCGCCTGGAATAGATTAGACTCTCTCAGACAATGCTGAAGTTGCTGAAAGTCATTCAAAACAAAGTCATAGGTAGTCGATCGTACTCTTACTGTTTTTGTAGATTTTAAAGTAATTAGGTACACTTATCTTTGACCATTCATACAGAAATATAAGTAACGAACGGGAATACACGAATTGATCGACTTCTGAAATTCATGCAGAAAATTGAGATAATTAAGAGAATTATGAATGTAAGAGCGAAAGAAGCGAGCTCGAAAATTTTAGCACCCCGCCTGAAATACGTTAGACGGTTAGACTCTCTCAGAGAATACTCGACTATGATTTTGGTTTGATTGACTTCAGTCAGTCAAAACAAAGTCATAGTCGATAAAAATACCAATATTTAAGTGTACTCTTACTGCTTTTGTAGATTATAAAGTAAGCCTTTGCGAAATAGATTACAATTACCTATATGTATTAGAGTACGGAGGTACCCTAGGCGGGGTTGGTTGGCCCCCTGCCTACAGCCCTGACACACCTGTTGTAAAGAATTTGTTTCTGATTCCTGATATACCTACCTATGAGTACCAATGCTGTGTAAAAGTAAGTGCACCTGAATTAAATCGAAAGTATAGAACTCCTCGGTCGTTTGGGGGGGGCCATGGCCCCCATGGCCCCCCCCCTGTATCCGCCAATGATCGTATACCTACCTAATAGCTTATTAATTTTACAGCCGCGCCGTACGTAGCTGCACGGTCTCACTTTTGTATGTTTTTAACAATTTAAACATATATATTTACTTTGACAATATGATATAATATACATACATTTGTTTTTTCGTTCGCTATATTGAATTAATGTAACGTCACATAGCCTATAACCAGCGGACGATCAGGACGCTTCCAACGATACCTCATTTGTCAAATTATGATCAGTAGTTTAGAAGTTATGAGGTTACAGATGAACATACATACCTACATACCGGCCAAAATCATAACCCTCCTTTTTCCTTCACCGAAGTCGGGTAAGGATAAAGTATAAAATTCAAATCATCTTAATTTTATTATTTGTTGTTAAAGCGGCTACAGTACTTAGGTACTGTAGCCGCTACCTACACACTGTGTGTATTTCATTTAAGTTACTTAAATTACGGTTAAAAAAATACAGCCCTGTCATGTCAGAGACAGACGGAAGGACAGTGGAGCCTTAAAATAGGGTCCCGTTGGCAGCCTTTGGGTTCAGAACCCAAAAAATGACTGGTTCCTATACTATAAATAATCGCTGAACATACCTACCTACATGGAGATATTTCGGGAAGCGCGAAATTTTTGTTATTGACGTCGTCGTTTCATGGGCCACCCTGTACCTATTGTATAAAAAAGGCAAGTCCCGACTGCATCATTCATCGCCCAGGCAAGACCGCTAAGGGTAGAAGTTCTAAACTCGAACAGTAGTTTCATTTCGGGATCTCCTAAAGGGATGAAAACGGGGGATATCGTATGTACGCATAATCTTATTCCTTGGGTATGAACTTGAAACTTGGTACGAATATACAATATACTTACTTAATATAAATAATTAGTTTGATAATATTTCTTTGACAAAACTTACTTAACTTGGAAGAATTTTAACGCGCAGTCTGATTAGGTAATTTTAAACATGGGGTTAATGAACAAAAAAAGGGGCAATTAAGATTTTAGGGTCCTCCATACTTCGATTAACTCGTAAATTGATATTAAATAATCTTAGGGGAAAAAAGCACTTGTTAATACATAACCAATGAGTCTAAACACGATGGTGCGGTCTTGTTTTATTAAGGTTTTCCCATGGCCACCTTCTGGATCCATCATCAGACCCTGCAGAACACCACCTAATATCAAAGCACTTGTCAATACCCAATGAGTCCAAACAAGACGGTGCTGTCTTGTTTGATTAAGGAGTTCCTATGGCCAACTTCCGGCTCCATCATCAGACTAGCTCCATGGTATCATTTTTTCAAAATGTCTCGGTAGTTATATAAGTAGGTATGCCAAATTTCAGCTTAATCGGATGCCAGGAAGTGCTTGAAAAATGGATGACAATTGGAGTAACCGGAAACACATACGAACAGAGCAAGCTAATATAAAGCTTGTAAAAAATAGAACCGTACCCATCAATAGATTTAAAAAAAATCCTTCGGTTAAAATAATAAAGATCGTAATGATTTACTTATTTATTTAAATTACTAGCTGCCCGCCCCGGCTTCGCACGGGTAAGCACTTATCTACGGGCACTACCTACCCTAACTATCTACCTACCTACTCACCTACACCTACCTATATACATACATACCTACCTACCTACCTACCCTACCTACATACATACCTACCCTACCCTACCCTACCTACTTACCTACCTACCCTACCTACTTACCTACCTACCTACCTACCCTACCTACCCTAGTCCCTACCTACCCTACCTACCGGCCTACCCTACCTACATACATTCTTTACCAACATACATACCTACCTACTTGCATACCTACCTACCCTATCTTCACCTACCTATCATAAGAACCATCTCCATACTATAACAAACACAACAAAAAAAAAAAAGCCAAATCGGTCAAGCCGTTTTCATGTTATGTCGTGACAACGGAAAACGGGTTTCATTTTTATATATACAGCTATGGGAAACTTACAGCTAAAAGAAACAGATCAAGGACAGTACATTAGTCTGAAAGCCAATTACAGGTCTCCACTTTTATAATTAATTTTTATTCTATTTTCAAAGTATCCTTTATAGGGGGTGAAAGGGGTGTAGAAGTTCGAAGAGAAAGTACAAAACCCACGCCAATGAAATCGCGGGCGAAGGGCTAGTAATAGTTAAAATATAAAAAAAAACCCATTGAGCACCGAACGTAGGTACATTTTAGTAGGAATCACCACTTCTGGATGGAGGGTATTTAATTTTACCTAAAATTAAATACCCTCCATCCGGAGGGTATTCAATTTTAGGTAACTGACTGACTGACTGGGTTTTGGTGCAACTGACGTAACTAGGTAGAGTTAGTTAGCCCATCTTTCCCTAACGTTTTGGGGCCCAGTCTAACGAAATGACGTAGTCTGAAGTATGGAAAGTGACAATTAAAGCATCACATACATTTACTCACTAATGCATTTGAATCAGCCTTGCTACAAAAACGCGGATAGATAAAAATGTTTATTACGAATTTCCTGAAGTCTGGTAATCAGAGTCCTTCGTAGGTATTTATTTAAACATCGGCTCCGCCCTTTAGTAAAAAAATGTGGTCTGGTCAGACTATGGTGATGTACTTACATAGATTAAGGGTACCCCACTCTCCTTCGGGGGGAAGGGCAGTTGGGTAGTGCCTTTATTATGAAAACAATCACCACTTCTGGATCCGAGGACCATAATTGTGATCAAAATCATACCTACAGTGCGAGGAAACAACTTTACTGAATTTCAGGAACTCTCAGGACGAGAATCATAAAAGGATACTGAGAATTGAGAAGATACTGCACAGACCTGTGGGCCCTGTGGCACAGACGCTGGCTACATGCTACGCCAAAACTCTACGAAGCTACGAGATCTTGGCGTAGCTCGTAGCACATTGGTCATGGGGGTTATGGCATAGGTACAGGCTAAGGTTTCTTTCCAACCGTACTTTAATATAGAGTACCTACCTACTTATCTTTCTCTCTTTCGCTTACAATCTACGAAAGCAATAGAGTAGGTACGCAAAAATGCGCTATTTATAATGACTCTAACTTTGAATGAAATAGAATGAATTCCTGCCACTTCAGCATTCACTGAGAGAGGTTTTTCGGTCTAGGCCGGCCTTGTCATTTTGTAGGGTTTCTGAAAATTTGGCGGAAACTGGGGAATAGGAATTTTATTTTTAACATCTCAGTCTGCTGACTGAGACACCTCTGCATCCTCTGCATTTTTGTATTTTTTGCGGAACATAAAAATATATCTGAGATGACTATCAGTTAGGATGCGGATGGAATTTTCGACGCCATATTTTAGTTTGTGAATAGTTTTAAATAAGTTAGGATATCATTTTGTTATTTTTATTAATTAATTCGGTATAAGTTGTTATTTACGTAAGTATTTATTAGATTAAGGGGGATGCCGTTTTTAAGTCCTACATGGCAATCAGAGATAAAAGTAGGTTTACAAAGTTTCGGAAGACATTAGGTATCAATAAAACTTAGATAGGTACACACATCGAGAGTCTAGTAAGTTATCTTAATTTTTTTTATAAAATGTAAAATAATTTATAAGCTAGAGGTAGTAGACGTGGTGGTAATAAAAGAGACTTTTTCAAAAATTCGATGAGGCGGGAATAAAAGCGGGAATTTTCGAAGTAGACGTGGCCGAGAGGCGGGACTAGACGTCAAGGCGACTGCCGACTCGACGTCAAGGTAATAAATCGTTAACGGGATAGCCAAAGAATGGGTGGGTAGAGGACAGGGTGTTGTGGCGCAACCTGGGAGAGGCCTATGCCTATGTCCAGCAGTGGCCTGCGATAGACTGAGTTGATTGCGTATAATATTATGTAGGACATTAATTGTGAATGCAGTAAGCCTGCCTTATTTTTCAACTGCATATGCAGTAAGAAAAATAAAAAATAAGGCAATTGACTGATGTAGTCACAACTAGCCTCAGTTAGGTTAGTATACTTTGCTTATTTCCACAGTATTATGTCTTATGGCGTTCAGCACCCTAATTACGTAATGCACGATCTTGAATCTACGTCAGCTGCTGATCCCCACCTGCCCCCCAATTGTGCTTCATAAGTTCGACAAAAAAATCTGCTCAATTTTTTTTGTCGAACTTATGAAGCAATGGACTGGCAATCTTTTTCAATTGGTTTCAATTTAAATTGATCGTGCATTGCGTAATGGGGGGGGCAGGTGGGGATCAGCAGCTGACGTAGATTCAATTTTCATTTTTCATAAGAGGGCATTTGGTGCGATCTATAAAATGGGTCCTCGTGAGTACGGGAGGACCTTATAAAAATAAATTCGAAGAAATTGATATACCTACTAACTCTGCCTGCACCAATTACATGCTCTGTGGCACTAATCTTAGAAAGTATTTTGTATGTTCGCAAAAACTTTGAACTTTTCAAAATAAGAAGATTCTTCAAAAAGGAGGTTCTATGTTCGACTTAACATTTTTTTAAATTGTATTTGGATCAGCGTTGCCAGATTTTTTTTTGCCAAGTCGGGATTCTGAAACTTTTTGAGTGAAAAAAGCGGGATTCTTTCGTCGCAAGCGGGACATAGTTGAAAAACGTACATAAGTAATCAGAAGTTTTTAAATATTTATCTTTTTATTTGAGTTTTAAGTTACTTGTTACGTGACAGTATAAAAATAGCCATAGAAAATGTATTTTAATAAAAATATGATATTTTTAATCAGATTTACCCTATCGTTAGGTAGTTGAGTCTTCTTAGTCTTCTGAATAAAAAAAGTAAAAATCAAAGTCAATAATAAAAATGTGGGGTTTCAAAAAATATAATCTAAGGAGTGAGTTTTACAAATTGTAACTTAGGTACAATAAAATAATTATTTATAAGAATTACTTATTCGTGATATTTCTGTGAAGATTAGCATACTGCACGCACGGGCGATTTATTCCCTTGATGTCGAGTCCCGCCACGTCTAGTCGCCGCCACGTCTACTCTGAAAACTCCCCGCTTTTATTCCCGCCACGTCGAATCGTTGAAAAAGACTATTTTATTACCGCCACGTCTACTAACTACTTTGATTTGTACAGTCGTAAAAATATACTCATAGTTGGTTACTTGGAATAAATAGATAGGATCCTACATATATGATGTTTTGTTCCTTATCCATAGACGAAAAAGTACTAGGCTTGCATGAATTCACGATAGTATTTCAATCATTATAATACGTTGTGCACAATTTCTGAACAGTAACCTAACAAAAAGTACTAGGCATGCATGAATTAACGATAGTATTCAATCATTATGTTAAGGTTATAAACTATCTGTCTGCCTCATCCAAATCCTATAATGATTCAATACTATCGGGAATTCATGCAAGCCTAGTACTTTTTCTTAGGTTAGGTACTGTTCAGAAATTGTACACGTCTAATGATTGCAAATTGCAATAGGTTCTTAGTGTTCTTACTATCTTAAACTCATGCAAGCCTAGTAATTTTTATGGGAAGTTTCACTATGAGTATTTTTTTTACGACTATACAAATAAAAATGGTTAGTAGACGTGGCAGTAACAAAATAGACTTTTTCAACGATTCGACGTGGCGGGAATAAAAGCGGGGAGTTTTCAGAGTAGACGTGGCGGTGACTCGACGTGGCGGGACTCGACATCGAGGGAATAAATCCACGGGCGAGTTATTCCCGAAAAGCGGGACTGAGCCTATCTCGCGTGGGACATTTAATTTTGATAAAAAAATCGGGACGTCCCGCCGAAAGCGGGACGTCTGGCAACGCTGATATGGATCAGTTTTTTTTTTTTTTTTTTTCATTTTGTTGAGGAGGGTGCGCGGTGGTCCCATATGACTATGTAATTACTATGTGTACTGTATGTAACTATGTTGGAGTCGGCTTCCAGTCTAACCGGATGCAGCTGATCGAATACCAGTAACCATAAATGCGGCGCGGCGTGCCGGGAACCACTGTGAAGCGAGGAGCGACATACTGGGAATCGAAGTAAAACGGAAAGCGACGTTCAGGCAATAATTCGTATTTTACATGGAGCGACTGCCTATCTGACCTCCACAACCCAGTTACTGGGTAATACGATACCCCTTAATATTAGACTGGTTGTCAGACTTTCGGGCTCGTATCAACTGTCAAAGATCAACGATTGACAGCCGGGACCAACGGCTTATCGTGCGTTCCGAGGTACGGAGGGGTCTTGGTATGTAAAGATGGTCTCACCCTTCCACCACAATATTTATATTGTGCTTCCACGGACCAATCGCGGCAAGCGTAGCTTAACCTGATCGATCGACCCGTGCGGCTGTCATTAGGTACTTAGCCACAAGCCCCTCGCGGTGGTCCCAATTCCCGTAAAAATTTTATTAACTTTTTTTGAGTAGTTTTTGAGTAAGCTTCATTAAACCGTATTTTTTCCACTTCGTGTTTGTTGATGATATACAACGTGAAATTTGAATCACAGTTTTGCTAGAACAAACGTTGTTCAGACCATGGTCTACTATCATTCTATAGCATCCAATATGTTATTGAAACGAACTAAACTAGGCGTTCTCAAATAAGTCTTATGTTGCTCCAACGTGTTCAAACATTAAACGTAACATCTAAGAACTCATCGCGGTAGCAATATGGCATTCAAAAGAGTTATGAGGAGTCCACGTGGACTACAAGGATGTCCGGCCAATGCGGGCCGAAATTTTAATAAATAAATAAATCATTCTTTTTGTGTTTTTTTTTTAAATACCATTGACTTTTTTGATTCAAATTGATTGTTATAGAATGGTAGTAGACCATGGTCTGAACAACGTTTGTTCTAGCAAAACTGTGATTCAAATTTCACGTTGTATAATAACTTCCTGTTACTGTGATTTACGTAGTAGGTAGTGTTATTGTTCCTACACACAGTGCCGGCGGCATGTCCACCGGCTTTTGCCGCGCGGCACTTGCCTCCGGCTTTTGCACCTTCATTTCCTTTGCGTTTCTTTGTATGGCTTTGTACGGCATGGCCAGGCGCCGCAGTGCACTGCCGCCGGTGCGTGCCCGGCGGCAGTGCACTGTGTTTAAGTAGTAGCCATTAGAAGAGTTTTTAGAAAACTGGAAACCTTTTTACAAAAAAAAAAACCGAACGCGGTTGTTTTTAGCATCAATCTGTAATTCATATCATTCATTTACAAATCGTTTTCAATAGTTCGCCAATTATTTAACTCCGCCACTGCCTTGCTTGGCATGCATGGCCAAGTTTTTGTCAACACTGTGGTTGACTTGTTACTTACTACCTGAGTATTGACACTATAATAAATAAATAACCGGCATCGTCTTTTCACAAAGTCGGTAGGTATCAGCGGCCTGCATTGTGCGTCACTTTGTTAAAAAATGGGGCGAAAAATATCAATTGAAAACAGACGTGCCTTACCTAAATGAACTTAACACCTTTATTAGAATGTCTTGACGTAAAAAAAATATCTACCTGCATAACGAGGGGAATAGTTTTATCGAGATAAAAATAAAGGTCATAGAATGGCCGGGTAGGTTAAAAAAAAAAACAATATTAAGTACAGCGCGCGGCGCCGGCCAGTGAGTAAGATGTGGTACCTACCTACGTAGTATTATAATTATCTGTGATGTGGTAAACTGTACCTAATAGAGGTGTGTTCACTTCACTATCTGCGTTCTTCTTCTTTTCGTGTGGTTAGCGACTAAAGTCTGAGTTTTAAAGCCGCCTATAGGCCTCTGACTTGGCTTCACATACCGTCGAGAAATATCTCTCAGGCATGCTGGTTTCCTCACGATGTTTTCCTTCACCGTTTTTTAAGCAAGTGCTAATTATACAATAAGCACTTGAATCCGAAAAGTCAGAGGTAGGAGGGGGGAGAGGAGTAGAGGGAGGGGAGGTTTGTCTTGGATTCAAACTCGAGACCTATAACTTGGCAGTCTGACGGTCACACAGCACGCTGCTAAGCTATCACTAAAAAGAACGGGTCGGCTGGCTAAACCTTGGGAAATTAAATAAAAGTCTTCTCTCCCGTTCGTACCCAGTTTTTAGTCCAGGAGGAGACAAAAAAGATTTTTTTTAAGCCGGGGAACCTGCATTTGTTTTACCCTACACACTACACGAAACATAAGGTAGGTGTATGTAGTGTGTACAAGAAGAACCCGCAGGAGATCCTGCCGTAGGAAGTCAATTCATTCATTCATTCAAATAAATAAACTTTGTGCTTGTTTGCTTGTTTGTTAATTTCATACAAATTCTGTTCCATTTTTTAATTTATTCCAAAAATCCAGGGGGGGGCGCTGCCCCCCCCCCCCCTGGGTACTCCCATGACCCTATCATCATTCCCTTGCCCTTATCCCAATTTATTCGGGAGTGCACGTACTCGTAATATGTCTTTTTTTAAATTACACGCTTTTTATTAGCTTCACCTGTATGTACCTATGTTTGTTTGTATATTTGTAACCGACTCCTTTGGGCGTGATTTTGACCCACTTTAAACGGTCAGATTTCATTCAAGCTTTGTAGATTTATCGAGGACCGATGACAATACAATAATTTAGTATCTTGGAGCTGATCTGATGATGAAGCCAGAAGGTGGATAGTGGAACTCTTCAGCGGGTTCTAGTAAACCCCTCAAGTTTGGGCTCATATGATTTGGTCCAATATATTGCAATTGGTTTCGAGGGTCTGATGATGGAGCCAGCAGGTGGATAGTGGATCTCTTCAGTGGCTACTAGTCAACCTTTCAAGTTTGGGCTCTTATGATTTGGTTTGTCGAGTCCAATATATTGCACTTGGTCTCGAGGGCCTGATAGATGGAGCCAGGAGGTGTATAGTGGAACTCTTTAGTGGTATTAGTAAACCCCTGGAATTTGGGCACTGTAAATGCGAGAAGCCGAGACCTGCATCGATGTTGTTAGCATGGGGATAAAACCATCATCCTCATTTCAATGGGTTAATCAAGTTACCGTCATGGCGGGTTAGGTACTTTGACTCTAGGATTAGACTGAACATCGTAGTTCTACTACTAGAGACGATGTTCGGTTGTGTGATCGCGAGTCGCAATCACACAACATTACCTAAAAAAACATGTGTACTGTAAACATATTGAGCCAAAGTTATGCCTTAGTCAAAGTAACCCGCCATGACTGTATCGACCCAGGTATGTACCTACCTAGCTAAATAATGCTAATAAAGAAGATGTCCAAAAGTATTTTATTTTAACGATAGATGCTGAAACAGAAGCCTACTGTTAATTCAATACTCGATTCATTATCGCAGTAGATATACTTATTTAGGATTATGAATATGGACCCTATCTATCGGACAGTGCACAGCGTCGATTACCCAGTAGCAGAGAAGGCAATTTATTCTCTCAGGCCAAGCCCATGAGGTCAGAGGCTGTATAGACTACGTAGCTGAATTCTTTGCTCGTTTAATTGGGTCCTTGTCAAAATAATTCTTGAAGTACAGATGTGAAGCAAACAATTTTTTTGTATCCTCTTTTATCATTTGAACGAAAGTACCTAAACATATAAAATACCACGCAAAAGTGAAGAGCCTAAACGAAAGTACCCTGCCTGTTCTTTTAGTGCCTGGAACTGCTGGAAGAGAGAAAGTAGGTTTTATCCTGTTTCAATCAAAATAACTATGTAGGTACTCAAATAAATAATTTATTATTCTATCTCTATCCAAACTCTATTACAGATCTGTGACTCTCGATTCCTCCAGTAGTTAGTTCCAGTACCTATGAAGCGAATTTGTATAATTTATTTCCAAAGAAACGTTATTACAATAAAATATACTATATTCAATTCATGAAAAAATATAAAAAAAATACCATAAATGTTCATTTGAACATATTTCTGAACGATTCTTGTCTATGATAGAGATGTATCTTTCATACAACGTATAGTCATTTCCGCTTTGTTCGCGGTTTCACTGACATCCGTATCCTACAATAAGGATGCGTGAATAACTTATAAAATTATTTTAAATTAAAATACATTTATTTTTAAATTACGTTAGGAAATAAAAAAACATGATTATTTTAAGCATAAAACTGATGTTTAATTCGCTAGAAATTAATTTTACCATTTCCAAGTAAACAAACACAATTATGCATAGTTTTGGTTAGTTAATTTCTGAATGGTTTATTTAGTACGTGTGTACACAGTTACTGCAGGAAACTGTTATCTAGTAAAAACTCATCGAAGCCACAGATTATTATCGAAGCTAAAAATATTGCATTAGCTCAGTTATTAATTCTTTAAGTTAAAAACATTCCATTATTTTACCCATTTACCATTCGACTTTCCGATTTAAAATACCAATGAAACTAACTTTGATACTTTAATTTATTGTTTAATTGTTGCATTGTTTTGATTTAAATGAATTTATTTACTGATATTATTCACAAAAAAAATGTATCTTCTTACGTATAGATAGTCCGTTAATATCTAAGCACAGCTGTGATCTTGGTTTCTCATAAATTTACTACAGTTGCCCTCGAGAATATTATGTTCTGTGAGTTTCCCTAACTACCTACTGTGCTGCATATGGAACCTTAGATTATATTTGTTTATTAATCAAATGTTTGTAATCTTCGATCTAGAAAGATTACAAACATTCTTCATTCATACAAGATCTGAAAGAGTTGGTACATAGGTAAACTGTAAAACGAACGAACCAATAGTTGTAAATCTTTTAATTTTTGTACTTATAGGTACCTCTTATTCATAAAATAATGTAGGTAAGTACTTAATTAAATATTCAGAAAAGTAAGACAAAACATAATCAGTAAATAACTTTTGAAATAAAATCACATACTATGTAACTTGCGCCGCTACAAAATGCTAACAAACGGCGCTATGAAGACGCTTCGCTTCTCTAAACCGGTCGAACAATAGAAATTCAAAAATTCGTTATATTTTTTATGGCTTCTTCAACGAGGGGAGGAATTTAGATCGCGAAGCGGCGTCCGCTAGGGGTTGCTCGCTCGGTCGCTTCGCGCCTGCGCACGTAGTTCGCGCCACTGCTACGTCGCTTGCAAGCCAGATGTTCTGAAAAGCTTCCTGTCGCCGTTCCAATGCTCCGCATTTTTATCTAATAAGTTATTGTAAAATGTGGACTAGGACCTTTTTATTATTTTGTTTTATGAGTGAAGTAATCAGTGAATAAATATCATGTGTATTGGATAAACTGTGTGGAGTAACTTAAAATTATCGAGCGTCTCGATGTCCACGAGTTCACTCGGGACCAACAAAGCGGCGGACATTTTATTTTGAGTACTCGATAATGTAGCGTTCGCGTCGAAAACATTAATGTCGTTTTATGGTTATAAATTCGGATATCGTTCGCTTACACCTTTTGTAAGTATTGTTATTTCATAGTGGGTATTTTGTGCGTAATCCTTGAATGTGTACACTTAGGTTTAGAAGCGGTTATGCCCAGGTATCACCGCTAGGTTGTCGATATTTTGGGGAAAATGTCGTTGAAAAAAGTGACGTAAGCAAAACTGGACAGCTGGAAGTGTCGCCTTGGACCTTTGGTATTACATACAGTCTGCTAAACTTGCTATCGACCCACTCCGCTTCGGAGGCTTCTTGTTCGTGATTTCCGCGCGCGCGGCGCCCCTAACCTCTTCACTAATTGAATTGTGATGATTATGATGCCTTACTGTAGAAAAATTAAATGTTCAATAGTTCTAACATGTTATTTGTGTTAATTAACAGCGATGCCGAGAGGGGTGAAGCGAGGGCCGGCGGAGGGCGAGGCCGAGGTGG
This sequence comes from Conistra vaccinii, assembly GCA_948150665.1. Lineage (NCBI taxonomy): Eukaryota > Metazoa > Arthropoda > Insecta > Lepidoptera > Noctuidae > Conistra > Conistra vaccinii. The sequence goes on along the minus strand of OX411317.1, from coordinate 8,675,256 downwards.
TGGTACGCGCTGGCGCGTCTCCTTCGCATACCACGCTACTAGACGACAGCCCTAGCCAGCCCATCAGCTATCACTTGCTCGATCACGGCTATGGCGCCACGCCACAGCATCAGATCCGGCGCGAGGCGCCTTCGGCACCGCCGAAGACGTCTGAAGTAAGTTCCCCATGAAATGTATTTTTTTACTTCAAATACTGAGAAATTCAAGCTGTATATTTACAGGCCAAAATTGGGGACTTTAACACAAGTTTAAATGAATGGTACTCCCTAATATTTATATTCATCATTTTTACTTTGATTCATCGAAGTTGAAGGCTTTGGAATGATGTTGGAGTAGCGGGTTTACTAATGGCCCGATGCATCATGAAATGGCACTTGCTCTGGAATAGTAGTTCTCCATTTCTTAGCTCAACTGAACCTGGGGTATCCTATGTCTTGAAAACTTGGTCCATTGGGTATTTATAAAGATCTATTGCTCTAGGATTATTATTTGCATGCTAATGATGCTACTTGCATGTGATGTGGCAATGGGAAGGACATGGAAACAGTTGTGGTTTATGTGGCAATGCTGACATCACATCATAGAGTATTCAGTTCAGCCCTGATTATTGAGGCTATCAGCTTTAATTTGTCTGTAGTATCAAAATTGTTATTTTTGTGGTAGATAACAATTTGACTCTTTTTTTTTTTTTCGATTGAACTGATATGTAAGGTTTCTAATTTCTTTAACTGTGGATCAATACTTTATTACTTTTTACTTGTAGTACATAGGAACGGTTACACTTGTACCATCTATTGGATTTAAATATTCCAAGTCAAATTACAAAAAGTCATCATCTTTGACATTTTTATGTAAATTGTACATTGGACTGACTATTACATCATTGGGAGTTCCTGCATGTGATTTGAAAGACATTTGTGGCTATGTAGTGTTATTTACAAGTTTTCTTTTCAATAACTAAATTGAGCTACATTATGTAACAATAATATGAATGAAAATGTTTGGTCATTGAGTTGGAAAAATCTTTTATTCGGAAACATACATTATTTTGTTGACACATTTACTCGGTGATTATTCAGCCAACTCATTTGGTTTACTTAAATATTCTTGTTTAGATCTCAAAGTGAGAACATTTCTATTTACATTGGGATTCTAAACTACTTGCATATCTTGTTGACATCTCATGGTCAACTACTGCAGGAAAGTTGATAATAATATTGTCTTCAAAACTTATATTATCAAAGAATTATGTTGACATATTGCAAAAAATATCTAACACTTTGAAAGTTCATGTCTTGATAAGATTTTGCAATCATTTGGACATTCTCAATTAGATTACTAGATAATATGACTCACAATAAGCATGTAACAGTTTTGCCTTTAAGGTTAAGTTAATGAAGGTCTTAAATAAATTACTCTTTTCGAAAAAATTAAGCAATTGATTTAACTTGAGCTGAAATAAGGGTGCTGTTTCAGTGGCAAGTGGCTATTATAAATTGAGTGTATTATTTGATTAGAGATATAAGCACTGGTGCAATATTCGCCATACAGCTATGGTCAAGCAATGATTTATGTATTTATTGCACATTTTCCTTAATATTTATTTAAACGATTGTGGTAAATCATTTTCATTAAAAATCTATCACAGCTTGTGCTTTTGTGTTTTAGAAACAGGACTGAACTTAGATGAGCTCTAAAATAATAATAATGAGGTCATTGGTCTCTGTGGGGTCATTGAACTGGGCAAATAGAATTCTGGAGGTTTAAAGAGAATGGTTAGGATCACCTTCTACTTAATTTAATATTAATTGCAATATAAGGGGTGTACATAAAAATAACTAGATACTACTTGGCAAAGACTTAAAAAAGATACCTTCCTAGGTACTTAATATATGAATTAAAGAAATCTTTACTTAGTTTGGCATCTTTCCTAGGATTATTTTATCAACAGTTTTGGTTTATTCCCCAACCTAGGTATCTCATGCGGTAGTTATGGTCCATTTTAATATTTAAAGACTTATTGATTAGTACAATACCTAATTATCATGACCAAGATAACATACTGGACCTAATACTGCTCTACAGTAGGTAACTTTTTATCATAAATGGAACTTATTATCAATCCACATTGCAAGCCATTTCCATGCATTGAAATTTATTTCTGTTACCATGGAAAAATATATAATCAAAAGAATAATTCCATTAAATTTAAATACGAAAAAAATTAACCGTCAAAACTACGTAAAATTCCGCAATTCGTAATCACTATGACGAATCAAAATGGCGGATCCTAGACGACATAATTTCGAGTGTGTAACGGTAGCGAGTACACTGAAAAGTGTTTAGTCGGTGGGACCCTACGCGGGATCGGGATTCGGGGTTCGGACCAATCACAGGACAGACGCTTTGACTTTAAAACATTTTCTCCGACCCACTTATTCAACGACTCGCATCACCGAAGTTTACTAATCTAATCTTTCAAACTGAAATAAATATTTTATTTTGTTTTATCGTAAAAATAGTGTTATGAAATTATATTTTCGCGGATTTTTACTCATATTGAATCTAGTGTGGTAACACTGAACAGTTTAATTGATGATTAGGCCTAGTTCACATGAAATAATAGTTTCGAGAAATACGATTTAATTATTTTAATAGGCGTTCGGTTCACACATTTCATTCAAGAAAAATTACGTTAGCATCGTGCCTCATTTTTATTGATAACACCGTCTCGATAAAACTGACGCTTGATTTAACCTATGTCTCTCTTGATTTCGTACCTACTCCGTCGTAGGTATGAATATGGTCGTACCTATGACGTCCATAAAATTAAAAAAATTACGAATGGATCGGTACTTCCTAATATTATTGTTGCAAATGCTAATTAGGTACGTTCCCTTTAATTCCGTAGATCTAAAATTAATTTAAATAATAATAAGTCTAACGCGCTTTACAATATTCCTATTTACCGGCTTGTGCAGTGCCTGTACTGCGTATTAGGTAAATGTGTCGATTATTGGAAACGAAAAAACAAAATGGCGGACGCTTCACGCCAAATTTGAGCAATGCCTCTAATAGCATAGCCAAACTTTTACAATCGCATCATAAACCTTTACTGCTTGTTATCGTAAAAAAATAATGCTTATAAATAAAGCCATTTGAAAATCTTTCAACCCCAGTCAAAATTTTCAATAATACATAAGTACCTTCGACACTGCTGAATGCTAAGATTCATTTGAAGGTTTCTAGGTAGTCCACATTTGCATTTAATTGATTCAAGTTTTAAATACACCCCTTATTTTGCGTTTCACTGAAAGGAGGCGTAATAAATCGTGCATAGATAACGTGACCATTTATTTTTTTACTCAAAACGGGACTTAGGTTTATTTATCTCAATTATAATAGGGCAGATTCATAAAGGAAACTTATTTTTGAAAATACCAGCATACTCGTATGTTCTCATTTTCTCAATGAAAAAAAAACTTTTTTAATAAAAAAAATCTTATCTATATGATGTACTTAATTAAAAATTAAGCAGGATAAATTTTCGGTCATTTTTACATTTGTCTGCAGAACAACTTTCTTTTAATACAGCTGGTGATGATTTTAAATAAGAATAAAGTTCATGGCACGTTTTTTTAATATTCAACTTAGTAATTAACATCGCCAAGCCTGTAACTGGGTTTTTTCAGACGTCCACAATTTATTATTAAAGAAAGACTCTGAGAACGGGACAATTTTGCGTCCCCAGGTGTTTTTCGGGGACACTGGGACGTAGAACCGAAAAAAGGGACGGTCCCGTTAAAAACGGGACGTATGGTCACGTTATGCATAGACCACCCTTGAATTTTATTTCTGTACCATTTTTTACGTTCTTGAACACTATGGTTGTTACAAAGGATGATAGCATTAGAGGAGACGTTCTATTACATTATGATCTGGGAACCGGATGACCATTATTGTTTTATTTATCTATAAGAGAACTAAAAGAAAATTATGAGCCATGCATGATTTATTTTTAAAGCGGTAGGTAAGTTGCATTGCATGCGAATCAGACTTTAGGATAAATAATTTTTTCATGAAAGTCAGCTGGAGGTATAACCTTCAACTTGGTCGTTACGTGCGGAGCGAACAAGAATAGCGGGCGGCAAGTGTACAGGAGACACATATGTTAGCAGTATATCATGTGAAGTGGCGTTCACCCGGCTCCCGGGCCATGTGGCTCCAGCACTAGGAGGTCACGTGGCCAGGTACTTACTTCCTGTCATCACACTTGTATTGCACATTTTCGGTCATTGTCCTTAACGTTTCCTGCTAACTTTGATCTTTCGCTAAGAATAAGGGGATCCCTTTTTATAATGATTTGGGTTGATTTAATTTATCAAACGGGACAATGAGTTTTTTTGGTCGTATCAAGTTAATGTAATGTATTCGATCCCTACCGGTTGCATAATTATTATTACGCGGTGTAGTTTAGGGGTTGATGATCTGAGCAGTTTTGCGCTGACAGAAGGGATGTTTTGTCTGCCTAGATAGCGGGCCCCGTGTCACATCTGCTCCGGTTTACTTGCTGCGCAGATGAGAGTCGCACAAAGACGCGCGGGACCCACAAATCTGGCAAATTAACAATAGCGCCTAGTTCTCTTTTAATAATAACACAAATATTTCGAGATAAGAAATTGCCATTCTTTCGCCAGAGGTCCCTTCCGAGAGCTCGGCGGCTTTTGTGTTGATTCTAATTTATGTCATGTATTGTTGTTACCGTACCCTCCCCACACACTTCCTTTTAGGGGCTTTGGCCCCGTTGCCTGTCGAAATTGAATTTGTTGCATGAGCTTATTGAAAATGCCTCGTGCATCTTTGCGCTCCGTGACGACTTCGGTGTCACTCTTTTCTTTTCGTAAATAAATTAATAAAACGCTTAGTCATAATTTGCCGATAATTATCATTGTCGCTATTAATTAACACGGGGTCAACGTACAGTTTAGAAATGAGAACAATTGTCATTAAATGTTCCGTTGAAGTGTTAGGAGTGTGAAGTAGGTGGTTTGGTTCTTGTAGTAGCTAGTCGCTAGTGAGATGAAGCTCAATTGAAGAGATTAACAATGACTTACTGTGTGTTAAGAGTGAGTACATTTATCGCAACTAGTGATGTGTACAGCCCTTTTGTTTCCTGTAGTGTGAACAGCGAGAAAATAAGTGTATAAGTGGTATAAGTATCTGCATTTAGATAATTTGAGCTTACCTTAAAAGTGGGTAGGGAGCATGTTCAAACAACAATCTTTGTCATACGATTGACTTATTAACCTCAAATCAGGTGACACTGAAGCTTTCAGTAATTTTTATGCGCCAAGTGAAATTCATGGGGGTGAGTTAATGGAGAATGTTTAATTTTAATTATAGTCATAACCTCATAACTGAATGCTTTAATGTAAACCTGATGACACTGAACAATAAAATATAGGCTTCATAAATTACTAGATAAAGGCTGTACGCCTGTAGCTGAGCATACGTTATTTGTTTAATTAACAGGTGCAGACTCGTTGGTAATTATGTGCCTATCTACAATCATGTAAATAGATATCGAATCTCGTCCGTTTCTTGTTCGTTAACGTCATCAAAGCTATAACATCGTAAAAAGTTAGTTCATTGTTAATTAAATTCTTTCTACGTATTTTAATCGATAACGGACCGCATTATTCTATGAATTCCGTGTTCTAATTTAAAGGTTAGTGATAAAAAGTACCTATCATGGCACTTTCAACTTTTATGCCAAAGGTTCTTTTCAAGTACCTACAACTCTTAACAAAGTAATTATCTATTTATAATAAAATATACATATTATAAAACAAAGTCGCTTTTCGCGTTTGTCTGTATGTCCGTGTTGTTCTTCTAAACCACGCAACATATTTTGATGAGGTTTTCACCATCGTTTAGAGAATTTGTTCCGGAAGGTTTATGTGTATAACACGTTAATATTAACGTTACGTTTACCTAAGAAATCTCGATGTTTTGTCAAGTCGTAAAAACCGTGCAGTAGCGGGTCGCTAGTCTTCTGTATAATACAAATTAAATGCTGTTCGTTGGTAAGCGCATCATTTGAGAACCGCTGATCCGATTTGGCAATTTTTTGTTTTATAATGTTCGTAATATGGAAAGAAAAGTTTCATAGAAAAGCTTCAAATTCGGGAATAACTGAATATCCCTTTTTGTATGAATTGGATAGGACAACATCTGATGGGTCAGCTCGTTTTTTTCGAGAGTATGTATGTATGTATGTCTATTTCTTTGGCACGCTCTGTAGCCTAAACGGCTTGATGGATTTTAACATAGGAGGTGTCGTTAGATTCGTCTTAATCGTAGAAGTGACATAGGCTATATAATATTTATGTTTTGCATCTGCAAGTACAAAAAAAGGGAGGGGAAGGTTTTTTTTTAAATAAATTTCAACAATATTGGTATCAAATAAAAGCTGGTTATGAGTCAATTCCAAATTAAGATATATTAATAACACTAAAAAAACTTGAAATAAAGAAAATTATTCAAAAAACCAAAAACCCGACTGCTAAAACACAACTGAAAAGAGAAAAACAAGCATTATAATCTATAGAATCTTGGTATCGCAGGCGGGGGGACAATAATAATATAACAATAATAACCGGAAATATGGTGTACCTAACTTTTGTTTGTCCCCCCGCCTGCGATACCAAAATTCTATAGATTATAATGCTTGTTTTTCTCTTTTCAGTTATGTGTTTTAGCAGTCGGGTTTTTTGTTTTTTGAATAATTTTCTTTATTAATAAAATAATGTTCGCCAATTCACATTATCTTAGATATACTTATGTACATCAATTCGCCATGTCTGTCCGCTTCCTAAATGTATAATTAAAATTATAAATAGAACATTGCATTGACTGCCTCGTTGGTTTAGTGGTCGCAAGCACCACTGCTGAGCATGAGGGTTCAATTCCCGAGTCGGGCATAGTGTAATTGGGTTTTTCCATCTGGAATTGCTCAGTAACATCCCGGGGCCTGGATTTGTGCCTGTTGATGGCAATTGGCTCGCCCCCCATTACATGGGATTAAAACATAATTGGCGAAATGTGGGTGTACTATAGGTACACCACTGCTTAACCCTTCGGGGCATACAGGTGTGATGTTATATTATAAATAAAACATTCATTGACACATCCATTTTGCTCTCCAACTTTGCTCATCACGATTGCATAGCAAGAACAAATAGGGAAGCTGAGCTCAAAAGCTGGTAGTTTAATTCGCGGAATGCATTAAAACGTGTTGCGCGAATGCATTGCAAAAACTTGTGTAAATATAAATCACAAAGCATTTCTAATGTAACCAACTACCGCATTTTTATTTGCGGTTTTCATTTGAGGTTGCGCCAAAAACTAGGTGTCAAAAAGGTTTTAAGCCCGCGACGGATAGCTGCGAAATTTCCATAAAATATGCAATGCATTAGAGAAACGTGCTTGTTAGATGTATGCCTTATGCAATTTGAATGACTGACTTGCACGTGAAGTTCCCGGCATATGCCAAAAGCATATAATTATGCTATAATTAGAGAAATACAAGTTTTCTTTTCATTTTATTAGGACTTTTAAGAGGGAATAGGCATGCGATTCTCCATATATTCCCCATTTTTCTTCCAACATAATGCCTCTAGAGCAATCATTTTGTCTCTTATTAAATCGAGGTCTGCTGTAGACACGTCTCTGTCATTTCCTTTTTCAGCAACTAATTAGTAATGACAATATGACCGTCCAAAAATAACAAAAAATGCCCCATTTTTACCGCCGTGATTAGAGGACTGCCAGACCAATTCGAAAAGTTTTTATCATAAGAGTTTTCTCTTATGATAAAAAGTTTTCGAATTGGTCTGGCAGTCCTCTGCCAGACCGAGTCGAAATTTTTGTGTTATAATCTATAATCGGTTTGAGCTGCAGCTGTCCCTTTCGCACTCTACGGGGGCAGACTTGAGGTAAGACGACGGCAAATTAATAGTTTCTTCAAATACCTATTTTTCAAATTCCTGGCAGGCCCCGTCCCCTCTTAAACACATGAACGATGAGACTAGCAAACATCTAGAACCTAACATCCGCGTTTACAATCAGGTTGCGATTTCAATAGCGGTTTGTTCCGTTTGATAGATAGGCTGGTATTCGTACTTGTCTTAAGCAGTGCGTGGTTATCTGACATCTGCCCCAAATACTTCCGAGTGGTTCAGACTTCACCTTCTTCGACAATACAAACGTTTCCATTTCTCTTCATTTGTGGCGATGAGACACACAATCACTGTCTATTTGTGTATCTATACACAATATAAATCGACACTCTAAGAAAAAGTGAAGCATTAATATGCTTTTGGCAAAGCAAGATCTTGAAAAAGCAGCCGATAAGTTCGTGTAACGTGCATATATTTGGGCAAGCATGGCGCAAGACAGACAAGATGTTAGTGTTCCAGTATTTGCGCAACAACACGTCATTTGGTGTGTCTGTGCTCCGTTGTGTATCACCTTTTATATCCGAAGTCTGTTTAAAGACTTCGGGTTCAGCCGAGGCAACCTCTGTATCAACCGACTTTAAAAAAGACACGTTCGTTCCCGCTAGCAAGCAGTCGAAGAAATTAAAACTTCTGCACCGGTTACGCCCTGCGCCCTGCTTCCCTCTCTCTTCTACGTTGTATTAATGCTAACAACTTGACAGGTTTATGGATATATACATGTACTTGTGCAGGTGATGTTGACGTGTAAATTTTGCGTGTCTACCGGCACGACATTTGTGCCGCATCGTACTTCGTGTCATTCTAGTATGCCTTACGTTTAAACGTAAGGCGTAAGCCTGGTTTCTTCACTGTTCTTTAGCAGTGGCAGTAGCGATCGTGGGCATGTCCAATGTGATATCTAGCAATTTATCCCGCTTGGTGGATTAGTTACTGCATATACTGCCCACTCCCTCTCAAACAGAGGAGGCTTGATTCCTAACAGTGGAAACATCATTGACTGACTATGATACGCTTAAAGTATAATTACATACCTCTCTATAACATTATCGTGCTTTCGCATTGTTCCCAGGCGGTGAAAAGAAGACTGAACCTGAGTGAGAGCAGTTCCGGCAGCCAGGGTCACGTGGTGCCCATGAAAGCCGACTTCAAAACGCCCAAACAGAAACGCGTGAAGGTTCTCACGCCCTACAGTCGACCGTCCAGTTCCATGAAAAAGTACACCGAACGTTCCAGGTACTTGTCTCAGTGAGAGGTAAATTTCCATTTTAGAGAGTAGTATTTCTGTAGTTAAATAGCGGCTCGATGCGAATAAAGACTTCTATGGATAAGAGATCCAAGTTGTCTTGAAAATCGTGCAGAAATCGCAAGCTTGTCGTGGCTACAGATTGAATAGGCGTGGCCGGATGCCCGATAGAATTGATTCTGAAGATGGAAGGTCGAGCAAATTAACGTCATGCCTGTCTGAGGTCAAATGGCTCGTAATATTGGCAAACATAGTGATACAGTAAACAACAAATCCTGTAATGGCGGCTGAATCCACACTACTCTGTGAACAGTGTGGTGGAAATATCAAACCCTGTAGTCGTTTCTCATCAATTAATTTGTCCAAGCAATAAGTTCAAGGTATCGATAAATCAGCCAGAAGACGTCCACTATGAAACAACGGAGCACTCCAGCCCGCTTTAGGGCTACGTCCTTGTGTGCATAGAAACGAAGCAAATCGAAAGAATCGCCTGCAAGTTACTAGAAAATAAAGAAAAACTAGTGTATTTACTTGAACACCAAATTTTTTCCTAAATATCTTATTGTTTGTTTCAGGTTTGACACATCATTAGGTTTACTCACAAAAAAGTTCGTTGCTTTGCTGAAGTCCTCGCCCAATGGCGTCCTAGACTTGAACATAGCGGCAGAACACTTATCGGTCCAAAAACGTCGTATCTACGACATCACAAACGTACTAGAGGGTATAGGAATATTAGAGAAGAGATCCAAAAATAATATACAATGGAAATATGGTGAGTGTGAGCTTTCAGCAAATAATAAAAGCTACATTCGTTGTTATGTGTGTTTTAGTTAATTGATTTTATTTTAATCCTTTGATTTGAGCATTTTTTTACGTTATGAGCTTTTGGAGAGTCGATTAGATTTCCTGCAGAAATTAAACGCATTCAATTGCTGCTCTTTATTTCATACCCTGGAACTAGGCGACAACATTTCTTCTGTTCCAAAGTCAGTTTGACAATATCTTCAATGAAACATACTTTTGGGAGCCTGAAAATAATCCTGAAGAAGTCCTGTGGACAAGATTCAACAGACGGACGACATATAAAATTTTATCATGGTGCTTGGAGTGTTCTGTAATAAAGGGCTAAAACATCGGCGAAACATGCTTTGGACTCTGCAGTCGAGTCTACTACTGCAAGACAATACAATGCTGATACAAGCTGTACATAATAATTTGCGTAAAACAACAGGCAGTTCGAATCTCCAGCTGGTTATTTTAAAGCAGGTTATTGTTTATCAACTGTCAAAAAGGGGAGGCCATATTTGTGGTCAGTCGGATTAGTGACCACAGGATGTTTTCAGAGCTGGAGATGATGCTGGATGTCTGTCAATAAGCTTTATTTTAAACTTGTATGGTTATTCTGCCACCTGTTGGTCGTCCCCAGCAGGAAAATGTGTTTGGAACTATTTATTTTCATATCAATGTAAAGGATTTATGTGTCGTGGGAAGTCGTAGTTATAAATCAACAGATTCGAAGGTAAATTGTTATCAATATCAGAAAATGTTGAGCTGTAATTGGGGCTCAGAGATTGTGGCACGCAACAAGTGTGTTGCATTTTTGGCGCTAAAACGGATAATGGAAGTTAAAGTATGAAGAACCTGAGTTCGATTCTCAGGACCAGCAGTTATTTTTTGGTCTAGTGCACCTGAGGACGAGTCGGATTATATCGCGTGACTCTCAATCATGTCTTCATTGACATGTTATTACTACGAACTGATCATAACTGACGTCTTCTTATGATAATAAGTTAATAACACACGTGGTGCGGTCAGCAAGGCCGGTAGCGAAGCTGATGGTCCGCGTGCGGGGGTGCCGGACCATCAGCTCTGGTGAGCGCGGCGAGTGCGGCTCCGTACAGGCATGTGTTGGCGCAGGCGTGGGCGCGGCGGGCGGCGCGTGCGGCGGCGACGCGGCGCGCGCGCGGCGGCTGCGGCGCGACGTGCGCACGCTGGCGGCGCGCGAGGCGCGCGTGTGCCGCGCCGTGGGCGTGGCCGAGCACGCGCTCAGCGCGCTGTCGGCCGACCACGGCGCGCGCGCCTACATCACGTACGCCGACCTGCGCTCCATCCGGGACTTCCGCAACCAGACCGTCATACCCATCAAGGCGCCGCCCGACACGCGGCTCAGCGTTAGTTCATACTTATATACTTATATTTTTCTTACGCCCTCTAGCCCTTTTTTCTAGCTTCCGTCGAAGTTATCACTTGACGAGCCGAAAAATACTCAAAAATACGCCTGATTAAAAAAATACAGAACCTCTAAGTTGCCTCACTTCGTAACTGTAACTTAACTTTTTTTTATTAGCTCTAAATTGCAGTAATACTAAATGCATTTGATATTATGTACCATCTTTGCAGGTACCCCATCCTGACGAGAAAGGCTTCATGATACATTTGAAGTCTATGTCGGGAGAAATCGAAGTCTACCTCTGTCCAAAAGAACGTCCTCCTTCACCTGGTTCCTGTAAGTTCAATTCAAATATTTAGAGAATCTGAAAGTATTACATGCAATTGCACAGGATGTCTTCATAAGTACTGCATCAGAGATTAAAATAAGAAAATATTTTAATGAATTACTTCTCTCATCCATCGCCAAATAGGGGAAGACCTGCTTGGGTAATTACTACACAGTAGCATTTTGTGATCAAAGTTATGTGTATTGAGCAAGCAAATTTCCAGAGACCCCACTCTTTATTAAAGTCTGTGTTTGCCATAATCATTCAGCCGAAAGACGTGCTAGTCAGAAGACTCCCTAAAGCAACATCATAACAACCGGTCCTCTGACTCTTGCGTCGACCCGCCTTGCGAGGCCTACGTACGCACGCTGCGCCACTCGAGAAATGTGTTCGCCAATTCCATGTTTTATTCCTTGTATGTGTAACCAGGGAATTAAACACTCATCGTGAAAATGGAGAAATATTTTGCATTGTCAGTTAAAATAGGGCTCCAGGTTTCCCGTAGGGCGTCACTTGTTATCAATACCGGCTAACATTTGTTGTTGTCGTAGCGTCGGGCCCGCTGCCGGCCGACCCGCTGCTGGAAGACAACAAGGCCCTGCTGGCGCCGCTCATAGCGCTGCTGCAGTCCAAGCCCTCCACCTCCATCACCGCTGACTTCACGTGAGTTTGTACATTTGTGCCATTTCATTTGTTAGAAGATTTTTATGTCGATGTTAGTGTCGTTAACATTAGGATGGGCGCATTTACCCAATTGGGTAAAAAAAATAAGAAAGAAATGATTATAGTAGTATTAAAATATTGTAAAGAGAAAATTAAGTTGCAACTTTTGTGGATGATTTTTTCAAAATGGCTGCCATCCGTAGCATTAAATAAAAACTGTAGCAACTGATGACATGCATCGTCTATGCATATAGAAAAGCATGATGCAGCTTTTATTTTTGCTTCAACTTATGGGTAATCAAATCGCACCAAGTAAGTCAGTTTTATAGAAAGTGGGTACCCGCGGCCGTTGACTTGCGTCTATCTACAACAAAGTCCGAAGTTTATTACTGTGTGACATGATGGTGTTAAGATTGTTCTACTAGTTTTGGGCTTGAGCTGAGCCACTATTTTCCCTGGCAAGAGTGCATTCAAACTGGAACACGGCAATGCCTTTCCCAGAGATAGGAGCCGGTTGACACAAGTTTTAATGTCAACTTGCTCAATAATCAGTTTTCATGACTGAAAGAAACAAGGAACTTAAATTTAATTGACCTTGGTTAAGACACACAATATACGCACGAGAAAAGGCTAATGTATGTGTTTTCTGTGCAGAACGCCAATAAAACGCGAGCCTATGAGCTCGTGTTCGTCGTCGTCATCGTCGATGGTTGTGTGCGCGCCGTGCGTCACCGACCCTACGCTGCCTCTGGGCGGGCCGGCCGGCCTGGCGGGCCTGGCGGGCCTGGCGGGCCTGGCCGGCCTCGCGGGCCAGGCCGGCCTCGCGGGCCAGGCCGGCCTCACGCCGCACACGCCGCACACGCCCCACACGCCACACACGCCGCACTCGTCGCACACTAGCCACCACGAAGCGCTCCACACTCCTGACAGTCAGTATCATGAGACATTCATATATTTCTAGCGAGTCAGTCCTGTTAGTTACTGTTTATGTCAACAAACGCTTGCGGTATCAGTGAAATAGGTAGTGCTTGCTGTCAGCACAGTGGGCGATCAAGTTGGTTGTTGTATCATCATTTTCATAAAACAACTGCCAGTTTTGTGATAGTCTCTGTCTAGGATGCTAACATGACAAGTTGGATGACACGCAAAAGTCGCCCAAAGCCTTCCACCACTTACACATGCAGCGATGCCGATCAGCTCTTCTGTACACGGTGTGACTGTGTCTTCGAGACCAAATTTGGTTTTGCTAGTTATCAGAGAGCTCGCGAAAGGAAACAAAATTAGTGTGAGTTGCTGTCGCTGGTAACGGTGAAAAATTCACAGTACACTCAGCACTGAGAAGTACGTGGTGAAGCCTCCCAATAATATAGTCCTCTATATTATTGGGAGGCTTCACCACGTACTTCTCAGTGCTGAGTGTACTGTGAATTTTTCTAGGTTTAAAGATATAAAAAAAAAGATTATTATCATTTCATAGATGATACAGAGATTATTCTCAAAAAAGACAGTCACTTACAAGAAAACGAATGTTTCTAAGCTAATAAAATATAAAATTCTTAATTCATGATACATCCATCAATGCATTTAGTTTTTAGGGAGGGTGTTATTTGTGATTGAATATTGAGTCTAATTGAGTCTTGAATTCATTGAATGAGTATTAATTTTTTCTTTTAAAAACACTTAATTCTTCAACGAATTCAAATGTATGTCCTGCAGGCGGCGGCGCGCGCGGCCGGCTGCGCAACGCGCTGATAGCGGACAGCGACGACTTCGCGCCCACCATGGGCGGCGGGCGCTTCCAGCTGCAGACCGAGGACCAGGAGTCAGGTACCACATGTCGCGAGCACGAGCCATACGATTATTAATACATTATATGCAATTAAAGGTCTAAAAATAACTTATTTGATCGCCATACTTACAAATGGGAGACAATACAAAGTACCCAGCGTAGTGCGGTCACGATCTAAAGACGGAGATCGTAGCGTCCTGAGCAGTCTCGTTTATCTTCTATTTTGTATTGTGGGGGTCAAAAGTTTCGCTCGGTTCCTGTCTTAATTTCGTATTGTGTTACTCAATATTTTTGTAAATATCAAAGCAGTCTCCTGCAAACATTTTTGTGAAGCCTTTTAAACGATTAACATGGCATCAATGTTTCTGTTGGTTGTACAGGTTGCGTTTTTATACACAGGAACCGGGCATATAAGATCGTAATTTGTCAGTATTTTTACATGATAGATTGATACCTTAACTTGCTTGTAACAACAGACACACCTTGGAGTGGTTATCAATTTTATGTCATTTTTTTTGCATTATTTTATTGATAAAGCATTATCAATGGTAACAATAACTGATACTTGATAACAGTAACCCCCAGTTAATTCAATTTAATGTTTTGTCTGTTATGGTAACTTATTTTGGTGAACCAATTACAACAACCAACATAAGAATTGACAACAACTGACCATTGATCAGAGACTAGGCCCGATGTCCAGTCTCTGATGAAGATCTGTGAATTTGCTGTCTATTTTCATAAAAGCTGTTGGGATTGGGTCAACAAAATAACAATAACCAATAAATAAGTTATCAGGAGATTTTGCAGCAAACTAAAGTTAGTTTTCGAATCCCAGAGACTAATTTGACATTTCAAGTGATTGTTGTTTGTTTTTTAAATTCGGAGTTTGACATTTGCTCCTGTCAAATTAGTCTCTGGGATTAAAAAACAAACTTTAATGAATGGGAGTTAGTTTTTCCATTTCAAGATAAAAAGGTATCAATTTAAAAAATAAAGCAGTAATAACCATGTTCAATGAGAGTCTAACCTTTACTTATATTTCACAAAGTCATGGGTATGCTAAGTCACGCTATAGGCAAGCGGGCTGAGGAGGGAGAGCGCACGTCTCGTGGCTAGCACTTTGGCTGTGAACTGTGTGTCGCAGTCACATCACAGTCAGAGTTCTAGCTACGCGGCCGTGCGGCGCGGCGCGAGGACTCACCACATTAGATATAAGTCATACGGCAGCGGGATTCACTAGGTTGGTTGTTAATTTATGTGCCGACAAACATGAAAGCGGTGCGAAGTCGCAACGCAAAAACTGGACAATTCCATTAGAAACGCTTCGGGTGACGTCGTCGGTTTTTGCGATGGGACGTCGCAATGCTTTTGTGTGTGTCGGCCTTAATTGATTCACTGTGTACGGAAACACGATGCGCTAATTTTAGTGCTTCAGTCTATTGATTCAGCCTACATCTAGCTAGTCAAAAGCGTTACTTGTAAGTCTTATCTGTCTTGTCAATAGATTGGAACGGCAAAACCGTTTTGCCGTTCCCCAGTCTATTGAAAAGTGCAATAGTTATTCGTGTTTCCGAATATTTTCATCCATGTACGAATATGTGTCATGTAACATACCACCGACATGCATGCTTGTCCATCACGGTGCTCACATCATCATGAACGCTTCACTAACTACGTTAACTGTCTCGATATTATGTCAGAGGGAGTCAGAAATTGTGTACCATGTTCCTGTCTCTCAAATTGTAAATGTGGTTTTTGAACTGTATTAAAACAGACTCTGTCGGGCACTGACTAGACTAAATGTTAGCTATTGCCATCCTTTACGTGAAGGTAGAAAAAGAAAGAGGCAGATGAAAATCAGGGCTATAAAATTAGGTTGTATCAACACATCTAAACAGGTTGAAGTTTTACATAAAATTTGTACAGCAACACCAAAGTTTCTACATATATTTCTGTTTATTAGTACAGTCAGCTGCAGAGAAATCTCACCCCCTAGCAATATATAAATACATTGCTAGGGGGTGAGATTTCTCTGCAGCTGACTGTACAAGGTAGCAAAAGTTTTGTTTAATTTAGACGGAGTTCAACAGAGTCATTAATATTAACACTGTAACAGAAATGTTGAGTCCAAGATGATTTCACTTTCAAAAAGGCATATAATATGACGCTCAGTTTATCGTCATTTCTATCGCAGTGTCCCATGTTAATAATGTTGCGTTTCGGATGTGGATTAAACTGGCTTATGTTTTGAGTAAATAATTTGCTGCAACTTTTATTAACATTCCCACAGATTTTCGAAACATATAGTGTTTGTATAATAAAAGCACAAATACGATGTTTTTCAAGTTTTTTATTGTAAATATGTCAACTTGGTGCATGCTCACATCGCGTCACGGGGATCTGCTAAACGTTGGCACGCATTTTCATGTGAGGAAAGACAAAATAGTGGTGGGGTTCCTAAATCAAAAATATATTGAAAGTTTCGTTAATTAAATGACTCCTTTGACGTCAATAATCCCCAAAGGAGTTTGGGACACTAAAAAGTTTACACCCGCGATAACCCACTGTAACAGTATTGTTATCGTCGATGTCGATGTGAGCATCCCCAGCGGAGAGCTTACAGCGGTTCACGATCGGTTCGGCGGGCGTCGGTCGGGCGTCGGTCGGGCGTCGGTCGGGCGTCGGTCGGGCGTCGGTCGGGCGTCGGTCGGGCGTCGGTCGCGGTGTTTCGGGAGCCGGCGGGCGGCCGCGAGCTGTATCCCGTGCGGCTCCAGTGCGCATGTAGCACCATGGGATTCAGCTCACGGACGCTCGCCACTAACAGCCAACTCATCTACTAACTCCACAGACAGCCATCGCCAATGTAACAACGCTCTCATGTCTAACTATGTTTGCACTGTGTTCTAACCTTCGGGAAACGTCGTTTCATTCATTCACACACCTTTCACCACCATTCACAAGATTCTTGGGATATGCTTCCTTTTAACTTCATCAGTCGCAAAACAATGACAACGACATTTTTCGAAGACCTAACATACTCATTTTGAATGAAAAACAACGCTACAGTAAAATTTAAACTTCATTGTTGTATTTTTTTACATTCTTGTTCAAAATGAGTAGCTCAATTTTAAATTGACAAGCCAAAATAGACAATTTTCTAACTATTTTCGTTTGAAACCTTTTACTTACATGCAACATTCATGCAACGCGCTCGCTTTATTAAGTTAAGGGAATTCCATCACTAATATTTCATTCACAAGCTTATAACAGCCTCGAGGCGAATCCCGTGAGGCCTTAAGCTAGACTCATGCTCTGTGGCCAATCTCGCACGGGACGCAGGATGCCAGACAGATCGTACAATTTTTATAGCAGTTGTATAGCTTCATACAACAGCTACGAAGATTGCACGAACATTTGCGCGTCCCGCGCAGGATTCGCTGTGTGAGTGCAGCTTAATGAACATGTTTCATGGGCTTCAGGCGTTCAGGATGCGTGCGCGTTGCAAGAAGTATTGCACATTTTTTCCTTCGCCTCTGCTTCGCCTGTCAAAATCCAATAACGCTTGCTCTTTTTGTCCGTCTGACTGTTTGTACAGATTTTGCAGGTGATGTCGGGGTGGGGGGCGTGTTTGAAACTAATTTTGTAAATAATCTGTGAAATAATTAATTTGTAATATGTTCATTTAATTGATGTTGAGGTGGGCACTCGTGATATTCATGTGTTAGTTGTATGTACAGTCGCACGTAACTTGGCAAGAATCGTAGATGCGCAGAATTCGTTTTCGCTTGTTTTTCTGTTCAAATATAAATTATGGCAATAACCATAATAATGACATGCAATAAAAGGGTAAATATTTTTGTTGCACTAAGTGTACATGCGTAAACTTACTACCAATTCGCGAAAACCTTGCCAAGTTATGTGCGACTGTAATGTATTTCCAAGGCGCGCTCATGTCATTCATTGTCTGGTCGGGTTTATACACTAAACCCGACTGTTTTTATCTGACTGATATTGTAGTCTGTTGATGGAGGTTTGTGCGCGCCTACCCTAGCTGATATTCTTGAAATTTTCGACATTCATCATTGAATTTTTATAGTAATTTTGGTCATTGCCAATTTATACAATATTTAATAATGTGTTTAAACTTTTCAGTGTGCAATTGCGATATTATGAGAATACTAACCCATGTAGTGAAAACATAACGACACTGTACTGACATGGCTGTTGTTCCGTGGCATTTCAGAACCGCTGGAGTTGGAGCCGTTCCTCGCGCTGGAGCCGCCCATGTCGGCCACGGACTACGGGTTCTGCCTCGACCACGACGAGGGGCTGGCGGAGCTGTTCGACTTCGAGTTCTAGTGGCGCGCGCACGCGAGCCGCGCGCCGCGCGCTCGGCCGCGGGGGCGCGCCGTGCGGCGCCGCACTCGGCCGCGGGCGCGCGCCTTGCGGTGCCGCACTCGGCCGCGGGCGCGCGCAGTGCGGCGCCGCACTCGTCACTGCAAATGTTTAGGGTTTCAAATGAGCTCTGTGCGCGAGTTGTGACAACCGCTCCAGGTGTTGGGACGGGTGCGACCCGCTCCCGAGCCTTGAACATTTGACGCGAGGTCGGGGCGACTGTAGTCTAGTTTACAGAACACTCTCACGGTTTACATACGTTGTGCTCATGATTGTGTTGTGGGCAACAGTGTGGTGAACATTTAGCTTTTATTTTAGGTGCAGCAGAATACTTAGTAGAGGCATGCACTCGTTGCTCCAATTATTACGCAGGCCGGTAGACTGGCAACGACCGCGGAAGCGCTAGGATAAATTAAGCAATACCTGACGCCATTTACTAAACTAGTGTTTTTGATGAATATTTTTAAAGTTTATTTCGTTACGTCGCGTATAATAATGATGCCATTTTATTTACGGGTATAACACTGTCATCATGTTAAGCTTGTTTTTGTTTATCCAAACATTGCTTTTGACTAGACTAGGAAATCACTATTTACTTATTCGGCTTATATTAAACGAACGCACTCAAAGGCAGCGTCCATGAGATCGTGTGGAAGCGTGAACGAAGGATTTGTCGGACGAGAAGTTGAGCGCGTTTAAAGGCACTTTTAGGACTTGGGACAAGAAATTGGTTCCACAAAAACTTGTACGTAGGTAATGAGTAGTTCGCCCACACAGGCTGTGTTCTTAAGTTCTGCGGAATGGAATTGTATTGTATCACCCTGGTGTTGGTCGCAGCCTGTGTGCGCGCTATAAGCAATATGAATAAACTGACACTGGACATGTACTCTTGTACCTTCACGAAAGCCAAGTAAAATATGAGAGTGTTCTGTAAAAGCAATAATGTGTGGTAATGAACATTGAACATCGCGCTCTTAGTTAGTTTTATAAATTGATTTCAACGTAAATTATTTAGTTGGATTATTTGTGACGTAGATGTCGAATACTTAACTAATGCTCCGTTTTGTGGGACTGTAGCCGGCGCATGCTGTTATGATACGATAGTTTATAGCAGATCACTGAGGTTCCGGATTAACTGAGAATGTTGTACAACTTACAGATAAAGACCTAAAGTGGAATAATCCAAATTTACATTTGCAGACTCATTATTTGTTGTGCAACGTTCTCAATTATCGCCAGGTTTACAATTCATCAGTTTTTGCTAAACACCGTTGACAACAACAGACGACCTCAAACAACCCAATCTGAAAAACATGGTGCTAATTTCATTTCTTCATCTATTACCGCCGACTATAGTCCCACATTCCTGTTTAATAAACTGAACGCTTATAATAAAAATGTTCCTTGAAGGTTATCTTATTGATTTGTTTGTGTTACTGGCATGCTGCGTCGAGTGCCGATGAGCACTGCTTGTGTACCACTGTCCGACAACACGTGGTAGGTATCCGATAGGGGCGCATACTACAGATGCGATGCCTTAAGACTTTATATTGAATTTTGTAAATATTACACATGCCAAGTTTTTTATGCGATCTCTATAATTTGTTTTTCACTTGTACGTAGGAGAAAGAAACTAGAATTTGCAGTATGCGTCCGTGCACACACGTTGTTGCGAGCACTTAGTGTAGGTTGTGTCGTGTCGCAGAGTGTGGAGCGGCGCTCGAGCGCTTGGAGTGCTCGCAGCGCTCGCAGAGCTCTCGTGCTCGTGTGCTCGCGTGCTGCAGTGCTCGCCCGCTGCGCGCTCGTGTACATAGTGTCGCTCAAATCAGAGGGGCGCGGGCGGGCGCGCCGTGTACATATTACACACTAATGAACGGTGATATCTTAGCGGCCTTCGATTTTACTTGTAAAGCTAGCTCTAGTGTTCCATACGTCATACGTTCACGTTAGGCCTGTCGTTAGCGTATTGCACATTGTTCCGTTATCAATATAACTGATTTGCCAAATATTTAGTTAATACCTGAGTTTGTCATTTAAGTTTTATTATGGGTTCGTTTAGTTGTCATTGTAAATAGTGAAGGCAGGGCGGGCGCGCGGCGAACGTCAACATTATGATTTCGATAAATAATTTTGAATGTTTAAGTACAAAGTGCGCGACAGCCGTCTTACCGTAATGTAAGTACATTACTCGAACTCGTTGGCACGCCTCCGCTCTGCTGATTTTGAATAGTGTACAGCACAAATGTCATTGTAAAAAAAAAAAACTATTAATAAGTGCATATCAAAATAATTTTAATGTTAGAGTTAATTTGGAGAAGTGTGTGAGCGGCTTGAGTGAGGGAGGCGCGGAGTGTCGGCCACAGGCAGGCGGAACCTGGTTGCAATACTAGTGCACGTAGTACGAACGAGGGCGACATCATTATTTTAACGTTTAGTTCTCATATTACATTAGTTACATTCCGTGCCCTTGTAACAACAAACACAAGATCCCGCGTCTTCCAGGCATTTGTACATAATTTAGATTTCGATGCGTTCACGAGATTAGACTGAGAACGTGGATTTAAAATATCACGTTACTCGATCAACAGCAATAACTGCACGTCGATGTCCGCAAACTGTTCACGTCAGAGATGTTCATCCACAAGGGCGCGGAACTCTCGCTACCTAGTGTGAACATGCGACTACGTCCCGCCAGACTACCCGCTGATAGTATTAAATCACTAATATGTTTATTTATAAAATTATTTGTTATGGGTAAGCTTATGTTCCGCGATACGATTTTATTTCTTCACATCTGTACAGTACGCCAGCTCTGTTGTGCTAAATCGTTTTTAATGAAATTAAATCTTACCACAAATGAATTTTTAACATTTTTCGTTTCAAGATCGTTATCATTAAGTTTTATTTTTCGTTTTAAAATATTGTTTCCGTACAAAGCAAACTCTGTTGAATACCTTTTTGAAATCATACCATTGAAACAGAATTTGCTTTAGCGGCGCTCGTGAAGTACCTTATTCTAAAGTGAAATTTGATTACTGCAAGATACTTTAGTTACCTCATGTCATGTTCCTGAAACATCGTTGAAATCGATAGTAATGTAATATTATCAAGTTCGTTGATATATCATTTTGATACTGCGCAGTAAACTATCGCTTGATAATCGCTGATCATGGGTACCTGAGTGTCGATTTTTGAGGAACACATGCAATCAATACGTAGGTTGCTAATTAGTCTCCTATACAAATATTTTGTTCGGCAAGGCGCCGCCTCTTGCAGGTGGCGTTTTAATTTTAAATTAAATTGTTTATGACACAAATTCTGGGGCCAAACGTACGAGAAAAAGAAGTACAAATTATAAACAAAAAATTCTCGTAGTTTAGTTAAGGTTTTACGCTACTTCCATTGTTAACATCGAACGATGTTTTGTTCTTAAACAAATGATTTAGTGAAATCATACGAAGTAATAAACACGCATTACATTGTGTAATGTCAGCTCAGGTTTGACTATTACTTTCTTCCGGAGCTTTGTAACTTATTGGAATTATTTATTGTAGTCGCGCATGTCTGAAAGCAGTAAGTTTAAAATGTTATTTGATGTTATTTATGAAATTCAGGCAGTCTACGAGTGTTATTTATGTAGAGTCCGTTTAACGACATAATTAGTTTAAATCACTAAATCTACCATTTATGGTAGGTCAAAAAGATATACGTTCATCACCATTTTAATGACCCCCCGTAAAACTGACACTTTATATTTACGTACTCAGTAGACTGCTGTCTCTATCAATCTGATAATTTGTTAAGATAACCTTATAATGTTTCGCTTATACAATAGCTGTCAGTATTTTTGTAGTTCATTTCAATTTCAATACATTGGAATATACTCATTTCTTGTTTCCACTCCGCGTCGGTAGTTTGATGAGGATCTCAAGTTAAAATGTTGGTATTGTTTGTCTAAGTTAATGTGTGAGACTATCGACGTGGGGCGCAACTGCTACAACGATTTTAGTCCGTACATAATAACGTCAGCTCGACGGTCCACAGGGTCCTAATGTAGTATTTCAATACAGACAATATTAAAGTTAATTGGAACTTTACATTGAGGGGCGACGCGCGACGTAGGCCCGCTGTCTATAATGTTGTCTTCACACGAGCCATGCGGGATACACAGATATCATTGGTAGTATTCTTTCTTAGTTTCTGTCTGTAGATGTACTATTTTTTGTATAAATCTGCGAGGTAGCCTAGTGTGAACATTGTCAATGAACGGGTTGTAATCAGAAGTTTCAGTTTGCTCGTAGATGCAAACTAGTGCTGTTATATGAAATTGACACTTTTCGACGGCATGTTTTTGTGTAATACTTTATCTGGTTTTTTAATGTAACAAATTGAAGGTGCAATGTTATAAATATGTATTTATAGTGTGTGTGAGCGCGGGAGGGACGCGGAGGGAGCGGAGGGACGCTCGGAGTAACGATACGCTTGTTTGCGCCATTTGTTGTTGGTGTGAAGCCTGTTTGATTTGTATTCATTTGTGTTGAAAGACTGAGGTTGATTATTCCAGTTTCGACGAACGTGCGAGTTATTTGTTGATTGAATTTAAATATAAAGTCATATATATAGTTAGGTTATATTTTTTAATAAATATAATATTGAGATATGTAATATATTTCTGTCTTTTCTTTCGCATTTACCTGAAGTCCAGAAAAATAAATTCATGAGTTGAAAGTTGATGACTAGTTTATTTTATTGTATCTGTGTATAAAAAACAATGAATGTCGAAAGTTCTGATGAGTGAATATGACTAAAATAACCCTTAATATAAGGTGATGATTATCTTAAAACAAAGTTCATATTTACAAACTGGCACTTAAAAAATTCAACACTTAAAATTAGTATCCAAGACAGCTCAATCAGTCTCTAATAAAGTTGTCAATAGGGAAATCCTTGAAGGAGTGGCTCCAGATATCTGTGAAGCCTGTGCTGACCAGGTCGTTGATGAGCGGCCTGATCACTGCGAAACCGGGCTTCCATGTGGCATTGATGAGACGATCGAGCATACGTTCTGAAATCAACAACTCTGATAATTATTTGCTGTTTGAGCGTTCTAGAACAGTAACAACATTCTTTTTCTAAATTATATCACAAATAGTAAGAAGTGGGTTTCTCCGTTGTTCTAAGCTACAAACAAGATAAAACTAAGCGATATATGTGCAGAATTCTGCAAAATACAGCAGTATATGGATACAGTTCGATTCAAATTTATTGGCAGCTCGGAAGTGCGCTACTCGCTGCGCAGTACCCCACCCCTCACCCCCGCAGACCCATGAATTCGTTACTGCGCAGCGACTCACCTCATGTTCCGAGCCACCATTAAGTTTGAATCGGGGTGTACCTCCACAGACAACAAATTCTACGGTGCAAACTACAATCATGCAAGGTGCAATCTACTCACTACCTTCCCTATAGAGACACAGTCGTGTCTAAAAGAATCTTACGCATATAAGTACCGAGTATTCCGTTGCCCCTGACCAGGTTGCCCACGTGGATCTCCATGTCTCCGATGTGATCAACTTCAACGTGGACATCTACTCCTGTACCGTTGCGTTTGATGCGCGTCGTCTGCGAGTAGTCTCGTAATGTTAGGTTCCACGTACCGGAGCGGAGGACGCCTAGGCCGAACGCATCGCCCTGGAAAATGTAAGAATAATGGTAAAGTATTTAAAAGCATGAATGAATAAGTACCTATATAATACAGGTTGATGTTATGTCACTCAGGATGGCTGGACAAATCTTCAAAATAGCTCGCATTTAAGTAGGTCAACAGGGCACTTTATGTGACGGCTAAACACCCTTATCTCAGAATTTGTGACGCTACAGAATCTTAGATAATCGATCGAAAACGTGTCCAGCCAGCTTGAAAAACCACTTTTCACTGGTCTCTCAATCTCGGTAACGGAAGTGATTTTGACGACTTTTTGCATATCAACGGGCGTCACATAAATTTGTGACAGGCATGGAGCTAAAAGTTTTGAGATACGTACAGTGGTTTAGTAGAAAAATGCAAAAATCTGTGCCAGCCATCTTGAATTTACGTATAAAACTTTTGGCTGGCACTTTCGAATCTCAATAACGGTAGCGTTTTCGAATATGACTCCTTTACTAATACACACATCAAAAGTGTCTAGGGATCAACATATATTTTTGCAATAACTTTTCTCCTGATTGATATTAATTAAAATTTTCTTTAAGGATTCATCAAATAAAGTGTTTTCGTTTGTCACAGTAACGATAAACCAAGTCACCTTTGCATTAATAAAGAAATTTGCCATTTTCCTAATAAAGGGATTTTTGACATTTGAACCACTAACATTAAAGTTCGAAAAAAAGACTGAAATAACAGTTTTCTTTAAAATTTTATTGGGTAACTTAAACAATTAATAATCCGTGTTTCTACCGCGAACACTAACAACACAAGAACATCGGTTTGGCATACTCAAAATGAGTTCATCCAAATCACGCTGTGGAATGGCCGCCCATGTTCGTTGCAACAACAAAAAAAGGTCTTCTTGCGACTGGATACCCTCCATATTCGGCAGAGCTCTTCTCTGTAGCATATCCCATGCATGCTCAATCGGGTTCAAGTCTGGCGACTGAGCAGGCCAGGGCAGGACATTGATGTTAGCTGCGGCGAGAGTCTGTCTTACAACTCTTGCGGTGTGCGGTCGTGCATTATCATGCATTAACTGAAATAAGGGACCGATTTGCACTTGTAGAGGAACGATGACGTCTGATACAATCGTTTCAGCATAAATTTGAGCGTTGAGGTTGCCTCTAATCCAAATCAACTCAGTTCTTCCGCCGATCCAAATACCCGCCCATACCATGATGGTTCCACCACTATAAGGATGGACTTCCTGGCAGGATTTTAATCGCTGTTGGCGTCCAGGGGTTCTCCAGTGTCGTATACGTCTTGTATCCGGTCTCATACCAAAACGAGACTCATCAGAAAAGCACACGAAACGCCATTGTTCTTCTGCCCAATTTCTGTGTTCAAGAGCCCATTGATATCGAATCCTACGATTGTGCATTGCTATAGGTGGTACCCGTAGCGGTCTTCGGGAATGAAGGTTCACTTCATGCAAGCGGTTTCTGACTGTTTGGTCGCTAATTAAGTTCCCTGAAGAGTGATGAAGCCTCACGGCTAACATCATGGCGGTTATTGTTGGAGCTCTTCGAGCTAAGATTTGAATGTATCGGTCTTGTCTCCGTGTGGTGCAGCGATACCGTCCTCCATGGCGCTCAGCCACGGTACCAGTGCTTCGGTAACGTGTCCAAAGTCGACTGATAACACTCTGACTTGTATTCAGAGCTAAAGCCACAGTACGTTGCCGGGAACCAGCTTCTATCATTCCCACGGCTCTGAGCATTTCTTCCCTGCTTAAATGACGTCGCTGCTCCATAATAACGTTGGTTTTAATCAGTAGTAGGGAAACAGTAGCACTAATAATGTCTTCAATGCGTTGTATGTTTTTATAGGGAAAATATTGACAGCTGATTTTCATCTTTTACTCGAATTTGATTCACAGTTCCTGATTCAAATTATGAAATGCACCAAAAAGGATCCATATAAATTTATAAAATCATAAATTTATTACAAAGCCACATCTCAATCTCAAGAAATCCGCATAAAAATGCTTGATCCCTAGACACTTTTGATGTGTGTATTTAGTGACGCAATTTGTGACAGTAATAACGTTTGATTTATGGCGGCACATGTAAGGGTTTACGAGAAATCAATAAAAACTAATGTCCAGCCAACCTGAAGTTCAAGATGGCTGGACACCTGTATCTCCGCTGCCTGATGATCTACGACCTTCAAAATGTGTTCAAAATTTTGTGACGGGGACGATAATGATAACCTGAATTTGTGACGGAGAAACTTTGCGTAGTTTCAAAGATATTGATCATTTAAACTTTCCCATACAAACATCCACTAATATTGTGAGGTGACCATATTTTTTACTTAAATAAAGGATTTCTTTTTAATCGACTAATCTGCCGGTAGCAGCTACTGATGCTGTGATTGTTTTTGTGTAATAATTGTCTTTTATAAATAGGTATTGAAGAATATTTAAGTATATTCAGCTAGGTATTTTGATTAAAATGACGACCACCGACTTCATTTGACGTTGTTTTTACCACCGCCCTAAGTGCTTGAAGCGTCAAGCACTTAGGGCGGTGGTAAAAACAACGTTGTGGTACAAGGCGAGGGTTACTGAAGTGCAAATGGAGTTGATCGTCGTCATTTGAAACGCTGTATAGGTACAAATAAATAAATGTGATTTTATTTACAGCAAACATTATTTTTTCATTTAAATACCTTAGAGCATTAGTTATCCTGACACATTAACTACCATGTACTTACCATGAAAAACACCAATACCTACCTACTAAAAGGAGTAGATATCTGCACGTAAATAATCA
The DNA here is from genome assembly GCA_948150665.1 of Conistra vaccinii. Lineage (NCBI taxonomy): Eukaryota > Metazoa > Arthropoda > Insecta > Lepidoptera > Noctuidae > Conistra > Conistra vaccinii. The sequence continues at coordinate 8,648,157 of OX411317.1, read as the reverse complement.
ATAACATTAATTACCCCCCTTCCTCACTTCTGTCTTCTATTGATTTAAATATCTACAGTTGTTCTTATTAGTATCACCAATACACGGATTTTCGTCCATTAAAGAACACACCATAAAATATATTTAGTCCTACATAAAACCTACAATATTGGTAACCCTACTGCAGTGTTTGTATGGGAAAATTAAAATGTTCAATATCTTTGAAACTACGCAAAGTTTCTCCGTCACAAATTCAGGTTATCATTATCGTCCCCGTCACAAAATTTTGAACACATTTTGAAGGTCGTAGATCATCAGGCAGCGGAGATACAGGTGTCCAGCCATCTTGAACTTCAGGTTGGCTGGACATTAGTTTTCATTGATTTCTCGTAAACCCTTACATGTGCCGCCATAAATCAAACGTTATTACTGTCACAAATTGCGTCACTAAATATTAGTAAAGGAGTCATATTCGAAAACGCTACCGTTATTGAGATTCGAAAGTGCCAGCCAAAAGTTTTATACGTAAATTCAAGATGGCTGGCACAGATTTTTGCATTTTTCTACTAAACCACTGTACGTATCTCAAAACTTTTAGCTCCATGCCTGTCACAAATTTATGTGACGCCCGTTGATATGCAAAAAGTCGTCAAAATCACTTCCGTTACCGAGATTGAGAGACCAGTGAAAAGTGGTTTTTCAAGCTGGCTGGACACGTTTTCGATCGATTATCTAAGATTCTGTAGCGTCACAAATTCTGAGATAAGGGTGTTTAGCCGTCACATAAAGTGCCCTGTTGACCTACTTAAATGCGAGCTATTTTGAAGATTTGTCCAGCCATCCTGAGTGACATGTTGATGTTATATAGGTCGAAACTGGTTGGTGTGGCTGCAAGCCACACCCTATTCACCGGAACATTCTGTAAGTATATGTTTTCACCGATTCAGAGGGCCTTTGAGTAGATGTCTACAGGAGTGGGTTCCATAAGATAAGTAGCACATATTATACAATAATTATGTAGGTATCTTATGGAAGGCCAATTCGATTTGACCGAATTGTTTCGTCTAGACTCTTAACTAGATTCTAGAGGAAAGCCTTGGGTGGACTATATCTTGAATGGTCTACTTTGTTGCGCCCTGAGGCAATATGTAGGTATCTACCTTTTTTTTTTTGGGTGTGAAATCCTCCAATGACTTCCCTCGCTCTGGGCGGAGCGGAAGGGCGTGTCAGACTCTTACTGACTAAAACCCACCCGTGTTCCTTCCCTTGCCTTGCCAGGGGCCACGGTTTCCCCTTGGGACTACCCGCAACCCCGGCAGAGGTATACCTACCTAGGGTTAGTTTGGCTGAGCAAGAACATTGCAATATACCTTGAACTCGTAGTCACCGTTGAGCCATTTTTCTGGGAAGTACTGTGAGTAAACAATGCGCTGGTTCTCCCAGTCGGTTCTGTGAAAAGTAATTATACAAAGAATAAATAAATTGAGTATCCAGCTTCGCCTAACGTTACAGCATGGTACTCGTATATATTATCTCGTGGCCAGATCTTAGAATTGATCATTTCATGAAGTGTTCGACCATTTCATGAAATGGTTGTGTTTCATGAAATGGCCAACTAAAATTGGCCATATCGTTTATACGTCAACGTTTAATGATCTGTCAATCGACGTTTGGCCATATCATTAATGTAGGGTGTCCATGGTTTATGGTGTAGTAAAAATTGCTAACTGCGACCGAATTGGAAGTGGCGCTCGCCAGCCGCTGCCGCGGCCCCGCTTGCTTCGTTGGTCACAGTTCTAACCAAACGAGATTTAACACATTTCGTCGGGAACTCGGGGTGCCATAAGGCTGCCTGTCCACTGGAGCGGAGAGGAGCGGAGATGTGCCAAAATTAACCAATATGCACCTCTGGAGCGGAGTTTTGATTCTATTGGTTAATATTGACACATCTCCTCTCCTCTCCGCTCCGGTGGACAGGCAGCCTAAGCGGCGTGAATTTTTAATTTTAAGTGCTATGTTGCTCACCACACCGGTTGTGGTACCCCAACATGGGTTAGGTTAGTAACTTCCAAGTTGGTCACTTTCCATAATATCACACATTCAGTTATAATGTACTACGACGTAATAGTATAACTCAATGATATCACATTTTGAAATCCAATAAAAAAGTCTATCAAGTTTTCTTGCGTGGTCACCCTACTTTATTTGATTTGTTGTATGCCGCCGCCATGATGCACAACAAAAATAAAACGACATCAACGCCTCTACCGGTGGATAATCTAGCTATTTTACGATATGATCAATCATTTTTGGCCACATCATGAAATATTCGTGCGTTTTAACTGTTCATATCGTCAAACCTTGAGTATTCAATGGTCTGGCCAGACCACATCATGATGTGATCAGCGGTCGATGTTCTATTTCATGAAATGGCCGAACATTTCATGAAATGATCAATTCTAGGATCTGGCCACGACATAAATACCATGCGTTACAGCAGCTCTGCAGCCATTCCATAGTTTAGTTCCAAGTTTACTCATGTAGCGCTGTATACGATTTTTTATAAAAAAAACATTGAGATGACTCGACGACGATGACAATTATTAATATTTTACTTCATTTCCGTCGGAAAGGAACCTACTCAGTATATAAATTATAGAGAAAACTTACTTGTATTTAGTGACGGTGGACTGTGACCATCCTCTTTCGTACACGCTGGTTAGTCTGAGCGTGTATCCGATTCCGTTAATAGCGCGCGTCTGTTTGATCTCCCGCGCGAAATGTGGATCGAATGGCGCCACACCCATCTCCGGGATACCTGAAAAATGTGTAGACATTATAATCACTATTTTCTAAGGCCGCATACTAACCAAAAGCGATCGTCTTTTCGATCTTTCGATTTTTCGAATCACCAATAAGCCCCTTACACACTGCTGCGATAATAACGACGCAATAAAAGTAGAACGCTTGCGTTCGTCCGTCCCTGCGATATTTGGATTATGTGTTCTTAGAACATTTTGTATTAGGATTTAGGACGGATGCGATCTTACACACACATGCGTTATAACGTTAGGACGGTGTAGGACTGCGGTGCGGCCAGGGGGTCTCATGTAGTGTAGGTTATACGTAGACGTTAGAAATATCGGAAGATAAAAACGCAGCTGTGTGCAAGGAATCTATTTTGTCCATATTGATGGGTAAAAAAAAACAGTCAAAACATACTTCATGAAAAGTGTTTAAATAAATTGTTTATTTTTGTTAGACTACCTATATTTTGAAAATAAATAAATATACTACTACTACTAATGAATATTGTATTTAACCACATAAATTATAGTACTTTTATAATTATAAATAAAGCAATTCGTGCGAAATTATTACCTAACCATTCCAAAATATTAAAAAATGCACAACGTTAATGTTCAAGTTCTCACTTCTGCCGGCACTCCCGGAGTGCATTTCGTTGTTTTTTTTTTATATAACCGTTTATGTACACACATTTAAAAACAGACAAGAAGAAAAGAACAGAAAAAAATACGTACAAACGTTAAAAGTGAAGTGAGTACCTACCTATCAGATTTTTCCATAAAAGGTTAAGTAGGTCATTGTACCTACCTACCTAAAGGTTGTTCAATATGTAGATTTTTTGATAAACATATTTCAACATATGTACCTACCTACCTAGTTAATCAAGGCCTACTAAGTATATTTAATATCGCCTCATTTCAATTCCAATAATTTTTGTTACATATGTATGTAATTAAGTTTAAAAAAAAAATCTAGAGTTAGACCTCAGAGTAATAAGAGTTAGACATTTTTTTGTCTATTTTTGGTGTCTACAATATAGACACAATTTCGTCAAACAATTGAGCTTTCGCAGTTTTTATTGCGTGGACAATGAGGCTTTTATGTGCACACAAGCGGTCAATGTTGAGAGCTAGCACGTTTTGAACAAGATTTTTACCTATTGGGCAAGGGTATGTTCACAAATTCAACCATTCTCCGAAATTCTTCGTAAGTCAACAAAAAGAGACGTGGTGACATTTGGAATCAATGAGGTTATTTTGGAATTAAATATTTTACTTAATGCAGATGAGGTCTATGAGGCCTATGAGGCTATGATGAAGGAACTACTTGTCGACAAGTGCTAGTAGGTTTTGATTTGCGTCACCCACAAGCAGCGTTTTTGTTGTACATTTATTTTAACAATTTATTTCCTATTCGAAGTGACCTAATTGCGATAGTGGCGCCCTCATTTTTTCCAGACTCTTTTTTGATAAGCTATACCTACGAATCATATGTATATGTATAGGAGTGTGTCGTACTTACCCACTTTGAAATAGGGTCGCACCTTGTTAAAAGCTCTCTTTATGCAGCCATCGAAATCTGGTGATGTTTTCTTACATGCTGCGAATATTCTTTCTGAAACATAATAATTGTAGGCATTCATTAGTCTAGCTAGAGGTGGGTTTCCTGCTGAATAGACCCTTAATCCAGGGCAACTTTAGTTATGTTACTCTTGCTTAAGGTTCTACATGATGGATAGGTACCTACCATAGAAATACAGGGTCAAATGTCCTCAAAAAAAGTCATGAAATTATTGTTATTTTTGTTTGATCATGTTTAGAAGATAACCATTAGGTACGTCTGCGGGGTTTCGCTGGCTAAAATAATGTGTAAACCAGCGCTGGGGCTCTGTCTCGCATAGGGTCGCAGCATTATGCTGAGCGATGGCCGTTTTGCGTGGATGTGACGCATATTTTTCCCTCAACTTTTATTTTTTTTAGTTTGTCTTCTTTTATGCGTCATGTTTACCGCAAATAAACGCATTTTCTTTCTTTATTTTCTTTTTATGTGACCCTGTAAACTATATGATACCTAAACGGTTAAGAAGACCTAGTCAACAGAGCGAGGTAGTACAAACTCTACCCTACTGCCATTTGTTTATTATACTCTAAACTAATGAGAAAAGATTTCTTGTACGTTTGTATGTTTGCTTGTTAGTTTGTTATGGTTTCACGCTAAAACGGCTGAACGGATTTGAGTGAAATTTGGCACATGGGTAGACCATGACTTGGGTGAGGACAAAGGATACTTTTTATCCTAATATTCTCACGGGATCGACACTTATGTGGGTGAAATCGCGGGGCGTGGCTAGTAGTCGTTAAAGTATTTTTGCTTGAGTATATGTGGTGGATTTTTAAAAGTGTATCACTCAGCAGCTCTCGCTTCGAAATAGAATGAGACATCACCAAAATGAATCTTAATATTGAAACATAGACACCGTTCTTATTTCGCAATAGGTATTTATTATACATACCTACCTACCTAATAACTTTGATTATTGTACCCGACGCTTTGACCGCATGACCACAAGTTTGGATTACTTAGGTCATTGCGGCCTTGTGAATTCAGTGTGTCACCCTGATAAATAAACTATTATCTATAAGGTAGGTAAAATTTGAGTAGATTATCTTGTGTATGAAAGATCAAAGAAAGAAAGACAAATATTTTACTTTGGATGCACAGTGATTGTTATTGCTGCACGTAAGTTGACCCAAAATGGCGGTCGTCCGCGCAGGTAAAACTATGATTTTCGATTGGGGCCCGAAAATGTTTTCTGCGCATTTAAGGCATAGTTCAACTTACTTGCTGCGATCTGTATTAATACATTTTCAGGTGTCAATCGAAATATAATCATAATTGTACCAACGCGGACAACCGCCATTTTGGTTCAACTTGCGTGATAATTAATACCTAGTCAACTTGAAAATGAGCTATATAATTTGTATGCTACACTCCAAAAATAAGACTAACTTAAATTAATCCACTTCAGGAGGATCTTTCACCGCGACTTTGCACCCCGAGTCCCCGACTCTATCTTATCTAATCTAAACAGCCTATAATGTTCCCACTATTGGGACACACGCCTCTGAATGTGAGTGAGAGGGATTGGGCCGTACCACACGCGCCCTGGGGGCCAAGTCTGCTAATTTACAAACGTCAATATGGTCTCTCGATTGTTAGTTTTTGACAGATTTGCCATACAAAATCTGTCAAAAACGCACCATCGTGACACCATTATGACGTTTGTAAATTAGTAGACTTGGCCCCCAGTGCAGGTTGGTAGATGTCACATGTCTTCGAATTTTTGGTTGACATGCCGGTTTCCTCACGATGTTTTCTTTCACCGTTTTGAGAGCAGTGGTGATGAAATAGTTTACACAAAGTAAAGCGCCTGTCAGAGTTCGAACCTACGACTTACAACTCGTAAGTCGCAGTAGTTTTTACTGGGCCACCATTGCTCTCACTGGGCCGCCAAAATGCTCTCTCACCCCAGTCACCCCGACTCTCCCGTTTAAGTATAGACAAGCCTCAATAATTTGAATATCTTGAACGGTTCAATGAATGGACAAAGCATTATGCTACCATACCGATATCTATTACATTTACAATACACGTAATGTAGACACAGTTGGTATTGCAAAATGCTATCAAATAACATTCTTTATCAAAAAATTCGACACCAAACCATATCATTGCTAAATCCATATCTAGGACAGATTGCAGTTACCATAGCGAAAAACAATCTACAGACGCAATGCAATTTAACAAATTTATGGATGTTAATTAACATACCAGCACATACCTACCTTGCTGTCTTTGTTATGTAATTTGATTATCAGCAGTTGAAGCTGCAGAATCTGTTGCTACAGTTTCTGCAACGAAACTCGGACACTTGTGGCCAATCTTGAAAGTGGCCTGTTTTGAAATTGTTACGAATACCTACTCCAAAACTTGTTTGGTCAGAAAGAATGTAATTTTTATTACATACAATGAAATTACATGGCAATGAGATCAGACTTCAAGAATCCAATATTTGGAATGAAAACAGAATACGCATCTTTCCACTTTTTTAAAGTTCCTTGTATATGAGGGTGGGTACCTATAGGTACCTTCTTACATGTAGGTATGTTTCCAGAAACTACCAAATTTTTTTTTTCTGACACTGATTGTGCCACCTTCATCGGTACACTACAAACAATTATTCCTTATACTTAATCTAAATCCAATTTTTGCTAAATTATACCTACAAGTATCTTGTATTCATCGACAATGGGGAGTGGCAAGCAGCCTTCCAACATCCAGTGACTTCGATTCGATTTGGTTTTGCTAAATATAAAAGCCCCTTTCAAAGTAACATTTGAGACCTCTTATGTGTAAAAATCAATTTTATGAGAAAATCGATAAAAACCGTCTACTGAAAAATATATAATGCAACCATCTACACCAAAATATATAGGCATCAGCCACATGAGTTCCTGCTTCTTACTTTGCTATTGTTATTGGAAATGAAAAGAAGAATAATAGTAAAAAAAAGAAAAACTATTTCAGTTAACACATAAGCGATTTTGGTTGCGCTACATGAATCACATCAGAGCCACATATTACTTTGAACTAAAATGTCTATCATAATTAAAATAAAAAACTATAAATATCGAATAAATAAAAAACTCCGATTACACTAGTTAGGAATTAGGATATAATAAGACAACAGTTGAATCACAAGTTATCATTAAAAAAAAGTTACAATTCAAAGTACCATTATTTTCTGAGGTAAATATATAATTAGTAATTATGCATTAAGTACCCGGATTAACTTGTAATGCATTGTAAAACGGATGGTAAAAATGGTATGGTACACTCACAAATCCAATAAACTTTCGTTTTACAAAAGGACATGAATTATAATTTTTTTAAATACCTGCCTCTCTTGGCCTGATGCACATAATACATTCTGTTCTCAACACCACGAGTATGGCATACAACTAAAAACTCGTATGTGTAGGTACTGTTTATCGTTCGTATGTGGTCTAATGTTGACACATAAGATATTTTAAGCACAGCCTTTTAATTAGCAAGCACATTCGAGATTTTGAAATTGGTAAATAAATTACGATTGAAACGTAGTATACACATGAGAGTTTTTGCATTCGATAGAGCTTCAAAATGTAGTATATGCTGTCGTAAAAAAGTGATTTTGCCAAAAGTGACACATAAGAGGTCTTAAAGTCGCAACGACGATAAGTAAGTCTTCTTCGTCTTTTCGTTTTGACGGTACATCCATGTTTCTTAAAAGTAGGTGGCCACATTTATTGCGGCGTCAGAGGCATGGTTCAGATCATTAAGGGTGCAGCTGAACGGACACCTTTGGAACACTAGCAGATGGAACATAGTCTGTTCAGAAGCACCGCACTCGTTCTGGGTGTTGGGCCAATCGATAATGCCCTATTTCGCCAAATTATATAATACTAGCTGCACCCCGCGGTTTCACCTGCATAAGTCTAGATCCCGTAAGAATATCGGGATAAAAAGTATCCTATATCCCAATACAAGTCATGGTCTATCCATGTGCCAAATTTCATCCAAATCCGTTCAGCCGTTTTAGCGTGAAAAGTATCAAACAATAAAAAAAAATCACTTTCCTATTTGTAATATTATAGTTAGGATGTTTGCAGCAGCCTACTTGGGAACGTAATCGATTTAGTGCTTTCCAAATAGACAACTGCAGTTCACGACCGATAACTTAGGTAGGCACTTAAATCTTGTAGGTTAGTACCGAAGGTTTCTAAAATAAGAACAACACCTTCAGCTGTCATTAACGAGACACAGTAGAATTTGAATTGTTATGCCCACCTGATGTCCTCTTGAACAGTCAAGCGGTGTGTAGTTAAAACTTAAAATTAATGGCATTTCGAAACAAAAGTAGACGTGCTACATGAAAGACCTTTATGAAGGTATAGGTATTAAAAATCACATTAAAATATAAGTTGTTTATGTAATAGAGAACTATTATTATTATTATACGATTGTGTTTAATGTTGTTGTTGTTGTTGTTGTTGTTGGGCAAGCGCTACTGCTGAGCATGAGGTCCTGGGTTCGATTCCCGGGTCCGGCAAAGTTTTATTGGGTTTTTCTATCTGGAATTTCTCAGTAGCAGCCCGGATGATGGCAATAAGCTCGCCCTGTATTACATGGGACTTAAACATAACTGGTGAAATGTGGGTGTACCTACCTGCTACAGGTACACCTCTGCCCAACCCTTAGGGGAGATAAAGCGTGATGTTATGTGTGTTTAATGTGTGATGCATTATTATATTACAGCACACTCCTAATCTATATGGAGTATGATCCTCATAGTCAAAGGGCATAGCCCTTTCTGAATCCCCTTTCTGAGCCCCTCTAATGAAAGGCCAAGAAAATCAAGAAGTACCTACGTTGAACTAATCAGATCACAGCTCGGTAAATTATGATTACTTAAACCATATATTTTTTGTAATCTTAGCCCTTGGCCCAGAAGGAATGCCACATTATTAGCCAAACGCTCATCTCACCTTGGATGCTCTTTGCGTCACTGTTTGTTGATGCTCAGGTGAGCAACGCATGCTGCCTGCCATCTTGCCCAATGTATCCGTTACGAAAAGTTAACGTTTCATATATCTGTCGACATGATACTTGAATTCTATGTTGTGACCTTTTGGCCTTTGACTAGAGCAATATCTCTGTTTATTGATTGTGTTTGAGAAAAACTGATGACAAAATCGGAATATTTTGGAAGGCGCGGTTAATGGTTTGTTGATGTTCTTAATCACAGTCATGGGGCTTGGTTCCTTGATAGAAATGATAGGACGACTACTGAACTAAACAATGTGGTGACTACAATACAACAATAAATGAAAATACTGCCATTAATGCAGAGCGTATTTTGGAACTATCAAATTAATCCTAGCATCAACATTACAAAAATCATTTTTCAAACAAATTAAATAGTGTATGCCTATATATATTCCGTTTATCCAACTAGGCCTAGGGTGCATTCTCTGACATACGTTTCGAATATCCACCTTAGGGTGAATTTTTTGGGGTGGATAAACGGAATAACCCGAGCCGACTATGGATTTTGCCGATCTTCTTCTAGCTATAGCTACTAAACTATTGAATATATGCGATTGAATTTTTGTATGCAGGAGAGGAACATCATTTAATTTATTGATTGAGACACGCCGTTTAATTTATTGTTGTATTGTCGTCTCCAACTTGTATAAACTATCCTAGTTTTTCTTACCAAACGATTGTTCTATGAGAAGCTTATGGCACTTCTTATAATCTGCTCTGAGAAGGTACCTAAGGCCTTTACGGATCGTGTGCACATTGCTCATTGAAAGAGAAGAAAGAAAGAAAATATCACACACATAATATAATTTTACGGTAGATAAGTCAATGTCAAAGTCAAAGTTATTTATTTGCTTCAAATGCGGTAATACAAGGATGTTAAATGAGTATTTTTGAGCGATGACACATTTTGCCATATTTTAGCATGCAAAGCACATTTAATTAAGCAATTATCTTTACATAGGGTTGAAAATATTGACTAAATATAAAAACAAAATCAAATAAATCAAATAAAAGTGTAAAGTGTGATGTTATAAATTAGCAGAGGAGTGTGCTTCACGGCATCGCCAAAAAGGCCCAGTTCAGCGAAAATGCCAGACAACTATAAGTGCCTGACGCTGGTTTTCATTTGGACCTGAGAGTGTGCCTTGTATGCCTTTTCTATGGAGAAAACGCATTCAAGGGGATGACATAGCGGATTTACGGTCTTACGAACCGAACTACTTGCAAGGAATGTGCTGACTAACAGGAGCAGTAGCTGCCTCAGCTAGATACTAATACAATTCAGATAGCACACACAACAGCACCAACAGGAAAATAGCGTTCTCTATCTTTTCAACACAACCAATGCTTACCGAAAGGCCACATAACATCGAACAATAACATGAATATATTAAAACGATCGTTCTAATAGTATGGTATCTATAAACACCAGTCATTAAACTTTTATAGCTCGCGGCGATATTCTGCAATATTGCCCAACTCTCACGTAACCGGTAATGTATCCGTACCAACACTACTACGCGCGGTTATGGTTGCTGTACCATTAAAGAACTCATTAATGGTGCACCTGCTTCTATGTCAAGGAGTCTTCGGCAAAGAGGAAAGAATAGAAGGTCTCTTGGTAAATATTATTAATTGTTTGAACCTCTTGTGGTGTAGCCTGAAGGTCTTACATTTTTTGTTTTTTTTTTGCTTATCCCGGGAGCACGATGCCATTTGTTTTTATGGCATAATCAGCCTATAATGTTCCCACTGCTGGGACACAGCACAGCACAGGTCTCCTCTCTGTGAGAGGGCTTGGGCTGTAATCCACCACGCCGGCCCAGTGCGGGTTGGTGGATCTCACATGTCTTCGAATTTTTGGTTCTAGGACATGCTGGTTTCCTAACGATGTTTTGAGAGCAGTGGTGATGAAATTAAATACACGATAGTGCCTGCGGGGGTTCGACTTGTATGTCGCGGCCGATACCTCTGGGCTACCATTGCTCAATTTGTTTTTATGTCAGTAGAAATTAGGAATTGGTAGAATCATGGTTGTTCCTTGTCTAGATTTAAGGTTTTGATTCGAGACGAATTCACTCTTAATATATTATGCTGATCTGAAAGCAAGTATCAATTGCAGAATCACGTAGATAGGTAGGTCGAACATATAAAAGAGGTCTTCATGTAGTTTCTTGTTCAGGGGCTGATGTGATTCGCCTCACGACTTCTCGCCATCTACTCCGATTTTGATGTTTTTTCATACACGGGATCGCCCACTGCAGATTTAATTTGGTCAGTCCATCTCATGGGTGAGCGTCCGCGTGGTCTAGTGCCCTCCACTCCACCCTGCACTGCAAGGCGCTCTATAGCGTCATCCTCACGCCTCGAAACGTATCCGAAGTATTTGTATAATATGCGCGTTTGGACCAGAACAGAAAGACTCTTTTTGATGCCGAGTTTTTGGCGTATAGAGTTGTTGGTGCAAAACTCCATCCACGATACCGAAATGAGAATGTTTAGATTCTTCAACAGCACCACATTTCCAGACGGTCTATCTTCTTATTCTCGATATCACGCAGCGTTCATGTCTCAGCAGCGTAAAGGCACATAAGAAAAACCAGTGTTTGAACAAGCCGGTCTCCTACTCGTATAGTTATAATAACATACTCGCGAAGGTCGCGTGAGTTCGAACCCAGCCAGGCGCTTTATTTACTTTGTGTATAGAATTTCATCACTACTGATCTCAAAACGGTGAAGGAAAACATCGTGAGGAAACCGGCATGTCTTAAAACAAAAAATGCGAAGACATGAGACATCTACCAACCCGCACTGGGCCCGCTCAGTGGATTATTGCCCACTCCTTCTCACAGAGAGTTGGCCTGTGTCCCAGCAGTGAGAACATTAATATGATGATTATGTATGTATGATATGTATGAAGGTTGCATGGAAACGCTATGTAGGCTTAACACTCTACAGTACCTACCTATTTACCTAAACTTTATTCGGAAGTTGAATCAGGTTTATTAATAAGTTATATCTTAATAATATCCTTTATAGACTGTCTATAAATTGAAATTAACAAACCTTATTCAACTTTCGAATATATATCTAAATAATTTAACACAATTGTCTATCTATTGAGATTATTGTGTTCTTGATGTTTAAGATGATAGTGCTAACCACGGTGCTAGCCGACAACAAACTTATTTCTGTTGCGAAAACTTGTAGGTATAGATAGGAGATCTTATTCAATAATAAAAATAACTTACAAAATAATACCAATCTAAATAAACTTGCATAATGTTTGCCAAATGTAAGTCAGCCTAGTTATCTAACTCCGTAACACTGAATGAAATCGAGAATCTTGATACCGATGATGCCACTCATGTTAATATCTCTATTTTTGAGATACCTAATCCTAAAAATATATTGATTTATTAGTAGTTTAAGTTACATTACAATAGTACTTAACTTATTTTATATGGAATCCCCCGAATTAATTAAAAATGCCTAGGTAATTCAGTCCATGGAATCCCTCCATGGACTGAATTACCTAGGCATTTTAATTATTTTTAACATAACATCACGCCTGGACTCGAAAGGGTTAGGCAGAGGTGTATCTAGAGTGCACCCACATTTCATCAGCTATGTTTAAGTCCCATGTATTAAGGGGCGAGCCTATTTATATAACCGGGCACAAAAATGGACTGCGGGCTGCTAATAAGAAGTTCCTGATGGTAAAACCCACAAACAGTTTGCCCGACCTGAGATTCAAACTCAGAACTTCATGCTTAGCATTCGCCCCCACGCGTTGAAATTTTTCAGTGGTTAGAAAAAAAATCTGCTGTTCCATACATTTTGACCGCGTAGTTATTGACCTTTCAATGCAACGGCAGATTTTTTTTAAAGTAACCGACGTAAAATTTCAGCCCAGAGGGGTTCAGAATCATGTTCTGAATCCATGGTAATAGTTTTTGCGTCGATGTCCCTGCCACCCAGTATAGATTTTTATTATATAGGCCGAGACGAAGACGGCGGGACGAGCTCGACTCCTGCCGAAAAGACTGGCCGACAACTAACAATAGATAGAATTGTGTGGAAGGGAGAGAGAGGTCTTTGCCCTGCAGTGGGACAATATAGCCTAGTTAGATTAGATTACGTAGATTAATGAGTAGGCCGTGAGAAGTGTTAATAAACACAATAAGATGCGGTAACTTTTGTTGCTGAGTGGAAATTAACAAGAAGACGGACAAACTTCCTATTTCATCATCTTCCTAACCTTTGAACTGTACAAAGTTTAGTAAACTGTAGGGCTGTGTTTATAGTGTCGAACCGAGATAAGAAGAATTCGACAGCAGTTCACTAAAGAATCTTGTACTGTACGGACGCAAAAAAAAAAATTATGAATGATGATGGGAATTATAAAAAAATGGTTTTGTTACTATTGAGTGAGGTGCTCGTGGCTAAGTTTAGTAATAACAAGCCGCACGTGTCGATCCATCAGGTAAAGCTACGCTTGCCGGGGTTGGTTCAGTGGATGGTTGACCATCCCGAGACTCCTCCGTGCCTCAGAAAGCACGTTAAGCTGTTGGTCCCGGCTGTTATTCGTGGATCTTTGACAGTCGTTACGAGTCGTCAGAAGCCCGAAAGTCTGACACCAGTCTTACCAAGGGGTATCGTATTACCCAGTTACTGGGCTGTGGAGGTCAGATAGGCAGTCGCTCCATGTAAAATACTGGTATTCAGCTGCATCCAGTTAGATTGGAAGCCGACCCCAAAGGGCAGCAAAGGGGCTGGCTGGACTGGATCGGATTAAGGTAACGAAACCAGTTTAAACAGGCCTCTTATGCTGTTGAAACTCCGTGGTTCGCTAGGTCAGCTCAAGGTCCAAGTGTTAGCACGGATGTGCGGCCTACTGTAACTGCTTGAAGATATTGACATTGGAGTAGTTGCCACGGGATTTTTAGGTTTGTCTTCTTAGAAAATTTGATAGATTACAGTCATGTCATAACTCATCACAAGTCTTTATTTCATAACAAAATACAGTGTGTTGTAATCTATGTTTTTAAAAGTGAAATGCTGTTCGTTAGTAAGCGTCAGAATGGCTTTAACTAATTGGCAATTTTTTGTTTTAAAACGTTCATAATAGTTCGAACCAGGTTCAGGAAAGAAACATTTTGAAGGTTGCCGGGAAAATTGTAAAATTCGGGCAAAGTGAACGTTCCTTTTTCTATGGGGTTTTCTGGTCTACAACGGATACTATGCATAAAGAAATTGATAGAAGGATAGCCAACACTTGGAAGAGATTTTGGTCCCTTAGCGAAGTGATGAAGAATAGAGACATGCCAATTAAAGACAAAAGGAAAATTTACAACATAATGTATTCTGCCGTGCTTGACTTATGGTTGCCAAACATGGGCTTTAACGGACCAACTAATGCGAAAAATAAACGTCTGCCAAAATAGCATAGAAAGAAGTGTAATTGGAGTCAAGAGAAGGGACGAAGTAAGATTAAAAGAAATAAAAAGTATAACCAAGTTTAAAGATGCGAAAAAATTATGTAAAACACACAAATGGCGATGGACTGGACATATGCTAAGAGAGGAAAAAGAGAAATGGACCAAATTAATAACAGAGTGGTACCCAAGGGATGGAAAAAGGAACAAAGGACGACAAGCGAAACGTTGGGAAGACGACGCCAAAAGAGTAGCTGGTCCAGAGTGGATTCAGAGGGCGAGAGACAGAGAGAGATGGAAATCTTTAGAGGAGGCCTTTGTCGAAGGACAAGCTGTATAGGAAAATAAATAAGTACACCGAACGTCGATATTTAAGAAAAGTTTAGTAGGTAATATAACATAAAAATCATTTTAGAAACTTTGTAGAACCAGATAGAAAAAGGAACGTTCACTTTGCCCGTAATAAAATAAGCCTTTATTAGGCTTATTTTATTTATTTTTATAGTTCGAACCAGGTTCAGGAAAGAAACATTTTGAAGGTTGCCGGGAAAATTGTAAAATTCGGGCAAAGTGAACGTTCCTTTTTCTATGGGGTTTTCACAGGACAACTGCGCCACTGCTTAATGGTAACATTGAATTGGTACGGTCAGAAACATAAGTTGATTAACAATTTAGTTTAAAAAAAAAAAAAACTCTTACGCTATAAAAATCTGAATTGATATAAAATCAACTCTTTTATCTGAGATGCTGAAGACCAATGTATCGAATCATTTTGTATATGTTTAGATTTTATGTAAACGTGAATGTGTTAATAAATTTTTGTTACTGACCTACAATTTAAATCAATTTTAACATTGAATTAAATCGATGTTCATAATGTGTGTAATAATGGATGTCCTTGTTTTAATAGAATAGGTAAAACAAATGATCGAATAATCGAGATAATATCGAATCTTTCCACTATATTTTTTTTTTGTATTACGAGGTTACTCAAATATTTGCATGAAAACTATTTACATAGAACTTCTAGGAGATCAAAATAAATAAGGAAGCCATAGTCACACAAACTTAAACAAAGCATAACATGACGCCTTTCCTCGAAAGGTTTGGGTAGAGGCGTACCTAGACATCAAGGGGTGTGGGTGGAGGGGCACACCCCCTAACCCACTCATGAGTATTTTTCTTCAAGAATAGGTTCCCATTGTTCTAGAATAAACTTTTTTTATTTATCAACATTTGCCTAGCCTTTTCCCAACTATTTTGGTGTCGGCTTCCAGTCTAACCAGATGCAGCCGAATGGAGCTGCAGTATTGTCTCTCTCTGGATGGATTTAAAGGGAGAACCTTTAAATCCATCCAAAAGATCTGTCTTTAAAAGATAGTTAGCGATAAGATCCGCAAAATACGCTCTTTGACGTGGAGTTGCGGATACCAGCCCGTTTTACCTATTTTATTTACCTACCTAGCGATAAGACCACCCATTGTAAAATTGAATCCATAATAAAGCGCATTCTATTCTACTCTTGGTTAACGTCGATCACGTAATAATTTTATAGGATTTTACTGGCAATATTTTGATCTAAAAGAGTGTTCCGTGTGCCCGTTCTTCTCCATAGGGAACCTACTACGAGTACCTACGCTTTGGAATGGGCTTAGCTTCATCTCTCTGACTGACCGATTTCTTGATATTTTAAAACTGCCTAAAGTTTGAGTTTGAGGCCATTACTAGCGAGGTTTCCCCGAAGTCTTAGTTACTTCCTCAGTTTACTTCCTTACTCTTATTTTTTACTTTAGGGCCACACTTTCTGTAGAGTTGCCCTTGATTTCAATTTGTAGCTATTTCTGGCTTCGACCATGTTTACCAAAACGGGTGATAGTGATATTAAAGCAAGGCGGTTTGCATCATCAAGTTGAACAATATTGTAAAATCTCATAATGCACTGTTCACCTTGGCAGAATTCACCATCGCTCCACTTAGCCAACCGCCCGATTTAGATGCCTTTACCTCACTTTACCTACTCAAAGCCACTTGAAGCTCACTTATGCAAGCTCTTGGAGTTTGTACTATTATGTGATTACTAACATTAGGTTTATTGGTTTCTATTTAACTAATTACCTACCTATAAAGCAATTTTTATAATTCATTTACAAAATGTATCATAAAAATTGCTTTAAAGGAATTCTATCAACTTATTACGTTCATTAGAAAAGGTTAGGATAAGTTCAAACTATGCATGGGCATAGGCATGCTCCGAATGCCATGGACAATCAAAAACATAATAATTGTGTCTATCCTTTCCCAACTCGACATCAACGTACAGCGTATTTTGACTAATTTGGGCCACATAATGCGAAGGCAGCAGCAAAGCGGCCTTGAAAAGCTCGTCATTGTTGGCAATGAAGGTAAGAGATCACGAAGCCGGTCGACAACACGATGGTATGACCAAGTAAAAGAAGCTACGTTCTCAAGCTAATTTCAGCAGGCAGATTGTCCGTTTAAAGTGACCACGGTCTTCTGTAATCAGGGACCGATTGAAGAAGAAGAAGTTAAAACCATTTTTTGCAACAGCTGAGAAAGTTATGATAAGTAAAATATAGGGTGGTATACATAGACGCGCAAACTGTAACCATGAATTCGGGGCATGATTCTAAACCCTCTAGCGTAGAAGTTAGGATATTAAAAAAAAACTACTGTATCATAGAAAAGTGCAATACCTACGCGGTCAAAATGTATGGAACTGCAATATTTTTTTAAATAACCGATGAAAAACTTCAACGCCCGGGGTTCAGAATCATGTACTGGATCCATGGTAACAGATTGCGCATCGATGTCCCAATCCTAAAAATGAGACTAGAGAAAAGGTGCCACGGGCATCCTTCCATCATTTTCTCTAGTCTCATTTCTCAAGTATGTGGAGTTGACCGTGAATGTCTACTATTGAACGCATGTGCCTACTACACTGCTCTGCTACGATGAACAGTCGTGATGAAGCGTGAAGAAGAGACGTGAAACGGTTAGCACAATCAGAATCACTGCGCCTGGCGATCACCAGCGGTGATTGCATTAAGTTGATATTTCCGCATATTATCTGCTTATCCTTATACGATAATAAATTACATAATAAATAATAAAGCACAACATCGAAAGTAAACAGTTATAGGAAATGTAAGGAATATTGAGAGATCTTTGCCCAGTAATAGTACTGAGGCCTGATATAATAATAATAAATAATATTGATTGACTTACCGATTTCAAGAGCTTCCTTTTCGGTTTTCGTTACTTGCAAGCAGCACACCACCATTGCACATATGCTAATTAGCAATCTTAACGAACGCATTTTTACGGTTTTTCCCAAAATAAGACTTTTTTATAAATCAAGTTACATTAATTATCTAATGCCGTGTCAAAAATATTTGGCACGAAATTTTTGACAATAAAATCTTGTTGTTATTTAAGTTATAAAATTCATTTAAAGTTTGTTTTATATCAGAAGTTTGCAAACAGTTTTTATTGTAGGCACACGAGCTGTGGTCAGTCGCAATCTGAGTGCGTCTGCGAAAGTGCACGCCCCTACCAAGTGCTGAGTTGCGCTTGCGACACTTGTCACTGAACTATCGGAGCTGTTGCAAAGCGCTTATAGACACCGACTTTGTTTATGTAAACATTGTTAGGACACCTAGTTTTTGTAAATTTTGTAGACAATAGGCAATCATGTAGGAGTCCAACATGATAGTCCGCTTGACTATCTCAGCTGTCCGCTTTAAGTTTGACTAAAAGTACATCTGAATAAACATTATTTAAAGAAAAACCATTCTCGATAATAAAAGCAAGCTTTTCGCGCTCTCTGTTTTCACGTTGACAGAGTCCCTGACCATGAACTAGCAAAATAAAAATAACCAACAGTTTGCAGCAGTTAAACTTATTACCGAAGAAAGATTACATTCCGAACTACGTAAAAGTTCGCTTCATACCTTCTCTGGTAACTTTGCAATAGGAACGTGAATTCCTCAGATGACACACACGTTACCTTGCATTGAAGCCATAGACCAAGTTACGCAACATAAGGCATTATAACAATGGTATATAGAATATAATATACAACTGGACATGTACCTATCCACTTTAGGTATGTATCTGTTCTTACAAGTGTTACATAGAGGTTGTTGTGCAACTAAAATGTGGAAGGGAAATGATCTGTGTCCGAGACTTGTGCCAGGAAGAGAACATCGGGAAGAGAAGCTTTTGCTCTCGTAAGACTGTTTGTATGGTCGACTATTGATCTTGTTTTTACTTGGAATACGTGCTAACATTTGTAATATAACATAATATACCATCACGTCTGTAATTCCAGAAAGGTTAGGCAGAGGTGGACCTATAGTACACCCACACTTCGCCAGTTATGTTTAAGTCCCATGGCCTAGGCGAGCCTATTGCCATAAACCGGCGCGGTGGCCACAAAACACTCCCACACACTCCGGGCTGTTTCTAAAAACTTCCTGATGGAAGAACCTAGTTATACCTTGCTCGACCTGAGAATCGAACCCCGGTCCTCATGCTCAGCGGCGGTCATCCAATATAGAATGAGATAATAGATAAAGATGATAACATACGCTTCACAAGTAAATGTTCATTTTGTTTTCATCCCTCGTTTACACGACACCGTTAAAATTACATAGAAATGAACCAGTACACTTAATCTGTGAGATGAACGTTTATCTGCATATTTCATTTCATGTTTCTATGATTTGGAGTGCGCGTCTAAAATGACGAATGTCGAAATCCAATATCATTTTCGATCGTTCATTAAATTTTCTTTTCTTTGATTCATTTTTTGATTCATTTTATGTCCAGACGTTTGACTTGGAGTGAAAGATACAAATTAACGAATGAAACAAAAAGTTAACTGCTTGATATCAGTGTAGCGCCATCTACCGGTTGATTTAAATTATGTTAAAGAGAAGATGAAAGCGCAAGCACGATTTGATTTTGAGCAAGGAAACATAATGAATAACACCAGGCCTACGAGCAAAATATCTCTAAACTGGCCAAATGCGTGTCGCACCATGCACAATGAAGAGTCCCGTGGTTGAGATGAGTTTATCCCAAGAAAAAGATTAACATTGTAGTTGAAAAACCTGTTCTCCCATTTAGGCACTTTAGGTGCAAAGAAAATACCCAAAATAAAAAATAATTCTTTTTTTTTTACCACTGTTGTCGGCGTGATTAATATGTGTAAGTATCATCATCATCATCATCATTTCAGCCAAAAGACGTCCACTGCTGAAGATAGGCCTCCCCCAAGCACCGCCAATGCAATAATATGTGTATAGGTATACCCATGCCAAATTACATATTTTTAGTACTAAGTCTCTGAGCTAAACCACGGCCAGACAGATGGCGAAACGGTAAGGAGGAACCCATATCGTTTCGCCTTTTCCCGTATGTCTGTCCTGCCTGACACAAAAAACCGGCCAAGTGCATTTACCTATCTAAATGAATCGATAACACATTCACTTGTTAGCAAAGCGCAGACACGCACACACTCATGAACCTACGTAGGTCTGGTTTAGGACATGGCCCTCCAAAATACTCCCAATGACCGCTTTAATGATATTCTACATAACATATTGATAAAAATATCTTAATACCCGCACCCTAATTGCGTAATACACGATCAATCACAATCTGAATCATTTTGAAAGAGATTGCTAATCCATTGCTTCGTAAGTTCGAAAAAAAAATTTGCTCATCAACATATATGACGCAATGAATGTTGTTGAACTGTCAACATGGAACAGATTAGTCGTAATCGTTTACCGAAAATATTTACGCAATGATAGCAGACAGTAGACACTGGTGCCGATTCTCTTGTACACCGAACTAAACTACGACTAAAATACCTTACTTTTGGCTATGAGAATCTAAAAGCTATTCTGCGGAAAAATATCTCTAAATTAAAAAATAATTTTGACACATCTAAAATTGAATTTGACAGTCACGTCGCGACCCACGTGGTACTTGTTTGCTCTACCCCGTGAATTTTATATAGAGCCAGAGGCGCGCGGGGGGGGCAGCCTTGACGTATTTTGTATGGAATTTAAAACTTTTTTTATGGAAAATATGAAAAAATATTACCTGTGAGTAGGGGCATATGGGTTTACGGTTGGCAGAGGGGGTCGAAATTTCCATTATTTTTGCGCTAGGACGCACCGTTTTCGAGATATAAGCAAAATAAAAAAAAGATAAAGTTTTTGCAGCTGAAGTGTGTGAATTTTAGTTCATGCCAACTAATTTTATTCCACTCCTTTTTAATCGCGTTTAAAAATAGATTGATTTAGTTGGATATTCTAAATTTTTTGGTGAAAAACGTCAAATTCAGAATAGCAAAATTGCCATTTTCACTAAACTAATAACTCAGTGCAATCATAATGCTGTCAAACTAAAATATAGTTAAGTTGTGTCACTTTAGACTACACTCGAGAGCAATGAATCCGGGTCACTTAAAGAATCCTAAAAATCTCGGAAACTAAAAATGCTAGGTTAATGCAATAAATTGTATTTAATAGACAATGTAATACTCCTTAAATGAAGGTATTAAAACTTCTTAGTTATTGTAAAGTTATATCATAAAAAAATCAAATTTGGAAAAGGGCCACTTTCGAAGATGGAACTACGAAATTACAGCATTTGGTTTTGCTTTTGTTTGTAATCTGTCATTTATGTGGGTACATAAACCATGTTGATAGTGCTCTATATTCATTATTCAAGCTGAAATTATGTCGCTTACGCCTGAAGAATGCACCAGAATACTTACAATGCTGGAAACCGGCCGGAGTCAGCGCGATACAGCCAGGACTGTCGGTGTGTCGCTGTCAACAGTACAAAGAGTTCTCCGACGTTACGAAGAAACTGGTTCTAACCTACGCAGACCAGGAACGGGCAGAACCAGGTGTACCACAGCACGAGAAGACCGATACTTGGTGAACACCATGCTTCGAAATCGCTTTCTCACAGGAACTGAACTCACAAATCAGTTTCGACGCCTCGGAGGAAGTAACCCAAGTGCATGGACAGTAAGACGTCGGCTTGCTGAATCTAACTTAAAACCCCTTAGACCTGCAAACGGCCCTAAACTGGAGCGTGGGCATCGTATTTCAAGACTAAGATATGCCCAGAGCCACGTAAATTGGAGTATTGAAGATTGGTCAAAAGTTATGTTCTCCGACGAATCAAAATTTATGCTCTACAAGCACGATGGAAGACACAGAGTGTATCGAAGACCAGGGGAAAGATTCAAGCAAGCATGCATCGAAGAAAAAGTAGCCTACGGTGGTGGGTCTGTACTTGTGTGGGCCGGAATTTCTTCTGAAAGTCGCACAGAGCTGGTGATCATAGAAAACGGCTCTTTAACTAGCGTTAGATATGTGGAAGAAATCCTCAATGATCACGTTGGTCCATTTATGGTCAATAGGTGAGGATGCTATATTTATGCATGACAATGCCCGACCTCATACAGGTAGGATTGTGAATGACTACCTTCAAGAGATGAACATTACTCGTTTCCTATTTCATGTTTCCTATTTTTGTTTTAAGGAGAGATCAGCAGTTTTTTTCTTTATGTAATTTTGTGTTAATAAAATGTATGGTGACTCATTTTTTTTTTACTTTCATTTAAGGAGTATTACATTGTCTATTAAATACAATTTATTGCATTAACCTATCATTTTTAGTTTCCGAGATTTTTAACATTCTTTAAGTGACCCGGATTCATTGCTCTCGAGTGTATTTCAGAATGAGAAATGCTCGTTTGACAGGACTAAACTAAATTTTAGTGATTTTTAGTCTAGTTTAGAGGCATTTGTGACAAGAGAATCGGCACCATTGTCGCCTATATTCCTAAAATACAATTTATAGGCGACGTATATTTAGTAACTTAATCCGCCTATAAATCGCAGAATTGCGTCTATGGTTTTGCCTATTGTATTTTATAATGCATTTCCGCAGTCACGCCTGAGTCAATTAGCTGCCTATCTTCCTTTCATTTCATAATTCCATACTTACTTTTCCTTACTCAAACATTCCGGTGAAGAGGCTTGGCTTCTTCTAAAAATATAACGTAACTAACAGAAAGTTCACGAATAAAAGAACTCCTTAAATTAAATACTTTATTACAGTTGTACAAATTATCGTAAAACTAATACCTAATACAAAAGAGACCGAACGCGGTCCAATCAAATGTATCCTACCAGCACGCGTAGCATGACAACCATAGAAACGGATTTTCTACGGGTTTTGTCGACGGAAGAATAAACAAAATTACATTTTGTAATTTTGTCTATTCTTCCGTCGACAAAACCCGTTTCTATTGTAGTCATCCTAAGCGTGCAGAAGTACTAAATAAATAGCTTAATATCTACATTTTACAAGAGAAAAGCTTTTCCAAGATACAGTCAAATTTGTATCTTCCTTTAAAGTAGCACAAACACCAGTGTGTTTAAGTTCTAAAGAACTATTGTTTATTCTACTTATAAAATCTGCCAGATATGTATTTCTTGGATTCGTCCACTAGTTTCTATTTTTTGTCATTTTGTATTCTTAGCACCTATAGTTCGGTTGCCATCTTTATTCTGGTCTTCACTGATATTGTCATGAGTTGAGTAGAATTCGGTTGTCATAGTATGGGCATGTGATGCAGAGGAATGAGGAAAATGTCGTGAGGAAAGTTCTGAGTATGAATGTCGATGGATATAAGAGTATTGGAAGACCAAAGAAACGATGGATGGACTGTGTGAAAGATGATATGGCTAGGAAGGGGGTGACTACTGAGATGACGACTAATAGAGAAGTATATGAAAGTAAAAGACATGTTGCATCGACCCCAAATAAATGATGTCATGTTCCTAAATCAAAACATCTTTCTGATTCTTGGTTTCAAATTTACCAGTTTCATCGCCATTTACCCAGAAAAATATAATAATAATAAGCGAATGCTTCGGTAAAGAGCTATGAAAGGTGCCTATCTACAGCTACTTAGCATTGACAGTCTAATATATCAGCAACCATAAATTGTACATTAAGCCATATTTCCAAGGAGTTACCCAATAACTGGGTTGTGGAGGTCAGATCGCTCCATGTAAAATTCTGGTATTCAGCTGCATCCAGTTAGACTGGAAGCCGACCCCAACATAGTTGGAAAAAGGCTAGGCAGGTGATGGTGAGAATTCTGATATTTTATGTTCATCAGCAAGAAATCTGACAAAACTGTTAAAAGATGAGTAGGAATAGAATAGGAATAGTTTATTGTATAAGGAATTACATTCAATGCGTTGATTCCTGGAACTCACACTAGGATTCCCTGTGTCGTGAGATGGCAACCAACCAACTTCATCTTCATTTCTCACTGTATTTCTCTCTAGAACCTAATCTTAAGCTAAGCCCTCATCGTCTAGTCCACAATCCAGTCGTCATAGGGTATCTTCTGCAGGATGTTGTCGAGGAAGCGCGACATCTTGTCAGCGAGGTCTCTCTTCAGCTCGGGTTTCATCTCCTTCAGGAGCTCTTGTGCGTTCGTGTTGATGAACAGGTTTAAAGCTGCCTCTGTTGGTTGTAAAAATGTGGTGGTGTTAATGAGTTTGTGGTCAGAGTTTGGGATATATGTGTATGTGCAAAACTGAAGGATATGAGAAGAAAGAATGATAAATTCCGTCTTTTTTGACATCAAATTTAGCTTTATAAATTCAGGGACATAGAATACATTGGAAAGCCCCCGGATAATTTAAAAGTTGATGTATCAGATTTGTTTTAGTTATTGGAGGCTTTTTAATTATTGCACCAAATGGCTAAATATTCCAGAGCGGCGGCCAAGACCTAAATGAAAAACCTGTCATCCTTAATCCAAGGGAAGTTTGAAAGAAAAGCATAGGCATAATCAGCCTTTAACATTCCCACTGCTGGGACAAAGGCCTCTTCTCTGTGAGAGGATGTGGGCCATAATCAACTACGCGGGCCCAGAGCGGCTCGGTGGTGTTTTAAAACTTTAGTTGTCAATAAGTCCCAAATTCAGATTTTTGTACTCTGGTATGTATTATATTCTAACGATAATACTAAGGATTACTGTAGAATTACCTAGTACAGCGTTGCTATTCTGCAGGTTCTCGACGCCCATCTGGATGTCCTTGACGGAGAAGTCGAGCTTCAGCTGCTGCAGCCGCAGGTACGTGCGCCCGTCGGCCTCGCGCGTGAACGGCTCTCCGCGGAAGTACACCTTCGCTTTCACACCCTCTGGAAATGAAATAAGAATAGTGAACTTACATTCATATTAGGCATCGATCACTAATAAAGAACTAGATACACAATCCCAAACAAAAGTTCTCTTAAAACTGGCACCAAATTGTGTTTAAGTAATAATAGTTGAAATAAATATACATTAATGTAAATTCAACCTTAAACGAAATGCTTAAAGTTTATTTCACAAAGATATGTTTAAAAAGCAATAAATTTTTACGACCGATACTATGTAGCATGTTTACCGTCGGAGCGTTCGAATGCTACTAAATCAAAAGCGCACCCAAATGTTCAAGTGGGTGCTCATTCGGTGAGGACATTTTTTGCCGCTGATTGTGTATCTAGTTCTTTATTAGTGATCGATGATATTAGGTAGTCTTTTATTATCTTTCTATAAAGGGACACAATTTTTGGAGGCAAGTAGTAGGACCTGCAACTACTTTTATTTTATCTCATATTGTACTTGTGTTGATACTTCAACAAATCTTTACATTGGCATGGGTCGTCTGAGAGTGCTTTTTAACCGACTTCCAAAAGGAGGAGGTTCTCAATTCGTCTGTATGTATTTTTTTTTTTTTTTTTTTTTGTATGTTTGTTACGCGATTTCTCCGTCAATTGTGAACCGATTTTAAAAATTGTTTTTTTGCTTGAAAGGGTATGCTCCCGAGGTGGTCCCATATAAATTTTATTAACTTTACTTGGATAGTTTTTGAGTTAGCTTCAATAATACGTTTTTTTCCCACTTAGTTTATATAGATGATATGATGATAACTTCCAATCACTGTTATTTACATAGCAGGTTAGTGGTATTCGAATTAGTGTGAGGTAGGTACCACAACTAAAAAGTGCGAAATAAAAACTTTTTACAAAAAAGAACAACCGACTTCCAAAAAAGACACTACAAAGTCAAAAATAACTTTAATTTCGGAAGTCGGTGGCGAAAAACCTAAGTTCAAAACCAAGTACACCGACTTCCGAAATTAAAGTTATTTTTGACTTTGTAGTGTCTTTTTTGGAAGTCGGTTGTTCTTTTTTGTAAAAAGTTTTTTAGGGTTCCGTACCAAAATGGTAAAAAGGAACCCGTATGGTGAGAGTCTGTCTGTCCGTCCGTCTGTCACAGCTGGATATGTCAAGAACTACTAAAGCTATCAACTTGAAATTTGGAATAGGTTTAGATGACGTTTCCCAACTATTTTACAAATAAGAAAGAAAGAAAATATTTTTCTTGCAACAGGGACAGAACGGGGGGTCTTAAAAATTCGAAGTAAGGCTACTAGGCCATGTGGGGTATCATATGAAAGAGCGATAATTACACATTCTCAAACATTTTTTTTTAAGACGCTGAGTTTTCGAGTTTTGTCTAAAATAAAAAAAATAAAATACCACCCCTTATCTCCAAAGTTTGCATAGAGAAAAATCTGAAATAATTCTATGTGACAGAAGTTTATGTAAAGATTATTTACAAAGATATTCATTGCTTTCCAGCCAGTCTTTTGTTGAGATCTAATCTGGTAATTGGGATAATAAGCTGATGATGATGATGATGATGAATTGGGATAACGGCCGTTGGACGTTAGTCGTCCAAGTGGAAAGTGGTAACCGCCGGCAATAGACACCAGCCGGATTTCCGTTTCTGTAGTTTTTGCATTATAGCGATAGCTAACCACAACTAAATTATTAATCGATAATTTACCGGAACATTTTTTTTACAGAATAAAGAAGAAAGGAATGTCAAAAGGTAGAGGCTCAAGGCTTGACGTTCAAGAACTCACCGTATTCTCCCCAGTACTCGCCACCTCCTGACGCACGTACGAGCAGCAGAATTCCAGACGAACGGTAGCGAGCGCGCGCGCTGATGTGCGGCCCGAACAGCGTCAGCTGGAACTGGTGCGTCTCTAGGTCTGATCTGTGTGGAGGAACAATATTTATAGAATATTATGGTAGCTTAATGCCGAGTATTGTTTAGATGTTGGTGAACTGAGGGCCTAGACAAAGTGACATTCTATCAGCGATAACGATGATGGAAAAGCCTAAAATGTATTAGATTGACATAAGCTACTGAAAAGCTGATGTCAATCCTGTTGAAAGCCGTTGTAGAAATACGAAACGATTTGAATGGCGACTTGTCTGCCCTCTGGTAGAATACATTAAAAACAGATAACCTGACACTTATTGATTTATATATAGATTTACACTACTTATTGATAATTTTATTATATTGTTTAATGATGCAACATTACGGTAGAATGTACTGGATCCTTTTGTTTTCCTTTTTTACACCATCAGAACTATGTTTTGTTACCTACATTATTTGCAAATAAATCATTTCTGATTCTGGTTCAGCGTTCTAGGCTAGTTTATCAAGTCGGTGTGTTATGAATTTCAAGTAGGCGACCTGTTTAGAAATGGATTTTGATCAGCCCTAGATTAAAGCATCTGGTCTTTCTAAGTTAGTGTTACCTCAATATCTGTTTTTTTTCATGTGATTTTAAAGACTACAGTGGCTAGAGCCATAAATCGAGAAAACTTGAACGAAAAAATTAAGACAAGACAACATTAGAAGAAGGAACGAAAGATGAATTTAATGAATTATAGAAGTAAAGGAATACCTACTAAGTTATAACGCAAATAATAAAACATACATGGAGATAATTACTAATCAAACATATACAGTACTGTAATAGGGATATTAGGTAAACAGAAAATCATAAGCACATGACGAGCAAACAGCAACAGATTATTATTAAAATGTAAATTCAACCGAGTGTACAAGAGCTGTAATTCTCACGAACAGTAATGTTCCTTCTACTTAGATATTTGTTTTAGAAACACTGTTCCGTGTTTAAAAGCAAATGGTATTTTTAAATATTGTCTAGTCTCTAGTCTATTGTGTAGTTTCACATGATTACAATGATTTATCTGATGTGAACGCTTACCATACACGGTTCCAAGAACACGTATAGATCAAGTAAATTCAGAATGTTTCTTTGTATTGTCTGGACTCATTTCAGTTTCTGTTATTACGAGTTTTGATTTTAACCATGAAATCAGAAAATATTTGGTCCTTCGAGCCGGATGAAAGATGTAGGATACCAAATAGTAGGGGTTTATAAATTATCAAAGACGTTCGCTCGATTCCAAGTAGGTACTATTGAGCTAACCTTTTCAGCGTTTGTTATTCAATCAAACGTTTTTTAATTTCAAGTAGGGAAACCCCAAAAAGTAGTCGGTGGTTGGCACCAAGGAAACGCATCTTCTTAGGACATTAGGTACTTTGAAGATGTGTCTCAAAACCTTGAAATACAAAGATTACATTTAACCCTATTGTTGTTCAAATCACTTATCTCAAAATCACAATACGTTAACCCTGCCTTATTTACGTTATGACTCGTCAAGTCTTTGTCCCCTTCGACCCCGCTTGTAAAACTTGTATGGACATGTCTTTCGACGTGAACAGAATATATTAACTGATTATTTTCATTTCCTAACATTCCAATAAATTGTCTGTCATCGACTCATCGTGTTTATGGCTTTAAAAAACAACGGTGGTTTAATTTTAGTCAAGTTTGTCTTGGAATTAATTATAATTAGTTGTAGGCAAGCCAAATACCTTCAATGGTCAACATAGAAAGGTAACGGCTAGTTCGAGTTATGCCTAAAAGAGTACCATTTGATTTAAAAGGCCTTATGTTGGTTGCAATAGATCCAATAGCCTAGGCAACTATATTAATATGTCTAGATAGATAGTCAAAGCTATGAACTCATAGAAAAACACAAATAAAAGCAAAAACTTAGGCTGCTAAAATCATAACCCTTCCTTTTGGCTTTGCCGTAATCGGGTAAAAATAGCGTCCAACTGCTGGGCGCTAAATGCACGCACATTAGAAAAGCACAATGACAGTACAATGACGTGGCGTGAGTGTAAGACGTCGCACACACACTAGCATAACAAAGTTGGTTTGTTTGTACTTCTTTTACAGCGCGACACTATCTAGACATATCAATAATAAAAGAGCCTAGGGTAAGCTTTTCAGTAGTTTTAGAGGTGTTACATTCAAAGGACAGACAGCGGAACAGTAAGAGAATTGTATGGTACAAGCATTGCCGTGGTGCAGAGCAGTGGTGGCCCAGTGGTAACGGCCCCAACTTACGAGTTGTAGGTCGTGGGTTCGAACCCAAGCAGGCGCTTTACTTTGTGTAAATATGTAATTTCATCACCACTGGTCTCAAAACGGTGAAGGAAAACATCGTGAGGAAACTTTTTTAGAACCAAAAATTCGAAGACATGTGACATCTACCAACCCGCACTGGGCCCGCGTGGTAGATTACAGCCCACTCTCTCTCACAGAGAGGAGGCCTGTGTCCCAGCAGTGAGAACATTCAATAGGCTGATGATGATGGTAAGTACAAGCATTTATACAGGATTATCCCAGTATGAAAAAGAAGAAACACAACTAAGTAACATGGATGGTTTTAAAAGCCATCTAATTATATATATATAGTTATATATATAAAGAAATAATATTTGTTTGTTTGTATGTAGTAATCTCCGGTTCTACCAGTCAGATTTGAAAAACTCTTTTTGCATTGTATAGCTCAATTCTTGAGGAAGGTTATAGGCTTAGACGAAGTCGAGGGCAGAAGCTAGTTTCGTATAAAAGGCGAGTGAAAATGATTAAAAGTTGGCCAATGTTAATGAGGATTAGGGAAAGATGGTCACTCATAATTACATTATGACAATAGTGTTGCAAAAACACAAATTTGTATAATTGGTTGCGCTCTTTGTTAAGTTTTTCATGTGGGAACGCTTCTTATGTAAGGATTACACGACAATGCGACATATGGCGTCCGTGGCGCAAGTTTTTATCGGCACATAATTTTTACGGTTAATTTAAGCTTAGCACTAGGGTTTGTGTGACGTGCGTGCTAATACATAACTATATACGTTTAGTCACGGAACAAATATTAGAAGGCTATGCAAATATGCATGGCTCTTGAGCTGGTGTTGAGATAGCGGCAGTATTTCACACTTATTTTCATTGGCTTCGTAGTTTGATCTTATGGTTTAACACCTTTCACAAAAGAAAGATGAAGTATGCTTGGAATGCATTTTACGCCTCGCTTTCTGATGAATTCTTAAACATCAGATAAATTAAACATGGTTTTCGTTAAAGATGGACCCTGATAGAGATTGAAAAGACTTATTTCGATGTTTTTGTTGGTATATATATTGGCGTGTGCTAGCTGTCATTTTGGCAAATATATTTTATTTAATGAAATGACGACTAATAGAGAAGTATGGAAAAAAGGGACATGTTGCGCCGACCCCAAATAAAATTGGGATAAGGGCAGGAGAATGATGATGATTTTATTTAATGTTTTGTGTAATGTAAATTATTTGCATACTATATAGAATCAAGTTTTTTCTAACTGAACAGATAGCTGTGCTGCTGGGGAGTTTGTTGCGCTACTTCTTCTTCCCAGCTAAAGCACTAGGAAGTGGTGAAGGGCGAGCGTTTTTGGGGGACTGTCTTATGTAATTTTGACGTTCGAAAAGTGCTGATTCTCAGCCTAGTTTGAATAAATGTCATTTTTTTTTAATTTTGAATTTTGTACATCATCATCATCATCATATCAGCCGAAAGACGTCCACTGCTGGACATAGGCCTTCCCCAAGCACCGCCAGTTCGACCGATTCTGTGCTTCTGAACATACTTATACATAATTATTTATCTCGCTAGTACCCACAGTTCGGTCGTCGAAAGAATACGTTTTTGACACCGTCAGTTTCATACTAGGTAACGAATACGTGATTTGCGATTTTTATCCTTATTACAACTAGAAATACATAGTTCAACTGACTATCATTTTATACAGCGTTTAACAAAAACCCTGTCCAACCCGACTGCGAGTCTATTTATGTGGTAAAAATTAAAATTCTCCACTTTTTTGCAATGGGGAAGTTTATATGGGGCGCGGGCGGACGTCATTTAGAGCGGGTGTCTACAAGTAGTAATTGTCCCCTGTTGAAAATTTACCAATCTTTTATTGAATTTGGATTATTTTGGTACCAAAAAACGTGAATTTGAAATAGCAATAACTTTTTATTTTCATTAATAATAAGTTTTTTATTATTTTGTGGTAATTTTATTGCAGTACCTGTGTGCCCTTTTCGGATCAGACAGGGTTTTTGTAACACATTGTATAGCGTTGGTCTCACCTGACATTAGTGATGGTCATGTTGGAAGCTCCAGTCGCGTGGATGTCCTTGAAGCTGGCGCGATACCCATCAGGCCCGCCACCCAGAGCGATTGACAGCTCATCTATCACGATTGGTTCCGACTGGAAAGTTAATAAATGAAGACTTGTCAGAAGTTTTCGATGTAGTTAACTATAATGCATATTACCTATAGTTTTTATGATTGAAATGAAATTATGCAAGGACTGAGAAATACGAAACATGGTGGACAATTTATTAACCATCTAAGCTCTGACTGACAGTGTAAATTAGATTCGATTTACGAAAAAAACTTGGAATTGTTATAAATGTTGGTTTCCAATAACCAAAATAATGTTCGTCCAATTTGTAAGCTATTTCCTGAAAAGAGTATACAATGTGGAGACTACAATACAACATAAAATTTAAATACTGGCACTACTAATGTTTAAGAGTATTTTGGAACTGTCAAATAAATCCTAGCTTCGAAAAAAAAAACGAGTTTTTCAAACAAATTAAATGTAATGTGAGCCGGATCCACCCTAAGCCTATAAATTCCGTTTACCCAACTAGGCATTGGGTGAATTCTCGGGCATACATTACAGAACATCCACCTTAGGGTGGATTTTTGGGGTGGATAACTCAAATAGCCCGAGCCGACTATGGATTTGACCGAGCTATAATGACTAAACTATTGAATATATTCAATTGAATTTTCGTATACAGAATGGGAACGTCATTATGGACACACCGTTTAATTTATTGTTGTATTGTCGTCTCCACCTTGTATATTGGTATAAATATTCTTTACCTCTTCAATGCCAAGCTCGGGCGCACCGCCCTTCATATATTCGATGAGCGAGTTGAAGCTGCGAAGCAAGCATGCGTCCACGTTGGGGTCCCGCCGGGAACACCGACCGCCGAATATGTCTGAACAAAGAAATTTCTAGATTTAAGTATTACCTAACATCATAACATTACGAGTGGTGCACGGTCGTAAGTAGGTACACCCACATTTCGCCAGTTAGGTATGTTTATGATTCATGACTTGATCATCACTTACCATCAGGTGAGATGCAGCCCAAGAGCAACTCCGTTGTGGTAAAAAAATATATAATAAGTACTACATAGCTTAAGTTCTAATGGAAAATGTCGTGAAGAAAGTTTTGAGTATGAATGTCGATGGCTATAAGAGTAGGGGAAGACCTAAGAAACGATGGATGGACTGTGTGAAAGATGATATGGCTAGAAAGGGGGTGACTACCGAGATGACGACTAATAGAGAAGTATGGAAAAAAGGGACATGTTGCGCCGACCACAAATAAATTGGGATAAGGGCAGGAGAATGATGACATAGCTTAAGTTCTACCAGGTAATTTTCCAACGAATCCTATAAAACATTCATGTGTTTTGATCGAAGACAGATTCCAATGAACAATCAAAACGAGCTTTAATTAATGTGTCACCCTCCACACCAACGGTACTCATAAAAAAACATTCCATAAACAATGTTTCACGTTATTTTATTAGTCAGCTGATATGCTAATTAGGCTTTCGTTAGTAATATGGCGACTATCATATATATTAGTATGCTGTTGGCACCATCTAACGGTAGCCAGGCATTGACGTGGTGAAAACAATAGGAACTGATACTTCATAGATAGACAATACAGGCGTCAGGTAAGCCTTGGGAGCGATCGTGCGATTATGTTTCTATAAGGAGGCTCTTTGTTCAACTTTTAATGATGAGTGACCGTTTGATAACCACGGATATGATAGCGGTGGAGAATGGGCCATCTCTTTCTGAGAAAGGATGTCATTCATCGGCTTTCTTTAATCGTAATGAAAGATGAATGACGATGCAATTCAATTATCGGTTCAAATTGAAACAACGTACGATGATAGGAGCTTCTATTACACCCGTTCTTTATCACTACACACACTCACTACATGCACACACACACACATCTCATACTCACTCACTACACATACACTCAAACCCTACAACGGTCGTGAAAGCAATCAGTCGCACTAACGTTCGTCGATCAAAAGTTTCGTCGTGCCATCGTTTGTCGTGAAAACAATATGTCGCGCTAACGTTCGTCGAGCTGATGTGCTGTCGCACCGCTGATGGCTGATGGTCGACCTATCCTACTGTCGCTCCAGCATTTGTCGCGCATTTGTTTGTCGCAACTTTGATACGGAGTCACATTTATTCACCTCACCGCACAGTTAAACGTTATTTTCCTACATAAATAATAAATCCTGTTTTCTTTTACACCATTTGCTTATTGTTGAAGCGTCCTCCATTTTGTATAATATGGGTTTGTTGTTGTTGCGGAGAATCACTGACTCCTAAGACACAGGCACATCACCTAGTTTAGGAGTCAGAGTATTAAAATTATTGTGACCTAGTTATAAGCCTTTTATAGAGCATAGGCCTTGGATTTTGTAATGTGATGGCTTTTGGCGAAATAAAGAATTTATTTATTTTATTATTTATTTATTGATACTCAAAGTCGATGACCGGAAAATCCACAAATTGACTAAATTGTAGAGTCAAAAACTAAATTTCTTAGTAATTGATTACAATCTAGCCTAAAGGACTAATATTAGAGGTATGAGGAACAGGGTGTAAAGTTCACTCATCCACCATAGAAAAGGGAGGATCCTCCGGCCAGACGGGTGTTGTGTCTGGCGGGCAACTGCCCATATGTTGATTTCGGATAGTCTTATCTATGTTTTTCGCTTGGTAAACTCTAACTGCGAGATGCAGGAATTGTGTGACGTCATGTCTTTTACTGCGTAGTTTTATGTCGCGGTGTAACCGCTACATCACTCCCCTCCGGAGACCGGAGGTCGATAGTGGGCTGAGTCTTGGATCTTGCGATGCTTCACAGTGCCAGCTGTGGTTCCAGTGAGTCGGAACCGGGTGCCGCTCAGTTCACAGTGGGTCGGAACTGTCTGCAGTGATTGCGGCGATGGTGATTGTGGTTCCAGTGAGTCGGAACCGGGTGCCGCACAGTTCACGGTGGGTCGGAACTGTTTGCGGTGATTGTGGTGATTGCGGTGATTGAGGTGATTGCGGTGATTCCCCAGTGAGTCGGGGTGATGTGGCTGAGGTTGATGACCAGGAATGCGCGTTCGCTGCATGCTGGTGGTCAGGATACCCGTTGAAGCCGTGGGTGCTGGCTGGCTGTGTGACTCGCCTCACGAAAGCTTGCGGGAGTGATGATGATGACGTCACGCTGAAGTAGTTGCACGAAGGCTGCGTTGACGTTCATACTCGGGGTCACCAATTTAGAAGTATGAGGAACAGGGTGTAAAGTTCACTCATCCACCATAGAAAAGGGAGGATCCTCCGGCCAGACGGGTGTTGTGTCTGGCGGGCAACTGCCCATATGTTGATTTCGGATAGTCTTATCTATGTTTTTCGCTTGGTAAACTCTAACTGCGAGATGCAGGAATTGTGTGACGTCATGTCTTTTACTGCGTAGTTTTATGTCGCGGTGTAACCGCTACAGTGTCAATTTGCTCTTTTGCACAATTTCTTAGCACTTTGTTAGGGTCTGATAATTGAATAAAACACTTTGTTCATACAATACACAGTATAGCACAGCATTGTTACTATTATTCATTCACTTACACACAAACACTTTTTTAAGAAAAATGTACCTAATGATAAATGAATACATACTGCTAAGATGCTATTAGCGAAAAATTGTATCTTCATGTGCTCATGTGCTGATGTGGGTAATGAAAGAAATGAGTCATAGAAACAAATGAAAGTTTAATATTGAAACTCCTTTCACTTTGCAATCATGTTTAACTGTCAGTAGGTCTCTTGAAATTGTACTCAGAGGCTAAATTAATACCTAGAGGTGTTTGTGAAAAATTAACTGTACTTTATTATATTTGTTTGTAGCAAAGCAAGGGCTTATTACATAACATAACATCACGCTTTCTTTCACCGAAGGGTTGGGCAGAGGTGTACAGTACACCCACATTTCGCCAGTTATGTTTAAGTCCCATATAATACGGGGCGAGCCTATTGCCATCAAACGGGCACAAATCCAGACTCTGGCCTGCTACCAAGAAATTCCATAAAGAAAAACCCAATAGAACTTTGCCCAAACTGGGAATCGAACCCATGGCCTCATGCTCAGTAGTAGCACTTGCGACCACTAGACCAAACAAACAGTCATTACAGTCTAAACTAAATAGAATTTTCGCCATCGTCATTTTGGAGTCGGTCAAAACTATGTATAAAGGCCTATAGCCAGCGGCTGAACGTGTCAGAAATAATTTAGTTTTTTAACTGGTTGTGAAGTAACGGATCGTTGTAATGCACCTGCCGGTCGATGACCCAGCGCGGGACCTTGTCCGCGAAACTCGATCTCGCAAAAACCATATACTGTTAGCTCTGGTACACTTTATCGGTTTATAGAAGGTGCACCTTCACGAGCTTCGAGCCATGTTGCTACAATGTAATCAACATGGCCCAGGGTTATTGTAGAATCCATATTTGTAAACTCGACTTAACTAATTTAAGATTAGCAAGCGATTTTGCAAGTTTATTATGAAAATTTGTAAAGATGTCTGCTCTGAAGCAGTTTGGCATTTAAATGGCAATGATCTAAATGACGATTCTACTTTCTTTTTAAATCTACATACTTTCAGTCTCAATACCTTCTTTGATGACAGTAAGAAGGATGAAATTGTGTATTAATAGCTCTATAGCCGCCTGGTTTTACTAAACTTGGAGATCAATTGAACATTACCCTAGAATCTTTTGCTGTATCAGTCTTAGTTCAAGGTATAGGTACCTACTAAATAAAGAAGAACTGAGACAAAGACTGGCTGATAATACTAGCCTCGGAAGCACTGAATCAGACAGAGTACGTACACTGACCTCAATAGAAACCTAAAATTATATCGTTGCATGTTAACAAAACCTAATGTACGCTAACAGGTAATACCAAGGTATTAGAGTCAATGTTATGTACCTGATTATATAACTGGCAAGGACAAACTAGTGTACTTACATATTTAGGACGGATATGGCGCTGCAAGTAAATGACAACTTAACAAGTGTCACGCTACTTAGTTATGACTTTAATTAATAGCACTTTAAAGATATTTATGCTTTAGATGCAGGTATAACTAAGCTGTTTATGGTTATTTTATTCTATCCTTCGCTTTTAAAATAATAAAACTTATGTTATTATAAATCTTGCAGACGTGCAAATTACCTCCGTGGATATTAAGAACATTTATCCTAAAAGTTGACAATGTCGCAAACAGCTGTCAAATATTTACCTGTTTTGATTAATTTGGCAATATTACTGTACGTAAAATATAAAATATCGCTAACTAGTGAATCAAAATATTGATTCAAGAGCAAGCGAAGCGAGCTCGATAATTTTTGCGTCTCGCCTCGAATTGGATAAGTTTTATTTTGTCCATTCATACAGAAAGAGTGACTGTAACTGTGTCGATTTAAATACAAAGAAGCGATAGAGTAGGATGCAAGAGCGATGCAAGCTGGATAATGTTAGCACCTCTAAGGCCTATTAAATTTTTCGGAAATAGGAGTTCGGTACCGACTTTGTCGACTAATGTACAGGAGCTTTAGAATTCAGAGGTTGTAGAATCAAAAATTTTTGGATCTCGCCTCGAATAGGTTAGGTTCTCTGTTATTGTGTTAAGTGTTTTTGTTTTTTTTTTTTTGTTCTGAACGTTTTTACGGCTCCCGGCGCCCATGTTCGGGATAAAATGTGTAAATCAGGGTCCCCAGCTATCTACGTATCAAGTTTCATCACAATCGGTTCAATATTTTTTTCATGAAGAAGTTAGATATACCTAATACCTAAATATACACATGCACACTTTCGCAGTTATCTATACTAATATACTAATATTATAAAGCTGAAGAAGAAGTTTGTTGGTTTGTTTGTTTACTTGAACGCGCTAATCTCAGGAACTGCTGGTCCGATTTGAAAATTCTTTCAGTGTTAGTTAGTCCATTTATCGAGGAAGGCTATAGGCTATAAATCATCACGCTAAGACCAATAGGAGCGGAGCACTAATGAAGAATGTTTCAAAATCGGGGTTTTTGTTTTCATTTTGAGAGCTTCCGCTGCGTGCGCTGCGTAAACGGTGAAAGTTTCGTAAAAATCATGTATGACAGAATTATTCCCCTTTAAAAGTTCTCAAAAAAAGTCCACGATAGCATATGTCTATCTTTTAAGGTTGGCTCACTATAACCGTTTTTATGCTAACCAAATTTGTTCTAAAATAATGCATTATTTGCAAAAGTGTTTTTATAAACATGACATTAATCCTTAACCAAATAAAAAAACAAAATTGCTCTTTGCATCATTCGATTTCAATGAATATCTTAGGAGATATCGCAGTTTTAAAATAACATCGCAGCAAAATAATGATCAAGTACTACGCGCGCATTTATGATGGCAACAGGAGCAGTGGTGGCTCAGTGGTATCGGCCCCGACTTACGTGTTGTAGTAGGTCGTGGGTTCGAACCCCAGCAGGCGCTTTACTTTGTGTAAATAATTTCATCACCACTGCTCTCAAAACGGTGAAGGAAAACATCGTGAGGAAACCGGCGTCTTAGAACCAAAACTTCGAAGACGTGCGACATCTACCAACCCGCACTGGGCCCGGGTGGTGCATTACAGCCCACTCCCTCTCATAGAGAGGAGCCCTGTGTCCCAGCAGTGGGAACAGTAGGTAATAGGCTGATTGTGTATGTTATGTAAGGCAGTCATGAGGGGGAAGGGCGGTGGCCCCAGTTAGCTCTGCGAAATACCATGCCGCGCAGCTCAGACGCGTACGCCAACCGCTCAGCGCTGACATCTGAAGTTCATACGTTTCGGCTGTCAGTGCCGATGGTCAGCGTGCGGTCAGCGTGACTCTAAAACCAGCCTTAGGAAACGTTTTTTAATTACGCCAACCGCTCAGCGCTGACAACTGAAGTTCATACGTTTCGGTTGTCAGCGCCGACGGTCAGCGTGACTCTAAAACCAGCCTTCGAAACGGTTATGCTCAGCGAACTACTTTTTAAAGTTTTTCCAAATTATCATCGTATAAAATAAATACTTTTAGATGAATAAGTTAGTTATAATAAGTTTTGTTTTAATTTAGTTATTTTTGTTGATTTCCTTATCTAAATAGATACATTATTTGATTTTGTAGTATTTTAGGGTAATTCAATCGCGGGTGAAAGTTAGTGTTAGCCCAAAGTAACTATTCCACGCGGACGAAGTCGCGGGCAGAAGCTAGTACTTAATATTAGTAGAGATACTTAGGTAGGTCAGGAGTTCAGGACACGTGTAGAAGGCAGAGCTCTACATCTCTAGAGAATTAAATCATCTTTTATATTGTGTAAGTAGGTACACAATTATGTTTTTTTTTCTGTTTCAAAACTTCCGCGCGCGCGTCCTTTGTCACCTTGCGCCCCTAGGCACGTGCTTAGTGTGCCTCAGGGATAATCCGTCTCTATTCAGTATACTAGTTAGCCGTATTTCTTATTTCCATACAGTAATATTGCCAAATTAATAAAAACAGCGAAATCTTTGACAGCTATTTGCAACTTTACCCAGTTTCTGTAAACGCTCTTAAATTGTTTGTGGATGGAGAAGAAAAAAAAAAATCCAACCTAGTCATTGTATCACGAGGTGTCCCTCAGGGCTCCGTTCTGGGGGGTTCAGGTTTTCTTCATCCTTTCCTAAATGCCTTGATTGAGTAATGAGTATATTAAAATACGAATAACTGACACAACACTAATAATTTTTGCTGACGACACTAATGCAATAAAGTATGCAGATAATATAAGTAATTAAGAATCTAAGTTTAATACTGCATTAAAAGCTTTCGAAAACTGGTTTGGTACAAATAGTTGAAAGTTCAAGTCAACGGTACGAAATAACGATTGTGGTAACAATGTCGAAGTAGTAGATAATGTTGAATTCTTAGGTGTCCACAATGACACGTTTTTAAAACGCCTGCTACACGGTCGCCAATCGCATCCCGACAGGGTGACCTTGGTGGCTTACAACCGTGTAGATGATGGTTTACGGCCAAACGTTGAAACAAGTTTCTCGGTCGCCAACCAAGGTCACCTCTGTCGGGGACGCAGTTGGCAACCGTGAAGCAGGCCCTTAAACTGAAAGGTTGAGACATTGTCTATAAATAAGTCTGTTAGCTAGTTTTTTTTAAAATACTGGTTAATGAATTTAAAATTTAAATGCAATGTTGGTGATTAATTTACTGTTACTGAATTATTGACATTTATTTATTAGTGTTATTGATACATTTTAAATGAATACTGAATTTTAAATATTAATGTAATGTTATTTTTTATTTATCATCACTGTTATATTTTCAACATAATGTATTTTGTTATGTAATATATGACTTTATGACTTAGGTAAGTTTTTGATGAAATGCAAGCAACTGCAATTTACGTTTCGCTTTCGACAGTTAAGCAATAAGAACGAATGCTACGAATGTGTCTACGGTGTACAAGAGTGTTAACGATGTTAACGATCAAGACACTGTTGGTTGAGCAAACTGTTTATTAGAGTAAATGATGGTAAAAAGTATGTTTGCTACATCGAACGACGTAGAAGTTGCCAATGCCATAATATTATGATATTTATGACATTTTCTAGATGTGTTTGATGATAATTTAGACAGATAGTTTTGTCAACCTCCGGAAAATTAGCAAGCTAACAGAGTTAAGATCGATCTTCGATCTTAACTCTGTTAGCTTGCTAATTTAAAAAAAAATATTAAAGCAATTTCGAAACAGCTTCAAGAAAGACCAAAGAGGCGATGGATGCATTTGTGAAAGATGATACAGGTAGAAATGGCGGGGTAATTGCGTAACACGCTTACAGTAGCAATGAATTCTTTTTGACAGTTCAATAACATTCATTGCGTTATTTACGTTGTTGAGCATGAAGCAATGGATTAGCAATAAATCCTTAAAAATCAGATTGTGATTAAACGCAATTATGGTGCTGGTGGATAATTATTGATATGCTTAAAAACTGAGATGTATAGAAGAAGAGACAAAACAAATTGGGATTAGAAGGATTATAGGGATATTGTTACTGAAATAGTACCAATATTTATTTTATTGGTGAAGACAGCAGTCATTGTGACTCGTGAGACAGAGGAAACGACATACCGACACGCATGATCAAAGGTGCACGACTATGAAATCATTACAATTAAATATGTAATAACATCCGACATATTATATGATAATTTATAGATAC
Organism: Conistra vaccinii; assembly: GCA_948150665.1. Taxonomy (NCBI): domain Eukaryota; kingdom Metazoa; phylum Arthropoda; class Insecta; order Lepidoptera; family Noctuidae; genus Conistra; species Conistra vaccinii. Next base: position 8,607,477 of record OX411317.1, on the reverse strand, counting down.
TCAGATAGACCTAACATTATAATAATAAAGCTTTGTGTGTTAATTTTAATTATAAATAAAATATTGACTAATTAATTCTGAAGATATATGTGTGTTTCGAATTTGAAAACCTTAATGCATTCGCCCTTGTCGTGAGAAAAACATGTAATAGTTTACTTTGAAAAATTTAAACCAGATTTCAGAAATAGCTTTGTATAACACATGGAAATCATGAAAAAATAACTGTTCTTTAGTAATCGACTCGTAGAGACCTTTTTTAATGAACTTTGCTCGCAAACTACATAATATGTGCGCTTTTATAATTTCTAACGTGACCATATTATCGTAGACGTTCACGTCCATAAAGTGTATATACGTGCACGTTATCGAGTACGGAAAATTCATCATAATCAGCCTATAATGTTCCCATTCCTCTCTTCGAGAGAGAGCCTAGTGGGCTATAATTTACTACGCGGGCCCAGTACGGATGGGTAAATGTCACATATCTTCGAATTTTTGGTTCTAAGACATGTCGGTTTCCACACGATGTTTTCTTTCACCGTTTTGAGAGCAGTGGTGATGAAATAATTTACACAAAGTAAAGCGCTTGTCAGGGTTCGAATACGATCTATAACACGTAGGTCGCGGCCGGTACCATCTGGGCCACCACTGCTGCTTCATATACTGCCATACATTTTACTTCCCTGTGTTATCGTGACTTGACGATATTATCGTGGAAGTTCATGACAATACCGTAACGATAGTCCAGTCTAATGTTATATTGCATGTTTTATTTCGTAGATGGTCGTCTGCTGACATTAGTATTGCTATTGCATCGCACTGTCATGGCGTCTGTTCGTGCACAGCCGTTCCTATTACTCAACCACCATAATACGCATTTCTATTACTTTCCTAGCCTTCCGTATTTAACGTTGACTTTACGTAATGAACAATTTGTGATCTTATAATATTATAGTTGTTACTTATATCATCATGTTGTGCTCTATGGGGATTAATCGTATCACGTTTTTTTAATATTCTATGTTGTTGTTTATTCCCTTTTTTATTCTTTAGAAAGCTTACAGTCTACCTATTTATACAGCGTGTAACAAAAACCCTGCCCGCTCCGTGAGGGTGTTGTTAGAATCGGTACATTTCTGGAGAAAAAAAAAAACGCCGATTTTTTTTCAATGGGGATTTTTGCTGGGTTATTACATGGGGACGCGGGCAGCCGTCGCTTAGCGGGTGTCTACAAGTCATAACTTATGACGCCTGTTGAAAATTTTCCTATTTTTTATGGATTGGTGGTAATTTCGGTACTAAAAACGTGAATTTTAAATAGCAATAACTTTTTGTTTTCAACAATAATAAGTTGTTTTTATCACTTTTGGTAATGTTATTGCAGTAGGTACGGTACCTATGTGCCCTTTTCGGATCGGACAGGGTTTTTGTAACACATTGTATAGGTAAATATAGCGTTTACAATTGCCATTTAAAAGCTTCCACAAATTAAAGAAAGATTATTATGTGATGATGATGTTCATGGGTCTTTCGTAGAGGGCTGAGTTATATTTTCATGTCACCTAAACGTCATCGTATCTGCAATCTGAGAAGTTTGACCTTTACTAAAATTACCTACTGCTACTGTATTTCAGAATTCATGTAAACGAATGTTACCTTGCGCACGTACAACATACACAAGTACATTTTCAGTTCAAATGTTTTGTTCTACTTAACTTTTATGCTAATTAAGAAACTCGTGCATAAAATCATCATTATTTTAAGATTATGAATACAACTCATTTGTGTAGTTTTCAGTAAAAATATTTTTTATTCGTTTGTAAATATTACAAAAAGGCCTTCGGTTTCTAAGTGGCTTTTTTAATTTACTTATTCTATTAATACTTAATAAGTACGCCTAGTTCATCACGTAAAAAAAAAAATTACGAGGCCTGCCTTGTCTCGTAAATTAAAGATACTTTTAAAATCAGTTTAGTCAGTCAAAACATTTCTCACAAAATCTTTATTTTACTTTCGTGATCTATCAAGAATCCTCTCAAACTTTCATATGGCAAAGTACATAAAACACCAGTAGGTAGTATTTTTACCTACAGTAAAAATACAAGCTGCGTGCAAACCTGCCCCTGTAGTGTTAACCTACATAGTCCTAGTTTATTCAAACAAGTTACACCGCAAATATCAAGGGATAATTTTATCCGACTGGTTTTATAATTTCTGATTATTGTTATTTTTCTTTGTGGCTGACAGGATTTGATACTCCTTGGTTCAAATGAAAGTGCCAGAAAAAGGTGCGAGTGAAAGTGTTTCGACTTTCTCGTAATGGTCACGTTTATTAAGTAAATATCAATTAATATCTACTTGTTATTGATACTTTTTATTAAGGGCTGATTTCAACGTAATTCTCGAAACTGTTTCTTAAAAAAAAAAATGTTTTTATGTTTCGAAAACAAGAGTTGTTGCATGGAATGCAACGACTCTTATTAGTTAGTAATGCAAAGTCCTAGAATTAAATAAAAAGCAAAATATTTACTGTGTTACCGTTATTATCTAATTTTAACCGCGATATCTGAATCGCACTCTAATTTCTCCGATCTCATTAACATTTGCCTGTCATGCTTTTGACCTCTAAGGAGGTTGAATATTGACGCACAAACCGGTATTGGCTGTTGGCAAAACGTTATATTTTTATTTTATTTTTTCTGGTAGGTACTCTTATTTGCTTATACTTTCGAAGTGGATCCGCGGAACTCATTAGCATTTACTAAAATAAAAACTGTTCACTTCCAGATTATTAATCTATTACCTTTGATCATTTTAGTAAGGTAGGTACTGTATGAACAAGTGCGTGTCGCACCACGCACATTAACATTGTAGTTGAAAAACATGTTCTCCCATACATTCTAACTGCAAATGTAAGTTCGTACGCATATTGGCGATGTAAATGCAAATTTTCAACTTTTTTTTAAATAAAAAAAATGTAGTTGAAACCACAGTAAGCCCCTTCGTTTGATATGTCATTCGGTACAGTGTGCAAAACTTTTTCTATTTTCATATTTATCTCTCAAAAGTGACTCCGTGTTTGGGTCACAGAAATTAATATGCGGTACCAAATAAAAACTTAATCGGTCCATTCGATTCGGAGTAAATTGACTGTGACGGATGGACAGACAGGCAGACAGACACACGAGTGATCCATAAGGGTTCCGATTTTTCATTCGGATATACGGAACCCTAATAATAATAAAGTAATGCAATAAATGTATTAACGAATCTATTTAAAGATATTCTTATCCAGCTCGAATGTTGAGGTCTTCGATCAATAATGGTTGAGGTACATAGGGACTCATAAGAAAATTCAGTCATAACATCAACACATTTTCAGCGAATGAAATTCGTTAGTAGGCAGGTATCTAGTAAAATGCGGAAGCTTTAAAATGGCAACTTTGCGTGCTATTGTTAATTATTGACCTATTTGAGACTAAACTTTCCGAATAAATATTAAAATAAAGATTAGTTTAAATTATCAAATCGAAATTAATAAAAATAAATAAAAAAAGCTTTTTCTGATCATTATAAGTATCTACCAAAAGCATTGAAGGGAATTCGCATAATATTTAATTCCGTTTTATTAATCACAGATTTTCTGAAAAGAAACCAACATGATGCTATTGTTCATAAACAACAAAATCAAATGACACAAATAGTAACACTCGTTCGTCTACTTTCTTCTATCTACTTACGTGTATTTGAAGTTCCCGATGCTGTCACAGCAGCGAAGAATAATACTAACACTTGGTAATGCGCCATTTTAAAATTAAAATAAATATTACAATTAAACGTGAAAGAACGCGCTTTCGGAGTATTCCACGTTTGAATTTTTGGAATTGACAATTTAGTTTTTTTTTATAGCCGACGGCGAGCGTCCGGCGCGTGCTGCCTCGGCGGAAGCAATGGTGTCGTAGGCTGAACCCTCTCCAAGGCACAAGATGCGTTGACCGCAGCAAAGGTTTCTTTCTATACAATTTTGCGGATGCGGTTTTTTTTTCCTTTTGTCGCGAAATAACATTTGAACGACCTCACATTTCACTTTCTTTTGTTTGTGAAAAATGTTATCAATGTCAATTGTTTTTATTGTTATCCCAGGCTAATAAAAAATTTCAGTAAACATAAAAATAACACACCATAAAGCAGTAAAAAAATATATTTTTACTCTTTTGTTGTAATAATATTTTTTCGGAATGTTCTTCTGTTTTATATCCACTTGTGAATGTGCACGTTGTCACAGTACACTAAAGATGTAGGTATTTCAAATACCTAATTAATTAATATGTTTCGCCCATTTAATTAATTAAGTACATAGTCATTTCTAAGTACAAATTTGAATAATGAATATCTAGTATTAAATTATCTAAGTAGTATACTCTGCTGGTCGGTACAAACGGAGCTAGGCTTCCGACAGTTAAAAAACTTTGACTCGAACTGGACTGGAAATTACTTGACAGTTTGACACCTGTCATTCCTTTGCAATTAGGAATCTCTCCGGGAATATAATTGTCACTGAAATGGTTTTAAGACGATACATTTATCTCTAGTGTAATGGATCTTCATCGCAATCATTTATACCATGCCTTCATAAAAGTACCCAATTCCGTGTGTTGAATCTGAATCGAAGGCGAATTATTCGATCGTTAACTTACGCCAAAGCTCGGACACTTTCAGAATAATTGAGCGATGAGAACCTTTCAAAAATCATTGTTTCAAGAAATGAGAAAGACTCGATTGTGATTTGATTGTGACAAGATTGTGATTTATTATTGTTCGATGTTACGCATATCGTTTGCGTATCATGAGATCAAGATAAGAAAGGGAATATTGACCTCGCACCATTTTGTGAATTGTAAAATTCTGACTGTCAAGGTCATTCCTACTTAAGGCTCTCGTAAGCCGGCGCGACGCATCTCTAATGAAACAATTTCTAAGAAAACATTACGGTAGAACAATTACCGGTGTCAACCGAGTACCGGTCATACCAGTCTGGACGAGCCATTATTCTTTGTTAAACATATTCGAAGTTTAATTAATAAGTGCAAAAGAAGAGGAAGAATGAGAAGGACCAAATGAAGCAAAAAGCAAATGTAGAGAGCACGTAGAGACTAACAAGTAACCAGCACTTTAATTTGGAATGGATAAACGAAAAGTCAACGCACATCAACTCATTACCACTGGTTTCAGCTTTCAGGAAAGCATATTATATCTAACAAATAATACCTTCAAGTAAATAGGAAACAGCAGCGAAACGGGACACAAAAAACATATTACATACTGATTGCATGTCCGTTGTAAATTAATCGATATTTCATATTAACGACTTTCCGAAACGATTCTCGATACAGCCAAATCGAATCTCGGTACCGTTACCTACTACCGGTTTGAGTGCATTCGTGACGAGTAATATGTCGGTCATGTTTTTATGTGAGCCTCTTGATCTAAATATATTTTTATTATTTGTAATTTCTGCAATTTTAGGCTGAATTTAAGAATAATGAGTCACACTCACTATAGAAGTGCTTTGTGTATCTGAAAAGATGGCGATAATTGAAACGATTCGCATTAAGTTTGTTCCGTTAAAAATTCAAGCGAATAATTATAATTATTGACATTTCTTGCAAACGCTGAAATGAGATATCTATTAAATATAAATATGTATCAATCAATACAATCATCTATTTGATTGTATATAAGTAATAGAATAATATTAAGTATTTTTCCAAAGAAGTAACTAGCCGTTTGTCCTTTGTTTAATTTAACATTAGTTAATATGTAATTCCTTCTTTACTTTATCATCAAGACGATGATTCATTATAATATAAACAATGGAATTTGAATAATATGTGGGAACGTATAGGATTCATTTTGGATGTGTCACCCTCATAGAGTAGGTACTACAAAAAATATCCTGAGTAATCCTGACGATTTTTATTGATGTAAAAGTAAGTACATATTACTATTAAGATATGGTAAACAATATTTAAAAATTAAAGAACTCATCTTCATCATATTTATCATTGACAACTACCGGTTTTTTAAGAGAAGACAATTTGAAGCCAGTCTGTTGAATTTGATCAACTTTAGGCAACTCTTGCTTTATCAGTTCATCTACATTCAGCTTATCTAGTTCTTGTTGCACTCTCTCCTTCAGAGGACCTTCGAAACCATCCATAATCTGGTATCTCAGAAGATTTGGTATAACATTTACAGCAAATTCAATGACGTAATCCATAGTGCCAGCACCGTTACACCGAATTTGAATGTTCCCGATATCAAAATCAATGTCCCTGAATACAGGAGTTTTTCTGGTATCAAGCGGTTGTGCCAATATTATTCTAGCACTAAGGTATTCTATTGTGAAAGATGCGGTACCAGCTCTATTCATAAGGCCACCTATTGCTCCAATGTCCCATTGAGTTCTACCTTCAAGTTTTTGAGTGCCGATTTCAAAGTCTGCCACTGCCGTATTGTTCTCCATCTTCAAAGTAATGTTACCAACTCTTTGGAAAGAAGATATTCCAGTAAACCAGGTGTTAGTCAAATGGATAGTGAACACGCTCACGCTGGTATTGTAATCTTGAACTCGGTATGGATCTAGCTTCATGTCACTTACTTTATTTCTGAGATCACAGATAACCATGTCTAGCGGAGAAATTGAGTTAGGAAACTGCAAATCGCCAGCTACTTCTTCAAGTTTTTTGTTTATTTCGGCTCTGGCTTTAGGGTAGACTTCCTTGAGGATAGATGGTAAACTGGAGTCAAAGATGGAAGCCCCTCCATTATTGATAAGACTCTGCAGCATGCCACCAACAAAACCTAAGTTCTGAAAGTTGGTGGCAATCGAGCTGAAACTTATATCAACGTGTATATCTTGTGCTCGAAGTTTTCCGTCGCGTTCAACGCCAACATTAGCTTTTGCTATTATTTGCAAGCCAGTGATGTCAACAGTGAAGGGTCCCTTAGACGAGCCGAACCACGACGATATTGAGTAGTTGCCTCGAGCTTGCAGTGAGTCTATACTCAGTGCTGCTGTGACCTGAAATGTTAATGATAAGATATTATTGATAAAATCCTAACTAATATTATTAATGCGAAAGTGAGTTTGTCTGTTACGCGCCTTCACGCTAAAACGCAAGCAGTGATAGCCTCTGGTGTGACCGTCGGACTGCGAAGTCATAGGTCTCGAGTTCGAACCCAAGGCACGAACCTCTGACTTTTCGGATTCATGTGCGTATTGTATAATTATCATTTGCTTCAAAAACGGTGAAGGAAAACATCGTGCATGCCTAAGAAAAACTTCTCGAAGGCATTTGAAGCCAATTCAGAGGTCCATGGGCGGCTTTAAAAACTACACTAGGTTATAGTCGGTAACCACACAAAAAGAAGAAGATGCTAAAACGGCTAACGGATTTGGATGAAATTTGGCACGTGGGTTGGCCATGACTTGGGTTAGGGCATACTTTTGATACTTTTATCCCGATATAACCACGGGATTGAGGATTATGCAGGTGAAACCGCGGGGCAGCTAGAATTATTCTAATTAAGATGGTTTTTTACCATTTTTTTTTAAAATTTGTTTTAATTATTATTCAGTTGTACATCACATATATAACATACATAATCAGCCTATTAATGTTTCCACTGCTGGGACACAGGCCTCCTCTCTGTGAGAGGGAGTGGGCTACCATGCGGACCCAGTGCGGGTTGGTAAATCACATGTCTTCGAATTTTTGGTTCTAAGACATGCCGGTTTCCTCACGATGTTTTCCTTCACCGTTTTGAGAGCAGTGGTGATGAAATTATTTACGCAAAGTAAAGCGCCTGCTTGGGTTCGAACCCACGACCTACAACTATTAAGTTAAATGTACTACCTACAACTCTAAGTCTGGGCCGATACCACTGGGCCACCACTGTTCTCCTGGCTGGTACATCACATACATTAATAAAATAAAAATATAATGTCCTAACCTAACTAAAACTACTATATTAACAAACTAAAATATGGCGTCGAAATATTCCTCCGTATCGCTGTCGACTGGTAATGTACCCAAGAGACTGGCCGCATTGCCACGTTGTATGGTAATGCTTAGCCTCTAGCCAAGGTTAAAGCCAGTCCTTGGTCACGGGAAGTGTCAAACTGTCAACCAGCCGTTTGGAGATTTCGTTGAACAAACCATGAGCAACCATTAAAATGGTTGACTTTATTTGGATAGAGATATTAAAGACATAATATTTCAATCCAATCTATTCACACACATACATTTTACACAATAATTAGCTCTTAATGATAGAATTGCATCACAAAATATTTACCTCCAGGTCTTCAACTTTAGCATTTATGTACAAAATCCGTAGCTTACTGATACCATAAACATTAGTATTGGTAAAATATAGCGTGCCCAACGACAGAGACTGCTTCATATCTGCCACGGGACAGGGGTCAGGGATGGCGTCCCCTGGCAAGCCTACAGGGTCGGGCTGCTTGAAATGGTCTAGCATTAACATGATGTTGTCACTCAGCTTTTTCTCCCCATCAACCAATCTCTCGGTAGTATCTTCGTCTGACTCATCTGAAAATATATTCCACGGATTTGAAATGATTCGCCTACTTAACTTTTAAACTTACACATATAAATGAGCTGATGTCGAATTTCGAACGTCTTCTTGCCATATTTTTTTTTGTGGAACTATTTCGTTTCGTTCCAATATTTTTATCACATTCTCAACACATGTGATGATATTTTGAACTGTGAGTTTTCTTATGAAACGAATATCAATCACGACTATCTGAATTTTAGTCTTGCTTATCAAGCTTTAACCGTCATAAACTTGTACCTACGTCAAACAAATACGCATAAAAATCTAATATTGACTCGTCACACAAGACAAAAACCATCACAACAAGGGCACTATAATCAAATATACTTGAAAGAACGCGAAATAACGAAACGTTAATAACAATGAACAAATCCTAAATATAAGGTCCAGACCACAAATAAATATTGTGATGCACACATTGTCATAACCTAATATACTCGTAACACACCTTGAGCGTTCACTGCGAGAAGCACAAAGAAGAATATTATTTTTTCTAACCACATCCTCTCTTGGGATTGTATCAACAGTGACTAAAATTAACCAAATATATTGTTTGGCACTCGTACTCAAGTCAGGGGTCATAATTTATCAGTACAATGACTTTATCAATAGTTCCAGGGATTTCCTGTTTAATCATTTGGGATTCCTGCTAAGTGATTGGTAGAGTTACAATTATTGGCATCTTGGCAGAATTTACTAGATAGATGTTTACAAGCTTTTTCCAAGAATTGTGTCATTAGGATATAATCACGTGTTCGTTTAATTAATTAGGATGTCATTGTTAAGCCATCTGTCATTTCTTCTGTTTTTGTTTTGGATAAGAGCTTTATTTTTACAATGATAATTATGTGTAATGTTTCGTAATGTTTCGTACCTATCTTTATATTAACATTGGTATCAATAACATTCGTGTCACTTTCCTCTTTCTATTTTCAACTGTTTATTTCGTCATTTCAGGCTCCTTCCCTATTTGAATTTTCGTGGTTTTAATAAATACGCTTCATCTTTTTTTGTTCAAATATCACATTCCAAGTGTATCTTACATGACGACAGAACAGAATATAAGAATATAAACATGTGGCTTTCTTTTGAATTGACCTACTTAATAGGGAAATAATTATTGTATCTATTGATAAAACAAATAATAAAGTATCTGCGTGATTTCGTATTTCGACTTGTACTACTATGTTAAATGCTAATAGTAATCGTGCAGGCACCTGCGGTATGCACAGTTATACACTATTTGAGAATGATCGGGGTGCCACAAAACACTGTCTTTCTTTTCTAAACAGACTGTCATTCAAGTAACTTCTTTAGAATTATCTTCGCAAACAAAAGTGTGTTTTCCACTCTTACCTTTTGTATCTCGTGATTTCCTTTGAGTTGCGTGTACTTTCGTACTGTATTTAACGCCATCTATCGATGTTAATAAGACACAGAATATATAAATGTTCGTTATAAGAGACCTTGTTGAAAACAAATGTTTCTCGATTTGTTCGACCAACGAGTGTGTTTTGATCTAATGTGTATATAATACTTACTATAGATGTCGTGTTTATCGCTATTGACGTCAATAAAGACCCTAGTACTTTTGCGCATAAGAATTGGTATCTAGTGGGGATACGTGCCAAAAAATGGTAATCATTCCGGCCCTTCCGTACTCGGATTAAGATATTCGCTGTGAATAACAAATGAACGAACTTTTCAATGAAAGTTTTTAAAACGCAATGCAAACAGAGCACAGTCCTGCTGTGTTTATATTGCGTTTTAGAAACTTTCTCACACAACAGGAAATAAAAGTAGAAACACCAATTTTACTATATTTTATTCAATAAATAAGTAGATCTGCTTATTATATAAAATTAAAGGTTTTATCATTTAGGAACTACGCCTTACTAAAAGTTGAAAAACTCATCTTCGTCAAACGGCGCTTTTTCCGTCACTGAGTCTTTAAGATCTGATAATTTGAATCCTGTTCCCTGCATTTCATCCAGTTTTGGCAATTCTTGCTTTATCATCTCCTCGACATTTAGTTTCTCTAACTCTTGTTGCACCCTTTCTTTAAGAGGACCTTCCAAAGCATCCATTATTTGGTACCTTAGAAGATTTGGTAAAATATTTACTATAAATTCAAGTAGATAATCTAAAGTCCCTGCCCCATTGCACCGAACTTGAATATTTCCTACCTCAAGGTCTATGTTCCTGAATATAGGTTTTTTTCTTGTGTCAAGTGGTTGTGCTACGATTATCCTTGCACTTATGTATTCTACCGAGAATGATGCAGTACCAGCTCTTGATATAAGACCACCTACTGCCGAAATATCCCATTGAGCTCTTCCTTCAAGTCTTTGAGTGCCAATATCGAAGTCTGCCACTGCCGTATTGTTTTCTATCTCCAAAGTAATGTTTCCAACTCTTCGGAAGGACGATAATCCAATAACCCAAGTTCTGGTTAAAGACACAGTGAACACACTCACAGTGGCGTTGTAATCTTTAATTTGGTACGGATCCAGTTGCATATCACGCACTTTTTTTCGAACATCAATGATCACCATGTCTAGTGGAGAAATAGAGTTCGGGAACTGCATGTCACCAGCGACTTCATCAAGTTTAGTGTTGATTTCAATTCTGACTTTAGTGTAAGCTTCTTTTAGAACGTACGGTTTGATTGAGTCGAAGAGGAATGTACCCACTGTGTTAATGATCCCTTGGAACATTCCACCAAAGAAACCTAAGTTTTCGAAATTGACGGCGATGGTGTTAAATCCTAGATCTATTTCGATGTCTTGTGCTCGCAGTTTTCCATCTCGCTCCACACCTAGGGTGGCTCTTGCTATGATCTTCAAACCGGTGACGTCGACTGTAAACGGCCCCTGAGCCCTATTTAGCCAGGTTGACATCGTATAGTTACCGCGGGCTTGTAACACATCTATTGTCATCGCTGCGTGGACCTGAAACAGATTTGTATGGCGAATTAATATTTTTGATAACCGAATTATAAATGTAATAAAATGCAGAAACAACTCTTCGTGTTTGTACTTTGTCTTAGTTAAGAGTTTCTTTTGAGCTTCATTATACAATTGAGGTATTGCTTGTAATTTTTATACATTCATATATAACAGTCTCTGGTATCAAAAATTACATACTATATTATCACTTCTCTTATTTTCTAGAATTATGATAGGCATACGAGTATCAGGTCGATTCGATCTTTTGTGGTTTGGAACATACATTAAAAACTCTTAATTACCTCCATTGCTCCAATCTCAGCATTCACATACAAGATGCGGAACTTGCTGATGCCGTGCACAGCAGTGTTCTTGAAGTACAGCGTGCCGAACTGCAGGGATTGCTTCATGTCCGGTACAGGGTACGGGTCTGGGATCTCGGCTCCCGGTAGACCTACAGGGTCGGGCTGCTTGAAGTGCTCCAACAATTGCACAATGCTTTGACTGAGCTTTTCCTCTCCCTCCGCCAGTTTGACTGTGTCACTTGTATCTTCCTCTGAGTCTGCATCTGAAATTTTATAGCCATTCGTTTTTAGTTAGGGACTTAAGTTCTACAATCGTTTACAGTTGATTTCCTTTAAATTAGAAAGAAGAAGAAATAAATAAAATATGTTTCTCTGCGGTAAACCTGACGCAAAGTATTACAGTCATGTCATATTAGTTATCCAGCTGTTTTGGAGCCAAATGGGACCTTGTCTAAAAATATCCTGTGCTCATATCTGTAACGTGTTGTATACAGGTGCATATTTTTATAAGTTATTTTAGTATCGCCAGAAACATTTTACAAATCATTTAAATACCACTTAATAATAACTCTGGCCGACAATATTATTGATAGTAATATTTATTATGCAACCAATGCAATACAAGAGTCGATTCTACTAAAGGTCTTAGCAAACGGTTTACGTATCACTACGACTCAAGTTTCAAATGCACGTGTTAGTTTTTGCAGCTCATTAAACACTATAAGTAATATATCTTTTTCACCGAATAATCATGGAATTAAAATCTTAATCTTGATACAACACGAAGCAAAAACATCGAAACAAGGGAAATATACCCAAATATTTGTATCACACTCAAACATAACATGATATAACATATCACCATCGCAGAAACAGATGACACTGTTGATGATGAATTAGATCATCACAAAATAGATAAAAATCACAATAATAACACACCTTCACAAAAAACGGCAAGGAATAAAGAGAGGAATATCAGTTTGTGTAACCACATCTCGATAGCAAGAAGGTACTACTTCGACTGAGTAATGAATGGTTCCTGTCGAGTCCCGAGTCAGGGGTCACAAATTATCAGTGCACAGTGCAGTTATTCGTTATCTTTTTGTTTGTTGTTTCAATGAATACGGTTAGTAGATGATTAGGATAGTTTTGTGTTAATGAATGCATTTGCATGCTAAATATGATTGTGGTCCTATTTTTGTTGGATTTCGAGTAAGTTACAAACAAATTATATTTCATTGAATTAGGTAAATTGTTTATGTAGTTTGGGATAGGATACAGAGCTATGTCTTTATTTGAGTCTATAAATGCACTTTGCTCGTTTTCTTTCATGTTTAAACTCTTTCAATGGGTTCCAAGTAATCCTAGGATTCTAATTTAATTGCTTAGCTTCATGAAAACTGAAAACTCATCACGTTCTACATAACTCCTAGGTAGCTCCCTTGGGTATATCCTAAATAATTATGCTAATTCTGCATTCTTTGTTAATCTAGTGACCTAGATGACGCCTTTGGTATTAGATTTTGAATACATTTTGCATTTCCTGGTCATCCAAAGTCATCATCATCAACTGCATGGCCTTTCTCCGATTGCTTCCATTCTAACCGGATGCATCTGAATACCACTAATTTTACATGGAGTGACTGCCTATCTGACCCATAGGTACAACCCAGGTACTGGGTAATATATAGTAGTGGTAAGATACCCCTTGCCATGGTTACCTTATTACAACTTACCACTGGTTGTCAGACTTTCAGGCTTCTGACTATCCGTAAAGATTATAATGATCTAAAAATAACAGCCGGGGACCAGCGGCTTAACGTGCTTTCCGGAGCACGCCCCTCCGTGCCCAATATGTAATGGAGCCGTATTCCACATTGGGCACCCGCTTAAATGGCACCTGAGGTATTCCACATAGGTACGGCACCTATCGATATTTTTCGCAGGTGCCATTTGTGGAATAATTTGTTATTTAAAATTTTATTCCACTTATGGCACCTACGGATCAGTATCAGTACGTACTAGTGTTGGGACATTTTTTCTTTTTTAGGACCTCAAAATCAATAATTCGATTACAATCCGTGGAGAGTTTAATAACATGATAAAACATAACTTTGTTTTTAGTCATTTTAATATCACAATCAGTTTTCTTAATCACATGTATTGCAAAATCAGCCTCGAGTACCAAAAGAATTTAGAAACAAATACTTTTTAGGTTTATTTAGGATTATTTCTCTTCTTAGTAAACTTTGTCGTCTAATGATTTTTAATATGACACACATCACATAGAATAATTGGCACTTCTGGTTCTGCTCTGTAAGTGATGAATTCACAATACCTAAAACTTTAAGTAATTTATGTTTATGTATGTTTTAGTAAGTAGGTAAGTCGTTGAAGTATCAATAAATAAATAAATCAATTATTGGCTTTGGGCGGGCTCGTGGCTACAGTCCACCCGTCGTCGAGAGAATACGTTCTTGATCTTGACACTCAGTTTCATACTAACGAATATACATTTTGCGAATTTGATCCTTATTACTACTAGAAATTGTCCAACTGACAGGTGTCATTCTCGGGCGGACTGTAGCCACGAACCCCCCCAAAGCTAATTATTGAGTAAGAACTGAAAATTAAATCGATTGGTTGAACGCCATCTATATTATGTTTTAGTAAGAAATAAGAGATGATCGAGGAATCCAGTTTTCTCATCTATCGTCAGTAGCTGTATTTTGATTTATGATGTGCGTAAGCGAGTATAGATGTCGCTATCAGATGAAATTATTGACAGACACCATTTTTAGAATAGTACAGACGCCAGCATATCAACCTATTCCAATCTGTCAAATTTTCCCAATCAACATTGAATCTTATTCTTAAGCGATACATATTTTGGTATCGCCTATTTTTTCCTTTTTTAGTTGATAAAATTTTAGTGCGAAGTATGGAGCTGCTGCTTATTTTTCACAAAAAAAAGCCAAGTTCGCGGAAAATGACGAAAGTTTTATCCTAAGGTTTTTCCAATTCAAGTCGGTTCTATATTTATTTTATTTTTAAAGTAAACTAGTGTTGCAAAACCAGCTTTACATTTATAAGTTGTGACAAAAGGCATTAAAAAAGTTATTGCTTGATGAGCTAACTTTGTGTATTCTTGACGACAAGATAACCAAAAATCTATCAATGATCTTGTGTCAAATATATCCTTGAGTGCTGTTTCAGTTGACAGTTCAATAGTTTACGTCGATGCGTCGATCGTTAGTAGGTATTATTTTTAAAACAAAGCGGGAATGTTGTGACCCGGTATTTTATTTTGATGGCCCGGTACCGGGTCGCGACCCGGCAAATAGGAAACGCTGCTGTAGATAATTTTCAAAATAAAATGTGGACATTTTATAATCTTTTCTAATTTTATAGGAAACCTACGCCTTAATCCGTTGCAATTCCCTTTTCATTCATTCGTTTTGTTAGGAACCTTCTCCGGCGCACACAACAACTTACCAAAGTTTGATCACGATCGGTTGAGCCATTTCCGAGTTTTTGCGATACTAATGAACGGTAATTGATTTTTATTTAGATAGATAAGATATCTACTTACAATGATTTTCCGGTAACTGTACTAATCTACTAATCCTCTGAATATCTTACTTTGACAGAAGTCCAAACATATGTTTTGTCCTCGCATTAGTTTGACAAAAGAGAATTTCCATGAATAGGTAATATCAATAAGGAACTTAGGGAAGGAATTATTGATGAGTTAGGTAGAGTTTTTAATAACATACACTTACCAGGACATTGCTTGGCTCAAGAATCAAGTTAGTTTATTGTAATTGTATAGCAACAATATAAATAGGTTCTACGAACAGGAAAAGGTCTCTTGTCACAGCGAACTCTGTTACACATTAACACGTACATCTTGTAACTCATGCGCATTCTGAGGAAACATCTTGGAAACGTAATAATAATAGTATAAAGATAGCCCCACCACCGTATCTTTACGTTGATGTGTTGGGGCTTGCGTGCTCCGAACTCTAGGTCTGTGCCGGTAGAGTTTACTTTGCCGGAACAGGGTTAGGATGAGGAGCCAGACCAAGAGAGATACAAAAACTCGCAGGGCAGCATGTGGCGAGCTGTTGGGCAGTAGCGACCCCACGGACCCTATCTCCCGGGAGAAGTCTTGTTCCTCACCTCTGGCTTGCCTTTATTGGCCGGCTGGAGTGAATACTGACGAGGAACAAAGCTCCCACCTCATTCTTGCCTTTATTGGCCGGCTTGAGTGGAGATTCGCAAGAGCAAACGTGCTCGGAAGAAGGAAGTATTCCAGTAAATGCTCGTAGGGATCTTGACCATCTCCCGGGCTCTGGGATTATTCTGAAAGCCGTCGAATGCCTCTCCACTCCTCAAGCACCTCAGGACATGTTGCCGCCTTGTCACTATGTCACTATGTGCTAGCAACAGTTTTCGGGGATCATTATTGAGTGTGCAAGTCACCCCCTGCCATTTTATCCATGTACATAAAAAACATTGATCAGGCAGGGGCCATAGTCCTTCCATGGTTCCAGGTCACCAGTCAACTTAAGCCACCCAAACCCATAGTCTAATATCTATGTTTCCATATCCTGCTATAGTCCTGCACCGACCGGCTGTGTGTAAATCTTGGTGTCACAT
Source organism: Conistra vaccinii (assembly GCA_948150665.1). Classification (NCBI taxonomy): domain Eukaryota; kingdom Metazoa; phylum Arthropoda; class Insecta; order Lepidoptera; family Noctuidae; genus Conistra; species Conistra vaccinii. Next base: position 8,590,916 of record OX411317.1, on the reverse strand, counting down.
TTCAATAAAAGCGTCTAACGGGCCTCTGCGAGTTGGCTTCGGCCCCTCGTACGCCTTCCAAAGGTCCGGGTCCCTAGGGTCCTTAGAAATATCAAAGAAGTATAATAATAAGCATGCTAGATTCACATCTAGTAGATGATAATCAGACATAATTATTATTGTGTTGTAACAATTTTATTTCATTTGTATGCACAGTTTTGTGAATTAATTAAAAATAAAATATGAGTCTATTTATTCAAAACAATATTTCCATATGTGAGTTTGTGTTGAGAACTTGACCTCGCCTAACCCAAGAAATAATTTTCCTGTCGATCATTTGCGACGCGCGAAGGATTTCGATTCTTATTGAATGAGACTATAATAAATATGAGACTTTGAGATCCTTGTTATTGAATTTGATATAGGTCAAGTTAATTTCCAATACTTAAGTCGTGCATCTGTGATATTATTAACATCTATTCTAAACTTAAGGCAAAATACTCTATAAATATAGCCTAGGAGCTATAATTAACTAATTAATAATAATACTCATAACATAACATCACGCCAGTATTCCCCGAAGGGTTGGGCAGAGGTGTACCTATATAGTACATCCACATTTCGCCAGTTATGTTTAAGTTCCATGGAATAGGGGGCGAGCCTATTGCCATCAACCGGGAAAAAAACCAGACTCCGGGTTGCTACTGAGAAATTCCTGATGTAAAACCCAATAATACTTTGCCCGATCTGGGAATCGAAACCAGGACCTCTCAGCAGTAGTGCTTGCGACCACTCTAGATCAACGAGGCAGACAATAAATAAAAATATATTTAATAATTTAAAGATTTTTACAATTATTACTTTAAAAATTAATTATACATAATAATTCTGCCTGTAACTGTCGGTGACATTCATTTTGATAGATGTGGTGGTCCCCATACAAGGCGGTGCCTGTATCTTGGGGACCTGAGTTGTGATACATAATACTGTTTAGTGTTTTTTAATAGTGTTGATATGGGAATAGGTAATTAATTACAAAGAATTATAAAAAAAATCTAAATATAACTTTTAAATGCTCTCAAAGATAAAGTATTAAACTTAAGTTGTTTTAAGTAAGTATATCCAGAGTTTGTTAGTTCTGCGTTCTCTGTTAATCTAATGACCTCGGTGAACCTTTTATTCTGAGAAGACTATTTTGTCAAATAGATCAATAAAAATAAAAATAAAACAAAAAAATCAAATCTGTGCTCTTATATTATATACTAGAGCTTCTGCCCGCGACTTCGTACGCGTGGAATAGTTATTTTGGGCTAACGCTAAAAAAAAACCCCGATTTTGGAACATTCTTCATTGGTACTCCGCTCCTATTGGTCTTAGCGTGATGATATGTAGCCTATATCCTTACTCGATAAATGGGCTATCTAACACTGAAAGAATTCTTCATATCGAACCAGTAGTTTCGGAGCCTATTCGGTACAAACAAACAAAAAAATCTTTCCTCTTTATAATATTAGTATAGATAAGAGATTTGATTTTTTTATGTGTGTTTTTTATAAGTCTCGAACCCGTGAGAATATGCAATGTCCTATCACAGGTCATGGTCTACTCATGTGCCAAATTTCATCCAAATCCGTTCAGCCATTTTAGCGTGATAGCGTAACAAACAAACAAAAAAACCAACAAACAAACTCCACTTTCGCATTTATAATTATAGATCAAAAATATATTTTGTCAATGTTTACATATTTTTGAGGCCGATTGTACCTTCAAGTGTCTCCAAAACCGATACCAACCGAAAAAAGAAGTATTGAATTTTCTAAGAAACATGTAAGTAGGTACTTCACTTCATACCACATTAAGGAAAACCTTTTGCTTGAGTGTTTAATGGAAATTCTTCATAGAGACTAGGTTGAAATATCCATACAATAATATTGTCTTAATAACTAGTTTCCCGCTACATATTCTTAGAATAATTCCACTGGACATAATTTAATAATGTTAACATCAATATGCTAATAGTTAGACAGAATAGAATTGATTGCGATGTAAATGTGGATGTCAAGTTAAATTATAATTGCATTGTCTGTCTAACCTAAGGGTCGGGCCACACCTGCCGAACGTTCCGCGGCGGAACGCTCCGTCGCGTCATATTTCTATAGACGTAACGTTCGGCTGATGTGTCATAGGTAACTTGAAAAACATTAGGAGCGTATCAACCGAACCTTCCGCCGCGGAACGTTCGGCAGGTGTGGCCCGACCCTAAGAGCTTGCATGCGTAATGTTCAGTTCAGTCATCAGATACTAATACTAAAATTATTAATTTTCCGAGTATACGGTACATTAAGACGCAGATATATGCCAGTTCTAGACAAAATCAAACTGGTTGCTTACTTAATTGTATTTATTTTTTATTATATGACATTGATTTTACATCCTGTGATTACTTCCTCACAAACTGACTTATTAATTGTAATTTTTTAGTAGATTCGTCTATTTTTACAGTGTTTGTGAATATGTGAAGACCATGTATCTACCACATAATTAATTTATCTGTCGTTTGCTCCACTTTAAATTATTTTTACTTTATACAGTAATTTTATTTTAGGTGCATCGTATTCACATATAATTATATAAAAAATGTACCTATACAAAATATTGTAAAACATTTTAAAAGAGTAACGGTGGAGTTTCTTGCCCATTCTTCTCCATACGAAAACTACCTTTTGGAAGGGGCGGTAGAATCAATATTATATATTTTGTAAATTTTGACGTTCAAAAGTGCCTTCAAGGGCCAATTTGAAATAAATGATTTGACTTTGACTTTGACAGTGACCTTGCGTGTTCTGTACTGAGCCCACGCAACGCGTCGTACGTCCAGCCAGTAATAAGACTCAGCCATCAAGGAGCACTGTCCCAAATAAGACGCATTATTAATTTATTATACATAAAACAAAAGGTATTTTTATAAAACACGTATACTACAAGATCAATAATTAAATTACCTTTAAAATGGTGAAGGTGTCAGAAAAATATGTTTGATTCTTAGTTTTTTATTCGCGTTAGATATAACTTTACAAATTAATTTCACTATGTAATATAAACATAATCATTCCTATACAGGGTGGCAGGGACATCGACGCGAAGCCTGTTACCATGGATTCAGTACATGATTCTGAACTCTCCTGCGTTAAAATTTTTCGTCGGTTATTTAAAAAAAAATCTGCTGTTCCATACATTTTGACCGCGTAGGTATTGCACTTTTCTATGAAACAGCAATTTTTTTTTACCTTTTGAACTGAAATGTTTTTAAGCTATTGCATAGCTTTTATCGCGGGCCTTGAGCGTGGAGACCTAATCCAGAAATTTCGTAACGAAAATACTACCTAAGAAAGAGTGTTTTTTTGTATTGAAAATTATGTTTAACTGCTTGACAACAAAGTTCAAATTTACTTAAACGAATGATACGAGAGTGTTGTATTGAAAATTATGTTTAACTGTTTGACAACAAAGTTCAAATTTACTTAGACGAATGATACGAGAGTGTTGTATTGAAAATTATGTTTAACTGTTTGACAATAAAGTTCAAATTTACTTAGACGAATGATCCTTGACTATTAATAGTTAAATTAAAACCTTTTTATTAGTTTGATGTTCCCATTACGTTGTGTCAAGTTTAAAAAACTATAAATGTGAATAACAGTTCCTGTCAATGTCACCATTGCTATTTTTTGTATTCGGGTTAATATTTTACAATGCCGAGAAATTAAAATCATATTAAAATCGATGAATCTTTTTTTACCGGCAATGAACGTACTTCGCAATTGAATATGGATGAAATAAGTGAATATGTGCCAATTGAAGACAATTTAGTTGCGCAGCAGCAAACTCTTTTGTGGAATGATGATTATTTTTTGAGTCTAGCACCCGGTGAATATAACAGGCCAGTCAGTATTTTAATGGATGAACATGCGGAAGAACCATACTTTTGAAATCATTGGGAAGAACTATCTTTTCCGACAATCTACGGCGGTCATTTTCGAATATACAGAGATGGTGTTATTGTTACTCCATTTATGCAAGCTACCAGCGAACTTCGGCGTACTGATAGGCGTGCTACTGACAACAACTTTTATATATTTAATACATCGCTGCTAAAATTATGAGGTTGCGAGTTAGTAAATGTGTCAACGTTGCGTTTAAGCATGTTGGACAAGGTACTTCAATCAAATAAATATTGCACACGTTAGCGATGTTAATGTTAGGAGCTCATTTGTTGGAGATATTTGTGCGTGCTTATGCAAACTTAGAAATGGCCTACACATAGTCATGGTTTTTCATCAGCGAGGCCTATATTCGTCAGAGAATTTTAACACTGCATAGAATATTGCAAATATAGAATATTGCGGGGCGGCGACCATGGGCGTCGCCAAGGGGGCGCTAGAGATTCAAAAATATATCTATAAAGCCAATTCTCAAACTCGCATCATGCTTTTTCTATCCTCCATATATTAACTTGCCCCCCCTTAGGGATAGGCTGGCGGCGACCCTGCGCTGGCACGGCGGGTTCGTTCACACTGTGGGCGCGATCACGTCCCGTCCCGCCGCGAATTGAGAGAGAAAGAATGAAAATAAAGTAAACAGTTATAAGTTAAAAGTAACTAAGTTTGTTAAAGTAACTTACTTATAACTTATTAGTTACAGTTATAAGTTAATGTTTTAATCTTTAATACCGTCTCTCAATAAAATTCTGAATGTAACCGTCGCACCCCGCCCCGCCGCTTCTGACTTGTATTCCCGCTCTGCGCGACGCGACGGCTCGAGCGGGACGGCTCTGTGTGGCGTCTTCGTAATCTTACTTGAGTGGGGGAAAGAGATGGAGCTATACGTCCTGTGTGTCCTTTTCCCCACACTGAAGTAATATTAAAATCTGGTGGTAGGCCCCAGTGAATTTTTTGTCGCCTCTAATATCCGGCCGCCCTAGGTTTTCGGCCCTACTGGACCTTAGGGCAAATCCGCCACTGATAGCAGGAATTAACGTAGGTTAGGTACCTATATACTTTGGGGCTAAGGCGGTGGTCATTATTTAGGCATTGAACAAAACCTTTGACGCAAAAGATTAACAAGAACAGCGACAAAAACAGGCTCATCTAAGTACGTCATATAAAATACCCAAGTACCCGAGATCTAACACAAAGAGAGCAACGTAAACATTCAAATACACGGAACTTTTTCACACAATCAGTTCAAACACTTGATTTAATATCAACATTTTACGTAACAGGACATGGTTGACGGCTGAATTATCAAACGCATCTCCTTCATAAGTCAGTGTTAGCACTTTGAGGGCTCTGCGTTAAGTGCGTTATAACAATAAAACTTCTATTGTGTCTAGTTCAGTGTCCCTGAATGCGTTAAGCCTCATATTAACTAATCTGCCTAGCCTTTTCCCGACCGGATGCAGCTAAATACAGTACGACACAACTTAGATGTAACACAGATTTGAAAATGTTCATTCATTCATTTCAATTTTACGAATGTATTTGGCTAGAAGACTTTATAAGCTATTGCGTTTTCCAAATATCATTTTCACCTGAAGCAGTAATAAAGATTGGTTATTTTGAAGGCGCACTCAGTTCGGATGGTGATCGGTTTCACGAATTTTGCCGATGCTACATCTAAGTTGTGTCGTACTGTAAGCACTAAGGCTTACTTGTACCGGGATTATGCTAAATTAAACACATACCTATCAGCATCGCATAACGTAATTATTCCTAGAATCGGAACTACAAATTATTACAATATATTTTACAACGAGCCGCTTGACGGCCGGGAGGCGACCATCTATTATTTCTTCTATTCTGAATATGAACTTAATGCTTGTTTCCTCTAACTGCCATTAATATGCCCACACAAAGGTTGCATCTCAAACCAAATGGAATAAAGCCTCTACAGTACTGTACCAGTATTTTACATGGAGCGATTTGTCAGAGTTTCGGGCTTCTGACGACCCATAACGACTGTTAAAGATCCATGAATGACAGCCGGGACCAACGGCTTAACGTGCTCTTCGAGTCATGGAGGAGTCTCGGTATGTAAATAATAATAATGTCTGTGCAGCCCTAACCACCGGTAGCTTGGACCCTGCTCTCGACACCGGCGGAACACTATTTTTTATATTTTTAAATGTTTTTTATATCTTTTTTTTTTAAGAAATATTTAAAAATGTAAATAAATGAATAAACGACATAATAATAAATTTTTCAACGAACATTTCAAACCTATGAAGTAATGGATTAGCAATATCCTTCAAAACTCTCAGATTTTGATTCAAAGTGTGTTTCGCAGTTAACTATGGTGCAGTACCCATAAACTGGAACACAGCAACACTGCTTTGCAGTAGAAATAATGTTCTAGTAGAATTGGGCCCTTCGTACACCAGGCCACGCAAATCTTCGATACCCGACTATTTTGGTCTAACCAACCGACTGCCGCAATAACAAATTCATAGAAAAAAAAAACTTGAAAATCATGCGTACACAGGCACGCGTCGCCGACACATGAATTTTAGAGACCAAAATCGTCGGGTATCGAAGATTTGCGTGGCCTTGTGTACGAAGGGCCTTAGTAGTAATAGGTACCTACTACCGAAGACGAGCTCTATCTCAAAATTAGTTGTAGTTTCTTGTTTTCTTTTTGGTTTTTAAATTAATTAATTTACTGCTTTATTTATTTTATTAACATTTTTTTTTACAATATTAACCACAACTACTATTTACACCAGGTACTAAGTTAAATGACTAACTAACTAATTATACATACAATGTGGAGACTACAATACAACAATAAATGAAAATACTGGCACTACCAATGCATAAGAGTAAGTATTTTGGAACTGTCAAATAAATCCTAGCTTCGAAATTAAAACATGAGTTTTTCGAACAAATTAAATGTAGTCTATGCCAAATCCACCCTAAGCCTATAAATTCCGTTTATCCAACTAGGCTTAAGCTGCAAAATCTTGAGCATACGTTTCCGAATATCCACCTTAGGGTGGATAAACGGAATAACCCGAGCCGACTATGGATTTTGCCGAGCTATATTGACTAAACTATTGAATATATTAAATTAAATTTTTGTATACAGAATGGGAACGTCATCAACGACACGCTTTTTGTTGTATTGTCGTCTCCACCTTGTACGTAAGGTCCCATTAAAATAGATGAACAAACTTTTAGAAATCATTCAGACCATCAAAATAAGGACAACGGTGAAAAAAAAACGCATTAGATACTTACAAGAAAAATAAATCAGCTTACGAAAATACATCAAAAATGTTGATTACTCTAAAAAAATGTGCCCAAATCACTTTTTATTAGCTGGGTTTCTTTGGTTAGACGTACTGAACGCTGAAAGTCCATATATTTTAATGGGACCTTGTATAAATACAAAAACAAGATGACACTTAGGCGTCAAAGCACTCGTCCGCGTAGTTGTTTTGTACCAATATTTTGATTTAAAAGTGTCCATGGAGTTTCTTGCCCGTTCTTCTCCATATGATCCTACTACGTTTTGAAATGGGCAATTGGTTTCATCTTTTTCTGACTGACCGACTCCTTGACAGTTCAAAAGTAATTTAGTCCGGGGAATTAACGCCGAATTTTAGGCCAACTTTGCATGAATTTAAAACAGCGATTTTTTTCATTTAACGTGTTGGGTACGGACAAGGAAGTATGTTAAAATGTATCCCGCGAAAAGTTAACCCTCGCGTGTATGTTTGTATGGAGTATTTGTCGAAGAGATGAGGTATTACAAGTAGGTTAGAAAATTAAACAAAATCGTCCACGGAAATTTCGATTTTTTTTTTTTTTTTTGTTATTGTACTTCAAGCAAAAATATTAACAGCGGTTTTTTGCATTAAATTACCTAATTAAATATTAGGTTTGTCCAACAAAATTAAACATATTGTACCAGCGCAAGATATTAATCAAAGTTTTTTTGCAATGTTGTTCAGGCAAAAATGTAACAGAATTAAATTTTGTTTAACTTTTATTTATAGGCTCTATCTCACTTAATTGCAAGAAAATTGTTATTTAAATAACAATAACTTTTTATTTTTAATAATAATATTAATTTTTTACTTTTTGGTAATGTTCGGTTGTCATGGTATGGGAATGAGGGAAATATCGTGAGGAAAGTTTTGAGTATGAATGTCGATGGCTATAAGAGTAGGGAAAGTAAGGAAACGATGGATGGACTGTGTGAAAGATGATATGGCTAGAAAGGGGGTGACTACCGAGATGATGACTAATAGAGAAATATGGAAAAAAGGAACATGTTGCGCTAATTGCGCCGACCACAAATAAATTGGGATAAGGTCAGGAGAATGATGATGACTTTTTGGTAATATGTATATGTACCTATGTGCCCTTTTCGGATCGGACAGGGTCTTTGTTACACATTGTATACATGCTTACCTACATAAGATTTCGTCAACCTTCATTTCTTAATGAGACGATTAGCACTTGGACGTGACAGGTCTTCATTGTCAATGTCTAAACCAAGGCAACTAGGAAGGAGTGGACTATAATCGATACATAGAGTTGTATGTACCTACTTCCTAGTTTCTTTGTAGGTGGTACCTGTTTAGCAAGATCCTTTGATTTGGATTTTTTTTGAACGTAGCATGTTGTTTTGTTGGTAATAGAGGCCGCTGAAAACGAAAACGAAATTCTGCCTGCGTTTTTTTCAAGCGGGAACTGATGTTTTTCTGGTTTAAAGTATAATGAAAGTTTATAAAAAAAACCTTATAAAAACTAAAACCTAACTACGACAAAAAAGTAAACTAAAAAGGTATAATATACAAGACATCACAGACAGACAAATTAAAAATCCGGAGTCACACGTGTGTTTCCGGATTTTTAATTTGTCTGTGTTTTTTAATTTAAGCGCGTAAAAATCATCATTTTCTTTTTGGCAAAAAAAAAAAGAATTATCGTAAATCAATACTTACAATAAAACTGTTTTATGCAGACGAAATCCATGGTTAAAGGATTGACGGTGTTTTACTTTTTCTTTTTCAATTAATACCATACAAAACGTCTATTTTCGGTCGGTTTGTGGTTTTAAGACTCCCGAAGACAGACGCGAAGCGACATCGCGATAGACCCTCTAGTACAACAATGTCTATGAAAAATTCATGAATTTTTAATAGAGTGGCGTCGTTATTCGTGTGAGTGCACAGTACCAGCGAAGGAGCTGCTAAATTAAAAACACATTTGTTCTCAAAGTGACTCTAATGCGATATTCTATTATAAATCCAGAGATGAGTTTAATCTGCGCACATTTTGCATTGCATTCTGATAAGTAGGTAATAATAACTTAAGTAAACAATCATAGTTTTGAATCAACTATTAATAAACATTTAACCTTCGCTTCTATTTTAGGAGTCTTACACAAAAAGGATCCGGTTTAGATTTCCTTTTACCTAACATTAGAGTACCTATCGGTACTAGTTACAATAACTGGCTACGGGGCATGTAGCCAAATAGCTAGTTTCGAGTCGAACTGTAAACACGTTATTTTGTAAGTATGTAGTTATATTCTCCATGCAGTCAGTCCTAAGCCTGAATAAAGGATGAAGAGAAGTTTATTTGTGATAATAATACGTTAATGATGTAACTGCATAGGTAGCTACAAAAACTTATTCCTTCCAAAATCTTTAAACTTGTGATAAGTAACGTAGGTAATCATTTCTATTTCCGTTTCGCAAATAACTGTAATACTTAGATAAAATCACCATGCTGAATCAGTAAATAGAATTGGAAAAAATAACTAGTTACTAAAATAACGTGTTTTCAAAATAGGTGATGCCTTCGAAGTCTTTACGTTACGTTTCGCGAAAATCACGTAACGACCCACCCCTAGCTTCTTTTTGTAATAACTCATGATTAGAGTCATTACAAAAAGATCTTTCTGACGCAGGTAGGTACTGCGTAAGCAAATTAGTTGCGCTCGCTATCACGTTCTATTTTTTATAGAAAACAAGTCACAAAAACAAATTACTAGACACATTATATTGCCAGCCTTAATAACAGCGAAAAATAGTAAATTAAGATTTTTAATTCGCGTAACAAAATGGTAAAGAGTCAATTTATTCTAACCGATGTTTCTTACAAGGAAATAATAATAAAATACAAAATAAATGACGTCAGTCGGCAGTGGTTTCTTTTATGAAGTTAAAGGCTTCGCCAAATAGAACGTGCACGTAGCGCGCGTTAGAGCGCTAAGCGCCGGCGCTGTGTCTGACAGTGAACGTACGCCATAGCACGCAACACAATTCGGCGCTATAGCGCGGCGTCAAGCTAGCGCTCTAATGCGCGCGCGCGCTAAGCGCTCGTTCTATTTGGCGAACCCTTATATTATTACAAAATTTTGGCTACAATATGAAAGGGTTTTTTTATTTATATTTTGATTCCAAACTGGAACAGCTTGTTATTGTAAACAGATGAAAATCTAATTTTTCTAGACTTCGATAGGTAGGTAAAACTCGGCATCGTTTCGAATTCTATGTGGTTTCAATACTGTTAATATATGTTAGTCTTACTTACAAGTTATTTGTTCTTAGGTGTCTCCGAAACATTCAATTGCCATCAATTTCTATTGTCAATCGCTTCAATTGCATTTGGTAGACGATCAATTTGTCCATCAATGTGTATAATCACGTAAATTAGTACGATAATAAAAAACGGTCAATTGACAATCGCAATTGACCGTTTCGGGGATCCTAAAGTCGTAACACGTAAATAATACTTGATAAGTTAAGGTAATAAGAAAATTTTAATTTCGTGTGCTTCCTTAGCGCATCCCGGGTAGCTCGCGAAATTAAAATTTCCTTACGTTACTTGCAATTTGCAGGTCAGTGTCAGGCTGTATGTTGATTAAAATATTATTTGCGACCGTAACAAATGGTGGTGGTGGTAGGTCATGCTTCAGAGGTGGTCCCATATAAATTTTATTATCTTTACTTGGGTAGTTTTTGAGTCAGCTTCAATAATACGTATTTTTCCCACTTAGCATAATTATGTGGATGATATGGTGATAAGTGCCTGTTACTGTTATTTACATAGCAGGTATTGGTATTCAAATTTGTGTGGGGTAGGTAACACAACTAAAAGGTGTAAAATAAAAACTTTTTACAAAAAAAAGACAACAACAGTATATGGAAGGGTTGGCAATCAAGACTGAATTCATGTATAACGCAGCAACGGTACAAAGATCTCTTGACGAGCAGCCAAAGTCGGAAAATGCCGCCCTCTTGCCACAAAATTATCTTCGTTTCACAAAAATGTTTACCAAAAACATCCCCATGATTCCATATACTTTATGGACCACTAGCTTCTGCACGCGACTTCGTCCGCGAGCCTTTTAGCTTCTTCAAGAATTGGGCTGTCCAACGCAAAAATAATTTTCCAAATCTGTCTGATAGTTCCGTAGGGTTATTACGTATCTTGCAGAAGCAATGCGATAGCGATCATTTGTTTCATTTTGACAGTTCAACAACATTCAATGCGATAATTACGTTGCAGAGCAGAATTAAATTTCGAACTTATGAAGCAATGGATTAGTAATCTGTTTCAAAACGAATTGATTGTGTTTTACGTACTTAGTATGGTACCGGAGAGTAAACGACTCTAACTTTTTTGACCGAATGACAATATAACCTTGACATTTGCACCTCGATCGCCGTACAAGTTCAAGAGAACTATGCAAGCTAGAGCAAAGGTCATCGTTTGCTCATAGACTTGTTTGGACTGGCCTACCACACATAACATTTTAAATTAAATGTTTCAAATCCTGTTCCATGTGGAAGTTTTATGATATTGCGGAAACAATTAGATTACCATTGTTATTTAACATAGTTAATATATTCTGATTACTTTAATTACGGGGAAGTTACGAATTGTAGATATATATCGCATAATCAATTTTTAGGGTACCGTACATAAAGGGACCGTATTATTTACTCCGCTGTTCGTCCGTCCGGCTGTCACAGGGCTGTATCTTTTAAACCGTTATAGGTTATAGGTAGACATTTGAAATTTTCATAGAGTGCGTAATACTATCACATATTGCCATATGTCGCACTCCATACAAAATTTTCAAAACCTACTGCTATAATAGCCTACACCATCAAGTCGCTAGACGCTGCGAACGAAAATGTACCTAATCTTACAAGCTTAAAGTGAGTTTTGCTTTGCAGCTCCACTGTTCGTCCATCCGGCTGTCACAGGGCTGTATCTTTTAAACCGTTATAGGTTATAGGTAGACGTTTGAAATTTTCATAGAGTGCGTACTACTATCACATATTACCATATTTATGTCGCACTCCATACAAAGTTTTCAATACCTACTGCTATAATAGCCTACACCTTCAAGTCGCTAGACGCTGCGAAAGAAAATGTACCTAATCTTACAAGCTTAAAGTGAGTTTTGCTTTGTAGCTCCGCTGTTCGTCTGTCCGGCTGTCACAGGGCTGTATCTTTTAAACCGTTATAGGTAGACGTTTGAAATTTTCATAGAGTGCGTACTACTATGTAATATGTGCTACTATGGCCGCTGTAACATCAAAAAGGAAATATAAATAAAAAAGAATTTAAAAAAGAATGGGGTCATACGATACCTTTTATTTGTTGTTTTTATTTGTTTAAAATATTTTTAAATATTTTATTAAATACGGTGGTGCGGAACCTTTCGTCCGACTCGCACTTGGTTGTTTTTTAACACCATAGTTAAGATTTTGAAAAGTGTTTCTCATAGGGCCTCATGCTGAACAGTAGCGTTTGCGACCACTACTCTTGAGTATGAGGTCCTTGATTCGAATCCCAGGTCAGGCAAAGTGTTAGTAAAATAAGTACGACATCTACAACCGTGTGTGTTTTTACCATTTTTTGAGGATTGTAGTACAATAACACAGTTATACAAAATAAGTACGACATCTACAACCCTGTGGGTGAGCACTGCTCTCCTAGCCAGGTTATAAAAAGTCTGATCCCTTAAAGTATACCTAATGACGTAAAGTAAGATTAACATAGTGGTATATTATTACACCAGGTAATCATATTATAAATGCCTCGTTGGTCTAGTGGTTGCAAGGGCTACTACTGTCCATGAGATTCTGAGTTCGATCCCCGGGTCGGGCAATGTGTTATTGGGTTTTTCCATATGGAATTTCTCAGTAGCAACCCGGAGTCTGGATTTGTGCGCTGTTGATGGCAATAGGCTCGCCCCCTATATGGGACTTAAACATAACTGGCGAAATGTGGATGTCTATAGGTACACCTCTACCAAACCATTCGGGGAATACTGGCGTGATGTTATGTGACAGTATCCGGTCAATTCCAAGTTTAATTTGAGTTATGCAGATAAAGTTTATTGTCTATGTAGTTAGGTGCAATTTAAAATGATCCCTAACGAGCCTTTGCCCGCGGCTTCGCCCGCGTGGAGGTCGGACATTATTCCATGGAAACCATCATCATCATCAACAGCCTATTAATGTTCCCACTGCTGGGACACAGGCCTCCTCTCTGTGAGAGGGAGTGGGCCGTAATCCACCACGCGGGCCCAGTGCGGGTTGGTAGATGACACAAATGTCTTCGAATTTTTGGTTCTAAGACACTTTCCTCACGATGTTTTCCTTCACCGTTTTGAGAGCAGTGGTGATGAAATTATTTACACAAAGTAAAGCGCCTGCTTGGGTTCGAACCCACGACCTACAACTCGTAAGTCGGGGCCTTTACCACTGGGCCACCACTCCTCTCCATGGAAACGTACTACCGTAAAGCGCACGCGCACGCAGGTAAAGCCAGTCGGCATGATTTTTCCGACATCTTCAACAATCGTCGTCATATTTCAGCTAATTTACACAAAATCGTAATGAATTATACACCGAAACCTTGGGGAATCATTCCGTCTATTGGTGTAAACGTATGAATATCCATTCAGTAGCTTTTGAGTTTATCGCGTAAATATGTATTACCTAATTAGGTATCACTATTATATAAGTAATTAAATTTAACTGCTTGTATAAAAATACTCTAAATAGGGTATTAGCTAAAGGTATAGGTATAGTGGGTATTTGGCTTACCTTTAATATTTAAATAAACTTGATGGTAGTTATTAATTCATGATAAAGAGAAATAAAATAATTCTACATGCTGACATTGATCAAATTGTTCACATGCATTTTATTTTTAATGCATTTGGTAAATAAATCCGATAAAGCGTTAGAAGCAATTTTAAAAACGATATCTGACATTGTTGTAATGGAAACTTGTGTTTTACATAATAATTATATAAATGAATCACATAAAATAAAATAATCCATAAGCTAATATTAACGGAAGTATTACACGACAATAAAAATAATATATCACTGCACTTAACGCCTAGATGCTGTTAAGATAAATCATCTATTAATCTATCTAAATAAATATTATATAGAGAAAAGATTTGAGGAGCTCTTTTCTAAGTAATAACAGCCGCACGGGTCGATCCATCAGGTTAAGCTACGCTTGCCGGGGTTGGTCAGTGGATGGGTGACCATCTTTACATACCGAGACTCCTCCGTGCCTCGGAAAGCGTTGTTCCCGGCTGTCATTCGTGGATCTTTGACAGTCGTTACGAGTCAGAAGCCCGAAAGTCTGACACCAGTCTTACCAAGGGGTATCGTATTACCCAGTTACTGGGTTGTGGAGGTCAGATAGGCAGTCGCTCCATGTAAAGTATTCAGCTACATCCGGTTAGACTGGAAGCCGACCCCAAGATAGTTGGGAAAAGGGCTAGGAAGATTGATAGAGAAAATATTAGATTTTTTGTATTTGTATGTTTACTTACAAACATACAAAAAATCAAATCTTTTCTCTTTTGTATGTTTATTTGTTACGCTTTCACGCTAAGGCTGCCTGTCCACTGAAGCGGAGAGGAGAGGAGCGGAGCGGAGATGTGCCAATATTAACCAATAGAATCTAAACTCCGCACCAGAGGCACGATTCTATTGGTTAATATTGGCATATCTCCGCTCCTCTCCTCTCCTCTCCGCTTCAGTGGACAGGCAGCCTAAAACGGCTGAACGGATTTGGATGATCATGACCCGGAGAAGGATATAGGATAGTTTTAATCCCGATATTCCGACGGGAACGAGACTTAATGCGGGTGAAACCACGGGGCAAAGCTAGTAATTAATTAAATCATCATCATCATCATCATCAGCCTATTAATGTTCCCACTGCTGGGACACAGGCCTCCTCTCTGTGAGAGGGAGTGGGCCGTAATCTACCACGCGGGCCCAGTGCGGGTTGGTAGATGTCACATGTCATCGAATTTTTGGTTCTAAGACATGCCGGTTTCCTCACGATGTTTTCCTTCACCGTTTTTGAGAGCAGTGGTGATGAAATAATTTACACAAAGTAAAGCGCCTGCTTGGGTTCGAACCCACGACCTACAACTCGTAAGTCGGGGCCGTTGCCACTGGGCCACCACTGCTCTCACTGCTAATTAAATGAATCACATAAAATAAAACTATTCAGAATAAGCTAATATTTACGAAAGTACTACAGACTATAAAAATAATATATCACTGCACTTAACGCCTAGATGCCGTTAAGTTATCATTATAAAATAATATTATTGCAATAATTTACCACCTTGGCACGTTACCATCAACACTTTGGATAACTAAATAATAGCATTCGTACAATATAATAGTCTGCTATAGCGTAGCGTGTAGCGTAGCGAAGGTTCTACGCTTGGCGCGATGGGTTAAAAAATTAGGAACTGTTCCATACAAAACTTCAATACCTACTCGACCCAAATTGAATGTACGGGTCGGCTGCATTGATTCGGCTGCTTATTTTTTACATCCACTTTCTGATACATGCTGCACGCACTCGTGCATATGTTTTTAAATGAGACCGTATTAGTGTCTTACTATACTATACATGTCAAGTCATAAAAGATTCACCTTCTTTTTTCTTTTCTTATTTATTCATTTCTTATTTTCAGTTCATAGTCATAAGGCGACTCTCCGTAGATAATGGCCCACCTTCCATCTTTTGACGCATGCCTGCAAGACCTGCAAATAGCTTAGATCATAAGGGTGCGTCAATGAAAGGTGTTCGCGTAGCTGACTTTTGACCCAACTTTGAAATAAACACAATTTATAGACCATGAATGGTTTTATAATACCCTTAAACTAAATATGAATGTATTTTATAACCGACTTCTTAAAAAAGGAGGGTATTTTCGTCATTGCGGACCGATTCTGAAATTTTTATTTGACAAAAAGCTTGCGCGGTGTCTCCATGACATTAACTTTGCCTGGGTAGTTTTTGTGTTAGCTTCAATAATACGTATTTTTTCCACTTAGTGTAAGTTAATATTATAATAACTTCCTCTCACTGTTATTTACGAGTACATAGCAAGTAGTGGTAAGTATACGAATTTGTGTGAAAAAACAAAATAAATATAGTTTGGAAAATCCAAAAGTGCACGCCTCATACTTATCACTCATTCATAAACGAAAAAGAAATTCAAAACATAGTTTAATAATGAACAATTTATCACTTTTCATGAAGTCGTAATGTCAACGACTGACAAAGATATTTACGTTGGCAGTTGCTAGGAGTGTATGTCATTAGTTCGATCAACAGGTGTGCGACATGTCATAAGGTCGACAAGTCGTTTGTTCGACAGGTCGCTTGTGCGACAGGTCGTTACTTCGACAAGCAATGTACGTTAAACAAAATTATGACATATATGTAATACGGTGCTCAATACCGATGGGGCTACTACTTTTTATATTTTTGTACAACGTTCTTCATTTTGATATCCCATAATATAGGCTTAAAATAATGTGTAATAATGTAAAAATAAACTGAATCAATCCGAAAATAAACTTTATTTAAAAACTCAACTCAGTAACATGCATTAACATTATTAGTAAATGGACACGGTGGGGCCTTTATCGGTTAAAAGAAAACATTTTTCAGAAAGTACAGATAGGTACATTTTGAATCAATGTGATTTATGAGCTTGCATCTGCACAAATCATCACTTATTTTCAATCGATTGATGGCCTTGTTTTTATTTACCAACAAAGCAGAAACCCCTTTTTTCACATAAATAAGTTGTTGAGGAAACCATAAGATAGCGTAAGGCGATTTCTCTAATTTTGGTGTAAGAAATTGCTTTTTTACGCCAAAACTTCTCAAGTGTTCTTCCCAGATTTCTTCTGTAACTTCACCAGCATCCGTGCTAAAAAGGTCGCGATTCAGTTTTTGATCAACTTTAGCTTCTTTTTCATAATATTCTGGGACGTAACGATAAAGTTTATCAATCAACACTCGATCCTTGCGCACGCTTACAACTGACCGGCTCATGCAAGCGACAATACAATGATTATGGGATACCCCTATTACCCCTCCTCCGGGCCCCGCGACTCCCGCAGTCTCGCCACTCACAATAATCGGTGCGAGGCGATGCATCGCCCGCGAAATTTGTAATCGTTTGCGGACCATATTTTGACTCCTGCGGACCACTAGTTAGAAGCCACTGGTTTACTTAAACCAAGAAAATGCCGATCGGCAGCCCTACCGCAGTCAAGCGACGTCGGTATTACGTGGTCACGAAAACTAAAAAAACAATGCATGGAATTTACTCATTACTAGTTTGTATTTGATACCACAGAAGTAGGGTATATTTCTCTGGTGCTCTTCTTCTTGACTGCCCCAGGGCAGTCGAGTAAAAAGTAGTAGCGCCATCGGTATCGACCGCCGTATTATCTAGAAGCCATATTTGTTTAACGTACATTGCTTGTCGAAGTAACGACCTGTCGCACAAGCGACCTGTCGAACAAACGACTTGTCGAGGTTATGACATGTCGCACACCTGTTGATCGAACTAATGACATACACTCAGTTGCTAGGCAACGGCACCGGATCAAGGTTGAAAATATTTAGATATTGATATTATATTTTAGTTAGTATTTTATTAATTATAATTAAACTACTTTGAATAAAAGAGCCATTTTCAATAGGGTTCCTTCTACGGCTGAAACGAATGTACAAAAAAAAAATTGACTCAATTAATTGATTTTATCGCAAGCTACAATGTTTTCAGGGTTCATAAATTGACGGACAGGAATTTTTTTTCAACTATTTTGATGCTTTTTCCATTTCTGCTGCATTAAATCAATTGTTAAAAAGTACAGTATTAATCTCCATTTAATCATCTATACAATGGTATATAAATTAAGTAGGTTCTGTGTACTAGCAGGAGTGTAACAATAAAAACAGTTACAGAAATGGGGCAAAAAAAATTTTTCGATCGTAGAGCACACTCTAATGCTTCGCATTAAGAGTCGTGCAAAACGACTTCCAAAAAAATCACTACAAAGTAAAAAGTATTTTAGTTTCGGAAAGTCGGTGGCATTAAAGGAAAATACGAAACCTAAGACAACGACGTTAGGTACCTAAAAACCATTACTTTTACGCGTCAGAGAAGTTTCCCACGATTGCCGAAAATACCCAGAAACAAACTCAGTGGTCAAGGCTGTCCTTCAATAACGCGCGTTCCCGAGCAAAACGACGCACTAGCCGGTTTTTGTAGAAATTTTTGGAGCTATCTACTTGATATTTAAAATAGTTTGGAAAATCCAAAAGTGCACGCCTCATACATAACACTCATTCATAAACGAAAAAGAAATTCAAACATAGTTTTTAACAAAAATTAACAATTTATCACTTTTCATGAAGTCGTAATGTCAAAGACTGACAAAGATATTTGCTTGGCGGTTGCTAGGCAACATCAAGACAAAGGATGGAAATATTTAGATAAAGATATTATATTTAAGTTAGTATTTTATTAATTATAATTAAACTACTATGAATAAAAGAGCCATTTTCAATAGGGTTCCTTCTACGGCCGAAACGAATGCATTAAAAAAAAATTGACTCAATTAATTGATTTTATCGCAAGCTACAATGTTTTCAAGGTTCATAAATTGACGGACAGGAAATTTTTTTCAACTATTTTGATGTTTTTTTCATTTCTGCTGCATTAAATCAATTGGTAAAAAGTACAGTATTAATCTCCATTTAATCATCTATAGAATGGTATATAAATTAAGTAGGATCTGTGTACTAGCAGGAGTGGAACAATAAAAACAGTTGCAGAAATGGGGCAAAAAATATTTTTCGATCGTAGAGCACACTCTAATGCTTCGCATTACGAGTCGTGCAATAATGAATATCTAACTAACCTTGATTCCATAATGGATGATTCCTTTTTTTTTAAGTGAAAACTTCTTTCGCGGCGTTGTGCACTTTTTTTTGGGATGGCTGCAAAATTTTAAACTCGCGTCAGGACGTGACCGTAAGATCCGTTGCCTAGCAACCCATCAAGTAAATATCAAAATAAATAGTCTTTGACATTACTTAAAGATTGCGACGTAAGAAATTTTACCCATATTGATGGGTAAAAAAAAGCAGTCGGAACATATTTCATGAAAAGTGTTTAAATAAATTGTTTATTTTTGTTAGACTATATTTTGAAAATAAATAAATATACTACTACTAATGAATATTGTATTTAACCACATAAATTATAGTACTTTTATTCTGATAAATAAAGCAATTCGTGCGAAATTATTCCCTAACTAACCATTCCAAAATATTAAAAAATGTTAAAGTTTTCACTTCTGCCGGCACTCCCGGAGTGCAACCCGTTGTTTTTTTTTTCAAAGGAGTGAATGCTTAAAACCACAGAAATGAGAAATAATGATTGATAACATGCATCTCTTCGTGAAGTAGGTATTTTAATTTTGCGACTAACACTAATAGAAAGACAATTTACGAGTACTATTGAACATTATGCACGATTGAATTTTTCAAAAGACCATTTGATTTTAATAAGAAATTATTTTAAAATCTGTGCATATCATTACTGTAACTCATGCAGGTGGTCTCGTGCGGCAAAGAGGGAACGAATGTTCAAGGTCATTTGCTCAGGGCAGTGCCAGAAATAAGCAATGAAGCTTATTTCATTATTATTTACGTTTTTATCAACTAAATAATTGCACAGTAATCCGTGTGCGTGTGAAGGTTTTTTTCCTGTATTTAGCTATGTAATAATCGTGGTTCTTACTTCAGAACTGTTTTTTTTGTTGAACTAATAACCTATAATTTTGATTTTATTTGGTGATTACTATAGTATATTACTAAATTATGCATTAGCATGCGGTTTTTTAAAATTAAAGCGGTATTCTTGTGTCTATTTTTAATCAAAAACTGCTTTCCGAGGTATGAACCAGGTGAGCTGGTTCCTCGTCTTTTACATACACACCAGCACGCTGAGGATGACCACAATATAAATGGGTATTGTCGACGGAAGAATAGACAAAATGATATCTAAACAATCACAATCTGTCATTTTGTCTATTCTTCCGTCGACAAAGCCCGTAGAAAACCCAGTTTTAAGGTGGTCATGCTACGCGTGCAGAGAGAAAACAGTTTATTCAGTAGATTTTAGACCACTTTGAGTATGAGTCCGCGTCCTTTTCCGAACAAAAAGAGACATATATACATACTTTATATTACTAAACTAGTGCGGTAATAATACAAAGTAAAAAACACGCGTGTTTACTTAATACTACATTATGACCCAAAAAGCGGTTCAATAAGAGCCACTTTACGAGCAAGTGTGTTGAAATAGTACATTATGATACGAGTGTGGTGTATTCCGAGTGGGTAATGATCAATGCACACGCGTTTCATACGACGTTTTTCAACACATTTGCGAGGAAAGAAACCGTCTTGTTGTAAGAACTTATGCTACAATAAAGTAACTTTAAAGAAATGATACATTTAGATTTATAAAGTTCAACTGACCTTTGTTGCCAGGTACTGACTATCCACTTCCTGTAAAAACGTTTCTACGTCGGTTGGTATTTTGGGTAACAATACTTTAAATTTCGTATTTTTCTTAATATGTAACCTCACAACTAATACGATAACAAATATTTATGAAAAATGGCGCGCTGGATTTTTTTTCTGGTAGCGATGCGCGTGCAATGTCAATAAAGGCACTGATAAAACCACTGAACAGCCTACCATCACGTTCGGTCGGAGGTGGACCAAAATTTAAAACTTCAAAAAATTAGATTTCACTGCTAATTATTACTAATTATTCTCTATCGAGAGAGAGCTAGAGAGAAAGTGCGAATTTGGTCAAATGGAAAATCCAGTATGGCGACTGAAAATTTTCTCATTTTTCGTCATGGGTGTCGTTTTCGTAATTTTCGATCATGCTAACCGATAGTGCGGTCAAAATGTAAATCCAAGATGGCGGCTGTGAAAACTTTAGCACCATCAAAAACTATGAAAATGACACCCATGACGAAAAATGAGAAAAAAATTTAGTAGCCGCCACTTGGATTTCCATTTTGACCTCACTTTCGGCTTTAGAACCATCGAAAACTACGAAAACGACGCCCATGACGAAAAATGAGAAAAAGATTTGCAGCCGCCATCTTGGATTTACATTTTGACATCACTATCAGTTATAGAACCATCGAAACCTACGAAAACGACACCCATGACGAAATATAAGAAAATTTTCACAGCCGCCATCTTGGATTTACATTTTGACATCACTATCGGCTTTAGAACCATTAAAAACTACGAAAACGATACCCATGACGAAAAATGAGAAAATTTTCGCAGCCGCCATCTTAGATTTCCATTTTGACAAAATTCACACTTTCTCTTTCTCTCTCTATCGAATTAGAAAAAGACAGACGCAAGAATGAAGCCGCGTTAAAGAACTTCGTTCCAAGAACCTGTTTACTTTGTCACACTCAGAGCTGGGCAAAATACATGCTTTGCTTTAATAAAATACAAATTACAAAATACTATCTCGCACTTATTTAAAATACGAATTACAAAATATTTTAAAGTCGTGTATTTGAAATATAAAATACAAAATACAGTATTTTAACAATTTTTATTTAAAATACAAAATACTAATTACAAAATACAGTCTGGTGTTAGGTTAGGTATATAAATATAATAGAACTAATGCAGCCCAGCCTTAGGCAAAGGGAATATTCTTACCATCATATTTTACAAAATGGCGATCGCTAAATATGTCACAGTATTCACATGATTCACTCCATTGCCGAATGAAAATTACAATTGACGAGTTATGTAATTGACAATTTGACTTATGTACCTGCAGTTCAGACTACAATACAGTTTAAGTGCAGTGTTGCCAACTTTAAAGATTGACATATTTAGCGGTCGCCATTTTGCTTACGAAAGCTATCGAGCGCTATTTTCTGCAGATCGCAGTCGCACCCATTCATAAGATTGCTAAATGTATTTATGTTCAAATGTATTTTGGAGCCATAAGTTTTTGAAATACTAACTACAAAATACCTCAGCGTCAGGTATTTGAAATACCAATTACAAATTACATTTATAAGAAGTAATTGAATTACAAATACCAATTACGTATTTGTATTTCAATTACGTATTTTAATTACAAGTAATTCAAATACTGCCCAACCCTGGTCACACTATATTTAAGTCGCAATAAGAAAGACATGCCGTGCCTTGATAGTACTTACTAATTCCATACTGCCATGTCATTACTCCGACTAGTAAATAGTTATCTATGGCGCACATTACCGCACTAGTGCGATTATGTAAAGAAAAAAGCACGCGTCTATAATACACTGCATTATGAACCTAAAAGCGGTTAAATTAGAGCCACTTTACGAGCAACTGTGTTGAAAAAAATATTGTGTGAAAAACGAGTAATTACAATTTTAAAATTGTTTGATTTTATGTTACGTTAAGGGCGCACCGAGCTTTTGCCGCTAATGAATGGGACAGAGGTATAACGGGATAAAGAATGGACGGTTCGCGCGATCAAATAATGGAAAAGTATATTTATAAAGAACTCAATTTATATTTATAAGCGAATAATATTACTTGCAGCGAACAAAACGGATTTAGGAAAAACAAGACAATTAACATGGCTATTTGTGACTTTTTGCACATTGTTATGAAAAATATTGATAAAAATTCTCCATTGTGTGCGATATTTTGTGACATACATGACCCAGGCATTGTATTATAATTATATGCAATATCTATTTTACTAAAAAAGCTTGATGCTTACGGGGTAAGAGGAAATGTCCTTGAGCTCTTAAAGTCGTACCTAAAAGAGAAAACAAATAAGCACCAAAATAGAAGAAATCTTCCAATGTCATTTTGGAAGATTGCGCGCCCTTGGACGGCAGCGCTTGATGTAATTTGTTACATAGAAAATCATATAATTTTATTGAGTACCCAAAACGCAGAGTACAAGAGACAAGACACGGGCCTCGGGTGCCTGTTATAACTCACTCTCACTCACTCTGTTTCACTCAATCTGTTTGTTAATACCTTGTGATAAAACCATAAAACTTGATATTTTAATTGTTACTTATAATCATCAATTAAACCAGATTTAAAAATATTTACATAGAAGAATAAAACTTATACTTAAAATAATAACATAATAAAATTATATACAAAATGACATGATTACTTTGTAAAGTATAATATTATTTTAATTATTGTGAATATGAGGACTATGTGGGTATTTTTTATTTTTTTTTCTCTTTAATGTTTTAATATTTTTTTTATTTCACAGTTAGTTTTAATGATGGTCTGGCAGTTTGAGTAGTTGATGCGGCCTACCCAAATGTCCTTTCTTTGGTATTGTTCGTCGAGTTGAGCTCCTTAAGCTCTGAGTGAGCTCCACGATTACTGACAAATGCTTGCACTGACTGGACAGGTCCACTCAAATCTGTGTGGTTCTTTCCTCAAAAGACCATTTCAGACACTAATCTACATGGTTCTCATATGGCTTGACCAAGATTATGTCTGGACTTTAAAAGAGACCGTGACCTCTGAGTTTGTTTCGGCCTTTCTTCTCAGAGTAGTCAGTTAGGAAACGCCGACCTCATCTAGCTTATTTTAAACATTTTTTTAAATATGACGTGTAAAAGTGATTCCGATATCCTATTTACAGAATAAACAATTTCATTTCATTTGTTGTCGCGCAATTTCGATCTATTGTATAAATATATCGGAATTTAAATTGGACGCCCTCTTTATCCCTCACTAAAAGGATAAGTAGTAGTGCGTACGCCTTGTTCTGTCACGAACTCTTAGCATAGATGCGACTAAACTGCGTACTAAGGGCTAGGTAACTGAATCTGTTCTCAGATACGGTATTATCTTTTGGGATAACTCAACTAACAAAGAAAGCGATAGAGCCAAGTTTAAGTTGAAAACCACCGCTAGTTGTAAGTCGTTTTTCTTACGATATCAAATATTCACATTGGCATCTCTTTGAATTCTGGAAATTTCTGTATTCTCTCTTTGTTAATCTTCCTAGCATTTTTCCCAACTATCTTGGGGTCGGCTTCCAGTCTAACCGGATGCAGCTGAATACCAGTATTTTACATAGAGCGACTGCCTATCTGACCTCCACAACCCAGTAACTCAGTAACTGGGTAATACGATACCCTTTGTTAAGCCTGGTGTCAGACTTTCGGGCTTCTGACGACTCGAAACGACTGTCAAAGATCCACAAATGACAGCCGGGACCAACGGCTTAACGTGCTTTCCGAGACACGGAGGAGTCTCGGTATGTAAAGATGGTCACCCATCCGCTGACCAACCCCGGCAAGCGTATCTTAACCTGATGGATTACCGTGCGGCTTGTTATTACTTAGCCACGAGCACCTCACGGTATTCTCTCTTTGTATTTTCGCTAATAGCAGATACATTTTCCAGAAACAGGCGTGATCAGTCAGCTCTGTCTGCATAGGTAGGAGTAGGTCTGCACTTGCACTTATGCGCAAAAGTGCTTTCTGCATGGCCGACACTATTTATAATAAATTACCCAAAACTAAAAAACCATAATATACTATTAATGAATTTCTTGCAGATTTTTTTATTTTGACATAGAAGCACAATGTATTTTTTATGCACAAATCCAGACTCCGGGTTGCTACTGATAAATTGATTATGGAAAAACCCAATAACGCTTTTCCCGACCTGGGAATAGAACCCGCGAACTGCGCTTGCGACCACAAGATCAACGAATAAAGCCTCGTGTATACTGGCGCGACGCGACACCAGTAATTGTTCTACCGTGGAGTTTTCTTAGAAATTTGTTAGAGTCGCGACACACCAGTCTGCACGAGGCCTAATACGACAACATGGCGAATAGATAATAATTAGAGATGTGCCGACTATGACTTTAGCCGACTAGCCGATTACTCATAGATATTTTTTCTTTACAAGTACCTATAACCTAAGTAATTTTAGAGACTGATTACCAAAGGAAAGGTTGCTTTACATTTCAAAATGTATAAAATTGATTCTAAAATAAAAATGTTAATTAACAATCAAGCTAATCTAATTCCTCCTCTATACATTTTATTGAGAACCATACAAAGTAAGAAGCCGGATAGTCGGCGCTACGAAAGTGGCCGGATAGTCGGCTTTACCGACTATTCGCCAACTAGTCGGAACATCTCTAATAATAATTATGATAATACGTCATCATGTTATGTAACCGTATGTTCGATCTAAAAAGCACAGAAGTGTGATAAGAGCTAATTGCTAACAAGTTTGCGTCATTCACATTGTTAGTAGGCGACGACACATTAGTCTTGCACAGTGCACGAGTGCACACAACAACTGATAAAGACCATTTATTATTGTGTAGCCTAATTCCGTAACATACTCAATCACTATCGCTTTTCTTTCGAAAATTGAACAATATTCATTGCGTAAAGCCTGATTTACACGATGCGATTTATTGCCAGTGGTATGCAATATAATTATGTTGAAGCAAGAATTAAAGTTGCAGCGTCTGAAGTAGCACCAATAGTTGTAAGCGATGCAAGTCTGTTGGTGCTTCAAATTTATTGTATGCCACAGGCAAGAAAGTTGCACAGTGTAAATAAAGGTAGTACCATTCCGTATCTGACCGCAGGCGGCAACTGCAGGTGACGTGTCGCGGTGTCATGTCACTGCAGTCATGATTCCGAACCCGACCGCAGGCGGCAGCAACCCGTATTCCAGTCGGTAGATAGAAGATAGAAAAAGGTGTTATCGCTCGAGCATTGGCGGTACTACTGGTCTGCGGTCGCGCTACACGTGTCGCCTGTCACTCGCCAGTAGCTGCTAACGACGTGTCGGTAGCTGCGGAAGGTATTTCATAGAAATTCATAGAAACCAGTCGTGTCGCGGCGACACGCCTTAAGGCTTGATTTACATTGTCTAGCATTTGATTTTTCAAACATAATGTAAATACGGACAACATAGAGTCTGAAGGTCAATCAATGTCAAAAACTTGCCAAAAACGTAAGAGAAAGTTAGAAGTATTTCTGACAGATCTCAACTGAGATCTTTGAAAGGTGGCTGGTAGCAGCTGGATGAGAGTTGCCGAGAATCGAGCTGAATAGCTAGCCATACACGCACAGATGTGCCCGGCAGATGAGATCTGAACGGGTACCTGACGGGTAAATCTGTGTGTCTATGGCGAAACAAGGCACGGATGTGTCTGCCTGACGCCTGCCCGCTGCCCGTGCTCAAAACGAACGGATCGGGCACGGGGCGGTCAAATCGTGATTACAACTGATGCCCGACACGAGACCGTGTGTGGTGAAGTAACAGATCAGATCTGAGAGGCGGCCGCCGGGCACATCTGTGCGTGTATGGCTAGCTAATGGCGTTCAAAAAAGCACACTGAACTAAGAGACATTCAGTAAACTACGGAAAAATACCACAACGCAAAAATATTCAGTGTGCTTTTTGGCAAAGGCCTCCTCTAACAACTTCCACTGAGGCCTATCTCTCGCAACTCTTCTCCAATTTGGACCCGCTGTAAGCTTCAGTTCGTCTTCTCATCTCAAATATGGTCTGCCCCTGTTCCTTTTGCTATCTCTGGGGTACCATTCTGTCACAACTTTACTCCAAGTTGCGCGAGATAGGTCATAGAACTCAGTGGAAGTTGTTAGAGGAGGCCTTTGCCTAAAGGCACACTGAACTAAAGAAACATTCTGTAAACTACAGAAAAATAGCACAACGCATAGATGATCAGAATAGAAAGAGCTTATTATTATTATATGAAACCAAATTGTTTTTTTTATTGTAAGGCCGGAGTGTAGTTTTAGCCGTAAGAGTCCAGCACTGCCCAGACTGGTTCACCAGTATAGCCGTCTGGGCGTCCATGAAGATCACCAAGCCAAGACTAAAAAAAAAAACTAATATGTTTGAAGGCAGATTAAATAAGATATGATATATAAATAGCTCAGCAAAAAGAACTTACTTTACACACCAACGATTCTCCCGCGGTTTTTGTTTTAAGTTTTTTGTTTGAGATAATTATTTTTAGTTATGGTGTACTACTTAATATTATCGTGTGCTCTCATGTATGATGCCCATGTCTAGAGTAATCTGATCGTAATGAGTCTTGATGTTTTTTTACTCTTAACAGGTAAAAAATAAGACTGGTCTGTCGTAAGTTGTATTCGGCCCATGCACCAATTACTTACTGGAAATAAAAAAGCCAAATTATTAAGACCAAGAATATTTGAATCAACTCAGCCTATCGCACTTCTCTGCTGCACATAGGTCTCTCCCAGGCTGCGCCACAACACCCTATCCTCAGCCTTCCACATCCAGTCTGTTCCAGCCACATTTTTGAGGTCGTCGGTCCATCTAGTTGGGGTCGATCAAGACTAATACTTATCTATATACTAATATTAACCTATATAATTATACATCTTAAGAATGTTTGTTTTCACGCAGCGAAATGACTTTGTCTTAGTAGTACAATAGACATAAAAAATTAAAGACGTGAAAAGAAAATCATTCAGCTGTTCCCTACATTTTGACGAGATATGACAGCAGATTTATCTTTTGCGTCTTTTTTTTTTTTAGATCTATTGTACTACCAAGACAAAGTCATTTCGCTGCGGGAAAATAACCATCAGGGTGTATAA
The DNA here is from genome assembly GCA_948150665.1 of Conistra vaccinii. Lineage (NCBI taxonomy): Eukaryota > Metazoa > Arthropoda > Insecta > Lepidoptera > Noctuidae > Conistra > Conistra vaccinii. The sequence goes on along the minus strand of OX411317.1, from coordinate 8,562,808 downwards.
AAGGAGAAACTGACTGAAAAAGGAGAAACACACTGACTGACTGAAATATCATCGCAGAGCCGAAACTACTGGGACTAGGAACGTGAAATTTTGCACTGAAAACGGGGAGATTTCGTTTGTATGAAAAATCTTATTCCTTAAACTTTAAACTTGGCACAAAAATTACTAGGCTTGCATGAATTCAATATAGTGTTTCAATCATAAGACGTTGTGCACAATTTCTGAGCAGTAACCTAACAAAAATTGTATTCAATCATTATGTTATGCTACTTGGATTTGGATGAGGCAGACAGATAGTTTATAACCTGGATTAACACATAGGATACTTTTTATCCCAGTAGTACGTTTCCATGGGATAATTTCCGACTTCCACGCGAGCGAAGCTGCGGGAAAAAGCTAGTATTAAATAAAATAAGAGTTTAGATAGAAGCTTTATTTTCATTCGAACTGTGTTGCTAGGTAAGTAGAGGCTAGTCAATAAATCAATAATAAAAAATAAAAAAAACAAAATAATTACCAACCAATTTAAACCTCTCCCAAACCATTTGCGGATTTATAAAGGAAATCAATAGTTACCATTAAATGTTAAAATAACTATCAATAACTATAAATTGGTAAAACATAACAATTTACAGAAACGTGCATCGTCATGGTGTAAAAACGGTGGTTAATTATGTTGATCTGTTGTCTAGGATATGAATAAATTTAATTAGGTATAAACTAGCTTTTGCCCGCGAATTCGTCCGCGTGGAAATCGGAAATTATCCCACGAGAACATACTACTGGGGTAAAAAAATTATGTCCTAACCCAGACCCTGGTCTACCCATGTGCCAAATTTCATCCAAATCTGTTCAGCCGTTTTAGCGTGAAATCGTAACAAAAAAACGCACTTTCGCATTTCTAATATTATTGTTAGGATAGGATTAGGTTATGTTATTTATTTAATAAAACAACAAGGCAATAATTTATATAAAGCAATTATCTATTTACAAAAAATCTATTGAATGGATTAAAAAGAAAACACTATTACGTTATTGTTGGTTGTAGAATAATCTGACAAAAAATCTGAATGATTGCATTTATATAGTTTTAAATGTAAAAATATTTTTTTAGAGGTATCTTCTTCTATCATATCAAATTAGTTGAATATTGGTGTTTCTGCCTATCCCTTGCAGATGTCGCGCGTCGTAATTATTATTGTTACCAATAAGAATTATGTGAAGTTAATATGTAGTTATGTATTGTTACCAATAAGAATTATGTGAAGTTAATATGTAGTTATGTATTGTTACCAATAAGAATTATGTGAAGTTAATAATGTAGTAATGTTATTGTTACCAATAAGAATTATGTGAAATTAATATGTAGTTATGTTATTGTTACCAATAAGAATTATATGAAGTTAATAATGTAGTTATGTTATTGTTACCAATAAGAATTATGTGAAATTAATATGTAGTTATGTTATTGCGACATGCGTTGTCATGACATATGTAACACTCTAACCCCACATCGTCATGTGTGTGATTACTACAATTTTCCTACTAATTACCTAAGAATAGATATCATAACACGGTATTTTTAATTGGAATTAATTGCCAATGACTAAGCGCAGTTGCTATGGGTTTTTATTATATCATAACATAACATCACGCCAGTATTCCTCGAAAGGTTGGTCAGAGGTGTAGCTATACTACACCCACATGTCACCAGTAATGTTTGAGTCCCATGTAATAGGGGGCGAGCCTATTGCCATCAACCGGGCACAAATCAGACCGCGGGCTGCTACTAAGAAATTCCAGAAGAAAAAATCGATTAACACTTTGCTTGACCCGGGAATTGAACCCAGGACCTCAGGTTTACGACTTGATAAAGCATCGAGATTTCTTAGTTATAATATGTAACTTTAATATCACCGTATTATATGCATAAAGGCTCTTGCAGATCAGCAGGACTTGGCGCGTGACGCGACACGGACAATACAATTTCTAAGAAAAACAGTAACAATATCCGGTGTCGCGTCGCGCGACAAGTCGGGCTGGTCTGCACAAAGCTTAAACCTCCTGGAAAAAATCCTCTAAACGATAGTGAAAACTTCATCAAAATCTATTGCATGGTTTAGAATACAGACAAACACGAAAAGCGACTTTAATTTATAATAAGAAGATTACTGTAATATTTAGCACTATGTTACTTTACGTCATTAGGTATACGTTAGGGGATTGGACTTTTCTTAACCTGGCTAGGAGAACAGTGCTCACCCACATGATTGTAGATGTCATATTTATTATGTGTATAACTGTGTTATTGTACTACAATCCTCAAAAATGGAAAAAACTGTCACAATACTACGGTAACGACCCCAACTTATTGTATATTTCTGTGACAATTTATTTCCTTTCTTCCCTTGAAAAAGTGGGTATAACATAACCTTCTCTCACCCACTAAGCCATGCCAGAATACTAGAAACAATAATTAATTCCGAATTCAAACCTTGCATCGAATGCGAGAATGCGACAGTGGAAATATTTAGATGCAGCCAGTATTATTACTAAAACAAAAATAAGTTCTTACACAGATTAAAATCTAAAATAGATGTGCCTTATGTAGGCACATCTATTTTAGATTTTAAACTTCAGGAAGGATCAATTGACCAAAGTTCCATCGCCGACGTCAAGGCTTTTTGCCTGTTTTTATATTTTTTTTGGTTTGAGTTAATATTTTTATTATGCTAGCTTCTGCGCGCGATTTCGTCTGCGTGGACTTCAAAATTGGGTCCAGAGAGAGATGAAAAATGCATAGAAATAGCGTTGCTACAGAGATTTTTTTAAGAGCAATAATTCTACGGAATTATTCCTCTTAAAAAGAGAATACAATGTTTTCATATAACTCTATGGTGTACGCGGCGCACGCCAGTAAAGCTCCCATTCGGGATGATTTTTTTTGACAATTTCAACAATCATCGTCACCCAGTTATGTAAATTAAACAAAACCTTCATGAATTATAAAACTAAACCTTCCTCATGAATCACTGCATTCATTTATGAAGCCCGTATGAAAATCCGTTCAGACAGATAGACAGACGCGACGATGACGACTTTGTTTAATAATATATATATATATATATTTTATAATACTAGCTTCTGCTCGCGACTACGTCCGCGTGAAATTTCTGTTCCCCCGACCTACCCCCTTGCATCACATTACCTGCCCGCACTATTACTTTCCTTTCGCTCTTTCTGACTTTTTTTCGTTTTGTTCGGCTTTTAAGGGTCCTAGCGTGATTTTAAATAACCTATAGCCTTCCTCAAAAATTGCGCTATCAAATGCAAAAAGATTTTTTCAATTCCGACTCTTAGTTCCAGAGATTAGCGCGTTCAAACAAACAAACAAAAAAAAACAAACATTTCAGCTTTATTATTAGTATTAGTATCTATACCTATAGATGTAGTGATAGTGATGTGTTTTATAAGTGTGTTCTAAGTCTAGTCACCTTGGTTTTCGTTGTCGGTGGCGCTTCTGTCAGCGAGGTATATAATATCTTTGATCTCGGGGCGCAGCGTAGTGGCGAGTGAGTCTTTGACGGACGCACTAAATAGTTCTCTGTGTCAAAAAAGTCCTGCAGTGCAAAATGTTGTCTTTACATTCATTTTTAATATCTTCCTTTGTTTTCTTTTGTGTTATCAATGGCGGTTTATTTAAAGAAATACGTGAGTATTTAAACATTATTTTTGGTGGTTGGAGTAATAATAGACTATTACCTACTTAGTACTTATTTATGCAAATAAATGATTTTGAATTTTGAAAAAAAAAACATAATTATAAATATACATAACATAATTCAGAAAAAAAGCTCAGATGCTCAAAAGGCTCAGATGGAATAGTCAAGGACCAGGGTCAGGACTATTGTCCATTAGACTATGATAAATCTCTTGATAAACAAATAAATGATAGACTTAAGTTAAAATAACCGTTAAAGTTACAGTAGGCATCATAAATACATACTTAGTACATAAAATATTAAGTATTAAATTGATAAAAAAAACAGTGAACTAAAAATTATATACCTAACGTAAAACTAATTTGCATATTAAAACCCTAATTAAAATAAAAAAACACCATAGGATCTTTTTTGAAGTTCATGGTTAATGCTCAAACTTCCTTATTTTGTTCACCAGTAAACGATTATTTACGTCAATCTAAGTAAATAAAATTCCTTAGCTGTTTAAAAAAATGTAAATATAATAATAAACAAGCGACTATTATTTTATAATAACTAATAATTAATGGGATGATCGATTTACTTCCTGGAAGCGGTAAATAGACGGAGAATTCCCATATTTTTAGAACGTTCGCTTTCTAATCTCAGTCCGTCAAAAATATAATCAATTTACCTAAATTTTTAGGGTTCTGTACCTGAAGCGTGCCAAACGGAACCCTATTACTAAGCCTCCGCTGTTCGTCCGTCTGTCTGTCAGCGGGCCGTATCTCATTAACCGTAATAAGTAAACAGTTGAAATTTTTACATTATTGTGTATTTCTATAGCCGCTATAACAACCAATAAATAATAATTTTTTTTTTTTTTTTTTTAAACTAACGCTGTTTTTTTCGGCGTTTTGTTTGCTAAGTATTGTACAGTGGTAACGCTTCGTGTGCGAGTTCAACTCATACTTGGTTTCTGACAAATTTCTGACAAGTTCTTGGCATTGATTGTCGCCGAGATGAGATTGCGACTTGAATTTGAACATTATTATGTACGTGAATATTGGCCTTCTAGTTCCAAAAGTTACATATAATTTATGTATCCACCTTAAATGTTAAGGTACAATTCCGTAGCCGACCGCAGGCGGCAGCAGCAGTCGACCGACTTGCCGTCGCGACTTGACTGGTTTCTATGTAATTCTATAAAATCGATATGTCGCTAGCTACGGAAGGTATGTCATTAAAAAAAAAACCATTAAAAAAAAATGGGTTTCACTCCGGGAATGCCGGCAGAAGTGAAAACTGGAATATTAACGTTGTACATTTTTTAATATTTTGGAATGGTTAGGGAATAATTTCGCACGAATTGCTTTATTTATCAGTATAAAAGTACTATAATTTATGTAGTTAAATACAATATTCATTAGTAGTAGTAGTATAATTATTTATTTTCAAAATATAGTCTAACAAAATTAAACAATTTATTTAAACACTTTTCCTGTAGTATGTTTTGACTGCTTTTTTACCCATCAATATGGGTAAAATTTCTTACCTCGCAATCTTTACGTAATGTCAAAGACTATTTATTTTGATATTTACTTTGTCGGTTGCTAGGCAACGGATCTTACGGGTACGTCCTGACGTGAGTTTAACATATTTTACCTATCCCAAAAACGCCGCCGCAGTGCACAACGCCGCTAAAGAAGTTTTCACTTCAAAAATCATATATAATTATATAGAAAATTCATAGAAACCAGTGGCATCGCGGCGACACGTCATTTGCTGCTGCCGCCTGCGGTCAGCTACGGAATGGTACCTTTAAGATTATGTCCTTAGTCTAGGTAATTTCCGAAGATGTCATCCTATATTTGTAGAATAATTTAATTATTTTCATGGTCCTAATTATGAATATGACACTGAATGAGGCTATATAAACATGCATATTTATGAAATGTAGATTTTTTTTGTATTTTTATTTATTTTTGACATACAGATCTTATACCTAAATCTTTCAAGCTAGTTAGAAAATAGAATAGGTACATAAAAGAGCGTCTAAGCGACTAAATAATTTACATATGTACATACTCACGCCCTCCTCACATGGGGGTATACAGAAACTATAGAACGCTACCTGCTACGCCCCTACATGGCAACCTTTTGTTTACTTTTAGTAAAAAATATCTTGATTAAAATTTGTATTTTTTTCTAAAATTCAATAGAAAGTAACATAGATACAAAACACTAAATAAATAAATAAAGCAAAGCAAAGGGTTATAAATACAGAATGTTGAGGGATTGTAATATCAATAAAAGGAAAAACACTATAAAACCTCAAGTTTATTATTTATTACTACCTATTCCAAGAACATTAATAGTGAACTGTTATAATACTTAGTATTATTACAATTATATGTAAATGTATTAGTGGAATAAATGAAAATACTATAAAAAGTTCCATCTTTAAATGAAAAAATTATATATAGGTATAATGACTGTTACCTACACTGTTATTTATTGATGCTAGTTGCATAATTTTAAAGAACTTGTTTCCTTTAAAATAATTGTATGCCAGTCCATGGTGAGCCATGTAGAATATGTAGATCATAACCCTATTATTAAGACCATTATTGTTCCATGTTTAATGCAAATAAATATATTCTATTCTATTCTATTAATGCAATAATACCCAGATATTCATACTGGTAGTTAACTAGTTAGTAATGTACCTATAAAAACACTGAGATTACATCATAGGCAATGTTATTGGTAAATAAATGATTATGTACTTACTTACTTATCTATGTAATTTAATTTTCCTCATATTTAGTCATAAGTTATCTACCAAACAACGAACAAAAATGTAGAGCCACTTAGATTTCTTTTTTCTTAATGTCGTATATGAAATAAAAATAATACCTAGATTTTATTAAAAACAAACAATCAAGTCATAATAAACATACCGAGATTTGTAAACTTCTTAATAATCATAAATTTATTTGGCTTTTTAAGTTCAAGATCAACTAATCGAATAATTTCATTCAAACGACTTAAATTAGCAATTCACTTCCTCTATCATATAATCACTTTTACATGCATACAATGTTTCTCTTATATTATTACATTGTATAACAAAATTCAAGTGCCACAGAGTAGCGAATTTAATACCACAGTTTAGTCAGCTACTCAGCTTACCAACGGGAATGAATAGATCATGCCATACCTATGTACAATATAATAATAAGGCATTGTCGTATATGATGTGCGGTCTCTGACGCGGATAATAAGGCATTAGGTGCTGTGAAGTGCAATTACCACACAAGTAATTTTATTGTATGTGTCATCAGTACATACATTGCAATGTTATGTTCAAGTTTAAGGCCCTTGGGTTGTAATAACACTTCGATGTAATTATTATACACCTGTGTTAATTTGTTAATCCTTTTCTTAGGCATTTTAACTCTTGATTATCAAAGTACAGACGCCAGCACATCGAGTTACTACAATCTGTCAAATTTCTTTAATAGATTTTCAACTTTATGGCTAAAGAATAAGGTCCAATGTTGAATGGGAAAATTTGACAGATTGGAGTAGGTTGATGTGCTGGCGTCTGTACGTAACATCACGCCTGTATGCCCCGAAGGGTTAGGCAGAGGTGGACCTATAGTACACCCACATTTCGCCAGTTATGTTTAAGTCCCATGTAATAGGGGGCGAGCGTATTGTCATCAACCGGGTACAAATCCAGACTACGCGCTGCTACTGAGAAATTCCTAAGGAAAAACCCAATAACACTTTGCCCGACGTGGGAATCGAACCCTGAACCTCATGCTTAGCCTAGCGTCGAAGAAGTACATGATAACTCAATGGTTTTCATGTGAATTTCATGGAGGCTACGAAAAATAAGGGCTTCAATTAAGAAAAATATACTTATACTGTGGACTAGACAGACACCCTATGTTTTAGGAAATGAAATCCAAAAAAAAAAAGCAACTATGCGAAGTGTTTGTAATCTGTACTTTCATGCTTTTCTGATTGTTGAACTCCCTGAATAAATTATTTTGGGTTTATGGCTTATAATATTATATATATACTAGCTGCTCACCCCGGCTTCGCACGGGTAGCACTAAGTACTTATCTACGGCGCACCTACCTACCCTTCTACCCTCTACATACCTACCCTGCCTATCCTCTACATACCTACCCTGCCCTACCTACCTACCCTTCCTATCTACCTACCTACCTATCTACCCTTCCTATCTACCTACCCTACCTACCTACCCTTCCTACCTACCTACTTACTTATCGTGAATTCATGCATGCCTAGTACTTTTTGTTAGGTTACTGCTCAGAACGGACTTTTCCAGTGGATTTTCCAAAAATTTTAATACTGTCGTGAATTCATGCAAGCCTAGTACTTTTTGTTAAAATTTCAGGCATTTATACCGGGATATCATAACTTGTGCAAAACTAAAAACACGACCTATCTACCTACCCTACCTACTTATATTATTACTTAGGGATATGAAAAATAGTTTACGTCCTATTCTCAGACCTACCGAATATACACAAAAAAAATCATAAAAATCGGTCAAGCCGTTTCGGAGGAGTTTGGCAACAAACACCGTGACACGAGAATTTTATATATTAGATATATATATATTTAATGTGCTAATTAATAATTAAGCATTTGATGGCCAAAATGGCATAATTAATTAATTTTTTTGTTCGTGACTTTTTGTCCGATATATTCAATTAATGTGACCTCACATAGCCTTTAACCAGCGGACGATCAAGACGTTTCCAACGATACCTCATTTGTCAAATTATTTTTATTAAATTTAAATATTGATGAGTAGTTTAGAAGTTATGATGAGAGAACAGATGATGATACACATACCGATCAAAATCATAACCCTCGTTTTTGCTTTGCCATAGTCAGGTAAAATGTGCAATACCTGCACGGTCAAAATGTACGGATCAGCTGTTTTTTGTTGAATAACTGACGAAATATTTCTACACTGGGGGGTCTACAATATGTGCTTAATTCATGGTAAAAGTTTGCGTGTCGACATCCCTTAGACCCTGTATAGTAGTGTGGTGGGACCCCCCACCTGGTACGGCTACTCTGTGGCACGTGGTACGTGTGGAAGCGCCCTAAGACGTAAATATTTTCCTCTTTCCAGCGGACTACATCCACGTATGCAAGCGGGACCCGAACACGCTAGATAGCTGCGTCATCAAATCAATAGAGGCACTCAAGGACAAGATAAGTACGGGAATCCCGGAGCTGAATGTGCCTAGTTTGGATCCTTTCTATATTAAAGAGGTTAGTATAACAAAAATCAATATAAAAATGACTGATTTTTTATACATAAGTATAAAAAAAATCCGCTCCTTAGGCTGCCTGTCCACCAGAGCGGAGAGGAGAGGAGCGGAGATGTGTCAATATTAACCAATAGAATCAAAACTCCGCTTCAGAGGTGCGATTCTATTGGTTAATTTTGGCACATCTCCACTCCTCTCCTCTCCTCTACGCTCCAGAGGACAGGCTGCCTAAGACGACCCATTGACCCTGGTGTTTTGTGGGTAGGTCTTTCTAAACGCTAGGTAGGTACTTAGGCGTAAGCAAAAACTCAAGCTCAATCGTTGATTTGATTGAGGCTTGAAATTTTCGTGTTTTTTTAAATTGTCTTTCAAAATGGTCAGTTAAGGCCTCCTACCTCTTCTCTCTCGATGGATCGTTCTAATTTTATTTTCTCACATCCCTGTTACTACGTAGAACGATGCCCCTTTGTAAGACGGTTTGTCAGTCTTTCGGGCTTCTGACGATCCGTCACTATTGTCAAAGATCAGCAAATGACAGCCGGGGCCCGTGCTTTTCGAGGCATGGTGGAGTTTTGGTAAGTATGTAAAGATGGGCACTAATCCAGAACTAGTTTAGACTAATCTAAACCAGGGACCTCGGAAAGCGTATTGGTTGATTTGGAAGGCTCGGATTGGTTCTTTATTTCGACAAAAAAAAAAAAAAAAAAAAGAACCCTCTCACGGACTGAAGCCCTAGGCCAGTATCTTTTTGACTTAGCAAACCTCCTTGCCCGGACGAAAAGTGGGCCCGCAAAACACCGCGCGCCCCGGTGCCCCACAGCACTTCGCACCTCAGCATTTACGCCACTGGAGCACAGATGAAGATCTCTTTGTCTAATAACTGTCTTTTAACGTTTCAGATCAAAGCTCTGACTGCCGACAACACGCCGGTTCGCGCTTCAGGTCATAACATCAATGTCACCGGCGCAAGCGGCTTCGTCATCAAGAGCTTGTCGTAAGAATGATTTATTTATTTATGTAGAATCAAGGTAAATTCACAGAAAAGCACGATGTAGTCGGACTACTTCTGATTTTAGTATTAAAGAAAAGAAAAAATCTCACCAAAAATTTATTGTTAATTTCTAGTGAGGTTTTTCCTCTTTATTGGTCTGAGGGTTTTTCATAATTTTTCGTAAGTGAGTTTTTTCCATAGGTTTTAGTTAAATAAACGTAAGTTTAGGTTTCATGATGTTGGTGGGAAACGCTATAGACCTGCTCAACATAGAAGGTATCTAGAGTTGCTCAATAATACAGATTTTTAAGAAAAAAAAAACATGTTTTTTTGTGCGAATTATGAGCTGATAATATTATGAACCAAAAATAAAAATAAAAAGCTCTATGGGTTTTATAAATAAAAATACTATGTTTAGAATCGACAATATGTCAATATACCTATCCAACCGTTTGAGCATAGCTGGCGCCATCTATCCGCAACCAAGTTATCCACTGAAGGCTGGCGGTATATTGCGCACACGTATTCTTAAAGCTTTAATTTAGTCGTTTACTGTATCAGTTTAGACTCGATAGTATAGAGGTCTCTGAACCTAGAATGGCCCGAGTCACAAAAATGATATGGGGCTGTCAATTTACTAGGTTAGCCTAATAGTAAAGTTTCCAATAAAAAATATAAAAAATTATGCGACTTGTTTTTCTGAAATAAACAAACCGCCTTACCAATATTACCCTCGAACGCCTTGCAGTGGAGGATTTCCTACAAATCAAATAACTCGGTGAAAGACTAAAACCTACAACGTTCTATGGTGACTCAATTACAGTATTTTTTTATTTGTTATTTAAGTTTTCATGCACACAGAATATAATCCTAAGGCGTTGCACAGAACAATATACAAACTAAAAAGGGAAACACGTATACCTATATAAGTAGGTTACCGCCCTGCGTTGAAATTCGCTGTTACATACATTTATACCGCGTAGGTATTGTACTTTTCTATGAAACAGCAGATTTTCTTTAAATAACCGTCGATAAATTTCAACTCAGGGGTTTCAGAATCATGTACCGAATCATGGTAACAGTTGTCGCGTCAATGTCAACCCTGTACATGTTTTTTTTTTGTATTTTACCTAACCTATTGTGTCACTTTTTAGTTTGTAACTTGTTCAATTCATACGAAACTACCTTTAGAAAGAGGCAATTAGAATCAATTATATTTTCTTTAACATTTTGACGTTCAAAAATGCCTTCAGACTAGCGCGTGACACCGGTTATTGTAGTCGCGTCGCGCTGGTCTGAACGAGCCTTATGTGCCTAATTGATTTGACTTTGTCATACTTGTAGGAACTAATAAGTTCCCAATCATTCCAGAGTGGATCTCGACGCGCTAAAGATCAAGGTGAACGTGCGCTTCGCCAAGCTTCACTTCGACGGAGACTACAAGCTGGACACGCAGCTCTCCATTCTGCCCCTGTCTGGAGAGGGAAACTTTAACGCTGATGCTAGTGAGGCTCTCATAAAATTACTTTTTTTAGACATCTGAAGCCCAATTCTCGTACTTAAGAGCATTTATTCTGAAAGTGAGCAACATCGCAAATAGATGTCAAATATTTCCCTGTTTTGATTAAGTTGGCAATATTAATGTGTGAAAATGACCTTGTAAAGGCCGCAGGAATCCGCTGGATGCGGGAAACACAGATAAATATATCTGTCGAAGTGGCGGTGCTTGGGGGAGGCCTATGTCCAGCTGTGGACGTCTCTCGGCTGATGAATGTATGAAAATAAGAAATGTGGCTAACTAGCGAACTAGAATATTAATTAAGAAATGCAATAATTAATATCTTCACACCGAGTATTAGATGATGTTTGATTTTTTTGCACCTAAAACGGTTACAGCATCAAATTCTGTGTTATAATTGCAATTCATTTTTAATATTCTAGTTTGCTAGATAGCCACATTTCTTATTGCCATACAGTGTTATTGCCAAATTAATCAAAGCAGCGAAATATTTGATATTTATTTGCGACGTTGCCCACTTTCAAAATAAACACTCTGGCACTGACACCTATGTACATCTGATTTCCAACCTTATGTTGCCTTTCTAGAATCCATAAACTACATATGGATTTCACTTGACTGCTTCTAATTTCCAGTAAAATGCGACACGGATCTGGTGATCTACATCCAGACGTTCACTAAAGACGGCCAAGAGTACATCAAGTTCAAGAAGATCGACGCTGACATCAACATCAAGGACTACAGGGTCAAGCTCAATGGACTCTTCAAAGGAGACAAAACTTTAGGTCAGTGTCTTTTGATTACCCAATTCTGATTTTACTGTTGAAGTCAGTAAGGTTTAACAATCTACGTATGGTCTATTCAATTCCTTGTTTACAATAATAGTTACAATAAAGTTGATGTTATTTCCATCAACTTAATGCAAGTGTAAATAAAGTGGATTTTAGACTGACTAGTACTGTTGAAAAAGTAATAAAAAATATGAAGTTGTAACGCAAACTGAACCTTATGTGTAAGCATTACAGTTGTTTACTAAATTAAGAACGCAGAGTATGTCTACAGTCTAAACCGTCATATATTTATTAGACGTTGCATGGAATAATCAAATAGAATTATATAGATCCCTGTAGAAGAAGTCATAATAGTTTTTTTTGAGGACCCCGAAAAAGCCCTCCCACCGTAACTATATCGGCCGCCAAGAAGGCTATGTTCTGCTTTAAAGGATACCCATGGGCCGGTGTAGCGTCAGGCACTAGTTGTCTGGGATTTTTGCTGAACTGGGCCTATTTGGCGCAGCCGCGAGGCACACATTCCTGCCAAAACTTACAACGCACTTTTTTATTTTTATTTTTACTTGTTGTACAATAATATGTTTTGTTGTGTGCCTTTGACTGTGTCTGTGCTAAATAAATTTAATTTCTTTCTTTCTTTTAATCGGATTGATTTTATTCAGTCAGTCCCTTGCTGTCCTCTCCCAGCGACGCCTTAAGCCCAGCTCTGTACCCCACAGGGGGTGCCATTGGCTTACAGTCGCTTAGTTTATAAGTTTTATGTCCTGGCTGGAGGCCTTAATTTATTGAGGCACCTACAGGAAAATCCGGTTATGCAGTCGACAGCCTGCGAGATGCCTTACATAAATGGTAACGGTGTAATCCCAGGCATTTCAGTTTTGACTTTGGGAAGGCAACGCATTGGCGATGTTTATTGTATTGCTCATGCATGCATGGGCATGCATCGAAACGTATGGACGTTTCGATCAAATAAAAAAAGAAAATGAATGAAATGGATTTCGGACAGGGTTAGGGAGTCCTCGTCTTCTGATAGATCTGTAGCGGTTAGACCGCCACATACAAAAACTACGAAACAAAAAGACATGACGTCACACAATTCCTACATCTCGCAGTTAGAGTTTACTGAGCGAATAACATAGATAAGACTATCCGAAATCAACATATGGGCAGTTGCCCGCCAGACATAACAACCCGTCTGGTTGGAGGATCCTCCCTTTTCTATGGTGGATGAGTGAACTTTACACCCTGTTCATCATACCCCCAAATTGGTGACCCCGAGTATGAACGTCAACGCAGCCTTCGTGCAACTACTTCAGCGTGACGTCATCATCATCACTCCCGCAAGCTTTCGTGAGGCGAGTCACACAGCCAGCCAGCACCCACGGCTTCAACGGGTATCCTGACCACCAGCATGCAGCGAACGCGCATTCCTGGTCATCACCCTCAGCCACATCACCCCGACTCACTGGGGAATCACCGCAATCACCGCAATCACCTCAATCACCGCAATCACCTCAATCACCGCAATCACCACAATCGCCGCAATCACCGCAAACAGTTCCGACCCACCGTGAACTGTGCGGCACCCGGTTCCAACTCACTGGAACCACAATCACCATCGCCGCAATAACTGCAGACAGTTCCGACCCACTGTGAACTGAGCGGCACCCGGTTCCGACTCACTGGAACCACAGCTGGCACTGTGAAGCATCGCAAGATCCAAGACTCAGCCCACTATCGACCTCCGGTCTCCGGAGGGGAGTGATGTAGCGGTTAGACCGCCACATACAAAAACTACGAAACAAAAAGACATGACGTCACACAATTCCTACATCTCGCAGTTAGAGTTTACTGAGCGAATAACATAGATAAGACTATCTGAAATCAACATATGGGCAGTTGCCCGCCAGATATAACAACCGTCTGGTTGGAGGATCCTCCCTTTTCTATGGGGGATGAGTGAACTTTACACCCTGTTCCTCATACCCCCAAAGATCTATAGATACTCTAACTATTAACATCCTATTAGTTAAAGCAATGGCACGTAAAATTTATATCTCCGCCCCCGTCAATTTGGGGTCCATTCGGACGGTACGGGGGGTTCGGTATCACTTCAAGACCCAGATTACCACTCGACATCCAGTTGCGTGTTCAATTTTACGTGCCATTGCCTTCATCGATCACTAATAAAGAACTAGATACACAATCCCAAACAAAAGTTCTCTTAAAACTGGCACCAAATTGTGTTTAAGTAATAATAGTTGAAATAAATATAAATTAATGTAAATTCAACCTTAAACGAAATGCTTGACGTTTATTTCACAAAGATATGTTTAAAAAGCAATAAATTTTTACGACCGATACTATGTCGCGTGTTTACCGTCGGAGCGTTCGAATGCTACTAAATCAAAAGAGCGCCCAAATGTTCAAGTGGGTGCTCATTCGGTGAGGACATTTTTTGCCGCTGATTGTGTATCTAGTTTTTTATTAGTGATCGATGATTGCCTTGAATATATATTATCTGCATGCAAAATGTTGTCACTCAAGTCTTCAAAAACTTTTGCAAGTCGTCAAAAACATTATAAAAATTCCACAACGACAATTAATAACAATTTTCGTTTTTACAGGTGAAGCCGCTAACCAAGCCATCAACCAGAACCGAGGAGAAATCTTGAAGGCCGTCAAACCTCATCTGGAGAAGACGGTCACGACGAACCTGCTGGAGATTGCCAACAATATCGTGGACGACCTCACGCTCGACCAGCTGCTGCCCAAGCCCTAGATATAGTTCCTAATGTAGGTTACTTTTAGCTCTATAAGCTCACTGTGATTTTTACTCGATAGATTAGATGCTGCATTACTCTTTCTTCTAGAATTTTTGGTAGTAAAATTGTAAAATCATAGTTTCAATTGGATCTTGTTGTAAAGATCACGATTTCTTTATAATCGATCTTTATAAAAAATAAGGTAACATAGTTTAGGAAACAAACCGTAATAAAGACTCAAGTCATCATCGTCCTAGCCTTTTCCATACTCTGTTAGGATCGGCTTCCAGGCTAACCGGATAAAACTGAATACCAGTATTTTACATGGAGCGACTGTCTATCTGACCTCCACAACCCAGTTACTTGGTAAAACGATACCCCTTTGGTAAAACTGGTTCAGAGTTTCGGGCTTTAGACGACCCGTTAAGACTGTCAAATATCCACGAATGATAGCCGGGACCAGCGGCTTAGCGTGCTTTTCGAGGCATGGAGGAGTCTCGGTATGTAAAGCTTTTTACCCATTCAAGGAACAACCGCAGCAAGCGTAGCTTAACCTGATCGATCGACCCGTGCGGCTGTTATTTGTTGTTATTAGCCACAAGCCGGTGTCGTAATATTGTGCCAAGTGTTCATAATAAATAATTGAACATAAAAATCTTATCGCTACAAGTTTAGAGATTTAGAAAAAGAGTAATGCTAAGCTAGACTTTTTTTTTTTAAGAAAATGGTTGTAATTTGTAATTCGTTTTATATTTTAATGAAGATTAAATTATATTTCAAGGAAAATTTAATTTGTCGTTTACATTTTTACCAACTTATGAGAACAATCATCTGCCTAGCCTTTTCCCAACTATGTTGGGGTCGGCTTCCAGTCTAACTGGATGCAGCCACAGATGAATACAGATGATACATTCCGCAGTTTAGGTATGAAGCTACAAGTACGTGGCGAGCCCGTCTTGCTGGGTCAATTCAGTGGGTAGACGTAGTCAGAAGATCTAAGAGTCACGCGATAGAAAGTGAGGCAACTTCTCGGTGAATATAACTGTAGGTAATTAGCGCTTTATTGTGTCATGGCAAGAGTCGACTTCTATTTAAATGATTTTGCGGAGTGTCTTATCTGTATTAATCTGTGATGCAGTTGAATATGGGGGTGCAGAGTATACACATGAATTCTTTTAAGGGCGAATTTCACCAATTAAACTGAATGCGATCAACTTATCTAAACCGAGTTCAAGAGCTATCAGTGTCATCATTATTGGGGAATATTGACACTGACAGCTCTTGAACGCGGTTTAGATGACGTGCTGTCGTGTTCAGTTTCATTGGTGAAATCAGCCCTAAATCAAAACCAGGAGAAAAACAAAGGAGTTTGTTTTAAACATGACTTAAGCAATTAAATTTTCTTTGCATAATACCGTTGCGTGAACCCATTTGCTTAGTAAATTGCTAGTGGTTTGGCCTTACTGTTACAATATCATTATATTAAACTGTGACAAGGCGAGCTGTATGGTCTTATACCTTGTTATTAACCTAGAAATGTCAACATCGGATATAATAAATTAGCTTGCAATGATTGTCCCTTTGTAGGGATATAACCTCTTCTTATGGCATCTGTCCCACCCTGACGAGGAAGCGAGGATACTCCATTTGTTAAAACGCAAGCTGTTGCCCACGACTTTGTCTATGATCCAGGATGAAAAGTAGCCTATGTCCGTTTTCAGGTTAAGATCTGCCCATGTGCCTAATTCAAATAATTTAATTCAGGAACACATCCATATAAAATTCACATAAGATTCACAACTTCACAGATTCACAAGATTACAAATTCAGATTCATTCATTTAATTAATTATAAATTTGTACAACACAATCAACAACAAAGCAGTAACTATTTTAGCTGGAATATTAATTGCCATATCGACGATGAACTACCAATATCAGATCTCCTAACTAGTTTTGAATGCCAATCGACGTAAAATCATATTTCGTGTGTACTGGCAAAACCTCCTTTTTTTTTTTTTTGGGGTGGAAATATTCCAATGACTTCTCCCGCTCTGGGCGGAGCGGAAGGGCGTGTCAGACTTTTACTGACTAAAACCCACCCGTGTTCCTTCCCTTGCCTTGCCAGGGGCCACGGTTTCCCCTTGGGACTACCCGCAACCCCGGCAGCGGCGGCGACATCTCTTTGAGGCGCGCGTGGAACACGAGTTAACACGACGCGCCGTCGACCCGGGAAAACCTCCTAACACGATATTTAACTTTTTATCCCGTATAGCAATAACTTCTAAATTATGAGACGCTAATTGTACTATGTTATTGAGTTCTAAAATATATTGCTGCAAAAACCTCCTATCTATTTTATATAATAATAATTTTTCTACCTTATTTTTTTTTGTCCTTTTTTTTGGTCTCCTGTAAAGTTGCAATTTTTTAGATAGAATTTTGAATTCGGTTCATAAAGGAGGCCTGCGACTTTCTCATGACTGCTTAAAAGTCATCTACCCTGCTTTCGGCAAACATGCCAGACGCACTACACCACTACTACCACTCAAACTCAAAACTCAAAGCATTTATTTCAATTAAACCATTTACAGGCAATTTTGAATTGTCAAAAAGTCGGTCAGTTAGTCAAAAAAGTTAGATATCTGTGGCGAAGAATGGGCAAGAAACTCCCAGGACACTCTTTTAAATAAAGATATTACAAAATCCTGGGTACAACACTACCACTACTTATAAGCATTTCGTAAAAAGCGGTTTTTTTGACATTACAGACACTTCAATTTTATTTATTTGTATGTACTTTTATATATTGTATGCATATATACAATGTATAATTGATAGATGTATACTTGTACAGATAACTTAGAGCAAGGCTCTCTGTTTTCTACCCGAAAGTGTCTAACCAACGTGTAGTAGCATTTAGATTCCTATTGTAGTCGCGTTTTAGCGTGGCAATAACGGTCATTGACCCACCGACATTTTCAAACATTTTTTATTTAAAAAACTGAAATAAAGTCCGTTAACGTCCTGAATTAATATGTATCGTGATCTTCAACATGTTCCAATAACGATAAACTGTTCATAGCTTATTGATTGTGTTCCTATACGGAGATATATTAGGGAAAGGGCAATGACCGCGAATGCCATGCTAAAACGCAACAACAATAGTAGTTTATGGGAATAATATTGGAAACCTACCCGATGGTTGGTAGACCTCAGTGCCTTCCGATTTCTAGAACAATCCAAACCTCCTTCTAAGCTTTCTGCAACAAATCGTACATTTAACCGAGGTTTTTGCTCTATTCATAACATAAGTTAGCTGTGAGCTATTAAGTTTGACCGACTTCTGCCGAATGTATGCGTGCCACAGGCGATAAGTGTTACAAGTTTTATATAATTTATATGCATAATGGAGGCTATGTACCGCGGGGACATGTATTACAATGGATTTGCATATAATTTCCATGGTTACACATTTTGTTTTGGTCTAATATTGCATTTGTGCAATGGCTGCGATGGCAGCAAATATATTTGAAGGACGATTTTTGTTGAAGTTGTGTAACAGGTAAAAACCTCATTGGGTAAAAACATCAATACCTGCCAACATTTCAAAATCATTTTCAATATAAGAGTGATAAGAAAGATAATAAAATACAATTTTTTTAAGCTTTGGAAAAGTAATTGATTAATTTGTGAATATATTAGCCTATTACAGTAGCAAGTTTAAAATAAACCTTATTTGTAATTGTTAGAGTGCATGCTAAATGCAAGGCGTAGCTCAATAAATGCCTCAGCTTAAGTTGGAGCAGCGGATACAGTGATACGAAGAATGCAGATTATGCAAAAACCAAAGATTTAAATTGTTAGATTCACCCGACCGAGCGACCGCATCAAAAGATGGCCACGTTTTCGTTGACAATGACATTCGAATAGTATTGTCTCGATACTTATTGAAAATCGTATCTATCGTTTTAAACGGGATGTGTCATGTCTTCTCGGGATGGACACTTTTTCGCGTCCTAAGTTCGGGGAGGGTAAATTTAAAGGTGCCTTGTAATGTAACGTTACAAAGTCGAGCATTCATCAGTAAGGGAGGAGAACCGAGCCTTACAGTGCGCAATGTCTGTAATATCCTGATACCACTTGTAACATCAATGCGCACCACTCGTTACTTTACAGGCGAATGCTCGTCAGCCACGGGAGCGACGGGCGGGGTTGTAATGTAACGCTCAAATACGAGTCTGTAGCTGCTCCCGGTGACCACCTTAACGATTTAAATCTTTGGCAGAAACGGAGTGAAAATATTCATATTTAATTTGACAGATAGTGTTTCTTTCTTCTTCATTTGCTTGCGTTCCACGATCCCTTATATAGTCTATTATTTTGATCCAAACAGCCACGCTTTTAATCTTATGTCAAAAGTGCGTGAATATTTCTCCATTTGAAAATTGTCAATGGATTGAATGGATTTGTGCCCGGTTAATAGAAATTGCCTTTCCCCCCTACCGGGAGAAATGTGAGAGTATTTTATACGCCTCGCTAACGCTTCGAGGAGTACATTGTGATGTTTGTTTTCACACGTCTCATTGGCCTACGATTGTAACTTATCCACAATTCCAACAAACGTCTGTTTTAATCAGATTATTGCTTGCTAATAGCGGAAGATAGAAACTAGTATAATGGTAGGTTGCGCGCACGCAGTTCCTAGATATTTGCTGGCATCCTCCGTCCGCCGGTGTACGTCACGCGTTGGTGGAGTGACCTGAAGAATTGACCTTACTTAATTAAAAATTACCGCGAATTACTTAAGACTCCTAAATTCTGGGCTACAAGGATGTCTGGTTAAAGTAATTTTGGGCGTATGTATATATGATGGAATCTAAAAACCATCGCCTCTGCGGTCTACTGGTAAGACCACCTGTCTCAAACACAGAGGGGACCTCTGGGTCTGAGACAGGTTCGACTCCCAGGGGTGCTTGGTTGGAGGTAAGGCTTGTTCTAAGTCAGACTGGCTAGCTACCACCATCGTATATAAGTCTGTCGCCATAACAACAATGTTAATGGGCATGGCATGGTGTTTCGGCAGTTAGAGGTAAGATAGCCAGTTCCTCTATGGTTGAGGATTCCCGGTGAAGTGCGCTTCCACCTTTGGCTGATCAGCACTTACCATCAGGTGAGATGCAGGCCAAGAGCTTTCCCGTTGGGGATAAAAAAATAACTATATTAACAGAACATTGTACTGAGAGCGTCGGTTTTACCAAAATAATAATTATTCAAACAGAACGGCAAATTCAGCTAATTATTCTAATGCCGACTGCCGTTATACTTATAACGTAACACACCGGCAGATCGACGACCTGACGAAGGCCACTTTTATTTATATTTATATCATTAAGTACATGCTCTATTTCTTTTGGGGTCAGCACACCTCAAGGTATCGCCAAATTAAAAAGGAAGTTATTTAAGACTTTGCAATCGGAAAGACAATCACGTATTTTATTGGATTGATGAAATATTTTTGTAGCCCTTGAATTTGGACCAGATGTATGATGTATTATTAAAACTAGTTTGGACAGTGATTGACGCAACGAGTAATTATAATGGCTCCGTTGATTAAACAGTCAGGGATATTATTTGTTAAACAAATTAACACCCTACGTTAATTTTTCGTTAAGTACGTAGTAGTTTTCCTTCGTTTTTTTTTCAAAAAGGCCGATTACCCAAATCCCACCTATCAAATGTGGAAATGGGCAATGGGCAGTTAATAACGAGCAAAAAGCAAAGAGGTTTGCAGAGCACCTAGAAAATATCTTCCAACCAAACGACGGGGAAGTCATTGAAGATCACACTTTGACTAATATGGTGTCATCAGAAAATGAAGCTACCATAAAACAAGCAACACCGAGAGAAGTCGCACGAGAAATAAAACGTAATATAAGTTCACGCAAATCACCAGGTTACGATTTAATAACAGGAGAAGTACTCCAAAACCTCCTAAGAAAGGGTCTGGTTAAGCTAACGACCCTCATCAATGCTGCACTAAGGCTTAAATATGTACCAGACTTATGGAAGGTGGCCGGGAAACCGGCTCAAAAAACATCATCTAGGCCAATAGGCCTAGAATAAAGCCATAGGAATAAAGAAATATCTTTGCTACCAATCATGTCCAAGCTCTTTGAAAAGCTGTTACTCAAACGGCTTAAACCAATATAGCAAAAACATAAAACCAGAGCACCAATTTGGTTTTCGAGAAAACACTCTACCATCGATCAAGTGCATAGGATTACAAACGTAATAGAAAACGACCTAGAAGACAAGAAAGTTTGTTCTACTGTATTCCTAGACGTAGCGCAAGCGTTTGATAAAGTATGGCATTTATACATAAATTGAAGAGCCTGTTACCAAAGCAGTTTGCAGATATTTTAGAATCCTACATTCTGAACAGAGTCAGAACTGACGGAAATTAAAGCTGGCGTACTGCAAGGAAGTGTGTTAGGTCCGGTCCTGTACCTACTATACACTTGCGATATTCCTGAATTAGAGCAAAACACGATTGGGACCTTTGCTGATGATACAGCCATAATGGCTGTAGAAAACAGCCACGAAGAAGCAGTAGAAAAGGTACAAATGGCTGTAAATCAAGTTTATGACTGGACCAAAAAATGGAGGATTAAACTTAATGAATCCAAATCTGTTCACATAGATTTTACTAACACAAAACCACAGTATTCTCCAGTTTACATTAATAATAAACAAGTCCCATATGAGAATACAGCCAAGAATCTCGGTATGACCCTCGACACAAAGCTACGCTGGAAAGCCCACGTCAAGAAGAAAAAAGATGAACTCGACTTCCGGTTCAAAAGAATGCATTGGCTGATTGGAAGAAACTCCATGCTGTCCGTGCAAAACAAACTACTGCTATACAGACAAGTCCTGATGCCAGTTTGGACTTATGGTATTCAGCTATGGGGCTGCACCAAACAGACCAATAGATTAATCATACAACGATTTCAAAACAAAGTGCTAAGGGAAATTGTAAATGCACCTTGGTACATAAGAAATGATGACTTCCACCGGGACCTAAAAGTTGAGTTCATCGAAACAGTGATCCAGAAACTTGCAGAAGCTCACGAAACGAGACTTCATCAGCATGTGAACGTTGAGGCAATCCAGCTTCTCGACTATAGTTAGAAAACTAAAAAGAACAAAACCGTTCGAGCTAGTGTTTAGTGTTAGTGAATAGTGTAAAGTACAAAAGTGCCAAACAAACACAAGAACGAAGTGTATTCGCCTTAATAGAGACAATAAGAAAAGTGCTATTGGACACATTCTTAGTAAAGACAATTTAATAGTTTAGGTTAATTATAATTAAATTACTTATTAGTCTATTTATAAGACTAGATTGTAATAAGATTAGGGTCCATCGTATTTGTTGAACCCTAGGACACGGGGAAAAAACAAAAAAACAAAAAAACATTTAATAAATGTGGAACAAGTAACTCTCGGCTTCATATAGGGTGTTTCTACACCCGTTAGACATTTGACATGTGAATATGTTCTGACAATATTTTACGCAAATGAAGCCTAGCTTAGGAGCAGTGTTGGCCCAAGGGTAACGGCCCCGACTTACGAGTTCCCCTTAGAGAACCCAGGCAGGCGCTTTACTTTTTGTGTAATTTATTTTATCGTGAAGGAGAACATCATGCGAAGATTTGACATGTGACATCTACCAACTCACACTGAGCCCGCGTGGTGGATTACGGCCCACTCCCTGCCACCGAGGACGCCTGTGTCCCAGCAGTGGGACCATTATGAGTGATTATGCTTAAATGCTAAGCCTAGCTTTGATAATAATAATTTGTTTCACAAAAAATAATCCGATATAACAGGGCGACGACGTCTCATTTCGCAAATGGATTCTTCATAGATATTTGAGTGTTGGCAATGCGTATGATATGTCAAGAGGTGCAGATTGCCTTGACCAAAGACGGTTGCTTCATCGGCGTGCGCGCCACAGCGCCCCTATGCCTTTCTCACCTCTAATTATTTGACATGGTAGCATGTTATTTTCCGACTAAGGTGACGCCTAAAGAGTAACACTTTTATAAAGGGATGTATTTTCATCTTGCATCGCACTGCCCAAACGACGAACTCAAAAAAAAATTGATGAAAAAAACTGTGTGGTCGGTTTTGCAAAAAAATCTTGAAAAGTGCGACTTTATCAATTGATTTCTGAACTGAACTGAGAATTTGAAGTTGAGAACTTGTCAAATTCTGCTTTTATAACTTAAATCCAAAATTTATTTGCAAAAAGAAACGACTTCGAAAAGAAACACAAAGTGAAAAATAACTTTAATTTCGGAAGTCGATGTCTTTGGTTTTGTATTTTCGTTTTTTGTTACTTAAGTTATTTTTCATTTTGTAAATCGGTCCAATAATCACGGAGAAATTGATAAACATAGAACCTCCTCCTTTTTTAAAGTTGGTAAGATATGTTGAAACCGGGCTACATTGAAGGAATTTCCAAGTAAAGCTCCAGTAAAACTCCAGTAGAGTTTGGCATAAGTTTTTAACTTCAAATTCTCAATTCAAAAACCGAGTCTTCACCGGGTTCTCACGGTTCAGACGCGTAGACAGACGGTTCAAATTGCTTTTGACTTGGCAGTTGATCAACTAATATCGAACCGTATGAACCCTCTATTAGAGTTTCAATCAATGTTTAGTAGACTATAATTTCCGTAAAATTCACAAACATGGATTTTACTATGATTTTGTTAGGATTTTCTTTCATTCTATAAAGTGGATAAACTTTTATCTAGGATGCCAGTTATGAAATAAAATTGTGCGTTGATGTCTTTTTAACTATAACATGATCAATGAAGATAATATTAAAAATAGTTAGCGCGATATTTTTATAATTTCAGGACTGCAGGACATTTAAATGTAAATTATTCAATTATCTCTTAAGTAAATGCTACTACTCAACTAATGATTTTATGAATGATAAGTTGACATAAATATTAGGAATAATCATAATATTATTTTGCTTCTATATCTCTTTGACTTAACTAAATCTTTTTGACATTTACATAATAATATCTAGTATTTGACTAATTTGCCATTTGAATGCTATCCCTATTTATCTAATTCAATATCTATCAATGTATGATTATAAGCGAACCAAAACCCTGACAATGTATTTGTACGCCGGGAACGGCAGAATATTATGTACTTCATTAAAACTGTGTAACATCTCTGTAACTATATTCTTACAAATAAATGGACTATTACTATTACTATTACTAATTACACCTAATAAAAAATACCGATATTATAGTATATCTAAAAGAATTACTAGCAGTATCATGAATGCTGATTAGGACGCATTTATACACTAGATATGTGCTAAAAAACCGGATGATCATCGACAATCGAATAATTAAAAAAAAAACGATTTAAATGATTGAGTTGCAATTACTTTGGCACGTTAAGGTTTTAAATAAAGCGTTGTTATTAAATGATTCAATCATCTTGCAGCTATGCAGTAATGCTACATAGTTATAAAATGATAGATGCATTAGTTATAATTGAGAGTCAGGCGTTTTCTTAAACTGTTTATGGCAAAAACAAGACCTTCTAACCGCGTTTACTAGTACGGACAAAACATGTACATAAGGCTACATAAAAAGCTATACATTTCCAGTATAAGCTTATCTCGCATGGTCACAGATTAGTACAGATAGGACACTCCGCAAAATCATTTAAATAAAAAGTGACTCTTTCTACGACACAATAAAGTGCAATTCAGTTGCACAGCGCTAATTACCTACAGTTATATTTACCTAGACTTTGCCTCTCTTTCTATCGCGTAGCTCTTAGATATTCTGTTTACGTTACGCTCACCGAATTAGCCCAACAAGTCGAACCCACCGCAAACTTGAAGCTCAATATCTTAAATGCGGAGTGTCCCATCTGTATTCATCTGTGGCATTGTATAGGACAGCTTATACTGGAAATGTATAGCTTAAGGTGTAGCCGTTTGTACAATACATGTTTTATAGCTTGGGAGGTATAAAACATGTATTTTACATGTTTTGTCCACTATTTTCGTGTTGTTGACACGTAAAACCAGTTGCAAAGACTAGATGTACACAGAACTTGTAGAAAAGGTGACCAAAACAGTTATCAAAAAAAAACTGAAATAACGGCAATGCGTGTATGATACATGTTTTATACACGACCAGGTTGTGAAGTCTTTTACAAGACTTGTTGAAGACAATTATCACAACTTGTATTGGGAGGTAAAGGCGTGGTAATTAGGTTCTTTATGGTTCCGTACATCAAAAGGAATAAACGAAACTCTTATAGGATCAGTCCTGTGTCTGTCTGTCTGTCCATCTGTCACAGCCAATTTGCTCCGAATCTAATGGACCGATTAAGTTGTTATTTGGTACAAATATTAATTTCTTGTTCGTAAAATAATAAATAGAGACATACATACACAAATAACATTTACAAAACGACTGCAAGTTCAAAAGTGCATGACGAGGCAGGCTAACCATATAATTTTAAGAGCACCGAGGACAAACTACGGTAGAAAGACTATCGTGTGAAGGGGCTGAACTCTATAACTCTATACCTAAAGTAATTAAGGAATCAAAATCACTTCCAACTTTTAAAAGGCTATTAAAGCACCACCTAAATAATGTATGAACTGTTGAAACCGTTTATTTTTTATTTTTTTATAACTTTTATTTTTGAGTTTATTACCAAGCGAAATCGTCGCTTATCTTAAATATTATGTTTTTCCTCATAGAAGTGAATAATTGTATTCTTTTTGAGTGAAATTTTCTTAAACCGTATTTCTGTGACCCAAACACGAACGTGTAACGAAAATAAATGATAAGCTGACTTCTCATTGTACAGAAATCCTACACAATGTGAAATCAGATTATACTGGAACTGTATCTTGATATGTTACCGTGTGTATAACATTATTTGATCCCGTTCCCACTTCTTAATTCAGATTCTGCTGAAGTACTTACTGCCTGGCCGTAAATTTGAAGATTAAAAATTTGCTGGTTTTATTTTACGCGTAGTTAGTTTTGTTTAGTTAGTCTTAACCTCTTTAACCTTTTCAGCGCTAGATAAGGTATATCACGTTCTCACAATATTTTGCACATAAGTTGGATTATTTGGCAATATACAGCTTCATGTTGAGAAATATTTTCCACCTTCAAGAGATAAATCCTTATGTTAAAAACAATTATTTAAATGTTCTTGTTTTAATGACAGCTAAAATCCTTTTAAAAACACCTTGTAGGATCGTAAATGTGTTAAACTTTCTTCTGGTTAACCTTTTCTGAACTCTTCCGATGTATTGTCAACTTTAACTTATAAGGGTGTGGATATGCGGACACAGCGTGAAAGGTTAAACGATGATTTATAATTACAATTAAAAGGTCGCTGTAGTATAGTTTTCTTAATCTGAACCGAAGACTATAAAGCTGGGTATCCACTATGTTTGCGCTCCAAATATGATCCGCGCATCTCTTTTGTGTTTGCGTTTACCAACAGCACCCTCTTTTAACGTTAGTGTCATTCAACCGTCAATAGATCCATGCCGCATTGCAATTCCGAAAGAAAGCAGCTTTGTTTTGCAATATTTTTAATTTTTCATGTGAGTTATGCCAATATCAAAAACATATTTGGCGTACGTCCTACGGGGGAGGCGCGAAAATTGAATTCGCTGTTACAATGTTTATTAGATGCCGATACTAAAGAAATAAAAGAACTATGCAATCAAAATAAGAATAGGTTTTATCTATGATCATTTAAGCCGTCAATCTGACTTGAGTTGAATTGCAATAAATGTAAGATTTATTTAGAATGTGCTTACTCATTCATGTTATGACAGTCCACTTCGGGTCAAGGACAGATATTACCTACTATTATTATTTTAATCGTATTATTGTTGATATAATATTTTTCTTGTATATCTTATGTGATTTGCAAAACTGAAGAACGGTTATTATTCTTTATTTGTATAGGATATCAGAAAATTCTGATTGATCAAATAAATATGGATTAGTGTTACGTGTTTAATAGTATTCTGTATCAGTTTATTCATACGTTTTTTTTTCTTTTTCGATTCAGCACGAAACGTAAACATACACTTATTTTTAGTCATGCCTGTGCTCCGTTCGCGTGAAATTTCGAGTTTTAAAATAAAATAATACGTATCCTATGACAATTGGCAATACTTGGCTTCCCATTGGTGAAAGAACTTTCTGAAACAGATCAGTAGTTTCGAAGATTACCCCTACATACAACCTCTTTATAATATTACTAGCAGACCCCTACCGCCCAACGAAGTGGTCGTTGGGCGGTAAACATAAATATATAGCCTATGACACTCACAAATAACGTGGCTTTCTATTGGTAAAGAATTTTCAAAATCGGTATTCAGACATTTACCCCCTACAACCTCACAAACTTTACCTCTTTATAATATTATTATAGTATAGATATAGATTAGTAGGTAGGTATATTAATATCGATAGTCAAGTAAGTGAATTTGTGATGAACAAGAACAATACCCAGAAATCTGATACCGAAAATATCGACTAAAAACAACGTAATTGGAACTAATTCGGGATGATTGCAAAGCAAATAATCACAAGCGTATTGAGACATCAAATCAATGTTGTTGCAATATCAAAATGATGTATAAATGATGCACAAATAACCTTTCGCAAATGGCGGCACTTTAAATAATAATAGATACTGTATTTATATATTTTACGTTGCAACATCGTTCATTCAATGTTTTCGTTTTCACGCTTTGTAATTTCGATTATTTTAAATATTACCACATCAGAATTTATGTGTTACGAAAATGTGCGTGTAATCGTGTAGTGTAATATTATTTTAATTCATGAATAGAGTCATTTTTTTCGTTCTACTTTATTTTGGAAGGTAATCAATGTCTAATGAAAACAGACTTTGTAAAGAAGAAAGTTGTGTTACTGTTGGATGTCCAGCAGAATGAGAATATTTTCTGAAAACGTAATCAGAAAAAATGCTATGTTAGGTAGTATGATTTTTTTACCTAAAAACTATACAAGCAACATGACATAAGATTTCAATAAATAACCGAATTCTTTCAGAATTATAAAAAGAAAAACAAAACTACAGACGAAGATATTCCTCCTTTTTAAAGTCGGTTAAAGACTCTCCTTCTGGGCCATAAAACGTCTAAAATCAATCAATCAAAACTGGAGCGTATTATTCAGATCGAGTTCACAATGGCGGAAGGTCTGGTAATGTAATCACGTGTGCAAACGGAAGGCTTCGCGTACGTATCCAGGATAGCGAGCGCACCCGAGTTTCCCCGAAGTGGTGCAACGACGGAACTCGGTTATCATGTTGTGTTGTGGTCGATTATTGTTTTTTACATAATGTTTGTTTTTGTTTTTGTCTTCCTTGATTAGTTACTTTTGTTTACCTACCGAGTTTGGTACGTTCTACTACAGGGTGGCAGGGACATCGACGCGAAGCCGGTTACCATGGATTCAGTACATGATTCTGAACCCCCCTGGGTTGAAATTTTTCGTCGGTTATTTAAAAAAAAAACAGCTGTTTCATAGAAAAGTGCAATACCTACGCGGTCAAAATGTATGGAGCAGGAGCAGCTGATTTTTTTTTTAATAACCGACGAAAAATTTCAACGCAGGGGGGTTCAGAATCATGTACTGAATCCATGGTAACCGGCTTCGCGTCGATGTCCCTGCCACCCCGTATACTACCGAAAGATTTCTTGTCCTCCATAAAACTGCAATAGACAGTTGTTTAGAGAAGAGACGCTTTAGTTCTGGGGCATATTTAATAAAACCGACGGCAATAATCTGACAATCCGACAATTTTGCAAGTTTCTTTTATAGTTTTTTGCTTTATTAAACAGCACCTGTCGTAGAAATGTGTATTTTTTTTGGCAAATTGTCGCATTATCGGTTATATTAAATAAGTCCCTGGTTGTAGAATTCTAAATAGATCATTACTGTCAAAAGTAGCAGGTTGTTGATAGTCAGCATCTTGTATGAAAAGCAGGCGATAAGGGCTTCTATTTAGGCGGGTTTCTCATTCCCCGACTTTTTTTGTTCCCGGATACCGAAACTTTTCGAGCACCATTTCCCGAGAATTACCGAGAAGTCGGGAATTTGATTAACCTCAATAAAAATGTATGAAAAAGGTTTTTACATAAAATACACATTTTCGTTAGCAACAATCATCATATCAGCCGAAAGACGTCCACTGCTGGACATAGGCCTCCCCCAAGCACCGCCACTTCGACCGATTCTGTGCTTCCCGCATCCACCGAACTCCTGCGGCCTTTACTAAGTCATCGGTCCATCTTGTGGGAGGCCTTCCGACGCTACGTCTTCCAGTACGTGGTCGCCACTCCAGAACCTTTCGGCCCCATCGGCCATCTGTTCTGCGAGCAATATGTCCTGCCCATTGCCACTTAAGTTTGGCAATTCTTCGGGCTATGTCGGTTACCTTGGTTCTCCTGCGGATCTCTTCATTTCTGATTCGATCACGTAGGGAAACTCCAAGCATAGCCCTCTCCATTGCTCTTTGGGTGACTTTTAGCCTT
This sequence comes from Conistra vaccinii, assembly GCA_948150665.1. NCBI lineage: Eukaryota > Metazoa > Arthropoda > Insecta > Lepidoptera > Noctuidae > Conistra > Conistra vaccinii. The sequence continues at coordinate 8,533,055 of OX411317.1, read as the reverse complement.
CTGATAAGGCCCATTGTGAGCGACCACGTTTCAGTGCCATAAGTCATCACTGGCAACACGCACTGGTCAAAGACTTTCGTCTTGAGACACTGTGGTATGTGGGACGAGAAGATATTGCGTAGCTTCCCGAACGCTGCCCAGCCGAGTCGGATTCGACGATTGACCTCTTTCTCGAAGTTGGACCTACCTAGCTGGACAGTTTGTCCTAGGTAAACATACTCGTCTACAACTTCGAGCGTAGCGTCTCCGATCTTTATGAGGGCGGGTGTTACATGGGCATTTGACATGACCTTTGTCTTGTCCATGTTCATTTTAAGACCCACTCTTTTGGAGGCTCTACTGAGGTCATCGAGCATTATACTGAGGTCCTCCATGGTCTCAGCCATGATAACTATATCGTCGGCAAACCGAAGGTTAGTGATATACTCGCCATTGATGTTGATGCCTAGCCCTTTCCAGTCCAGAACCTTGAAGACGTCCTCCAGTGCAGCGGTGAACAGTTTCGGAGAGATAACGTCTCCTTGTCTCACACCTCGCTGCAGAAGGATAGGTTTCGAGGTCTGGTCGTGGAGTCGGACTGACATAGTGGCGTCTTTGTATAGGCACTTTAACACCTCGATGTACCGATAGTCGATCTGGCACCGTTGAAGAGACTGCAGTACAGCCCATGTCTCGATCGAATCGAAGGCTTTCTCGTAATCCACAAACGCTAAGCAGAGAGGCAGGTTATACTCTGTTCCATGTCTGTGGCGTTTTACCCTCGAGTATGACGGAATCGAACAGCTTCTGGAGGGCCTTCAGAACGGGTTTCCAACCAACCTTTAAGAGTTCGGCCGTAATTCCGTCATCACCTGGCGCCTTGTTGTTTTTAAGTTGCTTTAGAGCCATCCTAATCTCGTACAAGCTGACGTCCGGGATATCTTCGGTATAATGTCGGGTTAATCTAGCTCTTGGGTCGTTTGCCAGATTCGTAACGGGGTTACTGGATGACGTGTATAACTGTCCATAGAACCTCTCGATCTCTCTCAATACTTCAGGTTTGGCGGATACGATCCTGCCATCATCGGTCTTCAGCTTTGCAAGCTGGCTCTGCCCAATAGACAGATCTCTTGCAAAGACCTTGGAGCCTTTATTCCGCTCTATCGCGTCCTTAATGCGGTCCGTACTAAAGCGACGAAGGTCGCTTTTCAAGGACTTGGAGATCCGTCTATTGAGCTGCCGGTACTTGAACGCATCGTCTGGAGACTGGAGGATCATCTCGCGCCTCTCCTTCATGAGCTGTATAGTAGGATCAGAGAGCTTCTTGTTTCTACTTGTACGACGGGTCTTAAAGATCTTGGACCCGACCGTATGGACAGTTTCCACGAACCCATCGTTAAAATCGTCCACGGAGCTCCCTAGGCACTCGAAACGATTCTGAAGTTCGAGCTGAAAGCTCTCGGGGTTTTGGACTTGGATCGGTGCTGGACGGAGCGTAGACTTCACCAGTCGAGATCTTTCCAGCTTAATATTTAAGTTCAATGTGCCTCTTACCATGCGGTGATCGCTTCCGGTTTTCACCGCGTTGATCACAGAGACATCATTGAACACTTGCTTCTTCGTCGACATAATGAAGTCAATCTCATTTTTTGTTGCACCATCAGGGCTCTGCCAGGTCCACTTTCTGTGCTCGCGTTTTCTGAAGAAGGAGTTCATCATAAAGAGGCCTTCCTTCTCCATAAAACTGGCCAGTAGGTGACCCCGGTGGTTCCGACGTCCAACTCCAAATTGCCCCACTCGCAGCTCATCATCGTTACGTTTGCCCAGTTTCGCGTTGAAGTCCCCCATGACAACGGTGAAGTGAGTTTTAGAGGCATGCATGGCTCTAGAAATATCCTCATACATGGTCTCCACCTCATCGTCGGGGTGTGACGAGGTCAGGGCGTAAACCTGTACGACCTTCAGCGAATATCTTGCGGATATTCTGAGTATAAGGTACGCCACCCTGGTCGACACACTCTCGATCTTCACCACGTTGCTCACAAGGGACTTGTGGACAATAAACCCGACACCACCCTGAGACTGCTGGTCGCCCTCCCGGAAATAGAGCAAGTTTCCGGATTTAAGGATTATCGAGTCCTCCCCCTCTCTTCGGACCTCAGATAATCCTACTATACCCCATCGTAACCTGCTCAATTCTTCCTCGAGTTCGATGATCTTCTCGTCGGTCCGGAGTGTACGCGTGTTATACGTTGCCAGGTCCAGTTTCCGGTGGTTGTGGTAGCCGGATCTCTTCCGGGGATTCTTAGCACCCCTTGCCTCACCGTGACCTTGACCGCTACCGTAGCCAAGGGTAGGTAGGCCGCCGGGCACTAGGGGCCGTTTCTTTGTGGTGCTTGTCATTTTTTGGGGGGGGTTTGCCATAATCGCCACGCTTGGCAAGCGGGTTGGCGATCGCAGTATGGTGTTAATAGTGCATAGAGAACGCTGCTCCCCATTCTCTAGTGATCCCTTAGTCGCCTTTTACGACACCCATGGGAAGAAATAGGGTGGTGCGATTCTTTAAGTCCGGCACCACACGGACGGTTAGCAACAATATGTTCATTTTAATCAGTCTTCGTCAATTAACTAAAAAATATGCCTTCTTAATTTCCTTTATAATCACAGAGTTTTAAAACTAGAATAAAATATAAGTAAAATCTTAAGTTCAGACTTAAGATTTTAGGTACTTATATTTTATTTTAGTTAAAAATACAACATGTTGTTTACGACACCAGATAAAAATAGTAATGAAAATAACATGCGCGGAACGATGATTGATTTCTAGGTAAAATACGTACCTATTGTTTGTTAAGTTAAAAAATTTATAAAAGTGAGAGTTTGTGTAGTAAAATGTTGGGCATTGGATCTAATATGAATTTGTATTAAAATATATGATTAAAATAAACTCCGCTTTAGGTATTAACATAAATCTAAAAACAAACTGCACTAGTAAACATGAAAATAAAAAACTAAAATAAGATGGTTCTGCGAGTGCACAATTTCACAACAATAAATAAGTTATGTAATCAAGAAATATAATATTAGGTTCTTACGTTTATTGAGAAAGCTGATATTTGGAACACAAGTCCTTGCCCAAGTGGGTGCCTTATTGGGTAGTAAAATAAGTAAAAGGGGAGAGGAGATAGAGGATATAATTTTCAGGAATTAACAGCAAATTGCTATGTTTTTAGTTTTTTTTTAATTTCTCGACTTCCCGGGTACTCGATCCTTTTTTTCCCGTCTCGACTAAGGCCAAATTTCCCGGGAATTCCCGCGTCGAGACTTCTCGATAAGAAACCCTACTCCTATTATTAGTGACCACAAAGATTAAGAACCATGATGTTTAGTTTATGTTATCAGCTAGCATAAACACTTCAGTGAGCAACAATAGTGCAACTTTCCATGCAGACGGTGTTGCATAAATACTCATAGGTAAGTCGGCTATCGTTTTTCTTTCTGAAAAATTCATAGCATTGTGATTAGCGTCAACTTGATATATAAACTTTCTGTAAATCATTATTATTGTATAGCCAGTACTCAGCTTATGTATTCGTATAGTTTTGATAGAATATTTATTAATTTATACCTGCGTTAAAACTCAGGCTAAGACTCGTTCGATTGGTCATGAAAAAAATTATTTCAATTAAAGTGTTAGTGTCTGTGGTAAGTGTGTGGCTAAGGGCTTGTATAGAGTCTTCCTTATTCTTCAAAAACGTATCAAAACAAGGACCGTAAAATATTTAATTTTACTGAAATCTCTTCCGGTCAATGACGAAAACGACAAAAAAAAATTGAGGTCGAAACGTGACCCTCGAAGTGAACCATACTTTTACAAGGAAGCCTATAGTGACGGTGACAAGAATGAATGATAAACATCAGATGGCCAAAGGACAAGTATATAGTTCAGAATAGGGCTGATGCACGTTCACATGTCCTTAGCGTCGTGCGTGGTGGTGGAGTGATCGCTGTTTGCCAGTGCCGGCCGATACAGCGACCCGGCTGGCCGATTCCACGGCTCCTCAATCGGTTTCCACATCTGTGAGAATTGAGACATAATTCTACGTATATTGTGCAAGCTCTATCGAAATGTTGCCTACAACGGTGCTCCTGTTTGTGCTGCATTTTGTCGCCGCTGATATTCGTAAGTATGCATTGATTTTTGTAAAATTGAGGGCTGGATTATGGGATGAATCTATTCGATTAAAAAAGTTTCGTTTAGTAAGTAATTAAATAAATAAATATGATCTTTGATCCATCGATAGGAAGATTTGGTCGCAGTACCACAAAAATATTGCGTTTTGAAAATTAAGAAAAGTATCAAGAAAGCTGTAATTGCATATTGTTATTTAATAAAAATAGGTTTGTTATAATCTTTTACAGAGCATTTGCTTAATTGACCTAGATTAATACACAGTAATAAGTTATCCAACATATTGGAATTTTGATTGCAAAACAATTTGAATCATGTATTTACCTATTTTCTCATTTCTACTTTCGTAATCAACACTATCGTCCTCATTTACAATTACTATTTAAACAAAAACAAGTAATATTACTACCATAGTAACAAGTGCGTCAGTTTCTCGTAAAGTATCGGTAAGCGTAGATCGAGTCCGCTTGCGTTGGGACATTATTGCAGAACGCGGTTGCGTTAAACGACTATTATATACCACTGACATAGATGCTGCTCGGGTAAAAACGACTTACGAATGATTTAGTCCAGAATCACTTGATTTTCCTACGTGTTATTACGGCATGTTATGTTTAGCACTTATTTTTAATAGGTTTTCGCAATTACACTCGGTTTACATTTGGTCTTGGCAATTCAAAACGGGTTTGTATCTTCCAACGCTGTACAAATGAATTAGTGAATTTATATTACCAGAGACAAGAAGAGCAAGTTGATATAAATATGTTCTCTTAATACAATCCTTTTTTAATTCCTATTTTTGAAATCTTTGTTTTCTATCGTCATTCCCTAATATTTTCTCAACTTTATAAGTCAGTGGATCTTCTAGCTGATCCAATTTTCCAAGTGTATTGATTATGACATCACTATTTCCTTACCATTTTGACAGCATCCTATTATAATTGCCACCACACGTACATAAATAATCACTTGATCCTATTACATATACAATACATTGTTTCCAATTGTGATAGGAAATCTACCTTTTTCCATACAATAAATAGTATAAATCCAACTTGAATTTTCATACGTAACTGCTCTCGCATTTGGTTGGAACTACATATAACAATAGTTTATCATCATTACGTGTTACCACCAGTTTCTGATCATCATCATCATCAGCCTATGGCAGTCTACTGCTGGACATAGGCCTCTACAACTGCACGCCATTCAGCTCGATTTTCGGCAACTCTCATCATTCAGCTCGATTCTCGACAACTCTCATCATTCAGCTCGATTCTCGACAACTCTCATCGTTCAGCTCGATTCTCGGCAACTCTCCAGCCGCTACCCATCACCCAGTGAAGATCGTCGCTCCAACTAGTTTATACCATGATGAAATGATAAGCCAATAATAAGATTCTAGCAGAGGGTCTAGACAAAGTGACATTTGGATAGTGATAACGATCATGGAAAAGTCAACAATACATGGGGGCTGACATTAGCTATCAAAAAGCATAACTCAATATTCTGCCGAAAGTCGTTGGAGAAATACGAAACGCTTTCAAAGTGATTGACACTTGTCTATGCCCTCAGGACTGACCTGACAACCAAGAGTGTGCCTGACGAGGTTTTTTTATATCATGCCTCTGTACTCTATACATTTTACACACCATTTTTGCGAAACATATCGAAGCATATGTTATTTTGTAAAACTACGCAGGTGACCAGTTTCTGAAACCGCAATTTCTTAATAATTGTGATGACACGCGTGATATCGGTTGGGTCATTGTAACTGAGAAATATGTTTTCGTTTTACATAATTAGGTAACAACTTTGAGCACTAATCCTATGTCTTCACCTCTTGTTACTGCCCGGCCTATTTCCTCGGTGGTAATTTAGCAAAGGGGTCAATTTATATGTTGGCTTTACATGATACGTTTTTTTGCTATCAGTATATTTGTTCTTGACCTCAAATCATAAAAATTCCATTAACACACAAATCACACATAGCATAGGTGTGTAGGTTCTGTCTTGGGTTCGATTGCTGGGTCGGACAAAGTATTATTGGGTTTTGTCATCTGGAAATTGCCTGATTGATTGCAATAGGCTCGCCCCCTATTACATGGGACTTAAACTTAACTGGCGAAAGGTAAGCAACAGCAGATTCCATTTAATGCTGCTTAGATTATTATTCTTTCCTTCTCATTATTGTAAGTCTCCTACTCTATTGAGATATCAAGAGACGCCAACAAGATTATTTCTGATTCGTATAATATTTTTGATGAGTTTTTTTTTGCAATACAGTCTACAGACAGCTGTAAATGACAGCTAAGAGGTCGTAAGTAAGGCCAATTATTTTAATCAGTAAATTCTAATCTTTTGCAGCTGGTTATAAGAACCTAACGTTGTAAACAAAAACAATAATAGAGATATTACTGAAAATTCACAAAGCTTCCTACAACACGTTCAGTGCCGGAAACCCTCCTGGAGGGTTCACTCAAGTCGCATATGGGATGCCGGGAGTCCTCGCAGAGGACTTATTTTAGGTGTAGGTTTTTCTTAGCGAATTCTGAATTATAAACTGTGAAACTAAAATCAGTTTTATATTTTAATAACAAGATTTGAATCCTAATGCCGGTGACACTCATCGAGGGTTAACTTTAGCGCAAACGTAATGCCAGTGCCCCTTCTGGAGTCAACTTGCAACATGTATGGCGGCATGGCGTATGAGCTCTATGAAAATGGGTGGAGTCGAAAGTGTTAAATGAACAAACTTTAAAACTCTTTTCTTTGTTCCTCTCAAACAGAGCACCTGCCATCAAATCTCTTCACCACCCTTGGTTGACTGGTAGAGAATGCCTAAGGCATTAAGTCCGCCTTTGTACCTTTTTTATGTGCGAAAAGTTTAAATAAATAAATTAACTTTATTGGAAGACCCGATTGTTAATATAATATATTAGTACCTGCTGCGCGTCAGTGCATTCGTAGGTATTATTGCATTATTACTACACACCTAATAACATAAACATAACATTACGCATTATCCCTAAAGGGTTAGGCAGAGGTGTACCCATAGCATAACTAACGTGACCATACGTCCCGTTTTGAACGGGACCGTCCCTTTTTTTGGTTCTTCGTCCCGGTGTCTCCGAAAAAAACCCGGGCACGCAAAATTGTCCCGTTTTCAGAAACCGTTGTTGGGTGGAAGTTTTCAAACACCTCCACACCAACAATCTTAACCATGAAAACTTTTGTATTTTAATTGAATATATTTTATATCTGCCCAGCACAAATGCACCAAGAGAAAGTCTTTAATGAATAATTGTGGACGACTGAAAGTACCCAGATACATGTTCAGCTCCTTTATGGCGATGTTGGTAACTAAGATGTTTATTCTTACTCAATCATCCAACAGCTGTATTTAAAAAAAATATTCTGCTGAAAAATATAAAAATTACTGAAAATTGCTTAGATCTAAATTTTTTAGAACCTATGGCCAGCCTAGGTTCTTAATGAAAAATGAAAAATCATTAAGTATAATTTTTTTATTTAAGTATTACAAATTTTAGATCTAAGCAAGAAAAAAATTCAGTCAATTTTATATTTTACAGCATAATATATTTTTTTTTTCAAAATTGAGTTTCTTATATGATTCGGCCCTACTAACCAACTGTGATAAATAAACCGATGTCCCGTTTTGAGTAAAAAAATAAATGGTCACGTTAAGCATAACCCATATTTCGCCAGTTATATTTTAATTCCCATGTAATAGGGGGCGAGCCTATTGCCATCAACCGGGCACAAATCCAGACCCCGAGCTGCTATTGAGAAATTCCTGATGGAAAAACCCAATAACACTTTGCCCGACCTAGGATCGAACCCAGGACCTCATCTCCGTAGTAGCGCATAATCGTGGTTGGTAGGCTATTCATAGCATCATAATATAATTATAATAATAAGCAGTGGTGGCCCAGTGGAAATGGCCGCGACTTACGAGTTGTAAGTCGTAGGTTCGAACGCTGACAGGTCCTTTACTTTGCGTAGATTATTTCATCATCACTGCCCTCAAAACAGTGAAGGAAAATATCGTGAGGAAACCGGCACCTTCTAGAACCAAAAATACGAAGACATCTACCACCCCGCACTGGGTACGCGTGGACACTCCCTGTCACAGAGTGGACGCCTGTGTCCCAGCAGTGGGAACATTATACGCTAACTAGATGGTTAGATGGAATAAAATAATTGATTTATTCATTTCGTAATCGAACAAGTTATCATACGCAGTCTACTGCGTCTCCCAATCAAATTTCCGTCTTCCGCATCCAATGTACACATCATCATTAAAAAGAAAGACCAAAATGATTACCACAAATAAACTCACAGTGAAAAGAAAACAACTGCAGTACCTACATTAGAATGCGCGTGCGCTGATTTCGAAGCTGTTTCGAAGGTGTTTAGTTGTTTACGAGGAGCGATGTAACTCGGTGACATAACGCAAACACGCGTATATTATACCTGTTTTCAATCAGCGAAAGCGGGATATCTAGACTTCAGACTATATGTACATATCATTTGGTAAGAATTTTCAATTTAACGTCAACTTTTACCTGTAAGGATTTTTATTACTTAATAAAAGTCTTAAGGGTTCACGAAACGATCAGTTGCAACTTGCAACTGTAAATATTTCCGTGATTCATCAGCGCACGTGTATTCTAATGTAGGTACTGCAGTTGTTTTTTTACTGTGTTTGATAGACATGCGCAAATTAATCGTCTAGGTCTACCAATGCAATTGAAGCGATTGAAAATATTACTCGTTATTGACCGTTTCAGGGACCCTTTAAATTCATTTACAGCCAGATAACGCACAGCCTAAACAGCTGGAACTAGAAGCCTGAAATTTTGCACAAAAGTTCCTTTTATAACGAGAGTGAGCATTAAAAAGGATTTTCTTGTAGGGATGTCAGTTTGTATGAAAGTTCGAAATTTTGTCGATAGGAAATCCCACCAGGCGCATGGCTTGTAGACCTTTAATTTGACACTTACAATTTTACTTTGGGCTATCAAAGTACTGAATGGCATGCTAGGGTTGTGTACCCTTGCGGGGAAGTTCTAAAGTTGCGGGAAAGTCCTAAAGGGTTACCGTGGCCCCAGGCAACGTACAGGCAACTGAAGGTGCACGGGTGGGTTTTTAGTCAGTAAGAGTCTAACAAGCCCTCCTGCTCCACCCAGAGTGGGAGAAGTTATTTGATGATTTCAAACCCGAAGAAAAAAAGAAGGGGTGTGTACCCGAAGGGTGCCAAACGGAACCCTAATACTAAGCCTCCGCTGTCCGTCCATCTGTCTGACAGCTGGCTGTATAGCTATAAAACAAATAATAAAGCAAATAATTAAAGTGGGTCCCCATACAAGAACTGTTTGTTTTGTTCGATCTTATTTCGGTACCTAGGGAACCCTATGTGTGCGTGTCTGACTCGCCCTTGGCCAGTTGTTTTTTTAATGAAAAGAATAAAGCAAATAATGATATGGGCGTTGTCTTTTGGAAGAATTCCTATGACGATATGTTCTACAACTATAAATAATAAAATACATAGATAATGGATATTAGACAACAAGAAAATGAGAAGCGACAGAAAATAGTTATGGAGATTAGGTACTTCATGCATAAAATAATTGGTGTAATTTTCCAATGAATAATGTTGTTGCAACCTTTACTTAGGGATATTGGCAATGTAGCAATTCGATACTATTACATACATTCAAATAATTTTATCTCAACTTTAGACAACTATACTTGTTAGTATTTTGATTGCATTTCATTCTATCTTATGCATATTCTACATGTTTTTGAAATAGCTGACCTTACAATACAAGTTACTATAATAATAATGTTTTTGTTGCAGCATCGTATATCAAAGTATGTCAGCGGAACGACCCCCAAGTTGACAAATGCATCATGAACTCTGTGGATATGTTACGGCCTAAAATGATAGAGGTAAGTTTATAATTCTTATAATATCAGTAGCATAATCAGCTTGTAATGTTTCCACTGCTGGGATCACAAGCCACAAGGGATCACAAGTCTATCTGTGAGAGGGAGTGGGTCGTAATCACCACGCGGGCGCATGTCGAGTTGGTGGATGACACCTGATTTTGAAATGTTGGGTCTAGGACGTGTCGGTTTCCTCATAATGTTTTCCTTCACCGTTTTGAGAGCAGTGGTGATGAAATTTACCCAAAGTAAAGTGCCTGCATGGGTCCGAACTAAACCTACAACTCGTAAGCCGCGGCCGTTTCCACTCGTCCACCACTGTTCCCATAATTTCAGAGTTTACGTAAAATATCATCACCGTAATGTAGGTAATCAGGTAATATATTCGGACCTAAACATTCATTCACTCAAGGTTTAGTATATAATTATATAACTAGCTCAAATATATCGCAGATAAACGTTATAAATATAATCGGCAAAATTTTTCGTTAACCTTAACGATTGATTGGATAATTAGAAAAAACATATGTGAATTTTCTATTTTTTTAATAACTTAGTGATAAAATATTAAACTGAAATCAACGTTTGATTAAAATCTCTAAATGGTCTAATTTTCTATACAATGTATAGATAAACTTATTACTACATATTTTTGTATAACTTATGTTAACATAACTTAAGAATCACCGTCACCTGTCTCGGATGCTTTGTCTGTACCAGACTTGGCTGTTGAATCACCATCGCTGCTGGTAGCATCAGAATCTGACGTAGCTGTGTTATCACCAGTTGTGGTCGCTGCATCTGAATCAGTCGCTGTCGTGGAATCACCATCCCCACTTGTGGTCTCATCGTCTGCACCAGATGCTGCATTAGAATCATCACCCGTGGCTGCAGCGGCTGAACGTGTTTCTACCTCCGAATTGCCATCGCCATCAGTATCTGCTTCGCTTGCTCCAGCTGCAGCTGTGCTTATCGTTGTCTGAGGTTCCGCCGGCTGCAGGTTCAGTCTGCGTCTGAGCTACCTTTGCCATAAGTGTCAGCCCCACTTTCACCAGTGGCTGCTGCACTGTCTTCATCGTCAGCTAGGGTATCATCACCTGTGGTATTATCAGTTGTGGCATCATCAGCTGTGAGATTGTCACCTGCGGGATTGTTAACTTCAGTACCGTCAGCAGCGGGATCTTCAGTTGCGAGATCGTCAGTTTAATTTCCGTCAGCAGCGGGATCTTCTGTTGCAGGATCGTCAGTTGCGGGATCGTCTGTTGTCGAATCAGTGTGCGGTTTGGGCTTTGGGTTGTTATCTGTTTAAGCGGCAGATTTAGGCTCTGGTTTAGGTTTTGGTTTAGCAGCAGGCTCAGTACCATCAGCAGCGGGATCTTCAGTTGCGGGATCGTCAGTTTCAGTACCGTCAGCAGCGGGATCTTCAGTTCCGGGATCGTCAGCTTTAGTACCGTCAGCAGCGGGATCTTCAGTTGCGGGATCGTCAGCTTCAGTACCGTCAGCAGCGGGATCTTCAGCTGCGGGATCTTCAGCTGCGGGATCGTCAGCTTCAGTACCGGTAGCAGCAGGATCTTCAGTTGTAGGATCTTCAGTTGCAGGATCGTCAGCTTCAGTACCTTCAGCAGCGGGATCTTTAGTTGAGGGATCATCAGTTGCGTGATCGTCAGTTGTTGGATCTTCAGTTGCGGGATCGTCAGCTTCAGTACCGTCAGCAGCAGCTTCAGTTGCGGGATCGTCAGCTGCGGGATCGTCAGCTGCGGGATCTTCAGTTGCGGGATCGTCAGCTTCAGTACCGTCAGCAGCGGGTTCTTCAGTTGCAGGATCATCAGCTTCAGTACCGTCAGCAGTGGGATCTTCAGTTGCGGGAACGTCAGCTTCAGTACCGTCAGCAGCGGGATCTTCAGTTGTAGGATCTTCAGCTGCAGGATCGTCAGCTTCAGTACCGGTAGCAGCAGGATCTTCAGTTGTAGGATCTTCAGTTGCAGGATCGTCAGCTTCAGTACCTTCAGCAGCGGGATCTTTAGTTGCGGGATCATCAGTTGCGTGATCGTCAGTTGTTGGATCTTCAGTTGCGGGATCGTCAGCTTCAGTGCCGTCAGCAGCAGCTTCAGTTGCGGGATCGTCAGCTGCGGGATCGTCAGCTACGGGATCTTCAGTTGCGGGATCGTCAGCTTCAGTACCGTCAGCAGCGGGTTCTTCAGTTGCGGTATCGTCAGCTTCAGTACCGTCAGCAGTGGGATCTTCAGTTGCGGGAACGTCAGCTTCAGTACCGTCAGCAGCGGGATCTTCAGTTGCGGGATCGTCAGCTTTAGTACCGTCAGCAGCGGGATCTTCAGTTGCGGGATCGTCAGCTTCAGTACCGTCAGCAGCGGGATCTTCAGTTGCGGGATCGTCAGCTTTAGTACCGTCAGCAGCGGGATCTTCAGTTGCAGGATATTCAGTTGCCGGATCGTCAGCTTCAGTACCGTCAGCAGCGGGATCTTCAGTTGCAGGATCATCAGCTTCAGTACCGTCAGCAGCGGGATCTTCAGTTGCGGGATCGTCAGCTTCAGTACCATCAGCAGCGGGATCTTCAGTTGCGGGATCGTCGTTTTCAGTACCGTCAGCAGCGGGATCTGCAGTTTTGGGATCGTCAGTTGCGGGATCATCAGTTGTGGAATCGTCTTTCACTGGTTCAGAGCAAGGTTTGGGCTTTGGTTTGTTATCTGGTTTAGCGGCAGGTTTAGGTTCTGGTTTAGAGCAAGCCGTGGTCACTGGTTTAGGTTTTGATTTTGTAGCTGGCTCAGTACCATCAGCAGCGGGATCTTCATTTGCGGGATCGTCAGTTGTGGGATCGTCAGCTTCAGTACCGTCAGCAGCGGGATCTTCAGTGGTGCAATCGTCTTTCACTGGTTCAGTGGCCGGTTTGGGCTTTGGTTTGTTATCTGGGTTAGCGGCAGGTTTAGGTTCTGGTTTAGGGCAAGGCGTGGTCATTGGTTTAGGTTTTGGTTTAGCAGCAGGCTCAGTAGAATTCTTCTCGTGTTCTTTATTTGAATTACCAACCTGTATTATAACATTAATATTCGTTTTCTGTAAAGCTTTTGGTCTTTTGTTTTCATTAGTAGTTGTTGCGTTGGGTTTTCTAGTTTCAATGATTATGTTTGCCAAGCCAGATTTAGAGGCAGTGGGAATTGATATTTTGACGGCAGCTGGTTGAAGTCTATTATTACACCTTGGTGTATTACATTTCTGCTGGTTGGTTAAAGGTTGGTTGTTGGCATTAACGTATTGGTATGGCAATGGAAAGTAAAAAGGATAATTCCGTGGGGCATTTAAGTATGGATTCCTGAATTGTACTGTTGTTGGTCGACGGTTGTTGCAGTTACATCTTGCAGTTTGAGATAAATCGCACTGTAACAATAGATAAAAAATGCTGTATGCACAAAAAATACAAAATTTTAACAAATATTTTAATTTTCCATTCAATTAATTATGACAGCTTGATTGAAAGATTATATGTTGTTATATTTTGGATAATAGATCACAGGCGAAACTGAAAACTATATTTTAACCGCCAAACATAAAATGTGAAAGATAGTTGGAATATAAACAAAAGTCTATTATTATTATTTTAATTCTGTTAGTTTTTAAATCATGTAAATACGTGTGTACGAGTACAAATAGTTTATAAATGTCATTTAGAAAAAAAACTACAAATCTCTAATAAAGCCGACGTTCGCACGGACGAGTTTTTATCGCGGCGATTTTTTTTCGTACACTGGGTTTTCAACTCTCGGTATTGAGCCGAGCATTGAGAATCCAACAGAGCGCATTCAGCGCGTATCCCAGTGCGTCAAGAAAACTGTTGGATATTCAACTCTTGGCACTAAGCGGTGCGTTGAAAATCCAATACGCGAAAAAAAATCGCCACGATAAAAACACTTCATTGCGAACGTTGGCGTTAAACGATCAAATTCTAATTATTTATGACTTACTTGTAATATTCCTATATAGGCCACCAACACAATTGCTTGACACCACCCCATATTGGACAATTGGAAGGCTCACATATTCCAACAAGCTTATATACCTTCGGAACAAAACTGATAACCTAAATTGACGCATTTGTCACAAACTTTGGTCATTGTTGGTGTCAAATCGGAAGCTAAAAGCACGTAGGAATCGTTTGGTTTGTATTTAAAAACAGATAACAATGTCAGGTGTTTAATAAATACTTCATGAGACTCGTCTTATCGTATGTAGTAGTGTCATTAGGTCGAATTCTTAATTCCGATATTGGTGTCAATACGGCCAAATTGGTCTAGTTTTAGATCGAATTACATGAGCCAAAATGTAGGTGCGGGGTGCGGTAGATGACACGCTGCAATAAATGTACGTGTCCTGTTGGATTTTCATTCGTTTGGCATGCTTAAGTATGTATTGAAAAAAACATGGTGTAAGACTTTTCCTGCTAATGTTACGTAAGATTGACTTTTAATCGACTTTATCGAAATAATTAGACACATCCTCCGGCATGTGTACTGCGGGATCGGGGTCCTCAGCCACGACCAGGCATATAAACATTAATCCCTGTTGCCCGTAAATTAATCTGCGTGTATTTTGTATTTCATATCTTTTTATTACAAATATCCAGGATATAAAATAGCCTATATCGTTTTCCAGGTCTCAGCCTCCCTATCTGTAAAATTTTATAACTATCGGTACAGGGGTTTAAGCGTGAAATTGCAAGAGATAGACAGACTTCCGCATTTATGTATTATATGAGGATGGAAGAATGTATTTGTCCGTTATTTTGTTATAAGCTTATTTTAATTTATATTTTTATTTTAGTCGCACATGTTTTTACTCCTTAGTACACACACAGTCTGATACCCAAAGTTTGTTGACCGCATCAAAAATCCCTACTAAAAATGGCTGTAGTTAGTAAGACAGATAAATGTTGTATAAGCTCCAAATCCTTTGATTTAGCCTACCAAACAAATAATAACTCCTAAAGCGTTTGAAGTAAACAAAACCACTTGATTTTATGAAAGTAAACATGTTGCAACAGCGAAGGGACAACACACGGCATCAAGTACTGCGGAGTTGTGCAAATTCAAGTAGGCACGTATCCTTGGGAGTTGAATTAGGGTGAACGGCTAGACCGGTCTGTTGGGAAACATCTAACACTAATAAATTGTTAATTTGATAGCTTACTCTACGCGGATTTGCTTACTAAATGGAATTTGATGTACTCATGGTGCTTGATGAGGTTCTCACAAATGCATACGATAAGTCCTTATTGTTTAACATGAAGCAGATGGTAGAGTAGAGAATAATGTAATGTTTTAAGTACATAGTATACTACTGTTTGTGCTGGGTTTAACAATCGGATTCATTTAGACTCTAGTGCTTCTAGCACGATTATGTTCAGGTTATATCTCATACACGATTTTGAAATTCAACATTAATGTTTATTTAGTTTACTTGATTAAGGTTCAATGCTCTTCTCGCTTAAGTATGCCATCGGCCTGAGAGAAGTTTTTTTTTATTTGTGTTTTGTTTTAGTTTGTTTTCATTTTTTGTTTTTTTTTGTGTTTGTTTTTTTTTTGTTTTTTTAGTTTGTTTTTATAGGTACTGTGAGAAAATTACTCGTAGATTTCGAGTTTTTTATTCATAAGGTTCTAGATTGTTCTGTTGCTAGAATGTATGTATGGAAAATCACCATGACCTTGGCTAGCTCACAATCAGGGAGAAAAATGGAAAATATTTGCTTCGCAGAGAATTTGAAAGTGTGTCATTGTCAGTAGTTTCAAAACAATCAAGTGTGTCAAGACGATGGTGGGTGCAAAATGTAAACTAAGCAACCTGCATTTTGTTTGTGTTTGATATCTCAGTGTATTCTGTGAGTCATCGTGTGGATTTTTATGTTAACTGTTAAGTGGACGTTTTGAAGAGTGTAAATAAAGTTATAGTAGAGAATTGTAAAAAAAAATATATATTCTACCCCGCCTCGTTGGTCCAGGGGGCCTACCACCACCTCTAAAAGCAGTATTATTTTAATATTACTTTAGTGAGGGAAAGAGATGAAGCTCTGCAGGACGTATAGCACCATCTCTTTCCCCCACTGAAGTAAGATTAAATACTGCTTTTCGTGGTTGTGGTAGGTCCCCAGGGGGCCAAGGCTACTAATTTACAAACGTCATAATGGTCTCTCCATTGTTAGTTTTTGACAGATTTGCCATACAAAATCTGTCAAAAACTCACTATCGAGAGACCATTGTGACGTTTGTAAATTAGTAGACTTGGCCCCCAGGTCGCAAGTGCTCTTGGGCTCTTTCTATTCTCAGGTCCAGCATAGTGTGGTTGGGTGTATCCATTAAGATTTTTTCAGTAGCAGTTTGCGAGTCTGGATTTGTGCCCCGTTGATGGTTACAGGCTCGCCCCCTGTTACATGGGACTTAAACATAGCCGGCGAAATGTGGGTGTACTATACGTACGTCTCTACCTGACCCTTTGTACCTACTGTGTACTCCTTAAGAGCATTTATTCTGAAAGTTGGAAACGTCGCAAATAGATGTGAAATATTTCGCTGATTTGATTAATTTGGCAATATTACTGTATGAAAATATGAAATATGACTAACTAGCGAACTAGAATATTAATAATTAATTGTAATTATAACACAGAATTTGATATTGTAACTGTTTTAGGTGAAAAAAGGCATCCTTTTCCAAAGCCTTTCTTTTACTATTGCATATTTATTATTGCATTTCATAATCAATATTTTATCCTAAACTTTGCAGTCATAAAAAATATATATTTTGTTCTCTTTGTATATTGTATGTAGTATTTGTTATTTCTTTCTTTCGTTGG
This sequence comes from Conistra vaccinii, assembly GCA_948150665.1. Lineage (NCBI taxonomy): Eukaryota > Metazoa > Arthropoda > Insecta > Lepidoptera > Noctuidae > Conistra > Conistra vaccinii. The sequence continues at coordinate 8,516,056 of OX411317.1, read as the reverse complement.
AAAAATACATACATGTTCATTGTTCACCTTCAATTTACGTGCTTTTATCTATAAATTCTCATCTAAGGTTCTTTTTATTGTGAAATTGTGTTTATTGAAGGTCTCTGGTCTGACTTGATGCAATATGGCGCGTGCTCTTGGCTAGTCTTAGAGAGGCTGCAATTAACAAAGAAATATGTAATGAAGAGTTCATTAAAATTCCCAGTAGGTTTGATTAGATACGCACTGAATATACATAGCCTTATAACCACTCAGTCAGGGTCCCATCTATTTTGTATTCTGGAATCATTATTTGCCTTAAAGGGCTTATGTAGGTGAGAGTTAATTGTCACGGTCTGCATTTAATTAATTACAGTTTGTAATTGTGTGTAAATGTGTCCATTATTTTTTCAGCAAAGTAAACAATTCAAATGTTATGTAAACTTTTATGGTTGGTTTATGGCTGCTCACCTACGAATAAGTTCCTATTAACTTACTCGGCAGATAATTTCATACAAATTGTGTTCCATTTTTGAATTTATTCGGTAAGTTGTGGCTATTCGGACTCGGTCCGATGTCACCCACTCACTTCCCTCACGATCATTCCTGGACGCCCGATGTCCTTGACGTGGCGCTCCTTAAGAACGTCCAACTCAGATTAGTCTCTATCGAAACGGCGTCAGAGCTTACCTCTGACCACCGTCCAGTAGTTATAAAAATGGCATCCCGCACAGGTCAACCGGACGACCCCAATCAACCCCTACCCACTAGAAGGGTCACGGACTGGAGGAAAGTAGGCGAACAGCTGAAACCCATGTCCCCCCTATTAGAATCAATCCCAGACCAGTTTGACTCAGTCGCAGTCACGACGACCGCGATCGACTCACTCACAGAGCACGTACAAACCGTCTTGAACAACTGTTCAAGGGAGGTTCCAGCGACGGATACCCTTCGCTTTAAACTCCCTGACGATGTACGCGCCCTGATGACTGAGAAGAACGCGGCCATCCGTGCCTACGATAACTTTCCCTGCGCCTCTAACAAAGCCCACATGCGCTATTTACAGAGATCTGTAAAGAAACGCGTGGAGGAGCTGCGTAATGCGAACTGGGACAAGACTCTGAGTGAACTCACTCCCAATCACTTAGCCTTCTGGGAACTCCAGAGGAAACTTAGGTCCAAACAAGAGGCTACCATGCCCCCGTTAGTTCGCTCCGATAAATCGATCGCCTTCGACGACATCGACAAAGCTGAATGCCTAGCCGACAGTCTAGAAGCGCAATGCTCCCCTAGCCTCCTTCCCGTAGACCAAACTCAACTCAATAAGGTCGACGCGGAAGTAGAACGTAGAACCTCTCTACCCCCCGTAGAAGACCCTGATAATCCTCTGGCTCCCGTCACACCTGACGAAGTCCAAGATATCATAAAGGGTCTTAAAACTCGTAAAGCCCCCGGTTTAGATGGCATCACCAATAGGGTGGTCCAGCTCTTCCCCACTCATCTCATACTTCTAATGTGCACCATCTTCAATGCTGCTCTTAGTAAAAATATCTTTCCACAATCGTGGAAAGAAGCCGTAGTTATAGGTATCCCTAAACCCGGTAAACCAAAGTCAGATCCCTCCAGTTATCGCCCCATTAGTTTGCTCAAGGTAATGGCAAAAATCTATGAGAGACTTATTTATAAGCGACTCAGAGACTATGCTGAGACCAAGGGCCTCATCCCCAACGAGCAGTTCGGCTTTCGAACTCAGCACTCTAGCGTGCATCAGGTCCACCGAATCATTGAACACGTTAGCGCTGGTTTCTATCGTGGTTACATGACCGGTGCTATCTTCTTCGACATAGCAAAGGCGTTTGACAAAGTCTGGCACAATGGCTTAATATACAAGCTATACCAGCTCGGTGTGCCAGATCGTCTCGTACTCATCTTACGGGACTATTTGACAAATCGTACCTTTCGCTATCGTATCGAAGGAGCGTTATCCTCCCCCCGTCTCATTCGCGCAGGTGTCCCTCAGGGCTCTGTTCTTGCCCCCCTCATTTTCACACTGTTCACCAGTGACATCCCAAAGAGTATAAAGTGTCAGTTGGCTCTGTTCGCAGACGATACGGCCATATACTGCAGCGGGTATAATTCCAACCAGTTGATCCTAAACTTACAAAAGGCCGTCGACAAGCTCGGCGCCTGGTTTAAGTTATGGAGAATCGAGGTTAATCCCGACAAAAGTCAGGCGGTATTTTTCTCTAAGCCGCGTCGTATCCCCATCCTTCCCCGTCCAGTCACCATGTTTGACAAGCCGATCCCTTGGGAGAAGCGAGCCAAATATTTAGGTGTAATCCTGGACGAACATCTCACTTTTTCCGAACACGTAAAGGCAGTACGCGCGCGAGCTGCATTCGCGCTCAGTAGACTCTTTTATGTTATGAATGCACGCAGCAAATTGTCACTCAAGTGCAAGTTGCGCATTTATACGTCGTGCATTCGTCTAATCATGACCTATGCGGGAGCCGTCTTTGCTCACGCGAGTCCCAGTACGATCCATAGGATGCAAGTATTACAGAACCGTGTCCTTCGTAGGGCCACGGGAGCCCCGTGGTTTGTTAGGAACGAGATCCTCCATCTCGACCTCAAAATCCCCACAATCCGACAGTTCCTTAAACGTATGTCCAAGCGGTACTTTGACTCCGCAGTCAAACATAGGAATCCCCTAATAGTCAAAGCAGCTTGCTATGTCCCGTCAAATAACCAAGTTAGTAAGGCCCGTCACCCTAAGCATGTCCTCTCAGATCCAGATGACCCCATAACTCTCCTCCAGGAGAGCAGTAGGGCCACAAGTACAGTTTACAAAAAGACACACCGACACAACTTCAGACCTCGCCGTAGAGGTCCGCGACCGCGACCCACCCGAGTAAATGATACTCCCCCCCGACCCTTGCTCGATAACGATGCGCCAGCCCGCGTTATTGCTGAGCCAGTAGCTTTAATTTCCCCTGATAATAATAATGTATTAAATTTGATCCAGCCTGTCCCTCTTGCTGTCCTCCCATCAGCGAACGCCCTAAGCCGAGGTTCGTACCCCACAGGGGGTGCCCTTAGCGAGCGTTCGCCTAGTTTTAATTAGCTTAGTTTATATGCCCCTGGCTGGAGGCTTTGAGTTTCTTTTAGGAGCTTAAGGCAGCCACAGGAAAGTCCGGTTAAGCAGCGAATACCTCAGTGGTAACCTGCGAGATGCCCTAGTCAAAAAAAAAAAAAAAAAAAAAAAGCTATTCGGACATCGTGAAATAGGCCCTTAATGTTTAAAAAAAAAGTCATTGGAATAACACAAGCGTTATGCCTTGAGACTAAAAAAATTAATAAAAATACACAAAAAAAAATTGTATCGAGAAAATTTCATTGTATCGTGTATTCCTTTTTCAGGATACTAGGTCTTAGAGTGATAAAACACACCAAAATATTGGTACACGATAAAGAAAAAGCAATTATTTTTTTATTACATTAACCATGCAGTCAAGACTGCAAACATACATAAATAATTATATACTAGGCTTGGTACACTATTAGAAATTGACATTTCCGTTCTTGTCTGATATCAAGTATTTCGATTTTTTTAAACAAACCTTTTGGCTCTACTTATTATTGAATCACAAAATTTGCTTTTTCATATTCCAGGGTATCCCAGAGCTGAACGTCCCTGGCATCGAACCTTTAAGCTTGGGTCAGATCGCGTTAGCTCGAGGACCTCAGGGTGCCAAGCTGACAGCAGTTGTAAATGATGTCAAAGTCCGAGGACCCAGTAACTTCATCATTCAAGAACTCAAGTAAGTATGACGAACTTTAGGGATACATAATTATTCATGTTTAAGAGTAGTGGAATAACTGAATAGTCGCCTGTGAAATTAGAGTTGAAGTGAGTTTGTTGAGCTGCGACGTAAGGCATACGTTAATAAGTTTTTCATACACGTAAACATTGTGTGTCTACTTTTGTAAAGGACGTTTTATTATCTTTTTTTCACGAATCGGATATGACTCTCATAGAAAATATTGTTTTATGACGGATCGAATCATACACATGTAGATGAACAGACAAACAGACAGGTTTTTACAAATTGCGATTATTGCAAGTATTTTTATTACTGTAGAGACAAAGAGGGCTGTTTTTTTCCAATCCTTCGAATTAGACACTTCATGATGCATGCACCTTATGCATCACGATGTTATCAAAATGGTCATAATAAAAGAATGCATAATTTTATCCAGCACGTACGTGGCATTAAAATAGGTCGTTGATTCATGCTGACAAGACAAGACCGACTGCCTAGACAACTTGTAGAAGAACGTGTCTTCCGATCAGATCATGGGAATGAATGTCTTTAATCAAATGATTTCATTCAGTAAGAGCATCCAGATAATTTCGCATTACAGAACCATTCGGGAGAGTATAAGGGCATATAGTACATAACCAAAATCAAAATTCATTTATTCAAACTAGGCTGAGAATCAGCACTTTTTGAACGTCAAAATTACATAGACAGTCTCCCAAAACGCCCGCTCTTCACCACTTCCTAGTGCTTTAGCTGGGAAGAAAATGGCGCTAAAAACTCTCCGGCACTCTCCTATGAATCAAGAAATACTTGATTATATACAATAGTATTTTAAGTAATAGAAATACCGTGAAAACTTAGAAAATAAAAGTCGCACTAGGGGCTTAAAATGTTATAGATATTATAACATTTTGTGAAATAGGGATACTGTTCTTTTAAGAATCATGACTCTTTCTAGAAAAAAAAAAAACTGAGATTGGGAAATGACACAATACAGATGGAGGTATTAAAAATAAAAATTCCCAAAGAAGATATGTTTTCCTTCATATTTTAAAAAAGTAAGTTTAAAAACTAAAACCCGACTTTTGAAAAATCACGCTCTAAAAAGTATGAAACAAGAAAATATTTCGGACAGAAATCAAGACATAGGTACAAAAATGGTCAAAGTAAAGCCGTACTCGCATGCCATTATAATTTTGTAGCCGACAGGCATGCGACTACGGCTTTACTTTGACCATTTTTGTACCTATGTCTTGATTTCTGTCCGAAATATTTTCTTGTTTCATACTTTTTAGAGCGTGATTTTTCAAAAGTCGGGTTTTAGTTTTTAAACTTACTTTTTATTTTATTTATTTTGGGGTTATAATTTCGTAATAAAGTATTTGCAGAGCCGCTTTAATTTTTTTTCGGATAGATTTAATTGTATAATGGTACTTACTTAATTTTATAGCCGCGCCGTACGTAGCGCAGTCTCACTTTTGCATGTTTTTTACAATTTAAACATATTTATTTACTTTGGCAATATGATATATATACATATTTGTAATGTGCTCGTCAAGCCCTTTCATTCGATACCAAATATGGTATGATTAAATTTTTTATTTCGACACTTTATATCCTCTAGAGGGCGCCATATTGAATATAATGTAACGTCACATAGCCTATAACCAGCGGACGACCAGGACGCTTCCAACGATACCTCATTTGTCAAATTATGATCAGTGGTTTAGAAGTTATGAGGTTACAGATGAACATAAATACATACATACATACATACATACATATATACATACATACATACATACATACATACATACCGGTCAAAATCATAACCCTCCTTTTTGCTTCGCCGAAGTCGGGTAAAAAGTACGTAAATTCTTAAAACAAGAAATCATTTCCCTTATGAAATGTGTATGTATTACACATATATTACAGGAAATTACTCTGTATTTCAGCACCTTATATAAACGCTTCCTGGCCTAATCCAGGCAAAGGATCTGTTAACATTTCCGATAGTTAATCGATTTATTCGTCATTCATGAAGGCCAGGAGCTAAGTAGAGAGTTCGATCAATTAAGTTCTTTTGCGAAACTTAAGGTTTGATTCCGAACCCCACTGCACGCAACAGTGCTGCGCGGCAGAACTGCTTGCCGCAGTCGCTGGCCGCTCATTTCGAGCAACTGTTGTCCGTGGGGTCTCGCTGTTGTAACGCTGCACTAGTGGTCTGACGTGGCGGCAGGGCGACACTGATACGCAGCAGTGCTGTCGCATAGTGCTGCCACGAAATTGCAGCCGTGGTCGGAATGTAATCTCATATAAATAAAACAGTTCAATAAACAATTTAAATTGAAAATTCTAACCATTGGACACAACTTCTAGTTCTGCGATAAAAATCCCTTTTATACGGCTGAGTATTGATTTATTTTCTTCACTTTTGGGAGGATCTTAGGGCGTTTTTGCTGTAGGCTGGGTGCTAATCAATGCTCCTGTATTGGTGACATTGCGTTTCTCAAAACACAACGGATCTGCCTTTGTAGTTAGTAGTCAAATACAGGGGTTGTATCTTAAGGTTAGGTGAGTTCCATGGTGGTAAGGTAGTGTTTTGTTTCCTTTTTAAAACCTACAGAAATCTCTTTACTTTTATGTCTGTGACAAACTAGATTTTACTAACCTTCTGAATAGTTTTGACACTATTGTTTGTTATGCGGTTTCGCGTACGCAAACATAATGTAGTAGTTGGAAGGCCAATGAACGAGGTTTGGCATTGGTATAATGGCATATAGTTGCAGAAATTGGTTGCTGTATCTATTTATTTTAATACCTACCGTAAATAAATATAAATAAACCTAGGCCTTGTTCTACTGGTAAACAGAAAATATACACGCACGAACGAACAAAACATGGTGAACACGAACATCGAACACGGAACATTTGACTCGTACATGTGAACTTAAATTAGCAAAACGACTATGCGAACCCAGATCGACTTGTGTTCACGCTCAACCGCTCTCTTTAGTACACTTCGATTCACCAATGTTCGCAATGTTGCATCAAATTTCTCTGAACACCGTCACACAGAACAAAAAAATTTGATCGCCACGATCTTTTTCGATGAACACAGTGTTTGATGTTCGTTAGCGGTACGCAAATGCGAACGGAGTGTTCGATGTTCGTGTTCACGCTGTTTTGTTCGTTCGTGCGTACACGCCTTTAGAATGACACATGCTCTGCTCCCAACATTTTCGTTTTGCTTCTTTCATGTGTCCTGTCATACTCGTATAATCGATAAGATTTTTCCGTCTCTGCTTCGCATGGCTTTTACGACATGAAATAATAACGAGATTTCTTCATTAATGCTAAGTTTACACAGACACACACGAAAAGGGACTATATTTTATAATTTATAGATATAGTAGATATAGATTGCTTATCAATAAAATGATGCTATTTTATTATATATCTTTTTAATTGACGTGTAAAAGTGTTTCCAATGTCCTAGTTACAGAATAAACAATTTCATTTCATTTCATTTACAGTTTGCAGTCATTTACTTTTTAACTCGTACATTCTAACGTAGGTAATCAAAATATTTAACTTGTCACGTTCCAGGTCTGACCTAGACAACAACAGGTTTGACTTCAAGCTGCTGCTCCCGAAGCTCGACTTCGCTGGCAAGTACAAGATGGACATCCAGGTGTTATTGCTACGTCTGCAGGGAAGAGGAAACATCACTGGGACTTTCAGTTAGTACCTATAGTACTTTTTAACTTAAGGCTAAGTATGGATTTGGCGGTTAACGCTATCTGTGAGATTGTGATGGTGAGCTGTGTGAACATTTAGCTCCTAATTTTGTCTCATCTTTGAGTCTTAATGTTTTGTATCCAATTCATAATTCTCCTGCACTACTCCCAATTTATTTGTGGTCGGCGCAACATGTCCCTTTCTTCCACACTTCTCTATTAGTCGTCATCTCGGTAGTCACCCCCTTTCTAGCCATATAATCTTCCACACAGTCCATCCATCGTTTCTGTGGTTTTCCCCTACTCTTTAAGCCATCGATAACGACAACGACGACATCGTTTTGGATGCATTTGAATAGGTTAAATACTCGCTGGAAACTTGGTATTTCTCTTGTCAAGCTTCGTTAATTACTCCTTAGTCTTCACAAACAGCGATTATTCTTCTTAAATCGATGTTGTCCTAAGTAATCTCTGTCTAAAGGTCAAATCTCGCCTCCTTATTATTTGCGTTTACCTCAGCCATATTCTCTACTCACACCTGAAAAACCACAGTTCACCGAACTTCATAATTGAATGCAAAAACCGCAATCGTCTTTTATTCCAACCGTACATACATAACAAGTAATAACTCGATCATGAAAGAAAGTAATAAAACAAGTTGATCGCATGAATCGATTGCGAATGACGTTATACAATCGCATTTCTATGTCAAGTTCGATCGTAATTCGTTACAATTGTAATTGGTAAAAAGAATGATATAACACAGTGAAGCCAATTACGAATGCAAGCAATACGAAGCATAATATATGATGTTCACGAAACATGCATGAAAGTCATATACCAAGTCCTATGATTGTAAAGCTTGGGTTTCCTACGGCAGCGGTGGCCGTCACATAACGGCTGCAGTAACCTTACGGTGTCAAAAAACGGTTTCTAGGAAAACATACCATCTCATTTTTATAAATAACGTTCAAGTGGCATCGTTCGACGGTAAATTGCGGAAGCTATAGCGCAGTCTTAGAAAACAATATACAGGATGAAATTGAACTCATGCGATAACTCTTAAGGGGTCATTTTACTCATCATTATTAACAAATTTCACTATGGGACCAACCCTAAAATCGCGAAAAAAAAAAACAGTTGTTCCCTACATTTTGACGAGCTATGCAAACATAAATGTAGTGAACAGCTGTTTTTTTTTTCGCGATTTCTGGGTTGGTTCCATAGTGAAATTTGTTCATAATGATGAGTAAAATGACCCCATTCAATTTCATCCTGTATAGTTTAATTTAATTTAGTATGACTAATAGAAAATGCACAGCCTAAATATCAGAACATGAAATTTTAATAACAAATCGTATCAAGCAGGATTTTGATGTTGAAGTTGCGGGTAACAGATTGTTTTCTAAAGGGCCGATGAAAACTGTGTTTAAGAAAGACAAAGGAATAGTAGATGATTCTCGAGTGAATTGCTAAAACCGCCGTTAAGTCCGAATTTTATTTTACCAGGGACGGCCGTATAATAAAATCACTTGAGACATCATCATCAATTTTTGATTTTTGGTATGACGTGCACAAGTGCTCACAGAGTTTCCATAAGTGACGATATTCGAACATCCTCTCTGGAAAGTCAACATTACTGACTTCAATTACAGCAATTCTTGTACAGACCGCGACGGCACGAAAGAAGAAAAAGTCCGTTTCGTATTGTGTGTTTCAGGAAGTATAATATTATGGAAGTTTACCTATTATTTTCACTTTTACTTTTCTAGTATCTTCTCATTATTTGTGTTTACGTTGGCTGCCCAGTACGTGAAGGGGACGTAACGTAACGGTTCCAATGTAGGTGATGCGTGACATTCCAAAAATCTTATTAAACCTTATCTATTCTTTGTCCAAGTTATGTGGGCAAGTAGTATATTTTGTTATTAATAACGACGCGTTATAGTTATGGAACAATAGTAAAAAACCAGAATACAAAACGAATGTGAAGAAAGCCAGAGATTTATAAAGAAAAGAAGATTAGAGTGATTTTAGTTTGATAAATGCGATGACTATTTTTGTGCCCCTATGAGTATAAGGCAGAATTAAACGAGCTGTCCGTAAACAGAAACGAAAATAAAAAAAGGTGACTGAAATTTTTACTTTAGAGAGAGGATACGGCTTCGGAAATGAAAGAATTCATAAATAAAATAAATTCACACCTCTTCCCTCGGGATTAGGCAGAAATTACAGAACGTCATCTGCTACGATTTTTACGTGATTAATCAAAACTATGATATGACTTCAATAAAAATATATCCATATATGAAATTCTAAGATTATTATCCAACTGATCTTTCATCATAAACATTCCTCGTATCCAATACTATTTCTTAAGTGTATTAGTAAATAATGTAATGGCAAAGTTTGTTGAACCGCGTTGCATACGATGACGTATGAGGCTCGCTGTTGCACCCGTCTGTGGCGTCATGTGCTTGCATTGCGGTCAACACACAGAGCCCAAGGGAGAGAAGGGCGCGGAAAAAAGTTGGATCCCGACAAAGTATTTTTTATTATTCTCGAGTAAGCTCGAAAAGATGTCGAATGCGCAATATTTGTAGCAGGGCTGTCAGCCCAGGCTGTGTTCGTTGACACTCTTTAAATACACAGCGATTCTTATTAAGAGTTTGTCGAGTCAAATAACTCGAAGAGTATCCCAAAATAATGTATACCCAGATGCACTTGGGTCAATAATAATTGACTGCTAGTCCAACCGGAAATAAACGTGTCACCAAGACAATGCAATCACTGTCTTGGTGAATACGTAAGAAAGAAAATTAACTGATTTATTTTGGGGATATATAATTATGGGTGCCATAGAAATGTAACAATTTGGAGTGGTATTTAGATTTTCAGACTGTGTCTATGATCTTTAATTTTCATGCAAACAATTTCGCAAAAAGATTTTCATGCTAACTATAAAATATACTCGTATATCCTAACTAATATTATAAAGGCGAAAGTAAGTTTGTTTGTATTTTTTTTTGTTCGTTGGTTTGTAATGCTTTCATGCTAAAACGGCTGAACAGATTTAGATTAAATTTGGCACATGGGTAAACCATGACCTAGATTAAGACATAGAATACTTTTTATCCAGATATTCCCACGGAATTAAGACTTATGCGGGAGAAACCGCGGGGCGCAGCTAGTTATTTTATAATATTTAGTAATTACATAAACAATCTTCCAGTCTAACCGGGTTCAGCTAAATATCAGCATTGACATGGAGCGACTGCCTATCTGACCTCCACAACCCAGTAACTGGGTAATACGATAACCCTTGGTAAGACTGGTGTCAGACTTTCGGGCTTCTGACGACTCGTAACCACTGTCAAAGATCCACGAATGACAGCGGGGACCAACGGCTTTGCGTGCTTTCCGAGGCACGGAGGAGTCTCGGTTTGTAAATATGGTCACCCATCCACTGACCAACCCCGGCAAGCGTAGCTTAACCTGATGGATCGACCCGTGCGGCTTGTTATTACTTAGCCACGAACTTTGTAATTAGCTTTAGTAATTATACAAACCTTGATCTTTAAGGTCATGTATCTCCTGTATACTTAAATCAATAAGCAAATTGCTTTGTCAAATATGTAGTTATCCATGTAAGTAAATTATTAAATGAGTAGTTGACTAAGATAATACTAAAATATTTATATTAGCTGTTACATCCTTGCGAAACAAGGCATTTTACCTTGGCCTTGCTGTTGAGTGCTAGTAATAAAATTAAAAGTATTTACTTAGCTATTTGAATAAATACACTAATCCAATATTAAATATAATAAAAAGAACCACATTAACTGCAGCCAATATTAAAACAGATAAACATGTTTATGATGTAACGAGTGCATAATAATAACAAACTCAAACTCAAGCATTTATTTCAATTAAACCACTAACAGGCACTTTTGAATTGTCAAGGAGTCGGTTAGTTAGTAAGAAAGTCAAAGCCAATTGCCCGTTCCAAAACTAAGATCTCTATGGAGGAGAACGGGCCAGAAAATACATTCAAGACACTCTTTGAAATCAAGATATTATAAAATACAGTAGACGTCGTTTATTTAGTAACATAATCCGCTAAACTGTTCTTAAAGAGTCATAGAGAACCCTGTAAGAAATCGACACGTGTTTCATCTCCCAACGGGGCATCCTCAGGATGACGATTGACTTGTTGCGAACCCGGCCACAACGTGTTGCCACGACAAGAGCCGAACGCAGTCAAGTATTGTATTTTATAATGGATTGCTGCAAAGTCACGCCTGAGTCAATTAACTATCAAGGTATTATGACAAAATCCTGGGTACGTTATCTGTAATAAGTATAATGAATTAGGGTACAGTGTACTGTTCCAAAAAATGTAATTTGAAATCTACCTTGTCACCTGTTGCAGCAACATGCTATAGTTATTTATTTATACACTTTATTGTACACTAGGTTCTGCCCGAGACTTCGTCAGCGTAAAATTTCTTGTTATTTCATAAAATATATCTTATGATACTAGGTAATACTGTAGTTTCCCATTAGTGAAATAATTCAGAATCGGAATAAGATCATTCGTTCCCAAAATTACCCCTTATATACAAAATCTAAAAAATTACCACATTATAATACTTGTTTAGACTATTATTCGTAGGATATAATGATTATAGTACTATATATTGTGCAAAGTAAGCATACAGGGTGGCAGGGACATCGACGAGGACACTGTTACCATGGATTCAGTACATGATTCTGATCCCCCCTGCGTTGAGATTTTACGTCGGTTATTTAAAAAAAAAACAGCCGTTCCATACATTTTGACCGCATAGATATTGCACTTTTCTATAAAACTACAGATATTTTTTTTTATAACCCACGAAAAATTTCAACTCTGTGGGGTGCAGAATCATGTACTGAATCTATGGTAACCGTTTTCACGTCGATGTCCCTGCCACCCTGTAAATTATATGCCTTAGCAACAAGTTCGTCGCTTGCGCCGCTACCACACTGTACACCGTTTACTAATGCGCCATGCAATGTTTAGCATAGGTGTTAATGTTACAATCTTACACGTGCGTTCTTACTGTGTTACCATGTCACTTTATGTAATCTTAATCACTGGTTTTAATTATTCAATTACTGGGGACCGATTGACAATCAATTCAGGGTATAGACCTGTATTGTACGATAATTTTCTTCTTTTTCTTGATGGATTTAGCCATAATTGTGATTGTGCCAATTCCTTTACCACTTTTCCTGTGTTTAATTTTGACCTTCCTCCATTTGTATCTGCGTTCATAAAGTTATAGGCACTATAGGAAATTTTTCAACACCGCGAAGGTAACATATTATTTACTGAATAAAGTTTATAGCATTTGCACAATCTTATCGTACAGAGGTGTAGTGCACAACTGCACATACTAACTTCGATGGTTATAGGCACCGAGTTCTGAAACTCACACTTTCACATCTAAGTGAGTTTCAGAATTTAGTGCCTTCTATTCTATTAGATTAGATTTATATCTACAATATTGGCACAGACTTCCGAAACTGTTCTTTTTTAGACGCTAGCCAAACGAAAAATGGTTGAATTGAGAGCAGTGATTTCAGAATAATATTGAGAGGGAAAATATGGAATTATAATTTAAATCTTATATTACTATAGCATTATCTAACTATCTTCATACTTGGAAGTATCCAAGTATGAAGATAGTTAGAGCAGAGGAACCCAAGATCATGTAAAACAGGAATTATCGTTGCGTAGACGAAACTTGACTACACTTATCTAACTGCCACTTCCTACATGTTATGTGTGTAGCTCCAGATATGGCTCAAATTACATAGATAACGTAATTAATAGTTAGTTTCGAGATAGATAATCCTAACTAATATTATAAATGCGAAAGTGAGTTTCTTGGTTTGTTACGCTTTCACGCTCATACGGCTGAACGGATTTGAATGAAATTTGACACATGGATAGACTATGACCTGGGTTAGGACATATGGTATTCGCAGTGCAGCTAGTATTTTATAAATTAACGTTACAAACGTAAACTTACTTTATAATTAGACAGAAACATTTCAACCTATTTACCTATTTTATATTATGAACAGTTTCTTTTTTATTTTGTATATATTTGTATTTAGATTGTGTATTTGTGTTTAACTTCATTCTGATTATAGGCTAAGGCATATGTGAAATCATTGTGATTAGACATATGCCTGAACAGGAATGTTTATATTAAACAAAAAATCATTCCTGGAAAACAACACTTATTTTGTCATAATTAATAAAAATATTTTTGACGTTTTAGGGGACTACGCTTGCAATGTCACAATGAGAGGACACAAAGAAATAATCGGAGAGGAAGAATACCTACAGTTCGATCCCTTCAAAGTGAAGCTCCGTGTCGGTCAGTCTTCCATCTACCTGACCAACTTGTTCGACGGCGATCCAGTCCTGGGACCCGCCACCAACAGGGTTATCAACGAAAACTCACAAGTGTTCTTACAAGAAATCAGTCCGGTCCTAGAAAAGAGCCTTGCGGACCTCTTCACGGAAATGGCGAATAAAATAACATCAAAGTTTACTTATAAAGAACTGTTCCCGTGATTTGTGCTCATATAGGGTACTGTGTAGTATTAAGTTGTTTGTGATTTTGTATGTACGTCTGTTTTTGAATTTGTTGGCCGTTAACAGTGTCAAAGGCCTGTAGAAATTTCAAAAATAATTTTAGGGTTGGTTCGTTACTCTCCACCACATTTCATTTTCATCTAGTGTAACTAACTGCATCATTATCATTAACAATTTTCAGGTGTTTCATTACTTTCATATATTCATTTCTCATACCAACCCTGCAAGACAATTTTGTACAGTGATTCGTTTCAAAGTGTTAACACAGATACTATTTGTAAGGTATTGGTTATTTAAGTGGTAAAGTAAGATTGTAAATAAATAGTTTAGTATTATTTAACAGTACATGTGCCGCCGGCTGACGCAACAAGAGATTCTGTAAATATTTTTTTTTTGGAAACGGATGAAGCACGCTATTTTGAACGAAAATTAACCGAACTATATTATGTTTTATAACGATATTTTTTTTTACCTATTATTTCTATGGTATGTATTTTATCGATGTTTGTAATAATTCACTGTATTATTTTTATTATTTTCTTCTTAATAATTGCCACGCACTTATTAAATTTTCATCTAAATTCGATCAATCCATATGCATGCATTGCATTATTTAATATGATTTTTATATTCAAAAGAACTTTTGATAACAATATCATTTTTATCATTTCATAAATACTTGTTCCAACATAAATGTGGCTCTTTGGCTTAAAGGTATTATCAGTATTTTGCATGAAATGACACCTATGTTGACCATCTTTGCGATATTTACACTTCAGAATAAAGCACAACATAATATGTTTTTACCATTACTACTTTATTATCTTTGTATCGATCATCATTTCATTCAACGTGCTTATGCGTTTCTTTTTGAACTAAAACGTTTCAACTACGCTTGTAATTGTCATTACTATATCATTGACATGTGATAACAGAAAATAATGTAAAAATAAAATTTTCGTCAGTGAACTGTCATTGTTTTAATTATGTTCTTACGCTTCCTTTTCTTGATTTCGTTTTTGAAAAAGATATCCAAATCCAATGTTTATTACAAGAAGCTCTGCTAACTGAGAGCTTATTCTTAGTCCCAGTCTCTGAAATACTATGAAAAAATTGTATGAAAGTTGTTCTGTCATTGCCTACCTCTTCACCATCCATAAGGTAGTAACAAGTGACGTCAAGAATATAAACAGCATCTACTCTTTCTAATAATGGCAGCAATCATTACCCTTACATTTTGCAAAGTTTATTGCCATAATATATCATAATCTTTGACCCTTAGCCATTGGGATGCCTATAAGCATTGGTCTTTCACAGACTGAAATTATGATATGGAAAAATCAATGATCCGAAATAAATTCCCGCAACGATTGTAGCGCCCCTGGCGGTGAAACCAATAACGTGATTAGTAAAATAATTACTATACTGCCGAAGTTAAAGTTACTGATATTGTAAGTACTGACTGATGTAGGAACAACAAGTACTGCTGAAGTGTAGCCTGTAACCGATAGATGGCAGCAGCGAGCAGATATGCAAGTACATTTTATATTTAACTGGAGTAAGCAGAAGTAGTCGAGTAAGATGTTTATAACGAACATTAAACCAACTGCACTAATAATTAATTTTCTTTCTGAATTTTCCATTCGTAACATAAAATATATTATATACGTGTTCCAAGCACGGCGGGCTGTGCTGGCGCGGCTGCTGCAGCTGCTGAGACCCTCAAGCGGCGCAAATACTGTAACCTTATAGGTAACTACAGTTTTGAGCCGTTTGGGGTCGAAACGCTCGGGTCATGGGGCCCGAGTGCGCGTGCCCTTTTTAAGGAAATTTCTCGCCGACTAGTCGACACTTCACGTGACCAGAGGGCTGGCTCGTTCTTTGGACAAAGAATTAGCATTGCCATTCAACGTGGCAATGCTGCCAGTCTTCTGGGCACGTTTCCGGATGACAGCGATGCGGACGAATACTTCGACGCCTAAGTATCCGTTTGTTTTATTTTAATTTTTTATTTATTTGTATAGTTAGGTAGCCTTAGTACGTAGTGTAAATAGTTAACTATGTTAAATATGAATAAATATATTTATTTTGATCGATATCTTTTTATTATGTGGGAGTGTTATAACTTTTGTGCGATGTAACTTTATATAAGTGCAATTAGTCACAAATAATTTATTTTTAGTTTGAATACTGTAGTTTTTACGCTCTGATGCATTCTGAATGAGTTTCGATTATTTATTTGTTTAGTTTGTGATTTAGGTACTTACATAATTAATTTTCTCTTTGTGAACTTGCAGCTTTATTGGTTGTTTTTGAATGGAAAACATTTTAATTATTTCTGTAGTCAATCTATTTATGCCTGTCATTGACATCTACCTACTGACACATGTAAAAAATACAGCATAATCTTTTCCTAAATAGAAACGAGAGTTTGACAGCCAGGTTTAAATAATAGTGCCTTGTAACTATTTAAATATTATCATGGATGACACAGCTTAGTTGCAATGTTTCAACAAACTACAACTGACTCTTCGTCTAGACTTTTAATTACTTAACCTAAATTAAAGAACAGCGAAACAAAGCTGAAGGCTCAAGTTGCCCAACTTATTCAACAAAACCAAGCCAATAACTTTATTGATCTGTAAACAAACATATTGAGATATAAGTAAATAATAAACAGAGAACATGGTAGTACAAACAAAAACAAAACTCCTAAATACACAGAATTGAAGAACGAAATAAGTTTCGTAATGAACTGCTGGCCAAATATTGCGTAGAAGTTATTTTAAATGAACATGTCCGTTTTGTAAGAGGAAAAATTTATAGCGTGAATTTATAAATATCAAAAGATTAATGGCCTGTAGTGTTGAGCGGTCACGGCCCGGCTAGTAGCGGATCTGTTGGGTTTGACATTACGCACCTCCTATGAAGAAGTCGTAAATTACAAAATGATAGTGGAAACAAGAATCAATATTATTCTTGTCTATGAATGCTGCATCACCGAAGCTTTAAGCCTTGTTTTGATGGTATCTAAGGAAATGTTGAGAAACAATGTTTTCGGCAACATGTTCATGTTGCAAGTAGTATTTACTCAAAAACATTTTTCTGATAACGTGTAGGTAACTTTTGTTTTCCATGAAAACAAAGCCTTAGTATTTAACTAAAAAGACTGCTAAAATCATAACCCTTCCTATTGGCTTTGCCGTAGTCGGGTAATAAGGAAACAAAAGGAGGTTTCAGTTAATTTAAATGTGGGGTCTGTGAGTCCAATCAGAGAGTCGTAGAAATTGTCAATGTTTTAAATCGAACATGACAGTACTTTCGCTCCTATGCAATTCTTTAAAATCTCTTTAGACTTTTTCTAGAACGTTTTCCAGAAAAAAAAAAATGATGAGAGACAACATGACATTATTGTGTTTCTTCATCACATCATTCGAGGAATATCGAGAGGTCGTCGGTTCCTGATGACGAAACTGTGCGACGTAGGTGACGTAGCGACGGCTTCACGTTTTGAAACGGATGGACAGAAAGGAGGCGTGTCAGTTGCGACAGCCGGATTCGTTTTGTTAGTATAAGGGGTAAGAATGGTGCCAAACGTCGGAAATGCTCCACGAAGTTCCACCGGCTGTCGAGAACGATGCATGAGGAAGAGGGTGTAAAGTTCACTCATCCACCATAGAAAAGGGAGGATCCTCCAACCAGACGGGTTGTTATGTCTGGCGGGCACTTGCCCATATGTTGATTTCGGATAGTCTTATCTATGTTATTCGCTCAGTAAACTCTAACTGCGAGATGTAGGAATTGTGTGACGTCATGTCTTTTTGTTTCGTAGTTTTTTTTTGTATGTGGCGGTCTAACCGCTACACCCTCCTACCGTTATTTGGGAACCCGACGGTGGCGCGTTCCAAGGGCCATGAAAACACATGGCTTCGGACTTGTGCAGGGCAACCTCGAGTCCCATTTGCCGGATCCTGTCAACGATTGTCGCAACCCCGCGTGTCGCTAGTACGGCCGCTGCCTGATGCGACCTCCCTTGCGCCAGGGCCAACATGTCGGCAGCGTAGCAAACTACGCTGACGCCGCTAGGAAGGTCGGCGCGCAGCACCCAGTCGTATCCGACATCCCACAGATGCGGCCCCAGGACCGATCCCTGTGGGACACCGCACGACATCTCTCGCCGGTTCCATTCTCCCTGGAGACCGGGGTAGATGACGGCCCTGTCCGACAAATAGGCCTCGACCACACAAAAAGTTCGAAAGGGTTACCGTAACCCCTGGCAACGTACAGGCAACTAAAGGAACACGCACGGGTAGGATTTAGTCAGTAAGAGTCTGACACGCTCTCCCGCTCCGTTCAGAGCGGGAGAAGTTATTTGAAATTACCCAACCAAAAAAAAAAGCGGTTAGAATGCTTAATTAAATTGCTATCTACTGCTGCAATTCATGGTACCATTATCATGGACCCATAACTGGGGGGTGAAATTTCAGGATTTAATTAGGTTATTTAGGAAAGTATCGGTACAATTCGACAGAACATTAAGATCTGGGCAAGAAGAGTTCGACACAGCGTGTTTTACTGAACTGTTAGGTTAGAGCCTTTACTGTAAGCCCTTCAATCAAATCAATAGAAGAACATTGCAAAAAGTTACGTAGGTAGGTACCCATAAAGGCCGAAGAGACTTCCAACTGGAAATTAATAAGCCTCGATACAACTAGTGTCGGATATTGCAGCACAACCACTTGACCAGTACTTCCCAATCTGTTTACGGTGGCGGTGAGATAACAGTTGTGTAACAGTAATTGGCCACGCTGGCCGGCCAGCGGTCACACCTTTATGCAACAGATCGCGGAACTACGGGCCGATAATGTTACGGCTGACCATAAAGCGGTAGAAGAATAAACCGGAGGTGAATGAGTCATCACATAATTGGCCGAGATTTACTTAGAACTACGTGCGAAAATCACCAACGGCAGAAAACCATAGCGCAGAAGGACGAATTCAATTCTGCCAGAGAGATTGGTCCCAAACCGCGCTAGATGGAGGAGAGGAGAGCCTTTGCCGTTGGACATCTAAAGCCTCATAACTACTTAAAGACGCAGCTATGTCATCAATGTTTTTAGGACCTGCGGCTTTGTTATATCTCTGGGGGGCGAAGGCAGTATCACAAGCGTTTTCTGACAAGCGGTGCAAAGCCTGGTTTTTGTGAATTTTGAAGCACAACGCAATTGGAATTTTAACTTCTTTTATTTATTTATTTATTTATCACACCCACTATCCTTACAGGATAACCCCAATACAATAGTGGTTTGCAAACACACCCCAAATAAACTGAACAATCAACTTACGGCTAAAACTTAAAAAATCTAAAAACAAAATACAAAGCAACACTAAACTCTATTAAAAACCCAATCTGAAGTCAGGCTTCAGAATTATATGTACCTAAATACTATAAAAACTTAACCTAAAATACAAAATCAAACTCAACATTTTATCATAGTATTTAAATATAACTAACAAAATTCAACAAAACTCTTGCGAATTCACTCAGATTGCACGAAAATATGTCAATTCTCTCATGCACCTCGTTTAGTACACATATTGTGCGGGTGAGAGGTGCTTTTGACAGCAGGTTCGTTCTGGCAACAGGCACGGCCAGCAGTGGCGGTCGACGCCGCCTCCACACGTACCGGTCTGGCACGCACAGTTTCAGGTGACGCAGCACACCCGGGTTATGAGCTACCCCACGCAGGAGCTTTAGCGCATACGCCGCAAGTGCAAATTCACGGCGCACTCTGAGTTCGTTGTATCCCACCATACCCAGTACAAACAGTGTAGGATACATCAGCGGGTAAAATGGGTAAACCCCATAAAGTTTAAAATACAAGTGTCTTGTAAATTTATTCTGTACTCGCTCCAGCATGACATTGTATTTCGCTTCATGAGGAGCCCAAATCACCGCACTGTGTTCCAAGTGACTCCTTACCAAAGCGTCATACAGCACCCTGAGCGTGGTAACGTTTGTGAATCCCTGTGACTGTCTCAGCACGAAACCCAGGTTTCTGTACGCCTTCTTACAAATCTTAATTATATGATCCCGGAACGTTAGATCCGGGGTAAGCAGTACTCCTAGATCTCGTACCTGAGACACTCTCTGCATCGGCGCTTCCTCTACTTTGTATTCGTAGGCTAAGGCAGTCTTTGCGCGCGTAAATGTCATCACTGAGCATTTCGCTGTGTTGAAATAGAGCTTATTTTTATGGGTCCACTCTACCACTCTATCTATGTCTTCTTGCAATCTCTCACAGTCCGACTCACCCTTGACCTCGAGCAGCAGTTTGAGGTCATCTGCAAACAATAAACATAAACTATGTTTGACTACGTCAGGTAAGTCATTTATCATTAAAATAAATTCCAGAGGACCCAAATTGCTGCCCTGGCTCACGCCTGATCTGGTGTAGTATGGTTCGGATTCGACCCCGTTGTAGTCAACGTACTGCTGTCTGTCGTTCAAGTAGCTGGCGATGAACTGTAGTAGGTGCGGAGTGCAGCTAATTTTTGCCAGCTTCATTAGCAGTACATCGTTGTCGACGGTATCAAATGCCTTTTTAAAATCAAAATATGCCGCGTCTACCTGCACACCCGCATCGACGGCCGGCACCACCCTCGCCATGAAGTTAAGCAGATTAGTGGCAGTGCTGCGCGCCGGCCGGAACCCGTGCTGCGCATCCGATAGCTGTGCGCTCACTTGAGCCTGCACGCAGCGTTGGATGGCAGACTCGAACACTTTTGCAGGTGTCGACAACACTGCCACCGGTCTGTAGCCACTGACATCCGGACCTGACTTACCCTTGGGAACCGGAATCACGCGTGTGGTTTTCCACCTAGGCGGAAACGTAGCTTGTTTTAAACAAGTATTAAAGATATGATTCTTCGAGGAAGATTTAACCAGAAGAATGATGCAGTCTTTTGTCTGGACAAATCACTTCATAATGCTGCGGCCGCATTTGCGTCTATTGTGACAAAGCAATGTGTGCCGAAGCTTCGTATGTATTGCTCGCTAAGAAGTTATTACGCTAATGCTATGGTCACATTAGCGGCTTCGCCACGTTTATTACCGCCACCCGGGCGATAAGTGCTATGCAGCCTGAACTGTCGCGACGATACGATAACGGTTGGCGCAACACGCAGATGTGAATCTGCGTGTTTCGTATCATTGTGCGAAGCTTCGTCAAGATATAGACGCAGATGCGGTCGCAGCATTGTAGCGCTTATTTATTACAATTAAAAGTTCCTACTCATATAAAATACAATAAGATGCTTATTTATTTAAATCGAAGCCTACTTACATCTCGGCTTATATTATTGTGCTCCTCACTTAATATGCAAAACAGTGTAAAATGAAGCGATTTTTAATCTTACATGTACGTCAATTAAAATATATATGTAAACATACCTATTTACGTCCGTATTATATCCGTGTAGCATGTACTAATTAGTAGTTAGGTAGCGCTTGCATAAGGGAAGATATCACATTTCCTGGTAGTTGGTTTGCTGCAGCGCCAGTCATTGTGTGTAGTAGGAGGTTGTCCAACGATAGTTATTTTTTTCTAAATAGGACATAAAGACTCTAATCAGTACAATTATTAGGTATTTTTGACGATCAGTAGCGGTTGGGGGCAATTTTAGAATTAAAAATTAGCACAGGCTCTTTCATGGCCGTCGTCACTAGGGCTCAATTTACATTGCCACGGAACGGAATGCAAGCGAGTTTCTGTAACGATATTGTACATAGCAAAATGAACTTTATGTCAATTGTGTAACGTACAAACTAGATACGAGCTTGTCATCATCATTCTCCTGCCCTTATCCCAATTTTATTTGGGGTCGGCGCAACATGTCCCTTTTTTCCATACTTCTCTATTAGTCGTCATTTCAGTAGTTACCCCCTTTCTAGCCATATCATCTTTCACACAGTCCATCCATCGTTTCTTTGGTCTTCCCCTACTCTTATAGCCATCGACACGATACGAGAGAGATAGAGATACGAGCTTGTAACTGTGGGAATTACCGAGAATGCGCGAGAATTCTCCAGAAAGCCGATTTATACTGCGACCTGTTATTTGGCTCGTATCTAGTTTGTGCGTTACACTATTGACATACAGTTTATTATGCTTTGTACAAAAAAAATCGCTTCCATTCCGTTCTGCGGGAATATTAATTATGTCGGGGTTGCGGGAAGTCCTAAGGGGAAACCGTGGCCCCTAGCACAGGCAAGGGAAGGAACACGGGTGGGGTTTGTAAGAGTCTGACACGCCCTTCCGCTCCGCCCAGAGCGGGAGAAGTCATTTGATGATTTCCCACCCAAAAAAAAAAGCCTACTCTATTTCGTTAAAAATATTTTTTTAAGTGTTTGTCCTTAATTTTACATGTCGTTTATTATTTTAAGGGTCTTTCTTTATAGCTAAACTGAGAAAAAAAATCTTTGGAAAGAATTTTAGAAGAATTCTAAAAGATTTTTACATAAGCGAAGTCGCTGGTAAAGCATGTTGCTACGATGGAAAGCCGTTCTTTAGATTTCCGCTCGATATGACGTTGGACATGACATTAAAAGTGTGATATTATCGCCTTTGTAATTCAAGTATAATAATAATGTCGTGTAATGATATTGATTACCTGAAGCAGTGTCATATTACCTACTTCAAAGATGCATTATTATTATAGTACCTAGCTATTCAAGTCGATTGGAAACATCTACCGTTCAGTCAAAGATTAGTCTTATCTCGTGTCTACAAGAGCTACACGCCAATGTCTCGTGTAATTGTGAAAAGATATATAGTCCTCCAGACCGTATTTCGGCCACGGCGGCCAATTTCAACGGAGACTAGCCTTCGGCGCGGGAGATATTTTAGTGCACAAGTGCGTGCGCAGACACAGGTGCACTCTCTGTTCCCTCACTCTCATAGTCCGATGGGATGGCAATCCGACACTACCGGAGAGAGATAGCACGGGGGTATCACACCGCTAACTTCCAAACTCCGGACTTTTACTAAGAAATTCCTAATGGCTAGATTGTGCGTTTGTGAGCCACTGCTGCAAGGTATCAGCGGGGCCTGTCACCTTGCAGCAGTGACGTCACAAATTGTTTCTGTGTGAACTGTTTTACTAATATATTTTGTAAGTTTTTATGTTACTAACAAAAAAACGAGCCACGACCCTTATGGGTCTTGTTGCTTGATAATTAAATAAATAATAATGACATTTTGCCCGACCCAGGACCCTACGCTCAGCGAGACCAACGGGGCAGTTGGGGCAGATATAACCAGTAAGCAAAGTTGGTACCGAAGGAAGTTCAAGAGTAGAACGAGAGACCTGAAATGGCGGCACTACCCGAAGTCGCGTAGAAATATAGAGACCTTTTAGGTGTAAAAAAGGCATTTGGAAAGTTTCCAAATTCTTTTTTTACATCTTAAACAAAATATTCGATGTTGCGATATTAATTATTGCATTTCTTAATCAATATTTAAGTTCACTAGTTAGCCACATTTCTTATTTACATATACAGTAATATTGCAAAATTAATCAAAATAGCGATATATTTGACAGCTATTTGCGATGTTGCCCACCTTCTATATAAACACTCTTAACAGTAGGAAAATTATATTTTTTCCTTTTTTGGTTTGCTAACTATATTTCTCACAATATGGTGATTGATAACTAAGGCTAGCACTAACTGGTCCTCAACCAGGTCAACTAGCAACATTAAAAGAGTGGTTTTCCTCAAATGACATGATATAATATAGTAAAGTGTTAAATAACTGACCTAATAGAAACGTCGTTAAACATGGTAACCATGACAGTATGGTAATGAGAAACGATTAAGCTTACAAATAAAAAGTATATAAACTAATAAGTATTGGTTCTCGCGATCAGATCGGTCTGACGGACTATTTGTTTGAGATCCTCGTTCAACAGTAGATGAGAAGTCCTCGGAAGAATCCAAAAAATTGGCCAAGTGCGAGTAGGTCTCGCACACGAAGGGTTTCGTACCACTGTATAGTACAACTATTTTCGTAATTTCCCTCGGCAAACTTCGTGTTTCGTCAGTCGTCGGATTTATATCAGTTGCCCTTTGCACTTGATGCAGACCGGACGCTCTCAATCGACTTGGAATATACTTCAAGTCGATTGAGAGCGTCCGGTATTTTTTTACTTTAGTAAAAAAACACGTTTGTTTTAAGGGTGTCCACCCTTTAATTTTTTAACTTTATTTAATTTGCATTATTTAATGTTATAGCGCCCATAGGACAATACACAATCTTCGTATTACAGTTCATGAAATATAGGCCGCTGGCAGACTGACGGACAGCGGAGGCTTACTAATAGGGTTCCGTTTGGCACCCTCCGTGTAAGGAGGTATTTTTAGATTGCCAAAGAGTCGGTTAGTTAGTCAAAAAGTTAAAGGTAGTTGCGTTCCAAAGCGTAGTTTCCTGGAGGAGATCGAGCAAGAAACTTGATGGTTATTCTGCATTGATTCTAATGGGACTTGATAGCAGATAGCTACCTTGACATGTT
Source organism: Conistra vaccinii (assembly GCA_948150665.1). Lineage (NCBI taxonomy): Eukaryota > Metazoa > Arthropoda > Insecta > Lepidoptera > Noctuidae > Conistra > Conistra vaccinii. The sequence goes on along the minus strand of OX411317.1, from coordinate 8,491,286 downwards.
CACAATGCTTCGTAAACGAATTGATCATTGCAGTATGCTGTTAGGGCCTGCGCAGACTGGCGGACGGAACGGACAGAGGATTTTTTAAACAATTGCATTTAATACTTATCCAATCGAAATAAGGAATACATTTCAATGCTTGGTGATCGACCTTGGAGCATACCAGCGCAGCTGGCGGACGCTCGTGGTATCGGCAAAGATTATTTTTGTCAGTGTGCGCTGACGGATACAGGAATCCCTCTCGATGCTCTCCCTCGCCGTCCGCCAGTGTGTGCAGGCCCTTATTGTCATACAATGTCATACACCAGCTTTTGACGTATTTTCCAAGCCAGTTGTTTTATGATAAAATAAAAAGAGGTGGTTGTCTACTTTTGCATACGTCAGCAGCTAATGGACATATGTAGCTTTTTGCCATCTTTTTGTATGGATAAATGATTTTAAGTCCATACCTTGTACTAAAGAATTAATTGTCAATTAAATGTTGACATTCAATGACGTTCGAATGTCTTCAAGGAACAAAATCGGCTCGAAGGACTATAGCTTCCTTCGTATGCTCAGACTAAATAAAAAACTAAGTCATAGCGCTGTCAACAGTGAGGCCGGTTTCGTAATCATGTGTGCACTTATGAGGTGTAGTTTGTTTGTAAATGGTTGTAAACGTGTGAGTGTGAGCGTGTATGCACAGAGCGGAGGTGTAGTTTTGGCATGCTTCACTGTATTGTTTTTTTGCGCTACGTCTTGTTTTTTTATTTGGTCTGTAGCGGTTAGACCGCCACATACAAAAAAATTACGAAACAAAAAGACATGACGTCACACAATTCCTACATCTCGCAGTTAGAGTTTACTGAGCGAATAACATAGATAAGACTATCCGAAAACAACATATGGGCAGTTGCCCGCCAGACATAACAACCCGTCTGGTTGGAGGATCCTCCCTTTTCTACGGTAGATGAGTGAACTTTACACCCTGTTCCTCATAACTCTAAATTGGTGACCCCGAGTATGAACGTCAACGCAGCCTTCGTGCAACTACTTCAGCGTGACGTCATCATCATCACTCCCGCAAGCTTTCGTGAGGCGAGTCACACAGCCAGCCAGCACCCACGGCTTCAACGGGTATCCTGACCACCAGCATGCAGCGAACGCGCATTCCTGGTCATCACCCTTAGCCACATCACCCCGACTCACTGGGGAATCACCGCAATCACCTCAATCACCTCAATCACCGCAATCACCTCAATCACCGCAATCACCTCAATCACCGCAATCACCACAATCGCCGCAATCACCGCAAACAGTTCCGACCCACCGTGAACTGTGCGGCACCCGGTTCCGACTCACTGGAACCACAATCACCATCGCCGCAATCACTGCAGACAGTTCCGACCCACTGTGAACTGAGCGGCACCCGGTTCCGACTCACTGGAACCACAGCTGGCACTGTGAAGCATCGCAAGATCCAAGACTCAGCCCACTATCGACCTCCGGTCTCCGGAGGGGAGTGATGTAGCGGTTAGACCGCCACATACAAAAAAATTACGAAACAAAAAGACATGACGTCACACAATTCCTACATCTCGCAGTTAGAGTTTACTGAGCGAATAACATAGATAAGACTATCCGAAATCAACATATGGGCAGTTGCCCGCCAGACATAACAACCCGTCTGGTTGGAGGATCCTCCCTATTCTATGGGGGATGAGTGAACTTTACACCCTGTTCCTCATACCTCTAAAGGTCTGAGGCTGTAGGAACATTTTTATGAATTTAATTAAATAAAAGTGATTGTTGTATTGTTACATTTAAAAGAATGACTCTTTATATATTCAAGGGCTCTTTATATTAAAATTATGTATAACTAACAACTCGCCCCGGCTTCACACGGGTAGCAGAGCATGTATGCCTATTTTTTTTCAGTCGTTGTGTCCTATTAGCCTGTTGCGTCGAGCATGTGGGTTAGATTAAAATACAGTCGAACCTGGATAACCGACAGTTCGAAGGACCGCGATTTCTTATTTGCTTATAGAGGTTTCTCACTAACTCGAGTTTCTAGCTTACAGAGGTACTGGAGTGGCCTTTCTCATTTACAGAGATTGAGGCTGGTTGGGAAAATTTGACAGGAACGAAACAATGTTAATTCCACGAAATTTAAATAGCAGATGTTAAATTACGCTCGACTGCCACTTTTAAAGGTACAGGTAAGTAGCAGTCTCAGTTATAGAGGTCCACGAGTGAACAAAACTTTCCTTTATAGGGGTTTATGTTTGTTTTTTTCGCTTACCCAGCTCTCAATTAATGAAGTTTGTCTGTATATGTACCTATGTTCATCCTACTTATAGTATTTTTCATGTATTTTATTCTCAGAATTTTTCGTTAAATAAATAAGCTACTGGACTACTTCTTTGATAAGTTTATCACAATTACTTCAGCAGTTTTCATATGAGAATGTACCAAACAATCAGACAATCAGATTCTTACTTTGACCTTAAACAACTATTGTGGATATGACTAATTTAAATAATGAAGTAACTTCAATTTAAAATATTCAAAATTGCAATAGTTTAAATGGAAGGAAATGTGAAATAAGTTTCGAAAAGATTTATATTTATTATCTTAAATCTTAAGTAAATCAATTAATTAAATGATATTTAATGTTTAATAGCTTTTAGGAGGAGAAAGTTATAATCGTGTTAGTAAGGGTCATTTGAAAAGGTAATGTAAAGAAAATGTTCTACTGAATTATCATCAAAATCAAAATCCGGAATACTACCTACTTATCTAAATGTGAAGACTATTTTTTCAGTAATTACAGTAAAATTTTCCAAGCAAAACAAAGCATTTTCCCTAAATGACTGCGCAGATTAGCCTTCAAGACAAGCTTAATCTTTACGATATATACAAGATAATTATGACACTTAAAATACAGAAGGTATTATTTTCAGGTAAAGAAGATTGCCTTGTTTCAATTTACGTAAGTGCTTTTATGTTTTATTTTATCATGTGTGTATATTTACAGCACCCAAATAAAAAAATCTGTCGGTATTTCCCCAAAGTATTTTCCCTAGGTTGCCCAAGCTCGGCTTCTCGGGGCGGCGTTCGCGCCACTACAAATATCAGTTAATTCGGCGCGTGCGCACATTCGCGATCAACTTGCCGTTGCAACCTCACCAATAACTGCATCCTGAACAGTTATATCGGACAAAGACAAAATGAAAGTGTTTGTAGTTTTTTTGTTCTGTGTTGTCTGTGCTCAGGCTAAAGTGACGCGTAAGTATTCTTTTTTTGAATTTTTTGGCGGGAATAAGACGATGTGTTCTGTGATTTTCAGTGATGATTCCTGTCCTGTAGATATCTAGGATACAGGGGTTGGTTTTCTATGATGTATAAGTAGAATAGGCATAATGAATTGTGGAATTGGATTGCTAATTGTAATGTAATTGGATTAGGCAGTGTGTCCTTCACATTTGTTTACTAAATCGCTGTTATGCAAAGATGAGTCTTAATTAAAACTGTGATATTCATTTTTACTCTACTTTTTACTCTAAATGCGTGATCGTGTTGATATTTACATGTGTAATTATTGCTTGTTTTATTTTTAATCAGAGTAATGGCGTCATTTTCTTAATGGTTTACAAACGTAAGCAAACGAGTTAATTAAATTCAATTTTATGAAAGACATTCAACTCAAATTGTATGACTAATAGTGAATTAAGAACACTCTTTCACACCATAATTAAATAAACTTGAAAGTTAGTATTTTCTAGAGATATTGTCTAAAAAATCTTCAACCGACTCGATTTCTATATCAATTCAGATTGTATATAAGAACGTTTTGCTCTATTTATTCGCTTCAAATTCGTTGTTACAAAATCTTGTTAGCCGCTGTTATTTGTGTAAAACTGGACAGTACACTACCTATAATAGTACTATTCAGTAGTAGGTAGTTATTATTTCTTAATGTTTGTTACGAAAACTTTTAAGGACGGTAAATATGCTAAGATGTTAACTTTAGACGTGACAATGACCATCAAACAGAGGGTATAACGTCTGTGTTGATAGATTGAATTTAGCTTTGTCTTCTATGTAGTATTGTAGCTTCATCTACTATACTATAATATTATAAAGAGGTAAAGTTTGTGAGGTTGTAGGGGTAATCTCTGGATCTACTGAACCGATTATGAAAATTCTTTTACCAAAAGAAAGCTACGTTATTTGTGAGTTTTATAGGCTATATATTTATGTATAGGTACCACCCAACGAAGTGGGCATGTCAGCTAGTACAAGATAAACCGCACAAAACGTCATCAAATGAGACTCTAATAGATATACAGTATGTTAATCAACGAAGGCCGTTCCCGTTACCCCACAATAGTATAGCGTATATACATAAAAAACAAAACATTAAAAATAAAGGTTTTTATTTTTAGTACTTACTAAAATATTCACAAAAATATTAATAAATTGATACGTAAAAGAAACACTCTGTACACGCGCACTTGTGTTTCAACGTGAAAAGACAAGTACGACAAGTACATATATACCTATAGTTATATCTCCTGGCAAAATATATTCAGCATATATGATGTATGTTTTAGTATAATATATTCTTTTTCGAGTTATCTATCCCTTACGTTACACCTGTCATGTTTTTTCTCAGCAACATCATCTCTCTCTGGATGACTGGTAGAAAATGCCTCAGGCATTAAGTCTGTTGCCTCAGGGAGCCTACCACCACCTCTAAAAGCAGTATTATTTTAATATTACTTTAGTGTGGGAAAGAGATGAAGCTCTACAGGTCGTTTAGCACCATCTCTTTCCCCCTGTGGGTGTGTAGTCTGTGGTCTGTGGTATTTTTTTAATTTGTGCATAAAGTTGTATTATGTAAATAAATAAATAAAATCTAGACTTGATCCGATTCTATGTTAACTCTAACATAGAATCGGATCAAGTCTAGATTTTATTTATTAACCAAACACTCGTTTGGTTTCCGCACTTAGTCCTTCAGGTGATCCAGTATTCTGCTAATTATATATGTTAGTAACCCAAATCACGGATTCAGTTTATGTTTTTAAACGCAAGCCCTAAAGGCGATGTTCTACCCTTCCTTCCCTACAAAAACATTCGGTCATCATCATCCATCATCTACCTAGCCTTTTCCCAACTAAGTTGAGGTCAGTTTCCAGTCTAACCGGATGCATCTGAATACCAGTATTTTACATAGAGCGACTGCCTGTCTGACCTCCACAACCCAGTTATTGGGTAATACGATACCCCTTGGTAAGAACGGTTGTCAGACTACGGGCGTCTGATGACCCATCAAAGATCCACGAATGACAGCCGAGACCAACAACATAACCTGCCTTCCAAGGACATCAGCCATCACTGACATCCTAATTAATATTATAAATGCGAAAATGAGTTTCTTTAAACGGATTTAGATTAAATTTAGCACATTGGTTGACCATAGCCACCCAGGGCATGGTCAACAACTGTGCTAAATTTAGGGACATAGGATACTTTTTATCCCAATATTCCTACGGGATCGAGACTAATGCTGGTGAAACCGCAGGGCGCAGCTAGTCAGAAATAAAAGACAGGAAGAAAGAGAAATGTGTATAATTGGCACAGTATCGTAAGCACGGAACATATTTGAATAAAGTAAAAAAACATGCGGGGCAGTCTTTGGAGACTGCCGATAGAACTGAAAACTAAGTAACTTCATCTAAGAACAAGAACGAAAGCTGTAGCTCCATTAAAATAATTCCAAAAAAACAAAACAGAGTGCGCTGTCAATTCTACTCTCCCCCCGTCTTACGAATTTTCGATCTGGTCACGTGACGCCTGACGCGAGTTTATCATTTTTTACCCATCCCAAAAAGTGCTCAGCTCGCCTAAAGAAGTTTACACTTCAAAAAACTAAGATAACATAAAAAAGCGCCGGCTGGCAGCTTCCTTAGAAGCTGTTTATTTATAGATTCTTGTGGTTCCAAAAGGCATATAATTGCCTAACAACATGTGGTCGCGCGACTATATACCGTGAAATCGAAAGTACTTTCGATTGTATATACTTTGCGGTATATATATAAATATATAATAAGTATACAAGTATAATGCCTTCATAATTTCAAGGATAACCGATAACTGGGACAGTTACATTACATGTGTCGATCGAATCGTTACGTGCTTGGACATGTTAAGTATGTTTTTAAGGCTTGATACATCATGTGTTTATAATAAATGTAGTATTCTTGATGTGTATGCCTCTAAGGTATTATTTTTATTGATTATTGAACTGGAATATTTGAATTTAAATGATGTTGTTGGACCACCCGTTAAGTACCTAAAACTCAAGGATAATCTGGCAACTATGAAAATAAGAGTAGATGCAGTGAGTGTTTAAAATATTTCAGATTGAGAATACCTATCTTCTATACTAATAATAAAGCTGAAGCGTTTGTTTGTTTGAACGCGTTAACCTCTGAAACTAACTCTTACTAGTCGGATTTTTTTTCTTGCATTTGGTAGCCCAAGTCTTGAGGAAGGTTGGCGATTAAACGATTCTTAGGAGTCGACCAAAGAGGAATAAAATTAAAAAAAAAAGCTTAGTGAAAACGAAGTAATAGCGCGGGCGGGCGATGCGATGCGACGCAGTGGGTCGTGGGAACAAGAAATTTTACGCAGATGAAGTCGCCGGCAGAAGCTATATTATATTTATTTCCAATTTACCAAGGGGTATCGTATTACCCAGTAACTGGATTGTGGAGGATAGATAGGCAGTCATTTCATGTAAAATACTGGTGGGTATTCAACTGGAAGTCCACCCCAACATAGTAGAGAAAAGCCTAGGCAGACTGAGCTCCTCAGGCTGGGCTAGGTCAGGGCTCTCCGGGCTACAGCCTGTCCAGATTCTCAGTGTTTCTGTGTGTCATTCGCTCTCCGTCAGTGACACTCTATGTGATATAAAACAACACTGACCGGCAGGGCTATTACCTATCTTGCAGAAGCAATGCGATAGCGATCATTTGTTTCATTTTGACAGTTCAACAACATTCAATGCGATAATTACGTTGCAGAGCAGAATTAAATGTCGAACTTATGAAGCAATGGATTAGTAATCTGTTTCAAAACAAATTGATTGTGTATTACGTAATTAGGGTACCGGACGAGCCGGAGTACGAAAGGTCCCGGAACTGTGTAGATTGGGCTTTAAGGAGATAAGGCTTCTTGCCTTACGAACTTTTGTATTTCTATATTATCCAAATATCCACAATTGAAAAAGAACACCGGATATTATTTTCGCTATTATAACATCTTCTACTTCCAAATAAACAAATAAAATGATCGCTCTTAAAATTTGAAGTCATGGCACAGGTCATGCGTTCGCAGTTATGAATTAGGCTTTACGCAAAGGAAATGCAACTGGCCCAAGGCTGCATCCATTCACCGGGACCTTATTTAAAGTTTTAGTCAAACCCGGCGATTATTAGTCGCTAAGTAGTGCGATGACAGGAAACTTGCATGGTTGAATGCAACTTAAAATTACGTGTTTATGCAGTTGCTACGGTACTACCTATTACGATGCTATTGTCTTAGAAGTTAATACTCCTTTTCCGTTGCTAAGTCGGTATTATCTGATTTTGATGCAGTTTTTCATTTGTTCGGGGCTAGGTCATGTTTTCAGACTCAGATTAGAACATTCATATTCAGCAAAAACAACCAAATTCTGCAACATGAAAACTGGATTCAGTTTACCTCATTATTCGCTGATTTTAATCCTGAATTTTCAAAAAAAAAAACAGAATAACATAAAAACTAACTGAAACCATTTTTTTACAGCTGACTACTTCCCGTCATGCAGAAGGAGCGACCCTCAAATAGAGAAATGTGTCCTCAACGGCCTGGAGGCAATGAGGCCACACCTCAATGATGGCATACCCGAGGTGAACATCCCTGCCCTGGACCCCTTCACCGTGCCGACCCTGAAGCTGGACAGAACAGCTCCCAACCTGAGGATCAAGGCTACGGTCAAGCAAGGGAAGGCCTATGGAGGCAGCGACTTCAAGATTGAGAAACTGAAGTAAGACACTTTAAATTGAATATGTTTTTAGCAATTCTTGAAACCTAGTTTAAAGAACTAGGTTTAATCACTGCGGCTGTAATTGAGCGGAAATATAAAAAAAACAAAACTAGGAAAACTTAGTTGTCCATACTTACATATGTCGTGCATATACGTGACTGTTATGCGGTAACATGCCATTTATGAATTGAGTAACCGGCCTGTCTCAGCCTATGTGCGTAGATACAGCACCCACTTGTAGTTTCTTGAGTAGACTGAACAGTAGTGTACAGACAGTTACCTAAGAAACCTTACGATTTAAAGGCGGAGACTGACTTGCAACGTTTGTTTGTAATGTATCATTTGAGGCGAGCTTGGTTACAATACGGCGATAAACAAGACGTGAACGAACGCTCGCTTCGAGCACATGTCGTTTCTCATATTTCTGTTTCAAAAGAATTTACGAAACAGCCGACATGACAGTCGAGAGGAGGATCCGCCACTGGCATCGAGCGGCTCGGCTCGCTGCACTGGCTACTGTAACACGTTACAAATTAAACTAGATACATTATACAAAAAAACGATGCAAGTCAGTCTCCGCTACGAACCAAAAAATATAATTTGTTTTTCGAATCGATAATACAACATTCGTCTATAGTTACTAGATTACTAGATCTCAGTAGAGGCCACGTTGATCGAGGTTTCTTTACGTCCTCAAATGTGCAGGAGTTGGTACATGTTGGACACTCCAACAAGTGGGCCATCGTCAGCTACTGAATTCGAGTGTCGAATATAAACGAAAACTTCGTAATATGTAAGTTAACAGTTCGTCCTATGACTTCCAGACTGAACTTAAACAACAAATACGCTGGTGAGCTGAAGCTGACGCTGCCGAAGTTGATGGTGGTGGCCAACTATGACGTCAGGGGATCCAGAATCCTCACCCTGGACATCAACGGGAAGGGACGTCTTCGAGGAAACTTCAGTAAGTGTTTTTGTCCAGTAACCAAGGAGTTAAATTATAAAAGTCTAATGTAGCCACTGTCTTGTGAGCATGATCAGCCTATAGCATACTGCTGAGACACAGGTCTCCCCTCTGTGAGGAGGTGACTTACTCGTACTCAAACGCCCAGATCCAGAAAAACTATGGTTACAAAAATAAAATATAAAAATTGTCAGCTTATATACTCATAGATACGATTGTCTTTGAATTATGCAAAAGGTTGAACCGCATCTCTTAAAAAAAAACAAGAAAAAAACCCTTCCATTCTAATATTTAGCTCGAATGAAACAATAATTAGATCATAATTTAGATTTGTCTTAAAAAAAAAAACAAAAAACCCTACCCCGCCCCCCACCCTAATATAACTCTTATGAAATTTTAATAATAATTAGATTATAATTTAGACTTAGCTTTGCGATTTAATTGGATGCAGTAAAGTACAAGTAATCGTGTATCGCACGGCCGAAATATCTAGAGTGTGAAACATGTTATATGTTTTTTTTTTATTTAAATCCGTGTTATTTACGAATACAACACTAAAAAATTTGTATAAATTACACCCCTCACAATATTTCTATACCCCGGAGGCCATAATATGAAAATCGATTAAAGATAACCACCAAAAATGTTGGGTAGAACGTCTTTAAGGGGGATTGCTATTTCAATGCTACAAGAAAGCTACATTCGAAACGCGAAAGGAATATCACGTATTAAAAAGAATGGAAGTGTGGATTACTTGAGGCAATTTTTAGAAACTTCTAGATTGAATTAGCTTATCTTAAACAATTTATCTACAGCAATAACAGGATTTGAATCATTTTCATGTTTATGTTAAAATGCGATTCACAAAATTATGTCGATTAAAAATCACTTAGATTCAGCAAATAACAAGTATTTCGGCACGTATTCTAAAAAAAAATAAAACACCCGACTGCAAATACACAAGGAAGGTTTTAAAAAAAAAAATTATAACAATATTAGTATCAAATAAAAGCTAGTAACGAGTCAATTCCAAATTTAGATATATTAATAAAACTACAAAGCTTGAAATAAAGAAAATTATTCAAAAAACAAAAAACCCGACTGCAAAAACACATAACTGAAAAGAGAAAAACAAGCATTATAATCTATAGAATTTTGGTATCGCAGGCGGGGACAAACAAAACTTACACCATATCGGTTATTACTTATGTCTAACGCGGATAAAAACTGAGAAACACGAAAAATCTATCAAACGTATTTTTCTGAAACCTTTACAGTTTTAACGATAATTTAATATTGATCTTTTAGTATACGTGTTTTATTAAAATACCTTTATTTGTATATACAATAAATGAATAATGCGTCTAATTTGGGACAACGCTCCTTGATGGACGAGTCCTATTACTGGCTGGACGTACGACGCGTTGCGTGAGCTAAGTACAGAACACGCAAGCTAACCACCACAGAACAGATAAATCTGTTCTGTGCTAACCACTCAAGGTCACTGGCATGTATCTGCGTCTTAAGCTATTCATTGCGTTATTAACGTTGTAGAGCAGACAAATTTATTGCACCTATGAAGCAATGGATTAGAAATATCCTTCAAAACTGAATTGTGATTGAAACTGGGTTACGCAATTAGAATGCAAGTTCATGAGAATTTGACGATGAAAGTTTTTGCCTGTAGCATATAATTAAATTGAATGGTCTAAACACTGTTTAGACGATGCAACTATTAATTTATTGATGCTTCGTTATTCCACAGGCACAGTATAATATAGTAACAGTATTATATCTCAGCGGTGACCTTGAAATAATAACCTACGGCCGCTCGGTAGGTAAACCTTCCGCGTTCGTGCGTAGTTTCCGCGCACTGGAGATTTGTGTACTGATATACACTGAGATTTCAAAGCGCGAAGTTTCGGCCGTTTTCTATGAAGAGATAATACTGGTACATATTTATACTGTGCCACAGGGAAGAAACAACCATCGAATTAATCAGGTTTAAGGTCACATGCTTTTACTGTAGATTCAGAAATAGAAAGAATAGAAAACTGAAATTTCCTTCCCAAAGAGGCGTTGGAAAGGTTTAATATGACGTTATAATAAAAATAACAGTTGATTTTGTGATAGTGTAGGTACCTAATGCTGATATTATCCTCCTAAATATTTACAACGTAAAATTATAAATCCGAAATTCCAGCTCTAGTCTGAGATGATGTATAAGAAGTCCCCAATTAAATCAGGCAATTTTATTTAGGTATATGCAGGCAACAATGTTAGCAACTGCATCAATGCATTATTTAACTAATTGCACCAATACATGCGATGCAACAACGCTAGTTACAACATTTTTTTGCAGTAAAATGATTTACAAAATCGTGATTAGTCGAATTGATCTACATTTTTCTACGTACAGCCGCTTCAGAGGCCCTTGGGAGGCTTTAAAAATCTGACACCAGCCAGTACCCTAATTACGTAATGCACGATCAATTTTAAATTGAAATAAATTGAAACAAATTGCCAATCCATTGCTTTATAAGTTCGAAAAAAAAATCTGTTCAATTTTTTTTGTCGAACTTATGAAACAATGAAAAAGAGAGAAGCTGCTTGAACCTGTTAGATGGTGTATGGTCCCTCGAAAAGAAAACTTAACAACTCTATACAAACATTTTCCTTTGAATAAGTTACTTCGACATTGATTCTGAAAGTTGGCAACGTCGCAAATAGATGTCAAATATTTCGCTGTTTTGATTAATTTGATAATATTTCTGTATGGAAATAAAAAATGTGGCTAACTAGCGAACTAGAATATTGATTATGAAATGCAATAATTAATATCGTAACACCGAATAGTTAGTTTTAGATGTAAAAAAAAGTATTTGGAAACTTTCCAAATGCCTTTTTTCACCTAAAACGGGTACAATCAAATTCAATGTTATAACTGCATTTCATTATTAATATTCTAGATAGTTAGTTGGCCACATTTCTTATTTCCATACAGTATTATTTCCAAATTAATCGAAACAGGTAAATATTTAACAGCTATTTACAACGTTGCCAACTTTTAGGATGCACCCAAGAGGGTGCATCCTAAAAGTTGGCAACGTTGTAAATATAATATAAAGGGGGATGCGCAAAGGTGGCCGGTGAAATTCAAAATGTCATTCGGTTTAAGCAATTTGCAGGTCAGTGTCAGGTTGTATGTTGATTAAAATATTATTTGCGTACCTGGCACAAATCCAGACTCCAGAAACTCCAGATGGAAAACCCAATAACACTTTGCTCCACCCGGAAATCGAACCCAGGACTTCATTCTCGGCAGTAGCGCTTGCGACCACTAGACGTACGAATTTAGTTTTTATTCTCTTATTAATATTTTATTTGCATATCGCAACAGAACTTGTCATATCGATAATCGTAATAAAGATGGAGATTTTTTGCAACATCGAAACATGGTCGGGCAGTAAAGATTGACAGAACAGAAGAAAACAAACAAAATGAAAAAAAAAAAAAAAAAAAGTCTTTAGTTCATTTTAATGTCATCCGCTTGAATGTCACTAATGACAATGAGACACAATACCATTTTAATTGTTATCGAGCTGCATCAGTCTTTCGGACAGTTCAGCTCATATTTATGTAATAATAAAAACAGTCACGTTTATTTTGTTTATTTATGAAATCACACGTTAGTTTTTTTTTATTCTATAGGCATTAACTATTAACATAATTTTCTCATTACAAATGTCTTTGTTTTGATCCTGTGTTGACATGAGCGGAATATTAGATTGTTTTTTTTTTTTTTTCTTTAAATTAATTTGTAATACAGAATCAGGTAGGTACTCTAATATCTTGTTTATGACGGACGGTTTCCAATAATCCGTATTAATAATTATAAATGCGAAACTGAGTTTGTTTGGTTGTTACGCTTTCACCTGGCTGAACGGATTTGGATGACATTTGGCACAAGGGTAGTAACTAATAATTCTAAAACGGTTAGCACTAGAAAGCATTGAATTTGGGAATACTTAAATCAAATACTGAAACACTACTCTTTTCACAGACTTGAGGGCGTGAAGTTAGCACTGGGCTATGTTGACACTAGTGTCTACACGAGCCCAGTTGCAAGTCAGCGCAGAACTGACTTGCTGTACCTACTGTCACATTCGTATAAACCTGCCCTAAATTCGTTTAGCACTAACCTTAAAACATCGTTCTATTTCTATTAATCGTTTGAAGATGGCAGGAACACGATGAGGTTTTAAACGCATTTAGTGATACATGGTGCAATGTGACCTAAGTATATACAATGTGGAGACTACCACACAGCAAAAAATTACTGGTACTACTAATGCTTAAGAGTATTTTGGAACTGTCAAATAAATCCTAGCTTCGAAACAAAAAAAATTAGTTTTTCAAACAAATTAAAATGTAATGTGTATGTATGTAATTAAATGTGATCTACCCTAAGCCTATAAATTCCGTTAACCAACTAGGCCTTGGGTGAATTTTCGGGCATATATTTCCGAATATCCACTTTAGGGTGGATTTTTGGGGTGGATAAACGGAATAGCCCGAGCCGACTATGGATTTTGTCGAGCTATAATGACTAAACTATTGAATATATTCAATTGAATTTTTGTATACAGAATGGGAACGTCATTGGACACGCCGTTAAATTTTTTGTTGTATTGTCGTCTCCACCTTGTATATTCTATTCAATTAACATGTTTTTTTTCTCGTTTATAGCTGGCATCACCGTAGTAGCAAAGGGCTTTGCGAAACCTTTCGCCAAGGACGGATTGGAATACCTGCAGGTTGACAAGATCGTCTCCAAAGTCAGGATCAACTACGCGCAAATCGCAATCGATGAAGCCGAAAGGCCCTTAGCAGGTAAAAATTTAACACATTTATTATGATCTAGACAACTTAAAATTATCAAATTTCTGAAATCACTATCGACTAGCATTTGTGAAGAGTATTAGTTTAAAATCAAATCAAATAATTTATTTTACAGATCATAAAATCCAATTTGTTAGTAATTATATTATGTATAAACATCTTAAACACTAGTGTTTAGTACATACATTTGGCAAGTTTTGGTAATAATTACTAATAATTAATATTAATGCCAAAACCATTAACAATAATGTCAAAATCGCTATTAATAATGTCAAATTCGAAATCGGTTTTGCTTACTTATTAAAAATAGAATAGAATTTCAAAATAAATTTTAATAGACCTTTCTAAAATTGATGATATCTATATTCTTTTCAGCATACATTTTCAATGCACTCCATTTTGTATCAGATTCCATTTCGCTTACTCATTATTTTCACTTATCATTTCTTGGTCATCTACCCTCCTACATTCGGGTAAAAAGCAGATGAACTTTTTCTGATTGGAAACCTGCTTATTATTACCTATTTGATGATACGTTAGCTAGTGTTCTTGAATTCTTGAAAGCGATCTTGTTCCCTAGTTGTCCAAAACCGAACTTTTAAGCTAATACGAGAAGTTATTTAGGGCACCATAGACAAGATGTTTATAAACAATGCTTTGTTTATCTCATTTACAGCGGCATCAGCAGCAACATTCTTCAACGCCAGCCCTAACGTAGTCCTGGACATCTTGAACCCCCTCATTGAGGAGACCGCCGCAGCAGTCATCAAGGCATTCGTCAACAAAATTTTAGGAAGCATACCTATCACTGAAGTGCTGACAGACGATGCTCCCGCCGCCTAAAATATAAATTGGTTAGGATTTATAGGTTTTAAGTAGATCTGTGAGAAGCCTATTAAAAAAAAAAAACACATTCTATATTTGAATTTGGCCCTTCTTTGGCACAATAATTTGATCGTCCTGACGAAAAGGATATGTCATAAATGCTGGTATGTCTCGACACGATCAGGGAAATTACTTTTGGTGCTTCTTCAGAATAGTAACCAGGACTTCTGGAGCATTCGAGTAATAAGATACAATGTTAATTCAAGTTACTTTTACGAATTAATTAGCATTATTGACCAATTAGTTGGTATTTCACAGCATAATGACGATAAAATTAATCCATATTGGCTAATTTTACAACTGAAGCTTCTCACATGATAATGACTTAGTTAAGACACACTAGGTAGAATATTTATTGATTACAAAAATATATTGTTAATTTGTAACTTGTAAGAAGGACTTTTCATCTTTATAAGTATTTACGTTTTTGTGGTGGACAATATTACATCCAGGCAAAACTGTCGTTTAAACGTTGGTCACTCAAACTATAGTTTGACAGTTGGGCATTTTTGTATAGGAATAGAGTCCAGTCAATTTTGATGGTTGAATGTATAACATAAGCCCAATGAAATTCTGGTGATGAGATTTCTTGCTCACAAAACATCTCAGAAATATAATTTTTGGAATGAAACAATGGAGCTTCAATATCATTTATAAAACTGTTAAAGAACAATTTATGAAAAGAATGAAGAAAAAATAGTTTTCTCTTCTAGACAACAAACATTTGTCTCGTACCTGCTTGATTTGATCAAGGCTGTTAATTAGGTTAAGATTGTAAATAAATTAAAACTTACCATTAGATTCTATATAAGATGCCTTTTATTTAATTTCACAATTATCTCAGTCATTGAATAAAATATCTACGAGAAAACATGAAGACGTTCCTAATGCAATAAGGATCATATTTTCCTTGAATCGAAAAACGATGGATGAACTGTGTGAAAGATGATATGGCTGGAAAGGGGGAGACTACCGAGATGACGACTAAACTCCGGTCGCAGAGAATGCGTCCCTGACACCTCTCAGTTGGACACAATTAGGAACAAATAAAGTATAAGGCTGGTATCACAGCTGTCCGGGAGACCCATACGGGCTCCCGGAACGGAGACACACGTGAGGCGCTAGAACATTGTTTCGCAGCAACGCGAAATTGTCCATACGTGACCCGCTCCGGGTAGAGCTCGTACAACGGCAACGTATCGTTCTAGTCCCTCCTTTTAGAGCACTGCGGGTGATACCCGTACGGGTCTCCCGGACAACTGTGAAACCAGCCTAAACGATTAAAACACGTATTCTTTTGTACTCAACTGATGCTGAACTGGGGTGGTTAATTGACTCAGGCGTGACCTTGCGGAAATCCATCATAAAACACAATAGACGATGTATATCTAGTAACTTAATCCGCTTAACCGTTCTTAAAGAGTTAGAGAACCCTGTAAGAAATCGACACGTGTTTCGCCTCTCAACGAGGCATCCTCAGGACGACGATTGACCTGTTGCGAACTCGGACACGAAGTGTTATCAACGCGAGCCGAACGCAAAGTGAGCTTCAACCGCCCGTCACCCCCACTTATATAGGATCGCTTCCCGATCCCGATCCCGGCCGAGGGGGGCCGATAAGCGATCCTATATAAGTGGGGGTGACGGGCGGTTGAAGCTCACTTTGCGTTCGGCTCGCGTTGATAACACTTCGTGTCCGAGTTCGCAACAGGTCAATCGTCGTCCTGAGGATGCCTCGTTGAGAGGCGAAACACGTGTCGATTTCTTACAGGGTTCTCTAACTCTTTAAGAACGGTTAAGCGGATTAAGTTACTAGATATACATCGTCTATTGTGTTTTTTGAACTGGGGTGTTTTCTCGTGGACCTACTTTTTTGTCCTACCAGTAGGTCCACGAGGGTATGTTATTTCTGTTGGTCCTACTGAACTGTTACAACCAACATGAACCTCCTGTGTATAGAAATTAGACTAAGTGTGGTTTCAGTTGTCCTACTGCTTTCATTGAAAATAATACAAAATTACAATATTGCTTTATTATAATATAAAAAAAACAAACTTAACAGTTCATTAATATTTTAACTTTGTCATAATGTAGATAAAACTTAACTTAATATTTTATTAATATTCTATATGTATATATTCACTCATAACAGCACCGCTTCGACACAGCAGACCGTTCTCCGGCGAAGAAACGTCTACAAGCCACCTAGTCACACCTAGTGACTCCTAAAATTATTTTTATAGGAGGTTCATTTTGGGTTCAACACTTCAGTAGGACCAACAGAAATAACATACCCTCGTGGACCTACTGGTAGGACAAAAAAGTAGGTCCACGAGAAAACACCCCTGAACTGGTGTCAGCAACGCATTCTCTCGGCGGCCGTAGAGAAGTATGGAAGAAAAATACAGATTACGCGGACCCCAAAACAAATCAATATAGAAATAATCATCAGTCAGGAGACTGATGATTTTTTAAATTTTTCCGCGAATCATAGAACCCTCATGAAGTTATGAACAGCTTATAGCTTGCATGAAGATCAAGATTTGAATCGAAAGCCGTGGTCATTGTGCAAATATTAAAGTAATTGTATCGGGGTATAATATTAGTAGAAAAATAGTATAAGTACATTTAAAATGCTTTTGCTTCGATATTTTCCATGATCCTTTTCCTGAAAATCCTTCAGCATCACAGGTTTGAGCTGCTGCCGGGCAGCCCCCGACTAACCGACAAGATGCTTTGCCTACCAACAGCTTGCAGAATAACAATGCTTCAAATCAAGTGAATACGTCAGTAAGTCAGTAGGTATATGAGTAAGTCAATATGCTATTGATATTGTTTATACATAAAGGACTAGTACATATTAGAAAAGTAACCTATAACTTATTCTGTGACCCAGTAAGTCACTCACTGGACAAATCATAATATAAGTGCATTGAAATAAGGATGTAAACAGACAGCAAGATGACGACAGTCTCGTGCAAGGCTGAGGTCACACTGCACTCTTTCCTTATTTCATTCACACTAGTAGATACTGCGCTACTTCCTGATACAATCTACATATGTGGAGTAGAATTAAGGACCAGGTAATAGTTGTTCTAGCAGTTTTTTTTTACTGTTTTAGAGGCCATCACTTTATAAGACTAGGCTAGGGCTATGCTTGGAGTTTCCCTACGTGATCGAATCAGAAATGAAGAGATCCGTAGGAGAACCAAGGTAACCGACATAGCTCGAAGAATGGCCAAACTTAAGTGGCAATGGGCAGGGCACATTGCTCGTAGAACAGACGGCTGATGGGGCCGAAAGGTTCTGCAGTGGTGAGCGCGTACGAAGAAGAAGCGCTGGAAGGCCTCCCACAAGATGGACCGATGACTTTGTGAAGGCCACAGGAATCGGCTGGATGTGGGAAGCACAGAATCGGTCGAAGTGGCGGTGCTTGGGGGAGGCCTATGTTCAGCAGTGTACGTCTTTTGGCTGAAATGATGATGATGATGACTTTATAAGAAGTCTGTTTAGCAGAAACCGGATACGGGATAGGCACTACCTATTAGATCATCAACTTAGCTTATCGCAGTCCACAGCTGGACATAGGTCTCACCCAGGCTGCGCCACAATACCCTATCCTCAGCCTACCTCATCCAGTCTGTCCCAGCCACCTTTTTATGGTCGGCAACAGTGGGCGGCCATGTTTATCGAAGGACCGATGCGATGGTCGATGGAAACAAACGAGAATGATGGATAGAATTTCAGAATCAGCAAGCAACAAAATAATCTAGGTAGGTGGAGGCTCGTAGACGTACATAGTAAGATTCGCAGACGGGCAAATGAATAACTTCAGGACGATAAAGAATAAGCATACGTTACGAATGAAATATTTATTTAAAAAGCTCAAGAGGAAATTCAGAGAATTACACTACAGGTACTACTTGTATGCACCGGTACTAAAATTTGAATCTAAACTCAGTCAAGAACTAGCAACCTAAGTTCATCCACTTAAGCGTTATTAATTCTAATATATATGCATATATTGAAATGTTTATATAACTAGAAGATATTTGCAATGTAGCCCTCACGACCTTTTTCGAGGTTTTATTCCACATAAGGTAACTAGTCTTACCATCAGAGCTATTATAAGGGACACTTCTCTAATCAGTCTCTTAGATGAAGTAGAATTCTGAACAAGAAGGTGTCAATATGGATTTTTTTAAGTTAATTTTGTTAGTTATTTACGTGAATTGTGTGTTTGGACGAGGTGTCAGCAGGAATGGGACGGTTTATGATGACTATCATAATAAAAATAGTAGCTCGGATATAAGTAAGTGATAATTTCTTTTTACAGATAATTATCTATGAATGTTTGACTTTCTGCAATTTTGGGCACTCAAATATAACCAACCAAATGTATGCAGTATGATCATACAATTTAAATATAGAGACGATGCTAAGAAACTGGATAAAATCAGGCGCCATTGTAAAATTGGTACCAATTCAAAAAGTACATTATTTTTTCAAACCATATTCTTACGACAATGTTTTATTTAAACATGCTTTAGATAGGAGTTCCTTAAAACAATTGAATTACGATACCATATCGAAAGATTACGACAAATTAATTGATACATTAATCCTAAACTCATTCCAGCCAAATCAATATGCCACTACACGGACCCAAACGTGGCTGACTGCATCCAGCGCATCGCTGAACAAGCGAGGCACCTCCTGGCTCAAGGAGTACCTTCCCTGAACATCCAGCCGCTTGAGCCGCTGAAGATCCCCAGCATCAGGCTGCGGCAGCACAACATGCCGAAGAACAGCTTCAAGTATGACGCCTGGCTGTCTGATGTCGCACTCGAAGGACTTACGAATTATACCTTTAATAAGTTGGAGTAAGTATCTTAGTATCTACTTCATCATCATCATTTCAGCCGATACGTCCATTGCTGGACATACGGTTCCCCCAAGCACCGCCATTTCGACCAGTTCTGTGCTTCTCGCACCCAGTGGATTCTTGCGGCCTTCACAAGGTCATAGGTCCACCTTGTAAGAGTACTTCATCATCATCATTTCAGCCGATACGTCCATTGCTGGACATACGGTTCCCCCAAGCACCGCCATTTTGACCAGTTCTGTGCTTCTCGCACCCAGTGGATTCTTGCGGCCTTCACAAGGTCATAGGTCCACCTTGTAAGAGGCGTTCCAACGTCTTCCGGTACGCGGTCGCCACTCCAGAACCTTTCGGTCCCACCGGCCATCTGTTCTGCGAGCAATGTGGTGCCATGCCCACTGCCACTTAAGTTGGGTATCTACTTACGTGATAACTATATTTATCAGCACATTGATAAGAAACTGGTTTCCGGCCTAGCTAAAGTTAAGAATGTTGAGGACCTCTTTTGATCTTTCCCATTAATGTTTTCCTAATGTATCTCCGAGTTATTCTTGCATTCTTGATATAATGTCACAGTACCGACCGAGCTCGGCTCTGGTGAACATAGAAAAAACAAATTATCTCAAATAAATGCGACCTAGCTTGATCTGTTTTCCGCCCCAGTAAACCCTGCAACTTTAATCGAAATCGTTAGAGCCGTTTTCGAGAACGTGATTACAAATATACATCTGATTTCCTAGTATAGGAAGACAGATTTAGATGAAGAGTCTACTTCTGCAAGTAGCTTCAAGGTTACGAAAAACAGAAAGAACCTTTGAAAGTCTTGAGTCATAAATCAACAAGTATCTAAAGAGGGAGTCTTTGCTAACTCATTCAGTACAGGCATAGTAAAACTCGTTTAAACAAGAAAAAAAAAACTATATAACTAGCAAGTTTACTATCGCAATCATCTCTTTTTACGATACAAATTGATTAGATAAAGCCTGCTTGTTATCTTTAGGCCTTCTTTAACTAGTCCGTCTTCATATCATCTTCCCTAAAATCTCAGCATTCCTAACAATATTCATTCATTTCAGCGTATACCCAGAGGATTTAAAGGTGACAGCTAACATCAGTTTGCCACACCTGACGATGTCAGGAGACTATGTGGTGCTCGGAGACTTCCAGATGCTGCCCGTTGAGTCGACCGGCAAGATGGCCGCCAACTTCAGTAAGTGCTGATTGTTTTTATTATTTCAGAACTAACTGAAGGCAAAGAGTGACTCACTTTCTGCTATCCTCTCTACTAATGATGACTAATTATGTTTGAACCGTTTTATTATGCGGTAAATGTTATATTATGTGTCTTCCATTACGTCAATAGTTGTACCATTGTAACCACTTTTTCATATTATGTCACCAATTCCAAAACAGTGTAATGTGGTCGTGGTCAAGAACTGTGTTATTTAGTCACAATAATTATGGATTTAGACTTTTGATCATTCAATGCTAATCAAACAAGTCTATCTATTTTCGACCTGGATACATTTTTATCTATAGTGTATTAAAAAGCCGCTTTTTGCCAGCGTTAGGCAACTCGGTTGTCAAGCTTAATAAAAATTCCAAAATGATTTCACGATATTTTATGTTTATTCTTCCACAGCTCAATGTACGGCAGCACTAGAAGCGTTAGGAGCTAAAGTGCATAAGAGGATGGTGATCCGAGATGCGACTGTACATCTGCGGTGCACTGGACCACTGCAAGCGAGCCTCAAGGAGGCGCATTCTACTACTGGCGAAATGGGTAGGTACTTTGCTTTAGCATTTTTAATTATCATAATGAGCCACTACATAGTTAGCCCCACAATATTGTTAGTAAATATATTTACGAACAATTGTGGTAAGAGCCAGTAAAGCCGAAAGTAGGAAAAATAGCAAAGGATGAGGTGATTGAATTTGAAATAGGTGGCTTTGACGTTTGATTGGTGATAAAAACAAAGATCCATACGTTAAGCAGGATTATCACTGCTAAGTATGTAGTTTTATAGTCACCAATTAAGATTAGAAGCATTATCAGCTTTTGTTGGAAACGTCAATATTAGGAGCAATAATAGATGGATTTTTATTTCAGAAATGATAACGAACCACATCTCCCACATGCACTCTACGGACATCGCAAAGGAAGTCCAGCCGGCTGTAGAGACAGCCCTTGGCATGGTCCTCGAGGACATAGCCAACAAGTTCCTCAAGCACATACCACAAGAGATGGTATTTCCAAACTAAAGACGCAGCTATACATTGAACCTGAACCCTTGAACGGTTGAAAAAGGAATTTCAATTGATTGATAAATGTTTAAGTAGGTTTATTAGTGATCAGATAATTTATGTGATTGACGTAGTCAATGGAATTAAGACTATAATTGACACTGTAGACTATAAAAAAGTATAGAGTTTGGAATCTCCAATCGACTACAGAAGGCTCCATAGCTTGTTGATATTATTTATTTTTCTGTGTATTGGACTGTTCAATACTGGAATTAAGCTTTTTGTTAGAACAAAGTTTAACTAAATGTTTGCAAGCTGCATGCTAAAAATGCAAGTTTTTAGCAGCTGTAATATTATGTCTCGTCACCATACAGATGTATCACTTGATTTATGGATGAGATATTGATAATTGCAAATATTTGCTCTTTCAATGTGATATTTTGGAAACAAGTCAACTTTATGTGTAAAGTAATACTTTAAGTTATATTTTATCCTAGTTATGTTATTGACATTGTTATATAGTAACTTATTATTTGAATTTATTTCGTGTTGTGATAGTTATAAGAGTTGTTCTTGTACATACCCTTTTGTTGCACATATAGGAAGCTATATTACATAAGTAATGGTTGCTTTATCAGCTAATAATATAGATGGGTACCTCCACGTGTCTTCACGTTCTAATAAATATTTAGTAAACTATCATATTTCGTGTTTTGCCTTGTTTTATTTTCTTGAGAAAGACCGGATGCAGTTTCGTAAAGTAGAAGTAGGTAATGTTTTCATTCAATATTAGGTGATAATAATACGACGATGAGTCTTCTATCATAAATTTTTCACCGCTTTCTAGAATGTTCCAGACTTTTTCAGTAGGTAATCTACTATGAAAAATTTCAGGTTCAGATCTTAACAAGTAAGTTACGTATTAAGAGATATAACAGTAGATTTACGGATCCGAGATATAATACGGCACGGTTGGCGTAACTGCTGCGCTGCGTGTCGCGGGTTCGATTCCTGCACGGAACAAGTATTTGTATGACCTACTAATAGTTGTTCCGGGTCTGGCTGTTTGTGTATGTGAGTTTAAATGTTGGTAAACGCAGCCACATTACAGGAGAAATTCCTAGTGTGGGGCAAAATTAAAAAAAAGGAAAAAAAAATAGAAAAATAAAAAATTGGTTTTTAGAAAATACACACATCAAAAGTGTCTAGGGATCAAGCATTTTTATGCGGATTTCTTGAGATTGAGATGTGGCTTTGTAATAAATTTATGATTTTATAAATTTATATGGATCCTTTTTGGTGCATTTCATAATTTGAATCAGGAACTGTGAATCAAATTCGAGTAAAAGATGAAAATCAGCTGTCAATATTTTCCCTATAAAAACATACAACGCATTGAAGACATTATTAGTGCTACTGTTTCCCTACTACTGATTAAAACCAACGTTATTATGGAGCAGCGACGTCATTTAAGCAGGGAAGAAATGCTCAGAGCCGTGGGAATGATAGAAGCTGGTTCCCGGCAACGTACTGTGGCTTTAGCTCTGAATACAAGTCAGAGTGTTATCAGTCGACTTTGGACACGTTACCGAAGCACTGGTACCGTGGCTGAGCGCCATGGAGGACGGTATCGCTGCACCACACGGAGACAAGACCGATACATTCAAATCTTAGCTCGAAGAGCTCCAACAATAACCGCCATGATGTTAGCCGTGAGGCTTCATCACTCTTCAGGGAACTTAATTAGCGACCAAACAGTCAGAAACCGCTTGCATGAAGTGAACCTTCATTCCCGAAGACCGCTACGGGTACCACCTATAGCAATGCACAATCGTAGGATTCGATATCAATGGGCTCTTGAACACAGAAATTGGGCAGAAGAACAATGGCGTTTCGTGTGCTTTTCTGATGAGTCTCGTTTTGGTATGAGACCGGATACAAGACGTATACGACACTGGAGAACCCCTGGACGCCAACAGCGATTAAAATCCTGCCAGGAAGTCCATCCTTATAGTGGTGGAACCATCATGGTATGGGCGGGTATTTGGATCGGCGGAAGAACTGAGTTGATTTGGATTAGAGGCAACCTCAACGCTCAAATTTATGCTGAGACGATTGTATCAGACGTCATCGTTCCTCTACAAGTGCAAATCGGTCCCTTATTTCAGTTAATGCATGATAATGCACGACCGCACACCGCAAGAGTTGTAAGACAGACTCTCGCCGCAGCTAACATCAATGTCCTGCCCTGGCCTGCTCAGTCGCCAGACTTGAACCCGATTGAGCATGCATGGGATATGCTACAGAGAAGAGCTCTGCCGAATATGGAGGGTATCCAGTCGCAAGAAGACCTTTTTTTGTTGTTGCAACGAACATGGGCGGCCATTCCACAGCGTGATTTGGATGAACTCATTTTGAGTATGCCAAACCGATGTTCTTGTGTTGTTAGTGTTCGCGGTAGAAACACGGATTATTAATTGTTTAAGTTACCCAATAAAATTTTAAAGAAAACTGTTATTTCAGTCTTTTTTTCGAACTTTAATGTTAGTGGTTCAAATGTCAAAAATCCCTTTATTAGGAAAATGGCAAATTTCTTTATTAATGCAAAGGTGACTTGGTTTATCGTTACTGTGACAAACGAAAACACTTTATTTGATGAATCCTTAAAGAAAATTTTAATTAATATCAATCAGGAGAAAAGTTATTGCAAAAATATATGTTGATCCCTAGACACTTTTGATGTGTGTATGTTCTTTCTGTTTAAAACAAAGTTCTGACTGGCAAAGCAAAAGGTTGCTTTAGCATTCTCCACCATTGTTTCCGAAGTTCCGAAAAGAAACTATGGATGGACTGGTGAATGATATGGCTAGAAATAGGGTGACTAACGATATAAAGACTAGACTAGAGAAGTATGGAAGAAAAGGACACGTAAACACATTACGCCAACCCCAAATAAATTGGGAGAAGGGCAGGACAAAGATGATCTTTCTCGGACGTCAGACTGTAGTCTTACTATTTAAGTACGGCTTAACCAAATCACGTGATAAAAGAAAGTGGTTAATCCAATTCCAATCATGACAAAACTATTTATGATCATCTCGATGCTATACTAACTTTTCAACAAAGTTTGTTCAACAAAAAGGTTATTGTGTAATTTGCCTTAAGTGTGCCAATGTGCCGACTGGGCCACGCGGTCAGGCCTACGACCAATTACATCAGACGAACTTACAACATTTAAATGACAACATGCTGAGTAAATATCAACTCTATGGTTACGGATAAATGGTTGTAGTTTCGGTGGCAAGTATAAATGTTTTTTAGGTCAAATACCTATCATGACGATGCTAAAATGCATTGTCACATCGTTTCGCTTTTGTTTGGTTACTTGTGATCGCGAATTATTTAATTAGGCTAGAAATGTTTTAATGTAGTCTACATAGGCACGGGCTCCACCAAAGCGGAGACGAGACGAGAGGAGAAGAGATGTGCTTTAAACAACCAATAGAATTTTGAGATGTATCATATTTGTATGGCGTGATCGAATCGGAGAAGTGAGCTGTGCCTCACCTACTTTAAGCTGTACGGCGGTACAAAGCGGAGATAAGAGCTGTGCCCCGCAAGCTGGCGACGGCGCACAGCAGAGACGAGAAGAGATGTGAGCGGCGTGCAGTGAGCGGTCAACATCCATCTCCGCACAGCTTCGGTGGAGACACCCTAGCTGAAGCACATCTCTTCTCGACTCCGCTTTGGACAGCACTACTTTGGTGGAGTCCGGGCCTCTTAAAGTCTAGAATATTGTGATTTCGTTAAACAAACTCTTTGAGTAAGGCGCTACATGTCCCACTTTACCATAGCGAGTTTACAAACACTCAAAATAGCTACTAAATAAACTATTCCTCCTTCTTGCTCTGTCTTTCTTCAGGAGCTTTAGAGTTCTCTACATCTCTTATTTTGGTTGTTGCTGAAAAGAAAGGACCACCATAGCTGAACCAGACTGCTATAATGTGCTAAGTGCCTGTTGATCAAATGATCTCATTTGTTAGTAGACCTACTCAGAAAATAGACCATTTATGTTCGGGGACCACACCACGGGGACCTACCGTTGTCCCCGAAAGTATGTAGAATGAGCCATCCCTTTTCCAAGGATGTTTCAAAAGTTGATTACTTCAAGAAAACAAATACACGTGTTTCTGGAAACACCTAGTAACTAGGCTCATGTTCAGTAGAGGACGCGCCGGTCGATAAGAAAAAGTATTGCCTAACCCAATTTCTCATCAGGCTAATCAAAGACATGCATCATGTTTGATGAAAGATTTCGTAAATGATCACGCATTATCTATCCACCAGATGACGATAACAATTATGCTGATGTGTTATCAGCACGTTTCTTTTTATATTTAAATTAGAACTACAGAATTATTCTAGTACTAGTCAGTTAAGAGGACGAACATGTGGTCTGTGTTGTCTGTGTTGTGGTGTTTGACTGTGGTTCACTTTAGTGCGGGGTTCGATAAGAGCTTTATCAATTGTAAGTACCAAATCTCAAAAGTATTACTAACTAAAATATTGATGCTGTCTCTTATGTTAACCAACTAAACGAAAGCTAGAGTTCCTCTATTCTTAAAATAACAAATAAAACGAAAACAATACATACGAATGAAGCAAGCTAATATAAAGTGAAGTATAAAATGACAGTGACCAGTGTCGGCTAAAAGCTGCCAAATTCAATAATGATTTCTAATCAATAACATAACATGTTCTAGAATTCTAGACTGACTTCAAAACCTCTCGCTTTCATATTACTAAAACCGCTAGATCTTTTTTAAGATAGAACATATATAAAGTTACATGTTATTTTGTTTCAGTCGGTGGCTTCATATGTCCCAGAGAAGAGAAAGCGCTGGGCAGGTGTCTCCGAGATGCCCTGAACGCCTACATACCACAACTAGCAACTGGTAGGAGGATAGTGAATGTTTCACGCAAAATTTATCAATATTTCGCTTTAATACTATTAGTATGAGCATAAATTCAAACCTGTAGTTACAGATGACTAATCATAATAATTCTAAGTACAGAATTTTTATGTTTCCAAAACGATGCAGATTGTCTAAAATATTGTGGTTGTTGTTGTGGTACATGTTCTTATTAATTTCGCTGTTTGGTCAGCAAAATCGTTACTGCCTTTGATGTTATTTTTTAGATATTCCTAAAACGAGTGACATAAAACTTATCTATGTACAGTCTCCAAAAGAGTTAAGTATCCAAATTTTGTAGGGCACACCAGTACAAAACTGAATACTTAACTCTGACGTTCTTCTTAAGACTGTACGTTCAACGCACCCTGATTCGTGACTTCAGCTTCCAATGGTTCTTCTATCATATTATCTTTCATCATATATCGGCTATGATGCCTATTTATTCTGCTTGCCTAGGCCTCCTAACCGACGCAATGTAATTCTTCTTAATTTATATGACAGGAGTGCCAGAATACGGCGTGCCACCATGCGAGCCCATGGTGGTGCCAGCGTTGTCCATCCAGCAGTCCACGGGGCCCATCTCCGTCAAGTCCAGCTACTCTGACGTCACCGTCAGGGGACCCTCGTCTATGCGCGTCAAAAATGTTGAGTGAGTATCTTTTGGCTAACTATATTTCTGAACTCTGAATAACTTTCTTATGGAATCTTGTGCGGCTTTCCCCTGTGTTTCTAGCGTGCTAATTCCAAAAGTTTCAAGAAACAAGCATTTTTGGATTGGATACTCGGAGGATTTTGGATACTCCTATGTTTATGTGCCAACTTCGTACGAAGAATTGGTTATGATAGACTTTTCCTCTTTGTTTGCTAATTCATGACACGTATGATATGTAGAGATTTTGTCTTCCTTGCGTAAAGTAGCGGACAGGTTGGCTACTGTTTCTCTACAACAACTATTTGGTACTCCGTAACGTTATGTTTCTGGCTAGTAATTTCCTTAATTTGGAATATACTTACATGGCGATGGTAACATCGCCATGGTCTCTCCCATTGTGATCGACAGTGATGACGACAGTCGAGCGAGGTGACTGTGTCTTTCATACTAGGGGTGTGAAGTTAATAACTATGTGTGACATATTCTTTCAGTGTGGATTCCCAGCAGCACCGAGTGGTGGCGAGGCTATATATTCCTGAGTTGAGGATGAAGGGTAACTACCGGCTGCAGGGACAGCTGCTCATGCTGCCTATCGATGGAGCGGGACAGTTTTCCGCTAAATATGGTAACTAAATTTTTATGAACGCTTAAGGTACCCAAAAAGCATCATACGTGAAAAAAAATTGGGGCCTTATCATTGTGTTTATATAGTACAACGAGTAGATAAATGGGTGCGTTCAGTATTAAGGATATGGACGACGTCTACATCTTTTCATTACTTGTAATATCATTGGTTATTAACCTATTTCTTTCCTCCAGGTGATATTGACGCGACAGTGACCATAGTGCTGGGTCGTCAGCCGCGCCACAACGAGGTGGACTCCCTCAAGTGTGAGGAGCTGGACGTGTCCTTCCACGTGGGATACGCCTCTATGAAGCTGGAGAACCTGTTTGGTGGCGATGGGGATTTGAGTACGTATACTATCTTAAGACCTTCCCATAATACATGATGTTTACTATGAATATTACTCCCCTATTTCGCCAGAGGTATATCTTTATTTACCACTTTTGAAAAATACAATCATAATGGTTATATAGGTTCGTTACTACAGTCTGTTCATGCCACTATAGTGTTCATATGGATCTTCACATGCCATGCCATGATAAAAGATTGTTTATAATGGCATTTTTCCGAAAAACATACATTCTTGTTCACAAGATCTCCTTACAGGTTTCTTCAAATTAAGCCTTACGGTCCTACTAACAATCACATTATTTTGCAATCGTTGAATTCTCATTCACTAACATGTAATAAGATTATAATAGGATTGGTCAGTAATCGCTCCACTGCTGTAGACAGGCAGCTTCATTTTCCTTTTACAACACCTACAAAAAGATACTCCGCCTTTTCTTGGAAATGACACACGCGTTGCTTAACCATGTAACGCGTTTTTTTTGTAATAAATATTAATATACAGTACCTGCAGGGCGACCGAACTCAGCTCTGATGAAAATAGAAGTCCTCATTTAACAGTACAGGAATGTGTATACTAATTCCATGCTTCCATGATAGTACCTACTAATTCTATGCTGCCATGATAGTACATACTAATTCTATGCTGCCATGATAGTAGGAATTTACTAATTCCATGCTGCTATGTCATCATTCTAAGGTGTCATTATTTTTGTTCTAAACTTTGGGCGACCGATCTCTGCTTGGGTGAATATACGGAGAAAATGAATTTTCCCAGATATGAGACTTAGTTAGATCGATTTATCGCTCCTGTAAATCCCTATGTTGTAACTTTCATCGAAATCGTTAGAGCCGTTTTCGAGAACATGATTACAAATATATACATACAAATATTGCTCGTTTAATAGTATAGGAAAGATACTTACATAAAACACGTGTATACAGAGATTACATCGCATTTGTTAAGAATTATGAGCATTATATAACCAGCTAGTTAAGAAGTAATATACTCAAGGAATTAACAATGCGGTAATGTGGAATGAGATAGAATTTCTTCATGTGATAACTATTTTATGTTTTGTCACAGCACGTTACTCATGTAGAAAGGAAATATTCACCTCAAATGTTTACCATTTACGTTTTTCTTGCTATCAACGTCATTTATGATTTAGTCCATATAGCTCACTGGATAAAGTATACTGTGGCCTCCTATGATTGAAAAAAAACGAGACAAAAAATTATTTTCTTTACAAATTGTGATAATAGCTTTTGTGGAGGTCTTCAATCTATAATTAAATAAAAGACAAATCACAACTTATAAAGAAAATAAGTTTTTGTCTCGTACACTTCTTGTTATTAATAATAATTAATAATATTATAATTTATAAAGTGGTAAAATTTGTTTGTTTGTAAGTTTGTATGTAGGAGTAATCTCCAGAACTACCAGCTGGATTTGAAAAATTCTTGTTGCTTTGGATAGCCCAATTCTTGCTAGGATATAATATAAATAAAAACAAAAAAAGGTAGCTAGGAAAAACTACCATCCTGCACTGAGCACAGCACCCAAGTCTTCTTCAAAGAGATTCATTTCCAAAACCCCTGCAGGCTACTTCGTCATCCACTTGACCAATAGATCACAATCTATTTAAAACTGTACCCGTTCTTATACCTTTCTTTTACTTCTAGGTAACACACTGAATCAGTTCCTGAACGAGAACTGGCAGAAACTGATTGAAGAGTTGCAGGCGCCCATGGAGGAAGCTCTGAGGGATTTCCTGAAGCCCCTCGCAGACCATGCCTTCTCTACCCTTAACGCTGATGATATTCTGTCTAAATAATAAAGTTTAGATATTCTAGGAAAAAATAAGTAAAAAAAGAATGATGATTGCTGCAACTTTAAGACAAGTTTCAAGGTCTAGGTTTAGGGTTTAAGCAGTTTACTTTTAATTATTTTATGGTGAATGTTATTTATTTAATTAATTTATGAATAAATTATAGAAAAATTACGTTCTGTCTTGTTTTTATTTTTCACTTCATTCTCAAAAGTTATCAAAAATATTTGCGTCATTGTTTATTAATTATTTATTATCCTCTTTCTATAAATACTGTTCAGGTACCGGAAAACTTTAGTGAATGTATATCATGTAATTAAAACAAAATAAAGTTGTAAATAATAATATATTTTTACAACTAAGTACATTTTAGTCATCACAATCGTTATTACAAATAATTAAACCTAGTGTCTTAAGTACAAAGTTTAAGTACATCTATAGTATCGGGTGATCACTTAGAACTTAAATAAATAATGCTTACTTATGCCCTATGAATGGCTAACTACCCTTGTACACAATGGCCTAACTTTGGCGTCCATTGCTTCATTTGTATGAAACAAATATAAAATGCAGTAACTGATTATTCAATGTAAGACAAGATTAGGCCATTGTAAACAGAGGTGCATAATATTAATCGGTATTTAGGACTGTCGTTATACTGCCCGAATTTGAACACACGATCCCTTTAAAAAAAACTCTAAGAATTTATCGAAAGTTCAATAAAGGTCATAATTTAATCTTTTCGACTGTACATAGTATACGAGAAAATTGTCTGATGGTGTTTGCGAACACAGCACAAATAAAAAAAAAACACCATTTTTTTTTTTGCTTGAATTTAGTAAATAAGAATTTATTTTGAGATCTTAAAACACTGCAAATATAAAAGAAAAAGCGGTGGATAACTAAAACAATATCAAAATAATTATGAATCAAGAATCACAAAAACTGTTGCATGAAAAGACATCAACGCATACAGAGCTCTCATCGAAATATCAACTAAGATTGTTAATTCTCAAAAATCGTTGATAAAAAGACAATCACCTTGAGGTTATTATAAAAATGGTACGAATTCGGGTTTCAACAATTCTACTTCAACATTTCGTATATTTTGTACTATTATCCATTCAAACGTAATACAACATAGTCGAAATAAAGTCTATAAATCGGTGATTATAATAGAAACACTCACAGCTGTAAATAAAACTGAACTACATATAAACTGACTGTTCATAAGGTCACTCACAGGTCTAAGGCGTTAGCCACACGTCGATAGGAATCTTGGAGAAGGCGGTGTTGACGAACGCCTGGAAATGCTTCGCGATGGACGCAGAAGCAGCTGGCCTCATCTCCTCGATGATCTCAGCTGCGTTGTTGTTTAAGAACTGGTTCATCGCTTCACCTGGAATATGGCGAGAACGAAGGACTTTATTATTTGAATTCCTAGGATCAATGTAATGAAGCTCATTGAAGTTTTTGGTATGGACTATGCAAATAGAAGCAAAAGAGTTAAGTTTAAGTCTTGAATCTACAAACCACTTTCAAGTTACTTTTAGGCAAGCGTACACCGCATATTATGTGGGTACTCATTATTGTTATGACTACCATTTCATGTAGAAAACATACATCTACAGCTTAGTTAAAAAACAAATACCTTTGGTTTGGTAATAGGATGATTAAAAAATATTTAAGCCTAGGTATCCCAACAAACGATCTATTTAAAGTAAAAACATAAAAAATACCATACTGTTTTTTTCAAAAATTTTCACGGGCAAATTTAAAATACATGCTGTCCTCAAAAACCTAATTCGAACTGGTACGAACATCTCAAAACAAATTTAACCAAATCTGTCCAGTCGACCAACGAACAGCAAGCATTTCATTTGTATTTATCTAGATTAGGAGTAATTAGATTCAGGTAATAAAGATCATGATGATCATAGAGGAAGTTCCAACTCACCAATAACGCTTCCATGGTTCACAGTGTCCTTAACCTTGAATCGCGAGGTCCTCAGTTTGAAGTCCACCACCATTCTGTCAGCCACCATGTACTTGACGTTATCCCGGGTAGTCTCTTTGCCGAAGATCTTCGCGATAGCCACCACGTCACCTTGAATGTGAAGGAGAAAACATGTTATAGGGGATTCAAGAATTCTATATAAGGGCTCATTTTTCAACAGTCTACACTTCTAAGTAACGAATAAATATTTTGGTTGGACAGTTTTTGTGTGGAAAGTATGTCAAAATCAATCAATCTGCCAAGCCTTTTCCCGACTATGTTGGGGTCGGCTTCCAGTCTAACCGGATGCAGCTGAATACCAGTGATAGGCAGTCGCTCTATTTTACATGGAGCGACTGCCTCTCTGACTGGTTGTCAGACTTTCCAAGTTCTGACGACCTATAACGACTGTCAAAGATCCACGAATGACAGCCGGGACC
This sequence comes from Conistra vaccinii, assembly GCA_948150665.1. Classification (NCBI taxonomy): domain Eukaryota; kingdom Metazoa; phylum Arthropoda; class Insecta; order Lepidoptera; family Noctuidae; genus Conistra; species Conistra vaccinii. The sequence continues at coordinate 8,458,463 of OX411317.1, read as the reverse complement.
AACGGCTTAACGTGCTTTCCGAGGCACGGAGGAGTCTCGGTATGTAAAGATGGTCACCCATCCACGGACCAAGCCTGGCAAGCGTAGCTTAAACTGATGGATAGACTTGTGCGGCTGTTATTACTTAGCTACGAGCTCCTGGTGGAAAGTTTGTCAAACTGCCTACATTCAGAAAATAAGTAATGTAAGTAACTATTGAATAATCAGCCCTAAATGAGATAATTTAAAACCTAATAATATTTCATAACGTAGATAGTAATGCATAAAGTATTAATCAATAAAGCAGTCAGAAAACCCAAGAATAAATTTAATGTATGTCAACATAAGAATTTGAACTCGTACACAAAAAATGACCTCCAAAATGAACTTCAGTCTTAAACTACAATTATTATCATTGTCATCGAAGCCATTATTCATTCAAATATACTTATTCAGAACAAATATTAAAGCCATATAAATATTTATCCCACCCGGAAATCAAAATGTGACCCTGCATGTATTTTTGGCCAAAGTATTGTTTTGTCGCGTGTAAAGGACTTTATTGCGTTTAAATCCAGCCTTGTTCTTGCAGACCTTCTCTTTGCAGCTTATTGATTTAATTCATGCAGCTAAATATTTCTTTGTCTCTCATCAACCTCTTTTCGGCAAATTTAAGCGCATTATCTTCATCTATATCAATTCCTTCTTTATAAGCTATATCTATTAGTATTGTATGACTTACCGAATGATGCCCAGAAGTCTCCCTGTGACCTGACAGGGAACAGCAGCACTTGTCCAGAGACCTCGTATCTTCCTGTGATCTCAATGCGAGGTAGGACCAGCCCCATATCAATACGCAGCTTCTTCAAATCAGACCTGGATACATATGAGATCGGGTCAGCACACGAATCTTGTTAGTGGGAAATAAGGGCTTGTTTTTTGTTTACTTTTAGGAGTTCAATCTCTAGTTTGATGCTAGTCATCTTCCAGTTTCAAATTATTCATTTTTTTACTTGCAATAATTTATCTCTATAGTAAAAAATATATCGTTTGCTTTCTCTTTGTTTTTTATTATCACCATTTCTGCAGCACTTCTGATAGTAAGCATAAATGTTATGAAACTACTTAGTCATACCTAGATAATCATTTGCGGCTTTCAGATAATGTTACTAAGATGAACTGTATATTATAGCATTACCACAAAGATAGAATAGAATGAATTATTTCATCTGTCCCTTTGTAAACCTTCAAGTTTTACGTTACAAAATTCGGCCTTTACGCTCGAATTGTCCCACAGTGTACCTAAGGCTTGTGAAATGTTTTGTGCTCCTAATTCTCTCATTATGTCAAGCTTCCCACCGTTTTGAGAGATCGAATGCAATGGTGACTATTTCGAAACTGCGACGAGGCCAAAATGGTTATTCTATTTTTGTACTTACTTGATTTTTTGTCTGTAAAGCAATTCAAAATTCTTATGAGAAACAATTAATTGCATGTCGATTCCTAGTTTAAATGGGCCCAGAGGTGTTATATGCAATTATGCAGTGAGAGGAATTAGACAAAAAACTTGTTACCTATGCAACTTTTTTTTTATTAGTACCTTTTAAAGGTTATCCAAATTCACAGCTTCGGGATTTACCGCTTACAAAATCAGCTGTTCAGAAATTAGCAAGTCATAAAAGAAGCCTGTGAAAGATTTGCAATAGGTTGGCGACCGATCTGTATATTTGCGATCGTTAGTGCTGTTTTATTACCGTCTGTCTTTTCAAGTAAGTGTTTGGCACGTACTATTACTTCATAAGTATTATATTACTGCTTAGGTCTGTCCATTCATTCATCACTGGTAAATATGGCTTGTTTTGAATAATGACACAGCCTAGCAGTACTTAGTTTGTATAAGTTGGTACGGTTAATAACGCACTTTTTTGGACTTACCTATTTCGAACCTGGCCCTACAATATAATCTGGTATACACTGAATGCCTTCCTATGTTCGCTATACACTAAGCTTTAGTTCTTTTTTCTTTTTTTGAATTTGTAATTTATTAACTTCAAGTGAAATGACTATACGTATTACGAAAATGTTTGCAACGTCAAGTGTCTTGGCTATGAAGTTGTCTCTTACAACATTTTGGCAATTTTTGTACTTATCCGTTTGCAATAACGACAACACAGACTTGACCTCGTTTCCTAGCTCCTAAGATTTTCAGTTTAACACAGAATTAATGTTTCTAATTAGTCGTTTCCAAATAACGCCTTGTAGTTGACCCAGAGATCTAGATTAGTGTATAAGTAGTTTCTAATTTGAGAAGCTAGGCCACATTTAATTACTATGGTGTGACAATTTTTAGTTCATCGTCATATTTATCATAATTTTCAGATTCTAAAGTAGCATAATAAAACTAACACCTGGAAAATATCTGCGTAATAATTTACGCTTTGGTAAACATAGCTACCAACAGAAGAACCGAATTTCAGCCTTATCGAGGGAGATGTATTAATTACCTAGGATATGTAAAGGTATCTAACTAAAATGCCATCGAAGAAGAGGAAGAGTGATCAGCCAAAGGACAATCAACGACAGTCTCACCTGATTTTAGTAATGGTATAATTACTAGGTCCGATAACGGTGATGTTACTGAAAGCTGCGGTGACCCTGACGGGACCAGCATCGTTGGCCATGACCAAGCGGTCAATGTAGAGGGGCTCCACAGGAGGGACCCCCAGTTCAGGGATACCCCTGGACAGGTACGGTCGCAGGTGGTTGAAGGAGTTCTTTATACATGTGTCCAACTCAGCATCTTTTTGACTGCATGGTTGGATGTATTCCGCTGAAAAGAAAGAGTATATTTGCTGTTTAATTACGGTGCCTTGGTGTTTGAAGAAAATGATGAAATTTTTTGAACAAAAATAGGTATGTCATCAGATGGTCAAAATCATTCTAACACTGAACTGGGTATGACTAATGACGTCACATAACTCTCGACGGCATGCCACCCAAATCGTAGGTAGGTATGCACGTTTCAAAACACTGTATTTGCATACAAACATAAACAATGCGTACATAAGCAAAGTAACTGTTACGTAAAGTATACAAGGTGAGGTTGACCGATGACCGAACTTTCCAATATTCAGGTCGAAAGAAATATGCGTGCGAACTTGGAAATACTAGGCCTAAAATTATTGAGTTACAAATTAAAACCTACAAGTGTCTTGTTTCACAGTATCGATACGATTTCCATCAAGACAATTGTTGTCCTTGACATAAATTTTGTATATTGACATTAGTATTGTATATTGACATCAGTTTTTGTAAAGTGACTTTAGTATTGTACCGCTTGACTGTCACTAATGAGACAAAATTAAATTTTAATTGTTATCCAACTGCAGCCGTCTGTGGGACGGTTGAGCTCATAATGACATAGCCTTATTATTTGTTTTCAGTCTGTGTATTGACATTTATATTTTCATTTTATTTTTTATATTTTTAATTGACATTGATTTCTATTGCTATTTATTATTAATTAATTTGTATTATGAAATGTGTAATATTTATTTTTTATTGTTCAGGCTTATATCATTCAATTATTGAGACTTTCCTGGCTTGATTGAAGTGAAAATTGAAGTTACAAAAAAATTACACCCTCTAGCATAACATAGCGAACTCTTTAATATTTTTATACCATTATTATTGTACACCTATGTTAAGCAAATGATTAAATGATGGCTTATGACTTCTTCTTATGACTTATAACATTATGACAAAGAAAACAATAATATACAACAGCTTTATAAAAGAAAGTTACATCATGAACCATGTTATGTGTAGACAGTATTATTTCCAAGTGCACCCGAGTATGCTACTGAGCAATAACAAGCTATGATGAAACTTGACAGGCATATTTGTTGTAATGTAACCACTACAACAAGCAGCTTTTAAAACAATAACTTAAATGTCTTATTGACAACAAAGATTATAATCAAACGCGAGATTAAATTCATAAAACGGCGAACATTTTAAATTATACAGTCAAAGCAACAAAAGTCATAAGTCCATAATAATTACACTATGATGCATAATGTAAGTAGAATTATAAAATGATATATGTAATTATGGTAATCTTAGAAGTATTTAATTCTCATCACGATCATAACGCGGAGCGAAGTAAACGATTCCTAATCAAGTCATTATAAAGAATTCTTGGCAGGGTACTGCAATGGCATACCAACGTGACAGAAGAGTGTTTCAACGCGGAAATTATGATTTCTGAATACATAAACAGGTGACTAGGTAACTGATTTGCGTAGATATACAACTGCATTCGAATAATACGACACGTGCTGGTAAGGATAGCAAACAAAACATTCTTCAAATTATTTAAATTAAATTATTTATTCTGATCGATGACCAAATTACGATTTAGTTACTAAAGACAAAACAAGTGCCAAAAAAGGAATATTATGAGTATTTTATGAAAATAATATGGTAAGTGATGAAGTCACTGGTCAGTTTTAAAAGCTCTTATAGTAACCAATATAACATAAAACATTGTTTAACAATAGACAACACACTCTCACACAAAGGTTCGGCAAAATTGTTTACTCAACCGAGTAAACAATTGACTAATCAAAGAAACCACATACAAAATACAACAGCAATCATTCACCGCAAAATACACAAACGTTAATACAAATACAATAATAAAATCCAAGATGAACTTGAACGCTTTGCCAGCGCAGTTTCACAAGGTCATCCGTTACATAAGTCTTATATAACTGATTGCCGACCTGGTAACCCACTTGCTTCAATAGCGTATATATTTTGAGAAACACCCATGGAAATTGTGATGGAATTCAGAATATGTACATAATCAAATTGGGTGATTTTGTGTATTTTGCGTTGCGTCAGGTTGTGGAACGTGGTTTATTGGATTATGATTTGTTTTCTTAGTAATTTTGAATAAGATATCATTTGATTGCGTGAGTTTCGTTTCCATTTCATTCACTTCTTGAATGTTTATCTTCCACTTTCTTGACGTGTTTTGTTTTTTAAACATGGGTTTTTGAAGTGAAAGCTTCTTTATAAGGCGCGTTGAGCAGTTTTTGGGTGAACAAAAATCATGGAACTCGTGTCATCGTCACCGAAGGCTATATGTATCGAACGAAAGACATCAACGCGAGAATCACCGAAGGCTATATGTATCAAACGAAAGACATCAACGCGAGAATCACCGAATGCTATATGTATCGAAAAAAAGGCATCAACGCGAGAATGAAAAAGTTACTTAGTTTTCACTTCTATCGGCAGTCCCCAAAGACTGCCCGATGTTTTTTTGGGTTCTGTATGCATATATTTCTCTGCCAACAAAAGTATATTTGTAGCAGTTTTTATGTATGCTGTTCTAAGCTATGTATTACAGGGAGAATCAAAAGATTCTGCATTTATGTTCAATACCATTTTTACGATTATTAACCGACTGATTGTTCCGACATTATTAACGACATCATTATCCAAAATTAATGTTTAACTTTTTTACGGGAGGCCTTATGAAGAATTAAAGTCTACCCTGAACTTACTTCTGAATATGTTTCCGATTAATAACTTTAAGTAGGTATGTTCGAATATTGATGAATCCCTTTTATTTATCTTTCAAGTGTTGAGAACTCGGAAGTAAACAATGTCATTACTTACATTATTTATTTATAAAACAATTATAACTTGTGACCGGTTATCATTATTATCAGCGACATTGACTGACACCTTGAAAAACTGTTGTCTTAAAATCGTATATTGTACTCAAGGCTTTTTTTTAATAATTCGACAAAAAATGGTTAAAAGCAAGATGGCAAGATTATTTTAGCAATTCTGTATGAAAGGTACTGATTAAAATTTACACAAAACCAACAGGAACGTAAAAACTGTATTAAGTTTGTTAGTCAAAAAGCATATTAAGCTTTTTCACAATAAGATCTACTTTCGTTTATTTTAACTTTGTATTTCTCAATTAAAAACCGCTATCACCTTTGTAACGTTGGTCCTTTGGTATGCGTTACTATTGTTTACGTGTACATTAAATGAGCACAATCATTTGAACCCATAAGCCATGTTCTTGCAAAGCACTTAGAACTCGAATACCCTACAACGTACTTTAGCTTTTTAGTTCCACTTTCGAACTTTTCCTCACACCAGCTGATCTGTCATCTGTCGTTCAACGTGTGTTGTAACGTAACTGTATCGGCCACGTAACAGCGTAACATGGTATCAAATGTAGTACCTAATGTAATAAAAGACGGTTCCTCTCTGTTCTTGTGAAATGTTTCTTAAAGGGGTGATAGACATGCGAGCAAGTACGCGGTCTTATGGCTCGGCGACTTTACTCGACCGTGTGTCTAAGTACGCGCACTTTAAAACCGCCGAGTAAGTTCGTTGGCGATCCAACCGGTTTGAAATTTTGCTCGTAGCTCGCCTTGGTTCGTAGTTTCGTACGTCTGTCATCGCCGGCATTTTGTTTCGTCATTTGTGTGATGTATGTTTAGATTGATTCAGAAAATTCGAAAACATCGCGATACAGTGTGAGAATGCTTCACGTGTGTCACCTACGGCGAGCCGAGTAAGTTGGCGAACTTAAAAACCGTTGTCTTTAAGTTCGCATGTCTATCACCCTTTACAGTGTTTTAGGAGAAAATGCTTTTGTCAGCCGATTTTACCAACAGAAGATTTTACCTGCTTTTTATTTCTAAACAAGAGATTATAAAACCTACTTGGTTTTAAAATATCTTTCCTAGAGAACGTTTGAGTGACGTCATTTGACGGTGAATTCCGGACGCTATGTGGCGATGACCGCAGTCTTAGGAAACAGTAGCTTTTGCAGTTTAAACACTTATAATGATATTAATGGTCATAAAGTCCTATCAACAGTCATAAAGGCATTAATGGCCGATTATTTTAGGGACCTACAACGCATAATAGCCTCTAATTGGTTTCTTGATTAAAATCTATGTACCTAATTACAAAGACGTTATATAATCCAAACACAAGTATGACAAGAATTTCTGAAAGCGTCAATTTAATTAATTAAGCCTCAAGACAATTACCACGTACACGAGAACGAATATGTAGGTGTATAATGATTTGAGAGGAAATACACCTCCTGCTTAAAACATAAAATTTACTCTCAAACCGATAAAGTCTATCTCAACGTATTCTATTTTCGGTAATATTGACGACATCAATGATTACATGCCCATTATGGAATTTCAAGATGCTGTGTCATCTTGGAATTCCATGCTGGGCATGTGCCCAATAGATATGCGCTACAAGTCTAGCGTTCCCATGACAGTAACTAATATTTTCTTGTATTTTATACATGATCCCTTGTATACACCCTCATGTATAAAAAATTACACTCTTAATATTTATTCGCAAATGCAATCCTTTCCTAAAAAAACTAAATGCATTGGATGGGTGTATTGATGCAGTGGCGATTGTGGAGAACTTCATATTAACAACTGCTTTTATTAGCTTAGAACCTTTTTTTATGTAATTTACTTTGTCTTTTTTGAGAATAAAAATATCTTTAAACCTATTTTTCACCTCCTAATATGATCATTCTACGAAAACCATGAATGCTGGTGTAATAAAATGATTGCATTCCTCTCCCCAACACATTAAAACCGCGTGCTACTTTCTACCCGCTGACGAAACTGTTTCGAGAGAAGAGAACAAAATTTCCAGCAATGTTTCGCAAAAGCCTGACTGCAGCAGTAATGTCATTATGTGTAATGAAGGCTGGAAACCCATCTAAATGATTGAGCTTGCAAGTCCTGCTGCAATGGTTAAGGAGTACGTGATTAATGAATTTGCGGTAGCATGCATGCTTCTAAGAGAGCTGGTAAATGAATATTAACTAGGTAAGTCTAGGTGGCTTTTCGCCACAACTGAAATGTTCATTTGATAGAAATATTAGCTGGTGTTTTAAAGGAGATGAAAATTGATATCAATTAAAGGAGATGAAACTTTAAAACGAAGGCAACAAAGAAACTACGACTAGTAACAGTTGATGTAGAAAATGTAATCATTCTCACATGCTACAACAAATATTGTTTCCACCAATAGATCACACAAATAACCGAAGTGTCTTCAGACCGACGATGCACTAACGGCTTGTCGTCAATGTTGTAACTCTCATTTGAAAGCAAACGATAGTTTAAACAAATGCAACATGTACACGAACTCAATACACTTATGACCTTTGATCAAACAATTCAGCGCTACAAAGAAACCATCAGGATAACAATCGTTTCTGAAAATGCATTGTCTTAAAGATTAACCTAGATTTTTTCTCCTAATATTTGAATTGTATTAGGCTTGGCATTTACACCACCCACTCCATTATATCATATCAGAAATCCAAGGTTGATCATAAAGCAGGGAGATCGTGAGGTGACTTGAGACAGGATGGCGCAACGTGTGATGCAACGTCGATGTCAAGGCTGCGCGTGGGCCGGCCACCAACTGACCGGTTACCTACGTGGATTTTGAATTTCGAAAATACGTCAACGTTGAAATAGTGCATTGATTCAGGTATAACTACGCTGTTGTCCAATTGCTCAAGTTTTTTGTAACCCGTCTTTAAGTTCAAATGAGTAATTTAACAATCATGCATGCAGCAGTCGGTGAAGTCAATCATTGCAAGCAATAACATCATTAATTTTTCAAATTTAAATGAAAGGACTGCTGTCGATTTTAAATCCAAGTTATTTAAAGATTGAATGAAAAATATTTGCATGATTTGCTTATAGTTATTAGTTGAATTCAAATTATGATATGTTGCGTTATTTGTTGCAAAGTCACGGCCAATGCAAGATAGTATTTAAATATCAACACAAATTAAAGAGTCGTTTATTTTGACTTTTTATATTATTTTTTTCTCTATCTAAATATTTTTATATTACAGTATCCACTGTTTGAAAGCATTGGTGGCCCAATGGTAACGGGGTGCAGTGGTGGCCCAGTGGTAACGGGGAGCAGTGGTGGCCCAGTGGTAACGGGGAGCAGTGGTGCCCCAGTGGTAACGGGGAGCAGTGGTGCCCCTGTGGTAACAGGGAGCTGTGGTGGCCCAGTGGTAACGGTCGCGACTTACGAGTTGTAGGTCGTAGGTTTGAACCCAGAGAGGTGATTTACTTTATGTTAATTATTTCATCACCACTGCTCTCAAACCGGTAAAGGAAAACATAGTGAGGAAACCGGCATGTCCTGGAACCAAAAAATTCGAAGACCAACCCAAACTGGGCCCGCTCAGTGGATTATGGCCCACTCCCTCTCACTGAGAGGAGGCCTGTGTCCCAGCAGTGGGAATATTATAGTTTGATTATGATAATGATTATATGATATCCACTATTTTGGTCCTTCAACCCGCATATAGTTCCTACCGATTTTTTATAAGGTAACTCACTAGGTTCCCCTGATCTGGATCTGCGTAAGTTTACCTGCTACCTTGCAGTTCTATCAGATACGATTCTATGTTCAAGTACTTGCTTATCAACAACGCATTTTAATGATACATCTATCTAGTTATCATTATTATTTGACTGTCCAACGCTTTCTTGGTCAGAACGCTTATTCATACGGTTACTAACTTCACCTCCAAAACTATTATTACTCAATGAATCACTCTTATTTCCCTGAACCTTCTATCCTCAAACCTCCTGAGTCAGCTCACTAATCAAGCTCCATTGCCCAATCTCCCCACGTATGGCTCACCCATTAAAATGTTATATGTATCACAAAAGGTGAACCAAGGCTGTACCTGACTATCTTCGCCGGGAATAAACCGATATAATATGCGAGTCAGGCTTTTGTTGGACTGTCGCAGTAATCTTTCATTGTCAGTCTATTTCTCAAGGATCGTACGTTCGAAGCACGGATTATTTGCTATTGTATTATTTATAGATCTTCTCTGTCTGATTAATTGTTTGTAGTGTTTACTATTTTCCTGGTGTTTGTTTTACAATTATTGTATCCTTCTTGATAGCTTTGCTTCTGTAGCAACAAATAGTCGGTTACCTACTCGGTTTCTTAAAATAAAGGGATTTGCTGGAATCGCCTTAATAATTACAAATCTACTTACGATATTATTATCATGATGACGTTTTAAGCATGACAAATGGTTTTTTTTATTGGTATTACTTAAATGTATGGTATAATTATTCTTCATTCGAAATATACCTACTTTAGAATAGTGTGACAACGTAATTTATGTCAATACTAGTAGATTAATGAATAGTGACGTAATTTCAAACACCAAAAGATATTCTTCTGTCAATAAAATTAAAAAAAAAAGAACGAAAAATAAATTACGAATTCCATAACTCTTTCCGACGCATTTCAAAGTATGTATGAAAACAAACGTGTAATTAATAGTGATAAAACTTTTCCATAACTGAAACGGAATATATCAACATTATCATTCGCAATTTTAATTCAATTATCAGCACCCGTGTCTTGTAGGCTATTGACCTCTGACTAATCACGCATAATCATTGTGATCAACTCTGGCACATTAGCACTGATATACACAACCGACATGTTGCCAACGGCAGAGGTGACTGCAGCAGTCGACGCGTCGGCGACTGCTGTCGACACGTCTACGGCAGTTGTGCCTTTCGTGTGTCGTGCACTTAGGTTTTTTTTAAACCTTGATTTTATTAAAACTACTGTATCTTTTTTTGTCAACTTTCTTAAAGGCAATGTTACCTACATTAAATGATGACATGAGGATAAAACGTGCTTGACTACTGGTCTTACATTTAAGATAACCCAAGGGTTACCTAAGGGAACGACATTCACTGCATGTTAAATATTACCATACACTCATACAGAATTGAAGTGGGTGACTACTGAGAAGATGACTAATAGAGAAATATGTAAGAAAAAGACATGTTGACCCCAAATTAATTGGGATAAGGGCCAGAGAGAATGAACGAATTCGTACAGAAATGAAGAGCATCCACGATTATATTATATTCTCTAAAAATGAAACCTTCAAGAACTTTCCCCGAATTTACCTTGACCTGGCCGTCTTCAATACATAAAAGAGTTCCAGATAAACTGCAATCGATTTAGTTTTAATTATCAAATAGTTAAGACATGAAGATAACAAGCAGTTAAATCATGAATTAATTAATGTTAGTAATTAGGCATGAATTTGTTTTTATGACGCAGTTGAAATGACCTGAAGATGTGACTAAAACAAAAATGTAGGTAGATATTGATATGTCTACAGTAACTTTGACCTTATATTATGTACGCACATGTAATATTAATTTGCGCAGTGCTTGATAATTAGTTTTTGGGTAACATGCTAAATATTACTTTTTATCACATCTATTCAAAAAGAGCTAGTTAAGTCTTCGTAAACGTAAACACATTCCAAATTCAAATGTAATTTGAATTTGGAATGTGGATATTGTTCGTAAAAGTTTCAATCACCAAAGAGATCAATCACGAACGTTGTATAAACAAGTAACAGGCTGAATGATAAAAACTCCGCGAGCGCGAGACATATTTAAAAAAAAAATTGTGAAAAAATTTGTGTGGCTTCCACAAATAGTGAGAATGAAATAAATAAACTTAGTTACGTACTATTCTTACTATTCCTAAGTTGCACTTACTTATTTTCTCATAGAGGCCGATTAAACGTAGAGTGTCCACCTTGGGAGCAACACTAGCTAGGAGCTCGATTGACGTACTTTGAATTCCTTTCTACTATTCTAGAATCCTTATCGCTCCACACTGGATTCAAAGAAACACTCTCGCCTTTAAAATAGTTTTTGCTCCCTAGGCAAACAATCTACTATTAAGTAAAAATAAACGTTGATTCCTATAACAAAACTTCAACAAAATATATAAACGAGAAACAACGAAAAATTGTGAACAGTCTCTGCGAGAGTTGAGATTTAGATTCACTTTCAATCATTTTTACTTGTATTCTCAAATCAACGTAAACATTGATGGTTAGATAATAAATGTGCATATGCAAGTTGCACGTCATAATATTGCAACAGCAACACATTCTGCTTAGGTATACCCCATACTCTTTTGCCATTCATTTTAACTTTAACTTATTGTTGACCAAAATAGTTGCAAGACATACAATATATTCACGAATTGTATATTCATGTAATTTTTGACATGCTGTTTTGAATTCAAATTCAAATTCAAAAGTCATTTATTCAAACTGGGACGAGAATCAGCACTTTTCGAACGTCAAAATTACATAAGACAGTCCCCCAAAAACGCCCGCTGGGAAGAAGAAGTGTCGCAACAAACTTCCCAACAGCACAGCTGTCTGTTCAGTTAGAAAAACTTGATTACATACAATATTATAGTATCTAAGCAAAATTATTTACATTACGCAACGCAAAATATTAAATTAAATTATTTGCTATATGTCAGCTAGCACACGCCAATACACCAACAAAAATAATTGAAATCTATACACAAGCGAAAATAAAAAGTAAACCCGAATGAAAGCCTCCAGGCATAAAGGGCGTACCCGTTTACATATAGAAAAAAGCTGTAACTCAGTTTTGAAGCAGTCGCTCCATAATAAAATACTAATCACTGAAAAATCAGCCTTCTAGCTTTATAAACAACGAAGTTACAGGGGGGTCGAAAATGTCCTGAATGGCTACGAGAAAAGGATGGTACGGTAGTCCATTTGTTTGTTGGTTTTTGGCCGGTTGTACCCCCAAATATTCAGCTGCATCCGGCAAAACTGGTAGCCGACCTCTGCATAGTTGGGAATAACTAGGCAAATTTATAGCTGCTTTAGTAAGTTGGAGCAATAACAAAACAACCTATAAACAAAGACTTCCGTCTTTTATATAGATATTGATATAATTTGCAACTACTATGTATTCTGAAAGGGTTTTATGGAAAGCTACGTGGGCAATGTTAACAAAGGATTGTATGGAAGAAACCCATGTGTATATAATAAGTATGGATATTGCAATAAGATTAAGATCAAGACCCAGGATGTATTTGAATATCTGCCTCAAAGAACATCCAGGAGCATTCTCCTGGATGTACTTTGATCAAAGTCACAATCATAAAATTTTTACGAAAAAATAAAGAAAATTAAGGACATTTCCTTAATTTTCTTTTATTTTTTTGTAAAAATTTCGTGATTATGACTTTGGTATTGCTGACTGTTCTATTTTTCCATTTCCATGACCGAAGTGTTATTGGATTTTTCCATTAAGAAGCTGTCCCGATTCTGGATTTCTACCCGATTGAATAGAATAGACTTGCCACCTATTACATGGGACCTAAAGATAACTGGCATAATGAAGACAGCGAATTATATTGATAGCACGAGGTAAATTTCAGTTATTTACACGATTGTTTATAATTAAGATGTAATTCCAAGAAATATCTATGGCATGTCAAAAGTAATTACACAGTTACAATACTAATTGCACCTGACAGTAAATTACACTTTTAAGTGAGCCAAAGCTGCTTTAATAAGATTAACAAATTCTCTTATGAAGAATTACCCGAAGATTGATTGAATTACCTATAAATCCAAACAGCAGATACCTCACGAGTAGTTACTCACACAAAAAAAAAACAACGGATTGCACTCCAGGAGTTCCGGCAGAAGTGAAAACTTGAACATTAACGTTGTGCATTTTTTAATATTTTGGAATGATTAGGGAATAATTTCGCACGAATTGCTTTATTTATCAGTATAAAAGCACTATAACTTATGTGGTTAAATACAATATTCATTAGTAGTACTTAGTAGTATATTTATTTATTTTCAAAATATAGTCTAACAAAAACAAACGATTTATTTAAACACTTTTCATGAAGTATGTTTTGACTGCTTTTTTTTATCCATCAATATGGGTAAAAATTCTTACCTCGCAATCTTTACGTAATGTCAAAGACTATTTATTTTGATATTTACTTTATCGGTTGCTTGTCAACGGATCTTACGGTCACGTCCTGACGCGAGTTTAACATGTTTTACCAATCCCTAAAAAAGTGCACAATGCCGCTTCAAAAATTAGCAAATAATCATTACGGTTGATTGTCAGAATAAAGTGCGCGAAATATAAAGGCCAATGGCATTTAGCCTTGACCACAGATTATTACAGATGGGACTCTCCGCAAAATCATTTAAATAAAAAGCGATTCTTGCTACGACACAATAAAGTGCGATTCAGGTCGCACAACGCTAATTACCTACAGTTATATTCACCTACAAGTTGCCTCTCTTTCTAGCGCGTAACTCTTATACCTTCTGACCACGTCAGGGTTGTCATCTTTTAAAGAATAATTAGATAATTAAGTAGGTACCAGCTCTTGGTGTATTTTTAAATGTACCACCAATCCGTAACCGACCGCAGGCGACTTCATAAAAATGCGATTCGATTTCTTAAAAATACAATAGACACCAGTGTCGCGGTGGCGTCACGTCACCTGCTGCTGCCGCCTGCGGTAAATGGAGACTAAACAAATTAAAGTACGTCGGTACTTTAATTTGTTTAGTCTCCATTATTTATTAATATGTACCTACCTATGTAACTGGGCAAATAAAAAAGTATGTACGAATACCCTGTTGTCTACATAATAAAAAATTTACTAAGTACATAATATTTAGTTATGGTTACACTAAGTCCGTGGTGTACCTACCACGGATACGACCAAAAAAATATTTAATTATGTACTTTCCTACCTATACTTATCGAAGCCTGAAACTGACCTTGTAAACAGAACTTGTAAGTACCTAACTATACTAAGTATAATAATAATAATAATGAATATTTAAGAACTACGTAAATACGTGTGCCTTATATAAGAATAACCATTAATGTAAACGTTTGGTACCTATACTACCTACCAAACGTTTACATTAATTGCTATTCATAGGTCATTACTAATTACTTAAAGGTAGACGTGCATTTCTTTACCTTTTCGTGTCCTTTGGAAGTGAGAAAAACGTGAGGTTCGGATTATTATATAAGCAGCCAAATGGGATGCAATAAACTGCTGCCTTCATTTTAGTATTATTAGTTTTAATATCTTGCGACAAACGGCGCGCGGCAGCCCTACTAAATAGGCACAGTGAGACGAGCCCGCCGGGTACTTGTAGCTTCATACCTAAACTGCGGAGTGTCCCATCCCGATATCCCTGCCTTGACTATAAATTAGGCCATACCAGGTTAGTACCCAATTACACTTAAAACCAAAGTTAATCTTCAAATCAAAACTTCGATTAACAAACTGTTAGATTAATAAAGTGTAAGATAAGAATACAGTTACCCAAAACGCCTTGGGCAACCAAGGTAGTGAAACAAGAACCGTAGCCAGGCCGTGACGCTGACTACCATTAGATAACTAGGAAGACGGTGACTTACAAAGAAATGTCACGCGAGATCACGTTATATCACTGTGAAATATTCAGACTACTTCATTTTAAAGGCTCGGTCTTTTGATATAGTTCAACGGAAACGATTATTTGGTTAGCTTGCGGACAATCGGTTTCATTGATAATTTTAATTGGATGGTTTTACTACAGTATCTTAATTAATCTTATATGAAGTGACTTCGTTTGTTTATTTGTTTGTTTGTTACGTTTTCACCCTAAAACGGCTGACCTGGGTTAGGACATGAATATTTTATCCCAATATTCGGGTGAAACCGCTGGGCGTTACTAGTTTTTTTTACAAAAGAAGGTATTCTTGAAAAACTCGTATTTTGAGTTAGAATTTATAACATTTCGCTAATTGGAAGAATTCAAGCAGCTTTTTTAGCAGGAGTAGTGGTGGCCCAGTGGTATCGGCCCCGACATACGAGTTGTAGGTCGTGGGTTCGAACCCAAGCAGGCGCTTTACTTTGTGTAAATAATTTCATCACCACTGCTCTCATAAAAGTGCAGAATTTTCCTCTAAATTCTCTTTCATTTTGAAAAGCCCTTTGACAATTTTTCTCATTACTCACGCCCCTACGTACCTAAACACCGGTTTGTCTGCAAACATGAAATTATCGGAACCAACGAACGTATTAACTTGTTTGCTAATTGTCCACCTTTGTCGGTTTCGACAGCGGACACCAACAGCGGCCATGACACAGATGGGAAAAATCACACTTTTGACTATAAGCGAACGAGCATCATCAGCTGAATTAACAACATAATTCGATATTTACTATGATTTGGATAATTTTGAACAATTTTATGAAATTGCGGTCGTGATTGAAGTAGTCTCTGTAATTGTTAGTCCTTGGCTACGTTATAAAGGAATCGTACAACCACATATACACCGTAACGCGTAAGGACTATTTCTGCTTAAAAAAAAATACAATAGACGATGTATATTTAGTAACTTAATCCGCTTAACTGTTCTTAAAGAGTCTTAGAGAACCCTGTAAGAAATCGACACGTGTTTCGCCTCGCAACGAGGCATCCTCAGGATGACGATTGAGT
Source organism: Conistra vaccinii (assembly GCA_948150665.1). Taxonomy (NCBI): domain Eukaryota; kingdom Metazoa; phylum Arthropoda; class Insecta; order Lepidoptera; family Noctuidae; genus Conistra; species Conistra vaccinii. The sequence goes on along the minus strand of OX411317.1, from coordinate 8,441,989 downwards.
TGTTGCGAACTCGGACACGACGTGTTGCCACGACAAGAGCCGAACGCAAAGGCAACACGTCGGCTCTTGTGGGAAGCAATACCTACATGTATTGAGTATTGAGTATACTCTCAAAATAAATAAGGAAAATAAGAAACCAGTGAAAATAATAATGTAACTCCTTTATCCGTATGTATGTTCTGAAATCACGTATCACGTGTTGTGTGAATAAGTCCTTTCTTGCAAATGAAATCTGTACTTAAGTACTCATAACGCATGACAAGATAAAAAAAATATATTTTATCTATATTTAATTGTAAGAGCCAATGGCCTTAACCCTAACGCTAATTATTTGTAACAAAACGCATTATCTGTATTTTTATTAAAGTGTAAAGGCTTACGCAGACAGGCGTGACGCGTTACCAGTAGTACAATTCGTCGTACACTCGTAGTGCCTGTCTGCTGGAGCCTTATAACGTTGACGATAAGCACTGCACTATTTTTGTAATACGAGTACTTAACTATGTTTATTATGAGATAAACAATTTCTGATCACAATAAATTCAGTCGGTCAATAACACAAAACTATAATATAAACCGGCAGCATTTCGTTTTCATAAAATTCATTGAATTTTCTCATTTATACTATTCAATTCGACATCGGTCTTTAAAGCCCCATTTACACGATACAGGGGGCCTACCACAACCACTAAAAGCAGTATTATTTTAATCTTTCTTCAGTGGGGGAAAGAGATGGTGCTATACGTCCTGTAGAGCATCATCTCTTTCCCACACTAAAGTAATATTAAAATAATACTGCTTTTAGGTGGTGGTAGCCCCCTGGTTTCTTGCCTGCCTGCAACAAATGAATATCATCGTCTAAACAGTGCCTAGACGGTACAACCTTTATTGTCGCCACAGGCTATTAAGGGATCGCGCACTGGACGACCACGACTAGTGATCGCAGCGACCAGGTAACCTATAGAAACCGATACGAATCGCGCACTTGGTCGCAACGGCCACTACTACCACCACTAGACGGCCACTCTACCCGAAGTCGTGGCCGTCTAGTGCGCGAGATTCCTAAATCGCACTGTGTAAATTAGGCTTAAGGAAATCCTGGAGTGGACACCGCGTATCGGCAAGCGTAGTGTGGGACGCCTCCCAGCTAGATGGACCGACGACCTTAAAAAGGTGGCTGGAACAGACTGGATGCGGAAGGCGGAGGACAGGGTGTTGTGGCGCGGCCTGGGAGAGACCTATGTGCAGCAGTGGACTGCGAGAAGCTGATTGGAAATGAGGTTTAAGGATTCAACTTGTTCCAAACTATGATCTAGAAGCCCGTAAATATTTAAACACATGACACCGTTGTTTATAAACAAAAACATTTTTTTAAATTAAAAATTAATTAATGATATTTTATTAGTTGCATTCATTCAGTGTTATTGAATTAGTTAATTCGCTACATAGTTACGAAACAAAATTATAGATTTCTTTGATAAAATGTTAATAAGATGAAATGATCTGTAGAAAAACTTTTATTTCCTCCACGCAGTTAATCGTACGCAACAAAATACCATCTTTGATGAGGGAATTAAATCAATTATACATAATTTTATAAATATTGAAAATAGGTATGCATTCACAGAGTTTCTTAATCAAATCATAGATGCACAGATAACATAATAAACATTAAACTGTTTAAACAATAACATACAAGGCTTTATAAATAATAAAATAACAATCTGCCCAAATTACTTTCGTACCGTATAATGTTAAAATTCTAGGCTTTATTGAATGCCAGTGCAGCATCTAAAGGTCAATATTTTTCGAAAAGTTAGTTGCAACATATTTGTTACAACACACTTGGGCACGCAGACCATATCTGATCCACACCATTTCATCATGCAATATTTGAATACAGCCCATGGCTGCATAGTCTTGTGTTCGTAGGCCTATCACAGAATTGTATTCTGACAGTTCAAGCAAGCGACGCAACGCAAAAAGTAGCGATTTGGCAGTTGTAATGAATGTTTGTTTTTTTTTAACTTGCAATTTTATGTTTTTATGAACTAACGTTTATTCTGGTATAAATTTTACGTAATAATATTAATGTAGTTTTACAGTTAATACTGAGCGTTTTTTTTTTTGTAGTTCATGATTTTGAATGTGATTTTTTTTAGATCATCCATGTTTATTTGAAAATTCTTTGGCCGTTATAAACTAAACCACTTTTTAAGAGATATTATTATATATTTTTCAATCCACGAGCTAGAAAAAGGGCCGTCGCGCATTTTATGAAAAACCTGCTTCGGAATTTTGGCTTTATATAAATGGAAAAGAACAAATTGTGAATAGCGAGGCCGCTATAAACTATATTAATAACAATTCTCCAACACCCGATAAGTCATATGTGTCGAAGTCTTTCAGTTTCTCAGAATAAGAACGCCAAAAATGCCCCATTTAACGCAAAAATCATGGTCGAAATGTAATAGGCCCCTTAAGAAAAAAATTAGTCAACTCGAGTCGGACTCACGAAAGGGTTCCGTATCACCGTACAATATTTCAAAACTACATATTGAACAAAAATACTTTAGTAAAAAGAAACAAGAGAGGTGCTTAAGATCGCGCAAAAACACAGAAAAAACTCGTTTCTTTTATGGGAACCCTCTTTCATTTTTAACTTTATTTTATTTTTATTATTTTGTTGTTTTAACGGCCTTAGTAGTACAAACTCAGTAAAAATTTCAAGAGTGTCTACCTATAAAGTTCAAAGATACAGCCCTGTGACGGACGGACGGACGACGGCCTTAGTAATAAGGTCCCGTCGCGTGCATTCATTAAATAAAACAGACATGGTAAACTTATCAACCTTAACACCTTTATACTTTTTAAGGTTCCGTACCCAAAGGGTTCCGACGCGTCGGAACCCTTTGGGTATCATGCAGGTATCATGCAAATTCTACTAATTAATATTGATTTTCTATATGCAATACTTCTAATTCATTGATATTTTGATTATTTATGTTAATTTAACACGATTTCTTAAAAAAGGCTCTTCTTGTATATATTTCTATCTATCTTTTTTAACATCGTATAATCTGATTATTATTATTTTGGTTCTTCGAGTCACAACTCTTAGAAACAAAATAACACTTTTCTTGAATGTGTTATTGTAATGTCCATGAACTTTAGTACCATCATATAATGACTAGCTACATAAAAAAGTTTCTTAACTGCAAGCAAAACGTGTTAAATTATCGCGTATTTCGTTTGCTACATCGTAACCTATAGTTAAATAAAATATTTCGCCACCAAAGTCGCCATTCAAACTTTTTCTTACATCTGACTTTACAATTGACAAGACGTTTAAAATTAAGCCACAATCATATACAATAGAGCATTAAATGTATGATTACCACACAAGCAATTATTACGCATACCTTCTACAGTTGAGTAGTAATACTTATGTTAATAAAATCTCGGACAACGCTGCGGCTCAAACTAGGCTAATTTTGACATTTGTGTTATGTCACGCAAAGGCTTGTCAACAGATGATAATGGCTGTTTTAAAAGGTATTTTTTATTTAGTTTGTACTGGTACAAAATTCTTATCTACCGTGCGTAATGCGCCTATATGCATAGTTTAAGTAAATATTGATTTTCGAAAAAAAATATACGATATTTTGAAGGTCATGGATAACGTATATCACAGTAATCTGGGAATCATATTATAATTTTAGTAGAAGATAATACCTAACTGTATTATTTGAAGTTTTCAGAAAAGAGAAGAAAATGATCGGTTTTATCTTTTAGAGGCCGAGAACTTTAATTTGAACTAAAACACACTTTAATATTCATGAAATCGGTTTTATTTGACAGATAATTTTATGGCATTAATGTTTTTTGAATATGATTTCTGAAACATTTGACGAACGACAAATTTCACGAAATATACCTATCAACTGATCACCTCGTTCGTGTGATTTATATCGTGATTTATATAGATATACAGGATGGCAGGGACAGCGACGCAAAGCCTGTTTTTTTATTAAATAACCGACGAAAAATTTCAACGCAGGGAATGTTCAGAATCATGTACTGAATCCATGGTAACAGGCTTCGCGTCGATGTTCCTGCCACCCTGTATATTTTCTCTGGGGATATGTAAATTCGCATGTCTACGCCAATAAACCAGAACAATTGAGCACTTGGATACTAACGCCATCATTCGACGCATTCTTGCCAAAATACCTACAGCGATTTACTGCGGAAAGTGTGAAAATTTTACTTCCAGATTACGCCGATGTACGCGCCAGCCTAGGCGGCCATATGCCCGAAATCATATCATAAATATGATAAATTATCTAACAAATAAAGCCAATCTCATACATATTAAAAACATTTTTCTGTGTTTTATTTCTTTTTATTAAACCATTTATTTCACAGAACAGTTGACTTTTATTAATTTCCATAAAAAGATGAAAACAATTTATTGGCATTATAATTTACAAAACGCGTACTGACTGTAAATTATATTTTTCAGGATGAACATTTATCGTAGAAAATTTAAAATTGAAGTAACTGTTAAACCTGTGATGAGTGGTAGGATGTTAACAAGTGATTTTGTGCTAGCTAAAAATGATAATAAAATATACGAAAACTTACGTATATTGGATGCATTCGCGTCTTCCGCAGCTTCCCCGTTTTGGCATATAACAGTCAAACATAGAATCAACAGCGACAAAACACAACGGTCGGCCATTTTCATTTTTGTTAAAAATTAATTTGGGTATTAATAACTAACAAAATGACTTTTAGAAAAAAATAATTTAAAACTTTTTTAATGTTTCAAACAATCCATTTTTCACTGAACGTTCGATTTACGAAAGGCACTTTATTTTTCTTTTATTTAAATTCGTTTTTTTTTTTAATATTATAATGTTTTTTGGCGTTCGAATTTTTAAATTAGCCCGCGTCCGTTGTTCGGCGGTTTTAGTTAGCAATAGGCTCGCGCTTCGATGGTAGGCCGACGGGCGCACGACTCATTTTGTTTGAGGTGAAAGCAAGGAGCTATGTGTTTTATTCGCTCAAGATTTTCGACATCCCTGAGTAGGCTCCCCACCGCCTGCGAACTATTTACTAGCTCTGTCCGCCAGGACGAAAAAATAGGATTGTGAGGTTCTTTATGGTGCGAGTAAGCTGATGAGTAATTACGGTTATGACATGTGAGTAAGTGCTTGAACAAAGAGGACACGTCTTGGCTTATAGTGTTCGCTTCCTACAGTTGGTCATGCCCTAAAAGTGCAGACAACAAATAGACGAACATCGACAATTTGCTCGCTATTTTAATGACTCATTGTTTCGATGTTATTCGAGGAATCTATGAGCATAAATGCTTATGGTCTTGCGATTATTAGGTACATCCAAAATTAGGGATGTATGAAATTAAGGAAAATTGTAGTGGAATTTTCATGACAAATTTTCCAAGAGAATATTTTTAGAGGTTTTGGAGTATTGGTTTAGTTACTGTTTGTTGATAACTTATAAGTATACTTATCTCTTTATTTATATGGACAGACCATGGACTTTGAAATGTTTTATCAAGACTCATGATGGTCAAGACTACCGTGTCAATCTCATGGTTTTATTTATAGGATCTGAAGTGGCGTGGAGGTCGAAGACTATAGGTTTTAGCCTCGGTTTTTTTGGACACACCTGTACAACTTCCCTTTTTCGGAAATTATTACAGGTTAATGTTGGTGTTGAGTAATTTTTATTTCCGAGTTGCTATTTTTGGTTCTGTTGCTGGCTTCGCTTTAATATTCATTTAATTTTATCTTAGATGGGCAGACAGATCAGTCACCTACGTTTAACAACACAAGGGCGAAAACCTCCAGAGTTATCCATTAGGTAAACTTGATTCAGCGGAATCGACATGATGTTTTTCCCTTCTTTTCTAGTACTGATTGCCGATTAACTAGTCGGCAAGGATATTAGTGGGGATGACTAAATAAACACGGTGCTCTGAACGTGCTTATTTCGTTAACGTAATCTTATTCCTTAAAAACTTTGGAAACTTTGTAAATAAAATTCAATATCAATGTCGGTAGGTACAATTTTAGTTCAATATCTCGAAACTCGTTAAAAACGAGACGCAGGCACGTCACGAGGGTCACAATCACGACCTCTCCCGTTCTGCGTGTAGGAACACGCGAAGTGCTAATTATTGTGCTTTATCTTGGAATCAGTTAAGGCGCGTTACAATGTTGCCTGTTTTTTTGCGAAAACGAAGTAAACACGAGCAATGCCTACAATACCCTCCATCTACACATAATACACGTACTCACACTGCTCATACAAACTACATACAAACTCTTTAGTTTTATTTAGTTCAGTTTTGGTTATGTCTTATTTTGTAAATTTTTATTCTATTATAGCATGAAATATCTGGAACACTGTCATCTTCCTCACGGAGGTGGGCGTTAATAGCTGCGACACAGTTTATAACTAATGTGGCTATTATCGTAATGTAATTTGAATGTACTTTTTTATTTCAATAAAGGAAAGAAAGAAAATAAATTTTAATATAACTTGGCAGTTCCAAACTTCGTGCAGAAGGCTGCGCAATAATTTTTTTTAGGAACTAAATGGTGACATGAAGCGAGTGTGAGTGAGAGAACATGCGCGAAAGTTATATCGGCCGTATTGTAGACATTGCTCGCTTTTTCTTCGTTTTACTAAACCTGAACCCTTTATAAGGCAAAGGGAATATTCTTACCACCATATTTTACAGCTAGGTTTTTCCAATTAGGTATTATATTGTTCTACAAAGGCTATTTGGAGACTTATCGATCACTGACTAAAAACAGAGCAAAGAAAAAAAGGTGTGTTCTACCAATAATAGGTACATAAATCACCTATGACTATTTGCATTTTATCCGATTGCTAAATCGTTATGCCTGTTAATAACTACTGCCCTGTGGGCTACACGCCACCTATTTCTGGGCCTGCTGCGCTGATTTTTGAGCTGGTTGCGCTGACTCAGCCTGCTACGCCGTACTACGCCGTCTTTTAGGCTTGATGCGCATGTCTTAAGGCCTTTGGGTTTACTACGCTTACTTATTATCCTGCTAAACTGACTTTTGAGCCTGCTACACTGTCTTTTGATAGCAACTGAGTAGAAAATGTTACACAGTTTACCTGCAGATCTGATTTTTTTGCAACAAATGTATTGATATGAAGATGGCGCCATGTTATGTTGAACTCATCCTTACAAATCTGTCAATTAATAAGACGTATTCAAATAATTATACAATAAAAAAACAAACATTCGGTGACATATGTTTTACGATACACGTGATTCTGATAGTGATTGCAATAACAATATTGTATACAGTCCAATGTTAACTACGGGTCAACATTACTACGACACGTTCTTAACTTAATAAACGGACCACTTTAGATTCTTACTCTTCAGGAAATTTCTTTACCGTATAAAAATGATTTATATAGAAATTACTGCTTCAAGCTGCGAAAGTACAACGTACCTGCAGCACGCATATTACTACGACACGTTATTAACTTAATAAACGGACCACTTTAGATTCTTACTCTTCAGGAAATTTCTTTACCCAATAAAAATGATTTATATAGAAATTACTGCTTCAAGCTGCGAAAGTACAACGTACCTACAGCACGCGTAGCATTACAACCATAGAAACGGGTTTTCTACGGGTTTTGTCGACGGAAGAATAGACAATATGACAGATTGTGATTGTTTATCTATTATTTTGTCTATTCTTCCGTCGACAAAACCCGTTTCTATTGTGGTCATGCTAAGCGTGCTGATGTGAGAAAACATCGAGATTTCTGTGCATTAACATTCAAATGAATTCATTACATAAGGATGAAAATCGCATCAATGGATTTAGAAGAAATGAGCGAGCAGTCACACATACATACATGAAAATCGACTTGGTTTTAGACTATGTATATATAGATTAGATCCATTTCCCCTGTATATGAACCAAAGTGGGAACCACAGAAAATTCTAGACTAATTGCGGGCTTAGTTATCACACTGCAGATCCAAATTGGCCAATACATAGGTTATTCCAGCTGGGCGCTAGGGTATCGCTCGAAATCTCTGGTGGATTGATCTCTGAGTCCACCATCTAAGCTTTACGTAAAAATTACTGTTACTCTGCCCTTTCAGACTTTCAGTTACAAGAATTTTGGTTGCTCTAATTCTAAACGGCTTGACATGAAGTACAAATTAAGCAAGACTTAATGGACTTGACTGGTCTAACATCCATCATCTTGCTATTCTATTTCTACTCGATACAGTTCCTATTTTACTACCATAAATCTATTTACCTTATCTTAAATCTCCTCCACAATCCATGCATCTTTTCTTTGGTCTGCATCATTTGACAACAACATATATTCCTTCCTCATCCATTTATACATAATCATTTATTCATACATTTATTTATTTAGGTATACATAATCATTTATTCATAAATTTATTAATTTCCTTCCTTTTATTTTTTTCCTTCTTTTGTTTTTGTTTTTGCCTCTCCTCAATACTCCTCATCACATGTCCACAACAGTCGGCTACGTCAAAATGCCGCTGTTTATGTACGTCTTAATTTAACGCAATAAAAATCAAATCGATTGTTTACAAGAAGTCTAATTAACAGTAAAAATATTAATGACAATAATGTTATCAGCGGCTGATATTTTAGTCTCGTTTATCGTAAGTGCGGTCATTACTTCTTCACTTATTACCTCGATACGCCAACTGACTTTGTGTCGGGGAGAATCTTCTGGAATTTGATTTACATTGAAGACTTAATTCAGGAGGGCTAAAAAGAGGGCAACGAACAGTAAGCAATGTATCTCTGTTTCTACAATAATGATTAAAGTCCACTGATTTGTAATGAGAACATAATAGTAATTATAATATAGTAATAATTTACTTGTTATCCAGAATACGATATGTCTTGACTTAGTGTCGGTCCCGCCTTACAAATAAAAGCTCATTTAATGTGTGACTTAATTATAGTGGCTGTGATTTTATTTTAATTATAATTAAATTAACATAAATTTTAAAACTCTTTTGTTAAAAAAAATAACTATGTTGTTGCAGTATAAAAGTTTTCTGTTTTTATAATAGTGTATTTTTAGTGCTTATTTTAGAAACTTTAATCTAGAATTTATTTTAAATTAAATAAGACTGAAAATATTTTTTTTACAATGGGTTTCGACTTTACCCGGAGACAGTGGTTGACGATAGTTGTCATATCGATAGCTGACTTCTGCAACGCTATTTGCGTTGCTCTACAAGCACCATTTTATCCTCAAGAGGTGGGATTTTTTTATTTATTTTTTTAGGAAGTTTTGTCGTGTTTGATATAAAAGTAATCGTTAGTCTGCATAGAAACTTCAAAAGAATGTGATGTATTAAACTTTTTTTTTAAACGAAATCCAACTTATTTCAGATTCATTTTTACAGAATTAAAGTAATGTCATTTCTAGTAGGTATCTAGTTATATTGAAAAAAATATTTAAACTATCCTTCAAAAAAATTGGTGGCAATTTTTTAAAAGGATAGTTCCTTCAAAAAAATTGGTGGCATTGGTTACAAGTTAGGTAAGAAGTGTTCATTTCAGCCTGAATTTAATCTCACCATTGTAAAAATTAGACTGTACAAATAAAAAAAATTAAAAGCTGCATTGAGAATAAATACCTAATTCAAATCTGCACGGTTCTCAAACCGATTGGTAATCGTGAATTCCTATACGAGGTATAATATAAACACACATACCATTTTACATAACTTTTTTTAAATAATTTAAAGGCGTGGATCCACTACTCGTCCTTGGCAGTGTAGTGCGGTCGATTCACTCTCTAATATTTCGACAGAGACACAAGGAGTTCTTAAAATATGTAAAATTATCATAGTTAAATACAAAAAAAAATTTGATCTACATTTTCTAGTCATTTTCAATGTAAACTGATATTATAAAGATGTAAAATTTGTGAGTTTATATGTAGGGGTAATTTTCAGATCCGAATTCAAAAATTCTATCACGGAGAGAAATCTATACTATTTCCCGGCCATAAGATTATTATGTTTTAAGCTTTAACATACACACGCAGACGAAGTTGCACTAAACGTCAAGTGATAAATAATATTTATTCATGTACGTTTAGACGAACACTTTCACTCAAAACCTTGCAATGTATTGTGTTCAGCAATAAAGATAATAGAGCAGACGATAAAAAACTATCAACCAAAAATAAATTGTAACTTGTAGAAAAAGCTTAAATTATGGAATGTTTAAAACAGTTGATGCCTATAATTGATTTGAATACAAAAGGAAATAATAAAAGTGCCAAATTAATCTAAATAGCTCACTGCACGCAATAATTTTAGACTAATAGGTTTGCTCACAACTATTATTAACCTCGTAGCGATTTGGACTCGTAGCGATGCCCTGTCTATGTCAAGTCTCTACTGTGTCCCATTCATATTCATTAATGTAGATACGAGGCCTATGACTCTGTTTTGAAGAATTAATTTCAAGTAGGTATATGTATCTTATAATTTAACTAAGTAACATACCTACTATATCTATTAAATACTTGCATGCCATTACTACATGGCGTCATGTGACTTTGCAGTTTGTGAAGTGAAAACTTCTTTAACGGCGTTGTGCACTTTTTTTGGGACGGGTAAAAAATGTTAAACTCGCGTCAGGACACGTGACCTGATCGAAAATTCGTAAGACGTTCAAGTTTTTTGTTGACAGCGCACCCTGTTTTTTTTTTTTTTTAATGGAGCTACAGTTTTCGTTCTTGTACTGACAGCAAGCCACATAAATTCCTGACATTTTCGTTAGATGGCGTTACTTAGTTTTCACTTCAATCGGCAGTCCCTGACTGCCTGGTTTTTAGGAATAAGTTAGACTGTTCAAAGGTGGTCTTTTACAATTTGGAATAGATTTTTTTTTATCTACATTTTTTTAAATGAAGGCACTTTTCGTGCCTGTTTGTGTGACCGTGCTGTTTTTCTAAAGTACATAGTTTTATAATTGATTTGGATGCGATTTTACCAACATTTAAAGAATTTATACCGAAAGGTTTATGTATATAATAAGTTAATATTAAACTTACATTATAATAAAGAAATTCCGATGTTTTTTTAAGTCGCAAAGATCATGCTAAGCAGGGGCTGGGTCTTTTAAACTCTAGAAAGTCTTACTCATCATCCACCTAGCTTTTTCTCAACTGTGTTGGGGTCGGCTTCCAGTCTAACCGGATGCAGCTGAATACCAGTATTTTACATGGAGCGACTGCCTATCTGCCCTCCACAACCCAGTTTCTGGGGTAATACGATACACCACCCCTTGTTAAGACTAGTTGTCAGACTTTCGGGCTTCTGCCGACCCGTAACGACTGTCAAAGATCCACGAATGACTGCCGGGACCAAAGACTTTGTAGAATATTCCTGCAGTATTATGAGCAGTCTTCATTCGTCATAACCATAACACTTTGCAAATTAGTAGCATTAAACATTTCCCATTTCCTTTAGGGAATATCGTGCAAATCACAGCAGCTCATAGTTCCGTTAGTATCGTCTATGTATCCGTCCGTGCGATAACCTTCGAGCAAAAAGTCGGCTCTTATCAACACAATACAATCGCTAGGCGCTCGCGCATACATCTAGATTTACGACGATATTATATAACTTGTATCTTTATCAACTATTTCGAAAATATGAATTAAAAGTTGTGGATTTTCCAAAATTAAGAAATCTTTTTCGATTAGTTAAGTTGTAGAGCAAAGGGTCAAGTAAATGCAGTACCAAATTATATTAGCTTAGAGTCCAAAGGAAACCCTATTTTCAGTGCAAGTAAAATTAATTTATTAGGCTCTTCAACAATGAGTACACTATTATTTACCAATAAGTAGGGAAACGCGCGCGTGCGTGCGTATATGACCACATGTATGAACGTAAATGAGGCAAAACGAGTATGTAAGGATCATAGCACTGCAGGCGGCGTTCCGTAAGTTTCTACCTACCCACTCGGGAAGAAGGCGTGAATTTATATATGTGTGCATGTGTGTATTTTTTTTTGTTTGGTTAGTGACTAACCTGAGTGAGTTTTAAAAGCCGCTCACGGCCCACGGGAAGATTGCGAGGTAAGAAATTTTACCCCTGTTGATGGGTAAAAAAAAAGCAGTCAAATCTTACTTCATGAAAAGTGTTTAAATAAGTTGTTTATTTTTGTTAGACTATATTTTGAAAATAAATAAATATACTACTACTACTTACTACTAATGAATATTGTATTAAACCACATAAATGATAGTATTTTTATACTGATAAATAAAGCAATTCGTCCGAAATTAATCCCTAACCATTCCAAAATATCCAAAAATGCACAATTAATGTTCAAGTTTTCACTTCTGCCGGCACTCCCAGAGTGCAACCCGTTGTTTTTTTTTACTATACTTCAGAGATTAATTTATTAATTTAAGACATAAGCTGAATGACCGTGGTTGGCATATCATTATCATTTCAAGGTTAATTATGACTTATGTAAACTAACTAGCGCTATTCTATTAGATCACTAGGTATATCTAGTTTACGACTAGTTTCTCTTAGTTTGTTTTTGTAGCTGCAATAATATATTAATTTGGCGTGTCATATTATAATATCTATAGACTTATGAAATGTGTTCGTCCGTTCTTGTTAATTGCATAAGACGAAAGCGTTAGGGTAACACGCGAAATTATTTTTTTTGCAATTTTCAGGTCAGTGTCAGCTTACATGTTGATCAGAATATGAATTGCGACCATATGAAATGTTTTTTACAGAATTATTGTGATCATTAGAGTAATCAGTACAACACTCTTATTTAAAATTAGCATCAAATGATCATTTCATGTAATAGTCATTCAATAGGGTAATGTGAACTTAGAGAGTTGTATCGGCGATTTTAAAGATTTTAAGTCTATGAATACATATTTGTTACGGTCGCGATTTATAAGATTTTTTTCTTTCTTTTCTTTTTTTTCTTATTTCATTTGGGCTGTTTAATTTGGCTCGAACAATGGCAACTATCTCTTCGCGCAAATTGTCACGAATCAGAGGATGGAACCAGTTTATTATGCAGCTGCAATTTTAAAGTCCAACATAAGATGGATGGATGCTTTATTAAAATATTCCTGCCGAAATAATTTAAAATCACGTTAAATCTACCGTTTACGACTTCCACTACCCACCTACATAAAGTCACACAGCGGGACTTGATGGCTGCAAAGGAGGATAATGGTGTTCACCGGCTTGTTTAGATTATGTGAGCTTATTGTATCCACGTTGCTACAAGAATGGAACTGCATCCCTGAAACCTCGAAAATAAATATATCATTTTCTCTGAAAAAGCTACGCAGTGGACTATTATCCCTGAATAGTCTAATCATTATGGAAGTATCCATACCAGGCCAAACGATTTCCTTTCAAGTTTTCTGTCACTGGCGCTACTTTAAATCTTCTCCTTATATACTCATTTCTTACTTTACCCATTTTCGTCACTCCACACACCACACATCCATCTCATCATTCTCATCTCCGCTACATGCAATCTTTTTTCATCCGTCTTCTTTACATAACTATCGTTCAAAATGATTCAGATTATAATTGATCGTATGTTACGCAATTAGGGTGTCGTTTACTCTGGAAGCCGACCCCAACATAGTTAGTGAAAGGTTAGGTTGATGATGGGACACATAATTAAAAAAACGCACATTCTCAGTAGGTACGTTTAGGCAAGTAAATTATTAACAAATATAATGTGATGGGTATCCTAATAAGGCAGTACTTCACATCTGGACATCTACTGAGTTTTTACAAAGCTCAGGTCCGTTCCTGTAAGCAGTATTGCAGCCACATAAGAGATGGCTGATAAACATACCAGCTTGCTGCACTTGACTCGGAGAAACGCAGAGCTTAAAGGCTCACAGGCGACGAGGCGCTGGGGACTAGGCTTCACTGCCTGGCTCATCGTATTGTGGCTTGTGTGTGCGCAGGAGCTCCACGACTTGATCCTACCATTTCCTTTTAGCAACCGGACTAGCAGACGTACTGCAGGGTACCAACCGCACTTAGTCGACATACCGACTAGTCGTACTCAGCGCTTCTCCTCCACATTTATTATGCGCACGGCCCAAGTGTGGAACTCTCTGCCAGAGTATGTGGTCCCTTCCACGTCTTCAAAGCAAGAGTGAACAGTCATCTTCTGGGCTTGCTCGTTCCATCATAGACCTGATCCATCGCTTTCCACCAGGCGTGATCGAGGTCAAAAGCTAGCTCATTTCGCAATCAAAATAATAGTTCTATGCTTATAGATTACAGGAAATCCTATAAAAAGTTTTTGGTCTTGAAATAAAGAGTTAAATCTCTCAAAATTGTGGGTACAAGCTTACATTAGCAGCATAAAATTCTTGGGATAAATTCATCACAACTACGGAACCCTTCATTGTGCTTGGTCCGACATGCACTAAATTCAAGCACATGCATGCACTGCAAGGCCAACTTTATTTTTTTTTGTTCGTCCCAGCCAAATGTTGAACAGGTCCAAGGACGAGTGAAACGAGTTTGACCCTTGACTATTGCACTCAGTTGGTTTAATTAGATAATCTTATTGCAATAGGTCCATTCTCTGACCCGCAATATTATCATATCATCAGTAGATAATTGATAAATTAATTAATTAAATCATGTGATTACAATTCGTATCAATGTCTATACATAGATATGAATTGCATCGTTAGGATAATAGGTACCTACCTAATTAGACACATGTTCAATGTTTTACTGTCTTATAATCTACTATAAGAACATAATGTATAATTTATAACTAGTGTTATCTATGTATACGACAGTTTGCCTAAATACACTAATGTCACTTAGTGTTATCTATGTATACGACAGTTTGCCTAAATACACTAATGTCACTAGGTACACTTTGAATGTTTTGGAGGCATTTTCATCTGCAGTTTAAAAAGTAAATGGTCTCGTAAACTAAAATAAATGAGATGTTTTTAAAATGCGTCTTCTAAAAGACTGTCTGGACTGGACGTCATTTTTATCTCAATGCACTTTGTGTGATGACCGATATTTTTTTTACACTTAAATTCAAATATTGTACATATTAATTCCATGAATTCTCATCAAATAATGCAACTGTCATCTAAAACTGTTTCTATTGCAGGCAGAGAAAAAAGGCTGTACAGCCACAGAGTATGGGCTGGTCTTCGGCGTGTTTGAGCTGGTGGTGTTCCTAGTCAGTCCGATCTATGGCGCCCACCTCAACAGGCTAGGTCCAAAGCTTCTGTTCAATGGAGGAATACTCACGACAGGCACATGTGCCATCTTCTTCGGGTGAGTTCGGCTTTCATCACTGTAAAAATAGTTTTAATTTAATACTAAAAAGTTTTCATTCTTTTGTCAATTCCCATTCAACTAGCTGATATGCTTGAAAAAAATAGGCCAGCCATTTCATTTTCCAAGGAAAAAAAATAAATAAAAAATAATTTAATGGCATTACAAGTTTTTTTGGTCGTCAATGGCCAGTATGTACCTAGTTGTTTTTTATTTCACAATCAGTAAACACTAAAGAGGTTACACATACCTACATAATTATTATAGTTTATTTGAATACACGAAAAAAAAGAACACCCGTTTTAAATGGCCCGATTTTGAAAAATTCTATAATTGCTTCAACTTTCAAAGAAAGTACCAGCGTAATACTTTTTAAAACGTACTAAAAAAGTTTTCATTCTCCTATTTTCCATTCAACTGGCTGATAAGCGTACCTATTAAAAATAGGACAGCCATTACTTTTCCGAAGAATAAAAAAATTTGGAAAAAAAACTTCATGGCATCCCACAATTTTTTTACCGTAAATGGCCAGTAATTGATTTTATTTTACAATACGCTACACTATAGACCTATAGTGAAAAATTATTATTTGCTACCATTTTATTTACAGCTTGTTTTACGACGGGTTTCGAATGTTAGTCGGTCATAACTAAATATTTTACGGAAATATTTTCACAATTATGAAAATTAGTGTAGAAGTATATTTTAATAAAAAAAAATACAGGATGCTGGACAAAGTTGAAGGCCATGTGCCGTTCATCACCCTGAGCTTCATCATCCGTATCGTGGAGGCGATGGGCAACGCTGCCTTCCTCACGGCCTCCTTCGCGATCATCGCCAAGGAGTTCCCTAACAATGTGGCTACTATGTTTGTAAGTTGTGCCTTTTAAAAGATTTATTTTATCCAAAATTATTAAGTTCATTGTGATATGTGTGGATTTATACTAAGTTTTTTTGCAAACGAAGCCTTGTTTTTTAAAGTAATTCGTGTTTTGGATAAAAGGGTTGAATCTGAATTATTTAATCATTTACTTTTGTTCCTTGCTTCCACCGTTTCAAATGGTGTAAATAGTGAAAAAAATACCCTTTACCTAGCTAGGTACAGTGCATTTTAGCTTGTTTTTAGACAGTATCTACCCCTTGCTTGAGGGTTACGAAGTTGGGATTGGAAACTATTGCACCTTATACAGAGTTACTTGTAATTCGACGATGTGATAGTATGACTCCAATGCAACAATTGCTGTAAGGGGTGCGTAATTATTAAGGGGTCATACTAAAATTTCTAGGTCGTCCGGGAAATAATACGTACGTAGAAAAACAAGTTACCCTGTATGCAGATGAATTAGATGTCTTGAGGGGTCGACCAAGCGAACACAATAAAGGTGTCATCATCTAAAATGATAAAAGAAAGAAAGAATAGTAGATTTTTATATAAGGGTCGAAAGGAATGAATTCCCATACGAGGTATTTAGGCTATAGTCCGAGTAGGAATTGATGTTTTTCACCCATGTTAAAGACTCTTCTTTTCATTTCGAATATAAGGAAAGTAAAAAATAGTAAAATTTCAAAAATATTTATTGATATGATGAGTAGTAGCTATTAATTAATTGAGAAATAAGAACATTTTTTTTAAAATGTGGAACGCACCGCGTACTGTCGCGGGCCATCCAGCAGGTGTTTTTTGTATTCACAGTATTCACACTGGCTGTTTATACACTCACATGACCGCAGCCATTTTTTTTTAATCGATGATTTTCAGAATTTTTGATTTTTTAAATTCATTCCCGCCCTAGAGAGGGAAGCAATTACTATGATTCTTTCCCGCCCGAAGATGGGAAGCAGCGTCTTCCACCCGCTACTCGGATCAAACAAACACTACTTTCAGAGTATGAGAAATGAAAAGAATAATGTTTTTTTGGACACAGTTCGTGAAACATAAAATCACAAAATAAAAGAAAATGAAAATAATAATTTTACAATAATAGTGCAAAAATAATAGTAGTGTTATAATAGTGTAATAATAGTAGTAGTTTAATGAGCACAAGTCTTTACAACATTACATCAGATTAATGTCAGTTGGACTTGGAAGTTACAATAGCAGAGATTAGCCATGCGGTTCGAATCAACCTCGGGTCGCGTGATTGTGAGTCTACACATTGATCCCGAGGAGCGCAGATAGCGTGCCGTTGACCCTGAGTCGCCTATTCACAGTTTTAAACATGGCCATTTTGTACTAGTATGAACTAAGATGTCCAATGTAGGTATGGTAAACTCCAGGGCATTTGCACTGGGACATGAAACCTTTTCGTTTTATTTTTTCCATGTCCAGTTTAGGAAGAAAAGTTTAAGTTGTAATTCTGTTTATTTTTCTAATAGATTCAGAATTCTATGAAGAAAAAAATTAGCTATCATCTATCCTACTCGTAACAGAATCACTTGGTTGACCTTCATGTTTATAAAATACATAGCAATGTCAACCCTTACACAATGCAATCGTATTTCTTGCAGGCACCAAACATTCATCGAAGAAGAATAAAAATATCTCAAAACTGATAAACAAACGTTTGGCCCCTACATGACACTGACAGGGGGGCGCGGACAATTTCTATTCTAATTTCAAAAATGTTTACCAACAGGTAAATTTTTTGAAATTATAATAGAAATGTTGTAGGTATTGACAAAACAAAATTACTGCATTCACCACGCCACGCCACGCGCTAAGAGAACCTTGTAGCGTTGTACTTATACTTTTTTTTAATAACCTCCTTTGAAACTTCCAGGCATCCCTAGAAACGTTCTTCGGCCTGGGTCTGATCGTGGGTCCAACCCTGGGGGGCGCTCTGTATGACTTCGGAGGCTACTCCCTGCCGTTCGCTGTTCTCGGGTTTGCTCTGTTCTGTGCCGCTGTCATGAGCTGCCTGGTGCTGCCAAAGAACCATGACGACGAGGATCTTAAGCCTAGCGGACGTGAGTAGAAGCATAAGCGTGCTATGGTTTGGGCTATTAATTAATTTTTAGTGTAAAATCAAACTTTATGAATAGAGGGGAGCAACATTTTTTTATAGACCGTAGCTGACCTTTTTTTTACGGCGCTTCTCTTTTGTCTTATTTTTGGCTTCACTATTATGAATATGAAAATTAATCGTCAGATTCGTTCATTCAAATGGGAGACAAAATAAATGTACTCATCAATGTTATGGGTATATTTTTTTTGGCTTCCTTGGTGTGAAATTATGGGTTGCTTTATTATTGTTTTTCTTTACTGATTATTGTTTTTATGTTCGTTTGTTTAGTATAACTTTTGTTTTAGGATGTGTTTTCAATTTTCATTTTATGGGTGCTAATGCCTGAAATAAACGATTAATATTAAAAAAATATTACTAAGAATTATCTTGTGTGGAGTAATAAAACAGTCAAATAGTACCGTAGTATGGAATGACATAACGTATCGCTTCAATGTTATTCATGCACACTTTGTTTGCAGCGTCGATGATGTCTTTACTGAAGGTGCCTGGCGTAGTGCTGTCCGCACTCAGTATCATGGTCACCAGTATGAGCATAGGATTTCTACAGGCGACACTCGAACCACATCTGCGTCAAGTAAGTTTACTAATTCATTCTTATTTTCCACTAACTTGAGTCTTGTTAATTAATTCAATAAAATCTTTATTTAAACAGCTGAGCGTTTATTCTGAAAGCTGGCAACGTCGCAAATAGATGTCAAATATTTGTCTGTTTTGATTAATTTGGCAATATTACTGTATGGAAATAGGAAATCTAACTAGCGAACTGGAATATTAGTAACTAGCTTCTGCCCGCGACTTCGTTCGCGTAGAAGTCGTAAGACACCACAATATACCACAATACCAGCTACATTTTTATAAAACTTTCCTATATACTACGTTTGTAGTTTTGTTATTAGCAGCCAAAATATACAGAGAGTCATTAATAATGAATTGCAATTATAACACAAAATTCGATGTTGTAACCGTTTTAGGCGTAAAAAAGGCATTTGGAAAGTTACCAAATACTTTTTTTTACATCTAAAACTAAATATTCAGTGTTACGATATTAATCGGTGTATTCCCGTTGTCCCCGTAGAAATGTCCCCGTTAAAAGTGATATAAGGGAATTCCACATCTAAAATGTTTATATTCAGCAGCATCTGGCATAAGAAACCATGCACAGTAATATCTTTATTATATAACATTCTTCTAAATCAGGTCAGTAGACAATCGCCGGGCATGTTACAATTCTCTTTCATAGATCTGTCGACGTGTTGGTCTTAATCGCTATATATTACAAACGGGTTAATGTGGATAGTGATAGTGTGGATAGTCTACATCTTAATAGATACAATCTAAAAGTAGGATAGGTTACTAGTATTCATTATACCAACATTTAGATTTAGTTTACCTGTAGACTTGTAGAAGCAATCTACCATATTGAATTGAGGAAAGGCTGTCTCTACAAGCTGGTGCAAATTTCGATTTTGCTTTCAAACAATCATGCTTCATTAATGTCAAAACCTTCCCAGCATCAAAGAAAATTACGAAGTATAATGTGGGAATATAATTAGCTTATAAAGATCCCACTGCTGGGCCACAGACTTCCTCTCATTGAGAGGGAGTGGGCAGTAATCCACCACGTGGGCCCAGTGCAGGTTGGTAGATGTCACATGTCTTCAAATTGGTTCTAGGACATGCGTTTCCTCACAATGTTTTCCTTCGCTGTTTTGAGAGCAGTGGTGATGAAGTAATTGACACAAAGTAAAGCGCCTGTCTGTGTTCGAACCCAAGTCATATAACTCGTAAATCGCGGCCGTTACCACTGGGCCACCACTGCTCTTCTGTGGGAAGATAACTGTATTTATTTTATATTGGTATCGGATGTAATACCTATATTTGTTTTGATGAAAGACGGCGTCACAGATTAAGTTTTGCAGTAGGAAAACTGCAACTGCTGTCTGTATTTTTTTTTAATCCAATGACGTCTACTGCTGGGCTCAGGTGGGAGATATTTCAAGCAGAGAACGTCATTTGGCTAAATCAAAGATTATAATATTTTATTTAAATCAACCCTTAATTCTCGTCCCCCAGTTCCACTTCTCGTCTATGGTCTTAGGACTGATGTTCGTGATCAACGGCGGTGTGTACGCAGTCTCGGCCCCCGGCTGGGGCTGGCTGTGCGACAACCCCAGCGTGCGCCCTAAGTATGTCATCGCTGTGGGGTGCGCTTTCGTCGCTGGAGGGTTCCTGCTGATTGGACCTGCGCCCTTCTTTGATATGCAGACGTGAGTTTTGTTTAATTTGGTTATTATTCATTTCATTGTTAGTTGACATACATTGCCTTAACCATATTATGATTTAACTATAAAGTCTCGTCATAAAGCTCACTTTTGTTTCTGCAGCATGTGTGGTTACATTGTGTTGATCCTGATATCTGATAGTGCAGATACAGACTGACTTCGATAGTAAGGTCTAGAAAACGGTTTAAATGGGCTAATTAGATAACCAAAGTAGGTCTATGTAGCTTTGTGTATGTGTATAATTTACTTCAAGTTTTTTATGGAACGCCTGCCAGATAATTTCGGCAATCATACGAGGCAAGGTACGATGATATGCGCACACACACCTTTAAGCCGGGATTACAGTAAGCTTCCGATCACATGAAAATTACCAACCACCTCTGCCTCCGCCCCTGTGGTCTAGTGGTTAAGCCACCGGTCTCAGACCCAGAGGTCCCGGGTTCGATTCCCGGTGGGGGCAAAATTTTCTGCTCGGTTTGGTTGGTCTACCACCATCTTATCTAAGTTTGTCGCCATAACAACAATGTTAACAGCATTGTTGTGTTTCGGCAGTTAGAGATAAGATAGCCAGTTCCTCTGTGGTTGAGGATTCCGGGTGAAGTTCGCTTCCACCTTCGGCCTGATCATCACTTACCATCAGGTGATAGGCAGGCAAAGACCTTAAAAAAAAAAAACTAAACTTTGTTATCTGTTTGCAGACAAATGTGGGCAGTAATAGTTGGTCTCATGATGCACGGATTCGGTATGGGCAGTCAGCTGGTCGCATCCTTCTCTGACGCGCTCGGAACGGCCATGTAAGTACCAACTACTTCTTATGCTATCCTCTTATATCACCAGTATTTAGGCCCAGAAATGTATGCTACCTCGAATTAGTAACTTTTAATTGTTTGTCCTAGACCCTCCTGGCTAAATGGCAAGGTTGAAGAGGTACAAACTCGATCGAACTGAAAGATAAGTTGTGGATACTTTTGAGAGTCTTTCATTCCTAGGGATCTTTGCCACAGGATTTCATCTTAACTCAAAATTAAGGGACTAGATGATAAGGAAAATAAGATGACATTGTCTTTTTGGTAAAAAAAAGCTATCAGTTGGCACCCTACTGACTCAAAACCAGACCAAAAGAAGCAAAAAAGTAATCAGTATCGAATGAAATCCCTCTAATCGAAATATAACGACCACAAGGAGCAAATTATTAACATTTTTTACTGAATATTCACCCGAAGTTGCACTCACTCATAATAATTTATCTCTTTCATTGCCAAAGCAAAAAAGAACCTGTATATACTCGTACTTGGTGCTGATTGTCCACTATTGACTACTTGATTATTGAAGAATTAAAAAGTTCAAATGTTGTCGAAATTATGGCACATGCCGCTGAGCTAATATGAATTAGTTAACTATACATATTATAATTATTAGTATTCCCATATTAACCAAAAGTTAATATTTATTTTTTGCTCAGTTAATCCTACTATCCTACTAATCTGTATTAATATTAAAGATTTTTTTGTTTGTTTGTTTGTACCGAATAGGCTCCGAAACTACTGGTCCGATTTGAAGGATTCTTTCAGTGTTAGATAGGCCATTTATCGAGTAAGGCTATAGACTATATATCATCACGCTAAGACCAATAGGAGCGGAGTACCAATGAAGAATGTTTCAAAATCGGGGGGTTTTTTTAGCGTTAGCCCAAAGTAACTATTCCACGCGGACGAAGTTCTCTATACTCTATTTACAATAGCATTAGACAGAAGTTAAAAAAGGTTCTTTTTGATGTACACTTTGTAACAAAAGTACAAAAGTACTTGTTACAGTTACGATTATCGCCAAATTTATTATAATCTATTTTTATACCAGGCGGTCACACTTCATTGTAATCAGTTTAACCATTTAAATTATGAAATTATGTGGCTTTCATTTAAATATATTATTTCATTCCAATTTAAAATAAAGTGTCAATCCTAAAAACCTAAAAGAAGCAGGAGTGAACAATACCGAGAACGTTTTTCGTTTTACTATAATTCTACCAAATCTAAAATGTCATCTAATCCCTTCATATGCGATGACAGCGGGGTATTTCTAATTTTACCGGTTTATGCCGTCCATGAAATTGACGTAAATGTTCTGTGATTGTCATGTCAAACAAAATGTCATTCACTTCACTTGTAAATTGTGAATACTTGTTGGTATTGTTTGTCGAAGTTTTGTGATTTTGTTGTTATTTGTTCCCTATTTTTCCTTGGTTTTTGTTTTGTTTTCGTTATTAGTGTTGTTATTTGGTTGTTTTATACAAAACGCTACGTTTTGTTGCGCTATGGATGATCCCGGTGCGGGTCCGGGTGACTTACAATCTATTAATATAAGTTCAAACTCTGACTAAAACCAAAGGCGAAATAAACGTGGCCATAAAGTTGACCACGACGACATAGTAATGTCTCCCAAGAAAAAGAGAATGAAGCAAACTGCACTTGGTGCTGTAGAAAAGCAAACAGTGATCAATATTTTTAAGCAGTTGGAGTCCTGGCCTGCAGGTACTCCTTGTTATAAGACTGAGATGATAAACAAGACCGCAGAAGTTGCCGGTAAGAATGATTCATAAAATTATTACTATAAAAATATTTGAAAGTAACATGCATTGTGATAAAACATATATTTTGTTATTTATAGGCGTATCTCGGGCTACTGTCTACAACATACTCAAAGAGTACAACACAGAAGGTCCCCTGCAACCCTCCCACCAACGGAAGCACCTAAAACATGATGCCAGATTTTAAGAGTAGCAGTCTGTATATAATAATAATTAAAGAAACATTAAAGTTCACATAATTATCAAACGGAGTAGAAAAAGTGCACTCATAGACAGGCAGGAGATCGTCCTATGTAGACTAAAATATCTTCATGAAATAAAAAGGCAAAGAAGAAAAATATATTATTTAGATGAGACTTGGCTAAATGAAGGTACAGTGCTTCTAATATTTCTTAACAGTTTTTTATGAACCAAACAGTGTATGATCTCCTGTATTCAGTAGCATTATGATTTAATTACAGTTAAATTATTAGAATTTAATTAAAAGTATAACATCATTTCGTTCATTTGTTTAAATTAATATTAATTTATATTGTATTTAAATTAATAACCTTTTATCATACATACAGGTCTCATGAAAAGTTTAATATGGCAAGACAGCACTATTAAGTCCTCAAAAGAAGCACATCGGTCAGGTCTTTCCACTGGTTTAAAGAACCCAATGGGAAAAGGAAGGCGGCTTATCAATGGTTATATTGGTATGTACTTGATTTATTTTTAATATAATATTTTGTTCACTGTCCTCACCATTAACATTATCATTGACTATTAATAAATAATATTATTGTATTATAAATTAAGAAATGTAAAGCGAACTAAAAGTAATAAATATTGTTGCTATACTGTTATAGTATTAAGATCTATTTCCAGCAATGAAATTATACATATACAGGGTACGGAAAATTTTTACTTTTATTTATTTTATTTCACAGGATCAACTGAAGGGTTCTTAAAGGATGCTGCATTAATATTTGACGCAAAGAAAGGTGACGGAGATTACCACTCTGAAATGGATCTGCTTTTAATTTTGAAAAGTGGTTCAAGTTAATTTTGACCAATATTGAGAGTGGCGCTGTAATTGTTATGGACAATGCGCCATACCACTCCAGGAAACTGGAGAAGCGGCCGGCTACAGTCACACGAAATGCTGATATAGGTACAGGAGTGGTTCAAAAGCATAATGGATAATGTGGTAGAAAGATTTATTATTAACATCGGTGAAACTTTATCATCTTCATCATCTGATGATAGTGACTAAATTAGCTGATGAAGACGAAGAAGTTTCACCAACGTATTGTATGTTGTAAGTTGTTATTTGAAATAAAGTATTGTTAGTAAAATGTTCCTTAAAAAATCATCATGTGATTTGTTGTTTCATTCATTCGTTTTGTTGCAAGTTTGTAATGTGTTGTGAAGATGTTATTATAAATAAAGCATTATTTAAAATAAAATGCCTTTTATTTCGTTTATTTTGCGTATTTAGTACTGTCTTCGATTTATGTAACAAAGTTATAACTTAACTTTAAAATAAAATGTTTTGCAGTCCTGCTTCTACGAGCCTCTTTTTTCTAATGCTATAATAAATAGAGTCTATTAATATTATAAATGCGAAAGTTTGTGAGGATGGATGGATGTTTGTTACTCTTTCACGCAAAAACTACTGAACGAATTTTGATGAAACTTTACAGTAATGTAGCTTATACATCAGAATAACAAATAGCCTACAATTTATAAAGATTTTATGTGATTTGGCCATAATATAGCGATAAGTATCAAGAAGTCGTAAAAATTCCTGCCCTCTGAGATCTATCTTTGCGTGCGCTGCCTAAACCGTAAGAGTTACATGAAGAAAATGTAGTGTGAGATTGTTTGTCTTAAAGAGTTCTAAATAAAAGTCCAGGACAGCATATATCTACCATTTATGTGGAACCCTTTATAACTAATATAGTGAGCTATAAATACATTTAAATTGATTTTTTTTTTTCCTTTGCATATTTTAGAGTATTTAGTTTTCTTATCAAAATAAATACCTTTATCGCTTTTGGTATTTAATGTAGACAAAGTTTGTCTTTTACACTAAGTAATTTGGATAAATAGTTTAAAAGTTAGAACGGTAAGAATGACCTGCGATATTGAGTCGACTGCGCGCAAAACGAGGGTTGACGGGCGGGCCAGCCCGAATGACGCGCCATCGCCGAGTGGAAGCTATTGCTTCATAATTATGTTCGAAAAATAACGTAAATAACGCAATTAATGTTGTTGAACTGTCAAAATGAAACCCATTGCTATTGTAAGTGCGTTACGCAATTACCCCGCTGATTTAGGACATGTTACACGTTCCTGTGGGATAATTTCCGACATCCACACGGGCGAAGCCGCGGGCAGAAGCTAGTTCATAATATATTTGACTTACTGGTTATGTGCAGAGCCAGCCAAAATAATATGTATTTTCTTTCTGTTTGAAACTGAATTTAATCACTTTCAACGTCAACTCGTCATACCTTCCGTGTCGCCGCGACTTATCGTCAACAGAAGTACAAATGCAGTCACACTATGAACGACGCAATCAACAAAAGCGATTTAAATTGTAACCCTTCCTTCCCCAGTGCGAGCGGTCTCCCGAACTCCATAGAGACCTACGGCCTGGTCTCAGGCATGTGGACGTCCACGTTCGCTCTGGGCGCGTTCATCGGCCCCACCGTGTCGGGGCTGCTGTTCGACAAGATCGGCTTCCGGAACTCCACACTGTTCGTCTTCATACTGCATGTTCTTGTGGTAAGTTTTGAATATATGTGGAAATCATAACGACAGATAGTATCATTGATCACTCACTCTCTATGAAATAAGAAAATAAGGAACTACAATGTGTTCAGACGAAGACAAAGTTATTTAAAACAGAGACCGCGGAAGTACGCCATAGACTTTAAATTCCGTCAAAACAAAGAGCAAATCGCGGTCCAAAATAATTGGTTCATAGGCTACTCGTAGAAGCGCAATGGGGCGAGAAATAAACAAACAAGGCAACAGCAATATATTTTAACGCAACACCTGGTTTGAGACTGCCTCATTTCTGCCGGACTGCCTCATAAAAAATATTCTTGTGCTCTGCTCTCTCCGACAATTTTTCTTCGGCTACACATCAAGCTATATACATACACACATCAAGCTATATATATGCTACATTTCCAGTTTATGGTGATCTCGCATTGTAAAGGATTTCCGTACAATGCGGGGTCAGCTTAAACTGGAAATATAATACAAGCGCTTTTTCATTTAAGAAAAAACACAAGCTCTGTGAAGGAAAGCATAGAGAAATCTTGTTTAAGTGGTAGTAAAATTGGAGGGGGCGTGGCTCCCCCCGTCTGGTTTTGGAGGGCATTTGGCCCCCACTGCCCCCCACTTCCGTGGTCCCCGATTTGAAATAAATGGATTAGATGGACAAATGATTTCTTTTCCCCCATTTGCATAGCAAATGTGTGTGACTGAAGTTGACGTTAATTGCAGATACTTTTCATATTCAGTCGCAGTGATTACTTCAAGGCACACGAAACCACTCAAAAACAGCATCTTATAATTGACCCTCTTGTTACCTTAACAGATGGTGATGATGCTAATGTTCACGTGGACCTGCGACCGCTCCTCCAAGATGGACGTCTCAGTCTCTGCCGGAGACTTGCTGCAGATCGATGGCACCCTGGACGAAAGTGTCCTCATCGGAGACAAGTTCCTACCTCCTACGAGGACTAAGAGGTAATTACATCGTCTTCTTTGACGTCACCTCAAGGATATAAACATAGGTCATAGGTGGGTATGGTCATAGTGTTATCGGATCATGGCAGCATGCATGCTTAGCGTTATCATCATGACTTCATGACAGTCAGGTATTCACTAGCATAACCGTCACGTCTTTCAGTCTTCGAAATCAGTTTGTGTCATCTACCTTTTGGAGAACTTCATCATCTTGTCAATCATTGCATTCTGTCTCCTGTTTGTCGATCATGACATTTCGTGGAAGCGAACTTTAAGCACAAGGTAAGGCACCATCACTTGCCTGATTCAAAGATATTCCCATCAAGGATATGAAGCATCATCGTAAGAGAATGGATATCAACATTGACAGGCTTTTGGGATGCAAAACGACGGGTGATGGTTATTTATTTATATTATATTTATTGTATGTCAAAGATTTTCGAGCCGGTGCCAGATGGATGACCCACTGATTGAAAACATGGTCATCGGTGACAGCCTACAGCAGGACAGGACGAGAAGGTAAGTCAAAAAGCGAAGTGTACATTTCAAAATGGAAGAAAGTAAAACCAGCTCTCGTATTTCTCTATCTGCCAAAAGTTTTATAAGGCTGCCTGTCCACTGGAGCGGAGCGGAGAAAAGAGGAGCGGAGATGTGCCAATATTAACCAATAGAATCTTGACTCCGCCCCTGAGTTTAGATCAGTGATCCTAAGTCAAGATTCTATTGGTTAATATTGGCACATCTCCGCTCCTCTTTTCTCCGCTCCGCTCCAGTGGACAAGCAGCCTTAATGTCAGCTTTTTTTTAAAAGAGGCACGTAAATTCTGAAGTAGAATGATTGAAGTGCCAATTTTCTATACAATGCCATTAACTTTCGCCAGTAGCCAATGCATTTTAAGCTGTATTTATGTTGCAGTAAGATGTTAGGTCAGGTTAGAACTGTGACGTTACGCGCGAGCCGATCGAGCGAAGCAAGCAGTGCCGCGATAGCAGCCGGCGAGCACGTCGAAATTGGTCGTAGTAACAAAATTAGGACACTCCGATAGTTACTAACCGCTTTCATATAACTGTATTACGGTATATAGCTATATCTCTAGGGATATAACTATCACGGCAACCATCTTACAGCGACATTTATATAAAGCTCAAAATTTTTGTTAGAGTGAACTCTATGCTTCAAAGAAACTTGAATTCAAGACAATGTGAGACCAATGAAAGTATTGCGAACGCAAAATAAATACACCAGCTTCATTCCTAACCACCCTTCCAGCCGTCGCTGCGGCATCAGCGTGGAACAGTCCCGCCCTCCTGCCATGAACAGCCTCATAGCGTGCTCCAGCTACAAGAACCGTCGCAGTCCGTGGAGCCAGCGCACCCCCCGCTACCGGCCCACGTACGGCAGCCTCGACCACAGGTACAGGGGGGCTTACAACACGTAGACCTCATTCAATATTGTAACATTGTTCAAGTATAATTTTTAAGCTCAAATGAAATTTTGCTCAACAGAAGTTTTGCTCAAATGAATTTTTGCTCAAATGAATTTTTGCTCAAATGAATTTTTGCTCTAATAAATTTTTGCTCAAGTGTAATTTTGCTCAAATCTTAATTTTAAGTTCCCTGCATTTAAATTATATTTATTTATAGTTACTTCGCATAATATTATTTTTATAGAAATATTAAGCTTATAATTTTCGGTTAGTTAGATAGAATTTAGTAGAATTAGTACATGTAAGTCACCGTATGATAAGTAATTAATCATCAACTTCCTATTTTATTTCAATATGTTTTATTTTGTAAATAAACTATGATTTTGTTTTGTAAAAATAATTTAAATTAAAAAATAAAGCTTATAATTTTGTTTCCTTTACTTATCTCAAAACCAGCGACCAGCTTCTGCTTCGCACGGTATTTACGACTTGACAAAACATCAGTGGCGTAGCTAGGTAACCAAAGGCCCTGGGGCAAAAAATAAACTAGGGCCCCAACTATTTAAAATCGTTTGTTCCGATTTCGACGTTTTGCGAACTACATAAATAAGTTGCCATTATTAAAGTCGCGTTCCTGGAATCTGGTTTATTTATATTCCAAATGTGGGAGAAATTTTCACTAGTTCAATTTATAGTTTGTGAGTCAGAGTCCGAGGGGCCCCCTGGCTTGAGGGCCCCGGTGCACTGCCCCGTCTAGCCCTCCGGTAGCTACGCCACTGTAAAACATCGAGATTTCTTAGTTTTATATAACTTTAATATCAACGTATTATACTCGTACACATAAACCTTACGGAATAAATTCTCTAAACGATGGTGAAAACCTCATCAAAATCTGTTGCGTGGTTTAGTAGAACAACGCGGACGTACAGACAAACGCGAAAACGACTTTAATTTATAATAATGTATAGAAAGCTTTTCCCGCGATTCATGATGAAGCTTTCAGCTTTTCTGGGAATACAGGCGTTATGTAATGTTATGTTACAGTTGTTTTCTCTGACAGCACATAGTGGTATTCCATTTTTCTGAGCGGTACCGGTTCGATTCAGTTCTTATATTTCTTGTGTGTCTTATGTCGTTGATAATTAAAGATTGTCTTTTTTATTTATTTATTAAAACTTTAAGCACAAATAAGAAAATACGAACTTAATGCCTTTTTTTTCATCAAATGACTTCTCCCGCTCTGGGCGAAGCGGAAGGGCGTGTCAGAATCTTACTGACTAAACCCCACCCGCGTTCCTTCCCTTGCCT
This sequence comes from Conistra vaccinii, assembly GCA_948150665.1. Lineage (NCBI taxonomy): Eukaryota > Metazoa > Arthropoda > Insecta > Lepidoptera > Noctuidae > Conistra > Conistra vaccinii. The sequence continues at coordinate 8,412,175 of OX411317.1, read as the reverse complement.
AGCCAGGGGCCACGGTTTCCCCTTAGGACTTCCCGCACCCCGGTAGGCATCGGCCCTAGCGGACCCCGTCAAACGAACTTAATGCCTGAGGCATTGTCTAACAGTCAACCTTAGGGTGATGCAGAGTCAACCTGGCAGGTGCAACATAGGGGTTAACTATAATTACATAAATACATATTATATATACATATACAGTGTGGCAGTGGTGGCCCAGTGGTAACGGCCCTGACTTACGAGTTGTAGGTTGTGAGTTCGAACCCAAGCAGGCGCTTTACTTTGTGTAAATAATTTCATCACCACTGCTCTCAAAACGGTGAAGGGCCGGACCCACACTGGGCCCGCGTGGTAGATTACAGCCCACTCTCCCTCTCACAGAGAGGAGGCCTGTGTCCCAGCAGTGGAAACATTAATAGGCTGATGATGATGATGATACATATACATACATATAAACAGAATAAACTTTATCAGGAGAAATAAGGATCGGTAGAGGAGAAGGTAGGTAGAGGTTTTGTCCTTTATGAATATTAATAACGTTTGCAATTTAATGAGTAGGGTGTGTGAATATTGCGTGATTTTAACGTTTGAGTGGTGTCTATGTAGCTACTATGAGTACTTGCCTTTGCATCCAGTGTGCCCTGGATACTAATTCAATAGTGAACTTTAAGGATATATCTAGCTGATCTAGCAGTCTTTAACATGTTCAGTGCCGGAAGCCCTCCTGGAGGGTTCACAATGTAGGTTTTTCTTTAGCGAATACAGCATTATAAACCGTGAAAATAAAATCTGATTTATATATTTATACCATTCCCCCTCTAAAAAGCTTATTTTATTCACTGAAAACAGTGAATAAAAAGCTCTTTTAATCACTATTTTGGTGTTTGAATTTAGAACACACCCAATGTATTCGACCTCTATCTCAATGCTATACAACCTCCTTAACACTTCCGACTCCACCCATTTTCATAGAACTCATAACTCATCATTCCGCCATAAAAGTCTATGACTTTTATTATTCGTAGTTGGAAGTGAAACCTCCGGGAGGTCCCTCCGCGAGGGCTCCCAACATCCCATATCCAAGTGGGTGAACCCTCTAGGAGGGCTCCCGACCCTGAATGTCTACATTTAAAATGAGCCCTCCGCGAGGGCTCCCGACATCCCATATCCAAGTAGGTGAACCCTCCAGGAGGGCTCCCGACACTGAACGTGTTAACCTTTTATTAAATGTCCTTTTTGCGCTTAAATCTTTCTTTTTCTCGTAGTCATGGTATAAAGTATAGTATGCAACTCTTGAATAAAACGTATTTATATCGAGGGCCATGAATCACTCGCGTCGCTCAGGATTCTAACACTTGAATCTCCTTCCTAGAATTCAACACAAAACCACCTTCGCAAAACGCCAATTCTACATATTAGGTACACACATATACCAAAAAATAAATTCACTATTAAATATTTTAAACTTAAGCACATACAAAGTTAAATCCGTAGTAACAGAGTGGCTACTACATAAGGACTATGCCTACACGGAGTCTTTGCTCACATACATCACCTAGTAATCCAACACAATAGGCAGTAGTAGTCTTACAGCTTTACATAAAAAATACACACTTTTAGGCACTTAATTCCCCAATCACAAACTCAAACATGTATCTAACACGACATTTCATTTAATTACTTTAAATTTACACAACACATAACAAAATTACAGAAGCTTAATAACATTAACACCGTTCACTTGTTGTATTTAAATCATTTTTAGATAATTATTTGGCCGAACACTGTCTCTTAGAATACAGGCTATCCTAGTCTAAGAGGCAGGGTTATACATTTTGTACAGATTTCGCAACGTAAAAAAAAAAAAAAAAAAAAAAAAAAATCACTCGCTGCGCTCGTGATTCAATCATCATGTATCACTCCCTACGGTCGTGATTCAGTCGTTAGAATCCTTCACTTGATCGTGATTCATCTATGGCCCTCGCTTTAAATCCGTCCTTTATTCATTAGTTGCATAATATACTATTTAACAAGATTTATGCGTTGGTTTTAAAATCCAAGCATTTTTCTTTTTTTTTAATGTTTTGTTCACAGTTGGAAACTAAATAGCAACAAGACTCTTTGAAAACACTATTCGTTTAACAGTGTTTTTTAACACGGTTTTAAACCTAATGCCGTTGACCGTCCGCTGCCGGCAACCTTCCCGGAAGGTTCACTTCCAATATGTATGGCGTATGAGTTCTATGAAAAGTGGGTGGAATCAAAAGTGTTAATCTCTTCTGAAATGATTCCTTCTCTTGTATAAAGGCAGTGTATAGAGTACCACCAGTGGCACTCTATCCCTATCGGATAAAGTGCCACTACAGGCACCCTAGTAACACCGCCTCGGTCCTGCCAAAGTGCCGCAGGCATTGGATTGTCACTGTCACTAAGTCACATCACTTGGTATTTTGTTTGATTGTCGAGTGTAGTAAAACACCACATTCCCAAAACAATTACATTCTCTTGTGCCTAAACGGACCCTGGCACTTCGCCGGCCGCTACCGCGGCACCGCTCGCTACGCTCGCTCGGCTCGTGCGTTGTGTGGTCACAGTTCTAACCTAACCTAACCTAAATAACAAGTGACAGTGACAATGCAACGCTCACGGCACCCTAGCCGGGCCGAGGCAGCGGCACTAGAGTGCCACAAGAATACTCGCGGCACTCTATACACTTCGTATTTTTTTTTAGCACTGTCATCTGTATTTTATACCAAATGTACTGATCTGACTTGACCAGCATTTTACAAACCGGGGACTGTCCTCAAACAATTTAACATTCTCATTTTGTTCAGCCCAGAATTTATAACAAATGAGGACAAGGTCACATCAGTTCTGGTCTGGTATTATAGCTGCACACCAAAATCAAAACACACTTAGGTATAATACCTATTTAAGTATTCCATTCGCAGACGTAAACAACAACAACGTTTTTCTTTTGTTAATGTAATACGATATTATAATCAAGTTTTAAACATAAATAATGGCTATTTTTCTGTTTCTAATAACGAATAGGGCACCCCTTTAGGCTGCCTGTCCACTGGAGCGGAGAGGAGAGGAGAGGAGCGGAGATGTGCCATTATTAACCAATCAAATCTAAACTCAGGGGCGGAGTCGAGATTCTATTGGTTAATATTGGCACATCTCCGCTCCTCTTTTCTCCTCTCCGCTCCAGTGGACAGGCAGCATTAGGGCCGGCGCTCACTGGCAGCATGGCACGGCAAAGGATATTTATGCGACGAATAGAAATCTAACTTACTTATGTGTTTGACAATAAAATTGAATTCAGGGATGCCGCAGTATCCTTAGGCATGCCGTGACATGCCGCGACGTTTTTCGGCATCATCATTGATTTCAATTTTATTATCATACACATAAGTTATAATTATTTTTATTCGTCGCATAAATATCCTTTGCCGTGCCGTGCCGCCATCGCGCCAGTGCGGCCCTTAGACGTTGTTGTCATCGTAAGTTCTCCTTTTTAGCCGACTCCAAAGGACGAGGTTATGCATTCGACGAGTTATTCGTGCATGACGGTGTGAAAGATGATGTGGCTAGAAAGGGATACTGAGACAATTAAGATGACGCTTTTGCGCCGACCATAAAAAAATTGGGATAGGAGCAATAAAATGATAATGTTTAATGATAACTGAGGGACAGTTTAGTGCTGGCCAGAATTTAGCCAAGTCCACATTCAAACTAAAACTCACTTACAAAGCATTTATTTCAATTATACTCGTGCTTCGTTCTCGAGATTAGTAACCTGAAATAATAAACTTATTACTTATTTACACATGTAGTAACACCCAGGATTCACCACATAGCACTGTATTTGAGAGATAAGAGGGTAATTTTTTTTTTTTTTTTTGTGAGGTAGACGTGCCCTAATTCTCCGGTTGTCATTCACGTTTACAGTGCTTCACCACTGCACACCTCTTTCTCATCGGTACGGACTAAAAGTGTTTTTCTCAGTGATTTTTACAAAATAAAAATGCCGAAGAGGAAGCGTGATAGTGACATCGATAAATTAAGCAAGAAGTTTCGTAAACTGGAGAAAAAATTAAAACGTGCCAAGCGGCAACGTTCGTCAACATCGCCTTCATCCCGAGAGGATTCCAGGCTATCTGCGCATAGCTATGAAGGTATGTTATTTAATGTTGCTATTGCTACAAATTACAGGCGTAACATAAAACAAATCTCTTGGCCGTGCAATAAATAAACAAAGGTTCGTTGAATTCACTGGAATTTGACACATACCTACTCACCTACTTTTTATTCGAAATCGAACAGTACAAAGGGCTGTTTATATCGTTATCTACTATGGTGCGTTCAATTCATTGGAATTGCAACATCTACCATTCAGTTAAGGAAAGACGTTCAATTCACTGGAATTGCAACCTTTCGCTTTGACTTGCAGCAGCGGAAAACTTAATGGACATCTTCTCGGACGATGACTGCAACATGGCAAGACTAGCATCAGTTGTACGGGCTGTCTCGTCGGATGAGACCACGGAGTCGCGGCCGCCCCCTGCGCCGTCCCCCGCACCGCCCCTTGTGCCGTCCCCCGCGCCGTCCCCCGCGCTGCAACCACGCGTGCCATCGCCGCCGCCGCCGGTGCCACAGCGAAACCCGCTGTCTCACTCGCCCCCCCCGCCGTCGCCCCCGCAAGCTGCTGAGCCTTGCCCGGTCGCTGAGCCTTGCGCAATCGCTGCTACCGCCAGCGATGTAACTATTACCCCCGATGATGACTTGATCGACATACTAGGTGATGACCCCACACAAACCACCGAGTACGGCAAAGATATTCACGTTGGCCTAGCTAACCGCCTAGAGCATTTAATTGTCAATGGACTGGACAACGACGTGCGGAAGGAATTAGGGAAAAAGTACTTGACACCAGCCAACTGCCCTAGAATAATTCCACCGATGCTCAATCCGGAAATAAAGGCTGCCTTGCCCGAAGCAAGTGTGAAACGCGACAAGGCAATAGAAAACAGGCAAAAACAGCTTGGTACTGCCTTGGCCTGTTTGAGTGACGTCATAACTACTAAGATGCAAGAAAAGGACAAAGACCCGGCCCTTTTGAAACAACTTATGGGTGCGGCAAAGTTAATGTGTGACACGTTACACTCAGACTCAGTCAAAAGGCGCTACTTTGCCTTGTCGTCTTTAAAGAAAGACATTAACGACCATTTGATGCAGACAAAGATAGACAAGTATCTTTTCGGAGAGGCCTTGGCTGAAACCTTGAAGACTGCCAAAGCTGTGACGAAATCTGGTGCCGATATAAAAGTCGCTTACGATAAAAATAGGAAGACCACTCAACCTCAGCCATCAACTTCGCGTGGTTTAAACTGGAAGGCTCCCGCTTCGACTCGCAGGCAGTCGGGGCCGCAGAGGAGCCGCCAGCCTTTCCCGCCTGCTGCAGCGAGGGCGCCACCGCCGCCGCCGCCGGCGAGCCGGCCACCGCCGCCGCCGCACGCCAGCTGGTCGAGGACATCGCGCTATCAGCCGCGGCCGACCCGCCGCCAGTAAATGAGGTACAATATGCTGGTCGTTTAGCGTCGTTTGCAAGACAATGGTCTCACCTTACACAAGACAAAACTGTTCTTTCCTGGATTGAAGGCTATAGGATACAATTTTCTAAACAAGTCTCACAAGAAAATGTACCTTCTGTTCCTGTTTTAACACAAACTGAGATTAATGAATTTTACAAAATTATTGATAGTCTCATGACAATGGGCGCTATATCCGAATGCGCTCCGTGCGCCAATCAATTTATATCGAGTATTTTTCTTGTGCCAAAACCGAATGGCAAGAAAAGATTTATCCTAAATCTAAAAAATTTAAATAATCATATACAAACTGACCACTTCAAGTTGGAGGATTTACGCACAGCCGTAAAATTAATGACAAAAAATTGTTTTATGGCAACTTGTGATCTCAAAGACGCATATTTTTTATTAAAAATCCATCCAGACTCCAAAAAATATCTCCGTTTTCAATTTGACGATAAATTATTTGAATTTAATGTCTTGCCCTTCGGTTTAAACACAGCTCCATACGTTTACACTAAATTGATGAAACCCATCGTTAGATTGCTCAGATTGGCTGGCTTTATATCTACTATATATCTAGACGACCTATGTTTAATTGGATATTCATACAACGATTGCTTAAACAATATTAATATTTCAATTAAATTACTAACAGCCTTAGGATTTATTATCAACTATGAAAAGAGTTGCTTACAACCTTCCATGAAATGCAAATTTTTGGGTTTTATTCTTGATTCCCAAAATTTTTTAATTATTTTGCCCGATCATAAGAAACAACGCCTAATTAACGAAATTTACATGTTTATGAGATTAAAGCGTATTAAAATCAAAGATTTTGCAAAATTAGTCGGTTTGTTAATTTCTGTTTGTCCAGCCGTAGAATACGGCTGGCTTTATACCAAAGAATTAGAACGTTGTAAGTACCTTAGTTTACAAGGTCACGACGATTACAATCGTTACATGAGTATCCCCGATCACCTGCACGATGACCTGAGATGGTGGCTACAAGCCTTAGTAAAGCCCGAAAACCGTATCAAAGATGATACCTACTTGATAGAAATATTCTCTGACGCCTCAACTACTGGGTGGGGTGCAGCGTGTGGCTCAGAGACGGCATGTGGCCGGTGGTCGTTGTCAGAGCAAAAACAACATATAAATTACTTGGAACTTTTGGCCGCTTTTTTTGCACTTAAAGTTTTTGCAAGAGACTTTCACGATTGCCAAATACTTTTACGCGTTGATAACTCAACTGCTATAAGTTATATTAATCGGATGGGTGGAATTCAATATCCACACCTAACCAAGGTAACAAAGGATATTTGGCAATGGTGTGAGTCCCGAAAAATTTTTGTGTATGCGTACTACATTAAATCTGCAGACAATACCATAGCAGATAAAGAATCAAGACGCAACCATCCAGATATAGAATGGTCTTTAACGGAAAATATGTTTACCTATATAATTGAAAAGTTTGGCACACCATGCATTGATTTATTCGCGAGTCGTTTTAACAGAAAATGTATAAAATACATTGCTTGGCATAGAGATCCAGACGCTTTCGCAATAAACGCCTTCACAGTTAACTGGTCTAAAAAGTATTTCTATGCATTTCCGCCTTTTCCAGTTATTCTAAAAACTTTAAAAAAAATCATGAATGATCAAGCAAAGGGCATCGTAATAGTACCTTTATGGCCTACGCAGCCTTGGTTCCCCCTGTTTAAAAACTTATTAATATCGGAATTAATTACTTTTAAATCAGACAGTTACAATATAGTTTTTGATAATTCCAGCAACGGCAACATTCAAAACCATCTTACCCTGGCTGCAGGGATTTTATCAGGGGAGCCTTATCGCGAAGAAGCGTCCCGGATTCGTCGGAACATATAATGCTCGCCTCTTTAGCCGACAGTTCTATAAAACAATATGATGTTTGTTATAAAAAATGGTTCGATTTCTGTGTTCAGAATTCCTTTGATTTTTATGCCACATCGATTACCGATGTACTGAGGTTTTTAACAATGTGTTTTGATGCCGGTACTAAATACAGTAGTTTGAATAGTTTTAGAGCAGCCTTATCCTTGATATTGGGACCTAGTGTCTCTAAAGATGAAAGAATAGTAAGGTTTTTTAAAGGTGTGTTCCGTCTACGTCCACCCATGCCTAGATACAATGTAACGTGGGATACCTCATGCGTTCTATCTCACTTAGCTACTTGTTATCCTAATGAAACATTAGTGCTAGATCAACTGACGAAAAAATGTATAACCTTATTAGCTCTTGTTACGGCCCATAGGGTCCAAACCTTTTCGAAAATCAATATAAAGAACATTGAAATCAAGCCTAACGAAATCATAATAAAAATACCTGACTTGATAAAAACATCAAAAAAAGGAACCAATCAACCTCTCTTGGTATTGCCTTACTTTTTACAGAAAAAAGAAATATGTCCTGCACAGACATTAGTTGATTACATTGATAAAACTTCTTCGTTACGTAAAAATGATACTTTATTTATCGGATGCAAAAAGCCCCATAAAGCGGCGACCACACAGACGCTGTGTCGCTGGATAAAGAGTACGCTCCATGCGAGCGGGATCGATGTATCCGTATTCTCGGCGCATAGCACGAGACACGCCGCTACATCTAAGGCCCACCAGCTAGGCGTAAATATTGACCTGATCAGAAAAACCGCTGGCTGGTGCAACAATTCAGATACGTTTTTCAAATTTTATCAAAGAAATATAACTAAACATGACCCGTCAGTCTTAGCAAGAGCTATTATTAATAATACAGATGATCAAACTATGTAATTGATTTAAAACATTACTATTATCATGTAAAAGTAAATTACATTTCCGTAATATGTACCTATAATATGAACAAATACTAACTTATTTATAATTATGTAATAATGTAGACAACATGATTTGATGGTGTGATTAAACATAATATTTATTCTGACATTGGCGTTGATATTTTCAGAATTATACCTCTCAAAGTCTACATGTGTAAATAAGTAATAAGTTTATTATTTCAGGTTACTAATCTCGAGAACGAAGCACGAGTATAATTGATGATTAAACGAACTTACTTGTACGTGAAGTTCGATCATAATTATACGAAGTGCTTCGTTCGAAGAGATTAGTAACTCCCTCCCGCCCAACCCAAAACATTCCAAAAATATCAACGATAGACGTTGGTTACAGATCTCTAAACTAAATGACAACCGGAGAATTAGGGCACGTCTACCTCACAAAAAAAAAAAAAAAAATTACCCTCTTATCTCTCAAATACAGTGCTATGTGGTGAATCCTGGGTGTTACTACATGTGTAAATAAGTAATAAGTTTATTATTTCAGGTTACTAATCTCTTCGAACGAAGCACTTCGTATAATTATGATCGAACTTCACGTACAAGTAAGTTCGTTTAATCATCAATTAAACCATTTACAAGCCTTTTTGAATTGTCAAAAAGTCGATAAGTTAGTCAGAAAGTTGAAGCTAGTCGCCCATTCCTAAACGTAGACCTCTATGGAGAAGAACGGGCAAGGAACTCTAAGGACACTCTTTCGTTTCATCCTCGCTATGTTACTTACACAGAAGCTGTCAACCCATAACCGTTCAATACATTTTATAATCACAAAAATAGCAAACAAAACTGCAGAAATAATGTAATTAGACCATAAAATGAACTCTAACTTGCCTCACGACAGTAAAATCACGACTGAAACGCATGATTCCTTTCTATTGCTGTTCCGAAACATTCCTATATTTCCAACAGACTGTTAAAACCAATCGATGTATTAAAAACAAACGCGTATTTGAGAAGAGTTGCATGTTCATAGGTGCAAGTCATGCAGAATTTTTTGAAAGCAAGGACGTTGTCGCTGTTGGTAACTGAGTTATTTACAAGCTAAGGTTTCTCTTGCATAGGTTGATAAACTCTGGCATTGTTTATGATTTCAATAGTTTAGGCGGGATTGGTCCACATTGGCTCAGGATTGAATTGAGTGGAAAAAGGAAAGGGCCTTTGTACTGCAGTGGGAAACCACAGGCTGATTATTATTAGTCATACAGTTTGGAGTTAGTAAAATCTTTAATCTGGTGAGAAGCCAGAAGCCCTCAGCTTATATAGGTTTGTTTGTACCAAAACTTCATCCTAAAATAATACTTATTATAAAATCTTATCTTTTTGGAAAAAGTATTACAAGATTTACTTGCAAAATAAAATCAGGTGATACAAAGTATTACACTGAAAGATTTTAGTACTGGCTGGTTGGAAACAACTCCAATGAAAAATTTATTCGAATTTAGAAGTCTTTGGTAACCTGATAATGTACCTATATTGAATTCAGCTTTCATTTATTCCTATAAATTGCCGCCAATTTATAAAGCGCGTCATTTGACTTTAACGCAAGAGAATTTTGGCGGCGAGATTGTTAAAAGTATTAGCAAATTAATGCTTCATTCAGTTTTTTATTTTCTAAGAACTTTCAGTGTGTCCCACGTAGTTCCTAGTTAAACGAATATTATTTTATTATTCATTCAATAGAGGTAGGTAAGTTAACTTAGACACTAGTTTCCCTACATTTTTGAAATTACAAATAACGAATGGAGAATATATCTGCATTATGTTGATAGATTTCAATCTTATACAATACAATCTAACACTAAATTAAATGACTAACTATACAAATAAATACAAAAACAAAATGCCACTTAGACGTCGAAGTGCCTACTCGTCCACATCGCTGTCATCCGGAAACGTGCCCAGAAGACTGACAGCATTGCCAATGACAATGCTAATTATTTGGCCAAAGAACGAGCTAGCCCTTTGGTCACGTGAAGTGTCGACCAGTCGGCGAGAAATTTCCTTAAAAAGGAGACGCGCATTCGGGCCCAATGACCCGAGCGTTTCGACCGTAAACGGCTCAAAACTGTAGTTACCCATAAGGGTACAGTATTTGCACCGCATGAGGGTCTTAGCAGCCGCAGCAGCGGCGCCAGCACAGCGCGCCATGCTAGGAAGATGAGATGGCTCAAGAGGGTCGACACAGGTTGTATTTTCGTTGTATTATGTAAATTACCTATAAGCTTCATAAACATGCACTATACGAAGCTCGATATAGTGTCATAGGTATTTAACATAATAGGTACATTCATTATGTAATGTGAAGTTAGGTATAAGACTCGTGTAATAAGATCGGTTTAGCAATACTAAAACGGGTTTGTGACTAAAATCTATTCGACAAACATATCTAAAATAGTGAATTAATATTCTATTTAAGACACTACACTGCTGACCAGTTTTACCTGCTAAGATAAAAATAATATTTTCGTATCGCTTTGTGTTATAAATATTTTGGATTACAATAAATGGGTGGACCTCTAGGTTTTTCTGTCCATTTCAACTACATAGATTATCAATTTTATCGGTTTTTTTTATATCCTAATCCTATATAACTAATATTATAAAAGCGAAAGTGAGTTTGTTTGTTTATTATGATTTCACGCTAAAACGGATGAACGGATTTGGATGAAATTTGGCACATGGGTAGACCATGACCTGGAGAAGGACATAGGCTACTTTTCATCCTAGATCGCAGACTAAGTCACGGGCAACAGCTAGTTTTCCCATAAATGTAAAAGTTTAAATGAAAACTACACATAGATACGGTACGACACAACTTAGATGTAGCATCGGCAAAATTCGTAAAACCGATCACTATCCGAACTGAGTGCGCCTTTCAAATCACCAATCTTTATTACTGCTTCAGGTGACAATGATCTTTCGATAGAAACGCAATAACTTGTAAAGTCTTATAGCCAAATACATTCGTAAAATTGAAATGAATGAATGAAAATTTTCAAATGTATGTTACATCTAAGTTGTGTCGTACTGTACCTACCTACATTACTATCACGCTAAACACAAGACATTCTAACAAAACCCACCTAACAAAATGTACAACTCTTCACACTACATCCATTGCAACCCACTTATACCCATCTTAACAACAATTTAAAACAAAACCAGCATTGTACAACATCCACTACCTAACTCTCAGGAGATGCCTCAAAGTTCCCAGGCGTAAAGGTCAGATACCACCGCGATGGCATAAAGGTCGCGGCCCACTTGACATGAAGCTCGATGGGCTGCTGAACCGACTAATATACATAATAATAGGATGGGTTTGTCGAGAAAGTTCTGCCGAAGATTGAGTAAAAGGTAAGTTGGGGAATAAGTAGGTAAAAGAATATTCGTCAGACGAGAATATTAGATTCGAATATTCGTTTGAATATTTTCTTTTGTAGTCTGGATTTGTGCCCGGTTGATGGCAATAGGTTCGTCTCCTTGCCATTGAACGTAAAAGGAGAATCGATAGTGCTCTTTGCTATTATTTTGCTTTAGAGCCATGTTAGGGACGCTTTTATCAATATTTTTAGTGTATTCTTGATTTAAGGTATTTTGTTAAAATCTCAGATTAATAACTAACATACAGACATTATTCATTGATCAATTATTTAGCTAGAATGATAAATGAGCCGATCAGCATACGGTTTTTTTTTTAATGCAATCAATTCAATCGTTATAAAGGATGCATTTTGTTGACTAATCATAACTATTTAACTACAGTTTTTAATTCAAGCCATTATCAATGTTCAAAATGTCAAGGAAAATAACCTGTTGATTATATCAAAAATATATTATTGAAATCATAATGATCTCCCAAATTAATCAACAGTGACATATAACAACATTGCAACAACACTAAACCCGGAAGGCTAACCAAGGTAGACTTGGTATCTGAATATGTCAAAAATTAAGATCTTTCTAACATACAAAAACCTGATATATATTTCTCGACATGTGAAGCCAAGTCAGAGGCCCATGGGCGGCATAAAAACTCTGACACCAGGTAAGTCACTAGCCACACGAAAAAGAAAGAATATTTATATTTAACGTAATATTAAAAAGAATCATTAGGTACATCGATCACTAATAAAGAACTAGATACACAATCCCAAACAAAAGTTCTCTTAAAACTGGCACCAAATTGTGTTTAAGAGGGTGCATCCTAAAAGTTGGCAACGTCGTAAATAGCTGTCAAATATTTACCTGTTTTGATTAATTTGGAAATAATACTGTATGGAAATAAGAAATGTGGCTAACTAACTAACTAGAATATTAATAACGAATTGCAATTATAAAATATAAAATTGAATTTGATGTTGTACCCGTTTTAGGTGTCAAAAAGGCATTTGGAAAGTTTCCAAATACTTTTTTTACATCTAAAACGAAGTATTAGGTGTTACGATATTAATTGTTGCATTTCATAATCAATATTCTAGTTCGCTAGTTAGCCACATTTTTATTTCCATACAGAAATATTATCAAATTAATCAAAACAGCGAAATATTTGACATCTATTTGCGACGTTGCCAACTTTCAGAATAAACCCTCTTAAGTAATAATAGTTGAAATAAATATAAATTAATGTAAATTCAACCTTAAACAAAATGCTTAAAGTTTATTTCACAAAGATATGTTTAAAAAGCAATAAATTTTTACGACCGATACTATGTCGCGTGTTTACCGTCGGAGCGTTCGAATGCTACTACATCAATAGCGCACCCAAATGTTCAAGTGGGTGGTCATTCGGTGAGGACATTTTTTGCCGCTGATTGTGTATCTAGTTCTTTATTAGTGATCGATGATTAGGTATTAAAAATTTAATCAAAACACAAAATGACGCATCATTCTAAAGATTATTAGCAATAATCCCCTAAAAAGAACAAAATAATATTTCTCCATTGCCTTCTCAAGGATGCCTAACCGGTATGGCTCGCAAATCCTTCCATATCCTCAGGGCACGTCTTCCTTACCATTACCGCGCCACCCGGTCTACTCCTTGATATTCAATGGCCTCTGTAGCCCCATGCAACATGACGCTCCAGGGACTAGTGCAAATCTTGGGGTTCATTCAATTTATCGAATCTGGTTAAACCACGCTGGGATCAATGCATTTCATTCATTCATTCACATCGATTTTTGTTGCAGGGACATTAGAGCTAGAGTTGGTTACTCACAGTAATGTGAAGAGTGCAATTTAATATTGCTGTTACTGCTCTACCAAGAGTGAAATAAAAATGACCAAATAATGATGAAAAAATTAACATGGACAGAGAGAGACTTAATAAACATAACACGTATAATATAATCTTGCATAATAATATCTGAAAATAACTCGATTATTCGTCGTTTGTAGAGTTCCCTCTTTTTATCCTGTTAGAAGCTGCTATCCGCAGCTTCGCCCGCGTAGTCCCCAGCCTTAGTTACTCCTTATATCATCAGGTATCTGCCAGTGAAAGTCCCGTAAAAATTGGTCCAGCCGTTTCGGAGATTAGCCGGAACAAACAGAAAGACAGACAAAAAAAAATGTTATTGTTATAAGTACCGTATATACTTTATACGGTAAAAATCTGTTATTTTGACATTACAAACAGGCACTTCAATTTTTTTATTGGCAGTGTATAGAGTGCCACCATTGGCACTCTATCCCTATCGGATAAAGTGCCACTACAGGCACCCTAGTAACACCGCCTCGGCCCGGCTAAAGTGCCGCAAGCATTGGATTGTCATTGTCACTGTCACTAAGTCACGTCACTTGGTATTTTGTTTGATTGTCGAGGTTAGATCGGTGTAAAACACCACATTCCCAAAACATTACATTCTCTTGTGCCTAAACGGACCCTGGCACTTCGCCGGCCGCTACCGCGGCACCGCTCGCTACGCTCGCTCGGCTCGTGCGTTGTGTGGTCAAAGTTCTAACCTAACCTAACCTAAATAACAAGTGACAGTGACAATGCAATGCTCACGGCACAATAGCCGGGCCGAGGCAGTGACACTAGAGTGCCACAAGAAACTCGCGGCACTCTATACACTTCGTTTTTTATTTGCTGTCGGTAGTCAATCTTAAGGAAAAGAGCAGAGTGCGTCCCGCAGCGTCTCATCCAGGGCCGCCGTTTGCTGCTATTTTTGTCCACCACCATAAAAAAAAACTTAGTGACTATTTTTAACCGATTATCAACAATTGTAGAGTCTCGAAAACTTGTTTCTATATCACTACGTCATCAGCTAAGCTTACAGCTGACTCATTCAGATGTTTATCTCTCTCATCTTTGTTGCGCCATCTCTTTTGTTTGTTCTTTGAAATCAGACGTTGAATCAGACTTGTCAGAATTTTGTGTTGAACAGAAACTGTAGACAACTTAAAGTCATGTTGGTATAATAGCTTTGCACGTGTGTGTGCTGGGTAAATAATAAGTGGACTAAGGTAAATAATGTGGTCTTTATTCTGCACTCATATTTGTAAGGTAGTTAGTAATACATAAGTTAGACTTCTGTTTTTCTGCTCTTTCAACGTCTAAATGGGTGTTTCATTAGTCAGTCTGAGCGTGACTCCCTTTACGTTATAAAATTATTAATCATGATACCAAATTAAGGCATTTCAAATAAAGGTAAGTGCCCACAATGGCGACAAGACCTTATAGATCTACACACTATAGAGGTATGAGGAACAGGGTGTAAAGTTCACCCGTCCTCTATAGAATAGGGAGGGTCCTCCGAGCAGACGGGTGTTGAGTCTGGCGGGCTATTGCCCGACGATTGATATCGAGACGTTGTTTATATATATATACTCGTCACGCGGTATACTCTGCTCGCGCGATGCAGAATTTTGCGTGACGTCATGGTAAGGCGTAGTTCGCAGGTGGCGTTGTAGATGTCGCCACACTACAATATTGGCTAAAATCACGGAAATCAATTTGTTTTACCGACTACAATAATAAGATGATCGTGTTATTACAAAATTCTTAACTTAGCTTTTAAGACTACCTGCTTACTTACATAATGTTTAATCCGTGCAAAAAATTGGTTTATCCGACACAAATAATAAAAACTGTTCAGCTATTAAAATTCATTATTGGCATTTTAACGCGTAGGTAAATAGATCTTATTACAGCAAAAAGTTTTCGATATTCAACAAAAACTCATGGATGGCTGAAAACTTAAGATTACAACAAACTAATAATTATGAAGGATAAAATATAAAAATATTGGAGAAGTACTTAACTAGAAATGCAGTGAAAACAAAAAAAAATGTTAATAAAATAAATGTAAGTACCCAGAAGTTTTTATCTTCATTTCGACATCAAGTACCATTATTAACTAACTTTTAAATCATAAGCACATAATAAGCAACACATTTGTGTAGTAGTTTCCAAACTTTATACTAGAAATAGGCCATCACAAGCAAGTGTGTGGGCAGAGTGGTAAAAACGGGGGCTTCGCAAAAGTGGCGAGTACCAGGGCAATAGGAAGAGGTAAGATATCATCAGTGAAGACCCGCTATGTAGGGTGGAAGCACCGCTTCATCGGCGGTACATTTAAGTTCCCATTAGGTAAACTAGACGTTACACTGTAGTAAAAAAAACGTTAAATATACGACTGATATTCTAAATTTTCCCTCCAACACAAGTCTTGACAGAACAATGGTAGATAAAACCAGTTTAGCCAAAAAAATTACGAGTTAACGAAAACTATACAAAATTTTGGCTTTGTGCTCACAAAACACTCAAAAATTCAGAGCTGCTTATAAAGCGAACATTAACTCAGAAGCAACAACGGCTTATTCCCAAAGTACTCCATTCTTTTGTTCTAAAAAGATAAGAATCTCATACATTCATTCCCATGTTACTCCAAGGAATTATTATTATTTAAAAATACTTATTATTTTGTTCCCATTCTGCTCCATAGGTATCTGGAATTATTCTCAAAGTACTCCACCGATTATTCGCTATCAATTCTCAAACTACTCCATCTACATAATTAACTATAAAATACATATTTCATTACAGTCACTCACAAAATTTCTTAAAAGAAATATTAAAGTTTTGCATTTTGTTATAAAGTCAATGAATATTTAAAATTGTAGGCTTTTTATGATAATAGCAAAAAAACATAGTATAGTGAGATTAATGTTTATTTTAGAATCATAATATTATTTGTGCGTCATCCATCGATCACTAATAACGAGTAAGTTCTTTATTAGTGATCGATGCGTCATCTATCGGATAAACTCGACTCACTTTTAAACATTCAATTTCGTTTGCACGCCTAGAGCTAACAAATTGTGTGTGAGTAAGAGAGAGAGCTAACAGATAGTGCAATAGCAGCAACGTTAGTGATAGTCAAACCGGTTAAGGGTGCTAATCTGTGTTTGTTAAGAGGCCTATCACAAAATTACGTTTTGACAGTTCGACTTCGAGCACCCGATGCATCGCAATAAGTAGCAATTTGGCAGTTGTAATTATGCTTATTTTGAGTTATATAATAAAAAATTTGTTTTTTAAGTATGCTATTTTAATTTATTTATTTATTTAATACTTCAAGCACACAAATGTACAGAGCCGGACTTAATGCCATAGGCATTTTCAACCAGTCAACCTTTGGGTGGTGCTGAGACAAACAGTGGTAGGTGCGATAGCGAGAATTGAGGAATATATTACTCCATGTGTTGTGTATTATTAATTTCTTAAGAACCAAAGTTTATTCTGGTATAAATTTTAAGTAAAAATATTCTCGTTACTACATTCAGTAAGGAGAAATTTACAGTTAATTCTGACCGTTTTTTATGATTTTGAATTGGTTTCTTTTTAGATATCCAGTACATATTATAACTACACCACTTTTTTTATTTTAAATGTTTCATTTCATTTGCTATGTGCAATAGTTCTAACCACGAGTTCCAAAAAGTGCCGTCTTATTATTTTAAATTATTATTTGTTTTTATGAAAGAAAGACTGTGATTTTTAGATCTATAAGTATTTTTGCAAAATGTTATGCAAAATTTCTAATGCTTATTGACCGAATTTTTAAAATATTTTATGTTAGGCTTAATTTTCAGATATCATTTCAGATATAGTATTATTTGTTTTTCATGTTTTTTTACTTCTGAATACAGAGCCCCACTTTTTAAATTTAGTCAGTTTTTTTTTGGATATTTTGAATTATTAAATTTTTTTAAATTATAAGACTGAAAAGAATTGTTGAAATATATTATAATTTGTTTTTATGAAACAAAAGCCTGATTTTTAGATTTAGAAGTATTTTTTACCATGTCATGTAAAATTTCAAATGATTATTGGTCGAATTTTTTAAATATTTTATGTTAGGCTTAATTGCCAGATATTATTTTAGATATTTTATTCTTTGTATTTCATGTTTTTTAGACTTTTTCTCTTCTTCTTGAATATATTTAATTTATCAAAATTATAATACTGAAAATTATTGTTGAATTATATTATAAAGTCTTTTATTTAAAAATTTCTTTACACTTAAAAATATATTTGCAAAGCTTTTGAGCATATCTGTACGTCAGCCATAGTAATCCGGTACATATTTAAATTAGCTTTTTGAATAAAATGGGGTGGAGTACTTTGAGAACATTTTAATATTATCATGGAGTAGAATGAAACTTAATTAAAAACATTCTATTTTTCATGGAGTAGTTTGGGAACTTTTTTTGGAGTACTTTGGGAATAAGCCGCAACAACACCATCATAAAACCCCCAAACTTCATAAAAAACATACAATTTTGTTGATCTCGTTGAAAACGCAAGGTCCGATTGACCGTGCCATTAAAATTCTCAACCAATC
Organism: Conistra vaccinii; assembly: GCA_948150665.1. Taxonomy (NCBI): domain Eukaryota; kingdom Metazoa; phylum Arthropoda; class Insecta; order Lepidoptera; family Noctuidae; genus Conistra; species Conistra vaccinii. The sequence continues at coordinate 8,393,863 of OX411317.1, read as the reverse complement.
AATTACAGTACCGACATTATTGCAGTTCACCTTACATCTGTGTCCGCCATGCTGGAACCCGTCTGACGGGCCCTGAGTCACGAGTTTGGGTTCAAATTTCGAACCGTTTGGACCCTAAGACTAAATAAACCGCGAAACGTGCAAAGAGGTAAAACAGTTGAGGTTGTTTAAAGCACCTTAGGATTAAATACAGTAGTAAAACTTGGACTTTATATTGGTTAAACTGGTAATAAAACTTCGGAATTGTGACTATATTGTTGACTTTCTTTAGTAGGTGCACTTGCAGCAACACTGGAAGGCTGTTTGGTTGTAGTCAATGTATGTGATGAAAGTGTCGTGCATGAAAGTTAATAAAATTAGTCCAAGGTAAACCCAAATTCAACAATTTGTGGGTTTATGAAATTCGAAATAACAATCCCTTTCGCATCCAGTAAGCATATTATAGAAACGCCTACAGGTGCAGCACATATTCCAAGTTCCTTGAGATGATAATACCGATGTCAAGTTACAAATGCCAAGGAAAGTTCTGGAGAGTGGAGAGTGCTGTCCTTTCTCTAATTAACAACAACAAGCAAAAGCCGATCATTACTATTCTACCACCAGTCTTAAACAAAAGTGAATTCTTGAACGCATGCCAGAAAAAAAAACAAACATGAGGGGAGACTTTGAGAGCGGGGAGCCAGTATAACTTGAAACTTCGAGGTGTCAAATTCAGTACATTTTATTTAGTTCCTTATTTTCCCGTGTGTCAAGTTAAACTGGGTTTTCTAAAAACATTGTAAGGAGGACAGTTGAGTGAAGTATTTTATTGAATATCAGTCAGCCAGTGATCGAGAGTCAAGTGTGAGCAATAAGTCGGTACACCTGAGTACACCAGACATGGTTATGACCCTTTGGTAACTTTCCTCTTACAGGGATATGCAACCTTTGGTGCATTACAAATATTATTCAAATTGCATGCGGAACTAATCGGATTAAGGTGCAGCGCAGACGATACAATTTTTGTGCGATCAAGTCTGTGGCGCACGCGTTACTGCCTAAGCAATTATATGAATTTATATGCAGAAAAGCGTGAGCCACAGACTCGATCGCACAAAAAGTGTGTGTCGTCTGCGCTGCACCTATGAGGGGCTACCTCGGACTACGATTTTCTTTAAGAATACGGTTCTAGTGTCAGTTATATAATTATAAAACATCTAAAACATCTTACTCCTCCTTTTAGAAACCATTAACCATTCAGCACATATTTACCTCCTACTCACACTAGCTTAGCTGCAATCAATGCTAATAACCATGTTCATCGCAAACAAATTACATAAACAATGTATGTTAAATCGTTGATTTATTATCTAAGACAATCTAAGTATTATAATAGACCAGTACCAAGAAGTTGCAAATTAAAACGAGTCTTGCATTTCATACATGCATGCATGCATTCAACTTCCATGACTAAGTAGTTTTTACCCGACTTCGGCGAAGCAAAAAGGAGGGTTATGATTTTGACCGGTATGTATGTATGTATGTATGTATGTATGTATGTATGTATGTATGTATGTATGTATGTATGTATGTATGTATGTTCATCTGTAACCTCATAACTTCTAAACCACTGATCATAATTTGACAAATGAGGTATCGTTGGAAGCGTTTTGATCGTCCGCTGGTTATAGGCTATAAGACGTTACATTAAATTCAATATGGCGCCCTCTAGAGGACATAAAGTGACGAACAAAAAAATTTTTTTTTTTTAATCATACCATGTTTGGTATCAAATGAAAGATCTTGACGAGCACAATACAAATATGTATATATATCATATTTTCAAAGTAAATAAATATGTTTAAATTGTTAAAAACATGCAAAAGTGAGACTGTGCTACGTACGGCGCAACTGTAAAATTAATACCTATTATACAATTAAACCTATACAAAAAAAAAAAATTAAGCGGGTTTGCAAATACTTTATTACTCAAACTCAAAACTCAAACTCACAGCATTTATTTCAATTAAACCATATACAGGCACTTTTGAATTGTCAAGGAGTCGGTCAGTCAGAAATATGAAGCTAGTTGCCCATTCCAAAGCGTATTAGGTACATATGGAGAAAATCGGGCTAGAAACTCCACGGACACTCTTTTAAATAAATAATTGTTACAAAATAGTGGTTACATCATTCATGTTTAAATTATACATGTGAGAACAATGTACAACGATGCGCACGTTAAAAGCGTCCGTAATAAAAAGATAAAAACAATTCAAAGATTAAAGTAAATTAAAATAAGTCACGGCAGCTAAGAGATGACCAGTCCCAACTGACGGCGCCCGTTCACGAACATGACGCATGTATTAGCACCATTCAGCTCAACCATTTTGAAGGGAGCTAAATGATCCAACACACACGCCACCATCAGCGAGACATCTGAGTGAGCATGACATACTCTCAGCTGTCAGGGCACATTCAAGTCAATGAAAGACATAATACGAAATTATAACCCCAAAACAAATGAAATAAAAAGCAAGTTTAAAAACTAAAACCCGACTTCTGAAAAATCACGCTCTAAAAAGTATGAAACAAGAAAATATTTCGGACAGAAATCAAGACATAGGTACAAAAATGGTCAAAGTAAAGCCGTAGTCGCATGCCTGTCGGCTACAAAATTATAATGGCATGCGACTACGGCTTTACTTTGACCATTTTTGTACCTATGTCTTGATTTCTGTCCGAAATATTTTCTTGTTTCATACTTTTTAGAGCGTGATTTTTCAGAAGTCGGGTTTTATATAAGAACGGGTTTTTGTATCACATAAATGTTTTTGCATATAAATTTTACTTATCAGCATAGAAATTTAATCCTCATTAAGATTGTAAAAGATAATTTTGTAATTCAACGTTTAGAAGTACTTAGAATTTATTTTATTTTATTTATTACATACATATAACATACAGAGCATTACAGAGAGTCCCAATTCGGTAGTGTAGTTACAGTTTATAAATTAAATTTACAACATAATATTAGCAAATTAAAAAACATACAAATGTACAAACGTTTAGATTTTAGATATACAAATTGTACCTACGTTACCCTTGCGAACGTGAACATGATAAAATATCTATATGTAAAACTTTTGAAGGAATTTCAAGTCAAAAGCCACCATGCATGTCTCCGATATAGATTTAATTACTAGAAATAAAGCTCGTCGCAGAAGTGTTAATAAATGGACTATAGGCATAATAGCATAATCAATCTATAATGTTTCCAGTGCTGGGACACAAGCCAGCTGTCTGTGAGAGGGAGTGGGCTGTAATCCACCACGCGGGCCCAGTGCGGGTTGGTAGATGTCACATGTCTTCGAATTTTTGGTTCTAAGACATGCCGGGTTCCTCACGCTGTTTTCCTTCACCGGTTTGAGAGCAGTGGTGATGAAATAATTTACACAAAGTAAAGTGCCTGCCTGGGTTTGAACTCACGACAACTCGTAAGTCGCGGCCGTTACCACTGGCCCATCACTGCTCACCAATGGACTATAGTGAAGTACACAAAACATAACATCACGCTTTCTTTCCCCGAAGGGTTAGGCAGTAGTGTAAGTGTAGGTAACTATTACTATAGGTACCTGAGTAGGTGTCTAGGTGTACTCACCCAGGTTTCGCCAGTCATTTATAATTCCTATGTAATGTGGGTTTTCATGAAAGTTCTCCCCACCAGTTGGCGCCACTTTGACAAGAGGTCTTCCATTTCGAAAATGAGTTTAAAATATCTGACACTTTTGACATACGTGCCCGGACCTGACGTCTCAGTCCTGACACCTAGTGAACGTCACATCTGGGGGTATACCATCACCTTTAAAGCAAATTATTTTAATGTTACTTCAGTGGGGGAAAGAGATAATATTAAAATAATACTGCTTTAGTGGTGGTGGTAGGGCCCCAGAACACGCTCATTGGGGGCGAATATTGACATCAACCGGACACGTTTTTTAAAGTAAGATCATAATCTAGTCTAGTAGTAGTAGGAGGAGCCTGTGGCTAAGTAATAACAGCCGCACGGGTCGACCATCAGGTTAAACGACGCTCGCTGGGATTGGTCCGTAGATGGGTGACCATGTTTACATACCGAGACTCCTCCGTGCCTCGGAAAGCACGTTAAGCCGTTGGTCCCGGCTGTCATTCTTGGATCTTTGACAGTCGTTACAGACAGACCGACAACCTGTCTTACCAGGGGGTATCGTATTACTCAGTTACTGGGTTGTGGAGGTCTATCTGACCTACATGTAAAATACTGGTATTCACTTGCATCCGCTTAGACTGGAAGCCGATCCCAACATAATTGGGAAAAGGCTAGGCAAATTGATTGATAATCTAGTCTAGTCATAGCCTAGATGACGTTAGTTTCTTACCAAATATGAATTATTGCTCGATACGTAAATAATCTTGATTTAAAAGCAAATTCCAAAGTTATCGTAAACACGGTTATTGTACCAAACAGCATGTCAACACTATTAAAAGATTAAAATCAGACACGTGTTAACTAACTCCTTTGTAAAAACTAGGTAGGTACGTGTAACTACGTCATATAGCTCGGAGCTCGGAGGACCCCTGAACCGGTTTAACGGACCTAAAGAAGATCGCCTCACCTTGACACCTCTCGCAAATGTCAGCAACGCTATTGTAACGAATCTGTTTGATATTATAGCAGAAATATTTAGATTGTAAGACTATTTCTTGAATATAGTAGAACTGGGTAGTAGGTGTATAGGTGGCTTGAGGCTAAGTAATAACAGCCACACGGGTCGATCGATCAGGTTAAGCTACGCTTGCCGTGGTTGGTCCGTGGATGAGTGACCATCTTCACATACCTACTAGCCCTCCGTACCTCGAAACGCATGTTAAGCTGTTGGTCCCGGCTGTCATTCGTGGACCTTTTATAGTCGTTACGAGTCATCAGAAGCCCGAAAGTCTCATAACCAGTCATACTAAGGAGTATCTTATTACCTAGTAACTGGTTTGTGCAGGTCAGATAGGCAATCGCTCCATGTAAAATACTGGTTACAGCAGCATCCGGTTAGACTGGAAGCCGACCCCAACATAGTTATTGAGTATTGAGTTGGGAAAAGGCTAGGCAGATGATAATAGTAGAACTGTTGTAAGTAATGAAACAATATTAAACTGTAAAAGGTGATGATCCAATGAGGTTGCTGATGAAGGATCATCAGATGTAAGAAGAACAGAAATACTTCTACAACGTCTACTGGATGGAATAGGTAAGTTATGATGGTAAATTGATCAAGTTCTGTAATAATAACTATGAATTAAAGTAAACTGTAGCAAAATCGAATAACGAACACCAAAACCGTTAAAAGGACCTTCGATAAAAAGAACATGTTAGTGATCGTGTTCTTCGCTAGTAAAAAACAGTAGTTTTTTTCTATTGAACAAAAACATACGAGACTCTATTTTTGTTCTTGATCAGATCTCTGATATCTATTTATAATAGGTACGTTATGATCACATGCAAGAAAAAGCGAAGGATCATCATTATACAATGGTGTAAGTAGATACTAGTATTAACATACAAAACGCCAGCACGTGGCTTTGAGTGGTCTGTCTGGCTAAGTTTTAATTAATTCATTAGGAAAAAACACGTGAAACCATTGTGTTTTCCAGGTCACTTCAAGTATGGGAAATGACATTTCACGTCGATCCTAGCAAGAAAAGCAATTAACTTTAATTTTCCTTACACATTTTTCAACAATATTTTTGTTTTAAGAAAAACCTTCTCTTGGACGTCATTTCCATGGGCAGAAACAAAACAATGTGTTAAAGTATGTAAAAAATAAAGAAAAGGTTGAAGAGCCCTGACTACTTTTTGCAACTTTAAAAAACGAAAATTCGGAGTCTTGGAAAGGGAATGACGTAATCAACGATTCAAGGACTCCAAGAGTGCAGAAAGGTTCAGAAGTGCAAGTTTGGATTTGAACACAAATCATCATTCTCCTGCCTTTATCACAATTTAAACATACATATATTATCTATTTCTTCCATACTTCTCTATTAGTCGTCATCTCGGTAGTCATCCCCTTTTTAGCCATAGATATCATCTTTCACACAGTCCATCCATTGTTTCTTAGGTCTTCCCCTACTCTTATTCCAATAACGAGTATAGGTATTATAACAAAAAATATTTTGTTAATTGCCTTTAACGTGCTTTAACATGAATCACATGAACAGAGATCACGATACAATATAAGCTAAGATTGTGATAATTATGTTTTTACAAGTTCTTACACACGTAGCCCAACATTTACTGTCGACGATCGTCAGTTTTACCATATTTCCTCAATGCCTTTTTCCCAAAGACATTTCGAAACCGTCTTTTATTCAAAAGACATACATTAAAGCTCCTACTTTACTATCAGGCACCAACGAAAAGGATATAAAAATAATTTACTTAACGATACTGGAGATGGAGAAAAAGGCAAACCCTTACGCGTCAGTTGTGTTCCATCCCACGCAGGTTATAAGTCTGCGCATTGGCGGCGGCTCATTGGAGCATGTGGGCGGTTCGACTACCGATTTGTAGTTACAGACAAAGATTTAAATCAATGTCCTGGCAGTGCAGTTACAGATTTTAAGTAATTCCATTCGTAGTATAAAAGGTACTAGCTTTTGACCGCAGCATCGCCCGCGTGATGGTCCTACGAGAACGTACTACCGGGATAAAAGTAGGTATATTTTATCCTAACCAATTCAGTGTACAGTGTACTAGACAGTGTAACAGGCAGACAGAGATACTTTCGGATTTAAAATATTATAAAATATAAATAAAGTAGGTATGATATTTTAAACATTGATTATTACCTACATTAGGTACACTTACTTACTGCATGTTGGTAATTTTTGACTTCTAAACACATAAGAAGCAATATCTAAAGTGATCATTATTATTATCCAACATGGTTTCTAAATTAGCACTAACATGAGAATACGTTTTATTATTTACCATTACGTTATATCTACCGGTCACATTGTTGCTTTCAAATAACCACTACAATTGATTATCAACCCTATCTGTACATGCTCTAATGTTAATATTTGCATGTGGTATTTCTAGCCTTGGTTCATTTTGATTTTCAGCTTTGAGCAAGTCCTTTTATTAAGTGCTAGATGGGTCAGCTGGGTGGTAGCCACCGAAAACCATAAAAGTTGCTTGTGCGAAGTATCGTATGAACAGTGCCCCGTGTAGATTAGCGCTAGCTTAGAGCCTATGCCCACAACGTGTTGCGGCGCCGCACTGCAAAGATTTCGCTGCATTGGCGGTCACACGGGCGCTGCGGCGGTAAATTGTCATCTGTCAAACATGTGTGTTTTTTACAACGAGCGGTGCCACTTCGGTGTCGCAATCCGTGCACCTCTCCCCGCCGCGTCTCGTGGACTGCAAGTGTACGTGGTGCGGTGCGACGCCGGATCGCACCTTGTGGCATATCATGGATATTTGTATGTAGCGCCGCAGCGAAGCCGCTCCGGCGCCGCAACTCATCGTGTGCACAGGCTCTTACTTCATAGGTATTTTTTCAGCCAGTATCCTTATACTAATGATGACTGCTGATACAGTCGATAAAAAAGATTGACAAAAAATCGATTATATATTTTGCCAAGCTGTGCCAAATTATGCCAACCCGAACCGAAGGATACTGGCTGCAAAAATACCTATGAAGTGAAGTAGCACCACCATGCCTTAAAGGCAAGATTGTAGTAGGAAAATCAGTTTTTCATCTCTCATGCTCGGAAAGTAGCGTTTGTTTGATCCGAGTAGCGGGTGGAAAACGCTCCTTCCCTCTCTAGGGCGGGAAAGACTCATAGTAATTGCTTCCCGCCCTAGGGCGGGAATGAATTTTAAAAATAGAACATTTGGTTAGGTAGTCTGCTACGAAACTTTTTAAATGAAAAATATCGAATAGAATAAAAACAAAAAAGCTCTGGCAGTGTTTCCACTTACGTTTTTGGTTGATCCCCAGTTTCTTAATGAATTATCCCTAAAATTCCCTAAAAAATATAAAAATTCCTTGGTTTAGGGAATTTTTCATTTTTATAGTATAAATACCTAGAAAACATTCATTATAAATCGAGAGAGACGAAACAAACCAACTCTAGGTATAATGCGACTTATTTCCGATGTCGTCTTTAGCCACAAAAATAGTACTATTAACATGGTAAACTAAAATTAGACGTATTACAATTATTCAAGTTTCAGGGAATTCCCTTTATTTAATCGGTGGTGCCATAGAGTAAAGTAGTACATCGGGTGCTGCCTAGTATAAACAATAGGGCTATCAACTCAAGTTAAATTTTTCCTTAAAATTCCCTAAATCCCTGCCAAAATAAAATATCCCTAAACCATGCTTATTATTGGCAATTTTTCCCAAAAAAGGGAGAAATCCCTAAAAGTGGAAACACTGGGCTCCGGTCTTGTGAGGTATTTATTTTAATTCACACTGGCTGTTTATATAAAACAGCCATGTGAAAAAAAAAAAAAAAAATGCGCGGGACGGCCCGCAGCGGTGACGCGGTGTGTTCCATATTTTAAAAAAAACACAAATTGTACTAACTTCTCAGTTCATTTTGAATAGGTACTAATCATGTTATTTAATATCAATAACTATTAAACACTATGTTTTTCTTTCCTTATATTCGAAATGAAAAGTAGAGTGTTTAGCTCGGGTGAAAGACATCAATGACATCATGATTTTGACCGGTATGTATGTATGTATGTATGTATGTATGTATGTATGTATGTATGTATGTATGTATGTATGTATGTATGTATGTTCATCTGTAACCTCATAACTTCTAAACCACTGATCATAATTTGACAAATGAGGTATCGTTGGAAGCGTTTTGATCGTCCGCTGGTTATAGGCTATAAGACGTTACATTAAATTCAATATGGCGCCCTCTAGAGGACATAAAGTGACGAACAAAAAAATTTTTTTTTTTTAATCATACCATGTTTGGTATCAAATGAAAGATCTTGACGAGCACAATACAAATATGTATATATATCATATTTTCAAAGTAAATAAATATGTTTAAATTGTTAAAAACATGCAAAAGTGAGACTGTGCTACGTACGGCGCAACTGTAAAATTAATACCTATTATACAATTAAACCTATACAAAAAAAAAAAATTAAGCGGGTTTGCAAATACTTTATTACTCAAACTCAAAACTCAAACTCACAGCATTTATTTCAATTAAACCATATACAGGCACTTTTGAATTGTCAAGGAGTCGGTCAGTCAGAAATATGAAGCTAGTTGCCCATTCCAAAGCGTATTAGGTACATATGGAGAAAATCGGGCTAGAAACTCCACGGACACTCTTTTAAATAAATAATTGTTACAAAATAGTGGTTACATCATTCATGTTTAAATTATACATGTGAGAACAATGTACAACGATGCGCACGTTAAAAGCGTCCGTAATAAAAAGATAAAAACAATTCAAAGATTAAAGTAAATTAAAATAAGTCACGGCAGCTAAGAGATGACCAGTCCCAACTGACGGCGCCCGTTCACGAACATGACGCATGTATTAGCACCATTCAGCTCAACCATTTTGAAGGGAGCTAAATGATCCAACACACACGCCACCATCAGCGAGACATCTGAGTGAGCATGACATACTCTCAGCTGTCAGGGCACATTCAAGTCAATGAAAGACATAATACGAAATTATAACCCCAAAACAAATGAAATAAAAAGCAAGTTTAAAAACTAAAACCCGACTTCTGAAAAATCACGCTCTAAAAAGTATGAAACAAGAAAATATTTCGGACAGAAATCAAGACATAGGTACAAAAATGGTCAAAGTAAAGCCGTAGTCGCATGCCTGTCGGCTACAAAATTATAATGGCATGCGACTACGGCTTTACTTTGACCATTTTTGTACCTATGTCTTGATTTCTGTCCGAAATATTTTCTTGTTTCATACTTTTTAGAGCGTGATTTTTCAGAAGTCGGGTTTTATATAAGAACGGGTTTTTGTATCACATAAATGTTTTTGCATATAAATTTTACTTATCAGCATAGAAATTTAATCCTCATTAAGATTGTAAAAGATAATTTTGTAATTCAACGTTTAGAAGTACTTAGAATTTATTTTATTTTATTTATTACATACATATAACATACAGAGCATTACAGAGAGTCCCAATTCGGTAGTGTAGTTACAGTTTATAAATTAAATTTACAACATAATATTAGCAAATTAAAAAACATACAAATGTACAAACGTTTAGATTTTAGATATACAAATTGTACCTACGTTACCCTTGCGAACGTGAACATGATAAAATATCTATATGTAAAACTTTTGAAGGAATTTCAAGTCAAAAGCCACCATGCATGTCTCCGATATAGATTTAATTACTAGAAATAAAGCTCGTCGCAGAAGTGTTAATAAATGGACTATAGGCATAATAGCATAATCAATCTATAATGTTTCCAGTGCTGGGACACAAGCCAGCTGTCTGTGAGAGGGAGTGGGCTGTAATCCACCACGCGGGCCCAGTGCGGGTTGGTAGATGTCACATGTCTTCGAATTTTTGGTTCTAAGACATGCCGGGTTCCTCACGCTGTTTTCCTTCACCGGTTTGAGAGCAGTGGTGATGAAATAATTTACACAAAGTAAAGTGCCTGCCTGGGTTTGAACTCACGACAACTCGTAAGTCGCGGCCGTTACCACTGGCCCATCACTGCTCACCAATGGACTATAGTGAAGTACACAAAACATAACATCACGCTTTCTTTCCCCGAAGGGTTAGGCAGTAGTGTAAGTGTAGGTAACTATTACTATAGGTACCTGAGTAGGTGTCTAGGTGTACTCACCCAGGTTTCGCCAGTCATTTATAATTCCTATGTAATGTGGGTTTTCATGAAAGTTCTCCCCACCAGTTGGCGCCACTTTGACAAGAGGTCTTCCATTTCGAAAATGAGTTTAAAATATCTGACACTTTTGACATACGTGCCCGGACCTGACGTCTCAGTCCTGACACCTAGTGAACGTCACATCTGGGGGTATACCATCACCTTTAAAGCAAATTATTTTAATGTTACTTCAGTGGGGGAAAGAGATAATATTAAAATAATACTGCTTTAGTGGTGGTGGTAGGGCCCCAGAACACGCTCATTGGGGGCGAATATTGACATCAACCGGACACGTTTTTTAAAGTAAGATCATAATCTAGTCTAGTAGTAGTAGGAGGAGCCTGTGGCTAAGTAATAACAGCCGCACGGGTCGACCATCAGGTTAAACGACGCTCGCTGGGATTGGTCCGTAGATGGGTGACCATGTTTACATACCGAGACTCCTCCGTGCCTCGGAAAGCACGTTAAGCCGTTGGTCCCGGCTGTCATTCTTGGATCTTTGACAGTCGTTACAGACAGACCGACAACCTGTCTTACCAGGGGGTATCGTATTACTCAGTTACTGGGTTGTGGAGGTCTATCTGACCTACATGTAAAATACTGGTATTCACTTGCATCCGCTTAGACTGGAAGCCGATCCCAACATAATTGGGAAAAGGCTAGGCAAATTGATTGATAATCTAGTCTAGTCATAGCCTAGATGACGTTAGTTTCTTACCAAATATGAATTATTGCTCGATACGTAAATAATCTTGATTTAAAAGCAAATTCCAAAGTTATCGTAAACACGGTTATTGTACCAAACAGCATGTCAACACTATTAAAAGATTAAAATCAGACACGTGTTAACTAACTCCTTTGTAAAAACTAGGTAGGTACGTGTAACTACGTCATATAGCTCGGAGCTCGGAGGACCCCTGAACCGGTTTAACGGACCTAAAGAAGATCGCCTCACCTTGACACCTCTCGCAAATGTCAGCAACGCTATTGTAACGAATCTGTTTGATATTATAGCAGAAATATTTAGATTGTAAGACTATTTCTTGAATATAGTAGAACTGGGTAGTAGGTGTATAGGTGGCTTGAGGCTAAGTAATAACAGCCACACGGGTCGATCGATCAGGTTAAGCTACGCTTGCCGTGGTTGGTCCGTGGATGAGTGACCATCTTCACATACCTACTAGCCCTCCGTACCTCGAAACGCATGTTAAGCTGTTGGTCCCGGCTGTCATTCGTGGACCTTTTATAGTCGTTACGAGTCATCAGAAGCCCGAAAGTCTCATAACCAGTCATACTAAGGAGTATCTTATTACCTAGTAACTGGTTTGTGCAGGTCAGATAGGCAATCGCTCCATGTAAAATACTGGTTACAGCAGCATCCGGTTAGACTGGAAGCCGACCCCAACATAGTTATTGAGTATTGAGTTGGGAAAAGGCTAGGCAGATGATAATAGTAGAACTGTTGTAAGTAATGAAACAATATTAAACTGTAAAAGGTGATGATCCAATGAGGTTGCTGATGAAGGATCATCAGATGTAAGAAGAACAGAAATACTTCTACAACGTCTACTGGATGGAATAGGTAAGTTATGATGGTAAATTGATCAAGTTCTGTAATAATAACTATGAATTAAAGTAAACTGTAGCAAAATCGAATAACGAACACCAAAACCGTTAAAAGGACCTTCGATAAAAAGAACATGTTAGTGATCGTGTTCTTCGCTAGTAAAAAACAGTAGTTTTTTTCTATTGAACAAAAACATACGAGACTCTATTTTTGTTCTTGATCAGATCTCTGATATCTATTTATAATAGGTACGTTATGATCACATGCAAGAAAAAGCGAAGGATCATCATTATACAATGGTGTAAGTAGATACTAGTATTAACATACAAAACGCCAGCACGTGGCTTTGAGTGGTCTGTCTGGCTAAGTTTTAATTAATTCATTAGGAAAAAACACGTGAAACCATTGTGTTTTCCAGGTCACTTCAAGTATGGGAAATGACATTTCACGTCGATCCTAGCAAGAAAAGCAATTAACTTTAATTTTCCTTACACATTTTTCAACAATATTTTTGTTTTAAGAAAAACCTTCTCTTGGACGTCATTTCCATGGGCAGAAACAAAACAATGTGTTAAAGTATGTAAAAAATAAAGAAAAGGTTGAAGAGCCCTGACTACTTTTTGCAACTTTAAAAAACGAAAATTCGGAGTCTTGGAAAGGGAATGACGTAATCAACGATTCAAGGACTCCAAGAGTGCAGAAAGGTTCAGAAGTGCAAGTTTGGATTTGAACACAAATCATCATTCTCCTGCCTTTATCACAATTTAAACATACATATATTATCTATTTCTTCCATACTTCTCTATTAGTCGTCATCTCGGTAGTCATCCCCTTTTTAGCCATAGATATCATCTTTCACACAGTCCATCCATTGTTTCTTAGGTCTTCCCCTACTCTTATTCCAATAACGAGTATAGGTATTATAACAAAAAATATTTTGTTAATTGCCTTTAACGTGCTTTAACATGAATCACATGAACAGAGATCACGATACAATATAAGCTAAGATTGTGATAATTATGTTTTTACAAGTTCTTACACACGTAGCCCAACATTTACTGTCGACGATCGTCAGTTTTACCATATTTCCTCAATGCCTTTTTCCCAAAGACATTTCGAAACCGTCTTTTATTCAAAAGACATACATTAAAGCTCCTACTTTACTATCAGGCACCAACGAAAAGGATATAAAAATAATTTACTTAACGATACTGGAGATGGAGAAAAAGGCAAACCCTTACGCGTCAGTTGTGTTCCATCCCACGCAGGTTATAAGTCTGCGCATTGGCGGCGGCTCATTGGAGCATGTGGGCGGTTCGACTACCGATTTGTAGTTACAGACAAAGATTTAAATCAATGTCCTGGCAGTGCAGTTACAGATTTTAAGTAATTCCATTCGTAGTATAAAAGGTACTAGCTTTTGACCGCAGCATCGCCCGCGTGATGGTCCTACGAGAACGTACTACCGGGATAAAAGTAGGTATATTTTATCCTAACCAATTCAGTGTACAGTGTACTAGACAGTGTAACAGGCAGACAGAGATACTTTCGGATTTAAAATATTATAAAATATAAATAAAGTAGGTATGATATTTTAAACATTGATTATTACCTACATTAGGTACACTTACTTACTGCATGTTGGTAATTTTTGACTTCTAAACACATAAGAAGCAATATCTAAAGTGATCATTATTATTATCCAACATGGTTTCTAAATTAGCACTAACATGAGAATACGTTTTATTATTTACCATTACGTTATATCTACCGGTCACATTGTTGCTTTCAAATAACCACTACAATTGATTATCAACCCTATCTGTACATGCTCTAATGTTAATATTTGCATGTGGTATTTCTAGCCTTGGTTCATTTTGATTTTCAGCTTTGAGCAAGTCCTTTTATTAAGTGCTAGATGGGTCAGCTGGGTGGTAGCCACCGAAAACCATAAAAGTTGCTTGTGCGAAGTATCGTATGAACAGTGCCCCGTGTAGATTAGCGCTAGCTTAGAGCCTATGCCCACAACGTGTTGCGGCGCCGCACTGCAAAGATTTCGCTGCATTGGCGGTCACACGGGCGCTGCGGCGGTAAATTGTCATCTGTCAAACATGTGTGTTTTTTACAACGAGCGGTGCCACTTCGGTGTCGCAATCCGTGCACCTCTCCCCGCCGCGTCTCGTGGACTGCAAGTGTACGTGGTGCGGTGCGACGCCGGATCGCACCTTGTGGCATATCATGGATATTTGTATGTAGCGCCGCAGCGAAGCCGCTCCGGCGCCGCAACTCATCGTGTGCACAGGCTCTTACTTCATAGGTATTTTTTCAGCCAGTATCCTTATACTAATGATGACTGCTGATACAGTCGATAAAAAAGATTGACAAAAAATCGATTATATATTTTGCCAAGCTGTGCCAAATTATGCCAACCCGAACCGAAGGATACTGGCTGCAAAAATACCTATGAAGTGAAGTAGCACCACCATGCCTTAAAGGCAAGATTGTAGTAGGAAAATCAGTTTTTCATCTCTCATGCTCGGAAAGTAGCGTTTGTTTGATCCGAGTAGCGGGTGGAAAACGCTCCTTCCCTCTCTAGGGCGGGAAAGACTCATAGTAATTGCTTCCCGCCCTAGGGCGGGAATGAATTTTAAAAATAGAACATTTGGTTAGGTAGTCTGCTACGAAACTTTTTAAATGAAAAATATCGAATAGAATAAAAACAAAAAAGCTCTGGCAGTGTTTCCACTTACGTTTTTGGTTGATCCCCAGTTTCTTAATGAATTATCCCTAAAATTCCCTAAAAAATATAAAAATTCCTTGGTTTAGGGAATTTTTCATTTTTATAGTATAAATACCTAGAAAACATTCATTATAAATCGAGAGAGACGAAACAAACCAACTCTAGGTATAATGCGACTTATTTCCGATGTCGTCTTTAGCCACAAAAATAGTACTATTAACATGGTAAACTAAAATTAGACGTATTACAATTATTCAAGTTTCAGGGAATTCCCTTTATTTAATCGGTGGTGCCATAGAGTAAAGTAGTACATCGGGTGCTGCCTAGTATAAACAATAGGGCTATCAACTCAAGTTAAATTTTTCCTTAAAATTCCCTAAATCCCTGCCAAAATAAAATATCCCTAAACCATGCTTATTATTGGCAATTTTTCCCAAAAAAGGGAGAAATCCCTAAAAGTGGAAACACTGGGCTCCGGTCTTGTGAGGTATTTATTTTAATTCACACTGGCTGTTTATATAAAACAGCCATGTGAAAAAAAAAAAAAAAAATGCGCGGGACGGCCCGCAGCGGTGACGCGGTGTGTTCCATATTTTAAAAAAAACACAAATTGTACTAACTTCTCAGTTCATTTTGAATAGGTACTAATCATGTTATTTAATATCAATAACTATTAAACACTATGTTTTTCTTTCCTTATATTCGAAATGAAAAGTAGAGTGTTTAGCTCGGGTGAAAGACATCAATTCCTACTCGGACTATAGCCGCCCTCGCTACGCTCGGGCGTCTAAATACCTCGTATGGGAATTGATTTCTTTCGACCCTTGTATAACAATCTTCTATTTGTGAAAGGTAGCTTGGCTTGGCTATCCAGCTAAGAAAAGAAAAAAAATCCCGCAGCATTGTTCTTTCAATTATATGTTACATCGATTAAGGATCCGGTTAGCTCGTGCAAACGATAAAGGAAAACCCTAAGGAAATCATCACCTAAATTACAAATTCCATACATGTTTAGTGACTGAGATTGGCCATAGGTTACCGCCTGTCA
This sequence comes from Conistra vaccinii, assembly GCA_948150665.1. Lineage (NCBI taxonomy): Eukaryota > Metazoa > Arthropoda > Insecta > Lepidoptera > Noctuidae > Conistra > Conistra vaccinii. The sequence continues at coordinate 8,377,583 of OX411317.1, read as the reverse complement.
GTTGATACGACCCAAGTACATAACAAGAATATGTTAAATGCCATGCACAGTAAATAGTTGATGATTTATCAATAAACTCTGCGCTTAGTAATTTATTTATATCCACATGTATTAAACAAGGACCTCCCTATAAATGGCCACACGATAAATTAATTAGCATATTGGCACTGCTTTGCAGACGAAGTAATAACCTTAGTTTTAGACTTATTTGCTGACAAGACGATGCTGCAGCCTACCCCCTTTATGTAATTCAAAAGTAGGTATATGTATGCTGCGCCCACCCCAAATAAATTGTGATAAGGGTAGGAGAATGATGATGAAGTTTAGTTTCAAGAATTATGAGATTGGTCTTATATACTTTAAGCAAATATGGTAGAGACGATTTAAAAGGCATGTATTTAATCAAACAATTTCCCGTTTTGCTTTATTTAAAATATCATTGAGTCACAGCTCTATGCGCTTCTTTCTGTGAATAATTTCTATTTTAGGGTCCTTAAAATACTAAATAGCCAACTGCGACCAATTTGAGCACTCGCCGGCCGCTGCTGCGGCACCGCTCGCTTCGCTCGCTCAGCTGCGGCACCACTCGCTTCGCTCGCTCGGTTCGCGCGTCGTTTTTCACAGTTGTAACCTAATCAGTTTGATCGAGGTATCCAAGCTACTACTACTAGTAATGCGACTAACTGTGAGGAAAAAGAGGCTCTAATATTTAAAAAAAGTGTACTACCTACATTAGAAGCTCAATAAATATTTCCCGATAAAAAATACGGCTTCTTCCAAGTATAAAATTCAGTGTATGACAGCAAATAAGTATCTCCGTAAAGCTTCGCTAGGCGTCAGCTTTTAACGAAGATGATAGTGTATGTTAATATCATAAGTCTTACGTATTTATTGGTGCCCATCTTATCTCCACTTGTGAGGAGTTATGAGAGCCTGGTACTTTAAGAACCTCTTTGTTGTGCATTATCTTAAAGAGAAAGTTTTGATGCTTTATTTGCAACCTGAAATACTGAATTTATAAACTTACACAAAGATTGTACTCTTATATGTTGTCATCGGGAGTGAAATATCTGGTATTACTCGTATTATTCGGGTTGAGCTGACGCGAGCCGAGCTGTCACTGACCCGATGTTGCTAAGCATTAAGTAGGCCTTTTTGTTAGCTTTTGTGAATACTATATTTAAAAAAAATAAAAAAAATAGCATCATCATCACCATTTCAGCCGAAATGCGTCCACTGCTGGTCAAGCGTCACCTCATCGACCTGTCCTGTACTTTACACCTCCAGCGGATTCCTGCGGATGAAATAAAACGAGCTGCATAAAAATAAAGTCGTCCAGCACATTCTGAACAGTTAACCTCGCTACTATTTCGTTGAATAGCTAATATTTTTACTAAGGCATGAGCGTAGTTCATACTGTTGTGCCAAGACAAGCGAAAAATAGAAACACGAATGTCTGTAGCGCTAAAAAGGCTTGTGAAATCCGAGTTCAAGGAAAAAACGTATTTTTGCTCCATTTATTTCCTTTCAATAACGGAAAACCATATGACCGGAAGATAAGTAAGGCAACAAAAACAACTTAAATAGGTTATTCACTCTATATTTAAGTTTCTTATTTATTAACCTTGATCGAAGAGTAAGGACAAAATAAGCAATAATAAGTATGAGTACCTTACTAATGTGTCATACAAAGGAAGTTAATGGTCGATGACCCTCAACTTGGGGAATTCGTGCGACCTTCAAGCATCAGCAAACCAACTTCAAAATTAAACTTAAACACAGTACCTATTGATCGCAGTTTACTAATGAACGTCTACCTACATAATGGGGAGTCAGTGGACAAACGGAGAGCAGGAGACAAGCTCTTGGTTTTGATGACATACCTTTTTCTTTTTTTTTTTTGGGTGGGACATCATCAAATGACTTCTCCCGCTCTGGGCGGAGCGGAAGGGCGTGTCAGACTCTTACTGACTAAAACCCACCCGTGTTCCTTCCCTTGCCTTGCCAGGGGCCACGGTTTCCCCTTAGTACTACCCGCAACCCCGGTAGGCATCGGCCCTAGCGGACCCCGTCAGTTTTGCTGACATCTCTTTGAGGCGCGCGTGGAACACGACGCGCCATCGACCCGGGCCTGATCCTTATCGGACGGCGAGCTGCCCGTTGCTCTCCATCCGCAAGCCCGCGCCTACGATGGCCGGAAATCTGGATGACATACCTTAGTTTATAATTCTTGAAATATAAAGTTTAAAAATAAATAAAAAAGTAATGTTAATCCTGGTCAATATTCCAGATCTTCTTCTTCTATTCGTGTAGTTAATGACTAACCTGGTATCAGAGTTTAAAAGCCGCCCATGAGCCTCTGATTTAGCTTCACATGCCGTCGAGAAATACCTCTCAGGCTGCCGGTTTCCTCACGAAGTTTTCCTTCACCGGTTTTGAAGCAAGTGATAATTATACAATACGCACATGAATCCGAAAAATCGGAGGTGTGCCTTAGGTTCGAACTCGAGACCGATGACTTGGTATTCTGACGATCACATCACTAGGCTATCACTGCCCGATAAGAATATTCAAGATGGCGCTATCACACTCGGACTCCTTTTTGACCATCCATCTGTCCTAATCTCAAATATTGACATCTGCGTCCAAATGCTGCCTTAGCTGAGTCACTTTCAACAAACCATGCACCTAAACATAACTCTATCAACTTTAACACTTTCGACTCCACCGATTTTCGTCGAGCTCATACGCCGTGCCGCCATACATATTGCAAGTGGACCCTCCGGGAGGGTTCCCGGCATTACGTTTGCCATCGCGGATGGTTAACGGCATTAGGTTTAAAACCGTGTTATAAAACGAAGTGAAATATTGTTTTCTGGGGGTCTTGTCGCTATACGTAGGTTCCAACCTTTTAAATTTTTTGTGAATATTTGTAACCGTGAGCAATAAATTTAAAAAAAATCGTTTTTTTTTTATTTGAAAACCAACGCATATACTAATAAATCTTGTTAAAATATACATCTGATTTAATTTTCACGGTTTATAATGCTGTATTCGCAAAAAAAAAACCTACATTTAAAATGAGGCCTCCGCGAGGGCTCCCGGTATCCCATATGCGACTAGGTGAACCCTCCGGGAGGGCTCCCGGCACTGAACGTGTTAATGGCCATCAGGCTGGTGTTTCTGAAGAAAAGGACGGCAGTGAATTACTCCACTCAGCTAAGAACCGCCAGCAGCCACCACTGCCCTCTACATATTATGTATACCAGCGAGTAATCGCTCGTCGCCGACACGCACTCGCTGCTCGCCAACTCGTTCTTACAACTTGTTCTTCTACTCGCTTCTCGGTAATCGATTACCGATTAAGGAGGTAAAAGCTAATGCAAGTCATCAATAGTGTCATTCAATAACCTTCTACACAATGGGTATACGAGTAGGTACTTTTTATATAAGAAAAATATCCTCCCCGCTGACGTATATAAATAAAACCATCTTCAGGAGAATACAAGTGAGTGACGTCATAAAGGAAGATCACGTTTGAACCTGAGTCATTCCAAAGTAACCTTCTTAAATGGTAAGTAATAGGCATAGGCAATCAAACATACAGTCTTTACCTTGAGCCTTCTAAGTGGATCATCAGGACGTAATATAATACAAGGCGTGAATCCGTGAGAATCCTCTTAAAAAAAATACGATGTAATAAAATTAAGTGTATTTGTGAAGCTGCTAGTGTGTGCTTAAAAGCATTTTGGAGGTCTTTTGAAAATAGCATTCTTGTCTTTAGAGCATAATTTTCCATTTGTAAATCAGCAAACTTGCCATATGTTAGACTGTCTCGTTGGTCTAGTGGTCGCAAGCGCTACTGCTGAGCATGGACTTCGACTCCTAGGTCAGGCAAAGTGTTATTAGGTTTTAATCAGGTATGTGTGCGGGCGGTTGATGGTAATAGGCTCGCCCCCTATTACATGGGACTTACACATAACTGGAGAAATGTGTGTGTACTACAGGTAGCTACACCTCTGCTATCTCTTCGGGAATTACACGCGTAATGTTATAACTCAGTAAGAACCGGCAGACTAGGACCGAGTCGGAGAGGTCAATGTTTAAAAAAAAATACAGAGACTGTTTTTGCCTTTGTAAAATAAGTGTAAAACCATGTTGTATAGGAATACAAGGTGTCTGAATCACACATGTACAATATTTACCCAACTCTTATGACAAGGAGTCCAGTATTTGCAGTCCTGATACTGCTGGCACAAGCACACATTTAATACTGTTAAAACAACTACATAAATATGACGACCATTACCGCATGTTATGCAAAGAGCAAAGACTGCAGGAAGGTTTTGTTATTTGATTATAAACAGGGCTCGTGGATAAATAATAACAGCCGTACGGGTCGATCTTCAAGGTTAAGCACCGCTTACTGAGGTCGGTTCGTAGACCCCTCCGTGCCTTGGAACAGTTGGAGAGCACGCTGGAAACCGTTGGTCCTGACTGCCATTTGTAGATCTTTGACAGTCGTTACGGGTAGTCAGATGCCCTCCCCACTACCGCATTTACATACACGGTAATGAGGATGTAGCGGTTACACCGCCACATACGAACGTACACAAATCCTGCATCGCACAGTTAGAGTTTACCGCGTAAACGACATATATAATATCCGACATCAACTTTCGGGCAGTTGCCCGCCAGACACAACAACCGTCTGGGATCCTCCCTTTTCTAAGGTGGATGAGTGAACTTTACACCCTGTTCCTCATGCCACTAAAAGGATTTCCATGGGTAATGCGCTAAGAGGCCCGTTATTTCAGAGTGGGCAATCTATACTAGTCTTGCCAAGGAGTATCGTGTTACCCAGTAACTGGGTTGTGGAGATCAGATAGTTGCTTCATGTAACATAATAGTATTCAGCTGCATCCGGTTAGACGTGAAGCCAACCTCAATAGAGATGAGAAAAGGCTAGGTAGATGATGAAATAGAGCAAGTAAAAAGTTTGTAAAGATCGTAGCAAATACTCAGCATATTTGCATCCTACAGTTGGCCATTTTGTAAGTCCTTTTGCTACCAAAATTTAACGTCTAAAGCAAAGCGCGATGTTGGATTTTCAGCACTCGGGTCAGCGCCAAAAGTTGAAAATCCAACGGCGCGTCTTTCTTAAGGCATTCATTTAATTGTTAGTGTTTGTGAGCACGGCCGCACGAGTATTAGTTTATAAATGAATGTACGATCAAGGATCAAGTTAGCGCATTGGATTTTCCACCATTAATTTATTCAACAAATTATAAACACATGTAAACTAGTAGGTAAGGTACAGGATTCGTTTTCCTTTTAACCTACAACTATTTAGTTAGGTACCTTTATAGTTTTTAATATGATTATGTATTCGTAAATAATTTATTCTCTTTGTATCGTAACCCGATACTGCGCAAGGTTGATAAGTACCATAATTAGCTGCCTAGCTTTTGCCCAACTATGTTGAGGTCAGCTTTCAGTCTAACCGGATGCAGCTGAATCCTAGTATTTTACCCCCACAACCCAGTTCCTGTGTAACACGATACCTACTGGTAAGACTGGTTGTCAGACTTTCAGACTTGGTTGATAAGATATTTATATTTAATAATAGTTTCTCAGTTTCTATCACCATACTATACGTACCTATTTATGGCAATATTGGTCAATATGAGGTATATTGACCAATATTGCCATTGTGCTTTTTATTTATAATTTTGGCTTCGCAACAAAATCTAAACGAACTATAAGTCAAAATTCCTTAAATAAGTTAATAACTTTTAGTGAAATATTGTTTTAAGTAATAGTCCCACTATTAGTAGCATAGATATCCGATTAGTAGTATTTATAAGTCCCGGACGTTTGAGACGATGAGTCATCGCTCATCGCGAGGCTCAACGGCTCAACGCAACGATCGGGAACACCCAACAGCCGACACGTTTTTTGTCTGCACTAGCGATCCACCCGACTTCGCATGTCTGGTGTATCGCTACGGAAGTGTAGACACTGCATTCTTATTTTATCTTTTGTGAACTTACAGAATGGATAATACTATCGAGCTTTCTTGGGTCCGTACGAAGTTATCACAAAACATGATACAGAGGTATCTAAATAATGTCATCAAGTGATGACTCATCACAACATACGTATCTATTACATGTCTACATTAATATAATCTTGAAAAGATTAAATTAGTAGTACTAAATTAAAAATATCCTAACTAAAATAAATAGATTTCAAATTCAGAGTTAAATGGGGGATGGATAGGAAACTAGTTCAGTTTTTTTTTCGGTGTACTTCAAGTACCGGTACCAAAAATTATCCAACTGTGAATCGGACTCGCACACGAAGCAGGGTTCGGACTACGGTTTTTACTTAGTAAACAAAATCACGTTTCTTGTATTCCTTTATTTTCTAACTTTTTATTATTTGTTGTTATAGCGGCAATTGGAATACTCGTACATAATCTGTGAAAATTTCAAGTGTCTACCTATTACTGTTCATGAGATACAGCCCGCTGACAGACAGACTGACGGACGGACAGCGGAGTCTTAGTAATAGGGTTCTGTTTAGTACAATTCGGGTAGGGAACCCTAAAAATCAAAATACTGCTACTAAGAAGCTTTCTTTAAAATTCCAACAGACAAACTCCCACGATATTTTTTCTTCTAAATTTTAAACAGGAGCGAATCACGATTCACACGGGATTTGTCGGTATTTAGTAGAAGGTGAATGAAAACGATTCCCGATACTGTTTTAAAATAATAAAGACTCAAGTATCAGTTGTGAAGCTTACATTGAGGAAGGAAAGAAATCAATAAAATGAAAGGAAAACTAAAGGTTTTTAAAAGCTTTGATCACGTTTTTCTATCGACAAGAAACCCAATTTTATCCTTGATATGCAAAGTTTCTATGCCACGTTTTAACGCGCAATTAATAAAAAGACTATTGTTGATCAGCGTTTTCCTATTATGAATACCTAGTTTTTAAATAACCTTCGTGAAGATATCGAAGAGGAAAATGGCGGATAAAAGTAATAACAGCCGCACGGGTCGATCGATCAGGTTAAGCTACGCTTGCCGCGGTAGGCCATGGATGGGTAACCATCTTTACATACAACCAAGACCCCTCCGTGCCTCGGAAAGCTCGTTAAACCGTTGCAGTTGTTACGGGTCATCAGAAGACCGAAAGTCTGACAACTAGTCTTACCGTGGTATCGTGTTACCCAGTAACTGGGTTGTGGAGGTCAGGTAGGCAGTCGCTCCATGTGAAATACTGGTATTCAGCTGTATCCGGTTAGACTGGAAGCCGACCCCAACATAGTTGGGAAAAGGCTTGGCAATTGATGATGATGATGATGACAATGGCGGATGAAACCAGACTCTGGCTGTCTGTCAAGTATTTGTACAACCTTTCGTTCTTTCGCAGAATATTCTAGCTGGGTCCTTAGTTATGCTTGCATTGCTGTTCTGCAGAAACAGAATCCTCTACTAGTATTATTATCGTACTAACTTTTTCCAGCGGTATTGCCCGCGTGCATGTGGAAAATTATCCCACGGGAACGTACTACCGGGATACAAAGTACGTCCTAATAAAAGTCATGGTCTACCCATGTGCCAAAGGAGAATGGCAAGAGAATTGTTGATAGAAATATTGAGCGACTCCTTATGACACCATAATAGATTGACATAACTCTCGACCCTATGGTAATATCAGGATAAAAAGTATCCTATATCCTAATCCAGATCATGGTCTACCCATTGGCTAAATTTCATCCAAATCTGCTCAGCCGTTTTAGCGTGAAAGCGTAACAATCAAACTTACTTTCGCATTTACAATATTAGTTATGAAGTTAGAATTTTAGATTCGAATGCTCTATCACTACACTAATGGATTCACGCAAGCGTCCCAAAAAGGTGGGGTCCTCTCTCCACTATTTGGGGGGCTTACGGAAGGCTTCGGAAGAAGTACCATTTATGGTCATCGCTCATTATAGCAGCACGGCTCCGACACGGCAAATAACTTGTCAATCAAGTTAGAACTTTAAGTCAAATATATTAAGGTCTATTTTACGATGGCTAAACAAAATAGTGGACGGCTCGCCGGCAGCGAGCGGCCCGCGAGCCGTCACCCGTTGGGCCGACGCCTGGGTTAAGGCGCGTTGACGACTAGATTTTTCGAGGCGGTGCCGGGGCGCTACCGTGCTGGAGCGGTGCTGTTATAATGGGCGATGACCTTTACTGTACTTATTACTAACATTGCATTATTTACCTTTATTTTCTTACTAGCTTGCCCGCGACTTCGTCTGCGATCCAGGATTAAAATATCCTTCTCCAGGACCCAGGTTAGCTATTTGTCAAATTTCATCCAAATCCGTTCGGCCGTTTTAGCATGAAAGCGTAAGAAACTCACATTCGCATTTATCAATATTAATCAATATTAGTCAGGATTGGACATTAGAAGGGCTGATTTCACCAATTAAACTGAACGCGATCAGCGTGTCTAAAACACGTTCAATAGCTGTCAGTGTCAAAATCGTTATGGAATATTGTACACTGACAGCTCTTGGACGCGTTTAGATGTATTGAACGCGTTCAATTTCATTGATGAAATCCGAAGACAAAAACGCAAAGTTCTTATTTTTGTTTCTTTAAACAAGTAGCAACAGAACGGTTGAGTGGTGATATCATTGAGGCTAAGGATTCGCTCCCCTGCACACATCCTCTCATTCAAGCCAGGTAGATAGATGTGTCGGATATGCGTCGTGGGTTTATTGTTCCTTTGCAGGTAGCATTAGGGCCCTTGTACACGAGCTTCTCACCCGCCTTTTGTTGCTCGGTCAGTCCTCGTGAGTTTGAACTGTTCAAAAACTTGACCGATCAATTGTGTTGGTGTGTGTACCCCTTAGGATTGCGTGAGAACAAGAGCATGCATTGTAAAAAATTGGCCTTTCGTGGAATTTTTGCTTACTCGGAACTTGATTGAACGTTTAGCGACTTAGACTGGCTTATTGGTGACTAGCCCGAATAAACTGGTACGACTTACCAGAAAGTTAAGTAGGTAACTAATTAGATCATATCCGACCATTTTAGAAGGTTAATTTTACTAGGCCATGCCTGCAGAATTCCTTGAAACATTGAACCTTTTTTCCATGGTAAAACCAGATGCTTGTTCCCTGACAGAAAACCACACGGTATAAAAGCGTGTAATAAATCCAAACTGTATGCATTAACATGGTTTCAACGCCACTTTATCATTTAACAGCTAAATTGCCTTAAAATTACCAGGTATGTGGGCAAACATTCTATTTTTCACCGTAGTAGATATTATTAAAAATTCGCAGCAGTATATTAAAATGTTTCGTGAGACACATTTTGCATGTGTTTTGCCTCAGGCAAGAGTGTCCGCTCCACCTCACCTTGCGTGAGGCGTGAGACGGACTTGTGCAGTGTGTTCTCTCCTTTATATGAGGTCAAACTGTATAATTTAGTACGACTAATATTTGTACTTGACTTGTTTGAGATTAAGCTTTTTATTAGTATTTATAGGATGGTGATTAAATTTTTAGTAGCAGGAATGTAGGTTTTTGAACTGTCTGTCTATGTATAGTCCTAAAAAGTATGGCATCCTACGTTAATTACAAGCGTTTAGTGCGTGAAATCCGATGACCAATCAAAGCTATTAATTAACTCCCAAATTAATTGTTAACTCTACCTAATTAGCAATTAATTAAGGGAGACCTTCAGTTAACATTTTATTAGTTCCTTTCAGTACTAGAAACCAAGTAATATCCTCGACATACTGGCTTTTCCACTAAACGAAACCTGGTAGAGATTTCATACTGCCTTGTGACGTAGCGAACCCCCACTTTCCAACTTTAATGAGTTTTATCTAAACCATTTTTTATTAATATGATACGGCAAAAATTACGGGTCTAATACTTTTTTAATAGCTGACTGACGTATTAAAAAGTTTTTTTTTCTGTCAATAAGGATGTTGACTGGACTGACTGTCTGGCACTTGTCAGCCATACGCTGCCTCTAGCGATTGCTTGAGGCACGGAGTGATCTTGATGGGTAAGAGGCAACTACTTTTATAATAAAAGAAAACACAGTAAGTATCTAGTTAGTTAGGCCTAAAAATATTAAGTCAAAATACTTCTACTGACCAGTACATACAATCCCACCAAGGTTACAAGAAGTGGGGTAGCAGGTTGAGTGGTCGTCCCGCCTCAGTGCGCCGGCGCATCGTCTCGACACACTTGAGCGTCGCCCTCCACTTCCTGCGACCTGAGGCGAGGGCCGAAGGGACTGATTGTCATGTGTGCGCCCTACTTAACCTGATATTTTGAATGAAAATAATATGATTAGAGTAAGAAAAGTGTTCATTTACAAAGACCATTGCAGTTGTGCTAAACCCTGTGAAATTAGAATTCGAGCTTTTGAACTTTCACCAAAGATTGAATGAACTAGTATTGACAAACCTTGATATAAGAAATTATGTAGTTAACTACTACAGCTGCTACAATATAAGGACACAAAATAAAAATAAAGAAATGCTGCAACGGAATACATTTTGATACTCAAATTAATTGTGACTGCACAGTACCTACTAGTTCACAAATCAAATCACAATTTCTTTTACAATTCGATCAAAAATTTCAATTAATCTTCAATCATGATTATGGTGTATTACGGCCTGATGGGGTATTTGAAAGCTTTCCATCGTTTGGCATGACTCGCTCGACAACCAATTACTGTAATTGAAGACATCGACCATATGCCGTTACCTTGTTATGACGGCTGGTCTAGACACCTCTAAGTTTTATAATAAGAATACTAACTTGAAACTTCGGTATTACTTTGTCTTGTTCTTCAAAGTCACCGGTATCGAACATTATACGGTAAAACTTGGTTAAATGGGACCTGGATAAGTCAGAAACACCCATAGCTGGAATGCATGCTGAGATCCCGACACCTTAGCACTGAATTACCTCTGTTAGTGGACAAAACAAACCTCTATATCTGGGATTAGTTCTTTCCATTTTATCGTCATAATTAGCTCTATAATTGAGACAGCGAGTGTATTTTATCTCTTTTACTGAGACTATATTTCAAACAACAGTTTTCCTAAATTGTTTTCTTTGAATTTTATTGGTATTGAACTTTATAACTGAAATAACGTCTATTCTCACCTCTATTAATGGAACCCTCTGTAAATGAAACAGATAATTTATACCTGTACATCAGAGACACTAGGTACTTACCTAGAGTCTCTGATATACAGGAATAAATTATAATACCTCTTTAAGTGACAGATTTTTACAGGTCCCTTAAACTCCCAGTTATCCAGGTTTCACTGTATTTGCTTTTGTCTATTAATTAAAGATGTCTAATATTGATACGGACTCTTTAAAATTTTGTTAGTTAACTAGTTCGGTAAAAATTTATGACAAAGTTGTTGAATAGATGCTCCCATAGATAGGTACTGAATAAATTAACAGGCTTGGTTTGACATAAGATCTCACATGTTTTTGCGGTAGAAGAACTGCGTTGCGAGACTTGCATCTTTTTAGATGTTATGTGTTTGATAGGATTACTTTGTCTGTGATTACTCTTTAGAGGTATGAGGAACACGGTGTAAAGTTCACTCATCCTCATTTGAAAAGGGAGGATCCTCCGACCAGACGGGTGTTATGTCTGGCGGGCAACTGCCCGTAAGTTGATTTCGGATAATATTATCTATGTTTTTCGCTCGGTAAACTCTAACTGCGCGATGCAGGAATTGAGTGACGTCATGTCTTCGCTACGTAGTTCGTATGTGGCGGTGTAACCACTACAACTCTGTGTGCTTCAAAGTCACTTGATAGAATATATTAATAATATGTATATTCGCAGTGATAGCCTAGTGGTGTGATCATCAGACTGCCAACCCATAGGTCTCGAGTTCGAACCCAAGGCACACACCTCAGACTTTTTGGATTCATGTGCGTATTGTATAATAATCACTTGCTTTAAAAACGGTGAAGGAAAGCATCGTGAGGAAACCGGCATGCCTGAGAGATATTTCTCGACGGTATATGAAGCCAAGTCAGAGGCTCATGGGTAGCTTTAAAACTCTGACACCAGGTTAGTCACTAACCACACGAAAAGAAGAAGAAGACCAGTATAGAATATGATATTTACTGTTGTTGTGCTTTATATTTCGGTAAAACCCAGGTATGTATGAGAATTAACTTCATCATCGAACAACCTTTGCTTAACTATGTCTGGTGGATTCCCATCTAACAAATAGAGCCGAGCTGTGTGAAGACAAGATGGCCTTAGGCTGCCTATCCACTGAAGCGGAGAGGAGAGGAGCGGAGCGGAGATGTGCCAATATTAACCAATACAATCGCACCTCTGGTGAGGAGTTTAGATTCTATTGGTTAATATTGGCACATCTCCGCTCCGCTCCTCTCCTCTCCTCTTCTCTCCGCTCCAGTGGACAGGCAGCCTTATGCTTGGATTAGCATCATTTTTATCTATGTCGCTTCTGTACCATATTCCCCTGTAAATTGCGAGGGCTGGCTCTTGTGATACATGAACACCTAGTACAAGAGACACTGACAGATGTTTGTGACTTTGAAGTATAAATAAATTCGAAAATTATAAAAAAACAGCATTTTAATATTTGTCTTTCTTTTGATTGTAGTTGAGAGCAGTGGTGGCCCAGTGGTAACGGCCGCGGCTTACGAGTTGTATGTCGTAGGTTCGAAGCCTGACAGGCGCTTTACTTTGTGTAAATTATATCATCACCAGTGCTCGCAAAATGGTAAACGAAAATATCGTGAGGAAACCAGCATGTCCTACAACCAAAAATTCGAAAACACGTGTCATCTACCAACCCGCATTGGGCCCGCGTGGTGGATTACGGCCCACTCCCTGAGAGGAGACCTGTGTCCCAGCAGTGGCAACATTATAAACCGATTATTATAGTACCAGGAAGTCTACATAGACTCAATTAAAAAGAATTTGACATAATATTATTATTATCTATGAACTATCCAGATTGTTTTATCTCATAGATTATATACCAAACAATAACACAAAAATATTCTTTGCTTCAACAAATTCTTGGTCAATTGTTATGTTTCTCATTATCATTGTTATAATACCAATGTATTATTTATTTATCGTATCGAAAACAAAGGGAATATTACAATGGTTTTTTTTTTAAATCTTAATAATGGTGGACTTGGAAGTAAAACAGGGTAAATTCGTCGACACGTGTCAGATCAAGAATGCGAGCTATCTCTTTTGTGTGACCTATCCATATAAATACAGGAAAATTTCGTTCAGGGGCAAAATGTCCAATCCTTGTAGCGCTTTGATGAGTTATTTAACTTTGCTACATTCTCAAAGATTGGAGAGTTGGACATTTTGGGAATTGGACATTTTGACAGTTGGACATTTTGAAAATTTTTCATATTTTTCATTTGGACATTTTGACACCCTTGGTTGGACATTTTGCCCCTGAACAGAAAAAATTATCAAGTAAGATTGGTCTCTTAAATCAATCTTTGCATTTTACATGATGGCCTACACCTATATTCTAGTTTATCTAACGACTAGCTTTAGCAGCGACTTCGCCCTCGTGGATTTCGGAAAATATCCCACGAGAACGTACTACCGGGATTAAAAGTACAGTTCGCGTCAAATAACTTTGCCGCTCTGAAGTTAGGTTGCGCATGCGCGCTGGCATGCGCACTACTGTTTTTGAAGGCAGATTGACTACTGCGCAGTCATTTGTAGCCTACTTCAGAGCGGCAAAGTTATTTGACGCGAACTGTACCCTTTGTGTTAATCCAGGCTATAAAGTATTTGTGTGCCATCCGTTCAGCCGTTTTTGTGCCGGAACGTACGTCCAGACAAACGGACAAAAATTCTAAGAACTATATTTTCGGCATCAGACTCGTTTATGACTTCGTTACAATTTTATTATACGGGGTGGCAGGTACATCGACGCACAACCTGTTGCAATGGATTCAGTACATGATTCTGGACCACCCTGCGTTGAAATTTTTCGACAGTTATGAAAAAAGAATCGGCTACCTACGTGGCCAGTATGGAACAGCAAATTCCAGAATCATGTACTAAATTCATGGTTTCAGGTTCCACGTCGATGTCCTGCCACCCTGTATTTATAGATTGTCTGAAAAAATCCTGAAAGTAGACCTTGTATAGTTTGTCACATGAGACCGGTACTTGTTATTTCTTAGTAGTTGCGCCCCGCGGTTTCACCCGCATAACTCTCGACGCCGCCGTGGGAATATCGAGATAAAAAGTATCCTATGTCCTAATCCCATGTGCCATATTTCATCCAAATCCATTCAGCCGTTTTAGCGTAAAAGCGTAACAAATAAACAAACACAGTCAATTTCGGATTTATTAAAATTAGTTAGGATTATTATTTCCTGTTATCAAATCTAATGTAACGTGTTTACAAATAATTTACAATATACATACAAGACAATTATCGACAGTGTTTATAACAATTTAATTAATCCATGCCGTGTTTTCAAACAAACATGATAAAAAGCTGACAAAAAACAAAGGCAAACCCAAGAAAAAACATTAAAAAAAAGTACCAAAACCTGAAATCCTCCTCAAAAAAAAGGTGCAAAATTGTGATCTGATGATATCACAAAAAGCTAAAGGAAGCACCGAGCTTCGTGTCGTCGTCGGTATAAGCGCTACGCGGCGTAACACCTCAGTTCCGAGTATTCCCGAGACTTTGCGGAGCGATAAGCTCATACTTACCTGCCTGAGCGAGCTTTTGCAACCGACTGTTAGCCGGACGAATTGAAAAGCTCTCTGAGCTTTGATTTGCTCGTTCTGTCTCTCAGCATTGTTTAGAATGTGTTTGTATCGAGATGGATTTTCTATGTTGGGTTTTTATTAATTAATAATATTTAAAAGTGGTCTTTAGATTAAATGTTTTTGAACTATTGAACTTACGAAAAGTTACTAACTTAGACAAAGAAATCATACATAAATAACAAAAAGATTCTAATTATATCATTGGAAGGATGGATTAAATAACTCTTATATTAATAAAAATCCATATGTAACCGAATATTTTAGCTTATCTACAGAAATGCACTGTTACTTATCTGTATCCTAAGCGACACACATTTATTGCACGTTTGAGTTGCGTCGTAAACAAGCAGGTGGCTCTAACCACACAATAATTCTCTCTCTTCTCTAATAATTGGCTCTTTGCCACATATAAGTACCACCCACTACGAAAAGGAAGTGGTCTTAAAGCAATGGACTTGAGATCATAAGGAACGCACGGATACTGAAAAATGAAACTTCTTAATTATTTTCAGTTCAGGAATTGTTGTAATCACGTTTCTTAGAATTACGTACCTATCAATTACAATAGCCAGAATTAATTATAAATACGTAACGGATATTGTTTTTCCGTATTAAAAACTTATTGAAAGTTCGGCTTGCAGCGACCTTGCCGTTTTTTTAACGCCTTCGTTTTTAACTAATTAGAAAGGATTTGTTCAGAGGCTACTTAAATAAACTATACGGATTTAGAATAACTTCTTTCTATGTTCGTTGAACCGTGAAATAATCTCTAATTATGGATATAAGCGATTAAGCAATTTTCCAAAAATAGCTTTGCTTTTGAAACTCTGTATTTTGACATGAAACTACTCTATGGTACGAAAAAAAATCACTATGTGAATGCTTCGGATATGAAAAATGACAAATCTCTAAGACTTTCTTGAGTTCAAATTAAATTACCGATTTAAAATCCGTGACAGAAAATTGTGAACTAAAATACTGTAAAATATTTATAAAAAACCACCGGCCCTACAAAACAAAAGCTGCCAACAAAACGTCCCCTACGCACGTGCCCTATTTCAAAACAATCCAACCTGTCCCTCAAGGAGTCAAGATATCAAGCTCGTCATCAAAAGGAAGCGGAAAAGGGAAAAAACCAATCGTTGGGGTGCAGGCTATACAACTTGGTTGGGTAACAGGTGCCGCTGTGCGCCTGCACGTGACACGACGCCATTCGCGCGCGCGCCGCCATAGCCGCCGCTTCGAAAATCGAACGCGGAACCTCCAACCGTTATTTTTCAAATATTTAAATTCGAAGTGCTGTGCAACGAACATTTCACTGAGGATTTTGTGCCAGTGTTGGTTATTTTGTGTGGTACTTTTTTGTACAGGTTTGTTGATTTTTTATTTATATTTTTTGTTAAATAATTAAAAATCATTAAGTTATCAATTTAAATATTTTTATTAAAAGGTATTGCCGATTAAAAATATTCAAACGATAGAATAAAAATATCTTGAAAGTGATTTTTCTCAAAGCATCTGAATTTCTTAGGAAAAGATTTCAACGAGCAAGCATCGTAAGCTGTCATAAGCTTTGCCTCAGACGTTTGCCAACGGAAACAGAAGTGTTCTAATAACAATACTTATGTATTTAATGGACGGATTATACGAGTGATAACGACGGATTTATGATCAAATTATTATTATTACACTATTATGTAACGTTTGGGTTAAGTAGTCAACTGATGAATTGGATACAACGATATTTCTTCGACCTTTTACTTTGCGCAAATGCGAGTGTGGAGTGGTTTTTTATTCGAGTATATTTTTATCTTATTGAAACTATTGTTTTTTCTTTTTAAGTATTTTTTGACATAAGTTTCGTATCTAGTTTTTTTTTTAAAGCCACTTAAGAAAGGTTTCGAAAAACTCGTTATATAGGTCCCAAAACATGACATCATAGCATTATGTTCCTGCACCTGATCAAATCAGCTATTAACCCCTCCCAGCCAGCTTACTTAGCTAAGTATGCGCGTACACGGAAAGGTTCACAGCAATGGTTGAACGGGACAGGACTTGAACCCGTGACCATTTGATCGCTGGTCAATGCCTTCAGCGCAGGACTGTTGCCTGTAATGTATTCTTGTGTTCACGTCTGGTTATTATTTTTACTTTGTAGCTCTTTTAACCGAGTATCAGATTTAAAACTGCATAGTTTAAAATCTCGCACGAGGATTTTAACCTGGGAAGTATGGGTTTTATTGGTTCGATTCTTTTTAAATGGGGATTCAGAAACTGTTTTCTTTGAAACGCTCAATAAGATATGCGGAAACATAACAACGTCTTTTGTCAAGATCCTTAAAGATTTTTCAAAAGGATTTTTTATATTAATACGTAAATGGATACGTAGGTATTCATAAATTACAAAGTAACAAGATTAACTTTTTTAGGACGCTAAACGGTAAGCCGTGACCGAGGATCACGCTTGTACACAAGGCTCTCGTTATTTACCATTTATATAAGTAATAATTACAATATTTACGTATATTATCTACTTATGTAATATATATGGTAGCACGAAGTTGTAGTGTATTAAGAAATAATATGAATATGATAACATTTTAGTTGCAACAGTATAATTAGATTATGTTACCTAGAAAACTTGTACAATTGTGTTCTTTTGAAATAAGAACTCGACTACTAAAGCAACAACATAAATATTAAAAAAAAGAATGCAATAATTTTGACAGCAAGAAACCAGAGAGTATTCGATTGAACTTCTTAAAAGTTTCGTCATTACGTCATTAACTAACGGTTTAGGAATCAGTCGACACGTTCAGCTAAAGTATTTGGATAAGTCGATGGCGCAACTACTACTCGAAAGCAAAATGTCAAACCGAAAGAAGTAATCATCTCGCATTATCCATTTTTAAACATGGATGAAACACTGAATAATAAAAAAGAGAACTCACTTAAGAATAAAACGTTATTCTTATTGAAATTGCAAAACCAATAATTCTTCCAAGTGACAAACACGGCGACGACACGACTAACACAAACTCAGCTATTTTCAACTTTATAGATATAAACATAAAAACTCACGTAATACTAGTAAATATCTAATAACAAAACAAGCAACACAGCATATTAATATTCCAAATGATTGATGATTTAAATCATTAACAAGCTCACGGATATAATACAGCGGGGAAAGGCAAATCAATCTGTCGGTCGACTCACATTTGACAAGTTTGGGTGAGAGTGGTTATATCACAGTTAATAAGTACGTACAGAAACCTCCAGCGGTGTCAGTCATAGCTAATACGATGATTTGGCAAAGATATTCGAGATAAGTGTAAGAGCTAATAAGATTAATAAGACTATGATAAGTGAAAAAGCAGTAGAACTAAATAAGTTACGTGAAAACCGCAGCGAGCGAGGTCGACTTGGAATCAACATGATGGATTAAAAAAAGATGAAATACTTAGTTGAGATTTCCAGCATGTGGCCTCTTCAAGGGCTTGGCTCTCAAAAAAAAAATCTGTAATTTTAATTTTCACAGACTCACAAAACATTAAAACTCTCTTAGTTTATAATTTTGTCGATAGTCGATAGGTATAAAGCTAACACGTTTCTCATTCAAATTAATATTAAGGATAAATAAATACGACAAATAAGGCAAAAAGCCGCTGCTGTACCAGCTATAATAAAATTTTAATACATCGACAAATAAAAGACTAAATAAGAATGTGAATAAAGATAATTTTATAACATCCACTAAACACAATCCACCATAAAATGAAGGTCAAGCTGCAACAGTGTTTGAACTTCAAGAACCAGTTCCATCTTTTGGTGCAAAAGTTTCCATACCTTATAAAATTTTGTCTGGAACAAAACTTCTGATAAATAAATCATATATATTGATTGCGATATATACAGGGTGTTAAAGTAATTGCGTGCCATAGCTTAGGGGTAGGTTCAGTATCGATAAAGAAAACTAGGAAAAATAAAAAAATAAATCCAGAAAAAAAAATTAAAAAAGAAAACAAAAAAAAATTGCAAGGTCAACCTAACTTAGTTTGGAATCAGGTATTTACAATTATTAAAAATCAACTTATTTACTCATGTTTTAAGTTGATTTGATTGTTATTTTAAGTTAGTAGGTACAAAATTAGGTTGACCTAGCAATTTTTTTTAAATGTTTTTTTTAAAATAATTCTTCTGGATTATTTTTTTATTTTTCCTAGTTTCTTTTATCGATACTGAACCTACCCCTAAGCTATGGCATGCAATTAGTTTAACACCCTGTATAAGAGTTTATTAACTAAGCTGTGAATTAATAGAGAACTACAGATAGTGAAGAAAAATAAAACTTTTAGTTAGATACTATGAACAGTGGCGTGTTGCTAAAAGCCAACTCCCACGGTGCGCCATATCGCGGACGCGCACCAGCCCGCACGAGGACGCACCGCCACGCACGCGTTCAACGCGCGTCTGCGCTACCACGCACGCTAGGTTTCCCACGGTGCGTCGTGCGCGTGCGTCCGCGATATGGCGCACCGTGGGAGGGCGGCTTAACAGACGCAATTCATTTTCGCGATGTTAACAAGTCAGTATAATTTAATGTAGTTTTTGTGAAATAAAACACATTAATCAATTAGTATTTATCAAAGCTCTAAGAGTACTTTAGAACTTACTTCCAAGTGGATTAAAGGATTTATTCTTGTTCAAGTTTTTTCTTCTACTTCTCTGTATTCATGCTGGTCTTTATCACTTTAGTTTTATACTAAACTGATTATCTCTACCGCAACTATTTCTCAAGTATATCTCCGGATCAAATTAGGAGCTCAAAAAAAGATAGAATCAACGACCTCTGCTCATTAGTGTTAGCTTTAATCTTCTTCTACTACAAACCAAGGTTAGTGTAGAAAAACATATAAATCGTCTTGGCGGTCAAATTTCGAAATTGTTAATAATATTCGCAGATAATCTAAAAAAACTTCGTCAATCTCAATTTTTGAACAAACTGGACGATATTTTGCATTTAGTGTTTCTACCAATACAACACACCAAAATATCTTGTAAACTGTTTAGCATATCTATATGTTAATGTGAAATTGAACTATTTCTACATAATGGTTCTATAGCATAGAGACTCCTTATTGTGTACAAGATATCAACTTGACTCATGGCATTATTTTAAAACAATGGATTCCTGTTCTATCTTGTTTTAGCGATTCCAAAAATGCTTTTACTCACCACCTTTTTAGCTTTAATTCGTTTAAAAGCTTGTACAACAGGGAGAATGGCATCTAATCGCAACCCCATAGTAACATTGTGCTCACCCACCCCATAATTTCTCATTTCCTGTATTGATATAACAACTGGTAAAATTCATCACCTTTTCTCTCCATAAACACATTTGCATATTAATATATAGTCTCGCCAGGTTCTACTTTAGTTATTTTATATGTGTTATGATTGTGAGTGCTATTTTTCTCTGTATGTGTAGGTCCATTAGTCTTAGTATTTATTTCTTCTTTACGATTTGCCACCTTTTCTGATTCTTCAACAAAAGTTTGCTCTATGTCAGTCAACTCTAAGTACCGAAACTATCAATACTATACGATTTTCAAAAAATATATCGCTGGATTCTTCACTTGATCTGAAAGTAATCTACCTATACGTTAGTGCCTCAAACTTCTTACTTTTTTCTTTATCGTACGTAATTTCTCACTCGCCTTGCCAACTCTCAACCATTGGTACAAACCTTTCCAATACTTCCCTTTTTGTAAGTCCTCGGTCTCAAGCCTGCCTTATTCCCAATGCTGTATTTACAAACACCGCCCGTGCTCTCGTCACGGGGTGCGACAAGAACGGGAACAGTGTGCGAGTGAGACGCAACATGTTTCGGCTGTAGTGCTACTTGCAAGCGTGCACTATGCGTTTTTGCGGCTGCATTTCTGCAATTTTGCGCGTGGTGTAAGGTGGAAGAGGTATATCTTTATTTATGCTATCCCTGGACTGGTAATACTTCACCCTTTTCTGGTAACACAACAAACCATCCGGGGGAAACGAGGATCATAACTTCTTACAGGATTTTCTTAGGTTTAAACACGCATAACTTACTTTTTGACACCCGGTTTTTAAAAGCATTATAAAGTCTCTGATCATTAAGTAAATCTACTGTCCCATCTTATGACAACAGCTCTGATAAGACTGAATTCAATAGGCTTTTAGCATCTGAAAATAAATCAGTATCAGGAAGCCTTTGAAGGAAAACATCGTGAGGAAACCGGCATGTAGAACCAAACATTCGAAGACATGTAACGTCCTCCAACCTGCACTGGGCCCGCGTGATAACTTACAGCTCACTCCCTCTCACACAGAGGAGGCCTGTGTCCCAGCAGTGGGAACATTAATAGGCTGATTATGTAGGAAGCCATACCCCGGCTCCCGCTGCCTCCTATAACTTGCGGGCGAGCATTAGACAAAAGCGGGCGGTCGGCCTTCGAGCGACCGGTTGCCGGCCGCTTACTTTCGTATTGCAGCCGCCAAGCCGCACTATTCAATTATTGCTCCAAATCGCACGCAGATATCTTTGGCGACGTTTACCTGATTTTAAGTAATAGATAACTTTGTATTACAGCTAGGAAGTAAAGTGACATAGAATTAGGTGTTTTAGAAATTCTGATGACAGTTTTGAAAGGATTCATTGGATGAAGATCTAACGAGCAAGTTCAAAAAAAAAACTTTTCATTTATATATGCATTTAGAGAGTAGTGGTAGCCCAGTGGTAACTGCCCCGACTTACGAGTTGTAGGTCGTAGGTTCGAAACCAGGCAGGCGTTTTACTTGTGTAAATCATTTCATCACCACTGCTCTCAAAACGATAAAGGAAAACATGGTGAGGAAACCGGCATGTCTTAGAACCAAATATTCGAAGACATGTGACATCTACCAACCCGCAGTGGGCCCGCGTGGTGGATTACGGCCCACTTCCTCTCAAAGAGAGGAGGCCTGTGTCCCAGCAGTGGGAACATTATAGGCTGATAGTGATTATGCTTGTAGGCATTTAACAACATTCTCAACGTATTTAAGTTCATTCTATCACCACAAAGTTGATTGATCTTATGAGTAACTTTTAAATCTTGAAATTCATACATAATTATAATTAATCTTATAAAATTGTCGCTCTACAATTTGATAATCAATCCCTTAACTTTCTAGTAATCACTCAAAACGACTAAACTTAAGACTGAACTTGGTACACGAAGAACCGCATTCGTTATACACTTATAGGTACTACGGGTCATCTTACGAACTACGGCTCACCGAATGATTTCGAAGCTGACGTCACTCTCAAATTCATTCGGATGACTTGGACCTTTAAAGATTTCTGACAAGATTTGAATGAGTCACAGCAAATCCCAGGTTTTTTTGCCAAAACTTATTAAAAAAAAATTAACAGTTTCTCATGTTAGATGAGTCAGGAAATAACAAAGATTCTCATGTTAGATGAGTCAGGAAATAACAAAGATTAATTATAATATTAAGATCTTCTAAAAGTTAGTCACTTAAAGAGCAGTCAACTTTGTGGTAATACAATGAACTTTAAGAAGGTATACTTTGAGAATATTGTTAATTTTTTATAAGTAGGTACAAATGTTAAGAATATTTTGAGATGATTTAAAGGTCATACAACTAACTAAAACTGTAGATATAATCTGACTTATTCATTAATAGGTCTTACACCTACTTGCACAACTCAGAAAAATTTAAACATTAGTGCTCTCTGCACACTGTGCCTAAACATGCATTAAAATGTAATTCTACGAGTATATCAGCTGTCAATGTCAATGATCCAATTGACCGAACGAACATTATTGGCAGAAATATAAATACATATAGAATATAGTCTTCATGGTAGTAATTATTCCTAAGGAATTTACATACAAAAGCCCTAACCGAGACCGAAATATCATGAACTTAATGCTGATTAATGATCGTTCAAGGGAAAATTCAATTGCTGGGACTCATCCCGCCATCCTTTCTAGAATACATGATGAATAGCTCCGTGGGAATGTAGACTAAGAAGTAATTACAGGTCATAATAGATACAATGACTGATGACGCCGTTCTACGTATCGGAGATTTTTGTAGCGTAAAATGTAATAAACATGAGAATTAAAATGTAATTGAACTGTTCTCATGAGAAAAATATGTAGTCATTGTCAAAAACAATTAAAATGCAATTAAAACTTTGAAGGACATTAAACGCATAACTTCTATTGCGCCTCGTTCACTGCAGGGTAACTCGCGAAATTCATATTTTCTTACGTTTTTTGCAATTTGTAGGTCATTATCAAGTCATCTAGTTGTATGTTGATCTGAATACTTATAATTCGTGACCGTAACAAATATGTGTTTATACAGGGTGGCAGGGACATCGACGCGAAGCCGGTTACCACGGATTCAGTACATGATTCTGAACCCCCTTGCGTTGAAACTTTTCGTCGGTTAATAAAAAAAATATCAGCTGTTCCATACATTTTGACCGCGTAGGTATTGCACTTTACTTTCGAAACAGCTGATAAAAAAAAAAATAACCGACGAAAAATTTCAACGCAGCGGGGTTCAGAATGATGTACTGAATCCATGGTAACCGGCTTCGCGTCTATGTCTCTGCCACCCTGTATATATACTTAATATTCAAAATCATCAATACAACTGTCTAACTTTATATTTGTCAAGTAGACATATTGGGGTTTATTTATAAAGTTTGCTTAAAGTTAAGTGACGTTCAAACGTCAAAAATGTATGGTTAAACAGTTGCTAATCATTACTTAACTTTAAGTAACGTTTATAAATAAACCCGTAAATCATTAGTTGCTTATACCTTATTGAATGAATACCTTTCATGATATACTCGTATCATGACATTTGAGGCCAATTCTAACATAAGGAGTTGTGTTGCTGATTGTAATGACTATAATTCTGTAAAAACATATTTTGTTACGGTCGCGAATCATATTTTAATTAATTAATCACATTTAATCAACATTCAACCTGACACTGACCTGAAAATTTGAATTTCGCGGGCTACCCTGGCGCATCCCCCTTAATACCACGTTCTGTTTCAACAAAAATTCTAAATCTAACGTGTGCTAGGAAAACCTGTTCCTTAAGTCAATGTTATATACGCCCAACTTTTACTTTTCATTAAACAAAAATAATATTTTTCTTTATTTCAATCGAGTCTTGTAGTTATCAAAGGCAAGTATTCAATACAGTCTATTCATTTCTAAAATCACTCTACAGAATTTGACCAACCACCACCATTTGATTTGTTACAACCTTACTCTAAAAAGCAGGCTGAATGTGGCTTGCCTTTGCCTCGCGGTCGTTCTAACAAGTATGCTGATTGAATCACGTTGAGTTCGCCGTTTCTTGTGCAATTGCTCTAGTTTTTAGCTTTTCTCACTTAGCACCTTATTTGTACGAACCTTCGAACCTTTACATGTATTGATAGATAGATCGGTCATAAGAACAAACGATGCATTGTTGCAAAATATTCATTTTACTTTTCATTCTGAAGAAATTCTAAGGCGGGCAGAGTATCTTTAATTTTATCTCAAGTTTTCGAGTCATAAAGCAATTTAAAGTGGTTTATGGTGTTGTTTTTTTTTTTTTTTTTTTTATTAGCATATAATGATTTATTTTAAGTCCTCCTATATAAAAACCATCATTTATACTTGACACTATGTTAGACTACAATCCAACCAAACATGTTTTATGATGACTCTCTCAAAATTCTTTCAAACTTTTGCATGCAATGAAAAATTTCGTAGCCTTTTTGAGACACATTTATGTCATTTTCATTTTGGTGTACTACTAACTTAG
This sequence comes from Conistra vaccinii, assembly GCA_948150665.1. Taxonomy (NCBI): domain Eukaryota; kingdom Metazoa; phylum Arthropoda; class Insecta; order Lepidoptera; family Noctuidae; genus Conistra; species Conistra vaccinii. The sequence goes on along the minus strand of OX411317.1, from coordinate 8,352,825 downwards.
GATTCCCATAACGACCAGGTTTTTTTTTTTAATGTTTTTCGCACTTACTTCTCTCTGGCAGGTTTGTTTAATAACTATGGTCACGTGATACGTGAAAAACAACTTTTTACTTCATCTAAGGTGAAAAGCAGTTCTATAAAAATCAATTAAAGCGTAGATACCTTCCGTAGATCATATAGTATTTAAATAAAGACCACACTCGTAAGTTTTCTAACATCATTTGAATGATTGCGCTTTAAGAGTTATAAAAACATAGATTTATTGTGCAGCTTTAGACGACATCGTAGTACGGAATCTCGTAATTCTACATTACTACGTCTCTCATAGATTTCTATAGATATTTCCTTGTAATAAAATTTATAGTCTATGGCAATTGCATAGACATGACACTTATTAGCAATTAATGTTATGTTTAATCGATACGGAAATATTGTGTTTGATTGTTTATTTATTTATTTAAATACATAAATATAAAGTTACAATAAAGTTAAAGTTACAGCCTATCTAGACCGTTTAGTCCACTCTCGCCCCCTCGACCCCCAATAAATAATGTGTCCACTGGACCCCTAACTATAGTTTATTCTCGACCCTTGGGGGTCGAGAGTGGATTTTATTTTCCAGCCAAGTTTTAGTTTCCTCTCGACCCCCAAAGTACAGTCATCAGTCTACCTTATAGTTGCATACTATTTAACTAAAATACCCTCAATATAATTTACCGAGCGAGCATTTTTTTGACTGAAAAAAAAGTAGCTCATCGCCACGAAGACACGAATTTGTATTACTTAAATCATTTGCGTTTTAGTAGTTATCAAATGATTGGTGCATGCACAATTTCTATGTCTAATAGATATACCGACTAAGTACAAGTGATAATAGGGCGCATTTAAAATTTAAAATTTCCCACAGAGGAGGACGTGTACTGCTTCTGGCAGGACATCAATACCACGTCAAAAAAAAACATGAGGGGCAGTCTTTGGGGACTGCCGATGGAAGTGAAAACAGTATCCTATAATATTATGTTAAACGTGGTAATAACATGTCTGTCTGCCTCATCCAAATCCTATTAGTAGCATAACATAATGATTGAATACTATCGTGAATTCATGCAGGCCTAGTACTTTTTGTTAGGTTACTGCTCAGAAATTGTGCACAGCGTCTAATGATTAAAATATTATCTTGAATTCATGCAAGCCTGGTACTTTTTGTTAGGTTACTAACAAATTCTAGTCTCCCTCCGTCTTACGAATTTTCGACTGGTCACGTACCCTGTCGCGAGTTTTAAAAAAAATTCCCATCCCAAAAAACTGCACAACGCCGCTAAAGAAGTTTTCACTTCAATAATTTCAAAAACGGAATATCATATTGGCGGTGGTATTAATTGATCGTAATTTTTTTTTAATATCAGTTTCCGAATTTTGCCATTAGTAGCTGTAGCTTACTGTACCAAAATATTAATTTTAGGTAGTTACCGAACTAGGGGTTGAAAGTGGACGAGCTAAGGCGTCCTTTGTATGAAAATTCAGTTTCGACCCCTGGGGGTCGAGTATGAACTATGTTTAAGGGTTGAGTGGAAACAAATAAACAAATCTTTTTTTAGGGGTCGAGGGGTCGTGAGTGGACTAAACGATCTAGACGCGGTCCTAAACTTTTTTTTCTGATTATATAATTATCGAGGTAGGTATAAAGTTACCCTTGGTACACAATGGGTACCATTTGAAGTTTAATTTCAATGACTCGATCTTCTACATTACCTATTAGGTACCTATTTCGATAAATTATGCAAGTTTCATTAGAAAAAACTGATATTCCAACACTCAATCGATTACTGGTTTGTAGAACTTGTTATCACAAAAAAGGCGCTGGAACTCAATATTACCTATAAAAACAAGAAATAAGCGATTGGCTAATACTTCAAAAATGTCTTAGGTGAGATTTTAGATATCTACTTATTTTTTGTTATAAAAAACTACTTCAAATCTTCAAAATAATCATAGTGCGGCACTTGCATTCGGCAGTGAAAATATCTTGTGGCATATCGAAGCAAATAATAATGTATTACACTCGATTATTTTATTATTTATGATTTTGACATTATTAAATTGATTTTGACATTATTAATATTGATTTTGACATTATTGTTAATGATTTTGACATTATTAGTAATTATGTATTACCAAAATTTGCCAAACGTATGTACGTACTAACACTAGTGTTTAAGCTATGTATGTAATTACTAATTACTAAGTAATAGGATTTTAAGATTTGTAAAAAAAAGGTTTTTTTTAAATTAAACTATTTAGATTTAAGAAACGACTTTCAAGACAGTAGGTACTATGCATTATTTTACCTTCTTTTAATTCCTAAATTCAGACCTTTTTTGATTAATTACAGTAAAAAATCTCATGAAGAAAATATTTAATGAAAACCAACATTCCAATTTTATCACAGATCAAAGATAACACAGATATCATAATATTAAAAACTAATTACAAAACGCAAAGATACGGCACGCGAGTAATATCTAAAGCTTATCAGTTTTCTCATTTCTTAAGCCATGTCCACACTATTACGTATCTTATAAATTACGTAAAGTTGGTAAATTACGGCAGGTGGCAGCAGTGGGTCAACAGTATCGTGACGAGGACGTCGAGTAGCCATTTGACATTTTAAATTTGGAATCCGTCGGATTGTAGTCTAGTCGTGTATGGCAGTTAGTGACGTAAGGTTGGTAGATAGACGACCTTGCGACTTGCGATTTTTATGTGATACTAACGTGATACTTGATAGAAAGTTTTATTGGACTTTTGGGAAATGGGTTTTTGTAATAGCACTTAGATCGTTGGTACCGATACTACCAACGTTCATGTTCCTCAATGTTGGAGTTGCCTTAAAATCGCACTTGCCTCGCCTTATGAACTGAAAACTTAGCAATATATGAGACGAAGGCATTATCAAGGTTGTCTCTGATTTTATTTATTTATCGAAAACTTCACTAAAGTCACAACGCTAATAAAAATCAAACTCATTGACCAAACATGGTCACAATTAATTTGAACAAGTTTTCCACACAGCTCCTTCATAGTAACTTACCAATTTCGCGTCCCCATTCGTTCAATTATCATGTAAAAATCATTAATTCCAGCAATTTGCCAATCAATTACTTGGTACCTTCGCAACAGCTGCAATTTCGACGCATCAGCGAATCTATAAGCTCATGCATCTAGTTCAAACGCAACCGATTGCTTCGCATCATGTTTGCGACATGGAATTCGTGGTTAGTCGTGCGTTTCTGACCGTTCTGTGTTGGTGTGCCTTAATAATCGATTATGAAGAATTATCGATTCGGTGATTTCATGTGAATGGGTGTTAGGCATCGATGGGCAATGCCTGCGTTGTATTTGTAACTTTTTTGTTTATTTTTGGAACGCAATACCCTTTTTAAATCTTTCATGTTTTCGCCATGAATCTTAAGGCAACTTAATAATATCATGAAATATATTTCTTAACTGACTAAACAATAAAACCCTTGTATCAAAACAATCGACAGTATCGATGTCGTTCAAATCACGATTCGATTATTGTTATCAAACAATCGATTGACTCGAACCGCCATTCGAAATCCGTGCGCCTAGTTGACCCGAATTATTTGTACCCGGTAATTATCCATAATTACCACACTAATTGCGACAACCCTAGTTACTTCTTATGTATTGGAATGTGCATTAACACGGATTGTAAGTATTTCATGTAATAACACAGGCTATTTGGAAAATTCCCGAGTTCACATACATAAATGTAAATATACTCAATTATCTTGTATTAATTTATTCTGAGGTATCATCACGCCAACCTCTTCGCGGTACTTAGAAAATAACTTTGACGTAGGTATATCGTGACTCGTGTCCAACATGACAAATATCAAGTATGAACATACAGACCTCCTTTGTATATCTTACTTGTCTTTCTGGTTTTAAATCCAGCAAACGTTAGGTTTACTTAGCTAAAATTAGAGCTACTACACGCGTTAAGTCACTTAATGACGTCTAAAGTGTTAAGTAATTATTTGACGAGTCTACTGGTCTACACACAGTACAAAAATAACCTTGACAGTGATAGATACAGAACAGACAGCTAAAATCACAGCACGTTTTTAAAGAAAAAAAAAAAAAATTACTTACCGGGTAATATAATGATGTCATAAAAAAAAATATTTTTTTATGCCCAGGGGTATCCGAATCGATGTATGTTCCGCGATGTTTTGTAGTATTCGAGTTATCATTTTTTTTTAGCTTTCTGTCGCGGAACATACATGGGGTATTTTCGGATACCCCTCGGCATGAGGAATCAAAATTATTTTTTTATGACGTCACTATTTTCACCGCCCTGTATATTACTGTTGTATTCTATAGAAGATTTGTCATCCATGGTTATAATAAAAACATCAAATAATTATTTTCAAAAATGAAACCTTGACAATATTTGATCTTAAGTTTAACAGAAGAAAAAAGGTCTAAAGAAAAGTAAATACAGATATTACAAATAAACACTCATGCATGACTAAGTTATTTGAACAAAGAACCCAATTGAAATCACCCAAGTACTTACAATCCTAAAACAATATTATCTCTACCAATTATGGTCGCATTAATATATATAAACTGCAGGTACTAAACAAAAACGTTAAGTGTTTCAGTACATTGACCGCATATCACAACGTTAAATCTTACGCTATAAAAAGAATAACACAAACAGTAGTTACCATAAAAGGAAAACAAGCAGACAAAGCTACTAGTTTATAAGACTATTACAAGTACAGCGCCTCTATTCTTGTAAGGGTCTTATAAGATGGCATAGTAGAGCTACAGTTTCTGGGAAAATCTGGTTTCTCTAAGGGTTTCCGAGGTCAAAGGGGACAACCTTTTGACAATCATTTGACCTCGGGAACCCTCCTTAACTGGAAAATATATAGATACAGAAACTAGATATATTTATCATCTCCTTTTGAACCGTTAGCCATTGACAAAGAACACGCTAGAATATAGAATGGGACTGCAACTTGCTATTTATTTAACAATAACTGTCATGTAATAACAGACGTTGTCTTGACCATTCAATAACTTATACAAAAATCCCATAGAAATAAGTATGTTCAGCTTTTCACGAATTATATCCAGGAAGCATATTTTTCTCCCTAAAAACCGAATTCGGACTATTACAAAAATTTTAAAACAAAAATAGTCAAATCGATCAGCCGTTTTCAAGAGCATTTAATTTTTTATTTTAAATATAGATTTTAAAATAATATTATAAATTTTTTGATGACCCACAAAGTAAAAATATTGTGGCACGAGCGTACAAAATAATGTCATGGAGGCGTAGTCGGCTTAATAGATCAAAATTGACCACGAAATAATAGCAACAAATTGCTTGTCCATCGCCCACATTCTCATAACGCACCAAAAGGTAGACCTGTCCATAAAGCATAAATTCATAACGCGTTTAAAGGCAGTCCTGTCCATAAGCATAAATATATTCATGTCGTGTAGTTTACCATAAAATGACTTATTTTTAGCCGGAGCTAGAGGCCAAGCAAACCAGCACACATAAAACAAGTTAGCAAGATGACACTATCATCCAAAGATTTGTGATTTAAGCCAAGATGATGAGAATGTCGAACGCTGTTGTTCCAAACAATTATCGATGTGGCGGTTTTTCCACGTGTTGAGTGTAAAATCAAATATTAAACGTAAATACAGAGTCTATATATAAAATTAAACAAGGTTTCATGAAGTGATTGTACATTATAGAATTGGAAGACGAGGTGACCATAATATTTTCAAGCCCGAAATTGGAAAGGACCAAGTGTAGGGCCTTGAGGGACGCCTCCGTTAACTATGTCGTATCCATAAAGTTTTGGTGCGTGATTAGCTAAATCTAAACACGTGGATACGAGATGGCAGAACTAATCCGAACATCTTAACCTTGATCATTAGAATCGTTCCACATACTGATATCAATGTTTTTTGAACATCTAATAGAACTTTTTGCTATTGGTACATCTTGTCTGTCAACTGAGATTACATGATATTATCAAACCTATTATCAAAACCAAAGAACTAAAAAAATACTAGAGCGTAGAACCCATGGTATATGTAGGAATGTCGAGGTTCCTTAAGTTAAGTGGTTCTATCCCACCAAAAGAATTCATTTTCAAACCCAACCCTGCACTGAATTAAAATATAAATCACCCATTTTTACAACAACAATGCTATAATAAAACAGAAATAAATGCGCTTTGTCATGAACATTCGCTAGTAAATATTTTGCGCAAGGCGCTGATCGTTTTGCATTCTTGTAACTCGATACACTAAGGTCGTAAAACCTAGTACTAATAATTTCTTGTCATGCACTGACCTTCGCGTGATTCAATTCGCATTTGTTTTCTGACCACATCCGGGAATTGGTGGCAAACACCAAAAACTCCTAGATCTTTAGATCCTGACTTGACAAACGGATGAGTCAGGTCGGACAAATTATATTCGCTGGTGTTTTTTACTGCTGATAGTGAGCTAGTGGCTTCTGTATGAAGATAGGCAATGCGATTATTTATCCTAACAAAGACCTTTTTCATCAAGATTACCACCAAGAACATGATTTGAATAGCAAATTCTACGTTCTTCTTCTTTTCGTGTGACTAACCTGGTTTTAGTTATAAAGCCGCCCATGGGCCTCTGACTTGGTTTAAAATTCTTCGTTGAGAAATCTACTGCGTCCCTTTGGAAGACGTTTAGTTGCGTGATTTTAGTGAACATTTTGTGTTCACATCAACTTCTAAGAGGTTGGATTTTTTTACAGATTATTCGCTACAAGTGAATGAGTTATCACTACTAACTATTCGACAATGCTACACTATTACCCCGTTGCAATTCAATTACAATGTACTCTTTGCATATTACGAGTTCTTACCTACGGAACTTACAATGCATTCTATGATAAGTCAGTAGCATCAACTGATAAAACCTTTGTTTGCATATACGTTGTGGTCAATTCTGAAAAGCAGACTACTGATAAAGATTCATTTTTATGTTATCTATGGTGTTTACTTGTATGTTTAATATGAATAAGGTTAGCAATAACAATTTTTGCTTCATTGTAAACTTTATTACTTGTTTCTTCCTTATGTAGTTTCCATTTATGTCTGTTTAGAATACTGTTTAACTGATGATTTCATGTTGTTTTCATAGACATGAGTGGATGCTATTACAGATATGATTTGTTGCATTTTATTGTAGTTTATTCCTAAATATTGTAGTATGTCGAAGTCTAGCATCTTCGATAAAGAATAATAACGTTGTTGTGATTAATCTAATCGACACATTTTATATTTTGTGCATACATAATCAGCCTATTAATGTTCCCACTGCTGGGACACAGGCCTCCTCTCTGTGAGAGGTATTTGTGCATAGTTCCAACTTAATTACGCATCGATCTTTAAATATTTTCTTTCCTTGTTACAGAACACAAAGGAATTGTCGGAATCTGTGAAATGTTAATAGAGTGTGTCTGTTAGTAACATCGTGTTAGTAACAATCTTGATAATCGACTAAAGTGCAGTGCTTTGTGTCCCGAATACATTGGACAACGCTTCACTACTTGGCCGTATTGCCTTGGTAAGTTATTTTTTTAAATAAATAAATAATTTTGATGAAATGAATTTGTTGAAAATGTTTTAATCATTTGAACGATTTTTTTTACGAAATCTGCATAAACGTGATCAGTTTTCTGCTTTTCAATAGCGTTCGTGATATAAAAAATTATGTATTCCATAATTTTAAAATGTTATAATGATAATGATGGTAGTGATGCGAAAGAATGTTCGCAGTGTGATTTGCATATTATACAAAATATAACTAGTTTTTTTTAAATAAATATTAATACTAGTGTAGGCCTAATGTATGTTACTATGTGTAACTACTTCGGAATTCGTTAACCTAGATTACATAGAATCCTAAATTATGCAATAGCGGCAAGATTGATAACTTCCAACTATTGCCTAGTAAAAAGTGTGGTTTAGGCTGGTAATGTATGGTTTAGTTTTAGGATGGTTCTTTAATCGGTAATACATGTGTTTCAGGATGAAGTCTGAGAAGATTTCTTGGATTTTATATTTTGTGATATTTGTTATTTATTTTTATACGTTTCAGATGCTCAGATAAAGTAAAAACACTTTATTTGAAAGTTCCCACTGAAATCCGTTGAAATCTTCTCCGAAAAGTTTGTCCAAATTATGTAATGTCATTATGCATAATAGTTGGTGTCTGAAGGCCTCTTCTATACCGGTTCACACATCCGGCTTCGCTTGAACTTGTACAACTTTTTATTCGTCAGCTTTTTTGATGAGACTTTGATCGGTATCGTCAAGACACTCTTTTTAATGCATTTCAGCAATGATGATCTGATGTAAATAAATCTCTTAAAAGCGATTCCATCATAAATGTACAAACACCATAAAATTATTTCGTTAACAAACTTGCAAAGCCAAATAAAATTAATAAATGACGAAATGAATTGCAAAAAATCCTTACCTTTCATAACTTCACGGCAAATATTCACACCAATCATACAACAACACATTTTATTGTAACTACGATTCATTACAAAACAGCAATTAGCAGATTACAGTAACTATGAATCGATTATGAAACTCGGTTCGTTGACAGCACTATTTCCCGCGTTTTTGCAATTATGGCGGGCAATATGGCGGCTGCGCGACTGTCAGCGTGATGGGGCTGTTCCGGCAATGTTTCCGCTGAGTGATGTGATTACCGTCCTTGACAACAATGGCCAAGGTCGCGGACGCGTGACACTTTATATTTGCCATTAGAAATTGTTCGTGAATTGGGTCGGCCGCTGTGTGCGATTTTGATGATTAAACACTGTAAAGCGTAAAGTACGTGCATACAGTCATCACATTCTTTATTTTATCTGAATTTGAAAGATTTGCACTAACAACTTGAGACGTAGTAGGTAGGTCATATACTCATACAGGTGAAAGAGTTGCTTCCGCAATTTCCATACATTCACATTAAGAAATACTTAGCGTCGGATAAAAACATTCAAACAACTTCGAAATGGTTATTTAATCCCAATCAAATTCTACTCAGGTCAGCAGTGCAATAAATTCAATATTAACCTAAAAATTATGACATAATCACATAAGGCCCGCAATGAGAATGGACGTGTATGGAACAGGACGTTGCTGACAGTGGGACCTTACGGGCTCCGAGATAGATAGACACATCAAAACACACAGCAAAAGCAATATAAACATAGCATACCATAATCAGCCTATATGTTTCCACTGCTGGAACACAGGCCTCCTCTCCGTGAGAGGGGTGGGCCATAATCCACCACGCGGGCCCAGTGCGGATTGGTGGATGTCACATGTCTTCAAATTTTTGGTTATAGAACATGGCCGGTTTTCTTACGAGGTTTTCCTTCAGAGCAGTGCAGATGAAATAATTTACCCACGACTTACAACTCGTAACTTTGTAAGTGCTCAAGCAAGCTGACCGAAATCAGGAGAAACCTTTAAAAAAGAAAAGAAAAGTTCAACTCTTCGATGCCGCCGGTCCCAAAGTCCCAACTCCCATGACGTCACAGATGCGTGTGGTCCTACATAATATACTCCCGCAGGCAAAACGCAAGTGATCACGGACCACTTATTTCAACGCGGTGTACCGTGGGATCGCAGGGAAAGTATAGGGTGTGTCGACCACGGTTATGGAGTAGTACCACAAGACTAGGTAGGGTTTGATCAGAACCAGCTGACAGGTAATTATCAGGACTACGTTAGCATTAATTTGATGTTGATGACTTACTTCGGTGTGGTATATAAATTTTGAGATAATTTTAGGCGTAATTTGCTCTGAATTTTTCTGATGTCGTGTCTTTCTATTTAATAAAGGTTTACAGGTATGACGAGCAAGTTGTAAAGTTCACTCATCCTCTATAGAAAAGGGAGGATCCTCCAACCAGACGGGTGTCGTGTCTGGCGGGCAACTGCCCCTCGGTTGATGTCGGATTAACTAAACTCTAATGTCGCGATGCAGGATTTGGTAGTTCGCATGTGTTGATGTAGATGCTGCCACAAAGGCCATAGGGTAGTAAAGGTGGTAGCACAGCTTTAACAAAGGGATTGTTTTTCAAACTTCTTCTTCAGTCATTTACATTTTGCGATGCAATCTAGTTGTAATCTTACAAGATTAAACACACCTTAAACACTAAAGCATCACAAAGCCTTTAATTTAATCTATACCCAAGATTGCTGGCTTTTCCAATAACTTACCAATCAACACAAAGTTAATCAAGCAGGCAACATTAAACAGCTATTGAAACGCTTTAAATAAGAGTATTAAGTTAACACCTAGGCCTGCAACAGCAAGGTATGCACAGGATCGTAAAGTATTCAGCCGGCAGTTCCGAGCGAGGGCAGGGACCGCGCGCAGAAAGCTCGCCGACCCACTTACAACCAGAACCGAACCCGTTCCAACGCTTTTACATAATTCCAACTCTCGCTACTGCCTTTATCACATACACATATTTCCGAATTACTGTTAAAGATGGTTCTCGAACCGGTCGCCAACAACCCACAGGTACGCCTGAACATTCGCGGGTTAAAGTGATCTTACGTAATTCGAAAGGCGATCGCAATCAAGCTGATTTTTAAAATAAACATACGATGAAATAATTTTGCTATTACATGCACAATATTTGCTTCTGAATATAGCATTGACAGCATTTGAGAAGGCCTCACCTACTTACATTCAATTTTATAATCTTGAAGATTTCCATAATAGAATCGAATATTTCATATTCGTTTGAATTCAATCGAAGCATGTGTGGCATTCCTAAAGAACCTGTTAATAGGTTTCTTAGTAATTACAACGAGAAATAGAATGTACTGTTTTCTTATCACAATTCGCAAGTTGCAAGATTCTATCGAACTACTTTTGCTGTACTTAATGCAATCTTTACAATTCTTGAACCGAACTATTCATTGTATCGGTTTCAATTAGCACCAAGACCGTTACCGTTTGAAATACGTTCACATTCAAGTATTCAAATCAATACTAGGTATATGAAACCTAATTCAGACCAAATAAAAACTTAAAAGGCGACCTCGAACTACTTTTATATAAAACTACGTGTTCACAAAACTGCAATCGCGTCATTTTTGGCGACTACCAGAACACCAAACGAACAAAATTTTTATCAGAATCAGACAGCTCTAGATAAGTTTCGTCATTTGCCTTTTTTGTCAACAACAGAGGTAACTGAACTAAGAAATATCTAATAACGACTAACAGTATTCTGTAATGGAGTTGAAATAAAACAAGCTGTTAGCGAAAGTGAATGAATAGGTATTTTATAACAAAGTCTAGTACACAGTGTAGTCGTAGACTAGTCCCCGTTTCCACAAAAAAATGTTAATGCCTGACTGTTCAGAGCCGGCTCTTTTACATTACATTTTAGTCGTTGCTAATCTTCGAAAGAGAAAAATACTATCAATACTTTTGTCAAAACATCATCTAAAAGTAACAGTTAGTTACTTTTAGATGATGTTTTGTGGCTAGACCGGTAAATAGTTACCTAATACTAGAAATGCCTAACCTTAATCTATTGTCATTTTGTGTCTTCGTAATCGCCTGCTTTAGCAAACGATTTTAGCGCTTATTGGGCTATTAAATCTCTTCTAATTGTAATACCAATATATTTCTGATATTTTACAAGCGTGACTAAATGACTGAGCAAACAACTTTCCAGAAATCGTCTTAAAATAATAAATTCCTATCAATTTTGAGCGGCCAATAAACCTTAATCAAAGTGAAAAGTGAAAAAATTTGATTGCCCCACCCGCTGTTACCAGGACAACAGAAAGTTCTTGCAGTCAGCCGTTTTCCCAATATGGAGGTACTGCTTTCGAAGTCTACAACACCGGCTGGAAGACTATTAAAATTTTATTACAACACTAAGTTGAGCATTTAACGTCTTTAAGATAATGTGATCTTCACTTTCTAGGCTTATTCCAAGTACAATGAAATTATAATGTCTTTAACGATCACCCGTGAGTGCCAATAATTTAAATTGATTCAATTACAGTTTGCGACTTCTTATTTGTGAGTAACAGAAAGAATTATTTGACTCCTTTCTAGATTTATGCACTTGCCTATTTGCCAACTTGATAGTTTGAATTCACATAGCTAAATGCATATTGAAATTATTTGCAAACGTAATTAATAAATTCACCGATTTACATATCACAACATTTGTTTTATTGCTTGTAAGCAAAATTGTTTATAAGTCATGGTTATACGGCCATGTTTAATAACATACAACTTACAATGTTGTTATTTTAGTCAAACAGTTTTAGTATCTTACTCATAACAAGTGAATTTTAATTAGAAATGCATACGTCCATTACCATTTTATTAACATATACAAACAAACCAAAGTTTTAAAGTTAAATATTTTGACAAATATCTTGCATCAGCAAGCAGTAGTCGCCATTATTATGAACGTCTATGCAAATCTCGGCTTTGTCACACAAAACGAATTTGGCGAAGAATATCGAATTGATTTTGTCAACATTTTCTAAAACTCGTTATGAGACCTGCTTATTATGTCAAAACACGTTTGCCATCCCCGAAAGATCATGCAAGCTAAATAGCACACTAAACAGTAGCACGATCGCTCTACGGTCTTTTAAAACTTGAAATAATACATCCTGTAAATTGCCCCTGAACATAGGCCTCCTAATGACCGGTACAATGCACGACCATTAAATCATATGATAGGGACACACAACTCGACTATATTTAGAACGTAGAAATAGAAAATAGTTTGCAAACCTCGCCAATGCCATGAAAATCACGATCTCTATCTCACGCACTATTGCCACACGGAACCCCTTACTTTTCTAGCACATAGCGCGACTGTGACAAACGCTTGCAAATCTAGCAAACTTTTTTTATTTTAGGTTAAACTTTAAGTTCTGTAACCCCATGACCCCGTTTGTAGGGTAGGTAGGTGCTTCATCCTGAAGGTATCCATTGGCAAACACACATCTACGTGATTGTTATTGCAATGTCTATCTATCATATCTCTTCGGACCAATTTTTTCAGCTATCTGCCAAATGATGGCCAGTCCTGTTAATATGCTACCAAGTTCACTTCTGTTTCAGCAAAGTAAACAAAGTTTCAATTCAACATTTCGAAAGTGAGCTTTTCAGCCGTTTATGGCCAAACAAACCACGCACGTGATATACGGCTATTATATAAATCTCATATCATTTTCGTCACTCGAAAAAAGTCGTGAATACATCTTTAGCATCTCAAATAAACACCAAGGAAGGTTGCAAATATTTAGAAGATAGTGAAATCGCAAACATAGGTCGTGCCGGCGCGGGCGCCTCGTGATCCGTTCATCTTGTGTCGAAACTGCGGTTCACGTGTCAATAAGTGGCAGTTACGTAGGAATGTGATGTGCCCATTAGTTTACCTACTGTAGGTGAACTATGAAATGTATGCATCCATGCTCTCATGATTTTCGCTCTGACTCCTGAGTCCTGGTAAGGTTGAAATTGGATCTTGGACCAGCTGTCACAAATACTAATAGCTAAAACAACCTTCAAATTATTACATAGATAGAAATAGACATGACTACGAATAGGAAAATGAAAATAGCTACATCAGCTTTAGTTAACATTTCACAAATAGAACCACATACTGTCAAGAATGAGGCAGCCCTACCCACTAAAGTCTACAGCCTATTCAAAACCAATCCCTACTTGACATGTAGTGGTATTTCAAGTATCGCAAGTGATGAGGCAACTCCATACTCGGTGCGAAAGTGAACTGTTATCTCTTATTAGCAAGCAGACTCGCTTTTACTCAAACAACTAATTGCTAAAGGTATTACAAGCCAGTACAGTTGATTGAACTCGACACCAGCTTGAAAGGAAACTTTTAAATTTGATCTTGTGCTACAGCTCATACACTAGCGAGAGGAGGTAGATGAATCTTAGTTCAATGCTATTGAGTTCATTCAGTCGCCTGAAGCGTAGTCGTCAATCAAAATTATATTATGGTATTTATTTATTTATTTATTTATTTATTGATAGGAGAACCAACAGCTATAACAAATCAATAACAATTGTTTAAGAAACATAGAGCCAATTACAGGTCCTCACGGGTAAAAACAGAAAAAGTAGTAGAAATCTTAGGATCACTAACAAGCACGATAAAAAAGATTAAGTAAATAGATTAATAAATAATATACATAAATAAGGTACAATAAGAACTATGCACTTTTAAAAAAGTCAGCGTTAAGCTGAGCGCGTGCAGAATAGGTTTTGGTGGTAAATGGGTCAAATGCGAACTCTTTACAAAGAATATTAAAGTCCTTACTCGCCCGCACCATGTATGAGTTTTGCCTGTAGTTAGAGGAGGAAAAAGGAATGGAGATAGGCGGATTAAATCTTACTGATCTCTGAGGAACATTGAAACGTAGTTTATGTAGAAGATCAGGACAGTCAATCTCGTTAGACATAATTTTCAAAAGGAAAGTGCAATCTGCTAGTCGACGACGATTTATGAGTGGCTGTAAATGAAATTTCTTGCATAGATTTATGTAATTATCAGAATGGTATGGTATACGTAGCCGAAAACATAGAAAACGAATAAATCTCTTTTGTATATTCTCAATACGTTCAATGTACTTGCCGTAACACGGGTTCCAGTATTGACCATTAACTGTTTCCTATAAAGCTGTGGTCTAGTACATCGCAGAAGCGGGCGACAGTAGACAAAAAAAAATTTTGGTAGTACCTATACCTACGCATCACAGATGTCACGGCCTCCCATATACAAATCTTATTAGATCAACGAGTTCGAGTTCATTTGTTTCTTGATGATCGCCCCGCTCGTCGCTTTGCTCCAGTGATGTCGCCGCCTTAGCATTTCTAATCTAGAATGACTATTAAATACTTACTTTTGTATGAATATTCTAAGAAATACGCACTACCAATTTATTTGTTAGACTGCTCTAAATAGTGGTTAGTCTACTCTCCGTAATATATTGGTTTTGAATATTTTATTACCACTCGTTATGTAAATTGTTCCTGTTTTCGCTTTTTTGGTTATTCAAACAAAATGTAGTAATATTATAGTACCTAATAGTTAAATCATCTTAATACGCAATCATTCTATTTTAAAATTCTGTGGTTTCGTATGAATGTATTTTTGAAGATTCTAGATTTATTTCGTTTAATGTCTTAACAGATGACTAATCAGCTCTCAATTTAACATGACCAGCAGCTATTTGTAAAAACACCACAAATTCAATCATAGAAGCTTTCATAGGAATCAATGAACTGACCTAATAAAAGCCAGAATCGCACAGCAAAAAGGTGCTTCCAACAACAATATAATTGGAGTAGTATGTGAAGCTAAAGATACTCCACCGGGTGTTATTACCGTAACAAGTTCCTAGTAAAAACTAGAAACAGATCCATTCACTGATACCGAAGCTTTCTATAAAGCATTGTTTTGTTTTGATCGTACAACCTGTTCTACTGTTACATTTGGTTAAGTACTAATGGATACAAGTGTATACGCACTTACTGAGCTGATGAAACTTTCAAAGAAATCATGATTATGTTGGCGTAGAACAGAGGCAACATTGAAGATATAACAGTTCTCAATGATAATGATAACAAACTGATTGGTGAATCCATGTTATACTATCCCAACTCCAACAATATTTTTCTCTACTTCCTAATGCATGGTACGTTCAACTCCTTCTTTGGCAAATAAATATGTACGTTAAAAACTAATAGTTCCGGCTTTTCACTGAAATTCTTTACTCGTATTGTCTATCCCTCAGCTGTGAGCGGTTGGGTAACTAACTTTAACTTTCGTATTTATGAAGTTTTTACGACTTACACGCAAATACGGCGGTCTTCAATGCACTCATCTTATGTCATCCGTATCATGCAATATAAAATCTCGTGTAGCAATTTAAAATTCAATTAATGTAATATCGATCTAGATGCAATTTTATCGGTCATTTATTACGCTAACTTCAGTTTTTTTACAATTTGATTGATGATACTTTTTTGTAGTAAGTATATACCTCATTGCTAGTTATGGTCGTTTTCTTTTTGTATTTACGAAAAAAGTTTTATTTGTTTTAGTAAATGGTTAATAAAGAAGTTAATTTATTCATATTTTCACAAAAAGCTGCTCTTTCAGTGGTTTAGCATTATATTGCTTGCAATAGTAAATTTTTGCATCATAACTTAGTAAAATCTTCTTCATTACTTTCTGTCACATTCGTCAATCTGATTTACGGATAGCATAAAAGCTCGGCAAAATGAAAAGGAGCGTGTAAAACTCACACAGGTGTACTAACGATGTTGAGTGTTCAATACTTTCCATCATTACCAGCCTGTTCTCGATCCGAGGTGTCTTCTCATGTAGAAAGTCAGGTCCGTGACGCAACGAGCACGGACAAACATTACAGTTTACAGTGCATTATACAATCAATTTAGCGCTCGATTGCAGCTCGTTGTCAACTAGGCGGGCTGGCTCATGCAAATTAGTTTTGTCGTTGTTTGTTTTGTTCTTAGTTATTAGCTTGTTAGTCGAGGACTCGAGGACCTTGGCGAGAAGGTGTAGGACTACAAACGCCTTATTACAGAACATTATCGTCATTTTCATAATATCCTTATTCACAATGTTGTGGTCTAAACATTCAGTTGGATTAAAGATGCACATAGAGATTATCCGTAAAATTTTAGGTACAACTTTTGGTTGGTCCAAGCAAAGATCGTAAAAAAACAATGCAATTAAAGTTACCGGTCTGTCCTCTTGCCCTTGCAGAGTAACCTTTTGCTAAAAGAGTTTAAAATAAACCTATCATTAAACAAACATATGAAAGAATTAACCTTCACGTACTAACACATGAGGAATCAGATAAAAGAACATATATAAAAACTATTTCCTTCCTGCGACCAACTTATATGAGTACTTACGTGTGGTTCTTAAAACAGGATACGGTTTGTCATTGCGGATGGCATTGATGAAGTTCGTAATTTTATTACAAGGTTAGGGTGATTTGGCTTGATAGATGATGAATAAGATAAGGTATTCTGCAAATTATAGTTGCAATTACACACAGCAAAACAAAAGTAAAAGATGTCCATAACTCCTTTTTCGGTAAAACGATAATCTTGCACCTATCAGCTGGACGCGAATAGAATTTCAGAAGCCTGCGCTAAAAATATGGAGAATTCAGATAAGATACTCGTAAATATAAAACTCAGATAAGACTTCACTTAATTGGATGTAGATAAACATTACTTGACCTATTCAAATCGCTACCACATCAAAATCAAAATCATCGAATTAAACTTTCACTTATCACAACTAGACACGACTGAACCTATTGATGTCAGTCAAATAAACCCAACACAAACATTGGACAGCGAGTGCATAACACACATAATACATACGTAATTACGGACCTACACTCGAGAGCAATGTATCCGGGTCACTTAAAGAATCCTAAAAATCTCGGAAACTAAAAATGCTAGGTTAATGCAATAAATTGTATTTAATAGACAATGTAATACTCCTTAAATGAAGGTATTAAAACTTCTTAGTTATTGTAAAGTTATATCATAAAAAAATCAAATTTGAAAAAGGGCCACTTTCGAAGATGGAACTACGAAATTACAGCATTTGGTTTTGCTTTTGTTTGTAATCTGTCATTTATGTGGGTACATAAACCATGTTGATAGTGCTCTATATTCTTTATTCAAGCTGAAATTATGTCGCTTACGCCTGAAGAATGCACCAGAATACTTACAATGCTGGAAACCGGCCGGAGTCAGCGCGATACAGCCAGGACTGTCGGTGTGTCGCTGTCAACAGTACAAAGAGTTCTCCGACGTTACGAAGAAACTGGTTCTAACCTACGCAGACCAGGAACGGGCAGAACCAGGTGTACCACAGCACGAGAAGACCGATACTTGGTGAACACCATGCTTCGAAATCGCTTTCTCACAGGAACTGAACTCACAAATCAGTTTCGACGCCTCGGAGGAAGTAACCCAAGTGCATGGACAGTAAGACGTCGGCTTGCTGAATCTAACTTAAAACCCCTTAGACCTGCAAACGGCCCTAAACTGGAGCGTGGGCATCGTATTTCAAGACTAAGATATGCCCAGAGCCACGTAAATTGGAGTATTGAAGATTGGTCAAAAGTTATGTTCTCCGACGAATCAAAATTTATGCTCTACAAGCACGATGGAAGACACAGAGTGTATCGAAGACCAGGGGAAAGATTCAAGCAAGCATGCATCGAAGAAAAAGTAGCCTACGGTGGTGGGTCTGTACTTGTGTGGGCCGGAATTTCTTCTGAAAGTCGCACAGAGCTGGTGATCATAGAAAACGGCTCTTTAACTAGCGTAAGATATGTGGAAGAAATCCTCAATGATCACGTTGGTCCATTTATGGTCAATTTAGGTGAGGATGCTATATTTATGCATGACAATGCCCGACCTCATACAGGTAGGATTGTGAATGACTACCTTCAAGAGATGAACATTACTCGTATGGAGTGGCCAGCGCGCAGCCCGGATATCAACCCGATCGAGCATGCTTGGGACGAGCTAGGCAGATGCGTAAAACAACGAAACCCTCCCCCAATCACGCTTCGTGAGCTCAAAATTGCTCTCACAGAGGAATGGGAGAATATTCCCCAAAATCGTATAAGGAACTTGGTGTACAGCATGCCAAACCGCGTAAACGCAGTAATGGAAGCACGAGGAGGCAATACGAAGTATTAAAATTCAAGAAAATCGTAATAAAGTTCAAAAATTTCATGTTTCCTATTTTTGTTTTAAGGAGAGATCAGCAGTTTTTTTCTTTATGTAATTTTGTGTTAATAAAATGTATGGTGACTCATATTTTTTTTACTTTCATTTAAGGAGTATTACATTGTCTATTAAATACAATTTATTGCATTAACCTATCATTTTTAGTTTCCGAGATTTTTAACATTCTTTAAGTGACCCGGATTCATTGCTCTCGAGTGTAGATACATAATGTAAAGTCATTTCTATCAATTATCCTCCTACCATTGACATAAGAAACGGAGTCACTGGTCCAATGATTATAGGCTCGTGTATGATCGTGATGCTGAGCAAATTGTAATTGAGTTATTTTGTAAGAAAATTTCAGGCAAACCAAAGTTCGAATTATGGTGTGCTTATCATAATTGAATCATTGCTATATCATGATTTTGAATACTTTTTAAAACTGCTATAGAAAAACGCTCTAGAAGCATTTGCAAAAACCAAGACAGCTTCCCACACCTCAGGCATCCTTCCATTCTTCTCCACTTCACTAGGTATTGTATGATCCCAGAGGACAGAATGATGCTTGCTTCCCCAAAGTTCACTAACTTTACAACTCTGCCAAGTCTTCCTATCACTAGTATGTAATTCTGCCAACTTTATACACACTGTTTTTGAACTTTTTCTCCGAATATTTACTTCTTTCCGAGTAAACATCATAGCTTTGTTATACAATTTACGAAAATGTTAAAAAGCTAATAAATTATGTAGTTTCGTCACGCGACCAAAATGAAATGGTGTTGGCTTACTTGTTGGCTCATTATAGTTGGCCCACACCTTGGAGCATAGACTAAAAGTATGACAAACATTCAGGTGAAAATCTACAAGTGTTGGCCAATGTTTTTCCCTTTTTAGCATTATTGGAAGTTTCACAAGCTCATGCATCTGTGGCATTGATTGGAAAACGAGAAACGCAGTAGCGATCACTGCCAAAGCTATATAGCCTTACTTGATCCGTATATTAATGTGGTATAAGTAGACCGCTTGCTCCATCAAGAGCAAAGTTATGAGGTTAGGAGTATGAGAGATCAGTCTGAAGATATCGAGTTGATCAGGATGTTGGTCCCATGTTATTATGCATGGCTAACATGACATTAGCCCTGATGATGTTTACCATGGAAAATGAAAATACGAATGTTTTGGTAAAAGCTTGCATTTCAAAGAGGTCATTTACTTATACAAATAAATAAGAGTGGTTATCACCTCGCCTACTTCCCAGTTTCCATTTGCCTTCGGACAACAACACGCTAATTTACTTAAACATACAAACTTTCACATTCTCTGCCTAAAGGGACATAAATAAACTGTATATGCTGGACACCCTCGTGACATCTGCCAGCTTAATATAAGATAGCACCTCTAGGCCAAGGCCCTCCATTAAATTTCTAATCTGGTAAAACAGTAGGTGGATCTTTTATCTGTTGAAAATCTCCAGTTATCGTCTGTCCCTAGATGATAACAAACTTGCTTCTTCTTACGTGAAAGGATAGATAGTGGGATGATATAAGTTATGATACTTATGATAGATATTCACTAAGTTCTTTTGACTACAGGTTAATCCTTTGTTACATTAGATAGAAAGCTTAAAGCTTTGTGAAAATAGATAAAAGATAAGGGTGATGATGCCTCATGCAAGCATCTTATTAGTAGGTATCAGCTCAACCTACATGTGACCTGTTAACTTTAATTATTCATCTATGATTAATACCTGAACAATGTACATTCTCCGTAACCTCGTGTGATGTCGGCGTCACTCAGGGCCAGCGCCCACGCATCACTCTCGTTTTCAACACCATCATGCGTAAGAGTTGACGGCGCACAAATGTTCAATGATAGTAAAAGTTCGTGATGTTAACTTTTTTATGTAGATGTCTGATGAGTAAGTGGATCATAGGTTATGAGTGATATTTAGATGTACGTGGAGGTTGTGACTAAAATCGTAGGTGGCGAATGAAACAGACCGTTCACGAAGTTTTAGGGTGTGACAAGAGCGTTGGTAACTTCATGACAGACACATTTATGTCATTATAAACAAATTCAGAATCTTGGCCAGTAGAACAGGCCCCTAATACGCTCAGAATTGTTTGCCAAATAAGCATAACCATTGCAATCTGAAAGTAAACCTTCATAATATTTAATGAGTGATTGTATCAGTACACACTAATGCATTATATTAAAACTGCAATATGAAATCGCCATTTAATAGCAACAATTATAAGATTTCGCGTGTTTTTTAATATAAGAAGTAATAAAATGATCGAAGGTGGCTTTCAATGGCCGTTGGCGATGGTTACAAAAGCCGTTCACATTTGTACATCCGGTTGCAGCGGAAGTAACGGTGCAAACGTCGCGTGCGCCCTTATGACTCTAGGGTTGAAGACTCTTAATAGATATTACCATTTCTTAAAGAAAATGTAAGGAACGGAACGGTAGGCAGCGACTAGGGTAGCACAACAATCTTCTAAAACCTCAACGTTTTGGAACACTGTGACGTCAAAGGCATTGATGAAATCATAGTATGAACTTTGACCACATGTTCAATCATAGATTACTAATCATAATAAAACAGTCTCCTTTTTAATGAGCCATCTGTTCATAAGAAATATTGCCTTCGACTATTAATCTCCACAGACAGCCCTAAGCTACAGAATATAGATCAATAAGATCTGACCACGAGGTCGGTAGGCGCATTATATTAGTTCATTGTCAAGTAAAAGTTGCACTACTACATGCTCACTTACGCAACACAACTTGACTGTTGACCAGCCAAGTTTAATAAATGAATTCTTGAACAAATATGTTGAAAGGGCGCAGTTTTTTGAAAAACCTGTTCGTATAATTGGTGAAAGAATTTAATTATTCATTAAGTAAGTCATTAACTTTAATGTCACAGAAAGTGGTAATGTGTGTATTTATTACGTTATCTTTTTTGAAAGCCGTAAAAGTGATACAGCCCTTTCTTCTTTACGAATGTTTACTACTGTAACAAACTTGCCAGTTGAGTGGCCATGCTTGGAACGCATATGGTTCTCTTAATATGCATCTTCCTTTTGAAGGTAGGTGACATTCCTACGATATCAGTTTGCTGCGACATATAAATTGAACTACGATCTTCCAATGCCTCTACATTCCTCAACAGCTGCTGTCTCTCACTCATTGATTTACTTCTTATATCCTCTCAATTAGCAAACATCTTCCTGCATATCTATATATAACCATTCGACTGGCAGCCGTATAGAAAATGACACATTTTCTGCTCCCTGATTTGCCTGACATCTATTTGCAATAAAAATAAGTGTCTAAAGGATAACGGTCGTCTATTTGATGATCAAAATTTTCGGGTGTCCCGTTTCAGATTCGTGAACAGCGTTAAGAAGTCTCCTGTGATAACATTGATGGATGTTCGATTCGACTCGGAAGCGTGTCGAATAGTTGTGAATAGCTATACAGTTCCCAAGTTCAGTTACCTTCAAAACTTGCGTTTCCTGTTGTCATTGATATTCAAAACTTCTTTTATCCCTTCCAATATATCGGATTACCACACCACTATGTCTTAGCAACAGCTCATACAATTCGCGTCTCAACCGCCATTCCTCCACGCGATTATTTCGATGCTAATCAGCGGCTCATTCAGCTCACTTCCATTGTGTGCGGGGGCGTGGCTCAGCGCCTGCGCCCGAATTCTTGCGCACTGACAGCTTACGGGCAAGTGTCATAATCGAGTGGTGTTGTTTAGTCATGCGGAGTGCAGGATATTTATTAGTTGGGTTGGTAGTGTGGGCTAGCTATTAGTTGAGAAGTTATATATCTGTTTGTATGGATCTTATTTTATGTTATTAATTGAATAGGAAGTAAATTATTAAAATTAACGGAAAGGAAGGTCTTGATCAGAAAGGGTGTAACTTGATAAATATTTCCTTATTATTGTTATTATCAATCAAATCATAATTATTTATCAGCATTGTGTCCTATTCACAAAATATAATTAGTTAAGTATCTACGAGTATTATAAAATAAATAACAAAAGATTTCGTGATGATTATTATCAAATCAATCGATATCTTTGTCACATTTCCGCGTAACGCGCCTGCCGTAATAGATACCTGACACAAAATAGATCACAAAAGGCCCACTCAGTTTATAATTCTAAGTTAATAAATGAGACCTCGCAGGCAGGTAATTTTTTAAAACTCTGGATTTCACCAGTGAAACTAGACGCGATCAACACTTCTAAACCGCTTTCAAGAGCTTTCAGTGTAATTATGTTATTATATCACCACAATATCGACAGTGACAGCTCTTTAACGCGGATTCGATATGCTCATATTCATTGGTGAAAATCGAGCTAAGTAGTTAGATCGAAAACTAAATGCTTTTTATGCAACACAGACACGAGGCGTTTGGTCGGAGGATCCTCCCTTTTCTATAGAGGATGAGTGAACTTTACACCCTGTTCCTCATACCTCTAAATTAGTTTGTAAACATACAGTAATTTTCCTCTGAATACTTATCTGTGTAGTTATAGGTAAGATGTTGCATGCATCTGTATGTATGTAGTTACGATAAAGCTCGTTTCTGGTTTTCACGCAGCGACTACTATCTGACCTCCACAACCCCTTTGATTTTACTTATCTGAGTAAGTGCTACCACAGATTACGTCACAAATTGTAAGTAGGCGGTTGCTGCTTATCTTGCCAATACTAGATACTATGTGGCAAAAGTACCGGGTTTGATTTTAAAATTATCTCTTAAATGAAAATAGACAAGAGTTAGTTATTTATACAAATGCCTTGCAGTGGAAGACTTAGGTCATCATCATCTACCTAACCTATATATATATGCAGCTGAATACCAGTAACTGGGTAATACAATACCCCTTGGACTCCCCTTGGACTAGTTGTCAGACTCACCCATCGACGGACCAACCGTGGCAACCGTAGCTTAACCTGAACGATCGACCCGTGGGGCTGTTATAACTTAGCCCAAGCGGAAGACTTAGGTACAATTCAATAATAGTTTCAGGAAAATCCAAAAGTGCACGCCTCATACATAACACTCATACATAACACTCATTCATAAACGAAAAAGAATTTCAAAACATAGTTTCTAACAAAAATTAACAATTTATAACTTTTCATGAAGTCGTAATGTCAAAGACTGGCAAAGATATTTACTTGGCGGTTGCTAGGCAACATCAAGACAAAGGTTGGAAATATTTAGATAAAGATATTATATTTTAGTTAGTATTTTATTAATTATAATTAAACTACTTTGAATAAAAGAGCCATTTTCAATAGGGTTCCTTCTACGGCTGAAACAAATGTATAAAAAAAAATTGACTCAATTAATTGATTTTATCGCAAGCTACAATGTTTTCAGGGTTCATAAATTGACGGACAGGAATTTTTTTTCAACTATTTTGATGCTTTTTCCATTTCTGCTGCATTAAATCAATTGTTAAAAAGTACAGTATTAATCTCCATTTAATCATCTATACAATGGTATATAAATTAAGTAGGTTCTGTGTACTAGCAGGAGTGTAACAATAAAAACAGTTACAGAAATGGGGCAAAAAAAATTTTTCGATCGTAGAGCACACTCTAATGCTTCGCATTAAGAGTCGTGCAAAATTGCAAGTTTTAAATGACGTCATAATGACATTATAACTCGCAGAACAGCTATGAATAAAACAACATACCATAATTAAGCTTCCTTATTCGCCTATAAATTACGACCTGCATTAACTATACCGTAATCATGACCATTTTAGATTACAACTCCAATTAATTTCTATTAACTCCGTACTAAAACATAGAATTACTATTGTGCTAAAGATAACTACACTCAATGCCATAAATACATTATTTAAAAAAAAAAACTTTTACGAATCCGACGTGTTTTTCCATTAAAAGTAAAACCAGGAACACAATGAGTACACGTTTGTTATTCCGGAACCACGTTCACTTTAATGCTCATGGTTGAGGATAGCAGCTGAACGTTTATTTATTTAGCGTCTGAGTATATTTGTACTAAAATTTCCATAGATAAAAGTGATTAATACTTTAAGATACCGACGCTAATTTTCTCTCATAAGTACGTTTTCTCAAAAATATCTGGAGAAATTTAAAAGAAACAACAAAACCTTAACAATCATGTTTATTTACTCCATCAATTTTAATATGGTTCGAAGTTTGAACCAATATTTCTCCAGCCCCGTTTACTAGTCTCAAGTCATAAAATTTGCTTCTATCTGTCGAGTTCCCTCGTAAAACTGGATGGAACACATTTTAACTTCCCAATAAAACATGATTGCGTCTAAACAGACGCGATTTCGAGCCACTCCCACGCAAGAAGGTTCGATTACCTCTGGTCTCCTCATTACTGTCTGTCGCTGGACGTCTAAGGTTGTCAGTACTGTCTAGAAAACATTAATGGAATGAGGAAATTAAACGCTTGTACGTAGACAAGTAATCATGGGGATCGACTAGGTATAGAGAAAGCTGGAATTGTTTGGAATGACGGGCACTAATTCCTGTTACATGGGATAAAACCATAAAGCACTACTGTCAGAAATTGGTTATAAGGTAAGCTGTTTTTTTTTTCTACGGTCAAGGAAATCTCGCGTAACACATAACGCAAAGCTTAGTCGGTAGCGAATCGAGAATTTCTATAAAAACCACTTTCCCCAATTAGACAACTATCCTTATAGAAGAAACAGAATCATAACAAAACATCCTTTAGACCCAAGTTTGTCAGCTCCTATGTTGTCAAGACGACTTTAGGGTTACCTACCACTTTTTATTTTCATTATGATGACTCCCATCCCTACACCCTAATAGACAGTTAATCTATTCCCATAGCGCCCTGGCAGCCCTGTGGTCAGTGACCACACACTACAGTTACGCCCGAAACGAGCCGAGACACGGAATCGTTTCCGACTACGTGACCACTCCGTAATGGCGGTGATCAATCAGACAGCCGTCCGAATAAATACCGCGTAATTCGATTCACAACTATAGGCAACTATAGACACCGGATATTTCTAGATAACTGTAGTTTTTGGCGAGAAGTAAAAGCACTGTAATAAAACTATTACAGACCTAATAACGTATTCGCACTCGGTGTGCCACTCAGATGTTGTTAATTTGAAAATGGAATTAGTGGAAAAAGATTTAAAAAAAAAATATGATTTTGTTTTTTCAATCAATCTTGGTTGCATGAAGCGTATTTTTTTAATTCTTTGTCTATGCAATTTTTTTGTTAAAAATAATAAGCTGAAGAAATATAATTAAGTATGTTTTCCAAGAGTGACAATTTGAGCACCTAATTCCCATTAACGTAACAACTAATCGGAGTTATAGCAGTATATACTTCATTGGAAACTTTACATCCAGTTTTACGGACTACATAATGGCGATGAAGTGCAGTTTGATTCTCACACCGCTAAGGATGGACATAATTAAATATAAAGATGTATTTTATTCTATGCAGAAACTTAGTCATGGAAGGAGCAGAAATGATCCTTATTTGTCTATATGCCTTACAGCAATTATATAAAGTAATTACAAGCGGTCGACACAAACTGCTCTTAAATATGGTAATACACAGTCGTTAGCCATATATAATGTTACAGTAATGCACCAATATTTGCCTATACGCAATACAATTATAAGTAATTTTCAACTTATTACGTTTATAAGTACAGCGTCAAAGCCGTAGATGACTTGCGTACCAAGAACGAAGGCGAATGTGATGGATGAAGCTGGATCAGTATTTTTGCTCAACAGTCTTCCGAATTAAACTCAAACTCAAAACAAACAAAGATGCCATTTAAATTAATAGTATTTTTTTTTAATTGAATTTTGAGCTACCGTCAAGTAAGTTCTATTAATATAGTGCTATTTCACAAAAAAAATAATGATAAGAAATCTTTCATTCATTAGGAAAAGTAAGACCCCCTATTCGTAATTATTATTATTATTTATTTAAATTTCAGACAACATGATCCATTTTGTTAGTGACATTGAGCTTAAGATTATGTTACTTTACACATAAACGCATACAATTAAAAAAAAAAGGACAATCATACGGGTGTTTTCTCGTGGACCTACTTTTTTGTCCTACCAGTAGGTCCACGAGGGCATGTTATTTCTGTTGGTCCTACTGAACTGTTGAACCCAACATGAACCTCCTGTATAAAGAATTTTAAGAGTCACTAGGTGTGACTAGGTTGCAGGCGTTTCTTCGCCGGAGAACGGTCTGCTCAAGACAAATGACAAGTTGTTTGCTGTGTCGAAGCACGAGTGTTTCATATTGCGTAGACCTCCCTTTTAGTACATACCTCCTTAAAAGAATATCGATGATGCTGATATAACATTTACAGCCATTTACTTCTTTTTGACTAATAAAATATTAACTTAAGGTTTATCTACGTATGACAAAATATAATATAAGTTAAAATATTAATGAAATGTTAAGTTTGTTCTTTTATATTATAATAAAGCAATATTGTAATTTTTCTTTGTATTATTTTCAATGAAAGCAGTAGGACAACTGAAACCATACCTAGTCTAATTTCTGTACACAGGAGGTTCATGTTGGGTTCAACAGTTCAGTAGGACCAACAGAAATAGCATACCCTCGTGGACCTACTGGTAGGACAAAAAAGTAGGTCCACGAGAAAACACCCAATCATACCTGTCCGCTATCACACTCAGGTGCTGTTGCTACTCACACGCACTCTAACGCTCGTAATGAATGAATGATTTTCACAATGAATATAAAATTTAAGATGATGTTCATCATTCGTTTCATTTATTCGTTCATCATTCAGTAAAGACTTTAAAAAAAATGGGGCAGTCGTTGGGGACTGCCGATAGAAGTGAAAACTAAGTAACTTATTGATTCTCGCATTGATGTCTTTCGTTAAGTAACTTTTTAATTCTCGCGTTGATGTCTTTCGTTAAGTAACTTTTTGATTCTCGCGTTGATGTCTTTTGTTCGAGCATTAGGTGACGATGACGCGAGTTCCATGTTTTTTGTTCACCCAAAAAGTGCTCACGCGTTGATGTCTTTTGTTCGAGCGTTAGGTGACGATATCTCGAGTTCCATGATTTTTGTTCACCCAAAAAGTGCTCAACGCGCCTAAAGAATTTTTCACTTCAATAAAGGCACTTTGACACTTTTGACAGGTGCCCGGACCTGACGCCTCAGTGCTGCCATCTAGTGAACACCATTTCAAAAAACCCTCATTCATAAGAAATTAGGTGAAGGCACTGCTTGTTCCTCAAACACATTAACACAATATCAAGCCAAGAGTTTATTAATCATCGAATCATTTTATTAGCAACAATTTATGCCAACACACGTACTTACAAAGAAGTCTAAGTAAAACACAGCATTTATTAGATTTTCAATAGCTATAAAGGTACGAAAACCAGCTCAAATAATGCCAACAATATATCGTAAAAATGTAATAATACTCTTTTTGCCATTTGTTATAGTTAATTGATGTGAATGTGAAAGTGTAATATATCCCACAGCTGACATAGCACCTCCACCAGTCAGAAGAGAAGTTGCAAGTGCAGTGGAGACACACAAACAGGAGACTGACAATAGAGACCCAATTTTGGCGCATGACTACCAACACAATGACTCAAAAACTGGCATAGCTCTTACTACACCAGAGTCCTTACCAGAAAACCCGGGTGTGGCCAGTTGCAAAATGTGGCAGGATACTTCCCTCCTCCCGTTCAATACCTACCACCTAGCGAGCATCTACCCGCAGGGTCTGACCCTCCGTGGCCGACTTGGAAGTCTCTGAACCGCCTCCGAAGAAAGATGCAACAACAACCTCGCAAAGTAGGGCTATCTCGTTAGTACAGTTCTATTCCTATTCCGGTTGGTGATGTTTGCACCAAGTTTTCAAAATTAAGTAGGTAATTCTGCTTCATAACTCTTTCAGCATTAAGAGGTATGACTCACTCAAAATGCTGTTTGATTTCCTGTACAGTAACAGAACAATTCGATACCTACAGTACAAAGCTGTAGAAGGTTGCTGACTGCACGACATAATTTTGACGTAGTTATGTATAGTTAGTCACGCTTTTCTTCCTTGCAATGTTTGAAATCTTAGTCCTATACCAATCGCCAGCAACACTTCAACTTTAGCAAGCTATTAAAGCTTTGGAACAAACAAATGAGTGTCACTATCATGGGACATCAATGGCTCTTGAAAGCTCCAATTAATTTATTTGACATGTGCTCAAACAAATTCTGTTCCATTTTTGAAGTTATTTGAAAGATGGTGCTTCGTGGACATTGAGGAATAAAATCATTATGTCACTACTTCTTAGCTTTCTTACCTCAAAAATCACTGAAAAGCTCGACATTTCTGTGGTTTCTACTTATACAATGATTAAAAACCTACCTAAATTTATATACTTAGCTATTACTACATAAATAAAATGAACTCTAACTAGTAAATACACTTACACTCCACGTAACATAAGTAAACCTAATTTAATTTCAGGTTCTATAATTTCGACTGGTTCTCCAAAGTCGCGGCGAGGTCGACCGGTGTCACGACACTTGACGCGTTTGCGAAACACCACTCCAAATACATACCTTGTTCTGAATCGAGTAGATTCTGTTCATCGGTACACTTATACACAGCCTTATATTCTACATCTTCATTGAACTAGCACGTAGAATCTATCATAAACTCACCTTTAGCCTCCCACGTGCAACCAAGATGGAGGGCTTCGGACGCTTCCAATTTTTAGGTCAGCTTCGTTTTTCAAACGTGTTTTTTTTCTTTTTTATAAAGCTCATCGCAGAAATGTTTCGTGCAAGGCTAAAGGTAACAATAAGAATACATTTGGAGACAGACTTTTTGCTATATTTTTTGCTGTGGATATTGCTGCTACTTTATATCTCTGAGATGCTGTTGCGATTATTTCAGATTAAACTTGAGCTACTCACGTTGCATTTAAATTGAGAATTTATAAACTTAGTAAGCTTTGGGGCAAAACGACCAACCTTACTATAAAATTGAAACAAGTTCAATATCAGAGCAGTGATAGCCTAGTGGTGCTGTTGGCGCTGCTGAAGATTGTAAAACCATCTTTGCATTGTATAAACTCAATCTCCTTTGTATTGTATAATTGCATAGTACATGTGTGAGTACTATGTACAACAGAGCTACCATTTACAAGGTAATATGTCTTTCATTGACTTGAATGTGCCCTGGCGGCTGAGTGTATGTCATGCTCACTCAGATGTCTCGCTGATGGTGGCGTGTGTGTTGGATCATTTAGCTCCCTTCAAAATGGTTGAGCTGAATGGTGCTAATACATGCGTCATGTTCGTGAACGGGCGCCGTCAGTTGGGACTGGTCACCTCTTGGCTGCCGTGGCTTATTTTAATTAATTTTAATCCTTGAATTGTTTTATTTTTAATTTTTTATCTTTTTATTACGGACGCTTTTAACGTGCGCATCTTTTTTACATTGTTCTCACATGTATAATTTTTAAAACATGAATTATGTAACCACTATTTTGTAACAATTATTTCTTTAAAAGAGTGTCCGTGGAGTTTCTTGCCCGTTCTTCTCCATAGGTACCTACTACGCTTTGGAATGGGCAACTAGCTTCATATTTCTGACTGACTGACTCCTTGACAATTCAAAAGTGCCTGTATATGGTTTAATTGAAATAAATGATTTGAGTTTGAGTTTGAGTTTGAGGTGTGACAGTTAGACTGCCAAGTCATAGGTTTCGAGTTCAAACCCAAGGCACGCACCTTTTACTTTTCGGATTTATGTGCGTATTGTATAATTATCACTTGCTTCAAAAACGATCAAGGAAAATATCGTGCCTGAGCGATTTCTCGACGGCATATGAAGCCAGGTCAGAGGCCCATTGGCGGCTTTAAAACTCTGACACCAGGTTAGTCACTAACCACACGAAAAGAAGAAGAAGAACTTCAACATCTGTAACAAAAGAATCGATTAAATGCAAGTTAAGTTCGTTTTAAAATAAACTTTAATTTGAAAACGAAAGGTAAGTAAAAAGAAAGCGTCGCCATAGTGGAGACATGACATCGAAGCGCAAAGCAATGATAATGAAAACAGAAGTAAAACTATAAATATTTAAATTACATGATTATACTGAAGCGGGAATAAAACTGAATCACAACATGAACAGGTTATTCCTGAGCCAGCTATTAGTAGCAATTAATATAGACGAGTAACCAAAGAAGTGCAAGAAAGCGAAAATGAACATCACGATGATATTAATACCATTTTAGTAAAGAAAACCGTAATTTTCAAATAAGTATTCAATTTAAATACTCAGGAAATAATATCAAATGAAAATGATCAGGAATTAATTAATTTAAATACGTTTTCTAGAGCCATTACATTTGATATTGTAATACCGTGTTGGATAACATAAAGGAAATAGTTGGAATGACGAGAGCTGCCTTGACGAAGGTAGGCGAGAGTTGTGAATAGCTTCTGACTCACTCGACCTTTCCGTAAAGTTCGCACAGCTATTTGTCTGATCGACTAACGTATAGATGCGTAAGAGCCGCAGACATCCGCAATTGCTAGTATAATTTTAGCAGTGAATATACTTAGTACGTCTGTGATGAATGTAAGCTTTCAGAAACGCCTAAAGGTTGCATTTCCTTTTGAATGATTCCCATCACACAACTGTCTCTAAAAACTAATGTCGTTAACCGAATAAACTGAAGACACTGAATGAGTCTCTAACTAAAAAAAAAATAAGTTTAAAAAACTGTAACCCGGCTACGGGAAAATAAAAGTGATCTAAAAATTACGAAACAAGAAAATATTTCAGATATAAATCAAGATAAAGGTACGAAAATGGTCAGGGTAAAGCTATCGTCAGTATTTAGAGTACTTTCAACCGAGATGAGGTTCAAAAAATCAACCCTGTTTGTCCACATATTTGTAATGTGCTCGTTAAGACCTTTCTTTTGATACCAAACATGTCATGATTATCTCAATTTAATTTTTTTCGAGGTTATAAATTTCAGTGTAACGTCCACCATTTTAAATTTAGGGAGAATTTATATAGCCTATGTCACCCGGACCATTATTACAAATCTATTGATTCATCAAAATCGGTTCAGTAATTTAGGCGCTACGGTGGAACACACGTAAAATCAAACAGATATACATACATACATAGACTGCTAAAATCATAACCCTTCCTTTTGGCTTTGCCGTAGTCGGGTAAAAAGGCAAAAGCTGCAACCAACTAAGTATATACAACAAGATTTTAAAGTCTTTTTTTAACATGGTTTACCATGGGTGCATGCTCTTCGTTAGTGCTGCTAATCCCAGAATTCTGACTACAATAAATAACTTACCAATGCATGAACATGAATAAAACTTAAACCTATCATAATGAAACTTCGTGGAATGGTATGTAAGAATGGTAAATTAAGTTCTGAGTCATAGTGTGTAGAATGTACGACCTCACGCAAAAGCTCTATTGTTTGATGGATTTAGATAAGCGGCTTTCTTAGCTGCGCTTGCGTCTGTAGGCAACTGTAAAGCTAATAATTACCAACATCGTTTGGTATTTAGGTAGGCTTCTATACTTATTTTATGTGTCATGATGAAGATGAGTAGGGATTATCTATGTGGATAATAACTGAATCGCTTAACTAGTTTAGGAGTATACCTTATTCATTTGTTAGTGCTGACCAAAATAATAGGTCCAACATCAAGAAAAATGTGGCATTTTAAATAGTGTTTTGAAAATCCGTTACAGACAGTGTATCTCGTTTAGTTCATCCGAAACTAAGATGAAATATTTTTAATTACACCTGAGCCGGAAAACCCAGGAAAAACTAAATCATCATCTAACCACATAATTTATGCAAGCTTAGATCATCTAATCTTTAATTCAATTCATTGTGCAAGCGTCGTACCTCAGCTTCGTGTGTGCTCTTCTAGAGGGCGGTAACTGCGAACAATTATGAACTCCCACGCCCTCCTGGGAAACAAGCTGCCACCGTTAGCTTTGAACAATTATCATCATTGAGAGTAAAGGTCGGTGAACAATTCAGTTGCCAAAATAGTTTGATAGATGCTGTTTAGATATGGATTAATTAGCGCAAATGGGGGGGTTCTTAAGTTAATTCTTAAAGACTATAAGAATGTGTCAATTTACCCATACCCCTCAATTCTTTGTATTCTTTTCATGAAGAAAAAAATACATATAATTTCATATAAGCTGTACTACCATTTACCAATGAGCAAAATCACTCTACTACATTTTACTTTCGTTTTTATGCGTTCTTCATCTATTAAATTTTATAGATCAACAGCACGACACGCTATTTCATTGCATGTATGTAATCTGTCCATTAATTATGTCGACCATTATTTCCAACTTATCTAGATAATTCTACTGGCCCATTGACCACCTCCTTTTAGCGTAAGCCTACGTCAGTAATATGCATGGTAAACCCGCATAAAAAACCGCAAATGTCTTTGTTTCTACTCTCAAAATATCACAACTGGCAATTTTGCAACACTAATCCTATGATCTGCTCCACATTATCCAAACCATAAGCCGCCCTAAAAGGGAAAACTAAGTTCAAAGCACGAGCTTGCAAATCGAACGAAGTATAATAGAACTGGTTGCCTGCTATTCACGATTGTATGTAGATGTTATGTCGCAAGACATGATCGGAATTGCCTAATATTGCCGAGTGACTGCGGCAGTGCTGTGAATCTCTGATGGGGCCAATTTGTAAACAAGACATGGCAATATAGACCTTACGGCCTTGGGGATGCATGAGCGGAATTTCGATTGTTGTTCGAAGGCTGTATTTAAGGGCGATTGGGTAAATTGTTGAGTGTATCCTTAATATTGGTAGTTTGTTCCGAAGACGTAAATGTCATAGCCTTCGGGTTTTTTCGATTAATTTTAGGGTCGAACTTTACTAGTTTGTTAATTGCTGAGTTTATAGATTCTCAAATAGGTGTTAAAAGTTTAAAGCGATGGTAGCTGAGAACATAAAATATAATTGATACTGATTTCGAAGCCTTGTGTTTCCTTAAACGGGAATAAGTACCTACAGAGTATGAGTAGATACTTTAAAGTAAGCATAATTTAAATTATAATTACAGCTAAAACTTATTGACAAGCTAAACTAGCCACAAACCCAGCTTCAAATTTACATGCAGCAATAAATTCTACTGCTATTAGCATATAAACCATCATTTACTGAATGTGTAATTAGAAGTCCGTTAATTAAAATAGTGGATACCTAGTTTAAATACACATGTTTCCATTTTGTTCAATAATTATTATTTTAATTAAAAGCATTTGTGTTTGTTTATCATTAGATATTCGCATAGAAGTAAATTATGATAATTAATCTACATTAATTCATAGTTAAATTGAATTTTTTCAACTGGTTTTTTACAAGTGTGTAAAGAAAAAAATTTAATAAAAAATATAAAGAGAAGGGCTCATTGGGCATCAAAAAATTCGTCAGCCTCGCTGTCAGCGGGGAAAGTGCCCAAAAGGCTGGCAGCGTTGCCACTGGTATTTTATATTTTATTTTGGCAAGCTTAGTATCATCACACTGCTTAATGACTCTTATCGTTTATCGTACAAGAAGCCACTCTATGGTCAGCCTTGTCTTTCAAACTTGGTAAACTGAGTGCCAATTTTAACAAGGATCATAAAAATAATTCACCATCATCATCATGATCTAAGATTATCACCACTTCAGAACTGCTCCAGTTAATCCATGAATCAGAAAATTTACACGTAATTAGTTTTCCTTATTACCAGCAACATGTCGTACTTGGCTACCCGTTTATTTATGACTGCCTTACCCTCAATGTCTAGGACATTATCAAGATCAGGAAAAATATAAGATTTTAATACAAGATTTTCTCAATGTCTTCCGGTTCACTTGCATTATAATTCTTTGACTCATAAACGGGTTTTCCTGCTCCCATTGTTATATTTTACACTTGGCTGGTATTTCCAGATCTTATAAATGACGATAGTAAAACCTCAACGGTTCTTTGGAAAAATATAAATGAGCATGTGAGCAGTTTTTCAATGTCAGGACATTTTATATTGAGCAATTTGTATAAAGAGTCTATTGTGATACTTTTTTAATTACCTGAAAAGGTCAGCTATAAAATAATCGTATAAAACTTGTGCTACTCGTTTTTCTTCAAGACAGGTACAATTTATACAAAAAGAACATTTAACCATTAGTTTGTTGATTTGTAACTTTGCAACAAAGTGCTATAGGCACTTAATAATATAAATAAAATATCACACTTTGAACTTTCACAAAGGAATACTGTATATAATTGCAACTTGTCACTGATGTCACCTCTAAAGATTCCGGTCACACCCGGATGCGCAGACGCACACAGTCGAGCTTTTTTTACAAATTAATACACAGGTAGGTGAGCATCCATTGAGAACACTTTATTACCTGACAAGTGTGAGGTTTTTTTTATTGCTAAAATTCTATCTGAGGTTTTATTCAAAAGAATATTGTTCGAAAGTCCAGAATAGGTGTTTTGTTTTATTATCTCATTTTTTTCTTTAACTCATTTTGTGATGTAGTAAAGTGAATAAGAGGCTATTGTACATAGTTTAATTGATATTATTTATGAGCTCTCTGCTCATAAAAAGAAATGTTGTCCAGTTATGTATAGTGCTTATATTTATATGAAAATATATTAGAAAAGAAAATAGTTCGTCCAGTCTGTTCCTTCCGTGCAGTCAATTGCTGGAAGACCGCCGAAAAGATTGAATATACAAAAAACAGCTCAAACGTCCTAAAAATAGTTTACCTACAAAGTATTGAACGCTAAAGCAGCCAGGCACACGTCTCGTGACCTCATACCTTTCACTGACTGCAAATAATACTGAACGGTTCACTTCACAAACACAAAGGAACTGCAGAGAGAAAATACTAATACTTATGCACTAGATCTGTAACAGAACTTATTACGGGGGACTATGTAATTACGGAGTCAAAATTGATCTTGTTATTTTGGGGAATTTTAAAAGATATCCTTGAAAATCAGAATCTAACAGTGATGAATATGATTTGAGTTTATGTCTTGAATCCTGAGATGTAGGTAACAAAAGCAACAACCCCCAACAGAATGATAGCCAAAACACTTAAAAATTATATTTGCTGATCCGTAGCCAGATGGTCCTGGTATCCTGCAGTCAGAAAAGAGAAATGGGAAAAGCACAGATTTTTTTAAGGTACCTACGAAAAACAAAAAGGCGTGAACTCCTACCATTGCATCCCCTGAACGATAGTCAGTAAATATGAGCAGACACTGAGAAACTGAGAATGTTATTACTGCAAATGATCAAGATATAAAGGTAGATACTACAAATGATAAAATGTCTGATGTCTACTGTTATCTAAATCTTGCATCTCCACGTTAAGAGCAATTAAAAAAATATATCTTAGTGCAGTCGTGTGATTCTGACCTAAGAATCTAAGGCATCCAAGATGAGAACGGCTAATAAAATCATAGAAATTCTATATTCGAAAGATACCTATCATATTATCACGCCCGTTCCCGAAAGGGTTAAGCAGAGGTGAACCTATGAACTTCCACATTTCGCCAGTTATGTTTAAGTCCCATGTAACAGGGGCCGAGCCTATTGCCATCAATCGAGCACAAATTCTCTGGGCTGCTCTGAAAAATTCCAGATGGAAGAACCCAATAACACTTTTCCCGAAGCCAGGGTCTCATGCTCATCAGTAGTGCTTGCGACCAGTAGACCAATGAGGTCGAAAGATACCTAGATATAATACGGCACATTGAAGATGTGATTTTATTACCTGTCATCAATTAAATATTTAATCCCAAGTTGTGGATGCCAACAGTCTGATAAGTACGTAATAACATAGCATCAGATGCAATCATAATTATAATTACTTGATACTGCAGTAAATCCTCTAATATTTTATGCAAATGTAGTGTATTCAAGTTGCTTAGATATTCAAGCTTTGAAATGATATTGAAATACGATCCAACAAATGAAAAAAACCGGCCAAGTGTGAGTCGGACTCACACAAAAAAAAACGCCGAAAAAACACGTTTCTTGTGGAACCCCCTTTAATTATTAACTTTATTTCATTTTTATTAGTTGTTGTTATAGCGGCAATAGAAATACACAATCTGTCAAAATATCAACTGTTTTTTTTTTCAAATTACGGTCATGAGTTACAGCTCGCTGACAGACAGACGGACGGACAGCGGAGCTGGCTTAGTAATAGAGTTCAGTTTGGAACCCTTCGGGTACAGAACCCTTATAAAAAAAAACAAGCCAGTTTGCAGGCACAACCGTTAGTACAGACTTTCTTAATACCTTAAGGCCATATGCTAACTCAATTAAAACAACGTATTGCAAATTATCATAAGAAAATAAAAATGCATTAAAAATGCTAAGAACGATTCAGTTTTTACTGCCCAGTCAACGACCTAAGATTATGTAAACCGAGGTCATGCACCTAAATGTAATTTGTACTGAGATTAGTCATGATCATTAGATCGCTGTACGCTTTGCTTATCCAGATATTTCGTGTCCGTAGATAACGTGGTAGGTTGGTACATATTGGAGATGTAACCTTTTTATTTGTGAACTTCAGCAGTTGAACGGGGAATCATCATTATCATTATCAGACTATTAATGTTCCCACTGCTGGGACACAGGCCTCCTCTTTGTGAGAGGGAGTGGGCTGTAATCTACGACGCGGGCCCAGTACGGGTTGGTAGACGTCAATGTCTTCGAATTTTTGGTTCTTAGATATGCCGGTTTCCTCACGATGTTTTCCTTCACCGTTTTGAGAACAGTGGTGATGAAATTATTTACACAAAGTAAAGCGCCTGCTTGGGTTCGAACCCACGACTCGTAAGTTGGGGTCGTTACCACTGGGCCACCACTGCTTACGAGGAATGCGAACGGGGAACGTAATTTTATTTTTATTTTGGAATACTAATTCATTCTCCGAGATTCTTTTTTTTATCGTTCATATTCATCTTAATGTTTTCATATCGAACGATAAGAATAGCATTGCCTCGATTATTAAGATTTATGATCAACAAAGTCATTAAGTAGGTATAACACCATCTTCACTCTTCTGACGTATACACAACAAAGACTCATTACCAAAACTAATTACCGTTGATAAGTCAAAAAGAACCGTATCATTATATGATTTTAACTCGATATTTCGTAAAGACACAAATATGCAGTACCTTTGTTAAACAGGGTGTAAATTTCATGCTTTATAATTAGGTTGGTGTTGGCCAACGGTTGGCATTCTTGCGATGGACATGAACGATTGACAAATTAATATTGAAACCGATGATATTTTAGATATGAAACCTAGTGGCTTGCCTCATCTAGTCTATAAGTTTCTAATTCGGTGGGTTCCGTCATCGAAGATTAATTTTCTGGTTGCTATTCTTCATTAGCATAATTATGTCATTATAATTTGTTTTGCTTAGCGTTAGATCATACATTTTGGGTTATTGAACTAAAACTCATACAAACAAATTATTTATTTATTTAAAAAAAGTGGTTCACATCGTTACCTTAATAACGGCTAATTAATGCCTTAACACAATGTATAAATATATTATTTTAATACAAAAAAAAGCCAGCTCATAATTATTTTTCTGAGTTGAGTGAGAGAGAGAGAGAGAGAGCTGAGTTGAGCTCCACGATTACTGACAAATGCTTGCACTGACTGGACAGGTCCACTCAATTCTGTGTGGTTCTTTCCTCAAAAGACCATTTCAGACACTAATCTACATGGTTCTCATATGGCTTGACCAGGATTATGTCTGGACTTTAAAAGAGACTGTGACCTCTGAGTTTGTTTCGGCCTTTCTTCTCAGAGTAGTCAGTTAGGAAACGCCGACCTCATCTAGCTTATTTAAAAAAAAAAAATAATATGACGTGTAAAAGTGATTCCGATATCCTATTTACAGAATAAACAATTTCATTTCATTTCATTTCTGAAACTGCTTCTTTTGATTACTGAAAAATTACCTACCCATGTTTTTACAATTCAAAATTACAGAGAAACTCCCCAATTTATTACCTACAAAAAATAAAGTAAATTATATTTAATTCTGTATCAGACTAAAAGATCTAACGAAACACTAGAACCTAGAACCTTGATTTTGATTCGTCTAGCCTAAGTGATTACTAAACTGAAATTGTAACACCTAGGCTATGAGGAAACTGCTTAAACAAATTGGAAATCTACTGTTATTAACCGTATCGATTTCAAGGACTTGATTTATGAAATATTTGAAGAATATAAAAGTTTCTTCTTCATTTGTTACAAAACGCTATTCAGATTAGATCCGCAACAAGTATGGGTTGCATGAATATTTAGGTCGGGAGTCACCAAATGGCGCACCTATTTTGTGCGGACCTTAAATAAATTACCTGAAACATAACTACAAATATTAAAACATTTTTGTTGAGATTTAGCTTGCACCAACTTTACTTCAGACTTCAGACAGAAGTTCAAAATAAAATATGACTCTTTTCAATGTTAATTACTTACTTTATTATTTTTGTTCATAATATTTAACTTAATAAAAACCTGATTATTTTGGTTTTATTTCTTAATTAATTGCACACAATTTTTTTTTTGTTTAAAATTTTTATCAAACGGACCGTGACAGTTATATTATTTTTTTAAACGGATACCCAATAAAACTAATTGCTGATCCGTGATTTAAATCTTTAAGTTAGAACATGATTATTTATTTTCAGTATCATCTTCTTGTCCCATGTTCCTTGGGGTCGGCACATATTCTTCTTTCATTCTTACCTATTAATCTTCAGTCTATGTATCGGAAAACCATTTCCTAAAACGTACTCATTAATCTAAAAACAGTTGGTAACTACTCAAACAAATTGAGTATTAACTTTTTGAGTGTCTTTAAAGACCAGCACGACACAAAAAATATAATTAAGTTATATTCTAAGAGCGTCAAGACAGACATTTAAAAGATGGACGAAAACGAATCGTGCCTTCAATTAATTTTGATGTAATTGCAACAGTTTAAATTGCAAAGAATTATAAGACGCAGATGCGATAAAAGAAATTAGGTAGACAATATAAAAACTTCTTAATTCCATCACATCGAAAGATGAAAACCTTCTTAACTTAATATTAGATAATAGGTAAACGTATCAAAACAAAAACGAAAGTTCTTACCTCACTTTTAATGACAGTAATAAATTTATTAAAAACAATAGGGTCTCACTCTCCCTTTCCTAGCACCAAGCTTCATAATTTTCTCTTTATCTCATAAAACAAACACAAAACTAACAATGAAGGTTATCATAACCGTCACTATACAGGTCCAGTTATTAAAAATTCAACACGGACTTTAGCATTGAAACCGCAAGAAATAGCGAGACTAATCTACTTGTTGCATGCGTGAAAGTGCAAGTTGCAACGATTCGTGTCCCTGATGTAGGTAGCACAGTACACAACGTGATCCGTATACACACGACTCAATCACGTATTGATTTAAGAAAAACTGGGACGTTTGAATAAGAAATGAGGTTGCAACAGATTTGCCCTGCTTGTTTAAAGGTATACCGAATAAGGTTGCGTCTGTAGGTGCTGCATACCAACGCGTTCATCTTCTTACTCTATGCCAAGACGTTGTTAATGAATATCGTGCCAAAAGTTTCGAAATTGCTGAATGACACGAAACGTTTCATGTAATGTAGAAAGAGGGAATAAACTAAAGACAGTAATCGAGCTGAGGTACTTACGTAAAACGTAACATTTTGATTCTTGAAGACGAAAAGAAGACAATAGCCATATTTTAAAAGCAGTGCAGCATCTGCAGACCAGATTCCGGAAAACCTCCAAAACCCCGAACACAATTTGAGCAAATTGGACCCAAATATAGGCAATCATGGCAACTACCAATAGTTGCCAGCAAAGCCTAAGTACATATCTCCAACAGTAATTAGCCCAAGTAAACAGGTGCCATCGTACGTCATAGATTGAAATGCAGTTAGTCTAGTATTTGCTAAGGCTGCTGGGCCTTTCACAACGACGTGCTTAACATTCTTGCTATGCAGCAAAACAGCCGCGCCTGCGCCTGCGCCGCTCTACCGCCGTGTTTTGCCTTACCAACGTGTTTTACTTTACTGACGTGTTGATATTAACCCGCAGAACGCTCCCGTCCGTGTGTCCGAAAGTAACATTTCCCTCGCCACGTCTGCAGCTGCATCTAAAGGGTTAATACTGTTTGTTGATTGTAGCTACTCATAACTCTGATGAATGACGTAATTAAATTAGTAATTAGAACTTCGTCTTATACAGCTGACATTTTAGTTGAACCAAATATAATAATATATAGAAAAATACACTGTTAACGAACTTAAAACCACTAACTTCTACTATGACAACATTAATGTGTGCACAAAATCAATATCCCTAAATGTTTAAAACCTCTGAAAATATTAGAAATAATTGCAAATTCGCAATACTGATGATGATGAATTATGTCTGTTTTATAGTAAACAAGCGATTGTGCGTCAATTTGTTGAGTGGACAACCTATTCTTTGAATGGTAACTCATTGTATGCGCCTCGCTGTATTCTTTTAGCATGAAGTCATTGATGTTGAAAATATGTCGATACAGGATGATACGATTCACATTCCTATTATCTGCTTATAAAATGTTCTCGACGGACACCACTACGACCAGCAGGGTAATTGCGTAACACACTTACTGTAGCAATGGCTTTCAGTTTGACAGTTTAACACCATTCATTGCGTTATTTACGTTGTTGAGCAGACAAATTTTTCGAACATATGAAGCAATGTGTTAGCAATACCCTTCAAAATCTTTCAGATTGTGTGTTACAATTAGGGTGCTAAATCAGTTCCATGAAGGTATTTTTTCTTTCGTCTTTCGGATGATCGTTTCAGCTAAAATCCGGATCTTGGCTCTTAGTATTGTAGCAGACTTTGCAAAGTTACGTGTGAGTCAGCGGTTCAATCGAAGCCGTTTTACCTTGACATTGATTTAGAACACGTTCTAAAATACTAAGGCGCTTGACAATCTGTACTCAGAACACTGCACTGCTAAGTTAAAATATAATACATATATATCTTAATCTTAATTTTATGATATTTATAACAGGACCTAATATTGACCCTTGAGGAACACCAAAAAGACACGAATTTCACAGAATTTGGGTAAATACCGTCATAATACACGTCTTCTGGCAAATTATGCTTCTTAACGGTGCAGAAATTAATAAACAAGATATAGAGCATCCCGTACGTTGCGAAACAGAACAATATTATTGTTTACAAGATTGTTTTCTTCGTCACCTGAATACGGACGCACCGTGGGCCGCGCGGACGTCAGTACTACAACAGAATCGGTCAAATAACCACATTTTTTTGTGTAAAAGTACAAGATTTACATTATTTTTGATAAACGGGAGGATGTGAGTGAACCATGCCGAGTGGAGGGAACTTGGTGAGGGCCGAAAGGTTCCGCAAGGCGCCGCGCACGCCTCGCACTACGCACGCGCGGTACTACTACACAAGATCTTTGGTGTTAGATTCTCCGAGTAGGAAGAGGCCTAACACGCCACGAACAAGGTGAGACAAAACTTGAGATCAGCGATGTGTGAGACCAGAGAAAAGACATGAGGATAAGAAATTAAAAAAAACCCGGAAATCTTAACCGTTTCTCATTCTGATCTTCAAATATGGAGAAAAAAACGAAAGAAAATATTTTTTTGACATGTTTGATTAATCTTATTATTTTTATTAAGAAGTTGAACCAGCTATCTAATTGCGTAACACATTTTCGTTAATGATTACGACTACTCTGTTTCATTTTGACAGTTCAACAACATTCTCGTTCGTTCAACTTGTTTCCTTTAAAATATTTGTATGCCAGTCCATGGCGAGACACGTAGATCATAACCTTATTATTAAGACCATTATTGTACCATGTTTAATGCAAATAAATATATTCTATTCTATTCTATTCTATTCTATTCATTGCGTTATTTACGTTGTTGACGTTTTGTCAAATTTATATAGCAATGAATTAGCAATCTCTTTCAAAATGATTCAGATT
Organism: Conistra vaccinii; assembly: GCA_948150665.1. Classification (NCBI taxonomy): domain Eukaryota; kingdom Metazoa; phylum Arthropoda; class Insecta; order Lepidoptera; family Noctuidae; genus Conistra; species Conistra vaccinii. Next base: position 8,309,637 of record OX411317.1, on the reverse strand, counting down.
GTGATTCATTGTAATTACGCAATTAGAGTGCTGGGGTTGTTAGTGGTGTTTAAGTCTGCAGTGTTTAAAATTTGCGATGTAAATCACCCATGAAGAAAGTCATTATGACACAACTGTATCAATTTAACAGATTTCTATGTAGCTTTGTTTTAAAACCAGAACCAAACCTTCTCATACATAGGTTACATAAACGATAGTATTAAATCTAATTGAGCATTCTCTTGACTAGAGTCACGTATTTAACAGTTGCAACATTATAGAAGATGCCAACAAAACAGACCTTATAGTAAAGGTTAGTTTATACTTCATAAGTATTTATTGCTATCAGGTCATCTTTGAATTTTAAACTTCCAAAGATTAATTTGAAATTGTTAACAACAAAATGCATATTGAAAACACGCCACACATTCACACAAGCGGTTGGAAAGGACATGAAATTCAGTTCAGAGAACATTGAATAGACTGTCTCGTTGGTCGCAGTGGTCGCAGGCGCAGCCTGAGCATGAGTTCCTGGTTTCGATTCCGCTAAAAGTGTTATTGGGTTTTCCATCTGGAATTTCTCAGTAGCGTCCCTGAGCATGCATTTGTGGCCGGTTGATGACAATAAACATATCTGACGAAATGTGGGTGTACGAAAAGTACACAGCTCTGCCCGACCCTTCGGGGAATACAGGCGTGATGATATGAAAGATTACTGTAATATTTAAATGTTTGTAAGCCACGTAGACCTCGAGAATATAATATTTATGGTAGAGAAAGGTATACTACCACAGTTTATAAAAACTAAATCCTAGTTCTGTAGGCGTTTCATTCTTTGTTCTCTCTCCACCCATCTTTAACTGTCATTACTTCGTACGCTAATGCACGTACGTAACCAAGTATGCCTATATAGTTTATTATTACGAACATCAACACCAACAGTTATTTGTAAACAACTATTGTTTTCAACCGGTCCACAACTTCGCTCTTGTCTGCGGACCTAAGCGTCAAAATATGCACTTTGATCAAAATTCTACGCACTGTTATTAATTAGGTACTTTACCAAGGGCGTCGCCAGCCAATGGTCCAGGGGGGGCAAATTGATAAGAAGGATGGGGGAGGAGCTTGTGGCTAAATAATTACAAGCCGCACGGGTCGATCCATCAGGTTAAGCTACGCTTGCCGGGGTTGGTCAGTGGATGGGTGACCATCTTTACATACCGAGACTCCTCCGTGCCTCGGAAAGCACGTTAAGCCGTTGGTCCCGGCTGTCATTCGTGGATCTTTGACAGTCGTTACGAGTCGTCAGAAGCCCGAAAGTCTGACACCAGTCTTACCAAGGGGTATCGTATTACCCAGTTACTGGGTTGTGGAGGTCAGATAGGCAGTCGCTCCATGTAAAATACTGGTATTCAGCTGCATCCGGTTAGACTGGAAGCCGACCCCAAGATAGTTGGGAAAAGGCTAGGAAGATTGATTGATGGGGGAAGTATGATTTACGACATTTGATTTTTGATAAATCTGTTTCAACTCGGTAGTCTCGATAGGAACTGAGAAAAATAATAATTTCCATTTTCAATGTGTGGATTGGAAACGGGCCTTTCGGGACATTTTTTCCAAAACTATTCAGAACTCTAGAGCTGAAACGGTGAAGCCTAATAGGTATTATGACTACCACCAACACATAGATACTATTACGTCCCCGGACTCCGTATTACACCCCTTTTAGGAGACAAATATGGAATTTTAAAAAACCAAATAAAAGTCGTCCAAATAAACAAAATTGGATTTATAGATATGTAGTTTTTATACAATAAAATGTATTTGACAAAAAATGTTGTGGATCTCTAGGGGGTGGGCAGCGCCCCCGCCCCCCCTGCCCCCCCTTGGCGACGCCCATGTACTTTACTTATGTTTACGATTTACGCTCCCCTCAGACCAAATAAAAAAACAAGACACAGCGCTGTCAACAGTAACGTGAAGCCGGTTTCATAAACATGTGTGCACTTAGTCAGGTGTAGTTTGATTGTAAATGTGTGCGTGAGGGACTGAGGGCGTGTATGCACAGAGCAGAGGCGTAGTTTTAGCATGCTTCACTGTATTGTTCGCAGCGCTGGTTTTTTATTTGGTCTGAGACCAAAGCCACCATGATCTTTTTCAATATTTTCAATATTCACACATTATTCCCAAATCGCAATGGTGACCCAGTGGAAAGAACAGTGCTGGCAATGTGGAAACGACCGCGACTTACGAGTTGTACGTCATAGCTTTCAACCCAGGCAGGCACTTTGTGTAAATTATTGAATTACCACTACTCTCAAAACGGTGAAGGAAATTAAAAACATCGTGAGGATACCTGCATGTCCTAGAACGAAACATTCGAAGACATGTGAAATCCGCCAACCCTTACTGGTCGCGCGTGGTGGATTACGTCCCTCCCCCCCTATTACCGAGAAGAGGATATTATAGGCTTATTATGCTATTCCCAAATCAGCCTTGCCCAACCACTCATGTGCAAGTTTATAAGATCGTTATTGTTTGAAGCTTTCTGTTATTGTGACACAATATTGGCACCCGCTAAAGACGTTTAAAGACCCCCGTAAATTCGCGATTTCCGTTATGAGGAGGAATAGGTACTGGAACAATAACAATGAAACAACGAAATATAGAAAACCTATTGCACGACTCATGATGCGAAGCATTGGAGTGTGCTCTACGATCGAAAAAAAATTTTTGCCCCATTTTTGCAACTGTTTTTATTGTTACACTCCTGCTAGTACACAGAACCTACTTAATTTATATACCATTGTATAGATGATTAAATGGAGATTAATACTGTACTTTTTAACAATTGATTTAATGCAGCAGAAATGAAAAAAACATCAAAATAGTTGAAAAAAAATTCCTGTCCGTCAATTTATGAAGCTTGAAAACATTGTAGCTTGCGATAAAATCAATTAATTGAGTCAATTTTTTTTAATACATTCGTTTCATCCATAGAAGGAACCCTATTGAAAATGGCTCTTTTATTCAAAGTAGTTTAATTATAATTACTAAAATATAACTAAAATAAAATATTTTAGTTATATTTTAGTTTTAGTATTTTATTTTAGTTATAGTTTCCAACCTTGACATGACGTGTTGCCTAGCAACCCACTACGTAAATATCTAAATAAATAGTCTTTGACATTACGTAAGGATTGCGAGGTTAGAATTTTACCCATATTGATGGGTAAAACAGCAGTCAAAACATATTTCAGGAAAAGTGATAAATTGTTATTTTTTAACCGACTTCCAAAAAGGAGGAGGTTCTATGTTCGACTTTATGTATGTTTTTTTTTTTTTTTATATATATGTTCACCGATATCTCCGCCAATTGTGGACCGATTTTGAAAATTATTTTTTTGTTTGAAAGGGTAAGCTCCCGAGGTGGTCCCATATAAATTTTATTGACTTTGCTTAGATAGTTTTTGAGTTAGCTTCAATAATACATATTTTTCCCACTTAGTTTATATGGACGATATAATGATAACTTCCTGTCACTGTTATTTATTGCAGTTAGTGGTATTGGATATTGTGTGGGGTAGGTAATTTTTTTTTGTAAAAAGTTTTTTTGTTAGAAACTATGTTTTGAATTTCTTTTTCGTTTATGAATGAGTGTTATGAGGCGTGCACTTTTGGATTTTCCAAACTATTTAAAAAAATACAATCAAATTGGTACTCGAATGAGCCTTCAGCCGTACATAACATCAGTGCCTGAAGGCAAAAAAATTGCACCAACTTCTATCGCTACCGAATTTAGGCAAAGACAAGCTTACTATTTAGCAGATCAAAAACTCAAAACATTTGTTTCAATTAAACCATACAATATACAGGCACTTTTGAATTGCTAAGGAGTCAGTCAGTGATAAATATGAATCTAGTTGCAAAACTATACATATATTAAGAACAATAAACAATTCAAAGATAAATTAAAATAAGTCATGGCAGTTAAGAGATGACCAGTCCTAACTAACGGCGCCCGTTCACGAACATGACGCATGTATTAGCACCATTCAGCTCAACCATTTTGAAGGGAGCTAAATGATCCAACACACGCGCCACCATCAGCGAAACATCTGAGTAAGCATGACATACTCTCAGCCGCCAGGATAAAGATTTAAACATTTATCTCCTTCCCCAACACAGCTGAACCCCGACCTCTAACTGGTACAATTATCGCAGAGCACATAAGAATACACACGGTTCAGTAAAAGGTGGCTAACCTCGACGACTCGCGTATTGGGACTAAGGACAAACGCGTTGTTCTCAGCTCACCATTGATCGTGGGCTCATTACTTTGATACCCACGTTGTCACATTAATGCATCTTCTCGGTACTTGCACACTAGTTAAACAGCACTCCTAGGTGGCAAAAATATTAAAAACGATGCGACGGAATGTCTAAGAAGTACTGCGTTGAACATTACAAGCCTTAAATCCATGATTTGATGCCTCGACTACTAAAACCTTCAAAACCTACAAAGAGACAACTGTAACTGCTCGTCAATCAATCAATCTTCCTAGCCTTTTTCCCAACTATCTTGGGGTCGGCTTCCAGTCTAACCGGATGCAGCTGAATACCAGTATTTTACATGGAGCGACTGCCTATCTGACCTCCACAACCCACTGTAACTGGGTAACACGATACCCCTTGGTAAGACTGGTGTCAGACTTTCGGGCTTCTGACGGCTCGTAACGACTGTCAAAGATCCACAAATGACAGCCGGGACCAACGGCTTAACGTGCTTTCAGAGGCACGGAGGAGTCTCGGTATGTAAAGATGGTCACCCATCCACTGACCAACCCCGGCAAGCGTAGCTTAACCTGATGGATCGACCCGTGCGGCTTGTTATTACTTAGCTACAACTGTAACTGCTCGTATCGTAAAATATTCCGTTGACTCCAGTTGCATACTTGCATCTTAGAATAAGAAATCGTTAATGATTTAAAGTGTGCATTCCGAAAGTGGACAACGTCGCAAATAGCTGTCAAATATTTTGCTGTTTTAATAATAGGCATTTCATAATCCATATTCTAGTTCGCTAGTTAGCCACATTTCTTATTTCCATACAGTATTATTTCCAAATTAATCAAAACAGATAAATATTTTACAGCTATTTACGACGTTGCCAACTTTTAGGATGCCCGCTCTTAAACATAGACACGTAATTATAGATGATGTACCTATAATTACGGTGATGATCTGTAATCGACAGACTAATCTAACGACAAATGTTTGATGTATGTCTTCAAATTGTCGAATTAAGCCATCATTGTAGTCTAGATTGCATACCAGTTCTGGCTAGGATAAAAGGTGGGGAAAGCCTGCGGCATTTTGATGAGGCCAAAGCGCCGCAATCAGCGATAGCGGTATAATTTAGACCGCTCAATTTTCTTTGAAACTGAAATTAGAATTGAATTTGATTCTTATCACGGAAGTTACAGTCGTCGGCATTTTGGGATGGTAAGCTTATTTAAGTTAAGATACCATGCATAATGCATATTACTAAGTGTTGAACGATGGGTCAACTGCGTCTTTGCAGACTTGGAAGATTCTAAAACGCACCGAACTTATAAATCACTAATCATTTTAATGGTGAATAACACCATTAAAATGATTATATTAATGATTATATTAATGATGAGGAGCTTCATAATAAACTACTGCGTATAACATCAATTTACTATATGGCAACATCGCAAACCGACAAACTGTATTTTCTTTTCCCAAACGTTAGATAGGTTATAATTTATTTACTTGACTTAAAAGGAATATGGTTCGCTGCAGTTACCAACCAGAGCCAGGGTTATTATTGTAGCGAACAGTGGACCGTGACCGAATGGCTCCACGTTATTCGTAACATTCTAATTTGGCACGCCAAAGGTTTTTATTAGAGCCCACTTCCGTATCCATTTGAATAACTCGAGCAATATTCAGACCAAAATGTCACGTCATGTTACATTTGTCACAGACATATCATTTGCCAATAAATGGGTAGGTCTTCATAAGTTTAGGCATCTACGTTCTTGAACTTTGATGCCCTTAAAGCCTCCGATTGTTCACTTTACCATAAGTGAATGGCCAATTACTACAATGATGACAATACAATTTGGTATATGAATACAGCCTCTGACCTTTCTCACGATTATCAGTTATGCAAACATCATATTCATAGATCATGAAATCATCACACAAATGACAAGTCAGGTGATTTAAAAATGATAGCTGTTATTCAAACACAATACAAAGAAAACGTTTACTACACAATATCTGCAATTTGTGCTAAAATACTAGCCAATACTTAGCGTAATTCCGAAGACATTAACGTAACACATAATGTTCGCATTAATGACCCACATATGCAAATCACCACTTAAGTTATAAATTAGATAATGACACAGTGCCGAGATAGGTCCGCTTGACTAACCCTGTTCATTTGTTTGCAGATGTCAGTCCGCTCCGAAAGTAATGGATAGCCACAGTAGATCGGCTTCGCCGCGCGAGCCCATGCGGCCGCAGCACCGACCTCCTTCACCTCCAGCCTCTCCTGGTGCCTTCGACAACCGGGCCTACCAACACGACGAATCAGACCCCAACCACAACGACTCCTTCGCCTCAAATGGAACACAGCAGCAGAATGGGCACACTAAAGAGCCGAATGGAGAGACAAAAACACTGGAAGCCGTGAACTTAGAACTGATCAACCTCACCCCGAAGAATGGCAGTGCGAAGAAGAAAGACGTGGAGGTGGACATGAATGCCTCGAACCCGTACGACGAGTACTTCGTGCCGGTCAACGAGCATAGGAAATATATGAGGTCAGTAGATATTCTATTGTTTTCCTCACGAATGCCACACAGGCAGAATCTATGTATAATCATGTTATTGGTTAGATTTGATTTAAATCACATTTTGCGGTAAAAGTTTTCGACTACCAATTTTTTACCTGTTAGAGACAAGACAAATCATTGAAAGTTGACAGTAGTCATCAATACTATCATTGAACAAAATAGAAGAACTGATGCCAATCTTTCATTACTGTAAAACAAAAGACAATAATCCAAGGCTCATGCTTAGATAAGCAAAATTGAATTTAGATTTTGATTAGATACGACCATTGATTACAAAACTCGGGTACAAACTACAAATCTCTGTGCTTCCCACTCCTCTAAAAACCGTTACTCGAAAAGTCGTACCATGCAGTTTTTTATCGACTCCTAACTTTATTTGGTGTCGGACGAAGCTCCGCTTGATCTTTTTTTTTTTTGTCATCTTTTATCAAAGAATGTGCGTACTCTTCATTTGATTGTGAGTATCTATCAATGGCCAATTCATGAGAACGTTCAACAGTTTCATTATGTCTGAAATCTTGTGCCTATTTAAGGTCGTAAACCATGTTTAATTGTGGACTGTGAAATAAATCTGTAGACAGTTATAGCATAACTATTAACAAATGTCATAGGTACATACTTAACGTGACCATTTATTTTAATACTCAAAACGGGACATAGGTTTATTTATCTCAATTATAATAGGGCAGATTCATAAAGGAAACTTATTTTTGAAAATACCAGCATACTCGTATGTTCTCATTTTCTCAATGAAAAAAAAACTTTTTTAATAAAAAAAATCTTATCAATATGATGTACTTAATTAAAAATTAAGCAGGATAAATTTTCGGTCATTTTTACATTTGTCAGCAGAACAACTTTCTTTTAATACAGCTGGTGATGATTTTAAATAAGAATAAAGTTCTTGGCACGTTTTTTTAATATTCAACTTAGTAATCAACATCGCCAAGCCTGTAACTGGGTTTTTTCAGACGTCCACAATTTATTATTAAAGAAAGACTCTGAGAACGGGACAATTTTGCGTCCCCAGGTGTTTTTCGGGGACACTGGGACGTAGAACCGAAAAAAGGGACGGTCCCGTTAAAAACGGGACGTATGGTCACGTTATACATACTATACGTAAATAACCAGATAAAGATCCCCCATCAACCAGAAGAAAAAAAGAACTCCAGTCAAATTAAAAGTTCCTATGAGACAATAAAAAGATGTTGCTCACCGCGCCGAAAATGCCTGGAAGAGCTATTGGTCGATGAAAACCCTAATGAAAGGAGATCTTCCAATTTGCCATTAATGGACATGTGTATTCTCCCTATCCTTACAAACGGCGCTCAAACCTGGTGTTTGACAGTTCAACAGATCCTTGGACTTCGACTTACCGACGAATACGGAACACGATACTGCGCTCTAAGGCCCGTATTAATAAACGTTCCTCAACTACGTACTTAAGTGCGTAATCATTTGATACGCCATTATGCCGATATCAGCATCTCAAGATCATTGCTAATTAATAAACACATGAATACAGTATCTCAGTTACTAATATCAGCTCCTCAATGCGCTGTACTTGATGAGTTGATGACTGGATCTCGTGAACGATTACGTCACATTGACCGAAGTTTAGAATAAAATTCATCACGTTTCGTTATTGTAATGTAGTAAGATTTATTGAAATACTTTTATTTTATTCAAACTTTAGTGAATAGCGCTGTATCACGTTATAAAGTGGTTTTCTACCCAATAAATCCTTAAATTGTAAAAAAAATTGTATAATTATTTCCCAATATGACAGAAATCTTTACTACTCAACTCTGTAGGTACAAATAACATAACGCAATAAAGCATCCTGGTGACGAGTTATTTATTAATTAGATTCATTATGCCTGGAAGAGCTATTGGTCGATGAAAACCCTAATGAAAGGAGATCTTCCAATTTGCCATTAATGGACATGTGTATTCTCCCTATCCTTACAAACCCGACGAATACGGAACACGATACTGCGCTCTAAGACACAAATCGCTGACGTCACCCAAAAAGCAGCCAAGCTGAAGTGAGACTGGACCGGACACGTTTGCCGCATGTCGGATGCATTGTGGGCTACACAACACAACATGGGTTCCTGAAAACATCCAGCGGCATCGTGGTCTTCCACGATGCACCTGGATGTAGACCCAGGCGTAGATGGCGGGATGAACTTGACGCTTAATAAAGGAGGGATTGGTCCATATTGGCTCAGGATCAGGATGACTTTTGCCCTGCAGTGGGACAATACGAGCTAATGATATTATTATTAACATGAGACAGTAAATTGTTCCACCTCTTCAATGGCCGACAATCCAACATATTCAAAAGAAAAACAACAAGAGCAAACAATTAAGCGTAAGATAATAATAAATACTGGCCACTAAAAGCCGACTATCATGAACAAAAAGAAATAAACAACTGCTGTGTAGTTAATCCCGTTAGCATGTGCTGCTGTAGTTAATCCCGTGGATGAACTGCAGCGGTACTCAACCTTTTTTGTCTCGGGCCCGTTACTTTACGTATATCAATGGTGGTATCGATTGTGCAAATTGCGCCTACTGAAGACCACAGCTGCAGGAGTATTGCGTATCTCTGTTGACAGATCATAATGATGATCAAGCTGGAAATTAGCCTACCAAGCGTATTTTTACGACTTTCAAATCAGCTGTAGATTGACAATCTCGTCTATCATCATCATCATCACTATCGCTACATATATTATATAAAACAAAGTCGATTCCCGCTGTCTGTACCTATGTATGCTTAGATCTTTAACACTAAGCAACGGATTATGAAGCGTTTTTTTTATAGTTAGTGTGATTCAGGAGGAAGGTTTATAATACCTACATGCATTATATAGTAAGCTATAATTTATAAATGTACCACGCGGGCGAAGCCGCTGGCGGAAGCTAGTAGGTACTAATATAAAGAGGTAACATTTATGAGGTTAAAGGGGGTAATCTCTGGATCTATTGATCCGATTTTGAAAATTCTTTTACCAATAGAAAGCCACGTTATATGTGAGTATCATAGGCTATATATTTATGTTTTCCGCCCAACGAAGTGGGCAGGGGTCAGCTAGTTTATAATATTTTTGACTTGTCAATCATCGTAATCGATGATAGGATATCACTTTATCTAGGCATTCGGCTGATTCTGCGAAACTGGAGAAAACTTAAAATGCCTCATCTATTTGTTGGGAAATTCACGGATTCCAACCGATAGTTGAGTACCGCTGACGTATTGACTCACTTACAGCGAAAGAAGAGATGGTTATCAGTGAGTACCGTTGAGCATAGATCCGTACAAATCGTACAAACTCGACTGCGGTACGAATTAGTGTCCTCAACGGATTGAACACCGAACTAACTATTACATGATTACCGGTGAAGATAGTTTCGAACTAAGATAAAGACGAGTGAACTAGCACTCACAAAGATTACAGAGAAGTTTATGAAATATGTAAAGTAATCCTTGAAAAAGCTTTCTTCTTTCAAACTTTATTACAATTTAGTCAATTTACAATGTTCAAATTCATTAAAATTGTGTTAGAAGCAATAGTCCTTTGTCAGTCTGTGAGATACTCAATTTCGAACGGCCTGAACAATCATTGTCATATTTTATGGACATAAACCTGCTCAATTAAATGATGATTGTGAATGTTTTGCGGTGCGTTTAATGTCACGGCTAATGGTTGTGTGCCTTCTGCAATTGTACGAGTACAATAAATAATTGATAATTGAGACTGTCTAGACATACCTTGGAAGGAGTATATTGAGTTTGCTTATACTCTAACAAATATGGAGGCTTCACAGCACAGAAGTTTATGGACTATCCATTTTTTTTTGTCGAGAATTCTTTTATCTTGATATCGTCGCGTACCATCGAAGAAGTTCATATCTATACACCGTAAGGACTATTTCTGCTTGCAGCGCTCGGCGGCAAGGATAGTACTTTAGTAGGCAATACATGAATGGAAGATTAAACCATGTCTTACTATAATTATTTTAAACACAGGTACTTGCAAGCTACTACTACGAAACTGTTACTAGTATTGTAAGGTGATAATACTCAGCTACCAATGATTTATTAAAATAATCGACTGCGAACCGTTCGAAAAGATTAGGAATTGTTAAAGGAAGGGTTGCAAAACCGACGACGTAATATTTATTAAAATAATGATTATTTAAATGTAAAAGAATATACACGCTACTTGTAACTTTACGTCACTCAAGCCACTACTATTGTATATTTTTATCTTTCAAGTTGCATAAAATCTTAGTCCGAAAATGTACTTAATAAATTGTTGTTGTGATTACCGCAATCTGCGCAACCGAATGTACAAGTTCTGTCAAAACTTTCAAATATATCGCGAGAACAGAGCCCAACACAACCAATGTAGCTTATCCATAGTTCGCTGTTCCATCCATGATGGTTCTGATCCTACGTATGCATAGAGCACCGCCGAGTCTTTTTAAAAGGTAATTTCGTTAAATATGTATAAGACCCCTCATTATAGACTAGACATTTAATTACAAAAGGCTGCTGCAATTAGTCATGTCACACCACAAATTCGCCATCGGTTTTTTACAAAGCGGTTTGACAAAGGACTTAGAACTCAAGATTCACGGAGCGTATCCCCAATTGGTCACAGGCCTGGTTTCCGCCTCAATACAATGTTAGAAGTCAGACGACTCCCGAATAGATCTACCATAGTCTAGGGGTTCACGACCGAACTGTGTAATTGGAATTAGCATTTGCTTGTTTTAAAAAGCCGGTGATTTTTTTCTAGTCTCATCACTTCATTAGAGAAGTTTTATTTCTGTAGGGTTATTGATTTTTCTCGGTTCTTGTGCGCTACTACGTCATGTTATGCCAATTAACAATGACATAGACCTATTTACTTCTGTAATTTATTATTTGTTTTTACGTGCCACGGTTTGGTTTTAATCTCATTAGTTCTAAAACGTGTAAGGCCCACTTAGGCGTTCATGGGTTAGCCAGTTAACTCAGGATTAATCCAAAGATAATTATTGGATTAACCCTAAGTTAGCTGTTAACTCCGAGTTAGTTGTTTTGTTAACGTGCAAGTGGGCCTTAGTAAAATAATCAACGTTTATTTATGTGCAGTTCAAAACGTAGGCATGCTAACTGTGTTAGCATAACATATCAGATTTAAGTAGTCGACTTAATTTCAGTTAAAACTTTATTACCTGCAGAATATCTATAAGTAGAGATCGTAACTCTTCCATCTTTACCGTTCGAAGGCCTGCTACAAACTAATAGAGAAATAAAAATATTTGAAAAACAACAAATGAAGTAATTCATCATTACAACATCCGATGAACCGTTCATTTACGCGTTCGTGCCGATGCGCTGCGCTTGCGCAACGCAGCAAAAAGGTTCACACTCCGCGACCTCTGTGGAATGTAAACACAAACTTTAATACGACAAACACAATTAAATATTCAGAATGCAATTTGGAATAGTTTGATGGCAATTTAAATAATTTTTGGTATTATCCGAATCATAGTTGTTGGGTGTCTTGTATTATTAAAATGAAAATTACTCATAATATTCTTCTTTTCGAGTCGATAACAACTGTAAAAATATGTTTTATGTTAGATGACTTGGCCCCTGAATAAACCATGTCACATAAATATGAGTGTGCAAAGTATACAATTACATACACCTCCACTTCTGTGGACATAAAAAACGCCACTAATGCCACGATTTAGCGCGGCCACCTACTTGGCCCTCAACTCATCTTACTCATAATATAATTTTATTTGCAAATATATGGCCAGAGTGGTCTCATTTCACTTGTAGATTAAGTACGTTGTGGACAAAAACTTACATGTCCTTGGTCAACAAAGTAAAGCGCTATCTAGATTGCAAAGCACATGGACCCGCGTGAATCTAGTTCTCCTGTGTTATCTTATAATGCCTAGAAATAAACTAAGTTGAGTCAGTTGAAATACAAAGTCTTGTATATTTTTCGTTTGAGAGCCACCGAACCGCTTTCATTATATTTGCCGCTATGTTTAAGTATTTATCAACACAAACTCAATAAATATAAAAGCTCCATCACCACTTTAAAGTGCCTACAGATTTCCCTTTCGATTTTTGACGATCAACACGTGTGTTCAAGCAAAATCGAATAAATGTATAAGCAACAAATGATCAACATGGTAATTTTTGTAGATCGCCCGAAAATGTGGATAATTTGTGCCGATCGATAAATCAACAAAAGATATCTACCAAATACCGATTTTAACCTTGATACTTATCATTCGTTAACAGGCGACAGTAACGATTGAGAAAATCGACCAAATCTGTAAGAAACTGACAGACTTTATTGATTGTCAAAACGCAACAATCGTTAAAAATCGAGAAATTCTGTAGGCACCATCGACGTCCTACTAAGTAGGCTATAGGCCGTATAATGAAGTAGTACCTGGTCGACTAAGCTCTGCTCGGGTTAAAATAGATAAACATGTCGTCCAAATATACCAACGTTATATGTATCACATATCCGAGGCTGTGAAAATAGAGAAAATTAATTTTCCCAAACCAAGCTGGACCGATTATTCGCTCCCGTAAACCTCTATATTGCAACTTTCATCGAAAGCTGTTTTGGAGAACGTGATTAAATCAAACAAATATTGCTCATATACCTAATAGTATAGGATTTCCATACCCACAATATCACGAAGTAGGTAAAGTCAACAGAGCTAAATACCAAAATAATTAATATCACAAAATGACCCAGCGTGGGTAGTCGGTCACAAAGTGCGGTTTGATCTGGTCAGTATTATGCAAGCGTGCGCAATGAACCGAAACGTCACTCAATAAAACACAGTATTGATTTACTCTGACAGATTCGCGTTTTCTATTGTCTGACACCGATATTCAACTGGAGCGGATTTTCGTAATCATATTGTGGAATTACGTTTAAAAGGCTAATTAAAACGTTGCCTTGTTTAATTATTATTGATATTGCTTAATTATTACCAGGATCGATGGTTTTCAACATGCACAATTATTGTTGATACTATTTAAACTGCACTTTGCTTAGTTTCGAAGATTTTATGTTTTTGTTATTTAATTTTGACATTGATTCAATCTGCATCAGCTTAATTATGTTGAGCCTTATTTTATAAATCATAATTATCTTCACAACCATTTAGCTACAAAACTCAACAAAATGTCGAAATTCTTACAAAAATTCTACATTGTCGAGTAATTTTTTGATAAAATCAAGTTTGAAATTATAAAAGCTGTTGACTACATAAGAACAATTTGATTTGTTAATAAGATCTGACCTTGACAGGATTCCAACGCGAATAATCGTCACGTATTTAAGCGCTCCTCAGAATTGCAAATTAGTAACGTATTCTGAACGAATCTTGATCAAAATTCGCCATACTCATGTAAACCTGTCGTATCAAAATGTATAAAAAAGAATTCTGTGTATCCATTAGTCTGCCAGTTTTAATGGTAATCTCAATAAAATTCTGAATATAGATTTTTTATGACATTTGTCATCAACTCATAACCTTGACTAGTAACCTACTAATTCTTTAATTGTATTAACATGCCTAATTATGTACCTACTTACTTACTACGAAAATTGGTTGAATTCAAAAATCTGCCTCACTACTGCATAAACTGCATTTATTTTTCACTTTTTTAAATATAGATCAAACTGAAAAACAGTGTGTTCTGACACTCTTCATCACTGTTCTTCACTTATATGAAACTTGGGTAGGTACCTACAGTAATTCATAACATAACCTACTAACTACCTATCTTCAAACAATAATTACTTAGCAAGTTTAATTAAATGACTTATCTCAAGTTGAGTGACTTGTAAAGGAACAAAGGGATTGCGTGTAACTTCCACTAACATTCGTTTATTATAACTTAGATATTTGGACTTCAATTAGCACTTCCGAAGGAAATTCTCTAGGAAACTCCGTAACGACCAATATCCCTTTCCTGAAATCAACACGTAAAGAAATCGAATATCGTAGGTTTCGAATAATCAAGATTATTACTTACCGTACGAATAATTTATTGCTAGTCGTCCTGTTTCTAAGTTGTCAAGAAAAAAATATTTCCTGCGGTAATTGAATTCCCTTTATCCATTTGTGCGAAAATAACGTATCTACCTACCCTAAGGTTACAGAATAATAAACGCAAATAATATCCAAGTTGTCATTAAGTCTGTTTTAATGGCGCTTAAATGAATACACATTATAAACTAGTTTGATAAACTAGATTTCAAGGACACAGATTTGCCAAACATTTAATCCCAAGTTCGTCAATGTGATCAAAATCTGACAATTTCTTTATATCGATATCCGAGTTGTTAAGGCGACGATAAGCTAGTTTTCATGATTTTATACCGAAAATTACGTCTAAACGAAAAAATATATCTTAAATTAGAGGATTTTCTTAATAATTTAATAAACGAATATTTTTGTCTAACGCGGATAAAAAAACTGAGAATTACGCAAAAGCTATCAAGCGTATTTTTCTGAAACCTTCACCATTTTAGGGATAGTTAAAATATTAATCTTTTAGTATACGTGTTTTAATAAAAATACCTTTTGTTTTATGTATAATAATGTAATAATGCGTCAAATTGGGGACAGCGCTCCTTGATGGGCGAGTCCTATTACTGGCTGGACGTACGACGCGTTGCGTGAGCTAAGTACAGAACACGCAAGCGGATAGCTTGCGTGTTCTGGTCACTCAAGGTCACTGGCATATACCTGCGTCTTAAATATAAAACGATCGAAGGCCGTCCACTACACAATTAACATTCTAAAAAGTAGGTACGAACACGTTTACTTGAATGGATTGTTTCCTTAGTAATTCGAACGTTCGTATCGTTGAATTTCTTGTAAAAACTCAACAGAAATAGATTTGATAATTGTGCCTTAATAAGTCGCAAGCGCAACCTCTATCGGAAATACGCGTTTAGTTTGAAATTGGTTTCGGTTATCATTGTAATGGCAATGAGCAATTTCCTAGATTAGTTTAATGGATCGCTTTATTTTTTAAAGAGGTCTTAATTTATAGGAGGTCTTAGAACTTGTAATTTATAGGCTTTCGGTCTTAGAACTTGGAAGCTTTGATCTTCTTCACCGTAGCTCTTAGTTATGCGTTATATTCATGCGCATCTCTTAGGCATAGGCGTGTTAGTGGATTCAGCATATAAAGCGATTCCGCTTTTTATTAGGACGCAAGGTTAGAATGTCGTATTATCGTTATCTCATTCTATCATTAAGACGCAGATATATGCTAGCGACCTCGAGTGGTTAGCTTGCGTATTCTGTACTGAGCTCACGCACCGGGTCGTAAGTCCAGCCAGTAATAGGACTCGCCCATCAAGGAGCGCTGTCCCAAATTAGACGCATTATTAATATAAATACATAAAACAAAAGGTGTTTTAATAAAACACGTATAAGTACTAAAAGATCAATAATAACATTAACTTTAAAACCTTCACCGCTTTCAGAATAATACGCTTGATAGTTATTGCGTGATTCTCAGTATTTCATCCACGTTAGACATAACTTTACAAATTAATTACACTATGTAATATCAACATAATCTAAAATATTCACATATTAAATTATTAGAAAAATGCTCTAATTTAACATATATTTTTATCCAAATCTTAATACTTTATACTAATCGTTTACACGTGATCTTCAGTATAAAATCATTAAAAGTTGGTTATCGTCGCCTTAAGTATAAGCTACATAGCTTATTAGAAAGATGACAGAAATATATAAAAACTTAGATTCAATTTCAAAAGCACATAGGTGAAGACAGCTAGCTATCTTAAAACTTGCAAATCGAGTATTCGAGTGCAGCAGTAGGAATCTAGTTTTTAATATTATTTGCGATTATGCAAAGTAGTGACAGTTTGCGTTTTTTAATTTAGCGATAAGCGATCAAATAAGTATTTATTTTTAAACCTTGTTTAACTAGAATATTATGGAAACTTCATTTAAGAAAAAAGAAAATGTTTTATTTTCATGTTCGATTAGACCAGTTTCTTAAAGCTTTGTTATGTCTGATCGATAGAACACGTAGACAAAGTTATTATCTAAAATATTTTATATGCGTAATTTTTCAAGTGACACATGGCCAGTGGCATTTATTTAAATGAAAAGAAACAGATTATGGATGGGTGAGTCATTGGTGACATTCTTAGACTAAGGAGTTGCCTTAATATTCCCCTTATTTGAAAACGTTGTTAAAAATTAAGTAAAGTCTGTTTAACCAAGCAATTTCGACGTTTTTAAAATAAGGGGTAAATGGATTTTTTTTTTAACTCCTTTTAATTCGGACAACTAAGCGATCCATAAAATTGTTAGTAACAGGTTTGCACTTAAAACACTATTGTTAGTAACTTAAACTAAAAACCAATAAATGAGAAGACCACTCACCACCTATTAGACAACGAAAATGGAAACTAGGTTATAATAGTCTTCTCACAAATTGCCTTATTATAGCCGAGGAAGTATCTGCCGCCGCAGCCTTCAGGATGCTATTGTGACTGCCTCTTATTCTGCTCAGGAGTGAGGCTGTTTTTTTGCAGATGATGGCATTAAATCCATCGGTATGGTTTATCGCGAAGGTATCTGAGGCGCTGCAATAACGAGGCAGTCGCAACAGCATCCTAAACCAATCTCAGACAAAATAGGCATCCTTTTTGAGGAGCATCAAGATCCCTAGATTAGTGGTTAGGTATATCGTGGCTCGCGAGCCGCATGCCTGCCTTGGTCCATAGATTGTGGCTCTGTACAAATGTCGATGAGTACGAGCATTGACTATAGTACGAGCGTAGATACGCGCTGGGCAAGATATTAAGTATCAAGTTTTATTCAAAATTCAAACTATATTTCAAAGATTTATTTCCGAAGTATTTTCATCAAAAATTAACAGGACATCGAAAATAATTAATCATTTACTGTAGGTACCTATCTTTCAAAGTTTTAAAAGGTTAATTTGTAAATAAGTAAGGTGAAAGTGTATTGAGACAGGACTGGACACACAGAAAGGATTGGCTCTCATAAGAAATCTTAGTCGTTATAGTATTGATATTTATCTCTATTGACTAATGATCCGAGTTTGCCGACCACTGCCCTAGATCATGTAGCAATTTTACTAGACATCTACTACTTCCCACAACACACCTTTTAAATCATTTTATTTCTAAACAATGTGTTTTACGCTCAAAGTTTACTTTCACCGTCGAAATAATGGCAAAATATTAAACAGAACATGTTAATCCCACGACAGGTGAGTATTGTTGAAAGGCCGGAAGCCAGGAAGTGCACATCACGACTTGTTTCATTACGCAACATGTTCTCTGTCGCTCGCCGGTCACTCACGGAGTCACGGTGCACGGTCGAGCCATAAGGATGTTCAGTTATTTTGTTTTAGAGCTTTCTTTGTTACTTAGGAACCGTGGATGTATGGCAGTGTGCCTTTGCCTAGAGTTGAAGGTGTTTTTAGGATTCTGTAGAACTACTTATTATATTTTGAATGATGACAGTTGACATAATGTCATGCATGCATCAGCATTCCTGTCATTTGCATGATTACTGAAATTTTTCGAATTGTTAGTGACTGTGCTATTGGTGTGCATAGGATAAATAAATAAATAGATAAGTTAAATAAAACAAGAATTTAATCGAATTTAAATTATAATATGTAAAATTATAATCATTGAAACATTGAGGTACTCAATGAATTGAAATAATATTATCATCGAATTAAGGATTGCATTTATTACTTTGTTTTTTAATGTAATAATTACGGAACTTCATAAGAGTGTATATATCAAAAGTTAATTAAATGGTTGGGAATAGTATAATCTGTCTCAATCTGTCTTACAACTTGAAGTTTTTGACATTGACTGTCGCTGAGATGAGATTGCGAGTGCGACTAGTTATGGCGACAGAATTGGCTTTCCGCTTACTTTTAAAATCGACTAACGACCCAGCACTAATCACATTTTACTTAAACTAAACTCGAAATCGACTACACCACGAGCTTCCTCATTAATCTAGGTAAGATAATGTCCCACAGTGTTCAGTGTTCAGCAATTTCATCGTTAATTAGAAAGTTTACTCATAGATTGCATTAATAACACGCTGCTTTCCAATTATTGTCGTTAACACTTTCCTCTGTAGTGTATGACAGCAGATAGTTGATTATTATCATAAACTGTTAATAATAGACCTATGTTAATGCATATCTAGATTAGACTGGCAAAGTAGACTGTGGATATTGTTAAACACACAATACAAATAAGAAAACAATACTAAATCGAATGCAAATCGATGTACTATTCAGTGAGTTACTGGCTGCATGCCTAGTATTATATTAACAAAAGCCTGTAGACTCGATTAGGTTCCTTGACTTTCAAATTACGTGCCTGAACAGAGCGGTTTCAGGTTGCACAACCGTTGTTTTTGTAACAAACCAAAATCCGGCAGAAAGTTTTTAAAAGAACCAAACAACCTGGACTAGTTGTAAACAAAAAAATAACACGTTAGCTGTAACTATGTGTCATTGTTTCTAGAAAGCCGTTGCATATTCAAACTTGTTTCACAAAAGAGTGTATGTCGTCGTCTGAAAGAAATTCAGAACAATACGAAATGGAGCTCGCTCCGGACTTAGGCCATGACGAAAACATTGGCATTGCATTTCAAAGCCTTCGCCTCACTATTGAATAGTGTAACTAACTTAGTAATTAAATTTGGATCCGCTAGGAGTCGATTGTTTAGTCGATTAGTTCGTGACTCACGATGTAGACGAAAAAGTGTAACGATCAGACTTAAAAATGGTTTTTAATGATATCCAATCTTTGTTAAAAAAGCAACGTGACAACATAATCTTTTAAAACGTTTTTCAGCGACTTGTTCAGCGTAAAAAGCTTCGTAATTTCCTAAAAAAAAATCGTTTGAGAAATAATATTCATATTTTCTTCTCAGTTCTAAGAATAAAATGTAAAAAATCACTACTCTCCGCTTTACCTCTTATTCGCCAACCATTTCACTTTTATATATTTATTTTTCAATTAACAGAGTAAACGATTTGGGTGGTTTCAATTAAAAATAACACTAAAGAAACCAACGCAAGCTCTTGCACGCCTGTTAACTTAAAAACCGATTCTTACTTACAAATGAACTGTAAAAACATGTGATATGTGTTAAATATTTAATTAATTTCACCTCAAATGCTCATTATAGTCTCAATAACCGATTCAGACCGCGTCCATGGGTATGGGAGCAGAGAGACCGAAACTGCCTCGCGTCGCCTTAGGGAATATAAAGTAGACCTCACATGGCGGCCCGTGCTTTATTTTCAAGTATATTTGTCGGTTATACGAACCAGTTTGACCACTTAAATTGACATAATCTACTTGTACCTGTCTGTAGACTATTATAGAGTTTAACCGGCTTTGACTAGGTATTCTTTAGAAGAGTTGAATTCTTGCCCCTTCAAACAATCTGCCTAGCCTTTTCCCAACTATGTTGGAGACTTCCAGTCTAACAGAATGCAGCGGAATACCAGTATTTTACATCAAGCGACTGCCTATCTGACTTCCACAACCCAGTAACTGGGTAATACGATACCCCTTGGTAAGACTGGTTGTCAGACTTTCGGGCTTCTGACGACCCGTAACGACTGTGAAAGATTCGCGAATGACAGCCGGGGCCAACGGCTTAACGTGCTTTCCGAGGCACAGAGGACTCTCGTTATGTAAAGATGGTCACCCATCCACGAACCAACCCCGGCAAGCGTAGCTTAACCTGATGGATCGACCCGACATGGCCACGAGCTCCTCCACTGCCACTTACAACCACATAAAGAAAAAAAGCTTGCAAAAAATCAGAAATATGGGACTTTTATTGACTAATCTAACTAAGTCAAGTCTTAACCCAAACTAAGAATATTTTCTTCCTTCTTCTTACCTTCTTTCTTTTTTACTGTAGTAGAATAAAACTGAAATTCATAAAGCATTCATACGTTAATTTATCAACTCAGCCTATCGCAGTCTAGCGCGGCGCTAGACTGCGATAGGCTGAGTTGATGAAGAATAAGCAAGCCTTATAGCAAGAATGTGTGTGGTGTAGCGCTAGTAGCGCCACAACACACACATTCGTAGGTACTACCGACTGTTAAAAATCTTTGGGATGCCAGAGAGAACAAAGCTTATATAGAATAGTTCATCTATTGTTATAAAAAACAAAAGAGGATCGCAGCGGCTGGCCACACTGGCCCAAATGAAGACAAAAGCTCGCGTCGAAGATTGGAGTCAGTTTCACACTTACTGTGACCTATGCTTAATTTGCTCGAAATGATTGAAAAATCTAAGGTGTCTAACAATTTTTATTGAGAGGGACGTTATAAACAACATAATTACAATACAATTACACAGACCTCCCGTTTCCAAAATACAAACAGAAATGCAAATGACTTAATTTCTATAACACATCTAAGTGAAGAAAACTAAGCCAGTACAAAAAATAACGGTAAACTTAGTCATATTATTATGTAGATTGGTTCATTTACAATATCGCACGCCCTTTTGCCGTGTAAAACGGTACTCAAATGAGATGCAGTGGTACACAACCAAATATTGTAATACAAATCTATAGTCTCCAAGCAACTGCATTGTACCTTGCAATCTGCATTGCATAAACACCATAACAGAGACACCAATAATACCTATTTAGTCGATTGTTGAGAAACTAGAATAAGTAGATAGAGAACTTATCGATACAGCTGAACCAGAGTGACAACTTTTTTAATCACCCAATTATATCCAAGAACTAATGCAGTCTCCCAATCATTTGTTTATCTACGTAGAACACGATAATCCAGAATTAAATACTATAAAAAATACAATATGACGCACAGTTTTCTCCCAAGTTGCGCAATTCCAAACGACACACTGATATTTGAGCCCATTCATGATCTGAATAGACAGAGGCTTGCTCAATGGCTCGTGCTCTGATTGATCGTTGATCATGATCACACACGCGCCGAATGTGGGTCACTGCTGTTCACGGCTTTTCGGCTGAGACAAAACGGGTTTCGCACTAGCTAATTGCTGTTTAAAATCGCATTTGAATATATGGAGTAATGTTTTAAGTTACGCAACCGTTGACAAGTCTGCACGGATTACAAATGGCCTCCTTAGACTTTTAAGATACATGCTTATTTGCCTATTACGGGTGGATTAATTGCTGTTTCCAAAATTGGAATATAAAACGATAATTATCAACTTTAACGTTCTAGGTTACTAGTGGATTTAGTCTTACTGCGCAATCTTTAGTGCATACCTAACAAGCATCATTGCTCAAATGATCATGTCCAATTAATTGAGGGAGGTCTATGTCCAGCAGTGGACGTGTTTCGGCTGAAATGATGATGATGAATTTATTGAAAGCTTACAGAACCTCCCACCAACAAAACACATTAATTAACACAGGACGTCTGTAACTTAGGAAGAAAGTGACAAATGCTGGCAAGGAGGTTCACTTCCCCTTCAAACATGCCGCAGGGACATAAGGTGCAGGACTGTGTTCCGGCAAACGCGCGCGCCGGTCGCGGGTCGCGGGTCGCGGGCGCGGGGAACAAAGCGCAGGGCGACGACCCGCCGACCGCGCTCACCTCGCGACCACCGGCGGATTTTATAATAACCGACATGTCTCACTGTTCTATAACATGTCTATAGTCCACGCCGAGCCTTCGCGGTTGGTGTGAGGGAGAAGTGCATAGTGCATGCGCAAAGTTACACGTTATTAACTTATTTATTTATTCAAGAACAAAAGTGAAGTTCACTTTTGCAAAATCGAGGAAACGTTTGTCCCGCCTAGGTAGTCTTTATATGCACATTTAATCTTCTAAATAATGATCTTTTGTTCTGCTCGGTTTGGTTGGTAGTAGTCGATATCCGTGGTGGTAGGACTTGTTCTAAGTCCGCCTGGCCATCTTATCTAAGTCTGTCACCAAAATAACAATGTTAACAGCATTGTTGTGTTTCGTACCTGTAACTGTAACGTGACCTGTAACTGTCGAAACACAACAATGCTGTGTTAACAGCATTGTTGTGTTTCGACAGTTACAGGTAAGATAGCCAGTTCCGCTGTGGTTGAAGATTCCGGGTGAAGCTCGATTCCACCTTGGACCTAATCATCACTTACCATCAGGTGAGATGCAGGCCAAGAGCTTCCCTGTTGTGGATAACCACTGCTAAAGAACATTAAGCTAATTCGGTACTTAAATAGTTCCAAAAGATTAAAGTTCAATATTACAGCTAAATCAAAATCTAGAAAGATCATCCTAACCGGATTATGCAATGACAAATAGATGACAGATGCTACTTCAATTTACAAAACAAGAAATGAAAAATCTTTCCAAGATGGCACCAGAAAAAAGAATATCGTACCAGGTGCTTATATCACAGTGGTCTTTGAAGAAAACTAGTTGTGCTTAGAGTCTAGCACCTGGCTTTATTTATGAACTAAGTATTGCCATTTTTAACTTCAGTAAACAACCTGCATAGATAACTTGTCCAAGCTTATGCTAATCTGTGCTTTTATATATCCTCATCATATCATACACCCAATCGTAATCGGCTTTAGATCTCATCTCGAGATATCCAGTCCTTGAGATTAGCGTGATTGATGTCGATTTGACAGTTCATGTAGGTAAATTGGCGGGAATGCAGAAATTAAGCACGTTTTTTTGCTAGATACTCCTAAAATCCCTAACTTGATTGGTTTCGAACTCGTTCTTTTATTTTAGTAAGCAGCCTAATCAAAGGTGCATACGGCGATTATAAATCTACTCGAAACTAATAGGCAAAGACGTTTACTTTATCTGCCCAGTTTGAACTATGGTAGCTATTCGATTTCTTATAAGGCAACATTTCGTGCCAGGAATGCGACACACCCTGACTCTTGGCTTCCGACCTTCAAATAACTCAAGCCATGTATTTGCATAGGTGCATCCGAAATCAGTATTGAAAGAAATGATGTAGCTTTAAGTAGTCATTGAATTTTGTACTTTATCCCACCTGATTATAAGCTATTTTGGGGATTAACGGCAAATTTTTATAATATTAAGGTACTTACATACGACCTAATGCATTTGATTAAATTTCTTAGTCGAATTAAATCCAAACACTGCTGATGAAAATCGGTATTCGTGATTTTTATGATTATAAATCTATAAAGCCATATTTATTACGGTCGCAAATCATATTTTAATCAAGATACAACCTGATACTGACCACTGACCTGCAAATAGCAAAAAACGTAAGAAAATTTGACTTTCGCGGGCTACCCTGACGCTTTCGCCTTAACATATGAACTTTCTTTACTTACGCTCAAAACTATTTACGCTCAATTTGTTTTGACTTGAGCGCTATCACTAGAAAGCTCACTCGAATTATAATTAAACCGTTTCATAAAATGTAACGTAAACCAATCGTTAAGAAAATGACGATGACTTTTTACAAGTGGAGTAAGAATAACCCGTTTAATTAAGGTGATATATTGAAAAGAATTGGTTGTTCTTTTTCGAAAGGGTATATAGTCAAGATAGTTATGGCTCATAGGAACCAAATACTTACCTACTTGTGTTTTGCAATTTATGCTACCGTCGATTACTTACCACAAACTGGCAACATTCACTTTTGCCAATAATTATTTAATGTGGGTAGATGGTAAAATATGTCAATTAACGAGAAAATTTTAAGAAATAAATTAGTAGGTGTCCATTCTTCGGACGGGCAAAAGTGAATCAATCCATCAGTTTTAGTGGCAATTATCGAAATCATGGAAAATCCCACAGAAAGGCTTTTAACCTCTCGCGATGAAAACTCAGACGTTGAAGAGTGCGTATAATTAATTTTAGCGAATTTTTATGCAAATCAACCATGTTTTGTGACCTCCTGGGTTACGGTGGGTGATTTTGCCCACCGTGTAATTAAGTAATCTATTTCGTAATTGGATAATTATTGATAGTTTTTTTGTCTATGTAGAAGAAGCATTGGTAATTATTTGGCAGTTAAATAGTCGGTGAAGCAAGTCTTGCTCAAAATTTTCATGAAAACGGCCATTATGGTGGTAGTAAACTACCGACACGTTTTATTTTCTTGTTACGAGTGGAAATACGTTATAGATTTTTATTTTTTTTAATTAATTCGTAATATTTTGCGTCCATTAATAATATAATGGTAGATGAAAAATACTGAGACCTTTGCCCCATAATATTTTTAAGCTTTATATTTTAAGCCATACCTAACCGAATACCCACATTCACAAAAATTAATGTTCGTTGACATGCATCTTCTTCTTCATCTGTTTCTTATATGAATAAACACAATTTTTTTTGTTGTTTACAGAGGTGAAAAGCTGTATGTAACGGCAGACAAACGCGGCGAGAAGGGAGGCTGCAAGAGACCTCTCTGCTGGACCCTCCTGGGACTAGTCGTCGCAGCCATAGTCGCCATCATCGTGCTAGCAGCCAGTAAGTAACGCCTCTATTCAGCTGATCGCAATGAAGTCCGCATCTTTTCGCAATGAGGTTTTAATAAATAAATAACTCACTGGTGGGTAGCTTACGACATACGACTTACCTACATAAAAGAAGTTTTTGAATACGGTTCTGGCTTTACTATCCCCATAACTCATCGATCACTAATAAAGAACTAGATACACAATCAGCGGCAAAAAATGTCCTCACCGAATGAGCACCCACTTGAACTTTGGTTGCGCTTTTGATTTAGTAGCATTCGAACGCTCCGACGGTAAACATGCTACATAGTATCGGTCGTAAAAATTTATTGCTTTTACATATCTTTGTGAAATAAACTTTAAGCATTTCGTTTAAGGTTGAATTTACATTAATGTATATTTATTTCAACTATTATTACTTAAACACAATTTGGTGCCAGTTTTAAGAGAACTTTTGTTTGGGATTGTGTATCTAGTTCTTTATTAGTGATCGATGCCATAAGTAGTAAAAGACCACTTTTGATAGTAAAGTTGGTGAACAGAAGCATCCTTTGTTAAGGCTCTGTACACGAAAAAACCCTCATTTGTCAATTACTTATCTAATTATGAGAAACCTTGAAGTAATTGAAAGATTAAGTCAGTCTGCCTATAAAAAAACTGTTTTCATCCATCCATTCGTGTCAGTCACTGTACTCACAGCACCTGTAAATAATTGCATCACGTTTGCGCTTTCGAAAATATGGTACCTATATCAAATCTTCATTAATTTACTTAATGAAGATTTGTATAATTATCAAAAGCGAAATATACTATATTTCGCTTTTGATAATTATACAAATGTTCAATATGTACTTCATCATAAATTAATGAATATAATGTATAATTATAAAATAAAAATTTGATTTTATCTCAAGGATAGCAGAAGACTAATGTCCGGTTTTTCAATTTCTTCATATGGTTTGCTAAATAATAGGAAAAAATATTATAACTGACTGGATTAAAAAAAAAAGATTTTTCGACCTTATTTTTCTGCTACTTATATTTTGTATGGAAGTTGAGAAAAAAGTGGTTCAGCCACATGCAAGTAGACTATCATATAATAATGTTGATGATATTTCTTAATTTTCAAGATCTTAAGTAGTTTCTTGTTACAAAATGATCAAACGTCAGTCTCGCGTCATTTTTCGGAAAACTTATTGCGAATATTAGTGATTTTCCATGAATACTTAATTTATTTTTAAAAAACCCCTTTCAACCACATGCAAAACAAAGAACTCGACTTTTCAAATCACAAATAGTTTTGTTTAAATTCTTTTTCCCATTCTCACAACAAATGAACAAAATCAAAATCTGTCAATTTCGTGCACGGCCCCTTAATAAACATAAATTTTCAACAATCCATACATATGCATATACAGTATGTTAATTAACGAATGGCGTTCCCGTTAAGCCGCAATAGTATAGCGTATAATATACACGCAAAAAACAAATATGCATTTAAAAAAAAAATGGGGCAGTCTGGGACTGCCGATTGAAGTGAAAACTAAGTAACGCCATCTTACGAAAATATCAGGAATTTATGTGTGTGTCCAGTGCTAAATGCCAATACAACTTCGGCTGTTCAGTAACTTACCCTGCCTCTTAAATAATTTCCAGCGGGCGTCCTATTCACGAACTCGCCAACTACTTTGGAGCCATACAACACATCTGTCAGCTCGGCGCGGGCGCTGGGCGGCATCGGCGGAGTTCACAACGACCACGACCATGACCATGACCATGACCACGACTACAACACCAGCGGGGACCACGACCACAGTGCGGACCACGACCACAGCATGGAAACGACGGAGCATCAACACGGACCAGAACCGCAGAGTGATGAGGGGCACGAACCCTCCCTCATGTCGGACGAAACCGGCGATTCCTCTATGTATGGTAAGTTTTTATTGACTATTGCGTACCTAACGTAGGTAGTAACGCAAATGAACAAAATGATTTGTCAAGTAGGTGCCACCTAGTCAATAATTCCATTTTACCATGACTGACTACCTTGTAACACATAGACGGATTCTGTTAAACTTTTCGACACTAAATGCAAAAATCAACTATTTTTAAGTATTTCAGTTGTCAACAACATCACTGCAAAATAAATATAAAGGATCGAGATTTATTACCCTATCTTAACTGGTAACTAACATGACGTCTTTATTCTAATTCTATAGTGCCCAGAACTGTGGAAGGCGAGCTGAAAATTGATAACGAAGAATTTACCAGCGCGCTAGAAGATCCTGAGAGCAACGAATACAAAGAGTTCGTCATGAACTTCGCTGATGGAATCAAACGAGCGCTGTTCGACAGGAACAGCCTGGACAATGGAGACAATGAAATTACAGTCGAAGTTATTCAGCTCAAGTAAGATATACTTTTACGCAGTATACATATACCTACCTAAAGTTACAAGAAAATGTTAACAAGTTTTTCAGGGTAAACCTGAAGGAATAACGGAACTAAATATATGATCGTCTAAACTATGTCTGTAACAGAGGTTTTTAGCATTGAAAATTATTTTTCGATCGCTTCAGTAGGGGGACCCCATTTCCAGCGAAATTGTCTATCTGCGATTATGTTAGAAGTAATAAGACTACGTCAATGAAATGGGTACCAAAAATAAAAAAAAAACACAATATGATCGAATTATGGCCAAATAAATTACTATGAAAACTCACCAATACCGGGTCGAAGTAAAAAGTTAGTTTCATTTTTAAATAACACGACAGTTATGAGTTTTCATTGTAATTTATTTGGCCGCTAAACACGACAGTTATGGATTTTTACATCAATAGGTACATGGCAACCAAGGAGGTGACTTATCAAAGATTTTATTTCTTCCAAATAGAGCTGTTTATAGTAACAAAGAAACAAATGAACATAATGGCGCGTGAAAAATGATCGTTGTTCGTCATTAATTCTGGAATTTTCTGGAATACAGGATCAATCAGAATCTGAATCGCGCGCCCTAAACGTAGCGTATCTACTGCAGTGCGCGCGCGCCTCGGGTGCTTGTTATAACTAGTCTTTTTACCCGACTGCCCCAGAAGGAGGGTAATGTTTTTCTGTTAATGTTTGTGTTTTTGAGAAATATTCCATAAATGTAATGAGTTTTTTAGGGTTCCGTAGTCAACAAGGAACCACGAGGAACCACGGATAAAAATATTGAGAGTATGTAAATACCATTTGTGGATTCAAAGATCCATTTGCGAAATATTAAGCTTTATATGCTACTTTTTGTTAGAGTATCCCCCTGTCAGCTAAATGGTTGGTTTTGGACATGCGAAAAAATTCACGGTAGTACCTACTGTATATAAAACGAAATTAAAAGGAAAACTATCATAGATAAGTAGGCTCTATAAGTTAACATGTAATAAATTATTACTAATAATCAACCAACTTATACATTTGCAGTTGCATAAACATATTCTTCCATAAATTCCTTATGAACATGTTTTTCATTTACAATGTTAATAATTGTTGTCGGAATAAATTCATCCCAACTACGGAACGTTTCATTGTGCGTAGTCCGACACGTACTTAGCCGGTTTATTTTTTTATTTTCTTGAGTTCATTTCAATGTAACTCGAAGTTCGTGTAATGCACGAGGTGTGTGAATATTTTTCTTGTTAGATCGGGTCAGCAATTTCTAAATTACAATACAAATATTTGGTATCTACCTACGATTTCCTACGGTTTCCCATTTACAACTGTGCTAGATACAATAAATAATATATCCATTTTTATTTACAGAAAAGGCTCGGTCGTCGTCACCTACAGAGTCCACTGGAAGCCCAAGCTGGACAATGAACCAACAGAAGACTTGTTGAACGCTTACAAACTGGAGGCCAGACTTAATGCCTACCTTACCAAGAACAACAGAATGATTAACGTTTACCACATTGCCGAAGACAAGTTGACCACTAGACCAGTCCTAGATATCTGTCAGATTAACAAGAATGGTTGTGAAAATAGCTGCGATTTCGATGAAATGACACTTGATTTCACTTGCACGTGCCCATATGGTGAAATATTAGACATGGCTAACCCCAAACGGTGTTTACCTCTATTAGGCTCAGAAAATGAAAAGAGCACTGAAGATACAAAAGGGAGCGACTTTACGGTTCATACAGTAAACGCCAATTCCGTCACTACCAAAATGGTTCCCGAAGAAGAAAACCCCACCACTGAATCGGCTCATAGCCCTCGTCATACCTTCGACTGGACAGAAACTCATCACAGAATGCCGGAGACGACCACCGAAACTGAAACTGAGGTTAACTTTTCGCACATTTTTGGCCACTCAACCACTAATCTGGAAAAGTCAATAACAATTAAACCTGATTTGAGCGAAGATAATCCGAAACCTGAGCCTGAACCCACACCCGAACCTGAACCAAAACCTGTGCCTGAACCCACATCTGAGCCTGAACCCACATCTGAGCCTGAACCCACATCTGAGCCTGAACCCAAATCTGAGTCTGAACCCACACCTGAGCCGGAACCTAAGTCTGAGCCGGAACCTAAGTCTGAGCTGGAACCTAAGTCTGAGCCGGAACCTAAGTCTGAGCCGGAACCTGAGTCTGAGCCGGAACCTAAGTCTGAGCCGGAACCTAAGTCTGAGCCGGAACCTAAGTCTGAGCCGGAACCTAAGTCTGAGCCTGAGACTACCGTCTCTGCTACCGCTGAGCCAGAGCCCCAACCAACTGCTGAGCAAGCACATGAACCGAATACAGAACCAGGCCCAAAGGACGATCCAGAACCGGAATCGAAATCTGAACCAGAACCGACATCAGAACCTGAACCGGAATCAAAAGCTGAATTTGTATCAGAACCTCAGCCCGAACCCTCTCCAGAACCGAAACCGGAACCAGAACCAGAACCAGAACCGGAGCCAGAATCAGAAGTTTCATCCACAACACCGTCGCCTGTCGCATTGAACCCTGCCTTTATGTTGCGAGAGAAACAGAAATCAAAGGATCATACTCCAGAGTCCGAAACGACAACCGAACCCCAGCCTGAACCCGAACCGACGACCGCACCAACGGCAGAATCTTCCACCGAAACTAACCCACAGCCCTCACATTCTACAGAAAGAGAAATTTCTCAAATACTTGAACATGTAGCTGGGCACGAGTCTACTGCGGTTACAGAGGAATCTAGTATTTCCACAGTCGCAGATAACAACCAGCAATCTGAACATCACATTGATCAGTCAGAGAACTCGGAAGAAAAGTCAATTTTATACACTAATGAAGGCAAATTCGAGTATAAACCTACAGAAGATACTCAAGAAATGACAACCAGGCGAGTTTCTTTATCTGAACCAAACCTTATAAATGAGCCTTCTTACGAACCAAAACCAGAAATTATTTCTATTTTAAGTGCCAAACAGGAAAACAAACCAGCAAACAGTAGAAGTAACACAATTGATGAAACTAGCACCACAACTGAAATTAACGATTGGCTTGAACTGCAATCTCACAACTCTGCTACATCGGTCGGTCATAACAAATCAGAGTTTGACGAGCTTCTAAATAATAATGCTAACAAAATCATGCACGAATCAGAACAAAGGTCGTTCAAAACATTTGATGAAGATTTATTATTTGAAACAACGACCACCACAAGCACAAACCCTGTAAACGAAAACGATTCGCTTGATTTTGTCAGTAAAGATATCGAGAACCCAAGTACCGAAATAAGAAGAAGAATGGAGGATGAACCCAAAATGCCAATTCCAATTTTACCCGTTAGCGAAGAAACATCTGAAGGAGAAATTAGTAATACAGAAGCAACGACTAAATCTGTAAGCATAATACCTATCGTCGATTTGGAAACATCCACGGGTGAAACTGAAACAGAAAATGAAGACACGTCAGAATCTAAAACGGGATCTATGATAACTTCTACCCTCGAAGAAGCTAAGTCTATAGAAACCAACAAATCTGTAGCAATCGAAACAACAACCTCAAATCCCGAAAATATTAAGCAATTTTCTATTAATAACCACTATCAAGACTCTGATGGAGATAAATTATTAGAAGTTTTAGAGAATAAACCTCATCCTAAAAAAAACGAAACATCAACCGAACGCGAACCTGAAGAAGGCGTGGATATAACTTTTGATGCAATAAATATGCTTTACAACCGTTCCTCTAAATCGATTCAAAAGAAACCTGATACACTCAGCAATTACAATGGCATACAAGATACAACAGAGGAAACGAGGGTCAGCACAGAGAGTTCTACTGATTCTGATTGGCTGTCAGAAACTGTTACTGAAATAAACTACGATGAAGCTATGAACAAAATGGCAAAACATGAAACAACAGAATCCAGTTTAAGCAAAATAGAAGAAATAATGAACCATGGGCTGGTGAAAGATGATTTTGAGCCCGATTATTTAAGTAACATGGAATCCAATAGTAACAAGCAGGAACAGGACGTACCGTTATACGGTATGGCGAATGACTATGATAACGAAGATACTCGTTTTAAAAGAGTTAACAAAGCAGTAACAACTGAAGCAGCAAAAAATGTCTCCACAAAAGCAGGGGACGTCGGACAAAACAATTCTGGAGTCATAGTTAACACAAATGTACCTGTTGAAACTACTACTGTCAGCGAATATATTTATAAAGTAGCTGAAAAGTCTAATACCGATCCGAATGTAACAGTAACGGAGCATGAAGAAACAGAAGCCAGCTCATCGTCCCCTGTGATGGAAGTTGAACCACCAGCAAGTGATTATGTTGATCCAGCTCTATTAACGACAAAAGAACCAGAACCAGCCATGAAGGCTGAACCAGCACCCGTTTGGGAAGAGTCGGACTCTGAAAAATATTTGACTGTCAAAGAATTGCCCAAAAAAATTGAACAAACAACTGAAATCCCTGATCCAGTTATTATCGACGAAATACAAATAGTCTCTTCAACTGGTGCACCAACCGTTATGGTACCAATGAATGAAAACTCCGAAAAAATTACGACAGCCGAAATTGAAAATTCGGACATTTCTGAAAACTCCCAAAATGCAACACAGTTAAGTAATCTAAACGTAACTATATATGAGATCTCTAGTCATAGCGGTAATAATTCAGTGCTGCTAGCGAAACCTGGAAATGCACAATCAGCGGAGTACGATGATCATGAAACTGAAATGAATCCTTTCTTACCAGAGGTCGAGAACAACAAAAGCTTAGTCAAAAAACTTCAAGAAGGTCATGACCTTGAGCCTAATAACCTTACTGAAACTCAAAACGAGAACACGGAGGAACATTTCAAAAACAAATCAGAAGGACTTCTATCTTCAAATAACGATTCTTTAGCTGTAGTAGGGAAAGAAGCTGAGACAGTCACTAACAAGCAAGAAGAGAGTCTGCCAATACCCTCAGAAGACGATACTTCATTTAATGAATTGCTCATGGGCGGTAATAGAACAGATATCACCACGACTCCAGCGACAGTAAACCAACCCGAGAAAAACGAGAGGTTACCCATTTCCACGTTCTTATTGGACACTGATGACCTAGAAACTCTAACAACAACTATAAGTAGCAACAACGTAGATGCGACTACTCCTGCACCTGTGCTCAACAATGATGGGGTGTTCCTCAGTGTTGTTCCCATTGAAGAACAGAAGGAAGATCTGCTCGAGCAACACAAAAGTGAAAACATTGCAGAGCTGAATGACATAAGTGATTTGCCAAAAAGTGATAAAAGGACATTAGATGCTACCAAATTTGATTCAGTAATTAATAATGAAGCGTAGTATACGCCGCTCAATTTTAACTCTACACACAATTAGTTTTAGCGTTGCTATTTCATTTCCTGTGATTCCGTTGACACCGTCGAACAAATCATTCTAAACAGACTTTTATACCAATGTAAATGCAATAATATTATATTATTAATTAATTAAATTTACTGGGTTTCGGTCCTCGGAAACTTACGCAGTACCTTTAATTTTATCCTGTATTCATATCGTGAACAATTTATTCATTAGACTAGTCAAACTAGAAAGAGTCATCGTCTTGAAAGAAAGATTTAGATTTATTTATTGCTTTGTCTTTATAAAAATTATGTGGATTGCGTAAAAATGTATAAATAACTGGTAAAACGTATGTACTTTAAGTATTTTACGCAATTCATGCTCTATGAAGGTACACAAAAACCTTGGATCTTGTAATATTACGGCCTCGCTCTTAGAGGATTACCTGACAGTCCTATCTTGTAATTGTTACCATAGCTAAATGTATAATATTATTATTTTAAATAAATTACTCTTGAATCGGACGCTATAACGAGTTTGGAAATAGAATGGCGTAACCGTTAGACGGCTTTTGTTATATATTCTTGTGCTCGTCTGCCATGCCGCATGTGATAACTCGCAGGTAAACTACATCCCGTTCGTACTTATTAACTTAGTGATATTACACAGAAGTGAGGTCTGATTGTAAAATAATAATTAATTTAGTACTTGTTAACTAAGATAAATATTTTGTATAAATGGTTGATTTGTAAAATAATTGAATTATGTTGTAAATAAATATAAAGTTAATAATAATTATATTTGAGTGTTTATTATTCCTACAATCTTATTAGACTGTCATAAAAACAATTGAACTACAACAATAACATATTTTTTTTGTATGTAGACTTTATTAAGTACCAACAAACTATACAACTCTAACGTAGATAACAACATTCAAGTTCATAACATAACATACATAACATTTATGTTTAATCACAGAACATTTCATCTTTTGGTCGTGGCGTGATGTCATCGATCTCTTGAGCAGTCACTTGCTCATCTAGGATCATCCTCGCACATAGACAGCCGTCACCCATCATTCCAGTCCCACTGACGATGCAGTTACCCAACACAGCCTTGCAACTATTATATGGAATGAATTTGACATCAGTATTAACACTATTCACTTCTACTTTAACTGTTTTAGCTGGAGGAATATCCATTTCAAATATGTCCTTTAATTTCACAGTGCCATCAGCCTTATATTCTATTATTGGCGTGTTGTCTCGATAGTCGCCAGTACTTCCATTTTGAGCATTACAACGTTCAGAACATTCGCAGCCTTCACAGAAGTTGCTAGCGTTATTATCTACTTTGCTCATGTTTATGGGTTCATTTTCAATAGGTGTAAAATCGTAGTCTTCATCAACAGTCTTTGATATTTGTGCACAAACGCATTTTTCGCCTTTATCAATCATAATACAACTGCCTAACAGTAATTTGCAATTGCGGACTTCATCATCTATATTTTCGTTCGGTGGGTCTATGAAATCATCGTCAATTCCACTGCCTTCAAAAGTAGCATCAGTTACATTATGGGTACCGTTTTCTCCTTTAACATTCTGTATACAACTAAATGTATGTTTTTTATACTGAGACTTGAGTATCATTAGTCCGCATGAAGAACAATTTATGGCATCTGAAATTTAAAAGAGCAAACAATATTATTTTGAACAATGGAGACATCTTTTTCGAGAAGCAAACTTAATAATATGGACTGGACCACATGGATTTAAGTCTTTCACAAAATAAATGCGTGCAATGGAAACTGAGTTGTTCAAATAAGTTCAATAACCTTCAAGGTTTTAGAATAAAATAGAATGATAGTTAATTTAAGTTTCATAATACATAACAACCGACATAGCCCGAAGAATTGCCAAACTTAAGTGGCAATGGGCAGGACACATTGCCCGCAGCATGGGCGTACCCAGGGGGGGGCAGGGGAGGGCAGCTGCCCCCCCCTGGATTTTGTATGCCTAAGTAATGTTGTCGATAAAAGTTAAGTTACAGTCACGTTAAGACTTACTTTACAAAAGAACTACAATATATTATGCATCAATTTTAGAAAAAATCGCGCTGCGCGGCTTTTCATTTTGTACTTAGCATACAAAAAAAAACAGGATGAACATAGAACGTCCTTCTTTTTTGAAGTCGGTTAAAAACACACGAACGCAGCAGCAATATCAAACTATGTAAAACATATGGGGGGGGGGGGGGAGTTTTTGATTTGCCCCCCCTTAGGCCAAAAGCTGGGTACGCCCATGGCCCGCAGAACAGATGGCCGATGGGGCCGAAAGGTTCTGGAGTGGCGACCGCATCGTGCGGGAAGCACAGAATCGGTCGAAGTGGCGGTGCTTGGGGGAGGCCTATGTCCAGCAGTGGACGTCTTTCGGCTGATATGATGATGATGATGAATACATAACATGACGCCTTGTTTCCCCGAAGGGTTGGAGAGATATGTATATATAGTATGTATGTATAGTATACCCACATTTCGCCAGTTATGGTCCCATGTAGGGGGTGAGCCTATTGCCATAAACCGGGCACAAGTCCAGACTCTGGGTTGTTACTAAGCTCTGGCTTATACCATCTTACTTATTAACAAGTTAACCTTGGAAAACTTTGAAAGACATAGTAAATGATTAATTTTGGATGTGCTTTTATGGTGAAAATACTTCGGAAAATCATTTTTGAATAGTTTGAATTTTGAATAAAACTTGATATCGTGCATAGTGATCGAAACCCCGATCCCGGCACGTATCTACGTTCGTACTCATCAACATTTGTACAGAGCAGCACTCTATAGGCCGCGGTTCGCTGACTACTGCACTAGACAAACGAGGTATTAAAGTTTCCTAAATAGGAAATCTAAGCTTACCATTTTCAGTTTTCTTCTTTGTCATACATGACAAATCACAAGCTGAATTAGAATCTGATGATATTCCACTGTCTGCCTTATCTAAAACAAAATGAATAAAAAGATATTAAATTAATTTTTCTTAGGGTTCCGTACCTCCAAAGGTAAAAAAGGAACCCTTATAAGATCACTTTCTTGTCTGTCTGTCCGTGTGTCACCACCGATTTCCTCAGGAACGGGTGGACCTAGCAAGTTGAAATTTATACCAGATAATGAGGTCTATAGTCCCTATTAGGTGTATAAAAATCAAGGTCCTGAGTCAACACGATAAAAATATATGGGCAAATTGAGATTTTCGCGAAAACTTGTAGTACCAAAATTTACCTTCATTTTCAACTTTTTTTATTTTTCAAAATTTTCCCTTTTTTGTGCTGTAAGACCTTGCTTTTAACCAAAATTGACAAATCTAGGTCAACCGGAAATACCCTACAATTTTTGGGGCAAAACCTATAAGTATGGTAGTTACCGTTGACCTAGAGTCAGACAAAAAGCAAGGTCTTAAGAACAAGTAAAGGAAAAATTCCAAATTTTAAAAAAAGTTGTAAATTAAAGGGTGTCTCATATACATACATAGCTGACGCCAATTAAGATAGTCCTCTGAGTTGTATGGGCGCTCATACAATTGAGAGGACTAGTTTCTGGGCACAGTACTATTTAGGTACCTATACGAATGAAGCTCCTTACGGAACCCTCGGTGTGCTAGTCCGATTCTCTCTTGAGCGGTTTTTTTTGTTTTTTTGTTTAACTATACTGATAAAATTAGCACTCAATCATCTATTGCTGAAAGGGCTTTCCAGTGATCACTACAATGAATGCTTTGGAGGGATTTTCAGATTCTCCATCTTTGACAAACAAACCAAAAGGGATCAAAGGGAACAGGATTAGAGATGGGTCAAACACAGAATGAGAGTAACAGTTACTTTGAAATTGGTAAAGAAAGAACAAAAACACAAAAAATAACAAATTGGGGAAAATATGCATCAGACCCACACAAATCGGCTTTGCAGATCAGAATAGTTTATTGGCTAGAAGCCAAAGGCATTCCACTATGTAATCTACTTTGCAATTCATTTGCCAAACATGTAAACAAACCGAGTTTTAGGGAAAATAACTGTAATGCCTACACATTAAAAAAAAAACATTCAGAAAACACTTACGATGTTTAGCCAGATGTCTCTTTTTCGCATATGGAGTGGCAAACTTCTTACCGCAATCAGTAAATGAGCAATACAGTGAAGTATCTGCAGTGTGAGTCTTCAGATGAGTCTTCAAGTGATGGGACTGTATGAACCCTAGAATTTTTTTAATTATAATAAAGATGTTGAACAGTACAAAAAGTTGATACCCTGCAACAAATCAACCAAGTTGATATTGAACAATCACCATCAACATAATGCACTGATAGGCCTCTCCCATGAAAATATGACATTGACACAGCGTTCAACCTTCAAACCAGTTTTGGGTACAAAAGCTTCAAGGTATATAAATGTAGAATCCAAATATGACTCACCCTTATTACAAATTTTACAATAATGTTGCTTAGTATTAGTATGTGTCAACTCATGATGTTTCAAATGATGTGCAAAGTTGAACTTCTTGGAACAGCCTGTGAAGCTGCATTGATAACGTCTCTCGGACAGTGACTTGTGCGTCTTCATGTGGGTGCTAAGTGCTGGCTCACTGCTGAAGACAGCGCTGCATTTTGCGCATGTGTATGTTCCTGTAATTGAAAGGTGATTGCAACTTTGCATTAAACCAGAGCCTATACAGGTACAAAAAAAAATTATACACTGGCACTTTAATAATCCATTACCAAAACTGTTTTTGGCCACAGATAGCCTGCCCAGTTTCTGCACTTATATTTTATCTCATGAATTTCAACAAATAATTAATTAAACTTTGTGAATACTATTTACCTCCGTGTGCGTATTTGGTGTGTCTCTTTAGCAGTATGTTGTCACGGAATTCTCGGCCGCACTCCGAACACTGGACACTGCCTGTCCTCTCATGTTGTTTCTCATGGCGACGCAGAGCAGATCTAAAAACGTTAATTAATATTGTATAGATTTATTAATCTTAATACCAGTTTTACCTCAGTAATCTCATTTTCTTGTTAGATATTTCCAATGTACCTAAGTCATGATTAAGTCATGATTAATGCATAATATTTAATAATAATATATTCTGTGTTACACAAGTTACTGATATCACGTCACAGGTCAGTACAAGATAATTTTATGAGTCATAGAAAACTACCACCGAACATACCTACATTACGATAGATTTATTGACTGGACACAAATTGCGGAGATAAGAGAACAAAATGTGCTAACTCACATGAAACTAAAGTTTTTGCTGCAGACTTTGCACTGGAACTGTGGACTGTGGCTCTGCTCATGCCGCCTTCTTTCACTATCGTATTTGAAGCTTTTGGAACAGTGATGACATTTCAGTATTGTTTTCTTATCAGGCATTGTAAACTGAAGAGCTTATTGTGCGAAGTGCTGCTCGATCAATCGTATTGGGTTTTCACAATCAGATTTTATACAAATTTCACCGCACTCTTTTTCAAACGACGCTTAATGCACATAATATTTAATTAGGAATATAACATGTAAAAAATCAATAGGTCAATAATATTACAACATTTTGGGTATTTTCCAAGCACGGCGAGCACGACGAAATCAAAACCAAAACACAACAATTGACAATGACATTGACGGGAATGTGTCAGCTGGCTGTCAATGTCAAAAACAAAATGTAGCAATCACCTGACAAACGTTCAGAAAATTCACCATTGTATTTTAATCTTCTGAATAATGGTCGTAAGTAAATCTGTATTTCCGTCGATACAATCCTGTGTATAATGTACTACAGTATGTACAATCTGTTCGTGGAAGAAGGATGAATTTTCAGTTTCATTATAGGGACTACCAACTTTTTATCATACGCGCCCCCCTAACTTTAGTTTAGTATCACTACATCACTACGCCCGAAGTTAGTTTGTCGAGATAATTAAGCAGAAAAACTAAAGGATTATCAGAATGCATAGATAGCAGTGATAGCCTAGTGGTGTGACCGTCGGACTGTCAAGTCTTAGGTCTTGAGTTCAAACCCAAGGCACGCACCTCTGACTTTTCGGATTCATGTGCGTATTGTATAATTATTACTTGCTTAAAAAAACGGTGAAGGAAAACATCGTGAGGAAACCGGCATGCCTGAGGGATATTTCTCGACGGTATGTGAAGCCAAGTCAGAGGCCCATGGGCGGCTTTAAAACTCTGACACCAGGTTAGTCACTAACCACACGAAAAGAAGAAGATCAGAATGCATCATGTAAAAGGGGTGATAGACGTGCGAGCAAGTACGCGTTCTTAAGGGGTCGCCGACCCCTTACTCGCCCGTGTGTCACACTAAGTACGGGTACTTTAAAATCACCGAGTAAGTTCGCCGGCGATCCATCAGGTTTGTTTAGCTCGTAGCCCGCCTTGGTTCGTAATTCCATGCGTCTGTCATCGCATGTAAGGCGCGACCCAGCATTTTGTTTCGTCATTTGTGTAACTGTGCGTTTGCACTGGCGAAACATTCACAACAAAACATGTTGGGATCTCTATTTTCTGTCAATTTTCCCTATAATGTTTGACAGTAACTAGAGATTTTAACATATTTTGTCGTGATGTTTTGCCAGTGCAAGCGCACAGTAATATAATATATGTTTAGTTTGGTTCAGAAAATTCGAAATCATCGTGATACAGTGTGAGAAAGCTTCTCGTGTATCACCGACGGCGAGCCGAGTAAGTTGGTGAACTTTAAAAACCGCGATCTTTAAGTACGCATGTAAAGAAAAAAGAAAGAAAATACGTTCATTTGCAGTAAACATGACGCATAAAAAGAGCACAAACTAAAAAAAAAAAATTAGTTGAGGGAAAATATGCGTCACATCCACGCAAAACGGCCATCGCTCAGCATAATGCTGCGACCCTATACGAGACAGAGCCCCAACGCTGGTTTTCAGCGACAGCCGGCATTGACGTTATGATGTCTATCACCCACTTAAGAGAAAGCAAAGAGAGTTCAAATAATTTTGCACAATTACGTTACATTTTGGTTTTTGACCATTACAGAAATAGAAAAACTTACTTTATCGAAAAGCTGAAGCAAATTTTACAGCAGCTAAGTATTATGATTATGAATCATTTGGGGTTTAGTAGCAAAACCTCCAAAAAAAAAACAACAGGTTGCACTCCGGGAGTGCTGACAAAAGAGAAAACTTGAACATTAACGTTGTGCATTTTTGAATAAACACTTTTCATGAAGTATGTTTTGACTGCTTTTTTTTTACCCATCATCATCTCTATTTCCTTACATCCTTACATATTATAAAACAAAGTCGCCCGCCGCGTCTGTCTGTCTGTCTGAACGCGATAAACTCAAACATTGCCGAACGGATTTTCAAACGGTTTTCACCATTGGAAGGAGTGATTCATGCGGAAGGTTTTAGTGTATAATTCATTAAGGTTTTGTGTAAATTGGCTGAAATATGACGATTAATGTTGATGATGTCGGAAAAAATCATGCCGACTGGGAGCTTTACTGGCGTGCGCTGCGTAAACCGTGAGAGATAAATCAAATTTATGTTCTAGAGTATTGTATATCTTAAAAAGTGCAACAAAAAAGTCCGCGATGGCATATGTCTATCTTCTAAGGGTGACCCACAATAACCATTTTTATCTTTCAAAATTGTATAAAATTTTCATTGTTATTTCCGAAGCTATTTTGACCGGTATCTTATTAATCCTTATCCAATTAAATAGGTTATTTAAATTGGGCATTCAATTTACATTAAAATATGCCTTTACATCACATCATTTAAATGAATAGTTTAAGAGATATCACAGTTTCAAAATTACGCGTAACAAAATAATTATGGTTGACAACGCGGGCGCTGTAGCCTACCACTGCGTCCTCTGAAAGTTAGTCAATGATCTTTTCCTTGGCTATTAGGTATGTATTCACGGTAGAACGTTCCCGTGGGATATTTTGCGACATCCACGCGGGCGAAGCCGCGGGTAAAAGCTAGTATTTTGATATTTACTTTGTTGGTTGCTAGGCAACGGATCGGTAACATTTTTTACCCATCCCAAAAAAGTGTACAACGCCAATATTAGAAGTTTTTACTTCAAAAAAATATTTTTGGACCAACCACACTCTACGCACCCCAACAGGGGCACTACTGCCCACCCGTTATCCGGTTGGATTGGATCATTGATCATTGGAAAGTGGAAACGTAAAAGTACTCTGTGGTGGAAACACATGCTTGTGCACACGTGCACACGAATCACGAATGGTGCCAATCTCAGAGTAATAACTAAAGCATAGAGGGAGGGTGAAATTTCTCAGTCTAGTCATACTCTTTATACATATGACACATTCCGTGTGAAAAAAAAGAACAGGTATATAGTTATAAGGACCACCACTGTCCACTTTTTTGGTCTCGGTAGTGATGTGCAGAGAGGTGCAGAGGTATCGATATTAATTTATTTTTGACAGATAATTTATATAATGTATTGGATGTACATGTCGTATATTCCATGGATGATGTAACGTTGTAACGTGCCGTTTTGTAAGGTATATAGTGGAATGCATTAAATATTTGTTAGAGCTTTAATTCTAGGCTTCTTTTAAGCATTGGCAATTTGGTTTTATTAAACAAACGTTACTTTAATAATAAAAGCAAATTGCCAATGCTCCTACTCAACGCAATGCGTGACCTTGGGTCGCAAAAGAACCCATTTGGGTTAACAATTATCTGTTCCCTCTCCCCCGTCACCGTCCTGGCAAGCCCGGCCGTCAATCTGTGCGCGCCGGCTCGACACACCGTCACATGCTGGCTAGGGAGGTTTACGCTCCCGTCGTCGCTCATTCTCAGTTCCACTACACTTGCCCGTGACTAGTGAGACCTCCCCTACAGCCGCGGTTGTCTCAGTTTGCAACGGTTTCCTTATTTTATAATTGACTACGTATATAGTCATGAATCCTACTCCTTAACTCAGTGTTAAATCCCCATATTGGGGTTCAAAGTTCCAGCTTACCAATATCTCCAAATTTGCGGCTAACCACCCAGGTTACTCACATCGAGAACCATCACTGGCATCCGTACTTTATGTTACGGCAAACTAACTTCCGGTGTATCCGATTGCCGACGAGCTCCGCGCCGTGTACATAACCCGCGTGGCCGCGTCGAGCTGTCTACGGGTCTGGGTCGACCAACCGCCGACCGCCATCGCCATCCTCCTTTGTCCACACATTTCTCCGAAACTCGTAATCGGATCGAGATCATTTTTTTATTTTTTTTATTGGATTATGTATTCTCAACTTAGGGAACAGTACGAGGTTTATCAAAAGATTTCATGGGTATTAGTTTTTGGCGCGAAACCCTAAGTTTGTTTCTAAAACAAATGTAGCCTATTTTACTCCTTATGTCATAAGCTATTTTCCAGTGGAAGTCCCGTCAAAATCGGTACAGCCGTTTCTGAGATTAGCCGGAACAAATAGACAGACAGACCCCGAGGGACGAAAAATTGAATTTCGTAGTATGGATCATCTATACTTTCACGATCCATTACAACAAAAACACTTTTTTTTTGTCTATCTGTCTGTCTGTTTGTCCGGAACAAACAGACAGACAGATAGACAAAAAAAAAGTGTTTTTTTTTGTAATGGATCGTAACTACATACAGGGTGGCAGGGACATCGACGCGAAGCTGGTTACCATGGATTCAGTACATGATTCTGAACCCCCCTGCGTTGAAATTTTTCGTCGGTTATTTAAAAAAAAAACAGCAGTTTCATAGAAAAGTGCAATACCTACGCGGTCAAAATGTATGGAGCAGCTGATTTTTTTTGTTATAACCGACGAAAAATTTCAACGCAGGGGGGTTCAGAATCATGTACTGAATCCATGGTAACCGGCTTCGCGTCGATGTCCCTGCCACCCCGTATATACTTTCTTAAGCATTTAGTAAAAAGCTGTAATTTTGACATTATAAACAGACACTTCAATTTTATTTATTTGTATGTATGTATAAATGTATTTTTGTTGTATGGATCATATACTTTCATATGCATTTAGTAAAAAGCTGTTATTTAGACACTACAATTTTAT
Organism: Conistra vaccinii; assembly: GCA_948150665.1. NCBI lineage: Eukaryota > Metazoa > Arthropoda > Insecta > Lepidoptera > Noctuidae > Conistra > Conistra vaccinii. The sequence goes on along the minus strand of OX411317.1, from coordinate 8,266,231 downwards.
TTATTTGTATTATACAGATTGTGGATAAAAAATAAAATAAATTGAAAATCGCACAACACTCCCTGCTATATAATTTATAATATCTCTGGCGTATTCTGAAAGAGCACATGGATCATAAATGTACTCATGTTCATTTGTTTCCAACAGCGATTCTTCATTCTTCATGAATGACATCGAAATTGGCATTTAATTTTCATCTATTTCCATAGCATCTGAAGAGCCCTGAAAAAGTATATACTTTTGATTTTTTCTCCGATAGTGCAATACAAATAATATATTTTAGAACCTACTGTCTGATTTTCAGCTACAGTTTGAAGTTGACACAATGTTAAATGGACAGCTTGTAAAGATACCGTACTTGACTTTCAGCATGATTTGTTGTAGGAGAATTGTGATCAATTCGTATAATTTGCAATGGCTCGAAAAGAAAACGATATCTTCTCCAATTTATTAGCATGTAATTATCGTATCGATAAAAAGTATCTACATTACCTACATTACTAGCTTAACATAACCTCACAATTTAACGAATTTATTTTTTGAAAATAAATTCGATATCACAACATAATTTGTAATAAAGATAGTTTGAAGGTATCATTATCAATCTAATATGTATGTTATCAGTGATCACATCCAAATATTTCGGGTGATTTTATACGAAAAATGTAAAAAAACACTTACCGATGAAAGCTTACAAATTCATTGTTTTTTTTCCGTGACGAATGTGATTTACACGTTATCACAAAACAAGCCATGTTAACAGACTATTGATAAGTCCTTTGCACCTTTCGTTTTTACAAAAATATTCAAAAATCTATTATTTTTTAATAAAAAATGACCAGCACCTCAACCAGCACACGTACTGACATTCACGACGTAATATACGGCTAGATCAAATACTTGTACGGTTAACCGTTTACTAGGCAACTATTGTGCTTTTAAATTGGTCGTGTAAAAAGAGATCAACTGTGACCGTTTTGACAATTTCGGTGCGTCCATTTCTCTAATCTATAGACTCCCTCTATGCTTTAGTTATTACTCTGAGGTGCCAATGGTGCACACCGAGACGACACGTTTGACGTTCATGACGTTGACGCATTGACGTAACGAACGATCTTCTGCTGATGTTGTGACGTTTGTGTTCGATGTTTGTCGACTTCGTCGTTGCCGATTCTATGAAATACTTGACCAAAACTAAAAAGAGAGAGAGTGCTGTGAAATTAATAATTTTATGGTCAGTGGGTCGCCTTAGGGCCTTAGGGGTCGAAACAATAAAAGTACTTTGTGTGCAAAGTTTGCATAATAAATAAGAAGATTGCATATTGATTAGCGATACGATCATGATTGATACAAAAACTGCGAAATCTGTGCCTAGCTAAAAGCAAATCGGAAATCAGACAGCGGAAATAATTCGATCTTTTAATGTTTTACGTAAGTTTTGGCGCGAAGGACTGATGCTGGCGCGCTCACCGGTGAGCGATGCGTGGAGCAAGGCGAGCGCGGTGCCGCCTCCGCCTCCGCCTCACGGCCTCATCAGTCGATACGCGGCACGTGAGCACATTGCACGGCCGCTCATGACAACCAAGGGCAAAGTTGCGGGGACAGTTTTTTCCACATTTATTACATAAAATTGTGTTATAAAATGCTGCCTTGGATTCAAGTGACACTCATTTTGTGCGCTTTTGGGCTGCTGCGGGAGATCCGGCCGTCCGAGCCGTTCGTCTCGGAGTTCCTCCTCGGAGAATGGAGAAATATAACTGAGGAACAACTGAACAGAGATGTATATCCTGTTGGAACTTACTCCTACCTTGGTCTACTTGTTTTGGTGTTCCTGATAACAGATTTCCTGAGATTCAAACCTGTAATTATCCTATCAGGTGAGTATCTTAACTTGTTGCTTGTGCATGACCTACATGTGAGATATTTGAGATGCTAGCAAGATATCCACCATGACCTACACTGCCCTCCCGAGCCTAAAGTGCAGTACACATGTCTACTATGGGGAAAAGTTATACATGCATACATGTATCATGCCTTGTTTCCCCTAAGGGTTGGGCAGAGGTGTACCTGTAGCAGGTACACCCACAAAAGTTAAAAAAAGGAAAAGTTATCAACCCATAAAATATGAATTTATGGGTTGATTAACATCTTAGTATAGCATTGAATTACATCAATATTAATGGTACATCTACATAGCAGCTTCAGATTTTCATTTTTAAGACTTATTTATTTGTGTTATAATTTTATAAATATTTAAATTCAAGCTACTTATTTATGTAGTGTTATCAGTTTTCAGTTTATCAGTAGGTATCTAAAGGAAATGCATTGTGTTTGCGATTATTGGTGATTATAAGTTATTCATAATTAAAGCATTTAATTTTAAATGACTCCATAGTGCAGAATTTCAAGTTCTATTTTAATTTATTAATAATAAGCTCGACACAAAGATTTTCTTTATTGAACTTCTTTTTGTAAACATTATTCTCTCCTCATGATAAAACATCAGTCTTTACCAGATCTGCTGTCAAATTTGTCACAAAAAACAGTAAAGACACAACAGAAATTAATGATATTTATTTATGTGTGTCTGTTTTCTTACAAAGCTAAGGTAGGAGGTATATTTCAGTGCAAAAACTTGGTATGACCAACCAGACAATAGTCATAATTATTATTTATTGGTAGACGGAGTCACTCACAGTTCAATCCATCCTAACTATATCACTACATAGTATAAAACAAAGTCGCTTCCTGCTGTCTATCCCTATGTATGCTTAGATCTATAAAACTACACAATGGATTTTGATGCGGTTTTTTTAAATAGATAGTGATTCAAGAAGATTTATATTATACATATAAACCTTCCTCTTGAATCACTCTATCTATTTAATACATGCATAATTTATTAGAGAAACACTGATAATTTTAGAGGTTTCTAATGTGATGTCGTAAATAAACACATTTTTTGCGCTTACATTGCAAACGCTGGCTGAACCCTACGAGATAGATCAAAATAATGTACTACAGTATTGTACACCTTAAAAAGTTCAACAAAAAAGTCCGAGATAGCATTATGTCTATCTTCTAAGGTTGACCCATAGTAATCATTTTTATCTTTCAGAATTTGATAATAATTTCATTGTTATTTCCGAAGCTATTTTGACCGGTATTATATTTATTCTTATCCAATAAAATATTATGTTATTTCAATTGGACATTTAATTTAGATTAGAATATGCCTTGACATCATATTCAAATGAATATTAAAAGATATCGCAGATTCAAAATTACGCGTCACAAAATAATTAAGGTTGACGACAACGCGGGCGCAGCGGTAGGAGTCAATGACCTTTTCCTGGGCTTTTAGGTATCTAATCCCTGTAGTAAGTACCCGTGGGATATTTTTCGACCTCCACGCGGGCGAAGCCGCGGGCAAAAGCTAGTACAAAATAAAACTCAGGCAAACGCGGGCAACAGCTAGTAATTTATGGGATATTATTAATTGCACATCAAATAAATAATCACTAATCAATTTATTTCTATCATTTATATACTTTTTACATCAAATAAACTAATTAAATTTAATATTTACTATTAATAAACCGACGGCACGGTTGGCGCAGTGGTTAAGCGATTGACTGCTGCGCTGCGTGCCGCGGGTTCGATTCCCGCACGGAACAAATATTTTTATGATCTGCAAGTAGTTGTTCCGGGTCTGACTGTTTGTGTATGTGAGTTTAAATGTTTGTAAACGCACCCACAATACAGGAGAAATTCCTATTGTGGGAAAATGTTTAAACAAAAATAAAAAAAATTGTTTATACTACATCAGGTACAAAAATACGACAATCATAAATATCATAAAAAACATTATGCCCCTTCTGGGGCAGTCGGGCACTGACTGCACAGCAAATTAACCAGAGCATACATACATAATACTCACAGTCATAGCAAAATAACTATCTGTGTAACATAATCTTAATAAGTCTAAAACTAGTCGCCAAGATTCTTTGAGTGTTGGTCGCCAATTACCAACATACCATACGCCAAGTAGGCTCTACACGTTGGCCTAACACTTCGGCACAGCAAGTAATGTGTTCAGCGGCCTTTAGATAGAATAGTTAAAAAAAATAAGATGAAAGAGAGAGTTTATAAATATTTATGTATATTTTTTTGTTATAAATAAATGATAACGAATATAATTTATTTAAGTGAAGAAAACATAGGAAAGAGTCACTTTGAAAAGATTTACACGGAGATTACATCTGTGTTTAAAAATAATATTGACTCTAAGTATGATAATTATCCTCGACTTCATGATATGAGTCAATGAGGAATCAACATTATCAGTCTTGAACTGATTACATAACTCTATGGTTGTTCTATCTTTATTGCCACTTGAAGGAAAAATATCTAAGATTAAACTTGTGCACATTCTGATAAAACTGTAGGTTTCGGGAGCAATGCATTTCTCCTCCTGTTAAACTGGTCAGTAAGCAAATAGATACAGAATTTATAAAGTTTACACATGATTTGTGAAAAGATATAAAACAGTACATACTTACACAAAAATCATTTAAAAGTTATGTTAAGTAGGTAGACCTTATAGCTAATATTATCTTCATCATCATCATCATTTCAGCCAAAAGCTGCTGAACATAGGCCTCCCCCAAGCACCGCCACTTCGACCGATTATGTGCTTCCCGCATCCAGCTGATTCCTGCGGCCTTCACAAGGTCATCAGTCCATCTTGTGGGAGGCCTTCCAACGCTTCGTCTTCCGGTACGCGGTCGCCACTCCAGAACCTTTCGGCTCCATCGGCCATCTGTTCTCCATGTGCCCTGCCCATTGCCACTTAAGTTTGGCAAATCTTCGAGCTATAATGTCGGTTACCTTGGTTCTCCTACGGATCACGTAGGAAAACTCCAAGCATAGCCCTCTCCATTGCCCTTTGGGTGACTTTTATCCTTCTGCCAATAGGCAGGCACTTATTGCACTGAAACGTGGTCGCTCTTGAGACACTGCGGTATGTGGGACGAGAAGATATTGCGTAGCTTCCCGAACGCTGCCCAGCCGAGTCGGATTCGACGATTGACCTCTTTCTCGAAGTTGGACCTACCTAGCTGGACAGTTTGTCCTAGGTAGGGCGTCTCCGATCTTCATCTTCATCGAGAGTGGGTGTTACATGGGCATTTGAGATGACCTTTGTCTTGTCCATGTTCATTTTAAGACCCACTCTTTCGGAGGCTCTACTAAGGTCATCGAGTATAATTGTACTGAGGTCCTCCATGGTCTCAGCCATTATTATAACTATTTCGTCGTCAAACCGAAGGTTAGTGATATACTCGCCATTAACGTTGATGCCTAGCCCTTTCTAATAGTGCAGCTAATTATGATAGTCAGAATAGAAACAAAATAGTGTTACAACGAATTAACGTGACAATGATGAATTACCAACTTTCCCGCCAAAACTTTGTGATGTTGTAGGTACCCTGCACAGCTGCACACGGCAGCCGGCCGTAGTCGATACTAATCGAGTCCATGCATGTGGACCGTGATTACCGTGCGATTGTGCCGAAACTTCCCGCGCCTCTGATGCGCTGTCCATGTCCTTGTGTGGTCAAAGTAGGTTTACATAATACCCAAGGGCGTTGCCAGCCTATCGCCCAGGGGGGGGCAAGTTGGTATATGGAGGATAGAAAAAGTATGATTTGAAGGTACAGTCAAGAGACAAGAGCACATGAAGCTTCACCATCGTAGTGCGACTCTTACCTCTACGGCGCACAATGGGGCCAAAATCGACGCTGGTGGACATTTGATTTTTAACTCGGTAGTCCCGATAGGAACTATGAAAAATAATAATTTCCATTTTCAATGTATGGATTCGAAACGGACCTATCGGTCGTTTTTTCCCAAAACTATTCAGAACTTTAGTAGAAGTGAAACCTAATAGGTATTATGACTGGGCGTACTGCCCGATTCAAACTTTAATGGCGGCTCGGAACATGAGGCGACTTTGAGAATTAGCTTTATATAATTATGTCGTGGCCAGATCTTAGAATTGATCATTTCATGAAATGGCCAGCTAAAATTGGCCATATCGTTTAAACGTCAACGTTTAATGATATGTCAGTCGACGTTTGGCCATATAATTAATGTAGAGGGTATCCATGGTTTAACGGGGGGTTTTCCAAAATTTGGCTGTTTTAGAATCAATTTAAAATGGTCAAATTAGTGTATTAGGTCCTGAAAAAAATATATGTGATGGACACATCTTTGTTTGAGGGAAATTATTGGTTCAAAACACGATAAATTGTAATTCGCTCGATGAAAAAAAAATCCGAAACAGGGTCGATTTCAAAACCATTTTCGATCTCATTTCCTAATTACAGCACAAAATAATATGAAAATTGCATGTACGATGAGGTAATCGTATTTTGGAGGGAATTTATTGGTTGAATTTTTGAGTTTAATAAAAAAAAATTAAGTAAACTCAATATTTGTAAATCGGGCTAAATCAGCTCGCGCTCAGTGTCCTGCGGGACGTTGTCGAGATTGGACCTGTGTCAATTTATTTAAAAAAATTAGTTCCCCACCGTCTTTAAAAAAATGGCAAATAAAAATAACAAAAGGAAGAAAAACACATATACTAAATTGCGGAAGATCAGACAAAACATCGCGTAATTATATTATTGTTTTAATTCATTATTATTGTTTTCGAAAATGAAAATATTTCTATGCGTTGTGATGACTTTTTTTGACATCTGACATTAGTGTTTTCATTTCAAATTTTTATCGATAAAATTATAGTCAAGTGTGAGTCATATAAATCTTTGCGAGTAGTAAGTTGGTTGTTACATAAAGACGTTTTAGTAAAGCACATTTTTAATTCGTCTATTATTATTTATACCTTAAAAGTAAAAGAAACCCTATCCGATCCGAAAGGGGCTCATAGGTACTGCAATAAAATTACCTAAAAGTAATAAAAAATCTTACTAATAATGAAAATTAAAAAGTTATTGCTATTTAAAAATCACATTTTTGGTAACAAAAATACCCCAAATCCAATAAAAAAATAGCAAGTTTTCAACAGGCATCATTATAGTTATGACTTGTAGACACCCGCTATACGACGCGACGGCCGCCCGCGCTCCATGTCATAACCCGGTAAAAATCCCTATTAAAAAAAAATTGGACAATTTTTTTTTTATTTATAATTGCCACATAAATAGGCTCTCAGTACGATACCTAACAACACCCTCATGGATCAGACAGGGTTTTGTTTTACATGTTGTATACATGATAACAATTCATCCAAATCCATTATACAAGCTTAGTTTTTATTTACCCTAAACCTCTTAAGGGGTCATTGTATTCATCATTATGAACAACTTTCACTATGGGACCAAAAACTGGAACCGCGAAAAAAATTCAGCTGTTCCCTACATTTATGTTCGCATAATCTCGTCAAAATGTAGGGAACAGCAGATTTTTTTGGGTTGTGTATTCACTTTCTGTCAAGCTGTCGTCGTCGCTGCTATAATCTCCTACATTAATTAGGTATACGGGATGGCAGGCACATTGACTCGCAAACTGTTACCATGAATTCAGCGCATGATGATAGGACCGCCCAGAGTAAAAATGTATAGTCGGTTATTAAAAAAAAATTGCTGTTTCTTTCAAAATTGCAATAGTTACTCGGTCAAAATGTATGGAACGGCAGTTTTTTTTTGAGGATAATTAGAAAAAACGAAACTTTGTAAAAATCCTAGGATATCAGTATATGAGCTGATGTCAGGATTTATGAAACAAAAACAGTCTGTTTAGGACGATTGGAAACATTTGTGCCGTTTTTAGACACACGTCTGCCCAACCCTTCGGGGAATACAGGCGTGAATTTATGTTATATTATGTGCCATTTTTCTGGTGGTAAATAGTCTGAAGGAACGGCAAACCGAATTGACCGGGGATCAACAATTTTTTTTGTTTGTTTTGTCTTAGAACAAAGATTCGATAAATTATAGCCGTAGCAGTAGGTACGACACTATTGAAAATAAAGTACGGCAATTTTTTCTTCATACTAGCTACGAATATTTACGGATCTTCATGAGCGGGGGGCAAACGTCAAAAAACAAAAGAATATGGTTACAGTATAAGCATAACAGTCCGACCACTTAGCTCATCTATCTAATCTATATATCTTTAATATATAAAAATGAATCTCTATTTCCTTGGAAAATCCACCAGAAAAAATCTTGGATTTACAATTTGACCAAAGTCACACTTTCTCTCTCTCTGTCTCTATCGAATTAGAAGGCGACAGTGGCAAGTATGAACGCTTTTTTAGCGTGACGATTTCTGCCAGTTTACTCCTACCGCAAGCATTAAAGAACTTCGTTCCATAAAGCTGATTTATTCAGTAAATGGATCCAATAGCACTGACTGTTATGGATGGATTGGTAGTGGATTTTGTTGTTGTAAAATGTTTAATTCAGAAGTAATATTATTAGTTTTACAATTTTTTTACATAATGTAATAAAAAAAATCCTGTTGTGTATTTTGCCTCAGTTTTTATTATTTTTATAATTTATATTTGTTTTTTTTTTACCTTGATGTAGTCCTGGAAAATGTTTAATTTGAAAACACGATTCGAGAAAAAAAAACGCTCTTAGGATTTAGTGCAGGGTTCTAACCTAATTTCCTCGGCCTACTATGTTTGTAGTTTTGGTCTCAGCAGCCAAAATATGAAGAGAGTCAGGAGTTCAGGACTGGTGTCGCGGAAGCAAGCGACGTACAGTTGTCCGTGTGAGAAGCAGCTCGTTCTGAGGTCTACACCCGCAGTCTACAGTAGCAATTTCCCATTGCTTGCTAAAGTTTTCGTTTTTAGGGTTTCTTACCCGAAGGGTGCCAAACGGGACCCTATTACTAAGCCTCCGCTTTTCACATTATCTGTCTGTCAGCGAGCTGTATCTCATGAACCGTAATAGGTAGACAATTGAAAATTTCACAGATTATGTATTTCTATTGCCGCTTTAGCAACAAAATAATAAAAAAAAATTATAAAGGTAAAAATTAAAAGGGGGTTCCCAACCAATAAAAAATTGATTTTGAAATCATTGTCTATAACTCATCGAGTAGAGAACAAATATGGTTTTTTTTTCTTCTCTTCACTATGAGGAAATAGGGCGCCGCGTAAAGGTTGTCAAGAGTCTGACTCGCACTTGACCGGTTTTTTGTAAATTAATGAACGCCTGAGTTCCAGCAAATAATACCTAATTGGCCAACACTCACACACTAACTGATTCTTACAGATTATTCCTGACGAAACCGGCTATCACAAAAAAAAAAAGTGCACGCCTCATATCACTCATTCATAAACGAAAAAGAAATTCAAATCAAACTTTCTAACAAAAATGAACAATTTATCACTTCATGGAGTATGTTTTTTTGACTGCTTTTTTACCCATCAATATGGGTTAAATTTCTAACCTCGCAATCCATGTAATGTCAAAGACTATAGACTATTTATTTAGATATTTACTTTGACGCAACTTACGGATGTCAAGTCAAGGTTGGAAATATTTAGATATAGATATTATATGTTAGTAAGTATTTTATTAATTATAATTAAACTACTTTGAATAAAAGAGCCATTTTCAATAGGGTTCCTTCTACGGCTGGAACGAATGTATTAAAAAAAATTGACTCAATTAATTGATTTTACCGCAAGCTACAATGTTTTCAGGTTTGATACATTGACGGACAGGACTTTTTTTTCAACTATTTTGATGCTTTTTTAATTTCTGCTGCATTAAAACAATTGTTGAAAAGTACAGTATTAATATCCATTTAATCATCTATACTATACAATGGTAAATAAATTAAGTAGATTCTGTGTGCTAACAGGAGTGTAACAATAAAAACAGTTGCAGAAATGGGGCAAGAATTTTTTTTCGATCGTAGAGCACCCTCTAATGCTTCGCATTATGAGTCGTGCAATATAACAGTAGATTGTACACACGGGATTACAAACGAAACAATTTAAACATTGTGTTGTTATTGTCAGCTATATCGTCGCAGACAGCGGGCGTTACCGATATCGGCACGATATCTACCGGGGAAGACACAATATGGGGTGAGAGTAGGGGGCATTCTTTCAATTGAAAACACTTTTTAGCACTGCCGACTTCGACACGTTGATTCTTAGTAGGTACCTACTGCGGAAGTTTGATGCGTCACGATGGTCATCGATATTCACCAATATCATCGGGCCGATAATAATTATATCGGTATGGAATTGATGTCGGTATAGCTGCCAGCATATCGGTACCGGGTTGGTGTCGTTATCTGATAATGTGAAAACGCCCATTAGGTACACAGGACATTTTTAAAATTATTTTAGTTCACTACACTGTAGATTCCATATAATGGAAACCTAAGGAAAAAAAAATAACAAAAAAACTAGTAGTTGGTCAACTGCAAATATTTTATGCTGTGGCATGGATTTTCCGCGAAATGTTTGACAACTTATCGTAAATATATACGTCGCTCTGCAATTGGGGGAGGCGGAGGTAGTGTTTCAAAGGCGTATAGGCCCGGAAAACCTAGCCTTAAGGTGTAGTCAAAATTGCTAACTGCGACCAAATTGGAAGTAGCGCTCGCCAGCCGCTGCCACGGCACCGCTCGCTTCACTCACTCGGCCCACGCGCGGTTGGTCACAGTTCCAATCTAATTTAACTTATTTCGTTGGGGACTTGGGGTGCCATAAGTTGCGTGATTTTTTAATTTTAATTGCTATGTTGCTCACCACACCGGTTGTGGTACCCCGACATAGGTTAGGTTAGTAATTCCCAAGTTGGTCACTTTCCCTAATATCACATTCGGAAAACCAATACAAAAAGTCCATCGAGTTTTCTTGCTTGGTCACCCTATTTTGTTTGATTTGTTGTATGCCGCTGCCATGATGTCCAACAAAAACAAAACGACATCAACCCCTCTACCGGTGGATAATCTAACTATTTTACGATATGATCACTAATGTTTGGCCACATCATGAAGTAGTCGTGCGTTTAACTGTTCATATCGTCAAACGTTGAGTATTCAATGATCTGGCCAGACTACATCATGATGTGATCAGCGGTCGATGTTCTATTTCATGAAATGCAACCATTTCATGAAATGGCCGAACACTTCATGAAATGATCAATTTTAAGATCTGGCCACGACATTATAAAATATGTTTTTGAATCTCCACTGCCCCCCCTTGGCGACGCCCATGGTAATACCTAATTTATAATGATCACACACAATCCAACAATAATCATAGTTGCACACGGATACGGTTTTATATAAGTAGGTCATGAGACAAAGACACGCGCAAAAAAACGTCTTGTTTGTAAGGAGTTTTAAAATTGTCACTAACTTCTGAATGTGTTTATTTATAAAAACGTGACAATTTCTAATGTAACATTAAATTTGCGCGACCCACTTAAAAATGCCTTGCAGCTATTTTCTGCAATAATAATCTGCATACTATTGAAGTAGGTAAGGAAAAAATATAAGTACCTAGTGTAGTTTTTAAATTTCTTGAGACTTCATCAGCGTGTAATTTGTTTTGAAAGTAACTATTATCATAATTTGTTCATAGGTCAAAGATCCAGAATAAAAGTAGCCAATGTCCTTTTCCAGGTCTCACTCCTCAGGCTACCTATTTGTCAATTTTCATAATAATGATCGTTCAGTGTTTTAGGCGTAAAAAGTTATGGTCGCATTTATACTAGCCGTAGTAGTATGCATACGATATGGAAGTAAAGATAAATATTCAAAGTTGAGATTGAAATCGAAATTGTTTTATCGAAATCATTGATTTACATAAATCGTCGGCGTAGGTGGACAACTAAAATAACTGCGATTTTTTGTCAAATTGCCTTTTCACCATTTTCGTAACACCCATGCAATCAAGCCGCATATTTTCGTCTAATTTCTCCAAACAAGAAAATTGTGAAAGAAAAGTGTTAGTTCTCCATATAATGCCAACGAAATATTTGGGTAAGGTCGCCAAAAAATGTAATATAACGCACTGGAAGATATAACACACAATAACACAATAACGCACTGGAATAATGTAAAGGTCAATGTTCACTTGGAAATAGGTCAAGTAAAATCCATTTTAAAATATTATGAGTTATTTATACCCTTTTTTTATTTTCCCGTAGTCGGTTAAGTTATTTGAACAGTCTCCTTTATAAAATTCCAGTGTGTGACATAACAAACACCATAACAAACACACTCGAAAATTCGAACCTCAATAATGAATACCGGTCACAATTCAAGCGCGATTTCTTTCATAAAACTGGACATACTCTGTACATTGACTATACATTTCAAATTATGAACCTAATAAACGATATCTTAGTACTTATCGCGTAGAATTTACAGATACACTGCCCGAAATATGTGCACAAAATTTTGGATTTTACAATTCTTCACCGTCGCGGCCACAAATTTAAAAAATATGTCAAAACTGACACATGACAGTTATATCGGTTTATAGAATTTATTTCTCATAAGAACTTAAATAACAGTTCACTTAAAATGAGATACAAAGTGCTTACATCTAAGTAATTATAATAATATTTGCCTCGGTGGTCGCTGGTGACGTCACAGGGTGCATACATGTTTCTTGAGTTTTGCTTTAAATATGTTTATACTATCACACTTCTTTAATTCCTCTGGTAAATTATTGAACAGCTGTACTCCCTCAACTAGTATTGTTTTTTTGCCGTAATTAGTCCGTGCCCGGGCAGTCATTAGTTGAAACTTGTTTTTACTTCTTGTGTTGTATGTTATTGTTTTTTTATGTAGTTGTATGTTTGATTGCACGGAATTCGTAGTAATTTTCTTTATGAGAATGCAGGTGTAGTATGTGTAAAGTTGTGTGAGATTTAGTATGTTAGTTTTTTCGTACAAGTTTTTTGTTGGGTATAGGTAGTTATAATGAAACAATACTTTAATAATTTTGTTTTGCAATCTTTGTAGTGTATATTAAGATGTTGCCACATCAAAATTAGCTAAATAATGTTGCGTACTGTTGAAAACAAAAAATATACCCTATATCGAATCGGAATAACACACTGGATATCTTTTGGAGACACAAATTAAAATAGGTTTTTTTTTTCAATAACATTGTATTATTACAATAATTTATACATTATCAGACGGCATCTTTATTGCTTTAAATTACAAATTTAAAACCATAATGCTAATAGTTTTTTTTTGTTGCAGTTTTTTCGGCCTCTGGGTTGATAGGAGACAAATAATTTATGTATGCAGCTTTATTTTGTTGATTCCGAAATATTTTTTATTTTATTACACACATCAAAAGTGTCTAGGGATCAACATATATTTTTGCAATAACTTTTCTCCTGATTGATATTAATTAAAATTTTCTTTAAGGATTCATCAAATAAAGTGTTTTCGTTTGTCACAGTAACGATAAACCAAGTCACCTTTGCATTAATAAAGAAATTTGCCATTTTCCTAATAAAGGGATTTTTGACATTTGAACCACTAACATTAAAGTTCGAAAAAAAGACTGAAATAACAGTTTTCTTTAAAATTTTATTGGGTTACTTAAACAATTAATAATCCGTGTTTCTACCGCGAACACTAACAACACAAGAACATCGGTTTGGCATACTCAAAATGAGTTCATCCAAATCACGCTGTGGAATGGCCGCCCATGTTCGTTGCAACAACAAAAAAAGGTCTTCTTGCGACTGGATACCCTCCATATTCGGCAGAGCTCTTCTCTGTAGCATATCCCATGCATGCTCAATCGGGTTCAAGTCTGGCGACTGAGCAGGCCAGGGCAGGACATTGATGTTAGCTGCGGCGAGAGTCTGTCTTACAACTCTTGCGGTGTGCGGTCGTGCATTATCATGCATTAACTGAAATAAGGGACCGATTTGCACTTGTAGAGGAACGATGACGTCTGATACAATCGTCTCAGCATAAATTTGAGCGTTGAGGTTGCCTCTGATCCAAATCAACTCAGTTCTTCCGCCGATCCAAATACCCGCCCATACCATGATGGTTCCACCACTATAAGGATGGACTTCCTGGCAGGATTTTAATCGCTGTTGGCGTCCAGGGGTACTCCAGTGTCGTATACGTCTTGTATCCGGTCTCATACCAAAACGAGACTCATCAGAAAAGCACACGAAACGCCATTGTTCTTCTGCCCAATTTCTGTGTTCAAGAGCCCATTGATATCGAATCCTACGATTGTGCATTGCTATAGGTGGTACCCGTAGCGGTCTTCGGGAATGAAGGTTCACTTCATGCAAGCGGTTTCTGACTGTTTGGTCGCTAATTAAGTTCCCTGAAGAGTGATGAAGCCTCACGGCTAACATCATGGCGGTTATTGTTGGAGCTCTTCGAGCTAAGATTTGAATGTATCGGTCTTGTCTCCGTGTGGTGCAGCGATACCGTCCTCCATGGCGCTCAGCCACGGTACCAGTGCTTCGGTAACGTGTCCAAAGTCGACTGATAACACTCTGACTTGTATTCAGAGCTAAAGCCACAGTACGTTGCCGGGAACCAGCTTCTATCATTCCCACGGCTCTGAGCATTTCTTCCCTGCTTAAATGACGTCGCTGCTCCATAATAACGTTGGTTTTAATCAGTAGTAGGGAAACAGTAGCACTAATAATGTCTTCAATGCGTTGTATGTTTTTATAGGGAAAATATTGACAGCTGATTTTCATCTTTTACTCGAATTTGATTCACAGTTCCTGATTCAAATTATGAAATGCACCAAAAAGGATCCATATAAATTTATAAAATCATAAATTTATTACAAAGCCACATCTCAATCTCAAGAAATCCGCATAAAAATGCTTGATCCCTAGACACTTTTGATGTGTGTAGTTTGAGCCTCTCGAATATTCTGGTTATTTCTACATTACTCTAAGCATGATTATCAACATGCTATAAAATAATAATATTAACATACTATTTTTTAGCGCATGGTATTCACAATCAAACATGGGCTCACCTCAAAATGTTAAAAAGTACATTTTTTTATGACCTTACCCATTTACAATAAACAATATACAGGGTGGCAGGAACATCGACGCACAACCTACAAACAAAAAATGTCGTATACCTACCTAATATAATGTCTTTTTTTTTTAAGTCTGTTAAAAACACGGTAGAGCTGCACACATGCACGTTAATTGATCGGAATAGTCAGTTAATATATTTCAATTTATCAATCTTTGCCACAAGTGCCTCAAGTCCATTGCCATTCGTCAAATAAACCAACGCAACAACGGTATCATTTTATGCTAAATTACCTTAATTACGAGGTGGGGACAATAATTCTTTATAATTGGCCGGATTACCTTTTATCAGATTAATTAAAGTTTAGTAAAGAATCATACAAGGATTAGTACCTATTTTATGTTGAACCAAAGCTCCATCTTAAAATAAGTTTCGCTTATCGTCGATCTTTTAGCATCATCCAGCATTTATACCATTCGAGTATGTTTGCTTTCGTTTAAAAACGTGATTAGATTAGCGTGCGAGATTCAAAGTAGGTGTATCCCATGCCTATCACAAGTTGTGGCTAACATCGCTGTGTTGATTACGAAAGGAAACCGTAGATTGAAACCTTACAGTTTATTTAAACCCTTGCACTGCACCATGCAGGACTGTACTATAATACACTTAAGTAGGTATATGTACGTTACAATGTAACCCAGCTACTGGGTATTGTTGTTGACTACCCATTACATATTTGTGTGTGATGAATGTGATGATGTTATACAACCGTTAATACGATACCTACTGTAAACTGCATATTGTCCGCACTTCCTTGCGGGATTTGCAAGCGATGCGTATTTACAAAATACAGTACTTACTCCTTTATAACCAACTAGCTTCTGCCCGCGACATCGTTAGCGTGGAAGTCGCAAGATTCACAATATACTAAAATAGCAGCGACATTTTTATAAAACTCCCTCGGCCCCCGTCTGTCCCACACCGCGTCGCATTTTTTGTGTTTTTGCTCGTCTCCTAAGGGTTGTAGTGTGATTTTAATTTATAGCCCATGGACCTTCCTCATAAATCACTCCGTCCATTGGGAAAATCCGTTCGATAGTTTAGGCAGCGCATGCAAATAATTATGTTTCAGGAGGATTCTTTCCGACTTGCTAGACAAAAAATGTGATTATGCATGATTTAATTTATAGCATCAGGAATAATGTAGCATGCTACCAGCGATTTTTTTTTTTAGATATGTATCATAATTCCGGGGATTATTACCCCCTAAACTTACAAACAATCAAATTTTACCTCTTTATTATAATATTAGTATAGATATCTCAATAGATTTAGGATCGTGTCGCCAGATTGATGAGCGCAAACGAAAGCTTGTTATTGTGCATTGATTTACCGATTAAGTATAATCGCCCAACCCGCATCAATAGGTCAATGGTTCGTCGTTGTTTGTACCTGCATAATTATTCTTTCTTGGCATCAATATTCTTATCGTACATTCAGCATTCTTCAGTACCTAAACTATTTCATGGATGTTACAATGTTTTCTATTTTACAGGGCTGAGCGGCATAGCTGTCTACGCCATTCTGCTATGGACTTCAAGTCTAGAATGGCTACAAGCGTCGCAGTTTTTCTATGGCCTGTACATGGCCACAGAAGTCGCCTATTACACCTACATTTACGCGAAAGTAAGCTATTTATAAAGTTTTATTCCAATGAATTGTCAGACGTTACTAAATCTAAAGCTGCTTCGTCGCCGGGAGCATTCGCCTGTGATGTAACTTTACAGAATGTTACAGCGATTTTGAGCCTACGTTACAATACCCTTCCTGACTGACAAGCATTCGCTTATAACGTAACATTTCAGATTCTATTTTGAGCATTACGTTACAATACTGCCTCCCTGACTGACGAGCATTCGCCGGTAATGTAACATTTCAGATTAATAGTATATATTATGATACGAGTGTGCTGTATTGGTCATTACCCATGTGAGGCGGTATTATTCGCGCGAGCCAAAGGCGAGCGCGATAATTTAGCCGAGTGGGTAATGAACAATGCGCACGGTTTCATACGACGTTTTTCAACACATTTGCGAGGAAAGAAACCGTCTTGTTGTAAGAACTTATGCTACAATAACGTAACTTTAGAGAAATGATACATTTAGATTTATAAAGTTCAACTGACCTTTGTTGCCAGGTACTGACTATCCACTTCCTGTAAAAACGTAAAAACGTCGGTTCGTATTTTTCTTAATATGTAACCTGCAGTAACCACACAACATATACGATAACAAATGTTTATGAAAAATGGCGCGCTGGATTTTTTTTCGGGTAGCGATGCGCGCGCAAGCCTACCATCACGTTCGGTCGGAGGTGGAGACAAAATTTGAAACTTGAAAAAATTAGATTTCGCTGCTAATTATTACTAATTATTCTCTATCGAGAGAGAGTGAGAGAGAAAGTGCGAATTTGGTCAAATGGAAAATACAGTATGGCGATTGTGAAAATTTTCTCATTTTTCGTCATGGGTGGCGTTTTCGTAATTTTCGATCATGCTAAAACCGATAGTGAGGTCAAAATGTTAATCCAAGATGGCGAATGTGAAAATTTTCGTCATTGGTCTCGTTTTCGTAGTTTTTGATGGTTCTAAAGCCAACAGTGAGGTCAAAATGTAAATCCAAGATGGCGGCTGTAAAAATTTCTCATTTCGCATTTTTCTCACCCATGACGAAAAATGAGAAAAAAAATTGCAGCCGCCATCTTGGATTTACATTTTGACCTCACTGTTGGCTTTAGAACCATCGAAAACTACGAAAACGACACCCATGACGAGAAATGAAAAAAAAATTACAGCCGCCATCTTGGATTTACATTTTGACATCACTATCGGCTTTAGAACCATCGAAACCTACGAAAACGACACCCATGACGAAATATGAGAAAATTTTCATAGCTGCCATCTTTGATTTACATTTTGACATCACTATCGGCTTTAGAACCATCGAAAACTACGAAAACGACACCCATGACGAACCCAAGAAAAAAAAATTTTGCAGCCGCCATCTTGGATTTCCATTTTGACCTCACTATCGGCTTTAGAACCATCGAAACCTACGAAAACGACACCCATGACGAAAAATTTGAAAAATTTCGGAGCCGCCATCTTGGATTTCCATTTTGACCTCACTATCGGCTTTAGAACCATCGACAACACGAAAACGATACCCATGACGAAAAATGAGAAAATTTTCGCAGCCGCCATCTTAGATTTCCATTTTGACGAAATTCACACTTTCTCTTTCTCTCTCTATCGAATTAGAAAAAGACAGACGCAAGAATGAAGCCGCGTTAAAGAACTTCGTTCCAAAAACCTGTTTACTTTGTCACACTATATTAAGTCGCAATAAGAAAGACATGTCGTGCCTTGATAGTACTTACTAATTCCATACTGCCAGACTGCCATGTCATTACTCCGACTAGTAAATAGTTATCTATGGCGCACATTACCGCACTAGTGCGATTATGTAAAGAAAAAAGCACGTGTCTATAATACACTGCATTATGAACCTAAAAGCGGTTAAATAAGAGCCACTTTACGAGCAACTGTGTTGAAAAAATTATTACAGACATTGCGCACTGTAATGCTCGGTTCTCCTCAATCATCGATGTTATGCTCGACTCTGAACGTTACATTACAGGCGAATGTTCCACGTGAGGGAGCACCTTAATATATTGCCTTTAATGATTTAAATATTATCGTATTGTATCGAATTATTGTGTTATCTATCATCACAATTTTATTATTAAGTACTTATTTTAAATCTACAAAATGTTAGCATCTCTACTTGATGGCTATTTTTAAGTGTTTATTATACGGGGTGGCAGGGACATCGACGCGAAGCCGATTACCATGGATTCAGTACATGATTCTGAACCCCCCTGCGTTGAAATTTTTCGTCGGTTATTTAAAAAAAAATCTGCTGCTCCATACATTTGACCGCGTAGGTATTACACTTTTCTATGGAACAGCTGTTTTTTTATTTAATAACCGACGAAAAATTTCAACGCAGGGGGGTTCAGAATCATGTACTGAATCCATGGTAACCGGCTTCGCGTCGATGTCCCTGGCCACCCTGTATATGCGCTAATAGTCGAAATACAGGCTTTCATCTACTTCGGCTACAAATGTCTAATTCATTTGTAACAAGAACATAATAGCCTATAAGACATGTGTACCTATCATATAAACAATTATTGAAATAAATTTATTATTTACTTAATTTCATAATATACATACTTATCTTTTACATTGTTAAATATTATTATAAAAACAAAAACATTTAAAAATATAAAAAATGTAGCCCACCGGTATCGGGAACAGGGTCCAAGCTACCGGCGCCGGCGGCGGTTAGGGCTCCAGAGAGGGGAACCTCCCCTCCTGACCATCAAATGCGAGTCATGTCCAGGAGTACCGCTTAAATAAACTTATTATTATTATATTACAAAAAAAAAACTAACTTGAGCACACAGAAATATACTCTTATTTCTTGCTGAAGCCCGAGCCGCTTTTAAATGCTGCGGTCATTAGGTATTCCAAAACTTTGTCATGTAGTGCCTTGAGTGCCGTGCCGTGCACACCTGCATTGACATTTAAAGACACAAATACACATGTCTAAAACCGGAATATCGCCACTTAGTAGACAAAAATAAACTAAAGTAAAAGCGGATATAAATTTAATAGGTAATATGAATCATGATAAAGATAAGTGTATTTATAACGTAAGTAGCTGCACCCCGCGGTTTCACCCGCATAAATCTCGATCCCGTGGGAATATCGGTATACCGGACGGGCGTGATCGCTGGATACGGGTTCAGGTAGGTTGTAAGGCTATCCTGGTCCAAGCGGCGCTGACGTCCTGTACCGAAGTTTTTGCTAGCTATTTTCGAATACTCACATGGATATGCACTCGACCTTTTGAAGGAAAACGGGCTCGGCAGGAATGATTACACTGTTTATTGATAAGTCTTCATAACTATTCAGGACACGATTTCAGGACTCCTCAGGACTACTGCTTTACTTGTTAGGTGGAACTAGTTTCCATGTTGATGACTACAATTTCTAGAGATGGCGTGTTAGCTTAGCTGGTAGCGCCCTTTACCCTATAGAGACCCATGAATCGCCTCCTGTTTTCGTAACTTTATTATTTTCAAAATTCTTATAAAATTACATTTCTTATAGCTAAACACACTTATTTCAATAGCTATATACATCATGTTATACATCATGAGATTCACAAAATTGCCCCCTTTCTAATGAGGGTTCTTCCAGGATTCTGACTATTCCTGTTGAAAAGATATTTCAGGATTATCGGTATTAAAATGATTAAATAAATATTTAATTATTTGCAAGTGACTTTTCAGACAAAGTTCTGATCCGATTTCCACCATACCAAAAGAACACTCGGGCTAGTCTATTCCTCTAGAGAAATCTAGTATTTTATTTATTGTATCTAGATTTTTCAGCCAGTTATAGGCCTCTGAATACAGGTAGGGTAGCCTTTATTTTTACAAATCCGCTTTGCGGCATTCTAACTCGATTAAGTAGGTATCCTGAAGGGCTAGATTTCTAGAAGTTAGGTCCAGGGCTAGGTCTCGGTCTAGGTGACCTGGATGCCATAAATGATTTTACGTTATATCTGTCTAACCTACCTAATCAAGGAGTGCAAGGGCTTTGTTTACCTTTTTTAGTCAAATTTTGATATTTGGATGGTGTCTAGCTGCTAGATAGCATTACTAATACCTATACTATTTTCATATTTGAGTTAGTATAGGCGTTGCCCACAACTTGTATTATTTTGTTTTGCGTTATTGCAACTTTAGTTTTTCTTTTATAGGTGTGCAGATTTTTGGTATTTCAACATCCGGATAAATAGAAAGGTCTTTTCTAACAAAATATTTTGATGACGCATTATTGCGTATAACAAGGAATCTACATACTACATGCTATTATTACGCATATTGCGAAGAAATACTTATCCTATACATACAAGTTTTTAAGCTAAGTTAAAATTAATGATTTTAAACAAGCTAAAATTGACGGTGACGCCTCGTCGCGAACATCTCTCCCGCCATGCAGTGCAGTGGCGACTAGTAGCGACGTCGGCACGGCGCTGCATCACACCGGTGAGCGACGACCGTAGTCGCGACGCTCGCCGCCGCGACGCTCGCCGTCTCGACGCTTCGTTACTTCGGTAAGGGGACGAGTTTCTTCACCGGACGCTTCAGGGTGCCGCCGGCAGTGCGCACCTCAGCAGTCCGGACTTCACCATCAGCCCCGGGGAACACGGCGATTATGCGGCCTCGCGGCCATGTGTTGCGAGGCAGCTGGCCGTCAGCAATGAGAACAGGGTCACCCACCTGCAGGTCTGGTCCGCGGCTATGCGGCTCCCGCCGGTTTTGTAACTCCGGCAGGTACTCCCGGACCCAGCGGCGCCAGAACATATCGGCTAGTATCTGTGAGCGCCGCCATAGTTTCTTGCTGTCTATGTCTTGATCGGTGAATACCCCGGGTGTTGGGAGTCTGGCCGACCCACCAAGTAGGAAGTGGTTCGGTGTTATCGACTCGTCGTCTTCACTGTCCACTGAAACGTGTGTCAGTGGACGGCTATTCACTGTGTACTCTGCCTCACACAATAGTGTGGACAACACCTCTTCATGTGGGTGTTTCTCAAGTAACACAGTGTACAATGCGGACTTCACGCAGCGTACGAGACGCTCCCAGGCGCCTCCCATGAATGGCGCCGATGGCGTTATAAAGCGCCACACGATGCCTCTTCGACTTGCCTCTTTTTGAAACGCGTCTCGGAGCTCCTTGTCGGCACCGTGCATGTTGGTGCCGTTGTCGGAGTGCAGCTCGGTCGGGCAACCTCGGCGAGAAGCGAATCGTCGCAGCGCCAGTATGGCGGAGTCTGCGCTGAGGCTGGCGGCGATCTCAAGGTGGACGGCTCTGGTGGTTAGACAAGTGAATAGTGCTACGTACCTTTTTTGATGCTGGCGTCCGACAGTAACGGACAGCGGGCCGAAATAGTCAAGCCCCGTATAGGTAAACGGCCTCTGGTGATGCGCGAGGCGCGTCTTCGGATGGTCGCCGGTCGCAGGCACGGGTGGTTGTGCCTTGCGAATGCGACATTGTAGGCATCTGGCTAGCACCATTTTCGTGGTCGGCCGCATCTTGACAACCCAATAGTGTTGTCTCACCTCGTTGATAGTGAGTTCTACTCCACTATGTTGTAGGCTGCGGTGTGTCCAGTCTATATATAACTGGGTGATGTGATGGTCGCCGTGTAATATCGGCGGATGTCTCACGTCATCTGATATTTCGTCTGTTGCGGCTATCCGGCTTCTTAGCCGTAGGATATTGTCCACTACTTCGATCTGCAGTGGCCGCAAACGACTATCTTTCTCCAACTTTTTCTCTTCTCGCAGTTTCGCTATCTCATGAGCGAAAGACTGCTGTTGCACGACTTGAATGAGTATTTTCTCCGCTTCGTGGAGATACTCTGCTTCTAAGATTTGCTTCACGATTTGAATTTCAGACGTCTTTGCTGTCTGTTTCGGAGGACTTGGGGTCGTCTTCTTTTTCCGCCAATCTGGATCTTTCTCTGCGTTTTTCTTCGTTCTTTTGTAGAACGTTTTCTCTGTTCTTCCTCGGCAGAGAGCAATGAAGCGAAGAACACTCGCTGTCGCACGGAGTAACCGTTCCCATCTCGAGAATCTGGCCGGATCTGGTATGGCTTCTGCTAGCTTTCGCGTGTTAGCTTCTTCGACGGCAACGAGGGTCCTTTCTTCCCCTGTCTCCTCTTTGATGGGAGGTTTTTCTGCAGGCCATGACGACGGTTCTTCGTATAGGAAGCTAGGGCCGGAATACCACGCATGCTTTGAGTCAAAGTCACGCGGTACATCACGGGTAGCGATGTCCGCGATATTCAATTTGGTGGGTACCCAACGCCAATCTTCTACTTTGCTGTTTTCCTCTATGGCGGCTATGCGATGAGCAACAAATGGTTTGTATACCCGTGCTCCTCTCCTGATCCATGTCAAGACGGTCTTACTGTCTGACCAGTATGTCACCGATGCGGGTTTGATGTCGTGCTCACGTATCACGGCTGCAGCCACGCGGGTTCCCATCACCGCGGCTTGCAGTTCGAGGCGTGGTATAGATTGCAGCTTCAGTGGTGCCACCTTCGCCTTTGCCATGACGAGGCTGACTTGCTGCTTGCCTTCCATCGATGTGGCCCGCCAATATACTGCTGTTGCGTATGCCATCTCGCTTGCGTCGGTGAACACATGGATTTGTGTCTCCACAGCATCACTATATCCAGGGTAACATCTTGGTATGCTGATATTCTTGAGTTGCTGCAGGTGCTGTATCCAACTTCTCCACTGAGTTGCCAGGTCCTTATCTAGTGGATGATCCCAGTCGACTCCTCGCCTCCATGCCTCTTGCAGTATTTGCTTGGCTCTAATTGTGACTGGTGAGGCGAGTCCGAGCGGGTCGTACAGCGACATCACAATTTTCAGTGCCTCTCTCTTTGTGGGCGCTTCCTTCTCTAGAACACCTTTCGGTAGGCGCGCGAGCGTTAGATTGAAGCCCAGCGCGTCTTCACCCGGTCTCCATATTAGACCAAGTATCTTTTCGGTGTTTTCTGCATCTCCGATACTGATAACTTCGGTTCGGATCTGTGACGGATCTATATTTTGTATGACTTGCGCACTGTTCGATACCCATTTCCTGAGCTCGAACTTCGCTTTCAGGTGTATGTCCTTCACCGTTGTTGCGATGCGCGTTGCGTCTTCGACCGTCTTGTAGCTATCGAGGTAGTCGTCCATGTAATGGTTATGGATGATAGCTTTCACTGCCTCGGGTTGCTCCTCGAAGTGCCTTTTCGCATTCCAATTCTTTGCGAATATGGCTGTGCACGGCGAACTTGCCGCACCGAATATGATGGACGTCATACGGTATTCTTCCGGCGCTCCCTCTCTCTTGTTGCCTCTCCATAGGTACCGGAGTGCGTCTCGGTCCTGAGCTCGCACCTTTACCTGCATAAACATCTCCTTTATGTCACCGGAAATGGCTATGCAGTGTCGGCGAAATCTCATCATGACGCCGGGCAGTGACTGCAGCAGGTCTGGTCCTGTGAGAAGGAAGTCGTTGAGCGACAGTCCTCTCGACTTAGCGGCAGCGTCATGTACTATACGGAGCTTGTCTGGCTTCATGGGGTTGAATACGTCGAAGTGTGGTAGGTACCATGTTCTACCTGGTGTGCTCGTGGTGGGGGCTTTCTCTGCGTATCCCTTCTGCATGAGCGAGTCCATCTGTTCTGTATATCTGTCTCGAAGAGCAGGGTTGCTGTCGAGCTTCTTCTCGATTGAGACTAGCCGCTTGAGCGCTGTCCCGTAACTATCGGGCATCTCTATGCTTTCATTATTCCAAAGCATAGCGGTTTCTATATGTCCATCTTCTAGCTGCTGAGTGTGACGATTTAAAATGTCTTCCGCTCTTTTCTCGGGATCTGAGCTTGGTCGCTTCGGATTGATAGTTAGCGATTCTAAGGCGAAGAACTCACGAAGTCGCTCGTTCAGCTCTTCATCACTCGTTGTCAGTCGGTTGACGTAGTGTACCTGTTGACCTAAGATTCTGGTGTGCGCGCCATGCAGGGTCCAGCCCATTGCGGTAAGTGGTGCGATAGGCTGGTGCCTCGGACCTCTGCGTATCTCACTGGCCAACAGCAGATGCCAGTTGTCTTGGCCAATGAGGATCTTCGGTGCGCCAACGTCGTACGTCAGCTGTTCCTTCAAATCGCTCAGGTGTTTGCACTGGGCGATGTCTTCTTCGCTGACTGACTGCGGTGCTAGGTTGAGCTTCGGTATCGTGCGCGCTCTGAAGGGCACTTTGCTTCTCAGCTGGCTTGCAAGGTCGACTGTTACTCGACGCGAACAAGGAGTGTCAATCGTAGTGTTGCCAATCGCACCTATCTTCAGAGGGTCGATGCGGCCCTCTGCCCCGATTTCCTTTGCGATGTCTTCGTCTATCAGCGAAACGGTTGACCCATCGTCGAGCAGCGCAAATGTTGCTGCTTCTCCCGCCGGTCCGATTACCCGGACCGGTACTATTTTCAAGTACGTCTGGTCTGACGTTGATCTCGAGCTGGCTACCGTTTCCTGAGGCTCCTTCTTTACTGGGGCATCAGGCTTCTCGGTACTTTCTGCAGCAGGCTTCTTCTTTTCTTTATGAAGAAGCTGATGGTGAGTGCCTATACACTCCTTGATCCCACACATTTTCTTTTTGCATGGTTTATCCGACCGATGGACTCGCAAACAACGGAAACACAGTCTCAGTTTCCTTGCAAGTTCCCATCGTTCATCTGTGGATGCTTCTTTGAACTTCTTGCAGTCATAAGCATCGTGCCCTTCTTTCTGGCAGACACGGCATTTCCAAGCCGTCTTGTCTGTTGCTGTGTGTGTCCTTTGAGTGACACGCCTAGTCGCTGTCGCTTCGCCGGGATTTATATTTTCGGGCGGAGCGAAAGCACTGCAGAAACGGGCTTGTTCGGTGATGAAGTCGCTGAGCAGAGATAAATCTGGCAGCGATTGGTACTTCTCGGTATAGGTTCTATACCACTGTACCCTTAGGGAGTTTGGCAACTTCTCAGTCAACAATCGCATTAACTCGGCGTTGATTAAGTAATGTTCTTTTTTCAACGCACGTAGCGTGACTATACCACTCCTTACTCGGCTGGCGAACGTGCAGATATCCTTCGGAGATTCACTGCAGCGCGGCAGCCCACGGAGCCTGTCCGTTTCAGCTTGAGCTATCGAGTCTGGACGGCCGAACTGCAGCTCGAGTTCTCTCATGATGTCATCTGGTTTGGCATTTCCGATGAGTTCTGAACTCACTGTTTCCAGTGCTCGTCCGCGCAGGCTCCTTCTCAGCCTAGCTGTATTCTCAACATCGTTGAAGTATCGACGAGTTGTTTCATAGATGGCACGGAACGATAACCATTCCGTGTGAGCCCCACTGTAATTTGGCAGGGTCATGATGACCTTCGACGCCGAGGGATTATTTACTGTCCACTGATCTATTTTCTTGTCGACTAGCGACGCTATAGCAGACGTCAAGTCCGTTATAAATGAACGGAGTTGACCTTCCCCCGAATCCTTCGATGGTACTACATTTTTCACTTCTTTTTCTATAGGATGATGTAACACGGGTACTTGCTTTTGATGGAAGTCTACTATAGGTTCAACATCCTTGGAGGGGCGTGGAGCAGCAACGGCGTCCCGTCTTCTATTGCTCCCGTTCTCTTCAGCGGCGTTGTCTACAGAAAGTGCTTGATCGCTTATCTCGCAATCATGGTTCTCCACCTCTGCAGAAGGGACTTCCTTCAATGGCTCAGGCGCTGGTGCGTCTTCTAGCCACGATCTCACGTACTCGTCGTTGGAATCTCTGTCATCCATGTATCCGTCGGAATTTTCTTCCTCGGCATTCTGAAGTGCTATCTCAGCAAGTTCTAACCTAATTTTCAATAGGTCTTCACGAGCTTTCATTACTTTTAGATGGGACCGCGTCGTCTTAATTGTCGACGGCGGTCTACGTTCGTTACGGGCGTCACCCCGGGTAGTCATCGGAATAATTCCTCTATAAGTTCCATCCCGTTTGTCAGCTGATGGCTTCACTATTTTGTTCGGATTCACTGATTTATTTGAAGGTTTTAATGTTCTATCTGAAGTTCCTTCCAGTCTGGTTTCCTTCCTGGAAGTCGTTGGTTGTTCGATTTGTTCTGTTTCCTTCGTTTGTGTTGGTATAGGTACGTCTTCACCCCCGGTTAGGGCTTGTGGTGGTGGTGGCACTTGCTCAGTCCCTTCCGTAGTGGACGGCGAACGTGGAGGTAACTCATGACGTATAGCTGTAGAGGTACGCGTTCTGTCCAGCTCCACCGTCCATGCTTCAGGCGCTTTGCCTTGTGACCTTGTGATCGGCATGTTGGTTTAGATTCGGGGACGTCACTTCACTATAAACGCACTATACTGTAATCCTCAACACAAATCTTCAAAGTTCCAAGTTGTTTCTTCTATCTTCAAACGTCAAACTATTTTCTCTATGTTAAATGTTAATTCTTCAAAGTCCAAAAATAATCCTTCAGGAAATAAGTCTTCAGGATCCAAAATAATTCTTCAGGAAAAAAGTTTTCAGGATCCGAAATTAATCCTTCAGGAAAAAATTTCAGGAAAAAAGTTTTCAGGAACCGAAAATAATCCTTCAGGAAAAAATTTCAGGAAATAAGTTTTCAGGATCCAAAAATAGTTCTTCAGTCTTCAAAACAATCCTTCAGGAAAAAATAACTCTTCAGTCTTCAAAATAATCCTTCAGGAAAAAATAACTCTTCAGTCTTCAAAATAATCCTTCAGGAAAAAATAACTCTTCAGTTATAAGTCTTCAGGTTCCAAAATAATCCTTCAGCCGTAAGTCTTCAGGTTTCAAAATAATCCTTCAGCCGTAAGTCTTCAGGTTCCAAAAATAATTCTTCAGGAACCGATTTTCTTATTCCAGGAATCTTCCTTCTTCGGTAATCCTTCAGTCTTCAATTGAGCTCTCCAGGATTCGAAAATAATCCGGCTTTCGAAGGACCAGCAGATATACCGGACGGGCGTGATCGCTGGATACGGGTTCAGGTAGGTTGTAAGGCTATCCTGGTCCAAGCGGCGCTGACGTCCTGTACCGAAGTTTTTGCTAGCTATTTTCGAATACTCACATGGATATGCACTCGACCTTTTGAAGGAAAACGGGCTCGGCAGGAATGATTACACTGTTTATTGATAAGTCTTCATAACTATTCAGGACACGATTTCAGGACTCCTCAGGACTACTGCTTTACTTGTTAGGTGGAACTAGTTTCCATGTTGATGACTACAATTTCTAGAGATGGCGTGTTAGCTTAGCTGGTAGCGCCCTTTACCCTATAGAGACCCATGAATCGCCTCCTGTTTTCGTAACTTTATTATTTTCAAAATTCTTATAAAATTACATTTCTTATAGCTAAACACACTTATTTCAATAGCTATATACATCATGTTATACATCATGAGATTCACAAAATTGCCCCCTTTCTAATGAGGGTTCTTCCAGGATTCTGACTATTCCTGTTGAAAAGATATTTCAGGATTATCGGTATTAAAATGATTAAATAAATATTTAATTATTTGCAAGTGACTTTTCAGACAAAGTTCTGATCCGATTTCCACCATACCAAAAGAACACTCGGGCTAGTCTATTCCTCTAGAGAAATCTAGTATTTTATTTATTGTATCTAGATTTTTCAGCCAGTTATAGGCCTCTGAATACAGGTAGGGTAGCCTTTATTTTTACAAATCCGCTTTGCGGCATTCTAACTCGATTAAGTAGGTATCCTGAAGGGCTAGATTTCTAGAAGTTAGGTCCAGGGCTAGGTCTCGGTCTAGGTGACCTGGATGCCATAAATGATTTTACGTTATATCTGTCTAACCTACCTAATCAAGGAGTGCAAGGGCTTTGTTTACCTTTTTTAGTCAAATTTTGATATTTGGATGGTGTCTAGCTGCTAGATAGCATTACTAATACCTATACTATTTTCATATTTGAGTTAGTATAGGCGTTGCCCACAACTTGTATTATTTTGTTTTGCGTTATTGCAACTTTAGTTTTTCTTTTATAGGTGTGCAGATTTTTGGTATTTCAACATCCGGATAAATAGAAAGGTCTTTTCTAACAAAATATTTTGATGACGCATTATTGCGTATAACAAGGAATCTACATACTACATGCTATTATTACGCATATTGCGAAGAAATACTTATCCTATACATACAAGTTTTTAAGCTAAGTTAAAATTAATGATTTTAAACAAGCTAAAATTGACGGTGACGCCTCGTCGCGAACAATCGGGATAAAAAGTAATAATATAATAATATCCTATGTCGTAACCCAGGTCATGGTCTACCTTTGTGCCAAATTTCATCCAAATCCGTTTAGCCGGTTTAGCGTAATAAACTAATATACAAAAAATCAAATCTTTTCTCTTTGTAATATTAGTTTAGATAAGATAGAAAGATAAAATAGCTAGATACGGAAAATTGTGTGCTAGTTTCCAGGAAAAGTCATCATGAATATTCGATAACTAACTTCCCGATTTGCTTAGAAAACCTGTACCCTAATTACGTAATACACGATCAATCGGAATTTGAATCGTTTTGAAACAGATTGCTAATCCATTGACTCATAAGTTCAAAAAAAAATTCGCTCGACAACGTAAATAACGCAATGAATGTTGTTGAACTGTCAAAATGAAACAGATTAGTCGGAATCGTTTACGAAAATGTGTTGCGTAATTAGATAGCTGTGTTACCTCTTGATGTACTAAACTATGACTCAGACTCTGACTTCAGAAAGCACAAAAGGACATTCAACTTGAATGTCACTTTTTTTTTCATAATCGATGGCTTTTTGCTGTACTAAGTCGAAATAAACACATATTATGTAAAACAAATGTCTTGAGGAGCTCGTGGCTAAGTAATAACAGCCGCACGGGTCGATCCATCAGGTTAAACTACGCTAGCCGGTGTGGGTTCGTGGATGGGTGACCACCTTTACATACCGAGACTCCTCCGTGCCTTGGAAAGCACGTTAAGCCGTTGGTCCCGGCTTTCATTCGTGGATCTTTGACAGTCGTTACGGGTCGTCACAAGCCCGAAAGTTTGACAACCAGTCTTCCATGGGGTATCGTATTACCGGTTAATTCCGGTTTGACCAGAAGCCGACCACAACGTAGTCGAGAAAAGGCTATGCAGATTGATTGATGTAAAACAAATGTCTTCTCCAGGTGGACCCGGCGAAGTACCCGCGCGTGTCGTCCTACACTCGTATCGCGGCACTGTCCGGCCGGTTCCTGTCAGGAGTGAGCTCTCAACTGCTCACTCACTTCGGACTCATGGACTACCGGGACCTCAACTACATAACGTTCACAGGTATACCGGTAGCTTCAGCTGTTCGCGAATATTCATTTTTTAACACTACAACAAAGCAAAATTTGCCTTAAATTACTAAGTAGGCTTAACTACGATACCTATGCCTGACGAGCGGAATGTTAATAGCAGTATTTTTATTACATATCCATTACAGTTTTATATATTTACGTGTGTGTAGCAGCCATTACAGTGCAAGAGAAATCCGAACAACATAAAGATAGGTTTAAAGTTTAAACTAACGTGAAGTATAAAGCTGCTGTATATTCTGGCTCCTGAAATACAGGTTCCTAACCTAGCTCTGGAGCCAGGGTCTCAAATTTTTCTGTAACATGTTTATGACTAGAAACAATTTATTTATTTATTATAAAGCAACTGCACGACCCTCCTCTTGAATTCTCAGCTCTTGAGGGCTGACCCTGACCTATCCGTCCGAATTCCCATCGTTCCGTATCTCTATCTCTTTCTATCGCTCTGCAGAATCATTCTTCACTAGAGCAAGAGAGAACCGACTACAGCCGCTTGCAAGCAATCTTAGTTCTACTGGCAGCAAGATACTCAACAGAGACTTAGGCCTATTTGTACCACAATTGGCTAAATACTAACGCTTAACATATTTACAACATAATTCTATCTCTGTTATCTTCCAAACGATTGACAGAAACAGAACGATGTTAAATGCGTTCAGCGCATTTAGTGATATATGATGCGGGCCTTGAAGTTTAATTTCGTTTGAGAATTCTGCCGTGAATAACACTACGATGTCTCAGCTCAGATCCTGGCGACGTGCTGGGCGTTCTGGCTGCCGACCGTGCAGTACGGCATCTACTTCCACCGGAGATCGTCTGCTGGGGACCCGCCGCTCGACAAGGAACTGCATCAGTCTAGTGGGGTAAGATAAAACTCTTAAGCCCATAGAAAGAACATAACAAAATTTCGCCTGTTTTTCTCGTAGGGTTAGGCTGAGCTGATGTTTAAGTCCCATGTAATAGGGGGCGAGCCTATTGCCATCAACCGAGCACAAATCCAGATCCCTGGCTGCTACTGAGAAATTCCAGATGCAAAAACCCAATTTGCCCATCCCAGGATTCAACCCCAAGGACCTTATGTTCCATTCGATCGTCTTTTAGTTTGACCGCATAAGCTATGGTGCTTCTTAGGTGAAAGAGACATAGTAGATAGAGGAATACCGCAGTCACTTCGATGCTAATTATATAGTCATTAAATAAAATATCGTCGCAAAAAACAAAAGTTAATAAATACCAACCACCGTCTTGTTACGTAAATGGCAAGACGACATTGTATAGAATCAAGTTTTTCTAACTAAACAGACAGCTGTGCTGCTGGGGAGTTTGGTACGCCACTTCTTCCCAGCTAAAGCACTAGGAAGTGGTGAAGAGCGGGGGTTTTTGGGGGACTGTCTCCTGTAATTTTGACGTTCGAAAAGTGCTGATTTTTTTAATTTATTTTTTTAGACCCCATCTAAACGTTGTTGAAAAAAGTTGTGTGTTTTTCAAACATCTCCTGAACATTAATCCTTGTTACACCTAACAACAATATTCGCTTAACATTTCCAGCAATTGATCCGTTCCAACGTGGTAGAAGCAACAACATTGATCGCGCGTCACGCCCGAGCGGCGTATACGCGGCCCAAAGTGTTGGCCTGGTCAGCGTTATATGCTGTGGCGCTGGCGCTGTTCGTGCAAGCACAGATCTATATACAGCTGCTGTGGAAACAGATACAGGAGGAAAGTAACTCTCCGGTGAGTGACATTATGTTAGTATTACTACAGATGGACACTCCGCGTTTTAGGTACGCGGTGGGCTTGACTTGTCGAATTCAGTAGGCGTAACGTAGTCAGTACATACAAGAGTTACGTACACGATGGAAAGAGAGGCAACTTCAAGGTGAATATAACTGTCGGTAATTAGCTGAATTGCACTTTATTGTGTCGTAGCAAGTCACTTTTTATTTAAATGATTTTGCGGAGTTTCGCATCTGTACTAATCTGTGGTATAACACTATTACGCGGTTCAGAGTGCTGGCCTGGTCAGCATTGTATGGTCGGGCGCTGGCGCTGTTCGTGCAGGGACAGACCTATGTACAGCTGCTGTGGATACAGATACAGGATGAGAGCACTCCCATGAGTGACATTATGTTAGTTAGGTAAAGGCCTCATCCGTTTTCTTCTTCCAATCCAACCTATCATTTGTCCAGATTGTAGTCTTAGTAGGTTATAACGCTATTATGCATGCAATCGTTTCCGGAAGAAAATTTATTGCCCGTGGCATCTGTTGTACTGCCGCTTTTAATCAAGGTCAGCATTATGTTTGGAATTTGTCCCCTTACTTACATAGTTACAATGGAACGTAAACTATTAAATTTTCAGACAACGCTCTTATTTAATATTGCAGTTGACGACAATTATCCAAGATAAATTATTATCTCAGTTTGAACCTTATGCCAATTGAATAAAACTCACACGACGCGCCATCGTGAAATGCATGAAATAATAAGTATTAAAAATGCGATAAGTCTGGGAAAATCGTCTGGGACTTTGTTTGTAGTTGTACATTAATCATCTGTCACCTCAATGTTAATTCTCAGTATATCAGCTACACGTATTTAGGTACATTATGTGATAATGATTACTAACTGATAACAAAACAATCATGTGTTATACCTAATCTTAATTAACTTACGTCATTAGCTGGATGTCCTTGTTTAAGTGTAATTTATGCAATTAGAACAAATTAAATTCTTTATCTTTTAAGTATATTCCAAGTACATATTGTACAATATGCTTTCAGTATTTATCTTGCAAGAAAATTTGCATGCTATAAATATCAGCTACCTACCTTGTTAAAAAAATGTAAATTACACACACAGTATTGGGAGATTTACATCGATCAATTAGTGATTGATGGAGATTCACCATGTTATTTTAAGACTATAGACTTCTAACAGGTTTTCCTGTAATCTATAATGAGTACATATAGAACTATTTTCTGCATTCTATTCAATATTTTAGGCTCAGTAGTTTCGGAGTTATGGGAGGAATGGTCAAAGTCTAATAATTTTTAAATAAAAGGCACTTTTGAACATCAAAATTTACAAAAAAATAATAGAATTGATTCTAGTCGCCCCCTCCAAAAGGTAGTTTTCATATGGAGAAGAATGGGCAAAAAACTCCACCGTTAGGCACTCTTTTAAATTTTCAATATTCATCTATTTTCTAACTTAAAAACGATTTATTTTAAAATTATAAAAAGATATACCTACTTGAGACCCCTCACAGTAAGCTCTTTAATAATTCGTCACACGGTCCAGTGAGCAAAACTTTTTTTGTCTCCCATAAGTGACCCCGTATTCAAAATTCATTTATTAAGGAGCATGTCCGTGTTTAGGTCACAGAAATTGATATGTGTACCAAACAACTTAATCAGTCCATTACATTCGGAGTAAATTGGCTGTCACAGACAGACAGCACATGAGTGATCCTATGGCTTCCCGTACAACATGACGCCGGAGCCGCACCGGCAAAGGACCGCAAGTGCCGCACCGGCGCCGCTGCCTTGTACAAGAAGCCTTAGGGTTCCGTTTTTTCATTCGGACATACGAAACCCTTAAAAGAGTTATCAGATCCATGTTTAAACCAGCAATCAAAAAGGAGACTACCATTAACGTCACATTATTAGAATTGCTAACCTCTAAACTAACCTGTGTTCTTTAGTTGGAAGAAGAACGGTGAAACTCACAATCACATTTTTTATCTGTGCATAAATAAATAAATTCTTGCATGACACTCTTATCAAAGTCATAACAAAGGATCAGTGTAAATGTCTGCATTGCTTCATAAGTCTGGCAAACAGTTTGGTCTTGTCAAAGTTTGTCTTAGGATAGTTGGAGCTTATGTGCAATGTTTTCACTCAGCATACAATGCAATCTTAAATTTTTAATGCATTTTAAAGTTAAACATTTCATTATTGTTTTCTTAACTAATATTTAAATTATGATTTGAGTATTTTAGTTGGGAAGTGAATGACCTGCCGGCAGATAGTAATAAAAGAAGAGGACTATAGGATAATCGCTGTTTTCTACTGTGAGACTAAGGTGTAGATACCATTGAAAGTCAGGAGTAGCAATTATTGACCCAGTCTGACTTTTATTTACAGAATACTACAAGATCACCTATTTTTACCTAATATACTGAGCGATGGCCGATTAGCGAAACTTTTTTGATGTGTAACATCTTTCCTATCGGTTTCCTGTAATCTGTGGGAGTGTCTTCGTGAAAAGGGACGGAAGTGGGTAACAGGAAGCCGGGGAAGCGCACGCTATTTGATTTGACCAATCAGGGCGCGCAATTGTAGTTGGCCGTCAGGTGGTACCAACCCATTTTCCGAAAGGTTGGTACTGTTAGCCATCATATGCGACTACTTACTATAAGGCTCGCTCCTTTTTTTTACTTTTTTTTTTAAGTTTTTGTTAGTTAAGTGTCTAGACAAAAATAAAATAATTTTCTTTATTTTATTCTCCAGGTAGCATACAACGGCGCAGTAGAAGCGGTACAAACACTACTGGGCGCAGGCGGCGCGTTCCTAGCGTCGATATTCGCGTCATCGGGTGCGCCCGCGCCAGTAGCAGCCGTTCAAGGAGTGGCTCTGTTTGTGGGCACCTATGTTAATAATGTGTTCGTGTCTTATGCCGGGTACATCGTCATGGGCATGCTGTTTCATTATACAATCACTATGGCGAGGTAAGTGTTATTTATACATAGATATAATTTATTGTAATTGTACACCTGAAAAATACATTAAGTACATTAAATAAATTACACACTACAAACATACAATGGGTGGCCTTCTTCAGGCAACCTCGGTGTTATATCGGTTTTAAAAGCTGCTTGCCCATTGGCAACACACGAGTATTTGGGCCTAAATATGTGTGACTCACACATATTTAGGCCCAAGTACTTTTAAATGGAAGTCTAGTTTTAAATGTCTGTGATGGGGTCCTCGGCTGAATATAATTTGCTGAGTCGATAAACATCGCGTTGCGTAGTTTCATATTTCGTTCTTAGATAGCGCTACAATTTTATTTATTACGTTGTATTTAATAGTAGGTTAGAGAAAGGCTACTTTAACAGTGATGTGATCTAGATCTGTAGTATAAATTAGAATATTCTGGAAAAAAACCCCTGAAACTTAAATAAAATTAAAATTGGTCTCAATATTTCATACATTATTTAACTTTAACTTTCGTTTCCATTATTTCAGTGCAAAAATAGCAAGTCAG
Organism: Conistra vaccinii; assembly: GCA_948150665.1. NCBI lineage: Eukaryota > Metazoa > Arthropoda > Insecta > Lepidoptera > Noctuidae > Conistra > Conistra vaccinii. The sequence goes on along the minus strand of OX411317.1, from coordinate 8,230,812 downwards.
TTAAGTGACGAGAGTTGCTTCGGCTTAATCTTCGGCATCAACACGCTGGTCGGTACTGGTCTCCAGTCCATCCTGACGCTGGTCCTCATCCAGAGCCTCAGGCTGCCCATAGTCTCCCAGTACTTCGCCATCAGCGGCCTGTACCTACTGCTGGCGTCAGTCTGGCTGCTCGGCTGGATGGTCAACATGTGCCGCCAGAAACGAAGTATTAGTAATAATAATCAGTATTGATAGCTGGCTTTGTATAGAATTATTTATTAATTGTTGTGGCACTATAAAGTTACTTCATAGTTCATAGGCATTATGATAGTGGGATAAAAGTGGCAGCTAAGCGTTTAAAATGCATCGTTTGTTTATTTTCAAGACACTTTAGTCGTATCTACATTAGTCTTAAAAGCTACATGGACCTCATCATTTTATGACGTGCAAATGACACAGCCTTAGGCCGTTTGTCCACCGAAACCGACAACGGGACATCACCGAGAAACGATATTATTCGAACTGAACGTGGTATCCCATTAACGGACGTGCGGAGGACACGCAGCCATAGTAAATGTATGTATCACTACTTTGGCGCCGTCATCTCGTTCTCGTTGACGTCCCGTATGGCAATTGGTACACGGCACAGTTTCTTTAAAGTGCGGCGTATAAACCGCGACGTAGAAAAAACGTGTCTATCAACAAGCTTCCATAGTGATCCATACAACACTGACGACCCTGCCTACACACGGCGAATAAACCGTAATTTTTCACGTCAATAAAAGTGGGGGTGTACAAAAGGCCTAAGGACGGTAAAACAATCACGAGGTCGACTATATATTTATATTTCTCCAAATTATATTGTTGCAACCAATGCATTATCATGGCTTTGTACTGCTAAATAAACTACGTGTGTAGTGCTAGTGCAGCTGTCGCCAAACAACTAATGTTGCTTCAAAGTTCTTCCCGCGCATCCTTAAAATTCACTATTCTATGATATATTGAATTTTAAGAATGACCCATGATGTCGTGTGGTCAGAACGGCCAAGATGTCCGACGCAGTACATACTACTCTGTACTTATTTATTTTAGACATACGGTATTCCAGTCATAATATGTGAATTTAAAAAGCCTTAAGAAAAAAGTCTACAATTGAGTCGTTTTCCGAGCAATGCACAACGGGGCAAAATAGATTAATAATAAAAACAAAACTATATTGCATCTTTTAGAATATCTATCGATATAGGTATAACTTAGTTTTAGCAAAGGCTGTGAGTTTCGCACATTATCTCAAACTGCTGTGCAATGAAAGTTTTTTTAACAAATGCAATTTTATTTTATTTTAGATTATAGTTTGCTTTTTGACCAATAAGACATAGTTGAGAGTTTAAACTCAATAGCATTACAAAAGTATAATAATACTATATCAACAGTCACAACTATTAATAGTTGTTTCAATTCGATTCTTCAAGCTTTAATACTAACATGAGAATAGGTAATCAGGTATGTAGTGTAAGTAATAAGTACATAACTCAGTTTAGCCAGGAAATCCATAACGAAAATAAAATATTCTAGCCAATCAGGAGAGAAGACGTGATATGCGATTGTGAATTTGTGATATGAAACAGCGTGAGCACTAATTTTAGATACATTATTGATGCATGAAATGACCAATGAATATTGTGTGTGACATATACATGTGACACTGTGACATATAAAGGTTTTTGTGCAAACCAGTGATGACTATTGTTATATCCACACTATCATTAGAAATATCCTCATGATAGAATGAGGATATTTCTAATGAACGAGTTTTTATTACTTAGAAATAAATATGGCTATAACCTGTTCAAGGTTTTAAAATTATGTTGTTAATTTTCTGGGAGCAAACACATCGTTTACAAACTTGTTCCAAGTTTACACAACTGGTATACTGTTTTTATTATTCTCTGACACTTGTTGAATATTAAAAAATTACTTTTTCTGTATTAAGACTAAAGCCTTATAAAGAAATGTTGTATGTATGTTACTTAGTTTTAGATTTCATGGAAAATGTATTTAGCTCAGCTCAGATATAAGTAGGTATTAATACAAAAAGGACTTTTTCCTTTTAGCATTATAATATAAATATTTATTAGAAAGTCAGTTATTTATTACAAAATAATTAAGATAGAAGACTATAGGATCAGTCTATGAAATGTTATTTATAATAAATTATTGTTCAAAATGACTAGTTTCATTTATAAAGTTTTGTTTCATTTCTATGTTTACTTCTTAAATCAACTAATAACTTGAGCAATTGTTTCAAAAAAGAGAAATGGTAAGTAAAATTGTACCATATTGTCAGTTGTCACTAATATGAATTAGGTATATTAAAACAGACACATAATTAAATAATTTTATTTTAATATTTACATTAATTTTGTCACTTTTAGAACAAGAAATTAATGTTGATATGTGGACGAATAATGTGGAATGTCTCATAGCACACTTCAAATATTAAAAATATAGAAATACTGTGTAAATAGGTACTCAGCATAGTTATATAATACATTACATTACTTGAGCTCACAACCTTAAGATAGTTTTAATACAATTTCCCAAACCAATATAAATTGATGGTACCTATTCATATTTACTTACTATGTACAATTTTCACACAACTTATAGCTATTTATTTTACGCGTACTGCATCGACGTCGGCCTGGTTTTTAAGTACACGTATACGCAAATTAACAGAAAAATTACCGCAAATGTAGGCAAAACAATCGTATGGATTTGTTGTCGCATTTGAGCAAACTCCTGTTTCCTCTCACGCTTTTGTCTCGCTGTTTCTTTCACTGCCCCTTTTAGTTTCCTCATGGTGATGCTGAAAAATAAACTTACATGGAATATTGTTAGTTATCGTGGAGCTATGCCACGTCCAAAAACATTATCATTATTCGTATCAGACTAGACATCATTTTAAAACTGAATCAATTTCCTGTCAGTAAGTATCAAACAAGTTACTAATATTCATTCAATACCTTTAAATGCAGACACTAAACAGTCTATTTTATTATTAGAATTTAATTTCATAGAAATTCTGTTAATTTCAGTCAAAAAATACACGTCACAGGCGAATAGTCAGTGTGACAGTGTGACAAGTGACAAGAAAGAATGAATGAAAAAGTTGACACTTTACGTACAACTGACACATCCACGTCCAGTCAGTTTTGACAGTGACACTTGAATTACGCAAAATAAATCGGTGTGGAAATCACAATAAAATGCGTGTTGGCAACAAGAACTATTTTATTTTTATATTTTTTATTCGTAAAAAAAATCTAATTATGCTTTTATACGGTTTGCGATTTATCTCAAAAAGAAAGAATACATTATTATTCACTCCTAGGACGGTTTCGCTAGGTCATTTGAGGTAATATAATAGCCTTTTTACAATTTTATTGGAAGTGATTTCGATTATAGGTATCGAGATTATTATAGGTACACAATTATTAAACAACTGGGTACTGAATTTATAGGTAATAATAAAAGGCAGTGTATAGAGTGCCACCATTGGCACTCTATCCCTATCGGATAAAGTGCCACTACAGGCACCCTAGTAACACCGCCTCGGCCCGGCTCAAGTGCCGGCCGCAAGCATTGGATTGTCATTGTCACTGTCACTAAGTCACGTCACTTGGTATTTTGTTTGATTGTCGAGGTTAGATCGCTGTAAAACACCACATTCCCAAAATATTACATTCTCTTGTGCTTAAACGGACCCTGGCACTTCGCCGGCCGCTACCGCGGCACCGCTCGCTACGCTCGCTCGGCTCGTGCGTTGTGTGGTCACAGTTCTAACCTAACCTAACCTAAATAACAAGTGACAGTGACAATGCAACGCTCACGGCACCCTAGCCGGGCCGAGGCAGTGACACTAGAGTGCCACAAGAAACTCGCGGCACTCTATACACTTCGATAATAAAAACAACGAACTAATTACAAGGCAGACTAGAAACTGTCTCGTTAGCGTTACCCCGACACTGCGATGACTGAGCAGGGTGTCCTGGGTTCGATCACCAAGTTGGGCAGTGTTGTATTGGAGTTTGCCATTAGATTTTTTTTGTCCGTTCTGTTTTGGCAATAGCTTAGTGACGAAATGAGCGAGTCCTATACACATTACAACACCTCTCTATCCTTTCGGGGAATACATACACAGGGGTACACTACATAAATACGAAAAACTTTATTCCGAAAGTCACAAATACGAATTTCAAAATACCGATTATCAGAATTCCGAATGGTTCAAAATCCCTAATATAACAACTCCGATTTATCATTCATCCTATTTTTAAAATTCCAAAATTTCAATATTCCGAACGTTTATAATTACTATTCTCAAAATACCGAGTTTGAATAGATCGAATAACAAAAAGTCCGACTTAATGATAATTCGAAACATCAAAAATACGAATTCCGATTATTAAAATACCGATTAATTAGTATTCCGAGCTTTAATGGTCACAGTTCTAACCTAACCTAACCTCAATGATTCACCAACCATAGAGGGGATCTGGCACTCGGCGGCCGCTGCCGCGGCACGCTCCCTGCGGTCGCTCACCTTCGCGCTTTAATGGTCACAGTTCTAACCTAACCTAACCTAAATGATTCAACAACAATAGAGGGGATCTGGCACTCGGCGGCCGCTACCGCGGCACGCTCCCAGCGGTCGCTCGCCTTCGCGCTTTAATGGTCACAGTTCTAACCTAACCTAACCTAAATGATTCACCAACAATAGAGGAGATCTGGCACTCGGCGGCCGCTACCGCGGCACGCTCCCTGCGGTCGCTCGCCTTCGCGCTTTAATGGTCACAGTTCTAACCTAACCTAACCTAACCTAAATGATTCACCAACAATAGAGGGGATCTGGCACTCGGCGGCCGCTACCGCGGCACGCTCCCTGCGGTCGCTCGCCTTCGCGCTTTAATGGTCACAGTTCTAACCTAACCTAACCTAAATGATTCACCAACAATAGAAGGGATCTGGCACTCGGCGGCCGCTACCGCGGCACGCTCCCTGCGGTCGCTCGCCTTCGCGCTTTAATGGTTAGAGTTCTAACCTAACCTAACTGATTCACCAACAATAGAGGGGATCTGCAGCATTTTAGCAATTTATTCGGAGTATTGAAAATCGGAATGTCGTTTTTCGGACCTGGAACCCATCGAGCATTTGATTCTTCGAACTTATGAAAATCGGAAAACAAAGAAATCGCACTAATGACTTTCGGTAAAATAAATTTCGTGATTTTTAATAATAGATATTATAATTTTTAGGTATTATGAAAATCGGACTTTTGAACATCGGAACATCGAAATTCGGAATAAAATATTTCGGAGTATTTGGGTGTTCCCCATACACAGACCTCATGGGATCGCACTTGCCGCGTGGCTTACAAAGTTAATAAAACAAAATGATTTAATCACGATTTATTCATCACAATATAAGCTCATTAGCTTTAATTAGCACAACTATCTTTTTTTTTTATTTGTGAACTACTTACACAATAAATTACCTCATCACAGGATTCGAAATGTGTTAGGTTACAGTACAATTACATTTTTCTTAATTATTATTCGATAATAAAAATAAACAGAAATGGCAAACACTTTGAATTTAATTCTTAACGAAATTTTTTTTACAAAAATTAAAATGAGGGTGTACAAAAACACCTCCGCCTTCGTAAAATACAAGCATGTATGATCTGAACGACTTGTTAGTTTAGGTATAGGTTTTATGTTTGGATTTACTGACTGAATGATAGTTAATAGATTAAAAGATTGCAGGAAACAATATTTGGTATTAAAATACAATAATTTACACATGATATTCTCCTCCCTCGACCTTTTCATCGGACAGCGACGCTACGATTGACGCGCAGGTGCCTTGAGAAAGCCATAGTAATTGCATTAAAGAACCTTCTAGGAGCCCGATCATAACTCCACATATTACGTCCAAGATATAGTGTCTTTCGGCTAGTACTCGTGTGAGGCACACCGAGCCCACCCAGGCGAGGAGCGGCGGGGCGAAGTAGACAGGGACTTCGTTGAACATAAGTATAGATACAATCATACAAGCTCGGCTCGCATGTCCAGATGGAAAGGAGAACTTATCCGGGCCGACTTCTAGCAGCTTGTTCATTGGAACTGGTCGACGTCGACGCACGAACGCCTTGATCACAGCTATCACCACGATATCCAAGATGAGTGCTGTGGAAAATACATCATAACATTACATTTCTGTATCTATGTTAAGTTTGATCCATAGGCAGTTGCTCCATGTAAAATACTAATATTCAGTTGCATCTGGGTAGACTGGAAACCGATCCTAACATAGTTGGGAAAAGGCTAGACAGATGATGTTAAAGTTTCGTCAGAAGCCAATCCCGAAAGTCTGACAACCAGTCTTTCCACCCCTTTTGGAAATACTGGTTGTCAGACTTTAGGCTATCGTGTTACCAAATAACTGGTTTGAGCAGATCAGATAGCCATTCGCTCCATATAAAAAAACTGGTATTCAGATGCATCTGGATAGAATGGAAGCTGACCCCAACATAGTTGGAAAAAGGCTGGGCATAATATGATGAATACAGCAGTCATATCAAAATTCAAACTTCTAATTTGTCTCATTCAGTATTCTGCAAAGGAATTAAAACACGAATAAACACAGTATTCATTGGATGTGTCAATTTAAATAATTTTGTCCAATTTGTATGATAATGACATGATAGCATAATACTGAATTGGTGAACATGCTGCGTTCATAATAGAACTCACGCGTCACGTATTGCAGTAAATGAAAGTCTCTAACCTCAGACCAATATTTTATTGGTCTGAGTCTCTAACGTACTTTATCTCTGCCTAGTAGTGTCTACCTACATAACTTTTATTAGGCGTTTGATAGTTAAGGTGCCTTTTGTTAAGTCTAGTTCTCTCTTTACTTTTTTTTTATTTTAGTAGTACCTAAGTATTATACCCTAACATGCGGTTACGTCGGACGGAAGTCTATTAGTGGTCGTGTATGCGGGTTATGCCCGTCGTTCCATATTAATATGCTATTCACGTTGACGGTCGCCGCTGCGCTAAGATCGGCGATCGTGTTACACAATAGGTTTTAAAGAATCTTTATTTCATAAGAACATGATACAGTTCACTTATATGAAATTTAACTTTTAACAAAATTAATTGCCGTCTAAATTACACAATACGTTAATTTTAACTTGACACTGACTGAACGCTAGAACAAAAGTTCTTTTAAGACGCAGATAAATGCCAGTGACCTTGAGTGGTTAGCTTGCGTGTTCAGAGGGCTCAATGTCAAGTTAAAATTAACGTATTGTGGCGCTCCGATTGGCAGCCGGCCGGCCTTCACCGGGGAAGGGCCAATCGCCCAATCGCCAAACGCGCTTGATGCGTTTGATCGAGAAGGTTAAATGAAACTCACACTAAGCCCTCAGTACTGAGCTCACGCAACGCGTCGTACGTCCAGCCAGTAATAGGACTCGCCCATTTGATGCATTATTAATTTATTATACATAAAACAAAAGGTATTTTATTAAAAGCACGTATACTAAAAGATTAATATTTTAATTATCCTTAATTTGGTGAAGGTTTCAGAAAAATACGCTTGATAGCTTTTGCGTAGTTCTCAGTTTTTTATCCGCGTTAGACATAACTTTACAAATTAATTTCACTATGTAATATAAATATATTCTAAAATATTCCTATATCAAATTACGAAATTAATTGTCTAGTACTTATAACATATATTTTTTTCAAAAATATAATACTAGTTGTTTAGGAGTAATTACCAATTTATTTAAATCATTAAAAGTCGTTTATCTGCGCCATAACAGTCTAATTTATCTTTGTAGACTAATTTCAAGGCTAGCTACTAATTAAAAATCTATTCATTAGTCCTTATTTACTTTGCATTGTTGTACAGACCTGTCTCGGCCACGAAAGAGCGATAAAAGTATGCGTACTGTATTGACATCCTGACTAATAATATATTTGTTTGTGAAAGTGTAATAAACAAACTGACTTTCGCATTTATAATATTAGAGAGGTGTACACCCACATTATATGGCTACAATAAAAGTGTTGTCATACCTATGAGTGTGTTAACTTGCAACTGATAAAGTTCCTTGTTGTTAAACAGCCAGATAAAAGTGAGCCAGGCAGCCAACCAAACGATCCCATGGCAAGACACCTGCAAACAATGGTAGATAACATTACTTATATACATTCTTATACCTAAATTTTATTAAAATAGTGTTGATTTTGTGATTTCAATAAGACTACCAGCTAATAGAATAATATGCTGTGGCCTGAATTTTATTTAGCTTTAAATTGTCTTGAGTTGAATATCCACTTTTGAGAGCATAGCTTTGAATGTTTGTGCGTCTGATCTAATGAAATGCTACTTGTACATACCTCAAATAGTCTGTAATTATTGCGTAGGGATCTTGTCCAGGTAGTTTTCATCCCAAGTTCCACAAGTTTTTTCGTGAACTGTACATCTTGCTGTAATATTTTCTTCAACATTGGAGGTATTTGTCGCTTTGACTGTTGGTCTCTTCCTATTAACTGGAAATCATATATTATTATGTATTTATAAACTCAGGGGTTAGAATAGTACTAAAATTTTCTATTTTGATCATTTTTAAAGTTTCAATTTTATTGTCATTTGAAGACCAACTATATAGTCCAACCTTATCACTAGAAAAATTTTAATTTCCAAAACTTTCTCAAACATGTATGCAGTACTTGTGTAACTGATCGTTCTCATTTTTGCTCTTCATCATTTAAATATAGAATAATACAGAACAGAGACATGGTGGAACCAGCTTAATGGTATCATACAAATAGCCGATTACTGATTCTGTACACAACACACATCAGATTGGTCAGGAAAATTTTGGATAAGCAAGTGTTTAATCTGAGTAATGTGATAAAGTCTGGTTTGTGCCCTAATACTATTTCTAATCTTGAGTTCTACAGGAATAGGATATACTTTTTTTTATGAAGCACAATATTTAAATTGGCACAAGCAAGTAGTGGGATAGTTTGATTTAGATGTAGGGTTAATGCATTGATAAATGATAAAGCCGGTGTGCCGGCAGTCAGGCCGGGTTCAGGGATAATTTACACTGTACAATAAAAAAAATCTTTTTCCATAAAGGTAAATAAATAAGTATGCGTAGTAGTTATCAGGTGAAACTTACCTCCTCCATGCTGCCTAGCTGTAATCTATGGAGATAGTTTCAACAAGCGAACACACCTGTACAAACATGAGTGCAAAAACTAAAATGAAAAATAAATAGATGCAAAAACAAAGAACATTATTATTATGGAAATGGTATAAGTTCAGTTTACAATGTATATTTACACAGACAGAAGATAAAATTTCTTACACAATAGTGTCTCACACTTGCAAATATAATTAATAAAATTCTCCCAAAAAATGGTTAGCCAACTGTTCTTCACTTAGTCATTTTTTAGATTCTTCGTCGTCTGATCGTCTCCGATTCTCCTTGAGCTCCGTTTTAATGACGTGACGTCAAAAAAATTGACAGTATGAGTAATGAAATGACAGAAGATTGACAGTATACTTTCACAGATGACGTTAAGCCGCGTTTTCATAAAAGCGTAGCGTAGTTTCTCGATTCGATTAGGCGAACGTCCAATCTTGAAAGAAGAAGAAAGAGTACGCTTGAAAACCAAGAGCATAAGGCAGGTTGAGGCAGGTTAAATGTTCTACACCGAGCTTAGAGCATTTAACTAGCTCTAAGACACCGAGGAGCCGCCACCGCCGCGCCCCGGCCGGGCAGCGTAAAGCCAATCCCTGTATATGAGCCAACACTGGATGGTGTTGAATAGTACACAGACATTGTTGTGCACAATTTTGAAAACAATAATACAAATCTGTTTCGAGCCAGCACCTTAGTTGATTGGTTTTTAACGCACAGAGTTGGCCCTCATAACTTTGCAACAGGAGAAGGACAATCATGTTCGCTCTCAACACTTTTCTAAAGCTACGCGCTATACCGCAACATGATTGTCCCATAAAGAAAGTAGGGCGTCTAGGAATAAATCTGTGCCGAATATGGAGTGAGTTAGAGCGAGACAAGTGTATTGCATCTTGCATCATAATTTACTTTCGGTTGACCTCGGCGCTTGTTGAATTAATTTCTTTCTGATAAACTATCACAATATTAGCGTTTGTTTCCGTTATTTCGTGAAAAAAAGATGAAATTGACGGAGGAAAATGACTTTAAAAACTTTTTAAGTGTAGTGTGTAAAGAATATCGTATTATAAACTACGAGTCAAGGAATATCGATAGTTTTGTCGCGCAAATTCTGTGCAAATGGAAAGAAAACAAAGGATCGCCGCTGCGTGATTGCAAGTACTTCATTGAATATTTGTCTTCTGTTACTTGTAATAATTGGATTGTAAAGAGTAGACCGTTGACTAAAAGATTTGAATTTAGGAAAACGTACATAAATGTCAGCTGTCCTCTCAAGGAAAAACAAACACACCTCGAAATTTGGGGTGCAAGGCTTACGTTGATTTCACGTATAAAAAAAAATAAAGATACAATTCGAAACGACGAGAATTTAAAACATGGACTAAATGTGATCGTAAAAATTAATTTTATACATTGCCACAAAACTGAAGTAGCCAAAGCCTACCATTTACTGAGATGCAAACAAGACTCAAAATTGAAATTTTTGGATTATTTTAATCAGGGGATGACTCCCGCAATGGCCCAACGCGGCAACGGTTCCATGAGTTAAATATAATTGATTTAGAAGATAATTTATTTATTAAAACCTTGGCGAATTCCCAAGTTAACAGTGGCCATTGTTTATTTATTTATAAAGGTACACCAACAGCTTCTGTATATAACATATCTACTGTAACAATAGCCTCGGACCTTTACAGTCGCCAATTACAGGATAACCAGCAATCGCAAAAATAGGTGAAAACACATAATAATACTAAAACTAAAGGCACTAGAATTAAAAATTTGGAAATTATGGCAAAATACTTCTAAAACTTAAGATTAATAACACAATTATGGAAAAATAAAATTATAACACGAACAATATTGCAATTTTGCCCAATTGTTTATATCAAAGAGTAAAATTAAATAGACCCAATGCAAAAAAGCACTGAGCAATATATTGCTGATTACTTACCTACCTACTACTTTATTTCCTTGGTAATTTTGTACGTTTTAATAAAAATATTTAACATTCATGATTGTATGTTTTAAATGCATGTTTAAATATAATGTCGTAGGATGATTTGATCATTAGATTTTTCACGAAAACACGGATTATTCAACAATGGTGAAAACATTTCTGCGGCAGATTGTATGATTCGTCATTTTGAACTGGGTGAAATAGGTTAAGTTAGGTTAAAACTATGACCAACCGCTACTTCTACTCGTAAGTTGCTCGCAGAAATATCGTCACCATTGTCTAATTATCAATGTTTTCGCATAAGCCTTAGGATTTTCGCGAAAATTAAAATTATCACTTTATCCTACGACATTATATTTATTTATATTTAACCATTTATGTACACACATTTTCTGTTCTTTTCTTCTTGTCTGTTTATACATATAACAGACAAGAAAAAAAAAACAGAAAATACGTACAATCGTGGTGCTTATTTCCAAAGAAATCTCTTCCAGCATACCTGCGATAGGACAGAGGATACAAAGAGATGTAGACACCGTGTGTAAGAGTAGAGAGAAATTAAAATACATAAAATCTAAATAATTCACTTAAAATAAAACTAATAATATGAGAAAATACTTACTTACGTATGTACAAACAAACAAACATATATACTTCTGAAAAATATACTACATACATACTTTCTTATATCAGAAAGGAAATGCAACTAACACGCGCCGACACTCTATAAAATATATCATTAGTAACCATGAGTTAATTCGTAACAGCTTTGTCCATTATTAAATTCATAACTTAAAAACGGGGACGCATAATGTTGCGGCTCAACGCCTAGAGCGTTGATTCATACACAGCTATTGGCTTCACGCGGCCGGGCATACAAAAAAAAAATTAATATGAGTTGCAAAGAGCAAACTTAAGAAAATTAAATTCCTTAGGGCGTGAGTAAATACGTAAATTATTCCAAACTTGACTGAAAATAATATTATGCTCAACCATTTTGCTATTATTCGTATTTTCTAAGTAAATCACTATTGAAGATAGAGACAAATAAACCTGAATGACACAAAGATGAATAATGTTATAGTATTATATTATATTATCTTTATTTAGTTTGTGCAGTTGAAAACATGTTGAAATGGATGTGTTCTGTGGTTGAAATTCCCATCACAGATAATTCCCATTGTCGAGTACCCTATACTCAGAGTAATAACTAATACTCTGAGACCCTGTATAGAATTGTAGTCTGTGGTCGAGTCCATGCAGTGTTGCCAGACGAAATTTTCAAAATCCAGGAAATTTGAGTAAAAAAACCAGGAGATCGGTTTAATAAATCAGGAGATCAATAAAACACTTAATTATTGTTTATTTTGATACATTTGACTGTTAATTTTTTATGTCATTTTATCGCTAATTATTTGAAAATCAAAACATTTTTACTTTTATTTTATTAGTTCTCAAGAAACCGGGGTCAGTGGGTCGTCTTAGCGGAAATAACTCTAGTGTTCAATTTTATTACTCAATTTGGTCTTTGATATTTTGTGAAAATGCTATACAAATCGACAACACAATATTGAAGTTTCGGCGATCGATAAAAGCTTATTGCAAAATCACTCTTATCTTATTGAGTTAGGGTATGTTATAGAGTGTTCATTCCGTAAACTTATTACTGTTAGAAATTTGTAGTTCAGTCAGAAGACTCAGATACGTTCCTTTTTTACATCGTAGGTACATTTATTTCAAAACAAATATCAGGAGATTTAATAATAAAATCAGTAGATCAGGAGAATGTTAGACAAATCAGGAAATCTCCTGGAAAATCAGGAGTTCTGGCAACGCTGAGTCCATGACACTGATTGATGACATTCCATTCGATTCCAGTGTGACCAGATTTAGCAGAATTCTGTGATTTTAGCAGAATTCAATTCCTAGTTTAGGGCTTAGCAGATTGAATCGCAGAATTTAAAAGATAGCAATTTATGGCAGAATCTTATCAAACCTTCGCAGGAAATTAGCAGGATTAGAAATTGGCAAATTACCTGCGCTTCACTTGGATAGTTGCGCTAGAAATACTTAAAGAATTCTGCTATTCTTGAATAATCTCTGATTTTTCTTACTCCACTGGCAGCTTTTAAATACATTTTATGGGAATTCCCTGTAAATGTGTATTTTCTTTTGAGTTTTGTGTAGATTACTTTTTTCGCATAAAGAAAATATGAAAAACTATCGTTCTGAGTGGAAACAGTATCTATTTTTTTCATCGTGGTTATTCCGTTTTTATATATCTGCGTTTTTTTTTAAATATTCGTACAAATGTTAAGCAAGTTATGACTTCATTCATTCGCAGAATTTTGGCACAAATTACAAAAAAAAATCGCAGAATCGAAAAAATCGCGAGTATCTGGCACTTCTGGCAGAATCTTTAATTTAAATCTGGTCACACTCACTGTTCATTTTAAGTAATATGCTGTATCTAACCCTCAGAGATCTAACCCATATTATCACAGACTACAATTATATATAATATTATGTATGTATGCGACTGAAGGACGTGTATCCATGGTCATGAATAAAAAATTATTAAAAAAAAAAAAAAAAAACGAGATTTCAGATTTCGAACGAAATGTCAGATACTCAGATTGTCAGCGCAGCAGCGGCAATCGGCTGCGGCTTTCTCATCAGTATGTTATAATGTACTCTGTGGCTGCGGCATCAATAAACACAACCGGCATTACAACATACGATAAAATAAAATTGTTCGAATTTATTACAATAGAAATCGAAACAAATAAGTTTACTGCATATATTTGTTGTTTATTGTTTCGAGATCACTAACTAAAACTGTTTCTGCGAACTGCGTAAAAGTTGAATCTTGGTGTGCTAACAAAAAGAATCACAAAAAAAACGATTCTCCGTCCACATAACTTCCTTTCACTGAACATACTCCCTAATAGCGATCAATAATAACATCATCCTGTTTTAACCTCCAAGTCCAAGTCTAAAATGAAGTGTATATTCGAAGTGAATACAATTTGCAAACTATGCCTTAGAGTTGATGAAAAAGTTTATAGATTAGACAATACACATCACAAAGCTTTTATCGAAAGTATCATCAAACTAAAACAATTTCATTATGTAAGTACCTATTCAATTTGGCGATATATAGTTGGCTAGTGTAATCTTACTTTGATGAGGTCAAACTTATGAAAAAAAATGAAAATGCGTTTATTTGTGGTGACATCATCCTAAGGTCAATTGCAGTTTGGTTGGCAGATGTAGCTCCCATATACAATTTCATATATTTTCTCGTGGGTAATTTTTGAATTAATTATAGAAAATACATTTACCGCCAAACACAAAGCCTCGCGCAGACTAGCGCGACGCAACTCAAACAATACATTTTCTAAGAAAACTACACAACATAACAATAACGGGTGTCACCCATGATGATGCACATGTGCCCATGGGGGTAATGTAACAATAGTTAGTGGAAAATATACAGAGGGAATTTAATAATCAAATAGATTGTTGAAGTTAGGTCCGAGGGTTTTCATTTCATCCTCATTACTTAAGCCCACTGTTGCCGCTGGACATAAGATTCAAATTGATAGCAATAAGAATGTTACACTTATTTATTTACTTGCTTTCAGGTCCCAACTGATGATGAATATGTCTGTTACATCTGTAATGCTCTTCTGGCAAAAACTTTTAATTTCATGCAGACTGTTTGGAATGCACAAGAAATTATTTGTGATATACTTAAAAATTCTAATAAGGTAAGTACTTTATTTAGTTATAAAACTATTTCTGTTAGTGGCTCCTATAACATCTGGCATTTTAGTAAATAATAGCAGTGTAGTTTATTTTTAATATTTCACAGTTCTTTGAACATATTGTAAAACGAAGTCCCCCGCCGCGTCTGTCTGTCTGTCTGAACGCGTTAAACTCAAAAACTAACGAACGGATTTTCAAACGGTTTTCACCAATGGATGGAGTGATTCATGCGGGAGGTTTTAGTATTTAATTCATTAAGGTTTTGTGTAAATTGGCTGAAATTATGACGATTATTGTTGAAGGTGTCGGAAAAAATCATGCCGACTGGGAACTTTATTGGCGTGCGCCGCGTAAACCGTAAAAGATACGTTAAAATAATGTTTTAGATATAATGTTTTAAAAATAATGGTTCATCTTAAACAGTTCAACAAAAAACCCCGCGACGGCATACGTCTATCTTCTAAGGATGACCCACAGTAACCAAAAATGGTTACCTTTTAGAATTTGATAAAAATTTCACTGTTATTTCCGAAGCTATAAGGGTCGGGCCACACCTGCCGAACTTTCCGCGACGGAACGTTCGGTTGACTACGCTCCTAAGGGTCGCGCCACATCTGCCGAACGTTCCGCGGCGGAAGGTTCGGTTGATTACGGTCCTAATGTTTTTCAAGTTACCTATGACACATCAGCCGAACGTTACGTCCATAGAAATGCAAGGAAACATGACGCGACGGAACGTTCCGCCGCGGAACGTTCGGCAGGTGTGGCGCGACCCTTATGTTTTTCAAGTTACCTATGACATATCAGCCCCACGTTACGTCCATAGAAATATGACGCGACGGAGCGTTCCGCCGCGGAACGTTCGGCAGGTGTCCGTGTGGCGCTAGGCTAACATATTTTATAACATATTTTTTAGATAATAAAATATGTTATTTAAATTGGGCATTTAATTTAGATTAAAATATGCCTTCAATGCCTTGACATCATATCATTTAAATGAATAGTTTAAAAGATATCGCAGATTCAAAATTACGCGTAACAAACTAATTATCGTTGACGCGAACGCGGGCGCAGCGGTAGGTAAGAGTCTATGACCTTCTCGGCTTTTAGGTATGTAATCTCGGTGGTACGTTCCCGTGCGATAATTTGCGACATCCACGCGGGCGAAGCCGCGGGTAAAAGCTAGTTATATATAAGAACAAATAAAAGGTTTTATGAAAAAATAATGCCTGAGATTTTTAACTGTAATCATTTAACAATAAATCAAGTCTTTCGTTTAATGGTCTGTGTGTTTCATAAATTAATGTAACTAAATAAGTACTGGATCTGGGTGGTTTAATATGCAATTAAGCCTGTAAGAAATAACAGTATTATTATTGCTTTTAGATTACCAAGCCAATGCTTCAACATATAGATAGACACAACAATGGACTAAACCCTATTACTCTCAGCTCAGTTGTAATATGTGAAAATGTGAAGTATGAGAGCTGTGATGATAGCATTGCAAGTACAGATATAGAGGAATTAGATCTTGACCTTTTAATTAATAAAATAGAAGGACAGAGTAAGAAAAAGCTTAACATAAACAAAATTGAGAATCATTCAATAAATGAAAAAAGGCAAATTATTGGTACCAGCAGTAATGAAGAAAGAAATCCAGACAAATGTAATTTAGATGAAGTGGAAGTGGAAATAGATCTTTCATTCATTAAAACAGAAACTGGTGATCCACTCACAAAAGATTTTAATACAAATGCAAATGATGATCCAAAACCCGAACCTAAAAAGATAAATGTCACAAAAAAAATTGCTTTATATAAAAAACGCGCATGTCTTGAGGGCAAAACTGCTCGTGAAAAAAAAAGCAAACCCAAGGAAGAAGATGAAGATTACCAGCCTGACTCAACAAGTCACTCTGAAGATTCGGATTATGACTCATATAATGATGAGGGAAAGGCAATCAAAAGGCCAAAAAATAATAGAGTTTATCCAAGAAAATGTGACCATGTAGGTACACATAAGCTTTTCTAGATTTTCATTTACGAGTATTTAGTTTTATTATTAAGATGATAAATGTAGCCTGTGAAATTCAAAATTTCTTACTATTTTAGGGTTCAGTACCTCAAAAGGTAAAAAAGTAACCCATATAAGATCACTCTGGTCCGTCTGTCTGTCACCACCAATTTTCTCAGGAACGGGTGGACCTAGCAAGTTGAAAATTATACCAGATGCTGAGGTCTATAGTCCCTATTAGGTGTATAAAAATCAAGGTTCTGAGTCAACACGATAAAAAGATATGGGCAGATTTTCGCGAAAACTTGTCTCATTTACCTTAATTTTCAACTTTTTTTTATTTTTCGTAATTTTCCCTTTATTGTTGTAAGAAATAAAAAAGTTCAAAATTAAAGGGTGTCCCCATACAATACATAGTTGACGCTAATTAAGATAGACCTCTGAGTTGTATGGGCGCTCATACAATTTAGAGGACTAGTTTCTGGGCACAGAACTATTTAGGTACCTATAGGTACGAATGAAGTTCCTTACGGAACCCACGGTGCGCGAGTCCGACTTGCTCTTGACCGGTTTTTTTTTATGTGAAAGATCTTTCCTCTCACTTTCCTGCAATCTGTGGGAGTGTCTTCGTGAAAAGCGACGGAAGTGTGTAACAGGAAGCCAGGGAAGCGCGCGCTATTTGATTTGACTAATGAGCGCGCCCGGTGCTGGAGTTGGCCGTCAGATGAGACCAACCCATTTTCCGAGAGGTTTTTAACAGAACGATGATGATGACGATAATGATGATGATGGCGATGACGATATACGATACGTCAACCAAGATGTCAGATATTACATAATCACACACACAATCACACATCATAATGTGACTACTGCAACTTAAGGCTCGCTCGTTTCTTTTTTTTTTTTTCGGCGTTTGTGATAAAATAATTACGAAATTAAAATCATTTAAAAACGTCGTTATAACTCTCGAAATTATTTCAATCAAATATAATTTATTACATACCTACATACTTACATGTATATTATTTTAGATGTATTTAGTTTGTAGGTAGGTATGTAAATATTAGTACATTTTAATATTTGGTACTTAATTTCTTTTTAGTGTGATTATGAAGTGCTGAGAGGACGTGACCACTATCGTCATTATTTATGTGCGCATCCCAATGTCGAGTATCCATATAAAATAGAAAAGAATTACGCTTGTTCGATTTGTGGCCAACTCTGTGTAAGTATAATAAGTACTTATTATTAATTTTATTGTGTGTGCCTTTTTTTTC
This sequence comes from Conistra vaccinii, assembly GCA_948150665.1. Classification (NCBI taxonomy): domain Eukaryota; kingdom Metazoa; phylum Arthropoda; class Insecta; order Lepidoptera; family Noctuidae; genus Conistra; species Conistra vaccinii. The sequence continues at coordinate 8,212,517 of OX411317.1, read as the reverse complement.
TATAGTAAATCGTCCTCCGGCCTGGCTCTGGGACCGAGGGGTCTGTCAGACACTCGTTTAGATAGATTGACGTAATCCAAATGGTGTTCTATCAACTATACATATTATGTATAGTTGGTAGATTTGGATTACGTCAAATCTGGAGACTGATCGGGGTATGTATCGGCCCACCCTGGTGTTCATTCGTCGTCCTACAGCTGTTGTTCCTCTTGCAGGCCGTGTGCAAATCACGGCGCGCCGCTGTTTCGGGCCTGTATTTTTTCAAACGACGGGCTTGGAAAGTCTTGTCCGCAGGCCGCACCCTATGGCCATTCACGACTTTGGGCGGCGCGGTAAGCGGCGCGGTGTGGGAGCTAAAAAGTTGCCGCTGCGAGGCGCGCCGTGGCATGCTTCATACATTTCTGTGCACTTGTTTTTACCGCTCGCCGCGCCGCTCGCCGCTAAGACCGAAGTCGTGAATGGGCCCTATCGTGGCCGGAGATTTTGCAACACAATCCTGCGCCCGGTTCGTCTGCTAAGGATAGGGAGGTTGTATCCTCCCGTTACCTTTCCGCCTCCTCGCACAAAGGTTACGGCGTCCCACACGCTCTCGCTCCCGACCGTGGACTGAAAGACACGAAGCCACAGGTTACCCGCAGCACCGAGTGCCGCAGTGAGGTCACGGCGTCTCAATTTAAGACATTGTCTTGAATGGCCTTGATGAATGATGGACCTGTCACGATCAGAAATTTTTAGGAGTATTTATTTTTTAACCCAAGATGACCCTATACTTTAGCTTTAGTAGAAACTGTAACTACCCATTGCAATAATTTCTCACGTACTATGTTATTTGCAGACAAACGCGCGATTACGTTCACATGAGGCTAGTCATGCAACACAGAAACTGAAGTGTACCCTATGCCCAAATGTATATTCCAGTAAGTTAAAGTTGTACAGGCACATGACAAGTGTTCATACAAATAAAAAATTCACCTGTGATTACTGCTCTAAAACATTCAAGGGAAGACATGATATGATACGACACATTCGGGTGAGTTAAAGACATAATAAAATTATGTTTTGCAACAACAAAATGCGCGTACACGCGATAGAAGTGAAACATGGGCATCCTGCCCATGAATTCAATTAATTCAAGTAATTTCACTATTACTTAAGGGGTCATTGTACTCATCATTATAGGACCAACCCTGAAATCGCGAAAAAAAAACAGCTGTTCCCTACATTTGTAATACGTGTTTAACATTTTCAGATTCATACTGGAAGTAAACCATTTAAATGTCATATTTGCGGAGATGGGTTTGCGCATAGCGGAAACAGGAATATTCACATTCGTTCTAAGCATCAAAATTATAAATATGTGCCGAAGAAACATAAACGAACCCAAAAAATGCCCAATAACAATAAACACATTTCAACCGATACAGAAATAGCGTCTAATAAGAAGAAAACAATACGAAAGACAAAAAAGAAATGCAATACAAAAATGTAAAAATAATGTAACGGACTCGAAGAAATTCAGGGTACGACATTGCTATTCATAACCATTCGATACGGTTCCGTGCCGAATCGAACATCAACAGTGTTATCGAAAGAGTCCTCTAAAAGGACACAGAACACAATATATCAACTCGGAAAGGGATCGTGACCGTATCAACTCGGGCCATTCAGTATTCTTTGTATGAAACTCCTTACTGCAACGCACACTAATCGGAATCGTACCGTAATCGCCTCGCCTCGGGACAAGCTCACGAACCGCGGTCTCTCCGTACCCGAGCGTCCACCCTTGTGACTCTCACCCCTCCCGCGGCCTGTCTGTAGCACACTACTGCCACGCGCGCTTACGGCGAGCCGTAAGCGCGGCGTCACCTAGCCGTAGCTGCCGTAGCCGAGTCACGTCGACTCGGCTACGGCTCGGCTCGGCACGTCGAATGGGAGCTGCTGATCCGCTTCGGTTACGTACTTCCGTAAGGTTGACGCCTATTTGACGGCGAGGCGAAAGGTGATACGGTGATGATCTCTTTCCGAGTTTATTATGTGTGCTATGACCTAAAGGCTGTTCACAAATCCTAAATCAAATAGATGACCGTAATTTTTCCGACATCTTTTTTTTTGTCAAGGGTCAAGTCTAATCAGTAATTGAAAATATGTAATTTTCTACACGACAGCATGTCGAACGGGTTTGAATAGCCATGCAGATCTTGAGGATAAACGCTGTGATCTCTATGAAGAAAACGTCCATGGAAATGTGATCCCAGCCAAAATCGCCACATTATATACTTTTTGTTTTTTCTATTCTATTAATAATCGGTCTAAATACATAGTATCCAGCTGACTTGGAGTATCCTCAAAAACGCCACACTATATAAAATAAAAATATTAATTGTCGCATGGTCGATTAATGTACTTGTACAGTCGGCTCCTCACCCCCTAGCAATGTAAAAAACAATGCAAGGGGGTGAAGTTTCTCTGGAGCCTACTGTACTACAAGATTCTTTTAGGGCGTGGCCAAAATAGGTACTAAAGCCGCAATTTTTTTTTTTTTTTATCTCAACGGGAGGCTCTTTGTGTGGCCAACTCACTTGTGTAAATACAAATGTTAGTTTTTAAGTTTTGTTATCGCGCGAAACGAAATTGCAACCTCGCGCCACAGAAGCATATTAGTTCATGCTTGCCTTGTAGGCATGCACGGGGCCGCCGCATGAGTTCGCTTTGCGCGCTCGCCGGCTGACGCTTGGGGACACCGCGCGCTTCGCCGCGCCGCCGCCGTACGTCGCGTCATTCGAATAGTGCCTTCGAAACACCACTGCGCGCGGACATAATACCAAATCGGTCGGGCGTTCCTGGATTAGTCCTATGTTTTTGTTTTTAGTTTATGGTTACTGTGAACTGTTGTATGTGCGAGTTCATGTAAAAACTGTGAAAATCAATATAAGTACCTCCTCTATTACCGATAACTTGTGTTTCTGTTTTGTGTTAATCCCGCTCTATACCGAACACTTGGCCTGCATCTCACCTGATGGTAGGTCATTATCAAGCCGAAGATGGAAGCGAGCTGCACCCGGAATCCTCGACCACAGAGGGATTGGCTATCTTGTTTTGAAAATACAATTTCTTTGACGATTTCACCAGTTTTAACCACCAGCACAACCTAAAAGTTCCTTATAGCATGGGGTCTCAATTCGAACAAATTATAATTACTTAGTCTTGAAAAAAGATCGTAGATGGCAGCATAGGTAACAATTATGAAATTAACAGTCACTAAAAAGCGATAAACGGAAGATTTTGGCTGAAGTAAGATTAGTAAAAATCAAAACTTCCTTGTTTAATGCTGATTTATCTATTGTAACTCATAAATCTCGTATTTTCAACAAAAAAAGATAAAACCTTTTTGTTTAGGGCTCTTTGCAATAGATGGTGTTTTACTCAATTTGTCATAACTGTAGCACATTTAGCCAGTCAATAGCCCGACTAGGGAGGTGTCATTTCTTTGTATGGGATTGGGTATCTGTACGTAGTATTATATTATCTGTGCTTATAGCATTCTACCATGATTTCTGAATGTTGATTGGATTATTATAAATATACTAGCTGCCCACCCCGGCTTCGCACGGGTAGCAGTAAGTACTTATCTACGGCGCACCTACCTACTCTGCCCTACCTACCTACCCTACCCAGCCCGACCTACCTACACTGCCCGACCTACCTACCTACCCTGCCCTACCTACCTACCCTACCCACCTACATACCTACCTTACACCCTACCTTTACCTACCTATCCTAAGATCCTTCTCCTTACAATAACGAAAAAAGAATTAGTGAAATCGGTTCAGCCGTTCACGCGTGTTCAAATAGGGATTCATTTTAGGCCCTAAACTTTAGTGAGTGAAAGAGAGAAAGCTTATTGTGAGAGAACGACAGGAGACCGGCTTCGTTCTCATCCTTACTCTGTGCTGTTTCCGGGATGAGAAGTGACACTGGTAGACGCCTGCTGATGGGAATAACTGATCGAGTGGTAACTGATCAATTATTATCAACCGCCAAGAGTAGAAAATAATTCATCATCATCAGCCTATTAATGTTCCCACTGCTGGGACACAGGCCTCCGCTCGGTGAGAGGGAGTGGGCCGTAATCTACCACGCGGGCCCAGTGCGGGTTGGTAGATGTCACATGTCTTCGAATTTTTTGGTTCTAAGACATGCCAGTTTCCTCACGATGCGATGTTTTCCTTCACCGTTTTGAGAGCAGTGGTGATGAAATTATTTACACAAAGTAAAGCGCCTGCCTGGGTTCGAATCCACGACCCACAACTCGTAAGTCATGGCCGTTACCACTGGGCCACCACTGCTCTTTAGAAAATTATTAAAATACTAATATCGCTATTAAAAAATAGGGGTTGGTGATAGAAGGGTGAAATTTTAGGGTTGTATGTATTTTATAATGCCAAATCATAAAAAAATTACAATAAAAAAAATTGTCCAAAAAAACAAAAAAAAAAACTTGGGTTGGACCACCCTTATTACTTAGGGGTACAAAAAATAGTTTACATCCTATTCTCATACCTACCTAATATACACAAAAAATTTCATAAAAATCGGTCAAGCCGTTTCGGAGGAGTTTGGCAACAAACACCGTGACACGAGAATTTTATATATTAGACTAGCTGCCCTCCCCGGCTTCGCACGGGTAGCAGTAAGTACTTATCTACGGCGCACCTACCTATCTACATACCCTGCCCTACCTACCCTACACTGCCCGACCTACCTACCTACCCTGCCCTACCTACCTACCCTACACGGCCCGACCTACCTACCTACCCTGCCCTAACTACCTACCTACCTTACCCTGCCCTACCTACCTATCTACCCTACCTACCTACCTACCTTCACCTATCTTCCTATCTACCTATCCTGCCCTACCTACCTACCCACCCCGCACGGCCTATCTACCCTACCCTACCCTGCCCGGCCTATCTACCATACCCTGCCCAACCTACCTATCCTACCCTGCCCGACCTACCTACCCTACCTACCTATCTATCTACCCTACCTACCTACCTTCACCTATCTTCCTAGCTACCTACCCTGCCCTACCTACCTACCTACCTTACCTATCTACCCTACCTACCATACCCACCTACATACCCTACCTACCCTACCTACCTATCTACCGTACCTTTACTTTACACGCTACCCTCACCTACCTATCCTAAGAACCTTCTCCTTACAATAACGAAAAAAGAATTAGTGAAATCGGTCCACCCGTTCACGCGTGTTCAAATAGGGATTAATTTTAGGCCCTGAACTTTAGTGAAAGAGAAAAAACTTATTGTGTGAGAACAACAGGAGACCGGTTTCGTACTCATCCTTACTCTGTACTGTTTACGGGATGAGAAGTGACACCGGTAGACGCCTGACGGGAATAACTGATCGAGTGGTAACTGATCAATTATCGACCGCCAAGAGTAGAAAATTATTAAAGTACTAATATCGCTATTAAAAAATAGGGGTTGGTGGTAGAAGGGTGAAAATTTAGGGTCGTATGTATTTTATAATGCCAAATCATAAAAAAATTACAATAAAAAAATTTGTCAAAAAAAAGAGAAAAAAAACCTTCGGGTGGACTACCCTTATTTATTTATTTATTTATTTATTTAGGATCTCCAACAAAAGATGTACACAATACATGACACAATTAAAGGGTAACATCGAGTATTAAGTCGGTGTACTCCTTCACTTACAGGAGACCACAGCATGCACAATAAAGTTAACAACTAAGCTAACAAAGTTAAAAAATTAATAATAATAGGTAAAAAAATTAACAATAATAGGTAAAAAAAATTTGAAAGGACAATAACAAATTTAAAAAAAATATATAAAATTTAGAGACACTTAAATTAAATTAAATTAAATCTGATAAAGACTTTTTGTATTTGGAGAGAGACTCACAGATATCTAAGTTCGTAGTTTTAGCTAACATGTTATATTGCCTACAAAGTCTTGGCACAGCGGCGTAATGACCGAGATTTGTTTTTGAGCCAGGAATATAAAATAAATTGTATGTGTTAAGCCTGGGAATCCGAGTAGGAATTTTTATCTCTAATGAGCTTAAAAGTTCACTGCAATCTATAGTTCCACTAAATATCTTGTGAAGGATGATGCAGTCCAGTTTCTTCCTACGACTAGCTAGTGTATCCATGTGATAGTGTCTCAACCTGTCAGTGTAGCTAGTGAGTTGTTTAGCCAAGTGATCTCCGTAGCACAGGTGGTAAAGGAACCGCTTTTGGACACTCTCCAATCGCTTGGAATAAACCTCGTAATGCGGATTCCATACCACGGAACTATATTCAAGGATTGGACGGACTAACGTGTTGAAAAGCTTTATCTTTGTAGCGGGCCTTTTAAATTCTTTACTGTTACGCAAAACAAATCCCAGTACTCCGAAAGATCTTGAGACAATATTTAGGATGTGCACATCAAATTTTAGCGCTTGATCGAGTTGAACACCCAAGTCGCGAATGTTGCTCAATTTCTTTACTTCAACTCCCTCTATGTAGTATTTGTTCTCAAGCACCTTTTTATTACGAGTAAACTGGATGTAGTGACATTTACTTATATTTAAAAGCATTTTGTTTAATTTGCACCATTCTACTAGTCTGTTGATGTCATCCTGTAGCATTTTGGAGTCTAAGTTACTCTGAATTGGCTTCATTATCTTTAAATCGTCTGCAAACAAATAAACACGGGAGTGTTTGAAGCAATTAGTTATGTCATTTATGAAAACATTAAAAAGAATCGGTCCCAGATGCGATCCTTGTGGGATTCCTGAGGTTGCTATATAGCTATCAGAGAAATGACCGTTTACTACCACTTTTGATTTTCTCTTCTCCAGGTAAGATTTAAGTTGTTGAGCCAATTTATTAATAAGAAGGTGGTGATCTACTTTATCAAATGCCTTGCTAAAATCAGTATAGATTGCGTCCACTGGAATGCGATTGTCAAGGTACTTAGACAAAGCCGATGTAAAACATAGCAGGTTAGTATTGGTGGATCTAGATTTAATGAAACCATGCTGATATTCGGTAATGTGTTCTTTAAGGTACCACATCAGATGTTTGCTAACAAGTCTTTCGAATACTTTTCCAAATGTCACTAGTAATGAGATTGGTCTATAATTAGCCACTAAATGCTTTTCTCCAGCCTTGAATATGGGTATGACGAGAGCTTCTTTCCAGGTCTCCGGAAAGATACCATCGTGCAGAGATTTATTGAAGATTAATTGTAGAGGCAATACTAAGGCCTTTGCACATCTTTTGATAAATACAGGAGGAATACCATCGCTACCCGCGCCTTTAGTTTCGTCTAATCCAATTAACTCATGGTACAATTCTCTGCTATCAAATTCCAAATTACACATTGCTGCAGACGTGAGAGAGTAACTAGTGTTAGTGACATTTGGAGTATCTGTAGAGGCGTTAAAGGTACTTGCAAAATTTTCACTAAACATGTTGCAAACATCGCTTCCACCTGATGCGATTTTGTTGTTATGAGACATTTGTGCCGGATATGTACTGCTACCTTTTCTTTTCTTTTTTATGAAAGCCCAGAATGTTTTCGGGTTTTTTGTTATATTATTTTCAATATTAGAGATATATTTCTTACTAGCTTCTGCCCGCGGCTTCGCCCGCGTGGATGTCGGAAATTATACCACAGGAACGTGTAACATATCCTAAATCAGCGGGGTAATTGCGGTAGCACTTACAATAGCAATGGGTTTCATTTTGACAGTTCAACAATTAATTGCGTTATTTACGTTATTTCTCGAACATAATTATTAAGCAATAGCTTCCACTTGGCGCTCTGGCGCGTCATCCCCTGGCTGGCCCGCACCTCCACCCTCGTTCTGTGCGCCGTCGACTCAATATCGCAGGTCATTCTTATCGATCTAACTTTTAAACTATTTGTCCAAATTACTTAGTGTAAAAGACAAACTTTATCTACATTAAATACCAAAAGCGATGAAGGTATTTATTTTGATAAGAATTAACTAAATACTCTAAAATATGCAATGTAAAAAAAGTATTCAATTTAACTGTATTTATTGCTCACTATTTTGGTTATAAAGGCTTCCACATAAAAGGTAGATAGATGCTGTCGCGGACTTTTATTTAGAACTCTTTAAGACAAACAATCCCACAATACATTTTCTTCATGTAACTCTAACGGCTTAGGCAGCGCACGCAGCATACGGTGGAGGTCTGCCCGGCTTGGGTGGACCACCGCCGTGTCCTCGTGGAGGCGATCGGCGGCGGTGGCCTCTCGCGTCCGGCCCTGGTTCAGGCCATGGTGCGGAGCGAGAGGGCATGGCAAGCCGTCACCTCCTTCTGCAAAGCAGTAATGCTCGCGAAGGAGAAGGTGGAGCGCGCGAGGGAGTGGCAAAGGCCGCGCCCTACCAGCCCTAGCCGCCGCCGCCGTAGGAGACGTCGCGGGCGTAGGGAATTGATAGCCGATTTCCGGCCACCGTAGGCGCGGGCCTGCGGACGGAGAGCAACGGGCAGCTCGCCGTCCGATAAGGATCAGGCGGGGTCGACGGCGCATCGTGTTCCACGCGCGCCTCAAAGAGATATCAAGGATCGAAGGAACACGTGTGGGTTTTAGTCAGTAAGAGTCTGACACGCCCTTCCGCTCCGCCCAGAGCGGGAGAAGTCATTGGATGATTAACCACCCAAAAAAAAAAAGGCAGCGCACGCAAAGATAGATCTCAGAGGGCAGGAATTTTTCCGACTTACTTGATACTTATCGTTATATTATGGCCAAATCACATAAAATCTTTATAAATTGTAGCCTATGTGTTATTCTAATGTATAAGCTACATTATTGTAAAGTTTCATCAAAATCCGTTCAGTAGTTTTTGTGTGAAAGAGTAACAAACATCCATCCATCCATCCATCCATAAGTAGATAGGATATTAGTAGGATTAATGTAGGGCAGTGTTTTTCAACCTTTTTCATGACTTTTTTCATACACATGATTTTTTTGGTACATGATACTAATGGGGTCACCATTAGTATGAAAAAAAATTTTCGCGACCTCGACCATTCGAGAACGATTTCAACTCAAACTCAAACTCAAAGCATTTATTTCAATTAAACCATGTACAGGCACTTTTGAATTGTCAAGGAGTCAGTCAGTCAGAAATATGAAGCTAGTTGCCCATTCCAAAAATGTAGTAGGTACCTATGGAGAAGAACGGGCAAAAAACTCAACGGACACTCTTTTAAACAAAAAATTGTTACATAAAATTGGTTACATTATTCATGTTGAAATTATACATGTGAGAACAATGTAAAAAGACGTGCACGTTAAAAGCGTCCGTAATAAAAAGATAAAAATAAAGAACAATTCAAAAATTTAAATTAATTAAAATAAGCCATGGCAGCTAAGAGATGACCAGTCCCAACTGACGGCGCCCGTTCACGAACATGACACATGGATTAGCACCATTCAGCTCAACCATTTTGAAGGGAGCTAAATGATCCAACACACGCGCCACCATCAGCGAGACATCTGAGTGAGCATGACATACTCTCAGCCGCCAGGGCACATTCAAGTCAATGAAAGACATTACCCGGTGAATGGTAGCTCTTTAGTACATAGTACTCACACCTGTGCTATGCAATTATATAATACAAAGGAGATTGAGTTTATACAATCTCAGTCGAGAACTCAGTCGAGATTCCCGCTGAGTCGAAGTTTCTGCAGCACGAAACCTAGCCTGATGTTCCCGAGTTGCAGAGAGCCTTGCCTCACGACCTTCCTCAGATTCCTGTGATCGAACTAATCTCATCCTTTTAGCATTTCTGCTACATTGGGAGAGGTTGGATCTTCTTCGAGGCATTCTTACAATAAAATAGTACTTACTACTTAACACACAGTTATTTAGTAAACACGTACTATCGTAAACAATTAAATTATAAATACTTACAGATTATTATACAGTCTAAAATTATCACAGTTTAAGTAATAAGTGTTAAGACGTGTAAACCAAACGTACTAACTTTATAAAACAAAAGAATTGCTAGAAAAATTAATTACTAACCTGAGCTAATAAACTTATACTTAATAAAGAAAATCAAGAAAAGAAATGCCTAACCTATACCAAATACTTATAATATTTATATACAAACCCTAAATAAAAATTAAGATAAGTATACCGAAAATCAAGGAAAGAAATGCCTAACCTAAAACAAATGTTCGATGTGATTCTTTAAATTGACATAACTTTTTTATTTATGAACCGATTGACATGAAATAAACACTAAATGTTAAGTGAAGCATACTACAATACATTTGTGAAAACCGCATCTAAATCGAATAAGCCGTTTCTGATATTAGCGTGCACAAACACACAGACAAACAGACAAACCGACAAACAGACAAACCGACAAACAGACAAACAGACAAAAAAAAAATTAATTACAATCTCGGGTTCAGCATCGATATAATAACAACCCCTGCTATTTTTTTTTCATATATTTCCATTGTACAGACACCACTTTTCTACAATTTTATTATATGTACTAGCTTCTGCCCGCGGCTTCGCCCGCGTGGATGTCGGACTTACAATAGCAATGGGTTTCATTTTGACAGTTCAACAATTAATTGCGTTATTTACGTTATTTCTCGAACATAATTATTCCACTCGGCGCTCTGGCGCGTCACCCATGGCCATGGCTGGCCCGCCCCTCCACCCTCGTTCTGAGCGCCGTCGACTCAATATCGCAGGTCATTCTTATCGTTCTAACTTTTAAACTATTTGTCCAAATTACTTAGTGTAAAAGACAAACTTTATCTACATTAAATACCAAAAGCGATGAAGGTATTTATTTTGATAAGAATTAACTAAATACTCTAAAATATGCAATGTAAAAAAAGTATTCAATTTAACTGTATTTATTGCTCACTGTTTTGGTTATAAAGGCTTCCACATAAAAGGTGTCGCGGATATGCTGTCGCGGACTTTTATTTAGAACTCTTTAAGACAAACAATCCCACAATACATTTTCTTCATGTAACTCTAACGGTTTAGGCAGCGCACGCAGCAAACGGTGGAGGTCTGCCCGGCTTAGGTGGACCACCGCCGTGTCCTCGTGGAGGCGATCGGCGGCGGTGACCTCTAGCGTACGGCCCTGGTTCAGGCCATGGTGCGGAGCGAGAGGGCATGGCAAGCCGTCACCTCCTTCTGCAAAGCAGTAATGCTCGCAAAGGAGAAGGTGGAGCGCGCGAGGGAGTGGCAAAGGCCGCGCCCTACCAGCCCTAGCCGCCGCCGCCGTAGGAGACGTCCCGGGCGTCGGGGATTGATAGCCGATTTCCGGCCACCGTAGGCGCGGGCCTGCGGACGGAGAGCAACGGGCAGCTCACCGTCCGATAAGGACCAGGCCCGGGTCGACGGCGCATCGTGTTCCACGCGCACCTCAAAGAGATATCAGCAAAACTGACGGGGTCCGCTAGGGCCGATGCCTGCCGGGGTTGCGGGTAGTCCCAAGGGGAAACCGTGGCCTCTGGCAAGGCAAGGGAAGGAACACGGGTGGGTTTTAGTCAGTAAGAGACTGAAACGCCCAGAAATCATTGGATGATTTCCCAACCAAAAAAAAAAACAATGGCAGCGCACGCAAAGATAGATCTCAGAGGGCAGGAATTTTTCCGACTTACTTGATACTTATCGTTATGTTATGGTCAAATCACATAAAATCTTTATAAATTGTAGCCTATGTGTTATTCTAATGTATAAGCTACATTATTGTAAAGTTTCATCAAAATCCGTTCAGTAGTTTTTGTGTGAAAGAGTAACAAACAAACATCCATCCATCCATCCATCCATCCATCCTCACAAACTTTCGCATTTATAATATTAGTAGGATTAATGTAGGGCAGTGTTTTTCAACCTTTTTCATGACTCGACCCCCTTAGTATAAAAAATTTTTCGCGTTTGGTTTACACGTCTTAACTAACTTTAAAAAACAAAAGAATTGCTAGAAAAATTTATTACTAACCTGAGCTAATAAACTTATACTTAATAAAGAAAATGAAGAAAAGAAATGCCTAACCTATACCAAATACTTATAATATTTATATACAAACCCTAAATAAAAATTAAGATAAGTATACCGAAAATCAAGGAAAGAAATGCCTAACCTATTACAAATGTTCGCCGTGATTCTTTAAATTGACATAACTTTTTTATTTATGAACCGATTGACATGAAATAAACACTAAATGTTAAGTGAAGCTTACTACAATATATTAGTGAAAACCGCATCTAAATCGAATAAGCCGTTTCTGATATTAGCGTGCACAAACACACAGACAAACAGACAAACCGACAAACAGACAAACAGACAAACAGACAAACAGACAAAAAAAATTTTAATTACAATCTCGGGTTCAGCATCGATATAATAACAACCCCTGCTACTTTTTTTTCATATAGTTCCATTGTACAGACACCACTTTTCTACAATCTATACATATAATAAAATTGTAGAAAAGTGGTGTCTGTACAATGGAACTATATGAAAAAAAAGTAGCAGGGGTTGTTATTATATCGATGCTGAACCCGAGATTGTAATTAAAATTTTTTTTGTCTGTTTGTCTGTTTGTCTGTTTGTCGGTTTGTCTGTTTGTCTGTGTGTTTGTGCACGCTAATATCAGAAACGGCTTATTCGATTTAGATGCGGTTTTCACTAATATATTGTAGTAAGCTTCACTTAACATTTTGTGTTTATTTCATGTCAATCGGTTCATAAATAAAAAAGTTATGTCAATTTAAAGAATCACGGCGAACATTTGTAATAGGTTAGGCATTTCTTTCCTTGATTTTCGGTATACTTATCTTAATTTTTATTTAGGGTTTGTATATAAATATTATAAGTATTTGGTATAGGTTAGGCATTTCTTTTCTTCATTTTCTTTATTAAGTATAAGTTTATTAGCTCAGGTTAGTAATAAATTTTTCTAGCAATTCTTTTGTTTTTTAAAGTTAGTTAAGACGTGTAAACCAAACGCGAAAAATTTTTTATACTAAGGGGGTCGAGTCATGAAAAAGGTTGAAAAACACTGCCCTACATTAATCCTACTAATATTATAAATGCGAAAGTTTGTGAGGATGGATGGATGGATGGATGGATGGATGTTTGTTTGTTACTCTTTCACACAAAAACTACTGAACGGATTTTGATGAAACTTTACAATAATGTAGCTTATACATTAGAATAACACATAGGCTACAATTTATAAAGATTTTATGTGATTTGACCATAACATAACGATAAGTATCAAGTAAGTCGGAAAAATTCCTGCCCTCTGAGATCTATCTTTGCGTGCGCTGCCATTGTTTTTTTTTTTGGTTGGGAAATCATCCAATGATTTCTGGGCGTTTCAGTCTCTTACTGACTAAAACCCACCCGTGTTCCTTCCCTTGCCTTGCCAGAGGCCACGGTTTCCCCTTGGGACTACCCGCAACCCCGGCAGGCATCGGCCCTAGCGGACCCCGTCAGTTTTGCTGATATCTCTTTGAGGTGCGCGTGGAACACGATGCGCCGTCGACCCGGGCCTGGTCCTTATCGGACGGTGAGCTGCCCGTTGCTCTCCGTCCGCAGGCCCGCGCCTACGGTGGCCGGAAATCGGCTATCAATCCCCGACGCCCGGGACGTCTCCTACGGCGGCGGCGGCTAGGGCTGGTAGGGCGCGGCCTTTGCCACTCCCTCGCGCGCTCCACCTTCTCCTTTGCGAGCATTACTGCTTTGCAGAAGGAGGTGACGGCTTGCCATGCCCTCTCGCTCCGCACCATGGCCTGAACCAGGGCCGTACGCTAGAGGTCACCGCCGCCGATCGCCTCCACGAGGACACGGCGGTGGTCCACCTAAGCCGGGCAGACCTCCACCGTTTGCTGCGTGCGCTGCCTAAACCGTTAGAGTTACATGAAGAAAATGTATTGTGGGATTGTTTGTCTTAAAGAGTTCTAAATAAAAGTCCGCGACAGCATATCCGCGACACCTTTTATGTGGAAGCCTTTATAACCAAAACAGTGAGCAATAAATACAGTTAAATTGAATACTTTTTTTACATTGCATATTTTAGAGTATTTAGTTAATTCTTATCAAAATAAATACCTTCATCGCTTTTGGTATTTAATGTAGATAAAGTTTGTCTTTTACACTAAGTAATTTGGACAAATAGTTTAAAAGTTAGAACGATAAGAATGACCTGCGATATTGAGTCGACGGCGCTCAGAACGAGGGTGGAGGGGCGGGCCAGCCATGGCCATGGGTGACGCGCCAGAGCGCCGAGTGGAATAATTATGTTCGAGAAATAACGTAAATAACGCAATTAATTGTTGAACTGTCAAAATGAAACCCATTGCTATTGTAAGTCCGACATCCACGCGGGCGAAGCCGCGGGCAGAAGCTAGTTTTATTATATGTATAGATAGATAGCATGTAGAACTTAAAACATTGCATTCATCCCGTAATCTCTCAAAGTGCTCCCGGTCTAATGGATTTTTGTACTTTTTAAAACGAACGTGATATTTGTACTTTTCTTTTAGAAGTCGTATAAGATCTCGTGAGTACCAAGGTGGATATTTATCGCTGGATGTTTTTTTCATAGGTATACATTCTTTAATAGTATGTCTTACTAAGTTATAAAAAACGTCTACCATATCGTTAACAGATGAACAGTTTTTGAACTCACTTTCCCATTCTATTTCTAACAAACGGCGTTGGACGTTTTCATAATCTGCTCGAGGAAAGTTTGGTTTTTGCACATTTTTAGCTTCTATAAAACGCTCTGCTAGCACTGGTAGACTAAACTCAAGTGGGGGATGTAAAGGGTCCTCTTTCGATAAACTGTGGTTACACCGAGTGATGTTCGTAATGGAGGTGTTACAGAGTATTAAATCCAATACTTTAGACTTGTTGTTTAGGATATTATTGTATTGATTTAGGCCATTTAAAGTTAAGAACTCGGAGAGTATCGCATTTAAATCAGAGTTGCTGGGTTCTGGGTATAAGTATATAAGGTCATTATTAGCAAGCCATCTAACATTAGCGAGATTAAAGTCTCCTAAAATCAAGATTTGTTCATTATCATTAAACAACTGATTAACATTTTTGGTAAACAACTCCAGTGTATCTCGATGAATTGGTGGGGGTAGGTATACTCCGCCAACGTACATTTTATTGCAATTTTTTTTAGCTGAACTGGTATCAACACTTATCCATAAATCTTCAATGTCACTTTCAAAGTGGGACAATCTACACGATTTCAAAGTTTTCAAAACAGCGATCAAAACCCCTCCTCCGTCTTTACGAGTTTTATATCTACTTGACTCACGATCGCGCCTATAAACTACATATCTATCATCGAACAACTCAGAGTCGTAGACACCGCTGTTCAGCCAAGTCTCTGTAAGCACTACAATGTCATAATTATGAATAGATATGTTATGGTAAAAGTTAATAGTTTTGGTTTTTAAGCCTCGTACATTTTGATTACTTACTACTTACTACTTACTTACTACTTTGACTTATCACTTAGGGGTACGAAAAATAGTTTACGTCCTATTCTCATACCTACCGAATAAACACAAAAAAAATCATAAAAATCGGTCAAGCCGTTTCGGAGGAGTTTGGCAACAAACACCGTGACACGAGAATTTTATATATTAGATTGTCAACCCGAGCCCTGCTCGGGTAAAAATATAAACATCGTCCAGGTACACCAACGTTTTATCAGATTCCAGAGGCTGTGAAAATAGAGAAAACGACTTTTCCTAGATATGAGACCCAGCTAGATCGATTTTTCACCCCCGTAAACCCCTAAATTGCAACTTTCATCAAAATCGTTGGAGCCGTTTCCGAGATTCAGATTATACAGGCTGGACCAAAAATACACGTCATAAAAAAATATAGATTCCTCATGTCTAGGGGTATTCGAAAATACCCCATGTATGTTTCGCGATTTTTTTGTAATTTTCGAGTTATTATTTTTTTTGTAATTTTTTCGAGTTTTCTTGCCGGTGGAGCTTCAAAAATTCATAATTTTTTTTGTAGTGAGTATTTTCAGTATTTTTTTTTTGCGACAGTATCGTCTTGAATGTTACTTTCATACATAAAATAATAAACTTGCTAACATTCGTGCAAGTTACTCAAAAAAGTATCGATAGCAGAAATTTAAGTTTTTAGTGGGACTGGAATCAACTTCAATTTAAAAATACAAAAATGAGGTTCTAGCTGACTTTAAAAACTATGCAGGTTCCTAAGCTACGCAAAAAATAAAAAAAGTTAGAACTTAACCTTTGTATACAGGGTGTTTGGTGCAACGTGTGCCAAATTGAAATGGTCGACTGAAGGGGTCATCTGCTATCCTTTCAGACCCCTTAACATCTCTCATGCCCTGTGGTTTTTTTTTGTCGACTTTTTATTGTTTTATTTTAAAAAAGTCCCAAATTTTACATTCAATTACAATTATTTTTACGGCCTCTAAAATACCACCTATCATACCTCACTGTGGCTCCGCAATGGCGGATATCACAATCCAGCTGAAAGAGGTCCGTAAGGCCCTTCTCAATCTGGACGTGAATAAAGCCAGCGGACCTGACGGAATACCCACAAGAGTCCTGAAGAGCTGTGCTCCAGAGTTGTCTCCTGTCTTGACGCGCTTGTATCGCCTCTCTCTAAAAACCGGAGTAGTGCCGAAGTCCTGGAAGCTTGCTAATGTGCAGCCTGTGCCCAAAAAGGGTAGCCGTGCCGATCCTGTCAGTGTCAACTATAGACCAATCGCCATAACCTCCATACCACGGTATATCCATACTGTGCAAAGTGATGGAAAGGGTGCTAAACAATAAGCTGCTTGCATACCTGGAAGACA
This sequence comes from Conistra vaccinii, assembly GCA_948150665.1. Classification (NCBI taxonomy): domain Eukaryota; kingdom Metazoa; phylum Arthropoda; class Insecta; order Lepidoptera; family Noctuidae; genus Conistra; species Conistra vaccinii. The sequence continues at coordinate 8,195,591 of OX411317.1, read as the reverse complement.
ATGAGCTCCTCAGTGACCGCCAGTATGGCTTTCGTCGTGGTCGGTCAACTGGAGATCTTCTTGTGTATGTTTCGCATTGCTGGGGCGAGGCCATTGAGAGACACGGCGAAGCTCTTGCTGTGTCACTTGATATCTCAAAGGCCTTTGACAGGGTCTGGCATGCTAGTCTGTTGGCACTACCCGCATTCGGCATCTCTGCTGACTTTTGTAACTGGATCTCCGACTTCCTGAGTGTGCGATCGATCAGAGTGGTTATAGATGGCTGCTCATCGGATCATATGGCTATTGATGCCGGTGTTCCTCAGGGGTCTGTTCTTTCTGCGACTCTATTTCTGCTGCACGCACATCAACGACCTGCTAAAGCTTGCTTACCAAATGTCGACTGACATGTCATTAAACGTTGACGTTTACACGACGACAACTACATTTGTACCTAACCTAGGTACATCTAGCACACATGCAGTGGCGGGGCAAGATCTAGATGTGGGCGATGTACATTTTGCGAGGCCCTCCGGTGGCGCAAGACGATGAAAATCGCAATTTTAACACCCTACGTTTATACATATTTTGCGTAGGGGAGCCCCAACTACCTCCTCCTCGCACCTCGAAGGTTTATTTACAGTTTGTAATGCATAAACCTTCGAGGTGCGAGGCCCCTCGGCCCGTGAGGCCGTAGGCGGTGGCCCACGTCACCTACCTACGCCTTACGCCGCCTCTGCACACATGAACAAGGTAGAGGCAGTCAGAAAATGCATCAAGTTGCGCTTGCGAACTGCGGTAGGTGCTGCCTACTGCAGTGCGGCAGTGGTTCAGGTGTAAAACTAATGGACGCAAGAAATTGCGTCAAAGTAAGCAACAGGAAGCATTCGTGGCAGTAAGATAGGGTGCCAAACTTATGACTCTACCTATTCATTCTACAGTCCGTTTCTCACCGTTTCATCATGGTTTCATCAAATTGTGAGTCAAATTGCTCCTTTGCCGTAATGTTGGCTCCACTGTTAAACTTTAACAACGGACCTACATATTCGCCGCCGAACGAACCGTATTCGTGTTCGTCCTACAACAGAACAGACGGCATAGGAACTATTTGATGAAACGTACCTACTGTATTCGTTGCCTTAGGAACAGTACGATTGAAACTTAAGTGCTTGTTTACGGAGATGCGGGCGTGGCGGCGGCGTGGCGTTCGGCGGTGCGTCGGACGTTTTTTCTGTTTACAGATAGGCGGGGCGTGCAGCGACCCGCGTCATCACACGCGCAGACACAAACATGGCAATATACGATGTTGTTAAGGAAACGCGGGGCGCGAAAAGTAGCGGTGCCCGCAGCTGTGTAACGCCGCGTGCAACGCCGCGGGCTCCGCCTGCATTTCAAACAAACGCGTGTAAAATCGCTTCTCCGTAAACCCTCTCATACAACAACGCCATAAATATGTTTGAATTTTGTGCGGGCCGCACGTCGCGCCCAACGCCCCGCGTCTCCGTAAACAAGCACTAAAGCGGCTCGAGAGTGCGCTGCTGGCTGCGCACTTAGTACCCCCGCTGACCCGTGAATTCGATACTGCGCAGCGACCCACCTCATGTTCCGAGACTTCCGAGCCGCGTTTAAATCGGGGTGTATACGTCTCTGTACGGACAATTATGGGGACCGTATAGTTCGCGTCAATCAAATAACATTGCCGCTCTGATTCTCTGAAGTAGACTACAAATGACTGCACAGTGGTCAATCTTATGTTTGCACAGTGGCTGGCTTTGTGTACGTTACCCCAGCAAGAAAGTGTCTCCTAGAGCTATATGAGTAGAACGTATAATTTGTGCCTTATTTGCTGTAAATGTGCCCCCACATAAAAAATGTGTGCCCCCTGTCGTTTTGGAAAAAAACGGAAAAAACGATTCTTGCTGGGGTAACGTTTTTCTAGCAGGAAAATTCTAAACGAATGATCGGAGAGAGAAAAATTATGCATGGCCATAGAGCTTATTTGTGTGCCAAAATGTGCCCCCAAAAATAAAATCTGTGCCCCTTCAGGTTTTCGAGATATTGCATTTCCTGCTGGAGTAACGTTTTGATGAATCGTATATCTCTTAAACCATTGCATGTGCCCCTGTAGAATAAACATACACGAGTAGCTCTGAATGTGTGCCCCTTAGTGCCCCAATTAGATTTAAGAAAATATTTATAGTTTTCAAGTTATCGCGGTTTTATGAAAACCCAAAAAAACATCGCAGCGCTTAAATGAGACAAGGTATAAGTTCGCTGAAAACTGTATTCGGTCCTTCTTGACGCTAATAATAACCATACAAAGTTTCAAAACTTCACATGCATGCGTTTTTGAATAATCTTGCTAAAAGTCAAAACGATGGTGTCATAACTTTGACGGCAAAATACAAGGAACCGGCTCAATCCCAGATGTGTAGGTGTAAACCAAAATCTTGTGCCTTTAGTCAAAAATATATGGTGAAAATATTCAGCTTGGAATGTTTCGCATTAAGTAAATATTAGCAAAAAACCAAAATATGTAAGCAACGGCTGACTATCCGACCAAATATGAATGACTACTAAAAAGCGACGGATTCATACATATCGATGACCTTCTTTACTGGACGTATTATACCTAAGCTGTTGTCCGTACAGTCTCGTTCAAAAGTTTTGGGGCTAATTAAAATATATATTAAATGCACCTTGTGACTATAATAAATGAAACAGCTTGTTGATGTGGAAATTATTATTTTTATTCCCTTAATTTTAATTCTTAAAGTAATTATTGCATCAAATCACAGATCAGATTTCCTACCTATAAATGTTAGAAATTATTTGCACGTTGTGTAGTCATTATTATTTAAATCACAGATCAGTTTTTCATCTAAGTCTAACATATAATTAGTAAATTCGCATCACAAAAAATCACAGATCAGTATTAAGTATAAGTATAGTAAACCACATAAAGATATAACTGTAAACATCGAATGCTATTGTAGTCAAATACACTTTCAGTTTCTTGAGGAAACTGAAAGTGTATTTTCACTGAAAATGAGTTCTGTATAACATGTATGTTGTTTTTTAAATAATTATTTAATAAAAATAACTAGTGCAGCTTAGTGATTTTTTGTAAATACAAGACTTCCAAAGTTGCAGTTATGAATTTAAGGCCGTAACGCCTAAAATTGAATGGATAGAAATTAGTGAGTTTTGGCATTTTATAGAATGTGTCAAAAGAAACGTACTTAGTGATTTTTTGCAGTTAATGAGTTCTTGCAATAACCCGACGATATATATAAAGACAAATACGGGCTTTTTATTTATATACAAAAAAGAGCTACCTATTTTTAGTAGTTTTATTTTCATAATTTTCACATTCATCAGTTCATCACACATTTCATGAACTATATATTTTTTTTAAACATGGGGACCAATCAAATTTTTGGTCAAAGACCTGGCAAATGGCAAATATCTGGATGTATTTCTTTCGTTCATAAATAAATTACTGGATGTATTTTAATGAAATTTAGAATGGAGAAGATAGCTTACCTTGGAATATAGCACTTAGGCTACTATTTATAATGTACAGTCACGAGCAATAATATATATACATTGTCACATTATCTAAAATATCTTAACTTCTACCATTCAAAAAATAACTGTACGACAATTTTTTCTAAATTTCCTAACCATCGAAACTATCAAAACTGGGTATACATTGGTTTCACAGTAATATAAACGCAACAAAAATCAGTATAAAGTTTACACTTTCAATGTAATTTTTAAGTATCCATGAGAATTTCTATAACATGTACACAAGTGTATACATGTAATAGAAATTGTATACGTGTTATTGAAATTGTCATGAATACATTAAAATGACATTGAAAGTGTATACCTACTTTTTCCTGTTTTTATTAAGTTTATTCATATACCATTGTATAATACAATGGTTTCAGAATTGGACGAATTCAGTGATGGATGATTAATACAATCAGCATCAGCCTGTATCAGTCCATTACTTAGCTATGTCCGATACTTTTGTTCTTTGCTGTATTATTTTATTTCGGACCCTATCCCCAAGAGAAACCCTGAAAATAGCTCGCTGAGCGACTAATACAATGCCATGAATACATTACAGTTTTATACATAAATAGTGGTTGGTTACTGCAATAAAACAAGAGCTTACAGAATAAGTTTTGTAATTCGTTACCAAACGTAATCATTATTAATAAAGCCTATCTATACGGGGTGGCAGGGACATCGACGCGAAGCCGGTTACCATGGATTCAGTACATGATTCTGAACCCCTCTGCGTTGAAATTTTTCGACGGTTATAAAAAAAAAAATCTGCTGCTCCATACATTTTGACCGCGTAGGTACTGCACTTTTCTATGAAACAGCTGTTTTTTTTTTAAATAGCCGACGAAAAATTTCAACGCAGGGGGGTTCAGAATCATGTACTGAATCCATGGTAACCGGCTTCGCGTCGATGTCCCTGCCACCCTGTATATATAAAAAATCTTCTTTCTTGTTTCATACTTTTTAGAGCGTGATTTTTCAGTAGTCAGGTTTTAGTTTTCAAACTTACGTTTTATTTTATTTATTTTGGGGTTATAATTTCGTATTAAGTACATAATTGCAGAGCCATTTCATTTAATACCAAACACGATATGATTTAAAAACAATTTTTTTCGTTCGTCACTTTATGTCCTCTAGAGGGCGCTATACTGAACTTAATGTAATGTCTCATACCCTATAACCAGCGGACGATCAGGACGCTTTCAACGATACCTCATTTGCCAAATTATGATCAGTGGTTTAGAAGTTATGAGGTTACAGATGAACATACATACATACATACAAACATACATTATACACATACAGTCAAACATACGTATACAGTATAACATACGGTCAAAATCATAACCCTCCTTTTTGCTTCGCCGAAGTCGATCTTCGACTTATTTCCAAGCTCAAGCTGCTTGAAACTGCTGCTTTGTAACTGTTTACATAATTTCGAAACTGTACTGTAAACATGTTTTTGATATTTCCTCGGGTACATAATTATGTTACTAAAAGTTAATATTATTTTTTGGTAATCTATTGTTAACGAATATTTGATAAAAATGTGTAGTTAATTTTGACACAATTTAACGTTTACATAATTATTGGACATAGTAAGCATACTTATTTTTGCGATTTTGTTGTTGCTACATGAATTTGAAGTTTCATGGCGTTTCTATGTTATTGCTCGTGACTGTACTTAATCATGTGTAAGGTCATAGAAACAGCTAGTAGGATATAATCCAATAACAACTTTATCTTATTACTTATTACTTTTCTACTTCATTGTACTCAGGCACAACACGTGTGAACCGGTTAGTGAGTAAAGTAAAGAAGGTCATCGATATGTACGAATCCGTCGCTTTTTAGTAGTCATTCATATTTGGTCGGATAGCCAGCCGTTGCTTACATATTTTGGTTTTTTGCTAATATTTACTTAATGCGAAACATTCCAAGCTGAATATTTTCACCATATATTTTTGACTAAAGGCACAAGATTTTGGTTTACACCTACACATCTGGGATTGAGCCGGTTCCTTGTATTTTGCCGTCAAAGTTATGACACCATCGTTTTGACTTTTAGCAAGATTATTCAAAAACGCATGCATGTGAAGTTTTGAAACTTTGTATGGTTATTATTAGCGTCAAGAAGGACCGAATACAGTTTTCAGCGAACTTATACCTTGTCTCATTTAAGCGCTGCGATGTTTTTTTGGGTTTTCATAAAACCGCGATAACTTGAAAACTATAAATATTTTCTTAAATCTAATTGGGGCACACAGGGGCACACATTAAGAGCTACTCGTGTATGTTTATTCTACAGGGGCACATGCAATGGTTTTAGAGATATACGATTCATCAAAACGTTACTCCAGCAGGAAATGCAATATCTCGAAATCCTGAAGGGGCACAGATTTTATTTTTGGGGGCACATTTTGGCACACAAATAAGCTCTATGGCCATGCATAATTTTTCTCTCTCCGATCATTCGTTTAGAATTTTCCTGCTAGAAAAACGTTACCCCAGCAAGAATCGTTTTTTCCGTTTTTTTCCAAAACGACAGGGGGCACACATTTTTTATGTGGGGGCACATTTACAGCAAATAAGGCACAAATTATACGTTCTACTCATATAACTCTAGGAGACACTTTCTTGCTGGGGTAACGTACACGCTGGCTTTACCGCCTGGCCACGGGACAGGGCAGAGCGAATCGTCTATCTGGAACCCCGAAAACGTTAATCATCGACACAAGTTCGGTGTCCGCCATGCTTGGGTGTACGTAGCACACTGACGCATTCACAAGCATGTAAACGACTTCCAAATGCCAAGCGAGATTTATGGACGCTTGGGGCATGAAAACGTTTGCCAAGGCTTGGCAAGCGTGTAAAGCCGGCATAACGACTTAGGCGACGCACACCAGTGAAGCTCCCAGTCAGCCTTACAGTCAGCGTATTTTTTTCCGACATCTTCGTCAATAATCGTCATAATTCAGCACATTTACACAATACCTTAATGAATTATACCCTAAAACCTTCCGCATGAATCACTCCATCCATTGGTGAAAACTATTTGATAATCCGTTCGGTATTTGTATTTTTGAGTTTATCGCGTTCAACTAAGTTTGTTTTCTGCACTATTCGCCGCATCTCCCGCTCGAAACCGTGGCATGCGCCGTACTGATTCATACATTAAATTAGTTTTCGTCGCCCGCCGCGCCGCCAGCTCGTGCGATTCGCTCGGCGAATTTCGCCGGTCACCGCTACGCGTGGCATGACTAGTACATGTCTATACGTTTGTTTTAGTCGCAAGACGCTTCGCCGTTCGCACCGCGCGAATATTCGCTGTAACGAATGTCCCGTGGCCAGGCGGTTACATGCTTGCCAAGCCTTGGCAAACGTCTTCCAGCCCCAGCCTCTCGCTTGGCATTTGGAACTACAACGTCTAAACGCGCACCAACGTGTGAAAGCGGTGGCGGCGCAAGCGCTTGCCGCAAGCGCCCTTTGATCTGTGTCCAGAAACCGACACTAGACCGGATCGGAGACGCGTGCACAAGCTCACACAAGCCCAAGCCAAGCCAAATGCCCTCACACGCTTGTACTTGTGGACGCTTGCCCAAGCTGCGCTTGCCGAGCCTTGGCAAGCATGGAAAGGCACCATTAGGCTACCTGTCCACTGGAGCGGAGAGGAGAAAAGAGGAGCGGAGATGTGCCAATATTAACCAATAGAATCTTGGCTCCGCCCCTGAGTTTAGATTTGATTGGTTAATAATGGCACATCTCCGCTCCTCACTTCTCGCTCCGCTCCAGTGGACAGGCAGCCTTAGATAGAAAACAGTAGCAGTAGCGCGCATGTGCAACCTAACTTCAGAGCGGCAAAGTGACGCAAACAGTAGGTATTGTACCGATTGTACCTCTATCGAAGTCATTGACACAAGACTGACATCACCTCTTTGATTGACAAAAGTCATCACAAGAAAGTGTAATAATGTACTTTCCTTTACGTGTAATATCTATGATCACAAATAACTGAAGATTTAAATTCACCTTTTGGTTTTTTAAATTAACAATATTGCTAAATAGCTGAAACCTACAATACTTAATTTAGTGCCCACTTCCCATTTTTTAATTATTTGTGATAAAATTTACTTTTACAATCATGGAGTTCTTTGGCCTTACTATGTATGGCCCTCAAAACTATTTCCAAGATTTGGTGATAGATAAATACAAAGTACCTAGGAATAAAGAAGCTGTTAAACCTTTGATGGAAAAAGTCAAGGAATATTCAACACTCCCAGAAACGGTAGGATATTTTTATGATAGGTACCTATGCCTTTGATGACTATGTGGCATCTGCTCGATAAAGAACAAAAGGACTCTCTCTTCTACGCTGCTCTAACGATAACACAATACCTTCATGCCGGCTTTACATCCTTGCCAAGCCTTGGCAAACGTCTTTAAGCCCCAAGCGTCCATAAATCTCGCTTGGCATTTGGAAGTCGTTTTCATGCTTGTGAATGCGTCAGTGTGCTACGTACACCCAAGCATGGCGAACACCGATCTTGTGTCGTTGATTAACGTCTTTGGGGTTCCAGATAGACAATTCGCTCTGGTAATATTCCAGAAACGATAAACTCTCTTCGTTCGACCAGTCACTCATTTTAAACAAAGAACTAAACATGCGCTCGTCGTGAGATCACAGTGGCTACTAAAGGCGCACCAACGTGTGAACGCGTCACAAGCGCTTGCCGCAAGCGCCCCTTGATCTGTGTCCAAAAACCGACATTAGACCGGATCGGAGACAAGCATCCACAAGCTCAAGCAATCCAAGCCAAACGCCCTCTCTCTTGTACATACTTGCGGACGCTTGCCGATCCTTGGCAAGCATGGAAGGCACCATTATGCCCCCTTTACATGTTGGCCCAACATGCACAAATATAAGCCACAGGATCTTTATATTACAACAATAAGTATACGCAAATGACGGTAGTTAAATTTTCTGATAATAGTTTCAGTATACTGTGGCGTAAATTGGCTTACGTTGGCCCAACATGGAAATGAGGCTTTAGGTTTCCAATTTGGCGTAGGTATTATGGAAAAGCAGGTCGTGATTGTGACACGTGCGTGTGTGTCGAGGACGCACCACGCACGATCAGCTTTACCAACCGGTACCCTAATTGCGTAATACACGATCAATCATAATCTGAATCGTTTGACAGATTGCTAATCCATGCTTCCTATGTTCGAAAAAAAAATTTGCAATGAATGTTGTTGAACTGTCAAAATGAAACAGATTCGTCGTAATCGTTTACAAAAATATGTTACGTAATATTACTAATTAGATAGCGGGTCTGTATGTAGCCGTGACCGCTTCAGTGCGCGTCTAGCCCAGAATATAGGTATAAACTCAACGTTGGTCGAGTAGTCATACGAACGTTGAGTGCTCCTCCACTCCTCCTAATGGGCTGGCTGGCCCAGAGAATTTGTCTTGTTATGAGAACGCAGAGGTAGGTACCTACCTAGTTAACCTTTACTTTCTTTTTCAACAGATACAACGCCCGGATGAAGATGTGATTAGACTTATTGATCCTTACGTGGGAAGAGTTAATGGATTTTCTTACGGCTCAGCGGAAAGATTAATAAAAATGAAACGCAAAGGAGTTATGCTACCTCCTTTTCCTTGTGATATATATAGGTTCCCGCCTACGACTTATTGTGAGGTAAGTTTAATTATTAATTATTAGGGTAGGTACCTAATCTGCAGCACATCCAGTCGGATTTAAAAAACTCTTTTTGCATTGCATATCCCAATTCTTGAGAAAGGTTAAAGGCTCGCGGACGAAATTGAATTTAGTGTTTCATCATTATTCACCGCTGGATAGAGTACATACCTAAAGTCTAGTTACTGCTGTGCGTATCTGTAATAATCTGTATCGTTATCTATTGCTTGTATAAAAGACCTCCCCAAAATTAATTCTGTTACCTGGCTAGGTACGTGTACCTACACATAATTACTACATAACAGCGCTTATTTGGGAAACTCCGGTTTTAGTATGGCTGGTGGCTTCACGATCCGGCATTGTTGAAAGAAGATTGGTATATAACCAATCCAAGATATCCACAACCTGCTTCACCGAATTCTCTGATTCTAGACAAAGTGCGAAAAAATAATAAATATGCAACTCTATTTTGATTCTATTTTAAAATTATTATTATACAATTCCCCTATTACATGGGACTTAACATAACTGGCGAAATGTGGGTGTACCTGCTACAGGTACACCTCTGCCCAACCCTTCGGGGAAACAAGGCGTGATGTTATGTTTATTATACAATTATTTGAATAATTAAATAATGTTTGTGCATTACATACCTATTTATTTTGAATTACTAATTTATCTACCCCCTACACTTCTTACGTCAACTGCGGCTAAACTGAACAGAGTGACTCTGTGTGTTCATCATTCTGCAACACTAAAAACGGTAAGTAATTATGTAAGTTTTCGTTCACACGCGATGGGTCCGCCATTATTCCTTTCCCCCTTGCAGGAAAAGCACACTAGTAGGAAACTACCTCGGTAAGTTATATGGTCATTGAATATCACAAGAACGGATCTTATAAAAGAACTAGGTATACATGTAAGTGGTTAAGAAACAAGGTGAAAAGTAAAACCATAGAGTATAGTAATAGATGAGTAAAACCGAACGGGGAAGTACCTTAAATATATAAATGTAGATTACCAATTTCTACTCAAAAGACAAAAACGTTTTTTTTTTTTTTCAACTATTATACTAAAACTGCATTCAAGCATTTTGAAAAGTCTCTTGCCTGGATCGGAAATAAGTCACGAGTACGACAGCTTGGCCAAAAAGAGTTGGAAAAAATTGAGGGCGCCACTATCGCACTAAGGTCACTTCAAATGGGAGTAAATTGTTAAAATGAATGTGCAACAATAAATGCTGCTTGTGAGTGACTCAAATCAAAATTACTAACACTTGTCGACAAAGTAGTGCCATCATTATAGGTCTGTACTAGCTGCGTATCGCGGTTTAACCCGCGTAAAGTAGTGTTTTCTTTTAATCCCTATGTTCCCATGGGAATATCGGAATAAAAAGTAGCCTTTTTTACGCCCAGTGGCCTCAGCTATCTACTTGTGAAAGTCCTGTTCAAATCGGTCCAGCCGTTTCGGAGATTAGCTGGAACAGACAGACTAAAAAAAATTTTGTTGTGTTTTTGTTGTATGGATCGTATATACTTTCATGCATTTAGTAAAAAGCTGTTATTTTGACATTACAAACAGACACTTTAATTTTATTTATTTGTATGTATGTATGTTTAAGTATGTATGTATGTATATGTAAGTATATTTGTTTAGTGATTAAATAAAATATTTAGTTCCAAATGTCACCACGTTCGCGACTTTTTGGGCAAGCTGTACTTACATCTATTTTAAAGTTACATGCTCTGTGTCTATTTTCGGGTTTCTGGGTTTATCTATAAACGTTGGACGTTCATCCGTCGAAAATGAATTGTAATTAACTTTTTAAGCAACGTTTATAAATCCCCTTTGTGTCTCTCAGCCAACTTCCGTGTTTCGTCAAACGCCTTCTACACGGTCGCCAACCGCGTCCCGACAGAGGTGACTTTGGTGGTTTACAACCGTGTAGATGATGTTTACGACCAAAAGGTGAAATAACTTTGCCGATTGCCAACCAAGGTCACCTCTGTCGGGGACGCGTTTGGCAACCGTGTAGCAAGCGTTTTAGTCGTTGGATTTCTATCTGTTGCCCTTTGCACTTGGTTGGTCTAGAATAGAATGTACTCTGTGGCACTTGGTGCAGGTCTCAGAGTATGAGGTGCAGGTGCAGACCGGATGCTCTCAATCGACTTGAAATTATATAAAGTTGTCAATACTCTTTTAACTTCATGGGACCTCGCACAATAAAGGGATCGGTAGTTGGGCAGGCACGACAGATAATTTTAAATTAGTCGAATAACCAATTCGCTTCACTATAACGGACGTCTGTGCTACACTACAAATGTCAAAGTCAGACTGTCAGAAACCAGAATTCCTTCTTTCAATTCATTGACAACGTGAAGGGAGGACAACTCTTCTACAATGTCGTAAGTAATCTGTATTTATTTTAGAAATCAATACATCTTAGTTTAACGTTTGTATTGCGTTCTTCATTTATCATGTAATTTAATTGGTTTTACATTTAATTTTTCAATATTTTCATACGACTCCACATAAATAACCTCTTGAAAGTGATAACATGTTTGTGATGTGTTATTTTCTCATTCTAGGTCCAAAGTATCGCGTGATACGCTTTACGAGTGCGTAAATGCCGTCCTCCAGAATTCGAAGGACAAAAAGCGTAACTTTTTGGAGACTGTCGAACTTCAAATTGGTCTGAAGAACTATGACCCCCAGAAGGACAAGCGTTTCTCAGGCACCGTCAAGTACGTTTACCTGGAAAGAGCATTTTAGTGGGACATCTTTTATTTATAAGTTCCACCAAGATGAATCTGGACAGGGAGTTGGTGAAAACTGACGGGACTCTACCCAGAGTCTTAAAATATCGGGTAGGTAAGCCCCGGCTTACCGAATTAGTTTAAGATGTTGAAAACACTGCTTCAGGTATGCCTCATTGAATTTATTAGTGGTAAAATTGTATTGTGATCATATTGAATTAAAATACCACATGTGGAAACTACCTGGTTATTTCTGACAACATGCTTACTGTGAAAATGGTGCAGAAGCAAGATTATGCAAATGATGTTAAAAATTGCATGTATTATCTGTTGATATTGATGAAAACTTTACTACTGATACACTCTTAAAAAGTTACTTCAACATTCTTTCCATGAGTTTAAATTATTGACTGTGATGATAATACTTTGCAGGCTCAAGTACATTCCCCGCCCGAAAATGCAGGTGTGTGTGCTTGGTGACCAACAGCACTGTGATGAGTCCAAGACCCTGAACGTACCCTGCATGGACGCTGAGGCACTCAAAAAACTGAACAAGAACAAGAAGCTTGTTAAGAAACTAGCAAAGAAGTAAGTATTCTTTCTTTATTTATACTTCAAATATTATAGTAGCACATTGGACATAATCCCACAAGGCCAATCCAGATTTTCTGTCAACCTTTTGATTAAAATGGCATAAATCGTAACTAAGGTAGGTACCTATTAAATGCCTATGCAGGCATTAAGTCCGCCTCTGTACATTTCTGTGCTTGAAGTATTAAATAAATAATTAAGATACACATTAAAAAAAACTGGCCAAGTGGGAGTGGCCTCTCATACATAGGGTTCTGTACCACCATAAAACATGCAAAAAAAAAAAAAATTTCTTGTATGGGGACCCTCTTTTATTATTAACTTTATTTGTTGTTATAGAGGAAATAGAAATACACAGTCTATCAATTTCAACCTATTACGGTTCATGAGATACAGCCCGCTGACGGACAGCAGAGGCTAAATATAGGTTCCATTTAGCACTCGGGTACAGAACCCTAAAAACAACCATTTTAAACACTCATACATGCATTTGAACATTTTGAATTTATGAATCACTATCTTCTCCCTTCGACTTTGTATGCCTTTAGAGGATCCCTACAAACAAACTCAAAAAATGTACCTAGTATTTTAGACGCCCAAAATAACATTATTTAAACTTTTTTTCAGATATGATGCCTTCCTTGCATCAGAATCACTCATCAAGCAGATCCCGCGTCTGCTGGGACCTGGTCTTAACAAGGCTGGCAAGTTCCCTGGTCTCCTCTCCCACCAGGAGTCCATGACACAGAAGATCGATGAAGTTAAAGCTACTATCAAGTTCCAGATGAAGAAGGTATGATTAATTTAATGGAGGACTTCATTTCACTACAAAAAAAAAGGGTTTTACAGTCTTGTACTAGTATGTGTATTATATTCTTAACTGTTTTTCGAAAAGACTGACTACAGCACAATCTCTTGAGAATGAATAAATCACATTTCTTGTAGGCCTGATAAACTGGGGCAATATTCTCCCGATATGGCTAACTACACTTCGTGCGCTGTTTCTCGCACACAGCTCGATGTTTCGCTGAGAAACAGAGAGCGCGCGAAATGTAGTTCGCCTTATCGCGACAATGTAGCCGTAGCATCGAATGTTAAAATACTAATTTTATTGTTATTCTTGTCTATTCCAGGTATTGTGCCTGTCGGTGGCGGTCGGCCACGTGGACATGACCCCCGATGAGCTTGCGCAGAACGTGCACTTGTCCATCAACTTCCTGGTGTCTCTGCTCAAGAAGCACTGGCAGAACGTGCGCTCACTTCATATGAAGTCCACGATGGGCCCGCCCCAGAGATTGTACTAAGCCTACTTCAATAAATATGACTTTACACTATTTCGTGGATTTGTTTTATTAGCTGTATTATCTAAAACTGCGACTGTGTGACTGCCTCGTTGGTCTAGTGGTCGTAAGCGCTACTGCTGAGCATGAGGTCTTGGGTTCGATTCCCGGGTCAGGCAGTGTTACTTGGATTTTTTCATCTGGAATTTCTCAGTAGCATAGGCACGGGCCCGTTACATGGGACCTTAACGTAACTGGTGAGAAATGTGGACGATTGTCTAAGGGACTACTCACACTTATTCAGCTTATGCCCATAAAAAAAAAACGATTTTGTATGGAGACGCATCCGTTCGTCTATTCAGCTGTGTGAGCTTTATAAAATGAGGACAAAATACCTATGTGTTGCATGCGAGTTTTATTGATAAGAGTTTAGCGCTGTTCTGCCGCGTTCGGCGGAGCGCGAATGGAGCTGAATAAGTGTGAGTAGTCCCTAACCCTTCAGTCAGGGAATACCTACGGGCGGGATGCTGGCTAATAGGTAGCTAATTTACAGCAGCAATCACTGAAGAAATGTTTTCCGTCATACATAATACAGGGTGGCAGGGACATCGACGCGAAGCCGGTTACCATGGATTCAGTACATGGTTCTGAACCCCCCTGCGTTGAAATTTTTCGTCGATTATTAAAAAAAAAATTGCTGTTTCATAGAAAAGTGCAATACCTACGCGGTCAAAATGTATGGAGCAGCAGATTTTTTTTTTAATAACCGACGAAAAATTTCAACGCTGGGCCAGGGGGGTTCAGAATCATGTACTGAATCCATGGTATCAGGCTTCGCGTCGATGTCCCGGACACCCCGTATAATTATTATGACTTCATGTGTGGGGGCGGCGCAGACTACGAAGGGCAGTAAAGCACGCGAGCGTGGTAATTCGATTTATTCCCGCCACGTCTACTTTGAAAACCTCCCGCTTTTATTCCCGCCACGTCGAATCAATTCCTGTCAGGTAGGGCTGCCATCACCTAGATTTCGGAGCCTGGACAAAACCTTCAAATACCCACATTTAGGTGAAAATAAGAATTTTTCCCGGATGCCCTCGATTTTTTTTTACTTACAATAAACTAAAACCGTCGTTAAGTACCGTATTTTTTTTTTTAGAAGATCAGCCTCAACAATTCTTACAAATAAAAGGCAAATTTGAACTTACATTATTCTCTATTCGAGGCATTTCGGTAAAAAAATAACTGTGAGGGCGGCTAGGGGGAGTTACGAGAGCGCATGGGTTTATGATACGCCGCGCGGCGCGACCCACCGAAATTTTAACTATGACAATGCTTTAATTCATTGAAAATATTTCAATGAATCTGATTTCCCCTGAATGACAGAAATACCCGGACACTATTTTAAAAAAACACCGCCCGGACGCCTTCCAAACTAGGACAAATCCCAAACCCGGATGGATGGCAGCCCTACTGGCAAACAAATATCATAGTCTAGACTCTAGACTAGATAATGGGAGCTTATTTTCTAAGGAAGCAAGGTTGACTTTTTACCCGACTGCAACAGAAGGAGGGTTATGTGTTTCGAGAGTAAGTATGTCTAATATATAATTGTAGTCTGTGGGAGTGACATAGGCTAGAGTATAATATTTAAGTATATATTGTATCGGCGAATACAAAAAAAGGGAGGGGAAGGTTTTTTTTTTAAAGTACCTAAGTATTAAGTACAACAATATTGGTACCTATCAAATCAACATAATAAAAGCTAGTCTACTATGACTTATGAGTCAGATATATTAATAAAACTAAAAAGCTTGAAATAAAGAAAAATATTCAAAAAACAAAAGACCCGACTGCAAAAACACTTAAGTATCTGAAAAGAGAGAAAAACAAGAATTATAAATCTTTATAGAATTTTGGTATCGCAGGCGGGCCGGGAACTATCTAATAACCGGAAATATGGGTGTAACTTTTGTTTGTGGCCTGCTATACCAAAAATTCTATGGTAGGTATAGGTACCTAATGCTTGTTTTTCACTGCAGTCGGGTTTTTTTTTATTGAATACTTATCTATATTTTGCCAGTAGAAATGGTTCGAAACAAAATGTAGGAAGTCAATAATGATAAAATTAAATTCTTACAATAAAAGATTTTTGTTAACATAAGAATATTATATTGAAATAATATTATTAATTTAATATCATTGTCTCAAACAATATCACTGAGACTTCTAGAATCAGGATTAAGCATTTCATCATCCGTATCGTCACTTTCTTCGTCTTCCGGCAACTGCTCATCACAATCTTCAACGGATTCCTCGCTTTCAATGCTCTGTTGAGAAGCAATTACTTCACCATGAATATCCTTATTTTTGAGATTACCCATCCAAAATGCCTCCGAACAATTATTTGCTGCTAAGACAGCTTTCACTTTGTAAATCAAAGTTTCAAGAAGCTGTCTCATGTGTGGGACTTTACTCATCAGTACAGTATCTTTTTTCAATCTTGAATGGCAACATAATGTCTGCAAGAATCTAGTGGATTGCTGAAGAATTTTCAAAATTTCCAAAACTTCTTGATTCTCATTTTTGAATTGAATTTCCAAAATAGGGATTCCTTGCGACATAAATAGTTTAAGGACTGGAATGGATTTCTTGAAGAATGCTGCCAAGTTATTTCTGTTCTCTAGAATTTTCGCAATTTCAGACATGTTCTTCATTATTGTTGCTACGTCTTTCCACAGATCCAAATGTTCCGAGTTTGTCATTCCTTTCTCTAAGCGAGCTTTGGTTGCTTCGTACACTGCTGTTCCTAGATTTCTATACAAAATGGGGAAATTGCTCTTGGTTATGCACTTGAACGATCTTAGAGTGTTTTTGCTTGTTTGCAGCAACTTTATATCTTCCGTAAGTTGCAAAGTCAAATTTTTCAATGCTAGGACTTCGTTATTTATAAAATAAATGGAAGCCAATCGATCTACACTCTGATTAAAATGTAACCCCTTTTCTAATATACCTTCCGGAGTTTTCCACTGTCGCGACAAAAAGCTTTGTGCTAATGTTTTTAAAATATTAAGTATGACTCTGTTATCAGAGAAGTTTTGAATACTTTTAAGGAATTCAATTAGTGATACTGCGGTTGATAATTGCAAACAATATTTTTCATGTTTCTGTAGGTGCTGGGCAGCAGCTATCAGTAAGTCTTTCAGTGATACTGTAGCAGTATTAGGATTTGCTAAAGTTCTCAGTGAACTCTTAAGTAAGGCACCATTCTGTTGATTCTTAAAACCTATCCACTTAAAGTATATGGTGCACAAGTTGTAGATGCAGTCCAAGCATGTAAGGAGATTGATCAAATCTGATGTATATAAAATCTCGTTGTCTACTTGTGTATTCTCAGTTGTTAACTTTTCTATGCACAATGTCACGAATTTCAAATGTTCCACCAGTTGTGGTAATACTTCACTGACTGTCTTAGCGCATTGTTCAGCTTTAGTAACATCGTACACAGCAATCTCCTGTTTAGTGAGAAATGTTTTCCTTTTTATTTTAGAAATTAAAATATTCTCAATGTTACTATTAGCACACTTTAGTAAGAAGGTTAAAGTTTTCACTGTTAGCTCGGTTTCTGACTCTTTGTCTTCAGTCATATCAGTTTTGATTAAATAGAGTAAATTTAAATTTAATTGTCTGAGGGGCATGTTGAGACTTATTTCAAGGCTGCTTTTTACAGAGATATTGCTCTGCGTTGCTTGAGTGCGCGCTGTTTCAGGTAGCACCGTGTCATCTTGTGCTGGCTTCTTTGTCACTTTTTGTTTAGCAGATTGTAGTTTTACAGGCTTTCTTTCAAGTTGTTCACTAGTGTACTTGTTAACATTGAATGTACAAACAGGCGGTTTGTAAGGAATCTTGGTTTTAATAAGGATTTCTTTAACAAAAGTTTCTAACTCCTCAATCTGTAACACCCTTTTTAAAGTTTTTGTCTTCAAGTCATCATCATTTTGAGTAGCAAAAGCATTTAGTAATTCCCTGAACCAATTAATGCAATGGACTAAACAATCCAAGATATTACTAATGGCCACTGTATCCATGTCCTCAACAATGTCTATGTCAAACTTGGGCATCACAATTGGACATCCCAATAGTGCATCTATGCTAGATAAATTTCCTTCATGCTGCTTAAAATGCAAAGTCTGAACAAGTTGAAAAAGTGGAGACAAAATACCAATATACACCTCAGACTTTGACTCTAAAGTCATGCCTGCAATATTAATAGCAATAATCTCATCCATTTCACTGTCTGCATTAAGACAATACTGCATGGACAGCTTTATTTCACCAATTTTATCTACTTCAATTGAATCCACTATAAAATTTTGTTGCAGGTCATTAGTCACTGCATCAGTGAGCCAAGACAGAAAGTTTTTATTTATAAATGATGCAGACAATATTACTTTAGACAATTCATCATAAAAGAATGCAATCATATCTGGAAATTGTCTAGTACTCCGGCTTATTAGTTCTATAATTTGAGCTGCTTCACGAAGATCCCCTTCTGATAAATGAGTAACTGATCCATAGCTCACATCATCCGGCATTTCTCTGGTCTGATCATCTTCGGAGTTTGCAACCATCAGGTACTTGACAGCATGAATAGCAGCTAGAATACCTTGAACTTTGATTCTGGGATTAGATGATCCTAGTTCTTTTCTTATGATCATATGAAGATCATCTCTTATAACTGAGTTTTCATAACTGTAGGCCAAGCCACATAGCAAATTCATAACGGCCCTTACTT
This sequence comes from Conistra vaccinii, assembly GCA_948150665.1. Classification (NCBI taxonomy): domain Eukaryota; kingdom Metazoa; phylum Arthropoda; class Insecta; order Lepidoptera; family Noctuidae; genus Conistra; species Conistra vaccinii. Next base: position 8,176,909 of record OX411317.1, on the reverse strand, counting down.
CATCTAGAGGCATGTCATCCATTCTATCCAAAAGAGTAAGCATTTGAACACTCTGAGGTTTCAAAAGGGACATGTCTTTTGATGCAACATTGTTTAAGACAAGCAAAATACCCATAACACACTGTTTTGAATCCAATCCCAACTGCAACAGTTCAGCAACAATTGTTGGACAACATTCCTCTAGTTCTGCAAACATAAGAGAGTACATATAAGAAGCAAATGACTCTACAGCTGGGTCCACTTTGGTCTTCAACAGGGAATTGGAAAGATCAATCAAATTTCTTAAATATTCCTTCAATATTGGTTTGAATTTCTTGAATACATCATCTAGTAAGTCTTCTTTTAGAATATTAAGTTTGATTTGCTTTCTAATCAAATTTTCTACTTGTCTTTGTTTTTCTTCTGATGTTGAATAGGCAATTAGAAGTAAAATAAAATCAATAGGTTTATGATCGGTGTGCACTTTACATAAAGATACTGCCTTTAACCATGAATTGCCAATAAGTTTTGATGACACCATCGAATTTCGTATAGCTGAGGCAGTGAGCACCTGGCTTGTCGCTACTTCCTGAGCTTGAGCAACTGATGTGGCCCATCCTAGGGCATTCCTCAAGCCTTGGACTGCTTCTAGGTAAGCATTGTCACTCATTCTTCCAGGTATTAGCAGAAATTTAACAAAATTTGAGAAATAATTGCATTTAGAAAGACTCATTAGAAGATTTAGAGTTTTTTTCTGTAATTGCTCATATTGATCATCAGATAAACACAGGTAAGACAGACATTCTAATATAGCAGGAATAAGATCATGATCTTCACATAAGATTCTGCTCATTTCAGCAGAGATATTGTCATGCTCTTGATCTCCGATAATATCTGGAATAGCAGTTACTATTTCCAATTTGACCATTTTTTCAGATGCAACATCTAAAAGGTTTATCAGATTTGTAGACATCTTGTCTGTGTTGACTATACTGTCTAAAGACGAGAAACATTTAAGTATCATTTGTATCCATGGGCCGCACTTTGATTCAGCTGCTAGATCAATAGCTTTTTCAAACACATAATCAGTTAGTTTGTTTTGGAGAACTGGAACGCTCAGCAGTATTTTTATCACACTGTCGCTTACCGGGAACTCTTCAGGGCTGTCTTCAGATATCCTCACAATATTTGGAAACAAGTAATGTTTGAAAACATCCAAATCTTTGCATTCATTCTCCAAATTTGTGAAAAGATCAGATAAGTTTCGTGGATAGTCAAAATGTTTTTCCAAGTTTTTCTTAATATTACGAACAGTATGAATTGTTTCATGTGAAGCGACGCACTTTTCCGGTGGGTGTTTTAAAATAAGTCCGCTATCGCGCAGAGAAACGTGAAAATACGTATTACTAATGTCTGATACTTTTGATTTCTTGCTCTGACTATTGTTGCGTTGGGATAACACTCTTTTCGAACTCATGTTTTTGTCTGCTCCAGTCCCTTCTGCCTACCGAAATATTTTTACTTCGAAACCGCCTTTTCAAAACAAACTTGTCATAACATGTCAAGGTGCGTTCCGAGTTAGACTGTAATCGATTTGAGCGCACTAAAAGCCGTTCCGAATTAGCGTGAGCGCGATAACGATATTCCGTGAATCGTCATCGATGACGTCATAACATGCGCCATCTTGCGATAACGCCGAGTCTCCGACCATGCCTTTGGCCGCTTTACAAATAAGGAAATAATCGCTCACATCGCTGACATCAATATTTGCCGTTCCGAATAAGATATCACGATTATGACAGCTGAGGGCTGTCAACAATTCGGAACGTTCGTGAACGCGCTCACATCACAGTGATGTCGCAAATGTCAAAACTTTCATATCATATTTCTTTGTTTAAATACCACAAACTTCTTATTCTTGAGTTAGGTGACGAACGATAGCCAGAAGCACAATTTCGAAAATGCCACGTTAGTCTAACGATATGATGTGACTCAAAACAAAAACAGCACAACTGTCAATTTTGACAGCGCTCACGGTGATATCAGTAAAAGGCATGGTCGGCGTTATCGCAAGATGGCGCATGTCATGACGTCATCGATGACGATTCACGGAACATCGTTGTACCGCGCTCACGCTTATTCGGAACGGTCTTTAGCGCGCTCAAATCGATTACAGTCCAACTCGGAACGCACTGTTTTACTGATATCACCGCTGCACCGTAAGCGCTGTCAAAATTGACAGTTGTGCTGTTTTTGTTTTGAGTCGCATCATATCTTTACTGTGCGTTTGCACTGGTGAAACATCGCGACAAAACATGTTGAAATCTCTAGTTACTGTCAAACATTGTATGGAAAATTGACAGTAACTAGAGATTTCAACATGTTTTGTCGTGATGTTTCGCCAGTGCAAACGCACAGTTAGACTAACGTGGCATTTTTGAAATTTTGTTTCTGGCTATCGTTAATCACCTAACCCAAGAATAAGAAGAGTGGTATATACCTACACAAAGAAATATGATATGAAAGTTTTGACAATTGAGAGATCACTGTGAGCGCGTTCACGAGCGTTCCGAATTATTGACATTGACAGCCTTCAGCTGTCATAATCGTGATATCTTAGGGTCGGGCCACACCTGCCGAACGTTCCGCGACGGAACGTTCGGTTGAGTACGCTCCTAATGTTTTTCAAGTTACCTATGGCTATGACACATCAACCGAACGTTACGTCCATAGAAATTTGACGCGACGGAGCGTTCCGCCGCGGAACGTTCGGCAGGTGTGGCGCTAGGCTTAATCGGAACGCTAAATATTGATGTCAGCGATGTGAGCGATTATTTCCATATTCGGAAAGCGGCCTAGGTGTCACCTGTCAAGTGTCAACTGAATGTCAATAAAATAGAAAAAAAAAATAGATAACCTAAAAAAGATTTTGGACCACAAAAATAGAAATAAGAATATAAATTAGACATGAATTTAAATATATCTGGTCTTGCAAAATATGTCTGGAAATCTCAAACTGTCGCTGGGTTCGGGGTTAGTTAGTAATTATACACTTGAACGCTATCATCTACAATATCTCCATAGTTCAAATTCAAATATCTCGCAGGTTCTCATTCTAAAATCCAAATTTTCAAAAAATATGCTTATAATAAGTTTACATTTTGCAGTTCCAACAAGTCAGAAACAAATGGGCAAACTGGCACATGATCCGAGACGTGAAAAGGCGGCGAATGAGTGCGGAAAACTTTCTTGAAAGAACTCGAATCAATGCGATGAGGAAAAATGATATCCTGCCTGTGGAGATAAGAGAACTTGCTGACAAAGACATTAACAAGTTTGAGATGAATGCCATCCCACTCAGAATTAACAACAGATGCGTTGTAACATCTAGGTTTGTATTAAGATATCAGAAGCCTGCAAATAATGCTGATGAAGATATCAGATAATGATTTACTTATCCGAATCTTTATCTGTCTGTCACATAACCCGCCCCTAAGATTATCCTTAGACTATAAGATGGACCAACCTCCCTTCTAAATTAAACTAGATACAAGTACTGATGTTTAATCATACTTATGACTAGTGACTTGTTTTAAATTTCCAGGCCCCGAGGTATTGTGAAGGAATGGCGGATGAGCCGTATAGTGTGGAGACACCTGGCTGACTACAACAAACTGTCTGGTGTACAGAGAGCTATGTGGGGATAGAATGAAATGTGTGCTTAGATTATGTATAGTAGGTTAAAATAAATAAATTATATTGTTGCTAGATGCTTTTTTAATTGACAAGTGCGAATTTCACCAATGAAGCTGAATGCAATCACATCTAAACTACTATCTACAATATTATTGTAGTCTGTGATCTAAATAGAGTTATGGAGCTGTTGTCAGTGAGTTATTACTCTGGTGTCCATAATCCAAAGAAAATAATGACACTGTCAAGTGACAGCTTTTAAACGTGGTATTTAGGCTGATAGTTCAGTTTCATTGGACCCCTGGCTGGAGGCTTTAAGTGTAGAAGCTTAAGGCAGCCACAGAGAAGTCCAGTGAAGCAGCATGTCCGTTTCAACCGCTCGGCCACCTCATAAAATTTGATGAAACTTTGTCAGGAATTAGTGGTAATTTGTTACTATACACACCTCTTTTCCTGAATTTGTTGCAAAAAAAACTAAGGCGCAATGACCAAAAATAGTTGGCCGCTAGAACCGCCACTTGCCGTAGTCATCGCCTGTGATTACACAGAAACCATACAGAAACTAAACAATGCAGATAGGCGAATGATGCATCAAAAGAAAGGTCTTTAATTATTGCAAAAAAAAAACAAAAAAAATTTTTACAAAAAGTTATGCTATATTTAGTTTCCAGGTTAAGGGTAGGTAGGTGTCTCACCGTAAATATTAAATAAAATAGAGGCTAATGTGTATGGAAAATTAGTTTTGCAAATTTTTTTTGTTTTTTTTTTGCAACAAATAAAGACCTTTCTTTTGATGCATCATTCGCCTATCTGCATTGTTTAGTTTCTGTGTAATCACAGGCGATGACTACGGCAAGTGGCGGTTCTAGCGGCCAACTATTTTTGGTCGTAGCGCCTTAGTTTTTTTTGCAACAAATTCAGGAAAAGAGGTGTGTATAGTAACAAATTACCACTAATTCCTGGCAAAGTTTCATCAAATTTTATGAGGTGGCCGAGCGGTTGAAACGGACATGAAGCAGCCACGACCCCTTAGTGGTCACCTGTGAGATGAGCGCCAAAAAAAATCGAATTGGGCAGTCTTTGGGCACTGCCAATAGAAGTGAAAACTAAGTAACTTATTGATTCTCGCGTTGATGTCTTTCGTTCGAGCGTTGGGTGACGATGACGCGAGTTCCATGATTTTTGTTCACCCAGTGCTTAAAAAAACTACATAATTATTGTGCTTGCTTGCATAAAAAATTTGAAGAAGTATGTAATTGGTACCTAGATTGTATAGGGTTTCGTCTTGGGTCTAATCAAGTTGGCCACCCCTGCACTAGTGTGAATAACCCTCAGAGTAATAACCAAACCAAAAGTTTTGTCTGATTTTATTCAAACCAAGCTGGGCTACATACAACCTACATGGAAAAGGCCGCAATCCTGACTTCAGGTTCCCGACCCCCTTTGAAAAAGCAATAAGTAAAATGTATTCAGTGAAGATCAAAGATACCATACATAAGAACCTAATGGGGTACACACGGCTACATATTTCCAGTTTAAGCTGACCTCGCATTGTACGGTAATCGTTTACAATGCAAGATCACCATAAACTGGAAATGTATAGTTTTGACTTTGTCCCATTAGGCTCATAATTTTATGAAACATTGAAATCTCTGTGAAATTATAAATATTATTTCCTACATAATGCATGAGAATTTTAAATTTCTACATATTTCCAAGTCCCATGTTTCTTTACTCTTCAGGGAACAGGAGTGATGTTCAGATTCTAAGTACATAGTAGTAATAAGTATTATCATATTACTAAGTTATTAACTGTGACTATAATAAACTCATACCATAAGGGTACAAAAATAGTTCTGGCACAGTTAAATCAAGTTTTACTTTACACACAGTACACACATGAAACAATATTTTTGAAATAGAATGTTACAAATTAACAACATAGTGTCAATATTAGATAACCGCAATAAACAAAACCAAACATAAGTTTAAAAAACTTTATTATAAAGTCATTTAATTCTTACAACTAAATAAGCTTCATAAAGCTTACAATGGAATATCGCAGCTTCAATATATAAAGCTTTTTAGTCGAAGAGACCTGAAACAAGACAAAAAACGAAATTAGCATGGGTTTTATAAATCCATAATAGTTGAGTGTCTGAAATATCTCAGATAAGTTTTCTTCAATCATTAGATTCTGAAGCTAATACATGATAAATCAATCATCATTGGAATGTGGGATTTGATTAACAGTAAACAGATAATGCCATGTTGAGGCATGTGTATTTTGGTACCATTTGCTATCCGGGGAATATTTCTCAATAACTATTAATAATTTTGTTTAATTCTTACCGAAGCCCATGTCGTCGTCGGACTCCTCAGGTTCTTCCTCCTTCTTCTCCTCCTTGGCCTCAGCAGCGGGTGCTGCGGCGGCGGCGGCGGGCGCAGCGCCGGCGGACGGCGCAGCTCCCACACCGGATCCGATGTTTGTGATCAGGTCACGCACGTTGATGCCTTCTAGCGCCTTGGCGAACAGACCCGGCCAGTATGGCTCAACATCAACGTTGGCCGCCTTCAGGATGGTGGAGATCTTCTCACCCTACAAAACAAAAACATCATTATGGGAATTCGCGCCATGACTATTACCACTGCTAAGAGTTAAAATACAAGCATTTACAGATAGTTTAACATATAAATCAATGTTCCAAATGGTTTCATGCCATGTTTACATAGAAACAGACACGATGAAAGTGGATAATCTCATGACGAGACCCTAACCTAAAACAAAAATTATGAAAAACATGTAAATACTCACAGTTACGGCAACGTCATCATCAACAAGGATGAGAGCGGAGTAAACGCAAGCTAATTCAGCCTTTGATGCCATTTTTAATTATAAGACGTGCAAGTCGCCAACAGGCCTTAGCTCTCAGAGAACAAGCACGTTTGACTTCTTGATTTGGAAGAGAAACGAAAAGGTAGAGACTTGTCAAAGGCTTTGTATCTGTCAAACGCTGACAACGAGTGTCGAGTTGTGATGTCTCTGGTTAACTTTTTTATTTATAGCATACATCAAATCATCAAAGATCAATCATCTCGCTTTGGCTAATGCAGTAGCTCATTGATATAGAGTGAGAGAGACATGGTGAACATACTGTTGTTGTTAATGATTTCAATCAATGGATTAAAATACGTCGAATGGGTTCTGGAACGCAATGAATCAGTGTTACCAGTTAATAAAAACTTAACCCTTCTGCTGACGCTTTCGGGAAAAAAACTTTTGCCTGCGTTTATTCGATTGGTGACATTGAAAAAAATAATAACTAATATTACTAGCAAATAAGAGGATAAATAGGTGAATATAAAATTTTAAACGCAAAACTATAGATAGAAATATTTTATTTAGCTTTGAAATAAGCGTCAAGATTGTAAAATTGATAGAATAGGCAAACAGTGCACAGGTACAATTTTATTATGTATTTACATAATTTATATTTTGGTAGCATTAATAGAAATAACATTAAGCTTTAAAACTACGCATAACGCTAAATAAATAATTACAAGTCCCATGAAAATAAATGATGTTTTACGAGCATGTCTCTCACTCCTTCTTTTAAGGGCTGATTTTGCGTGTCTTTTTTTAACGGAAGTTCCCAATCTGGATTTAAATTGAACCCGAATTGTGAGAGAATTCTTAATTCACATTTAATTTGTACCCATCCTGGAGAATTAATAAAGGACCAGGGGTGGTACCACTTTTGAACAACATCTACGCAAGAGCATAATACTTCAAGCCATAAATGCAAAGCTTCTTCATTTAAGCCCATACAAATCAATGTACGTAATTTGACGTCCATTTGGGCATGAGCGTTATCGTGCGACAAGTTGATAGCCTGGACACATCTGTATAGTAATTCTTCTGGCGTCAGAACTTTACCATCTTCATCCAAACGATAGGTTTTGCACAATACCAAACGGCTATAGACAGAATTAAAATCTTTTTCAACTTCTCGCGATGATGCTTCTTCTATGAAAAGCCACGGGTGGCATGGGCCATCCAAGAAACTAGGACGTTTTATACCATGTAGGAGTACTCTTTTGAAAGCTGGAGCTAAAACTCCTCTGACTAGATGTGCGGCTTTTTCTGTTACAGAGTCATCTCCAGCCCTGCTATACTTAACGCCCTTTTCGTCCAGCAGCTTAACAAATCTTGCTGGAAACCAACCTCTTAGACCATTCAACTCACCAATCCAACAGTGTTCATCTCTTGAGCTGATCACTTCAATAACGTCATTTTTCCTAAAACCTAGTTCATCTCCATCTCTTCTTTCAAAATCTAAGAGTGCTTTGGCTCGTCTCCTTTTACTTCTTGATACATTGACGTATCTTTCTCGATCGGCTGCATGACTTTGCATTGTGTAGTCTGCTGTCAATTGAACCTCGGAAGCTAGCTGTGGTTCAAGGGCTAAGAAGTGACGAGCAACTTGCAAAATTGCTTCTCTGAGATCAACTAAAATTTCTGTTTGCTTGACATTCTTCGAAACAGCATCTTCATTGTTACTATCTTCTCCGAATAGTATTGTTTGTATTACTGACTTGCTTTTCTTAATCTGGCGTCTCTGAAGCTGCTGCTTAGGTAAGTTAGGTACAGCACTAGGATTACCTACTAGAGCTCCCTGATCAGCCATCAAATATGCTAGATGTCTTCTTCTATGTGTATCAATCAATGTGGGACTTAAAGTGTCTCCACAAACTTCGTCAATTGTTTTAATCAGAAGCTCAACATCGTCAATTTCACCAGGAATGTCAGATAGTGCATTAAAAATTTGTGCGGAATTTGATATTTCCGTAAATCTGTTCTCTCTAATTTTTAGCATAGCCAAGGTCACCTTAAACAGCACTAAAGACCCGTCCAAAAAGAACAAATCCCAAATTCTGAGTAAAATTTTCATGTGCACAACATTGGCATATAGAGTCAAAAACCAATGCATTGTTATCAGAGAGAGCTCAATGTCATGGGCATTTAAAACCTGATCAATACCCGGCAAGTAAGTTGAAATCAGGCTTCTTAAAACTTTTTGGTCTGCTTGGATACCTATTAAAGTTGAAGAGTAATAAGATGCTGGTAGCAAGTCTTCTACTGTTGTGCACATTATCCAAAATGCATCTTCTTCTTCCATTAACAGCAGTAGAGATGCCGCAATCATTCCAGTTCCCTGACAGTATCCAATATCAGGGTAAAGCCATGCTAGTGCCCTCAGTATTCTACGCAATCTTGGTACACCAGTGCTAGTTGGGTGTGAGAAGCAAACATTATTAGGTAATATTTGCACCAAATCCTTTTCAATTTGTTTACTTGTTACCAATCCATCGTCACTTGACGCTCGTACAATCTCATGGTATGTTATTTCGGTAGAAGCTCTTTTTTTGTTTGCACCACATAAATGCATCCAAACCTGAGGGCGAAGCGAGTGCGGCACTCCATCTTTCACCAATTTTTGCAGTTTGTCAGTTTTTTCGAGTTTTCCTTCTCCTTCAGAAAAGTTTATTTCTTTGCTGTAAAATTCCCACTGCAGACGGTGTTGATCATCTTCTACAAACGCATCTGCTAATAATTTATTCGAACTCTGTTCTGGTCCATCTTCTTCTTCAACACAAAATCCAAACTCGTCAAATCTGTAATCCGGGAGTCCACCACCGTGACCTTCAGATTCTGGTTGTGCCAATTTAGCCATTATGTCTTGAGGTACCATACTAGCCGTAAGTGCTGAGAATGGTCCACCAGGTGCCGGAAGGAGCTCATCAGCGATATTCAATCCTCGTATCGCATCGATCATATCTTCAGGGTCGTCATCAGCTAATGCAGCACTTATTTTACGTTCATGGTCCTCACGACCCACATAACCCACATGATCGCGCGAACTAAACAGAGACTTTGCTAAATCCATCTTACTCAAAGTAAATCCGCACTTTAAATATTAATTGTTGATACGATTTGCTAAGCTTTCTCCATAAAAAACAGTTTCACGTACACTGTACACTCATTACTGAATACGATAAACGTCAAAATAAATAAAGGTCAAACGTCAGTCCCAAATTGAGGCCAAAGTTACATTATAGCGTTGGATAACTACTTCTTGTTACTGAAAAATGCATGTTGTCCTTGTCACATATAAGATAAATCCTATATTATGTCTCTTTCGTACTCTCAATGATGCTATGTTAGAAGCGATGAAGACTGAAAAAATAATTTTGTTTTGTTAGTGTTGCGAGTTATCGATTTTCTATTGGTTCAAAGACAAGTAGACGAAAATTAAGTTATTGGCGTGATGATAAAAATGTTAAATGAAAGAATATAATTATATTAGCTAGTGTAATTGATAACAATGACGGTATCAATCAAATTACAATATTCACGCACTAAGCATAACTTGGATAAAAATACTCAATGTGAAGTTAGAGAAATTGATAAAATTATAAAAAAATCAGTCTCCATATCAGCATCATCATTCTCTTGAACGTGAACTGTGCGTTTGCCACTTTGCACTGGCGAAACATTACAACCACAGACTACAATTAATATATAGGGTGATCACAACAAAACATGTCATGTTGAAAACTAGTTCCTGTCAAACCACTGTCAAACATTATAATTATGTACGAGTATTATCGGGGCGCTGTATGAGTAGTCACATCACAATTCACAACCATGCTCACAGTCACAACATCACAGAACACATATTATACTCCTACGCACAACATTGTCCTCATTCGGGATAGCAACACTATTTCCCATTAAAAAAAACTTATCTTCTCTTTGGTTTGGTTGTCCTTGTCAATCAATGTTTTTTTGTCGAATACAGTTGAATAACTACTTAACCTAAATGTGTTTTTATTATTAAATTTCGTTTAATACGTTGAATATTACAACGATTTGCGTACAAAATTGCAAATAATTATACCGTGTTGGTTTATACTACTATTCAACTGTGACAGGTTTGTATACTCTGATTTTTTTATGAAAATAATTTCGATTGTGTTTACCAATATCATTGTCTGTAAAACAAACAAGCAATGATGAGAAATAGATACTAACATTTGATTTCATGTCTAGCTGCTTACACCGTGTAGTTACGTTATTACGTACGTTACGTTTATTAATTTTGTCAAAAAAATAAATGAATATTTTGAGTATTTCTACCAGCTTGCTGAGTTTGCCATTCGTTACCTTGAGTCCTTGGGAGCCTTGGGTCTTGGGGTGCAATAACTAGGAATACTCTCATGTGTTCCAGGATTAAACTTTTCATTCTTGCCAAATCAATAGCTCAAGAGAGCATTATGTTTGCTGTACTAAGGTTGTTCTAAATTTCTATATTTGGTTGATTCTAATATAGTAATCTTTTTAAGTTTAACATCTTGCAATATTACTAGACTGGTCTTATTTGAAATAAATGATTAAGTATGAACTATGAAATGATTGTTTTCGCTACATGAACACTCATTAATAACCATTTTAATTTGTAAAGGATGCTCAACACTGTACTGTAATGACAACATAACTAATGTATGAGTAGCGGATCCATCTGAGTTCTTCTGTGACAAATCTTAAAGTGAACCATATAATTATTTTTACTAAACTTTTTAGTAAGCATTAGGTACACTGCCTAAGGTACAATTGAATTATCCTTAACATAATAGGTATTATGTTTTCAAGTTTTTTTTCTGTAAAATGTTTTGTTTACGTGACGAACTTTGAATCCACACACTCACGCTCTGCTACTCACACTGCCCGGTTTGGCTGCCATGTATATTCACCAAGATATCTGGTAGTTTACAACCTAACAAAGTCATTGAGGAATATGTTTTGAAGGGAAACATAGAGGTTATTGTCGAAACCAGAGTTAGAGTCATTGAGGAATTTGCAAAAAGTAAACAATGCGCTCAACATTTTATTAGGCAATAATAAAAATAATAATAATAAAAAAGCCTTTATTATTCCGTTTGGCATGTACATTCGTATGAGTAGTAAACAAGTGTGGATGTTGTTAGTCTGATATACATGCCGTCAGGACCCCTCTTCGGGTGAAGGCCTCCTCTAGAGATTGCCACTCTTTTCGATTGCTTGCGAGGTTTGTATTAGGCAATAAGCAAAATAAAATTTAGTGTTCACTTCGCTAAAACCTATCCTCAGTGGGGTGAAACCCCTCCTAAACGATAATCCTGGATCTGCCACTGGACACTACAATGTTGGAATCTTTAACAAAAGTAATAGTAATAGTTTGTTTTAAAAAAACTTGAGAAGTGAGTTTTGAATGCATCTGGTGCGTTACTGATGGGTACTTCCATCCTATCACAGACAGACTACAGTTATAACTTGCACATACCAAACTTAAATAAGGACACTTTCATACAATAGTCTCTCTATTTATTGTCACTTTTCTTTGTCTTTCACCTTTGTTAATACATCATAATATTAACATTAGGATGGCTGTAAAAAAATGTTGCATTGACAACTGTAAGTCATGTTCTACAAGAAAGGAGGATAAAGGTGTAACATACCACAAGTTTCCTAAAAATGTTGCATTACGAGACATTTGGATAACCGTAACACATAACAAACACACAGACACAGAGTTGCCCAAGTTTGTGTGCTCGCGGCATTTCTGTAAAAATGATTTTCAAAGTTTCAAGGACTCTAAATACAAATTGAGAACAGGTATTTAGTAGAATGTCCGTAGTGCTTGTTGGGTTATTTTTATTATTAATGGTTAAGTTGATTATGATTTGTATTCTTTTTGTATGTAGCCACTTAGATGTTATTTCTTATTTTCTTGAATGGTACTGTAGTTTTGGTTGTTAATTTTAAAGGGCACTAGTAGCTGTGCCTTATTGTCTTCTGTCTATTTCATTGTATTGGCTAATAAAGTAAACTTGCTAAATATTCTACAACATTTGAATGTAAAACTTATTTTAAGTTTAGAAAAAGTTGCTTTTTGGATCTTTTTGATTTTCTGTCATACTTTTTTGTTATTGCTGTCAGTAGACATATGACTTAAAAAATATAGAAGTATGAAAAATAATGTTATTTAAATTCATTCATTATTGTTCCAGGATGCACTTGTAGAAACTACTGCATAATCATTGCATGATATAGATATTCGTTTTGTTTTTTACTGATAACATAGTTTATTGCAGATGCGATTCCATCAATATTTCCATGGGATTCTGACACTGACGAAGAAATGGAAGATATAATTGCCCCAGTGGAAGGTTTTAGCAAAGATTGTGAGGTTGAGAATGTGGATGCTATAAAGAAATTTATTGAAGCACAAGAGAAAGAGATACAGGACCAGAGAGAAGCAGATATTCAGACCAGTGAGAAAAATAATGCTGCAGATTCTAATAAGCCAAGTCAAGACGAGACACTATGTGTGGCCAGCAGTGTGATAGATATGATACTCAATGAGTCTGAGCTAGAGATTGCTAGGAAGAAAGATGTTGCAAGCAAGGAGATTTTTAGCCCTGTGGACAAAGGTAAGAAAAATTAAGTAATCATCTTTACACAGATGCGCAATATTCATGTAAATAAAATTACAGACATTCCAGAAAAGGTAAAAACAAATGGTTGGAACTGCCTGCCACTATCAATGTGGTTAAAAACTGAAAGCTCATCATTGATGGCAGCACTGTTCCCCGTCCACTAACCGCCATTGTTTTGTTTCCTTTTGTGTCAATCACAAATTAAACGAAACCTAGATAAAAATGTACCTATGCCACTTGGAGTGTAGCACTGTTAAAAGACGAGCTAAAGAAAAGGGGCGCATCTACAACTGGCAAAAAGCAGCTGTTGTAGAAGTAAATAAAATATGAATATTTTATAAAAAAAAAAAAATTGGTATGGGCGGCTAGGGCGGTTTCACGACCGCATGGGTATGATCTTATTTATACACAAAACTACGATGCGACGTCGCATCGCAAAAATCTGCGACGACTCCCTAAGATTTTCTTCCGAAGCTTCTGCGTTGATTCGCAGTTTTGTATACAAGCCCTATGTACCAAATTTTTAATTATGATAATGCTTTAAATTATTACAAATAATTCAAATTTATCGGGCTTCCCTTGACAAAAATAGTGTCCGGGACACTATTTAAAAACCCCGCCCGGACGCTCCCCGGACGTCCTCCAAACTAGGACAAATCCGGGGAAACCCGGACGGATGGCAACCCTATCTGAAGTGCACAAGTGACAGTTTTTACCCCCATTTCGTATTTATTTCGTAGGGCACATTTGTGGCAATCCACCATATTCAAATATTCCTCCTCGTCCTTTACAGGTAACAGCAGTATGGCACTCTCCATTGGTTCAAAAGTCGAGGTTAGGGACTTTGGAGATGAATGGCATCCTGCAGAGATTAAAGAAGTCGATTATGAAGATATGGAAGTCCTCGTACATTATGTCGACATAAAAAGGTGAGTAGGTACGATATTGATAATCGACTGAATCATGAATATCACGGCGTCAGCAGCAAGTCATCCTGCAGCCTAAGACAGCATCAAGGTGCTCCCGGGATCACCGAGAGCATTCGCCTGTAATGTAACAGTTCACATTCGAGCATTAGATCAGTAAATGAGGAGAACCGAGTTTAATGCGAATGCTCCCGGCGACGCACGGAGCACCTTTACGCATCTTCATCAAACAAGCAAGTCAAATAAAATATTATACATATTACATAGCTCTGCTAACACTCGTTTTCAAAACGGCCGTAATGTTTTACGTGGGGCGATGTATAACCTCGTTAACCACAATGAAAATATTTACAAAAAGTATGCAATGCACTAAAAACTTTTTTTTTATAACAGGCAGTACATGCTGGCCATGTAGAAAAAAAAAATAAAAAAACAAAAGTGTCATTTCTATGATTGCCTAATTTTTGGGTTGTGAATTCATTAAATAGATTATTTTAGCGTAATTGAAATGTCTTTCTCGTACAATACACGTAATAAAACATTGCGTGAAGGACGCAGGTATATTGTTTTATTTTCCATTGTAACTAAACTAAACAATTCATTTTACTAAGATTTTCCCTTTGCTCAGTTTGCTGATTTTTGTCGTTTCGCAGCTTTTATCCGAGAATATTCTTATTGTTGTGGTAAAGTATAATGTCGTACGGAATATATAAAGGCTGATTAACATTGATCCAGTACCTATTTCAACATTTCAACCCTATCTTAATTTTTCATTTTGAACGTAAAAAAAATGTAGCAGTTGAAATCGTAGTCTCTTTTATTGCATCCTCCAAAATAGTGAAATTAAAGATGGCTACCACTAGCTGGGAACAAAACATCGGACGCATCCGCGGACGTTTCCGTAAGCCGCGACTTACTACCAGATACAAATATGCCGCGGCTTACGACCATCCGCGGCATCCGCGGACGCGTCCGATAATTTGTTTCCAGCTTAAACATGACAAAAATAATTGCAGACATGATGAATGGATAAGCGTGAGCAGTCCACGCTTACGTCCGGTCAGTTCATCCGCTGCCAGTAGTGACACAACTACGACCACGGTGAAACCCGGTCCTAGTTCCGAGGAAAGCCTTACTGATACTATACCGATAGCCAATTTGAAAGAGGAATCTAAAGATGTAAAGGTCGAAGAGAAAAGTCGGCTGAGCTACGCGGTGCGCGAGCGATGCCTCGCGAGGTGGCGCGATAATCGACGCTTTATAGCGACTATTCTTAGAGATTTGGGGGATGGTGAGTATTCATTTATTATAAATAAAGTGAACGTATTGCAGTACGTGTAGTACATGTTTTATTTAGTACGTAAAGGGGTTTGAAGATTTTGGCCCTAAAATCAGCCACCATTTTGATTTTTTTTCAAAATCGAGGTGCACAATAAATGTCATATATTTGGATAGCGGACACTTATACAAACATAAAACTTCATATACAATACCATCATAAATGGTCACGTTTCTGAGATATTCAAAGATAAAAATAACAATTGTTATAACGAATTTATTTATTTATGTTGTAGTTACTTCATGTTGATTAAGTTATTTACACATGAATTAATTGACTATACCTAGTGGGTAAAACATACGATTTTTTAATCATATTCAGTATAAATAATATCATCCAAGAAGGCAGCGGGAGGCTGAATAGGATTTTCTTGGTATCGCGCCCTTGCCATGCACCCTATAATACATAATACCAGATTATACCATATAACACACGTCCTCATTCGGCGGAGGGTATACATATATTTTTGTCTCTTTCGCTCTTACCTAAAATATTACCTATACATGATGCAATTATGTTGTTATAGTTCAATATACTGAAGACCAATACCTGAAGGGAAAAAAAACAAAAATATCCTTGTTTCAGGGTTCAGTTTTTGATTTATATTTCGGTGAATAACTCCGAAACCTGACGCTTTAGGATATTATGTCATATAACATTTTTTGTTTGTTTATGTGTCCTCTATCTAAATATATAACTTTCAATTTTCACTGCGATTCTGAAAAAAAATCAAATTGGCGGCATCATGTTACCTCCTGCACACCCTCCTTATAAAAATCTTCAAACCCCTTTATATACTCCATGATTAGAATGAAAACTTTTTACAAAAAAAACACTACAAAATGAAAAATAACTTAATTTTCGGAAGTCAGTGCCTTTGATTTTGAATTTTCGTCTTTTGCCACCGATTTATTGCCAAATTTTCGTTTTTTGCTCGCGCTCGCGGACGAAGTCGCGGGCAGAAGCTACACTCAGCGGCACAGAATGTGGCCCAAAGGTAGTTTATTTGTAGTTTATTATCTAATTCTAAATGAACTCGAAGGGCATGTTTTTTGTTTTACTAAAATTAGAGGATGCTCTGATACCTAAAAAATCATTTCGAAAAAAATTATAAAAACTTTACTAAATTACAAAAATGGCATACGAACGTTAAAATTAGGTTTTGTTACAAAAAAACACAAAATAAAGACATTTCACAAAAAAATCATAACATGTGTTAACCTCTGGCTGTGATCACAGCCTGCATGCGATCAGACATGCTCTGGATGTTGGTTTAGCCAGGCAGCCACCAGAGCGGTTTTCAAATCAAGGAGGGTCTGAAGAGGATTGAGACTAGACCAGATTCGCTTTTTAAACATGTCCCATAAATGTTCCATGGGATTCATGTCTAGGTTTCTTGCTGGCCACTTCAATTTGGCAATTATCCACGCAATGTGCTGTGTGCGTCGGGCATTATCTTGCAAGAAATTCCTCACTACCAATGAACGACATGTATGGTAAAACATGTTCTTGGATGATCTCATCAACGTACCATTGCACACACTGTAAGAAGACCTTCAATTACGGCCAACCCTGTGCCAGCGTCCGAATTTCATCCTCCCCAATTCATAACAGACCCCCCGTGAAAACTGACGGTTTGCCTGGTGGTGATCGGCACCGCGCTTTCTTCACACCTGTTTGCCGCCGTCTGGAGCTCGTAAGGCCACTCTGCATTCATCTGTCCATAGAACTTTACTCCACTGGTCGTGTGTCCAATTTGCGTGTTCGCGAGCAAACCGAAATCGAGCTTCCCGGTGGTGCTGGAGGAGTTCTAGACCTCGAGCTGGTCTTTGAGCTGTTGAGCATGTGGGTCCTGTTCCTCTATTCTCCTTCTAATTGTCCACTCACTTACGTTTACCCTTCTGGCCGCTTGTGGGCGCTGCCGTATCTCGACTGCAGTGAGGAATAATTTCTTAAAATTGCGAGAGCAATAAATCGGTCATATTGTGCTGAAGAAAGTGCACCTAATTCCACCATTTCCTGGTCTCCTCGTATACAGACGAGTCTGATCGGACCTGGTTTATGCGTACCTGAGAGTTGCATGCGGTACATTTAAAGTTGCAGCGATTTCTCGCTGTGTTCGCCCTTGATTCCGAAGCACTACAGCTTGAGCGAGTTCAGCTGAAGTTAAAGGCATTTTTTTTTTAAAGAAATGAGTTAGAAAATATAACAAATTCTTTAAATGCACGCCCAATTTAATATCAAATTTGAACTTACCCTTCTACGCGTTCCATTAATGAATTGAAGCAGTGTTAAAAACGTTTACGAAACTTTTTTTTTTTATGCTAACCCTCTTTTTGTTTGTTTGGTTACAATGTTTGTTAATTATCATTAACAAATATTGTAACAAACTGCCACTTCAAGTTTTTGTTCAATTCGTGTGTTTTCGGGTTGTTTATGTTTGGGCCACATTTTGTGCTGCTGAGTGTATGATAATACAAAATTGAAAGTAGTTTCTAAAAGCCTATTGACTAAAAATTAATTCTAAAATCATTGGTTGATTCTTATGATTTAAGTATCTTAAAAAAAAATTACATTGTAGGTACAAATCCATATTTTTTTTGTTTTAAACTTTTTCTTTATATTTTTTTTTGACAGGCAATTACGAGATAGTATTCGACGATGGTTGCCATTGGACGTGTAACACGAGTAGGCTCCACAAACTGCGCTCGAAGTCCGGCGAACTAGACGCGACGTCGGCCCCCCTCACGTACGGCGCGGGGCCTAGCAACACCACCCCACAAACAAACACACAGTTCCCTACCGCTGCCTTCCACACACATCTCTTCGATCCCACAAGAGACTACTTAGGATCAAAAAGTGAACGCCGCGAAATGAAACGTAAACTTAACATAAAAGAAATATTCAATATAGGACAGAAAAAGTCGCGTAAGGAGAAGATTCAGAAGGAAAAGTCGCAGAAGACAGTCGAAAGGAAACCAAGGATTCTGAAGAAGAGAAGAGAGAAGGTGGTCAAATTGAAGCTTGAGAGTGAAGTGAAGACTGAGATAAAGACTGAACTACCTGGTGAGTGCTGTTTAGTTTCTAGGCTTGTATTAATTTTGCAGTTTCACAGTTTTGTTATTTCCTAATAAAAATCTTAGCCGTAGATGCCGTAGCTTCCATCATTGGCACTGTAAGCCAAGAGGAAGAAGTACCCCCGGAAGTTAAGAAAGAATTGATAGAAAATGAGAATCCGGAACCAGTCCTGGAGGACACTAAGGAGGAAGTCGAACAAGGAACCACTGACTTGACGAATGAAGAAGTGACTTTGCCTGCAGAGGACACTATTGATGTTGAAGACCTTATTCAGTTGGAAGACCTGAGAGGTGAACTAGACCCGGTAAGTGAAGTTTGTTTCTAATTATTCCATGATGTATCTTGTTGTTTTTTCTCGTATAAAACTGTGCATTCCTTTTAAAGCCGGCTTCTGGTAACGAGCAAGTGAGTAGTGTTAAAGTGCTTATCGATAATGCGCGGCAAACTTGAATTTGAATTTGAAAAATACTCGAAAACAGACGCCTCGCGCGGCTGCCGCACTTTGTCAATAGACATTTTCAAATTTTTAGCTTTAGCAAAATATTTTTTTGTACTTATACAGTTATACTATCTATTTTATAATTAGGTACTCGACGAGGAAGTGAAACTCCAACAATTCGAGAAACTAGACGACGTCGGACACGAGGAAGTTATTGACAGAATCAAAGAGGTCATCAACAAACTAGAGGATGGTCTGAATAACGTTGAAAAGATCGGCTCACCCAAGCTAGAACCGAAAAAAGAAATACTGACATCTCCAGAAATAAAACCAGAACCAAAAGTAGAGGTAAAACAAGAGTCAGAAGAGGTGGTTGAACCAAAAGATAGAAGTAAGAAATTATCAAAGATAAAGAAGGGTAAGAAGTTGAGGATGTTACGGGAGAAGAAAGTGAAGAAACAAGTGGAGAAGGTGAAGAGTGAGCTGGAGATGATGAAGAAGCAAATGGATGAGATGCGGCAGCAGATGTTGAAGGGGCAGGAGTTGGGGAAAGGCGCGGCGATGCCGGAGTCATTCCTGTTGCCGGGCGAGTGGTGCTGCCGCTGGGTCAACGGCCAGCCCGTGGGCGCCGTCAGCGAGGTCGAGAGCGAGCCGCGCGCCGAGCCGGCCGCGCAGGCGCCGCTGCCCAGGAGGAGTGTGCAGGTAAGCAGCGAGACTTCTTATATCGCGGGAAGTACAGTATCCGTGAATTTATTTTTATAACACCATAAATCTGTCATTATAGGTATAGGTTAAGTTAAGTACCTAAAAACATCTACATATTTCTTTACCTTTTCACGTTTGAAGTTCGTTGGGACTAGGATTTCAGACTTGTCTGCTACTATCTTATATTTTTGTGTTACAAGTTTGGTAAATTGAACGAATATGTAGCAACGAGATTTCTGTGATATTCACAAAGTCACACAAATGTGCGGCCCCGTTTTGGAAAAAATGCCACTTAATTTCCTCAGACCAATAAAGAAGTATAGACGGAGCCGTCGTAAACATTCGCGACGAAAAAAGTGAGGACTAGTTTCGGCTATGTGCGCGTAACTCGGTGTAAGATATCATAGATTTGCGCATGTGTGCTAGAGAAAAATGTTGCAAGCGTAATTGTGCTGAGACTCCCCAGTGTGAGAGATACTTTGGTGAAGTTTTGTTATTAGGTAGTATTGTGTTTTATTTGTCTTAGTTGTATAAAATGAAACGTAATTTATATTTTAATAAGAGTAAGTAATTTATTGTCATAGAAAGAATAATAAAATTACTAATTTAACAAAACACACAAAACTTACATTAAAACTAGCAATTTGCCCGCGACTTCGGCCGCGTGAATTTCGACTAACCTCTAAAAAAAATTACACACATTTTCGAAAATTCCTTTCAAAGGGGGAGGCCCCTTTGAAAGGTAGTTTTCGAAAATTAATGTTTACGGTTTATCATTTATTTCGATAAATAAGTATTCGTGCCACAAGTATGTATTAAAGTGAAAGCGTCAGGGTACCCCGCGTAATACAAATTTTCTTATGTTTTTTGCAACCACCTTTAGTGTTGTATACAATTTCTTCAAAATGATAATGAACAAACAACGCTAAATTTTGAAGGGAGCCAGTCAACATCTATTGTCCCGTACAGCTTTAATCTACTTTTCTTTCCACGTTATATCAGCTGGGAACCTAAAAAATAAAATATCAAACATAACTATTATTTGAATATATTTTATAATTACTTACGTATCATACAACATGCCTAATGTACTCGAAAACTAAATATGCAATAATAACATTAATAAAAACGCACTTGGTTGTACTTGCAACGTGTGCGTACAACAATCACAACTTCCCTTACGTTTGGGGAAATGATAATGTTCTTAACTTGCAACACTGACACAATGCCGTCATGATTTCGTGTTCCGACAAATTAAGTCAAATATTTTGCGATTATGTTTAAAATATGCATAAAATCGGTTACTTAATTATGAAAAGTAATCCCAGAAGACTTTTTTTGAAAGCATGAGTTGTTTTCGCAGCAGTTTATAGACACAGGATGGCATAATTCGCAATTATTATTTAACCAAAAGTACGTCACGCGCTCTCACTCACTCGCGGCAGACTACCGAGCGGCCGTCTTCATATGGCCGAATCGTCTTCATATTGCGTGCCTCACTTTATTGAGCGCAATGTTCCGTCTATACTTTTTTATTGGTCTGAGTTAATTTCCTAACATTCACATTAGTAAGTCACTAACCACACGAAAAAGAAAAGAACATTTCCATCGTCTTGTAATCAAATCAGAGCATAAAGACATGTCTTTTTGTATTCTAGGTCGAAGACAAAAGATTACCAGAGGGATGGACCAAGCACATGGTTCGTAGAAGCTTCGGCCATTCTGCAGGCAAATGGGACGTTGTGTTAGTCAGGTACCTTGAAAACCTTATACAAGTATCTCTTTTTATTTATTTACTAGCTTTTTAATTACGGCTTGGCTCCCGTCGTCTATACCACAGGATAGGTGCATTTGTCCGATCCACACTAAGTATGAAGATGTTCCTAACCTATACTTCTGTAACTTCTAGCCCCGACAACCGCAGATTCCACACGAAGAACGAAATGCGTCTATACTTAGAGAACAAGCCAGAACTTAAGGAGCAAGGGTACGAACACGCGCTCACAGACTTCGGCGTGCACCTAAAGATGGCGCGGCGCCTCGGCTGGATCTCGCACACACCCGACGGAGCCCCGGGCGCCGCCCCCCTGCCGCCCGGCACGCTCAGCAGCACCTCGCCGCTCGTCAAGCGAAGGAAGCTTAGTCTCAAGAAGAAGAGAGACAGAGATAATAAAGACAAGCAGAGGAGGCCCAGGATAACTCTTAAGATGAAGATGCCGAAACATGTAAGTGTGGGCTTCTATAAAAAATATAAATTTGTCACTTTTCGTGTCTGTGTGTGACCACGTTGTTCTTCTAAACTGCGCAACGAACTTTGATGCGGTTCACCATCATTTTCAGAATTTATTCCGGAAAGTTTGTGTGTATAATACATTAAACATAAAAAATGCAATCTGCCTAGCCTTTTCCCTACTATCTTGGGGTCGGCTTCCAGTCTAACCGGATACAGCTGAATACCAGTATTTTACATGGATCGACTGACTATCTGACCTCCGCTATCCAGTAACTGGGTAATACGATACCCCTTGGTAAGACTGGTGTCAGACTTTCGGGCTTCTGACGACTCGTAATGACTGTCAAAGATCCACGAATGACAGCCGGGACCAAAGGCTTAACGTGCTTTTCGAGGCACGGAGGAGTCTTGGTATGTATAGATGGTCACCAATCCACTGACCAACCCCGGCAAGCGTAGCTATACCTGATGTATCGACCTTTGCGGCTTGTTATTACTTAGCCACGAGCTCCTAAATCATTAAACTTACATATTAAAAAGAAATGTCGATGTTTTTTGTCATGTAAAAACCGTGCAAAGCAGCCATATTCTTCTTAATCACTCCCTCGTTCTCGCACTCACTCAGCCCTTTGACTTACGTTCCGTTCCCTCTTTTACTTCCGCATTCATTCTCACATAATTTTTACTGCGTAAAAGAAAAACCAGGATTATGATTAATCTCTAGATTTCAGTCAAAGTATGACTAAAAAGGAAATGAAATGTGTGTGTAAATCTTTATTTAACATACTCTAATGTTCATTTTTCACTTCAGTATGTACCCTCAGAAGACTCTGTGCCATCTCCAGGTGGCTTAAGCGTCAGTGACAGTATTCCTGGTGAAGCTTACCTCGATGCGCCCCCATTAGAAGATGGATATGGTACGTATTTAGACATAAAACTTTCTTTTTTAATAGCTTGATGATATTTTTAATTTCATGACTCCTCCTTTCCAGTATATGTGGGCTCACTAAAAGT
The DNA here is from genome assembly GCA_948150665.1 of Conistra vaccinii. Taxonomy (NCBI): domain Eukaryota; kingdom Metazoa; phylum Arthropoda; class Insecta; order Lepidoptera; family Noctuidae; genus Conistra; species Conistra vaccinii. The sequence continues at coordinate 8,153,963 of OX411317.1, read as the reverse complement.
GCAAATAATCGAGAACCTTCTTCGTTGTCCGGCTGAGGGTTGCGTCAAAAACTTCAGAAACAACACTTTACTACAGATGCATATCAAACACTATCACAAAGAACTCCGAAAGATGATGGGAGCGACTCCTAAAGTGTTAGACTTAGCGTACGCAAGAACCAGGCCAGTGGGGGTGGAAACTCCTCGCTCTAAAGACGACCACAGGATCATTAAAGTGAAGATACCGCGACCACCGAAACGTGAGGAACCCAAACCAGAAGTTAAAGACATCCAAACTGAATTACATGTGGATACAACACCCGTTACGCCAGTCAAGGATGGCGATAGCGTATCTGTGCCCAGGAGTCAGGACTCGCCCAAACTTCGCCAGGCTCTTATCAACAAGCCTGTGAAGCGACCAAGAGTATTACTACCCGTTCGAAGACTAGAACTAGAGCAGGTCATACCAGACACTATGACCGAAGACATTGATGTAGAAGACAGAGAACCTATAGAACCTGTCATGGAAATACCAGCTTTAGATATACCGCTGGACTTTGAAAGTGCGATATCAACGCATACTGTGACCAAGCCTATTTTTGAGAAGAAGCGTAAAGGCGATAAGCGTCGTAAGAACTTCGTTTTGGCTGCTAAGAGGCCTGCCAGTGAAGAAGAGGACTGGTTTGGGGCGAACTCGGACTTTGAAACCAGGTCCAGTTTCCCCAGGTCTGGAACACCAGACTCGAAGGTTGACTGTAAATTGGCGCCCGTGTCTTCCGAGTCCAATGAGGAGAATAAAGACGCTAATATGTATATGTTTACTGAGAGTAAGTTTTATTATTATTACATAATTACGTATAAATAGGATAAAATAAAGTCTTTGAGTGTCTGTCTGTGTGACTGCTTAGATCTTCTAAACTGCACAGTGGATTTTGATCAAATCGGTAAAACCGAGCCACAGATAATATAATACTACGTACAGATACCCAATCCCATACAAAGAAATGACACCACCCTAAGTCGGGCTATTGTCTGGCTACAGCGTAAATGTGGTACAGTGATGTAAAACGCCATCTATTGCAAAGAGCCCTAAACAAAAAGGTTTTATCTTTTTTTGTTGAAAATACGAGATTTATTGAGTTACAATAGATAAATCAGCATTAAACAAGGAAGTTTTGATTTTTACTAATATTACTTCAGCCAAAATCTTCCGTTTATCGCTTTTTAGTGACTGTTAAGTTCATAATTGTTACCTATGCTGCCATCTATGATCTTTTTTCAAGACTAATTATAATTTGTTCGAATTGACCCCATGACCGAGCGAAGCAGGGGCTAGTTCAATATACTTATTGTGTTAATGCCACTGAACATAAAATATTGCATTATATTAAACTCAAAACTAATCAACTGTCCTTGTTTATAGATGGCGAGAGGATAAAGATAGTGCACATGAAACGCGAAGAGATCATCAACTGTCACTGCGGGTTCCGCGAGGAGGACGGGCTCATGGTGCAGTGTGAACTGTGCCTGTGCTGGCAACACGCCATGTGCCACAACATACAGAGGGAGTGTGACGTGAGTTGCAATACAAAACTTAAAGTAATGATCTGGCAAAATCCAGGAATTATAAAGCAGTGCTTGATGAAAAATGCTCCTTAAAACTTAGTCCAAGATACTAGCTAAACATTGATTGAACTTTAACCACTCATTAAAACAGATGGGACACAAAATAATTTAAATAAAAAGCGACTCTTGCTACGACACAATAAAGTACAATTCAAGTCGCACAGAGCTAATTACCTACAGTAATATTCACCTAGAAGTTGCCTCTCTTTCTAACGCGTAACTCTTAGATCTTCTGACTACGTTACACTCACTGAATTGGCCCAGCAAGACGGGTTCGCCGCGTAGTTGTAGCTTCATACCTATACTGCGGACTGTCCCATCAGTATGCATCTGTGCTTCAACAGGGTTTGTATACACGGCAAATTGTTATGAGCAAAATATTTTACGTGAAATAAGTCTTATAGACAAGTTGCTTTCTACAGGAGGGTTACCATGGCTCTGCTTCCCTAAGAGTTTCGCTATGTATAGTACTCTCTAAGTCCTGCGCCGTTTCACGTTTCCGGTAGTTCGGATTTATTCAAAGGAAAATGACTTCATCGGACAAAATAAGATTTTTTTTTCTTATTTGTACTATAGAACCATATCCTATCTTGTAGCGTGACGTCACTAAAAAGTGAGCACGGGTAAAACGCTAGTATACAGGGTGTCAGTCCGTGTCAGGGACATCGACGCGAAGCCTGTTACCATGGATTCAGTACATGATTCTGAAACCCCCTGCATTGAAATTTTTCATCAATTATTAAAAAAAAAATCTGCTGCTTCATAGAAAAGTGCAATACCTACGCGGTGAAATGTACGGAACAGCTGATTTAAAAAAAAATACCGACATCCCTGACACCCTGTATAATAAATAGTACAAAAAATTGTCTCATTTTTTCCGATGACGTCATGTTCCATAGAACAAATGGGAACAACCCCATCTTTCCATTCAGCTACAAATTAATCATATCAATAATCTCATGCCATCCAGGTCCCAGAAAAATACACATGCAGCATCTGTCTAAACCCTCGCCGCGGTCGCCGGTCGCAGCGGTTCCTGCACGACCAGGACCGCATGTACGAGGGTCTGCTGCCGGCTGGCAAGCCGTGCGAGACATTACGAAGGTCGCACGAAGTGGCCGGCAATCTGCTGAGGATCGAGGATGCCCTCCATGCGCTGAGGGTCAAGTACTATGTGGCTACGTGAGTATCGCAAGTATTTGGTTATATTAGTGAGGGCCTGTTTCACCTTCTCCGAATAGTCTTCTGTGATATTACTTCGTAGAAGTTTCATACAAATTCGAAATGATTGTCTAGTAGTGGCTATTCGTTCGGACATGTTGAAAAATGCCGTTTGTTTTTAACTATTGTATAGTTATAGTATATATTATTTAACCAACTTCAAAAAAGGAGGAGGTTAAGGGTTTTTTTATATACGTTCATCGATATTTTCGTCAATTAATGAGAAATGTTTTTGAAAATTCTTTTTTTATATTTTGTTCTCGATGTGACTCAATTTCGCAAGAAATACCTTTTATTACCCATGATTTTTTGCGACTATTTCAATGTAATTTAATATTATTTCGATAATAAAACGGCCCCTTACTTATTTTCATTTTCAAATAAACACTGTAATTCGGCAACATACCATTAGAACCACAGATTCAAACAAAACAGTTACTCGGACCACATTTAATATTTCTTTGAAACATCCACAGCAAGAAAGACCATCCAAAACTCTACCTCTGGGCCAAAGACTGGGAGCAGGTGGAGATCCAGTACACACAGGAGAAGCTGAACTCGGACTACTCGGACCTGAACATCATGATCAACAGCATGAACAAGGAGAACCAGCCGCTGCGGCCGGAAGACGTGAAGGACTTGCCGCTGGACATACGCGCCTCGACCTTTGATGAACAGGAACATGAGAGGTATGGTTTGTCTATCAAGTTAAGTAGGTAGTTTTTTTTTTCGTTTCGTTAGTGACTAACGAAGTAACGAGGTGTCAGAGTTTTTAAGCCACCTGGGTCTCTGACTTGGCTTCACATGCCATCGAGAAATATCTCTCAGACATGCCGGTTTCCTCACGATGTTTTCCTTCATTTGCAGTTGTCATATATTCGTAAAATTTTGAACGGTATTAAGATGAATGCAGGGCAGAAAATACTAAGCGGTAGAGGTAATTCCGCCCAGTTTTCTAATTGATTTGAACGCCATACAAGGAAGAAACCAAAAATTATTTTGTATAATTATTATGTCAGCGCTGCAGCAGGCCTGCAACGTCGCAACACTCATTCGGCGGTATCGGATAAAAGCTACAAAGAAATAATATCTTTCGTTGTTGTTTCCAAAAATGAACGTACAATTTCTGAGAATAAGCATTCTGTCAAATATTTACTTGGACTACGCTCATTGATTTACTCATACAACTTACTATGTTCAAATATTATTCACGTTACAATGTTTTTGCCTCAGGTACACGCAAAGGGAGGGCCCGCTCGGTACTCACGCTCTACTGAGTGGTCTGCTATCAAGTCCGGGCGGCGCCTCATTAGACCTGCCTATCAGCACTTTGGAGTTGGAACGACTTGCCAAATCTGTTCAAGGTATGGCGCTACTTTTCACCGTTTCTCGTAACAACTTGTTTTCAATAAAATAATAGATTGTAAAAATGTTAGCCATTCGTCACGGTGGCAGCCATTACGTGCCATGGTTGTTGCTTGTATATTTTTAGGGTACTATTTATGTTTAGCTCCTTGGACTGCCAATGCCAACTAGGACATGTAGTCATAAAATATAAAGAGGGTAATCTAGCTGGAGAAACCACTCACTATGCACTGTCAAATCTGTTTATAGTCCATGGACTGATTGCAGAAGAAAAAAATATAAAAAGCTCCTGGATTGGTGCCATTATTCAGCTGTATCAAAGTGATACTCATTTTAGAAGGAGTGCAAGTATTCGTTACAAACAATTAGCTCATAATTAATATTTCCAGAGCAAGAAGCCCAGCGTGCCGTAATCTCAGCCCCGCAGCCCGAGGCGCCTATAGAGAACGCGGCGTGTCGCCGACAACTGTTGAAGCACCTGCAACGTTGCCAAGCGCTAATCGACGCACGGCTTGACTCCATCGAGGCGCAAGTTGCAGGTAAAGCACCACATCTTCAGTAATACTATACTATAGTCCTAAACAAAGACCTCTCCACCAAAACTGGAAATGAAACCATTCCCTTGTCGGACAAATAAGCGCAGTTGGCTTGGTCACGATTTTAAAGTTAGCCCGTTGCATTTTTTCCTATTCTATACATACTAAAATAAGTTGAATGAGTTTACAGGGAAACTTGTAGAGATTTCGAGATATAACACGATCATTTCAATGTTTGCGCTCTGCCGCAAAATCTGGATTTATTTTATAAGGTTATTTATTTATTTATATTATACTTTATTGTACACCAGATAATACATTACAAGAAGAAAAAGTAATACACTACAAAATATACAATGGGCGGCCTTATCGCTTACTGCAATCTCTTCCAGGCAACCTTGGAATGGACAGTGATACTCTGGACATAAAATGGTAAATGGTTATTGTGGTGACAGAATAAATAAATTAGGTGTTAAATAATTGTTTTCAGAACTAGAATCTCAAGACCCATCATTTGAGGACGACGAGACAGCGGACTACTTCCCGCGAACCAAACAGACGGTACAGATGCTGATGCGAGATCTGGATACAATGGAAGAGCTAGGAGTCATCACCTAAACTCATACAATGCCGTGAAAGTGCCCTAGGATAGCTCATAGATGTGAGTAATATCTCATGTAACATGGAATACCAAAGTAAGAAATAAAGTATATTTAACATGAAATTGTTGTTTTATTTATGCTCCTGTTCTCATGAATTCTTTGCTGTGAAATGGTCACTGTTTACATTTTGGAGCACTTGGAGAGTCTGCACTCAGGCAGTCTTTTGTCGATTCCATTGGATCTGACAAATATCCCTCGGAAAATACTCCAAATTAAATCCCAAATTATGCTACAAATAAAAACCTTACAACTATTTTCAAATTTTTTATTACCTTACAAAATAGAATACAAAAAGAAAACTAGCCCTCATAGAATTTGGGCAGCTGATCTCCAAGTATGACGGAGCGTTCAACACCAGCTTCTGTGATGACTCCAAGTCTCACCACACCACCAGATGAGCCGTCACGCAGGATGGCCAATGTCAGGGTGTTGGTGACAAACTTGATGGCTTCCTCCTTGCTCATGTTGGGCTTGAAATTAGCATCCACATAACCATACACATAGGTTGAACCTGACCCACCAATGGACACAGCTTGACGTTGCACCATACCACCAATTGGGACTGAGTAGATTTGTCCTGTAAAATGAAAAGACTGTGTTAAGAAATAGTCGGTTCTCATATAAGAGGAAACTACCAGTTTCATGGAAATTGGAGAAGCTGATTTTATCAGGGGCTTAACCCGGTATTATCACTACGGGTATTTTTCCGGTTACATTATTTTTTAATCATGGCCCTAGCTGGGATGGCATGGCAACACAGTTTGCTAGAGACATCTTTCAGTTTCTAGAGAGTTTTGGAATAAACGTCATAATGATGGGACCAACTCTTGTAATTGAAAGATTCTACCATGTATATTTAGTACCCATTTAGTACTATTTTGTTCCTGTTCTGAAATTTGTTCTGAAACTGTTCTATTTTACCTATTCTGAAAAAAATTGTACCCGTCATTATGTTGTTATGTTTGAATAATTTTTATTATGTATGTGGTTAATATTTTTCATTGAATGTAATGTACCTAATGTTATGGACTTTGTCTGAAATAAATAAATTGAATTGAATTATGACGTTTATGTTTTGGATTGTTTAGTTGGCTTGGTAAAGTATAAATAAAACATAGCATAGCATGCAGTAGCATGTTTCTTGTTCTTGGTAACCCAGATAGCGGACAAGTAACCAAAAATCTTCAATACCTGTACTGTAAAAGTTTTCCGTCCCTGGATTTAATGCACCATATGGTATGCCTTTTACAAACATTACCCAGGACTGCTGCTTTTTGTTTAAATAAAGTGTGTTACATTGACAAATCCTGGAACCACTGTGCTAGCCATCCAGCCACTATGACACATTTTCTGATTTGTATAAACTGAACATGCATGCATCCTTTATACTACAAATCTAAACTTTACCTCCATTCTTCTTATCCCAGCCTGCAACCAGGATACCAGCAACCAACGAGTCACGGTAGTTGTAACAAAGCTCACGGAATATGGCCGCAGCCGTGTGAACTAGAGGAGCCTCGCCCAGCTCCATTTTATGGAAATCTGAAAATAATATTTGATTAGGGAGAATGTTGGTGCAGCAATAAATGTTATAATCATAAAAGTTCTTTGCTAAATAATTTTTCCATGGCATGACTACATGAACTGTTTCTAGGAGTTTATGCATATAAATTCAAGAGAAAATGTAAGCCAATGTGCATATTTTTTATTCTTGCAAGTGCTGTGACAGTTGCTATACAATAATTTTTACATAGGGACTGCTACCTTTTTGTTTAGACTCTCATTTTAGGTTTAGGGATGATCCTGTTTTAAAAAGATGGCACAGTAACACCTGTAGCTCTCATTTGCTACTTTTTATTAAAGATCACAATGTATACTCACTCAAATGATAAGTAACAATATCAGCAATGGCTTGTGTATCAGCCGCCGACCCTGATCTGCAGCAGTAGATATGATCAGTAATTCTCGTCAGTTTGTCCGTCACTCTGTTAGCAATGTAGGCACCCGTGGTGGTGCGCGAGTCGGCGCCGATTACCACACCGCCGTTAAACTCGCATGCCATGATCGAAGTTCCCGTACTATGCGGGGCATTCATCCATTCAGGAATGCATGGATCATTGTAAGCGTTTACTACTGATGCCGCCATGTTTCTGAAATAGGTTTACAAAGAGTTTATTAGAGTGCTTCGTATATGTACAGGTAGAAATAATGATGATGAACGATGATAGCGTGTATTTTGAATCAGATTTTGGATTGTTTGATGTAGCGTCATTTTGAAAAGGTTATGCTTGTTAATAGTTAGTAACAGTACCAGATTTTAATAATGCAGTTAGAAGATCTAAGTGGTCGATAATACTTACATTAATTTGTGGTAAAAGTTGAATTATTTAGCTAAAACAATTTTTGAGAGTCACGGTTTGACTGCGGCGAATAGTTAGTTGTCACTGTCAAAATTGTAACGTCATCGAAACCAGTGTTGCCAGATGACCGTCTCGCGTTCCCCCCAAACCTGCCCCGAAATCCCCCCAAAACTCACGTTTTGAAAAAAAAAACCCCACATATGGTAAAACTTTCTCGTCAATTAGACGTAAAATAATCAAAAAATTATAGGTAACACCAAACTTTCAGTTTTTTTTTTGAAAATGACGTAAAGCGCGCGTCAATGTCAAACCGCGAGGCTTGAACGTTAAAACGATTCACTTTTTGAAGGTCAGACCGGAAACCCAGTCAAAGATGAACACATCCACATCCTTCTAGCAATGATCATATTCTCAAGATGGATTCGGCAGTGTGAACGGCCAATCTGTTTCGAAGTTTGTCTTTAATAACAGCTACTTGAGAGAAGGCTCTTTCCTTAACAGCGTTATAAAAAGGCAACGACAATTTCCGACGATTATTTTGTGGTTTAATCGCGTTCAGACATTGATCTATTAGTGATCGATGCGTTCAGATAATATATTTTTTAATCATCACGGCTTTTCTCAGATAACATTTATGAAAATCCCCCAATTCCCTCCACACCCAGTTTTCTCCCTCCAAATATCCCCCCATAAATATTGTCCCTCCATTTCTCCCCCCATGACTATAAAAATCCCCCAAATTTGGGGGGATTCCCCCCAATCTGGCATCACTGATCGAAACTATCAACTCATGCATCCTGCTACGGAACACGCAGTATTTTTAACAGACAGAGCCTGCTGCAGTTTTGATTTTAGTAATTAAAAGTGAAAAGAGCTAACCAAGCTTTACAAAAAGAATTTGCAGATATTATAATTTACTGTTTATTTAGAAATAATTTATGGTATAAACGAAAAAGCATGCCAAGCTTTTGTCCTTATTTCACGTGTAACGAAGCGCAATTTGAAATACGTTTCCTTGTACGTAAGATTGTTTCAGGTAGTTTGACCTGCAAAGTTTTATTTTATATTAGACTAGGTATAACTTCCATTGATTGAATAAATACGTACCTATCTAATAAATGACCGAAATACGAAGAAGAAATCGATACTTAATGGGTAACCAGTGGCCGTGAACATATTGTGGTAAAAGTGGCAGTGCTAGACCAAACGTGGACGTCGGCACTAGGGATGTTATGGATGCGAAATGAATCTGGATACGCGTATGGATATAGAAATAATATTAAGTATACCGGTTTCGGATACGGTTACGAATATGAAATTATTACGGATAATCCGTTAGTTTCAGATAGTTTCGGTTACGGATACTAGAATTTTAAGAAATTGAAAAAGTAGAACACAAATAAAAAATTAAAAAAACATAAAAGCGACGCGCGCGGCTAGTGTCGGTTCGGCTGGGCAGAAAAACCTATCATAATGTCTCATTTAGACTCCGTCCCTATCCTAAATTATCCGACACTTTTATATCGGATTCGGTTACAGTTACGGATAGATTTTTATTTCGGATATCCGATAGTTTCCGTTCGCGGTTACGGAGCTCCTGATCCCTGATCGGCACCATCAGTTTTGCGAGGCCTCTTTCATCTCCCAGTCGAAAGAAAAACGTTAAATTGAAGAAGCTGAATTATGTGCGAGTAGTAGTTCTATGAGTTTTATAGCTAATCAAATGATGTCAAAAATCACATAAACAAACAAACACAAATAAATAGACGAACTTTTTGGCTGTAATGCTGGGGCTACGTTGCGTCATACATAGCTGACACCAGTCGCTCGCTATGCATGAATAGTTTGAGGAGTAGGATGCAAGAGCGAGCGAAGCGACCTCTAAAGTTTAAGCTCACCGCCTCGGATGGTTAAAATTATGTTGTCGTGAAAACGAAGAAACGATTTACAAGATAGAAGAGCGAGCGTAACGAGCTCGAAAATTTTAGCCTGCTACATTTACCTATATTTTGAATACTTAGGTACCTTGGGGGGGCTTCCAACTACAAACTGCCTCTTTGTTCCTGAACATACTTTTGGTGTTGTTTGGGAATTGATTAATAAAAGTAAGTACTTCTCGTGATTTAGGGTGCCCTCGGGACCGGGGAATTAAATACGATCATAATATGACTATTGATGCTGGTGTTCCTCAAGGGTTCCAAAGGGCTGTTCTTTCTGCGACTCCGAAAGAAAGTCTCAGAAAGATACCTGTCCAGTGCAAGAGCTAGCAGAGATGAAATAGCTACTGCTACTCTAAGACAAGCCATGGTGAAGCGAATGAATTTGACCTTAAATCTTGTTTCTCAGTGGGGCGATGACTATCTGGGCAAATTCAATGCTCTGAAAACACGGACGTGTCGTTTCACTGCTAAAAAGAGCCAGTTTCAGTTATCTCTCTACTTTCCGAGGTGCATTTGTACCAGTTACTGACCGCCTAGAGCTTTTGGGCATGGAGTTGAAGTCTGATTTAAACTTCGGCTCAACCATCGAGTCAAAAGCACAGACTGCAGCCAAGAAGCTGGGCATCCTCAATAAGGTGAGGCGATACTTCACATCTGGACAGATTTTAAGTTTATACAAAGCACAGATTCGGTCCTATATGGAGTATTGCAGTCACTTGTGGGATGGCTCAGCAATATACCACCTTGCTGCACTTGACTCGGTGGAACGCAGAGCTAAAAGGAGCTGCAGCAGAGCTGTCGGTCTTCTACAGATTGTACTTCGGAGAGTGTGCGCAGGAGCTCCACGATCTGGTCCCACCATCGCCCTTTTATCACCGTACCACCAGGCGTACTGCAGGGTACCATGCGCACTTGGTTGATATCCCGTCGAGTCGAACTCAGCACTTCTCCTCCACATTTATAATGCGCACAGTCAAAGTGTGGAACTGTCTGCTGGCATCTGTGTTGATTCCATATATAACATGATGATGATTGTGATTTTTTAATTCTAGTTTTTAGGTTTTTTTTAAATTTATGTGTTATTATTATTATTATTATTTTATGGATCATGACTGTGGTCTGCAATAAAGATTTTTATTTATTTATTTATAACCCGTCTGCCTTCAAAGCAAGAGTGAACAGGCATCTTCTGGGCACGCTCGATCCATCATAGACCTCATCCATCGTTTTCCATCAGGCGAGATCAAGGTCAAGAGCAGGCCCATTCAGCAATAATAAAAATAAAAAAAACATGAGGGGCAGTCTTTGGAGACTGCCGATGGAAGTGAAAACTAAGTAACGCCATTTAACGAAAATGTCAGGAATTTATGTGGCTTACTGTCAGTACAAGAATGAAAGCTGTAGCGCCATTAAAACAATTCCAAAAAAATAAAACAGAGTGCGCTGTCAACAAATTCTATTCTCCCTCCGTCTTACGAATTTTCAATCAGGTCACGTGTCCTGACGCCTGACGCCTGACGCGAGTTCAACATTTTTTACCCATCCCAAAAAAAGTGCTAAAGAAGTTTTCACTTAAAAAAAAAAAAAACTGAGTATACTATACGTATAGCATGTATATAGTACTCACTCTGTGGCCGCCACTGTGGCTTTTTCTGGCGAAAGCACTAGCGGTTTTATAAACCGCGAATCCTAATAATAAATTATCAATTTTGAAGTAGCGTCTGTTTGATGACAGCTACACCAACATATTATGTAAGTACTACGGATTAAGTAATTAAAGATTGTTACATATATTTTAACAATGCTTGAATTTCATGCAAATTCGTCACATTTCGCAAAATTATGTTGCACTGCTCAGCTCCTTTTAGCGTGACGATTTGCAGCTAAGATTACCTTAGACCAAAGGGATAATTGAATTAAAATAAAAAGGGATTTTAGCTAGATAATATTCCTGCATTTTTTTACAGAAGCTAAGGCTGCCTGTCCACCGGAGCGGAGAGGAGAGGAGAGGAGCGGAGATGTGCCAATAATAACCAATAGAATTTAAACTCCGCTCCAGAGGTGCGTTTCTATTGGTTAATTTTGGCACATCTCCGCTCCTCTCCTCCCCTCTCCGCTCCAATGGACAGGCAGCCTTATGCAGGTATAATTATTTGCGAAAAGTGAAAACATTTTATTTATCTATGTTAGGTATCTACATACCTCCTTCACAATAGGTAACTCGTAAAAACCAGTTACAAATAGCAATAACCAAAATCCACATGGCGCAGAAGATTCCCAAACATTGTCCACCTTTTAAAAAGAAAACGCTTCGTCATCATAGCGTGGGTGTCCTCCACTCATTAGCGTCACTTGTCCCACAAAAAAGACACTTTAAAAAAAGAAAGAAAAAAAAAAAAATTCGCTACGCGCCATTTTGTACGTCATCCCAAAAACGATGTTTATTTAAAAGTTATAAAAGACTATCCTCTATTGAATGCTCGCGACGTTTATGATAAATCACCTTTTTATTCGACGTAAAGAATATCGAATTTATATTTATTCATGAAGTTTGCGATTCGCCACCGTTGTTCAATACGATAGCACACGTCTTAGAAAAATCCTTACTCGGTAGTGTAGCGTATAACTAGTCTTGATACTTTTTTAAAAGTTTAAAGGTAATAAATAAATAATGTTAAAAGTGAGTTTAACATTGAAGAGCGTGCACACCAAGAAGAGGGCTAGACAAGTTTACACTTTCCTAAAATCAGCGCATTAATTCTAAAAAGATTTTCATGTTTCCCATGCGTACTTTACAGTTTTTCAAATTTTCAGGCGTTTGAACCTTTTGGATGCAAGAGTTCCCATGGCACTATTGGCCTACTACTACAAACACTTGCATATTTCGTAAAGGGAGCGTTTATATAGGATAAGGAAGGATAATACTATAAGAGCCTTCAGGCGAGATGCTCTGACAGCGGCGTCATGTTCCTTAGATATTCAGCATCAATGAGGTTATAACCTCATTGTTCAGCATCATCGCATACGACATAGCACTGATTCTGTCAGCACCGATTTACTTTTAGCCATTAATAAAAGCTTGAAAGCTTGACCTAGTCAAGCATCAACTCTGTTTCCGCAGCGTAGCCACGCATTGCTCGGCAGCAGTAAGTAGGCGTACTATTGAGGCCGCGGCGACCCCGCGCCATGGAAGTGGCTGTCAATCGCACTTGAATAATGACGCGTGCGGTGGCGACGTTTTGTTATTTATTTATTTATTTCACAGAGACTCCCCCGCGACCCGTACAATGGCCAGATGTTGATATTTTTTTCGACATTACAATGTATTTTAAGTTTCGATAGCCATTGTCGTGTGATGCCTGTTTCCGTTAGACCCTCGGTTGCCAGTCAGCTGAATTGTCTGTCATTCCCTGTTAAAGTTCACTCGATTCATTAAACCTACATCTACAATAATATTCGTCAAATTCACAAACGGCTGTCGACGTAACCAAAGTAATAAATTGGCTATTTTTTGGTACCTACACTTATGTACCTATTTTATTTTAAAATTATTGCAACAGGTGTTTTTCTATAAATATTCTAGATACCTACTAGGTAAATATATTAATGTATTAATTACTTCCTACTGATATTAGGTAGGGGTATTTAAAATTAATGCATGTAGGTCATCGGTCACTAACAAAACGGTAATTAAAAACATGAGGGGCAGTCTTTGGAGACTGCCGATGGAAGTGAAAACAGTATCTTATAATATTATGTTAATCCAGGTAACAAACTATCTGTCTGCTTCATCCAAATCCTATTAGTAGCATAACATAATGATTGAATACTATCGTGAATTCATGCAATCCTAGTACTTTTTGTTATTACGTTACTGTTTTGCATGAATTCAAGATAGAAATACTATCTTGAATTCATGCAAGGTAAGCCTAGTACTTTTTGTTAGATTACTAACAAATTCTATACTCCCTCCGTTTTACGAGGTCCTGACGCGAGTTTAACATTTTTTGCCCATCCCAAAAAAAGTGCACAAAGCCGATAAAGAAGTTTTCACTTCAAAAATCATTAAAAAAACATTTTTATCCAATCGCTACTCGAAGCTCCGCGTCTTTGGAACTCAGAAAGCTGCGATGGGCAAGCATTAGGTGCTAACAAGCCTCTACTGAAGTTAAAAAATATACATGCAGCTTAAAAAAAGTTAGTCACTTTATACTTTTGAAAATCGTTACTTCTAGGTAGGGACGGTGAAACGGTCAACTGAACCTGGTAGCAATTATTAAAAAAAATATGTACCAGTCTTTTACTCTCCCAGTGCAGGGCAAAGGCCTCTTCTCATACAGAGAAGGCCTGAGCACTGATCACCACTCTTGCTCAAGACGGGTTAGAAGTCCAGGTGCTGTCACAATGTTTTTCTTTCACCAATGTCAGTAGTGTCTAAGATAAGCAGGAAACTTAGAAAGTACATATGAATTGAAAAAGTCACCTTCGTATTCTAGTTCAGTTTCGAATCCACCCTCGTGAATGAGAGGCTTCTTGGGCCCGCTGTAGGTACACGGCATGGTTTCTTTACGGTATGGCGCGCTAGCCGCACCGCAGAATAATCGTGTGAGCTGACACGGCAAACCACCGGTTGTATGGTATACGGCGACCGCGCCGTGCCGTAGTGGCGCCGTTTCTGTCAACAAGCTTGCATACAACACTGACGACCGTGATGCCTATTATCACGGCGAATCAACCGTAGTTTTTCACGGCAAAAAAAACGTGTGTGTATCTACAATGGGGCTTAGCCACAGCCCACAGGGCCATCATGACATTTTTCACGTGGTTACTCTAGAACTACGAGAACTGCACGCAAGTAAGGAAAAGCAAGCAAGTTTAATATTCTGCCTCGTTGGTCTAGTGGTCGCAAGCGCTACTGCTGAGCATGAGGTCTTGGGTTCAATTCCCAGGTCGGGCAAAGTATTATTGGGTTTTTCCAACAGGAATTTCTCAGTAACTGTCCGGAGTCTGGATTTGTGTCCGATGGATGGCAAAAGGCTCGCCCTCTATTACGTGGGACTTACAACATAACTGGTTAAATGTGGGTGTACTACAGTTACACCTTTTCTCAACCCTGCGGGGAAACAAGACGTGATGTTATGTTGTTTTAATATTCTATCTATCTAAGTTCCAACTAAAACCTCCCGCCTTCACTGCTACCAACGGACGACTCGGTCCTCAAGTGTAAGTACTATAGGCGACGTCTCTCAGCAGACAAAGGGTCACCTTCTATCTTGCTCCTGTCAGCTGTGCACTTGAAGAACTTATGACTGCGTCAGCGAACGGAGTTCGCGTA
This sequence comes from Conistra vaccinii, assembly GCA_948150665.1. Lineage (NCBI taxonomy): Eukaryota > Metazoa > Arthropoda > Insecta > Lepidoptera > Noctuidae > Conistra > Conistra vaccinii. The sequence goes on along the minus strand of OX411317.1, from coordinate 8,138,939 downwards.
ACTGAATTTTGGGCATAATTTTGGGAATTTTAATCATAATATTTGAATCTTCACAACTTTTTTATTTGCAATCAATACGATAAGAAGAAGACTCCTATGAAATAAAGGCGGGCGCTTTCAATATCAAATTGTTACCAATAGGTATGTAGGGTTACCCTTGTTTGGTAGAACAACGTTTCGTCGAATGTTACTAATTCGAACAACCTTTAAGAAAATAATCAATTGGCATAATATCGATTAACATAATTTTCATTTCATCGAATATTTATTTGCGATAACAACATTTGCGCTATTGATCAAAAGGTATAATGTTCATTTGATGTAGTGTTCAGGTGGTATAACATGTATTTTATCGAATATTCAATTGGTGTTTTATTCAATATAACTATTAGGGCACTCCGACCATATAGGTTAGGTTAGGTTAGAACCGTGACCAACTACGTCGAAATTGGTTGCAGTATCAAAATTAGGCCACTCCGACAGATGAACCGCTTTCATATATCTTTCGACTAAATCATTATTAGTCTAGTGAAACATTAGTTTAAATGAAATTAGTGCATTTGAAAATTCAGTCAAATGACATTATTTCAAAGAAATAAATATGCTAAATAAAAATCTACCAATTAATTATTCGGTCAAATGAATAATTATACGAAATGACTTTATTGCAACTAAAATTAGCTGAAGTGATTTTCGACGAAACGTTGTTATACCAAACAAGGGTAAACCAGGTATGTATGCCTAATAAGTAATAATAAATAAATAGTCCTCCAGAGCGAATTTCGGCAATGGCGATTGATCTCAGCGGAGACCAGCCTTCGGCGCGGGAGATGTTCACAAGTGTGTGCGCATACAGGTGCACTCTCTCTTCCCTCACTCTCATAGTCCGATGGGACAGCAATCCGACGGTTCTCTATTGTGTTTTAGGGGTATGAGGAACAGGGTGTAAAGTTCACTCATCCACCATAGAAAAGGGAGGATCCTCCAACCAGACGGGTTGTTATGTCTGGCGGGCAACTGCCCGTAAGTTGATTTCGGATAGTCTTATTTATGTTTTTCGCTCGGTAAACTCTAACTGCGCGATGCAGGAATTGTGTGACGTCATGTCTTTGCTGCGTAGTTCGTATGTAGCGGTGTGTAACCGCTACAGTGTTACCTAACTTTTTATCCATAATCTAAAGTGCTATAATTTTTTTTGTCCTAATCATCATTTGTCCGAATAATAACTTGCCCGAACTTAATGTCTCATAATATAACATGACAAAAAATTTAAATCCCTAAATACAATTTGCCCTAAATTTGTTTGTCATAAATATTACAATCAATAAAGACTTAAAATTGTTTTCAATAAAAGTTATAAGTCCTAAATTCAAATTATTTAATTTTTTATTTATATTAATTAATTGTGAACGTGTGGTTTTTATTTCCCTGTAAGAAGCATGCAAACAAGCATACACCATATATGCAGCAAGCATGCAGCATCATGCAACATGTAAGCAAGCATGCAAGCAAGCATGCAAGCAAGCATGCAAGCAAGCATGAAGGCAAGCATGCAAGCAAGCATGCAACATGTAAGCAAGCATGCAAGCAAGCATACAGCATGCAAGCGAGCATGCAACATGTCATGCAGCACGCAAGCAAACATACAGCAGGCATGGTTTCTGTCACGTCTCCGACGCTGTGGGGCTCCGGCAGTCCCACGCGAGCTTATCGTCGCAGATGATTTAACGCTCACCACCGGAGCTTCGTCTTGCTGGCCAGCTCCGCCGGCCAACGTCAGCCGCAGCGGCGAGCGTTACAATCACCTGCTCCTCAACTCGCGGACCGCCTCGCCTCTCCGCGCCTACGCGATTTTAAATTACACTCTAGGGGTAGGGCAGACTAGACTGCGTGGAGTCGGATTTACAGCGACTCGTTTCTGTCACTGTTTCACTAAAACCAAATTTTTTGCAAATATTTTATTTCTAACCAGATATTAGGAGCAAATATTTTAGGTGGAATAGTTACTTTGGGCTAACGCAAAAAAAAACCCCCGATTTTGAAACATTCTTCATTGGTACCCCGCTCCTATTTGTCTTAGCGTGATGATATATAGCCTATAGCCTTACTCGATAAATTTGCTATCTAACACTGAAAGAATTCTTCAAATCGGACCAGTTAGTTTCGGAGCCTATTCGGTACAAACAAACAAAAAAAAATCTTTCCTCTTTATAATATTAGTATAGATGATCATTCGGAATAATTTACACATTATACATATAATACAATACTTAGGACATTTATGACTTTATACCATTCCCCCTCTAAAAAGCTTATTTTATTCACTGAAAACAGTGAATAAAAAGCTCTTTTAATCACTATTTTGGTGTTTGAATTTAGAACACGTCAATATATTCGACCGCTATTTCAATGCTATACACCCAAGTAACATTTTTACGAAGCCAAAGTTTTGAAATATGCTTCTAAGTCCTAAAACAGTAATTTTCTGGTTTCTAATTTTACTTCAGGTCTTATTTTAGTTTTTTTTTATCGCTAACAGCTCTTAGGTCTGAATAGTAATTTGAAAAACCAAATGGGCTTGCACAGGAGGTTAAAATAACGTTACGTTTACCTATTATAATTACTAAATTGTTCTGAGAGCTTCAGGTTCTAAAAAGTATCTGTATAGGTTTTATTTTGGCACTCCATAGGCTAAAGCTTGGCCAGTTGGTCGTACATGCAACCCAAGTAGGGCCTATTCAGAAACACATTTCGCTAAAACTTATGAGGATAATTTAAAACCTTTGCAGGGCTTTTAGGTTTTCGCGCTAACCAATCTCAGCCCTTTTGGCATAAAATGAGACTAATTAGAATTTTCATATTCTTTTTGATATTTATAAAGATAGTTTCTAGTCCTAAGGTATACGGAAGAGCATTGTAAGACTTTTTTAATGCTTTTTGATTTTTTGTTAACCTTTTCGCAACCTTGTCGGCTTCGCGTGTGCCTAATTAAAACTCCAACAATATCCATCAAAACTATACAGGATGTCCTGGCACAAAATGGCCAACAGTGGCAATCTGAAACGGAGTGTTTTTTTTTTTTTGAGAAAATCATAAAAGAATATTATGCACATTCCAATATATTTCTAGTCTAATAACAGTGTGTTGTGTAATATGCACAATTTTTCTAACATGATAAATAATCTTATCATTTAGATACTTATTTAAAATGAAGATCCTTACAGAAATATCCCCAAATACCCAAGAACCTTTTTGTCTACTCCAGCGAAAATAACACACACGACATTTCATTTGATTTTTCATTATTTTTTATTTCATTTCATTTAATTTTTTCATTTATTCATTTCATTTCATTAACGACATACCTATCAGGGGGCAATATTGGCATCAAATGTATCGAAGATGTTTTTACTGTGACACAAAAACGAATCAAGATATTTCGATAAAATATTAATATCCATGGATTGCCAAAAGTAAACAGCCTGTATGCAGAAATAAATCACTCACAATTTTATTTCTCACTGATTTCAGCAAGCTTTAGGTACTGGTTAGATTGTCTACAGAAAGTTCTTCATTGGGCCAATATAGCCCTCAAGTATACCAATAGCTCCTAGTTTAGCATAATGAAAGTCCTTTTGGTAATTTTCAAGTGCAAAAGGATTTTAGCCATGGCTTCTTATCATAAATTAGTTAAATCCCAAACTTTTAAGTTCTAGTATCAAGTCGGCCATTTTATGATATAAGAATCAAATTTTTTAAGTAAATTTACTAATATTTCTACAATATGACAAGGTTTGAATTACATTTCAGTGTTATACGTAGATACTATGTAATAATTCCAAGCATTACAACCTTTTCCGGATTTTTTATTTTTATTTTTTATTATTATTTTTTATAAATGTAATACTAAAATCATATAAAATCATGTATTTTAAAGGGCCCGTGAGTTTTACAGAATTATCGGGACCTATTTCATCAACAAAGTAACAGTCGCAATAGAACTGACAAAAACTTTTAGTAATAACAGCATCTCAATAACTACCTGAAATAAATATCATTACGAAACATAAATCGCCATTATTTATTTATTCCATTGTCATTGAAAGCTTATTCAATCAGAGACATTTTAGAAAACCTAAATATAACTTTAAGAACCCCAAAATATCCTAATTTAGATTTTCGTAATCCTTTATGAACTCAGAATGGCCTATATTCAGAACTTGAATCTGATTAACAAGACTTTTTCTATGCCAAATCCAGTCTAATTTAGGGCTTGCATGTAAGTTCTAATTTAGACTTAGCAAGGCCTATCAGGTTTTGAGAAGGTTAAGTTTAGGTTCTGGGATTTACTATTTCATCTTGACAACTTAAAGCTAAAACGTTATGCGGAGGTTCTGTAGGTCGGGCCCTTTTGGGATACAGAACGCAATAATAAGGTTATTTTAGCGTTGTGTAAACTAATCACCCAGAACCTTGAGTAATTCTAGAAAGGTTCTAGAACCTTTGGTAAACCATTTCAGAACCTAAAATGTTACTTGGGCACCTCCTTAACTCTTTCGACTCCACCCATTTTCATAGAACTCATGGGTCCGTGGCTTAGGCCCCCAGTGATGCCGCCATACATATTGGAAGTCTACGACTTTTATTATTCGTAGTTGGAAGTGAAACCTCCGGGAGAGTTGCCGGCATTACGTTTTGTTAAAATATACATCAGATTTTATTTTCACGGTTTATAATCTGTATTCCCTAAGAAAAACCTTCATTTAAAATGAGCCTTCGGCGAGGGCTCCCGGCATTCCATATGCGACTAGGTGAACCCTCCAGGAGGGCTCCCACCACTGAACGTCTACATTTAAAATAAGCCCTCCGCGAGGGCTCCCGGCATCCCATATCTAAGTAGGTGAACCCTCTAGGAGGGCTCCCGACACTGAACGTCTACATTTAAAATGAGCCCTCCGCGAGGGCTCCCGTCATCCCATATCCAAGTAGGTGAACCCTCCAGGAGGGTTCCCGACACTGAACGTCTACATTTAAAATGAGCCCTCCGCGAGGGCTCACGGTATCCCATATCCTATTAGGTGAACCCTCCAGGAGGGCTCCCGACACTGAACGTTTACATTTAAAATGAGCCCTCCGCGAGGGCTCCCGGCATCCCATATCCAAGTAGGTGAATCCTCCAGGAGGGCTGCCGACACTGAACGTGTTAACCTTTTATTAAATGTCTATTTTCGCTTTTCTCGTAGTCATGGTATAAAGTATAGTATGCAACTCTTGAATAAAACGGATTTATATCGAGGGCCATGAATCACTCGCGTCGCTCAGGATTCTAACACTTGAATCACTCGCTACGCTCGTGATTCAATCATCATGAATCACTCCCTACGGTCGTGATTCAGTCGTTAGAATCCTTCACTTGATAGTGATTCATCTATGGCCCTCGCTTTAAATCCGTCCTTTATTCATTAGTTGCATAATATACTATTATTCCATGCAAAATTAGGAGATTCAATTAATATAGTAATCGATATTATGACAGAATAGTTTTAGAAGTAAAACTAATTATGTAAAACAAAAATTCGAATTTTTGAACATAAAGCTGTTTTCAGACCAGCGCGATTTGTCGCGCGACGCGACACCGGTTATTGTTATACCGTGAAGTTTTGTATTGTTCGTGTCGCGTCGCGCGACTAATCGCGCTGGTCTGAAAACAGCTTTATGGTTACTGAAGTTTATAGCAAACGTGTTATGGAGAATGATTTTTGAACAATCAATTTTAGGAGAAGCAAGGGAGTACCCAATCCGACACCACCAGAGAGAGATCAGGCGCAGTAGGGCCTACGGCTTAACGTGCTTTCCGAGGCGGGTATATCACCGCCAGCAGCCCGGAGTTTGGCTCCGGGCTGTTGCTAAGAAATTCCTAATGCAAAAGTCTCGGAGTCGAACCCAGGACTCCACGCTTATAGTCGCGCTTGTGACCACGAGACCAACGGGCAGCCTAATACTATGGTAATCTATACTTCTGTATTAATTTTATAAAGAGGAAAGATTTTTGAAGTGAAAACTTCTGTAGGCGCGTTGAGCACTTTTTGGGTGAACAAAAATTATGGAATTCGCGTCATCGTCACCGAACGTCATCGTCACCGAACATCATCGTCACCGCACGCTTCCCATCATTTTCGTGTTGACTGCACACTCTGTTTTATTCTTTTGGATTTTTTTTTTATGGAGCTACAGTTTTCGTTCTTGTAGGTACTGACAGCAAGCCACATAAATTCCTGACATTTTTGTAAGATGGTTTTGTTTGTTTGTTTGTACCGAATAAGGTCCGAAACTACTGGACCGATTTTAACGATTTATTCACCAATAGAAGGCTAAATTGTAACATAGGTTATAATTAAAAAGAAATGGAGATCCTTAAGAAAATTGCGATAATGTTACCCAAAGTAGCAACATTTTGCCTATAAAATTCATTATTTGGCGTGCGCTGAGAAATCAATTGATGATACATAAAAATGATGTACTACATGATTAAAGTACTCATACCTAAAAAAACTCTGGGAGGGAATATATCTTCTAAATTTTAATTAGATTGCCGATAGAAACAAAAATTGGTTACATTCGTATTGTAGTATTAATTCTTGTTCAAATAAATAGTCTTATCATTAAGGGTATTTATGTAGCTGTAAAAAACTTTTTAATTAATTCGAATCGGACATTAAATTTCGAAGTTATCACGAGTTTAAAATGCAATACGCGAACCGTTCGACGCCGCCACGAACGTTTCCTACTCTATGTATAGTACGTTAGGTTAGGTTAGGTTAGGTTTGGGCGGCTGACCTGACGGCCGGTAGCATCGCTGTATTGCGTAAGCCGCAGAGAGCGATGGCCGTCAGAGTCATCAGGGGGTATCGCACGATCTCCTACGAGGCGGCTTGTGCACTGGCCGGATCCCCGCCCTGGGACCTGGAGGCGAAGGTGCTCGCGTCACTTCATCGGTGGCGCGAGGAAGCCACAGCGCGGGGCGAGCGACCGATGCAGCGACACATGGAGCTGCGTCGGTCTCAGCTTCGCGAGGTCCTGGTGGCGGAATGGCGGGAAAGGCTTTCACGCCCCACCGCCGGCCTCGTCACCATCGAGGCGGTCCGGCCGGTGCTCGACGACTGGCTCGGGAGGAGGCACGGCTCCCTGTCGTTTCGGGTGACGCAGGTGCTCTCGGGGCATGGCTGCTTCGGGAAGTACCTGTGTCGCATAAACAGGGAGCCGGACGCTCGGTGTCACCACTGCGTCCATTGTCGGGAGGACACGGCGCGGCATACATTGGCAGAGTGTGCCGCGTGGGAGGAGCCGCGCCGTGCCCTCGTTTCAGAAGTTGGAGCCGACTTGTCACTGCCGGCCGTCGTTCTTTCGATGGTCGGGAGTGCCGAGTCGTGGGACGCGGTGGTTTCCTTCTGCGAGACAGTCATCTCGCAGAAGGAGGCTGCGGAAAGGGAGAGGGAGATCTCGTCCACTCACCCGGCCCGCAGCAGGCGCACCGGGCGTCGGCGGAGGGCGGATAACGCCCTCTTCCAGCCCCCCTAAATGGGTCCAGGGGCGAAGGATTCGGGGACATCCGTCGCCCCCCATCACACAGGACCCGAGATGGCGGCGCGTAGTGTTCCACGCGCGCCACTCTAAGACGTAACGGGGGGAGTTTGCACACCTCACTCCCCCTACGGGACGGGGCCCGCAGAGTGCGGGCCGTCACCAGTCCGGGGCAGCGGAAGTCGCAATTTGCTCCCGCAGCCCCCCGACGCAAGTGTGCGAGGGAACACCGGGGTGGTTTTAGTCAGTAAGAGTCTGACAGACCCCTTCGCCCACCCCAGGGCGGAGGACATCCATGAGGATTTCCACCCCGAGAAAAAAAAAAAAAAAAAAAGGTTAGGTTAGGTTAGGTTACGAGAATTGCAATTTAGATTTTTTGGCTATTTGTCTGGATGTATGTTCCGGATTGGCGCAAAAATGACTGAACGGATTTGGATGAAATTTGGCACACATATAGTTTATAAACTGGATTAACACATAGAGTAATTTTCGGTAATACGTTACCTTGGGACATTTTCCGACATCCACGCCAGCGAAGCCGGGCATTAGTTAGTTGTCATAGATATAAAGTACCTAGGTACTTACCCACCTAGATTCCTTCCCTTCTTATAACCTGAAATAGTAGATTGTTATACAAGGAGCTAAAATGACCCATTATAACGAGGTAGTTTTACTCCCGAGCTTTAGCGAGGGAGTAAACAGAAACCGAGGTATAATGGGTTTTTAGCGCCGTGTGTTACACTCTACTTTTCACTACGATTGCGAGAAAATAAAATAGTAAATTAATAAAATTATTTCTTTTCCTTTCTCTTCCATCTGCAAATTAGGGTCTCCATTCTCACTAGATGATGACATTTTCACTGTTGTAAATCATATTACGGTCACCAATGCAATTTAATGGAGAATAATTTAGAAATGGGATATCGCACGTCTTTTTTTTTTTTTTCCTCTGTAGCCGCAACGCAATGCACGCATTCTACCGAAGAGAATGCCGCTTTAAAAAAAAAAATCTTACCTATCTTACCTATCTTACCTATCTTACCTATCTTACCTATCATACCTATCTTACCTATCTTACCTATCTTACCTATCTTACCTATCTTACCTATCTTACCTATCATACCTATCTTACCTATCTTACCTATCTTACCTATCTTACCTATCTTACCTATCTTACCTATCTTACCTATCTTACCTATCTTACCTATCTTACCTATCTTACCTATCTTACCTATCTTACCTATCTTACCTATCTTACCTATCTTACCTATCTTACCTATCTTACCTATCTTACCTATCTTACCTATCTTACCTACCTTACCTATCTTACCTATCTTACCTATCTTACCTATCTTACCTATCTTACCTATCTTACCTATCTTACCTATCTTACCTATCTTACCTATCTTACCTATCTTACCTATCTTACCTATCTGACCTATCTGACCTATCTTACCTATCTTACCTATCTTACCTATCTTACCTATCTTACCTATCTTACCTATCTTACCTATCTTACCTATCTTACCTATCTTACCTATCTTACCTATCTTACCTATCTTACCTATCTTACCTATCCTACCAATCTTACCTATATGAATAAGAACTAAGATTTTTTCGTTTTTGGGTGGTAGGCTCGTTGGCAACACAAAAATTAAAAAAAAATTACTTTAGCCCCTAGAGGATGAAATGCTATTTTATCTTCGCTCTGGTACGCTACAATGACGGATTTTTTGAGCAAGAGAAGTGAAAATACCATTAAAACTGTTTTCAGGAATCTTGAAAACACTTTATTATGGTATTTTTAGATTCCTGAATCAGGAGTTCTATGAATTTTATTGCGACGGTCGTTTTATTTTGTAAGAGGGCGTCGTAAAAGAGCCTATGTCGTCATTAGGTAATTAGGTACATACAGAATTAGGTACCTTTGACATAAATGTGCTGCCTCTTATCTATTGTTTTATATTTAGTACTGCTAATGTCTACTTTATTAGGTTATCGGCTACCATAAACTTATTTGCGCAAAAGTATCAGAATCGTAAATAAAATGTCAAATAGCTATTTTAGGTTGACGATGGAATCCCTAATGCTGAGGCTACACTGAGGTAGGTACCTAACGACTAAAAGCCAAAATATAAAGGATTTTTCAAAAATATCTTTATGTTTCTATATCTCCATAACGGTTAAGTTTCGGACACCTTATTATAGAATCAAATCCATCAGAAATGACCTGAATAATAACGTTCTTTAATATTCAGTATGACTTTCCTATAATCCTGTATAAGTACTCGGATCACCCAGGGCCGGATTTACCACGTAGCAGGAGCACAGATTAATGGCAGGAGTAGTAAATACTAAGCGAAGCTGCTTGGGCGTACAAAAAATAAGTCATTGTAGGTACCATAGGTATAGGACCATATAGACCCATATAGTACCTGCCGGTGGTATAGGTAGGTATCTATATACGTTATATAGGTCTAAAGGAAAATAAGTATGAATGGTCAAAATAAATCTAAGCTCGCCGAGGTGAAAGTACGCGGGATGATAAAAATTTTCGAGTTCGCTTTGTTCGTTTTTGCTTCGTAATTTTTAAACTTGTCTGCATAAGTCGACAAACGAACTCCTATTTCTGTATGAATGGTCAAAGGAAAATTTTACCTATCAGAGGTGCTAAAATTTCAAGCTCACTTTGCTCGCTCTTGCATCCAAGATTCTTTAAGAAAAATTATGCGGGCACCGGCTATGTGAAAAAATCAATTTCCGTTCATCACAAAAGTAAACCGACATAATTGATTAGATACAAAAGTAGGTACTTGTGGTAGGTACCTATTATAATAGTTATTACGAAGTGTATAGAGTGCCGCGAGTTTCTTGTGGCGCTCTAGTGTCACTGCCTCGGCCCGGCTAGGGTGCCGTGAGCGTTGCATTGTCACTGTCACTTGTTATTTAGGTTAGGTTAGGTTAGAACTGTGACCACACAACGCACGAGCCGAGCGAGCGTAGCGAGCGGTGCCGCGGTAGCGGCCGGCGAAGTGCCAGGGTCCCTTTAGGCACAAGAGAATGTAATGTTTTGGGAATGTGGTGTTTTACAGCGATTTAACCTCGACAATCAAACAAAATACCAAGTGACGTGACTTAGTGACAGTGACAATGACAATCCAATGCTTGCGGCACTTTGGCCGGGCCGAGGCGGTGTTACTAGGGTGCCTGTGGTGGCACTTTATCCGATAGGGATAGAGTGCCACTGGTGGCACTCTATACACTGCCTAGTTATTATTGTTTGAAGAAAGCAATTTGGCGCAAGTAACATGAGTGCTATGCAACATGAGGAATATAGCCTGTTTGTTTAGAAACATTGATTTGGCTAGTGTTATATCGAGATTAACTATTTTGCAAAAATTCTATTTTATTTTATATCCTAAAGTTTGCTTAGCAGCTATAAAAACAAGTCAAACCTCTTAGTAGACTTGCCGGCTTAATTCGGCCCTGGCAATCAGGTTATATAACCTCATTGGGCCCTGGTATCAACAATTTTCCGTAAAGTGAGGACAGTTGACCTTATGAGGACATTTTAGTACTTATGTAGGTATTTTAGTTCCTATCGACAATTCTATATTGATGTACTTACCTTAGTAATAAAATGATTAATACCTACCGACTAACATATTATTGCATTGTTTTCGAGCCACCAGGAGCTAATTTAGGATTTATTATTTGCAATAATTACCAAAATCATAATGCGGATTTTCCTTCCTCAAAGAGCAACGTAACTAATATTGAGTTCAATTTAATTTTGATTTAATAATTTCCGACGTGCTTATGTAATTGTCAGCCTACCTATATTTTGTGCTATTTTTTACCGTGACATCACAACTTAATTTCCCCATGACGAAGCAACAAAAAGATTAATGGCTAGTAGTAAATAGGTTGATATAAAAACTGGCTAATCTCTGCTTATACTTCAGTGACAAATCATTACATCAAAGTTAATCTCTCTGGCTGGCTTCCGTCCAACGCGCAACGTTCGAAATTCAAACTTACAAAGTTGTACAACGCGGGCTATGAAACCTTCCAACGTTAGGTTCAAAGAAAAGCGAGGAATCTAATACGTATCGCACACTAAGGTACAATAAAATACTGAAAATATAAGCACTTATGTGTTTCTCTTTGCTTTATGACTTTGAAAGGTCGTGAGGAAGTTACACGTTTTAATACCTTTTGTTTCTCCATTTTCCTTTCCTTCGTTGAAAACGTAAGGTTTCTCTTGTACCTATAAGTATTGTTGTAGAGAACTAAGATATTTCTTAATAAACCTGAAGACTGCTATGAACATAATGACACTTTACGAATATACCTTACCTATATAGGCATGATTATGAAGTGTCTAAATACAGGGTGTTAAAGTAATTGCGTGCCATAGCTTCAGGGTGAGTCCAGTATCGATAAAGGAACCCGTAAAAAATAAAAATAAAATACCTTTAAAAAAAATAAAAAAAAAACCGAAAATTATCATAAGATGAACCTAATGTAGTCTAACCTACTAATTAAATAGCGATTGTTTAGAATTGATTAGAAAATTGCTTAAAATATGTTTTTATTTTGTTTAAATGCTAATTCATAATTTCCTAGAGTTACCTACCTACCTACTATCGAACGCAATGAAATACCTACGCCTGAACACTTCGATAACGCCGGCGGGTGAAGGATAGGTAACTAGGTAGGTACGTAAATTACAATTCCAAGTATTTCTTCTTCCTACTTTAGCGTGCTTATCTCCTTCAAAATTAAAACCTACAAATTAAAAAAGTTGATGTTGCAAATTTTTTATTTTTTATTACTTATATTTTAATTTTTCCTCGGTTCCTTTGTCGATACTGAACCTACCCTGAAGCTGTGCCTGAAGCTATGGCACGCAATTACTTTAACACCCTGTATAAAAAAGTTTAAGCACCAAAGGTCCATTTTTGGTCCTAATAATGTTAATTACACTCAGCGATGAACGGTCTGGATTCCAACTGCCATTGCCAGTCAGCAGATCGTAAGATGCTGAGATGCTGCACATCTTGATATAATCCTCTAGTTGCTTTTAAGAAAGAAGATTTATACTTAGTGGAACCACGATTTAGCCTCTGTGGTGGTTTCAAATTCTTCAACTTATCGAATCATCATTACTGGCGCCCTTTTGGTTTTTTATACCTCATTGGAGTCGAACGCAGACCTTTTCATAAAATTATTAATTATCGAAATCTTTTAAATTCTTTTAAGTGCGGAAATCAAACCTAACACTTTAGCTATAGCTACACCTTTCTATAGGTAGATATGCCATACCGGCCACAAGTCCACAGCATCCCCGCAGATCGTTAAGTAATATCCGCGGTTCACTTCCCTAAATCCATCAAAACAGCCCTAATGTCCGGGTCCTTTATTCCGAATAAGTTTTTTTCCTCTTTCCTCGTGCCAACAAAGGCACTTCCCATTATATAAATTTGATACGATATTTTATAGTGTATTGTAAGCACGCGCTGGAGCTCGCGTCGATATTTTTTTATATATTTCGGTAGGTGGCACCGGCGGCGGGCGGGCGAGACGGGGGGACGGCCGCCCCTAAAAAGTTATGTATTTTTTTTCCTCTTTTTTCCCATTGACGTGATGAAACGGCGCGCGATATTGATCCGCCTCGCGTTAGATGTTATAAGCTCGCTGGCTCCCATATACCCTTGATATTTTCTGCACTAGTTTGGATTCTCATTAAGTTTTTGGCTCAAGACTTATTTTTGCAGACGCTTGTAATTAGCGGGATGAAGTTGGGAAAAAAGTGAGACGCAGATTTTTCTTTGGCTTTTGCTTTTCGTATTTTTTTGTACATACATTGGCAAATTGGTTTCAGCATAGTTTTTCAAAAGTATTATTTATTATATTGTCTGAAAAAGAATATTATCTGAAACCATTGATATATTAAAAGACATCAATGTCTAAAACCAATATATTCAAAACTGTGTGACTTATAGCCTCCTTAGCCGAACCAGGAATCATATATTCCGTTTCCGAGTGAGGTATCAAAGCATTTAAGCAAGAAACTTAATTAATAATTATGTAGTTACCCGATGACGTCTGTAATGGAGAGACTAAACATTATATAGACATCGTTACAATATGATCGGCATTATGATCGATTCGGGTTAATGACACTGCCTGAAAACTGGGCTTATTGGTGACTCGCCCGAATAAACTGGTACGAATCCGGACGAATCGACCATTTTAATTAATATTAGTTTTTCTTGAGGCGATTCGTACGAATTTTGATCGTGTGGACAAATCGACAACTCCAGCAATACGTAGTAGTAAAGTACACTGATGCAAGAAGTGGTTAAGGTAAAATATATAATATATTGAAATAAATAAGATGAAAAATTTATAAATTATTATTCAGATTAAAGGTAGCATAATTAACTTGAAACTGTGAAAATAATACAGTGTGGTGATTTATTCACGTGCAGTCGTGCATCCGTCAAGGGGGCCATTCTACCTGTCATACTGAAAAACTTTCGCTAAGAACATCATAACAAATCGTCAAAAAAAAATGCATCGAAATAATCCTGTTGTATAGATTTGTACCTAACTATTTTCCCCGAGTCGGATATAAGTTTCATAAAGCGAAAGTTGTTTAGTATGACGAGTAAAATCACCCAAAGTTGATATGATTTTAATCACTAATCACCAAGTGATTTTTTTTATCGTTGGTTTATATTAGTACCTTTATTAATGCAACAAAATCAACCAGAAAGTGTTAAAGGACTTTTCCGACATAAAGTACGGCGCACACATACGTGCAATGCTATATTTATCTACACATTTCAGGTACTCCCCGAAATAATATAATATATAAAATAATAATATAATAAGCAAGCGACTTGATAGTTGATGTATTTTCGCTCGGTCATTCGTGATTGATTAGTGAAAACGTGAATACAACAAAATGGCTCTGGTAGGTAACCAGTAAGAACATACACAACCAAACATGTTAAGTGACTGCGACTGCAGCAACACCCAAACGGTTAATGTCAATATAAAGTTGTTGATTTTTTTATTTTTTCATTGATGATTTTTTTTTAATGTTTTTTAAATAATAACCAACTTCCACATAAAAAAACTAGCATATGTAAAATTAAAAAAATCTGACTTAAATCAAATCAATGCGATTTAAATAAAATAAATTCGATTATTTTGATTTTATTGAAAAAGACATGATTTTTATCAACCCTAGAATCACCCCCTTGATAGATGGCTGATTAAAATCATCTCAACCCTGGGATTCTACACGTCATAGCGAAAGTTGATCCGACTCGGGGAAAATAATTACAAATTCCGATACAACAGGACTATTTTTTATATTTGGGCTTTTTTTTTTTTTGACGAGTCGGTTATGAATTTCATAGCGAAAGTTGTTCAGTATGACAGGTAGAATGGTCCCTTGACGGATGCAAGTGAATAAAACGCCACCCTGTATTATTTTCACAGTTTCAAGTTAATTATTCTACCTCTGAATATAATTCATTCATTTTTCATCTTATTTATTTCAATATAATTATTATATTTTACCCTAACTACTTCTGTGCACCAGTGTACTTTACTACTACGTATTGCTGGATTTGTCGATTCGTCCACAAATAAATTGAATTCGTACGAATCGCCTCAAGAAAAACTAATATTTATTAAAAGGGTCGATTCGTCCGGATTCGGACGAGTTAATTCGGGCGAGTCACCAATAAGCCGAAAACTGTATAATACTTACTGTCGAAGTATAGTTTAGTTTGTTTTTACAGTCTTCATTTTCTGCAAAAGAATACGTATACGTAGGTATATAGTTTGCTGGATCCTGAAAGACGTAGAAAACGAAACAGGCATTTTTGTTTTTTTATAAATTTTCATTTAAGTTTTCATAAATTAAAAAACTGTAATCTAGTACGTAGAGGACTCTATTTAGAGACTAATGAATTCTGTGTCTCTTCATTCTAATTTCAAATGATAGGGTTTTTTTTTTCTATCCGTCTCTTTAAACATCGAATGCTAAGCATAGCTACGCATCCTCTTTGCCACAGTAGCATTGTTTTTACTTTTCTAGTGATGTGTTCGGTTGCAGTGTAGTCTGCGAGCAGGTGCAAGATTGGCGCGCGGCCGGCGTGCGTCCATCCTTTATGCTATTATGTGACGGGACAAGCTGCTCGGCCATAGAGCACGATGGGCACATGTCAGTCTACAGGATGCTTCTGTTTACTATCCACGCTTGTAACGTTAAACATTAAATTATAATGACATGAAAGATCATGAAAGTCATGTCCTTTTCGAAATAAAATGCGAATTTGACGTAGGTACCCAGTTTCTTAATTATTTATAAGTAGGTAATGAAAACTGTGTATACCGAGATTCGAGAATCTGGTTAAAGAAAATTATTTCTCAATAAGAAATTACAAGGATTTCACTTACTTGAGAACGTTTTTAGAACTTAAAATATTATATTTTATACGCACAAACTAAACAGGTAGGTATTCATACAAATCATTAATTTGCTAATAACATTTCATTTCGTACGCAAATAACATTAACGAGACACAAAACTTAAAAACTTAAAACTATAAGTACTTAAATCTATCTATAACAAACGTTTTAATTGGGAATTATCTAAGTAGGTACCTACCCAATTTGTTTCAAAATTAAATTAGTTATTAGTTCTTTTCAGTAGATAGTCTTGAAGAGAACTTGAAGGACATTGTCAGATGTTATTGAATATAAATTGTAATGTAAGAGAATAATAATTAAAACACGACAAATATTTTACACCTGTGAATTTTTAATCGACCTCAACTTCTAACAAAGTGTCCATTATTGTGATTATTATTTGCGTATCGAAGCTATTTTGTGCTACCTACGTCATAATGTAGGTACACTTGAGACAATATTGTGTTTATAAATAGCACATTTGTTTTAAGTTGTGTTAACAAACCTTACGTGTTACATTTATAATTTTTAAATATAACCTTTCAAAATTTATTGAAAAACACGTGTTCTGTGACGCCCGTGACGTCTAAAGTCTGCCTCAGGCTTTTTCATTTTTATCATTTTTTGTAATATTTTGTTGTATCAGGTTAATGAATAACATGCGTTTGAAAGAAATCACAGTTTAAAATAAATCACAGGTTTTAATTGTGTTTTAATTGTAATGAATGGATAAGTTAATGCCAGTGAAAAAACCACATGCTGTACAAACGTGTATCAGAATTCTGTACAAATAGACGATTATATTTTTTTGTGCACACCGCTGCTGTATCGGGGCTATGGGCCGTATTCAGGGGCACAATCCTGAGCACTCTTTGGGGTCACTTTTTGGAGATTATTGCGCATTGTGGCCCGAAGTCGAAAAAGGTGGACAAAGAGCGAAGAGCTGTTGACTGACCGACCGTTTCTGAACAACGGATAACGTAACGGCGGATTACAATTTGGGGCTCGGTTACATCTTGATTCTGGTTTCGTGTCGAGTGCCTGGAAGATGTGCAGCACAGATAAAGATCTACAGATGAAGATATTTTATTACTCGTAAAATTGCTTTTAGATTATCTCTTGAAATAAAAAATTGAAGGCTCAATTACGTAGGCGATTTGAATTTACGCACACAACTATTGTAACAGCTGGCAGTTTTTTTGGATTTAATGTTTAATAAGTAAATCAACTTTTGAAAGGGACATTTTTCATGAATCACTGCGGATTAATGTGTCTTTCAATCCGCATTACCTACCAATTTTTTATTTTATTTTATTTAAGTAAGTACATAATATTGCAGCAATTAATCCTTGGTAAACCGCAGTGGTGGCCCAGTTGTAGCGAATGCAGGCAGCCGCTTTACTTTGTGTAAAGTAAATAATATCATCACCACTGCTCTCAAAACTGTGAAAGCAAACATCGTGAGGAAACCGGCATGCCCTAGAACCAAAAATTCGAAGGCATGTGACATCTACCAACCCGCACTGGGCCCGCGTGGTGGATTACAGCCAACTCTCTCTCGAAGACAGAAAGCCTGTGTCCCAGCAGTGGGAACATTATGGGCTGCATTGCGTTTCCCTAAGAAAACATAACACATTTGTCTCTCTTTCTATTTTGTTCTCTTGCTGGGGAGGTTTATCCCCCCACCTAGGTTTCTCAACCTATACCCTGGCTGGCAAGCGCTACGTCGAAATTTGTCGCAGTAACAAAATTAGGGCATTCCGACAGTCATGATTCCGCTTTCATTTAACTATATTACGGCATGTAGTTATATCCCTAGGGATATAACTATATCTCGGCTATAACCATCTTACTGCGAGTGCGACACATACACGCTCACACGCATACATTTACAACAATTTACAATCAAACTACACCTCACGAAGTGCTTAGTGAGGTCACAGATTAATACAGATGGGACACTCCGCAGTTTAGGTATGAAGCTACAAGTACCCGGCGGGCTCGTCTCACTGTGCCTATTAGTAGGGCTGCCGCACGCCGTTTGTCGCAAGATATTAAAACTAATAATACTAAAATGAAGTCAGCAGTTTTTTGCATCCCATTTGGCTGCTTATACATATAATAATAAGGATCTGAACCTCAGGTTTTTCTCACTTTCAAAGGACACGAAAAGGTAAAGAAATGCACGTCTACCTTTAAGTAATTAGTAATGACCTATGAATAGCAATTAATGTAAACGTTTGGTAGGTAGTATAGGTACCAAACGTTTACATTAATTGTAATTCTTATATAAGGCACACGTATTTACGTAGTTCTTAAGCATTAATTATTATTATTATTATACTTAGTACAGTTAGGTACTTACAAGTTATGTTTACAAGGTCTGTACCCTAATTACGTAATGCACGATCAATTTTAAATTGAAATAAATTGAAACAAATTGCTAATCCATTGCATCATAAGTTCGAAAAAAAAAACTGCTCAATTTTTTTTGTCGAACTTATGAAGCAATGGACTAGCAATCTTTTTCAATTCATTTCAATTTAAAATTGATCGTGCATTACGTAAGTAGGGGGCAGGTTCTGGCTTCGATAAGTATAGGTAGGAAAGTACATAATTAAATAATATTTTTGTTTGGTGGTATCCGTGGTAGTTACACCACGGACTTAGTGTAATCATAACTAAATATTATGTACTTAGTAAATTTTGTATTATGTAGACAACAGGGTATTCGTACATACTTTTTTATTTGCCCCGTTACGTAGGTACATATTAATAAATAATGGAGACTAAACAAATTAAAGTACCGACGTACTTTCATTTGTTTAGTCTCCATTTACCGCAGGCGGCAGCAGCAGGTGACGTGACGCCACCGCGACACTCTGGTGTCTATTGTATTTTTAAGAAATCTAATCGCATTTTTATGAAGTCGCCTGCGGTCGGTTACGGATTGCGGGATTGGTGGTACATTTTAAAATATAATAGACCAAGAGCTGATACCTACTTAATTATCTAATTATTCTTTAAAAGATGACAACCCTGACGTGGTCAGAAGGTATAAGAGTTACGCGATAGAAAGAGAGGCAATTTGTAGGTGAATATAACTGTAGGTAATTAGCGTTGTGCGATCTGAATCGCACTTTATTGTGTCGTAGCAAGAATCGTTTTTTATTTAAATGTTTTTGCGGAGAGTCCCATCTGTAATAATCTGTGGTGAGGTGTAGTTTGATTGTAAATGGTTAATGAATGGTAATATTTTCGGCCAGTCTATCCATCGTGAAAAGTAGGTTGGAGTCTCATTTCCCACGAAATATTCTGACTTTTCTAATACTCACACCTCAATTGGTCCAAATTCCGATACAGTTTTTTGATCCTTATAAGCATCAAAAAAAGTTTTGGTGAAAATTGACAATTTTCTTGTTGACCGTACATGTTTTTTAAAGTCTTTGAATGCAGAATCAAAATGTCTCAAAAAGTTAAGGACAGGCTATGGGTATGGTTTGGTACCTCCGGTTTTTTTTTCGGATAACTTCATTTCTGATCTTTTAGCCTTCAAAGAAACTCCGAGCATAGCCCGCTCCACAGCGCGAGAATGAGTGTTTTTTAAACGAAAAACAAAGATATAAAATGCAGAAATCAGAAATTACAATTTATTTGTGTTTTATAGTGGCTTTTTTGTGTGTGTTGTAACCAAGTATTGGTAACCAAGCCAAATAATTTGTAAATAAATATTAAGAGCGGGTTCATAACTAACGACGGTTAAAAAAAAAGATTAGTGATTATGATTACTTAACGATCAACCAGAAAGAAACATATTTGAGGTTGTACGTCAAGTTTTTTAATTACACATATAATTGGGTTAAAAGATTACTACACACACTTAATGCTGGATTTCTCTTTTTTTGATTCATTAGTAAATTGTGCATGTGCTTAGTGTACGCATAACTTGTGTATTATGCAATAAAGGTGCTTTTCCTAATCACCTTTTTAACCAGTGTGAACAGGTTAAAAAGGTACTACGTAGGTACAATGTTATTTATTCGAGATGGTATTTTACCATTAAAAATTCAAAAGTCAAACTAGGCTGAGAATCAGCACTTTTCGAACGTCAAAATTACATACGACAGTCCCCAAAAAACGCCCGCCCTTCACCACTTCTTAGTGCTTTAGCTGGGCAGAAGAAGTGGCGCTACAAACTCCCCAGCAGCACAGCTGTCTGTTCAGTTTGAAAAAATTTGATACTATACTATAGTATGCAAATAATTTCCATTTATTATAATTTATCAACATCTGCCTAGCCTTTTCTCAACTATGTTGGGGTCGGCTTCTAGTCTAACCAGATGCAGTCGAATACCAGTATTTCACATGGAACGGCTGTCTACCCGTCCGCCAAGACTAAAAGAGTGTGATGCGTCTTTCTCCAGTCTTACGGAGTACTTTGCTGTCCGATTTTTTTTACCCGATTACGGCAAAGCCTAGGGAGGGTTAATAATAGGACTAAGTGTAAAGTGTATATTTAGGTAAATACATAATTCCCTTTCGACACGGTTTTTATGGATCAAAATGGTAAAAACTCCCCCTTATTTTTTAACGTAGGTAATCTTAATTACCCGTATTTTTACAAAGGGAAGTTTTTTTACACCACAGAGATTAGTGTTGACGGAAGTAGGGGCGCGGTTCAAAAAAGTATATTATCTCCCCTTACATAGATATTTTTTACGGGTGTCGGTAAAAAACTGGTGTAATGTCGGCACCACAAGTTTATGGTGGTATCGTAGTAGGAGAGCGATAATGCCACCCAGAAAATATTAATGGGGGTCATAAAGCTAAGTATTAGTCAGATTGAAGGTAAGTATTTACTGTATTTCGTTCTTAACATAATAATTAGATAATTAATTAAATAACCAAGCAGATTTTTGTTTGGATGACGAGCTACTTTTAAAAGAAATTGTATGAAAATGCAAAAGTAATTTACGCAGAAAAAATGCAGAATAACATAAAAAATGGCAATTCTTTCTTTAAAATAAGCGACATCTAGACGCTTAAAACCTAAAACATAAAAAAATAACAACTCTTTATCATGTCATTATCCACAATATCCACCAACTAATGGCCTAAAAAAGCTCCTTAATACAACAAAAAAAAACTCAAAATAACACACGCCAATAGTTATCATAATCACCCTCGTTTTAAAAAACAACTTAAAAAACCACAACAACAGCACAAGCCTCTAATCACGTCATCAAATTACAATTACACGCGTGCTGGTTTTTTTTCTACAAAAAATAGAAAAAACCGCGCAGGGAACTATCACACCTCATACAGGGGTGCGTTTAAAAAGTTATAAATAAACAATTGAGCGTTTTTTGACGTTCGCGTGCGCGTTTTTAACCGCGGGGCGTAAATGTCAAGTGAGCACGCTTCCGGTATTGTGTGCGACCCTCTTTAATTTGGAAGTTCTTTGGGGTCACGGCTTTGCTTGTTACGGTAAGAAAGATGTGTGTTTAGTTGACAGTTTTTAATATTAGATAGGATTTAGTGATCGACGTATGACTATTTTTGTGCTTAAATAAAGATTTGGGAGTTTGATGGTAGTTGGAAATCGTAGAAAACACATGCTTAATAAATCTTTTAAGAATTCAGTATCATGCTAATTTCTTAGACCAAATTTAAAACCAAAATAGCGCTGTCAACAGTGACGTGAGGCCGGTTTCGTAAACATGACGTGTGCACTTAGTGAGGTGTAGTTTGATTGTAAATGGTTTTATATGCGTGTGAGCGTATGCACAGAGCGGAGGTGTAGTTTTGGCACACTTTCACTGTGTTGTTCGCAGCGCTGTCTTGGTTTTTTATTTGTCTGAGGCTATCTTCATTAGCTTTGGTTTTTTTTTGTATTGAAAGAAAACATTGTCTTTTATTGGTCCTTTGAGTCGCATTTTCGTCCAATATACATTATGGCTTATTTAGAATGCCAAAAAAATGTGGCTTAACTCCGACTTTGTACTTAAATATTTCGGCTTCAGTAATGTAGTAAAACGGTGTTTTAAAACAATATTGTCTATAACATAGGCATCGGCAAGGATTGTAACAGGATTATCCAGTTAAAAAAATAAGCTAAGACGTCGGCAAACTTTAATTTGCCCGTAAAACAGTTAAATCCCGTTAATTTAATCCACGTTGGATTTTTTGGCAAAATACCGGTCGGGCACATGAAAGTCTCTGTTTCGTTCGCCGTTATTCCAAATACACGGCCTAACTAAACAAAGTCTTGAAAAATTAATTCCATTGTCCATTAATCAAGTTAAAAGGATTTTCTATCGCAAAAACTGTCCGCTTTTGATGTCCAACCCTTTTTTTATCGATGCCGGTCGCCCGTACCGTTACCTCGACAATATTTAGAACAACCTCTTTGTGTCTTTTCTAAGCTTTTTACGACGGTCCACGACGTCGGGTGCCGTCTATTGTTGTGAGACGTAAAGTAATATATTTGCATATTCAAACATGAATATTTGCATTTTGTTCCCGTAGAACTATTGACGGGTTAACTACATTTTATTTTGTCCACGTCCACTAAATGACAAAGAGTTGAAATAATAAAATGCAAATCAATAGAAAATGGACGGAGTCTTTTACTGTTTCAAGCATTGTTTGGTTTGGACCAGTTGTCGTCTGCTAAGATATTTAATTGTTTTTGGAAGGGGGTACCTATATTCATTTGCTAAAAGCAAACTTCCGTCATTTTTGTGTTTTCTCAATGGTTTGCCAAAGTCTGAATTACTTCAGGAAAACGGAAAAATTACATATTGGAAAGCGAACCAATAAAATTTTCAAACTTACGGTAGACAAGTCATGTGTAGAGACGGTGGACAGTAGAATGATAATAAATATGATATATAGCCCGATTCAAACTTAATGGCGGCTCGGAACATGAGACGAGTCGCTGCGCAGTAACAAATTCACGGGTCAGCGGGGGTGAGGGGTGGGGTACTGCGCAGCGAGCAGCTAACTTCTGAGCCGACATTAACTTTGAATCGAACTATACGTGTGTATAAATAAGCAAGCCAGCCATTGTCTGTCATTTGTAGATCTTTGACAGTCGTTACGGGTAGTTAGAAGCGCAAAAGTCCGACAACCAGTCTTTTTCTTCTTCGTCGTTCCCTCAATGCTGAGGATCACGACCACGTACGACGCGTCTCCAAGCTATGCGGTCTTCTGCAGTGTGGACCGCTTGGTAAATGCTGCCTCCAACAGCCTTCTTGATTGCGTCTGACCATCTTACCGGTGCTCTGCCTTGAGCGCGTTCTTACCAAGG
This sequence comes from Conistra vaccinii, assembly GCA_948150665.1. NCBI lineage: Eukaryota > Metazoa > Arthropoda > Insecta > Lepidoptera > Noctuidae > Conistra > Conistra vaccinii. The sequence continues at coordinate 8,115,550 of OX411317.1, read as the reverse complement.
GCTATCGTGTTACCTAGCAACTAGTATGTGGAGGTTAAATAGGCAGTCGATCCATGTAAAAAGCTGCATCTGGTTAGACTGGAAGCCAACCCCAACATAGTTGGGAAAAGGATAGGCAGATGATGATGTGTGTGCAAGCTGAAGTGGCAATGGGCCGGCCATATTACCTGTAGAACCGATGACCGTTGGGGTAGACGGTCGTGTTCTTAACACTTTCGACTCCACCCATTTTCGTCGAGCTCATACGTCATGCTGCCATACATATTGCATGAGGACCCTCCGGGAGTGTTCCCGGCATTACGTTTGCGCTAAAGTTAACCATCGCGGATGGTCAACGGCATTAGGTTTAAAACCGTGTTATTAAACACTGTAAAACGAAGTGATATTGTGTTTTCTGGGGGTCGTGTCGCTGTACGTAGTTTCTAACCTTTTAATTTTTTGTGAATATTTGTAACCGTGAACAAAATTAAAAAAAAAATCTTAAGTATTTGATTTGAAAACCAACGCATATGCTAATAAATATTGTTAAAATATACTGTGGGTGCTAGGTGCTTCTCGCAAGCTAAAACGTTAAAGATTCTATACTGCACTTTTGTTAGAAGCCACCTGGAATACGCATCTGAAATATGGAGTCCATGCTATTACAAGTATATTGACCGCATTGAGCGCGTACAAAAAAGGTTTATAAAATTTTTATGCTTTCATCAGGGGGTACCGTATCAATCCGATAACTATCTCAGTCTCTGTAAAAAATATCATCTCTTACCTTTGATCAATCGTCGTGAGATCTCTGACTGTATATTTTTGTTGAAGACTGTTCAAAGTGACATAAATTGTTCTGACATTTTGTCAAGTTTCTATTTTAACGTTCCAATCAAATCCAAACGGTTCAATCCACCATTACGGGAGCCATTTGCAACTACTAACTACAGACAAAATTCGTACGTTGTGCGTGTGAGTAGGTACTTTAATAAGGTGTGCAAACAGTTCGACTTGGATCTTTTTAAAACAAGTGTGACGTCGGCAAAAAAGTGTTTAGCAATGAATTTCTTCAAGGCTTGAATTCTTTAGACTTTTTATTTTTTTATTTTTTATTGTATGTTATCATCTTGGTTCTCAAGGTAATTAACCTGCTGCCATTACATTAGTTTTAACTTATTTTAGGGGATGATCCTACCTGCAAATTTTATTTTTTGTAATTATTTTTTTGGCAAATATGGCAGTGTGTATATTTTGTTCCACAGTACTTTTATATCAGACAAGCTCTAGACGTGAAGACCTGTAATTGGCTGTCAGATTATCATACTGTTATTTATCACGTTTGTATTTAGCTGTAAGTCTTCCAAAGTCCTTAAATAAATAAATAAATAAATAAATATACATCCGATTTTATTTTCACGGTTTATAATGCTGAACTTGCTAAGAAAAACCTACATTTAAAATGAGCCCTCCGCGAGGGCTCCCGGCATCCCATATGCGACTAGGTGAACCCTCCAGGAGGGCTGCAGGAGATCGCGGATCAGCAAACAAAAGGTAGGACGCCCTCAGAGTAGGTGGAGCGACGATCTTCGTGAGAGTTGCTGAGAATCGAGCTGAATGGTGTGCAGTTGGAGAGGCCTATGTCCAGCAGTGGACTGCTGTAGACTGATGATGACGATAATGTTAAATTGAAATTAAACCAATCAAATGTAAGGTGCAGAAGTGTGCCTAAAGACTGTGAACTTTATCTACATCAATCTGCCTAGCCTTTTCCCAACTATGTCAGGGTCGGCTTCCAGGCTAACCGGATTCAGCTGAATACCTACCAGTATTTTTTACATATGTAGAGCGACTACCTATCTGACCTCCACCACCTAGAAACTGGGTAATCTGAACTCTACTTACATACGTATAAAGCCCACTACAGACGTAGCTATAATATATAATATAGCAAGACTTTCCATTTTCATAGTAATCTTCGAGTGACTTCTGACGGAGCTATAATAATTATATTTCTAGTAGGCACCAAAAACTACGCAAAAAAAAGCAAAAGCAAAGTATATTAATATAGATTATGGGTCGGCCTTCAAAATAGAAAAGCGGAGAAGTGTGCAACATAATTATGTAGGTGTACTACCTTCTTAGATACCTATATAATATTTAATGTTATACAAAGTTGTCACATTTACTTTGTTTAATCAAGCGAGCGCTCCTTAGAAATGTTCAAGTTTTGTAACAAAATTAAAATACAAGCGTTACATAAAAGGATTAAAATGTGGAGCATATTTCGCGTTCTTCTCTTTAACTGTACAAAGAAGTTTGTGATATGACAAAGGATTTTTTCGCATGGCAGAGATGGATAGCTTATGAAAGATATATTTTTTTGATGTGGCAATCACTGGAATAACATTTAAAAATGGAATGCGCATGTGGCTGTAAAGGGACAGTGCGGGGCAGGTACTCGCGTTTTTGCATTTCCTTTCCTTGCTTTTTACAATAAAAACTTTCTTTTAAATAAATAATCCCGACATCGCTTGACAGGGATTCATCTAAAAATAATAATTTGTTACCAGTTTTTTTAAATCCGTAAATTGTAGGACGTTTGGTCTGTAACTCTGTACATATTATTTACATTTCAATTCAGAGGCATTCCGAAATACATTTATCTTAAACGCTTTGATTATGAAACATCAATTATTTTGTATTTTCTCTGCTAAAAAGATAAACTTGCAACGACTTCAGTCTCCCGTCATGAATGATCAGCATTTTCCTCCAAAACAAAGCTAAGGTTACTCATAAAAGTTCCTCGCACATCGATCCTCGTGTTTCGGAGTAAGTAAAAAGAGGGCTCTCCCTCACTGCGAGGGCGGAGGGCCATAAATTCGGCCAGTCTCATTTGAATTTCCAATCAGTGCATCTATTACTGCTACTAAGACTGGGGCGATAGGGACGGGAGAATATACCTAAAGCTATGTGATGCGAAATACATTTACAGAAAGATTTTTTAGTTGATGTGTAGTGTAATAAAGGTTTCTGTGTTTTGTATCTGGAATACACACGATGGCCGACGCGCAAACTGTAACCATGAATTCAGCACATGATTCTAGACCCCCTAGAAAATTTTCACGTCGTTTTTAGCGCCGGTTAATAAAAAAAAAATGTTGTTTTTTTTTATAACCGGCAAACAAAATCATCACAGGGGTTGTCAGAATCATGTACTGAATTCATGGTTACAGGTTGCACGTTGATGTCCCTGGCACCCTGTAATTGAGCTAGTTGTACTTATGCACAAATTGTTTTCTTGGTGATCGATTTTCCAGTATTCATTTGCACAGAAGAAAACAAAATACCGAAGGAAAAATTGAGATAGTTATAAATCTTTATTGACTTAAGTACCTATGTAATGAACAGCGTGTTTTTAAACCATGTCTCTTGTGCTAGTATGAAATTGTATTTCAGCACCCAGTGTCTCCTCCCCATAAAAATTATCCTATTGACTTAGACCAGACGAAGTCTCTCATCCTGACATTTCCTAGAATGGCAAATGCAATGTCAAGTTGCTTAAGATAGTACTTAGTTTGCATAACTCAAAATAACATCATCACAAAGACCAAGGATTAAAAGTTTTAAAAACTGATAAAATAATTCTCAATTCCGTGATTTCTGATAGATAACACTTTGTTACCTGTCGCTCGGAATAAGTTATGAGTCGATAATATCGAAGTTAAGCAGTTGTTGCACTGTTTTATTGTTAAAAGCGTAATTCCTTAATCCATAGTGGTGAGGCTTTGTGGTGGGTGTCGATTGCGAGATAGATATTGGTTCTTTGGTACGAAACGTGGCGAGAAACTGACGGTTGCCGGTACTACGGGTCGTTGGTTTTCTGGAATGTCTTGACTTGAACTCGATTGTGAAATATGTGGGTAATATGTGGTTTATTTATTTCTTTATTTATTTACTCAGGTAACAAGTCCCAATATACTACTCACAACTACATACAATTAATTAAATTCATTAAAATAGAATAACTGGTACATTACAATTCATTCGATTATTTAAATATAATATGTACATTAAAATTCAAATTCAAAATTCCAAACAGACACAAACTAAAATTACATTAAAACTGAGTAGTCATTCAAGCAAGACATGTTTTAAGTTTTACAATGATCCACTTGAACGACTAAGTGTGAACAAATCCCAGTAACATAGGACATCGGTAGGTATCTTACGACCTTTCCCCTTGTAACTTTTTCTACAACTGGAAAAGGAAGTATTCCAGAAAATTAGAATGATTTTGAAAAGAAACACTGAAGAAAAAGACACTCATCATCCAGCCCTATTTCAATTTGGGGTCAGCGCAGCATGTCGTCTATTTCCATATATCTCTATTAGCCGTCATCTCTGAAGGCATCAACACACTTGCAAAAGACACATTTAAAAGACACTGGCGATATGCGATCGAGAGACTGTCGTACCCATCATCTGTGGACACGAATTAATTTTCTAAAAACATAAAAAAATGGAAGAGCCAACACGTGTCGCGACAAAATAATGCTGTCTTGCACGACACAGATTAAGCAAGTGCCTCGCTTCCTAGAACCGGCAAATCGATTTTTATTCTAATAACATCCATCCCCAACGTATTCGTTCCTCTTGTTTTGGGGATTAGGAACCCGTTTTTATAAGCTTTGTGACAAAAAATATATTTTTGCATGCTGTTCGGACTTTTTTTAGTTATTTTGAATAAGAAGTGATATAAAGGCGCACCTGGCTTGTGGCCACATGATGCGAATGAGGAATTAGGATTATAGGAGTTTCTCGTGGTCTTAAAACAAGGATTAAAAAAGGTTTGTGTTATGATTAAGCATATGAACTAGGTAAAACCTACTAAATATTTGTACCGTCGGGTATAACGTATTACTTAACTTTATAGAAGATGGACAACTCCTTGGTCCTTTAACTTTAATTCCATCATTAATCTGGCTTAGGAACATTCCTAGAAAAATTTCGTCGTCGTCAAGTAGCAGACTTTTCATTGAAGGAAATGACATACATATGATTTTATGTTTTTTTTTAACTAAAATGTTTTAAAAAGCGCGTTTTGATGATACCAAAACATTTAAGTTACAAAAACCTACAAATCAGCAGCTGAGGCGCCTTCTCTTCCCGTTAATTCTCTAAATCAGCATGAAACTTACCGAACTGAAGCTTTATTAGCAAGAAATGAAAAAAAAAACCCTAATCTCAAGTAACGGTGAGTCCTTCAAAGGCATCTGGTACAAATCTTCATACGTTCAATCCACTCCAATCATAGTATCGTTTAACATGGACCGATCCATATGAACAAAAAATCGGACAGTACGAGTGGTCATCAAACAACAGCTGGCTTCTTTGGAAAAAGATAGATTTAAAAGAAAAAAAATAGTCCTTGTGGAAAAAATCGCGCGTTTTGAGGTTACGGAGCGTGCCGCCCCGATGACGCCCCTTATTGCAGTTTTTACTTTGCAATTTTACTTTTACCGAGAAGGCTAGTGGGTTGTGCTGGGCCGGTATGTGGTCAGTGGCCACTCGCCATATGGTCTCTATTAATTTTATATATTAATAATAATATTAAAAAATTATTGTTCAATGTTGTAAAGATCCTCCGAAGTATCGATGTCGAGACTCCTCCGTGTCTCGGAATTGGTCCCGGCTGTCATTCGTGGATCTTTGACAGTCGTTACGATTCGTCAGAAGCCCGAAAGTCTGACACCAGTCTTACCAAGGGGTGTCGTATTACCGTTATTGGGTTTTAGAGGTCAGATAGGCAGTCGCTCCATGTAAAGTACTGGTATTCAGCTGCATCCGGTTAGACTGGAAGCCGACCCCAAGATAGTTGGGAAAAGGCTAGGAAGAAGAAGAGGAGAGATTGTTCAATGTTGTCTGAAAATTCTATCATGTGGATAGGTATTGTTACTCGTGGTAATTTTTTTTGTTCATCTTAAATATAATTATAATTCGCAAAGAAACAATAGGATTATTAAACATATTCATTATGTATGTATTTTAAATTCTTTATGTAACCAATTGGTAGACGATGGTCATTCAGAAAAGATATTCAGTAAATATTATTTTTTGTCTTTAGTGCAGATGTTCAAGCGATTTTCCTCAACCTACTGGCAAAGTTTGTATTGAAAACGGTATTCTGTTTTAATTCTAGAATATAAATTAAATTGTGAAATATGTTCAATTAGCTACAGTTGGTAGGTTGTTAATTAGGCATTAGGTATACGTTTTTGGATACCTTTATCTATCTATTCTATATATTTTTTCTGCTTTTTCAATGGATGGTTTGGAAAGAAAGCGAAACAATTGAGTTTCGTTTTAATTATGAAAAAATAATATAAAATGGAAACACTACGTACCAAAAAAAGTAACATTTAAAGTATCAAATTAATCTTTTCTGTTATAAAACTCGATCAATCACTGAACCAAATTTTTTAAGATTTTATGCGAAAATTGTTAGGGTGTGTGTGAAAAATCACAAATTAGAGGTCGATTGTGAGCTTAAAAGGTATCCATAGAAACTTTGGCGCCGCCTCTTGATAAATGGCTTCGAAGATTAATGGTCTTATTAAATTATATTTTAGGGAGCGGTTTTTTAAAAACATTTTTTTTTAAATAGCCGCTTTTTTATAACTGGCCAGGAATTCAGAATTCAAAATATGCGACACTGGACAGGAATAAAGGACGGTCGAATTCGCGGACAGAGGAATTTCAATGCATACCTACCTACTTCAAAAATTCTGAATGGTACAGTCCGATACGTTACACATAAGTTACCAAAATCCTTTGTACCAAAGGCCCATTATAACGTAGAAGTGCGTTTTACGCAGGTCCTTTAGAGTTTTTTTACGGGTTGCCAGCACCTGCGTGGCACGAACCTGGCAAAAAAGCATCACATTATTCCATCCACACACCGATTCATGAATTTATTGAGAAACCATTTTAGAATAGAAGTCATGTAGAGTTGAATTTTATATTTCGCTGAAGAATATTTGGTTCTTTATTTAAACTGCTGTATAGTTTTGTATAATTAATTAATTAACTCGTTTGTTCTATGTGAGCTTCATGTCTTTTATACATATCTTTTTTTACGGAAAAACAAAAAGCATGGATAAAGACGACAATTTATTTTGTCTGGTTTTTTTTAGTTCAATCGAAATGTCACTATATTTTTCGCAAAGAAAAACACTTACTTAAACGACTTTCATTTTCTTTTTTCCGATACCTATTCGGAAACTAACAGAATTTTCTTTACTCTATGTGTGTGTTTTACATTTACCTATTATGTATACCTATATACCTATAGGTATGTATACATATAGGTAAATGTAAAACACCATCAGTCATCAAAAAACGAATACTTATTTAGTGATCAACTCCACAGAGTTTTGTTCTCATACCACACGTATGGAGTTAAGCCGAATTCTTTTTAAGCGCATTTTTTTCTAAAAACGGTCTTTTCATTGTGAAAAATGCAACATCCGCTGGATTTGGGTCAGGCGACAATATTGTGGGTGACTCGCGATACTTGCAAAGATTATATTGGTAGTGTCTACCCTGACGATTTGCAAGTGTGCAAGTAAAATATGTGCAAGTACCTACCACCTTCTCCACCACCACCATCTATCTAAGAATATTTGATTCTTCAATTCGTGGTCTTTTTCATGAATAAATTCGCATAGTTTTTATTTAAAAATAAGAAAATCGAGTTCGTAGATTTCCCTCCAATTGTATTCTGTTTTTGTAAGTCGGTTTTTGTTACACTATCTGTGTTGTAATCTGTGTTAAAAAGATGAGGTAAGTAAATAATTTGACTGAAAAACTGCGCAAAATACAAAGAATTTGAAAATTGTCACGTTCTGAGTATGAATCACATATCGGAATGTTTTTTTAAATCCGTCACCTGTTTCTTTATAAACATAAAATCCGCATGGCGCGTATGTGCGTAAAGCAATTGTTTTACAAAAAATCTAGGTAGGCCTACGCACGTAACAAATGTTTTTCGGGGACACATGTGTAAGAAAATTTTCCATAGGTACCATACAGCCAGTTTGAAGCTGATATATCGGTTTTTTATTTACTTTAACACTCAGCTATGACGTCAATCTTAAAGATAAGTACAGTACGACACAACTTAGATGTAGCATCGGCAAAATTCGTAAAACTGGTCACCATCCGAACTGAGTGCGCTTTCAAAACCACCAATATTTATTATTGTTTGAGGAAAAAATTATCTTTCGAAAACGCAATAACTTGTAAAGTCTTATAGTCAAATACATTCGTGAAATTGAAATGAATGAATGAAAATTTTCAAATCTATGCTACATCTAAGTTGTGTCGTACTGTAAGTACTTTTTGCGGAGTCAAAGTTTGAATATTGAATATTTTATGATATAGGTAAACGTAAATCCTATGATTATGTTATCTGAAAACGATTATGTAACTATGTACAGCAGAGAGCAGTGGTAACGGCCCCGACTTACGAGTTGTAGCTCGTGGGTTCGAACCCAAGCAGGCGCTTTACTTTGTGTAAATAATTTCATCACCACTGCTCTCAAAACGGTGAAGGAAAACATCGTGAGGAAACCGGCATGTCTTAGAACCAAAAAATTCGAAGACATGTGACATCTACCAACAAGTCAACCAAGTACAAGTATACCTAATGATGTTGATTTGAATTTAACTAGCGTACGTAACAACTACGGTAGTAAAAACCAATAACTGTTAAAACACTAAAGTTATTCGAGCATTTTGGTACAAAACACCGTATAGTACCTAAATTAAGACGTATATAAATAGCTTGTTGATAAGTGTAACCGTTCAGGGAAATGTCGGAAATTCGGAATGGAACCAGTTTACACGTAACTGGCTTGATACTACGATATTTATAAGGTATTAAAAACTTAACTTTAAAAAATGTATAGAGTGGTTTTTTAGACCATCGAACGCAATAAAGGAGGTCAGCAAAAGCCCATACAACTTTGCCCAAACATGGACCTCGAGGTACACGTGCACCAAATTGCACCGACAGCAGACAGCTGTCAACTTCATAATTATATTGTAGTCTTTGGTCAACTTGACAGATTAAAAAGAAGGTAAGGTAGTGCTTGTGCCGATGATAGAGTGCCAAAATGGCGTGCTTTTCATGAATTATAAATTATTTTATTCTCGTCCCCAGGTCACCAGAAGCAAAATCTATAAATGCCATATCATTCAGTGTAGTCTAGTGTATTTTATGCCACTAAGTGTACCTTGGTACTTTTTTGGGCAGATTTTGGTGACATTCTTTCGGGACCAAAATTCAGTGCTATACCAATTGCGTCACGGGTCATGTTATAATGAACACACTGTAAGGTTCCTTTTCGCAGGCACATACGACATACATAAACTCAGAGCTATTTTTTTAACGTAAGAACGATTTTCCACGATTTTCCATACCTATAACTGCCTACTCCTTTATCTCCGTCCACCGATCCGCGTCCAATACGTTCTCAATACATCATGAATTAAGGAAGATAAATTAACATCTCTTCATTCTCATTCATTCTAATTTTAAACTTAAAAACAACCAAGAAACCAAAAATAGCGTCTATGGTAATAGAATAACCAGAGACAAATTCCTAACAGAACCTCCATGTGTTTTCGGCACAAACAATTAAGCATATTACACACCTTCATTACAATTTGATGGGTATTCTGCGGACGTAACACCTAATAAATATTCATGCGCAGTTTTTAGCCGTAACGGTGACATAAAAATAGTATTGTTTCGTAAAAAATAGTCTCTTCATAAATAACAATTAAGTTAGAAACAAAAGAATACGTTATCTGTAAAGTTTCTACTTACGACGGTCCCTTTGTCTGTCACATGTGGGATGTGGGTTACCGTTTGGAAAATAAAAAGTGATATTTTTTCGCAAAAACCGTGATAATTTCTATTATTATTATGCTTATGTGAAAGAAAACAAAGAAAGAGATAGATAAAAACAAGGAAAGAAAAATTAGTAAAACCGAACACAATTTTCATGAAAAAGCTCGTGCGTAATTTCAGTGTTCAACCCGTTCAACTGCATCGTATGCATTTGAAGCGTGTATTTTTTTATTACACGCTTTAAATGCAATGCCAATGCCCTGTCCGAACCGTGAGAGTGTTGTTAAGAATCATACTGAGAGTCTATTTATATGGTAATTTTCTAGAAAAAATAAAAAAAATCGCCTCATTTTAATGTGGAATTTTACCGGGTTGTTAACCATGAGGCGCGGGCGGCCGTCGCGTCGTTTAGCGGGAGTCTACTAGTCAGAACTTAAAATTTCTACCTCTATTTAAAATTTACCAATTTTTTATGGAATTTGGATAATTTTGGTACTAAAAACTTAAATTTTAAATAGCAATAACTTTTTTATTTTCAATAATAATAAGTTTTTTTTTTATTACTTTTTGGTAATGTTGTTGCAGTACCTGTGTGCCCTTTTCAGATCGGACAGGGTTTTTGTAACACATTGTATAGCTTTATTGACTAGTATAGAATAACTAGCTTTAGCCCGCGATTTCATCCACGTGAAATTTCTTGTTCTCCCGACTCACATCGTCGCATAGCATCTCCTGCCGGCGCTATTATATTACTTCGTTTTCGCTTTACGTTCTTACTTACTTTTTACTCGGCCCCTAGGGTAATGTTAAAAGACTGCTATCAAATCAATCAATCTTCCTAGCCTTTTTCCCAACTATCTTGGGGTCGGCTTCCAGTCTAACCGGATGCAGCTGAATACCAGTATTTTACATGGAGCGACTGCCTATCTGACCTCCACAACCCAGTAACTGGGTAATACGATACCCCTTGGTAAGACTGGTGTCAGACTTTCGGGCTTCTGACGACTCGTAACGACTGTCAAAGATCCACAAATGACAGCCGGGACCAACGGCTTAACGTGCTTTCCGAGGCACGGAGGAGTCTCGGTATGTAAAGATGGTCACCCATCCACTGACCAACCCCGGCAAGCGTAGCTTAACCTGATGGATTACCTGTGCGGCTTGTTATTACTTAGCCACGAGCTCCTCCTAAAAGACTGCTATCAAATGCAAAAATAAATTTTCAAATCCGACTGGTAATTCCAAAGATTAGCGCGTTCAAGCGAAAAAACAAAAAAAAACTCTTCGGCTTTACCATATTATTACACACATACACATAACATAACATCACGCCAGTGTTCCCCGAAGGGTTCGGCAGAGGTGTACCTATAGTACACCTACATTTCGCCAGTTATGTTTAAGTCCCATGTAATAGAGGCGAGATTTGCCATGAACCGGGCACAAATCCAGACTCCGGGCTGCTACTAATAAAATTCTGTTGGTAAAACCCAATAACACTTTGCCCGACCTGGGAATCAAACCCAGGACTTCATGCTCAGCAGTAGCGCTTGCGACCACTAGACCAACGAGGCAGTATTTATATTATATCATATAAGTATAGATAATAGCTTAGGGAGGTGCTTGTGGCTAAGTAGTAACAGCCGCACGGGTCGATCGGTCAGGTTAAGCTACGCTTGCCGAGGTTGGTCTGTGGATGGGTGACCCTGACCATCTTTGCAAACCAAGACCCCTCCGTGCCTCAGAAAGCACGTTAAGCCGTTGGTCCCGCTGTCATTTGTAGATCTTTGACAATCGTTACGGGTAAGTATTTTGGAGCCCAAAAGTCTGACCGCCAGTCTTACCAAGGTGTATCGTGTTATCTAATAACTAGGTTATGGAGGTCAGATAGGCAGTCGCTGCATGTAAAATACTGGTATTCCGCTGCATCCGGTTAAACTTGTGTCTGGAAGCCGACCCCAACATAGTTGGGAATCAAAAGGCTAGGCAGATGATGAAGTATATATATTATATAATAGCTTAGATATCTCGGAATCATCTAGCATAGAGTTACTAGGTGTGGTGACATTCTGTTCAACCGAGGTCGACTATCATCTTTTGCTCACCCCTTTTCCCAACTATGTTGGGGTCGGTTTCCAGTTTAACCGGGTGCAGCTGAGTACCATTTTTTTTATGGAGCGATTGCCTTTCTGACCTCCATAACCCTGTTACTGGGTAACACTCGTAAGACAGTTGTCAGACTTTCGGGTTTATAACGACTGTCTAAGATCTACAAATGACAGCCGTGACCAAAGTGCTATCCGAGGCACGGAGGGGTTTTGGTATGTAAAGTTGGTCACCCATCCACGGACCAACCGCGGGAAGCGTAGCTTAACCTGATTGATAGACCCGTGCGGCTGTTATTACTACGCCACAAGCCCTTCGAGGTCGATAAGATGAATGATTAATGCATGGCAAACGCTGTAAAACAGTGACACGTAGGTAAGTATTCCTAAAATAAAAATGCAATGAACTTAACCTAGTACCTACCTCATTAAATTATAATAACTTATTAAAACAATAATGATGTTTTTCCTTCATGAGACACGTGAGCTCAGTTTAGTATCGACACGAGATATTTTCGTATTTTGTACCCATTGTTAAAAAGTCATATTATTATATTATGTTATATGTAAAAATAACTTATTGTATGAGCTGTTTGTCTGATAATGTGTTTTGTTATTTTATTGTTTTATAAAAGTTATAAAAACTAAAACTCAACTACGACAAAAAAGTCAACTAAAAAGGTTTAAAACAAGACATCACGGACCGTCAAAGTCAGTCACGTGTGCGTTGAGGGAACGGATGAACATACATACATAGCGGTCAAAATCATAACCTTCCTTTTTGCTTCGTCGGGTAAAAAGACTGACTGACTACTAATAATTCACTTAAAATGGCGCCTGAAAGACCAAGACGAAAACGTAAGAGTTAATATTTACTTCAATCAATCTGTCTATCTTTTCCCAACTACACACATCAAAAGTGTCTAGGGATCAACATATATTTTTGCAATAACTTTTCTCCTGATTGATATTAATTAAAATTTTCTTTAAGGATTCATCAAATAAAGTGTTTTCGTTTGTCACAGTAACGATAAACCAAGTCACCTTTGCATTAATAAAGAAATTTGCCATTTTCCTAATAAAGGGATTTTTGACATTTGAACCACTAACATTAAAGTTCGAAAAAAAGACTGAAATAACAGTTTTCTTTAAAATTTTATTGGGTAACTTAAACAATTAATAATCCGTGTTTCTACCGCGAACACTAACAACACAAGAACATCGGTTTGGCATACTCAAAATGAGTTCATCCAAATCACGCTGTGGAATGGCCGCCCATGTTCGTTGCAACAACAAAAAAAGGTCTTCTTGCGACTGGATACCCTCCATATTCGGCAGAGCTCTTCTCTGTAGCATATCCCATGCATGCTCAATCGGGTTCAAGTCTGGCGACTGAGCAGGCCAGGGCAGGACATTGATGTTAGCTGCGGCGAGAGTCTGTCTTACAACTCTTGCGGTGTGCGGTCGTGCATTATCATGCATTAACTGAAATAAGGGACCGATTTGCACTTGTAGAGGAACGATGACGTCTGATACAATCGTCTCAGCATAAATTTGAGCGTTGAGGTTGCCTCTAATCCAAATCAACTCAGTTCTTCCGCCGATCCAAATACCCGCCCATACCATGATGGTTCCACCACTATAAGGATGGACTTCCTGGCAGGATTTTAATCGCTGTTGGCGTCCAGGGGTTCTCCAGTGTCGTATACGTCTTGTATCCGGTCTCATACCAAAACGAGACTCATCAGAAAAGCACACGAAACGCCATTGTTCTTCTGCCCAATTTCTGTGTTCAAGAGCCCATTGATATCGAATCCTACGATTGTGCATTGCTATAGGTGGTACCCGTAGCGGTCTTCGGGAATGAAGGTTCACTTCATGCAAGCGGTTTCTGACTGTTTGGTCGCTAATTAAGTTCCCTGAAGAGTGATGAAGCCTCACGGCTAACATCATGGCGGTTATTGTTGGAGCTCTTCGAGCTAAGATTTGAATGTATCGGTCTTGTCTCCGTGTGGTGCAGCGATACCGTCCTCCATGGCGCTCAGCCACGGTACCAGTGCTTCGGTAACGTGTCCAAAGTCGACTGATAACACTCTGACTTGTATTCAGAGCTAAAGCCACAGTACGTTGCCGGGAACCAGCTTCTATCATTCCCACGGCTCTGAGCATTTCTTCCCTGCTTAAATGACGTCGCTGCTCCATAATAACGTTGGTTTTAATCAGTAGTAGGGAAACAGTAGCACTAATAATGTCTTCAATGCGTTGTATGTTTTTATAGGGAAAATATTGACAGCTGATTTTCATCTTTTACTCGAATTTGATTCACAGTTCTTGATTCAAATTATGAAATGCACCAAAAAGGATCCATATAAATTTATAAAATCATAAATTTATTACAAAGCCACATCTCAATCTCAAGAAATCCGCATAAAAATGCTTGATCCCTAGACACTTTTGATGTGTGTATGTTGAGGTCAACCTTTAGTCTAACCGATTGCAGATGAATACCAGTATTTTTACATTGAGCGACTGCCTATCTGACCTCCACAACCTAGTTACCGGGTAATACGATACCCCTTGGTAAGACTGGTTGTCAAACTTTCGGGGCTTCGATTGACTACACGTAACGACTGTCAAATATCAACAAATGACAGCAGTATGACTTAGTATTAGGCTGTCTGTCCACCAGAGCGGAGAGGAGAGGAGAGGAGCGAAGATGTGACAATATTAACCAATAGAATCGCACCTCTGGAGCGGAGTTTAGATTCTATTGGTTAATATTGGCACATCTCCACTCGTCTCCTCTCCTCTCCGCTCCAGTGGACAGGCAGCCTTTGCTACCACTGAAGTTCGGCGGAAAATTATTATGGAACTATATTTTTTTAAATGCAATTTGATGCAATGACATAAGTTGACACAGGCGCCGCATCTCTATTTCCTTACATTTGAAAGAATTTCAACAGATTTTAGAAATAATATTTAGGTGGGTAATAATTTCGGGTTTTGTAGAAAGCACAACTTATGACACTTGCTCATAAGGAGAGCTTTAAAAAGATCGGTTAGCGGAGTTCGCTTCCCGTATGCAGAAAATAATTATCTATTTGTAAGAGTTTTATTGTTAACGATGAAATAATTATTCATACATATCTATAATTTATTAATGCATATTTTGATTGCATCATTATTTCTTGGTCGCGTGCCATTATCGTGTTGATATCGTCTGCATATTTTTTGTTTTAGTCGCAATTTATCCTTTTTGTGTTTTATTTATTTTCCCTACATACTGAACTATTTTTTCTGTATAATGTACAAGTACGTCTTACCTGTATTTAGATAAGTACACGCGAAATCAAGATAGAGAACCGTAAAAAAGAACCGTTAAAAGAACCATTTTTATTATTGTGATTTATATTGTGTATGTGTATCCTTTGTTGGAGGTCCTAATAAATAAATAAATAAATAAATAGAGACATAGATTGTGGGTTAATGTTTTGTATGTATTTAAGTAGTTGGTAGGTAAGTCTTTATAAGATAACAGCTTCCGCCAGCGGCTTCGCCCGCGTGAAGTCTTTATAAATTGTAGTCTTTGTTACTTAGTGATAATATTGCATTTTAAAGGTGAAAAAAAAAACATTACAAATATTTTTGAGTTTATTAATTAAGAACAAAAATACAAATCTTTTCTTTATAATTATTAGTGTAGATAATTAAATAAATCAATTACATTTATAGAAGCGCTTGACTGTTCGTACTAATCAATATCTATACTTTATATTAAAAGAGGTAAAATTTTTTTTGTTAGTATTTTTGTTTGTTTGTTTGTATTTAAAGGGTAATCTTCGCAAGAACCAGTCGAACTTGAAAAATTACTTTTGCATTGGATAGCCCAATTCTCGAGGAAGGTTATAGGCTATCTAACTTCAAACGACGACCTTTAGGAGCCAAGCAAAAAGAAAAAAGTCTGAAAGAACGCTAAGCGAAAACGAAGTAATAGCGCGGGCGGGCTGTGATGCGACGCGGTGGGTCGGGGGCCGAAATTTCACGTGGACGAAGTCGCGGGCTGAAGCTAGTAAAATATATTGTTGGCATCTAATAATTCAGGACAAGTCCTGTGCTTCTCAAATCCAGCGGATTCTTGCGACCTTCACCCGGCTTAGGTCATCGGTCCACCTTGTGGGGCTTACCCACGCTGCGCCTTCAAAAAACATAACTTAGTTACCTAGATAGGTATCTTCTGTGTAAATAAAACTTTGATTTTATTCCCCAACAGCTGCATCGCGCGGTTTCACCCGCATAAGACTCGATCCCATGGGAATATCGGGATAAAAAGTGTCCTATGTCCTTCTCCAGGTCATGGTCTACCCATATGTCAAATTTCATCCAAATCTGTTCATCCGTTTTAGCGTGAAAGCGTAACATACAAACAAACTCACTTTCGCAATTATAACAAAACTAGGTGCGCCCCGCGGTTTCACCCGCATAAGTCTCGATCACGTAGGAATACCGGGATAAAAAGTATCTTATGTCTTATTCCAGATCATGCTTTACTCATGTGCCAAATTTCATCCAAATCTGTTCAGCCGTTTTAGCTTGAAAGTGTAACAAACATACAAACTCACTTTCGCATTTATAATATTGTTAGGATTAGGTTTTTTAATAAAGGAATCCTTTTTTAGCCTGATAATTAGTTGGTCCATTTGACAATGAAAGGAAAAACGATCGACATGGGAAGCTGTCACAATCCTTCCTGTAATTAAGCATATAGGGTAAAATATGATATTGATTGTAATTATCTATGACTCGTTGATAGCGAGGATACAATATCAGTTTTCCATACCACACTTTTTTACCCCAGTCTAATAGGAGGGTAATGTTTTTTTTATAATCTACACTAATATTAAAAATATATTTCTTCTATTTTTGTTTATAATGAATAAACTCAAAACTACTGGACCGATTTCAAAAAATCTTTCACCAGTAGAATGCTATATTATCACTGAGTGACATAGGCTATCATTTATAAAGATATCACGCGGGCGAAGCCGCTGGCGGAAGGTAGTTAGTAGGTACTTCCTTCCCCATGCTTTTGTCTCAACTTTTTAGAGAAGTTTCGGATGGTAAAAGATGATAGGTGTGCCTGAGTGTAATGCAATGAAATGAAATGATATAAAGAAATGAAATTGTTTATTATTCTGTAAATACTATTTAGTTATTTACAGAATAAACAGCATCTAGCTTATTTTTAATACTCATTATCACTCTCATTCAATATCACTTGTTTTTATAATCTTAGAGTAGTCACTCTGAGAAGAAAGGCCGCAACAAACTCAGAGGTCGCAGTCTCTTTTAAAGTCCAGACCTCTGACCACTTTTTGTTGGTCTGAGGTCCAGACATAATCTTGGTCAGGCCATATGAGGACCATGTAGATTAGTATCTGAAATGGTATTTTGATATATAGCGTAGTGCCTACTCTATATTAAAAACAATAAAAAAATTAATATAGAAAACTATTATAGAAAATTTATAGGTATTGTCGAATTAAGTCATGTCTTCAGTCTGCAGCACAAACAGACGGAGAATTTGAATGTCACTTTAATAAATATTAGTTTCCAAATAAAAATTGGAACAATGTTTTCTTCTGACAAGGTAAGTAGGTAAGAAGGTGTTTAGAATACCTGATAATTAATTATATTTCTGTAAGAAGGTTTGTACAGACACTTTTACACGTCATTTCCTATTTTAAAAACTAGACTAGGTCGCTGTTTCCTATCTGACTGAATAGCCTAGCTACTGTAGTCTGTCCTAAGTTGCTGAGTGAAAAGCACAGTCTATTGAATCCCTTTTATCGCGACAAACATCCGTGAAATACTTGATTTGTTTATATTCCCAAGCAGATTAAGTGATATAAAAACCCTTCGTCACCGCTATGAATTTATAAACACTTGAAACTAACACAAACTCTTTAATGAGAGGAATTTATATTGATCTAAATAACTGATAGATAATATTAATAAATCTCTGCCTAGCCTTTTCCAACTATGTTGGGGTCGGCTTTTGATAATTAGACTTATTGCCTACTTTTGTAGCTATCGAACGAAACCACTATTATATCTGTAGGACGTCTATATCGGTATATATTGCAAAATAAATTAAACAACTGTAAGAGTAAAAAAAAAACAGTCGTGGCAAAATGCCGTATTATGGTGGATTGGTAAATAAAATTGATTTTATTACTTCACCTTAACGGGTCGGACACCGGTGACCAGACACACTGTATATGACGACACCTTTCTGATTCATGTTGTATAAGAGTACTTAGGGACGAGGCTTTTGGATACTTTGTATGTGTGTATTCAAGGGCGGATCCAGGATTTTATTTCTGGGAAGGGCACATGTGCCAAACAGTTAAGTGTCTCCCATATCTAGTAATACACTATGCTATTTTTGGGATTCATTCTTTATCAATGACATATAAGAATGACTACAAAAAAAAAGCTCTATCCAACGGAGGCTCTAGGCCGGTGCATTGTTCGCTTAACAGACTTCTGAGCCCGAGTATGAACTGACTGCAACACTTTGAGCCTAGTAGTTACGCCACTGCTGCTGAAGAAATACTAGGTACTACTTCAGCGTTCATCACTAATGTCTTGATGAATATGCATTCAGGCCAGTCCATTCAAACGATTCGATTTTATTTTACTTAAACCGTTTGGATCTGCCCTTGTGTGTATTTTATGTATTATTTTTGTAATGGGTGTTTTAATTGTGCCAAATAAAATAAAAAATCTTTCTTTCCTTCTAGTAGGTACTGAGTTGGCAAGGAAGAAGTCATGCTATGTCCTAAAAAATTGGGAAAATGGCAGAAAGGTGACGATGATGAAGTATAGAACAAATTAAACAAAGAGGATTAAGATAAAACTTCCAATTTTATTATGTATCCAGCACACAAAATTATTCAACAACAATTTACACTCGATGTTTCATAGTTTACTTCGTTTTCTTACTGATAATTTTTCGGAAAACTGTACCTACAGATCAACAATAATTACGGAATAAAAATAGTGTTCTTTTTGCATCTATTTATTGAGGTCCACTTAGTCATGAAACCTTGAAGATGTTTCGGATCAAAGACTTCGGGAACATGCTTTTCAGTTATTTTTTTCGTAGACGGATATTTTTAAATTGAATCAAAAGAATTTTGTTTATCAAGAAAGGTCAAATTGCAAAATACGTTTTAACCAAATTACATAATATTGAAATGAATATGTGACAATACACCAAATTACGACTCCCATACAAACTACATACACAATAAGGATAAATAAATAAAATAAAATCTTTCTTCGTACATTATAAATACACTCTGATTTAATTATAATTTACATTAAATTGTTATTGTTATTTTTTTATGTTTAACACTAGTTTAACACTATATTATGACTAATAGGTAACTTCACCGTTGTGTTTAATAATGTACAGAATGATAAACTTAATGTTTTTCTATATGTAACACTTCATAAATAAAGAGCCAGTTATTTTTAGACTTAAATTAAAACAACAATAGCTTGTTATTTAAAGCTAAGGTTAAAAATATTATTCATGTTTTCAAGAAACCTTTCCTGTAATTACGAAACTGTTACATTTAGATAAAAATATTAGAGAAACTAGGTCTTACTAATAGTAATTTTCTGACTTACCGTATTTTAGTAAGTCCTATTGACTCCAATACCTTGTAACTAATAACTAAACTAAACTAAAACGCGAATTATGAACTGTTTTGTACTTAATCGAGAGATACAGTCTTGTTTATACATTGGTCACTCGTAACTACTGCTTCTAAATCTACTCCAACACAGGGTAACATACAACCTTATTACATAATTATAACTATGACTAAAACGTGTGGGTAAGCATAAATATATTTATTTACATTTTAAGAGAAATCAAATATAAAGTTAAACACGATTTCAACAAGTTTGGTAGAGTCAAAAGTGAATCGTGAAAAGATCATAGAAAACCTTCTCCGATTAACTTTTGCTGCAATTACAGATACAATACAAAGTCTTTGGCCTTAATAAAAATACTCTACAATAATTTACTTGTCTCTAACACGAAGCCTCAACTACAAGCGTCGCCTGCCACACATGAGACCTAGGCGTGCTGCGCTCTGCCCAGGTGGATGAAGAACGCCACGCGGTCCGCGCTGCGCTCCCCACACTTGTTACACATAAACGGATCATTGTAACCATGGAAACCCATGTGGATAGTGTGCATTGTTAGATCTCCGAACGTAATGTCGCAGTACTGACAAGAATACGCCTGTGCGGTGGCAGGAGCTTCGACGGAACCTTCCGACTCTGAATCGGATATTTCCATATCTCTAATCTTCTCATCCTCGTGCTGAAGTCGCAACGCTGCTGGTTGTAGTTTGAAGGCGCGACCTTTCCGTCTGTTTTTAAGGGCGGTGGTTGGAGTCACAGGCGTCGCTCGCTCTGTGCTAGGAGGTGGCGTACCTGCTTCGCTGGTCTTGGCGTTCGTGAGGTCGAGCGCGTCATTGTCCGCCGCCGCAGGCACCTCTCGAGGAGTGGTTGGTGTTTGTGGCAAACTCGCAGGTGACTTAGCAGGAGGTGACGTCGTGCCACTGTTGAGAGGCCTCTCCGTGTACGCAAGACGCTGGTGGAGTAGCGAAGGCGGAGGAGAAAGCGTTTGACTTTTCTCAGACATTTCAGGTAGTTTGGGTGATGTGCGGTGTTCATAGTTATTGTTCGGAGGGAATAAGAATGAGTGAGGTAGGAGTGGCGGGAGGTATGGGAGGTTGACGGGAAAGTGGTTACCAAAGATTGGGTGCGGCGGTGGGGGTGGTTGCGGTTGGTTGTTGTTGTTCATCGGCGATGGGTGATCAAACATCTTAGACAGCGGCTTTTGCTTCGGTCCGCGCCGAGTTCCGTACACATCGATGATCGGCAACGGGTTAGGTGTACCGTCGGGATTCAGTACCATTGCGGGGTTGTGTTGGTACTTGCGCAAGTGCAGCTTCAGAGAGTGGCAGTACTTGGTCGCGTAGTTGCAGTCTGAACAGCGGTATTGGTACACGTTCGAGTGAGACTTCAAGTGAGAGTTGAGCATCGACTTGTTGACGCACGAGTATGAGCACTGCGTGCACTGGAATGGCTTGGAACCTAGGTGATTCCTCATGTGGTATTCAAGATGGTGCTTGTACTCAGTTACAAACGGGCACTTTCTACAACATAACATCTTCTCAGGTTTGATGTGTTCTTTGCTATGTTCCCAAAAGCTTAGTTTGGTTACGGCAACAAACTCGCATTGCTTGCACTTGAATGTTTTAACTTTGCCGTGCGAGTTGACGGCGGGCACGCGGAGGCCCGGTTCGTCATCAAAGTCTTCATCACCAGAGATGTCGCGGCCGTCATCGCCGTCGGCTTTCTGTCCGATACCATCGTACCCAGAGTCGTGGTACCGTTCAAAAGATCTTCTATCGTGATCCCTATCAGGGGATGAAGGTGTTCTTGGGGGTGATTTCGGTGGGGTAGCATCGGCACGTGCTAGGGGTGTGGACACATGTGCGGGGGGCGCTAAGTTTCTCGGTGAGTAAGATGTTTCATAGCCGGGGGACGGTTCGCGTCCATCATTGTGGCGAGGGTCGAAACCGGGCGGTGTGAGTAGACTGTACGGTAAGCCATTGCGGAATGCATCCAAATGCATGCCGAGATTGGCCTTGGCTTTAAGGGACATGGAGTCGTAGAAGGGAGAAGGTTCTCCGGAACTGCCGACGCTGCGCGGGGAGTGTCCGTTCGAGTCCTTGCTGGATGAGGAGGGCGACGCGCTATGGAAGCCCTCCGAGTAGAAGCCGCTGGTTTGGTCTTTCAGAAAGCTTCCGTCTTCCATTGGTTCAGATTTCTATAAAGAAGGGAATGTATTGTAGAACATTGCGGTTTAAAGCTATTTTAGAGAAGGTTACTTGAAAGTTTAGCATACATACCACTGTGGGAGGCTGTAGCAGTGATCCCCAGGCTGGGGGATGCGCGGAGTGATGCGCAGGCGGCATGCCAGCGGGTGACGCGCAGCTGATCATACCTGAAGGATGAAGCAATCCATGAGTATGATGCAAACTGTATATTTTTTTTACAATGTTTCTTAATGGAGAAGTTACTACAGTACACAGAAAACTGCTTTGTAAGCAAATGAGTGAGTAATGTAAAAAAATGCGGAACAAACAGTCACGTACGTTGGCATAATTAATTTTTAGAATACGTATTTGCAAAACGTTCTGCCAAGATAGGCGATTAATGCAGTACCTAATGACGAGTCTTTTTTATAGATTGAATGCCATAATTACGATTGCAGCTGTGACGTACACCTACATAATACCTATTTGTTTGTAAACATGAAACTGTTGAGTTACTATGTTAAATATTAGGTATACTATTAATTGTTTATCAAGGAAATATGGTTGAAAATAAATAAGGTTAAATTACAACAATAGCTGAAAGATTTGCGGTTTGCTCCTTTTTGTGTCTATATTATTATTACCTCTTCGCATTTATGAGCATCTATTTTTGACTAAGATAAAAACTAGAGTTATGTCTTAAGGTCACATAGAGGATAATGTTATTAGCATTGTCTAATGCATTTTCGACAGTATACAATAAGAATGACGAATGGACAGCATAAATAATGAACACAACAAATAATTGTTAAATTTTCCTTAATTTAAACAAAACGTCGTTATCCGTCTTGCAAATGAAGGAAAATTTGCAAATTATAGCTTTATTTGCTGTTTTGTATTTTCCTAAAATATTCCACAAAGTAAGTGACAGTTCACTAAGTATTTATTATTATTTAAGGATAATGGCATTGGAATTTGGTTTATATAGAGCATTTTTGATTATCCCTGATTTATTTATAGGTACCTAAATTATGGTAGGTACTACCATAATGTTACCACACGGACACAATAGTACCTAAGTTATCAAATAAGGAAGTCCGTGTTTTCATTTAGTTTGATAAAACTGAAATCAAAGTTAATTCATTCAAGTTAACAATATCATTGTTGAATTTGAAACAAGACTAAGGATGCCTTAATTAGTGCATCGAAATTAAACCTAAATAGTACCTAAGTACAACTTAATAAAGATAAGAATAAATAAAAAAAAATCTGTTAGCTTATTGTCAATTTAGTAAGTATCTTAATCAAATAATTGGCGAATAATTATCCGGGTCAGCTACATACTTGTACGCGGTCAAATATAAGAACATGAAACATTAAAATAAAATCTGAAATAAAAGTAAAAGAAAATAATAAAACTCACCTTAACTCTAACTTAGAAAGTTTCAGAACACACAGCACAACGGATATTTCATGAATAGAATCCAATAAAGTTCACTTTAGTCCTTAATATCACTGATAAATAAATTTTCATACACACGAAAAAACCTTGAGCGTTTTTTTTGAGACAACCCTTCGATGCGACTGTCGGGATACGTCTGCCCGACGCCACCTCTCACAATGAACTGAAAAAAATCTGTCAATTTTTATGCTCCAAACATCGATAAATGTATTCTATGTTTGAAGGCGACGTGTTTCTGTGGGAGGAGGACAGCAAATACGTGACAGATACGTTCGTCCCTTTCGAGCCCCCACAGCCTACTTTACTCCACCAATACGGCGCGAGCTTCTGTGGGTGGGGATCAAGTTATTAAGTTATTGTTTATGCGATATTAATAATAAAAAAATAAGCAACCCCGCGTATTTTGCCAGTTGTTATTGTAATAAAGCCTAGGCGTATTATATCGGTTATTATTGCCCGATAAAACTGCGTGTAGGGAAATTAGATTGTTTTGGTATTGTATCACTTAATGTTTACGGTTATAATGTGATTTTTATGTATGTTTACCCCATTTATTAAGTAAGATAATAAAATATTTGACGGCGAGTGTTAAAACAAATGGATTATTTACCTAACATTCATTAGTCGTAAAATGATAACATGTTGATTGTGTCATTTTAAAACTCTCCTACTCTTAGATAGTACATAAAAATATACCTACCTAAAAAACTCAAACCCCTATGTATCGTTCCCCCCAATCTCCCTAACCCCTAAATGGCTACGCATCGCTTTTTATAGCGTAAAAAGTAGTACATAAAAAACTCTCGCGGTCGCTCAGTGAAGGGGCGTTGAGCTTTTTACGTTACACGCCAGCCAATAGCAGAAAGCAGATTAAAAAAGGAACGCCGTTCACTTTTTTTTCTGTATCGAACAACCAATTAAAAACTGTTTTCCATTTTTGTAGAGCGGGGTTTTTTGCTGTGGAGATAGTAGGGTGACATAGACAGTTATTATAATTCTAATTATTTATATTCTAAATATAATTTAGAAGTGTATATAATTTAGATGATGAAGTGTCGACTTTTCAGTCGTCTTATTTTCTATTGGAATTGATAAACTTGAATTAAACCATAGTTTTTTTCAGCTGAGTAAAATCTTACGGTAGGTATTAGAAATAGAAGGAAAATAGATACTAGAGCTGAAATGATTGAATTTTACAAATACCTATTCAATAATTTTATAAAAATGAATGATCTTAGGTACGTTTTATGGTTAAAGGTATTTTTATTTCTCAATTTTACTTTTTATTTTCCCGATATTCCGAGATAAACTTTAAAATAAACAGATAAGTTTATTTCATATTGTTATATTAAATTCAATTTACTATTTCTAACACTAAAATATATATATTATGTACAAGTAATTTTTTGATGCCCAATGAACTAAATAAAATAAAAATAAAGGGAATCCTTTATTTTTATTTTATTTTAACTTTTTCCCGTAATATATACTTGTATATAAACAGATTGATTATTAATTACTATTAAATGCTGAGTGAAATAATACAAATTAAACGAATTGTCATTTACGTATCTTTTTATAGAATATATTTTATGTCCTTGTTGTACCTATACCTACACATGTCAAATGTTTGAATAGAAATTTGGGTAGAAGGGCGTGCAGTTTTAAATTAGAGGATCTCTACGAAAAATGAGAAGAAAGAAAGAAAATCAGGTATAATGTTTCGTGTACTACCTGCTGAACTATGTGAATAATGTATTATTTTCAGGGTAAGGTTTTAAATGGTTTTCCACGCGTCCGTAAGAAAACTTACGAAACAAGCAAATGCAGGGTTAATTTTAGGTACTTAATAGTGAGGTAATTTAAAGGAAGACATTTTCAGGAATCTGGTTTTGTTGTCAAATCAACCATAAATATTGATGTCGGTAATTATCTACTAGATAGAGTGGGTTCAAAACAAGCTTACGTGTTTACCCCAACTTAATGTTTTTGAAACTCGGCTTACACATACCGACAGACAGATTAACACGGCTTAAGTGCACCTAATTAGCGACAGTAGGTAATATGCAAATTATACCCATTTCAACCGGCACAATAAACGATATATCTCAAAAATTAATAACTTCTTTTTGTCACATTAATAGTTGTTCTTAAAAATCTAATTACCAACGGGTTTTTATTTGGCGGCAAAATATTCTTAACGATAATAGACTATAATGGGGTAAGCGATAATAAAGATACGTCGGTTAAATAAAAGAAAAAAGTCGTTATTAAAAAATTAATAACCTCTGCCATTAGTGTATTACCTAACCCGACACATCAGGGTATGATTTTCAATATAATATCATATTATTTATTATTATAATACCAATAATTATTATTATATTAAGGTTGTTTTGTAATTTATATTAGAACATGTTTTGTGGTATGTGTGTTGTAATTTATGTTGTTACATAGTTTTAAATTTTGCTAAAATTATATATTAGAATTAGTATTTTTTTTTAGTTT
This sequence comes from Conistra vaccinii, assembly GCA_948150665.1. Classification (NCBI taxonomy): domain Eukaryota; kingdom Metazoa; phylum Arthropoda; class Insecta; order Lepidoptera; family Noctuidae; genus Conistra; species Conistra vaccinii. Next base: position 8,089,672 of record OX411317.1, on the reverse strand, counting down.
TTATTATTATTATTTTATTAATATTTATTATTAAAATAAATACCTAAGTAGTTCTCGGACCCTCGTGGTGGATTACGGCCCTCTCTCTCTCACAAAGAGGAGGCCTGTGACCGTGACCAGCAGTGGGAACATTATAGGCTGATTAGGTACTTATGCTATCTAAGTAAAATAGGCTGTTATACAGTAAGCATTGCTAGGGTTAACAACTGGATTCTATTAGATAAACTAACATTGATATTCTGAATCCCTACGACATCGACATTGCGAAGATTTCGCTAATGTAGAGGACGTAAGTTGAAATGTAAGTTGTCTAAAATCAAAGACAAAGCAGGTTTTTTTTTTGGCAGACATTTTGTTCGCCTGCGTTTTAGGTTCAGGATTTGTTTATTACTTTCTCTGTACTTTCACCTTATATCTGCCCCCTAATTACGTAATGCACGATCAATTTTCAATTGAAATGAATTGAAAAAGATTGCTAGTCCATTGCTTTATAAGTTCGACAAAAAAGATTGAGCAGATTTTTTTTCGAACTTATGAAGCAATGGATTAGCAATTTGTTTCAATTTATTTCAATTTAAAATTGATCGTGCATTACGTAATTAGGGTACTGGTCCTTCGGCCTTCATTCGAAATCCCCAGTAAATTATATTTTTTCTAGAGTTACCTACTTACATTTCATATCTACGAATTATGGAAAAACTTAATCAAAAATTAACTTAATTTTTTTTTTTGAGATCAAAACATGTTCTTTATCGAAAGGGTTAATTGCTATACTTAGTAAGTATTTTTAATGTGAGTCACTGGCGACGCCGACAAACAACTGTATCTTAAACAAACCTCAGTTAATTACAAAATAATGGTGACTGTGTTATCACGTTATGCGTATGTGATTTGGTAATTATTCTACATATTTAATTAAGGAACTTTTGATGTTTTATATCCGGCAGAGAATAAGTATAACCTAGAAAGAAAGAAAAATATTTTATTTGAAACACGCATAGGAAAAAAAAAGAACATTAACAGTAATAAAATTATGAAACAATATAAGAAAACAACATTATAACTATCAAATACCTAAGTGAAAAAAAAAATAGAAGATATGTGCGAGGCCAAAAAGGCTTCTATCTCAGTATGATGTTACGATATTTGAAAGAAAAAACAAATACCTCTCCCTCTGTCCCCTTAATTATTCTTCATGTGCTAAGGTAGGTACAGGGCTTCCTCCCTCCTACCCTTTACTGTGCCCTACAGGGTCCATAATGATCTAAATTATATAGTTACCACCTAAGTACACATTATGGTAAAGCAATAAAGATATTGAGTATTGAGTCCGACAATGATTTTTTTTTTTCAATAAAATGTATTTTTTAAACGTTTTCAATCGTACATCGTAGATGATGACGGGTGGGTTTTTGTGATCACTAACGTAATAAAACTGTGGTATAACTTAACAACATCATCATCATCATTTCAGCCGAAATACGTCCACTGCTGGACATAGGCCTCCACATAGATATCCGTGGGCGATAAACCGGGTCGAAGTGGTGATACTTGGAATGGCTCCCCCATTTCACATCGACCGGTTTTGCGCTACCTAACAACATATCAACATACACACTCTAATTATTGAAATATCTGGTTTTCACTGGTTTGATTTGCAATAATTCGGTTTTTAGGGTTATGTAGCTCAAAAGGAAAAACGAAACCCATATAGGATCACTCGCTGGCTGGCCGTCTGTCAAATAGACTTTGACAGACGGCATTTTATTTTTGTATATTTCGTGCAGACACATTTTGCACAAATCCACCGATAGTGGGTTCTGTATTTAGTTCTAACTTCAGCACTGAGCTTATGTTCTCCGCAGCATCAGCAAGAGCACGATCAATTTCTAGAAAATGTTTCTGCTTTTAGCTTGGCGAAGTAAAAGTAGAGCACAAACGTGAAAAAAAAATAGACAAATAGAATCGTTAAAATGAAGAATACCTAAATTAGACAACAAAGGTCTCTATCACGTTCAACAGGAATAATTCAAATAATCAATTTTAACCCATTTTTTTATTTACTCAACGCATTTACATATTAAACAACAAAAATAATAATGTTTAACTTCGATAGCAATGGCGTCAACTTAAGTCAATAATTTAAAACCAACATAATTAACGGTTACAATGTTTTGTTTTAATATGAATACCTAAGAAAAGTATCTACGTTGTACATCTAGATTGTTCATACTTGTGTAAGTGTTACTGATTGCTTGCGACCACTTAAGATAATAATTTAACTACATGCATCTTAAAATGAAACATAATTTTATAGATAGGTCCTTCCTTCTTTCTTTTTCATGCGGTTAGTGAGATTTTATGCCGTCCGGTTTCACATGCAATCGAGAAATATCTCTCAGGCATGTCGGTTTCCTCACGATGTTCATCATATCAGCCGAAAGACGTCCACTGCTGGACATAGGCCTCCCCCAAGCACCGCCACTTCGACCGATTCTGTGCTTCCCGCATCCAGCGGATTCCTGCGGCCTTTACAAGGTCATCGGTCCATCTTGTGGGAGGCTTTCCAACGCTACGTCTTCCGTCGTCACCACGGATATCATGGTCTTCACGATGTTAACCTTTACCGTTTTTGAAGCATGTGATAATTATACAATACGCATATGAATTCGAAAAGTCAGAGGTGCGAGTAACCTATATACTAATATATTTAATACATCCTTCGCAAAGTCGCAACTGAAGATTAATGACGTTTTTTCGCCGCTTCTTACGAGACCTATACCTACTGTCGAGGATCTTGTATTATGTATTCCTTATCTACTCAGTTAACATCCGGCCAGAGTAGGTAGTAGGATATTTAAAAAAAAACATAGGTACAGACGAACAGAACATAATAAGTAATCTCTTCCTGTTTTGAAGTCGGTTAAAAATTATTAACGTTATAGTATAGAAGAGCATGATTTTACTTGACGATCGATAACTTAAACTTAAAGCTTTGCTGACCACGAAAAACTGGTATATTAAAAATACCAGTTTTTCCCCTATAAGGAAAAAGAAAAGCCACTAAAATTCAGAGAACGGTTCGCACAGGAGCGCGGTATCCAATATTTTGGCAATAACTACCCTCGGCGTGTCGGGAGAAAATTCTCATTTTCCGGTCAGTACACTCGCGTAGATATGCGCTTCTCCAGTGAGTAGGAAGGCTGCGTGCATACGATACCTTGGTCCTTGTGGTCTTGTTTGAAAACGTCTACTACACATAAAAAATATATAAATTAAAAATAAAAAGTGTAAAGTTCAATTGTAGGATGTATGTGCCTCGCGACTGCGCCCAATAGGCCCAGTTCAGAAAAAATGCCAGACAACTTGTGCTTGACGCTGCGCGCTGGTTTTGACGTACACGGTAATGCGGTTTTCTATGGGTAATGGTAGAGGGGCGTGTCATTTCAGAGTGAATAAGCTTTACAGCAGATTGAGCCAAGTTTTTAATTAAACACAGCATCAAGCCAATTTTCCCCGAAGGTTTATGCGGAGGTGTACTTACCGTACCGGTGTACACCCGTAATTCACCAGTTATGTTTAAGTCCCATGTAACAGGGCCCCCGTTGATGGCATAGACTCAACTATTGCCATCAATCCTTCAGGATGCTACAGAGAAATTCCTGATGGAAAAACCCAATAACACTTTGCCTGATCTGGGAATTGCACCTAAGACCTCAGACAAAGTTGAAAGCTGTCACTTTAATATTTGCTAAGTAAACTGACTGAGAGTTAGACACAAAAAATCTTAGCGTAGCTTAATATGAATTGAACCAGGTACTTTCTTGTTTCTATGAGTGTTAATGAATCTCCCGAATTGACCAAAAGCTGAAAGCTGTCACTCGAATATGTGCTAAACTGACTGAGAATTAGACACAAAAAATCTTAGCTTAGCTTAATATGAATTGTAATAGGAACCTTCTTGTTTCTATGACTGTTAATAAGTCTCCCGAATTTACCAAGACCTCAGACAAAGCTGAAAGCTGTCACTGGAATATTTGCTAAACTGACTGAGAGTTAGCCACAAAAAAATCTTCGCTTAGACTCGTGGACCTCTGGGAACAACCCGTTTAATATACTCGTAGTTGTAGTAGGTACCTTCTTTTTTCCAATGAGTGTTAATGAGTCTTCCGAATTGAATAGGTGGTTTTGCCAAACCTAAATTATCAATAATAATTTTTAAAGAATATTCGAGATTACCAAAAGTCGTACCTTATAGTTATACCTAGCTCTATATAGCCGTTAGCTCCACACACGCGTCCGCTCGTATGTCCAAGTCCGAGCGTTCTTATCGCAGCGAGTAAAAAGTAATGCGTCCAGCCTTTATGGCAGTTTCGAGACACGCTCTTTATTACGGAGGGCAGGGCTTTGCGATCGGCTTGGGATGCACTGAGGGCAAAGGGAATAAATACAAAAACTTTTATTTCAGACTGTATACACACGCCTTAGAAACTTTGTTAGTAAAACAAACTATGCAGTCATAGCCTTTTTTTAAATTAAATGGCGAATCTTCGTGACGTGATGGATATTGGTATTTATAATAACCGCTACTCGAATACCTACTGACAAATGCGTGCACTGACTGGACAGGTCCACTCAAGTCTGTGTGGTTCTTTCCTGAAAAAACCATGTCAGAATCATGATCTTCATGAGTGGCCAAGATTATGTCTGGGCTTTAAAAGAGACTGCGACCTCTGAGAGTAAACACCGGCCTCATCTAGTTTTGCTCCTTCCTCATCTAGAAGGAAAATATCGAGAGATATTTCTCGCCGACATTTGAAACCAAGTCAGAGGCCCATGGAAGGCATAAAAACTCTGACACTAGCACCACACGAAAAAAAAACACGCTCTAGTTTATAAAAATAATATAAGTTTGAACTTTAAAACTGCTTTTTTTAAACCTATAAGAAATGATTCATTTATAATTATAATATAACCCACCTAATAACTATTATCATAATCATAATTAATAGAATAATCCTTACTCATCATCATCATCATATCAGCCGAAAGACGTCCACTGCTGGACATAGGCCTATAGGCCTCCCCCAAGCACCGCCACTTCGACCGATTCTGTGCTTCCCGCATCCACCGAACTCCTGCGGCCTTTACTAAGTCATCGGTCCATCTTGTGGGAGGCCTTCCGACGCTACGTCTTCCAGTACGTGGTCGCCACTCCAGAACCTTTCGGCCCCATCGGCCATCTGTTCTGCGAGCAATATGTCCTGCCCATTGCCACTTAAGTTTGGCAATTCTTCGGGCTATGTCGGTTACCTTGGTTCTCCTGCGGATCTCTTCATTTCTGATTCGATCACGTAGGGAAACTCCAAGCATAGCCCTCTCCATTGCTCTTTGGGTGACTTTTAGCCTTCTGATAAGGCCCATTGTGAGCGACCACGTTTCAGTGCCATAAGTCATCACTGGCAACACGCACTGGTCAAAGACTTTCATCTTGAGACACTGTGGTATGTGGGACGAGAAGATATTGCGTAGCTTCCCGAACGCTGCCCAGCCGAGTCGGATTCGACGATTGACCTCTTTCTCGAAGTTGGACCTACCTAGCTGGACAGTTTGTCCTAGGTAAACATACTCGTCTACAACTTCGAGCGTAGCGTCTCCGATCTTTATGAGGGCGGGTGTTACATGGGCATTTGACATGACCTTTGTCTTGTCCATGTTCATTTTAAGACCCACTCTTTTGGAGGCTCTACTGAGGTCCTCCATGGTCTCAGCCATGATAACTATATCGTCGGCAAACCGAAGGTTAGTGATATACTCGCCATTGATGTTGATGCCTAGCCCTTTCCAGTCCAGAACCTTGAAGACGTCCTTACTATCCTAACTAATATTATAAATGCCAAACTGAGTTTTGTTGTTTGTTTGTTACGCTTTCAGGCTAAAACGGCAGAACGGATTTGGATGAAATTTGGGACATGGGTAGACCATGACCTGGAAAAGGAAAAGGACATAGACTTTTCATCCTTCAGACTTTTCATCCTGGAGGGCAGAAGAAGTCGTGGGCAACAGCTAGTACAATATACATTTATTGTCTCCAGGTACGAAATACGAATGCAACAGAAGCAAAAGGGTCAAGCGTCCGCATTATGCTTAAAAGTCCCCGAGAGGGTTGCTAAGTGATGGTTTTCAAATTAAACCCTTGACACCTGTTTACAAACAACTTCACAGCTTGTTATTTCTCATAGTCTATGTGTCATAGATATATTTAGAGCTAGTAATTGAACCTACATTAAAAAAGTTTACACCACTTAGAAAATTAATATCGATTCACTGATTAAATCAATTGGTAATGTGCACGCAATGGTAAAATGTGCTTAATAATGATTTTATCACCAGTTAGCTTAATTCAAATTGGAACGGATTAAATTAAAAATTGGATTCCTAATATTTTGTCATTATTTTAACAAATTATAATACTACGTGATTATAACCATGAAGTCTCTTTATTATCATCTAATGATAACGAAATAACCTAATAATGAGGCGCCTAGAATGAGATATGTTTAATTATTTACTAATGTACCTAAACAGATAATACCACGCTAGTAAGTAACTTTCCCGAAGGTTCGGCATGGGTGTGCCTACAGTAGGTACACGCACATTTCGCCAGTTTTTTTTTTTTTTTTTTTTTTTGTTTTTTTTTTTTTTTTTTTTTTTTTTTTTTTTTTTTACAATAATAAGGCCGCCAGTAACAGTCACAACAGTTATGTTTAGTTTAAGTCATGTAAATAGGGGGCGAGCCTATTGCCAGCAGCACAAATCCAGACTCCGGGCTGCTACTGAGAAATTTCTGATGGAAAAACCCCCAATAACACTTTGTCCGACTTGAGACTCGAACCCAGGAAATCTTTTTATTTAACAGGAAAAAGTTCTGTCTCCCTCTTACTGTCTTAAAGACCAGTTATTTTAATGACACTAAAATACGTTCGGGTTAATTTGAAATGGGTTAACATTTTTGTGGTTAATTAATTGTAATGTAATTATTAAGTAACTAATGCATTTGTACATTTTATATTTTTTCATATTTATAGAAATGTGTTTATATTCCCCTTTTTAGATGTTTGAGTATGTTAGATTTACAATTATTTTATATTTAATACTAATACTAATAAGCTTGCTCTGCTCCCGACACCGGCGGACCACGTTCTTTTGTAAGTGTTGGATTTTTTTTTTAAGAAGCATTTAAAAATAATAATAAGTTATGACAGAAAATTAATAGGTAAACGACCTTATAATTAAAACTTTTTGCGGGTATTATAATGACGACATCCATAATTATTACCTATTAGCACAGTATTACAATCAATAGAAACTTTTGAAAAAAAAAACGATCTGTTGCTAAATAATTCTTTCATTTTCTTTTAGTATCTAATTTATATATTATAATTAGTGATATCTATGTAAGTTTCATCTGAACAGAAATGTAATAAAAAGCTCCTTATTTGTGACAAGTTTTAAAAGAAACCGTTACCAAAACAATCTTTAGGTTATTTGTTATTTCGATCAGCCTGAGTGTGTCCCCGCCCCATCCAGCATTATTTCCCCTCGCATAAAAAATGATTGTACCTTCAAATCTATCCCGGGCGGAGGGCCGCTCCCTCAGGCTGCCTCCCTCCCTCCTAATGTCCTCTCTGCCCAACCTATATGAATGACTTGAACTGTACCACCGTAAAATGAATCTTTTGAGTGCTTTTGCCAAGATTTCTTAGCTTTGAAGAAAAGAGAAAGTGGTTTTTAATATTTATGAAAGATTTTGTTATGATGTGTTTATGCTTGCTTTTCTTAAATACTAAGAGGTAAAATGATTTTTATTTAAAAGGCTATTTTCATGTTTTTCTAAGAGGCATACATACCTACTTATTGTGTTGTGAGTTAAGAAATCTGTGTTGAAAAACTTCAATGCGTTGGAAATAATACCTATATTTAAAGCTAGCTTAAGGGGCCGACGTACTACGGCACGAAATGCAAACTCGAGACGATAGCAAAATGCGTTTGGAATATCGCTATCTCTGTTCGACAAAAGAAGGCGGGGCCACAGATTACGGGCGCGCTTCGCAGTGTGTGTGTATAGATGTAGGTACTGCCATTCATTCATAGCGAGTCGACAGCATAAATATTTATTATGAGTAATAATTAGGTATGTTCATTATTTGCTTTATTTTTGTTGACTAATTTGGGGAATCGCTAGTGAATGTACAGACTAGTAATGCGTTTTTTGGAAATTTCTTTACCATGCCGATGTCTCAATATTTTAGGATATCTCGACTAATCTCACGATAGAAGGCCTTGTAGAGAAAACCTAGCTAGTAGATACGTCATACAAATAAGGTAGATAGGTACCAACAGTTCGCGTCAAATAACTTTGCCGCTCTGAAGTAGACTCTATATGACTGCGGAGTAGTCAATCTGTCTTATAAAACAGTAGCGCGCATGCCAGTAGGTACGCATGCGCAACCTAACTTCAGAGCGGCAAAGTTATTTGACGCGAAGTGTACCTATACTTCGTTATCGAGCATGGACTTGTGGGTAAATCGGCGGACCGACGGACGACGCTAGAGTAGTCATTACGCACGTCGCGTAAATATAAATTATTGGGATAAATATCTATTATTATTGTCATTATTTATTTTAAGTCTGTTTGTGTTTATTTATTTCCTTTAGAGTGGTCTCCACTTCTTATTGGTGGTCTCGCACTGGATTTTAAACTCTCCATGTTGAGCCGAGCGTTGAGAATCCAACGCGCTGGGACACTCTCGTCCTAGCGCGTTGAAAAAACACGCGTTGAAAATCCAGTGTGCGAAAAAAACATCCCGCGGAAAATAACAGCCCGTGCGGTGCGAACCTGGGCGAACTCAACACTATTTTGCGACGGCACAAGCAGCTCTGCATAATTTTTTACCGACATGTGCGTAAGTGCAAGCGACACGTGGTGGCGGTATATTTTCATCATCCGAACATACTGATGTCGCACCGCTGCTGCACCGAGAAATAAAAATCTGCGTTCACAGTTCATTTGCCAAACATCTAAACAAACACGAGTTTTTGGAAAAATAACTGTAATGGACTACACATAAGGTTCAGTTTGCGCTACAACTTCATTTTTTTTTTATGACTTTTTCAACATTACTAGTCAGTCTAAAATCAACTTTATTTACACTAGCATAAAGTTCATATTTGTCTAAGTGGAAAACTCGTGTTTGTTTACATGTTTGGCAAATACATTGCGAACTCAATTTAGAGCGAGCAGTGTTCTCAATAGTGTCCTTGAGACAATAATTACGCCCGCTCGGTCACATAAGTAAAGAAAAGGAACAGTGACATGACAAAACTTCGTACAACCGCGTTATGATAAGTAGGTAGGTACTTACAATACTACAACTTGGTGGTGGGTGGCTATGGCTTCGTCGCGTACGGAGAGCAACTAGCTTATACCGTCTCGGCCAATACTCACCACGCTACGGCTCATATTACATTGGCGCAGAACGGAATGGAAGCGAGTTTTTGGCACGAAATTGGGTCAAAGCATAATGAACTTTATGTCAATTGTGTAACTTACAAACTACAAAATACTCGCTGAGGCCATAGCTGAGGCTCTTTAGACACATAAGTAGGTACCTATCGAATAATATTAGTAACTAGCTGCCCGCCCTGGCTTCGCACGGGTATGCACTCATCTACGGTTCGCCTACCTACCCTAACTACACCTACCTACATACATACCTACCTACCTATCCTACCTACCAACCTATCCTACCTACCTTCCTACTTACCTACCTCGGTAGGTAAGTAGGAAGGTAGGTAGGTATGTATTTATGTATGTATGTAGGTAAGTAGGTAGGTACCTACTTACCTACATACATACATACCTACCTACCTTACCTACATACCCACTTTACCAAGATACATACCTACCTACCTACCTACCCTACCTTCACCAACCTATCCTAAGAACCATGTCCTTACTAGATAACAAACACAACAAAACAAAGAAAATTATTCAAAAAACAAAAAACCCGACTGCAAAAACACATAACTGAAAAGAGAAAAATAAGCATTATAATCTATAGAATTTTGGTATCGCAGGCGGGGACAAACTAATAACCGGATATACGTATGGTGTAAGTTTTGTTTGCCCCGCCTGCGATACCAAAATTCTATAGATTATAATGCTTGTTTTTCTCTTTTCAGTTATGTGTTTTTGCAGTCGGGTTTTTTGTTTTTTGAATAATTTTCTTTATTTCAAGCTTTTTAGTTTTATTAATAAAAATCAAAATTTGGCATTGTCTCGTTACTAGCTTTTATTTGATACCAATATTGTTATAATTTTTTTTTTTAAACCTTCCCGTCCCTTTTTTTTTGTATTTGCAGATGCAATATATAAATATTATATAGCCTATGACACTTCTACAATTAAGACGAATCTAACGACACCTCTTATGTCAAAATCCATCAAGCCGTTTAGGCTACAGAGCGTGCCAAAGAAATGGACATACATACATACATACATACCTACTCTCGAAAAACATTACCCTCCTTCTGGGGCAGTCGGGTAATACCCTCCTTCTGAGGCAGTCGGGTAAAAAGAATTAGCGAAATTGGTCCAGCCGTTCACGCGTGATGCCGTGATCAAGGAAATAGTGTTCAATTCTTTTTTATAAAATATATATAGATCAAACAGACTTTTTCGTTTATGGGTGGTAGGCTCGTTGGAAACAGACAAAAATTAAAAAAAAGAACTTTTTCCCCTAGAGGATGATATGCTATTTTATCTCCGCTTTGGTACGCTACAATGACGGATTTTTTGAGCAAGAAGAGTGAAAAAGTTTTTATTTCTTCCTTTTTAGTTGGTCGGTTTGTAATTTATCTAAGTTACAATAGCCTAATGTCAACTGCTCATCACCTTTTACAAAATATTGCTTTTCCCGATGCAGGGACGTTCATTGTTGAGGAGTTCTCCTGGTACTTCACCATTAGCTCCACTTCACCCTATGTATTGTGACAGGCATAAATTGCTTGGCAACCATATTAAAGTAATCTTCTCTAATCGCAACCCGTGAAATACGTATTATTGATAAGTTCCGGTGGCCATTTGTGGTCTTCATCATCACTTCCACTTCACTAAATGGTGCTTTCCGAGATCAAATTCAAGAGTAACTATAAAAAATACCTAAATCGCTATAGGTGCGCCTGTAATATTTCAAGAGTTCCTTCGACTTCTCCAGGATTCAATCATCCAATCCTGACTTGATGACAATGGGACCACCTGTGAAGTATACCCTTTCTGATAAAAAAATAATACGCGCGTACAGGTACAGCACACTGTAAAGTACCTAATCGTCTAAAGTTGACAAAAAATACTATATGAACGAACTCCAACCAAGAACGTTGCGTTAGTGTGCCTTGTGCCTGTCGGAGCGATAAACACCTACAGAGAGCACACACACATTGACAATTATTGCTTGACGCGATAGCACTACTAGCTGTCTGAAATTATGAGAAATTTGGATGTGTTCCGTAATACCAAAAATGATGAATGAAAACTTAATGTTTTTCCAATTTTTTTTCTATAATTTGTAACTTGATAATATAAGCTATGCTTGTGATGAAACAATATTACAAATATTGTTGTTTATAATAAAGAAAAAACAATATGAAAACAAGTCATTTACGCTGTAAAAATGTACGAAATGCAATTCGCTTAAACTTCATGTAGAGGTAGGTTTTTGAAAAAAAAAAGAATTGGAAGCCTAGATAATTATTGTCTCAATCCGAATATCAAATTTATTTGGTGGAAATATGCTCGAATTGGAAATGATTTAGGTATTACGTTTGTATGGACAATTCAAAGGTCGCCGCGTTCTTAAAAGCCGCGGAACCTAGCATGGTAGTCATTTGCTGTATCACTGTAATTTTGCGAACAGTAGACCTCGCGAGCACAAACAGTTTTGCAACAATTAATATACCATTAAAGTTATTTAAAACGGGAACTGGGAAACGGGATTAACCTTTTCTCTTAAATAAACGTCTTCAGCAACATTATGTTACCATAGAGACTGGTTATCAATATAATAAAATAGTTTGGAAATTCCAAAAGTGCATAACACACATTCATAAACGAAAAAGAAATTCAAAACATAGTTTCTAACAAAAATTAACAATTTATCACTTTTCACGAAGTATATTTTGACTGCTGTTTTACCCATCAATATGGGTAAATTTCTAACCTCGTCATTTCATCCTTACGTAATGTCAAAGACTATTTATTTAGATATTTACGTTGTGGGTTGCTAGGCAACACGATAAGTCAAGGTTGGAAATATTTAGATAAGATATTATATTTTAGTTAGTATTTTATTAATTATAATTAAACTACTTTGAATAAAAGAGCCATTTTCAATAGGGTTCTTTTTATGGCCGAAACCAATGTATTAAAAAAAAACTGACTCAATTAATTGATTTTATCGCAAGCTACAATGTTTTCAAGCTTCATAAATTGACGGACAGGATTTTTTTTTCAACTATTTTGATGTTTTTTTCATTTCTCTTGCATTAAATCAATTGGTAAAAAATACAGTATTAATCTCCATTTAATCATCTATACAATGGTATATAAATTAAGTAGGTTATGTGTACTAGCAGGAGTGTAACAATAATAACAGTTGCAGAAATGGAGTAAAAAATTTTTTTCGATCGTAGAGCACACTCTAATGCTTCGCATTTAATTTTGAGTCGTGCAATAATCAATACTTCTTGAACAAGAACTCAAATGTAGCAAGATTTCATGCATTGACTACCATCAGATTTTTAATTACAATTTGTCCAATGTACATAAACGCAAACCAACCATCACCCAACATTTTATGGAGTAGTTTGGGAACTCTTTTTGGAGTACTTTGGGAATAACCCCAACAACCAACCAACTAAAAGCTAGGTACTAACGACGCTGCAAAAAATCCACGAAGATTTTGTGGATTCTCAATTATCACGCCTCTTTAGTCTCGTGGTCGCAAGCGCTACTGAGCTTAAGGTCCTGGTTTCGATTTCAAAGTCAGCCAAAGTGTTATTGGGTTGTTTCGTCAAAGATTTCTTAGTAGCAGCCTGGAGTCTGGATTTGTGCCCGGTTGATGGCAATAGACTCGCCCCCTATTAAATACAATAGACGATGTATATCTAGTAACTTAATCCGCTTAACCGTTCTTAAAGAGTTAGAGAACCCTGTAAGAAATCGACACGTGTTTCGCCTCTCAACGAGGCATCCTCAGGACGACGATTGACCTGTTACGAACTCGGACACGAAGTGTTATCAACGCGAGCCGAACGCAAAGTACTTGTACTTTTGTACTTGTGATATACATCGTCTATTGTATTTTATGATGGATTTCCGCAAGGTCACGCCTGAGTCAATTAACTATCGCCCCCTATTTCATAGGACTTAAACATAACTGGCGAAATGTGGGTTACTATAGGTACATCTCTGCCTAACCCTTCGCGAATTACAGGCATTTGGTATGTATTGTTCATGTTCAGGCAGTTTTCTCCATTTGCGCAACCATTCTAGGTCTACGTGCATCATGGCAGTACACCACAGCACAATCTATAATACTTATTTACTTCTATTTTATGTCGTGAGGCCTCGCCTCTCATGCACGAGGTTGTGGGTTAAAATCCGGGCAAGTACCAATGTGACTTTTTCAATTCATAATTATGTACTTTTTGAGTTTATCTTGGACATTACTGACATCGTTGAAGGAAAACATCGTGAGGAAACCTGGACTTATAGTTAATGTAAGTCTGAAATCACCAATCCGTTGAGCAAGCGTGGTGATCAACTGATCAGTGTTCGTGCCTTCTCGGTATGAGAAGAGGCCTAATTTGCCCAGCAGTGGGAAAATAATAGGCCGGTATTATTATTATTATACTTCTATTTAAACATATAAAGAGCTACAATAATCTCCAGACAGTAATTTGTGTTATTTACGCACATTATCTGTGGCAGACTGTTTAATAATATAGTGGATCGTGTTTAGTTACTGGCCATGAGTACTTTACGAGTCATTGCTGAGCGATGCTCTTTTTTTTTTACGAATGGGAATTTATGAAAATAGATTTTCTATAGAGGTTAGGTGATCAAGGAGGTTTTACACCTCCAACTTGGTAAAATATTAAATGTTTAACTCGATTTCTAGGGTTCCGTACGACCGAATGAAAAAACGGAACCCTTATAATATATGATCACTCGTGTGTCTGTCTGTCTGTTTAGGTGGCTGGCTGTCTGTCTGTCTGTCACAGCCAATTCAGAGAATGTTTCTTTACTCATAGATTACAGGAAAACCTATAGGAAGTCTATGGTTGGGATAACCCCCCTAAACTTTCGCCATAGCCCACGCACAAATGGTCCACCTGACGGACTAAGTGCGGTAACCAAACCCTATAACATAGAATATAGTCTATGATCTTAACATGGTAAATCTCTCAATATTGTGCGTACAAACTTATATTTGCAGTTGGAATGTATGGGACAACATGTTTTTCAAATACAACGTTATAATGTTTGTTCTTGGGATAAATATTCATCCCAACTATTGAACCCTTCATTGTGCGTGGTCCGACACGCACTAAGCCGGTTTTTTTTAGTTTATTTATTATGATTTATAATTAATTTGTTTTCAGTTCAATACACGAACATTATGTGTAGCCCTGGCTCTTGTACTAGGACTTTATGTTTCACAAGAGCTAAAACGATTAACGATTATTTTTAATCTGTTACTTGCATGTTTAAAATACTGGCCGAAATGATAGTTTATCATGGTAGGATGTTTTTCCAATCCTCTGGTCTCCTAACGACCGATATGTCACCATATCAGTGATAGATGTCCGAGGCACTCTTATAAGGAAAATATCATAAAAACCGCAAACGTTCGGGAAATCAGATATTTTCCGCTACAATTCAGTGGTGACGGTCCCAGTTTGATCATTTGAGGGGGTCAAAATAGATAATTAACCAATCAGGTATTCATGTTTTTTGGAGCTAAAAATCCTCCGAACCCCACCGAAACTTAACGAAAACTTATGCATAAAATTAAAAACTTGCTTAAAAACGAAACCCCACTAACTGCTTATTATGAACGCTACACTAAACCTAAGTTAAAAGTTAACAACAGCCACGTGTCGTTATTCGCTTCACATCGACCCGGAAGCAAAAAACTAGTAGCAAAAAGCGAGAGTGGCCGTAAAAGCGTTTTGTGCTAAAATAAAATAATTTATTGCAACATTTCCAACCCTACAATGCTAGCGATTGTTTCGGACAGCGGCCAGCGGGTCCTTATGACCGGACCGTTTTGCGAACCACCGGTATTGTTCGCGTTTTATTTGCTATAGGCTGATGTTTGTGGCGGGCTCATAAAACGGTAGGTAGAGGAATAAAAAGTGGGTTTACGTAGATTATACGGAATTGGGGATCAGTTAACGGATTAGGAAATGTTTTATATAAAAAATTGAGAATTTTTATTTAACTTCGGTACTAAAACGCCTTTGAAGTATTAAGCTTTTTATTATTTTGGTACTAAATAGTGTTTTTAAAGTGTTAAGAACCCTACTTATAATGATAAAATTAAATACAACAACATGGTTTACTTTTAAGATTCTTATAGAGGGACATTCTACTGCACCGACTTGTAGCTAAGTTGTTAAATCTATCGTGATTTTACAAAACAGTCTCCCTGTATATGTTTCTAACAAACTGACCTATGAAAGCGAATGTCGTTTTACTGCAATTTTTTGCTGCAGAAGTAAGGCGAATGCCATCGGTGAACTCAGCTGTCGGCCACCATAAATCAATGGCTTGCCCATTCAGTAGCCCAAATTGGCGATGCATTGTGGCGTCATTTGCACCTTTGGTGATATTTTATTGTTTTATTTAAATTTTTTGGACTGTGAGGTTTCATTTTTCATGACTTTACGTCGATGTCTTCGGACCATAGATGAGCAATAATTGATTTTTGGTAAAATAATAAATAAGTTCGGTTTTGAAATGGCGTATTTCTTATTTAATGTTAGATTTCTATTTAACAACGGCTATATTTAAAAAACAATGTCTCATTCACTTAAAAAGCTTTTGGACTTATCAAATACAAGGTAGAACATACGATATCTATAACACATGTTACAGAACAGAAGTTAATGTCGAATATTTTCTTAATAAACATCTGAGTTGTAACGTCTTCTTTCTGGGTTAAAAAAAATAGGTACCAGTAACGTTCGAAAAACAAAAAAAAGGAAAAAAATCGTCGTGTTAGTTGAGCGTGCAAAAACTGGCGCAGGCGCAAGTCCTAGCCGGCACGAGACGCAGCTGCCGTGCTTCCTCTTCCGAATGTAAAAAAAAAACGCAAGAGTATTGGTTCTTGAAAGCTGTCACCGAAGAAATCAACGTTTTCGGAATCCGATATTTTTGCAGACTGTTTATGTAAAAGTGTAAGATTAAAAACATTAAAAAGAAACGTTTTTTTTACTTCCTATCTTGAGACTGGCAGACAATATGCAAATTAAGATTCGACTGTTTAGTAAAAACTCCAGTAGCTTTAGAAACAAAAACGTTTTTTTTGCGTAACATAAAAGTAAAAGCTTTAGATATTTTTTACCCATGAGTATTCGCTACAGTCTGATATTCTTATTATTTGTGAAAGAATGATGTCGCAAACTCGGTAGCAGATCTGCCGGAGTTCCTAGAAGGACTTTGCACAAAACAATACGAAAGTGAATGCTAAAATATCTTTTGTGTTATGGTAGAAACGGAAAGTTTTTGTTACTAATGTTTATTCATAATGAAACCAAATTAAATTTTTGAAGGTGGGATTTTTAGTTTTTCGAGTTCAAATTAAATTATTTGACTAGTAAATGTATGTCATAGTAAAAAAAAAACGGTGTGTGCTATGACTACACGATAGAAGTCAAAACTTACGACTGGAGCCGAATATACCCGATTCACTTCACCCACCCGACCGTAAGTAATGGTTCAGTTTCATTCACTGTTCAGAAAAAGCGCCAAGAGTGCAAGAAAATTTCTCTTCAAACATGAATTATTTGATTTTGTTTTGTGTTTCTTACAAACCAATAAATAAATAAAAAAACATCATCGTTAACCTTACACATACAGTCACACACCCTACACCCTAAAGTCAAATGTTTATAAAAAGCACAAAAAATGCGATTAGCCGATAAAAACACTTCTATCATGAATGAAAAAAGCTGATTCACGTTAAATACAGGGGTGGCTTGTAAGATCAGGTTTGTAAAAAAACGTCGGCAGGTTTTTTACCCCTAAAGCGTATTGATAGAAGCGCTGGGGTACTTTTTACCCACCTCGGCAATATGAGGGTTGGTTTTTGTTGAGATACCGATCTCTCTCACGTTTTTTAAAAAGTTTTTATTGATGTATCACGATAATACCAATTGATTAGGGGATGTTTACGCGTGTCGAGTTTTTATTGGGTCGTTTATTGTATGTTTTAATGTATTTTTTTAAAGTATCTTTAGAGAGAGAACAATATCGTTACTTACGACTATGTCCATGCGATTATGTTACATATAAGTAACACAAACGAAAAAGCAAAAATTAAAACAACAAAAAAAAGGCAGGAAAAAGAAAAAAGAAAACTTAAATGTTAATAAAGTTTGAGTTTGAAGGTATAGGTACCTATATTAGCTTTTTTACAGACATTATTTCTTTTTTTTATTGTTGGAAAAAGTCCACTTAATGAGTTAAGGCAAAGTTGAGTAGGTATGTAACCTACTTAAAAACTTTTTGTGTTTTTCCCAGTTTAGATAATTTAATCTTTGAAACTCCTGCCTAACCCACGACGTTGCGAACATAAACATCAAAGTACATAGAAACAAACTAATTTGACCGTTGGGCCATGAACGATTTATTTCTCTGACCTTTGTGCAATACTATTGTAAAATTTGGTATAATTTATAATTTATGTTATCTCAATAACCATTGTAATTGGAGTTATTATTACGGATCACTCGCCCCAAGACGTCTGAGTCTATTGTCCCTGGACCATGGGGTCAAAATGGTCGAGGGTCAAACTATTTATTGTATTTTTGCAAAAATGTAACACCCTTAACATTGTTGTCAAAATGTAAAATGTAAGCATCTGTGATGTGTCTCCTTTGTATCAATTTTGGGTCATTGATTTATTCTCAGCACTTTAAAATAATGATTAATAGTCAATGGGTTCAAAATTATTAATTTATAATTTCGAAAGAAAGGCCTGTAATGGACACTCATAAAATTACCTTTCTCTCATATCATTAATTTTGTAATTAATAATAGGTAAGAAATGAAATATGCAGAATGTATTAATTAATAATGCCTTTCGTTAATAGAATCTGTGTCTAAATGTTTAATTTTTAATGAAAATTGATTATGCTAATTACATAAAAACCATAAGTATTTTTTCAAATTCAATGGAACAATATAAATTCGGTGCGAGCTTCTTATAAATAGTTTTGACTAAAGTATATACATCATACTAGATTTATCTATTGTTTTTTATTTAGATTATTTATGGTCTGATAATATAAATAATTATGTGATCAGTTGACTACCCAACTAATTTCAATTAAGGTAATAGCTAGGACGTTTAATAAAATTGTGTATTAAGTAATAGGTTAACTGATACCTACCGATGATCTAACATTTCATAATTACCTAATATGCAGTGAGACTAGGTAATTTCAACGTTGAAAGAAGATAATTAGGTTCTTCTTTTATAGTTTCGAAGAAGTAAAAAAAGAGACTGGCCAGCATCTCAAACCGTTAACCTCTGTGATCTTAAGAAGTGTGCGACCTTGTGACCGTTATACAATTTATATCTCAACACAATTGACACCATTGACCCATGGCCTACACAGTCTCCCGTATCCTTAACGATACAATTTCAAATAATCCTCACTTTACAACATAAATCAAACGATCGAACATAAGGAGTTCTTTCCAAATTCGAAAATGTGTCAAAAATCGAACACCAACGGTCGCCGGACAATGGTCCTACGGTTACATTTATTTTATTTTATTTCGCAAAATGTAACAATGTACAATTGTTATTAAGGAAAAAGGGTAGATTTTAGTAATCTTCTTAATGGCGTGTGTGAAAAGATTATAAATTAAGTTTCTGCAACAAATAAAAGTGACCCCTGGGCATTGTTGGGGTGTCAATATGTGTGACCGTGCCATTGTCCGTGACCCTAGCGGGCTTAGCACCAATTTGCGACCGCTCCGATTCACTCGTGATCGACTCAGTCCTACGAGGATTTCGAAAGATTTACAATTCTATGTCATTCATTACAATAATGGAATCCTAGATTTTTTTTTCCAATTTTCAAATAAACGAACATCGGGCACCATTGTCATAGTTGAAAATAGAATTTTGTTTTTCGTACATAAATATTATTTATCTAAAATGCATCTATTTTCGTATGTTGCTAAGCTAAGCATGATTTAAATAATTCATTGTTAATGTTTTTTCTAGATTTAATTTATTCAGGTCCTTAAGCCTTGACCGTTAAAATTGCAAAATACTTCGTTGAAATAACAATAACAAAATAAGACACCTAATACAAAACAAAAAGTGTTTTGAGGACGTTTGTCTAGAGGACATTTTTTTATACTTACATACAAATAGTTTTAACTAAGTTCTTTTAAATTTCAATATTCAACAGTTAAACTATTAATTGAATGTAAATAAGTTGTCTACTGCATGTATAATATCGTAACTTATGCAATTTCGTGACCTAAGTGAATATTTGAGTGTTTTTGACAACGATTTTTTGTAATAGACAACAAAATAACGTTTTTCTTAAGAGGGTTTATTCTGAAAGTTGGCAACGTCGCAAATAGATGTCAAATATTTCGCTGTTTTGATTAATTTGATAATATTTCTGTATGGAAATAAAAAATGTGGCTAACTAGCGAACTAGAATATTTATTATGAAATGAAATTATAACATTGATTTTGATGTTGTACCCGTTTTAGGTGTAAAAAATTCATTTGGAAAGTTTCCAAATAGTTTTTTTACATTTAAAACTAAATATTCGGTGTTACGATATTAATTATTGCAATTCATTATTAATATTCTAGATACCTAGTTAGTTAGCCACATTTCTTATTTCCATACAGTATTATTTCCAAATTAATGAAAACAGGTGAATATTTGACAGCTATTTACGACGTTGCCAACTTTTAGGATGCACCCTCATATTAAAAATAATTTAGCAGACTATGCGACATTTTTCCATTTAGGGTACGTAACACCGCATAGACGTGCAATGTGCACACTTTTATGTACATAAATAAAATATGTAAGTATCCAGAAATTTAGAAACGGCAATAAAACGCACTCAGGGAATGAAACCCAAATGGCAAGTCATTGTGCTTGACCCCTCGCTCTAAAATAATGGCCGGGGCCAAATAAATTAAAAATGGCTCAAAAATACCCCTTGACGTGCACGATTTATTACACAAATACACAATATGTGTAAGTTTCCGACATTTTGTCCATTTGGGCGGGAAATGTGCGGAACTGAACAACCGTTGCATTGACTGTCCATACAGTAATTTTTCTTTTTGACATTGGCTACTTTAATTTTGGTGAGAATTTTCGAGATGTCTTAACTTTGTCTCCTTACACTGTAACCATTTATATTTTTAGACGTTTAAGTATGTGTTAACGTTAGGCAGCGTTTTTAAGAATAAAGTTTTTTTTTTATACTCCGCGCGAAATGCGAGGGGATGTAAACGTCCGTCACTTAGCTAGTAGCGAAGTGGAGCCCTTAGCTAAACATATATTTAGATACTACTACTACTAGTATGTATACAGGGTTATTTTAAATTAGCTAACTAAACTCCGTAGACGCGAAGGGTTTCGCTACACAATACATAAGGAGTCGTCTATTAATCACGTGATGTTTTTTTATGATACGTGGTGGTTTTAGATTAGCTTCTACCCAAATACACGTGTATATTTTGGTACAAAGTATCTTAAACATTTTCAGAATATTTTATCTTTAAATACAGGTATAAATCGCGAGTCTAGAACTTTTTGGTTTAAAAAACGCGCCTTCAACGAAAAAATAAATACATGTGATATGTCACTTATCCACCCTCCCCCCTTGTGATGTTTCGTGATTTTTTCCGAACGCCCTCCTCCCCATTTATAGCCTCACGTAATTAATGAACGATTCCTTAACTTTCTAAGTGAGTATGTCAATTTTACTCCTACCTGTACTTACATTCCTGTTTTCTTATAAAAAAGTAAGCTACCTTAAAAGTGTAATAAATAAAGCTACCAATACTTCACGTAATGCACAAAGCACGTAGAAATGATAAGTTAGAAATCTTTTACTGCCACAAAACGCAAGATCGATGTCCTTTTTTATATTTGGCACATTTTTTAGTTGGCTAGTAAACTCTCGAAAGCTCAAAGCGTTCACAAACCGATTGCCAAGCTAAATTGAATCGTATCAAATTAAAATAAGAACGTTCAATACTTTTGGAAGTTTCAGTTGTTATTGCCAATTCACAAAAGCAATCTTTTTACATGAAACTCTTTTGTTATTTTTTAAAAAGGACAAGGCAGATTAGGAATGTCCATTTTGTATCGTTTTATCGTTGGCAAAGGAATCGACGGTAAATGCCACATTTGATCGATGGGCTAAGTTAGCACCTGCAATTTTGAGAATTACCCAGTAATGACGGATAATATTTTTTTGTGTGTTACCATACAATTGATTTGTCGTAGTTTTGGTACAGGTTCTTAAAATGGAGGGAAATGAAGTCGTGCATTGGCGAGATTTTTATTTACGTATTCCAAAAATGAATAAAATTATGATGTCTGGCGAAATAAGGAAGATTCCTTCTGGTATAATATTGTGTTAATCCAGTGGCACTATACACACTGAACTATTTAAAATAAATAGCAAAAGACTAAGAGCCAGTTTCTCAGTGGCCAGAATTCCCGGTACAATTTGTTAGATATATTACAAATGTTTTTTTTGACTGATAAGTTCGCCGGAACTTATCAGGGTTGATAAAAACGGGTATTTCAGGTTTGAAGTAAAAATATAAATAAGTTAATTATAAAGAACATCTACACTAATATTTTAAAGAGAAAATACTTGTATTTTTGTGTGTATTGAATAAACTAGTGAACTGATTTTAAAATAAATATTTTTGTATTTTTTTTTTGTATTTTTGATTTAAAAAATTCTTCCACCAGCATTTTCTTGCTATAATAAATTATTATCACTGTGTAACATTTTAATTTCTCCTTCTAATATTATAAATGCGAAAGTTTGTATGTTAGTGTGTTTGGATGTTTGTTACTCAATCACGCAAAAACGGCTGAACGGATTTGGATTAAATTAGGCAAACATTATAGTTTATAAAATCTGGATTAACATAGGACACTTTTTATCCTGGTACTATGTTCCCGTGGGATTATTTCCGACGATAATTTATAAAAATATGAAGGCGAAGCTGCTGGCGGAAGTTACTTATTTATAATTACCAGGAACAATATTGTTCCATAAAACGTAATTAATAAAACTGTTTACCGTGACCTTTGTATAACAATCAAAGGAAAAAGGTTATTTTTAAATATAAAGTTAACTCATTTGTTTTGTATCTACCTTCTAGTAGTATGTAGGTATACAATTTTTATTTATAAAAATCATAGTAGTATTGATGTTGAAAATATTTTAAAAGTTATTTCCTTGTTCGACCTAGTTTTAAAAATAAATAATTGGAAAACGTATAAAGTTTTTTTTTCATCGTGACACATTTACCTCCTCTATTGTCGAAGTCGATTAAAAGTACCTACTTCATATTTATGTTGGTGTGCTGGATATCGGAGCAGTGTTGGCCCAATGGTAACGGCCCTCTTACGAGTTGTAGGTCGTGGGTTCGAATCCAGGCAGGCACTTTGTGTTAATAATTTCATCACCACTGCTATCAAAACGGTGAAGGAAAACATCGTGAGGAAACCGGCATGTCTTAGAACCAAAAATTCGAAGACATGTGACATCTACCAACCAGTACTGGGTTGCGTGGTAGATTTTAGCCCACTCCCTCGAAGAGAGGAGGCCTGTGTCCCAGCAGTGGGAACATTATAGGCTGATATAGTAAAACTTTTTTTTGTATTTTGTATTATAGTTGTGGGTAGTTCTAAAAAAACAGCGAAAATATTTATTAAATGCACGTCATTGATAGTCTTAGAATAATATGCGTTATTATTCTAAGTTGATAGTATTCCCCGAAGGGATAGGCAGGGGTGTATCTCTAGTACACCCATATTTCGCCAGTTGTGTTTGAGTCCCATATAATAGGGGGCGAGCCTATCAAATATTCAACAGTTAAAAATAAAAACTTTAAGAGTAGTTTATTTTTTACAATATTTAGTTTTTACTATGACAGAAAATTCATTAGCTAAAATATTATTTAACTTCATACATTTAAGAAACAATTGAATGTAGAAAAACAACTTAAATAATGACAAGCAGTAGTTTTTGCATTGTCTACATTTTGAATATTTTTCATTGTGATTGGAACAGGAAACAGACGACGAAATTCAGAAATAGCGACATTAGGTAGGTAATACTGAAACTAAGTACTTTATTATTATATCAACTACTAAAGCTGATTTTTTTATCAGGGTTCTCTGCCTTTTCGCCGAAAATTGTTTGCCAGCTTTTCATTTTCCAACTAACGTTTCGCAGAATTTTATTTCGCCGAATTATCATTTGCCAACTTATCATATAATTTTGTTTTATTTCCCAACCTCACAGTTACCAACTGTACGTTTTCAACTTTAAATGACAGCTAAAGTTTTAGTTTTAGCCATAATTTCCAAATTTTTCATTCTAGTGCCTTTAGTTATAAGTATTATTATGTGTGTTCACTTATTTCTGCGATTGCTGGTTATCCTGTAATTGGCGACTGTATAAGTCCGATGCTATTGTTACAGTACTTAAGATATGTTGTATACAGAAGCTGTTGGTGTACTTTTATAAATAAATAAAATAAAATAAAGGAATGATTGTAGAGATTCGGTGCCATAGTAAAAAATGATAAGGAGGACGTTACCGACCAGGGCAACACAATTTTTTTCGCTGGCCGGCACTTTTGGTTTTGGGCCCAATATGAATGGTCTCCTTTAAGCGTGCGATGACGTTCGGTGACGATGACGCGAGTTCCATGATTTATGTTCACCCAAAAAGTGCTCTACGCGCCTAAAGAAGGTTTCACTTAAAAAATATCCACATAGTCCTCACATTCACAATTAATAGAATAATATTATAATGCTTTACAAAGTAATCATGTCATTTTGTATGTAATATTCAACAATGTCGATGTGTATAAAAAATGGTATATTCTGACGATTTTACTAAGTAATTGACTTGAATTGAATTTTACTTGAATAATTGTAATGTCATGTTTTATATCACAAGGCTAAGCAGACCGAGCAGTTCAATATCAAGCTTTTTTTCTTTTGAATAATCTGAGTTTTTATAGTACGATTTTTTACAAAGGTTGGTTTTAATACAGCGTTTAAATCGTTTAGTAGGTAAGTTTCGATACAATGTTTGACAGGAAATAGCGATTTCAACATTTATTTATTTATTTCCAACTTACAGAGTACTCCATCTATCATTACAGAGTAACCTAATGCAATAATGTACTTATCTAACTCTTATCTTAATTTATTATTAACTTAAAATTATTATTAAATTTTGTAACATATTACAAATAGAGAAAACATGTTTCTAACTGAATGTTTCGCCCGTGCAAACGCAGTTACGTGTGCTGGACCCAATCTTCTTATATATAAAAATCATTTGCTGTTCGTTAGTCTGGCTAAAACTCGAGAACGGCTGGACCGATTTTGCTGATTTTGGTTTTGAAATGTTTGTCGTAGTCCAGGGAAGGTTTAAACGTTGAGTAGATAAGTACTTAGTGCCACCCGTGCGAAGCCGGGGCGGGTAAAGCTAGTATATTATAAAATCTATGGCTATTTACCCCTGATTATTTGAACTAATTGAACTCGACTCACTATTGATCGGAATTTTTGCTTTTAAATACTGACTGCATTATATATTTTTTATTCCTAGCAGCGAATTGTGCCACGTGTAAGCTTGAAGGTTAATTGAGTACGAATTCAATTTCATCGTTTTATAAATAAAAAATACTTATTGCTTTACATTTGATACTAAGGAAGTGTATATTGTCTGTACTTTGAACCTAGGCAGCACGTGTATCTGTGGGCAGAATAATTCGTTAAATGTATGAAAGGGCTCAGTCTCTGAATATCATATTCTCAAAATATCATAATCGTAAAACACCACATTCGCAAAACATCATATTCTCAAAACATCATTAATCTACCACGCGGGCCCAGTGCGGGTTGGTAAATGTCACATATTTTCGAATTTTTGGTTCCAAGACATGCCGGTTTCCTCACGATGTTTTCCTTCACCGTTTTTGAGAGCAGCGGTGATGAAATTATTTACACAAAGTAAAGCGCCTGCTTGGGTTTGAACCCACGATCTACAACTCGTAAGTCGGGGCCGATACCACTGTCCCACAAATGCTATCTCTTTCTCTCTCGAGATTTCTTGTTTTACGTAACTTTAATTATTAACGTCTTATACACATAAACCTTCTGGAATAAATTCTCTAAACGATGGTAAAAATCTGTTGCGTGGACAAACGCGAAAAGCGACTTTGTTTTACAATAGGTGTGTATAGATATAGATAATCAAAGCCTATATACATAGCTACTCCCAAATCAAGCCATGGTAAATAGCTATCAACGGGTAAATAACAAAAAGATTTGATTCCAATCTCCGATACAATTCTGATTCGGTTTGAACGCGTCATGAATAAAACATGGTAGTTTGACAGGGAGGAGGAGGGACACAACCCTTTCCCTCGATTTATTAAATGTGGTCCATACTGGTGGAGACTCCCCTCGGTTTTTTGTGACAGTTCTCTCGAAGGGTTCGGGACAGTATCGATTTTTTCTTTTTTGGCGAATGGCGTAGCTCTGCCAGTAACGATTGGAATTGCAAATGTTGTCTATGGTATTTTAGAAAGTTTTGTGTGCGTAGGTGGCTGCGAATACACGATTGAATGTTGGTAGATAAGTATGTGAAGAATTATTTCGTTCAGGGTATTTACGTGTAGTTCTTTATTTACGGTTTTCTCCATGTAGCATATCACTGTTTGTCCACCGCACCGAGACCTGGACGTCAACGAGAAACGAGTTTTCGAGGCTATAGTAAAGTTACTGTCGCTACTTCGGCATCGTCATCTCGTCCTCGTTGACGTCCCGTTCACGGTGCAGTGGACAAACGGCCTACATACAGGATGTTCAGACAAGTCAGACTACTCGTTTGTCGTAATTATGGCTGTATTTGATTTGCTAAATCTCAAAATAGTGTTTATAATAATTTTCAAAAGGCAGGAACAGAAATTATATCTAGTACAATTACCTACCTTTTATCCCTTTTTCTCCTCTTTTTTTTATTTTTTTTATTAAATTTTTTCCTTTTTTTTTGTATGTTATCTGTGTGTGTATTTATTGAAACTTATATGTGGATTTTATACCTGGCAATAAAATATTTCATTTCTTTTTCATTTCATTTCATTTTTTCCTAAAATTTTCTTTCTATGAGGACCAAAAAGTCTCATGAGTTGTTTTTGCCTAATCAATATCTACTAAAGTACCGTTAATTTTGTACGTGTATTACAAATAATCCGGTAAACGGCTGCCAATTGTATGTAAATTTTTTGCATAGTGACCTTATTTGTCCTTGATTTAACAAATACTAAATATTACTTTACAAAAATGAATAGGTAGGTAAAATAAAGATTACGTAATATTAGGTAAGTATGAGTTCAGACTCTTGTGAAGGCCGCAGGAATCTGCTGGATGCGGGAAGCACAGAATCGGTCGAAGTGGCGGTGCTTGGGGGAGGCCTATGTCCAGCCGTGGACGTCTTCCGACTGAAATAAATGTATTCAAAATATTATGGACGTTAACATTTTCGATTAGTTAGATAAATATGTGGACCACATTATCAATTTATTACTTAGGTACCAGGATGTAAATATAGCGGTCCTGGCATCTGAATGAGAGTCACTTACTACTATTATAAAACAAAGTCCTCCCGCTGCGTCTGTCTGTTTGTCTGAACACGATACACTCAAAAACTGCTAAACGGATTTTCATTCGGTTTTCACAAATGAACGGAGTGATTCATGAGGAAGGTTTAGTTGTATAATTCATTAAGGTTTTTGTGTAAATTCGCTGAAATATGACGACGATTGTTGACGATGTCGGAAAAAATCATGCCGTTTAGAGCTTTACTGGCGTGGAAATCACAATAGTATTTTAATCATTAGTATTATGCTACTTATGAGATTTAAATAAAATTTGGCACACAGATAGCTGCACTGCATTAAAACATAGCATACTTTTTATTCCAGTATAGTACCTTTCCGTTTGATAACTTCCGACCTCCACGCAGGTGAAGGCGCAGGCAAAAGCTATACAAGGAGGAGACGACCATACAACAAATAATTGAACGGCGTGTCCCTACTGACGTTCACATTCTACATACAAAAATTTAATTGAATATATTCAATAGTTTAATCAATATAGCTCGGCAAAATCCATAGTCGGCTCGGGTTATTTCGTTTATCCACCCCAAAAATCCACCCTAAGGTGGATATTCGGAAACGTATACCCCAGAATCCACCTTAGGCATAGTTGTATAAACGGAATTTATAGGCTTAGGGTGGATCCGGCATAGACTACATTTAATTTGTTTGAAAAACTCATTTTTTAATTTCGAAACTAGGATTTATTTGACAGTTCCAAAATACTCGTAGGCATTAGTAGTGCCAGTATTTTCATTTATTGTTGTATTGTAGTCTCCACATTGTATAGTAAAGCTAGTATTATAAGCAAGAGGTAGATGAATTACCCCATTATTTAATGTTCAAAACCCTCACAATGACATTGACACAAAAAAACAGAAAACACGATTGCAAAAACACATAACTCAAAAGAGAAAAACAAGCATTATTAATACAAAAACAAAATATATTTTGAAGTAGTATTTTTGTGTTTTTTTTTGTAAAATATCGCAGGCGGGGGACAAACAATAGTTACACCATATTTCAGGTTTTGTACAATGCTTGTTTTTCTCTTTTCAGTTATGTTGTTGAACAATCAGGTTTATTTTTATAATAATTTGCTTTAATTTGTTTATTTATCTATTTGGAATGGACTCATTACTAGTTTTTATTTGATACTAATATTGCTGTAATTAATTTTTTAAAGCCACCAGCAAGTCACCTCCCTTTTTTAGGGTACCGTATCCGAAGTAGTTATGTAATTATGACGTTCAAAACGTGTTGATACGTTTTGAACGTCATAATTACATAAGACAGTCCCCAAAACCCCCGCCCTTCACCACTTCCTATAATAGTGCTTTAGCTAGGAAGAAGAAGTGGCGCTACAAACTACCCAGCTAAGTTCTCCTAGAGACACCTAGAGACAAAGCTAGAATGCCTCATAGAGACCAGCTCCATGTTGTAACGACTATAGATGGCCATTATCACATAATATTTATATACAGGGGGAAGTTTTTTCATTTGCTAAAGTGACTTAGCGAAAGGGGTGACGGACAAAAGAGTTATCATTCGGGATTGCACCCTTTTATTGACAGACGCATATCACCCCTAAAAGTATCGTGTGAACTGCAATTTGATGTTTCGTGCGTATTATTTACCTAGTAAGTATATAATGCATTCATATATTTTTATAGATTTTAGGAATATCATAAAACAATGCAGTAAATAAACTTGTTAAAGCACAAAACCGAAAAACTATTTTACGAAAACAAGTTTTAAATGTTATTATAACTTAACTTTCAATACACCCACGGTCCCTGTACCGTTGCATATAAGCACCCATAAGCACATTGTTTTGCGTGCGTAACATTGTGAATTTTTACACCAAAAATATTTTTTTTCAAAAGTTTTTGTAAAGGCGTTTCCAAGCAATTATTATACTGGTGGTGAAATAATGTTAAAAATCTGTTCAGTAATTTTTGAGTTTATTAATTACAAAAAAAAGTGCAAATCTTTTCTCTTTACTTATATTATTTATTTATTTATATATACTTTATTGTACACCAGATAATACATTACAAAAAGAAAAAATAATACACTACAAAATAATTATGTATGTATTAGTGTAGAAAACATTTTCCTTCTGAAGCACTCAATGAGACATTTCAACTTAACTGCAGCGACTTGCTACGCCGTAGGCCCTACGCAGCAGTGGCGTAGCAAGTCAACAAAAACACAATAAATCATTAAAAGATCATTTTCCTCGCTCGTTCATCAACTCGAACGAAAGTAAAACTGCTTGCTACGACAATTTTACCGAAGCGAAATAACGATCGACTACCTTCTACATCACAAGATTTATGAAGCGATTCGCTCCAACATTCCCTTTTCATATAAACGCATGAAACTTTCCTTCGCGCTCATAATTTTAGATTCCCTCCGAGAATATTTTTTCCTTCGGCGCGGGAGGGAGACGGCTTGTGTGCGAGTGAGACGGGTATAAAATCCATACTTATAATATTTGCAGCCTCCACTCTCAACACTCACACATACGAAACACGATTTAGCACTCCATGGAGAGTTTCGGACAGCGTACAGGGGGTTTGAAAATTTTTGATTTTCATGTTTTTCTTTCTATTATTTCGTTAAGAGTAGATTCGTATGAAGGCGGCTAGGAGCTGCAAGTGAAACGACTGTTCTTCGCTATTCGTCAGCGTAATCTAATGGAAATAGATTGATTATTTATTTTTGTGGTAGCCTCTTGATTAAAACAGCGCAGAATAATATAATTCTGTTATTGTTCCGATGGCATTAGAATTCTGTACCTACAGAATGAACACACGATCTTCAGCTTAGCCTCATTTTATATTGCGGCCAGCTAACCAGGTGCGTCGGGTTATTACCATGTTTTTTAAACTGTTTTGACGGGAAATGCACAAAAACAGAAAATCGACTAATCGCAGATCTATATCAACGCGTGAAGTTAAAGTTATAAATTAATATTAAGTAGCCTTTAATTTAAATAACGCTAACAATAATAGAAATGCTCAAAGACAGACAAGGACAAAAATAAATAATTTTATTTAAAAAAGTTACACGTGTCGCATAAATGATCCAATAATGGGTCATCATCGACACGTGTAACTTTTTTATTATTATGGACTTGAATTTACTTAAGTAGATTAATTAAAAACCAATGTATCGACGAACTACAGAATTAAATTAACTGGTTAACTGTGGTTAATACTAACACGGGTAGTTTCAAAAAACGAGTACTTATCTTCGACCTTAGTATCGAAGCGTAAAAATACTTGCGTCATTAGGTACGCACCTGTGGTATTGAATAAAACAAACGTTTCGCAGAATTCATTATGGTGATGTTTTGGAAGAAGAAGGGTTTATGAACTTTAAAACAATTTCTGTAGCGGTTGATCACAATGTCATTAAAATAGAGCAAGAAATTCACAGATCATGTTTTTTCTTTTCTCTTGTTCTTTATGATCACCGTAGAAACGAAAGACAAAATTACAGATTTTAGGAAGATATCACGACGTGATGTCAAATAAGAAGAACAAAAATGACACTTTGTGTTTGTAAAATAGAGATAAAAGTGGTCATGTGCGCGTTTTTGAATATGTTTAGCTGTAGGATCAACTAAAGTATTTCACAGGAAAGCATGGTACATAAGGGAGGAGGGTTATAGATACTCTGCAGTGTGTGGAAGAAGGCTGTCAATGATGACGATGATGATCAAACAATTTGGTCCGCCATTTTTATAGCATAATCACTAAAACGACAGAGCTTTGTCATCAAGAGGTAATAGGATGGATTTATTACTCTTCGAATGGAATGACGAGATGATGAACTTGTACCTTAACAGCTTACATTTATTACATGGGTAAAGTAAAAGTATTTAATTATTGTAAAAAATTACATCTGTAAGCTGAAGAAACAGTACGAGCGGAATTTTTTAATTCGATTGAAATCGATATTGATTTTGATGAAATTAATCTAATATCAGCTTGATTCTCGAAACACGCTGTACACTACCTCACGCCCACACGGCCGAGCTCGGCGTCGCGGCGCTCCCGAGAAAAAATGTACGATGCCATAAAAAATCAGCGTTCGTTCGCTCCCGCAATTTTTACCCGTTTTTTCCCCTCGGAGGGTCGCCCGTCTCCATGGCAACGGGACCGCCCTCTCCCCGACCACTGCTAAAAGCTGCATCAATATTTTTATGGGAAACGAAAACTATATTTGCTTTTGAATCTTAGGTTTCTTCGTTTTATCAAGGATTTATTTTCTTTGAACAAATATAGCTCGGTTTACGGCTCTAAGTGCTGCTGCCATTACTTTGTATGTGTTTTGGGGCAGAATTTGGGCAAGATATTGGCACTTGACCTTTATAATTTCTATGCAAAAAAGCAGTAGGTATGTAAAATGAAAGCGGAGACAGTGGGTGCAAAAGTTTTCCTGCGGACGGAAAAAAGTTCATACTGTCAGTTAGTGAGGTAGGTACTTAAGGTGAATCTGCAGTTATTGCCCGCGAAATTCAAACTTTCTGACGTTTTTTGCAAGTTGCAGTTCAGTGTGAGGTTGTATCTTGATCAAAATATGATGCGCGACTATAAAAGATATTATTTATTTACAGAATTAGAATCAGTAATACATTGTTCCATAAGAATAAATTTCTTATAGAGAAGTTTTTATGGAACAGAGAATTTCGCGGGCTCCAACTGCGGATCGTCCTTAAATGTGAAAGTATTTGTGACCATCTAGCTAGCGCCGTATTATGTTTCCCCCTACCAAATCGTATTTCACAAACCGTATTTCACAACCGAAAAAAAATCGTATGTCACAAACCTATATTTCACATTCGTTTTCATAAAATTAGCATACTCATTGACATTTCTTTTTAGGGTTCCGTAGCCAAATGGCAAAGACGGAGCCGTTATAATTTCCTCATGTCCGCCTGTCCGTCCTTCTATAATATATGTCATGCAGTCATTTTACTCGGAGAACATTTTATTTTAAAATTGGATAAAAGGTGTATTCTGTGTACCGGTGTAGTTAAATTACTACTCCCCATACATGTAACCGAGGGATGAAACCAAATGCAATGCACCTAAGCGTGGGGGTATAGTTGGATTCCATAATTAAAAAGATAATGATGTTTCTAAGTGACTTTGCTATTTAAGACCAAAGTTTTTGAGATATGGCATATTTTCGGTTACAACCACAGATATATTTTTTTTCTGAGATTTTTAATGTTTGAAATACTAACTAACTTATCGTCGGCGTCAGTGCAGGACCTTGTAAATGCACTACACCCTTTTTTACAGGAGAGACTAAAAACTGTTTTAAATTTCACCCAACAAGCATGTCGAAGGTCCTAGATTCGTCTGTTTTACCGACTGTGCGCACTAACTAGCTAGCTCAATGTTTTGCCGTTGGATGGCAGGCTACTAAATTTATCAATTTTGATGAAAAAATGTTTTTGCCAAAAAATGTAGATACAAGATCCTGCACTGACGCCGACGTTATATTTATATCGATACAATCAATACTGTGCATGCGTAAATATTCATCCCAACTACGGAACCATTCATTGTGCGTGGCACTTGGCCATTTTTAGGGTTTCATACCCGAAGGGTGCCAAAAGTAACCCTATTACTAAGCCTCCGCTATCCGACCGTCCGTCCGTCTGTCAGCGGGCTGTATCTCATGAACCGTAGTAGTTTGACACTTGGACATTTTCACAGATTGTATATTTCTATTGCTGCTATAAACCAAAACTAAAAAAAAATTTGTTAAAAATTAAAGGGGACCCCCTTTAATTTTTAATTTTTTTTAGTTTTGGTTTATAGCAGCAATAGAAATATACTATCTGTGAAAATACCACCATACGGGTTCCGTTTTTTCATTCGGACGTACGGAACCCTAAAAACAAATTTATTAATTTATTGAAATTGAACGTAAATATTAATCATTTTAATAAATATTATTAATGTAATAAGTTTTTTTGTACAATTTTTTTTATATTATTAAAGCAAGAAAAAGTTTTAGGTACCTACAGAGGCGGACTAACAGTCTCGGCCGCCCTAGGCCGTTCAGTAGTAAACGCCCGCCCGCCCCTTTCTGCTGATTTTGCAGCATAAACCTGTGTTTATACCTATATTATATGGGCGCCGGCAGGTTTATTTTCAGGGGGTTACGTTAGATTTTCAGCTTCACGAAACGAGTTCGATAAGGCTCGATGAGGTCACCTCGTTTATGTTAGGTTTTCTTTTGTACATTCATACAGGGAATAACTTTGTCAATTTATGCAGAAAAGCTTAACTTAACTACAATGCATGAGCGACAGAAGCGAGCTCGAAAATGTTAGTACCCCGTTTAGGGTTAATTTGATTTTTTGTTGACCATTCACTACAGAAATAGGAAATAGGTACTTTATGGAATAATGCAGAAAAGTTTTTATTGTACACACGGCTACACATCAAGTTATAATTTCTAGTTTATGCTGATCTCGCATTCTATATGATTTCCGTACTATGTGAGGTCAGCTTATACTGGAAATGTATAGCTTGATGTGTAGCCGTGTGTACCAGTACTTTTGGTATTTTGTAACACTTGTTAGAAACATGTTGTGTATAAAACATTCATCATCACATATTGTATGGACGTTACGTTATTTCAGACTTGTAATAACTGTTGACTATTTTGCTTACCTTCTAAAAAAAAATAAGTACACGTTTTTTTTAAGAACTTGTCTTTACAACATTTTTTTTTTGTGTAGTTATATCAACGAACCTATTAGGTAGCGCCGTAGCGTATTCGTGTTACTACAGCGCTACCTAAAAGGTTCGTTGATACAGCTTAACCGTGGAGCCAACATTACGGCATAGGAACTATTTGATGAAACGCACTATAAACATAGTCAGATGCCTCGGCAGATAACGATTACTTTGTCACCAAACATAACAATAAAAGATTTACCTTTACCTGTTAACATAATTGCTGGTACAACAACTAGTTAATTTATCTAGCTAAGTTGCCCAACAAGAAAATAAATAGAGCCATATCTATGGCAAACACAAAAATATATCATTTTCTTTCTCCGAAGTAGACGCACAGGCAAGCAAACATACTGCCAGTAACTTAATATTTGGAAATCAATTATCCATAAGAAGTATTTGTTGGCCGGAAAATAACTGGATTAAGGGAATAATATAATGTCGTATATTTCTGATTGCTATGATATATTCGTAATGGAGGAGTGTTGGCCGATTCGTTGAGAACATTATCTAGCTTTTATAATAATAACGAATTTAGAAGATCTAAGGTGTACAACGTAAAGTCCATATTTTCAGCAGGTTCTATGCCTGGTAGCTTCGTTTCAGGAATACTAAATTGCTGAAACTTTTAGGAATTACTTAGTTTTTGATTGATTTCAATGTGTTACTGAGAAGTACTTTAGGTCCCTGTACTGAATGACTACTTAGTCAGAATACTTAGAATTTAAATTAATTGGTAACATAAGAGTACTTACTCTATATGACCAATTAATTTAAATTCTCCCAACTCATATTATGATGTATAAAAAACCATTATACTAAAATACACCGCCCAAAACACACGCCTCCTGTTAAAAAACTAACACATACTCTATGTATAAACATAAATAAAAAACTCCCCTAACTTTTTTACAAATAAAACCCCTCTGATTGGCTGTGTTCCCCAATAAAAAAGCTAAAGACGCGTGCTGCGCGCGCACGCGTTCCACCATTCAAATTCAAATAAGGAACGCACGCGCGCCGTATGTAACATACGGTAGCGGCTGCAACTTATTATTAAAATTTCGTCCATTTTAAAGTGATCCCTCGCGCCCCTTGCTCTAGAAAATAAAAAAGGGCGAAGCGGGTAAAATGTGCATCAGATTGGGGATCAAGTTAAAATTGTTGGGTGGCGTAAAAATAAGCGCGCTTAGGGAAAAAATATAAAATGAACGGTGGGGAAGTATTTTAAAAATAGAGAGGTCTCCCTTCCGACTTAGGGGAGTGAACGCGGTTGATATATTGACGGAGTTACTGGGGATTTTAATAACACCGTGCGTGTGTTAGTTTACTGAGGCCGTAAGATTTGTCAATGTGGCGTTTTGTGGGCGCTATTTTAGGTCGGTCGCGTGTCCTCGCCCCGCAGTAAGTATCGAGTTTCTAGATATTGTTTACCTGTTATAAGTTCAAGTTACTGGCTTCCGTTCTGTCGAGTACGTGCGCCTTGTAGAGAGTTTTTGCATATAGGTAGGCTATGAATGGTTGGAGAAAATTAGTTCACGATGACCATAAAGTGCACATAGAGATAGAGCTGAGTTTGGTCACGAAAGGTTCACTAACGGTCCTTTTCGCTACCAATGTTTTCGATTGAATTGCCTTAGAAATTCTTTACTGAAGCACCCAATTAACATTCTCGGGTATAAATTATGACATCAAGAACGTAAATTAACAAACGAGTCGTATATTTATCGATATCCATTAAAATATTATATGTAATTTATGAAATGAAGGCTGAAAGAATGTGAAAGTAGATATCAATGAGCGTATATCTAAAACATAAAGAAAGAAAAACAGGGATCAATTTAATTATCATTACTCACACGCTCTAAAGCTGGGTTGAGACCGACAATTTATTATTATGGACCCGTATCCAATTTAAAACAACGCACGGCCGAATGGAGCCATTAGGTACGAGGGGACATTGTTTTGGTACCGTGAACACGGAGGGGAATCCTTGTGGAGTAGAAAAAACAATTTAAAAATAAAATGTAATAATTATAAAAGGGAGGGAGCGCGCGTGTCACTGCCGCCTTATTTATTTCGATCCTCAGCTGCTGTTTGAATTTCGAATACGACGTTGTTACCGCCTTTACTATTGGCATGAAGTGACATGTGGTTTATGGAAAAAAAAACCGCCAAGAGAAAAGGCGTTTTGATACACCTGTCATTTATATAAGTAGGACAGATTTTGATCTTGTACTTTTTGGGCATTCCATTTACTTCGTGTTTTCTCCGGCTGAAGCAGCAGAGGTGAAACACTTTGATATTTTTTCCATACAAACTTCGGAGGGTTTTTACTCCACTGTTTGACATCGTACATTCAAAGTTTAACATGATATAGTTAGGTCTCATTATTAAAATTGTCTGTACGGAAGCAGAATAGTAAAATAAAAAGCCATTAAAAAGTTATGAGCCAACAAAGATTCGTTTTTCTTGCTAATTTTAACGCAACTTTGGGCGTAAATAAGTAATACAAGAAGTGTGAAATCTCGAAAACGAAATCCGTACCGACACAGCAAAATTATCGAAGATTTCAATAAATTTTATTTGTAATTGATTTATGCAGTGGTTTTTTCAGAAAAACCTTTTTACCAAAGGCCTTTTCGTAATTTTTGACGCGCTCGTTTTACTATAAACTATTGTGCGTTTCACTCAATAATGTTCCCCCGGCGCGGGTGGCGCGGTGCGGAGGGTGACGCTCGCGCACACATGCACGAAATGTCACACGCCTGAAGCTCTTTCGTTTGATTCAGGCACACACGTGCGTGTTGTAGTGTTTCCACTTTTACCTACTTTATCTGTTTGACTTCGCCCTGAGAAAATTATCGTAGGTATCGTTTGAAATTAGAATAAAATTGTTGGTTTGAGTGGACGCTGCTGTGTCAGTGAATTTGTGTTGGTTGATTGAAGAACAGTACCTACCTACCAATCAATCTTCCTAGCCTTTTCCCAACTATCTTGGGGTCGGCTTCCAGTCTAACCGGATGCAGCTGAATACCAGTATTTTACATGGAGCGACTGCCTATTTGACCTCGGTACCGATACCCCTTGGTAAGACTGATGTCAGACTTTCGG
This sequence comes from Conistra vaccinii, assembly GCA_948150665.1. Taxonomy (NCBI): domain Eukaryota; kingdom Metazoa; phylum Arthropoda; class Insecta; order Lepidoptera; family Noctuidae; genus Conistra; species Conistra vaccinii. Next base: position 8,052,507 of record OX411317.1, on the reverse strand, counting down.
GCTTCTGACGACTCGTAACGACTGTCGTCAAAGATCCACAAATGACAGCCGGGAGCCCGGGACCAACGGCTTACGTGCTTTCCGAGGCACGGAGTCTCGGTATGTAAAGATGGTCACCCATCCACTGACTAACCCCGGCAAGCGTAGCTTAACCTGATGGATGGACCCGTGCGGCTTGTTATTACTTAGCCACGAGCTCCTCAGAAGATTGAAGAACAGTACCGTAATTACGTAATACACGATTAATCAAAATTTGAATCGTTTTGAAACATATTACTAATCCATTGCTTCCTATGTTCGGAAAAAGATCTGCTCAACAACGTAAATAACGCAATGAATATTATTGAACGGTCAAAATGAAACTGATTAGTCGGAATCGTTTACAAAAATGTGTTGTGTAACAGACGCCAGCACACCAACCTACTCCAATCTGTCAAATTTTCTCAATCAACATTGAACCTTATTCTTTAGCCATAAAGTTGAAAATCTATTAAAGAAATTTGACAGATTGTAGTAACTTGATGTGCTGGGGCGTCTGTACAATTTATTATACGTAATCTATTTTCGTAGGTACCTACCTACCTCCTCGAGCATATTTTCTGTTATAAATTATAATATAATTATATCTTCTTTTGGCCAATACCTACTTAGGTACCTACATTTTCTACCTTACTGCTAGGCCACGACTTGCTTGAGGCTAAAGTGCCTGCTACACGGTTGCCAACCACGTCCCTGACAGAGGTGACCTTGGTTAGCGACCCGCAAAGTTGTTTCAACGTTTGGTCGTATAAACATCATCTTCACGGTTGTAAGCCACCAAGGTCACCTCTGTCGGGTCGCGGTAGGCGACCGTGTAGCAGGCGTTTTAGCGACCGGCGCGGCGCGGCGTTGCCGCGTTGTGTAGGTACGTTGGTAGGTACCCTATGTAGGCAAGAGAAGACGTAGGTACGCTCTTTGCATTCACACTCTTTACCGACGCCGACGACGCGGGCGCGCTATGGCTTTTATTTTGTGGTCGTGGAAATGGGGGGGAGTGCTCGAGTAGTAGGTATTTAGTAGGTACCTATCTCTATCTGGATTTAAAAAAATATTTTTGCATTGGTTAGCTCCATTCTTGAGAAAGACTGTAGGCCACCACGCAACAACACGCTAACATCACGCTACAACCCTTAGGAGCCGAGCAAAAAGAAAAAAGTCAGAAAGAACGCTAAGCGAAAACGAAGTAAAAGCGCGGGCGGGGCGATAGGATGCGATGCGGTGGGTCGGGGGCCGAAATTTCACACGGACGAAGTCGCGGGCAGAAGCTACTGTATATGTATTATAAAGGTTTATGTAGGTACTTATAACATTTATCGTAAATCAATATTACAACGATATGAAAAAAAATATAATATAGGTAAGCTTCCTCTGGCAGTCGGGTAAAACTTTATTCTATTGATAACGTATTTAGGTATGTACTATATGTAGGTAGGTACATACTTATACCAACTGTTCCCCACGCTTTTACCCGCGTTCCCGTAGGAACCTATCCTACTGCTCGGCTCCCATGAGCAGCAGTGTGATGTTTTATAGCCTAAAACATAACCAAAGGCTACAAAAAAATGATTAAACTGGTAGGTACCTACCTAGTTTGTGAGATTAGCGCATTCAAACATCAAACTAATAAACTGTACAGCTTTATAATATTAGTATTTTTAGATAAACCTAGTATAGTACCTATCTATTGATTACTAAATCAACAAATTGGCAGCAGCTGATTATGAGTTAGGAAAATACCTACGCCGCGTCGCGTCGCATGATCTTCGCCTCGCGCTTTCGTTCGAGCTGCGTGATAGCGTCTTCGTAAGCCGACGCGACGTTCGCCATTGGATTTTCGACAATCTGCTTAGCGTCGAGAGTTGAATATCCAACAGTGTATTTTCTTGACGCACTGGGATACGCGCTGAATGCGCTCTGTTGGATATTCAACTCTCGGCGCTAAGCAGAGCGTCGAAAATCTGATACGCGCAAAAAAATTGCGAATAGGTTTGCTGTTTTAATCATTGTCCACATAGCTTCCGTGGTCGAGCGGTGTAATGTGGCACTTGTGAAATCAGAGGGTCTAAGTTCGCACCTGGTTAGTCTATAATCTATCCGTCGTTTTTTTTAATCTCTTTGGTTTTTTTTTTTTAAATCTTATCAAAAACAAAACAGTTTCGTCACATTTGCATTCTGCTTAGTAGGTACCTAATGAAATAATTACCTCGACTGTTTGTGATAATTTTGCTTGTATGAAGGTTAGGTATACAAGCAAAAATATCACAAACAGTCGTGAACACTAAAATGTAGGTAAGTAGGTACCTACCTACCTTATGCGTACGTACGTCCATGAATAGGTAACTAAGTAAGTAGGTACCTACTTACCTAGAAATAAGAAGATAGTAGTAATTTTGTAAACAATTTATAGACCGTAGTCAACTATAACAATTAGGTACACATAGGTACATATCTATAATTCTCGTCGGCGCGGCGGCGAGCGACACAGCGGCGGCGGTATCTTATAAAGTACTCTGTGGCGGCGCGCGGCGGGGCGGTGCACTATTGTGTGCTTCGTATAACATCGTTTCAGTTCGGAACGGTGTTTGTGTGCGCGCTAACTAGACGTGCGGCTAGACTAGCGTCTAACTGCTCATCACTGATACTATCTCTGTCGCACAGATGCCAGATGAGATAGCGTGCTTTTTGGCCGCGCCCACCAGTGAGTTCGAGCCCGCGACTTGTCGGTTCTTAAAGTTAATTACTGAGACTGAAAAAATTATAACTAAAAATGTTACTTATTTGCATTATTTACCGACCGATATATACATATTTTTTTATTAGCCTGTACTGTCCCACTGTGCAAATGCTTCCTTATGTTATACCTACTTACAAAGTAAACAGTAACACACGTACCTAATTCATAAATAAATATTCCAGTTATTACTGATAAAAACTAAAACGAACGTCACACAAAATCTGATATGGTAACAAAACCGCAAATGAGTAATTATTACCTAACTACATAATTTATTTACTCCATACATTTAACATGTGTGAGAAATGGTTTTTTCATCGATATAGACATCATGTACAAAACATGCGGGCAAATGTTAATTAAATTAAGTATTGATGTGAACAGACCCGAGTTTTTATAATGGCGGCGTGATTTGTGTTTTTGATAACAAATTGTTGGGGTAACTGTAATTATAGATTTTAATGATAAACTTATGCTCTCCCCTATGTATTTTAGGAATACAAAATGTGAGCTTTATACATATATAACTAGCTTCTGCCCGTGACGGCGTTCGCATGTTTTAACATAAAACATAATATATCTTATGGTACCTACTCGACAATAGCGTAGCTTTCTATCAGTGAAAGATTTTTTGAAATCGGATGCGTAGTTTCGGAGATTACCTCCTACATACAAAGTTTACCTGTTTATAATATTTAGTATTATTTACCGTTTTCAAGATAACATTTATATAATTTAATAAAATATATAATAGTACGTGGCAATGGTGCCAGCCACTAGCACCTGTTGACAGCGATGCGGCCGATTTTTTTTATATACTTGTACAATGTAATTATTATTATTATAATATCAGTGTAGACTACTTATTCTTCGTGTATAAGAAAGCAATATCAGTAGTCTTGTCAGTTATTCCTAACATGCACGAAGTGAAGTTATTTTTTAAATAAGTCGTTAGCAAGCTGCATTAAACTAACTGAAGTAGGAACAAAAACAAGAATACTACGAAATTCTGTGAATTCTTTAGATAATAAAATAGATAAATTCATCAACTTTATGTGTAAAACTTAGTAAAACAGTTGCATTGTTTTCACACCAATTAATCTCCATCTGTCAAAGTATTTAGCTATTTGTTATCTGTGGAGGCTGCAAATTGCCATATCTTTGCCCGAATCTTGCCACCTACGCGTTATGGCTAAGAAATGTGTTAGTTTTGTTTATGGGACACTTTATTTAGATGGTCAGTGGTCCACGGTCGGACCACCCGAATTTCGAAAGTGTCACTCAGTGCCCGTTTTTAGCCTGCATACGTAATTATTTCTATTGTGTTGTTCTCTGCAAAAAAATTAGAGTTTACTTTGTAGTTTCAGAGAAGTAACTTATCATAAGTTTGTGTTTTACAAGCAATTATAAAGAAGCCACTTGCAAACTCCGAAAAATTTAAATAGGTATGTCCACACAAATTAGCTACATGAAGTAAAAAAATCTTGAAAGCAGTTTTATAGGTGTTTTTTATGCGCTGTTAAATATCTAAACTTGAATGTTGCTTTTTACTTCAAGAAGCTATCTTGCGTGTTTTCGGAAATACCTATGTCATGTTAAGTTAGTGGCTTGTAAGTTAAATCAAACTATAAGTTAGTGTCATCACAATGTCTTGTTGTCTTCTTTTTTTTTGTATATTGGCACCTTGTAGCTGCTCTATATTCATGTAAGTATTTAGTTGTTATTTAATCGTGTTTTTGTATGTTATGCTATGTCTTTTGTGTGCACCAAATAAACGATATATCTATCTATCTATCTTTTTATATTGCTCATCAGTGTAGTTACTGGATAAAAAAAAAAACTGTTTATCTTAACAAACCCGCAATAAAGAACTAATTCACTCAGCTTCTTGCAACACTGAATGAATCTCCTAATTTTCACACACCATTAAGCCTAGATAAGTATCTCATTTTTACCGTGTAATCCACACTTTCTTTACGATGTCCAACGTTCAAAATAACAGAAATAGCCTCAGCTGCGCCATTTAACATAAGGGGGACATTTGAGAGACATCTTTTTACAATGGCACCCAAAATGACCAGAAAAAATTCACTCTTTTTAACCAACAATGGAGTCTGCGAGGGTGGACGATCAATGATCGAGTAAACAAAAAACCGTCCTAAAATAATTGTAAATTCACTGGAAAGATTTATGTAGTTAGTAGTCATTGTGGTGAAAAATGGTGGAAGTTTATCGTCCTCTGCTGGACTTCGGTGTCCGGTTGCAGATGTGTTGTAATAAAAAATGAACCATTGTGAATACACTATGCCAATTCTGAGCATAGAGAAAAGAGAGAGCGCCGCTTTTTTTAGACCACCGGCGCTTTTTCGAATTTGGAACGCTTCTTTTTGATGGTAATGAAATTATGGCTTTGATTTTGGCCGATTTTATTGATTTATGGAGTGTGTTAATGTTAAAAACTTACTTAGGACACGTATGTTACTGTAAAAAAGTTTTGAGTTAATAAACAAATAAGTTTAGAGCTACTGCTATTTTTAATTTCTCATCTATAAGCTGATCTTAGTCTCAGAAGATAAACTCAAACTCAAAGCATTTATCCATTTACAGGCACTTTTGAACTGTTAAAGAGTCGGTCAGTTAGTCAGAAAGATAAAGCTAGTTGCCCATTCCAAAACGTAGATTTCTGTGGAGAAGAACGGGCAAGAAACTCCAAGAACACTCTTTTAAAATAATATAGATGTTACAAAATCCTGGGTACATTATTCTTGTTGCTTCTTTATGTGAGAACAATGTAATGTAAAAGTAAGCCCTGGCAGAAAAGAGATGACCAGTCTCAACTGACGGCGCCCGTTCACGAACATGATGCATAACAATCAAATAAAAAAAAAAAAATAAGAACTGCTAATGTCCTCATAACAGTCATTCCATGCCAGATTCCTAAAACATTCCTTCTCAGTGAATACAAGTGACTGCAAACGTGAGACCTCATCGAAGTCTGACGAGGGTTAGACCACTCAGAACGCTGACAGACCACGTCTGCACTTGCATACGTTCCAACTGACGTTACCATGTGGTTGCTTAAGACAGCCAATTGAATTTGAACGTACTTTCTCGTTCGTTAAGGTTGAATGTGCACTGTAGAGCTGTACGAAAACGATTCTTGTCCTTTGATTATTTTTAGCTCTAAAACTATCATTCGGTTTTGATCAAAGGAATTATTCAAGTTATGTGGGAATGGTCCTATGGGAATTACAAGAGGTATTCCTACGTATTCATTGTTTAATTAGAAAATAATTGTCTGTAACCTGCAACTATTTGAAGAAGGAAGTAGACTTTTGCGAGACCATCAACATTAAATAAGTGAATACTGAATATTAGATAGTTACAAAATACTGAATTTGAAATATCAGAAAGAAGTGGTTGAAGTGGTTTTTAGCTATAGTCCAATTGAAATAAGATTAGACATTCAAACAAAGGTTTTTTACAGTCCGTTCAACCACAGATTATTATGGTTCAACTGATTCTGACTTCCATACCGTAGGCATGGCTGGCTTTCAAACCAAAAAAGTGGTTACAATACCAACTGTTTACTGATGTTGCCATTTGTCATGCCACCGACGCAATAAAAGTCAAAATCGGACTTGAACGGACTGTAAAAAAGGCTTAGTTAAATGTCTAATCCCAGTTCAAATGGAGTATAGTCCATACTTACATCATTTACATGCTCCTTATGCCTCTTTCTGAAGAGAAGGATTTAAAACAATATTGAAATGAAATTACCTAAAGGAATATTTCCACTTAGTATGTTTTGTCTATTTTACTCCCTACTATTTTATCCTCCTACAACCCGTATTACATCTTTAATTTAATCAACTTATGAGAACCAGTAGCTGAGAGATAACGAATGACTTTTTAGTTCCCGCCTCAAATAGTCATTTAAACGGTAAACTATCTCCGACACAAGCAATGAAGACGAACGACCTACCTAATGAATCACTTCACTTTGGTCATAGACTATAAAATAAATAATAAATATATAGTAAGTACTACGTGCTTTTTTTGTGCCTATCTCTCACTTAGGTCTATGAAGACATAAGCTACGCCATTTTGTAGCATAAAATGACGTCACTCCTCCTTGCGTAGCGCTTTCGTAGCACCTGTCAAGCCTACGTTTGTGCACACCACTTAAATATTCATAATTTTTTAGGTTTTTATTGATTTATTTAATAATTGAAGTACAAGAACAGGCCGAAGGTGGAAGCCAGCTTCACCCGGAATCCTCAACAACAGTAGAACTGGCTATCTTACCTTTAACTACTGAAACACAACAATGCTGTTAACATAGTTGTTAGGGCGACAGACTTAGATATGATGTCGGTAGCCAGCCAGGCGGAGTAAGAACAAGCCCTACCACGAACAAAACCGAGCAGCAAATTTTGCCCTTGCTGGGAATCGAACTTCTAGGTCTGAGACAGGTGGTCTTATGACCAAACCAGAGCGGGCGTTCGGTTTTAAACACTGTCACATCTCCGTCTGCCTACTCTTTGTTCGCCGCCGTAGGGCGGGTGCACTTGTTCATCTACCGCATGTAGTAGACTTTTTACAAAAGTTTTTATATTTTTGTATAAAAAGTAAAGTAACACGAGCCGAACGGTATGCGGATGTCGCCGTGTCGATTCGCTTGTTATTGTTAATTAGTTGAGTCGGAGAGATGTGCTATTGATGAAGATAGGGATTAGGAGCAGGTTACATAGGGTAATAGAGAAGTATGGAAGAAAACAAATTGGGCCGATACCTTAACAGGCCTATCACAAAATTGCGTTTTGACAGTTCGAGCACCCGATGCATCGCAATAAGTAGCAATTTGGCAGTTGTAATTATGCTTATTTTGAGCTAAATAATTAAGTTGTTGTCTTTTAAGTATGCAATTTTAATTTCCGATATTCCATACATATTTTAATATTCTGAGGCCGCTATGAACTACACCACTTTTTAAGAGATCTTATTTTAAATTTTTCATTTCATTTGCTATGTAGGTACAATAGTTCTACCCACGAGCTCAAAAAAGTGCCATCGCGCATTTTTTTTTAAACTTGCTTCGGAATTTTGGCTTTATATAAATAATTAAGAAAAAATTGCAAAATGCGAGGCCGCTATGAACTATACTAATAACTATTCTCCACAACTCAATAAGTCATATTCGTCGAAGTCTTTCAGTTACTCAGAATAAGAACTCCAAAGTTGCCCATTTAACGCAAAAATCACCGTCGAAATCAGTCGAAATGTAATAGGGCTCTTAAATGCCGATAAATTGGATTAAGGACAAGTGAACGATGAATATGATGACGTACTAGGATTTTGTGACGACCTTAAAAAGCGGTTGGGAAAGATTGGATGTGGAAGGCTCCGTAGTGTACGTATGGTCGTGAAAAAGATATCCTAACTAATATTATAAATGCGAAAGTGTGTTCGTTTGTTACGCTTTCACGGTAAAACGGCTGAACGGATTTGAATGAAATTTGGCACATGGGTAAACCATGATCTGGAGAAGGACATAGAATACCTTTTATCCCGATATTCCAACGGGATGGAGACTTATGCGGGTGAAACCGCGGGGCGCAATTAGCTAGGTATGATATCAATACAAAATATGTATTTATACCAAGAATACCAGTTACTACCAATAATGCGCAATTAAATATGACATTTTTTTGCTGTTATAATAACAGACAATAATTAAGTGGCTTTCCTGTTTATCAGGATTTTCACTAAATGTTTTCCCCATTTTAAAACTGTAGGCTAAATCCGTGATTTCAAAATAAATTTATCATAGATACCTACTAACTTTAATTACCCGACAGCAATGAAGGGTTTTATTTTTATAAAAAATCTGCATTGTAAAAAGCTCTGATAATTACTGGATTGTGATTTAGAATAGTTGATATAACATAATCGTAGTACTGCTGGAACAAACAATACACAGAGACCGCAAAAGCTGCTGAAAATAACAAACACAAAAAAATAGTGCCACAAAAAGATAAACGAGAACCTAGAAGCCCAAAAATCTCACAAACAAGCAAAAAGCTTTCGCTAAGAATGTTTGCTGTTATTTTTTCCCGCGTTCAGCTGAGTAGCAGTGCGCTCTACCAGGAAATGACGCTCTGGAATGAGGATACGTACTCGTTAATTTGCACCATAAATCATCGAAAATGTAGTTTTTGGCCGCGCCTCTTTGCCGATGAACCTTTTTGTAGGCCTCGGCTAAGTTCGGCAAGTGTCGGGTTTCAAATGTTTTGGGACATTTTTTTAAGAACTGTTTGGTTAGGGACATCTTGAAGCTGTGATGTCCGTTTGTGTTTTGGGTGTAAGAAAGTTTTATATTTAACTGAAAATGATACAATGTGGGAGCAGTTAATTATGTTTTTTGAATTTTAGGAAACCATCACCACTCAATCTTTTTTCCGCATAATTTCTGCTGCTTGTTTATGGCTATCGCACAAAAATTTCAGTCAGCAAAAAGCTTGACCTCACGACTAATTATTGTCAGATTTCTATACAGTGCCGGTTGCAAAATGCAACCCTTTTTATGGAATAACAGTACTTAATACATTATATCAATGAGGTCTCAACCCCTGAACTAGAACATCCTGTATGACAGGGGTTCACACGCCAAAAACTCCAAACAGTAAAAACAAAACCCAAGGTTAGATATAAAAAAATAAGTCCACAAGACTAGACTTGGTCATAAACAGTAACAAGATCCAATTCCATACAGATAAGTCAGCCATCAATTTAGTTAGCATTTATGACAACGACTTCCTGCGGAACTGATGTTTTTCTTATTGCGTATAATATTACGATTGTTTTGGGAATAAGCCAAGTGGCCTCAGATATAGTGACTTATTTGACCCCTGGGAGAGTCTCGGAAACTTTTCGATAGTTCTCATATTAAAAGTTGACGTGATCTATTGGTAGGATGTCGAGAAAAAAGTCTTGGTTCTTTGGCACGGAAGTTTGTATGGAGTTCCTAGTTTTGCAGAAGAACATAAGGTAGGAACACAAGTTCTTATAAGTATTAATTTATTTGAATTTTTGTATATTCTTGTTGCCAACAAAATTAAGGGTGGGTTCAAAGGGCAATTTTTTTTGTTATGGCATTATTTCTACGTCTATGCAAGGAGGTCGAAACTAGTGCTAAGCGACACCCTCAATCTGAATGGTTTTGAAGGACAATGCTAATCCATTGCTTCATAATTACTTCGTCTGCTGAACAACGTGACTATCGCAATGATGTTGTTGAACTGTCAAAATGAAAACCATTGCTACTGTATGTGTGACATAATGACCCCGTTGGTTTTCAACAAAAATCACATAATCAGCGATCAGAAGGCCAATTCTCGTACCTACTTAAAAACATTCACATTCAAGTCGCAATCTGTCAAACTGGTCAAAAATGTTGCTAAATATATTGTATTTTTTACAGATAACGAAAGAGATGCGAATTTTGTTCTTAAAAATTACGGGAATTGCCGCCCTTACCGTCGCCCTAATTAAAATTTCCAGCCACCCTACGTACCTCACCTTCAGCGTCCATCTGCCCTTAACCCCAGATGCTGATCATTGATCATTCCCATTCATTACAGACATACAAATGTCGTGAACCGACCTAATTAGTGCTGGTCCCCAGGAAATGCCTAACATCGGCAGTTCGGCACCCGTGGGACCCCGTAGCACGTGGACACTTGAGAACTTTTTGCTACATCGTTTCACACTCTTGTAGTTCCGTGATAGGATGTAGTTCGCACTTTAAAACGGAATCGCTGGATTGGCGGGGTGGTAGGATTTCGGAAGTATCCTAATGAGTTGTTTTGTTGGTTGGTTAGGTAGGTAACCTAATCAGACAAAATAACAGACTGTATAAACTTCTGTAAGCAGTCGTTTTGATAGAAAAATTATAATAATATTATAACCATATTTTTTTCCCCCCTTCTTTACAATTTTCATTTTAGGAACAAAACAGGAAAGTAATTTCAATTAGGTTGGTAAATAAATGTCAAATGAATAAGGTGCAAGTCCCAAACATCATACCTGGAAAAAGATCTTAGGACTTTTTGTTCACGATTAAAGTGAGCACCTTGCGGATCTGCGGATGTAAGTTCTCGCATTGATCATCTCAATCTCCATAAGGCTCACTGGCCTAAAACCCCGTTTACATCAATTCTCGCCATCTTCCCATTTTTTGCGAATCTTTCATTGTAGTCTGACATAACACTTGCGCAGGCGATTATTTGACAAAAATCTTTCACTATTTGTTTACCTGGAAAGGTGTTCTATATTTTGTTGAAGGGTGAATGTACCAGTTGCAGGAAGTAAGATGCGAATTTTAATTTTTACAACATTTATAAGCGTGAGTTACTACAACTATAATGCTCTCTTTTCTCTCCAAACAAGTGTAAATATCTTGTCGGTCTTGAACTGATGTAAGTGCTAGTTATTGTTTTAGATATTTAACTTTTCAATTATTTTTCAATGAAGCCTTTTCGTTTAACCTACTTTAAGAGTGAATGTTGGTCTCATTATTTCATCAATTAATTTATTTTATCCAAAACTTTTATTTTTACCAGTATTCTGACAATTGTCCACTTTTACCCTGTCGCTAAAGGTGCGTTTCACGGACGGGTTGAGTGTATGTGCTTTCTAAATGGCTTTGTTACTAAAATAAGTGTTTATTTGCGAACACATCTGCGCCAGAACATATGTATGTTTCTGACAAATGAAATAGAATTCTCAATATTTTACAATATCAAAGGGTATTTTTGCACAAAAGAGGTATTTGGAGAGGGTTGATATTTTTAGATAGGTGACAATGTGGTGTTAGGTATTAATTCATGTGGGAAAAAAAAGGAAGAAACGTAAACTGCATGACGAAGTTAGGATATCTCTTGAAGCTGTAACGTAGCCCTATTGCAGTGTAAGAAAGAAAATAAATTTATTTGATCAGTTTAGGGCACACACTAAACATCTAATAAAAAAAACTGAAGAAACTTAGTTAAAACAGTAGATTATACAGTCCACGAAATGGTTAAAAAGGATTATAATAGGTAACAAGGCAGTAGGTTAACCTTAACTTGGTACCTTTTATTTAGTGAGATGAGAAAGACTCAAAAAGTACTAGCAATATTAGGTTGTACGATTTCGGCCCCATTCAGCTTCTTACCACCTTAAATAATCTTAAAAAATCCATTTTTTTTATCTTAACAGCCGCCAGTAAGGCGGTAATTTTAAATCAAAAGTAAAAACGACCAGCGAAAAAATAATCCTGATCATAAATAATACAACTGAGATAAAAACAGTGAATAATAACTGTTCAAACCCATTGTTTTTAGATATTATCTCCAACTCTTTACAATTATAACGGGTTTCTCGCTTTTCTATTAAATATTGCTCTATTTTCGGAAAACAAATGTTTTGTCAATTAGCCCAAATTCGCGTCGATTTTTTTTGTGCATTATATTTTTAACTCTCTGTATTGAACCGAGCATTGAGAATCCAACAAAGCGCATCCCAGCGCGTCAAGAAAATACTCTGTTGGATTTTCAACTCTCAGCGCTAACCAGAGCGTTGCAAATCGAGCGCGCGAAAAAAAATCACCCGCAAGCCTGAGCTTAGTGTTTGTGAAGAAAGTAACCTTCAAGGGTGAGCACGCTAATACCGTAATAAATCAGTTTCAGTAATTGTTTTTGCCGCCGACAACTATAAGAAGATTATGTTGGAAGCAGTAATAAAATTTACATTAAAAGTACAGTCAAAAGAGCCCAAGTACAACTGATAGACGCTGAGTAGACGATAGGCAATTTGATTGCGGACAATCGTATGGAAATTCCGTCATGTTTTCCGCGTGCGCGTTATATTTCCATACGATTCCAAATTGTCGGCGGACAAATTTTCCATCGTTTGCTCAGCGCCTTAGGTAGGTACCAATTACAATCAATCCCAGGTGTGTTTAATTACACATGGTAACGCGGATAAAATTAATGAGGTACACAAGAGATTTATTTTCGGAATCATTCCATATAGTAAATGAATATGTTCTGAAACAATCATGTATGATTAAGGGATTTATTTTGGGAAACGTGTCATACATATCTACAGGTAAATTAAACTAATTTCAAATACAAAATTTTAAATGGATATGGAAGAAACACAAAAGGACATAACATAAATTCAACTTATTTTTTATTATTGTAAGTGCCATGTATGTAATATACATATAATTTACATTACGAGGATAATTTGTAAAACAACAACTATAAATGCATCATAATATGTAACTACCTACCTAATATGGGAATTAATTTACATAATAAATATTTTAACAACTCAAATTCTCGCAAAAATAAATGACTCACTATGAGAATAATATTTTTTCATCGTTATAAACCTACTTGCTCTATATTCCCATCAACCTCTTTCAAAGCGCCAGGTAACAATTTTTTCATGGAGAAATAATCGAGCACTTCTATAATGGAACCCCGGTGAAAGTTTTGTACAAGAATCTGTTCACGGACAAATATAATGCAACTTTTTTATGCACGTCGAGAGATATTAGCAAAAAATATTCGTTTGAATACTTGGACCTTTCTCCGAAACCAATGGTTACCACAAAAGGGTTTTAGATTTCACAAACAGATGTGTTTTTTTCTTTTTCGTGTAAAAAATTTTTGTGTATGACATCTGTCAAAAATGTGAATGTTATGTATCTTTTACCTGTGTGATATCAAAATGGTGAAAGCGCTGTTTGTATCATCATCAGGGTATCGTTAGTTCCTCATCTGATATTCCTATAACTAATTTTCCAAATTGTCCCTATAGCTATGTAATTGAAGTCTACCTATTGCAGCATTGCGCTGCCGTTCAAGCCTCTTTTGTAGTTGTAAAAGTTTCATAAACTATTATTTCTTTTAAAAATTTCGAATTGAGCACATTTTCAAATTTTGAATTCTATATCGTTCAAAGTAAAACAATTTTTTCTGACTTGCATCATTCTATTGTGAGTCGCTCTGGACAAAACGTCATGGTATAAAATAATTTTTCTCTGCTTCAAGTGTCCTGTTTTCAGTTTAAGACACGGATGTAAAAAGATGACGATAGTATCTTTGTGCTAGCTGGTCGCAGTTTTGATGAAGCATATCGTGTTCATTGTGGTGTCTAGTCCTCAAGTTATACCTATAGTTCGTGCCAGCCAAGCGAGAGTCTAGAACCACTATTTTTTGGTGAAGTATTTACTGTACAAACATGTGAGTATTCAACCAATTTCTCATTTAACAAATTGTACAGTCTCGCGCCACCGCCCCCATGCGTAATTTAGCCTATGCCGTTTCTAAAGCCCCCTGTTTTCGGACTTCGACAGAAGAGGTCTTGAGGCCTCCTGGGACCCCGGGCCATCGTGCGGCTACCGACCCAAGTTCTCACATCGCTGCCTGTGGCCAACGCAGGCACCCACGGACGCCGCCGTACACACGCCGCTCATGGTAGAGGCCGCAACGCACCAAACCCCAACGAGACGCTGTACGACGGGACGTCGCTACGGTTCAGCGCAAAGGACTTAGGCACATTCATACTTTAGCTCCTAGAACTTTTCCATAGCATCGATAACTACCAAATTCTATTTTAGGCGGTTTCCTGATTGACCTGTAATCAGGATCATTACGTGATATCAACTCTTTGCCCAACTTTTGATTTCCGGGATTAATTAGGTAATGGCCAATACTTGTTTAACCCGTCGCGTTCTATTTTAGTTCTCAACCCTCAAACACGTAATCTTCCTTCTAAGACAAAATAAAATTTAAACTAGGCAGCTTGCAATAGTACTTAAATTTATTTATCACCTTTTATACATAACTGTTTCTTTTTCTTTACTTTTAAAATTATAATACAAATCATATTTTAAATCTCCTGTTATTTTTTCTTTGTATTTAGTTATCCTATGCAAGCGTGTGTTCGATTCTCACCAAGCATTCTTTTTAACAAGTGGCAGAAGCTGATCTCCAATGCTACACTATGTAGGATAGGCTTCAATTAATTCAGAGAGGCAAGTATCTAGCTAAATAGACGTCGTCATCTTTCTTCACATTTTAACAACAATAAAAATACAAGTGACACGATAAATAGCTCCTTATCCCTACAAAAAAAATTATAACACGAATCGAAGAATTAAAAATTAAAGGCCAATTTTACAAAATGTGACGCCTTGCTGACAAGAAAATTATTGTGCATGTCGGTTCGATATTTGATAGACAGTCACCTTTAGATGCCCTTTGTACTTTGGCCAGCACGCGTGCCCTTTCAGTACATATAATATTTATACAATAATGCTTTTTGTCTGCCAGTTCATAACTGGCCGTGTCTGAGTCAAAATGCGGAAAAAATAGATGACAGCTCGAATTAAATGTCAACGAATTAATATTTGATGTCTTGATAATGCTTTTGCAATGGACGTCAATGGCATGTTTTTTTTTTTAATTTGGAAGTTATAAAGAAAGTTACGTTGCTTTTAAAGTACCTACACAATGTTATTGTAAAATAATTTGCGCGGTTTCAAAAGTGAGGTTTTTCATTTTAGAGTATCTAAAGAGGATCTAAAGAGGAGGGAGAGGTAGAGAGTATAGAGTTGAAACAACAGAAAATAAAAACCCATGTTATTTTATTTTTTATTAAGTTATCGTTTTGCCTTAAAATAAAACCTTAAAATTAATAAATGCATCATTCATTTGCGAAAAAAATCTCAAAAGTTAAAAAATTATAAAGAAACACAATTTTTATATACCTATAAAAGTAAAAATCTATTTCTATTTTCAATCACCGAAAAAAATCATCCGACTAAAATCAAAGCATAAAAATATTAATTAAATGCATAAGGCCAGCAACTGTGCCTTTTACCCTATATCCTAATACAGTCGTCATCAAAAAGGCTCGAGCTAGCGTGCCTAATTGACAAGAACCTAAGTTTGCTACCAACACAACATCTTTACAACAACAACAACAGATATTTCGGTTAATGTCACAGAACAGATAAATTATCTGTTCTGTGGTTAATGTATTTCAGTGGTATAAGAATAGGTACTCGTATACTTAAGAATAAATACCACAGTACTACCTTAATTAAGTACCGCTTTGTGTCATAGTTATTTGCTATGTTTGCAAAGACACGATATAAGTAAATAGGAGTACTCAAGGAAATGTTGCTTATGGCCACAGTAGATTTGTGTTATGGCTGACTAGCGACCCGCGCCTGCGTTGCACGGTATTCTACGACTTGACAAAACACCGAAATTTCTTTATTATATGTAAGTTTAATATTTGCGTAACATACACATAAACCTTCCGGAATAAATTCTCTAAATGATGTTGAAAACCGCATTAAAATCTGTTGCGTAGTTTAGAAGAACAGCGCGGTCACACAGACATACACGAAAAGCGACTTTAATTAAGTATAATATGTATAGATACATGTTGATAATTTGTATAGACACGTGATGCTACAAACACTTTCGTAAAAAAAAAAACGTTTGTATTATCAGACCAGTAATTTAAATACAACAGCAACTTTTCTAGATATTATTATATTAATAATACTTAGTTGTTTTAGCTTAGGAGTTTTATTATCAGCCTATAATGTTGACACAGGCCGCCTCTCAGTGAGAAGGAGTGGGCCATAATCCACCACGCGGACCCAGCGGGTTGGTAGATGTCACTTGAATTTTAGGTTCTTTACGATGTTTTCCTTCCCCGTTTTGAGAGTAGTTGATACCTGTTTTGCTATGCTATTATTATGTCAGCAGCAAACACCCCGGTTTTCCCTTACGCCAAAGATATTCAATACCTAAGAAATTCTTAAAAGTAATAGAAACTTATCGTAAACTAAATAAATGCATTCGATGGCGAATATTTAACTAAATAAATATAAAATATTACCGAAAATATAGTCCGGGCTAAATTCAAACATTTTCTTTTAAAAACGTGTTAGATTTTTAAATATCACTATTTATCATAGTTTACGTATTTTATTTATAAATAATAGTGTAAATACGTATATAGGGGCAACCTTACTTTGAGCATTTTTTCGAACTTAATTATATAACTTAAGTGTAAATAAAGAAAATAAATAAATATGAGCATTTTTGAGCACCATTCATTTTCAATTATAACTAAAACCAATTGAATTTTGATTAATATTGTAATATTTTTTGCATTATCAGCCTGTAATGTTCCCACTACTGGGACACAGGCCTCCTCTTTCTGTGAGAGGGAGTGGGCCGTAATCCACCAAGTGCGGGTTGGTAGATGTCACATGTCTTCGAATTTTTGGTTCTAGGACATGCCGGTTTCCATCACCGTTTTGAGAGCAGTGGTGACGAAATAATTTACACAAAGTAAAGTGCCTGCTTGGGTTCGAAACCACGACCTACAACACTAGGTCGCAGCCGTTACCACTGGGCTAAGACTGCTCTCAATATTTTTAGCAACAGCGACAAACAAATCACAATAGAAAATACAGGCCCAATTAAGGCCTTTGTTCACCAACATTCAACCACCGCGGTTATTTATTTAAACAGTTGGTTTATGTCAAATTTGAAATTTTAGATATAGAACTGTTTAAATATCGAAACAGTTGATTTAAATTTTGGTGAACACAAGGCTAAGTCATTAGGGCCATAATGACTGCGATGTTATACTGTTACCTACCTATAAAATCCAACTAATATAAGATAGGTACACAATCACATAAATACATGCGTATTTTTTGTGACGACGAAATGATGTTATTTTCATTTGATTAGGTACCCTCAGAAACTTCTAGAGTCAAAACCACTACAAGCAGAGCCCTGCACTGACTCTCTATCTTTTCTTTTTCGTGTGGTAAGCGACTAACCTGGTATCAGAGTTTTAAAGTCGCCCGTGCGGCCTCTGACTTGGCTTCTCATGCCGTCGAGAAATATCTCTCAGGCATGCCGGTTTCCTCACGATGTTTTCCTTCACCGTTTTTGAAGCAAGTGATAAATATACAATACGCACATGAATCCGAAAAGTTGGGGTGAGACTGAGCTGAGAATAAAAAAAAAAAACTATTCAAGAACTTATCGTACTTACTATAAAACCTTAAGACTCAATTTCACCATACTCTGTTAGATATAACAGACTGTTAACACACATGTCAACTGCTGTGATTGGCTGTTGTCATGTCAGTGAGCCAATCAAAGCAGTAACCTGAGTTTAATGACCTGTTAGCTAATTTTTGTGTTTGGTGAAATTGGGTCTAAACATTACAATTGACGACACTAGTTACCCTACATACAAACTAAGAATGACTGAACTAGACTAAATACTAAGGCTCAGTCTTAAATGTATAAGTCGAAGTCGAAGCCGCCTCCTCCGCTGAGGTAGTCGTAGAGGTAGACTTCCATCTCCTCCAGGGCTTCGATGCTTGGGTCTCGGAGAGGCACGTCGCGGATCGAGCGGGCTGATCGGGAGAGGCTGCGGTAAAAATGGTTTAGTTATAACCAAAATCATACGACATAATGTCCCTCTTACAGAAACAAATATCGACCTTGCCCTAGTTAAAATAAAGTTGAAAATAAATAAACTTCCAAGTTCGAGAGCGCGTCTAAGTAGAAAGAGGCGCGTGTCTCAGGTTATTTATTCTGAACTTTATTTTTAGGCTTGCAACGTTGATATTTGTTTGGCGGTGACAACCAAGCCGCGCTGTGCCTCACCAGGTGTGCGCCGGCCCTGAGACATTACTGGAATTCAAAGTTAGGATTCAACTTTTCTAGATAATCACTCACTTCCTAGTTCAACCATTGCTCACAAGAACCAACATAAAATGACCACCCGCTTCTACCAACCATGTTCTAACGCAGGGATCTTCTTACACTGGTTCTGGTTTCACCAGAACCGTTATATTCAACCATCTAACTCCCGACCCTTAAATTTTTCAGCTTTAACATAATGAGGGTAATTCAGATGATAGTTGACATCGTTCTGCTTTCAAACTGGTAAAGGCACTGACAGTCGCGGGTTTGTGAATGGAACTGTTTGCAATTTGTCTCGGATCTGATCATCATCTACCAAGCTCAGAAACAAATGAGTATACCTGAAATTCTTATACTTTTTAGTACAAAATACACTGTGTACTTACGCGAAATCTGTGTCAGAATCGAACATGTACTCCTTGTTGAAGTGCTCATTGATGTCCTTCATGATGCAAGCCTCTAGCTTCTTGTGCTGAAAATAAATGAATGAGTTTCCATCAGTCCTCCATGCAAGACAAATGGTAAGAAGGAGATGTTAAAGTGAAACCTGACGGTATACCTTGTAGCAGCGGAAGAAGAAGATGGCTCTGATCTGTTCCTGTGGACGCGGCACCATGTCACGCTTGTCTTCTGGCACACATTGCTGCAACAAAGAAGTTAGTTATGAGACTGTTATATAAACTCTATCTATCTATACATATAATAAATCTGTAGAAAAGTAATTTTTGTACATTGAAGAAATTGAAACAAAAAATAGCCAGCGTGTGAAAAGATAAGTAACAGAACCCATTTCCATCATTTTTGAAATTTTTGTCTGTTTGTCTGTTTGTCTGTTTGTTTGTGCGCACATCACGTAAAATCTACGAATTCAATGCTGACAATGTTTATATACAAAAATTATACGTAACTTGAGGTTTAACTTAGTTTTTGTTTCATCGAAATCGGTTCACTCTATCAAAAGATATGATTAATTTAGTGAGTTCAAGAAGTAAAATATTACGTTACGCAATTCAGTATAGTACTTGCAACGACATCTTAAGACTAAAAATAGAACTAATGTTGATAGTTGAAATCCAAATCCGATAGATGGCGTTGTGCAAATGACGTCATTTTCTGAATCGCGGTGTTAAGATTTTCCGCGCGAGAATGACGTCCACCGTGTTTACTAGGCAAATTGGGTTTCGTTAGGTGTCTTAAAAGTTCTTGCGTGTGTCGTAAAAGTTCTATGGTTGCTTGGTTTATCGATTTTCTAAATTGGTCGAAAAAAAGTATTGGCTTATCTTATTGGTTTCGTTTGGTCAACTTTGGTCATTGGTTTGAAGTACGAAGTAAAGATTGTATTTTATTTACTTCGTAGTTTGAATCCAATAGTGCCAATCGTTATACAGTAAGTTAGTGTTTCCAATTCGTTGAGTCACGCACGACCACGAACAGACGATACATTGTCACACTAGACTGTTCGACGCACCGTTCTTTTAAGTTTGTAGGCTATTCAGTCATAAGTGTTGTTGGTTTTGTTTATTGCTTTAACTTTCCTTGAAAATGCCTCAAAGAAAAAAAACTAACCTTTCGCTGCGTAGCCGGAATACGAAAAGGATGAGACTTTGTAGGTCTCAGGAATCGGAAGAAGATCGTGAAGCACGGTTATCTGCTAACCGAGAGCACATCGCTCTTTCACGTGAATCGGAAACGTTCACCGAAAGGGAGTCACGTTTAAGTTCACAAAGAACACGGACCGCGACTTTGCGGTCTCAAGAGAGTATCCAGGAACGCGAAGTCCGGCTGTCTGCTGATCGAGAGCGCCACTCTCTCTCACGTGAGTCAGAGACATTCACAGAAAGGGAGTCGCGCTTAAGTTCGCAAATAACTCGGACCGCGACTTTGCGTTCTCAAGAGAGTCTCCAGGAACGCGAAGTTCGGCTGTCTGCTGATCGGGAGCGCCAGTCTCTCTCACGCGAGTCAGAGACTTTCACAGAAAGGGAGACACGCTCTCTCGCGCGAGTCTGAATCTCTCTCCCAAAGAGAAGAACGATTACAAATAGCTAGACATAACTATGTAGGTGTACAAAGAAACAATGAAAGTTATCTTGCATCTGAAAGGGAAAGAATAGATGAACTAAGACGAGCAGAAACAGCAGAACAACGTCAATCTCGCCTAGAAATAGAACGAGCTCGATACCATATGAATAAAGAAACAAATAGCGGAGCTGATGAGTCCATGGAAAATGACGATGCAAATATTTTATTACCTTGGGACAATAGGGAAAAATCAGGGTTCACATATTCGTCTAGAATTAATTATGCTGGCTTTACTTCCGTGGGAGACATGAGAGAAATTTGTAATTTTTGTCATGCTTTGAAATGGAGGAAAGAGACAGACGGAATGTGCTGCTCAAATGGAAAAATTGTTCTTCCAAATTTCCAAGATCCACCACACTTACTTAAAAGTCTCCTGAATGCAGTCGAAACATTTTTTGGATAATATTCGTTTATATAACAGTGCTTTCCAAATGACTTCCTTTGGGGCAAAACAAATAACGGAAGGACCGTTCATGCCAACCTTCAAAGTACAAGGTCAAGTTTATCACCTTATTGGATCTTTGCTGCCAGAAAATGAACCCAAATTTCTCCAAATTTATTTTGTATCCGATTACACGCAACAGCTCAATGTTAGAAATCACAATTTTCCCCAGCTCAATGCTGAGCTTTTGGGTCAACTTCAAGAATTGCTGCATCACGTTAACCAGTACGTTCGTGAATTCAAAGCTGCATTGGAGTCAATTCCACAAGGCAGCAATGATTTCAAAATTGTTATAAGTGCCGATAGGCGTCCTGTGGGTGAACACCGTGGAAGACACAATGCACCCGTCGCAGATGAAGTTGCAGTTGTTTTAGTCGACCAGGAGTGTGAGAGACGTGATATCGTGTTGCGTACACGCGACGATGGCCTTCAACGCATTTTGGAAACCCACCGAGCTTACGACGCCCTGCAATATCCACTAATTTATTGTCATGGTGAAGATGGGTACAATTTTGGGCTGTACCAAGTGAACCCTACTACGAGAGTCACTAACTATCAAAAAAAAATATCTGCTCAACAATACTATTCCTACCTTTTACAAATAAGGCAAAACAGTTTCGTATATTTGCAACGATTTCGTGGTTTGTTCGGCCAATTTATTGTGGACATGTACGCAAAAATAGAAACTGAACGTTTAGTGTATATTCGCACTAACCAGCGACGGTTACGCGCTGAAGAATACGTGCACTTGCGGGACGCCATGCAATCAGATAATAACGTCGAAGACTTGGGTCGATTGGTTATTTTGCCATCCAGTTTCACAGGCGGTCCGCGGTATATGCACGAACGAACGCAAGATGCTTTTTGTTACGTCCGTAAATACGGCCGGCCGGACCTTTTTATAACATTTACAACAAATCCAAAGTGGACGGAGATTTGCCAGGCACTTCTCACAGGACAGGCGTCATACGACAGACATGACATTATTGCTAGGATTTTTCATTTAAAACTCAAAGTTTTGATTAATCTACTTACAAAGGAGAAAGTTTTCGGTTCAACTCTTTGTTTTATGTATAGCGTCGAGTGGCAAAAGCGTGGTTTACCCCACGCGCACATTCTTCTGTGGCTGGAAGAAAAAATTCGTCCCGATGCTATAGACAGTGTCATAAGTGCAGAATTTCCGGACTATAATGCAGATCCGATTTTGCATGACATAGTAAAAACACATATGGTTCACGGGCCATGTGGCGTCTTAAACAGGGAATCACCGTGCATGAAAGATGGTCAATGCTCAAAAAAATACCCCAGAGCACTGAAAGAACTAACTATGGCTGGGGAAAATGGGTATCCGCAATACCGGCGAAGATCACCGTCACAAGGTGGTTTCACAGCTACTGTCAGATTCCGTGGACAAGAAATAATTCTAAATAATAGTTGGGTGGTACCGTATTCTCCAGTTTTGTCAAAAGCTTTTCAAGCACACATTAATGTTGAAATTTGTAATAGCGTCGAATCTATAAAATATATATGTAAATATGTTAATAAAGGTAGTGATCAAGCCATGATAGCACTAAGAAATAACAACCAATTTGATGAAGTGACAAGGTATCAATCTGGCCGATACATAAGCTCTTCGGAGGCAGTTTGGCGCATTTTGAGTTTCCCTATTCATGAAAGGTATCCGCCAGTCATCCATCTTGACGTGCACCTGGAAGGCGGGCAGCGAGTTTACTTTCAGCCAGAAAATGTGGCAGAAAGAATGAACAACCCAAGACAAACCACCTTGCTCGCATTCTTTCGCCTTTGCGAAAGAGACAATTTCGCTAAGTCTCTGTTGTACAATGAAGTGCCACATTATTATACTTATAACAAGCAGCAAGGTGTTTTTAATCGCAGGAGACGTGGAACTGCTGTAGAAGGCGAGTCCGGCATTTTTAAAGAACACGTGATTGGAAGAGTATACACGGTGCACCCAAATAATGCAGAGTGTTATTATTTACGCCTTCTTCTTCACACAGTGCGAGGACCTACTTCTTTTGCTGAGCTCCGCAAAGTGGACGATATAGAATATCCCACATTTCTAGCTGCTTGCCGCGCACGGCATTTATTAGATGGCGATCAGCATTGGGATGATGCTTTAGCCGAAGCATGCGTCAGTGATAGTCCACATCGTTTGCGCCATTTATTTGCCATTTTGTTGACATTTTGTGGCCTATCGGACGCTGGGCAGTTGTGGCAAAAATATAAAGACGCGTTTGCCGAAGATTTTTTGAGACAGCAAAATATAAATAGTGAAACTTCTGACCAAGTACGTGAAAGCTGCCATAATAGGTCTTTGCTGGCTATACAAGATATAGTTACAAGTATAGGAGGGAACCCCCTCAGTCAATACGGCTTGCCGACACCGACAGTTGGTGGGGAACGAATTAATAGGGAGTATACATCTGAAATAAATTACAACCCCGAAGAGTTAGCAGAAATATTGCGAAATGGCTGTTCAAATTTGACGTCAGAACAACGTCAAATCTTTGATAGAGTATGCTGTAGTGTAGAACATTCATTAGGAGAAATGCTGTTTTTAGATGCACCTGGTGGAACAGGTAAAACTTTCCTCACTAAAGTTATCTTGGCTCAAATAAGGAGCCAAAACAAAATTGCCCTTGCCGTCGCTTCCTCAGGAATAGCTGCCACTTTATTACCAGGAGGAAAAACTGCACATACAACATTTAAAATACCAATCGACTTGGACCGCACAGAAAACCCTGTTTGCAACGTGTCTCGCAAATTCGCAATAGTGATAAAGCAAGGGTTTTACGCGATTGCGCCCTTATGGTTTGGGACGAGTGTACGATGGCAAATCGTAAAGCTGTGGAAGCTGTAGATAGAACGTTGCGAGATATAAGACAAAATGACCGACCGATGGGAGGCTTAACGGTGCTATTCTGTGGAGACTTCAGGCAGACACTCCCTATAATACCCAGAGGAACGAGAGCCGATGAAATAGGTGCCTGTTTAAAGAGCTCTATTTTATGGCGTAGTGTCATATTAACTAATTTGAGCTTTAATATGCGAGCATATTTGGGAGGTGACGCAAACGCGCAGGTTTTCTCAAATTTACTACTTCAAATTGGTAACGGCACATACCCGACTCAAGAAGGAGGTAAAGTAACTTTAGTCGAAAGCCTGTGTTCTTCTGTTGCCTCACAGCAGGAACTCATTTCCTCTGTATACGGAGATCCATCAGAGATCTCGAACCATGACGCTGCTTGGCTATGCCAACGAGCTATTTTGGCACCTCGCAACGACCAAGCAGCAGCAATAAATTCTCAAATATTGGTACATGTTTCTGAAGAAAGTAGGGAATATTTATCTATTAACACGGTTTTGGAAGAAGGAGATGCCACCCACTATCCAGTAGAGTTTTTAGACTCTCTAAATACACCAGGTCTTCCAGCACACAAAATTTATTTAAAAGTCGGAGTACCAATCATTCTACTCAGAAATTTAAGCCCACCAAAACTATGCAATGGAACTCGGTTGAGAGTAACAAATCTCCAACGAAATGTCATCGAAGCCGAAATCTTAACAGGTTGCGGCTCCGGTGATGTTGTTTTCATTCCCAGGATACCCATTATCCCCAATAATTTTCCGTTTACTTTCAAACGTGTGCAATTTCCTGTAAGCCTCTGTTACGCTATGACTATTAATAAAGCCCAAGGCCAGACGTTATCCGTTGCGGGTGTAGACCTTACTTTTGATTGTTTTTCACACGGCCAACTCTATGTTTCTCTATCACGTGTTAGCAACCCAAACAACCTTTTTGTATATGCTCCGGGTAATTCCACCGCTAACATAGTATATAGAGAAGCATTAACGTAATCAACTATACCAAAGTCAGGACTCTTATCGAAATCATCAAAAAGGTGATATACTCTTATCTAAACGACGTTGTTTTGTTCTCGACAACCACGCGAACGAAGTCGCGGGCACAGCTAGTTTTTAATAAGATTTGAAATTTTACTAAACCTTTTTTACAGTTTTTCAACCGATTTTGACTTATATTGCGTTGGTGGCATGACAAATGGCAGCTGCAGTAAACAGTTGATAGATAGATAAAGCATTTATTCAGTGCACACAAAAGACACATATAAGCACAATTAAATAATTGCAATTACAGTTGCAGTTTTGCAGTTGGTATTGTAACCACTTTTTTGCCATCCTTATGCCTACGGTATAGAAGTCAGAATCGATTGAATGGACTGTAAAAAAGATCTAATCTTATTTCAAATGGAGTATAGTGTATAAATTGTATGACTACATGTTGCTCTGGTACAAAAATGAGGTTTAGTCAAATCGTTTTTTTTGCATCATGTTTCAGGTTAGCCTAATGAGCCTATAATGTTCCCACTGCTGGGACACAGGCCACACGCCCTACTTAGTGCGGATTGGTACATGTCACTGGTTGGCCCCGATTATTTAGCTCCGCCACCATCTTTGCCAACCTGCCAATCTTTCCAGTGCATCCCTGTAAGTTCTTCATTTCGCTTAACAAACTCACCGAGAACTTCTGACAGAAGTGCAGCCCCTCTTGTATGTCGGTCTTCAGCTCGCTCGACACCGGCAGGTTGTTGATCCTCTGCGTGATCTGCTCGTAGTTAGGTTCCATGTTGCTGTCGATGTAGCCTAGCTCCTGCATCACGCAAGTCACGTTCTGGCCGGCCTGAGCGCGAGCGTTGATGCCGAGGCGAGCGCGGAGGCCGAGGTGGCGCTGAGAAGAAATAAAGGTTAAGTTGTGAAGATAATACAATCAGCCTATAATGTTCCCACTGCTGGGACACAGGCCTCCGCTCGGTGAAAGGGAGTGGGCCGTAATCCACCACGCGGGCCCAGTGCGGGTTGGTAGACGTCACATGTCCTTGTGATTATAATTTGGTGAAAATGAACAGAAAATGGGACGCGGAAGTCAGAATATAGTTTTAACTTACTTAACTAAAATTATCCGTTCACCAATTAAATAATGTAAGTACCTTATTTAGTCGATTATTCAAAAAGTAAATTTTATGTACATTTTTGTCGACTGTCTAGTCTAGACGTGTTTTTATTAATTATTCTATTCACAAAGCGAAGTAATAATGTAATTGTCGCTCTGTATGGACTGTATGTTTTCAGGAATTAAGTATAGGTAAGTTATTTTATTTTCAAATAAGATATTTACATAATTTGTAAACAAAGAGTTTTAAATAATACTACCAGAGCAGGGCAAAATACATGCTTTGCTTTAATTAAATACAAATTACAAAATACTATCTCGCACTTATTTAAAATACAAATTACAAAATATTTTTAAGTCGTGTATTTGAAATATAAAATACAAAATACAGTATTTTGACTATTTTTATTTAATATACAAAATACAAATTACAAAATACAGTCTGGTGTTAGGTTAGGTATATAAATAGAATAGAACTAATCCAGCCCAGCCTAAGGCAAAGGGAATATATTCTTACCATCATATTTTACAAAATGGCGACCGCTAAATATGTCACAGCATTCACAGGACCCACTCCATCTCCGAATGAAAATTACAATTGACAATTTGACGTATGTACCTGCAGTACAGACTACAGTACAGTTTAAGTGCAGTGTTGCCAACTTTAAGGATATTACTTAATTAGCGGTCGAAATTTTGCTTACGAAAGCTATCGAGCGCTATTTTCTGCAGATCGCATCCATTCATAAGATCGCTAAATGTATTTATGTTCAAATGTATTTTGGAGCCATAAGTATTTGAAATACTAACTACAAAATACCTCAGCGTCAGGTATTTGAAATACTAATTACAAATTACATTTATAAGAAGTAAGTAATTGAATTACAAATACCAATTACGTATTTGTATTTCAATTACGTATTTCAATTACAAGTAATTCAAATACTGCCCAACCCTGAATACTACTAACTATGCACACGGAAGGGCATCAAATAATACGTCAGCATCGCTGTCAACAGCACTGCGCAGCAGCAACAGCAAAATAATGTGCTCTAAAGACTGGCAGCATGTTAGATATAGATATACTTAACGTTTATTTTGTGTACTCAAAAGACAATATAGAAAAGCACGAATAGAATAACTAATTACATGAATATCAGGAAATAGCTACAAGGTGCAAATCTAAAAACAAAAAAAAAGAAGAAAACAAGACATTGTGATGAAACTATTGGCTATTATGACTTATGAAGTTATGACACACTTTAAAATAATGGATCAACGAACAAAGTGCGGTGTGCATCTCAAGGTTGCACCAAATGGGAGTTCAACTCAGCATGTGCCAGGACTGCCAGGCAGATATACCTGGTCTACCTGACGCTGATTATATTTTGCTGAATAGTAGTGACATACGGACATCGAGAAGATGAGATAAAATTAAATATGCGAGCGGTGTTGTTAAGAGCATCCTAAAAGTTGGCAACGTCGTAAATAACTGTCAAATATTCACCTGTTTTGATTAATTTGGAAATAATACTGTATGGAAATAAGAAATGTGGCTAACTACCTAGAATATTAATAATGTTATCGTAACACCGAATATTTAGTTTTAGATGTAAAAAAGTATTTGGAAAGTTTCCAAATGCCTTTTTACACCTAAAACGGGTACAACATCAAATTCAATGTTATAATAAATTGGAATTCATTTTAATATTCTAGTTAGTTAGTTAGGCACATTACTGATTTCCATACATATTTCCAAAGACAGCTATTTAGGTACGACGCGGCGACGTTGCCAACTTTTAGAATGTACCTACGCTCCGGAGTAAAATTGTGTTAGGGCCGGCGCTCACTTGGCTCGCGTAGCGCGGTTGTCACTATCAAACCAATATCGACCTTGCAATGGTTGAAATAAAGTTGAGAATAAATAAAATTCCATTAGCTCGAGACCGTATCCAAACGGAAAAAGGAGCGCGTCTCACGTTACTTATTTTCGACCTTATTTTAAGGGTACTAGTGTTGATATTTGTTTGACAGTGACAACCGTGCTGCGTTGCGCCTCGGCAGATGTGCGCCAGCCGTTAGGTCTAGTACATACAAAAATGACAATACAAACTCACCGACATCCGACTATTTCCAAAGAACGGTTGTTGTTGTTGCTGGTAGAAGGGTTGCTGGTACTGTTGTTGGGCGAAGTAGGGGTTGTAGGGCATATTCGGGGGGTAGAACACAGGCGCGCTGTAGGGCATCTGGTAGTAGGGGTTGGCGCTGTAGGGGCGGAACTGTGCCGGGATCACGTACGGAGGAATCGCTGACTGCGGCTGCGGGAACGGACCCTGTGGAGTTTACGTTTTTTTTTTATTGAAGTCAAAGCCAAATAATTTATTTCAATTAGGCACATAAAAGGCAGTTTTAATGTCAATCTTTACAATAGGTAGGTACCTACTGGTCGATTCTAAATGTTTTATTTTAGGTGAGTTGGTACCTATACGTATAGGGACAGTTCGTCATTATAATGTTAATAATTTAGAGCCGTTATCTTTGCCTGTACGAGATAAGATATAAAATATGGCTATTTCTTACTTATAAGACCTTGAACGTACCTACCTATCAAATTATAGCCCAAACAGATATTCTAAATTACTTACAGTAAAACATAAAAGTTTATAATAATATGTATAAAACTCATTAAAGACACATAACTAACATTTCATACTTTTTGCAAGTGTTCTTTACCTAGTCAAAGACATAAATGTATGTTTAAAAATCTAACCCATTTCATAATAGATATCTGTTCATACAAGCTGATAATGATGATGACTCAAATGTTATTCTCAAATAAAAAAAACTTGTTCTTATACGGCATTCAGAGTTATGGCGCAATATTTCGCGACCTTCATCATAGCCTCTTTAGCTCAGTGGTAGAGCACTGGTCTCGTAAACCAGGGGTCGTGAGTTCAATCCTCACAGGAGGCATCGTATATCTTTTTGTATTTTTATTAACACTATTTTATTTTATTAATTACTTACATTTACTCCATGTGGTCTAAATGTTAAAACACCGCCCATTGTTTGCTTTTGCGGTTGTTGTCCTTGATCTTGAATATTTCCTTCATCGTCTTTGTTGTGAACAGCGCCATCTAGCGGCTTTGTGATGGTTTGCGAGTTCGGGTCCATAGAGAAACCAGGCGGTAGTTTGCTGAGGAACAGTGGCGGTATATGTGAGTTCAACGGTTCCTTCATAGGTGGCGCTGTCGAACATTTTGCGTAGGCATCTTTAAGCTCTTTGGTTATTTGTTTCAAAAGTTGCGTGCCGAAGCAGCTTTCGTAGATCTGTAAAAATGATATTCATAACAACACTGTTGTTTTTACAAACTTTTTATTAATTAAAATGTTAGATTAGGTATTAGTTTGTTATTTACACGCTTTCAACTTAATTATCTTGATAGTCAAACGTTTCATTCATGCATTACGAGTTAAAACAAAACAATTAGAAAATGTTTCGAAACAAAATGAAAAAGTAGTGCTAATGAAAACAAAAGAAAACAAGTTTTGTTAGTAATTGAATATTAATTAGTTGAATATGACCGTAAATTTCGTTCAGCTAGTATGAGCAGCCGTGGCCGAGCGGTTAAGGCGTCTGACTAGAAATCAGATTCCCTCTGGGAGCGTAGGTTCGAATCCTACCGGCTGCGAACACTTTTTGTGACTTATTTTTTAGTTTTTATCTTTTTGAGATTTATTTTCGTATTTTTAGTTTTACATAATCATTAATTTTATTATACCTTTAACATGGCATAATCCTTCATGAATTTGTTATCTCCGCTGTCCAAGGCCTGGGCAGTCGCCCAGATGAGGAAACATAAAAATAGTTGAATCCGCATTTTGAACCTGTGAATAAAATAAAATAAAAAGATTAAATGCACGCAAATTATCAGGTTGGGTAGGTACCTCTTATTCTATTGGAAAAGTAAGGTAATCTGCCAAATTCAAATATTACGGTTTTTGCAATTTGCACCTTAGTAACGTTGTATGGAGATCCATGGTTCCACGGTACCATGATTTGCGACAATAATTATGTATTTACAGAATAATCATTAGGTACAATCATCAATACAACTCTGGCTCCTGCACCCTAATTACGTAATGCACGATCAATTTTAAATTGAAACCAATTGAAAAAGATTGCCAGTCCATTGCTTCATACAAAAATTGAGCAGATTTTTTTGTCGAACTTATGAAGCAATGGACTGGCAATCTTTTTCAATTGGTTTCAATTTAAAATTGATCGTGCATTGCGTAATTGGGGGGCTGGTCCTCCTCCCCTACACAGGTGATTTTACCTAGCGCAGGAGTCAGGGCTTCACTTTGTTTGTACACATTTTTATATGCCAATAAAAATAATGTATTATTATTATTATTCCAACTCACCAAGACATAATTGGACGCAAAAATCATGTTTTCACGAAATAAACTAAGTATCTAGTTGTTATTTTCGACCAATTTAAACTTTGAGAGTTGTATTATTAATTTTAAAACATAACATCACGCCTATATAATCCCCGAAAGGTTAAACAGATGTGTAGGTACCTACATAGTACCTACAACAACATTTCGCCAGAGAGGGCAAGCCTATTGCCACCGACCGGACACAAATCCAGACTCCGGGTTGATACTGAGAAATTCCTGATTGAAAACCCAAGAACACTTTGCTCAACCTGTGAATCGAACCCAGGACCTCATGATCAGTAGTAACCCTTGCGACCACTAGAACTACACCAACGAGGCATTTTGACAGCCCCAACACCATTCTTAGAGCGTTGGCTGATAGGTGGGACTCTCTGATCTTGGGGCGCTGGATACAACTGCACGCAGTCAAGTAGGTATTCCCCCGAGATCGGCGTGCCTCACGCCGCTTTGAATATACAACGTTATTTTTTTGTTTATACTTAACCTCTTAAGGGGTCATTGTACTCATCATTATGAACAACTTTCACTATGTAACCAACGTTGAAATCGCGAAAAAAAAATCTGCTGTTCCCTACATTTTCACGAGTTAACCTACATTTTTAATGTCAGTATCAGCTGATTTTTTTCGCGATTTTACCCTACGGCTCATATATAAAGTTGTTTATAATGATGAGTAAAATTACCCCTTAACAAGAAATAACGTTGTATATTAGTACCTACTAACACTAGTTTATAAGTTTACATGTTTCTAACAATTATGGAAGTGTTTTCTGAAATAAACGTTGTACTTATTTATTTTATTTTACTGATTTTACAGAATTGTTCTTCTAGAAATGTAGGTAAGGGAACAAAGAGAATTAATATAGTCGTTGTAATGGAACTTTGAGTGGCTTCGCGCAAAATAAAGTGCATAACTAGAATTTAGTTGTTCGGAGTCGCTCGGCTGCACTTTTGAGAGATGTGTTCCTGTTACCTACCCGTTTTTATACCAATAATTTTCCGCTACACGGTAAGTAATTCTTTCCTCTAGGTAGGTACCTACTGTATTTTAATTATATCATCATGACTTGGTACAATGTTGGTGCCATAGATATAAGAAAGAGTTGGTGCCAAATGGAACACTATTTCCACAGTATAAAAAAAGTATAGACTGTGCTATTACTAACTGTGCGTTTGTAGGTACCTACTGGCGAAACATTACAACAAAACATGTTGAAATCTCTAGTTCCTGTCAAACATCGTATGGAACATTGTCAGAAAATAGAGATTCCAACATGTTTTGTTGTGAATCTTTCGCCAGTGCAAACGCAAAGTAAAGCCTCCGCTGTCCATCCGTCCGTCTGTCAGTCAGCGGGCTGTATCTCATAAACCGTTAATAGGTAGACAGTTGAAATTTTCATAGATTGTGTAGGTATTTCTATTGCCGCTCTAACAATAAATATTTAATAAAGAATTATTTTATAAGAAATTGTGTTTTTTCTCGGCGGTTTTGTGCGAGTCCGACTCGCACTTGGTCGGTTATTTTTGTGGTGCTATTATGTGCCCAGTTTATTCTTTGTGGTGGTACCCTACCATATATGGACATAAATACAAAACCGAGCTATGTCAGTTTAAGAAATTAATTTGTACATAAAGGTCCTACTTACTTATGTGGTACAGTTTCATTAGATAAATTCAAACAGTCGACTCGACAGCGATACGAAGGAATTTTTCAACGTCATATTTTAGTTTGTTTGGTTACAGTTAGGTTATTATATTTTTATTTTTATGGTCAATTTAAAATACTAATTAAACTGTAGCACTTATACAACTTTTTTTTCAATTAATGTCTCTCGCCTATTTAATTTTATCTTATTAGGTTCTTCGTTTTATTTGTGGTATTTGTGGTACTTATGAAGATAAAACATAAAAATTTGTCTTATTAATGCCTCCTGTGAGGATTGAACTCACGACCCCTGGTTTACGAGACCAGTGCTCTACCACTGAGCTAAAGAGGCTATGATGAAGGTCGTGAAATATTGCACCAGGGGCCAGAAAGCAAGTGAACAATACTCAGGCGCTGAGCAGATTGTTGTCATGCTACGCGTGCATGGTGGACAATTCGTCTGCGGATAATTTGGAATCGTATACATGGAAATCTTACGCGCAAGCGGACAATACGACCGTCGATTTCCATTGGCCGCGGACAAATTGTCCATCGTATGTTCATCGCCTTACTGTCTGGCCGCTATGAAAATGCATTCTAATTTTAAATTGCAGGTTATAAATGGGATTAAGAAAAAAAATGTTACCCTAACATTTTGCATAGACATTTCATGTTTTTTATTCGATACTAGCATCACGCCGCTGTTTTGCAAGCATAAGTCTCGATCCCGTGAGAATATCGAGATAAAACGTATCCTATGTGTTGTCCAGGTTATAAACTATCTGTGTGGCAAATTTCATTAAAACCGTTCAGTAGTTTTTGCGTGAAAGAGTAACGAATATCCCTCCTCACAACATTTCGCGTTTACAATATTAATAGGATTTTAAACTTCCATCATCCCATAGTAAGTAGGTTTAAACTATGTACCTACATTCATGAGTTTTTGTACACTTTCAGTAATCTCTTTTTTTTTGTGGGAAATCATCAAATAACTTCTCCGCGCTCTGGGCGGAGCGGGAGGGCGTGTCAGGCTCTTACTGACTAAAACCCACCCGTGTTCCTTCAGTTGCCTATACGTTGCCAGGGGCTATGGTAACCCTCTTTCAGTCACCTCTTGAAATGATACTAAATGAATTAAAAATCAGCCTGTGAAGCTACATTGAAACAAGCGAGATATTTACTCCTCAAGTCTATCCATAATACTAAGTCAATGAGCCAGTACCCACTTTGCTTACTTCCAACTTAACCATAGAACGCAAGTGGGCGTTAAGTTAATAAATCCATCGCTTAACTGTGAACATAACTTACAACTTAACCGTTAACTTGCTAGTAGAAATGTGAAGTATTTATGCTTGTTTTAAAGGCAGTTCAGTTTGGTTGATATTTGGACTTTATAAAATGAATGAATTGTTAATCAGACGTCGCTACAAGCTAGTAAGATTGGAAGCTCCTACGACAAAGAAAAATACTGGGCATGGTGATTTTCAACAGTGAGGATGAGGATGACCGCGTGATTGCTCCCATCACCCAGTAAGGACTAGTTGGAGGAACTTCGAAAACGAAAAAGAATGGTGATATTCAACAGATACCTCTATACCCTGAGTCTATCTATAGTACCTAGACTTACCTTTGGTGAAGGTTGTCATCGATTTACAGTCTACTCAGATTTTATTTAACACAGATTTGTGTCCTTTTGCCAAAAGCAGCATCATAATTCATGAAAGTCTACAGTAAAGGCAATGCGCCTGTGCGGTTACAACTTTGTACACAAAACAATGAATTTGCGGCCACCATTTGGCTTTCATAACACTAACTAAGTAGGTAAAAAAGAAATTAAACAACCTCACGCCAGCACAATCGCAAGATTACCAACAAAAACAAACAATTTAAGTACCTATATAAGTACAGTTATAATGTGTTAAACGGCTAACTGTTCATATAAAGTCTACCATATAAACTTAACACGTTCTATGTAATAATAACGTAACACATACAAGCACTTGACGGATGAGTTATTCAAACTTTTTCAAAGTCAAAGTCAAAGTCAAATCATTTATTTCAAATAGGCCCTTGAAGGCACTTTTGAACGTCAAAATTTACAAAATAAAGTATTGATTCTACCGCCCCTTCCAAAAGGTAGTTTTCGTATGGAGAAGAATGGGCAAGAAACTCCACCGTTACTCTTTTTAAAATGTTTTACAATATTTTGTATAGGTAGGTACATTATTTATATAATTATATGTGAAGACGATGCACCTAGAATAAAATTACTGTATAAAGTAAAAAGAATTTAAAGTCGAGCAAACGACAGATAAATTAATTATGTGGTAGATACATGGTGTTCACATATTCACAAACATTGTAAAAATAGACGAATCTACTAAAAAATTACAATTAATAAGTCAGTGTGTGAGGAAGTAATCACAGGATGTACTCGTAAAATCAATGTCATATAATAAAAAACAAATACAATTAAGGGCCTTAGTCGCGTTTAGTACCGTAAAACGGTCACTTTAAAAAGCTATCTTCTCCTTAACGGCTTAGTTAAATGATTTGAAAAAAATATATGTTTGCTATAGATTCATCTACAACATATCTGAAACCGGGTTTTTTCGTATGACTAATACTTTTGCCTTAAAAAAATATTTACCATAACGCTATTTTTGGTTAATATTCGTAACTACTTCTAAACGGCTTTGACGATTGGAAAAAAAATTACACAGAAAAATTGCTGATTAAAGGTACTACAAATTTG
Source organism: Conistra vaccinii (assembly GCA_948150665.1). Lineage (NCBI taxonomy): Eukaryota > Metazoa > Arthropoda > Insecta > Lepidoptera > Noctuidae > Conistra > Conistra vaccinii. The sequence continues at coordinate 8,017,544 of OX411317.1, read as the reverse complement.
AAACTGCATTTGTAAATCAATCAATATTTGTTAAACAAAATGTCCCCATTTAGAGATAGAGGTTCAGAGGGGCTCTGCGCGGGACGCGGGCGGCAGTCGCCCGTGAGCATTGAGACGGGATGGCTGTGTCGCTCGCTGGTCCGCTCCGGCTATCGACCGAGTATGCGCATACGTATGTGTTAGTGCGAATATTTATGAACTTATTGTATTAGTGTGCGTTTATAGACGAGCTTGCTGCAGAGAGTCCAAATCGATTGTGCGCGTAGGCGCTTTATTGTTGAGTTGTTCTTTGATGTACAATTATTAATACTTTTTTACATTGACAATTACATACAAATTAACAATTTACAATATAAACTAAAAAAATGTAAATGTAAAATATAACATAACATCACGACTGTATTCCCCGAAGGGTTAGGCAGAGGTGTACCTATATAAGGTGTTAAAAAATTTACTTTAGAAACTTTAAGAGGTGTTTTAGACCATCGAACTGAATAACTTTTACTTTGGGACATACATTGATATCGCGAAAAAAAAAATCTGTTGTTCCATAGTAAAGTTTAATACCTACTGTTCTAAACTGTATGGGACAGCTGTTTTTTTTTTTCGTGATTTCAAAGTTAAAGTAAAAGTTATTCAGTTTGATGGTCTAAAGCACCTCTTAAAGTTTCTAAAGTAAATTTTTTTTAAATCACAAAAATTTGTTTAGTCCTGCCTGTCAAACGAGCATTTCCCATTCTGAAATAGACTAAGGTGACACAACTTAACTATATTTTAGTTTGACAGCACTAAGATTGCACTGAGTTATTAGTTTAGTGAAAATGGCAATTTTGCTATTCTGAATTTGACGTTTTTCACCTAAAAATTTAGATTAACCAACTAAATCAGTCTATTTTTAAACGCGATTAAAAAGGAGTGGAATAAAATTAGTTGGCATGAACACACACTTCACACACTTCAGCCGCAAAAACTGTATCTTTTTTTTTATTTTGCTTATATCTCGAAAACGGTGCGTCCTAGCGCAAAAATAATGGAAATTTCGACCCCCTCTGCCACCCGTAAACCCACATGCCCCTACTCATAGGTAATATTTAATCATATTTTCTATACAAAAAGTTTAAAATTCCATACAAAACACGTCAAGGCTGCCCCCCCCGCGCGCCTCTGTCTCTAAAAAAATTCACGGGGTAGAGCAAACAAGTACCACGTCGGTCGCGACGTGACTGTCAAATTCAATTTTAGATGTGTCAAAATTATTTTTTAATTTAGAGATATTTTTCCGCAGAATAGCTTTTAGATTCTCATAGCCAAAAGTAAAGAATTTTAGTCGTAGTTTAGTTAGTTTAGTTCGGTGTACAAGAGAATCGGCACCAAATATTTTCTTAAGTTACGTAGGTAAGAAGGTTAAGAAATAAATCTTGATTGGTGCCGATTCTCTTGTGCACCAAACTAAACTATCACTAAAATTACTTGCTTTTGGCTATGAGAATCTGAGATTCTGCAAAAAAATATCTCTAAATTAAAAAATAACTTTGACACATCTAAAATCGAATTTGCGTCGCGAACTCGCGACTCCACGTGGTACTTGTTTGCTCTACTCTGTGAATTTTTTTAGGTCCAGAGGCGCGCAGGGGGGCAGCGTCGACGTGTTTTGTATAGAATTTTTAACTTTTTGTATGGAAAATACGAAAATTTGTTACCTTTGTGTTGGGGTAAAGGGGTTTAAGGGTTTCCTAAAGGGGGTCGAAATTTTCATTATTTTTGTGATAGGACGCACCGTTTTCGAGTTATAAGCAAAATAAAAAAAAAGATACAGTACTGTTTTTGCACCTGAAGTGTTGGTGTGAAGTTTAGTTCATGACAACTAATTTTTATATTCCATTCCTTTTAAATCGCGTAAAAAAAAAATTGTCAAATTTAGTTTGAATAATCAAAATTTTTAGGTGAAAATCGTCAAATTCAGAATAACAAAATTCCCTGTTTCACTAAACTACTAAGTTAATAACTCATTGCAATCTTAGTGCTGTCAAACTTCGGTGGCAGTGACCTCTCGCGTCCGGCCCTGGTCCAGGCCATGGTGCGGAGCGAGAGGGCATGGCAAGCCGTCACCTCCTTCTGCGAAGCAGTAATGCTCGCGAAAGAGGAGGCGGAGTGCGCGAGGGAGTGGCAAAGGCCGCGCCCTACCAGCCCTAGCCGCCGCCGCCGTAGGAGACGTCCCGGGCGTCGGGAATTGACTGCGACTGGACTGGAAAGGGCTAGGCATCAACATCAATGGCGAGTATATCACTAACCTTCGGTTTGCCGACGATATAGTTATCATGGCTGAGACCATGGAGGACCTCAGTATAATGCTCGATGACCGAAGTAGAGCCTCCAAAAGAGTGGGTCTTAAAATGAACATGGACAAGACAAAAGTCATGTCAAATGCCCATGTAACACCCGCCCTCATAAAGATCGGTGACGCTACGCTCGAAGTTGTAGACGAGTATGTTTACCTAGGACAAACTGTCCAGCTAGGTAGGTCCAACTTCGAGAAAGAGGTCAATCGTCGAATCCGACTCGGCTGGGAGCGTTCGGGAAACTATGCAATATCTTCTCGTCCCACATACCACAGTGTTTCAAGACGAAAGTCTTTGACCAGTGCGTGTTGCCAATGATGACTTATGGCACTGAAACGTGGTCGCTCACAATGGGTCTTATCAGAAGGCTAAAAGTCACCCAAAGAGCAATGGAGAGGGCTATGCTTGGAGTTTCCCTACGTGATCGAATCAGAAATGAAGAGATCCGCAGGAGAACCAAGGTAACCGACATAGCCCGAACATTGCCAAACTTAAGTGGCAATGGGCAGGACATATTGCTCGCAGAACAGATGGCCGATGGGGCCGAAAGGTTCTGGAGTGGCGACCACGTACCGGAAGACGTAGCGTTGGAAGGCCTCCCACAAGATGGACCGATGACCTAGTAAAGGCCGCAGGAATTCGCTGGATGCGGGAAGCACAGAATCGGTCGAAGTGGCGGTGCTTGAGGGAGGCCTATGTCCAGCAGTGGGCGTCTTTTGGCTGATATGATGATGATAATGATGATATGCTGAGTTATAGGGGTTTATGGATTTCATAAAGGGGGACGAAATTCACATTATTTTTGCGATAGGACGCACCATTTTGCGATAAGAAAAACCTTCTCCCATCACACATAAAGGCAATGCTTGTACAGTCCCTAATATTTCCCATAATTGACTATGATGATGTGTGTTACTATAACCTGAATGCAGATCTTCTCAATAACTAGACCGCCTTCTTAATAACTGCATTCTGCATGTTTCGTTTTCTCCTCTTCTGATCGTTATTTCTCCTCTACCGATCGTTATGTCTCCTGACAAAGTTTATTCTGTTTATTATGTATAATAATGTATTTATTAATTATAATTTATTCTTGTATTTTTTTAGTTATTTTCGTGTTATCAATTGATTGATTGTGTATTACGTAATTAGGGTACGGGGCACATGCCCCGGGCGACACCGTTAGGGGGCGCCAAATTCGAGCATGACAGACAAGTGCACCACCCAGCGCACCGCAACTTTGCAACAAATGAGACGCGCAACAATTATAATCTTTCTCTGAGGGTGGTGCACTGAGGAAATTACTGATTCGCGTAGGTTTAGGTCGTCAAACGGTCTGAGCGGGTTGTGAGTACTTGTGAGCGGGCGCAGTTGTATTCTACCAGGAGCTCGATGAGCGTTTCTGTGGTCTATTTTTTTAAGTTTTGCGGTGCCGGGCGTCTTGCTTCAACGCCGACGACGCCTGTGACACGACTTACTTTAACTTTTACCACAGTTTTGGCGCCTCTGTTGGATTGGCGCATTTTCGATCGATTTTTGATTAATATGTTTATTATGCCTAAATTTTCGAGCTCGCTTCGCTCGCTCTTGCAACCTAGTAAAGTAACTCCTAAAGCAAAAATCCAACTTATCTCAGGCAGAGTGAATAAGGCTAATCAAAATAAATGTCTGACACGTACTAGTATATTTAAAAAAAAAACGGTTTTTTTTTAAGAAAAAAAAAACGATTCGGGGTCAGGCGATAGGTTTTGCCCCGCCTCGAAAGATCCGTTCCGTTCTAGATCCGGGGCTGCCCCTACCAAATATCACTCAACGCGCTTAAAGAAGTTTTTCCTAAAAAAAAAAACTATGATACCTACAAAAAATTTCTACAGTCAAAGGCCGATTCTCTTGTACACCGAACTTAACTAACTACAATCACTAAAATTCCTTACTTTTGGCTATATGAGAATCTTAAAGCCATTCTGACAAAAAAAATCTCTAAATGAAAAAAATTTTTTGACACATCTAAAATCGAATTTGACAATCGCGTGACGACTCCACGTAGTACTTGTTTGCTCTACCCCGTGAATTTTTTTAGAGCCGGAGGCGCGCAGGGGTTGGCAGCCTCGACGTGTTTTATATGGAATTTTTCACTTTTTGTATGGAAAATATGAAAAATTATTACCAACATGTTGGGATATAGGGGTTTAAGGGTTTCCTAAAGGGGGTCGAAAATTTCATTATTTTTGCGATAGGACACACCATTTTCGAGATATAAGCAAAAGAAAAAAAATACAATACTGTTTTTGGACTGAGGTCGAAGTGTTGGGGTTTTAGTTCATGCCAACTTACTTTATTCCACACGTTTTAAATCGTGTTTAAAAATAGTCAGATTTAGTTGGATACACCAAATTTTTAGGTGAAAAACGTCAAACTCAGAATAGCAAAATTGCCATTTTCACTAAACTAATAACTCAGTGCAATCTATTTTTAGTCTAGTTTAGAGGCATTTGTGACAAGAGAATCGGCACCAAAATATAACTAGCAGACCCGGTAGGCAGACGTTGTCATGCGACAACAGCGCCTCCCAACAGCGCGTCCAACTATAGCTAAGAACCATCCAAGTGACACAAAAAGAATTGAAAAAAAAACATCTAAATCAGTCAAGCCATTTAGCATAAGAAGAATTACAAACACACGCACACCGATATTTTATTTATTGCCAGGAATGTTCTTAAAAAACAAACAAAGTATTTAAAATAATATGCGGGTCAAAATATGGTAGGTAGTCGGCGTACAATTTCAGATTTGCCTACGATTCCTTCTCTTAGGACTAGGAATCTTAGGCAAAAAATGCGACATACGTGCGCATGTCTGCGCCTTTGTCTAGTCTTTGATCGTCGTTTTAGTGTAGTGCGCCACCGTTGCACGTTTTACGTATTGGAGAGTAGGGCGTTTAGCTCCGCCCACATGCACAAGGTCAGTGAGCCTACTATACACCTTAAGTAACGGTTTTAAAGGCGCCACCGTACAGGCTGGCTACATTTTTATTTAGACACTGAATGTGAGAAGTACCTACTGTTGGAATTGAAGACTAGTTAAAGATGATGGTCTCATTAGTAGGGATGTTGACTGTGAAAAAAAATTAAGTCCGTCACTCAGATACTAAAAAAAAAAAATCGACACGTATTTTTTGCTTTATCATATTAATAAAAAATGGTTTAGATAAAACGCATTAAAGTTGGGGAGTGGGGGCTCGCTACGTCACAAGTCAGTATAAAATCTAACATTTTAACTCAATATATTTCCGTAATCTTTTGATTACAAAAAAAGAAAAAATTCGTGTCCAATATTTTTTAATAATCTATTTGACGGTCAAAAAAATAAAACTTCCTTATTGGGTATATCCTTTCATAAAATAATATTAACGTGGTAACAACCAATAAATTGCAGACAACAACATCACAGATTAAATTATTAGGTACTATAATATTTTGATGATTTGCATGACACTTAGGTAATAATGAGTTCTGATTTAGATTTATCTTAAGTTAAGCCACAGTTCTAAATCGATAGTGTTTGGCATGTTAAATCATCATAAGAGAACAATTACGAAATGGACTAAGACAAGTCATAAAAATCATCGTACCTACTTACAATTGGTGCAACACAATTTTCACAAAGGCTACAACAACTAGAATATTTTAATCTTTCATTGTTTCCAGTTCTGTGTCATTCAAACACACTAACTATTAGAATTTACTATAACTACCACAGCCCACACAATTTCTGACTTGCTGAACAGTACAATGCACATATTCTATCTTTCATATCTGACACACCATTAGCCAATATGCGCGCTTCCTCGTCATTCCTTCATATTTATTGATGGAACTATACATAAAATTACTGGCTGCAGAATCTCTAAGTCATTACACTTGACAGTTAGGCCTCAACATCCTGGTAGACTACGGTTCGACATTCTCACCATAAAAAGTTCAGCAGACTTGTATGGGAATTCCTAATGGGAATTTTCTATAGATACTAATAGAATTTTACCGTTAAACCGTATACCTAATAACGTTCACGACGATTACGGTAAAGTGCACTCCAGAGTTGAAGATATTGGTGACTCAAATGGCGATGATTCGAACGGGTCCGTAACTTAACTTCGAGAGTCATTATGTTCGATTAATGAAAAATCGAATGAACGATTGTTCGAATGGAATATACTGCGAAACAACCTTTTATCGCCAAACGCTACTTCGACTGAACGATTCATCGAATATTTATTAATCGATGGACTGCTCTTTCGAATGAGTTTTATTTATTATAGAAAGACTTCCTCTATGATCGGGGCTGTGGGTTAGATTTTCGTATAGAAAGAAATAATGTAAAAATAAATAGATATAATTATGATAAATGTTGAGCTGGTATGACACCTTTTTAAAAATACAGGGTGGCAGGGACATCGACGCGAAGCCTGTTACCATGGATTGAGTACATGATTCTGAACACCCCTGCGTTGAAATTTTTTGTCGGTTATTTAAAAAAAAAAACAGCTGTTGAATACATTTTGACCGTGTAGGTATTGCACTTTTCTATGAAACATCAATTTTTTTTTTGATAACCGACGAGAAATTTCTACGCAGGGCATTTGTACTGAATCCATGGCCACAGGCTTCGCGTCGATGTCCCTGCCCCCCCGTATATAAATAATGCAGGTGTAGTAAAATATGTACGTTATTTTTATAATATTATATAAGTACTTAGTTAATAATGACTCGACGGCCACTCGTTATGAGCGGACACTGGTGTCTTCTATTCAACATTAATACTAACAAGGATGTTAACAAAAAAAAAATTGACAGTTGTGAATTTTTGACTTTAAGTAAGTAATTAAAAGATTACGGCAATACATTGAGTTAAAATGTGGCATAACGTCACTCACCGGTGGATTTTATACTGACTTGTGACGTACCGAGCCCCCACTCCCCAATTTTAATGCGTTTTATCTAAACCATTTTTTATTAATATAATAAAGCAAAAAATACTTGTCTAATTTGTAATATATAAATGTATTATTAAAAATTTATTTTTTTATTACCATCCCTAATGTCCGCGGTTGAACATGTAGCCATCCACAGGTAGGAATATCCCGAGAATTTTATGACATTAGAAATATAAGTTATTTTCCTGTCGTAACTATAGTTGGTTATTCAATAAATGCACATGATATGCATCTTATCGGGTCATACGATCAATGTGCAGAGCTTATGAGCCTCCTACAGTTAGCCGCACCTCGTTGATATGTTACTTGCTCACTTATCACGAGATATCATCTTATCGATCTGATGACATCTATGGGTTTTCTCTTCCAGGGGTGGCAGGAACAAGTTGGATTTTCTGAACGTGGGCAACGTCGCAAATAAATGTCAAATAATCAAATAAAAGCACTTAATTTGTAAGTGGACTACTTAGCATCCGCAGGTACATTTTCTGATCCATTTTGTTTACATTTCCATGCATGAGATTTGGAATAGACTGTAGGCCATCATGCATGAATATTCTAAGTCCAGGTCATACAGTTTCATACACTCGATTACGAAGCAAATATTATGCAAGAACAGTTAGTCGCACCTTGCCTGCATCACATCTTATCTTTGACATTAATGCTGACCGAAGTAGCTAAGGCATACTTTTCTCCTTAAGAAACAACTGGTTTGAAGCGTCAAATTATATGCTTAGGGAAACTTGGTTAGTCAGGGGATTATGCCATTAGGGCTTAGGGCCCGCTGAAACCGTAATGGCATAATTCTATATGTTAAAAAAATCTTGAACGTTTACCAACCGAAATGTGGGTGAATTGTAGGTTGGTACACCTCTGCCGAACCCTTCGGCATGGGGTACCAATTCGAACAAATTATAATTAGTCTTGAAAAAAGATCATAGATGGCAGCATAGGTAACAATTATGAAATTAATAGTCACTAAAAAGCGATAAACGGAAGATTTTGGCTGAAGTAAGATTAGTAAAAATCAAAACATCCTTGTTTAATGCTGATTTATCTATTGTAACTCGTAAATCTCGTATTTTCAACAAAAAAAGATAAAACCTTTTTGTTTAGGGCTCTTTGCAATAGATGGCGTTTTACTTAATTTGTCATAACTGTAGTACATTTAGCCAGTCAATAGCCCGACTAGGGAGGTCTCATTTCTTTGTATGGGATTGGGTATCTGTACGTAGTATTATATTATCTGTGCCTTCGGGGAATACAGGGGTGATGTTATGTTAGCCTAGTGCAGCAGTGCTAGCTTAGTGGTGTGACCGTCGGTCTGCCAAGTCATAGGTCTCGAGTTCGAACCCAAGGCACGCACCTCTGACTTTTCGGATTCATGTGCGTATTGTATAATTATCACTTGCTTCAAAAACGTTGAAGGAAAATATCGTGAGAAAAAGTGCCTGAGAGATATTTCTCGACGGCATGTGAAGTCAAGTCAGAGACCCATGGGCGGCTTTTAAACTCTGACACCAGGTTAGTCGCTAACCACACGAAAAGAAGAAGATATAAAGTTTAGAATAAAAGTGGTTTCAAAGCGTTGCTGTTTATTGTGGTTTCAGTTACAAGGCAAGTCGAAGAGAGAGTACCTATCATCAAAGGGGTTTGACGCAGAATGTGCACTTCGCAAAATGTGCACTTGACGCAAAATGTGCACTTGACGCAAAATGTGCACTTCGCAAAGCATGCTATTGCCATTTCTGGCAAAATTAAGTTCAGTTCTTGGGACTCTGTAAAAATTTTTATGCATCTGCAAATTCAAAATTCATTTAATTATACAAACTAGGCTGAGAATCAGCACTTTTCGAATGTCAAAATAACATAAGACAGCTCCCCAAAAACGCCCGCCCTTCACCACTTCCTAGTGCTTTAGCTGAGAAGAAGACGCTGACTCAAAAATAAGGTATCATCTGCAGACTCACTGCACTTCCTGCGTCGATTTGCAAGAAAGCTCATAGGTTCATTAGTAAGCTAAATTACACCATAAAAAGTCGTGAACACCTAACTAACGCGTTCATTACCTAGTTATCTAACCCATTTACAACGACTAATTGAGCACATAGGTGAGATTCCGATCGTCCATCTTACCTCTAGTAGAAACGCTCATTACGCAAGTACAGTGGCAGATGGCTGCGTCTGCGCATACCTTACAGCAAGGCCGCGGGGGCAACGAACTCGCACAACCAGTATAAGTATGTAATTTAAAAAATATGATGGGCAATCATCGATTTTTTGTACTTATGCCTGTTTTGTGACGGCGTAATTTGAATTTTCATCTATTATTATTATGTATTTAGTTTAGGTGTGGTGAATAATAAATTGATATTGATGATTTAGTTTTTTACATGGTTAACTGTAAAAAGTTATTGAAAATGTTGGTTGTAGAATTTTTTGACAGATCTTAAGACTGAACCTGTTTTAAACCGGCGAAAAATGACGAGTTGATCAAGCTGAAGACAAAATAATCTGGCTGAAACTGAAAGTTGACTAAAGTGACAAAACTTTTGATAAATTCAGGATCTATCCAAATAACTTTGTCACGCGCATCGATCTTGCCGTATCAAACTTTCAAGCACTTGATTCTAATTCAGATCTCATAAGGATCACTGTAATCATCTCTTACGCAACGATCACGAACATAGAAAAACTCGCAAATTCCCATTTAACGAGATCACGGAGAGCAACCATATAATTTACACGAGCCATGTACTACTGCCGATGGCCGCACCATACAATCACTCACTCCAATTTGATGGTCTAACCATAATTTCGAAACACCGCAAAAAAGCTATCGAAGCTTCACAGTTCACTGGTTCTGAATATGGGATACTACGTGATCTGTAGGTGCTTTGGTTTTAAACTAGGTCTTAACGTTAGCCACGTGGGTCTGAGTTGGGATATTTGTTGATAATGACCACTAAGAAAGTGTCTGGGGTCAAGCTATCTAGAAGCTGAGTTTGAACCATCTCTGATACTATTTTAGGTCTAGAACTTTTTGTTGGGACACAAGCAGATAACAGGAATATTACACTACCAACCCCAGAAACTAATATTTTGTGTTTTTGGTTTCTCATTAGCATAATTAGACTATAATGTTCCCACTCTGGCCTCTCTGTGAGAGGGAGTGGGCTGTAATCTACTACGCGGGTCCAGTGCGGGTTGGTTGATGTCACATGTCTTCGAATATTTGGTTCTAGGACATGCCGGTTTCCTCACGATGTTTTCCTTCACCGTTTCTCATAATGCAATGAAAAGCACAATTAAAGGAGTGAAATTGTAGAAGAGAGTTATTTAAAGAGGAGAGACGCATAAAGACAACTGCTTCTACCAGTGAAATACTATTTAAGACCTTTTTTTTTTGGTTGGGAAGTCATGAAGTAACTTCTCCCGCTCCAATCGTAGCGGGAGGGTGTGTCAGACTCTTACTGACTAAAACCCACCCGTGTTCCTTCAGTTGCCTGTACGTTGCCTGGGGCCACGGTAACCCTTTAGGACTTTCCCGCAACCCACTATTTATGTACCTATGTTTAGCTCCTATATTTCTAGAACTGAAATGCTCGAACCTCGACATTTTAATCTTATCGAAGTTGTTTTTATCTATATGTTTATGTAGTACATGACTGTGTTGACCAGTTTTTTCTAGCATTTCAGCTCCAGAACCGTACAATCATCTCTTTATAGCTCACTAGGTTCAAATAACAGCTTCACCTCATGTACCAATTCTTAGTAGCATAGATTAGTTTTTTTGTTCAACCACTGGTAAGATAAGTGGTCTGATCCGGCGCTATTCAGGGTCATTATAGAACCACGCCTTGGAATCAGGCCATCGATAGGTATGAGGGTATGATATGGGCTGTTGAAACAAATGAACGGGTGTATGAGAAATAAGTAGTTGATCGTTTATTTGTCCGTCGATTATGTTTCAACGTTCATAAAATTAAATGTTGCGTTTGTAGTTTGTCTTTAGTTTCCTAACCTAATTTTACTAAGGGAGATGCGCCAAGGTAGCCCGCGAAATTAAAAATGTCTTTCGTTTTTTGCAATTTGCAGGCAGTGTCAGGTTGATATGTTGATTAAAATTAGTGACCGACCAAAGGTTCGGTTTCGGTTTCGGCAAGTTTCGGCAACAAAATCTAGTTTCGGTTTCGGCATAAAATCTGCCGAACCTTCTTTAGCGGCGTTGTGCACTTTTTTTGGGATGGGTAAAAAATTTTAAACTCGCGTTAGGACGTGAAAGATCCGTTGCCTAGCAACCGGCAAAGTAAATATCAAAATAAATAGTCTTTGACATTACGTAAAGATTGCGAGGTAAGAAATTTTACCCATATTGATGGGTAAAAAAAAAGCAGTCAAAACATATTTAATAAAAAGTGTTTAAATAAATTGTTTATTTTTGTTGACTTTATTATTTTTGTTGACTATATTATTATGTTGAAAATAAATAAATATACTACTACTACTAATGAATATTCTCTTTAACCACATAAATTATAGTAAGAAATTATTCCCTAACCAATCCAAAATATTCAAAAATGCACAAGGTTAATGTTCAAGTTTTAACTTCTGCCGGCACTCGCGGAGTGAAACCCGTTGTTTTTTTTATTTTTATTAAGCATTGTTTTACCATCCTAAATATGAAACAAACTTGTTTGTTTGTTTGTTACGCTTTCACGCTAAAATAGCTGAACAGATTTGGATGCAATTTGGCACACTTTATCCTGATACTCCGACGGGATCGAAACTTTTGCGGGTAAAACCGCGGGGCGCAGCAAACTATTAAGTTTAAAAACAGCTATTTTAATCTTCAAAGGTCAAGTAAAAATACATACACACGATACAACAAGGTGTGTTTGGAAAAATCGTACGATTAGATTTCTTCTCCGGTTTTTCTCTCCATAAGCTTAGTAAACGAGCTAGACTGCATAATAGTCTACATAAACTGAATATTACATAAACTGATCTGCTAAAGTGATTTACCATTTAACCTGTAATTTATGCAATCTGATCAACGAAGCCATTCGATTCAATCAAGATGGTTATCTAATCAATGATGCATGATACTTCGTAAGTACTTAGGTACCCTAAGCCTCCTTTGCATCTAGTTTAAGTATTCTGAAACCTGATTGGCTACAATTTTTATTGATTTCTTAGATGATTCTGATTAACTGACGCTTTCATCTTGTTCTTGTCATCATGAAAATTAAATGAATAAATTATAATTTTATCGTTTTTAAATCTGTTTAAGTATTGCTTATTTATAATTAAGTCGTTGTGCATAATTGATTGAGATTTATGTGTAGTTATAAATTAGTTAAACGATATGCTTAATAAACTTAACTGAGTGATTAATTAATTTTATGGTTTTCTGGAGATTTAATATGTGTCACTGACAAGTGGTTAACTTTTCGTTACGTGTAAGTTTTCACAGTTTAAAGATTTTCTGGCAAAGATTACAAAGCCCACTTTACTTAAGGTTTCACGATTCGTCGCTATTTTGAAAGATCGCCCGAGATGGAGAACACGCGATTTCAGGCTATATTCTCATACTTACAATACAAAAATTCGCCACCGACGGTGCCGTAGGAGTGGCGAAGTATTGGGCCAATAAAAATACACTGTCAAGCGATCGACACAACGCGACGGAGAATACAACAATTTATTAATGGTAGCCACACACGTAACGATTTGCTTGCGCAAATTTAGGTTTGCGCAAGCAAATCGTTACGTGTGTGGGAAGAAATTTGCGCAAATTTCTATGAAAACCCGTCAACTTAGATTTGCGCAAGCCTAAGTTTGCGCAAGCAAATCGTTACGTGTGTGGCTGGCATAAGCCTCGTGCAAACAGGCGTGACGCGACAGCGCGATACAACTCTAATAAAACAATTTCTGTGAAAACTTCACGGTAAAACAATGACCGGTGTCGCATCGCGCCAGTCTGCACGAGGCTTTATTCTTTACTGTACCTATTCCATAGCTAGTTTTAACATAATCTAAAGTACTCCAGCAACAGAATAATCAATGAGTCTGCCATAATATATCGCACGCTGTCGCGTCGCGCCAGTCTGGACGAGAATTTATTCTTTACTGTACCTATTCTAATAGCTAGTTTTATTATGATAAAAACTACTCCAGCGACGAAATAATCAATTAATCTGCCATAACATATCTTCTGAAAATTCAGTTAGGAAGTTTAGCGAGTGAAAATCACCAAAGAGACGGACAGACAGACAGAGCCTCACTGACGCATTAATTACCTGTGGGTAGTAGGGATTCCTCTCAAATTTTAATTTTCCTACTATTTCCAAGTCAACCGTAAAAAGAAATCGGTCCAAAACTGATGAGCATACATTAATAAAAATACTTACAGACGAACATACGTACTACAAGTTACATAGAAAGGAGGAGGGTATTTTAAAACTTGTGAAGTGACTTCACAAATTTACTCGCTTTACGGTCAGCTTTCAGTATCTATTACGTTATCAATAACTGCCGTCTGACCTTTAACACCTTAGGGGAATCAGATATCCTGGTACCGTATAGGTGCGAATAGTGTTCACCTGATAACATAATCTTTGGGAGTGTAGATGTAGTTCACCTCTTATCGCTAGGAAATATTGTTATGACTATGGTAGGGTTATTCTTGTAAAGAGGCTTTTACACTGTCCAGAACCAAAACAGAAATTGAAATGGAATTATCATATTTGGAATGTTAAAAACATTTATTTTGTTAACGTCCTTTTATTGTTATAAAAAGAAGAATTGCGCGATTTGGACAAAAATAATAAATAAAACAAAATGAAAAGTGAATGAAATTGAACGAATGAATGAAAACGCTTAAAATAAAATATGGGCTTGGGACTAGAACAACGTACGGTACATCATTTACCTACTTGTTATGATTGTATAGTTATTTATTTAGAAGAATTTAAATCGATTTTCCACATAAGTGAAGATAGTTTTTATTATCTGCAACGAATTTAATGAAATGAAATGAAATGAAATGAAATGAAATGAAATGAAATTGTTTATTCTGTAAATAGGATATCGGAATCACTTTTACACGTCATATTAAAAAAAATGTTTAAAATAAGCTAGATGAGGTCGGCGTTTCCTAACTGACTACTCTGAGAAGAAAGGCCGAAACAAACTCAGAGGTCACAGTCTCTTTTAAAGTCCAGACATAATCTTGGTCAAGCCATATGAGAACCATGTAGATTAGTGTCTGAAATGGTCTTTTGAGGAAAGAACCACACAGATTTGAGTGGACCTGTCCAGTCAGTGCAAGCATTTGTCAGTAATCGTGGAGCTCAACTCAGAACTTAAGGAGCTCAAATCGACGAACAATACCAAAGAAAGGACATTTGGGTAGGCCGCATCAACTACTCAAACTGCCAGACCATCATTAAAACTACCTGAGAAATAAAATTTAAAGAGGAAAAAAAACCCACATAGTCCTCACATTCACAATAATTAAAAATAATTTAATACTTTACAAAGTAATCATGTCATTTTGTATATAATTTTAAATAATGTCAATGTGAATATAAATCTGGTTTATTTTGATGTTTATAAGTAATAATTTAAATTTCAAGTAGGTATGGTTTTATCACAAGGCTTAGCAGAGCGAGCAGCTCAATCCCAAGCTTTTTTATCTTCTAAATAATCTGAAATTTTATAGTACCCTTTTTTACAAAGTTTGGTTTTAATACAGCTTTTAAATCGTTTAATAGGTAAGTTTCGAATGTCAATGGGAAGTTTGTTGTAAAAGCGTATACATTGACCCATGAACGAGTTGCCTACTCTGTGGAGACGTGTGCGATGTACAGCAAAAATGCCGAATCGCGTGCGCTGTGCCGTTTTGCGCGTCATTTCGTAAATTGGCGACTAAAACGATAAAGACCATGCAAAATTACAAAGTAACCTATTGGTGAGTGAAACAAAAATAACTATGAACATAAAAAATAATTATTGCCGAAAAATTAAAGATTTTGTTGAGATTTTATTATAAGTACTTAATAACTATTATTTTTATAATAACTGTTATAACTATGATATATTGATAAGAACAGTTATAGTAACGCCTCCTTGGTCCCAGTGGGCGTAAGCGCAGCTGTTAAGCGAGAGTTTCTGGCCGCGATTGTGCGGTGTTTTCGACTTTACTGTTTACCTCACTCGTCGCCTTGGGCTTAGCAATAGTTTTCATAATAAAATGCCAATTTCCCAACTACAGGCATATTTCCGAAATACTTGCACTTTGTGTGGGTGCAACATCAAAGCAGCACCACCAGCATGCGTAGCATGATAACCATAGAAACGGGTTTTGTTTGTGAAAAAAATGTGTACAGCAGAAAAGAGGTTTTAACTTAATTCTATCAATTTTCAAACATTTATCGATCTTTAACTCTCAAAATATGTCGGATAGGTGGTTATTTAAAGAACCACACTACCACTAATAACAATCGTGAAACCTTAGAATAATATTATTCTAAGCGTGAAACATAATTATTCTGATAAACCTGAAGATAACTTTATGGCTAGAAAGGGGGTAGCTCCCGCGATGGCGACGTAAATATATCAGCCCCAAATAAATTGGGATAAGGGCAGGAGAATGATGAAGATGTTGAAAGATGAAAATTCTGATAAATCTTTACTTTTATTCAGGTATGTTCTCAATCAGTCAGCTTTAACGACATCCCTAAAAAGAGTCAACTTATTATAGTTCTGACCAAAGACACACCGCTAATTTTCCAGACACGCGGCGAACAAACAAGATATAATGCAGCCCATAGCCTGTAGCCTTTTTTTTTTTTTGTTTTCGGGGGGAAACCTTCAAAAGGCGCCCGGTCTTTGGGGATAAGACCGGGGAGTGTGGGATTCCTACCTCACTAAAACCACCCCGGTGGTCACCATCTACACATGGAAGGGGCACCGTTTCCTCTCAAAAGACCAGTCCGGAATAGCCTGTAGCCTATAGTCTGTCCTTTGCAGCCCATAGCCTATAGCATATAGCCAAGGCAGTAAATAATCTAATCGAGATCTTAATCGAATCGTGATGATGGTTTAATAAATTAACAGTTATCTCTAGATTATGATTAACGATCCTGTAAATCAGTAAGTAGGTTTATGTGTTGCTTCAAGTTAGGGTCAGTCGTATGAGTCATATTTAGCGGTGGTTTGGTAAAGGTGAAATATGGGGGAATGAAATATGGGGATTTACAGTGATGAAAAGACAGAATAAATAAATATCTGGCATAGGCATGGGTGTAAAGTGTGAAGAGAATTTTAATGAATTTGTGGCAAACAGGTTTTTTATCCATGATACCATGCTAAGGTAAAGATGAAGAAAAAGCAGTTATTTCGTTGCAGAAATCCAATGAATGAATTCCACAATACTGAACTTTTGCCATCTTTTGTTCACATAAGTGGCACGTATGTAGGTAAGCCTGTGTAGCATGTCCCAAAGTCTCAAGCTATCTACGAGAGCTTGGGACTTAAGGACATAAGACATCATGTTATGCTTATAATAATTATGGCCGTTTGAGACCATAAACTGTGCAAACAGGACAAACGCACCACAAAAAAACTAAAACTCAAACTCAAAGCATTGATTTCAAATAAACCGGGCACAGGCATTGATATATTAAAAAGAGGATCAATGGGCACAGGCACTTTTCAATTGTGAAGGGGTCAGCGAGTCAGAGAGATGAAGCTAGTTACCCATTTCCGTAGCGCGTAGGTACCTATGGAGAAGAACGGGCAAGAAACTCCACCAACACAAACAAAATCATGTATGGTTTACTACTACCATTCTTACATCAGCTGTTCATCAAGTTCATGATAACGGTTCAAGCGACCGTGTAACACCGAACCAACAATGAGTTGCTACATAACTGTTCCCCCGTTGTTTTGATGGAGCAGCTTTTTGTGGCCATCTTACAAGAGGTACAGCGTAACACGCAGGTTCATGGTGCTAGTTCATGGGTTCTGTAGGTCGGAGGCGCGACATGCGATGAGGGGTGTACTGTTAGGTGAAAAAGTGTTTTTTTTAAGTAAAAAAATATCTGGGCGTGTTGAGCGATTTTTGATAGGGGAAAATCTTTAGGGGATCGTGTCACCGTCTCACCGACATGCTAATATTAACAGTATTAAATTTGTAGCTATTGGGTGACCACTGCTAACCTATCACGCTAAAACGGCTAAACGGATTTAGATGACATTTGGCACGTTGGTAGATAATGACCTAGGCTAGGACCAATTTGTATGTAGCTAGTTTCATATAGTTTTAAGTTTTCACTTCAGTCTGTCGGTAATCCCGACTGTGATTTTGACTGTCTATTTTTTTTTGGCAAAGTTGATTATGAATGTATATTGTAGGTCTTTTTGTGTGATGTTAGTGATGTATGATCATAGTAATGATTTGGAATTATTTAGATTAGTGGACACTGAAGCTATGATAAGTAAAGCTAACCGTGTCGTGTGATTGGGCTCTATGTTTTTATGATAAGAATTCTAAAATTTTATTGCGATTTTTCTATCGTATGATACTAGTCAACAAGGCTTCAGATTTCATCAAAATCCGAAAATACGTATAGACACTACAGATGGAGGAAAGAATGGCCAAAGTCCTTAATCAAACGACTACAGTTACAATAGCTAGCCATAATCTTACAAGTCTACACGAAAATATCCTCAATAATCAAAGTTCATCAAAGAATTATAGCCCATAACGAATCGGGCGCAGTGAGTGATGTGCTACCATTATCGAGTGAAAGGTCTCATAATATTTGTAAGAGATCTGAACATAGCTGTACCCATTCATTTAATTTTATCGATCGTGCGATTCGATTCGAGTAATTAAAGTCGCAAATACTGTTATGTTAATTTTAGGTTGGTTTGGGCAAGATTTTGCAGTACCTACCTCGAAGTAATTATATAGCCGGTCTATTCTGTAAAAAATCTCTCCGTGAAAACTCAGGTGAAGTGAGCTGTCATTCCGCTATTGACAGCTCGCTTCACGTTTTTTCTCTTCTCTTCGATGAAACTAGCAATGCTGATTGCATTTGAGAAATTTTTGAGAACTAAGTTTTGGGTTCCGGTCTATTCTCTAAAAAAATCTCTCCGTGAAAACTCAGGTGAAGTGAGCTGTCATTCCACTATTGACACAATTGACAGCTCACTTCACGTTTTTCTCTTATCTTCGACTAGCTTTTTCCCGCGGCTTCGCTCGCGTGGATGTCGGAAAACCAAGGAAACGTACTACCGGGATAAAAAGTATTCTTTGTCCAGGTTATAAACTATCTGTCGCCTAAATCCAAATCGCCAAATCCTATTAGTAGCATAACGTAATGATTGTACTTTTTGTTAGGTTACTGTTCAGAAATAGTGCACGATGTCTAATGATAGAAATTGATGAATTGATAGAAATTGAGAGAAGAATTGTAGAGGAGCTGGAAACTAAGTAATAACAGCCGCACGGGTCGACCCATCCGGTTAAGCTACGGTTGCCGTAGATGGTCTGTGGATGGGTGACCATCTTGACATACCGAGACTCCTCCATGCCTCGGAAAGCATGTTAAGCCGTTGGTCCCGGCTGCCATTCATGGATCTTTGACAGTTGTTACGGGTCGTCAGAAGCCCGAAAGTCTGACAACCAGTCTTACTAAGGGGTATCGTATTACCCAGTAACTCGGTTGTGGAGGTCAGATAGGCAGTCGCTCCATGTAAAATAATGGTATTCAGCTGCATCTGGTTACACGGGAAGCCGACCCTAACATAATTGGGAAAAGGCTAGGCAGATTGATTGTTTAATAATTGAAATACTAATATCGTGAATTCATGAAACCCTAGTACTTTTTGTTAGGTTACTGCTCAGAAATTGTGCACGTGTCATGAACAGAATACCGTCTTGAACTTCGATTGCAGCGTCAGCTATCGGGCCCAATTGTGAATAGCAAATTCCAAAAAATAGATGTCGTTGCGTGTATCTTGATATAGGTCAGTGCGATGCAAATAAAATATTTCAACCCTTTTCATCCCGGTAGGGGTTGTTTCCGAAAAATATTGATACACGTTATTCGTTGTTTTCGGTTTTAAGTATAAATACTGAGTTTCGAGTAAATCAGACCTCGCATAAAAAATCTTTCATACAAACTTTGACACCCCTAATCCCCATTTATTACTAAGATAAGTATTCGTACGAAGTACTCTCTATCGGCTTTAGCACCCTCAAAAACTACGAAAGCGACACCCATGACAAAAAATTACAAATTTGTCGCAGCCGCCATCTTGGATTTACATTTCGACCTCACTATCGGCTTTAGCACTATCCAAAACTACGAAAACGACACCCATGACGAAAAATTTGAAAATATTCACTGCCGCCATTTTGGATTTACTTTTTGACGTCACTATCGGCTTTAGCACCCTTGAAAACTACGAAAACGACACCAATGACGAAAAATAAAAAAGAATTCGCAGCCGCCATCTTGGATTTACATTTTGACCTCATTATCGGCTTTAGCACCATCGAAAACTACGAAAACGACTCCCATGACGAAAAATAAGAAAACTTTCGCAGCCGCCATCTTGGATTTACATTTTGACCTCACTATCGGCTTTAGCACTATCGAAAACTACGAAAACGACACCCATGACGAAAAATGAGTAAATCGCAGCCGTCATTAAAATATTTTAACCCTTTTCACCCCGTTGTTTCCGAAAAACCTTGATACGCATTATTCTTTATTTTCGATTTTAAGTATAAATACTGAGTTTCGAGTTAATCGGACCTTGCGTAAAAATTTTTTCATACAAACTTTGACACCCCCCAATCCCCGTTTAGGGGGTAGCTTAGAAAAACTAAAAATGACAAACTTTATGATTTACTTAGATAAGTATTCGTGCCAAGTTTCAAGTCTATTAGCTCAAGGAATAAGATTTTGCATACAATCGAAATCCCCCCTTTTCACCCCCTTAAAAGTCGAATTTTCAAAAACCCCTTCTTAGTGCTCCCCTACATTATTAACGGAAGCTGTGTGGAAAATTTCACGTTCCTAGTCCCAGTAGTTTCGGCTGTGCGTTGATATGTCAGTCAGTGAATCAGTTTCTCCTTTTATATATATAGATGAAACGAGCAATGCTGATTGCGTTTGAGAAATTTCTGAGAACTAAGTTCTGGGTTCCACGCAAAGTAATTGTCACTGTAAGTATTTATAATTTATACAAAAAAGAGTGGTATTTGGAAGTTATTAAAGGCGATTTTGCATGTTTTGACATTATAAATATTAAAGTAAATAATAAGTATCTCAATGCGACTCAATGGTTAGTCTAGTGGTCGCAACTTCGCAAGGGCTACTGCTGAGCATGAGGTCCTGGGTTCGAATCCCAGGTCGGGTAAAGTGTTATTGGGCTTTTCTATATAGAATTTCTTAATAGCAGCCCTGAGTCTGAATTTGTGTTCGATTGATGGCAATAGGCTCGCACCCTATTACATGAGACTTAGACATAAATGGCGAAATGTGGGTGTACTACAGGTACACCTCTGCCCAACCCTTCAGGGGAACAAGGCATGATGTAATGTTATGTAAAAGAGTCAAATAAAATTCTAAAGTTCTCATTAAATATTTCACAGACACGCTTCGCGTGAATGTCGTCCTTTCTTTTGAAGATGGTATATAAGATTATATTTACAGTAATAATTCAGTTTGACCTGACTTCAAGTAAAGTACGGTTTATGTTTACTTATTCACACGCGAGAAACGGTAGGCCCAAGTCAGATGATATTAACCGTTGTTTATAACGTAACCACTTCAACGTTAGTAAAATAGTCCATAAGTAACCCGTTACTATGAGTATATTTTACGCAAAAACTTTTTTTTTTTTAATTAGTTTTTATTTTAATTAAGTGCGGTAGGTACCGTGAAGCTAATTATTAAAGTGAGACGGTGGTATGAGTGGGATACAAACATTATTTTACCGTGAAAAACTGTAAAAGATTTTGATTACCGTACCTAATTTCAATATTATGAAACTTTTATGTGCCTATTTGAAATAAATTATTTGACTTTGACTTTACTCATCCGATTTCTAAAATTATTTCACTTATAGAAAGCTAACTATTGGTGAGTGCCATAGGATATATTTTATGGTATAAATAGTTGACTTCCGCGCGGACGGAATCGCGGGCAGAAGCTAGTAGGTAGTAAAGAAGACTGCTTCTCAACTGTTTATTGAATACCTATTTGGAGTTACGTTTTATTCCGCTATAAATGTTAACTGTTTCCAAGTTTTATTGTTATCTCAAAGTTTTATTAATCGACTGCATAAAGAATTAAATGCAACTAAAATCAAAGGCTTATTTTATTGGTAGCTTAGCTTCGGCCGACGGCTTCGCCCGCGTGATAAATTTATAAATTATAGCTTGCTTTATTAGGAGTATGCATGTATTATACATATAAACCTATTAAAAAAACATATAAATCTATTAAAAAAAACCGCATCAAAACCCGTTGCGTAGTTTTAAAGATAAAGCATACATAGGGACAGACAGCGGGAAGGGACTTTGTTTTATACTATGTATGTATTGATCCACACCAATTAACCTACTCGCCCGAAATGGGCGAATCGACACTTTTAAATAAAAATTGTTGATTCGTTTGTTTCGGGCATGTAAATTCGTGCGAACCGAAGCCAAATCAAATGGCGAATTACTTAATAGAAGGTAACCAATAAATCAATGTAGCAGTAAACAGTAAACGGTGAATGAATTGAGTAGTTAATTTCTAAAATTGCTTGCATTGTTAAGGTTAATCATTGAAGAATCGTTTTTCATTTTATTGGCTATTGTTGATGATTAGAAGTGGTGCTTGGGAGGCTCGTGTCCAAGTAATAACAGACGCACGGGTCGAGCGATCAGGTTAAGCTACGCTTGTCGTGGTTGGTCCATGCATGGGTGACCACCTTTACATACACGGAAAAAAATAACGGCTAGAAATAAACAAGTTATTGTTATTTACAACCAAGCGACTCGGTTCTGAGAGAGCCTGCAAAGTTTGTTGCTAGAATTGAACAAGTGAACTTGGTTAATATTACTTGCTTGTTTGGTGTTAACAAAGCTGTATTGAACGTTTTAAATAAGTCTTGGTTATTTGTAGCCGTATAATTCGTATAATTTTTAGCCAAGCCAAATTGATACTTTGCTAGCCATTTATTTTTTCAGTGTATTAGACCCCTCCGTGCTTTGAAAAGCACGTCAAGCCGTTGCCGTTGAAAGTCTAACAACCAGTCTTACCAAGAGGTATCGTATTAACTGCGTTGTAGAGGTCAGATAGGCAGTCACTTCATGTAAAATATTGTTATTCAACTGCATCCGGTTAGACTGTACGCCGACCCCATTATAGTTGGCAAAAGGCTAGTCAGATTAAGTCAGATGATGATGTTGAAGATTTAGAAGTCAAAATTAATGCTGAAGCAGGTTGAAGTCAAATGAAATGTTCATAAAGAATAGAGTTTTTGTGTCTGCTTCTGCGCATCCGCTTCGAACAATGGTTTGCACACAGGCGCAACGAGCTTTGTTAGTTAGCATTAAATTTAATAACTTTTACCTATTCATGGAATAACAAATCTCATTTTAAAAAATACATTGCTTTTTAGGGTGGACTATAATTTTTTTTTATAGGTATCCGGCTTTTAGAGAAAATCTTAGTTTTAACTATAAAACAAAATTTTTTTTCGTCAGTTTTTGTTATTTCCACTAATCAAGTCAATAACTCAAAACTCAAAGAATTTATTTCAAATATACCACTTTTGAATTATCTAGGGGTCGGTCAGTCAGAAAGATGAAGCTAGTTGCCCATTCCAAAGCGTAGTAGGTTCTTATGGAGAAGAACGGGCAAGAAACTCCACGGAAGCTCCCAAGTAGCAAAGCGTAGAAACATAAATGAACAAGTCAAATAAATTCACTTTCAAAAACATTCCGCGCTCCTTCTTACTCCTACGCATTCAACAAAAAATAAAAACAACAACCTCTAAGTGATGTCTTTGAACCACTCATGTTATAAAGTCGTTACCCAACGCGGTGTTTTTTTAGCAATTGTAGCAAACGGTACTCCGTACACTAAGATTAGCATCCATTTAATTGAAGATGGCGGATAAAAAATGACGTAATTACCCGCGGCGGCTTCCGGCCGGTGTAAATGTATCTTTACAACGCGAACGAATGAACGAGTGAACGAAAGAGCGAAGAACTTTCGTTTGATATGAACTTGAGGGATTATTACTTTGCGATGTTGTTTGAGGATACTGTTAGGTACAGTGATTATTTTTCTGTAACACAACTAAAAGGCGAATAAAATTGTTTTAATTGTTTTGGTTACAAATTGTTAGTTACTAAGTTAGTGAAGTTTTCATAGAAATTGTATTGTTCATGTCGGGTCACGCGACTTGAAGCCTTTATATTAAACGGTACAGTCAGCAACAAAAATCGATACTTTTTCATTGTCGATACCTACATCATGTGTTTACATGTCTTCGAATTTTTGGTTCTAAGACATGCCGGTTTTCTCACGATGTTTTCCTTCACCATTTGGAGCAGCGGTGATGAAATTATTTATACAAAGTAAATGCCGGCCTGGGTTCGAACCCACGACCTTGTACAACTTGTAAGTCGGGGCCGTTACCACAGGGCCACCACTGCTGTCACACTCACTCATTAAGATTTAAAAAACTCAAGTAAGTATAAGGCTGCCTGTCCACTGGAGCGGAGAGGAGAAAAGAGGAGCGGAGATGTGCCAATATTAATCAATTAGAATCTTGACTCAGGATCACTGATCTAAACTCAGGGGCGGAGTCAAGATTCTATTGGTTAATATTGGCACATCTCCGCTCCTCTTTTCTCCTCTTCGCTCCAGTGGACAGGCAGCCTTAGCCGACCTTTATTGAGGACCTATAATATTATCTATCGGTGTGTCAATAAACCTTATAAACAAGAAAATTCCCAAGAAAATATTACCTAAGTACGTGGGCAGCCCGTATTTTCTAACTTAATGAACCTAAGCACTGACATGTTAATATGAGAGTCATGAGACTACATCTTGATTTTCCTGTTTCCCGGGCAGGTAGCTAAGCGTAAACAATTAGTCAGTTAGTCATGTTTCTAAATAGACTGGGATGGGAAATGCAGAAAAACTTAGATCGTATCACTCACGGGCTTATTAACCCGTGAACCTTAGTTTATCGTCGTAATGGCTGAGGGAAAAGCTCTTTTTATGAGTTTTTTTCAGAATAAAACGATGTTTAATAAATAATTGTTAACTATTGTCTTGAACTTTGCGTGTTTGCAAGTAATTTCTAACTTTTATAAGTTACTAGGTAAACTAGGTTTTGCCCGCCCCCTTTGAGGTCGGTAATCGGTCATTTTTCTACATGTGTGCCAATATTCATCTAAATTCGTTCAGCCGTTTAGACGTGAAAATGTAACAGACAGACAGAGTCACTTTAGCATTTATTATTAAAAGGTAAGTATGGATTTCAACTTGTAAACTTTTATAAGTAGGTAAATCCTGAATGAGTTTCGATCAAACGTATCTATTTGATTTGATCGTCAAAAATTAGCTCTTTGTCCTATACAGGGTGTCCGGGACATCGAAGCGAAGCCGGTTACCATGGATTCAGTACATGATTCTGAATCCCCCTGCGTTGAAATTTTTCGTCGGTTATTTAAAAAAAAAACAGCTGTTTCATAGAAAAGTGCAATACCTACGCGGTCAAAATGTATGGAGCAGAATCATGTACTGAATCCATGGTAACCGGCTTCGCGTCGATGTCCCTGCCACCCCGTATACTAAAGGATGATTTTTTTATCGTCAGACAACTTCTGAAGAATTACATACTACGATGGATTGAAAACGACAAAGGAGGTTGGGCTAATCTGCCCTAACGGCCAGTAACGTTAACGAATAAATGCCACGGGATAGTTCTCTTAAAGGAGAATATTTCTTAATATGAAGAAGACTTCTCTCGATTGTTAGTCAGTGAGGACCTACTAAGTGTGAGTAAATATCTAAAAGCTGCCAAACCGGTATCATATAAGGAAATTAAATGTAATGAAATTATTTATTCTGTAAACATGATATCGGAATTACTTTGATACGTCAGATTAAAAAAAAAAAAAAATATTCGGAGTCTCATGAATGAAAGGTTAACTGATAATTGAAAAGTTGGCCCTAAATTAAAGCCTTTTGCAGACCAGCGCGACTTGTCGCGCGACAGATAAACAAAATTAAATGTAATGAAATTATTTATTCTGTAAAAACGATATCGGAATCACTTTTATATGTCATATTAAAAAAAATATATAATATATAATGGAGTCTGATGAATGAAAGGTTAACTGATAATTGAAAAGTTGGCCCTAAATTAAAGGCTTCAAGTCGCGTGACGCGATACGAACAATACAATTTCTGAGAAAACTTCACGGTATAACAATAACCGGTGTCGCGTCGCGCGACAAGTCGCGTTGCTCTGCACAAAGCTTAATTCACATGGAAGTTTTTGAATGAACTTTCAAAGCATCGCCAGAATAGGTACAGTACGACACAACTTAGATGTAGCATCGGCAAAATTCGTAAAACCGATCACCATCCGAACTGAGTGCGCCTACAAAATCACCAATCTTTATTATTGCTTCAGGTGAAAATGATCTTTCGAAAACGCAATAACTTGTTAAGTCTTATAGCCAAATACATTGGTAAAATTGAAATGAATGAATGAAAATTTTCAAATCTATGCTACATCTAAGTTGTGTCTTACTGTAGGTAACTACTTATACATTTTTCATAACAGTAGACTAGGCAGTGCGGTAAATTATATCGTTAGTTAACTTTCGTTTCGCCAGTTAACTGTAAGGTAATTTTGATGTCTGCTCAAATTCAAATGAGCGTGAACTCAATAGTATAACTTATTATAAAAGTGACTGGCAAACTTCGAACTAACAAAATGACCGAAATGGCCAAGTTAAGAAGTCAGCGGATAGGATAAATAATTTCTATTTATAATTAGGTTTCCTTATTTTATTTATTTTTCTTTGAAATAACATCCTTTCGCCAACTAAGTTATAAGTTCAGTGAAAATCATCGTCATTCCTGTGATTTGTGGCTCACCAACAATATGTAAACACAAATAAAAGCAAAAAAATACCTTGTTAATTATTAGAAAAGTTACTAACAAACATATAAGTACATTCACTATCGCATAAAAAATACCAGTATAGATAGATGCATGTGGTGAATGATTGTTATAAATCGACTAGGTGCCAAAATTAAATACATAAGCAGCCTCATTTAACGCAAAAGTATTTTTAATGCAGAATAACTAAGTGTACTTCTAAAAAAATAAGAAAACAACGATTTAATCCTTGCTTATAAACTCTACTTAAACATGTCATAATTTAAAAAAAAATACGATGATTTTATTATCGATGATATATTATTAGATGAAGTTTATTTAATAAAAAAGTTTCAAGACTCTTTAATTAAGAAAATTAAGTTGGAGGTTCGCGCTTCTAGATTTTAATCGAAGGATTTAATTGCAGATCCTCAATGCAGATAAGAATAAAAATAAAATAATGTTATGCGACCAGAAGTTACAGCTGCGATGCAA
This sequence comes from Conistra vaccinii, assembly GCA_948150665.1. Lineage (NCBI taxonomy): Eukaryota > Metazoa > Arthropoda > Insecta > Lepidoptera > Noctuidae > Conistra > Conistra vaccinii. The sequence continues at coordinate 7,990,508 of OX411317.1, read as the reverse complement.
AGGATAATCCTTAAGTACTTATCGTTATTTTTATAGAAATAATAATAAGTAATATACTCGTATTTGAGAAATTGATTATGAACACATTAAGATTTGAGAAAAAGCTATGTGTAGAGTAAATAAACAAATTCGAATCTGCATGTTTTTTGTTGGTAGGTAAGCCTTTATATAAATAAACTAGCTGCCTGCAGCTTCGTCTGCGTGGAATTTGTTGTTCCCCCGATCCACCCCGTCGAATCATATTGCCTGATCGAGCTATTACTTCTTTTTTCTGGCTCCTAAGCGTTAAATAACCTATAGCCTTATTCAAGAATCGTTCTATCAGATGCAAGAAGATTTTATCAGATCCGACTGGTAGTTCTAGAGATTAGCACGTTCAAACAAACAAACAAACAAACACACAAAAAAAAACTCTTCAGCTTTATTCTTAGTAGTATAGATGAATAATCTAAAAAGCTACTGAAACCTGCAAACCAAAACTAACTCAAACAAGTAATAGTTTACATTTTATGTCATTTGACTTGAGCCCAGCAGTTTTATTGTTCGTCAACCCTAATAAATCTTAGTAGTGCCGCGCGGTACAATAAAATCTAAATAAAGGACCAATAAAGTAGCTCTTAATGTACCACAGGGATCACTGAAGGGTTTACTCTATTAATGTTAGTATCCTGGATGCAAAATGGTACTGTAGCGTTGGAGGGTTAAAAATAGAAAGATCTTTTGTTTTATGACGTCTTAAAAAAAAATAACATGATGTAGATGGAGTTGTATTAAGTCTGATAAATTGTTTTTAGTAAATAAATAAATTATGAAAGTAATGTTTTAATATGTAAAATGGTATGGTATATTAAAATTTTAATAATAAAAATCAAAAGCGTTTAAATCTCACGGTGTTCTAGATTCGCGATGTTTTTGTTATAATTATGTTATCATGTAATTTTTATTCTGTTTATTATAACTTATTATTTTAAGACTGAGACAGCTTTTAAACTACGTAAATATTATCTTGGAAATTGAAATAAATATAATTTGATATTTTAATAACATTTATGAATATTGCAATATTCAAGAGTTTTTTGTTATGTAATTAACGACTCTGTTTTACCGCGACCTAATTAAAATAAATAGCTACAAACACTTCATAATATTTTAATCGCTCCACCTGAATTGCCACAAAACAATCCTAATGCTTATAACAACATTTTCTCTAAAGAAAAACAATTCCCATTTAAAATCTATAAATAAACTTTAAGCTTAGTAGCTTCGGACTCACCTCACTCCGTGGAACACCGGGCACTAATAGCTGCGCCTGCGCAACTATGCGATGCTCACGCGAAGAGCAATGACTCGGACGGTCGCACTTGACCTTGCGGGGAGCGAGTATACGCGAAACATCAACCCGTACTCGTTTTATACTAGCTTTCTTAGGGGGACATACTGCTGGGTAGTTTGGGGAGCTTTTGAAGCTTTTTGCGAAGCTTTACTGAGAAAGGCGGAATAGACTTATTTTTCAGCGGGGTAATTGCACGCACTTACAGTAGCAATGGTTTTCATTTTGACAGTTCAACAACATTCATTGCGTTATTTACGTTGTTGAGCAGACAAATTTTTCGAACTTATATGCTCAACTGTCTGAAAGACTGATGCAGCTCGATGACAATTAAAATTTTATTGTGTCTCATTAGTGACAGTCAAGCAATATATTAGGAATAACCGTCAAAATCATTCAGATTGTGATTGAAAGTGTCTTACGCAATTAGCGTGCTGCCATGCTTCTCCTGTTTGTTTGATGATGCCAACGCAGTGATTTCGGACACACTGACAGTATTCTATGGCTTCCGTTCAGGGAGTTCGGAAACAGCGTTTTCATATCTTATTTTTTCAGTCATCATATATGTAATTTATGTAAATGCCGTTTTTGGATTCAAAGTGGTAAATTGCTTCACCAGGATTCTTCATTAGCAACCACTGAAGGTCCTAGTTGTTTGTGATTTCGATTTCCTCGAGCATGCAAAAAAGACTTTCTTTTCTTGATTATTTGAGAAGAAAAGATAACAAACCTAGATACTCGACATACAAGATTTTTTTTGTAATAGGTACCAAAAGTGAGGAAAACGAATCGTGTCAGGACTTGAAACAGTGTCCGATCTACGAAAGTCCAGCCAAACTTGTAAAAACAATCAAACCAAAATATACTTATACTTGTTATGATAATAATTACTTGTTGGTTTTCATTTTGTTCATCATCCTATGTTTGGCTGAAATAAACAGAATTGTAGGATATTAACTCCATGTTCCAAATAGTTAGGTATATTCCTGTCATGTTTCTGTTCGATACAGAAATTGATGCTGATTGAGTAATGAAGGAGTAATGAAATAGTCTTGTAGAATATTAGTCATTAAATTACCATTGCCGTAGATGGACCTAGGATGTAGGATGAACCTACATAATAACGGGTGTAAAAATACCCTGAACGCGGCAGAGCGTCACTTGTTCTTCAAGTTACGGAGATATCGAAGGTCAAAGTTCCAACTATTTTTAAATGTTTGTTTATAAAAATGAGTTTTAAATGTTGTAACTTAAAACCTCGTGCAGACCGGCGCGACGCGACAGCGCGATGCGACTCTAACAAAACAATTTCTAAGAAAACTTCACATAATAATCGGAATCGCGTCGCGACAGTCTCAACGAGACTTACTTTTAAATACTCCCACGATTCCTGTATCGTTGCATGCACACATAAGCACAATGTTTTGCGTGCGTTACGTTGCCCACTACCGTAAACAGCGAATTTTTACACCAAAAATAATTTAAAACTTAATTTTATGTACAGAATGCTTAGATGACGGCATCGTCGTGAAGGGTCTCGCTCGTGACACCCTGTATGTAGATATTGCATGCCAACAGCAAGAACTTTTGCATCTCGACTACCCAAACAAAACGGCTGTGTGTATTAAGTGCAAGTCTAACTCCCCAGCTTACTGAGACCTTTTTATGTTAGCAAAGGGAACCAGCACAGGTGTCTAGCTCAACTGGTTACATTTTTATAGTACCGGCCACGGGATGAAACTAATGTTATAAACACAGGACGTCCAGATATGTATACAGATAGCTAATTAGGTTTCCTTAATTGATACCAATAATGTAAATAAATAGCAGGAAACTAGCTGTGTTTGTTGATTTGAGCGACTTCTTAAACAACTGTTAAGACTGAGTAACTACGAGTATTCTACTCTGGCCTGGAACAAAACGAATGCAGCTAATAAAACGAAAATTTTAAATGTAAATAAGTTAATGAAGAACTGCCTGCTACATTCTCAAAACACATTATTCAGGCTTCATAATACTCCTTTTCTTATAGCATTAGACAAATAACGACAAATATTGGTATTGCGTAATATTCTTTAAAAAACTGCACTCTAAAGTATTTTTTTATGTAAATATCGTGAAATAACGGAGTTTAGGATACGTTTATATCGACATATCGAAAGGGGGATAATCGATATTTGTATAATGTTATAATCTTAATAATAAATGGATTATAGGTTTGCGTTGATGAGCAGAATTACATGTAGGTGCCTAAGTAATAAGCGAGAGCTGTGGTGGCCCAGTGGTAACGGCCCTGACTTACGAGTTGTAGGTCGTGGGTTCGAACCCAAGCAGGCGTTTTACTTTGTGTAAATAATTTCATCACCACTGCTCTCAAAACGGTGAAGGAAAACATCGTGAGGAAACCGGCATGTATTAGAACCAAAAACTTCGAAGACATGTGACATCTACCAACCCGCACTGGGCCCGCGTGGTAGATTACAGCCCACTCCCTCTCACAGAGAGGAGGCCTGTGTCCCAGCAGTGGGAACATTAATAGGCCGATGATGATGATAAAGTAATAATATAATATTGATATTTGATAATAGCGGATGCGGTTGGCAATGCCTTTATTTTATATGGTTCTGTTATAAATTATATACCTACTTATACTTCCGCGAGGCTTCCTTCAAAGAATAATCCTCTATTGTAAACTGTTTATGTCGTAAAAATAGACCAAAAATTTAAATAAAACCTTACGTAAGTGTTGTAAATGGTATTTTAGAGTTTCCGTCAGAAACCAGCGTCGTCATAGCCATAGCAAATTTTAATAATACTTAAACAAATTAGGATCGCCAATCTGTCTGCCAAGTAAGTGCACTACTAGACCTACGTATTTGATATTAATTTCAACTTGATACCTCCATCACGCGTTCCTGAGAAAAAGGGTCTTGCTTGACAAACTGACACACAGACAGACGGGCGTACGGACAACAAAGCGCTCCTATAAGGGTTCCGTCTTTTCCTTTTGTGGTAGGGAACCCTAAAAATACAACAAGGTCAACTAGGACAGATCAGTCTCAGCTTTGCGACGATGTGGTCCAATTAGGTAGGTATATATTTCTGCCTTTTTGTTTTTAGCAAAAACCGAAAAGGCAAAGCGGCAAAACGACTGCTGAGCAAGTCGAGGTTCTTTGGATTAATTCCCCGGTCGGGCAAAGTGTAAAGCTAGGCATTCACGGTCGCGCCGTTCGGCGTGGCTCCAAATGGCTTGGCGCGGCGCGATGGATTTTGATGCGAATGGAAATCCAGAGTTTTACATCATGCCAAAAGGATTTCACATTCACAATCAATATTTGGACGTATATCATGCCATTTGACAAGATGGCATGACCGTGAATGCCCACCTTTGTGTGTGTTTTTTACCATCAGGAATTTCTCAGAAGCAGTTCGAAGTCTGGATCTGGCGAAATGTGGGTGTACCGTACATCTGCTCTGTCAACCTCTTCAAGGAATGCATACACGGTATGCTACGGTAATAGATACGTTATTCTGTTTACGTTTTTATTTTTATTTATACTTGAGTAGCGTCCGTTTTCAACCTTTTTGTTGGTATGTTGGCGTGTTGGTTAGCTGACATTAGCAAATAATTTCATTACGTACCTAATGTTTTGTTTCGTAATGTTTATTACTGTCCATATTATTGTATATAATCAAGTTCTTTTAACTGAACAGACAGCTGTGCTACTGAGGAGTTTGTTGCGCCACTTCTTCTTCCCAGCTAAAGCACTAGGAAATGGTGAAGGGGCGTTTTGGGGGACTGTCGTTCAGAAAGATCTGAATTTCCGCCGAGTTTGAATAAATGCATTTTGATTTGATAATGAGGAACTCTTGTCTATTTAAAATGCCTTTATATGAGGCCAATCACCGACGGACGAGACTAGTATGTGTGTATCGCAAGGTGGCGCCATAACGCCCTGGCGCCTGTAGTAGCACAAATTACTAGAAAGGGGCGACGCGGGCCTAGTTAAGCGTTGTACCTGTCTGGGGGGAAGGTCATGCTATGCCATTGAAGCATATTTACGACTGATCACAAACTTCTGTGGAAGGTTATTCCCGAAGGAGAGAAAAACCTAAATTGCGCGCATGGTCTGTAGAACCTTTTGGTATGGGGGATCCCGTCATCGGTTAATATGAATGTGGGTAATATTGATATTGACTATGCTTAATATATATTATGATGCTATCACAATATACACACGAGTTCACACGACATACAATAGAGGAAAAAAAAAACGTTTACTTGCGGTAAACATAAGCAAAGAAAACCGAAAAATCAAAAAGAAAAGAACAAGTTGAAATGATTATTTTATCAAATTGACACTCACGTCAATTTTCTGTGTTAACCCTTCAACTACGGGGTAAGGTATTTTCATGTAGCTCATCGACACGAGAAAACAAACAATAAGACTGTTACATCTACTGCACTTAGATCTCTCTTAGTCACACTACATTACAGCGTCTCCTTTGCTATCTGCAACAAGACTGCTCCAGCTGATTTAAAGCCGTTTTATACAACTGTCAAAAATGATAGGTATTTTGAATTGACAATTTACTTAACAATTAATTTCCCTCACTATAAATAATGATCTTGTAGGTTACGTCTAGCGTCTAGCTAATGATTTCAAGGATACAATCCATTAATGGAACATAAGACGGCAGAGATAATATAGTTACATCGAGGGTCTAAAGTAGTCTAAACTTATAACCTGCCCCGGAATTCCGCACTCCTGGATAACTGCTGTAGGTTTACAACCAACAATTAAACTACCTGATTAATTTCTCATTGTACGGAAATCATATAGACAGGGTTGGGCAGTATTTGAATTACTTGTAATTGAAATACGTAATTGAAATACAAATACGTAATTGGTATTTGTAATTCAATTACTTCTTATAAATGTAATTTGTAATTAGTATTTCAAATACCTGACGCTGAGGTATTTTGTAGTTAGTATTTCAAATACTTATGGCTCCAAAATACATTTGAACATAAATACATTTAGCGATCTTATGAATGGTTGCGATCTGCAGAAAATAGCGCTCAATAGCTTTCGTAAGCAAAATGGCGACCGCTAAATATGTAATATCTTTAAAGTTGGCAACACTGCACTTAAACTGTACTGTAGTCTGTACTGCAGGTCTCTTCTTCTCTTCTTTGTCGGTGCACTCTTGACAGAGCGGTCGACTGCAGGTACGTACGTGAAATTGTCAATTACATAACTTGTCAATTGTAATTTTCATTCGGCGATGGAGTAAATCCTGTGAATGCTGTGACATATTTAGCGGTCGCCATTTTGTAAAATGTGATGGTAAATTGGTAACAATATATTCCCTTTGCCTTAGGCTGGGCTGGATTAGTTCTATTCTATTTATATACCTAACCTAACACCAGACTGTATTTTGTTATTTGTATTTTGTATTTTAAATAAAAATAATCAAAATACTGTATTTTGTATTTTATATTTCAAATACACGACCTAAAAATATTTTGTAATTTGTATTTTAAATAAGTGCGAGATAGTATTTTGTAATTTGTATTTTAATTAAAGCAAAGCATGTATTTTGCCCAGCTCTGCATATAGATACAATGCGAGATCAGCCCCCCAATTACGCAATGCACGATCAATTTTAAATTGAAACCAATTGAAAAAGATTGCCAGTCCATTGCTTCATAAGTTCGACAAAAAAAATTGAGCAGATTTTTTTTGTCGAACTTATGAAGCAATGGACTGGCAATCTTTTGCCCATTAGTTAGTTGCCCATTGTTAGTTGGTTATTAGTTGCCCATTTACCGCAAAAATCACCGTCGAAATCAGTCGAAATGTAATAGGGATCTTAATATGTACCTAGCCGTGTGTACTAGTAACATGACTCGTAAGTCGTAACAATTAATTATTTTCTTGTTAAAGTTCAGTCACATCCAAAATACACACATCAAAAGTGTCTAGGGATCAAGCATTTTTATGCGGATTTCTTGAGATTGAGATGTGGCTTTGTAATAAATTTATGATTTTATAAATTTATATGGATCCTTTTTGGTGCATTTCATAATTTGAATCAGGAACTGTGAATCAAATTCGAGTAAAAGATGAAAATCAGCTGTCAATATTTTCCCTATAAAAACATACAACGCATTGAAGACATTATTAGTGCTACTGTTTCCCTACTACTGATTAAAACCAACGTTATTATGGAGCAGCGACGTCATTTAAGCAGGGAAGAAATGCTCAGAGCCGTGGGAATGATAGAAGCTGGTTCCCGGCAACGTACTGTGGCTTTAGCTCTGAATACAAGTCAGAGTGTTATCAGTCGACTTTGGACACGTTACCGAAGCACTGGTACCGTGGCTGAGCGCCATGGAGGACGGTATCGCTGCACCACACGGAGACAAGACCGATACATTCAAATCTTAGCTCGAAGAGCTCCAACAATAACCGCCATGATGTTAGCCGTGAGGCTTCATCACTCTTCAGGGAACTTAATTAGCGACCAAACAGTCAGAAACCGCTTGCATGAAGTGAACCTTCATTCCCGAAGACCGCTACGGGTACCACCTATAGCAATGCACAATCGTAGGATTCGATATCAATGGGCTCTTGAACACAGAAATTGGGCAGAAGAACAATGGCGTTTCGTGTGCTTTTCTGATGAGTCTCGTTTTGGTATGAGACCGGATACAAGACGTATACGACACTGGAGAACCCCTGGACGCCAACAGCGATTAAAATCCTGCCAGGAAGTCCATCCTTATAGTGGTGGAACCATCATGGTATGGGCGGGTATTTGGATCGGCGGAAGAACTGAGTTGATTTGGATTAGAGGCAACCTCAACGCTCAAATTTATGCTGAGACGATTGTATCAGACGTCATCGTTCCTCTACAAGTGCAAATCGGTCCCTTATTTCAGTTAATGCATGATAATGCACGACCGCACACCGCAAGAGTTGTAAGACAGACTCTCGCCGCAGCTAACATCAATGTCTTGCCCTGGCCTGCTCAGTCGCCAGACTTGAACCCGATTGAGCATGCATGGGATATGCTACAGAGAAGAGCTCTGCCGAATATGGAGGGTATCCAGTCGCAAGAAGACCTTTTTTTGTTGTTGCAACGAACATGGGCGGCCATTCCACAGCGTGATTTGGATGAACTCATTTTGAGTATGCCAAACCGATGTTCTTGTGTTGTTAGTGTTCGCGGTAGAAACACGGATTATTAATTGTTTAAGTTACCCAATAAAATTTTAAAGAAAACTGTTATTTCAGTCTTTTTTTCGAACTTTAATGTTAGTGGTTCAAATGTCAAAAATCCCTTTATTAGGAAAATGGCAAATTTCTTTATTAATGCAAAGGTGACTTGGTTTATCGTTACTGTGACAAACGAAAACACTTTATTTGATGAATCCTTAAAGAAAATTTTAATTAATATCAATCAGGAGAAAAGTTATTGCAAAAATATATGTTGATCCCTAGACACTTTTGATGTGTGTATTTTCGTCACCCTAAGGGCTATTTTTACCCGACTGCCCCAGAAGAAGGGTAATTACCCGACTGCCCCAGAAGGAGGGTAATGTTTTTCGAGAGTATGTATGTATGTATGTATGTATGTATGTATGTCTATTTAAATTTAAAACATGCATTAAACGCACACTATGTAGACAAGCATATTATAAGTTAGATGATTATATCGTAGATAAAAATGCTTGGCTTAATGCTGGTCCTGCTCCACAGCCACTTGGGCTCACTAGTTGAAATTATTGTATTTGGAAGAGTTGCTACCCCTTTTCTTATTTTTTTATTTTTTTTATTTTTATTTATATTATTTTTCTGACATTACGAACAACATGTTTATTTTATTTTTATTTTTTATTAACCAATTTTTTATTGTTGAATATTCCAATATTTGATAATGATTATCTTTCTTTTTGATAGTATAATACATTGCAAACTATAGTTTTGTATAATTTAGAAGCATTTTTTCAGTTTTTGTAAATGTGAGTACCATGGGGCTGTTTATTCTGTTATTATATTATGTTTTATGTTGACTTGAAAGAGCATGGCAGTTGAGACTTTGTCATGCTCACTTAAATGTCTCGCCGATGGTGGCGAGTGTGTTGGATCATTCGGTTCCCTACAAAATGGTTGAGCTGGATGGTGCTGATCCACGCGTCATGTTCGTGAACGGGCGCCGTCGGTTGAGACTGGTCATCTCTTTTCTGCCAAGGCTTATTTTAAATCTTATACTTTGAATTGTCTCTATTTCTTTTTTTCACATTGTTCTCACATATAGAAGCAACAAGAATAATGTACCCAGGATTTTGTAATGTCTTTATTTAAAAGAGTGTCCTGGGAGTTTCTTGCCCGTTCTTCTCCACAGAGATCTACTTTTTGGAATGGGCGACTAGCTTCAACTTTCTGACTAACTGACCGACTCTTTGACAATTCAAAAGTGCCTGTAAATGGTTTAATTGAAATAAATGCTTTGAGTTTGAGTTTGAATTTCTTTGGCACGCTCTGTAGCCTAAACGGCTTGGTGGATTTTAACTTAAGAGGTGTCGTTAGATTCGTCTTAATCGTAGAAGTGACATAGGCTATATAATATTTATGTATTGCATCTGCAAGTACAAAAAAAAGGGAGGGGAAGGTTTTTTTAAAAAAAAAATTCAACAATATTGGTATCAAATAAAAGCTGGTAATGAGTCAATTCCAAATTAAGATATATTAATAAAACTAAAAAACTTGAAATAAAGAAAATTATTCAAAAAACAAAAAACCCGACTGCAAAAACACATAACTGAAAAGAGAAAAACAAGCATTATAATTATAATCTATAGAATTTTGGTATCGCAGGCAAACAAAACAAACAAAACAAAACAAAACAAAAGACAAACAAAAGTTAGGTACACCATATTTCCGGTTATTATTGTTATATTATTATTGTCCCCGCCTGCGATACCAAAATTCTATAGATTATAATTATAATGCTTGTTTTTCTCTTTTCAGTTATGTGTTTTTGCAGTCGGGTTTTTTGTTTTTTGAATAATTTTTTGTCTTCTCATTGCATGATAGATAGAATTCAGCACTTATATTTCATCGTTCCGTAATACCGCAGAATGACATTCAGCAATCTTAAAAATGTGACACTGACAATTAAACTAGTAGTTTGCAAACCAGAATCTACCGTGCCAGAAGGTAGACATCGCGAGCACAAACTTTTTTGCAACACTTAATATACTACTAAAGGAGCGTCCATAAATCACGTGAGGCTCGAAAATGGGGGAGGGGGTTCAAATAAAATAAAAACCATCGAAATCAGATCTCATAAGGTGGTCATATCCAATAGCTCCCTTTTTACCCCTTTTTGGAGGAAGTACCCCTCCAATCAAAAATCCCCGACGATAAATAAAAATATAAAGTCGTTAAACCTGTTATACATCAAGTTTTTTCAAGTTGGTAAAATTAAACTCACACTAAGCCCTCTGTAGAGAAGTACTAACAAACTGACACGAAAACAGCTAGACTTGAAGGAGAGGCGCTTCGCTCGCTCGGTCAATTAAAAAAACTATATACAATTACCGACTTATAACCATAAATGTATTGTATAATACATGATTTAAGGTTATAAGTCGGCAATCCATTAATTAAGGGGATTTAGGAGAGGTCATTTGCAACTAAATGACCCCTCATGACCCCTATGCCAATGTCAACCATTTTCGAGTAATTAGACATTTTATATTTTAAAATGTATGAATTAAAAATAATATAAAATGTCAATGACTCGCACACTCACACATAGCATATTATTATAGCTGATACCTACCTAGTGCGATTTTCATTTTCCTAATTTCTGTAGTCGCTCACACAGTAGGTAATTCATTTCTTTTGAATCTGCGACTTCTGAAAGCCTAGAAAATATGACATTCTGGTATGCGATTAAGGCTCCCGGGGACTGGCGCGAAGCGACTCTGGTGAAACAATTTTGTTCTACCGTGTCCCGTCGCGTCTGTCTGCGTAAGCCTTTATGACATACCTACACGTAAAACTTAGGTAGGTATCTAAAGATATCGAAATCGTAATAATATCGTGACAGAAGCATCGTCAATGCATACCGAGCTTAACTGTATCAAAATCAACAAACTTCTTGTGAATTCTTACAATTTCCAAAACACTTTGAATACGATACAGTTAATTTAGTTTTTTGCCGCGTTTTTGCTTATAAAAAGCTTTAACAACCATTGGGGTTTTTACGTGCGTTCGCTGTTTACGGTCAACTAGGGTCAAATCAATAGTGAGATGACAAATAGATAACAAACATTGCTTGTAAGGCGTTGCGACATTGCCAGCGACGCGATAGATTTGGCCGACTGAGTAGCTTGGGCGTCTTCCCGTCGCCTATCCCGCAATGTTTGAAGACTAAGGTCTTCAAGTTCAAACAGTGCGTCCTGCCCGTTATGACATACGGTGCCGAAACGTGGACACTGACAATCGGCTTGGTCCAGAGATTCAAGTTCGCGCAATAAGGAGCTGGCTATGCTTGGAGTTTCTTAGAAGGATAAAATCAGCAATGAAATGTTGCGGAAAAGAACCGGAGTTACCGACATAGCTTGCAGAGTAAGCAAACTGAAATGGCAGTGGGCTGGCCATGTTTGTCGAAGGACCGATGCCCGGTGGAGCAGACGAGTCCTAGAGTGAAGACCGCGTATCGGCAAGCGTAGCGTGGGACGCCCCCCAGCTAGATGGACCGACGACCTTACGAAAATGGCTACGACAGACTGGATGCGGAAGGCGGAGGACAGGGTGTTGTGACACAGCCTGGGAGAGGCTATGTCCAGTAGTGAACTGCGATAGGCTGAGTTGATTGTAGCTTGGGTAGAGATCCGTAGAGAGATCCGTAGGGAACCAAGGTAACCGAAACAGGCCGAAGAATTGCCAATCTTAAGTGGCAATGGGCAGGGCACATTGCTCGCAGAACAGATGACCAATGGGGCCGAAAGGTTCTGGAGTGGCGACCGCGTACCGGAAGACGTAGCGTTGGAAGGCGTCCTACAGGATGCACCGATGACCTTGTGAAGGCCGCAGGAATCAGTAGGATGCGATAAGCACAGAACCGGCCCTTGTCCTGCAGAGGACGTCTTTCGGCTGAAATGATGACGATAATGACACAATAGGTTGGAAAATAATCTGTTGTATGTGCTTATAATACCTAATACTAGTGACCATGTCAGTTTATGTCTCAAATACCTATTGAGTTCTTGTAAAAAGATCCCGTACATTTAAATACCGTTTTACTTTCGCGGTAAACTAATCTAGACTCATTTCCTGTGGCCGACTTTTCTGCTTGTCACATAAACATAACACATTAAAGCAATAATTACGATCTGCGGAACCTTAATTGTTTCCTGTAGAACTGTTGCTCAAGGTGTTAGCTTCTAATGGACAATTTACTATCAGTTTCTATGTTCGTCTGTCTTTGCGCTTGTACAGCTTGGCAAAAAGAGTAAAATGAAAATGAGGGCGCCACTAACGCACTTAGGTCACTTCGAATGGGACATGAGAAAAAGAATTTAATCAAATTGTTAAAACACTACTTCTACTTGTGGGTGACTCAAAATTTACTAGCACTTGTCGGTAAAATTTAGTTCCAAATGTCACCACGTCAGACTCTTTTATGCCGAGTGAGTGGTTCTCGGCAAAATTATTAGTCGAGCCGAACGTCGAGTCGAGCGTCGAGTCGAGTCGAGCCGTACGAAACATAAAGTAACTGACGATTTTTTGAAAAATAATGTAGCTACTGTTTTTGCCATTCGTCAGTTTAGAGATAGACAAACCCCTTTTGTATATTTCAAATGCACCATCTTATCACGTCGTGAGTGTAAGCATTAGCAATTTGTATTGCACTGCATGCAACATTTTTATAGCGGTTTATTATTGTATGTGGGGTGCAGGCAGGCATAGAAAAAAAAAACAGCCAAGAACGAGTTGGAGTCGCACAAGAATGGTTCCGTACCGTATTTTGGCTACTTTTGTATGTGTGTATTTTATGTTTTTTTATTACATAGTTAAATGTGCGGTTTGTTTGTGCAGAGTAAACAATTTTTCTTTCTTTTCTTTTTTCTTAAAAAAAAACTCCAAATAAAACAGGGTTATTGTACGAGGGCCCCCTATAATTATAAATTTTTTATTATTTGTTGTTATAGCGGCAATAGAAAAACAATTAAGTCTAAGTACCTATTTCGTCTACCTATTACGGTTCATCAGATACAGCCCGCTGACAGACAGACGGAATGCGGAGGCTTAGTAATATGATTCCGTTTGGTATCCTCCGGATCTTCTTCTTTGTCGGTGCACACTTGACAGAGCTGTCATGGTCATCACGTTGCAGTGAGATTTCGGACAGCCGTGAGCCCTTAGGGTCTTCTTCTTCGTTTCGCTCTTGATAGAGCAATCGCGGTCACAATGAACTGTGTCCAATCGCAGGTGTAGTCGTTGCCCGCCTCACGATCTCCCTCCATCTGGTTCTATTACATGACAGTCTGGCGCATTCATTGACAGGGCCTCCAACCGCGGATTTTATTTGATCGGTCCACCTCATCGGTGACCTCCCGCGTGGCCTATTACCTTTCACTCTGCCCTGAACCACTAGACGCTCTATGGAGTCATTATTCCGCCTGGAGACATGACCAAAAAACTTTAGTACTTAATCGAGACTGTACTAGTGCTGATAGACGTTGTTTGATGCCGAGTTCTTGGAGTATAGAGACGTTAGTGCAGAATTCTGTCTATGATACCCCAAGCATTCTTCTCCAGCACCACATTTCTAGATTTCTTCAGCTACGGAACCCTAAATCAAAATAAACTGTTTAAATAAAAAAAGGAAGAGTGCGAGCGACGTGAGCACAGTCTATAATTCTCTAGAATTTATCGCGTCGCTTGCACAGGATCTTCGACGTTAAAAATCAAGATGTCTTTCTTACATTTAAATACATTTTCTTTTTTTACACGTACCAAACCAGTTTCAAGCTTTGCTCTACCAAGTCGTGGCAATTGCTAGCGTTTTTCGTAAATAGACTTGCTTGATGCAGTTTTTACACCTATTTGTGCTATCATTATGTTTAATGCTATCTTGGGAATGATAGGTGCTTGGCTGGAAATTAAAAGACGACGAGAGTCTTTATGACTGGAAATAGCCAAAGACTATAGCCGATTACAGTATTCAGTTAAAGTAAAGTGTTAAGTTTCAAGCTGTCAAGAATTCAGTCACTTAGGGCATTTATTTTGAAAGTGCGCAACCTCGCAAACAGCTGCCAAATATTTCACTGTTTTGATTAATTTGGCATTATTACTATATGGAAATATTAAATATGGCTATGGCTTGTGAACTAAAATATTAATGATGACATGCAATAATTTAATATCGTAACACCGAATATTTAGTTTTAGATGTAAAAAAAGTATTTGGAGTTTTTCCAAATGGCTTTTTTACACCTAAATCAGATACAATATCAAATTCAGTGTTATAATTGCAATTCATTATTAATATTCTAGTTCACTAGTTAGTGATATTTCATATTCCGAAATGTAATAAGCCATTGTAGTAATATTGCCAAATTAATCAAAACAGGTAAATATTTGACAGCTATTTGCGACGGCGACGTTGCCAACTTTTTGAAGAACGCTCAAAACCTGAAAGCTCGTAAGTATAAATTCCTTTAAAACTCAAAATCAAAATATTTAGCTTTCAGATTGGGTAGACTGAAAAAAACCTGAAAAAAATGTGAGTTAGCACATGATAACTCACATTTTTGTCGTCTTTTTTCAGTAGCAGGAAAATTATAGACTTGCCTAACTAACTCCATTGCAATTACAGTAAAGGTAGTAAAAAAAATAACCTTTTTAACAGCCTCAATTTAAGTTACCAAGTCCGACAAAGCTGACGACAAGTGCCAACATGCGATTATTATCTACGTATCCCACCTCTATATTTAACATGCTAGGTATATCATCTTCTATAGCGTTTATTCTGAAAGTGGGCAACGTCGCAAATAGATGTCAAATATTTCGCTGTTTTGATTAATTTGGCAATAGGTATTAGGTACAGTTAAAAAAAAAAATGGAAATATGAAATGTGGCTGACTAGCGAACTAAAATATTGAAGTACAATAATGAATATCGTAACACCGAATATTTAGTTTTAGATGTTAAAAAAGTACCTACCTACTTATTTCGAAACTTTATAAAGGCCCTTTTTTACACCTAATACGGGTACAATATCAAATAATGAATTGCAATTAATTATTATTAATATTCTAGTTCACTAGAATTCCATACAGTAATATTGCCAAATTAAGAGGGTTTATTCTGAAAGTTGGCAACGTCGCAAATAGATGTCAAATATTTCGCTGTTTTGATTAATTTGATAATATTTCTGGGAAATAAAAAATCTGGCTAACTAGCGAACTAGAATATTGATTATGAAATGCATTAATATCGTAACACCGAATAGTTAGTTTTATATGTAAAAAAAGTATTTCGAAACTTTCCAAATGCCTTTTTTTCACCTAAAACGGGTACAACATCGAATTGAATGTTATAATTGCAATTCATTATTAATATTCTAGATAGTTAGCCACATTTCTTATTTCTATACAGTATTATTTCCAAATTAATCGAAACAGGTAAATATTTGACAGCTATTAACGACAGTGCCAACTTTTAGGATGCACCCTCTTAAACAAAACAGGTAAATTTTTGACAGCTATTTGCGATGTTGCCAACTTTTAGGATAATAAACGCTCTTAAGTCGCTTTTCGTATATTTCTGCATGACCACGTTGTTCTTCGAAACTACGCAACGGATTTTGATGCAGTTCTCACAATCTTTTAGAGAATTTATTCCGGAAGGTTTTTGTGTCGGTAGAATAATACGTCATTAGTATTAAACTTAGAAATCATAAAGTAATCTCGATGTCAAGTCGTAAAAACGGGCGGATCGTAAGCTTAGGTATAAGAATTAAGATCATTTACAAAGGCTGACTGGTCAGACGGGCGTGTTGTGTTACTTTCTCCGCGTGTCGAATGAATTGTGCGCGGTCCTTACAGATTGTGAACCATGCACGTTTGTGGGTCGCCCTGTAAGGTGCAGACGAGTGCGTTTTGGATGTATTGTTATCTGTGACAGTACCGACTGCCGTGTAGGTACTGCTTGCATCTATCTGCAACATATAAACATGTACAGCCATTAGGGTAATACGGAATAACGTTGACGTTGATGGATTCTTACTTACCCTAACCATTTTATCAGCTTTACAGACAGGGTTACTTACGAGAATATGTACCTATTTTGTTTTGTTATCGTCTCAAACTGTCTGCTATGGCTCAAAACCAGCTACAGATGAATATTAATTGATTCAGACATTAGTCTGTGGAATGTAAAAGTAAATAAAAATAAAGACAAAATAAAATTCTATTAATTCAATTTTGTTGAATAGATAACAAAGCTACAATAGGGACGACTAAAAGAATATTTTTGGCCCGGAATGTAGATTATGAAAAAATAACGTATACGTATTTTTTCTTTTTTTACGTTATCAAAAGATTACGGCAATACATTGAGTTAAAATGTGGTATGACGTCACGAGTATATAGATTTTATACTTACTTGTGACGTGACGTGATCCAAGTGATCTTCTAATATTTTTTTATTATCTGACTGACGGACTAAATAGAATTGCTTTTTTTTTACCCAGGCATCATCCCTATTGGTACAAGTGAACTTCCATCAGCTTTTAAACGCTACGTTTTGAACGCTCGTCTGTCGCTTGGGATTAGCATATCAAATCGTATCTATTGTATCTACATACAATGAAATTCGCTGTTACGATACCTTATCTCTGTCAGTGAAGCAATTTGTGTCAGTGGGTCCTTATTTTGTTTACGGGTCAAAGGTTGCGGTAGGTACCTACATAATTATGTACGTAATTAGGTAAGATTTAAAATATTTAGGTAATTAAAGTATTTTTAACTCACGAAGCGACGCGCCCTTTAGCTGTGGTCTGGTAACCAATAGTACAAACACGCTGTGAATGTGGCAAAGTTATTTGACGCGACCTGCACCCTAATTACGTAATGCAAAATCAATTTTAAAATCAAAAAAATCTGCTCAATTTTTTTTGTCGAACTTATGAAGCAATGGACTGGCAATCTTTTTCAATTGGTTTCAATTTAAAATTGATCGTGCATTGCGTAATTGGGGGGCTGTACATAGTAATTTAAATTCAAATACAAATTAAAAATATGTTATTTCACATAAACCTACAAGGACACTTGTCCTATGTAACGTCAGAAGCTAGGTGCACGGTTCCAAATGGTCGTTTCCTATGGAGAAGAGCCGAAGAAACTCCACGGTTACCTACTCTTTTAAAAATAAATGGTTTTACAATGGTTTTTCAAATTACAGAGTTAATAGGTAGGGTATAATTAATAAGGTAGTTTAATAACCTCCTCCTTTTTGAGAGTCGGTTAAAAAAATAAAACGAATCCTGTTAACAATGTAATTTACGCGAAAGTTTGTGAGGATGGGTGGAAAAACCCGTTAATGGGTTTTTCCGTCTGGAATTTCTCTGGAACATACATCTTCTTCTTCGTCGTTCACTCAACCCTGAGGATCGCGACCACATACGACGCGTCTCCAAGCTATGCGGTCTTCTGCAGTGTGGAACGCTTGGTAAATGCTGCCTCCAACAGCCTTCTTGACCGCGTCTGACCATCTCATCGGTGCTCTACCTTGAGCGCGTTTTCCTTCCACCCGGTCTAGTAACATAAGCCTTTCCAGACCATGTTTAGGTGAACGTATAATATGTCCGAAAAAGCTGAGGGCACGCTCCTGGCAAATTGTAGATAGCCGCTTGGTGATGTTGAGTACCTCCAGTATGGATTCATTCGTTCTCATGGCGGTCCATGGTATACGAAGTAGCCTACGCCAACACCACATCTCGAAAGCATCGATTTTACTGCTTTCGCGGGTTTATACGCACCACGTTTCAGCGCCATATAAAAAGATGGATAAAACTAGAGCACGGGTCAGTCGTATTTTGGAACATAACATCTCAGACCAATAAAAAAGTATAGACGGAGCCGTCGTAAACATTCGCGACGAAAAAAGTGAGGATTAGTTTCGGCTATGTGTGCGTAACTCGGTGTAAGATATCGTAGATTTGCGCATGTGTGCTAGAGAAAAATGTTGCAAGCGTAATTGTGCTGAGACTCCCCAGTGTGAGAGATAATTTGGTGAAAAGTTTTGTTATTAGGTAGTATTGTGTTTTATTTGTCTTGGTTGTATAAAATGAAACGTAATTAATATTTTAATAAGAGTAATTTATTGTCATAGAAAGGATAATAAAATAATTACTAATTTCACAAAACACACAAAACTTACATTAGAACTAGCAATTTGCCCGCGACTTCAGCCGCGTGAATTTCGTACTTTCCTCTAAAAAAATTTGCACACATTTTCGAAAATTCCTTTCAATGGGGGAGGCCCCTTTGAAAGGTAGTTTTTGAAAATTTATGTTTACGGTCTTTATCATTTATTTCGATAAATAAGTATTCGTGCCAAATTTTAAGTATAAAGGTGAAAGCGTCAGGGTAGCCCGCGAAATACATATTTTCTTACGTTTTTTGTAACCACCTTTTAGTGTTGTATATGTATATCAATTTCTTCAAAATGTAAAGAACAAACAACGCTAAATTTTGGAAGGAGCCAGTCGGCATCATTTCTGTTGTCCCGTACAGCTTTAATCTACTTTTTTCCACGTTATATCAGCTGGGAACCTAAACAATATTATATCAAACATAACTATTATTTGAATATATTTTATAATTATTTACGAAATGAATTATATAATAACATTAATAAAAACGCACTTAGTTGTAACGTGTGCGTACAACAATCACAACTTCCCTTACTTTTGGGGAAATGATAATGTTCTTAACTTGCAACACTGACACAATGCCGTCTAGATTTCGTGGTTCGACAAATTATGTCAAATATTTTGCGATTATGTTTAAAATATGCGTAAAATCGGTTACTTAGTTATGAAAAGTAATCCCAGGAGACTTTTTTTGAAAGCATGAGTTGTTTTTGCAGCAGTTGCAGCAACACAGGATGGCATAATTCACAATTATTATATAACCAAAAGCACGTCACGCGCTTTCAGTCACTCGCGGCAGACTACTGAGCGGCCGTCTTCATATGGCCGGATCGTCTTTATATTACGTGCCTCACTTTTTTGAGCGCAATGTTCCGTCTATACTTTTTTATTGGTCTGAGCATAACATGGAACTTAACATAACTGGCGAAATGTGGGTATACTATAGGTACCTACAATACCTCTACCTTACAATTCGGGGATAACTGGGGTGATGCTATGTTATGTTCGTTTTTTAATAGGTCATCCTCCTTGTTTCAATTTGGAAAGCAATCCTGCTATCCTGCCTCCAGCATACATCTATAGAAACCATGCTATAAACCCTTCAATCACAACAAGAAACAATAAACAATCAATCGAGATGAACAAAGTTAAATAATTCATTACCTAGCAATCACGACTGCCTAGCAATCGCTACCGTAGTCACTAGCAGTTGTTTTATGCTAGTTACTAGCAACTGCAATCTGTGACCATTTACAGACACACTTTATGTTCCCGATTACAACGGAATTTAGTTTGTAGATTTGTTGGGAAATCTATTTAAATTATTGACGGTATCTTTAGGTACCGGTTCGTATCTCGCTGTCGCCATATCCGGGCTGTCATTCGTAGGTCTTTCACGATTGTAACAAATAGTCAGAAGTCAAAAACTTCAACCAAGGGGTATCGTGTTACCAAGTAACTGGGTTGTGGAGGTCAGATACGCAGTCGTTTCTTGTAAAATACTGGTATCCTGCTGCATCTGGTTAGACTGGAAGCCGACCCCAACTTAGTTGGGCAGGTTGATCTTCGTTCTCCCTCTGCGGGAGCTACCCGTACGGGTTTCCCGAGTACGGACGAACCGTACGGGTCTCCCGGACAGCTGCGAAACCAGCCTTAGGACTTGTTCATTAGTTACGTGAGGCGTTTAGGGAGGGGGTAGAGCCGAATCTCACCCAATCTAGCAAATATCACTTTTTTTCCGCAAGAGACAGTGTACTTAATATTGCGAGAAAACTGGGTTAAGTTTTTATTTATTTACGCAAAAATCGCCTCACATAATGTGTGAACGACCCCTTAACTCAGATTGTTATAGAATTCCTAACTAATCTGGTGAATCTGGATCTCACCCACTACAGAGATGTGCTGAGGTAGTAGTTTAAAATGCGCCGCCGCCTGTACCTACTAGTTAGTATCTCTGATCCACAGATGCTTATAAATATGTATGCGCGCCCGCATCCCTTTAATTATATCAGTTTTAATTTCTTTGCGATGATTCATCTTGATTTTTATTTAAAACCTGCCCGGCCTGTGAGTCACCGCAGATTCGGATCGGATTTCTATCAGTTGATTACATTAAGTTAAAAAAGTACTTATTAACAATTCTATATACTTCCAAGTCGATTGAGAACGTCCGGTCTGCACCAAGTTCAAAGGGCAACTGTATATAATTGTAGTCTGTGGGCAGGGTTGCCAGATGTGATTTTTTATTTCTCCCCAAAATTGAAATATTTTTTCTCCAAAATGATACCATTTTCCTAAGTTTTACCCAAAGCCAAAAAAGTTAGTTTACTTTCAAGAAATTTTAGATTTGTAATCATAATGGAACAGTTTTTTATGACGATTTAAAAAAAAAGTAGGTACTCACGTTCTGTTTGGCAAATGAAGTAAAAAAACATAATACAAAATACATACTACAAAACTCTTTCCAAGCTGGTCTGTATCGTCTTGATTTTGAAATAATTGAACAAATACTACGTAACAACTCAACAGAAATACATTTTGTCTTTGAAATTTGAAGATAATTTTGATAAATCGAAAACTTTGCGAAAGAGCGAAACATATAGTTGTAGTCTGAGGTGCGAAACAGTAACAACACAACAATCATGAGCGAATGAAACGAATGAAAAATATACAGATTATGTAGAATATTGAGAGAAAAATGAAGAAAATATTGACTGAAATGAATGATTATTGAAGTAGAATGAACTAAACCACAGATGGGATACGAAATAAATATAAAATGAGCGTACTGTTTTATCGGATGCGTTCGGAAAATGTGATACATCATAGGGATGCGCTATGAAACTATAAAAAATAAAAACCCCAAAATTCTCCATGATTTTTTTCTTCTCGCCAAATATTTCTCCAAATATTTCATTT
Source organism: Conistra vaccinii (assembly GCA_948150665.1). Classification (NCBI taxonomy): domain Eukaryota; kingdom Metazoa; phylum Arthropoda; class Insecta; order Lepidoptera; family Noctuidae; genus Conistra; species Conistra vaccinii. Next base: position 7,968,793 of record OX411317.1, on the reverse strand, counting down.
CTCCAAAATTTCTCCAGGAGCCAAATTTTTACCCAAAATTGCGAAAAAAATACCCAATCTGGCAACCCTGTCTGTGGGCAACTGATAGAAATCCGACCTGGTCACCTGACCTAACGAAACACAAAGTTTGCCGAGGGACATACAGACAGGACAGGGAAAATAGTTGTACCTACTGGACGTCCATGTAATAATAATAAGTCACTAAAAAGACTACTGAAATAAAGGTTAAAATCGATGATTTCTTTCCTAAGCCGGTATGTCCATTGACATTTGTGTTTATCAAAGTCAAGCACGTGCGCGACGAGCAATCAGCGTAAAGTAGGTACGAGGTCTAACATGGCTGCCATTTCCATGATATCCAACATCTATTCGCGATGATTAGGTAGGCAGGAACTGGTTATACTAGTCGCATAACTGATCAATCAATCTGCCTAGCCTTCCTCCAACTATGTTAGTGTCTGCTTCCAGTAGTTCCAGTCTAACCGGATGTAGCTGAATGCCAGTATATTACATGGAGCGACTGCCTATCTGACCTCCACAACCCAGTAAAGTAACTGGGTAATACGAAACCCCTTGGTAAGAGCTTGTACACAAAACTGCGATGCGACGTCGCAAAAATCTGCGACGGCTAACTAAGATTTTCTTCCGAAGCTTCTGCGTTGCGAATTCGCATCGCGCCGATTCGCAGTTATGTGTACACACGGCTATACAGCAAGCTATACATTTCCAGTTTATGCAGATTTCGAATTGTAAAGGATTTCCGTACAATGCGAGGTCAGCTCTAAGACAGTTGTCAGACAACGACAGCTTCTGACGATCCGTGACGGACGACTGCCAAAGATCTGGGAATGAAAGCCGTTTGGTGCCGGCTTTCATTCCTAGATCTTTGGCAGTTTTCTCAACTATGTTGGGGACGGCTTCAAGTCTAACCGGATGCAGCCTAGCTGAATACCAGTATATTACATGGAGCGACTGCCTGTCTAACCTCCACAACCCATTAACTGGGTAATACGATATCCCTTCGTAAGACTCGTGTCAGACTTTCGGGCTTCTGACGAATCGTAACGACTGTCAAATATTCACTAATGACAGCCGGGACCAACGGCTTAACGTGCTTTCCGAGGCACGGGGGAGTCTCGGTATGTAAACCCACCCATCCTCGGACTAACTCCGGCAAGCGTAGCTTAACCTGATGGATGAACCCGTGCGGCTGTTATTACTTAGCCACGAGCTCATGCTCTACTAGTTGCATTGCATGGTACCTATAGTTTCATTTTTAACATGTAGGAAGAAGTAATGTGGTAGAAACTTCATCATTCTCCTGTCCCAATTTATTTGGGGTTAGTCATCGATCATTAATTCTTTATTAGTGATCGATGGGGTTAGTGCAACATGTCTTTTTCTTCCATACTACTTCTCTATTATTCGTCATCTCGGTATGGTGTAAAGCTTTGTGCAGACCAGCGCGACTTGTCGCGCGACGCGACACCGGTTATTGTTAGACCATGTAGTTTTCTTAGAAATTGTATTGTTCGTGTCGCGTCGCGCGTCAAGTCGCGCAGGTCTGCAAAAGTCTTTATTCATCAAATAGGTCCTCTGCCGTAATGTTGGCTACACTGTTCACTTTAACAACGCGGCCAGCGCCGTAGCGTGTTCATCCTATAACAGTGGAGCCAATATTACGGCATCATTCCTTACATCATTACATATTATAAAACGCTGCGTCTCTCTCTTGAACGCGATAAACTCAAAGACTACCGAACGGATTTTCAAACAGTTTTCACCATAGATTTAGGTAGAGTAGACTAGATACCACAAGCCATTAGACCAAGCGTGTCGGCAAGTTTGTGCTATACACAAACTTGACGCGCTTCGGCGCTTCTGCCTTCAGTTTGTGCTTCAGTTTGTGTTCGATCGCGTCAGTGGCGAGTTGTGTCGTCGAGGATATAAAAATGCCAAATAAACTGTAATTAGGTACGCTTAGCGATTGAAACGATTCTGTTTACGTTGAGAACATCACTATTCACTAAATGGCTGGGGTGACGTCATCGTAGGTATAAAAACGATGACGCGCTCGGTTTTCATACTACACACAGACTACATAGAGATACTACGTATGATGATACTACACCAAAACCTTCCACATGAATCACTCCGTGCTGAAAACCGTTTGAAAATCCGTTCGTCAGTTTTTGAGTTTATCGCTGTTCAGACAGACAGACAGACGCGGCGACTTTGTTTTATATTATGTAAGGATGGTACTTGTAACCACACTCGTAAAACACAACATAATTCACAAGACTAATAAGCAAGTACCGAACGAAGATGTCATTGTCAACAATAATGACAGATTCACTTTTGAGGTTATAAACAAACAACAATAAATATTTTTACCGGTACAGTCTAAAGTAGTTTAATTTTATAATTATGTCTAGTAAACCTAATTCTAAGCGTACTATATATGTCGGTGGGTTAGCAGAGGAGGTGGACGAGAAGGTTTTAAACGCGGCGTTCGTTCCGTTCGGAGATTTAGTTGATGTTCAAATACCTTTGGACTATGAGACTGAAAAGCACAGGGGCTTTGCATTTATTGAGTTTGAGAATGCTGAAGATGCTGCAGCGGCTATTGACAATATGGTGAGGACTTTTAAAATTGTTCTTTACAATAATAATCATCGAAAATTCATAACAAATGTGTGGGCATGGTTATTTTGTTTTTCGTTCATTGAATGGTTAGATTCTGGATTATTTGCACGCTTACCAATTAGTACCTTAAAAATGTAATTCGGCAGTTAATATTTTACTCATATTTTCACTTAATATCAAAACTAAGTTTAAATTTCGAATTTTAGTAACAACTTAACCTAACTGGAACTCTAAACTTTACAGAATGACTCCGAACTCTTTGGTCGCACAATCAGAGTGAACATAGCCGCTCCTCAGCGAATCAAAGAAGGTTCCACTCGGCCGGTCTGGTCCGAGGATACCTGGTTGCAGAAACATGCTGGAGAAACATTGCCGGTTGTCAAAGACAAGGATGTTATTACGAAGGATGATGGCACCAAGGAAAATACAGAGAGTAGTAGTGTAAGTATTATTTTTAAGTCTTTTAGGAAGGTAGGGTAATATGGGCTGGTGTCCACAACTCCATGTCAATGCTCGTATTTTGCGTACGGTTGGGAAAAAAGATTATTCGATACGCCCCAGCTCTTTAAGAAAGGCCAGCAACGCCTTGGTGTTACGACAGTCTCACAGATACCTGGGATATGAAATACTTTGCCCTGTAACTGGCGACCAACTGGCAGTTTAGAAGCACATGAGCTTCAGTAGATCTGCCCAAAATATGTGACATACTGAATCAAACAACTACTCCATGATAAAACGTGAAATTATGGCTTGACAAGTTCACATTTCATCGTATTTCTAAGACTGTAAATGTCCAGCCTTCAATGTGGCTTTCATAATGTCCACCTCAGTAAATGATTTATTTTTTATGAACCGTATTGATTGACAAACAAAAAAATTTTTTGCCAGTTCTATATTTCAGCTAAGACATTAGAAATAGTTAAAAAGCGCGTTTTTTGGGCCGTCGTACGGTCATACAATGTAATACCAACCTGATTAAAATAAAATAAGATTGTTGATTTTGTTATTTTAATTTTTCAGCTACCCGTCAAGCCAGCAGAGAAGCGTAACCCTCAAGTGTACTTCGACGTAAGCGTTGGCAAGCAATCATTGGGCAGAGTAATTATGATGCTGAGGGCAGACATTGTACCGAAGACTGCGGAGAACTTCAGGGCTCTGTGCACACATGAGAAAGGGTTTGGATACCAGGAGAGCAGTTTTCACAGGATCATCCCTGATTTTGTATCCTTTACAATGAGTTGAGCTTTTTATGAGAATTGAAAGATGGATTGCTTATCCTAATGTTCAATTCTTTACGTTCTTAATCAGTTTATCTCTAAAGTTCGCAACATATCTGCAAACCCATTAGTGCTGTTGAACTGTCTGGTAACAATTATCTAAGTCTGTTTATGAAAGTAGTATTTAAAATAAAAAAACGAAACTTAGAAGACAAGGGATTCCACCACCAAGAGGATTCTGTTAAAAAACTTTGTGACCAAAACCGTTTTTTTATAGAATATTTTGAAATATTATTTCTCCTTAACTCGAGCTTCCACCTAGATGTGTCAAGGCGGTGACTTCACAAACCACAACGGGACGGGTGGCAAGTCGATATACGGCCGCAAGTTTGAAGATGAAAACTTTACGTTACGACACACGGGGCCCGGAATACTCAGCATGGCAAACTCGGGGCCCAACAGTAATGGGTCACAGTTCTTCTTGTGTACTGCTAAGTATGTATTTTATTTAAATATTTTTCATTCGGAGTATTATTTTTAAAAGCTTATATTGTTAAAAAACTAAAGTTTGTTGTCGACAGCGCCATCTCTTAGTTAAGAGTTGGAACGACTTACCCAGACCGTTGCTGCGCCATCTATCGGAATATTTTTGTTTGTCATAGTGGTACTGAAACTTACCATCGAAAGGACCAAAACTGCTGCCAGTTCCTGTATTTTTTTTTTGCCGGCAGCGATTATGTGATTATTCAGTAACTGCCCGGAGTAAGTCTGAGTATGGATTTGTACCCTTTTGATGGCAATTGGCCCGTATCCCTATTACATGGGGCATTAAATATCTAACAGAATCCGATAGAGCAACAGGCAAGATTTTGATTATACTAAAATAAAAATTCTGTTTCAGAACTGACTGGCTGGACGGCAAGCACGTGGTGTTCGGACACGTGATATCAGGGCTCGACGTCGTGAAGAAAATGGAGAAGTATGGCAGCAAGGGAGGCGCCGTGTCCAGCAAAGTCACTATCAGCAACTGTGGAGAATTACAATGATAATAACTAATTTGCTTGTGTTTCATTTAAATACCTAATATCAGGCAATAAGCTCTGTCTCTTTCGTGTGGTTAATGACTAACCTGGTGTCAGAGTTTTAAAGCCGTCCAAGGATCTCTGACTTGGCTCCACATGTCGTCGAGAAATATCTCTCAGGCATGCACGATGTTTAGCAAGTGATATTTATAACTATCATAGATATAAATGGACACGTGGGTGTTTTACTCGTGCATTATAAATGCATCCCTTTATCAATAAATACCATAAACTGCTGAGGGATTTTTTTTTTCTTCAAATGGAACACTGACGACGGCCACATCACGAGGCTATCAATACGCTTTCATCCCCCAAACGGGTAAAGGGCAGTCTCAAGTAGTGTGACCCTACAGGCCTACAATGAAGTATACCTACCTATGAGAAACCAGCTCTCCCCAAAGTAATTAAAAAATATCCGTTTATGTAAAAATCATAGGTACCTACATAGAAAATAGAATGTCATGGGCGTACCCAGCTTTTGGCCCAGGGGGGGGGGGGGGGGGGGGCAAATCAGAAATTCCCCCCTGCACATGTTTTACATAGTTTTATATTGGTGCTGCGTTCGTGTATTTTTAATCGATTTAAAAAAAGAAGGACGTATTAAGCTTTTTTTTATGTATCTATGTCTATCGATATTTTTGTCAATTGTGGACCAAATATAATTATCTTTTTTTAAATAATACACGAATTTTCAAAATTGCTCCACAATTGACGAAAATTTCGTTAAGCATAGTAAAACAAAAAACAGTTGAAGATAGAGAACGTCCTCCTTTTTTTTAAAGTCGGTTATGCTTAGAAGATACAACATGAAAAACAGCGCGGCGCGGTTTTTTTCTAAAATTAATTCAAAATAATAAACCTCTAATGTAATTGAAGTCTTATTGTGACTGTAACTTAACTTTTATCGACAACAGTACCTACTCATACAAAATCTAGGGGGGGGCAGCTGCCCTCCCCTGCCCCCCCCCCCCCCTGGGTACGCCCATGTAGAATGACATCAAGTAATTTAGTGAAATACCAAACAGATAGATAGCCTTATTTACTTTCGCTTTCAAAATGTATTGGTAGTTAGTTATGTATTTATATTTTAATGTGTACGTTGTTGGCTGCGTGGAAAATTCCGTTGATTACCGCGTCAAATTAATTCATCCATTATTCATAAACATACTGTAGGTACAGTCATGAGCATTTATATATTACTACTAGCTTCTGCCCGCGACTTCGTACGCGTGGAAGTCATAAGACACCAGTTGACACCACAATATACTACAGTTTATAAAACTTTCGTGTATACTACGTTTGTAATATTGTTCTCAGCAGTTAAAATACACAGAGAGTCAGGACTGGTGACTCGGGAGCTAGCAACGTACAGTGTCCGTGCGAGAAGCAGCTCATCCTGAGGTCGATACCCGCAGCCTTCAGCATTTTTTTTTACTTTTGCGTGGGGAATCATCAAATGACTTTTCCCGCACTGGGCGGAGCGAAAGGGCGTGTCAGACTCTTACTGACTAAAACCCACCCGTGTTACTTCCCTTGCCTGTGCCAGGGGCCACGGTTTCCCCTTAGCAACCCCAGCAGGCACCGGCCCTAGCGGACCCTTTCAGTTTTGCTGACATCTCTTTGAGGCGCACGTAGAACACGACGCGCCGTCGACCCGGGCCTGATCCTTATCGGACGGCGAGCTACCCATTGCTCTCCGTCCGCAGGCCCGCGCCTACGGTGGCCGGAAATTGGCTACCAATTCCCGACGCCCGGGGCGTCTCCTACGGCGGCGGCTTGGGGCGTAAGAGAGCGACATTTTTCTGTCCTTCGCGCGCCCCGCCTCCTCCTTCGCGAGCATTACTGCTTCGCAGAAGGAGGAGACGGCTTGCCTTGCCCTCTCGCTCCGCACCATGGCCTTTACCAGGGTCGGACGCGAGAGGTCGCTGCCGCCGAGCGCCTCCACGAGGACACGGCGGTGCTTCGCCCAAGCCGGGCAGACATCCACCGTATGCTCCGTGTCCTCCGGGCGGTCCACACAGTGGTGACACCCGGGCGTTTCCTCCCGCCTTATGCGACACAGGAACCTCCCGAAACAACCGTGTCCGGTGAGGACCTGCGTCAGGCGGAAGAAGAGGACGCCGTGGCACCTCTCTAGCCACTCCTCAAAGAGGAGACTTATCGTCACAATTGTGGCGTGCCCAAATCTGGGTTGCGACAATCACACACTCCAAGCCGCCATGAGATCCCGCCGGAGCTCTGTTCGCTGTACCGTGATTTCTCGCGGCAGTGGAGCCTTCAGCCTTCAGTGACGGTCCTTGTGACTTATTGATAATTAATCATCGCAAAGCATACGCTCACAGGAAACTGCACGCGCTTAAACTGGTAATTAGTCGTATACGCGGTATACATATACACTGTCTCGCCAATGCCACAACCTATTAGAATTTCCGCCTTGATGTCGTTTCCTTGCAAAGACATGACTTTGAGCCGAATTCCGTTACAAAGCTTTGGCGGAGTTAAGTTCCGAAGGAGCATAATCGGGACACCGACTTTCAGCTGGATTTTCTGCGCCGGAAGTCCAGTTGCCATGAGCGAATTCAGAAGTTCTACGGGGTAATGTGTGGCATCGTCTTCCTCCACATCAGCATAAATGGAGGTTTATATCACTTCGCTCCCTACAATTTGCGAGAGAATACCGTGGTTTATCGCTGCTGCTTGATCATTTTTGACGTTAAAATGGAACACGCCCAAGAATTCTCTTGGTACAGAATTCGACTGATGTCTTCGTACACCAGACGAATCGGATCTTCTAAAGTGGGAACTACTCTACTCTACCAAGAGTCTCTGGTAGGGCCACCTGACCACACTCCTCTGTTATAGTGCCTTCACCAACTTTTAGAAGAACATAGGAGAATTCTTGAGCATGTGGATTCCCGCCAAGCCGAGCTCGCATTTTGATGGTCAAGCGCAGTCTTAGAACTCTTGACCATAGAGTTGACCTTTTCAACAAAGCATTCACCTCGTCAGACAGAACTGTAGCACCACCCATAATGGCTTGGTTCCTGCGGATTTCCTGCAGGGTTCTGTTTATAGCTTCCACTGCTGTCTTATTTGCCATAATGCTTTCATCCCATACAATGAAGCGCTAACCCTAAGCACGCAGTTGCGTGACACCTCACAAACAGCGTTTCGTTGTTCTCTAAATTGATGGGAATCTTAAACATGAATGGCGCGCGCTGTTTTCTCACCAGAAAGCAGTGTGGCAGCGATTACAGAACATATTGGCGATTACACACAGATTTTAAAATCGCTAGCACAAATCTGCTGTCAAAATCTGTGTGTAAAGTCAAAAATTAAGCTAGTTTTTTTTGTGCTGGTCAAGGCCTCCTCGAAGTCTTTCCAGGTAGGTACCTACTCTTTTCTCATGGGCCGTCTCAATAAATAATCTTAAGCTACGCTGTCACAGCAGACCAAGCAAGGAATTAATACCTATGTACTATACATATATATAAACACCAGGTATAGTTAATTTATTTCGCAAAAGTCCTGTCTTGTCGCCGTTATGACGTTAATCATAAGGTTTAAATTGCAATAACTAACAGGACTTCGTGAAATGGTTTAAGCAAACCGTAAAAGGCGAACGTTTTTCGGCTTTTTTCAATATTTTTCGGCTTAATATTATCCTTGATGCCAAAAGATGCATATTTTGCCATATTGAACTACTTTATAATATGCTTTTAAAAGTAAAAAGCGCTAAAATATTGTGTTTTTTTACATTTGGTTTATTCTATAATCCGTAAAAAATCATTTTATTCTTATAGTTTTTGGCACTAAAATGATCAGAAGACAACCTTGAATGTTTTGTGCACAGATATAGATTTTGTGACTGTAAAGTGCTTGTGACGTAGCAGTTTCCCATAGATTACGAAGTTTTCTTTTTTTAGTGAATTTAATACATTCTATGAACTATTGCAAACATAAAAAAATAAAAATAAACACATAAAAAATAAAAATCGTATTACAAAATGTAAAAAAGAGAATTACAAAAAAAAATAACAATAGATGGGATTTGAACTAACAAACTCGGGATTGCAAAGCAATGAACTATTACAAACATAAAAAAATAAAAATAAACACATAAAAAATAAAAATCGTATTACAAAATGTAAAAAAGAGAATTACAAAAAAAAAAAAACAATAGATGGGATTTGAACTAACAAACTCGGGATTGCAAAGCAACCGTCTAACCGCTTAGCTATTTGCTTACTTGAAAGTTAGTTAAAATAGCCGTTCCTATATATTTCATGATTGACTGCTTAGTTCCATAAAGGTATAGCGTGATGATAATCATTTAAAAAGTTAAATCGGTAACTAAACTATCTACAATATGCAAACCTTTTGGCGCATCTTTTTACAATTTGCGGAAAAAAATACGAACATAATGTAATATTGCTCATCCCCCTAAGCAAATTCTAAAAACTATATTTTCGGCATTAGAATCGATCCCAGACCTCGTAGCAATTACTTTTTTTCAAAAATATTCAAAGTACAGTTTTGACTTCGCTACGATTTTATTATAATTATGTATATGTATAGATGGCCAGCTCGGCAATAATATCCGATTTATTTATTTATTTAAACTTTTCGCACATAAAAAAGGTACAAAGGCAGACTTAATGCCTTAGTTATTCTCTACCAGTCAACCAAGGGTGGTGAAGATATTTGATGGCAGGTGCACTGTTTCATGATTCATTCATAAGATGACGGCAAAAACATAGACAATTAACGGATACGTCATAAATATCTGCCTGGAATTCGGAAGAACGCGAAACTTCGTTGTGATTTTGTGATCATTGAGGTATTATTCAAAATAAAATTAGGAAGTGTATAAACCGCAAATATTCTAGCGGCACTCTAGAATGTAATGCTTACGGCACTCTAGCCGGGCCGAGGCGGCGCCACTATTATGCCGCCACCGGCACTATAAGCTGCCATAAAATTATTTTCCTATTAAAATAAATTGATCTACCAACCAATTAGGCTGCCTGTCCACTGAAGCGGAGAGGAGAGGAGAGGAGCGGAGATGTGCCATTATTAACCAATCAAATCTAAACTCAGGGGCGGAGTCAAGATTCTATTGGTTAATATTGACACATCTCCGCTCCTCTTTCCTCCTCTCCGCTCCAGTGGACAGGCAGCCTTATACTTAGACTTTCATATACAAAAATATTCATATCTCTATCTTACGATCTACCAGTGCTGAGGTATTAAGCATAAAATAGTTTTTTATTTTTCCTGTAAAATTGAGATTAATCGATTACTTACCATATTATTCGGTGGGCGGAGTGATATGTAACACTATTGAAGCGCGAACGAAAATGTAGGTACCTAATAAGAGGATAAAATGAGGAAGGATCCTAACAGATTTTTGCCTGGGAAAACAAATTAGAGGAGCAGAAATGTAAGGCATCCGGAATTGCGCGTTTAAATTAACTTGATTGACCCAATTGAGCAACATGCTTGCTTGCGGCGGGAAACGCCGGAATTTAAAATATAGGTACCTATCTACATAATCATGCACTTTAACCTTCTGTAATAAGTATGAAGGGGTTAAAATAACTATTTAAGCTACGGTAGGCTTTACATTATATCATAATATCGTATTTTACATAATACATTATCAAATCTGTTCAGTTATTAAAAATTTAAGGTGCAACAAAGAATCTCACATACTTACATAAGTAGGTACCTACATGAACCCTGAAAACATTTTACCTACTCCTTTTTTGCGGCAGTCGTGTAACAAATCTGTTCAGGCATTAAAAAGTTATGGTGGAATAAAGAATCTCACCTAACTACGTACAGACGCCAGCACATCAAGTAACTACAATCTGTCAAATTTCTTTAATACATAGATTTTCAAGTTTATCGCTAAAGAATAAGGTTCAATGTTGATTGGGAAAATTTGACAGATTGGTTTAGGTTGATGTGCTGGCGTCTGTACAATGAACCCTGAAAACATAACACTTCTTTTTTGCGGCATTCGTGTAGGTAATAAGGTTATTACTTAAAATTAAAACAAACAATACGATTCATTTCTAGCAAAAACTACCTCTGAAGGGCTTTTATTAGTGATTCGCCGGAGTTAACCTCTCGAAACGAGCGAATTGACACTTTTTTTGTAAGCGAATTGATTTCTGAAGTTGTCGATTAGCCTACAAATAAATTAATTTCGTACAAATCGCTCAAAAAAAAACTATTATTAAAAGTGTCGATTCGCCCGCTACGGGCGAGTATAATAAATTATACTCGGCCGTAGCGGGCGAATATAATAAATTGATCTACCAACCAATTATTATACCTACCTACACTTTCATGACACAAAAATATTCATAGGTAACTATTGAAGCGCGAACAAAAATGTAGGTACCTACTAAGAGGATAAAATGAAAAACTATTATTAAAAGTGTCGATTCGCCCGCTGCGGTCGAGTACCTAAATTCGGGCGAATCACCAATAAGCCCTCTGAAGATTCAACATACAAAACCATAGATATTTCTATGTACAAAACAATAGGGGACCTATCTAAATAAACTAAGGATAAGATCGTGCATATTAATATTCACCTTCAAAGCTGGAGGTTGTTTTTTAACCGACTTCCAAAAAGGAGGAGGTTCTATGTTCGACTTTATGTATGTTTTTTTTTTTTTTTTATGTATGTTCATCGATATCTCCGCCAATTGTGGACCGATTTTGAAAATTATTTTTTTGTTTGAAAGGGTAAGCTCCCGAGGTGGTCCCATATAAATTTTATTGACTTTGCTTAGATAGTTTTTGAGTTAGCTTCAATAATACATATTTTTCCCACTTAGATTATATGGACGATATGATGATAACTTCCTGTCACTGATATTTATTGCAGTTAGTGGTATTGGATATTGTGTGAGGTAGGTACCACAACTAAAAAGTGAAAAATAAAAACTTTTTACAAAAAAAATTAAAACCGACTTCCAAAAAAAACCATTACAAAGTGAAAAATAACTTTAATTTCGGAAGTCGGTGGCATCATCATATCATTTTTTTTGTAAAAAGTTTTTTATCATGCAATATGTTTGTTCAGCCAGTCTCATCGATCATCTGCATAATACGTTGCTGAGTTTAACCTTTGAGCTTACAGGTCTAGCATTGAGAGTATTTCTCAAGGAGTTTGTAGATTGTGAAAATACTAGAAATGCTTGTCGTTTTCCTTGAATTTGTCTTTATATTAAGATATACACATTACCTACTTCTCTTCTTCTACGTAGAAGGTACGATGAACATAGAGTAATTAATATACAACGTTATTTTTTATTCATTACTTGAACCTCTTAAGGGGTCATTGTACTCATCATTATGAACAACTTTTACTATGGGACCAAAGTCGAAATCGCGAAAAAAAAATCATCTGTTCCATACATTTATGTTCGCATATCTCGTCAAAATCTAGGGAACAGCTGATTTTTTTTTCGCGATTTCAGCTTTGTAAAAGTTGTTCATAATGATGAGTACAATGACCCCTTAAGAGGTTTGTAATGAACAAAAAATACGTTGTAGGTATAATTACTCTTTGTTCATCAACATGAACCTAAAGGTACTGATAGACTTAAGCATTCACTTGATGAACATTGTAGCGAATGTTACATTACAGAAAAATAAACGGGAGCCTTATAGCGAGCATTCTAACGAAAGGACGATAAATTTGCTTCGAGCTTTTTGCCGAGACGAGCCATTCTGTTATTGTTCCGATTCCATCTTCGTGTAGAATAATTTTTTGACGAGCATTGACTAGAGCGTTCGCTAGAACGATCGTAAAAATGTTCATAGCGTTGTTTGGCTCTATGCTTGGCTCTGTTCGTTGTTCAGTTCGACAAATTCAAAAACGGCGAATGCTCGATGTTCTGTTACAAGTGAATGCTCAAGTCTAGATGCAGCACCTTTAGATGCAAGGCAGTAAGAAAAGGGGTTTGGGAGTGCTAGTGCACGGTTCCAATCAGTCGTTTCCTATGGAGACGAGCTGGTAAGAAACTCCATGGTTACTCTTTTACAAATAATTGACTTTTACAATATTTCCAAATTACAGTGTTAATATTTATGGGAGAACAGTGTTGGTCTGTCAACAAGTACCAGGTACATAACAAAATAGAAAATTTTCAACAAATAGACAGTCTACATAGGAGTACATGCTGCATAGAGGTCTACGTTCCCATTTTCACAAAATAGAAAATAATCTATGTAAAAGATAAATAAAATCATAAAAATGAAAACCTATCTAAACCAAATAATATGAGGTCACCAATATTAGGTACGCACGGCTACACATCAAGCTATACATTTCCAGTTTATGCTGATCTCGCATTGTATAATGTTTCCCTATAATGCGAGGCCAGCTTATACTGGAAATGTATAGCTTGATGTGTAGCCGTACGTACCTACCTGTCGCATGCTTGAAGTCCTGAAATCTTCTCTACAACCTACCCTATGTGGGAATCGAACCCGCAATCCACAGCCCACAAGGCACTTTTAAAACCTTAAACATCAGACGCAAGGACGTACCTAATCCTTGCAAGAGCCAGCGATAAACTCCTTTGAGCATCAGTCTTACCGCCGTTGCCCGCATACGATGCGTTTACACAGAAGCGGAGACGAGCGGAGACGTGCAGGAATCGTCCAATCACAGACAAGACGGGAGACGCGATGAGGATTTCAACCATTGTAACCCTTGTTACCTCGTGATTGGAGCTCGTGACTAAGTAATAACAGCCGCACGGGTTCATCCATCAGGTTAAGCTACGCTTGCCGGAGTTAGTCCGAGGATGGGTGACCATCTTTACATATCGAGATTCCTCCGTGCTTCGGAAAGCACGTTAAACCGTTGGTCCCGGCTGTCATTTTTGGATCTTTGACAGTCGTTACGGCTAGTCAGAAGCCCGAAAGTCTGACAACCAGTCTTACCAAGGGGTATCGTATTACCCAGTTACTATTTGTGGCGGTCGCATAGGCAGCACCCGGTTAGACTGGAAGTCGACTTCAAAATATTTGGGAAAAGGTACATTGATTTTTGAACTTGGTAAAAAATGTTAAACTCGCGTCAGGCGTCAGGACACGTGAACTGATCGAAAATTCGTAAGACGGAGGGAGAGTAGAATTTGTTGACAGCGCATTTTTTTTTAAATTGTTTTAATGGAGCTACAGCTTTCGTTCGTACTGACAGCAAGCCACATAAATTCCGTTACGTTGCTTAGTTTCCACTTCCATCGGCAGTCCCCAAAGATTGCGCCTCATGTTTAGTTTTTAATTGCTTGATTCCTGCAGGTCTCCTCTCAGCTGCAGCACTCGTCTCCGCTTCAGTGCAAACGCACCCTTAAGGTGGGTTTAGACCAAACGAGTGATTGCACATTCTAAGTATCTCCACTCTAGCAAATTCTTTTTGTGTAAACAAGTATCGAGCATTTTCTCGTTGCTCTATTCTATCCATAGGAATATCTAGAAAAGAATGCTCTTGCATGAATTAAAAAGATTGTTCTTGTTCTATGTTCGTTTGGTCTAAACCCACCTTAACAAACCGACCGCCGCCATCATATTAACAACGGGTCACGGAATACTAATCCTTCGCCCTAAGGAAGATTACCTTGATGGCGATCAGGTTAAACAGGAATAGTTTTAAAACTAGAACTTACGGAGCATTTTTAAAAGGTAAGATTTTATGCTCAGCAGTCTTACTTTGTCTTCTTTATTCTAGTTTTCAGATATTTTGAACTGGGTTTTTGTTGTATGTGTAAAATGGGGACTGGACCTGGATATAAATTACCAAAGTGACGAAGGACAAAATACAACGATCAATGGAAAGGAGCATTAAAAGACAAACAAAGATATGAAGACATACAATGCTCTAGACCTCCAACATACCCAACGTCTGAAGTCGAAATGGGCAGACCATGTAGCACACCTACCTGTCGCAAGATGGACTAATAGAACGACGACAAGGTCGGGAGCAACAGGAAAAAGACCCAGAGGTCGCCCACCGGAACGCTGGGTAGATGAAATAAAAAAATGCATAGGCAAAGACTAGATGGTCAAAGCCAAAAATAAGGAAACCTTGAGTAAATTGGAGGGGGGGGGGGGCTGTACCCGAAAAGAGGCCATGACCTAATTGAAAAAGTGCACCTGCATATTTTTTTTTTAATTATATATTTTTTTTTTTTTGTAATCCGCTTGTAAATTTTAAGTTTTGGTTATGGAAATCTGGAAATAGAGGCTATATTATTTATGATGGGGAAAAATCTTCAAGAAAAGGTGTTGACTGAGTCCATGCTGTAGGATTGGCTGCCTAATGCCTATGGTCACACAGGACCTAAACTCCTGCGGACACCTGAAAAAAGAGGATGTTCATGGGGCTGAGTGGGTTTATGGCATTACGCCGAATCTTGCCATTTCACACAAGCCATCCGTTATAGGCCTGTAATGGCGACTGCAGATTTACAATAATAATTTAGCCGACTAAATCGCAGCGTATACCAATAGGTGAAGTGATATATGCTAGCCCGCACATCTTGTCCAACTAAATCTGTATATATGTATTTTAATAAGTTACTATAGTTGGCCAACTTACAATTGTATGTCTACGGGCTAGTCCGCTATAAAAACCAAAAACAAAACAAAGTATACATTGCACGAAACTCACATAATTTAGCAGTTTTTATTACCTACTCTTAGCTAACAAAAAGGTTATATTTACGCAGTAACATCATGACTAATTAAAAGATAGAGATCTTGAACACATCTTCTACATAGTTTGGACGATTTCAGCTGATGCTGCTGGTGCAAACAAAACGCTCTTAAGTAGCGTTCCACTCATTACATTACTCCCAAACCTGTGACTCACTGAGGGAGTGTACTCATATGGTTAAAGTTAGGTCTGACTGAACGCGATTATAAGCGATTTAGTAGTGAACTCTCATGAACGATTTGATGGGTAAAGGCTCATATCGTATGCCTGTGACATGATGCAAGAATATACCTAAGACAGACAGAAGTAGAAATTAAAGAAATGAAATTACAGAAACTGCACCGCAATTAATTGAAAAACTGTTTCTCGATTAGACGAGAAGGGTGGATGACAGTTGTATTTTGGCACACACAAGAAATCATTTTTAACTCTGCCATCCTTGCTGACTGGCAAAGAATGTTACCACGATCGGCAGGAGCTGTGATCGTCGTAAATGTTCGTGCTTTGACACGACACAAGGAGAATTAAAATATAAGTAAAGGCAACTTGTAAAACATCTCCCGCTTACAGTCGGACCTCGCTTTACTAAACGCCACGTGTAAGTAGGATGTTATTGGGCACTCTAAGCCACCTTACGTTCCATCGGTTCACTTCGTTCACCTCGTCACTTCAGGTGGCTTAGATTGCCCAATAACATATATGAAATCCATTCTATTCCACCTGATGAACAGAAGGTGGAGTACGAATTTTTGCATAGTGCAGTAAAACAGGTGGCTTAGATTGCCCAATAACATATATGAAATCCATTCTATTCCACCTGATGAACGGAAGGTGGAGTACGAATTCTTCATATCAACCACTTACCTCGATTAACAAAAGCAGATCTACGGTTTAAACTTTGTTTCACTACACTACTAAAGTTTAAACCACGTAACGTTAACGTTCCATCGGCTCACTTCGTTCACCTCGTCACTTCAGGTGGCTTAGATTGCCCAATAACATAAATGGATCTTCAAAGTTTGTGGATCGACAGTTTGTGGTTTTGGTGTTACTCCACTATTTGAATTTCATTTTGTTGCGAACGGAAAGTGGTTTAGAATGCCCAATACTATAAATAGATCTACAAATTTTGTGGTTTTGGCAATACTCCACTTTTAGAATCTCGTTTTGGTACGAACGGAAAGTCGTCTAGAATGCATAATAACATAAATGGATCTACAAAGTTTGTGGTTCGGGCGCTACTCCACTTTTAGAATCTCGTTTTGATGCGAACGGAAAGTCATCTAGAATGCTTAATAACATAAATGAATCTACAAAGTTTGTGGTTTGGGCGCTACTATACTATTTGAATTTCATTTTGTTGCGAACGGAAAGTGATTTAGAATGCCCAATAACATAAATGGATCTACAAAGTTTGTGATTTGGCGTTACTCCACTTTTTGAATTTCATTTTGTTGCGAACGGAAAGTCGTATAGAATGGCTAATAACATAAATGGATCTACAAAGTTTGTGATTTAGCGTTACTCCACTTTTTAAATTTCATTTTGTTGCGAACGGAAAGTGGTTTAGATTGCCCAATAACATAAATGGATCTTCAAAGTTTGTGGTTTGTGTGCTACTCCACTATTTGAATTTAATTTTGTTGCGAACGGAAAGTCGTCTAGAACGGCTAATATCATAAATAGATCTAAAAAGTTTGTGGTTCGGGCGCTACTCCACTTTTACAATATCGTTTTGGTGCGAACGGAAAGTGGTTTAGATTGCCCAATAACATAAATGGATCTTCAAAGTTTGTGGTTTGTGTGCTACTCCACTATTTGAATTTAATTTTGTTGCGAACGGAAAGTCGTCTAGAACGACTAATATCATAAATAGATCTACAAAGTTTGTGGTTCGGGGGCTACTCCACTTTTACAATATCGTTTTGGTGCGAACGGAAAGTGGTCTAGAATGCCTAATAACATAAATGGATCTACAAAGTTTGTGGTTCGAGCGATACGCCACTTTTAGAATCTCGTTTTGGTGCGAACGGAAAGTCGTCTAGAATGCCTAATAACATAAATGGATCTACAAAGTTTGTGGTTCGGGCGCTACTCCACTTTAGAATCTCGTTTTGATGCGAACGGAAAGTCGTCTAGAATGGCTAATAACCTAAATGGATCTACAAAGTTTGTGGTTTGGGCGCTACTCTACTATTTGAATTTAATTTTGTTGCGAACTGAAAGTCGTCTAGAATGGCGAATAACATAAATGGATCTACAAAGTTTGTGGTTCGGGCGCTACTCCACTTTTAAAATCTAGTTTTGGTGCGAACAGAAAGTGGTCTAGAATGCCCAATAACATAAATGGATCTTCAAAGTTTGCGGTTTGTGCACTCCTCTACTATTTAAACTTAATTTTTAAATTTGGGTCAGATTGATTCATATCTCTTCACAAAGCAAAAAATAGGCTGCACCTACAGGCACATGCACATTCTATTTCTGTGACTCAGATTGACCACCAAGGACGTCTGAACTCTAGGTTACCGTAAACATTAAACTAAAATTTGGGTCAGATTAACTCATATCTCTTCACAGAGCAAGAAATAGCATGCACTTACAAGTACACGTTCATTCTATTTCCATGACCCCAGATTGGACACCAAGGATATCCAGAAGGATTAGTCAGCCTAGACACTGCGTTATCGTGTCTAGCTGCTTCCAGGATGCGCCACGAGGAGGCTCCTTTCATGCACCCCGCTAACCTAAACTTCAGGACAGTTGGTCTCATGTCTCTCCACAAAATTAGAGATAGTGCACAATTACACATCACTCCGTTTTCTGCGACCAGATTGGCTCGAGGACATCTGAACGTTAGGCTATCGATTACAATAAACTAAAATTTAGGTCAGATTGACTCATATCTCTTCACAGAGCAAGAAATAGCGTGCACTTGCAGGCACACGCTCATTCTATTTCTATGACCCCAGATTGGGCACCAAGGACATCTGAACTTTAGTCTACCATAACCATTAAACTAAAATTCAAATTTGGGTCAGATTGACTCATATCTCTTCACAGAGCAAGAAATAGCATACACCTGCAGGCACACACTCATTCTATTTCTATGGCCCCAGATTGGGCACCAAGGATATCCAAATTTTAATTTAATTCATTCATACACTACTTTACACGTTAACAAACAAGGGTGCTCGCTGTTTAAACCGCTATCCTAAAATTCAGGACAGATTGTCTCATATCTCTTCACAAAGCAAAAAATAGGCTGCACCTACAGGCACATGCACATTCTATTTCTGTGACCCAGATTGGGCACCAAGGACATCTGAACTCTAGGTTACCGTAAACATGAAACTAAAATTTGGATCAGATTAACTCATATCTCTTCACAGAGCAAGAAATAGCATGCACTTACAAGTACACGCTCATTCTATTTCCATGACCCCAGATTGGGCACCAAGGATATCCAGAAGGATTAGTCAGCCTAGACACTGCGTTATCGTGTCTAGCTGCTTCCAGGATGCGCCACGAGGAGGCTCCTTTCATGCACCCCGCTAACCTAAACTTCAGGACAGTTGGTCTCATGTCTCTCCACAAAATTAGAGATAGTGCACAATTACACATCACTCCGTTTTCTGCGACCAGATTGGCTCGAGGACATCTGAACGTTAGGCTATCGATTACAATAAACTAAAATTTAGGTCAGATTGACTCATATCTCTTCACAGAGCAAGAAATAGCGTGCACTTGCAGGCACACGCTCATTCTATTTCTATGACCCCAGATTGGGCACCAAGGACATCTGAACTTTAGTCTACCATAACCATTAAACTAAAATTTAAATTTGGGTCAGATTGACTCATATCTCTTCACAGAGCAAGAAATAGCATACACCTGCAGGCACACACTCATTCTATTTCTATGGCCCCAGATTGGGCACCAAGGATATCCAAATTTTAATTTAATTTATTCATACACTACTTTACACGTTAACAAACAAGGGTGCTCGCTGTTTAAACCGCTATCCTAAAATTCAGGACAGATTGTCTCATGTCTCTTCACAAAGCAAAAAATAGGCTGCACCTACAGGCACATGCACATTCTATTTCTGTGACCCAGATTGGGCACCAAGGACATCTGAACTCTAGGTTACCGTAAACATGAAACTAAAATTTGGATCAGATTAACTCATATCTCTTCACAGAGCAAGAAATAGCATGCACTTACAAGTACACGCTCATTCTATTTCCATGACCCCAGATTGGGCACCAAGGATATCCAGAAGGATTAGTCAGCCTAGACACTGCGTTATCGTGTCTAGCTGCTTCCAGGATGCGCCACGAGGAGGCTCCTTTCATGCACCCCGCTAACCTAAACTTCAGGACAGTTGGTCTCATGTCTCTCCACAAAATTAGAGATAGTGCACAATTACACATCACTCCGTTTTCTGCGACCAGATTGGCTCGAGGACATCTGAACGTTAGGCTATCGATTACAATAAACTAAAATTTAGGTCAGATTGACTCATATCTCTTCACAGAGCAAGAAATAGCGTGCACTTGCAGGCACACGCTCATTCTATTTCTATGACCCCAGATTGGGCACCAAGGACATCTGAACTTTAGTCTACCATAACCATTAAACTAAAATTAAAATTTGGGTCAGATTGACTCATATCTCTTCACAGAGCAAGAAATAGCATGCACCTGTAGGCACACACTCATTCTATTTCTATGGCCCCAGATTGGGCACCAAGGATATCCAAATTTTTATTTAATTTATTCATACACTACTTTACACGTTGACAAACAAGGACACTCGCTGTTTAAACCGATATCCTAAAATTCAGGACAGATTGTCTCATGTTTCTTCACAAAGCAAGAAATAGGCTGCACCTACAGGCACATGCACATTCTATTTCTGTGACCCAGATTGGGCACCAAGAACATCTGAACTCTAGGTTACCGTAAACATTAAACTAAAATTTGGGTCAGATTGACTCATATCTCTTCATAGAGCAAGAAATAGCATGCACTTACAGGTACACGCTCATTCTATTTCCATGACCCAGATTGGGCACCAAGGATATCCAAATATTAATTTAATTTATTCATACAGCTAACACTACCTTACACGTTAACGTACAAATAATGTATTGAGTAGGTCTCTCACTCCCTTTTTATATATTGTGCTCATGTCCGAGCATTCTGCTGGTTTCGCATGTTTTTACACGTGGAAACATATCAGGTAGCTGTCATGTATGTATAATTGTTCATTTATAATATCAAAGACGGCAAAATTGCATTATAATGCATTAATTTGCTTATTCGAACTTTATTGTAATATAAGACGATCGTCGTACATGTTGTAGTCGATAATTAAAATTTGGATTTGAGGGATCTTCCTATAATCATCTTCATCAAACGAGGTGTTCAAGAACCATATCAATTCCGTTATCTTGTTATAAATGAACGATTCTTTCCTTATCATAAATTACTAATTTTGTAATAAGTTGGTTTTAGTCTAAGAATTCTTTAAAAAGACGATTTCTTAATGTCATTGTTGAATTTAGGAACCGACTTTCTGTATATGAAATACTTTATAAAGTTTGATAGTTTTAGTAGTTTTATGATTTTACACCAGCTTTGAGTTTAACTGCAGCAAATTGCATTATACATTAATTTGCTTATTCGAACTTTATTGTAATTTAAGACGATCGTCGTACATGTTGTAGTCGATAATTAAAATTTGAATTTGAAGGATCTGCCTATAATCATCTTCATCAACTGGGGAGGTGTTCTTAAATAAGAACGATACCAATTCCGTAAATTTATTGTAAATTAATGATTTTTTCTATAACTTTAGGCATTTTCTGTGATACGATGGTTTTAGTCTAGGAATTCTTTCAAAAGGTGATCCATTAATGTCGTTGTTGAATTTAGAAACCGACTTCCTTTTTATGAATTGTTTTATAAAGTTTGTTAGTTTTAGTAGTTTGAGGATTTAACCCTAGCTTCGAGTTTAACTGCAACATAAAATTTGCTAAGTTTAAATGTGAATTTGTGCACGTGGATTATTCTGCATAAACATAAACACCTACACCTACTTTAAAAATAAAATATGTTTTGCAGTAATTCTAAACGACACGGTTAGATATTGGTGCGGTTTTATTTGTCGGCGAGGGAAAAACGATAGTTTCATATTTCAATTCTCACGATAAAATTATTACATTAATTTGCTTATTCGAACTTTATAGTATTGTAAGACGATCGCCGCACATGTTGTAGACCGTAATTTAAATTTGAATTTGAAGGATCTGTCTATAATCATCTTCATCAAACTGGGGAGTTGTTCTTAAATAAGAACGATACCAATTCCGTAAATTTATTGTAAATTAGTGATTTTTTCTATAACTTTAGGCATTTTCTGTGATACGATGGTTTTAGTCTAGGACTTCTTTCAAAAGGTGATCCATTAATGTCGTTGTTGAATTTAGAAACCGACTTCCTTTTTATGAATTGTATTATAAAGTTTGTTAGTTTTAGTAGTTTGAGGATTTAACCCTAGCTTTGAGTTTAACTGCAACATAAAATTTGTTATTAATTTGCTTATTCGAACTTTATAGTATTGTAAGACGATCGCCGCACATGTTGTAGACCGTAATTTAAATTTGAATTTGAAGGATCTGTCTATAATCATCTTCATCAAACTGGGGAGGTGTTCTTAAATAAGAACGATACCAATTCCGTAAATTTATTGTAAATTAGTGATTTTTTCTATAACTTTAGGCATTTTCTGTGATACGATGGTTTTAGTCTAGGAATTCTTTCAAAAGGTGATCCATTAATGTCGTTGTTGAATTTAGAAACCGACTTCCTTTTTATGAATTGTATTATAAAGTTTGTTAGTTTTAGTAGTTTGAGGATTTAACCCTAGCTTTGAGTTTAACTGCAACATAAAATTTGTTAAGTTTAAATGTGAATTTGTGCACGTGGATTATTCTGCATAAACATAAACACCCACACCTACTTTAAAAATAAAATATGTTTTGCAGTAATTCTAAACGACACGGTTAGGTATTGGTGCGGTTTTATTTGTCGGCGAGGGAAAAACGATAGTTTCATATTTCAATTCTCACGATAAAAAATGCAGTTTTGCAGTAACGGTATGCAATTATATGTGTGCCGACAAGCATGAACTTGTTTGGTTAAATAATTGTACCTTATCTTCATTCCATTACATAATTTATTCCTCTTTTACGTATTGATTAGAGTTGTTTTGCGACTTTCCTATCGATCAACCCAAAAATGGTTATAAACGGTTAAAAAAGTTATATTAATCGAGAACGATTTAAATTTTGTTCTTCTTCAAAACCGTTTTAACAACGTTCCTTCCGAACGTAATTGGAATAAATCGTATCTTAGGTTTTTCAGACGAAACCGTTTCGAAAATATATCGTTATCCGAGCCCTGCTTTTATAGAAATTAAAGTTTAAGAGCGAAGTTGTCTCCACTCCTAAAGAGGATCGGTGGAAGAATTCATTTGCACTTAAAGTGCAACTTAAGACGTAGATATGAGATAAGGTGTAGATGACACCTGTAACACAGGTTTTTTCCTAGCATAGGGTCTTTGATCAATATTTTGTACCAGGCTATTTCCACGTGTAATCAAGTGTCACCCTGTATGTATACATAAGTTCGTTTTACCCGTTGGATGATTTTATATCAATTTAAGTTTACTGTAACACATCTATGAACTTACTTTTTGAAACGGGTTCGTTTACATATTTTGTTCTGCAACAAATAAAAAAATGTTTTCAGGATATTTTACTTTCGACTCATCTTAACATGTAGATTTTTTTATTATTTCAGATTGATTTATGTTGTCATGCAGAGTTTTATAATACGGTTTATTAAACAAACATACATTCATTATTATAATACCTATTGTATATATTATTATTATAAGTAACAGCCTGGTGTGTCGGTTTCGTCTTTGTCAGCGAGCATTAAGACGACGGCGACCGTTGAATTGTCCATACAAACGTAATACATAAATCATTTGCAATTTGAACATATTTCCATCATATTATGTTAATATTTGGATTTAGATAGTATTTATCTAGGCTTGTACATCTTTTTTTTTTTTCAAAAATCTTACCTAAAATGAAGTTTAAGCGAATTGAATTTCACACATTTTTACAGCGAATTCATACTGTTTTTTCTGTATTATAAACAACAATATTTGGATTATTGTTTCGGCAGGAGCATAGCTTATATTATCAAGTTACAAAGTATAGAAAAAATTATGAAAGAATATTAAGTTCTCATTCATCATTTTTGGTATTACGGAACACATTCTAATTTATCATAAATTCCGATAGCTAGTAACAACGCTAACAACATACAACACACATAACACACAACAACAACAACACAAAAACACAACAGAAGAGAGATAACAATATTCCACATGCATTTTCCACCCATCTCGACTTGCAGTTGCAAGCCGTGTTCGCCGAACCCTTAAAGCTGGTTTCGTATTTCGTTTTTCACGACAAAATTGCAATTTGACAGAAGGGTTTTCAATCACTACGGTTTAATTAGACGTAAGTAACATATATTAGTCATTCACCTGTGAGAACATGTAATTAAGGTTTAATTTTGTTAAGAGGTAAATATTGCTGAAATTGTATTTTTTATGTATAAAACTAATCAATTCTGATCATAAAATTACATTCGCTCCAGTATATCTGATATGTACTAAGTACTATTCTTGTAAATAAATTCAGGGTTGTTATCTTAAAAAGTGCACACAACGTCGTGTTGCATACTTGAGTCGCGTTTAGTTGTGACAACCACCGAAAAGCAGTCACTTTTGTTACATATAAAAAAATATTTAAGTATATTAAAATTATTAATTAAAGGTAAGTTTCCGTATAAAAACCGACAAAAAAGAATATTTATGTATTGTATTGTTTTTATATTGACTTTATAAACAAATACGTTTGTTTTTTTTTTTTTTTTTTCAGAATTATGGCTCGTTCACCATCATACAGCCCCACCATTCTGATCAATGATGATGAAGATCAAGATCAATCCATAATACGTGAGGTATGTAGTAATTATGCGTTATGTTACTGTTAATATATTTATATAACCCTGGGTTCGATCCCCGGGTCGGGTAGTGTTATTGGGTTTTCTATCTAGAATTTCTCAGTAGCAGCCCGGAGTCTGGATTTGTGCCCGGTTGATGGCAATAGGCTCACCCCCTATTACATGGGACTTAAAAACATAACTGGCGAAATGTGGGTGTGTACCTGCTACAGATACACCTCTGCCCAGCCCTTCGGGGAAACAAGGCGTGATGTTATGTTATGTTAATATATTAATTTTTTATCTGATTATTTTTCTTTTTATTAATTTTATTATTTATTCCTTTTCACAGTGGAACTCTGCGGGTCTCAATGATAACAATCAGGACACCCGGCCTTTCGTTTACTCTCAGGACGATTATAACTCCTATATTGAGAGCTTAGAAAAACAACGGCGTAGAAATGAAGAACTGCTCAATAATCCAACGAATCCTCAAGAACAAACTCAACCCCAGAAAAAAGTGTTAAGAAAGAGAAAGCGTTCATCAAGATTTTCGCCATCAACATCATACATTGCTCGTCGAGGTAAACCAAGTGATAGCAGAGGACGTTATTTAATTAAACTAAATATTTACGAACTCAACGATTGTGAGAGTGATAATAACTATTCTAGTGACAGTGACAATGCTTGTACAAGTGTACAATATGTGGTGCGCGAAACTTTTGATGACGTGATGGATACTGCAGAGGTTCTAATAAAAAAAATCTCTGAAAACTTGATAAGTTAGTGATAATAATTATGTAATAATAATGTAGTTATTTGTAAGTTATACATTTTATATTTTTAAAGTTAATAAGATTAATAATTTTTACGATATATTGTGTCGCGTAAACGCTCTTAAAACTAAATAAGTTCAAACATAATTTGCAACAAGTAATAAGATAATAATATCTATTTGGGGCACCAAGAACATACATGTTTTACAATTCAATTACGAGTACGTTACACATTACTTTTGTCTGGACCCTGCTATAAGTAATTGTCATTAGTAGATAGTAATGTATTTTTAACCGACTTCCAAAAGGTCAAGGTTATCAATTCGCAAATATATTTATGCAATGCATTACCAAAATTTTAAATGTAATTAGGAACCTACAGTAGTTATATGTTATAATTTTCTACATGTATTTTATTGACGTCCTAAATGGAAAGTTAGATAATCTCACAACCTACTTACAAACTTCCTATTATAAAATGTTTGTTACTCTTTTAAATGTGAAATATAATATTGCCGTGTAATGTAATTCAAATGGTATCGACTGAAGATGCTTCTGATCGGCTTTATTATGTATGTAATTTTAAATGTGTGTATTCTTGGTGTCCTTGTATTAGTTATAGAATTTATTAAGTACAAAATTAGTTTTATAAATAAAATACGACCTTTGATAATTACTGAGGTATTAGGTACATATTGTGTACTTTTATCTGAATGTATGTACATATACAAATAAATAATATTTTATATTCATACATCTGTTTCATTTCCATTCCCGATGACAAAGCGCATTGCGCTATTTGCGCTGACTGGTTTGTGCAATATAACACCGATCACGTCGCGCGCACGTCGCATCGCTTCATAACGCACATATTAGGTTGAACTTGTTGAAAAATGAAATAGATTCACAGCGCAAGGTTTTATGGAGTTTGCATTTCATAATAATATGATTAGTACATGCATCACATGGCAGTCAGCCGGACACATCACGTCGAATAAAACGAAACAAATTGTAAGTATTGTACAAGCGTATAAGTACTTGTAAAATTACTTCCTTATGCTGTTAGATATAATCAATAAATATAAATTTGTTTGTTTCAGATCATCAATACTGTGCGACTCTCCCGATTTAATCTTCTTCCAAAATGGTCAAGGTTTTCCCACTTCAAATTTAAGCTGGAATGTTCGAGAGCAGCATAGACCTGAACCAACCAACAAAAAGTCTAGAGCAAGACGAGAGGGTCTAAAACGGAATACATCTGAGCATCCTTGCCATACATTATTAACAATGAAAAGAAAAAAAGGTTTACGACTGATCCAGATACAAGTGTTCAACATCAGTGAGCGACAAGAACCAAGTGGTGTAAGATCAAGTGATCATGAGAATGTGGTAGTGTTAAGTGCGCAATATGTAGTTAGTGAACCGGTGGACTACGATAGAGAAGAAACACAATAATTGATAAATAAAATTCCAAAGAAACTTTGTTGTGACGATTGTTATTAGTAAGTATGTATCTAGGTATGTACTTTGTAACTTATTGTATCAGTTTGTAGATTGCTTCTCGTTGTTGCAAGCGCGACTACTGAGCATGGTGTTCTGGGTTCGATCCCAGTCGGGTAAGGTTATTGGGTTTTTTCAATTACATGAGAGTCGATCCTAGGTAACATATCTTTAGTATATCATCATTATTGGGTTTTAGTTAATGTATAAGTTTAATGTTATAAGAGATATTAGTTTAATTTATTTATTATAAATTTATTTGTTAATCTCCTAGTATATTAAAATGTATGTACATAGGTCATCACAATTTTGTAAAGCCCATATAAATTAAAAATAAAATATTAAGGAAAATTTTGGACCTTAATTATGTTCTTAATACTTTTTAGTAAAGAATTTTAGTCATTATGTAAGTTTTGTATGTTTTTAATCTAGTCGTGTATTAAAATCAGCCTAAATACATCGTAGTTCATAGTAGTTACCTAAGTTTCATGTAAATAAATAAAATATTAAATAACATGAGGGGCAGTTAATATTAATAAGGAACAGATGTAATTAAAAATTAAAATTAAATAAAACTTTATTTCAGACTTACTTATAAGGTCCATATTTTGTTAGTATTTTGGTTTTAGTAACAATGGTGTTAGTAATTAGTTTGTAATTGTAAATAATGTGAAAACAAAATAAATTATAATTTAAATCATGTTGTATTGCTATTACATAAACATAGGTACTCACACTTTAAATTAGCTCTAATGAAATGATCTCATTACAGGTAAGGTATACGTTTTCAATATTTGTCAATGTCTCATAAATAGAAAAAAAAGAATAAAACGAGTTTAAAAATCTGAAGCAGATCGTAGAATAGGAGTCAACCGAACAATCCATTTATGTTATTGCCAACCAAACTAGATTCAAAAGGTGGAGTAGCGTCTGAAAGAATCACTGAAAAATATTCGAATGTACAATTAATTATAAGTTTAGTTATTCACCTTCCCTGCTAAAAGAGTTTAACCTTAAGGTTACATAACGGCTAATGGTAGGTTTGCAGGGATCAACCCAATCGCAACCAAACGAGATTCAAAAAGTGGAGTATCGTCAAAACCACATACTTTGTAGATCCATTTATGTTATTGGGCATTCTAAATCACTTTCCGTTCGCAACAAAATGAAATTCAAATAGTATAGTAGCGCCCAAACCACAAACTTTGTAGATTCATTTATGTTATTAAGCATTCTAGATGACTTTCCGTTCGCATCAAAACGAGATTCTAAAAGTGGAGTAGCGCTCAAACCATGCACTGAAAAATATTAAAATAGTGGAATAGGCGCCGAACCATTATTTTACTGCACTATGCAGAAATTCGTACTCCACATTCCGTTCATCAGGTGGAATAGGCGCCGAACCAATATTTTACTGCACTATGCAGAAATTCGTACTCCACCTTCCGTTCATCAGGTGGAATAGGCGCCGAACAATATTTTACTGCACTATGCAGAAATTCGTACTCCACCTTCCGTTCATCAGGTAAGTTATCGAAATGGATTTCATATATGTTATTGGGCAATCTAAGCCACCTGTTTTACTGCACTATGCAAAAATTCGTACTCCACCTTCCGTTCATCAGGTGGAATAGAATGGATTTCATATATGTTATTGGGCAATCTAAGCCACCTGTTTTACTGCACTATGCAAAAATTCGTACTCCACCTTCCGTTCATCAGGTGGAACAGAATGGATTTCATATATGTTATTGGGCAATCTAAGCCACCTGAAGTGACGAGGTGAACGAAGTGAGCCGATGGAACGTAAGGTGGCTTAGAGTGCCCAATAACATCCTACTCGTGTACTCCGTGACTTGAGTATTTATCTGTGTTATATCCAGTAGAACGCATAATGTCGCCGCAGACTGAAAACAAAGCGAGCTTTTAACGTCACTTTTGTTTTGAAACATTTTTTGATATTCTATCTAATGTTTTGAATGTAGATTTTTCGACTAGGTGTCACTAAGCTTTGTTGGAAGTAACCACATCTACAATATATAATATTATAAAAAGAAAAGCTTTATATTTTTGTTTGTATTGAATAAACTCAAAATCTACGGGACCGATTTAAAAAATTCTTTCTCCAGCAAAATGATATATTTTCATTGAGTAACAAAGACTACAATTCATAAAGATATCACGCGGGTGAAGCTGCTGGCGGAAGCTAGTGTTTTATATAACTAAACTTATATATTATTTTATTTCCATATAGTAATATTGCCAAATTAATCAAAACACGTAAATATTTGACATCAATTTGCGACGTTGCCCACTTTCAGAATAAACGCTTTTAAAGTTCAACACTTTTTGAAAGCTTTGAGTGTTGACCAATTGGCTTCGAGGTCAGACAGATGAGTCACGTCATGTAAAATACTGATAAAATACCAGTACCTACTTATATTATTGTCTACTCCACCCATGAAGGCACGAATAATCAAGGTTATTTCAAAGTAAACACGGTATTTCCAGAACGGTAACCCGTAGAGATATGTCACCATGAATTGTTTATCCAAATCACTAAAGCTCGCGACACTTCGCTTGACATTGAGGCATTTTCTATGTTGTCTATGAAAATACTTTTCCCGCGCTGTGTCTGACATGAGACATGAGATATCATGATTGTTTGTGTTAGCGTTTAAACTTTCAAACTGTGGGTCTCTATGGGAAACAGTTTATGGTGGGCTTGTAGATCTTTGGCGGCGTTTGTAGTTGAAAGGTGGTTTTCCAATTGGCTGTTTTGGATTGGTAAGTGTGAGACTTCTTCATAAG
This sequence comes from Conistra vaccinii, assembly GCA_948150665.1. Classification (NCBI taxonomy): domain Eukaryota; kingdom Metazoa; phylum Arthropoda; class Insecta; order Lepidoptera; family Noctuidae; genus Conistra; species Conistra vaccinii. The sequence goes on along the minus strand of OX411317.1, from coordinate 7,938,922 downwards.
ATAATAGTTTTGGTTCAACTAGGTCAAGCGCATGTGCACGTTGGCTAGTGCTAGGTAACAATCCTAGCGCAAATAACAAATTAAAGAATTAGAACGAAATAAATCAAATGTTTATCGTTCTTGAGACACAGCATAAAAGTCAAGAATTAACGCGGTCAAGTACTAACGCGTTTGTGACGTAATAGCCCCGCGATTACGTCACTTAAAAACGCATTACGTCACTTTAGTCATTTTTCAGAATTTTTCGATTTTACCTGTCATTTTTTGAAAATTTTACTTCTAATTGTTGAGAATATACCTCAGGCCATAGAGAGAAACAACCCACAGACCAAACGGAATATCGCTCCAGCCCCACCGTGTCCATCGGGCTACGCTGTAAAGACTGTCCCCGAATCGGGGACACCGGGGCTTGACGGATGGTTCGCAGTGTCCCCGATTCGGGGTCACCCGGGCTTTAGCGGTTGGTTTGTTATTTAATGTAAAACTTACTTTCAGATTATCCTAAAACAACAATGCGCTCCAAACTATTTCTAAAGACATTCCACATGGAGAACAAACACCATCTAAGTAGGAGAGAGATGTGTGGACTCCATGGGACTATTCGAGGGACTCTGTTCTGCAGCCGAGTGATGGGACTACTGCCTCTGACTGGGCTGACTAGTCCCACGAGCCATAAGTTGAGGTAACAATGTGATTTAAGGGTGCTATTGAGGTCTTAAGATTTCTATTATGTATTGTTCTTAGCGTACTATGTATTGTTATAGAGCAGCGGTGCGACTTACGAGTTGTATGTCGTGGGTTCGAACTCAAGCAGGTATTAAGTGTAAAATTAATTCATCACCACTGCTCTCAAAATGGTGTAGGAAAATATCGTGAGGAAACCGGCATGTCCTGGAACCAAAAAAATCGAAGGCATGTGACATCAACCAACCCGCACTGTGTCCGCATGGTGAATAATGCCTACAGAAAGAGGAAGCCTGTACCCCAGCACTTGGAACATTCAATCAATTTTCACTGCTGGGACACAGGCCTCCTCTCTGTGAGAAGGAGTGGGCTGTAATCTACCACGCGGGCCAGTGCGGGTTGGTAGGTAGATGTCACATGTCTTCGAATTTTTGGTTCTAAGACGGTTTCACAACCTCAACTCTGCGCCACCACTGCTCTCAAGTTGGAACATTATAAGCTGATAATGTTATGCCCATGCTATTGTTAGGATAATATTCTCCCTGTTTGGGCGCTTAATAAACGTGAATCGAAAGCGATTCGTATCGTAGCAGGAACTACTCAGAATTTTGTAAGGAAACACAGGATTCAGAAGAGCTTCCTGTAGTATCAGAATCAAGTACAAAACAGATCGAACAATTATTAAACAAACGATCACAAAAAAAAAATACGTCAATCATTTCTCATAAAATATAAGAAATCGCGGAACACAAAATACCAATCACTAAAGCGGATATTATGAATACGGTCCATTAAATTTTTTTCAGGGATAGGTACTTACTTGAGGAAATAATGTAGGATTGTTGAAAGAAAATACACTAATCATTATCATAAATTCATAAAATAATAACTCTATGCGTGAGCACGCGAGTCGACTTCTATATCTTTCATAGATAACAAATAGTTTATAACTTTGGATATCATTATTTTATTGTAGGAATAACTCAAACACATGAATAGTATTGAAACTTGAAATTATATTTTTTTCTCGAACTACAATAAAATTGGGTTATTGTGATTTGATCTTTCTCGTAAAAGTTTAGTAAAACAGGAAAAGAAACAATTCCCATAAACTTGATGATTTGTTCCGTTTTCATCTCACAAACTTTGCCCCTTTGATATTCCTGTTTCGCCCCTGTAGGAGCCAATGGTTGTAGGCACCGTACACTATCACTTTGTTAATGTTGGTTTAGTCATAGAGTACACAGAAAGAACCACAAGTTGAGTTTAAAGCTATATTAAAATGTAGAAGGTTAACAAGTTAAAGTGGTAGCGATTCTTTCTCTAGACCAGTGGTTAGTTCCACAGTTATTAATTGACTCGATGTGCATTACTTAAAAGGTTCTAATTATAGCATAATATTTGTGACGCACGACATCCAAGTAGGTTGCGTTCGCAAAGTAAATGTACGGTTGATGAGGCCGTACAGCCCCAAAAGTAATTGTTTCACTTATTTACTATTTTAGTACTGTTTCGCCGCATTTTTGTTCCTTATTCGCCTCAGTTTTTTTTGTTTGAAAACTATGATAACCAGCCTCCGTCAGCGGCTTCACTCGCGTGATATCTTTATAAATATAGCCTATGTTTATCAATGATAACATATCATTCTACTGGTGAAAGATTTTTTTTAAATCGGTGTAGTAGTTTTGAGGTTATTCATTACAAACAAACATACAAAAAATCAAATCTTTTCTCTTTTTATTTTAATATAAGTTTAGAATTTAGTTCTGTTTCGCCCCATTTTTGTTCCATATTCGCCACAGTTTTTTTTGTGAGGATTTTGACTGGATTACTGGGTGGTGTTTTCAGTAACCTATATATTTTTATATAGCTACACTGTACAGGTCCAAAAAAAAAAGGTCAGGTACTATTATCATGACACGCACAGCATGTTAATAAACATTACGCCATTACAGCCTCACTCAAAGACGTACTGTTTTAATAACATTACGTTTCGCAATCTCGCGAGTTTACTATAATAAGTTAACCTTCACTATGACTACCTTCAGCACCTGAGAGACTTCTAATTAAGCCTTATGAGTAATTAAATAAATTAGGAACGAATGAGGTAGGTGGGGTATGTGGTGCTACATGGTAATCTCGTTAGGTTGATGCAAATCAGGATCGAAGTGCTCGGGTTTTGTGGGTGCCAAGACTAAAGTATAATGTTGAAAGCTTTGTGGTAGTTTTAGGTTTTAGGGTTACGAAGGGGTTTTAAATCGTAGACAGTAAATCTTCAAGGCTATTTGACATATAACGGAGAGGGGTATGTGTCTCTCTTCGTTATTATCAGCCATATTTAACTTCCGTGGGCGTACTATGTGTGTGGCGCAGTGGTGGCACAGTGGTAACTGCCCCGACTTACGAGTTGTAGGTCGTGGGTTCAAACCCAAGCAGGCGCTTTACTTTGTGTAAATAATATTCATCACCACTGCTCTCAAAACGGTGAAGGAAAACATCGTGAGGAAACCAGCATGTCTTAGAACCAAAAATTCGAAGACATGCGACATCTACCAACCCGCACTGGGCCCGCGTGGTGGATTACGGCCTACTCCCTCTCATAGAGAGGAGGTCTGTGTTCCAGCAGTGGGAACAGTAATAGGCTGATTATGTATATAATTCACGATCACATTAATCACACTAGCATTTCACACATTGTAGGTACACGACACAACTATTCTAAACGTGTTCACTGCTTGACCGCCACCGATGAACCGCCTGCTTAGCACCAGCCGGTCCGAAGCTCCGAGCGTCATGTTGTAGACCCCGCGAGCGCCGCTAGGCGGAGCTGGCGTCCCGATTAGTCAACTCAGTATCGTATTTTAGAAATATATTATTATTTGATTATGTACTCTGTATTCGGATACTGGATAATATTGAGGCTTATACTAATTATTATATTATAGAAGATGTCCTATTGGGACTTACGTAATATCGTCCTATTTCAGTAATTAGTCAGGTAATGAGATTAGCTCTTACGTCAATACTATTTATTGATCTATCTCTAATCGGATTAATGGCTGGATTTTATTATTAGAGAATGTCTCATCTGGTCTGTATCATTCTTTACCTCAATGAACTTGGCAGAAGCAGTTGGTAGTGGTATAAAATGGTTTATACTGAATACTTCGTAGGTATTTTATTTCCCTACTCATAAATCCACAATCTCAAACGCAATTCACCAAACTCCCAACATACTTTCTCCCACAAAAGATTTACCAACGCACACATAAAAAAAATCAGGGCAAACCTCCGTACAAAATTCGTCATCTACAATATAAGTTATGTGTTCCGTTACAATAGCTATTACATCTTCAGATTCACGCTCCGCTCTCCGTACACGATTTTCTACGCGATCAGTCTCTTCGGTCAGGTATTGATGTTCATCATGACTTTCTGCTGGCTTATCATGAATGGGATCTCTTTGGCTAACATCAGTAAGTTGTATGTTCTTTTGTTTTGTCATTTGTATTTGGAAGCTTTGGATATTGGTATTTGAAGGTGAGTAGTATGAATACATTTAAGTACGTAAAATATAATATTTTAGCTTTTAGTTGCCGACGTGCGTGTATATAAGTTTTGATTAGATCAAAACTTTTATAACATAACGTTGTTTACCTAAGCCTTACACGAAATTGAGCCTATTAGTCTGCTTATGAAGTTTTCACTGCTTAACTAACAACAATTTTGGCAAAGTAAATTGTATGTGTTCGTCTTGGAAAATATAACGCTAAGTATTCGTTTATAAAATTGCAAAAAGATTTTGATGAAAAAATAGTTAAAAAGAAAGAAAAAGAAAAGAAAGAAAAAGAAAAGAAAGAAAAAGAAAAGAAAGAAAAAGAAAAATAAAATAAAAGAAAAAAAAGAAAAGAAAAGAAAAGAAAGAAAATTGTGTGTTCTGCACAAACTGAAAGCACATTCGAAAAAAAATGATACATATAAGACTCCTTTACAAATTAGTCAAAAGTTTCGTAATCTAGATTCAAAACAGACTTTTTTTTTACAAATTCTATTTCTTAATTCTATTCTTTCTAGTTCTTAAATCTATTTACACCTTTTTCTGATTTCAGCTAATTCTATATTCTACACGTCAAGCCTTTTATCATTTCTGATACTGATGCACATTGGCCGTTCCTGGCCCATTCTGGTAGCGAAGGTCGAGGCTATTGAGAGTAAATTGCCCCCTTTTACCAGGAACGTCGGAGCTATAAGCAATGTTACTACTGTATTCATTTTAACTGCAGCTATAGGTATGTATTTGTACAGTAAACCGCACGTCAGTGGTAACAAAACCAGTTTAAGCTGATTCTTTATTCTATTGAAACTTCGTATTGCGCTAGGCCAGTTCAAGCTCAAAGTGTTACCACAGACGTGTGTTCGACTGTAGGTACTATTACAAGTTTGTGGTTTTTATTTTTACTTCTTCTCTCAATTGTTATAATAGGAATAATGCCTGGTTAAAAAAAATAATTCTATCGAGTCAGATAATAAAATAATATTAGACACGTACTTATCACTCTAGGTCACAAGTAAGTATACTCGTGACGTCATGCCACATTTTAACTCAATGTATCGCTGTAATCTTTTGATTACATAAAAAAAGAAAAAAAATCGGTCAGTCCTTGGGACTGCCGATAAAAGTGAAAACTAAGTAACTTTTTTATTCTCGCGTTGATGTCTTTCGTCAAGTAACTTTTTGATTCTCGCCTTAATGTCTTTCGTTCGATACATTTATATAGCTCATGCAAAGCGTTAGGCGACAATGAAGCGAGTTCCATGATTTTTGTTCAAAAAGTGCTCAACGCGCCTAAAGAAGTTTTCACTTCAATAAGAAATATATATATTTAAAAATAATAGTTTGGAAAATCCAAAAGCGTACGCCTCATAGAGTCTGGCTAACGAAAGTTGGCCCCAGAATATTGGCGGCAAATTTAAAAAATACATGCATGACAACACTAAATACACCAGAGATGCCGAACGACAACCTTGTCAAATTGACGTTCACGTTCATACAGAGTTGCTATATAAAAAGTTCGCAAATAATTCCAGGGCCAACTTTCGTTAGCCAGACTCTAACACTCATTCATAAACGAAAAAGAAATTCAAAACATAGTTTATAACAAAAATGAACAATTTATCACTTTTTATGAAGTATGTTTTGACTGCGTTTTTACCCATCAATATGGGTAAAAATTCTAATCTCGCAATCCTTACGTAATGTCAAAGACTATTTATTTAGATATTTATTTGCCGGTTGCTAGGCAACTTACGGACGTCAAGCCAAGGTTGGAAATATTTAGCTAGAGATATTATATTTTAGTTAGTATTTTATTAATTATAAGTAAACTACTTTGAATAAAAGAGCCATTTTCAAAAGGGTTCCGTCAATGGCTGAAACGAATGTACAAAAAAAAAATTACTCAACTAATTGGTTTAATCGGAAGCTACAATGTTTTCAGGTTTCATACATTAACGGACAGGATTTTTTTTTCAACTATTTTGATGCTTTTTTCATTTCTGCTGCATTAAATCAATTGTTAAAAAGTACAGTATTAATTTCCATTTAATCATCTATACAATAGTGTATAAATTAAGTAGGTTCTGTGTACTAGCAGGAGTGTAACAATAAAAACAGTTACAGAAATGGGGCCAAAAAAAATTTCGATCGTAGAGCAATCTCTAATACTTCGCAGTATGAGTCGTGCAAAATATGAAATATGTATGTATATATGAGTCCAATATTTTTTAATAATCCAACAGACGACGGACAAAAAGAAATATTCATAATCTCTATTGCTGTTACATGACATTTGTACTGGGTGATTTTCATCTGTCTCATCCATCTAGTTTTATTTTATCTATGTATATGGAGACCACATCTGTGTCCCTCGCGACATAGTGAGTGTATCATAATAATGAGTTTTCTTCACCTTTGTGTAAAGGCAAAGAAAATTATTCTCTATAAATAATGAACAATCGTTTTTGGTAGGTATGACATAATGGCTCTTAGATTAGGTTGTAATAATTATTATTGTTGTTTGTTTGCACAAAACATTTCAGCGACTCCATTATGAATCTGATCGAGCCTAGGGATTACTTATAAAATAATACGGGTGACATAAGGATCATAAAAGAGCACAAAATAAATCTACACTAACTAGCGAAATTAAAACTCGCGATGGTGTGTAGCGCGAAAGCTACGCAGTGCTACGGCGTAGCTCGACGACTATGCTACGAAGCTACGATCGCGTAGTCAATACGTTTTTTCAATGTAAACGAATATTTTTGCTCTTCATCACTGTATATCATACCTATTAAGAATGATGAATATCTAGATGTTAGATGTTGAGGAGCTCGTGGCTAAGTAATAACAAGCCACACGGGTCGATCCATCAGGTTAAGCTACTCTTGCTGGGGTTGGTCAGTGGATGGGTGACCATCTTTACACACCGAGACTCCACCGTGCCTCGGAAAGCACGTTAAGCCGTTGGTCCCGGCTGTCATTCGTGGATCTTTGACAGCTGTTACTAGTCGTCAGAAGCCCGAAAGTCTGACACCAGTCTTACCAAGGGGTATCGTATTACCCAGTTACTGGGTTGTGGAGGTCAGATAGGCAGTCGCTCCATGTAAAATACTGGTATTCTGCTGCAAGCCGACCCCAAGATAGTTGGGAAAAAGCTAGGAATATTGATTGATTATCTAGATGTTAAAGAAATTGTATAGACGAATAGTTTGTTTCTTTCCAGTGGAACATCTCTTATCAGTGTTCTACGGATTAAAAGTGGCATGCGCTTGCGATATCAACAACGTCGCAGAGAACTACTTTCACTTCAATATGCCCTGGATCTTCGACAACACACCTTATTCTCTATGGAAAGCAGTTCTTAGTGAGGTAATAACTGATGTTTAAAAACTTGTCCATGAACTGAATATTATTACTTTCGTGAGATATTGTATCTTATACTCTTCTAGACTGTAAAAGAGATTTTTAAATCTGAGTTTGTTTCGTGTTTCCTCTCACAGTCGTTGGCTGGGAAACATTGATCTTAAATTGATGTGCAGAAGCGGTTGTGGTGGTGGTGGTTGGTGTTTCTAACCAATTTACAAACTAACTGTAATTTACCTACCTACTTACCTACCTACTTACCTACCTACTTACCTACCTACTTACCTACCTACTTACCTACCTACTTACCTACCTACTTACCTACCTACTTACCTACCTACTTACCTACCTACTTACCTACCTACTTACCTACCTACTTACCTACCTACTTACCTACCTACTTACCTACCTACTTACCTACCTACTTACCTACCTACTTACCTACCTACTTACCTACCTACTTACCTACCTACTTACCTACCTGCTTACCTACCTGCTTACCTACCTGCTTACCTACCTGCTTACCTACCTGCTTACCTACCTACTTACCTACCTGCTTACCTACCTGCTTACCTACCTGCTTACCTACCTGCTTACCTACCTACTTACCTACCTACTTACCTACCTGCTTACCTACCTACTTACCTACCTACTTACCTACCTACTTACCTACCTCCTTACCTACCTACTTACCTACCTACTTACCTACCTGCTTACCTACCTGCTTACCTACCTGCTTACCTACCTCCTTACCTACCTACTTACCTACCTACTTACCTACCTACTTACCTACCTACTTACCTACCTACTTACCTACCTACTTACCTACCTACTTACCTACCTAAAAATAAAATAAAATTTATTTAAGCATAACGTATAACTATGATTTACATTAATTATAATCGAGGAAACTGTAATGTAGACTTGCCTGAGCTAGGTTTATGAAAACCAGTCTTTCAGACCAATCAGGATATACATATATAGATATAGATTCATATGGTGTACATAATAAAGAGTATTCAATTATATTCTATGTATCAGGATATTTCTAAGGCCTCGTTTGATTATAAAAAAGAGGAGCAGATATCATATTTTACGGAAGGTCAAGTTATCATTCACTGGTGTCATTTCAGTATGGCTGCCCGAGTTAGGTCGAAAAAATAGGCCACGGTCCGGTTGCAATGGTGTCAAACGACATTTGAGCGCGTTTGGGTCACCGGTTGACACAATATACATTTAAAGGTCTTATAAACGAATATATCATAGAATAGTATGGACAATGGGCACAACGTTTAAAAATGAAATTTCAAAAAAATTGTTCCATATAATTCCTTCCCCCATTTGATAGATGTACATATTATTATTATTTGAAGACTATTAGCTTATAACATACATACAAAACATCACGCCTGTATTCCCCAAAGGGTTAGGCAGAGTTGTACCTATAGTAAACCCACATTTCGCCAGTTATGTTTAAGTCCCATGAAATAAGGGGCGAGCCTATTGCCATCAACCGGGAACAAATCCAGACCCCGGGCACCTATTTAGAAATTCCTGATGAAAAAACCCAGTAACACTTTGCTCGACCTAGGAATCGAACCCGGGACCTCATGCTCAGCATTAACGCTTGCGACCACTAGAGAGGCATTATACATTAGGCATTAACCATAGGCATTAGGCATTAGGCATTTTTAGGCATTAGGCATTGACATTACTAGTAATCATGTCCAGAATTTCCCAAATATTTTTATGTACTACCTAACACTAGTGTTTAAGATGATTATATACTAACAAATTGGATTGTATGATCTGAAAATAAATAAATTTGATTGATTGATTGATTATTAGCTTATAAATACAACAATAAGTCTTTTAATTAAATTGTTATAAAAATCACAGCCTCCAAAGTGCCCAATTCTCAACACTTCCTAGTATTTAAGATTAAGAAAAGGGAGGGTACCTTTGCTATAAAAAAAACCGCCATAATGCATTGAAATATAAACGTAGTATAATAACCATACATTGTTGCAGCTTTTCAACATACAGTCGACGTTTATATGGAGTCTCAACGATCTACTTATAATGGTTATTAGTATTTACTTGACGGAACATTTTCTTATACACAACGAACTCTTGAAGAAAGCTGCGGAACAGGTACCGTATTAAGCCTCGTGGAGACTGGCGCCACGCGACTTTAACAAAACAATTTCACGATAGAACAATAATAATTAACGGGTGTTGCGTCGTGGTGTCGCGTCGCGCCAAACTGCACGAGGCTTTATGTCAGAATTATTTATAAGAGATAAGATAAGATAAGATAAGAGGGTAGTTTTATACTGGGTTTAAAATAACTTGTAGGAAAACAACCCTGTTAGGGTAACATACTGTTATTGTACGGTAGGATAATCGTAAAATAATAATCAATTTAAAAAAATAGGTTCTTCTGCTAAGCGAACTTAATTTCTAAATCGATTTTACAAACTATATTTAGGACGGAAGATTCCTGTTTAGTTTTGAATGTAGGGTAATTTAAGCTCCATCAGGCAATAAATTGAGGCAAAAATGCCTATACATATTTTAAACTAAGTTTAAAGGCGCCGCAGACAGGTGCGACGCGACTCTTGTAGAAGGATTAATTGATCTATTAGAATCGGGTCGCACTGTCGGAAGCCTTGTTGTTTAATCTCAGCAATATAGGACTACTAACTTTTGCACGCGGCTTCTCCCGCGTGAAGGGCGGAAATTAACCCACGGCAACGTACTACCGGGATAAAAAGCGTCCTATGTGTTAATCCAGGTTATGAACTATCAATGTGCATGCAAATTTCAACCAAATCGGTTCAGCCGTTTTTGCGTAATTGAGTAACAAACATCCAAACATACAAAGTTTCACATTCATAATATTACATTATAGCTGTTGCCCGCGACATTGTCTGCGATCCAGGATGAAAATAAGCCTATATCTATCTCCAGGCCATGGCCTACCCATATGTCAAATTTCATCCAAATCCGTTCAGCCATTTAAGCGTGAAAGCGTAACAAACAAACAAATAAACAAACAAACATATTTCACCCGCGTCATGTCTTTTTAAAATAGAAACATCATAAATAAAAATCGTTTCTCTTTATAATATTAGTGTAGATATACATATAGGGTATTTTTATATTATAGTAGGATAAAGGTTGTGTGCATTGTATAATTGCATAGCACATGTGTGAGTACTATGTACCGACTATAAAGCTACCATTTATATTTACCAATGTTAGGTATAATTGCAATTCACTATTAATATTCTAGTTAGTTAGTTAACCACATTTTTTATTTCCATAAAGTATTATTTCCAAATTAATCAAAACAGGTAACTATTTGACAGTTATTTACGACGTTGCCAACTTTTAGGATGCACCCTCTTAATTTGATTTAATTTTTGAATTGTATTTTTTTGTTTTTCTCTTTTTATTACGGACGCTTTTAACGTTTTGCATCGTTCTCACATGTATAAGTTCAACATGAATGATGTTACCAATATTTTGTAACCAATTTTTTATTTAAAGGGTGTCCGTGGAGTTTCTTGCCCGTTCTTCTCCATAGGTACCTACTACGCTTTGGAATGGGCATCTAGCTTCATCTTTTCTGACTGACCGACCCCTTGACAATTCAAAAGTGCCTGTAATTGGTTTATTTGAAATAAATGCTTTGAGTTGAGTTAAGTACAAATACGGTCTATTCTACAAAATAAAATGACTATTCCCTCCAATTTTGTTTTTGAAACTTATAATCAAGAGATAGTTTCCAAGATGGCGTGTTGCCAACACGGAGCCGGCTGCGCTTACTGTGTCTTGCACTTTGTTATTTAATTATTTTGCCAAATATAGTTTCCTATATTCTAGCTACAGAATAGACTATGATTTTTTAGGGATATGAAGGACAAAACTGCTGCATGTGATTCTCATAAACTTTTGTCGTTTGCATTTATTCTATTCCGCATTCTTTTTCTTTTTGAGTGGTTAATGTAATCATTAACCACATTAACCAGGTTAGTACCTGGTGTCAGGGTTTTAAAGCCGCCCATGAGCCTGTGACTTGGCTTCACATGCCGTCGAGAAATATCTCTCAGGCATGTTGATTTCTCCACGATGTTTTCCTTTACCGTTTTTTTATTATGTGATAATTTTTCAATACGCATAGTCCGAAAAGTCTGACGTGCGTCCTTGTCTTGGCTTCGAACTAGAGACCTATGACTTGGCAGTCTGACGTTCACACCACTGGGCTGTCACTGTTATTCTGCATTGATAAGTTATTTATTGATATTGGAGTCAAAACAACATATTGCCAGCTCATCCATATTTATACAAAAGTATAATAACTGTCAGTTTTTTTTCAATCTATACTATCTACAACAATATTATAAAGAGAAAAGTTTTGTATTTTTGTTTGTAATAAACTCAAAAAATAGATAAAGGTGCTACGAAACGATTCGCAAAGTCATTAAGGACATAAAAGCCATAACAGTAATAATTAAAATGAATCCGTTACCCCATCTTCACTAAAAAGACGATAACAAAATAGCCAAAAACGAACAAATTAATTTTGATACTGAGCCAAAAAGCCAACCTAATTACTCAAGAGATGGGTAGTTATCCTAATTGTTCAGCGCTATTACTGATTAGAATTTTATTATCTCGAGGTTCCTATTTTCTTTCGGAAACTTAGCCCCTTTTCACACAATCCGACTCCCAAGCAGCACACACAGCTATATAATGACTGGACAACAGAATATTTGAAAACTCGGGGCTGTTTTGCTGGCTGTACAAGGGCTGTATATCCGGCTTCACAGCTCTTTTAATTCTAAATTAGGCCCCAAATAAACCAGCACTGAGCATTAGGGTAGCTTGTTAACAGCTGTCAGAGCATTATATGAGCTGTATGTGAGCTGTTCAATGGCTTAGACAGCTATCAATAGGCCACTATCCAGCTCCTTTAATTCTCTTAGACAGCAAAGAGATGTTTTATGGCTTGGTAACGGCTATTCTTACATCTACAGAGAAATTTGGTGAAACAAAAAACTATTCGTGCAGTGCAAGTGTTACGTCAAATGTTATGGCGGACTATTTCTGTGGAAAAATAATAATTTCTAAGGTAAGTTATCGTTTGTTTTGTATCGCTATTGGTAAATTGTACTGCGGGTGCCACTTTACTGTTAAATACATAGATAATATTATCAAATATTGCACGCGCCTTTGAAATAATAATGTTTTACTAAAACTATTGTACAACATAAATACGGTGTACGAATTCTTTATGGATTTTTACTCAAATTATTCCATTTAATGAGCATTAATATCTATTTTTAACAAAGAAATAATGTATTTTTACTATAATAGCTCTCAAATATCATGAAAACTTAACAGATTTCAGTGGTTTTTTCGTATGTTATTAGGTTTGTTAACATTAAAATGGCGTTCATTTGTTATCCAGCAATAATTCTAGCAAAATTCTCTTGACCCTCCCTCTTCTGTTCAATGGCCATATTTTATTCTATTAATCAGCTGAGAACTGTAGGCTAGCTGTACCTACAATGGTTTTCAGTTATTCTAACGACTGCCTAAAGGAGTAAACTTAGAGTATTCAACAGTGTCTTAGGAATCTCTAATCTTGATAGAAAACCATTTCGTACTCGAGTAGTTTAGCGACTTTACTTTATTTTATTCTCGCCAGTTATGTCTAACTAGCCAGTTTTTGTCATGTTGCTTAGAAATGCATATTTATCTATTTGTGAACTGAAATGAAGACAAAAAATTGTGCCCTTAGTGCCACGACTTTCTAACGCCCGCATACAATATTTGTCTTCTAATTAATTTAATCCGAACGAATTCAGGGATTTTCAAGTGACGCTTTATTTTTTATTTTAGCTAAATCACTGAGAAGCAGGAGAAAGCATGCAAAGGGACCAGCTACAATATTATCAAAAGAAGAGGAAGACCATTAAACAAATGCAACAAAAAGACCCAATGTTTTTTCTTTGAATAAATATACCCTATTTTTACTGCCTTATTTTATTTTAAAACAAATAAATGCATATATGTGATATTTACTGTGAATTTTGTGCATCAACAGTAAATTTGCAAAGGAATTTTGTTAGTCGAAATTTTCATACATAATTACGTAACTTGAAAACTCACTTTTTTGTTTATGTAGATATATCGCTATTTTTAATCTCAAATGAAAGGTCTAGACTTAAAACCATTTTTTATGTTTAGTTTATAAGAATCGATTTACGCAATAAAGAGATATATTCATTTTTATGTAAGGAAATTTTGCTCAGTAATGTGCAGCCAGCAGAGCCGTCTCTAAGCTCAGGTAGTAGGGACACGCATCAACTTATTGTGGGAGATCGTCCCAGGGCGACTGCACTGGTACACTAGCCGTCCGCAACAGCAATTGTAGAGAAAGTGTGTTACGCAAAAGGGGTGTTTGATTTAAAACTTTTACTATCAGACCCAGAATTATTCAAGCTGGGTCTGACTGAATCCATTAATTGTATCAAACCATGGTCATTGCTATCAAAATCTGTGTGTCCGGAACCCTCATTTGTAACCGACACCGGCACTTGACTGCAACTATATATATGAAGGAAATTTTTAACCCTGCTCTTTTGCTTATCGTATTCTTTCGAAAGTTTATTTTTAACTGCACCAGTCCTTTTCCTTTTTTTCCATGGTTTTATTTATTTATTTTAGTTTTGCTCGATATAATAATTTGAGGTTATGAAAAAGTTGACGTTATCATAGCACTACTAGCATATGTTTACTCTTCAATAATTCCAGGAGCTGTAAAATAGCTAATATCTACACTTTGTGCATTGGAATTAGAGTGGAGTAAGTCTACACTAATATGCAGCTCAGGCAGTCATTAAATGCTTTTAACCATCTAATATTAAGCTCATTGAGGTAGCATTATAATAGAATTAGTATACACCATAAACAAGCCAATGGACAAATTTAATTCTCTAACACAGCTCACAGCTTAGAACAGGTGTGAATTTATCGCGTTAATCAGCCGTTAACAAGCTGTGGTCGTCTTAACCAGCTAGTAGCATTATAATTAGCCAAAGGCTGGACAATGGTTCTGTAAAATTCTACTAAAATGCATTTTGTTGTTTTTTTCTCCATTATAAAGCCATTAGTCTGCTGTGCTGTTTAACAGTGTAGAAATCACCCCTAATACAGTCACAAGAATTGTTTTATCCGTTAGTACAGCTACATAAGAGCCTTTGACTGTAATATAGCTTGTTTATGGATGTAATTTCCGCTAATGTGCTGCTTGGGCTGCTAGCACCGAAAACCCGGATGAATGTTATTATACCAGTCTATCATTGTTCCACTGCAAGGCAGAGGCCTCTACTCTACTTATAAAGAGGAGGCACGAGCATTGCATCACCACCCTTGCTCAGGACGTGTTGGCGATTTCAGACTTATCCAGGTTTCCTCATGATGTTCTCCTTAGCAATATCAGTCAGTATTGTCTAAGGTAAACAGTAGGTACCGACATAATGAATTGAAAAAGACTCATTCGTACTAGTCCGGTTTTGAACCCAACCTCGTGCATGAGAGGCGAGGCAGAACTACTGGGCCATCACGACAGAACATGGATGCATTTAACCCTGGTAAAATGTACCTAATGTAGGTGCGTTTGTGTATATTGTCCGATTTTCCTTTTCAATCAATCAATCTTCCTAGCCTTTTTCCAACTATCTTAGAGTCGGCTGAATACCAGTATTTTACATGGAGCGACTGCTTATCTGACCTACACAACCCAGTAACTGGGTAATACGATACCCCTTGGTAAGACTGGTGTCAGACTTTCGGGCTTCTGACGATTCGTAACGACTGTCAAAGATCCACAAATGACAGCCGGGACAATGGCTTAACGTGCTTTCCGAGGCACGGAGGAGTCTCGGTATGTAAGGATGGTCACCCATCCACTGACCAACCCCGGCAAGCGTAGCTTAACCTGAGGGATCTACCCGTGCGGCTTGTTATTACTTAGCCACGAGCTCCTCGTCCGATTTTCCTTTTGTTGCACAATAAAGAACATTATTCTATCTGTCTATTGTAAGTTTAGAAGCTTTCATACCTACCCCTATTCTTCACCACCGGACACCCGGCGCCGACTGCCCGGGAGCCGGACAGTGTGAAGAGGAGCTTAGAAAGACTTATAATGTCACAGTTGGAAATTCTAGATTTGATCTTTTAAGCCTTGAGACTGTTTGCAGTAATTCTTTTTCTTTTAGATCCAACTTATAAGATAAATTGTTTTATTTGAAATATTTCTTTATCTGATACAAAGACTTGGTTTTACCAATCCATACTGAAATCTGCCTAGCCTTTTCCCAACTATGTTGGGGTCAGCTTACTGTGTAACCGGCTGCAGCTGAATACCAAATACCAGTATGTTACATGGAGCGACTGCCTATCTGATCTCCACAACCCAGTTACTGGGTAACACGATACCCCTTTCGTATGACTGGTTGTCAGACTATTGGGCTTCTGACCCGTAACGACTGTCAAAGATGTATAATGACAGCCGGCATCAGAGGCACAGTGGGGTCTCGGTATACAGTAATGGATGGTCCTCATCCACGAACCGACCGCGGCAAGCGTAATTTAAGCTCAACACATGCAGAATGCGGTTGTGGGTCGGACGCGGGTCGGGACGGGAGTACGGCGGGCTTGTAGAAACTGTAATTCCTAGTATATGGATGTCAGCACATGAAAAGCGTGCACGTGTCGGGCGCGGAGCGGGTCGGGAGCGGGAGCCGCGCACGCTTTTCGTGTGGTGACATTCATATACAAGTAATTGCAATATATGCAAGCCCGTCGTACTCCCGTCCCGACCCGCACCCGACACGCAACCGCTTTGTGTGAGTATTAAGCTGGACCCGTGCGGCTGTCATCATTTAGCCTCGAACCCCACTTTTGCCAATCCATACGAATACATGATACAAATTCGAAAGTAATTCTGTCTGTCACCTTTTCACGCCTAAATCTCTGAAGTGTGCGGTGTCCGTCACATAGCGTCTGCAGTTACCGACGAATGACGTCATTGAATCGTTATTTAAGAAAACAAGTTCTTGTGTTTTCCTAGAGAGCGTTTTTTGACACCGTAATAAGGGTTGCCAACATTTCTTCGGCAAAATATAGTGTTTTTCAAAATAAGCTATAAAAAATATAGTACACTTCAATACTTGTTAAGTATATAAAAACTATATTTTTTGCAACATTGCATTTTTTTTTAATTTTTGGCGGCGTTAGTAGCGGCGCACTTGAACTTGATTTTCGTTAGCGCTGCCATTTTCTATAACTAATTTATTTAGAACTTCAACTTCTGAAAAGAAAAACCAACATCAAATTAGCAAAAGCCCAAAAATAAATTCAAAACGGACCAAAAATTCGTTTGACGTTGTCAATTTGAAATTATTGACAAGCTCGGAACGCAATGAATGACAAATGAATTCGGATACATGTTAAGGCATTATCATAATTTTTTAAATAGGATTTGTTTGCTAGATTTCGGTGTTAAAAATATAGTATTTTTGCGTACTATACAGGGTGGCAGGGACATCGACGCGAAGCCGGTTACCATGGATTCAGTACATGATTCTGAACCCCCCTGCGTTAAAATTTTTCGTCGGTTATTTAAAAAAAAAACAGCTGTTTCATAGAAAAGTGCAATACCTACGCGGTCAAAATGTATGGAGCAGCTGATTTTTTTTTAAATAACCGACAAAAAATTTCGCCGCAGGGGGGTTCAGAATCATGTACTGAATCCATGGTAACCGGCTTCGCGTCGATGTCCCTGCCACCCCGTATATTTCTTCAACAGTATATAGTACGCAGACCAGAAATATAGTACAATACTATATATTATAGTACGGTTGGCAACCCTAACCGTAATGTCAAAACCCCATTTTCATGACTGCATCCATATGTGGCAGCCACCACTCTTCTAAGAAACTGTAGCTTTAGGTATATTTTACTTCTACAGTCTGTACATATACATTTTTAATCCCACAGGATCACTTCTCCTGCCACGAGTTCCGCACTCAGTACTTGAAGATCGTCCGCCTAGTAAAGCTGATTAACGGCCAGTTCGGTATTTATATCTTGACCTCGTTTGGAAGCAACCTGTACTGGATCTGTACTCAGCTGTTCTATAGTCTTAGGTTAGTGTTAACGTTATGCACTGCCTTAAAGTTAGAAACAAAATAAAAAGAAAAGAAAGAAAGACAGAAGTTGTACACACGGCTCAAGCTTTACATTTCCAGTATAAGCTGATCGCGTATTTTATAGGATTTTCGTACAATGAGAGGTTAGCTTTTACTGGAAATGTAGGTATAGCTTGATATGTAGCTGTGTGTACAAGGATCTTTTGGCGCGTCTCCAAAATAAGAATTAGCCATCTTGTTTTTTCTGTCAATGTCACTCAGCGTGGTACCAATTTGTAAAAAAGAAGGAAGGTTACAAATAGTCTTGCTCAGAGGTGTAGCTTATTATAAGCCGTATAATATTAATTAATGATTGGTTAATATCGATATTACGAAAACCGATCATTTTCTATAGGCTGATTTTCAACATTCAAAATTTGAAAGTCATTTATTCAAACTAGGCCGAGAATCAGTACTTTTCCAAAATTACATACGACAGTCCCCCAAAACGCCCGCCCTTCACCACTTCCTAGTGCTTTAGCTGGGGTTGGGGCGTATAAGGCTATTTTCGACTGTACCATGCAAATAAATATTAAATTCTTATCTATCTCTAAATTCACGATGTCAAATAATTGCTTCTTTATATTTTAATTTAATTACAAAAAATAACATTAGAATACTGTTAATTACTAACACTATATAGTGAGCAAACCTCTCGCCGAGCGCTGCGTAGTACGTGATCAAAGGCCTGACCTGTGACCATACTGTTTGTTTATCCCATATGTGCCTAATTTGAATATTGTGTGTTTCCCAGCCGGACGCAAACCGGGCATTTCATTACTTGCACGTTCATGGATTCGGAGGGTGGCAAGTAAGTTAATTTAAAATATTTACTTTTTAAATGTATAGAAAATGACCTGATGATATTAGAATTAATCATTTTACTCAGAAAATGTATTTATATGAATTCCAGTTCTCTCAACAAAGAATACTTGAACCACCCCCTTTGCATGTGGATGTTAAGCGAAAAACGGTATGTTTCTATCTTCTCTATTTCTTTCAACAACTTAGCTTTAAACTGTGTCTACCCAGTCAGGGCTCTGTCGAGTTCCGGGCCGGGCTTGTGAACGTCTAAGCATACTACGAAACACTGAGGGCTTTTAATTTACAAGTTCATACAAAATGAATACAAGTAATTTTTTACCGTTCTTTACGAAACATTACGCCCTTAAGACTCACGCCAGTAGCATACCTCCGCTGCGAAACCGTAGCAGCAAAACCGCAGTATGTAGTTTAATTCAACTGGCTCGCATCATGTTCCGCTACTCGAATTTTGCGTAGCGGAACATGACACAATACAGTTGAATTGAACTACTGCGGTTTCGCTGCTATGGTTTCGAGGCGGAGGTGTGCTACCGGCGTCAAAGTCTGGAAGGCCCTATGCCTATGGATAGGTGTGTTCACTTTCCTCGTCTTGTCTCTCTATTTGCCCCGTACTGTCTTTACTTCTTCCTAAAAAGTTTCCTATTCTATGAAATCTGAGTTATTCAGTCAGTATAGTAAGCAAGAAGAAAATCGCAGATTTCATGAAAAGGGAAATTCCTATTTATACAAATTGAAATGTCTTTCAACAGTCAACCGAAAATAGTATATAGGTAAATCTATATTTGCATGTATTACTCCTGGGAGTAACGTATTGTTACGTAGATACTAAATTATTATAAAAAGGTTAGTTGCAAACTAAGGCCGAATTTCACCAATAAAATTGAACGCGATCAACACATCTAAACCGAGTTTAAGAGCTGTCAGTGTCAATATTGTTATGTAATACTGACTCTGACAGATCTTGGACTTGGTGAACCACCCCTAAGACGACCTAATCGAAATTCAGCCTTAGAAGTTTAACTTTCTTTTCCACAGGGCCTTAAATGGTGTGGAACATTCAATATACTTCACTTATTCCTTCTCATTCCTGTTGCTACGAACCCTGCTTGTGTTGCTATTAGCTGCCAGGATACATTCCAATTCTGTGGCTCCCCTGTATGTATTGTATGGGATCCCTAGCGCCAGGTTTCATGCCGAGGTGAGTGATAATGCCTTTATTTAAAAAAAGAAAGATAGTCGGTAGGTAATTTTTTAGAAACGGGGTATTCAAATGCCTAGAGTCCGCTCCACCACTGAACATTGTGGAACTGGCTGCTGGGGAGTTTGTTGTGCCACTTCTTCTTCCCAGTTAAATCACTAGGAAGTGGTGAAGGGCGGGCGTTTTTGGGGGACTGTCTTATGTAATTTTGACGTTCGAATTAGTTGTAAGTGTTGATTTTCACCCTAGTTTGAATAAATGAATTTTGAATTTGTATTTCTGGTCATACCGCTGTTAAACCCGCGATGGTTTGTGTGGTATGTTTAAACAAAGGCATGTAAACTGTTTTTTTTTGTTTTGATTTAAAAAATAAACTAAATTTTTTTAAATGCAATTTAATGCAATGACAGCGCGGCGTCTATCGGATTTGAATGGTGGCGCAGACCCTAGTTTTACTTCTAAACGAAGTTTTATTTAATTATCTATGATACCCTTTTTAGATAACCATAATGAGCACAATTTTATAGAGGAAACCTACCATAGACCCCCCTCCTCATATATAATTCCAAACTATTAAAATAGACAGACAAAGATAATAATGGTGGTGTTCTACGAAAAGTCATTTAGTGAATTCTAAATAGTCTGACGCCCAGTCTCTAAAACCCTAATCAAGGATCTGATCAGTAGACTTGCTGTCAAATTATTACTAGCTACAGTGATTGATTGACTCAAATAACAACGGCCTAAATTAAATTGAATAGGCCTCCAGATACCTGGAAATCCCATGATCAAATCAAATCAAATTATTTACGTTTATTTGAGCGTCAAATTCATTTTGGTATTTGATCGGAATTGTAGTTTATTAGAGCAATAGTGGCCCAGTGGTAACGGCCACAACTTACGAGTTGTATAGGTCGTGTGTTCGAACCTAGCCAGGCTATAATTTCATCACCGGCCTCAAACGGTGAAAGAAATCATCGTGAGTAAACCGGCATGTCCTAGAACCAAAAATTTGAAGACATGTGACGTCTACCAACCCGCACGAGGTCCGCGTGGTAGATGACAGCGTTTACGGCTCACTCCCTCTCGAAGAGAAGAGACCTGTGTCCCAGCAGTGGGAACATTATAGACTGAGTATGCTTATGCTATGTGGTTTATTATAAAGCCGTCGGCAGCCATTTTAATAGTAGAAAGAGGAAGCAAAGACAGCTACAAGGATCATATCGGCGCTCGAATGACGTCGAAAGAGGAGCGCTGTCGGGTGTTGGTAAACATTGTGCAATTGTTTTGTCAAATGTCACTTGAAATGTATTCAAAAAATGAAAAAACAACCTGGCGGTATTAGTTCCGAATTTGGACACCCGCCAATCTTATAGCCTTGTGCGCTATACACACATTTTCAAATCGGCTCTGACGCAGAATGTCCTATTCATCTTCTAAAAGTTCGACTGAGTTCCGTCCTTCAAAAGAACGAATGTGCAGCGCAATACATAGATGTTTATCAGCAACCTACATAAGTCTTTCGCTGTGAACACAACATGATATGTTTTTCGAAACTCGCGTGACATTTAACTCAATATTATTGCAGGTGGAGCGATTTATAGCTCAAATAAACAACCTGAAAGTTGCTATGAGTGGACTCGACTTCTTTTATGTTACAAGGACTATGATTTTAACTGTAAGTATAAAGGTCTCTGCACACAGCGGGCGGGGCGAGGCGGGACGGGACGGCGACGTGACGCTGAGCAGTTGTAATGTACTAGATACTACAGACGACTCCAGACAGACCCGTCCCGCCCGGCGCGACGGTAACCGTCACGCCACGCCGCCGCCCCGCCGGGCGTGAATACAAGTCAGAAGCGGCGGGGCGGGGCGTGACGGTTACATTCAGAATTGAGAGATTGTATTAAAGCTTAAAACTTTAATTTATAGTTTGTAACTAATAAATTATAATTTACTTTAACTAACTAATTAGTTACTTTGAACTTATAACTCTTTACTTTATTTATATTCTTTCTCTCTCAATTTGCGGCAGGACGGGACATGATCGCGCCCGCTGTGTGACCGCTTCCGTCACGCCAGCGCCCCGTCGCCGCCACGCCACGCCACGCCGCGCCCCGCCCCGCCCCGCCCGCTGTGTGCAGATACCATTACTTATAACTATGAAAAATATTATAAATTCAAAAGTAAGTATCTACTTTGAATTGTAAAAGTGTGCCAGATAGCCAGAAAATCACCCAGTTTTATGCAGAAGAACGGGCCAGAAACTCCTTAACTAGTTTTTCTCGTCAAATTTATTCTAATACTAGCAGCGCTCGACGGTTTCATCCGCATAAAACTCGATCTAATAATAATATCGGAATAAAAAGTAAATAGAGATAAGATCCTATGTCCTAATCCAAGTCATGTTCTAACCATGTGCATCTGTTCAGCCGTTTTAGCGTGAAAAAAAAACAAATAAAAATAAAAAAAACATTCACAGGCATTCTTTGGAGACTGCCGATGAAAGTGAAAACTAAGTAACGCCATCTAACGAAAATGTCAGGAATTTATGTAGCTTGCTGTCAGTACAAGAACGAAAGCTGTAGCTCCATTAAAAAAAAAAAAAACAGAAAAATAAAACAGAGTGCGCTGTGAGTGCGCTGTCAACAAAAACTCTCCGTCTTACGAATTTTCGATCACGTCACGTGTCCAGACGCGAGTTTAAATTTTTTTACCCATCCCAAAAAAAGTGCACAACGCCGCTTAAGAAGTATTCACTTCAAAAATCACTTTCTCATTTAAAATATATATATTAGTTAGGATACCTACACGACGTTGCATTTAAATGTTGAACAGTCTTATGTGTATTATGTTTTCGGCCTTTTATGTACCTATCAAAATTTTTGTTTCAGCTGCTTGGAACAATTGTTACTTATGAACTAGTGTTGCTACAGTTCAACAGATAAAGACGAAGAAATAAAAGTACTATAGAACATAAAATTATGTAGATTAAAATGTAAGATAGGCTTTAGAAATAAAAGTTGCTTCTATCAGCACCAGAGCACAAAGAGTTTGTAAAATTCAGAGGTTTGTTTGAAATAAATGTTATCATTTTTAAAGAGTACTTTTTAGTTTTCTTTATCTACTGGTTTATCCAAAATCAGAACAAATATTATGATGTTATCATTTCACCTACAGCAAATTTTGTCTATGGCACTCGTGCCATCAAAATCAGCTATGCTACAAAAATGATCCGACAATAAAGAAAATTAACAACTCCCGATTTTCCCACCTCTACCCCGCAAACTTAACCCACTTGTTCGCTCTAACATCATTAAAGTAACGAGTACACTAGATGGTCTAGATGCTTTTACCCTGCATTGCTGTGTTCAGACATTATTCACGTGTAACTAATGAACCAGATACCTGCGGGGCAACGCTTTTCTATTCAAATACTTTAATGACCCAACTAATGCGAGAGTGCTTGATTCTTTATTTCGTGACTAGTGTTGGGAAAATGTGGGAAGGCCCGGCTGAAATTTAGATTCCGCGGAGTTGGAGTATACTTGAAAGCTTAATAGACCTATGATCATTTAGACTGGGTACAGTTTTGGCACGTGATCTAGTATTTTTTAATGACTTTTGTGGCTTAAGCGTTCCGCAAATTTTTAAATTTTTTGGTTTAAACATAAGTTTTTTTTCGTAACTCGTCCTAGAAAGTTAGCCTAAAAATTGTATAGTAATTATGCAGCCTCTGTCGATGTTTCCACATAATAAGAAAAATAATCTAACAAAACAAAACAAAACTGACGTGTTAGATTTCATACAATACACTCCAAGAGATTTCCACAAACTTGTGATCTTCCAAAATTTTATTTCAGTAATTTACTTTCACATTTCCACATTCTCATTTGAACTTATCACGACTTGATTCAGAATCTCATAAATAGGGTTTAGACGGAATAAGGGTTTATTCCACTTTGCCCCACTAATCTGTGCCACAAGTAGGACAAAGTGGAATGTTCACAATTTTGGCGACCACTGTGTCCCATTGATTGATTTTGGGGGGCCAATTAAAACTTGCATGAACTATGAGTTCACTTTTTCCCATTAGCCAGTCATTGTTTTAGTAATAAATAAAGAATAAGTTGTCAAAACGTTATAAATCACACATTTGTAACGCTTAGTCAAAGAAGTATAAAATAATAACTGTAAAATTACTTTAAAATCACAGATTTACGAATGAACTACTTCCATTTTATTCATCTATACCTAGTTCTATACTAATATTATAAAGAGGAATGTTTTTTTTGTTTGTTTGTACCGAATAGGCTCCGAAACTTCTGGTCCGATTTGAAGAATTCTTTCAGTGTTAGATAGCCCATTTATCGAGTAAGGCTATAGCCTTACTCGATAAATGGGCTAGCCTATAGGCTATATATCATCACGCTAAGACCAATAGGAGCGGAGTACCAATGAAGAATGTTTCAAAATCGGGGGTTTTTTTTAGCGTTAGCCCAAAGTAAACTATTCCACGCGGACGAAGTCGCGGGCAGAAGCTCTAGTATTAATATAATTATATAATAATTAGTGGGACACAGTGGGCACCAAAATTGTGTACATTCCACTTTGTCCCACTGGTGGGGCAAAGTGGAATAATCCACAATAAGTCGTTTCATATCCTATAACAAGAAACGTCTTGTTAACAATGTTCATAAAAATGTAAATAAAAATGATCTCGGGAATGCTCGTTCTAAATCGGCTTATCATATGCGACAGATTCTTTGGCGTAAATGCGTAAATTAAAAATATTTTGTGAGAATTCGCCTACGTAGGTTGTAACGTTATATTGTATGACGGATTGGATTAAGAACTGCGGAGGAAGAATATTTGAATTTATATTTTGGGTAAGAGTTTTTCTTAACATATTATAAGATTGGTGTTAGTAAGTACGGTTGTTGTATTGGTCACAGATTTTTTTTTTGTGTCTCCTGTCAATTTTAGGTTTCCGTACCTGAAGTGTGCCAATCAGGGGCCTACCACCACCTCTAAAAGCAGTATTATTTTAATCTTACTTTAGTGGGGGAAAGAGATGGAGCTATACGTCATGTAGAGCTTCATCTCTTTACCACGCTAAAGTAATATTAATATAATACTGCTTTTAGAGGTTGTGGTAGGCCCCCAGAACCCTATTTCTAAGCCCCCGCTGTCCGTCCGTCCGACCTGTCAGTCAGCGGGTTGTATCTCATGCGGTATTATATTGTTTTCCATAATATTATTTGTCCTATTATTGTTTTCCATAATCGTCGCCACTCATAATATTTACTTGCACTATTATCATTTATACTAATAACGCTTGCCATATCAACTTATTTGTCATAACTTTTATTTGCCATAATATTAGTTTCCATAATAACATGTGTCATAATCATTAGTTTCTATAAGTAACACATTACATAATCGACACTTGACAAACATAATTTAGAAACGTTACAGACAGATGTCCTCAGTATTGTATTATATGATATGTATTATTCCGAATGTTCGTTTAAATACATACATACGTACATTTGCAAAATAGGATAGGTTAGGTTAGGTTTTCTTGTTCAGACAATAAACAGTTTGTCAAATTCGAAACGGGTAGGTTAGGTTAGGTTAGAACTGTGACCAAACAACGCGCGAAGGCGAGCGAGCGTAGCGAGCGTGCCGCGGCAGCGGCCGCCGAGTGCTAGATTTCCTCTTTTGCAAAGCAAGCATGCATAGCAGATTAGGGTAATTTTTAGGTTTTCTTGTTCAGACAATAAACAGTTTGTAAATTCGAAACGGGTAGGTTAGGTTAGGTTAGAACTGTGACCATACAACGCGCGAAGGCGAGCGAGCGTAGCGAGCGTGCCGCGGCAGCGGCCGCCGAGTGCTAGATTTCCTATTTTGCAAAGCAAGCATGCATGGCAGATTAGGGTAATTTTTAGGTTTTCTTGTTCAGACAATAAACAGTTTGTCAAATTCGAAACGGGTAGGTTAGGTTAGGTTAGAACTGTGACCAAACAACGCGCGAAGGCGAGCGAGCGTAGCGAGCGTGCCGCGGCAGCGGCCGCCGAGTGCTAGATTTCCTCTTTTGCAAAGCAAGCATGGTACATACTGAACTAGCATTGTTGTGCTAGTATGGGCAAATGAATATTAATAAATGTTATGGAAAACGACATTATTGAAAATAAAAAATATAGCTAATGAATTTATGGATTAAAATTATTATGACACTTGATCGATTATGACTAATGAAATTAGTGAAAATAATTTTATGTCATTTCACGATTATGGCAACTGAAGCGTTATTACTAATGAAATTATGGCAAATAAAATTATGGCATATAAAATTATGGCATATTAAATTATGGCAAACATTAGTAAACCATCTCATGCACCGTAATAGGTAGACAGTTGAAATTTTCTCGGATTGTGTATTTCTATTGTCGCTATAACAACAAATAAATAGTGTCCGTGCGGATTGAGGAGCCAGACTCATAATTAAACGCGGGTACTACCAATATTTAGTAGTAAATTAGCCGATTTTGTAGGCCCGATCCTGGAATTTGTAGTAAAACCCTTCAGAAGTTACATGACTTTAAAGGTGGCTCCTCAATTCGCACATGCGGATTGAGGAGCCACCTCAGAACTCGAAAACTAGCCGCCGGATATTTTTGAAAATTTGGTAGGATTTAGTAGTACTTATGCGTAATCTCTACAAAAAAAATGGGGTTTGTACGACTGGATTTGAGAGAGCTACAATGCTTTGATTTTTCATAAAAAAACGTAAATTTCACCGCGCTGTTTCTCGGAAAGTTATTAATCAATTACAACATATTTTCAGTATGATTTAGTAGTAAATGAGTTTTAATTTGTAGTATGAAAATAAAAAGGAAAAGTTATATAGTTTCGGTAATACAACACATTTTATGTGGCTCCTCACACCGCACGATCTAGAGAAAATATATGTACGTAGCTACTAAAGTAGCTGATCAAATCGGATAAAAATAGCATCAATATTTAGTAGAAATTTCTACTAAATATTGGCGTACTCCAACATCCTGCGCATTCGGTATTTCAAAAGATATTAATAAAATAAACATTCCTTAACAAATTAGTGAATAGGGTGACCATAAATAATTCAAACAAGATCATTGTTTGAAATAAATAGTTTTATTTGCTTATAAATCATCCTACGAGTACGATTACCTACGTGTAACTTATGTAATTGCAGTTTTAAATT
Organism: Conistra vaccinii; assembly: GCA_948150665.1. NCBI lineage: Eukaryota > Metazoa > Arthropoda > Insecta > Lepidoptera > Noctuidae > Conistra > Conistra vaccinii. The sequence goes on along the minus strand of OX411317.1, from coordinate 7,911,773 downwards.
TTATGAGATACTAGCTGCGCTCCGCGGTTTCACCCTCATAAGTCTGGATCCTGTGGGAATATCGGGATAAAAAGTATTCTATGTCCTTACCCAGGTTTAGGGTTAAAGGTTTTATTTTATACGATATTAAAATATAAAGTTAGTGTTACAGGATTGTACATTTTAAAAAGATCAAAAGAAAAGTCCGCGATAGCATAATATGTCTACCTCTACGGAGGATGACACTCATGACAGATGTGATACAGAATGCCCAGTAAACATGACGCAATGACAGAACATACAACGCAAACCGAGCGCTGCGTATAATGTGATACAAAAACCGGTCAAGTGCGTTATCCCAAGAATAAATTTAACATTGTAAGTATGTAGTTGAAAAACACTTTCTCCCATACAACCTTGAACTTAAAATTTTGCCATAAACAATGAAAATATTTTGGTAGTTTTATACGAGTACTATTGCGAATTTTGTTTTCAAAATCATCGTAGCAAAAGAAAATATTATCCATAATGTAGTGACATTTATAATGGCCCATACCAATTTCACTGAGCGCTGGAATAAATTCTATAGCTCCAATGAGAGAGTATGTTATACCTTTAACTATAATGTGATGCGGTATATCTTCTAAAATTCGCTGCCATTTAAATCAAACGACACAATATTGGATGGCACATAATTAGAAGTTCCGTCATCACCGCAACAAATACAAGTGTATTTTTCTTCCTGAATGCAGATTGCATCTTCCAAGCATCGGATGCCAAAATTTTAAAGAATATTTAAGTTTAATGGCAAAAATGAAATCTGTCTAGAGCTTGTAAGAAATAAACAGAAATCATTCTCATTTATCATCATTCATTGCGGGAGACCACTGAAAATCAGCATTGATTTTGCATTATGCTGAGTGAAAGCCTTCTTGTCACAGTCATGACGTGCAGCTACTGACTATTTCTGTTCTCTATTTTGTTTACTCTTGTCTTTTTGGACTACTGAACTTCGATGTTTAAATACCGATGTACTGTATTCATAAAGTTAATAACACCCCTTCGTTTTCCGTTGGGGGTAAAGTACGATTTACGTGAGTTAGAATGTACGCTATGACGAATTACTTAATTGAGAATGTTCATCAGCGCGATGTACGGAACTTCAAAATATTGCTATGACGAATGACTAAATACCGAATGTTTACCTATGAGATTCAGATACTTGTGTCGTCCCTCTTCTTAAATTTGAATTTACCGCGTTAACGAGAGAGGCACCATGCCTAGAATGCGCTCAAGATAAGTCTGCGTGCGACTGGTGGCGCTGGTGTGCTTAATTCTATAGTGTAATATATAAAATAATATTAATAATTAATCTTAATACTATAATCTTATATTATATGAATTAATTAAATTATTCTATATTTAACTTATTTTTATTTATTTATTTAAAACACATACAACTATCATCACAGGCTTACCTAATACAATAGTGTAATTATATTTAGCTACACTTAATAGTACTTGACCTTATTTATACGACAAGACGGCGGCATACTTATTAGTTCCAATTTCATCCACGCGCAGACTTATCTTGCGAGCACTCTACCCTAGACTGCATTCCGAATTACGCTGTAATCCATTTTGGCGTGCTTACACCCGTCCAAATTAGTGTGTGCGCAATAAGAATATCCCGTGAATCGTCTTAAATAACGTCATGACATGTGCCATCTTGCGATAACGCATGCCCTAAATTAATATCACCTCACGGTGATCAAAAATGACAGTTGTGCTGTTTTGTTTTGAGTCGCATCCTATCTTTAAACTAAAGTTACCAATCCGTAGCCGACCGCAGGCGGCAACTGTAGGCAATGTGTCGCCGCGACACAAAAAACCTTCTGTAGCTAGTGACACATCGCTTTCATAGAAATACATAAAAGCCAGTCGTGTCGCGGTGACACGTCGCTTGCAGTTGCCACCTGCGGTCGGCTACGTAATAGTAACTATTAGTGGGATTTTTTAAATTGTACTTCTGGCAACCGTCAAGGTATTGACGGTTGCCATTGGTAACAAACAAATATGATATGGTATGAGTTTGGACGTTAAGTGAGCACTGTAAGCGCGTTCAAGAGCGTTTCGAGTCAAATTGACAGCTCTTAGCTGTCATAATCGTGTTATCTAAATCGGAACACAAAACTATTATTGCACTTCATAATTAATATTCTAGTTCGCTAGGTAGGTACCTACCCACATTTCTTATTTCGAAACAGTAATATGGTCAAAACAGGGTAATCATAACAGTAAACACAACATTGACATCTATTTGCGACGTTTGCCCACTTTCAGAGCTCGTAATTCGGAATGCGGCCACAGACGTGAAGATGACTGACACTACTGACATTCGATTTTTTTTTCTAAGCTGTTTGTCTATTACATTCTTTACGTTACTATAGCAACAATGTTGTCAAAAATAACAGCGAAACAATTATGAATTTAAAATCAAAACGTATGAATAAAAACTAATGTTTACTTTGACAAAGACAATTTATTTTACTATACACAAAGAGGACACGTTTCTACGGAGATCCCAATCACCGCGATTCACCGGAGAGTGCTAAATTTACAACGCCATCTATCGGTACATCAGGCACTAAAATATCGTTTAAATAATCAAACTTTGTAGGTACTAACGTACCTAAACATAAGTTTATACAAAATAAGTATTATTAAATTCATCACCGGTGACTGAATTTTAATTCATTTGTTAAACTGACTTTTGTTGTAGGTACATAGTACATAACATAACTATACTAACTATAATATTATTATTATATTATAATTGCGAAAGTGAGTTTGTTTTTCTGTTGGTTTATTTGTTACGCTAAAACGGTTGAATGGATTTAGATGAAATTTGACACATGGGTAGTCGATGACCTGGGTAAGGACATAGAATACTTTTTATCCCGATATTCCCACGGGATCCAGACTTATGAGGGTGAAACCGCGGAGCGCAGCAAGTATCTCATAAAATTTAAAACTGCAATTACATACGTTACACGTAGGTAATCGTACTCGTAGGATGATTTATAAGCAAATAAAACTATTTATTTCAAAAAATGGTCTTGTTTGAATTATTTATGGTCACCCTATTCACTAATTTGTTAAGGAATTTTTATTTTATTAATATCTTTTGAAATACTGAATGCGCAGGATGTTGGAGTACGCCAATATTTAGTAGAAATTTCTACTAAATATTGATGCTATTTTTATCCGATTTGATCAGCTACTTTAGTAGCTACGTACGTATATTTTCTCTAGACCGTGCGGTGTGAGGAGCCACATAAAATGTGTTGTATTACCGATACTATATAGCTTTTCCTTTTTATTTTCATACTACAAATTAAAACTCATTTACTACTAAATCATACTGAAAATATGTTGTAATTGATTAATAACTTTCCGAGAAACAGCGCGGTGAAATTTACGTTTTTTTATGAAAAATCAAAGCATTGTAGCTCTCTCAAATCCAGTCGTACAAACCCCATTTTTTTTTTAGAGATTACGCATAAGTACTACTAAATCCTACCAAATTTTCAAAAATATCCGGCGGCTAGTTTTCGAGTTCTGAGGTGGCTCCTCAATCCGCATGTGCGAATTGAGGAGCCACCTTTAAAGTCATGTAACTTCTGAAGGGTTTTACTACAAATTCCAGGATCGGGCCTACAAAATCGGCTAATTTACTACTAAATATTGGTAGTACCCTCGTTTAATTATGAGTCTGGCTCCTCAATCCGCACGGACACAATAAATAATAGTTAATATAGGTAGTAGTTTTCAACTATGTCACACCTCTTGTATGGGGACGATCCTCTGTGCGACGCCGACAAGCGCTGGTTGTCAACGCTGCTCGGCGCAGGCAGCTTTCATACTTTTTGCCATATAAGCGCGAACCAATAAGCGCCGACAAGTTCCTATATGATTAATCGGCGCCGCTTCGCGCAGATCTTGATTGACATACACACGACATACGATGACCTTATACGGTCACTATAAATATAAAATAAACACATTATTGTAGCTTGTTAAAAATATGCAGAAAAGTATTTGAAAAATCTGAGCTTAGCTATTATCCAGCCCGACGATGCATAGTTAACGAGTTTTAAAATAATTTAATATTTTCATCTGAACGACACTAAAAGTTGGCAGTTACGATGTTAAAACGTTATATTTGCGATATTATTTGGTTCTATGTGGCACTAATACAGGAAAAATTATTACAGGGATAGTTTGATAGGGAGCCCAGAGGGTTTTAGAGCAAGCATATGCAGGGCGAACACTTGATAGCTGAGTGGGTAGGTGCGGCATGACGAGAGAACACCGAAAATATATTTGAAAAGTTTCAGATAGGAGCCCTGTCGTCAGGAGGTCCACTTTCTGATTTGTAAATTGGGCCATAAATAAAGTGATCTTCAGAGCATTTGATTTTGGTATGATCGTGTGCGGTCTATAGGGTTTCTTATTTCCCGACTTTTTTTTGTTCCCGGATACCGAGACTTCTCGAGCACCATTTCCCGGGAATTCCCGAGAAGTCGGGAATTTGATTAACCTCAATAAAAATGTATGAAAAATGTTTTAAAATAAAATACACATTTTCGTAATCAACAATAATATAAGTATGTTCATTTTAATTAGTCTTCGTCAATTAACAAAAAAATATGCCTTCTTAATTTCCTTTATAATTGCAAAGTGAAGTTTGAGTATTGAGTAAAGTTTTAAAACTAGAATAAAATATAAGTAAAATCTTTAAAATTAACAAGATATTTTGTTAATTTTAAAGATTTTACTCTCTTTTTTTTTCTCTTTTAGATTTTATTCTAGTTTTAAAACTTTAATCACAGACATTTTTTTTTTTTAATAATTATCTGTTACTGACAAATATGATCACTTCGATATATACCTAATGTAAAAGTCAAAATGTTTAATTAAAATAAATAATGACGTTTATGAAATATACCAAAAAAAATTTTGTAATAATAACTAACGACATTTAAATTACAGTGTTTTGATAACCATCTCCGTTACATACATAATATTACAAATTAGAGCAACAATTTTCTGTTAATAGCAGCTCTGACAAATTCGCTAGCAGGTTCTATTAAAATAAGATATAAAAAATACCAAAGCATTAATTGATTGATTTGTCTGTTCTTAATCTTTGTAACGATGCAACCAGATAAAGAGAATACTCTTTCATTTTCAGTTGACGTAAGCCTACGTCACGGCATTATATAAATTTTCTATATTTGGTGTTCGTTTTCCGATAGATTCAAATACTTAAATGAAATTATTTTTTTATCAGTCTTTTATAATAATAATAAACCATTTAATTAAGGCGACGGAGGCCCATAAATAAATACCTTAACCTAAATATACATATTTTTTTTATTGTTATGTATAACATAACTATTTGACACACATTTTTTTTTTTTTTGTTTAACTGGACTTCAGTAGTATTTGTATCCGTAGACGCGGTCTCAATAGCCATTCTTAATTGCATCTCAAAATAGATGGGAGAGTCAGTTTCTTGGACTTCTTGGACATTCTCGTCATCGTCAGGGTTAGAAATGGTTGGAAACAGTCGGTTATAGAGTTCTTCTGTAAGTTTTATCAAAACAGTTTGGCGGGCGGGCGGGAGGTGGGTGCCTTATTGTGTAGTAAAAGGATGTAAAAGGGGAGAGGAGATAGAGGATATAATTTTTGTTATAAGTAACACAGGAATTAACATCAAATTGATTTTTTTTTTATTTTTCGACTTCCCGTGTACTCAACCCTTTTTTCCCGTCTCGACTAAGGCCAAATTTCCCGGGAATTCCCGCTTCGAGACTTCTCGATGAGAAACTCTAGGTCAACCCATTATGACTTAAATAGGCAAATCTTGTGATCTGCCTAAATTTGACGAGATTGAAAACTTAGATTTGGGCAATTTTTAAAAGGATATTCAGGGCGAATAAAAGTTACTCTGTGCAATAATGTAGCCTATCCTGATAGTGAATATATAAATACCTGACCCATTGATGGAGCCATATTTTTGATGTTCTCTGCCGCACTTACTCAGCTATCAATTTTTCGCCCTGCATATGCTTGCTCAAAAATCCTCAGGGCTCCTCTACCATTACTTTCTATGAAATTACTAGCGACCTGGGCCCTGCTTTGCACGGTATATACGACTTGACAAAACATCGAGTTTTCTTCATTAAATACAATTTTAATATACACTACACTAATATACAATTTTAGTATTAAACTCATAAACCTTCAGAAATAAATTCTCCAAATACTGGTGTAAACCGCATCAAAATCCGTTGCGTAGTTTAAAAGAACAGCGCATTCACACAGACAGACACGAAAAGTGACTTTAATTTTATAATATTTATACATATTAGTTATAGATTTACGTTGTTAACTATACTACATATAAGAATATTATAAAGCGCAAAAAATTGTTTGTAAGTTTGTATGGAGGGGTAATCTTCGGAACTGCAGATTCGATTCCAAAAATTCTTTCAATAATGGTAAGCTACTACTCTATCTTACCATTATTGAAAGAATTTTGCATTTAGCTCTACTGAGCTACAGTACATAGAGCAGTGGTGGCCCAGTGGTAATGGCCCCGACTTACCAGTGAGCAGTGGTGGCCCAGCGGTAACGGCCCCGATTTACGAGTTGTAGGTCGTGGGTTCGAACCCAAGCAGGTGCTTTACTTTGTGTAAATAATTTCATCACCATTGCTCTCAAAACGGTGAAGGAAAACATCATGAGGAAACCGGCATGTGAACCAAACGTTTCATGACATGTGACATCTACCAACCCGCACTGGGCCCGCGTCGTAGGTTACAGCCCACTCCCTCTCACAGAGAGGAGGCCTGTGTCCCAGAAGTGGGAACATTAATACGCTGATTATGTAAGCTACAGTATTCCCGGGTGTCATAGGATATATTTAACGCGGATGAAGTCGCGGGCAGACGCTGGACGCTGGTGTGAAATAGTTTTGGCACATATTATTGGAGAAGTACCTACATCTAGGGGTTTCGAATACCGGATTTTTTCAATACCGGTGTTAATACCGTATAGAAGATTTCCAATACCGGGATCCCGGGATCCCGGAAATTTTTTTTTTAGTTAATATATTTTTTATTTTATTTAACTACTAATAAGTTTCACTACAAATAATGAAACACTATTTTTTAAATATATAATTACTTTTTTAATATAACTTGTAAGTTGCAAACAGAATCTCTTAACAAAAATAACAAAAAAATAGGTTTGTTTTTAAATAAAACGTTTAATTTCGAATAATCAGTATCTAATTCATTACAATTTAGCGATCTATTTATCTTTATGATTTTTATAAAATCAATCTCTTTAAAATCAACATACAATATTTTTTACTAAAATCACTTAAAGATCTGTCGGTCTTGCACGGTGCTTTTAAGGCTCTTTCTTCCTGACTTACTAAAGTTACTGCGGAGTGGAACGTAGTATCTTTAGCAATAACGTAATATAATGCATATAATCTCTTTAAAATTAACAATTAAATAATAATATAATATTTTTTAAACTAAAATCAAATACATCAGTCACAAATTCATAATTGTTTCGGTTCATTTTGCCTGAAAATTAGTTCGTAGGAAAGAAAGAGCATCTAAACTTTTATCAGAGAGCGAGCTTCATAAACGGTTGCACAAATATGTAACCGAGGAAAACGTTTTCTCTGCCTCTACGCTCATAGGTGGAATTGTAATTTAGTGGTATGAGGAACAGTGTGTGAAGTTCACACATCCACCATAGAAAACGGAGGAATTTAAGGCAAGCATCAGCCGTCAAAAGTGGGGCAAGTAGTCATAAAATGTAACTAACTGTCGAAATAAACCACGAGATAATTAAAATACGCGGTTTTTAAAACTGACACGGATAAAAAATTGGTTGGAAATATAATGTGTAATAAAAATAAATTGTTTCAATGTAGGTTGTGTCTAGTGATAATAAAATAAAAATATCAATACCGGTATCCCGGTATTGGACATTTCAATACCGGTATTGAAAAATGACAAAAAATGTCCGGGATCCCGGTATTAGCCAATACCGTGATCTCGGTATTGGAAGCCCTACCTACATGTTATAAAAAAATGGAAGTGTATAGCCGGGCCGAGGCAGTGCAACTAGTCGCACTGCCTCGGCCCGGCTAAAGTGCCATCAGCATTGCATTGTCACTGTCAGTTGTTATTTTGTTTGATTTTTGAGGTTAGTTTCTTTCATCTATAGTCGGCTAAACTTAAGTGCCATAATCCCTTGGCTTAGCAAATGAAAATGGCTGAAAGGTAGGTTAGTTTAGGTTAGAACTGTGACCCCACAACGTGCCCGGGTCCGTTTAGGCACAAGAAAATGTAATGTTTTGGGCATGTGGTGTTTTACATCGATCTTAACGTCAACAATCAAACAAAATACCAAGTGACGTGACTTAGTGACAATGTCAATGCAATGCTTACGGCACTTTAGCCGGGCCGTGGCAGTGTTAATAAAGTTCCGGTAGCGGCACTTTATCCCATAGGGATAGACTGCCGTTTTTCCGAATTATAGTGTTTTGTGTTCCTAGACTTTTTAGATTAGATTAAGTTTTTTAGGCAGTGTATAGTGTGCCACTAGACTGCACTGCCTAAAAAAAATTCATCTAATCTAAAAAGTCTAGGAACACAAAACACTATAATTACCCTCCTAGGTCACGCAACAAAGGCATCATAGCCTATTTTATTTATATCCTCTCACTGTTATAGCCTAGCCTTAATGATTACGATTCTATTTAATATCTCCTCACTATAGCCAGAATGATTACGATTAAACATAACGATAGTAATTTTGGCTGTACTCCAAATTCGCGTCTTGTCTGTTTTATTTATTGCAGAATAAAACGGTGGGTTCCGTGGTGAAATAAAACGGTATTGTTTTATTTAACCACGGAACATCTTAAAGATAGATACTGCTTCGTTGCTTTAGTGGTCTAAGTTCTATGTTATGGGGTTTGGTTTTTGCACTTAGTCCGTCAGGTGGGCCATGGCGGCCGTTTGGTGGTAATTCCAACCAGCCCACCTCCCTCCAGAAGTTAATTAAAACTCCTGGTCTGTTCAGAACATTAGGTCTAGTGGACGCCATCGCTACTGCTGAGGTCTTGGGTTTGGTTCCCAGGTCGGGCAGAGTGTTATTGGGTTTTTCTATCTGGAATTTCTCAGTAGCAGCCCGGAGTATGGATTTGTGCCCGGTTGATGGCAATAGGCTCGCCCCCTATTACATGGGACTTAAACATAACTAGCGAAATATGGGTACACCACTGCCCAACCGTTCGGGGAAGCAAGGCGTGATGTTATGTTATGTGTGGAACATCTTAGAACCTTCAATTTAAAAAATAAATCAATATCAATGCTTTTCCCAAACATGTTGGGGTCAGCGTCCACCCTAACAGGTTGCAGCTGAATACCAGTATTTTACATGGAGCGACTGCCTATCTGACCTCCACAATCCAGTAACTGGGTAATACGATACCCCTTGGTAAGACTGGTGTCAGACTGGGACCAATGACTTAACGTGCTTTCTGAGGCACAGAGGAGTCTCGGTATGTAAAGATGGTCACCCATCCACAAACAGACAGCGGCAAGCTTAACCTCTATCCTCGATCGACCCGTGCGGCTGTTATTATTTGGCCATGAGCTCCTCCAAAAACTCATAAGTTTTTAAAAAATTGGGTAATCATCTTATACTATTAAATGAGCAATATTAGTATTAGTATAGTGTAGTGAAATGAAATGAAATGAAATTGTTTATTCTGTAAATAGGATATTGGAATCACTTTTACACGTCATATTAAAATTTATGTTATAAATTAGCTAGATGAGTTCGGCGTTTCCTATCTGACTACTCTGAGAAGAAAGGCCGAAACAAACTCAGAGGTCACAGTCTCTTTTAAAGTCCAGACATAATCTTGGTCAGGCCATATGAGGATGTAGACTAGTGTCTGAAATGGTCTTTTGAGGAAAGAACCATACAGCTTTGAGTGGACCTGTCCAGTCAGTGCAAGCATTTGTCAGTAATCGCGGAGCTCAACTCTGAACTTAAGGAGCTCAACTCAACGAACAGTACCAAAGAAAGGACATTTGGGTAGGCCGCATAAACTACTCAAACTGCCAGACCATCATTAAAACTAACTGAAAGAAAAAAGCAAGTAATGAAAGAAAAAGTGTATATTTGTAATCACGTTCTCGAAAACGGCTCTAACGATTTCGATGAAAGTTGCGGTTTACGGGGTTTACGGGGGCAAAAATTCGATCTAGCTTGGTCTAATACCTATCTGGATAAAATTCCTTTTCTCTATTTTCTCAGCCTTGGGAATAATGATACAACGTTGGTATACCTGGACGATTATGTTTATTTATGTTCACTTGAGCAGAGCTCAATCGACCAAGTAAGTACTATAATTTTAAAATAACGGAATTATTTAGTATTTCGAGTTCTTGTTCAAGTCCTATTCATTTATAATTGATTGATATCACCTTATTTGTAAAGAAAACGTACACAACAATTGACATAGGCATTTACAAATAAAGATGAAGGTATAGTTCCATATTTTGCGCTTCGGCCACAGGACCCTAAAAAAAAAAAGATTTATAAGTTTTTGTCATGGCTGGGCTAAAGGAAGTGGACAGAATGTTGACAAAGTTCAGACTTTTGTGCAGACTCTCGAAGGTCGGTCGTTTTATGGTTATATAGGTGAAGGTCAAGCTCGAATGTCGACTCAAGTTCCGGACAGATAAACCATTGCTTTTCTTCTATTTATGCCATGGAGTCAAACACGCTGGCGGCACACCTGTACCCTAATCGCGTAATACACGATCAATCAGAATCTTTTTGAAACAGATTGCTAATCCATTGCTTCATAAGTTCGAAAAAAAATCTGCTCAACAACGTAAATAACGCAATGAATGTTGTTGAACTGTCAAAATTAAACAGATTTGAGATAGGCCTCTCTCGGTGACGACGCTCGTCTTCTGGCACCCTCTGCGTGTCAACCCTGGCCCATCTGTCACGATGCATTCTTGACATATTTTTTTTTAAATATTTGTTTTAGTATCGTTTGTGCGGATAGCCCCGGCTTAAGATACCTTCAATTACTTTTGATACGTTTAGTTCAAAGTTTAATAAGGTGCAAAATATTGAAGTAAACCCCCGTAAGTGGACATTAAGGCGGGTAGAAAATTCTTCGCAAGTTATGATAAAGATATTAAATAGTGCTCTTGAAGGTAGTGAAGTTTTAGGTACTTAATTAACTATTTATTAGTTTAGCTAATACTATTTATTAGTTTAGTTTTAGCCTAGCCTGTAACTGAGTCTACATTATGCAAAATAAATAAATCAATATTAAGGCCTGTGTTTGAGAAAACTTAATTAAGATTTTATAAATAGATGAAAAATATAATATTAGTCTCGTTTATGGCTGATTTGACCTAAGTCTGATATATTTTTTATTCGTAGAATAATACTGTTTGTCCACCGCACAACGACAACGAGAAGCGAGATTATTCGAACCGATCGTGACGATCCGATGGTGGTGAGTGGTGGACACGCGGCCATCGCTACTTCGGTGCCGTCATCTCGTTCTAGTCGACGCCAACGTACCGTTGACGTGGCGGTGGACTAACGGCCTGAGGGCCAATTTCTCGACCGACAATTATCACAAAATTAATGTGAAAAATTATCAAGCGGTGGTAAACTGCTGTGATTGGTTGTATATATAACATGAACAACCAATTTCAGCAGTTTACAATTTGTCACATTAAGTGCGTTCATTTTAAAAGTTAGCTACGTCGCAAAACTCGCAAATAGTTGTCAAATATTTACCTGTTTTGATTAATTTGAAAGAAAAGAAAAGAAAGAAAGAAAAAAGATTTATTCTGCACAAACTAAACGCACATTACAAAAAAAATATAACATTTAGAACTACTTGATAGATTAGCCAAAAGCCTCATATTCATTACATTAAAATTACAAATACATTAAAAGTTTGACAAATTTTGTCTATGAGGCCAAAGACAATACGAATTTACATGAATTTATATTTGGAAATATTACTGGAAATAAGAAATATCGCTAACTGGTGAACTAGAATATTGAGTATGTGCAATAATTAATATCATAACTCCGAATATACGAGGGGTGTTCAATAAATAGTGAGAATAAGTAAGACGCAATTATCTTTTATTATATGTTATTTTATTTTTCGACGTAGTCACCTTTCAGGTTTATACACTTTGTATATCTTTTCTCTAATCCTAAAATTCCCTTTCTAAAAAAATCTTCTTCCTGATCCCTTAAAAAATCATTTACGGCGGCGACTACTCCGTCATCATCTTCGAATTTCTGGCCCCTGAGATGTTCCTAAATAGGTAGAAATCACTAGGAGCAAGGTCCGGTGAATATGGAGGATGTTCCATCAATACGAAGCCAGCTTCTTGAATGGCAGCCATCGCAACTCTGGACTTGTGCGCAGGGGCGTTATCTTGGTGAAACAAAACAACTTTAGCGAGTTTGCCACGCCGTTTCTTGCGTATTTCCTCACGCAACTTTGTTACTTGTCCTGCGTACATAGTCCCCGTAATAGTGGCTCCATGATTAAGATATTCGATCATTACCACCCCTTGGCTGTTCCAGAACAGAAAGCCCATGATCTTTCCGGCGGATGGAATCGCCTTAAATTTCTTTGGAGTTGGAGATGACGGTCGCTTCCAAGTCATGGACTGTTGTATCGTTTCCGGGTCATAATGGTGAAGCCATGTTTCGTCCATAGTTATGAATCGAGCCAAAAACCGGTCAGGATCTTGTTGTAACAAATCCAAACAGCTTTGTGAAATTCTCAGTCGAGTTTGTTTCTGCGCGTCAGAAAGCATTCTGGGCACCCAGCGCGCTGACACTTTTTTCATACCCAAATGGTCGTTTATAATATTATGGACACTTCCTATCGAAATCTTTACTTCTTCAGCTATAAAACGAACAGTAACACGACGATCCGCCAAGACAACATTTTCAACTTTTTTAATCATTTGTTCAGTCACTGCCGATATGGGGCGTCCCGTTCGTGGGTCGTCGTTAGTGGAAGTTCTTCCTCGCTTGAACTCAGCACACCAACGCGCAACCGTAGAATATGGAGGAGCATGAACCCCTAATGTTGCTCTCAAGTCTTGATTTACCTGCTCCGTAGTAAAATTTTTCAAGCAGAGATATTTTATTACCGCGCGAACTTCAATTTTATCCATTTTTAAGAACACGTTCCAAAACGACGCAAACAATAGACTTCTACTTTTAAAAAACAAAAGAGAATTAATTGCTTTTTTTAAATTCAAATTCATCTTATCATTATTATTCATTTATTTTCATTTTTTTATTATCATCTTAACTAATGTCTGGGCTATGCCTGCCAGTATTTATTTTTGTTCTTTCCAAAGAGAATGTATCGCATTCTCACTATTTATTGAACACCCCTCGTAATAATATAGTTTTAGATGTAAAAAAAAGTATTTGGAACAAAATGCCCTTTTTACGCTTAAAACAGTTACAAACATCAAATTCTGTGTTATAATTGCAATTCATTATTAATATTCTAGTTACCCACATTTCTTATTTCCATACAGTATTATTTCCAAATTAATCAAAACAGGTAAATATTTGACAGCTATTTACGACGTTGCCAACTTTCAGAATGCACGCTCTTAATTTTGCGATGATTTTCGTTCCAGAAACTGGCCCTTAGGTTCTGTGATGCTGGGGAGCTGTCGCGCTATCGCGATCGCGCGCTGTCTGTTGCTCAGCGAGACGTCGAGCGGTGTGCAAGAGAGAGCGCGCGTTGTTTAGTTCGCGATGACGCAACAATGTAGCCTCAGCATTATGAGGTTTTCCTGTCCTCATCCTCACTTGTATTGACGAGATCGAGACACGAGTCATTTACAGGGTTAGATGGCATCATTTGATTCAGCTGTAATTTTTGTATCCTGAAACAAAATTAATCAAGACGAACTGCATGGAAATTCATTATTAAATCAGTTTCCATTTCGTTGACGTTCTTCAGGTTTCAGGTAACTGCTTAGATATCACGAATCGAAAATATACGGAAAAATAAATGGTCGAGAGTTTTTTATCTATTTTATTTTAGTTTGTCTTCTCCTATGTTTTTTATATAATAAATCTCTATAGAATCAATGTTCAGCTGGGTCTATCATAATAATTATTATCCTACAGTAGAGTTAGGAGTTTAGTATTCCACACATGTCTGATTCTTCCGTTCGTAATTCTTTGTTATTGACTTTGACTTTTCACATGTTACAAAGTGTTACTGAAGGACTTTCAATGATAAATGATATTTACATAATCAGCCTTTAATGTATTCACTGCTGGGACACAGGCCTCCTCTCTGTGAGAGGGAGTGGGCTGTAATCTACCACGCGGGCCCAGTGCGAGTTCGATGATGGAGGATGATGTCACATGTTTTTCGAATTTTTGGTTCTAATAAGACATGCCGGTTTCCACACGATGTTTTCCTTCACCGTTTTGAGAGCAGTCACGTGGTGATGAAATTATTACACAAAGTAAAGCGCCTGCTTGGGTTCGAACCCACGACATATAACTCGTAAGTTGGGGCCGTTACCGCTGGGCCACCACTGCTTCTAAATGATATTTATTTATATAAATTAGTAAAAAAAGACTTTGACACGTATAAAATAATTTATGTTTTAAAACTAGACGAGTTCGGTATCTGAGTACTCTGAGAAGAAAGACCGAAAAAAACTCAAAGGTTACTGTCTCTTTTAATGTTCAGACATAATCAGGCCATAAATATGAAGACCATGCAGATTTATGTCTGAGAGAATAATGGTCTTTTGAGGAAAGAAACATACAGATTGAAGTGGACCTGACACGTCAGTGCACGTATTTTTCAGTAGGTAATCGTGTAGCTCAACTCAGAACTTATGGAGCTCAACGAAATTAATCAGTTTCTCAGAAAGCAATGTCGATATTCCACCCCGTGAGTTTCCATGTAATTCCGTGTAATTTGCATAATGTTACGATTGCAAATTTCTGGATCTGCCATCGGAATAATATCAACGTTTCCATTTCAATATTTAGGATCAAGTTCGCTTATCGTATTTAAGGACAATGATTTCTGTGAGTCGCATGAATCTTAACAAAATTGGGTTTGTTGACTGATTTTGAAAAATGACAAATTCCCTCTTGCTCCTGAAGACTGGTGTTCTAAAACAAATTAACCGTGCCTTAGGAGGACTACCTATACTTTAAGCTACCGTTCTTATTAGTCGCGGTCATAAAACGAGATAGCGAGACAACACGAGACTCCTTCCCGTAGTAAATATTTGCCGTCCCACTCGCATATGCTATGACACTGCCTCAGCACGCGTAGCATGAACACATTAGAAACGAGTTTTGTCGACGGAAGAATAGACAAAATGACAGATCACAATCTGTCATTTTGTCCATTCTTCCGTTGACAAATTGTCTTGGGTCTTGCCTCAGAGTAATAACTAAAGCATAGAGGGAGTCTATAGATTAGAAAAATGGACGCACCGAAATTGTCAAAACGGTCACAGTTGATCTCTTTTTACACGACCAATTTAAAAAGCACAATAGTTGCCTAGTAAACGGTTAACCGTACAAGTATTTGATCTAGCCGTATATTACGTCGTGAATGTCAGTACGTGTGCTGGTTGAGGTGCTGGTCATTTTTTATTAAAAACCAATAGATTTTAGAATATTTTCGTAAAAACGAAAGGTGCAAAGGACTTATCAATAGTCTGCTAACATGGCTTGTTTTGTGATAACGTGTAAATCACATTCGTCACGGAAAAAAAACAATGAATTTGTAAGCTTTCATCGGTAAGTGTTTTTTTACATTTTTCGTATAAAATCACCCAAAATATTTGGATGTGATCACTGATAACATACATATTAGATTGATAATGATACCTTCAAACTATCTTCATTACAAATTATGTTGTGATCGCGAATTTATTTTCAAAAATAAATTCGTTAAATTGTGAGGTTATGTTAAGCTAGTAATGTAGGTAATGTAGATACTTTTTATCGATACGATAATTACATGCTAATAAATTGGAGAAGATATCGTTTTCTTTTCGAGCCATTGCAAATTATACGAATTGATCACAATTCTCCTACAACAAATCATGCTGAAAGTCAAGTACGGTATCTTTACAAGCTGTCCATTTAACATTGTGTCAACTTCAAACTGTAGCTGAAAATCAGACAGTAGGTTCTAAAATATATTATTTGTATTGCACTATCGGAGAAAAAATAAAAGTAAATACTTTTTCAGGGTTCTTCAGATGCTATGGAAATAGATGAAAATTAAATGCCAATTCCGATGTCATTCATGAAGAATGAAGAATCGCTGTTGGAAACAAATGAACATGAGTACATTATGATCCATGTGCTCTTTCAGAATACGCCAGAGATATTATAAATTATATAGCAGGGAGTGTTGTGCGATTTTCAATTTATTTTATTTTTTATCCACAATCTGTATAATACAAATAAATAAAATTTTAGTGTCTAAATAACAGCTTTTTACTAAATGCATATGAAAGTATATGATCCATACAACAAAAATACATTTATACATACATACAGATAAATAAAATTGAAGTGTCTGTTTATAATGTCAAAATAACAGCTTTTTACTAAATGCTTAAGAAAGTATATAGTTACGATCCATTACAAAAAAAAACACATTTTTTTTGTCTATCTGTCTGTCTGTCTGTTTGTCCGGAACAAACAGACAGACAGATAGACAAAAAAAAAGTGTTTTTGTTGTAATGGATCGTGAAAGTATAGATGATCCATACTACGAAATTCAATTTTTCGTCCCTCGGGGTCTGTCTGTCTGTTTGTTCCGGCTAATCTCAGAAACGGCTGTACCGATTTTGACGGGACTTCCACTGGAAGATAGCTTATGACATAAGGAGTAAAATAGGCTACATTTGTTTTAGAAACAAACTTAGGGTTTCGCGCAAAAAACGAATACCCATGAAATCTTTTGATAAACCTCGTACTGTTCCCTAAGTTGAGAATACATAATCCAATAAAAAAAATAAAAAAATGATCTCGATCCGATTACGAGTTTCGGAGAAATGTGTGGACAAAGGAGGATGGCGATGGCGGTCGGCGGTTGGTCGACCCAGACCCGTAGACAGCTCGACGCGGCCACGCGGGTTATGTACACGGCGCGGAGCTCGTCGGCAATCGGATACACCGGAAGTTAGTTTGCCGTAACATAAAGTACGGATGCCAGTGATGGTTCTCGATGTGAATGTGAGTAACCTGGGTGGTTAGCCGCAAATTTGGAGATATTGGTAAGCTGGAACTTTGAACCCCAATATGGGGATTTAACACTGAGTTAAGGAGTAGGATTCATGACTATATACGTAGTCAATTATAAAATGAGGAAACCGTTGCAAACTGAGACAACCGCGGCTGTAGGGGAGGTCTCACTAGTCACGGGCAAGTGTAGTGGAGCTGAGAATGAGCGACGACGGGAGCGTAAACCTCCCTAGCCAGCATGTGACGGTGTGTCGAGCCGGCGCGCACAGATTGACGGCCGGGCTTGCCAGGACGGTGACGGGGGAGAGGGAACAGATAATCGCTAACCCAAATGGGTTCTTTTGCGACCCAAGGTCACGCATTGCGTTGAGTAGGAGCATTGGCAATTTGCTTTTATTAATTAAAGTAACGTTTGTTTAATAAAACCAAATTGCCAATGCTTAAAAGAAGCCTAGAATTAAAGCTCTAACAAATATTTAATGCATTCCACTATATACCTTACAAAACGGCACGTTACAACGTTACATCATCCATGGAATATACGACATGTACATCCAATACATTATATAAATTATCTGTCAAAAATAAATTAATATCGATACCTCTGCACCTCTCTGCACATCACTACCGAGACCAAAAAAGTGGACAGTGGTGGTCCTTATAACTATATACCTGTCCTTTTTTTTCACACGGAATGTGTCATATGTATAAAGAGTATGACTAGACTGAGAAATTTCACCCTCCCTCTATGCTTTAGTTATTACTCTGAGGGTCTTGCCGTGTAGAATAACTTGATGTTGTCATTTGACAAAGGTATATAGACAAACAGTCAGAGTTAGTGTTGTTTCGGTCGTTATGCAAACTATGTTGATTGAACTTACTTAAGTAAGACGAACTTACAGGCGGCGCATAAGTTATCATCTATTTTCCTATAGGAAAATTATTATAATAAGGCTATAATTTTTTTTGTAAATCGTTCAGCTTCTTTCTTATATCTATGTATTAGACTATCCATTTAGTTGCCCGCCAGACATAATACCCGTCTGGTTGGAAGATCCTCCCTTTTCTATGGTGGATGAGTGAACTTTACACCCTGTTCCTCATACCACAAAAGTTATATTGTTTATTCGGACTTACAATTTTGTTCTGTTTAAGTAGAAAAAATAGTATCTAGTAAGTGGTCGCCGCCAGAATTGGCGCACATTTGGGGGCGTTTTAGACCATTATGTATTACTTTTCTCAGTACTTCTGGTGATTGATTTAAGTACCACTTCCTCTACGATATTCTCTTCTTGTAGAGTATAGCGCATCATGATTTTACGATGTGTATTTTACTTTTGTGTATTTCAAAAATGTCGAAGTCGCAATGACTAAATATTCCATTTTCAAAAATGAGAGCAGCTTCGTTATTCCACGAGCAAAAGGATTTTTAATTTTGCTAAGTGTAAACTCATTTGTGCTTGTTACTGTACCTACTCACGTCAAAATATTTACATTGTAGGCAAAAACATGATATATCATCCGGCCTATGTCTTTTGCCCACTTTACATTCAAGAAAAATGACAGAAAATGTCTCTTTGATACAAGGATACACATTTACAAGGAAGAATGCCAAAAGCATTTTCACGTTAGGCATAATTTTAATAAAACAAAACGGTTTTGCTTCGTTGAGTACTCAGCTCTTAAATAACGGGGGAACGCTAAAAGAATTCTCGTATTACACAGGAATGTCATAAAACAGAACGTTTTGCCTAAATTTGAAGACGTGAAGTTAGTCTGAAAATAAAAATTCTTTGTTCTTAGTATGGCTAAGAGTTCTTGCGAACCCTTGAGTACAGGCTGGATTTTATTAGAACCTTTTTGGTTTGACTTTAGGGTCGATAATTCTAAAATTCTCTTAAAGACACTTACTTAACACCACGCTGTTAGGCAGAGGTCCACCTTAGCAAGCCCACATTTCGACAGTGATGTTTAAGTCTCATGTAATAAGGGGCGAGCCTACTGCCATCAATCAGGCACAAATCCAGACTCCGGGCTGCTACTGAGAAATTCCTGATAGAAAAACTTAATAACGCTGTTCGATACAGTGGTTTATTATTAGCAGAATACAAATCATGAGGTGATAATCAAGTGATAATCATTATGATGATTATTCTCTTGCTAAGCGAAGTCGTGGTCAAATGTGGTTAAAATCTATGATAATTATGATGAAAATCTAATGACCACCAAGAATATAGTTAAGTATATTATGTATTAAGTATAGATTAACTAGCTGTTGTCCGCAACTTCGTCTGCGATCCAGGTTGAAAAGTAGCTTATCTCCTTCTCCAGGTCATAGGCTACCCATGTGCCAAATTTCATCCCAATCTGTCCAGCCATTTTA
This sequence comes from Conistra vaccinii, assembly GCA_948150665.1. NCBI lineage: Eukaryota > Metazoa > Arthropoda > Insecta > Lepidoptera > Noctuidae > Conistra > Conistra vaccinii. The sequence goes on along the minus strand of OX411317.1, from coordinate 7,891,969 downwards.
GCGTCAAAGCGTAGCAAACAAACAAACAAACTTACTTTCGCATTTATAATATTAAAGTTAAGATTTTAGAAGCATTGTTCTCATGTAAGTGACTTTGTGTTTTTTTTTTATTATAAATATCTTTAAAGTTGTAATATAAATAGCCAGTTTGCTAAAAATACCCAGTGTACACTTCCCCTAACAACTGCGGCGAGTGCATCGGTTTAATTGAACAAATAAGTAATGTCAATAGCACCACTTTGTAGACCCGGGTTTAAAGCATTCTTACTTTAAAGCCCCGCTAGGCTACTGTGGCTGCCATTAGGTCGATAGCTAGAGTTCCTGGAAGAAATGCATTGTTACTTGTTAAAACTTGCTTTTAGTTAGCTTTTGTTAAGTTCGATAAAGTTATGTCTGCGTATTGGCCACGATTCTGTTGGCTTCCGACTTCCCTGATTTTTACAATGGCTTGCAACAATAAAGCAGCAGAAGCAAACTTCATCTGAGTATTCGAAAGACTTCATGTAGTAAACGTAATATAAGATACCTTCAGATAATACTTTGCGATTTAACTGTACAGTTGAACCTGCGGGACAGCGGGATAGTTGCGTTACGTAACATAGTTACAATTCGAATGACATTCATATTGACAGTTCAACTGTCAAGCAGCCAGAGGTTTAGGAATTTCTTTCAAAATCCTTCGAATTACGATTGAAAGTATATTCGCAATTGGAGTGCTGTTACTAAAATCGTTGAGTGTGTTGAACAAACAATGGTCACTAACACTGGTGTAGTCGTCAGTCCCAAGCCCAACAATCGTTAGCCCAAATTTTCCGGATCAGTGCACTTGAAACGTTGGGTGTTTCGGGAAAAATCCCGAAGATATCAAATAAACTCAGTCTAGAGGTACCATTCCGTACCCCACCGCAAGCGGCAGGCGACACGGGTCTTTTTCAGCTACGGGCGAGCGACAGGCGACACGTGTAGCCCGACCGCAGATCAGTAGTGCCGCCAACGCTCGAGCGATAACACGTTTTTCCATCTTCTATCTACCGACAGGAATACGAGCTGCTGCCGCCTGCGATTGGGTTCGGAATCATGACTGCAGCGATATGCGCCGCGACGTGTCGCCTGCAGTTGCCGCCTTCGGGTACGGAATGGTACCTAGTTAAGGCGCAGATATAGAACTTTTAATGATTTTAAATTGGTAATTACTCATAAACGACTAGTCTTATATCTTTGAAAAAAAGATATGTTATACTAGACAATTTTTTTCGTAATTTGATATAGGAATATTTTCGATTATGTTTATATTACATAGTGAAATTAATTTGTAAAGTTATGTCTAACGCGGATAAAAAACTGAGAATTTCGCAAAAGTTATCAGGCGTGTTTTTCTGAAATTAATTAACATTGGTGATGGCGTTCCTTGATGGGCGAGTCCTATTACTGGCTGGACGTACGACGCGTTGCGTGAGCTCAGTACTGAACACGCAAGCTAACCACTCAAGGTCACTGGCATGTATCTGCGTCTTAAACTTGAATTTCATAATCCATAAGTAAATAGGCATCTAAATTTGTGCAAAACCAAAGCATAGACAATAAAATTTGGTCATGAGTTCGATCAGTAAGTTCTTTTACAGTTCTTACCATCTAGCACTGCATATCCGAGACCCGCAAAAACACAAACCAATGACAAGACATCCCAAATTTTTTTTTAAACAAAAGTAAACCCTTAAAACGCCTGAACAACGCAAAATATTTGTCCTGAACACACTTTACGTAAGCACCGCTGGCGTAGAGCTAAATGTAAATTTTATTGTTCATATATTTTAGGCCGCGTAATAGCAGGCGTGAGTAAGACGAGCTATTACGTACACCACTTCATGAAACCGTTGTTTTAAGAAGTTATTATTGGTAGAGGAGAAGATATTAAGTACCTCCGACAATCCATATTATAAACTATCCTATCTAAACTATACTATCCGACAATCTTACGACTACTAGGTACAGTCTTAGTGCCTTTTCACACGTCCCGGTAAAGGTACCGCCGAACGCAACCGCAACTTTCAGACACTAATCTATCAGCCCATATGGTCCTCATATGGGCTGACCAGATTATGTCTGGACTTTAAAAGGGACTATGACCTGTGAGTTTGTTTCGGTCTTTCTTCTCAGAATAGTCAGATAGGAAACGATTTTTTTTTTTTCATTACCTACCTGTAAAAGTGATTCCAGTAGGTAGGTATCCTGTTTACAAAATACACCATTTCATTTCAACCGCAACAGGGACGCGTGAAAAGGCACTTATCAAAGTTGTTTTAATTCTGACAGAAGTAATCCAATAGCAACCTTATTAGAACGAGAATAAAGACCACTGTGATTTTGACAGTGATGCATAATCAGAGGAAAAAAACCTATGAAAGAACTGTATAGAAACAATGCACTTCGTCAATCACCATTCCGTGTCAATCATTGTCTGCACCGAGCCAAGCCAATCACGGCACGGCAGTACTGTTAGGCCTACTTCCGTGTTCCAAGAGACGAGATATTGATGTAGTACGCTCACTCCCGGGAGTGAGCGTACTACATCCATATCTCGTCTCTTGGAACGCGGCAGTAGGCCTCTCAGTAGGACGCACGCTCACTCCCGGGAGTGAGCGTGCTGCTTTTCTTTAACGACATAATTGGCATTCTAACATAAAAAATACGCCTTATACGCAGCAGAAGCCTTTACTACACACACATTTCACCAGTTATGCTCAAGTCCAATATAATAGGGGGCGAGTTTATTGCCATCAACTGGGCACAATTCGAGACTCCGGGCTGCTCCTGAGAAATTCCAGATAGAAAAATCCAATAACACTTTGCCCGACTAGGGAATCGAACCCATGATCTCATGCTCAACAGTAGCGCTTGCGACCACAAAACCCACGAGGCAGTGGCATCATGCGAAAGAAATCGCTTCCGCCTTTGTTCTTGCAACGATGAAAAGTGATGACAGCTGTAGCAAGAGTTCCATAGTATTTAAGAAGCATATATAGAGCTCCATATGATAAGTACTGGATCCACACAGGCTGTAGATAATAGCCTAATACCTACCTCCTTACTCTTGTCTAGACTCAATTTTATAGGGTACCTAATACAAATATATTATCTTAGAAGGCATAATGGTAGACGATAAATAATACCAAGATTACTTGCGCCTGCTTTATGAATACCTGGTACTTGTGTAAAGTAATGTTTACAAAATAAATCTTGCTGATGAGACCACCTGTTGTTGCTAGCCGTATTGTTTCTAGCTGGTTAGTCTGAATAGGGGGTTATTCTATTGTAAATGAAATCTACATTTCATATTTTTTTGTTAGAAATCTCTCGCAGTCTGTCGGTGGAGGTTTCTTTAGAATTAGTACTACTAGATTATCTGTTTTATCTTTTTGTTTCATTCTCTGTATTTTAATGAAAATGATTACCTACCATTGTTTTTCTTTTTATACATGCGTGGTGGAAATATTTGTTACTCTTTTATTAAATAGTGGAATCTGGTTAATAAAATTGTTCTAGTCCATAATTATGCTTTAATTAACGAGGAGAACGGTTATCATTTTAATATTACCTAAGACTGATGAAATGTTCAGCAGATTTATGGTCCTTAAGTAAGATGGGTCGAATGAAAATGAATTAAAACAGTTTCTCAAGAAGTCAGTGTAGTAGTTTTCAATGTAGGTGCTATAGCAGCCATCATAGTGGGTGATGTGATGTTCAGCGTCGGGGTCGATGATGAGTTAAATTGGAACATCACTAGCTCATACGTCACTATGGTGCCGGCTACCTGTGGATAGAAAAAAAAGATCAGTTCACACACACACACATAACATAACATCACGCCAGTTAACCTCGGAGGGATAGGCAGATATATACCTATAGTACCTACACCCACATTTTGCCGGATAAGTTTCATTACCATGTAATAGGGGGCGAGCCTATTGCCATCAACCGGGAACTAATCCAGACTCCGGGCTGCTATCTAAGAAAATCCTGATGGAAAACCCCCAATAACACTTTGTATGACTTGAGAATCCAACCCAGCACCTCATGGTCAGCAGTCAGTAGCGCTTGCGACCACCAGACCATCGAGGCAGATCAGTTCATGTACTTGGATGATTAATTTGAGGCTATTTGTGATCATTAATCGCAATCTACCTACATTTGCGGAATAAAAAAATGAAATAGAAAACTACACAAACATACTATAGTACGACACAACTTAGATGTAGCATCGGCAAAACTCGTAAAACCGATCACCATCCGAACTGAGTGCGCCTTCAAAATCACCAATCATTATTACTGCTTAACGTGAAAATTATCTTTCGAAAAAGCAATAACTTATAGCCAAATACATTCGTAAAATTGAAATGAATGAATGAACATTTTCAAATCTATGCTACATCTAAGTTGTGTCGTACTGTACCTACTTCTTTAGTTACACAATTATGTATAACCGTAAAAAAATATTTCATGCATTGAAAACCTTTTATGTGCTTGAAAAGCAACAAAGGTTTCTGAAAATAATGAAATAAACTAAAACAAACGTACTCGGTTTTTTTATTTTTGAAAGTAAACATTTGTGTTTGCAATTTTGTTTTACATGAAAGTTGCGGTTTGGTAAAAACATAACTAACCGTAGCATTCGCTTCAAACAAACAACAATAAACACACTTAAAAAAGAAAAACTCACAGTTAAAAGTAATCCTCTGGTTACCGAGAAGAACTGTAGGCCACTTAACGCCACTTTGTCCCCGTTGACCTGGTCTAAAAACCTCTGCACCTGTGAAACAGAATAGTTAATGTTTTAAAAACCTTTGAATTTGTCGTCGTTTTTCGTGCTGGCGCGTTTTATTATTTTATTATCATAAGGTCAGGTTTCTCTACTGTTTTAAAACCAGTGTTTAGATAAATGTTTCTGTACAACGGAAGGAAGGTAATAAAAACATATTTTTTTTTTTTTGTATATAATGTAGATCGATCGAACCCACAAAACCTCTTCTTTTCTAGCGACAACAAGAGCTATACCAATGATCTGTGATTATTTATATGTCTAGATAGAGTGTCGCGCTGCAAAATAATGTAGTACAGTCTGTAAGTCATATGTATTTGCTCTTGCCTCTTACCTCAACACAATAAACCGGTGAAGGCACATCATACAGCACGGGCGCTGGCACAGCAGACGCGCTGTTCACTTGAGAGGCTATCAGGGATACCGCCACCGACCGCGACAGTAGATAGACCAGGGAAAAGAGGAAGTATGCCGCAGCTTCATGGCCGCCTAGTGGACCGGACTTGGAGACGATAATTCTGTGAATGATAAAACATGCATATTATCTGAGTTCGTGATTTGGTTTCCAAACTTGTAAATAAATATGTGTCATTGGAAAAACAATTACAACATCCATAGATAAAGTTTAGTAAAAAAAAATACACTACTACTATTCGTTTTAGTGAAAATAATATCAATTGTAAAAAAGAATTATAATCGACTTTAGGAACGTGCTATCATTGCGAGATTGGAAGATATCCGAATTTTTTAATAGACCTCTGGAGATTGGAACATGTTCTTCCAAAGACGTAGGTTAAAAGTGGTGCTCGAGCTCGTAGTTAATGTTACACTTCCTAGATATCCTAAAAATCTTGTTCTCCACCTATTTTCAATTTAGGGACTAGCTAATGGTAACCGCATTTAAGGGCGGCACGCTCTGGTCGACTGAAGAATGCGAAAGTAAAAAATGTTTACTTACTTTTTTGTTTTGTGACCGGTGCATTCACCGGTACCTTTTAACCCATCCCTGAAACCAAAACGTTAACATTACCAAATCACCATCATCATCTTCCTATCCTTGCGCCGCATACTATTTACTGTGATTTTTTTCACATATCTAAGTACAACCGTCTGTCTGTCCGTGGCTTAGCTCAGAGAAAGCTGTAATTTGACATGAGTATACATATTAATCACGCCGAAAAAGTGGTAAAATAAACACACTGACTCTTGTGTCGGCAATTTTATCCTACACCCTGGTTTCTATGGGAGTTTTTACCTTCTAACAAATTGATACTCACTCCAAAGTATTGAAGAGTTGCAAACAGATGAAGAATAAGTTGTTAGCGAAGGATATGAAGACCACGCCGCTTATGACTCCGTCCACCTTGCGAACGATCTGCGTTGCTCTGCAGTAGTCCTCTCGAGTTACCCTCCAGAAGATCTCTGGTAAATACTGGAAGTACAAAGATGGGTATTATGTTACAGAAGTATGAGGAACAGGGTGTAAAGTTCACTCATCCTCCATAGAAAAGAGAGAATCCTCCGACCAGACGGGTATTGTGTCGAAACGTTGTATATATTATGCTAGTCACGAGGTAAACTCTGCTTGCCCGATGCAGGATTTTAAATGTCGTCAGTGTGATGCGTAGTTCGCATGTGGCGATCTAGATGTCGCCACAATATTATCTGACTATAGAAGCAGTGATACCAATTGCCTTCCGACCATTGCTGACCGCCAAATTTTTCGGTATTTTACGGTAAAGAGTGATTTTCACGGTGCGATTTTATTTTATTTTATTACGCTCAAACAACAATGCAAGTTATTAGTTGCTTAAATTGTATTATATGACACAAGCAAGATACTTCCATCGCGTAAATCGGACTTAAGCACACTGATTGAAATGATTATGTTTTTTTAAACATCAATTAATTAATAGGGCAAATTATTCAAAAAACAAAAAACCCGACTGCAAAAACATACAACTGAAAAGAGAAAAACAAGCATTATAATCTATAGAATTTTGGTATCGCAGGCGGGGACAAACTAATAACCGGAAATATGGTGTAAGTTTTGTTTGTCCCGCCTGCGATACCAAAATTCTATAGATTATACCTAATGCTTGTTTTTCTCTTTTCAGTTGTATGTTTTTGCAGTCGGGTTTCTGGTTTTTTGAATAATTTTCTTTATTTCAAGCTTTTTAGTTTTATTAATATATCTAAATTTGGAAGTGACTCATTACTAGCTTTTATTTGATACCAATATTGTTATAATTTATTTTAAAAAAACACCTTCCCCTCCCTTTTTTACCCGACTGCCCCAGAAGGAGGGTAATGTTTTTTGTATTTGCAGATGCAATATATATATATTATATAGCCTATGACACTCCTACAAATAAGACGAATCTAACGACACCTCATATGTTAAAATCCATCAAGCCGTTTAGGCTACAGAGCATGCCAAAGAAATAGACATACATACATACATACTCTCGAAAAACATTACCCTCCTTCTGGGGCAGTCGGGTAAAAAGAAACAAATAAGAGTAAATTACTTGCTATATAATTATATTATCATCTTTTACTGCTGTTTATTTGGGCAAAATGCAAAAATGAAGGCTCTGATATCGACTTTACCTAAGTAGTTACCTATTTCTGCTTGGGTTCAAATTTACCGTGGGAACAGCGCCCCCTGGCGACGTAACCACTCACTTACGTTCAACGAGAAACTTCGCTAAGTCCCTGATAAGAGTATTACACTGTCTGACTGCAGCTAGACTAAGTGCCAAGTCCAATGGACTTGACTTGCGAGGTCTGTGTGAGGCTTTATGAGTAAAAGTTTATGAGAAAATTGTGGTTCGTAATCAATAACTTTCTTAAATAGCCTTAATTGAGAATGAATTTAGATGTGATTGGAAACGACGTGAGGGGACACCCTGAGAGGACATTTTAGTGACCTTATTGGTGATGTTCTTCTGATAGGTAAGGTTGCGCACCTTACCTATCAGAAGAACATCGTAAACTCGTAACTGGCATGCGTGTATAAGAACGTAAACGAGGCAAAAGGAGTATACAGTAAGGTTCGTAGCAGGTGGCATTCTGTAGTTTCTTCCCCATGGGAAGAAGGCGTGAGTTTATGTATGGTATGTAATGTAATCTTAAATTGGAACATACAATTAATATTTAGGAGCTCAGCTGCTATTTGGTGTTATTTATTCTAAAATTTATGAAAATTCGATGTTAGGTGTGTAAAGGTGCGTTCATATTGTTGAAAGAAAGGATACATAGCAAAGTGTACATAAATTATAATTATTAATCTGCCTAGCCTTTTCCCAACTATGTTAGGGTCGGCTTCCAGTTTAACCGGATGCAGCTGAATACCAGTATATTACATAGAGCGACTGCCTATCTGACTTCCATAATTTAGTCACTGGGTAACACTATACCCCTCTTCTTGGTAAGAATGATTGTCAGATTTTCAGACTTCTGACGACGCGTAACGACTGTCAAAGATACCAGAATGACAGCCGGGACCAACGGCTTAACGTGCTTTCCGAGGCACGAAGGGGTCTCGGTATGGTAAGATGGTCACCCATCCACGGACTGACTGCAGCAAGCGTAGCTTAACCTGATCGATTGATAAGTGCATCTATATTACAATAACATGTTAAATGAATAAAAAACGTGCTTATTTTGATTGATTGACTGACTACAGACAATATACAGCCAGCGATTATATAAAGATACAAATAACTAATAAGGGGTAACGGACTATTTAAGCTTTATATAGATTTTGTGAATGTGAGAACGTTGTAGGCTTAATAGACTGTAGAGTACATAAATGGTCAACAAATTGACCATTTTCTATTTTGTTAAGTAGGTACTTATTGACTGACCTACACTGTCAACATTTTAAAAACCATTTATTTTTTAAATAGTAACCGTGGAGTTTCTTGCCGGCTCTTCTCCATAGGAAACGACCATTTGGAACCTTGCACCTAGCTTCTGACGTTTCATAAGTGCCCATGTAGGTTTATGTGAAATAAAATATTTTGATTTGATTTAATGTGTACGCGAACGAATTCGCCAATAATTTTATTTAAAGCCTTCTCTTCACAAAATCAACATCTGTATGAACCACAAAGTTTCACTTTATTTTTACGTAGATTATACAAAATTCAACGCTGAATTTTTGCTTTTGTGCAGAAAGTACACCAATGCACTGCGGACCGTATAATTATATTATTGTACGTATTCCGGTAAGCCAAGTTTGCACTTATTGCTGGAATTTGCCCGCGGCTGTACGGGTGCAGTCAGCAGCGGCGGTATGTATGCATACCTTTACAAATTGTGTTTCAGGTAATACAATTTGGAGTTTTAAAATAATGCAAAAGCGAAAAATTAAATGAATTATTTTTGCTGTGGTGTAAAATGTTAAAACAATTTAGACATTTCATCGTAAAAAAATACTTTGTAGAGTGATCTATGTTAATGATTCTGTAATAGATTGACCTTTTACATGCCAAGTTTTAGTTTTTGTTTAAACGATGAAGCTCAGTGGTCAACTTCTTTGGAGTATGCATTACACAGGTATAAGGAAAGCGATCTAAACCATACCTTGCCTTGTGCTGCCAGCAGCTTTTTGTTAACCTGGTCCAGTCTAGAAGTCAAGTAGTAGCTCATGCATATCACAAACAAGTCGGAAAAGTTCCATATAAATGTTGATTGGAAGTGGAGGAACTGAAACAAAGCACCACTTTAAAGCTTAAATAAAAGATAAATTTTGAATAGCTCGGAAATATGTACGAGTCCGCGTACACTGGTCAGTTTCCCTCAGTCGTCACTTTATTTAATTCGCCAGTTTCGTTGATTCATCAATTCGTCAGTTTGGGACAGTCAGGGCCTGTTTCACCACCAACGATTAAGTTCCTATTATCTTACTTGGCAGATAATTTCATACAAATTTTGTTCCATTTTTTTATTTATTCGGTAAGTAGTGACTATTCGGACATCGTGAAATAGGCCCTTAAGGTAATAAATTTTACGTGTTGAATAAACTTATGTGGATAATTTAATATGCTGTAAGGAATACTTAGCCTTATTAAAATTCCACTTCAGTTTGGTATTTTAAACATAACTTATTATTTACAAATATTAGAAATAAAAACTTAACTTCAAACTTAACGAAAATAAACCTGAATATAGTTTAGGGGCATGAGGAACAGGGTGTAAAGTTCACTCATCCACCATAGAAAAGGGAGGATCCTCCAACCAGACGGGTTGTTATGCCTGGCGGGCAACTGCCCATATGTTGATTTCGGATAGTCTTATCTATGTTTTTCGCTTGGTAAACTCTAACTGCGAGATGCAGAAATTGTGTGACGTCATGTCTTTTACTGCGTAGTTTTTATGTCGCGGTGTAACCGCTACATCACTCCCCTCCGGAGACCGGAGGTCGATAGTGGGCTGAGTCTTGGATCTTACGATGCTTCACAGTGCCAGCTGTGGTTCCAGTGAGTCGGAACCGGCTGCCGCATAGTTCACGGTGAGTCGGAACTGTCTGCGGTGATTCCCCAGTGAGTCGGGGTGGCGCTGCGTCGTCATCCAGTGAGTCGGATGTGGTATAGCGCCAGGTTGTGGCTGACTGCTTGCGTCGACCAGGAGAGGGTAGAATAGGCTCTGCTTGTGAGACCGGCCGGAAGTGCAGGTGCTGTGCCAAGGTTGCTGATGAGGCTGTGGGTGATGACCAGGAATGCGCGTTCGCTGCATGCTGGTGGTCAGGATACCCTTTGAAGCCGTGGGCGCTGGCTGGCTGTGTGTTTGGCCCGCCTCACGAAAGCTTGCGGGAGTGACGATGATGATGACGTCACGCTGAAGTAATTGCACGAAGGCTGCGTTGACGTTCATTCTCGGGGTCACCAATTTAGGGGCATGAGGAACAGGGTGTAAAGTTCACTCATCCACCATAGAAAAGGGAGGATCCTCCAACCAGACGGGTGTTATATCTGGCGGGCAACTGCCCATATGTTGATTTCGGATAGTCTTATCTATGTTATTCGCTCAGTAAACTCTAACTGCGAGATGTAGGAATTGTGTGACGTCATGTCTTTTTGTTTCGTAGTTTTTGTATGTGGCGGTCTAACCGCTACATCACTCCCCTCCGGAGACCGGAGGTCGATAGTGGGCTGAGTCTTGGATCTTGCGATGCTTCACAGTGCCAGCTGTGGTTCCAGTGAGTCGGAACCGGGTGCCGCTCAGTTCACAGTGGGTCGGAACTGTCTGCAGTGATTGCGGCGATGGTGATTGTGGTTCCAGTGAGTCAGAACCGTGTGCCGCACAGTTCACGGTGGGTCGGAACTGTTTGCAGTGATTGCGGCGATTGTGGTGATTGCGGTGATTGAGGTGATTGAGGTGATTGCGGTGCTTGAGGTGATTGCGGTGATTCCCCAGTGAGTCGGGGTGGCGTGGCTGAGGGTGATGACCAGGAATGCGCGTTCGCTGCATGCTGGTGGTCAGGATACCCGTTGAAGCCGTGGGTGCTGGCTGGCTGTGTGACTCGCCTCACGAAAGCTTGCGGGAGTGATGATGATGACGTCACGCTGAAGTAGTTGCACGAAGGCTGCGTTGACGTTCATTCTCGGGGTCACCAATTTAGGGGTATGAGGAACAGGGTGTAAAGTTCACTCATCCACCATAGAAAAGGGAGGATCCTCCAACCAGACGGGTTGTTATGCCTGGCGGGCAACTGCCCATATGTTGATTTCGGATAGTCTTATCTATGTTTTTCGCTTGGTAAACTCTAACTGCGAGATGCAGGAATTGTGTGACGTCATGTCTTTTACTGCGTAGTTTTTATGTCGCGGTGTAACCGCTACAATAGCACCTAACCATGTCGTAAATTCAAATAAAATAAAATAGAGTCAATTAAAATGGAAATGAATCCGAAGAATTAAAAAAACATTTCTTTTAATCTCGGACTAATTGATTGCAGTTTTCTACCAACTGTACTTTGGCTGACGAATCGACGACAACTGACAAACACTGGAAATTGTCGAATCAGTGAAACTGACTAATCAACGAAACTGGCGAATTAAATAAAGTGACGACTGACGGAAACTGACCAGTGATACACGAACTCAAACATGCGGGGCAGTGTTTGGGGACTGCCGATAAAAGTGAAAACATGACGCGAGTTTCACGCTTTTTGTTCACCCAAAAAGTACACATATGTATATACACAGAATACATATAGCTCATGGAAAGCGTTCGGTGACGATGACGCGAGTTCCATAACTTTTGTTCACCGTAAAAGTGTTCAACGTGCCTACAGAAGTTTTCACTTAAAAAAGTACCATAATAGAACTCTACTGAAACAATAATTACAATTAGATTATAATTTAGACTTGTCTTTGCGATTTAATTGGATGCAGTGAACTGCAAGTAATCGTGTATCACACGGCCGAAACATCTGGATTCAATCCAGATATTTCGGTGAGAAATATGTAATATGTTTTTTTCAAAATTTAAATCCATATTATTTACGAATAAAACATAATACAAAACGTAACGCTTTTAAGTTAACGCTTGTATAAATTTCACTCCTCATAAAATTTCCATATCGGGGTCTGGGGTGGCCTTACATGAAAATCGATTCTTAAGGACTAAACTCCAAAAAGATCAGTAGATCGTGTCGTATACAAATAATGTTTCCTATACCTGAGTAATTACGCCCAACGCGATGGAATACGGCAAATAGTTGAAGACCCAAGGGTAGAAGTGTGTGACGAATCCTTCATAGGTCTCCAGTTTAGAGAAACAAGCTGAGGCACCCGCGAATGCTGCCAGTAGAGACAGGATGTGTTCAACTGTAATAAACACAATCGTCATGGTCACAACAATCAAAAGATGACCACAGGACATAGTTATACTAGGCAGGCACAGAGCTATTTAGCGGGCGGGGAAGCGGCAAGTAACACAAACATGCTCTTTAGCAGCTGAATTGTGGTTCACATGGATACCATAAGCTGCACAAATATGCTGTTTAGTAGAATTATAGCCGGCTATACAGCTGTTATGGTGCCGATTTGGGCACAAATTAAACAGCCTTAAGTTCACATTAGTATATTTAACAGCATTACAAGAGAATTATAATACAGTTATAAAAGAGTAACTAGGCATTTCAAGAGCAGTATTAGAGCTTGATATGAGGGTACGAGTTACCTGTTATACATACTAGTGAGGTATGTGGCCTCTGCTCAAAAACATTTAGTTCACAAATGCAATTTAATATATTAATTCGAAATTTCATAATAATGGTGGGCGCTTCGTAGTGTATTATAATCTCTGTATTGTAGTCTGTGAACTTTTTTTGGGTAAGTAAGGAAATGTTTTTTTACTATAATTCCCTATAACTTCTAAAATAAGAGAATGATAAAACTAAAAAAAATATATCATGTACACTTTCACCGAAAATTGGTTTGAACGAGATCTAGTAAGTAGTTTCTTTTTAATACGTCATAAATCGTAAACCGCAATTTACCTGTAACGAACTACAAGAACTTTTATATTATGTTACTTGCTGCGGAACCCTTCATGGGCGAGTCCGACTCGCACTTGTTTTTTTTTTCTCTCGAGGAAACTACAAATAATCGTATTTCTAAAGTCTAGAGTGAATCCTTAAATATCTTACATATTAATTGCATAACGAAAGTTGAAACGAAAGGTTAAGTTATAACTGTGCAGCATGGGATCAAACGATTGCAATTATTTCGCAAAATCCTCGGTACACTCATACAGGACCGGTCCTGCGCTGTTTAAATTCATTCAGTAAAATGTTCTCGATAACAAACGACTTTAGGTTCAATTAATACAAGAAAATGATCAGTTCTCTTTGAGCGGTTATTGGATATAGTTTTCGTAATTCCAGTTCAGTTTCTTTCAATGATGCGAACCCTAATAATTAACCAATTAACTATTATGAAATACCAGATGAGTCCTCAAGAGCAGAGAGGCGCTAGCTCGAACACGCGACGTAGGTAAACGTAACGGGAACAATTTTTTTATCGAAAATAAAACTATCCTACGTTACGTTGAACGTGAATGAAGTGTGTGAATAGAACTCGAATGAATATTGTTGTTAAGTAAATGAAGAGATCCGTAGGAGAACCAAGGTAACCGACATAACCCGAAAAATTGCCAAACTTAAGTGGCAGTGGGTAGGGTTGCTCGCAAACAGATGGCGGATGGGGCCGAAAGGTTCTGGAGTGGCGAGCGCGTACCGGAAGACGTAGCGTTGGAGGGCCAATGACCGGGTGCAGGCCGCAGGAATCCGCTGGATACGAGAAGCACAGAAGCGGTCGAAGTGGCGATGCTTGGGGGAGTTCTATGTCCAGAAATGTACATCTATGTTCTATGTTAGAGGTTTAGGTTTCCGCTCTTAGTCCGTCAGGTGGACCATTGTGGCCATTTGATGGTTATTTCAACTAGCCCACCTAGGGAGGTGGGCTATAAGATGATTAAGTCTCCTGGTCTGTTCAGAACGTCTGTGTAGGATTTGGGTGACCCGAGGGTCTAATGGACGTCTTTCGGCTGAAATGATAATGATGATGATGAGGTTACAGTACGACACAACTTGGAATTCAATTTTACGAATGTATTCGGTTGTATGACTTTACAAGTTATTGCGTTTTCGTAAAGATCATTTTCACCAAATGCAGTAATAAAGATTGTTGAATTTGAAGGCGCACTCAGTTGTTGATGATCGGTTTTACGAATTTTGCCGATGCTACATGTTAGTTGTTTCATACTGTACAGACGAAACGACTAACTGTAAAGACAAAATTGAACCTTATCCTATAGTACTAAAGTTGAAAATCAATTAAAGTTTGACAGATTGTAGTAACTTAATGTGCTGGCGGATGTACGTTACTTTTATTCCGCTCGCTAAAATCAAAAATATCACTCACATAAAGCCAGCATCAGAACCACACCACAAGTAATATTACACTTCCTAGTCAGACTGCAGTCAAAGTTGGGGTCCCTGTCCTCAGCCTTAGCAATATGCTGGACCAGCTGAGGCCAGCGTCGGGCCACTTGGAAGAACATCGACATCGTCACGCACGTCGTCACGTAGAAAATTACTGTGGCTGAAAAATAAAAAAGTATAACAGACGTAAGTATTAAGCCCGACTCCCACCGTCCGCCATATCGCGCACGCGCACCAGCCCGCACGAGGACGCACCGCCACGCACGCGTCTTGCGCTACCACGCACGTTAGGTTTCCCACGGTGCGTCGTGCGGGCTGGTGCGCATGCGTCCGCGATATGGCGCACGGTGGGAGTCGGGCTTTAGAGGACACTATCCAAGTATTTCTTTACAAAAAAGTTCGCCGTAGTGAGCTGGTTAAAGAATTTGTTATAAGAAGGCATGGATAAAGGCTCGCGCAGACTAACGCGCCTTGTCGTGCGACGCGACGCTGGTAATTGTTCTAACGTGAAGTTTTCTTGGAAATTGTTTTGTTAGAGTCGCGTCGCGCTGTCGCGTCGCGCCAGTCTGCACGACGCTTTAAGTGACATTCTATTAGCGATAACGATGATGGCAATGTCATAAATTATGGGACAGACTTATGCAACCGAAAAGATGAGGGTTTTCATGAAAATTTGTGCCACCAGTTGGCGCCAGTTTGGCAAGAGGCCTTCTATTTCGACAATGAATATCGATGAATATAAAATATTTGATGACGTTCATAATTCTTTTCATTCATTCGTTCATCGCTTTTGACAGGTGCCCGGACCTGACGTCTCAGTGCTGCCAAAAAACCCTAATTCATTTGAAAGATATTGCCACTTGTCTAGGCTTGAACAATTTGACAGTAGAGTAATGAACGGTTTTTTTACGTTCCAAGTTATACCTGCGTTGATAACAACTACAGTTTCCAAGCAACATCGAAGTAAGGCGCGAAGCATCAATCTATGCGCCTCTTCAGGCCTCAACTTTATACGAAAGTTTCATTAAAGAAGAGAAGAAAACTGCGTTTATTGGCACTAATAAAAATTAATAAAAACAAAATAAACACTTTTCTTTTTATGAAGTTTTTTTATGCAGCTTTTACCCGCGGCTTTGCCCGCGTGGATGTCGGAAATAATCCCACGTCCACGTATGCTTTATATCCCAACCCAAGTCATGGTGTATCCGTGTGTCACATCTGAATCCATTCAGCCGATAAGGCATGAAAAGGTAACAGACTGAGTTACTTTCGAATTTATAATAATATAGTATGGATGTTGGTTTTACTTACAAGTGGCAGTGAGGGAAACATGGGACTTGGCCACTTTGTTGATGCAGAGCACCGCCATGAACATCTGACCGATGAGCGACAGTAGCGCGTATACACACTTCCATGAAGTCTTCACAAACCTGGAACCAGGACATTATGAAATTAAATAGATCAAGATTATCGTTATTTTTTAATGCTTATATTTTAACGCATTGATGGACACTTAACGCCCCCAGGCATATTAAAAAGAATGAATTCTATTGTGGCTCGTTCAGTGCCCTTAAACCTATTAATTATTATGGTGTACATTATGATCAAAATACGCCATTATCCTGTCAACAAATATTTCACAGTTTCCATATTTATATGTATATCGGTAATTTCCATGTTTATAAACATGCTGACCAATTTTCCAACCAACATAATTTGTGTTTAGGTTTGGGCAACTCAAAACTTCAACAAAGTTTGCAGTAATCATTAAGAACGTTCATTCTAAAAGTTGGCAACGTCGCAAATAACTGTCTAATAAATACCTGTTTTGATTAATTTGACAATATTACTGTATGAAAATATGAAATTTCGCTAACTAGTAAACTTGATGTTGTAACCGTTTTAGGTAAAAAAAAGTCATTTGGAAAGTTTCCAAATACTTTTTTTCATCTAAAACTTTTTCGGTGTTATGGTATTAATTATTACATTTCATAATAAAAAAAATGATAGCCATATTTCATATTTCCATACAGTAATATTGCCAAATTCATCGAAACAGCGAAATATTTGACAGCTGTTTGCGACGTTGCCCACTTCAACAGAATAATCGATCTTAACTCTTCAACTTCAGCTTGACCATCGGTCTGCAAGTTGTATGTCGTAAGTTCACTCAATGCTCTACTCAAACATGTAGGTACCTATTCTGTATCCTTAAAACAAGGTCAAATCTTACTTGACATTACTGGCGACGTTGGTGAACACACCAACAAAGGGTAGCAGGGAGAAGACCTGGCCAATGATGAGGGTTGCTCTCAGTGCCTCTGAGAAGGTTGTGATGCTCTTCTGAGACTTGGGCTTAGCCACGTCCACTTTGTTCTCTGAAAGAAGAAAATACTTATGTTTTTATACTTTTTTCGGATTAGACTTGAAACTGTAAAAGGAGGGTGTGCCAGGTGTACCTAGTACACCCACAATTCCGCGAAGTTTATTATCCCAAAAAAATCGTTAAAACCAGGCGTATTGTGTTATAATTATTACACCTAAGAAGATAAACTACTGTATCTATTAGTGGAGATATACCTAATATTATATTTACCAAAAATAACGGAATAGGGTCTGTGGGTCGTCTTAAGAGGGCTTCTCCTAAATGTTGGCAAGGTCGCAAATAGCTGTCAATTATTTACCTGTTTTGATTAATTTGGCAATAATACTGTATGGAAATATGAAATGTGGCTAACTAGTGAACTAGAATATTAATAATGAATTCCAATAATTAATATCGTAACACCGAATGTTTAGTTTTAGATGTCAAAAAAGAATTTGGAAACTTTCCAAATGCCTTTTTTACACTTATACAATAAAATTACAATATAATTATTAATATTCTAGTTCGCTAGTTAGCTATATTTTATATTTCCATAGAGTAATATTGCCAAATTAATCAAAACAGCGAAATATTTGACATCTATTTTTGCGTCGTTGCCCACCTTCAGATTAAACGCCCTTAAGAGGCCGCTTAATTGCAGTCAACGATTTTTGCAAGACATCCTCAATAAGGTAGATGAAGAAAATTAAATAGTGTGCCTGATTAACTTTTATTTTATTTATTTGCTATCTCACAACAATTTATTAACTCACAAGAATTTGATATTAATAAAGTACATCTGCTCATTAAAAGAAGAGGTGCCATGTTGTTCGCCGAAAACCGCAAAGCACACTGCTTATTGCAATAATTCAGACCATCAGTACCTAACTACCTGTTTGTCAGTATACCTTACTTGATAATCCTTACTAATATCGAAATATCTACCCACTAATGTCATAACATTTTAGCACCCATAATATATTCTCGAAACGTTATGGTAATGTTGTTACACACCCGAAGCTTATGCTTAAGGGTGGGATACATGTTTTGTTTTTGTAAACACAAGCTAAGTGTTCTGTTAGACTGTTGTCCTTGTAACTTGTTA
This sequence comes from Conistra vaccinii, assembly GCA_948150665.1. Classification (NCBI taxonomy): domain Eukaryota; kingdom Metazoa; phylum Arthropoda; class Insecta; order Lepidoptera; family Noctuidae; genus Conistra; species Conistra vaccinii. Next base: position 7,873,722 of record OX411317.1, on the reverse strand, counting down.
TTAGAAGCCGAAACTGAACGTGCTGTTTGAGATAGGGGTGGAGGGTGACACAGTGTAGCTACTATCTTACTTAATACAGTAGGTCAACCGTCAGTTTCTTTTGTACAGAGTTTCTGTGGTGCTTTAAAGACACAGCACACATATCAACTCGGAAAGGGTTCGTCACCGCATCAACTCCAGCCATTCAGTATTCTTTGTATGAAACTCTCTAATGCAACGCACACTAATCAGAATTGTAACGTAATCGCCTCGCCACGGGACAAGCTCACGAACCGCGGTGTGGTGCGTGGTCAACTTGCAGTCGTCCCCGCGCTTACGTCGATCTGTCCACGCGCTTACGTCAATCCGTACCCGAACTTACGTCTCTTCATCTACCCTTAGCCCTTTCACCCCTCCCGCTACCTGCCTTTAGCAGACTACTGCCGCGCGTGGTTAGGGCGGCCCGTAAGCGCGTCGTCGCCTAGCAGTAGCCGAGCCGACGTATTGGAGCTGCCAATTCGCTTTGGTTACGTGCTTACGTAAGGTTGACGCCTGTTTGATCGAGGAATTGATTTACAGTTAGAGCAACGAAATCTTAGTTATACCTCTTGATAAATAACTTCTCGCATTGTTCAACCTCTGCCAAAATTTTTCAGGAACATTTCTTATGGCTTGCATGAACTTATTTAGCATTTTGACGCTTTGAATTTTGAAATGACCCTGTTTTAAATGTCAAAAGGTCAAATACGTTAATCTACTGTGGAAGTACGGTATACTGTGGTGATGGCGTGTTATACAGGGTGCACGAAACTATTGATATGTTATTGGTAACGTGTCAGTTATTGTTAAATAAACTTGTTGTTTCAAACTTAACATTTTGTTGATTCATAGATGCCATGTCTTGATAATTTAACAATTCAAGTAGCAGTTTAACAAATTCATTTTTAATGATTCTGCAATTTATTTTTTATGATGGATGTATGATTGCTTTAGTATGAGGCATACATTAATTGTATTTATATAGTGGCCGTCCTAAAAGATGAGGTAACGATTACGAAGCAACAGTTTTTCTTAAACAGAATTTCAGATTTATGACTCTGAGGTACCTACTCTTATTGTCACCGAAATGGTAGATTACATAACAGCAATAGATAGTTAAGAATCTACCTCTGCTAGCTTTATCCTGGGCATGCATTCGTAGATCTTTGAAAGTATTTATAGTCAGACGCCCAAGAGTCTGACAAACAATCTTACCATACTGAGTATCGTGTTACCCAGTAACTGGGTTGTGTAGGTCAGATAGGGAGTCACCCCATGTACAATACTGGTATTCAGGTGATCCCAACATATTTTAGGAACAGTCCAATGAAACTCAAACAAAAAAATGCCTACATTGTATTGCACCATTTCAAATGTAGGCACTTATGTAGACAGAAGTGACTAAAGACCTAACTGATAATCATTAGGTAAGATAACCTGTCTTTTAAAAGCCTACGCCTGGGGATTACCCAATGATTTGCAACATAACTAAACATAAAAGTCTCAGTCACCTGTAATTTACTTTTCAGTCACCTGTAATTTACTTTTCAGTCACCTGTAATTTACTTTTCAGTCACGTGTAATTTACTTTTCAGTCACCTGTAATTTACTTTTCAGTCACCTGTAATTTACTTTCAGTCACCTGTAATTTACTTTCAGTCACCTGTAATTTACTTTTCAGTCACCTGTAATTTACTTTTCAGTCACCTGTAATTTACTTTTCAGTCACCTGTAATTTACTTTTCAGTCACCTGTAATTAACTTTTCAGCTTACCCATAACCGTTAAGCTGAAACACACCATGCTGCTGCGAATGAATCAGGTATTAGTCCTTCCTCAGACAAACCGTTTTGTAAAGTATGTTTCCAACCCACCACTCGTAGCCAGCTGGCCAAGACATAATAATATATTTAATACTAGCTTCTGTCCGCGAGTTTGTCTGCATGAAATTTCGTCCCCCGACCCACCGCGTCGCATCCCATCGCCCGCCCGCGCTCTGACTGCGTTTTCGCTTAGCTTTCTTTCAGACTTTTGTCGTAGCGTGATGTTACCTTTAACCTTCCTCAAGAATTGAGCTATTCAATGCTAAAAGATTTTTTGATAGTTCCGGAGATTACCGCCTACTTACAACTTTACAAACAAACATACAAACAAGCAAACATTGTTAGTATATTAATATAGATTTATAGGTAGCTTTTATTTTATTTAAAGCTTCAGATAAGACTCAATATTTCTAGATTTATTGATAACGTCAAAGGTACAAAATGTCACATGAAAAAAACTGTAGACTTAGGCCATACAATGCCTAGTCATCATCATCACATCTGCTGGACATAAGCACCGCCACTTCGAACGGTTCTGTGCTTTTCGCATCCAGCGGCCTTTACCAGGTCATCGGTCCGCCTTTCCACACTACGTCTTCCGGTACGCGGTCGCCACTGCAGAATCTTTCGGCCCCATCGGTCATTTGTTCTACGGCCTAGTAGATTGCAGAAAATTCAAGAGTCTAGAACCGATGGCCTAGAGCCTAGACGACATAGGCAATTTACCGCTTATATACGAATTGAACAGACGTTTTTCACAAAGATAGTTTTGTTTTTTATAAAAATAAAATGGTACTTACTTTTAACGGGTATCCAAAAGGTCATGTTCCTCCTGAAACTCGTTTGCCCCATGTTGGCTACCTTTAGTGTGGAAGGATACACGTGTTTCTGAATACTTTTATTTGCTGCTATCATTGTACTAGTGACTAATGGACTGCTTGTTTACCAGTGTCGTGACAACGCATTAGGGGTCCTCACGATATTTGAAATGTTGTGGTTTTCTGGTTCGATTTTAACAGTTCAATAATGTGTTTTGAACTTTATTTCAAAGATATTGTAGAACATTATTTAATTCGAGTAAATAAAAGTTAAATTGTACTTGTCAATAATGATAATATTAATAATAATAAATTAAGACACTTTGACAACCAATTAAATGACTCATCAAAAGGACCATGACCGATTTTGTATGGACCCCGTCCCCCCCCTCCAACAGCCATGTGATACATGCCAATATGTTTATAAGGATCCAGAAAAAGACTTATTGTCTTGTTCAATTGCAAAATCAATGGGATTTTTTTGTAATAACAAAAAACATTTTGGTTGGCTAACCTAACCTAACCTAACCTTACCCATCCTTACCTAACCTAACCTTTTTTTTTTTTTTTTTTTCTCGGGGTGGAAATCCTCATGCATGTCCTCCGCCCTGGGGTGGGCGAAGGGGTCTGTCAGACTCTTACTGACTAAAACCACCCCGGTGTTCCCTCGCACACTTGCGTCGGGGGGCTGCGGGAGCAAATTGCGACTTCCGCTGCCCCGGACTGGTGACGGCCCGCACTCTGCGGGTCCCGTCCCGTAGGGGGAGTGAGGTGTGCAAACTCCCCCCGTTACGTCTTAGAGTGGCGCGCGTGGAACACTACGCGCCGCCATCTCGGGTCCTGTGTGATGGGGGGCGACGGATGTCCCCGAATCCGTCGCCCCTGGACCCATTTAGGGGGGCTGGAAGAGGGCGTTATCCGCCCTCCGCCGACGCCCGGTGCGCCTGCTGCGGGCCGGGTGAGTGGACGAGATCTCCCTCTCCCTTTCCGCAGCCTCCTTCTGCGAGATGACTGTCTCGCAGAAGGAAACCACCGCGTCCCACGACTCGGCACTCCCGACCATCGAACGAACGACGGCCGGCAGTGACAAGTCGGCTCCAACTTCTGAAACGAGGGCACGGCGCGGCTCCTCCCACGCGGCACACTCTGCCAATGTATGCCGCGCCGTGTCCTCCCGACAATGGACGCAGTGGTGACACCGAGCGTCCGGCTCCCTGTTTATGCGACACAGGTACTTCCCGAAGCAGCCATGCCCCGAGAGCACCTGCGTCACCCGAAACGACAGGGAGCCGTGCCTCCTCCCGAGCCAGTCGTCGAGCACCGGCCGGACCGCCTCGATGGTGACGAGGCCGGCGGTGGGGCGTGAAAGCCTTTCCCGCCATTCCGCCACCAGGACCTCGCGAAGCTGAGACCGACGCAGCTCCATGTGTCGCTGCATCGGTCGCTCGCCCCGCGCTGTGGCTTCCTCGCGCCACCGATGAAGTGACGCGAGCACCTTCGCCTCCAGGTCCCAGGGCGGGGATCCGGCCAGTGCACAAGCCGCCTCGTAGGAGATCGTGCGATACCCCCTGATGACTCTGACGGCCATCGCTCTCTGCGGCTTACGCAATACAGCGATGCTACCGGCCGTCAGGTCAGCCGCCCAGATCGGGGCCCCGTAAAGGGCCATCGACCGCACGATCCCCACGTAGAGCCGCCTACAAGCGGCGCTCGGGCCCCCCAGATTGGGAAGCAGCGTTGACAGCGCCCCAGCAGCACCCAGCAACTTGGGTGCCAACCGTCGGAAGTGGGGCCCGAAGTCCCACCGGCTGTCGAGCACCAATCCTAGGTACTTCATGGTAGACTCGACAGCGATCCGAGTCCCCCCGACCACGATATGTGAGCCGGGTGGCGGCGCCCGCCGGGGGCCATGAAACACCATGGCCTCCGACTTACTAAGGGCCACCTCCAGGCCTAGGCGACGTATGCGGCTCACCACCTGTGAGACCGCAGCCGTCGCGCGCAACGCTGCCTCCCTGTGCGAGCTCCCCCGGGCAGTGACCAGCGTGTCATCCGCATAACACGTCAGGTCTACCCCCGGGCCGAGCTCGCCCCTCAGCACCCAGTCGTACCCGATGTTCCACAGGAGCGGGCCTACAACCGAACCCTGCGGAACACCGCACGACATGCGGCGCTGGTTTCCACCATCACGTCCCATGTAGGTGACACACCTCTCTGACAAATAAGCCCCAACGATGTGGCGGAGGTAGGGAGGCACCCCATGATACCGCAGTGCCTCCCGAATACAACTCCAGGGCAGGGTGTTGAAGGCGTTGGAGATGTCCAAGGACACCGCCAACATCACCCCGCCCCGGGACACCGCTTCCTCCGCCAGGACTTTAACCCGCGACACAGCGTGGATCGTAGAGCGCCCATGCCGAAACCCGAACTGGCTGTCGTCCAGGTCCGGCCCCTCTCTGCACAAGTGGCCGACGAGGCGGGCTGCGATTATCCGCTCGAACAGCTTGCCCACCTCGTCAAGCAGCACTATGGGCCGGTACGCGGATGGTGAGTCCGCAGGGCGCCCCGCCTTCCTGAGCAGGACCAGACGACCAGACTTCCACAGAGTGGGAAACTGGCCCTGCTCTAGGCACGCCGTGTAGAGTCCTCTCAGTTGGGGCTCAAGCTCCTTCAGAGCGAGGGCTAACACGCAGCCGTGGATCCCGTCGGGCCCCGGAGCCACGTTCTTGGCCCGGAGCCGCATCACGGCTGCCCTCATCTCTGCCTGTGTCACCTCTGGGACGCTGATGGCGTTCTCCTCCTCTGTAGGCTCTGCGGCTGTGGGCAAAACCATCGGCGGCGGAGTATGCTCCGCTGTTGCCGGGAAGAGGGCTGCGACCACCTCCTCCAGCAGCTCGGGTTGGAGACTCTCGGTAAGTGGGGGTGCCGCGGCTCGAAGTTTCCCTCGCACCGCGCGATAAGGGCGCCCCCACGGATCCCCATCTAGAGTCTCCAACATCTCCTCCCTGGCTCGCGTCCTCGACTCGCCGATGGCCAGCCACAGAGCCTCCTTAGCCGCGCGGTACACCTCATACAGCGCGGCTTCTTCGTCAGGATCCCGGCGACGTCTCCTCCGGTATCGGGTGTACGGGCGTCTAACCGCCACGCACGCGACGCGCAGCTGCGCGATCTCGGCGGTCCACCAGTACACCTGGCGCCTAGCGGACTGTGCGTGGACCCGGGGCATAGACGCGTCGGAAATTTGCGTCATCGCCCCGCGGAACCACAGCGCCTCCTGCTCGACGTCGACGGGTCCGTTCATTGCCGACTCCCGGACCCAGGCCTGGACAATGGCGGCCTCCTCGAGAAGCTCCCTGTCGATGCGCTTACGCGCCCAGCGCGGACCGTCCGTTCGCGGGGCCGGTGGACCGCGGCCGCCGGCGGTCTGGGCGGAGACGTCGAAGCGGATGTATCGGTGATCCGACAACGTCTCCACCTCCACGGCGACACGCCAGTCGCGGACACGGCTCGCGACAGCGGGGCTAGCGAACGAGACGTCCACTATAGACCCGCCCCGCTGCCGCACGCACGTGTGAACCGAGCCCCGGTTTAGAACGGTCAAGCCAGTCGTGACCGCCCACTCCTCCAGCACCTCGCCCCTAGCATCGGTCACAGGGGATCCCCACGCCACAGACTTGGCGTTGAGATCCCCCAGCAACAGCACCGGGCGAGGGTGTAGTCGGCCCACGACGGCACCCAACTCGACAAGGAACCTCTCGAAGTCGGCGAGACTCTTGTTGGGCGAAAAGTACGCCCCAACCGTGCCAATGCCGTCCGCGAGGGCGCTGCGTAAGCAATTTAACAGAGCTAAAAACACTAGACTCCCTGACGACTGGGAGGCGTACAAAGAGACCCAATATACATACAAAAAGCAGATCAGAACCGCCAGGAGGACAGCATGGCGTAAATTCTGCGAATCCATCGAGACAAACAATGAAGCCGCAAGGGTAAGGAAGATCCTATCAACCGACCAGGACCGAACTCTTGGCGCGCTAAAGAAACCCGATAACTCATACACATTAACTGACCATGAAACCAGTAAGGTCCTTCTCGAAACTCACTTCCCAGACTGTAGAGTCCTAGAGGACAGAACCTGGGATGCTGTACCAGAATGGACCCCAACGGATCAAGACTGGTCTAGAGCCCGCACCATAGTAACAGAAGACCGAGTAAGGTGGGCTATCAACACCTTTCAGCCATACAAGTCGGCAGGGCTGGATGGCATCTTCCCAGCCCTACTGCAGTGGGGGGTAGATTATCTAACACCATGGCTGGTGGAGATCTACCGATCCTGCATAGCACTTAGACACATACCTCTCGCATGGCGCGAGGTGAAAGTCATCTTCATACCCAAACCCGGCAAGACCGATTATACGCAACCAAAGGCCTATAGGCCCATCAGCCTTACATCTTTCCTTCTGAAAACCCTCGAGAGACTCTGTGATAGGCACATCCGAGACGGACCTCTCCGGGCAAAACCACTTCACAAACAACAGCATGCGTACTCCACAGGCAAGTCAACAGAATCAGCGCTGCACAGCGTGGTTTCTAAGATTGAATGCGCAGTGGACCACAAATGCTCAGCACTGGCCGTCTTCATTGACATTGAGGGCGCCTTTGACAAAACTACGTTCAGTAGCATAAACACGGCCCTAGACAGACACAACATAGACTCGACCCTGAGTGGCTGGATCACCAACATGCTCAAACTTAGAGCTGTACGAGTTACAGTCAATGAAACTACAAGGGCCATCGTTGCTAAGGGCTGCCCGCAAGGGGGCGTCCTCTCACCGCTTCTATGGAACCTAGTAGTGGACAGCCTCATCAAAACACTAAATGATAAAGGTTATTTCACTGTAGGCTACGCCGATGACATAACCATAATAATAAACGGGACCCACGAAAACACCCTATGCAACCTCATGCGTCAAGCCCTGAAAATAGTAGAGGAATGGTGCAACAACCACCAGCTTTCAGTGAACCCCACAAAAACCGAATTGATTCTCTTCACAAAAAAGAGAAAACTGACGACGCTACAACTACCACGATTCTTTGGAACAACCCTAAGCCTCTCAACTGAAACCAAATACCTGGGCGTCTTTTTGGATAAACAATTGAACTGGGCTAAACACACGAACTATATCACCACAAAAGCCAGCATATCCCTGTGGCAGTGCAAGCGACTGCTTGGCAGGAACTGGGGGATTAGCCCCAAGGTCACCCACTGGTTATACACCACAGTTATCCGACCAATCATTACATACGGCTCACTGGTCTGGTGGCCCAGGACAGACCTGAGTACAGCTCAAAGAGAACTCGAGAAACTGCAGCGATTCGCTTGTGTGGCAATCACTAGCAGTATGAGAACTGCACCCACTGCCGCCCTACAGGCAATGCTGGGACTGCCGCCTCTGCACCTCATCGTGCGGGAGGAGGCGAGCCTGGCTGCCTTTAGGCTCCACTTATCAGGAACCCTAAGCAAAGACTCCAGAGTTAAGCACACACGCATAAGGGAAGAAGCGATCAAACGACGACCAATGATGGCATCACCCTGTGATAAAGCCCCGAAAACGCACCACTTTCAAAGGCACTACAACATAATACTCACGGAAGAACAGTGTGACTACTCAGGCCCGAAAGAGATGAGAGTATACACCGATGGATCGAAGACCAACTCCGGCACAGGAGCAGGAGTCTTCTCACACGACTTCAACATAAATATATCCAGCCCGCTGGGAATGTTCAACACCGTCTATCAGGCAGAGTGTGTGGGCATCATACAAGCGGTCCACGCCCTAAAAGCCAGGAGAGTTGCGGACACGCATATACGTATACTCTCCGATAGTGCCTCAGTTCTCCAATCCCTACAGAAAAAATGTATTACCTCAACGCTAACACTAGAATGTCACAATGAACTAGAACAATTAACGGTATCTAGCCGCAACACGGTGACACTACAATGGATAAAAGGACACAGTGGATCGCTAGGCAACGACGCAGCTGACGAACTGGCTAGACGAGGATCCAGCACGGCAGTCTGTGGACCCGAACCTATCGTTCCCATCCCCTTCAACCAAATACGCAGGTGGCTACAGGAGCTCACCCACACACAAGCGGAGACCTGGTGGAATTCGACACCAGGCTGCAGGCAGTCCAAGGAAGCTATGCCATTCTTGGATAGCAAGCTGACCAGGCGTTTATTACACCTGGACAGAAATGGCCTGCGCCTGGTGACGGGGACCATCACAGGACACTGCTCGCTAAACAAACATTTCCACACGATAGGCATAACGGACAGTCCTCTGTGCAGGGCTTGCATGGAGGCCGAGGAGACCGTCGCGCTCGTGCTCTTTGAATGCACAGGCGTCACCCAGATTAGAACAGAAACCCTCGGGTCACCCAGATCTTACACTGATGTTCTAAACAAACCAGGAGCTTTAATTAACTTCTGGAGGGAGGTGGGCTGGATGGAATAACCCCCCCAAACGGCCGCCATGGCCCACGTACAATGGTCCATTTGACGGACTAAGTGCGGAAACCAAACCCTATAACTATAACATATAACTATAACAGGGTCTTCTACGGGGGGTAGAGAGGTTCTACGTTCTACTTCCGTATCGACCTTATTGAGTTGAGTTTGGTCTACGGGTAGGAGGCTCGGGGAGCATTGCGCTTCGAGACTGTCGGCTAGGCATTCTGCTTTGTCGATGTCGTCGAAAGCGATTGATTTATCGGGGCGAACTAACGGGGGCATGGAAGCCTCTTGTTTGGACCTAAGTTTCCTCTGGAGTTCCCAGAAGGCTAAGTGATTGGGAGTGAGTTCGCTCAGAGTCTTGTCCCAATTCGCATTACGCAGCTCCTCCACGCGTGTCTTTACAGATCTCTGTAAATAGCGCATGTGGGCTTTGTTAGAGGCGCAGGGAAAGTTATCGTAGGCACGGGTGGCCGCGTTCTTCTCAGTCATCAGAGCACGCACATCGTCAGGGAGTTTAAAGCGAAGGGTATCCGTCGCTGGAACCTCCCTTGAACAGTTGTTCAAGACGGTTTGCACATGCTCCGTGAGTGAGTCGATCGCGGCCGTCGTGTCTGCGACTGAGTCAAACTGGTCTGGGATTGATTCTAATAGGGGGGACATGGGTTTCAGCTGTTCGCCTACTTTCCTCCAGTCCGTGACCCTTTTGGTAACGGGGGGTTGGTTGGGGTCGTTAGGGTGACCTGTGCGGGAAGCCATTTTAATTACTACGGGACGGTGGTCAGAGGTAAGCTCTGACGCCGTTTCAATAGAGACTAGTCTGAGATTGACGTTCTTAAGGAGCGCCACGTCTAGGACATCCGGAGTCCAGTTAGGATCATGAGGGAAGTGAGTAGGTGACATCGGACCGATGATGTCAAAGTTAAGGGAGGAGGTGAGGTCGAACAAGTGTTGACCTCTGTTATTAGTCTGAACGCTATTCCAAGAGGGATGCTTTGCATTGAGATCGCCCGCTATGATAACGGAGTCACTCATGTCTAATAGGATTTTTAAGTCGTTAGCTATAGGTTGAAAACTCTCTGAAGGAGATCGCGGTGGAATATACACCGAGACTATAGTAATCGGCTGATGGCCTGTCATGCCTAGGCGGCACATAGAGACTTCGAGTCTGGCAAGGGGGGGAGGATCCATAGGTATGCAGTACAGTTCCTTTTTGTAATAAATAAGAGTTCCGCCTTTATGGCAACGCGTCCTATCATTTCTGATAATACGGTAGTTAGCAATAGAGGGGTTTCGGTGGCTAGGTTTAAGAAATGACTCCTGGATGAGGAGTGCATCTATTTCGTGTTCGCGAAGGAATTCCGCGATCTCGTCTTTTTGACCTTTAATACCATTTGCATTGAAGATGCCTAAGTTAAGGGATCGGGGTTTAAATCTAGCGATTACGGCGTTAGACATTTTGGGGGGTCATAAAAGAGTAGAGGGCTTGCGTAATCTCACGATTTTCGCGGTAAAGGCGTTGGATGCCGGCTATGTCGCCGACTCTCCTACACGCTATAATGTTATGTACCAACTGAGTGGCACGGGGAGTGTAGAAAACCTGAAAGGTATCTGCAAGGTAATCGAAATTATGCTCGGGGCTGATCAGTGGCATGGGAGGCATGTTCACTGGCCTGGGAGCGGATCGCGGCGCTTGAGGAGCAACAGGGGCGTTACGCGGTGCTTGAGGAGCAGAAGTAGGTATGGATTGCGGTGCTTGAGGAGCAGTCGCGGGTTTCGCGGGTGGTGCGGTAGGGGGAGGGGGGGGAACGCGATTTCGGGGGTCCATAAGGCCGTAAAGGGGGGTGTTAGGGGGGGGGGAGCTGGAGAGGCCAGCGTAGGGAAGGCCTTATGATGGTTAAGTTGATGCCAGGGACTAGGTCTCTGAGGACTTAGTCGCTCTGGCATTTGGTTGGACGGGAATGGGATGAAGTCCCTTTGTTTAGCCTGGCGAGCATCGAGCCGCTTGGCTGTTTTTAATGAAGTGGCCTTAGGGGCCTTAGAGCAACCGCGGTAATTAGCCGTGTGGCCTTCTTGTCCACAAAGCACGCAGCTAGGTGGACTCAGGCAAAGGTTACGGTCCTTCGGGCGGGTGCACTCAGAAGTGCCATGGTCACCCAGGCACTTTACGCACCTGGGTTTCGCATGGCAGTTCTTCTGAGAGTGCCCGTATAACTGGCAACGATGACATTGCCCTATAGTACTATTTTTCCAGGGTTTCTCTATGGAGAAACCTACTAGACTACAGATTACCTTAACATTGAATATGGGGTGATGCCCCTCGTAAGGGGAGCATATGACAAGAACCATGTCATATGCTTCCCTTCCGCGCGAGCGGTGCATCCGATGCACTTCATCCACGGGGATGTTTTGAGCCCTAAGATCGGCAAGGATTTCGGCGGACGGAATCTCTTTCGGGATTCGTTTAATGACTACGCGAGCCTGCTTGTCTTCTGGGAGACAGAAAGAGTGGTATGACACTTTTCTGTCTTTCAGAAGATTAGTCTTAGATTAGTTTCCTATAGTCTGACGAGGTCGGAACCTAAAATTGGGGCCTAAAGCCGCGTCCTATTTAAAAGCGATCATCGCGCAAATACGCGATCGGTCGTGTATTCGCGCAAACGTCACTTTTTGTTCGGAAAACTGGAAAGCGCCCTCTGTCGTCGCAACCGCGTTCACCGAAAAGTTCTAACGATCGTAAATGTGTGTGTGTGTCATAGTGTCACCTACAATTTCTAAGTACTTTAAGTGTGCGTGTTAGCCCTATAAGTTATGCCCCCCGCCCTATAGAGTCGACAGTGGATTATTATCGGCTCAGCTCCAAATTAGTATTGTTTATTTTGTATCAAATAGTAAAGGTGCTTACTATGTAATTTATTCTTGAGTACAGTTTCGAGTTTGGTTAACAATCAAATTAGAAGTTCGTTTGGAAGTGATTGATTGGAATCGTATTTAATTTCGGTATTTATTGTTGGAATTGAGAGTGATTGGGTAATATTGATGTAAATACTTGGAATCATAGTAACAAATCAAGTATCTTGACTTGGCTCGCGAGGTTGTCGACATGTGAGATGTGGACTCTTAGATCATTGTGCCGATATCGTCGTATCAGCCAATGGCTTAATTGCCAAGAGCCTCGACCAACACTTTAGGAGAGTCGCTTTGGGCAGCTGGATTAAAGGCTTGAATCAGAAAGCAGTACTCCTGGACACGGCTCGTATGGTTAGGAGGTTCCTCTCTCTGGAGCCCTGACCGCCGGTAACTTGGACCTTGTTTCCGATACCAGTGGGCTACTATTTTACAGCGTAAATAGTGAAATAAAGGAGATATGTAATTCTTGATAAAACAACGTTCGAATAATACACAATGACAGGTTGGAAAGTGTTAGCTAGGCGGAGTGTGATCATTGATCATCATAATAACGCTTTTAGAATGCTGTTGGGGCTGCCATGATGCTGCAGTGCGTCTGGTATGTTTGCCTGGTATGTTTTCTAAGGCGCGTACGGATGGCTTTCAAGACATTATGCGCAAGAAAGCAAACTCCTTGCTGCACCATCTACGAAGTAGCAGCAACAGCACATTATATGCTGTTGCTGCCGTTTTGACTGTCCTTTCTGAAATCAGTGGATAAGAACAGTTAATTTTAATCGTCAATCTTCAATCTTCCTAGCCTTTTTCCCAACTATCTTGGGGTCGGCTTCTAGTCTAACCGGATGCCGCTGAATACCAGTATTTTACATGGAGCGACTGCCTATCTGACCTCCACAACCCAGTAACTGGGTAATACGGTACCCCTTGGTAAGACTGGTGTCAGACTTTCGGGTTTCTGACGACTCGTAACGACTGTCAAAGATCCACAAATGACAGCCGGGACCAACGGCTTAACGTGCTTTCCGAGGCACGGAGGAGTCTCGGTATGTAAAGATGGTCACCCATCCACTGACCAATCCCGGCAAGCGTAGCTTAACCTTATGGATCGACCCGTGCGGCTTGTTATTACTTAGCCACGAGCTAATTTTAATCGTAATGGTGACGAACTGGGAATAAAGTCCAAAGAAAATTACACGGTGCAATTTTATTGCCTGTTGTATACCATAAGTTGAAGCAACAATAAAAATTTGCACTCTCTAAACAGTGCTTAGATGATGCAAGTTATTCGTTGCTACAATTTTGTTGTGTGCCACAGGCAAGAAACTTGCATCATGTAAATGGGGCTTTACTTAACAAGCTCAGTTAGAAGAGATTAAGTATAGTATGAAACTATCTAAAAGGGCCAGGGTTACAGGATTTCTTTTAACAGGGACTTTTAAACCACTAATCTCATTCAGATGGTATTCGTGCTCGACTCCTCGCGTTGAGGATTATTGCAGACTCCTGTACTATGTTCAGACTTAACTGTAATATGTAAGTATTCTGAAATATTGGGATTAGTTGCAGTTTTTTTAAGACCCTCGTGTTGATAGTGGTTTCATCTTCGTAGTAAAACTGAACATTTTGAGGCTACAACGCCTTACAAGATGCCAACCTCATGTCAATATTTTGTGTTATAGATTAATGTGGAATTTATGACGTCAAGTCTTTCATTCCACAGGGTCCCCTTTTTCCAAACTGGAAACCAAGTAGTATCGAGAATACTGTCAGTATTATCAAGAATACTGACAGTATTATCGAGAATACTGACAGTATTATCGAGAATACTGACAGTATTATCGAGAATACTGACAGTAGATAATACTGTCAGTATTCTCGATAATGTTCTTGATAATGTTTAATAATCAGCCTATTAATGTTCCCACTGCTGGGACACAGGCTTTCTCTCTGTGAGAGGCAGTGGGATATAATCTACCACGCGGCTCCAGTGTGGGTTGGTAGATGTTACATGTCTTCGAATTTTTGGTTCTGAGACATACCGGTTTCCTCACGATGTTTTCCTTCACCGTTTTGAAAGCACCGGTGATGATATTATTTACACAAAGTAAAGCGCCGGCTTGGGTTCGAACCCACGACCTACAACTCGTAAGTCGGGGCTGTTACCACTGGGCTACCACTGCTCTCATTATGCTTGGTAGAAGAAATATGCATTATTTTTATTTGGGCTCGCGGTTGGCGCAGTTGGTTGGTACGAGTATCTCACCCTCGTAATGTGGACGATAGATAACGCTTATCTACCTAAAAGTAATCTATTCACTCTATGCTAAAAGACTCCCAAGTTGTAACTAGCTATCGAGATAAGGAGCGTGATGGTAATGCACGGTCCAGCTAGAACCGAACTAAACTACCGTGTGTTATATTCTTTAAATACCGTTTTCTCGATCGATATTGCATTTAGACACATTTAATTTAAAAATCTTTATTAAGGGCTTTCAATTTACAGTTTTTCCTTCACCAAACGATACTAACTGTGCTCAAGAGATAAATGGTTAAAGCAAGTCATCAGCGGCAGCTGCCTGCCCGATCGCCGCCGCCAGATCGGCGAGTGATGGCGATTCTGTTTCAGAATACGTTCGTAGTGACCTGCGTACACACAGAAGCTGTTCATTTTTTTTCATTTTGAAGTCATTAGGTACTGGATCCTTAACCAGGGTGTGAACTACACGCTCAAGCGACGCGCGTCTTGCGACAGCGACACCGGAGAAACAAATGAAAAAAGTGGTTTAGAGCACGTCACGTCACCACGACGTGACTTGTGGAGCCACGGTGTGGCGCGTGACTCCGTATCAAAGTTGCGACAAACAAAAGCGCGACAAATGCTGGAGCGACAGTACGTTAGGTCGACCATCAGCGGTACGACAGAACATCAGCTCGACGAACGTTAGCGCGACAGATTGTTTTCACGACAAACGATGGCACGACGAAACTTTTGATCGACGAACGTTATTGCGACCGATTGTTTTCACGACTATCGATGGGACGACGAAACTTTTGATCGACGAATAATAGCGCGACACAACTTTTACTCGACAAACTAAAGCACGACAAACATTTCTATAATATTTCGTTGCTAATAGCAGATAAGAAAAAAAAATTTAAGTTTTAGGTTCTTTAATACATGGTTTTCGCTTACCTTGCTCGTAACTGCACTCGCGCACTGCAGTCATTTAACATTGACAATAAAGAATATTGCCAATAAAAACATTAAAAACGAAAGTACTTAGTACTTCACATTTTTTTGTTATCTGCTATTAGCAACAAAATATTATAGAAATGTTTGTCGTGCTTTAGTTTGTCGAGCGAAAATTGTGTCGCGCTATTGTTCGTCGATCAAAAGTTTCGTCGTCCCATCGATAGTCGTGAAAACAATCGGTCGCAATAACGTTCGTCGATCAAAAGTTTCGTCGTGCCATCGTTTGTCGTGAAAACAATCTGTCGCGCTAACGTTCGTCGAGCTGATGTTCTGTCGCACCGCTGATGGTCGACCTAACGTACTGTCGCTCCAGCATTTGTCGCGCTTTTGTTTGTCGCAACTTTGATACGGAGTCGTGGCGCGTCTAGTGTTTACTCCCGCGACGGAAACAAGTGACGAGTGATTTGACGCACGCAGGAGTGAATCAAATGTCCCCCGTACTAAGGTCCCCGTCAAAAGCTATAAACTTTGTAAATAAAAACCTCCTACTAAGTTACGTAGCGAAACAAATAATCTCAAATTCAATCAACTCAAAGTAACATACGTGTAATACGAAACGAACTAACGAGCAATTTCACTTGGTCAGGTTATATTTTAGCGATATAAATCGCTGTCGTCTAATGTTTTGTGGTAGCGGAACTCAGGCGCGTTCCTGTGCTTTATATCGTTAATTGATTGAATTTGTGATTATTTGTTGTTGATTGAATTGTCGCTACGCAATTTAGAAGAAGTGTTTTGTTTATAAAATTTATAGCTTCTCCTAACGGGGACTTTAGCTAACAGCATGGCGGTCTCGACTTCAGAGTGGGTACAAGTTGTTATCGCCACAGACGGGTCGTGGCATTGCACGAAGTCGCGCACGCCTGTCGCTTGATGCAAGTCGCATGTCGCATGTCGAATCAGCCGAGGTCATGAACGAGGCCTAAGGGCTATTACGCACTGTCGATTTGGTCGCCGGCGACCGGCAGTTGCCTGTGCGTCGCCACTGCGCGGCGAGTCGCCGAGTCGCCCGGGCAACCGGTGACTAGTGCGTAAACACCTATTTAAACTATACAATATTACAGTCGTCGACAACTGAGTCGCCGGCGACTAGTCGACAGTGCGTAATAGCCCGTAAGGGAAACCATGGCTTTCGCAGTGGCGTAGTTACATAATACGTGCAAATGCAAGTGGACTTATTTTAGAACCTATTCTATAAAGCTTTCATTGGTTTTTGAGGTTCAAGATCTAGAAACCAATGTTCAAACTTCAATAGCTGGGATAGCTGTAATATGGGCATATAAGCCAACGTTCACAGAGTAGTAAGAAACTTGTTGGAGCTAGCGTTTTAGGATTCAATTTATTAGGTAAGTTGCAGTAACACCGCCGTCAATTGGCTTCCAAAACCGTTTTGCGAAGATTGTTACTCTCAAGCAAGCCGCTCCTCCTGATCACAACCTAAGATTCATTAAACTAACATCTAGCATATCAACTATTTCTTAGAATTATAGATGGCTGAAAAACACTATGTTATTTCGTTGATCTGTGGATGGAAAAATGAGTTACTTTTCTGCTGAATTTTTCACAAAACGGGGTGGTATTTTTTCTAATATCGGGCCTTATAATAATCGGGTCAAAAACGTATAAACTATATTATATAGTTATGAGAGCATATAATTATGTGATTCATCCACAATATGCTAAATATCCCATAAAAGGAAAAAAACTATCTCTACGAGACTGCGAAATAAAAACCAGAGATATTCCAACTTTCTTTATAAAATCAATTTTATAACCAAAAAGGTAACTTTCTGAAGCTACTCTTTTCAGTTATCGTTGACCGATAATCATCATGTTTCGTTGTTGATCTGCAAATGGAATAAGAATTACATATCTGCTGACCTTATCTGATGAAGACAAAGATTAAGACAGTAAAGTATCTTCATTGCTCGCATAGCTGGCGAATATCTGCTCGCATACACTACTAAGGTCAAAAACTCGACGCACATGATGCAAGTCTCTTTGAATGCGACGCTAAACTCTCTGAATGTGATGCTCAACTCTCTTGAGAGAGTGGGACGGTAAATATTTTGTGTGCTCCTTCTACTGATTTAGCAGCATAAATATAATCGACATATCACTACTGTATTCCCGAATGGAACGTAGACGTGCTGGTGAGTGCGTCAGTGTTGCCCGCTTCTATATAGATATTCTAGTGTCTACTGTGGTTATAGTAACATTATGTGTGTGGTACCGATCCCATCCTCGTCATCTAAAGACAGCCATCTCAGTTCGTTGTGGATGTTTTCCAAGTTTTCTATATTATTCATCTTTTCCTCCCTTAGCTGCGCTTCTGACAACTGAAACCGAAAAATAATAATAAAAAAACATATATTTTACTTTGAAAGTTCGAAATATGAACCTAACACTTTTTCGCTTGAACCCGTTTTCACAAACTTACAGTTTTCATATAATCGGTTAATCGTCAATCCATGACAGTGTTGTAATGTCGGAATTTATATTAAGGAACGTGATGAGGCCATGTAAGGCCGCTTCGTAACCAAAAGCGATCGTCGCGCGAGTACGCGATCATCGCGCACTCACTTTTTGTTCGGTGAATCGAAACGCGTAGTCGCGCCGATAGAGGGCACCTTTCGGTTTTTCGAACAAAATGTGATATGAACGCCATGATCGCGTATTCACGCGACAACCGTTTTTGGTTACTACGCGTTGTAAACCCGAGGTCAGAGTTATTCAATTGTTTTTCAATGTCTATTTGGCTGTCATCCTGTGCAGTCAGAGTTGATAGTAGGTAATATGCTATTTGTGTGCAATAACTTCTTGTTATCGGTTACCTAATCGCCAATTTCATGGATGTGCAGAGTCAATGTAGCTGTGGACTGCTTGAATGAAAAACATATTTTTCTAAGATTTATTCATTTTTACAATACTACAACATTATTTATTATTCTCTGCTTTGATTTCTCAACGATGCAAAGTTGTTTTATCGTTGAGTTCTATTAAAAACATTGATTTATGCCTTAATAGTGTTAGTATAAAGGTAATCGACAGTTGTTATGGGAGTCGCATGTACTTGTCATCATTTCAGTGGTATTTTCAGCCAGATAGCCAGATTTGACCTAAGAGTTCATATTATCGAATACAATACCAAACTTTCAGCACACTTTGGTATCTAATAATAAATCTATAACTATAAGGTTTGTGTCTCGTTACATTTTTAGAACCTTTAGAAGAAAATAATGATGATCATCATTTACCTCGAACCTGCGATCAACAACATCTTCTTTATCTCGTATATCTCTGGTCCTCCTATAATTCAGGTTAGTCTGTGCATCCGCACCGTATCGTCTTCTGCTATAAGGGCTGAAGAAAGGATTCAGTGGTCTTACTTCTCTCCGTCTTAGGTTGCCAATAACCATGTTATTGATATCATTGTAATAAACGTCTTGAAACTGAGAATAAACCATTGCTATTTGCACAAAAAAAGCACATACCAAAAACGGATGAACCATTTTGTAAATGGAACGTGAATTTAGTTGCAAATGTCACGTAATAGTAATTGACTTAATTTGAATACGGAACGGACTTGGTCAGACACAAATTAACAGTGGTGCGATACAGACGTGCTTATGAAAAGGTGACGCAAACTTGAAAGGAAAATATCTAACAAAAAAATCCATGTATAATCAGGCTAGCAAACATTTTATTTGAATATTATGATTGTAAATTTTTATTGAGTTGTAAAAGTTTACGACATAATGTTCAATGATATAGTTAAATAAATCCAATCCAATGGTTTTGAGTTAGGTAATAAGAACATGCATTCAGGAAATAACGCGTCTTTGATGAAAAGTTATCCCGGATGTTAAACTAAACGAAAAAAATAACATTTTTACTCTTTGCTGCTCTTGTATTCTATAGATACATCACTTCATTGAAATATCTATAATATTTTAATTTTAGCAACATGTTTTTATACAGCAGTGATAGCATACTGGTGTGACCGTCGAACTGCCAAGCCATAGGTCTCGAGTTCGAAGCCAGGGCACCTCTGACTTTTCAGATTCATGAGCGTATTGTATATTTATCACTTGCTTCAAAAACGGTGATGAAAAACATCGTGAGGAAACCAACCAAACATATGCCTGAGAGATATTTATCAACGGCGCGGCGGCGTGTGAAGCCAAGTCAAGTCAATAGGCACATGAACGGCATACAAACTGTCACACGAAGAATAAAATCAACAACGTTTAGAGTATACATCACCAGTTCTTATTCGTGTTGTTTCAATGTATCTCATGCGAGTTTGTGCACAGTTGATTTCACAAACTTGTGTTAGTTGTGTTCTTACGTTACACAAATATTGACTTTAGAATCTTATTGCAATGTGAGCTAATAGAGCTTGTAATTACTAAAGGCAGGGCTGGACTAGGTAATGTGCAATAAGCAAGTGCATTAAAATATAATATTATATTAAAATATAAAAGAGCTCGTCGCTAAGGAATAACAGCCGCATGGGTCGATCGATCAGGTAAAGCTACGCTTGCTGCAGTTGGTCAGTGGATGGGTGACCATCTTTACGTACCGAGACCCCTCCGTGCCTCGGGAAGCACGTTAAGCCGTTGTTCCCGCCGGCTGTCATTCGTGGATCTTTGACAGTAGTTACGGGTAGTCAAAAGTCCGAAAGTCTGGCAACCAGTCTTAGCAAGGGGTATCGTGTTACCCAGAAATTTGGTTGTGGAGGTCGAGCAGTCGCTCCATGTAAAATATTGGTATTAAGCTGCATCCAGTTAGACTGGAAGCCGACCCCAACTTAGTTTGGAAAAGGCTAGGCAAATGAATGTTGTTTAGTAAGTATTAACTTTCGCGCGTCGTATAAAATATCAAAGCAAAGTCTTCTTAGTTTGGTGCCAAAGGAGATGCATTTTTAACCTGCAAACGCTTTTAATTCAATGTCAAGGAACTTTTACCTAAATGATAAGTTTTCCCAGATATGGATCAAGCATACGCTTTTTTTTTTTTGCAGGCGGAAGGTGAGGACGCCGTGGCGCCTCTCTAGCCGCTCTTCAAAGAGGGGGACTTATCGCCGCAATTGTGGCGTGCCCAAATCTGGGTTGCGACAATCGCACTCTCCAGGCCGCCATGAGATCCCGCCGGGGATCAAGCATACCTACTTTCGAAAGCGTCAACCTGTCTTTAGCAAGCGTGGTGATAAATGCTCATGCCTTCTCTGCAATCTTCTCATGCAAACATACCTGAGGCGGTCCTGGTTGTATGTTTATTAATATCTGAGCACTAATAAGCTGTTTGTCGAGTAATGTTTATTATCCCTGGAGGATAATAAACATTACTCGACAAACTGTGACTTAAATATGGTTACTGTGAGACTTAAATATGTACAGACTTAGGTGTTTACTTACACTATTCTAAAGCTAAACTATTAAACTTTCGCTTGTTGCAGTTTTGATATCGTAGTTATTATATTTTACAAAGGTTGGTATTTCCTGTGTAGTGTTGGTTATAATGGTTCATAATATAGCCAGTTAAATTATGTACCTAAGTACTCCACTCCATAATATTGGACTCTGTGTCCATGTAGTTTCTTGTCCGTTCTTCTCCATAGGTACCTACTTTAGAGGCATGAGGAACAAGGTGTAAAGTTCACTCATCCTCAATACGAAAGGGAGGATTCTCCGAACAACGGGTGTCGTGTCTGGTGGGCAACTGCTCAACGATTGATGTCGGGAAGTTATATATATGCTGATCGCGCGGTAAACCCTGCTGGCGCGATGCAGAATTTCGCATGACGTCAGGGTGATGCGTAGTTCATTAGTGGCGATGTAGATGCCACTACAGTACCTAATACGCTTAGGAATGGGCAACTAGCTGCATCCTTCTGACTGACCGAGTCCTCGTTAGTTCAAAAGCGCCTGTAATTGGTTTAATTGAAATAAGTACGGTACTGGTTACGGTAACGTTACCCAACCACGGACCAACCCCGACAAGCGTAGCTTAACCAGATAGACCAACCCGTGTGGGTCATGACATATCAATAAAAAAATGTTTTAAAACTAGATGAGCTCTTAATAGATTAAAGACTGAAACATACTCAGAGGTCAGTTTCTTTTAAAGTCTAGACATAATCTTGGTAAGAACATATGCGGACACAGATTTGAGTGGACCTGTCCAATAAAAACAATAACAACAATAAAAAGAACAGAAAAGTAGTAAATTCTAAAAAACACGTCATAATTTATAAACTGCAGTACATTATGGCATACGTGTAACAAACACATGTTTAATAGTTGTTTGTTCTCATAACAACAGTTTAAACAATTTTAAAACTACACGAGCTATTTACGTAGCACGCGATGCATGCATTGTTGTGATAACTATCTGTGTTGAATTGTTCCTGGAGTTTAGTAAGTAGAAAATTAACATATTGCTTGATAAATATAGCAATATAATATGTTATTTAAATTGAGTATTTAATTTAGATTAAAATATGCCTCGACATCATATCATTTAAATGAATAGTTATAGCAGATTAAAAATTACGCGTAACAAAATAATTATCGATGACGGCAACGCGGGCGCACCGGTAGGAGTCAATGAGCTTTTCCTCGGCTAGTACTTTCCCGTGGGATATTTTGCGATATCCACGCGGGCGAAGCCACGGGTAAAAGCTAGTATAATATATGGGCGAAGTCGCGGGCAGTAGTTAGTGCTATTATAAAGTTTTGATGACACAAACCATGTGCTCGATAGAATTTCCCACTGTCAATAATTGTCGAATTTCCATACAAATTTTCACCCCCTGTTTTACCCCTTAAGGGGGTGAATTTTCAAATATCCTTCCTTAGTGTTCCAGTTTGTTATAAAAGAAACTCTTGTGCATAATTTCATGCTTCTACGATCCCGACGCTATTCAGGCTATGCGTTGTCTGTCAGTGAATTTCGGTTTCGGCACAAGATGGTGGACCGATGACCGCTTGTGAAGGCCGCAGGAATCCGCTCCATGTTAAAAGGAACCGATCGAAGTGGGGTTGCTTGGGGAGGCCTCTGTCCAGCAGTCGACCTCTTTCAGCTGAAATGATGATGATGATGATGTAGGGCAGCTTAGAAAAATTAATCTCAAAGTTGTCTGTTTACCTTAGACCCCTGTTTAGTTTATGGATACATGGAAGGTACTTTTTTGTATATTATTTCTTTATGTCTAAATGTAGTTTCAGAAAATCGAATTTAACCTCCTTTTTAAAACGAGCACGTCGCCCCTTTTTAAGGGTTAACCAGAATTTTAATGTAGCCCTATTTTTCTTCGATGTCTATTCCATTTATTAGCAACTGAGCCGGTCATTATTTTGTTACATTGTTATTTTAACTACTGCTACAATAATACAATATACCATCACAGATGTATTACTCGAACGGGTTAAGTTAAGAGATGCCGTGTAATAGGGGGCGAATGTATTGCAATGGTAGCCCGCTAAATTTAATTTTTCTTATGTTTTTTGTCAAATATCATTCGTGACCGTAACAAATAAATACATTTTTAGAATTATAATCATTAGGTTAGAGTTAGAACTAGCCTCAAATGTCATGAGTTCATGAAATAGTCATTCAATAGGGTAATTTCAACCCCAACCGGGAACAAATCTAGACTGCGAGCTGCTATTGATAAATTCCTAACGAAAACACAAAATAACACTTTGCATAGTGGACTTACATTATACAAAAAATCCGAAAAACCTAGTAGTTAAGAACCTACTTGTGTTTTTGAAACAATGAAAATTAGGAATTCTGTACTGCATTTTTCTTTCGGTCTGCCGTTTATATGCAGTTGCCCTTTATTCAATAACAAACCGCTTTGAGCAAGTGTTGCATACAGTCGGCTTTGTCCGTGAAAGGAATAAATTACTCTTTAAATGTAGCTGAAATTGAGCTGAAAGTTGAGTACCTAAAAGAAATGTAGATTTGCTGCTTATAAGTAAGAAAAACATAATGCGTTCAGTGCTTTGTTCTCCACTATTGTACTTACTTTGGAAATTGGAATATAATGTGCTTGTAAGAATTTTATTTGGCAGTGAATAACCAAATATTTTGTTTTCTTGAGGTTTCTGTAGAAGGTATTAGGGTACTATGTAACTAAGCAAAGGTATGCGTATAAAATCCTACTTCCTACTATCCTACTAATATGTGTGAAAGTTTGTTAGTCAATCACGCAAAACTGGCTGAACGGATTTGGATAAAGTTTCGCACACATTTAGTTTATGACCGGGATTAACACAATCATGATACTTGTAGCTGAATATCAGTATTTTAAATGGAGTGACTGCTTATCTGACCTCCTCAACCCAGTTACTGGGTAACACGATACCCTTTGGTAAGACTGGTTATCAGACTTTTAATCCCGGTAGTACTTTTCCGTGGGATATTTTCCGACACCCACGAGCAAAAGCTAGTAAAGTAATATAAAATTCAAATATCGCAACTGTAGTTTTAACTTTTAATAAGACTTTCTCAGAAATAAAAGACCATGTTATAGTTTGACCGAAACCGCTGTTCCGAGCCTTTAGTATGTGCGCGGCAAGACGGGGGCGAGTGCAGGCCGCTGATTCGTCAATGTTCACGGCCCGGACGCCGCTTATTCGGCAACGCTGCCCCCCGCCTCACCGCGCATCCTAAGGCTCGGCGAGGCGGGGATCACAAGCGGTCCCGGTTAAACTATACCAAATAATTATTGTTGCTAAGTAATTTTGTTTGCTCAAACATTCAATCAATCACACATCAATTGCATTATACCAAAACTTTCTAATTAACTTTTCCGGCCGTGGATATTGTCCTTTCTAGAATTAATAGAAATTTTTTCCGGCCGTGGATATTGTCCTTTCTAGAATTAATAGAAATTTTAAGCTACCAAATAAATAAATACGTATTTGACTATTAAAATTCTTAGAACGATACAGTAGGCTACACGTTCATATAGAGCAAACAACTCTTGCTCTAGACTGAAAAGTTCTGGAATAAATTGTAACAAACTTTTGTAACGAGCAGGTATGTAAGTACAAATGGAACGCATTTACATACGCAATGTACAAGGTACGTTTATACTTTTATGTTTTATCGATAAACTTGGGTAGAAAGTTTTAAAATATGTACTTATTGAGCGACATTCAGGAGTGTTTTTATCAAGTACCGTTCGAAATACTCTAGGTACGTGTAAATTTCTGTCTTGGGCAACATTTAGAATCGCAAATACTTACAATATTCACAGAATAAGCTGATAGGCAAATACTTTATTTATGCAGTGGAACGGCCCCGACTTACGAGTTGTAGGTTGTGTTCGAACCCGGGCAGGCGCTTTTCTTTGTGTAAATAATTTCATCACCACTGCTCTCAAAATGGTGAAGGAAAACATGTCTTCACCACATATCTTCGAAATGTTGGGCATGCCCAAAAATTATGAGCATGTGACATCGACCAACCCGCACTGGGCCCGCGTGATGGGTTACGTACGGCCCAATCCCTCTCACAGAAAGAGCAGGTCTGTCCCAGCAGTGCGAACGTTACAGGCTTTAAGCTTATGCAGTTCCATTTTTGATAACATGAAACACAACAACACCCTAGGATCGAATGTGACTTGGGAAAAATATACGGGTTCTGTAGCTTATCCATTTGGTATCAGAATTAAACTTATTTCTGTCTGTGAAACCCTGTTTTTTTTCTTTTGTTGTTTGTAAACAAGTAGTTCTTTTTAAACGACAGTATATTAGGGACAGAGTCAATATTGCCGAGTCTGGGTCCAATTAGACCCTTTTATACAATGTCTAGACTTGTTTGAAGTTTACTTAACCGTAAACTGACCAATACAGGAGACTGGTTTCTTGCTAACTTATATTGTTTCTAGAAAGTGTGGTTTTAATGGTAGGTATGTTGTTAGGTAGTGTAATTTAATCCAAACAATGTATGTCTACCTCAAGACCGTTATACCACAGCCTCCAGACGAAAGTCATTGACCAGTGCGTGTTGCCAGATGACCTATGGTAATGAAACGTGGTCGCTCACAAATACAATGTGCCACATTAGACAATTGAAAGTCACCCAAAGGGCAATAGAGATGGCTGTGTTTGGAGTTTCCCTACGTGATCGAATCAGAAATGAAGAGACCCGTAGGAGAACCCAGGTAACCGACATAGCCCGAAGAATTGCCAAACTAAAGTGACAGTGGGCAGGGCACATTGCTCGCAGAACAGATAGCCTATAGGTTCTGGAGTGGCGACCGCATCCCACAAGATGGATCGATGACCTTGTGAAGGCCGCAGAAATCCACTGGATACGAGAAACACAGAACCGGTCAAAATGGCGTAGCTTGGAGGCTTTTGTCCAGCGGTGAACGTCTTTCCGCTGAAGTGATGATGATGATGATGTATGTCTATGTTCGGAAATAGAAGGAAAAACAGATCCAGGCCTTTGATTTCCTACTATATCTATTATATGAAGGCCATGTTTTGTCATACAATTGGAAAAGCAGGAATAAGGCATGATTGAACGGTGGTTTCAGCTCTCCAGCATTCAGATGCATTGAGATGTATATGTAAATGTGTTCTTAGAGTAGAAAATTATAATTTTATGGTATGCCACAAATTATTTTATCACCACTGCTCTCAAAACGGTGAAGGAAAACATCGTGAGGAAACCGGCATGTCTTAGAACCAAAAATTCGAAGATATGTGATATCTACCAACCCGCACTGGGCCCGCGTGGTAGATTACGGCCCACTCCCTCTCACAGAGAGGAGGCCTGTGTCCCAGCAGTGGGAACATTAATAGGCTGATGATGATGATGCCACAAGGCATTATATAAGGACTTAATCCAACGGCCATAAGGCAATTTTTTTATCCACTTCTTTTCTCCCACTGCTGGGCAAAGGTCTATACCAACCCATAACTTTCCACTATTTCTTGTTTGTTGTCTTCTCCGGTCAGTATTCCGTAACGCATCTAAGTAATCACGCAGCGGTTTTTGACGCCCGTCTTTTGGCACCCACTGCGTGACGACTCTGGCCCATCTGTCTTGATGCATCCAACATACATGGCCCGCTCAAGCCCACTTCAGCCCAGCAGACTTATTACCCACATCGGCGAGTCCGGTTTGGGAGCGTATCGTGGTATAACGTATTCGGTCGCTGACCTTAATAAGAAACAGAAATATAACCGTAGCTACGTATTTAAAAAAATAACAAGGAAGATTGATTTTCTTTCTTTTTGGTAGTAAAATGCTATTAATCTCTGAAATATATTGCAAACTATAGTTTTGTATAATTTAGAAGCAATTTTTCAGTTTTTGTAAATGTGAGTACCATGGGGCTGTTTATTCTGTTAAATATTATTTTTTATGTTGACTTGAAAGAGCATGACAGTTGAGAGTTTGTCATGCTCACTTAAATGTCTCGCCGATGGTGGCGAGTGTGTTGAATCATTCGGTTCCCTACAAAATGGTTGAGCAGGATGGTGCTGATCCACGCGTCATGTTCGTGAACGGGCGCCGTCAGTTGAAACTGGTCATCTCTTTTCTGCCAAGGCTTATCTTTAAATTCAAATTTTGAATTATTTCTGTTTTTAATTTCCTCATTGTTCTCACATATAGAAGCAACAAGAATAATGTACACAGGATTTTGTAATATCTTTATTTAAAAGAGTATCCTGGGAGTTTCTTGCCCGTTCTTCTCCACAGAGATCTACTTTTTGGAATGGGCAACTAGCTTCAACTTTCTGACTAACTGACCGACTCTTTGACAGTTCAAAAGTGCCTGTAAATGGTTTAATTGAAATAAATGTGTTGAGTTTGAGTTTGATTTTGAGAAGTTAATTAGAGTAATAAATCGAAATAAATGATGAGTGGGGGCGACACAACCTGAAATTTAAACAAGACGATGGCAATTAAAGTGGCCTTTGAATTAGCATGGTGAATGGTGAGAGCACATTCACGTGAATGACGCCGCTTTCAACCCTGAGTTGAAGGCTTATTTTTATGGATTTTTGTTAGTTGTGTGTAAAACAAAGTACTTGACGACCGATTTTATGCCCAATCTTGTAATATTACATTGAAACTAATGAGTGTCTCAATCACTTAATGCCGAGTTCCGGTTTGAAGGTAACAGGTGCATACCTAATTATAGGCACGTCATTTCAGGTTTATCCCTGGGGTGGCAACGCATCCTAAAATGAAACAACGCGTTAAAACATTTTTTGTAATCCTTAAAACCCTTCATTTTGATACCCGACTCGTTTAAAAAAAAAATTACACACAAAAAAAAACACATAAAAATAATACATTTTGGTCGCCATTTTGTTTTTTTTTTACTCAAAATGGGTCCAACCGTTTAGAAGTTACGAGGTCAAACACATGACCCCCTTTTTTTTGGTTTCGCCACAGTCGGGTAAAAAAATAGAGCCCAATTCTGTAGTAGAAACCAGAGCCCACCCAATGCCCGAGGCTACCAAGTCTGCCAGGGTGTTTCCATCCTGCCAAGGGGCGATGTAGTTAAGTGGTAATTAAGGCCACGTACCGAAACCTCAAAGCCTGCAAGCATCTGAATTAATAAATCCAATTTACTTCTGTAATAACGTGAGTTTCTTGGATCAATAACATTTGCGAGATGAAGACGCAAACGAACCGCAATCGGCGTGCGTGTTTGACCAGATGTAAGAACGTAAACGAGGAATGTCATACTTCAGTTGGCGCAGTGGTTAAAGGATTGACTGCTTCGCTGCGTGCCGCAGGTTCGATTCCCGCACGGAACAAGTATTTTGTATGACCTACAAGTAGTTGTTTCGGGTCTGGCTGTTTGTGTATGTGAGTTTAAATGTTCGTACGCCTCAAAGAGATGTCAGCAAAATTGACGGGGTCCGCTAGGGCCGATGGCTACCGGGGTTGCGGGAAGTCCTAAGGGGAAACCGTGGCCCCTGGCACAGGCAAAGGAAGGAACACGGGTGGGTTTTAGTCAGTAAGAGTCTGAAACGCCCTTCCGCTCCGCCCAGAGCGGGAGAAAACATTTGATGATTTCCCATTCAAAAAAAAAAAAATACAGGAGAAATTCCTAATGTGGGGCAACGTTTATTAAAAAAACACAAAACAAGTAGGTATGTAAGAATCGTAACAGTGGCGTTCTATAGTTTCTGCTTACCCCTATGGGAAGAAGGTGTGAATTTAAGTAAGAGGGATTGTGGTTTCTTTAGAAGAAAGTTTAAGTAGTAGATGTGTATGATTTGAAATGTTATTGATGAAGATGAGAAGCAATTAGAGTTAAGTGCATGTGTGGCGTATTGCATATTTATGAGTCTTGCCGATACTAAAAGCATGTGCTAAGTAAACAGTTAATCAATTCTATTTGCAGGATATTCTCAATGTCTTTTAGTGAAAACAGTACTGAAGTATATTTTACTATCTTTTATTTTTAGTTTTTTTTTTCTGAAGTGTTTTTTTTTTTGCTCGTGGCAAAGTAATAACAAGCCGCATGGGTCGATCCATCAGGTAAAGCTACACTTGCCGAGGTTGGTCACTGGATGGGTGACCATCTTTACATACCGAGACTCCTCCGTGCCTCGGAAAGCACGTTAAGCCGTTGGTCCCGCCTGTCATTTGTGGATCTTTGACAGTCGTTACGAGTCGTCAGAAGCCCGAAAGTCTGACACCAGTTAAGACTGGTGTCAGACTTGGTAAGCCAAGGGGTATCTTATTACCCAGTTACTGGGTTGTGGAGGTCAGATAGGCAGTCGCTCCATGTAAAATACTGGTATTCAGCTGCATCCGGTTAGACTGGAAGCCGACCCCAAGATAGTTGGGAAAAAGGCTAGGAAGATTGATTGAGTACTGAAGTATATTTTAAACATAACAGATATCTCTTTCATAAAATTCAGCGATAACCATCTACAGTTACCCTGTGTACAATAATTTACAAACATTTCAGCTTATGGTATAAAATTACCCCCTAACTAATAAACGTTGTATAGCGTCTGTTTATTTACACAAACCTTTGTCTTCTTCTTTCAAATGTCAAATTACTGACGACTGAAAGAGAGAAATCGGTGTGTAACTAGACAGGCGATTTACAACGTTTATTAGTAAGGGGGTTAAAGTCTAGTAGATGAGGATATAAATAGTAAAAAAACAAAAACATCTTTTATTAGTTACTAGCTTTTGCCTGCGGGTTCGTCCGCGTGGACTTCGAAAATTATCTCATGGAAACGTACTATCACGATAAAAAGTCATGGTCATGGTCTAATCCCTTTAGCTGTTTTAGTGTGAAAGGGCAACAAATAAACAAACTCACTTTTTGAAATGAAATGGATTTTTTTCTGCTATGATGACATCGATACAATTTCTTTGTAACTACTTTCAGTAGTTATTTTTGTATTCAATTCTTTCCAGTAATTGATAGGAATAACGTGTCTTTAATACTCCGTGTTCGGGGCAGACCAACTGTATTGTAGATTTAGTTCCAACGATGCTCTACGGACCAACTTTGACCACTATATTTTAGTTTCGGAACGCACGAGAAACTTGACAGGTTTGAATTTAGAACATTTCAAAGTTTTTTAGACCCAAAGGAGGAGTAAGATCAAATTGTTTTTTATGTTTGTTAGAAGTTTTGTTGGTAAGTTTAATGCAAGTTTTAAATTAATCGTCTTTGTCAAAGCTGACGCAAGTTTTAATAAACCAATTTGGTGAATTTAAACGTTAAAATATCCAAGTGAGAGGACACGTTTTATTAAAATAATTTCCCGTTTTTATGTCCGGACGAGCGCCATTTTATTTCAATTCGTGAGATTGAGCGTACTGACGTACAGTCAGTAGCGTAGTGTTAATAATATGTATAATACAAGCCTATTATAATTATTGTCCCACAACAGGTGAGCAGTGGTGGCCCAGTGGTAACGGCTGCGACTTACAAGTTGTAGGTCGTAGGTTCGAACCCAGGCAGGCGCTTTACTTTGTGTAAATTACTTCATCACAACTGCTCTCAAAATGGTGAACGAAAATATCGTCAGAAAATCGGCATTTCTTAGAACTAAAACATCCAA
The DNA here is from genome assembly GCA_948150665.1 of Conistra vaccinii. Lineage (NCBI taxonomy): Eukaryota > Metazoa > Arthropoda > Insecta > Lepidoptera > Noctuidae > Conistra > Conistra vaccinii. The sequence goes on along the minus strand of OX411317.1, from coordinate 7,843,307 downwards.
GACATCTGACATCTACCAACCCGCACTGGGCCCGCGTGGTGGACTATGACCCACTTCCTCTCACCGAAGCCGCCTGTGTCCCAGCAGTGGGAACATTATAGGCTGATTATATCAAGTCCCCCTGTAGGGCAAAGGCCTCTTCTCATACAAAGAAGGCACGAGCATTGGTCACAACGCTTGCTCAAGACGGGTTGGCGATTTCAAACATTATAGTAACTATAAGTCTAGGTCTCCTCACGATGTTTTCCTTCACGGATGTCGGTAATATCCAAGATAAACTCAAAAACTACATAGGAATTGAAATTGTAGCCACTTTCGTGGAATAATATCAATTATTTATCGCAGGGCCTATTTCACCACCTACGATTAAGTTCCTATTGACTTACTTGGCAGATAATTTCATAAAAAATTGTTCCATTTTTGAATTTATTCGGTAAGTAGCAGCTATTTGGATATCGTGAAATAGGCCGTTAGACTGTTTGCAAAACTTAATCAGATTGTATTTGTAAACTCTCGTTGTTGCTGACTGTACCCATCAAGACAATACTTCAAGATAAAACTGTTTAATTCGTGTTAGAATGTTGAAGTCCTGCCCGTTTGCCTACGGTTTACGAGATGTCTTGGCATAGAATAAGTGTGAACAATGATAGATCGGACGGTATGTGGTGTGTGCCCATTGAAATTGCGTTACTTATATTTTGCCCAGTTTGTGTAATTTTAATCTGTCTGCCCAGCCTTTTCCCAACTATGTTGGGTTCTGCTTCCAGTCTAACCGAAAGCAGCTGAATAGAGCTGCCTATCTGACCTCCACTGGTCTCTGGTTGTCAAACTTTTGGGTTTCTGACTATCCGCAACGACTGTCAAAGACTACGAATGACAGCCGGGACGGATGGGTCTTGACAAGTGATGGATGGTCACCCATCTACAAACTGACCGCGACAAGGGTCGGCTTCCCGTCTAACCGGATGCAGCTGAACACCAGTATTTTAGATGGAGCGACTGCCTATCTGACCTCCACAAACCAGTAACTGGGTAATACGAAAGCCCATGGTAAGACTGGTGTCAGACTTTCGGGCTTCTGACGACTCATAACGACTGCCAAAGATCCACGGATGACAGCCGGGACCAACGGCTTAACGTGCTTTCCGAAACACGGAGGAGTCTCGGTATGTAAAGATGGTCACCTATGCACTGACCAACCCCGGCAAGCGTAGCTTAACCTGATGAATCGACCCGTGCGGCTGTTATTACTTAGCCACGAGCTCCTCTTTTGAGAGCAGTGGTGATGAAATAAAATACACAAAGGTAAGGTCCTCCCTGAGTTCAACGCGTAAGTCGGGGCCGTTTCCACGGGACCACCACTGAGATATTTGTGATCATCATCATCATCATCATCAGCATATTAATGTTTCCACTGCTTTGACACAGGCCTCCTCTCTGTGAGAGGGAGTGGGCTGTAATCTACCCCGCGGGCCCAGTGCGGGTTGGTAGATGTCACATTTCTTCGAATATTGCCGGTTTCCTCACGATGTTTTCCTTCACCGTATTGAGAGCAGTGGTGATGAAATTATTTACACAAAGTAAAGCGCCTGCTTGGGTTCGAACACTTCGAACTCACGACCTACAACTCGTAAGTCGCGGCCATTACCACTAGGCCACCACTGCTCGCTATATTTGTGATCCTAGCTAGTATTATGCCTTGGTAGGAAATACAAGAAGCTAGGGTTCAAGGCTTTTTATAATCCACCCAAGAAAACATGACCTATAGAGGTATGAGTAAAAGGGTGTAAAGTTCCTCATTCCCATAGAAAAGGGAAAATCTTTCGACCAGATGGGTGTCGTGACTGGCGGGCAACTGCCCTATGATTAATGTCAGGACGTTGGGTATATGCTAGTCACGTGGTAAACTCTGCTTGCGGGATTTTGCGTGACGTCAGTGTGGTGACGTAGATGCCGCTAAAGACCTATCTGCTTAATATTCTAATCTACATTAAAAAAGGTATACCTTTACATTTCTTGTCACGTATAGAGGCTGGGAAAGTTTATAGTTGTCAGTAATACTTAAACCAAAGGGTCTCAGCTGAAATATATCTCCCAGGTGGAACTTTTGGAGGGGATATAAAATATTTTTTCAAGTTTCAATAGTTCGAGAGCTCACTTAAATTCAATTTTGGCTTCTTTTGAAATTGATGAGTGTTTTGGGAGGTGAGAAACTTTATAAGTAAAAGTTAGGTATTTTGTAACTTTTTCTAGGTTATGTAGGTATGTACGGCTTTATTTACGTGTTTTAGGGTATTCGTTAATTAGGCTCCAAATGAGTTCAAGACTTGTCGGGCAATTCCTATAAAAATCAAGAAAGTAAAGCTATTTGATAAACCTAAAAAAAATGAAGACTGCCTCGTTGGTCTAGTGGTAGCAAGTGCTACTGCTGACCATGAGGTCCTGGGTTCGATTCCCAGGTAGGGTAAAATCTTATTGAATTTTTTCACCTGGAATTTCTCAGCCTTAGCCCGGAGTCTGGTTTTGAGCCCGGTTGATGGCAATAGGCTCGCTCGTACTACATAGTAATTAAACATAACTGGTGAAATGTGGGTGTACTAGAGGTACACCTCTGCCTAACCCTGCGGGGAAATACAGGCGTGATTATTTTATGTTAAAAGGGATCAGTGTACTCACGAAAGTTAATGCTAATTGTTGACATAAAATAGTACTCAAACTGGCCAACTCAAATAAAATAAACGGTAACATAAGAAAAATAAAATGTTCGTAAGTGATTATAGGTCGTAAGATCATGTTTGTTTAATATCTCTGCAATTATTTTGATCACCGCACGAGGAAGGGTGACCATAAAATGGGTGAGGCTTGTTTATTGTAAAAATGTACTTATTGCCTTCTACAATTTAAGATTAAGGTCATCGCTCATTATAGCAGCACGCCTCCGACACGGCAAATAACTTGTCAATCAAGTTAGGACTTTAAGTCAAATGTATTAAAGTCTATTTTACGATGGCTACACAAAATAGTGGCAGCGAGCGGCCCGCGAGCCGTCATCCGTCGGGTCGACAGCGCGCTTCAAGCGAGGCGCCCGCTCACCGGCGCCTGTCCGTCCGCGGGTTGACGCCTCGCCGTAAGCGCGGTGACACCTTGCCGGCCGCACGGTGACGCCTTGCTTGTGAATAAACAATAAACTGTTACCTCGCCGGTGGCGTGCCGGCGGCTAGCGGTCGCCTTGCTTACGGCGCGTTGACGACTAGCCGTCGCCTTGCTTCCGGCGCGTTGGCGACTAGCCGTAGCCTTGCTTACGGCGCGTTGACGACTAGATTTTTCGAGGCGGTGCCGGGGCGCTGCCGTGCTGCAGCGGTGCTGTTATAATGGGCGATGACCTTAAGAGTGCAGAAAAAACTGAAAGAGACAGAGAGCTAAATATCATTTACAAAAAAGTGTATACGAACGAGAGCGAGTTTAGGATCCTTCCGAATAAAAAAGTAGGTAATAACAATTATTGTTGCTGTCTTAAAATTCATACAGTACAGTTGAAACTATTCACATTTGTCTCAGTAGCGTTATAATATGTAAAGTTATGTAAACTGTACTTTATCATGTAAAAACTCCCACGGGAGGCTGTAGTTTGAACAATAGATATCCCGTACTGTCTATCATATTATGAATTATTATTTGTTCAAACGTTTTATATTCTCCCTCTTATGTAAGCCTAGTATGTTCAAAGCATTATTGTTGTATGAATTCTAGTTTAACGTTACGTATAAAAATATTTTCAATATTTTATGTACCTTTGTATATTTGATATTTGTAGTTTAAGGGAATCCCTTTTCACAATCTAGTAGACATTTTGAAACCATCAACAACGTCTTTTTTAATTTTAGAGACATCGCCAATCTTGCTTAAGCAGTGAAACTGACGAGGCCGTGTGTCAATTATCTATTCGCAAACACCAAATTTAAAAATAAAAAAATACGTTGTTTATACGTTGGAATATAAATCCTACAATACAACGTGAAATTTGAATCACAGTTTTGCTAGAACAAACGTTGTTCAGACCATGGTCTACTATCATTCTATAGCATCCAATATGTTATTAAAACAAACTAAACTAGGCGTTCTCAAATAAGTCTTATGTTGCTCAAACGTGTTCAAACATTAACCGTAACATTTATGGACTCATCGCGGTAGCAATATGGCATTCAAAAGAGTTATGAAGAGTCCACGTGGACTACAAGGATGTCCGGCCAATGCGGGCCGAAATTTTAATAAATAAATCAGTCTTTTTTGTGTTTTTTTTTAAATACCATTGACGTTTTTTTTTAATTTGATTGTTATAGAATGGTAGTAGACCATGGTCTGAACAATGTTTGTTCTAGCAAAACTGTGATTCAAATTTCACGTTGTATATTGAAAATAGCTCTTGTGAGAACTTTAACACCTGACAGTACCAGTCTTGATTACCATTCCAAATACATTAAAATAGTAGTCAAGAGTGCCTGACTACCTCGTTGATCTAGGACGTCATACTCAGCAGGTCGCAAGCGCTACTGCTGAGTATGACGTCCTTGGTTCGATTCCCGGGTCGGGACAAAGTGTTATTGGGTTTTTCCATCTAGAATTTATCAGTGCAGGCCGGAGTCTGGACTTTTGCTCGGTTGATGGGAATAGGGTCCCCTCTGTTACATGAGACTTAAACTTAACTGGCGAAATGTGGTTGTATTTTTGGAACAACTCTGCTTTAACCCTTTGGGGAATACAGGCGTGATTTTATGTTATGTAACTCAAGAGTTATATCAACGTTAGCCTACCTTTTTTTTGGGTAGGCTATCATCAAATAACTTCTCCCGCTCTGGGCAGAGCGGAAGGGCGTGTCAGACTCTTAGTGACTAAAACCCACCCGTGTTCCTTCACTTGCCTGTACGTTGCCAGGGGCCACGGTAACCCCTTAGCGTAGTCCTTTTATCAACGTTAGCCTACCTTTACTCCGATAGATATCCTCAGTACCTAATATTAAATTTCAGTTAATATAGATTAAATCGTTCAATGTCAGGTATCGTTCTCAGGTTTGTGACGTAATTTGAACAAGAATATTGAGGGCTGTTACCTCTCAGATAGATTTAAGTACGAACATAAATCAAATCTACATTTGGGTCACAGGATCGAGACAACGATTAGAGCCCAGTTTTCAAAGTAGTTAAATTTAAATGTGTATGAGAGACATGGAATGGGATGAATATGTATGATATTTTCTATCAGGTGTTATAAACTGTTACGTGCGTTTAATTATAACAGATTATAATAATAACAGAGGCGTTCGTTGCAAAGCAAAACAATTTTTTATGTTTTTAAATGTTTTGTTTTTATGTTTTTTTAATAAAAATATTTAAAAATATAACAAATATGTTTGAGAGCAGTGGTAGCCCAGCGGAAATGGCCCCGACTTACGAGTTGTAGGTCGTGGGTTCGAACCCAAGCAGGTGCTTTACTCTGTGTAAATAATTTCATCACCACTGCTCTCAAAACACGGTGAAAGAAAACATCGTGAGGAAACCGGCATGTCCTAGAACTAAAAATTCGAAGACATGTGACATCTACCAATCCGCACTGGGCCCGCGTAGTGGATTACGGCCCACTCCCTCTCACAGAGAGGAGGCTTGTGTCCCAGCAGTGGGAACATTAATAGGCTGATTATGTTATGTATGTTTAAAATGCAATAAAGAAATAATAATAGAGGCATAATCTACAAAATTCACTTCGTACCCCACGGCAAAATTGTACATAATAATTTAATGAAAAAGAAATCTTTTATTTTTTTAAGAAATTAGGGTCCTCAAAACTGTTCGAATTTCGAAGTAAGTGGCTATGTTCGATTATTTCCCACGTGAAAAATGTAACAAAAAATACCTACCTATATCCCACGTTTTGAACCCAAGTATGGTCACTATACATTTCAGTGGTTGACCTAATAGATTTATATCTTTCTCTCACAGATTTATGGTTGACATTGCCAAGGCCCTTGTTATTCTCAAAACAAAGCAAACTGTGGGACAATATAGCCCTTTTCGGGACAAAATTTTCGAAAATGATTACATCGTAACCTTTTCAGAGATTGTCGTAAAAACTTAAAAGTATGAAGGAGAGGTCTTTTAACCCTTCGATGGTTATTGTATTTTGTAAATTGGTTATTCATCTTTTGCTAAACAATGTTTACTTTTAATTTTATTTTGTGAAAATTCGAACGTTTTCCTTAGTTTCTTTTTGCTTTTATTGTTTGTAAAGGCTTTAGAAAAGTGCTGTATGAAGTTTTCGGAAAAGAAAAAGATTTTATTTAATTTCTTTCACAAATACAACTACAGATATTTTACTCGTAGGTGTAGTAAAAGACTACAAAGCATTTCGTTAAGATAAGTTAGATAATAGCAATGGGTTCGCCCCCTATTACAAAGGACATAAGTGGTGAAATGTGGGAGTACCGTAGGTACGCCTCTGCCAAACCCTTCAGTGTACAGGCGTGAAGATTATTTTATGTGTAGAGAAGCTGTAGGTCCCCCCTCGTCTCCTAATAACAATTAACTGCTATAACTCAATGTGACTTGTTTGCTGGGAGATGGATAGATGTGTGTCGTGAATGTTTAAGTTTTGTGAGAAGATGGATGAAAGTTATTTTTTTTTTTTATTGTTTTTCTCTTGATTGTAGTTTGTTTATTATACAAATGATATTTTGTTTATTAATTTTGCTATATCTCGTGTTTATATTCTGTATTTTTTTTTGTGTTTTACATAATAATAATTATACAGTACGTTAGGTGTCTGTGTCATTTTTTAGTTTGTATAATATTGTTCTGTACAAAGCCTTGGATGTTTATTCTGTAATTTTGTGCATGAATATTTAAATAAATAAATCACTAATCTTTTGGCAAGCATGATTATGACAATTTCCATTTTGATCAACAATTTCATCGTCTATAACAAACAATTTTTCTTGATCGATCAACATCGTAGATGGCAAACAATAATAACCTAATAATAACTTATGATCAAAAGAACTGAAGCAGAAAATGTATTTAAAGTAGGGTGTTTTTAATACGATTTCGGTTCTCATCAAAAGTTACGGTTTGGGGATAGGCCTTTTTTACAATTACTTTCCTGATTCGATTTCATTCGGAATCGTTGAATTTTTCATTTCCGGAATGAGTGAGCTTAGAACATATAGTCTGTACTAGAAGCAATTGCATTCTGAAATAAGGTTAGGAAATAACTAATTAGTCGAGCCTTTTGGGCACTTTTACTGTTGATAGCGATGCAGATGATTTTTTGATTCCCTATAATTGTTCCCCCCTTTTTTATATACTTGTAAATATTATTACTACTATTTTAAGTCTGTATACAACGTTGATACGACAGAGGGGCTTTCCTTTGAACTGCCTATACTAAGTACCATTTTCAAGCTCTGTACCAAAAATCTATTAAATAGGAGCAGTAGTTTAGTCGCAAATTATTTTTTTTGCCCCGTTTGAACACGATGTATCTTTCCTAACAGCTGATTATGTCTATACGCTTAGGTCATGCACCTTAAAACGATAAATCTGAGTACAACCTACATGCGTTGTTGCCGCTCTGTGACGCAAATCACAAGTACATACAACCACATATCTGTGCATACAACCAAATATTTTCGCTAAAAAGATGCCAATTCAAACAAGGACACACACACTTGCACTTTCATTACGAGAGTGACAATCATAGCAAAACATCCCAGCGCGTAAAAGAAATAGAAATAGGTCAGTGTGTTGCTATTGCATCCTAGATCCTTGCGATCGGTAAGGGGGTGGGGCCTCTAAAAAACGTGTTTTTTCAGTGCGCTGAGGCAATCCTTTTGGAACGTACTTATGTTACGTAACACGGAAGCTCCGCGAACTCGCGCGCTGATAATTGTGATTTTATTTTGTTATTATGATAGGATAGGACACTAAATACGTTTAACCGGTAAGGCCCCACCGTTACCACAGTAGACAGTATTTCTTTTTTTTATTGTGACAGGACACGTTCTATGTTCTATGTTCTATGTTATAGGGTTTGGTTTCCGCACTTAGTCCGTCAAATGAACCATTGTACGTGGGCCATGGCGGCCGTTTGGGGGGGTTATTCCATCCAGCCCACCTCCCTCCAGAAGTTAATTAAATCTCCTGGTTTGTTTAGAACATCAGTGTAAGATCTGGGTGACCCGAGGGTTTCTGTTCTAATCTGGGTGACGCCTGTGCATTCAAAGAGCACATGCGCGACGGTCTCCTCGGCCTCCATGCAAGCCCTGCACAGAGGACTGTCCGTTATGCCTATCGTGTGGAAATGTTTGTTTAGCGAGCAGTGTCCTGTGATGGTCCCCGTCACCAGGCGCAGGCCATTTCTGTCCAGGCGTAATAAACGCCTGGTCAGCTTGCTATCCAAGAATGGCATAGCTTCCTTGGACTGCCTGCAGCCTGGTGTCGAATTCCACCAGGTCTCCGCTTGTGTGTGGGTGAGCTCCTGTAGCCACCTGCGTATTTGGTTGAAGGGGATGGGAACGATAGGTTCGGGTCCACAGGCTGCCGTGCTGGATCCTCGTCTAGCCAGTTCGTCAGCTGCGTCGTTGCCTAGCGATCCACTGTGTCCTTTTATCCATTGTAGTGTCACCGTGTTGCGGCTAGATACCGTTAATTGTTCTAGTTCATTGTGACATTCTAGTGTTAGCGTTGAGGTAATACATTTTTTCTGTAGGGATTGGAGAACTGAGGCACTATCGGAGAGTATACGTATATGCGTGTCCGCAACTCTCCTGGCTTTTAGGGCGTGGACCGCTTGTATGATGCCCACACACTCTGCCTGATAGACGGTGTTGAACATTCCCAGCGGGCTGGATATATTTATGTTGAAGTCGTGTGAGAAGACTCCTGCTCCGGTGCCGGAGTTGGTCTTCGATCCATCGGTGTATACTCTCATCTCTTTCGGGCCTGAGTAGTCACACTGTTCTTCCGTGAGTATTATGTTGTAGTGCCTTTGAAAGTGGTGCGTTTTCGGGGCTTTATCACAGGGTGATGCCATCATTGGTCGTCGTTTGATCGCTTCTTCCCTTATGCGTGTGTGCTTAACTCTGGAGTCTTTGCTTAGGGTTCCTGATAAGTGGAGCCTAAAGGCAGCCAGGCTCGCCTCCTCCCGCACGATGAGGTGCAGAGGCGGCAGTCCCAGCATTGCCTGTAGGGCGGCAGTGGGTGCAGTTCTCATACTGCTAGTGATTGCAACACAAGCGAATCGCTGCAGTTTCTCGAGTTCTCTTTGAGCTGTACTCAGGTCTGTCCTGGGCCACCAGACCAGTGAGCCGTATGTAATGATTGGTCGGATAACTGTGGTGTATAACCAGTGGGTGACCTTGGGGCTAATCCCCCAGTTCCTGCCAAGCAGTCGCTTGCACTGCCACAGGGATATGCTGGCTTTTGTGGTGATATAGTTCGTGTGTTTAGGCCAGTTCAATTGTTTATCCAAAAAGACGCCCAGGTATTTGGTTTCAGTTGAGAGGCTTAGGGTTGTTCCAAAGAATCGTGGTAGTTGTAGCGTCGTCAGTTTTCTCTTTTTTGTGAAGAGAATCAATTCGGTTTTTGTGGGGTTCACTGAAAGCTGGTGGTTGTTGCACCATTCTTCTACTATTTTCAGGGCTTGACGCATGAGGTTGCATAGGGTGTTTTCGTGGGTCCCGTTTATTATTATGGTTATGTCATCGGCGTAGCCTACAGTGAAATAACCTTTATCATTTAGTGTTTTGATGAGGCTGTCCACTACTAGGTTCCATAGAAGCGGTGAGAGGACGCCCCCTTGCGGGCAGCCCTTAGCAACGATGGCCCTTGTAGTTTCATTGACTGTAACTCGTACAGCTCTAAGTTTGAGCATGTTGGTGATCCAGCCACTCAGGGTCGAGTCTATGTTATGTCTGTCTAGGGCCGTGTTTATGCTACTGAACGTAGTTTTGTCAAAGGCGCCCTCAATGTCAATGAAGACGGCCAGTGCTGAGCATTTGTGGTCCACTGCGCATTCAATCTTAGAAACCACGCTGTGCAGCGCTGATTCTGTTGACTTGCCTGTGGAGTACGCATGCTGTTGTTTGTGAAGTGGTTTTGCCCGGAGAGGTCCGTCTCGGATGTGCCTATCACAGAGTCTCTCGAGGGTTTTCAGAAGGAAGGATGTAAGGCTGATGGGCCTATAGGCCTTTGGTTGCGTATAATCGGTCTTGCCGGGTTTGGGTATGAAGATGACCTTCACCTCGCGCCATGCGAGAGGTATGTGTCTAAGTGCTATGCAGGATCGGTAGATCTCCACCAGCCATGGTGTTAGATAATCTACCCCCCACTGCAGTAGGGCTGGGAAGATGCCATCCAGCCCTGCCGACTTGTATGGCTGAAAGGTGTTGATAGCCCACCTTACTCGGTCTTCTGTTACTATGGTGCGGGCTCTAGACCAGTCTTGATCCGTTGGGGTCCATTCTGGTACAGCATCCCAGGTTCTGTCCTCTAGGACTCTACAGTCTGGGAAGTGAGTTTCGAGAAGGACCTTACTGGTTTCATGGTCAGTTAATGTGTATGAGTTATCGGGTTTCTTTAGCGCGCCAAGAGTTCGGTCCTGGTCGGTTGATAGGATCTTCCTTACCCTTGCGGCTTCATTGTTTGTCTCGATGGATTCGCAGAATTTACGCCATGCTGTCCTCCTGGCGGTTCTGATCTGCTTTTTGTATGTATATTGGGTCTCTTTGTACGCCTCCCAGTCGTCAGGGAGTCTAGTGTTTTTAGCTCTGTTAAACAGCTTACGCAGCGCATCTCTGAGTTTTCCAAGTTCAGCATTCCACCAAGGGTTCCTTTCGTTCTTGGTTCGTGGCGCTCTTAGTTTGCAGCATGCGTGGTATGCTTCAGTTAGATAATCTGATAGTTTTGTCACGGTGTATTCTAATTGTGCTTGGTCTTTTATGGTTACTTGTGTTAGGTGTCTAGTTAATAGGGAGGCCAGGAGGCGTTTGTACTCGGGGACATTAGTGCGCCTCGGGTTACGCCTCGGTTCGGGTTTCCTAGTGTTGGTAACTAGTGTAAAGCGGATCCTTCTGTGGTCTGAGCAAGAAGGCTCGTCCGATACGTGCCAGTTTGTAATAAGGTTTGTCGCGTTTTCTGTAGCAAGTGTTAGGTCTATTATCGTTTGTCCTCGGACCGTGACCCAAGTGGGTTCCAAGCCGCGGTTTATGATGTTAAGGTTAGTGGAGAATAAATAGGTGGATAGTACCTCTCCTCTGGAGTTCGGTGCGTCGCTGCCCCAGAGCGGGTGATGGGCGTTCGAGTCGGTGCAGATGATCAGGTCCAGATGGGCGCGCTCGCAGTGCTGTACCAGGTCGGCCATCTCTTTTGGCGGGCAGTCTGCGCCCTCGCCAGGCATGTACACCGAAGCCAGTACAACATCTGGAACGCTACCCTCGGTCTGGAGCCTGACGGCTGTCAGGTCTCTGGAACAGAATTGGGTGAGTGGTGTGATAGGGATTTCTTTGGGTATGTAGACACAGGTTCTTGGTTTGTCCGGTGTTTGAGTGTTGAGAATTATCTTACCTCCGATGTTACCGAGGCCACATATTCTATTGTTCCTGATCCACGGCTCTTGGATCAGTGCGATAGTTCGGGGCTTCACCTCCAGTGCCCTGCGTAAGCTAGCCGTAGCAGTCTGGCTATGTTGGAGGTTGGTTTGGATGATGTAAAGGGGCGGTGATGGCGGTTGAGTGGAGCTAGTCGGAGATGGATCCATCGGAAAGTCTCTCCGTCTCCTCCACTCTGTATTGGTCGTCGTGTCGATCGCCCGGCGACGAGGCAAGAAGTTGCTCGCTCCAGCCGGGTGATGCGGGCGGTATAGCTTCGACGTCGTCGGCCATTGCCGCTCGCGCCATGACCTCCTCGAGTTGGGCAATGTCCGTGTCGGTCGTCTGTGTCATCGTCGGTAGTATAGTCTTCCCGTCAGTGCAGTCGGTCTGGGTGTCAGAGGGCCGGGTCGTGGGCCAGAAGCGCACGTATATCGACCCTAGTAGGTACGATATCCGTCGCTCCCGTCCCAGGACCTTTTCAGCTTCCTCCGGTGGCAGCCCTAGGGTCATATAAGTCCCAAAATGGTCGCCACCGACGGTAGTTGCCCTGTACAGTGACCACCTCGTTATGTCATACCAAGTGTTCTGCCGGGACAGAACATTCTGGAGCTTGGCCACGTCACCTCTATAGCGAGGGACGAAAAGCGAAGCTCGGACACGGGTGGGCACGTCGGTCTGCTTCACGACTGTCAGAGTCTGGTCGGTGTCTGGGAGTCTAATTCTGGGCACATTCTCGGTCAGCCAGGTCAGGGCGTTGTCGTCTTCGCACCACATCTGCACTGTGTGTGTGACAGGACACGTAACTTGGGATTAATATTATTTAGTGTTAGTTTTTTTTATTGACTGCTTTTATTGTGATACGACACGTAATTAAACTTTGGTTGTGTGTGTGTGTGTGTAATATGCCTCAGAGGTAAATACAATTGTTGAACTAAAAACTAGAATTATTTTAGCATTTCACAAATTAAAGTGCTTAGCGACGGACAGTGATTTAATTAGAAAAATAAATTCCAATATTCTCCGTCGGTATAATTTGTGCATTAATGTGAATGGAGGACACAATTATGTAATCGAGAATTTTAAAAAATTGTGTTTTAGCTATGATCGTTGTTAGTACTTCAAAGCCGCCGCCCGCGCCACCGCCGGCCGGGCGGCCGCCCGCTTTGACACGCCGCGCCAAGGAACATACGCCGCGCTCCGGCGCGCGCGACGTTGCCGCTTTGTTACCTAGGTATCTAATGGTAGCCACACACGTTACGATTTGCTTGCGCAAACTTTGGCTTGCGCAAATTTGCTTGACGTCGGTATTGACCACACACGTTACGATTTGCTTGCGCAAATTTGCTTGACCGGTATTATCCACACACGGCTCAAATTTGCTTGTGATATCATTTCTGTTTAGAGACCGTCCAGGTGTGTTACGCGGTAATGGCATCAATTGATGACGCTTTGGCAATAGTTGAAGGAGGCGGAGCGCGCGAGGGAGAGACAAATGTTGCGACCTCGCGCCCCTAGCCGCCGCCGTAGGAGACGCCCTGGGCGTCGGGAATCGCGAGCCGATTTCTGGCCACCGTAGGCGTGGGCTTGCGGACGGAGAGCAATGAGTAGCTCGATTGTTGATAAAAAAAAACATGAGGGGCAGTCTTTGGGGACTGCCGATGGAAGTGAAAACAGTATCCTATAATATTATGTTAATCCAGGTAATAAACTATCTATCTGCCTCATCCAAATCCTATTAGTAGCATAACATAATGATTGAATACTATCGTGAATTCATGCATGCCTAGTACTTTTTGTTAGGTTTCTGCTCAGATATTGTGCACAACGTCTAATGATTGAAATACTATCTTGAATTCATGCAAGACTTTTTGTTAGGTTACTAACAAATTCTACTCTCCCTCCGTCTTACGAATTTTCGATCAGGTTACGTGTCCTGACGCAAGTTTAAAATTTTTTACCCATCCCAAAAAAAGTGCACAACGCCGCCAAAGAAGTTTTTGCTTCAAAAAACTACTGAAATTGGAACACATGCCTCACACCGCAAACTCAAATTTGCACAAGCTTGGAATCGAAAATTGAAAATCACACAAGCCTAGAAGTTTGCGCAAACCTCCCACACACGTAACGATTTGCTTGCGCAAGCCTAAGTTTGCGCAAGCAAATCGTTACGTGTGTGGTCACCAAAAATCGCTACAAAAAAAAATATACGTAGGTACAATAAACCGAACCATGTGCGCCGCGACACGACTGATTTCAATGAATTTCTATGAAGTACCTTCTGATGCTAGCGACACGTCGACACGTCGGCACGTCGCCTTCTTAAAAATACATAGAAACCAGTCCTGTCGCGGCGACACGTCGCCTGCAGTTGCCGCCTGTGATCAACTACGGAATTGTACCCGGCGCACGCCAGTAAAGCTCCCAATCGACAAGATTTTTTTCCGACACCTTCAATCGTCTTCATCGTCATATTTCAGCCAATAAAACTTCCTCATGAATCACTCCGTCCATAGGTGAAAACCGTATGAAAATCCGTTCGGTAGGTTAAAGAAATCTACTGAAATTTGAACACATGCCCCACACACGCTCAAGCAAATTTGCGCAAACTCAAATTTGCACAAGCTTGGAATCGAAAATTTAAAATCACACAAGCCTAGAAGTTTGCGCAAATTTCTTCCCACACACGTAACGATTTGCTTGCGCAAGCCTAAATTTGCGCAAGCAAATCGTAACGTGTGTGGCTACCATAAGGTCAGTTAAATTTATTTACAAAGGGTGGTTGCGTTTTACTCTGATTTGTAAGTTATTTAGTTTGTTTGAAAAAAAAAAACTCATTTTTGGTGCTTTATATTTTTATACCGTATCGAATTAATACTAAACACGTATAGTATACGTAGTGTAATTTAATGCCCCTCTGTCATATCAACCCTGTATAAATGATTGTACTTTAATGAAAATAAATGCCAATAGCGTTAATCTAATTAGTCGAAAATTACAGATACATACACGTATTAAGTTCTCAGACCATTTATCAATCTGGAACTCACAGATATAAATAATCTATGTCTATTTATACACATTATAAATTAAAGTCGCATTCAATGTCTGTATGACCGCGTTGTTTTTTTCAACGACATAGACAACGGATTTCGATGTCATTTTCCCCATAATTTAGAAAATTTATTCTGGAAGGTATGTGTATAATACTAATTAATATTAAACAAAGAAATTTCGATGATTTATCAAGTCGTAAAAACCGTGCAAAGTAGGGGTAGATCAATAGTCATTGTCATCATTTCTCCTGCCTTATGCCTGCCAGTCCCATCTTCCATACTTCTCTATTAAAAGTCAAAGTTAAATAATTTATTTCAATTAGGCACATAAGAGCCACTTTTGAACGTCAAAGATTTCCAAAAAAAATTATAAAATTGATTCTAGTCGCCCTCAATTAGTCGTCGTGTCGGTAGTCAACCCCTTTCTAACCATATCATCTTTCACACAGTCCATCCATCGTTTATTTGGTTTAGTATGGAATAAAAATAGAGTAACTAAATCTTGATCTGGTCCACGAGGTTGTCGACATGTGGGATGTGGATACAGCAGTCATTGTGCCGATAGTCGTGACGGCCAATGGCATAATAGCCAAGAGCCTCGACCAACACCTGAGGAGGCTCTCGTTAGGCTGCTGGATCAAGGGCTTGATCCAGAAAGCGGTATTTCTGGACACGGCGCGTTTCGTTAGGAGATTCCTCTCTCAGGAGCCCTGACCACCGGTAGCTTGGACCCTGTTCCCGATACCGGTGGGCTACTGTTTTTTATATTTTTAAATGTTTTTGTTTTTATAAAAATATTTAAAAATGTAAACAATAATGTGTAAAAATTAATAAAAGAAGTAACTAAGTATGAGTAAGTAAATAATATATTCTAGCTTTATATAAAACAAAAGAGCATCAAGTGAGATCAAGAGCCATTTTTCAAACGTAATCTTTAACTCCATCAAGACTTTTTTTCAATTTACTGTAAGCTGTCTTTAAGCCAAACTTATCTGCAGAAATATTTGCAAATGAGTTAACTGGCAACTTTAAAACTTGCCTGATACGATCTCATGAAAGTTCTCTTTTAATCAGAGCTTGGAATTTCAATTTATTCAAGATTTTCTTGATCTTGATATAATTTAGTTTCTGTAGGGGGTCAAGGAAACAGTATAAGTGAATTCAATTTCTAGTGCAGATTGAATTTTCAAAGAAACTGGTCTATTCTTTAAAGTGTTTTTTTAAAAACCTATCTAACTTATTCTTCTGTAAAATCACTTGCCAAATCATACGATTTTTTGTTGGCATTTTTTCTCAACCAATCACATTGTATTAAGTTTACTGATTCTTCATTTTACATAATCCGATCTTTAGTATACGAGTATAATGGCTACTACACACAGTGCTAGCGGCATGGCCGCCGGGCACAAATCCGCATAAAGAAACGCAAAGGAAATGAAAGCGCAAAAGCCATTTTATTTTATTTGTCTGTCTGCCTGTCTGTTTGTTTCACCTAGTCTCCGAAACGGCTGCTTCGATTTGACGGGACTTTCACTGACAGTTAGCTGATAAGAACTACTACTAACTTAAATTTTAGAAAAACAATTACGGTCCACGCGAGCGAGTCCGCGGGCAGCAGCTAGTTGATAAACTAATATGTATTTTCAATATTAATAAGTGGGATACCGACTCACTGCACATGAATGCTTATACTGATAAGCATTCATGTGCAGTCCTCGTATCTGAGCGTTCTAAGAAGCCAAAGATTACCATTTCAGTGTCTTATAAAAACCGCATAAGCAGGTCGCATCGAGGTGACGGTTCACACGCTATCGGCTCCTGCTCGAGCTCTGATAAGCTCCCAATTCCATTCGCCTCTCGCCTCAAAGCTGGTCTTGCTTGGTTTCGACAGAGATTTTAGAAAAAAATGGTATTGGAGAAGGCGCTTACATTTATGACAACAATTTTTTTATAGACGACGTAGAACACTCGCATCATTTTTTGCTTTCAATAGAGTGTGTTAGCCACGTAGCAATGCGTAGCCGCGTAGCGATGCCTAGTAGCGTTACGTACGATACGTCGCAAACTAGCGATGCGTAGTACCGTAGCCATGCTTAGTAGCGTAGACAAGTGGCGTAGCAGCGGTGCGTAGCAGCGTAGCGGTGCGTAATAGTATAGAGATGTGTAGAAGCGTAGCAATGCGTAGTAGCGTATAATATCGTAGTACCGTAGCAGTAGCATTTTAGTAGTGGGTGTTGTAAAAATATTAAACCACAAATTCGTCACATTTACTTAATTATTTTAGGATGATCACATTAATTTACCACATCCAAAACATAGTACCTACTTCTAGTCTCAACTATTTTCTAGCGCGCAATACGTCTAAGTTACTTTCTCGGGAGCATGTCCGCGAGATTATTCGCCCTCAGTGGAGTTTAGTCTGGGAGCTCGTATTATTTCATTTGCATAATGTGCGCTTATAAGGTTTGGTCGCAGTACCTTTGTGTGTCGACTGAAGTATTCATGACCGGTGGAGAGAAACTTCTTTCGTTTATGAACAAAATGTTATGTTCTATGAATATTAAATTCATAAAGTAGCTTTAAAAAATAACCCACTGAAGCTGTATAATATATAGGTAAAAGGAGTAAGTACATCATAAAAGGAGTAAGTACATGCGACGCGCAAACTGTTAGGTACCATGACTTTAACACATGATTCTAGACGGCTCAGAGTAGTTTTTTTTTTAAGTCTGTAGTTTCATCCAAACGTGCAATTTCCGACAACCTGCACTGGGCCCGCGTGGTATATTTCAGCCCATTCCCTCTCGAAGAGAAGGAGGCCTGTGTTCCAGCAGTGGGGACATTAAATGGATGCGTTTCTTGTAGAGCTCGGTGATCTTCTGATAAATAACACCATCCGGTCGGGTAGTTTAATAATACCAGCTTATTATTTTTCCATTGGAGAGCAAAGGCCTCTTCTTATACGAAGAGATTTAACACACAGACTAATATTAATTATACGTCCAAGTTTCGTCAAGATGTTTTTCCTATATCAGTAATATCCAAGATAAACTTCGGGTATTTTTGAAACGTGAAAATCTTATCATCGTCATTATTTCAGCAGAAAGGTGACCAAAGCTGGACATAGGCCTTCCCTAAGCACCGCCACTTCAACTGGTTCTATGCTTCCCGCATCCAGCTGATTCCTGTTTCCTTCACAAGGTCATCGGTCCACCTTTTGGGAAACCTTCCATCGCTACGTCTTCCGCCACTCCAGAACCTTTCTGCCCCATCGGCCATCTGTTCTGCGAGCAATGTGTACTGCCCATTGTCACTTTTGGCAATTCTTCAGACGATGTCGGTTACTTTGGTTCTCCTTTGAATCCCTTCATTTCTGATTTGATTACGTAGGGAAACTCCAATTCGGTGACTTTTCGCCACGACGCGACCACGTTTCGGAGCCATAGGTCATCACGGTTCCTACCTCATCAATAAAACTTTTAAAAGACACTTTTAAACTCCCAGTTAGTACGTATAGAAATAAATAAGAAAAACCACAGTTCTTAACAAAAGAGGTTTCTTTTACACAGCAAGCAACAGAATCGCACTCGCTGTTACTTGTTAGTGCTTCCCGGGCAAAGTTTTCTCTGCGAATACGCTAATTACACTACTTTGCCCTATCTAGTTATTTCAAAGTATAAAAAACAATCAATAATACAACCTGCTTGTTAAAGTAACAAAGTTTTTCTTCCTCGTTTTATTATGTAGACTGTCTATTTGGTTGGTTGGTTGGTTGGTTGGTTGTAAGTGTGACTGATGAGCTTTGTTATTTCGAATGTCTCAGTAGCTTCTCAGAGTCTGGGTTTATGCCCGGTTGATGGCAATAGGTTCGCCCCTATTACATGATACTACTACACCTATGCTAACACCTTCAAGGAAAACAGGTTAAGTTAAGTTTTGCAACGATTTGGAGAAGCGTTACGCTTTTGTTTATCAAGTTTTTAAAGATTTTATTCCTTGAATCGCGACCTTTGCATGGGTTTTTACGACTTGATAAAACATGAAGATATCTTTATTATATCTAAGTTAAATATTCATTTATTATCCTCAAAAACCTTTCAGAATAAATTCTATACATAATGGTGAAAACCTCATCAAACAAAATATGTTGCGTAGTTGGCAAGAACATCGCAGTCAGACAGACACGTGAAGCGACTTTGATTTATAATATGTTAATGTATTCAGATATGTAGATAAACAAAAGAAAACCGCTTAGTCTTAGTTGAATCACGTAAAATAATCATTACGCCATGTAAATTAAGGAGCAAGAAACTTTACTAATTAACAATTAAGTTTTTTAGGGATCTCTTTAAATGTTGCCCTTTACAAGTTTGTTTTCGAAATTAGATTGGGGGAAGTTTTTGTGGAAACATTATAATTAGATTTGGAAGCTTATTTTGTGTTTTGTTTTGGCTATATTTAAATCTGCTTGTTACCTTTTGACGGCGTATTATTATTTGGCAAACAACGCAAACTAACAACCACGCAACAACGTTACATAACGCAACGCAACGTTTAAACAGAACTGGTGAAATGTGGCTGTACTATAGGTACACCTCTGTCTAACTCTTTGGGGAATACAGGTATGATGAGATGTATGTGTATTATTATTTGGTTTGACTTTATAAAGTAACTTGAAGATAATGTAGAAGAACAAGTGCAGGTGATGTGGCAATATAATTTTCATAGACTAGGCTATGTATTTGCCTTTCTTTCCGTGTGCTTTGTAAAAGATAAGTTCCATAGCCATCTCTTCATTCTGAATTTAAAGCCAATTTTTGAAGTGAAAATCGTCATCGTAACCTAACACTTTCCATGATAGATTTCGTGTTGACAGCGCACTCTGTTTTATTTTTTTTGGATTTTTTTTAAATGGAGCTACAGCTTTGATTCTTGTACTATCAGCAAGCTACATAAATGCCTGACATTTTCGTTAGATGAAGTTACTTAGTTTTCACGTCTATCGGCAGTCCCCAAAGATAGCCCCGCAATTTAATTTTTTTTATAACCAGCTGTTGTTTTGCATTGGTAGCCTAATTGTTAAGGAAGGTTAAAGGCTATTCGACATCACGCTACGATCATCCAAGCAAAAAGAAGAAAGAAGATGGCCTTTTAATGATTTAAAGCAAAAAATTTAACGCAGACTAAGTCGGGAGCAAAAGCTAGTCAACTATAAAGAATTTTCCGATCCAGTTCTACAAGTAGTCCCTTTTAATCAATTACTAAAAAGCACAGATTTAATCAAATCCAACGCCGCCGATAAGAAATTATAACGAATTTTTTTTTGAATATTATTTTCGATCTCATTTAGTTATTATTTTAAAAGCAGTTTCCCCAGATGAATTGCAGAAAAACTATAAATAATGCTCTAGCAATTTGTTAAATGGATTTTTCTCTTCAATATCCTAGTGATTGTCCCAAGGGAGGTAGGCAGAGGTGTGCTTTTAATTCCATCAATGATTATGGGAGGGGTAGTATTCTTTTTCAGTGTTGATGTTTCGAGGTTATTTTGTTCGAGTTTTATGTCTTACTGTTACGAGCATAGAAATAAATGTAAGTCATTTCTTTCTCACTAACAGGTTTTTATTCATGAAAAATCCTGTGGAATGTTTTGATTTACCGAATACCTCAAAAACAAAGCCCAAAACATGACATTACATTATTCACTTACATCCGAAACACGTGAAGTGACAACGTTTATGTACGAGTATTAAAGCGACCGTACGTATGGAATACTTGCGAAAATAATAAATTCAGCGTTTTTCAGCAAGTAAGCCGACGATGGAATATTAATGTCAGCTTCAACATTACTCGCATTTGAATAGGCTCTGGTTCAGTGTTGTTTTGTTATACTGTTCTTTTTAGTCTGCGGCATCCTGATGACTGAAAAAAGCAGTAACTAAATAGTTCAAAAGTGTGTACTAAGTTTTGACGACCAGTGTATTTTTAAGTTTTCTTTAGTCTGTCTGTCGTTTTGATGCGTTTATTTCGTATGGTTAGGATAAGAGCAACAAACATCCATTAAAAAAATTCGTTTATTAGCTCAACCGTCCGAAAAACTGATGCAGTTCGATAACAATTAAAATTTTATTGTGTCTCATTAGTGACAGTCAAGTTTTGCAGTAAACCTATGTGGGTTTTGGTATGACGTGATCTAAACACTTAAGCTTCGTTCGTCGAACTCCCCGCGCCCAGTCGCAATGCGCGGGGTAGTGTGAACAACGCCTTATACCTCTGATAAAAACAGTATTTCTCGGTATGTTCTGAAAAAATATGTGGCTAAATCTAACATCAAGAAACGCCACATTTTAATGTTATTCGCACACATAAGGATTCCTTTCCACAGAGTAAATAAGTACTTTACTTTGAAAAAGAAAGAATTTTAATCTGTTAAGCATTCATATATTTGCGTAGGTATATTGTTGAGGCTTTTTCCCTTTACAACGATCCAGTTTGGGAACTTGCCAACAATTTCAATAAGAGTTAATATCGTGTGGGCGATCATTTTGTTTCGGATACAAGTAATGTGCAGTTTAAAAGTTACAGTAGGTATATCTATCTGTTTTAACTAATTTGATAAACAGTACAGATAAAGTTACTTTGATGTTGTGTTTTTAAATAATGAAATGAATTGACTCTTCAAAAGATTAGTGACAGGTCAAAGTGCAATAAAATGAACTCCTTCAGTGGCAATACGTTAATATATACGTTTTTCGTACGTTAGGGGGCAGGGCAGTCAGCATGACTCCCACGTTGCACAATTTTGTGCTGTCGAGATTCAACTGGTCAAAGGTCGTTGATAGTCGCTGCATATAGGTAGAGCAGCAGGTTCGGTGACGGTGATAATATATTTATGGCAGTGGATAGAGTGCCACCATTGGCACTCTATCCCTATCGGATAAAGTGCCACTACAGGCACCCTAGTAACACCGCCTCGGCCCAGCTAAAGTGCTGCAAGCATTGGATTGTCATTGTCACTGTCACTAAGTCACGTCACTTGGTATTTTGTTTGATTGTCGAGGTTAGATCGCTGTAAAACACCACATTTCCAAAACATTACATTCTCTTGTGCCTCTCGTAACTCTCGTAATAGAGATCCATGCAGACTTGGATTGCAAGATACTCCTAAATCAGCCAAGTATGCGAAAAGTTTCCTAGTCATGTGTATACACATATATAACAAAATTCCAAAAGAAATAAAATTGTTACATAATATTAACTCATTTAAAAACAGATTATTGAAATGGCTGAAAGACCATATGTTTTATGACATTCAAGATATTTTTAACAATAATAATCTATAAATTTCTGGACTTTTGACATATAATGTTAAGATAAAACTATTATATTATTGTATTGACCTTATATCTGTGACATTTATCAACAATTAACTAATAATTATTATTTTGCATGCAATTGATACATATCCTGTATAGCTAAACATGTGGACTTTAGATTAATATTTGACTGTAACAACATTATACCATGTTTAAGGCAAATAAAGACTTATCTTATCTATCTTATCTTATCTCATTTATTGCGAATTACACATTCACAAAGACACACAATCCCTATAGTATTAGTAACAACGACTTAAAAACCATATTAGTAAAACAACGTAACCTAACAACAACTAATATTTACGTGGTTCAACACCATGTTGCATGTGCAACATAGCGTTAGTCAGTGCCTAATAAGAGGGCTGTCCAGCTTGTCCTACAATGTTTTACTGATAAGAAATGGCTGGTTTAGTGAATAGGTTTGTTGCGCTTCTCCTTGCTTTCCGGACCTTACAAACGATTTACTCCCACTTACGAGTACTTACTGTGTTCTTCACATCGCTAATTGTTGTCGCTCCTCGCTGCCAGGTCAATGGATTTTCTTAGCCAATTAGTTACGTAATACTACTGCATCATAGTTAATTGACTCAGGCGTGACTTTGCGGAAATCCATTATAAAAAAGAAAATTATTCAAAAAACAAAAAACCCGACTGCAAAAACACATAACTGAAAAGAGAAAAACAAGCATTATAATCTATAGAATTTTGGTATCGCAGGCGGGGAGAAACAAAAGTTACACCATATTTCCGGTTATTATTGTTATATTACGAGTATTCTGCGATACCATAATTCTATAGATTATAATGCTTGTTTTTCTCTTTTCAGTTATGTGTTTTTGCAGTCGGGTTTTTTGTTTTTTGAATAATTTTCTTTATTTCAAGTTTTTTAGTTTTATTAATATATCTTAATTTGGAATTGACTCATTACTAGCTTTTATTTGATACCAATATTGTTGTAATTTATTTTAAAAAAAACCTTCCCCTCCCTTTTTTTTGTATTTGCAGATGCAATACATAAATATTATATAGCCTATGTCACTTCTACGATTAAGACGAATCTAACGACACCTCATATGTTAAAATCCATCAAGCCGTTTAGGCTACAGAGCGTGCCAAAGAAATAGACATACATACATACATACATACATTATATGAGAGTATGAGAGTATGTATGTATGTACATTACTCTCGAAAAACATTACCCTCCTTCTGGGGCAGTCGGGTAATAAAATACAATAGACGATGTATATTTAGTAACCTAATCCGCTTAACTGTTCTTAAAGAGTCCTAAAGAACCCTGTAAGAAATCGACACGTGTTTCACCTCTCAACGAGGCATACTCAAGATGAGGTTTGACTTGTTGCGAACCCGGACACGAGGTGTTGCCACGACAAGCGCCGAACGCAAAGAAACTGACTAGACTTGACTTAGTGGTTTATTTATAGATGGTGCCATCCACGAAGACGCGCCCCGCTCCGCTCCGCTCCGTATTAAAGTACAGTTTACAGTACAGTAATCACGGAGTAGGGCGCGTCATCATGGATGACACTATCTGTAATCTATCTTTGCCAAGTGGGACACAAATTACGCTAAAAAAATAATGAAATATTTTGTTCTGATTACAAAGAAGACATTATTTGTATGGAGATTAGGCCCACCCTAAACCGCTTGTGTATTCTTATGAAATGCATGTGATTTTTATCTTGATATTATTTAGAAGACATTACGATAAATTATATATTTTTAATCATTAGGGGGTTTATTAATATACATTGCTTAAACTTAAGTAATAATTAACGACTGTTTAACCATACGATTTTGACGTTTGAACGTCACTTAACTTTAAGCAACGCTTATAAATACCCCTATGTCGTTAAAACTAGAAGTACCCTTAGAAGTCATGCATACATAGGTAGGTGTACGTTATAATTGGTTTCGGCAGTTGCGATTAGAGTTAAGTAAACAATATAATTTGTTTACTTTTCTCGTTAATCATTACCCTCACAAAAAGTCAATTTAGTTTGGGAACCCTCCTAGAACACGAAACATTCAGTAATTTATTTTCTTAATTATTTACCCTTTTTTCCTCTTTCTGCGCCAACACAGAGAATATTACACATCAGGGTGGCACGTGCCCTTTGTAGAATATAATTTTGCGTTTATAAATATTAATAGGGGCACAGAAGTTAATATGAGAAGCGTGTAGTATTTAAGCGAATATGTTTACTAATATGTTAAGCCAAAAGGAAAACATAGTAACTATCTTAGTATAAACCAACGCCTGAAGAAGTAATCCTACATTAAATGCTGACAGTTCGCTGAAAACGGCCGCCATCTTTGATGTTGTCTTGTTAATAAGCTTATTGTTCGTACACTAGGTATTTGCAAATTATTTTTTCTTAATCTTGTTGCATTAAAATTCAAAATGTGCCAGTTGCCTAATACGTATTTCTGGAGTTGTCGATTCACCCACATTAACTTCGTGCGAAGATTGAACAAAAAAAAAATATTGAAACGTGACGATTCGCCCGTTTCAGCCAATGATCTTCTAACCTAAATATTTTCTAGAGATACTTTTTTAATATCTCATGTGCACGGTCAGTATTCTGGTGTTCTTTGAAACTGATCTTGATTGAAAGACGGTTTATCATTTCACCACTTTACTTTATAAATCATAGTTTCGGTTTTTGCCCTGATGTCCTAACTAAAAACGCATCTACCTTTACTTTTGACTCCTAACATTATACGGGTTTGTTCTTCATAGATACGACAGAATTCGAAAACATCAAAAGGACGGAATTACCATAGATGAATATTTGCCTTATGATTTTGTCTACGAAATACTCACTCTGTTTTGAAACACAGATTGAAGCAAGTGATTTCGAGATATCAGAATAGAGGCAGGTTCCCTTTTTAGCATATTCTTGTTCTAAAAAGTAGCCTGAGAAAATAAGAATATAAATTATAAATGATATTTCTGTAAGTAGGTTTGTACAAACACTTTGATACGTCAATATTTTTTTTTTTAACTAATTGAGATCGGAGTTTCCTATCTGACTTCTCTGAGAAGAAAGGCCGCAAAAAGCCGGCCTTGCCGCCGGCCAAACTGTGGTGCGCCCGGCTTGCCGCACAAAGAAGCCGCCAAACAAAGAAGTGCCGCACGGCAAAAGCCAGTGGTCTGTGCCGCCGGCACTACGTAGTAGCCTTTAGGGGAGCTTATTGTGATTTTATAAAACAACGAAAATAAATAAATTTAAAGTTATCACAGTACTGAATATCGTGATGGCTCAGTGGTAAAGGCTCGCCTCTCGTGCACGAGGTTGTGGGTTCAGGCAAGTACCAATGTCAATTTTTGAATTCATTATGTACGAGTAATTCTATGTTTATCTTTGACATTACTGATGAAGTGAAGGAAACCTGGACTTATAGTTAATGTACGTTTCAAATCGCAAACTCGTCGTGAGCAAGCGTGGTGATCAATGCTCGTGCTTTTTTTTTACGAGAAGTAGCCACTGGTTTTATTATAGTACGTACTTACAAATACCATTTTCAGCTTTTATACTTCTAAAACACCTAGCAGTCTTGAAAAGGTAAAAGTCTTGATAAATACAGCAAAACATTCAAAAAGTGTAAAACAAATTCAAATTCTATCCGTCTGTTCGTCGGGATGTTTCTCAGAGATCTCATTAACTGGAAAATTAAGAGAAAGGGGAAGAAAACTCTTTGTAAGGGATTTTTAAAGGAAAATTAATTACCCAATTTGACTAATTCTTTATTTAATTTCTTTAAGAACTTAAGTATTTTTGAGGTCGCGATGCTTTTTTGTTTCTCTCGAGGTGATGACAATGGGGTAGGTACACACAAACTGACAATTTCTTGCAATGTCTTTCACAGTTAAAACCGTCATACTGTGATGCGTTTTACGAAACTAGGGTACAGGTCGCGATGTTTTTTTGTTTTTTTCGGGGTGAAGTAAGGTCGTGATGGAGGTTTTTAGACTACTGGCAGGAAGAATTGGTTGTTCATCTTGCATCTGCTGGGATGTACCATGTGTAGCACTGTAAAAAAATAAATGGACATGATTTAAGCGATTTTTTTGTCAATAAAAGCCCGAACTCAACGTTGACTGAGCAAGATCTATCACGTTAAGTTTGGGCTTTATTTGACCCACAGATCCCGTGAAAACTTTTATATTATTTAAAGAGTTTTTAAACAAGAATGGTTCAGATTATTTTGGTCTGACTGGCACTTTTTTATTAAAATTTATGTGGCATGGACGATGATCAAAAGACTGAACAATTAGGTAAGTTAACCCAAAAGCAGCAAAAAAAAAAACGGGGTGTGTTGTGGGACACCCGGTTGAATATTGCCGGTTTTTTTTGGTATAGCTCTACCTTTACTAAAAAAACCGGTCAAGTGCACGTCGGAATACGCACAATGAAGGATTCCATAGTTCGGATGAATTTATCCCAAGAACAAACATAACGTTTTAGTAGAAAAATATGTTCTCCCATACTTTCCAACTGCAAATGTAAGTTTGTACGCACAATAGTGAGAGATTTACCATATTATTTTAAGACAATAGACTTCATACTTAAGTACCTATAGGTTTTCCTGTAATCTATATTTATTTCCAGCTTTCTTACAATTAGATAAGTTATTGACGAAAAAAGGTTTTTTCGTGCACGGAGTCTTAAATGATTAGTTACTTAAAAAGCGCTGTAAGTATTTATTCACTTCAGATTACATTAGTGCAGATGTAAAAGACTAGAATAGAAGGCGTTCAGATATCATCAAAATGATTATATTATATAGAACTATTTTCTGTATTTCTTTCAAAATTTTCGGCTCAATAGTTTTAAGATCTGTTTTACATTCAACCAACTTTCAATCATCCAACAAACATTTTAAGATTAAATAAGGCCGGTACACACGCACCCACAACCTATAGTAACCCACGGATTACATGACACAATCGCATGTAGATGTCGCCAGTGTATACATGGCGTAATCCACTAACTCCATGTATCGTGAGGATGTAAGCTGTGCTAACAATATTACTTAATGGTGTTGTGTTACTAAATTAGGCTGGATTTAACGTTAAATGTTACATGTTACACATAATAGGGGTTAGAAGGCTGTTAAAGGGTTCAATAGCGAATCTATCCATTAGGGATGTACCGACTAGTCGGAGTAGTCGGCCTTATTAATTTGTAGTCGACGAGTAAAAAATGGACCGGCTAGTCAGACCATTTTTTACTCGTATTAATAAGTTCAAATGCGTGATTTCTTCTTCGAAATGACGCAAACAATTCCACTTTTTTATGTTTTCTGCTTCATGGCAATCTGTTTTTCAACAATAAGCCACTTCTTTGTTTGATTTCTTTGTTTATGTTTTCCTCAAGAGCCATGCTTGTATGAAATTTCTTTTCACACGACTCTCTTGATGTCAAGTGGTAAATCTTTTATGTAGGCTCGGTATGTCACTTCTTTTTAGCCGGGTATGCTGAAGAGCGTCTAATCCACTCAGAGCGTGTGCCAGTTTGTTTACATGGACGGTCAGATTCTCCTGATATTTCAGGCTGTTTTGAGTTATTTCCTGCCGAACTGTTTTTTGGCCGAGGGCGAGGTATATGTATCTATTACTTATACAATGAGGGATGCCAAACATTGTTCTCAGAGCTTTGGTCTGGAATCTCTCCAGGAAAATTCTGCTAATAATAAAATAATATTATTATACACTGCGTTAGCTACGTAATTCGACTTTGTTTTAAATTAAAACACCAAGTAACGCCAGTTAGCACGTAAAGTGATAAAAAAAATGCAATGTAAACAAAAACATGTCCCGACAAGTCCACCTGGTCGCCGGGTGGCGCGCGCCTGCACCTACTAGCCGAAAGCGTAATCACAAACATTGCCGATGTCACCAGAACTTAAGGTGGAACTAGTCGCGGGCTCGAACTCAATGGTGGGCATGGCCAAAAACCACGCTGTCTCACCTGGCATCGTGTCCGACAGAGATAGTATCAGTGATGAGCAGTTAGAAGCTGGTCTACATGGACAACGTATAGTTCGCACGCACAGAAACACCGTACCGAATAATTTTAGTAAAACGAGCGCGTCAAAAATTACGATAAGGCGTTTGGAAAAAAGGTTTTTCTGAAAAACCACTGCATAAATCAATTATAAATAAAATTTATTGAAATCTTCGATAATTTTTCTGTGTCGGTACGGATTTTGTTTTCGAGATTTCACACTTCTTGTATTACTTATTTACGCCCAAAGTTGCGTTAAAATTAGCAAGAAAAACGAATCTTTGTTGGCTTATAACTTTTTAATGGCTTTTTATTTCACTATTCTGCTTCCGTACAGACAAAATTAATAATGAGACCTAACGATATCATGTTAAACTTTGAATGTACGATGTCAAATAGTGGAGTAAAACCCCTCCGAAGTTTGTATGGAAAAAATATCAAATTGTTTCACCTTAACCAAAAGCAATGATCGGAGCATAGTCATAGTCGGCCCATCACTACTATCCATACTCGATACTAATCCAAACCTAATCTTATAAATGCGAAAGTGAGTTTGTTTGCTTGTTACACTTTCTCGCTAAAACGGCTGAACGGATTTGGAGGAAATTGGCACATGGGTAGACCATGACCTGGGTTATTATATAGGATTATTTTTATCCCGGTAATAAGTTTCTGGGGGATAATTTCCGACCTCCGCGGGTAAAGCCGCTGGCAAAAGCTAGTAACTTAAGGTATTCTTTTCAAAGACTTCACAAAATTAGTAACTAGTTCTAAGCTCTAACCTTCAATCCATCGGTAATAATTAATATTTCCATTGAAACACTCAGAATATTTAAAAGATATTTAAAATTCCGTCGAATCAACGCCACCGAAGGTAATTTTCGAACTCTCTCCTTTCAAATTCACCTTTTCTACTTTTCATTCTGAGTACTCAAAGTTTTGCTGACTTGAATTTTCGAGGGTTCTTTAGCTCTCAAACAGTGAATTTCTTAACACAATGAATTTATAAGAGCATCACAATGAACCACTTGGTAGCGAGTTTAGAACTGAAGGGCTTAGGATGTATCTAGGTATGTATATGCATTGCTTTGAAGACTTCAATATTGTTTTTGAGTAAGTGTGAGTAGGATGATTGAGATTTTAAGTGGTTTTTTAAGGTTCCGTGCCTCAAAAGGAAAAAAAAAACAGAACCCTTAAAGGATCACTTTTGTGTCTGGCTGGCTGGCTGGGTGTCTGTCTGTCCGTCTGTCACAGCCATTTTACTCCGAATGTAATAGACCGATTAAGTTGAAAGATACACATAATTATGTATTGTTGTGACCCAAACACGGACGTGTAACGTAAATAAAACTGTACTATGTGACTTATCAAATGAAAGGGCTTATTGCGAGGATCGTAATTTTAAATTAAACACTTTTAAAAATATTAAGAAAATTTTTGACAATTGCCCTTCCCTTCCCCTACTTATCTCCGAAACTACTGAGCCAAAAATTTTGAAAAAAATACGGAGAATGGTTCTTTACTCATCTAATAGATTACAGGAAAACCTTTTATAAGTCTATGGTCTTAAAATAATATGATAAATCTCTTAATATTGTGCTTACAAACTTACATTTGCAGTTGGAATGGATGGGAGGACATGTTTTCAACGACAATGTTAAGTTTGTTTTTGGGATAATTTTGAACTACGGAACCCTTCATTGTGCGTAGTCTGACACGTACGGGCCGTCTTTTTATTTGTTTCGCGTTTACAAAGTTCCATTGAGAAAGAGAAATGTATGAGAGAAATAGGTATATTGAGTCCAGCTTGATGTGTAAAAAATGGCTTATTCCCAAAGTACTCCATTCTTTTGTTCTAAAAAGATAAGAATCTCATACATTCATTCCCAAGTTACTCCAAGGAATTATTATTATTTAAAAATACTTATTATTTTGTTCCCATTCTGCTCCATAGGTATCTGGAATTATTCTCAAAGTACTCCACCGATTATTCGCTATCAATTTTCAAACTGCTCCATCTACATAATTAACTATAAAATACATATTTCATTACAGTCACTCACAAAATTTCTTAAAAGAAAGATTAAAGTTTAGCATTTTGTTAAAGTCAATGAATATTTAAAATTGTAGGCTTTTTATGATAATAGCAAAAAAACATAGTATAGTGAGATTAATGTTTATTTTAGAATCATAATATTATTTGTGCGTCATCCATCGATCACTAATAACGAGTAAGTTCTTTATTAGTGATCGATGCGTCATCTATCGGATAAACTCGACTCACTTTTAAACATTCAATTTTTTACCATGTCATGTAAAAGGGGTTTGAAGATTTTGGCCCTAAAATCAGCCACCATTTTGTTTTTTTTTTCAAAATCGCGGTGCACAATGAATGTCATATATTCGGTTAGGGGACACTTACACAAACATAAAACTTTAAATGAGATAACTGTTAGAACTATTCTAAACGCAACCTTTTTTTGTGATATATTATCTGTCTTGTGATTTTGACAGACTTTTTCCCCTTCCGTCCGTTCAAGACTTTTGTACGAATGTGTTTTTCTGTTTCTTTAATAAATCCCATATTAATCTCTATAAACCTTTCTTTATCTGCCCAAATATCCAACATGGTAGCAGAGCGTGGTTATTAACACTCGGAAAACGCTCGTATTTTGGACAGATTGTCGAAGAAAATTAGTAACTATTTAATAGGATCACGCCAACGGTAAAAATTGAAAAAATGGCTTCTTCATCACAATACATGAATTCCATTGAGAAACTCAAGGGGTCAGAAAATTATTCAACTTGGAAGTTCTCGATGCGAATGCTATTAATCCATGAAGAACTATGGGAATTTGTTGAGAATAACGTGAACGATGAGAAACAAAAGAAGGCGGAAAAGGCGTTGGCACGAATTGCCCTATCAGTGCAACCAGCAGTGATTCCATACATTCGCTCGGCAAAAACTGCTTACGAAGCATGGAATAACTTGAAGAAGGCATACGAAGGTCGCGGATTGTGTAGAAGACTAGGTCTTCTCAGAAGTTTATTTGGCACAAAACTACGTGATAGCAGCTCGATGGAGGATTACCTCAACAAAATTAAGGAAGCCTCACATCAGTTGAGTGAAATTGAGTCACCACTAGATGATGAATTCGTAGCTGTTATAATGTTGAGTGGTCTAACTGAAGACTTTGATCCATTGATTATGGCCATTGAAAATGCTGGAACAAAATTATGTACTGAACTTGTCTCGGTCAAACTATTGGAAGAGACACGGAGACGAGAGGACAAGCAGGATAGTGTTACCGCACTGATCACTCGGAAGCAACCCAGATGCTTCAAGTGTAAGCGTATTGGCCATTTCTTGAAGAATTGTCCCGATAAACAAACTACAGGACAACCTGCATCAGAAAAGGAGACACAGAGTCACAGTCATGGTCGAGATAGGAACAAGCCGAAGATTAAACCAAAGGACAAGGCTCTTGTCGCTGCTCTTTCTGTAAAGGTGAATAGTGATGTGTGGTATATAGACTCCGGAGCCACTAACCATATGTGCAATAATGAAAAACTAATGGTAAACAATAGTTCAAATAAAACTGTTGAAGTGAGTATTGCAAATGGAGAAAAATTATTGACTGCTGGAATAGGACAAGTGAAAGTTCATTTAAAAAAGGGCGTAAAGACAATAAGTGATGCATATTATGTACCTAATTTAAGTACAAATTTGTTGTCAGTCAGCACTATGACTAAAAAGGGTTATATAGTAACTTTTGATAGTAGTTCATGTACTGTTTATGATGGTTCTGATATTTTAGCTACTGGTACTCAAGTCAATGGTGTGTATCAACTCGACACTGTGTCAGACAATGGCTGTGCTGAGGATAAGGAAAATACATCAGGGGCAGCAGCTGCGGTAGCGGGTTCGACATCCCAAGACACGTGGCACAGACGTCTAGGACACCTCAACTCAAGGAGTATGAAGCTTCTAATGTCAGGTATGGCAACTGGTATTAATTATAGTGTGTCTGAATATAAACAGTGCATACCATGCATTGAAGGAAAGCAATCTAGATTGCCTTTCCCCAAGAAATCGTATACTAGAGCTACAGATATTTTGGGTTTAGTGCATACAGACCTATGTGGGCCTATTCAAACTCCATCTCTAAGTGGTGCTAAGTATGTGTTGAGTTTCATTGATGACTATACAAGAAAACATTTTACTTATTTTCTGAAAACTAAAGATGAGACTTTTAGGTATTTTCAGCAATTTAAGGTTTTTGTAGAAAATGAAACTGGAAACAAGTTAAAAATACTTAGAAGTGATAGAGGAGGAGAATATATGAGTTCAAAATTTCAGGATTTCCTCAAGATTAATGGAATTAAACATCAGAAAACTATACCTGATTCTCCACAGCAAAATGGTGTTGCTGAGCGCTCTAACAGAACTATCATGGAAAAAGTCAGGTGTATGCTGCGAGATGCTGGACTGGGTATGGAATTCTGGGCTGAAGCAGTAAATACTGCTGTCTATTTGAAAAACCGGAGTCCAACTAAGGCAGTTCCTGGTACAACTCCAGAAGAAAAATGGAGTGGAACAAAGGTAAAACTTGACCATTTAAGAATTTTTGGTTGTATTGCTTATGTCATGGTGAAAAATAGAAAGAAACTTGACGTTAAAAGTAAACCATGCATATTTGTGGGATATAATGAAGAATCTAAAGGATATAGACTCATTAATCCGGATAGTCCAAGGAATTGTGTCAATTCTCGTGATGTTGTTTTCATAGAAAATAAATTTTATATGAAAGAAATGTCACATGATGATAAAGGTGATCAACAGCTGTTTGTTGATCTTAGTTTGAATCAAAATGTAATTCAACCATCGGAATCGCCCATTGTGAATTCTGACATATCTGATGACATAAAAATATCACAGAATACTGAACAAAGAATAAGCACAATCACACTAGATGATTCCGACAGTGAAAGACCAAGTGATGAATCAGATGACCGCTTGGATCCAACTTACCTTCCAGGAGAAGATTCTGAGACAGAATCTCCAGAAGACTGCAGCTATGGATGCTTCTGAGTCTCATCTCATGACCAACTTCGTGACTATACTGGAATACAATGATCCTGATGAACCTCAAACTGCGGCCGAGGCTTTAAAAGGACCAGAATCAGATAGTTGGCGTAAGGCGATGACTGATGAGTATAATTCTTTTATTAAAAATAAAGTTTGGACTCTGACAGAACGAGAACAGCATCATAAGCCTGTGTCGTGCAAGTGGATATTTAAGAAAAAATATGGAGTAAATGGTGAGTTGTTGAAATATAAAGCTCGTTTAGTAGCCAGGGGTTACACCCAAAAATATGGTGTTGATTATCTAGAAACGTTTTCCCCTGTCGTGAGATACTCCACATTAAGGCTACTGATCGCTTTAGCAGCAGAATATGACATGAGTATTGAGCACTTGGATGTTAAAACAGCATTTCTGAATGCAGAGCTGGAAGAAACGGTTTTTATGCAGCAACCACAGGGTTTTGAAGTTAAGGGGAGTGAAAATATGATATGCAAGCTCAACAAAGCTGTTTATGGCCTTAAACAAGCATCTAAATCTTGGTATGATAAAATTAACAAGTTACTATGCGATAAGTTGAACTTCTGTTGTTTAACTTCTGAACCATGTGTTTACTATAGGTCTGAAAACCAATCGATGATGCTCATAGCTCTTTATGTCGATGATTTGATAATATTTTGTTCTCCGACATTCCAAGGAAAAGACAAAATTAAAGCGAAATTGCAGCAAGAATTTGATATCACGGATCTAGGGCCAGCCCAGCAGATTCTCTTGGTATGAAGCTGTCAAGAAAAGGTAATGAAATCTCTCTTAATCAGTCGAACTATATTCTAAAACTGCTGAAGAAGTTTCGGATGGAGGATTGTAAACCATCAGGAACACCAATGGAGACTAGTCTAAAGTTACCTAAAGAAACTCAAAAGGATGATACTTATGACTACAGAGGTTTAGTAGGGTCGCTTATGTATATAGCAGTTTGTACAAGACCGGACATCAGTTATGCTGTGAGCTACCTGAGTCAATTTAACAACTGTTATAGTGAAATTCATTGGAAGGCCGCCAAGAGGGTTTTACGATATCTAAAAGGTACACTGAGTTTGAGTCTAATTTTCACTAAAAGTAGTATGGATATTAGAGCTTATGCTGATGCAGATTGGGCATCAAACAATATAGATCGTCGGTCGTACACGGGCTATGTCTTCTTTTTAGGGAAGTCTGCTATCTCTTGGGAAAGTCGAAAGCAACGTACTGTTGCATTATCTAGTACTGAGGCAGAGTACATGGCATTGTCTGACACGTGTAAAGAAGCATTATTCATAAGGAAACTCTTATTTGAGATGCTTGGTATCATATCTAAAGTGATCATATTCAATGACAATCAGTCTGCCATAAAACTTTGTAAGAACTTTATGTTCCATTCTAGGACGAAACACATAGATATTCGTCATCATTTTATAAAACAAATTGTTAATAATGGTATAGTTGAAGTAAAGTACTTATCAACTAATGTAATGTTGGCTGATGTATTAACAAAATCACTTTGCAAACAAAAACATTGTGAGTTTACAAATTTAATGTTAGCTGTGTAGTTATGGCTATGCATGTTTTGTGAATTTATTATTTTAGTTTCATATAATATAAATATTGTTTTAGTTTGCGTTTAAGGGCCAGTGTTAGAACTATTCTAAACGCAACCTTTTTTTGTGATATATTATCTGTCTTGTGATTTTGACAGACTTTTTCCCCTTCCGTCCGTTCAAGACTTTTGTACGAATGTGTTTTTCTGTTTCTTTAATAAATCCCATATTAATCTCTATAAACCTTTCTTTATCTGCCCAAATATCCAACAATAACATCATAAAGCGTCACGATTCTGAGATATTCAAAGATAATAGTAAGAATTGTTATAACGAATTTACTTATTTATGTTGTAGTTACTTCATGTTGATTAAGTTATTTACACATGAATTAATTGACTACACCTAGTGGATAAAACATAAGATTTTTAAATCTTATTCGGTATAAATAATATTATCCAAGAAGGCAGCGGGAGGCTGAATAGGATTTTTTTGGTGTCGCGCCCATAACTTGCACCATATAATACTTATACCATTTAAACACACGTTCTCATTCGGCGGGAGGTACATTATATTTTTATCTCTTTCGCTCTTAACTAAAAAATTACCTATACATGATGCAATTATGTTTTCATAGTTCAATATACTTACCTGAAGGCAAAAAAAAAAAAAAAAACTTGTTTCAGGGTTCAGTTTTCGACTTATATTTTGGTGAATAACTCGGAAACGTGACGCTTTAGGATATTATGTTATATGATTTTTTTTGTTTGTAAGTGTCGTCTATCTAAATACACACATCAAAAGTGTCTAGGGATCAAGCATTTTTATGCGGATTTCTTGAGATTGAGATGTGGCTTTGTAATAAATTTATGATTTTATAAATTTATATGGATCCTTTTTGGTGCATTTCATAATTTGAATCAGGAACTGTGAATCAAATTCGAGTAAAAGATGAAAATCTGCTGTCAATATTTTCCCTATAAAAACATACAACGCATTGAAGACATTATTAGTGCTACTGTTTCCCTACTACTGATTAAAACCAACGTTATTATGGAGCAGCGACGTCATTTAAGCAGGGAAGAAATGCTCAGAGCCGTGGGAATGATAGAAGCTGGTTCCCGGCAACGTACTGTGGCTTTAGCTCTGAATACAAGTCAGAGTGTTATCAGTCGACTTTGGACACGTTACCGAAGCACTGGTACCGTGGCTGAGCGCCATGGAGGACGGTATCGCTGTACCACACGGAGACAAGACCGATACATTCAAATCTTAGCTCGAAGAGCTCCAACAATAACCGCCATGATGTTAGCCGTGAGGCTTCATCACTCTTCAGGGAACTTAATTAGCGACCAAACAGTCAGAAACCGCTTGCATGAAGTGAACCTTCATTCCCGAAGACCGCTACGGGTACCACCTATAGCAATGCACAATCGTAGGATTCGATATCAATGGGCTCTTGAACACAGAAATTGGGCAGAAGAACAATGGCGTTTCGTGTGCTTTTCTGATGAGTCTCGTTTTGGTATGAGACCGGATACAAGACGTATACGACACTGGAGAACCCCTGGACGCCAACAGCGATTAAAATCCTGCCAGGAAGTCCATCCTTATAGTGGTGGAACCATCATGGTATGGGCGGGTATTTGGATCGGCGGAAGAACTGAGTTGATTTGGATTAGAGGCAACCTCAACGCTCAAATTTATGCTGAGACGATTGTATCAGACGTCATCGTTCCTCTACAAGTGCAAATCGGTCCCTTATTTCAGTTAATGCATGATAATGCACGACCGCACACCGCAAGAGTTGTAAGACAGACTCTCGCCGCAGCTAACATCAATGTCCTGCCCTGGCCTGCTCAGTCGCCAGACTTGAACCCGATTGAGCATGCATGGGATATGCTACAGAGAAGAGCTCTGCCGAATATGGAGGGTATCCAGTCGCAAGAAGACCTTTTTTTGTTGTTGCAACGAACATGGGCGGCCATTCCACAGCGTGATTTGGATGAACTCATTTTGAGTATGCCAAACCGATGTTCTTGTGTTGTTAGTGTTCGCGGTAGAAACACGGATTATTAATTGTTTAAGTTACCCAATAAAATTTTAAAGAAAACTGTTATTTCAGTCTTTTTTTCGAACTTTAATGTTAGTGGTTCAAATGTCAAAAATCCCTTTATTAGGAAAATGGCAAATTTCTTTATTAATGCAAAGGTGACTTGGTTTATCGTTACTGTGACAAACGAAAACACTTTATTTGATGAATCCTTAAAGAAAATTTTAATTAATATCAATCAGGAGAAAAGTTATTGCAAAAATATATGTTGATCCCTAGACACTTTTGATGTGTGTATATAACTTTCGATTATCACCGCGATTCTGAAAAAAAATCAAAATGGCGGCCTCACGTTAGGGCCACCCTCCATACAAAAATCTTCAAACCCCTTTCAAATGATTATTGGTCGAATTTTTTAAATATTTTATGTTAGGCTTAATTGCCAGATATCATTTTAGATATTTTATTCTTTGTATTTCATGTTTTTTAGGCTTTTTCTCTTCTTCTTAAATACATTTAATTTATCAAAATTATAATACTGAAAATTATTGTTGAATTATATTATAAAGTCTTTTATTTAAAAATTTCTTTACATTTAAAAATATATTTGCAAAGCTTTTGAGCATATCTGTACGTCAGCCATAGTAATCCGGTACATATTTAAATTAGCTTTTTGATTAAAATGGGGTGGAGTACTTTGAGAACATTTTAATATTATCATGGAGTAGAATGAAACTTAATTAAAAACATTATATTTTTCATGGAGTAGTTTGGGAACTTTTTTTGGAGTACTTTGGGAATAAGCCTAAAAAATATGCCTTTCCACATGATTTTGTATTTGCAGCGTGATTTTTGACTTCTTTATTTATTCATACTTTCAGAAAGTAAGTCGGTCTGTATTTCGCTCAATCTGTTACCGAATTCGAATTTGAAGATACATTCTTCTTCTTTTATTTCACCACAGTAAAAGAAGAAGAATGTATGTTGACTAACCTGGTGTCAGAATTTTAAAGCCACCCATGGGCCTCTGACTTCACTTCACATACCGTCAAGAAATATCTCTCAGGCATGCCGGTTTCCTCACGATGTTTTCCTTTACCGTTTTTTAAGCAAGTGATAATAAATACGCACATGAATCCGAAAAGTCAGAGGTGCGTGCCTTGGGTTTGAACTCAAGACCTATGATTTGGCAGTGTGACGGTCACACCACTAGACTATCACTGCTGAGGATACAATTATAACCCGGTAGCACGTTCCTGCGGGATAATTTCCGACGTTCAGGCGGGCGAAAGCGGGCAAATTGTTTAAAGGAGGCTTTACTTACACAAATTCTCCTTACAAACAGCCTTCCTCGCGTGGCACATGTTGACAAAGAACTGAAACCCCTTCTTGTATCTGCTGAACATCATGCAGACCGGCTCCAGGTCGGTCTCGGGCAAGTCCTTGCACACATGGTTACATTCCTCGTTCGTTGGTGCATTCTCTTTTAGAAGGTCTGATACTTTTGATGCTGCTGATGCTATGACTAATAAAAGAGGTATTTTGCTTAGTTTTAAGATCAACCTGAATAGAAGAACCTGACCTAATGCACTTATACGAAACAATTTTATCAGTTTAAACGGTTAGCCTCAGAAAGTGGTCACTCCAGACGTCGTAGATACCAGCACTTGCACAGTGATAGCCATAAACTGCACGTACAGCTAAACATGCATATGCACGCATAACTTTAGAATATCAATGTGAGTTGATTTAAAAAAATCTGATCAATTCATGGAGTATGTACGAAATTCAAATTAGGAAAAATATTTATAAATGACCCTGGCCCCTAATGAAAGAAAGAAAAATAAATTTATTTGTCACAGAGACACGTGGTGCATACATAAATATACAACTCGAGTAATACAGTTATGATTGAAATGCACGTGTTCCAACCTGTTTGATGCTTTTAAGTTATATAAATGTTACATTTTAATAGGAATCACGTACGCTCGTGTACCTTAACATTCACAGCGCGCGGCGAAGGTATTATTTTAAATTAAATCATAAAGAGTTTTACGACTATACTCAAACTTGGCTGTTAGGTCTGTGTCACATTATAACCCACTCATGTCTAGCCACAGAATAGTACAGAACGCGCACTCCACATTTTAGGTATGAGGCTACAAGTATGCGGCGGGCTCTTGTAGGGCCAATTCAGTAAGCGTAACGTAGTCAGAAGATAATAAGAGTTACGCGATAGAAAGAGAGGCTACTTCTAGGTGAATATAACTGTAGGTGTAGGTAATTAACGCTGCACGCTGTGTGACCTAAATTGCACTTTATTGTATCGTAGCAATAGCCACTTTTTATTTAAATAATTTTGCAGAGTGAACCATCTGTCTTAATCTGTGGTCTTGCAAAGATATTTGTAATATCTTTTTCTTTAGAATTTTTGCTGAAGTCGTCCTTCCAAAATAGCACGTTATTAACCCTAGAGTATGGTCTTGGCACTGGAATAACTGTCTGCCGCAAATACAACGTAGACTCTTACCAATTATAAAAAATAAACTGAGAGTAGTAAAAGTTGGGAAAAACATGCCAACAATAGAACACCAACACTCAATTTAAAATTCAATTTTATTTTATTACTTTCTATTATTTATGAAAACAATGTTTTTTATTTGTAGAACTTATCGAGTTTCTTTGAATCGTTCCACGTTTAGGATTCCGTACCTCGAAAGGAAAAAGTGGAACTCTTGAACCAGATTTTTATAATATATTTTTTTACACGTGGAACTATAAATTATCTAAGTTTTCGCAAGTATTTCGTAATGTAAAACCGGCTTCTTTATAGGATGTCGGCTGTCCGTAACGGTGGAGTTTCTTGCCCATTCTTCTCCATACGAAAACTACCTTTTGAAGGGGCGGTAGAATCAATACTATATTTTGTAAATTTTGACGTTCAAAAGTGCCTTCAAGGGCCTATTTGAAATAAATGCTTTGACTTTGACCGTCTGTCGGTCTGTCTGTCAGTCTGTCAAAACCCTTTTTCTCAGGAACGGGTGGTATCAAGATGAAATTAATATCAAATACTTAAGCCTACATTCCCTTGGAGCTCTAAATCAAGCTTCTAAATCTAAGCCAAAGCAAAAAAAAATACAACCATTTATGCGACATATTTTGATACTCGCAAATAAATCAAAACCTAAAGGTACTTTCCGTTGACTTATAATAATTAAAAAAACTTGAGAGGTGTCAAGGGACACCCGGATGGAACGAAGTTACAACTTTAGCAAAAAGTGTCGTTACAACTTTTGGTCTTGATTTTCAACTTTAGCAAAAAGTGTTGACTTTGACTTTGACTTTGACTTCGACTTTGACTTTGAATGACTGACCATCGTCATCGCCATCGCCAACATAATTTTCATCGCCATCGCCATCGTTATCGTCATCAACATCATCATCATCAAGTAATTTTCAACTTTAGCAAAAAGTGTCGAAAAAATGGAACTAACTTTTTACATAGCACACATAGCAACCAAGGAGGTAACCTATCAAAGATTTTTTTTAAATTTCGAACAAAAGTGTCGTTACAACTTTTGGTCCTAATTTTTTCCGTCTAGCCCCCTTTCGCAACGCGCGAAAGGGAACTTCGTTCCAATATGGCAAGCAGCAAGGTCTCACAGCAAAAGTAAAGTAACTATTTTTAAAATAAATAATTATTCCCAACTATGTTCGGGTCGGCTTCCAGTCTAACTGGATGCAACTGAATACCAGTATTTTACACAACCTAGTCTCTGGATAATACGGTACCCCTTAGTAAGACTGGCTGTCAGACTTTCGGGCTTGTGACTACAAGCAACTTCTGTCAAAGATCTAAAAATGACAGCCGGTACCAACGGTTTAATGTGCTTTCCGAGGCGCGGAGGCATGTAGTTTTATCACATAAAACAAGATATTTTTCCGATTACAAACCTACATTTGCAGTTAGACAATTGACCGTGACGTTTATCGATGTATGGGAGAACATGTTTTTCAACTGCAATTAATATTGCAGTTGATAAACCTAGTTTATTCGTGGGATAAATTTATCCCAACTACGGAACCTTTCATTGTGAGTCGTCCGATACGCACTTGGCCGGTTTGTAAATCTATTTTCAATCCAACCAGTTATTCAACTTTTAATTGGAATTTAGAACTCGATGGTATTTCGAAATTAGAACCATTTTTAGAACTGATTACAATGTGTTCTTACTTTTAAACAACTTTATTTAAAGTTTATTAATTAAATACTTTGTTATAAGTTAATGGATTTAATAAAAACGATGTTGTTTCATCTAGGAGCACGATAGTGCCCCCGCCAAGTCAATCAAAAACATACAAATAAAGGCTTCCAAGTTTTATTTGTCGTCATTGCTGAATTGTAAGAGTACCAGTTCGTACGTCACTATGGTTCCTGCGACCTGTAACAAAGAGAAATATCACTATTATAGCCCTGACGATTTAACATAAGAATGCACAAAAAAGTAAGTACTTATTAATATAAAAAAACGAGTTTCTGCATAATAATTCCAAAGTATAGGTTTCATTAAAATTATTAAGTTTTCCCAACACGTGATGAAACAATGATCAAGCACTACCCGCCTACACATTTAACCGATATTAATTTAATAACTTGATACGTGGGTGTGCAGGGGCACAGCTATTATTGAATTTCTATAATTATGTGCGAAACGGTAACCAGCGAATTAATTAGAAGCCATATTTTTGGATCCAAATATACCTATCCAGTGCGTTATTTTCACCCGACTTATGTAGCGAAGCCTGAAATATTAATTTTAGTTTATTTTACTGACATTATAAAGTTTATGCTGATACTGACATTATTAGCTTGATAAGGTAACGTTGCGGTTTAAAAGAAGATGTAAAGTTAAAAATTTAAAAAAGTGCTATGCTTAGATTCTTCTTCAATACAGGTCCCGTCAGTCATATAGGGTTGCCATAACTTCTAAGAACCAATACGGGACGTTTTCTCTTCCGATGCCCAAAACTAATAACACATTCAACGACGACACGCGGCTTTTCAACTAAACCCAGGGCCGTACCTACCCAGGAATTCATTTCGGGGGGGGGTTGGGTTGACAACTTTTTAGAAGAAATAAAGTATTTCTGATTTCGAGAGGGTAAATAAAGAGTAGGAACTTATAGATGTATAAAAAAAAGTATTATCGGGGGCCCAGGGCCCAGGTATGCAGAAAACTTTAAGAAGTAGAATATAAGAGCGAGCTCGAAATTTTTACTATCCCGCTCGAATAAGTTAGGTTTTCTTTGTCTTTGACCGTTCGTACAGAAATAGAAGTAAATTATCGACTTTTAGCAAAAAAGTTTGTGAATTAAGTGATTAAAGGATGCAAAAGAGCGAGCGAAGCGAGCTCGAATATTTTTGCACCCTGCCTTAGATAGGTTAGTCTCCCTCAGAGAATGCGGAAGTTGCAGGAATTCATTCAATACAAAGTCAGACTAGATAAAAATACAGACGTACTGTTCTTTTTGTAGATTATAAAGTACTCCTCTGCGAAAAAGATTACAATTATCACACACCTAGTAGGAGGGTCGATCTCTGGATTGAGATTGTGGTTTCTGACATTTCGGGGAGGGTTTGAACCCGGGGGGGCCCCCCTGCCTACGGCCCTGACTACACCATACACATAGCACGCATGTGAACATGTGAAAGACAAACTATGTGTTTTCTAACAGATATCCTCTGATCTCAACCGTAGTGGCTATCAAAAGTACAAAATAAATAAAATAGAAAAATCTACAGTATAAAATCAAAGTATTTATTAGAAATGTTACATGTTTATATTTTTTCAAATTACGTTATTGCGCGCGCCCCCACTTAGTTTGTCGAAATACGGGACAAATACGGGACATTGTAGTAATACGGGACGGGATGGTCAAATACGGTGACAGTCCCGTATATACGGGACGTATGGCAACCCTTGTCATAA
The DNA here is from genome assembly GCA_948150665.1 of Conistra vaccinii. Classification (NCBI taxonomy): domain Eukaryota; kingdom Metazoa; phylum Arthropoda; class Insecta; order Lepidoptera; family Noctuidae; genus Conistra; species Conistra vaccinii. The sequence continues at coordinate 7,800,498 of OX411317.1, read as the reverse complement.
TGCGTTCAGTGTTCCACTGTTGTGTACTTACCTATTTTTTATTTCTATTTGTAATATTAATAATTTAAAATGGATTTTTACGAGTGTGCTCCGTAATACGGATACTGTTCAAAAATGTGTAAAAAAAAAAAGACCTAAACTAGTCAAGCCTTAAAAATCAGTCTATAATAAAAGTTAGATACAAAATAGTTGACCCTTGAAAGAGGGGGAAATCTTTTGTATTGTCAGCATCCGTTGAACTGTAGTCAAGTAATAAAGGAAATGAAGGTAACAAGTGAAGCTTGGAGAACATACATATCTGTTGGATTCATTGATTTCCTTACCTTTATATCGATATGGATATTTTTGGAGAGCAGTGGTGGCCCAGTGGTGACGGCCCCGACTAACGAAGTTGTAGGTCGTGGGTTCGAACCCGAGAAGGCGCTTTACTTTGTGTAAATAATTTCATCACCACTGCTCTCAAAACGGTGAAGGAAAACATCGTGAGGCAACCGGCATGTCTCAGAACCAAAAATTCGAAGACATGTGACATCTACCAATCCGCACTGGGCCTACGTGGTGGATTACGGCCCACTCCCTTTCACAGAGAGGAGGCCTGTGTCCCAGCAGTGGGAACATTAATAGGCTGATGATGATGATGATGTGTGAGCAGGCTTGTGTCGAAAGATCTGTGAATGTGTCCCAGCAGTGAGAAAGATATAGGCTGATTATGATCATGCTTATAATTTTTTATATATGATAGGTATACAGATATCCTAGGGATTAATCCGGGATTGAATATTCGTGCATTTGACATTTATGTGTTCGGATGTAAACGCACATTCACGAATGAAAAACAGTAGCACCTATTCAGAATAATTTCCAATTAAATTAATAAAAATATTTATCCAAATTCGTCCTGAAATAATGTTCTCTCATTAATTATGAATATTTTATCAAGCTAATTTCCTGTCTCCTCATAATTATTATTTTGAAGAACTTAATTAATTCCGTATTTTGAGTTCTTAAAATACTTATCTAAGTGCTTCAGCATTTTGTCGCTTCCTACGCAAAAAAGATAAATCTCGCCCATCATTAAATTTAATTTTATTTGCATGATTATCATAAATTCAAAATGAAGAATGCTGACGTTTGAAATTAGAGCAGTGTTTCGTTTTTTCATTATTTCATGTTGAACACGGTTAATAAAAAATCATGAAAATACACTTTTCTCATTATTTTGTAGTGAGATTGATATTTTAAATAAAAAATATTGGTTAATGGAAATAAATTGAATCACGCAGATTAGCCAAAAGTTATACTTACTTTATTTTGAAAACTAATTTAAATGAATAGATGACTGAAGAATTTATGATTATATTAAACAAAGGCTGATCGTTATTTCTTATTTTACTGTAAGCTTAATATTATTTTACACTAGCTGTGCCCCGTGGTTTCACCCGCATATGTATCGATCCTGTGGGAAGAAAAAGTGTAAAAAAGTATCCTATGTGTTAATTCAGGTTATAAACTATTTGTGTGCCAAAGTTCATCCAAATCCGTTCAGTAGTTTTGGCGTGAAAGAGAAACAAACATTCATCCATCCTTCCATCCATCCTCACAAACTTTCGCATTTATAATATTAGTAGGACTATAGCTACCGACCACCAAAGAAACGATGGATGAACTGTGAGAGATGATATGACTAATAAGGGAGTGACTACTAAAAGAATGGAAGAAAAAGACATAAATCTTCACTTTTTGAACGTCTTAATTACATGACACAGTCCCCCAAACCGTCCGCCCTTCACCACTTCCTATTGCCTTCACAGGGAAGAAGAATCAGCGCAACAACATCCCCAGCAGCACAGGTGTCTGTTCAATAAGAAGGACTTGATTCTATAAAGTAATTAGGGTTTCGAAACACAAAACAATAAATCAAATTATTTGCCAATGTCAGCAAAAGACAATATAACAATCAAAACATTGAAAACTATACTCAAGCAGAAATCTTAAGAGGGTGCATCCTAAAAGTTGGCAACGTCGTAAATAGCTGTCAAATATTCACCTGTTTTGATTAATTTGGAAATAATACTGTATGGAAATAAGAAATGTGGCTAATTAACTAGAATATTAATAATGAATTTGAAATTATAACTTACCCTTAACTTACGATGTTGTACCCGTTTTAGGTGAAAAAGAGGCATTCGGAAATTTTCCAAATACTTTTTTTACATCTAAAACTAACTATTCGGTGTTACGATATGAATTATTGCATTTCATAATCAATATTCTAGTTCGCTAGTTAGCCATATTTTTATTTCCATACAGACATTATCAATTTAATTAAAACAGCGAAATATTTGACATCTATTTGCGACGTTGCCAACTTTCAGAATAAACCCTCTTAACCTCTTTCGCATTTATGATATTACATAATATCATAAATGCGAAAGTGAGTTTGATGGTTTATTTAAACGCTTTGTAACGCTTTCACGCTAAAACGGCTGAACGGATTTGGAAGAAATTTTGCACATGGGTAGACCATGACTTGGGTTAAGACATAACATACTTTTTACATCCCGATATTCTCACGAAATCGAGACTCATGTGGGTGAAACCGCGGGGCGCAGCTTGTACAAAATAAAAACCTAAACAGATTTTAATACCTACCTAAGTAAAAGCCTCCAAGCATAACATTCACATGTTTCGTCGACCCCAAATAAATTAGGTTATGGGCAAGAAAATAATTATGATTACCAGTAGATACCTACTTATTTAGGTAGAAGAAACAGTAGGTACCTACATACTGATATTGGTACTTACCGTAAGGACCATATCTCTAGTGATATAAAAGAAGTGCAGACCACTGAGTGCTACGATTTCACCGCTAATTTGGTTCTGGAACCTTTCAACCTGAGGAACAAGCCAAAGGGAATAAAAAAAAACAAAATTATTATAAAAACGTATTTCAGGGTTTAAGGAATTTAATGTAATTTTTCATTATTTTTCTACTCTTCCCACCTTGATCATACCTAAATAATAAAGCACTGGTCAAACTGACGCGGGTGAGTGAGCGGGATGCGGGACGAAATTCTGCGCGCCGAATGTGTAAATAAACTAACTTGTATGGAGTTGTTCAAAATGACGTGCATAGTCATGTGACTTCCTAGTCATTGAAACAATCGACGCGCGCAGTCGTGTCCCGCATCCCGCTCCTTCACTCGCTTCAGTTTGGCCAAAGCTTAATAACTGTGTAGGACGGGTCACCTGTTTTCATTTCGCGCTGAATTACCTACAGAAGGTCATACCGCCTATAGATATTAATAACAAAGTACCATAAATATTAAACTACTAGTATAAAAAAGATACTAACCTCTTTACTATAAGAAGTCGTAGGCACAGTATACAAGACATGAAGAGGTAACAATGAGGATGTGTTCACACCTGACGCCACTAGCGCCACCGTCAGGAAGCGGACGCAGAGGTAAACAGTCGAGTACATCAGGTATGCAGGGTACAAGTAGGTACGGAATACACTGAAATAACTGTCAGTTCATTTGAGCCGAGAGAAGCAGAGAACACTTCACTGCGTAAACATATTGTTTTAGTACCCACCCGTTCTCATGCCCAGGACATAATTTATTCATGAGTTGCGCTGATTTGACTCCATTACTAAAACATAAACCGTATAAAAAAATATTACTTTATGAAAGTAGTCCAGAATTTCTAATGCGTGCTAATACACCATGGCATTTTAGTCACCTGAAGACTCCTACACACAGTGCCAGCGGCATGGCCGCCGGCTTTTACCGCGCGGCACGTGCTTTCGGCTTTTGCGCCTTTGTTTTCTTTGCGTTTCTTTCTGCGGCTTTGTGCGGCATGGCCGGCGGCAAGGCCGCTGGTACTGTGTGTAGCAGCCATTACAAAAGCAAACCACTTCATGATATCCAATGACTATAAAACATTCAATTTTTTTTATTTACTAAATTGTAACAATTTTTAATTGCTCCTAGAGGCATTTTAAATCGGGTATATTGAGTGGCCCTTTGTAAGACGACTAAATGTCACGGTGTATATCATTTGTTTTTTAAATGAATGTTTAGTTAGTCATTGGATACATGAAGTGGGCTGCTTTTGTGAGACGACTAAAATGTCACGGTGTATATTATTGTTCGGGCCAGTACATTCGTTTCGGTAGTATTTGTATGTAACATATGTCTTTCTACATAATTATACACAGTATCACGCCTGTAATCCCCCAAGACTTAGGCAGAGGTGTATCTATAGTACACCCATCTCATTTTTGAACATGAATATAACTCACGCGAGTACATTGTAAAGCTGCAAACATATGAAGAACAGGTCATTTGCGAATGTTACAAGCACAATGCCACTGAAAACATCGTCGAAAAGTTTGACCAAGTTAGTCGCTCGCGTGTAGTCTTCCCTTAAAGCACCCCATGTTGTTGCTGGTACAAAATTCTGTGAAAAAAAAAAACATCACTCTATGGATGTTCAACATTTGATAGCATAATTTTTTTATTCAATGAAAAGTTTCTAAAATTAAAAAAAGTTATTTTACAAACTTTATAATGTTGAATATGTAAAATAAACATATATTAAAACTCGAAATTAAAAATGTAATGTTTTTATCGTAATAATCTAAGATGTTGATGATGTTGAAACAGTTGAGTAAGATAAAAAAAAAACAACTTTCTATTCCTGAAAACGTATAGGTATTTTAGGATTGTTTACGCAAACAAGTAGAATTCGCATCTCAGCATAATGACGAACTTATCTACTTACATGTTGGTTAATTGTTTAAATAGACACGTACCTTACTAGCCGTCAAAGCAATCTTTTTGTTGATCAGTTCCAATATCGAAGTCAAATACAAACTCATGCACACAATGAATATGTCTGCGTAGTTCCAAGTGGCTGTTGCTACTAAATTCAGGTACTGGAACAATAAGACTATATTTACAGACAGAGAATCCAAATAATGTATTACATACATACTTAAGAGTCACGGTTTCTTCCCATGGGGACTGAAACTACAGAACGCCACCTGCTACGATCCTTACGATATACTCCTTTAACCTCGTTTACGTTCATACATCTGGTCATACACGCACTTTTGCGAGTACTAAGCACTTGACCTTTTTGAAGAACATCACCAATAAGGTCACATTTTTTTTGATAAATAAATTGTGTATCTGAATATTTGCAGGATAAACTAATGTATTTATTATTTTGTATACTAGTTTGACTGATCTCATTCTTAATTTTATTCTGTTTTGTTTTTATTTTTATTCTGTGTTTTTGTTTTTATTACATGAATGTAAAAGATAGTTAGATTTCGGGAGCGGAGCGATGGCCAAAAATAGAACCTTAGGACTCGTTCAACTAAGAGTTTATTAGCAAAAACGACCCGAGCTTACAGAGTTCGATGTAAGACTAAATAATCTATCTAACTTAATACATATGTAGAACTTACAACTAAGCTGGTGGTCACTGGCGCCTTCACATCACGCCATGTCTGGCTGATAAGGGCAAAAATGCAGCGTACGAGCTTATGGCTCTACCGCAGCGAACCCACCTTGGTTCGGAGAATGTAACTCCTCCCCCTTTAGACCGAAGTTATCGGAAAAACAGGGGTTTTCTGAGAACTTCGCAAAATAATAAAACTAACAATTACAAAATTTAAGCTTTTATAACAATTATGGACCTAATTTAAGACGCTTAATCATACATTGAGAATAATAGAGTTAAGACACTAATAGAACAGGTCTCTGAATGACTCTATTTTCCTCCTGTTGAGTAGGATTGTCTTCAACACTATTCGAACGACGATCCTGCCCTTTATACATTTTCCTTACAATATACTTATACATAATTACAGCTACTAACAATAAAAAGACGATCGCGTACAGAGAGTAAAGAGCGACACTGACACTATCACCGTTGCTTTCACTGATTTCACTATTCGCACTATTCTTCAGAAGGTAATTTAGATGGCGTATGTCGTCCAGGTTAACTCCTTTCAGGTTTACAGGTTCCAACTTAGCGGCGTTAGAGGTAAGTTCATGTAAATCAGGTAAGTTTATCACTGGAACAGGCTTATACTCCGTTTGCAGGAAGTGAGAACGCTGTCCGTGGAGTTGGATATTTTCTATAGAAACATCACATTGCGGTTCTATGGTTATGATGTATGTTCCTTGTATGCGTTCCTTGGTGTCGTCATTGCCACAAGTTTGCGATATAATTCTTTTGTGTTTCGTATATACTATCCAACTATTCGGACTAATTTTTTGTAGTTTCAGGAATTCTGACTTTATCTGACGGGGAAGACAACTCGACAGATTGTGGTGATATTTCATTAGTTGTTCGATACAGGTAGGTTCCACATATTGAATGAAGTTATTTTCAGAGCAGAGGTATTCTTTGACTGTTATCTCTTGGCATGGTTGATCAGTTGGAAGATATTTGGACCCTTCTACCAAAAGGTAAGGAAATTCAGGAATAACAACAAAGGTTTGGTTTAAGGAATCCATAGGAAGGGAATACAATTTATAGTAATTATAAGTAACATTTAAAATTAGCGGAACTTCAATAATAAAGGTTATTTCTTCATTTTTAAGGTAAGCTTTTACAGACAATGACTCTTCTATATTGATTAAATTTCTATCATTTACAGAATACATTAAGTTATCATGTTCGTTAATATGTTTTAATACATTCAACAATTCGTCTGGATTTATTACGGCTTTGTGTAAAACAGATGTTTTACTAAATGCCAAAGCAGTTTCTAATTCGCTAAGCTTAAGAAAGATAGTCCTAAAGTTCACAATAAATTGATTGAGTAATCCAAATACATAGGTCATATAAATTGAATGATTATCTTTTGTGTTAAGATTAGCTACAAGGCCTTCAAGTAATTTAAGGCGCTCGTTAATTTTATTTGTATTTTCATTCAATATTTCAGTAGAGTTCAGGAAGTGATCCAACATTTTAGAAATCACAGTGAATTTATTGGTTATTGCCTGTTCTTTAGTCTGAATATTATAAATTAAATTATCATATCTAACCGCATCTCCATGATCAAGGTTACCGGTTATAACTTTGATAATAGATCCCAAAGGATTTACAATACCACGTTTGAATCTTTTGGAAGGAATTAATTGCTGTAATTTCTCTATGGTCTGATTTCGAATATACTCCACTTGTGTTTTAAGTCCCATAAACTCCTCTGTGTAGGATTTGTTTGGGTATAATTTTTGGCTGAATTCAGAATATTTTCGAATATTGAAAGAAAGGTCAGTATTTATGCCCTTAAGACTGATTATTTTAACAATAGACCACTTATCGTATTGAATAAACGCTTGACCCATTTTTACCGGAAGAATACCAGGGTTTTGACTAATCTTTACTGCTTGAAGGGCCTGGCTTGGAAGAGTCCAATTGGTCGTTGTCCATGTCACCAGGATCAAACTCCACCTGCGGAGGACGTTTTATGTTTTTGAGAGGTACTTTGGTATCCCTATTTTTAAGTTTAATTGGTATAACATTGCGTTCTATCTGACCTGTGACAATGGCCTTTTGGTACCTAGGCTTATCTTTTGCTTGTCGCTTATTAACTGCTTTAGCGAAAACCGGTTTTCCTATTTCTAAAGCTGGTTCTAATTCACCTCCTCGTTTCGTTAAAATCTTTTCTTTGTGAATTTTTGCCTTTTCCGAAATATACTTATAGAGTGTCTGAGTTCTCTTTTTATGATCCCTAATCAATTGTTGTTTGTAAGCTTTATCAAATTCAGAGTTAAATGTAGAGTTTAATTCAGTATGACCAAACACAACTTCAAACGGGGTTAAATCTGTGGTGCTATGAATAGTGCTATTATAGGCCATAACGGCATAAGTCATTACAGAGGCTGCATCTGTAAATTTCTTTTCATATTTTGCCAATCTGTAAATTTCTATAATTGTGGAATGAAAACGTTCTATGAGGCCCATAGAGTTTGGATTGTTGGGAGTTCCTATGTGTAGTTTTATTTTATGTAAGTCTGTTAGTTCTCTTAGTAGTTCATTGTTGAATTCAGTTCCAGGATCAGAACTTATTTTCTGTGGTATGCCGTAAAAAGAAAAATTTTCATCAACGCTCTAACTACATCAGGTGTTGAACGAGATTGAATTTCTATGGCTTGACCTAACTTACTAAAGGCATCAATTAAGGTTAAATAGTATTTCGATTCTATGCTAAATAGGTCTATAAATATTTCTTGGAAAGGTGCATTCTGAGTTTGTGTAAGTTGCAATAAGGGTTTAATGGGTTTCCTATCATATTTAGAAGTTTTACAACGCTCACATGAGTTAATAATGGCGGAAACGGTTTCAAATAAATTTGGCCAAAAATAGTTGCGACGAATCCGTTTAATGGTTTCGCTGATGCCACGATGACATGTCTTGCCTTCGTGTAATTTAATTACTATAGCCTTTTGTTCCTGCTCATCTTCGACATAAACAACACGTTCGGTACATTCAAAGAAGTTAACTACATCTTTCTTAAACAGAGAAATTATGATTTTACTGAAATCTTTTCTAAGTTCTTGATTTTCAAAATAAATGAAATACTTCATTTTTGGTTTTATGTAGTCTTTCAAAAATCCTGTGATGAGATTATAGTTGTGAAGCGGCAAAAATACCTCTAACACCTTTTGTTTGTCTCTAGATAAATCTTTTACTTGAATCTCATTACGAAACCAGCTAAAGACGAGTATTTGATTAGGCTTGGTATCTATTGCTTCGCTTAAGATCGGTATGCCACTGGATTCGAGATCTTTGGCTGAATGAACTGTCTGTATGGAAGAAGTCTCAGACGGTATGGGATAATGAGGTGATTTGTCAAGAACTGCCTCAGTTTCTGCTATACTTATTGGACTAGCTGTGGCGGTTCTTTCAGAGTCAGATATAGAAATTGTTGTAGAACCGTCTGTACTTTGTCTGGTCGTGTCTTTCTGTTCGTCTAAATTAACAATCATTGAAAAATTGTCTAAATCGTCGGCTCCTTCTAGGGCATTTAGACGAATGCGAGATAGCGCATCTGCGTTAACGTTTTGTCTACCGTTTTTATATATAACGTTAAAATCGTATTCTTGTAAACGTAAACGCCAACGTGTTAGCTTGCTATTCGGTTCCTTAAGTTGATATAACCAGACTAGGGGCCTGTGGTCAGTGTAGATGTCAAATTTGTGTCCGTACAAATAGGGTCTGAAGTGTTTTGTGGCCCAGATAATTGCCAGCAACTCACGTTCAATAGTACTATATCTCTTTTCAGTATCTGTCAATGTTCGACTAGCATAAGCTATAGGCTTGTCGCCGCCTATAGGTCCCTGTGATAATACAGCACCAATAGCAACTTCAGAGGCGTCAGTGGTAAGTACAAACGGTTTATTTATGTCAGGATATTGCAGTATAGGTGCATGAATTAGAAGTTCCTTGCATTTTTCAAAAGCCTCAATATACTTTGGATCTGTCACAACTTTCTTACCCTTTTTTAAACAAGCAGACAAGGTTGTGTAATTTTGGAAAAATCTTTAATAAACCGCCTGTAATATCCCACAAATCCTAAGAATCGTTTGATTTCGGTCTGTGTTCGTGGTAAGGGATAGTCAAGAACTACCTGTATTTTGTCATTATTTGGTTGTAGTCCGTCTTTAGTCAGTGTATGTCCTAAGTACTGTACTTCTTTGCGTAGGAATTCAGACTTATCTAATTGAACCTTCAGATTAGTCTGACGTAGTCTATCAAAGACAGATTGTAATCTCTGAACATGTTCTAAAATACCACTAGAGTATATAAGAATGTCATCTAAGTAAACCATACAATGTATACCCTGTAACCCTCTTAAGACGTTATCCATTGTCCTTTGAAAGGTCGCTGGAGCGGTTTTAAGGCCAAATGGCATACGAAGGAATTCGTAGTGCCCATTTTGTGTAGAAAAAGCTGTTTTCTCGTTATCAGCAATTTCAATTTGGTGGTAACCGGAAGCTAAATCTAGGGTCGTGAAATAATTGCTTTTGCCAAGTTTGTCAAATAAGTCACATATGTTGGGAAGTGGATATTTGTCATCAATGGTTATGTCATTGAGTCGACGGTAGTCTACAACCATTCTATATTTCACTTGACCGGAAGCATCTGCCTTTTTGGGGACCAAATGTACAGGTGCACTCCAGGGTGAGTGTGATTCGCGGATCACATTATCCTTGAGAAGTTTTTCAACTTGTCGTTTGATTTCTTCAGCTTGTGCTGGAGCCTGCCGATATGGTTTTGTATAAATAGGATCTTCATTAGTGGTTCGTATATGATGTTTAACTTGATTTGTAAAGGTCAACGGCAGTTCTTCACAGTAAAATATGTCTTTGTACTCGTGACATAAGTTACTAATAAGGCCATATTCTTCTTGATTTAAGGTGGTCAAGTCGCAATTTCTTTAAGTTGTCCGTAAGTAATGAGTCCATCTCTACATTACATAAATCAGTTATATTATTTACTATACATTCGTTAGAAAAATGGGTAACCTTGAACGGACTAGTTATAATTAATGTCATTTCAAGGTTAGTTGCGTTCTGTATAACTGTACATGCTAAATAATTTTCACATTTAATAATTGCAGCTGGCATTCGAATGCCTTCATGAAACTGGTGGTAATCTATTATAGCATAGCCATCCTTTTGATTTACAGGTAATTTCACTCGATGTTCGGTCCGCGGTTCTAGTCTAATTTCAAGGTCAGTGGAATAGATTATAGGAATGTTGACGCCGTTTGTCTTTAAGATTTTTTCCTTAAAAGATAAATCAGCATTTAGTCGAGACATAAGGTCCATTCCAATCAACCCGTCATATCTATTGTCCACATCATAAATATAAAATTTATGATACCCGTTATCATTAAAAATAGAAAAAAGGGGAATTTTAGCTACTTCATTATGTTCACTAGTCGCATGTATGCTTGTAACTGTAAATGGTTCATAGAATTTTAATTGAGGAAAATACTCATCAGCTTTCTTGGGACTTATAAAAGATCGTGTGCTTCCTGTGTCCAACATAAATTTACCGTTTATCTCAGGAATGTATATGTATGGATGTTTTAAATTGGCGTCAAAATTAAGTTCTATCATTTCCGGCGGGTTTGTATTGAATTTATTTGAAAATTTTGGACAACTTCCGGATCACTATTATTTTCAGTTGTATGCACATTTTCAGCTGTTTTAGAAAATTCTACACTAGGCTTCTCGTCTACGTAACCATCTTCAGTGTACATATTTGTATAGTCATAGTTACAGTGTGTCGTCATATTATGAGTGTAATCGTCGTGAGTAGGGTTGTAGTAGTATTGTTCATTATCCATATAAAGTTCATTCACAGGAAAACCTTGTTGTTGCCTAACCGGAGCTGGAGCAGTTCTCATTGTCACGTCACTATCGTAGAAATTATTGGTTGGACGATAGGCCGAAGCTTGAATGGGTCTATCTCTATAGCCAAATTGTCCTACTTGGGGTCTATAACCAAATTGCGCTGTTGGGGGTCTGTAGCCAAATACTCCTACTTGAGGTCGGGAGTCTAATGGCTGGGGATTTTTTTTATCAAAGACTGGTGGTCTAAATTGAGCCATTTGTGGTCGTGAACCAATTTGTTGATTCGGTATATTTGGTCGTACAAAATTTTGATTAGGTATACCAAATTTGAATTGAGTTTGGTTTGTAAAAAATTATTATTCTGTAAAAGGGGCGATGCACTAAAAGGCTTCAGATTGGGTGAATTAAAAACGAATTCTTTATCGCGTGATGGTAACATATGACCTTGCTGTCGGTGTTGCAACATTTTACTACGTAAATTATATTGCTCCTGAAAGTTAACTTCTTCAAGGACATATTTTAAAGCTTCTTCCAACGTGGTAGGGTTTTTAATACGAACAATCCGCACCAAATGTTCTGGTAAATTATACATGAATATATTAAGAGAAGTATTGTTATAAATAATTTTCTTTGCTTCTCTTAACGTTGTAGAGCTGTTCTGATTTACTTTCGAAATTAATATAGCACGAATGTCTTGAATACGACTGCAAAACTGTAAGTATGACTCACTTTGTTTGATTTTTAGGGTTTCTAGTTCAATAGCTACGCATTCTTCGCTCCTGGGATCACCAAAATGTTGAATCAATAAAGATTTTAATTCGCTATAGGTTTCAAAATCACCTCTTTCACTAATTAAGGCTGCCGCTTTACCCTTTAATTTACTCGTAATATTCTGCATTAAAAATTCATTTCGATCCGTGGTCCCTTGATATTTTTCAATAACATATTCGCACTTTCTTAAAAATAAACTAAGCAAATTAGTTTCACCGCTAAAATCGGGAATCAAATTTAAAACATCCCGGGGTATTAACGATTCAGCAAATTGCATGATAAACGGCGTTTCAGTTCGAGCCGACGGCGACGGGGCTGGACCCGTTGTCGCGGATACAGGGATCTGGCCTTGATTCATTTTAAATTAAATTGTAAAAAAATCAAAAGATAAGCAACAATTTATAATTTTAAAAACTAAGTATCTAATAATAAAACTTCAATTCCGAAAATAAAAAAATAAAATAAAACTAAATTAACAAACGAAATAATACTAAAAGTTAAAATTGTATCAACATTATTAGTGTGGGGAATTAGGAAGGAAGTAGAAGGTTACTCACAGTCCAACCGCCTTATAAATTATCACCATCTCTGCTCACCCACGTTATCGTTACGCGTTATCTAAATTTATTTATTTGGTTCGAGGATTGCCAAGAACGTCTCACTGATTTTAAGTAGCGACGACTCTACGTTACCAATCGCGAATAAGTTCCTTAGTGTTCTTTTTCACTTTTCACAGTGTTTTTCACTTGACTTTCCGCGAAGGCCACAGTTTACGGCAATCCTACCGGCTGCGCCAGTTAGATTTCGGGAGCGGAGCGATGGCCAAAAATAAAACCTTAGGACTCGTTCAACTAAGAGTTTATTAGCAAAAACGACCCGAGCTTACAGAGTTCGATGTAAGACTAAATAATCTATCTAACTTAATACATATGTAGAACTTACAACTAAGCTGGTGGTCACTGGCGCCTTCACATCACGCCATGTCTGGCTGATAAGGGCAAAAATGCAGCGTACGAGCTTATGGCTCTACCGCAGCGAACCCACCTTGGTTCGGAGAATGTAACTAGATATGCACATTGTTTACCCATATTTACAAAGAAATAATTTAGAAATGGAATTTGAATATGTCCTCTAATTTATTATTTATATAAAAAAATATATGTAAAAGCTCATGCGAAAGTATTTTTTTTAGAATTGAGTCTAAAATTGATTTCAATATTTTTTCATAGGACTTAGGTTAAATATTGTGGAAATTGACTAGTGAGAATCGTCAGCCCCCAGTTAGACCTGCACCTCAATAACGTAACTTTTAATTATAATCCGAAGGTTTTTGAAGTGCATTGCTTCTGTTGGAAATTGTGGAAATAATGAAATTTTTTAGTAACAGCCCAGAGATTGGAAGTTTGCGGTCTGATAGCCCCGTACCTCGGCAAGCATTTTAAGCTGTTGGTTCTGCGCCTGAATTCTCTGTCATGTCACGTCTGGTCATGTCGGATTGCCGTCCCATCGGACTATGAGAGTGAGGTAAGAGAGAGTGCACCTGTGTCTGCGCACACACTTGTGGACTATAATATCGCCTGCGCCGAAGTTTAGTCTCCGTTGAAATTGGTCGCCATGGTCGAAAAACGGTCTGGAGGACTTAATCTATTACCTTATAAATATATATATATAATTACCTTATAAACGAGCAATTCTTGTATATACAGGGTAGACAAAAATACACGTCATAAAAAAAAAATAGATTCCTTATGTCTAGGGGAAATCGAAAATACCCCATGTATGTTCCGCGATTTTTTGTAGTTTTCGAGTTATTATTTTTTTTTGTAATTTTTTCGAGTTTTCTTGCCGGTGGAGCTTCAAAAATTCATATATTTTTTTGTAGTGAGTATTTTCCAGTGTTTTTTTTTGCGACAATATCATTTTGAATGTTGCTTTCATACATAAAATAATAAACTTGCTAACATTCCTGCAAGTTACTCAAAAAAGTATCGATAGCAAGAATTTAAGCTTTTAGTGGTAAGACTGAAATCAACTTCAATTTAAAAATATAAAAATGAGGTTCCATATATTCTAGCTGACTTTAAAAACTATGCAGGTTCTTAAGCTACGCAAAAAATAAAATAAAGTTTGTACTTAACCTTCTAATAATTCACTGTAATCGACCTTCGAAGGGTAGGCTAAAAATACTTTTAAGCTTTAAAATAGGTGGTACAAATAACGACGCCATAAAAAAAAACTAGAAAATACTCACTACAAAAAAGATATGAATTTTTGAGGCTCCACCGGCAAGACAACTCAAAAAAAAAAAAAACTCGAATACTACAAAAAATCGCGGAACATACGTACATGACATGAGGAATCTATTTTTTTTTTATGATGTGTATTTTTGTCCACCCTGTTTGTATATATATACATATAATATGAATCTCGGAAACGGCTCCAACGATTTCGATGGAAGTTGCAATTTAGCTGTTTACGGGAGTGAAAAATCGTTTCAATTAGGTCTCATATCTGGGAAAAATCGCTAATCGGAAATCTGCTAAAACGTTGGTGTACCTGGATGATATGTTTATATTTTCACCCCGAGCAGAGCTCGGTTGACCAGATATTTATAATTATGTTAAAAAAAAACTGTCTGGTCTATAACGTAACTAACACGATGTAGTTGAACTGTTAAAATGAAAAGCATCCTCATTGGAAGTGTGTTTACGTAGGTAATCACTGTTCTGAAACGAAACCGGCCGTATTATAAGTACGCCCCGAAACGAACGCATACGGAGCTGGAGATTCTTATAGGTACGAAGAATACATACCTGAATAATAACAGCTAACCATTCAACGTACGGTACATTCAATTCATACAGCCAGGGAGATGTCACCTTAACAAACAGCTCTCCGACATCAGCTACGTCCCCAGAGCATTCTAGTATTCTCGAGATCCTTGATACTATTGACATGATGTGTTCCACTAAAATATATGTATTATTCAGAGTTTCAGTTTAGCTATAAACCTAAAAACGTAAGACAATGCAACAGATTGTTTATTGCAATATGCTTTGAAAAACCTTCGCGATGATTCATCATCATTCATCATTTGAGCCGCCATAGGCCTCCCCCAAGCATCGCCAATTCGACCGGTTCTGCGCTTGTCGCATCCAGTGGATTTCACATGGTTATCAGTCCACCTTGTTTAGGCCTTCCAACGCTACGTCTTCCAGTACCTACGCGGTCACTACTCCAGAACCTTTCGGCTCCATCGGCCAACTTTTCTGCGGGCAATGCCCATCTGCCACTTAAGTTTGGCAATTCTTCGGCAGTGCTATGATTACCCATTAATCGAGCGTGTGAAAATTGTGCCCTATTTGTAATGAGGCGGTTAGGTTAGGTTTTGTGTCTCTTCCTCCAGACCAGATCAAGACTGCGAAGTCCTCTCGTAATAAGATATGTATTCTTGGATTTTCAAGCAATAATGTATAGATTTTTTAAACATAGGTATCTACGTCAAATGTTTTTAACAGGTTCACTGACCACAGTCCACACGTCGGTCTGTAGAGAGTACATAGTTCTATACCAGTCCACAGACCGTATGTGGTCTGTTCGTCAGTACAATTTCGAAGCCATTTGACACTGTGGACGTGAGAAGAAAATCTCTTATTTAATGCGGACTTGGCAGGAAAAAAACACTTTTAATAAAAACATAACTGGACTTATGGACCATTCCCACTCTGGAGCCTGAACAGTGAACCTGTTAACATTAAATTTCTGTTATATCAACAAAAAAAAACCTGCCTGTAAATATATAATAACTTACTGAAAGCCATTCCCAGAAACACACCGCAGGCTACGTTGCACCTCTTTACAACTTTAGGATGGATGTACTCATTGAGTCCAGAATTGATCAGCTGTTTCATCAAAGACGGCCATTTTGGAGCGACTCTTATGAATGAAATCGTAGTACAGCAAGCCGTCGTGAAGAATGTAACGTAAGCTGGGAAAATTATAGGAAAAAAATATTATAATAAATACATACATACAAAAACATAAAATCACGCTTGTAATCCTCAAAGGGTTAGGCAGAGCTGTATCTATAGTACATTAACATTATGGCAGTTATGTTTAAGTCCCATGTATAAAAGGGGGCGACCCTATGGCCATCAACTACAAATTCAGGGTTGCTACTGAGAAATTCCTATAATAGGAAATCCCATTAATAATTTGCCCGGCCTGGGAATCGAACCCAGGACCTCATGCAGTACGGTTTGCGACCACTAGAACAACACAAAAAAGTACAAAATAAAAAATAAAGTTGAGGTTTTGGAACAAATGTAAAACAGTTGCTGTTCTAGAAAAGTTCTGGGTTCTTGTACTGTAAAGGAGAATAATTTATATATATTATATAATTTTATCAATTGCTATTTCATACAACTGTTAATGACATGTGTGACTTGAATATAATATGGGCAATTTAACTTGGTAGTCAATTGGCTTAAGAAGTAATTTCTTTAACTTTACCTCTACTTGTACGACTAGAGTATTGGCGGTAAAAATTAAGTAAATTAGTTTTTTCTTTTATTGAATGGTTCAAAAACTGGATTAATACGCAGCAAATAAAATAGAATCATGCAAATCAAACTGTAGATAGATAGATATAGGACACTCTTTAATAAGTACAAAAAAAAATTACTGATAAAAATGTAGAAATTTTACATAGGGGTCTTATCGCTAAAAGTGATCTTTTAGAGACAACCTTTGGGTGCAGAACGAGAGACAATACTGCGGGTAGTCTGTTGTGCCTATAAATCATGGAGAAATCGAAGTACTTATATTAATAAAAAAAACCTTTAAGAAAAACGAACCAGAATCAAAGACTTACCTCATCATCATCATCAGCCTATTAATGTTCCCACTGCTGGGACACAGGCCTCCTCTCTGTGAGAAGGAGTGGGCCGTAATCCACCACGCGGGCCCAGTGCGGGTTGGTAGATGTCACATGTCTTCGAATTTTTAGTTCTAAGACATGCCGGTTTCCTCACGATGTTTCCCTTCACCGTTTTGAGAGCAGTGGTGATGAAATTATTTACACAAAGTAAGGCGCCTGCTTGAGTTCGAACCCACGACCTACAACTCGTAAGTCGGGGCCGTTACCACTGGGCCACCACTGCTTAGACTTACCTAGTGCACTGATATTATTATGATTCTTGTGCAGTCTATAGACACACAACAGTGTTCCTATGACTTGAGCAATGGCCATGTTGAAGGCGAACAAAAACTTCCATGAGCATTTAGTGAATCTGAAAAAAACACTTATTGTTAACACGGAAATGTCTGCAGGGTTATCTATACTTAATATAATAATGAGGAAATATTTTTTTGTTGGTTTGTACCGAATAAGCTCCGAAACTACTGATCCGATTTGAAGAATTCTTTCAGTGTTAGATAGCCCATTTATCGAGTAAGGCTATAGGCTATATCGTCGGCTTATTGCAAGAACTCATTAACTGCAAAAAATCACTAAATACGTTTTTATCTATAATGGACTCCTTTTGACACATTCTACAAAATGCAAAAACCCACTAATTTCTATCCAGTCAATTTTAGGCGTTACGGCCTTGCACTTAAAATCCATAACTGCAACTTTGGTAGTCAGGTATTTACAAAAAATCACTAAGCGGCACTAGTTATTTTTATTAAATACATAATTATTTAAAAAACAACGTAGACATATTATACAGAACTAATTTTCACCATGTAATTAACTTTATCCAAACAAGTGTAGCATAAATAGTTTAGAATTAGGTTCGATAAAGTTAATTATTTCCATTAAATAAATAAAAAAAGGAAGTGATGAAGTGGGAACCGCACTATATCTTTGGATCCAACGTCTACCGCCACTCGCCGTCCGATCCCCCAAGCCCGGGTCGACGGCGCGTCGTGTTCCACGCGCGCCTCAAAGAATTGTCAGCGAAGCTGAAGGGGTCCGAGAGGGCAGGTGCCTACCACCGGGGTTGCGGATAGTCCTAAGGGGAAACCGTGGCCCCCGTCTAGGCAAGGGAAGGAACACGGGTGGGTTTTAGTCAGTAAGAGTCTGACACGCCCTTCCGCTCCGCCCAGAGCGGGAGAAGTCATTTGATGATTTCCAGCCCAAAAAAAAAAAAAAAAACCTCTACCGCCAACAGTTACCGAAATATCTATATTTTCTGATACTTGCGAAGGTCAACGTAACCAGTTTCCGTATTAAAGTCTTTGACCAGTGCGTGTTGCCAGTGATGACTTGCAGTTGTGATGAGTGCCATGCACTGAAACGATGGGCCTTATCAGAAGGCTAAAAGTCACCCAAAGAGCAATGGAGAGGGCTATGCTTGGAGTTTCCTTACGCGATCGAATCAGAAATGAACAGATCCGCAAGAGAACCAAGGTAACCGACATAGCCCGAAGAATTGCCAAACTTAAGTGGCAATGGGCAGGACACATTGCTAGCAGAACAGATGGCCGATAGGTTCTGGAGTGGTAACCGCGTACCGGAAGACGTAGCGTTGGAAGGCCTCCCACATGATGGACCGATGACCTTTTAAAGACCGCAGGAATCCGCATAATGCGGGAAGCACAGAATCGGTCGAAGTGGCGGTGCTTGGGGAAGGCCTATGTCCCTTTCGGCTGATATGATGATGATGATGGATACCTTTTGAGACTGTTTAAGTTGTCGTCAGTATTTGCAATAGGTACCTACTAGCTGTCGCAAGTGCTTACGACAACTGTTAAGATAGAATTGTTTTTGTTTATTTTTCCGAATTTATTTCGTAAACTTCCAATTGCTTTAATAAGCAATTGGAATTTATTTAGTAAACTTCCAATTGCTTTAATAAGCAATTGGAAGTTTAATAAATAAATTAATATTTGAATTGGTCTATAGGTAAACTACTTATGTAAGAGCTCTGTTAATTAAGTACCTGTTTATTCGAAGACTGACTTACATGGGAAGTTTTTTTGTGATTTTTATCTCAAAAAAACTTCCCATGTAAGTCAGTCTTCGAATAAAATGTTGTTATTTTGTTTGTTTTGAAGAATTTAATTTGTTTTAATGACTAGCACTGTTTTGTTCATTATAATACTGGTTATCCCTTTTTTTAAATAAACGCTTGATTGATTTTCGTTGTTTTTTTCACAATTGAAGAAATAATTAATTCACATAGCGAACAGACTTACAGTAGCCAGAAGTCATTAACTTTAATTTTTTGTTTTTAAATAATACACAACTTTATAGGACTAGTGACTCTCACTCGTTTTTATTAATATACATATTAAGCTAATTGAAAACATTAAATTTTTCACCACCGTAATTATATTTAGGATAATATGGGCAAATCAACATAACCACTAACTAATTCGAACTAAAATACCGTTTATCTCAGAATAGTGAATATGTCACATAATGACTTCTTGCAGTAAGCCGACGATATATCATCACGCTAAGACCAATAGGAGCGGAGTACCAATGAAGAATGTTTCAAAATCGGGTTTTTTTTTAGTGTTAGCCCAAAGTAACTATACAACGCGGACGAAGTCGCGGGCAGAAGCTCAAGTTAGTTATAAGTCTGCAATCCGTTAAGAGGATGTGGGAGAGGTCCATAACAACCAAATAACCTCTGATGACCACTATGCCAATGTCAAACATTTTTGAGTAATTTGTCATTTTATGTCACTGCCTCGGCCGGCCCGGCTAGGGTGCCGTGAGCGTTGCATTGTCACTGTCACTTGTTATTTAGGTTAGGTTAGGTTAGAACTGTGACCACACAACGCACGAGCCGAGCGAGCGTAGCGAGCGGTGCCGCGGTAGCGGCCGGCGAAGTGCCAGGGTCCGTTTAGGCACAAGAGAATGTAATGTTTTGGGAATGTGGTGTTTTACAGCGATCTAACCTCGACAATGAAACAAAATACCAAGTGTCGTGACTTAGTGACAGTGACAATGACAATCCAATGCTTGCGGCACTTTAGCCGGGCCGAGGCGGTGTTACTAGGGTGCCTGTAGTGGCACTTTATCCGATAGGGATAGAGTGCCACTGGTGGCACTCTATACACTGCCTTTAAAATGTATTAATGATTTTTATAACTTTTATTTTTGAGTTTATTACCAAGCAAAATCGTCGCTTATCTTAATTATTATGTTTTTCCTCATAGAAGTGAATAATTTTATTCTTTTTGAGCGAAATAAATTTTCTTAAACCGTAAATGTATGAAATAAAAATATAAAATGTCAAATGACTCGAAAATTGTTGACATTTGCATCGGAGTCAAAACGGGTCATTTGGTTGTAAATGACCTCTCGTACATCCCCTTAATGGATTGCCGACATAATAACCAATAACCCTGTTTATGTAAAGTCTGATAAATTCATTGTTTAGCTAAATTAATACCAAGTTAAATTGTCCGTATAATTAAATGACAAGTGTCATTCTTTGGCAGTAAATTGACGTAGTGTGTCAATGAGGGTTTTCATGAAAATTCACGCCACCAGCTGGCGCCACTTTGACAAGAGGTCTTCCATTTCGTTATAGAATATTGTAAATGAATATGAAATAAGATACATAAAGTGACGTTAATCCTTCGTTGCATTCATTCGTTCATCATTCAGTCACGACTAAAGAAAATATAGGCGCTTTGACAATTTTGACAGGTGCCCAGACCTGACATGACGTCTCAGTGCTGCCACCTAGTCAACGTAATTTCAGAAAACCCAACCAATGAGGGTTACAATTAATGATGCGAGTTGTTAGGACACACCCTGTCCTAGAAACTCGCATCTCGGCTCGGCTTGGTATACATTTTTTTTTTTAAATTCAATGTATTTAGCTTTCAACAATTTCGGAGTTCCTTTTATCTTCAAACCTTATACAAAATGGTACACATATGTAATTATGTATTCCTCACAAAGCAAAAGTTCTTGTCTCTAATCAGATACCTACATCATATATTTACATATTTATTCTGTAATTTTACCTCATTTTAGATACGTCCTTTTGCAGTATTCCTGTCACGGGATTCAATCCAATACATTGGCCCCATACAATAACCCCTCTCATGGCTTTTTGAAATGATTTGAATTGATCTTTAATTTTGTTTTTCACGTCATCGACTGGTTTGGCTAAAAGGAACGTTTTGTTATAATGAGCTGATTAAAAATAAAATTCTTAAGTACAACATAATTGTATTGTTTTTGTATTATAAATGTTGGAATGCCGAAGTCTCGATGTCTCGGAGGATGCAACAAAGTTTTTTTTTAAACTAAATTTGGTGTTAACAAACACAAAAAAAAATGTGAACCTGTTTTTGTTCCAATAACTATTAGAATGTCTGGAAAAAAAAAATTGTCAAGAACAGAATTAAATTGTTAAATGTTCTTTCAATTACTAGGTACGCATCTTTCAGCTTGACTTATTTTACGAATACCATAATTCTAAATCAATCGTAATTATTCCATACATATTGTGAATCATAGGTAGGTACAGAGTACAGATTGTTCTTAACAGTTTGCAATTTCGGACAAAGCAATCATGGTCATCACAGTCGAGGAGTTTTCGGCTAAGTAATAACAGCCACACGGGTCGATCCATTAGGTTAACCTACGCTCGCGCTTACGCTTGGTTGGTCCGAGGATGTGTGGTAATCTTTACATATCGCGACACCTAAGTGCCTCGGAAAGCTCGTAAAGCCGAACGTCCGGGCTATCGTTCGTGGTAACATCTTTAACAGTTGTTACGGGTCGTCAGAAGCCCGAAAGTCTGACAACCAGTCTTACCAAAGGGCCCCTACATCGTAAGCAAACCCTGAGAAATATTTCTCGACGGTATGTGGAACCAAGTAAAAGGCCCATGAGCGGCTTTATAACTCTGACACCAGGTTAGTCACTAACCACACGACAGGAAGGACAAGACCAAGGGGTATCGTATTATCCAGTTACTGGGTTGTGGAGGTTAGATAGGGAGTCGCTCCATGTAAAGTACTGGTATTCAGCTGCATCCGGTTAGACTGCAAGTTGACTCATATATATTTTTGGGAAAAGGCTAGGCAGCTTGAATCACGGTCATCACAATGTAGGTAAAGTTAGTATTCTCTTATCTTAGGTTTTAAAATAAAACTCACTGTCATCCGAAATCCAGTGTTTAGTGCTCCCATCTTTGGCTCCACTGAAAAATAATAAAAGGTAAATGAGATAAAAAATAATAATCATTCAAGCATAAAATTATATTGAACCGATGCATGCTTACTCATTCAACTGATTCTCTTGCAGAAGTCTGAAATTGATAATTTCTAATTCCTTTGAAAGTTCTGTAAATAAATTAACGTTTTTAAAATTTAAATTGGCCTTTTTTCGGTCAGAAAAGATCTTTTTCTTGATTATGTTTGGTTTTCGATTTGATTGCTGATTTTAAGAGCAAACTATTATTTTGAAATACTTTTTTGGGAGCTGATCACGATTCGAGGCCAAGATTTCTCCATTGTTACGATTTGACCTTAATTAATCTATCAAGATCACCTATCATTAAATCACTACGGCTATTCGCTTCTTCTAATTTTCGCCACTACGCCCTGATGCACGAACGCGTGAAGTAAACGCAACGATTTTAAGTCTTTTATTATTCGTAGCCCTACCTCGAAAATAAATAGTAGATTGATGGGCGCGGCTGATTTCCCCCGCACGCGGGGAGTGGTTGTTCTATCTTCCATGGTCAGCCGCCACGTCCCGTCACCGCCACTACCCATCCGAACTAGTGGCCAAAAGTCGAACTAACAAAATCACTGACCGGTATTTAAAAATGTTACTTAGTTAGCATGAACTTTGGCTTAGTTTTATTCTTGTCACTGTCGCACAACTGTCAAACTAAAAGTGCAAGATAAAGACGGAAACATAATTATCTAAGAAAAAAGTGCGTGCTAAGTAACTTTAATTTATCTCGGTCTATGATTCTTGCACATAGCGAGGATATGGAGAAGACTAGACAAATAATACAAAATAATTAAAGCCGAATCAAGATTTTTTGGCCGAAAAAGGTCGAAAACGAAAACAAAGCTTGGTCAGTCACAATTTTGTTTTTATTTTTATTTATTAGGACGCATTTGCAGTTCGAGAATTGACCATGACGTATATCGATGAATGGGAGAAGCTGTTTCCAAATTAAAAAGTTAAGTTTGTTCTTGAGATAAATTCATCCCAACCATGGAACCCTTTATTATGCGTAGTCTGACACGCAGAAAATCAGAAGTTCGTGAAATTGTCGCGCGTCATTCGGCTTACTTCGTAAATCTCGGCAATATCAGGTGACGTTCGGCTAACTTTGTGGTGAATTGGGTACACTCGTGGTTTCACTCAGCTGACATTATACAGACGCGATTTTATTTTGAAGTTTTTACAACTTCAAAATAGGTGGCGAGGTTATGTTGTATTTTTTCTTCACGCGCAGAAATTTTCTCTACCTAGATGTAAAAAAAAACAACCAAGATTTCAGTGTACAGCGGAAATAATAATTATATTCTAAATATGTCTGATAAAATTTTGCTTAAGACTAAAGTCGAAGCTTCTTTTGATAAAGCTCTGCATGCAACCTTTACAAAAATCTGAGTGCAAACTTCTTTGAGTGCAATGAGTGTCACCATAGAAATTAAAAACCTTGTCATGTTTAAAAAGGTAACGATGTCTTGACAAAATAAATGAAAAATAATAAGTCACTGATTATTGAGATCGCGTTTTCATCATACTAACAAATCGAGATTAAACAACTCCTAATGGCGGTGTCAATGAAGACAGTATGAAGTATGTATGGAGTTCCTTAAATTTCAAAAGGCTATTGTATCGAAATTGAAAAATATGTGGTACAAACTGATTCAGGAATGATTAAAAGCTGATGCAATTAAGCAATTACTAGAAGTACTTTTAATGTGTGATTCTAGATACACTGCCACAGATCTATTCTTATGGCGAGAACTGTTAGGAACAGACATCAGGGAATAAAAAAGTAGTTGGTCACTTTAGGAAAGATTGTTCAAATAAAACTAGTAAGGATGTTAGAAGGAATAGTAGTGACAGCACCAATATGATGGCACTACTGACTGAATGCATGAACGTGAAGTATGGTTTGTTGATAATGGAGATAAACACCATGTTACGATGAGAAAGATTTATTTGAAAATTTCGAGCACTTCAGTAAAACTCACAGTTACTACGGCTGATGGAAATGTAATAGAAACCTTAGGAAAAGGGACAAGTAGAATTAACCCTAATATTGGAAAAGAGTTTTTCCTCAGTGATGTCTGACTTGTTAAAATTTAGAATTTTTTTAAACCTTGTCATGTTTATAAAGGTAATGAGGACGTGTCAAAATAAAATGGCAAATAAAAAGTCACTGAATTTTGAGATCGCGTTTTCATCTTACAGCTGGCGTAGCATGAGCACCGCTTTGTCGACGGAAGAGTAGACAAAAATGACGTTCCGTGTAGACAGTACGACGGCAGCAAAGTAGAAAGAGGCAACTGCACTTTTTACGAAATTCACTCTTTAATATAATTCGACTCAGAATTCTTTGTTTCGTCATAGGATGTTTTTACTGTTTGATTGTCAATTTTTACTGATATTAAGTCACGTTAAACACAACTAAGTACAGCTTATTTTTTTCAGTGTGTCGAAGTACCGTGTTTTGGAACAAATAACATTACAGTTATATTGGCCTTAACCATTTCCTTGGTAATATTAACTAAATGATGTGAAATAGGAGAAGATAGCTTTCTTCTTCTATTAGTTATCACAGTTTTGCGTTTAAAACGCTCTTATGTAAAATCATGATT
Organism: Conistra vaccinii; assembly: GCA_948150665.1. NCBI lineage: Eukaryota > Metazoa > Arthropoda > Insecta > Lepidoptera > Noctuidae > Conistra > Conistra vaccinii. The sequence goes on along the minus strand of OX411317.1, from coordinate 7,775,500 downwards.
TTGCAGATAACCCTGTATACTTTGTGACCGTCGAGTAGAATATTTCACTACCATCGACAACTGTCAGTCGTCAGAGTGATTTTGACAATTTGGTATAGAAAACTTTCTTCTGAAATAGTCTACATATAAAATGACCTAGACAAAGATAGTTAGAAACGAAAGACAAAATGACAGATTGAAGAAAGATTTCTACGGTGCGATGTCAAAAATGAAGAAAGGAAATGTCACTTTGTATAGAAAGAGCTGTGTCTACTCTTCGTAGACATAGAAAGTATCATGCTACGCGTGCTGGTATAGTTTAAAACGAGACTAAACAACTCTTAATATGTTTTTAATTTTCGGTTGGACAATAGTGATAATCGTACAAATTAACTATCATCTGACTATTCCTTTACTTGTACTGTGTAACCTTGCTTCTTGCCAAATTTCATGGTTCTAAGATAGTTAATTGACTCAGGCGTGACTTTGCGGAAATCCATTATAACGACAATAGACGATGTTTATTTAGTAACTTAATCCGCTTAACTATTCTTAAAGAGTCTTAGAGAACCCTGTAATAAATCGACACGTGTTTCGCCTCTCAACGAGGCATCCTCAGGATGACGATTGACTTGTTGCGAACTCGGACACGACGTGTTGTCACAACAAGAGCCGAACGCAAAGTGAGCTACAACCGCCCGACACCCACCTCGAGCCGAGGTGGGCCGATAAATGATCCAATATAAGTGGGTAAATACGACGAGTAATTTAAGAGTTATGAGGAAACAGGTAACATAATATACATAGGCTGTTAAAATCATAAACCTCCTTTGGCTTTGCCGTTGTCGGGTAAAACTCACTTTTTTTCACAATTCAAATGCGACTCCATTCCTTTTGTGTGCTCTATCATTCGTAGTGACAGTACTTGACATATTGATGTATTGTTGACGTATTCATAATAATAATATATTTTGGCCTATTTCTTTAGATAAACAATTATTACAAGTTGTAGGTATAAAAACAGACGTTCTTAGAAAATATAATGCTTATTCAATATAACTTTTCAAAGTGAGAATAGATTGTTGTTGGTTATGCTTTAGTGAAGGCGGTGAATTCGACTTACTATTATCATCATTATATTGCTTTGTTCATTGATTGCCCTGTGCAGATACTCCAAACTTTAAAGGTACTGTTCAGTTTTGTTTATTTCTTCCCATTTTTAAAAGTTCTTAATGTCGTCACGAAATAATAATAGAAAAATAATGTTATATCGTTCACGGTCACAAGAATACACACACACAGTGTACATACCTATTCAACACTAATTGTATTAAATAGTTTGGAAATTCCAAAAGTGCACGCCTCATAACACACATTCATAAACGAAAAATAAATTCAAAACATAGTTTCTAACAAAAATTACCAATTTATCACTTTTCATGAAGTATGTTTTGACTGCTGTTTTACCCATCAATATGGGTAAATTTCTAACCTCGCAACCTAATGTCAAAGACTATTTATTTAGATATTTACGTTGTGGGTTGCTAGGCAACACTTTAAGTACCTAAAGGTTGGAAATATTTAGATAAAGATAGAATACTTATTTTAGTTAGTATTTTATTAATTATAATTAAACTACTATGAATAAAAGAGCCATTTTCAATAGGGTTCCTTCTACGGCCGAAACGAATGTATTAACAAAAAAATTTACTCAATTAATTGATTTTATCGCAAGCTACAATGTTTTCAAGGTTCATATAATTGACGGACAGAATTTTTTTTTCAACTATTTTGATGTTTTTTTCATTTCTGCTGCATTAAATCAATTAGTAAAAAGTACAGTATTAATCTCCATTTAATCTTCTATACAATGGTATATAAATTAAGTAGGTTCTGTGTACTAGCAGGAGTGTAACAATAAAAACAGTTGCAGAAATGGGGCAAAAAATATTTTTCGATCGTAGAGCACACTCTAATGCTTCGCATTACGAGTCGTGCAATAATTACTTTAAATCGCTAAACTACTTACCTTTTCTGTGAACATAATTATTTAAATCACGTAAAATTGATCGAACAGATTTGCAAAAAAAATATACATAGATTCATCGTTGAGGAGCCCCACGGGGCGACTGATTTATGAATGCACGAGAGTGATGACATTACTTTTCATAGGCAAAAGAAGGGATAAAACAACGTATACATACGTTGTTTTATCCCTTCTTTTAAAAGACGGCAATTCGATTTGGCACATGTGCCAAATCGAATTGCCGTCTTTTATAAATAAAAAAGTATTATTAAAACTAAAAGTGCTTTTCTTAAACCTTGATACGATTATTCTTAATGTTGTAAAGAATTTAACCTTTTAAAGAATTAAACCATTGAATAACATATAAGCGTTACGCCTTGATACTCAAAAAAACATAAAAATAGATTGAACTTTGCATTTTTTTTGTATCGAGAAAATATCATTGTATCGTGTATTCCTTTTCCAGCAATACACGATACAATGGTCATTTAGTCAAAAAACATACACCAAAATATTGCATCCCTATTCCTCAAACCTTAAAAGGTACACGAAAAAGAAAAAGCACATTTTTTCATAATATCACCTTAATTAAAATTCAGCTCAACCGTCGATTGGTCTTCAGAAGGCCATAACAATAGAAAATTATATTGTCTCGTTAGTGACAGTTGAACTCTTAATACTTTTTACCTTTCGCACATAATATTTACTTAGTTTTAAGACTTAATGCATAATATCTAAGAGCCTATTGTGCTTATCGCAAAAAACTTAAATCATAATGCTACACACAATACACACAATCAGCCTGTATTATTCCCACTGCTGGGACACAGGCCTCCTCTCGGTGAGGGCAGAGAGGCAGCGAGGGCAGATGGGCCCAGTGCGGGTTAGTAGATGACACATGTCTTCGAATTTTTGGATCTAGGACATGCCCGTTTCCTTACGATGTTTTCCTTCACCTTTTTGAGAGCAGCTTTATGAAAATGCTAATGCATTGTAATTCGGTTACAAAAAATTCGAATTCACATAACGTTTACGTCACTTGCTCGTGCTAGGGCCTCGGTACTTAGCTTTCCGCGTTCCGTTTGTCCTTAAAATCTTTCTCAGTTCAGTCCGTCTAGCTAAGGATATCATACGTTACATTTTTAACGAAAGAATAATTATAAAAACAATAAAAAAAACATACCAAGAATCTTGCCACCAAAATCAGTACCTTTCATTTTAAGTAAGTTGTAAGTACTGCCACAAACAAAGTTAATACAACTGTTTAACTTTAACCTAACCCTACAATTTGGCCCACTTGTTTTAATGTCACTTTACTCAAAATGATTAATGTGTGTCATCAGAATATGAATATTTTATTACGCTGTCACTTCTAGAATAACACGGGGGTGATGTTTGAGTTACAGTTTAGGGACGCGTCATGTAAAGGGCGATTTGAGCGTGGTGGAATAAATGTTTTTAGATTTTATCAGATACTGAACTGAACTGTTACCATGCATTCAGTACATGGTTCTGAACCCCCTGGGGCGTTGAAATTTTACGTCGAATATTTAAAAAAAAATCTGCTGTTTCATAGAAAAGTGCAATACCTACACGATCATAATGTATGGAACAGGTGATACTTTTTTTCAGGGTTCAGAATCAGGTACTGAATGCATGGTAACAATTTTCACGTCGATGTCCCTGCCACCCTGTATATGAGTTAGATAATAGATCAAGCAGTAATAAACATGCCTAAAACAAATTCCAAATTCCTAATTCGCTTTTTGAAAATTAATCGTGTCGTAAGAAAAGTCCGTGGTTAAGGATTAAAAAAATACTTTGAAACATAGAAACTGAAGGTGTATGAATCAGGACGATTTAGTCAAGAAAATGGGCAGCAAAGTCCTAAAAAAACGGCGTATCTATCCAACTGCCAAACGGCTATTTGACCGTTTACTTTGTATCGGGTAGTAATAAAAGCTCCGACAAAAAAAGAAGAATTGTCCTTACTCAAAATATTAAATCTACTGCCTAAAATACTAACTTTCCGACTACTTTTGTCCGAATAAAAATGACGAAACGACCGAATGAGATACTGAAATCTTCGAAAAATAAACATGACTATTTATTGTGATAATACTTTTCTACCAGCATAAATTACGTTCTACTGAAAACTATGCTTTGTAATTTTTATCTTAACTTGCCTACTATTAATTCATAAATTACCTTTCATATTTCATAGACTGTGGTGCTATTTTAACTGTAACATTATACTGAAAATATTATTCTGAGTGGTTATACAGAAACTTATAATAAATATAAAAATGTACTTGAAACAATAACTTTTACTTCCATCATATATCATGAATTTTACTTACCACGGGTATGCTTCGATATCGGTATCTTTATTTTTATTTTTTATTTTTTTCTCGGCGCCTAAGTTGCTTCTGCATCGTCTCCGGCGCTGCGGGAAGTGCAACCCCTTCGCCCTTACGTAACAAAGGATAGGCACCCATGCTCACCTCCGCAGCTTCGGCTTGCTGGTCACCTCCGGCGACCAGCCTCAGCCGCTACGGCTCGCACGGGTTCCTATGCTTTGTTACAGCGGGCGGGGGTTGCTCTCCCTCCGCGCCTCCAGTTTTTATATACACTCTAGGGGTAGTGCCAAAAGACAACGTAAAGTCGGGGTGCCCCGATTCGGTTTGCAAAAATTCAAAAACTTACACTAATACTACTAAAAACCATTAAAATCCGCTGTCACTTTGTCTGAACGCAAAACGGAACAACCCAGGAGTGAAATTCGTACATTATCTAATTAAATAAAAAAATATGTTGAATTTTGCAACCCGAACCCGATCGCGTAGGCCGAACAGTTGAGGTACTTTCATCATTATTGAGAGTTAAAAAATAAATTTGATAACCAACAATAGAAATTAAAACAGTTCATGCAAGTTGTAAAAATATGATTATTTTGACAAACCCTCTGTTGTCGGTAACTTAGTAATTTTGTCGGAGGTTCAGTATTCTATTTGGAAGTTTAGTTTTGTTATTCGAAGATCCATTTTTTTTTAGGAGAAAATGTAATTTGAACATGCTCTTATTTGTTGTTAAATTGGATATTTTTATTCGTTTATATTTTGGATTTTTTGTCGGTAATTCATTAAAACGCTGGTTAATTAGAATAATAGTCGGCCACAGATCGCTGGAGATTAATTTGTTTTTCGGAACCATTATTATTTCCCCTTTGTATCTGCACAAAAGGCCATTTTCCTTTTGACCGTTTACTCTGTTTATCTACAAAGCCACATGCGAACTACGCATCAAAGTCCTAACGTCACACAAATCCTGCATCGCGAAAGCAGGCTTTACCACGCGATCAGCATATTCAACACCAGACACGACACCCGTCTGGTCTGAGGATCCTCCCTTTTCTATAGAGGATAAGTGAACTTTACACCCTGTTCCAAGGGTACGGCGGCCATATTAGCCGTAGAACCGATGGGTAGACGTGTTCTTGAGTGGAGACCGCGAATCGGAAAACGTAAGGTACCTTTGCAGAGTGACTGGTACAGCTGGATGAGAGTACCCACGAATCGAGCTGAATGGTGTGCTGTTGAACAGGCCTTTGCCCAGCACTCAACTGCTGTAGGCCCATGATGATGATAATGTCTTCAAGGCTTAATTTCAACAGTGCGCTTAAAATAACTGTTTTAATTATACTCGTGTAAATGTAGATTCTTAACAATATTAGGTATCTTCTTTAAAACTTTGATCAATAATTGATTGCAGTCTTTATAGTTTTTATTTCTCAATACAATTTACTACCTATTTGTACAGTATACTCGACGAATTGGACCATAGAAATTGGAAGCGAGGAACAAAGGGCATGACTCTGACGTTAAAATATTCACGAAAACACCGATGATCGACTATCCAATGCGGGATGCGTATAATCGAATAGTATTACTTAATAAACGACTATCGATTATTAATCGAGAACTCGTTTAATCCCGATGAGCACAATACTCGATTTTTAAATGATTGGTACCTGTGTGTTAATTATATTTCGGTGAATGTGATTAATGTTGCAGCTGCATTGTGATGTAGTAATTTTGTTACATTCCTGCTGTATTTATTTTTCTGGAGTTTTTTTTGAAGTGAAAATTTCTTTAGCGGCTTTGTGCACTTTTTTTGGGATGGATAAAAAATGTTAAACTCACGTCAGGACACGTGATGATGTGACCGTAAGATCCGTTGCCTAGCAACCGACAAAGTAAATATCAAAATAAATAGTACTTGACATTATACGTAAAGATTGCGAGGTAAGAAATTTTACCCATATTGATGGGTAAAAAAAGTAGTCAAAACATATTTCATGAAAAGTGTTTAAATAAATTATTTATTTTTATTAGACTATATTTTGAAAATAAATAAATATACTACTACTACTAATGAATATTGTATTTAACCATATAAATTATAGTACTTTTATACTGATAAATAAAGTAATTTGTGCGAAATTATTCCCTAACCATTCCAAAATATTCAAAAATGCACAACGTTAATGTTTAAGTTTTCACTTCTGCCGGCACTCCCGGAGCGCAAACCGTTGTTTTATTTTTTTGTTTTGTTCATCGAAATTGGCTGCGAGTGCATTTTACACATTGTCCCAATAACTTTCAATGCTGCTTGATTTAAACCAAACCAATACATACTTACTATCTAAATACAACACACAAACGTATATAGTGACTGCTTCCACCCAACACATAAATAAAAAAGTGTAAACGATATACAAAGAAGGTCTTTTCACGATACCCAATAACACCCTTATTCAGCGAATATAAACATGATCGTGTGCAAACGAAACCTCCCTTCGTAGTTTACCCCGAAATGAAAATAATACGACAAAAAATATTGTGTCTAACAATTGTGACTTTCACCCTAAGCGTCACAGAATAAAAACTTTACTCACAAACTAACCTAAACTTCTTACAGTGCATCAAAGTTTTCGAGTTATATTTTGTCAGCCTGTGGTGTAGACTCAAAAAAAGGGATAGGGTTTGAAAAAAATATGTATTCTCAGCTGCTTTTGTTTTCTTCAATTCTGGATCTGGGTGTTTATACCCAACAAATTGATGTCACTTTTGTAGGTTTTCTGTGACTAGCAGTTAGGAAAGAATCAGATGAAGTTTTCTGTTCTAGTACTTATTTGTTTTTGTTGTCACTTGTATATTTCTACACATTTTTTAAAGTACTGTTTACTCCGGAATAGAACTCTACCCCTTGGTCATTCAATTCCAAGCGCAGATTGATAGTTTATTATTTTGTTACGGGTTCATCCCAAAACTCAGTCCAGGCCTATTCATAAAACCCTGTAGGTACATCGATACAGTCATCCAAAAACGACCCTACTTTCAAAACCATGCTAATTTCTAGGCAAAGTGCTCAGAAACACGACGCTGTAGCCGCGCCGCCACCGTGCCACCGCCGCTCCGTCGCCGCGCCGTCTCCGCCTGATTTTGGCATATCACTTAAAAATCGCGTGCATTTTTGCAAGCGGCCGGCGATGGAACAAAAAAAAACAGTTAAAACAATACTAGCGGTGTGGTGGCGGCGCGGCGGCGCGGCAACGGGCTGTCAATGTTGTTACGATGTTGGTCCCATGGAGAAAGTTGTTCAACTTGATGGACTGTACCACCAGCTTTAAGTCCACGCCTTTCATATACATGCTGTATATAAACTAGAAGTGTCATTACGTGTTCTTGGAGTCCATGGCAACATCGAGGTCTATTCAAGGTCCAGATATTTACATAAACTGTGCCGTTTGATATTGAAATGTAAATGAAGTCCGGACTTTGGACTTCAGCCCACATTGATGTAATCCACGTACATTTCAATGCGGAGGGGAGATGAGAATTTTTCTTGTAGTTTTGGTGGGTTATGAATAAAATATTGCCTATTTAAGATATTTAGGGGTTAAAGTTTAGAAACGTGCCGTCTCGATATCCCGGTACGAGAGGGGGGGAGGGTTGGTAAGCCCCCCACTCCTCCCTCGCCGGAAATACATAGCTTTTTTTAGACGATTTTTTAATAAAACATAAATCTCAGAAAATTGATACCTAAATGAAATGTAGTGGGACTGGGATGTCATCCTCCAACCACCAGTTTACAGGAAATATATTTCAAGGTCAATGTCAAATGTGTCGAAGTTCAATGTCACACAATTTTTTTTAAATTGTGAAATATTTACTTTTGAAGTGTGTCATGCTGATCTTGCCTAGTGCCGTGTTGATTCTGATTGTAAAGAAGTTCATGACATGAAAACTAAGCGAGCCAGCAACATTATCAGTATCATCATCATTTCAACCAAAAGACGTCCATTACTGGACAAATGGCTCTCTCAAGCCCCGCCACTTCCACCGGTTCTGTGCTACTCGCATCCAGTGGATTCCTGCGGACTTCACAAGGTCATCAGTTCATCAGTTTCAGTTGATTTTTATTTTAACAAGCTTTTTTTATGAGTAACCACGTTCGCTTCAGGTTATTCTCAAACCTACATAATTACATAAATAAAATCATTTATCATTTTATCATTTCAAACGCATCACACACATCACACATCTCTGTCACCACACAGAACATAAACTTCAAGAAGATTCTATTTACAGAACAATTTTCAGTTTTCATTAGATTCATAAAAATATTGGATTGTAATCTATATAGAGTCACATTAAATTAGCTAACAAAACTCTGCAGACTTATTGGGTATCAATAAACATGTATTGTAGTTACTTCAACTGATGTTCTAAAAATATTTTTTTTGTTTCGTCTTGTTCAGTTATCGATACCCATCATCACGTCTGTTGAGTTTCGCTAGCTAATTATATTTGGCCCTGTAAATATTAATTTTATTTAGCCTTCCATTCACCGCAAAAATAAATACTTACACATGCGGGGAAAACGGAAAAACATCCCCGCGTCACAGACCCCGTCAGTTTTGATTTGTTTTCTTTGCGACACAAACATATCGATATATCAAACAGTATGATATTCATTTCCGTGCGCATTGTAAATGACGAACAAATATTTATTAAGGACGTAGAGAGAAGCAGGATGGAATATTTGAATGGGAATGACTTGGCCTGTTCAGAATTTCTTTGAAGTGGTCTTTGAAGCTTCGTGAACAGAAAACCCACTAGAAGACTACTAAGGGTACTTCACACTAGAAGACAGCAAGTCTGCTTAGAGGCAGAAATAAGTAGATACATCTATGTTTCCTACTGCTGTAAAACATAAAATCACAACTAATTCAACTTGGCCGAAAAGTTCTGGAGGGGCGACCGCGTACCGGAAGACCTAGCGTTGGAAGGCCTTCCACAAGGTAGACCGATGACCATGTGACGGTCGCTGGAATCCACTGGATGCGAGAAGCACAGAACAAGTCGAATTGGTGGTGCTTGGGGGAAGCTTATGTCCAGCAGTGGACGTCTTTTGGCCGAAATTATGGTACTCAAAGAACTAGCTGTAAGTTTTCTTAAAATGAATAAATAGGAGGAAAAAGAGAAGGTTTAAAAAGGAAGGGACCAAAATCATAGGGCATCAAAAAAAAATTCCGCATTGCTGTAAAGGGAAAAGTGCCCAAAACGATGTCAGCATCCGGCCTGCGTTCCTACCTGCAGGATAGGCCATGGTGTCCAAGGCCGGACACCTTTTATATTTCGACCAAACTCAAGGGCTATCTAATCTTCATCAAAATTGCCAATGTGGAGCCAGTTAGCTATAATTTTTTCCCCTCATAATAATAACAGCTTTATTTAACTCAGCAAAATTACAATTTTATTTTATTATCCTGAAGATTGCAGGCCGTGTTACTTCCGTAGTAATTTGCGACTAAGTTTAAAAGGCTCGAAAGGGGAATTTTCTTTAAAATGCTTACGCCGAGTGTTTTCTGAAATGGGCCCAAATGGACAACGAGTTTTTAATAGCTGTTGTGCCGACAATAAAATTAAGAAATGTAATTGTATATTGAGTTGAAGTGACTTCTTTAGGCGCGTTCAGCACTTTTTGGGATAGGTAAAAAATGTTAAACTCACGTCAGGCGTCAGGACACGTGACCTGATCGAAAATTCGTAAGACGGAGGGAGAGTAGAATTTGTTGATAGCGCACTCTGTTTTATTTTTTTGGAATTGTTTTAATGGAGCTACAGCTTTCGTTCTTGTACTGACAGTAAGCCACATAAATTCCTGACATTTCCGTTAGATGGCGTTACTTAGTTTTCACTTCCATCGGCAGTCTCCAAAGACTGCCCCGCATGTTTTGAGTGCTGTTAAGGGTTCTGCGCTAAGGAAGCCCGCGAAATTAAAAATTTCCTACGTTTTTTACAATTTGCGGATTGTATGTTGATTAAAATATGATTCGCGACCTTCGATCAATAATGGATTATTGATGACTCGCGACATAAATATGGCTCTAAAAAATTAGAATCAGCAATACAACTCCTTAAGTTAGAATTGGCCTCAAAATGTCATGATTTTATGAAATAGTCATTCAATAGGGAATTATGACAATACAATTTTGAGAGTTGTATTGATGATTTTTATGATGTAAGTAAATATTTGATACGGCCGTGAATAATTATTTAGATTAATATATACAACCTGATACAGACCTCATGACTCATACCAAAAAACGAAATAAAAAATAAAAAAATTGTGAAGATTTTCCCGGAAATTTTCCTATTTTTATTTCCATAAAAACCTTTCGGACTATTACGAACATATTAAAACAAAAAATAGCCAAATCGGTACAGCCGTTGACAAGTGATGCGTTTACCAATGAACACAATATTTCATTTTTATTTAAAGATTACTTATTCATTTTTCCTGTTTATCTGTGAGACCGCGTTGTTATCCTAAACTACGCAAAGGATTTTGATGCAGATTTTACTATCAATTAGAGAATTTATTCCGAAAGGTGTATGTGTTTATTAGATTCGTATTAAACTTACATTTAAAGGAATCTCAATGTAATGTTAAGTCGTAAAAACCTTGCGAAGCAGGGGCACTCGGCCAAATATATTTTATAGCTATTAAAACATCTCTTCTCATGCCAAAACACGAAGCACGCTTTGCAATGACATGTAAGAGTGAGATAGTGAGAGTGTTGACGATACCGACTGCACTCATACTTATTACACATATTTATACATATTTACGGTCTTATGCCTAGACCTAGCAAAGAACTATACTCTTAACTTGCGGGAATGTTTTTCAGTGTCCGGATAGGCAATCTATCTATCTTCCTAGCCTTTTCCCAACTATCTTGGCGTCGGCTTCTATTCTAACTGGATGCAGCTGAATACCAGTATTCTACATGGAGCGACTGCCTATCTGACCTCCACAACCCAGTAACTGGGTAATACGATACCCCTTGGTAAGACTGGTGTCAGACTTTCAGGCTTCTGACGACTCGTAACGACTGTCAAAGATCCACGAATGACAGCCGGGACCAACGGCTTAACGTGCTTTCCGAGGCACGGAGGAGTCTCGGTATGTGGAGATGGTCAGCCATCCACTGACCAACCCCGGCAAGCGTAGTTTAACCTAATAGATCGACCCGTGCGGCTTGTTATTACTTCGCCACGAGCTCCTCCAATGTTTTCCAGTGTCCTGATAAGGAGTCTACCTGATAAATAAAAATACGGTACTATACAATTTTTTTGTTTTTTTTTTTAATATTTTTTAGAAGAGAATTAATGAGTAATGTTTGAAATACCTACAGCCCAAAAGTTAAGTAGTAGGTGTCTTGGTAACTATTTGGAGATTAAAAAGATTATTAAAGTAAAATAACAAAGTCAATATTTCCAATCTCATGTCACATTTATAAAGTTGTTTACAAATAGTTCAACTCTATTAATTTTACTTCAAAAATAAATGTTAGTCTTTGTCAACAATTTGATTGATCGACTGCTAATATTAGGCTTGAAGATTGAGTTGTAAACATGTTCATTTTCAAATTCAATATTGATGGACCGATTGATAATAAACTTGATCAAATCAACAAATTGTCTTATTTAAATACATTTTGGTAAATTGGTGTATTTTTTATCAAAAAGGTTAAATCGACATTTTCTGACATTTATTTTGATGGATACTTCATTCATTTACAAATATTCTTTTATCAGTAGGTAATTTATTTACATTATTTTAAATTAAATTGCCTTTTTGTGTCTGTTTGTGTGACCGCGTTGATCTCTTACATTATGCAATAGATTTTATGCAAGACAGTTTATTTCGAAAGGTATATGTCGCAGATGGATCGCCAAATCGGCTGTTTTACAAAACCGTTAGTTGTTTTACAAAACAGCTGTGTTATGTAAAACAGGATCAAATAAACGAAAAGGGAGGGTCGCTAGTTAACTATAAATGTGGACGATTCACAGTTTTGATAATACCTAACTATCTAGAATAGATTATGTTTCTTCATCTTGCTCCAATACATCATACATTCAACACAGCTGTTTTCACATTTCTCACAGTCATGTATCAACATTGTACTTAGTTAGTTTCTGAAGATGAATAGGTAGCAAATAACAATGGAAGCATTTTAACGGCATTTTTACGTGACCTCTGTACCAGTGGTGCTCAATCTTTTTGAAGATGAAGTCAAATATATTTTTTGTAGGAAACGCCATCCATCTTGAATGGCCGTTTTGATGATTTTGCTGCTACTCGTCGCCCGTCAATGTTTTCAGTGGCAGTCTTATTATAGTGGATACTTTTAATAGCCATAAGGAGTCAGCGGGGTGGCGCCACTGGCAGTGTAAACAATAGCTCCGTAATAAAAAATATATTAAAATACTAATATCGTATAGAAGTGACTAAATTATTGTGTAACATGTATGTAAACTAACAATAGTTACGACAAAACGTTTGTGAAATAAACTGTGCATAATAACAATAAAATCTAACTTGTCGAACGTTTGATAAAGTTTCTTCACTAACTTCTAATTTCGCTGATAATAATCTCCAAACTCATTCTTAGACTAATAACCGTGAATAAAGTGCATAGTGTTATAAAATAATCCAAGTATCTAAGTGAAAGCAAGTGAAAACCATAACATTTTAAAATCGGATTTAAAACTGTTTGTTTTGAAATTTTGAATTTTGGCGTCCTAAAACATAAACCTCTGTTCCACGAAACTTTTCACGAAACAATAAAAAATATGAAAACAGCGCCATCTAGTGACGAGTTAAGTAGGGGTACTACACTGACAACCTATTTTGACATTTAATGAAGCTCTGTTCCACGAAAAAATTTGATTTTTAAATAAAAAATATTGTAGCGGATGTGTAACATTAGAGAAACACTTGTTTGAACATTGTTATACATGATATCTTCAAGCTACTATTATAGAGGCTCATAACATAAGGCCTTGCGGTTATAATGTATAACGGATGAATTGAAAACACAATTTTGTTTCTGTCTCAATTACATATGACTGTTTTGCTTTTTATAACTGCTTAAAAATTTCCTTGGAAACTACAAGATTTACCCAGAATAGGGAAGAAAAATACAAATATGGGGTCCGAAGAAAAAAATATAACAGTGCGTTGTAAACATAATCTTATGAGAACATTTTCATATGAATCACTTTGCATTAAACGTAACTCACTAGAATCGATAAACTCTGAAATTAATACGACAGCATTAAGTATGTTCGATTTATCTACATGCGCTCCGTCAGATGAAATCGCTAAGTTGAGACAAGAATTAGAAGAAAAACAAATATTACTGGATAACGCAAAAACAGAAATTGATAAATTATCCTTAGAAAATATCCAACTACGAAAAGAACTTCAAGATCTATCTACATGCAAGCCACCTAAAAATATAACTACCGAGAGCTTAAATACTCCAAATCCAAAAGCAAAAAAAATACTAACATCTAATAGTTCTACAACCGGATATGACTCGAAATTACATCCAACTACAACTATGAGCATTCCGTCTGCAAAGGTACCAATGGCAAACGAAGATGAAAATAAATATGACAAAGTAAAACATACATACAAAGAAGAAGAAGTCATAAATAGTAAACAGAAATCTATCTACATTTTTGGTGCTCAACAATGCGTAGGACTAGCAGCTCAATTGATTCATTCTAGAAGTGATACCAGGTATGAAAAATATAGAATTGAGTCTACTACTAAACCGCAAGCCTCAGCAAATGACATACTTAGTAGCTGCGAACGAATTAAGATAACAAGTTTAGGGGTATGAGGAACAGGGTGTAAAGTTCACTCATCCCCCATAGAAAAGGGAGGATCCTCCAACCAGACGGGTTGTTATGTCTGGCGGGCAACTGCCCATATGTTGATTTCGGATAGTCTTATCTATGTTATTCGCTCAGTAAACTCTAACTGCGAGATGTAGGAATTGTGTGACGTCATGTCTTTTTGTTTCGTAATTTTTGTATGTGGCGGTCTAACCGCTACATCACTCCCCTCCGGAGACCGGAGGTCGATAGTGGGCTGAGTCTTGGATCTTGCGATGCTTCACAGTGCCAGCTGTGGTTCCAGTGAGTCGGAACCGGGTGCCGCTCAGTTCACAGTGGGTCGGAACTGTCTGCAGTGATTGCGGCGATGGTGATTGTGGTTCCAGTGAGTCGGAACCGGGTGCCGCACAGTTCACGGTGGGTCGGAACTGTTTGCGGTGATTGCGGCGATTGTGGTGATTGCGGTGATTGAGGTGATTGCGGTGATTGCGGTGATTGAGGTGATTGCGGTGATTCCCCAGTGAGTCGGGGTGATGTGGCTGAGGGTGATGACCAGGAATGCGCGTTCGCTGCATGCTGGTGGTCAGGATACCCGTTGAAGCCGTGGGTGCTGGCTGGCTGTGTGACTCGCCTCACGAAAGCTTGCGGGAGTGATGATTATGACGTCACGCTGAAGTAGTTGCACGAAGGCTGCGTTGACGTTCATTCTCGGGGTCACCAATTTAGGGGTATGAGGAACAGGGTGTAAAGTTCACTCATCCCCCATAGAAAAGGGAGGATCCTCCAACCAGACGGTTGTTATGTCTGGCGGGCAACTGCCCATATGTTGATTTCGGATAGTCTTATCTATGTTATTCGCTCAGTAAACTCTAACTGCGAGATGTAGGAATTGTGTGACGTCATGTCTTTTTGTTTCGTAATTTTTGTATGTGGCGGTCTAACCGCTACACAAGTGAAGATAAAATAATTATAAGCGTTGGTGAAAATGATGACAACCCCATAAAGCTGTTATACAACTTATCTTATGTACTAAAAAAGTTTGAAAAAACTAAAGTCATTATTCTTGGTGTAAATAAGAGTTATCATTTGAAAGAAAAGACATTAAATGAAACATTGAAAAACTTTTCTAATAATATGGTTAACTGTACTTTTATTAACTGCTTTAAGTTATCTGTATATTCACTCTGTAAAAAAATTAATTCTACTATAGATACTTTAGACTATAATGCAAAATACTTAAGTTTTTCTACAAAAACGAGTGACATAAGTGTTAAAAACAAGATTTTATCTCAAAAAAATCCTTTCACACATAAAAATACACTATCCAGCCATGAAAACACAGAAAGTAAAAATAAAAAAGATAACAAATACATTAATAATAACAACCACGTAAAAGGAACCATACCATATTTTTTCGATTTAATGTGCAAAAAAAATATTGAGATGAATAAAAAAAAGACACCTAAACAAGAAAGCACGTTTTTTCTATAATACTAAAAAACTTTATAGCAACGAATATACTTCAAACTCAATTACACTATTCCATCAGAACATAGCAGGCCTATTAAACAAGCAAGAAAACCTAGAATTATGCACAGACGACTTCGATAAAAATAATAATTACATTGATGTGATTTGCCTGTCGGAAACTTTCATAAAAAGAGGCAATGAAAACAACGTTATTTTAAAAGATTTTAAGCTAATTGCGTCATACTCTAGAATCAAAGAAAAAAGAGGTGGTGTTTGTATTTTTGCTCGAAATTCCTTAGATTATAAAGATCTGGCGATTTGTAACACCATGTCAATAGACAAAGTTTTTGAATGTTGCGGCGTTGAATTTCCTTCGCTCAACATCATTATGATTTGCTTATATAGAACACCAGATAGTAACATAAACTCATTTTTTGACAAACTTGAATTACTACTACATAAGGTTTGTAATAAACCTAATAAAAAAATCATTCTCACAGGTGATCTAAATATAGATACACTCAAAAGCAATAAAATAGCGTCACGTCTAAAAGACACTTTAGTCAATTTTGGTCTCTCCTTACATATAGACCAACCAACTAGACAAAAAGCCTGCATTGATCACTTTATAAGTAACATTAAAGACGCGAATGGTAAAGTTCACGAATTATTTCTCTCCGACCACAATACAGGACAAACTTTAAATTTTCCCATTAATAATAAACCAGTAAGACTAAAAAGTTGGTATGTTTACAAAAGGGACTACAGTAAAGACAACCTAGACAAATTTATAAATTGTTTATCAGCACTAAGTTGGTCAGAAGTATATAACCAAGAAAATTTAAATTCAGCCTTTGATATATTTCATGATACATTTTGTTTATTTTACAACCTTTGCTTTCCAATCAATAAAGTTAGAATTAATTCAAACTGTAAGTCACCAAGATGGATAACAATGGGAATCAGAAAGTCAAGTAAACAAAAAAGAAAACTAAGATATCGCCAATATATGTCCAAATCTGAAGACGATACATCAAACTATACCAAATACAGTTCTATCTTCAAAAAATGCGTTAGCCGTTCAAAACACCTCATAAATTCAAAAATAATGTCATCGGCAAATAATAAAGGTAAAGCTGCATGGCAGATTATCAAAAATAAAACTGATCAAGTAAACACTAAAACGAATATTAATACTATTAAAATCAACAATAATCATATCAACAATCCTAAAGAAATTGCTGAAAGTTTCAATGATTTTTTTATAAATATTACCAAAGGATTCTATAACAAAAATAAAACGTCATCAGAGAAAAAACATTTCGATTTACCGAATATGACGCAAACAATGTTTTTACACCCATGTGATGAAAATGAAGTAAAAAATACCATCATGTCCCTTAACAACACAAAATCGGTTGGATTTGACGGTATATCAACTCACATTCTCAAATCCTGTGCCACCATGATATCCCCAATCATCGAACACTTGATAAATCTCTCGTTCTGGCAAGGTATTTTTCCAGATAAACTCAAACTATCCATCGTTAAACCTTTATTTAAAAAAGGTGACACAAAAGACATATCTAATTACCGTCCGATAACACTAATATCTAACTTATCAAAAATCTTTGAGAAAGTCATGCATCGTAGACTCACAAATTATTTAGAAAAATTTCATATTATAAAAGAGGAACAAAACGGCTTTCAAAGGGGAAAATCGACTACTTTAGCAGCATTTAAACTGATTAAAAATGTAATTGAAAATTTAGATAAACGTATTCCAGTATCTGTCATCTTCTTTGACATGAGCAAAGCTTTCGACTTTGTTAACCACGATTTACTCATACAAAAATGCAATAACTACGGAATTAGAGGAATAGTTATTGATTGGATTAGTAGCTATTTAATTAACCGCCAACAAAAAGTAGAAATAAGCACAATAAACGAAAATAATGAGTCCACATCATATAGTTCTGAATATAGTCAAACTATATCAGGAGTACCCCAAGGAAGCATACTTGGCCCATTGCTTTTCCTCATTTACATCAACGATTTACCTACAGCTTTGAAACAACAATGCATACTTTTTGCTGATGACATATCGGTAATCGTAACTAATGAGAGTAAATCAGAAACAAATCATGAAAAAAACCTTAATGAAACAGTAAATCAAGTTTTAAAATGGCTCGAAAAGAATTATCTCTGTGCAAATCTGGATAAAACCAAATACATCAATTTTCAAAACTATAATTCTAAACAAAAAACATTTCAAGTTAATTGTCAAGGACAACAAATTAACGAAGTAAGTGAATACAAATTTCTTGGACTTATTCTAGACCAGCATTGTAACTGGAAATTACACATAGAGCACGTCTGCAAGAAACTAAACCAATTTATATTTGCTCTTAAACGTTTAAGACGTACCGCGAGTGAAGCTGTAGCACTTACTGCTTACCACGGGTATGTTTCCTCTTTACTCAGGTATGGGCTCCTACTCTGGGGGAACTCGACGAATATAAATGATGCCTTCCTAGTGCAGAAAAAATGCCTTAGAGCAATCTGTGGTATCAGTCCTGTAACATCCTGCAGATCTCTCTATAAAAAATTAAACCTTTTAACCTTAACAGGTCTTCTCATAATGCAAGCTGGTGTATTTGTGAAAGAACACTCTAAATTTTTTATAACGTGTGACTTGCATTCAAAATATACCTGTCGAGACCCAACACGGCTAAGAATTCCTTCACATCAAAGCACATTATGTCATAAAAATAGCTTTATCACAACAATTAAAATCTACAATAATATCCCAAAAGAAATAAGGGAACTCCCTCTAAAACACTTTAAATCCAAACTACACAAATGGCTAATTAGAAATTGTTTTTATAGTGTAAAAGAATTTTTTGACAAAAAAGTAACAGATAAATATATGATAAGATAATGATTTATTAAATTACCTACTTTATGTACCTATTTATTATTTATTAAATGTTCAAATAGATACGAAACCTTAAAAATGAAATATGTAAAGAAAAACTGTGTGGTTTAAATTTTCTTATAACATGTTTAAATATTTGTATGCCAGTCCATGGCAAAACATGTAAGATCATTGCTATATTATAAGACCTTAATGTACCATGTTTTAAAGCAAATAAATATATTCTATTCTATTCTATTCTATTCTCATCCTAGCGTTTTTTTTTTTGGCCAAACGAAATTTGAGTGTTTTACTTTTTACCTTTTAATACGCGCGTCTTGTATGTTTGCTGAAGCACGTACGGACGGCTTTCAAGCCATCATCCGCAAGAAAGCAAACTCCTTGCAGCACCGTTTACGAAGCAGCAGAAACAGCATCCTTAATGTTATTGCTGCCCGTTTTGACTGTCCTTACCAAAATCTGTGGATAAGGACAGCCATTGGCCCCTGGCATGGCAAGGGAAGGAACACGGGTGGGTTTTAGTCAGTAAAAGTCTGACACGCCCTTCCGCTCCGCCCAGAGCGGGAGAAGTAATTGGATGATTTCCCGCCCAAAAAAAAAAAAAAAGCCATCAGCTAGGTATACTCGTAGATACTAACAATACTAACATAATTTTAGGTACATTTCTGTTACTAACATACAAATTTATGATTTTATCTTGTATCATTATGATTAATTAAGTATGTAAACTATTAGGGAGTTGTCTCGGGAAAAAAAAATACACATTTCACATAATAGGTACTAATATTTCATAACAAGGCTTGTGCAGACCAGCGCAATACGAACAATACAATTTCTAATAAAACTTCACGGATAACAATAGCCGGTGTCGCGTCGCGCTTGTCTGCACGAAGCTTTAGGGTATACATATTATTAGGGTTTGATTGTGTTTTTCAGAGTTTGCGAGTAATTTAAAAAAAAGGGAGCAGACAGAAAAATCAAATCAATTATTTCAAATAGGCACATGAAAGGTACTTTTGAACGTAAAAAAATTACAGAAAAAAAAATTTTACTGATTCTAGTTGCCCGAAATTTAAGAATCGCTGTTATTTAGCGAAACATTGTAACTTTACTGACTTATTTGTTGCGACACTAACTCGTGAATATAAACCGGCGGAGTCTATGAAAAATTGCATTTTATTGCGTAATTGTAATAAAGAGGAATACTGCATGAAATATACGAGCATTAATGTGTGAGCTGAATGAGAAATGAGAGTAATAAAGTGAACATCGAGTTTTACCGAAATTCATTCTTCATACTGCAGATTTTATTATGATGTCGCATCGCTCTTACTCGTACAACAGACGATCAGCTAGGAATATACGCCGGTAACTTGCACAAAAGTATGCAAGTATCTTGCATGGCATTGTAACTGTGACATGTCCATGTTGTCACAAATGCCCAACAATGGCAAGAAAGCTACAGAGCTAAGGTTTGGCGTTTGCATTCAAACGCCAATGTCATGTCATTACATTGACAAGGAAGCGTTATTGGTAAATATTTGTGAAATGGGGTGCTAGGCTAGTTCCCAAAAAAGCTAATAAGTAATACAAGGCGGTTTTGATTTATTTTTACGAAAATGAAATGAAATGAAATGAAATGAAATGAAATGAAATGAAATGAAATGAAATGAAATGAAATGAAATGAAATGAAATGAAATTGTTTATTCTGTAAATAGGATATCGGAATCACTTTTACACGTCATATTAAAAAAAATGTTTAAAATAAGCTAGATGAGGTCGGCGTTTCCTAACTGACTACTCTGAGAAGAAAGGCCGAAACAAACTCAGAGGTCACAGTCTCTTTTAAAGTCCAGACATAATCTTGGTCAAGCCATATGAGAACCATGTAGATTAGTGTCTGAAATGGTCTTTTGAGGAAAGAACCACACAGATTTGAGTGGACCTGTCCAGTCAGTGCAAGCATTTGTCAGTAATCGTGGAGCTCAACTCAGAACTTAAGGAGCTCAAATCGACGAACAATACCAAAGAAAGGACATTTGGGTAGGCCGCATCAACTACTCAAACTGCCAGACCATCATTAAAACTACCTGAGAAATAAAATTTAAAGAGGAAAAAAAACCCACATAGTCCTCACATTCACAATAATTAAAAATAATTTAATACTTTACAAAGTAATCATGTCATTTTGTATATAATTTTAAATAATGTCAATGTGAATATAAATCTGGTTTATTTTGATGTTTATAAGTAATAATTTAAATTTCAAGTATTATGGTTTTATCACAAGGCTTAGCAGAGCGAGCAGCTCAATCCCAAGCTTTTTTATCTTCTAAATAATCTGAAATTTTATAGTACCCTTTTTTACAAAGTTTGGTTTTAATACAGCTTTTAAATCGTTTAATAGGTAAGTTTCGAATGTCAATGGGAAGTTTGTTGTAAAAGCGTATACATTGACCCATGAACGAGTTGCCTACTCTATGGAGACGTGTGCGATGTACAGCAAGGTTGTGTTTGTTCCTGGTATTTAAACTATGAATATCGGACATTTTCTTAAAATTTGATATATTTTTGTGTACATACAATAGGTTTTCAAAAATATATTGTGAGGCTACAGTCAGAATATTTATTTCTCTGAATTTCTCTCGAAGGGACTCTCTTGGACCTAGGTTGTAAATGGCTCGGACAGCCCTTTTCTGTAGAACAAAGATAGAATTAATGTCCGCACAGGTTCCCCAGAGAAGAATCCCATAAGACATCAGACTATGAAAATAACTAAAATAAACAATTCTGGCTGTATCTACGTCAGTTATCTGTCTAATTTTTTTAACAGCATAGGCGGCCGAACTTAGCCTTCCTGACAATTTTTCTATGTGTGGGCCCCATTGTAATCTACCGTCAATAGTTATTCCAAGAAAAACTGTTGACTCAACAGGGTTCAACTCTATTCCGTTAACTTGAACATTGGTAGTTAGTTGCCTGACATTTGGCGTTGAAAATTTAATGAGTTTAGTCTTTTTTTCGTTCAGGAGAAGATTATTTACATTAAACCAATGCACAACTTTAGAGAGTGCATCGTTAACTTGTTCAAAGTTGACTAACTGACGTTTGATTTTAAAAATGAGGGATGTATCATCTGCGAATAATACGATCTTGTGATTATCCCTTATGTGGTAAGGTAAGTCATTAATATAAATTAGAAATAAGAAAGGACCTAGAATTGAACCCTGCGGAACGCCCATGGTGACCGCGGATCCTGCAGATCTCTTGCCATTAACATCGACCCTCTGAATTCTGTTGTTCAAATAAGAAGTCAGAAGGTCAAGAGCCTTGTCCCTCATACCATAGTGGTGCAGTTTCCTGATGAGTGTATCATGATGTACGCAATCGAAGGCCTTGGACAAGTCACAGAAAATGCCAAGAGCATCTTGCGACTCCTCCCAGGCCTCGAATATGCTCTTCAGTAATTCCACGCCCGCGTCTGTAGTTGAACGACCCTTTGTAAAGCCAAACTGTTTCAGATGCAGTAAATGATGTGCATTGAAATGTCCTAACATTTGGTTTAAAATTAATTTTTCAAAGATTTTGCTCAAAGTAGGTAATATCAAAATAGGCCGAAAGTTTGTGGGATCAGTTGTGCTGCCAGATTTGAACAGTGGAATCACTTTGCTAAGTTTCATCAAATCAGGAAATACACCAGATGCAATACAAGAGTTAAAAACGATTGCTAAAAAGGGTGAAATAACATCAATTATTGAAGACATGGTATGTACTGATAATCCCCAAAGGTCAGCAGTTTTTTTTACATCAAGATTTTTAAAAGATTCTATTATGTCTTTAGCAGTAATAATTGTGAATTCAAAAGTCTTGTCACATTCTGGTACACATTCTTTAAGTATTGAGTAAGCAGAAGTGGAGGACGACGATGACAGAGTTTTGGTTGTTAAAATGGGAATATTAGTGAAGAAATTTTCAAACTCAGTTGCCACCTCCACGTCCGTCTTAATATCTACATCATTGATTTTTAGATGGAAGTCACGATTCCGTACTGTCGTTCTTCCCGTTTCTGAATTAATAATATTCCAAGTTGTTTTAATTTTATTTCCAGAAGATTTTATTTTATTTTTAATATGTATGGCTTTTGCTGAGGAACAGGCTCTTTTAAAAGTTTTAGAATAATTCTTAACAAACTCTTTGAAAGTTTCATCATGGTTATATGTTTTTTCATGATACAATTCAAATAACCTCTGCCTACTTTTATAAATACCTGGTGTTGCCCAATCACTAAATATAACGCGGTCACAAACAGGCAATGTTTTTGAGGTGAAAACCTTCCTAAACTCACAATTGATGACGTTAAATAGGGAAGCATAATCTTGATCCGGGTCGTTATGATAAGGCAAACCCGGTAGTTTTTCCATTAAATTATTTTTAAATTGTCCCAAGCGACTTTTATTTACAGGAACAAAACTCACAAGTTTTCTTTGAGCTCTGATTGTTTTCTGAGGGAAAGTGACTAACTGGCCACAGTGATCAGAGTCCAACTCATTTATAATTAAATGGCATGAAGGTTTTAAGTTAGTAAAAATATTGTCAATACAGGTAGCACTAGTGGCAGTTATTCTAGTCGGCTCAAAGAATGTATTGTACAAATTATAAGACTTTAATAAACTTATGAATTTATTTACTACAGCAGATTTTTCCAATATATTAATGTTGAAATCTCCACAGACAACAACTGTTTTATTACTGTTACAAGTCTTTAACAATACTTCTTCCATATATTTCTCAAATATATCATATGAAGCACATGGGGGCCTGTACACGCTCAATACAATGAACTGCTCAAGCTCAATGCAAGCAATTTCAATAACTCGCTCAACAGAGAGGCTCACAATATCCTTACGTTCTTTAAACTTCATATTGTTGCGAACAATTATTAGAGAGCCACCACGTATCATATTAACTCTGCTGAACGAGCTGGCAACCTGGTGGTTGTTAAAGCAGAACATGAACTGGTGGACTTTTAACCAATGTTCAGTTACACATAGGATATCAACATAACTACAGTTCATGAACAGCTCCAATTCTAATTCCTTACCTAACACACCCTGTATATTTTGATGAACTATTTTTAGAATATTATTATTACATTTATTTAGATTACTACAATTTGATGGGTGAGATATTAAAGAACTTTTTGAAACCTTCTTATGATTTAAACCAGTATTTAAATTTTCTTCATTTATTGAGCAAGAGGTTTCCTCTATTGTCCTTATTTCTAATTTAAATTATAATTAATGTCAGTATTTGTTGCCAAAAGATTGGCAGAATTATTAAAAATGTCATTGCATTGCTCAAAAGAAGCAAGTTGTTTAGCCAAATTTTTGGCTGTAATAGAAAAAAAATATGATAGCGACACAGCTATCTGTCTTTTGCAGTAGTTTGAAAGATAGTACATAACAATATTATGTCTATCTCTTGTCAAATACAGATTTTTACCAACATAATTGTTAGTATCAACTAGATGGAACAGATTATTATTGAATGTCCAATTATGCAATGTCATATTTAATTCAAATCTTAAGTTATTCTCTTCCTGTGGCAAACTGTTACTATAAGGGAATGTAAACAACACAATTTTTCTTAAACTAAGATTACACAACGTTCTATAATATTGGAGCAGTTCTCCTTTGTTCATACTTCCCCTATTACCCATAAAAATTAATAATGTAGTGTCCTGATTAAAGTTACATTTAATAATTTCTTTCATAATATGAAATAAAGAACAACCAGGCATACAGTAATTTAGTATGGAGTGACCTGGATATTCATCTGTTAACAAGTTGCCTAAGTCCTTTCCAATCTCATCGCAGAATAATACTACATCATTTTTTCCAATTTTTTTCTATTGTTTATTTGAACAATTGATAGCAGGAAATATCAAATCAACACAGGACTGCGGTAAGGTGGTATTGCATGTTGTCAATGAATGGTCCGGTGTAAGTACATTGGATGGTGTTTGACACTGCTCACAGTTGTTTGTTTGTGAGTTTACCAGCTCATTCATTGCCAACACATATTCCCTCATTAGATGTTCAGAGGTATTATATTTGTTAGTCATTGAACTAAGTTTCTCCTGTAAATGGTCAAGTTCAGATTGCAAGTACTCTGTGTCAATGTTGTACCTCCTAGTACTTTGTTCCAAATTAAAAGAATACATATCTAATTGTTTAAGCAAATTTAGCCTTTCTCTATTAAGTTTAACATTTTTAATAAAGAACTTTTGTCTTTTAATCATCTTTTGTGTTCTAACAATGTATTTATTAATTTTAATGTATTTTTTAAGTTTATTTTTACTGGTGACTACCCTCACTGAATTACATGACTTTGAATCCTCATCCGCTGTTAAATCAATAATGTGAGAGGGGTTTAGGGCAGAAACCATTGACGGGGCAATAGGCATCAACTCATTGAACAGACTTTGATTCAGCGAGGCGGTGATGTTATGGTTTGTAGTCTGAAGTTCTGTTATTTGACTTTGTGCCTCATGTAGCTGTTGTTGTAATAAATGTTTGTGACTAAGAGCTTGTTCATACTCTATGCTACACTGGCTGAACCCGTCCACAACAAGTTGAAGTCTGTCCCTTTCTTCTATGGCATCAGTGAATTGATTATATATCTGAGCCATTTCAATTTTCAACTTCCTATTCTTTTCATGGGCATCAAAGAGCACCTTTTCATTGTCATCTATTTCCTTATTCAGTTGGTCACAGGACTCCTTTGAAGCCTTTAGTTCGCTCAAAGCCTGACTGAGTTTGGACTCTTCGAGGCGAGCACGGGCGCTGCGAGTCATAATCATGATTATAACTTAATAGGTAAGGAAGCGACAAGAAATAGGAAAAGAGAAGATAGTTGTGGCAGTAGTTTAAGAGATGATTAGTTTAAAAGGAAAAATGAAATTTAGATGTAAATAAGGAAGTTCTGTCACCAAACCAAACTAAGGTTATGTTTACTTTTAAAGGTCATTGGCATCAATAAGAAGCCTTATTAAAAATGAACTATCTAATTGCTGGTGAAATTATAGTACGTAAACAAACGAATAGCAAGTAAAATATAAAGAATTGTACCTGATATTACCAAGATGACAATGCAAAAATTCACTTGTGCCGGTAACTGTCACCGATTTAATTGAAATATTTACACTTTGCACTTGATAAGTGAAACTAATACAAAATACACATTATTAGCCTAATTACTTGATGAGTAATTGGAAATAGGCCTTAAAAACAAATTAATTGAATATTTAATAATAAAATTACAAGAGCAAATTCAAATCAGCTGTTAGCTGTAGTGTTGCCACAGGAGGATCATAATAACTTGTAGTTGTGTTCCTTAATGCTCGAAAATTGGACTCTAGCATTTTCCGAAAAACCCGTAACTTAGAAGATTTCGTAGAGAATTATTTAAATGAAACTGACTTCGAGGTTATGTCGGAAACATTTTTAAGAAAGTGATTACGAGGAAATAAGCAATATTTAAGGTTTTTAATTCTGACACTTTTCTTTGCTATATAAGGTCACGTTATCTACAATTAGCTTTGACCGACCTTCCTCATTCTGAGAAAATGTGTTGAAAAAAAACCAAAATGGCGGCGTTAGCGAAAGATCCTTAGGCCTTTTGTATAAACATGTTTTTGCTGCTGTAAAAAACTACGGTTTATTCACCGTGTGTAAGCACGGTCGTCCGTATTGTATGGATAACTATTTGAAGCTTGTTGATAGATACGTTTTTTCTATGGCATGGTTTATACACCGTATCGTAAAGAAAATGTGCCGTGTACAAAGGGCCTTATGCAGCTATACTTGTATACTTCTGTGCAATTTACCTATTGGCATGTGTCTTTCTGTCTTTATAATGGAAGTGAATGTCACAAATACTAGAGGCTAAAATTATTATTCGAGAAGTTCTCAAATGCAATGTAATTTTGACTCGTTTCGTTTTCACAAACAAGAAGTAATATCGCTCTTCTTTACATCCTATATTATGTATGATAGTGCCAAGAAATGTAATGGAGAAAACCATGAAAGTAAATAATTTAACGCAATTAAAGTTTAAAGGTGAACAAGAGAACTAGCGAATAAAATTTTAATTTCTCTCCCAATTAGTGTACCTACCTAAATTAATAAACGCCCAAAAACTCATTAAGTGTAGAAGCTTCAGTTGAATAACTACTTGTTCATAGTAGATATATTAAACGTCACAAGGAGTAATAACGCTCCCACCTGCGGGTGTGTACAGACCGCAAAAGAAATAGGTATACAGGCACATCTAAAAATGCAACTAAAAGAGTGATCTTTGTTGATGGATGGAGAGAGAGAGAATGGAAGAAGTAATAAAGGAACAAGAGCAGGAAGAAGAAGATATTGGCACACCTATAACTACTCTTTTAACCCACATTGCGAGTTGGCAACTCTATGACATGACTCGTTTCATGTTTGAAAAGTTGTCACTCTTGCAATTGCAATGAATGTTTTCCCTGCATAGTGCAAAGATGCTTACTGCAAGCTTATTCGCGTACACCAAAGTATTTTGCTGTCTGTACCTAAACCTACAGGTTTAATCAAGATGCATCTGAACTTGGTCGTCTCTGCTTCCACTAGTTCATTACTCTTACTTATGACGTTGTCTAACACCAATTTTATAGACAGCAATGTCGTCTACATAGTCCTGGTATTGCATTTCTAGGAGCAGTAGATATTACTAGAACTAGTCATATATGTACGGTTATTAGTTGCTCTTTCCTTCAATGTGTATTCTGGTTCAGTGTATATCCAAATCGCTTTCGCGTGACAATATCGATCACTGACCCACTTGCATTTTTTAGCATTATGTAATTTAATAAGAACCATAATGATAGGACATATAATTCAGGTGTTGATTATAAATAATAAAGGTAACAACAATAAAAGTAAACAACATTTATTTATAATTTATTAAATCTCTCCGTATACACCTGTAATATTTTCAAAAATTGTGGCCACGGCTGTACCATTGTAGTAAGTCTCTGGCGTTATGGAGTATTGTAGCAACACTATTTCGTAAGTTATTATTGTACCCACTACCTGAAAGTATGGAAAACTATTTGTTAATTCTGATAGTCCCTTATTCAGGCGTTTTCAGTACATGTAAAACAGACTCGCTTTTCGTGTGGCCGCTAAGGCCTTCTTTAGAAGGCCTTTTTGTTGTTTACAACACAATGGATTTTATCACTTAGAGAATTGGCTCCGGAAGGGTAATGTGTATAATACATTAATATTGAACTTAGATAAAGCACTTCAATTTTGATGTTATGACATGGCGCCACAATCAGTACATTGTACCCGTGCAAAGCAGGGATGGGTTACTAGTTGGACCCAAGATTCATAAATTTCTGGATTCATATGTCAAGTTTGGTGATTGGCTATTAATTTTTTTTTCATGTCACTTTTAGATCCGACTTTTACCGAAGCCTATGTGAGTGGTATTTAACTTACTTTAAGAATCATGTTCCTGGTGACGTAAAAGAACTTTCCACTTAATCCGACATTAGTATGATGTAGTTGGAACTGGAACCGACGAACCTAAGGAGAAAGTAAGGGTTTACGTTAATAAAATAATAACATACTCGAGATTGAATTTTCATGGTCACAATATTGAAAGTAATTCTTGGTTTCATCCGGCTCGAAGGACCATGTATGAACAGATGATGTCAGCCAGGGCTCCGGACTGGTGGAAGTGAAAGATGGATCCAAACCAAATGGATTCATGATAGAGTTATAGACGACAGTTGAAGAAAAGAGAAGAATAGAAACAAGTAAAGATTCTTACCTCAATATCATAAAGTGAAGAAGGTATATCATAAACGGAGTATACAGGTTCAAGACCTGCACAGTGCACGTTGGAAGCAAATAATGATAACATCAGTGTTCGTAGGACCAGAAAGATGGCTGAGTACACATAGTACAGGAGATAGTACGGAGATGATAGTGCTCTGAAAACAAATTACTGTACAAATAGTTGATTTCATAATTAATGTATTGTGTCTAAAGTTCATTGCCCATTATAAACAGCACCGCTCCAGCGCAGTAACGCCCCGGCACCACCTCAAAAATCTAGTCGTCAACGCGCCGTAAGTAAGGCGACCGCTACTCCCCAACGCACCGTCAGCAAAGTGACTGCTCGCTACTCGTACGCCACCGGTGAGGTTGTTCATTCACAAGCGAGGCATCACTACGCGGCCGGCGAGGCCTCCTCGTTCGCCGGTTAGCGGGCTCCTCACTTGAAGCGTGCTGTCGGCGCGACGTGTGACGGCTCGCCGGCAGTGAGCGGCCCGCGAGCCTACCCGCGAGCCGTCCACTATTCTGTATAGCCATCGTAAAATAGACTTTAATACATTTGACTTAAAATCCTAACTTGAATGACCAGTTATTTGACGTGTCGGAGCCGTGCTAGTGTAATGAGCGATTTCCTTTAGGCACCTGCCTCGCCGCCCGCGCCGGTGAGTAACAAGAAGGGATTATAATATAGTATGTCTTTTACTTAAACGGGACATACAATCTTTTGTACGTTTCTAAGCGAGAAAATCGCTGATATCTATTCGTTTCCTCATCGGCGGTGGGACAGGTACTTTCAATTGGTACTCATGCCGTTGTTGGTTAAGTGGTCACTTGCGGCAGCAAGGGTTAGCCGATGACTTAGAAAAGTTAGAATGGCTTGTAATTTTACAATCTATGGTTTTCATTTAATTCATCACTTTCAAACTGTTGTCGGTGCTGGTAGAAATAGGTAGGATACCACGCACGTGTAGTTTTGAAAGGAAATCCGAGTACTTTAATTTGTAAAAGGAACTACTAAGGTCAGTATTGCTATGTTTATCTTTTTCTTCTTTTTGTACTTACTGGCTGGTTTGTGCTTCGTTGCAATATTTGAAACTGACATGATTCCGACTGAAAAATCAAATGATTAGGCATCAATTTGAATTAGTTAAAACACTTTTCTTACGACTTATGTTCAAAAGAATCTCCAGCAATAAAGTAAGTCAAAAGCATCTGATAACTACTTTATTCATGGCACGTTTGGCTTACTGCAAAGAGTTGAAGAGCTGCAGACAGATGTAGAAGAGATCAGTAAAAAATGAGAGCAGAATGAAAGAGCTGATTTGAACGTCTGTCTCTTTTACTAGTTTCACCAATTTAGTATATTGTACTCGTAGAACTGACCAAGGAATTCCATTCTGTGAATAGAACATAGCATCACGCCGTGTTTTTCCGAAAATTTGTCTTCCATAGAGACTATTATGTAGAAAGTAATAGATAAGATTATTAAAGACAAGTATTAAATAGTTTGGAAATTTCAAAAGTGCACGCCTCATAACACACATTCATAAACGAAAAATAAATTCAAAACATAGTTTCTAACAAAAATTACCAATTTATCACTTTTCATGAAGTATGTTTTGACTGCTGTTTTACCCATCAATATGGGTAAATTTCTAACCTCGCAACCCTTACCTAATGTCAAAGACTATTTTATTTAGATATTTACGTTGTGGGTTGCTAGGCAACACGTTTAGTCAAGGTTGAAAATATTTAGATAAAGATATTATATTTTAGTTAGTATTTTATTAATTATAATTAAACTACTATGAATAAAAGAGCCATTTTCAATAGGGTTCCTTCTATGGCCGAAACAAATGTATTAAAAAAAAATTGACTCAATTAATTGATTCAATGTTTTCAAGGTTCATAAATTGACGGACAGGAATTTTTTTTCAACTATTTTGATGTTTTTTTCATTTCTGCTGCATTAAATCAATTGGTAAAAAGTACAGTATTAATCTCCATTTAATCATCTATACAATGGTATATAAATTAAGTAGGTTCTGTGTACTAGCAGGAGTGTAACAATAAAAACAGTTGCAGAAATGGGGCAAAAAATATTTTTCGATCGTAGAGCACACTCTAATGCTTCGCATTACGAGTCGTGCAATATATAGTAATTTCTGTTTACCTTTTTCTTCTTAACGTTGGCAGCTATAACTTCATTTAAATTCCGAAAGTATGCTGTAATGTAAATGCTAAAACAGGTGATCATGACATCGTTAAAACTCCAAAGAAAAGTGGCTTGAAGGCATATGAGCTGAAAATCAAATAAATTCCGAAAATAATAACAGAAGTAGATACCAGGACTAACGAAGTATTTACGAGAAAATAATAAAATTAGAGCCATCAAAAGTGAGAAAAATTTACTGAAGCAAAATTTTCATTGCAGTGGATCTATTGCTTAAAACTATTAAAGTAACCATTGTTTCTACAAATGAAATAACTAGGAGTACGGAAAAAGGAGCTAAAAATACTGTTTATGAAAATAAATACCTCGAACACAAGCGCGCTGAAAGCGCTGTACGGAATGTAATTGAAAACATAAGGCATCCTATGAATGACGTAATTTTCCATCACATTGGACGTGATCCCAGCTTCTGGCAAGCAGTTCATTACGAACCTGATATTGAAATTAGTGCATAGGATATGTTCAACTGTAAAACAAACAAAATAAGCTTGAAAACGCGAATGACAACTATGGTTGAGAAAAAGGCTAAGAAAGATGATTTCAGTTTCCACGATGCGATCATCGACAGATCAGATCATCCAAAGCTTATGAAAAGTCAGTTTGTATACAAATGGTAGAAGCAATGACTTTCCGAAAATTACAATTATTATTGCAACGAAAATGAAAATAATAGGACATACTGATCAAATTAAAAATAATAATGACGACATACCCAAAGCCACCGTCATGACGACGTAAGCAATCACAGTGGATTGCACAACCGTTTTGTTCTCCAATTTCAATTCAGTTAAACCTTGTTCGGTTTCAGTCGCTTTCGCCATTAGCCGTGGCCATTGTTGAGACAATTTTAGAAGTAATATGGCCGAAATAACGCCCGTTACGTAAAATATAATATTGGCTGGAAAATTTTGAAGTGCTATGTAATCAACAAGTTGTTTTGTAGGAAGGGGAACTTAGAGTTCTCTTGAGTTTGTGTTGCTTAAGTCAATATGCATATGGTTATGTACTTAACAGGGTAGGACATGTTAAGGAGACTATTGGCTCGATCAAGTCCACTTTGACTCTTGTAAATTAAAACATTAATTTCAGATACAAATAAGCTTTCTTAACTTGTACTATGCTATAAGTAGGTTTATCTTGGACATTACTGACATCGGTGAAGGAAAACATCGTGTGAAAGTCTGGACTTATAGTTAATATAAGTCTGAAATCGCCAACCCGTCTTGAGCAAGCGTGGTAATCAATACTCGTGCCTTCTCCGTATGAGAGGAGACCCTTGCGCTGCAGTGGGACAGTTAGGCTAGTATTAATATAGGTACAGTCAACCGGGGTTACTTTGAATCACAGGGTGACTTTGATCGAAACTTCCATTCATATAAAATCGCGAATTGCGTTTAACGAAACGCAATTTGGTAGTTTTTTCTTTCAATGTTAGCAACACTGAAGAACTGTTAAATCCTTTTTTGAGGACGCGCTGGGAATTCATCAACGATTTTGAATTGAAAAAGTTAAATGTATTGTTCTTCTAAATAACTGTGCTGCAAAATTTTTATTGGGGCTACTTTGTAATCACGTAATAAAACCGGGGGTATCAAAGTAACCCCCATTCTACGTATAACTTTATCAGCCAGTTTTTATTTTTTTTCTCAATTTCAAGACATATTTTTTCACTTATGATTACAGTAATCGATATCAATAAAAAAACCGATAATTAGACATTTTTTGTATTTTTTTACACCCACAAATTTAAAAGATATGGACTTTGAAAGTTCAAAATTGATCAAAGTAACCCTGGTCGACGGTACTTTATCTATTACTTTTTAGATTTTAAAACTATCCTATAGCTAATAATACTTACATATTGTATTCAAATCGACTTCACTTTGGAAAAAATACAATATACTGAAAGAAGACATTACCACTTGTCCTATTAATGTGGTTATGTAGTAGCAGCAGTAGTAACATTTTATCTTGAACCTGTAAATAAATCAGTTCAAAAAAGAATGTGATTAAGAAGCACATTAAAAATTTCTCTGTGGGGTCATCGACCGCTGTTAGTGTAGTCACATGAAATTAGTATAAACCTTAAGTCATTTTTTGTGTCAATTTCACAAAGGTTGTTACGTTTATTGGGATTTGGTGAAACGCTTGCAGTATATCTAAGGAACACTAATACTCCAAACCTCAGCATAGGCATTAAATAGTCACGCGAGAAATCACGGTACAGCGGACAGAGCTCCGGCGGGATCTCATGGCGGCTTGGAGTGTGCGATTGTCGCAACCCAGATTTGGGCACGCCACAATTACGGCGATAAGTCCCCTCTTTGAGGAGTGGCTAGAGAGGCGCCACGGCGTCCTCACCTTCCGCCTGACGCAGGTCCTCACCGGACACGGTTGTTTCGGGAGGTACCTGTTTCGCATAAGGCGGGAGGAAACGCCCGGGTGTCACCATTGTGTGGATCGTCCGGAGGACACGGTGGAGCATACGGTGGAGGTTTGCCCGGCTTGGGTGGACCACCGTCGTGTCCTCGTGGAGGCGATCGGCGGCAGTGACCTCTCGCGTCCGGCCCTGGTCCAGGCCATGGTGCGGAGCGAGAGGGCATGGCAAGCCGTCACCTCCTTCTGCGAAGCAGTAATGCTCGCGAAGGAGGAGGCGGAGCGCGCGAGGGAGTGGCAAAGGCCGCGCCCTACCAGCCCTAGCCGCCGCCGCCGTAGGAGACGTCCCGGGCGTCGGGAATTGATAGCCGATTTCCGGCCACCGTAGGCGCGAGCCTGCGGACGGAGAGCAGAGGGCAGCTCGCCGTCCGATAAGGACCAGGCCCGGGTCGACGGCGCGTCGTGTTCCACGCGCGCCTCAAAGAGATGTCAGCAAAACTGACGGGGTCCGCTAGGACCGATGCCCGCCGGGGTTGCGGGTAGTCCCAAGGGGAAACCGTGGCCCCTGGCATGGCAAGGGAAGGAACACGGGTGGGTTTTAGTCAGTAAAAGTCTGACACGCCCTTCCGCTCCGCCCAGAGCGGGAGAAGTCATTGGATGATTTCCCACCCAAAAAAATAAATAAAAAAAGGCATTAAATAGTCCAAATCAAGAAGACCATATAACTTCTACTAACGCATTACTTGACAATAATATTGTACAGGGTCTAATTAAATTAACTAGCGAGACTCCGCAAACGTGATGAGTATCGATATCTCAACATGATAAAACAAAAAAAACAGATTTTCTCAACTCATACTTCAAGTAGCTGTAGTAGCGGTCGTTGACCACAAAAAATCATCAAATGTTTTATTTTATTTTACATACATAACATACATAAACGCTTTATTCCCATGGGGGTAGGCAGAAACTACAGAGCGCCACCTGCTACGATCCTTACATACTCCTTTTGCCTCGTTTACGTTCATACATCTGGTCATACACGCACGCGTCGGTTGAGAGTACTACGTTTGAGTACGAGTTTTTTCACTTCGATTCCTTTTAAACCACACCGTTGCGTTGTTGTTGTTATTTTTTTAATTTTATCATGTTTACATATTGATACCCGCCATCATGTCTGCGGAATTTCGCTAGCTAATTTAATTTGTAATTTATTCTGAGGTTTGGAGTAGTAGTGTTGCTTAGATCTACTGCTAGCGTTTCACCAAATGCTAATCAACCAATAAACCTAACTTATATAGACTTCTAAAACCAAAGCTTCACCTACCTCGTGCCATCAGCACAAGTTTGCCCTAGCCCCTGAACTGGAAAAAACCCGGTCCATCTGGCCAGCCTTAACACGTGACGTAAGCACGCATGTAGACCACAAGGTTGATCAGCTCTCTTTACCGTCAGCTCGTGGACTTTCATCGTTCGGCTGTAAGAAATAAGGCTTTAATTCCTTTGTGATCATCCAATTGTTCTTTTGTTATGAAAAAAAGACGCGTTTGCTCTTCACAAAGGCTTCTCATACTAGTATTGGCGGACTTGATTATCCAATGCATGTTGAAATATTCTTTTCGAGAATGCTGGCCGAAGCTGGGCCATGTCTGGATGGACACGCTCTATTCACGTACAGTTGAAGAATGAAAAGGTCAAGCACCTTTAGAACAGGTTCTACTAGCAAATTGCAAAAGATTTATTATTTCGATAACCCTGACAAAATTGAATGAAAACGACAGTACAAAAAAGTGACATGAGGCTGTTCTACTAAAAAATTATGACTTTTAAAATTTTCCTTTGACTGTTTTACACATATTTTTCATAATAACATCTGCTCTGTTTCATGTCTGTAATATAAAGTGTCTAGAAGATCTGAATGAAGCTTAATACGATTGTTCGAAACAAATTACTCAATGTCAAACACCGATGTTAATCTTGTCTTTTTAGTGTAGTTCAGACTAAAGCAAGTGGGCTTACATTTTAGTTAAAATAACTCAGTTTGAAGGGTACATAAATATTTTAATGATTTCGGGTGTCAACTGTCTATTTGCTGTGGAGTTAAACGGGCTTTTATTAGTTTTGAGTATTTGTCAGGCGGGTTACAAATTAAGGAGCTTTCATTTGGATTTATATTTATGTAGTTCATGTAAACACCGAATGAAATATGAATAAACCGGGCGAGTCAGACTCGTACATTATTGTACGACTCCGAAAACCTTATGGTTTTCATTATTTCCCAAGACTGAAGCCTTTTTCAGCAACGAAATTAATTTCAACTGGCTACCCATAGGGTATGAGGAACTTGGTGTAAAGTTCACTTATTCTCTATGTAGAAACGGGAGGATCCTCTGACCAGACGGGTGTTGGGTCTGGTGGGCAACTGCCCGACGATTGATGTCGGGACCTTGTATCGTCGCACATAAACCTGCTAGCGCGATGCAGGATTTGTGTGACTTCAAGTCTTTAATGCGTAGTTCGCACGTGTCGTTGTAGATGCCGCCACATACTTATCGCAGTTATATAGAAACACTGACTGACAGACAAAAAAATGGAACTTTTAAGGCCTATTCCACGATGTCTGAATAACCACTACTTACCGAAAAAATTCAAAAATAGAACAGAATTTGTATGAAATTATCTGCCTAGTAAGTTAATCGTAGGTGGTGAAACAGGCCCTAACACTAACAAAAAAACCATAAATAGACCTATGCAAAGCCAAAAATGTTATTGCAGCATAATAGCCTGCGCAGACGACGGATTTTTGTCCGCGGACAAAAATCCGCATTGCATTTAAATAACTCATAATAGCATGCGCAGACGACGGATTTTTGTCCGCGGACTTTTTGTCCGCTAAAACAGATCACGTACAACTGTATCGTACTTTTAATTCCTCGTTTGCGTTACTCGATACAGTTGTAAGCGATCTATTTTGGCGGACAAAAAAGTCCGCGGACAAAAATCCGTCATCTGCGCATGCTATTATGCGTTATTTAAAAAATAAATATCGCAGCGCTGGTACACTGTTAGGTCTCGCTGTGACACCACGGACATAGATTTAGTCCCACAAAATATTTAAATAAAAGAGCAGTTAAGGTCTTTCAAAGTAGGTACGATAGTTATATCAATGACCCAATATAGTAGTTAAACTTTAGAATATGTTTTATGCTAGACAATTTGCCAAATGTCATAATAAAATATTTTAGGGCCGTTAAGAATGAGGTCAAGCTTGAGTTGAGTCTAAAATATTTTATTGACTGTAAAATTTGTTTAGTGTATTGCAGTTGTTAGGTAATTATTATTATTATTATTATATCATTTATTTCAGGCTGCGCCCATAGTGTTAGTAACAATCTTAAATCTTAAAAAAAAAAAAAAAAAAAAAAAAAAAAAAAAAAAAAAAAAAAAAAAAAAAAACACACTTGCGACCTTGTAACACTATGAGCTTAGCAATAGGAGATTGCATTCGAACCTCATTTGAGTTCAAAATTAGTCGGATTTGACATAAACTACGCTCAATATATATATCAATCTGTCTAACCTTTTCCCAACTATTTTGGGGTCGGCTTCCAGTCTAACCGGATGCAGCTAAATTTCAGTATTTAACTTGGAGCGACTGCAAATCTAACCTCAACGACCCAGTTACTGGGTAATACGATACCCCTTGATGGTTGGCAGGCTTTCGGGCTTCTGACAACCCGTAACGACTGTCAAAGATCCACGAATGACAGCCGGGACCAACGGCTTAACATGCTTTCCGAGGCACGGAGGAGTCTCGGTATGTAAAGATGGGTAGCCATCCACGAACCATTCCTGGTAAGCGTGGCTGATGGATCGACCCGTGCGGCTGTTATCACTTAGCCACGAGTTCATAAACTACGCTATTCCTACTTTATTTACTTACTTAACACTTTGAGGGACACTCGCCCATAGGCGTTATAACAATAAACCTTCTATTGTGTCTCGTTGTCATTCAAAGTCCTTGAATACGTTTTTAGAGGTATGAGGAACAGGAGTGTAAAGTACACTTATCCTCATTAGAAAAGGAAGGATCCTCCGACCAGACGGGTGTTTTGTCTGGCGGGCAACTACCCGTAAGTTGATTTCGGATAGTCTTATCTATGTCATTGGCGCAGTAAACTCTAACTGCACGATGCAGGATTTGTGTGACGTCATGTGTTTGCCGCGTAGTTCGTATATGCAAACGAGTTATCTACACACTTTCATAACTGAGAACTGCTAAGATATCAAAAATCCTATTGGATTGTATTGAATAGAGGAAAATTAAGATCCCATGCTGCAGTAGTATAACTCGATTTTTATAACTGTGCGTTTACATTACTACATACTACTTACATACATACATAATCAGCTTATTAATGTTCCCACTGCTGGGCACAGGCCTCTATGAGAGGGAGTGGGATATACTCTACCACGCGGGCCCAGTGCGGGTTGGTTGGTGGATGTCACATGTCTTCGTTTACATACATACATAATCAGCTTATTAATGTTCCCACTGCTGGGCACAGGCCTCTATGAGAGGGAGTGGGATATAATCTACCACGCGGGCCCAGTGCGGGTTGGTTGGTGGATGTCACATGTCTTCGTTTACATACATACATAATCAGCTTATTAATGTTCCCACTGCTGGGCACAGGCCTCTATGAGAGGGAGTGGGATATACTCTACCACGCGGGCCCAGTGCGGGTTGGTTGGTGGATGTCACATGTCTTCGTTTACATACATACATAATCAGCTTATTAATGTTCCCACTGCTGGGCACAGGCCTCTATGAGAGGGAGTGGGATATAATCTACCACGCGGGCCCAGTGCGGGTTGGTTGGTGGACGTCACATGTCTTCGTTTACATACATACATAATCAGCTTATTAATGTTCCCACTGCTGGGCACAGGCCTCTATGAGAGGGAGTGGGATATACTCTACCACGCGGGCCCAGTGCGGGTTGGTTGGTGGATGTCACATGTCTTCGTTTACATACATACATAATCAGCTTATTAATGTTCCCACTGCTGGGCACAGGCCTCTATGAGAGGGAGTGGGATATAATCTACCACGCGGGCCCAGTGCGGGTTGGTTGGTGGATGTCACATGTCTTCGTTTACATACATACATAATCAGCTTATTAATGTTCCCACTGCTGGGCACAGGCCTCTATGAGAGGGAGTGGGATATACTCTACCACGCGGGCCCAGTGCGGGTTGGTTGGTGGATGTCACATGTCTTCGTTTACATACATACATAATCAGCTTATTAATGTTCCCACTGCTGGGCACAGGCCTCTATGAGAGGGAGTGGGATATAATCTACCACGCGGGCCCAGTGCGGGTTGGTTGGTGGACGTCACATGTCTTCGTTTACATACATACATAATCAGCTTATTAATGTTCCCACTGCTGGGCACAGGCCTCTATGAGAGGGAGTGGGATATAATCTACCACGCGGGCCCAGTGCGGATTGGTAAATGTCACATGTCTTCGAATGTTTTGGTTCTAAGACATGTCGGTTTCCTCACGATGTTTTCCTTCACCACGATGTTTTCCAGACTGTGCGTTTGGAGCTGTCAAAATTGTAGGTTGTAAGTATTAAATTCACCCGTTCGGTTACCTCCTCAGTGCCCCGACGCCTGTTAATACGGTCTACGAAACTCGTGTCGTCTCCACAGTTCTGTCTTATTATTTTTTAAGTATATTTAAACCAAATACACTGTAACAATAGTTTGACGTTGACAGGCGCACTAAAAATCGGGTTATAATGCCACTATAATGACATGATAGGACAAACTCTAAACTCTCTGATCAGTTCAAAACCTCTGTAATTCCTTTTGCAATCACAGTCCATTAGCAAAGACTAAAGTAAGTCTTGTGTTAAAATTTAACAATGTTATGAAAGCAAGCGTTTATATTTCACCGGGCAGAGAGCCAGCTAGTGGAACATGGCGCTATTTATCAACAACAACATCATTCATTATTTCTCAGTTGGTTCTGGCACTAAACTAAATTGCTTTGAAGAACTTTTGGAATTGTATTCGGGAAAATTGGACTGATCCTGTTACAATTTGCCGGGTGTAAAATTGCTCATGGATGGTTAAGGGTTGTATTGTTTCATTAACACTTGATTTCTGAAAGCCTTATTCAGAAATATACCTAATTAAACTATTATGACTGTTGGTAATTTAGTCAACCGAACACAAATTCATCGGAGCAAATTATAAAAGTTATGATAAACTTCATTTGTTTACAGACGGTGTTGTATATTGGCATTTTTGCAATGACACGCGAACTGAAAAGAAAAGGTCTTACAACAAACTCCCCAGTAAGCCCACGTTCGCACGGACGTAATAAAATCGAAGCGATTTTTTTTTCGCGAATTGGATTTTCGACGCTCTGCTTAGTGCCGAGGGTTGAATATTCAACAGTGTGTTTTCTTGACGCGCTGGGATACGCGATGGATGCGCTCTGTTGGATTTTCAATGCTCGGCTCAAAACCGAGACTTGAAAATCTAGTGTACGAAAAAAAATCGCCACGGTTTTATTACGTCCGTCCGAACGTGGGCTAACACTTTTCTGACTGTTTTGTTATCATCAAACAAATTATGGCGACGCGTAGAACAACCTCGCCACCAAAATAATATAAAATAATTTTCAAGTTTAACTACATCTTCCTTAGGTATAATAAAACTCACCCAATGTTATTTGATGACGTGTGCCTCAATGGACGACCTTCGACAAGACAAGACCTTCGACATCTAGTCTACCTAAGACATATTATAGCATTGAACCTTTTTTCCAGAATAAAAGTCGAATAGTCTCAAGTTGTGTCTAATATTTCAAAGCCACGGGCCACGTTTGCTTTTTGAAATTGGAATACAGCAACGCTATAGGGGTAGAAGTCGCGGTGATACCCAGACTGTTTCTTACAAAGAGTTCTGCATTAATACCCCATTTGTTTTTTTAACTAGCCCTGGTCGGTGTGTTTCTTGCGGCTTATAATAATATGATACCTATGACTAAACAAACAAAATGTGGAAAAACAAACTAGTAACAGCCTTTTCCATGTAAAACAATGTTTATCCAATTGACACGTACAATCTATCTACAAATTATAGACGTGTTTCAACATGTAATTTCCGCAATTATCGATATCCACAGGTCAGTTATCGTGTTGATTTTATTGCTGCCTGCTGTGTTTTAAAAAGTATGTATTTTATAGTAATTGTTTTTTATTAGGAAATGGTCCTGAATCACGATATAGACAAGACATGCACAAGTACCTACTCAGGAACATCAAATAGCCCAGACACATAAAAAAATGTGTGGGCTTTTCGGCTAAAAGTCAGCGACCCTAAGCCGAAAAGCCCGACTCACTGAACTATATAAAAAAAAAACAACGGATTGCACTCCGGGAGTGCCGGCAGAAGTAAAACTTGAACATTAACGTTGTGCATTTTTGAATATTTTGGAATGGTTGACATGTTGACAATACATTTAATGTTGACATCATGACTCGATTCTCTAAAGAGCTCTTTAAACGAATTATTGGCAATCTGCAAATCTGTTAAATAAATAATACCGTGAAAAGATGTTCTTCTGTATTTCCCATTATTTGTATAATGTTGGTAAGTTATGAAGCTTCGAATGTCCCTAATTTACGACAAGACTCGACATAAAAGTTATAAAAATGTTGAGTGCTGTCTATAATTCGGTTTTATTACTCAATTTTGTACCTGAGAAGTTTAATCATGAAATAGCTTTATGAACGAACATTAGAATTATTCAATTATAATAATTTATGTATCTAGAAAAATGTTTTATGGCACCATTTTGCTTGAATAATCTTATGTAGAAGTTCTGGCTGGGCATTGCAATATTGGGGTATTCTAGAAAGCTAATAGGCATTCCTAATGCTTATCAAATTCAGTGAATAAACTGACATCAACGCTACGTTATTATATTATGTAGTTTAATTTGAATAGGCAGTCATTTGGAACAATTAATTTAAATTAGATTCTTGTTTCAGCGCTTAATTTGCTTATCAAAACAACAACCAGTCAGTTGGTATATTTTAAAACATCATATTCATTTGAAACCAAAGACGAGGGCGTTCAAAATAAAACAACATCAAAATTATTCCTCCATTTACATTTGCCGATCATTTATAAGTCATTAGTGTTCGATAGCTTTAAATAAATAATAGTTTCTGAAACAAAAAACTATCGCAATATTCGATTTAATTGCTTGCATTTTAATCTGCGACGGTCGCTTTTGTGTGACATATAGGTCAATTATTATTTTCCATGATTTTATTGCATTTTTTTGTTTTCGAACGATGCAAGTTTTTTGTGAAATGTGACTTGTACCAGAATAGGGTTGTTTTTTCATTTATCGTGGCTGTAATTAGACAAGCCCTATACTCAAAAACGTTATCTCGAAAATAGCTTCGTCTCCACTCTCTGTTACTCAAATATTAGTTGTCAACAATCTCCTCAACTCGAGGGCCTTTCTATATCAAACAAGGATGGACGGAGACAAAGAAACTATCGAGGAAAAACAAAGGGGGTAAGTTTTTATCAAGGAAGTATCTGAGTATCTGAGTCTTAGATGGATAGGTCATGTTGAGAGGATGAATGAAAGGCGAATAACAAAAGGTATTTACAAGGCAGATATGTGAATGGAAACCCCGCGATAAGACGCCTTAGATAGACATGATGTATAGTGATCTTATCTGTGATGTTCTTCTAAAAGGTCAGGGGGCCTACTCTCTAAGCGAAATCGTTACGGGCGGCCGTCGTTACGGGTGCTTCGCCTTCTGTCTAGCTTACGGTATGTCCGTAAGTGAGGCCCCCAGGTGCGTACGGTAGTACTCGCAACCACCGTGCGTGTATGACCAAAATGTATGTACGTAAAGGAATCAATTGGAAAATGTATGTAATGAAGGTAGCAGGTGGCGTTCTGTAGTTTCTGCCTACCCCTATAGGAAGAAAGCGTTAGTTTATGTATGTGTATCCACTATGGGTAATTGTGAAAATTAAATATTTTGACTTAACTACTTACATTTTTTCCTTTGTGGATTCAATATGTTTATTCAAGGCCTCCCAGTTGCACAACACTTGCCTACCAGGTTTACATCCAATAGCAAGAGAGAACACAATGCTTCAAACGGTTGTAGGGATATTGTAAAAGTCAAGTGTTTTTGTTTCATGTACAGAGTGTGTTTATAGAACTTACTTCACCAAAGTAAGAGGTCAAGGGATAAAAGATATCCTGGTTTTTCGTACTAACAAAAAATACCTTTATGTAAATCGTAAGGGCGTTTTTGTGAGCAAAACAAATGAAGCTGTTGAAGTAAAATGAAAGCAAACTCTTGACAATATCTTTACTTTTTTTTAGTCAAGATCAAAGAACTCAATTAAGACTTGAATTTTTTAGGTAAACAATAGGGTTCTGAGTCTGATCTACCTACTTCTAAGGTGTTTGACAAGACGATCACTAAGAATATTTAATCCTGAAAATAATTGGTATGATCAATGTTAATCGAGTCACATTTAACTGCATTTTAAACCAAGTATTTATTTATTTTTATATGAACTGACACAAAAAGTGCTTTATTATAACAAAATAATTATGAGTAATATTTTTTACAACTTTTAAACATCAGAGAGATTATTGTGACCTGTTGAAAAGAATAATGGGCAGTCATTAAAATTTTGTAGCCGATACAGCATCCTATATTTTTGCGTCGCATGGCACGCAGATGGCTTTCGTGTTCCTTCGATGTCACATATTTGTGCTGCCACTTGTATACATATATATGCCTTCCACAAACTGTAAGATATATTTGCCGTCAATTTACATGGATGAATCATGCAATTAGATAATATATATATCGACGGGTTCCGGGCTATTTGTATTAACCGACATTTTTTAAACTTTACACCAGAGCAGTTTAAAGTTTCGATTTTTAGAAAAAAAAAAATAACTTTAGCAAATCGCATTATTTT
Source organism: Conistra vaccinii (assembly GCA_948150665.1). Taxonomy (NCBI): domain Eukaryota; kingdom Metazoa; phylum Arthropoda; class Insecta; order Lepidoptera; family Noctuidae; genus Conistra; species Conistra vaccinii. The sequence continues at coordinate 7,732,278 of OX411317.1, read as the reverse complement.
TTTAAAAAGAAGGATATTATTGTTTTTATAACATATTCCCCATAATCAGATTTTTTTTCTTTCTAATATTCCTATTTTTAACGAAGATAAATGTCGCTTAATACAAAATGACCCATATTTTACTTTTTTTCGTTCCAGGCTAAATGACTTAACCCCCTATGATTATTGTTTCTTATTCCAGGCTAAATGACTAAACCGCCTAGGTTTATTATTTCTTGTTCCAAGCTAAATGACTTAACCGCCTAGGTTTATTATTTCTTGTTCCAAGCTAAATGACTTAACCGCCTAGGCATGCAAATAATGGCTGTAAACTAAGTGCTTTAATCAAAGAGTTGGTCATATTTCAAACCTAAGCTAATTGATTTAAATACCATATCTTAAACTTATTAATCTAAGGCTAATTAGTTTATGCGACTGATTTTTTTTTTAATAAATTGTTTGTAATAATACTTGAATAATGAAGTTTGAACATTGATAAATTAAAAGGCACATACATAGGGTGTACCTACCTATCTTGCCACGTGCTTTTAAAAACACAAGTAACTCGCTCTTTTCAGCATTATACCTGAGTCCTTGAGCCACCACATAACTCTCACAAATTCGCAGAAGGCACCTGAGAGCACTGATCGAAGGACTCAGCAACATCATATCGTCCGCGTAGCTGATATTATTAATACAAAGCCCATCAATGTGACACCCGACATTTGTGTTGCTGAGTTCAACGATCAGCTGATTTATGTACAAATTAAAGAGGCGAGGTGAGGTTATTCCCCCCCTGCCTCACCCCGCATTTCAATCGGTACTCCTCAGATAGTACCCCCGACCACTTTACATGGTTAGTCTGGTTTTGATACCAGTACCTGAGCAAAGATGTTACTGCACTGTCTACATCAGTTTCCCGGTACAGCTTATCCCATAGAATGTCATAAGACACCAGGTCAAATGTCTTCGATAAATCGAGGAAGCAAGCATTGACCAGTGTCTTCCTATCTGCATAGTACTGGACAGTCCGCTTGAGACACAAAATGGCAGTTTCTGTCGATAGACCGGGCCTAAAGCCAAATCGTGCGTCATGCAATTTTATGGGACTGGCCATATGTGTATCAAACAGACAGTCCAGCACCTTAGCTGTAATAGTAGCCAGGGAAATTGGCCTATAATTCGACAGATCTGCCACATTCCCCGTTTTATTCTTCACTATCGGGACAACTATGGTTTTCATAAGATCATTCGGAAGGTAGGAGTGTTTTAAGCACAACGAATTAAACATAGCCAACACCCTCGGCAAGTGAACACCCGCATACCGTAGGTGTTCAACGCTGAGGTGATCATGTCCCGGAGACTTACCCCTTACCATGTTTTTGATGACATTTGCAACTTCTCTGCCAGAGAACAGTTATGGGGAAGTCCTCTCAGCGCTGGACACACACGGTGACGCAGAAGAACTTAGGTTCCGTGGCGGATCAACTTGGTAGTGATTCATGAACATGTTCGCTATAGACAAGGGGTGGCAATTACCTGCCACGCTCACAGGGAGGCCCTGCTTGGGGTTCATATTATTAGTATTTTTCCAAAATTTGCTGAAATCCTTTTTCTTATGATGTTCGGCTATTATGTCCATCTTGATTTGCATTTGATTATTACGACACCATTTTATTTTAGATTTAAAAACTTTTCGAGTTTCCCGCATTTTATCAAAGACTTTCCCTGAAATCGGATTCCCACATAAACACCACATTTGAAACGCGAGCCGAGCCTCGCTGTGAGCGGATTTAACATGTTTATTCCACCCTGTCAAAGGTTTGTACTTATTTTTCTTAATAAATATACAACTACGTTTAGCAGACATTGTCAATATACTAATTATGTTCCTGTACATATCATCTAAAATAGATCTGTGATTTAGGTCCCCACAGGTTGATTCCGCACAGCTACATAATTCCGGGGGAAAATCTATTTTACGCAAAGCGGAGTGACATAACTCTTCATACAATTTTATTTGGTTTAAGTCCCTTTTCCCCCCATAAAACATTGTTTACACTCGCATTCGGTAGTACAGTACAATATTAGGTTCAATTATTTTTAAATCACAGTCCATTTGTAAAGGCAAATGATCAGACCAAAAACTATCATGCAATATTGTGCGACGCGCGGCTTCAGTCACGAGTGTCACGACGTAATGGTCGAGCCACCGTTTGCACCCGTGCGCTTCACTCACAAAAGTAAACGAATCTAGCGGTAGGAGTTCAATATCCGCGCAAGTCCAATATTGTTCATTACAAAATTTTAACAACTCATGGCTAAACAATTCATTACTATGCGCATTGTAGTCTCCTAACATAAACACAGATTGGATATTCCTATCTTCTATAAGTAATTGCATTCATTTCACTTAAGCAGTCCGTAAATTCAATTAAGTTATCATTACAGTCAGTAGGCATATAAACCGAAAATACTAGTATTTCTTGTTCACACAATTGCACTGTTATAGCTGTAAGACGAACACTATTGCAAGGTACAACAGACACCGATGAAAATAAACTTTTCCTCCACAGCAGTGCTACTCCTCCGTAAGGTCTCCCTCGAAGTACACCAACCGATGTATCTACCGCAGAGGTCCCGGTGAAAGCAAAATCGTCATGTATACTGCCAAGAAATGCCAAGTCGTGAGGCATCAACCAAGTTTCTTGCAAAGCTATTATGTCACCCGATATACACAGCCGCCTTATTAGGCGGCTGTGTGTATCGGGTGACATAATAATGTTTAATTCGTTGTGCTTAAAACACTCCTACCTACCGAATGATCTTATGAAAACCATAGTTGTCCCGATAGTGAAGAATAAAACGGGGAATGTGGCAGATCTGTCGAATTATAGGCCAATTTCCCTGGCTACTATTACAGCTAAGGTGCTGGACTGTCTGTTTGATACACATATGGCCAGTCCCATAAAATTGCATGACGCACAATTTGGCTTTAGGCCCGGTCTATCGACAGAAACTGCCATTTTGTGTCTCAAGCGGACCGTCCAGTACTATGCAGATAGGAAGACACCGGTCAATGCTTGCTTCCTCGATTTATCGAAGACATTTTGACCTGGTGTCTTATGACATTCTATGGGATAAGCTGTACCGGGAAACTGATGTAGACAGTGCAGTAACATCTTTGCTCAGGTACTGGTATCAAAACCAGACTAACCATGTAAAGTGGTCGGGGGTACTATCTGAGGAGTACCGATTGAAATGCGGGGTGAGGCAGGGGGGAATAACCTCACCTCGCCTCTTTAATTTGTACATAAATCAGCTGATCGTTGAACTCAGCAACACAAATATCGGGTGTCACATTGATGGGCTTTGTATTAATAATATCAGCTACGTGGACGATATAAAATTTTGATTGTATGTGTATACTATTCTTAGTCCGTTTAAGATAAACTGTTTGAAGTACTAGAACTATACTTTTTTTATAACTGAAACGACACTGCAAATCAAATATTGAATAAAAAAAATAGGTTTAACCATAATCTTTAAATGTTTACTGTTGAAATCCTAAATAGTTCATGCGACCGACATAGCATTATCTACTGCAAGCTAAATGGTTGAAGTGACAACATCTAACATTTCATGTACAGAGCTAAATGTATGGATCGACACTGGGTATGAATTTAACAAAGAGGCTAAATGTATTAAACGACATTCTTGTATATTTATAAGGTAAAGCTAATTGTATTAAACGACACTGGATAAGAATTTAACAAAGAGGCTAATTGTATGAAGCTACATTTCTATATATTTATAAAGCCAGGCTAAATGCTTTAACGTACGTTGCCTATAAATTGTTGCTCCAGGAAAAAAAGTTTAAACGACTGCCTGGTATTTGGTAGTTAGCTTAAGTACACAGTTCCTAAATTTGTCAATATTTTGTGTCGCTTCATACATTGCAGTCCAAAATGGGCCCAAAAATGCGGTTGTATTAAGCGACAAAAAAGTGCTCCGATCGTCACCAAACCCAGCTCAAATGACGCAGAAAAATTCGCTGATTCCAAATATGTATAAAAGTCTATATCGCTCAGAGTGTCGCTTAATACAATTAGCCCGGAACCCGTCGATATAATGTTCATATAAGTAATATTTTATGCTCGTGACTGTATCCAAAGCCAAAGCCAGTCTTATAAATAAATACATAAATAGAAAACAGTGCCACTAGTTGTAAATCAAATATGATTTACAACTAAAATCTAGCTATGCTTGGTAATCGAGAGAAAATTGCGCGGCGATGCTCCAAGGAATAGCACCAAGCATTGAAATATAATACCTTATTTCGATTGTATAATTATTAAATTCAATTAATAAATTGAAAATCCTCTACCGTTCGCATCCGCCAGTGTGCGCAGGCCATAAGGGTTCCGTTTTTGTTTTGGAGGTACGGCGGAAACATATAATCGACCTTTTGGTAATCAAAACAATTTTTCTCAGAAAACAGTTTTACCGCTTATTGCTCACTTGGTGGTGGCATGACATAGAAACAAAAACTTATAACTTTGAGATATATGTACTCGTATATCCACCGTAATAAAGGATCGCTGCTTAGTTTTTAAACGTATTTTAAAGAAAATCGGACCATCGCTACATCATAATCAGCCTATAATGTTCCCACTGCTGGGACACAAGCCTCCTCTCAGTGAGAGGAAGTAGACCGTAATCCACCAACCGGGCCCAGTGCAAGTTGGTACATGTCACATGTCATAGAATTTTTGGTTCTAGGACATGCCGGTTTCCTCACGATGTTTTCCTTCACCATTTTGAGAGAAGTAAAGCACCTGCCTGGGTTCAAACTTATGACCTACAACTCGTAAGTCACGGCCGTTACCACTGGGCCACCACTGCTCTCACCATCGCTACATATCCTCTCTGCTGCCGCGCGTTTTTTGCGACGCGTGCGCTCCGCCGCGCTTTTTTTACGCGACCCGTAAGTGGTCGCGCAACCACATTCGGGCCGCGGCATACGGCGATATCTCTAAAATTTTGTATGGGAGCTGTTTATAAAACTTATGTCATTTAAAAGTTATGGAGGCGGATGTGGATGTGGAGGTACGATTTTTTGCGGAATTTCTGGATTTGCGAAGAGGAAGAGAAGGCGAAGTTCCGTAACAACCCTAGTTAATACCTACACATTGTTGAATAGTAAACAATCACGCTGTATACCAAAGGACTCAATAACAAAGCCATATTAATTACCACTTATAACTTTATTAAGTCCTCAGTATTGCAACAATAAATAGTTATTAACTCTTACAGAACCCTAATGCAGAATGGATGGACTACCGCTATCTCGAATATCGGCGTCGGCGGAGTAAATACGGTTAATTACTTTTACAAAACATGGGGTAGGATCGCACCGGGACGCAAGATGGATCTCTACTCGCTGGACAAGTTTAAAAAATATAAGAGTGATTGGAATTGTGAGTATTTTGTTGCATTTTATATTTGCTTCAAGCTTGTTACAACAGATTTACGGGTGAAGTACTACTTTGGAAAGTGTTACGTCATCGGTCCTTGATTTCATCAGAGCTAACCTCTGTGCTCTGTGGTCTAATGGTTAGACCACCTGTCTCAGACCCAGAGATCCCGTGTTCGATTCCCAGTGTGGGCAAAATTGTCTGCTCGGTTAAGTTAGAAGCAGGGCTTGATCTAAGTAGGCCTGGTTAGCTACCACCATCTTATCTAAGTCTGACGCCATAACAACAATGTTAACAGCATTGCTGTGTTTCGGCAGTTAGAGGTAAGATAGCCAGTTCCTCTGTGGTTGAGGATTCCGGGTAAAGCTCGCTTCCACCTTTGGCCTGATCATCACTTACCATCAGGTGAGATGCAGGGCAAGAGCTACCCCATTGCGGATAAAAAAGAGCTGCAAGATGGAGTTTCTGGGTACTTTCCGACAAGTTTAAAAAATTGAGGGATTAGAATAGCGAGTATTTTGTTTATTTTTCTTATTTTTTTTAAGGATAAAATGTCTACCATATATTTTATTCTTAAAAAAAATTATGACCTGCCCTGCCCTTTTTGTTTTTTTTTAGAAGAGACTTATGTGAAATAAAATATTTTGATGTGATTTGATTTGTGTGATCCTCATGGATACCATTTGCTTTCGAAAGATGAAAGGTTATGTCAGATTAGACTGAAACTTCATATCGTAATGGACTAAATATGGATTTGGTCCGTTACCTTAAGCTGAGCCTTGAGCTAATGGAAGTTTATTTATTCTCTACTTTATTTCTGATATTTGTTTGGTAGTGACACCCGCGCTGCGCTGCGCCTCGGCAAATGAGCGGCCGGCCTTTAAGCGGCATTAACATTAGCCCGTAGCAAGTTTTGACCCTACCATTGGTTTGCTGGGCTTTTTGCCATATTTGGCCTTCTATGGTTACAGTCTCATATAATCTGATACATATTATGTGGCGACATCTACATCACTACATGTGAACAACGAATCACACTGACGTCACGCAAAATACTGCATCGCGCACGGGTTTACCGCGCTACTGGCATATATACAATGTCTCCACAAAAATCGTCGGGCAGTAGCCCACCAGATACAAAATCCGTTTGTTTAGTTTGTTTGGAGCATTCTATGGAGGATGAGTGTACCTCTTACCTCTATACATAGAATACTTGATTTGATTGCGTTTGCGAATCGACTTAAACTTAGCTAAGGTAGAAAAGCTTCCACGTTAGAAATATCGATTAATAGTACATATTTTATGTTTAATACTCGTATGATGGTTTTATGTGACAAATAGATTGAGAGACTTAATTATTGAAATTGTAAACATTAATATTAAATAATAAAGATGATACATGAGGAGCTCGTGGCTAAGTAATAACAAGCCGCACGGGTCGATCCATCAGGTTAAGCTACGCTTGCCGGGGTTGGTCAGTGGATGGGTGACCATCTTTACATACCGAGACTCCTCCGTGCCTCGGAAAGCACGTTAAGCTGTTGGTCCCGGCTGTCATTTGTGGATCTTTGACAGTCGTTACTAGCCGTCAGAAGCCCGAACGTCTGACACCAGTCTTACCAAGGGGTATCGTGTTACCCAGTTACTGGGTTGTGGAGGTCAGATAGGCAGTCGCTCCATGTAAAATACTGGTATTCAGCTGCATCCGGTTAGACTGGAAGCCGACCCCAAGATAGTTGGGAAAAAGGCTAGGAAGATTGATTGAATAAAGATGATACATAAAACACGTCATCTCAGTTTGTCAAGTGTATAATAATAAATCTGTTATTCCTAGCTGTCAAAAGTATGTGATTTCAATTTTATTTTTGTAGAGTCATAGTACAAAATTGTCAGTTTATTCTCCTACAAAAACTTTTACTTCAAGACGAAAACAAAAATATTAAACGAAATAATAGGACCTTACCTGCGAACTTTGGCCTCTTTACTTTTAGACCAAGATTTGTTAATTGTGGATATGAATTTCTATGGATTACCATGTAGTGGTTACACCACCACATACGAACTACGCAACGAAGACATGACGTCACTCAATTCCTGCATCGCGCAGTTAGAGTTTACCGAGCGAAAAACATAGATAAGACTATCCGAAATCAACATACTATGGGGCAGTTGCCCGCCAGACATAACACCCGTCTGGTTGGAGGATTCTCCCTTTTCTATGGTGGATGAGTGAACTTTACACCCTGTTCCTCATACCCCTAAAACCATAAGCGGCTTATAATGTATCCGCTACTGGGAACCAGCTGGTCACATACTTAGACTTCCTCTCTATGAGATGTGAGATTCCTTTGTTTCGTAAAATGCTAGCATTTAAGAACTCTAATCTAATGTAACACTGTTAGCCGAAATACAGGTTCGGCTTCAGATGCTAAAACTTTTGTGTACTTTTGCACGACTCATAATGCGAAGCATTACAGAGTGCTCTACGATCGAAAAAATTATTTGCCCCATTTCTGCAACTGTTTTTATTGTTACACTCTTGCTAGTACACACAACCTACTTAATTTATATACCATTGTGTAGATGATTAAATGGAGATTAAACTTTAACTTTTCAACAATTGATTTAATGCAGCAGAAATGAAAAAAACATCAAAATAGTTTTAAAAAAATCCTGTCCGTCGATGTATGAAACCTGAAAACATTGTAGCTTGCGATAAAATCAATTAATTGAGTCAATTAATTTTCTGGGTATTTAAAGTTTGATTAAACGATTACTTCTACTCGGAAGACGTAAAGGTCAAAGCAGATTACAAAGTTATACTCCAAACATATTATTTATGGTGCTACCTACGAACAAAACTTAACTCCACATAGTTAGTAAAGTTACTTTCAAGTTACTTCATATCCCGTTTCGACTAATCCGGGGCTTAGCATAAATATCTACTGTTCTCCTGAGCTTAAATACTGTAGTAAAGGATTTAAGTAAACAAGTATAATGGGCTTCTTTGGAAATGTGAATTCACTTGATTGAGTAGGTAATGAGCAATAATATAAGTACCTACTTAATATAATATAAAGATTTATTCACAAAAAAAATACAGAAACACATATAAAATGCAACGTTGCAAAATCTGTACAAAATGTATATAAACCCTGTCTCTTAGACTAGGATAGCCTGTATTGGAAGAGACAGTAGTACTGAATATTTTCGTTACACAAAAAAAAATCAATCCTAAAAAAATTACACAGACATTATAACATTACTTTGCATTCAGCTATTGTGACACACAACAACTAATAATTATGGAATTAATGGTTGTTACATAGGCTCGGTTTTTGCCCACAAGTTGAAGAATTACAGACCAAAGGCTACAATAATCCACATATTCGTTTTCTTGCCTCACGGAAATGGACTGCCTTGTCAACAGAAACTAGAAACCTTAACCTAACATTGACATTAGTATGCATTAGGAAACTAGTAGGACAATCCCAAAATATACACTAGACAAAAATCATTAAAATGTATACAATCTTAGGCTGATTTTAGTTTCACGCTGACCGTCGTCGGCGCTGACAAGATAATGTTATAAAGTTTAGTATTCTATGAAATTACGCCAACCGCTCAGCGCTGACATCTGAAGTTCATACGTTTCGGCTGTCAGCGCCAACGGTCAGCGTGCCTCTAAAACCAGCCTTAAAGACGACGCGTTTTTACAGGCCGACTTACCAGCAGGCCATGTCATACTACAAAATAATACGTTTTAAACACAATTACGTCAGTTGACAAATAACAAGGTAATGTGGCAGAGTCCTAAAGTGATTCGTAAGATGATCTGTACATCTTCTTCCTTTCGATTCGATGATAAAACATGCGTCGGTAAAACAGATCTGTAGTCGGCTAACTCATTAGTCAAGAGCCAATTATCAATACTATAACGACTAAGATTTCTTATGAGAGCCAATCCTTTCTGTGTGTCCAAACTGTCTCAATACACTTTTCTTAATCCTGAAAACTCCCATCCTCTTTCACTCCACATCGCTTCCTAAAATTAACTTGCTATGAAGTAGGATGCCTTCATCATCATCATCATCATAACGGCTGATAATAATATCATGAAGACAAACTTATTAACAAGTTAACCTTGGGAAACTTTGAAAGGTACAGTAAATGATTAATTTTCGATGTCATGTTAATTTCTGGTTAAAATACTTCGGAAATAAATCTTTGAAATATAGTTTGAACTTTGAATAAAACTTGATATTGACCGAAACCGCGACCCCCGCGCGCATCTACGCTGGCACTCATCAACATTTGAACAGAGCCTTACTCTATAGGCCAAAGAGTCGCAACTAGATTATTTTTGCTCAGTGGCAGGTGGCTACGTTAATTGCGGCTTCAATAGCGTTCATAACCTGCTCAAATATGCAGGAGTAGGGACACTTTGGACTCCAACAAGTAGGCCATCGTCTGGTCAGGAGCACCGCAGTTACACTGGGTGTCTGAAGGACTTATATTCCTTCAAATTTCCAGCTTGTGTTTGCAACCACCTACTTCAGTGCGCTATTTATTAAGTGCTTTCCCTGTAGGCCACATATAGTTTTTTTTTTTTGAGTGGGAAGTCATCATATTATAACTTCTAGCTCTGGGCGGAGTGAGAGGGCGTGTCAGACTTTTACTGACTAAAACCCATCCGTGTTCCTTTATTGCCTGTACGTTGCCAGGGGTCACGGTAACCCTTTAGGACTTTCCCGCAACCCCGGCAGGCCCTAACGGACCCCGTCAGTTATGCTGACATCTCTTTGAGGCGCGCGTAGAATACAACGCGCCGTTGACCCCAGACCCGGGCCTGGTCCTTATCGGACGGCGAGATACCGATTGCTCCCCGTCCGCAAGCCCGCGCCTACGGTGGCCGGACATGTGTGGCTCGCGAATCTGACGCCAAGGGCGTCTGGTCACGTCCGAGTGGTAGATTATTCTGGGGTTTAACAAAGTGGTGGGTGCTGTTCATCCCACAGCTTGGCAACATGCTTGCTTGCAATATGTACTAAAATGTTGTTTTTTCAGACCCAGTACAATTTCGGTATCAACAACATGTGGCACCAGAAAAGGACAAGACACGTACAACCTTCCAGTCAGCTATAAAAGTGACCCTGACTGTGGGGCAGTGCTTCGGGCTGAACCCAGTTCAGGGCATCCATGAGAACGATGCGTCTAAATTACGGTGAGTCTGTTATTACGTATACTATCTCAATTATGAATTCAATTTAGCATTATCGTAGTATTCTTTTATTCGTGTTCGTTGTTATACTTTATACTGAAGATCACATCTTAACGAGTAGTGTTAAAAAATTTATTATGTTAAAAATATAAATATGGAATATAAAAAAAAATATTTAAAAATAAAGTAAAAAATATATTATGTTTTTGAGCATTTTCTTAATAACTTAATATTGGAATATTTTATATTAGTTTCTGCCCGCAACTTTATTCGCGTGGAGTCGTAAGACACCACAATATACCACAATAACAGCCACATTTTTTATATATTTATAGGGAATGCTCCCTATAAATATATAAAAAACGTGGCTGTTATTAAAAAAAAAAAATCCCCGACGACAAAAAATTCTATAAAGTCGTAAAACCTGTATACTAAGTTTCGTCCAGATCGGTTTTAAAATACGACCTGTAGAGGAGTACTAACAAACTGACACACGAAAGCAAATTTTAACCAGGCTTCAAGCAGAGACGCTTCGCTTGCATCGCTCGCTCGGTCAATGATCGACTGACATTTAAAGGACTTGTAATTTATTTAGGAAGAATATCAATGCTATTCTGACAAAGACAGTAATTTTGCACTGCATTAAGCTTGGGGATCAGTAAAAAAAAAAAACAACAGAATTATTATTTTAAGTCAATTTTACGATACAAATCTTGTTGCTTAATTTTATTCGACCATGCTATCATAAGACAATAGAAATAAAATGTTTTAGTTTGAATTACTCGGTTAGATTATATGATTATTTCAATTTAATTACTTATTTAATAACAATTAAACGAGTATAGGCCACTAAGCCAACATAGTACGTAAATGGCTATTTCGCTACGTTGGGATTGACCGCCGTCAGCCGTGACCACAATTCGATCAGAAGAATATTATTATTGGGACCGGAAAAAATATCACTATACAAAGCTTTTATTACACAGCAAAATACTATTAAAATTATTTTTAAACTCGCAGTGTACTTACAATAATTGTTTTAAACATAATTGTGCTGTTGACAAAACTAAGTCAATTGATCGAAATTGTTAGTATATAAAATGTGTTTACACCTGGTTAAAGCTCGGTGCGGGGCTGCTTCGGTTCAGGACCGCCGTCGGATATATGGTCTGCCGGTGGCAGCCCTTCTTTAAATTCACTCACATCCAAGTATACTATGTTCCTAGGTTCTCCGCATTTACCATCTCGTTCTTTTTCATAAAACTTGCTTGCATGCTCAGGCGGTTCCACTTGTTTTACTTTTGTCATTCCTCCGTCTGTCACTTCCTCAGGTTTGTCAATGCCTTCTAAATGCTTCTGAGGTTGATCTTCACCATTTTTTGTATGTAGTAAATTATCTCGCATCTCATCTCTCTGCCTATGGATCATCTCGTGGATTATCTCAACTCTCATCTCATCTGGCAAAATGCCGTCTCTTAACTTATATTCAGGTCTTTCCTTTGCTCCTACCGTCACTAGGATTATCAGGATTACTATGGTGGCCACTCGCATTCTGAGAAATTAACAAGTTAACTGGGTTTCTGGTCACGACAACTGATTCGGTCACATTCGCTCTGCAATTATTGACCACAAATGACAATGGTCGGGTTTATATACGGTTTTCATGTGCTATTTTAAGCTTAGGTACTTGTAATGTACATAACTATGTTGTTAATAAATCAAATCGTTACTACGTGAACTATGTCGAGCATTTGTTGATTTTGAATTTGTTTTTCCTTCCTTTGTGTTTTCAATGACTTTGAACTAATGGAATACACACACATTTTTTCATCAGTTGCTGACAAATTAGATAGTATAAGTATAGGAATTTTAACCACTTTTCTTAATTTTCTGATTCACTCAACCTTCATGACTGTTTTGAACGTTGCGTCATTATTTTGTTACTGAGTGCTATCAATTTTATCTGACCCAGTAGCTTAAATTTGGAACTAAAATTATCAAGTTTAGACATTTTTGTTCATCGCCAGTGCTGCCGTTATCGGGCTAAGTACTGCTTAACAACTGGAAAATATGAAATTGGTAATATCATACTGAAATTATTTCAACGAAATCTTTAAATATTCTTAAGGCAGAAAATAATGAAAATATCGTGAAATACTGTTTTTCAGGTGAGAGAACACGATTATTAAAACCATTACTAGTGAGGAAATAGTTGATCCAAACTTTGAATGCACAATGCACATTATTGTATCAATACCTACACAAAGGGATTATTGTAAATTAATGGCAAATCATAATAGTCTATGTTTCATATAAAAATTCCATTTAATTCTAAATTATATTTTAATTTAGTGATATTAGTTATTTATGAATATTATTTAGTGATAGCAAATGAGGATAAACTGAAACGCATAACTCTCTAAATTTAGTTACATACTAACGACCAATATTTTACTAATCAACAAAATTGAACTACTCATACATACATTAATAAGTAAAATGGTCAAGTTTCATCTATTTTCTGAAATAATTATAAAGCCATTTTTTTATAAATTATAAAAAAATATGTTCGAGACCTTCACAGTAAGTTCTTTCGTTTGTTATGTAACACAGTGTAGTTTCTAATACTGTTTTTTTTTTATTTTCTGATTTTATTTATTTATGATTTACTTGCCAAAAGTTATTTACGTTACACGTCCGTTTAAGGGTCACAGAAATTCATTATGTTTATCAAATTGCAACTTAATCGGTCCATTAGATTCGAAACAAATTGCCTGTGATAGATGGGCAGACATACAGACACACGAGTGATCCTAAAACGGTTCCGTTTTTCATTTGGACGTACGGAACCCTAAAAAACGGGTGCTATGACGCAACTTTTGGGAGATACTTAACTTAAGTCTAGAATTTTACTGCGATTGGCTAAGTTCATTAGTTAACATTGTATAATAAAATTATTATCTTATTTTTTTTTTTATTTATCAATGTCCTTTTATTAAGATATATTATATTCTGAATTAACTAACATAATCATTATAATAAAGAAAGAAAGAAAGAAACATATTTTATATGGGACACGTACAGGAAATACAAAATAAAATATAAGAAATAAAAATAAAAAGAACATTGTAGCTAACAAAATCGTGAACACAAATAAAATAAAAAGAAGACCTGTGCGAGGCCAAAAAGGCTCCTATCTCAGCATAATGCTATGTTTTCGAACTTTCGGTTCTAGGACATGCCGGTTTCCTCACGATGCCTATACTAACAGAATATTAATATAATACTAAAAATCGATAGTTCTGAAGAATTCTGTGAACTTATTTTGCGCTTGATTGTACTACTTTGTTCCCGGAGCCACAGAGAATAATGCCTGTTTTTTTTACAGATTCAAATTTATATCATTTCGCTGTTTGTACACGTACATATGTATGGTAGGCCAGTTCACTATGGCTTTCTTGCTGTTCCTGAGTCTATTTAAAGGAACTACATCTCCAGTGGACACAGCCAGTAAGTGAAATGGCATAATTTTCTATAATGACATTGACTGAAATTAATTATTCTTGTGTTCATTGTAATTTTAAAGTATTCATGAAGAAATTGAGCCTTGATTACATGCTTCTGAAGGACTTTGAACGAAATTGCTTCATATATTTGGAAAATTTGTCTGCTCAACAACGTAAATAACGCAATGAATGTTGTTGAAATGTCAAAATGAAAAATTATAGCCATTGGAGGTTATGTTACACAATTATTATTATCCCGCTACTTTTATTAATCTCTGACGATCTACAATAAATAATAGCTACGTATAATTAACAGACAAAAAATCAGATCTTAAAATCGGGTCAGTGACAGCTCGGCCCAAGTCAACTCAATCCAACCATAATTATCTAATTTAATTCCCGTTTTTTTTAAATGTGTCTAATGTTTTTTTTTTCAGGTGCTTTATTTTTCTACAGTTTTGGTTTAACGACAACGATATTGTTTTGGCGGATCGCAATGAAATGGCCGAAGTTGTGCATGCGCATAGCTAAGGTAGAATCTGTCGATCCTAGTACGGACATGAAGTTAGGAAGAAAGTTTAATATCTCCTGTTTTGTCGTGCTGACATTAGGTTTATGTAAGTTTAGAAACATTTTTTTTTACCTTTATGCCTATGTCTATAATTATGTTCTATCGAAAAACTTCATATCTATACACCGTAAGGAGTATTTCTGCTTGCAGCGCTCGGCGTTTAAAGAACTGGGCCGGTAACAGATATGGTCATCGTGTTCACGGGATTTTGGTTTCAAACTGCTTAGTTATTATGAAGTTCTTCGATAGACATCTATATATTAATACGTGAAGCAAAAACTTTTGTACCCCTTTTTACGAAAATTACGTTAAAGCTTATAATTATGGAGGAGTGCAGAAGGCTAATAATTTTATCAAATACTAACCGCGGTTTCACCCGCATGAGTCTCGATTCTGTGGGAATACCGGGATAAAAAGTATGCTATATTCTAACCCAGGTCATGGTGTACCTATGCGCCAAATTCATTTGCCCGTTTCAGCGTGAAAGCGTATCAAACAAACAAACTCTCTTTCGCATTTATAATATTAGAAATTATGGTTGAATTTCGACCATAAGGCTGCCTGTCCACCGGAGCGGAGAGGAGAGGAGCGGAGCGGAGATGTGTCAATATTAACCAATAGAATCAAAACTCCGCTCTCGAGGTGCGATTCTATTGGTTAATTTTGGCACATCTCCGCTCCTCTCCTCTCCTCTCCGCTTCAGTGGACAGGCAGCCTTATGATGGGGACTGCGCGCGAGCTGAGCGAGCATAGCGAACATGGCCGCGGCAGTGCGTAGTAAGCGCTACATTCAACTTAGTCGCAGTATATTTGTTATTTTTAGGACCCCAAAATAGGAATTATTAGAGGTTCACAAAACCTATTCGTAATAATACAGTTTCAATTATATTATGTTTAAACAAAATGTGAATATATTGAGGTTCGATTAAATACATGCTGCCATTCAGAATTATAATAAAACTTACTTTGGATTTTCAGTGGAGTATAGTTTCTCAGAGTTGCATAGCATGTCACTGGCTTTGGACTGCGAACCTGACAGTTCCCTCTACGAAAGTTTTATGAAGCGTAGTTTTTCATGGCTCTACCTTTACTTTCCTTACAACCACTTCGTTGGACTAGTGTCTCACGTAAGTTTATATTTTATCAATTGACCAACTGCAAAGGCCTCCCTAACTTTTAAATTTAGGGAAAAATCTATTAGTATGTGAATTCTTGTTGACGATTTTAGACCAAGTAGAACACTTGTCCACATTATATTTCCGTTTTCTGTAAGTCAGAGGTATATTAGATTAGATTAACTTACATTAAAAAAAAACACAAAAGTACCTAGTTTTTAAAACTTAATTTTTACCCGACTGCCCCAGAAGGAGGGTAATGTTTTTCGAGAGTATGTATGTATGTATGTCTATTTCTTTGGCACGCTCTGTAGCCTAAACGGCTTGATGGATTTTAACATATGAGGTGTCGTTAGATTCGTCTTAATTATGGGAGTGTCATAGGCTATATAATATTTATATATTGCATCTGCAAATACAAAAAAATGGAAGGGGAAGGTTTTTTTTTAAATAAATTATAACAATATTGGTATCAAATAAAAGCTAGTAATGAGTCGATTCCAAATTTAGATATAGGTATTAATAAAACTAAAAAGCTTGAAATAAAGAAAATTATTCAAAAAACAAAAAACCCGACTGCAAAACACATAACTGAAAAGAGAAAAACAAGCATTATAATCTATAGAATTTTGGTTTCGCAGGCGGGGACAAACCAAAGATACACCATATTTCCTGTTATTAGTTTGTCCCCCGCCTGCGAAACCAAAATTCTATAGATTATAATGCTTGTTTTTCTCTTTTCAGTTACGTGTTTTGCAGTCGGGTTTTATGTTTTTTGTTATAAATGATTTATTGTTTTCAGTTTTTCAACCTACAATGCACATTCAACTGGAACTTTACCGATGTGTTCGTCATCTGCATGAGTATGTACTTGACGTCGAGGTTCAACCAAGTCAATCAAAGGATTATTGCAGCTAAACATAAGGTATAAAATGTTTACTATGAGCCTGCCCCTCATAATTTTTGAGGGACTCATCATCATCATATCAGCCGAAAGACGTCCACTGCTGGACATAGGCCTCCCCCAAGCACCGCCACTTCGACCGATTCTGTGCTTCCCGCATCCAGCGGATTCCTGCGGCCTTTACAAGGTCATCGGTCCATCTTGTGGGAGGCCTTCCAACGCTACGTCTTCCGGTACGCGGTCACCACTCCAGAACCTTTCGGGACTCGTGGGACTCGTGGCCAGGCAATTACAGCCGCAAGAGTCGAACGATCAGGAGCTTGCCGAGGCTAATGGGAGATGGGGATGGCTGGCGAGATGAGTGCCCATCTTTAATCGACGGGAAATGTTGTTTTTTAAATAATTAAGTAGTGTCGTCATCGTATATAGATAATATTTGCACTAAATAACATCGTAATTACCTATTACGGACCCATCAAAAAATGTAAACAAACTCGGTAATGAAAAAACGTGTTGTTGTGTAATTTTGAGTTTTGTGTGTGTTTTGTGTATGTAATCGCTGGTAAGTCATTTATTTTATATTCTATATTAGTTATTGTATAATAAAAATGCATATTACAGGAAAAAAAAGGAGTTCAATATTTTTTTTCAACTAAATAATGTTACGTAATGATACGGATACCTATTTATTGAACTTTTTTAATTATTTGTGTTTTTATTTATTGTGTTTATCCGTAAAAAATGGTTTTGACCGATAGTATATGTATTCATAATGTATCCTGCGAAATTTCATGTGAATCGAACCAGTAGTTTTATTATAAATCATCAAAACAATGGACAAAGGAATTTCTGATAAGAATGTTTATTTATCAATACTACCGTTCGCTTACAAAGATTCTAAGTATTATAAAAAATCCTTTGTCTAATCAGGTACCCAAAACCATTAACGATAAGACTATTTACGTAACAAAAAGCTCTCAGATTTTGTTTATGTTAGCGCGCTCTTATCTCCGACGCGCCGCGGGCGATCTCCGGTACTTAATGGTTTTTGCGGGCGGGTACGTTCGATGCTAGGGGGTTAATACCAAGACCCGGAAAAGCACGTAAAGCCGTTCCGGCTGTCATTCATGGATCTTTGACAGTAGTTACGGGTCGTCAGAAACCCGAAAGTCTGACAACCAGTCTTTTATAGGGGTATAGTGTTATACTGGGTTGTGAAGGCCCATTAGGCAGTCGCTCCATGTAAAATACTGGTATTCATCCGGTTAGATTGGAAGCCGAACCCAACATGTTGGGAAAAGGCTAGGCAGATGATGAGTTCCTCACAATTTTCAATGGTAGTGCACCACTACCATTGAAAATTGTGTATACCATTATAATACATGAATGGTCACATTGTTTCTTCATAAATACACATTCTATCGTACAATTTTTGTCTAGCAAGTCGGAAAGAAATTGTTAAATTTATTTTTGAAGTGGATAAGTGTTTTTAAAACCAATTTTATTAATAAAATCATTTATCATCTATTTACCTCGCAGGAATCATTATCATCATCGTTCTGGGGTACAATGCGTGAAGACTACAACAGGTCCGTCCACCTCGTGCGTCAGGTGGACAAAGTCATAGGAGGCGTGGTCTTCATATCTTTTGCCAGCAACCTTTTCTTCGTCTGCTCTCAGCTGCTGCATACTCTTGCGTGAGTATTCCACTTGAACGTCCTTGGATGGTAAACTATCCGAAAAATTATTTGCGTTCGTGGATACTTTTGTGTACCTACTAAGCGATGAAGCTGTGGCAGTATCTATATCACCACAAGCTAAATATTTATCACACTTAGGGTCGCGCCACACCTGCCGAACGTACGGCGCGGAAGGTTCGGTTGAATACGCTTCTAATGTTTTTCAAGTTACCTATGATACATCAGCCGAACGTTACGTCGCGTTCATGAGCAAGCGTCACATGACGCGACGAAACGTTCCGCGCCGAACGTTGCGCAGGTGTGCCGCTACACTGACTTCACGCAAAACCTTCATCGTGCAAGAGCCAAGTGTTTACCCCGCGATTAGGATATACAGGATGGATTTTTGAGACGGGGCAGAAAGGGTAGGTATTTTAACCGTTGTAGCTACAGGAAAACGGTCTTAGGAGACTGTCACTTTTACAATACTTTTAAAATACAGTCAGCAAGAAAATGGGCAATTTTCACAACAACTTTTTTTGATGCCAATCGATCTTGTTTCTTTTAAGGACCAAAAAACTCTATTAGAGCAACAGAGGTTTGAGTACAAAAAAAGTCAAAATACTTTTCCCATACCTTCTGGAGTTTGGAATGTATACAACGTGCTGAAATCAAACGTCGGGCAGTAGCCCACCAGACACGACACCCGTCCGGTCGGAATATCCTCCTTTTTTATGTAGAGGATGACTGAATTTTATACCCTGTTCCTCATACCTACTCCTTTCTCCTCTTTAGTTGGTTTTAAAATAGTAGCTAATGCTGGCTAGAGACCTTAATGTATCTTATATTGCAAGAAGACTAAGGGCTTATTTAACGATGTCCGAATAGTTACTACTTCCCGAATAAATTCAAAAATAGAACAGAATTTGTATGAAATTATCTGACAAGTAAGTTAATAGAAACTAAATCGTAGGTGGTGAAACAGGCCCTAATTTAGGGTTTTATATCATAAATGCCCAAGCGGGCTTAAATAGCTATCATTTAATAGAAAATTGTTTATTACAGGGGAGGAATAAAAAAAACGCCCAGATGCAGACCAGATTCTAAAACAGATCAGAGGTAACACCATATAACTATTAACGATACAATTGTTCACTTGCCGTTCATTGCTGACTACGTATGATATTGCAGATTCCTCAGCGGTTACGAGGATTCGATCTACTTCGTGTATTCCTTTGCCTTCCTGGTAGTCAGGTCGCTGTCAGTGTCCCTAACTGCGGCTAAGGTTCATGCTGCTAGCTTGAAGCCAGCGCAATCCCTGTATGATTTGTCTTCTTCTAATTATTGCGTGGAGGTAAGGGTCTATTGTATTAAACTGTTTGTCGAAAAATAAAAGTACAGTTCGATAATTTTTTTATTTATTTATGGCGGCTCGGAAGTGCGCTACTCGCTGCGCAGTACCCTCAGCCCCGCTGAGCCATGAATTCGTAACTGCACAGCGACTCGCTTCATGTTCCGAGCCGCCATTAAGTAATTTTGAATCGGGTTGTACCTGTGAAATGTTTAGGAATCCAAGGGACTAAAAACACCCGATGTAAAGTCGCGACCACTGGCTATATCTACACACTACTTGCAATGCAAAGACGAACGATGTATGCCGATGGATTGTATCATAGAATATAAAATTGGGAAATCATGTTATTGGTTCAAGCATTGTTCATTTTCAAAAACAGTTTGTTTAATGTACATTATCAAAAAATTAAGCAAGTTTATTTAGAGGACCTTTCAAAATAAAAAAAAATTGTATCAAAGCTAACTACTTTCACGAAACTTCTCAAATCTCTAACTGCGACAAACTTCTTTATTATTACCAAATTCATTCCACTACAGAAAAGTACAGCAAACAAAATGTATACTTACAAAACTTTAGCTTTATGTCACGATAGTTATAGGAATTTTTCTCAAACATGGTTGGAAATTCGAGCTATTTTGACAACCTTCTTCGAGATAAATCAAAATTGCGGTACTGGTCGAATACATGCAAGCGCCCGGACGACAATGTTTGTATAAAAATATATATCTGTCGTGTTTAGCGACCGAATAAATTACTATGAAAACTCATAATTTATCTGTCCTGTTATTTAAAAATGGAACGAACTTTTGTGCTTTTCATAATAGTAGTAACGCTGTCAGTAAAGTTAGTAATTATTGCAGGTGGAGAGGTTTCTGGATCAGATACATGGAGACACAGTCGCGCTGACTGGCCTTCAGTTCTTCCATGTCAAACGAGGATTAGTGCTGACGGTAAGATCAACCATTTTTAACCGACTTTTAAAAAAGAGGAGGTTCTATGTTCGTCTGTATGTAAGTTTTTTTTTTTAATATTTTCTGACCGATTTTAATTTTTTTTTTCTTTTGGTGGAGGAAGCTTGCAGGATGGCCCCATATTTTTTACCCGACTGCCCCAGAAGGAGGGTAATATTTTTCGAGAGTATGTATGTATGTATGTATGTATGTATGTATGTATGTATGTATGTATGTATGTATGTATATATGTATGTATGTATGTATGTATGTATGTCTATTTCTTTGGCACGCTCTGTAGCCTAAACGGCTTGATGGATTTGAAGATATGAGGTGTCGTTAGATTTGTCTTAATTGTAGGAGTGTCATAGGCTATATAATATTTCTATATTGCATCTGCAAATACAAAAAAAAAGGGAGGGGAAGGTTTTTTTTTAAATAAATTATAACAATATTGGTATCAAATAAAAGCTAGTAATGAGTCAATTCCAAATTTAGATATAAAAGCTTGAAATAAAGAAAATTATTCAAAAAACAAAAAACCCGACTGCAAAAACACATAACTGAAAAGAGAAAAACAAGCATTACTCGTATAATCTATAGAATTTTGGTATCGCAGGCGGGGACAAATAAAACTTACACCATATTTCCGGTTATTAGTTTGTCCCCTCCTGCGATACCAAAATTCTATAGATTATAATGCTTGTTTTTCTCTTTTCAGTTATGTGTTTTTGCAGTCGGGTTTTTTGTTTTTTGAATAATTTTCTTTTTTATTTAAATTTCTTGAGTAGCTTTTGAGTTAACTTCAATAATACATATTTTTCGCACTTAGTCTATGTGTATGATGTTAATAATAAGTTCCTGTCACTGTTATTTACATAGCAGGTATTGGTATTCGAATTTGTGTGGGGTGACCATCTTTACTCCTGCGTGCCTCGGAAAGCACGTTAAGCCGTTGGTCCCGGCTGTCATTAGTGGATCTTTGACAGTCGTTACGAGTCATCAGAAGCACGAAAGCCTGACAACCAGTCTTACCAAGGGTAACTGGGTTGTTGAGATATGTAGTCGCTCCAAGTTAAATAGGTACTGATATTCAGCTGCATCCGGTTAGACTGGAAGCCGACGCCAATATAGTTGGGAAAAGGCTAAGTAGATTGACACACGATAGACGGGACAAAGCCAACAACATCAAAATCTACTTGGTATCACCGCAAGCAAGGAGTTGGCAAGGAGTATCTGAGCCTCAAAACGGATGGCAAACTGACGACCACTCGTTCCCTTCCTACCCGCTTCAATTTGTGTTAGTATTAAACTATTACTAATATTCCGCTTTCTCTTGTTTCAGATTGCGGCAACTATAGTCACCTATGAGCTAGTGCTGATGCAGTTCACAGGAGTAACGCCGTCTTCGCCAAAGCCTGAATGAGTTTATATCTATTTAGGATTAAAAACAGCTTCATGAAAAAGCAGAAAGCAAGAAAGCTTAATTATTTAATTGCCTATCAATTAATAGCGGAGGGATGGAACTTGGCAGGTTATATTCAAATTAAATTCGAATGTTCATTTCGAGTCAAGACTCATAAAGGGTTAGTAACAATGTTCTTAAAACTACGTGTTAGTAAACAACACAATACGGTGACACATGTAACTGATAACAGTAATAATATACTATATTATAGGTAGTATAAGATGTTTATTTTCTCCACACAAGTTATGTACTTAATGGTAGTATTTGACAATAGTGCACGATCACGGACCTACTCGTAACTTTGTGAGAGACTGGTGCCTGGAGTAGGTTTAAAAAAAAAAACCTGTATTACAGGTCACCAGGGCCCTCCCGCGGCTAGATGCCTGTGAACAGTGAATTATATACGGACAGTCCACTCTATCCGCTATCATTTTCAGGACTCTGTTGGGGCTGGCCATAACTCGTGCCAGCGCGCTTGCGCATTATGGTTTAATAACAATCTATACGCGCCGCCGCAAACAGAGTGACTGTTTGGGACGGCAGTAAGGGCACCTGGCTACCTTAAGGCTGCCTGCCCACTGGAGTGGAGAAGAGAGGAGAGGAGTGGAGCTGTGCCAATAATAACCAATAGAATCTAAACTCTAGGGCTAACTAAACTCCTCTCCTCTCTTCTCCACTCCAGTCGTAAGGCAGCCTAATCATTGTAGTTCCGAAAACGTTTTTAGGAAACTGCATGCCCTTAGCTTTTTTTGAGTAATTGATTACTCAAAAACAACTTTATCGACAGATTTAAAATATAAAAAAATCGTTTATTCTCAGGTATTAACCCATAGCAATGATTATTACAATGCATTGTTATTAAAATATTACATCATAATAAATTTTTGTGATGCTTGCAGTTTCGGGTAGGGATAAAAAGATTCTTCTGGACAATTTGAGGTGAGAAAAAGAACGAGAGAGTAGAGGGGGGGGGGGGGGTGGAGTAGGTACTAGAAAAGCCTAAAATCTCTTCGCCCTTACTGCCCTATCTCAAAAATCTATCCCTATGTAGTATGGAAAGTGTTATTGTCCTATTTAAAATGTCTATGTTAATGTCTATGGTGGGATATTTTGATGGAGTTCCCAAAGATTTCAAATTAAAATGTGTTGATTTCTTGAAATTATTTTGTGCTTATAATAGTTTTAGTAATATCGGTGTTTCATTTCAATTCCGAAGTAAAATATTAAGATTTAAAAAACCCTCGACACAAATATTTCCTCATTTCCCTTTCCCACTCCATCACCAGACCCTGTTCATCATCAGCCTAGGCACGATACCTGTGCTATAAGTTCCTGGTGATATATATATTGGGTATCCTGCAAATTCCAGGTGATGCTGCAGCATCAGTTTAAGGTTACTATGTTCTTATAATATCATTGAAGTAACAGAATACCAAATTTCAAATCGATCAGATCTGTGGAAGACGCTTCATCAACTAAAAAATTACTGATAATCTTCAAAAGGCTGAACCGATTTTGATAAAACATCTGAGAACTATCGATTTATGAGGGAAACAGCTATATTCTTCTTCTTCTTAGCGTGTCGATGGCAAAAATAACACGAAATAAATACATAATATAATTATGTTCTAAGTTTTTTAAATTTGTTTGGCCCAAAACTCAGCAACGCTGACGCTGCCATTAGGTCCTTAGGTGTGCAGGTGACAGGGCATGCGGAGCAAGATGGGAGGTGAGCCATTGTTTGTGGAGAGACGCCGCATACGCACCGAAGGTCTGAGCCGTCCATGAACCCCCACTTGTGGAGGTTGTCCTTGCTACGACCTACTTGGGCACGAAGTCTATTTAATGTTTTCCAAGTAGGCCACGGTAACTAGTGCCCGGGTGGGAGGCTCTCTGATGGATCAATGAAGGAATCAGGGGGCTTAAACAGTTCTTGCCAAAGATCACATCTTGCTATGGAGGGGTTACCATCGGCTGGACTCACGCACCCAATAAAATTTTTGCGGCTTTTAAGCCTTTGCGGAACTGGTTTAAAGTTGTGGTTTGGATGGCGTGAGTCATCTTGTAACTTCGCTCTCTCGATGCGACAGCTGTATTGACAGCTATATTGAATCACTATAACACTTATGTGACTAAATGTTGTAGTGATTCAATATAGTAATTTCCCTTATAATTTGAGACTTTAACATTAGAAATGGTAAAACACGGTAAACTATATAAAAAAACTTATTGGTAAAACGTATGGTAAAATGGTAATGGCAATGGTTTTTAGTACGTGGTGTCTCTAATGAGATACGCGAAATCACCCTTACCCATAAATGTAGGTGAACGAGCGAATGTGCATACTTGCGTTCGATGCAATTATGAATTTTCGCTGAGTCTTCGATTAAAACACGAACATATTCCCAAGAGCGAGAAGAAATGCGGGATGTTAGCGAAAACTACATGATATGGTGTGTACAAAAATATTAAACTACTTAAATACATTCGTGTCCAGTAATCTTATCAGGTAAATATAAAAACAGTGATAAAGCGTAGTTAAAGCAAAAAATATAATCTAAGTCTTTCTTTAAAACTCACCCAATGTTATTTGGTGAAGTGTGCCTTAATGCAAGACCTCCGACATCAAGTCCACCTAAGACATATCATAGCATTGAACCTTTCATTCAAAATTGAAGTCGAAAAGTCGATCACATGTTGTGCCTAATACGTATTTAAAACGCCACGTTTGCGTTTTGAAATTGAAATACAGCAACGCTATAGGGGTAGAAGTCGCGGTGATACCCAGACTGTTTCTTACAAAGAGTTCTGCATTACTACCCCATTTGTTTTTTTAACCAGCCGTGTTCGGTGTGGTTCTTGCGGCTTATAATAATATGATACCTATGACTAAACAAACAAAATGTGGAAAAACAAACTAGTAACAGCCTTTTCCAAGTAAAACAAAGTTTATCCAATTGACACTCATGCAGGCTACACAAATTATAGACGTGCTTTAACATGTCATTTCCGCAATTATCGATATCCGCAGGTTTTATGTCAGTTATCGTGTTGATTTGATTGCAGCCTGCTGTGTTTTAAAAGGTATGTATTTTATAGCAATATGTAGTTTTTTTCTCGAGCTCGGAGCTCGTCGCTTTGTAATAATAGCCGCACGGTTCGATCCATCAGGTTAAGCTACGCTTGCCAGGGTTGGTCTGTGGATGGGTGACCATCCGAAACTCCTCCATACCTTGGAAAGCACGTTAAGCCGTTGGTCCCGGTTGTCATTCATGGATCTTTGACAGTCGTTACGGTCGTCGTCGGAATTGGTTTGTTTATTATAAATGCTTTATTTATTTATTTATTTATTTATTTAACACTTAATGCACAGAAATGTACAGAGGCGGACTTAATGCCATAGGCATTTTCTACCAGTCAACCTTTGGGTGATGCAGAGACAAACTGTGGTAGGTGCAATTGCGAAAAATTGAGGAATAAAAATAATATTATAAAATTTTATTCAAATACTAAGATACACATATACCTATTACAAATTATAAATATAATATATAAGCTTAATCATATATACGCAAATAATCACAAATAATAATATATATAAATAATTGAATATACTAAATCAAATAAGACAAACAATGGGAAAACATTAACGTTGTGATGATACTGCCAGCTTCTTACGAATATGCTCGCGAACTTTAACTTTAAAGGATAATCGGTTGGTTGCCATCCTGATTTCCAGGGGGAGTGCATTCCACAAAGAGATAGACTGAACGAAGAAGGAGGAGTGAACGAAGTCTGTGCGGTGAGTGGGACATTGAAGAACGCGATTATTTGATGACCTTAGATTCTTACTGTGGTTGTCACAAATGTACTGAAAGTGGGGGGCTAGATAACTAGGGGAAGTGGGAGAGTTAAGAAAAGAAAACAAGGTGGTCAGCGCCCTTTGCTCTCTGCGCTGGCGTATGGGCAGCCACTTTAGAAGCGAACGATGCGCAGACACATGATCATATTTACGCAGATTGAAAACAAATCGAATGCAGTTATTCAGAAGACGGTCAAGTTTGTCAAGGAGATCTGCATTCAGGTCATAGTAGCACACATCACCATAATCGATTATAGGGAAAATTAAGGTCTGCACAAGCATTGTCTTCGTACTTGTTGGTAGTAGATTTTTCAGTCGGTACAAAGCTCGCAGCGTTCCAGTAACCTTTTGACTGACCCTAGCGACTTGAGTACGCCAGTTTAAAGTACTATCAATGTGTAAGCCTAGGTCCTTCACATCAGTACTAAATGGGACGACCGTACCATTGAAGAGAACTGGTGGCAAGGTTGTACCAGCCACCTTACTGATACTCCGAGAACTTCCGATGATGATAGCCTGACACTTATTAGGATTTACTGATACGCCAAATTTATCAGACCAAGTTTTTATCGCTATAAGGTCCCTATTTAATTTGTCGATAGCGTCAGGTATTTCTTCAACCCTCCCTTGACAATACAACTGCAAGTCATCTGCATACAGATGATACGCACACTGAAGCTCGGAAGTTATAAGATTGATAAATATAGAAAACAGAAGAGGAGAAAGAATACCGCCTTGTGGAACGCCAGTTTCCAAATCACACCAGCATGATGAAGAATCCCCATCATGAACGGCCTGCTGACGTTCCTGAAGGTAAGAGGAGAACCATTCCAGTGCCTCGGGAGAGACCATAACATGCGATAGAATGGCTAACAGGATATCGTGACTGACGGTATTAAAGGCATTCGAGAAATCGACCAACACTAGTGCAGTAACTTTGGTGTCTTCCAGTCCTGCCCTTATATCGCCAGTCACTTTAAGCAGGGCGGAAACAGTGCTATGCCCGGGCCTAAACCCAGATTGAAGAGGGCTAATGAGTGAGTTACGGTGAACAAAATTAGAAAATTGTTTGTGGACGCAGGCCTCGAGCACTTTGGAAAGGAAGGGAAGGATAGAAATGGGGCGAAAATGGGTAGGAAGAGAGGGATTAGAAACCTTAGGTAGTGGACGAACATAGGCTTTGCGCCATAGGGAAGGGAATACACCGGTGTATAAGGAAAAATTTATAATGTGGGTAATCGCGGGTAGGAGATGATCCAGGATAT
This sequence comes from Conistra vaccinii, assembly GCA_948150665.1. NCBI lineage: Eukaryota > Metazoa > Arthropoda > Insecta > Lepidoptera > Noctuidae > Conistra > Conistra vaccinii. The sequence goes on along the minus strand of OX411317.1, from coordinate 7,704,927 downwards.
GAATTATCATACCACGGGTGATATTGTCACATCCTACCGCTTTTGATTTAATGGACAGAATGATTTTTTTGATCTCTCCCGGTTCAACTGGAACGAAACTGAAAGGATTTATATGGGGACGCGTTAGACCAGAAATTAGGGACAGAGTTTGTTGTTTGGTTAGACGATCCATGGTAGAAACAGTGGAGAAATGACGGTTGAGATCGTCTAAGTCAATTGAATTAGGAAGGTCTAAATTTCGCGGTTTGCCGATACCAAGAGTTCCAAGAAATTTCCAAATATCGGCAGAAGAGGAAGAATCGATAGAATCTAGAATGTGGCGGCGTTTAGCATTGCGTATCATCTGATTACATCTGTTTCTTGCAGTTTTGAAAAGGGTCCAGTTCTCATCAGTACGATCCCTTTTAAATTTACGTAACGCGCGGTCCCTACGTCGCATTGCCATCTGTATACCTCTATTCATCCATGGTGCAGGTGGGCGTTTTAATTTCACTTTTTTGACGGGAGCATGGATGTCATAAAGTTTGACTACAACGTCATTGAAGATCGCAACCTTGTCGTCAACTGACGTAGCTGCCGTCATAGGACCCCAATCGACCACAGACGCATCTTCCTTGAGTTTCTCTACATCCATCCGCGCAAAACAACGCCTGTACAGAACCTTGGGTTTGGGTTTGGGAGCTTTCAGGATATATGACAGGTAAATCATGTCGTGATGAGAAAAGCCAGGAGCGTCATGCTGACCATGGGAGGAAACGAGGGAAGGATTCGAGGTGAGGATCAGATCGAGCCAGGTGTCATCGCTGACAATGTTATGATGAGTAGGTTGGAGCGGCAAAACGTGTAGACTAGCCGACTCGATGAGATGGAGAAGCTTTCTGGATCGAGGGGAGTTGAGGGCAAGGAGGTTTGTGTTGAAGTCACCCATGATGATGTGATGTGCATACTCCGAACCCAAAGATTCAAGTACTGATTCGAATTCAGTGAAGTAATCAACAGTGGGAGGACAGTAGACAACACCAATTATGGATTTGACACCTTTGACACAGACTTCAAGGAAAATAAACTCAGCAGAAGCAGAATAGTGTGAAGAGGAAGTAGCAAGTATTTTGTATGGAATGTCACTGCGAAGGTATATGGCAACACCACCCCCTCCTTTATCAGTCCGATCATTTCGTATCAGAACAAAACCAGTGAGAGGGTACATGGTGGACAGGAGATGCGGTTTGAGCCAAGTTTCGGAGATCAGGATGGCATGAACGTTGCTGTTATTAAAGACGTCGTACAGCTCACTGTAGTGGCTTGGAACGCTTTGAGCGTTAATGTGACATACATTCACCAACCGACTAGACTGATCCTTGAAATTATGTTGTAAAAAGTCACCAAGGGTGTCAGTGTAAGAGCAAAAGCTTTCATCGCTTGAAGAGGCAGTAGAATCGTTTGCAGAAAAGTATGACTCATTGTCTGACATAAATATAAGAAGATAGTTAATATGTTGAAATAAATATATATAATAATTTATGCTATTGCAAAAAAGGACAACTAACAGGTGCAAGACACTGCACCACCCGCCAGCTTACACCAACATTAAAAGCGACTAAACAAACAAAATATACCTACAGTACAGAAAAATTCAGTATAATATACACATAACAAAATCTGAACTCGTATTTGTATCTACTCAAGAAGCAAAGCAAAAATCGTAGTTCCCAAAAAATAAAAATAGACAAAGCAACAAACAACAAAAAAATTACATTGATATAAAAATATAATAAAAACTGCACACCCAGCTGAGAATTGAATAAATGAAGCGGATCGATGAGCGAAACGTAAGTAAAGATCAATGTGGTACTGTTGACTAAACGCATTGATGGAAACATGCAATTTCAGAACGTTTACTTAATGTGTCAACGGCAATTTGACAATTTTGACAGGTTGACATTCACTCACTTTCGCTACATTAATTATTAACAAAATGTTGGTGTTGAAAAATAAACACTGCAGGGTACTGAGAAACAGAAATTACGTAAACAGTTGGGGCACAAAACAAAAGAAAGATAACTATAAGACGGGACAACTACACAACGGTAAGTAAAGCTTACGAATCTACGAAACTAAAATTAAACAAACAACAAGAACATCAAAGTAGACATTTACCTATTATTATGTATTGTTTTGCAGGTTCACGGCAGCATCGACCATTCCTCACCTCGATGATGGAGTCGCACTCGGCGCCTTAGCATACTTAGCTATCAGGGGCTTCAGCTCGTCGATGGAAGTAACCTTGAGCCGACTACCATCAGAAGCCTTTATGAAGATGACGCCGTCTTGAGTCCAACACGACCTCATACCAAAATGCTCGCGAGCCTTACCGAATACTGCTTGCCTGGCCTTGGTCAAGAACTCCTTCACCGATATCTTGGAGCCTTTCAAGCCTGTCTTAGCCTTCCAGACTGAGGCCTTGATGTCCACACTGGCGAACCTAACTAGAATAGGCCTGTGATGCTCCTTGCTCTGGGCTCCAAGCCTGTGACAGGTTTTGATTGAGGATGGCGAGAGATTCTTCAGAGCTAGCTTGTTATTGAGCACACCAAGGATTACCGCTGTGCTGTCTTCTTTCTCCACTTCAGGAAGGCCTTGGAAAACTAAAGCTTTCCGCCGGTGCCTGGTTTCCAAGCCGTCGATTTGTTTGGCACACTCGCTGATTTGGCTTCGGAGTAGACCAAGCATTGAAAATATCAGCTCACGGAAGCCACGGAACTCTTCTGCTATCTTAGCGACCGTGTCCTTGGCAGGACCGGCACACTGGATTTGTGCTTCAAGTTCACCCATCTTCCTCAAAAAGTTTTCCTCAAGGGTCTTTTGTGCAGCAAGGACTTCTGATAGTTGAGACATTCTGTGATGTGTGTGTGGTGACAAATTTTGTGAAATAGTGCAGTTGATCAGCTGGCAGGTGGTGTTTAAAACGTGTGTATGTCACATAAATGTGCCACAAACGTGAGTACTTGCTATTTATCTGATGTGGACTAAGTACTGAAGTAAACTTAATCAATATTATTAATTGATTAGATTTAAATAAAATTCCAAATTTAAAAAACGTCTTTACTTTTTTAACACCTACCCGCGAAAAAGCTTTATCTTCTAATTTAGTTAGTTTCTCGGCTCGGTAGTATTTTGTTCCTTTTAGAGAAGACAATCATGAAATAGCTTTATGAACTAATATCTGAATTATTCAGTTATAATAATTTATGTATCTAGGAAAATGTTTTATGGCACCATTTTGAAGAAATTATCTTAGTAGAAGTTCTGGCTGGGCATTGGAATATTGGGGTATTTTTAATTATTCTAGAAACCTGATAAATTCCTGCTCCTATCAAAATCAGTGAAACAATATACACCAACAAATAACACCAACACTGTGTTATTAAATGTAGTTTAATTTGAATAGGCAAACAGTTGGACTTGTGTCAGCTCTTAATTTTTTTATCAAAACAACAAACAGCCAGTTGGTATGTCAAAACATTATAATAATTAATTTGAAACAAAACACGAATGCCTTCAAAATATAAAAGAAAACAACATCAAAATTTTTTGCTCCATTTATATTTGCCGACCATTTAAAAACCATTAGTGTTCGATAGCTTTAAATAAATAATAGTTTCTGAAACAAAAATCTATCGCAATATTCGATTTAATTGCTTACAGATAAGCCCATTATAATTTTTCATGATGTTATTGGATTTTTTCGAACGATTCAAGGTTTTTTGTGAAATGTGATTTTATTGTACGAGAATAGGGTTGTCTCTGTTTATCGTGGGTGTTATTAGACAAGCTCTATATTCCACGACGTTGTCTCTGAAATAGCTTCGACTCTATCTGTGTCACTTAGTTGTCAACAATCTCCTCAACTCGTGGGCCTTTCTGTTTCAAAAGACGATGAATGGAGACAAAAAAATTAACGAGGAAAGACTTAGAACACGGAGGTAAGTTTTTATCAAGTAGCCGCTATAATTTTTTTAAATACGGAGTTTATTTATAAACGTTGCTTAAAGCTAAGAGACGCTTAACGTCAAAAATGTATGGTAAAACATTCGCTAATCATTAGATAACTTTAAGCAAGGTTAATGAATAAAGGGATGTGTATTCTGACTTCATGTGTAATGTGCTTTCCGAGGCACGGAGGACTCTCGGTATGTAAAGGTGGTCACCCAACGACCAACCCCGGCAAGCGTAGCTTTACCTGATCATATATATATGATATATTCTCTCGGGTGAGTAATTGAGTATTCTGACTTACCTTCTGAAATTGTCTTCTTTGTGGATTTTGTTTTTGTCAAGGTCTCACAGTTGTACAGCACAACCTACCTACAAGGTTTACATCCAATACCAGGAAAGAAAGAAAAACAATGCTTCAGTCGACTGTAGGGAAATTGTAAAACTCAAGTGTTTTTGTTTCATATACAGAGTGTGTTTGTACTTGAGCTTACCTGACTAAAGTAAGCGGTCAAGGGATAAAATATATCCTGGTTTTCATATTAAGAAAAAATACTTTTATGAATATCAAGGGCGCTTTTGTAAGCAACACAAATGCAGATGTTGAAGTCAAACGAAAGAAAACTCTTGACAATGTCTTTACTTTGTTCTCTAAAGAGACTTTTAATCAAGATCAAAGAACTCGATTAAGATTTGATTGTTTTAGGTCAACAATAGGGTTCCGAGTCGGATCAACCTACTTGTAAGTTGTTTGACGAGATGATCCCTTCTAGGAAACAGATTTCAATAATCTGAAAACAATTGGTTTGATATTGTAACATTTATTTGCCAAACAACGTGGCAATGCCGCAGGCTCTTGGGTATGTTACCAGTTGACAGAGATTTGATGCGGTGATGACTTTGTTAATAGTTTTAGTTAAGTTTGGATATTATAATTTACTAGCTTCTACCCGAGGTTTCGCCCACGTGGATTTTGGAACTTATCCCATGGAAACGTACTGTAAGGCGCACGCCACCGCGCCCCGGTAAGAATTCAGTCTATATTTTTTTTTTCCGACATCAACAATTATCGTCATATTTCAGCCAATTTACTCAAAAGCTTAATGAATTATACACCTAAACCTTCCTCATGAATCGCTCCGGCGATTGGTGTATCGTATGAAAATACGTTCGGTAGTTTTTGGGATTATCGCGTTTAGACAGACAGACAGACGCAGCGGGGGGACTTAGTTTTATATTAGGTAGTGATGTAATTCGTTATTAAGTTTTTATTTATGTAATTTCATTTTTACTCTAATAATCATTTCACTGCATTTGAAACAAAGTATTTGTATAAACTGAAACAATCAGTGCCTACTGATAACAAAATAATATTAGGCAGTTTCAAAAGCGTCATTAACTCACCTCAGCATAAGAGAAATTTACTTTGTTAATTTTGCCATTCATTAGATATCTACGAAAATAATAATTATTCTTTTGAGAAATTAATCGATCCAATAATTAACTAATTTTGATTACTGTACCTAAAGCTAAATCTTGTCTGAAAATAAATAGAAACGAGTGCCACTAGTTGTGAATCGTTTTACTAAAATCAATAAGCAGATAATGACGCGTTGTTGAATAGCCTGCATTGTGGACTGCGTCGATGGTTTAGTGGTGGCTAGCCCTACTACTGAGCATGGGATCCTGGGTTCGACTTCCGGGTCGAGCAAGGTGCTATTGAGTATTTCCGTCTGGAATTCCTCAGTAGCAGCTGAAGTCTGGATTTGTGCCCGGTTAAGATAAAAAATCACCCTGTATGACGAAGGATTAACTCCACTCAATAACAAAGATTATAAGTTACCACTTAAAACATAATAATACTCAGTATTACAACAATAAATAGTTATTAACTCTTACAGAACCCTAATGCGAAATGGATGGACTACCGCTATCTCGAATATCGGCGTCGTCGGCGGAGTAAATACGGTTAATTACTTTTACAAAACATGGCGCAGGATCGCGCCGGGCTGCACGATGGATCTCTACGCGCTGGACAAGTTTAAAAAATATAAAAGTGATTGGAATTGTGAGTATTTTGTTACATTTTATATTTTTTTCAAGATTTTTCATAGATTTACGGTTGAAGTAGTACTTATTTGAAAGTGTTACGTCATCGGTACTTGATTTCATTAGAGTTATACGATGGATCTCTACTTTCTAGTTAGACTCATTTTTTACTTTTCTTATTCTCATTATGGTTATGGTATATACAAAATAATTATGATTGGATGCGGGAAGCACAGAACCGGTCAAAGTGGCGGTGCTTAACCGGTCAAAGTACGATTTTAAGACTTTATTTTTGTATATTTTATATTTTGTGGGTAAGTATTAAAAGTTTGATTGACTGATTACCTCTTCTTGGAAGACAAAAAGGTCAAAGCAGGTTACAAAGTTATATACCGAAAATATTATTTACGGTCCTACCTACAAAAATAACTTGACTCCACATAATTAGTAAACTTCAAGTTACTTGATCATATCCCGTTTCGACTAATCCGGGCCTTAGCATAAAATATCTATTGTTCCCCTGAGCTTAAATACTTAAGTAAAAGATTAAAGTAAACAAGTAGAATCGGCTTCTTTGGAAATAAAACGTGGATTCAGAGTTATGAGCAATCTTAATCAGTGGATTATTTTTAACTGAGCACTTATAAATTCAAATCCTGAAAAATCAGTTTCAAGTTAATTATGCTACCTTAAATCTGAATAATAATTTATTCATCTTTTCATCTTGTTTATTTCATTTATATTATATTTTACCCTAACCACTTCTGTACACCAGTGTACTACTACATATTGTGAGTTGTTGTTTCTTCCACAAATAAAGTGCCAGTTACACGGTTGCCAACCGCGTCCCCGACAGAGGTGACCTTGGTTGCCGACCGGCAAAGTTTTGTCAACGTTTGGTTATAAACCATCATCTACACGGTTGTAAACCACCAAGGTCACCTCTGTCGGGACGCAATTGGCGACCGCGTCGCAGGCGTTTTAATTGAATTCGTACGACTCGCCTCAAGAAAAACTAAAATGTATTAAAATGGTCGATTCGTCCGAATTTGGACGAGTTAATTCGGGCGAGTCACCAATAAGCCCCAAGCGCACAGTTGTAAAAATCGAGTTATACAAATTCATGCTACTCGTACTGCTTAAAACAAATGTCAACACAAACTGGAACCAACCTTACCTTATCCTAAAAACACCTAACCTTTATATTAGTATGCATTAGTAAACTTGTGGGACAATCCCGAAAAATACCCTGGAGATAAACCGGAAAACCGTCAACAATCTCGATCTGTTTATGAAAGTACGGTTCTTTTCAGACCCTGTACAAGTTCGGTACCAAGACCATGTGGGACCAGAAAAAGACAAGCCACGTCGTACAACCTTCCAATCAGCTATGAAGGTGACCCTGACTGTGGGGCAGTGCTTTGGTCTGAACCCGGTTCAGGGCATCCATGAGAACGATGCGTCTAAATTACGGTGAGTATCTCAAATTCTCAATAATGAATTCAATTTAGGATTATTGTAGTAGTCTTTTAATCAGTGTGCCTTGTAAGGCTGTTCAGAACCAAGTCTCTAAATTAATTTTATAAAGAGAAAAGATTTTTTGAATATTTGTATGTTTGTTTGTTACGCTTTCACGCTAATATAGCTGAACAAATTTGGATAAAATTTGGCACATAGGTAGACCATGACCGGAGTTAGGATATACAATACTTTTTATCTCGATATTCCCATGGGATTATAAATATAAGAAAGGTTTGTAAAACTTTACTACAACGTATTAACATTTATGAACAAAGTAATGACAACCCTTTTACTAAAATCAGTGATGCACCTCGAAAAAAATATATAGATTGTACTTTTTTGTTTCCGGAACAAGAAAAAACGTAAAGAAAAGTTTTTTTTTACAGATTTAGATTCATATCCTTTCGCTGTTTATACACGTACATATCTATGATGGGCCAGTTCACCATGGCTTTTGTGCTGTTCCTGAGCCTATTCAAAGAAGCATCGTCTACGGTGGACACTGCCAGTAAGTAGAATGACATAACATACAAGTTGAGTTCCTTAATTTCTAAGTTGAGCTGCACTATTTCTGACAAATACGTGCACTGATTGGACAGGTCCACTCAATCTGTGTGGTTCTTTCTTCTTAAAAAAATCTGTCATTATAACAAGAAATAACTCAAATTACCTATTATTCTAAACATTCGCGCACAATATGGCGGGCCGCACTACACCGCATCGTTTAACAATAATAACTTAAAACCATAATATATTTCAGAATATGTCCCAATAATTTTAGCCCAGTCAATAACAACATCAATCTATTAAAAAAAAAAACTTACATATTTAAGTGCCAGAAATTGCAGTTATTCAAGCACTATGGTAGTAGCACAAGGTTTGCAGGGTTGCAAACTTAGGTATAATACTCTCAGGGGACCTAACAACATATAAAAAAATCGTAGTTACATGCGCGTTTGCGATGTTTTTTTTTGTCAATATTGACTGGGATACTAATTAAAACGCGACATAGAATTTCACGGCGCCAACCCGACTTTCTGAAACGATTTCGATAAAAGTTGGTAATAAGTAAATTCATTATAGTCTTTATGATGGGTGCTGAGAAAGGGGCGGCTGATACTTACTACATGGGCTGGGGCTTAGGATGGCCAAGACTGCAAATCTGCCACTGGTTATACAGCTTTAATCAACAGAAAAAATTACATCATAAAATCAATTTTATTCAAATATTTTGTTATATATGTAAACAGTAAACTACATTGTGAAATGACATAATTATAACTTTTTTAGTACAAAGGTACTGCTTATTTCTTGCAAAGTTTCTTCCATCAGACTTGCGAAAGGAGAAATGAAATAGAAATGTAGACAATAGTGTGTGTGATTATTCAGGTTTTAGCTATTTTTTTACCACTGTTGTGTTTTTTCAGCTGCTTTAATATTCTACAGTTTCGGCATTATAACCACGACATTATTTTGGCGGATTGCAATGAAATGGCCGCAGTTATGCATGGTCATAGCTAAAGTGGAGTCGGTCGATCCTAATACCGACATGAGATTAGGGAGAAAGTTTAATATCTCTTGTTTCGTGGTGCTGTCGTTGGCTTTTTGTAAGTGTGGAAACATTTTTTTCTTAAGTAGTTTGATTAAAAATTTAAAACATGTCATGAACGGTGAATGAATCCAACAAATTCAATAGTATACGATATAACCGTTTCATTTAAAACCGATTTCTAACGTTCATACCCACGAGTGATTTTTTAACGCGGTGATTTCTACCCGACTGCCCCAGAAGGAGGGTAATGTTTTCGCGCACTTGATTTTTAATTTCAACTAACTGCTTTACGCCGCGAATCGAAAATACAACAGTGATTTTTTGACGCGCTGGGATTCACTCTGTTAGTATTTCAATGTTATGCTAATGGTTTTTCAGGACCTGAAAATCCAGAGACCCATAAAAAATTCGTGCGGACCTGGGCTTACTTCGCCGGAATTGAGTTTGAAATTCGAAAAAGCCTCAATGGTTTAAACCTGGGTCTAAAGATAAACGTTTGGAGTACATAATAAAATAAAATCGTCTTTTTTTGGAAATTCGAATTTTTTTTCTTTAATTTTTTCGAAAGGCAGTTTTTTAAATAATTCGGATAATAATAACCCTTACTTTTGATTTTCAGTGGAGCATGGTTTATCAGAGTTGCATGGCCTCTCCCTGGCCTTGGACTGCGAGCCAGACAGTCCCCTCTACGAAAGTTTTATGAAGCATAGTTTTGCATGGCTTTACCTATACTTTCCTTACAACGACTTCGTTGGATTAGTGTCTCACGTAAGTTTCTAGCAAATATGACGACATAACACAGACTATTTAAGGAAAGAATACTCATGTCATGACACAAGTGTAAGTCAGTTTTCACTCACACTAGGCGACGCGACGTCTAAATGAATTCCTAAATAAAACCGCGCTGTTAGATTTTCAACGCTAGCCTCACAGACGTAAGTTGAAACTCCAACAGCGCTTTCGTTTAGGCATCAATTCAGATGTAAAAACCTTAACAATAACAATAATGCCCATTTTCACTAACACTAGCCAGTTAGTGTAAAAACAGTGGTGGAATGCCCTTACTCCCCTCGTCTGAGGCACTATGTGGGGAGAATGGTCAGGTAGCATATTCCTTGCTATAACATCCTCTGCACATCCTGCCGCAGTCACTTGCTATTTATTATCCTTGTTTTGTGTACTACAAACACTAGTTATGAGGTATTTTACTAAAAAATTGAACCATATTGCTGTCCGAACTAAAGTTTATAAATAAAATGGGCATTACGAAACGGTAAAATTCTGAACTGAAGTGTTTTGGGGATTTGAGATCATTCAATTGGCATTTTATTCACGACGTTTTTAATTACTGTAAATCAGTGGTATGTGGCGGCATCTACATTGTCACTTGCGAATCCTGCATCGCGTTAGCAGATTTTACCACTAGTATAATATATTCAACGTCCCGATATCATTCATCGGGCAGTAGCCCACCTGACAGAACACCCGTCTGGTCGGAGCATCCTCCCTTTTCTATGGAGGTTGAGTGAACTTTAAACACTGTTTCATACCTTTATAGGTACAATAATATCAGCCTATTATCGTCCCACTGCAGGACAAAGGCCTCTTCTCATACAGAGAAGGTGTGAAACGGGTTGGCGATTTCAGACTTATATTAACTAAGTCCAGGTTTCCTCACGTTTTTTTTCCTTCATCGATGTTAGTAATGTTCAAGATGAACTAAGAAAGTCACATTGGTACTTGCCCGGATTTGAAACCACCTCGTGCATGAGAGGCGCGGGCTTAACCACTAAATATGAATAGTAGTCGTAGAGTCGACCTCAGATCGGTGGTAACACTTTGACCTTGAGCTGGCCTAGCGTAGTATGGAATTTCATACAGCTTATACCATGGTTAATTGACACAAACGTGACTTTGCGGAAATCCATTATAAAATACTATAGTCGACGTATATTATTTAGTAACCTAATCTGCTTAACTGCTCTTAAAGAGTCATAAAGAATCCTGTAAGAAAACGACACGTGTACCTCTGATTGACTTATTGCGAACCCGTACACGACGTGTTGCCACGCCAAGCGCCGAACGCAGAGAGGGACGCCAAGCGGACACAGAGGGGAATGAGGAAGAGCGGTTCTTTGCGTTCAGAACTTGGCGTGGCAACACGTCGCACTAAATATACGTTGTCTATTTTATCATATACATGGTGTTGTTACCATTGTCGGCCCACTTCAGGTTTTGGAACCTCGTAAAGCATCGGCACCTTGAATCTTAATATTTGTTACTAGCTCCTGCCCGCGGTTTCATTATCATTTTCTAAAATCAAAAGTAGCCTAAGTTACTCCATATAACATCTGCTATCTGCCAGAGAAAATCCCGTGAAAATTAGTCCAAACGTTTCGGAGATTAGCCGAAATAAACAGAAACACAGGCATACAAAAATTTGAAACAAAAGTTTTTTTGTTATAAATGTATCGTATACAACGATATTTTTTGTTTATACTAAACCTCTTAAGGGGTCATTGTACTCATCATTATGAACAACTTTCACTATGGGATCAAAACTAAAATAGCGAAAAAAAATCAGCTGTTCCATACATTTAATAATGTTCGCATATTTCTCGTCAAAATAACGTTGTATACCTTCATTATGCATTAATTAGTGAAAAGCTGTTATTATGAAATTACAAACAGATCCTTTAATTTTATTTATTTGTTTAGATTGTTATACATAAATGTTTTCTTTTCAGTTTTTCAACCTACAATGCACATTCAACTGGAACTTCTCCGACGTGTTCGTCATCTGCATGAGTATGTACTTGACATCAAGGTTTAACCAAGTCAATCAAAGGATTATTGCGGCTAAAGATAAGGTACATGTTTACTATTGAGGCTGTCTCTATAGGGACTCGTGGCAAGGTAATTATAGCCGCACGGGTCGAACGATTAGGTTAGGCTTGTCGAGGCCAGTACGTGGATGGGTGACTGTCTTTACATACCGAGACCGCTTCATTCCTCCGAAAAGCACGTTAAGCGGTTTAGTTCTTTCGTCTTATATTTTTAGTTTGTTACACGTGTCAGTCAGTTACATGGAATAGTACATTACTGTCACGGCCTGCAACAAGGGCATTGATGGATGATCGTTCGCCTCGGCGCACATATGTGAGTCCATCAATGCCTGGTTGCGGCCAAGGCTTGTATAGTACTTTTCTCAAATAATGCGCGGAAATTCAAACTAAGTTAATCTATACATATAATAAAATCGTAGCGAAGTCAAAACTGTACATTGAATATTTTTGAAAAAAAGTAATTGCTACGAGGTCTGGGATCGATTCTAATGCCGAAAATATAGTTTTTAGAATTTTTGTCTGTTTGTCTGTATGTATGTTCCAGCATCACGCAAATACTACTGAACAGATTCTGTTGAAATTTTGCATAGATATTCCCTATAAGTCTGGTCAAATGGTAGGGAATAAACTATCACGCTATTTGCTTAGGGGGATGAGCAATATTACATTATGTTCGTATTTTTTTCCGCAAATTGTAAAAAGATGCGCCAAAAGGTTTGCATAATGTAGATAGTTTAGTTACCGATTTAACTTTTTAAATGATTATCATCACGCTATACCTTTATGGAACTAAGCAGTCAATCATGAAATATATAGGAACGGCTATTTTAACTAACTTTCAAGTAAGCAAATAGCTAAGCGGTTAGACGGTTGCTTTGCAATCCCGAGTTTGTTAGTTCGAATCCCATCTGTTGTTTTTTTTTTTTTGTAATTCTCTTTTTTACATTTTGTAATACGATTTTTATTTTTTATGTGTTTATTTTTATTTTTTATGTTTGTAATAGTTCGTAGAATGTATTAAATTCACTAAAAAAGGAAAACTTCGTAATCTATGGGAAACTGCTACGTCACAAGCACTTTACAGTCACAAAACATTCAAGGTTGTCTTCTGATCATTTTAGTGCCAAAAACTATAAGAATAAAATGATTTTTTACGGATTATAGAATAAACCGAATGTAAAAAAACACAATATTTTAGCGCTTTTTACTTTTTAAAGCATATTGTAAAGTAGTTCAATATGGCAAAATATGCATCTTTTGGTATCAAGGATAATAATTATTAAGCCGAAAAATATTGAAAAAAGCCGAAAAACGTTCGCCTTTTACAGTTTGCTTTAAACCATTTCACGAAGTCCTGTTAGTTATTGCAATTTAAACCTTATGATTAACGTCATAACGGCGACAAGACAGGACTTTTGCGAAATAAATTAACTATACCTGGTGTTTATATAATATATGTATAGTACATAGGTATTAATTCCTTGCTTGGTCTGCTGTGACAGCGTAGCTTAAGATTCTTTATTGAGACGGCCCATGAGAAAAGAGTAGGTACCTACCTGGAAAGACTTCGAGGAGGCCTTGACCAGCACAAAAAAAACTAGCTTAATTTTTGACTTTACACACAGATTTTGACAGCAGATTTGTGCTAGCGATTTTAAAATCTGTGTGTAATCGCCAATATGTTCTGGAATCGCTGCCACACTGCTTTCTGGTGAGAAAACAGCGCGCGCCATTCATGTTTAAGATTCCCATCAATTTAGAGAACAACGAAACGCTGTTTGTGAGGTGTCACGCAACTGCGTGCTTAGGGTTAGCGCTTCATTGTATGGGATGAAAGCATTATGGCAAATAAGACAGCAGTGGAAGCTATAAACAGAACCCTGCAGGAAATCCGCAGGAACCAAGCCATTATGGGTGGTGCCACAGTTCTGTCTGACGAGGTGAATGCTTTGTTGAAAAGGTCAACTCTATGGTCAAGAGTTCTAAGACTGCGCTTGACCATCAACATGCGAGCTCGGCTTGGCGGGAATCCACATGCTCAAGAATTCTCCTATGTTCTTCTAAAAGTTGGTGAAGGCACTATAACAGAGGAGTGTGGTCAGGTGGCCCTACCAGAGACTCTTGGTAGAGTAGAGTAGTTCCCACTTTAGAAGATCCGATTCGTCTGGTGTACGAAGACATCAGTCGAATTCCGTACCAAGAGAATTCTTGGGCGTGTTCCATTTTAACGTCAAAAATGATCAAGCAGCAGCGATAAACCACGGTATTCTCTCGCAAATTGTAGGGAGCGAAGTGATATAAACCTCCATTTATGCTGATGTGGAGGAAGACGATGCCACACATTACCCCGTAGAACTTCTGAATTCGCTCATGACAACTGGACTTCCGCCGCAGAAAATCTTAGTGGGTGGGTTTTAGTCAGTAAGAGTCTGACACGCCCTTTCGCTCCGCCCAGCGCGGGAAAAGTCATTTGATGATTCCCCACGCAAAAGTAAAAAAAAATGCTGAAGGCTGCGGGTGTCGACCTCAGGACGAGCTGCTTCTCGCACGGACACTGTACGTCGCTAGCTCCCGAGTCACCAGTCCTGACTCTCTGTGTATTTTAACTGCTGAGAACAATATTACAAACGTAGTATACACGAAAGTTTTATAAACTGTAGTATATTGTGGTGTCAACTGGTGTCTTATATGACTTCCACGCGTACGAAGTCGCGGGCAGAAGCTAGTTAATTATAAATTCTATTACAATATTCATTTGTTCTTCTTCAATTTAAACAGCTCTGTTTGCAAACCAAATCAAAATCTAAATATAATCTTTGGTATCTGTTACCTCCTTGGTTGCCATGTGTTGAAGTAAAAAGTAGTTCCATTTTTAACACGACAGATATGAGTTTTCATAGTTATTTATTTGGCCGCTAAACACAACAGATATGGATTTTCATACAAACATTGCCGCCCGGACGCTCGCATGTATTCGGCCAGTACAGCAATTTCAATTTATCTCGAAGAAGGTTGTCAAAATAATGCTCGAATTTTCAAGCATTTTTGAGAAAAATCATTTATCATTTATTCACCCCGCAGAACTCACCGTCATCGTTTTGGCGTACAATGCGTGAAGACTACAACAGGTCCGTCCACCTCGTTCGTCAGGTCGACAAGATCATAGGAGGCGTGGTCTTCATATCCTTTGCCAGCAACCTTTTCTTCGTCTGCTCTCAGCTGCTGCATACTCTTGCGTGAGTATTCCCCTTGAACGTCCTTGGATAGTAAACTATCCGAAAAATTATGTCCTCTTCCGTTCGTGGATAATTTTGTGGACCTGCTAAGCGATGAAGCTTTAGTTGGTTTTAAAATATTAGTCGTTGATGCTGGCTACAGACTAACAGCCATATCACACTAGCGATGCCAGCATGCTACCCCCAAAGCGATTGTTTAACGCACTCGCTGCGTGTGCGTAGTCAGCGCGCCACGTGTGCGCGTTTGCGGAACGAGAGTGACGTGAGTGTATAAGAAAGAGCGAGATAAGTTTATAATATTGTAAAAACGTGGAAAATACGTCGCGTGGTCGCTGCTGGCTAGCTTCGCACCCGCGGAGAGCATGTTAGGGGCCGTATCCACGAGCGAGAGAATCGCAAACGTTACTGCTGAGCATGAAGTCCTGGTTTCGATTCCCACGAAGGGCAGAGTGCTATTGGGCTTTTCTCTGAAATTTCTCAGCAGCAGCCCGGAGTCTACTCAAGTTTTTCGTCAACTTTACATCTAATTATGTATCTGATGGTGGCAATAGGATCGCCCCCTAATATGGAACTTAAACATAACTGGCGAAATGTGGGTGTAATATGGGTACATCTCTGCTTAACCCTTTAGGGAAACAAGGCGTGATGTTATGTATATAATAGAAAATTGTTTATTACAGAGGAGGAATAAAAGCAACGCCCAGATGCAGACAAGATTCTAAAACAGATCAGAGGTAACACCATATACCTATTAACGATACAATTGCTTATTTGCCGTCCATTGCTGACTACGTATGATATTGCAGATTTCTCGGCGGTTACGAGCATTCGATCTACTTCGCGTATTCCTTTGCGTTCCTGGTAGTCAGGTCGCTGGCAGTGTCCCTAACTGCGGCTAAGGTTCATGCTGCCAGCTTGGAACCAGCGTATTCCCTGTATGATGTGTCGTCTACTAATTACTGCGTAGAAGTAAGGATCTACTTTATTTTATTATTTATGTACGCACAGTAAAATTGATACAGATACGACTTAGAAGTATTGAGTACAAAAGTATTATTTATTTATTATATACAACGTGAAATTTGAATCACAGTTTTGCTAGAACAAACGTTGTTCAGACCATGGTCTACTACCATTCTATAACAATCAATTTAAAAAAAAACGTCAATGGTATTTAAAAAAAAACACAAAAAAGACTGATTTATTTATTAAAATTTCGGCCCGCATTGGCCGGACATCCTTGTAGTCCACGTGGACTCCTCATAACTCTTTTGAATGCCATATTGCTACCGCGATGAGTCCTTAGATGTTACGGTTAATGTTTGAACACGTTTGAGCAACATAAGACTTATTTGAGAACGCCTAGTTTAGTTTGTTTTAATAACATATTGGATGCTATAGAATGATAGTAGACCATGGTCTGAACAACGTTTGTTCTAGCAAAACTGTGATTCAAATTTCACGTTGTATATTATGTATTTATTTCTTAGGAATTTCTTTTCCAGCAGACCTGCGAAAGGAGAAATGAAAAAGATATGTAGACAATAGTGTGTGAAAACAAGCAGAGATGAAAAAGATTTTGTGACGTCTTAAACTAAATTAATATTAAATATACCTACACATATAATAATGCAAAAAAAATACACAATTATACTTAAATAAATAAATATGCTAAAATATGAAAAAAATAAAAAAATCGCGGAACATACATGGGGTATTTTCGAATACCCCTGGACATGAGGAATCAATTTTTTTTTTCATGACGTGTATTTTTGGTCCACCCTGTATAAGAAGAAAGGATATTTAAGAGGAAAGGTAAATTCTATTGTTTTAAACTCTTTATAAAAAAATGAAGCTTTAGAAATCCAAGGGACTAAAATCACGCAATGTAAATGAAATGATATTGTTTATTCTATAAATAGGAATCGGAATTACTTTTATACGTCATATTTTTTTTTTTATTAAAATTAAGCTAGATGAAGTTGACATTTCCTATCTGACTACTCTGAGAAGAAAGGCGAAAATAAACTCTCACAGTCTCAGTCTCTTTTAAAGTCCAGACATAATCTTGGTCAGGCCGGGGACCATGTACGAGTAGATCCATTAGTATCTGAAATGATCTTTTGAAGAAAGAACCACACAGATTTGAGTGAACCAGTGATTTAAGTCCAGTCAGTGCAAGCATTTGTCAGTAATCGTGGAGCTCAACTCAGAACTTAAGGAGCTCCACAACTCCACGAACAATACTAAAGAAAGGACATTTGGGTAGGCCGCATAAAGTACTCAAAAAGTCTTGACCATCGGCTATACTAGATATTACACTACTTACTTGCAAAACCAATACGTATACGTATACGTATCATAGATTTATAAAATTAGGAAATCATGTATCATTGGTTCAAGCATTTTATACCAGTTTCAAAAAAAGCTTTGTTAATGTATATCATAAAAAAGTAAAGCAAGTTTATTTAGAAGACCTTTCATAATAAATAAAAGTTGTATCGAAGCTAAATACTCCCACGTAACTTCCCAAATCTCTAACTACGGAAAACTTGTTTATTTTTACCAAATTCATTCCACCACAGAAAACTACAGCAAACAAACATGTACTTACGAAACTTTGGCAAACTGGCAAACTATAAAGTAAGAAGATTATACCACGATGTAAGAATTTACCGAAGTATCACCGATTATGTATAATATGAGAAAAAAACTAGGGACCCGCCCCTGCCTCGCAGGGTGGTAGTAGTAGCTTTAGGGTGTACGAATATAGTGACACGTAGTCGTAATATATTAAGATATAGCTCTGCTCCTGTCTTTTGGCTTATTGAAGGAATGACTCCTGTTTTAACCACCTTTTTTCTGTCTCTCCAAATATAATAAATAACAGTGATACTATGAAAGAAAGAATAACATTTATTTGCCAACAGTTCATGAAAATAAAAAAAAATATAACTAATTAATCTTAATTTTATTTCGTACAGTGTACGTACCACAATTATTTCAGAGGTAGGCGAAGTGCAGGGCAGTTCAAGGTTAACGATTGAAGCGTACATGATATAAAATAGAATGACACGTCACTTTTTGTCGTATATTGATCTGCACGCCGAGCAAGACCACTGCTATACTTAGATACAAAGAAAAGACATGTCTTTCAAAATTATAATTTTTTCTTAGCTTTTGACATAGATTTCTTCAATCTGTCATTTTGAAAATGTTTCGTTTCTTCTATTAAATTATATAAAAATAACAAAATGCTTTATTGTATATAAACCTAAATAGGCACTTACGAAAGGTCAGAAGCAGTGTTCCAATTGGTCATTAATTCCTATAAAGAAGAGCCGGCAAGAAACTCCACGGTTATTATTTTAAAAAAAATTGGCTTTTACAATGATTTCAAATACGGTGGTCATGTCAGTCTACAGTTCAGGGACCACGGCGCAAGGCAAGATTTAGTGGACCTTCTGTGCATTTCATATAGTAGTAACGCTGTCAGTAAAGTTAGTTATTATTGCAGGTGGAGAGGTTTCTGGATCAGATACATGGAGACACGGTCGCGCTGACTGGCCTTCAGTTCTTCCATGTCAAGCGAGGATTAGTGCTGACGGTAAGAACATTTTTTATATGACCATTTTATATATGGCTAGCTGTTAACAGGAAACTTTCTGATCGAATTTCGGTAACGTAGGTCAATATTAAAACTGAGACTAGCCTACTACTCAGGAGATAGTTCTGAACAAGTGGGTATTATATATTCACAGGGACACTCTCTCTTCTCACACTCTTAAAATAATAATCAAGCGGGCAAAAATAGTACAGTTATACAAATCATAACCAGTCTATAATTTTCCCACTGCTGGGACAAATATACCTCTCTGTGCAAGGGAGTGGGCCGTAATCCACCATTCGGGCCGAGTGCGGGTTGGTAGATGTCAGTGCAGGTGTGTGGATGCTTTGGACACTCCAACGTAATGGGATAATGTTTTATACCTAAAAACGTGCCAGTGATGTCACTGTTGGCGTAGCCACCTACTGGGCTCGAAAAAAAGAAGAAGGGAAAGAGTCTATGTATGTTAGTTTTTTTTACTGCTGGTTCTTTCAAAACATATTTTGTATGTTCAATAATTAAAGCTATGTGTTAACTGTCAGTAAGTCACGTAACTTAATAAAGTTTGGCACACTTTACTTTTTATATAATCTATTAATAACATGTAGCGATGACTAGGGGTGGGTTATTTCAAAGTTTCTATATTCATAACTTACGTACAACGGTAAGATAAATTTTAGTCAACTTATTGTGTGGTTGACTGAAGAAGAATCAATTCGTTATAAGCAATCTTAAAAAAAAAAGTCTATGTTATTTATGTAATCGTCCGTAAGTTGTTAGGTATTTTGTTTTAACATACAATAGACTTAACTCTCTCACCGCCATGTGGTACGCCGGCCGCCCACAAAGATTATAGTGCAGCAAGCTATTGTTGATTTTTGTATTTGTTTCGGCAGGCCAAGTGGGCGGCCAGCGCCCCACAAATCTCGTGGCAAAACTTTTGCATATTTGTCCGTTTTTAACTGTCAATATTCAATCAGGCAGGCCATCAGTGTAATTAGGTCAGATGGTCGCGCGCCGCCCACGTAGCCTGCTGGTAAAGGATATTCGCGCATTTTTTCTTACGCAACATGTCGGATTCCGAAACCGATCCAGATTATCAACGTTAGCACAAGGTTCATCGCAATCGAATCAATCGTCGAAGATGCATTCGTTGTTACGAAAGGCACCGAACTCAGGGTCCAGGAACAAGACGAAGAAAGTAAGCTCTGCCTGAAATGCCCAACACAACCTAGTGTTTGTACGGAATGCTACGCAGATATTCACATAAAATTATATTTTTTTATTTGATGTATCCACAATTTGATTGTTTTTAAGTAAGCAGAATAATTTTTTTTGAGTCAAATATTAATAAATGTCTTCTTTGGAAACTAGTTTTTGTTAATTCATTTCCAACTGAACGTTCATGGCAATAGCGTCCGATTTTCCTCGTCTTTTTTTTCATAAGTAGGTTTTTGAATACACTATTCGATACAGTTGTTTTTGACTCCATATCGGGCAAGCCAAAGCCAGAAAATCGATATGAATTCGTCGGGGCACAGCGGACCACACGGCGTGCAGATAAAGTTTACAGCGTGTCCTGCCAGCGTGCCACGTGGCGTGCTGCAAACGTTTTCGTAAATTAAGCGTGGCCAGTTGCGAAAGAAATGGGGTGGGCGGCGCGCCGCCCACATGGCCTGCTGCTTTGGAAAACTGTATAATTATATGCGTGGCGGTGAGAGTGTTAAATGTAAATTAATACTTACATATTAAGTAATTTATGCATTATTGAGCTTATTTAAAAACCGCATTGTACAAATTTCATCCATGTCTGATCCCTAATAACTTACACGTTCATAAACGTATACACATAAGCTTTTCTTACCTACTTAACACGTGAGTTATAATTGTAAAGTGTAACACTACACCTCACGTTCGTATAATAATATCCAATGAACTTGTTGAGACGTCTCCGGACTCTTAAGAAAGACTGATGTTATTCCCTACAGGGTGTAAGTTATGTGCGAAACGCTGTGGAAATACAAGAACTTGTACAGTTTACCTACATAGTAAAAATATGGCCATAATCTTTTTTTCATCGAGCACTCTTCTGTGCCTATAGTCCCGGCGTTGACAGCTTGCGTTCCTGACACCAGCAGTAGGACAATTTCTAGTAACTATAAGGATAAAATTCACAAAACACATAATATATTTGTTGTATGAAACTAATAGTTGTCAAGAACGCATACTCTCGATGGCCGTACTTTTAACTAAAGAAAGTTCTGTCATCATATAAAAGAACATTGTAATTCTTCTTTCTTTAGTAGTCATCATCATCTTTGTCTTTCCCTTATGCCAATTTGTTTGGGTTTTTAACCGACCGATTGATTTTGATGATTTTTTTATTGATTCATAAATCATACTTCAGCGGTGGTCTCATATAAATTTTATTACGAGTAACTATGCTTGGGTAGTTTTTGAGTTATCTTCAATAATACGTATTTTTCTCACTTAGCCTATGTGGATGATAATTATGATGTTGTTCCTGTTACTGTTATTTACTTAACTGGTAGTCGTATTCGAATTTGTGTGGGGTAGGTACCACAACTAAAAAATGAAAAATAAAAACTTTTTATAAAAAAAAACAACCGACTTCCAAAAAGAGACACTACAAAGTCAAAAATTACTTTAATTTCGGAAGTCGGTGTCTTTAGTTTTGATTTTCGTTTTTGTCACCAACTTACGAAATTAAAGTTGTTTTTGACTTTGTAGTGTCTTTTCTGGAAGTCGGTTGTTTTTTTTTGCAAACAGTTTTTCCATACCTACTTCTCTATTTAGTCGTCATTTAAGTATTAATCTCCTTTCTAGCCATATCATTTTTCACACAGTATATCGATCGTTTCTTTGGTCTTCCCCTACTCTTATAGCCATCCACATTCATACTCAAAACTTTCCTAATGACATTTTCCTCATTCCTCTGCATCACATGCCCATATCATGACAACCGATTTGCAGACAACTTTGCTAGTCAGTCATAATTATTTTTCTTCCGAGAATTGATAGTACCAACCCTAGTAGGTATTATCAATTGAAGAAAAATAATAATAAATTATCAAGAAAACTGAAAAAGTCTTGCAACTTAATTGCAATAGTGCAAGTTTCCTTTTTTCCTAGAACTTCATTCAAGGTATTCGTATCGAAGCCCTGTAATGTAAATGCAATTAACGTTTAGAAACTGAAGACTTCAGACACGTTCGAACTACAAAGACAGAAAGGCGAAAAAAAATAAAGAGGAGAAAATACAGTAACCTTTAGTGAAGTACAGTGAATAGACGAAAGCACCATTATCGATTAAAAAACTCATTAATAGTGGTCTTACTATCAAAGGATATCTTAAGAAATGAAGCTATTTCTCTCATAACTTGGACGATCTCCGTAAGTTACCGTCTTCAGTTCTCTAAGGGAGTTAGTAATTAAATAATAACATCGGATTTGCGATGCTTCGCTGCGTCTACTCTGAGTCAGCCCTGACTTGGGACGTAGGGCTGTTCTCATTGACTATTTTAGTAGACTGAGGCATTATATGCTGATGTATATAATTATTATTAGGTCATGCAAGTAACTAAGTAGTGGCTTGAGAAACGGAAGAGCTCGTGGCTAAGTAATAACAGCCGGACGGGTCAATCCGTCGGGTAAAGCTACGCTTGCCCGGGTTGGCCAGTGGATGGGTGACCATCTCTACATCTCTCCATGTCACGAGCCGCACGTATTATTAATATTGTCACGGTATCGGAGGATATATTTGGGCAAAACCTGCCGAAATTCATACAAATGGCACAAATAATAATTGAAAGAGGTTTGATAATATAAAAGTTGTCATGTTTTTATTAATAATTATTGTTAAATTACTTAGTACTTATAGAATTCTTATTCTGCTTGCAGGGCATTCTATTTAATTTATTGTAATTTGGTGTATTGACATTGTGACTTATAACATCATCTTGGATAAGTCTGTAAAGGTGTTATAATTGTGATTTCAATAAATAAATAAATAAATAATAATAACAAATACATACCGAGACTCCTCCGTGCTTCGTAAAGCACGTTAAGCCGTTGGTCCCGGCTGTCATAAGTGGATCTTTGACAGTCGTTACGAGTCGTCAGAAACCCGAAAGTCTGACATCAGTCTTACCAAGGGGTATCGTATTACCCAGTTAGTGGGTTGTGGAGGTTAGATAGGCAGTCGCTCCGTGTAAAATATTGGTATTCTGCTGCATCGGGTTACACTGGAAGCCGACCCCAACATAGTTGGGACAAGGCTAGGCAGATTGATTGATATCAAATTATTATTGGTTTAAATTAAAACTCTTATTTTTTACCAATAATGAAGCAAAGACCTCATAGCTTTCCATAGCAGACCCTCCCTTAAGGAAATAACTATCACAGGCAAAAGAAGCTTACGAATCTATTTACCAGTTTGGCATAAACGATTGGTTTTTCTTTATGGGAACCGAGCATTATTCAATTGCATTCTGTTAGCAAATGTTTTGTCATACTCTTGGCATCAACTTCAATCTAATGCTTATTTTGCAATGCTCATAATGTTCTCCTAATCCTTATGGCCTTATCACGAATTATTGGAGGTCGCAGCAACATCATTTAATTTTTTTGTTCATAACTGTTTTAGCTAACTTTATGACCACCTGTTTTACTTCAATCCGCCTTGGGAATGCAAAATCTACATGAAATTTTATCCGTCGTGCTTTCCCAAATCTACAAAACCCAAAAAAAAAACAATCACTACCTTAGAAATGTCAGTAGTACAAAATTAAATGACATCTGAGAACCTTACCCCGCGTCCTAACCAAAAGCTACCGTCGCGCAAATATGTAATTGTCGCATTCATTATGTCACTTTTTCTTCGCGCGTTTCTGATTACCGGACGAATGTTGAAAAAAGCCAAAATCGGCTGCGACCACTTTTGATTACTTCTACTTTGTGACAACACTACTCACTGCGCTTCGCCAAATTCAGGACCCTTGATCTAAACCTCCCAACATAAACACAATTCACTTTAACATCGTGCGGTTTTAGTATTATGAGAATCCTTTGTCTTGATGCCGGCGCAGGAAGAGCGGGGTTATAATAATTATGATAGCTCCTAACTTAAAATTTGATGGCTGTTAATCTTATAATTACTTGCTTGAAATCTTAATTTGATTTTGCGTCTACGAGCACGTCGTAATGAACTATTTTTAATGTTCTGCAAAGTTCAGCGGTGCATGCGGGCACAGGCCCCTTTCTGTGAGACTAGTGGGCCGTAATCCACCACGCCGGCCAGTGCGGGTTGGTGGATATCGTATTATGTGTTCGAATTTTTGGTTCTAGGACATGCCGCTTTCCTTTACCATTTTAAGAGTGATTTGTATTAGTATTAAACTATTACTAATATTCGGCTTTCTCTTGTTTCAGATTGCAGGAACTATAATCACCTATGAGCTTGTGCTGATGCAGTTCACAGGAGTAACGCCGACTTCGACGGAGTCTGAATAAGTTTATATCTATTTAGGATTAAAAACAGCTTTCTGAAAAAGCAGAAAGCAAGGAAGCTTAATTATTTAATTGCCTATCAATTAATAGTGGAGGGATGGAACTTGGCAGGTTATACAGGTGGATGTTTGAGACGGGACGGTAAGGACACCTGGGCCACCTGGTTACCTTGATCGTTGTAAGCTCCAAGAAAACGTTCTCAGGAAATTGCCCTTAAGTTTTTGAGTAATTGGTAAAGGTCTCTGCACACAGCGGGAGTGGCGTGGCGGGACGGGACGGTGACGCGACGCTGAGCAGTTGTAATATACTAGATATTACGGACGACTCCACACAGAGCCGTCCCGCTCGACGCGACGGTTACCGTCGCGCCACGCCGCCGCCGCGCCGAGCGAGGTTACATTCAGAATTGAGAGATTGTTTTAAAGCTTAAAACTTTAACTTATTACTGTAACTAGTAACTTATAAGTTACTTTAACTAACTTAGTTACTTTTAACTTATAACTGTTAACTTTATTTTCATTCTCTCTGAATTCGCGGCGGGACGGGACGAGATCGCGCCCGCAGAGTGACCGATATCGCCGCGCCAGCTCAGCGTCGCCGCCCCCCACACCACGCCCGCTATGTGCAGTACCTTCAGTGCATTCATACATTTAGAAAAAATTGGATTTCAGCTTCAAATACCAATGTGATGCATGCAATCGATGCATTATCGGGTAGAGATTAAAAGATTCTTCTAGACCAACTGAGGTCAGAGTAGGTTATAGAAAACACAAAGATCGCAAAAAACCTTTCGCCCTTACTGCCCCATCTCAAAAATCTACCTCGTATATATTTTGGTAAATGTAGTTATCCTATTTAAAATGTTGTACCTATCCATAATAGGATATTTTGATGGAGTTCCAAAAGATTTATAATTAAAATGTGTTTATTTCATAATATGAAATAAACACATTTTAATTAAATTATAATTATTAAATGAAAAATTTAAAAATTATATTATAATTATTAAATGCTTAGTTTTCGTAATATTATATGTGTTTCATTTCAATTCCGAAGTAATAAAAGGGAGGTGATCTATTTTCTAAAATAATTATTTTAAAATTATAAAAGAAATACTTGAGACCCTCACACTAAAGGGCTTACTTACTGTGAGGGTCTCAAGTATTTTCATTTGATATGTTGCATGGTACCTACAGACAGTGTGCAAAACTTTTTTTTTTCTTATTTTTCTCCCAGAAGACAAATTACCTCCGTATCCGAAATTCATTTATTTACGTAACAAATTCGTGTTTTGGTGTCTTTGATCGTCATCATCATCATCAGCCTATTAATGTTCCCACTGCTGGGACACAGGCCTCCTCTATGTGAGAGGGAGTGGGCCGTAATCTACCACGCGGGCCCAGTGCGGGTTGGTAGATGTCACATGTCTTCGAATTTTTTGGTTCTAAGACATGCCGGTTTCCTCACGATGTTTTCCTTCACCGTTTTGAGAGCATAGGTGATGAAATTATTTACACAAAGTAAAGCGCCTGCTTGGGTTCGAACGCACGACCTAAAACTTGTAAGTCGGGGCAGTTACCACTGGGCCACCGCTGCTCTCCCGGTCTCTCCTGTTTTGGTGTCTTTGATACGTTCAACTTTATCGGTTCATTATATTCGGAGTAAAATGGCTGTGACGGACGGACAGACAAGCAGACACACTAGTGATCCTATAGGGCTTCCGCTTTTTCATTCGGACATACGGAACCCTAAAACTAAATTTGCAATTTTGTTCAACCAATCACAAATTCATCAAAGTTTGTTTTTTTTTAATTTTGTCCCACTTTATTTGTAAACTGGCTGTGGCAACAATAAATAATATTTTATTCTAATCTTTAGACTGAAAACAATATTAAATTTGAGAGCAGATTTTCAGATTATAAACTTGATCAGGCTATGAGAAGCCGGGGGTTTATAACGGCACGTATACATTGGACTCAAATGATTCGTAATGTATTACCATCATTAATGCTTCTCTTGCGACGAGAGAACATAAATCAGTTTAGTTACAACCAGGTTATGATTCGCAGTTCCTCATGCGCTAAAATCATGAGTTTGCAGTTCAATTTTCTGTTCAGGTAAAGGGGTACTTATTTCTATTAGGTCTTGTATCATCACAGGCGTCATCATTATTATCAGCCCACACTAGTCCACTGCTGGACCATAGGCCTCTCAGTAACGCCCGCTACTCAGCCATTCAGCTTTGATTCTCAGCAACTCTCACCCAGCTGCTACCAGCAACCCTGCGAAGATCGGCGCTCCACGTAGCCTGATGAGGGCGTCCTACCCTACGTTTGCCGATTCACGGCCTCCACTCAAGAACAGCACCCTAATTACGTAATACACGATCAATCAGAATTTCTATCGTTTTGAAACAGATTGCTAACCCATTGCTTCATAAGTTCGAAAAAAAATCTGCTCAACAACGTAAATAACGCAATGAATATTGTTGAACTATCAAAATGAAACAGATTAGTCGGAATCGTTTACGAAAATGTGTTGCGTAATTAGGTAGCTGGTTTACCCCAATGGTCATCGGTTCTACGTCTAATATGGCTGGCTCTAATTTTGCCACTCCAGCTTGGTTCGGTCTCAGTACAAGAGACCATGATCAAGTTCTACCAGTGCTTGAAAAATCCTTCACATTGAATTTCATGGTCACAAAATGGGTACTATTGTAAAGACAGCATGTTCTCATAATATGTTTTATATAGTACCTCATTTCATTTATTCAACAGTTGGCCAAAGGAAAGAGGAAAGATATTCTTTTGGTAAAACGCAAGCAATATTTCCAGCCCTTTGAAGGTTATTAGGACTAATCTCATCTATCGAAGCCACATAATGGGAAAATGGTTTACCTACGAGTACTTTGATATCCATAATATTGGATTTACTGGGCCGGATTTTGAAAATTTCTAATAGGATTATATTTGGGTTTCTAAATAGAGATCTAGATTAGCTATAACTGCATACAAAATCTCACTCGATCAATTTGAAATTCTAAATTAAATGTTTCTTTATATTTTTTTTTACAAATCTTATATATTTAATTATATATACGTAAAGAAAAAATAATTGTATGGGAAAATATTAACTTATTATTTTAAGAAATTATGCATTTATTGCATATTCGTTTACTCTGCATTTATTAGTTTAAATGTCTGAGGCAGACGAACGAATGCTTGAATTGCTTGCACCCCAAATGACCAAACCCGTGTAACAATACACAGCTCAACCCCAACTCTCTGAACATCACCTTTAGAAATATTTAAAATAATTATTACATACATCAAAAGGACTCTTTACACCTTTTCTATGGAGTACGTCCCTGTAGAGTATTTGGGGTAATACACTATGAATCCAACAGGTCCACAGAGTGAACAAAGGAATTGAGGGAGCTTCTTATTGCGTCTTATCCCGCACAATTATTATTATTATAAGAATATTGAATGTATAGATAATACCATTATTATCTGAGAGTAAATACTGGTGATTTGCAATAAGTGTCTACTCTGAAATGACGCGCTCTACTACTGCATTTTACGCACAGGGCGCATTATCGTGTATAAATGATGAGTAATATCCCCCTTACCAATGAACTATCCTATAGTTCGAACAAAATATCTAATGATCCGAATATCTTCATTTATTTGCACAATTCTTAGAGAGAACCTCTTTGTCTACTTTATAGGGTAATGTTTTTCTAGGATTTCCATAGTAGATCTCATTCCAGGAAGTTATCTGACATAGGTATTGATAGTTCGTCAGTCTAGACTAGACTTTAAAGGAGCCAAAAAATCTACGCTTTTTTATGTTAACACTATCTCCGGCCCGCAACTTTGTTCGCGTGGAAGTCATATGATACACAATAATAATATACTAAAAACAACATTTAACATTAACATTTTTCAACATTCTATAAAACTCCCTCGGCCCCAGATCCACCGCGTCTATTACCTACCTTTCGTTTTCATTTAGCGGTCTTTCGACATCTAAGTATCGTAGCATGATGTTACCTTACTCAAAAAATGAGCTATCAAAAGCAAAAATATTTTTTTAAATACGACGGGTACTTCCAGAGATTAGCGCGTTCACACAAACAAACTCTTCAGCTTTATTCGCCAGTATTCCACAAAGGAGTAAGAAGGAAGAGGGACAGCGACATTTTTCCTGCTATATTAACGAATTAAAATAAAAACAATTTACAACAGAACGGTCGAAATTCTGCCAATAATGATTTTCACAACGATGATTATACAAAAGAAAATAACAAAGTTAAAACTTTAGTAGGCAATAAATACCCTTAACTGTGCGCAAATTGGTAATTTGTGTTTGTAACACGTACGTTACTTTTGAATAGCATCGTGGATGATGGGCGTTAGCTTGCAACAAAAATGTCTCACAGTCAAAGTTATTAAATATAAATACTGAAATTCAGCTACATCCGGTTAGACTGAAAGCCAACCCCAACATAGTTTGAAAAAGGCTAGGCAGATTGAGTCAAAGGTAACAAAAACTACTGAAAACCGATTTTGTGAAGACAAAACAGTTCTGTCCACTGAAAACTAATCTGCTTTGCGTCTATTGTACGCCCTGTCTTACCCACTATACGTTTACAAGCACTTATACCAATAATGACGCGTAAACGCCATCTCAAGGAGTACGCCGGAGACGTGACGAGAGTACGAAACACCGGAGAAATCCCGAAAGGATTACATATCATGTGAAGAAAATATTGAAAGAGCCGATATTTCCACCGTATTACGTGCTGGGGGTCTTAATAATGAAGATCAGTCAAGGT
This sequence comes from Conistra vaccinii, assembly GCA_948150665.1. Taxonomy (NCBI): domain Eukaryota; kingdom Metazoa; phylum Arthropoda; class Insecta; order Lepidoptera; family Noctuidae; genus Conistra; species Conistra vaccinii. The sequence goes on along the minus strand of OX411317.1, from coordinate 7,675,754 downwards.
GTAGTAACGAAGGATTTTGCAATGTCAGAAATGTTTTATTGTACATTGTACATACAGTCAAGGGCAGATCTAGGCTTTATTTCTGTGAGGGGCACATGGGCCAGATAGTTCAAACTCAGACTCAAAGAACTTATGTCAATTAAACTATTTACAACCACGTTTGAATTGTCAAGAAGTCGGTCAGTCAGAAATATGAAGCAGGTTAAGTATTTTGACATCCAAAAGTGCCTTTCATGTGCGTATGTGTGTAATATATGATTTGACTTTGAGTTTAGTACGGCACTATGTTATCTTTAGTAGCATTAATTCTTTTTCAAAGACATAAGTACCTAAAAGAATAAGTAAGACGCAAAGATTGTCAGAAAAGACGTTTCATTTCATCGATCACTAATAAAGAACTAGATACACAATCCCAAACAAAAGTTCTCTTAAAACTGGCACCAAATTGTGTTTAAGTAATAATAGTTGAAATAAATATAAATTAATGTAAATTCAACCTTAAACGAAATGCTTGACGTTTATTTCAGAAAGATATGTTTAAAAAGCAATAAATTTTTACGACCGATACTATGTCGCGTGTTTACCGTCAGAGCGTTCGAATGCTACTAAATCAAAAGAGCGCCCAAATGTTCAAGTGGGTGCTCATTCGGTGAGGACATTTTTTGCCGCTGATTGTGTATCTAGTTTTTTATTAGTGATCGATGTTTCATTTACATTCTTTGTGTCGATGTTGATTTGCAACTTGTTGTGGTATGCACAAATTGTATGATTTGTGTACTTATGCACACAAATAGAAACGAATGTTATTAAAGCGATACAAAACTGGCTTTGGGGCGCGTGCCGCTGTGTTAGGGCCCATGGATCCGTCCTTGCACACGCAGTTGCAGTGTTCTAGTGATCGGTAAACGTAGGCTAAGGTCAGGCTAGGTGGAGTGACACAATCAGGCTGGCTGCGTTAGCCGAGAATCGAGTTTAACGGTGTACGGTTGGCGAGGCCTATGTGTAGCAGTTTGCAGCGATGTTCGGTTATGTTGCCATAGACGAATATTGAAGAAAATAAAGAAAGAAAGAAAGAAAAATATTTTATTTGGGACACGCACAGGAAATACAAACAGTTATAAAAAACTAAAAAGGAGCATCTAAAACTAACAATAAACAGCTTCTAATGTACTACTTACGTTCGAGAATATTATTTTATTTTGTTTTTACCTGACTCTGTTGGGTAACCTGTCTATCCATCCCATCCATGATATTTCCAAGGGATTATTAGAAGTTAATTTTTCGCGGGCGAGGTTACAAGCAAAGCCTTGTACGCAATAACGTTTGAAGCCTAAACAGTTCTCACGATTCAAATAGCAGAAAACATATAAAATAGCGGCTATTTTGTGGGTTCATTTATAAGAGACTTGGAAGAGATAGGTTTATAGACGACTGAAAGACGAAAGGAAAATATAATAACTGTTTTTCCGACTTAAAAAAAACGTATCAGTTTGATTCTTTACTTCTACAACGTGTTCCTTTTGATGTCCCATCTATAACTCTAAGGTTATAAGCTATAAATAAAAATAATACAAAAAGCCGTAGAACAAGTGTTCCATTATTACATAGTTTTGAAGATAACAATTCTAGACTCATAATTAAAGCTAAGAAAATGCGACGTTGTGTTTTTTTTTTTAATGGACTGAACCGGTCAGTCTAGATCGTTGCTGCAAGGCGGCGAAAATTCCCAATACCCTAAATCTAGATCGCGGCCTTGAGGCCGCAGTCAGGCTCATGCGGATTACAGCGTTATTTTTATATTAAATACGGTCTGAAATGGTCTGTGGTTGGTTTTATTCTATGGATTTGGTAATATACTTGTCAAATAAATCGACCAAAACGTCAAAATATGCAGAAACAATTCTAGAAAAAAGTAAAAGTTGAACATTTTGGCACGGCAAAATGGCGTTCGCGCATGCGTTCAGCGCGCTGCACTCCGCGTTCTATTTATTTGTTTTCTATTGTTTTTTAAGTGTAAATCGACGGGAAATGGTGTTATTTCAATAATTAAGTAGTGTCGTCATCGTATATAGATAAAATTTGCACAAAATAACATCGTAATTACCTATTACGGACCCATCAAAAAATGTAAACAAACTCGGTAGTGAAAAAATGTGTTGATGTGAAATTTTGAGTTTTGTGTGTGTTTTGTGCATGTAATCGCTGGTAAGTCATTTATTTTATATTATTTAATAGTTAGTCCATAATAAAAATGCCATTTTTCAGAAAAAAATAAGAGTTCAATATTTTTTATCAACTAAGTAATGTTACGTAATGATACGGATACCTATTATTGAACTTTTTTAATTATTGGTGTTTTTATTTATTGTGTTTGTTCAAAAATAATGGTTTTGACCGATAGTATATGTATTCATAATGTATCCTGCGAAATTTCATGTGAATCGAACCAGTAGTTTTATTATAAACTAGCTGTGCCCGCGACTTCGTTCGCGTGGATGTCGAGAACAAAACAACGTCGTTTAGATAAGAGTATATCACCTTTTTGATGATTTAGATAAGAGTCCTGACTTTGGTGTAGTTGATTACGTTAATGCTTCTCTATATACTATGTTTTGCGTACATGTCCACAATAAATTGGCCGAAAAAACCACGAAATCGTTGCAAATATACGAAACTGTTTTGCCTTATTTGTAAAAGGTAGGAATAGTATTGTTGAGCAGATATTTTTTTTTGATAATTAGTGACTCTCGTTCACTTGGTACAGCCCAAAATTGTACCCATCTTCACCATGACAATAAATTAGTGGATATTGCAGGGCGTCGTAAGCTCGGTGGGTTTCCAAAATGCGTTGAAGGCGATCGTCGCGTGTACGCAACACGATATCACGTCTCTCACACTCCTGGTCGACTAAAACAACTACAACTTCATCTGCGACGGGTGCATTGTGTCTTCCACGGTGTTCACCCACAGGACGTCTATCGGCACTTATAACAATTTTGAAATCATTGCTGCCTTGTGGAATTGACTCCAATGCAGCTTTGAATTCACGAACGTACTGGTTAACGTGATGCAGCAATTCTTGAAGTTGACCCAAAAGCTCAGCATTGAGCTGGGGAAAATTGTGATTTCTAACATTGAGCTGTTGCGTGTAATCGGATACAAAATAAATTTGGAGAAATTTGGGTTCATTTTCTGGCAGCAAAGATCCAATAAGGTGATAAACTTGACCTTGTACTTTGAAGGTTGGCATGAACGGTCCTTCCGTTATTTGTTTTGCCCCAAAGGAAGTCATTTGGAAAGCACTGTTATATAAACGAATATTATCCAAAAAATGTTTCAACTGGGGATGATCGCCATTCAGGAGACTTTTAAGTAAGTGTGGTGGATCTTGTAAATTTGGAAGAACAATTTTTCCATTTGAGCAGCACATTCCGTCTGTCTCTTTCCTCCATTTCAAAGCATGACAAAAATTACAAATTTCTCTCATGTCACCCACGGAAGTAAAGCCAGCATAATTAATTCTAGACGAATATGTGAACCCTGATTTTTCCCTATTGTCCCAAGGTAATAAAATATTTGCATCGTCATTTTCCATGGACTCATCAGCTCCGCTATTTGTTTCTTTATTCATATGGTATCGAGCTCGTTCTATTTCTAGGCGAGATTGACGTTGTTCTGCTGTTTTTGCTCGTCTTAGTTCATCTATTCTTTCCCTTTCAGATGCAAGATAACTTTCATTGTTTCTTTGTACACCTACATAGTTATGTCTAGCTATTTGTAATCGTTCTCCTCTTTGGGAGAGAGATTCAGACTCGCGCGAGAGAGCGTGTCGCTCTCGGTCAGATTACAAACGTGCTTGGCGTTCCTCGATACTCTCTTGAGAACGCAAAGTCGCGGTCCGAGTTCTTTGCGAACTTAAGCGCGACTCCCTTTCTGTGAATGTCTCTGACTCACGTGAAAGAGAGTGGCGCTCCCGATCAGCAGACAGCCGGACTTCGCGTTCCTGGATACTCTCTTGAGACCGCAAAGTCGCGGTCCGTGTTCTTTGTGAACTTAAACCTTTCGGTGAACGTTTCCGATTCACGTGAAATAGCGATGTGCTCTCGGTTAGCAGATAACCGTGCTTCACGATCTTCTTCCGATTCCTGAGACCTACAAAGTCTCATCCTTTTCGCATTCCGGCTACGCAGCGAAAGGTTAGTTTTTTTTCTTTGAGGCATTTTCAAGGAAAATTAAAGCAATAAACAAAACCAACAACACTTATGACTGAATAGCCTACAAACTTAAAAGAACGGTGCGTCGAACAGTCTAGTGTGACAACGTATCGTCTGTTCGTGGTCGTGACTCAACGAATTGGCAACACTAACTTACTGTATAATGATTGGCACTATTGGATTCAAACTACGAAGTAAATAAAATACAATCTTTGCTTCGTACTTCAAACCAATGACCAAAGTTGACCAAACGAAACCAATAAGATAAGCCATTACTTTTTTTCGACCAATTTAGAAAATCGATAAACCAAGCAAGTTGCTTGGTTTATCGATTTTCGTAAAAGTTCTTTGGTTGCTTGAAGCAACCAAAGAACTTTTAAGACACCTATCGAAATTCGAAACCCAATTTGCCTAGTAAACACGGTGGACGTCATTCTCGCGCGGAAAATCTTAACACTGCGATTCTGAAAAAACCTTTTTTGCAAAAAATTAAACCGACGAAAAAAAACTGAAAAGCGAAAAATAAAAACTTTTTTGCAAAAAAAGCGAAAAATAAAAAATAACTATGTATTTAGTGACAAATTAATGACCTTCAAATAACAAATTTTGAGACGGCGCCTAAAACACATTCAACAAAGATCGATCAAGCTAACATTTTACGCTTTGTAATTATAATATGTTTGTTTGGTGCCGCCTCAAAATTAGTTATTTGAAGGTCATCAATTTGTCACTAAATACATAGTTATTTATTATTTTTCGCTTTTTTTGCAAAAAAGTTTTTATTTTTCGCTTTTCAGTTTTTTTTCGTCGGTTTAATTTTTTGCAAAAAGTTTTTTATTTTTAGCTTTTGAGTTACCATTAACCGCCTGGCCACGGGACATTCGCTACAGCGAAAATTCGCGCGGTGCGAACGGCGAAGCGTCTTGAGATGCGACTAAAACAAATGTATAGAATTTCGCTCCGCAAGACGCACCGCCGCCGCGCCGTTCGCGCCGCCCGTTCCGTGGCCAGGCGGTTTTAATGTTTGCCTCAACCTCTGACCGTCGATGACAGTCATACCCCAGCTAGGTGTAAAGTTCTCATCAGGGGGAATGAAATAAGCCCAAACACGATGTAGCTGCTGTAAACTGGTGAGGAGCTCTCGCGACTGTCTTCTGACTCCATCATCAGATCAACTCTAGGTCTTTATTGTGTAATTGTGTCATCAGAACTACATATGTGTGCGAAATTACAATAGAATCGGTTCACAGTTGAAAATTCAGTACGTGAAACATCAATCAACCACAATTTTTTTCTATTTTTTTACACTTAGGGGTGGGTTTCAATTTTTATTTTTTTATGGGACCAACTTCGAAGTATACCCTTCCCAATAAAAAAAGAATCGTTCAAATCGGACCACTCAGTAAAAAGTTATGCGTGGTAATACATAAAAAAAAAAAAAAAAAAATTAAAATACGTGTCGAATTGAGAACCTCCTCCTTTTTTTTCGTCGGTTAAAAATGACGTCATTTGCACAACGCCATCTATCGGATTTGGAATTCAACTACCAACATTAGTTCTATTTTTAGTCTTAAGATGTCGTTGCAAGTACTATACTGAATTGCGTAACGTAATATTTTACTTCTTGAACTCACTAAATTAATCATATCTTTTGATAGAGTGAACCGATTTCGATGAAACAAAAACTAAGTTAAACCTCAAGTTGCGTATAATTTTTGTATATAAACATTGTCAGCATTGAATTCGTAGATTTTACGTGATGTGCGCACAAACAAACAGACAAACAGACAAACAGACAAAAATTTCAAAAATGATGGAAATGGGTTCTGTTACTTATCTTTTCACACGCTGGCTATTTTTTGTTTCAATTTCTTCAATGTACAAAAATGACTTTTCTACAGATTTATTATATGTATAGATAATCAAAACGAATTTCTTATAAGAATCTGATAAGAATGTTTATTTATTCCAACTAGCGTTCGCTTACAAAGATTCTAAGTATTATAAAAAATCCTTTGTCTAATCAGGAACCAAAAACCATTAACGATAAGACTATTTACGTAACAAAACGCTCTCAGTTTTTGTTTATATTAGCGAGCTCTTATCTCTGACGCGCCGCGGGCGTGCCGCGCGGCTTGAGGGGTTGTTCCGAAATCGCGCCGCGCGGCTTAACCGGTGAAATAAATATTTATTATTTTTTATATTTCACGTAAGGGTTTTAGCATGAAAAATAGTGACTTTGTTGAATTATATCGTATGAAAAATGAAAAAAATAAGTAGAAGAATGTTTTTATTAACAACTAGCTTCTGCCCGCGACTTCGTACGCGTGGAAGTCATAAGACACCAGTTGACACCACAATATACTACAGTTTATAAAACTTTCGTGTATACTACGTTTGTGATATTGTTCTCAGCAGTTAAAATACACAGATAGTCAGGACTGGTGACTCGGGAGCTAGCGACGTACAGTGTCCGTGCGAGAAGCAGCTCGTCCTGAGGTCGACACCCGCGGCCTTCAGCATTTTTTTTTTTCTTTTGCTTGGAATCATTAAATGAATTTTCCCGCGCTGGGCGGAGCAAAAGGGCGTGTCTGACTCTTACTGACTAAAACCCACCCGTGTTACTTCCCTTGCCTGTGCCAGGGGCCACGGTTTCCCCTTAGCAACCCCAGCAGGCACCGGCCCTAGCGGACCCTTTCAGTTTTGCTGACATCTCTTTGAGGCGCACGTAGAACACGACGCGCCGTCGACCCGGGCCTGATTCTTATCGGACGGCGAGCTACCCATTGCTCTCCGTCCGCAGGCCCGCGCCTACGGTGGCTGGAAATCGGCTACCAATTCCCGACGCCCGGGGCGTCTCCTACGGCGGCGGCTTGGGGCGTAAGGGCGCGACTTTTGTCTGTCCCTCGCGCGCCCCGCCTCCTCCTTCACGAGCATTACTGCTTCGCAGAAGGAGGTGACGGCTTGCCTTGCCCTCTCGCTCCGCACCATGGCCTTTTGGCGGAGTTAAGTTCCGAAGGAGCGTAATCGGGACACCGACCTGCAGCTGGATTTTCTGCGCCGGAAGTCCAGTTGCCATGAGCGAATTCAGAAATTCTACGGGGTAATGTGTGGCATCGTTTTCCTCCACATCAGCATAAATGGAGGTTTATTCGCTTCGCTCCCTACAATTTGCGAGAGAATACCGTGGTTGATCGCTGCTGCTTGATCATTTTTGACGTTAAAATGGAACACGCCCAAGAATTCTCTTGGTACGGAATTCGACTGATGTCTTCGTACACCAGACGAATCGGATCTTCTAAAGTGGGAACTACTTTACTCTACCAAGAGTCTCTGGTAGCCACCTGACCACACTCCTCTGTTATAGTGCCTTCACCAACTTTTAGAAGAACATAGGAGAATTCTTGAGCATGTGGATTCCCGCCAAGCCGAGCTCGCATGTTGATGGTCAAGCGCAGTCTTAGAACTCTTGACCATAGAGTTGACCTTTTCAACAAAGCATTCACCTCGTCAGACAGAACTGTGGCACCACCCATAATGGCTTGGTTCCTGCGGATTTCCTGCAGGGTTCTGCTTATAGCTTCCACTGCTGTCTTATTTGCCATAATGCTTTCATCCCATACGATGAAGCGCTAACCCTAAGCACGCATCCCTTGTTACTGTTGCGTGACACCTCACAAACAGCGTTTCGTTGTTCTTTAAATTGATGGGAATCTTAAACATGAATGGCGCGCGCTGTTTTCTCACCAGAAAGCAGTGTGGCAGCGATTCCAGAACATATTGGCGATTACACACAGATTTTAAAATCGCTAGCACAAATCTGCTGTCAAAATCTGTGTGTAAAGTCAAAAATTAAGCTAGTTTTTTTTTGTGCTGGTCAAGGCCTCCTTGAAGTCTTTCCAGGTAGGTACCTACTCTTTTCACATGGGCCGTCTCAATAAAGAATCTTAAGCTACGCTGTCACAGCAGACCAAGCAAGGAATTAATACCTATGTACTATACATATACAACACCAGGTATAGTTAATTTATTTCGCAAAAGTCCTGTCTTGTCGCCGTTATGACGTTAATCATAAGGTTTAAATTGCAATAACTAACAGGACTTCGAGAAATGGTTTAAGCAAACTGTAAAAGGCGAACGTTTTTCGGCTTTTTTCAATATTTTTCGGCTTAATGTTATCCTTGATACCAAAAGAAAGATGCATATTTTGTCATATTGAACTACTTTACAATATGCTTTTAAAAGTAAAAAGCGCTTAAATGTTTTTTTACATTCGGTTTATTCTATAATCCGTAAATAGTCATTTTATTCTTATAGTTTTTGGCACTCAGAAGACAACCTTGTTTGTGACTGTAAAGTGCTTGTGACGTAGCAGTTTCCCATAGATTACGAAGTTTTCCTTTTTTAGTGAATTTAATGCATTCTACGAACTATTACAAACATAAAAAAATAAAAAAAACACATAAAAAATAAAAATCGTATTTCAAAATGTAAAAAAGAGAATAACAAAAAAAAAAAAAAACAATAGATGGGATTCGAACTAACAAACTCGGGATTGCAGAGCAACCGTCTAACCGCTTAGCTATTTGCTTACTTGAAAGTTAGTTAAAATAGCCGTTCCTATATATTTCATGATTGACTGCTTAGTTCCATAAAGGTATAGCGTGATGATAATCATTTAAAAAGTTAAATCGGTAACTAAACTATTTACAATATGCAAACCTTTTGGCGCATTTTTTTACAATTTGCGGAAAAAAATACGAACATAATGTAATATTGCTCATCCCCCTAAGTAAATAGCGTGATAGTTTATACCCTACCATTTGACCAGACTTATAGGGAATATCTATGCTGAATTTCAACAGAATCTGTCCAGTAGTATTTGCGTGATGCTGGAACATACATACAGACAAACAGACAAACAGACAAAAATTCTAAAAACTATATTTTCGGCATTAGAATCGATCCCAGACCTCGTAGCAATTACTTTTTTTCAAAAATATTCAATGTACAGTTTTGACTTCGCTACGATTTTATTATATGTATAGATAGTTCTAATTCAGTCAAACTCAAACTCAAAGCATTTATTTTAATTAAACTATTTACAGGCACTTTTGAATTGTCAAAGAGTCGGTTAGTTAGAAAGTTGAAGCTAGTCAGTAAAATTTTAAGCCTTTTATTTCAAAGTGCTTCAAATATTTTCACCTGAAACTCTGTTACTGAGAATTCCATAGTGACGAGAATCGGATACTTTTTGTTTTGAAATCACAATGCCCGCATTTGATTGTTCGCTGTTCATACACTACGTGGAAGCCATTGCAGTGAACTGTTTTTGATTAAACCTTTGGTACCTATATTGGAGTTTCCGGGGGAAATGGTGATGAAAATTGTCCAAAATCTGACTGATCTTTATTGGATAGTCGTAGTTCGGTGGTGTTATAGATCTATGTTCCTTGTTGATTGCAATTTAACACTAAACGAGACAATGAAAGTGTATTTAAGTATTTTGTACACACCTTTAAGCCGCGAACACACTAGGGAACAAAATGTCCCACAACATGACGCGCAACGGTTAATCTACGTGATGCTGGAATATACGTGGTTGCCGTGTCCTTTTGTGCCGTAAAATATCTTGAGACGCATTTACGTGACGTGGAACGTGTTGCTAGCCCGCTTCGAGAGCGAGTGCACGCGTTGCACGTCAGTGCCGTGCTATTTCTCGTCATAATAAGAAATATTCATTCGTTTTTAGGGTTCCGTACCTCAAAAGGCAAAAACGGAACCCTTATAGGATCACTCGTGTGTCTGTCTGTCTGTCCGTCTGTCACAGCCAATTTGCTCCGAATCTAATAGGCCGATTAACTTGAAATTTGATAGACATATGTATTCCACGTCTGTAACCCAAACACGGATGTGAAACGAAAATAAATGATTTTTGAATATAGGGGTCACTTTTGGGGGGCAAAGAAGAAAATATTAAAAAAAAGTTTTGCTAATTGTACCGTGTGACATATCAAATGAAAGGAATTGTTACAAGAATCTCAAATATTATTTTAAAATAATTTTTAAACAAATATTTTTTGAGATATTTACGAAAATAGATGAAAATTGACCATTCCCCCCCCCTTATCTCCGAAACTACTGAGCCTAAAATTATGAAAAAAATTCAGAGAATGGTTCCTTACTCATAGATTATAGGAAAACTTATAAGAAGTCTATGATCTTAAAATAACATGGTAAATCTATCAATATTGTGCTTACAAACTTACATTTGCGGTTGGAATGTATGGGAAAATAGGTTTTTCAACTACAATGTTAAGTTAGTTCTTGGGATAATTTATTGCTACTGCTAGTTCGACTAAAGCCACGTACACGTTCAACGGGCTCGCCCAACGTGTACAAAGGCGAGGCATCCGTCACTTCTCGTACCTTCCGCGAAGCATTCTGTTTGCCGATTTCATAGTACTATGACGGCATTGTCGGCAAGCACTGGTAACACATTAGCTTTAATTATAACAGTCTGTTCTAAATTCTACCATGATTTGGCTACTACATCCAGGATTGTCTTCAGACGAGGGAACTCCTCAAAGGTCAACAGTACAAACAGCAAATTTTATATACGCTTTAATTATCATAGTCCGTTCTAAATTCCATCATTTATGGCTGTTGCACCCAGGATTGGCTTCAGGCGAGGGAACTCCTCAACGATCAACAGTGCAGGCACGAAATTTTATGTACCCTTTTATTATGATAGTCTGTTCTAAAGTCCACCGTGATCTGACTGCTGCACGCAAGATTCGCGTCAGATGAGGAAACTCCTGAACGGTACACAGTACAAACTCGAAATATAATGTACGCTTTCATTGTGGTAGACCATTCTAAATTCAGCCATAATCTGGCTGCTGCCTCCATTATTGGCTTCAGATGAGGGAACTCCTCAACGGTCAACAGCACAAACAAGTAATTTTATATACGATTTAATTATCATAGTCTGTTCTAAATGTCACTAAGATCTGGCTGTTGCACCCAGGATTGGCTTCAGGCGAGGGAACTCTTCAACGATCAACAGTACAGACACAAAATTTAATATACGGTTGAATTATCATGGTCCGTTCTAAAGTTCACAATGACCTTGCTGCTGCACCCAGGATTGACTTGAGACGAGGGAACTCCTGAACGGTACACAGGACAGACACGTTTTATATATTACTATGCATTTAATTATGATATTCTTTTCTAAATTCCACCATGATCTGGCTGCTGCACCCAGGATTGGCTCCAGATGAGGAAACTCCTCAACGGCCAACATAACAGACACGAAATATTATAAATGCTTGAATTGTGATAGAACATTCTAAAGTCCACCATGATCTGACTGCTGCATCCAGGATTGGCTTCAGAAGAGAGAACTCCTGAATGGTTCACAGTACAGACACGAAATTTTATATTGTATATGGATATGTATTGTGCTAATAAACTAGATGGGACTTGGCTCTGATGATAGAGCTGGAAGATGACCATAGGAACTTCTAAAATAAACGAGACAGTACCATCGAAATTGGAGCGGTTTGTTTTGTCCTGACAAGAACTATAGCCCAAAGTAGCATCCAGGGTCTGATGATAGAACTGGAAAGTGATCAAAGAAACTTCTCAACCAAACATAATATTATCATTGTGTTTGTGGTCGTTGGTTTTGTCTTACAAAGTACTGTAGCCTAAGGTGTAGTCCAGGCCCTCATGAGAGATCTAGAAGGTCACCATACGAACTCCTTAACTAGACAAGATAGCCCCGTTGTGTTTCGGCCGTTTGGATTTGTTTTGTTTCAAAGCTTGAGGCGTGAACGGTTTTCTTAAACAAAGATAAGCCTCAATCTTTTAAGAAAACATTAAACTTATCTGTTTATGTAAGTCTTATTTTGTTCTTTTTAGTTTAATAAAAGCTTGTTTAAAAAATATTTTTACTTATATTTTATTCAGTCTAATACAGGACGTAATCCGATGGCAGTTTTAACTCGTGCACCATTGTGGGAACCATTTAGCCTGTTTCTAATGAGCAAAATATTGCGTCAGAGGGATGATCCATTTGACATTTTATTATTTTATTGTTTATTACTGCAAAATTGTTGACATTTTAATATTAATTTGACATTGATTGTAATTCAAACGATTTGACATTAAGTATAATTTATTATGTATTGTTATAAATTGTTATTTAAAATTATAATGTCTTTAAGTTTGTGTAAATTTAACATGATTTGCATGCCTTTGTGACGGTAGAACATGGAGGACTTTCATAATAAAACATCAATGTAAAAATTACCCATGTTTGCAAAGAAATAAATGATTTATGAATTATGATGATCTGAATTTTGCAACTACATTAAATAATATGGCAACTGGTAATATGAATGACATTGATATTCAGCTTAACATTGCCGTCGAATGCATTAAGAATTCTATCAGTGCACACGAAAAGATTATCATAGCGGGAGACTACAATATAAATTTTAAGGACATATCAAAAAATTAAATATCGGAATACCTTCTATCACTCGGCCCTAGTCCACGTATTCAAGAATATACTTACGACAAGACAGAATTCAACACTATTGTTGAATTCTATCTTGTCTATACAATAATATTCAGAAATTTTCCTCTACAACCCGGTACCATACATAGTTATTTTAGTTACTACAAACAACGGGTCAGATAAAAAAAAAAAAGAACATGGTATAGGCGTCCCGCGAGCTGTGGAGCAGGTGGTTTTAACGCTCACCACCGCAGCTTCGGCTTGCTGGCCGGCGGCGGTACATTTTCAACGTACGGAACCCTCTCCACGTGAGTTCAACTCGCACTTGACCGGTTTTTTTTCTCGTTGTAGTAAGTTATTTTGCATCCACCACCTCCTTTTACGATAACGTTTCGCGGAACTGCCCACAATCTCCTCGGGCGATATTATTAGTCAGACCCGCCACCCGTGGCACATACTTTCCGAGCCAGATGACCCCATAACCCTCCTCCAGGAGAGCAGTAGGGCCACCAGTACAGTACACAAGAACAAACTCCAAAACGCATTCCGACCTCGCCGAGGTCCGCGATCGCGACCCTCCCGAGTAAATGATACCCCCTCAACCCTTGCTCGCCGAAGAGCCAGCCCGCGTCGATGCTGACACAGTAGTTATAAATTCCCTGACTAATAATAATATATCTCAGATCCAGCCTGTCCCTCTTACTGTCCTCCCCTCAGCGACGCCCTAAGCCGAGGTTCGTACCCCACAGGGGGTGCCCTTAGCGAGCGATCGCCTAGTTTTAATTAGAATAGTTTATGCCCCTGGCTGGAGGCTTTAAGTGTAGTAGCATAAGGCAGCCACAAGAAAGTCCGGTGAAGCAGCTACGGCCCCTTAGTGGTCACCTGCAAGAATACCAACCCAAAAAAAAACACTTGAGAAATATAGCAAATTTTTTCGCGATATTCTCTCGGAATATTCACGTAGTTGTCGAGCGCCATGTTCCGCAATATGTCCGTCCATTTGTCACCTAGTATAATAGAGGCTTTGGAATCAGAAAGTATACACCGTACCTTATCATTACACTATTGAGTGTTGATAGTTGATTCCTGTGTAATTTTGACATTAATAAAATATAAAAAGTGCACCAAAAGCTTTTATTTATTTACATAATTTTCATTGTAAATGAAGCATTAAAATATTATAAGTATTTATAAAACAATTTTGTGAGACTCCTATCTAACTATCATATTGTATTAAAACTAACTCGTACTTCAATATAGCAGCTGCCACCTGAAATCAAAGAAATTGTGTTACAAACTTCATTATAATATATGTTATGTTATGTATTATCACGGCTAAATTGTCTAAAAAGGTATCCAGAGAAAGTTCTTCCAATGTACCTACCTAGTTTTGAGGATGGGGACTTTTACGAAAAGTTAACCATTTCTAAGGACAAAGGTTTTAAGATCAGTACAGCCACGAGGTTTGATCCATCAGGTGAAGTTACGCTTGGGTTGGTCCGAGGTTGGGTGACCATCTTTACATACCGAGACTCCTCCGTGCCTCGGTAGGCACATTATGCCGTTTTTTCCGGCTGTCATTCGTGGATCTTTGACAGTCGTTTATACGGGTCGTCAGAAGCCCGAGAGTCTGACAACCAGTCTTACCAAGGGATATCGTATTACCCAGTTACTGGGTTGTGGAGGTCAGACAGGCAGTCGCTTGATGTTAAATACTGGTATTCAGCTGCATCCGGTTAGACTGGAAGCCGACCCCAACATAGTTGGGAAAAGGCTAGGCAGATTCAAAAGGTTTAAATTCAGTAATAAACCTACAAAGATCTACTTACTTCTAGCAGAAGTTCCCTCCTGAGTGAGAAGAAACCCATTCCAGTTAACGCAACGAAGTCATGTGCTAACTGAAACTGAAGTCTTTTTATCTGAAAAGTAATAAATAAAAAGCTGAGAGGTGTCAAGGGACACCCGGATGGAACGAAGTTATGGAATGAACCTCACAAAGGCATGCCACTAATTAGTATATGTGGTCGCTCACAGATGGCGTTATAATAAAAAAATGAACCTCACAAAGGTATGCCACTAATTAGTACCTGTGGTTGCTCACAGATGGCGTTATAATAAGAAAATAAAAAGTGTCGTTACAACTTTTTGGTCCCAATTTTTTGCCGTCTAGCCCCCTTTCGCAAAGCGCGAAAGGGAACTTCGTGCCAATAAGATTTGATACCCGTCTTACAAAACTACAAGTTAGATTTCAACTTGAAATAAGTTTTATTGAGAAATAAAAACAGCGAACTCCTTTTCTAGACCACGCCTAAGATGACGCTCTGCTTCTCTGAAGTTGGGCAGAGGTGTACCTACAGTACACCCACATTTGGCCAGTTATGTTTTAAGTTCCATGTAATAGGGGGCGAGCTTATTGCCGTCAACCGGGCACAGATCCAGACTACTGGCTACTACTGAGAAATTCCTGTTGGAAAAACCCAACAATATACTGTGCCCGACCTGGGAATCCCAGGACCTCATGTTTAGCAGTAGCGCTTGCGACCACTAGACAAATGAGGCAGTCACCTTAAGCCTGTTCTAGATTTTAAACGTTATTTTATGGGTAAAATGTACAGACATTCAAGAGTTGTTTAGCTGCTTTACACCTTAAGTAGCACGCTAGGCAAGTACCAACCTCAACATTATAAGAAGCACTAGGACAGGAATGCAGACTCTTCAGAGCTCTCTGCGAGTGAAGATGTACGTCTGAGGCAGCCAGCACTACACTGCAGGCTCGAAATATTAACCAGCTCAGTGAAAAGAGGAAGTAGCAGCGGCTGATCGCGCCTCCACTGCTCTTGCTGCAAAAAATACAAAAGAATATTAACATGATCGAGTCTTCTGTATCGTCACTTAACGTCACATTAAATGTAGAATAAGGCTGCCTGTCCACTGGAGCGGAGAGGAGAAAAGAGGAGCGGAGATGTGCCAATATTAACCAATAGAATCTTGACTCCGCCCCTGAGTTTAGATTTGATTGGTTAATAATGGCACATCTCCGCTCCTCTCCTCTCCTCTGCGCTCCAGTGGACAGGCAGCCTAATGCGCTAATATGGCGCCCTCGAGAACATAAAGTCATGTTTTTGAAGTGAATACTTCTTTAGCGGCGTTGTGCACTTTTTACGGATGGGTAAGAAATGTTAAACACGCGTCAGGACGTGACTGTAAGATCCGTTGCCTAGCAACCAACAAATTAAATATCAAAATAAATAGTGACATTACGTAAAGATTGCAAGGTAAGAAATTTTACTCATATTTATAAAATATTGGGTAAAAAAACCAGTCAAAACATAGGTACTTCATGAAAGTGTTTAAATAAATTGTTTATTTTTGTAAGCCTATATTTTTTAAATAAATAAATATATTATACTACTAGGTACTACTAATGAATATTGTATTTAACCACATAAGTTATAGTACTTTTATACTGATAAATAAAGCAATTCGTGCGAAATTATTCCCTAACCATTCCAAAATGCACTCCCGTAGTGCAACCCGTTGTTTTTTTTAATTTTTATTATGCCATGTTGGTTAAAAAAGGAAAGGGCGTGACGAGCACATAAAAAAAAAAATATTACCCCAAAATAAGTTAAATAAAACTAAAAGTTATAAAAACTAAAACCCAACTACGATAAAAAGTCAACTAAAAAGGTATAAATAAACAAGATATCACAGACAGACTAATTAAAAATCCGGAGTCACACGTTTTATGGCATAAATCGAACAGATTACTTGTGACTTTGGATTTTTTACTTTTTTACTTTCGGACTTATTGGCAAAAATTTTGATACGATGGACAAAAGGTTATTTTCAAGACCGAATTTAGAGAAGAAATCCTTCTGAACGAGTAGCCCTTAAACCCACTTGCATTAAGAGACTTGAAGATCGAAAAACCCCGAACGTCTTTTTAACCGACTTCCAAAAAGGAGGAGGTTCTATGTTCGACTTTATGTATGTTTTTTTTTTTTTTTTTTTTTTTTTTTTTTATGTATGTTCACCGATATCTCCGCCATTTGTGGACCGATTTTGAAAAATATTTTTTTGTTTGAAAGGGTAAGCTCCCGAGGTGGTCCCATATAAATTTTATTGACTTTGCTTAGATAGTTTTTGAGTTAGCTTCAATAATACATATTTTTCCCACTTAGTTTATATGGACGATATGATGATAACTTCCTGTCACTGTTATTTATTGCAGTTAGTGGTATTGGATATTGTGTGGGGTAGGTACCACAACTAAAAAGTGAAAAATAAAAACTTTTTACAAAAAAAATTAAAACCGACTTCCAAAAAAAACCACTACAAAGTGAAAAATAACTTTAATTTCGGAAGTCGGTGGCAAAAAACGAAAATTAAAAAACAAAGACACCGACTTCCGAAATTAAAGTTATTTTTCACTTTGTAGTGGTTTTTTTTGGAAGTCGGTTTTAATTTTTTTTGTAAAAAGTTTTTATGAATAACCTTCTTGCGAAGCAAGGTTCATCCAGTACTGTGCAGACAAAGACCCTAATTGCTTGAAGTGGCGCTTTACCTTAAGTAAAGTACGCAAAGATCATCCTTGCCAAGCTGACTCGGCTAAGTATACTTAATTTAGCTTTCTTGACTTTCAAAATTCAGTATAATTATTTCAGAAGAGCCACTATGAAGTTTGTTCTGTTTAGCTCCAAAGGTCGGCACTAAAGGGCCGACCCTAATTAAGATAGCTTAATTAACAAGTAATGTTGGTAAGTTTGAGTTCATTATTTTCTTATCAGTAAGATTGGTGTTTATTGTAAGTAAAGTTGATGGTAGTTTTTCGGCTCATGGCTTATACATACATAACAGCCGCACAGGTCGAAGGTTAAGCTACACCTGCCGCGGTCGGTCTGTGGATGGGTGACCATAGATTACATATCGAGACCCCTCCATACCTCAGAAAGCACGTTAAGCCGTTGATCACTGCTGTCACTCGTAGATCTTTGACAGTCAGTACGGGAAGTCAGAAGACCAAGAGTGTGACAACCAGTCTTAACGAGGGGCATCGTGTCACCCAAATAGGCAAACACTTCATTTAAAGTACTGCATTTGGTAACACTGGAAGCTGATCCCAATATATTTGGGAAAAAGGCTAGGCAGATTGATTAGATTCGTCAATACACCGTGAAATTTGAATCACAGTTTTGCTAGAACAAACGTTGTTCAGACCATGGTCTACTACCATTCTATAGCATCCAATATGTTATTAAAACAAACTAAACTAGGCGTTCTCAAATAAGTTTTATGTTGTTCAAACGTGTTCAAACATTAACCGTAACATCAAAGGGTTTGTTCCCAATAGTACTACTGAACAGTTCTACGGTAGAACTAATGGGATTCTTTTTTCTCATTAGTCCTACGTTATTAGGAGTTCTAAAATAGTAGAACTAATGGGACTCTTTATTCCGTTCGTTCCCAATAGTACTACTGATGAGTTCTACGGTAGAACTAATGGGATATATTTTTTTTCTCGATAGTCCTCGCGGTAGCAATATGGCATTCAAAAGAGTTATGTGGAGTCCACGTGGACTACAAGGATGCCCGGCCAATGCGGGCCGAAATTTAAATAAATAAATCAGTCTTTTTTGTGTTTTTTCAAATACCATTGACGTTTTTTTTTTAATTGATTGTTATATAATGGTAGTAGACCATGGTCTGAACAACTTTTGTTCTAGCAAAACTGTGATTCAAATTTCACAGTGTATAGTAAGAAAAATCGTTTTTCCTGACCTTGTTTTCTGTCAAATACTGTTTCCGAATTAGTATTTTTGTTTTTGTTGAGTGTTCTAAAATTAACCTTTATTTTTGATCCTCATTGTGTTTGATGACAGTCGTGACAGTCTCATTATAATAAATTGACATAATTTCAAATAAGGTAGCTTGTCATTGTACGGACGAGGTACTTAATCCATAAAATTAGGTTTCGTACTTGATATTCTGACTTTTCGTGTTAGAGTTTCATTCTTGTTTAATAAAGAAGTCCAAAATATTTATTTTATTTTTATTATTATGTATTCTGCGAACTGCGAAATACTGTTTCTTTATGTTCGATCAAATACGTATCGTACGTGTTACTTTGAGACGCACACCGCACTTGGTAGGTTTGTTATATCATTTTTTTTAAGCTTGTCGTGTCCAATAGTGACATTGATTTCTTCTTTTTTATATTAAAAAAGTCGTTTAATTTAGACTCTTCAGGCAATTTTTTTCGTATATCCGTGTCTTTAAACTATTTTCGCAATGAAGAGATCAATTCACGTAAAAATTTAAACAAAAGATTAAAAATAAATTAAAATAAAAGACAGTTAATAGAAAAAAAAAAAAAAAAGTAAATGGGTATTGGTACCTTTTAGCTATTTCCTATAATTTTCATATAATTAGTTATTATTTAATCGTGCTTTTGTATGTTGTGCTATGTCTTTTATATGTACCACATAATCGATTTATCTCTCTACGTTTTGCAACTGTTTTATTGAATGAGTCCATAATTTCTATTCTCTTTCTCGTGAACATTATTCTTTTTATATTATTATTCTAAGAAACCATTTAAAGATCTGTAAATCTTTAAATCTTATCCAATTTTTTAAATCAAATTCATCTCATCAAATTATATTACTAATACAAAGGGCCAGACAAATCCACAGAGGGCTTGACCTGTGAAAGTCTAGATTTCTAAGAGGATTTTCACCATTTTTATTCTTTGATAAGAAAATATTATGTTAATCTGATATCATTCGCATAAATCGGATTTGAGATAGATTGGGACTAAGTTCATTTATTTTGTAGAACATGGTAATTTAATTCGTGAGTATTTTGGAAGAAAAGTACCCATTGAGCTAGGTGGAATGTTTTTAGTTTGTGAAATATATTATTGTTTTAACAACACTGATTTATTTCCCTCATTAACTCCTGCCATATATTTTGCCTATTATTGTTTTGGTTCTTTGGTTCAGTCGAGTGTGAAACAAGAAAATTTCTTCTAAGAAGTGATCTATTTATGGCAAGGTGTAGATAAATAGTTATTTATGTATCTTATTTCATTATAATTCAGAAAAAAATTCCACCATACATAGATCTATTTCCAGATCATTGTCTTTAGGAGAATTGATTCAAGTATCCACTTTCAAGATCAAACACATGATACTACTTTTAGTTCAGATTTTGAGAAAGATTTCTAATACAAAACTTATTGAATACTAGCTGTTGCCTGCCAATTTTTCTGCGTTCCAGAATATAAAGTAGCCATGTCCTTTTCCAGTTCATAGTCTACCCATGTGCCAAATCTATCCAGCAGTTTTTGAGTGAAAGCGTAACAAACAAACAAACAAAAAAACTCACTTTAGCATAAATTATAATTCTAAATTCAAAAGTCATTTATTCAAACAAGGCTGAGAATCAGCACTTTTCGAACGTCAAAATTACATAAAACAGTCCCCCAAAAACGCCCGCCCTTCACTAATATTAGTTGGAATGGTAGTTATTGCCAATTCGTGCTCCCAAGTTTAGGTTTCCGCAACTGAAGGGTGCCAAACGATACCCTATTACTAAGCCTCCGCTGTCCGTCTGTCTGTTAGAGGGCAGTATCTCATAAACCGTAAAAATAAAGGCAAATAATATAAATTGAATAAAGTTAATAATAAAAGAGGGTTCCTATACAAGAAACGCTTGGCGTTTTTTTTGGCTCGATCTTAATACGGTAAAGTGCGAGTCGGAGTCGGACAAGAAGGGCGGAACCCTTCTGCCCTTCTTCTTTCTTTCTTCTTTTTCCTTCTTCTTTCTTCTTCTTCTTACCTGTTTTTTCTGCATTGGTCGGCTGTTGTTCAACCACTCACATTTAGCTATCATACGATTTAACCACAGATGTGCAATTTAGCAGTGGAACAAACATACTTACTGTATCCCAAGATAGATCTGAAGACAGATGAAGTACAAGTTATTGACGTTGGACAACAACACCAGCGATCCAAGATGGCGGTCAACCATGCGCACGAGTGTCGATTGACGCACGTACGCCTCCCGGAGACGACGCCATACTTGGATTTGTAAGTATAGGTCGGTGCCAAACTGAAAGATAAATTGGAAGTGAAAATGGAGGGAAGTTTGTTAAGGATGTTTATTGCCATTTCAAAGTTTTGAGTTGCTAAACTGACTTATGACACGATCTAGGAATTTTATTGATTTTCGAAACGCTTTCAGTTCTGTTGCGCGTTGTGTGTGTTTCACAGACTGCCCGTATAGAGGTAAAGCTCACTCATCCTCTATAGAAAAGGAAGTGTGAGAAAAAGGGGTTGTGTCTAGTGGGCTACTGTATATAATATGCTAGTCGCTGTTAAACCCACATGCGCGATGCAGGATTTTGCGTGACGTCAGTGTAATGCGTAGTTCGCAAGTGACGATGTAGATTTTCACCCGCATGGCATTTAAATCAATGCGTATTGAGGTCCCCCATATGTCTGTTTTCTTTGATCTACTCTCCCCTTTTAACTGTTTTAAAAATAGTACTAATGATATATAGTTGTACCCAGTCATCAATAATAATACATCTAGTTTTAGAAAGTGTCTGGTACTATGGTCTACAGTTATTATCGTTCTGATTTTGAATCATTGTCAAATTACCAGTGACTTTTATTATTGTTACAATAAGGCGCCATCCCCACGGGCGAAAGAATCGCGGCGATTCGCCATGCCATAGAAATTCTATGGATCAATATCCACACGGCGATGTCATCGCGACGATAATTTGAAGACACAGAGTGACTATCGCCCCAATTCTCTCGTTCATGGAGATGACGCCTGGTTGCTGCAATCAGAGGTATAAGAACTGTAGGTACTTAATGAGATTCGGCTCTACAAAGTCGAACTTAGGCTATTTAGAAAGTAGTGCTCGGTGCTAAGGTGGGGTAAGTAATATATGGTATAATTACAAAATGACTAATATTTACAAGATATAACAACTGAATCTATAATTTTATTTGATTTAATCATCAGTTAATAAACGATTGATATAATTTTAAAATAACTAATTTTTATAATCATAACATACATTTAATATAATATCGTTTGATATACCACTCAAAAGACATAAAACATATTTAGTCTAATATGTAATTTCTATCACAGTAAATAACCTGAGTAGATACTGTAGTTAAACTTAACTGATTACCACCTGCCAAGATGGTCACTCGCTACGCTCGCTCGCCTTCGCGCGTTAATAGTCACTGTTCTAACCTAACCCCAATGGTTCACCAAGAATAGAGGGGATCTGGCACTCGGCGGCCGCTGCCGCGGCACGCTCCCTACGGTCGCTCGCCTTCGCGCGTTAATGGTCACTGTTCTAACCTAACCTAACCCAAGTGGTTCACCAACAAGGGAGGAGATCTGGCACTCGGCGGCCGCTGCCGCGGCACGCTGCCTACAGTCGCTCGCCTTCGCGCGTTAATGGTCACTGTTCTAACCTAACCTAACCCAAATGGTTCACCAACAAGAGAGGGGGGATCTGGCACTCGGCGGCCGCTACCGTGGCACGCTTCCTTCGGTCGCTCGCCTTCGCGCGTTAATGGTCACTGTTCTAACCTAACCTAACCCAAAAGGTTCACCAACAAGAGAGGGGAGATCTGGCACTTGGCGGCCGCTACCGCGGCACGCTCCCTTCGGTCGCTCGCCTTCGCGCGCTAATGGTCACTGTTCTAACCTAACCTAACCCAAATGGTTCACCAACAAGAGAAGGGGGATCTGGCACTCGGCGGCCGCTACCGCGGCACGCTCCCTTCGGTCGCTCGCCTTCGCGCGTTAATGGTCACTGTTCTAACCTAACCTAACCTAAATGGTTCACCAACAAGAGAGGGGGGATCTGGCACTCGGCGGCCGCTGCCGCGGCACGCTCCCTTCGGTCGCTCGCCTTCGCGCGCTAATGGTCACTGTTCTAACCTAACCTAACCCAAATGGTTCACCACAGCTCGGCGGCCGCTCACGCAATTTTTGTGTGTGTATGCAGACCAGCCACTGTGTGCAGCCAGACCGACACTGGTTATTGTTATACCGTGAAGTTTTCTTTGAAATTTTATTGTTCGTGTCGTGTCGCGCTGGTCTGCAAAAGCCTTTAGCCTTCTAACCTAACCTATCCGAGTTGGATGGTTTTGAATCGGGATGTTAACCATAATGATGGTAATTATCAATATATAATTTAAACGATAGACCTAATGATTTTCGATTAAATAAACGTTATATCCAATAACGTTATACGAATTAAGTTTTAGAGTATATAAATGTTATATGTAAAGAAATTATATCAACAGTTGGTATATCTCACGTTTATTATATCTTGTGAACGTTATTGAAATGAAAATATACCAAATAACTTTATATGATATGAGACGCACCCGCTAAGGTGACCTAACACACCTTTCTCGTATGGATAGGGTATCTATGGTACCGCCGGGGTTGCGGGAAGTCCTAAGGGGAGACCGTGGCCCCCAGCAACGAACAGGCAAGGGAAGGAACACGGGTGGGTTTTTGTCAGTAAGAGTCTGACACGCCCTACCGCTCCGCCCAGAGCGGGAGAAGTCATTTGATGACTTCCCACCCAAAAAAAAATCGTACCTACGGTATATATGTTTAAAGTTAAAGACTGGAATTATAAGGGAAATAGCTATATTCAATTACTTTATCACTTAGTAATTTAATAATTAATGTCTAACAACATAGAATTAAGTATGGCGTCGAAAAATTAGTTCGCATCGCTGTCGACTGGTAATGTACCCAAGAGACTGGTGGCATTACCACGTTGTATGGCAATGCAACTTAGTTACAAGAAATGGTATACTATTATAAGTAACTAACTTATAACCAAAATGGCTATAGTTCA
This sequence comes from Conistra vaccinii, assembly GCA_948150665.1. NCBI lineage: Eukaryota > Metazoa > Arthropoda > Insecta > Lepidoptera > Noctuidae > Conistra > Conistra vaccinii. Next base: position 7,652,095 of record OX411317.1, on the reverse strand, counting down.
AAGCATTACCATTTTACATTGTGTCTCTAATGAGATCTGAACGTGAACTGGCCCACATTTAGGTGAACGAGCGAATGTGCTTATTTGCGTTCGATGAAATTATGCATTTTCGCTGTAGGTGCCATTTTTGCGGCCAACTACCGCAATAGTAATACTTCAATCACAAAAATAAACATCATTAATTTTCCCCAAACACGTCACATAATTATCCTGTTTTGTAACACTAACATACAATATAAGGGGCATTACAGAAGGAGTATTAACAACATAATACACAAAGGATACTAATTGTTTTCGTGTTCAAGACGTTAATGAGAAGCTGCGTGTCTGTTGATTATCGTCTTCACGAGTTAATAAGTAAATAGACGGAGTTTTAGGATGGGGCTATTATTAGTTAGGAGGCAGAAAGTAAGTTATTTAAAAATAATAATACCTATTTGGAAATATTTTGATGGAAAAACATATATTAATTGAATAAATGGTCCTTATCGACAATCATTTTACTAGTATGACATGTTTTCGAAATTTGGTCTTTAGAAGCCAGTTTTTTTGAGGGGCAATTAATATAATATTCCTAGTTAACGCCAGGCGTTGCAATGCGTTTTTCATTAAAAAAAAATTGTTTAGTTCCTTCTCCGACGCGCACACAACAACTCACCAAAGTTTCATCGAGCCATTTTCCAGTGTTTGCGAGACTAACGTACGGCAATTGATTTTTATTTAAATAGATAGATAGATAGATATAGAAAGCAAAACATTTTTCGAAATAAAAACCTGACATCATTGAAATTGTGACGATTTATAATAAAATATTTTCATAGAAAGGGATAAGGTAATAATACAAACCTACCCTCTGTTTAACCTCCAACCGTTTCTCGATGGTAACCACCCGGCTGACATACAGGTTGAGTCTATGGTACCGGGAGCTAAGGCCCATGCTGATGAGAATGATGATCAGGTCTTGAAAGTTCCATAGAATAGTCGCCGCCTTGCTGACTATGAATATTGGTATGGCATACCATAGGGTGTATTCCTCTGAAACGTACATAAGAAACTAAATACATAAAATCACCTACGTTTTTCTTATTTCTTAGGTAGAAGAGCAATAAGTTCTAATTCCGCCAATATCCCATAAAATCAAACACAGTAGACCAAAATGTGGGCAACTAGCTTCAACTTTCTGACTAACTGACCGATTCTTTGACAATTCAAAAGTGCCTGTAAATGGTTTAATTGAAATAAATGCTTTGAGTTTGACTTTGAGTTTGTCATATTAGTATGTCTTATTTGTTCTATTTAATTTGTATTTTATGGTGTACAATAAAGGATTTAATAAAATAATAAACAATAAAATCGCATTTTTCTTTCAATTCATATTGTTTTGCATTGCGTTTTATACTCAAGGAGAAAGGAAAGTCTAAAAGAAAACGTGAATAGCAATGCAAAGCAATATGAATTGAAAGAAAAATGCGATTTTAAAAGTAAAGAACTAAAAGTCTGTCACACTGTGACATCAGTTACATGCATCACGAATTAAATCCAATTTTGTAGACAGACTGCGACAAAATTCTACACATGTCTGTCACTGTTGACAATATGGAGGCAAGAAAAAAAATAACTATGACTTACGAGTTCTTAGCACGAATCCGTGAGATAGTGTGATGTATCTGTAAAAGAATTCTTCTGGAGGGAAGCCTATTCCAGTTGCTGCCACCATGCTCAATACATGCTCAACTAAAAAGGAAAATAAAACATATTATACAGGATGAAATTGAATTTATGCGACAACTCTTAAGGGGTCATTGTACTCATAATTATGAACAACTTTCACTATCGGACCAACCCTAAAATCGCGAAAAAAAAAACATCTGTTCCCTACATTTATGTTCGCATATCTCGTCAAAATGTAGGGAACAGCTGTTTTTTTTTTGTATATACTTTCGGCGCGGGAGATATTATAGTACACAAGTGTGTGCGCAGACACAGGTGCACTCTCTTTGCCCTCACTCTCATAGTCCGATGGGACGGCAATCCGTAACGACCGGAGAGAGATCAGGCGTAGGACCAACGGCTTAACGTGCTCTCTGATCGCTGAGGCACGGGGGTATCACACCGCCAACTTCCAAACTCCGGGCTGTTACTAAGAAATTCCTAATGGAAAAACCCAATAACACTTTGCCCAACCCGGGAATCGAACCCAGCACCCCACGCTCAGCAGGCGCGTTGCATTATTGTATAGCAACAAGGTGGCGGCGGAATGATAAGTGACTTACTCAATCACACATTCACACACACTAACACTTCACTCACTCTTTCACTTTGAATTATTTAAGCAATGCCAGGGGATTTTCAGGTGTGTATACTGCCATCAAAGATACAATACTGAAATTCATTAGAGCCTGGGCACTTTTTCTACAAACCTATTTTATGCCAAGCCAAATAATTGGAGCAAGAGTTTTTAGTAAAACTATCATCGTAGTTTACGAAATAATAAAAGCTAATTCGATAGATACCAACCAACAGCAAAACTGGCAACGAAAACGGTGATAAATATCGTCCTCTTCTTTATTCTAACATCAGGTGGGAAGTCGAGTGCTGTATTGGTCTCCATACTCAACCAGTATGATGAAAGGTTTCTCCAAGAATGCACGAATTTTGATGACAGGATCAACGACATTACTGCGTTGCCATAGAATATGGCTCCTGCAAGGCGACCAATCAGACCATCTGAAAGTTGAAATAATTGTTATTATGAGAGATGAAGTAGGATGAGATTAGCTTACAATCTAATACATAAAAATTAATGTAAAGCTTTGTCAACTTATTGCTTGCACTTGCGTTAAGGTTATTAGGCTTAGTACATTTAACTTACAGACAGCAACGGGCCGGGTACCAGCCAGTATAGTATCTATACTATAATAATTCTAACTAATATTATAAATGCGAAAGTCAGTTTGTTAGTTTATTTGTTTGTTACGCTGCACGCTAAAATGGCTGAACGGATTTGGATGAAATTTGGCACATGGGTAGACCATCCCCTTTTGTCTCAATATTTCCACGGCATCGAGACTTATGCGGGTGAAACCGCGGGCGCAGCTAGTTATAATTATTATAAAGACGTAAAGTTTGTTAGTTGGTATGTGTATAGGTATATATGTATACTTCGAAACGAATAAACCGATTTTAATCATTCTTTCTTTGATAGAAACCAACACTATTGCCGAGTACCTATAACCGTAGGATATATATTTTTTTAAGTTGCGGGTAGAATCAAGTAATGCTTATAGGAACTTTGAATACGTTACTTCGTGATGGAGAAATTTAATGCTGCTGTAAACCGAACGTTTTAAAGAAAAAACAAAAATTACTCTTTTCTCACATGTCTTAGATTTAGCACAGGCACCGATTCTTGTTTAGAGTATCGATTATGATTTTCCAGAAGGAGGGACACCTACATGAGAAAGTTAACTCATTATAAAAAACTTCATATTAATTAAGTGTTTTTTGTCACAAACACGATCATCAAAGGTTCTTAAACTAAGTAACAGCTTTACTTACTATCAGAAGATTTCATAAGCCCAAGCAGCGTGATTATCCTCCCGATAGCCACGCATTCTATGACCACCAGCATTACAAAGAGTATCAGACACCAGGCGAAAGCGAGGGTCAGACCAAAGCCTGAGATGCCGAAGTATCGGGCTTTATAGAAAACACTATTCAGTATTGGAAGAAAGTCCTGAAAAAGGAAGATATATTTAACCTTTTTAAATCGCTGTTATATTTTACATTTGCTTCGTTACATAAAAAAAATATTCGATATTTTTTTATTTTACATAAACATAAAATAATACATAAATTATAAAATAAATCATTATCTCTTCTTGTTTTCAGAAACTATGGTCTACATTTCTTTTCACAAGTCTGCTGGAAGAAATTTCATAAGAAATAAGCTTGTGCTCAAAAGTTATATTATGTTGTATCTGTATCTATTTTACTGTGTGTAGACTGTAGGTACATAAATAATAATAATAAAAAAACAGCATTCGTCCAATTACATTACTTAGTTGATTGAGTAGTTGATGAGAAAGAGTACCTAATTCTAAGTTGTATTTACTTTTGCATAAGATGTAAGGACCAAATTCCAGATCGGTATACAAAAGCTCTTAGAACTAACTGTACCTTATGTTTGAGAAGTACAGGCCGTACAAGATTGGTATCCTAGGACCAGTTGGAAAATAAATAAATAGTCTTACATCATATTTCTTCTCGTTTAGTCTCGTAACCAAATTCCCTTTCATATTATATTCTTCTCTTTCGTCACTTATTCCTTTAGCATTTAGCTTAGTGGAGCTGAAAATTAAGTTTTTAATTAGAATTTCATTGGGTACGAAGTAGTAAAAGTGGAGAAACGGCACTTAAATTTTTAGTAGTTAAGAGTTCGGCACTTAAAGACTACGGTTAACTGAAAATTGGTACCCTTCCTAAAATACTAAAATAATAAACGGCGAAAGTAATTCTAACTACAGGGTTCATAATAAGTACGGGTAGATTTTTTAAGTAAAAACTTTTTTACCCGCGTTCAGCGATTTTTGGTATGAATGAATGAACGAAATGCACCGATCCCAGCGTGGTTTAACCAGACTCGGTAAATCGAATGGACCCAAAGATTTGCACTAGCCCTGGAGCTTCATGCTTCATGGGGCTACAGAGGCGACAGCATACCAAGGAAATGCGCGGTAATGGTAGGGAAAAATCTAAAGGGTTAGCATCACCGACATGCTAGTAGTGTTAAGTAGTAGTGCTAGTAGTGTGTGCAGTATATCTGTAGCTATATGTATATGACGTGTTAGGATTGGCCAGTAGTGACAGTATATTAATCTTTTCTATACTAATATTATAAAGAGGTATTTGTTTGTTTGTAAGTTTGTATGTAGGGGGTAAACTGTCAGTCGGATTTCAAAAACCCTTTGATAACCCAATTTTTGAGGATGGTTATAGGCGAGGACTAAGGCGCCGGCAGAAGCTAGTAATTAATATTAAAAATTATTAATAATAATTTTAAAAAAAGTTTTAAAAAAACACTGCTGTCTCATTAAGTTTTCACTTCTGTGTTTTTAAGTACCCTATTTGTATAAGTATGACAGATCATAACAGAATCTAGCAGATCATCCTGTTGGTTAAATTGGGTATACGAGTACATTCCGTATTATTTAGATTGATGCTGCTCTATATCTATCTTGTGTGATGTATTGTCATTTGTTACTACAGAAGAAGAAGAATAAATATAAAGCAGAATAGCTTAGTATTAGTTTAGAATTGCCAGACAATTTTTAAGATCAATATGTAGGTAGTGCATAGTAAGAAAAACATGAAATACTTACAGCAAAACATATATCTTCAGTGGAAACTAGTGATTCTCTAAGCGTTTGGTCCCCATATACATTATTGAAACACTGAGCCATTGTATTTTCACCTTTCCATTACTATGTAGCATCAATAAAACATTTTATTTCGGCCCAATGAGTCCGCATTTATTATGAAAATTATTGTTTTACACATCTGAATCGCATGTCAGGCACAATTATTGAAATGTTTAACAAAACTTTCAACTAAATAAATATACATGCCATTTCAGGCTTTACTATTCTTGAAATAGAGGTAGGTGTTGTGTGAATGTAGGGCTCTGTGTTTAGTTTCAAACATTAAATGTTACTTTGAAGCAATTTAGTAAAAATACTATGTACGATTTTACGTACTTGTATGTCACAAGTTGTACAGGTCCAATTATTATGATTTGTTTTGTTGATACTATCTTTCATATGTTTACACAGGTCTCTATATATGGAATTAGCTATTTTTTACATATTTATCATACTTGCATGCAATCGTTTCTGATATTGCAATAATAATAATATCAACGTGTTAATCTTTTATTTATGATTGATTAACGGGGAAATTGATTAATTTTAACCTAATAGTAGACAAATAATTGTTTGATGGTTGGCAATTGGTAGTAATTATATATATATGTTTAATATGTAGATATTAATATATTTATTAAACACACATCACCATAAATGTACTTAGGTGCGCAGCAAAGCTGGCGGATGTCAGACGAAACTTTTGTCTTCGAAAAAAGGTGTGCGTCGTCTGTCATCCGGCTTCTAGAATAATCTGACATTTTACTACATCGTCATTGGACGGGCCGTTTGTGGCGAGAGCGAAATGAAAAACTTCGCGTTATATAAAATATGTATATTCATGACGTCATGCCCAGTTCATTTGAATGTGCGCTTTTATAATTTATAACGTCAATGCGCACTCTCATAATTTATACCGTGACGATATTATCGCGAACGTCCACGTCCATAAAATGTATGGTAATCTGTACACATTGTGTATGGATTTTTTTTAAAACGTCTTTAAAATCTTTCTATAAGTACATATTACTTCCTTGTGATATCGTGATACCGTAAAAGTCTACGCTAATATCAAGTAAGCCAAGTAATCTACGAAAAATTTACTGAAGAAACTTTCTGGCGTTAACTTTATAAACGAGAGGCGCATAATGACGTGATTACATGTTATTGGCTTCCTAAATGAAAAACCCTACCTAAATTATAATATAAACCTAAGTTATAATATAATGACTTGAAGTTCATTAAATAAATCAGTAAGAGATTAATAACAAAACAGAAAAAAAATGTCGTATTTAAATATTAGCTGTTATATTTAACTGAACATCATCGCTGCCTTGCTCGTCAAACTGAATGAGAACAAGTTCGTAGGTTATTATCGCACCGGCCATCTGCAAATATAAGTTCAATTAAACTATTTTTGTTTTATTTTTAAAGTTCCTGAAATACATGAGCGCAGAAATCCCTGAGCAAATAACCTTGAGCATTCGTCCTCACTTTGGCGCACCACACCATGAGTTACAGTAGTGAATATGTGCAGATTTTAGAATCATTTGAAAGAAAGAAAGAAAGAAAGAAAAATTATTTATTAATTAATTATTAATTATTATTATTTTTTTTTATTATTTTTTTCCATATTAAATCAAATTTTGGTCAGAAAAAATTAAATTCTGCAAATCTTCATGATTAAAATTATCTTTATATTAGAGCTAGTCGCTAAAAAAAGTGTTTCTTCACGTCATCGTAAGGACATTAATAAAGAATTTACCCTTAAAAAAAAAACTAAATTAGGAATAAATTTAATGTATTTTTATTTTATTTGCTGGTATTTCTTGTAAATAATAAGTAGATAGCTCCAAAAAACTGCACAAAAAACGGCTAGCGCGTCGTTTTGCTCGGGGACTTGCCTTAAGACTATCTTGAATAAGACCATCGCTTTATACATATACAATGATAGCGCTCACAGTCGCAGCATGACAACCTCTTGAACTAAGTGATAATAAAATCTACTAAACTATTGCGACAAAACTTTTTCGTCTTAGACTTACACACAAAACCAGTTTTTCCTTTAGTTTGCGCACTATCGAACATAATTTATTTTATTTCTATCATCACCAATGTTTTGTATTAAAATATCAATTTTATTACCCAATCATCTCAGAACTTGTAGCTGACTACCAAAAAATAGCTATACTTAAATTTGTACTCCGGCTCGTTACTAATAACGGTATAAACCTATGTTTTCATAAATCAACGAACCGACAAAATTCACACATTTATCAAAGCCTAGACTTAGGATCTAATATCTAATGTTCTGCTATAAACGACACTTATCAATTCCCATCCTAATCTCCACATCACACAGTCCATTTTCCCAGAACACAGAATCAGAAACAAAAACAGTTTCATTATCGTCGAAATTCATTTCATTCTCAACTTTCCTTGCTTAATCTTTAGGTGCAAATTCGCTTAGAGCTAAATCTAGAACAAAAACTGTACAACCTGTAACAAAATAGTTTTGTTTAGATAGAAGAAGCCCATTCCGCTGAGGACGATGTAATCTTTAGTTAGTAGATCTTGAAGACGCTCCACCTGCAAAATGAAGTTCTAATTGCGATTACGTGCGGCAAATAGGGTAGATGAAGGACCAAACAAGCTGGAAGTTTTGTACATTTGCAACATTTTGTTGTTTTATGGTAAATTGTGTTTCTTTCTGGTTTAGGATAGTTTCGAAGAATGTGAATAGTGGGCGAGGTGTGTATTTCCTATAAATGTTCATAAATACAGAGGCAAAAAATGTATCCTCTTTCTGGAAATATTTGGCTTATTTGGTCACTGTGCTTTCTCTTTTTTCTAATAAATAATTTTATCACAATACAATATTATTCGCAAGTCTAAGTACAGTCAGTACCCTGCATTACCTGACTCCTCTTACAAAGAAGAAGAGCGGAAGAGGGGTCAGGTAATTCAGGTCACTGATTGTACAAATTTTCGTTCTTTGGTACGAGTTTGACCATTTCATTATAGTGCGAGTGGAACTAGTTGGCCACGCCTTAGATGGCGACTCATCGCGCTATTGCAATCTCATGTGCGTTTTGTCTAAACTAGCCGGAACTTTCAACGCGTGTTGCCGTCGCGAAGTACGGCGCCGGAATAGATTAAGTATATCTTACTTAATCTATTTCGGCGCTCAATCTATTTTTATTATAATCCAACTAGTTCCGCGCGCACTATTCATTTGAATACCACAAAATTTATACATAATTTGTACCAAGTTATCATCAGTAAATTGGCTACCCAAATAAGTAAGATAAAAGTTTCTTGTGAAAAACCCATCGATCACTAATAAAGAACTAGATATACAATCCCAAACAAAAGTTCTCTTAAAACTGTCACCAAATTGTGTAGTAATAGTAAAAATAAATATACATTAATGTAAATTCAACCTTAAACGCAATGCTTAAAGTTTATTTCACAAAGCTATGTTTAAAAAGCAATACATTTTTACGACCGATACTATGTGGCATGTTTACCGTCGGAACGTTCGAATGCTACTAAATCAAAAGCGCACCCAAATGTTCAAGTGGGTATTCATTCGATGGAGACATTTTTTGCCGCTGATTGTGTATCTAGTTCTTTATTAGTGATCGATGGAAAAACCCCATGAATATTTTTTTTTTATATAATCTTAGAGGACCTATTTCCAAAGGCAAAGAAACTTTACGACACATGAATAAACAAAACGTAGAACAATACTTACTTCAATATTATAACAATTAGTGTCGTAAGTGTAAAGATACTTAAGAGCTATTTTCGAGTGTGTATTGACATCAGCTGCTGCTAGAACTACACTGACCACTCTAATACAGAGCCACGTTAAAGATACCATGTAGTAGATCCCTGTTATCATATCAGTGGATAGACCTTGGCTGAAAGAAAGAGAGGAAAATAATAATTATTTTCAAGGAATAACTTAAAATAAAAGGGTAATTAAATAATAGTTTAGAAATAAAAAATACCGGGCAAATGCGTATCGGACCACGCACAATGAAGGGTTCCGTAGTTGGAATGAATTTATCCTAAGAACAAACTTAACTTTGTAGTTGAAAAAATGTTCTCCTATACATTGATGTATGTCACGGTTGATTCTCCAACTACAAATGAAGGTTTGTAATCGCAAAAAAATAAAATAAACTAAGTGATAAAACTACAAATTGACGATTTTTGTACTTTTTCTTTGTGCGTTAGACCTTGCTTCTTGCCGAATGTTGTAGGTCAACGGGAAAAGTACCCTAGGTTTTGATTTTTTTGTATTTATCAAAATATGTTGCATAAACGTTAACTTAAAAGCTTGATTTTTTAGATTGCCAAGGGATCGTAGACTTAGACTACGTGTTATATATTAATTTCAACTAGATACCTGCACGCGTGTCTGAAAAAAAAGGTCTTGACGGTCTGAGAGACGGACAGACAAACGGGCGAATATATTCTATAAGGGTTCCGTTTTTTCGTCTTGATGTACGGAACCCTAAAAATACTACAGCCCTTTTGTTTTAGCAACTTCAATATTGGGCCGATTTATTATAACTTTAAAAAATTACAATAAATATTTTAGTATAGTTCATGCCAACAGGGGAGAAGAATATAGTTTACATGAGTTTACAGGCATTCGGGCAACTGCCATTTAGTTCAACTAGGTAGGATAGTGACCAGAATAAGACAGGCCGGGAGAAAGAATGAGACAAGAGACGTTGCGTACTTATGATTTTAATTCAAGAGTAACTTACGTAATACCCAAAAACATCTGCAAGCATATGAAGTAGAAATTACAGGAACAAGACAGAATGATTGTGCCGCCAAGCGCAACATCTATCTTGCGCACAAGCATCGCTTGCTTCACATACGCCTCTCTTATTTTACGCCAAGTATACATTCTCACTGCTTCAGATTGCTGAAATAAAAAATTTTGAAAGATTATCATATTAAAAATCAATGGTACTTAAATCTATAGCGCTTTCTTCTTAAAACTTACCGTGTACCTATTCATTTCGGAAGTATTTTGACGATAAAACACGGATACATCCTAAGAAAATATACTAAGAAATGTTTAGTTTAATACTCTACTTGAAATCGCTTTCCATCAGGTGAGAGACATCAAGAGCAGGCTCATTTAGTAATAAAAAACTAAATATTAATTAGATTATATTTTTATATCGTATTTGTATCTATTTTAGTGGACATAAATAATAAATAAAAAAATTTAGGCCCGCGTTATGTCTTTAACCACAGATGAATACAGAAAGTTCACTCCGCAAAAAAAAAAAAATATAAAAAGTTTATTTCGGTATAATAATAACACAAGACTAAGTACGGAAATAAAACGAAGATAGCTGCAAAAGTATAAAGTGTAGCACAGCTAACAACGTCGCGCAACGGCTTAAAGCTACAAGTACTCGGCGAGCTCGTCTAGTCGGGCCAATTCCGTGAGAGTTACATAGTCAGAAGATAATTATAAGAGTTACGCGATAGAAAGAGAGGAAACTTGTAGCTGATTTAACGACTTGCCACCTGAGTTGCACTTTATTTTGTCGTAGCAAGAGTCGCTTTTCATTTAAATAATTTTGCGGAGTGAATCATCTGTATAACTATCTGTGGTTTAGCGCTAAACATAGTGAAACATCATTTTGTCTCTGTCATCTTCAAACGATTGACAGAAACAGAACGATGCTTGCATTTAACGTATTAAGTGGTTTGAGGTGCAAGACGGCCTTAATGTGTAGTTAAGTTTCTCCCAACGCTTAAATTCTTCTCCTTACCTTATCTGAGTCAATCTGCGACTTCTCCAAAGCACATAATTTGGCGACGCACTCGTTCAATCTACAATACCGAGACGTCAAGCCCATACTGATCAGGACTATCAGTTGATCTTGAAAGTTCCATAACAGACTGGCTATAGTACTTACGAAGACAAGTGGCATGGCAAACCATTCAGAATAATCCTCTGAAATATTACAAAGTTTCAGTTCTTTTATGTACTGAAATAGTTTAGTTCTAAAAGATGAAATTAAGCCCCGCACAGACAAAAGATGAGGATATGGTAGAACTTATTTCATTGAATAAAACTCTTTGTTATCAGCATCATAAAGTTCAAAATATGTACAAACATCGCCGCAGACATAAGACAGCTCTCCGAGCATCCATGAACAAACTGGCGCAGGTCAATGAGGTAGGTCCGTCTTCTTCTATCTATGGTCTGCACTAAGCCTAATATACGATTAAATTACAATAGACGATGTATATTTAGTAACTTAATCCGCTTAACTGTTCTTAAAGAGTTGGAAAACCCTGTAAGAAATCGACACGTGTTTCGCCTCTCAACGAGGCACCCTCAGGATGACGATTGACTTGTTGCGAACTCGGACACGAAGTGTTGCCATGACAAGAGCCGAACGCAAAGTGAGTGAGTGCTCACTCTGAGGATGCCTCGTTAAGAGGCGAACACGTGTCGATTTCTTACAGGGTTCTCTAACTCTTTAAGAACAGTTAAGCGGATTAAGTTACTAAATCATCGTCTATTGTATTTCATAATGGATTTCCGCAAAATTACACCTGATTCAATTAACTATACGATTAAATTACATAATTTGGATGGTTTCACTTACGGCTCATAAAAATGAATCCATATGAGACAAGGACATATCGCTTGAGTATCAATGATGGTGGACAGTCCAGTCCTACTGCTGCTGCAATGCTTACTGCATGTTCAACTGAAAGAAAAGAAACAATTTTAAATATGTCATATTTTATAAGGTCTGGCAACCGGTCTTATCAAGGGTATTGTGTTTTCCAGTGATTGGGTTGTGGAGGTCAGATAGGCAGTCGCTCTATGTAAAACACTGGTCTTCATCTACATCTAGTTATACTGGAAGCCGAAACCATCATAATTGGGAAAAGGCTGGGCAGATGATGAAGAATTTAAAAACTAAATATTCTAGATCAATCAGAAGTTCTATGAGTAACATCCTTAAATTAAAATGGTCACCGGTCACAGGTTTCAGAAGCCGAGTCTTGGGTAAAATGAACATTGAATCGCAATGTATTTGTGCCCGGTTGATCGCAATCGGCTCGCCCCCTATTATATGGGACATAAACTTTCTTTGAAATTGTATTGTTCGAGTCACGTCACGCCGTAGTGTCGCGCTAGTCTGCGCGAGGCTTTATGTTTAGCGGTAAATTTATTTTTATAATTATTGAAATAGTACTTGCGAGATAATAAGATATGAAGTTGGGAGCCACATCTGCCAACAAACTGCTTTGTAATGTGGCAGAAGTAAACTTTATTGTAACCTGATTTCACCACAAATAAACTTTTTTTTTTTTTTTTTTCATAAACATAACTGTCGAAATGTGGGTGTAAGGTACACCTCTGTCCCGCCCTTTGGAAAATATAGGCATGATGTTATGTCTTGAATGGTAATGTAAAGTCAATTGTGCTGACTTGAGGCGCGCGTGGAACACAACGCGCTGTCGACCCGGGCAAGTACCCTAATTACGTAATACGCGATCAATCGGAATTTGAAACGGATTGCTAATCCATTGCTTAATAAGTTCGTAAAAAAAATCTGCTCAACAATGTAAATAACGCAAAGAATATGGTTGAACTGTCAAAATGAAACAGATTTGTCAAAATCGTTTACGAAAATGTGTTACATAATTAGATAGCTGGGCCTTATCGGATGGCGAGCTACCCATTGGTCTTCGTCCGCAAGCCCGTGCCTACGGTAGCCGGAAATCGGCTACCGATTCCCGACGCCCAGGGCGTGAGGGCGCGAATTTTGCCTCTCCCTTCGCGCTCCGCCTCCTCCTTTGCGAGCATTACTGCTTCGCAGAAGGAGTTGACGGTTTGCCATGCCCTCTCGCTCCGTACCATGGCCTGAACCAGGGCTCCCGTCTCTTCACCGGAGACCATACGGTATTCCCGGACCATCCGGATGGCCATGACCTTTTGGGACGCGTTCAACCGGCGGGCTGGCCGCAACCTCAAAGACCGCACCCACACCGTTCTTGCGACCTTCAAAAGGTCATCGGTCCACCTTGTGGGAGGCCTTCCAACGCTACGTGTTCCCGTCCGGAAACTCATAATTATTATTATTTATATAATTGAACTCACACATGGAAAAGAATGTCATAAAGCCGACAACAATCAGCATCCTTCTTTTTAAAGTGCTGTCGTCCGGGACTTTCACGCCAGCAGACCGTTCCACTTTAGCCCATACCACAGATATATTCTTTCTCCAATAATAGCACAGCTTTGAGGCTAAGATCAGCGACAATATAGTTATTGAATAGAAGAAGGCTCCAGCTAATCGGGCTGTTATACTTCCTGAAAAAATCACAAATTAAAAAAAGTTTATACCAAACCGCCCATGGGCATGTGACAAAAAAATATCGAAAATTAACTTAAAAAGCTCAACTCCAAAGCTTTTAGAAATAATAAACAAAATCCAAATCGAGCAAATAAGATCGGAGATATGTCAAAGAATGTAAAGCAAGGTCACAAACGCTACTCAAGTTTTTTTTATCGAAAATTAACCTTAAAAGGGGTATCTTTAAATGTATTAATTGTGATACACAAAGTGATTAACGTCGAACATAAACAATACCGCTCATCTGTTAAACATTATTAGTCTACAGCTTCTTCTACTGCTCTCGTATTGGCTTGAAAAAGTAACAGGTTCATGTCATTGAATAATAATTATTTGGCAGTCAGCAACGTCATAGCGGAGCTGACCCTCCAGGATGAAACGTACCCATATTGATGGGCAAAAAAAGCAGTCAAGTTTTCACTTCTGCCTGCACTCCTGGAGTGCAACCTGTTGTTTTTTTTATTATCTGACTGACGAACTAAATCGTTTTTTTTTTTCCCAGTCAAGATCCCTATTGCGCGCACTGACACTTTTATCTCCATCTTAATTACTTACGATGTCCAGTCATGTCTCTAGCAATTCCTGCAAAAGCTCTAATAACTTTCCAAATAGCCAGGAATTCTATGACGATTAAGGATGCTAGTATGAGTGTGCTCCAAATCAGGCTGATGAATCTCCTGCATCCAAATACGCCAAACAGGCTCGACCAGTAGAACACCTTCTCCATGATATCCAAGAAATCCTGATGGAAGAATAAGGTTAATAAAATAATATAAGTAAAAGTGTTTAGAGATGAAGCGCTTGGTAGTGGTGAAAATTGGGCCTAAAAGGAATCATAAAATAACATACATTGTTCATTACAAGACTGTCTTATAAATTAACAGTCTTCAAATAATAATATGTAGGTACATGTAAATAAAATACAAACAAGTGATAAATTAGAAAGCTTTTTCTCATATTCCAATGATCTAAGAAAATTCCATTAATGTAACTGTAAACTATATAAATATAAACTTACATCATGAATCGGTTGTTCAGGTAACAGCAATGTATTTTTACTTAAAAACGGGTTAAATTCTTGACCAAACATTTTTCAAGGAAAGGTATGATAACAAACATTTATATCCAGTTCATATAATATGTTTTCATAAATCAATTATCATGTACCATTCGAACTACGGAATAAATAATAATAAAATTGATATATTAATTGGTTTCAATTTATTATTAAACGACCAGTACAATTTGAGCTCTAGTACATAAATGATTATCTATAGTAGTAGTAGTGGAAGATTTATGTGCAATACCTCAGCTAGCCAGTGCCAGTGGGACTAATGTCCTTTTCCTAAGTATTTCAGATTGTTTTCATATTTTCAAATATCATTATCTTCTCGAAGATCAACTCGACCAGTAGTAATCGCATAAAGAGGTCAAATCAAAAAGTTTCCATAACCTCGACTCACTGTTATAAAGACCAATTTAAACTGGCCACTAACTATTTGCGAAACAAAAACACGCGATATGATCGTCTGATTTACTTTTATCAATAATTTGATATCGTGCAGGCAGTCACTGTTATTTTGATGACTTGCTGAATATTTTACTACAAACTCATGTCACAGACATTTGACATAGGTCATAATGGCTCGAAAATTCTAGAACATTTATACAATATACTATTAAAAAACCCTGTCTAATATTTATAATAAATAGGTACTGCAATAACATTACCAAAAAGTTTTTTAATTTTTATTATTATTTTCCTTTATTTCATTTTTATACATATAATTTACATTTTTAAATATTTTTATAAAAACAAAATAATACAAAAACATTTAAAAATATAAAAAATTAATATTTATTATTATTATTATTGAAAATATAAAGTTACTACTGCTATATAAAATTCACATTTTTAGTACTAAAATTACCCAAATTCTATTTAAAATTTGCAAATTTTCAACAGCGGTCATAGTAGGTTACTTGTAGACATCCGCTTAACGTTCGGCCTCCGCGCTTTACGTAATAACCCGGTAGAATTCGCCATTGAAAAAAAAATGTGGCGATTTTTTTTTTCTACTACATGAATAGACTCCTTCCTCTTTTCTACTACATGAATAGATTTACTACATGAATAGACTCCCAGTACGACTCAACAACACCCTCACGAATCGAATAGGGTTTTTTTACATGTTGTATACACTTACTATTGACTACTGATACTTACTATTGATACTACTATGTATCAGTAAAAACCAAATCAAATAGGTAGTATACAATGATTTGGCGCATTTTTATCGGAATTCATTTCAAAACACGCTTACAATCAAAATGTAAACTTTCATAATAATATAATTCAAAAATAAGTTTTTTAAATCGTATGTTGTAAGAGGTTTTTTTCTAAATGGCTAGATTGTAAGATACAAGAAAGCTATTTTGATTCGTCTTTGGTCCTAGGTTCCTGTTTTACTTAATCACAGAACTGGTCCTAAGCTCCTCCGTCTTACAAATCACATAGAATTTGATGCAATATTCTTGTTCTAGAATAAACATGTTATTTAACTACCTATTTTACGGCTAATTCAGCCTTTGCTTTTGACCAGATGATGGAATTCTTAATCAAATAGTTGGAATTGATTGAATATTTAATAAAATCCAAAATAAAATTTTATGCTCAAGGCGTGCTGGCTTGGTCTATGCCAAGCCAGCACGCCTGCACTGACCTGTGTCAATATGAGGGCAATCGTAAAACTAACTACTAATATTTTTATCTAGTTGATAGTATTACAGTACACACGGCTACACATCAAGCTATACATTTCCAGTTTATGCTGATCTCGCATTGTCTAGGATTTCCGTACAATGCCAGATCAGTTTAAACTGGAAATGTATAGCTTGATGTGTACCCGTGTATACCTGGTCGACCGAGCTCTTCTCTGGTGAAAATAGATAAACATATCATCCAGGTACGTTGTATCACATTCTCAAGGCTGTGAAAATAGAGAAAACTAATTTTCCTAGATATGAGACCCCTATATTGCAGCTTTCATCGAAATCGTTAGAGCTGTTTTCGAGAACGTGATTACAAATATATTCAAATACTGGTCATTTAACAGTATAGGATTATTTATCCTGCAGTAGGATGATCCCTTAGGATGATATGATCATCCTACTGCAGGGCAAAGAGGATTTCTTCAACTCAACACGTTTGACAATTTCGGCGGCAAGCCCTTCCAATTTATAGTTGTCTAATTATTATTATGTAATAATAATAGCCCTTTAGACCGAATTTCGGTTGTGGCGACCAATCTCAGCGGATAGATATATTGTAGTGCACAAGTGTGTGCACATCACACCGCCAACTTCAAAACTCCCGGCTGTTACTAAGAAATTCCTAATGGAAAAACCCAATAACACATTTCCAGACCCGGCAATCGAACCCAGGACCTCACGCTCAGCGCACGCGCTTGCGAACGCGAGACCTACGGGACAGTCGGGAATATAATAATGAGCCATCAAGCCAGAGAGTTTTAACACAACCCAATGGAATGGCCTTATGGTAAGAGGGTGTCCAACTGGTTCCATCAAAGAAATTTTTTTCATCAGTTTCGCTCTTAAAGATAAGGGGAGGATGAGGTACAGAACGAATTAATTAAAATAAAACAAATCAATTCAGTTAAAATCTATACTCCAATAGCATTCTTAGTCAAATCCAGCTGAACAGCATCCGTGCCTTTGTTATCAAACTGGATCAGAACAAGCTCGTAGGTTATAATCGTGCCAGCCATCTGTAAGAACAAATTAGATTAGAGTCTTTTGTATTGAGGACACAGAATATACGGGACTCTAGTAAAACAATTTCTAAGAAAACCTCACGGTAGAACCGGTGTCGCGTCGCGCG
Organism: Conistra vaccinii; assembly: GCA_948150665.1. NCBI lineage: Eukaryota > Metazoa > Arthropoda > Insecta > Lepidoptera > Noctuidae > Conistra > Conistra vaccinii. Next base: position 7,634,351 of record OX411317.1, on the reverse strand, counting down.
ACAAGTCGTACCAGTGTTTACTAGGTGATTGTTCTGGGAATGTTGTTTTGGATTTGTTCGCATATTCAGTTAGAAGCGTCGTCCTTTAAGATTAGCTGAGCCGATGTTAATATATTTATCATGTAACTACGTAATCTGTTACTGATAATTTTATTGGTCTTATTCTAATAAAGTCCGAAAGAGCATTACCGCTGCCAGAGAACACAATAAATAATAGCGCAATTTGGTAATCCGATTTGTTCTCCTGTGAAAATTCCTAAACTAATAACGTTAACGACCAATAGAAAAAAAGAAGAAGAAAAACAAACGAGGCAGTCTGGGACTGCGGACTGAAGTGAAAACTAAGTAACGCCATCTAACGAAAATGTCAGGAATTTATGTGGCTTGCTGTCAGTACAAGAACGAAAGCTGTGAAAAAATGTTCTTAACTAAGTTTTTAGACCTTTGTATCCTGCATATGCGTATGAAGTTTCATTAAAATCGGTTCTGTCATTTCGAAAAACAAGGGCTTGAAAGTTTGTATGAAATGCCGTACCTACGACGTAAGCCCTCTTAAAAATGATTCTTATTTTGATTTGCTGCTAAACTCAAACAATTAAATAGTAGTAATCCAATATGATTTTTTTTAACACCTCATAAAATAATAATATAACCAATACTCGACCTTCAGTAAAATACTTTTACTAAGAGTGAACAAGCCCTTTCCGCTGAGAGCAACATAGTCCTTAGAGAGCTGATCTTGAAGACGCCCCACCTGCAAAACAAAATCCTACTTAAATAATATGTTTTTGTACCGAAACAATTTCACCTCAGTATTTTTCCTTAGCGTCTCTTGTAACAGTTGTAACTACTTTATCTCCTCCTACATTATATCAGTTTCCTCTTTTGCCGTTAATTGCAGCGATCGTTGGAAGGCCTGTGTTCAGTAGTGGACTTCTTTCCAAAATAATTTCCAGATTCATAAAATGCTGGATCATTTTATGAATCTGGAAAATAGAATTCATTCCAGTTTTAGAGGCATGAGGAACAAGATGTAAAGTTCACTCATACTCCATAGAAAAGTGAGGATCCTCCGACCCGACGGGTGTCTGGCGGGCAACTACCCAACGATTGATGTCGGGGAAATTATTTATAAAGTGTTATTATTTTTTTTTCGGTGGGAACTCATCAAATGACTTCTCCCGCTCTGGGCGGAGCGGAAGAGCGTGTCAGACTCTTACTGATTAAAACCCACCCGTGTTCCTTACCTTGCCTTGCCTGGGGCCACGGTTTCCCCTTAGGACTACCCGCAAACCCGGTAGGCATTGGCCCTAGCGGACCCCGTCAGTTTTGCTGACATCTCTTTGAGGCGCGCGTGGAACACCACGCGCCGTTGACCCGGGCCTGATCCTTATCGGACGGCAAGCTGCCCGTTGCTCTCCGTCCGAAATCTGCCACCAATTCCCAACGCCCGGGTCGTCTCCTACGGCGGCGGCGGCTAGGGCTGCTAGGGCGCGGCATTTGCCTCTCCCTCTCGCTCCGCCTCGTCCTTCGCGAGCATTACTGCTTCGCAGAAGGAGGTGACGGCTTGCCATGCCCTCTCGCTCCGCACCATGGCCTGGACGCGAGGGGTCACTGCCGCCGATCGCCCCCACGAAGACACGGCGGTGCTCCGCCCAAGCCGTGTCCACGCGGTAAACTTTAATAGTGCGATGCAGGATTTGTGTGACGTTAGGTCTTTGATGCGTAGTTCGTATGTGGCGATGCAGATGCCGCCTCAATTTACTCCTACATTTTATCAGTTTCCTTTTTAGCCGTTCATTGCAGTGATCGTTGGAAGGCCTGTGTTCAGTAGTCGATATTTACAAAACTATATTTCTCATCCTCTTTCCAAAATAATATCCAGATTCATAAACTACTGGATCATTTTATGAATATGGAAAATAGAATCCACTTAGCATTCATAATTATCATCGTATTATCTTCCTTCACAAATAGTGGAAACATTACCTCAACATTATAACAATGAGTATCATGAGTGTAGATGTGTTTGAGAGCCAGTCGGGAGTGGGTGTTGATGTCAGAGGCTGCTAACACGACGCTGGTGACCCTGAAGATCAGCCAGCCAAGTGACATGAAGTAGTATGCCGTCCTTATTGGCTCATTGGATTGACCTTCGCTGGGGACAAAGAAATTCTAAATAATATTTATTGATGTGCACACTCCTAACGGCGCATAAATATTCTTTGGACACCCTCGCCATCGGCCGCTTACAGCGTCTTGCCTTATACTGCGTAAGGTTATCTTGTCTCTTTAAAACGCTCTTTGGATTAAAAATAATACGCTATGACGTATACGCTGACGCCAGATGTTACCGATAGCGTTTGAACAATGGAGCCTCACAGCGTCAGCCGTACGCAGCGTCAAGATGGTCTTGTCTCTTTGCAACGCTCTTTGAATTAAAAACAATACTCTATTACGTTTACGTTGACGCCAGACGTCACTGATAGCTTTTAGAAACCGGAGCCTCAGACTCAAACATTTTATATTAAAATAGTAGAAATCTAGTATGTTTTAAACATTGCATTTTAATAAAATACCAATGTCAATAGGACAGCACAAAGTCAAGTGGAAAGTGAAGTGCTACTAATTTATTAACACAAGTTTTGAATTTAATAAAAAATATGTATTATTTTTTGAGATATTTATCCACAGGCCTCTATGTTGCTTGAAATAAATGGTATTATTTTTATTAAAGAGTAAGAGTAGGGGAAGACCAAAGAAACGATGGATGGACTCATGGACTGTGTGAAAGATGATATGGCTAGAAAATGGGTGACTACCGAGATGACGACTAATAGAGAAGTATGGAAGAAAGGGACATGTTGCGCCGACCCCAAATAAATTGGGATAAGGGCAGGAGAATGATGATATTATTATCAAACCAAAATTCGAGGTTAGCAACATTACTATGTTCATTTTATAATGCATGTCTATCAATTAACACAGCCACCTACTTCATCATTATGTTTGTTAGAATACTCCTTGATTTAGCACTTCTAAGTTCAGTAGTAGGTGCCTTCTAAGACATATAGGTCCCTAATAAAACCTGGTTCTTAAGTACCTACATTACAGCGTATATATCAAACGTGATAAATGTCTACAGCTGTTCTAAGCATTACACACGTTAGGTTCTATAACGGACGTGTGAACCCACTTACAATGTTTTTCTTACACCGTTCAGCCCTAATGATGGATTAAGTACCGGCGAAAATGTTTGGAACTGTGGAAACTTGGTGCTAACGTACTATTTAGTTAGTACTTTGATAAAAGTTTTGTTCTTGTTTGGAGGCGAAATGACATAGTGTTCTTGATAGTAAGAATTATTGTAATAAAGTTTTTCTGCCTGATTTATACATAGAATCTACAAGAGTCTGAATTACGATAAAGTTGTATCCTACGTGAGTTCGAACCCAGTAGTTTGTGTGTTTAATTTCATCACCACTGCTCTCAATATGGTGAAGGAAAACATCAAGACTAAACCAGCATACCAACCTGCACTGTGCCCGCGTAGTGGAATATGGCCCACTCCCTCTCACAGAGAGGAAGCCTGTGTCCCAGCAGCGGGAACATTATAGGCTGATAATGTATGTATAGTATGTAGTATCCTTTGTTATCCAGGAGATTATATTCATCTGTTTGCCAGACTTCATCTCAATCGGTTCAACAGTTTATGCAGAATTGAGTAACAAGCATAAACACTTTTTACATTATTAAAATTTATTGCGCTTAAACCATGTAAGGTCTTTCATTTTGAACAGTATTTTTGTCTATATTCCTCGTGGGTCTCGTCTCCCGAGGACGTGATCTACGTGTCATCGCATTGCACCAGTCGCCCAGAGGCAAATATAAAAAGTCTCATGCGCTTGTAATTTTAAAGAAATGAATTTCTTTGAAATTGGAACGTCTTCCTATGTATTTTTATGTAACGAATGACATGACACGCGCTGTTGGACGGCAGCACTTAATGTAATTCATTACATAGAAATTCATGAAATTTTATTGAGCGCCCAAAACGCAGCGTACAAGACGACGCGTCCCTCGGTCATCTGTTATAACTAGAGCCTTATTATTATGTCCTTCATATCCTGTCAGTAGCACGCTACATTACTGGTGGCCGTTAGGTTAGGTTAAGCGTTTGGTGTGATCAACACCAAATGCGTAGCCGAATTTTGGGTCGAGTCCATTTAGATTGCCTTGCCATCGACACGCTAGGAAGAAGAAGATCATCATCATCATCATTTCATCCGAAAGACGTCCACTGCTGGACATAGGTTAAATGGAAAAACGTAATTAGTGAACCCTAATTATGTCTTTCTTTGTATTGACAATATTCTACCATATCTTTTCTTAAAGGGGTGGTAAACGTGCGAGCAAGTACGCTGACTTATGGTTCGGCGACCTTATTCGCCCGTGTGTCATACTAAGTACGCGCACTTTAAAACCGCCGAGTAAGTTCAACGGCGATCCAATAAGTTTGAAGTTTTGCTCGTAGCCCGCCTTGGTTCGTAGTTTCGTACGTCTGTCATCGTCGCAAGTCGCGAGCCGCCATTTTGTTGCGACATTTGTGTAATGTAAACATCGCGTTAAATCGCGATAAAGTGTGAGTAAGCTTCATCTGTGTCACCGACGGCGAGCCGACTAAGTTGGCGAACATAAAAAATGCGGACTTTAACTTCGCATGTCTATCTCCCACATTATAAATACTTGTCCTTGACAGAACTTACGTAATTCCCAAAAACATTTGCAAACAAATAAAATAAAAGTTGCAGGAGCAGGATAGTATGATGATGCCGCCGATGGAACCGTCCACTTTGCGGACCAGCATCGCTTGTTTTACGTAAGCTTCTCTCATTCTACGCCAGGTATACACTCTCGTTGTTTCGTGTTTCTGAAACCAAGGCACATTACTATAACACAGTTTATCTAAATTATCTCATACTAAGGTCTGAAAAGTGACAGAAGGAGAGCAGTGGTGTCACGGTGGTAAAGGCCCCGACTTACGAATTGTCTGTTGTGGTTCGAACCCAGACAGGCGCTTTACTTTATGTAAATAATTTCATCACCACTGCTCTCAAAACGATGAAGGAAAACATCTTGCGGAAACCTACATGTCTTAGAACCAAAAATTCAAAGACATGTGACATCTACCCACCAGCACTGGACGCCGCGTGGTAGATTACAGCCCACTCCCTCTCAAAGAGAGGAGGTCTTAGTCCCAGCAGTGGGAACGTTATAAGCTGATTATGCTTATGCTAAGGTCACACGGGTTGAGCGACGGTACGCTTGCCGCGGTCGGTTCGTGGATGGGTGATATTAATCCATTACATATCGAAAATTCGAGAGCCCCTTTTTGCCCCGCAAATCACATATTATAAAGCTGATGGTCCCGACTATCATTCGTGGATCTTTGACAGTCGTTACGGGCAGCAGCCCAGAGGTCTGATAACCAGTCTTACCCAGGAGCATTGTGTTACACCCAATAACCCAGTTACACCCGGTTGTAACTGGGTTGTGGAGGTTGGATAGGCAGCCGCTCTATGTAAAATACTTGTATTCAGCTGCATCCGGTTAGACTGGAAGCCGACTCCAACATAGTTGGAAAAAGGGTAGGCAGATTAATTTATCGGTAGTAGGTAGGTATTCTTTAGACAAAGGCTTCTTTTAACTTAAAGTCTAGCTTTCCTACTCAAGCAATAGGTACACGTATGAAGAACTAGAACTGGTTCAATCTACCCGCAGTTAACTTGATTTCCCCTGAGCGCGATAAGTTTCAATATGACATAGTTCACAAGAGACTAGTAGAAATATTTGTTGTGTTTATAATACTGAATTGTTGAAATGCAATGGATTATTGGAACGGAGTTCTTTAACGCGGTTTGCGGTAGAAGTATACTGGTAGGCGAGCGAAATGTGGCGTACTTATATAGGAGCACCTCTACCTAGCCCTACGTAAAATACTATACTTGCGTGATGGCGTGTGTGTGTATGTGTGTGTGCGTGAAAGGAGCTCCTTTGATCATGACTTTTTGATGAATTACAACCGACATTTTAATTGGTAATGGACGCAATGAAATCATGACTGACTAAATATGAAACTTTATCCCTAAAGTATAATGAAAAAAGTTTAAGTATTTAATTTGTGTTCTCCAGTTGTAACAAACAAAGGTAACTCCTCAATATGAGTAGCTGGACAATCAACAAAAACATTATTTTAATATTGTTTTTGTTGACTGTCCACCTGGACAATTCGCTGACCAGCATCAGTGTTTGCGAAATGCAAAGAGCTGTAAGCTCAGTGACGTATTTGTCACAAGCGGTCCATTAAGAACGGCTGACATGTAAGTAGCGACATTTATTACTAAAGACCAGGTTATAAATTCAAACCGCTTTGTGGCCTAACTGATCGGATATTTTGTTTGTAGGTCGGTCGATTCCTGGTGGAGAATTGTAATGTATATTATATTCATGCTTGCAACACTTATGGGATAGGCCTAATGACCGAAATCTTCGACCAACAATATTATAATGTATCTCTAAATAGATTCATGAACGACTTGTAGTCGTGAAAGCTGAATGAAAGGTCTGCTGAACATGAGACTTAATTTTAAACATTTTCCAACCTTAATAAGGTTAATGAAGAATATAGTATTATTGAAAAGGAAAAATAATTTGAAGTTTTTCAACCCTCTTCCCTTTCATTCCGCGAACTTTTTGACGTCCCTTCGTACAGTGCTTGAAACCACTGCACTATAGATGTAAGAAATCAATAGTGCATTCCATTGAATTATGCAACTCAAAACCGGTTATAGTAGCAATGTTTGGGGAGACCTCCCAAATGTTGGTGATATTTGGACGGCCTCCCCAAACTTTGCACAGACACATTGCAACTACACAGAACAAATTTCACCACAAGTACCGATCTATGTCCAGAAGTGACAGTGTGTGATGAGATGGTCATAATTAGAGATAATACATACCTACAGTATAATGTTAAAAAATATAAATAAATAAAATGATAAAAACCAATTCTTTATCAGATTCCATCTGCTTCTTCTCCAATGCACATATGTTTGCTAGACACTGGTTCAGCCTATGATATCGTGAAGTCAGACCCATACTGATCAGGACAATTAGTTGGTCTTGAAAGTTCCACAATAGAGTAGCCACGGTGCTCATAAAGGCTATAGGAAAGGCATACCAGTCGGAATATTCATCTGAAATATACAGTCAAATATAAAATTACTGTGGGTTCGATCCCAAGCAGGTGCTTTACTTTGTGTAAATAATTTCATCACCACTGCTCTCAAAACGGTGAAGGAATACATCGTGAGGAAACCGGCATCTCTTAGAACCAAAAACTCGAAGACATGTGACATCTACCAACCCGCACTGGGCCCGCGTGATAGATTACGGCCCACTTCCTCTCACAGAGAGGAGACCTGTTTCCCAGCAGTGGGAACATTAATAGGCTGATGATGATAAAATTACTTACACGGGCCCCTATAACAATAAACTTTAAAAGATTACAAGCCCACAAAATGGTTAAATTGTAAAAATAATTGCGTAACACAGAAATTACAATATTGTAGACTTGTCACTACAATTTACGTATTCGTTAAGCTTTTCCTTTTAAATTGTGTGTCTTAAAGTTTTTGTGGTACACGCACTTGTAAGATTTACCATTTTGTAACTTGTAAATATTGTAATTTTTGTGCTATTTCTGAAGGGGCAGTATTCAAAAAGTTCGTAAATTATGCGGTAAATCGTAGTATACTCGTAATAAGAAACAAGCCTTAAAATAGGCTTGTTTCAGTTTTTTCGATTAATGGTAATCCATTAATCGAGAACCTAGTTAATAATCAAGACTGAACTGCTATTTGGAATTTCCTGATGGAAAAACCTCATAAAAGTTAACAGTTTGCCCGAACTAAGAACAAATCCAGGATAAAACTGGCTAAGATTACAGTCTTTTAATTAGTGGCTGCACGGTTTATACCTATATCTATCATCATCATCCGAAAGACGTCCACTGCTGGACATAGGCCTCCCCAAGCACCGCCACTTCGACCGATTCTGTGCTTCCCGCGTCCAGCGGATTCCTGCGGCCTTTACAAGGTCTACGGTCCATCTTGTGTCCATCATCATCTATACATATTGTAGATTAGTCGCTTATCGTATTCGTCTGTGTGCCCACGTTGTTCGTCTAAACTTCGCTACGGATTTCGATGCGGTTGTCATCATCATTTAGATAATTTATTCTGGAACTTTGTCAGCCGCACGGGTCGATCCGTCAGGTTAAGCTATGCTTGCTTGGGTTGGTCAGTGGATGAGTGACTATCTCATACCGAGACTCCTCCGTGCCTCGGAAAGCACGTTAAGCCATTGGTCTCGACTGTTATTCGTGGATCTTTAACAGTCGTTACGAGTTATCAGAAGCCCGAAAGTCTGACACCAGTTTTACCAAGGGGTATTACCCAGTTACTGGTTGTGGAGGTCAGATAGGCAGTATATAAAATACTGGTTTTCAGCTGCATCGACCGGTTAGACTGGAAACCGACTCCAAAATAGTTGAAAAAAGGCTGGGCAGATTGTTTGAATACATTAATATTAAAATTCCACTTTATTAAGAAATCTCGATGTATTGTCAAGTCACAAAAACCGTGCGAAGGTAGCATAGTTTAGCTTAATTATCAAAATTGTCACTTACGCCTCAATATCATAAATCCATGCGATATCAGCACGTATCGCTTTATAATCAAAGATGGCGGACAGTCCAGTCCAATGGATGAGATAATATTCATGAGATGTACCACTGAAAAATTAAACAACATGAATGTATACAGTGCGTACGCATACCATGTGAAATTGTGAACAAATTTTATAATGGATAAGGCAGTCTATCAGGGGGCCAAGTCTACTACTAATTTACAAACGTCACAATGGTCTCTCTCTTTCGAGTTTTTGACAGATTTTGTATGGCAAATCTGTCAAAAACTCACCACCGTGAGACCATTGTGACGTTTGTAAATTAGTAGACTTGGCCCCCTGCTCGCTTACGGGATATTTATTTATTTAAGCAAAACATTGGTACCAGACTGGACATTGCTGGGGTTGTGTATAATTCGATTTTTATAACTGTATGTTTGGAGCTGTCAAAATCGTAGGTTGTTAGTATTGAATTCACCCGTCCGCTTACCTCCTCAGAAACACATCTCGTGTCGTCTCCACAGTTCTGTCTTATTATTCGTTAATTTGTTATTGTTATTATTTAAACCACTTATTCTGTGAAATTTTGACGTTGACAGGAGCATTTATTGCCCGTAGTTCGACCGCGTAGTTCTACTAGTAGGACCAAGGGTATTTTTCTTTTCGGTGGTTCTATCAATCGGACCATCTTTATTAAATTATCAAATTGTATTGGCACTAGATCTACTCGTTGAGTAGAACTAAGATAATTATTTTTGCCCATGGTACCACCAACCATGGCCCACGGTACTACCATAGTGTAATACTATAATAGGTTAATCGGCCGTCTGGCTGAGCAAATATGCGAGGGTGCGGTGTGAAGGTGCGCGGCGTTTCCATTCCTGCCCGCGACGCCGACGCCTTTTAGACGTAGTACCGGCGGAACACTAAGGCCCGGGTACGCACATCTAGGGGTGCCATGGACACAAACTCAGTCGCGAGTATTTATTGTTTACGAAATAATAATATGATAAATACATGGCTAGTGACTTCATGAGGGTGCTGGAGTTGTGTGTAGATGCAACTCTGCGCAACTTCCTGATGTCGTGTATGGGCGTATGGGGCAATGGAGGACGGTCTTTTGCGAGCCGATAAGGATCTAGCGAGGCATATTTCAGGACGATAGTTTAAGTCCATTTTGGTTCTGTTTAGCCCTGAATCCTCTTAGCACACTGCTGGAGGATTCAGGTCTAGGCTATCGACTGAGGAGAGGTGGTCAGGTTATATCTCACCTCCTCTTCATGGATGACCGGAAACTCTTTGCCCCCAACAATTTGCAACTGATGGAGCTACTGAAAGTAGTTCTGAAACTTTCAGTGCGCCATCAGGATGTGGACAAATGTGCGGTCAAGTATGTAAAGCGAAGGGAGATTGTCGAATCCGTGGGAACCCAAGTCTCGGATTTCATAAACCATAATAAAAGTCAATGCCATTATGATACATATTTTTTAATCTAAAACAATTTCCTGAATGAAGTTTACATGCAAAGTGGTTAAATACTCACTTTAATTTTAATAGAACCACGGATAAACAAAGTTGCCTTTAGTACTATTGATAGAACTTGATTTGCCCATGGTCCGATTGATAGAACCACCGAAAAGAAAAATACCCTTGGTCCTACTAGTAGAACTACGCGGTCGAACCACGGGCAATAAACGGACAGGAGCACAGTTATAACAATCAGGTTATATCTTATAACAATCTATGCGTTGAAATAGCAAGGTTCAGAATTACTTTGCTATATTCGGAGTTTGTAGTCAGTTTAATGAGATTGATCCATAAAAAGCCTGTGTTTCTTGGAGGGTAAGGCAGAGGTGTTTAATTACCCCAAATTAGCTATTAATGCTTAAAATCCACGTAGCGTTTATTGCCCAATCCAGACTCTGGACTGCCACTGAGAAGTTTCCATACAAAACCTAATTTTTTGAACAGTGCCAAAACAAATTCTCAAGAAATATTTATTTCACAGGAAAAAACGTACCTTTAAAGGGTGTATACTGTATGGAAGCTGGGTGCAAAGCCTTAAGGGGTGATAGATATGAAGTAACACCATTTGGAGTAATATGAGTATGTTTAAAAAAAGGTTTGAACGACTGAAGCTATTTTATAAAATTAAAATAAGTATTCTACGACTTCAAAAGTGTCTTTAGTATCTGGGGCACTGTTGGCAATTAAAGCTTTAAACCTAGCTTCCAAACTGTATAATAATAATCTTACTTCTACATCAATAAACTTACACAGTGAGCAAACTGTCATAAAACCAACGACAAAATACATTCTCTTCTTCAAAGTCCTGTCAGCGGGAGCTTTAACAGCCATGATTCTTTCAACCCTGGTCCATAATGCTGAGAGGTCTCCCCAGGACCTGTACAAGTTTGACGCCAAGATCAAAGAGAAGATTGCTATCGTGTAGAAGAACGTACCTGCCAAACGCGCTGTGACGCTTCCTGGAAATGAATTTTTTTGTTGATGAATTGGATTTGTAGTAGTCATTAGATACTTAGGCAGTGGTATTATCAATTAAAATTCATTTATTCAAACTAAGCTGAGAATCAGCACTTTTCGAACATCACAATTACATAAGACAGCCCCCGGCCGCCCTTTACCACTTCTTAGTGCTTTAGCTGGGAAGAAGAAGTGGTGCAACCAACTCCACAGCTGTCTGTTCAGTTAGACAAACTTGATATTATGGAATGGATGGACAATAGTATGGAAAAAAAAAAAAAAATCCATATCAGCTAGTTGCTATGTCAGCTAGCACACCCCAATATACCAGCAAAAAAACATCGCAAACTATACTCAAGCTGAAATAAAAACTAAAAACGTTAAACGTCGTGCAACGTTGTCATGTGTTGGTAATGAAAGATTAAGTGGATGACACACAATAATAGTACGCAATTTTTTTCAAAAACATCTGGGTAAATTCCAAGAATTTTGCTGAATAAAGGCATGTCATACTTGGCACACGACCACCTACGAGACAATTAAATTGATATTTGAAAAAAAGTTCACAGCAAGATCAATCAACTCAGCCTATCGCAGTCCACTGCTGGACATATACTTTGTCCTTAATACAGGCTACTAAGTAACCTAGCTAGGACATCAGATCGTGAAATTGTATTGTTACCCACACATCTCAGATGTAAACTATTCCTAAGTTGTCATCCTACTTTGTAACAGACTGTACCTCTTTTTTATGAAATAAATTGAATTGAATTGAATTGACATAGGCCTCTCCCAAGCTGCGCCACAACACCCTGTCCTCCGCCTTCCGCATCCAGTCTGTCTCGGCCACTTTCTTAAGTTCATCGGTCCATCTATCTGGGGGGCGTCCCACACTACGCTTGCCGATACGCGGGTCTCCACTCTAGAACTCGTTTGCTCCACCGGCCATCGGTCCTTCGACAGACATGGCCAGCCCACTGCCATTCAGTTTGCTTACTCTGCAAGCTATGTCGGTAACTCGGTTCTTTTCCGGATAATTTCATTTCTGATTCACAGCAAGATATACAATTTAAAACAATACACCTAAGGATAGGCGCAAAAGAGCCACCGTCCACAACCGCCAGTAGTTCAACGATAAGCAGCTCATATGCTTTTTCATACGTTTTGTATGGATTCGTCTCACAAATATGGCCGGTGGCGGCCACCCGCTGTGCTGAACACTGCAGCAATACGTGACAGCTACTGGTGGTTGTGGCCAGTGGCTTGTTTGCACCTAGCCTAATAGGCAGAAGTCATAACAGCAATGTTGTTAGAATTCCGTGACCTTCCCAATATATCTCCGTGTAATTATTTCCATCCTAATTATTGTATTAAAACCTTAAAATGGGGAACTACTTACTTTGGCCTGCAGTATCTACAGCCAAACCAGCAAGTGCTTTTATAGCCTTCCAAATAGCTTTGATTTCCATGCAAATTAACGCAATCAGTAAGGAAGTACTCCAGAAATAGCAAATGTATCTCTTCGACCCCAGCACACCGATCAGGCAAGACCACTTGAATACTTTCTCCATAACAGTGAGGAACTCCTAAAGGAAAAGAGGATTAAAAAATATTAAAAAGCCATGTTGCTACATAGTTTGTTAAGTGCTAAAGTGAGAGGTTGCATCGGGAAGGCATCGACAGAACCTTTGATCCCGTGCAGGTGTCTAGAGCCGGTGGTAGCCACTTGCGATCTCAATCTGCCTAGCCCTTTCCTATATTGAGGTCGGCTTCCGGTCTAACTTGATGCAGCTGAATACCAGTATTTTACATAGAGAGACTGCCTATCTGACCTCTACAACCCAGTTACTGGGTGCCCAATGGGTAACACAATGCCCCTGGGTAAGACAGACTTTTTCATTTGTCAGACTTTTGGGTTTTTGACTACCCATAACGACTGTCAAAGATCTACGAATGACAATAGCAACGGCAAGCCGTTAGTCCCGAATGTTATGTCGTGCTTTCCGAGGCGCGGAGGGGTCTTGCTAAGTAATGAATAGCCACCCATCCACGGACTGACCCGTAATTTAACCTTCGATCAACCGCTGTGGTATTGTTATCATTCAGAAACGCGCCTCTCCTCCTCGGTAATTACTTGCAATTGGCAGAAATGGTTTAGTTTACCATCGAAGTAGCAACAGAATTTAAAAATAGTCGCCTATAATGTGTAACATTTGACATCTGACCTTGGTAATAACCGGATATCTATGATAATAACCAACATTATGGTAATAAGCAAGATTAAAGGGCCTCGTCAAGGTCGTTTCTGACGGCCAACTCTAGCACCGCGTGCGCTCATTGGTCAAATCAAATAACGCGCGCTTCCTGTTTCACACTTCCATCGCTTTCACGAAATCACTGCCACAGATTTGATTGCCGGGAAGCGAGAGGAAAAAAGAAACACAACAAAAAAGACTAGGTTGACTTCCCGTGACCAAAACGCTGGCTTTTTTACTTTAGCTAGAGGCTAAGCCAATGCTTAGCCTCTAGCTAATAGATTTATATTATTTTTAATTAATTAGGTATAACTTATTATCTAAATACAATTCATATCCTAGTTATTATCACACTTACATCATGAATCGGCTGCTTAGGCAGAAGTAACTTATTATTAGTCCGCAAAAACTGACTGAAGTTCTTATTTGACATTTCAAAAAGTATAAATTACAAATCACTTAGCGGAACTCATATCAATAGGTTTATTTCAATAGCGGTAAAAAGTTGTCGTGTAAAAAAAATTGTTGCTGATGGCAGATACCTTGTTTTTTCTATTTGCAAACGGATTATTAGTGTCGACCAGTCTTGGTTGAACTATAAATAAAGGGTGTTTGTTTACTCGACACTTTGATTACTGTCGTAAACTAAAAAAAAACCTGGTATTATTTTATCAAATAATATTTTAGTAAATCATATTGTTTTATCATCCAGTAATTAAAATATTCTTGGCACATTTTTGATATTTTTAACCGACTTCCAAAAGGAGGAGGTTCTCAATTCGTCAGTATGTTTTTTTTTTTTTTTTTGTATGTTTGTTACGCGATTTCTCCGTCAATTGTGGACCGATTTTGAAGATTATTTTTTTGTTTGAAAGAGTATGCTTCCGAGGTGGTCCCATATAAATTTTATTAACTTTACTTGGATAGTTTTTGAGTTAGCTTTAATAATACGTATTTTTCCCACTTAGTTTATATGGATGATATAATGATAACTTCCAATCACTGTTATTTACATAGCAGGTTAGTGGTATTTGAATTTGTATGGGGTAGCTACCACCACTAAAAAGTGCAAAATAAAAACTTTTTACAAAAAAAGAACAACCGACTTCCAAAAAAAGACACTACAAAGTCAAAAATAACTTTAATTTCGGAAGTCGGTGGCAAAAAACGAAAGTTCAAAACGAAACACACCGACTTCCGAAATTAAAGTTATTTTTGACTTTGTAGTGTCTTTTTTGGAAGTCGGTTGTTCTTTTTTTGTAAAAAGTTTTTTTATAGTTAATCTTAACATAATATTAATCTTAACAAAATATTAATATTTTGTGAGGAAAAACCTTGCTTCCCACTTAAAAGAAATATTTTAGTGATCATCTTAATTTGGTTATTCAATTTTAGAAAGGTCAACGTATAAATTATCGTCATTCTCTTCAGTGTCAACAAGTACAATACTGCAAAATACTATACTTTTATTCTCTGTGCTGTGAGTAACAAATATACAGGGACCAAATTATGCTAGTTTAGAATTATTTGCAATACAACACGCGATGCGATCGTCCGATTCATTGTTATCAATCATGAGAGATCGGACAAACCAATAATAACAGTTTAATGGCTTGCGAGCCAAATATTCTGTGGAATATTTGAATATATATGTTTATTTTTAAATGATAACATAAAATCACGTATTTTTCCCTGAAAGGTTTGGCAGAGGTGTACCTTTAATAGTAGGTACACCCATATTTCCAGTTATTTATAAGTTCCATGTAATGAGGGGTCGAGGTTATTGCCTTCAATCGGGCACAAATCCAGACTCGACTGAAAAACCCAATAACACTTAGCCCGACATGGGAACTGAACCCAGAACCTCATGCTCACCAGTAGCGCTGGCGACCGCTTAGATTTCAAAATTTTAATAGAATAGACCCATCTAATTATAGATTTTATGGGACCTGATACACGAATGGGAGATGGTAGTGTAGGTTTAATATCAATATATAAAATCAAATAAAACGAAAATCTATTTATATTTTTAACCCCCGACGGAAAACGAAGGGGTGTTATAATAAGTTTAACGTGTGTATCTGTGTGTCTGTGTATCTGTGTATCTGGCTGGTGGCATCGTAGCTCCCAAACGGTTGAACCGATTTAGATTTTTTTTTTTTTTTTTTTGAAAGGTGACTTGATCGGGAGTGTTCTTAGCTATGATTCAAGAAAATCTATAAAGCCGTTTGAAGATTATCAGGTCTTTTCTAATTGATGAATGGATTTGAGCATCTTCCACAGGTCTGATTGAGTCTAAATTTGGTAATCTGTTACTTCAATGGTATTAGAATAACATAGTAACATAGGTATTTGCAGGATACCCAACTCCTCACCAACTTACAGCAGTGGTATCGTGTTTGGGCTCATTGGAATGGTCTCAGTGAATAGGTTATAGATATATTTATCAGGGTCAAGCAAAAATTAATTAGGGTAAATTAGTAACAGTTAGTTACTAATTTACCCTAATTAATTTTTGCTTGACCGATCGAAGAACCTCGCTTAAATCTGCGCAGCTGTACGTATTTTTTCCACAGTAAGCAAAAATTTATTAGGGTAAATTAGTAACTAACTGTTACTAATTTACCCTAATTAATTTTTAATTAATTAAAAATTACCCTATAATTATAAAATAAATTACCCTATATAATTATTTACCCTAATTAAAAATTAATTAGGGTAAATTAGTAACTAACTGTTACTAATTTACCCTAATTAATTTTTGCTTACTGTGGAAAAAATACGTACAGCTGCGCAGATTTAAGCGAGGTTCGTCGATCGTTGCGCAGGAAATAAAAATTAAATTAAAGCAGGAAATAAAAATTAAATTAAAAAAACTTCCGACACAAACAAATTCCTTTAAAAAGATTCAAAATAAAATATACAGGCCCTTTAAGTTTAATGTAATTTGTAGTTAATATTTTGCCGTCGCGTCGGAGGACGGCATGCTATTGTAAAAAATATATTTTCATTCGCCGTCGTTGTGTCGGGGGATTTTTAAATTTTTAATTTAATTTTTATTAATATAATTATGTTCCAAGCCACAAAAGATCGAATCGACCTGATACTCGTATGCCTATCATAATTCTGGAAAATAACAGGAGTGATAATATAGTATGTAATTTTTTATACCAGAAACTGTATATGAATGTATCAAAATTACAAGCAATACCTCAACTGTATAATGAAGCTCAAAAGAGGCTCTTAACTAAGACAAAGTACAAACACGCACAGTTGTTTGTGCATTTTATATTTGTAATATTAGGCTATCTATTATTCGCCATCGCCATACAAATGTATTTCAGGTCTACGCAGCGATGACAATAGATGTGTTACAAGCCCGCGGTAATTATACGATGTCAACCTGGCTTAACAGGGCTCAGAGGCCGTTTACAGTCGACGTCACCACGTTTAAAGATTATGGCAAGACCCACCCTAGGTGTGGAGCGAGATAGAAAACTGCGAGCACAAGACATCGAAATAGATCTAGGATTTAACACCATCGCCGTCAATTTCGAAAACTTAGGTTTCTTTGGTGGAATGTTCCAAGGGATCATTAACACAGTGGGTACATTCCTCTTCGACTCAATCAAACCGTACGTTCTAAAAGAAGCTTACACTAAAGTCAGAATTGAAGTCAACACTAAACTTGATGAAGTCGCTGGTGACATGCAGTTCCCGAGCTCTATTTCTCCACTAGACATGGTGATCATTGATGTTCGAAAAAAAGTGCGTGATATGCAACTGGATCCGTACCAAATTAAAGATTACAATGCCACTGTGAGTGTGTTCACTGTGTCTTTAACCAGAACTTGGGTTATTGTATTATCGTCCTTCCGAAGAGTTGGTAAAATTAATTTGGAGATAGAAAAAAATACGGCAGTGGCAGTCTTCGATATTGGCACTCAAAGACTTGAAGGAAGAGCTCAATGGGATATTTTGGTGGTCTTATTTCAAGAGCTGGTACGGCATCATTCTCGGTAGAATACATAAGTGCAAGGATAATCGTAGCACAACCACTTGACACTAGAAAAAAACCTATATTCAGGGACATAGATCTTGAGGTAGGAAATATTCAAGTTCGGTGCAATGGGGCAGGGTCTTTAGATTACATATGTACTTGAATTTATAGTAAATATTTTACCAAATTTTCTAAGGTACCAAATAATGGATGCTTTGGAAGGTCTTCTTAAAGAAAGGGTACAACAAGAGTTAGAGAAACTAAATGTCGAAGAGATGATAAAACAAGAATTGCCAAAACTGGATGATGTGTAGGGAACAGGATTCAAATTATCAGATCTTAAAGACTCAGTGACGGAAAAAGCGCCGTTTGACGAAGATGAGTTTTTCAACTTTTAGTTAGGCGTAGTTACTGTATTAAAAAACCTATCATTTTATAATAAGCACATCTACTTATTTATTGAATAAATTATAATAAAATTGGTCTTATTTTATTTATTTATTTATTTTATTATTTATGTACACACAGTAAAATACATTCAGATACGACAATCATAATTTTGAGTACAAAGGTCTTTTTTACTTTTATTTCCTATTGTGTGCCAAAGTTTTTAAAATGCATTGGTAAACAGAGCACAGTCCTATAAATATGCTATTGAAAAGTTTGTTTGTTTGTTTTTCTCAGTTAATATCTTAATCCGAGTACCTACTACGTTTTTGGCACGTATCGCCACTAGATACCAATACTTATGCGCAAAAGTACTAGGGTCTTTATTGACGTCAATAGCGATAACCACGACATCTATAGACACACACACACACATACAACACTACTTACATTCTATAGTAGTATACACATTTGATCACGTATACATATTCTGTGTCTTATGAACATCGATAGATGGCGTAAAAGTCAAGGCTTTACAGTATGAAGGCTATACAGTAGAAAAGTACACGCAACTCAAAGAAAAGCACGAGATACAAAAGGTAAGAGTGGAAAACACACTTTTGTTTGCGAAGATAATTCTAAAAAAGTTACTCGAATGACAGAGTTTGTTTAGAAAAGAAAGACAGTGTTTTGTGGCATCCGGTCATTCTTAAATACTGTACAACTGTGCATACCGCAGGTGCCTGCACGATTCCTAATAGCATTTAACATAGTAGTACAAGTTGAAATACGAAACCACGTAGATACTATGTATATTATTTGTTTTGACAATAGATACAATAATATTATTTCCCTTGAAGTAGCTCAACTGAAAAGAAAGTGACATGTTACATTCTATTCTGTCGACATGTAAGATACTTTAACAAAAAAAAAATTAAGCGTATTTATTAAAACCAGGTTAATGAAAGTTCAATCAGGAGTCTGAAATGACAAAATAAACAATTGAAAATAAAAAGACGAAAGTGACACGAATGTTATTGATGCCAATGCTAATACAAGTGTTTGTATAAAGATAGGTATGCAAGCTCACACAGTATATCATTGTAAAAGTAAAGTTCTTAACCAAAACAAAAACAGAAGAAATGACAACTGACTCAACAACGACATCCTAATTAATGAAACGAACACGTGATTATCTGCTAATGACACAATTCTTGGAAAAAGCTTGTAAACATTTATCAAGTAAATTCTGCCAAGATGCCAGTAATATTGTAACTCTACCAATCACTTAGCAGGAATCCCAAATGTTAAACAGGAAATCCCTGGAACTATTTATAAAATCATTGTACTGATAAATTATGACCCCTGACTTTAGTATGAGTGCCAAATAATATATTTGGTTAATTTTAGTCACTGTTGATACAATCCCAAGAAAGGATGTGGTTAGAAAAAATAATATTCTTTTTTGTGCTTCTCGCAGTGAACGCTCAAGGTGTGTTATATTAGGTTATGACAATGTGTGCATCACAATATTTATTTTGTGGTCTGGTCCTTATATTTGGGATTTGTTCCTTGATAAGCAAGACTAAAATTCAGATAGTCGTGATTGATATTCGATTCATAAAAAATCTCACAGTTCAAAATATTACATGTGCTGTGATGTTGAGATGGCGATATGGAACGAATCCAAATAGATCCACAAAAACAATTTAATGGAAAGAAGACGTTCGAAATTCGACATCAGCTCCTTTTTATGAGAATGTACTGAAATTATAGCTTGCTTAAGTGTAAGTTTAAAAGTTAAGTAGGCGAATCTTTTCAAATCCGTGGAATATATTTTCAGATGAGTCAGACGAAGATACTACCGAGAGATTGGTTGATGGAGAGAAAAAGCTGAGTGACAACATCATGTTAATGCTAGACCATTTCAAGCAACCCGACCCTGTAGGCCTGCCAGGGGATGCTATCCCTGACCCCT
Source organism: Conistra vaccinii (assembly GCA_948150665.1). Taxonomy (NCBI): domain Eukaryota; kingdom Metazoa; phylum Arthropoda; class Insecta; order Lepidoptera; family Noctuidae; genus Conistra; species Conistra vaccinii. The sequence continues at coordinate 7,614,499 of OX411317.1, read as the reverse complement.
GTCCAGTGGCAGACATGAAGCAGTCCCTCTCGTTGGGCAGTACGCTATATTTTACCAATACATCAGTTTATGGCATCAGTAAGCTACGGATTTTATACGTGAATGCTAAAGTTGAAGATCTGGAGGTAAATATTATGTGATGCAGTTCTATCATTAAAAGAGCTGATTGAAATATAATTTATGACCTTTGTCTTTAATATTTCTATCCAAATAAAGTCAACCATCTTAATGGTGGCTCATGGTTTGTTCAACGAAATCTCCAAACGGCTGGTTGACACTTCCCGTGACCAAGGGCTGGCTTTTACCTTGGCCAGAGGCTAGTCTCTTGGGTACATTACCAGTCGAAAGCGAGGCGTAGGAATTTTTCGACGCCATATTTTAGTTTGTTAATAGTTTTAGTTAGGTTAGGATATTGTATTTTTATTTTATTAATGCATGAGATGTACTACTGAATAATAACAAAATCATTTTTTTAAATTAAAAAAAACGAATTGTATAGAGTGCCACGAGTATTCTTATGGCACTCTAGTGTCGCTGCCTCGGCTCGGCTAGAGTGCCGCGAGCGTTGCATTGTCACTGTCACTTGTTATTTAGGTTAGGTTAGGTTAGAACTGTGACCACACAACGCACGAGCCGAGCGAGCGTAGCGAGCGGTGCCACGGTAGCGGCCGGCGAAGTGCCAGGGTCCGTTTAGGCACAAGAGAATGTAATGTTTTGGAAATGTGGTGTTTTACAGCGATCTAACCTCGACAATAAAACAAAATATCAAGTGACGTGACTTAGTGACAGTGACAATGACAATCCAATACTTGCGGCACTTTGGCCGGGCCGAGGCCGTGTTACTAGGGTGCCTGTAGTGGCACTTTATCCGATAGGGATAGAGTGCCACTGGTGGCACTCTATCACACACTGCCTAAAAAAAAACCATCTTAATTAGAATAATACTATAGCTGCCCCACGGTTTCACCCGCATAAGTCTCGATCCCCTGGGAATATCGGGATAAAAGGTATCGAAAGTATTTTCTAACCCAGGTCATGGTCGACCCACGTGCAATATGACGGAGTCGCACTACGGCCGCCACGCGTAACGTAACGTCCGTTTATAGCCCTATTATATTTGCAAGATGCATTTTTTTGAGATCGATCGCATTACGTCCGTTAACCTTCATATTTAACGATTAGTCGCTCTACGTCCGTCAGTCCAGTACAGTCAAAACGCAAAGTTGAAGCATGGTACTAGGCAAGCAGACTTATCAGGAGATACTTTTTGTGGCCAACACACACGCAATAATGTTGACAATATCGTATGTATTGGCAATATTATTGCGAATATAGTTGCGGCTTTAGTCAGACTGTTCGCCAAAATTGCTAGTACGTATGTTATTGTTGTTTATTGCGTGTGTGTTGCCGACAAAAAGTATCTCCTGATAAGTCTGGCACTGAATGAATGCACTTTCAAGAATACAATAGGGCCATAAACGGACGTTACAAATTTCATCCAAATCGGTTAGACATTTTAGCGTCTTCTTCTTTTCGTGTGGTTAGTGAGTAACCTGGTGGTCAGAGTTTTACAGCCGCCCATGATCTCCGACTTGGCTTCATATGCCGTAGAGAAAAATCTTTCCTCACGATGTTTTCGTTCACCGTTTTTGAAGCAAGTGATAATAATACAATACGCACATGAATCCTAAAAGTCAGACATGCGTGCCTTGCGTTCGACCTCGAGACCTATGGTCTCTCACATCACTAGGCTATCACTGCTTGCGTTTTAGCGTGAAAGCGCGTAACAAACAAACTCACTTTCGCATTAATAATATTAGTTAAGATTTTATCAATAATATCTTATCATTAACATTTCAGGTCACAGCAGCACTGAGTATAGACTCACTGCAAGCTCGAGGCAACTACTCGATATTGTCGTGGTTTGCCTCGTCTAAGGGACCCTTCACTGTTGACATCACTGGCTTAAAAATATTAGCAAGGGCTAATGTTGGCGTTGAACGCGACGGAAAACTTCGAGCACAAGATATACACGTCGATCTAAGTTTCAGCTCAATTGCCACCAACTTTCAGAACTTAGGCTTTGTTGGTGGCATGCTGCAGAGTCTTATCAATAATGGAGGGGCTTCCATCTTTGACTCCAGTTTACCATCTATCCTCAAGGAAGTCTACCCTAAAGCCAGAGCCGAAATAAACAAAAAACTTGAAGAAGTAGCTGGCGATTTGCAGTTTCCTAACTCAATTTCTCCGCTAGACATGGTTATCTGTGATCTCAGAAATAAAGTAAGTGACATGAAACTAGATCCATACCGAGTTCAAGATTACAATACCAGCGTGAGCGTGTTCACTATCCAGCTGTCTAACACCTGGTTTACTGGAATATCTTCTTTCCAAAGAGTTGGTAACATTACTTTGAAGATGGAGAACAATACGGCAGTGGCAGACTTTGAAATCGGCACTCAAAAACTCGAAGGTAGAACTCAATGGGACATTGGAGCTATAGGTGGTCTTATGAATAAAGCTGGTACCGCATCTTTCACAATAGAATACCTTAGTGCTAGAATAATATTGGCACAACCGCTTGATACCAGAAAAACTCCTGTATTCAGGGACATTGATTTTGATATCGGGAACATTCAAATTCGGTGTAACGGTGCTGGCACTATGGATTACGTTATTGAATTTGCTGTAAATGTTATACCAAATCTTCTGAGGTACCAGATTATGGATGGTTTCGAAGGTCCTCTCAAGGAGAGAGTGCAACAAGAACTAGATAAGCTGAATGTAGATGAACTGATAAAGCAAGAGTTGCCTAAAGTTGATCAAATTCAACAGACTGGCTTCAAATTGTCATCTCTTAAAAAACCGGTAGTTGTCAATGATAAATATGATGAAGATGAGTTTTTTAATTTTTAAATATTGTTTGTCATATCTTAATAGTAATATGTACTTAATTTTACATCAATAAAAATCGTCAGGATATTTTGTATAGTACCTACTCTTTGAGGGTGACACATCCCAAATGAATCATCATCGTGCATGCATCGTCTTGATGATAAAGTAAAGAAGGAATTACATTATTAATTAATGTTAAATTAAACAAAGGATAAACGGCTTGTTATACTTATTTGGAAAATACTTAATATTATTCTATTACTTTTATACAATCAAATAGATGATTGTATTGATTGATACATATTTATATTTAATAGATATCTCGTTTCAGCGTTTGCAATAGGTGTCATTAATTGCTAATTATCCGCATTTAATTTTGAACGGAACAAACTTAATGCGAATCATTTCAATTATCGCCATGTTTTCAGAAACACAAAGCACTTCTATAGTAAGTCATTATTCTTAAATTCAGCCTAAAATTGAAGAAATTACAAGTACCTAATAAAAGTATATTTGATCAAGAGACTCACATAATACATGTAAAGTAAAGTAAAGTAAAGTAAAGTAAACGTTTATTTGCATTGATTGCAGGTACAGTAATAAGATGTGACAATTAAAAAATATGGGTGATCCTTGTACAATCTACCTATTAGGCATGCAACATTTTTATAAAATTAGTGAATCTAATGAGATGCAGTGATGACAAAATTATTATTATTTCTGAGTTATTACAGTTCAACAATAGTCGATACATTCATAATAATAAAATACAAATAAAAAAAAATCTAGAATACAATAGGAATAAAAATAAAATAAATTGAAATAATATCATAATTAGGAATGTCAAATCAAATTACATTAAATTATAAGTCAGGGTCATTTAGAAAGTCATTCACAGAATAATAGCATTTTACAATTAATAATGATGTCAGTTTCTTTTTAAAGTTTTGTATTGTGTCATTTTTAATTATGTTAGGTATTTTATTATAGATTATTGGGCCCATACTAATAACACTTTTTTTTTGTAAAGCAGTATTACAACTCTCAACATGTAGTAGATATTTATACTGACTTCTTATAGGTCTCTTTCTATCTTTTGACACTGTAGTGAAAACGTTAATGTTACATTTAACAAAAATTGCGACTTCTAAAATATACATAGCCGGGAAAGTTAATAGTTTGAGGGACTTAAACACAGGAACGCAACTATCTGTCGCCTTCAAATTAAGTATTGCCCTTAAGCAACGTTTTTGGGCCTTGAACACCTGTTCACGTAGAGTACAGTTTCCCCAAAAAATTATTCCGTATCTTAAAATTGATGCGACTAGACCATGGTATGCAACTAATGTTGTGTTGATGTTGACCTTTTTCGCTAGGTTGTATAGGACATACGCGGATACGCTCAATTTTTTACAAACCTCTTCTGCTTGAGGTTTCCAAGTCAACTGACTGTCTATCAATATACCTAAAAATTTTGCAACTTGTACTTGGTCTATAGTATAGTTATTATATTCTATTTTTACATTTGGTACTGATGTGCGTTGATAAAAATGCATTACATTTGTCTTTTGCAGGTTAATTACTAAATTATTTTCGTCAAGCCAATTTACAATGTCATTAAGAGTATCATTTATGTCCTGTTGGTATTTAATTACATCTGTACATTTAATTAGTGCTGTGCTATCGTCAGCGAATAAGACCATTGGGTGTTCAATGTGATGTGGTAAGTCATTTATGTATAGCAAGAACAAAAGTGAGCTAAGAACTCCACCCTGAGGTACGCCATGTCTGATCACTCTTGCTTCGGATATGTATTTTTTCTCACGCCTAGTGTTTGTGCAAATTTATGTTATTTCCGTGTATTGTATACGGTCACTTAAGTATGATTTAATAAGATTAAGGACGTTTCCTCTTATCCCATATGTATTAAGCTTATCAATCAAGGTTGCGTGATGGACACAGTCGAAAGCTTTTGTCATATCGGTAAGTATTGCGCAAATTGGTAATTTTTTATCAACATTTCCTATTATTATGCTAAGCAAGTCGTAAATAGCAATATTTATACCTTTGTTCTTCCTAAATCCTTTCTGTTCATCACATAAAATATTATATTTACATAAAAACTTATTAATTAATTCATATATAATCTTTTCGATGACTTTAGAAAATATAGGTAATAGGGCAATGGGTCTATAGTTAGATAAACTTTCTTTATCGTGTTTTTTGAAAAGCGGGTTTACGATGACTGTTTTTAGACCATTCGGGAATACTCCAGAGCTAATGCACAAATTAATAATATGACTTAAGTGTGATGCAATATTATCCGACACGTGTTTTACTACTTTTGTAGCTATACCATCAAACCCGAAGCTGTTTGTATTTTTTAATGACTGTATAATTCTCATTACGTCTTGAGGTATCACTGGAGACATGAACATTGAATGTGTGTTGCTAATTAAACCAGTAGTTACATGTGTTGATGATGTATTGGATTGTACCTGGTCAATGAAGAAATTGTTGAAAGAATTTGCAATATCGTTTGGGTTACTAATGACGGTGTCTTGGATTTTGATTTTGCATATTGGCTCGACATTGCGTGTTTTGTTATTTATAATACTCCACGATGCTTTTGATTTGTTACTGGAAGTGTTTATCAAATGATTGTTTTGCGCTCTTTGGGTCAATTTTACTATTTTTCGGAATTTAAAGGAGTAATTTTTGAATGTATTTCTATTTTCGGCTGAAGAGTCATGTCTGTACTTCCATAACAGATGTCTCTGTCTTTTACTGCATACTCGTATACCACGTGATACCCATTTAATAGTTTGATTTGCCTTGATAGTGACTAACCTGTATGGAAAACAAAGATCGTATAGCAGATGAAAGTGTTCCAGAAAGTAGTCATATGCTTCGTTTGCATTTTCTGTAAGGTATATATCCGAGAAAGAAAGACATTGAAGATAATTTTTGAACATAACTAAATTTTCGGTTGAAAGATCACGTTTCTTAATACGCCAGGAATTAATTCTACAGGTTCTATTTACTTTTACTTCCAGAAACTGTGCAGTGTGATCGGACAAAGCAAAGTCCATTATTTCACATTTACATTTTAGTTGAGAACTGCAAGCAAAATTATCAAGACAGCTGCCACTGGATAATCTAGTCGGTTCTCGTAGTTCTAAATTAAGATTGTACCCCAATAGAAAGTATTCAAAGTCTTTGGTAACGTTGTTCCTTTTCAAGATATCTATGTTGAAGTCCCCACATACAATAACCTTCTTATTCGATTTAGTACATATAATTTTTAATACAATATCCAAGTTTTCATAAAACACAGTTAGGTTATTTAGTTGACCGACATATTACTCGTCACGAATACACTCAAACCGGTAGTAGGTAACGGTTCCGAGATTCGATTTGGCTGTATCGAGAATTGTTTCGGAAAATCGTTAAAACGAAATATCGATTAATTTACAACGGACATGCAATCAGTATGTAATATGATTATTGTGTCTCAATTCCCTGCTGCTTTCTATTTACTTGAAGATATTATTTGTTAGGTATAATATTCTTTCCTGAAAGCTGAAAACAGTGGTAATGAGTTTATTTGCGTTGACTTTTCGTTTATCCATTCCAAATTAAAGTGCTGGTTAATGGTTAGTTTCTACGTGGTCTCTAAATTTTTGCTGTTTTTTTTTCCGCAACGGCTAAGTTCGTGGCCTGCATCTCACCTGATGGTAGTGATGATCATGCCGAAGGTGGAAGCGAGCTTCACCCGGAATCCTCAACCACAGAGGAACTGGCTAAGTGGCTATCTTATCTCTAAACTACCTATGTTTGCTTCATTTGGTCCTTCTCATTCTTCCTTTTCTTTTGCACTTTTTGCTTTACAGAATAAAGGCTCGTGCAGACTGGTACGACTGGTACTCGGACCGGTAATTGTTCTACCGTAATGTTTTCTTAGAAATTGTTTAATTAGAGATGCGTCGCGCCTGTTTACGAGAGCCTTAAGTAATAATGACCTTGACAGCCAAAACTTTAAAATTCACAAAATGGCGCGAGGTCAATATTCCCTATCTTATCTTGATCTCATCACACCAAAAACGATATGCGTAACATCGAACAATAAAAAACCTCATTAAAATCTTTCTCATTTCTTGACACAATGTTTTTTGAAAGGTTTTCATCGCTCAAATATTATAAAAATGTTCGAGCTTTGGCGTAAGTTAACGATCGAATAATAAAGTAAAGTAAACATTTATTTCAGAAAATCATCCATATTTAACACACATTTTAAGAACAACTAAAAATCAAAACAAAACAACACACACAAAATAAAAATAAAACCGTTAAAGGACATAACTAGTCCCAATTGGACCGGGGGAAACTGACCACTGCTCACCGAGCAGTGTGCAAACGTATCCAGTGACGCAGCAGTGGAGAGTCCCACCTGTCTGCAAACACGCTTATAACACTGTTGCTACTGGACCTAACACGCCTCAGCAGCGACGCACAGTACGCACACTGCTTCGTTATAAGAGCATGAAACCCATCAGTGTACGCTTCTGCGAACATAGTCGAAGCACTGCAGAATCGTGGTAGCCCCAGCAGCACCCTAAACGCGTTGTTGTATTGAACACGTAGAGCGTTGTATGACCCGAGTGTGTAGTTAACCCACAGGCTGCACGTGTACAGTGTTTGGCAGTAAGACTTGAAAAGAGTCACTTTCACATGATTACTGCTACGCATGATTATTTCGCCTTCGATTCAGATTCAACATACGGAACTGGGTACTTTTATGAAGGCATAGTGTAAATGATTGCGATGAAGATCAGCTATCCATTACACTACAGATATAATGTATCATCATAGAACCATTTCAGTGACAAATAAATTCCCGGAGAGATTCCTAATTGCAAAGGAATGACAGATGTCAAACTGTCAAGTAACTTCCAGTTCCAATCAAAGTTTTGTTTTGTCGGAAGCCTAGTTCCGTATGACCAGCAGAGTACTACTTAGATGATTTAATACTAGATATTGTACTTAGTAATGACTATGTAATAATAAGGAGCTCGTGGCTAAGTAATAACAAGCCGCACGGATCGATCCATCAGGTTAAGCTACGCTTGCCGGGGTTGGTCAGTGGATGGGTGACCATCTTTACATACCGAGACTCCTCCGTGCCTCGGAAAGCACGTTAAGCCGTTGGTCCCGGCTGTCATTTATGGATCTTTGACAGTCGTTACGAGTCGTCAGAAGCCCGAAAATCTGACACCAGTCTTACCAAGGGGTACCGTATTACCCAGTTACTGGGTTGTGGAGGTCAGATAGGCAGTCGCTCCATGTAAAATACTGGTATTCAGCTACATCCGGTTAGACTGGAAGCCGACCCCAAGATAGTTGGGAAAAAGGCTAGGAAGATTGATTTAATGCCTATGTAATTAATTAAAATGGGCGAATTATATTAATTAACTAGCTGCCCACCCCGGCTTTGCACGGGTAGCAGTAAGTACTTATCTACGACGCACCTACCTACTCTGCCCTACCTACCTACCCTGCCCGAACTACCTACCCACCCTACCTACCTACCCTGCCCTACCTCCCTACCCTACCCTGCCCGAACTACCTACCCACCCTACCTACCTACCTACCCACCCTACCTACCTACCTTCCTATCTACCTACCCTACCCAGCCCGACCTACCTACCTACCCTACACTGCCCGACCTACCTATCTACCCTACACTGCCCGACCTACCTACCTACCTATCTACCCTATCTACCTACCTTCCCCTATCTTCCTATCTACCTACCCTGCCTTACCTGCCTACCTACCCTACCTACCTACATACCTATCTACCTACCTACCTTACACCCTACCTTCACCTACCTATCCTAAGAACCTTCTCCTTACAATAACGAAAAAAGAATGAGTGAAATCGGTCCAGCCGTTCACGCGTGTTCAAATAGGGATTAATTTTAGGCCCTAAACTTTAATTTATTTAATTTATTTATTTATTTAACTTACACAGATAGTTTACAAGCAATACATTTTACATGACATAAAATTCTAGCCAACAGAAAACTTAGACAGACTGAACAGCGGGTCCCAAACTAGGCATAGCCTGTATCTTGGTGACCCAAACACTACACAAGGTTAACAATTTAAAAAGGTGTTGCTAGCGCAAGATTGCTATTGATGATTTCATAATAAAATTCAGAATTCAAAATAGTAAAATTCAAAATTCAAAATAATAAAATTCAAAATTCAAAATAGTAAAATTCAAAATAATTTAATTCATAATTCAAAATAGCAAAATTCAAAATTCAAAATAATAAATAAATAATAATTTTAGTTATTTAGTGAGTGAGACAGAGAAAGCTTATTGTGAGAGAACGACAGAAGACCGGCTTCGTTCTCATCCTTACTCTGTGCTGTTTACGGGATGAAAAGTGACACTGGTAGACGCCCGACGGGAATAACTGATCGAGTGGTAACTGATCAAATTATCGAGCGCCAAGAGTAGAAAATTATTAAAGTACCTACCGCTATTCAAAAATAGGGGTTGGTGGAGAAGAATGAAAATTTAGGGATATATGTATTTTTAATGCCATATTATAAAAAAAAACACAATAAAAAAAATTGACCAAAAAAAGAAAAAAAAAATTACCCCAATTTTTTTTTTCTTTTTTTGGTCAATTTTTTTTTCCACCCACCACCCTTATCATTTAGGGGTACGAAAAATAGTTTACGTCCTATTCTCAAACCTACCAAATATACACCAAAAATTTCATAAAAATCGGTCAAGCCGTTTCGGAGGAGTTTGGCAACAAACACCGTGACACGAGAATTTTATATATTAGATTAGGTATTTCAAATACCTACAACTTTAGTGTACTGTGACAACGTGCACGTACACAATTGGATAAAAAACAGAAGAACATTCCTAAATAATATAAAAATAAAAAAAAATAAAAAATTACTGCTTTTTGGTGTGTTATTTTTATGTTTACTGAAAATTGTAATTAGCCTGTCATAACAGTAAAAAAATTGACATTGATTACATTTTTCACAAACAAAAGAAAGTGAAATTTGAGGTCGTTGGAATGTTATTTTAAAGAGACAAAAGGAAAAAAAAACCGCATCCGCAAAAATGTATAGAAAGAAACCTTTGCTGCGGTCAACGCATCTTGTGCCTTGGAGAGGGTTCAGCCTACGACGCCATTGCCTCCGCCAAGGCAGCACGCGCCGGAAGCTCGCCGTCGGCTTAAAAAAAAAAACTAAATTGTCAATTCCAAAAATTCTAACGTGGAATACTCCGGAAGCCCGTTCTTTCACGTTTAAAGTTAATATTTATTTTAATTTTATAATGGCGCATTACCAAGTGTTAGTATAATTTTTCGCTGCTGTGACAGCATCGGGAACTTCAAATACACGTAAGTAGATAAAAGAAAGTAGACGAACGAGTGTTACTATTTTTGTCATTTGATTTTGTTGTTTATGAACAATAGCATCATGTTGGTTTCTTTTCAGAAAATCTGTGATTAATATAACGGAATTAAATATTATGCGAATTCCCTTCAATGCTTTTGTAGATACCTATAATGGATCAGAAAGAGCTTTTTTATTTAAAATTTTATTCAATGAGTTCAGGTGAGACTGAGCTGGACACTTTTATCCGATCATGAGCTATCTAGCGTTTTCCCAATCGGTACCCTAATTACGTAATACACAATCAATTCGTTTTGAAACAGATTACTAATCCATTGCTTGATAAGTTCGAAATTTAATTCTGCTCTGCAACGTAATTATCGCATTGAATGTTGTTGAACTGTCAAAATGAAACAAATGATCGCTATCGCATTGCTTCTGCAAGATAGGTAATAGCCCTGCCGCAGGGCTATTACCTATCTTGCTTTCGGTATAACGGGATGCAACTAAATACCAGTATTTTACATGGAGCGACTGCCTATCTGACCTCCACAACCATTTAATGCGTAACACGATACTCCTTGGTAAGACAGGTTGTTAGAGTTTTGGGCTTCCGATTCAGAACCCGTAATGAATGTCAAAGATCTATGAATGACAGCCGGGACCAGTGGCAGGGTGTTGTCGGATGTCAGATGTTTAATGCACACAGCACAATGTTATGGTATCATCGGCCCTGACCGGACGAGTTTCACTCCTAAGATATATTGGATTACATTAGATTATCCCGTCCTAGCTATAGGATAAAAAGGCGAAATTAAGGAAACTGAAGCATTTACCCACAAAATACTGGCAAAAAAATAACAGCCTGTAAGTAATAACTGCCTTTTAAGGAATCTTCATTAAATTAGTCCTAAATCTCACGATGACACTGGTACCTTTATAACCTACAATTTCAAAGCGAACGGTAGGTAATAAAACCCAAGAAGCGTATATTTTTGACTGTAGTTTTAATTTTAAAAGCACATAAATTCGCATAACGAGCTAACTTGTTTCAGACTGCGCTGAGTTAAAATGACTGTTATTCTTAGCAACATTTTTCTTCCGTTTCCTTGTTAGCATTTTCTAGCACAAAAGTGGTACAATAATCTTGGAAGGATGATCCTATTTTCTTGAAGAATTGTTTGTGTTTTTGCTCGAAAATTATCCTTTGTTGGTAGATACTTGCCCTTGGATCTTCTGACATTGGCAAACAGTTTTTTTGGTAATTGAGGGCAAGTTCAGTACCTATCTAATTATAGAGGTATGAGGAACAGGGTGTAAAGTTCACACATCCTCTATATAAAAGGGAGGATCATCCGAACAGACAGAGAGAGGTGAGTAGTGGTGGCCCAGTGGTAACGGCCACGACTTACAAGTTGTAGGTCGTGGGTTCGAACCCAGGCAGGCGCTTTACTTTGTGTAAAATAATTTCATCACCACTGCTCACAAAACGGTAAAGGAAAACATCGTGAGGATGTCCTAGAACCAAAAAGTCGAAAACATGTGACATCCATCAACCCGCACTGGGCCCGCGTGGTGGATTAAGGTCCACTCCCTCTCACAGAGAGGGCGCCTTTGTCCCGACAGTGGGAGCAGGCTGATTATGTATCCGACCAGCCCGCGTAGCATAACCTCCGTAGAAACAAGTTTTGTCGACGGAAGAATAGACAAAATTACAGTTAAACAATCACAATCTGTCATTTTGTCTATTCTTCCGTAGACAAAACCCGTTTCTACGGTAGTCATGCTACGCTTGCAGACGAATGATGTGTCTGGTGCCCACCAGACACATCATTCTGTCCGACGATTATGTTGTTCAACTGCCCGACGATTGATGTCCGGACTTTGTATAAATACTCGTCGCACGGTAAACCCTGCTTGCGCGATGCAGGATTTTGCGTGACGTCAGTGTGTTGCGTTTTTCGCATGTGGCGTTGCAGATGCCAGCCGCATAATTATTTATTTTATCCAAATATGGTGTTTTATTCTTAGATTTATAATAATTTTAGTCGAAAAAAAACTTTTAAAGCAAACTTGGAAATCTTTATCTACAATACATAGTATAAATCAGGAAATGTCGCAACTCGTTTCTATATGACCGCGTTGTTAAAACTACGAATAAAAAAATGCGTTTTCACCTTAATATTCAGAATTTCTTCCAAAAAGTTTATGCGTATATTATTACCTTTATCATCCGCATGTGGCACGCTGGCCTCAAAAAACTAAACCTCCTTCACACCCCGATGTGGCCCTACGGCCACATCAGGTACACGCGGCTTAAATCTCTATTTTTATTATACAATAAGGGCTAATATATTATATTATGTTACACTCTATGACTTGACGGACATTCTCGGAGAATATCCGTCAGGCTCTAGAGTGAAACTCACCGTACGGGCTGAGGGCAGGACCTCTTACCCGTTCCTGCATACTACCTGCCACGGATGCGTAGCTCCCTACGCACGCTACCGAGGACTCGCCTACCTACGGCCTACTGCCGCAATCTACCTGCGGAGCCTGTGCTGACAGGCAGCCTCCACCATCTACCGACGCTCACCACCTGTCGTCGTACGAGGGCCGTCCGGCCTACTACCGCGCCTGTGCTGACAGGCCACCACGCACCACGCGCACCACGTGCTGCCAAGGACGGTACCCTTCCTCTATCTATAAGTGCGAGTGCTCAGACTCGGTGTTCAGGACCTTACCCGCGACCTAGCCGTGTTACTTCCTATCTATCTAAGTACCTAAAATATATGTATTAACTCTTCTAGCTGTTTCTATTCTTCTACCTCTACCTACCTATCTCTTAGCAGCCTGCGCAGCCTACCCTGCGCAGCCCTAGCTGCTACAGTGGCGCCCAACGCTGGGAGCAGGCTGATTATGTATCCGACCAGCACGCGTAGCATAACCTCCGTAGAAACAAGTTTTGTTGACGGAAGAATAGACAAAATTACAGTTAAACAATCACAATCTGTCATTTTGTCTATTCTTCCGTAGACAAAACCCGTTTCTACGGTGGTCATGCTACGCGTGCAGACGAATGATGTGTCTGGTGCCCACCAGACACATCATTCTGTCCGACGATTATGTTGTTCAACTGCCCGACGATTGATGTCGGGACTTTGTATAAATACTCGTCGCACGGTAAACCCTGCTTGCGCGATGCAGGATTTTGCGTGACGTCAGTGTGTTGCGTTTTTCGCATGTGGCGTTGCAGATGCCGACCACATAATTATTTATTTTATCCAAATATGGTGTTTTATTCTTAGATTTATAATAATTTTAGTCGAAAAAAAACTTTTAAAGCAAACTTGGAAATCTTTATCTACAATACATAGTATAAATCAGGAAATGTCGCAACTCGTTTCTATATGACCGCGTTGTTAAAACTACGAATAATAAAATGCGTTTTCACCTTAATATTCAGAATTTCTTCCATGAAAAGTTTGTGCGTATATTACCTTTATCATCCGCATGTGGTCCGCTGGCCTCAAAAAACTAAATCTCCTTCACACCCCGATGTGGCCGTATGACCACATCAGGTACACGCGGCTTAAATCTCTTTATTTATTATTATACAATAAGGGCTAATATATTATGGTCTGTGGGCTAATATATTTTGTTTCACTCTATGACCTGACGGACATTCTAGGAGAATATCCGTTAGGCAAACTCGAATGAGGAGTGAAACTCGAATTAATTAAAAGTAAAATTATCAAAAAATTATAGGTTACACCGAAAAATTATGAAAAATGTCGAAAGTGACGTAAAGCGCGCGTCAATGTCAAACCGCACAGGACTTAATTATATTTTAATAGAGAAATCTCGATGTTTTGTCAAGTTGTAAAAACCGTGCGAAGCAGGGGCGGGTCGTTAATACTAAACTAAATACTAAACTAAATCGTTCGTTACGTAACGAGAAGTCAACAACATATTATGTTGTCATCTATCCTTCGTCATAAAAAGTATTTGAATAAAGCTCTGAGAATTTCTTATACTGTAAAAGTTATCTTTTACAGTATAAGAAATTCTCATTATTGCATTTATATGCAAGGCCACGTTCCTGTCCCTGAAACTCTTGGATGTCGTGGCCTTAATATACGAACCTTCTTCTTACAAATTCCTCAGTTTTATATTATAATGGCTCTAAATGAGGAACGTAATACAACATTTATATTTTCAGGAAAATATTAATAACAAAAAGATAATCTAATTGAGGAGCGTCTGTTCAAAAGGTCGTAATTCACTTTTCAACTTTTTTTTATTTTATTTTTTTTTTTAACTCATAGCAGAAAACTCCATCGAATGAGCGTAAAAACTTGTTCAAAAGGAGCGTATTTCCCATATAATTAAATCGAAAAAACTTGGATTCCAATCAAAACGGATGTATTTCTGCATTAAAATGTTCCCTTGGATTGTTTTAAACAAAACAGGCATATTTCTTCTACAAATAGCATCTTTTATTTATTTTTCTGTTCAAAAGGTCATATTTTTTTCCATACATAACAACTTTAATAAAAATCGTTTCGTTCGAGTAAATAACGGTATCGAGTCAAAAGATGACGGCTGTACGTTGAATATCATTATCAATAGCAACCCTATAAAAAAAAAAAAATATATATATATATAACTGCTTAGCTCTCTAACGACGTCGACAGATGACACTGACAGATGTTATTCTTGACGTTCTGTCTTTCGATGCGAGTAGATGAAATTTGTGAAATTTTGAACTTTGGAAGTTAATATAAAGTAAAAATGGTCTTGACGCAGAATGTCCCATTCGCAAAATGTCACTGTGAAAACGAATATCATATTGACTTTGTCAAATCAAAAGGGCATATTTCTAGAAGTGACAAATCAAAAGGTCGTGTTTCTGATTTTTCCGATCAATAAGTCTTATTTCTGAACTAAAATTAAATAAAAAAAAAGTTATGGTGTATTTTTTTTATTTTTAAAAATGCATGTAATATTGTAGTCTTAATCTTCACAATGATCTAAATTTAATTTAATTTTAGAATTTTTATAATAGGAATTAGATGTTTTTTTCTGTTTTTGTAAAGTTTGTTTATCATAGAAATACGACCTTTTGAACAGATGCTCCTCAATTGAAATAGCAATTTATTCGCTAAATTGAATTAAATAATTTTTCATTATTGTTTAATACATTCTTGCAAATATTACAAAACCTTCATACTAGCAAACTTTTTGTTCCCAAAAATATTATATCTATGGAAAATGTTACAAAGAAATTCCAACGAAAACATTTAACACCTCTGGAGGGCAGCGAAACTTTGCTGCTTTGGAAAAGCTTACTTTTATAATCATTATGATAATTTTATTTCATTGGACAATTCTGATTAACATCGATTTGGACTAATGCCTTAATCGTAAGGAAATACTGCATTGTATCATTCAACGTAGCATAAACATATGTATCGGAAATATTCATTTCAAATCAGAAACAAGATTATGAACACAGAAAACTAATTATCCTATTGTTAATACTTCTCATTTATCCTCCGTCTTTTGTAGAAGTGCATTAGTTATACTATCGTTCGCCGAGTCTTAATTACGTGCAATTCGTTCCCGTGTCGCCCGGGGCACCACTATTAACCTAATTTTCTGAATCTCTGGATGAGAGCTCTCAATATGGTGGCAATTTTACTCGCTCGAAGGCTTACGAATTAATTTGAATCAGTTTAAAAGCTTTCCGATGCGATTTTGCTGGTGGAAGTCAATTTGAATGTTTTTTTTAATTCAGAGCGGATGGAGTATTAAGGCTCCTAGCCTCCTACAGACAGTCGCGACACGACAACGAGACGCGACAGCGCGACGCGACTCTCGTAGAAGAATTTCTGTGAAACTTCCCAATAGAATAGAATAGAATAATTTATTTCAGATAATTTAAATCCATATCTTGTTAATAAGCAACAATATTAGCTTACAATTATGTTAGTATTGTTAGTACTTATCTTTATGTAGACTACTACCTATACAAAACCATTCACTACCCTTACCCAGTGACTTTCAGAATGCCATTCTTAGCACCAATAATACCTCAATGGAAACTTCATGGAAATTGTTCGAGTTGAGCCTGTCTGCTGTTAAAGGATTCCCTTTAACAGTTTCGTCTCATCATTGGCGTACAATTTGCTGTTTTACACACACATAACATACGGGTATTTTCGTGTTATTGTTGAAGTAAATTTTTCAAGCTTCTTCTTTTCGTATTTATTAAGTAAATCATGTTGCTGAATTATTTTCCTATCAGAAGGATCCTTATTCTGTAAGGGTCCAAGCAGTAAGTAGCTGTTCTTTTATCCATTCCCCAAACTTACTGCAAATCAGAACCCCTGCAAATCAGCACCCCAGAAGGTGATTTGCGGGCCCCACTAAATTAACCCTACCGACCGAGTGTGAAATTGACCTTTTCACTACCCATACTTGATTCCCCGATTTTTAAGTTACAACTTAACTTCCCCTACATTTATGTCAGACCCAAATAATAAAAGGCCAACTGCTACAGGTTGAATGATACAAAATTAAGCTGACAAAATGAAAACATTGGCCAAAGGATTCCTACCCAAACAATGTTTTATTACAAGCCCCACCTTTAGAAAGTTTGAAACAACAACTATAAACGACGAGTGGTTTTGGTAGTACAGTCAAGCAAACTAACAAGTATACAGGCAACTCAGTTACAAGTTGTAAGTACAGACAATATCGTGAGTGTACTGAATAGTCAAGATTTTTACATAATTTAAGCCCCGTTTACACGATGCTAGTTTCTTGCCCGTGGCATAAAATAAAATTTAAACAACCAATGACTTACATTGCCTAAACACTGTTTAGACGGTGCAATTTCCACGGTTTCTTCAACTTATAGTCACACCGTATAAATCAGCGGGGTAATTGCGTATCACGCATACAATGACAATCGATTGCAATGCCGGTCATTTTGACAGTTCTGCCACGTTATTTGCGTTGTAGAGCAAGCGAATTTTTCAAACCTGTGAAGCGATGGATTAGGAATTTCCTAAAAACCCGCGGATTTGGAATGAAAGTGTGTTACGCAATTAGGATGCAGGCTAACACAAAATCAATATTGGCAGTGTAGTAGAAATTAACATTTTTGCCTTAATACCTAACTCCTTTTTTGACAATACTCTGAAACTGACACTTGTAAAAGCGTTATTTTCGTCGCAATCTGTATTCACATGGGCCGTGTTTGGCCTCAACTTCCGCGCTCAAAGTTGGGACATGTTCGGATGAACAGGATTAGTGGGAGGCGTGTAACTACTTGTATGTCGAGTTGGACTGTTGAGCAAAGTTGTTGTTTAAGCGAAGATGTGTACAGCCGTTGTTGAAGGTTGGTGACTTTTTTTTGTAGGTATTTGGTTATGCCAATTGCCTTGCTGAATAGATTGCTGTGCTGTGGTGATGTGTTATTGTGTCTCGTCAATAATTAGGTCACTTGCAGTCCTTTGTTCCTCCGACCAGTGTTGTTTATTATCTGGCTCAACTACTTCAAACTTTAAATACTTACAAGGAGATCAGAAAACCACCAAATATCCAAATACCTAGTATTTTTTTCAGTCAAGGACAAAAAAAATCTGTCAAGTGCGAGTCGGACTCGCACATGAAGGGTTCCATACCATGTCGTACAAGATTTAACACTATGAATTTTTGTAATACTTTCGTAAAGGTAACAACAGAGGCGCTATAAAAAAACAAAGATTTGTAAAGAAATTGTCTAATTTTAATGAGAAAATGTTGTTGTGTTAAAATATAGGTGTAGGAGTATATTTCATTTATTTTAAGAGAAAAATATTAAGTTAACTTTATCCAGTAACATGCATTAACTAAAGTCAAAGTTATTTATTTGCTACTAACATAGTAATGGTAGGTATAAATAGGTATATATGGTAGGTAAGCAGGTAGATATGTAGGGTAGGTAGGGTAGGTTAGGTACCTACCTACCCTGGTAAGAAAGGTAGGGTAGGTAATTAGGTAGAAATAGGTAATTAGGAAAGGTAGATGCGCCGTAGATAAGTACTTAGTGCTAACCGTGCGAAGCCAGGCCGGGTAAAGCTAGTTACTTATAAATAAAAGGATTTCTCTTGCTACATCAGACTATATTGTACAAAATAGAATGTAAGTAGTACGCCAAATTTTAATTATAACTGTGTATTTGCACTGGCGAAACATTCACAACAAAACATGTTGGAATCTCTATTTTCTGTCAATTTTTCATACAATGTTTGACAGGAACTAGAGATTTCAACATGTTTTGTCGTGATGTTTCGCCAGTGCAAACGCACGGGTCAATACAGGTATTTATTTACGTTATTTTTGATAGTCATACAGAAATCTATTAATTCGTACTTATTATTTTTACACATCCCATCGGACTATGAGAGTGAGGGAAGAGAGAGTGCACTCGTGTCTGCGCACACACGTCTTGTGCACTATAATATCTCCCGCGCCGAAGGTCAGTCTCCGTTGAGATTGGCCGCCATGACTGAATATTTTTACACCAATAATTTTTCTCAATATGAAATTGTATCCACAACGGTTTAAGCTAGGTAACTGAATAGTACACTGTATGTGCCAGCATTCATTTCAATGTTACTGAATATATTGTCTATTGGAGTGTAGTTTTAACACGAGGTACACACATCAACACCGTCTAGGGATACTTTGAAAAAAGTCGATAAAGTTCTTAAACTCAAAAAATACTGGCCGGTTTTAAAATCTTGTGAAGAAAGTTTATTTTGTAGACCTTTTTGGATGATCGAAATTTAAATGATCGAAATAGTATATGCTGCCATGATAGTAGGTACTTACTAATTCCATGTCATTACTCCGACTATTAAATAGTTATCTGTGGAATTTATATCGCATAATATTAGCATGAAATACAAAATTATTACTTTAAGTTGCAGAAAATCGCCCATATTATAATAAAATACGTTATGAATCGACGTTTTTAGTATTTGTTGATTATAAACAGTATATGTTACATGATACACACAAGTTTCAAATTCCTAATTTGTTTAGTTGTTGAGATAGAGCTCGTACAAAAATGGTCTAAAACAGACAACTTCTACGGCCCCCGTTTCATCATTTTTGAAGATAAAAACAAATAAAAATTATATTTATTCTCTACTCGATGAGCTCTAGAAAATGATACCCCACATGCCAGGGTCAGATATTTTTTTTTTCAAAATTTAATTTTATTGTATCGCGACCCCCCTTTATTTTTTAATTTTATTATTTGTTGCTCTTACGGCAATAGAAATGCTCAATCTGTGAAATTTTCAACTGCCTACCTATTACGGTTCATGAGATAGAGCTCGCTGACAGACAGACGGACAGCGGAGGCTTATGAATAGGGTTCCGTTTGTCACCCTTCGGGTACGGAACCCTAAAAATTGGTGTTTACCTCATAATTATGCATTTTCGCAGTAACGATTTTACGACATTTTAATTCCATTTTTTTATCCTTATTTCCAGGCCATGGCCTTACTAAATCAAACTAAAAACTCAAATAAAAATAAACAATTCAATAATTCAACTTTCCTTCCCAAAATCATTTATTAATTTTTATCATCAAACTTTCTATCTTTGCTGTCCTGAACTAAATTATTTACGCTGTCCTCATCCAGACCGTGGCCTTAGTTATGAACTTGCCCTTATAATGAAACACGATAAAACTTTGAGGGTTAACTTGTTATCCTCCAACTTTTACGTCGCCTAACATTCGCAATAAGCGATGTATCCCGGGGGTTCATATGACATGGCATCATCTACCTAGCCCTTTCCCAACTATTTTTGAGGTCGGCTTCTAGTCTAACCGGATGCAACTGAATACCAGTATTTTACATGGTGTGATTGCTTATCTGATCTCCACAACCCAAATAGGCAGTTACTGGGCAACACGATACCCCTTGGTAAGACTGTGTGTCAGACTTTCGGAATTCTACCCAACGGCTAAAGGAAACGACTAACAAAGATCCACGAATGACAGCCTGGACCAACAGCGTAACGTGCTTCCTGAAGCATGTAAGGGTCTCGGTATGTAAAGATGGTCACCCATCACGGTCCGATCGTGGCAAGTGTAGTTTTACTTGATCCATCGAAACGTACGAACCACGGGCCCCCGAGTTAATATGACACTGCATCGAGCTTCAATCGATCAACTCAGCCTATCTTCTACTGCTGGACATAGGCCTCGCCCAGGCTGCGCCAGAACACTCTGTCCTCCGACTTCCTCATCCAGTCTGTCCCAGCCACCTTTTTAAGGTCATCGGTTTTTCTAGCTGGGTGCGTCCTATACCACGCTTGCCGATACGCGGTCTCCACTCCAGGTCTCGTTTGCCCCAGATAAAGATGATGCTCGCTCTACAAAGCCGAACAATTTGCTAAACCCAACGTGCCATGTTTACCGCCGGATACTTATGAAAGAGGTGCGAACGTGATGTTGTTATAAGAGAATGTCTAATGAATTTAATTACGAAGGTTTTATTGTTATAAATATTTTATGGAAGGTGCCCTGTGTCGGATACATTGTGGATTCCTCTCATTGTTTCTACTTTGGGATTGTTTCGCTGTTGTGACAATGTTTATGAGCGGAGTTGTATGTTTTTCCTTCGTTTCGTTTTGACAAAAGAAATCATTCTCCACGAGCTCCTTTGGAAGAAAAATATTAATTCGTTGTTTTGTTGTCAATTTATGTGGTTAAGGCAGCTGTCTCACCGCCGACTAGGAAGTGACCAGCTATCAACGATTTCCTCGCTTAAGAAACGTAAGAAAGATTGTACTTTGCGTGTATGTAAAAGAGATATTAATAGTCGCTGACTGTTCGTTTGTCGCAGCCCCAAGAGAGCCTATCAAAAACAGTACTCGCTCAGCGACGCGGACGCTCGCTCGGCGGGCAGAAGACTCGCTGTGAGACTCACGCTTGGTACCATCGAAGAACTTCATATTTATACACCGTAAGGACTATTTCTGCTTGCAGCGCTCGGTGCCTATAGAACCGGGGCGGTAACAGATGTGGTCATCGTGTTCACGGGATTTTGTTTTCAAACTGCTTAGATATGAAGTTCTTCGATAGAACATACGCATTACAGAATACCAGCGAGTAATCGCTCGTCGTCGGTCACATTAATTGCTCGTTGCTCGACAACTCGTTTTTAGTCGTCATCTCTACTCGCTTCTCGTTGATCGCTGGTGGCAGGTGCCTAAATAATTGTAGAGTATCTTCTCTAACAATTATTGGAGATAAATATTATTATAGTGTCCAATTATTTTTGTGGTGAAACCTAGATCGCTCAAGATTTACGAGTACCTTTTACTAGATGTTATTATAGGAATGAAAATAATGAAACACTGTAATTCGAAAATAACGTTTATTTCTACATAACATTTATTTTATGCATCCACAAAAATATGTCATTGAACATCTTTTGAGAAATAAATTAGTTCTATACACATAACTAGACTCTAAAGTACTTAAGTAGAGTAAAATCATTGCTATTACTATAAATTCACAGAATTTGTTTTAAAAACACTCTTATTCTAGATATTTTCTTAAGTAATCCTCAAATGGCCTTTATATTATCGTGTTAGGAAAGTGATTCAGAAAAGACTTGGAATTTGTGAAAGTAATTTCGATTCCAATAATCGAGAATTACGATTTCGACTCACGGTTTGAAATCGAATATAATTTCGGTTTCAATCGGAAATAAAATGTAGGACCTAACGTTTTGAACGGAATACATGAGATAAAAGAAAGTCTCAAGATTTATGGTCCAAGGGTGTTCAGAATCCGATATTTTTATTGTCAGATAAATATTACAGATTGTAATAAAACACACTATGGAATTGTTATTTATCACTTGCGAAGTCATTTCAATTTATATATTGAAAATAAAAGGATCATAAATAAAAGAAGAATATTATGACTTATTTTGTACAATTTGCAAAAACAGAATGTTAGCAATGGTTCATAAAATATAAATTATAGTATGCACGTGTGCGAAAAAATCTTGAATGATCCCAAAACTTTTAATAGATTTTTTCAGCTACTCGTAAATTAAACACAACTTTACATTAACGATTCGCATAATTAAGAATTTATGTGTTCAATAACTTAGAGTATGCGATATACCAAACCAATTTATAATTTTGTACCTTGATTAGCTTTAATCGCTTACAAAGAAAACCTAGTGTTAGAATTTTGTTTACGAAATCCACAAAATTCGATGTGGTAGGTAGGTACCTACCGTGTCAAATACCTTAGGTATAATATTCAAGATCGTCGTAAAACAATTTGTAAGGCATTGCAATGTAACCCTTATCTTAGTAATGTAAGGTATAGGTAAATTAGAATGAGTGATCCACCGTCGCGCCGTGTGCTGTCGTGTTGCCGTGAGTTTTATCAAACTCACGGCAACAATTTCTAATTCATACTTTATTACAATGGGATAAACGTTACATCGCAATGACTTAATAATAGTTTTACGTCATTCAAATATGAACGAATTCAAAATATGAATTGGGTAGGCGTAGTTTTACAGTGTTCAGAACATTGATAATCGATGGTTCAGAATAAGAACGTCAACGGATGTAACAGTAATAATGTAAAAAAAAATGCAGATCTTGCTATCCAGTATTTTTTACGCAAACTTAGCAAAGTTTTTTATCCAGTTGAATGATGGTGGCTTTCTTGCTCATCTCGAGAAGAAATCAGAACGAAATTAACTTTTTCAAGCAGAATTAAACGCTTGCTACACGGTCGCTAACCGTGTCCCCGACAGAGGTGACCTTGGTTGGCGACCGGCAAAATTGTTTCAACATTTGGTCGTAATCATCACCTACACGGTTGTAACCCACCAAGGTCACCTCTGTCGGGACCCGTTTGGCGACCGTGTAGCAGGCGTTTTTTGTTTGCCCTCTTGTGGCAAAAAATACCCTTCTTGAATTCTTTCAGCTTGGAACTATACCGGTAAACAACAATTAAGTGAAAGTTTTGTAGTGTCCATCTATTAATCTGGTGTGAAGAGAAAAACTGAAGTAATTAGACGATTAACGATACTTCAGACTTGCTGGAAGAATTTAACGAAGAACAATTTGTTTCATTTGGTCCAGACTTTTTATGCATAGTTGTTGCGGTAGAAATTGTTTTGGTTTCATACGAAAGCAGACAACGGTCTTTTTACAATAACGGTTGTCCATAAACAGAGCATTTCATCTATCCATAATGACTCCATAAGAGAGTTCATTCTAAAAGTTGGCAACGCCGCATAAAGATGTCAAATATTTCGCTGTTTTGATTAATTTGACAATATTACTGTATGGAAATATGAAATATGGCTAGCTAGTGAACTAAAATATTGATAATGAAATGCAATAGTTAATATCGTAACAGCGAACATTTAGTTATAGATGTGAAGAAAAGAAAACTATTTGAAAAAATTCCAAATGGCTTTATTACACGAAAAACGGTTACAACATCAAATTCAGTGTTATAATTGCAATTTCATATTTCCATACAGTAATATTGCCAAATTAATCAAAACAGGTAAAATATTTGACAGCTTTTTGCGATGTTGACAACTTTTAAAATTAACGCTCTTATTATTTTCGTTTGAAATCCAGATATGCACGTAACAAGCCATAAGTAGCTATTTCACAAAATGAAATATTTTTAGGCCTGTTTCGGATTTGTATTTAAATTAATTTCCGTAGAAACAGATGGATTTCCCGGCGACGCCGCGACGCGACGACACTTGAACGTGATGTATAATTTGGCATTTCGTCGTACCTTATACAGTTTAATTAAAAATATATTACCGAATTATAATACAGGAAAGTGAGTTTTATGAGTTATTGGTCAAGCAATAAACGTGTTTTTCCGGAAAAATTGTTTACCAAACTGTCTATTTGGGAATTTTGTTTATTTCTTACTTTAGTCTGGATGCTTTATTGAGTATTGGGTTTAAGTTCGCTCTTTCTTTTGTTAGGTACCCTAAAACAATCAATCAATCAGTATTTAACTTTAGAATTTGTATCTCAAACATAATTAAATGCCATGATTTTGTCTCGGTTTTGGTCGTAACATAATAAATTCTTGAATTTAAATTTAAATTTTCATTATGAAAATTGACATACCGCCATCAATTCGAGTTGTTATACGAAAGACAAAAATACATATTGGAAAAAAAAAATTACGTAATAAATATTGGCATTTTATTTGGCAGGGTTTTATCTGGTCATTAGCGGGAGTGATGCAGCAAGCGCCAGCGTGTGGCCACTAAAACTGCGATAATTTTTGGCTTCGAAAACGACATACATTGCAAATATTACTCGCAACTTAGAATTTTATGGATGAAAACAAAAAAAGATAAGAAGAAAACAAACGACGAGAGAAAAACGACTTTTTGAAATGAATACTTCTTTAGCCACGTTGAGCGATTTTTGGTGGGGAACAATCTTATGGGTACCACCGATATGCTAATGTTAACAGTATTGCATAGTTTTAAGTTTTGACTTCTGTTGGCAGTCCTAATGACTGCTTATTATTTTTTTATTTTTCTGACCTTATTTTGTGCAGGTTGACTCGACACGCGACTTAAAAAATAGCCTTCGTTTTAAATAGAACCCCATTGCCTTTGAAATTAATTTGGTAGTAAACGAGTCCCTAGATATTTTCAAAACTTTTCAATAAAAAAAATTGAGCCTGCATAAGTTGTGACGATGTTATCAATACTTTGAAAATCACCGCTATACCTATTAAACCTCATTTACACGATGGAAGTTTCTTGCCTGTGGTATGCAATAAAATTGAAGCAACAAATAACTTGCTTCGTCTTAACACTGTTTAGACGTTGCCACTTTTATTCTTGCTTCAACGTATGCCGCTGATTTTGCAGCGTCATTTTTTATTGTATCGTGTATCTCTTCAATCGACTTCACAATGAAATATCGGCAAACAAAGCTATTCGAAAAAATATCTTTGTTTTTCTTTTCACGCTGTAGATTTTTCTTTAATTAATTTTACAAAGACTGTCCGTCAATTATTGAAGGAATTTCACAATAACTTTATCAACAAAATGTGTATGAAATAAGTATGAAATTGAAATTAAATACCAGAAAATTCTGTAATAATTGTCAATTTAACAGTGACAAATATAATGAAATAACTGAAATTGTTTACTACAAAGAAGTTTAATAGGTATTTTTATTTGTATTTCTTCCTGAAATGATACAGGTACCTAGCCTAGAAGCTAATCAAGTTTTTATAAAATATAACAGGTTTGTATTGTAAATATCTACATAAGAAAGGAAGAATACGATCCAATAAGTTATGGGTATTGAAAATTCTACTTTGGCACTAATAAGATAGTCAATTACATCCTAGATATAAAACGCAATTATATCAGACTTCAAATCTAATACATTTACAATTACATTCCTCACTTTGGCAGTAGATTTCCAATTTCAAAATAAAACGTATATCATTGGTTCAAAATGTATCATAAAACAATTTATCTTATAGTCGTTGCAAATCGCGAGCACACGTCATTTGACTTTTATGTAAAAGTTATGTAAGCCCCATTTACACGATGCAAGTTTCTTGTATGTTGCCTTCAATAAAATTGAATTACGGTCTGCGCCACGTAATACATTTTCATAGAGTTTCATAGAAACCAGTCCCATCAATGAGATCCGTCATTGCGATTGAGTGACGTTGCCACTTGCTGTTTGCGTTTGCGGTCGCCTTTGTGACAGCACCTTTTAGGTTTTATTATAATGAACTAATGATCGATGCGCGCTCCTGAAATGCAACAACAATCACAAACAATAGCTTAATATCTAACATTAAAATCTCCTATAGGTTGTTCAATTAATACTGTTTCGGTGGTGTCTGGTGCTGCTGGTGACGCAGATGCTAAAGCTGATGGTCGTAATGATATGGCTAGAGGTAAAGCTGATCTTGCACAGAGCTGAGATGCTCCGCGCGTTGAGCCGGTTGAGCGGTAGCGGGTACAGCGGCCGCGTCTAGGGACAAAAGAGTTTGATTACAATCATATTTATAATATAATGAAGCAGTGATGCTAGCTAGTGGCGTAACCGTCGGACTAACAAGTCCTTGAGTTTGAACCCAAGGCACGCAACTCGGTGAAGGAAAACAACGTGAGGAATGCGGCATGCCTGAGAGGTATTTCTCGGCATGTGAATCTGTGTCAGAGGCCCATGGGCGACATAAAAATTCTGACACCACGTTAGTCACTAAACTGAAAACATGAAAACTATTTATATTTAAATAAGATAAGGATTTAGAAAGAGTTCTTTAGAAAACATGGGACTGAATTGTAATCATAAGATATAGTTAGAAATAATGATCTTGAATTTATAGATCAGAATAATAATAATACGAATCTTTTGTGAAGAAATTTTTAACAAAACATTCTAACTGCAATATAGGGATGATGCCTGGGTAGAAAAAATAAATTCTATTTACTCCGTATTTTTTGCTATAGCATAATTTATTAATAAAAAAATTATATGTAAAAAAATTCAAAAATACGTGTACATAATTTTTTAATAATCTACCTGACGGACAAAAAAAATATGTTTAGGCATCATCCCTATCAAATCTTCACGAATTAAATACGCAGATAAAGTTTTGACTCTTAAAAAAAATTCTTAAATAGATACATAGTATTATTTGGCATACTAACACAACATCGCAGTACGTTACACTGAACAATAAATAAGTATATTCTAAAGATTAAAATATAAATAAGAGTTACTGAACATTAAAATCTATACAGAATAACATAGTACCTATTCGTCAGAATATACCACTACATTAATATTCTAACTTTTGAAGTTGATTGTAAATTATAAATTACCAGGACTATAACTTCATGCTTCTCGTGTTATTTTCATATGAACATTATTAAAGCCTTAGCATCTTTGCATTCGTATTCTGTGTGGTTTTAATCATGCACAGACAAGTTATTGTTTTCTTAATTAAAATCCTCGCGGGTTCACGCAAGAATTATTGTCTCTTGTTTAAAACGTGAGCTGTATTCAAGATATTCTTAGTTTGTTTATTTTTCTAATGACAATTAGAAAAATATACAAACGAAATGATTTTTTAAAATATGTGACGAGGTTTTGTGACGCTAGACTTAAGGAGTTGATTTCAGAACGATTATGACAGCGTCAACTTGACGTAACCCCTAGTACTGAGAAGGCGGCCTCCTGTCAGAAATCGAATCAAAGCCAGCATTGATTAAATAATGAGTGATATATCGGTCATCATTGTCATTGCAGGGCAGTGAGTTGGTGGATGTGCGCTAGCGCCTCACGTACTGGGGGGAACGTCGTTTACATTATTGTTCATTCCCTAATGTGATCAGTGTTTTGTGATTATTTAGAATATTAAGAGTAGAACAAATTATCGGACGCGTTCGCGGACGTCCACGACTGACAGACTGTCAGGTCTGTCAGTTCCCTACGATCACGTCAATATACGTCCGCGACTTACGACTTACGACGGTAAGTCGCGAACTAACTGTCAGTTCGAATGTGAATTGACGTGATCGTAGGGAACTGACAGTTAACGTCCGCGGACGCGTCCGATAATTTGTTCTACTCTTTATTGTTTCATTTAATTACGTCTCCTTGCCCGCATACCCACGCATAAGAGACAATAAGACCTCTTCTGATAAAGACTACGTACTGCCTTTATATGTATTTCGAAATATGTTTTGGTATTTGTAAGCGACTTTTTCAATTCATAATTATGTACTTTCTCGGTTTATCTTGCATATTACTGACATCGGTAAAGTAAACAACATCATAAAGAAATCTGGACGTATAGATATATATATATATATATATATAAAGTCTAAAATCGCCAACCCGTCTTGAACAAGCGTGGTGATCAATACTCGTATCTTTTCTGTATGGAAAAACGCCTTTAACATTGAAATACTAACAGGCTGGCATTATTATTTGTTAGTGTGTAATCAGTGTAGAACATAGTTTTTTTGCGATGATATTATAGTTGGTTTTTACGATTATTTTACCTAAATATTTCTCTGCACCTACTGAATAATGAGGTATAAGGTACCGTAAGGTAAAGAGCTTATACACCATTTGGTTCACCTTATTGATTTTGATATACATAACTACGTGTTTTAGTTAGTGAGAAACTTGAGTTCGTACTAAGATTACTCTCTCTATCTTAGTACGAACTCAAGTTTCTCACTAACTAAAACACGTAGTTTTCAAGGTTTAATATTAAATTAATGCTGCTTTTGATTGTATAATAAAAACGTTTTCACTTTAGTATCCTAGCAGGTGGCGTTTTATAGTTTCTGCTTACCCCCATGGGAAAAGGCGTAAGTTTATGTGTATGTATGTGTTATTTTGCAATTTCTTATTTAGCTGCGTCCCAGAAATAAAACGGCAGATAGCCATAGCTAAAGATACTTCGACACGCTTCCAGAACATCTGGACAAATCGTGGTATAAGCTATAAAATCAAAGCCCGATTGGTCAGAGCACTAGTGTTCCCGATTTGCCGCTATGGAGTTGAGACGTGGCAATTCAAGCAAGAGAAAGACAGAGGATAGACGCATTCTAAATATGGTGCTGGAGACGGATGCTCCGAATTCCATGGAGAGCCAAATGCTCAAATGTGTCTATCCTTTCCCAACTCGACATCAAGACCCGATTGTCTATAGTTTGCCTATAGCGTATTTTGACCTATTTCAACCATATAATGCGACGGGAGATAGCAGTCTTGAAAAGCTGGTCATTGTTGGCAATACCGCAGGAAAGAGAGCACGAGGCCGGTCGCCAACACGATGGTCCGACCAAGTAAGAGATGCTACGTCCTCAAGCAAATTTTAGCAGGTGGTGATGACAATTTTGGACCGGAGTCGATGGAGGCAGATTGTCTGTTTAAAGGGGTCCATTGCAGTGACCTCGATCATCGGTATTGAGGGACTGATTGAAGAAGAAGAAGATGTGATTTATAATAGTTATTAAAATCATCACCCTCCATTCTCTGTCTTGCACCATTCGGTAAAACGATAACTGACTTGAACTACAAAAGTGTCAACAGATATAAGTCCAAAACCAACAACGCACAATGAAGTTAGGTTGCCGGATCACTAGCTGTTTTGGATACAAGCCAGCGAAAATACATAGTAGTTTGGCGAATTTTTTTAAGCTGGATTAACACATAACAATAACATCAATCCTGTAATCCACAAAAGGTTAGACAGAGTCACAGACCTGAGAGACAGAGACCTATAGTATTATGTTTTAGTCCCATGTCATAGGGGTGCGCCGAATTGTGGGGGAGGGATTAGATGAATTATATAATTATGTATTTTATAAAAAAAAAACCTTTTTCAAAACCATTGATGATTTACTTAGCAAGCCAATTTAGATTTTATAGAGATCAACTCAATAAATTCTGATGATTATTATGTCTGGTAATATTATTTCAACAAATTACGATCTTGAATCAAATATTTGTAGTGCCAATACTGCTTCCTACTGATAAGTTGGATCATCTCTCATGGCATAAGAGATGTATTTATAAACCAACCGTTTCTTATCATCATTGATTGTTCAATAAATGATGAAACTATTCAAAGTAAATCATAAATAATGAGGATTACAGATTCATTTTTTCTTTCATAAAACCATTTTGCATATTACTGTCTATTAGTACTAAAAGGTTTGAGCTGTTAAAATAATTTGTTAGGCGCTTTTATTATAATACTAGAACATTTTTATTTGTTACTAGCTTTACCCGGCCCGGCTTCGCACGGGTGGCACTAAGTACTTATCTACGGCGCACCACCCTACCTACCCTACCTACCCTACCTACCCTACCTACCCTACCTACCCTACCTACCCTACCTACCCTACCTACCCTACCTACCCTACCTACCCTACCTACCCTACCTACCCTACCTACCCTACCTACCCTACCTACCCTACCTACCCTACCTACCCTACCTACCCTACCTACCCTACCTACCCTACCTACCCTACCTACCCTACCTACCCTACCTACCCTACCTACCCTACCTACCCTACCTACCCTACCTACCCTACCTACCCTACCTACCCTACCTACCCTACCTACCCTACCTACCCTACCTACCCTACCTACCCTACCTACCCTACCTACCCTACCTACCCTACAACCTACCTACAACCTACCCTACCTACCTCGCAGCTTTTCCATATTTTCTCACCGTTTAGACTTACCCTGGACTACGACAAACATTTTAAAACCAAAATCAGCTCGATCGGCACAGCCGTTCTTGAGTTTTAATCAGACTAACGAACAACAATTCATTTTTATTTATATAGATATACGAATAGATCGCAGCAAAATAAAAAAAAAAATTAGGCGTAGAATGTCCAATTCTCAAAATGGCAACTTAGTCTTTAATGGGCTTATTTCTCTATAACTTAGTCTTTAATGGATTCTCAAATTATTGTTTTAAGGGGACCAAATGTGAAATGATAAAAATAAGTGCTACATTGAATCTACCAACCATTTTTTTATAGACTACTAAGAGTGGTACCTACCTCAGTAGGTTTTTTTATAGTTTTCGTTGTAATCCATTTTTTGCTACTTTTTTTAGTCTTTATTTTAGTACTTTTTTAATTTAAATATATTATTTAATGACTATTGTTTTCAAACACTGAAAAAAGAACTTGGTATAATTTCAGATTCTTAGTGACTGATATTAAACATTTTCCTAAATTAGTTGAAAAGAATTCGGTAATACTTCTACAAACACCATCAAAGAAAACCAGTCAGATGCTAAATAATGTTTCTCCTTACCTGGTACAATGACACCTCAGCAGCCTAAGGAAGGCAGCCCTGAAGGTCCTGTTGAACACGGTGTAGATGATGGGGTTAATGGTGGAAGATACGTAGCCCAGCCATAAGCAGATGTCCACCACGTGTTCTGTTGAAAAGAGTTTGTTTATTAACCTGAACGTTGATTATGGATGAGAAAGGAGAAGAGGATGAATGGAGAGGTCAATTCTAAAGGCGAGCAAATTCACATGCTATCCCTACTCTACCAAATAATTTTTGTGTAGACAGGAAATCGGTTGTCATGGTATAGGCATGTGATGCGGAGGAATGAGGAAAATGTTGTGAGGAAAGTTCTGAGTATGAATGTCGATGGTTATAAGAGTAGGGGAAGATATAGAAACGATGGATGGACTGTGTGAAAGATGATATGGCTAGAAAGGGGGTGACTACCGAGATGACGACTAATAGAGAAGTAATGGAAGAAAGGGATATGTTGCGCCGACCCCAAATAAATTGAGATAAGGGCAGGAGAATGATGATGAGACAGGAACAGAGGATTCTTTTAACGAAAGAATGCTCTGTTCATACTCAAATGTAAAAAATATCAAGAAAGAAATGCTCTTGTTCAGGTTCTATGTTTCGTTTGGTCTAATTAAACCCACCTTAACCCCGCGTCCTATTTATACCGATTGTTACGCGACTACACGATCGTTCAAACTTTTTGTTCGGTGAACAGAGGGCATTTTCCGGTTTTCCAAACATAAAGTGACTTTAGCACGCGACCGATCGCGTATTGGCGCGATGATCGCTTTTGAATGTTGTTGTATCGTATAATGAGTTTATATTTCTATCAATGACTGCCTGAGAAAAGTAGAATCCTGAAACCAGTATAATCTGATCTCGCATTGTGTAAGATTTCCGTACAATGAGAGGTTAGCTTTACATAAATACTGGAAATGCCGTGTGTACCTACACATACATACGATAAGTTATATGGATGGCCCGCAGTATCCATTTGTTTTAGTACTGTATCATAGATGAAACAATAGACTGAATTGTTAGAGCTCCTTTGTGGAGAAAGGAACACAATAAAAATTGGCCAAATTGTAGTACCCAACTGTGCCAGATGATGCCACTGTATAGTCAGCCTATAATGTTCCCACTGTTGGGACACAGGCCTCCTCTCTTTGAGAGGGAGTGGGCTGTAATTCACCACGCAGGCCCAGTGCTGGTTGGTAGACGTCACATGTCTTCGAATTTTTTGTTCTAGGACATGACGGCTTCAGAGAGCGAGAGTAGTGCTGAAATTATTTACACAAAGTAAATCAGGGCCTGGGTTCGAATCCTCGACTCGTAAGTCGGGGCCGTTACCACTGAGCTACCACTGGTCTCATGCCAGTGCAGATTTGTAATAATGCACTTATAGCCTGTATGGCACGCGAGAGCACTTTGAAACATAAACCGTTCGATGTTTTCATATCTCTTGGCACGAGACTCGATTCTGTCCGCAATACACGAGTTTCTTATGTACCTATTCGCCGAATGGAACATTGTGCAGATCTATATTTTTGAATTATGTCACATTTTTGTTCCAAGTACATTTCATTTTGAACTTGGCCTGCATCACCCTCTAGTAAAAACAATCATACCATTGCTATTATTTAAACTTAGAATGAGACCCGTATTATTACAAACCAAGCTTTATCTTTAGACACGATTTAAACTATAGAGTGAGTTTTTGAAATAAGAACCTAAGAATAATAGAAAAACATTTCTTTTTACAAAATTAACAGCTTCGGGTGAATTTCATCATTGAAACTTAACGCAATCAGCACATTTAAACCGTGTTCAAAAACTGTCAGTACCTATCAATATTCCACACTAATACACAGAGACTGACAGCTCTTGAACGCGGTTCAGATGTGCTGATCTCGTTCATCGTTTCATCAGTGAAATTCGTCCCTACTCCGGTACTAAGTTGCCACTTTTGCATTAAGAATTTCAAACTTTATTCCGGCTTAGGTCTTTACCTAAGCCGAAATAAAGTTTGAAGTACGAAAACTGGCTAAAAGGATGAGGGTCGAGCTAAAGTAAGACCTCGTTTTGTAACAAGATGGTAAAGGTTTTGTACAAAACTAGCTGCGCCCCGCGGTTTATCCCGCATAAGCCTCGATCCCGTGGGAATATCGGGATAAAAAGTGTCCTCTGTTCTAACCTAGGTCAAGGTCTACCCATGTGCGTTTCATCTAAATGCTTTCAGCAGTTTTAGTGTGGAAACGTAACAAACAAAAAAACAAACCAACAAATAAGCTCACTTTCGTATTTATAATATTAGTTAGGATAATCTGACTTGCATATCTTTTGAAAATTACGCGTTTTAATTAACACAGTCTATCGCAGTCCACTGCTGGACATAGGCGTCACCCAGGGTGCGACACAACACACTGTCCTCCGAATTCCCCATTCAGTCTGTCCCAGTTGAAATTTTGCTGATGTAGAGGTTTCTACATTAGCAAAATTTCAACTAGCATGATCTGCATTCAAAAGTCAATTCAAACCAGCTATGATTTCGCTCCCCATTCAGACACGGTTAACTGCCAGCTATAAATCAAATCTAACCTCGGTCATAACTTACCTGGGACTATACAGGCTGGACACGCAGCGAACAATATATTGAGTAGGAAGAATGGTGCCCAACACAGCACAAATGTGAAGAACACTAGTCCAAGGACCTTTGTCGCTTTTTGCTCGTTCGCCACCGCGTTCGCTGATAGGGACCGGCCTTTTCTGCGATTTGCTAGGAATCTGGAACAAAAATTATAGTGTTCAGTGCGACCAATGTAACTGAACGCGATCAGCACCTAAACCCCGTTCAAGAGCTGTCAGTGTCAATATTCCACAACAATAATGTTACTGATAACTCTTGAACAGAGTTTAGAAGTGCTGATCGCATTGGTGAAATTCGCCCATAATGAAGGATGATTAAATGATTCAGGCGTGACCTTACGGAAATTCTTTATAAAATACTATAGACGTAGATATAATTAGTAACCTATTCCGCCTAACTATTCCTAAAGAGTCATAAAAAACACGTCCGGTACTCAAGTCAATCGTCATCCTGAGGATATCGCGTCGAGAGGTGAAACACGTGTCGATTTCTAGGTTTTTTTAATGACTCTAGGAATATTTAAGCGAAATAGGTTATTAAATATATCTACGTGTAGAGTATTTCTTAATGATGGAAAAAAAGACGTGTGGCACTCGGGGACTGCCGCGGCAAAGCTATTGCATAGCATTTTTTATCAACTTATGCAATTGTAAAATATTAACCCGAATACAAGAAATAGCAATGATGACATTGACATTTATAGTTTTTAAAACTTGACACAACGTAATGGGAACATCAAACTAATAAAAAGGTTTTAATTACTGCTTGACAACAAAGTTCAAATTTACTTAGACGAATGATACGAGAGTGTTCTATTGAAAATTATGTTTAACTGTTTGACAACAAAGTTCAAATTTACTTAGACGAATGATACGAGAGTGTTGTATTGAAAATTATGTTTAACTATTTGACAATAAAGTTCAAATTTACATATACGAATGATAAAGTTCAAATTTACTTAGACGAATGATCCTTGACTATTAATTTTCAATACAAAACACTCTCCTTAGGTTCAGGTATTTTCGTTACGGAATTTCTGGATCAGGTCTCCACGCTCAAGGCCCGCGATAGAAGCTATGCAATAGCTTAAAAAAACGCGAATGATTTAATTACGAAAGTACAAATAATTTAGTCTTTCTGCATTGTTATCTTATCCAGTCTTAAATATTAAACTGCTGACCTCCTTTTTAGAATGCTATCGACCCTGCTCCCATTATGCTAATCGCATTCATTGCTTTATTTGCAATTTGTATGGCATCATCAACCCTTTGCAGAACAGTCTACATTCCTTCGACCTTTTTAAAATCTCCATCATAAATATAAACATAACATCACGCCCATATTCCCCGAAGGGTTCGGCAGCAGTGTACCTAATAATACACCTACATTTTAGCCAGTTACGTTTAAGTTTCATGTAATACGGGGCGAGACTATTGCCATCAACAAATCCAGTCTCGGCCTGGTACTGAGAAATTCCAAATGGAAAAAAACATTAACACTTCATCGCCATCATTCTTTCAAATAACTATACCTACTGCTACCCTAGAGTTATTGAGCTACCTAACTGAATACAGAATTCAAGTTTTCAAAGCAACCCCAAAAGTCTCTCACAATTTATTTTCCTCAAGTTTATCAATGTTTCGGTCTTACAAATGTCAGGCGAATAAACGTCAAGTGCCTTCATCGGGTCCCGTACAAATGACGGCATAATAAGGTTCCTTTAGAAGGCGCAAATCTTTTAAACCTTTTCGTCCCATTGATCGATAGAGCCCTATTTACCTTTCGATATTTTAAGCCTGACATATTGGTTTGATTGGCGCTTTTTTATCCACAACGGGGTAAACTCTTGGCTTGGATCTCTCCTGATGGTAAGTGATGTTCAGGCCGAAGGTGGAAGCAAGCTTCACCCGGAATCCACAAACACACAAGAACTGGCTATCTTACCTCTAACTGCCGAAATAGGTACAACAATGCTGTTAACATTGTTTTTTTTTAGATAAGATGGTGGTAGCTAGCCAGGTAGACTTAAAACAAGCCCTACCAATCAAACCGAGCAGAAAAGTTTGCCCCCACTGGGAATCGAACCCGGGAGCTCTGGGTCTGAGACAGGTAGTCTAACCACTAGATCACAGAGGCGTTTCTATTGAATGACAGGTTCAATGCGTAGTTTTGGAGATTCAGTGAGTGAGACTGCCTCGTTGGTCTAGTGGTAGCAAGCTTTACTGCTGAACGTGAGGTCCTGAGTACGATTCCCAGGTCAGGCAAAGGTTTATTAAGTTTTTCCAACAGAAACTCAGTAGCAGTCCGGTGTCTGAATTTGTGCCTGGTTGATGGCAATAGGCTCGCTGCCCATTACATGGGACTTTAACATAACTGGCGAAATGTGGGTGTACTGTACTATAGGTACACCTCTGCCTAATCCTTCGGGGAATACAGGAGTGATGTTTTATAGAAGGTACAAATCTTTTAAACCTTTTTGTCTCATTGATTGCCAGTCCCCTCGAGGACTCGAGGCTAAATAATAACAGCCGCACGGGTCGATTCATCAGGTTAAGCTACGCTTGCCGGAGTTGGTGAGCATCTTTACATACTGAGACTTCTCCGTGCCTCGGAAAGCACGTTAAGTCGTTGGTCCCGGCTGTCATTCGTGGATCTTTGACAGTCGTTACGAGTCGTCAGAAGCCCGAAAATCTGACACCAGTCTTACCAAGGGGTATCGTATTACCCAGTTACTGAGTTGTGGAGGTTAGATAGGCAATCGCTCCATGTAAAATACTGGTATTCAGCTGCATCCGGTTAGACTGGAAGCCGACCCAACATAGTTGGGAAAAGGCTAGGCAGATTGATTGATCGACAGTCCCCTATTTATCTATCGATATTTAAGCCTGACAGATTTACCAGGTTTGATGGGCACTTTCAATTGAATGACAGGTTCAATGGGTATTTTTGGAGATTAAGTGATATCGGTTTTTATTTTTATCTGGTTGAATGAATTACGTAGATAATATCGTGTCATTTTTATCAATAACTCAGTTATTGGTTGCAGAATTATCCCAATTATAGCTTATTTTTTTTCTATTAGCAAGCTTTTTAAGGTGAAACAGAGTCCATACTACCCAAGACTAGAGTCGTTTTTTGAAACGTAAAAATAAACATTAATATGAAAATCGCAAACATTCACGGTAAAAACACAAAGATTCCCGAGACCTTCAAGTAAAATAATAAACCCAGAACAATTTCTCTACAAAAATGTGCCTAGATAATAATATCTAGGTTTATGCTGAAATTTTTCTAGGAATCCTAACTATAATCCTACTAATATTATGTTTGGATATTTGTTACTCAATCAGGCAAAAACGGCTGAACTGATTTGGATGAAATTTGGCACCCAGATAGTTTATAACACAAAGGATACTTTTTATTCCGGTAGTACGCTCCCGTGGGGTAATTTTAAACCTCCAAGCGGGATAAACCGCAGGCGAAAGCTAGTAATATTATAAATGCGAAAGTGAGGTCGTTTGTATGTTTGTTTATTACGTTAAAACTTAAATTTGGTACATAGGTAAACCATGGTTAAGACAGAGGATACTTTTATCCGGGTAATACCTACGTTTCCGTGGGAAGATTTCCGACATTCACACGGGCGAAGCCGCGGGAAAAAGCTAGGAAGTCATAATAATAAAAATTGCACTGCAACATTATAACGGAAGCCAAAACAGCACGTTTTGGTGTCCAAAGGCTAATTTGTAGAAAATAAACTTGGTCAGACATTTTTATTCAGTTGCAGATTCATAAATATGTAGTTATGAATTTTCTCGAGCGTGAAAATATGAAGCTTAACGTAACTGTAGTTTCTGTTAAAAATGGGTTACCTCAGAGTCTTTGTGGATACGTTAAGTAGTTATTAAGGAACCTTTCCATATTTTGGGTATACATGAATACAAAATACAATACATTTTGTTTAAATTATTACTAGGGACCTGCTCCTTGCTTACGGTT
Organism: Conistra vaccinii; assembly: GCA_948150665.1. Lineage (NCBI taxonomy): Eukaryota > Metazoa > Arthropoda > Insecta > Lepidoptera > Noctuidae > Conistra > Conistra vaccinii. The sequence continues at coordinate 7,576,590 of OX411317.1, read as the reverse complement.
TTAAACTACGACTTGAAAATATCGACATAATTGTATTACATGTAAATTACTACGTTATATTCACATAAACCTTCCAGAATCCTCTAAATGATGGTGAAAATTGCATCAAAATCCGTTGCGTAGTTTAGAAGAACAATGCAGCCACACAGACGGACACGAAATCAACTTTATTTCATGTGACATTTTAGTCATTTTACAAAAGCAGCCCACTTCAGATAAACACAAATAAAATTGTAACAATTTTAATTGCTTGCATTGACGACTATAATGTCACGTTGTATATAATTTTTTTTCAAATGAATGTTTAGTAGTCATTGGATACATGAAGTGGGCTGCTGTTGAAGATGACTGCTTACTTGCTCTTCTTTTTTGCTTTTTTGCTTTCTTATTTGTTTGCTGCTGCTTTAGATATTATGAGGAAGAACTACAGTTGTATGAGTGTGTTTTATTTCGAACATAAAATGAAGACACGACTTTTGTTAAAATATCTTTGATCACCCATTCATCGTTACTTTTTGATGATCGCAGAACATTATGGGCTTTTTATAAGTAAGAAATAACACATTTAAACATTAGGTACATTTCTTTTACCCTAGTTTTTTTAAGTGAAAACTTCTTTAGACGCATGGAGCACTTTTTGGGTGAACAAAAATCATGGAATTCACGTCATCGTCACCGAAGGCTATATGTATCGCAAGAAAAACATCAACTCGAATAAAAAAGTTACTTAGTTTTCACTTCTATCGACAGTCCCCAAAAACTGCCCGATGTTTTTATAAAAATGAGAATAACATGTAGGTACTTACTCATTTATTAACATACCAATAAAAGCTAATAAGACAAATATTATGCTCATTTCTCTTATATTGAGCATCTAGGTACAAGACTAGACTGAATAAAAAAGCATGCCTAACTTGAAGTTCATTTAAGATCTTGACACGTAGGCCTTCGAGGGTCAGCTTACAATTTAGTATTAATTGGAAACTCATTACAGACTACGTAAGTGATTCAGGTTTCATTTTAATGAACGAAATCATACTTGCAAATTGCGTTCTTGTTCCCTGAGACTAGGTAGAGCAAAGATTTTCACAAAAGAGCTAACAGAAGCTGGATGAGAGTTACCGAAGATCGTGCTGAATGGATTGAGAGTGATAGGTGAAGTGTATTCCAGCCAGGACTCTATTTTTGAAGGTCAAGCACTTCATTAGAGAAATAGCGTAAATAATAGACTGTAAAGTAAGATAGTCAGTTGATACGTACACTGTACAGTCTAAAGGACAATTTACCAAGACTACGAATTTCAATCTCAACAATACCACTTGATAATATGCTTGGTTGACATCAATAGTGCAGCGATCTAGTTTCAAAATAGAAATAAAAAGAAAAGAAATAGAATACATTTATTTGTGGTAAATATGATGCAAATAATGTACACGCAAGAACAAGTTGGGGAGAATATGCGCCACATCCATGCAAAAAGGCCATCGCTCAGCATAATGCTGCGACCCTATGCGAGAAAAATAAACAACAAAAAAAAACTGGTATAGGTATTTCTTCGTCGCCATTCCCGTTCTACTAATGCCATAATTATATTGTTTCTCTGAACCCCTCAACCTCATCCTATAATCCTCAAAACACTAACTTAGCAATGCAAATCTGGACACTAACAGTAAACTGAATAAATCATGTTCCGACAGGTTAGAACAAGTTGCCAACAATATAACATCTGGCCATATAAATATACATGAAGATGGTAAACAATGCAAGAGCCACTGGAACAATGAAACAAACAGAAATGAATTCTGAAATGCTACAATGGAAATGACTGAAGATTTTGGCTTTGTCGCAAGAAGATTTTAAATTAGAAACGGTATTATGCTAATCGCCAGACTAGTGTGGTCTCTGCAGAAGATTATGTTTTTGATTTTGGAAAAATATAAAAATTCTCGACCTTCGGGCATTCCTTCTCATAACTATACTGACAGAAAAACGCCTGTGTTTGCCTGTTTTCTGGATTTGTCAAAGGCATTTGATCTAGTTAATTATAAAGTACTGTGGCGTAAGCTACATGAAGAAACGGCCTTGCCCGGTGACATCATAAAGTTTAAATATTGGTATAATAATCAACAAAACAGTGTGAAGTGGGAGGGTTCCTTCTCTGATGTGTATCGGTTGGAGTGCGGGGTGAGGCAGGGGGGATTGAGCTCACCTCGACTTTTCAATCTGTACATGAATCGACTGATCGTTGAGCTCAGCAGCACAAATATCGGTTGCCATATAGATGGAGTGTGTGTTAATAACATTAGTTATGCTGACGATATGGTGTTGCTGAGCCCATCGATCGGTGCCTTGAGGCGACTGGTGTCAATCTGTGAAGCATACGCGGTAGCTCAGGGACTCAAGTATAACACCAAAAAGAGCGAAATTATGGTTTTTAAAGCAGGTGCTATAGGTTATCCAACTATACCTGAGATATCGCTCTGCGGAGCACCCTTAAATAGAGTGACCAATTTTAAGTACTTGGGTCATTGGGTTACCGACGATTTGAAAGATAACAAGGACATTGACAGGGAACGTAGATCGCTGTCAGTACGCTGTAACATGCTGGCCCGCAGGTTTGCGCGATGTACTGGTGCGGTCAAGATCACTTTATTTAAGTCTTTTTGCTCGTCATTTTACACGTGCAGCCTGTGGACTAGTTAAAGTTTGCGTCCATATAGCGATCTACGTGTCCAGTATAATAACGCACTCAGGATACTGTTGGGGCTGCCATGGCGATGTAGCGCGTCAATGATGTTCGCGGAAAGGCGTATAGATGGTTTTGCGGCCATCATACGTAAAAGAAGCGCTTCTCTGCTTGCTCGTCTTCGTGGCAGTACCAACACTATCTTGAGTTTATTTGCAGATAGATGGGAGTCTCCAATGCTGCGACATTGGATGAAACTCCACACTTAATCCTGTATGTCTACTAACACTAGTTTTTTAAGATCATTGTTACTAACACTATGGGCGCAGCCTGAAATAAATGATATAATAATAATAACACAGAAAATGAAAAATGGTTTTTTATTTTATTAACAAGTAAACCTTAACAACTAGTGATTAAAGCCTCCTTTTATGCAAATGAGTCTGTTGTTAGGTGATTCCACTCTTTTATAACTGAAATAATTATCATTTGTTTGTTTTATTTGTTGTAATAATTTGATTTTCGGGCTGATTGAGAGAGACGTGAGAGAGGTGGAAGAAATGAATAAGAAATACAGTGTTGAACTTATTCATGAAAATAAACAACTTTTATTATAATACTTTGAAAATAAACCACTTTTACTTATAGTAGTAGCTAGTAGCCTAGTGGTATTTCCGTCGGCCTGTCAAGTCTAGTCTCGAGTTCGAACCCAAGGCATGCACCGCTGAGTTTTCAGATTATATATTATCACTTGCTTCAAAAAGGGTGACGGCAATCATCTTGAGGAAACCAAAGAGATATTTCTCGACGGCATGTGAAGCCAAGTCAGAGGCCCATGGGCGGCTTTAAAACTCTGACACACTCTGGTTAGTCACTGACCACACGAAAATAAGAAGAAGACTATAAGATCGACGCTCAACGCTGATACTTATATGAAAAAAAAAAGCTGAGAGGTGTCAAGGGACACCCGGATGGAACGAAGTTATGGAATGAACCTCACAAAGGCATGCCACTAATTAGTACCTGTGATCGCTCACAGATGGCGTTACAATAAAAACAAATGGACCTCACAAAGGCATGCCACTAATTAGTACCTGTGGTCGCTCACAGATGGCGTTATAATAAAAAAATTAACCTCACAAAGGCATGCCACTAATTAGTACCTGTGGTCGCTCACAGATGGCGTTATAATAAAAAATAAAAAGTGTCGTTACAACTTTTGGTTCAAATTTTTTCCGTCTAGCCCCCTTTCGCAGTTCCAGAAACAGTTACCAATTAAACATTATATAAGGCACAACATTATCGAACCAAGATTTTCAGCAGTTACCAATAGGTACACAAAACTTTGCAGGTTACAAAATAATGAGATAATATTATCCATTAGTTACAGGAGTAAAAGCAGTGTTGTTGTGCAGTTCAGCATTGGTGGTGGAGGTTCGAACCCAGACAGGCGCTTTACTTTGTGTAAATAATTTAATCACTACTGCTCTCAAAACGGTGAAGGAAAACATAGTGAGAAAACCGACATGTCCTAGAACCAAAAAATCTAAGACATGTGACATCTATCAACCGCACTGGGCCCGCGTGGTAGATTATAGCTCACTCCCTCTCGAAAAGAGGAGGCCTGTGTCTCAGCAGTTGGAAATTATAATAATATGCTGATTATGCTACATGAGTAAAACATTTTATTTGACTAGTAAAAGCTACAGTTATAATAACTGACTAAAAACTGAAAAAATGCTGGCGTTTGGCCAGCATTTTTCATTGTATTAACTCAAAGCGTAGCCAATTTGTGTTGTAATGTAGAATCCACTGCATATTCTAGTTAGTTCAAACAGCAACAAATATTTAGGCAATTTTAATTATCCTGATATAAAATGAGGACATTTTGAAACACGGTAATTAGTAGAACTCGTCACGTTTACAAATCTGACATTTTAATCTCAGAGAAGAATTATGATTTGGAATAAAACGTGTAGTCGTGGTTTATATTCTACGCTTCGTTGTAATTGTGTCGCATTAAATAAAGTTATGGTAAACGAAATTCTAAATTACATTACATGACGCCTGTGTTACGAAGGGTTAGGCAGAAGTGTGGGTGTACTAGATCTAGTACACCCACATTTCGTTACACACCCATATCGCCATTTTAGAGGTATGAGGAATGGGGTGTAAAGTTCACTCATCCTCATTACAAAAGGGAGAATTCTCCGACTAGGCAGATGTCGTGACTGGCGGGCAACTGCACAATGGTTGATGTCGGATAGTCTTATACGTTCGCGAGGTAAACTCTAATTGCGCGATTCAGGATTGTGTAGTGCGATCCACTGTCTAAGAAATGAACCATTTAACCAATGGTCCGCTATTACTTTAGAAGAGCCCTTTGTTCTGCAGTGGGACAACAGTACAGGCTGAACTATAAATAGTTAGGATAGTTGAAGTTCGTTCTTCATTGGTCGCTCGAAACCGACTCATGCATGTTAAGAAGACAACAAATTAAAAAATGGCCACGACATAATATACAATGTGTTTGGTCTCAGACTGTACAAACTTAAAGGAAAGGTAGTTCCCGGGGGTGAATTTTGTAATAACCTTGATAAACTAAAAAAAACAATGTTAATTTTAACGTGAAATTGATCTTTTAGCATTTATTTCAATATGATGCAGCATTTATTGTTAGTATTTGAGTTATTTACCCCATTGTTAACACTTTTCACTTATTAAAAGTTTCATTTTTACGATGATTGGACAATTCCAAAGTTAAAGTACTTTTAGTATGCACGCTTCATAAAATGCGATCAAAATACAAAAATGGCTGCCATTCAGGGGGGGTTGGGTTCCGACCCCCCATGTAGAATAATTTTATTGATAAAATAGAGCAAACTACCTTCCCTTTAAGTTTGTACAGTCCGAGACCAAACACATTGTATATCCATATTATGTCGTGGCCATTTCATGAAATAGTCAATTCTAAGATCTGGCCACGACATATATATAATTTAATTTATTCACATAATACTGCTTGCTTTCCAGATATTCAACTGCCATTCATTTAATATCCAGAAAACCTTTTAAAACTGTACGCTTCTTGTAAAAGCAAAATCAGTTTCCAGATTAATATTTTCAGTTTAAAACTGGTATTCATCACTGAACTCCACCGATTAACTGTATGATGCCGCGGTTAAAACATCTGACGATCCCGACCAAAAATAAATCTCTCATCGTTTAAAACATTTATTTTAATCAATTAAAACAAGTGTTGGAATCGCTTTTACAAACTCAGGGCAAGTTTTATCCAAGCCTTCATTGAAAATGTAAGAGCAAATTTTCTTTGCCAGTGTTACTCAAACTTTGTGCCGAAGTGACTTCTTTTTGAGCAGTACCAATTACTTAAGGACTTTAACATTCATTAGAGAAGTTGAATTCAATAATAAACCCCTCATAAACTTGCAAGAGAGGTGTTCCAGTTTTTGAGGCAGACTTGTCTTTTGTATTTTTAGTGCAAAACATGTTCTATCAGCGTACGACAAAATTTAAACAAATAAATAAAGCATGTAGCATTAGTTTTTTTCCGTTAAAAACATCAATTTGTTACGAAAACTTTCCACGTAGCAAAATTCAGGGATATTCCACAATACCAAAAAGTAAAAAATTAATATCTAATAATAGTGGCAGTTTCAGTTTATTTGTTTATTAATTAATTTGAAACTTTTTAAATCTCCATAAAAATATTGCTGAACTTTGAGCATCTCAGTCGCAAAGGCCACTGAAAGTTTTATAGCCATGCTTTACAATAGCGGATCTTATCTGAACTGGCTTTAAAAGGGATTGTAACCTTTTATTGCCTAAATTGGATCCAAAATATCTGGACGTGATTTATTTTTATTGTCACGACCTGAAAATAGAATCTAGGTTATAGCTGGAATATTCTTATCATAATGGTTATTAAAATGGGCTTAGTATTTGTGTGATTAAGTGCTGATTAACGCGTAGATTTATGCACTAAATAATAATTAAAACAATGCTCTTTTGAGTAATGTTATCTCCTTGGTTATGTTAAAACATTGTCTTCTATTTTATATTGACTATTCAAAGTAAAATTCTTGGACATCATTAATAATTTATTAGACGAAAGGACTGCAAGTATAATGAATAAAAACATAAGCAGAAAAAAAAGTGAATAAAATGAGCAGTAAGTTGAAAGTTTATTAACATATTCTTTTGTTTTAAGGGATTTTGACATTTGACAAGTTATTATGGTACAGTTGTATGTTACAAGCCTTCGTTCATACGGGCGCTTTATAACGCAGTGATATTTTTTATCGCGTATTAGATTTCCAACGTACTGTTTAGGGTCGTGAGTTGAAAATACAACAGTGCATTTTTTGACGCGCTTATCCAAGCGCGTTAAAAAAATGCACTCTGTTGGAATCTCAATGTTCGGGTAAACACCGAGCGTTAAAATTTCAGTGCGCAATAAAAATAATAAGAATTCATCTCGCTGTATTCCAAGTGGGCATTTAAGGTGAAACAATTTGATATTTTTTCCATACAAACTTCGGAGGGGTTTTCCTCCACTGTTTGACATCGTACATTCAAAGTTTAACATGATATCGTTAGGTCTCATTAGTAATTTTGTCTGTACGGAAGCAGAATAGTAAAATAAAAAGCCATTAAAAAGTTATAAGCCAAGAAAGATTCGTTTTTCTTGCTAATTTTAGCGCAACTTTGGGCGTAAATAAGTAATACAAGAAGTGTGAAATCTCGAAAACAAAATCCGTACCGACACAGCAAAATTATCGAAGATTTCAATTAATTTTATTTCTAATTGATTCATGCAGTGATTTTTCATAAAACTCCATCTTCCAAAGAACTTTTCGTAATTTTTTACGCGCTCTTTTTTCTAAAATCGTTCGGTATGGCGTTTCTGTGCGTGCGAACTATACGTTGTCCATGTAGACCAGTTTCTAACTGCTCATCACTGATACTATTTCCGTCAGACACGATGCCAGGTGAGACAGCGTGGTTTTTGGCCATGCCCACCATTGAGTTCGAGCCCGCGACTAGTTCCACCTTAAGTAAGAATTACTTTTATTACTTTTACTACGAGGTCTTTTCCGAAAATCACGTATGATCGTGTCTTTTTTACCAATTTCTTTCACTACACTCCATCAAATCTTTGGTAACATGATGGCTTAGAATCAAATGACATAAATGGCAATTACTTGACATAAATGGCCGAAGGGTTCCGGAAGGACACGACGGAAACTCCGTGATTGAGCACTTTTCCTGACGAGTATCCTTAAGCTACGGATTTCTCGATTATGACAAGTATCGATTTCTTTTTGGGTTGTATCTATACTACTAATGGATGAAAGGGTGTATCTACTATGAGAAAAAAAAATACATTGTTTTATTACCAAGGAGGAGTTTTAATTTCATTGTCCTCAGGTGACATCTATATTGTGGAAGCGAATAATTTTAATGATAATGTTACATTGTTTTAATAATAATTCTGCTTTCAATACAGAACTTCAATGTTTTATTACAAGATAAATAGAAGTAGATATTTTGTACTTTCATGTTTATTCTGTAAATGGTTTGTAGGTGCACATAAATGTGAAACGTCATGAAATTAAATATCATCCTATTGTATCGTGTCACGCGCACGAACCCCGGATGCGAACTCGACATGAACGTCCTGCTGCCGTGAGCACACTATGTTCGTCGCAGTACACAGGAACCGAGAAAAAATATCACAGCGCGAACGATTTGAAATCCTCGTTTTGTGCACAGTTTGTGCGCGCGATCCGCACAAACTAGGCGAATTTGTTTCAAGTTGTGTGCATGTTGCATTGCATGCGTTTCAACATAAATGTTACATTTCTTGTTGCGTCGCGTACACAGTTATAAGCACTGAACATAGGTATTGGCTTCTAATTAGTACTGTTGGGTATAATAAGCTTGAGGCCTTCTATCTAAATATTTAATGTCAATCAAGAATTCTAGGTATTAATTAATTACAATATCCAGCTAATCTGGGATGTGTAAATAATTATATTGCATTTGTAAGCATTAACTATGTTATCATTTAGCCACATTAGAGAACATCCAGAGATAATAATTATAATTTGCGTGCCATAGCTTCAGGGTGAGTTCAGTATCGATAAAGGAACCCGTAAAAAATAAAAATAATAAACCTTTAAAAAAACCGAAAATTATCATAAGATGAACCTAATGTAGTACCTACTAATTAAATAGCGATCGTTTAGAATTGATTAGAAAATTGCTTAAAATATTTTTTTCTTTTGTTTAAATGCTAATTCATAATTTCCTGGAGTTACCTACCTACCTACTATCGAATGCAATGAAATACCTACGCCTGAACACTTCGATAACACCGGGTGAAGGATAGGTAACTAGGTACGTAAATTAAAATTCCAAGTATTTCTTCTTCCTACTTTAGCGTGCATATCTCCTTCAAAATTAAAACCTACAAATGAAAAAAGTTGATCTTGCACCATTTTTTTGTTTTTTATTTTTCCTCGGTTCCTTTATCGATACTGAACCTACCCTGAAGCTATGGCACGCAATTACTTTAACACCCTGTATTTATGTATTATAAAAATACCTCGATTATGTATGACTGCCTCGTTGGTCTAGTGGTAGCAAGCGCTACTCCTGAGCACGAGGTTCTGGGTTCCCGAGTCGGGCAAAGTGTTATTGGATTTTTATATCTGGAATTTCTCAGTAGCAGCCCGGAGTCTGAATTCGTGCCCGGTTGATGGCAATAGGCTCGCCCCCTATTACATAGGACTTAAACATAACTGGCGAAATGTGGGTGTACATGCTACAGGTACATCTCTGCCCAACCCTTTAGGGAAACAAGACGTGATGTTATAATATGTGTATTATAAAATTAAATAAAACTATTTTCATAGTTTCAAGGTACTACACTACCAGCGCCTGTTGACCCCGTAGTCAGTTGTAGTTAATAGTAATTAAAAGTTTAGAATATAATATATGTTTTTGTTGTTGTTCGTTAGATAATAACACGTCTGCAGAGTTTCGCTACATAATTTAATTTGAACCTGAATAACTATTGATAATGTCTGTCACGTACTCTAATTTAATAACAATTAATTGCCAATTGTATATTTTGTAGTTTAAAATAAATTTATTTTTGTGTAATGTATAATCTTGTTTACAATAAACTATAAATAAATGAATGAGGGTTCGGGCCACTTAAAAACACATAAATTCTCTATTTACTGGGAAACAATGAATTAAAGATAAACAAGGTTTATCTTTAGAACCAGGTTTAAACCAGTGAGCCATTTTTGAATTTCGAAATTTATTTTGACATCGTTAAAATTCTTAATACAAAAACTGATTTTAAATCTGAGTCTAAGTTGTCTATTTTGAATTAAGAACTTTAAACCAGTCGGAATAAGGTTCGAAATAAAACAACTGACTGGAAGGATTAAGCTTGGACCAAATTTAGACCGTGTTTTGTAATAAGACGGTTAGAGTAACAGGGAACAGTCACACTATCCAAAGTTGCAATATTGTACATACATACAGCTGTCTGTATTTGAAGACTGTTTGCAAAACGACTTATAAATACAACCAACCTCATGAACATTTTCTTTGAACTCCACTAATATCATGAATTAATTCATTAACTGCAATACCATGTTCCCGACTAGATAATTATGAATTACTAGATTTTCTCTAAATATTTTGCCATCTTATCAAAAACTAGTGCTTCTGCCCGCGACTTCGTCCGCGTGGAAACTTTGAGCTAACGCTAATAAACCCCCGATTTTGAAACATCCTTCATTGGTACTCCGCTCCTATTGGTCTTAGCGTGATGATATATAGCCTATAGCCTTACTCGATAATAGGCTATCTAACACTGAAAGAATTCTTCAAATTGGACCAGTAGTTTCGGAGCCTATTCGGTACAAAAAAACAAACAAACAAAAAAATATTTCCTCTTTATAATATTAGTATAGATGAAGGTCTACGTTATAACATCCTATATTTACTAAAAATATAGTCTAACAAAAATGACACATTCTGATTTGAATACTAGAGTCACTTACCTGAGAGTCAAAGCATTAGGCGCAGCGAGCGTCAGCTTCAAAGGTATAAGCCTCGCTCTCCTGGTCTCGGCAGCTATGCTTGGAGGGGTCTGTGTGGCCACGTCCCGTCCTCGTCTCTGGCCTGAGGAACCGGTACCTCCGCAGCCATTCATGTAGGACAGTTGAGGGTGGGAGACACTCATTCCCACTTTGTTGCGTTGCGTTCTGTTGGCGGAAAAAGGGAAAGTTTAAAATTAAATGTTTAACCCTATTATACATATGACTGAACTGTATATCTCTACCCAGCCCTTTGGGGAATACGGGCGTGATGTTATGGCACGTGTTTGATCCTGAAATATTGTACCCTTTAAAGACAACTCATATTGGTTAGCTAATTTGAAAATGCTGTAAATTAATAAATTTTTGCGAGCGAGAGAATCGCGGCGATATTATTTCAGGCGATTCGATGACGTTTCGCTCACATTCAGCCACTCGTCACATCGCCGCGATTCTCTCGCTCGTGGAGAAGGCCTCTAAGAGAGTGTATAGAAATACGTGGCACGACGATAATATCGCCGCGATTCTCTCGCTCGTGGAGGCGGGTACTAAGGAAAACAAAACAGATTACCAACAAAAATGGCACAGGCATCAATGTTAAAAACTACAAATTGGTAAAACTTTATACTGATGTTTGGTGCTAAATTCAGAGATGACCATAAATATTCCACCAAAACCAACTCCGTCATTTTCGTCCACTGCCGCACCATATTTCAAATACCTAATACAACCAACACGGCCTCGCACGACTTAATTTAGCAAAACACGGCCACTACGGCTCGACGAGGCTGTGATTAAGCATTTCGGTCGAGTTCCTAACCATTTCGGCTCGGAAACGCCGGAAAATTTTGCGTATGTGAACCCACATGGTGAAACGTGAAAATTACTCTGGAAAACTTATTATTTTAAAGTTGTTTGTGTGTGTTTACTAGTTTCAAGTCCATCCTTATCAATTTGGATCGGTTCTGTTAAACATGAAGCTTCATTTCACGAGTAATTTTTTGTTCAGCTGCAGTTTTACGTAGACTATGGCTTAAATTCTACATTATGTAGAATGATTTTGATCAATATTTTCGATAGACCGACTGAAATCATTGAATGGAGATTTATGCATGATTTGATTGAGCATCATTTTAGAATACTGTTTCTCCATTTTACTAAAGTCACTCAATTCCCATCCATCCACCTTAAACATATTTTTAATTATCTTGTACAGTTACTACTCGCGCATCTCGCACTGTGACGTAAGGCCGGGGCCGCACAGGTACGGCGACGGCAACAAATAAATTCCGCTTGTCGTTTCTGCAGTGTAGCCACCGACATAATTATGAAATCGCCATCACGTCGTAGTCGCCGTAGTAGTCTTAAATCGTAAAAATATATTAAAGATTTTTTTTTATAACATGCTTTGGTAGTTTTTGTATCGTAATGATACTCGTAAATGTAAACACAAACAATATTTCAAACAAATAATTTGCATTCCAGCAAAGTACTTAATTAAGTTGCACGGGTTAAAAAGCATGTTATTGCAAAACTAAATAGAGCAATATCATTATGACGCTCACTGGCAGTATTATGTAATGCCAACCAATTATATTAAAATCAGCACCCAATCATTTTATTTAATTAATTTGTGAAAAGCAGTTGTAGGGCCACACGGCTACATAATATGTATAAAGCTATTTCCAGTTTATTGATTTCGCATTGTACGAGTACCTATATAATTTCCTCACAATGAGATATCAACTTATACTGGAAATGTATAGTTTGATATGTAGCAGTGTGTACAATGCTGTGTTTCACAATTCGGTGGTCACCGGTCAAACAATTATTTAGACCTTCAATTTAGCCACTTTTTTGCATCCATTTTTGTTTTTCTCGTTAGTCTAGTGGTCGCAAGCGCTATTGCTGCACATGAGGTCCTGAGTTCGATTCCTGAGTCGGGCAAAGTGATATTGGGTTTTTCATTTGGAATTTCTCAGTACCAGCTCGGAGTCTGGATTTGTGCCTGGATGATGGCAAAACACTCGCCCCCTATTACATGGGAATTAAACAAAACTGGCGAAATGTGGGTGTAGGTGCTATAGGTACACCTCTGCCTAACCCTTCGGGGATCCAAAGCATGATGTTGTGTTATGTATTTTTGTGGGTTCCACCAATTGTCAATATCAACAGCCAGCTCTTTGAAGTTCAGTTTGATTGAATTTACTACGAAACGAATCTTGGTTTTAATTTTGAGGTTTCGGTCAAAGGGTAGCAAAAGGGTTGCTTGTTATTCACGTTTGAGGTTATTTCTGGGTTCACATAATTATGTGTGGAAAGTTACTTATTTTTTTCTTTTTTCGATAAGTCCATTGGTTTTTCCAATGATCATGTTGTTATTTCTGGCCTTATTTCAATGTACTGGGCTGATAGAGTCACTAACCTGATCACTGTTGCTACCTCGTAAAACATTGGAATCTTTTAATTTTACCACATTGCTCCAATGTTTAATACTGCCTTGCAGACAGCCAGATTTTTCGCATCGCAAAGTTACTCGATACTCAATAATTTATTTCATTCCACAAGCAAAATCATGTGCAAGAGTACAGTGTAAGTTCGCCCCAAATTTGATATTCCTTGTTCGCTCCATTTCGCTATTGGATCCCCTTTTCAAACTTATAAAAGAAATAGCTCATTTACCTGGTAGTACTAGTAATTCTCCATGTAAGCTGCCTGCTCACAGTTCTGTTTGGTGACAGATCTGGAGAACTCCTCACGCCGATCCGCCGCATGCCTTGACCTGTTGGGCCATTATCATAGCCTCCGCATTGCCTGCCGACAAAGATAAAGTTGAGACAATGGAAAAAACTTATATCAAAGCAAATATTTAACCCCTAACCCCATTGGATCATTATTCACCATGTGATCATGGTGAATTTTAGAACGGGCTATCATAATTGATTGCGTATTTAAATTTTTGTATCTCTGCTGATAATTTCTGACGAGTTCCCTCTTCTGAAGCCAACTCTGGGTGCAGCAGCCAAATCATGGTGAACTTTAGAACGGGCTATCATAATTTAATGTGTATTTGTTTTATTCGTGTCTGTGCCGTTGACTGTTGTGGAGTTCCTTCGTCTGGAGCCAATCCTGGGTTTAGAATCAAGTTATACATCATAAAAAAGTACATTATCTTAAAAACTGAAACAACGTGTAACGTTTCACTCTGTAGGTTATGAGAAAGTGGTTTCAATTCAGCTTGCAAGATTTGATTAATACATACTAACTTACTAACACGGCAAGTTAAATAAAAACTTGTAAAAAAGCTCAAATTCTATTCTATTTGACCAAAAAACTGGCACATCCATATCCTATTCAGTATTTGATTTTTAGTTTGTTTTCTACTATATTATTATTTACGGATCATCATTATTCTCCTGCCCTTATCCCAATTTTATTTGGGGTCGGCGCAACATGTCCCTTTTTTCCATACTTCTCTATTTTAGTTATACATTTCAAATATCTGAAGCCACAGTGCATTACAATATTTACGATAACCTGTTCATGCATTTCAGTTTTGCCTTGATAGCTCAAGTGCCAAGAAAATATTATGTATTCAAGATCATAACTGTTTGCAACAACATAAATATGAGTAAACAGATCTAACGCGTGTAGGAAGTAATAAGTCTAGCGAATGAAAATTGAGTTATTCCGAAATAACTCAACTACATTAGATAAATAATTCATCATACCAACACAATACTCTATGATAAACAAGTGCAATACTTTGATCCAATAAGTCTATTGTCCTATTAAGAACCGACAAGTCGCGGGCTCGAACTCACTGGTGGGCGCGGCCAAAAAGCACGCTATCTCATCTGGCATCTGTGCGACAGAGATAGTATCAGTGATGAGCAGTTAGACGCTAGTCTAGCCGCACGTCTAGTTAGCGCGCACACAAACACCGTTCCGAACTGAAACGATGTTATACGAAGCACACAATAGTGCACCGCCCCGCCGCGCGCCGCCACAGAGTACTTTATAAGATACCGCCGCCGCTGTGTCGCTCGCCGCCGCGCCGACGAGAATTATAGATATGTACCTATGTGTACCTAATTGTTATAGTTGACTACGGTCTATAAATTGTTTACAAAATTACTACTATCTTCTTATTTCTAGGTAAGTAGGTACCTACTTACTTAGTTACCTATTCATGGACGTACGCATAAGGTAGGTAGGTACCTACTTACCTACATTTTAGTGTTCACGACTGTTTGTGATATTTTTGCTTGTATACCTAACCTTCATACAAGCAAAATTATCACAAACAGTCGAGGTAATTATTTCATTAGGTACCTACTAAGCAGAATGCAAATGTGACGAAACTGTTTTGTTTTTGATAAGATTTAAAAAAAAAAACCAAAGAGATTAAAAAAAACGACGGATAGATTATAGACTAACCAGGTGCGAACTTAGACCCTCTGATTTCGCAAGTGCCACATTACACCGCTCGACCACGGAAGCTATGTGGACAATGATTAAAACAGCAAACCTATTCGCAATTTTTTTGCGCGTATCAGATTTTCGACGCTCTGCTTAGCGCCGAGAGTTGAATATCCAACAGAGCGCATTCAGCGCGTATCCCAGTGCGTCAAGAAAATACACTGTTGGATATTCAACTCTCGACGCTAAGCAGAGTGTCGAAAATCCAATCGCGAACGTCGCGTCGGCTTACGAAGACGCTATCACGCAGCTCGAACGAAAGCGCGAGGCGAAGATCATGCGACGCGACGCGGCGTAGGTATTTTCCTAACTCATAATCAGCTGCTGCCAATTTGTTGATTTAGTAATCTATAGATAGGTACTATACTAGGTTTATCTAAAAATACTAATATTATAAAGCTGTACAGTTTATTAGTTTGATGTTTGAATGCGCTAATCTCACAAACTAGGTAGGTACCTACCAGTTTAATCATTTTTTTGTAGCCTTTGGTTATGTTTTAGGCTATAAAACATCACACTGCTGCTCATGGGAGCCGAGCAGTAGGATAGGTTCCTACGGGAACGCGGGTAAAAGCGTGGGGAACAGTTGGTATAAGTATGTACCTACCTACATATAGTACATACCTAAATACGTTATCAATAGAATAAAGTTTTACCCGACTGCCAGAGGAAGCTTACCTATATATATATTTTTTTTCACATCGTTGTAATATTGATTTACGATAAATGTTATAAGTACCTACATAAACCTTTATAATACATATACAGTAGCTTCTGCCCGCGACTTCGTCCGTGTGAAATTTCGGCCCCCGACCCACCGCATCGCATCCTATCGCCCCGCCCGCGCTTTTACTTCGTTTTCGCTTAGCGTTCTTTCTGACTTTTTTCTTTTTGCTCGGCTCCTAAGGGTTGTAGCGTGATGTTAGCGTGTTGTTGCGTGGTGGCCTACAGTCTTTCTCAAGAATGGAGCTAACCAATGCAAAAATATTTTTTTAAATCCAGATAGAGATAGGTACCTACTAAATACCTACTACTCGAGCACTCCCCCCCATTTCCACGACCACAAAATAAAAGCCATAGCGCGCCCGCGTCGTCGGCGTCGGTAAAGAGTGTGAATGCAAAGAGCGTACGTCTTCTCTTGCCTACATAGGGTACCTACCAACGTACCTACACAACGCGGCAACGCCGCGCCGCGCCGGTCGCTAAAACGCCTGCTACACGGTCGCCTACCGCGACCCGACAGAGGTGACCTTGGTGGCTTACAACCGTGAAGATGATGTTTATACGACCAAACGTTGAAACAACTTTGCGGGTCGCTAACCAAGGTCACCTCTGTCAGGGACGTGGTTGGCAACCGTGTAGCAGGCACTTTAGCCTCAAGCAAGTCGTGGCCGAGCAGTAAGGTAGAAAATGTAGGTACCTAAGTAGGTATTGGCCAAAAGAAGATATAATTATATTATAATTTATAACAGAAAATATGCTCGAGGAGGTAGGTAGGTACCTACGAAAATAGATTACGTATAATAAATTGTACAGACGCCCCAGCACATCAAGTTACTACAATCTGTCAAATTTCTTTAATAGATTTTCAACTTTATGGCTAAAGAATAAGGTTCAATGTTGATTGAGAAAATTTGACAGATTGGAGTAGGTTGGTGTGCTGGCGTCTGTTACACAACACATTTTTGTAAACGATTCCGACTAATCAGTTTCATTTTGACCGTTCAATAATATTCATTGCGTTATTTACGTTGTTGAGCAGATCTTTTTCCGAACATAGGAAGCAATGGATTAGTAATATGTTTCAAAACGATTCAAATTTTGATTGATCGTGTATTACGTAATTACGGTACTGTTCTTCAATCTTCTGAGGAGCTCGTGGCTAAGTAATAACAAGCCGCACGGGTCCATCCATCAGGTTAAGCTACGCTTGCCGGGTTTAGTCAGTGGATGGGTGACCATCTTTACATACCGAGACTCCGTGCCTCGGAAAGCACGTAAGCCGTTGGTCCCGGGCTCCCGGCTGTCATTTGTGGATCTTTGACGACAGTCGTTACGAGTCGTCAGAAGCCCGAAAGTCTGACATCAGTCTTACCAAGGGGTATCGGTACCGAGGTCAAATAGGCAGTCGCTCCATGTAAAATACTGGTATTCAGCTGCATCCGGTTAGACTGGAAGCCGACCCCAAGATAGTTGGGAAAAGGCTAGGAAGATTGATTGGTAGGTAGGTACTGTTCTTCAATCAACCAACACAAATTCACTGACACAGCAGCGTCCACTCAAACCAACAATTTTATTCTAATTTCAAACGATACCTACGATAATTTTCTCAGGGCGAAATCAAACAGATAAAGTAGGTAAAAGTGGAAACACTACAACACGCACGTGTGTGCCTGAATCAAACGAAAGAGCTTCAGGCGTGTGACATTTCGTGCATGTGTGCGCGAGCGTCACCCTCCGCACCGCGCCACCCGCGCCGGGGGAACATTATTGAGTGAAACGCACAATAGTTTATAGTAAAACGAGCGCGTCAAAAATTACGAAAAGGCCTTTGGTAAAAAGGTTTTTCTGAAAAAACCACTGCATAAATCAATTACAAATAAAATTTATTGAAATCTTCGATAATTTTGCTGTGTCGGTACGGATTTCGTTTTCGAGATTTCACACTTCTTGTATTACTTATTTACGCCCAAAGTTGCGTTAAAATTAGCAAGAAAAACGAATCTTTGTTGGCTCATAACTTTTTAATGGCTTTTTATTTTACTATTCTGCTTCCGTACAGACAATTTTAATAATGAGACCTAACTATATCATGTTAAACTTTGAATGTACGATGTCAAACAGTGGAGTAAAAACCCTCCGAAGTTTGTATGGAAAAAATATCAAAGTGTTTCACCTTAACAACCGACACGTTACACAGATGCCTTTAGCTCCTAAATTAGAGCAGAAACAGAATTTATGTCAGAAACGTTAAGCCGCGTATAGACAGAGCATGCCACAGACTCAACGATACGCCACAACGCCAATGAAATTCGCCGCTTTGACGGGATGCTCACAGTGATCAGCCAGAGATGGCAGACCACGCGGCAAATCTCTCTCGATATCTTTACGCAGCTTAGAGCTCATAACAGATGACTAAATACCCCTGAAAGCTATTCGAAACGCGTCATAAATTCCAACAATAATGCACAAGATATGAACAGTAAAACCAAATGACTTCAAATCAACGAAGCGATTATTGATGGTTTCACATAAATCGGAACATAGCGAACTACAGCCAATGTTGGTCATAAGCCCAGACAAACAATTACATTAAACCTTTTATGGCCGATTATAACGTAGCCGCTATTTCATGTATCGATATTTATGGCCAACATTTGGTTCGTTTTATGGCACCAATTTGTTATGATACTGTTTACAATAATGTCCTTGTGGACAGATAGTTTGCAGTAACTGAGTTTATGATTGGAAGTTGTTGGTGAATTAACATTTGGAATTCAGGGACAAAAGGTTCGGGATGGTGGATGGGATGAAGATATTGTTAGAATTGGGAAACAAATGATTGAGTAACAGTGTATAGTTTGATATTAAAGAGGAAATAGAAACCAAACATTTTGGGATGTAATGCAAAAGGTTTCAAAATATAGATAATATGGGAAGTTTACGAATTCATCCAATTGAAAGATTCATCCAATTGAGAACATAAATCGTAAATTCGTGACCAGCTATCGTTCGGTACCAAAAACCTGGAGTCTTAGAAATGTGAAATTAAAAATTAATGTCTTAACATACATAATACGATACGAAAATATTTTCACTTGTATCCCACATACCGGGGAATTTTATAAAAGAATATTCAATAAATGCTAAGTTTCAATAACGTGCACCAATTCCCATTTGTAAAGCTGGTGAAAAAATATTTATGTGAAATCGAAAATACATGAATTTTTGAATTTAAGTTTTGTCCGAATATGAACAAGGTTCAATATAGATTATACCTAGTTAGAATTCTCGTAAGGTTTTCCAAAAACGCACTTAGAGGGTTTTTGTTAGAATCTAGAGCTAGAATTACTGATGGTTTATTCTCATAATTTCAATCAATGAAATAATTTCTAACGTATCATTAAACATTTACTTTATTTTAACTTTTTAAGTACTTTTATAACTATGCAAACTAGGCGAGTGGATTTTTACGGTATACCTACTTAAACTTTCACGATAACACATATTATATCGATACCGTCCCTCTACCTCTCGGATACCGATCTTGCTCATTGGTTTGGAAGATTATTATGCTTAGGTTCAATCTCATCCATTTTTTAACCCCGTTTAGATAAAGGTTCCTTCGAACACCTAATCCCTGAGGAATGAGATCGGAAATTCAAATCTGTTTCGCGAATACCTTCATGTTCATTCGATATAAATCTTGCAGTAAATTCCAAATGTAGTGAATGGATGGCAGTCTGCATGCCTTTTATCCTTTGGGAGCAAGCAGACTTCGTCGCAGTGCGGTTTTAAATACTGTAGCTTTAATTCAAGCAAGGGGTTTGAAGATCCGCGGCATACATTTTTTTTGTGGGTGGGAAATCGTTAAATAACTTCTCCCTCTTTGATCGGAGCGGAAGGGCGTGTCCGACTCTTACTGACTAAAACCCACCCGTGTTCCTTCAGTACCCTGTACGTTACCAGGGGCCACGGTAACCCTTTAGGAGGTTCCCACAACCCCGGCAGGCATCAGCCCTAGCGGACCCTGTCAGTTGTGCTGACAACAACGCGTGGAACACAACGCGCCGTCGACTCGGGCCTGGTCCTTATCGGACGGCGAGCTACCTATTGCTCTCCGTCGGCAAGCCCGTGCCTACGGTAGCCGAAAATCGAAAAAAACCGGCTCACGAATCCATCCGTGGCATACCTCAGAGTATTTCAAACATCTATGCAACAAGAAGTACGCAAGTTCAAAACAATATGGAGGTCACGTGATCAACTTTGAACGTTAATATCTCGCAAACGTGACACTTTTTGGGGTTCGGTTATACGAGTATTGTGTTTTGTGTTGGCATTGATGACAGATATCAATTTATATAGGACACATGCGTGGTCGCCATTTTGTTTTTTTTTTTCAAACAGTAGGAATCCCAGGCTCCAAATAAAATTCTTCAATCCCTTTTAATTTTGTCTTAAATCCTCGTACTGGTAGTTAGACTTTTTTTATTTAACTTTTGTTGGGGCTAGGAAAAGGTTGCCCCTATTTCACGACTCATAATGCGAAGCATTAGAGTATGCTCTACGATCGAAAATTTTTAATTGCCCCGTTTCTGCAACTGTTTTTATTGTTACAGTCATGCTTGTACACAAAACCTACTTAATTTATATACCATTTTGTAGATGATTAAATGGAGATTAATACTGTATTTTTTAACAATTGATTTAATTATTCCAGCAGAAATAAAAAAAGCATCAAAATAGTTGAAAACAAATTCCTGTCCGTCAATGTATGAAACCTAAAAACATTGTAGCTTGCGATAAAATCAGTTAATTGAGTAATTTTTTTTTATACTTTCATCCTTTTCAGCCATAAAAGGAACCCTATTGAAAATGGCTCTTTTATTCAAAGTTAAACTACTTTATATTATAATTAATAAAATACTAACTAAAATATAATATCTTTATCTAAATATTTCCAACCTCGACTTGACGTCTGTTGCGTTGCCTAGCAACCGTCAAAGTAAATATCTAAATAAATAGTCTTTGACATTACGTAAGGATTGCGAGGTTAGAAATTTTACCCATATTGATGGGTAAAAAAGCAGTCATAACATACTTCATGAAAAGTTGTTCATTCTTGTTAGAAACTATGTTTTGAATTTCTTTTTCGTTTATGAGGCGTGCGCTTTTTTTTTTTTTTCAGTTTTCTTGAAATTTTGCCTTCTCCGCAATCTGGCAAGAACAAGTCTAGATCGTCAATCCAGTGTTTCCTAGGCCTGTCTCGGCGACGACGCCCGGCTTCAGGTACTCACTGTGTGACTATCCTGGGTCCTGGCCCATCTGTCCTCTTGCACCCTGTAAATGTCACCCGCTTAGTCCTATTTCGCCCTCGCAGATTTATCGCCAACATCGACGATGTCTGTCTTGGAGCGTATTATAGTGTTGCGTTTGATTGGTCAGCCAGACTGAGATGTTAAAATTGTACTCGTGACTACGCTCAATGTGTCATTCTCTTAAGGTATCCTTGACTATCTTTCAAGAAAGTCACTGGTGCAGATCATTATTATGCCAAATGCATATTTTTCGTTACTTTTGTCTTATAATCTTTATGGTCGCCATTGTTATGTATTTTGTTTACATCTTGTGTTGAATTTAATGAGTCTGTTTGTGCTAATGTTCACAATTTCACATTCACTTATTACTGCAAACGCTGGGGTTAATATGGGTTATTTCCGCAGTTTGTATCCCATTACGGTTTATTAGTGTAGTCTCTTTGGGGACATACGGGATTTGAAATGTGAAAAGAAAATAAATCGGAATTGAAAATTGAAATTGTTTGATTTTACATAACTACTTACAATATGAAAACCTTAAACTAGAGGTATATAATAATTGGAGTGTACCTGAACTTAGAAACAACTCTTTTCTCAGGTATATCACATAAGTGCTTATACAACGTAATTTTTTGTTTAAACTAAACCTCTTAAGGGGTCATTGTACTCATCATTATGATCAACTTTCACTATGGGACCAAAGCTGAAATCGCGAAAAAAAAATCTACTATTCCCTTCATTTTGACGAGATATGCGAACTATGTAGGGAACAGCAGATTTTTTTTCGCGATTTCAGCGTTGGTCCCATATTATTAAAAGGTTTAGTATAAACAAAAATTGCATTATAGTAATATATAAATTCACTTAGTAATTTATTCGCACGGCTAGAATTTTTGTTTCTGAAATGGATTAATCACAACCCACTTTTTGTAAGCTCGTTCTGGATTTTATTATTAATCAATATTCGTCGTTAGTTTAGTTAATTTTTCGCTTACTGAAATTCTTACCGCTCAAGTTATTAAAACAGTGTCTCATCATCAGTCGCTAAGTTTTATTTTATTCGATCGTTTTATAATTCCCAAAGTAAAAATACATAGTATAAATACTAACTTTTGCCAACGGCTTCGCCCTCGTGGACGTCGAAAACTATCCCACGGAAACGTACTACCGGGATAAAAAGTATACTATGTACTAATCTAGGTCATGGTCTACCCGTGTTCCAAATCCTTTCAGCCGTTCTAATGTGAAAGCAAACAAACAAACTCACTTTCTCATTTATTATATTAGGTAGTAAGGATTATCTAAGATTCTTATAACGAGGAGCTCGTGGCTAAGTAATAACAAGCCGCACGGGTCGATCCATCAGGTTAAGCTACGCTTGCCGGGGTTGCTCAGTGGATGGGTGACCATCTTTACATACCGAGACTCCTCCGTGCCTCGGAAAGCACGTTAAGCCGTTGGTCCCGGCTGTCATTTGTGGATCTTTGACAGTCGTTACGAGTCGTCAGAAGCCCGAAAGTCTGACACCAGTCTTTCCAAGGGGTATCGTATTACCCAGTTACTGGGTTGTGGAGGTCAGATAGGCAGTCGCTCCATGTAAAATACTGGTATTCAGCTGCATCCGGTTAGACTGGAAGCCGACCCCAAGATAGTTGGGAAAAAAGGCTAGGAAGATTGATTGATTGATCTAAGATTCTTTTAAGGAATAGTAAATAACTTATCTGACTATAAATGATGGTTTTATTCAAATGAATATACATAGTTTACTAAGTCAACAACTATGATTAGATTTATTAGATAAGATTATCTAAGATTTCTATAACCCATGGTAAATAACTTATCTGACTATAAGTGTAGCGGCACACCTGCGGAACGTTCGGTGCGGAACGTTCCGTCGCGTCATATTGTGATGCTTGCTCATGAACGCGACGTAACGTTCGGCAGGTGTGGCGCGACCTTAAATTACGATTTTACTCAAAATTAAAATACATAGTTTACTAAGTCAACATTAATATTCTACATCATCGTACAAAAGATATATTTTACAACCATGTCCTATGATGATGAAAAATCATGAAAAAGAAACGACGTTGATTGTGATTTTCTTATAGTATGATCCTTTTAGTTTAAATAGATTAATTCAATAACCTGCTTTTATTCAATCTACCAGCCCACGAATGAGTTTATTGGAATATTTCCACATTGATCCACATCTTACACCAATTTCAAAACACTACACGTTTCATTCCAAAACACCGAAAATAACTACAAGCCAATCTATAGAACTAACACTCAGCTTGCATCGTCTAAACCCCGCAAGTGCTTCAAAGTCTTAGTCGCCGCAAGTCGCCGCTAATCCACCTAACTACCGAACATCGCGCCCGCTCTGAGGAATCTCCTGTGAATTTCCACCCTAATTCCACAGAATATTACCTACAGAAGGTCAACTCCATGTAACAAGCGAAAAAGATCCACGCAAACAAAGACGCGTACGTACGGCGCGGCGGCGATCTCAAACAAATGTCAGTCGGGAGTGCGCTTGCACTCTGTACGAGAAGCATGTCTAAGGTCCTGCTCACACGGCGATGATAAGTACGATTTTTTTTTACTATTCGGGATCACATATCAGTTTCATTTGACATTTGTTTAAACCGTATGAATGTTCCGTTCAGTGGAATGTTGGAGTGTGATCCCAACCTATTACCCTCAAATATCATACAGGAAAGTGCCGTCTGAACATTCGCTTATACATACATTTATGTATCAGAAAAGTGTGGTCAAGTTTAAGGCTAAACGTACATATGCTGAGACACAGGTGACGCAGCACAGCACAGGACAGATTTTGCAGGGCAAGCAAGGCAGACATGGGCCGCGAGCGTATACTACGATACAGCTACACAGACACATTCGCGTCCTAGCTAGCAAAAACAGGCGGAGCTGCGTTACCTGCGTCTCAGCAAAAAAATAAGTGACGATCTGCACGTGTCGCGCAGAAATCTGCGCCGGCTCTAAAACGAAATGGAGAGAACAGACAGCGTACGCAGCTGTCATTACGTTCATGCATTACAAAATCTGCTCTGCCCTGCGCTGCGTGAACCTGCGTCACCTGCGTCTCAGCATACGCTTAGCCTAAGGGTACAGACCATCAAACTAAACATTTTGTATGGGACAGTTGATTTTTTTTTCGCGACGCATCTTTCTGGTACACGCTCGCGCTGTATGTTGTTCGTGCGTTTTCGCTTATTGTATAAAACTAACCTTCTGTATACCTATCTATGTTGTGCTAATTCTCTCTGGCTGACTGCCAAACGGGTTACAAAGAGGGCGAAGTGGCACCATCGATCATAATGAACCGGTCTGTTATGATCCTCAAAAAAGGGCAAATTCCTCAAATAAACAAAGTTTTCTTGGATTAAAAATGTTGTTTTTTGATCCGTAGGTATTGATTACGTGTTTGCTTATTATTTAAATGGTCAAAGATAAATTGTTTTGATGTTCTTAGAATGTTACCATTTTTATACAGGTGTCTTCAGTTACAATGAGTTGATTGATCTTACGAGTTGCAACGCTTTGTTGAAAATTTTACTGAGAAAATTATATTTGTTGAAAGAATGTTTGGAATGCGTTCTTGTATTAGTAATTTTATTTTATTGTAGGTTCGTCATCGATTAAAACCAAACTAGATCTTAAAGTGATCTCCATACATACAGACACTCACGCGTTACTCCGTGGTATATTCGAAACTTATTCATATTGTACGAATTACACTGCGAGTCCTATACCTACCAACCATTTTTTTTTATCTGCTGTATAAATGGTGTGCTTTTTGGTCTGTGTTAAATAAATGTATTTTCTTTCTTTCTTTCTTTCTTTCGTTCTTTTTTTCTTTCTTTCTATCTTTCTTTCATTCTTTCTTTCTTTCTTTCTTTCTTTCTTTCTTTCTTTCTTTCTATAGAAATGGGTTTTCTACGGGTTTTATCGACGGGAGAATAGACAAATTGTGATTGTGATGGTTTATCTGTCATTTTGTCTATTATTCTGTTGAAAAAACTCGTTTTTATTTTCATCAAGCTAAGCATGCTGGTCATACAATAATTTATACCATTCCCCCTCTAAAAAGCTTATTTTATTCACTGAAAACAGTGAATAAAAAGGTCTTTTAATCACTATTTTGGTGTTTGAATTTAGAACACGTCAATATATTCGACCGCTATTTCAATGCTATACAACCTCCTTAACTCTTTCGACTCCACCCATTTTCATAGAACTCATACGCCAAGCCGCCATATAATTATATTGAAAGTCTACGACTTTTATTATTCGTAGTTGGAAGTGAAACCTCCGGGAGGGTTGCATTACGTTTTTTTAAAATATAGTTACATCAGATTTTATTTTCACGGTTTATAATCTGTATTAAAATTTGCTAAAAAAAACCTACATTTAAAATGAGCCCTCCGCGAGGGCTCCCGCCATCCCATACCCAAGTAGGTGAACCCTCCAGGAGGGCTCCCGACACTGAATGTCTACATTTAAAATGAGCCCTCCGCGAGGGCTCCCGGCATCCCATATCAAAGTAGGTTAACCCTCCAGGAGGGCTCCCGAAACTCAATGTCTACATTTAAAATGAGCCCTCCGCGAGGGCTCCCGACATCCCATATCCAAGTAGGTGAGCCCTCCAGGAGGGCTCCCGACACTGAATGTCTACATTTAAAATGAGCTCTCGCCATCCCATATCCAAGTAGGTGAGCCCTCCGCGAGGGCTCCCGACATCCCATATCCAAGTAGGTGAACCCTCCAGGAGGGCTCCCGACACTGAACGTGTTAACCTTTTATTAAATGTCTATTTTCGCTTAAATCTTTCTTTTTCTCGTAGTCATGGTATAAAGTATAGTATGCAACTCTTGAATAAAACGGATTTATATCGAGGGCCATGAATCACTCGTGTCGCTCAGGATTCTAACACTTGAATCACTCGCTGCGCTCGTGATTCAATCATCATGAATCACTACCTACGGTCGTGATTCAGTCGTTAGAATCCTTCACTTGATCGTGATTCATCTATGGCCCTCGCTTTAAATCCGTCCTTTATTCATTAGTTGCATAATATACTATTGTATAACTTAAACGCCATTACTACGAACCTGTTTTAGATGTGTCTTTTTATTTAACCTACTAACTCTACACAGAATACCGCTACTACTTTCAACCCGTCAATTTGGACAGATGTGCTCCCACAAAGGCCTATCATTATTGGATCAATAGGGTTGGATCGCACACTAACCCATAGCGCGGGGTAATATTTATTATATTACCCACAGTGGGCTATTGAAAACCGTTTATATGCAAAAGAAGGTAAACTTACATGAAGAATTGATAACGGATAAATATTAAATAAGAAAGCACGAAAAACTGCATAAAGAAAATGGTAGTTGTTTAATTTATAAAAAGCAAAATAGAGACAACATCACGCCATATTTGCCCGAAGGGTTGGGCAGAGGTGTACCTGTAGTAGGTACACCCACATTTCGCCAGTTATTTTAAAGTCCCATGTAATAGGGGGCGAGCCTATTACCATCAACCGGGCACAAATCTAGACTGCGGGCTGCTACTGAGAAATTCCAGATAGATAAACCCAATAACACTTTGCCCGACTCAGTAATCGAACCCAGGACCGCATGTTCAGCAGTAGCGCTTACGACCACTAAACCAACGAGACTGTCGAGATATTAAAGTGAATTCTATATAATTTAAGAAATAGAATAATAACAATGAGAACGAATAAACTGTGAAACAAGAGGAAACTTTCAGAACTAATATATTTTTCTTTCGATAATAATTACAATTTCTTTGAATTATATTGCTACCAAAAAATTATCAGCTGTAAGTAAAAAAATATAATTGTGCCAAAAGACAAAAAAAATATAATTTCTTCTTCTTTCATTAATTTATGCCTACTTGGTAACACAAACTGAAAAGGTAATATTTTCGCAAATAAGTAATTATTCCCGCCATCCAAACGCCGAAAATTCGATAAAAAACATTACAAAAATTCTTTAACAACTTTCTTACCTAAATAAGTACGTTTAATTAATTAAGAAAAACATTCCTTCAGGCTTAATTAAAAACATCTAAACGTAAACTAAGCTCTACAAAGTGAAAGGCGCGAAGTGTTCGAAACTTTTCTTTGCTCTTTTAAGTTCAATGAAAGTCTTTGATTATCAAAGAATTCCTTAGTAAAGCGCTTGTTTTCACGTGGTAGATCAAAGTGAGTTTGTTTATAGAGTTTTTTTTTTGGGTAAACAATCGATTTTGCATTGAAAGTGGTTTCTTTGGTTAAGTATTCAATCGCTTAATGAAACGACTTTAAACGAAAAAACTTTCCAAAGCGGTCAGTAAAGTTTTTTCTTGAATGAAAAAAAAACCTTTGTTTGCACTGATTATTTTATGCGGGATGTACTGGCAAATGAAATGAAATGAAATTGTTTAATGAAATGAAATTGTTTATTCTGTAAATAGGATATTGGAATCACTTTTACACGTCAAATTAATTTAAAAAAAATATTAAAATAAGCTAGATGAGGTCGGCGTTTCCTAACTCACTACTCTGAGAAGAAAGGCCGAAACAAACTCAGAGGTCTTTTAAAGTCCAGACATAATCTTGGTCAAGCCATAAGAGAACCATGTAGATTAGTGTCTGAAATGGTCTTTTGAGGAAAGAACCACACAGATTTGAGTGGACCTGTCCAGTCGGTGCAAGAAGCATTTGTCAATAATCGTGGAGCTCAAATCAGAACTAAGGAGCTCAACTCGACGAATCACCATTAAATCAGTAATAGTCATCATTTTAAAATTACGAGACGCTTCTGCTGCGCATGTGGTTTCGATTCCCAAGTCCGACAAAGTGTTTTTAGGTTTTTCTATCTGGAATTTCTCAAAAGCAGCTCGGAGTTTGGAATTGTGCCCGGTTGATGGCAATAGACTCGCCCCCTATTACATTAGACTTTAAAATAACTGGCGAAATGTAGGTGTACTATAATAGGTACACCTTTGCCTAACCCTTCAGGGATTTTAGGCGTTTTGTCATGTTATGTTATGTTAGTGTTCATTTTATACTTTTGCTACAATTAACTACCGTGAGGAGCTCGTGGCTAAGTAATAACAAGCCGCACTGGTCGATCCATCAGGTTAAGCTACGCTTGCCGGGGTTGGTCAGTGGATGTGTGACCATCTTTACATACCGAGACTCCTCCGTGCCTCGGAAAGCACGATAAGCCGTTGGTCCCGGCTGTCATTCGTGGATCCTTGACAGTCGTTACGAGTCGTCAGAAGCCCGAAAGTCTGACACCAGTCTTACCAAGGGGTATCGTATTACCCAGATATTGGGTTGTGGAGGTCAGATAGGCAGTCGCTCCATGTAAAATACTGGTATTCAGCTGCATCCGGTTAGACTGGAAGCCGACCCCAAGATAGTTGGGAAAAGGCTAGGCAGATTGATTGCTACAATTAACTACCGTGTTCTAAATATTGTAGCTCATTTTTGAAGTAAGTGAAGTTCTATGATCGGTATTTTCCTAAAGCGTGTACGCACGAACGAACAAAACATGGTGAACACGAACATCGAACACGGAACATTAGGTTCGTACGTGTAGACGTAAATTAACAAAGTGAACACGAACATCATACGAACACAGTTCGACTTGTGTTTACGCTCAACCTCCCCGCTCTCTTTAGTAGCCATTGATTCAGCACCATCTCGTTCTTGTTCATTCGTGCGTACACGTTTCTACATTCTATACTATTAAACGAGCAATATGAATATAATATATTCATATTGCTTGATTGATGACGTGATTACAAATAATTATATATTATATAATTATTTGTAATCACGTTCTCGAAAACGGGTCTAACGATTTCGATCGAAAGTTGCAATATAGGGGTTTCCGGGGGCAAAAACTCGATTTATCTGGGAAATTCGTTTTCTCCGTATTTTCACCCGAGCAGAACTCGGTCGCCCAAAGTTTAGAACGATATGACTACTTTAGAATAATGACATGGCAGCATGGAATTAGTAATTCACTACTATCATGGCAGCATGGAATTAGAATGAACTATCCTGTACTATTCTCTCGGAGCTCGATCGCCCGAGTACTAATCCCTAAATTGAGAAACAATGAGTTTGCGTCATTTGTTTCTCTTCCTCAAATAATATTTGGAAACCAGTTTGTCAGCAAAACATGAAGATCAAGGGGCTTAACCGCAAAAAGATCCCCTAATAGCCACAAATGTTAAGAAAATGATGATCGTTCCCTCAAATGACCCAAGCAGATTAACCTTTGTTTGATTTGGTTCCCTTTAGCCGGGGGCTTTCATGAGGGAATGATGGACAGTTTGACAGCTTAGTACGGTCTACCGCTAACACGGATATTATAGATCTAAGGGTGATGTTTGTTAATATTGTTTCAATTGAATTAAATTAACACATACCTACATAAGTTTTATTAAGAGCCCATACTACTTAGTTCAAATTCACTTTTTATCTTGTTCGCATCATATTGCTCGCGGACTGATTGTAACACCGAGTGGGGGCTGCTGGCGACTCCAACGCGCCGATAATTTAGGTAATTTCTTTTTACGATGAAAGTAATGGTAATTAAATAAAAATAAAGAACAAAGCATCCGTTTAAAACTTATGCAAAGTTTCATGATCTATTTGAAGTATTTTTTAATACCTGCGGTTTATTGTTC
Source organism: Conistra vaccinii (assembly GCA_948150665.1). NCBI lineage: Eukaryota > Metazoa > Arthropoda > Insecta > Lepidoptera > Noctuidae > Conistra > Conistra vaccinii. The sequence continues at coordinate 7,546,492 of OX411317.1, read as the reverse complement.
GATTTTGGAAGTAATTTTAAAGCTATTGCATAGCTTCTATCGCGGGCCTTGAGCGTGGAGACCTAATCCAGAAATTTCGTAACGAAAATACTACCTAAGAAAAGAGTGTTTTGTATTGAAAATTCTGTTTAACTGCTTGACAACAAAATTCAAATTTACTTAAACGAATGATACGAGAGTGTTGTATTGAAAATTATGTTTAACTGCTTGACAACAAAGTTCAAATTTACTTAAACGAATGATACGAGAGTGTTGTATTGAAAATTATGTTTAACTGTTTGACAACAAAGTTCAAATTTACTTAGACGAATGATACGAGAGTGTTGTATTGAAAATTATGTCTAACTGTTTGACAATAAAGTTCAAATTTACTTAGACGAATGATCCTTGACTATTAATAGTTAAATTAAAACCTTTTTATTAGTTTGATGTTCCCGGCTATTACGTTGTGTCAAGTTTTAAAAACTATAAATGTGAATAACAGTTCCTGTCAATGTCATCATTGCTATTTCTTGTATTCGGGTTAATATTTCACAATTGCGTAAGTTGATAAAAAATGCTATGCAATAGCTTCGCCGGGGCAGTCCCCGAGTGCCACACGTCTTTTTTTTTTTCTATTGAGTAAATTTTGTGGAATCGTGTTTTCATCAAACATCGTACTTAACATTAATCCTCAATTTTAACACATATTTATTTCAAAATTAATGCTGCTTTAATTTCGATATCACGGAAGATCGTGCTAAGCAATTTGAGGTATTAGTTACATATAGTTTTAAAACTTCACGACCTAATTTCGATATGAAAGCTGTCATCAACTTTTCGTCCAACTGATTCTTTTGTTAAAAAATAAATAAAAAATTAATAGCAATGTGGTGTTGCTGCAATTTCTATACAAAATTGTCGATGGCAACATGATAACTAACTAGGTACTTGAATAAAGATATGATTCCGAACAACGCCGTACGTGGGTTTGCTGCTGCGTCACTACAGGTCTGGGTACCCACCCGTAGTGACGCAGCAGCAAAGCACACATATACATTTTCTATAGGTTTATATGAGATTACATTCCGAGCACGGCAGCAATATTGCGCAACAATGTCGTGCAGCATCGCTCTAATCTCATATAAACCTATAAAAAATGTATGGGAACAGTAGTGACGAGGCAGCAATACCGAGTGCGGCATTGTTCGGAATCATACTCGTATCTTAATAGTTCGTGCAAACCCCACCGCACTAGGGTGCAGTTTATAAATACAAAATTAATTATTATCTTGATAGGCATAAGTACGAAAATTGCTAAAATGTACAGAATTTTTTAAAGAACTTTTATCCACTGCCAGCAAAGTCGTCATGAAATTCCAAGAAATTTTTGGCTCGTGTAGGAAATGTTACCCCAAAATTATTTTGCTGAGCAAATTGTCCGCGGTTAGGTGATTCCCGTTTATGCCGAAAAGCTTCGACATACTCAGCATACGTTAAAATGTGAAGGTCTATTGTGACTACTACGATTCAAGATTTTGTGTGGTTTTGGTTTGAAAATATTCAATCCTCATCGTAAATGGCTTTGGAGTTAAATCCTGTCTAGTAATCTATTAGACGTAACTTTAGTCACGTGCGAAACTGTAATGTATTGGATAAAACGACGATGAAATACTAAGTAAAAGATTGGAGAAAATAACGAATCTGATAAGGCCATACAAGGATTGCTTCTACTTATATTAAATTACTGTCGCGGCCAGCAATTAGAGCATTGAAGGACGATCGTGAAAATGTGGGCCGAGGCAAAGCCGACGCACACATACGTGAGTCCATCAATGCCTGGGTGTGGCCAAGGCATGATTAGTACTTTTCAACAATGCGCGGAAATTCAAAATAAAAGTAAATTAATTATAAATTTCAGAATCAATGACGAATAAAGAAAATTGTTCACGCGCCAATCTGTTAATTTGTTCCTTCTTTACTTTAAACAGCTCTATTTGATAAGCCAGTTCGAAATTTTAATATTTTTTGATACGTTACCTTCTTGGTTGCCATGTGTTGAAGTAAAAAGTTTCAATTTTTAAATAACACGACAGATATGAGTTTTCATGGTAATTTATTTGGCCGCTAAACACGACAGATATGGATTGTCATAGTAACATTGCCGACCAGGTGCTCGCTCGTTTTTTACCAGTACAGCAATTAAAATTTATCTCAAAGAGGATTGTCAAAATAATGTTCGAATTTCCAAACATGTTTGAGAAAAAGTATTTATTACCAAAAAACCTCTTTCTTCGTTTACGATGACATCAAACACAAAAGACGGTAAGTCGTGTCATTGTGTTAATTGCTGCATTGCGCATTGATTTTAAAGCCACTACAAGCTTCACAATAATTTACTCAAATTAATTCATTAAAAAAAAAACCCAACAAAACTTACTCTACAAAAATGCTGCCCGAATTTTGTCTTCCCATTTACGTACCGTCGCGTATAAATAGTATGTTTTGACCTTAATATGTTCTCAGTTGTGCACCTATCATGGCTGACTGCACCCATCTGCACAAGACACGGTCCAAATGACATGCGGTTTTTGCACGTCACGGCACGGAATTGAGGGCAGCGAATTCGTAATGAGGTGCGGGCAAAAATCGGGATGTTGACTATTTATAGTATCGGAAAACTATTAGAAAAGAGAAAAATGTATAATGATATAGTAATAATAATAATTGCTATATTTTCAGGCAATTAGTTGCCTGAAAATACATAACAAAAAACATCACTACAAAATCTAGTTACTATAAATAAAAATGATCTGCTACACAGCGATTATTTGTATGAACTGCACAATACTTATGCAAAAGTAACTCTGTCTGTTTGTTTGTCTGTCTGTATATTACCTCATCACGAAGATAGTCTATGAAAGGACATAGACTGACTTTTCATCCCGGATATTTGTTCAAAAAAACATAAAATACAAAATACCTACACTCAGACGAAGTCGCTTTAGAGGCAAATTAAAGTAACTCTATCTGTATATTTGTCTGTTGGTTTGTTACTTGATAACGACTAAACTACTGAACCGATTATAATGAAATTTGACGAAAAGGTAGCCTGTGATCTGGTAAAGTACATAGGATTTCATGCTGTCTATTTATGACTAGCTTCTGCCCGCAACTTCGTTCGTGTGGAAGTTGTTAAAATAGAGCTCATGTTACTCGCTGATAATGTAGCTTTCTATATGCAAAAGAATTTTTAAAATCGGTAAAGTGTTTTTTGAGTTTATCCATTACAAACAAACACACAAAAAATCAAATGTTTTCTCTTTAAAATACTCGTATTAGTTTAGATGAAATACAAAGTAAACACAGACCTAGTCGCAGGCATTTCTTGTTTTCAATATAAGTCAACATCCTTATTGGATAGTCCCTCTTCGATCCGTATTTATTTTGTGATCTGTTCGGGACAGAGGTTTAGTGGGTTTAGAGTATACGTTACGAGAGGATTGAAGTGCGGTTATTCTATTTGTAGTTGCACTTTCATGTTTTATTTAGATAACGATGGGTTTAGTTTGTAAATTATAGTGCCTACTTTAGCTTATTTCGAGTATGAATGTGGATGGCTATAAGAGTAGGGGAAGACTAAAGAAACGATGGATGGACTGTGTGAAAGATGATATGCCTAGACAGCAGTGCTGCTGGGGAGTTTGTTGCACCACTTGTTCTTCCCAGCTAAAGCACTAAGAAGTGGTGAAGGGCGGGCGTTTTTGGGGGACTATTGTGACGTTCTAAAAGTGCTGATTCTCAGCCTAGTTTAAATAAACTTAGAATTTTAGACTTTTGAATTTGCTGTGGAGATGACGACTACTAGAGAAGTAGGGAAGAAAAATAAGAGATGACCGGAGAATTATGAAGAGTTTAGTTGAAAAAAAACCGGCCAAGTACGTGCTGGACCACGCACAATGAAGGGTTCCGTAGTTGGGATGAATTTATTCGAAGAACAAAGTTAACATTGTAGTTGAAAATATATGGGAGAACATGTTTTTGCAACTGCAAATGTATGTTGGTCGATTATTAACTCGTTAACCTGTAAAGCCTCCTGTCTGAGGAGCTAGTGGCTAAGTAATAACAAGCCGCACGGATCGATCCATCAGGTTAAGCTACGCTTGCCAGGCTTGGTCAGTGGATGGGTGACCATCTTCACATACTGAGACTCCTCCGTGCCTCGGAAAGCACGTTAAGCCGTTGGTCCCGGCTGTCATTTGTGGATCTTTGACAGTCGTTACGAGACGTCAGAAGCCCGAAAGTCTGACACCAGTCTTACCAAGGGGTATCGTATTACCCAGTAACTGGGTTGTGGAGGTCGGATAGGCAGTCGCTTCATGTAAAATACTGGTATTTAGCTGCAACCGGTAAGACTGGTAGCCGACCCCAAGATAGTTGGCAAAAAGGCTAGGAAGATTGATTGAACCTGTTAAGCCCCCTTAACTGTGGTAGTTTTCCTTTTAACTTCGGTATATAATTTACTACTGCCGTTTTCATGACTTCATTTTACCACTTTATCGGCGTGATTACTAATGTATACTCATGCCAAACGGTTTTCTTTACTAACAGTGTCTAAGCTAAACCGCGGACAGACAGACCGGTGGACATGGTGAAACTATAAGGGTTCCTTGCTTACTACGGAAGCTAAAAACATATTTTTGTTAATTTTTGTAAGTAACTTTTATTAGCTCTTAATGATTTCTAAGAAAGGAAAAACGTTCAGTATAATGGTACAACTAACAATAATCTTCAAAATACTGCTAATAGTGGTCAACATAATATGTTGACCACTATTAGCAGTATTTAGTGACCCTAGTCACTTTGAAATCAATTATATTATAATTGATTTCAAAGTGACTAGGGTCAATTTCTTGCTCATAGCTGCACTATGCGACCACTTCATTCAAAGTCTATTTTCAGTAATATGTAGTGACAGATTCCACCATCCACAACATAAATACTCAATTTTGTTTTAAAAGTTATTTACAACATGTGCAGGATCATTTATATTTCATTTATTTGCAGTTTTTCTTCAGCATCTAGGTATAACAGATGTATTTATTTATAGCTGACAATTCGAGGCTTGTGCAGACCAGCGTGACTTGTCGCGCGACACGACACGAACAATACAATTTCTAAGAAAACTTCACGGTATAACAATAGCCGGTGTCGCGTCGCGCTGTCGTGTCGCGCTTGTCTGCACGAAGCTTTATTCCAGGTACCCACACAGATTTTAAATCGAAATGCTATTTTACACAAAACAGCTAAAAAAGTCGAAGGTAGTTTCTAATTATTCTGTATTTTACTTTCCTATCCATGATGTTGCAAAATTACAGCCTCGCTTAAGGCCTGGACTTCACCATAGCGGAGACGAGTCGAGAGGAGAGGAAATATGTTTTAAACAACCAACAGAATTTCGTTATTCACACATCTCGTCTCCACTCATCTTCAGTGGATATCACTGAGCGGAGATGTATCATATTTGTATGGCACGATCGAAGCGGAGATTATGAACTGTGCCTCACCGAGATTGAGCTGGGTGGCGGTACAAAGTGGAGTTGTGAGCTGTGCCTCGCAAGCTGGCGAAGGTGCGCAGCGGAGACGACAAGAAATGTGAGCGGCGTGCAGTGAGCGGCGCCGCTAATTCCCCGCGCGTCACATCACACACATCTCTGCTCTAGTTTAGCCAGTACGCATCTCCGCACAGCTTCGGTCGATACACCCTAGCTGAATAACATCTCTTTTCGTCTCCGCTTCGGTCATCTTCGCACATCTCCGCTTTAGTGAAGTCCGGGCCTAAGAAGCCGCTTTAATTATTTCTTCCACAAAAATAACTAAGCCAGAATGACTTATAAATTACTTAAGGCAAAAAAACGCTTTCCAAGGAGTTTGCTTACAAAACTTGGCTGAACTTAGTCAAGTAACCTGCGGAATGAGAGTTATGAAACTCTTAATCTTTCGCCAAGCAGTCGACATGAAATTATTCTTGAGTTACATACCTAAGAGATTATAGAGATCTTGACTACAAAATGTTAGCATTACCTATGTATGGGATATAATGTATATAATGTAATGTTAGATTTGAATCTGGGAAAAATAACCAATGGTGCCTTCGTGTAATAAGCTAGTGTATACCTGTACATTATTACCATTATCTGCTACGCTCTGAGCATAATGGGTATTTTTTTTTTTTAATTAGGTTAACTTATAAAGTCTTCGTAGCTCTGCATGATATTAACATCACTGTCTTTCTGTCTATCTAGGTATATCTAGGTCATCTGAATAGAATAGGTACCTATTTCACAAATTCTTATTAATCATCAGACTACTGTACTATTTTTCGGGCAGTAAATTAATAATAAAAAAAAAAACTGCCTCGTTGTTCTAGTGGTCGAAAGTGCTATTGCTGAGCAGGAGGTGCTGGGTTCGTTTCTCGGGTCGGTCAAAGTGTTGTGTTTTTCCATCTGGAATTTCTCAGTAGCAGCCCGGTGTCTGGATATGTGCGCGGGTGATGGCAATAGGCTCGTCCCTTATTACATGAACCTTAAACCTAGCTGTCAAAATGTGGGTGTCCTATGATTTGTTAAAAATCTGAAAACCATACGTTTAAAAACTATCATATTATTCGTTGCTCTAAAACAGCAATTTTCAACTGGGTCTCTCGTAAATGAGTCTTTAGTCCTTGTTCAACAGTGACCTATTTTCTATTGTCATTAAAATTTGATAAGTAATCTTACCTTCTCTGCGTCCCGCCCGGAACAGGGGTGGCCGCTAGCCGCGCTTGTCTCTTCAGCAGCTGTACTGTCAGCGCAAAAGACACCACCATGGTCAGCATAGGAATGTAGAACGCCACCAGTGAGCCGAAGATCCAGAACAGGCGGTTGTTGATCACACACAGATCTGGAGTCGGCATTATGTTGGAGCGGTTGATAAGACCTGGGAAGAAAAATTTGGTTAAAAACGGACTCTTTTTAGATGTACAGACGCCAGCATATCAAGTTACTACAATTTGTCAACTTTTTTTTACATATTTTCAACTTTATCGCTAAAGAATAAGGTTCAATGTTGATTGGGAAAATTTGACAGCTTGGAGTAGGTTTATGTGCTGGCGTCTGTACTTTTCTTGCTGGAAAATGAAAGTATAGGAACGGCTTTTTACTATGTTTTGAATTCGGTAACGAATAAAATGTAATACTTAATTATGTTTCCGCATTCAAAATTTTGCCTGGTTACTTCGAGTTACGAGTAGCTTTAGTTTATAGCTCCAAAAGTGAACAAAAATAAAGCGTTCTAGTTTAATAACATCGGACCTATGTATTAAACATTGTAACTTTCTAAATTACGAATATTAAAAAGGATTTATGTTAAAAAAAAATCTCTCGAGCGATCAAAAACTTTCTATTAAATTCAGAAAACCACCAGTCAAAAACAAAGGTGGCTCAAATAACAAAAATCCGCAAATCATCGACACTGCCAATGACTTGTAATTTTTAAAACCTTCTTTTCCTCCAAATTAATCTCAAGTTAACGTTGGCACGAAGCCAATTCTCCTTCCTCCAATTCCTTGTACGTTTAATCACGTAGGTTTGTAATTACGAAACTAACACCTACTTTCTAAGTACAGTTTAATGTGTAACTTGTGTCCTTGTAACTTAAACTGTTGGGCAATGTCAGGCAATGTCAGGCAATGTCGGGCAATAACTTCAAGTGTTAGGCAATGTTAGGCGATATGTTCAACTGAATGTTATTAGTTCAAGTGGAGTTTAATTCTTGCTAAGTGATTGTCATGTCTGTAGGAATTTGATGTGAATTGTACATAAGTTGTTATTTTGTACGTGAATGAAAGAAAGAAAACAAAGAATAACAGGCCAAAGTGTTATTGGGTTTTTCCATTTGGATTTTGTTGTTGTAACCCGAAGTCTGGATTTGTGCCTGGTTGGCAATGACTCGCTCACTTTTACAGAGACTTAAAAATGGAGGTATGAGGAACAGGGTGTAAAATTCACTCATACTCTCTATAAAAGGGAGAATGCTCCGACCAGACGAATGTCGCGTCTGGCGGGAAAGTGCCCAACAGTTGATGATGGATAGTCATAATATTCTATATCGTTCGCGCGGTAAACTCTAACTGCGCGATGCAGGATTTGTGTGACGTCAGATCTTTAATTGATGCGTTGTTCGTATGTGGCGATGTAGATGCCGCCACAGTATTGATCTCTGGCGAACTTACACTGCCTACCCGTTTTGTTTGTTATCAAGAGTAACCTGTTTGATTTTCGCTTTGATTTCTGATCAAATGAACCGTTGCTTAGTAACAGGATTTTGTATTTCCGAGTAGCTATTTTTGGAAATTGGCTGCTGGGAAGTATATCATATATAAGGTTTCATGCGTTTTCCATTTGGATGTTGTTTTTAATATAAGAAAACAAAATCATTAAATAATTAATCTTAGGGAACAGTTTTGAGCCGTTTGGAGTCGAAACGCTCGGGTCATGGAGCCCGATTGCATGTCTCTCTCTTATATTAGCATTCCCGGAGATTTTAATACCGCCAAAGTAAGTGTACAAACTATGTAAAAACCAATACATAAGATAAGTCACTTCGACCATTTCAGAAACTACCAAGTGTTCGGAATTACTAGGTTTTTAATGGTTAATTGTCTCATCAAGAAAATGAACCATTAAAACCTACTAGCTGTTTGGGCGCTCTTCCGGAAAATTTAGTTTTAAGCACTTAAGTACTTGGTTTTGATACACGAGGCAAACGTTTTACAGACCAGATACGGTAATAACCATTAATTTGCTTAACTCAAACTCAAAGCATTTATATTTCAATTTAACCAATTACAGGCACTTTTGAGTCGTCAAGGAGTCTACTTTAGGAGAACTTTGAATAATATGAGTTAAGCAAATTCCGTCTCCAAGAACCATACCAAAGCGTAGTAGGTTCCTATTAATATGGAGAAGAACGGGCAAGAAACTCCATGTACACTCTTTTAAATAAAAAGAAAGAAAATACTTTTTTTTGCGGTAAACTTGACGCAAAGAAAGAACACAAACACAAGAAAGAACAATTTGGGAGAAAATATGCGTCACATCCACACAAAACGGCCAAACGCCAAACAGTGCAAAATAGTCAAATCACTTACCTAAAACAGTAATAGAACTAGAGACGAACATGCTAAGGAGCCAGACTAATGCTATCTTGATGACCACGACCCGCTTCGTGGAGTGGTGCCGACTCTTCAGAGGGTTGCGGATGCCGAGGTATCTGTGGACAAAAGGGATTGAATGAACATGAGGTAAAAATTACACTCTAGAGAAAATAGAGCTTTAAATTAATAATAATCATGCCTATATTATTTGGTGTAGTGATCGCAAGCACTACTGCTGAACATGAGGTCCTGAGGGGTTGATTCCCGAGGTCAGGCAAAGTGTTTTTGGGTTTTTACATCAGGATTTTTTTAATAATATAGCCTGGAAGCTGGATTTGTGCCCCATTGATGGCAATAGGATCGCCCCCTAGTACATAGGACTTAAACATAACTGGCAAAATGTGTGTATACTATAGGTACACACGGCTATACATCAAAATATACATTTCTAGTTTAAGCTGACCTCGCATTAAACGGAAATCGTTTACAATGCGATATCACCATAAACTGGAAGTTGTGTAGCTTGATGTGTAGCCGTACATACACATCTGCCTCACCCTTCGGTAAAAAAAATCGTGATGTTATGTTATTATTTGGTACTAGCTTCTGCCTCCGACTTCATTCGCGTGGAAGTCGTAATAGACACCACAGTATTCTAAAATAACAGCCATTATATTTTTATAAAACTTTCCAATATACTACGTTTGTAGTTTTGGTCTCAGCAGCTAAAATAATGGAGAGAGTCAGGACTGGTGACGCGAGACCAAGCGACGAACAGTTGTGCGTGTGAGAACCAGCTCGTCCTGAGGTCGACAAACCACCTTTCAGTAGCAATTTCCTTGCCAAGTTTTTCGTTTATAGTGAATTAATGAACACCTGCGTTCCTGCATAATTACTACCTAATTGCACAACACTGAATAATAATACCTGACTGAACGATGTATTCTTACGATGTAAACACACTGTCATCTATATATCATCGATATTTTTTTTTTCTTATAACCAAACATTATGTAGCACTATAAAAGTTCTACGAGCTATCATACAAAAACGAAATGTAAGAAAAATAAACACAATTATTATCAAAATGGTTGGAAATCGAACTGAGGTTTACAAAGCAGTAGTCGAACCTTTAAACTATTTGTTTTGTTGATAATTGACATGAATTTATGATTGACTATTTAGCTATTTAAAGGTGTAGCGGGATGATAATCATTTCAAAGGTTAAATCTGTAACTATGTGCTATATTCGTTCCTTATTCAGCTAAAAGAAGTAATGGAATAAATCGACTGTTGTCATTCACTGGTTTATTGTGTTCTCTTTCTACTCAGTCTCATTTCCGCCGAAATGTATGGGAAGTTTTTTGCGATTTCCGACTTTTCTAGTACTCAAACCTCAGTTGGCATATCCGCTTGATTTATATAAATTCTTTTTGGTCGTAATGTTTGACGGTAATTTTGTGTATAAAAACTGTTGTATTGCGAATAGAAAAACATTCTTTGTTCGCTACTTGTGGAAAAAACATCCTGAGTTGAAGTAAGTTATTTTATTTGTATGAAATTATCCGGAAAAGACCAGGAGTTGCCGACATAGTTTGCAGAGTAAGCAAACTGAAGTGGCAGTGGGCTAGCCATGTTTCTCGAAGGTCCGATGGGCGGTGGAGCAGACGAGTCCTAGAGTGGCTACCGCGTATCGCCAGGACGCTCCCCAGCTAGATGGACCGATTACCTTAAGAAAGTGGCCGGGATAGACTGGATACGGAAGGCGAATGTTATGCGGACGTTATGGCGCAGCTTGGAAGAGGCCCTTGTCCAGCAGTGGACTGCGATAGGCTGAGTTTGTGAGTGTTTGTTTGATTTTATTTGTACTCTCTTAAAAAAAATCCTGTCATTTTCAATTGCAGTGTATTCATGTGATACACAAAATGTAAACCAATATTTGTGTGACTCCGGCAATGACAGCAATGATGCGCCGACATACCTACACGTTTTGGTAAAACCAACGTTATTTTTTATCTTAGAAAATACAGATTTATATCATCTTGAACCAATAAACAATATCGTTATCTGAATGAACGATTATTTTTCCTTATCATTAGCCATTTCATAATCCTAAAAGTTTGAAAAAGTTACGAGGACAAAACTTCGATTTTCTCAGAAAAACGCGATTATTAAAGATTCATGAGAACGATAATTTATCAAATACCTTGTCAATAAGTTTTCAACAACTTTCAGTAAATTTTCTAATTGGTTTCTTTTATCTGTTTTTATTATCTTTTGACGGGCCATCGATCGGTAAAATAAAATTGAGAAAATGGGAAAAGTTTATCAAAAAAGTATATACAATGTGAAGACTACCATACAGCAAAAAATTAAAATACTGGCACTACTAATGCTTAGGAGTATTTTGGAACTGTCAAATAAATCCTAGCTTCGAAATAAAAAAAATAGTTTTTCAAACAAATTAAATGTAATGTATCCACCCTAAGCCTATAAATTCCGTTTATAATCCAACTAGGCCTTGGGTGAATTCTCGGGCATACATTTCAGAATATCCATCTTAGGGTGGATTTTTGGGGTGGATAAACGGAATAAATAGCCCGAGCCGACTATGGATTTTGCCGAGCTGTAATGACTAAACTATTGAATATATTCAATTGATTTTTTGTATACAGAATGGGAACGTCATTATGGATATGCCGTTTAATTTATTGTTGTATTGTCGTCTCCACCTTTTATATATTATGTTTTATGAAAATAAAGGAATTTTTCTTACAGTTACTGTGATATTAGGGTAACTTAATTGTTTTTATTTGCATTTGGCTTTTGAGTTAAATGTTTTCAGTATGAAAATATAAGAAGAAACAGAAACGAATACAAATGAAATTTTCTTCTAATTACGGGTAGTGCGAAAAAAATAAGTTCAACAGGGGTTTGTTTGAACTTATATTTTTTTCCTAAATAAAATACATTACTACCCGCCTTAAAAATTGTAAGAATAGCGAAAGATCGACTCAAATATAACCGATTTTTGAACACTTATTTCTTCTTTTTTTTTTCGCGAGCTGGGAGGGGACGCCCTAGAAGGACATATAGTGACTTTATTGGAGATGTTCTTCAGAAAGGTCAGGTGCATAGTACTCGCAAGCGTGCGTAGATGTATGAACGTAAACAAAGCAAAAAGAGCATGTAAGGATAGCGGGAGAACAATAAATCTAGCCAGTTTTTAACAGTCTGGAATTTGGTTTTCATTTGAAGTATATATAATATTGAGATTTTACGTGCACACAAAATTAGGCAAAAGATCAGGTACATTTAGGACATACTTTTATTATGCATATAAATCTACGTCTAGTCACAGGTGAATACAGATGAGACACTCCGCATTTTAGGTATGAAACTACAAGTAGGTAGAAGATATAAGAGTTACGCAATAGAAAGATAGAGAACTTTTGGGTGAATATAACTGTAGGTAATTAGTGCTGTGCGACCTGAATTGCACTTTGAGACACAAGTCTCATGAGTCGCTTTTTATTTGAATGATTTTGCAGAGTGACCTATCTGTAGAAATCTGTGGTCTAGTTTATAAGTCACTGACCTATTCATTCGTCATTTTGAAAGATTGATGACTCATATACTGTTTCATTGCCAAGACGATAAACTAGAAAAGACTTGGTGACACATCACATTTTGCAAAAAAATCCTCGGTTAGTTTTATAATTCCTTGCCAAAAAAAAGCCTAACACCTAAAGGCGTGTACGCACGAACGAACCTGAACATGGTGGACACGAACATCGAACACTTCTTCCGCATGTGCGCATCACTAACGAACATCAAACACAACGTTCGTCAAAAAAATTCGTGGCGATCTAATTTCGAATCCATGCGAACTGTGTTCGTATGATGTTCGTGTTCGCTTTGCTAATTTACGTCCACACGTACGAACCAAATGTTCCGTATTCGATTTTCATGTTTACCATGTTTTGTACGTTCGTGCGAACGCCTTATGAAGTCTATTCAAAAGTACCTATCAATAAATTCATCTGACAATTTTTCAACTTGTATTATTTTTATCTAGCATCCTCGCCCAACCCAAAACGCCCATATCTATCCAATTTTTCAATAAGGTATTCTGCACACGGACCAGTCGGTCGAACTGCAGTCTGCACCCGCATCGTCATCGCTATAAATCTTGTAGGAATACCTTATTTCCCCGTTACAGGTGGTGTTGATGAGTTTTTAGTATCGCCGCTGAACGAGATACAATGTTAAACCTATTGGTTGTGGTTATAAAACTAGCGGTTTAAGTGATGCATTGATCATTTCAGAAAAAGCTTATGAACATTTTAGATTTCGTCTTTGCTCCTGCTATAAGAAGAGCTAATGAGCGCTTTTATAATTTCTAACGTAACAATAACTAACTAACGTACGTAACGTAACGTAACTAGTCCATATAAAAACTTTTTATAAAAAAATAAAAACCCACTTCCAAAAAAATAAGTTTTTATTTTTCACTTTTTAGTTGTGGTGCCTACCCCACATAAATTCGAATACCACTACTTGCTATGCAAATATCAGTGACAGGAAGTTATCATCATAATAATTAGGTATCATCCATATAAACTAAGTGGGAAAAATATGTATTATTGAAGTTAACTCAAAAACTATCCAAGCAAAGTTAATAAAATTTATATGGGACCACCTTGGGAACTCACCCTTTCAAACAAAAAAAGAATAATCAAAATCGGTTCATAAACAACGAAGTTATCCGCGAACAAACATAAAAAAAAAATATACGGTCGATTTGAGAAACGTTTTTTGAAGTCGGTTAAAAATGTCTGGCAATACATTCATTATCGTGGACAGAATTTTAAAATCGACTTCATAAATATTTCTATACATTTTACTTCACTGTGTTATCGTGATGTCGTGTCATGGCCACGGACGTCCACGATATTATCGTCACGTTAGAAATCATAAAAGGCCATAATTAGGTAGTAAAATTATAGGGATGGTAGCAACGGACGTTTTCAAATACGTTATTATGCATCGTCCTTTTTTAATGGCTCTGAGTTGATTTTAGCATTTGCAATACTTAATTGACTCTAAATTAATATTATCAGTTGGGTTCTGCTATCCTATAAATATTATCGTATCAACATTAACAAAAATGTCGATAACCACTGTGATTGTTGAAGATTATATAGTCGTACCGTAGCCGCCTGTTTAGAAGTAACTACCCACCTAAAATAACTGTTACTGGTAACCGCTTAAAACTCATAAAACTCATGTACCTACCCCATTTTATCTACCTTACCATCATAATTATACTGCCCATATACTAACATATTTTGGGTCGGCAAATCATGTCTTTTTCTTTCATACTTCTCTATTAGCCGTCATCTCGGTAGTCACCACCTTTCTAGCCATATCATCTTTGTTACAGTCCATTCATCGTTTGTTTGGTCTTCCCCTACTCTTATAACCATCAACATTAATACTCAAAACTTTCCTCACGACATTTTCCTCACTCGTCCTCCCAATCGCTCTACCTACGTATCTTAAAAAATTGCTAATCCTATTTCCTAAGCAAAATAAATGTAGAAACTTTTTCTCCCGTCTCTCGCAATACATTTCCGCAAACCGTCGCGTCGCACTGCCACAGCTGTTTTCGTGGCTTCACACAAAGTGATACGTTGCCGCAGCAAGCAGGCGATATATTATTAAAATTACCTGGACGTACATTTCAGCAAACTCCTGTATACATCTCATTTTGGTGACGTTGCAAAATACGGCGATTTGACGTGGGTGATGAACTATGTTAGTATTTTATGCAAAGTTCGTATTGGGTATCTCTGTCATACGGTGCACTAAAACATCGTGAGGAAACCTGGACTACCCAAGCATGCCGTCTCTGTGAGAGACCTTATAATTGATAAATTTTATTTCTGTAAGTAGGTTTATATTATACAAACAGGGATCGAAAACCTTTATAAATTACTGTACAGGTATCAAAGAATTTAGGTTACTTCCACGACTAAGGTTACCGCTATTTAGGTAACCAACAAGAAGAAACATGTTTCTTTCCTATATTTAGGTTACCGTTTAAATATCGGTTACCTACCTTAAATGACTTTGATTACGAGAAAGAAACAGAATATTGCAATGCCGACAGTTTGTTGGCATTAGGAAAGGGGCATGATTGGTCGGCGTTCGTGGGCCGCACCTATGGACTCGAATTTTTGCGGCACGTGTAAGATACAGGTAATTTTTATTTCGGTAACTGGGATTAATACTGATTGTATTCAATTTAAGAATTAAGGTAACCTTTTAAATATCTGTAACAGTTAAAGTTGTAACCGGAAAAATACTCGTATTCATCATACCGGTTTCGGCCTCTACAAAGATTCTATTACCGTCAATCATATTTTGAAAATTACATGAGTTCGGCGTTTCCTATCTGACTACTCAGAAAAGAAAGGCCGAAACAAACTTAGAGGTCAAAGCACCTTTGCTATGCAGTCGAAAAAAAAATGACACTTATTTCAATCAATTATTGCACAAAATAATAAAACAGGCTTATTGTTTTATGCATGAATAAATTTAAATAAATGTGATTTTTTTTACATGTGACAGAAAAATAAGAACTTCACATTTTTTTTAAATAACTATTTTAAGTTGACCATCTGAGGGGCAATTCCCGTAATATTTAAGAACGTTCGCATTCGCATCTCATTCGCAATCTGTCAAAAATACAATCAATTTACCAACATTTTTGACAAGTTTGACAGATTGCGACTAGAACGTGAACGTTTTTTAAGTACGAGAATTGGCCTTCTGATATATTTTCTGGTATACCTATATCTTTTTGGTAAAAATCATGGTTAATCTCCCTAATAAGAACCTATAAATGAAAATAAAAAAGAAGATAGTCTGGGAGAAAGACGCAAAATACTTTTTAAGGTTTAAATCTATGCATAAAAGTAAAACAAAAGTTTCATACAAGATAAAATCAGCAGAGCGTCTAAGATGACGAATTTTTATGTTTATGGTCTTCACAAATTGAGTGACCAGTCAAGCATTTTACGAGTGAAAGTTATTGACTATTAAATTCTCATGACTGGCCAGGGAACCCAGGTTTTATTAGCAAATTAACGACTTTAAATTTTATTATTTGTCCAATCATTATCTTGAAGTAGGTACCTATGTACTTGGCCTCTGATAATTTTAATTTGTATAAAGTTGAAATAAAATTGCAGCAATCTGGGAAAAAGTCGTTAGATTATTATAATTATGTAAAGTATATATTTAAACGTTGGTTATCTACCAAAAACACACCAATATAATTTTGTTATAGCCTGTTTTTTATATTTAGACCAATGCCGGGGCGCAAGTACCTCTTCGTCGCCTTGTAGAAACTTATAACGCACACTTTGTGGACATAGACATTTTTTCTAATCAGTATTTTTTTCTAATACAACCTTCTGAAGCCCTGTTTTTTTTCAATTTTTATTCGCCATATTTCCCAGTTTGATGACGAACAAAGAGTACCCATTCTGTCTATCTTAATATCTTCTTTATGGTTGACACTATTTCTGCACACAATGTTTATCAACACATATTACCTTATTCTCTTAACCAAGTAAAACAAAGGCAGTGCATAATAAATCCCCAGAGTCTCGACATTGAAGAGACCGACTCCAACTTGATGGAGAGAGAGCGAAACAATATTTATGAACATCTCACTTGACGTCGCTTGTGGGATAACTTATGAGATAATATTATGTACTAAGTTAGAGAGAATGTGTCTTATCTCTTTGCTATTTCATTTTATGATTCTTTTGCTGGACATTCGAAAAATATTTCGGAATTGTTTAAGCATTTTTGTACCGACATTTCGCTAGAGATTCCATAGTCTCCTAGGACAATAACTCGTTTCATGAAACTTCGTGATAACCAGGTACGGACTTTTTAGGTACAAAATACCGATGCTTAACAACTTTGAAGTGGATATTAAGTAGTTCGTAGAGGCATGATAAGTTTGTAGGTATGTGCCATTAGATAATGAGATGAATTTCCAATGAGAACCATACATAACATGCATAATCAACCTCTTAATGTTCCCAGAATACCACTGCTGGGAAACAGGCCTCCTCTCAGTGAGAGAGAGTGGGCTGTAATCTACCACTCGGGCCCAATGCAGGTTGGTAGATGTTACATGTTTTCGAATTTTTGGTTCTAAGACATGCCGGTTTCCTCACGAAGTTTTTCCTTCACCGTTTTGAGAGCAGTAGCGATGAAATTATTTACACAAAGTAAAGCCTGCTTGGGTTCAACTCCCGACCTCGTAAGTCGGGGCCGATACCACTGGGTCACCCTGCTCTCAAAACCATATACGAGTAGTTATGAAACTTTTTCAGAACATTAAATAAACATTATTACTCCCATTAAATTACTACTACATAAGTTAAGTAATGATGAACGTCTGTTTAACCTGTACCTATTTGACGTTTAAACATTTCTTAACTTTAACAACGTTTATAAATAAAGAGGAAAAAAAGATCCAACGTAGCAGAAAAAGTTATCAGCTACGAAAGCGTAGCGGGCGTAGCCACATCAGTTACGCCGTAGCAATTATGCCCACTTTTATCAAACAGGCCGTATTTTTATTTTAAATTGAGGATTCTTTTATTCATGGATTGGGTTTGCTGCTATTGAAACAATGATGGGTCCACTTCACGATAATTAAGTATTGTATCTATAGTTGACCTCCTTATTGCTTTATCACTCTTGACAGCATTTCCCACTAAATTGAAACTTTATTAATGCTGCGGCCGCTTCTGCATCTATCATGACAAAGCAATGCGTGCCGAAGCTTCGTATGTTTAAACCGGTAACCAGTAACCTAATTCTAAACACACAAAACAGAAATGGCAGAGTAATCCGTGGTTACCTCACACAGCATACAAACTACCAATAAAGTTTCTACTAAGCATTATTCCGGTCTGTTGCCTTCAAAACTCCGACAAAAGTATTACAAAACATACATTTTAATACCGAAACAGTCGCTTCTGAAATGTATTCAAATTGTAAAGGAAAACTTACAGGTAATGTAAGTTGTACAAAGAAATAACAACAAGCATGGATGCTTATGTACAGTCACGAGCATGTACCTGACAGTTACGCAACATCGAAAACCGTTTATCTCGTGAAGTAAAAATTGCAACTTTGAGAAAAGATCTATTTCATAATATATTATTATTATGGAGCTTGTGGCTAAGGAATAAAAGCCGCACGGGTCGATCCATCAGGTTAAGCAACGCTTGCTGAGGTTGGTCCGTGCATGGGTGTCCATCTTTACATACCGATACTCCTCCGTGCCTCGGAAATCAAATTACGCCGTTGGTCCCGGCTGTCATTCGTGGATCTTTGACAGTCGTTACGGGTCATCAGGAGCCTGAAAGTATGACAACTCTCGTAAGGGGTATCGTATTACCCTGTTACTGGTTTGTGGAGGGGTCAGATAGGCAGTCGCTCCATGTAAAATACAGATATTCAGCTGCATTCGATTAGACTGGAAGGCTAGGCAGATTGATTGATTATGGTTGCAAGAATATCATGTTCATAACACCATAAAATATCTATCAATACATACAGCCAGCGCTACACTACTCGCGAATACACGTATTCAGCTGCATCCGGTTAGACTGGAAGCCGACCCCAACATAGTGGGGAAAAGGCTAGACAGTTTGATTGATTGATTTTACACTACTCACGAAGTTGATCGAAGTTAAGCGAATACGAGAGTGTAGAAGGGCACTTCGGTTCGCTTCGTGCAACCTCGGCTCGCGTCGGGCGACTATCAATCGTTGTCGGTTTTTGCGCCCGAGTCGAAGGACTTGAAGCATCCTATAGTTCTTCGCACGAGTGTGTAGTCTCGTACAACTTCGACGAGTATTTCGTCGAAGCAACTTTGCGAGTAGCGCAGTGGGGGTTTTAGACTTTAGACTTTTAGCACAGATTAATACTTTTAGAGGATAAAAAGTGCTTTTGAATGTTACGTATAAATGTAAGGATTTATGATGATGGTGGTGGTATGGTTTGTGTTGAGGAGCTTGTGGCTAAGTAATAACAGCCGCACGGGACGATCCATCAGGTTAAGCTATGCGTGCCGGGTTGGTCAGTGGATGGGTGACCACTTTTACATACCGAGACTCCTCCATGCCTCGGAAAGCACGTTAAACCGTTGGTCCCGTCTGTCATTCGTGGCTCTTTGACAGTCGTTACGGGTCGTCAGAAGCCCGAAAGTCTGACACCAGTCTTACCAAGGTAAGTTGTGGAGGTTAGTCAGGCAGTCGCTCCATGTAAAATACTGGTATTCAGCTGGATCCAGTTAGACTGGAAGCCGACCCCAACATAGTTGGGAAAAGGCTAGGCAGTTTGATTGGTTGTGGTATGATTTTTTTTGGTATGTTTACACACAAAATACAAATTACTAAAACTATTAGCAAACAAAATTATGGGTCGAATGAGTTATTATATGGTTTATTATATGGTTCAGAAAAAATATTATAGTAAAGGATATGTAAATAACTACTTGGAAAAAGAAGTGTCAAAAACTAGTCTAGCTATCTTCATGAATTACTTGCAAAACTGTTACTGCTTCCGCTGCCAAATGGCCAAACTGTTTTAATTTAT
This sequence comes from Conistra vaccinii, assembly GCA_948150665.1. NCBI lineage: Eukaryota > Metazoa > Arthropoda > Insecta > Lepidoptera > Noctuidae > Conistra > Conistra vaccinii. The sequence goes on along the minus strand of OX411317.1, from coordinate 7,526,619 downwards.
CGTTACAAAACTTGCTCGCTGCTACCATTTTCGGCCTAACTTAAAGTCGGAGCCGAAACTTCACTCAGACGCTATCAGTAAAAAATTATACCCAAGGGAAATATTCTAAATTTTTCTGTTGGCAACACAAGATTTACACACCTGATCTACCTAGCATGTGCCTTATATGTCATAGTATTTATGTCCCTTTTGTATGATATAATAATTCTAAAAAACGTAAATCATGCTTAAATGGATTAAGCCTTAATCCAGTTACGCACGATTTATTTATTTGAATTCCTAAAAAATACCTTAATCGTTAAGGTTTTTTTAGGAATTCCAATAAATTATTGAAAAGGTTTTCCAATTTTTATAAATGGCAATATTTTTGTTAAAAACATTCTATCTAAGTCCGGACTTTATAGAATAGAATAGAATAGAATTTATTTATTTGTCAGAATGTAGTTTTACATAGTATGATGTTAATAATATTTTTGTTAGTTCTATACATTCTACCACAAAATATATGGTGTACAAATATTTACTTGTCATTCTTAAATAAGTACAAAATTAATTATAAGATTTGCGATTTACAGTAGGTTAGTCCAATATGAATTAGTATTATTAAAATTAGGTAATCGTTACTTTAAAATGTCAAAATTAAGTGCATGTCATATTTGATTTTTACAGTATTCCTATATCCGCCAATGTCATAAACGTTAAGTCTATGTTATCTTAGAGTTTTACAATAGTCCATATATTCGCCAATGTCATAAAAGCAATGCTCTAATAGCCAACTTGTCAGCTTTTTCTTGAACATCGGGATGGGAAGTTCTTTAAATGAATTAGGTAACTTATTATACACCTGAATGGCATTAACATATACATTCTTTCTAAATAATTGCAATCTACATTGAGGTACATTTAATTCGTATTTGTACTTATTTCTAGCAGTAGCCTTCTTGTGACTGACTTCTGATTGCATGCGAAAATAGTGCGGATACTGTTTTACAAGCATACATAGTTCTTTGATGTACATGCAGGGTAAAGGTAATATGTTTAGTTTTTTAAATAAAGGTTTACAGCTGTCCAAAAACCAGACGCCAGATATTGCCCTAACACACTTCTTTTGTACCCGAAATGCCATTAAAACTTCAACTGAATTTCCCCATAGTATCAGACCATATGATAGCTCAGACGATACGTATCCGTGATATGCAGTGACTGCTGCGTCTACGGACACCGTTGATCGTAGACGTTTTATTGCGTATACGAATTTGTCGAGCTTATCGCAAACGAAATTGATGTGTGATTTCCAGTTACAGTTTTGATCCACTATTATGCCCAAGAATTTTGTGTTTACTACTTGTTCTAGGATACTGTCTTCATATTTTATACTGAGAGTCTGAAAGTTTGATTTATAAGTTTGAAATTGAATTATTTTTGTTTTATTTATATTGATTTTTAAATTATTGTGTCTTTGATTGCTTCATTAATTTCATGTTCCAATTTATTTTTGTCATTACATTTTATTATTAGTGTTGTATCGTCAGCAAATAAGATTGTTTCGTGGCGAGTTGCATTGGGTAGGTCATTAATGTATAGCAGAAATAAAAACGCTCCCACCACGCTGCCTTGGGGTACTCCTACTGCATTCGTTTTATAGTTAGATTTATATTCTACTTTGTTTCCATCACTGACTTTTGATATTTGCACACATTGTCGCCTATCACTTAGGTAAGATTTAAACCAGTCATTCGCTTGGCCCCTTATGCCATATTTATCTAGTTTGTTTAGTAATAGCTTATGATCAACGAAATCAAAGGCTTTACTCATGTCCAGAAAAATAGCTACTACAGGTATGTTGTCATTCATTGCCTCAGTTATTATCTTTATTAAATTAAAACAAGCCAACGAAGTGGTGCTATTTTTTCTGAATCCAAATTGCTCCCGCCTTAGCAAATTATACTTGTCTACATAGTCATATAGCCTTTTTAAAATCGTTTTCTCAAATATTTTTGATAATATAGGAATTAAGGTTATAGGTCTATAGTTCGTCATGTCAGATTTATCACCATTCTTAAATATTGGCTTGACTATTGAGTTCTTTAATGCGCTTGGGAACGTGCCTTCTGTAAACGATATGTTAATTAAGTAGCTTACCGGTTTGCATAAGTGATTAGCACAAGCTTTTATAATTTTGGTGCTTATTTCGTCAAAACCGACAGACGCAGTATTTTTTAGGTTTTGGATTACCCTGAATACTTCTCTGGGATCGGTAGGATTAAGGAATATTGTATTATTGTGATTTATGTCAATAGTTCTATTTATATCGTCAATTTTATACGTAAATTCATTATTATTTGTCAACTGGATAAAGTATTCGTTAAACATGTCACAAATTTTTTGAGGGTCAGTGATTTTGTTGTTTTTTAATACTTTTTGTTTTATGTCATTACTTTTTTGTGTATCTCCAATTGTTTTATTAATAATATCCCAAGTGGCCTTGCATTTATTTTTCATCTTCTGAATATATCTTTTGTTGTTTATTTGTTGAGATTTGTTAATACAACGTCTAAGTACGTCACTATATTTTTTATACCTTTTTGTTAATCTGATTTTGTTTGATTTATTATGAATAGTTTTTAAATATAAATATCGTTTCCTTATACACGACTTTTTTAAACCTTTCGTCAACCACAGAGTATTATTTATTCCGTTCGTTCTTTTTAACTTTTGTATGGGAAAACATAGTTTATAGAATAGTTGTAAAGTCCCATGAAACACCTTAAATGCATCTTCCAAATTATCCATATGATACATGTCAGAAAATGAAAGCGCAGAAATGCAGTCACAATTTTTTTTTATGTTTTCTTCATGATAGTCCCTTTTGTACTCAAACCAAATTAGCATATATTTAGGTTTATTAGTCGTCACTGTCAGGGTCTGTCCTGTCTCATGATCAGAGAGAGCCAGGTGATGAACTTCACCTTTAGCTTGATTGATATTGCTTGCAAATATATCTAAGCACGACTGTTTTCGTGTTGGTGTTGTTATGTGCAATTCAATATTGAAATTTTTCAACAACCCTAATAGTTCTTGGCAACTTTTATTTGGTTTTATTGTGTCTAAATTCCAATCACCACAAATAATTACCTTCTTCGATTTTTTTGTGACTCTAATTAGTAGTTTTTCCAATTTTTCAACGAAAATTTTTGGATTGCTATTCGGTGTCCTATAAATACAAATAATGATGATTTTATTAATGGTTAATTCTATTGCGGTACATTCAAAATTAAAATTACATGCAATGTCATTTACTAACTTATCTAGTTTAGCGCAAGTCATCTCATTCTTAATGAGAATGCATGTCCCACCTCGTTTAGTATCTCGACAGTATGAAGCAACGAGTTTGTAACCAGGAATCTTAAGACGGCGGCGACCCTTGAATTGTCCATACAAACGTAATACCTAAATCATTTGCAATTTGAGCATATTTTCATCATATTATGTTAATATTCGGATTTAGACAGTATTTATCTAGGCTTGTACATCTTTTCTTTTTCCAAAATCTTACCTAAAATGAAGTTTAAGCGAATTGAATTTCGCACATTTTTACAGCTAAATGACATGTTTTCATACTGTTTTTTCTATATTATAAACAACAATATTTGGAATATTGTTTAGTCAGGAGCATAGCTTATATTATCAAGTTACAAAGTATAGAAAAAATTATGAAAGAATATTAAGTTTTCATTCATAATTTTTGGTATTACGGAACACATCCAAATTTATCATAAATTCCGATAGCTCGTAACAACGCTAACAACACACAACATACATAACACTTAACAGACGCAGACAACAACAACAACACAATAATACAACAGAACAGAGATAACAATATTCCAAACGCATTTTCCTCCCATCTCGACTTGCAGTTGCGAGCCGTGTTCGCCGGACCCTTAAGAAGTGATTCCGATTTGCTTTTTATGAATGACTCACTTAAACAAATGATGTCAATTTCCTTAGAATTCTGAGAGAATTCATTAAGTACCACCGTTATTTCGTCTATCTTATTAAAAATACCTGCAATGTTTTGATGAAACAATATCAGACTGGACTTACTGGGAGGTACGAAAAAATGGTGCATTTGTTTTAAGGGAAGGTTCTTTTATGTTTGACTGACTAGTAATTTTCATTTTATTGAATAAAAATGGGATAGTTCCTTTCTTAAATGGTATTTGTGGCTTTTCAATAGGTTGTGTTAGGTTTTTAGGTTTGAAATAGTCAAGAATGGTACGCTTCCTGTTTTTCTCTGGCATTTGGGGTATGGATGGCTTACTTTTAATGCAAACACCTGGCTGTAATAGGTACTTTGTTTTATTAGAGAAACTCAAAAATTGTTCATTATACGTCATTGAATCTATTTCTAGATTAAGCCTAGAACTAAGTATACTCGTAAAGTCATTAATTTTATTCAGAAAAACATTTCTGTCGTTAAGTTGAATTAATTTACAGTTAATATAATTTTTTACAATCAGATACAACTGTCTATTAAGCATGTATTCATTAAGATATGGGTTGTATTGTACATTAGATATGAAAACCTTTTGTTTTCGAAATATGTATAATATATTACTTAAATTGGAAACATATTTGTATACATTTTTGTCACATAATCCAAAACACAATATTACAATGTCTTTGTTTGTGATATTTTTTTATATATTTTCACACGTCTTTAGTATTTCGCAGCTTGTGGCAGATGGTTTTACCATTCCGAAGATGCCAAAATTGTCATTCCATTTACCTTGCCTACTTTCAAGCATTCTTTCGACAAGATTTTGAGCTTGTTCGTCCCCAATGATGTAAATCATTTTTCTGTTGTCATTCTTGTTGTTTCCTTCAGTTATCGTTTTAGATTTCACTGTTTTTTGTTCATAGTCGCTTCCAACTATAGTCGGTAAGGTCCAGGTTGATGGGCTAGGTAAATTCTTCATCAGATACTCGGTTTTGTTGCAGCTATTTGTTAGTATGTCTGTTCTCATATTATCCGACATTTGTGTTATATCGTTTCGGATCGGGTAATTTTGTTACCCAGTTGCAGACCCAAATAATTACGCTGAAGGCGGAATTTGACCTACATGTAAATGCTTTTAAAGTAAGAAAACGGTCTCCAATGCTTAGCTGTGAAAACTAAGGTTTTTAGAAAGGCATGAGAGTGTTGATTTTATATTATGGAACAGTAACCAATGTAGACATTTTTATATTTTTACATTAATAAGGCTACTACTATAAATAGCCAGTTCTACCCTTAGATTCGTCTGACCAAAATCCGTACCGTGCGTCTTACGATGCTGATGGTCAGAATGAATAAGGTTACGACCCTTGAACCTGTGGACCCGTGGACCCTTTGTCCACGACGCTTATCAAAAGTAACGTGCTACAATAACCTATTAAAATAAATGTATTCTCTTTCTTCTATTAACACGTCAGTAAGCCATGCACGGACAAGTCGTGTCCGTACGGACCACTATTGACGCCGTTAGCTCACCTCCGCCGCGAAACCGTAGCAGCGAAACTGCAGTAGTTCCATTCAAATGGCTCACGTCATGTTCCACTACTTGAGTTCCGCTACTCGAATTTCACGTACCGGAACATGAGACGAGCCAGTTGAATGGAAATACTGCGGTTTCGCGGCGGAGGTATGCTACTTGCGTAAAATACTATTGCTGAGACATTTTGGCTACTCATTGGTGATTTGAGTTTGCAACACGGTACTTTTCAGTAGCGTCGTTGACTATGGCCTTAAAAAGAAATCATTGAAACTGTACAGTGCGGTCGTTTCATGTTGATGCTTCCTATTAGATTCGTCTGATGATTGATTTTTCCGTAATATATGGTAGCCTTTATGACTAAATGGCCCTAAGCTACTAGTCATGACACCATATAGCATAATTAACCTATAATGTTCCCACTGCTCGGACACAGGCCTGCTTTCAGTGAGAGGGAGTGGGCCGTGATCCACCACGCGGGCCCAGTGCGGGTTGGTGGATGTCACATGTCTTCGAATTTTTGGTTCTAGGTCATGCCGGTATCCTCGCGGTGTTTTCCTTCACCGTTTTGCCACCGCCACGGCACTGAACAGCAATATTATTGCGATACAGAGTCACTCCCCACTATTTAGCCTTTTCCCGACGACAGCGCTCTCCCCACGTTCGTTTGTTTTCAATAATAGTTTAGCGATCTAGCGATACTATCTATTTGTTCAATAAAGCATTTAGGTATTGGAACTTGAATCACGTACAGTAAGGAACAGCGTTTTGCTGTTCTTTATTGTAAGTGATAAATACGTACGTTGGTTTATAGCAATAACTCTCTCGTATTTAAATATACGTCGTATTTTAGGTATTTTATACCCAACTACGGCGAAGCAAAAACGAGGGTTAGGAGTTTAACTGGTACGTATGTATGTGCATCTGTTCCCTCATAACTTCAAAACTATTTACTTATCACAATTTGAGAAAATGAGGTAACGTTAGAAGTGTCTTGATCGTCTACTAGTTATAGGCTATGTGACGTCACATTGAATTGAATATGACGCCCTCTAGAGGACATTATGTCATGAACTAAAAAAAAAATCTCATAAGCTGTTCTTTTTGTGACACGACGTATGACTCTGATTTTTAATTTGTCTGTCTATGATGTTTTGTTTTTATCTTTTTAGTTGGCGTTTTTGTCGTATTTGGGTGATAAACTTTTTATCCCTTTTTTTAAATTTGAAAATGATGATTAATGGTATTTTTTCTGTACACTTTTACACGGCAAAAACATTATATTTCAAAACTAGATGAGGTGTATCGAAGCAACTGCTGAGAAAAGGTTTTTCTAGAGACGGAACAAGGGTGCTGGTCATTTATCACTCTTGCTCACTGCGTGTTCCAAAGCAAGCGTGAGAAAAAGAATTGTTTGGAATTGCATCCACATAATTCTTTTCCCACGTTTTCTTTGGACCATTAAGTCAGTGGAATGCACGAGTACAACATTTACCCAAAGAGAGAATAAAAAAGTTAAAGAAAAATATTGTTTTCTTTCAAAAGGAAACTACTACTGTATACAAAGAAGTTTTGTCGAGGTAAACTGCGGGAATTCAATGAAGAAAATTGACTATAAACTTAATTTTCCGTATTCAAATGACAATTGTCAGTCTTTGACAGCTGTATGAAATGGATATAGCACGGCATAACAATTTCCCTGACTGTACAGTCAAGGAAATTCTTATGCCGTGCTATATCCAACAGCCGGTACTTTCAACGCGTGTTGCCGTCGCGAAGTGAAAGTTCCGGCTAGTTTAGACAAAACGCACATGAGGTTGCAATAGCGAGATGACTTGTGATGATATGAGCGGCTAACTAGTCGCGCGCGGACTATAATAACGAACCTATTACACAAAAACCACAAGGCAAACAAAGGTACGATAAATGTCTTTGGCAATTATAGCTGCTATTACAGTAATGTTTTATGTGTCTCAGCTTTAATAACTTACTAGATACTTGAAGCTCCGACTGACAGGTACGACGCGACGGCGCGACGCCAAACTGGTAGAACAATTAATTCCGTGAAGTTTTCAAAGAAATTGATCCACCTGAGTCGTGACACACCTGTCTGCGGGAGCCTTAATTCAATTTTTCAAAAGTTATTTTATATTACGACTTGTTTGGTTGGTGAGGAGCTCTTGGCTAAGTAATAACAAGCCGCACGGGTCGATCCATCAGGTTAAGCTACGCTTGCCGGGGTTGGTCAATGGATGGGTGACCATCTTTACATACCGAGACTCCTCCGTGCCTCGGAAAAGCACGTTAAGCCGTTGGTCCCAGCTGTCATTCGTGGATCTTTTACAGTCGTTACGAGTCGTCAGAAGCCCGAAAGTCTGACAACCAGTCTTAACAATGGGTATCGTATTACCCAGTTACTAGGTTGTGGAAGTCAGATAGGCAGTCGCTCCATGTAAAATACTGAAATTCAGCTGCATCCGGTCAGACTGGCAGCCGAGCCCAATTTAATTTAAAAAAAGCTAGGCAGATTGATTGACTTGGTTGGTTGGTTTACATACTTTTTTAGTTTTATAAAGCTTTGTGCAGAGCAGCGCGACTTGTCGCGCAACGCGACACCAGTCATTGTTATACAGTCAAGTTTTCTTATAAATTGTATTGATCGTGTCGCGTCGCGCGACAAGCCGCGCTGGTTGCAAAAGTCATGAGCCTCTTAATTTTTCAACGTAAGGAAAAAAACCTATCTACATTCATACAGAGAAGGAAAGAGCTGTAATCACCACGCTTGTTGATAATTTTCAGACCATATTTCCACATTTTCAAACGAAATAAGATTTTTTTTGCATAAATTTTCCTTCAATTCGATTTAAAGAACAAGCTTAGCATATTCTCTCCAAACGTTCATTCATTGACCCACTTATAGCCTAATCCACTTATCGGGAAAGCGAGAAAAAATATATTTCAAATAAAATCTGTCAAGTGCGAGTCGGACTCGCACACGAAGGGTTCCATACCATGTCGTACAAGATTTAATACTATGAATTGCACGACTCGTAATGCGAAGCATTAGAGTGTGCTCTACGATCGAAAAATTTTTTTTCCCCATTTCTGTAACTGTTTTTATTGTTACACTCCTGCTAGTACACAGAACCTACTTAATTTATATACCATTGTATAGATGATTAAATGGAGATTAATACTGTACTTTTGAACAATTGATTTAATGCAGCAGAAATGGAAAAAGCATAAAAATAGTTGAAAAAAAATTCCTGTCCGTCAATTTATGAACCCTGAAAACATTGTAGCTTGCGATAAAATCAATTAATTGAGTAAATTTTTTTTTGTTCATTCGTTTCTGCCGTAGAAGGAACCCTATTGAAAATGGCTCTTTTATCAAAGTAGTTTAATTATAATTAATAAAATACTAACTAAAATATAATATCTTTAACTAAATATTTCCAACCTTTGGCCAAGTAAATATCTTTGTCAGTCGTTGACATTACGACTTCAAGAAAAGTGATAAATTGTTCATTTTTAAACAATGTTTTGAATTTCTTTTTCGTTTATGAATGAGTGATAAGTATGAGGCGTGCACTTTTGGATTTTCCAAACTATTTTTGTAATACTTTCGTAAAGGTAATAACAGAGGCGCTAAAAAAAAACAAAGATGTGTAAAGAAATTGTCTAATTTTAATGAAAAAATGTAGTTGTGTTAAAATATAGGTGTAGGAGTATATTTCATTTATTTTAAGAGAATAATATTAAGTTAACTTTATCCAGTAACATGCAATAAATAAAGTCAAAGTTATTTATTTGCTACTAACATAGTATTAGTAGGTATAAATAGGTATATATGGTAGGTAAGCAGGTAGATATGTAGGGTAGGTAGGGTAGGTTAGGTACCTACCTACCCTAGTAAGTAGGGTAGAGTAGGTAGGTACGGTAGGTAATTAGGTAGAAATAGGTAATTAGGAAAGATAGGTGCGCCGTAGATAAGTACTTAGTGCTAACCGTGCGAAGCCGGGCCGGGTAAAGCTAGTTACTTATAAATTAAAGGATTTCTCTTGCTAAATCAGACTATATTGTACAAAATAGAATGTAAGTAGTACGCCAAATTTTAATTATAACTGTGCGTTTGCACTGGCGAAACATTCACAACAAAACATGTTGGAATCTCTATTTTCTGTCAATGTTTCATACAATGTTTGACAGGAACTGGAGATTTCAACATGTTTTGTCGTGATGTTTCGCCAGTGCAAACGCACGGGTCAATACAGGTATTTATTTACGTTATTTTTGATAGTCATACAGAAATCTATTATTTCGTACTTATTATTTTTACACATCCCATCGGACTATGAGAGTGAGGGAAGAGAGAGTGCACTCGTGTCTGCGCACACACTTGTGCACTATAATATATCCCGCGCCGAAGGCCAGTCGCCGTTGAGATTGGCCGCCGTGGCCGAATATTTTTACACCAATAATTTTTCTCAATATGAAATTGTATCCACAACGGTTTAAGGTAACTGAATAGTACACTGTATGTACCAGCATTCATTTCAATGTTACTGAATATATTGTCTATTGGAGTGTAGTTTTAACATGAGGTACATACATCAACACCGTCTAGGGATACTTTGAAAAAAGTCGATAAAGTTCTTAAACTCAAAAAATACTGGCCGGTTTTAAAATCTTGTGAAGAAAGTTTATTTTGTAGACCTTTTTGGATGATCGAAATTTAAATGATCAAAATAGTATATGCTGCCATGATAGTAGGTACTTACTAATTCCATGTCATTACTCCGACTATTAAATTGTTATCTGTGGAATTTATATCGCATAATATTAGCATGAAATACAAAATTATTTTTTTAAGTTGCAGAAAATCGCCCATATTATATAAAATACGTTATATATCGGCGTTTTTAGTATTTGTTGATTATAAACAGTATGTGTTACATGATACACACAAGTTTCAAATTCCTAATTTGTTTAGTTGTTGAGATAGAGCTCGTACAAAAATGGTCTAAAACAGACAACTTCTACGGCCCCCTAATTTATCATTTTTGAAGATAAAAACAAATAAAAATTATATTTATTCTCTACTCGATGAGCTCTAGAAAATGATACCCCACATGCCAGGGTCAGATTTTTTTTTTTTTCAAAATTTAATTTTATTGTGTGGCGACCCCCCTTTAATTTTTAATTTTATTATTTGTTGCTCTTGCGGCAATAGAAATGCTCAATCTGTGAAATTTTCAACTGCCTACCTATTACGGTTCATGAGATAGAGCTCGCTGACAGACAGACGGACAGCGGAGGCTTATGAATAGGGTTCCGTTTGTCACCCTTCGGGTACGGAACCCTAATAAAAATGACACATCGGCAAATAGTAATGCTAAAATTTGTGAAAAAAGTTATGAGTATAAAAAAAAGAAAGAAAGAAAAAAAAAATAGGTTTTATTGTCACAGAAACATGTGCATACAAAAATACAAGAGTAAACAAAATAGAGAACAGAAATAGTCGACAGCTGCACGTCATGTCTGTGACAAGAAGGCTTCCACTCAGCATAATGCTGTGCTATGGGGACCCACAGCACAGCGCTGATTTTCAGTGGTCACCCGAAAAAGACCAAGACCGAGCATCAATGTGGATGGCTATAAGAGTAGGGGAGCACCAAACAAACGATGAATGGACTTTATGAAAGATGATATGGCTAGAAAGGGGACTACCGAAATGACGAATAGTATAGAGAAATATGGGAGATAAATGCATATTGCGCCAATAGCAAAAAAAAATTATATGGGCAGGAGAATGATGAGTAATGTCACGCTTGGTTATTCCAAATGTGTTTTTATTTATAAAATACCATTGCAATGTTCTGTACTGTATCGCAACTCAAAAACAATTACTTTATGTATTTCAATCGAATAAAACCTCCACGTACGGAACCTTTAAATAAAATTAATTCCTGTGTGTCACCGATCCGTCTCGAGGGCCCACTATACTCGGCATTCCGGAATGTTAGTCCCTACTGTTACAAGAGTGCCCATAATAGCCATAATTTCACGCGGCTCCCAAATAAAATGTACTTCTTTTGTTAAAATTAATCGTCACTTCCTATTACCAAAATGTACTCATTTAGAGTCCTGTTTATATTTTTCTTTTTTTTAAACAAAAATGTTAAACTGTTACGGAGAAATTTTCACGAATAGCAGATTATAGATAAGTGCTAGTCTGGATAGGTAACGTTACACTTTATAATAATAAACCCTTCGTCACTTTCACTACACCTTCATAAAGTGATATATTATGTACTCGACGAAGCATTATAGGTTCTATCCATAATCCGTAAATAATCCATGAGCACAATATTCATAAACTTACGCTTGACGTCTCATGGACAGAACGATACATATGTCTGGACAAGGCGACATTATGTCCATTGAATATGGGATCCGATATCGATATCATATTTCAGTGCGCAGAGACAGTCGGGTCAGTTTCGGATAAACTCGTAAAGTGTTGAGTACGGAATTGAGTCGAGTGCTTTGATGAAAATATTATAGTGTCGATAAATGTTTGATATTGTTGCCTTTTTGGTGATAATTCGGGCGTGGAGACGAGTAGAAAATTAAAAGGAATTTTTCACTTGCTTGTTAAGCTCAGCAGTACTAATATTGACTATAATACTGTAAACACGAAAGAGAGTTTACAGTTTGTTTATTACGCTTTAAACCAAAGTGACAGACTTGCAGAATTAGAGTTATTTTCTTCTAAAGTTATGTAAAATAAGGCTGCATACATACCTGCCGATACTAATGAAGCACATATGCATGATGCTCGCAGAACACGCGAGTACGTCGCACGTGACGTACACATTGCACCACACCACACCCAGCGGCCAATACCCTGAGAGCAAATAGATTTGAAACGACTGTAGCGAGCATGGAAATGAGGAGATAGGGGTGAAAAGTGAAGTAGAAATGTTTTAATCCGATTCAGAGCTTTGCTGATACAGATAGGCAAAGGTTTGAATCTACAATTATAACCATCAACCTATAATTGCGTCGGGCGGTAAAAAAATATCATCTTCACTTTCCCTCGATTTGCATTTGATTACCGCACGCAAGAAGTAACGTGTGTTGTGTATGGCATACTGTACTTGTCTTAAAACGCAAATATTTGTGTCTGTAAACGTATAATGTTATGTCTAGCGTGTTGCACTTACTGAACGATATGCGGTAACATATGTAATATGTTAATTAAAATTCTGCAGTCAAAAAAATATGGTACCTGCTTATATAGAGTGTTTAGTAGAAGGGCCGACAACATTTTTTGAAGGATAGGGTGTGTCATTTGCTAGCACAAAATTGTTTTATTATTTATTTCTATTATGAAATTAATCATTTATAATTTTCGTACTTTAACATCATTTAAAGACTGGAAACACGTAGTTAAGTCATTTTCTAGAACCAATTGTAATTTCATTAAATGTGCAGTGCAAATAATAATACCAAAAGTGATTACAACCACAAACAAAACATATAATTGACGACATGAAGAAAACATTATCTCAATTACCGTGCCACAAAACTTATAGCAACTAAAAACATTGTGTCGGTCTTCATATCCGTTACATCACTGTCTCAGGTCCAGTTGAAAACCAGCGTCAGGCACTTATAGATGTCGAGCATTATTGCTGAACAGGGCCTTTTTGGCGGAGCCGTGAGGCACACACCTGTACTAATTTCTTACATCGCACTGTACACTTTTATTTGATTTTAATTTTTAATTGTTTATCAGCTGTATAATTATACTGAGTGCTTTTTAGTCTGTGCTAAATAAATGTATTTTCTTTCTTTCTTTTTTACCAAAAACCCTGTATATTTGTTTATTTTACCTAAGATTCCCTTTGTTAGGTTAAGTTAGGTAAGTAACTTTATTTTCATACCGAAAAATATTTACAGCCCAACATACAAAATTAGATTCCGTGACGGCAGTCATATTTTCTTGACTACTCGATGATTTCCTACGAATTTCCATACAACTATGAGCAGAAGATTGCTTCCTGCTGACAAATATGCCAAATTCAAGGGAACAGGCACTGGGAATAAGATTTAATGTCCCCTGTTACGTGACACACGGTGCGTGCGAGTGGGAAACGTAGGTGAAAATCTCAGTGCTGAAGTGAGCTGTCACTGACTCAAGGAGATACGGATTGACACTTTTGACAGCTCATTTCACATAAGTTTTCAGATGAGATTACACAGAATAGACGGGCTGGTGAAGTCTTTTTTGGAATGAAATTGGTCATGTAAGGAATAAAATCTCGTGTGTTCTGAAATTCATTATTGAATAATCAATCAGTGTTTGACCAGCGAGTCGCGGCACAAGGAAATCTAAAGCAAATCTACAGGTGGCAACATAAAAATTTTGTCATAAATGTTCTTATAATTTCACATGCCTTACATATCAACAAACTAAGTAACATAAAAATACAAAAGTATCAAATTGTTTTTATTCAGTCTATATTTTATGTTATCAAAAGAAGTTTTTTAAAATTTGCTGTCATTTCGTTATGCCACGACACGCTGGCCAAACTGTAGTTTTAATGCTCGCCGTTCAACAGCCCCGTATGCCACACTAGTCTATATTAGATAACCATAGTCGAAAGCGTTCTCTCAATTGGTTGAACTTCCTTTCATAAAAGGCTTGCGTAGTTGGAAATAGGTACAATTTGTAAGGCTCTGGTACACGTAGTATGAAAGATGTGGATCTCGGTAAATGGATAGTCTGTGAGCAGTAATAGACGTACAATATGTTACCGTTTTCATGCAATTTTCTGGTGCCCCTTGTGAGTCGTTTTAAAGGAATTGTTGAGAATTTTTTGTAGGTATGGTTGGAGTTGAATGATGATTGTGAATAAAATATATTTAAAAATAATACGGGGTTTGAGATATTATTAGAGAGGTTGCGTTTCACTCTATATTCCTTTTTTTTAATATTCTTTTCTTTTGGAATAATTTTCTTTAAAAGTGTGCTGTCAGAGTAAGTAACAGAAGGTCAATTCTACTAATTAACGTGCAAAGTGAAAAACATGAGACCGGAATGCGATGACATTGTGGATAGACCAAAAAATGGTATTCTACTAATCTTAAAATTCGGTTTGTGAACATTCCGGTCGCAATATCATCGCAGGCTAGTCTCATGGCGTTCAACCTTGTTTTCGATTACAAAAATAAACATATTATCATGTTGGTTCATTTTATGCAGACGATATTGTGATAATTAGTGATACTTACAATTTTTGCAACTTTATTTTATTATCTTTTTAATGTCTTGATTAGTTCGCTTGGATATGTGCATACTTATAGTATTTTCATTTTCCGTTTATTATTTTAATACTTTAAAAATACAAAACCAATAAAATAAATAACCGGATAGAAAGCTAAGTTAGGCTGGCATAATCGCTTAGCGATTAAAGCCTTTTCTAAATAAAGATAAAAAAAAAAGCTAAGTTGGTGAGGTTGGAACGTATTGGTATCGCGACGCGCAAGCGCGATGCGTATGATTTAACATGTCAAGAGACGTCAATAAATTTAATGTCAAACTATAATTTAAAATCATTTACATTTAATAAATTGTTGATTTATGGCTGAAATTACTGTAAGTAATGATTTATAAGGAAGGAAGAAATTCCTCGAATAATTATGGTGTCTACCTAGCCATGAGATTTTTTTTCAGTACCTATCTATATTATCCAGGAGGAATATCACTGTATTTCGGAACATAATCCGAGCATAGCATCCAGGATAAATACCAATTGTTATAATCGTTCAGGATAAATACCAACTGTTGTTCGTTGAGTGAAGAGTTGCAGGGAAAGTCATACAGATACAGAAGTTTCGCTATGCTATGCTGTAAAACCTGCGTACCGCCCCTACAACAAGGGTTTGTTGTTAGCATCAATGGCAGATTCTTTGATACCTTTAAGGTAGATGCAGCTTTACAGCGGATTTTATTATAATTTGCAAAGGAAGGTGCCTACCTATACCAACTATTTGGCACAAACAGAAGGTTGTATTGTAAAAATAATTTCTAGTAGGTACTAGTAAGGTTCTGCTTATTACTGTAACAATATAAATAAAACTATATTTTTCATTCGCCTTTTTCATTTCTTTATTATGAATTTGTGCTCGTTCTCGCAAGACAAAACGATCGGTCTGCTCGGTAAATAGATTACTTCTGCAGCTTGCTTACTCTATGTCTCTGTTTCCCTTGACAAAGACTCGTTAATGTAGCTTGAATTTGCATGTATATTTTGTCCGTTGGCACATCTATTTTGTTAAAAGTAATTTGAAAACCCTATTGTATCAAAATAATACAAAAATAAATTACTACAAAACATGACAAAACATACAAAAAAAATTTACAATAGTCAGGGATCGAACTTATAATCAAAGTCACGCAAGGCGGACTTCGAACAACCCCGGCTATACGGTTGGTGTACAGATGAATAAAATAGCCTTTCATAAACCTATACGTCAAAAAATAAAAGCTAACTGCGAAAAGACACATGACACTTCCTATTGTAGTAAGAGAGCCCATGACCAAATTATTTTCCTAATCGTTTTACGACCAAAACCGTTAAGATCGATAGATTTGAATCCTAAAATCCTAAATTCAGGAATTTTCCGCGTATCGTCTGACTCTGACCTGACCTCATTTTCAAATATTTATGGCGAAAAAAATTACCGAACTGTTTCATAGATTTTCCGAATGTAGTTGAACGATACAATTTTCAGGTGGTGCCCAGACATAGAAAAAAATTGTGTTAGACAAGTTTAGTGTAGCACCTTACTAATTAGAAAAATTTTCTATAGTCAAAAATTATAAAAAAAAAACGTATTTACGTACGATTGTAAAGACCTTACCCGAAACGATTGAACTGAAATTGAAGGACTTTTATAATAAATTACACAAAAGGAAACTGGAATATCGTTTGGAAAAGACTGTTTATTGAAAAAATTGCATCGATTTTAATCATTGTCGGGCTCATCATCGTTGTCGTGAGGAATAGGTGCGTAACAAGTACCGCGCGTTTGCGGAATACTCCACTACGTTCTTTTTATTTATGGAATTATAGGTGACATTTAAAATGCCTGAAAACAGGTTTTTGGTAACCTCAGCAGCAATCCAAAAGATTTAAATAACATGTAAACCAAGTTGCTATGAGACAAGTTGGTTATATATTTGGACATTTTTTTTAATGCGCTCACGCTTTAAGGCGCAAAATGTCTGAACACAAACTTTTTCGTAATAAAGTGACGAAACCTAAATTTTTTTATATCAGACATATCGTGATAAAACCTTCTGACTAATACAGACTGCCCACCGAGTCGAGTTCAGAATCATCTAAACTAATGATTTTATACAGTTTTGGCCGTAAAACGATGTAACATTGTTTTGGTCGTGGGCTCTCGTACTACTATGTCAAACACCTATTGACGCCTGCCAGGCAATATGTAATGAAGAAGCAAACATTTGCTAAGAAGATTCCAAAAGGCTGTTTGCGTACCTACTTACTATTTTCTAACATAGCTCCTTGTAGATACAGCGTAATGATTTTCATTTCAGAGCTTATACGTATACGTAAATTGCAATTTTGTCTTGTCTTATTACCATCCCGCAGTATACTATCGAAGAACCGGATCATAATACAATATTTCTCTTCCCCCCCATAACAAAAAACGTGATAATGTAGGTATAGCATAAACTCAGCAGTGGGCGGAACAAGGCTGCTAGTAATGATGATGATGATGATTTATTAACCTATTTGATGACCCGACCTTTATAGAATATTTTTCCAAAATTCGTACATAATCTATTAAGTAATATTATTTTATTCAGAAGCTTGGGTATACAGTAAGAGAAAGAGGTACATGAATTAATGAAATTTATAAAAATCCATACGTGATACATGTCTGTTGTCTGGTCTCACGTGTGGATTTTTATAAGTGTGTGTCCTAAATACGTGACGTTATTGGTATAGTTTGGAACCACCATAGTGAAAGAGCAAGCGTGCCGTGATAGTAGCAGGCTAAGTGCATACCGACTATTACGTCAGCCCTATAGAAGTGGAGTCATCATCATTTTGGCTGAAAGACGTCCACCGCTGAACATAGGCCTCCAAGCGTCGCCGGGCTCTGTGCCTTACAGAAAGCGTAGTGACTATAGAAAAATAAAGTTACTAGGTACCAAACTGAACATTTTTTATTAAATAGTCAACTATTTATTGATACAAACATATACAATATTACACATAACAACACAAGTAATACTATGTATTAGGGCGCTTGTAAACGTTTTTTTCATCGGACATGGACCGTGCTTTTCGCTCATACTCATACTAAGTACAACACATCTGGCAATCCGTAAAACCATCCTGCTCATTCTTCCCGCCCCGTGTGTCTTCCGTGTGATTTCTCCAAAGAGTAATGTAATAGTGTGGCACCCCCGTGCCTAGGAAAGCACGTACACCCATTGGTACCTACTAATCTCTTCCCGGTTACGTCGTATTGCCGTCCCATCGGACTATGAGAGTGAGGCAAGAGGAAGTGCTGTGTATGCGCAAACATTTGCCTTATTTTCTATAGTAACTCTTGTACACTTGACTGTCTCCGTTGAAATAGGCCGCCGTGGCCGCAAATAGGTCGGGACTACGTACGTATCTCATCTAAATGTATGGAATCTAGAAAGAAGACATAAAATATTAAGTACAATAATAGTGAATCGACAAACAAATTCTTTATTCACTACGCATATTTTTTTTAATAACGGGGTAAGTTCCAGCCTATTCTCGGATCTTTCTGTCACAGGGAAGTGCACATGTGTTTTGAACACACGTGGGTGGTTCAGGGCCAGCGTGACTTCCTACAAAGCTGTGAATCTGAAGGAATATAGTTTTGACCCGCTACGAAAGTCTTGCAGGAACTACTAGCTACTACGCAGGGGTTATCAAAATCGAGAAAAAGTAGATACGGTGATGACGAAGACGCTTACAATAAAATAGCTGCCTTCTAGCATATTAATCAATAATATTTTGATATATTATAATGTGAACTTAGTAGACCAACCTTGGCTGGAACACCCAGTCAATTTCTTCGCTTATCATGTGGGATATGCGGCTTCAGTTCGTAAGACTTGGTTAGTCTGTATGCTTTTACAAAAACACGGTCATATCGTATTGATGTTTTTGATGTGAGACCCCACGGCCGGCGATGCTGAGAACAGCTGCTGCTGTGTTCTCTACGTTGTTCTGCGGCCAATTCATCGTCTGCACTTTTTGCGAGGAATGAAAATTACTCCTACAGGCCGAACCCACTGGTTTTGTATTATTTCACCACACAAACACAAAATTATTTACAACACTGTTACTGAATAAGTTTTTTCTTCATGAATCTTGGATTTCAAGATGATTTCATGGATAAAATCGATATAAAATGAGAAATATGAAACTGCAGAAGCTAAAATTTTCTGTCACAGTTCAGTCAACAAATAATCTTATGCTTACGTCAGTTTTGACGTTCTTATATTGACTCATACCAATTTTATTTTGTTTGTCAAGTCAAAACTTTAGCAGAATACCGTTTTAGTACATTTCTTATTTTCATTCTAGTCGCAATCTCATATCACAAAACTTCACGTTTGACTAAGTTTTTTGGTTTAGCAGAATACCTTTTGCGACATTTTGGAACTTTTGCGGCACTGCGACTTGAATTTGAACGTTTTTTTTGTACGAGAATTGGCCTTCTGAACAATGTGATTTATTTTTGTTTTCCATCGCATTTTTTTTGTAAGATACACCGCCAGTTACAGAAACGAGCTTTAACTTTTAAAGCTGTTATAATATAATTAAATGCTAGTCTTCCATTAACTTGTTGCAGAAAGCAACATTAGGCTCGATTTTAATCTTTGAACAAATTAATGAAATCATTATAAATGATAAATGATAAATGATAAATGATTTTATTTCTGTAAGTAGGTCTGTACAAACACTTTTACACGTCAATCATATTTTTTTAACTAGATGAGGCCGGCGTTTCCTATCTGACTACTCTGAGAAGAAAGGCCGAAACAAACTCAGAGGTCACAGTCTCTTTTAAAGTCCAGACATAATCTTGGTCAGATCATGTGAAGACCATGTAGATCAGATTGGTGTCTGAAATGGTCTTTTGAGGAAAGAACCACACAGATTGAGTGGACCTGTCCAGTCAGTGCACGCATTTGTCAGTAATCGTGCAGCTCAACTCAGAGTTTAAGGAGCTCAACGATTCGACGAACAATACCAAAGAAAGGACATTTGGATAGGCCGCATAAATTACTCAAGCTGCCAGACCATGATAAAAACTAACAGAGAGAAAACAAAAAAAACAAAAAAAGTATAAATGAAAGGAATGACCCACATAATCTTCACATTCACAATAAGTAATTAAAAGAATATATTGCTTTAAAAAGTAAATATTCATGTCATTGTATAGTATATAAAAAACATTAATGTCAATAAAAAACCCAGAAATAATCTTGGTCAGATCATTTGAGGACCATGTAGATTTGTATCAGAAATGGTCTTTTGAGGAAAGAACCATACAGATTTGAGTGGACCTGTCCAGTCAATGCACGCATTTGTCAGTAATCGTGTAGCTCAACTCAAGAGCTTAAGGAGCTCAACGACTCGACGAACAATACCAAAGAAAGGACAATTGGGTAGGCCGCAAAAGTACTCAAACTGCCAGATTATCATTAAAAGTAACTGAGAAGAGAAAATAAAAATATGACCCACATAGTCCTCACATTCACAATTATTAAAAAAATATATAAAATATAAAAATATTATACTACACAAAGTAAATATTCATATCATTGAGCAGATGATTATTCTGACTGTAAACACAAAAATAAATCAAATAAATCGGAGCAGCTCAATCCCAAGCCTCTTTGTCCTCCACGTAATCTTTAACGGTATAAAACGCTTTCTGGCACAACTTACGTTTAATGAATAATTTGAATTTATTAAGGCTCAGTTCTTGGACGTGGCTTGGAAGTTTATTATAAAAGCGTATACATTGACATCTGAACGACCCACCTATTTTCTTGAGCCTTGTTGAAGGTACTACAAATTTGTGTTTGTTCCTAGTATTTATGTTATGGATATCACTGTATTTTTTAAACAATTTTATGTTTTTATGGGCATATAAAAGATTTTCAAAAATATACTGAGAAGGCACAGTCATAACATTAATCTCCTTAAATTTCTCTCTGAGAGAGTGTCTCGGACTTAATTTATAAATTGATCGAACAGCTCTTTTCTGCAAAACAAAGATAGTCTGAATGTCTGCCGCATTTCCCCATAACAGAATTCCGTACGACATTACACTATGAAAATAGCTAAAGTACACTAAACGAGCTGTCTCTATGTCAGTTAAATTACGAATTTTTCTAACAGCATATGCTGCGGAGCTTAGCTTTTTTGACAATTTATCTATATGTGGGCCCCACTGTAGTTTAGCATCCAAAGTTAAGCCTAAAAATACTGTGCTAACTTCAGGATTCAATTCTTCGCCCCTTATCAACACCTTAGTTTTCACCTGCTTAACGTGTGGTAGAGTAAACTTAATGCATTTGGTTTTTTTTTCATTAAGAAGTAAATTGTTAACATTGAACCAGTGAACTACTTTTGAGATCGCGCTATTTACGTCGTCAGTAACCAGCTGCTGACGTTTAAGTTTAAACAAAAGTGAGGTATCATCAGCAAACAACACTATATCATGGTTATCCTTTATGAGGTAAGGCAAGTCATTAATATAAACAAGAAACAAGAAGGGACCAAGAATTGAGCCCTGTGGGACTCCCATTGTTACTAAAGATCCGGGAGATCTTTTTCCATTAACGTCAACGCACTGAATTCTATTACTCAAGTATGAAGTAAGAAGATCCAGAGCGCTGTTCCGGATCCCGTAGTGGCGGAGTTTCCTGATTAACGTTTCATGAAGAACGCAATCAAATGCCTTGGACAAATCACAAAAAATGCCCAAGGCATCGCATTTATCTTCCCATGCATTATAAATATGTCCTAAAAGTTCAACACCGGCATCAGTAGTTGAACGACCCCTTGTAAAACCGAACTGTTTGGTATGTAATAATTTATGTTTATTAAAAAATCTTTGCAATTGCTCTAAAATTAATTTCTCAAATATTTTACTGAAAGTAGGTAGTACTGAAATAGGTCTATAATTTGTGGGGTCTGATGTACTACCTGATTTAAACAAAGGTATTATTTTACTATTTTTCATAAGGTCAGGAAACTCCCCACAGTCGATACAATTATTAAATATAAGAGCTAAACTAGGTGCTACAATGTCAATAATAGACTTAGCAACTTCTACAGAATTACCCCACAGATCTGCAGTCTTTTTTACATTTAAAGTGTGAAAGGTTTTAATTATGTCTCTACAGGTAATATGTTCAAAACTAAATTCCGAATCGCAAACATTAACATTTTCCTTTAGCAAAGACTCAGCAACAGAAGGTGATGAGTTTAGGGATTTAGTAGTTGAAATGGGAATATCTGAAAAGAAATTTTCAAAGGCCGCGGCGACTTGAGAGTCTGATTTTATGACATTGTCATTGATAGACAGGCTGTAGTCAATATTGTTTCAGTCAGACAGGCTGTAGTCATTAGCGTTATTGATCCATTACGTAATGTTTGTTTTTGTGTAACTGGATTTTAATTTAATTTTAAGGAAGTGCCTCAGCTGTTTGCACCGTGTCCCGAATTGGCTGCCAGCGCCGGTTGCTGAATTGGCTGCCGGCGCTGACTTTGGAGAAAAAAAAGCGGAAAATGGGATTGGCAACTTGGCATATGGAATAGATAGGCGTGGTAGACATTATTTTTGTCCATTAATATATTTCCATTTTCAATCATTTCCATATTCCAGTAATTAACTACTACCCGGAAGTGAACTAATTAGATTAGGTTATATATTTTTACTCGCAAAATAAGGTTAGGTTAGGTTAGGTTAGAACAGTGACCCCCTACGAGTGACCAAAAACGACTAGAATATATAGAAAAAAAAAAATACTTTAGTATGTACTGCCGGTTCCCAACGGCTTTATTTTCGGGTGCCGGCGCCGACAGCGGAGGCCCTCCCTAATTTTAAAGATTAGGCAAACATATCGTATGGTAAAGGTAATCTAAAACAAAAGGAGATCCGCCAAATCTCGTACAAAAAAACCCCAGGCCCGACTCAAAAGAAATGTATCTCAGATTTCAGAGTAATAATAGTAGAAATATTGTAAAGTATCGCTATTCCCAAATTCGGTGGCTAACGTAGTTTTTTTGTCTGGTGCAGTTTCTTGTTTGTCTTATGTAATTTTGACGTTCGAAAAGTGCTGATTCTCAGCCTAATTTGAATAAATGACTTTTGACTTTTGAATTTTTTAGTTAAGTCCAAAATGATGCAGTTTTTCCTTTGAAAAGTGTCATTTTTACATCTAGCGATTATGAAAGTTCAACGGGCAATAAAACTATGTTAGCCATCGAATTTGGCAATAGCGATACTTTACAATATTTCTACTAGGTATTATTACTCTGAAATCTGAGATACATTTCTTTTGTGTCTGATCTCCTTTAAATTACAAAACTAGTTACGCAAACTTAGTTATTCAATGATAGTTTCACGTATTATTAAACATCTATTTACGTGTGAGACTATCAATTAATAACTAAGTTTGTGCAACTAGTTTCGTAATGTAATATCGACTTAAAAATAAAAGCACGTAATTTCAAATTTAGACTTACCTAAAAATCCAGGAATCGCCCCCATAGGCATCACAAACAAGCTGACCAATAAATCAGCGATGGCCAGCGACAGAAGAAAATAATTCGTAACATTCTGAAGTCTCTTATCTAAACACACTGCTAAACACACCAATATATTACCCACACCACCAGCTATTATAAATACTATCACAAATAGAAAACTCCAATCGTAACCAACTTTATCCACAACTTTTTCCGTCACATTCCTAAAGTCATAACTACATTGAAAAGTTTCCACTACACCTAACATCGAAGTTTCATTCAAAGCGTCAATGTACAACGTCCGGTTTCGAGTTTCCGTGTAACAGAACAGGGTGTCCAAATCGCAGAATAGACTTGGTAATCTGAGCCAAAGATTCTTGAGAGCACTCTCGAAGATTATGGTGACCATGTTCAGCTTGAGGTAAGGACTGCACATAGTGTTGTTGCTACCAACATTTGTAGTATTACACGACGTGCATGTGTATGAGGTTTCATTTTGAATATCTATGTTCAATTCGCAGGTATAGTTGATAGTGTTATCATCAATGGTACAGTCGAGACCAGAGAAAGACTCGCCGCAACCACGCCCGTGGATTAAATGGCATTGGAATTCTTGAAACGCTGTGTCCAGGAATGTGAGATTATTCATGTCAAAGACCATGCTAGGTCACATGTTTTACTCCGTCTTTGCTGGTCATCTTTACGGAATCTGGAACAAAAGAATAAGATATATTAATAATTAATTTTCGTAATTAATACTTTGATTGACTTGGTAGAATGTTCATTGTTTATGCCCAAAGTCACTAATTCTTACTAGGTCTAGTGGTTAGAGAACCTGTCTCAGACCCAGAGGTCCCGGGTTCGATTCCCAGTACGGAAAAAAAAATTGCGGGCTTGTTCTAAGTCCGCCTGGCTAGCTACCATCATCTATCTATATACATTATAATAAAATCGTAGCGAAGTCAAAACAGTACATTGAATATTTTTGAAAAAAAGTAATTGCTACGAGGTCTGGGATCGATTCTAATGCCGAAAATATAGTTTTTAGAATTTTTGTCTGTTTGTCTGTTTGTCTGTATGTATGTTCCAGCATCACGCAAATACTACTGGACAGATTCTGACTCCGTATCAAAGTTGCGACAAACAAAGGCGCGACAAATGCTAGGGCGACTGTACGAAAGGTCGACCATCAGCGGTGCGACAGAACATCAGCTCGACAAACGTTAGCGCGACAGATTGATTTCACGACAAACGATGGCACGACGAAACTTTTGATCGACGAACGTTATTGCGACTGATTGATTTCACGACCATCGATGGGACGACGAAACTTTTGATCGACGAACGATAGTGCGACACAATTTTCGCTCGACAAACTAAAGCACGACAAACATTTCTATAATATTTTGTTGCTAATAGCAGATGGGAGATTAAAAATGGGAAGTACTAAGTACTTTCATTTTTAATGTTTTTATTGGCAATATTCTTTATTGTCAATGTTAAATGACTGCAGTGCGCGAGTGCAGTTACGAGCAAGGTAGGCGAAAACCATGTATAAAGAACCTAAGACTTTACATTTTTTTTCTTATCTGCTATTAGCAACAAAATAATATAGAAATGTTTGTCGTGCTTTAGTTTGTCGAGCGAAAATTGTGTCGCGCTATCGTTCGTCGATCAAAAGTTTCGTCGTCCCATCGATGGTCGTGGAAACAATCAGTCGCAATAACGTTCGTCGATCAAAAGTTTCGTCGTGCCATCGTTTGTCGTGAAAACAATCTGTCGCGCTAACGTTCGTCGAGCTGATGTTCTGTCGCACCGCTGATGGTCGACCTTTCGTACTGTCGCCCTAGCATTTGTCGCGCCTTTGTTTGTCGCAACTTTGATACGGAGTCACAGATTCTGTTGAAATTTTGCATAGATATTCCCTATAAGTCTGGTCAAATGGTAGGGTATAAACTATCACGCTATTTGCTTAGGGGGATGAGCAATATTACATTATGTTCGTATTTTTTTCCGCAAATTGTAAAAAAATGCGCCAAAAGGTTTGCATATTGTAGATAGTTTAGTTACCGATTTAACTTTTTAAATGATTATCATCACGCTATACCTTTATGGAACTAAGCAGTCAATCATGAAATATATAGGAACGGCTATTTTAACTAACTTTCAAGTAAGCAAATAGCTAAGCGGTTAGACAGACGGTTGCTTTGCAATCCCGAGTTTGTTAGTTCGAATCCCATCTATTGTTTTTTTTTTTTTGTAATTCTGTTTTTTACATTTTGAAATACGATTTTAATTTTTTATGTGTTTTTTTTATTTTTTTTATGTTTGTAATAGTTCGTAGAATGCATTAAATTCACTAAAAAAGGAAAACTTCGTAATCTATGGGAAACTGCTACGTCACAAGCACTTTACAGTCACAAAACCGCACAAAACATTCAAGGTTGTCTTCTGAGTGCCAAAAACTATAAGAATAAAATGACTTTTTACGGATTATAGAATAAACCGAATGTAAAAAAACATTTAAGCGCTTTTTACTTTTAAAAGCATATTGTAAAGTAGTTCAATATGACAAAATATGCATCTTTCTTTTGGTATCAAGGATAACATTAAGCCGAAAAATATTGAAAAAAGCCGAAAAACGTTCGCCTTTTACAGTTTGCTTAAACCATTTCACGAAGTCCTGTTAGTTATTGCAATTTAAACCTTATGATTAACGTCATAACGGCGACAAGACAGGACTTTTGCGAAATAAATTAACTATACCTGGTGTTGTATATGTATAGTACATAGGTATTAATTCCTTGCTTGGTCTGCTGTGACAGCGTAGCTTAAGATTCTTTATTGAGACGGCCCATGTGAAAAGAGTAGGTACCTACCTGGAAAGACTTCAAGGAGGCCTTGACCAGCACAAAAAAAAACTAGCTTAATTTTTGACTTTACACACAGATTTTGACAGCAGATTTGTGCTAGCGATTTTAAAATCTGTGTGTAATCGGGGATATGTTCTGGAATCACTGCCACACTGCTTTCTGGTGAGAAAACAGCGCGCGCCATTCATGTTTAAGATTCCCATCAATTTAAAGAACAACGAAACGCTGTTTGTGAGGTGTCACGCAACAGTAACAAGGGATGCGTGCTTAGGGTTAGCGCTTCATCGTATGGGATGAAAGCATTATGGCAAATAAGACAGCAGTGGAAGCTATAAACAGAACCCTGCAGGAAATCCGCAGGAACCAAGCCATTATGGGTGGTGCCACAGTTCTGTCTGACGAGGTGAATGCTTTGTTGAAAAGGTCAACTCTATGGTCAAGAGTTCTAAGACTGCGCTTGACCATCAACATGCGAGCTCGGCTTGGCGGGAATCCACATGCTCAAGAATTCTCCTATGTTCATCTAAAAGTTGGTGAAGGCACTATAACAGAGGAGTGTGGTCAGGTGGCCCTACCAGAGACTCTTGGTAGAGTAAAGTAGTTCCCACTTTAGAAGATCCGATTTGTCTGGTGTACGAAGACATCAGTCGAATTCCGTACCAAGAGAATTCTTGGGCGTGTTCCATTTTAACGTCAAAAATGATCAAGCAGCAGCGATCAACCACGGTATTCTCTCGCAAATTGTAGGGAGCAAAGCGAATAAACCTCCATTTATGCTGATGTGGAGGAAGACGATGCCACACATTACCCCGTAGAATTTCTGAATTCGCTCATGGCAACTGGACTTCCGGCGCAGAAAATCCAGCTGCAGGTCGGTGTCCCGATTACGCTCCTTCGGAACTTAACTCCGCCAAAAGGCCATGGTGCGGAGCGAGAGGGCAAGGCAAGCCGTCACCTCCTTCTGCGAAGCAGTAATGCTCGCGAAGGAGGAGGCGGGGCGCGCGAGGGACAGACAAAAGTCGCGCCCTTACGCCCCAAGCCGCCGCCGTAGGAGACGCCCCGGGCGTCGGGAATTGGTAGCCGATTTCCGGCCACCGTAGGCGCGGGCCTGCGGACGGAGAGCAATGGGTAGCTCGCCGTCCGATAAGAATCAGGCCCGGGTCGACGGCGCGTCGTGTTCTACGTGCGCCTCAAAGAGATGTCAGCAAAACTGAAAGGGTCCGCTAGGGCCGGTGCCTGCTGGGGTTGCTAAGGGGAAACCGTGGCCCCTGGCACAGGCAAGGGAAGTAACACGGGTGGGTTTTAGTCAGTAAGAGTCAGACACGCCCTTTTGCTCCGCCCAGCGCGGGAAAAGTCATTTGATTATTCCCCACGCAAAAGAAAAAAAAAAAATGCTGAAGGCCGCGGGTGTCGACCTCAGGACGAGCTGCTTCTCGCACGGACACTGTACGTCGCTAGCTCCCGAGTCACCAGTCCTGACTCTCTATGTATTTTAACTGCTGAGAACAATATCACAAACGTAGTATACACGAAAGTTTTATAAACTGTAGTATATTGTGGTGTCTTATGACTTCCACGCGTACGAAGTCGCGGGCAGAAGCTAGTCTTATCTAAGTCTGTCGCCATAACAGCAATAATAATAGCATTGTTGTGTTTCGGCAGTTAGAGGTAAGATAGCCCGTTCCTCTGTGGTTGAGGATTCCGGGTGGAACTCGCTTCCACCTTCGACCCGATCATCACTTACCATCAAGTGAGATGCAGGCCAAGAGCTTCCCCATTGCGGACAAAAAAAGGTATTATTTTAAAATCTTTGGCGTTTTTTAAGCTAACATTTCACAAACACAAGGTTATACTTTTGCTCTTTGCAAATATAGGTCTTTGCGAGAATCAAACTCGTTGATAACTTTTTTTGGCTAAAATCATTTTCGGAAGTTGGGATTTAACTATTTTCATTGTTCTTTACCCCCTAAAGATAATCACCCCTCGCTCAAAAAGAAAGGAAGGCAAAATAACGAAGGTCATAATAATATTATAAATCATTTTATGAAATCTTTGTTCCGAGCATTTTTAATTTTCTTTCCTATTTTTGTTTAAAAATACAAAACATCTTTGCAACTCAGTTTAAAATAAATAATAATGACAAATAGACGCTGATATAAATGGGTATTTAATTAACATAAGATTAATGATTCCGAGCAAGTTGTTACAGGCAGTATGAGAGCATTAATTAAACTGTTTAAATGATCATAAATTCAAGGTTCATTTTGCTCTTACTAACTATTATTCAACGCGTAATTTCCGAGTTGCTGACAAGTTAATAGACCGCTGGTTATAGTGTAGACGGTGACAAATAGGTAGTGCCATCACCCTTTGATATTGGCACGTGCAAAAATAATGGCAAATGACAGAAGTATTACATAATTATTAGAGATGTGACGACTTTGGCCGACTAACCGACTAGCTGATTCTAACGAGGCCGACTAGTCAGCCAAGCCAATCACGATCAAGAAAAAATACTTATTCATAGTAAGTAATTTTAAAGACGTATTGAAATGAAATGAAATGAAATGAAATGAAATGAAATGATTATTTATTTGTCCGAAACATGAGTATGCACACACAAAGCATGCAAGATGTTATGTGCACAGAAAGGATCACAGTCATGTTTTACCTTAACGGCGTACAAATATTATTATATCTAAAATTAATTAATTATAACTATTGACAGGTACATGAAAAAAATAAAAAATAATAATATTATACAATAATTTGAAATTAATTTGTCAATGAGTTCAATAAATTAAATTTACATTTAATGAAGAACAAAATATTATTTACATTAATTCAAATGTCAAAATCAAATAAAAATACTCACAATAGTTAACAAAACCAAACTTCGCCCCTACATTAGAATTATTATGTTTTCTCCATTAGAAACTCAGCAATACTATAGAAACATTTGGCTGCTAAATACTCTTTTAGTTTTTTCTTAAACAAGTTAGTTATAGTTATATCTCTGAGTGCTTGTGGTAGATGATTAAATATACGTGGTGCCATACAGAAAACGCTTTTACGCATTAGTGCTGTATTGGATGGTCTCACACACAATCTATGCTTATATTTATCGCGCCGGTTGCGGTTATTCATATCGGATAGTTTTTTAAACAAATGCGAGTTCGATTTTACGAACATCGCAATTTCAAAGATATAGAGTGATGGGAGGGTTAAAATTTTATATTTTAAAAATAATGGCTTGCATGAGTCGGTTGTTTTTAGACCGAACATGGCTCTAATGCATCTCTTCTGTAACCTGAATATTAACTCTTTGAGGGTTGAGTTCCCCCAGAAAATAACACCATATTCCACTCAGTGCACTGATTTCAACAACACTTGGCACTTCCACTAACCGCACTGAATCAAAATTTTGATAAGTGTGGTTGGGTGGAACAATTACTAAAGAAAAGTTTGCTTTTCATTGCAAAATGTGTAAAACTGATTCTGAAATAAAAATATTAATTAACAATCCAGCTTTTATGTCATATAATTCCTCCTAATACATTTTATTGAAAAATACGTACAGTCAGTACCCTGCATTACCTGACCCCCTCTTACAAAGAAGAAGAGCGGAAGAGGGGTCAGGTAATTCAGGTCACTGACTGTACAGTGGCCGAATAGTCGGCTTTACCGACTGGTCGCCGACTAGTCGGAACATTTCTAATAATCATGGTAGAGACGAACTTTTAGAATTTTCATAAAGGTTTAATGATAAAATTAATGTTGAATTATGTTACGTATTTTTCACAAAACGTTTAAAAAAGATGCTGTAACCACACGTAAACCTAATCGAAAGTAATTTAATAGAAGTTGACTCATTCATAAACGAAAATGAAATTCAAAACATAGTTTCTAACAAAAATGAACAATTTATTTCAACACTTTTCATGAAATATGTTTCGACTTTTTTACCCATCAATATGGGTAAAATTTCTAACCTCGCAATCCTTATGTAATGTCAAAGACTATTTATTTCGATATTTACTTTGGCGGTTGCTAGGCAACGTGTCGAAGTTGGAAATATTTAGATAAAGATAGTATATTTTAGTTGGTATTTTATTAATTATAATTAAACTGCTTTGAATAGAAGAGCCATTTTCAATAGGGTTCCTTCTATGGTTGAACAAATCCATTAAAAAAAAATTACTCAATTAATTGATTTTATCGCAAGCTACAATGTTTTCAGGTTTCATAAATTAACGGACAGGATTTTTTTGATGTTTTTTTCATTACTGCTGCATTAAATCAATTATTGAAAAGTACAGTATTAATCTCCATTTAATCATCTATACAATGGTATACAAATTAAGTAGGTTCTGTGTACTAGCAGGAGTGTAGCAATAAAACAGTTGCAGACATGGGGCAAAAAATTTTTTTCGATCGTAAAGCACTCTCTAATGCTTCGCATTATGAGTCGTGCATTATAATAACTCCTTATGACAGGTCCATCATGTTCCCCAACTACTCAATTCCTCACTTTAGTACCTATAGACATGAACTATTTATATATAATGGCACGTACTAATACATCACTGCTTCAAAGCAGACTAGAGTGCACTCGACTCCGCATATTAACGGAGAGATGCGGGAGATCAAGATGGGTTGTGTAAAGGTAGGTAGGTAGTCCTACGGTTGGTAATGAAGTGCGGTGAGATGCGCTTTTGTTTTAATGGAAGTCAACGAAGGTAGTATTATTTAGGATAATTATATAAATATGATGTACCTACAATCTAATGGAAGAGTATGGGTCTTAAATTGGTTAATTTTTATTTGCACCTTTTGAAGTGAAGACGTCTTTTCACATAAGTCAAAAACATGTAAGATTTCAATCGCTACAAGACTTTAAATGTTAGAGTAACTGTTGAGCACGCAAAAGATAGGTCATATTTATATCAATTTTGAGGCAGGATATAATTTTCTGCACTACGAATTTTTTTATTAA
Source organism: Conistra vaccinii (assembly GCA_948150665.1). Taxonomy (NCBI): domain Eukaryota; kingdom Metazoa; phylum Arthropoda; class Insecta; order Lepidoptera; family Noctuidae; genus Conistra; species Conistra vaccinii. The sequence goes on along the minus strand of OX411317.1, from coordinate 7,495,349 downwards.
GTATATAACCCGATTTTTATAACTATGCGCCTGTCAACGTCAAATTAATATTACAGTATAAGTGGTATAACAACAATAACAAGTTGACGAATATTAAGACAGAAATGTGGGGACGACGAGTTGTGTAGACCGAAATAAGAGGCGTCAGGGCACAGAGGATAACCGTGAAGGGTGAATTCAATCATTTGAATTATAGGTAACCAGTATGTGGTGTTTCCGGAATGCGATGATTTCGGAATTTCATGGGATCAAGGGGTTTAATGGTCTAAGAGGGCGGATGAACAAACTGTCAGATGTCAGATTTTTAAGATTTACAAGAAATGAGTCGATGAGGGAAGATAACTAATTTCTTTCCGAATCGTCAATAAATAATTTGTCAAAAGTTAAATAACTTTACACATGAAATACATTCAAAAACGTTATTTATTTTACGAAAATACCTACAGTCCTTGCAGTTAAAACGAATCATTTATTTCACATCCAAAATAATCAGATAACGGTTGGTTGCAATATGTGAGTCATGTGAGTGGCAAGCCCGTCACAGTTTATCGCAGAACATTCCAGTTCATTCGGAGAGGAAATTTGTTACTACGGACCCAATTTGAAGGGATGTAACGTCATGTTGAGGACTAGCTCCACTCAGAAATGGGTGTGCTTGAACAATTTGACACTATTTAGACTCTAAAGCGAGCTTTGAGATCAAAGAGGAAAGTGCTGTTGGTGATTGGGGCTCCGATATAAGAACGATTTCGTCAAATCAGCCAATGAATGCTTCTATAGCCGATTGCTGGACACGGGAACTCTTCAATTGCTGTTGAATATTTCAGTAAATAAACATTTAAGCTCACTGTCCTGTCAGGACGTATAGCCCTGTAACCAACTATTTAAAACGTTATTAGGTATCACTTCATTTTTAGAGAGAACATCAAAACTATTTATTACCTAGTAGGTATAAAAGTGATCTACCCATTTGAATTCAATGCGATTCATCCGGGTATCAAAAAACATATTTTTGCGTATTAAATTGTCAAAATAGCAATTGAAAAACTAAAAAATACCGACTTCAAAAACACTTAAAACAATTGTACATTGTACAATTGTTTTACGTGTTTTTTGTACATTGTACATGACATACATACATGCAGGACAAATATTTTTTCATAATATTTAAATCCTATTTTCACTGTTAATCTAAGAAAATTTCTTAAAGTACAAACTACACGTTTTAAGCACTTAATAGACAAGTGTAGCAAGCTGCACTGAGTGCTAATGGGAACGCTTTGTGTTCCATTCAGTGTGTCCGTTCCTCTCGACTGTACAATCGCCCTGAGAACACGTTCGGCGCTCGGAGGCGTCTTAGTTAATGTTCTTGAAATTGTGATTTTAGCGAGTTAAAACAGTGACTAGGAGTACGAATAAGAGGCATATACTCGTATGTAGTAGGTACATATTAAGTATTCACTCCTGTGTATTCCCCGAAGGGTTAGGCAGAGGTGTACCTAGAGTACACCCACATTTCGCCAGTTATGTTTAAGTCCCATGTAATAGGGAGCGAGTCTTTTGCCATTAACCGGGTACAAATCCGGACTCAGGGTTGCTGCTGAGAAATACTAATAATTTTTACTTGAAGAACTATAACGATTTAACAACTTATTTTCATATTACCTTTTACGACACCCTTTTATATTAGACCTCTCATACCCCTACTAGGTGTTATAGCTATTAAAAGATACGTGATAAAATCGCCAATATTTTACCAATCGTGATGCAGTGCAAATCGTGAAGTATGTGCAAACCCCCTTATGGAAAGGCAATTAGAATAATGCTATTCGCCCTTAAGGACGTTCAAAAACGGCAATGAACGATAGTCATCAGTGAGTCCCTTGATCCTACTAATATTACATAACTGAAAGTTTGTATGTTATTGTATTTGGATGTTTGTTACTCAATCGAGCTGCAAAATCGAGCAAAATCGCCTGAACGGATTTGGATGAGGTACAAAAGTAGTTTATAACCTTGGATTTATCCGTTAGTACATTCTTGTGGGACAATTTTCGACCGCCATTCTGGCGAAGCCACGGGCGAAAGTTAATAATTATATTTATGCTTACAATTTGTACGGCCATGAGTCACTTGATTCCGCACTGCCATAGATAAATAATTATAATACTAGACACTACTGGGCACTAGGTACTGAGCCGGATACTTGAGAGATATTTCTCGAGCAGTGAAGACAAGTCAGAGGCCCATGAGTGCCATAAAAACTCTGACACCAGGTTAGGTAGTCACCACCACCCCACAAAAAGAAGAAGAAAGAAGACTACTGAGTAAATATATGCATCAATTCCATTTAATCTTCAGTACAAACAATTCTTTATCAAAGGAAGAGTCTGTTTTATAAAACTTTCAAGCTCAAAGTGCATCGCAAACAAAGTTAGCTTGTTATTCTTGTTTTCTTTGTTAACAGTTACAAGTGGCCATTTAATTAGTTTCCTCACTGCGATCTTAAGAACTCGGAGTTCACAACTGCTTTTCACTTTTTATACGGTTTTTTTCGTTCTACTTTCAGCCTGGGCGACTGTTTCTTTGACAGCAAAAGTCGAAGACTTTTTTATGGTTATTTTGAAATTCAATATTTCAGGAGTCTATAAATAACTGTTTTTGTCACCATAACATATATAATGTTAAAATAACTCTGCATTGAAACACTTTAGATAATACGGTAAATTCGCCATTTCCTTTCAATATTGTTAGTCAATCTGCCTAGCCTTTTCCCAACTATGTTGGCATCGGCTTCCAGTCTAACCGGATGCAGCTAAATACCAGTAGTTTACATGGAGCGACTGCCTATCTGACCTCCACAACCCAGTTACTGGGTAACACGATACCCCTTGGTAACTGGTTGTCAGACTTTCGGGCTTCTGACTACCTGTAACGGCTTGAACGTGCTTACCGAGGCACGGAGGGGCCACCCATCCACAAACCAATCGCGGCAAGCGACTCGTGCGCCTCTTATTTAGCTACGCGCTCCTCCATAACTTAACATAATGGTCGCATATTAGAACCAATTTTAAAATAACCCAAATAATATGGCTGTTTGAATGAAGTGGTACATCTTCCAAGTATTTTTATTTTTTTTACTTTATCATTTGATACTAGGTAAAAGTCGGTATTTCCTTTCGATATTGCTAGTGCCTACACTCCGTGAATAGGTAGGTTTCCTGGCAAACGCCTGATTTTATTATATTATATTATACTAGCTTCTGCCCGCGACTTCGTCCGCGTGGAATAGTTACTTTGGGCTAACGCTAAAAAAAAAACCGATTTTGAAACATTATTCATTGGTACTCCGCTCCTATTGGTCTTAGCGTGATGATATATAGCCTATAGCCTTACTCGATAAATGGACTATCTAACACTGAAAAAATTCTTCAAATCGAACTAGTAGTTTCCGAGCCTACTCTGTACAAACAAACAAAAAAATCTTTCCTCTTTATAATAATATTAGTATAGATTGGATGTAATACCTACATTATATGTGTCTATTGTGCTAAATATACTAACACTAACCTACTACTAATTAATTTTATTTGTTCAATATAATCTAACATTTGCTGCGACCAAAACATAAATAATTTAAAGTTAGAAACCCAAAACGAGTAAAATTAAAAACTTTGCTAATTTTGAATCTCGTAACAAAATAATTGGCATTTCGGCACTCATGTGCTACAAATTTGATTTTAGGCAGGTTAAATATAGGTTCTGTGTTTCATTAATTTAGCCTTTATTACTGTTAAACGAGCAATATTAATTGTACATATAATAATATATTTGTAATCACGTTCTCAAAAACGGCTTCAATGATTGCGATGAAAGTTGGAAGATAGGGGCTTGCTCACTAAGTCTCGTATCTGGGAACATTCGTTTTCTCAGTATTTTCACTCGAGCAGAGCTCGGTCGCACAAAGTTTAGAACAAGATGGCTATGAATGATGATGGTATCATAGCAGCATGGAATTAGTATGAACAGCTATCCTTTACTCCTTTATCCTTTTGTCCTTTTATTGATGTCATGATGGCCCAGAGGAGGAGGAGCTTGTGGCTAAGTAATAACAAGCCGCACGGATCGATCCATCAGGTTAAGCTACGATTGCCAGGGTTGCTCAGTGGATGGGTGACCATCTTCACATACCAAGACTCCACCGTGTCTCGGAAAGCACGTTAAGCCATTGGTCCCAGCTGTGATTTGTGGATCTTTGACAGTCGTTACGAGTCGTCAGAATCCCCAAATTACCCAGTTACTGGGTTGTGGAGGTCAGATAGGCAGTCGCTCCATGTAAAATACTGGTATTCAGCTGCAACCGGTAAGACTGGAAGCTGACCCCAAGATAGTTGGGAAAAAGGCTAGGAAGATCGATCGATGGCCCAGAGGTTAAGGCCTCGCCTCTCATGCATGAAGCTGTGGGTTCAAATCCAGGGCAAGTACTTTCCAATGTGACTTTTTCAATTTATATGTAGTTTCTTAGTTTATCTTGGATATTACTGACATCGGTGAAGGAAGAACATCGTGAGGAAACCAGGGACTTCTAGTTAATATAAGTCTGAAATCGCCAATCCGTCTTCAGCAAGCGTGGTGATCAATGCTCGTGCCTTCTCTGTATGAGAAGAGGCCTTTGCCCTACAGTGGGACAGTACTAGGTTGCATTTTTTTAGGCAGTGTATAGAGTGCCACCATTGGCACTCTATCCCTATCGGATAAAGTGCCACTACAGGCACCCTAGTAACACCGCCTCGGCCCGGCCAAAATGCTGCAAGCATTGGATTGTCATTGTCACTGTCACTAAGTCACGTCACTTGGTATTTTGCTTGATTGTCGAGGTTAGATCGCTGTAAAACACCACATTCCCAAAACATTACATTCTCTTGTGCCTAAACGGACCCTGGCACTTCGCCGGCCGCTACCGCGGCACCGCTCGCTACGCTCGCTCGGCTCCTGCGTTGTGTGGTCACAGTTCTAACCTAACCTAACCTAAATAACAAGTGACAGTGACAATGCTCACGGCACCCTAGCCGGGCCGAGGCAGTGACACTAGAGTGCCACAAGAAACTCGCGGCACTCTATACACTTCGTTTTTTTTATCCTTTACTATTAAATGAGCATTCTCTATTTCTACCAGAGCAAAGCTCGGTCTCCCCAGATATTTGTTTTGAAGAGTATACAGCATGTATTAGAAAGGTGTGGTCGTATTTAAGAGGGTTTACGTTGTACGGCATTTCATACAAACTTTCAAGCCCTTATTTTTCGAAATGACTGAACCGATTTTAATGAAACTTCATACATTCCGCGGTAATCAGGTGAGGATTGTGGCGAGAAAGGCTCTTCACGTAATCCTCACCAAGACACCTTTATATCTCTGGAACCTCTTAATGACTATTTTCGAGATTTGGCATACCGTTACGACTATTTATTGACTATTTTTTTGGAATTGAAACCAAGTCTATACTCCCTGCCGTTTGCTTGCACTGAGGTGAGGATTGTGTGGAGACGTTCACCCCACAATCCTCACCAACTTATAGCTATAACTTCAGAATCTTAATGCGACTATTTTTTTTACTTTGGTGACTATTTATGACTATTTCTTGACTATTTATTGGCGTTCTCAAAATTGAATTTCATGAAGTTTTCAAAAGTGAGGATTGTGTGGTGAAGGACACCACATAATGCAGGATACAAAGGTCTAAAAACTTAGTTAAGAACATTTTTGAAATGTCTTATTTATAAACAGATAACTGGAATACTCTGTTTCGATTGTGAATAATCGGTCTAATTTGGCTGTAACACTATTTTTCGAAGATGTTCTTAACTAAGTTTTTAGACCTTTGTATCCTGCATACGCGTATGAAGTTTCATTAAAATCGGTTCAATCGTTTCGAAAAACAAGGGCTTGAAAGTTTGTATGAAATACCGTACGATGTAAACCCTCTTAAATACGACCACACCTTTCTAATACATGCTATATACTCCTCAAAACAAATATCTACACATACATATACATACAGACCAACAATCTTTAAATCTACTTTCTTCATGCGACTAACATCATAATCAGCCGCCCTCTAAATTGGGGTCAAGTAGGTATTTAAATTTTGTATGGGACAACTAATTATTATTTTGCATGGTGACATGATACCTCTGTGTAAGACTGGTTGTCAGAATTTCGGGCTCCTGACTATTCGACGTAACGACAGTCAAAGATCTAGGAATGACAGCTGGGACCAACGGCTTAACGTTTTCCGAAGCAATCACAGAAAAAGATAGATGCAAATAAATTCCCAGGACAAATACAAATCTCTCCAAGTACATCCTCCAGCCTTGACATACTGTCATAGCTGAGTGCACACATATAAGTGAGCGTAAAACAACAAAGACTGACGTCTCATCGCCACCTAGCTAACACGGATGTCAGGTGAATTGATATGGAAATGACATGCCGATGGCGGCTCGAGAGTTAAGGCGGAGGTTGATCTACGCGGTCTATGGTTGTGATGTGAAGGTTAATTTATCTGGAAAAGGCTGATTAATTAAAATTTGTATAAGTACAAAATAAATAAAAAAGAAACAAACGAAAATGCGTTTATTGGCATTAGAACAGAAAAATACACCTTAAATCTATAAAAACATAAAACAATGAGGATAATGCCAAAAGGACCTCAACTCAGCATAATGTCAGATGACAACACAAAGTCTACCACCTGACCAAATAAAAATACAGATACGACGGAGAAAACATTTAGTGTTTGTTAGTGGTACAAGTCGAATATTATCTTATTTATCGGCCGCCTACGGGTGACTTATAAATAGATGAATTATTCTAACTTCGTCATAAACTTTCATAATTTCAGCCGAAAGACGTCCACTGCTGGACAAAGGCCTCCTCCAAGGGTCGCCACATCGACCAGTCCTGGGCTTCTTGCATCCAGCGGATTCCTGCGGCCTTCATAAGATTTGAGACCTTGATTCTTCCGCAAATATCTTCATTTCTGATTCGTGCAAGCAGAGGAACTCTAAGCATAGCAATCTACATTGCCCTTTGGGTGACTTTCAGCCTTCTAATGAGGCCCATTGTGAGCAAGTCAAACTTGGTGTGAAAACAAAATTATCCAATGCCTATAAGAACACTGTAAAGTTGTATTTCCACTCAATAATAAAAACATACGATACGTACACCAATTTATCTTTCACCCCATATTTTCTCAGACACCTCACATTTTTAAATTTTCTCTTTCCCCGCATTTTCTTTTTACCAATATTAGGTATTACGTCAATACACTCGTTCGAATTGTGTTCATCTCAGAAAGAGCACAAGAATGAGGAAGACAAGAGTCCACACTGTTATTTATGTTTGTATACTGACCGTGAGCAACTTCAGGAAACACGGGGCAATCAAGGAAAGTTTTCTGTGTCGACTACTCGAATGACTGCTAAAGTAAATGTGGGGTGTGTCAGTTAAGGCAATCGTGACGGAGTGGTTGTTGTGTATTTAAAAATCGAAGTAAATTATTTATTGATTAGTTGGCTTTTGTAGTAACTATTTGTTGCTGAGGGATATTCTTAATTCAAACTAATCTGCTTAGCCTTTTCCCAACTATGTTGGGATCGGCTTTCAGTCTAACCGGATGCAGCTGAAAACCAGTATTTTACATGGACCGACTGCCTATCTGATCTCCACAACCCAGTAACTGGGTAATACGATACCCCTTCGTAAGACTGGTTTTCAGACTTTCGGGCTTCTGCTGACGACCCGTAACGACTGTCAAAGATCCACGAATGACAGCTGGGACCATTGGCTTAACATGCTTTCCGAGGCACGGAGGAGTCTCAGTATGTAAAGACGGTCACCCATCCACTGACCAACCCCGGCAAGCGTAGCTTTACCTGATGGATCGACGCTGCTATTACTTAGCCACGAGCTCCTCCATAAAGGGATATTCTCGATTATAGATTGAATAAAATAGATAGGTAGATTGAATGATAATTTTGTCTTTTTGCTCTGATAAAATATCCACATACAGTCTGCACAAAATTTCGATTAACAGTGTTACTTTTATACAAATCATCCTTAATGAAACGAAATTATTCGATTAAATATTGCTTTTCAACATGTCATGGAATAATTAAGACTTTTTAAAGGTACTTTAGCCCCCTTACTAATAACCGTTGTGTATCGCCTTAGTTACACACCGATTTCTCTCTTTCAGTCGTCAGTAATTTTGAATTCGAAAGAAGAAGACAAAGCGTTGTGTAACTATACAGGCGATATACAACGTTTATTAGTAAGGGGGTAAATGTAAAATCTGTTAAAAGTGTTTAAGGAAATTATGCTCTTTAAAAGATGAAAAACTAAAGTGTTAATCAACTTTTGTGGCTGAACATACCTAAAATTTCCAAGAAGTAAGTTTTATCTGCGAATAAAAAGTCAAAGTCAAATAATTTATTTCAATTAGGCACATGAAACTAGGCACTTTTTGAAAGTCAAAATAAACAAACAATAAAAAATCCGATTCTAGTCGTAAAATAGATTCTAAATCTAATTGAAAAATAATGCAGTGGTAATATTCGATGCATATGCAAGCAATTGACTGCCATTTAACCATGTTCAAGCATTCAACTTGAAATAAAACCACCTTCTTAAGTCGGTTAAACAGATCACAGTTAATTTTCACTTCACACATTTGTTCACGTAAGAGAACTGTCATCTTAAAAGCGTCGCAGACATATGAGTCGCATCCACTCTATGAGATGCGTCCTTTGTAACATCTTCAAAAGAAATGCTGAAAACTGTGCAAGTGTTAGTTCTAGCCAATTTTCTCAGCTGCACTCAAAAGACTTGTTGGCAACGTCTTAGATGGAAATGTAACGAAAAGTACTGCAAAAAAAACACCTTGAATAGTAAAATAAAAATAATTTGAGTGGAGATTTTCAAAAGCAAACGTGCTCGTAGGAAGGAAGTCAATCTGCCTAGCCTTTTCCCAACTATGTTGGGGTCGGCTTCCAGTCTAACCAGATGCAGCTGAATACAAGTATTTTACATAGAGCGACTATATCTGACCTCCAAAACCCAGTAACTGGGTAATACGATACCCTTTGGTAAGAGTGGTGTCTGACTTTCGGGCTTCTGACGACTCGTAACGACTGTCAAAGATCCACGAATGACAGCCGGTACCAACGGCTTAATGTGCTTTCCGAGGCACGGACTCGCGGTATGTCAAGATCCCATCCACCATCCGTAGCTTAACCTGATGGATCGACCCGTGCGGCTGTTATTACTTGGCTACAAGCTCGTAGGAAGGAAGTATTTCAGTAAAATTCTGGGATCTTGATCGTACTTCCGGGATTGTCCTGATAGCCGTGGAATACCTCTCCACTCCTCAAACACCTCAGGATATGTTGCCCCTTTGTCGTTACGACACTATTCGCGATAGTTTTCGGGGGTCCATTATAGATAGTGCAAATAATCCCCTGCCATTTTATCCATGAATATATAAACCATTGATCAGGCAAGGGCCATAGTCCTTCCATAGTTCTAGGTAACCAGGCCACCCAAATCCATCGTTCAATATCTTTGTTCCCATATCCTGCAATAGTCCTACATCAACTGGGGGTTGTCCTTGGGTGCACTTGCATAGTGCATAGAGATAGTCGTCGGTTGATTCAGTAAAAGTTTCAGTAAAAGCGTCGAATTGCTCTCGTATGCCTTCCAAAGGTCCAGGATCGAGGAAATGTTCTTTCTTTGTTCGTTCTAAATTTAAAAAACAATATTGTAATTTCCCACATAACAAAAGAAAAATAAACCCTTTCTTCCCCTGCAACCAATTTCGACGTAAACTTTATTTAATACAGACGTCAGAAATACCAAAAAAGCTTCATGAACAGTACATTTCGTAGTAAAATTGTATTAAAAATGCTTGGTTTTTAACGTGACGTCGAGTTTTCAGGCCCGGACGTTATTGTACATAATTCATAACTGAGAAAACAATGATTGTTGGGAAACAATGGCACGGCTAGGTGTTGCTATAGGCTTTAATAATTTCATTTGGTAGATTGAAAGCAAATGTAATTAAAAATTCTTAATTAAAACGTCAATTTTACTTTAGTTTTCCATGTAAATGAAAGCGTTAATTTTGTTGGTTGTAAACAAGTTAACCATTTCGGGATTGAGCTTGTTATTTTCACTGTTTGAAACTGTTGAAAATAATTTTATTGGTCATTGGTTGTACGGAGGTCAATTAATCTCCCTGGCTTTTCAATTCGTATCATCATTTCAGCCATAAGACGTCCAGTGCCGGTTTAATGCTTCTTGCATTCAACGGATTCCTGCGGTCTTCAGCAAGTCATCGGTTCGCCTTGTGGGAGGCCGTCCAACGCCAAGTCTTCCGGTATGTGGTAGCGACTCTAGAATCTTTCGACCCCATCGGCCATCTGTTCTGCGAGCAATGTACCCTGGCAACTGCCACTTAAGATAAGTTTGGCAATTGTTCGGGGAAAAAGTAACTCTTTTACAATTCGTATATTTTGGGCATACTGTCGGACTCGGATATCTATGGTCGCACTACTGAAATGTTTGTAAAAGTGCAGAAATAAATGTGAGTTTAATTATGTTGCAACACAAATACTTAATCAAGCAAGGACCAAACAATTTATTTTTCCTATGAATCATCTAACATACTCTCATAAAGCATAATCTAAAACATTCCAGTAATACTTGGATGCATTTCATTCAAGTTTACAGCTGACAACTGACCCAAGTTTATAGCAGAAAATTTTAAGATAGCCTAGATATGTTACGAAGACAGACGGCTGGACGACAAAGGAGCAGTTCAACCATGTATTATTATTTATAACCGAAATTCTTTCAAACATTCAGGAACTTGTCACACTGTATGCGTTCTGCGTACTACGGTCCAGTCAACTCGAACATCTATGTTATGTTATCTTCAATTTGACCGGACCATAGGACGCAGAACACATCCAGTGTGACAAGTCCTTCAGCGTTCTTTCAGTAGCATTTTACAAAAAATCTAAGAAATACAACACTAGTTCTGCCTAAAGATACTGTATTGATCGAGACGAGTACATCCATCCAAGTTTTCCTTTGAGTCATCTTAGTCATCTATCTCATAAACCACAGTCTAAAACATTCCAGTATACCCGGATGCATTTCATTCAAGTTTTACAGCCGTCATTCTAAGCAATATAAGCGATGCGCGTCACTGCATGCATTACGATGGGCTATGTCAAGGACTTATGCTATTATGGAATTATTACAGGGTGGGGCTTGAGTTAAAGCTGTTCTGTAGGTATTTTATGAGTTAGGTTGTCAGTTTATTGTTAATAATAAATTATCGAATAGAAAGAATTTGAATTTTCACAGATATGAGACCAAGTTAGATCGATTTTTCGCCCCCGTGAATCCTTACATTGCAACTTTCATCGAAATCGTTAGAGCCGTTTTCGAGAACGTGGTTATAAATATATATATATACATAATTATATACACATATTGCTCGTATAATAATCTAAGGTTAGGATAGGATAGGATTAATGCTTACTTTGCATAAAATGCAAATCCTATTTTGGTAGTTGAGCATTGTAGGTACCACAGATAATATATAATACTACGTAGGTACTAACAACTTTAACTTTGAATTCCATTCAGTTTTAAATCTGTGACGATCAAACAAAAGTAAATTGTTCCTGTTAATTAGATAAAGTTAAAGTTTAGTTCTGTCTATGTTTTTAATTAGTGTTGTTGTTTTAAATGCAATTGCTGTATCTTTTTTTTAACTTAGTTATCTTTTGCAGGGTAGATAAGCAATTTGTTTTAAAAAACCGGGAAGTGCGAGTCGGACTCGCACATGAAGGGCTCCGTATCGTCGTACAATATTTTACAAAAAAACGCCCAAAAAACGTTTCTTGTATTAAATAAAATAAACTTAAAATTAAAGAAGATTAATTTTATTTTTAATATTTTATTGTTGTATCTGAAACCTGTGAAAATTTCAACTGTCCACCTATTACGGGTCATCAGATACAGACCGCTGACAGACAGACGGACAGTGGAGGCTTAGTAATAGAGTTCCATTTGGCACCCTTCGGGTACGTAACCCTAAAAAGAAGTTAGGTACGACACTGAGGGACTTACCTACTTAACTTTTTTTTCTTAACTTTTTCCTGTTTAAAGATTTCTTTAGGAGAACATATCATATCACAGCAAATCAATTTCACGCAGATTTTTTTTTTATTGCTACACGCTTTATAAACATTTATTTTTTGCTCCGATACCTATTCGACGCTCGGGTGGGCAAACTGTTACTCGGTCTTTCCATTTGGAATTTCTCAGAAGCAATGCTAGTTAGCCACAATTCTTATTTCCATACAGTATTATTTCCAAATTAATCAATACAGGTAAATATTTGACAGCCATTTGCGACGTTGCCCACTTTCAGAATGCACACTCTTAGCGTTTGCGTAATTAAATAGCATAATGGTATTTAATTACGCAAACCTTGAGAGCTGAAACCTTTATAAGGCTTGAGCTGTTTTCTACAAGTTTCCATTGTCAGGGATCAAGTTGTCAGGCTATTCACCTCGAAAGTAACACGCACCAGTTAGATGGAAAATTGTAATTTACAGTCTGAAAGTCTTACATGAATAACACATTATATTCGTACACACAAATTGTAGCCTTCCCTCTAAATTATAACTATACCAGTTTTTAACTCTGAGCGTTTCATTTTTACATTTACGTTGGGGTTCATCACATAACCTTTGTATGCAGGGTGTGGTCCCAGATTAAGCGACTAAATATGGTAATGATATTTTTATTCAGTGGTATAACATAATGTATTGAAAAAAAAAACGGTGGACTTGAAAACTCTGCCACAGACCCGTCTCTGCTGCCGCCGAACAGTTTTGCATAATTTATGCATTTAGCCTAAAACGTAATTTTTTTTTACTTTATTCACTAACAAAAAATACGAAAAATATACAGGGTGGCAGGGACATCGACACGTACATGATTCTGAACCCCCCTGCGTTGAAAATTTTCGTCGGTTATTAAAAAAAAAATCTGTTGTTCCATACATTTTGATTGCGTAGGTATTGCACTTTTCTATGAAACAGCAATTTTTTTTAAAATAACCGACGAAAAATTTTCAACGCAGGGGGGTTCAGAATCATGTACTGAATCCATGGTAACCGACCATGGATTCGCGTCGATGTCCCTGCCACCCCGTATACAAACCACATCACGCCTGTATTCTCTGATGGTTAGGTAGAGGTGTACCTAATAGTTCAACTCACATTTCGCCAGTTATGTTTCAGTCCCGTATATAGGGTGAGCCAATTGTCATCAACCGGGCATTCATTCAGACTACGGACTGCTACTAAAAACATCCTGATAGAAAAACCCAATAACACATTGTCCAACCTGAATCAAACCCAGGACCTCACGTTCAGCAGTAGCGCTTGCGACCTCAACACCCACTAGGCAGTCGCAATAGACCCCGGACATTTTACTTTTTTTTTTTTTTTTTTTTTCAGTAGGTACTGATTTAACATTTTTTGCCCCTTACATCCGCAGAAGAGACAAAACCATGTTTCCATCAGGCGAGATCGAGGTCAAGAGCAGGCCCAATCAGCAGTGAAAAATAAAATAAAAAAGCCGGACATAATCTGGACAAACCCGGACGAAAAGTAAACCTTATTTTTTCATCTAGCAATAGGTCACGAAAACATAGCGATGCTGTTTGACTCCAGGAAATTCTACACAGATATAAATTAAAGTAGGTACTAGTAAAAACTCTTTGCATCGAATCAATCCTATATCCAACAATTAATATTTTAATATCCTTAGCTTATCGATGGTAAAAAGTTCAAACACATTGGCCCAAAATTCAGCAGCGCGAACTCATTGACAGTCGTGAGATCATCAAGTGCACAGGACAGTATGCAAAGTGGGAATAATGATAAAAGTTAGGCAATGACGCTGCCCTTAAAAATCAAAATGGATTCCAGTTATACGTAAAAATATAGGTAAGAACCATCTCATTCCATTTTGAGAAAACTATTTCCAACGCAATTTTATTTTGAAATTGATATTTTATGAGAGTTCCGTGTCGGAAACTTTGTTCGAGATATTTTTAATAAGAGATTTTCTCCATATCAAGTCGGATAATATTCCTCTAATGTCCAATTACACGAAGCAATTGTATTGCTTGCAGCATGCGATAACGACGAGCATTATAAATATGCAGTTCGGGAATGATGTACAGTCTTTAAAAAGTTTTATTTTATTATTGTTTGACTTGCATTGGACGCACAATCGCAGGCAAATTGTATGATTCGTCATTTTACAAACGGCGCCGTCATTTTACAAACGCTGGCGGTTTTGCAAAATGCCTAAGGCAAATTGGCAATTCATTAAATTGTTATAATTCGACATTGCTTGTTATCGTAGGGTAATCATCATAAAACACAGGTTGGACAAATCATACTTTATTCGAACAATCACGTAAGTAGGTACCTATTATGTTACCGTTAAATTGTGAGAACCGTTAGTTTATAATTTACCTGTATTGTTTCAGTTAGATTATAAACAATAAAAGAATTGTGAACTGGGTGAAATCTGGGTGAAGTCACAGTTCTACCCTAACCCAACCTGGTTAGGGTAGAACTGTGACCAACCACGCGCGAGCCGAGCGAACGAAGTGAGCGGTGCCGCGGTAGCCGCCGGCGAGCACTACTTCCAAGTTGCTAGCAGCTAGGCAAGCTAAAATTTTCGTCATTTTTGTACCAATAATATTCCGCAGGAGTCCTCCGAGCACCAGATGCCATGGATACCTTACGTGTTTAATAAACGCGGCATTTTGTAAACGGCGTTTGAATTGTCTACCAAATGCTGTGGCATATTATAAAGTGACTAGGCAATTTACATTTTGCCTTAGGCATTTTGCATAATCGCCAGTGTTTGTAAACGGCTGGCGCCGTTTGTAAAATGATGAATCATACAATCTGCCTGCGACATATGAACTACATAACATATTATTGCAAAAAATGTCAACAATATACCGTGTGTACCTACAAAGTCTTATTCGAAAAGAACATTCTTTCTTCTTTGATTTCATGCTTCATTAATTACATCCCAACAAAACTAATAAACCAATCGATTTCCACTAGCATCCACTTCAGTTAGTTCTAAATCGATTACTCCCATCACTGATTCGATACCTATTCGATTTGAGAAGTCCGCTCGAGTGTTCCTTTCAAACGGACAGTTCTTTTAAAAGTATTCTCTATGAAGTTGCTAATGACGCAATTTAGGTGATCTTGGTGCCCTAGGTATTGCAAATGAGCGATATTGGCTCGACAATTCTTTGAGAAAGTTTTTTTTTCTTTTTGAATGGTAATTAATTTTATTCTATGCCGTCGTTGAACTTCAACATTTTCGACCGTGTCAGCTAAGTTTCGATAATCTAGGTTCTCTCGATTGTAGGTATGGCTACAAAGATTCGGAGGATTATGTAACCTTTTCTCACCTACGAGTATCAGGCAGGGGTTTGAAACCTAGCTGATACCAATGTGATTATTTAGATTTATTATGATAATAGAAATTAAACTGCTTTGTTAGTCTAGAGGTCACAAACACTACTGCTGAACATGAGGTCCTGGTTTCCTCGAGTCAGGTAAAGGGATATAAGGGATTCACCTTCAGGAATTTTTCAGCAGCAACTCGGAATCTGGATTCGTGCCCGGTTGATGGCAATAGACTCGCTCCCTATTACATGGGACTTGAACATAACTGGCGAAATTTGGGTGGTACTATAGGTACACCACTGTCTAGCTCTTAGGAGAATACAGGCGTGATGTGCGAGTAACGGCGGGGTAATTGGATAACACACTAACAATAGCAATGGGTTTCATTTTGACAGTCCAACAACATACATTGCGTTATTTACGTAACTAAACAGATTGTTTTTTCGAACATATGCAGCAATGGAATAGCAATATACTTCAAAAAAATTCAGATTGTGAATATCACGCTTTTATGGAAAGTGTGAACAGCGTCACCATTAGCTGCGTCCGCCGAGGCGTGTCCCTGCTCTGTGGTCAGTACCATATTCTACAGAGGGAGAGCTAGCAAATATAACAGACTATAATACCCATAGCAGTTCCCCGTGTATTTCCCTCTTATTGGTTTTATCGTAAACGAACTATAAACAGCTCAATGGACAAAGCATGTTGGCAGACCAAACCCTCGCCTTTAATGTTTGGCTCTCGATGTACTGTCCAAGCAAATTGAATGCAGTAAACAAATGTTTACAAGTGCTGTGCAACTTATCGATATCGACGCACATAAATAAACATTAAAGTAATGGTGATGTCGATGATAGACAACTAAATACAATCATTACCTATTTTATTTAAGTTACTAACAATGTGATACAAAGAATCTATTTTGCACACTTTTTAAATTAATAGTTTTATAGTAATTTCGTTTAGCGGAATCTTTGGCGGAAATCACCAATCGATCTGCCCAGTCTTCTTTCAGCTATGTTGAGATGGCTTCCAATCTAACCGGATGCAGCTGAATACCAGTATTTTACATGGACCGACTGCCTATCTGACCTCCACAACCCAGTTACTGGGTAGCCAGCTTGTCAGACTTTTGGGCTTCTGACTACTCGTAACACTGACAAAGATCTACGAATGACAGCCGGGACCAACGGTTTAACGTGTTTTTCGAGGCACGGAGGGGATTCGATAATATATAATGGACGGTCACCCATCCACAAACTTGCCTATCCTTAGATCGACCCATGCGGCTGCTATTATTTAGCCACGAGCCCCTACCACCAGTACCAGTCATGGCTCGGGTAGGATATTTACAATAGGTATGTACCTATTTCCTGAGAGAACCCATACTTCAATATTTCGAACAAAGCTCTGAAATATTTCAAATTGACAATAATAATTCCTTGTTACATCCCACGCAAATGTTAAATGCGTATTTGGATGAAAATGCTATTAAAATAATTCGTAGGCGTTGTGATTGACAGTTTCTAATCAGTGCTGTGATGAACGTACATAAATGCATAAATCATGAAAGTTTAATTAAAATCTAGAATAGATCCTTATTATACCATGGGTGATAATCAAACTCGAGAAAATGTTAAACTAAAATCTGGTAAATGTGTAATTATTTTTACTGGTTTTTTACAGATGTTGAAACTAAGACTGCACACGTTAGTGAAAACTTTTACGTTTGGATCTGGCGCAAAAAAAATAACCCATGGAAAAAAAGAATCCGCCTCCAAGCGAAAATAAGTGAAAGCTTACACGTGAATCGTAAGCTATTAGATCCTCAAAAAATACTCAATCATACGTCAAGCAGCTATACATCAATTTAGTGAAGTCAAAACAGCTTCGACATCAGTCAATCATGATTTTCTTCATTTCGTATCCGTAATTTTGTTTCTTTTGAAGTCCTTCACTTCTCACTTGGGGAAAATGGCCTAACAACACAAAACTATTCAGATTATTATTCAAATCACATCCCTTATTTCCTATTTTTATTGTTCTTTTTTGTATCTCGGAATAAATAGAAAAGGAAGACGTTACTTCAGTGTATGATAATTTCTCGTGTCGTATATAATTTATTGCGGGAACCAAAACTTATCGCTCGATCAAAATTACGAGGTTAGATAGCGTTTTTTCTCGAGAAGATGTATATTCCAATATCGTGGAAGGTTTGTGCGCAGTGGACCGAATTCTGATATTAATGCTCATTTTAGAAATAAGAGGTCTATCGAATTTGGTATTTGTCAGTGAACCTTGTAATGTAGCGCTAAAAATAAATATGTTTCTAATACAAGGTGACAGAGTAAGATAGAATAATATTCAAGAATCATGAGCACTTTATTTATTCCTTCATAACAATACGTTTGCAAATGATTTACTACAATCATAGAAACTTTCAAAAATATTCCAAGTAATAAAGACATTAATCACAGCTGACACTGAAAGATTTTACAGCGAATGGAACTCAAATATTTCCATCGAATTCTCACATATCGATAGCTATTATGATATCGATGGTGCAACACTAGCGCATTCAACAGTGAAGCCGTCGTCACGAACACTCGAGCGCGCGAGTGCAATGCGACTTGACATGGTCACATAACTATGTACTGCCGTAGTGTAAAGTATTTGCGGACTTCACCGTGTTATGGTTCTGTTGTTGCTACCGGAGATTCTGATGCTACAATGCTGAATAAGGACTAAGGGGTTTTAGTGAGCAATACCTCCCACTTCCCAGATTTTAGGGATTTTAGGATTTGCTTTCGAGATCAAAAGCATAATGTCATTTCAAGACTAAACCTATATAATAATTTTGAACTACGTTGGTTGGTGTGGTCTACGGTTTGATAAGTGGTCTTTGAAAACAGGTGTTACAATTTTTTTAATGAAATAATAATAATTACTAGGTGGGCACCTAGTAATTATTATTATTTCATTAAAAAAATTGCAGCTTCATCCGCGAGGACCGAATTTTATTTTCGAAAATAAGTTACTCCTTATGAAATCAGCTATCTGACAGTGAAAGTCCCGTCAGTATCAGTCCAGTCGTTTTGGAGATTAGCTGGAACAAACCGACAGACAGATTCAATTTTTTTTATTTTTTATTATTGTACCTATACTTTCCTATCTACGCCGTAAGTAAAAAGCTGTTATTTTGACAGTACAAACATACACTTAATTTTATTAATTTGTATATTTGTATTGTATTTATGTATGTATAGAATAGACATTTATAAGATATAAGATCATCGCGCCTAAAGAAGTGAAAACTTCTATAGGCGCGTTGAGTGAACACTTTTTGGTTGAACAAAAATCATGGAACTCGCGTCATCGTCACCGAAGGCTATATGTATCGAACGAAAGACATCAACGCGAGTACCAAAAAGTTACTAAGTTTTCACTTCTAGGGACTGCCGGTTTTTTTTTCTCAAGTATTAAATAAAAATGTAGTGTTAAATATTGTACGGAACAATTTGCGTGTGAGTCCGATTCGCATTTGCCCGGTTTTTTCATTGCCCCGCACCAAAATACGTAAAAAGGTGCTGCAGGAATTATTTATAGTGGACTTCCTATATTTACCAATACAGTATTTTTTGTTAATAAAAAGCCACGTTTTAATTACACTGCATCAAAGGGAAATGAAAATGAACTAAACAGAAGCGTAGGTATGGTCGTTTTTGTGAAAAATGTAAAGCTATTTATCTCTTTTTAATTGGACTTCCCACGCTGTTACATATATGAGAGATTCATACGCGGAACTTTATGCTGGGAGTCGTGATGACACGAAATAATAAAATTAGGCTGTGTACAGACTGATTCAAGACTGTTTATTAGACAGACTCCGTATCTCGACGAAAGCAGTGATAGAAAAACTTGGGGTGTCTCTTCAGTACAATTTGACAGTCATACTGCCAAATTGTAATACAGAAATACCTGCTTTTAGGGTTCCGTACCTGAAGGTGGATTTCACATGTTGGTAGATGTCACATGTCTTCGAATTTTCGGTTCTAAGACATGTCGGTTTCCTCACGATGTTTTCCTTCACCGGTTTGAGAGCAGAGGTTATGCAAATGTTACACAAAGTAAAGCGCCTGCTTGGGTTCGAACCCACGACCTACAACTCGTAAGTCGGGGCCGTTACCACTGGGCCACCACTGCTCTCTATTAATTTATTGATGGAATATTCTAAAAACTTTTTACATTAATAATTTTCAAACCACTGTGCACTGCGAACCTTCTGCTTTCAACTGCCATACAATATGCATCTAACTGAGTACAGTAATTGGAGGAAATGGAGCGGCAGTCTTAATTATTTGGAACCTTAGTCTTAAGTGCTGTTACATATGCATTGGTTATGATTATTATATTCCCTTGCGCTAAAGAATTTGCCGAGTTACATCTCACACGAGGGAAGAGATATAGAGTATGAAACGAATTGTTTTGTTTGTGAATGGCAATGGTTTGTAAAAAATATGAGTTTTATAATTTAGACTAATAGGTAAGTGGAAGTCTTAACCCGTTATTCGTAAAAAAATACGGTCATCTTTTTCGCTTATCCGTCGCAAACATTAAAAGCGGTCGGCTATCTACCTTGAAATAGGAATTTAACACACATTCTCACTTCAAAAAGATTTAGAAGACGAAAAAGTGATTAAAACTTACATCGAATGTACACTACAAACAAAAATAAAAAGACGTGTGGCACTCGGGGACTGCCCCGGCGAAGCTATTGCATAGCATTTTTTATCAACTTACGCAATTGTAAAATATTAACCCGAATACAAGAAATAGCAATGATGACATTGACAGGAACTGTTATTCACATTTATAGTTTTTAAAACTTGACACAACGTAATGGGAACATCAAACTAATAAAAAGGTTTTAATTTAACTATTAATAGTCAAGGATCATTCGTCTAAGTAAATTTGAACTTTATTGTCAAACAGTTAAACATAATTTTCAATACAACACTCTCGTATCATTCGTCTAAGTAAATTTGAACTTTGTTGTCAAACAGTTAAACATAATGTTCAATACAACACTCTCGTATCATTCGTTTAAGTAAATTTGAACTTTGTTGTCAAGCAGTTAAACATAATTTTCAATACAAAACACTCTTTTCTTAGGTAGTATTTTCGTTACGAAATTTCTGGATTAGGTCTCCACGCTCAAGGCCCGCGATAGAAGCTATGCAATAGCTTAAAAAAAAAACATTTTAATAAAATCTGTCATCACACACCTTCAGTCATATAGGTACTAATTTTTATATCTTAAAGTTTATTACATTGCAACATTTTACGACCACGTTGAACGAACGACCGACGAACTGTTTATTTTTGTAATCATTTCTATTACGTTGTTACAGTTAGAAAATAGTTTTTATTTTAAAGCTAGCGCAAAAGTGTTTTTAACGTTCGTCTGAAAATAATAATTGAGAAAAAACACACGGTTTCTTGATGATTTTGACTTTAGCGAATGAGTCTTGAAATCCGGTACAAAAAAGTAAAGTGAATCACAGCAAAAACCACTGTAGTTTTAACTTCATCAGTTTGAATCCAATCTGTTGTACCCACTACCTCTTACAAACGCTAATGCTATTTCAGATCAAATAAAAAACCAAGACAGAGCGCTGCGAACAATACAGTGAAGCATGCCAAAACTACACCGCCGCGTCAGTGCATACACGAGCGTCTATGCACAGACGCAGCGTAGTGAGAAAGTTTGTAAATATGATGTGTGCGTGTGCTCACACGCACACATTTACAAACTTTTACACTACAATGAAACTACACCCCACAAAGTGCACACATGTTTATGAAACCAGCTTCACTTTACTGTTGACAGCGCTCTGTCTTGGTTTTTATTTGGTCTGAGAATGCTATAGAAAAGTTAGGCGGGTATAGATAGTACCATCCACGAAGACACCCCCAGTCCGCTCCGTACTAAAGTACAACTAATGCTGCCTGTCCACTGGAGCAGAGACGAGAGGAGAGGAGCAGAGCTGTGCCAATATTAACCAATTGAATCTAAACTACTGGAGCGAAGGTTATAGCTTACAGTAATCGCGGAGTGGGGCGCATCTTCGTGGATGGTAGGTTAGTAGTACCTGCCCAATAAAACAATTTGAATACTTAGATATATAGCGGATCCTTTATAAATGTACGTAATGTTGCCAGATAAGTATATATTCCATTGATAACGCTAGTTTTAATAATCATCTTTCGTTGCAAGAGCAACATTAAAACTTCTAATAGCAATTGCTATTAGAAGTTTTAATGTTGCTCTTGCAAATGAACTGACTATTTATTTTGAATCAGCCGTCTTATATAAATCTTGCAAAGTTTACCTTTTGCATCATATTGCGTCAAGCCATACAAAGATAATTAAGCTGTTCTTATAAAGTCCAAAGAATCGTGTAAGAAATCGACAAGTGTTTCACCTCTCAACGAGGCATCCTCAGGATGACGATTGACTTGTTGCGAACTCGAACCTGTCCCTGTATTTTGAACCTGTTTGGGTTCGCAACAAGTCAATCGTCATGCTGAGGAAGCCTCGTTGAGAGGTGAAACACGTGTCGATTTCTTACAGGGTTCTTTGGACTCTTTAAGAACACTTAAGCTGATTAGGTTACTAAATATATACAGGGTGTTAGGGTAAACACCGTTAACCTTCAAACCAGTGGTTTGGTTTCGTTTATAGAACATAAATTCAATGGAAAATCACAACTTTTTTTTTTAAAGATTACATTTAAAATCGTCACGCAATTCCTAAAGTAGGTATTTTTGCCTGTCTTAAGCCAGGAAAAGGTTGTATTGTATTTATTCATGTGTTGTGTAGGTAGGTAGCACGGGCGGCGATCGATTACGTCACTCTGGCGGGCGCATATCCATGAATTTGCGGACGGTGTCGGACAATAACCTTTTTAATATTGTTAAAGAAAATAACGTAATTTTTTTTTTACTCGGTTTTTTATGTTTATATTTAAGCCAACTACCCATAGTTTGAGTGACAACGGTGTTTACCCTTCCATCCTGTATACGTCGTCTATATAATGGATTTCCGCAAAATCACGTCTGAGTCAATTTACTATCTTAACTAAAGATAATGAAATAAAACCCATTCATCAAAATGAAGTCTCACTGAAAATATACATAGATTAGTACGGAGTGAAAATTAAGATTAAATTATAAAATTAAAAAAAAAATATTTTCAGGCTTCGACGGCGCTATGGGCAGCGCCGTCGTTTATCCGTCGAACAATACTTCAATAATTACAGAACGGTATTAGATTTTGTTTAAACACCTACAGATTTTAATTTTGAACGCTACGTTTTATTAAAATTACGATTTGTTAGGTTTATTAATTTGAATAATTTTCTGTAAATGATTTTGTTAGTGTTCGATTTGGTATTTGAGTTTAGTTCTACTAAGAAGTTATAACTGTTGATTTTATCTGTTCTATTTTTATTTTTTATTCTTCAGCCATTTAATATTTTGTTTTAACAATATTTACTCGCAAAACTACGTCAGAAAATCTGGAGTTTATCTTCTATCATATAAAAAATCAATTGCCGTGCGTTAGTCTCGCAAAAACTTGAAAATGGCTCGACCGATTGTGATGAAACTTTGTGATTGTTGTGGGCGCGCCAGAGAAGGTCCATATTAAAAAATAAGGTATTGCAACGCATGCCGCCGGCATTGCCTAGTAGTTAAATAGTAGTCTGAAATCACGAACCCGTCTTGAGCAACCGTGGTGATCAATGCTCGTGTCTTCTCTTTATGAGAAAAGACCTTTGCCCAGCTGTGGGCGTCTAATCGGCTGGTAGGTATTACTACTCGCCAAACTTTCCAGTTTCACAGTTTAATGTTATATTTCCCAAAACGATTAGTATAATTCACCTTCAGCTGTCAATAACGAGACACAATAGAATTTTAATTGTTATGCCCACCTGATGTCTACTTGAACAGTCAAGCAGTAGGACCCGCATATTATCCAATCTATGATCGAACTTAGCCTTCCTACTGACAGATGACGTCATGATTGGCTCAAAGAGTACCTAGTTGTTAGGTGTTAATAATTATTGCAGTCAGTGTTAGGTGTTTAATGGAACTGTGAGCAAATAAGTTTACTATTCATTTACATTCTACGTCTGTTTACAGTTTTCAAGAATGTGGTGTTTATGTAAATACTTAATGCATTTGTTTGAGAAACAAGATTTAGCATAAGTATTTACAATTATTTATATACCATCCTTGAGATATTTTTAACTACGTTTATACAAGGTGTAATTGCTTAAAATACTAGCTGCACCCCGCAGTTTCACCCGCATAAATCTCGGTCCCGTGAGAATATCGAGATAAAAAACTACTGAAAAACTATCTGTGTGCTAAATTTCATCCAAATCTGTTCAGTAGTTTTTGCATGAAAGAGTAACAAACATCTATCCATCCATCCTCACAAACTTTCGCGTTTATAATTTAAGTACAACAAGCTGATTGGACAGACGTTATCCTGTTTCCTAAAACTTGACTGCAGTGCCACCTACCGGGTCTAATGTTAATCTAAACCGTCCAAGAACGACAAACACATAAAAAATTTCATCAGAGGAATACAGTGACGTACAGAAGAAATAAATAGTTTGGAAAATCCAAAAGTGCACGCCTCATACTTATCACTCATTCATAAACGAAAAATAAATTCAAAACATAGTTTAATAAAAAAATCTGTCAAGTGCGAGTCGGACTCGCACACGAAGGGTTCCATACCATGTCGTAAAAGATTTAACACTATGAATTTTTGTAATACTTTCGTAAAGGTAACAACAAAGGCGCTATAAAAAAACAAAGATTTGTAAAGAAATTGTCTAATTTTAATGAAAAAATGTTGTTGTGTTAAAATATAGGTGTAGGAGTATATTTCATTTATTTTAAGAGAAAAATATTAAGTTAACTTTATCCAGTAACATGCATTAACTAAAGTCAAAGTTATTTATTTGCTACTAACATAGTATTGGTAGGTATAAATAGGTATATATGGTAGGTAAGCAGGTAGATATGTAGGGTAGGTAGGGTAGGTTAGGTACCTACCTACCCTGGTAAGAAGGGTAGGGTAGGTAGGTAGGGTAGGTAATTAGGTAGAAATTGGTAATTAGGAAAGGTAGATGCGCCGTAGATAAGTACTTAGTGCTAACCGTGCGAAGCCAGGCCGGGTAAAGCTAGTTACTTATAAATAAAAGGATTTCTCTTGCTACATCAGACTATATTGTACAAAATAGAATGTAAGTAGTACGCCAAATTTTAATTATAACTGTGCGTTTGCACTGGCGAAACATTCACAACAAAACATGTTGGAATCTCTATTTTCTGTCAATTTTTCATACAATATTTGACAGGAACTAGAGATTTCAACATGTTTTGTCGTGATGTTTCGCCAGTGCAAACGCACGGGTCAATACAGGTATTTATTTACGTTATTTTTGATAGTCATACAGAAATCTATTATTTCTTACTTATTATTTTTACACATCCCATCGGACTATGAGAGTGAGGGAAGAGAGAGTGCACTCGTGTCTGCGCACACACTTGTGCACTATAATATCTCCCGCGCCGAAGGCCAGTCTCCGTTGAGATTGGCCGCCATGACCGAATATTTTTACACCAATAATTTTTCTCAATATGAAATTGTATCCACAACGGTTTAAGCTAGGTAACTGAATAGTACACTGTATGTGCCAGCATTCATTTCAATGTTACTGAATATATTGTCTATTGGAGTGTAGTTTTAACACGAGGTACACACATCAACACCGTCTAGGGATACTTTGAAAAAAGTCGATAAAGTTCTTAAACTCAAAAAATACTGGCCGGTTTTAAAATCTTGTGAAGAAAGTTTATTTTGAAGACCTTTTTGGATGATCGAAATTTAAATGATCGAAATAGTATGTGCTGCCATGATAGTAGGTACTTACTAATTCCATGTCATTACTCCGACTATTAAATAGTTATCTGTGGAATTTATATCGCATAATATTAGCATGAAATACAAAATTATTACTTTAAGTTGCAGAAAATTGCCCATATTATATAAAATACGTTATGAATCGGCGTTTTTAGTATTTGTTGATTATAAACAGTATATGTTACATGATACACACAAGTTTCAAATTCCTAATTTGTTTAGTTGTTGAGATAGAGCTCGTACAAAAATGGTCTAAAACAGACAACTTCTACGGCCCCCTAATTCATCATTTTTGAAGATAAAAACAAATAAAATTTATATTTATTCTCTACTCGATGAGCTCTAGAAAATGATACCCCACATGCCAGGGTCAGATAATTTTTTTTTCAAAATTTAATTTTATTGTATGGCGACCCCCCTTTATTTTTTAATTTTATTATTTGTTGCTCTTACGGCAATAGAAATGCTCAATCTGTGAAATTTTCAACTGCCTACCTATTACGGTTCATGAGATAGAGCTCGCTGACAGACAGACGGACAGCGGAGGCTTATGAATAGGGTTCCGTTTGTCACCCTTCGGGTACGGAACCCTAAAAATGAACAATTTATCACTTTTCATGTAGTCGTAATGTCAACGACTGACAAAGATATTTACTTGGCGGTTGCTAGGCAACTTGCGGACATCGAATCAAAGGTTGGAAATATTTAGTTAAAGATATTACGTTTTAGTTAGTATTTTATTAATTACAATTAAACTACTTTGAATAAAAGAGCCATTTTCAATAGGGTTCCTTCTACGGCTGAAACGAATGTATAAAAAAAAAATTGATTCAATTAATTGATTTTATCGCAAGCTACAATGTTTTCAGGGTTCATAAATTGACGGACAGGATCTTTTTTTCAACTATTTTTATGTTTTTTCCATTTCTGCTGCATTAAATCAATTGTTAAAAAGTACAGTATTAATCTCCATTTAATCATCTATACAATGGTATATAAATTAAGTAGGTTCTGTGTACTAGCAGGAGTGTAACAATAAAAACAGTTACAGAAAAGGGGCAAAAAAAATCCATCGTAGAGCACACTCTAATGCTTCGCATTAAGAGTCGTGCATGTATATTATAAAGAATATTATTTATTTCTCTATAACTTTAACTTAATTGAAATAGCAGTAGTGATAGCTTAGTGGTGTGACTTTTGGACTGCCAAGTCATAGGTTCTGAGCTCGACCCATGACACCCATCTTTGACTTATCATAATAATATGATATAAGTAAGTATAGATATATTTGGTAAAGGAAAACATCGTGAGGAAACCGACATGCCTGAGAGATATTTCTCAACGGCATGTGAAACCAAGTCAGAGGAACATGGGCGGCATACAAACTCTGACACACACTAGACAATAATCATACGAATATAGTTTATTGACTGAGGCGTGACTTTGCAGAGATCCATTACAAAATACAATACGTCTATTGTATTACACCGCTTTTTAGGATAAGATTACTAAATATACGTCGTCACGTATATTTAGTAATCTTATCCTAAAAAGCGGTGTTAAGCGGATTAGGTTACTAAATATACGACGTCTATTGTATTTTACCACACGAAAAAAAAGAAAGAATTGAAATAAATTGCTGAAAATACTATTACAATAATATATTTATGATACTATAAACTCCACTCAAGCACAGTCTGTTACAAAATCTAGTCTGCCAAGAAACTCTTAACAATCCTTAACTTAAGTTATGAGCACACTAAGTGGAGGTCACAGACATGCCAACAACAAGTCAACAGGGTGGCGACAGTGAAACTTGGCCTAATCTAATATACCTTGCTAACTACTCTTGCTGCATGAATTATCGTAACAACATGTATACATAATGTCATGGTTGGAGATTGGTTTACCACTTTCGACTCCACCCATTTTCGTCGAGCTCATACGCCATGCCGCCATACATATTGTAAGTGGACCCTCCGGGAGGGTTCCCGGCGTAACCATCGCGGACCGTCAACGGCATTAGGTTTAAAACCGTGTTATAAATCACTGTAAAACGAAGTGAAATAGTGTTTTCTGAGGGGTCTTGTCGCTATAAGCAGTTACAACCTTTTAAATTTTTTGTGAATATTTGTAACCCAGACCAAAAAATTTGAAAATATTGAAATTCTTGTATTTAAAAACCAATGCATAGACTAATAAATCTTGTTAAAATATACATCAGATTTTGTTTTCACGGTTTATAATGCTGTATTCGCTAAGAAAAAGGTACATTTAAAATGAGCCCTCCGCGAGGGCTTCCGGTATACCATGTGCGACTAGGTGAACCCTCCAGGAGGGCTCCCGGCACTGAACGTGTTAAGTAGGGACTTATAACTATAATGATGCTCCCATAGATGGTCCCATGTTACATACTATATTAGCTCTGTTGTTTCTGGGGTTTCAGAAAAAATGTTTTTATGTAGGTACGAAATATGAAGTAAAGAAAGTATTTGGAAACTTTCCAAATGCCTTTTTTACACCTAAAACGGTTACAACATCAAATTCAATGATATAATTACAATTCATTAGTAATATTCTAGTTCGCTAGGTAGCCACATTTCTTGGCAAATTAATCATAACAGTGATATATTTTTGACCGTTCAGGCTCTACATTGCCCACTACACATAATATTTTTTGACTAAATGTCTGTGAATGTGTTTTGTAGTATGCTAGGTATTAATAACAGCACATATTTTTCATTTCGAATAAAAAACATAACTAATAAGCAATTATAAATCAGCCGATCACTGTAATTAATGATGGCGCTATTTTTATTATTGGCTCATTTACTTCGTGAAATGATGTGTGTTTTAAAAATAAACGGGAAACAGGATGTTACAGGGAAATATGTAATTTATTATGATCACCATAATTTATTGATGATTTGATTTACTTTTGGAAATTACTCATAAGCTTTTAACGCGGAATTTACACCTATTTGCTAGTATGTACTTTATTTTTATTTTTGTTTATAATTATGATTAAAATTACTCACCGCCTGTTGCAAAAACGAACTTTAACTTTTAAAGCTGTCATTAAATACTAATCTTCCATTAACCCTAGACTCGATTTTAATGGTTCTATGAACAAATTAATGAAATCATTAGCGTAAGTGATCCATTACGTAATGTTTGTCTTTGTGCAAGGGTGTCACACCAAAAGATATTTATGAAAAAACTTCAAAGGAAAATATATTATCTACTTCTCGACTCATACATGCTATAGCCATAAAACACCTATATTTAAGTTTATGATGCATTGTAAAGGTAATATTCAGATGGGACTGCTGCGTTGGTCTAGTGGTCGCAAGCGCGACTGCTGAGCATGAGGTCCTGTGTTTGATTCCCAGGTCGAGCAAAGTGTCAATGAGTTTTTCTATCTGGAACTTCTCAGTCTAACCAGGAGTCTGGATTTATGCCCGGTTGATGGCAATAGGCTCGCCCCCTACTACACTGGCGAAAGGGTGTACTATTGGTACACCTCTGCCCAACCCTATAGGGAAATAAGGCGTGATGTTATGTTATTTGTAGATGGGACCAATAATAGTGTTTTTCATGAATGTTAATAGATCTGAACACAACACTCGTATATTAACAAAATGACCAACTTAAAAAATAACAGTCTCCAAATGTAACTAATACCCACATTTAAAACTTTTTCACGGCCAAAGAAGCACGATTCATCTTCAAAACGGGGCCCAAATCGAGCGGCCCAAAGTTATGGGGCCATAACTGTCATACAAACAGGCAGGGCCCACCATAAAACTTACATTTTTTCCTTTACACTAACTGAAGATCTATAAGGCTCAGTAAAAAGGTGGTTTACTTTAAGGGTGGGCAACCCTTTTGGGTGGTTTATACTTATACTAAAATGGGATGAAAAGCTTTGGATTTGGGGTTCCTTGTGTTGGTTTGGCTTAATTTTATTGAAGTCACATAAGATTGTGGGCTTTCGACTTTCATTTACCATTGTGCATACTCGATCGGGCATAAAGTAAAATGTGACCTACAAGGCCGGCAAAAATCTTGTACGCCTCTTTCAAGTTCCCTTTACAACACGGAATAGAAAAACAGTGGAGCCCCCGCTTACTTCCTTAGAACAGGAACTAGTGTCACGTTGTCGAGTAATAAGAACTACAGGCATGTTCTTCTACTTGGCTTTTTCCCAACTATGTTGAGGTTGGCTTCCAGTCTAACCGGATACAACTTAATTATATTTACATGGAGCGACTGCCAAACTGAGGGCCTAGTGTGAGTTTCATTTTACCATCTCGATCAAACGCATCGAGCGCGTTTGGCGTTCCGATTGGCCCTTCACCGGTGAAGGCTGGCCGGCTGCCAATCGGAGCGCCAAACGCGGTCGATGCGTTTGATCGAGATGGTAAAATGAAACTCACACTAAACCCTCTGGTCTCTAAAAGCCAGTCACTGGTGAATGTGCATTCAATAGTAGTACCTACCTCACATGTTTTTTTCGTTGTTTGCTCCTCCGATTCTGCGATGTCAAAGGCCCCTAATGCAAGAATCAATACTTGCGTTAATCCCATCCGTTCGTTAAAACTAACAGGATCAACCCAATCACATAGTATTTACGTAATGCCCGTAACAAAACAAATAGTCATGGGCGTACCCAGGGGGGGGGCAGGGGAGGGCAGCTGCCCCCCCCCTGGATTTTGTATGAGTAGGTACTGTTGTCGATAAAAGTTATGTTACAGTCACGATTCTTCCTTCCTTTACAATTACAATAAATTATTTTGAATTAATTTTGGAAAAAAACCGCGCTGCGCGGCTTTTTATGCTGTATCTATGTTATGTATAACCGACTTTAATTAAAAAAGGAAGACGTTCTATCTCCAACTGTTTTTTTTTTACTAAGGTTAACGATATTTTCGTCAATAATTGTGAAGCAATTTTGAAAATTCGTGTATCATTTAAAAAAAGAAAATTATATTCGGTCCACAATTGACAAAAATATCGATAAACATACATATAAAAAAAAAGCTTAATAAGTTCATACGTCCTTCTTTTTTGAAGTCGGTTAATAATACACGAACGCAGCAGCAATATCAAACTATGTGAAACATATGGGGAGGGGCAAATTTCTGATTTGCCCCCCCTGGGCCAAATTTCTGTTTTGCCCCCCTGGGCCAAATTTCTGATTTGCCCCCCCCTGGGCCAAAAGCTGGGTACGCCCATGCAAATAGTTTACATGAATTGGATATGAAAAAGCGGTTCAATAAATATGTGAATACTGAAGATTAGCTTGTTCATGGCTCAAAGAATATTCGAGTTGACGACTGTTCTCTTCTACTGTATTGAATTTAGGATAAAAATAATGTAGGTACCTACTTGGGATGTGATTTGTTATTTATTTCTTGTTGAAGAAACTCCGAGTACCTATGATACGATTTTCGGATATAATTTTTATTTTTTGGGGTTTTTCATGGGAACGGTTTAATGAAATAGTTTTCAATATTATGTGGTTTTTATGAGACTCGCTTAGTCTATGATAGTCATCTTGGTGCCATATGATTTGTAATCATTATAGCGATCTTCTTCTTATCAAATCATCCACCAAGCCATCAACTTTACACAGATCCTTAGGCCGCTATCCTACTGGCGTTTTACGAGCGTTGGCGCTTCTCCAACGTCTGCGCAGCGCCAACGTTACGTCTCGAGTTTATAGTGGCAAGCATTACATCCGTTGAACGCAACGTTAACGTGGCGTGGTTGTACCTGTTGCCAAAAAATGCAAGAAACTCGCGACGATAGCGCAACGTAGGCGCTTTACCATTAGTAACTCGCGACGTTAACGTCACGTCTGCGCAGACGTTGGAGAAGCGCCAAGAGCTCGTAAAATGCCAGTGGGATAGCGGCTATAAGTCCTAATTTCGATCGACAATGTCCACCACAACCAATAGTCATACAGAGAGTTAGGACTGGTGATACCGTAGCAAGCGACGTACAGTTGTCCGTGTTAGAAGCAGGTCGTCCTAAGGTGGACACCCGCAGCCTTTATGAGAAACTAGCTGCGCTTCGGGTCAGTTTTACCAGCATAAGTTTCGATCCCGAGGGAATATCGGGATAAAAATAATCCTATGTCCTTTTCCAGGTCATGGTCTACCCATCTGCCAAATTTCCTCCAAATCCGTTTAGCCGTTTTAGCGTGAAAGCGTAACAAACAATCAAACAAACTCACTTTCGCATTTATAATATTAAGTTAGGATTTCCCATTGCGTACGAACTTTTTCATGAATTGATGAACGTTCAGTCCTGCATATCCTACCTAATGGCACAATACTGACTGATGGATTCTTACAGATTATTCCTGTCGAACGGCTATCACTAAAATAATATAACAATAGATTGTAAACACAGGGAATTTCATTAACAGTCACCTAACTATAGATATTTATTTTTATTTTAACCATTACATGACAAAAGACGCCTTAACTTCATATTTTTCTATGTACGTTCTACGAATTATCATAATAATTATTATAGTTATCAATCTCCATTAGGAAACATGTCCTCTTTCACTTTTACCTGTACTAATTATTATCACTTTAACAAATTTAATACACCACAAGAAAACAATTTATATATATTATTACCCTAATATTTTTCAGCCTCAAGTATTTACAGTGTAGGTAACAATAATAATTCTACAACCGTGTTTGAGGTCATAAATATGCGGTAGCCCCGTGGTTTTCTCATTTACCCAACACGAATTTGTAATGAAGAGCTTGTTCAAACACCACATAAGGATAGAAGGTTCACTTGGTCAGTGCTTAAAAAAGTGATTAGCAGCTCCTTGCGTCCAGCATTCTGTTATACCCTAACTTTGTGGAGGTTGATGCTGGATCAGCGTCGCGTCAGCGCTGCCAGCTAATAACCTGCCAGTATCTGCCTGCCTGACAGCTTGAGACACCATTTTTGTTGTTCAGTTCAGTCTATGTTCAACCATCGAAGCGGACGGGTCTGCCTATGGGACTCTCCTAATGGAACGTTCCTTGTTTAAGTATCCTAAATTATAACATCCTGAAGTGAATAATTCTTCTTCTTTTTGTAAGCCAAACGCGTGGACACCTTTAACAGTTCGTTCGAAAGGCCTGACTGACCTGTTAAGTGAAAATTACCACCATAAATTTTGTTTCTGTGTTGCAGTTTCAAAATGACTGTGTGTGATGGCATTGATTAGTAACACAGATTAGTAATGAAGTACAGACCTATGTGAAGCAAATGTCAACGTACTTGAATTCTGGTCGACGCGGCGACGTGTAAATAAAATATATGAACGAAAAAGACCTAGGACCTAGGTGGACCCGTCTCATAAGGTACTGCCATTAAAATGGAAAAATTATAAAAGGGCATACTTACGTCATTGTTTTAAAATGTTGGTATGCTCATTTAGTTATTTATTTGCTGAGTTAAGTTGCTCATTGCTACTAAAAATAAAAGTTAAAGGCAACTAAAAGCGTATTCGGCTTCGACGACGCGATGGAGCAGTCCTACCTAGACAAGACTAATTGATTTACATCTGTAGCCGATGAACTGAGAAGACGTCTTGTGTTCTGTAATGTTATGTTATGTAATGTAATGTTATGTTACTTTAGTTCCGATGACTTATGGGTAAAGCGTAAACGTTCTGAACTACATAAATCTGCTTCGTGGCTGCAATATTTTTTTTACAGCGGTATAAAAAATATTACCGATAAAGAAGACTCTGTAATATGATGGAGGACCCAGGTAAAATATTATCGGGCCCCCTTGTAGTAAAGACGAATAAAAATCTATGAAATACACGCTCATAATATTTACAAGGTCGATGATCACGGTCCTCTTTTAAATTCGTTCTGCTTTGTATTTTCATATTAAGTAAACATTGTATAATATTGTGAGTTTAAAGTTTTTACCATTAACTCAGTATGGGTACATGCTGGTCATCATCTCATCGTCATAGAGACATCAGCTTATTTATAATTAGATTTAACTATATATATAACAGAAAATAGTGACAGACAATAAATAACAGAAAATTTAATTTTGAATAGGATTTCAAAGCAATAGTGCAAAGCAAATGTGTAGTAGCCATACTAGCAACCTGCTCTTGCTTCGCATGGTTTTTACGGGTTGACAAAACATCGTGATTTCTTAGTTTTACGTAAACGATAAACGTTTTCTAAACGATAAACGTTTTCTAAACGATAGTGAAAACCTCATCAAAATCTGTTGCGTGGTTTAGAAGAACAACACGGACGTACAGACAAACACGAAAAGCGACTATAATTTATAATATGAATATAGAATAAGATTCAAAGATTAAACAATGTCTTTTCTTTAGGCGTGCATCCAAACATTGCACCGGCGAAAAGCTAAATTAAAATACGTAATGTTTGGCTTAGTACCAGAACTATCCTACAGTAAAACTAATTAATTAAGTTTTAATAAAAGTGATTCGAAGTAGCTCGATCAGTCTGAATAATTAATAATTATTAACTGCGATTATTGCTTTTATCACCACATCTACGATTTATGCCTTGTTTTACCACCACCAAAAAAACAGCTTATCTGGCAGATAGTGACAAATAAAAACAGTTCATAGACCTCTCTTTCCAACACTTAAGTGGGTCCTTAGCAACGAAGGTAATCAGTTGTATAAGAAATTGTCCAAAAGCAAAAGAAACTGTTTTTGTAAGACCTTATCGGGAACCAAATCTACGACCTCTCGTTTGCAAGTCTTATTTTAAGATAAGCTGGGTCCTAGCCAAGATCTTTGAAAACCCATTTTGTTATAAGATTCGATTATGTCCACGAGCTGAAACCCAGCTCTTTGGTAGATTTAGGCCGGAAAGGTGGGTTTAATATGGAAAAGCAATAATTTCCCACATTTTAAAACTTCTAGTGGTTCCTACTCTTTATACTAGTTCCTTAGGTAATACGGTATCGGCAACTCCACGTCAAATCGCATATTTTGCGTACGGATGCTATAATAGTACCTTATAAACTATCAATAATGGATAGTAAATAGATCAAAAGATTTAATAATTAAAAAATTATGAACTAATAATTAGTTTTAAATTTCTGAGTTGCCGTATGTTTTTTAGGGTTTCGTAAAGGGTAAAAACGGAACCCTTATTACTATAAGGGTCACTCATGTATCTGTCTATAGGTCTGTCTGTCTGTCTGTCCGTCTGTCTCAGCCAATTTACTCCGAATCTAATGAACCGATTTAGTTGAAATTTGGTACACTTATATATGTATTTTTATGACCCAAACATGGACGTGTAACGTAAATAAATATATTTTGAATAAGGGGCTCACTTTTCTCAATATAAGATTGCTTATTTATTTAAATAGTTTTGCTAACTGTACCGTTTGACATATCAAATGAAAGGACTTGGTGTGAGGATCTCAAGTATTTTTTTAGATCATTTTAAAATAAATACTTTTAAAGATATTTACGAAAATTTATGAAAATTTACCCTTTTCTCCGAAACTTTATAACAAAATTTTATAAATTTGACTTAGGTAATTTTTGTGTTAATTTCGATACTTAATACTTATTTAATCCATTTTGTGTATGATGATGTTTTATTACTTCCCGTCACTGTTGTTTACATAGCAAGTAAAGGTATACGAATTGGTGTGGGGTAGGTACCATAACTAAAAAGTGAAAAATAATAAACTTTTTTACAAGGAAAAACAACCGATAACCAAAAAAACTAAAGTACTGATCCAAATGCATCGACTTCCGAAATAAGTAATTTTTCATGTTGTTGTATTTTCTGTTGTCTATTGGTTTTAAATATTATTGACGGGTAAAAGGTTTTGTATAAGCCTAGTTAAAGAAATAAATTAATAATATCATTGATCATCTCTGAAACTAGACTGTATCAACTCTGACGTCAAAAGTTACAAAACACACTTCATCACTCCTATCTGAGAAGGAAAAATAACCTAACAAACTATTGAAACTTATTGTATTCAAAGACAAAGAAAATGGTGAACTTGACAGTGAACATGTTCTTAATACAGCAAAACCTGGCAGTTAGCCGAGGAAATACTAAGATGAAGCACCTATTTAAGATGCCTGAGCCAAGAGATGTAGTGTTTAGAAAGCCACAAACCGGTTCTAACCTAAATTTTACCACAATGACCTAGATGCCCTTGAAATAATCCTAACATTTGTAGTTAAAATAAGACTAGAATAGACTTCATTAAGCTAAGTTTAGACATTCTGATACTGCATGATAAGCATAATCAGCCTATAATGTCCCACTGCTGGGACACAGGCCTCCTCTCGGTGAGAGAGAGTGGGCCGTAATCCACCACGCGGGTTGGTACAGGTCACAATAATGTCTTCGAATTTTTGAGTCATGAACATGCCGGTTTCTCACAATATTTTCTTTCACTGTTTTGAGAGCAGTCAAGTGGTGACGACCTAAAACTCGTAAGTCGTGGCCGTTATCACTGGGCCACTACTGCTCTCTGATACTGAAATGTCCAAAAATATCAATAGTAAGTCAACACAGACATACGCTGACGCATAATCAACTTATAATGTGCGGGTACTCCTGGGACAGGACTCTCTGTGGGAGAGAATGGGCCATAATCTGCCACGCTGGCCCAGTGCGGGTTGGGAGATGTAAAATTGTACATATCTTCAAATTTCAAACAGAATAAGTGTTCGAACATCTATCTAAGATAGATGTTCGAACACTTATTCCGTTTTGCATGATGAGTAGACCCATATTAAGGTCTCTTTTCTCCAAATAATGTGGTATCACTGGATTTAAAAAAAAACTAGTTTTCTTTATTATATAGACCGGTACACCCCTTAATTTTGTTGTTACTAAGCATCTTTTTATAACTGGTTATCTACTGTAGCAAGCCTTGTTTTCCTCAAGTGGAATTATCATGCCCAAAAAAATATGCTCCAAAAATGTTGATGAGGAAAACCGCCTCGTTCACAACACTCGTTAAAACATGATTTTAACACAGCCTCGCGGCGCATTAATTAGAGTAAAAACAAAATAAGTGTTTATAGTAGACCCGTATTCAGGTCTCTATTCTACTAGTTTCGTGGTACCAACGATTTAAAAAAAAAGGAAATTTTCTTATTTTCTTTAGTAGGTACACCCCTGTTACTTGGCATCTTTTGTAACAGCTTTATCTGTTGTTGCAAGCCTTGTTTTCCTCAAATGGAATTATCATGCCCAAAAAACATGCTCCAAAAATGTTAAAGAGGAAAAACGCTTTGTTATCACTGTGTTTTTAACACAGCCTTGTGACGCATTAATGAATGTATAGAGGTTTAGAATTTGCACATTCTGAGGCTTAAATGCTAAAACCATGTTCAAGCATAAATGTCGATTAAAATCTGACCGATTTTGAACAAAATCTATGTCGAAATTCTATCTTGAGTATCGTTCTAGAATGCAGGTCTTACAATTTGAGTTACTGGAGCTCGAAATCGAAGAAAAACCTTGGCTGCAATTTCCAAAGAATATCAATAGTGAGTTTCGACCAATGCATAAAATAGCGTTACGTATATAAAATGGTTCCTAAAAAAACTAAACTAACGACATAGACATGCAGTTGACTTGTTATTGAGTTCCACTACACATAAACAAATATTTCATGAAAATCTATAGAATGTAGATAGGTACCTATTATTTCCATGAATTAGTTGTGTATTAATAGGAATTTTAATTAGAATGAATGAATGAAAGATCAAACACGTCTTAGCTTACGCATAAACAGGCTATAATGTTCCCACTGCTGGGACACAGGCCTCCGAGGGAGTAGGCTGTAATCCACCACGCAGGTCCAGTGCGGGTTGGTAGAAGTCACATGTCTTTGAATTTTTGGTTCTAGGACATACCGGTTTCGTCACGATATTTTACTTCACCGTTTTGAGAGCAGTGATGATGAAATAATTTACATAAAGTAAAGCGCCTGTCAGGATTCAAACCCCCGACCTACAACTCGTAAGTCGCGACCGTTACCACTGGGCCACCACTGCTCACTGGGCCACCATTGCTCACTGGGCCACCA
The DNA here is from genome assembly GCA_948150665.1 of Conistra vaccinii. Lineage (NCBI taxonomy): Eukaryota > Metazoa > Arthropoda > Insecta > Lepidoptera > Noctuidae > Conistra > Conistra vaccinii. The sequence continues at coordinate 7,457,650 of OX411317.1, read as the reverse complement.
CTGCTCACTGGGCCACCACTGCTCACTGGGCCACCACTGCTCACTGGGCACCACTGCTCACTAGGCCACCACTGCTCACTGGGCCACTACTGCTCACAGGGCCAACACTGCTCACTTGACCACCACTGTTCAACACTTCTAATGTAGTGACAATCCTCATCTCTTCAAAAAAACTTTTTACTATAACAAACACGCAGAATCCATGCCTGTACTCCTCTAAGCATCGCGCGCTGTATTGGCTATAAATTAATGCGATATTCGCATCGTAAATTCGTAGTTGCCACATCGATATGTCGTCAACACATGGCGCTTGTGGCGCTTGTTGGCGCAGCAGAACTGGAGCAACTACAAAATTCTTCGACACATTTTTGTGATAATGCTAAATTCGAGTTAGATTGCGTCTGCGTTTGTTTTTATTATGGCAACATTAAAAAACAAAGTGTAATTACGGTTGAAATTGAGCCCATTCATAAATCTTTATGGTGGTCCTGTGTTAAGTGACCATAGATTAGTGTAGCACATTTTAATAATATAATAATAAAGGGACGAGGACCCAGAAGAATTTTAGGAAAATCGTCAACTTCTGAAATATTTGTAAATACTTGAGCATCATGTAACTATAAAATTAATTTACTTGTCATTGCTTCATTATTAATTCCCTTTATCTATTATGATATCCTAGTGATTTTATTCTAGGTATATTGTCTTTGTATAATTACCATTAGGTATATATAATAAATTAATGTATACAACATAAAATTATTATTGTAAAAGATTTTAAAAGAATATTAACTGTAGAGTTTCTTGCCTATTCTTCTCCATACGAAACTACATATTTTTGGGCAATTAGCATCAATTCTATTTTTTTTTCTTGTAAATTTTGACGTTCAAAAGTACCTTTGATGTGCCTATTTAAAATAAATTCTTTGACTTTGACTTGACTCAGCTTACTACAACAACAAAAAAAACCACAACACGGTTCCCTAATAATAATTCATTCTTATTCTCATGTTTTGAGTTTGTAACCCTCATCAAAGAAACAGGAGGTACTGTGCATAGGCAAACGTTTCATGCTAAAGGTTGCACAAATGCACATAAAATAAAATTTTAAAAAGTCGCTTGCCTACTACCCACTCCAATATTTTTCCGTTAGTACTTTGGTCAGCGCTTTATATCCGAGGAAATTTAATACAACAGACTACTTTAAATTCAGCTACGAAGCTATTTGATTCACAATACAAAGTTACAATAAAAGGGAAAACCGAAACTTAAGTTATGAGCCAATTTCGCAGAACTACGAGCTCCGGTATGATTTCGCGAAGGTTCTCTTTTATTACTTCACGTTGTTTAAAGTTTGGCAATTTTTTTTGTTCTACATCAGTACCACTGTAAATACTACGAAAATACAAAAGTTTATGCTTTTGGTAATAGAAATCATGTCATTTGGTATTTATATCATTAAATTGATTTTTTATTATTTTATTTATCTTACACACGCTTTTACATTTTTTGAATATGAGAACGTTGTAGGCTTATATTTTGGTACTTTCCGACGGGCCTACACTGTACTCCCATATCTATTAAAACTGTAATTTGAAAACATTGTAAAAGCCATTATTTTTAAAAGAAAAACCGTGGAGTTTCTTGCCTGCCCTTCTCCATAGGAAACAACCAATTGGAAGCGTGCACCTAGCTTCTGAAGTTTCATAAGTGCCCATGTAGGTTTATGTGAAATAAAATATTTTGATTTCTTGATTATTATGATTGATTGACTTGATTAAACTACAAAGTATTCAATAAAAAGTTATCAGTCTTTCCACCATTAACACAGGTTGATCTAAAAAGAGACACCTATAAATAAAACTACGGAACACTATGAGTTCTCCGAATGTTTGTAAAGGAAGGAATCTGGTGTTTGTCCAGGGAAGCAATACAAGCAATCCTTCAGTTCTCGGTTCAGTTTACCAAATAAACATTGCCTTGAAACTCCCAACCACTTCAATTTTGTAGATAAATGCATGTTTACTGCAGATAACTTGGCTTCACTGAATGGAATCGGGTTCTCGATTTGTTTGTGTGTTTTTTTCTTTTTTACTTTGTACGGCATTTACCTCCATTTTATTGGTCTCGATTTTTAGTTTATTCTCGACGTTTTTGCAATTAAGGTTTTGTATTTGCAGAATTCTCTTTGTGTAATCGTATTTTATGTAATTACACTCAACCATTTCGAATTGCTTTTTTATATAAGCTCTTCCAATGCTCGTAAGTTACAATACTCGTACAAATAGCATAGATCCCACGAAACTTCGATTTTGTTTATTGAAATACATAGTCGTTAAAACTACACAATATACATACATACATTAACACATACCTTCTTCCCATGAGGTCTAAGATCCGCAAAGGAACGATCTTCACCCTTTTATTTAATAAATGAAAAGTATTTTATATCAAATTAAGGGGTTATTCCACTAATCCCCATTGAGAATCCCCATCAATGGGGATTAATGAACTTTTTGTTCACAATTCCCCATTGATTTGGATTGGGGTTATTCCACTAATCCCCATTGAGAATCCCCATCAATGGGGATTAATGAACTTTTTGTTCACAATTCCCCATTGATGGGGGTTAGCGGACAAAAAGTTCACAAATCCCCATCGGTTTAAAAATAAAATACAAACAACATATTATACAAGATATTAACAACATATTGTATAGGAATCACGAGGTCTTTATTTCTTACGGAGGTAAGGACTCATTGATTAATTTTATAATTAAACAAAAAATTAAAGTAATGGCTAATTATATTTCTGGCATGTCATAATACAGTCTAAACTTTACTACAAAGTATAATCTTTTAGAGATCAACTTTGAAATTACTGAATGGTAAGTTTGTGATCAATTATTTTAGAACCGTTTTTTACCTTTTGTTTAGTTGAGTCTTTCCCTAGGTCTAGTGGTGCACCTTTTTTTTTTTTAAACGGCCAATTGCGTGCCGGACCACGCATAATAAAGGGTTCCGTAGTTGCGATGATTGTATCCCAAAAACAAACTTAACATTGTAGTTGAAAAACATTATTCTACCATATAAAAAATGTAGACCTTGCTTCCTGCCAATTTTCATGATTCTAGGTCAGCGGAAAGTACCCTGTAGGTTTAGATATTTTTGCGAGTGCAAAATATGTCACAAAAATGGCTGTAGTTTTTTATTGCATTGGCTTAGAAGCTTGATTTTTGAAGAGCTCCAAGGGATTATAGACCTAAGTATTTGATATTAATTTCAATTTGATATCTCCACGCGTTCCTGAGGAAAAGGCTCTTGACAGACTGACTGACAACGAAGTGATCCTATAATTATTATATTATATGGGGTAATAAGCATCTTTATTAACAAGATTTTTTTTTTTCATAAATGCGGTACCACTAGACTTAGGTAAAGACTCAATTTCTAAAATAACAAAAGTTCTAAAATAATTAATCACAAAGTAACCATAGTAATATAGTAATTTAAAAGTTGATCTCTAAAAGATTATAATTTTGTAAAGTTGAGACTGTAATATGTTATGAAATATTTTATACTTAGGCTATTAATTCAGCCATTACTTTTTTTTTTTTAATTACAAAAATAATCAATGAGTCCTTATCTCCGTAAGAAATAAAAACTTCGTTTATCTTATATACTAATTATGTTGTTTGTATTTTATTTTTAAACCGATGGGGATTTGTGAACTCATGTCCTCAAATCCCCATTGATGGGGATTTATGGACAAGAAAGTTCATCAATGGGGATTCTCAATGGGGATTAGTGGAATAACCCAAATTAAGTAAGTATGTTAAAAATATATCGCGAGTGGGTTGGGTAAAAAATTCCTGGCCAGACTATAATCAATCAAAAATTCAATAATATTTTTTTTTTCAATAAATGCACTCAGTCGTCAAAGTAACAAATGTTTCTCCTAAAAATCACTATCCATTGATATATCACTTATGGCTATTGGGCGCCAAGAATTTTCCTAAACTTAGGTTGCCCATGAGTAGTCACCGATTTAGGTCATTAATTCTGAATTGACTAACAATTTTCAAAAGTCGATTTAGTAGCAAAGGTTCTTCTTGTAAAGCTCTTTTAATTGGTATATCTTGTAATGTAAAAAAAAAACATTTTTAATATTTTCATTAATCACAGTCTGCCCAGGAATGTTTAGCCTATTCACGATATATTTTTCAACATACTAAATCTAATTTAAAATACTTTTCATCCATTAATAAACAGATTTAGAACCTTACATACTCCTTTCGCTTCAAAACTATTTTCGACAGTAATAGTATTATTGAATACATTCGAGATTTGTTAATCCTACACTCCTACAACTAAATCAAATAATCCAGTCGAAATAGAATCACCAAATAAAATCAAGTTTTTCTATTAGCTGACCTAGAACTGCCTCCGAAAAATATCGAATTACGGTACGTCAGTGGGTAAAGAAATAAAAATGGGAGAAATATGTCAGACAGGAGGGGACAAAGGTCCAAGGTGACGGTGACGCTGGTGCAGTAAGTGACAGGTGACAAGTTGACAGATAGTCGCCTACGTGCAACTATTTTATGGCGGGATTTCTTAGAAAAATTGTTGACTGACGTAGGTTTTGGGGACGATACAAAAATGGTTAATGTGTGAATGTTTTATGTACATTTGTTGCGATATATAACAAATACACACATCAAAAGTGTCTAGGGATCAAGCATTTTTATGCGGATTTCTTGAGATTGAGATGTGGCTTTGTAATAAATTTATGATTTTATAAATTTATATGGATCCTTTTTGGTGCATTTCATAATTTGAATCAGGAACTGTGAATCAAATTCGAGTAAAAGATGAAAATCAGCTGTCAATATTTTCCCTATAAAAACATACAACGCATTGAAGACATTATTAGTGCTACTGTTTCCCTACTACTGATTAAAACCAACGTTATTATGGAGCAGCGACGTCATTTAAGCAGGGAAGAAATGCTCAGAGCCGTGGGAATGATAGAAGCTGGTTCCCGGCAACGTACTGTGGCTTTAGCTCTGAATACAAGTCAGAGTGTTATCAGTCGACTTTGGACACGTTACCGAAGCACTGGTACCGTGGCTGAGCGCCATGGAGGACGGTATCGCTGCACCACACGGAGACAAGACCGATACATTCAAATCTTAGCTCGAAGAGCTCCAACAATAACCGCCATGATGTTAGCCGTGAGGCTTCATCACTCTTCAGGGAACTTAATTCGCGACCAAACAGTCAGAAACCGCTTGCATGAAGTGAACCTTCATTCCCGAAGACCGCTACGGGTACCACCTATAGCAATGCACAATCGTAGGATTCGATATCAATGGGCTCTTGAACACAGAAATTGGGCAGAAGAACAATGGCGTTTCGTGTGCTTTTCTGATGAGTCTCGTTTTGGTATGAGACCGGATACAAGACGTATACGACACTGGAGAACCCCTGGACGCCAACAGCGATTAAAATCCTGCCAGGAAGTCCATCCTTATAGTGGTGGAACCATCATGGTATGGGCGGGTATTTGGATCGGCGGAAGAACTGAGTTGATTTGGATTAGAGGCAACCTCAACGCTCAAATTTATGCTGAGACGATTGTATCAGACGTCATCGTTCCTCTACAAGTGCAAATCGGTCCCTTATTTCAGTTAATGCATGATAATGCACGACCGCACACCGCAAGAGTTGTAAGACAGACTCTCGCCGCAGCTAACATCAATGTCCTGCCCTGGCCTGCTCAGTCGCCAGACTTGAACCCGATTGAGCATGCATGGGATATGCTACAGAGAAGAGCTCTGCCGAATATGGAGGGTATCCAGTCGCAAGAAGACCTTTTTTTGTTGTTGCAACGAACATGGGCGGCCATTCCACAGCGTGATTTGGATGAACTCATTTTGAGTATGCCAAACCGATGTTCTTGTGTTGTTAGTGTTCGCGGTAGAAACACGGATTATTAATTGTTTAAGTTACCCAATAAAATTTTAAAGAAAACTGTTATTTCAGTCTTTTTTTCGAACTTTAATGTTAGTGGTTCAAATGTCAAAAATCCCTTTATTAGGAAAATGGCAAATTTCTTTATTAATGCAAAGGTGACTTGGTTTATCGTTACTGTGACAAACGAAAACACTTTATTTGATGAATCCTTAAAGAAAATTTTAATTAATATCAATCAGGAGAAAAGTTATTGCAAAAATATATGTTGATCCCTAGACACTTTTGATGTGTGTATATGCATCGCCGCGCCAAGCCAAAATAAATTGAGATAAACTCAGGAGAACGATGACACTCATTGCAATATTGAATTTGGGGCAGATTTTTCAAAAGTCAGATATTTGCAAACTTATTCCTTCGAAAAGTCAGCACCACAATACAATTCATTCATAACAATCGAAGTAAATACTTCCGCTATTTGCAAACAACATTGAATGCCACCGTGAAGAATGCATTCAGGCACAATAAGGACGCATTAGAGCATGCATTTCTGCGCACATGTAGACCGGTCCTAAGCTTGTTGTTTCTTAATAGAGCGTATCGAGTCAGGTTACAAGGTGGACTTGAGATGTGGAGGTCGTGTGGCTTTACGTTTACTTAGGAATTAATGTAGGTTGTATTGTTAAGGTTGTTTGAGGATTTATGAAATCATGTTTATCAAGATAGTATTACAATCATTAGTATTATCCCGCTAACAGGATTTTGATAAAAATTTGGCACATTACTGTGTAAATAGTTTATAACTAACAAAAAGTGGATGCATTCACGTTTAGTTTATTTTGAGTCGGTATATAAATCAATCAATCTTCCTAGCCTTTTTCTTAACTATCTTGGGGTCGGCTTCCAATCTAACCGGATGCAGCTGAGTACCAGTATTTTACATGGAGTGACTGCCTATCTGACCTCCATTACCCAGTAACTGGGTAATACCCAGGGGTAGGGGTAGGGGGGTTTATATATGTTCGTCCTTAATTATCTTGACTAGGTTTACATGAAATAAATTTTTGGAAAATCACCGGAAAAGTCGGAAATACACCCGGGCCACACCAAGATGATCAGCTAGGTTGTAACTCAAAGTATTAGATGACTAAAATCGAATGTTTGGACAAGTGTGTGACTTGCGACGATCGTAATAAAATTATTACCACCAAGTTCTTTGTAAAGCAGGACGTAGTTTTTGGTACCATATAAGTAATAACTTAAACAATGTAGTACCATGTTAGACTATCTTATCCAAAACCAATGAAGCTAGTAAAGAAACCGGTTGAAACGGATGTTTGAATAGATGGGTTTCGTCTGTATAAACGATCTTTTGTTTAAACAGGCGGAATCCAGAAAATTGATCTAATTTCACCAAACACAATAATTTGCTAACAGGTCATTAAACTCAGGTTACTGCTTTGATTGGCTCACTGACATGACAACAGCCAATCACAGCAGTTGACATGTGTGTTAACAGTCTGTTATATTTAACAGAGTATGGTGAAATCGAGTCTAAGTCTCTACAAATGTCTAGCGCATTCACGAAAGCACGGAACGCGATCTGACTAGGTACTCCACTATACTAAGTCGCCAATGGGCATGTAACAGCCCGTATTTTTCTGAATTTTCATGAAGAATATCGAAAATTAACTTTAAAAAGAGGGTCTATCTTTAATTTTATGAGTAGCGTTTGTGACCTTGCTTATATACTTGCCCATATCTCCGATGCTTATGATTTAAGCTTACATGTATAACACTTAAAAGCTTAACTCATAGGCTTTTGGGAATAATAATCAGAATCCACATCGAGCCTCAGAGAGATTGAATAACATCGGAGATATTGCAAAAAATGTAAAGCAAAGTCACAAACGCTACTCAAAAATTAAAATTGCATAACATGAAAAACATTTTAAAGTTAATTTTCGATAATTTTTCATGAATATTCAGAAAAATACGGGTGGTTATGCCCATGGGCGGCATTATCTAATCTATACATATATAATTTATAAACTAGCTGACCCCTGCCCACATCGTTGGGCGGAAAACATAAATATAATATAGCCTATGTCACAAATAACGGGGCTTTCTATTAGTAAAAGAATTTTCAAAATCGGTTCAGTACATTTCCAGAGATTACCCCCTACAACCTCTCAAACTTTACCTCTTTATAATATTAGTATATGTATATATACCTAGATCACTAACGAGATACAATAGAATTTTTATTGTTGTTGACTTCTAAAAGCAAATCCACAGTTGAGCGGTTGTGTCTGTCTGTGTGACTACGTTGTTCTCTAAACTACGCAACGGATTTTGATGCGGTTTTCACTATCATTTTGATAATTCATTCTGGAAGGTTTATGTGTACAACTTATTATGTATAACTAGTATAAGAATATAATTTTTGGAGATAAATAAACCTGATTTTATTTATTTAGTTATATTTATTTATTTATGAAAGTGTATAGATATACACTTTCGTATATAGTCCGTCCTCCATTGCACTACATTGCCACACTGTTCAAAGACTAAAAAAAAAGGAATATTAATAGTCTATGTCATCTGACAGCTGTCACCTCATTCGTTTTAGAGCTCACTGCTTACTCCATTCCATAAATGGGGGTAATGGTTACATGGGTGGGTAGGGTGTTAAATCTCTTCGGATGCAACATTTCGTATAATTTTGGTTGAAATTCACTTAAGGTAAGTTCAATTAACCATAAATTATACTTCAATGTTGCATCCTCGAGATTTAACATATACATGTCGAAATAAGTGCCGTTATTTGCGGCATAATAGTGGCGCTGCCTCGACCCGGCTAAAGTGCCTAAGCATTGCATTGTCATTGTTAATGTCACTTGTTATTTTGTTTGATTGTTGAGATTAGTAGTAATTCGCAGTACGCTGCCCTTGATTTTGATTGATCGAACTTGTTTTTGATAATTAAATCAAAAGATCAGTTTATTTTTCAGGAGAGGCTAATGTTAATTTCTTTCATCTATAGCCGTCTAAACTTAAGTGTAGCCGTAATCTCTTGGCTTAGCAAATGAAAATGGCTGAAAGGCTTGTTACGTTAGGTAAAGGGAAAGAGCACCGCTAGCGGCACTCTATGAACTGCCTTTATTTATTAAACATTATAAATAATATTAAAATATAATTTATTAAACTTATAATTGCAATAAATAAATCTGGATGTTATAAAAACCGCGCGAAGCAGTCGCTAGTAAAATATTAAATAAGGAAGATCTCGAATACACAGCATAAAATCACCCTGTCACCCCTGATTAAAAATGGAAGTGCGTATCTTGAAGTATTGCACTTAATTTTTATTATTCGTAGTTTTAGTATTCATAAATCTAGTCACACATAGCTCGTATAATATGGCACTCTTGTGACGCTTCACAATCTAGATGGTTCGTATTATGACTTTGTGTTTTATGTGCCAATAATGTTTAGTTACGATTATGTTTTCCTATAGAGTGTCAAAAGTATACAATTAGCTGAGTAGCCGTAGTCTTTTATAGCGCCTTTACAGCTTCTTTTTTAAGTATTTGTTCTTCAGGCAAGAGAAAAGCTCATCCAGCCTTCTTCGCTAGAATCAATAATTATGAACATAAAAAGTGTAATAAATATACCCGTTTTCACCGACAACTAAGTGACACTTAAATGAATCCCTAAATAAAAGTGCACTGTTGGGTTTTTAACTCTCAGCGCCGGGCGTAGCGTTCAAAATCCAACAATGCACTTTTATTTAGGAATTCATTTAGGTGTCACTTAGTGAAGGGGAAAAAGGGGCATTAGACCTTCCTCATGAATCATTCCGTTCATTGGTGGAAACCGTATGAAAATTCGTTCGATGTTTTCCTTCACCGTTTTGAGAGCAGTGGTGATGAAATTATTTACATAAAGTAAAGCGCCTGCTTGGGTTCGAACCTACGACCAAGTCGTAAGTCGGGGCCGTTACCATTAGGCCACCACTGCTGGTAAATTAAATAGCAGGGTCTTTGTAAAAGTCATATTAACTCAATACTTTTACCATGTAAAGAAAATCTCAAATATAGTCCATATTCATTACCTTCAATAAAACGTCCATTTCAATTTATTAAAGGAAAATCTCCCAATGTTGATGAATATATGAGTAATGTACCGCCACCATCACAAATTAATTTGGAGTACATTTCGATGTTTTATTTGTGGTTTTCGCTTCGTATTATTTACATGATATTTGCATTTATTTGCTTTATACTTTTTTATCCCTCCCTCGAATGCCTCGTTGGTCTAGTAGTCGCAATCGCTACTGCTGAGCATGAGGTCCCGGGTTCGATTCCCGGGTCGGGCAAAGTATTATTGGGTTTTTCCAACAGGAATTTCTCAGTAGCATCCCGGAATCTGGAATTGTGCCTGGTTGATGGCAATTGGCTCGCCCCCTATTATATGGGACTTAAAATATAACTGGTGAAATGTGGCTGCACTACAGGTACACCTCTGCCCAGTCCTTCGGGGAAACAAGGCGTGATGTTATGTTATGTTTTTTATTCATCCGTTATATTTTTGTCAGATTTTAGAATGAAATTCCATAGCGCAAGATACTCTGCACACTTGATGTAAAAAAAATAATTGTCCGTTTGTTGTTTTCTTTTTTGAAGTGATAACTAACAAAAATCATGGAACTCGCGTCATCGTCACCGAACGCTTTCCATGAGCTATATTTATATACTGTGTTATACACAGTATCCCATTTAATAATTATTGTAATAATTAATGTCACTATGATTTTGCTATTTTAATTATAATTTTTGTTTGTCTAGTAAATTCAAATGATGTAATTGCATAAAAACCAGAACCTACCTATTGGGAGAAGACACTGGCCCCTGTAACACAGGTGTTTTTACCTAGCGCAGGAGTCAGGGCTTCACTTTGTTTGTACACATTTTTTATGCCAATAAAAATAATTTATTTATTTATTTATTTATTCTAAAAAGTACACCTATATACACAGTGTGTACATATGTGTACTTTTTTGTACAAAAAGCATGAAACTCACGTCATCGTCAATGCATGCTTCCTATTCTTATTTTTCACTTTTATCGGCAGTCCCCAAAGACTGCCCCGCATTTTTTTTTTCATAATCTTGGTATTTTGTCAAGTCGTTAAACAGTGGAAAGCAGGGCGGGTCGCTAGTTTAATATATAATTATTCACGGATCAATAGAACCAAGAACTTTCAGAAACCGAGAGAGTTTGTTGTAAGTCAAAGGTAAAGGTGAGATCTAAGGTGACTTAGATTTCACAACAAATTCAGGTCAGGCTAGCGAAAACTGGGGCAAAGTCTTTCCAAAAAATATTTGATATGCTGCGGCCGCATCTGTGTCTATCATGACGAAGCACTGCGTGCCGAAGCTTCGTATGTTTTGCTCGCTAAAAAATTATCGCGCTAATGCGGAGCTCACATTTGCGCTAGTGCATAAAACCCTTTTATGTACCCGGGCGCAGCCCGAACTATCGCAACGATAGCCGATAATGGTTGTACATATCTGTGTGTATCGTATCACTGTGCGAAGCTTCGTCGCAATAGAATAAAAACATGACCATACCCGCACCCTTATATAATCGCAATCGCTTTCATTCTCGTATTTACGATAACCAGGCTTAACACAATGTATATTGCTTAACAGAATGTATATTGTTGGACCGTTAAAACAAATCCTTTTGTGATTGTGTTAGGCTATTAGGATACTGAAGTTTACAAGTCTATCAACAAAATAATAACAGCTAACCATCAAACTTTGGATACTGAAAATATTTTAAGAGGATTTTTAAGTCTTATATGAATCGAGGACAGTAGTGTGGCCAAGTGGTAATGGCCGCAACTTTCAAGTTGGAGGTCGTGGTTTCGAACTCAAGCATTTTACTTTGTGTACCACTGCTCTCAAAACGGTGAAGGAAAACATCGTCAGGAAACCGGCATGTCCTAGAACCAAAAATTCGAAGACATGCTACATCCACCAACCCGCACTGGGCCCGCGTAACTGATTACGTATGGCCCACTCCATCTCACAGAGAGGAGACCTGTGTCTCACCAGTGGAAACTTTTAGCAAATACTGTCAAAGATTCGACTGTCATTTGTGAAGTTTCAAGCGATTCTGAAACAGCGGTCAAGCGCCATTTTATTACTGTCACTTTGGTCTGAGGGCAATTTCCATATTTTTAAGAACTTTCACATTCTAAAGTCTCAAATCTGCCAAAAAAGTCTCATACATTTTTTTTGTGACTAGTTTTTGAAAATTACGGGATATGGCCTTAAAGGCATTGAGGCTCGTGCCTTTTTTTCGTGAGTTCAGAGTTGGCCTCATTGTAAAAATTTCGTATTCATGAGTATTAAAATATTTTTCATAGACCGGTGTCGTGACGGCCCAGCCAGTGGTTACAGCCTCGCTTCTCATGCACGAGGTTATGTTTAAAATCCGGGCAAGTACCAATGTGACTTTGTCAATTGATATGTACTTTCTGATTGTTCAAAAAAGCCTATCAAATGAACTCTCGAAACACAGATCCATGCAGACTTGGAGCACACCTAGTAATTAGTATAAGTCTTGAGCAAGCGTGGTGATCAGAGCATTGATCACCACGCTTCACTGAATGAGAAGAGGCCTTTGCCCTGCAGTGGGACAGAACCCAATAATGGGCAGATATTATTATCATTTTATTTTCATCTGTACTAATAATAATGTTATAATTAATGGAAAGGATTCGTATTTTTGTTTGTAATGCTAAATACTAATGAATAAATTAAAAAACGACAAGACCGATTTAAAAAATTCTTTCACTATAGTTTGCTATAGTATCACTGAGTAACATAAGCTATAATTTCTAAAGGCAACAAGCCGCTGGCGGAAGCTAGTATATAAAACAGACAGCACAACTTCATCATTTATCTCAAACAATCAAAACTTTTCTTCTCTCTCTTTTCTTCTTATGTATGATTTTCTGATAAAAATAAGAATTGTCAAGGTTACCGATATCTAACAAAGAATATGGTAATGTGTCAGCCTGAAGACATCATTAAAATATGGCGAAGAGCTTTCTGGCGCCCTCTTGACCTTGCCTCTGAAAGTGCTGGTCACTATAATCGGTGTATGCTATCATACTTATGGTCTTATTCTTCCCCACTTCATTTCACGTTCTTATAATACAATAGTTATAACGATTTATATACGGCGTAGCGCTTTAATGGTGACATTAAAACACGTATACGGATTAGCATTTTCTTTTTATGAAGATATTTTAATTTTATTAAACGTTATAATATTAGTATTTACATTTTTCTGAAATAGCATAAAGGAGCAACCTGTACTTTACTGTAGCGCAGAGGTCATTTACGGGGGTCACGAATCAATAAAAATAAAATTAATAATGTGCAAAGAGAAGGCGAATTGAAGGAAAGGGAGAGGTCTAGTCGGCGATGGTATTAAAATTAAAATTTTTGAATTATTTTTTCTTATTACATTTTTATGATTACTGGCCACTAGCTCTACTCGTCTGTTAAATTAATGTCACCACTGTAGCGGCACGTTTTATAGATAGATATGTATGATAATAACATAACATCATGCCTGTATTCCCCGAAGGGCTAAGCAGAGGCGTATTCCAAGTACACCCATATTTCGCCGGTGATGTTTAAGTCCCATGTATTAGGGGGCAAGACTAATGCCATTACCCCGGCTCAAATCCAGACTCCGGGCTACTACTGATAAATTCCAGATAGAAAAATCTAACACCACTTTGCCCGAGCCAGGAGTCGCACCCAGGATCTCAGGCTCAGCAGTAGTGCTTGTGGCCACTAAACCAACGAGGTAGTCAATAATAATATATGGACTGTATTCCTTTTAAACGCCCTATAGTCACATATACGTGACAACTGTGACAAGCAAGTGCGTGCCCTGTACGTCAACGACACAAATATGTGAGCATTTTTGTCACATATTTAAGTCGTTGGCGTACAGGGCACGCGCTTGTGTTTATGCTCTGGCGTTCAAAAGTTAAAGAGGCTGGATTGTAAGGTTATTCGGTGTTTGACTACACTGAAATGGACTAAACTTAAAAAGTGAGGAACGTATGACAATACTGAAAGGGACTCATAACGCTTTTGAATTTTGATGAGGGAGTCTTGTTTCAAAGGAATTCGAAACAATCAGGTATCTCAGTTTCTATGTTATGCTCCAATCGTTTATGATAATGTAGTTTGTGATTCCAGGTAGCATAATCAGACTAAAATTCCTACTGCGGGGACACAGGCCTCTTCTCTGTGAGAGGGAGGGGGGGCCGTAATCCACTACGCGGGCCCAGTGCAGATTGGTAGATGTTTACGAATCTTTGGTCCTAAGGCCACATCGTGTGGAAACCACATGATGTTTTCCTTCACCGTTTTGAGAGTACAAAGTAAATCGCTTGTCTGGGTTCGAACCTACGACCTACAACTTGTAAGTCGTGGCCGTTTTCACTGGGCCACCACTACTAACAGGTTTATTCGGGGAAAAGTGATGGGATTCCAGAATCAAGAACATAAGCCTGACTGTGATGCTTAGCTTGTATTTAGGATTTTTACCCACTTAGGTAAAATACAAAAAGGCAAGCGCTCCATGTAAAATACTGGTTTTTAGCTGCATCTGGTTAGACTGGAAGCCGACCCCAATATAGTTGGAAAAAGGCAGATTGATTGACCCACTTAGGTGGGTACAAGGGATGGGGTTTGGCACTTTTTGTAGATGACAGTCATTACAGGTAATCAGAATTAATTCAAATGACTGACAGACCAGTCTTACCAAAGGGTATCGTGTTACCCAGTAACTGAGTTGTGGAGGTCAGGTAGGCAGTCACTCTATATAAAAAACAGCGGTATCAAAGCGGTAGCGGTAAAAGGCGACGCAGATCATGTCAAAGTAAAAGTCAAATAATTTATTTAACTTAGAGATCACAATGTCGTCAGTCAAGCGTAATTTTATTAATAAGGTCCCCACGACCTTACAAACTTTCTCTGTAGCGTTATATCCAGGCCCATATTCACACTGTGGGCGTTTATGGCCTAATATGACGTCACGGCTATAAAGAACAACAGTGTAGCCTTTCTTTTGTCACGGAGGCAAGTGCCAGCGTTTATTAGAATGGTTGGCAGTACAGTCAAGGAGATAAGAAGCTGTGTGTTGAAGTATCGCTGTTTGTGGCGATGTCTGTACCTACTCGTAAAGTTGTGGTAATCGGAAATATGAGTTTTGTAAGGCTATGTGTGAGTTCAAAAGAAAAATGTATATGTCACAATGAATTTGTTTAACATGGGAGGTCTCAATGCTTGTGTAGCATTTTATTCGTAAAAGACTGTCTCTTTGAGTCTGTGAGTAAAGTTTTCTTCATTGTTCTAGGGAATTCAATGTACACAATCATGTTTTTGCAAATAAATTAATCTGAATCTGAAACATCAAAATAATTTGTATAATTTTATCAAAAACCGCTCTATCCCTATAAACTTTTCAATTAATCCTTTGTCACCATTTACTTTTCACATTGTTTTCTAATATAAATAACCATACAAGAAGTTTAAGTAAAACTGTTAGTACTATCTACATATAGTTAATTGATTCAGGCGTGATTTTTGCGGAAATCCATTATAAAATACAATAGACAAAGATGTAATTATTATTTAGTAACATATAAAAATAAATAAATAAATAAATATTTATAAAAAATAAAAATAAAAAACATGTAAATAAATATTCCGCTTAACTATTCCTAAAGAGTCGTCAAAAATCCAGTAAAAAATCGACACGTGTTTCACCTCTCAACGAGGCATCTTGAGGATGACAATTGAACTGTCGGGAATCCGAACACGGCGTGCTGCCACGCCGAGCGCCGGACGTGGTAACACGCCGTGTTCGAGTTTTTTTTTTACAGGGTTTTTTATGACTCTTTAGGAACAGATAAGCGGAATAGGTTACTAAATATATCTACGTCTATTGTATTTAATATCTACCTACTCGAAAGCACGCAAACTATTTATTGCATAACGCATGCTGCTGCCAAACCTAGCGTGACCCAATATGTACCATCAGCAGATTAGCGGAACAATTTTAGTCGTGGCCTCTAGCCAAACTGGAAAGCCCTAGCAACTATTCGGTACGGAAGCCTTGGATGCCTATAAAATTAAAGCCTGTAAACGTGCTGTACTGGAAAAAATACGGAGATTCAGGAACCGATCGATCTTCCTAGCCTTTTTCCCAACTATCTTGGGGTCGGCTTCCAGTCTTACCGGTTGCAGCTGAATACCAGTATTTTACATGGAGCGACTGCCTCCACAACCCAGTAACTGGGTAATACGATACCCCTTGGTAAGACTGGTGTCAGACTTTTGGGCTTCTGACGACTCGTAACGACTGTCAAAGATCCACAAATGACAGCCGGGACCAACGGCTTAACGTGCTTTCCGAGGCACGGAGGAGTCTCGGTATGTGAAGATGGTCACCCATCCACTGACCAACACCGGCAAGCGTAGCTTAACCTGATGGATCGATCCGTGCGGCTTGTTATTACTTAGCCACGAGCTCCTCTATTCTAACCGATTCTTCATTAATCTTTAAGCTAAAGCGGTGGCCATGTTATAAGGGCCCTGTGGCCGTAACGGCTGTCCTGAAAATGATGGCAGTGGGGTTTGAGTTTACGTTGACAAAAACGCTCTTTAGGGAAACACCAACTTACTTTCATTAATAACGTTTGAATGACTTACGGCCTCTATGTGGCGGTCACCACCGTCGTAGAAACCCGTCAGGGTAGCCCGCGAAATTCAAATTTTCTTATATTTTTTTAAATTTGCATGTCAGTATTCGATTGTATGTTGATCTAAATATGATTTGGTTTGGTCATTTTAGAGGTATGAGGAACAGGGTGTAAAGTTCACTCATCCCATATTGAAAAGGGAGGATCCTCCGACCAGACGGGGTCGTGTCTTGCGGGCACCTGCCCAATGGTTGAAGTTGGGATTTTTTATGTAGGTATGTCAATCGCGCGGTAAACTCTATTTGCGCGATGCAGGATTTTTGTGTGACGTCGGGATTTTTTGTGACGTCAGGTCTTTGATGCGTAGTTTGCATGTGGCAATGTAAATGCCGCCACAGTGTTATTGAGATTTTCCATCTGGGATTTCCGAAATAGTAGCCCAGAGTCTGGATTCGTGCCCGTTTGACGGCAATTTGCTCGCTTCCTATTAAATGGGACTTAAACATAACTGGCGAAATGTGGGTGTACTATAGGTACACCTCTGCCTAACCCTTCGGGGAATACGGGCGTGATGTTACATTATATCTCTGATTTAGTCCAAAATATTCGGTCATGAAAAACGATATCCTAAAGGACCGACTTGACCTCGACCGATAGATTCCCAGTAACAAAATGTTTCAGGAATATGTATGAAGATTGAAAAACCTTTTTGGTAACATGAATATTTCAATACATCACGTCGAGTCCTGGGTCTCATATTATTACTGTACATATTTTCACACTTTCTGGACGAATCGGTTAACATTTATAGTGAACGACTGGTTATAGTGACGAAAATCTATGACTTACTTATTCTCTTATCTTTTAAATAAATGTAATTTAAGAGAAAAAAAAAAACAACGGGTTGCACTCCGGGAGTGCCGGCAGAAGTGAAAACTTGAACATTAATATAGTGTATTTTTTAATATTTTGGAATGGTTAGGGAATAATTTCGCACGAATTGCTTTATTTATCAGTATAGTAAAATTTATGTGGTTAAATACAATATTCATTAGTAGTAGTAGTATATTTATTTAATTCCAAAATATAGTCTAACAAAAATTAACAATTTATTTAAACACTTTTCATGAAGTATGTTTTGAGTGCTTTTTTACCCATCAATATGGGTAAAATTTCTTACCTAGCAATCTTTACGTAATGTCAAAGACTATTTATTTTGATATTTACTTTGTCGGTTGCTAGGCAACGGATTTTACGGTCACGTCCATAAAAGTGCACAACGCCGCTAAAGAAGTTTTCACTTCAAAAACTGTGAGATTGATAGAGATGACGTCAGTGTGGAGATGCTACAATACTGGTTTCTATATATTTCTATGAAATACCTTCCGTAGCTAGCGACACGGTGTAATGTAAAATATCGTGTTCATCATCATCATCATCATCAGCCTATTAATGTTCCCACTGCTGGAACACAGGCCTCCTCTCGGTGAGAGGGAGTGGACCGTAATCCACCACGCGGGCCCAGTGCGGGTTGGTAAATGTCACATGTTTTCGAATTTTTGGTTCTAAGACATGCCGGTTTCCTCACGATGTTTTCCTTCACCGTTTTGAAAGCAGTGGTGATGAAATTATTTACACAAAGTAAAGCGCCTGCTTGGGTTCGAACCCACGACCTACAATACAACTCGTAAGTCGGGGCCGATACCACTGGGCCACCACTGCTCTAATAAATAAATCTGCTAAATATCGTGTTATATAAGTGCAATTAATGCAAGTCGCTCGAGCTCGCTTATTATACTCCTACAGCCGAATATACGAGCGCTCGGTCGTACGATAATCTTTGTCGGTCGCGGTCCGGCCGCCACGCCGCGCGGTGGCTGGCGAGCGAGCATACTGCTTACTTGCTGCGTTTGCGTATTTTGCATACAACAAGACCGATCGACAACCGACCGACCACACAGCGAGGTGTACGTTGTGTCAAGTTTTAAAAACTATAAATGTCAATAACAGTTCCTGTCAATGTCACCATTGCTATTTCTTGTATTCGGGTTAATATTTTACAATTGCATAAGTTGATAAAAAATGCTATGCAATAGCTTTACCGCGGCAGTCCCCGAGTGCCACACGTCTTTTTTATGTCATTTCACTCATCCACGAAATCATTTACACCAAATATAATACGGCAAGGATTCCCTGTTGAAATAACCCTAAAAAGTAATGTTGTTTTTCGTATTTTTTTCATGTAGCTTCCTTCGAGTTAGTCGGAAGAATGTATGGCTAATTACGCCAGCAAGTTTGTAAGGATGTACATTGCCTATTGTTTATAATGCAGAGCAATCATAATAAAAAATTGTGTACATACCTACATAATTTCACCCATGCCTCGGAAAACACGCTAAGCCGTTGGTTCCGGCTGTCATTCGTGGATTTTTGACAGTCGTTACGGGTCGTCAGAAGCCTGAAAGTCTGACAATCAGTCTTACCAAAGGGTATCGTGTTACCCAGTTACTGGGTTGTGGAGGTCAGATAGGCAGTCGCTCCATGTAAAATACTGGTATTCAGCTGCATCCTGTTAGACTGATAGCCGACCCCAACATAGTTGGGAAAGGCTAGGCAGATTTCTACATAAACTCACGCCTGCTTCCCATGGGGGTAGGTAGAAACTACGGAACGCAACCTGCTACGACCCTTACTTCCTTTTTCATCTGGTCATACAAGCACGCGGGTTGCGAGTGCCTACTACACTGCTGTCCTTTCTGAAGAACATCACCAATAAGGTCACTGTGTTTCTAGGGCGTCCACCCCCCACTCGGCAGCGACGTTTCCAAAATAGTCCTACTAATAGTATAAAAACGAAAGTTTGTGAGGATGGATGGATGTTTGGTACACTTTCACGCAAAAACTACTGAACAGATTTGGGTGAAATTTGGCACACAGATAGTTTATAACCTGAATTAACACGTAAGGTAAAACCGAGGGGCGCAGCTAGTGTAATTATCATTTAAAAATTAAAAATTTCTTCGACTGTTTGCTTAGCTAAAGCCTATGGTTAAAGCAAATAGTGAAAAAATTATATACACTACTAGAGCTTCTGCCCGCGACTTAGTCCGCGTGGAATAGTTACTTTGGGCTAACGCTAAAAAAAACCCCCGATTTTGAAACATTCTTCATTGGTACTCCGCTCCTATTGGTCTTAGCGTGATGATATATAGCCTATAGCCTTACTCGATAAATGGGCTATCTAATACTGAAAGAATTCTTTAAATCGGACCAGTAGTTTTGGAGCCTATTCGGTACAAACAAACAAAACAAACAAAAAATCATTCCTCTTTATAATATTAGTATAGATATAAACTTATGAGCAGCGGTTTTCATTTTAAAAAATATGGTCGCCCTTTTTCTTCAGTATAAAATTCAACTCGAATATATTACTAATTCTCTTTGGCTTGCTACTTTTTATTCTTGCTTATTAAGCGCTGCATTGGAGCGCCGTATGAGCTAAATTGCACAAGGAAAACATTTCTCGGTGTGTATAGTTACCTATTACGTAGGTATTTTTTAAGAAAACAGGATAATAGAAAACAATATTTCATTCCCGGCTCAAGTCTCCCCCCCCCCCCTCTCATTCTCTCTTTCCCTAATAAAAAATTGTTTTTACCATTGTACCCATATTCGCAAATAAATAAATGATTATGATTATGATAATGATTATGAAAAAAGATAGCAACACTCTCGTTAACGCCATTATCAATAAAATTGTTAATCTACCCTCATTTACAGTAACAATATCCTTTACGCCTAAACAATTAAACTTTACAAAACAAACTCAGAGTCCAAACATTACATTATCGGCTCAAAATCAACAAGAAACATTATGAGGGTTTGTTTAAAACCTTTGTTCAATAAATGATAAAACGATCTTGTTTCATGTTATCTTGAGCTTTAGGTTCTATTTCAAACGACTTCGGCCTTTGAGGTTTATTTCCGACCAGAGATTTGACTCCTACGCAGATGTATATAGGAAAGGGTATTATTAACAATGTACGTCTTGGGTGCAAAGTTCAGGGGAAAATTATTTAGTGCAAACACCTTCCGAAGTTATATAACTCCATTTATATGCAGACTCTTCACGTGACTAGAGGGCTGGCCTATTATTTGGCAAAAGGATCGGTATTGCCATACAACGTGGCAATGCTGCCAGCCTTTTGGGCACTATTCCTGTTGACAGCAATGCGGGCGAATTATTTGATGCCCTATGATCATTTCCCTTCCTTTTTTATAATTATAGTTTTATATATTATTATTATTTTAAACCTGTTAGTTTTTAAATTATGTAAATACTAGCTATGAGTCGCGGTTTCACCCGCATAAGTCTAGATTCCGTGGGAATATCGGGATAAAAGGTATAATATGTCCTTCTCCAGGTCATGGTCTACCCGTGTGCCAAATTTCATCCAAAATCATTCAGCCATTTTAGCGTGAAGGTGTAACAAACAAACTCTTTTTCGCATTTATAATATTAGTTAGGATAGTTAGAAATATCTTGTAAAAAGATAATAAAAATATTTTACTCAATTTATTAGATTATTTATTTACCATCACTTTGATTACCATCTGTCTAGCCTTTTCCCAATTATGTTGAAGTCAACTTTCAGTCTAAACAGACGCCAGTACCAGTATATTACATGGAGTGACTGTCTATCTGACCTGCATAACCCTTATAGGTGAAACACGACACCCCTTGACAAGACTAGTTGTTTTCGCGTGTTTACGTAGATCTTTCTTTCTTTGTTTGTGGTTAGTGCTTAACCTGTCAGAGTTTTTATGCCACCCATGGGCCTCTGAGCTTCACATGCCGAAAAATATCTCTAAAAGCCAACTCCCACGGTGCGCCATATCGCGGACGCGCACCAGCCCGCACGAGGACGCACCGCCACGCACGCGTACAACGCGCGTCTGCGCTACCACGCACGCTAGGTTTCCCACGGTGCGTAGTGCGCGTGCGTCCGCGATATGGCGCACCGTCGGAGGGCGGCTTCAGACATGCCTGAGACGCGGGCTTGCGGAGAGCAATTGATAGCTCGTCATCCGATAAGGACCAGGCCCGTTGTGTTCCACGCGCGAAGATATGTCAGCACAACTGACGGGGTCTGCTAGAGCCGATGCCTGCCGGAGTAGCGGGAACCCAAAAAAAAAAGGCGTGCCTGAGAGACATTCCTTCACCGTTTTTGAAACAAGTGATGATTACACAATACTCACATGAATCCGAAAAATCAAAGGTGTGTATCTTGGGTTTGATCTCGAGACATAGGTCTCGGCAGTCCAATGGTCCCACTCACACCAATATAGACTATCACTGTTTACGTAGGTAAAATAATTAGGTATACTCTATTCATCACCTAGTGATTAATATTATGACACCATGTCATAATATTGATCACTAGATGATGAATACTGTTATATTATGAAAAGCTCGATAAGTCATAAGTATCGTTGTTATTACTTTTTTCATAGTCGTATCTAAAAACCAAAGCGCCAATATCTAGCATATCACTGTAATATAATTTTATCAATGTAGCTTTTGCTATGATAACCTTATCGTTATCATAGCCCACTAGAACCACTGTTGACCTTGTATGATCAATACCATTAAATTTTTGATGTATAACATATTTTCCTCTCGCGTTCCTGCAATCTGTGCACAAAACATAATATACCCCTAACAGTCTGTGGGAGTGATTTCGTAAAAGGGACGGAAGTGTGTAACAGGAAGTCCCAAGCGTGCGCAATTTGATTTGATCAATGAGCGCGCGCGGTGCTAGAGTTGGCTGTCAGAAATTACCTTAATATTGGTTACTACCATTTTGTTCCTTATTACCAAGTTGAGAGCAGTGGTGGCCCAGTGGTATCGGCCCCGACTTACGAGTTGTAGGTCGAGGTTCGAACCGAAGCAGGCGCTTTACTTTGTGTAAATAATTTCATCACCACTGCTCTCAAAACGGTGAAGGAAAACATCGTGAGGAAACCGGCATGTCTTAGAACCAAAAATTCGAAGACATGTGACATCTACCAACCCACACTGGCTCCGCGTGGTGGATTACGGTTACGGCCCACGCCCTCTCACAGAGAGGGCCTGCGTCCATGCAGTGGGAAAATTAATAGGCTGATTATGATACCAAGTTGAGGTGTCAGATGTTACATAATTATCATTGGGTCCGTGGCTTACGCCCCCAGTGGTCGACGCACCTGTGGCCGACTCCCCCGATTCGATTTATTTCATTCAAAGCAATTTTTGATCAAATGTACTGTCAGACACAAAATGTTTTAATGTTTGAATTTTTCTAATTAACCGCTTAGCGAGGCTTATATCTTAAAGTGAAAGAACAACGTTCACGCCTCAAGCTTTTAAGAAAATATTATAGTTCTATGTTTACGTAAGTTTTATTTATTCCTTTTTAGTTCATTATGCTTGTTTAAAAAAAGTATTTTACTTATAAAATATTTTATTCTAACATTAGAATTGGATAAATATGTGTTCTATCACCTTGATAAGGTGATAGAACACATATTTATCCAATTTCATATGTGAGCTACCGTGTAAAATCGAGGTGTTCCTGTGGTCACCTTCCGGCACTTTCATCAGACCCTAGGCGACACCTTGGGCTTAGGGAATGCAATCTCGCGAGATTGGGACTCAGGCGAGATCTCGCGAGTTTATGAATTACAATACCTAGATCTTGTCAATTTCTCGCGAGATTGGAAGTTTTGTGTGTTTCTTGCAAATAATCACAATATTTGAATAAATTAGGGAAAAAATAATAAGAATTAGGTATAGGTATTACGAAATAAACATTTATTTTTACGAATTTTTTATATAAACTTATTACTAAATTAGTGGACTGTATGAAATGAGGTTTATTATGTGTGCAGTATGCCCGAGTGTATAAAATGTTAATTTCAATTTGGACATACCGCCCACCAAAGGTACAGTTAACATACCATCGAAAAATTAAGCAGATAATACTTAGGCATTCGCAAGAGAAAGTATTATCTCTTCCTGCAGTCTTGGTCTTGGTCAGTGAGATCTATGACATCCCTATCTTCAATTGGGACTCTCTGCTGCAATACAGCATCAAGTTTACTGCTTGACCGGGTCCTCTTCGGACTTAGAGGAAGTCCCTTGGCGACAGATCTGGAGACAGGAACTAGAGATTTCAAAAAAAATTGTCGTGATGTTTCGCCAGTTCAAACGCACAGTAACTAATATCTGATAACAACATGGTAGTATCAACATCATAACACTTTATAAATAGGTAGGTTAACATAGTTCACAATTAAAAAAAAAACATTAATTTAGGTAAAACACATATTTTGCTAATGGGACGTTTAAATTCACCATTCTTACATTTAGTAGATACAACACGTGCAAATTTTTATTGCCCATTCATTGGAATTGTACAATTCACCGTTTTCGCTCATCGCCACGTTATTGGATAGGGCGCGCGGGTCGATAGTCAACGAAGTTTTGTATGATACATAAGATTCCTCGAACTCCTCGTACATATCTTCAGTAAAATATGTATCTTGCTTTTCCTTCATGGTTGCCTTGCCAGTGACCATCTTTGAAGTCTATCCATAACTGCTCTAAATAGTCCAATCTGGTCTCTAAATTGGGTTTTTTGATCCGTTCTTTAGATGTTTTCTTGTAGTATTTCTCCGCTCTCCTCAAATTTTCCACACTTTTTACTTCCGTATTGTTTTCAATGTTGTGGATAATAAGACGGACTTTTTATTGTTACCTATAACTGGTTTGGCTCAGTTAGTTGACGAGTCGGTTGAAGTTGAAAGATAAAATTTTCATATGGTAATTTATTATAAATGTGTATTAACAACATTCACTCACATTTTATATGAAGTCTTTTTGATTTTTTGGATGTAGTACATAATAAATATGCTTTTAATGGGGGAAAAGGTGTGTAAGGATAAGGTTAAGTGGCGATCTATTCTCTCTGCTATTTGGTAGATAACTTTTGTTTAGCAAGGAAAAATACTTAATTATTAGGGTGAAACACTTTTTTCATTTCATGTACTAAGTGAAAAAGCACAAAAAACAAAAGATATAGAATCGGGGGAGTCGGCCACAGGTGCGTCGACCACTGGGGGCGTAAGCCACGGACCCTTATCATTATGTGACAAATGTAAGTTCGATCGTTCTTTTTTTGCAATTATTTATCTTAAAAATACATACAAAAATAAAAAATAAAAAACAAAATTGCAGTGTCTATTTATAATGTTGAACTAATAGCTGTTTACATAAAAAAATAATTGAAATACATACGGTAATTATAACAAAAAAAAAACTTTAAGTTTTTTGTTTTCTTTCTGTCTGTTTGTTCGGTTAATCTCTGAAACGGCTGGACCGATTTTGTCGGGACTTTCACTGGCAAATTGCTGATGTAATAAGGAGTAACAGCTGTAGCAGCAGTTAGTCAAGAATATTATTTGCAGTTCATTGTGAATAATTACATTGTTGGCCTTGCATATTCAATACTTTTTTTTATCTTTCTTCAATTATTTTATTAAAATAATTTTTCGTAGTACCAACATATATAACAACTCCATTATCGTTACTAAATAAATTATTACATCCTATAGCAAATTTTTGAGGGCAAAATTCATAGACTGCACTTTGACTTGACTTTAAAAGTAAGTGTCTAATACGAATTTGAACTTTATTTGTATGTAGTATAGTGCTGATATTCAGAATAAAATAAATTATTATGTAGTATGAAACGCAAAGTAAAGTCAAAGTGTGATCTCTGAATATTGCCCTAAAAGGCAAAGTCTAGCCTGTTGTCTAAGAACATGTTTCTGCCATTATTTCCGTAGTTTGTATTGTCAAGACATTATACGACCCGAATATAGCATTGTTACGACATGAGCTAAGTTGCGGTCTGTGAGTTATGAGTTGAGTTAGTGTTCACCCTATCTTTGGTCAAAAACTAATGTTTTAAGTACTCACAAACGATAATTGTTATTTCGTAATTTACGTATATTTATTTTAAGTACCTATAATAGTTTTGACTTCATAACAATATTATACTAACACACTCACCCTTAACATGATCTTAGGGGCAATTCCCGTAATTTTTAAGATTATTCGCTTTCGCATCTTATTCGCAATCTGTCAAAAATACAATCAATTTACCGACATTTTTGACAAGTTTGACAGATTGCGACTTGAATGTGAACGTTTTTTAAGTACGAGAATTGGCCTTCTTTTAAATGACAAGCGGCTTTGAAGTACTCGTATTCAAAAATAGAATACAAATAGCCGTTCTATTTCTGAACCTACTCTTGAACACTTCAAAGGAAAACAAATAATTGACTTTCAATCAATTTGAAAACAAAAGAATATAGTCTTGATTTCTTGATAATCCTTATTACAAATCAAATACCAATTCAAATAATAAATGTAGAGAAATAAAGATAAAAATAAAAATGGTAGTAGTATTTTGATTAAATAAATCTCTTTGATAGAGGTTAATAAAAGGATGAAGAAGGAACCTATTTGTAACCACTCCCGCCACAATCTCTTCGGTCAATAAGCCCGAGTCGAAGCTTTTAGAATATTCTAGAATCTTCCTCAAAAACCAACGACGCGGGGCCTTGTTTTTTTCTTGATTTGTGAAGCTTCGCCTCGAAGACTAATGATTTTATAAATATACTAGCCGATCCCTGCCCGCTTTGTTGGGTGGTAAACATAAATACTTATATAGCCTATGACACTCACAAATAACGTGGCTTTCTATTGGTAAAAGAATTTTCAAAATCGGTTCAGTAGATCCAGAAGTACCCTACAACCTCACAAACTTTACCTCTTTATGATGTTAGTATAGATGTGTTACTATTAGTGAAGTGTTTACAGTATGTACAGACGCCAGCACATCAAGTTACTACAATCTGTCAAATTTATTTAATAGATTTTCAATTTTATCGCTAAAAAAAAAAGGTTCAATGTTGATTGGGAAATTTTGACAGATTGGAGTAGGTTGATGTGCTGGCGTCTGTACATGTTTTTTTTTTTTTTTTTTTTTAATTAAAAAGAACCATGTTCTTAATAATGAATTACAATCTAGCCTACAAGACTAATAAGCAATTTTAATCTAACTTAATTTTCTACGTGATAATTATTTTAAAACTTAGAATAGTACTGATTGTACTTTACACAAGTCCGTTCCACTTTCTTAGAGTCTGATATAATATTATTATATAAACACTTTGTTCATGTGTTTTATGTGTGTCATTGTCACTATTATTTCTACACTTTTTACACTACACTAACTCAAAGGTTTTGTTCGTTTTAGTCTTCGCACTATATTTGTTTGGTCTAACAGCTGAATTGCCTCGATGTTCACATGTCGGTGGAGTCTGTGTTCATGGGCCTCAGCAAATTTTTGGATTATTTTGGTGACGGGTTCCATTTTTAGGTCACGATGGAGGTCGTCATTTCTTATATACCAGGGCGCATTAACAATACTCCTGAGTACCTTATTCTGGAATGTTTGTATAACTTTGATGTTGGTTGGTTTGGTACAGCCCCACAGTTGGATGCCATATGTCCATATTGGCATAAGAATATGCTTATATAATAAAATTTTGTTGTGTATAGATAGGCAGGAACCCCGTCCAATCAACCAATACATGTTTTTAAAACGTATGTCTAGCTCCTGTCTTTTCTTTTTGACGTGCGCTTTCCAGCGCAGTTTCGCGTCTAGCGTTATGCCGAGATATTTGGCTGTATTTGCGTATGGCACTTGTTGGCCATTTATATATATATATATATATAAAATTGGGTGGTAATCACAATTCTTGTTGGTGAAATCAATGTGAACTGACTTTGATTCATTCAATTTGATCCTCCGTTTTTGTGCCCAGTCATGAACTTTATTTACAGCGATTTGTACCTTTTCGATTGCTTCTGTATGGCATGACCCAGTAGCCATGATGGCAGTATCGTCCGCAAACGTTGCAATAGTATTATTTTCCTGCTCTGAGGGTATAATACGTGTACAACAGGTAGATAACTGGACCCAGCACTAAACCAGCCTTTTCAGAGCTAAAAATTATTAAAGCTGGCGTGCCTCAAGGTAGTGACCTTGAGGCACGCCAGCTTTAATAATTTTTAGCTCTGAAAAGGCATCCTCGTGCCTTACTCGAAACATTCTATCTGTGATGTATGATAGCAAGATTATCAGCAAAATCATTTGGTAGCAATAGTCTTAGCTTGTATATCAAACCCTTGTGCCAAACTCTATCAAAAGCTTGTGCCACATCTAAGAATACTGTGGAGCAGACTTTTTTATCTTCAAGCGTTCTCTCAATGATGTTTGTAATTCTATGTACTTGGTCTATTGTTGAGTGTTTCTCTCTGAAACCAAACTGATGGTCAGGGATCAGGTTTCCCTCGTTTATGATAGGTTTTAGGCGTTTTAATAGCAATTTTTCAAACAGCTTTGATAGTATAGGCAACAGGGAAATGGGCCTGTATGATGAAACTTCGTGAGGTGGTTTACCGGGTTTTGCAATCATAATCACTTCAGCAACTTTCCATGGCTCAGGAACATGCTTTAGCACGAATGCAGCATTGATTAGCTTAGTAAGCTTAACGATGGCTTTACGTGGAAGATGTTTTAGAATTTCCCCCGTAATAAGGTCATACCCTGGGGATTTTTTTGGGCTAATGATTTGAATTTCGTTTGCAACTTCTTTCGGGGTCACAAGCTTAATTCTTTGATCTTGCAGAATATTGGCAAATTGTAGGTTATCTTCAGACCCGTCATTTGGCTGGAAGGTTTCTTCTAAGTGTTGTGCAAATCGTAGAGCTTTTTGCTCATTGCTTATGGCCCACTTTCCGTTATCACCTCTGATAGGGGGAATTAGTGTAATTGGCTTTTTGAGTGACTTTGTCGCTTTCCAAAGAGAGTATTGCGTTGTGTGGTCGCTTGTTAATTGACGTAGGTTAGTATTGAAGGCCTCATCTTGAAAGGATTTTATTTTCCTCTTCAGTCTTTTCGTAAGGTTATTCAATAGAGTTTTGTCTTGCGGGAATCTAGTTTGCTGCCATGTTTTTCTTTGAGTCCTTTTTTCATATAATAGGTCTATTATTTCCTTTGGGTAGGAATTTCCTTTAAACTTTTTTATAATCTGTGGTGTGTTGTTCCATGCACTTTGTTGGATATTGCTGCTAAACTTGTTTACTTCAGAATCGAGCTGATCTTTGTTTTTTAATGAAGTTTTTAGGTCAATAATGTTTTGTAGGTCTAAGCTAAAACTTTCCCAATCTGTAAACTTGTTAACTAATGTCAGGTGGTTTTCTCTTAGTAATATTTTGTGACTTAATTTTAATAATATCGGAGAGTGATCGGAGTTCATGTGGTACCCCTCTTCCACACTCAGATAATTGGTTGATATATTTTTGACTATGAAAAAGTCGATAAGGTCTGGTAGTTTCTGGTAGTCAGTCGGCCAGTACGTAGGTTTTCCGGTACTTATGACCTCACAGCGCATGTCTTTCACTGCACTTAGGAGCTGTCTTCCCTTTGTTGAAGTTAATCTCGATCCCCAATGAGTGTTCTTAGCGTTAAAGTCACCGCCTAATATAAATCTCTGTCCAAGTAGTCTGAAGAAGTGTATATATTGTTCTTTGTTTATCGTGTGTCTTGGCGGACAGTATACGGCTGCTACAGTGACATTAAATTTATTTGTTTTTACTGTTATCGCCACAGCTTGCGTGTCTGGCTCTTCGTATTTACACTGTTCGTAATGACAGATATTTTCTCTAATAATAACCGCACTACCTCCTCGGGCCGTGTTGTTAGGGTGTAGTGAGTGATAAACCTTATAGCCTCTAAACTTTACAAAAGACTGTTTAGTGAAGTGCGTTTCAGAGATCATACACACACAACAATATTTTCTGTATCTAGGACTACTTGCAGCTCATGTTGGTGTTGCAGTAATCCGTTGGAATTCCACGCCATTATTTTTAGTGTGCTATTCATGATTGATTTTCTGATTTTCTGAGAGTCTGTACATGTGTGTATGTTAAAAGTTGCGTAAAATTAATTTTCTCAAACAAGGTTGGAAAAACGAGCATTGTTTTGAAAACCTTTTTCGAGATAAATCGAAATTGCTGCACTGGTCGAATACAGTATGCCCGCGTCCGCATCCGGCTGGCAACGTTTGTATGAAAATCCATATCTGTCGTGTTTTGCGGCCGAATAAATTACCATGAAATTGTATATTATGTCGAGTTATTTAAAAATGGAACGGTTTATTTACTTCAATACATAGCAACCAAGGAGGGGTTTGACGCAGAATGTGCACTTCGCAAAATGTGCCCATTGTGATAAAATTCACATTCATTTTGAGAAGTGCACATTTTGCGAACTGCGTATTTTGCGAAGTGCACATTTTGCGAAGTGCGCATTTTGCGAAGTGCACATTTTGCGTCAAACCCCAAAGGAGGTGACCTATCAAAGATTTTATTTTTTCGATTATAGAGCTGTTTAAAGTAAAGAAAAACAAAAGAAAATAAAAAAACAGTTTGGAAAATCCAAAAGTGCACGCCTCATACTTATCACTCATTCATAAACGAAAAAGAAATTCAAAACATAGTTTAAAAATGAACAATTTATCACTTTTCATGAAGTCGTAATGTCAACGACTGACAAAGATATTTACTTGGCGGTTGCTAGGCAACTTGCGGACATCGAATCAAAGGTTGGAAATATTTAGTTAAAGATATTATATTTTAGTTAGTATTTTATTAATTATAATTAAACTACTTTGAATAAAAGAGCCATTTTCAATAGGGTTCCTTCTACGGCTGAAACGAATGTATAAAAAAAAAATTGACTCAATTAATTGATTTTATCGCAAGCTACAATGTTTTCAGGGTTCATAAATTGACGGACAGGAATTTTTTTTCAACTATTTTTATGCTTTTTCCATTTCTGCTGCATTAAATCAATTGTTAAAAAGTACAGTATTAATCTCCATTTTATCATCTATACAATGGTATATAAATTAAGTAGGTTCTGTGTCCTAGCAGGAGTGTAACAATAAAAACAGTTACAGAAATGGGGCAAAAATAATTTTTCGATCGTAGAGCACACTCTAATGCTTCGCATTACGAGTCGTGCAATATTGGCGTGTGAATAAATATAGTTATTCGTCATTGATTCTGGAATTTATAATTAGTTTGTATTTCCATGCATTATTTGATAATAGTTATTTGTTATACAAGAGTGCAAAGTTGCTTTTTAACCGCGTGTTCAATTTTGATGACCGAGCAAGCGAAGGATTCTAAAATTGAATCACGAGCGCAGCGAGTGATTCAAAATTAGAAGCCTGAGCGTTAGCGAGGGAATCAAAAGAGCACGAGGTGAAAAATCTTTGCACTCGAGTGCAACACGTAACTTTTCATTCCACCTCAGCGAGGAAATGACTAAATGCAAAAAAAAAAACGTTTACAATCACAAGATAGGTACACTTTTATTTCAGTTTAGGTATTAATTACTACATTATAACAGGTAAGTATTACAGAATAATCTTTAAATTATAACAAAATAATACTAAGGTATAATTAAGAAAATTTTAAAGTAACGTTGCTACAGTTATTTAAATTGAGTGTAATATTTTTGTTTGGTACTGTAATATTGGTGTTAGTCACTTGTGTACTGTTTTTCGGTAAACTATCTGTCATACTTAATAGTTGTACCGATTCATCGGATTCCCTTGGCGTGAATGTTGGAGAGAGAGGGAGATGGTTAGGTGTTTCATAACGGCTTATTTTTGATGTAGAAGGGCCAGTCCAAGGATCCGATTGAGGCTCTTTCAGTGTAATGGCTCCTACGATGCCTTCACATATTTTAGACTTATTTTGGATGGAATCCTCTATGTATCCCTCTACAACTGCATTGGACTTCCAGCCTCCGTGGCGCTTAAGGGACAGGAGATCAGCTCCGGAATCAGCCAAAAGTGTGGCTGAAGTTCGTCGGAAACAATGACCCGTGTACAACAGGGGTTCTGGAAGTTCAAGAAATGTTGCTATTTCTCGTGGGATACTGCCAATTTTATTAGTACCCATAGGCTGTCTAACACACTTTCCATTGCGATACTGTAGAAAAAATCGATTGATTGGAGTGTTAGGCGGGCGTAAGGCTTGATATTTCTCAACAATCGTTACGTATTCTTTGCGAATGACGAAGTTGCGGTCTCTTTTTGTCTTTGTATTAGGTAAATTAATTAATAGTAAGTCATCTGAATGTTTCTCAATGTTTTTGACATTAAGTTGTGTTAGTTCATTAGTTCGACATGCTCCGTTTATTCCAATAATAAGAACAACCTGTAACGTAAAGAGTATTGTAGTAGATAAATGAATAAAATTGATATGAACGCATAATTATGCCTATCAACATCTACTAAGTATACTATTTAATTGAGATTAATATACTTAAGTAGATACTGAATGTGCAACTGACTTACTTTTGCCGCCAAATATACGGAATCGGGTGCTTCGTTAAGAAACTTTTCAATATCAGATACTGTGAAAACCTTCGATTTTTTTGGTTGATGACCAGATGAGGCTCTTTTTAAAAATGCCACTAATTTAGGATAGGTATCGATATGTTTGTCTTTTTTCATCTTTATTGTTGCTTTTAGCATCGAATACGTACTCCATAGAGTGCTTGCTTTCTTGTTCTCGGATAATTCTATAAAATATGCCAGCAAAACGTTTTCTGAGAAAGTTTTGGCTCCTTTTGCTAGTCGCCACGTGTTGAACATATCGTACTGTTTTAAATACTTCTCGCGTGATTGTTGAGGGAGAAAGCTCATTTGCGCATTATTAACAGTTTCAGTCAATTCTGTTGGCGTCAAGCAAACTTCCTCGTCGCTAGAATCACTCATTTTAGTTTTTTCACTTGTTTTCAAGTTTCTTGTTTTTAATAAAAGGTTTAACAATGACGTGAAAAAATGCCGCGTAAAGAACCGCGTACAAAGCAAATTGAAAAAAGAACACCAAGAAGGTTCCGAGTCTGAGTTTTTAAAAAAATTAAAAAAAAGTTGTATGATATATTCGGCACCATAGAGGTAGCAGTAAATAGGTTTAATGTTTTTTTTAATTCACAAACTTAGTGCACACGATGTTCTAAATTCAATTTACTTTATCCTCTAGACAATAAAAACGGCTTTTCCACTCAGATATTGAAGATTAAAAATACTCTTTCCGAGATGGTGGGATGAAAAAGTATTATACAAGCCTTGGCCGCAACCAGGCATTGATGGACTCACGTGTACGTGTTTTCACGATCGTCCACATTATATCGTTCATCAATGTTATTGCAGGCCGCGAGTGCGCGACAGTACTTACTAAATATTTGCCGTAAACCAAATGTAAAAAAGTGCCATGTAAACCACCACTTTTGTTTTCTTGAAACCTTTTTCATAATGTAAGTTAATATTTTTATTTTGATGGTAATTTAACCATGAAGCACCAAGAAAAATTTTAAGGCAGAATGTTCTAATTCACAATCTAAGTATTCTATCCAAATACGTCAAAATCATTTATTCAAATAGCCACCAGCTCGCTAGCTAGAAATGGCGAAACCCATTTTATTCAAGCAAAACGTAGGTACTAAAATAAAATGTCTATTTAAATTAGAATGTCAATCAGAATGTGGTCGTTTATCTAGATTTCCGATATCTTATTACATTTCCAGGAAAACGGAATATTGAAGGCTTTCGCGGGAAGTTTTATAGAGGTATGAGGAACAGAGTGTAAAGTTTACTCATCCTCTATAGAAAAGGGAGGATCCTCCAACTAGATGGGTGTCGTGTCTGATCAACTGCCAGATGATTTATGTCGGAATTTTATTTTGATAGCGCGGTAAACTTTGCTTGCACGATGCAGGATTTGTGTGACGTCAGGTCTTTGTCACGTAGTTCGCTTATAGCATTCTAGATGCCGCCACAGGTTTGTTAACTTGGTTACTGTGCTGAAAGGGATGAATAGGTACTTTAACAAACAAGTTAGAGTCTTTTGAATAGACTCTTACCGCCATACTCACAGATTGTAAAGTTATTGAACTATTAAATTCAAATCAATCAATTAAATCTACGTACATAATAATAAGACATAATTATTTTTCCTATGGAAAAAATATTCGTGCACCTATATACTTAAGTCGTAGTTTTTTGTAAATAATATATTATTAACACAGTTTGTAAGTAAATTGTTACTAACGCTATGTTGAAAATAAATGTTTTAATATGATAATTAAAATAATCTAAAGTTAATGTTTTACCAACAGTAATGAATGTCTGAGATTTGGATGAATTTAGCACATGGGTGGACCAGGTCCTGGATTAGGACATAGAATACGTTTTATCC
Organism: Conistra vaccinii; assembly: GCA_948150665.1. Taxonomy (NCBI): domain Eukaryota; kingdom Metazoa; phylum Arthropoda; class Insecta; order Lepidoptera; family Noctuidae; genus Conistra; species Conistra vaccinii. The sequence goes on along the minus strand of OX411317.1, from coordinate 7,423,414 downwards.
CGATATTCCCATGGGATCGATACTTAAGGCTTTTGCAGACCAGTGCGACGACGCGACACGAACAATACAATTTGTAAGAAAACTTCACGGTATAACAATAAGGGTACCCTAATTACGTAATACACAATCAATTCGTTTTGAAACAGATTACTAATCCATTGCTTCATAAGTTCGAAATTTAATTCTGCTCTGCAACGTAATTATCGTATTGAATGTTGTTGAACTGTCAAAATGAAACAAATGATCGCTATCGCATTGCTTCTGCAAGATAGGTAATAGCCCTGCTGGTGTCGCGTCGCGCGAGTAGTCGCGCTGGTCTGCACAAAGCTTTATGCAGGTGAAACCGCAGGGCGTAGCTAGTTTAAAACAATCGTAAGTTAATGTTTTACCAACAGTAACGAATGTCTGACAGTGGAACTCAAAAACAGTAACAGGTTAGCGTACTAAATTCGATGGCAGACATATTAGATTCCGGCTAATAGTCAGCTATCAGTTTTTAGATGTTATAAAGAGTACAGGAAATATTTCATTTCCTAAGTCAAGAAAATGTATCTGCTTAAGGATTCAGTTATTTTTTTGTTAGGCCCGCATTCTATTGAATATCGCGCCTCAAATAGGTAGATGTCAGCACAACTGACGGGGTCCGCTAGGACCGATGCCTGCCGGGGTTGCGGGAAAGTCCTACGGGGAGACCGTGGTCACTGGCAACTTACAGGCAACTTTTTTTATTTTATTTTTTATTGCTGTATGGGCCTGCTCTTAACCTCGATCTCGCCTGATGGAAAACGATGGATGAGGTCTATGATGGAACGAGCGAGCAACTGAAGGAACACGGGTGGGTTTTAGTCAGTAAGATTCTGACACGCCCTTCCGCTTCGCCCAAAGCGGGAGAAGTTATTTGATGATTTCCCTCACAATAAAATGGGCCCGCATTCTAGCTCAAAATTCAGATGAACTAGGTAGTTTTGAGTCCAGACTGAAGCCGAACACAAAATTAAAAAATCTTGCTTTATTTTGATTACTAGCTGACCCGACAGAAGTTGTCCTGTTCAAACAATAATTCATTCAAAAATTCCATGGAAAAAAGTACTTAGTTTCCAATTTTTTCCGAATTTTTCCATTTTTCTTACCCTAAAAACCTTAACAGAAAATATAAAAAAAAAAGTTTGGTCCAACTGTTCTCAAGTACTAAGGTCAGCTTTTAATTTTTATTTAATACTAGTGAAAGTCCCGTCCAAATCGGTCCAGCCGTTTCGGAGATTAGCTGGAACAAACAGACAGACAAAAAAAAAATGTGTTTTGTTGTATGAATCGTATATACTTCCATATGCATTTAGTAAAAAGCTGTTATTTTGACATTACAAACAGACACTTACATTTTATTTATTTTTATAGATTTATAGATTTGTAATAGTATCAGGAAATTGTAGCTAGGTTTTGTTAAAACCACAGTAGCTATTGATTAAATTAATTTTCATGTAATGTCACGTAAAACCAAAACTACGGACAAAAACAAAACTGAGGACGTACTCTATAGGTACATCCAGCAAATGTTTAAATGCACTAACGTGGTTGTATAATAGGCGTGGGGTGCTTGTGGCTTCTAAGCAGTATTGGAGCACCTGGTCTCGATACTCCGATCAATATAGGTAGGCACAGGTACCTATGAACTCTAGGATATTGTCAACGTCGTCGGTAGTAAAACAATGTCAATCTACTTTGTAGTAGATTACCGACGCAACGGAGAAATGTTGATGTAAAATATTGGCTTGTGTTAGAAGCTATTGTAATAGCAACTTGCTTTGTAATAAAAACTTTGTTTCACTTACTTAAAATCCTACTAATATTATAAATGTGAAAGTTTGTGTTTGGATGTTTGTAACTCAATCACGCAAACACGGCTGAAAGGATTTGGATGAAATATATATATATATATATATACAGGGTGGCAGGGACATCGACGCGAAGCCGGTTACCATGGATTCAGTACATGATTCTGAAAACCCCTGCGTTGAAATTTTTCGTCGTTTATTTAAAAAAAAAACAGCTGAAACACAGTTTCATAGAAAAGTGCAATACCTACGCGGTCAAAATGTATGGAGCAGCTGATTTTTTTTTTTTATAGCCGACGAAAAATTTCAACGCAGGGGGGTTCAGAATCATGTACTGAATCCATGGTAACCGGCTTCGCGTCGATGTCCCGGACACCCCGTATATATATATATATACATATATTATTATATATAATAATATATAATTTAGAATATTATAAATGTGAAAGTTTGTATGTTTGGATGTTTGTTAGTCAATCACGCAAAAACAGCTAAACGAATTTGGATGACATTTTGCATACAGGTAGTTTATAAACTGGATTAACATATAAGATACTTTTTATCCCGGTTTTTATAGCCGCGGGCAAAAGCTAGTTCATAATAAAGGTACTATTTACATAGGAACCCATACATACTACTCATATACAATACCCTATTACAATTTAGGTATGCCCTGAAACAAGAGATGTAATTATTTTCTTCATGTAAAAACCAGACCCGTGTCCCACGGAAATCGTCGAATCGGACAATTATTTTCTATTTAAATTGGTGCCCACAACATAAATGTAACTCACCATTATTAAAGTAGTATTTAACAGCACTTAAAACATAAAAACAGCATACAAATTACAAGTAGTCAGCTAAATTACTTTAATACCTCGCACTTTCACAAATCTTGCAATAAGCAAGCGATGCGACTGCAAAAATGCAAAAGTATAAAATTTCACTTCGTTATGAGGCACTTACACGGATATATTGCGACGAGACAAGGTTAGACTGTGAGCTAAACGAGAAATGAAAACTCCTGAAAATTATTGAAGCATTCCCGTGCAGTTTTCTGAAGGAATTACGACCTTGCGAGCAGAGATGAGCGAGAAATTACTTAACTCGCTTTGCGGACCCACCTAGCCTTATATTCTGGAATTGCTCAGAATCCATTTATTTAAAAATTCATTTTCAACTAGCAACATCTGCGCTGAAAAATATAATTTTCAATTTACATTAACATAAATGGCGGCGCTTCAGCGCTTGATGGGGTTATTGTGCGTCCATTGATGACATTAGAACCTCATTAATTATAGCGGATAACGCCCGTTTAGTGATGGTGTTAGTATATTAATTAATTCATTTGCGAGTAGTAGGTCATGGGTTCGAACCCAAGCAGGCGCTTTACTTTGTGTAAATAATATCATCACCACTGCTCTCGAAACGGTGAAGGAAAACATCGCGAGAAAACCGGTGTGTCTTAGAACAAAAAATTCGAAGACATGTGATATCTACCAAACCGCACTGGGTCCGCGTGGTAGATTACAGCGCACTCCCTCTCACAGAGAGGAGGCCTGTGTCCGAGCACTGTAGGCTGATTATGGTTTGCTTTTGCCTATTGCTTTGCTGTTAGCGACAAAAGACGCCTTTGCTAATAATACTCGTGCCCGATTTTGGCGTAGGTATCTGAGTGCAATATTGTTATCACATGAACTGCTTTAACTGTCAGCGGGCCGTTAGTTTCTATAAGAAAACGGAACCGCCCACTGACACGCTTGGCTTGTATGGAAAGTGTTGAAAATACCGTCTCTAGAGGCGTCTCCGTGCTCCGTGCAGGACCCCTTCGTCGTCCGACGTCCTGAAGTCACCTTTTAGAACCACTTGACCCAACGAGGTAACTCACACGTCATCACTCTAACCTATACTAATATGAGCAATATTTGTATATGTATTATATATTTATTTATATAATAATATATTATTTGTAATCACGTTCTCGAAAACGGCTCTAACAGTTTCGATGACAGTTGCAATATAAGGGTTTTCGGGGTGAAAAATCGATCTAGATAGATCATATATCTGGGAAAATTCGTTTTCTCCGTATTTTCACCCAAGCAGAGCTCGGCCGCCCAAAGTTTAGACCAAGATACCTTAGAATAATGACATGGCAGCATGGAATTGGTATGTATGAACTATCGTATACTATTAAATGAGCATTTTCTATTTTCAACAGAGCAGACCTCGGTCGCCCAGCCCAGGTACTAAGGGTAAAACAATCAACTTTTAGTACCATGTCTGTTTGCGACGTCGCGTTGATTGGCAACCCAATCACCGCACGATTGATCAAGTATGATTCAATATTCATGCTTATTACCTTGCATGTTAGTTCGTTAGTGTGTTAAGTGAAGTCTAGTTTACGATAATAATCAGCCGGGCGTAGATTTAATTATGGATGTAACGAAAAGCATTTTAGCCAAGGCGGAGGGGAAGGTAGATTAATATTTTAATTTATTTTTAAGCGTTTACTGTAGAAAAAATCAACTTACTGGTAATCAACATTAAGAAGGGGTAAATATTGGACACAAAAACAGTTTTACGGCTCGACTTTTCTAGGTGATTTCTTAGTGGTTCATAAATTACACCGGCTACAATAAACATTTGCAAAAACTTATAAAAAAAGAAGTATATCTCCACGAAATTCAAGGTTTTTTTCTTAGTAGTAGTCTAATTGATTGATTAGACAATAGTCTTGTGGAAGTTCCGTATTTACGGAATCGGATGCGAAGTTCCGTTACAACCCTAGATAAAACTACCGACACGTAAAGACAGCAGTGCCATTCGATGCACCAGTCGCAGAATCTGACACTATACTACATTCCAACTGTTCCTGTATTTACAAACATTTTTCTTTCAACGGGTTTGGTATTTTTGGTCACGTGCTCCCTGTGCCACGTGGGAGTTGGAAAAACGAGGAAAATGATCCGTAAATGGAGGGCACATGGGGAAAATGAAAACTGTTGTAAGGCAGCGGCTGTTGTGAAATGAATCCCTCGTGTATAAGCGACGCGATAAGGTTTTGCATTCGTATAGTTTTTTTATACGTGTGGAAAATAATTGTATTACGGAAGTCGGTGGCACTTTGGCAATATTATACAAAACCAAAGCTATCAACGTCTGAAACTAAAATTATTTTTCTCATTGTTGTCGCTTATTCTTGAAGTCGGTTGTTTTTTTTGTTCGTAGATAAAATAATTTTTTATTTGCTTTTTTTACTAACATAGTTTTTCAAAGTTCAAGTTTAATCTCGTTACTTTTTCCTGCAACAAATTATTGTTGGGATAACATTAAAATTGTACTTGAAAAATTACCCACGAAAATTGAGGTTATGAAATGAAATGAAAAAAATGAATTTTTTTTTTTCTCTTTAATGTTTTTTTTATTTTTTTTATTTCACTGTTAGTTTTAATGATGGTCTGGCAGTTTGAGTAGTTGATGCGGCCTACCCAAATGTCCTTTCTTTGGTATTGTTCGTCGAGTTGAGTTCCTTAAGCTCTGAGTGAGCTCCACGATTACTGACAAATGCTTGCACTGACTGGACAGGTCCACTCAAATCTGTGTGGTTCTTTCCTCAAAAGACCATTTCAGACACTAATCTACATGGTTCTCATATGGCTTGACCAAGATTATGTCTGGACTTTAAAAGAGACCATGACCTCTGAGTTTGTTTCGGCCTTTCTTCTCAGAGTAGTCAGTTAGGAAACGCCGACCTCATCTAGCTTATTTTAATTATTTTTTTTAAATTGACGTGTAAAAGTGATTCCGATATCCTATTTACAGAATAAACAATTTCATTTCATTTCATTTCATTACATTTCATTTCGAACCTAAATTATTGTCAATGGAAATTTTTGAAAAAAGCATGTTAAGGTGATTTAAAATTGGAATTATGGGTCCAAGTATTCAAATAATCAAATCAAACCAATTTGTAAGTGGTACTACAAATTGACATCCACAGGTACTTTTTCTGATCTATTTGTTTACATTTTGGTCAGATATTTTTGGAACAGACCATAGGATAGATCTGACACAGCTAATGTTCATAGCAACATCACTAACAAAACAAAATTTCCTTTATTAGTGCCTTCCACATAAATATTTGTTTCATTTGCAACATTTTTATGTGTGTTATCGTTAAATTTTATGTTCATGTTGTACACAAAAATATCGGTTTACTACGAATTCTTGTTTATTTTTATATGAGTTACTAAGCTAAGCTTCTGCCCGCTATTTCACCCGCTTGAAATTTCTTGTTCCACCAACCCACCGCATTACATCGCATCGCCCGCGCTATAACTACACTTAGCTTTATTTAAAAAAAAAGTTTTTTTCTGCTAACGGTCGTAGCGTGCATTTTAAATACGAAGTGTATAGAGTGCCGCGAGTTTCTTGTGGCACTCTAGTGTCACTGCCTCGGCCCGGCTAGGGTGCCGTGAGCGTTGCATTGTCACTGTCACTTGTTATTTAGGTTAGGTTAGGTTAGAACTGTGACCACACAACGCACGAGCCGAGCGAGCGGTGCCGCGGTAGCGGCCGGCGAAGTGCCAGGGTCCGTTTAGGCACAAGAGAATGTAATGTATGGGAATGTGGTGTTTTGCAGCGATTTAACCTCGACAATCAAACAAAATACCAAGTGACGTGACTTAGTGACAGTGACAATGACAATCCAAAGCTTGCGGCACTTTGGCCGGGCCGAGGCGGTGTTACTAGGGTGCCTGTAGTGGCACTTTATCCGATAGGGATAGAGTGCCACTGGTGGCACTGGTGTCACTGGTGGCACTCTATACACTGCCTTTTAAATATCTTCCTCAAGAATTGGACTATAAAATGCAAAATGAATTTTTCAAATCCGACTAGATTACGCGTTTAAACAAAAAAAAACTAACAAAGCTTTCAAAGAAAAATAAAGCTTCAACTTTATTATATTAGTATAGATGAGTAATGTAGTTACTTTGTGGAGGCCTTGATCTTAAAAGTCGTCAAAACGAGGTTCACAATATTCATTTTCATATTCATTAGGGAATAAAAATGCGACGTGTGGTCGTCACTGAGTTTTTATTTACATACAAATATTTAGGAGAGAATCGTTTTTGTTACTTGGGAAAAAAATGCTTTCTTGCTGAGCGTTCATTCAAAAAGTTGGCAACGTCGCAAATAGCTGTCAAATACTTCGCTGTTTTAATTAATTTGATAATATTTCTGTATGGAAATAAAAAATATGGCTAACTAGCGAACTAGAATATTGATTATGAAATGCATTAAAAATGTAATATCGTAACACCGAATAGTTAGTTTTAGATGTAAAAAAAGTATTTGGAAACTTTCCAAATGCCTTTTTTTCACCTAAAACGGGTACAACATCAAATTCAATTTTATAATTGCAATTCATTATTAGTATTCTAGTTAGTTAGTTAGCCACATTTCTTATTTCCATACAGTATTATTTCCAAATCAATCAAAACAGGTAACTATTTGACAGCTATTTACGACGTTGCCAACTTTAAAGGATTCACGATCTTAAGACCGTTCATTGTAAAAGTTGGCAACGTCGCAAATAGCTGTCAAATTTTTACCTGTTTTGATTAATTTGACAATATTACTGTATGGAAATATGAAATATCACTAACTCGATCGTGAGTTTGAACCCAAGCAGCCGTTTTAATTTGTTTACTACATTATTTCATCACCACTGCTCTGAAAACGGTGAACAAAAAATTCGCAGACAGGTGACTTATGACCCGGCCCACATGGCTCTCGAAGAGAGGAGGCCTGTGTAATTGTGTATTCCAGCAGTAAGAACGTTGTAGGCTGATCATGCTTATGCTAATTCACCATCAAAATTCTAATGAGCTGATGTAATTGGTTGATTCGACTACAGAAATAGCCACGTAGGTACAGTAAGCCGCATGTCGGTGGTAACATAACCAAGAAATTTTGCACTACACCAGCTCAAGGTGGAAGTGTTACCAACAACGTGCGATCTGTAACTATACCAAATAAAATGTTATTATAGTGCGCGCGGAACTTGTAGTTGGCCGCGCCTTAGGTGGCGACTCATCTCGCTATTGCAATCTCATGTGCGTTTTGTCTAAACTAGCCGGAACTTTCAACGCGTGTTGCCGTCGCGAAGTACGGCGCCGGAATAGATTAAGTAAGATAAGGCGCTCAATCTATTTCTATAATAACCTATTACCTAAGGAGCGGGCAACTAGTCCCGCGCGCACTATATTACTCGAATTATTATAATAAGTAGGACATCATTTTCTCAATAGGTAGGTACAGTCAGACCCATAAAGATGTACACGGATAAGGAAACATTTTATTGTCAACAACCTTAGTTCCATAATTCCACCGTATAGGTTTAAAACATAGTATACAATTTATTTTACCAAAACGAAGTAAACATTTTGTCCCATATGATTATAAACTTTTTCTGCACATACTAAATGCACATTACAAAATAAAAAATCATAAAACACATATCCTTAAATTAGCCAATTAGCCGCTGCACTGGAGGACGTCTTCAAGGTTCTGGACTGGAAAGGGCTAGGCATCAACATCAATGGCGAGTATATCACTAACCTTTGGTTTGCCGACGATATAGTTATCATGGCTGAGACCATGGAGGACCTCAGTATAATGCTCGATGACCTCAGTAGAGCCTCCAAAAGAGTGGGTCTTAAAATGAACATGGACAAGACAAAGGTCATGTCAAATGCCCATGTAACACCCGCCCTCATAAAGATCGGAGACGCTACGCTCGAAGTTGTAGACGTGTACGTGTATGTTTACCTAGGACAAACTGTCCAGCTAGGTAGGTCCAACTTCGAGAAAGAGGTCAATCGTCGGATCCAACTCGGCTGGGCAGCGTTCGGGAAGCTACGCAACATCTTCTCGTCCCACATACCACAGTGTCTCAAGACGAAAGTCTTTGACCAGTGCGTGTTGCCAGTGATGACTTATGGCACTGAAACGTGGTCGCTCACAATGGGCTTTATCAGAAGGCTAAAAGTCACCCAAAGAGCAATGGAGAGGGCTATGCTTGGAGTTTCCCTACGTGATCGAATCAGAAATGAAGAGATCCGCAGGAGAACCAAGGTAACCGACATAGCCCGAAGAATTGCCAAACTTAAGTGGCAATGGGCAGGACACATTGCCCGCAGAACAGATGGCCGATGGGGCCAAAAGGTTCTGGAGTGGCGACCACGTACCGGAAGACGTAGCGTTGGAAGGTCTCCCACAAGATGGACCGATGACCTAGTAAAGGCCGCAGGAATTCGCTGGATGCGGGAAGCACAGAATCGGTCGAAGTGGCGGTGCTTGGGGGAGGCCTATGTCCAGCAGTGGACGTCTTGATAATGATGATGAAATTAGCCAAAAGCCTCGTATTTAAAATGAAACAAAATAAATGATGATGATGAATAAAATGATTCCTTGTTCGTGTATAAGTACCTACATCTTTTTGGGGCTAACTCTACTCGATTGAGATCATGCCAAGAGGCTTTTCAAAAACGGCTATTTTATCAAAACTATAAGCTCCCTTCACTAACTCCATAGCCCTTAAAAAATCTTATTTAATTTTATCACGTTCACACATAAACTACTTATACCTATTGAAGTTTTAGCAAATTCCTTTGATCTCGTTATCAGCAACTCGTTCAACATCTTGACTGTATAAACTCTAACAATTAACGACGACATATCAAGTTTGATCGTTAGCGTTCAAACTTAAACTCTTGTAATTACAGATATTATTATGATTATGGTTGTAATATACGGTAGACATTAAGGTTCCTATGTATACCAGCACTCGTAGCATGAGTCATGACCATTATTTAAATTATTACCACAATAGCTAAAAATTAAAACTCTGGTTAAAATAACCAATAATATTATAATATTTCTGGTTAATAATGGGCGATAAGACCGCTTATTGTGAGACACCCTATGTAAAATTTCTACATTAATATCTGTACTTTTTATGGTGTACATAATAAAGAATCATAAGTATTTAATTATAATTTATTTAATCAAAGAATATTCTATCTATCTATCTATCTAAAATTAAGACTCTTGTATCTTTACCAATAATGAAGCAAAGACATCACAGTCTTGCATAGTAGATTGCATATAGGCGGGCCTATATGGAAGTAGCTATCACAAGTAAAATCAGCCTACGAATTTATTTATATATGCCCAGTTTGGCAATAAAAAACTTTTTACAAAAAAAGAACAACCGACTTCCAAAAAAGACACTACAAAGTCAAAAATAACTTTAATTTCGGAAGTCGGTGTATTTGGTTTTGAACTTTCCTTTTTTTGCCACCGACTTCCGAAATTAAAGTTATTTTTGACTTTGTAGTGTCTTTTTTGGAAGTCGGTTGTTCTTTTTTTGTAAAAAGGTTTTATTTTGCACTTTTTAGTTGTGGTACCTACCCCATACAATACCACTAACCTGCTATGTAAATAACAGTGATTGGAAATTATCATTATATCATCCATATAAACTAAGTGGGAAAAAAAATACGTATTATTGAAGCTAACTCAAAAACTATCCAAGTAAAGTTAATAAAATTAATATGGGACCACTTCGGGAGCATACCCTTTCAAACAAAAAAACTATTTTCTAAATCGGTCCACAATTGACGTAGAAATCGAGTAACAAACGTACAAAAAAAAAAAAAACATGCGAATTGAGAACCTCCTCCATTTGGAAGTCGGTAAAAAAAAAAAACATACCTACATACGAATTGAGAACCTCCTCCTATTGGAAGTCGGTTAAAAAGGCTACCATTGGTAAGGAAAACGATTCATGTTTATAGCAACCGAACACAATAGCCTATTGAACGTTGAAATCTGACAGATCTCAGAAAATTATCCAAAGTAATTAGTTTTCTTCTTTTCTCCTATAGAGACAAACATTCTCATTAGAAGCAGTATTTCTCAAGATTAGACTAAGAATGATGAGGACATCCCTTTGCACTTTGTCTAGACCGGTCTAGTCTATAAATTGTAGGAAAGTACTCGTAGTTAGCACTTCGGAGTCTGAGTTAATTGATCTTTCTAGTTCTTTAGACGAAAAACATAAGAGAGGTGAATTTGGTCTTTATTTTAAGGGAAGTAATACTTTTATCTTTATTTATTTCCACCTTTTCTCAATATCTTCATTAAGGTGAAACAATTTGATATTTTTTCCATACAAACTTCGGAGGGGTTTTACTCCACTATTTGACATCGTACATTCAAAGTTAAACATGATATCGTTAGGTCTCATTATTAAAATTGTCTGTACGGAAGCAGAATAGTAAAATAAAAAGCCATTAAAAAGTTATGAGCCAACAAAGATTCGTTTTTCTTGCTAATTTTAACGCAACTTTGGGCGTAAATAAGTAATACAAGAAGTGTGAAATCTCGAAAACAAAATCCGTACCGACACAGAAAAATTAACGAAGATTTCAATAAATTTTATTTATAATTGATTTATGCAGTGGTTATTTCAGAAAAACCTTTTTTCCAAAGGCCTTTTCGTAATTTTTGACGCGCTCGTTTTACTAAAATTGGTCGGTACGGTGTTTCCGTGCGTGCGAACTATACGTTGTCCATGTAGATCAGCTTCTAACTGCTCATCACTGATACTATCTCTGTCGGACACGATGCCAGGTGAGACAGTGTGGTTTTTGGCCAGGCCCACCATTGAGTTCGAGCCCGCGACTAGTTGCACCTTAAAACGTCTCAGAATGCAACAATAAGTATGTGAATCATTATTTTTAGCCCAAAACTATTGGCTTAATGTTTTGTCATTCGTAATGATGAATACGACCCTAAGGCCCGGACTTCACCAAAGTGGAGATGTGCGGAGATGTCCTTAGCGTAGACGAGAAGAATGTTAATCAGCTAGGGTATATCCACCGAAGCTGTGCGGAGATGTGCATCAAGCATCAGAATTCAACCATCAATATTCACACTCCATGAAAAAAATATCACCCTTCTTTAGCCCACCTAACTTTACTCCACTTTCATTCAAACTCCTCGCCATCTCACCCTCAGTTTGACTCATGACCTTTCCTCCACCACATAGGTGTGTAGGCTGCATCAAACACTCCTCAACTTCTGGCATCAACTCGTAAATGTCAGGGTTGCAACCACTTAATAACAATACAAACTTTCCTGTATCCAGTAACTTTTAGTGTAATTGAGTTATAAGAAAGGGTCCCTCTTTTTCGTAGAAGTTTAAAAGTGAGAAAATAATTATAACCACAACAACAATAGTACTTAGTTGATAGAGATGGGTGTTGTGTCTGGTGGGCAACTACCCAACGGTTGAAGTCGAGACGTTGTATATTATATGTCGCGGCCAGATCTTAGAATCGACCATTTCATGAAATGGCCAACTAACATTGGCCATATCGTTTAAACATCAACGTTTAATGATATTTCAGTCGACGTTTGGCCATATTATTAATGTAGGGTATCCATGGTGTAAGGTGTATGAAAAATAGTCAAGTAACTGCGACCAACTTGGAAGTAGCGCTCACCGGCCGCTGCCGCAGCACCGATCGCTCGGCTTGCGCGTGATTGGTCACAGTTCTAACCTAACCCAACCCATTTGGTCGAGGTGCAACATAAGCGGCGTAAATTTTGAATTTTTTTAAACTAATTTTATATGCTATGTTGCATTTCACGCCGCGGCAGCGGCCGGCGAGCGTTACTTCCAAGTTGATCGCTTTCTATAATATCATATTTGGAAATCCAATATAAGTCCATCAACTTTTTTTGCGTTGTGACCCTACTTTATTTGATTTGTTGTATGCCGCCGCCATGCTGGACAACAAAAACAAAGCAACATCAACGCCTTCGGGGCCGTTACCACATAGTAATTAAAAAGAAGTATTCCCAATTGAGCACCTATTTTTTGGGCACCTATGCATTGAGAACCAAAGGTATTCCCATTTGAGCACCAATCAATATTAAAGCTTGGTGCTCAATGAGGAACAATAACAAATACATATAGGTAAAGATAGAAAGAAGATGACTCATTCAAGGACTAACAAAAACTTTTACGTACATTATTTTCTAACGAATAAAAGTACTTCCGTATCTTTGAATTTCAATTCACAGAAGCAACACAACACCAAGGGTGAATGACTATAACATTATCTTGACTATCGGAACTGACTCCCATACTATATATTTCTGTAGATAAATTAAGATCGTTTCACGGCTTAACTGAAGGACACTCTTGACCGATTTTCTCTGAAGATTGTCTTAATTTACTAAGTAAATAGGTTCATTCATGAAAAACCGTTCACTGGACTAAAGGGAATATTGATATGCGTTCACTGATGGTGAAACGACCATATATGCGAGCTTTGCAGTGGTAAAATAACATTTTCATATCATTTACAATAAAATCAGAATGGAAGTTACATTACATACAATTCACTAAAGTTTAGAAAAAAGATCCATATTTTAGTTTACTACTAAGCCATATTTCTTATTTCCATACAGTAATATAGCCAAATTAATCAAAACAGCGAAATATTTGACAGTTATTTGCGATGTTGCCCACTTTCTGTATGCTCTCAAAAAAACAAGACATTTCTCGCGAACGAAGTCGCCGACAGAAGCTAGTCTATAATATATTATCTCTAGTCCTAAGTTATTTCTACACCTATCTTTATTTCATGTAATTATTTTCGTTGCGGGTTTCCAGACAGCCTAGTGTGGCCCTTGGGAGATTCTGCGGGCTTTCAGTAACTTGCTTCAGTAAGCTACTTCTGTCCAGAGTAGTCAGGATTAATTTTAATTTATTAGCCTTACAAACAGTCATGACCTCGCCTTTTTAAACTGAAAACATTTGCAAATAACTCACTGTAGTTTCACTCGCAAATTACTGTAACTACCAACTCCTCTGTCCGGATTAAATATCTTGTGTTTACCCAAGATATCGTGAACCAACTGACAAGCTATATTAAAAATAGGTATATTTATTTATAAAAAAATATAACTAAACAAATAAATAAAACTGGAGTGTCTGTTTGTAATGTCAAAATAACAGCTTTTTACTAAATGCATGTATAAAGTATACACAATCCAAACGAAAAAAAACACAATTTTAATTTTTTTGTCTGTCGGTCTGTCTGTTTGTTCCGGCTAATCTCAGAAACGGCTGGACCAATTTTGACGGGACTTCCACTAGAAAATAGTTTATGTTATATGGAGTCAATTAGGCTACTTAAGGCTCCTCGCAAAAAAACTAGAACCCATGAAATCTGTGTTTTCACAAAATCTTCAAACATCTTAAATAATATTGAAGTCAGTATGCAATGTCAAAATAACAGCTTTTTACTAAATGCCTAAGAAAGTATAATATTTATATACGATACATACACATTTTTTTTCTGTCTGTTTATTCCAGCTAATCTCCGAAACGGCTGGACTGATTTTGACAGGAGTTTCACTGGCAGCTATGCAAATAAATAAAGTTGATGTATAGAATTCCACGCGGACAAAGTCGCGGGTAACAGCTAGTTATTTATTATTAATTAATTAATTTTATTTATTCAAGTTACAATGACTCGTAAAATATTCAGTAGGCACACACACATCAAACAATAGAATAATATTACATTACAAAAACCACAGAGCAGTGGTGGCCCAGTGGTAACGGCCCCGAATTACGAGTTGTAGGTCGTGGGTTCGAACCCAAGCAGGCGCTTTACTTTGTGTAAATAATTTCATCACCACTGCTCTTAAAACGGTGAAGGAAAACATCTTGAGGAAACCGGCATGTCTTAGAACCAAAAAATTCGAAGACATGTGACATCTACTAATCCGCACTGGGCCCGCGTGGTAGATTACAGCCCACTCCCATCTCACAGAGAGGAGGCCTGTGTCCCAGCAGTGGGAACATTAATAGGCTGATGATGATGATGACAAAAAACACAGTACATCTAAAGCCGCCCTCCGACGGTGCGCCATATCGCGGACGCACGCGCACGACGCACCATGGGAAACCTAGCGTGCGTGGTAGCGCAGACGCGCGTTGTACGCGTGCGTGGCGGTGCGTCCTCGTGCGGGCTGGTGCGCGTCCGCGATATGGCGCACCGTGGGAGTTGGCTTTAATACTTACAATAACACATCATTAATGCCCGACGACTGTAGGTGAGGGAAATAAAATGGTAAAAAAAAAAAAAGTGGTGCGTAATGGACCACCATTACGCAACATTTTTTTTTTTTTACCATTTTTATTGGAAGGACAAATAATTGAATTAATTTAAACTATTTTACCAGCAATTACTTTAATTTTTATTGCTTTACCTTCTTTACGCTTATTATATTTATTAGATGAATTAAATAATCCTTTAATTACTTTAAAATCTATTGGACATCAATGATATTGAAGTTATGAATATTCAGATTTCCATAATATTGAATTTGATTCTTATATAATCCCCTCTAATGAAATATCTCCTAATAGTTTCCGTTTATTAGATAACCATCCCACCACCACCACCACCTGGTGGTGGTGGTGGGATGGTGGCCGGTTATAAAATGGTCTATCTCGTTGGTCTAGTGGTCGCAAGCGCGTCTGCTGAGCATGAGGTCCTGGTTACGATTTCCAGGTCGACCAAAGTGTAAAGAAAGAAAAAGAAAGAAAATACGTGTGTAGTGTCATCGGGTTTTTCAATCTAAAACTCAGTAGCAGTCCCGAGTCTGGATTTGTGCCCAGTTGATCGCAATAGGCTCGCCCCCTATTACATGGGACTTAAAATAATTAGCGAAATGTGGGTGTACTATAATATACCTACACCTCTGCCCAACCCTTCGGGGAAAATTATGTTATGTATTTATAAAAATTCATGATTTGTTTTTGCTCGTTACCACCAAAAGTTTACAAAAGATCTATTCCAACTTTTCTCCACTACCTAAAAAAAAAAAGGCAGTCATGGGGACTGCTGGCAGAAAAATAAAAACAATGCTCTTATGCAAACTATACGTCAGAAGATTGTTGCGTTCCATGCCCACACAGTTTACAAATAACACCCACTCGTAGAAAGAGGGAGTTGTTCCTCTGCTTAGCGTTGCGGAAATCCTGCACGTGGCTGAAATGCTGCTATACTCGTATTTGTTTGCCTGCATAAACATGTAAGGTTCGTGAGTTTTATCACAGTATTTCGTTTTTATTGGTATAATGCCATAGTTGATATAGGAATATTGAAAATCTGGGCAGCACACATGAACGTAAAATATGTTAAGGATGACCCACAAATTGCTGATAACATGTGATTAGAACTCAATGAAAATAATTGACGATGTTGCATACTTCGACTTTAAAAAAGCGTTCGATCGTTCGATTTGATCGATAATTACATATTATTGAAAAAGTTAGCAGGGGTTGGTTTCACCCAGCATTTACTTACGTTTCTTGTGGGTTATATGAGTAATAGGCTACAGTATATTGACTATTCGGGATACCAATCGAAGGCATACTATACTAGATCTGGTGTAAGCCAGGGAAGTAATATAGGGCCGCTTGGGTTTCTCTTAATGATAAATGACCTACCAAGGGTTGTATAAGATGCTAAGTGCTTACCATACGACCTCAAACTTTGTCTCCCTATAACAAGTATGGATGACTGTGAAAGACTGCAGAGAGATATAGACAGAGTAGTAATTTGGAGCAAGAGTAATCTCCTGCAGTTTAACACATCTAAGTATGTGACCATAAGTTTCTAGCGCGCACGCACGCCCATTAAACACAGTTGTACGGTGGACGAAGTGTCGATGGCTAGGGTCACTGAAGTGAAGGACTTGGGTGTCCATTTCACCACTGGGCTTACGTTTCGTAATCATTTATAGTTATGGTATGCAAAAAAGCATATAGAAACCTAAGATTTATCCTAAGAATAGTTAGAGGCTTCACAAATATGAAAGCTATAACGGCATTATATAATGCTTTAGTAAGGAGCCAATTAGAATGAAATGCAGATATCTGGGCTCCGCATGACTAAATATAGTCTCATAATATGAGGGAATACGGGGTGTATCCATTTTATCCGTTGATGTATCCAACGATATTTATCTTACGTGTGGATGTAATGTACTGAGCGCCAGGAGGCAACTCACACTGATTACTTATATCTTTAAGCTGTTTTCAGACCAGCGCGATTTGTCGCGCGACGCGACAGGAACAATACAAAACTTCACGGTATAACAATAACCGGTGTCACGTCGCGCGACAAATCGCGCTGGTCTGAAAACAACTTTAAGTAGAGGGAAGATACACAATGCGGATATTATTGCGAAGGGTGGAACTAGTCATGCCAGATGGATATGTGGGTCGTCGTGGTCAGCCGCGGTTGCTGGCGGTACCGCGCGCAAACTAACTTGCTGCGTGAGGCGCCGCTGACCTCATTGCTCAACAACGACATATTCTGTTGCGCTCTGGGTGAATTTGGAAGAATAGCTACCTATAGAATTTGTTATGGTACAAGCAGTGGAAGTATTTAATTCTTAAGTGTAGGTACTACAATACCGCATTGGGTCTAGCCTGTAAGGATATTTGTATGTTTGGGGTGAATAAATTAATAATTACAACAAAAAAAAGAACAACCGACTTCCAAAAAAGACACTACAAAGTCAAAAATAACTTTAATTTCGGAAGTCGGTGTATTTGGATTTGAACTTTCGTTTTTTGTCACCGACTTCCGAAAATAAAGTTATTTTTTACTATGTAGTGTCTTTTTTGGAAGTCGGTTGTTCTTTTTTTTTTGTATAAAGTTTTTATTTTGCTCTTTTTAGTTGTGGTACCTACCCCACCCAAATTCGAATACCACTAACCTGCTATGTAAATAACAGCGATTGGAAGTTATCATTGTAGCGGTTAGACCGCCACATACAAAAACTACGAAACAAAAAGACATGACGTCACACAATTCCTACATCTCGCAGTTAGAGTTTACTGAGCGAATAACATAGATAAGACTATCCGAAATCAACATATGGGCAGTTGCCCGCCAGATATAACACCCGTCTGGTTGGAGGATCCTCCCTTTTCTATGGTGGATGAGTGAACTTTACACCCTGTTCCTCATACTCCTAAATTGGTGACCCCGAGAATGAACGTCAACGCAGCCTTCGTGCAACTACTTCAGCGTGACGTCATCATCATCACTCCCGCAAGCTTTCGTGAGGCGAGTCACACAGCCAGCCAGCACCCACGGCTTCAACGGGTATCCTGACCACCAGCATGCAGCGAACGCGCATTCCTGGTCATCACCCTCAGCCACATCACCCCGACTCACTGGGGAATCACCGCAATCACCGCAATCACCTCAATCACCGCAATCACCTCAATCATCACAATCGCCGCAATCACCGCAAAACAGTTCCGACCCACCGTGAACTGTGCGGCACCCGGTTCCGACTCACTGGAACCACAATCACCATCGCCGCAATCACTGCAGACAGTTCCGACCCACTGTGAACTGAGCGGCACCCGGTTCCGACTCACTGGAACCACAGCTGGCACTGTGAAGCATCGCAAGATCCAAGACTCAGCCCACTATCGACCTCCGGGCTCCGGAGGGGAGTGATGTAGCGGTTAGACCGCCACATACAAAAACTACGAAACAAAAAGACATGACGTCACACAATTCCTACATCTCGCAGTTAGAGTTTACTGAGCGAATAACATAGATAAGACTATCCGAAATCAACATATGGGCAGTTGCCCGCCAGATATAACACCCGTCTGGTTGGAGGATCCTCCCTTTTCTATGGTGGATGAGTGAACTTTACACCCTGTTCCTCATACTCCTAAATCATCATTATCATCCATATAAACTAAGTGGGAAAAATATGTATTATTGAAGCTAACACAAAAACTATCCAAGTAAAGTTAATAAAATTTATATGGGACTACCTCGGGAGCATACCCTATCAAACAAAAAACAATTTTCAAAATCGGTCCACAATTCACGGAGAAATCGCGTAACAAACAAACAAAAAAAAAACATACAGACGAATTGAGAACCTCCTCCTTTTGGAAGATGGTCAAAAAAAAAAAAATTGACGTGACGTGATGCAAATAGAGAAAGAAATGGTGACACTGACAATGAACATGCATGAAGCATGACCTCTGCACGCTTAGCATGACGACAATATATACGGGTTTTATCGACGACACATTGTGATTGTTTACGTCATTTCGTCTATTATTCCGTCGAGAAAACCGTTTCTAATTATTGTCATGCTACACGTGCTGTTCCTTCTATTGCATAATGGCGCACGGGTGTGCCTTCATAAAGTCATATCAGTATAATACATGCCATTCAGTTTATGCAATATTTCCTCTTTTTGCATCATCTTTAACAAAATAAATTAATACTTTTACTCATATTTCACTGATGACAGCTAAATAACAGTTAAGTTAAGACTTAACTTAAAGACATGGAAATGATTAACAGTTTAAAGAAGCTTAAATACTCAAGCTCCCTATCCAATCTCACTCGACAAACACCAAATAACCTTCGTTTATTTAACTTATATTTATCGGCTCAGATTATTAACGAAACTTCCCCTAGAGGCTATTGGCCCGAATTCTTGGCGATTATTTGGGCGAGATTTTCTTGTTTCAGTTTTATTGGGGCTGAAGTTTTAATGTGCCTGCATTATTGAGAAATGTTTGGGTATCTTACAGTGTTGATAGGATTTCGAGGATGGGGTACGAAGTGGAGGTTTCATATTTGACCTAAAAATAGGATTGAGTTAGTGTAACTAGTGACGCAAACAAGAAGAAACAGGGATTGTAGCTCACCACATTCACAATCTCAATGTCAAGACGAATTTTTCAAACACAATTATGAAGCAATTAATTCTAAATTTCCTTCAAAATACTGTGATAGAAAGTGTGTTACGAAATTAGGTTGCTGGTCAAACAGAAGCAAATACCGTGCGGAATTTGGGAGGAAAATCGTTCGCGCGAATTGTGTAAAATAACTAGTATGAGTTCAAACTGGCGCCAATGGTCTCGTAACTTCTGAATCATTAAAACAATCGATGCGCGCAATCGCGTCCTCCAGCAAGCGTGGGATTCACCTCAAGACTCCCTCAGGAAGACGTGACGCCGACGGCATGACGCGACACCGGTAGAACAATTTCCGTAAAGTTTTCATAGAAATCGTTCCTCCAGAGTCGAGTCGCACCTCACTATGGTCAAAGCTTTAGATATATTAAATGCGCCGAAGTTACTGTATTCTGAACCTCTCTCAATTGATGACCGAACGAAATTGTAAAGTGAACTCACATGTTTTTGATGAAAACTATTGTAGATTCGTTGATTCACACCTCGAATTACTGTAGCACTCTCGCAATCCTAATATATTTCATTTAGACAATTCAACAATATACATTGCGTAAATCTATTTGGGGAGAAGACAGATTCTCTAAACATACGGAGCAATGTATATTGGTAAGCTGTCAAATTGAAATCTATTGCGATCGTGCATGTGTTACGTTATTATGGTGCAGGTTAGACGAACATAGATCCTCCTCTTTTTTGGAAATCGGTTAAAAAGAAACATTTTTTTTTACAACAATATCTTAATCTTATGCGACTATGTATTCGATATGGCTTAAATGTTATATTACCCTACTGTACTCCACATTCTTACAAATCAAGAATGTGAAAGTAAACTACTTCGATCATTGATCGAAGGTAAACTAAACTAAAATATAAAGTGATGCCGTTTCTTTTGTCACAAATGAATCTAAACTAGACTAAACATCACCAAAATTTAGTTTATTCCTGACAAACGACGATTTCCTATTCTGAAATAGACTACAGTGACACGACTTAACTAAATTTTAGTTTGACCGCACTAAGATGGCACTGAGTTAAAAAACGTAAACTAACCATAAACCAAAAAAAATATCACGGGGCTGGGCAAACAAGTACCACGTGGAGTCACGACGCGATTGTCAAATTCGATTTAAATTGTGTCAATTTTGTTTTTTTCATATATAGGTTTTTTTTTTCAGAATAGCTTTAAGATTCTTATAGCCAACAGAAGGGAATTTTAGTGATACTTTAGTTAGTTTAGTTCGCTGTACAAGAGAATCGGCACCAATATCTTATTAAAATTAATTATAGATACTAAATATTTGGTATTTCCGGTATTGAGATTTTCTTGGGTTTCCGTAAAGACCTCCCCAAGACCTAGCCACCCTTTCCAATTATGGGTCATCCTCCTCCAAATAAAACCAGCTGTTTTCCCAATATCGTTCTCCCATCCTCACTGCCTCCCCTTCTTTTGTTTATTTTGTCTTGGAAACCAACCTGATCTTTTATTTTATAGTTTGTGCTAAAGTCGGTGAAGAAGAAAATCGAGGATTAGGCGAGTGACGTAACTTGCTATGACCTCTTTACATTGTAAGTTATCTGAAAAGCGTTGCCATCAACTAAATATAGTAGCGCAGGACCGGATTGAGGAGATAAGGTTTCACGGACGAAGCCACTCCTCGTATTTGATTTCGGTCGATATGAAACATTTTATCTTTCAAATGACTGGCCAGTTTTGGTTTAGAATTAGTTTTATAATAATTTACCAGTATTTACAGAGATAAGTAATTGCGAAAAAAAATAGGTTTATAGTATTGTGAATTGTCTTGTCAAAATGTTATGATTCTCTTGTTTCTTTTTTCCATCACATAGTATTTAAAGTGAAACACTAGGGCCGTAGGGTCCGAGTGCTCTTCGGGTATTTCGGGACATAGCCAAGCAGTTAGTCGACTCTTCACGTGACCAAAGGGCTGGCCAATTTTTAGGTCAAAGAATCAGCATTGCCTTCCAACGTGGCGACGCTGTAAGCCTTTTGGGTACAAATAAATTAAAATTTTAAACAGAATCTTCAATATTTCCTATATTATATTTTCGTCATCATCAGTCAGTCCACTGCTGAACATCAAATCGAAAAATTTATGAAAACAGACCGAGCGAAGCAAAAAGAGTATGTAAGGATTCCAGCAGGTGGCGTTCTGTAATTTATGCCTACTCCCATGGAAAAAAGGCGTCAGTTTATGTATTTACTAGCTGCACGCCGCAGTTTCAAAAATTCAAAATTCAAAAATTCAAAAGTCATTTATTCAAACTAGGCTGAGAATCAGCACTTTTCGAACGTCAAAATTACATAAGACAGTCCCCCAAAAAACGCCCGCCCTTCACCACTTCCTAGTGCTTTTGCTGGAGAGAAGAAGTGGCGCAACAAACTCCCCAGCAGCACAGCTGTCTGTTCAGTTAGAAAAAAAATTGATTCTATACAATAGTATGCAAATCATTTACATTACTCAACACAAATCATTAAATTAAAAAAAATATTTGCCATAATGACAGCTAGCACACGCCAATGTACCAACAAAAAAAAAAAAAAAAAAATATCGAAAGCTAAACTCAAGCGAAAATGAATACTAAAAAAACTAAAAACGTAAACAGAACTTAATACCCGAATTATAAAGCCTCCAGGTATAAAGGGCGTGCCCGCTTACATATAGCTAATAAAACTGTAACTCGAAGTCACATAATTATGATAAACTAGGACCATCGAAGTAAAATAAATCAACAGTTAGGCAAGAATAATATAATGATCTTCTGTCGAGGTCGCTAGCTAACCACATATTGCAATACAACTCATTAAACAAAAACATTGCAATGAGTCGATTATGTCAATAATAAATGAATGTAAATGAAAATAAATTTACTTATACAGTCAATTAAAATAACAATTATATAACTCATAATGACCTGTCAATAGGTAAGCTAATTCTGGAGAAAGAACATAAATATTGTCTTGAGTTAATCACAGCGACCAACTATTTTTATCGTTTAAGTAGTCGTTGACAGAGTAGTATGCCTTTGAACAAAGGTTGGATTTTACTTTAGCTTTAAACGCATTATAAGGCAAATCTAGCAGAGAAGTGGGTAGCTTGTTATAAAAAGTTATACCAAGCCCAACAAATGAATTATGAACCTTATGAAGCCGGTGAAAAGGAGCTCGTAATTTGTCCTTATTTCTGGTGTTAATATTGTGAATATCACTGTTCTTAGTATATAAGTGTATATTTTGCCTAATATATAGGATATTGGCGAAGATGAATTGTGATGCCACTGTGAGAATACCAATATCCTTAAAAAAATCTCTTAGAGAAACTCTGGCACCTAGCTGGTAAATTGCTCGAACAGCTCGTTTTTGAAGAACAAATATATTTTGAATGTCAGCGGCTTTGCCCCACAGCAGAATGCCATAGGACATAATGCTATGGAAATAACTAAAATAGACTAATCTAGCAGTATCAACGTCAGTGTATTGTCTTACTTTCCTGACAGCGTAGGCGGCCGAGCTAAGCCTTCCCGCTAGACTTGAAATATGTGGGCCCCACTGAAGTTTAGCATCTACTGTTATGCCCAGAAAAACTGCCGAGCCCACAGTTTCAAGCACCTCTTTATCTAAGACGATGTTGGGTCCTAGATTTCTAACATTGGGTAAAGCGAATTTTATACATTTCGTTTTCTTGGAATTGAGAACTAAGTTATTTGTTGTAAACCAATCCGTAACCATTGAAAGTGCACTGTTTACATCGTCAAAATCAAAACGTGAAAATCAAAAGTGTTACCCACGTAAGTCTCGATCCCGTGGGAATACCGGGATAAAAAGTATCCTATGTCTTAATCCAGATCATGTTCTACCCATGTGCCAAATTTCATCCAAATCTGTTCAGACGTTTAAGCTTGAAAGCGTAACAAACAAACAAACACACTTTCACATCTATAATATTAGTTAGGATCCCAGACCGAACCTTGTAAAAGTTTCCACAAAATAAAACCCCTTTCAAACGTTTCAACCGAGTACATACCTGCCATTCCGCTCGTAAAGGTACTAGGGCTGTATCAAACATCTTCCACTTTCTTTCAGCGCATGTGTAAAAATAGGGAGCGACATGTTTTAGGGTCCCATGACCGCATCAAAGGGTTTCGTGGTTTTTGTTGCTAAGTACCGTCAGTAAGGGTTAAGATACTGTTGTTATGGGGTACTTATGTTCGTGTTTAGGGTTGACCCAACGCCTAATTTACGGGACAGGAAATGTTTGAATGTATACCGCTGGTACGTAATTGCATCAGGTGTTATTATGAATTAACTTTTTAACATTAAAACTCGTTAATATATATTCGCTTATAGCACAAGCTTAAGCTGCCTGTCCATTGGAGCGGAGAGGAGCGGTGAAATGTACTGTTCTGTTGGTTAATCTTGCACTTCGCCACTGTTCCAATAGGCAGGCTTGTAAAGCCCAATTTACCAATACCAATACCAATTCCATTAATAATAATTTTATTTAATTAATTTACCATTGGTTGTGTACCAATGATAAAGATTAATTCCGATCTATATTGCTGAAGTTTCATCGTGAAAACTCAAGTGAAGTGAGCTGTCAATACACCTCTGTGTTCCATCAACCCGTAGTGCTATTCTGCAGAAATCTCATAGTGAAAACTTAGGTGAAATGAGGTACTGTCAATAGTGCAATCTTAACATTAGGTGAAATTATAGTTCATTTCATGTGAGTCTGTGTGATTAACACTGTGAGATTTTTACAAAATATATTGGCTGATATTTATTTTCTTTAGGTGAAGTGAGTTTGAAGTGAGGTACTGTCAATAGTGAAACCTTAACATTAGGTAAACTGATAGATAGCTCACTTCACCTCAGTCCGTGTGATTAACATAGTGAATTTTTACCAAAATATTTTTTAAATTTTTCTGACTTAACCATGAAGGTATTATTATTCCTGTTTTATTTAACCAACACAGTCAGCCCTACACGTGCAATGAATTAACGATGGAATACATGATGACATGCTTTAAAGGGATTAGGTGCCCTTTGTCACATAAGAATACAAAATATTCCTACTCGAAAATGTAAACAACAAAAAGACGTTAATCTTACTGTCAGTGGCTCAGAAAATCATGTTGTTTACTTCCTGTTTGCGGTAAACATAATATAGAATCATAATTTCGAATTTAATAAGGACAACCAGTGAGCTCGATGAAGACGTTTCTCATCGGAGAAAATTACAAACGTTCATACCCTGTTTAACAAATTTTGGCAACGTATTTAAAAAAATGCTTCCTTTCTGCTCACCTTCGTTATAAAAGGAACTTTTGTTAAAATTTTCATGCTTCTAGACCCAACGGCAATTAGGCTGTTCGTCGTCTGTCAGTGTTCGACTATTTTATTTAATAGAATAAGAAATAAAGAATGAAATGATGTCATTACAGCAGAAAAATACACCTTAGAACTATGAAAACAGAAAACAATGATTATAATGCCAAAAGGGCCTCAGCTCATCATAATACGGTAAAGTTTACAAAGTACAAAGATATAATCTATGTTATTTCTTTATAATTATTTGAATAATAATATTGCGTTAGCAGAACACATTCAATTGTTAACTATGTGTAATGTTTGGATCACCAAGATACAGGCTGTGGCTAGTTTGGGACCCGCTGTCTAATATTCTAAGTCTTTTGTTAGTGAAAATTGCATACCATTTTAGCTTTCACAAAGCACACTTGCAACTTTGTGCAACTTTGTGTAAGCTAAAATAAATGAATTTGAAATTTGTTATTTGTTGAACAACAAAGGCAGAAGGAAATACTAAATTATCCCATCCTTAAAAAAAAAAAACCTGACGCTGATACAATTCAGATTTCAGCTGCAACCCACGAGTGCTAAACACAGTAAACAGCCTATTTACTCGTAGCTATTTACTTATAAACTCAGGGAAGTGTGTCCGTTGTAAGGTTTCGGTATTTTTGTTTGTGGGTGACGAGGCACCCGGAATTTTGTTTTTAAAAGACAACCCTAATCTACGGTCGTCAATCACTTATAAGCCCAAGGTGGTAAAGGGGATTACTTTCAGAAAAGGGTCAAGTCCGTTGACATTGCAAAGAGTTCTCTAACGCAGAAAAACACTTTTACTCGGATTTTTCTTTCAAAAAATGGTTCTTCGTGGAACCACGTTTTATACGATCGCTGTTAGGTGACATGTTATTAAATGAAAACTGACAGGAAGTTGCGTGTAAAGTTTCATAATGTACAACCTTAGGGTCACAGCAGACTAGCTACCTACTTTTAGCAACGGGCGGCGATAGGTGATCCGCTTTTTAGAAGCTAAATGCATCGATACAGTCGCGAAATCACCGATCGCTGATGCTAAAAGTAGCTAGTTTGCTCTGGTCATTACTTGAAAAGAGGTACTTCTTACCTGACTTGGTTGAAGCTATAAAGTAGGAATCCTATTCTGGAGTCTAGTGCTTGAATTTGTACTGCTTTCTTGAACAATAAAGTTTTTATTATTTTGTTATTATTATGTGGACGGGTTATGTATTTTGCAGTAACTTCATTTGTCTCAACGACTGCACCGATTTAATCACAAGTGAACTGTAATTGAAGCAAAATCTGTCTATGCAAAATAAGGAATTCCCGTTTTCAGTATCACTAGGAAACAAATTAACGCCACAATATTATTGCACTGTTGGATTTTCAACTTTCAGCGCTAAACCGAGCGTTGAAAATCCAACAGTGTGCGCACGCCATTAGTTGTCGGCTCTATGTTAGAATTCGAAAATCACTTCGCTTGCATGCCGTTTAACTGGCTAACTCGCGAAAAGTTGTAGAACACCGAAATATTAACTAAAATTCAACCACTTTCTAGAGCAATGGAGGCCCATTGGTAACGGCCCTGACTTAGCTGAAGGTCGTGAGTTCGAACCCAGGCAGGCGCTTTACTTTGTGTAAATAATTTCATCACCACTACTCACAAAACGGTGAAGAAAAACATCGTGAGAAATCCAGCATGTCTTAGGACCAAAAATTCGAAGACATGTGACATCTACCAACCCGCACTGTGCCCACTCCCTCTCAAAGAGAGGAGGCCTTTGTCTCAGCAGTGGGAACATTATAGCCTGATTATGCTATGCCAACAACTCTTTACGGACTCACACAGTTCGTTCAAACTCGCCAATTTTGGTCAAACTGTTGAATGAAGTTTGTTAAAATAAAGTTTAAGGTACGATTTACATTGGGTCCTAAAGGACCATTGGGCCCTGTTTGCTTGAACTAAGATAAGTGTGGAAAGGTCTACCGTAATATTGAACTAGTGTAATCTGGCTTGTGTAATCCGTAGGGACAATGAACCTTGAAAATAAAGTTTAAAATGTTGGATAACATAGTGGCGCATACCAATCTGCTATCTAATTACGCAACACATTTTCGTAAACGATTCCGACTAATCTGTTTCATTTTGACAGTTCAACAATATTCATTGCGTTATTTACGTTGTGGAGCAGATTTTTTTTCGAACTTATGAATCAATGGATTAGCAATCTGTTTCAAAAGGATTTAAATTGTGATTGATCGTATATTACGTAATTAGGGTAATGGTCTATAATAATGATCACGGCATTTCAGAGAGAGGTTTTGTCAAGAAGTTTACAAAGAGAATGACAGAAATCCTTGATTGAGGAGTGAACTTTTTATTAATTCTTTTGTTATTTGTTGATGAAACTTCAACGACTTACTCACTAACAAACCAAAACAAAATCACATACGGTTTTAGGTACTTAAAACGTACGTGAATAAAATTCATCTCTTACAGAAACACAGCACTAGCAGGGAACTTAATTATTTAAGGACGTGCGATATCGTTAATAATAATAAATAATAAATTTATTTCATAAGCCTAATACATAAGGAGAGAAACGTTAACTATGTTTTACTATATTTTATTATGTAACTAGGATCCTTAAAGTATTAGACTAGTACAGCATGCACAGTTTTGTGAAACTGCAGACACCCGAACTAGGACGAGTCCTGTATCTCGGGTGTCAGCGTTCCCTCCTGCCGGCCAGGCACATTGTGAAGCCAAACTTATTTATTGGTAAGCTTAAAAACAAATTAAAACGAAAAATAGAAATAACAAATAGGTAATTCAATTCGTTAGTTTGATAATATAAGTCACGAAATAAACAGATGAATGGTACTTACTTAGATTTTGCAAATGATATTATGTATGACACTTTCAGTATAGTCGATTAGTATGGCTCCAAAATGAATCGAAAAAAAAACCACAGTACGGTCTAACACTTCTGGATTACAGATGTGATGTCACGTATGTATGTACCAATCAGAAAGACACAGACTTGCATAATAAAATATTAATGTGGATAATATTAATAACATAGCCTGATAGCGGAGAGACTCGACCAACACCTCAGGAGGCTCTCATGGCGCTGTTGGCTGAAGGGCTTGATTCAGAAAGCAGTATACTCCTGGACACGGCACGCATAATGTGGAGATTCCTCTCTCTAGAGCCTTGAACACCGCACCGCAGCTTGGACCCTGTTCCTGATGCCGATAGGCCACTATTTTTTTATACTTATTTTTTTAAATGTTTTTGTATGTTTTTTTCTAATTAAAATACTCGTATTTAAAAGTGTAAAGTTATGTGTATGTATGTGTACTATAGATATAACACATTCTCATATTTTTAAAGCTTTTATAAGAATAATAAAAAATCGATGGCAGCAAAGTAGAAACGGATATCTACAAAATCGCAATTTTACAGGAGAGCAGATTTAGTAAAAAATTGTGGTCATTTTGAGAGTTGTGGACCGATTAATATAAAATTTTCTATGATGCATTAAAATAACCTTCTTTATGAATTATGTAATAGGTTTTATCACTATGTCGTTGTTTTGCTGAAATAATGTAGATGTCTTTTATTACTCTTAAACATTTTTGACGTAGAAGAAGACATCTGCCTAATATACGTTATAAAAAATAGTGGTAATTTTGAGAGTTATGGACCAATTCATATAAAATTTTCTATAATGCATTAAAATAACCTTCTTTATGAATTATGTAACAGGTTTTATCGCTATGTCGTTGTTTTACTGAAATAATGTACGTAGATGTCTTTTTTTACTCTGAAAAATCTTTGACGTAGAAGAAGACATCTGCCTGATATCCGTTTATACGTTGTGATAAAAAAAAAACTACTAGTAAACTAAGATAATAATCTCGAGTAATACTTTTATGGATATTTAAAGAAAATCTAAGCAACATGCAAACAAGTATTCCCAACATAACTGGTACACATAAGGCGGACAAATTCAAATGTCCGTTTCTACTGCGATGATTTTTTTAAATCGAGTTTAGATGTCTTCATTTACGTGCCAGATTTTCTTCATTATTTAAAATTTGAAATAATTTTAATACAAAATTGTAGATAGGGTTTATATAAGCTCATTTTTGCAAAAAAAGCATTTTCACAAAAAACGTAGATGTCCGTTTCTACTTTACTGCCATCGAAATGTAAACGACATTATGTATACTTAATAAAATAAAGGATATAAATAATAACATAAAAATCTATACTTATGATAATACCTACTCTCACAAGCCGTTACCCTATATTTTTATTCCCATTCTATATAATGTAAAGTTTAACCATTAACCCTGAACTGGGGATAATCGTTCTTGCATTGAACTTTCTTTGAGCACCGAGTGCCTACAATTAAGGTTATAGTTACTCTAAGGCAGTGTTTTTCAACCTTTTTCATGACGCGACCCCCTTAGAATGAAAATGTTTTCCGCGACCCCCTATCCTCCACTGTTTATAATCTGTATTTTATTATAATACAAATATCAATTAAGTACACTTTTTTATATTATTTTATAATGACGTATCGGTTAATTACATAATTAATAGACATATTACATCGCCAAACGCCTCCACGGAAAAGCGATACGATGGATTTGTGGGAACAGCGTGTCCTACTCGCCTATCATCATCAGGAATCATATAAAATTCTAAAGCAACAAAATAAAGTTTAAAAAGTATATTTTTAATTTTCTTTATTTTCTTTTACTGAGTCGTCGCGACCCCCTTGTAAAGGCTTCATGACCCCCCAGGGGGTCGCGACCCACACGTTGAAAACCAGTTCTAAGGTACCAGCGTGGTAATTGCGTAACAGAATTGCAATGCCTTTCATTTTGACAGTTCAACAACAATCATTGCGTCATTTACGTTGTCGAGCAGACGAATTTTGTAAACAATTATATTACAAGGAAATCTGTACTTTTCCATTTTTATGTATTAACTTATTTCATTACGATTTCAACAACATAAGTTTTGTATACAGCTCCCATACAACACTTTAGAGATATCGTCATTTCAATCACACTTGCCGATATCGCGCGGGTATCTCGGAAGTACCGACACAGATCGCGTCGATTCGCGAAAATGGCCGCTGCAATTAAAAAGGTATGAAGCAATGAATTAGTAATGAGATTCATTTAATTGAACCGCAAATAAATTCCATTTTGCGGTCTCTATAATAAATAATCATTGCGGCTCTTTTTATAAACCTCAAATATAGCCTATTTTGGGGTCTTAAGTGCTAAATAGTCAAGTAATTGCCACCAACTTGGATTCTATTCATACTACTATACAATAACTACGATTAAAATTCCTTAAAATCCTTAAAATTTCTTACAAAATGAGGCTGTCAATCTGTAGGTATGCTGTTTTGCGTCTACAAAGACAACGATTAGTCGATACTTAGCGAAGAGAAAACCATGATATTATAACACAGTTTTGTCGCTGTCAACTTCAAACGATTGTAAAATAGTATAATTATGAAGATGTTTTAAAATGTGTTAAATGCTAATGTATTTTTGTGAGTTGACAAGCAATTGGGCATTTAGAAGAGGAAGCCATCTTTTGATCTCTTAACGACCTATTCTTTGTCACAGTCAGTAATTCTTGACACCTTTTCTAATCTTGAAATTATTCATCCGGATAATGTGGAAGAACATTATGTTTTGTCAAAAAATTTGTTAAAACAAAATCGAAAAAATTACTTCACAATTTTTTTGTAAAAAAGTTTGTAGTTTTTCTTTTGTTGTTATGTAAACAAGATTGACAAGAAGTAATAAAACATCAACATACACAAAGTGGAAATACGTATTACCACCGGGTGACCACTGAAAATCAGCGCTGTGCTGTGGGTCCCCCATAGTACAGCATTATGCTGAGTGGAAGCCTTCTTATCACAGTCATGACGTGCACTATTTCTGTTTTCTATTTTTTTTTTTTGCTCATTTCTTTTTATATGCACGTGTTTCTGTGATGAATAAACCTATTTTTCTTTCTTTCTTTCTTTCTATTATCTCAAGAACTACCCAAGCAATCTTCATCAACCAAATCAAAAGAGAATCATGTAAATCGGCCCAATAATCACAGAGACATTGGTGTGCATCATAATCAGCCTATAATGTTCCCACTGCTGGGACACAGAGCTCTCGGTGAGAGGGAGTAGGCCGTAATCCACCACGCGGGCCCAGTGCAAGTTGGTAGATGTCACACGACTTTGATTTTGTTTTTCTTTCTAGAACATGCCGGTTTCCTCACGATGTTTTCCTTCACCGTTTTGAGAGCAGTGGTGATGAAATAATTTACACAAAACGGGGGTGGTGGGCAAAAATTAAAAAAAAAAATACTCGCCTAATGCATAACCCCCTCCTTTTTTTAAAGTCATTTAAAAAGCAATGAATATACATACAAAAACATGATTTTTTAGGGTTCCGTTACCAGTCATACAGGTATACCTAATGGGATCTCTAAGTCCAAAAATATTGTACTGACAAGATACTTAGCTAAGTTAATTTTTACAAAAAAAAAGTGCAATATAGACCTCCCTGATTCACGAATGATCTTTTCATTCCTGCACTTCATTTTCTAAAGGACCAAATATATTTAGAGAACTGTCATAGGGAAACAGGCATTATTACTTTCCCCTCCCATAAAAAAGTTATTCAAACTAACATTGACCTTATTCTCAAGGGTAATGGCTACGAGAAAGCCTGTTATAGAATATTTATCATGAGCGGAAAAATATAATAAAAGTATGAACAGAATAATGGATTTGCAGCGTCATACTGAAAGACTGGCAGTTTCATAACGACTTTTTTTAGTCCTTATTCCATGAAATCATAACGTGCCCTAAAATTATTTTTGTTCCTACTTTTCTGCGTTATCGTGAGCTGTTATCATTCAAAATGAAACTTAAACTCAAAGCATTTATTTTAAATAAACCAAATACAAGCACTTTAGAATTTCTAAAGCGTAGTACCTAGGTTCTTAAAAGAGAAGGACGGGCAAGAAACTCCACGGACACTCTTTTAAACCAAAAATATTATTACAAAATATTGGTTATATCATTCATGTTGACATTATACATGTGAGAACAATGTAGAAAGAAGTGTCCGTAATAAAAAGATAAAAACATTTCAAAAATTAAAATAAGCCATGGCAACTTAGAGATGAGCAGTCCCCACTGACGGCGCCCGTCACGAACATGACGCTTGGATCAGCACCCAAGTAACACAACTGGGTGGTAAAAAAGCTCCATATCATATCTGTTTGTAACCTTGGGTGAAATATATAGGCATGAATAAGTTCTATATAGGTGGAGAGAACCCATATGCAAACAATATAGAACCACGGGGAGAAAAATAGCAGCTTAATTTTGGTTCCAAATGAAATCCATAGGAGTTCTCACGATCACCTTAAGTGGCAATTAGAACTATGGGTGTAAGTTGTGCGCAGTGAACGGTTGATTGAATGATATGACGTTTCAATTCATTCATTGAGTGACAAATGAAACGCAAAGTTCTTTTTAGGGGCGATAAGTTATGTGTTTTTGAATTTGTACTGTGAACAGCCATTTCATTTGGATTACATCTATTTGATGAGTATTAAAATTTCACGTCTACTGATATAATGCAGGCATTGATTTACAGCACAAAATCCTTGCGAATGTTTTGTTACTGTGAAAGTATAGTATGGTTTCTTTGTAAATTTTGAAGCGCCTGCGATTTGATCAAGAACAATTAAATAAAGTGTGCTAAATCAATTGGCGAAATAATAGTATAAAAAATAAAACTGTTAAAAACCTAACGTAATGGTTTTAGACTAAGTATAATGTCAAAGTACATCAGTTACAATTAACAAAACTCAGTGATGCGTCAGTGTGATAAAACACTTTCAAAACAAAATATTCTCAAGGACAACCATTTTCTAAACATGGCGATGTTTATGGCATCTCATAGTTTTTATTTTCATTTATTTGTTCCCTATTTGGAACTGTGAGGTCTAAAAATGACTTATTTGTATGTTGCTAGTGGCTGACCAGTGCTATGGCCAGATGCTACTACCAGCAGTAATAATTAGCTCGTACAACCTGCCGATGATAACTACCACATCGCTTATTTTTTTTCCATTTCAAGGAATTCATTTTTGATGAAGTAGTTTAAACTATGAACTTTACAATAACAGAAACAAAAAATGCTATCAACAGAGTGACGCGTAGGACGATCTGACTTAAGTAATAATTGGTCACAATTATGTATTTCGGGAACTGGTACATCGTTAGTGGTTTTAAATAAGTGGAAATAGCTGCTGTTGGTTTTCAAGAACCCACTATTGAAATTTATCTACGCGTTGGAGTGGCATATTAGAGTACAATAAGCCTGAAAGATGCAATCACGTTAGGTTCCAAAAAGGTTGCAAAATGATCCCTTTAGCCACTACAGGTGATATACTACTCTGTTATACTACTCGTTTGGAAATAGAAGTGCTAAATAAGGGTATGTTACAGTTTAAATGGGACAGTTGCTTACAAGTGATTTAAAGGCCTCATATACCACTGTTGCTTCTAAATTTGTATCAATTAAAACCCGTTTTCAACTTGAAGTAACAAAATCGACTCTATGCAACCATAAGAAATAAAGTATAAACAAAATACACTCTTATGCATCTACGAGTGATAGGAGGTACTCATATACAAATATGAGTAGTGTTTGAAGCTATAAGTTTTATCAAATACTGTTATACCACTCATTTACAACTTAAAGCTATAAGATAAGTTGCAAAATTCACTAATGTGCTACTGTCAGCACCATTTAGCTAAACAGTTTTGAAGGGAACTTAATTACATTACGCAACATGATACAATATGGGTAGACAAACACTCGGTCTCTATTCCCAAAAAAAAATTTAATTTTTTTTTTCTAGCTATTGGTTGTGGGTCGGTATGCCTATAGATTATGACGGCATTTTTATCTAAAAATGATAAATAGTAGCCTTACCTAAATCCCATACTTCGGTCGACTTTTCAGTAATCGTTTCGGAAAAAGTTTCGCGCTTGTTCAAAATCAATTGTCAGCTTGTTTTTTCTTAACAAAATATGAGAATATAGAGAATTCAATATTGACGGAGGTAAGACCATCGTTACATATAGATTAAATCGGATTGTTAAAGACGCGAGGCGAAGGTGCGACACGCGGTGACCAGTTTCAACACAACTAATACATAATTTTGGTCATCATCATCATCATATCAGCTGAAAGACGTCCACTGCTGAACATAGGCCTCCCCCAAGCACCGCCACTTCGACCGATTCTGTGCTTCCCGCATCCAGCGGATTCCTGCGGCCTTTACAAGGTCATCGGTCCATCTTGTGGGAGGCCTTCCAACGCTACTTCTTCCGGTAATACGCGGTCGTCACTCCAGAACCTTTCGGCCCCATCGGCCATCTGTTTTGCGAGCAATGTGCCTAATAATTTTTGTTCTTCTAAATAAATAAATAGTAATAGAAAAACTTCTTGTATGTTTAACTCTCGAGCATAATGACACTCACAGAGAACACAGGATGACTCTCAGCCAATCACCTCCCGGCATCAATCATGACAAGACCAACCTGTCTCTGCTAATTCACTGTCATAATTTATCATGGCCGCAAATGATAATGGAATGTCCAAAACAAGTAAAGCGCAATGTCATTCTGTCTGGACATGTCCAGCTCCGCCTCGCGACGCCATTTTTTTTTGTGGTCCTTTGATACGGGGCGCAGTTTTTTTTGCAACGGATACAGATTTTTGTTGCTTCAGCTAGGTACGGGAATTTATGTGCTTTTCTGCGATGAAAATATATTTTAGCTTTAGAATTTTGAACGTTGAAATGTTCGAATTGTGGAAAATAGGAATGAAAATTATAGTTAAAGTTGCAACCAACATTTTCATAATTCGAATGTGTTTGCTCTTTACGACTTGAATGAATGTTGATACGACGTGAAACTGATGCTATTTTAATACGTTTTCTTTTACGATGACACTTAAGCATCCATTTTTCCCCATAGTAACACAGAAACAATTATATGCATGACTTTCATAATTCATGGATATAAAGGTTATATTTCGTGTAGAGTTATGAGTCTTGCTATAAAAGTCAAATCTAAATTCGTCCGATGGCATCCGTTTCGTCAGACAGCAACGAAAATTAAAACAGACATCGCCAGAAGTTTGAATGAGAAACATGTGGAATTTGTACCGAAATACTATTTTTGGGTTTATGGATATTTTTGTTTGAACGATCTGTCAATGTTTATAGTTGTTTATTAAGATTAATTTTTATTTCATATAAATACATTAAAATACTCATAAGCAATGTATAACACAGCTCACTATTTACGCAAAATTAAATGACTAACTAATTATACAAATAAATACAAAAACAAAAGTCCGCATTGCTGTCATCCGTAAAGGTACCCAGAAGACTGTCTACTTTATTTATTTATTATTTAAGTATGTTTTATATATAAATACACGAGTTGCTAAAGACTCTGTTTTTTTATAACTAGAATTTCCAACAATATTATACTTTTCTAGACTAAAGTAAGTAGTCCACCCAATGCTAATAACTTAGCTGTTCATGTCATTAACTACGTCGGCACTCCTAAGCTTTGCACGATGTCAGGTCAGGTCATGACGGTAGTCATTCCATGGACGAACTCCTTTACAAAGAGGGCTACTGTTTTTAGGTAGTTTCTCTTAGGACTCTTAGTTGGTTGTTATAATTTTCCGTCAAATGCTTGAATCTGTGGCAGTTTTCAAGAGACCTAATCTCTCTTGTTTAAAAAAAACTTTTTTGCAAAAAATGCGAAAAATAAAAAATAACTATGTATTTAGTGACAAATTGATGACCTTCAAATAACAAATTTTGAGGCGGCGCCAAACAAACATATTATTATAATTACATATAGCGTAAAATATTAGCTTGATAGATCTTCGTTGAATGTGTTTTATGGGACCAACTTCGAGGTATACCCTTCCCAAAAAAAAAAAATCGTTCAAATCGGACCACTCAGTAAAAAGTTATGCGTGGT
Organism: Conistra vaccinii; assembly: GCA_948150665.1. NCBI lineage: Eukaryota > Metazoa > Arthropoda > Insecta > Lepidoptera > Noctuidae > Conistra > Conistra vaccinii. The sequence continues at coordinate 7,387,195 of OX411317.1, read as the reverse complement.
CATATATACAAAAAAAATAAAATATATACGTGTCGAATTCAGAACCTCCTCCTTTTTCGTCGCCGTCGGTTAAAAAAAATTGATCAGGTCACGTGTCCTGACGCGAGTTTAACATTTTTTACTCATCCCAAAAAAAGTGCACAGCGCCGCTAACGAGGTATTCACTTCAAAAAAACACGGGTAAAGCTATAAAATAAAATAATATAATAATTATAATATAATAAATAAGAAATATAATTTATATTAAATACCTAATATAACAACTAAATCCCTGTAACATCCTGCCTCACTCTATGCTCATCGATCAATCATTCCCGGCGTGTCTGTCGCAGCAAGCAACATTATTAAATGCACCGTACAAAGTGTGTTCACTTTTATACGCGAGTTCCGTACGTTAAATTAAAACAGTTTTTAATTAGAGAACAGAAGCCTGAAAGTCTGACAACCAGGGGTATCGTGTTATCCAGTAGCTGGGTTTCGAAGGTCAGATAGGCAGTTGCTCTATGTAAAATACTGGTATTCAGGTGCATCCGGTGAAACCGGAAGCCGACTCAAACATAGTTGAGTAAACGATAGGCAGATGATGTGTAACATAATCAGCCTATTAATGTTCCCACTGCTGGGACACAGGCCTCCTCTCTGTGAGAGAGAGTGGGCCGTAATCTACCGCGCGGGCCCAGTGCGGGTTAGTAGATGTCACATGTCTTCGAATTTTTGGTTCTAAGACATGCCGGTTTCCTCACGATGTTTTCCTTCACCGTTTTGAGAGCAGTGGTGAAGAAATTATTTACACAAAGTAAAGCGACTGCTTGGGTTCGAACCCACGACCTACAACTCGTAAGTCATGATGTGTGTTTCATTTAAAATAAGGCTTTAAAGTCGCTTTTGGGAAGGTCGAGCATTAATTTGCAAAATTCTTTGGTGCCTAGCCAACTACGTGTTATTATACGAGCAGTGGTAACCCAGTGGTAACAGCCCCGACTTACAAGTGCTAGGTCGTGGGTTCGAACCCAGGCAGGTGCTTTAATTTGTGTAAATAATTTCATCACCACACTCCTCTCAAAACGGTGCAGGAAAACATCCTCTGACTTTTCAGATTCAGGTGCGTATTGTATAATCACTTGCTTTAAATAAACGGCGAAGGAAAACATCGTGAGGAAACCGTCATGCCTGAGAGATATTTTGAGAGACATTAATTCTCGACGGGCATGTGAAGTCACGTCAGAAGTCCATGGGCGGTTTTAAAACTTAGACACCAGGTTAGTCACTAACCACATGAAAAGAAGAAAAACCCGCACTGGGCCCGCGTGGTAGATTACAGTCCACTCCCTCTCGAAGAGAGGAGGCCTGTGTCCCAGCAGTGGGAAGATTATAGGCTGACTAACGCTGCTTATGCTACTACGTTTTATTTTTATATCTTGGAGTCTTTCTAGACAATACGAGAAATATATTTCCATAATTATAATTATTCTGCAAACAAAGGTCTTAATCACGGTAGACAATAGCTGACATTAAGGTTGAATTTATTAAACTTTAGATGTCGGTATCTATAATAATAGTTGTTCCTTTTTGTGTTAAATCGTTAGGTAGTTATTAATTTCGTCATAGATGATTTTTCAAGACTTGATAGTGATTTAATATATTTTTTAGGGGTATGAGGAACAGGGTGTAAAGTTCACTCATCCCCCATAGAAAAGGGAGGATCCTCCAACCAGACGGGTTGTTATGTCTGGCGGGCAACTGCCCGTATGTTGATTTCGGATAGTCTTATCTATGTTATTCGCTCAGTAAACTCTAACTGCGAGATGTAGGAATTGTGTGACGTCATGTCTTTTTGTTTCGTAGTTTTTTTGTATGTGGCGGTCTAACCGCTACATCACTCCCCTCCGGAGACCGGAGGTCGATAGTGGGCTGAGTCTTGGATCTTGCGATGCTTCACAGTGCCAGCTGTGGTTCCAGTGAGTCGGAACCGGGTGCCGCTCAGTTCACAGTGGGTCGGAACTGTCTGCAGTGATTGCGGCGATGGTGATTGTGGTTCCAGTGAGTCGGAACCGGGTGCCGCACAGTTCACGGTGGGTCGGAACTGTTTGCGGTGATTGCGGCGATTGTGGTGATTGCGGTGATTGAGGTGATTGCGGTGATTGAGGTGATTGCGGTGATTCCCCAGTGAGTCGGGGTGATGTGGCTGAGGGTGATGACCAGGAATGCGCGTTCGCTGCATGCTGGTGGTCAGGATACCCGTTGAAGCCGTGGGTGCTGGCTGGCTGTGTGACTCGCCTCACGAAAGCTTGCGGGAGTGATGATTATGACGTCACGCTGAAGTAGTTGCACGAAGGCTGCGTTGACGTTCTTTCTCGGGGTCACCAATTTAGGGGTATGAGGAACAGGGTGTAAAGTTCACTCATCCACCATAGAAAAGGGAGGATCCTCCAACCAGACGGGTTGTTATGTCTGGCGGGCAACTGCCCATATGTTGATTTCGGATAGTCTTATCTATGTTATTCGCTCAGTAAACTCTAACTGCGAGATGTAGGAATTGTGTGACGTCATGTCTTTTTGTTTCGTAGTTTTTTTGTATGTGGCGGTCTAACCGCTACAATTTTATGATTAATTTATTTATTTTGTGCTCCTAATTATAATCCCTAAAGATTATTATAGTGTACAAAACTCATTCTGCCTAACAATAAAATTCAATTATTTTAGAGTTTAGACTAGCAACACTGCTATCATAATTTAAATTGTTTGGAACCGCAGTGATGTTGCGGTCAGATTAAAATTCACCTAAATTGTATATTGTACAAATTCAATAATGCAGTCCACTTTATTTGTATATTCTATGCGAGACTACAGTTCCATGTACCAACAATTTATTTTCCTGATTTTTACAAAATAATATTTAAATATTGCTATAGCTTGCTTAGCAATATTTAAAAGAACGGGAAAGTTCTTATTCATGAATATAATAATATAAAACAACAGTATCAATTGAATCAAAACAAAAACAAAAATTAAAAAAGAAGGTTTTTGCCAAACATACCAAATGTATTATTTAATTTATTACGTAAGTATGCTTTTTTTGTAATAAATAACCAAATGATGAATCGCTCTTTTTTTTAAAGCCTGTTTTAATTTTTATCATTTACGGCAAATATTTTCTAATTGATGATTAATATCACTTTCCATATTTCCTTGTTATCTTTATTAAAAAAAAAAGAAACAAAAAATTATGAGCAAAAAAGTTGATGAAAGGACCTTCAAGACAATTTTGTCCAGTAGACTTCTCAAGACCGGGATCTATTTCATTTATATTTTACTTTCCTGACAGGCTAAAAGCAAAACTTGTATTTCAAAGATTATATTTCCGATATTCGAAGGGATCTCTAATATAAACGAACAGACTGTTAAGGCATCAATCAAAATGGCGTACAATCCGAGTTTGTAATTGACGATGTTGAATCGTTATTTTTTTGAATAAGAAGATGTTTTTTTCGTAATAAATGGAAATGGCCCCAAGGTTAAGTAAGGATATTTTTTTTAAACTTATTTTTATGAAAGTGTATAAAAATAAAATATGTATTTAGTTTACATAAGAGTTGGTAAGTGTTAATAATTTAACAGGTTAAATATTTAACAAGCTATTATTTATTGTTGAGAGAAATATCATAAAATTATCGTGTACAATAAATAATGGGGAAATATTTAAATGGGCTCTTATAGTCCATTTAAAGGCAAGTCTGAGGAGGTAAAGGTAAGTCAAATTTTCATGAAAATATCGGGAGTTTTTTTTTATTTTAAATGATCCTTGAATTCCCAATAGTTATGTAGGTATTTGTTGAAAATAATTTTATTACTTAATTAAGGATATCCTATACATTCACCCTTTCACAAGAACCATGAAATGATATTTTAATTATTTACTTTTCATATTATTAATTAGTGACTTTAATATAGATAAATGTATAATTAGATAATAATCAAATATTGTGAAGTTCAAATAGTTTTTCACGAAATAGAAATATGTGGAACTATTAATTCAAAACAAAGTATTCTAAAAGTAGGTCACTGTATAAAATCAATGAGTAAAAGTTTTACACATTAAAAGCAAATTTTCAATTACGAACCTTTTCTGAAGAAAAGTTAGGTATCCATTTCTCAGCAACTCTTGCTATGAACAAATCTAACTAAAAACACTGAAAACCAATTTTAAATCTCACTTTTGAAACTTTAAACTCACTGTCAAAATTTAAGTAATTTCTAATAATGTAAAAACAACACATGCACTGGCCGAAGATAAAGTAAACTTAATTTTTATGAAGAAAAAAATTCGCGCGCGAATTTCGTATTTCGAACGCGTAGTGACGTCACGGATAACGCGTCCACAGCTTTCAGTATCTCGTGGGAAACTGGCGGGAAATCTTAGCGAACGGGAGAATTCGCGAGAGTCTGTGCAGTAGTACCATGGTACGGAACAAGAGTAATATTTACTTATGGTACCTGTTACAAAAATATTCAGTTTTTCTAGATTGGAAAGTCTTTCTTTAAATCCTTACTCTGAATAACGTTATTGTAATATTGAATTGAATTGTAAAAAACATGCGGAATACACGCTGTGCAGCAAGCGGTGCGAAGGACCACATTTTGGTCTTGTTGTCTCGCAAAGGACAACAATGGACTCTTTCTTCAATGTAGTAAATAATCAAAGCTTACATTATTCTCAGTTTTGAATGCGATTAGTTTTAATTACAAAAGACAACGTCATCATATTTGGCTATACAGTTTGTAATGACGCAAAACAATTTTGTCAAAAAAATATGCATGAGACCAATATTATAATTATAGATGTATCACATTTGCTATGATCAAATTGGGTAGGCATGTAATCCAAAGAATTCAAGTCCAGCCTAGTGCGAGAAAGGGATTTTTCGTATCTGAACGATACTCAAAGATTTAAAATGCATTTTGGATTGTACCCTACCGCGTCAGCATTGAAACGTCAAGGAAATGTCATCAGCTCAGTATGGAGAGAACACTGTTTTGCTCGACTTAGAACAGTGTGGGCAAATCTAACGATTTAAATCTTTGAAGATACAGTGACTAAGTTCGGCACACCCTGAGTTTTCATTCAGACACGAAATAAAAGAAAATTATGACAATTAGCCCTCAAGACCTTCATCCTCCTTCCTTGCAATTCTCAAAGAACATCCTTTAAAATATTTTAAAATCCACCTTTTCCTTTCCTTCTACTAAAAGTCTACTTCCGGAGAGATCTCTATAAAGAACCTTTACATAAAAATATCAAATTGCGTGAAAATACAAAGAAACGGTAACGGAAGAGTGGTGCCCGGTTCTTCACTCTGGAGACGGAAGTTGGCACTTTGTATTGAACACAGTTTTAGTTACGTCATTGTTTTGGACTATGTATCTGGCGGAAAAATAGGTTCAGGTGATGGTTCCGTAAAAGATGACTAAGGGATATCAACACAAATATGACTAAACTAAGATTTTTAGTTTGCTATCCAAAATGACAGCTGCGATCGACCTTTTTTAAAATAACACGATTAATAAATAATATTACAGAGACAACAGTGAATGTCCTCCTGCAGATAATGATTCAGTTCCTTGGTGAGAGTTAAGGTATCATTCCGTAGCTGACTGCAGGAGGCAACTATAGGCGACGCGCGACGTGTCGCGGCAACACGTCGCGGCGTCATGTTGCTGCAGTTAGGGGTCACAAAACCGCAGGTATATTAGAAAACCGATTTGACGATTATTATTTAATCACAAAACCGGTTTTCCGGTTTATTCGATTATTTCGTTTTTTTTTTTAAATAAAACCTTTTTTATGATTCTAAACTCTTTATTAATCAGTCTTTATAATTCGTTTTCGAGCTAAATCAGTGAACACTAGATTAAAATGAAAAACTCTTTTTGAGTGACATCTGAGAATCAACAAAACATCTGGCAAGCAACGATAAACTCGTGGGAGGAACTTTTAGCCTTTAAATTATTGTACACCTGCAAAAGGTTTTTACCTTTTATGCCTCCATTTTCATAAAGGGCCATCTCTACTTTGATGATCGCAGTTAAATCATTCTCAAATTCCGCTGTCTGTGTTAAATCATTCAAAATATAGCGGTGAACGTCCTGGTAGGTTGAGACTAGACTCAGACATGGACTTTTCAATTGCTGCTTGAAATACTTCTTTCATTCCAGCTACTGTAGTGGAAGCTCTAGAAGATAATACGAAGTCATTGTCGTCAATTGACCTGCTTTGACTGCTGGGCGGTATTGTCAGACTCCGGGATTGCCCGATCTTTTGTAGCTCACTAATGACAACAGCCAGTGTTGCTACATCGCCTCTGTGGTCTAGTGGTTAAACCACCTGTCTCAGACCCAGAGGTCCTGGGTTCGATTCCCAGTGGGAACAAAATTTTCTGCTCGGTTTGGTTGGTGGTAGGACTTGTTCTAAGTCCGCCTGGCTAGCTACCACCATCTTATCTAAGTCTGTCGCCCTATCAACAATGTTAACAGCATTGTTGTGTTTCGGCAGTTGGAGATAAGATAACCAGTTCCTCTGTGGTTGAGGATTCCGGGTGATGTTCGCTTAAACCTTCGGCCTGATCATCACTTACCATCAAGAGCTTCCCCGTTGCGGATAAACAAAGAAACACTTCGGCAAAGACAGCAATAATGGTGTTGTCAATATAATAACTGTATTTGTAAATGAGAAAATTATGTGTACATTGTAAAAATGTCATATCGTTTAATAAGTAGTACTTAATAGAAAAAAAAACCGATGAAATCGAAAACTCGATTATCGCTAAACTGAAACCGGGTTTCAAAAAATTACGTGAAAACCGGTTTATCCGGTTTTTTCGATTTCGGTGAAACCGATTTCGTGACCCCTAGCTGCAGTCATGATTCCAAACCCGACCGAAGGCGGCAACTGCCCGTATGGCAGTCGGTAGATAGAAGATAGAAAAACGTTACTATCGCTCGAGTGTTGGCGGCACCACTGGTCTGCGGTCAGGCTACACGTATCGCCTGTCACTCGCCTGTATCTGCCAACGACATGTTGCTAGCTACGGAAGGTAGGTACACAATCAGCCTATTAATGTTCCCACTGCTGGGACACAGGCCTCCTCTCTGTGAGAGGGAGTGGGCCGTAATCCACCACGCGGGCCCAGTGCGGGTTGGTAGATGTCACATAAATCTTCGAATTTTTGGTTTTAAGACATGCCGGTTTCCTCACGATGTATTCCTTCACCGTTTTGAAAGCAGTGGTGATGAAATTATTTACACAAAGTAAAGCGCCTGCTTAGGTTCGAACCCACGACCTTCAACTCGTAAATCGGGGCCGATACCACTGGTCATGTAGCTGCCACCACATGCTACACGGAAGGTATTTAATTGAAATTCATAGAAACCAGTTGTGTCGCGGTGACACGTCGCCTGCAGTTGCCTCCTGCGGTCGGGTACGGAATTATACCTTTACTCGGTAACTAGATTATTTACTGGATTTGTGCCCGGTTGATGGCAATAGGCTCGCCCCCTATTACATGGGACTTAAAAACATAACTGGCGAAATGTGGGTGTATCTGCTACAGGTACACCTCTGCCCAACCCTGCGGGGAAACGAGGCGTGATGTTATGTATGTATGTAGATTATTTATTAGGTTATTTTAATGTTGACACCAAAAGTCTAGGAAATAAAAAATCTGAGTCTGGCTCATTTAAATGCGATCACCAAGCTCTGTGACAAAGCCAATTTTTTTCGTCCATTTTCAGGTCTCTGCTTTTGAATCCTTGTGTTTTATGTAAAGTCAGACAAATTAAACAAACTGACTATCAACTTTATTGGGGTGTAAATGGGCAACAGTGAAAATGCTATGTAATTGTTATTTAAACTTGTTAGGTATGTTATGTTATGTTAATGAGTAGACGAACGATTCCCTTGATGGATTTATTGCTACTGAATTTAATTACAAAACTATTCCACTTTAAATGCTATGTTAGAGAAATGCACAGCTAAGCAATATTCAATCTGCCTAGCCTTTTCCCAACTATGTTGGGGTCGGCTTCCAGTCTAACCGGATGCAGCTGAATACCAGTATTTTACATGGAGCTTGACATTCGTGATCCTTGATCTTTGTCAGTCCTTACGGGTCGTCAGAAGCCCGAAAGTCTAACAACCAGTCTTACCAAGGCGTATCGTATTACCCAGTTACTGGGTTGTGGAGGTCAGATAGGCAGTCGCTCCATGTAAAATACTTGTATTCAGTTGTATCCGGTTAGACTGGAAGTCGACCCTAATATAGTTGGATAAAGATTAGGCAGATGGATTGGTAATAAAAAAATTAAAAAAACATAGGTAAGCACGCCATCTTTCAATACCGCCAGCTCCCGAACAAAAAGAAGCGTAAATACAAACCCTCCTTCTTGAAATACCTGAACAAATAGACATGTCGAGGCAGCCCGATCGCTGCATGTGTTGGGCTTAAATTCTTCAGGCGATGTTTATAAATTGCCCTCGTGAAGCTCACACGATTGAGCAAGAATTTTTCTTTTAAACTCTAGGGAAAATTGATAGTAGGTACCTTTTCAAAAAGTATTGGAAGTTTTATTTTTTCACATGCTCATATTAGAGGTCATAAAGGAAATTGGGTACTAGGTCATTCTTAAAACTGCGGTGGCCGTCACATAGCGTCTGTAATTTAATTGTTAACATGGGGGATGAAATGAAATTGTTTATTCTGTAAATAGGATATGGGAATCACTTTTACACGTCATATTGTAACGTTCTTAAAAACAACATAATTCACAACAATAAAATGTCAAGTCAAACCACAGACGTAATAATATTAGGGATGTACTAAGTTACTAAACGTAATTAGTTAGCTGTCAGCGCTAGTGATGTGTGCGGTCGGCGTATCCGAACGCGTGAATGAGGATCGCTGACCTTGGCTTAACCTTCGCGAAACCGCAGTGATTTTTCACTCACGATGACCAGCACATTCGAATTCCTGCTACAGGCGAAGACGCATGTTCACTTGATCCTAGATCACATGTGACCCTATACAACATTATTTTTTATTCATTACAAACCTCTTAAGGGGTCATTGTACTCATCATTATGAACAACTTTTACTATGGGACCAAATATGAAAACGCGAAAAAAAAATCTGCTGTTCCCTACATTTTGACGAGATATGCGAACATAAATCTAAGGAACTGCAAATTTTTTTTTCGCGCTTTTTTTATGCTTTGGTGTAACAATCAGCGGAGATGACAATTTTAGACATCTTGTGACACACTGAACGTCATGTTCTAGCGTCCAAAGTTCCGGCTAATAACTCCAAACTTCCGGCTAACACATCCCGGTACTTTATTTACCGCCGAGTTCCGCGCTGGGTACTTATTTACCCGCGTGGGCGCGTCGTGCTGACTACGCGTCAGGCACGAGCATCTGCCATCCATCACCGTTCCTGGCGTCTCCAGCGTGGCACACCCGCTAGGGTCATCATCACACCAGGCTGAGCCAGGAGAGTACTGCACTATTCCCAAGTAAGTTAAAGGAATCTTGTGACCATAAACTAACTTACCAGTTACTAATTTTTATAAAATATACATTTTATGCTGACGAGGTTACGTGGTCTTATTTATACTCCCACGTAAACCAATTCCGTCACAATATTATAACAAATATTAAAAATAAGCTAGATGAATTCGGCGTTTCCTATCTGACTACTATAAGAAGAAAGGCCGAAACAAACACTGAGGTCACAGTCTCTTTTAAATTCCAGACATAATCTTAGTCAGGCCACATGAGGACCATGTAGATTAGTGTCTGAAATGGTCTTTTGAGGAAAGAACCACACAGATTTGCATGAACCTGTCCAGTCAGTGCAAGCATTTGTCAGTAATCGTGGAGCTCAACTTAGAACTTAAGAAGCTCAACTCGATGCGACAACAGGATGCTGAACAGTTATTTGTAAGGTTATATGCTATAAGTAAAAATAATACAAAAAACTCCTTGAACAAGTGTTCCAAAAATACATAGTTAGTAAGATAACATCAATCATAATTAACGTAAGTTTCATTGATAAGTACGAGTAAATCATTTTGATTCAAACCAATCATTCATATTTAAAACTTAGAAAATGTGACGTCATAAATTTCATGTAAGAGTATTTTACATAAATTATTATTCTGACTTTGTATAGAATTATTTAGTATGACAAAAAAAAAAAGATTAAAGAACTTTTGAAAAATAATTCATAAGCCAGTTGATTCTTTGACATGGTCTCATTAATACCCTACAGTTATGGGATATCAAAAGGAACACGTTGTATAATGGAAAGGAGTATGTTAGCAATTAAACTCAGAGTCCGTAAAAAAAACAAAGACATACGTAACCGATAAAACTCGGATGACACGCAATAGAGTCGTAAGTCGTAATTGCGCTCGGGACCCGACGACACGGATACGTGTCGGTCGGGTCGGCCGGTCGGTACGGTCTTCAAGCTCCGATTTTACTCTATTTATGGTCTGTATCTAGTCTGTTTTCAGCTTTATTCTATGGTAGGATAATATACCTGTCAAATAAATCGATTATCCGGAAAAATATTAATAGGCAACATTAAAAAAATAAAGTTGAAACTGACATTCCGGGACAGTCAAATGTCAGTGTCGGAAATGCGCGGGGACTGACCGCATGTGCGCAATGTAGTTCGTTATTGTTATTGTTTTTTAGTGTATTTCGACGGGAAGTGATGTTTTTTATGTTATTACGTTGTTTTACCATTGAGTTATATAAATATTTGCATGAAAGAACATAGTAATATCTATACTTTGACCGTACCAAAAATAATGTAAACAAACCAGTGATTGATGTGTTATTTTGAGTTTTGTGAGTGTTTTGTGTATGTTATCGCTGGTAAGTGATACTATTTATTAAATTTAAACCCCAATTTAGATATTTGGATAATATTTCAGCAAAAATAGACCGTCCAAATATTTTTTTGAACCACATAATGTTACGTAATGGGGCGAATACCTATTTCTTCGTATGTTTTGAATTTTGGTATTTTTATTTACTTATTTTGTCTGTAAAAAACGTTGTTCATAGATAGCATAGCTAATAATAATGTATCGTAAAAAAATTCATGAGATTTGAACCAGTAGTTTAGTCATAAATCACCAAAACAATAAACAAAGGAACTGCCGATAACAATGTTGATTTAACAATTCGCTAGTTCACTCACGAAGTTTGTAAGTATTATAAACAGTCCTTTGTCTAAGCAGGTACCCAAAACCATTAACGATAAGACTGTAGACGAAACAATAAGTTCTCAGTTTTTGTTTATGTTAGCGCGCTCTTATCTCCGCCGCGCCGCCCGCTCAGCGGGTGGTCGGAAAAACCATTAACGATAAGACTGTAGACGAAACAATAAGTTCTCAGTTTTTGTTTATGTTAGCGCGCTCTTATCTCCGCCGCGCCGCCCGCTCAGCGGGTGGTCGGAATGGGGATCGCGTACGAAACGGGCGGTGCTTTACAGGAAAAAAAAAAGATTAAAGAACTTTTGAAAAATAATTCATAAGCCAGTTGATTCTTTGACATGGTCTCATTAATACCCTACAGTTATGGGATATCAAAAGGAACACGTTGTATAATGGAAAGGAGTATGTTAGCAATTAAACTCAGAGTCCGTAAAAAAAACAAAGACATACGTAATATGCACAAAAATAATAGATCCGACTGTGGAATTAGCTTGCAAGTTGTAAAATGGCGGTGGGCAGGACATGTAGCCAGATCCACAGATGGACGCTGGAGTGAGAGGGTTCTGCATTGGAACCCTCGCCACGAACCCAAGGCAGCATTCTGGCCGTGACCGGTTCCACTTCTACCTCGACTAGAATAGCCCAAGACTGAGAGGAATGTTGAAAACATGGAGGAGGCCTTCACTAGTATATGGGCATCCAATAATGATTGAACAAGAGATTATGTAACAAAATTTTATTTCATTTAAATCTATAAAATCAAATTAAGTATTTATTTTTGTTTAAACATTACAACATTTAAACATTAAAGTCTAGACTTAAATGGTGCCAAAACCATCAGGACCAAATCAAAATGGATGTCCTTGCTGAAAAGCATAAGAGTGGACACTTTCGTAGTTTTTGGAAGACCACCAACAAAGTAAAGGTTCGACCTGGACTTCCGGTGAGTGTCGAGGGTCTGAGTGACCCTAAAGATGTTGCTGATATTTTCAGGGACCATTTTCGTGTACTGTCCCCACGGGGACTGGCGGGGTCGGTGCTCGATGTTGAGATGCCTGTCGGGGACGTGGGGACTGGCTTCGTTGCCCAAGATGTGGCTCAGGCTATAAAAGCTATATCTAAGGGCAAGTCCCCTGGCCACGATGGACTCAGCATCGAGCACCTAGTTCACGCTGGCCCGCATATTAATAGAGTCTTAGCAATGTTCTACACGCTATGCGTGAGCCATTCATACCTACCGTCTGATTTCATGAAAACCGTAGTAGTCCCTGTAGTGAAAAATAAAACGGGAGATGTTGCCGACAAAAGTAACTACAGGCCGATTTCTCTTGCAACGATTATTGCAAAAGTCTTTGACGGTTTGCTTAATACACAGTTAGACAAGTACCTGGATCTGCACGATAATCAGTTTGGGTTTCGACCTCGACTGTCAACTGAAAGTGCAATACTGTGTCTTAAGCATACCGTCAGATATTACACAGATCGAAAGACTCCAGTGCACGCCTGCTTCCTCGACCTATCCAAGGCTTTTGACCTGGTGTCATATGACATACTGTGGGCTAAACTCGAGGGTATAAACCTACCTCGTGAACTTATCAACGTCTTTAAATACTGGTACAGTCACCAGGTCAACAGCGTTAAGTGGGCAGGCACAATGTCGGAACCGTATCGGCTGGAGTGCGGGGTGAGGCAGGGGGGGTTGACTTCCCCCTCCCTGTTTAACCTGTACATGAATGCTCTGATCGTCGCGCTCAGCAGCCAGCATGTCGGCTGCCATGTCGGTGGAGTCTGTGTCAATAACCTCAGCTATGCTGACGACATGGTACTGCTGAGCGCGTCAGTCGGCGGCCTCAGAAAGCTGGTGCGGACCTGTGAGGAGTATGCCCTTAGTCATGGGTTAAAGTATAATGTGACCAAAAGCCAATGCATGGTCTTTGAGGCCGGTAAGAAACGGTCGCACAAATATCCACCCGTTTGTCTAAACGGTGTTCCACTTGAGAGGGTGGATCAATTTAAGTACCTAGAGCATTTAGTTACGACTGACCTCAAGGACAATGCTGACATGGAGCGGGAACGGAGGGCTTTGTCGGTGCGGGCGAACATGCTCGCACGCAGGTTTGCGCGTTGTTCGAGGGAGGTGAAGATAACGCTCTTTAGGGCGTACTGCACGTCTCTCTATACGTGCAGTCTGTGGGCGAGGTACACGTGTGCATCTTACGGAGCCTCCGCGTCCAGTTCAACAACGCGTTCAGGGCTGTATTGGGGCTGCCTCGCTACTGCAGCGCCTCAGGTATGTTCGCTGAAGCGCGTACCGACTGCTTTCACGCGACCATGCGCAAGCGGGGCGCGTCCTTGGTGCGTAGGGTGTGGGGCAGCACCAATTCCGTCCTGGCGATGATCGCGGACCGGATGGACTGCTCATACATACGGCACTGCTGTGATAGGCATGCTGCCGTCAGCAGGGTCGGGTAGATATTAAGTGTGTTAGTCTGTCTTGCTCTCATTTTTATTATTCTTTTTGTTGTGTGTTCTGTATTTGTGTGTTCTCCGTATATGAGCTAAAGTTGCTTGAAATAAACGTATTTTATTTTATTTATTTTTTTAATTTTTTATTGTTAAAAAGCATTTTTACATTTTTATGAATAAATCAACTAGTTTTTGATTAGAAACAAATGAATATTTATATATTATTATGGAATACTAGATAGCCGACATTTATAACCAATAACCTTGTATCTGTCAATCTCTCAACACATACAAGCAGGAAACGTACGACCACAAAATATTAGGAAAACATACTATAATTTCGGACATCAAAGTTTGCAAACTATATTACGATTCAGCGCAGTTTGAAAGCAATTGAACATCAAACAGAGCTGGATAAACAATACACAATGATGCAGTTGATTTAAGGCAATCCCTGCATGAATGGTGATTGTTCAATGTTCATATACCATGGTCTTGAACTAAGAATAGAGTATCCACAGAAGATAATAACGACGTAGTTAATAATCTAGTCCATTAACAAAAACTTACAACATACCTATTAAGTTTCCAATGTGACTCAGGCCTCCTCTCTGTGAGAGGTAGCGGGCCGTAATCCACCACGCGGGTCCAGTTCGGTTTGGTGGATGTCACATTTCTATGTTTTTTTCTTTATCTAGGCGTCTACAGCACGCTCGTAAACCATGCCTATATATACGGTGACTGATAATTAGTGACCGATACTTAAAACACGTGACTTCACTAATAATTATAATCAACTTTTACTACGGGATCGTTACTCTATATAGTTATAAACCCAGACTTAGAACTCGCAAGTCTTTACCTGGGCAATTACTGCTCTTATTGGGCCAGCACTGCTCTAACTCCATAGTCTAGCACCTAAAAATCATAAGCTAGTGATCCAATCTTGCTTCGCACGCGTGTACCTATGCAATTTATATGAGACACGAGATTTCAGTGCTTTATCTAAAGCCCCATTCATACGGTGTAAGTTACTGGAACACAAAGAAACTTACACCCTAAGGCTTGCGATTATTGAATCGCAAGCCATGAAGCACATTCCATTATTGTCATTCAAGAATTGCGCGCAACTTGTTTTTTCACCAAGGCAGTTATTGCAAGGCGATTATTGCATGCAAGTTTTGCCTCGTCTAAACACAGAGTTTTTATTTATTTATTCAAGTATTGGCCGTATTTGCAATGTCAAATATTTCATCAAGTTGAATGGTAAACTTGCCCGTATTGTGCAACATTTTGTGCGTATTTTTTAAATGGAAACAGTCAATTGTTACTTCGACTTTATGGTATGCCATAGCCATTAAACTTGCTCCATGTAAATGGGGCTAAAGTTTTATATGAATGTATTTAACATTTAAACCTTTCGGAATAAATTCTTGATAAAAACCGCATCAAATTCCATTGTACAGTTTAGAAGAACTAAGCGGTCATACAACAGCGGTCACGAAAAACAACTTTGTTTTACACTTTTGCTATGATTTAGTATAGTGTCGTGGCACTTTATACCAGTCTAAACAAAGCACAAAAGTACAAAATAGTCACTCAAATAAGGAAACAAAACAACGATTGTCCATGCTCATGAGTGTACACCTAGCCGGGAATTGCCGAGAGTGGGGCAACATTTAGCTAATTGCTCTGCTGCCGGTACGCGCAGCGAGCGCCACCTGTGTTACTTTAACTCAAGCTTTTTTTGTTATGTCGTGCTTTTTTTAAAGAATGAGCTTCAGAATTGTGCTTCATATGGATTAGGTACCTATTAAAGTTTGTTTGTATTATTAGGCGTCGCAGTTCCTCTGATTGGATTATAATTGTAATGTGGTCATTTACTTTCGTTTGGTATGTTGCATAAGAATTAATATAATTATTAGGGTTGCTTTGCGACTTCCTATCTCCCCATATCCCTATCCCATTCCTGCACATTGCCATTCGTTCGCGTGGGAGTAAGACCAAGTAGCGCCACCCGCGCAATTTCTTCGCAACATATTTTGAATGAGAGAAGAAAGAAAATATGGCGTTGTCTGTGTTCGAAACGCGTCGCTAGTGCAACTCGTGCGCTCAAAATCGAAGAAACAAGTGAAAAGTCGGGACAATTGATATCCGAATCGTCAGTCCAGGGCCGCTCCTATTTCCTTTGTACAACTGTCGCATAACATCCAATTTCTCTCCAAACAATTTTGTACGCCATCCATTGTTTTGCAAAACCAACTTACAAAATAATATCGTTAGCTATCGCTTAGCGCAAACAGGCATTATTGGGGTAAAAGAAAGCTCGTTTAAAGGCTTCTGCAGACCAGCGCGACACGAACAATACAATTTCTAAGTAAAATTCACAGTATAACAATAACCGGTGTCGCGTCGCACGACAAGTCGCGCTGGTCTCCACCAGCCTTAATTCAGTTCGTGATTTTTTATTTCCGGATGGCTTGGGCATTGATAGATAGACACATCAATTATATTTTTCGGATTTGGCAGTGAGAATTTTGGTCTGTACTTACGTTTATTTTTTTGTCGATTAAACCTTCCTACAGCGTTACATACTTATTATCTGTCTAGCTTTTCCCAACTATGTTGTGCAGCTCCCAGCTGCAGCATGCAGCTGCATAAATACCAGATTTTTACATGGCGCTATTGTCTATCTAACCTCATAACTGACACTTACATAATATTGCCTTACTCCCAAACGTTAGCTAAAGAACACAAACGCAAAGTTATGTTAGTATGCAAAATTGTTTGACGATACAGCATAATATGCAGAAGTTTAAACTTAATAACATACCGTAAACACTGATAGTCTCTGTGGGACTAACTTAAGACCATGCAGGCGACGGACGTCTGAAATTACATAATAATTTTATTATGTGTATGTCGCCTTAATATGATCAAAATTGTCATCTTAAAGTATTTTATATAGATGCTCATTGAGACGGAGTGCGGAAAGTCTTCTATTAGGACAGGACATAATTATTATGCAAGTATGTATAATACGGAAATAAATTGAAGGGTTGAAAATCTAAAGGGTCTATGTGCCAAAATCACATTTTCATTTGGATATTGTTAGGCTTGGCACTTAAACTGTATTTTGTAAAAATTATTGAAATGTGATTTTTGGCACATAGACCCTTTAGATTTTCAACCCTTCAGTTATCGTATTTTATTTTTTTTTTTTTGTAAAATACTGGTATTCAGCTCCATCCGGTTAGACTGGAAGCCGACCCCACCATAGTTGGGAAAAGGCTAGGCAGATGATGTTTTTTTTTTTATCGTTGTATGGGCCTGCTCTTGACTTCGATCTCGCCTGATGGAAAGCGATGGATGAGGTCTATGATGGATCGAGCGTGCCCAGAAGATACCTGCTCACTCTTGCTTTGAAGGCAGACGGGTTATAAGTGGAAGGGAACAGACGCTGGCGTTAGCCTGTATTATCCCACTGAAAGCAGTGCAGCCCAGTGGTAACTTGTGTATTTTCTAAATTATTTCATCACCACTGGTCTCAAATAGTGAAGGAAAAATGTTGTGAAGAAGGGTGCATGTCCTAGAACCAAAAAATCGGAAACATGTGACATCTGCCAACCTGCACTCCCCCGCGTGGTGGATTACGCACACTCCCTCTCACAGAGAGATCATAATCATAATGGGGGTTATTAATAAACGTTGCTTAAGTTAAGTAATGATTAGCGACTGTTTAACCATAAATTTTAAAACAACATTTATAAGTAATACTAAACCCATAATAAATGCTGGTATCTTGACCGTACTTCCGGGATTATCCTGATAGCCAGGACAGGGATAATCGTCAATGCGAGTTGGCTTCGACCCCTCGTACGCCTTCCATAGGTCCGGACCTTCGGAAGGCGCATCCTAGGGTTCCGAGACAAAGACATTTTTAAAAAACCCCTAAAAATAGTATAATATAATCAGCCTATAATTTTCCCACTGCTGGGACACAGGATTCATTCAAGTCTTTCCATCGACCCGGTTCTGCGCTATTTTGTGCCAATTTTCACGAAGAGGAAGACATCCAACAATATTGCACCAAGCAGGTTGTAAAAAGATTCGTGACAGCTAAAAAGTAGTAAATTTCAAAGACGTCTGACACAAGAATACGAGATGTGTAATGTGAATTCAGGATTCTAAATCACACTGATTTTAGTTTAATTTTGAAGTGTCACAGGAAATTAACGCAAGATATATCTATCCCCAGATTCTACGATGTGTGGTTCCAAAGTTTGTATTATGAACTTCTCAACAATGGAACCCGGCAGGTATCGTGGCTGGAAGGACCGAAACTATTATGAGTTAATTCCGTGTATCCATGTCAGTCTCATTTTGTTGTATATTATTAACAAATATTCAGTGAATTTTACAGTAGTTTCTAGTCTAGTTAGAAGTTGTAAAACTTTAGTTTTAATTTAGATCAAGTATGTATACAATCATAGGTACGCCTTTTTTCCTAAGAGTATCATGCTCCTGACCGTGATACCAATTTATTCTCGGTGTCGCAGTAAACCTTTTTCTTCCATAATTCTCTATCCTTCTTGTTACAAAACAAGGCTTATCTTTTGACCCAGGTTTAATCCATGGACACAAAAAGCTACCACGTAGCCAGGAGCCATTTTTGAATTTAGAACTTTATTAAGACTACTGTAAAGTTCTTAATACAAAAGTGACAACTTATTAACTATTTAAGTTGTCACTTTTGTATTAAGAACTTTACAGTTTTAATAAAGTACCTCACTAAGTTGTCAGTTTTGTATAAAAAATATTTCAATTACACGACGAAAACTGACACGGTGGTGGACACACTATGTCAAAAGAAAAACCTTGTTTTGTACCTAATGAGACCTTCTCGTTCAATATCTCAGTCTTCATATCCTCCCTAGGCTTAATCATCATGCACACAATCAATCCATCCATCTTTGCTTTTGTTGTTTTTCCCAAGAGGCATGCGCAGAAACTAAACAATGCTGCGTGCTATCCTTCGGGCCTTTTCTGATTTGTCGGCGCAGCAGCGGTGCGACATCAGCTTGCTCGGATGCCGAAAATATACCGCGTCGCCTGCACCTAAGAGCCGCTTGTGCCGTCGTGAAATAATGTTGTCTTCGAGTTCGAATGATGAAGATACTTTAGCTTTTTACCGCCTCTGTGGTCTAGTGGTTAAGCAACCTGTCTCAGACCCAGAGGTCCCGGGTTCGATTCCCAGTGGGAGCAAAATTTTCTGCTCGGTTTGGTTGGTGGTAAAAAATGTCATGGTTGGTGGTATTGCTTCTGCTATAGGCTGAATGACGATGAGGCCCACAATACCCAAATACAAAATTACAAATTGCTCATAACCTTTCTAATATTCTACGCTACTGTTACACCCAAAGTCATAAGCATTTACACCAAACGTTTCAAAAGTGTAACACCACAAAGTTAAGATTACCCTCATTACTGCGTACTTGGTAAACGTTAACGTGTGTTATTGCATATTAAAACTTGGGCCCAACCGCCATCGCACGTTAATTTATGTTAATCCCAGGTTGCTCAGTTCTGTGAGCAACCCACGGGTATTACCTACGTTTGGCCACAGTAATAATTTAGTAACAGTATTATATCTCGGTAGTGACCTTGAAATAATTACCTACGGGCGCTTGGTAGATTTATCTTCAACTACTACTAGTTCAACAGTGTTACAACTACGACTAGCTTCAACTTTCTGACTAACTGACCGACTCTTTGACAATTCAAAAGTGCCTGTAAATGGTTTAATTGAAATAAATGCTTTGAGTTTGAGTTCGCATCCGTGCGTACCTGCCGCGCACTCGATACTGTTGCGTACTGATGTTATTATACACTGAGAGAACGACGCGCTTCTCTCATTTCGTATTTCTACATTAAATCTGTAATTTTTATGGTGTACAATAAAAAGAATATTCTATTCTATTCAATTCTATCTGTGTCTATTCGGCCGTTTTCTATCAAGATATAATACTGTTACTTATTTAAACTGTAATTTGGCGTAGAATTTCACTGATGAAGTATTATTACCAAATACTTTTTACCATGTGGAGCTCGTGGCTAAGTAATAACAAGCCGCACGGGTCGATCCATCAGGTTAAGCTACGCTTGCCGGGGTTGGTCAGTGGATGGGTGACCATCTTTACATACCGAGACTCCTCCGTGCCTCGGAAAGCACGTTAAGCCGTTGGTCCCGACTGTCATTTGTGGATCTTTGACAGTCGTTACGAATCGTCAGAAGCCCGAAAGTCTGACACCAGTCTTACCAAGGGGTATCGTATTACCCAGTTACTGGGTTGTGGCGGTCAGATAGGCAGTCGCTCCATGTAAAATACTGGTATTCAGCTGCATCCGGTTAGACTGGAAGCCGACCCCAACATAGTTGGGAAAAAGGCTAGGAAGATTGACTTTTTACCATTGAGGGTGGTAGTTATAATAGTAAACGAAAGCTAGCGATACACGATCTGATTCCATAGTTTTCAGAATCGATACAATAATGATACTATTCCTCGATATTTTGGATCGATACAAAAGTACCGGTATCGGAATGAATGGATTTTTCATATTGCTAATTAGCATGATCAGTCAATTTTGAATATCATAGTTGTTTATTATGTAAAATACTTATCTAGTATGATGGCGGCGCATCTTGACAAATGCGGCAACTTAGAATTATTTATTTGTACATAAGTATCAGTTTTATTGTGAAGAGTTCCTTGAGTATTGAGTACTCCTACGGCATTTTTCACCCACTGGTGCGTGAAGTACAAAAGAATTCCTGACTTCTAGGGCAAATTACGATACGATACGATTCGATATTTGGAGGTATAAATATGTAAAGGTCTTTAAAAAAATCAATCGGCTTGGGTCTTATAACAGTGTAAAAGCTTGAGTATAAATATTAGCGGGCGTGATGTTGCCCTGCAGTGTGACAGTAATGGCAGGTAATCTGAAAAGCTCAAAACAGATGGCGCTGGCTGTTTTGGGGGTCATGCGAACTGTCAAATATTGGTTATTTCTTTGGAGCGACGAAGTTTTCACCAAAGATGAATGAGGACTTTAAGACTTTTCATGAAATAAAAATGCTTCAGTGTTGTGTTGTGCCTTTGTGCTGCTCAAAAAATCCAGGACACAGGTTCCCAAGTGATGAACAGTTAAGAAAAAAGTGGATTATAGCCCTTAAAAGACACAAATACAAAATATTTCTATCGTATGCTGCCAATCTGAAATAAAAAATTACATGTTACATTAACATAGATATTGATTCACATACATATCATATCAGATGTAGGTGGTTTAGATACATTTTAAAGACTATTCTTTAGAAAAAAAACATAATTTGCAGTGATTATTTACCTCTCTATCAAATCTTCCTATTTTGCAAGTAATTTTGCGTTTCCATTACATAGTTCATTCCTCAAGTCTTTTACACTCCAACTACCGTATGTATTAGTAATTTTTTATGAGTAAACCTCGAAATTCCCGCAAAAAAACGCAACACACGAAAAAATTACATAGTTTACCTCCAGAAATTCAAATTATGACCTCCAAACTCACTAGCGCCACCTTGCGGGAGCAATGGCGGACATCCCTGCCATTGGCTGGTATTAACCAGCCAATTACTGCAACACTGCAGGGCAAAGGCATCTTCTCATACAGAGAAGGCAAGAGCATTAATCACCACATTTGGTCAAAGGTGGTTACCGTTTTCAGACTAACATTATTTACAATAGTTCTAGCTTCCCATTGAGCTAGAAAAAATGTACGTCTATGAGGCTTCCTAACGATATTTTCCTTATTCAATGTCCAGTAATCCCTAATACAAAACTTATAAAGTACTAGCTTTTACCCGCGGCTTCGCCCGCGTAAAGGTCGGAAAATATCCCACAGGACCGTACTACCGGGATTCAGATTATCCTCTATCCTAACCCAGATCATGGCCTATACGGATTTAGTTAAAAGACCATACGCCTTTCAACTAAATCCGTTCAGCCCTTACGGCATGAAAAAGTAACAGGCACATTTTAGGGTTGCGTACCTCAAAATGAAAAAATGATCTCTTTCAGTCGTCAGTAATTTGACATTCGAAAGAAGAAGACAAAGCTTTGTAACTATACTATATGTTTAACTATACAGACGCTATACAACGTTTACTAGTAAGGAGGTAATGTTTGTAGCGGTTACACCGCCACATACGAACTACGCATGAAAGACATGATGTCACAAATCCTGCATCGCGCAGTTAGAATTTACCACGCGAACGACATAGATAAGACTATCCGAAATCAACTTATGAGCAGTTGCCCGCCCGACATAACACCCGTCTTGTCGGAGGATCCTCCCTTTTCTATGGTGGATGAGTGAACTTTACACCCTGTTCCTCATACCACTAAATTGGTGACCCTGAGACTGAACGTCAACGCAGCCTTCGTGCAACTACTTCAGCGTGACGTCATCATCATCAATCCCGCAAGCTTTCGTGAGGCGAGTTACACAGCCAGCCAGCACCCACGGCTCAGCGGGTATCCTGACCACCAGCATGCAGCGAACGCGCATTCCTGGTCAACACCCTTAGACTCATCACCCCGACTCACTGGGGAATCACCGAAATCACCTCAATCACCGCAATCACCGCAATCACCTCAATCACCGCAGACAGTTCCAACTCACTGTGAACTGTGCGGCACCCGGTTCCGACTCACTGGTAGCACAATCACCACAATCGCCACAATCACCGCAGACAGTTCCGACTCACCGTGAACTGTGCCGCACCCGGTTCCGACTCACTGGAACCACACCTTAAATCTCTTAAAAATAAGAGACAACAAAAATAATCACCGAAATCATCGCAATCACCTCAATCACCGAAAACACCGAAATCACCGCAATCACCGAAATCACCTCAATCACCGCAATCACCGCAATCACCTCAATCAGCTCAATCACCGCAATCACCACAATCACCAAAATCGCCGCAATCACCGCAGACAGTTCCAACTCACTGTGAACTGTGCGGCACCCGGTTCCGACTTACTGGAACCACAATCACCACAATCGCCACAATCACCGCAGACAGTTCCGACTCACCGTGAACTGTGCCGCACCCGGTTCCGACTCACTGGAACCACACCTTAAATCTCTTAAAAATAAGAGACAACAAAAATAATCACCGATATCACCGAAATCACCGCAATCACCTCAATCACCGAAAACACCGAAATCACCACAATCACCTCAATCACCACAATCAGCTCAATCACCGCAATCACCTCAATCAGCTCAATCACCGCAATCACCACAATCAACACAATCACCACAATCGCCGCAATCACTGCAGACAGTTCCAACTCACTGTGAACTGTGCGGCACTCGGTTCCGACTCACTGGAACCACAATCACCACAATCGCCACAATCACCGCAGACAGTTCCGACTCACCGTGAACTGTGCCGCATCCGGT
The DNA here is from genome assembly GCA_948150665.1 of Conistra vaccinii. NCBI lineage: Eukaryota > Metazoa > Arthropoda > Insecta > Lepidoptera > Noctuidae > Conistra > Conistra vaccinii. Next base: position 7,363,936 of record OX411317.1, on the reverse strand, counting down.
TCCGACTCACTGGAACCACACCTTAAATCTCTTAAAAATAAGAGACAACAAAAATAATCAATAATACATGTGAATTTTAAAATCAACCCCTATTTTACCCCTTTGGGGGATGATTTTACAAAAACGTTGAAAAGCGTAATTCTTTATTTCTTACCAAAAGCATAAATTTGAATTTCCATATCCCCAACTTAGAAATATTGAGTTTCCCATACAAACTTTCATCCCTTATATCACCCCCTTGGGGGTTATTTTTGAGACAAAAAGTACCCTATGTCCTTCTCTAGGATGCCATCTATCTCCTTGCCAAATTTCATCGAAATCCGTTCAGTGGTTTAGCCGTGAAAAGGTAACATACAGACAGACAGACAGACAGACAGACAGACAGACAGACAGAGTTACTTTCGAATTTATAATATTAGTATGGATATAATTATGAATTTAAAAGGGACATTGGATTGCACAGAATTGAACCGATGCTAACCTAAAATACATGACTGTTAAGAATAATTATTACGTTAGCAGAAAATTTGTGCCTTGTCTCACAAATCACAGTATGGAAGTCGAGAACTTCGTCGGCTGTCATAATACGCCCCAGGATTTGGTTTCACGACAGTTTGATCGATTGATGTTAGAAGTTTTGAAACGCGATTATTATTTCATAATGTTGTTAATTTTAGGCTCTTTACATTGTAGAGATTCTTGGCAAGTATATGGATGAATTGAATGAAAAAGAGAATTGGAGAATATGAATATGTTCCTTGTTGTTGTTGTTCGTTGTGGCCGTTCTGTTGTTGCTCGTTGTTGTTGTTATTCCTTTGTATAAAACATAATTTGGGACGTCACCTCACCTTGTTCTAAAATGCATTTATTTGATCTCAATGCTTGTTAGGGCGAGGTAAATAGAGAATTTGCTTATAATATTATTTTTCAGAGATTTATTACTATGTCTGAACTGGGGGCCTAAATCGGCCACATTAAGCAATTCCTCTAAAAGCAATTTATTTTCTGAATTCCCAGCAATTCCTATAAATGGTGACACATATTTTAGCTGAATCATATTCAATTTCATTCATATCAGAATCATATTTGGTGTAGGTAAATATTGCCGCATGAAAAAAAGAAGACCGTAATTATACCGGGTAATTTTTCTTTACTGTTTTATTAATCTAATGAGTTTCTTTTTCTACTATTTAGTTGTTATTTTATTAAAATATAAAACTGTCAAACAGATGAATTGTGTAGTTATGAATGGAACGCAGATAATATTATGAATATTATCAGTTTGTGTGATTCATTTAAATATGATTCTGTCAACGCGGTCGTTTTAAGCCTACTGAAAGTAAAGTAAACTGTGGCATAGGTAGGTAGCCACACTGTGGATCATCATACTGTTTATAGACACAGTAGGTACGTATTAGAAACGTACGCCAATAGTTTTAGTGCCTTTATAACCTGTTTATAGCTAATATTTTGACCATAAAACAGCCATAAAGTTTATGTTGTCCGCTATCCTAAATGAATTCGATCTCTGATTTTTATGTTATCATAAAAAAATATTTTTTGTGTGTCACTTTTTTTGGACAAGAGATTACATTATGATAAGATATCAAAGACATTTTTGTTGATCAGAAGATATCAAAGAGATTTATTGGTAATAAATTTTATATTTCGCCTTTGGGGTTGAAAGTCTAGATATTTTTAATTTTGCGATGATTGCTCGTAGCCAGCGAAGTTGAAGAAATGGGTTTTTGACGTTTGATGTTTTTGAGAATAGAATGTTTTGATTTTTCGTGCAAATATAATATGACAGTTGTTTGAATATGTTAAGGTCAAGTTCAAGTTCACCAGAGTTCAAGTTCGCTTGGCATGACCACAATAGAAACTGCAGGGCTATTACCTATCTTGCAGAAGCAATGCGATAGAGACTTGCAAATCCGTCTACTGATTGCATGGTAATCGCAAATATTTCGTATAGTTTTTGAGGGCAAAACGACAGCGATCGGCGAGCAAATTTGGCTGTCAAATGGCGATAACCTTTTCGGGTTTTGTCGACGAAAGAATACACAAAATGAAAGATAAACAATCACAATCTGTCATTTTGTCTATTCTTCCGTCAACAAAACCCGTAGAAAACCCGTTACTTACTATGGTTATCATACTACCCGTGCTGGTAGGTACAGACAGTTTTCAGGCGACAATTTTTTTTATAAAAAATCAGAATCAAATAGAGAGAAGAAGAGACACATAATTAAATACAGAGAAGTAAGATCTGTCTAAGTTTCAGAATCGAAATTAAATAATATAAGCGATAAGTAAGACAGCTATTTTAATATTTTTGTTCGAGCCATAATCTTAATTGTCTGTCATCTGTTGGTAGTATTAAAAACTAAACGCTCTCTGTTTTAAGCTTAGTTTACAAAACCGAATATAGATGGCACTATCCACAAGTCAATCCAGACAGATTTAAATCGTAACTGGATGGAAGTAGAACGATAACCTTTTCAGTAGTTAACAGTTTTATGGCTAGATGTAGCTTAGCTACATAAAGAAATAGTAGCTTAGAGACGCTACTGTCAATATAATAAAACAAAAACAAAAGAAAAAAATAATGTTGATACAAATAAATAAGACGAAAGATAACTTTTTCCAATGGGTTCCATATTAAAATCGTTTATTTATAATTATTTACAACAGTCATCTAATACGTAACTTTTAGTTTTGTCCGGAATTTAGTTCGCCTCCAAAGACATTCAATAAAAATGCTTTGTATTCTTCTGATTTCACTGAGTATGCTATTCTAACGTTAGCCTTTTCTTTTTCTACGAAATCGTTTGTATTGATTCCTCTCTTGTCACCTGTAAACAGAGATCATACAAGAAGCATTCTGCAGAAAAGAGCCATCAGAGCGATATATGGCCTCCGCAGGCGCGACTCTCTAAGGGAACTGTTTAAAGATATTAACATCATGACGGTACCTTGTCAATATATCTATGAAAACATTATGTACGTAAGGAAAAATCTACATCTTTTTAGTAAAAGAGGTTCAAGACACAATTATATCACTAGGAATAGGGACCAATTAGTTCAACCGGGTTTCAGGCTGGCTAAAGTAGACTCATCATTCATGGGGTACTGTTTAAAATGCTACAATAAAATACCTCCCCACATACTTCAGAAATTTAAATCTTATATTAAACGCACACTATGCAGTCAGGCATATTATAAGTTGGGGGATTACATCGCTGATAAAAATGCTTGGCTCAACGCTGGTCCTGCTCCACAAGGGCACATAAACTAATTGTATAGCATCTGAAAATACTGTTGGAGCTGCGGAAGATTTTAAAAACTATCTTTGCATTGTATAAATTCAATCTCTTAGCATTGTATAATTGCATAGCACATGTGTGAGTACTATGTACAGACTATAAAGCTACCATTTAGGTACTGGGTATGTCTTTCATTGACTTGAATGTGCCCTGGCGGCTGAGAGTATGTCATGCTCACTCTAATGTCACGCTGACGGTGGCGTGTGTGTTGGATCATTTAGCTCCCTTCAAAATGGTTGAGCTGAATGGTGCTAATCCATGCGTCATGTTCGTGAACGGGCGCCGTCAGTTGTGACTGGTCATCTCATAGCTGCCATGGCTTATTTTAATTTGATTTAATTTTTTAATTGTTTTATTTTTGTTTTTATCTTTTATTACGGACGCTTTTAACGTTTTGCATCGTTCTCACATGTATAAGTTCAACATGAATGATGTAACCAATATTTTGTAACCAAATTTTTATTTAAAAGAGTGTCCGTGGAGTTTCTTGCCCGTTCTTCTCCATAGGTACCTACTACGCTTTGGAATGGGCATCTAGCTTCATCTTTTCTGACTGACCGACCCCTTGACAATTCAAAAGTGCCTGTAATTGGTTTATTTGAAATAAATGCTTTGAGTTTGAGTTTGAAGCACAATGAAAACAATTAGAAAACCCATTAATAGTAGCTACTTAAATTGTTCGTTATAATATTGCCTGACTCGTCTATAACGTTTTACATCAACAGCATTGCTATTACAGAATAAACTAATCAACTATTTACAGAATAAACAATTTCATTTCATTTCATTTCATTTCATTGACTGTCTAGTTTCATTCAAAGCCAAATGAGGCCCCTTCTCTTTTACCATGTATCAATTATAATCACAATATCAGCATTACCATCATCTCTGCCATCAAATACCTACTGGACATAGAATTCCTCCGCATATCACTAGAACTACTGTTTAAGGATTGCCCGCGACCTTCACTAGGTCCTCAGTCCACCATGGGCGGGCCCTCGCTGAATATTCTAGCATACAATCATTATCCATGCCATCATGCGAAAGAAAGCGGCCTCCTTACTACAGCGCGTGCATGGTAGTACCAACAGCATTCTAAAAATGATCGCTGCCAGACCGGACTGCCCCTTTCAGGGACACTGGGTGGGGACAGTCATAGGTCGACATTAATAAATACAGTTCGTGTAAACTAACAATACTAAACTACTTTAAGCACCATTGTTACTAAAACCAAAATACTAACAAAAAATATGGACCCTGTAGTCTGAAATAAAGATTTATGTAGTTATTATTATAAACTTACCACAAACAGTGATATCGTTCTTCGAATACTTGTACTCCGTCACTAAATCTGGCTTCAGGAACAGTGACACAATCGCAGGGTCTAACGCTTGCCAGGTTGGTTCTACCTCAAGTGCTACTTTCTCATATTTGTTCTGAGCTTTCATTATATCCGTGTCTATTGCTCCTAGGTGATTTTGTCTCCATTCCTGGAAAAAATTAATCATAATGTTTTCAATTAGTAGTTACATGGTGACAAGCGCGAATGCTGTGCTTAGAAGCGTTATTGGGTTTGTCATTGAGAAATCTCCTCCCCAATCCTCATTTGCAGGTCAAAGTGGACTGGACTCGGCCGTATTCAAGATTAGCTCTGTTTACAATCATGGTTAAAAGCATGGCACAATACTTTGAAAAAAAGAGGGACTGTGCTTATACACGATAGAAATAAAAAGTTATAACTGGGGTCAAGTATACGCGATTCAGCGTCAATGGCTCAAGCATGACGGTTCTGTTTCGTTCACTATTCAGGGGGTCTACGATCTAAGCACGAAATCCATGGTTTCGGATGAATTTAAGTGCGTTGTACTCCGTTTCACCAACGGATATAAGATTAGTTCGGAGCCCGAACTAAGAATGAATGACAACACGATTTGACACTCGTGATGTGTTTTGTCTGTCCGAAAAATTTATTTGACAATTGTATTGCCGGGTCAATTACTTTCGGATTGGCCCGTATCTTCGTTGAAGGAGTTAGTAGACCCACAGAAAGAGCGCATAGTGTAACTAAAGAAGATATTACTTTAAAAAGTGTGCGGTCATATTGAAAAGAACTGACAGTAAATGGAGGAAACACTTACCTTGCTAAAATTGAAATACTGCTTCGCCTGTGAGAAGGGGAAGACCGTGACTTTGTCTGGAGTGGCATTCTGTGCTACTACATGATACGCTTCTACATCCATGTGAGCGTTGAATTCTGGAGTTGGGTTTTCTTCACCTATACAAAATAATATAACATTATCTTCTTCTTTATGTTGATGATAAGGAAAGTCTGTATCTTCTTGTTCATCTTTATGTCAATGATTCTCAAGACGTCAAACTACAGAAGCTTGTGTAGCGGTTACACCGCCACATACGAACTACGCATCAAAGACATGACGTCACACTAATCCTGCATCGCGCAAGTTTACCGCGCGAATGACATAATTATGTAAGACTATCCGACATCAACTTTCGTCACAGATTAATACAGATGGGACACTCCGCAGTTTAGGTATGAAGCTACAAGTACCCGGCGGGCTCGTCTCACTGTGCCTATTCAGTAGGGCTGCCGCGCGCCGTTTGTCGCAAGATATTAAAACTAAATATACTAAAACGACGGTAGCAGTTTATTACATCCCATTTGGCTGCTTATATAATAATAAGGATCCGATCCTCACGATTTTCTCACTTCCAAAGGACACGAAAAGGTAAAGAAATGCACGTCTACCTTTAAGTAATTAGTAATGATCTATGAATAGCAATTCATGTAGACGTTTGGTAGGTAGTATAGGTACCAAACGTTTACATTAATTGTAAGTCACACGTATTTACGTACTCGTAGTTCTTAAATATTCATTATTATTATTATACTTAGTATACTTGCAAGTTCTGTTTACAAGGTCAGGTTCAGACTTCGATAAGTATAGGTAGGAAAGTACATAATTAAATAATATTTTTGTTTTGTGGTATCCGTGGTAGGTACCTACACCACGGACTTAGTGTAACCATAACTAAATATTATGTACTTAGTAATTTTTTTATTATGTAGACAACAGGGTATTCGTACATACTTTTTTATTTGCCCAGTTACGTAGGTACATATTAATAAATAATGGAGACTAAACAAATTAAAGTACCGACATACTTTAATTTGTTTAGTCTCCATTTACCGCAGGCAGCAGCAGCAGGTGACGTGACGCCGGCCGCCGCGACACTCTGGTTTCTATTGTATTTTTAAGAAATCGAATCGTGGTTTTATGAAGTCGCCTGCGGTCGGTTACGGATTGGTGGTATGTACATTTAAAAATATAATAGACCAAGAGCTGATACCTACCTACTTAATTATCTAATTATTCTTTAAAAGATGACAACCCTGACGTCGTCAGAAGGTATAAGAGTTACGCGATAGAAAGAGAGGCAACTTGTAGGTGAATATAACTGTAGGTAATAAGCGTTGTGCGACCTGAATCACACTTTATTGTGTCGTAGCAAGAATCGCTTTTTATTTAAATGATTTTGTGGAGAGTCCCATCTGTATTAATCTGTGCTTTCGTGCAGTTTCCCGCCAGACACAACACCCGTCTGGTCGGAGGATCCTCCCATTTCAATAGAGGACGAGTGAACTAAACACCTTGTTCCTCAACCACTAAACAACTTGACAAGACATGGTAACTTCGTTTTATTTGTCTACCAACTTTTCTAGAAAATCTATCTGATTTATTATTTTTAGTTATTTGAAAGTATTTTTCTCAGTATTACTTACTATGAATATGTCCTGCTCCTATGTATAAATGGTTTAGCCTTGATATGAAGCCTGGGTCCAGTTTTATGGCTAATGCTATGTTTGTCAGTGTTCCAATGGTTATCACAGTCAGATCACCTGAAATTAACAGAAATAAACGTTTGGTTAAATTGCTTTAGGACCAGTTGCAGTGTTACAAAAGGACCTATACTAAGTATTTCCTTAAAATACCACACCATAGATAGTTTATTTTTATTCGTACCTTCATAAGTTTTAGAATAATCAATAAGAGCATTCACAGCGTTCTCAGTCTTAGCTGGCACCAGGTCAGGGAAAGTATCACCACTGTCTCCTAAACCATCTTTTCCGTAATAATCAGTCACTGACGGAGTTGTCACCAATGATGCTTTGGATCCCCTGTAGATTGGCACCTGGAAATGGTGAAGATTTCTCACATCAGTGGTAACACTAGCATACGAAAATCACCCTTACTGCTACGACATAAAGGTGCTGTCAAAGTAAAATTAACACTGATGTGCATTTTATTGTTCAATTTCGATGTGTCGATCAAGGTTTTTAAAGAATTACACCATGCGCCACTTCTGAAGGGCATAGAGCATCCTATATCCTAAAAGGCCGAAGGACTAAAAAGATTTGGTCCTTTTTGGTTCATTTAATATAATGCCTGTCCATAACTTGTTCTCATAGTTCCTCTTTCAGTTAAAAAATGTAAAAGCCTTTCGGCCACTATGGCAACTGAATTTCTGAACTAGTTGTCAACAAAAAAATTACTTACGTTCTATGCAACCGGTTGCTAAAGTAGAACTTTATTTCTCATTTGGTAAGCAGTAGTCACTATCGCAGAGGATTCACAACCAGTTTCCAAAAAAAGATCCAATTTTCCCGATAAAAAAAAAGTCATACAAAGGAGATCACCCATAGTCCCTTTCGAAATATTTTGGCATCGGACATAAACGATCATTGGCCTACTAAATGGATCGCCTCTCGGCCATAATCTACTACCATCTAGGATAAAAATTAAAACAGACAATTTATTTGCCAACATAATGTAAATTGTGATATCAAACAATAATTGTTTAACAGTTACAGCGTTAATTGAAAAACTGATGAGATGTTGACATTAATCTTCATTTCGAATTCTTATCTTAGTAGACGAAGCCATAGTTCAACTAATGACCGATAAATATTCTACGATCGTTATAACATAATAACTTACACTATTATAATATTTATATCGTTAAAGGATTAAGACATTTTAATACATCCTGCTATTTATAATTCTGATTTAGTAATTTTTATACTGATTAGTACCGGTGCGTACCGGAAGATGTAGCGTTGGAAGGCCTGCCACAAGATGGACCGATGACCTTGTAAAGGCCGCAGGAATCCGCTGGATGCGGGAAGCACAGAATCGGTCGAAGTAGCGGTGCTTGGGGGAGGCCTATGTTCAGCAGTGGACGTCTTTCGGCTGATATGATGATGATGATACTGATTAGTAAGACTGTGGCAATTAATTTATTAAAGTCGGTAATGTGTGACCATGGATATAGAAACTGGTAGCTACAGTTCTTTTACAGATATTTTAACTATAACAGCATTACAAGCAAAAACTGACACGCACCCTTATAGTTATACCCTTATTGCAATGAGAATAAAGATGACTGAACATAATTTTGGTAATGCGAAATCAGAGGTAACTTAGGCCGCGTCCTATTTACGCCGGTAGCATACCTCCGCCGCGAAATGATAGCAGCGAAACCGCAGTAGTTCAATTCAACTGGCTCTCTCTCTCAATTCACTGGTAGCAGAACACATGACGCGAGCCAGTTGAATTGAACTACTGTAGTTTCGCTGCTACGGTTTCGCGGCGGAGGTGTGCTACTGGCGTTGAAAGCGATCGTCGCGCGAATACGCGATCAGTCCCGTGCAAATTTACATATTATGTAAATTTTTGATCTGTAAACCTGTAGGTGCGACCACGCGTTCAGGTTGAACAATAAGATCGAATGATCGAGTATTCGCGAGACGATCGCTTTTAAATAGACGCGGGGTTACTGTATGTAGCTAGCTTTTACAAAATTAGGTCAGTTAGTTTCGGAGCCGGTTGAATTGGCGGTGCTTAGGGGAGGCCTACATATAAGTATTATGTCCAGCAGTGGACGTCTTGCGGCTGAAATGATGATAGTTCGGTTGTGTAATTCGAATCCGACTCTCAAAATAATGTTTATTTTCTACTCACGTCTTGCCTTTTAGCAACTCTCAGTATCCTCTGATTGTTGTAACAAACATTGTCTTCTTTAGTATTGCCATTACCAGTCGTCAATGCAATCAGCTTGGGTCTGAAAACCAGAGTACCATAATATAAAATACCGACATAATTAAAAAACCACAAAAGAAATTGTTTGCTGAAGTGACGAATAATCAGGTACAGTACGACACAACTTAGATGTAGCATAGATTTGAAAATTTTCATTCATTCACTTCAATTATACGAATGTATTTGACTATAAGACTTTACAAGTTATTGCGTTTTCGAAAGATCATTTTCACCTAAACCAGTAATAGCGATTGGTGATTTTGAAGGCGCATTCTGTTCCGTTGGTGATCGGTTTTACGAATTTTGCCGATGCTACATCTAAGTTGTGTCGTACTGTACAGTAGTATAATCACAATACAATAAAGTAACAGTATTATGTATCGGCAGTGACTTTGAAATAATAACCTACCTCGGTAGTGAAACCTTCCGCATCCGTACGTAACTGCCAAAGAGTCTTTATCATCATCATCATCATGAACCTATTAATGTTCCCACTGCTGGGACACAGGCCTCCTCTCTGTGAGAGGGAGTGGGCTGTTAATCTACCACGCGGGCCCAGTGCGGGTTGGTAGATGTCACATGTCTTCGAATTTTTGGTTCTAAGACATGCCGGTTTCTTCAAGATGTTTTCATTCACCGTTTTGAGAGCAGTGGTGATTAAATTATTTACACAAAGTAAAGCGCCTGCTTGGGTTCGAACCCACGACCTACAACTCGTAAGTCGGGGCCGTTACCACTGGGCCACCACTGCTCCTTTATACTCTGCTTTATGCACTGCTCCTAAATACTTTATACTATACTGAAACTGGTAACTGGTAACTGCCGCGCACTTGATACTGTTGCGTTATGTTATAAATTTATGATATACACAGATTTCGAAGCACGTTTTCTATGAAGATATAATATTATTTATACTGTGGTATAATGACCGGGATAAGGGAGTACTCACACTTATTCAGCTCTATTCAGCTTATGCCCATAGAAAACAACGATTTTGTATGGAGACGCGTACGCATTCGTTCAGCTTTCCGCGTCTATTCAGCTTTCGTGGCAAACAAGTATAAAATGAGAACAAATGTGTTATTATCATGCGAGTGCTATAGATAGAGTTCAGCGCTGTCCTGCCGCGTTCAGCGTTGTGTTGTTCAGCGCTGGGCGCGGCTGATAGAAGCAGAACTGTTTAAGTGTGACCAATATCGTTCAGTGAAACGCGAATGGAGCTGAATAAGTGTGAGTAGTCCCTAATACTGCATAGCAAACGTATAAATTGGTGGTTTCAGTGTGAAGTTATACAAATAAATAACCAGCAAACATACAAAAAATCTAATCTTTTCTCTTTATTACATTATTAGTTTAGATAACTTACCCATCAAAGTGTTTTTCGTACAGCAAAGCCAGGAATATCGCCATTGCATCGTCACCACCAGCGTCATTGTCTATGATGAACTTCGGCTTCCTCCCTTCAGTTGTTATGCTGACAATACAATATTATTTATTAGTTAGGTTATGTTCCTGTAGGAGCTCGTGGCTAAGTAATACCAAGCCGCACGGGTCGATCCATCAGGTTAAGCTACGCTTGCCGGGGTTGGTCAGTGGATGGGTGACCATCTTTACATACCGAGACTCCTCCGTGCCTCAGAAAGCACGTTAAGCCGTTGGTCCCGGCTGTCATTCGTGGATCTTTGACAGTCGTTACGAGTTGTCAGAAGCCCGAAAGTCTGACACCAGTCTTACCAAGGGATATCATATTACCCAGTTACTGGGTTGTGGAGGTCAGATAGGCAGTCGCTCCATGTAAAATAATGGTATTCAGCTGCATCCGGTTAGGCTGGAAGCCGACCCCAAGATAGTTGGGAAAAGGCTAGGAAGATTGAGTTAGGTTATGTTCCTAGTTTTCAGTGAAACCGTAGTGTCATTATTTTAAAAAATCTGTATTCCAAACGGAAATTCCTAAAAAAAATTACAAAAAAAAAAACACTGCAAAGTGAGCGAATAACTTTAATTTCGGAAGTCGGTGTCGTTATGAATTTTCGTTTTTTGCCATCGACTTCCGAATGATCGACTTGTATTTAGAGACATCATCTAATTTTTCCAGCTAAGATTGCAGGAAAAATATAACGATGTCTCTGTAAGTAAAGATAGATTTTTCTCTATGCAAACTTCGAAGATAAGGGGGGAGATAGATAAGGGGGCACTCGGTTTTTTTTTTTTTTCGTCTAATGTCGAAAACTATGCGGTTTAAAAAAAAAAGAAAAATGATTGGGGAATGTGCAAATAACGCTCTTTCATAATTTATACCCCACAGTGAGTTTTTAAGACCCCCGTTCAATCCCTCATGCATTTTTTATTTTTTATTTTATTTGCTCAATAGTTGGGCAAACGTCATCTAAAACTATTCCAAATTTCAAATTGAGAGCATTAGTAGTTCCTGAGATATCCAGCTGTGACAGACATATGGACAGACAGTGTGTCGCAAAATATACCGTTCCTTTTTACCATTTTGGTACGGAACCTTAAAAACACTGACGAACATGGAACCTCCTACTTTTTGGAAGTTGGTTAAAAATATGGATACGAACGCATGCGTGTATCTATATATAATAACGGATATCTTTCTATTACTTTGTCAATCAATGTAATCACATTCATATCCAAACAATATCTTGCATCATTATAGAGATCTTACCAGATAAGGTTGCAACACACTATAATATAGGTTCTAACAATTTATGATAAAACGGTCAGTCACAAAATTGCTTAATCGACCCAAATAAAAAAAATTACACGGTTCAAGCCTCGTTCAGACTGGGGCGCGACGCGACACCGGTAGGTATATGAAGTTTTCTTAGAAATTGTATTGTTAGAGTCGCGCCGCGCCAGTCGCACGAGGCTTCATATCAATTTCTCTTTATTCACCCACATAATTGTCAAGTATTATTTTCTGCATTAGTAGCATACGGATTGTAATATTCTTACAACATTTTTGGTAGGTGCCTATATATTTTATCTTTTAAATTAAAATTTAAAATGCTGTTCATTGATAACCGCATCACTTGAGAACGGCTGTACCGATTTGGCATTTTTTTTTTTTTATTGTTCGGTTAGTCCGAATCAGGTTTGTATGGAAATATTTTTTTTTAGTTTCCAGGATAAATATCAAAATCAGGAAAAACTGAATGTCTTTTTTTCGGATTTTTCTATAAATTATTCAAAGTACATGACAATGACAACGTATATCAGATCAGGTTTAATATAAAACGCCAATTACATTAGTTACACACTAAAAGTTATAGCAGTAGTAGTTATTACATACTTAAAGGAAGCCGTTGCATTAAAAAGGAAAGACTGAGAATTCCCATCAGAATACCAGCGCTGCGACATTTATTTTTAAATGTCGCTTCGGCTTTAAAACGGCTTCGTACAGGAGTTTCTGCTTTTATTTAATTTTACTTTGTTTTTTTTATTATTTATGTTTATATGAGTGTGTTTTAGTTTAATTTGAGATTTCCTGTGCGAGTCTCAATAAATACGTTTTCTTTCTTTATTTCTTTCTTTTTTATCCTCATTCACAGACAAACCCAAACAAACCTCGTGCAGACCAGCCCGACGACGCGACGGCGCGACGCAACTCGAATAATACAATTTCTAAGAAAACTTCACGGTATAACAATAACCGGTGCCGCGTCACGCTGTCGCGTCGCGGTAGTCTGCATGAAGTTTTACTTCCTCTTATTAAAAAGGGAAGGCTGAGATCCTCAGTATCAGACACACTCAAACGAACTAGCTGAGTTTTCCCTTAGAACTAAACACTGTCCCTACACAAACACGTACCTAGTTATTTAAATATAAACAAATTACCTACCAATTAATACACACACAGATAAACAAAAACACGAAAATAGTTCTTAAATCCAACATCATTAAAACGTGTGTTATCGATCGCGTCAAAAGATGAACTAAATAATAAAACATTCTTGTTTTGAATTCTTATGAAGACCTGTTTACACTCATATGGACCTACGTACGAGTTACTGGAACGAGAACTTGTTTGGGAGATTATGTCAACAATGACATTTAAAACTTTTAAGTTTTCAAAAGACGTTTTCTTCGTATTTTCCCAGCTCAAATTTTACTGGGTTTATTTTTCTCATGCGATTGTTTGTAATTGTAACTTTGTAGTTTAGAAATATGTACGACCTTGTCCATAAATTAAATTATTGATAAAGGTATAATATTCTAATAGGTATCTCCAGAAATGACAGAGACACAAGAGATAAGATCGTTGTGTTTATGATAAAGGAACATTGAAGTGACAGTGTCAATCTTCATTGAGCAATTGAGCATTTATATAGTCTAGTAATATAGTCTAGTAGTAGTTACTATTAAGATACCTATAGCTAGCCCAGTTTACGATCTAGAAGTCTTTAATCTAGATAGGTATAGAATTATAAAAAAGGTTGAATGAATAATAATAATTATGAATACCTTTTTTTATTGAATTTTATTAGATTATATACCTATTGATTTAGTGCGCATTATATCAATAGGTATAATTATATTAAACAGTATTTTAACTAACGGATGGCGTTCCCGTTAACCCGCAATATAGCATACCAAAGAAACAACCTGTACACGCGCGCACACATGTATGTTATTTACATATCAATTTAATAATTATTTTGTGAATATTTTATTATAAAAAAATACTTTTCGTTTTTTTTGGTTGGACGCTTTAAAGGCCTTCTACACGGTTGCCAACCGCGTCCCGACAGAGGTCACCTTGGTTGGCGACCGGGCAGAGCTGTTGCAACTACATGGTCGCCAACATGCCATTCTGTCGTGATACACGAGCCAGTGTTTCCACTTACGTTTTTAATTTTTCCCCAGATTCTTAATGAATTATCCCTAAAATTCCCTAAAACAATATAAAAATTGCTTGGTTTAGGGATTTTTTTTCACCAAAAAATTTGGTGTATCCAACTAAATCTGACTGATTTTTAAAAGCGATTAAAAACGTGTGGAATAAAATTAGTTGGCATGAACTAAAATTCACACCAACACTTCGACTCTTGTGCAAAACCAGTACTGTATTTTATTTTTCTACTGTTGCTTATATCTCGAAAATGGTGCGTCCTATCGCAAAAATAATGAAATTTTCGACCCCCTTTAGGAAACCCTTAAATCCCTATATCCCAACTTGTTGGTAATAATTTTTTATATTTTCCGTATACCATGCTTATTATTGGCAATTTTTCCCTATAAAAAGGGAGAAATCACTTCGCCGAATACACGGTCGGCCGCCGGCCCAACGTCCTCTATTCGCCCTTGGTCACTAGCGCAGCTCTTCAAACCAAGGTCGTTGGAAGGTCAAACGAAATTTGGTCATAAACCACCAACTATACGGTTGTAAACCACGAAGGTGACCTCTGTCGGGATGCGGTTGGCAACCGTGTAGAAGGCCTATTACTCTTGCGGGTTAAAGGGAACTCCCATCGTTAGTTCACATACTGTATAATATGGGGATAGCCAATTTTATAGCCATATTAAACAATCCGCAATTAACCTTGACCCCATGACGTATTTGAGGACGACATCATCGACATGACGTTTATTATTGTTTTTATCCTTATCCGTCTCACAATTTTATTATTTGAATAAGTAGGGTACCTAGCAAATGTTGTTTTTTGACAAAGATTAAAAAAAAAAAAAAAAATACAACTATTTATCAAAAATAAGGATAATTAAATATTATCCTGTAAACTGTACAATTAACTATTATACAAATAGTTTTACTTTTTTATATGGCCGTCCTTTGGACGTCGTTCAATTGAAATGATGATAATATAGCCGTCCTCGCTTCAAAAGTGTCGAATGATTTGCAGAAAAAGTTAGGTTAGCTATACCTAAGTACAAAAACAAAGCATTGATAATACACAATAACAAAAAAATTTGGTACTTACGATTTTGCAGACATATTCCGAATCCACTTTCGAAACACACTAACACTCACTTCAAAGGCAGGAACAACAATGAAAATATACTCAAGATGTTTACAATTTTCTTTGTTTTCCTAGTATTTATGTATATAATAACAAAGCTTATCACTACGTCTAATTCAATACTAACACTTTACATAATATACAAAGTATTTAGCCGGCGCGTGTACTCAATAACATGACGTAGACGCACGAGTGTTGACGATTGCGAGCGAAATGTAAATATTCCGGGCGATGACCTTTGTATTCCTGTCTCGTTCTCCCCTTTTGACAGTGACTCCCAAATCGAAACGTAGCCAGCGGGGTATAAATATCGTCACCTCTACGGAAAACATGCGAATCTAAAGAAAATGCATTTTACAGGGGAGCGTTTGGAAAGCAAACATCAGTGATAACTTTTCTCTTTCTTATCTTTCTATGTTAATTATGTTTATGTTTCTATGTTAATTATTGTAATTGGTGTTGTACCGTTTTAATTAACTATAAATAAATAAAAGGTACCGCGGTACATTTGGTTTTCAAAATGGTACTTTTTTATATTATCAACGGATTGTCAATATTTTACAAGGATGAGAAATAAATACACATTCGTAACTATATATCATCAATTCATCATACATAGAATTTAATAGATATTTATTCATACCCTGGCGAACTTATGAAAGTGGTACTTTCGTTACTAAATAATAGAAATATCCAATTGAAATTTCGGCGAACTCGAATGTACCACTTTAGTAATTTTGCCAGGGTATGAATAAATATCTATTAATTCTATAGAACACTCATGATTTCATGAATTTCGTAACTTTAATTATGGGTCTATTAACACAAAACGCAGATTCGAATAATTTGAATTCTGCAACCGTCAGTGATATAAAATTCGTTTCTACAGTGTGTAGTACCACATTAGGTACAGTTTTTCATCAAAATCTCGATTTCACTTAAACTGCAGTTTATTTTAAGTTTGTCATGTAGGATGTAGGTGACGATAATAATATGATAATTGATTACAATGTTTTTCATTTTGACAGTTCAGCCACCTTCATTGCCTAATTTACGTTGTTGAGCAGGAGAATTTTCCAAATCTATAAAGCATTGGATTAGGAATATCCTTCAAAACCCTCAGATTTTGATTGAAAGCATGTAGAACTAGGATACAGGACCACTGACATTCAAAATTATAATATCTACTAGTGACCGAACGAAGGTTTGGTTTCAGTTTCGTTTTCGACATGTTACTTTCGACAAAAAAATCTAGCTTCGGCATCAGTTTCGGTTACGGCAGATATTCTGCCGAACCTTCGGTCGCACCGAAACTCTGCGTTCGTGAATTATCGCGCGTCGTTGGGCTGACTCAATTAATGAGGCTAACTCAAATAATCCTTTATATTCAATTGTTAACATAATTTTTACTTCTCTTTTTATTTTATTTTTTAGTATCATGAATTTATTATCTATTTTAATAATACATTTAATAATTATTTTAATAATTAATGTTACTACTATTTTGCTATTTTAATTATATTTTTTTTTTATCTATTAAATTCAAATGATGTGATTGCATAAAATCCAGAACCAACTGATTGTCCCTGTAACACAGGTGTTTTTACCTAGCGCAGGAGTTAGGGCTTGCCTTTATACACATTTTTATATGGTATTAAAAGAATTGTTAACTGTTTTGTAATTTTTATAAATTCTGTTGGTAAAAAAGTAAGTATGAAAGTATAACAAAGGTTTTTTTTGTCACATACTTCAATTATTGTTTTTTATTTTATTTAACGTACTATTTGTCTTTATGAGTGTAAAAAGAAGCCAAATTTCAGTAAACAATAGATATTTAAGATATCTAAAAAGGTTCGGTTTCGGTTTCGGCCGAAACTGAGACAGATACCGAAGATTCGGTTTCGGTTTTGGTAGAAATTCCTGTTTCGGTCGGACACTAATATCTACGCTGTTAAGACGCAGATACATGCCAGTGACCTTGAGTGGTTAGCTTGTGTGTTCAGTACTGCGCTCACGCAACGCGTCGTTCGTCCAGCCAGTAATAGGACTCGCCCATCAAGGAGCGCCAACACCAATTTGACGCATTATTAATTTATTATACATAAAACAAAAGGTATTTTAATAAAACACGTATACTAAAAGATCAATATTTTGGAGTTTAATATCAAAATTGTTAAGAAAATGGCACTATATAGTGCCACGCAGGACTATACGGGTTTTGGTGTAGGTTTCAGAAAAATACGCTTGATACCTTTTGCGAAATTCTCAGTTTTTTATCCGCGTTAAACATAACTTTACAAATTAATTACACAATATAAATATAAACATAATCGAAAATATTCCTATATCAAATTACGAAGAAAATTGCCTATTACATATATTTTTTTCAAAGATATAAGACTAGTCGTTTAGGAGTAATTAACAATTTAAAATAATTAAAAGTCGTATATCTGCACCTTAAATACTGAGTTATATGAGGATAAGAATTAACAAAATACTGGTCAAAATAGCTTCGGAAATAACAATTACATTTTATCCATTTCTGAAAAAATATGGTTACTGTGGGTCAATTTTCAAAAGATACACTTTATAAGATATACAATCCTCTGAACTTTAATTTTATGTATCTCTTACGGTTTACAAGGCGCACGCCAGTAAACCTTCCAGTTGGCATGATTTTTTCTGACATCTTCAACAATAATCGTCATATTTCAGCCAATTTACACAAAACCTTCATCAATTATACACTTAAACCTTCCTTATGCATCATTCCAGCGGGGGGATTTTGTTTTATAATAGGTAAGGAAGGATAGGGATAAGAAATTTGTATCCGTCTTATTAATGCGAGCACCTACATAATGAAATAATATTTGGATTTTTCGGTATCTAAACGCAGCATAAAACTATTATGTAACAAATTTTCAACCAATTTAATGAATAACAAATTATCTCAACAGTAAAACTATTTATATAAACGAGGTCAACAACGATTTTTTGTCAATGTTTATTATTTTCATGAGATAATAATTGCATTGTGATAATAAAAGTTTTTTATAAACATTTCGCGACCTTATATCATTATAAAAAAATAATGATCATTTTATTTCCTTTATTACGTAATATTTAATGAAAATGCTGCCTAGTATTTAAAAAGCAGATAATAATTATATTCAATCAATCAATCAATTTATTAGCCTATTAATGTTACCACTGCTGGGATCATAGAAATATATGGCTGGGACACAAGCCTCCTCTCTGTGAGAGGGAGTGGGCTGTAATCCAGCACGCGGGCCCAGTGCGGGTCGGTAGATGTCATATTATGTTTTCGAATTTTCACGATGTTTTCCTTCACCGTTTTGAGAGCAGTGGTGATGAAATTATCTACACAAAGTAAAGCGCCTGCTTGGGTTCGAACCCACGACCTACAATACAACTCGTAAGTCGGGGCCGTTACCACTGGGCCACCTCTGCTCCGGATAATATAATATGTGAGTGGAAAGGCTGGGGAGGGGACTCTCTAGAAAGACATATTAAGTATAGTTATGGCCAGATATTAGAATTGATAATTTAAATGAAATGAAATACAACCATTTCATGAAATGGTCGAACCATTTCATGAAATGGTTGTATTTCATGAAAGAGAACATCGACGGCCGGTTGCTTCAAGGCTCCCACAGACAGACGCGGTTTGTTTATAACTGGCAAAAGACAAACGCATTCGCTCATCGGAACGCATGTAGCACCTTTAAAAAACCACTCATCTTCAGTATCTCCATACTCTGTTTTTGAACTTATCTGAAGGGTTTTGAGTGAAAAATAAAACAACTAGGTACATTATCTGGTACTTTTTAC
Source organism: Conistra vaccinii (assembly GCA_948150665.1). NCBI lineage: Eukaryota > Metazoa > Arthropoda > Insecta > Lepidoptera > Noctuidae > Conistra > Conistra vaccinii. The sequence goes on along the minus strand of OX411317.1, from coordinate 7,344,640 downwards.
TGAAATGTATATTAATAAAATAATTATTCTTAAATATACAAAATAAATATTGTACAAAAATACTGGGTACTTCTATCATGAATAGGTAAATAGACTTATTTTAGAATAAGACTTGCCATAGGTGTATCACGCAAATGTGCCGTTGCCGAAAATCTTCGTTCTACCAACAATCGTCTTCTACGATGTCCTTCTCACCGCTCTGGTTTCAATTTACTCTTCATGCATAAATTTTTAAATTGGTAAGCGTACTTTGCGCCCTTGCTTCACATAGGTGCAATAATACAATGACGACATTATCAAAATGTCGAAATTTCTGTACCATATTATTATACACATAAACCTTCCGGAATAAATGCTCTAAATAATGGTGAAAACTACATACATTATGTAGTTTAGAAAATTTAAGCAATCACATTAATAGACACGAAAGGTGACCTCGTCGTATCGCATTGCCTGCCCGAAATCATATATTTTGTATTTCATAATGATACACTGAGAATAATACAAATGTATTTTTGCAGTAGCAGAAAATCGCCCATATTTAAATAAAATACCTTATGAATCGGCGTTTTTAATATTTTTTGATTAAATACAGTGTATGGTACATGATACAGAAGTTTCAAATTCTTAACTTGTTTAGTTGTTGCAATAGAGCTCGTGCAAAAATGATCTAAAACTGACAACTTTTACGGAACCCTATTTCTTCCGTTTTTTATACTCTACTCAATGAGGTCTAAACAATGACACATGCAAGGGTAAGAAGAAAAACATTTCAAAATTAAAAGTTTATTGTATTGGGACCCCCTTTAATTTTTAACTTTTATTTTATTTTATTAATTGTTGTTATAGTGGCATTAAGAATACACAATCTGTGAAAATTTCAATTGTCTACCTACCTAAAACGGTTCATTCGATACAGGCCGCTCACAGATGGACGGACAGACGGACGGATGGACAGCGGAGGTTTAGGCCTTGGGTACATATCCCAAAAAGACAAAAACTTGACAATCTGAATGGCTCATTATTTGACTCTACAGGACACTAGGATGCAGTCAAGCATGCAGGTGAGTTGGCTGGCAACGCAGAATGCCATCAACGACGCAGTGGAGGTGGCGAAAATTTGGGCCGGGAAGATTTGAGATACTGTCACGCTATCGACACGAAGTAGAAGATGACTGGGATAGGTTTTGGTCATATAGGGTTCATATATTATGAGAATACGTCTTATTCTACGTACAAGTTAAACCAGAAAAGGTATGCGCTTACTGGTAATCTACGTGCTTCCGAATAAGCACGAACGTCACGCCACAGACTAGTCCCCCACAGAGGCAAAGCTTCTAAGTTTTGTACTGCCACGTTTTATAGTAGTGCACCTACACGCGCATTGCACGTTTGTATGAAGCTTTCTCTCTTGGGTTACCCACTCCAGTAGCAACTCATCATTTGTCAATCAAAAGTTTTTTGGAAATGCATAGAGTGGTTAATCTATAATTTTGTAAGCATGGTAACACAAAATAAGCAAGTGTTTCCATGTTTGTAACAGCTCTATAATATATCACATCATCGCGCGTTCGTATTTATTTCCGAAGAAAGACGATGATTCTCGAAGCGCAAACTTTTCTTGGGATGTCTATATGTGATGTTATATTATAGTAATGTTCTTAAAATCGTGGCTTTAGCTCGGCAGAATACACATCCAGCAAGAATTTCTTGTATTTCTCTTTGTTTGCTGTATAGACCACTCTTAAGTTAGGATTCGTTGCTGAAAAGTTATTTGTGTTTATACCTCGTGTTGCACCTGAAAATTAAAACAAAAATCTTTATTTTTATATTATTCAAGAATACATTCACTGCCAAGTTTTATTGACCAAGTACTTTTTAATTAATTTGTAAAACTTGCTGTCAGTAAACTTGCTCTGATTCTGAGAATGTATTTGTGGTATTTAGTCACAGTTCGAGTCTTAGGTAGAGGTTACAACAACTTCTACATAGATGTCTATCTGCCAAAATATTAACCGTCTTTTATCAAAACGAGTTCTAACTTGACACTGTTTGTCCACCGCACAACGTCAACGAGCCTTCAACGAGAAACGAGATTATTCGAACCGAACGTGAAGTCCCGGTGGTGGTGTGCGGTGGACACGCGTCCATAGTAAATGTATGTATCGCTACTTTGGCGTCGTCATCTCGTTCTTATTGACGTCCCGTTGACGTAGCAGTTGACAAACGGCCTTAGTGAAAACCCAAACCTTTGAGTCAGTAATTGTATTTTGAACTTTACAAGGTAAAATTCTTAATACAACATGTGAAATTTAATAAAGGCTTGATGCTATTATGTGGAATAATGGATAAGGTCGTATGTGTCTATTTGGTACAGGCAGAATCATGGGTAAAATAACAAATGAATATAAATAAAATCGTAAAGATATTCTTGTCTGCCAGAATTATCACCGCAATCGATAGTTTCCATACTAATAATTGCTATAATATCGATAAAGCTTGTCATGAAACTGCTTCAGCATTGATTTTTCATCACACTACAAAATAAACCTTAATCCATAGTTACCATTACTTTATCCTGCTATAAGGGACTAGTTATAACAAGCGCCTGAGACGCGCTCAGGTACGCTGCGTTGTGGACGCGCGCCGAACGCGCTTTGGATGCTCGTCCAACGCAACAAGATTTCCACATTTTGTTGTAACTTTTGAACTCTCAACATGCTCAGTATAACTACGTTTCTTTTAAGTTTATTACTGATGCTCAGAAAATGACAAAGAAAAATAGTAAAAAAGGAATTTGCGTCGACGCGTTGAGGGTGCGCAAAGAACGGGAGGAGCGTATGACGCGCGCCCTTGGACTGCAGCGTTTGATTTCATTTGTTACATAGAAAATCATAAAATTCTATTGAGCGCCCAAAACGCGCGTCTCGGGCGCCTGCACCCTAATTACGTAATGCATTTTCAATTTTAAATTGAAACCAATTGAAAAAGATTGCCAGTCCATTGCTTCATAAGATCGACAAAAAAAAAATGAGCAGATTAGTTTTGTCGAACTTATGAAGCAATGGACTGGCAATCTTTTTCAATTGGTTTCAATTTAAAATTGATCGTGCATTGCGTAATTGGGGGGCTGTTATGACTAGGGCCTTAGGGTGAATTAGGCCGATTGCAGACTATACTTATGTTACCACAAACTATTAAGAAATCTCCTTACCTTCCAAAATAATATCATTGCTAGTATTTCTGAACTCGTCTACTAAATCATTGTCCAGTGCTATAGCTGCTGTAGCCGGGTCCAGTTGGGTCCAAGAAGGCTCTTTTGGTAACGATACTTGTTCAAAACCGTTTAGTGCTTCCATTATTGGAGTCTGAATTTTTCCTAAAACATTTACACGCCAGTCCTGTAACAAAAATTTAATCTACTTAGTAAAGTTAGGAAATTAATTGACTATCAACTTATGGTACATTTATTCAAATCACAACTTTCATCATCACGTTCATTGCCAAATCAAAAATATAAGTTTTAGGCTGCCTGTCCACTGGAGCGGAGAGGAGAAAAGAGGAGCGGAAATGTGTCAATATTAACCAATAGAATCTGACTCCGCCCCTGAGTTAAGATTTGATTGGTTAATAATGGCACATCTCCGCTCCTCTCCTCTCCTCTCCACTCCAGACTGTTTTTAAGTAAAAGAAAAGTCATGTCCTAAGGGTCCTGAAGTTGCCTATTCGAAGTCCAATCGGGCAAACGGCTTGTATAAAGCTGGGTACTGACCGGCGTTACGGGGCGTAATGTAACGTGTTACACAGCGAGCATTCATGCAGTCAGTACGTCGTGTTACGGGAAAACCAGCAAGCAACGAGCCGCTCGTTGCTCGCTTTGAGTGCTCCACCCGGCTGTCGGTTTTTTGGTGAATCCTTTGACTGTTACGCGGTTCAGTTCAGAGTTTTGACGAGCATGTTACGTCGATTTTAAGGACACTGCGTAACATGCTCGATGAGTAACACGCTCGATGCGAATGTTACATTACACCTTGTAACGTTGGTCAGTACCCACCTTAAGATAAATTACTTACTGTCTCAATATTTAATGTGTCGTAAACTTGTGAGAACGGTACAAACGTCACTTTGTCTATTAAAGAACTATTTGCAACAATATGGTATGCTTCTGGGTCCATCAGCGCGTTAAATTCCGGGTCAGGGTGTTCTTCACCTATAAAAACAAAAGAACATAATAAATCAATTTTTTTGATCATGCAACAAATTATAGTTACTATGACGCGTCACGGCCACCACCTTGTCGGCTTTTTTATTTATTTACTAGCTGCGCCCCGTAGTTAAACCCGCATAAGGCTGCCTGTTCACTGGAGTGGAGAGGAGAGGAGCGGAGATGTGCCAAAATTAACCAATAGAATCGCACGTCTGGAGCGGAGTTTTGATTCTATTGGTTAATATTGACACATCTCCGCTCCTCTCCTCTCCTCTCCTCTCCACTCCGGTGGACAGGCAGCCTAAGTCTAGATCCCATGTGAATATCGGGATAAAAAGTATTCTATGTCCTTACTCAGGTGATGGTCTACCCATGTGCCAAATTTCGTACAAATCCATTCAGCACTTTCGCGTGAAAAACCGAAACAAACAAACTCACTTTCACATTTATAATAATATTAATAATATAAGTTGAGGAGCTCGTGGCTAAGTAATAACAAGCCGCATGGGTCGATCCATCAGGTTAAGCCGTTGGTCCCAGCTGTCATTTGTGGATCTTTGACAGTCGTTACGAGTCGTCAGAAGCCCGAAAGTCTGACATCAGTCTTACCAAGGGGTATAGCATTACTCGAGTTACTGGGTTGTGGAGGTCAGATAGGCAGTCGCTCCATGCTCCATGCATCCATTATCTTCTAGTCAAAGAAGAGCGGTGAAGAGATAAGATGCTCTGATTGAGAAGAGACAGTAATCTTATAGCATCTTTACTCAAAGTAAAGTGCCTGCATGTGTTCGAACCCACGACCTGCGACATGTAAGTCGGGGCTGTTATCATTGGGCCACCACTGCCTCGGATCACAACTGCCTCCTTGCAGAAAATAGATTCTTTGGTCTTTAATTGAACAAACAAAGAAACTTACTATTAATATGGCCAGCACCAACATATAAATGTGCCAGTCTTCCAATAAACTCGGGGTCCAGTCTTGCTGCTAGAGCTATGTTGGTAACAGGACCAATTGCAACGATTATTAGTTTACCTGAAACGTGAAAAATATACAATTAAACTGGTACCAACCACCTGAATTGAACTTAATTGCATTTTCCTAAAAGTGCAAACCCATTCAAACTCAATCATTCCATCATTTATTTCAAGTTGGTCAATCAGAAAGATAAAGCCCATTCCAAAACGTAGTCTGTAGGTTCCTATGAAAAGAACGGGTAATGAACTCTATGGTTACTCTTTTAAATTATATTGTTTCAAAATTGAAGAAAATAAAACGTAAAGAGTAAAGAAAATATCGAGTTATTAGGCTGCCTGTCCACTGGAGTGGAGAGGAGAGGAGAGGAGCGGAGATGTGCCATTATTAACCAATCAAATCTAAACTCAGGGGCGGAGTCAAGATTCTATTGGTTAATATTGGCACATCTCCGCTCCAGTGGACAGGCAGCCTTATAGGTACCTATAACAACAAAGAGATGAACAATACAATTTCTAAGAAAACTTCACGGTATAACAATAGCTAGTGTCACGTCGCACTAGTCTGCAAGAAGATTTAATCAAAACTTCTACATTTCATTCGGAATTTGATGGTGAAGCTGATCATCTTGAGAGTTCAAGAGATCTGCGGTTCATATGATTCATCAGAAGTTTACTTGTAAGAAAGTATTTCGAACTTTTCCCACATTTTTAAGACGTTTTGTTTCAATCAAAGAATGAGAAAGAAGTAATCGATACTGGTATCATTAAAATATCTTTGAGTTTTACTTCTACCAATATAACCACGTGATAGTGGCCATAATATTTAAAAGCCAGGGCTCAAGTGAAACGCTCTCATTGTCCAAAGAGCCAGTGGCTCAAGTGAAACGCTCTCTTGTCCAAAGAGCCAGTGGCTCAAGTGAAACGCTCTCATTGTCCAAAGAGCCAGTGGCTCAAGTGAAACGCCTCTTGTCCAAAGAGCCAGTAGCTCAAGTGAGCCGCTCTCATTGTCCAAAGAGCCAAAGCCTCAATTGAACTGCTCTCATTGTCCAAAGAGCCAGTGGTTCCAGTGAAACGGTCCTATTGTCCAAAGGGCCAGTGGCTCCATTGAAACGCTCTTATTGCCCAAATAGCCTACCTTCGTATTTCTTGGAAAGTTTGAGAAGTGCCACTGCTGCCGGTTCCTCCTGCAGCTCAATTGTTGCTGGGGGTGAATAGCCATCATCTCCCAGACCATCAATGCCGAAATAGTCATCAGATTCGATTCCTGTTATCAAGCTTTGGTGAGCACCTGAGTAAATAGGTACCTGAAATGGACATTTGTTTTTTTATGTTTAATTATATTTTATGCCAGCATAATTACGGAGCAAAGGCCTTCCTCACTTTTAATAATGCTTAGTGTAATCAGCCTATAAGATTCGTGCCGCTGGGACACCAACCTCCTGTTATAGGGAGTTGGCTATAATTCACCACGCGGACCAGTTTTTGATTTTAGGACATACCGGTTTGTTTACAATGGTTTCTTTCACCGTTTCAAGAGCAGTTGTGATGAAATAAATCACACTAAGTAAAATGAATGCTTGAGTTCGAACCCACGAACTAGAACTCGGAACTCGAGGCCGATACCACTGGTTGACTTAAACCTGCAATCTTGTTTTTAAGTCCAGCACCTTACGTAATGCACGATCAATTTTAAATTGAAACCAATTGAAAAAGATTGCCAGTCCATTGCTTCATAAGTTCCACAAAAAATTGAGCAGATATTTTTGTCGAACTTATGAAGCAATGGACTGGCAATCTTTTTCAATTGGTTTCAATTTAAAATTGATCGTGCATTGCGTAATTGGGGGACAGAAATAGAAAAAAAAAATTGTACATAACTAGCGATTGAATTTCTAGTGAGCTATTTGTCTGTTTTCTGTACATTGCCCCCTACGAGTACCTAGAATCTATATTTGTTATCACAGATAGGTACAGATAGTACCATCCACGAAGAGGCGCCCCACTCCGTGATTACTGTTCTGTAAGCTGTACTTTAGTACGGAGCGGAGCAGAGAGGAGCGGAGCGGGGCGCGTCATCGTGGATGGCACTATCTTACGTCTTATAGATTATTTCAGATAAAACACTTACATCTTGTCTGTTACATAATGCCAGTATCCGATCGCTGTTGATTATTGTTTGATTCAAGTTCACATTGCCAAATGTTGTCGTCAAGGCCACTAATTCTGGGCTGGAAAACAAAAATGATAGTCATAAAGTTGAGTTTAGTTAGACTAGCTAGAGCATTTACTTGTAACAGAACATCGAGCATTTGCCGTATTTAAATTTTATCGAACTGCATTTAGAACTCGCTCGATGTTTTGTTACAACCTGATTTAAAAAACCAAAGAACATAATGATGTAACATTTTATCGAGCAAAGGACTACTTCGGGCGAGGCGGAGTGCGGTACGCGGGCCTTGGACAGCTCTAGTGTACACTCATCTTTAGATGATGCAAATAATTTAAAATATACAGGATGGGCAATTCGAATGTATAAAACTTTTTTTGTGGCGCCGGTTGTTTGATATTCAATTTAGTTGAAATGTGGCAAAGTCGTTATGGCCGTTTATAAGCCCATGACCAGGACCACCGCATTTATTTCAGCAAATCGGACTGAAAAACTATCCAATTTTGTTTCAACAAATCATTATGAGTAAGTAACTAATTCCATTTTCATTAGGTACACAGGATTTAAAAATAGACAAAATGTTCACTGTACTATTTAATTTTGGAGAAGAGTAAACTTTGTTGATCCAAGCAGGACCCCTAAATGCCATAGAATGTTGGCAGTCATATTGATCCTCAAATTCAACAAGTCGTGATTTCTTTCTATGGGGTTATCTAAAGGGACGGGGCTTGGTTAATCTTGAATACTAAAAGCAGAATATTTTGTCACTTTGATAGTGGAGTGCTTATAAAGTATGCGGTGAAAAATCACGATGAATTGCGATCACATTTAAACCAGCAAGCTTTAAATGTGAGCAGCGGATATTATTATTTATATAAAAATTTCCAAGCATATTGGTACGAGTATAATAGTGGGAATTAAGTTTTGGACTTAATGGCAGCGTCAGCGTTTGCTCCGCGTTGCTGAGTTTTGGGTCAAACTTTAAAAAACTTAGGAAATACATTTTTTCGTGTTATTTTTGCCATCGCTAAGAAGAAAATGGGAATGTAATGTGGTAATTTTCGTTTGTAATAAAAATAATCGTAATTTTAAGTTGGATACTTCAAATTGGCCACCCTATAAATATTCAAAGAGGCAACTTTAACTCAGTTATCTATAAAAAAAATGAATCCCTATTTCCTTGGTCACGGCATCATGCGTGAACGGCTGGACCAATTTCACTAATTCTTTTTTTGTTGTGTTTGTTATATTAAGGAGAAATAGGTTGGTATGGATATAGGTAAAGTAGGTACATACCTACTTTACCTATATCCATACCAACCTATGCCCTAACTACATAGTTAGGGCAAGTTGATAGGTAGGTAGGTATGTTGGTAAGTAGGTAGGGTAGGTAGGTATGTAGGTAGTTAGGATAGCTACCCTAACTACCTACTAGGTAGGTGCGCCGTAGATAAGTACTTAGTGCTACCCGTGCGAAGCTGGGGCGGGCAGCTAGTTGGTTATAATTTTAACTGAAGATGGTAAGTATTTAGTGTCACGGAAGATCTTAATCTCTTAATTCCGTAGGAAAATATAATACCGAGGCCACATTAAACACGTAATAAAATATAACACATGAGTAGATAAGTACTGTTTTACGGAACCGACCTTCGTTTAATATGCCTTGTAGAGACAATGCAATGCGTTTAAAATGTTAAGGAAACAATATAGATGTAATTAACTGTAAAGAGTTATTAAAATGTGTACTTGATTTCAGACAAAGATTTAAATCGTTAGATTTGCCCTACCCCGTCAAAAGATCGTCAACTTTCTGTTCCTTTTGACACAAGTGACTTGATTTAAATGTCATGGAAACGCAGTTTTTATACTTATATACGTCAGCGTTATAAATAAAAAATAAAAAAAATATTACACAAGAAAAGTCACATTTTTAGCCTCGTTAAAAATTTTTGAAATATATTACGATATTATAATAGCTGTTTGTGTTTGATTTTCCAATAATACTGAAGTTTCTCTGACGTGTGTCATGCTTTCTATGAGCGCATGAATGGGGATGTGTAGAAATGTGAGCTTGCTCAACTCAGCATTGACACTTCTCTCGCGACCTTAGTGCGTTGAGGATAAATCTAACGATTTAAATCTTTGTTTTCAGATCGTAAATTTTTGCTAATTAAATAAGACATATGGCATCATTTACAATATAATACCTACAACTATACAACAATTATTTAAGTATAATATTATGCTTTGCAGTGAAACGTGAAAGATAAAAAAACAGGTACTTTATGATTCTCACGTTTAGCATTAAATAATAGCGGAAAGCGATAAGACCACCCACTATGCAGCAGATAAAAAAAATGATAGATTAGTGAAACTTCATACCCCCCAGAGTTTTGGGATGCCACTGTGATTTCGAAGGTGTTTGGATCGTATACTGAACTATAGGGTACAATTGGGGACTGTACCCTATAGTTCAGTAACCAGTCTTACCCGGGAGTATCGTGTTTCCAAATAACTGTGTTGAGGACGCTTCATGTAAAATGCTGGTTTTCATTTCATTCAGCAGCATCCGGTTAGACAGAAAGCTGACCCCAATATGTTGGGAAAAGGCTAGGCAGATGGTAAAATAATATATTCATTGGATTTATTGGCATTTGGCAATTCTCTTGAGATAATAATATCCAGTGACAGCCCGTCCTTTGTCATTGTTTATGGAAACATTCCTCGCTGCTTTGCAACCCCTTACTAGCGAGCACGGCCGTATGGCTCGAGTCACATATTTTAACACAGTTTATTCATATAAAATGTCATATCACCGTAGGCCGTGCTCGCTAGCAGGTTCACTGTCCAGGCTTCAGAGTGGGAATGGTCCTTACGTCCAGATTATTTAATACCCTACAGAAAAATAAATAAAAAAGAATCAAGTATTTAATTTCCCTGTGTCCCATCACTTTTTATAATCCTTTGATGTGTCCTGCCAAGTCCGCAATAAATAGGAGACTTTTTTCTTACGTCCACAGTGTCAGATGGCTTAGAAATTGTACTGGCGAACAGACCACATACGGTCTGTGGACTGGTATGGAACTACTCTCTACAGACCGACGTGTGGTCTGTGGTCAGTGAACCTGCTAGTCTGTTGCATGAACAACAAAGGAAATATGTATAAGGAACTCACCCGTCAAAGTATTTCTCGTAAAGCAAGCTCAAGGTGATAGCAAAGGCATCGTCTGCCCCTCCGTCGTGGTCTATCACCAACTTCTTTCTCGAGCATATTGCAGAGGCTTCGGGACTGAAATTGAAATAATTAAAAAATATACCTTGTGTTGGTATTTGCCGAGGTGAAAGTGGAGGTATTAGAGTTGCGTAATAGTACACTTATTCTTTTTCAGTTGCATTTTAAGTTTAAAATTTTGAGACAGGATGAATGCTCAAATAATGGCCAAATAGACTCGCCTCTTGTTACATGGCACTTAAGAGAGGGCATTCTGAAAATTGCCAATAGCGCAAATATTTAACTTGTATGTTTTTTTTTTTTTTATATTTGAGAATGGTCCTGCTCTTAACACCGATCTCGCCTGATGGAAAGCGATGTATATGGTCTATGATAGAACGAGCTCGCCTGCTTTGAAGGCAGACGGGTTATATGGACGCCTGGCAGAGAGTTCCACACTTTGGCTATGCGCATTATAAATGTGGAGGACAAGCGCATAAATAACAAGGTGTCCTAAAATATGATGATGATTATGAGTTGCATAATACCACTGAATTAGGTGTTCTCATTTAATAATATTGATCATCATCATCACTCTATTAACGTTCCCACTGCTGCGACACAGGCCTCCTCTTTGTGAGAGGGAGTGGGATGTAATCTACCATGCAGGTTAATAGATATCACATGTCTTCGAATTTTTGGTTCTAAGACATGCCGGTTTCTTCACGATGTTTTCCTTCACCGTTTTGAGAGCAGTGGTGATGAAATTATTTACACAAAGTAAAGCGCCTGCTTGGGTTCGAACCCACGACCTACAACTCGTAAGTCGGGGCCGTTACCACTGGGCCACCACTGCTCCTCAATAATATTGATATATTAATCAAACTAACGAAATATTTGACGATTTGCAACGTTGGCAATTTTCAGAATGCACCCCTCTATGTCCCATAATAATATAACAAGGGACGAGACTATTTTGTCATTAATTTGGTACTAATAATGGCAATTTTTTTTTATGGATGACCCTACAGCACTGCCTGTTCCAGTTCAACAAACCTAGAACCCTACACTACGCAATAATGGAAATAATTAATTAATATATTGCATAATAGAATTAAGTCGGTCCTTGCACTCTGTCAATACGAAATAAGGTTAACGGCCGACAAATAAGATATAAATTTTATTTACATTTGGCAATAGGAATGAACAAGTAAGTAAGTAGCTAAAATGTTCGGTTTTACAGAGTTTCAAAGATAGCGCAAAATGTAAACATTATTGATTTTAATATCACAAAAAGTATTTAAATAAACAATGAAAATAATACCAAAGACATACAAAACCTCAAAAAAATAACACTTTAGGCACATCGATAGATAATAATTAAATTGATCACGAGCAATCTTACCTGCCAAATAAATACACCAGAACTAAACAAAAAATAATTCTGTCTGCCATTATTTGATCGACTGATGGCAATAAAATCTGAATTCTTTTTATAACCCTTTTAAAAATACTTGATATAAAAATCTAAAGTACTAGTACTAGTAGTACATATATTATCCATTTAACCAATATTACAAAATATGTAGTACTATATTCTTGTCTTGATCTTTTCAGTCAGTTGACAATAATGAAAATAATCTAGTACCTATCGAAATGACAATGAAGGAAATCTAGCGATAAAGTTAAAGCATGCGTCACACATAGAGCGAAGCTATCTAGAAGATAATAATCCTTCGTTCACATAATCAGATATTCTAAAAAATATGCTTTTTGTAAAATATAATTTTTGTACACTCAGCATTAGAATTTATTATTTTTATTACATTTCCATGGTGTTTTTATTATAATATGCAAACAATATAAAATATAAATATCCTATTGCGTTATGCAGAACGTTTTTACCACTAATTGTCCCTCCCTATAGCTTCGCTAGTGACACACACTTATTAAAGTGAGTTAGTGTTTTTAACATTTTAAAAGACAATTGTAAGTGGGGATGTAGTGTAAATTATCTGAGATTACGAATTATTCAAGTACTTAATTAATTATTTTTTAACTATCTAGTTCTAGTTTTGTTAATTTACCTATTTTGTTAAAATTATGTTATTAACAGGCTTTGTATGATACACATAGATATGGAAGAGGGAGGTCTTCTGGTACAGGTATCTCCATACTTAAAAGAAGGGCTCTACAACTTATTTGTTATAACCTGTTAATTATGAAATAAATAAACTTTAAAATTAAAATTTTACTTTAAAAATTCAGTTTGTAAACTGTCTTTCCAGCTGGATTTTAAAAGACCAAATTGATGGTTTTACTGCAGCAAATTTAAATATGTGTACACCTCAGTGTTTTTTTTTTCTTTTTTTTTTGTACAGTATGTAAATTAGGTACTAATTGTTTTCCTATGTTAAACATGTTCTGTCTTATCCATTTGTTGTCCTCCATAATTCGATAATTGAATTATTTGATGGTTTAATTTTGAGTCTGGCCGAATTTCGTTTTCGGTTGCGGCAGAACTATGTCCCATTTTTGTTTTCGACAAAAAAAACAAAGTTCCGGTAAATCAAATTCATTTATTCGACGAAAACTTTGTTCGTCGACAATACATTCCGCCTCGCTACTTCTCTACGACTTGGAGCTCCATATTATTCTCCGCATCGCTGTCACTGTAGTGTTTGTGTACCGAAGTGGACACCACGCCTTGTCTTGCAGCCGAAGTGCGAGTCGCTTAGCGCGGCACGCGACATCATCCGACGAGATCTTGTCACCGTCATTGCCTAGAGGCTAAGCATTGCCATAGGTACAACGTGGCAATTCTGCCAGTCTTTTGGGTTTAGGTACCAGTCGACAGCAATGCGAAGCAATTTTTTGACGCCATGTTATAGTTACAGATAAGTTACGATATTCTTTTTTATTTTATTATTTAATTATATTGTGTTGTTATTTATGTACATTTCATTTTAATTCTGAATAAATTATACGTTCAAGTAATTTCTTGTGTGATTTAAGATAAGATAAATGATTTTATTACTGTTAGTAGGTTTGACTAAAAGATATAAAACAATTTGTCTTTTTATGTTATAATATTTTAAATTTGCCCACCGATGTTCGTATTTAGTGAGGTGTTGTGTAAGTTAAAATAGTGAATTTAACGTCTGCGTGCACTGACTGAGCAGTGGTGGCCCAGTGGTAACGGCCGCGACTTACGAGTTGTAGGTCGTGGGTTCGAACCCAAGCAGGCGCTTTACTTTGTGTAAATAATTTCATCACCACTGCTCTCAAAACGGTGAAGGAAAACATCGTGAGGAAACCGGCATGTCTTAGAACCAAAAATTCGAAGACATGCGACATCTACCAACCCGCACTGGGCCCGCGTGGTGGATTATGGCCCACTCCCTCTCACAGAGAGGAGGTCTGTGTCTCAGCAGTGGGAACATTAATAGGCTGACATAATCAGCCTATTAATGTTCCCACTGACTGGACACGTCTACTATTTGTGCGGTAATTTCCTCAACCACTCCAGTCACAAATCTACATGGTCCTCACATGATCTGACTAATTATGTTGGACCTCAGAGTTCGTTTCGATGTCTCTTCTCAGAGTAATCAGATATGAAACAGCTCATCTAGTTTTTGAGATTTGATTGACTTGTTTTTGCATTTCCATAATCATTTGGTTTATTAATAAACCAAGTGACTTTTAAAGATAAGATAAAGATATATTTCTTTCGTCAAACATGTGTACACAAAAAATGCATGGAGTTATCAAAAAAAAGGTTCAGACAATGTTTGCTACATACTTTAACGTGCAACTATTATAATTGGTAGTAAATAAATTTAATAAAATATCATTAATTTAACGTCAGTTCAGCTAACAATAATAAATTATAAATGTAAAAAGCATGGCAAAAAAAATGCATAAAATTGATGGCAAATTATAAGATTCTGGCCAGAAAGAAATTACTTTAGTTGATTTTAGGGCTCCGTACCTCTGATTTAAAATACGGAACCCGTATAGGATTACTGGTGTGTCTGTCTGTCTGTCCGTCTGTCATAGCCGATTTGCTGCGAATCTACTAAGCTGGACCGATTAAGTCGAAATTGGGTACACATATGAATTTCTGTGACTCGAACACGAAATTGTAAATAAATTTCGAATATGGGGTTCATTTTTGGGGGAAAAACTAGAAAATTAAATAAAACAAACTAACTGCAGTCTTATTTATAAACGCCTCTTAAATTTTAATCAATTACTAAGCAATTGATTAGTAAAATTCTCATTTATAAACGCTATTTAGCGCTAAGAGGTCGCTAAGCAATTGATTAGTAGCTGTCAAAATTAAACACCACCGGTCCACTGCTAAGAGGATGCTAAGAGGCAAGATGACGGATTTTATTTTAATCAGCTGATCGATTCAATGGGATTATTGTGTGCTTCGAGGTTATTTTGTTCCTAATATCGAGTTGTGCCTTAGTAAATATGGATTTCGACAATCTTTTACGGGAATTCAGAATGATCTACTTACAAGAATTAAATAATTTTGAAATACCGGCGCGAAGTAGACGGAGGAAGACCTACAAAAGCTACGAGTCTAATGATTACCTATTGGATAATATTCCTCTTTCGAAGTACACTGGATACAAGGATTTATAGGGAAAGCTCAATCAGGAGGAGGCTCAGTAGGTGCTCAGGTGGTGGTTTGAGGAGAATGAGTTCGTGAGGCTCATCGGAGATAGTGATTGTGAACCAATGTGTTTTCCCATGTGCCCCTCATCTTATGGCGCTAGCTCTAAGGCCCATAACTAAAGAAAAGCCACGTTGTGGCAGTCGCACATAAATAAGAAGAGAATTATATAGAAAACAATTTATTTTGATACATAATAAAGCTACATTTTTGTTATGAATTCATTATTTTTGATTTCCAATATTCTTTCTCAAAAGACATGGGTGCCTTTCTTTTCTCATGCCACTCGTAGTCCTCATCTTTTACATGTAGCATGGTCCTCCCTCATCTTTACGAGGTTGAATAGTATTGTGCTAGGCGCTAGTGGGTTTCATAGCAGCAGTTAAACTTGAACCTGTAAATAAGTATAAGAAATGTTTTAAAAGATACTGAAACCCTGGTGCAAAAGCAATAGGAAGAAATATAAAGCAGACACAAGTATCTGCAAACATTTCTAAAACAGTGTAATCGTATTATCAAGCATATAGGACATGAAAATACATATCTTCTGCTTTAACATTTATTTGGTCAGACTAAGTAGATATAAATTCAGAGATAAATACCTTTTCCTGTTTACTCCAATTTATTGGAGCTTATTATTTTCATTGCTAACATCGCAAACACAATGAAATAAACTTAATTAAATGATTTTATTCTAATTCATATTTTCCAATGAAATTGTTGACTTTTGTCTGTCAAAGTCACGACAGATACAAAAATCGTGGTATTGACTACTTTATTCTTAAAATTCTGTTTTTTTGTCAACTAATTTGATTATAACCTGTGCCGAAGGCATAATTTCACCTCTATTCCGTTTCGCAACTAATCACTTGCTAATTAGCGTTTATAAATAAAGAAAATTTAAGCATTCATTGAGAGCTAACCAATTGCTTAGCTAAGCAGTCGCTAATCATCGAGATTTTTATAAATAAGGCTGATACAGCCTTATTTATAAAAATCTCGCTAATATGAAAGGACTTGTTATGAAAACAAATATTTGTTTTAATAATTTTAACATAAATATAGTTTTAAAGTTATTAAAGAAAAACAAATAGAATGTGAACATTTGCGCATAAGTGCAGTCCTACTCCTATGCAGACAGAGTTGACTTTGATCACGCCTGTTTCTGGGAATTTTTTACTTTTATTATTTCTAACAAACATTACTGTTTACAGAATATAAAGGGATGCCAATGTCAATATTTTATACCGTATCAAAAAGGGCTTACAACTTTCGGTTGTTTTCAACTTAAACATGGCTCTGAGGCATCTCTTTTGTATTTTAAATGCAACTTCTTTATTAATTGGGCTACCCCAAAAGATAACACCGCATCTGAGAATTCAGGTAGTCCGTAGTAAGCAGTTAGTAACGCACAGTTTGTGACAGAATGTATGTACATGGCGTACGCACTGCTGCTTATCGTTTCAGTCAGGGCCTCTACCTACAGGCGCCTTTCAATTTAAATTCCGATCTATTGTAAGTCCTAGATACTTAATTGTATTATCTGTGTCAATTGAAATGTCATTGTATTTTATGTCAAGATAGGAAATAGTCAATGCGCGCTGGCTAAAATACAAAAAAACATTCATAATAAAATTATTTTTTAAATTATTTTCGTCTTTCTATTCTATTGTTTATTTTAGTTGTATTATTAATTATACAAGTTATCGTTACTGATACTGTCATCTGCGAGTAGTTTCAGCAGCCGTAAGACAGTTTAATTATTTGATTATGAATAGCGATAGTGCAATCTCTTTTCGTAAGTTAGCGTTCCACATTTTAATTTTTCTTTTCTTGTAATTTACTATAAATATTTTACGAACTCTGGTTACAAGAAAAAACATCAGCGATGGAACTTTAACGCTCAAATTCACATTGTTCTATGGAATTCTAAAGTAAAAATGACTGAATGATAACTTGAATGTTTTACTTGTTTATTGGTGTTCTAGAATTTCTTTAAATTCCTTGAGTTTTCACAGAAAAATTGTAAAGATAAGCAATAAATGTCTTTATTCAGCGTCCATTATATACCTACCAAATAAATACAATTTTATCAAATACACTCATATTAATTGTAAAACTTCTATCTACAATAAATACGTTTAATTAGTTATTAACATCACGCCTTGTTTCCCCGAAGGGTTGGTCAGAGGTGTACCTGTAACAGGTACACCCATATTTCGCCAGTTATGTTTTAAGTCCCATGTAATAGGGGGTGAGCTTATTGCTATCAACCGGGCACAAATCCAGACTCCGGGCTGCTACTGAGAAATTCCATATGGAAAAACCCAAAAACACTTTGCCCGACCCGGGGATCGAACCCAGGACCTCGTGCTCGTGTAATTAGTTATCGTTTCTCAATAAATAAAATTAAAGTACAAATATTCCGCGTCAATTCTGCAAAATACACGAAAATAATGTGTAACTCCAACTAACAAGAAAGAGAATGGCACTATCGTTATTATAATTAAATAATTAAAATATTTTACTGCTGTTGAAAATCACAGCGTCAAAAATTATGAATTTCCGTTAAAAAAATGTATTTGGACTCTTATTTAAAGTGAAAAACGGTGGCTCTAGTATACTTACAGTCTTATTTATAAACGCCTCTTAAATTTTAATCAATTACTAAGCAATTGATTAGCAAAATTCTCATTCATAAACGCTACTTAGCGCTAAGAGGTCGCTAAGCAATTGATTAGTAGCTGTCAAAATTAAACACCACCGGTCCACTGCTAAGAGGATGCTAAGAGGCAAGATGACGGATTTTATTTGAATCAGCTGATCGATTCAATGGGATTATTGTGTGCTTCGAGGTTATTTTGTTCCTAATATCGAGTTGTGCCTTAGTAAATATGGATTTCGACAATCTTTTACGGGAATTCAGAATGATCTACTTACAAGAATTAAATAATTTTGAAATACCGGCGCGAAGTAGACGGAGGAAGACCTACAAACGCTACGAGTCTAATGATTACCTATTGGATAATATTCCTCTTTCGAAGTACACATGATACAAGGATTTATAGGGAAAGCTCAATCAGGAGGAGGCTCAGTAGGTGCTCAGGTGGTGGTTTGAGGAGAATGAGTTCGTGAGGCTCATCGGAGATAGTGATTGTGAACCAATGTGTTTTCCCATGTGCCCCTCATCTTATGGCGCTAGCTCTAAGGCCCATAACTAAAGAAAAGCCACGTTGTGGCAGTCGCACATAAATAAGAAGAGAATTTTATAGAAAACAATTTATTTTGATACATAATAAAGCTACATTTTTGTTAAGAATTCATTATTTTTGATTTCCAATATTCTTTCTCAAAAGACATGGGTGCCTTTCTTTTCTCATGCCACTCGTAGTCCTCATCTTTTACATGTAGCATGGTCCTCCCTCATCTTTACGAGGTTGAATAGTATTGTGCTAGGCGCTAGTGGGTTTCATAGCAGCAGTTAAACTTGAACCTGTAAATAAGTATAAGAACTGTTTTAAAAGATACCCTGGTGCAAAAGCAATAGGAAGAAATATAAAGCAGACACAAGTATCTGCAAACATTTCTGAAACAGTGTAATCGTATTATCAAGCATATAGGACATGAAAATACATATGCTGCTATGTATATGCTTTAACATTTATTTGCTTTAACATTAATATATATGCTTTAACATTTATTTGGTCAGACTCAATGTCAGACTACATTGGTTTAAGTAAGTAGATATAAATTCAGAGATAAATACCTTTTCCTGTTTACTCCAATTTATTGGAGCTTATTATTTTCATTGCTAACATCGCAAACACAATGAAATAAACTTAATTAAATGATTTTATTCTAATTCATATTTTCCAATGAAATTGTTGACTTTTGTCTGTCAAAGTCACGACAGATACAAAAATCGTGGTATTGACAACTTTATTCTTAAAATTCTGTTTTTTAGTCGACTAATTTGATTATAACCTGTGCCGAAGGCATAATTTCACCTCTATTCCGTTTCGCAACTAATCACTTGCTAATTAGCGTTTATAAATAAAGAAAATTTATGCATTCGTTAAGAGCTAACCAATTGCTTAGCTAAGCAGTCGCTAATCAGTGATTAGCGAGATTTTTATAAATAAGGCTGTTAATTGTGGAACTCCGTAGATAACGTCAATGCATATTTTAAAAGTCAACTTGTTACCATATACATGCGAGTACCTGTACAAAGTTGAAAAATGGAACACGGTTTTAACGAGTAGTGTTAAAACGGATAATAAATAGAAATAGTTTATTGTCCAGGTAAAACAGTAAGCAGGAGTAGCTTAAAATATTACCTTTAGAACTAGACAGTTACGGGTTTATTTATAAACGTTGCTTAAAGTTAAGTAATGATTAGCGACTGTTTAACCATACATTTTTGACGTTTGAACGTCACTTAACTTTAAGCGAACTTTATAAATAAACCCCTTAGTCTGTATCTTGGAGCTCGTGGTACGAATTCCAGAGTGAAGACTTTAGAGGTTGTGTACGTGTGATGTGACTGTGGTGTGTGTATGTGTGCGTATTAGTTCCCTGTATGTATCGTTTGATTCAGTGTCAGGTCAGGGTATGTAGAGGAAGGTACTCACTTTTTATAATAGAAAACGAATCCCAAAGAACTTCCTACTACAATTATCAACGCTACTAGAGGCACTCCAATGTAGATGAGAAGTTTTTTTGCAGCCACCATGATTTCTTCTTAATTTATTTAACTGAATCTGAAACATTTGTAAGTAGATACGTGTTTAGTCAGGAACCATTATTTACATGAAGATGCAAACACAATAAGGTAAACAGTAAAACGATTACAAGTCGATGGTCGATAAGGGATATTAAAACGTACTAACACCTTATGGCTACTCCTGCACAATGATTACAACAAGGAAAGAATTCCCAAAATGTCGAAACTATATACTACGCCATATTTGATAAGAGTATACATTTCAGGAGGAAAACTTTCAACACTTGCATTCTTCCCTACATAATATACAGGGTGTTAAAGTAATTGCGTGCCATAGCTTAGGGGTAGGTTCAGTATCGATAAAGGAAACTATGAAAAATAAAAATAAAATCCAGAAAATAAAATAAAAAAAAAACTAAAAAAATACAGTAGACGATGTATATTTAGTAACTTAATACGCTTAACTGTTCTTAAAGAGTTAAGCGGATTAAGTTACTAAATATACATCGTCTATTATATTTTATAATGGATTTCCGCAAAGTCACGCCTGATTCAATCAACTACAAAAAAACTTTAAATAAAAATTAAAAGGTCAACCTAATTTAGTTACTACTAAAGTACTATCTAAAATAGCAATCAAATCAACTTAAAACATGAGTAAATAAGTTGATTTTTAATCTTTGTAAATACCTGATTCCAAACTAAATTAGGTTGACCTTGCAATTTTTTTAATATTTTTTTTATAATTGTTCTGGATTTATTTTTTATTTTTCCTAGTTGGCTTTCTCTATACTGAACCTACCCCTAAGCTATGGCACGCAATTACTTTAACACCCTGTACAACTGGACCAGAGTTCAGAAGACAGAGCACAATGGAGATAGTTGCAGGACCTATGCCAAAAGGCACATCGATCTTCGGGACATTATTATTATTATTATGATTACCCAAATACTTTCTGCTAACAAATGAATTGCCAACCCAATGTTTTGAAATAAACGGCTTTGCTGAGTAACAGAACCTGCTGCTTATCTAATAAGGTAGGTTCTACCTTATGTGTTGCTGGATAACTAAAATTTTTTTTTTTTTTAACTTAAATGTCATCTATGTTGCCGGGGAATTGTAGCGCCACTTTTTCCCAGCTAAAGCACTAGGAAATGATGAAGAACGGGCGTTTTGGGGGACTATCTTATGTAATTTTGACGATCGTGTGCTGATTCTCAGCCTAGTTGGAATAAATGACTTTTAATTTGATTCAATGATACTCTATACATCGTTTCTAAATTCAAACGGTGTCTCGATGGTTTACTATAAAAACAAATGAGTTCGCTTTTGAATAATTCTGTGCGTACCTATACTTGAGTGAGGTTCCAAGTGAACTATCAGAAGTGCATATAGGAGGACCATCTGATGGAAAAAGATCACCCCCGCGGCGCCGACGCGTATCCAGATGCACGTCTGCAATAGTTACTTGGGGCATTGAGAGAGGCCCATGATCAGCGGCAAAACTTTACGGGATACATTTATACTCCCTGCACTTTTTGCATTGAAGATTTTTTTTTTTTTTTGATATAAAATACTTTTCATCCATTGAACATATACTTTGTGCCCAAGGGTCGTAGCAAGGACAACGGCTCAGATCTTCGGTGTGTATGCGGCGTCTCTCCATAGACTATGGCTCACCTCCCATCTTGCTCCGCATGCCCTGTCACCTGGGCACGTGAGAACCTAATGGCAGCGTCAGCGAGCGGCATCCGCGCTGCTGAGTTTTGGGCCAAACAAATTTAAAAATCTAAGAACATAATAATATATTTTCGTGTTATGTTTGCCATCGACACGCTAAGAAGATCCGTTGAACAGATGGTGCAAGTCGTTCATCTGCGGATCCGATGCTAATAGTGCAGTGGCGCTAAGAGGTATGTACCTAGCACTCATAAATACGATTCTGCTGTTGTAATTTTAATACTTTTTGCTATCTAATATTTATTATTGGAATCTCTTTGAGTTTTTACCCGACTTCGGCGAAGCAAAAAGGAGGGTTATGATTTTGACCGGTATGTATGTATGTATGTATGTATGTATGTATGTATGTATGTATGTATGTATGTATGTATGTAGGTATGTATGTATGTATGTATGTATGTATGTATGTATGTATGTATGTATGTTCATCTGTAACCTCATAACTTCTAAACCACTGATCATAATTTGACAAATGAGGTACCGTTGGAAGCGTTCTGATCGTCCGCTGGTTATAGGCTATAACACGTTACATTAAATTCAATATTGCGCCCTCTAGAGGACATAAAGTGACGAACGAAATTTTTTTTTTTTTATAATCATACCATGTTTGGTATCAAATGAAAGGGCTTGACGAGCACATTACAAATATGTATATATATCATATTTTCAAATTAAATAAATATGTTTAAATTGTTAAAAACATGCAAAAGTGAGACTGTGCTACGTACGGCGCAACTGTAAAATGAATACCTATTATACAATTAAACCTATACAAAAAAAAAAATGTAGCTGGTCTGCAAATACTTAATTACTCAAACTCAAACTCCAAGCATTTATTTCAATTAAACCATATACAGGCACTTTTGAATTGTCAAGGAGTGCCTTGTTTTAGTTATTAAGTATTTGTCAAGGAGTGCCTTGACAATTCAAAAGTGCCTGTATATGGTTTAATTGAAATAAATGCTTGGAGTTTAAAATGGCCAAAGTAAAGCCGTAGTCGCATGCCATTACAATTTTGTAGCCGACAAGCATGCGACTACGGCTTTACTTTGGCCATTTTTGTACCTATGTCTTGATTTCTGTCCGAAATATTTTCTTGTTTCATACTTTTTAGAGAGTGATTTTTCAGAAGTCGGGTTTTAGTTTTTAAACTTGCTTTTTTTTGCAATGAACTCGACAAAGTTTTACTGTTTACTAAAACTTACTTAATTTTCCAAAACGAACACAAACTGCTTTTATATCAAACACGTCACATTTCATTTAAAAAAATAAAAACACAAAGTTAATTGAATATTCACTTAAAACTCTCACTGATACTCTAATTAAATCACTAGTCAAAACATAATTTTGTGCACCATTCGTTCAACAGAATGATAACATTATCCCGCACTAAAAATAAAATTATAACTATTCACTTTTTTAGAAAAATAAAGCTCTCAGTCTTTCGTTTACCTTCACCTCTACAACATGAATAAAATTCTAGGTGTGATGACAGTTAATTAATAATCATGCTAATACATGCAAATTATATTTTATCTAAGACAAGTCATATTACGAATGATATGATTTCAAGATAAGACTCAAGACTTAGCGACTCAGTCTGATAATAATTAAATTGGATATGCCTCAATTAATGTTAATAATGATAATGACTGTCTATTTGTTGGTTCGTCTGGAAATGCTGACACATTTAATTACTAAATTAAACGAACTTACCTAAGTGAAGTTCTATTGTAATTATACGTAGTGCTTAGTCCTCGATAATGATTAACTATGTAGTCTCACTATTATTCCATATCGTGTTGACGCGTATTTAGAGAATAAAAACCTGAAAAACCAAAATTTTTACGCTGGCAACTCTAGGTTACCTATGTACCATTCTATTTAGAGTAATCTGCAATGAGAGAATTAAAATTAACAGACAGTAACTCTCCAACTTCAATGCCAGGGTCAAAAAACAAACTATGGCCTTGTTTAGGGCTTGGGAGGGAACATAGTATCGAGGACTAAGCACTACGTATAATTACAATAGAACTTCACTTAGGTAAGTTCGTTTAATTTAGTAATTATACTCCATGCTTAGTCCTCGATAATGATTAACTATGTAGATGTTTAGAGAGATGAAGTTGGAAATTACAAATATGTTTGACACTATTAAATAATAAAACATTCAGACATAAAATCAAGGTTATGATGTAACTGAAAACTTTTCAACATTTAAACTTAATTCTCGTCCAATTCTAATTATCAACTATGTATAGTAGGTATACTTCTTTGGCTTTTCATTAATTTATGACAAATAACACATCATCAACGTTACCAACAGTCTTGCCAAAGAGATATTTATTATCTTCTCTAATCAAAGGTCTATTATTATAATGGTTTGTAAGACCCTTTGATCCTGTGTACCAACCAACTGTTTTAAAGATACTTAATATCTACTGACACACCTCTACTCCCATTGGAGCATGACGTGTTGAATGAGAAGTAAATTTCTTGATGTCTACGCCACTGTCCATCATTGTATGTGTAATCCAACGGCATTATGGTTGTCACAATTTGTGTGTATGTAATTTTGTAATGTAATCACAGGACAAATGACTGGTTTCATATGAAAATAGAGTAAAATAATATTTGTTTGCTGTTTTCCTGTCTTAGATCATGTTTTTAACAAATCAGTGATTTTTGAGTTAATATCTGAATCAATCAATTGGATGTTATTAAGTCTAATTACAGATAAGGTTTCTTTGACCGCTAGTAAGGGCTAAAAGAATTACTACTTTTTGGTTACTTTGTCAAGTGATAATTTATTGTTATATTGAGTACCATCTTCCTATAAAATTCAGTAGGTACCATTGATGGATCCCATATATCATCAGTATTCAGGATGACTTGGTCGTAATTTAAAGATACCATTAAATAACCTCTTACTTTGAGGATCTGTCCCTACAACAGAATTTATGATCAATAACACTGCACTGTTGAGTGATGTATATGAAATGCCATTGGCCCTTGTTGGCTTGCCACTTGTTGTGTACGAACACTCTAATATTATAGTGATTGAAAAAACATGATCATTACCACATATCCACCACTTATGTAGTGCTACTGAATACTGTTTGACAGTGTTATCTGATACAGAAGATATCCTGACCATTCATCATCATCATTTGTCATCTGGCATCATTTGCTTCTGAAACCCTTCCCTAACAATATGCAGGCCCCTAGGGAAAAAAGGGCTGCTGTGCAGATGATGCACTATTCCGGAAGGTTACGACAATAATTGGTTTGATGGTTAAAATCCAATAAGTAGGTACTTTAATCTGTGAAATGACCATGATACTCGTAAATGGGTACCAAGGTTGTGGTCACATAGTAAAAAACTAAGATACCAAAAAATCTGATCATCTTAAATTGTCTGAATAGTTTATTTAATCAATGCAGATGGTGGAAATGCATAAAATACTGGCTAATTTACCAAAATTAATGTAAGTCTTATATTTTCTGCAAATGGATCTCTACGCCAAGATGGATATCTGTCACATATTATTAGCTCTAGTAGCAAATAGATCAATGGAATGATCTCGAAAAGATCTCACTATGTCCTGAAATGCTGCTGGAGCCAGTTCCCAGTCACAATCAATGTTTTTATTTCTAGACTCAAGATCAGCTTTTATGCTGTCTTTGGATCATATAAAAATGTAAAAATCCCTATTTTTCGGAGTGCCACATATGCCTAGCCAGGAGATTAAGATGTTAAATTGGTTTCCACCCCTTCAATGATATAATCTATGTTAGTAGTATTGTTTCTACATAATAAAATTTGGCATAATTTTAAGTCCTCAGTAAAACATTGTACACCAAGAATAGCAGCTTTAAATATGATTTGCCTTGTCTTCTTCTGTCTAAACCCCATTTGCTATCTGACCATCAAAACAAATATTCCGCAACAACTGTGAGATGCATCTGAGTAAATTTCAATCTCAAATTGACAATTTTTACAGGGTTTTCATACATTTATGCCACCACCGTAGATCTTCTTTACTTACACTTGATATTGTTCATAATTAAATCAAAGTAATAACTGTGGTAAACTAACTCTGTACATCTTTGTTTTCCAAAATGTTAGCATACTTATTAGTAAACCATAACGCATACATGGACAACAGGTTGCTAGGTTACGGTGTAAATAATGGATGAATAGAACATCTCTTTCATCTTTTACTGACAAGGTCATACTCTTTGTATCAATCACAAATCTAAGTACTCAGCAACTCGATTGGATTTGAGATTACTTTTATCCTTTTACGTAACAACCAAGACTGCAAAATTTTGATAGTTTTACTAAAAACAATAATATTCCAAACATAAAATCCTCAAGATAATTCACAGATTTTTATCCCCCACTACAAGATAAGATGTTACTACTGTGGGCCTGTGTAGGGGCAGTACATAAACCAAAGCACAAACTACTGAATTCATGAACATTGTTTTTACAATAAACCCTCAAATATCTTTTATCATCAGCTGAACATCTACGTTCAGTGTTCACTGATATTAAAAAATATACATATTTTAAATCAATTGTGCACATGTAATCATTTTATAAAATGAGTTTACATGAAGTCCGTATGTCTTTCATTAGAAACTGTTTTGTATGGATACAATTAATCCGACATTTTAGATTTAACATATAACACTGGTATATCCAACTCGTTCGTGTACAGTAAATATTTTTGATTAAACAAAAAACTGTCCACTGATAGACGCACACTGTACGCCTATTAATAACACTCAAATCCAAGAACCTATTTATTTCTTTTGGTTTAAGTATATTTTCAGACTCTGAAAAGGCACAATTTTAAGGTGATATAGGTATTATCTTGTGTAGGAATTTCCATAAAATGGAATTTTATATCCCTTCAACCATGACCAGATAACTTTATCTTGTGTGAGCTTTTGCCAATAAGAGCTCAACCGTCCAACAGACGGCTGCAGTTGGATAACAATTAAAATTTAATTGTGTCTCATTAGTGACAGTCAAGCGGGAGTAAAAATATTTAAAACGACATACAAATGTCTTTACCTCTTTGTTTGACGCACAGGTTTGTGCTGGTACATCTTGCCTGATGAAATCCTCTGCTGTAGGTTCCACCCCGTGGTCCTACTAGGCTGCTACCTGCCCCCCCCCCTTCCCTGTTTGGTTCGACTCGAACGTGAAGGGGTCATTTGAGATTTCTCTCTCTCAAGGGGCTGCCTTTTTAATTGACAACTTCATTAAACTTTTCACTAAACAGAAAACTTTTCCATTTCAGTGTAACTGTTGTTCTATAATGTTTCGGCGGTGCTTCAGAGGTTAACTGGTCTTGAGATATCTGTGAGAATTTCTTTAGATATTTATATTCTTTGTGATTTGATTGTTTTTATCAAATTACCAATCCTGTTAACATTCCAGTAAAGCAATTCCCAATTGCTATAGTGGTCCTCCACTCTTGGTCCCTTTCCTTGATTGGGTTACTCATCAGACAATCTAATTCTATGATCAATTTTGAAGCATCCAGTAGTAGTAAATACAACATTAATGGTATCAAATTGTATTATACATAGGTAATTCTTCTTTTAATACTTTATAATTACATTAAATACTTTTTAAGTAAAACATTTAGGTTTGGAGCTGGACGGGATTCCCAAGGCCATTATGATTTCTTCATGCAATTCCATAAAACCATTATCCTTTAGTTCTTGGGTACTTACAAAGCACATTATCATCATTGGACTAACTTAGTCTGATGACACAAGTGTAAAGCACTGATAATTCTTTATCAATATTGTAATACTTACTCAATAGTTTCTCACCATAGAAAACAATAAGTGCATAACATAGAACTTCTATATATACATTATATTTTGTGCTTTTTACCTCAACTTGAGGTTTCGAGATCAAGTCTCGAGGGCCTTATTGCTTATTGGTTTCTCAACAGAGAAAGCAATATGTCTTGCATAGGCGGTGCATAACCTAGAACTTCTAGGTATAGGTACACTATATTTTGTGCGTTTTTCCTCAACCTGAGGTTCGACATCAAACCTCGAGCCCCTCGAGGTCCTGTCGTAACGCGAACTTCATGTTACAAGAACAGATGGACCAAATACCGGCATTATGGCGGGTAATAATAAACCTCCAGCTACTTTGCAATCCAAATCAATCAATCGTAATCCACTGAAAACTTTCAACAAAATCACACATACGTACCTGTGTTTTCTTCTTTGTTTATAACATTGTTAAGTATACGTACTTATCAGCCTTTATTACTGATTCCAAAGAGGACGCCGGCTTTAGCCGAATTCGTCCACGAGTTCGCCTACGCGATTTCTTTCCAATTTTCTTCCACATTTTCTTTAGTGGAATTGTTTGACTGTTTATTGTTGATAATATTAAAAAATAATAAGTTTTTATAAGAAAATTCTATAATTTTCTTAAAAATGACGTGCGCTACACGACGCGAAAAAAGTGAATGGTACATAGGTAACCTAGAGTTGCCAGCGTAAAAATTTTGGTTTTTCAGGTTTTTATTCTCTAAATACGCGTCAACACGATATGGAATAATAGTGAGACTACATAGTTAATCATTATCGAGGACTAAGCATGGAGTATAATCATCATCTATAGTAATTCTATGCATGCCTACACTTCAGTAACTGACTGATTGAAAGACAGCACACATAGGCTAAGCCACTGAAGAAAAAACTTATTTAAAGATACGTCATTCCCTTAGGAATCTGTCCACGGAACTGACGTAGCATTCGACCAAAATTAATGCCTGAATAAAAATGAGCTGTTGGATTTTCAACGCTCTGCTTAGTAGAAAAAGTTGAAAATACTGTAGCACGCTTTTATTTAGGCATTCATTTAGGTGTCACCTACTGTGAGAGAAAACGGGCATTATTGTTTTTGTCGTCTCGTCTACAGTAACACCCTTTATGTAGAGGGTGAGGGTAACGCATATTTAGAGTATTATTTTCAAAATGACCAACACAACTCACCTCCTTGAAAAATAACTCTCGCTTCACTCACTCCACAATAGTCACGTTCACTCACACACTGCTCATCTGAATTACTCACATCCATCTCCTACCAGTCTAACACTTCACACAAGATAAACACTCACTCACACATCTCGTCTCGTCTCGTCTCACAACATGACTCAATAACCTCTGCAGAATTTTAATTGTTATTGCTTCTTCTTTTTTTATTTGTCTTAAGCATATTATTGTTTTAACTCCTACTTAGTTCTTATTTTTGTTATGCTTATTGTTTAATTTACACTCTTGCACGGTATCTAGTTAAAGCTAATTCTAGCCGTGGAGGGGGGGCCTGGTGACCTGTTACTGTTACACAGGTTTTCCCAAAAACCTATATCAGGCACCAGTCTCTCACAAAGGTGGAATACAGCCGAGAATTTTTTTGTACGCATTACCTTTAAGTCAGCTTTGTGAAGAGAAAATAAATGATTATTGATTGAATTGAGTTGAAAACTCCAGCGCAGAGTAAAACGAGGAGATGAAGTCGATAGTCTTAATAAACACGCAGGGACATACTTGTACTAGTTTATTATGTACCAATGAAATCACATGCCATAAAGCCTCGTCCAGACTGGCGCGACGCGACAGCGCGACACGACACCGGTAAGTAATTGTTCTACTGTGAAATTTTCTTAGAAATTGTTTTATTAGAGTCACGTCGCACCTGTTTGCACTTTAATCTTCAGTGCATATTATGCAGTTATGCACTTACTTTGTCTGGAACAATGTGGACCTATGGTGTTCGTTTGAATAAGATGTAATTTCGCGTAAAAACCAAACGTTTATTTTAAATAATTAATTTGTATGCTAGGTATTGTATTATGGTGGACTATGTCTTGCACAGCTACAGCTGTAGTAACATCCTATAGTTTACCACATTTTATGCAAATTAAGATACTTAATAATGGACTTACTAAAGAATTGGTCACGTCGGTGCAGGCAGGTACGCCTCAGATAAGACAGATAGGGGGTATAGAAAGTTTTAGCTTAATAACTCTGCCTACGTTTTCAGGGCATACCAGCGTGAAGCTTTTAAAAAACAGAATTAAATTGTAAATCAGTGCCATCTGTGCATTCCAAAGCAATTCGACTTGTTTAAAAAGTCTTTGTAACAACTTCAAACAAAACTAACAATCTTGAAAAAGGAGCTATGTGAACTTTTCAAAATTATTCGGAGTAACAAAGACTTTAAATCAGCACCATCTGTGTGCCTACTGTGTAAACATTTACAGACTACGCAACTCATCGCCGTACTAACTCAACAGTCTCTTTGCTTCATTGGCAATATTTTTCTCGTATTTCGTAAAGTAACTACTAGATGGCGTCAAATTCAATTAATCCAAATAGTGTTTCGTCTGTCCGCATCTTTACATTCACACTCAAGCGTCCGGCCACAGTCCGGCCCTCGCGACCAGTAATTGTTGCAGACAAAACGCGTCTGAAAAATAATTAATTCGCTGTATATTTTCGTAATATTATCACAGACTAGACCTAAATACCTAAGCTTGATGCCCGTTTCACCCTTTTATATTTTATACGCAGGTACTAAGCGAAAATGTTTATGTATTAAAAAGACAAGTGATACTTATTAATGAATACCCAACTTTTATTCACAGTTTGCACCACACATAGATACAAGTTATCAGAGCAGTGGTGGCCCAGTGGTAACGTATGTGGGTTCAAACTCAAGCAGGCACTTTCAGTTATTTCATCACCACTGCTCTCAAAACGGTGACGGAAAACATCGTAAGGAAATCGGCATGTCCGAGAACCAATAAATCGAAGACATGTGACGTCCTCCAACCCACACTGGGTCCGCGTGGTGGATTCTGGCGCACTCCATTCCATCTCAGAGAGCGGAGGCCTGTGTCCCAGCAGTGAGAACATTATAAGCTGATTATGCTATACAAGTTATCAGTCAATACACATAAAAAATTTAAAAAACATCTAAGGTTTTACAATCGTTAAGACTCATCCACTAAGGCAATAAAACACAAAATAAAGGTCCTATTCCCCGGTTTATTACAGCTCAGATTATGATTATCTGTAACATAAATCATGGATAGCTTTAATTAAAGCTTTGTTATAGCCCAACCCGATTTTAAGGCTCCCGCAAACAGGGCGACATGACGGCAAGACGCGATATCGGTAGAACAATTTCCGTGAAGTTTTCATAGAAGTTGTTCCAACAAAGTCGCGACGCGCTTGTCTGTAGGAGTCTTTAATTAAACTGACCAAGTTTGTTTTGTAAGATACGTAAGTAACGTTTAATAATAACCTTTTAAATTGATGACTGTGTAAACAATTGACAAATAATACAGAATTATAAGTCAGTGACTTAGTGTAATTTTGAATCAATTACATAATTAAAACACGAAAGAAAGTCGAGATGTGTCTGCCGTGGGACACCCGGCTTGAACGAAGTTCCTTTTCCTGTAGAATGTATTAAACAGGCACTACTGAATAAATTAATAACGTTTGGGAGTACATAACTAAATGATAAAATATATAATCGCAGACGCGCATCCTGCACGCTTTAGATACTACATTAATCAGGCGAAACGTTGAGGTATTATTGTACTAGGCGAAAGCGTCAGGTTAGCTCGCAAGATTAAATTTTTTGAAGTGATAACTTCTTTATACACGTTAAGCACTTTTTGGGATAGGTAAAAAATTTTAAACTCGCGACAGGTGTCAGGCGTCAGGACATGTGACCTGATCGAAAATTCGTAAGACGGAGGGAGAGTAGAATTTGTTGACAGCGCACTCTGTTTTATTTTTTGGAATTATTTTAATGGAGCTACAGCTTTCGTTCTTGTACTGACAGCAAGCCACATAAATTCCTGACATTTTCGTTAGATGGCGTTACTTAGTTTTCACTTCCATCGGCAGTCTCCATAGACTGCCCCGCATGTTTTTTTGACGTTTTTTTGCAATTTGCTGGTCAGTGTCAGGTTGTATCTTGATTAAAATATGATTTGCGACCGTACCGAATGTTTCGTTCGTTCCCAGTAGTACTACTGAACAGTTCTACGAAAGAATTATAATAATAAAAATCATCAACACAACTCTCTAAGTTTATGTAATACTATTGAATGACTATTTCATGAAATCATGACAATTGAGGATTATGCTAACTTAAGGAGTTGTATTGCTGATTCTAATGATTATGAATCTGTAAAACCATATTTGTAACGGTCACGAATCATATTTTAATCAAGATGCAACCTGACACTGAACTGCAAATTGCAAAAAACGTATCCCAGGTAAAGTGTTATTGGGTTTTTCAATCACAAATTTTTCAGTAGCAGCATTACCTCCTGGGTTCGATCCCCGGGTCGGGAAAAGTGTTATTGGGTTTTTCCATCTAGAATTTCTCAGTAGCAGCCAGGAGTCTGGCTTTGTGCCCGGCAATAGGCTCGCCCTCTATTACATTACATGGGACTTAAACATAACTGTAGAAATATGGATGTACTATAAGTACACGTCTACCTAACCTTTTGAGGATTCAAAGCGTGTTGTTATGTTTGTGATATGACATTTATAAATATGCTTTATAGACGTAAATTGTCAAGAAATACATCAGTCTTACTTATACCAGTCTATCTATACTAATATTATAAAGAGGAAAGATTTTTTTGTTTGTTTGTTTGTTTGTACCGAATAGGCTCCGAAACTACTGGTCGGATTTGAAGAATTATTTCAGTGTTAGATAGCCCATTTATCGAGTAAGGCTATAGGTTATATATCATCACGCTAAGACCAATAGTAGCGGAGTACCAATGAAGAATGTTTCAAAATCGGGGGTTTTTTTTAGCGTTAGCCCAAAGTAACTATTCCACGCGGACGAAGTCGCGGGCAGAAGCTCTAGTATGTAATATTGTTACTTGTTGCTAATCTATTTACTCCTTGAACGATGAGTTCGCTACTCTAATTACATTATATGTGACATTTTTCTTTTGTTTATAGAAAGAGACAGTAAATCGTTTTCTTCTTTTGACATTTTTTCTTTTCTTGTCAGAGTTTTAAAGCCGCCCATGGGCCTCTGACTGGGTCCGTGGCTTAGGCCCCCAGTGGTCGAGGTACCTGTGGCCGACTCCCCCGATTCTATATATTTTGTTTTTTGTGCTTTTTCACTTAGTACATGAAATGAAAAAAGTGTTTCACCCTAATAATTAAGTATTTTTCCTTGCTAAACAAAAGTTATCTACCAAATAGCAGAGAGAATAGATCGCCACTTAACCTTATCCTTACACACCTTTTCCCCCATTAAAAGCATATTTAATTTTTTTCATATTTTATAAGTAAAATACTATTTTTGAACAAGCTTATAATGAACTAAAAAGGAATAAATAAAACTTACGTAAACATAGAACTATAATATTTTCTTTCACTTTAAGATATAAGCCTCGCTAAGCGGTTAATTATTTTATTTATTTCATTTATATACATATTATTTACATTTTTAAATATTTTTATAAAAACAAAATAAAATAAAACATTTAAAAATATAAAAAATAGTAGCCCACCGGTATCGGGAACAGGGTCCAAGCTACCGGTGGTCAGGGCTCCTGAGAGAGGAATCTCCTAACCATACGCGAAGTGTCCAGAAGTACTGCTTTCTGGATCAAGCCCTTGATCCAGCTGCCTAACGAGAGCCTCCTAAGGTGTTGGTCGAGGCTCTTGGCTATTATGCCATTGGCCGTCACGACTATCGGCACAATGACTGCTGTATCCACATCCCACATGTCGACAACCTCGTGAGCCAGATCAAGATACTTAATCTGTTTATCTTTTTCTGCTTTCACGAGGTTCTCGTCATGCGGGACCGCTATATCAATAATCATTGTGCGACGCTCTGATCGATCTATCGCCACTATATCTGGCTTATTGGCAACAATAGTCCTGTCAGTGATGATAGATCGATCCCAATACAACGTGATATTGCCATTTTCGAGGACTGGGTCGGGCACATACTTATAGTACGGTACTTCCGATTCCACAAGACTGTATTTCAGAGCAAGTTGCTGGTGGATAATCCTGGCTACAAGGTTGTGCCTATGCAAGTAGTCTCCGTTAGCCAGACGAGAGCAGCCGGAAATAATGTGACGGTGGCATGCCCGACAGATGTCAACCGTGCCGTCCTTCACAATATATTTCCGGTAGTTGTTCGTCATCATAACTTCGTCCATAATCGCAAAGACAAAACCTTCGGTTTCCCCAAAGAGATCACCGAATCGTAACCAGGATACGGACGCTAACATGTCTACATCGGGCCCATGCAAGGCCCGGTAAAAGCGCCCGTGAAGCTCTTTGCTCTGCCATACCTCCCTGCGGTCATTAGTATCTAATACTATAGGTTTGCGCCAGTTCTCGTTAGCCAAGGATAGCGGGGTGAGGCCCTTGTCCACCGAGACCACATCTCGGTGCATCCCCACGTCGGTCTCTAGGAAGTATTCCCTGAGACTGCATACCTCACGGTTGTGCAGGGTCTTAGCATTTAAGAAGCCTCGACCTCCGCACTTCCGTGGGATATACAGTCTCATCACCGATGAGCGTGGGTGATGCATCCGATTTGCGGTCAGTAGTGTGCGGACCCTCCTATCCAGGGCGTCAAGTTCCGTTTGAGTCCATTTGAGTATGCCGAAAGAGTACATCAAAACCGGCATGACCCAACCGTTGAAGGCGCGCACCTTGTTTCCGCCTGACAAAAGACTATTTAAAACTTTATTTAGGCGGCCAAAGAAGCGCTCCTTCAACGATTGCTTCATGTCAGTAACATTGATGCCCAACGCTTCCGACATACCCAAATATTTGTAGGTTTCAATTGAGGAGAGGGATCTTAGGTGTATGGAATCCGAGAGTTGGGTTCCTACGGATTCCACAATCCCCCCTCGCTTTACATGCATGACCGCACATTTGTCCACACCAAATTCCATCCTGATGGCGCTACTGAAAGTTTCAGTTACCTTCAGTAGCTCCATTAGTTGCAAATTGTTGGGGGCAAAGAGTTTCAAGTCATCCATGTAAAGGAGGTGAGATATAACCTGACCACCTCTCCTCAATCGATAGCCCAGCCCTGAATCCTCCAGCAGTGTGCTCAGGGGATTCAAGGCTAAGCAGAACCAGAGTGGACTTAAACTGTCGCCCTGAAATATACCTCGCTCGATCCTTATCGGTTCGCTATTCCTCTGGGTATGTCGACATCCTGGATAGCGAAGAACCGTCCTCCATTGCCCCATACATGACATTAGGAAGGTGCGTAGAGTTGTATCTACTTTATACAACTCCAGCACCCTCATGAGCCATGTATGTGGCACCGAGTCATAGGCCTTCTTGTAATCTATCCAACATGTCGACAGATCCCTTCGGGAACGACGAACCTGTTGGCTAATGGCCATATCTATGAGGAGCAGCTCCTTAGTACCGCGGGACCCGTTCCTACATCCATTTTGAGAGGCAGACATGATGGAGTTGGTGTCTATATGGTTGTTAATTTTGGCTCTCAAAACGGATGTAAAAACTTTATAGACCGTCGGTAAACAAGTGATCGGTCTATAATTTTTGGGTTCCGCAGTACTACCTGATTTATGGAGCAGGTGGGTTATTCCTGTCGTTAGGAACTGGGGCAGCGACCCTGACTCTAAGGCTGACTGGAACTGGGATGCCAATCGGGCGTGCGACCTTTGGAACCATTTTATCCAAAAGTTGTGCAGCCCGTCCGGCCCTGGGGATTTCCAGTTAGGCAACGGACGGACTGCACGAGCTACATCTTGGGGGCTGATGGTAAGTGCCCCCATTTCTGGTATTTCCTCGCACGCCCGTTCGATCTCCCTAGTCCAATCACCTTCGGTGTGGTTGACAGGCACCGACCAGATGCTTCGCCAGAACGAGCACATGGCGTCATCATCCGGCAGGGGCGTGTCAATCACACCTTGATCCGGTCGCTCCCAAGCCCTGTAGACCCACCTTTCATCGCTCTGGAATGTGCGGTTCTGAGTGTACCGCTCCACTCTCCGCCTGTACCGTCGAATACGGTTTGCCCATGCATAGATCTTCTGCTTCAGGAAGTCGATACGTTCTGTGACGCGGGTCAAATTATTATTAATTATTTTTATTCTTAAAAAATTTCAAACATTAAAACATTTTGTGTCTGACAGTACATTTGATCAAAAATTGCTTTGAATGAAATAAATCGAATCGGGGGAGTCGGCCACAGGTGCCTCGACCACTGGGGGTGTAAGCCACGGACCCCTCTGACTTACACTACACATACCGTCGAGAAATATCTCTCAGGCATGTCGGTTTCTTCACGATGTTTTCCTTCACCGTTTTTGAAGCAAGTGATTATTATATTATAAGTTTTTGCCCTAGCACATGCCGTTTTCCTTCACCGTGTTGAGAGCAGTGGTGATGAAATTATTTACACAAAGTAAATCGAATGCCTGGTTTCGAACCCACGCGACTCGTAAGGCGGGGTCGTTACCACTGGGCCACCACTGCTCTCCCGGTAACCGAAAATGTAGCGGAATTGCCACGTTGTATGGCAATGCTAAGGGTCGCGGCACATATGCGGAACGTACGGCGCACAGTGGATCGAAACTGCTATATGAGGGACATTCGTTTTTTTTTACTTAAATACCTATCGAAAGATCTCGTCATTCCGATGAATAATTGTCATTACAAGTTTTTCTCTAAAACTGATAGTTTGACCGGAAAAAAATATTTTAGATTATTTTGGGAATGAAACAGAAACTGCTAAAATTTGGCCATGTCTTGAAACACCAGGCTTTTAAACTACTATATTCTTATTCTTTGACTTGTTGACTATAATTCTACGCTATCAGCGCGCGCCCACACTTGCCCGTTCAAGAGTTATGAGGTTCGGAAAAATGAAAAAAAATGTAAGGCAAAAGTAATTTTTCATTATTAATATCATAGATAGAACATTAAAACATTTATAATTAAGGAATAATAATAATTTTAAAACATGTTTATCGAAAAAAGTAAAAAAAAAATTGTATTCAAAACAACAAAGAGAAAAAACAGCTAAACTCGAACAAAATTAATCACTATCACTGTCTTGGAAAGTGTGTACATCTATAAAATCCAATTCGGGTTCAGTTGGAAGAGACACCAAAAGCTCGACTGATCTTGTCGAGAGGGCCATTTTTCGTTGATTCGACATTTTTGGCCTCAGAAAGGTCAGTTTCGGATCAGACGACAAGAGAAGATTGTGCAAGATATCTTCATTTGCCGCTATCCTACTTACTTTTCTCGAATGGTTCTCTCTATATTTACGAAAGTCTTTATTTCGAGCTTCTGATGCTTCTTCCGACAGTTTCCCGATTGGTAATAGTCCAAAATGCTTAATTATATCCGTACCATGCACTAGCAACTTATGTACGCTAGAGGGCATGTAATACCACGGATATAATTATACATACAAAGTGGCAGTGTCTTTACAAAATGGGGAGAATTTAAGCAGTTCCATTTGCTCACCAGAAGCCACTGTCTGCAGAATTATGTGGAACCTTTCGATAAGCTCCTCATCAACTCCTGTGATGCGAGCTGATGTTTTAGCATCACTAAAAAAACTTCTGGCAGTGTTGCCGTCATTTGTGGTGCCTGCTCCTTGTTTCACAAAATCGACCAGCAAGCCGTTTTCATCTTTAAAGGCTTGCTGGATTTGTTTTTTTCTTTGCGCCAACTTTTCTTTGTCCTCACCTCTTGAGCTCCATGTTTTGAAGTCTATCCGGTAAGCTGAAATATAGGAAGCAATGCATTCGTTTTGAAAAACGTAACTTCTACAATAAATATTCATGGGCATTAAAATTATATACCTATATGAAGCAAGCATTCCATGCACCAAATCCACGCATGTAATGAAGACAATCCGTATTAGTACATATCTACATTTTTCGTTCTGCGGTCGATGTCTTCCAGCTTATTCATCTCTGATGGCTTCGCCTTACAAATATCACACACAGCTGTCGAAGTTTCCGATATGTGCGAAGTAATCTTTCCATCGATCATTGTCATTAACAGTTGATGTGTGACGGTCACTTCCTGCAGTTTATATGGATTAAGATCATCTATCTGCAGTTCTATGGCTTTTTTTTTCACGTTTTACTGAACTTTCACACTCCTTCATGAACTTGAACTGAATTGGGCGGCAGTAAAACGTAGAAGACGGACGATCATTTTCCCACAGTATTTCTTCGTCACGCATCAGCCTTATGGGTACTAAGCTGACCATAAAAACACTGGAATTATCAAATTCTGAACTTCTAGCTATCTGCTTGTAATTGCTTTGACTAGATGCTCCATCAAAACCCCACTTACATATCAGCTTTAAATGATAGATTGAAGTCCAATGCATCAAGTAATCTGAAGGTAGTCAAATTAAGTAGGGCCTGCAGTTTAATAGATGCTCCATTTTCGGTTATGGTGATGTCCTCTTTTGCAGGATAACAGTTTAATTTCGCTTGCATTATTTTGTAGTAGGAGGGATATATAGATGCTGCACCTTGTTCAATTGGAGAATTTCGTAGATTAATATATTGCCACTTGGATAAGTTAAGCGATATCGAGAGAGCTAGCGCTTTTTCAGGTGTATATAAAGTCTCTTCTTTTTTCTGACTTATGCAAGTTTTTACCTTATCAATATCTTCAGGATGGTTTAGCAAATGTTCCAGTATTTGACTTAATTTGCAATCCCCACTACTTTTGAGATTTTTAATAGTAGCACTCTGTATCTCTTTTGAAGACACTGATTTGGACAAGCGCTCTAAGCGTCTTCTTTTTTGCTTGTTAGATAGCTCTTCAAAGGGTTTTCTGGGCGTACATTGTGAAGATGACGCTGAAGCTACTGGCGAAGATGGTGCCAAAGTTTCTTCATCTTCACTGACATCATCATCATCAGGATCAACATTTTCTGTTGTAGACATAAGGGTTTCATGACAAGCTATGGCAGATTCCAGCCAATCTCCATTTCTCTTCAAAAAATTGCTAAGAGTCCTATTTGATCTTTCCCATCTTCCACAAACATTTGTACAGAATTTCTGACGGAACTTCAGGAGGTTTTCACTTCTTTCTTCAGTCCAGTTAACATTCAGCGTCTGTTTGAGGTATTCAAAAAGGTTTTTACGTTCCGCCAAGGATCCAAACTGTTCTCTTAACACCATGAACAAATCCAAATTATTCACTAGACCTTCCATATTAGTCACAAAAATATTTAGGCACACAGCAAGTTGTCTTGGTATTCAAATCTCTGAATAATTTTATTTAAATTAAACCCTTATTTATATGGGTCGGAATAACTCCTTCCTATTAATAGGGAAGTGGAGTCATTAACTTTAAATTTCATTATGAATTTAGTTATTAGCAAATAGGTAAAATAATTCGTAGAAGAGATAATTATAATTAAAAGAACAGAAAATTAACTAATTGATGATTAGCAAATTTTTCACTGTATATAATTACTAATATATAGTAATTTTTTACAATACTAATTTAATTATCAATATTAATAAACTTATCATTTGCTTTAATTTGATTTTTTATGTACTTTTTTAGATTTTTTATGTAATTTGATTTGCCGGAACTTATGTTTTTTCGGTCGAAAACACAAACGGCCTATATATCTGCCGAAAATTGCAAAAATCCGAAAACGAAATTCGGCTAGATAGCCCAGGAAAATTAGGGGTTTCACCTCGGAATGAGAGTCAGCTATAAACCTTTATTCGAGGTCGTGCACGCGCGCTGCCCTCTATCTCGAAAATAGATAAAGATGTAAAAAAAAAATTTGAACAAAAGTTGTAGAGAATTTAATCTTCCACAATATTTATAATAAATACAAATAGCATAAAACAGGAAACGAGATATTTGCAATAAAAGTGTAAAAAATCGTTTTTTTCACCTTTGACCTTGAAATATCTGTAGTCGCGGACACCCTACTATAAG
Source organism: Conistra vaccinii (assembly GCA_948150665.1). Classification (NCBI taxonomy): domain Eukaryota; kingdom Metazoa; phylum Arthropoda; class Insecta; order Lepidoptera; family Noctuidae; genus Conistra; species Conistra vaccinii. The sequence goes on along the minus strand of OX411317.1, from coordinate 7,304,881 downwards.
TTGGTTTTGAGACAAGTTTTAGGGTGCCTAAATAAAGGGTTAATCAAGTTTATAGCTGACTATCTCTCATTTCGAGATACTTGCCCTCATTTGACCAATTTTCCTGGACTAAGACTCAATTGAAACCCTCAAATAGTATAATCTACGAATTAAGAATGAAAACAAATGGATTAGGCAGAACTTGTGTGTAATATTGGGAACCAATTAGTACCTAATTTACATACTGTGCTAGAAAAAAATTAAATAAAAGACTAAGTTGTACACATGCTGCAGTAAAACCATCACTTTAGTCTTTTAAAATCCAACTACGAAGACAGAGCTCTAAGTGAAATTTAGAAAGTAAAATTCGAATTAAAAAATTTTAATAAAGCTAATTTACTTTAATAAGTGTCTGTCACTAGCGAAACTATAGGGAGTGAATTGGTGAACAATTGTGGTAAAAACTCTCCGCACGATATGATACTTATATTTTTGCATAATACAATAAAAAAACATGTACATACACGTAAATAAAAAATATTAAATTCTGGTGCTGAGTGTAAAAAAAAACATATTTTACGAAAATCATATTTTGAGAATATCAGATTATGTGAACGAAGGATAAATCTTCTAGATAGCTCCGCTATAAGTGTGACACATGGTTTAACTTTGTCGTTAGTTTTCCTTATTTTTCACTTCGATTCTAGATTATTTTTATTATTGTCAATTGAGTGAAACGATCGAGACAAGAATATAGTATATATATAGTACACTTGTAATATTGGTTTAAATAGATATACATACTACTACATAAATATATTGTACTTTAGATTGTTATCTCAAGTGTTTATAAAACGTTTTATAAAAAGAATTCACATTTTAGTTCACATCAGTCGGTGAAATGATGGCAGACAGAATTATTTTTTGTTTAATTCTGGTGTATTTTTTTGGCAGGTAAGATTGCTCGTAATTAATATTGATGTGCCTAAAGTATTATATTTGATGATTTGTTCTTTACGTAAGTCTTCGGTATTTTTTAGGAAATTTATTTCATTAAATTCTTTTTGTCATTTGAAATCTGTATTGTTTTGCTCTAAAAATAAAACCAAACATTTGAAGTACCTATTTACTGCTAATTCCTATAGCCAATTGTAAATAAAAAAAAATTATCTTATGAGTCGGCCGTTACCCACTCATTTCGTATTGACAGGGTGCAAGGCCCGACTCCTCTGGACATCATTGCTTATTGCAAGTAATTTTCCTGCGAATTCTGTATGTTTTGCTCAAGTAGTTTGGACAGCTGTTGTATGACGTAAAACCTGTTATAATACTTGATAATAAGCAAATCCTATTATGAAAAACTTTATTAATTATTTCCATCATTGCGTAGTGTAGGGTTCTGGGTTTGTTACCCGGAACAGGCAGTGTTGTTAGGTCATCCATTAAAAAAAATTGAGTCACGATTAGTATCTAATTAATGGAATGTAGTGTCGAGTGTGTATTTTGAAAATTTATAGTAAAATATTATTAAATGAGAACACCAAATTCAGTAGTATTAGCAATTCATAATCAATATTTTATATTGAGAGCAGTGGTAGCCCAGTGGTAACGGCCCCGACTTACGAGTTGTAGATCGTGGGTTCGAATCCAAGCAGGCGCTTTACTTTGTATAAATAATATCATCACCACTGCTCTCAAAACGGTGAAAGAAAACATCGTAAGGGAACCGGCATGTCTTAGAACCAAAAATTCGAAGACATGTGGTGACATCTACCAACCCGCACTGGGCCCGCGTGGTAGATTACGGCCCACTTCCTCTCACAGAGAGGAAGCCCGTGTCCCAGCAGTGGAAACATTAACAGGCTGATGATGATGATGATGATCAATATTTTAGGGCAATAAAGAGCAATATTTCATATTTTACATCACACCATATTTCCCCGAAGGGTTGGGCAGACGACGCACGTTACTCCTACACCTCCACCTTCACCTTGGAAAATACCAACGCAGGCTGTATTTTTTATTATTATTTAAATTTCAGTACCGAAGCCACTGCAATATGCTCGAGGAAGAAGTTGGTGATAGACCACGATGGAGGGGCAGACGATGCCTTTGCTATCACCTTGAGCTTGCTTTACGAGAAATACTTTCACGGGTGAGTTACCTTTAAACTTACCTCCTTTGTTTTTAATGCAACAGGGGTTGTAAAGCAATGAGCAACGCTTTCATATAATATAGTCCCCCAGACCGTATTTCGGCCACGGCGCGGCGGCCAATCTCAAGGGAGACTTCGATCCGGGAGATATGATAGTGCACAAGTGTGTTCGCAAACACAGAAACGTGACCATCTTTTGATGCGGTAGGGTAAATAAATCTAACGACTTAATAGCGTGCATTCTGAAAGTGGGCAAAGTCACAAATAGCTGTCACATATTTCGCTGTTTTGATTAATTTGGCAATATATCTGTATGGAAATAAGAATGTGGCTAATTAGCAAACTAGATTATATTAATTATAATTTGCAATTTTAACATTGAATTTGATGTTGTACCCATTTTAGGTGTAAAAAAGACAGTTGAAGGGTTTCCAAATACTATTTTTACATCTAAAACTAAATATTCGGTGCTACGATATTAATTATTGCATTTCATAATCAATATTCTAGTACGCTAGTTAGCCACATTTTTTATTTCCATACATTATTATTTCCAAATTAATCAAAATAGTAACTATTTACGACGTTGCCAACTTTTAGGACGCACGCTCTATCATTGTCTGAAAAGAAGTAAACATGAATAACTCTTTACAGTAAATTACATCCACATTGTTTACTTAACATTTCAAAGGCATTGCATTGTCTCTACAAGGAATATCAAACTAAGGTCGTGTCCGTAAAACAGTTCTTAGTTTATCTACTGTGGCCTCGGTATTATATTTCTCTATTGAATTGAGAGATTAAGATCTTCCGTGACACTAAATACCACCTCTAAATATCACCTAGTAATGAGTTTAAAGTTGCTTCTTTGAATGTATACGAGTTTATAGGGTGGGCAATTTGAAGTACCTATACAAAATTAAGATTATTTTTATGACAAACAAAAATTACCAAAATATGTTACCATAATTATACCATTTAGGCTTGGCCTTTTGGCCTTTGGTGGAAATTATTTTTCATGTATATATTTTTTTTTTTGTTGGTTGAGCACTCTTCAAATAAATTCTCCCGCTCTGGGTGGAGCAGGCGTGTCAGACTCTTACTAACTAAAACCCACCCGTTTTCCTTCTTACCAGGGGCCAAGGTTACCCTTTAGGACTTTCCCGCAACCCCAGACGCGTCATGTTCGAAATGCAGTTCGATAAATTTTAATACGGCGAATGCTCGATGTAGTGTTACAAGTAAATGCTCTAGTCTCTCATCTTTATAACCTATTATTTTTTTGCAGCCCAGAATTAGTTGCCTTGACGACAACATTTGGTAATGTGAACTTGAATCAAACAATAATCAACAGCGATCGGATACTGGCATTAAATAACAGACAAGATGTAAGTGTTTCATCTCAAATAATTTATAAGGCGAACAGAAAGTGCCATCCACGAAGACCCGACCCACTCCGCTCCGCTCCGCACTAAAGTACAGCTTAGGGGCCGCCTCCACGAGCGAGACAATCGCGGCGATATTATCGTCGTGCCACGTATTTTTATACACTCTCTTAGTGGCCGTCTCCACGAGCGAGAGAATCGCAGCGTTGCGACGAGTGGCAGAGTGCGACCGAAACGTCATCGTATCGCTGCGCACTCGTCGCTCGCTACTGGCGGGGACGGCGGGCGGCGGCAGCGCGCCCGCCGCGCTCTCGCCGCGGAACCTGGCGCTCTAGCTGCGAGAGCGCGACGAGCGCGCTGTCTTAACGCAGCGCAGGCGCCCCCCGTCAAACGTTTCGTGATTCTGCGATTCCGTTTGGAGTCGTCGCGGACACACGCCCACTCCCTATCACAGCGAGGAGGTTGGTGTCCCAGCAGTGGGAATTTTACAGGCTAATTATGCTAAGTAAGTAATTAACTTGCGGTAAAAAAAAACTGAAGAAACCCTTTCTAGCTCTGGTGGAAAAGAGATTTATACCCTTGACGTCGAGTCCCGCCACGTCGAGTCGCCACCACGTCTACTCTGAAAACTCCCCGCTTTTATTCCCGCCACGTCGAATCGTTGAAAAAGTCTATTTTATTACCGCCACGTCTACTAACTATTTTGATTTGTACAGTCGTAAAAAAATGCTCATACGGGAATAAAAGCGAGAGTTTTCAGAGTAGACGTGGCGGCGACTCAACGTGGCGAGACTCGACATCAAGGGAATAAATCGAAAAGAAAAGAGGCCTTTGCTCCGTAATTATGCTGGCATAAAATATATAAAACAACTGCCCATTTCAGGTACCTATTTACTCAGGTGCTCACCAAAGTCTGATAACAGGAATCGAATCTGATGCCTATTTTGGCATTGACGGTCTGGGAGACGATGGCTATTCACCCCCAGCACCAATTGAGCTGCAGGAGGAACCAGCAGCAGTGGCACTTCTCAAACTTTCCAAGAAATACGAAGGTAAGCTCTTTGAACAATAAGAGCATTTCACTGGAGCCACTACTGGCTCTTTGAACAATGAGAGCGATTCACTGAAGCCACTGGCTCTTTGAAAAATGAGAGCGGTTCGCTTGAGCCACTAGCTCTTTGGACAATGAGAGCGTTTCACTAGAGCTACTGGCTCTTAGATGGCCACTATCACATGTGGTTATATTGGTAGAAGTAAAACTCAAGGATATTTTAAAGTAAAACCAGTATCGATTACTTTCTCATTCTCTGACTGAAAAAAACGTCATCTTAAAAAATACCTACTTCCTTACAAGTAAACTTCTGATGAATCAAATGAACTGCAGATCTCATGAACTCTCATGATGATCAGCTTCGCCATCAAACTCCGAATGAAATGTAGATGTTTTGGTTAAGTCTTAGTTTCATCTCTTTGTTGTTATACCTATTACTTACTCTATATTTTCTATACTCTGTATTTTGTAAAAATATAATTTAAAAGAGTAACCATAGAGTTTATATTGCTCGTTCTTCTCCATAGGAACTTACAGACTACGTTTTGGAATGGGCTTCATTTTTCTGACTGACCAACTCCTTTGATATTCCCTGTTAATAACTTAATTTAAATAAATGATTTGAGTTTGAGTGGGTTTGCTCTTTTTCGAAAATGCAATTAAATTCAATTCAGGTGGTTGGTCTTTAATTGAGTTTTTCACGTTTCAGGTAAACTAATAATCGTTGCAATTGGTCCTGTTACCAACATAGCTTTAGCAGCAAGACTGGACCCCGAGTTTATTGGAAGACTGGCACATTTATATGTTGGTGCTGGCCATGTTTATAGTAAGTTCCGTTGTTTGTTCAATTAAAGTCCATAATATTTGTTTTTCTGCAAGGAGGCAGTTGTGGCCCGGTGGTAATAGCCTCGACTTACGCGTCACAGGTCGTCGGTTTGCACCCATGCAGGCACTTTACTTTGAGTTATTTTATTTTATTTACTCCATATTGATATGGTGAAGGAAAACATTATGAGGAAACCGGCATACCTATTCTAGAACCCATAAATTTGCAGTGATGGGATATTCACAAACCCGCACTAGGCCCGCGTGGTGAATTTTGGCCCACTCCCTCTCACAGAGAGGAGGCCTGTGTCCCAGCAGTGCGAACATTATAGGGTGATTATTTTAGTAAGAGTTATGCCATAGGTATTATTATTTTATAGCCGGGAAAGTACTAAACTTATTCTAGTCTCTTATTGGGAACTCATGTAAAAATAATCATGCCGCGGAAAAATAATAACAAGCATGTAGGTAGGTATCCCAGGAGACCAATGGGCACCTATATAGGGGCCGAATCTACAACTTTTATGCTGGGGGACGAATTTTAGGGGACGAATGGGCTCTGACCCATCCTAACTAATAACTAACATTAATGATGTACATGTGAAAGTGAGTTTCTTTGTTTGTTACGCTTTCGTTCAAAAATGGCTGAATGGATTTGAACGAAATTTGGCACACTGGTAGACCATGACCTGATTTAGGACATAGGCTACTTTTTATCCCGATATTGCCATGGAATCGAGACTTAGGCTGCCTGTCCACCGGAGCGGAGAGGAGAAAAGAGGAGCGGAGATGTGTCAATATTAACCAATAGAATCTTGACTCCGCCCCTGAGTTTAGATCAGTGATCCTGAGTCAAGATTCTATTGGTTAATATTGGCACATCTCCGCTCCTCTTTTCTCCTCTCCGCTCCAGTGGACAGGCAGCCTTATGCGGGTGAAACAATGGGCCACAGCTAGTAAATTTAAAAAAAGCCGGCAAGGTGGTGGCCGTGACGAGACAAAGCACCTACAATAATTGTTGCATGATCAATAAAATTGATCAATCAATAATAACTATGTTCTTTTGTTTTGATAGGTGAAGAATACCCTGACCCGGAATTTAACGCGCTTATGGACCCAGAAGCATACCACATTGTTGCAAATAGTTCTTTAATAGACAAAGTGACGTTTGTACCGTTCTCACAAGTTATCAAAACATTAAATATTGATAGAGTAAGTAATTTATCTTAAAGCCAACTCCCACGGTGCGCCAAATCGCGGACGCGCACCAGCCCGCAGGAGGACGCACCGCCACGCACGCGTACAATGCGCGTCTGCGCTACCACGCACGCTAGGTTTCCCACGGTGCGTCGTGCGCGTGCGTCCGCGATATGGCGCACCGTCGGAGGGCGGCTTTATACAAGCCGTTTGCCCGAAATCGAATTTACAATCAGCAACTTCAGGAGAAAAAAAATTGTTTTTAAGTAAAATGAAACTCATGCCCTAGGGGGGCATGAGTTTCTTTTTACTTAAAAACAGATTTTTTTTCTGCCTCAATGGTTTAGTGGTCGCAAGCGCTACTGCTGAGCATGAAGTCCTGGATTTGATTCTCGAGTCGGGCAGTCTTATTAGGTTTTTCCATCTGGAATTTCTCAGTAGCAGCCCGAAGTCTGGGTTTGTGCCCAGTTGATGGCTATAGGCTCGCCCCCTATTACATGGGACTCCAATATAACTGGTGAAATGTGGGTGTATTATCGCGTTGGCGCGATTGGCAATGAACGGCTTAACACGGTAAATTGACGTAAGGTGTCAAAATTAACATAATTTTGACACCAAATTGACGTAAGGTGTCAAAATTAACATAATTTTTACAGTCATGTTATGTTATGTTAATTTTGACACCTTACGTCAATTTACCGTGTTAAGCCGTTCATTGCCAATCGCGCCAACGCGTGTCCGTTCCTTTTCAATTTGGCCCTTCATACGATGTCGAGTGATTCACTCATAGTGTTTTATAAATAAAATAAAATGTTTATATATGAATGAACCCCAAGATTTCCACTAGCTCCTGGAGCCTCATGTTGCATGGGGTTACATATGTCATTGCATATCAGGGGGTAGAGGGGGTAGGGGGGAGAACGTGTTCTAACGATCAGGAAGGATTAGTGAGCCATACCGGATATGCATCCTATCCTTGAGTAGGCAATGGACTAGGTGTAAGAAATATACTTGTGTTAGGAAGTTCCGCTCTTCCACTACCATTTCAATCACGCGTTTCGTACTGCGGGATCGGTGTGTCCGCGCACTATAACCGTATCCCCCCCCCCCCACTCAAAACTTATATTTTTGGTTTGGCAATGAAGTTGAGAATGACAGTTGTGATTGTATAAACGAACCATTATATGTTTGTTACAGGACTGGCGTGTAAACGTCTTAGGCAAAATTCAGACTCCAATAATGGAAGGACTAAACGGTTTTGAACAAGTATCGTTACCAAAAAACCCCTCTTGGACCCTGCTGGACCCGGCTGTAGCAGCTATAGCACTGGACAATGATTTAGTAGACGAGTTCAGAAATACTAGCAATGATATTATTTTGGAAGGTAAGGAGATTTTTTAATAGTTTAAGGTAGCATAAATCTTTAAGTCTGTCAATCGGCCTGATTTACCCTAAGGCCTGATTTACCCTAAGGCCCTAGTTATAACAGGCACCCGAAGCACGCGTTTAGTACGCTGCGTTTAGAGCGCCCAATAAAATTGGATGAATTTCTATGTAACAAATTACATCAAGTGCTGCCGTCTAAAAGCCAACTCCCACGGTGCGCCATATCGCGGACGCGCACCAGCCCGCACGCGGACGCACCGCCACGCACGCGTACAACGCGCGTCTGCGCTACCACGCACGCTAGGTTTCCCACGGTGCGTCGTGCGCGTGCGTCCGCGATATGGCGCACCGTCGGAGGGCGGCTTAAAGGCGCGCGTCATATTACCCCCCTCCCGCCCTTGGCGCGGCCTCGACGCGTCAACGCCAAGTTCCCGTTTTACTATTTTTACCCGACTACGGCAAAGCCAAAAGGGTTATGATTTTAGCAGTCTATGTATGTATGTATGTTTGCTTTTACGTGTGTTCCACCGTAGCGCCTAAACTACTGAACCGATTTTTCTTTATCGTTTTCTCTGCATCAGAAAGAAACAGAGTTATACTGAGCATGTTAAGGGGTCAAAAGTTACAACAAAATGTAGATCTTGTTGCGAATAATATCTTGTTGCGTTTGACGAGCGTCTAACGCATACTGAGCGCGCGCCTCGGGCGCTTATTATAACTAGTATTTTATAGCAGGATGAAGAAATGGTAACTATGGATTGAGGTTTATTTGTAATGTGCTGAAAAAGGCTGAAGCAGTTTCATGACCAGCTCCTTTATCGATAATATAGCAATTACTATTATGGAAAGTATGCATTGCGGTGATTATTCTAGCAGAATAGATTTGTTATTATAAGCTATATAATAACAAATCTATTCTGCTATATAAGCTATAATATATCTTACGATTTTAGCAGAATCGATTTGTTATTAAGCCATGATTCTGCCTCTACCAAATAGACACATACGACTGTATCCATTATTCCACATAATACCACCACAGATAATATAATAATACCACCAAGCCGTTTTTGAATTTCGAATTTTGTATTACGAATTTCGAATTTTGTATTACGATTTGGTAATAAAGTTCAAAATACAATAATTGAGTAGAGGTTTGCACTAAGGCCATTTATCCACCGCCATCGCCACGTCAATGGGACGTCAACCAGAACGAGATTACGACGCCGAAGTATCACTGCACACCACCACCGGGACGTCCCGTTCAATAACCTTGTTTCTCGTTGACGTTCCGTTGATGTTTTGCGATGGACAAACAGTGTCAAGTTACAAATCGTTTTGTTATAAGACGGTTAATATTTTGGCACATTTTTATCTAATAACTACTCTGTTATTATCGTAATAAATCATAACCTCCTAATTTAAACATAATACCTGCTAAAATTATAGATTGACATCTACACAACACCTCTACGTCGACTTGCATTGTGAGTCAATACCACTAATACATTCTCAGAATCGGATCAAGTCTACAGACAGCAAATTTTACAAATTAATTGAAAAGTACTTAGTCAAAAGAAATTGGTAGTGAATTTATCTTCTAGAATAATATAAAAATAAAGTTTTTTGTTTTAATTTTCAGGTGCCAAACGAGGTATAACCACAAATAACTTTTCAGCAATGAATCCTAACGCAAGACTGGTCTATACAGCAAATAAAGACAAATACAAGAAATTCTTGCTGGATGTGTTTTCTGCCGAGCTAAAGAAGAATACTAGAAGATAACGTCACTTATAGACATCTCAAACGCTTCGATAATCATTCTCTATCTCGATGATGAGATCTAATATAGAATTGTTACAACCATAGAAGTGCTTGCTTATTTTATATTACCATCATCATCATTCTCCTGCCCTTATTCCAAATTTATTCAGCGGAGCCAAGCACCGCCACTTCGACCGATTCTGTGCTTCCCGCATCCAGCGGATTCCTGCGGCCTGAAACATAAATAAAAACAAATAATTCATAAACAATAAAAATAAATCAAAGTAAAATTCAAAAGCGGCCAAGTGCGAGTCGGACTCGCCCATGAAGGGTTCCGTAGCAGCAAGTAACATAATATAAAAGTTCTTGTAGTTCGTTAAAAGTTAATTGCGGTTTACGATTTATGACGTATTAAAAAAAAAACTACTTACTACATCTCGTTTAAATCAATTTTCGATGGAAGTTTACATATATTTTTTTTAGTTTTATCATTCTCTTATTTTAGAAGTTACACATTTTACCACTTTGGAAGTGTCTCTCGCGCAAACTATTCAGTTCAGAAAAAAATTATATTAGAAACTTCAATATCATTTTTGAAGACCTATCCATAAAATATGAAAAAAAAAAATTGAGTTTCAGTTCTAAGTATGGGGAACCCCCAAAAATTGTTTGTTTTTCTATTTTTGTGTGAAAATCTTAATGCGATTCACAGAATACATCTACTTACCAAGTTTCAACAGTATAGTTCTTGTAGTTTCGGAAAAAAGTGGCTGTGACATACGGTCGGACAGACAGACAGCCATGACGAATCCATAAGGGTTCCGTTTTTTGCCATTTGGCTACGGAACCCTAAAAAGAAGCAAAGTCCTGTGCGAGGCCAAAAGGCTCCTATCTCAGCACGATGCTGCGACATTTAATAATAAATCCATACTTCTCTATTAGTCGTCATCTCGGTAGTCACCCGGTACTAATTTAATTTAATTTACTCACCAAAAAAGAACACATATTACAAAATTGAATATTTGACAATATACAGTAAATAATGGCTTAAAATTTGTAATACACATAGTTAGAGACTATCTGCATCCGAACTAGGTGGTAAAACCTGTCTCTCGGATTGCATTTGATCCCCATACATAAATTGTGAACATTTAGTAGCCATGTTAAAGTTGTAAACATTATTAGATTGCCATGTACGCATGTATGTGTAAAGTATGCATAAAGTATGAGAAATAGATTAAGTGTAGTGTGAGAGTGCGTGTGAGTGTGTGTGAGTGTGTGTGTGAGGGTGTGTGTGTGGGTGTGTGAGCGTGAGTGAGGGTGAGTGTCTGATGTGAATGGAATGATTGTAAAAAATGAGCGAGTAAAATAGTAGCTTGTCTATTTTAGAATGGTCAACATCGCTTCTGTTTCATCATAAGAAAGTTTTAGTAGGTAGTCCTGTATTTTCTTTTTACAGTGTGTCTTATTAAGTGGGTATATATTCATAATTTTGTTGATTTTCTCGTATAGGTAAGGACCAAGGAAAATAAAGAATCACTTAATAAAAGATGTTTTGGGAAAATATGTATGTTTGCATACTGCATGTTTTCTACGTTTGAGTTGAGTATTTGGATCGTATATGAGATTACCGTGTTGCTTTATCACTATACTAAAAATAAAAAGTTGACGCACGTTGAGAACTTTGCATGATTGATAGAGCTCCGTTGTAGGATAGAGAATAGGCCGAAAAGTGATAGTTTTTAAAATAACTCGTTGAGCTATTTCTATTTTTTTCAGGATGGTTTTCGGAGCGCCTCCCCAAGACGAGATGCAGTACGTTATTATGGACTGGCAAAGCGCAAAGTAGACTTACTTCAGTAGTTTGGCGTCGGCGGCATATCTGAAGCCGCCCTCCGACGGTGCGCCATATCGCGGACGCACGCGCACGACGCACCGTGGGAAACCTAGCGTGCGTGGTAGCGCAGACGCGCGTTGTACGCGTGCGTGGCGGTGCGTCCTCGTGCGGGCTGGTGCGCGTCCGCGATATGGCGCACCGTGGGAGTTGGCTTTGAGATTTCTAAAAACAAAGATTAGTTTCCGTACACGAGCACTTAACTGTTTAATGTGCTCTCTGAAACTAAGGTTGCTATCAATTATGATACCCAAGTACCTGATGTTGTTGACGCGCTCTAGAGATCTGCACGAGCATTCCACGCCAGATAAGCATTCATGGGATATTATGTGATGATTGTTAATAGCTTCACCAACACAGCGAGTACTAAACATCAAGTACTTAGTTTTTTCAACATTTAGGGTTAAGATATTGGCCCTGAGCCATTTCTTCACCACATTGAATCCCTTTTGGGCAGAACTGAATACCTCATCCCAGGTATCAGCGGAGAAAAGAAGTGCAGTGTCGTCTGCATATGAGATCAATTCGCCTCGGGGTAGGTGGAGGTTAGTGAGGTCGTTAATGTAAACGAGAAACAGAGTCGGTCCCAAAATGCTACCCTGGGGTACCCCATAGTCGACTACATGATCACTACTTGTGTGTTGACCTACTCGGACACATTGTTTTCGCCCAGTTAGATAGCTCTTTAAAGATTCAGTTGCGTGCCTCTGATTCCTAATCCATCTAGTTTGTCAATTAATCTAGGAACAGAAATAGTGTCAAAAGCTTTGCTTAAGTCGAGAAAGATTGAGAGGCATTTCTTTCCTATATCTAGATTGCTAGATATATAGTTAGTTAAGATATGCACTGCCCCTTCAGTAGATCTGCCCCTCCTAAAGCCAAACTGTTTATCTGAAAGCAAATTGTTATTTTCCAGGTAATTGACTAGCCTTAGATTGATAGCTTTTTCCAGGATTTTTGACAATGCAGGTAGAATTGATATTGGTCTATAGTTAGACAAAATATTTGTGTCTCCACCCTTGTGTATAGGACGCAAAACAGATTTTTTTAATTGCTCCGGGAAGATGCCACTCTCGAGGCAGACATTAAAAATGTATGTGAGGGGAGGAACTAGAGTATTTTTGTTATTCTTTAGCAATCTGTTTGAGATTTTATCCCAGCCTACTGCAGAATCTGATTTTAGTCCTACGATAAGACGTTCTATTTCCTCTTCAGTCACGTTACTCATTACAAATGAGTTGAGCTGGGAAGATCTCGAAGTAGTAGGTACTATTTTATATTACCATGCTTACAAAATAATAGATCTGATTAACAACTCTTAGCAATTCTCTCTAAGCATATAAAAAGTGTCGAAACGGCAAAAACGGGCGCCGTCTCTAAAAAAAAATCGAATTCAAATTCGAGTCCAGTCGAGATTGTCAAATTCGATTTTAGTGGTGTTAAAATTATTTTTATATTTAAAGATTTTTTAAGTGAAAACTTCTTTAGCGACATTGTGCACTTTTTTTGGGATGGGTAAAAAAAGTTAAACTTGCGTCAGGACACGTGACCTGATCGAAAATTCGTATGACTTTCAAGTTTTATGTTGACAGCGCACTCTGTTTTATTCTTTTGGATTTTTAAATTGAGCTACAGCTTTCGTTCTTGTACTGACAGCAAGCCACATTAATTCCTGACATTTTTGTTAGATGGCGTTACTAAGTTTTCACTTCAATCGGCAGTCCCAGACAGCCTCGTTTTTTTTTTGCAGAATTGTTTTAAGATTCTCATAGCCAAAAGTAAATAATTTACCATCACTAGTCAGGATTCCAGGAATATCTGAACACCGTAAGGACTATTCCTGCATAAAGCGGCCGCTTTAGTAATACTAACCTACAAAAGAAAGAGGCTAATCGTGTGCACGGGATTTTGTTTTCAAAGTGATTAGATAAGCGTGACCGCGATAGTACTTTAGAGGTATGAGGAACAGGGTGTAAAGTTCCAAGTACCATCCTCATTTAAAAAGGAAGGATCCTCCGACCAGATGGGTGTTATGTCTGGCGGGCAACTGCCCGAAAGTTGATTTCGGATATAATAGTCATATCTATGTTATTCGCGCGGTAAACTCTAACTACGCGATGCAGGCTTTGTGTGACGTCATGTCTTTGCTGCATAGTTTGTATGTGGCGGAGTAACCACTACAGTACCTAGCTTATTTAACGAAAACACTTCTTTGTTTTTCGCTTAAAAAATTCGTTTAGCGTTTTCCTACTTATAATTCAAATCAGAATGACGAATACCTCGAATTCTGATGAAATCAATTATTCAAAATAAAATTCATTGTTACAGTCGAAACGAAGAAAATCGAATAATTTTGTTTTCTTTTTATGCGAGAGTTTTCGCGATTAGCATAAATAATAAGAACGGAGAGAATAAACTTGGGAAGAAAACAGCGCAATCGCATGTTTTTAACAAAGCATCACGCTTGTAATCGGCGAAAGGTTGGGCAGAGGTGTACATACAGTATAGAAAGAAAGAAAGAAAGAAAGAAAGAAAGAAAGAAAGAAAGAAAGAAAGAAAGAAAGAAAGAAAGAAAGAAAATGCGTTTATTGGCATTATAATAAAACAAAACACCTTATAACTAAGTAATAACAAAAACAGAAAACAATTATTATAATGCCAAAAGGGCCTCAGCTCAGCATAATGTCAGATGGCTGCACAAAGTGTGCCACCTGACGCTGATTTTCAGCTGCAACCCACGAGTGCCATACGCTTGAATCTAAAAGACAGGGAAGTGAGTGTCCGATCTAATGAATTATTACATAATAAATTAAATGTAGTCTTAGTCAGTGGTGGTAGTCTCGTATAGTCAGTGGCCTGCATCACCCGACCCTTCTTTCATTCTTTTTCTTTGTTTTGTTTTTCCGTCAGAAACAGTCGTGACCACCATCAATAATCAAGGCTTTCTGCTGAGTAAATAAGACTAATAGCGTTCACGTGGTCCGTCTAATAACTAACAAATAGGGCGGTGGAAGATTGATCATACTACATTTGTATCGGTCATTTCTCAGGGCCAGATGTGTACGTACTTTTTATCGAGGTTCTTTTTAGCTTCTCAGCTTCGTTGTTCGAATCATTCATTCATTATCGGATATCTTTATTAATTTAACATCAGAATAATTGAGAAGATACACTTATCGTAAGCTACATTAACTCATTATAATTAAGGCGACGATACGCTACTTTTAACGATTTTATACTGAAAATTACGTCTAAACGAGTAGTATTAATCATTTGGAAAAAATGTTTGTTAAATTAGAGCATTTTCTTAATAACTTAATATAAGTACGAATATTTTAGATTATGTTTATATTACATAGTGAAATTAATTTGTAAAGTTGTGTCTAACGCGGATAAAAAACTGAAAATTACGCAAAGACTATATAGCGTATTTTTCTAAAACCTTCACCATTTTAAGGATAATTAAAATATTAATCTTTTAGTATACGTGTTTCATTAGAATACCTTTTTTTATGTATAGTAAATTAATAATGCGTCAGATTGGGGACAGCACTCCTTGATGGGTGAGTCTTATTACTGGCTGGACGTACGACGCGTTGCGTGAGCTCAGTACAGAACACGCAAGCTAACACTCAAGGTCACTGGTATATATCTGCGTCTTAAGGCACAGGATGAGGGTAGCGATTCACCTTTCATCTTCTCTTCTTTTCATTTGGTTAGTGACTAACGCGTTTATAAAGCCGCCCATGAACCTCTGTCACACAATAATCATAGGTACATAATAATGATCGAGTAGTCACTTATTATTATTTTTTTTGGGTTGGAAATCATCAAATAACTTCTCCCGATCTGGGCGGCGCGGAAGGGCGTTTCAGACTCTTACTTATTTTAATATACCCAGTGACACTCGCGCAATAAAGACAAATCACTCATCAAAATCGGTTTAGCCGATTAATAGTTACGAGGGAACAGAGAGACTAACATAAACATTCATACATACATGTTAAATACATAACCCTCCTTTTTTGGCTTCGCCACAGTCGGGTAATAAGATAATACATTTGCACGATGCGTTATTTGCCTTCGAAATTCAGGTCCAACAATTTTCTTCTACCTAATGACAACAAAAAATCAAATTGTCAGTCACATGAGTTCATTAACAGAACTATATACTTCCTGTCTTCAACAAACTACAGAGAAGGAATTGATTGATCATTGTCGCTTTTATATCTATCAGAACAAATCATTACTTATATTCAGTCATCATCATCATCATCATCAGCCTATTAATGTTCCCACTGCTGGGACACAGGCCTCCTCTCTGTGAGAGGGAGTGGGCTGTAATCTACCACGCGGGCCCAGTGCGGGTTGGTAGATGTCACATGTCTTCGAATTTTTTGGTTCTAAGATATGCCGGTTTCCTCACGATGTTTTCCTTCATCGTTTTGAGAGCAGTGGTGATGAAATTATTTACACAAAGTAAAGCGCCTGCTTGGGTTCGAACCCACGACCTACAACTCGTAAGTCGGGGCCGTTACCACTGGGCCACCACTGCTCTCATATTCAGTCAACTCTATACTAAAGGCTGTGGTTTTTATTGGAACAGAAAATATATTTTTCTTTTGGATTATGGATTGGTCTAGGCATGTAATATGGGAGCAGTGATGGCCCAGTGGTAACGACCGCGACTTATCGGTCGTAGGTTCGAACCCAAACAGGCACACTACTTTGTGTAAATTATTTCGTAACCACTACTCTAAAAACGGTGAAGGAAAACATCGTGAGGAAACCGGCACGTTTGAGAACCATAAATTCGAAGACATGTGCCATCTACCAACCCGCACTGGGCCCGCGTGGTGGATTACGGACCACTCCCTGTCGCAGAGAGGAGGCCTGTGTCCCAGCAGTGGGAACATTAATAAGCTGATAATGGTAATGGTAATGGAGCAATTCCTGTATATGTATATAATAATCTGAATGTCGGAAATACCTCCAACGATTTTCATGAAATTTTGTATGCAGGGGGTTTCGGGGGCGATAAATCGATCTATAAGTTAGACATACAGGGTGGCAGGGACATCGACGCGAAGCCTGTTACCATGGATTCAGTACATGATTCTGAACGCCCCTGCGTTGAAATATTTCGTCGGTTATTAAAAATCTGCTGTTTCATAGAAAACAATACATATGTGGTCAAAATGTGTGGATCAGCAATATTTTTTTTTAAATAACCGACTAAATATTTCAACGCAGGGGGGTTCAGAATCATTTGTACTGAATCCATGGTAACAGGCTTCGCGTCGATGTCCCTGCCACCCTGTTTATAAGCACTTTTAGAAAACGTATCAAGAAAATAACCGGTACCCAGATATTTAATATTAACATATTGTACGGTGTATGTAAAAAAAACGTAATCTAACCCAAAAACCTTATTCGTCACGACAAATCAATGGAGAATAATATATTCCCATATATTTTAGTGGTGCCAGCTGTTCTCAGACACACAAATAACCCGACTCAAATGTGAGGGTTTAACTTTATGACCAACCTTTACTGCGAATACAGTTCTTTTACGAGTGCGGAAATATTACCAACAAGGAAAAAGATTTTCCCTTTTTTCATTTCCCTAGTTGAATGGGAAATGAAAGTATAATATAAAAGTGTATTGCTACAGTCTATACATCATAAATTATTATTGCTATACAAGATTTACGGCATGGGCTTTGATGGAATTCATACTGTTTGAATTTACTTAAATACCAGCGACCCGCTACTTGACAAACCGTTGGGATTATTTTAAAATAATATAACATAATATCACACCTTGTTGCCCCGAAGGGTTGGGCAGAGGGGTACCTATTGTACACCCACATTTCGCCAGTCCTTTAGGTCCATGTAGTAGCTCGTGGTTTAGTAATAACAGCCACACGGATCGATCCATCAGGTTAAGCTACGCTTGCCCGGGTTGGTCCTTTGATGGGTGACCATCTTTACATACTGAGACTCCTCCATGCTTCGGAAAGCACGTAAAGCCGTTGGTCCCGGCTGTCATTCGTGGATCTTTGACAGTCGTTACGTGTCGTCAGAAGCACGAAAGTCTGACACCCAGTCTAACCAAGGGGTATCGTGATTACCAGTAACTGGGTAGTGGAGGTCAGATAGGCAGTCGCTCCATGTAAAATACTGGTATTCAGCTGCATCCGGTTGAACTGGAAGCTGACCCCAATATATTGATTGATTGTAATAGGGGGCGAGCCAACTGCCATCAGCCGGGCACAAATTCAGACTTCGAGTTGCTACACAGAAATCCCAGATAGAAAAACCCTCACTTATCTAACACATCCCATTACCTTATCTCATTTATCTTCTATCTTATATCTAAGCGTAATATAATCTAACTAACTAACACATAAACTTTCAGGAATAAATTCTCTAATTGATGGTAAAAATCGCATCAAAATCAGTTGCGTAGTTTAGAAGAACAGAGCTGTCAGACAGACGGACACAAAAAGTGACTTTAATTTATAGTAATAATAATATATTTTTATTATTATACAGGGTGTTAGGGTAAACACCGTTATCCTTCAAACCAGTGGTTTGGTTTCGTTTATAGAACATAAATTCAATGGAAAATCACACCTTTTTTTTTTAAAGATGTACATTTAGAATCGTCACGCAATTCCTAAGGTAGGTATTTTTGCCTGTCTTAAGCCAGGAAAAGGTTGTATTGTATTTATTCATGCGGTGTAGGTAGGTAGGACGGGCGGCGATCGATTACGTCACTCGGGCGGGCGCATATCCATGAATTTGCGGACGGTGTCGGACAATAACCTTTTTAATATTTGTTAAAGAAAATAACGTATTTTTTTTTTACTCGGTTTTTTATGTTTATATTTAAGCCAACTACCCATAGTTTGAGTGACAACGGTGTTTACCCTTCCATCCTGTATACAACGTGTAAAAAAACTCTGTTCGATTCGTGAGGATTTTGTTAGTATCGTACTGAGAGTCTATTTATGTGGGAATTTTCAAGAAAAAAACAAATTGCCATTTTTTTGTCAATGGGGAATTTACCGGATTATTACATAAGGTGTGCAGCGGTGTATTAGGTGGTGATGGCTGATGAGGTGCTGGTAGCGTGGTGCCGAGGAAAATTCAATAAAAAGGCGGACAAATTAGTTTTACGTCTATATTCGACCAGTGTCGCAGTTGGAAGGGTCGTGTTGCCACAGATATTAAAACATTTTACATTTAATGTTGGTGTTGCAATATTCTTACTACTAAAATACCCAACATGCTGCGGCCTCACAGAAGAAGCGATGAATTTACATTATTATGAAAACTTACATAAAATTAAATATTAACTCAAAGCTTATATTGTTTATTTATACTAAGTATATAAAAAACAGATTAAATGGTTATAAAACCTAACTAAAACTTATTATGTAATCACAAGAAAAACAACGTTATTTTTAACATTAATAGTTAGAAATATCTAAGGACTATCATCGTATTCTATTGGTAGTAGACAGATTTTATTGATGGCACGGGAATGAGTTTTTCCATTTGGAGTCCTAACCTCTACTGCCCTAATTTTACCATCATGCCCTGGAAACAAATTAACAATTCGTGCCATAGGCCACGACATAGGAGGAGTATTGTCCTCTTTTAAAATGACTAAGTTGCCTAGTTTAACATTACATACATTGTCACGCCACTTAGGTCTATTTTGTAACAAATTTAAATAGTATTGATACCACACTTTCCAAAAGGATTGTTTTAGAGAAGTACACAATTGCCAAAACTTAAGCCTATTTTGTGGAATGTTACAAACATTATTTTCAGGGTACATTGACATTGCACTACCTATAATAAAGTGACCAGGTGTTAGATAACAATAATCATCAATGCTTGAAGATAAAGGTAAGAGCGGTCGCGAATTAAGAACTGCTTCGATTTCAGTTAATACCGTATTAAGTTGTTCGTAGGTTAAAACAGTTTTTTGCAGTATTCTTTTTAAGTGAAACTTTGTGCTCTTTACTGCCGCTTCCCAGAGCCCTCCAAATGCAGGTGAGTAACATGGTATAAAGTGAAATTGTATCCCACGCTCGGCGGTAAATCTTTGAACCTGCATTTGGTGATTCTGAGAAGTTTGCAGTTTATAGAGGTCAACTAATTGACTCCTTGCACATTTAAAGGTACTTGCATTGTCGCAGTGAATTTCGGTGGGCAACCCTCGTCTAGAGATAAATCTCCTTAAGCACGCTAGAAAAGTTTCCGTGGTCAAGTCTGACGCGAGTTCTAAGTGAACGGCTTTTGTCGCGAAACATACGTATACACAGATATAACCTTTACCTATTAAGGATCGTCTAACGCGAGAGAGTTTTACATCAATTGGCCCAGCGAAATCCACGCCGACCTTCTCAAATGGACGGCTGGTAGCTGTTACACGTGCAGCCGGCAAGGAGCCCATTAGCTGCTTGGCCACAGAGGCCTTTTGTCTGAAACACACAATGCATTTATGAGTTATTTTCTTAACTTCTAATAACCCATTAACAATCCAAAACCTTTGGTTTAGATGCGAGAGCAAAAGCTTAGGCCCTGCGTGCAGTAACCTTTCATGTTCACACCTTATAAGCAAGCTAGTAATTAAAGAGCCTTTGGGCAGTATGACAGGATGTTTTTGTGAATAAGCGATATCAGCATAATGCAGCCTACCCCCAACGCGCAAAAGACCTTGGTTGTCGAGAAAGGGATGCAATTCAGCTAGATTTCCTTTCAAATTGTTATTATTGCTTAAAGCTTTAATTTCAGAATTAAAATATATATTTTGTTCATGTTTAATTATTAACATTAATGAATGCTCTAACTCTGAACTTTGCAAAAAGCCTGTATTTATTTTAACTTTATTTTTATTAACATTGTTTAAAAATCGCAATATGTATGATAATAGCCTTATTATTTTATTTATATTTGAGCAATTATATAAGCGCTTGAACACATAATCAAGCGGACTTGGATTTTGGCACACCAAGTTGCTGGAAAGAGCCAAGCAGGGTTCCACTGCGAGCGAATCAGTTGGAGAGTTGTAAGCAGGAAAGTTGTACTCACTGTTTTGCAGAAACTTTGGACCATTCCACCAAATATCGCAGCTACTCAGCTCACTCGGATTGACACCTCGGCTAATGAGATCAGCAGGGTTGTCATTTGTATTCACATAATGCCAACTACATCCAGCTGTGTTTTGACGTATTACACTTACTCTGTTCGATATGTAAGCTTGAAGTTTTGTCAGCTCAGTATTTAGCCATGCAAGGACGATTTGTGAATCGCTGAATAAACAGACGTGCCTTATATTAATTTTAACTCTGAGTGTATTATGAGTCCTTGAAATTAATTTCGATAGCAATAGTGCAGCATTCAATTCAAGCCTTGGCACGGTCATGCCTTTCTTTTGGATAGGGTTGATTCGCGATTTGGAACAGAGTAGATGCAATTTTGTTGTACCTGATTGGTTTGTGAGTCGCAGGTACACGCAGCAACCGTAGGCTGTCTTACTCGAAGCGTCTGCAAAGCCGATTAAATCTGCCGAGTCTGCTTCTGAAATTCTAATGTTCCTATCTAATAGGATTGGCTGCATTGCAGCTAAATTATTGGTAAATTGAAACCATTCTTGCTGAACATTTGCAGGCGGACTATCATTCCAACCTGTGTCCAGTAACCATAATTTTTGCATTATGGCCTTTGCAGTGACTACAATTGGGCTCACGAAACCCATTGGATCATAGAATCTACCTATATAGCTAAGTATGCTCCTTTTTGTAACCTTATTCCTATTGAAAGGCTCTGGAGTAGAGATAATGAAATGATCATCCTTTACATTAATTTGAAGTCCTAAGGCTTTCATGTTATAATTATCCTTTTGTAATTCTAAACTATCAAAGTGTCTTTCGTTTAATGGTATATTGTTCAACACATTTTCATCATTTGATGACCATTTATGAGTGTGGAAACTACCTAATTTAAGCAGATCACGAAGTTGGTCTCTGGCAGTGATAGTAGTTTCTAAATCATTATTACAATAAATTATATCATCAACATAAAGATTATTTTTTATAATAGATGACGCTAGTGGGTATAATTTTTCATTTCTATTTGCTAGCTCATCTATACAGCGAGTTGCTAAATAACTTGAACTTTTCAAGCCATATGTAACCGTATCTAACCTAATACACTTGACAGGCTCATTAGGATTGTCCCTCCACAAAATATTTTGAAGGGAAGTGTATTGAGGATTTATTTTAATATTTCTAAACATGCGCTTAATATCTGCAGTAAATGTATATCTACCTATGCGGAATAATAAAATTATATCAAATAATTCCTTTTGAACAACAGGTCCATTGAGTTGCAAATCGTTTAGAGAAACCTTCTTGTTTGTTTTCATTGAACCATCAAAAACTGTTCGAAGCCTTGTGGTTTTGCTGTTATTATTAATAACTGCATGGTGTGGCAGAAAATACACTGCATGTTTATTTAAATCATACATTTCTATATGAATATAATGACCATGACCAAGAGATAGGTATTCATGAATGAAATTTTTATATTGCATGAATAGATCAGGATCAGCATGCAATCTCTTTTCTAAAGGACCATGACCGATTTTGTATGGACCCCGTCCCCCCCCTCCAACAGCCATGTGATACATGCCAATATGTTTATAAGGATCCAGAAAAAGACTTACTGTCTTGTTCAATTGCAAAATCAATGGGATTTTTTTGTAATAACAAAAAACATTTTGGTTGGCTAACCTAACCTAACCTAACCTTACCCATCCTTACCTAACCTAACCTAACATAACCTAACCTAACCTAACCTAACAGTGATAAACTGATCTTGAATTTTGAAGGTCACATGGCACTCCTGAATGATGAACAGCATTTGTGTATTCTTGTGATTGGGTAATTGTACAAAAGATTAAAAGAAAAAAGTGGGTTAGGTTAGGCTAACCTAACCTCGCCCTCTACCAGCCCCCGTTAACAGGTCTATAGGGACAGCGGACTCGGGGAGGTCCACCGCCTCCCTTCCAGAAGGACCCGTAGTGGCGGCACGTAGTGTTCCAAGCGCGCCCCTTTTTGACGTCGCAGCAGGAGTGAGGTGCGAGACTCACGGGCATGTGGTGGCCCGCATTGTGGGTCGGACCCCGTCCCCCCCCTCCAACAGCCATGTGATACATGCCAATATGTTTATAAGGATCCAGAAAAAAACTTACTGTCTTGTTCAATTGCAAAATCAATGGGATTTTTTGTAATAACAAAAAACATTTTGGTTGGCTAACCTAACCTAACCTAACCTTACCCATCCTTACCTTTTTTTTTTTTTTTTTTCTCGGGGTGGAAATCCTCACTCATGGATGTCCTCCGCCCTGGGGTGGGCGAAGGGGTCTGTCAGACTCTTACTGACTAAAACCACCCCGGTGTTCCCTCGCACACTTGCGTCGGGGGGCTGCGGGAGCAAATTGCGACTTCCGCTGCCCCGGACTGGTGACGGCCCGCACTCTGCGGGCCCCGTCCCGTAGGGGGAGTGAGGTGTGCAAACTCCCCCCGTTACGTCTTAGAGTGGCGCGCGTGGAACACTACGCGCCGCCATCTCGGGTCCTGTGTGATGGGGGGCGACGGATGTCCCCGAATCCGTCGCCCCTGGACCCATTTAGGGGGGCTGGAAGAGGGCGTTATCCGCCCTCCGCCGACGCCCGGTGCGCCTGCTGCGGGCCGGGTGAGTGGACGAGATCTCCCTTTCCCTTTCCGCAGCCTCCTTCTGCGAGATGACTGTCTCGCAGAAGGAAACCACCGCGTCCCACGACTCGGCACTCCCGACCATCGAACGAACGACGGCCGGCAGTGACAAGTCGGCTCCAACTTCTGGAACGAGGGCACGGCGCGGCTCCTCCCACGCGGCACACTCTGCCAATGTATGCCGCGCCGTGTCCTCCCGACAATGGACGCAGTGAACATAACCTAACCTAACCTAACAGTGATAAACTGATCTTGAATTTTGAAGGTCACATGGCACTCCTGAATAATGAACAGCATTTGTGTATTCTTGTGATTCAGTAATTGTACAAAAGATTAAAAGAAAAAAGTGAGTTAGGTTAGGCTAACCTAACCTAACCTAAGAATTGACGAGAATATCCGTCAGGCCATAGAGTGAAACAGCTCACAGACGATACTAGCCATTATTTAGCAGTAAAAATAGTGATTAAAAATCAAAGATATGGTTTACAACATGTTATTTTGTGCCAAAAATAATAACATTAAAACATGATTTTTCTGGGATATCCCATATTTTTGACAGATGTCATCATAGTAAAAATTGATCACCTTACCAAGATGGTTGGACTGAGATACATTTTAAATCTATTGGTCGGTGTAAGGTTTGGGGGGACGTTTTGACAATTGATGTTCCACAGAAGTGGGCCCAGGACCGAGCACTGTGGAATACCGCACGACATAATATATCGTGCCAACACCCGCCGTCACGTCCCCTGTAGGTGACACGCCTTTTCGCCAAAACCTAACCTAACCTAAGCTAACCTAACCTAGGTTAGGTTAGGTTAGTGACAGTACAGTACAGTGATCAACTTACTGATCTTGGATTTTCAAGGTAGCTACATGGAACTACTCAAAGATGAACAGCATCACCGTATCCTTGTGATTGCGTAATTGTACAAAATATTAAAGAAAACAGCAGGTTAGGTTAGGATAACCTAACCTAACCTAACAATTGACGAGAACATCCGTCAGGCCATAGAGTGAAACAGCTCACAGATGATGCTAGCCATTATTTAGCAGTAAAAATAGTGATTAAAAATCAAAGATATGGTTTACAACATGTTATTTTGTGCCAAAAATAATAACATTAAAACATGATTTTTCTGGGATATCCCATATTTTTGACAGATGTCGTCATAGTAAAAATTGATCACCTTACCAAGATGGTTGGACTGAGATACATTTTAAATCTGTTGGTCGGTGTAAGGTTTGGGGGGACGTTTTAACGCATCGTCCTTTAAAAACCTTTTTAAAGCTAGGTGAAATGATTCACCAAGAGTATCATTTACATTCAATAAAGGTAATTTTAAAGGCAGAGAAACCTCAAACTGATTATTAATTAATTTAACTGAACTTTGAAAAATATGTTCACAAAGTTCCTGCTCAGATGTTTGTTCAGTAAATATTTCTGGAACTTTTTCATTGGTCCAAAACTGAGCAAGTGTCTCATTGAGACCTAATTCACATTTTAATACTACTCTATTACATGTCTGTTGAGATACCTTGGATGGCAGATTTCCTCCTACAATGTGCCCGAAGTATGTGTTAAAGACTTGTAGTTGTGTGTTACCCGGCTGCTGTGATGGATGAGCAGCATTCTGGGGCAGCGTTGATGACTGCTCGCTTTGCCTCGGCAGGTTGATGCTTGTGCACTGCTCGTTCGGTAACAGGGTCTGGAAAAACACATCAGCCCCCAATAACATATGTATGTCACTAGGCACATTAAATTGGTCATCTGCCAATATAATGTTGGGCGGTATTATGACCCCAGAAACATCAAATTTATTCTGAGGTAATTTGCATGTTATGTCTTTTACTACATGACAAGTTACTGTTGT
Source organism: Conistra vaccinii (assembly GCA_948150665.1). Lineage (NCBI taxonomy): Eukaryota > Metazoa > Arthropoda > Insecta > Lepidoptera > Noctuidae > Conistra > Conistra vaccinii. Next base: position 7,279,573 of record OX411317.1, on the reverse strand, counting down.
CTTGAATGGTGATTTTAATGAATGTATTTCAATGGGAATGTTATATTTTACATTACTTTTTTCGTTAGTAATACCAACAATACAAGTATTACTTTGCAAGGGCGTTAAACCTAATCGCTGAACAACTTTTGTGGTTATAAATGAAACCTGAGAGCCGCTGTCCAGTAACGCCTTGATAATGAATTCGGTGCCGTTCCTTGCTACCACTTTGATTCTAGCTGTAGGTAGAAGCACATTATTATTGACATTGCTTGACAAGGTGACAGCTGGTGTGGTTTCACCTGAATTGCAGTGCAGCAGGGTGTTATGAGGTTTCTTGCACTCTGAGCACCGGAAGTGAAACCTACATTTGCCACCATGTATACCTAAACAAATCACACATAGTTTTTGTTCTTTGGCAAATGTCAGTCTATCGTTTGCTGGCAATAGTTTATATTTTTTACAATTATATAATTTATGGTCATTGCACTTACAGAAGATACATGTTGCTCCTGCAGTGGCGACTGCTGTTACCTTCGTTGACTGCTGCTGCGAGTGGAGACCCTGTCCGGCATTTTCCAGTGCCAGAGCTCGTTTCTCAATGTATTGCAGAAAATCTTCGAGGTTAGGTTGTATACTGGGATCTCGGTCTAGCTGATAAGCTCGTGCAGTAATTCCATCTAATTTCCGAGAAAGAACACATAAAAGAATTGCATCCCAGTATATGACATTTGAGTCAAGGTTTTTTATCGCAGCTAATTGTTGCCTAATGAATGAGACAAAGTCCCTCAAACTACTAGCTGTTGACTTTACAATAGTACTTAAATCTAAAATGTTACTTATGTGATCATTTATGATCTTATATTTATTATTGTACCGATCTGTCAATAGTTTGCGAGCTTCACTATAACTTTCCGGTGTTAAACTTAAATTTTTTATCAAATTGTATGGTTCATCCTTTAAAAATGATCTCAAATAATAAAACTTTTGGATATGGTCAAGACTAGTATCATTGTGTATTAATGACTCGAATAAATTGATAAACGGTACGTATTCTGTGAATTTACCATCAAAAGTTTTTATATTAATTGGTGGTAACTTGGTTCTATGTGTTGATGCATCTAAACTATTTGAGGTTACAATTTTTTCGCGTGACTTTATATGTTCGGTCAATACCGCCGTGATACTATAGTAATTATTTTCCACTTGCTCGACATTTTCTTTGTCGGCAGCGTCGAGATACAGAATATCTTTGCATAAAGATTCGTATTCTGCAAAGGCGGATACTAGTCGATCGCGTTTGTTAATCAGTTCTTCACAATTAATTTTACGTAGATCAGTAACTTCTACGAAATTATTTAGTCTTGTGATCGTACCTTTAATGTAGCCGCGTGCGGCGATTTTTCGTTTCAGTTCGTCTTCCATTTCTAATTACTAGCACACTTGTTTACTATAAACTAACTTACAACTTATTGGAACACTATAGTCTATACCACAAATAGCACTATTTCGATTCCAATGATTTTATGCGCGTGGACTGATCTTGAGGACGAGTCGATGTCGATCGAAAACCACAAAATGGTGGATGAATCCGAAAATCCGGAAGTTCGCTTCAACGAGTTGGCGTTAGTTGCTATCCCTTTTGCACTCGTGCGTAACTCGCTCTCTGTTGCACTGCGTGGATAGATCGCGCGTTTCAGGCGCACTTGAGTGAGGTAATTTGTTGAATATTGCGATGCCTGCCGTCTCGCTCCTACTTGCGGAATACCTTATTGTGTGCTGCTGTGCTCTTCACACCTGCAGAGGGGACTCCGGCGACGACGGCAAAGGTTATCGATGGAATGAAATTCTTGATTGCTGCCGGGCTGCTTCTCTTCTGAGTAGATTGCAGCTGGGGTTGTCGAATCGCTTGTGATTGTTTAGCGACAACCAAGCTGAGATGAGACCGACGCGAGCCCGCTTGTTGCCAACCAAAATGGCTGCGACCCGGTCGAATAAAATTGTTTGCCAAACCTCGTAGTTATCTTCTTCCGCAGCACCGCTGTTCTCCGCGAAGGACCATGTGCAGCGGTGTATTAGGTGGTGATGGCTGATGAGGTGCTGGTAGCGTGGTGCCGAGGAAAATTCAATAAAAAGGCGGACAAATTAGTTTTACGTCTATATTCGACCAGTGTCGCAGTTGGAAGGGTCGTGTTGCCACAGATATTAAAACATTTTACATTTAATGTTGGTGTTGCAATATTCTTACTACTAAAATACCCAACAAAGGTGCGGGCAGCCATCGTTAAGCGGGTGTCTACAATCTACAAGTCATAACTTATGACACCTGTTACTTTACGAATTTTTAATGAAATTGGGATAATATACAGGGTGGCAGGGACATCGACGCGATAAGTGATACCATGGATTCAGTACATGATTCTGAATCCCCCGTGCGTTGAAATTTTGAGTCGGTTATTTAAAAAAAAATACCTACGCGGTCAAAATATATGGTACCTAATCCATGGTATCAGTTTTCGCGTTGATGTCCCTGCCACCCCGTATATAACCAACAATCAACACTACCATAGTACGCCTACACTAATTAAACTACGCCTAATAATAATGAAAGAGACACATAATACATCAAATATATAGTATATATATTTTGTATATTTACCTACCATTTTTAAGTTATAATCCATTACTAAAAATACGCAGAGTATATATAGTCTGCAATAGAGCTTAAACGGCCATAGATGACCTTTACACTTTTGCGCGTGGGTCAAAGCCATTCCATTGAAGCACTGAATGGTATGAATGAACGATAGTTCCATTCACTGTCATGGAGATTTGTGCTACGGATAATTTAGTATCATTTCGCAACCCACATGGAATGAACGTGAATGAATAGGTGAACTTTGACTGTATTTATGTATGTACTATGTAGGTATGTATTTCATCTATTGGTATGCAAATGTTCACTGCTATGAAAAAGCCTACTTTATTTAAAGGTAGTGAGAAAAAGGTCAATATATTCAGGCTGTTTTTTACATACATAAACTCACGATTTCTTCTTATGGGGGTAGGTAGAAACTACAGAACGCCACCTGCTACGATTCTTACATAGGTACTCGTTTTTCTTTACCTGGTCATACACGCACGCCCGGTTTAAAGTACTACGCACCTGACCTGGATTTTTCTTCGAATCTTAAAAAATAATCCAAGGCACTTTTACGTTTCAGAGGATTCTTTTTTTTTTTTTGTTTACTCAATCAGACACCGTAACTGCTCACTGTCTGTCTGTACGCACTTTAGTGCGCTTATAACAAAAGAAGCTTCTCAGATATCCATTTATTATAACCATTGAATTTACGTTCGCTTACCGAAAGACGTAGCGTTGGAAGGCCCCCACAAAGACGACCGAAGACCTGATAAAGGCCACAGGTGGATACCTGTGGCCTTTATCAGATCTTCGATGCTGCATGCAAGAATCACAGAATCAGTCGAAGTGGCGGTGTTTGGGGGAGGCATATGTCCAGTAGTGGACGTCTTTCGGCTGAAATGATGATGATCATCAGAAAGCTGTTTTATACCTAGTATTATTTTGTTACGTTAAGTATCTCGTTGAACAAATGTTCGCAAGCGCTACTGCTGAGCATGAGGTCCTGGGTTGGATTCCCAGGTCAGGCAAAGTGTTATTGGGTTTTTCAATCCGGAATTTATCCGTAGCAGCTCGGATTCGGATTCATGTCCGTGGCATTATATTTTTTGTGTCTGGATGAGACACAAAAAATATAATGGCACGGCTGTTGGCTGGCTTAGGACCACGATCCTAAGCCAGCTAACAGCCGCATAGGCCTCTCACCCAGCATAAGCCAGCATAGGGTGAAGTCCGGATAAGGATGATGATAACGTCTAAAGGCTGGCCCCCAATTAATAAGAGTTAAAAATAACTGACGAGGCGTGACGTTATGTTAGGTAAGACAGGGCACAGTTACTTAACAAGCGGTATCTCCCTAAATAACTCACAATATTCCATCACACTGACGCAACCTTAACCAACAAAGCCTGTTTACCAGAACTATTGGAAACTAAAACAATGCTTTTATCGGCGATATTACCGAACTATTAATATTAATGGAGCCCGAGTTAGCTACACTCTGTATATCTATTGTTCGGTGTACGATTCGCTGGGACAAATTATAATGATTAATTGGAATTATTTGTGCACATGCTGTATGGGTTGTGAATTGATTGGCAGTTAATGTTTTTTTTTGTTTTACTAAAAGAGCGTTTATAGTGGGCAACGTCGCAAATAGATATCAAAATGTCGCTGTTTTGATTAATTTGTCATGTATGTATGGAAATATGAAATGTGGCTAACTAGCGAACTACATAGAATAATATTAGCCACATTTCATATTCAGTGAAACCGTTTCAGGTATAACACCGAATTTGATGTTGTAACCGTTTTAGGTGTAAACAACGCATTTGGAAAGTTTCCAAATGCTTTTTTACATCTATTAATAAATATTCGGTCTTACAATGTTAATGAATGCATTTCACAATCAATATTTTAATGTGATAAGGACATGGAATATACTATATTGTACAACGAAATTGGTAATTCTATGGGTAGGTATGCACGGCAACATATCAAGCTATATATTTCAAGTATAAGCTAATCTCACATTGTATAGGATTTCCGTACAATGAGAGGTTAGCTTATACTGGAAATATACAACTTGATATAATATACCCGAAATGAATGTGTTATGTACAATGGCGAACATCACCCCTACTGTGTGACACACTTTCAATCACAGTCAAGGGTTCTATAGGAAATACCTAATCCAATGCTGTGAAGTTTGAAAAACTCGTCTGTTCAACAACGTAAACAACGCAATGAACGCGGCTGAACTGTCAAAATGTAAGGATTTGCCATCAATTGTCATTTTACGTGTGTAACCTTATAACGATGACATTGAACAAAGATAACTGAGGGGGAATTACCCCTCAGTTAACTTTATTCAATGTCATCGTTATAAAGCTCCCGCAGACAGGCGCGTCGCGAGGATGCGACGCGATTCTGGTAGAACAATTTCCATGAAATTTTCTTAAAACTTGTTTTCTGAGAGTTGCGTCGTGCTGTCGCGTCGCGCCTGTCTGTTCGAGCCTTTAGTAAATAATTAAATAGGTAGGTACCTATATACGTCTTTCATAATATTTTTCTGAACCTACATAGATGCGGAAAAAAAATTATGCCCTGTGACCTGCAGATGAGTGTGGGTCAATTTACTTTATTTAGATATCTGAGAGTCTGAATAAAATGGAATGACCTAATTTGAATAGGTCAACCTGTATTTAACTAGATGCCTTCGAACGTAAGAATTATATTTGGAAACTTGTAAAACCAAAGAGTTCTTCGATATCCTGTAAAATACTTAACTCTTGCACTCTCCGAAAGGGTAGGCCAAAGTGTACCCTTACACTATTTTTAACAGCTACTGTTTTTAATTTTTTTTGTGATGTTCGTCAACCTAGGTTGTTGGCTGCATAACTGGACTTTCCTGTGGGTGCCTCAATAAATTAAGGCCTCCAGCCAGGGCATAAAACTGACAAACACATTTCGCCAGCTATTTTAATTATATCCCTTTTGGACTAGCCTATTAACAATAAGCGGGTGCAATTCCAGACTTTCGGGCTGCTACTGAGAAATGCCCAATGACCCAGGAACACTTTACCTAACCAGGGATCGAAGCCATAGCCTGAAAAACTAGTTCATCCTTCACACTTGCGAACACGGTGCAGTGGTATCGGCCCCGACTGGAGCAGTGGTGGTTCAGTGGTATCGGCCTCAACTGGAGCAGTGGTGGTCCAGTGGTATCGGCCTCAACTGGAGCAGTGGTGGTCCAGTGGTATCGGCCCCGACTGGAGCAGTAAGGGACCAGTGGTATCGGCTCCGCCTTAATGGTCGTGAGTTCCAACCCAGGCAGGCGCTTTACTTTGTGTATTTAATTTCATCACTACTGCTCTCAAAACGGTGAAGGAAAAATTCGTGAAGAAACCGGCATGTCCGAGAACTCCGAATACATGTGACACCCGCACTGCGCCCGCGTGGTTATTTAACGTCCACTCCTTCTCACAGAGAGAAGGCCTGAGTCCCAACAGTGGGAACGTTATAGGCTTATTATGCTACTTGCGAACAGTACATAGTCGGCCAGTAAAACATATTCAGCAAAAAAGCCAGAGAAAATTCTGAGAAACAATAAAATACTACTTACGAGTTATGGGAATGGTTTTTGATCCTATTAGGAACTTATTGGTACCCCAATTTCGTAAAAAGGACGCTAATCTACCGGACTGAAATGTATGGTCCCACTTATATACTCGACCTCAGCAGAAATTTTCCACGAAAATGGAAAAAAAATGGAATATAATATATTATTTTGGTCCCTCGAAGTGGGTAGGTAATATTATTATCTTAATATTATATTTATAACTAGTGACCCGGCCCTGCTTCACGAGTGCAATCTACAAAGGCGATATGTCAAAAGATCGATATTCTGTGCTTTAATCAAAGCTGAATAATTTTGTGTTTTAAATGATAGTGAAAACCGCATCAAAATATATTGTATAGTTTAGAAGAACTAGGTAGTCGCACAGACAGACACAAAGCGACTATTTTTAACAGACTTTAAAAAGGGGGGTTCTCAGTTCGACTGTACTCGTATGTTGTTTTTTATCTCAAACTCAAACTCAAAGCATTTATTTCAAATAAACCAATTACAGGCACTTTTGAATTTTCAAGGGGTCGGTCAGTCAGAAAAGATGAAGCTAGATGCCCATTCCAAAGCGTAGTAGGTACCTATGGAGAAGAACGGGCAAGAAACTCCACGGACACTCTTTTAAATAAAAATTTGGTTACAAAATATTGGTTACACCATTCATGTTGAACTTTTACATGTGAGAACGATGCAAAACGTTAAAAGCTATGAGATGACCAGTCACAAGTTCACAACTGACGGCGCCCGTTCACGAACATGACGCATGGATTAGCACTATTCAGCTCAACCATTTTTAGAATCTTTTTTCTAAGTATGTTATTACGCGATTACTCCGCCAATTATGAATTGATTTTGATGATTCTTTTTATGTTTGGTAGGTCATACTTCAGAGGTGGTTTTTTATCAATTTTATTAACTATGCTTGGGTAGTTTTTGAGTTATCTTCAATAATACGTATTTTTCCCACTTAACCTATCTGGATGATATGATAAGTTCGTGTCACTGTTATTTACATAACAGGTAGACAGGTAGTGTTATTTGAATCTGTGTGGGGTACCGGGTAGGTATCACAAAAAAAGTGAAAAAAAAACAAAAAAACGTGGCAAAAACGGAAATTCAAAACCCACTGACACGACTTCTGAAATTAAAGTTATTTTTCACTTTGTAGTGTTTTTTTTGGAAGACAGTTGTATTTTTTTTTCAATATTATCTATTCACTAGCGACCCACCTAATTAATGCCTTATCAATTTTAAAGTCTTTTCCCTACCAAATGACATGTCACATCCGACATTGTTAAAACCCATTACAGTACGACACAACTTAGATGTAGCCTAGATTTGAACATTTTCATTCATTCGTTTCAATTTCACGAATGTACTTGGCTATAAGACTTCACAAATCATTGTCTTTTCGAAAGATCTTTTTCACCTAAAGCAGTAATAAAGATTGATGATTTTGAAGGTGCACTCAGTTCGGATGGTGATCGGTTATTACGAATTTAGCTGATGCTACATCTAACTTGTGTCGTACTGTACGTGATGAACATTCGCACATGTTTGATCATACAAATATGACGTGGGCACAATGGGCGCAGATGACAGGGCTTTACTTACGGCTTTTGTACGGCAACAATGCAGTTGTGTGCCGTAACTGAGCGCGGGTAATGAAGGGTTAGGCGGGCTGTGAGAGTGCGACTGGTCGGTGCGATTAGTCTGGTTTCAGGATTTCTTTTACGATGAGCAATTACTCTGCATATCAACAACCCAGGGTGGCTTGTTGATATGCAGAGTAATTTCGTAACATACTCACAATTCCAATGGTACTATTTAATTCAAGAACATTAATTACGTTATTTACGTTGTCGAATTTTTTATGAAGCAATGGATTATTAATTTCATTTAAATTCCTTTACATACCTATAAACTGTTACTCAATTGGGGCTATGGTCGTAATGTTTTGTGTTATGAGGAACAAATGGAATAAAATCAAGTTTAATATTATGATTGATAACAGAACATAAGTACTGTTACTTCATGATATTAGCAACACTACACATCAACATGATGAGTGCTGATGCATGATGGAGCAATGTTGGCCCCGCGGTAATAGCTCCGGCTTACAAGTTACTGCAATGGGCCACCACCACTGCTGTCCTTATTACAATAGTCATTATTATTGCAACTATGTATTAGTAATATCTTATTTTTGTTGCTATATTCATCCAGTTCGTGCAAAACAAATCTAACTGACCTAAAACTATTTTTAGGTCAGCTTCCAGTCTAGCTGGATGCAGCTGAATATCAGTATTTTACATGGATCGACTGCCTATCTGACTTCCACAATCCAATACCGGGGTAATACGATACCGGTAAGACTGATTGTCAGACTTTCGGGCTTCTGACGACCTGTAACGACTCAGCCGGGACCAACGGCTTAACGTGCTTTCCGAGGCACGGAGGAGTCACGGTATGTAACGATGGTAACCCAACCACGGACCAACCCCGGTCTACCAACAATCGTCTTCTACGATGTCCTTCTCACCGCTCTGGTTTTATTCACTCTTCGTTCTTTGTCCAGGCGGTATTTCTTTGGAATTCGCTCCCTCTGAACATCAAGATGGCAACCAGTCGGTTATCATTCAAAGTGAAGGCACGTGAACATATTCGTAGAAAGTTGGCAGAATCTTTGCAGCGCTGATTTGCTGGATTGGTTTTCTCCTCTACCTATCGTTATTTCTCCTGACAAAGTTTATTCGGTTTATAAATGTATGTATGTATGTATCTATGTATTAGTATGTATTTATTTTCAATTTATCTATCCCTTATATTGCACCTGCCATGTTTTGTCTCTGCATCACCCTAAGGTTGACTGGTAGAAAATGCCCCAGGCATTAAGTCCGCCTTTGTACAGTATTTTTTTTTTTTACTTGTGTATAAAGTTTTAATATAAATAAATACTTACTCACGAGCTCCTGACCCTTCATTTCTTTCAAGTTCAAGGCCATTTCTGCTCAAAAAAGACGCAAAGTCGCAAGTAAGTTGCTGCCCTATCAAAAGGCCCGTTGTTCCGCTCCGGGCACAGTTTTTCACAGGATGCTCGAAGATTAAATTCCTTTTGTTACCAGACACTTTACGTTGATTCAAATCTCGAGAAACGTGTTTTACTTACAAACTTGTAATGGATTTGTATGTATATTGTAATTTTGTATTCTTTGTAGTAAGATGGTTTTTTAGATAGGGAATTACTTATTTTGCGGGATTTTAAGATGTTGGTTAGATTGTATTCTGTCTGTTTAAATTGATTTGTGTCTTTATTTATTTATTTAATACTTCAAGCACAAAAATGCACAGAGACGGGCTTAATGCCATAAGCATTTTCTACCAGTCAGCCTTTGGGTGATGCAAGACAAACAGTGGTAGGACGAACTTTTTGGGATAATAATGAAGATGATAATGGCAGATTATTCTGTCAAATAATCAAGCGTATTTGATTATTTTAGATAATTTAAGGATTATGCCTGAGTTCCAAGTGATCACTATTTAAGAAAGACCGTAAAAGTTATTTATAATTCGTGAGTACCTACTGTCACCCCCAGAACGACTGACAATATTATTCAAAACCTACGTAGTTTACGGTTTAACTTTAAAGAGCAGTGGCTCAGTGGTAACGGTATGACCGTTGCTACTGAGCCACCACTGCTCTTTGGTTTGCACCCAGACAGGCGCTTTACTTTGTGTAAATTATTTCATCACCACTGCTCCCAAAACGGTGAAGGAAAAAACATCGTGAGGAAACTGGCATGTCCAAAAACCAAAAAAAAAACAAAGACCTGACATCTACCAACTGCGTGGTAGATTATGGCGTATAGTCCCAGTCGCCCCCACATGAATTGCCACCAGGTGGCAATTGGGAGAAAAAAATCCCAATTGCCACCGGGTGGCGACTGGGACCTTATTGCCCCCACTTCAAATCGCTGTACATTGCGGCGTGGATCGCCAAACCCCCTCATTGCTATTGTTATCTGTCTTACGGCCGCGATGACGGGGTTGGTGGTCACATTTCCAATGTATATTATTATTAGTAGATAAGTGATATTTTTTAGGGACATACAAACAAGATTTTCTTTAATGTAGTTGCTTTTAATCACTTATTATTATTAATCATAAAAACCTGGTGTAAATTCGTATCACAGAAAATCTTAGTATTTACAATAACTATCATCATCATCATCATATCAGCCGAAAGACGTCCACTGCTGGACATAGGCCTCCCCCAAGCACCGCCACTTCGACCGATTCTGTGCTTCCCGCATCCAGCGGATTCCTGCGGCCTTTACAAGGTCATCGGTCCATCTTGTGGGAGGCCTTCCAACGCTACGTCTTCCGGTACGCGGTCGCCACTCCAGAACCTTTCGGCCCCATCGGCCATCTGTTCTGCGGGCAATGTGTCCTGCCCATTGCCACTTAAGTTTGGCAATTCTTCGGGCTATGTCGGTTACCTTGGTTCTCCTGCGGATCTCTTCATTTCTGATTCGATCACGTAGGGAAACTCCAAGCATAGCCCTCTCCATTGCTCTTTGGGTGACTTTTAGCCTTCTAATAAGGCCCATTGTGAGCGACCACGTTTCAGTGCCATAAGTCATCACTGGCAACACGCACTGGTCAAAGACTTTCGTCTTGAGACACTGTGGTATGTGGGACGAAAAGATATTGCGTAGCTTCCCGAACGCTGCCCAGCCGAGTCGGATTCGACGATTGACCTCTTTCTCGAAATTGGACCTACCTAGCTGGACAGTTTGTCCTAGGTAAACATACTCGTCTACAACTTCAAGCGTAGCGTCTCCGATCTTTATGAGAGTGGGTGTTACATGGGCGTTTGACATAACCTTTGTCTTGTCCATGTTCATTTTAAGACCCACTCTTTCGGAGGCTCTACTGAGGTCATCGAGCATTATACTGAGGTCCTCCATGGTCTCAGCCATGATGACTATGTCGTCGGCAAACCGAAGGTTAGTGACATACTCGCCATTGATGTTGATGCCTAGCCCTTTCCAGTCCAGAACCTTGAAGACATCCTCCAGTGCAGCGGTGAACAGTTTCGGAGAGATAACGTCTCCTTGTCTCACACCTCGCTGCAGAAGGATAGGTTTCGAGGTCTGGTCGTGGAGGCGGACTGACATAGTGGCGTTTTGGTATAGACACTTTAACACCTCGATGTACCGATAGTCGATCTGGCACCGTTGAAGAGACTGCAGTACAGCCCATGTCTCGATCGAATCGAAGGCTTTCTCGTAATCCACAAACGCTAAGCAGAGAGGCAGATTATACTCTTCGGTCTTCTGTATTACCTGCCGCAGCGTATGTATGTGGTCCACGGTGCTAAAGCCTTTACGGAATCCGGCTTGTTCGGGAGGCTGGAAGTCGTCAAACCTGCGCGCGAGACGGTTCGTGATGACTCTTGAAAACAGCTTGTAGATATGGGTCAGAAGTGTGTATACAGAAGTGTGTGTACAATAACTATACTAGGAACAAAAGCTAGTCATCAGTCACAGATAATCAAATTACATAGTTACAATAACTATGTTTTATCAATCAAATTACTTAAACGTAAAAAAATCCTAATAATCATAAAAACTTGGTGTAAATTTGTATCACAGATAATCAAAATATTTACAATGGTCATGGTTTACTAAAAAAAAATATCTACTAATAAAACCACATTGGAAATGTGACCGCCAACCCCGTCATCGCGGCCGTAAGACAGATAGCGATGAGGGGGTTTGGCGATCCACGCCGCAATGTACAGCGATTTGAAGTGGGGGCAATAAGGTCCCAGTCGCCACCCGGTGGCAACTGGGATTTTTTTCTCCCAATTGCCACCTGGTGGCAATCCATGTGGGGGCGACTGGGACTATACGGATTATGGCCCACACACTCCCACACAGAGGAGGCCTAAGCTGTATCCCAGCAGTGGGAACATTATAGGCTGATTATGCTATATTACTTTTTTAAATAAATACTAAACAAATAGAAACTTTTTTAAATTATCAAATTAATTGAACTTTGGACCCATTTCCACCGTAAATTCCTTACAAGGCAACAGTAATAGAATCATTAAGTTGATCATACTGCTACTGTTCGCGACGAGGCGTCACCGTCAATTTTAGCTTGTTTAAAATCATTAATTTTAACTTAGCTTAAAAACTTGTATGTATAGGATAAGTATTTCTTCGCAATATGCGTAATAATAGCATGTAGTATGTAGATTCCTTGTTATACGCAATAATGCGTCATCAAAATATTTTGTTAGAAAAGACCTTTATATTTATCCGGATGTTGAAATACCAAAAATCTGCACACGTATAAAAGAAAAACTAAAGTTGCAATAACGCAAAACAAAATAATACAAGTTGTGGGCAACGCCTATACTAACTCAAAAATGAAAATAGTATAGGTATTAGTAATGCTATCTAGCAGCTAGACACCATGCAAATATCAAATTTTTACTAAAAAAGGTAAACAAAGCCCTTGCACTCCTTGATTAGGTAGGTTAGACAGATATAACGTAAAATCATTTATGGCATCCAGGTCACCTAGACCGAGACCTAGCCCTGGACCTAACTTCTAGAAATCTAGCCCTTCAGGATACCTACTTAATCGAGTTAGAATGCCGCAAAGCGGATTTGTAAAAATAAAGGCTACCCTACCTGTATTCAGAGGCCTATAACTGGCTGAAAAATCTAGATACAATAAATAAAATACTAGATTTCTCTAGGGGAATAGACTAGCCCGAGTGTTCTTTTGGTATGGTGGAAATCGGATCAGAACTTTGTCTGAAAAGTCACTTGCAAATAATTAAATATTTATTTAATCATTTTAATACCGATAATCCTGAAATATCTTTTCAACAGGAATAGTCAGAATCCTGGAAGAACCCTCATTAGAAAGGGGGCAATTTTGTGAATCTCATGATGTATAACATGATGTATATAGCTATTGAAATAAGTGTATTTAGCTATAAGAAATGTAATTTTATAAGAATTTTGAAAATAATAAAGTTACGAAAACAGGAGGCGATTCATGGGTCTCTATAGGGTAAAGGGCGCTACCAGCTAAGCTAACACGCCATCTCTAGAAATTGTAGTCATCAACATGGAAACTAGTTCCACCTAACAAGTAATGCAGTAGTCCTGAGGAGTCCTGAAATCGTGTCCTGAATAGTTATGAAGACTTATCAATAAACAGTGTTATCATTCCTGCCGAGCCCGTTTTCCTTCAAAAGGTCGAGTGCATATCCATGTGAGTATTCGAAAATAACTAGCAAAAGCTTCGGTGTAGGACGTCAGCGCCGCTTGGACCAGGATAGCCTTACAACCTACCTGAACCCGTATCCAGCGATCACGCCCGTCCGGAATATCTGCTGGTCCTTCGAAAGCCGGATTATTTTCGAATCCTGGAGAGCTCACTTGAAGACTGAAGGATTACCGAAGAAGGAAGATTCCTGGAATAAGAAAATCGGTTCCTGAAGAATTATTTTTGGAACCTGAAGACTTACGGCTGAAGGATTATTTTGAAACCTGAAGACTTACGGCTGAAGAATTATTTTTGGAACCTGAAGACTTACGGCTGAAGGATTATTTTTGGAACCTGAAGACTTACGGCTGAAGGATTATTTTGAAACCTGAAGACTTACGGCTGAAGGATTATTTTGAAACCTGAAGACTTACGGCTGAAGGATTATTTTGAAACCTGAAGACTTATAACTGAAGAGTTATTTTTTCCTGAAGGATTATTTTGAAGACTGAAGAGTTATTTTTCCTGAAGGATTGTTTTGAAGACTGAAGAACTATTTTTGGATCCTGAAAACTTATTTCCTGAATTTTTTTCCTGAAGGATTATTTTCGATTCCTGAAAACTTTTTTCCTGAAATTTTTTCCTGAAGGATTAATTTCGGATCCTGAAAACTTTTTTCCTGAAGAATTATTTTTGGATCCTGAAGACTTATTTCCTGAAGGATTATTTTTGGACTTTGAAGAATTAACATTTAACATAGAGAAAATAGTTTGACGTTTGAAGATTTGTTTTGAAGATAGAAGAAACAACTTGGAACTTTGAAGATTTGTGTTGAGGATTACAGTATAGTGCGTTTATAGTGAAGTGACGTCCCCGAATCTAAACCAACATGCCGATCACAAGGTCACAAGGCAAAGCGCCTGAAGCATGGACGGTGGAGCTGGACAGAGCGCGTACCTCTACAGCTATACGTCATGAGTTACCTCCACGTTCGCCGTCCACTACGGAAGGGACTGAGCAAGTGCCACCACCACCACAAGCCCTAACCGGGGGTGAAGACGTACCTATACCAACACAATCGAAGGAAACAGAACAAATCGAACAACCAACGACTTCCAGGAAGGAAACCAGACTGGAAGGAACTTCAGATAGAACATTAAAACCTTCAAATAAATCAGTGAATCCGAACAAAATAGTGAAGCCATCAGCTGACAAACGGGATGGAACTTATAGAGGAATTATTCCGATGACTAGCCGGGGAGACGCCCGTTACCCACGTAGACCGCCGTCGACAATTAAGACGACGCGGTCCCATCTAAAAGTAATGAAAGCTCGTGAAGACCTATTGAAAATTAGGTTGGAACTTGCTGAGATAGCACTTCAGAATGCCGAGGAAGAAAATTCCGACGGATACATGGATGACAGAGATTCCAACGACGAGTACATGAAATCGTGGCAAGAAGACGCACCGCCGTCTGAGCCAATGAAGGAAGTCCTTTCTGCAGAGGTGGAGAACCATGATTGCGAGATAAGCGATCAAGCACTTTCTGTAGAAAACGCCGCTGAAGAGAACGGGAGCAATAGAAGACGGGACGCCGTTGCTGCTCCACGCCCCTCCAAGGATGTTGAACCTATAGTAGACTTCCATCAAAAGCAAGTACCCGTGTTACATCATCCTATAGAAAAAGAAGTGAAAAATGTAGTACCATCGAAGGATTCGGGGGAAGGTCAACTCCGTTCATTTATAACGGACTTGACGTCTGCTATAGCGTCGCTAGCCGACAAGAAAACAGATCAGTGGACAGTAAATAATCCCTCGGCGTCGAAGGTCATCATGACCCTGCCAAATTACAGTGGGGCTCACACGGAATGGTTATCGTTCCGTGCCATCTATGAAACAACTCGTCGATACTTCAACGATGTTGAGAATACAGCTAGGCTGAGAAGGAGCCTGCGCGGACGAGCACTGGAAACGAGTGAGTTCAGAACTCATCGGAAATGCCAAACCAGATGACATCATGAGAGAACTCGAGCTGCAGTTCGGCCGTCCAGACTCGATAGCTCAAGCTGAAACGGACAGGCTCCGTGGGCTGCCGCGCTGCAGTGAATCTCCGAAGGATATCTGCACGTTCGCCAGCCGAGTAAGGAGAGGTATAGTCACGCTACGTGCGTTGAAAAAAGAACATTACTTAATCAACGCCGAGTTAATGCGATTGTTGACTGAGAAGTTGCCAAACTCCCTAAGGGTACAGTGGTATAGAACCTATACCGAGAAGTACCAATCGCTGCCAGATTTATCTCTGCTCAGCGACTTCATCACCGAACAAGCCCGTTTCTGCAGTGCTTTCGCTCCGCCCGAAAATATCAATCCCGGCGAAGCGACAGCGACTAGGCGTGTCACTCAAAGGACACACACAGCAACAAACAAGACGGCTTGGAAATGCCGTGTCTGCCAGAAAGAAGGGCACGATGCTTATGACTGCAAGAAGTTCAAAGAAGCATCCACAGATGAAAGATGGGAACTCGCAAGGAAACTGAGACTGTGTTTCCGTTGTTTGCGAGTCCATCGGTCGGGTAAACCATGCAAAAAGAAAATGTGTGGGATCAAGGAGTGTATAGGCACTCACCATCAGCTTCTTCATAAAGAAAAGAAGAAGCCTGCTGCAGAAGGTACCGAGAAGCCTGATGCCCCAGTAAAGAAGGAGCCTCAGGAAACGGTAGCCAGCTCGAGATCAACGTCAGACCAGACGTACTTGAAAATAGTACCGGTCCGGGTAATCGGACCGGCGGGAGAAGCAGCAACATTTGCGCTGCTCGACGATGGGTCAACCGTTTCGCTGATAGACGACGACATCGCAAAGGAAATCGGGGCAGAGGGCCGCATCGACCCTCTGAAGATAGGTGCGATTGGCAACACTACGATCGACACTCCTTGTTCGCGTCGAGTAACAGTCGACCTTGCAAGCCAGCTGAGAAGCAAAGTGCCCTTCAGAGCGCGCACGATACCGAAGCTCAACCTAGCACCGCAGTCAGTCAGCGAAGAAGACATCGCCCAGTGCAAACACCTGAGCGATTTGAAGGAACAGCTGACGTACGACGTTGGCGCACCGAAGATCCTCATTGGCCAGGACAACTGGCATCTGCTGTTAGCCAGTGAGATACGCAGAGGTCCGAGGCACCAGCCTATCGCATCACTTACCGCAATGGGCTGGACCCTGCATGGCGCGCACACCAGAATCTTAGGTCAACAGGTACACTACGTCAACCGACTGACAACGAGTGATGAAGAGCTGAACGAGCGACTTCGTGAGTTCTTCGCCTTAGAATCGCTAACTATCAATCCGAAGCGACCAAGCTCAGATCCCGAGAAAAGAGCGGAAGACATTTTAAATCGTCACACTCAGCAGCTAGAAGATGGACATATAGAAACCGCTATGCTTTGGAATAATGACAGCATAGAGATGCCCGATAGTTACGGGACAGCGCTCAAGCGGCTAGTCTCAATCGAGAAGAAGCTCGACAGCAACCCTGCTCTTCGAGACAGATATACAGAACAGATGGACTCGCTCATGCAGAAGGGATACGCAGAGAAAGCCCCCACCACGAGCACACCAGGTAGAACATGGTACCTACCACACTTCGACGTATTCAACCCCATGAAGCCAGACAAGCTCCGTATAGTACATGACGCTGCCGCTAAGTCGAGAGGACTGTCGCTCAACGACTTCCTTCTCACAGGACCAGACCTGCTGCAGTCACTGCCCGGCGTCATGATGAGATTTCGCCGACACTGCATAGCCATTTCCGGTGACATAACGGAGATGTTTATGCAGGTAAAGGTGCGAGCTCAAGACTGAGACGCACTCCGGTACCTATGGAGAGGCAACAAGAGAGAGGGAGCGCCGGAAGAATACCGTATGACGTCCATCATATTCGGTGCGGCAAGTTCGCCGTGCACAGCCATATTCGCAAAGAATTGGAATGCGAAAAGGCACTTCGAGGAGCAACCCGAGGCAGTGAAAGCTATCATCCATAACCATTACATGGACGACTACCTCGATAGCTACAAGACGGTCGAAGACGCAACGCGCATCGCAACAACGGTGAAGGACATACACCTGAAAGCGAAGTTCGAGCTCAGGAAATGGGTATCGAACAGTGCGCAAGTCATACAAAATATAGATCCGTCACAGATCCGAACTGAAGTTATCAGTATCGGAGATGCAGAAAACACCGAAAAGATACTTGGTCTAATATGGAGACCGGGTGAAGACGCGCTGGGCTTCAATCTAACGCTCGCGCGCCTACCGAAAGGTGTTCTAGAAAAGGAAGCGCCCACAAAGAGAGAGGCACTGAAAATTGTGATGTCGCTGTACGACCCGCTCGGACTCGCCTCACCAGTCACAATTAGAGCCAAGCAAATACTGCAAGAGGCATGGAGGCGAGGAGTCGACTGGGATCATCCACTAGATAAGGACCTGGCAACTAAGTGGAGAAGTTGGATACAGCACCTGCAGCAACTCAAGAATATCAGCATACCAAGATGTTACCCTGGATATAGTGATGCTGTGGAGACACAAATCCATGTGTTCACCGTTCATATTGGCGGGCCACATCGATGGAAGGCAAGCAGCAAGTCAGCCTCGTCATGGCAAAAGCGAAGGTGGCACCACTGAAGCTGCAATCTATACCACGCCTCGAACTGCAAGCCGCGGTGATGGGAACCCGCGTGGCTGCAGCCGTGATACGTGAGCACGACATCAAACCCGCATCGGTGACATACTGGTCAGACAGTAAGACCGTCTTGACATGGATCAGGAGAGGAGCACGGGTATATAAACCATTTGTTGCTCATCGCATAGCCGCCATAGAGGAAAACAGCAAAGTAGAAGATTGGCGTTGGGTACCCACCAAATTGAATATCGCGGACATCGCTACCCGTGATGTACCGCGTGACTTTGACTCAAAGCATGCGTGGTATTCCGGCCCTAGCTTCCTATACGAAGAACCGTCGTCATGGCCTGCAGAAAAACCTCCCATCAAAGAGGAGACAGGGGAAGAAAGGACCCTCGTTGCCGTCGAAGAAGCTAACACGCGAAAGCTAGCAGAAGCCATACCAGATCCGGCCAGATTCTCGAGATGGGAACGGTTACTCCGTGCGACAGCGAGTGTTCTTCGCTTCATTGCTCTCTGCCGAGGAAGAACAGAGAAAACGTTCTACAAAAGAACGAAGAAAAACGCAGAGAAAGATCCAGATTGGCGGAGAAAGAAGACGACCCCAAGTCCTCCGAAACAGACAGCAAAGACGTCTGAAATTCAAATCGTGAAGCAAATCTTAGAAGCAGAGTATCTCCACGAAGCGGAGAAAATACTCATTCAAGTCGTGCAACAGCAGTCTTTCGCTCATGAGATAGCGAAACTGCGAGAAGAGAAAAAGTTGGAGAAAGATAGTCGTTTGCGGCCACTGCAGATCGAAGTAGTGGACAATATCCTACGGCTAAGAAGCCGGATAGCCGCAACAGACGAAATATCAGATGACGTGAGACATCCGCCGATATTACACGGCGACCATCACATCACCCAGTTATATATAGACTGGACACACCGCAGCCTACAACATAGTGGAGTAGAACTCACTATCAACGAGGTGAGACAACACTATTGGGTTGTCAAGATGCGGCCGACCACGAAAATGGTGCTAGCCAGATGCCTACAATGTCGCATTCGCAAGGCACAACCACCCGTGCCTGCGACCGGCGACCATCCGAAGACGCGCCTCGCGCATCACCAGAGGCCGTTTACCTATACGGGGCTTGACTATTTCGGCCCACTGTCCGTTACTGTCGGACGCCAGCATCAAAAAAGGTACGTAGCACTATTCAATTGTCTAACCACCAGAGCCGTCCACCTTGAGATCGCCGCCAGCCTCAGCGCAGACTCCGCCATACTGGCGCTGCGCCGATTCGCTTCTCGCCGAGGTTGCCCGACCGAGCTGCACTCCGACAACGGCACCAACATGCACGGTGCCGACAAGGAGCTCCGAGACGCGTTTCAAAAAGAGGCAAGTCGAAGAGGCATCGTGTGGCGCTTTATAACGCCATCGGCGCCATTCATGGGAGGCGCCTGGGAGCGTCTCGTACGCTGCGTGAAGTCCGCATTGTACACTGTGTTACTTGAGAAACACCCACATGAAGAGGTGTTGTCCACACTATTGTGTGAGGCGGAGTACACAGTGAATAGCCGTCCACTGACACACGTTTCAGTGGACAGTGAAGACGACGAGTCGATAACACCGAACCACTTCCTACTTGGTGGGTCGGCCAGACTCCCAACACCCGGGGTATTCACCGATCAAGACATAGACAGCAAGAAACTATGGCGGCGCTCACAGATACTAGCCGATATGTTCTGGCGCCGCTGGGTCCGGGAGTACCTGCCGGAGTTACAAAACCGGCGGGAGCCGCATAGCCGCGGACCAGACCTGCAGGTGGGTGACCCTGTTCTCATTGCTGACGGCCAGCTGCCTCGCAACACATGGCCGCGAGGCCGCATAATCGCCGTGTTCCCCGGGGCTGATGGTGAAGTCCGGACTGCTGAGGTGCGCACTGCCGGCGGCACCCTGAAGCGTCCGGTGAAGAAACTCGTCCCCTTACCGAAGTAACGAGGCGTCGAGACGGCGAGCGTCGCGGCGGCGAGCGTCGCGACTACGGTCGTCGCTCACCGGTGTGATGCAGCGCCGTGCCGACGTCCCTACTAGTCGCCACTGCACTGCATGGCGGGAGAGATGTTCGCGACGAGGCGTCACCGTCAATTTTAGCTTGTTTAAAATCATTAATTTTAACTTAGCTTAAAAACTTGTATGTATAGGATAAGTATTTCTTCGCAATATGCGTAATAATAGCATGTAGTATGTAGATTCCTTGTTATACGCAATAATGCGTCATCAAAATATTTTGTTAGAAAAGACCTTTATATTTATCCGGATGTTGAAATACCAAAAATCTGCACACCTATAAAAGAAAAACTAAAGTTGCAATAACGCAAAACAAAATAATACAAGTTGTGGGCAACGCCTATACTAACTCAAAAATGAAAATAGTATAGGTATTAGTAATGCTATCTAGCAGCTAGACACCATCCAAATATCAAATTTTTACTAAAAAAGGTAAACAAAGCCCTTGCACTCCTTGATTAGGTAGGTTAGACAGATATAACGTAAAATCATTTATGGCATCCAGGTCACCTAGACCGAGACCTAGCCCTGGACCTAACTTCTAGAAATCTAGCCCTTCAGGATACCTACTTAATCGAGTTAGAATGCCGCAAAGCGGATTTGTAAAAATAAAGGCTACCCTACCTGTATTCAGAGGCCTATAACTGGCTGAAAAATCTAGATACAATAAATAAAATACTAGATTTCTCTAGGGGAATAGACTAGCCCGAGTGTTCTTTTGGTATGGTGGAAATCGGATCAGAACTTTGTCTGAAAAGTCACTTGCAAATAATTAAATATTTATTTAATCATTTTAATACCGATAATCCTGAAATATCTTTTCAACAGGAATAGTCAGAATCCTGGAAGAACCCTCATTAGAAAGGGGGCAATTTTGTGAATCTCATGATGTATAACATGATGTATATAGCTATTGAAATAAGTGTATTTAGCTATAAGAAATGTAATTTTATAAGAATTTTGAAAATAATAAAGTTACGAAAACAGGAGGCGATTCATGGGTCTCTATAGGGTAAAGGGCGCTACCAGCTAAGCTAACACGCCATCTCTAGAAATTGTAGTCATCAACATGGAAACTAGTTCCACCTAACAAGTAATGCAGTAGTCCTGAGGAGTCCTGAAATCGTGTCCTGAATAGTTATGAAGACTTATCAATAAACAGTGTTATCATTCCTGCCGAGCCCGTTTTCCTTCAAAAGGTCGAGTGCATATCCATGTGAGTATTCGAAAATAACTAGCAAAAACTTCGGTGTAGGACGTCAGCGCCGCTTGGACCAGGATAGCCTTACAACCTACCTGAACCCGTATCCAGCGATCACGCCCGTCCGGAATAGCTACGCTACAAGTTAACTTTATAGGCCGTCTATCCTCGCTTCCTCTTGCGTCGTGTCGTCGCCAAACCTTGAGAACATCGTCTCTACATAAAAAACCTATCTATCTGTCTGTCCATTAAAAATCGTAAGACTCTCTAGACATACAGATTTTACCACCTTATAATTAGTTATTTTACCTATGATTTTGCATCATTGTCAAAATCACAGTGATCTTTATCCTCGTTATAATAAGGTTGCTGTTGAATTGGACGAGAGTCTTTCAAAATCACAGTGATCTTTATTTTCGTTACAAAAAAGTTGCTGTTGAATTGGACAAGAGTCTTTCAAAATCACAGTGATCTTTATTTTTGTTATAATAAGGTTGCTGTTGAATTCGACGAGAGTCTTTCAAAATCACAGTGATCTTTATTTTTGTTATATTAAGGTTGCTGTTGAATTGGACAAGAGTCTTTCAAAATCACAGTGATCTTTATTTTTGTTATAATAAGGTTGCTGTTGAATTCGACGAGAGTCTTTCAAAATCACAGTGATCTTTATTTTTGTTATAATAAGGTTGCTGTTGAATTGGACAAGAGTCTTTCAAAATCACAGTGATCTTTATTTTTGTTATAATAAGGTTGCTGTTGAATTGGACAAGAGTCTTTCAAAATCACAGTGATCTTTATTTTCGTTACAATAAGGTTGCCGTTGAATTGGACAAGAGTCTTTCAAAATCACAGTGATCTTTATTTTTGTTACAATAGGTTTGATGTTGAATTGCTGACACTGACAAGACTCTGTAAAAATCACAGTGATCTTTAAGTTCTTTACAATAAGGTTGCTGTTGGATTGCTGACACTGTAAAAGTCTCAAAATCACAGTGATCTTT
The DNA here is from genome assembly GCA_948150665.1 of Conistra vaccinii. NCBI lineage: Eukaryota > Metazoa > Arthropoda > Insecta > Lepidoptera > Noctuidae > Conistra > Conistra vaccinii. Next base: position 7,257,097 of record OX411317.1, on the reverse strand, counting down.
ATTTTCGTTACAACAAGGTCAATTTTTTTTTATTTATCTATTTATTTCAATCAACTTTGGATCATACAGTGAAATTAAATTAAAACATTTTAATTATCTCAAATTACATTAAAATAAAAATTACATGAAATACTTGAATGAAAATAAAATTGAACTTATAATAACAAAATTAAATTAAATTAAAATAAAATCTTTACATCAGTCAGTACGTGAACCATGCAGCAGTGGTTCACGTACTGACAGTCGAAACGTTCTGCAAAAGCACTCAGGATACTGTTGCGGCTGCCCCGCAACCTACGCACCAGGGATGTACATCGCTTGCGCTGCTGCGCATGATTGTATGGAAGCAATCCACACGCGCCTCGGAAAACATCCCCGATGCGGTACAGAAGCGAGGCAGCCGTAAGAGCACTCTGAACGCGTTGTTGTATTGGACGCGTAGAGCGCTGTACTGTTTCTGCGTGTAATCTACCCACAGACTGCTAGTATAAAAGGACGTACAAAATGCCCTAAATAGGGCTATTTTGACGTCTCTCGAATACCGAGCAAATCTGCGGGCTATCATATTCGCACGAACAGACAGCGCCCTACGTTCCCTTTCAATGTCTGCATCGTCTTCCAGGTCAGAGGTTAATAAATGTCCAAGATATAAAAATTAAAAAAATGCCCAAGTATTTGTAACAAGGTCTATTTTTAAGCGACAATTATTATGTTTTTCAGTTGCATGGGAATAATTGTCAATAATGGTAAAGAAATAACAAGACCGACTATTTATTAGTATTTAAAACAAAACCATCAAATAAATGCATTTAGTATCCAGTGCATTTTTAAAGCAGTGGTGACCCATTGGTATAGGCCCCGAATTACGAGTCGTAGGTTCAAACTCAAGCAGGCGCTTTACTTTGTCTAATTTATTTCATCACCACTGCTCACAAAACGGTGAAGGAAAACATCGTGAGGAAACGGACATGTCCTAGAACCGAAAATTCGAAGACATGTGACATCCACCAACCACCATGAGGTCGATTACAGCCCACTCCCTCCGCCGAACATCATAGGTTGATTATGCTATGCATTTATCTAAATTTCAGGCAAATTCATTCTAAAAACATCTAGGTATTTATCTACCAAATAGTAGGTAAAAGAAAACGATTCAATCCATTTTAGAACAATAAATCCAGGAACGTAAAGAACATTTGTTTGCTCACACAATACAGGGCAACTAACCGTGAATGCCCACTGCGGCATGCGGGCTTGCTCACTGACATTCACAAAAACAACTAGACGGTCCAGATTCAGACACATTCAGAGCACATTCAGAGTAATGTACCTGAATTTAAACTATATAAGTGTACATTTTTAAAGAAGTAATACATACTGATACTTTTGGTTTAGCTTTAGCAAGTCTTAAGCCTGGCGAATGGTTGTGAATCGCTATACAGGTGAATATTTTTCCAAAACAGAGAACAGTTTTTTTGTTTCAGCGCTCCCCCATTTTCTTTATTTGGTTTTGGGTGGGAAATCATCAAATGAATTCGCCCGCTCTGGGCGGAGCGGAAGGGCGTGTCAGACTCTTACTGACGAAAACCCACCCGTGTTCCTTCCCAGGGGCCACTGTGCTGTTTTAGCACAGCATCATGCTGAGTGGAAGCCTTCTTGTCACAGTCATGATGTGCAGCTACCGACTATTTCTGTTTTTGGCTTGTTTTTTCTCGTGTTAACTATTTTGTTTTCTAATTGCTCTTGACTTCTTTTTTTTCTTTCATTATTTTCAAAAAACCATTGAGTGTGGATTACTTTGACCGTAAGCAGAGCCCGTCTATGGGTACGCAGGGACGATAACCGATAATTATCACTGTGCGAAGCTTCGTCACGATAGACGCAGATGCAGCCCAGCATAACAAACAAACAAACAAATAAAAAAACAAATTTAATTTTCGCATTTATGATTTAGTTAGGATAGTACCCATTATAAATATTATAAGAAATAAAGCAAGTAAATCCTGAGTGTTTAGCTAGTCTTGCCTTAAAATACGCTGCGCGAACTCCAAAGTTTTTCGTGAGGCTATGTTTTGCTGAAAACATCGTCGGCAGCAAGAGGTTCAAATATATGAGCAAAGTTCCACGTTCATTGGCTGAACTTCCCAAGTAAGCACTTACTTTAGTACTTATGATATGTTTTGGGAATTATACGAACAAATATTCGCTAGGAGTCTCATGTTAAATGTCTGAGGAGAAAGATGGCGGGTTATTAATGATGTCTTTTAGTTGGCGTCTGTTTTCACTTTAGAATTATTACCATAATATTTAATTTTATGGTAATAATTCTAAAGTAGACTCTAATATTCTTCTTCTAAAAAAGTAAAAGTAGCCTAAGTTACTTCTTATAACATCAGCTATCTGCCAGTGAAAGTCCTGTCAAAATCGGTCCAGCCGTTTTGGAGATTAGGTGGAACAAACAGACGGACAGACAGATTTTGGTATCGCAGGCGAGGACACACCAATAACCTAAAATATAGTGTAGAAGACTTTGTTTGTAAAGCCTGCGACAAGTACCAAAATTCTATTGAATACCTACCTATTATGCTTGTTTTTCTCTTTTCAGTTAAGTATGTGTTTTTGTAGTCGGGTTTTTAACCGACTTCCAAAAGAAGGAGGTTCTCAATTCGTCTGTGTTTTTTTTTGTATGTTTGTTACGCGATATTTCCGTCAATTGTGGACTGATTTTGAAAATTGTTTTTTTGTTTGAAAGGGTATGATTCCGAGGTGGACCTATATAAATTTTATTAACTTTACTTGGATAGTTTTTGAGTTAGCTTCAATAATACGTATTTTTCCCACTTAGTTTATTTGGATGATATTTTCATAGCAGGTTAGTGGTATTTGAATTTGTATGGGGTAGGTACCACAACTAAAAAGTGCAAAATAAAAACTTTTTATACAAAAAGAACAACCGACTTCCAAAAAAACACTACAAAGTCAAAAATAACTTTAATTTCGGAAGTCGGTGGCAAAAAACGAAAGTTCATAACCAAATACACCGGTACTTTCGAAATTAAAGTTATTTTTGACTTTGTAGTGTCTTTTTTGGAAGTCGGTTGTTCTTTTTATATAAAAAGTTTTTTTTAGTTTTATTAAAACAAGGAATCGTGAAAAAAAAAATCAGCTGTTCCCTACATTTTGACGAGTTATGCGAACATGAATGTAGGGAACAGCAGATTCTTTTTTTCGCGATTCCAGGTTTTGTCCCATAGTAAAAGTTGTTCATAATGATAAGTAAACTCACGTGTTTAAGTTTGCGCACTGTTTAAATTGTTTTCCTGTATAGGGTTGACCTTACCTCAAGCTCAGACAAGATCCTTATATACCGTCATAAGTATATTCCTTTTAATTCGTTCTCGCAAAAAGAAATATTAGACGTTTCAAAAATGTTATGTTCCCGTACAGAAGTTTATTTCACCCCAATCAGATCTAAATCAGCGAAAAAATCCTGATAAATCTACTCATCTGCATCTAAAACAGTACCCACTCAAGTCTTCTCCATTCGGGTAGAAACACCAATTCCCGTCACTGGTAATGCTTCAATCGCTCGCTCGGGTAAGTCGGGTAGCGGCCCCAATAAAGGTCGGGTTCTCTCGTATTTTTCATTCGAACGTGACGTTGATGTTAGCCGCGATTGTTTCCGCTACATCGACGCCTCGTTTCTTGTGATTAAGTGGTTTAATAATAAAGGTTATTCAATTAAGTGTTTAGTGCCAATCATTGGAGCGTTTGCCCTAATTAGAAGGTGATTTAGTTCGAGTTGGATTGCTATTGAATTATTGTTGTATTTGACTTGTAAATAAAGCTTTAGTCTCCTAGGAAACCGCTTCCGTCATAATTTAACGACCGTCATGAAAATCTGTCATTTTCACCAGTATTTGACATAACATAACATAGTCAGCTTATAACGTTCCCACTGCTGGGACACAGGCCTCCTCTCTGTGAAAGGGAGTGGGCTGTAATCTACCACGCGGGCCCAGTGCGGGTTGGTAGATGTCACATGTTTTCGAATTTTTGGTTCTAGGACATGCCTGTTTCCTCACGATGTTTTCCTTCACCGTTTTTAGAGCAGTGGTGATCAAATTATTTACACAAAGTAAAGCGCCTGCCTGGATTCGAACCTACGACCTACAAATAACATGACATTAAGAGCGTGTATTCTGAAACTGGACAACGACGCAATCAAAATTTCGCTGTTTTGAATATTACTGTATGAAAATATGAAGTAGCGCTAACTACTGAACTAAAATATTATTATGAAATGCAATAATTAATATCGCAACACCGACTATTTAGTTTTAGATGTAAAAAAATTGATATGTATGTAATCAAAACAGGTAAATACGAGTATTTGACAGCTATTTACGACGTTGCCAACTTTTACAATAAACGCTCATATGTGGTAGGGAACTCAGTCGCTGATAGAGAGTTCCACACTTTGGCTGTGCGCCTTATACATAAATGTGGAGGAGAAGCACACTTGGCCGCTTTTTCTTCAACATCACAACTACTCTAAGGCTCAAAGCTCAAGCATTACTTAAAACTCGTTTAAAGCCTTTTCATTGGTTGAAACTAATTTCAAGTAGGTAATGCTTTAATCTTGAGTGAGGTTCTGTAATACGTGCCTAAGAGTTTATTCTGTAACGTAGATGCATTCACAGATACAAAACTCAGACATCCGTAACAACTCTCCGGAAGCCTTACAAATATTATTTTCCTTCTAAAGTAGACAAGGAAAATACTGCTACAACCAATAAAGTTGTCGTAGGATAATTTCAAGATGTTTCCGCCCACGTTATCCTTTAGTTGCCTCAGCGACACCCACAAACGGAGTGGGTGGGTTATTCTAAGTGCCATAATATTTTTCACAGTCTGTGTTGGTTATAAGAACAACTTATTATTGCATCGCCCACAACTTTCCTCTTTTGCGGAGTAAACAAAACTTTGCTGTGAGCTGAAAATTACTAAGGATATGACTTTTGACTATAAAACGAAAATTATTTAAAAAACAAAAAACCCGACTGCATAAACACATACTTAACTGAAAAGAGATTATTAAAAAAAAAAAACTCCTCTCCCTTTTTTTGTATTTGCAGATAAAGACGAATCTAACGACACCTCATTATGTTAAAATTAATTAAGCCGTTTAGGCTACAGAGCGTGCCAAAGAAATATACATAGTTTAGTACATACAAACACACATACATACCTACATACATACATACATACTCTCAAAACATTACCCTCCTTCTGAGGCAGTCCTGTAATAGTGAGGGGAATATACCTACTAAGTGTATTTTTCTGCACCTGCGTTGTACAAGGAAGTTAAGAAAAATTAACTAATAAATAAAATTACGAAATAGGCGAAATGTGGGTGTACAAGCTATACATTTCCAGTTTAAGGTGATCTCGCATTGTAAACGATTTCCGTACAATGCGAAGTCAGCTTAAACTGGAAATGTATAGCTTGATGTGTAGCCGTGTGTACCTGCTACGGGTACACCTCTGCCCAACCCTTCGGGGAAAACAAGGCGTGATGAACTATGAGCAAAGAAACTTTGACAAGCTTTGAGTGATGGTAAATCCTGAAAAAGGCGGTGACAAAGACTCACAGGAAGAAGAAAAGAGCGCTTTTCGGAATCATACACTAAATAGGGCGAGTTAATTAATTGATTCATCATGATTGAGTTTAATGATTTAAAATAAAAATAGCTCTGAAAACCGTAACACGATAAATATTAGCAATTAAAATTTGAAGGCCGTCAATAATAACGATAGCGCGCTGCCTGATTGTAATTAACTAATGACTTCATCAATTGAAACGCTCCACTGAATTAATAATGATGGTAATCATTGTATAAATTATCACTATAACTAAAGCCTAGCGTCCACGATGCTAGACAAAACTAGCGTGTTATAAACTCAAAGCACCAAAAAATACTAGCCTATTATTTTGCAACTGCATGCTGCAGGACAAAGGCGTCTTTTCATCCAGAGAAAGAAAGAAAATACGTTTATTTGCGGTAAACATGACGCAAAGTAAAAAAATACTAACATGAAACTAACAATTTGGGGGAAAAATGCGTCACATCCACTCAAAACGGCCATCGCTCAGCATAATGCTGCAACCCTATGCGAGAAAGAACCCCGCTGGTTTTCAGCGACAGCCGACGGCGGCGTTGACGTGATGACGTCTACCGGTAATAAAACAATACTTAGTACTAAAACTTTAAATATGATATAAAATGGCAACATTTCGTCCGTCGGCGACTCAAGCGCCTAAGCGAGATGACAAGAGCATTAATCACCCCGCTTGCTCAAGACTGGTTGACGATTTCATACTTATTAACTATAAGTCTAGATTTCCTCACGATGTTTTCCTTCACCGATGTCAGTAATGTCTTAATCTCTGAAAGTACATTATGAAATGAGAAAATCACATTGGTACTTGCCCGGATAACCCAGAGCCTTGTGCATGAGAGGCGAGGCCTTAACCCTCGGCATGCCTGAAAGCAAAAAGTTACGCGGTCTGCAGCCCGACACATTTATTACGGCTGCTGTCAACATCGTATCGCTCGTGTATCGTTGTCGTTTGTTGTTGTCGACGGCAGCCGTAGACGTGTATGCGGCGGCCGTCGATGCGTGTCGGTCGTGTATAATTATATATGAACACTAACCACAAAACGGCAACAACATAGTGTAAGGGCACCAAATGTTTGTGGTCGATTGACACGAACTTTAACAGTCGTTGATCTTCATTAACCACACTGTGGAATTAATTATGTGTTTCTACAAACGAGCTGTATTCTTATGTGCTTCATTTGATGTTTTTACGACTCCTTTATGAATGAAAACATTGTTTTTTTATTCTACCACATTTTTTTTTTCATTAACTTTTGTACTCTAATTTCCTTCATTAGAACTCACCTCAACAAACAATCCAATTTTAAATTACCGTTAATTAATTTTACGAAGTGTATAGAGTGCCGCGAGTTTCTTGTGGCACTCTAGTGTCACTGCCTCGGCCCGGTTAGGGTGCCGTGAGCGTTGCATTGTCACTGTCACTTGTTATTTAGGTTAGGTTAGGTTAGAACTGTGACCACACAACGCACGAGCCGAGCGAGCGTAGCGAGCGGTGCCGCGGTAGCGGCCGGCGAAGTGCCAGGGTCCATTTAGGCACAAGAGAATGTAATGTTTTGGGAATGTGGTGTTTTACAGCGATCTAACCTCGACAATCAAACAAAATACCAAGTGACGTGACTTAGTGACAGTGACAATGACAATCCAATGCTTGCGGCACTTGAGCCGGGCCGAGGCGGTGTTACTAGGGTGCCTGTAGTGGCACTTTATCCGATAGGGATAGAGTGCCAATGGTGGCACTCTATACACTGCCTTAATTTTAATCTCATTTTGAAAGTTTGATGAGTTTGAGTAGAAAGTATCCAACCCCGTATTTATAATTTTTGTGCTAATATATTTTATTGCATAAAATAATAATATCGACATGTTTGACCCTGTCGATTGATGTCATTAGGTAGCTACGCGATCATTTATAAAATTTGACATTCTTGGTAGGTATGTTTGTCAATTTGATTTGTTTTACAAAACCGCCGGCGTAACCGCCGTTGTATGCCGTTTTGTTTTTTTAAATAATTAGAGATCATTCAATACAACCTGTATTCGTGCGAGTACGACAGAAGAGGAAGTCGCACTAATTTAAAGAACCAATAACCAATTTATCTTAAAGTAGAAAGCCTAGTAAACAGCCTCTCGATCCGCACATACCTAGCTACCTCAACATATTGGCATTCTTCCAAGTAACAAGCGTTTTCAATTAACTTCGAAGTCGGTTCATTTCCTGGTGCCACGTGGAGGGGCTTCCTTTTTCCACCCTGATGTCCGGTGTCTTGAGGACGTGTCGCCGCTTATTGGTGTATTCACCCTAAGGAGAAAATGTGGTAGATTATAGGTGTGAATGTACTTACTACTAGTGGTAGGTCGGTAGGCCAGGGTAGGTAGCCGTAGATAAGTATGTAGCAGCTCATACTTACGTATAGACATACAATCAGAGAAGCGCACCCGGCCGGTCGCCACCGTGCGCCCGCACATACTAAGCTGCCGAAGTGCCGGAGGTGAAAGGAATGCGAATCGGTCGGCTGTATCATCACGCTCGTACAACGTAGGGAGCGCGGCACAGTCTACCGACATTGTCAAATTGTGTTAGTCTTAAGTTTATTCATGTACCTTATTTATTTTGATTTCATTTAAACTAAACTGTATATAAGCATCGTTTTCCAATATATGACACAGATCGTTATTCGCCTTCTTATTTAACACAACCTCCCCTAAAAGTACTTAGTGCTACCCGTGCGAAGCTAGGTATGTAATAGTACATTGTGATACTAGTGTGCTGTATTGGTCATTACCCACAAGGCGGTATTATTCGCGCGAGCCATAGGCGAGCGCGATAATATAGCCGAGTGGGTAATGATCAAAGCACACGCGTTTCATACGACGTTTTTCAACACATTTGCGAGGAAAGAAACCGTCTTGTTGTAAGAACTTATGCTACAATAACGTAACTTTAGAGAAATGATACATTTAGATTTATAAAGTTCAACTGACCTTTGTTGCTAGGTACTGACTATCCACTTCCTGTAAAAACGTTTCTACGTCGGTTCGTATTTTTAACCGACGAAAAAAAAAGGAGGAGGTTCTCAATTCGACACGTATATTTTTTTTTTTTTTTTTTTTTTATGTATGACCACGCATAACTTTTTACTGAGTGGTCCGATTTGAACGATTCTTTTTTTATTGGGAAGGGTATACCTCGAAATTGGTCCCATAAAAAATAAAAATTGAAACCCACCCCTAAGTGTAAAAAACTTGGGGTTTTTGATGTTTCACGTACTGAATTTTCAACTGTGAACCGATTCTGTTGTAATTTCGCACACATATGTAGTTCTGATGACACAACTACACAATAAAGACCTGGAGTTGATCTGATGATGGAGTCGGAAGACAGTCGCGAGAGCTTCTCACCAGTTTACAGCAGCTACATCGTGTTTGGGCTTATTTCATTCCCCCTGATGAGAACTTTACACCTAGCTGGGGTATGACTGTCATCGACGGTCAGAGGTTGACGCAAACATTAAAACCGCCTGGCCACGGAACGGGTGGCGCGAACGGCGCGGCGGTGCGTCTTGCGGGGCGAAATTCTATACATTTGTTTTAGTCGCATCGCAAGACGCTTCGCCGTTCGCACCGCGCGAATTTTCGCTGTAGCAAATGTCCCGTGGCCAGGCGGTTAATGGTAACTCAAAAGCTAAAAATAAAAAACTTTTTTGCAAAAAATTCAACCGACGAAAAAAAACTGAAAAGCGAAAAAAAAAAAAAAACTATGTATTTAGTGACAAATTGATGACCTTCAAATAACAAATTTTGAGGCGGCGCCAAACAAACATATTATACTCGTAATTACTGCGTAAAATGTTAGGTTGATAGATCTTCGTTGAATGTGTTTTAGGCGCCGCCTCAAAATTTGTTATTTGAAGGTCATCAATTTGTCACTAAATACATAGTTATTTTTTATTTTTCGCTTTTCAGTTTTTTTTCGTCGGTTGAATTTTTTGCAAAAAAGTTTTTCTTAAAATGTAACCTGCAGTAACCACACAACCTACACGATAACAAATATTTATGAAAAATGGCGCGCTGGATTTTTTTTCGGGTAGTGATGCGCGCGCAAGGCACTGACAAAACCGCTGAACAGCCTACCTTCACGTTCGGTCGGAGGTGGAGACAAAATTTGAAACTTGAAAAAATTAGATTTCTCTGCTAATTATTACTAATTATCCTCTATCGAGAGAGAGTGAGAGAGAAAGTGCGAATTTGGTCAAATGGAAAATACAGTATGGCGATTGTGAAAATTTTCTAATTTGTCGTCATGGGTGGCGTTTTCGTAATTTTCGATCATGCTAAAACCGATAGTGAGGTCAAAATGTTAATCCAAGATGGCGGCTGTGAAAATTTTCGTCTTTGGTCTCGTTTTCGTAGTTTTTAGCCGCCATCTTGGATTTGAATTTTGACCTCACTATCAGCCTTAGAACCATTGAAAACTACGAAAACGATACCCATGACGAAAAATGAGAAAATTTTCGGAGCCGCCATCTTGGATTTCCATTTTGACCTCACTATCGGCTTTAGAACCATTGAAACCTACGAAAACGACACCCATGACGAAATATGAGAAAAATTTCGGAGCCGCCATCTTGGATTTCCATTTTGACCTCACTATCGGCTTTAGAACCATCGAAAACTACGAAAACGATACCCATGATGAAAAATGAGAAATTTTTCGCAGCCGCCATCTTAGATTTCCATTTTGACGAAATTCACACTTTCTCTTTCTCTCTCTATCGAATTAGAAAAAGACAGACGCAAGAATGAAGCCGCGTAAAGCGCGGGCCACACCGCCAGCTAGCGGGCGGGCGGGCGAAGCGAACGAAGGAAACGAACGAAGGAAACGAACGAAGGAAACTATACAAACTACGCGAAATATCGGTAGCTCGCGGTGTGAACCGAAGTATGTAAAGAGGTGAAACGATGTTCGTTCGCTTCGCCCGCCCGCCCGCTAGCTGGCGGTGTGGCCTGCGCTTTAAAGAACTTCGTTCCAAAAACCTGTTTACTTTGTCACACTATATTAAGTCGCATTATGAAAGACATGTCGTGCCTTGATAGTACTTACTAATTCCATACTGCCAGACTGCCATGTCATTACTCCGACTAGTAAATAGTTATCTATGGCGCACATTACCGCACTAGTGCGATTATGTAAAGAAAAAAGCACGTGTCTATAATACACTGCATTATGAACCTAAAAGCGGTTAAATAAGAGCTACTTTACGAGCAACTGTGTTGAAAATACAATTACTGAATTAATGCACATTATGAAAGTAGTTTCTTCAGAGTCGTTTACTTCTGATTTCTGTAATTTTTGCTATAGGATAGTTTTTATCCCAAAAATAATTAAAACTACGTAAATTACAGTCACTTATTGTGACTGTAATTTACGTAGTTTTAATTATTTTTCCGCTGTACCGTCACAATAAACCTAAATGGACGAAGTACCTACTACGCTAGACTCATACATAAACGTGTGCGCCTGTGTACGTGCGTAGATTTGTAAGTTGACCTCAATTTTCTCCCACAATCAGTATAACTAATAAATAATAATTAAACACTGTTTTATACATAATAGTAAAATTTTTGTGAAAGTTATAATTATGATTATAACATAATATTAGTCTCTAAATTAACTAAGTTTTAAATGTCAGGCTAAAAATATTTAATTTCAAGACTTTAATCTATTTTTTAAAGTTAGGTAGGTACTTTTTGTTCTTCTCGCGCTTCAAATCTTCTAAAGAGTAATTGAAGTAAAATTAATTTGTTTCTCTATTAGGAAATATTTCTGTATTAAGTTGTAAATGAATAAAACTTCGTTTATTGTCTTCTAATTTCCGTTTATCAAAATAGCTTTTCTCCAGGAATATCTTTCATTAAAATGTTGACTTGTTTTGGCGGGTTGCGGTTGGGGATAATCAGATTATCTGTCTAGCTTTTATCTGAACAATTTTTGGGTCGGCTTCTAGTCTAACTTATTACTGTATATGGAACAACTGTCTATCTTTCCACCACAACCCAGTTAGTGGGTAAAAGATACATTTAACTGACTTAAAAAAGGAGAAGGTTCTCAATTCGACTGTTATTTTTTTTGTATGTTTGTTACGTGATTACTCCGAAAATTATAAATTGATTAGTGAAGAATTAGATTGAGGTAGTGGTATTCGAATTTGTGTGGGGCAGGTACCACAACAAAAAAGTGAAAAATAAAAACTTTTTACAAAAGAAAAAACAAACGACTTCCAAAATAGACACATAAAGTAAAAAATTAAGTACTTTAATTTCGGAAGTTGGTGGCAAAAAACGAAAATCAAAACCTAAGACACCGACTTCCGAAATTAACTTCTCAAGCGTCCATAAATACAGGGTGGCTTTATTAGCTAGATTATCGAATTTGCAACATTTTAAATAAATAGTGGATATCAAAGAACCGTACAATTTGGCGCCATTTAAAGGCAATGGCCAAAAAAAGTTGTAACCATTCGAGTTGGCCACCCTTTATTCAAATAAATTACTAATAATTTCATCAAACTACGTGTTATTCACGTATGCACGGCAGGAGGTAATTTATGAATGTGTTAATAACAAATAAAAACCAAAACAAAACTTAAACATTTACGTGTTTATTCAAAACGAGCAATGAGGGGGTTAAATCCGTGTACAAAGCGCCGCAAAGACACCCACCCTCTCGCCGCCGCCGTCCCGCATAACGAGACACGTGAACATTTTTGAAAAAAAGTGAATCTGCCCAGCCTTTTCTCAAATATATTGGGGTCAGCTTGCAGTCTAACCGGACGCAGCTGAATGCCAGTATTTTACATAAAGCGACTACCTATCTGAATTCCACAACCCAGTTACTGGGTGACACGATACCCCTATGGTAAGACTGGTTGTCAGAGTTTCGGGCTTCTGACGATCTGGGAATGACAGCCGGGACCAACGGCTTCACGTGCTTTACGAGGCACCAAAGGGTATCGGTATGTTACGTCTGGTCAGTGGTCACCCATCCACGGATCGACCTTGTCAAGTGTTGCTTAACCTTGAAGTTCGACCCGTGCGCCTGTTATTATTTACCTAAGAGTCTCTTTTATAACAAAGTGAATATTTTAATGTTTTCATGAGTCACCTTTTGTTGGCGTTCGCAGGGCAAGCGAAGGTAATTTGAATAACGAATTTGTTAAAATGTGTTTTTGTAAAGTTGTCCGTTTTACATTTTTCGTGAATGGTCGTTTGATTTTAGTAGCTATGTTTTTGTTTTTATGGTAAATTTTATGCAGAAAGGTAAATATTAAATTGGTGTTCGATAATTATTTTAATTTAAGATAAATAAAGTGAATGTTTGGAGAATGGATTGTTTGTAATTATTTTCAGTTGGAAATATCATGTTACTGGTTTATGCTTTGTATAAAGGCTCGCAGAGAGGCATGACGCGACGATACGACGCGATTCTGTTAGAAATTTTTCCATGAAGTTTTTATAGAAATAGTATACTAGTAGTAGTAGTATATAGTTTTTTTTTACTTGACGTCTTCTTTCAATAAGAGTCTTTTTATCTCAAAGAAAAAGACCAGCACCCTAATTGTCTAACACACGATCAATCACAATCTGTTTAATTTTGTCAGTTCAACAACATTCATTGCGTTATTTACGTTGTTGTTCGAACCGAAATTATGAAGCAATCGATTAGGAATTTCCTTCAAAATCATTCAGATTATGATTGATCGTGTGTTACGCAATTAGGGTGCGGATCTTATAACATGCCATTACTTTATAGAGGTAGTGTATTATGGTTTTCTGCAGAATAATTAAAATACCTTTTACTCTATTATTCAATTTAAATAAGTAGTCTACGAACAACATAACACTTTACATTAATGCATTGCATGACTTTATACTATTACAAATATACGTTTCTTGTAACGTTATTACCTACATTTATAATAATTACTTTTAATATGTGATTATTATGCACCATAAAAGCATGAGTGACTTGAAATTATTTACTTTATAGTGCAATTAAATGGAGTAAAAAACAAAATCCAGCATAATTATACAATGTTGTAATTACAAAGGTTAATAACAAAGATTTCTCACGCTACGAGGCATTATTTACCGGACCTTTTATAATAAAATGTCCAATAATACAAAAATATGACTTTTGAATGATGCTGCCAATTCTTAATTTAAGAGCGTTTATCCTAAAAGCTGGCAACCGTCGCAAACAACGGTCAAAAATTTACCTGTTTTGATTAATTTGTCAATATTACTGTATGGAAATAAGAAATGTGGCTAACTAGGGAACTTGAACATTAATAATAAATTGCAATTATAACATTGAATTTGATGTTGTGCCCGTTTAAGGTGTAAAAAAAAAAAGACCTGTGGCACTCGGGGACTGCCGCGGTAAAGCTATTGCATAGTTTTTATATTGTAATTGACCGAGCGAGCGTAGCGAGCGAAGCGTCTCTGCATCAACTGGCAAAATTTTCTTTCGTGTGTCAGTTTGTACGTACTCGTGTACAGGTCGTATTTTACAACCGATCTGGATGAAACTTGGCATACAGGTATTATGAATTTTTTGTAATTTTTTGTCGTCGGGGATTTTTGATTGGAGGGGTACTTCCTCCAAAATGGGGCAAAAAGGGGGCTGCTGGATATCTCCGCCTTATGAAATCCGTTTTCGATGGTTCTTTTTTCATTTGAAAGAAAGTAACTTTAAGATAGTCTCAAAAAAAATTGGTAAAGATCTGATCAGGATCTTCGGCATGATGAGCAGAATACCTCCTCAAATGCAGTAAATTGCTCGCTATTTATTCAAACCTATTTGTTAATTTTTCTAGCTGGCCTACAAATTTTTTACTCATAATTTGTCTGGTTTTTAGGGTTCTGTAGTACACAATAAACTGATTTAGTTTTGCCATGTCCGTCTGCCTTTCTTTCTGTCTGTCAGCGGCTTAGCTCAGAGAATCTTAGTACTAGAAAGCTGTAATTTGGTAGGTATAGGTCTATACTATCAATCACGCCGACAAAGTCGTAAAATAAAATCATGATTGTTTTTTAGGGTACCTCCTCACCCTACACGTAATTTTTTTTCTCGTTTGTCCTGTATTATGGGGTAGCGTGTGTGTGTGTGAAAACGTTTGTCACCTCTGTCGGGACGCGGTTTGCGACCGTGTAGCAGGCACTTAGCCTCAAGCTAAGCGGTTAATTTTTCCCAAAAAGTTTGTGCTCGCGAGGTCTACTGTTCGCAGAACTACTAGTTTTACTTTTGACTTAGGAAAGAGTAAAACTCGCCGTGCTACTTAAATCACTGGTGTATACCTGTGTTCACAGAAATCAAACGAATTTAATGTTAGAGTTAAATATATTTCAATAAAACAAACAATCACTTCTGTGAAAATATGTCGATTGTGATTTATTATTAGCCTGCAATCTTAACTGAAAATAAGGAATAACTGAATAAGCAGTGTTGTAACTGATACACCGCTGACATCTATCCCCATATAGCCGAAATTTGTCCGGAACTAAAATTGGGCACTACAGGGTCTTCTGTATAGATACCTCGTACCATTATATCTCCTTATATGTAGCCTCCCATGTTGGCTCGATTTGAAGCATTTTTCGTCGGTAAATATTGTCGTACTGCTTATGAGCATCAGTCAATTTAGTTTGCGTGTTGTCTATAATGCAATCCCATTGAGTGTAAGGCGTTTCTTATTACTCTTGGACAAACTTCATATATTTCAGCATAATAATTGGTTGACACAAAATCGTTATCTTCATATTATCGTCTCAAGTCAGCTCTTTGTGCAGCACTAAGGAAGGGGCGGCGACCAGAATTATGACGATGATCAATTAGTTCACGTTCTTTATTCACGAAACTATAGGTTTATGGTAACTGAAATAAGAAACATAAGTTTGAGACTTGATATCTTCTAAATATAACAGATCTATATTTTCTTTCACTATTTTTTCGTGACTTTCTTCATTAATAATAGCTGCTCTTTCTTGAATATTTAAATTTCTCGGCATTGTAAAATATTAACCCGAATACAAGAGTGACAATGGTGACATTGACAGGAACTGTTATTCACATTTACAGTTTTTAAAACTTGACACAACGTAATGGCCGGGAACATCAAACTAATAAAAAGGTTATAATTTAACTATTAATAGTCAAGGATCATTCGTCTAAGTAAATTTGAACTTTATTGTCAAACAGTTAAAAACATAATTTTCAATACAACACTCTCGTATCATTCGTCTAAGTAAATTTGAACTTTGTTGTCAAACTGTAAAACATAATTTTCAATACAGCACTCTCGTTGATCATTCGTCTAAGTAAATTTGAACTTTGTTGTCAAACAGTAAAACATAATTTTCAATACAAAACACATTTAGAGTGTTTTGTTTCTCAGTCATTTTCGTTACGAAATTTCTGGATTAGGTCTCCACGCTCAAGGCCCGCGATAGAAGCTATGCAATAGCTTAAAAGGCATTTCCAAATACTTTAAATAAATCTAAAACTAAATATTCGGTGTTACGATATTGATTATTGTATTTCATAATCAATATTCTAGTTCGCTAGTTAGCCACATTTCTTATAAAATTTCCATGCACTAATATTGCCAAATTAATCAAAACAGCGAAATATTTGAAATATATTTGCGACGTTGCCCACTTTCAGAATAACCGGTATTAATGCAAGTTTTACAAATAATTGTTATAAATGTTTGATATGTTTGAGCAATAAAATAATGCACATATTACACAAATGTCATGTGCGTGCTTATTCTGGCACGGCCTGGCACTCTGGCTGGATGGCAAACAGTTGTTCAGGCAGGTGTGCGTCGCGAATCTCTGCCTTAATCGTCGGATTAATCTTGCCAAGTAAGTGGTAGTATACACTGATAGGAGATTAACTTTAGATTTTTATTATCATAACTAATATTATAATCATAACTAATATTATGAATGCGAAAGTTAGTTTGTTTGTTTGTTACCCTTTCACGCTAAAACGGCTGAACAGATTTGGATGAAATTTGGCACATGGGTAAGCCATGGCCTGGTCTAACAAAAGGTACTTTTTATCCCATCGAGGGATCGAGATATATGCGGATGTAACCGGGGGCGGAACTAGTATTATAATATAATACCCAGTACCCCAATTACGTAATACACGATCAATCAGAATTTGAATCGGTTTGAAACAGATTGCTCATCCATTGCTTCATAAGTTCGAAAAAAAATCTGCTCAATAACGTAAATAACGCAATGAATTTTATTGAACTGTCAAAATTAAACAGATTAGTCGTACTTGTTTTTGAAAATGTGTTGTGTAATTAGATAGCTGGGCGACTGAGCTCTACTCTGGTGCAAATAGAGAATGCTCATTGAATAGTATGCCGCGGCGGGATGGCCGCTGTCAAATAATTTTCGCATTGAAAGCGATCCACCATGGTTATTACTAACATGTATTGTTCCTGGAAGCTTATAGAATTGAAAGACGACCTAAACAAACCAGGAGCAAGGATTACTGGAAAGAAATGAGACATTATTGCGAGGTAGACTTCTATCTAATAAAATATTTTTAATCAGTGCTAGGGTCTAGATTTGGATAATTTTTTTGTTGTAACATGTTAATTATTACTTGGTTCATGGTAGGAAAATTTACGAAAATTGAGAGAACCGTACTTTAATAATAAATGGTATTCTTTATTGTTTAGGTTAGGTTTATTTTTCATTAGTGCTGGCTCTAGATTTGGGTATTTTTTTTAGTTGTAACGTGTTAATTCTTACTTGACTCATGGTAGGAAAATTTACGAAAAATGAGAGATCATTTACTTTAATAAATGATATTCTTTATTTTTTAGGTTATCTATGACCGAATTTTTTAATTCAGCAATCAAAGCCCTCAAGCTTCCGAAAGCCAAGCAATTGACGTTCCTGCTGTAGAACTTTACTAAGACGTTAATAGCTCCACCAAAGCTCTACCATATTGCCGAAAATTACCAATCAACATACTCAAAGTTACTTTTAGTTTTACTCTTTTAGTTGCCCACTTTCTATTTGCGTAGTATCTTTGGGAAATAAATGAACACCGGAGTAAGTATTTTAGTACATCGTGGTACAGCACACTTATGCATATTTGGAGAAAATTTGAATTTACTGAATGATAGGTTATAAAATGTATGGAATTGACAGTTTTCAATGGCCATGTCGACGATGCGCCACCTATCGTGATAAAATGGCAGTAAACATCCCCATTCCATGCTGCCATGGTAGTAGGTACTTACTTATTCCATGCTGTCATGTCATTATTCTAAGGTAGCCATCTTGTTCTAAGTTTTGGGCGACAGAGCTCTGCTCCCATGAATTTTCCCAGATATTACTAGCTAGATGTATTTTTACCCCCATAAGTACGAGTATATTGCATCTTTCATCGAAATCGTTAGAGCCATTTTCGATAACGAGATTACAAATATATACCTAGATCTACAGGGTGTTCGGCAGACGGTTGAACATACGAAAATGGCGGATCCGTGGGGCCGTCTGCTACGTGTTTAGGCCCATTAACAAGACCACAATTTTTTTTTTAATGTCCTTGCTCAAAGTTCAACCGTCAATAATTTCACTAAAAAATAACAAAGCAGGCAATTTTTTTTTTAAATTATCTTTTAGAGTAACTGTAGATTATAAAAAAAACGAATTTTCTGCAAAACCGTAACTTAAAACTTATACCCAGTGTGATTACTCCTTAACATCTGAAAGAGCTTAAATTGTCATGTGTTGCTCAAGCCCGTATATAATACTACCGAAGCTCTTCAGCGACAGAATATTTTAACTTTTAAACAATGTTTGTTTTCCTAATTCCACATAACTGTGTCAACCAAGTTCGTAATTAAAAATTCAACATGACAACTTTTTACTTTACCGGATTATTTTGCTCGCACAATCTCCAAATTAAATTTTGTAGACGTTAAGGTACAAGAAATTATTTGAGTATTTTATCGTACGTATCGTAGTATTGCGTACATATTTATAGCTGTAATTTTTTTAATATTTTAACGTATCAGAATGAATGAAATATATTTAATTATAATTTTTATTCCCTTGTATACACACGTATTTATTGCCGTGAAAAACAACGGTTTATTCGCCGTGTGTAGGCACGGTCGTCAGTGTTGTATGGATCACTATGGAAGCTTGTTGACAGACACGTTTTTTCTACGGCGCGGTTTGTAAGCCATGTGTACGCACGGTCGTCATTGCTGTATGGATCTGTGGCGTCATCTACAACGCCACAGGCGATCTACACATCAAAGATCTGACGTCACACAAATCCAGCACCGCGCAAGCAGTGTTTTCCGCACAATTAGCATGTATACATGTATATATCTTTCCAACATCAATCGTCGGGCAGTTGCCCGAAAGACATTACACCCGTGTCAGTGGAGCCTTGGAGGATCCTCCCTTTTCTATAGAAGACACCCTGTTCCTCATACCCCTCCATTGATTACTTTGGAAGGTTGTTGACAGACACGTTTTTTCTACGGCTCGGTTTATACGCTGTACCGTAAAGAAACCGTGCCGTGTACAAAGGGCCTTACGATACCATCTTATATCAATAAGTTACATTCTTTCCTACACGTAGGTATTACTGCAATAATGAAGTAACAGCCGTGGAGCCGCAGTCGCGAGAAAACGACGTAATAAAAAGCTAAAATCCAACATTATAAAAAATTTGTGTTAGCTCCAAACTCAAACTTTAAGCACTTATTTCTATTAAACCGTTTATAGGAACATTTGAAGCTAGTTGCCCATTCCAAGATGTAAATCTCTATGGAGAAAGAAGAACGGGTAAGGAACTCCGAGGACACTTTTTAAAATTAACATATAAAAAAATCCTGGCTACATTATTCTTATTGCTTCTGTATAATGTAATAAAAAAACAATTCAAAATATAATATTAACAATAAGAGTCTCTACTGACGGCGCCTATTAAACGAATATGGCTGTAAATAAAACCACGAACAAAAACTAGAACCAACAAAATAACACCATAAAAGATCTGCCACTTCTTTTAAACAAGACCAACATTATTGTTGAACATAAACAAAGTAAAAGTTTTGTGTCGTAGTTCAACATAAGTCCAACAAAGAGACGGGGTGCGGACTGTGAAATATATTATTAGTTCGTAAGATGTGTCGGACTCGGACTGCATAAAGATATTCGTGCCATAAACAATACACTTGGGATAACGTTTTGCATGTCACTTCGTTTCTTTTATAGCTTTGCAATGGGTTTTAAAGAAAATATATATAAGAAAATATGCAATTTTTTAACACAGCCAGCGATTAAGGAATTCGTTTATCAAAATTTGGTTCGGAAATCTCGAGGATTGCACGAGTCCCAAGATCCTGCATAGCAATGTGGATTTGAAACTCTCACCCTTAATCATCCTCCCTCACGGTGGTTGTCCGCTGCTGACATAAGGATAAGACTGTAATCTCCGGTGAAAACACCGGTATCCGTTCTGTGGGACGTCCCGGAAGATATAAATTCGTTTCCATTTCGATCACTTTCTTCGGTCTTGTCCGCAAAAAGGTATACATGTATCGTAGGGCTTATCACGAAATTCGATCTGACCAGTAAAGTGAAATATTTTTGTTTATTAATTCATGATAGAAATTAAACAAAAGTATTTCACGGGAGTTTCCATTCACTTTCAAAAAGAAATTAAAAAAAAAACTGCCTCACTGGTGGAGCACTGAGGTCCTAGATTCGATTCCCGGGTCTGGAAAAGTGTTATTGGGTTTTCCATCTGGAATTTCTTAGTATCAGCCCGGTGTCTGAATTTGTGCTGGTTAATGGAAATAGGCTCGCCACCTACTAAAACATAACTTGCGAAATGTGGGTGTACTATAAGTACACCTCTGCCTAACCCTTCGGGGAATATAGGCATGATGTTATGTTTATTAAGAAAAAATGTCTATTCTGTGCAAATAAAAAGAATACATAAAATACACACATACGAAGTAGCCAAAAGCCTCGTATTCAAGCAATAAAAGTTTTTGACCATTTTGTCCATTGCTTGGTGTCAGAGCCAGGGAACAAAGACAATAACAATTACATTGCGTAATTACTTGATGTCAGAGCCAGGGAACAAAGACAAGACAATAAATTACATTGCATAATTACTTGATATCAAAGCCAGGGCACAAAGACAATAATAATTACATTGCATAATTACTTGATGCCAGAGCCAGGGAACAAAGACAATAATAAATTACATTGTATAATTACTTGATGCCAGAGCCAGGGAACAAAGACAATAATAATTACATTGCATAATTACTTGATGCCAGAGCCAGGGAACAAAGACAATAATAATTACATTGCATAATTACTTGATGCCAGAGCCAGGGAACAAAGACAATAATAATTACATTGCATAATTACTTGATGCCAGAGCCAGGGAACAAAGACAATAATAATTACATTGCATAATTACTTGATGCCAGAGCCAGGGAACAAAGACAATAATAATTTACATTGCATAATTACTTGAACCATGTACACGGTGCAAAATTATAATAGGGTCCTGTCATCTTGACCTGTTCCGTCCCTGAAAATGGTTATGGATGGATACAGGCCCAGGTATTAATTGTGTTGTTCGGAGAAGGCGTAGTGGCGTGATTATTTACCAAAATAGATTTTGCAACACCTAATATAATTGTTGGTCAAAGGCCAACATCACTTGGAATATCGTTTTTGTTTTTCGGGGAAGCTCTTGATCTCACCTGATGGTAAGTAATGATCAGGCCGAAGGTGAAAGCGAACTTCACCCGGAATCCTCAAACACAGAGGAACTGGCTATCTTATCTTAAACTGTTAATATGTTGTTATGGCGGCAGACTTAGATAAACAAAACATTGGAACATTACAATTGCCTATGTTCCAACGGAATTCCAGGAGATGATTGAAACATGAGAATCTACGCGACTATGAATAAACAGGAGCTTTGCCCTCCGGCGATCCCTTTCTTGGAAGCAGTGAACAAGCGTTTACGAGGTGTTTTCAGTGTTACAATTTTATTATTACATACCACTACGCCCACAGACTACAATTATATATAGGGTACTACGCCTGTTTAACTCGAAGGGAGCAGAGGTGAACAATTTTATTATATTGTTGTTGTATAGGTACCTATATAAAGTTTAATTTTTTATATAAAACGTGATGACTACGAGAATTCTAATCTTTACTAATAATTGCCAAACTTAAGTGGCAATGGTCAGGGCACCTTGCTCGCGGAACAGATGACCGATGGGGCCGAAAGGTTTTGGAGTGGCGAACGCGTACCGGAAGACGTAGCGTTGGAAGGCCTCCCACAAGATGGACCAATGACATTGTAAAGGCCGCAGGAATCCGCTGGATGCGAGAGCACCTGTCGAAGTGGCGGTGCTTGGGGGATGACTACGTCCGGCAGGGGACGTCTTTCGGCTAAAATGATGATGATGAACTAATAATATTATAAATGCGAAAGTGAGTTTGTTTGTTGTCCCGCTTTCACGCTAAAACGGCTAATGGATTTGGTTGAAATTTGGGACATAAGTAGACTATGATATGAGTCCTAACCCATATGGTACACACGAACTACCTAGAAGTATCCTATTTTAGGACATAGGATATTTTTTATCCCGGTAGTTCGTTCCCGTGGGATAATCTCCGACCTCCTTGCGGGCGAAGCCGTAGGCAAAAGCTAGTAAGATATTGTTTTCATTTAAAGGCTCCAGAACCGAGGTCATTTTGAGATTCAGTTAAGTCATTGGCCTTTCGCTGGCTTGGTGTATTCAGAATACATTTGAATTGGGTAGTACAGTTTTGTACCTACTGGCTGGCTTTGTGTTCGCGTCAGTTAGTGGCAGAAGCCGCTGAACCGACTCACTGAGCGTAAACCGCACACGATGCACCGGCCACAAACACAACCAACATCCATTGGATGTTGCGACTTGCTGTGGTGGCGAGCAGTGCTGCAGCGGGTGGCTGCCACAGGCCACACTAGTGCGACGAATCCATACAAAACTTATAAAAAAGCACATGAACTGCTTGTCGCTGGGCCACCGGTGGCTGTGGCCGGTGCTTCGTTTGCGCCTAGCCTAAACTGAATTGCAAACAGGCTTCATGTAAGGAGCCCATATTATTATGTTGATACGACTACGAAATTCATTTGTATAAGCATTATAAGAATTTCAAATCTATTTAAAACACAATACAGTAAAGGCGTCATTCCGTGGCCGACCACAGGCGGCAGAAGCAGGCGACGCACAGTGGATCGTCCCCATACAAGAGGTGTGACATAGAATCAAAAATAATAAAAAAAAAAAAATATACAGTTGCATTCCTCTATTAATGAACAACAAAAATTGTTTTACACTTTCTTTATTTGACCAGCAGTTTCGGAGCGATTCGATGAAAACTGTTATTTTTGTATGGAAACGAACACAGAAATGTCTGTATCTCATGATTCCCTCCTTGTTTCTTACTACTGCTGGTCAAACAAAGAAAGTGTAGAACAATTTTTGTTGTTCTTTAATAGAGGAATGCAACTGTATATTTTATTTTTTTAAATTAAATACTTTTTAAATTTTTGATTCTATGTCACACCTCTTGTATGGGGACGATCACAGATATAGATAGACATAGATAACGCAAGAGCAACTACTTCGCGTGCCCAGCTTACGTACAATAATCGTAAGCTGCCACTTTCGCGCTCAGTCTGCATCGTTGTGCCACGCTAGACGGACGTCAGTTAAATAATTTAAAATGGTTAATTGCTCAGTTATACATTGTAAAAACTTTACAAATGTGAGGAGAAAAAATAAAGGAAACGATTCCTTCCATCGATAAGTCATTTTGTGATTAATATTATGCGTATTTAATATTAAAATCAATTATTTTTAATCTAATACTCTCTGTAATACCAAATTTGAGAAAAACATAGGTCATCAAACGTAAACTGAATATTCGTATTACATTGCGGCTTTTACTTAAAGCGGTTGATGCGAC
The DNA here is from genome assembly GCA_948150665.1 of Conistra vaccinii. Classification (NCBI taxonomy): domain Eukaryota; kingdom Metazoa; phylum Arthropoda; class Insecta; order Lepidoptera; family Noctuidae; genus Conistra; species Conistra vaccinii. The sequence goes on along the minus strand of OX411317.1, from coordinate 7,233,304 downwards.
GTTTTGTTTTAACAAGTGATGAATATCGAAGCAAGTGATACTATCGTATATCGCATCGGTTTCGTAGTACAGGAGCTTTTATCATTTTTCTGTCAATTTTTGCGATTAGTGCTGTTCATCGTATGCAACACAAATCGATTCTCAAGAATCGATTTCGGAAACAGAGGAATGATTTTGTATTTTATAGGTAGTAAATTAATTATGTAGACAATTTTAATAAATTATCGTAACGTTTAGTGATTTTTTTAGTTTCCCACATGAACCCAATTTAAAAGAAAAATGGATTGAGGCGACGGGAAATAAAGATTGGTTCCCAACAAAGCATAGCACTATTTGTTAAATACATTTTGAGGAAGCATGCTTTGTTGAAGGGAAAAAGTAACGAATATTAACAAAAGCAGCATATCCGACTATTGATGTACTGAAGATCACAACTTTCTTTATCTTTTTGCTGTTGTAGCTCAAGTAATTTTGCATCCATTTTAATTTTATTATATCGTATTTTACTGGGTTTTCGTTTACCTTCTAAAATTTCTTCTCTGGTTTTTTTTTTGTTTCTGAAAGATAATCTACAACAATTACAAGGAATAAGTAGGGAAATACTAACAATTTGAAGAAATTATAAATCCCTAACTGCCTACTATAAGCAGATCAGGAATTTTTATTTTCCTCTGTTTATCTCATTCCTCTGTCTATCTCATTCCTCTGTATCTCATTCTTCTGTCTATATCATTACTATGTCACAAAATCGATTAATTAATCTATTTAAGCGATTTTCAATAATTCTTTACTGTACACGATTACTCAATAAATAGAGAAATGGTATAATAAAAAGGCGATCTTTATTCAAAATTGAGGTGAAAAAGGGTAGAATCTCGTTGCTTTTGTAAACATTAGAACTAAATTGAATATAAGGTATTTCAATCGAATATTCACGGATTTATAATGGTAAACTTACTTGAAATTTTGGAAAAGGTATCCAAATACGACGTGTGAACGTCGACGGAACGCGCACGAGCACACAACCTCTCAATGCGAAGACTTTTAGTTAGCGTACTGCTGGCGAGATATCGATTTCAAAGATAATAAAATCGATTCAAAGACGCTGCCGCGTGCGGCGGATTTTATTTTCCCATCACTAAATAATGCTTGTGACGTCATAGTAGGTAGTCAAAAAATGGCACGCTTGGTTTTCATACAGATCGTGATACTTGCGTTATCTAGGGACGATCCACTGTGCGACGTGTCGACGTGAGTACGTGACACGACGGTTTCATGGAAATACTATACTTAATATTCGACGAGACGAGACGGAATTGTACCTTTACTCTTTGCCTTCTGTATAGTGGCCTAGTCGAACTCGTAACAGCTATATCATTTTTTACAACAACTTCCACTAAATTGAAACTTCACTAAGGTTGAAAGTTTGAAACTACCTAACTGTCACATAGACAAACAGGCCTTGTCGTTTTATGACTTGCAAGTGACATTCAACTTTAGACTGTTAAAGTAGTAACGAGTCGACTATACACACTTTTTCAGTTGTGTGTACAGAAATCGTGTGACAAAATGCAAAGTAAACAAGGAAGAAAAACGAACACAAGTACTTCCAACCCTTTGATAGAAAACAAGAATCGAGATAATAGAAATAGATAACAAACATGTATCCTTTGCAATTTAACAAAACTCGGAGCCGTCAAAAAAGTCGGTTTCTACTATTCTATCTTTTGAATGGTCCCCTTGGTGCTTGGGAGAATCTTTTGTGGTACAAGAAACAAGTTTACAGCGGTTCATAAGTTTTTATCAAACACTAAAGTCTCCTTAACCCGAGAAGGATAACCGACGCCTTTGAGGCACCAAGTATAAAAAAATATCGCCGTATCTTTTCACCTGAAATGCTTACGAACTACGTACTCGAGTTTTTCAGCCAACTCTGTTATCGACCAGAACTTTCGAAGGACTACTGTCTATCTATCGATCGCCATATTTTCACAATAACGATAATTTCACCGCCTCCATATATAGGTACATTCAATGTGGCTGTGCCACTCTTGCCTATCATTATAGTCCAAATATTACCGGCCAGCCCACATTCTTCTTGCACCCCACCGATGAAACTGAGATAGATAGCCATATATCCCAATTCAAAACTGAAAGTGCTCCTGGGCACGACAATGTAAATAGAAGCGTAATTAAAAAAAAAAAAACACTGTCATCGCACCTTTAACGCATATTCGACTAAGCTTAGAGACTGGAACTTTTCCGATCCGATGCAAAGTCGCAGCTGTCAGCCCAATTATAAAAAGTGGAGCAACAGATATTCCCGATAATTATCGACCAATCGCCCTACTGCCCATATTATCGAAGTTACTTGAAAAAATTGTAAACAAAAGAACAAATTTTCATGAAAAACACAATTTAATTTCCGACAAGCAGTTCGGCTTTAGGAGGGGCAGGTCAACCGAAGACGCAGCAAGCGTAGATCGTCAACTATAGTTAAAGAAGGACATTTTTCACTTAGGGGTTTTGGTTACAGCCTTCCTGTGCATGATAGTTCTAATAACTTTTTACATCTCGAATGGGAGCATGGACGTCATATAGCTTCACAAGGTTGTCTGTCAGCAGGTTGACTTTATCGTCAATCGACTCACCAGTTTAACACTGACTAAAGGCGACCAGTCAATGCTGTTAGCATCTCTCTGGAGATCATCTGAAGAGGGTGTGAGGTTTTCAAGATTTTTTTAAAAGGAGGAAAATAAATTTATACGGGACAAAGGGCTATAATAAACACCGCTCGCCCGCGTTCTACGGTGGAGGTTGTGCAGACATATTGACAATTGAAAAAGGAATAGTGTGGACGAAGGCAGCACCACCGCTGCCGCCGCGCGCGCGATCATTTCTTATTAGTTGAAAACCCGGCAAAGAATAGGAATTTGAGGGAGACATGGCTTTAGCCCAAGACTCTGAGACAAGGATAGCATGGACGTTCTTACAGTCTACTCTAGGTTAGCTAATACGTCAGGGTAATGTGCATACTTTGGGCATTTATACCTACGGAGTACATTAAAAAATTTAGGTACAGACGCCAGCACATCAACCTATTCCAATCTGTCAAATTTTCCCAATCAACATTGAACCTTTATTCTTCAGCGAAAAGTTGAAAATCTACTAAAGAAAGGTGGATGCAACAAAAACACCCAGAGTCGATTAAAGTAATTCATATAATGGTGAGGTAGGGCAAACATAGTAGATCACAAATCATCAAACCCTCAACATCAAGTGTAATATAAAGGACTCGTCAAAACGAATTATATGAGCCCAAACTCGAAGGGTTTACTAAAAGCCACTGAAGAGTTCTACAAACCACATCCTGGCACCATCATCAGACCCTCAACACCATATGCAATATATTGGACTCGTCAAAACGAATCATAATGAGCCCAAACTCGAAGGGTTTACTAGTAGCCACTGAGGAATTCCACTATCCATCTCCTGGGTTCATCACCAGACCCTCGTTACCAAGCCCAATCAATTGGACTTGTAAAAACGAATCATTTGAACCCAAACTCGAGGGGTTTACTAGTAGCCACTGAAAAGTTCCACTATCCAACTCCTGGTTACATCATCAGAGCAGCTCCAAGATTCCAAATGATAGTATTGTTATCAAAACTACATATAAATGCAAAGTTTAATTTCGATACGACAATTAGAAGTTGATGAAAATTACGTTGAATCATTCCGTTTCATAGATGTGAATGTGATTCTAGAACCCCGAGATCTAACTCTTGGGGATGGTTTTATCGAAAACAAATAGGTTATTTGTGATCTACTATGTTTGCCCTACCTCACCATATATGAATTATTTTAATCGACTCTGGGTTTTTGGTCTATACATCTAGGAGCATTCTCCTTTGACAGATTATAGTAACTTGATGTGCTGGCGTCTGTACATCAGAAAACTAAGATTCAAGAGTGTCAGCAAGGGACGGAAAACTCAGAAAGCTGTCATTACTAGGTACAAGCCGACAAAAAGCTTTCGGTGTCGCTGTCGTCATGGCTATCGGACATCGACACTAATCTATTAAAGAATAATAATAAATGTAAATTAAGTATCTTGATCTGGCTCACGAGGTTGTCGACATGTGGGATGTGGATACAGCAGTCATTGTGCCGATAGTCGTGACAGCCAATGGCATAAGAGCCAAGAGCCTCGATCAACACCTGAGGAGGCTCTCGATATGCAGCTGGATCAAGGGCTTGATCCAGAAAGCGGTACTTCTGGACACGGCGCGTATCGTTAGGAGATTCCTCTCTCAGGAGCCCTGACCGCCGGTGGCCTGGACCCTGTTCCCGATACCGGTGGGCTACTATTTTTTATTTTTTTAAATGTTTTTGTTTCATTTTTGTTTTATAAAGAAATATTTAAAAATGTAATCAATATGTATATAAAGTGAATAAACGTAATGTAAATAAAATAGTAGTAGAATATAAACTTTATAAAAACAGCAATTAATTTTAAAAATTCACTCGCCAGTTTAGCGCTAACAAATAGAAGCAAACACAAAACAATAGTTAAAAATGTCATCGTCCGGGTAATAGAAAGAATACTACATAACTAAGCCATATGAAATGAAGAAAGAATAAACACAGAAATAGCAAGCAAAAATATTATGTTATACTGAAAATAGAAGCCACATCATCATCACCATTCACTGGGCACACTGTCAACATGTTTCTGAACGAAAACTTTGAAAACAACAATGACACATGCATGAGGTGACGTATAAAATTGACAGCTGACTGACAGACAAAAAACAGGAAAGTGATTGATAGTGAAAATAAATAAACGCTATAGCATGTGGAATTGTAGCGGGTTGAGAAATTACAGTAAAATTAGCGATTAGTGCAATTGAGAGGGTACGAGTTATAAATAAAACTGCTACCCGGACGGTGATACTACCCAAAAAGTGCACAGAATCACTTTTTCTTCGCAGCAGCACGCCGGGGTCTTCGGTGCCGGTAATGGACACGGCGACGACGACAATGCTGATGCGATGGGGGACATGACTATTTCATTGACTTAACTCGTTGCCGGGAGCCGTCAGCTCGAAGAATATAATTATATAAGGCCCTGCTTAGTTCAGCAATTTGTTTCGAATAGCCTCTCACGTGCAGATATGAAGAGTTGATGCCGCGATCTCGTCAGGAACTCTGATACAGTGATACCAGTGCCTTTCAGCTTCGTCTTGGCAAACCAGACACTGTCCCTGACACAAGAATGGGCCTGGGCTTGCTAGCACCTGTTTGTCTGTCCATCCTATGACACCGCTTGATGTCAGCCACTGCAAAGTCGATCAGCTTTACATGACATCGAACAACCTCGGCGACTACCTTTGCTGTATCTTCCTTGGCCTGCTTGGTGAAACCATGTAACAGCAACATCTTCCGGCGCGCACGCATCTCAAGGTTGTCGAGTCCCTGTGCCAATGCCTCCTACTGCTGCTGAAGACATCCCAACGCATCTACTATGAACATCTTGAAGGAAGTGAAGTCCACTACCAAACTGTCCGAAGCTGCTTGCCGTGCTGCTTGAAGTTCCTGAAGGGTTTTTCTTCAGTTCTACCTCAAAGTTTGAGCTCCGGTTTTGGAACAGTGACATCATTTCGGACAACGAGACCTTCAGTGCATCCATGGTTTTAAATAGTGTGTTGTTTTGATTGTGGTGTAATAAGTCCTAGGAGATTATAACACTAAGGTGGCGAGTATCCTATGTTAACATGTATATGTATACATGCTAAATAGTCAAATTACAGCTATTTTTAATTTTAATAAATTATTAAAACTAGAGTAATTTAATAACATTTTTCATAAGTGAAAAAGAATTAGATAATATTTAATCATACATAGTTATTAACTTTTAAACTATATACCCGATAGTTGCTTTTTGTAGCTCGTTATTTGTTAATAATCATCACAAGCGATTTGATAAACTGGACATTTTTATATTAATTAAATTAGTGCTGATTATGGTGTAAAGCTAAAATATTGTGCTTTCATTAGTTTTGTAACGCTTGGATATTTATTATACTATAAATAGATTGACTGTTTTAGAAGCAACACCTGTTTTTAAGGCTGCTTTACATCAAGCTGTTTACAAATTTTTAATTTGATATAAAGTAAAAGTGATTCAATCAAAACTACAGTGATTTTCGTCATGTCTGATATCGGTGCCAGAGCTATTATTTTCTTCATTATGTTTGTGCTGACACTAGCCACGTTGATTTACGGAGTGATATCCTGGTGGATCATGAAGAAGTTTCGTAATTACAGAAACTACGTGTTTCTTAACGCAATTTTATCGTACTTTTTACGCTATTTAATATACTTGTTAAAGTGGCAATTCATGACAACCGAAGATATGTGGGACGAAATATTAATTAGTCAAACTCAGACTTTTTCATTGTTAATCTGCCTACTTGATTACTTATCAATAGTGAAGAATCACTGGTTGGTTGTTATTAGTCATATGTTTTATGAAGACATTGTAAAGGTATTTAATGGGCATATCCGACGGAGATATTTAAAAAGTAGCCTCTTTTGTTGGGGTGTCCCTTTAATAACATACCCCATTATTTGGTTAATTATGCAATATTTTGATTATTCTGATTCTGACAGATTATTCTCAATGTACAGCTTATTTGTTGCAATTTTCTTTGTCATCCTGCATGCCTATTTTCTACCTGTGATAGTTAACTGTTTTATTTACATTATAATTGTAATTTCACTTTGTCGTACTTTCAACACAAGTGCGCAAACAGGTACTAACAACTGTCGACGCTTGTACATATCCACTTTGATATTTCTATTGAGTGACATCATATTGTTATCTGATTATTTAATGCACATACTTTTCCTCGATCCTGGTCACATAGCAAAAGTTCTATTACATAATCTTAATCCTCTAGTATTGGTTGTATTTTTGCTCCTAGTAAAGAGTAATCGAAAAACATGGTATGAGTTTTATATAAATAAATTAAATCAAAGGTTAGCAAGGCAAAGGGATCAAGATATTGTCATGCATGATGGAGTTATTTGTGAACCTACTGAATTGTAACGGGCAGTTCTTGATGTACCTATGATTGTGTTACCAAGTAACTGGGTTGTGGTCAGATAGGCAGTCGCTACATGTAAATGCACTGGTATTCAGCTGCATCTGGTTAGACTGGAAGCCAACCCCAACATAATTAGGAAAAGGCGAGGCATGTTGGTTTTTGATGTACCTACCTATGATCTAGAAACAATATAAATAATCTATTGATTCATTTGATTTTAAAATTTCTTATTTAAACAAAAACAGATAATGACATTCAGATCTTATTCTAGAAGCATTAAACAGTATGTTTGGGTGTTTTGTGCAGACTATGGCGCCTATATAAAACATTTACGTATACATAAATTATGTACTGTTTAAAACTAGTTGTTGTTATGAATCAGAGGTACCTATCATATTACTTAAGTAAAATCTTTTATAAAATAGTTAAAAATAGTGTTATAAAGTGCGTTTGTATCTAATCGTAATCATCGCATCGTACTGTACAGTACAATATATAAAATAATCTATTACTTAATATTGACGAAAAATGGTGCCGATTCTCTTGTACACCGAACTAAACTAACTAAACTACGACTAAAATACCTTACTTTTGGCTATGAGAATCTAAAAGCTATTCTGCCGAAAAATATCTCTAAATTAAAAAATAATTTTGACACATCTAAAATTGAATTTGACAGTCACGTCGCGACCCACGTGGTACTTGTTTGCTCTACCCCGTGAATTTTTTTAGAGCCAGAGGCGCGCGGGGGGGGGCAGCCTTGACGTATTTTGTATGGAATTTTAAACTTTTTTTATGGAAAATATGAAAAAATATTACCTGTGAGTAGGGGCATATGGGTTTGCGGGTCGCAGAGGGGGTCGAAATTTCCATTATTTTTGCGCTAGGACGCACCGTTTTCGAGATATAAGCAAAATAAAAAAAAAGATAAAGTTTTTGCAGCTGAAGTGTGTGAATTTTAGTTCATGCCAACTAATTTTATTCCACTCCTTTTTAATCGCGTTTAAAAATAGACTGATTTAGTTGGATAATCTAAATTTTTAGGTGAAAAACGTCAAATTCAGAATAGCAAAATTGCCATTTTTACTAAACTAATAACGCAGTGCAATCTTAGTGCTGTCAAACTAAAATATACATATATATGCTAGTTTGACAGGACTAAACTAAATTTTAGTGATTTTTAGTCTAGTTTAGAGGCATTTGTGACAAGAGAATCGGCACCAATGTATTCCCAATATCATGTTTTAATACTTAATGTTAAATTATAATTTGCTCAGCAATGTAATAGATTATTATTGATTGATTAATTATTTGTAAATATATTGGATTATTATTGATTAATTAATTATTTGTAATGGTATTAAGTAGATTATTATTGGTCCATTAATTATTTAAGCATAATTTATTTGTAGACAGAGCTGCACCATGCTCAGATAGGAGACTTGGTCTCGTACAGGTTTTCTTTTTATTTGTCTTACCGTTGTTTTTTTTATGTAATTTATTATTTCGTGTGCGAGTCTTATTAAATATCTACCTATTAATACTATGTTGATTCGATAAGTATTATAGGTGTGCTAATAAAGACCCGAAGTTTAGATTTTGTGTTACCTATGTACTTTTAGTGTTGAGTTGTACCTTGTGGCATTCTGCTGTGCAGAACCACAATTTTTAGTCTACTTATATGTTTTTAAGCTACTATATTTAAACAATTCACCTTTTGATACCGTACCTATTGAAATCCATCATCCATCATTCATGTAAACTTTCCTTGTATTTATTCTTAATCACACTATACCTGTAATAGCATACTTTTATATTCTTTGATTGTTTTAGCATCTAAATTCTATTTAATACTATTTATTCATTCCCTTTTGTAAAGATGTTAGAATATTTTATATCCTAACATTTTAATTGAAAGCTGTCATCTGTCTTATTTACTTGTCTTAACCATAGGCGTAATGTGCTATGGAACTTTATCTTCTTCTAAACCTATTATAAAGCAGGTGAATACACTGTATTGTTCGCAATAAGGGCAGCTATAGACTTTCACTCTGTAAACCATTTTTATCCGTTCTGGCCATCATTCAATTAAGAATTAACTTGATAGATGTTTGAAATGTTTTAAAATATGACACAGAACGATAAAAACGGGTTCTTTTCTTAAAGAGTTGAAGTTTGGTTCTAGCCGTGTGATGTGTTATGGTAGCCACACACGTTACGATTTGCTTGCGCAAATTTGTGTTTGCGCAAGCAAATCGTTACGTGTGTGGGTAGAAATTTGCGCAAATTTCTAGGCTTGTGTGATTTTAAATTTTCGATTCCAAGCTTGTGCAAATTTGAGTTTGCGCAAATTTGCTTGAGCGTGTGTGGGGCATGTGTTCAAATTTCAGTAGATTTCTTTAACCTACCGAACGGATTTTCATACGGTTTTCACCTATGGACGGAGTGATTCATGAGGAAGTTTTATTGGCTGAAATATGACGATGAAGACGATTGAAGGTGTCGGAAAAAATCTTGTCGACTGGGAGCTTTACTGGCGTGCGCCGGGTACAATTCCGTAGTTGATCACAGGCGGCAACTGCAGGCGACGTGTCGCCGCGACAGGACTGGTTTCTATGTATTTTTAAGAAGGCGACGTGCCGACGTGTCGACGTGTCGCTAGCATCGGAAGGTACTTCACAGAAATTCATTGAAATCAGTCGTGTCGCGGCGCACATGGTTCGGTTTATTGTACCTACGTATATTTTTTTTGTAGCGATTTTTGGTGACCACACACGTAACGATTTGCTTGCGCAAACTTAGGCTTGCGCAAGCAAATTGTTACGTGTGTGGGAGGTTTGCGCAAATTTCTAGGCTTGTGTGATTTTCAATTTTCGATTCCAAGTTTGTGCAAATTTGAGTTTGCGCAAATTTGCTTGAGCGTGTGTGGGGCATGTGTTCCAATTTCAGTAGTTTTTTGAAGCAAAAACTTATTTGGCGGCGTTGTGCACTTTTTTTGGGATGGATAAAAAATGTTAAACTTGCGTCGACGAATTTTCGATCAGGTTACGTGTCCTACGTAACCTGATCGAAAATTCGTAAGTCGGAGGGAGAGTAGAATTTGTTAGTAACCTAACAAAAAGTACTAGGCTTGCATGAATTCAAGATAGTATTTCAATCATTAGACGTTGTGCACAATATCTGAGCAGAAACCTAACAAAAAGTACTAGGCATGCATGAATTCACGATAGTATTCAATCATTATGTTATGCTACTAATAGGATTTGGATGAGGCAGATAGATAGTTTATTACCTGGATTAACATAATATTATAGGATACTGTTTTCACTTCCATCGGCAGTCCCCAAAGACTGCCCCTCATGTTTTTTTTTATCAACAATCGAGCTACCAATTGCTCTCCGTCCGCAAGCCCGCGCCTACGGTGGCCGGAAATCGGCTCGCGATTCCCGCGACGCCCAGGGCGTCTCCTACGGCGGCGGCTAGGGGCGCGAGGTCGCAACACTTGTCTCTCCCTCGCGCGCTCCGCCTCCTCCAACTATTGCCAAAGCGTCATCAATTGATGCCATTACCGCGTAACACACCTGGACGGTCTCTAAACAGAAATGATATCACAAGCAAATTTGAGCCGTGTGTGGTCAATACCGGCGTCAAGCAAATTTGCGCAAGCAAATCGTAACGTGTGTGGTCAATACCGACGTCAAGCAAATTTGCGCAAGCCTAAGTTTGCGCAAGCAAATCGTAACGTGTGTGACTACCATTACTTTTCACCTTGAATATAATTACCTACTTGAATCTTAGCCTGATTAGTTCAGTGTAACTAACATAATTATTACTGAGTGTTTTCTAAACTATTGTGCAACCGTGTTATTCAATCAATAAACTTTTGGTGTATCAGTGACTACCCGGCTTATCATTTTACCGACTCTCTCGCCTTGCCCCATAGAGGACCTTACACTAGCCATCTGGCCGCGTGGCGCAAGACGCCACGCCTCAAAAGTCACACTAGCTGAGGAAGAGACCTCGCCGACGTCAAGTGATGTGACGCCAGGAGTCGTGCCGTCCGAGAGTGACCGCAGCCCTTACAACTCGACGCCACGAGTGACGCCGACGCGTCCCTCCCGTTACCGTGAGGTACCATGAAAGTACCTCCGCTCCTAGCTACCTCTCACACCTACCTCTCCGTCCAACAGGGTCAAGGAACCTCCTGCTCGGCGTGCGACGTGATAGCCCGGCTCTAATATAGATAGTAATACATATTTCAGTGGGGCCCACATACAGTATGTTTACTAACAGAGGGCGTTCCCGTTAACCCGCAATAGTATAGCGTCCATACATGCTAGAAAAAATATTAAAATCGAAAAAAAAAAAAATATTTTTTATCATAAAATATTCACAAAAAATATTTATTTCATACGTAAAACAAACACTGTACAAGCGCACTTGTCGCACTTGTCTTTCAACGTTGAAAGACAAATGCGCGTGTACAAAATGTTACATTTAGGAATCAATATAAAAAAATTATAACATTTTATAAAAAAAAAAAAAAAAATAATTTTTTTTTCAATGTTAATATTTTTTCTAGCATGTATGGACGCTATACTATTGCGGGTTAACGGGAACGCCCTCTGTTAGTTAACATACTGTAGGTATATCGAACTTAGCGGGAAGACAATACACTGACGTGGATACAGCTCGGTTAGTCTATTTCAATTATTTTCATAGCGTTATGTCCTACGGTATTCTGTTCTGCTGTGGGGCAAAGCTGCTGATATTCAAAATATATTTGTCCTTCAAAAACTAGCTATTCGAGCAATTCACCAGCTAGGTGCCACAGTTTCCCTGAGAGATTTTTTCAAAGATAGGTATTGGTATCCTCACAGTGACATCGCAATTCATCTTTGCCAACATCTTATATATTAGGCAAAATATACACTTATACACTAAAAACAGTGATATTCACAGTGTTAACACTAGAAATAGAGACAAACTTCGAGCTCCCTTTCACCGGCTTCATAAGGTTCATTAACTCATTTGTTGGGCTTGGTATAACCTGACTTGGTGACCCTTCACGGTCTATTGAGGTCGATAGGCTGATGATATTATTACATGAAATGTTCGAACATTTCATTAATTAAATGGCCAGCTAAAATGACCATATCGTTTAAACGTCAACGTTTAATGATATGTCAGTCGACGTTTGGCCATATCATTTATTGTAGGGTAGCCACGGTTTAAGGTGTAGTAAAAATTGCCAAGTAACTGCGATCAACTTGGAAGTAGCGCTCAAATTTAAATGTTATGTTTCATTTCACGCCGCTTGTGGCACCCCGACCAAATAGGTTAGGTTAGAACTGTAACCAACCACGCGCGAGCCGAGTGAGCAGTGCCGCGGCAGCGGCCTGCGAGCACTCCTTCCAAGTTGTTCGCAGTTACTTGGCAATTTTTACTACACCTTAAACCGTGGCTAATATAGGTAATCCAACTGAAATCGTTTTGATGAGATCGAATAATTTCATCAAAATCGGTTCAATAATTTAGAATCTAAATGTGACACTGTGATGTGCAAACAAACACGCATTTACTTTTGTAATTTTTGTGAGCGAACAAACTAACATTTTACAGGTTTATTAATTTACTAGTGTTCGCCCCACGGCTTTGACCACGTGGAACTATACACTACAAAATATTGGTCAGGGCGTCATATATTTTGTATACATCTCCTTTGTAGGAATGCACTAAGTATATCGATTATGAGCGAGTTCATACACCAACTCGCACTTGGCCAATTTTCGGGTGGCTGTGCCCACAACCTTTTTTGAGGGCTGGATCCGCGCCTGGGGTCGGGTCGCCTCCTTCCCTCTAACATGGCGAGGGGGGTGATGGCTGATCTTTGCGTTATACTCGTGAACGGGTGCTGCTTGTGGTGATTGGTCGTCTTGCTGATCATGGTTTTGTTATTGTTATTAGTAATTAACTGTTTACTTATAAAATACTTCGATGGTCCTAGTTTATCATTTATAACTTCCAGTTACAGCTATATGTCAGCGGGCACTCCTTGAATGCCTGGAGGCTTTTATTTAGATATTGTTTACATTTAGTTTTTATTTTTTTATTTCTGCCTGACTATAGTTCTCGGTGTTTTTGGTTGGTATATTGGCGTGTGCTAGCTGACTTATGGCTATTAATTTAAATAATGTTTGTGTTGCGTAGTCATTATTTTGCATACTATTATATAAAATTATTTTTTTTCTAACTGAACAGACAGCTGTGCTGCTGGGGAGTTTGTTGCGCCACTTCTTCTTCCCAGCTAAAAGCACTAGGGAGTGGTGAAGGGCGGGCGTTTTTGGGGGACTGTCTTATGTAATTTTGACGTTCGAAAAGTGCTGATTCTCAGCCTAGTTTGAATAAATGACTTTTGAATTTTGTTTTTTTTTTTTTAATATTTATGATGAAAAGCAGAAATACGTTGGAAAAAAATGTTTTATTATCATTATTGCATTATATACTTATCTTTGAAACAGACTTGAATTTTGTTACCAAAGTGAGAGACTTGTTATTGAGCTTCGTAACTTCTTGTTGATTACAAAATTGCATTTATTTTATAAAACGGGAGCTAAACTTTAAAATATAAATAATACGATAGAAATAGGTAGTACATAAATTAACTAGGTACCTAAATGGGTGAAATTTTGGCATTTTAAAACTATTTCTAGGGTAACAAAAAACTGTCACCATTTTCCCCTCGAAATCTTGTAACATAAACCCCTGAAAAAGCAACAGCAAGTGTTGAAAAGGCTTCAGTTGAGTCCTTAAATTTACTCTCTACCTATACCTACATGGGAACCTTTTCCCGTAATTCACGAGGGTTGTACGTCCATATGAAAAAGGGTCTTTTTTTGTACGACTGTCAGACGGAATCTCGGTAATACTGATTTCATTATGTTGTTTTAGGAGTTTTATTTAATTGTAAGTATTAAAAAGAATCTATAGGTAGGTACCCATTAAGCCAGTTTTACATTTTGAAGTAGATTTAGCTCACTTTTTAGGGTTCCGTACCCAAAGAATGCCAAACGGAACCCTACGATAGTGTAGTACCTAGTGCATTTAAGTTCGAACAAAAATCTGCTCTACAACATAGGTAAATAACGCAACGAAAGTTGTTGAACTGTCAAAATGAAACCGACTAGTCTTGATCATTTACAAAAATGTGTTACGCAATTAGGTAGATACCTAACTAATTTTACGAAAACGTACCTACAGTGCCGATATTGTAGAAGAAAATTGCCTGCGGATTTTTCTTAGATTGTTTTAAACACTACTTTACTTACCCACGATAATACTCATAGATAACCTATCTAAAATCTAAAAGCTTTAAGAATACGTTTTGTTTCTTCCAGGCAACAAAACAATGTCAAAAATACTTTGCTCTGTTCCACTTATTTCCTAAGCAACAAAGTTACGTCTCCGTACATTTCCTTCACCCAAATTGCGTTTCCAACAAGACCGAGACAATTGAACGTTTTGAATCAAAGTGCATCCGCAGAATTTTCTAGAAACAAAATCTTTCAAGCGCTCGGCATACTTTGATTCTCATAATATTTGAATATGGAAAGCGGAACGCGAAATTCAAATTCGTTTCGGACAAATTTCAACGTTCGTTCGATTTTTGTAAGGAGATTTATTATTGGAGTAGGTAATAAAATGTGGCTTAATCAATAGATAATATTATCCCCGTACTATAAAATAGGATAGAACGTTTACAAACTAAGGAAAGCACTGACCTTATTCAGCCAATGGCTTTAAATTGGTACTTAATCATATTTTTCTTGTCTTGCAAGTCTCGTAAAAAACTGTCAGGCCATTCTCAAAACGGGGAATTGTGGTACGAAAATGGGTAGTAGCTTCCTTTTAGCTTTTAGCGGACTTTAAAACTATCCAGCCCCTTTATATTTTCTTTCTTTCCTCGGTGTTTCACGTTCACAGTTGATGGTTGGTGGGTCTTCCACAAATAAATATCTGAATAAAATTCTCACGATATTTTCAAGTTCATTTATAACTTTTTCTTCACAAATATTTGCCACGTCCTAGCATCTGTATTGGTCAAATTATTTTTCTTAAGACACGCCCTGAAGCGTTGGCAAGCACTTGTAAACTTTGAGGCGAACCACTCAAGGAGGTTATAAATATTTCATAAGATGGAATCAAAGTACCTATTATGCTGTCTGAGTTTTGATGAGAGCATTATTTTAGGCAGTTGTTACCAGCGATTAACGAGAAGCGAGTACTTAGAGCTAGCAACTAAAAACGAGTTGGCGATCAGCGAGTGCGCGATGGTGACGAGCAATTACTCGCTGGTTTGCGTAGGTACCAAGCGTGAGTCTCTCGGTGAGTGTGCTGTCTCTTTGATAGTTCTTGTCGTTAAATTAAACGAGTACGCCGGCGCCGGCGGCGGTGTGAATTTCACATGTGATTTACAAAGGGGCCGCCTACACGAGCGAGAGAATCGCAACGGATCCGCGCTTCTACGTCGTGTAATCTCCACGAACGAGGATTATTCCGCCAGCGTTTCGTCGCGACTCGTAACGGAATCGACGCGTGTGCGCGACGCGGCACGCCGCCAGTCGCAACGAGCGCGCGGCGATACGATACGATGACGTTTCGCTCGCACTCAGTCACTCGTTCCATTCGCCGATTCGCCGCGAATCCGCGATTCTCTCGCTCGTGGAGGTGGCCCCTAAGGCCCGGACTTCACCAATGCGGAGACGAGAAGAGACGTTTTTCAGCTAGGATGTATCCACCGAAGCTGTGCGGAGATGCGTACCTACTGGCTAGACTGGAGTAGAGATGTGTGCTGGCTAGAGCGGAAATGACCTGCGTGCGGCGAGCGATGGATGTTGACCGCTAACTGCACACCGCTCACATCTCTTTTCGTCTCCGCTGCGCGCCACCGTCAGCTTGCGAGCACAGCTCCACTTTGTATCGCTGCCGCCCGCCCAGCTCAATCTCAGCGAGGCACTGCTCACATCTCCACTTCAAACAAAATTATACATCTCCGTTCCTGGTATCCACTGAAGCTGATTGGAGACGAGATGTGTGAATAACGAAATCCTATTGGTTGTTACAAACACATATCCTCTCTTCTCGTCTCGTCTCCGCTTTGGTGGAGTCCGGGCATAAGACGCAGCTACTAAAAACTAATTAATTTGACCTTTTGATAATCCAGAAGACAAATCCTAGTGCTCAAATTCTTTCAAATTGAAGTCGCAATCCACTATTCTATTCTATTCTATTTTTACAAGATTAATATTAGCTTGCTCTGTTCGTATGACGTTTCCGGTTACTCCAATTGACATCCATTTTTCAAGCTTTTCTAGGCATCCGATTGAGCTGAAACTTGGCATACTTATAAAACTACCGTAACATTTTGAAAAAATTATGCCATGGAACTGGTCTGATGATGGAGCCAGAAGTTGGCCATAGGAACTCCTCAATCAAACAACATAGCACCATCATGTTTGAACTCATTGGCTACGTATTAACAAGTGCTTAGACACTAGGTGGTGGTCAGGGTCTGATGATGGAGCCGGAAGGTGGCCATATGTGTTTATAGTTACTCCAATTGTCATTCACTTTTCAAGCACTTCCTGGCATCCGATTGAGCTGAAACTTGGCATATTCATACAACTACCAAGACATTTTGAAAAAATGATACCATGAAGCTGGTTTGATGATGGAGCCGGAAGTTAGCCATAGGAACTTCTTAATCAAACAAGATAGCACCATCGTGTTTGGACTCATTGGTCTTGTATTAACAAGTGCTTTGACACTAGATGGTGTTCAGGGTCTCATGATGGAGCCAGAAGGTGGCCATGGGAAAACCTCAATTAAACAAGGTAGCACCATCGTATTTGAACTCATTGGCTATGTATTGACAAGTGCTTTGACACTAAGGTGTATTCAGGGTCTGATGAAGAAGCCGCAAGATGGCCGTAGGAACTCCTCAATCAAACAAGACAGCACCATCGTGTTTGGACTCATTGGTTATGTATTAACAAGTGCTTTGACACTAAGTGGTGTTCAGGGTCTGATGATGGAGCCGCAAGGTGGCCGTAGGAACTCCTCAATTAAACAAGATAGCACCATCGTGTTAGGACTCATTAGTTATGTATTAACAAGTGCTTTGATACTAAGTGGTGTTCAGGGTCTGATGATGGATCCGGGAGGTGGCCATGGATAAACCTCAACCAAACAAGATAGCACCAACGTGTTTGGACTCATTGGTTATGTATTGACAAGTGCTTTGACACTAGGTGGTGTTCGGGGTCTGATGATGGATTCGGAAGGTAGTCACGAGCACTCCTCAACCAAATAAGATAACACCATCGTGTTTGGTCATATTGGATATGTATTGACAAGTGCTCAAGATGTGTCTACTATCTGATGTTAGAGCCGTAAGAATGCCATAAGATTTCTTTGCTAAAGTATCGTACTTATTAACAGAGACTATATTACTGTCATATAGATTGCTCAAAACTATCAGGCAAGAAACCATGCAACAACGATTCTCTACGGGAACTGAGTAGGATGAGAAATTTTACAGAACTTGGTAAACTGACTAAGTGAATAAATTATTAAACAGACATATGCACAAAACGTATAAAGTAGGTAGGTATTAAATATAATAGAATCAAAATTATACGTTTTAATTCTTGATTTATAAATTGTGGACCTAAAAAGAGAGTTGGGTTTGTTGGATATTTGGTGATAGAACAGATATTTAAACAAAACCTAATGCTAAAAAGTATAAAATAAAATATAAGTAAAAATCTTTTTAAAAACAAGATTTTACTCGTATTGAACTAAAAAGTACTAAATAAAAATTACGCAAACATAGAAATTTAATATTTTCTTAAAATCTTGAGGCGTAAATGTCTTTCTTACACTAATCTTGAAGATATGCCTCAAGGTTTTAAGAAAATATTAAAGTTCTATGTTCGCGTAATTTTTATTTAGTACTTTTTAGTTCAATATATTATGTTTGTTTTTAAAAAGATTTTTACATATATTTTATTCTCCATGGCAATGGTGCCGATCAACTTGGATAGCGTGTGTGGGGTTGGAGTTGCGGCGGAGGACATTCTGCATGTTTGAATATTTGGGCCAATTGAATTCATGCTTTATCAGGTCATTCAATATCATAATTAGTCTTCAATTAGCTGAACGTAGATTCCAATGATAAAACCAAATGGAAGTTGAAATAATCACCATTTATTTAAGTATTTGTTTGTCCTCCCAATGGATCCTCCTATCATCGTAGTTTGTTGATAATCATATGACTTCTGTTCTGTGATTAAAAAGTCGTCCTCTTTTTCCGGTAACTACACTGAACCTACAATTTTTTTTAACAGAGCCTGTTACATCCAACTGGTGCACCAGAACAGGATGCTTGGTTTAGATTAGCGCAAAACTGTCCTTAGTTCACCCACTCATTATGCAGTAAAATAATCAGTAGGTAAGTATTACATATTGAGTAGGTAACTTAATCCTTTATCACTGCCGCCACACAGCGAAAACGCACCCGATATTTAGCAGCAGGTTACGTAGGGGTTTTAAAGGCAATCCTAGCAGAATTGGTGTGCTGTGCGGTTTGTTCGGGTTTTTACTCACCTGTTTTGCCTTATGAGGTCTTGGCTTTCGTTGTATAGAAGTCCATCTCTACGTGCTTGGATTTTTCTTGAAGCGGTTTGTGATTTTCAAAGATAGCCATCATTTTCTGCCATTGGTTGATGGCAAAGAGCAGTTTCGCCCTTTAGAAGTGCAAAGTACTGGGGTAAAAAATTGCGTCACACAAAATGGCAATCGATGTCAATACGTTTAATTTTGATAAATCAGGTAAGATTTATCAAAATTATACGTATTGACAACGATTGCCATTTTGTTCATTGTGTATCAAATTATCTTGATATTTGGAGGATCATAGAGGCCAATGTTATTTAAACTAAAACCTTAAAACAGTTGCGCCAAAAATTGCAACAGACGAATGTTCTCTTTGCTGGAATTGGGGCACTTGTGAAGATCGTGACTTGGGTTATGACATAGGATGCTTTTCATTCCGATATTCCGACGGGATGGAGACATATGCGGATGAAACCGCGGGGCGCAGCTAGTACAAAATAAAACATAATGTTAAAATGATTTTCTTTGAATGCTTTTATTTAAGTGAATAATTCTAAGCAAACCTTACATACGAGTACATATAAAATTATAATATTTTCTTAAGACGGCGGCGACCCTTGAATTGTCCATACAACCGTAATACCTAAATCATTTGCAATTTGAGCATATTTCCATCATATTATGTTAATATTCGGATTTAGACAGTATTTATCTAGGCTTGTACATCTTTTTTTTTTTCCAAAATCTTACCTAAAATTAAGTTTAAGCGAATTGAATTTCGCACATTTTTACAGCTAAATGACATGTTTCATACTGTTTTTTCTGTATTATAAACAACAATATTTGGAATATTGTTTCGGCAGGAGCATAGCTTATATTATCAAGTTACAAAGTATAGAAAAAATTATGAAAGAATATTAAGTTTTCATTCATAATTTTTGGTATTACGGAACACATCCAAATTTATCATAAATTCCGATAGCTCGTCACAACGCTAACAACACACAACACACATAACACACAACAGACACAGACAACAACAACAACACAACAGAACAGAGATAACAATATTCCAAACGCATTTTCCTCCCATCTCGACTTGCAGTTGCGAGCCGTGTTCGCCGGACCCTTAAAGCTTGAGATGTAAACGTACGAGTACTTCTTACACCAAAATAAATTTAAAAGTTATGAAAATATTAAAGTTTTATGTTTACGTAAGTTTTAAACAAAAGTTTGTGAATTTGAAAGTTGTTTCTATAATATTTTTACGTAGGTATTATTTTATTCATACAATGTGTAGGATCCACCTATACCTATAACAAACGACTATGTATTCACTACTATGTAACGACTAGCTAATAAATCAACTACTTGCATTTAAAACAAAAAAAAACCGGTACCCTAATAACGTAATACACAATCAATTTGTTTTGAAACAGATTACTAATCCATTGCTTCATACGTTCGAAATTTAATTCTGCTCTGCAACGTAATTATCGCATTGAATGTTGTTGAACTGTCAAAATGAAACAAATGATCGCTATCGCATTGCTTCTGCAAGATAGGTAATAGCCCTGCGGATAAGGAAAATTTTAACAATCACTTTTAACTGACTTTCCAGTATGATAAATGTGAAAAGTATCAATGTGAAGTGTGTTTACATGAAGTGGCAAAATAATGTATACATGCTTTTCCAATGCTCGGTCGAGGAGTCGATTGGAACTATAAGTAGTTAGGTTACTGTACCTAGGTGAACTCCTCATCCCCGCATGTTTTCCTTATTAGTTCTCCGTAATGTCGTACATCGGTGAATACTAGAACACCTGTATCGTTTTTAAACATGGCGAAGCTGCCAATGCCAAATAATTTATTTCTCGAAAATAACGTTGCACCGGATCCCAAGCCGGGAAAGTCGCCAATATGTCTAATACAGATGAAATAACCCCATTCCCGCGGCAACCACTCTTCGCAGTCCGCCAGTGCAGCATCATCGGCTTCGTAATCAGTCTGAATTATTCTATCGTAATGTCGCCTTTCTTTTTCCTTTCTATAACTTAAAGAAAGGATCTTCACTTCAGGATCTATTTCATCGAAGTAGTCAGCGAGGAAGGTTATCATAGTGTTTTCGAAAGCAGGAAAATTGCCCAACCAAGAATAGGTGACGGTATTTGTATATCCCGAAAATTTATGCGACGACTCGGCGACTCCAATTAGTTCTTCCAATCTTATAACCATAAGATCGTGAAGAAGAGAGTGTTCTGTATCATGCAAATTACTAGGCTCACTCTCTGGCACATATACTAATCGACGACCGCACATTATGTTTGCTATTCTCAGTACTACTAGGTCATCTCTTAGACCTGTAACTAATAACGCTAAAATGTTGTCGATAAGATTGGAAGAACCTTCCAAACTCCTAAAAGGATTATAAGATGTTAGAATTCGACTATTGTCTAATAAGACTCCTGATGCAATAAATGTCTTTTCTAAGCCGTTTTCTAAGTAGTTTGATATATTTAGGACAAAAATTACAATCCTGTGGCCGAGGCGGTCGTCTAGTGTACCAGGAGGCCACGCAGGTCTGGGATCCCTCTTCCAATTCATGTCTTCAAGAAGTTTTAACGTCCGAGAGTAGCTGAAAAGGTTAAACAATACGAACATCGTCAACAAACGGGCACTGGTCCTCCTGTAACAAAAAAGTAATAATCAGACAAGTGCTAATTTCTTACATCGTATTTTACAGTTTTCATTAGATTTTAATTTATTAATTTATTTTTTCATCTCCTGTATAAATTTTGTGCTATAGTTGTTTGGTTCTCTTTCTTTCTTAAAATGTGTGGGCGCACTCTCTCGCTCGAGTACAGTCACCCGCAAACCAATGGTAATACTTGACCTATGAATTCGCTCTAAGACATGCAGTAAAAGTCAAATTGTAAGTATGGGGTGCGGGTAGTGTGGTAATTATACGAGTCCTGCCTTTGGTTAAAAGGTAAAATTTAATAAAAATTAAAATGCAAAAAACAGTTTTATTTGTGTCAGCTGTACGGACAGTCGGCGATCTAAAGAGGCTATTCCACTTGGCTGAAATTCAGTCCTTTGAATTTAGTCGTCTTTTTGGGAAGATAAAATAGACAGATATTTAGAAAGCTTCCGTACACATTAGGTATTGAATCCGTCTATAGATTTAATTTTGATAGAAATGGACGTATCGCGACCTTTCTTCTTTGATTACAATGATGTGGTATGTTGATGGTGGTGGTGGTTCTAGCTTATATAATACAGTTAGCCTCCTAAAAAGTGGAACAGAATAATAATTCTGTTCCACTTTTTAGGAGGCTAACTTGCTCAATGCGATTACACTTTTGTTTAACATAATCAGCCTATAATTTTCCCACTGCTGGAACATCCCCTCTGGCCTCCCCTCGGTGAGAGGGCGTAGGCCATAATCCACCACGCGAGCCCAGTTTTAGTTCTAGGACAAGCCTGTTTCCTCACGATGTTTTCCTTCACCGTTTTGAGAACAGTAGTGATTAAATATTTTACACAAAGTAAAGCGCGTGCCTAGGTTCGAACCTACGACCGTAAATCGCGCCCGTTACCACTGGGCTACCACTGCTCTCTACTCTATTACACTTTATGTTAAAGATCAAACCGGTGCGCACACCGAGATGTGCAGTACTGTGCAGGAACACGAAAATAAATAAAAGGTGTTATTATTGAAATAACTGAAAACCTGAAAACGGGTACTGGGGTGTCTAGTATACAATGTGGAGACTACCATACAACAAAAAAATAAAATACTGGCACTACTAATGCTTAAGAGTATTTTGGAACTGTCAAATAAATCCTAGCTTCAAAAAAAAAAGAGTTTATCAAACAAATTAAATGTAATGTATGCCGGGATCCACACTAAGCCTATAAATTCCGTTTATCCAACTAGGCCTTGGGTGAATTCTCGGGCAAAATTTCAGAATATTCACCTTAAGGTGGATTTTTGGGGTGGATAAACGGAATAGCCCGAGCAGACTATGTATTTTGCCGAGCTATAATGACTAAACTATTGAATATGTCGGAGACGGTCAATAGTACGGTCGCTAAACGAAGCGCGGCACGTGAACCGAGTGGCGGGAAAACGAACACTCGGCTTACTTCGTGCTACGACGGAGTCTAGCTACTGGGGCGCCGCCGCCGGGGCGAGAGTACTTGCCTTCCAACCGTTCTGGAGAACGGAGCCTCCAGTCTAGGAACTGTCCTTCGTTTCGTTTAGTTGTCGTATGGTATAGTGTCTGATAGCAATGGAGTTAAGACGTCGCGGAACTGTATTCGATTCGTTGTGCTATGTACGTTGTAGTTAATGGTGTTAATTGTAAGTAATTTGTGACCATTGTGATAATTTGTAATTTTAATAAACAGCGTGTATCGTATCCAGTGTGTTGTCATTGCACGAAACCCATCTTCTGCCCACATGATATCTGAATCTAATGGAATAAATCCTGACGGATCCGACATCAGAACTGGGATCAAATCATGCTAATGAGATCACACGCGGGGACAGTGACAATAACAATCAGTGGCGGTTAATTTTTGAAATGCAAAACCAACAAATGCACGCGCTATTACAAACTGTAAAAACGAAGCCAGTGAATAGCAAGTTAGTGTTGCCGGAATTCGACCTCGACAAACCTGATTCCGATGCACGATCATGCCGATTTGTGTTTCGACGGGAGGGGAGTGGAAGGAAGTCAGCTTATTTTGACAATAAGCAAGGAATTGAAGGGCTCTGCATCTACATGGCTGTCGCAGATAAACTATCCAGGTATGACGTGGGACCAGTTTAAGGAGCTGTTCAAGGCCAGATTCGTGTTGGTTCAGGCGCAAAATGAAAACGCTAAAAGTGACCGTTGGCGAGCCGTTTTTTTTTTGAAAAATAAAATTCGAGGGTAAGACAGAAAAATATTTTTTTTGTGAATTTAGCATTCTTATCACTTACGTGGGGTATCTAAAAGCGTATTAAAATTTGGTTATTTTTTCTAATTTGGTTGTGTTTCTGAGATATTTGCGAAATACACTGCAAAACTTTTCATAACGGTTTTTGTGTAATTTACGAATTGTAAACCATTTTTTAAATTTCTGTTTCATGAACCATGCCATGCGATCGAGGGACTAGCTCGCAGCGCCAATCAACGCCAATTGGGGCTCAATTGCGAAACAGCTGAAGCCTGGTCAACTGCGCATCGTAGCAGCGGTGCGAGGCATGGCAGTGCAAGGCGTCTTCGAAGTAGAAGTCGCAGTCTTGACCAGAGTCTGCGGCAGTCTGCGCCAGTGTCTTGGCCGGAGTCTTGGCCGGAGTCTTCACCGTTCGTGTGGGAAACCAGGACATATCGCGGCCCGGTGCACGAACGTGCAGTGGCAGCCAATCGGATGATGGAGCATGTGCTGCTGCAGTGAACGACGAGTTAGAAGTTTGCGTCGCACCTTCAAGCACGTTTGAATAAAAAGGTGAGCTGTATTGTTTTGTTTACAATTCTGGTGCTGAATGCTTGTTAGTAAAGGAGAGTTGTTTAGCCAAATTAAGTGGCAAACGAGTTAATAACGTTGTTGCGTTGACTGGTATTGGTCAAACACGTGTATTCAGTACAGAACAAAGTTTATGTAGCGTAACGATTAGCGAACACCAACTTGAGTTTTTGTATTTTGTTTGTTTTGTTTTAAATTCTAAGCGTACTTACAAGTAAGCACATGATGGATTAAGGAGAATGCCCGAGGGCTAAGTACCGTTTGAAGTAGAGAATTTGGAATTGAAAGATAGTGTGGAAACTTAGTTCGGATGGTCAGACCGTATCAGTAGCCATGCCGTAGCCGTAGTCCGGTAGAAGTCGGTGTCTACTTGAAGTAGTCCGTGGATGCGCGGTGCGCGGGTGGCTCTGGCGGAGGTCGGGTCTGGTAGAGACCATAGAGTCATGCATGTGGGACTCGGCGTTCATGAGGAACGTAGTAAAACAAACAGGGGTTTGTTGGGGCCATGTTGGCCACAGGCCACGAATAAGATTCCTGCTTTGTGTAATGATTAGATGGATGAAGAGGTACTTGGTTGCTCTAGCATTTTAATTGACCTAATCGTATGTTTGATCTAGTTTTTTTAGTTTGTTTGATAAGTTAGATCGGAAGTTCAGAGGTCTGTTTAATGTAGTGGAAGTTTTGAATGGTGATCGCTATACGTTAAAGCTTTAAGTTCTAACCATATGCGTAGTTACAAATACGCTTACGATAGACTGTAAAGCACCGCCCGTTTCGTACGCGATCCCCATTCCGACCACCCGCTGAGCGGGCGGCGCGGCGGAGATAAGAGCGCGCTAACATAAACAAAAACTGAGAACTTATTGTTTCGTCTACAGTCTTATCGTTAATGGTTTTGGGTACCTGCTTAGACAAAGGACTGTTTATAATACTTACAAACTTCGTGAGTGAACTAGCGAATTGTTAAATCAACATTGTTATCGGCAGTTCCTTTGTTTATTGTTTTGGTGATTTATGACTAAACTACTGGTTCAAATCTCATGAATTTTTTTACGATACATTATTATTAGCTATGCTATCTATGAACAACGTTTTTTACAGACAAAATAAGTAAATAAAAATACCAAAATTCAAAACATACGAAGAAATAGGTATTCGCCCCATTACGTAACATTATGTGGTTCAAAAAAATATTTGGACGGTCTATTTTTGCTGAAATATTATCCAAATATCTAAATTGGGGTTTAAATTTAATAAATAGTATCACTTACCAGCGATAACATACACAAAACACTCACAAAACTCAAAATAACACATCAATCACTGGTTTGTTTACATTATTTTTGGTACGGTCAAAGTATAGATATTACTATGTTCTTTCATGCAAATATTTATATAACTCGATGGTAAAACAACGTAATAACATAAAAAACATCACTTCCCGTCGAAATACACTAAAAAACAATAACAATAACGAACTACATTGCGCACATGCGGTCAGTCCCCGCGCATTTCCGACACTGACATTTGACTGTCCCGGAATGTCAGTTTCAACTTTATTTTTTTAATGTTGCCTATTAATATTTTTCCGGATAATCGATTTATTTGACAGGTATATTATCCTACCATAGAATAAAGCTGAAAACAGACTAGATACAGACCATAAATAGAGTAAAATCGGAGCTTGAAGACCGTACCGACCGGCCGACCCGACCGACACGTATCCGTGTCGTCGGGTCCCGAGCGCAATTACGACTTACGACTCTATTGCGTGTCATCCGAGTTTTATCGGTTAAATAAAGATACCAGTAGGTCATGTACCACTCGAAGTAGATGGTGATCAGTGGTGATGAGCAAGCCTAAATTATGGGAACCACGTGAGTAGGGTGCTCTATCGGCCGTATTGTGTGAGACCGTACCAGTAGTCGTATTACGTAGTCGTAGCCCGGTAGAAGTCGGTATCTCTTGAGGCAACTCAAGTAGTCCGTGGGTGTGCGATGGGCGTGTTTCTCTGGCGGAGGTCTGGGTCCGGAGAGACCATGTGTGAGAGCAATGTGATTGCTAGCCGGCTAGAGAGCCGTGGCGTTAGAGTGGTTTACTCGTGTGTGGGTTTCTAAGGCTCTTAGTAAAAAATAAGACGACTGTTAGTTTGGAAAACGATGGTACATGGCCTTGGTTGATGATTTTTGCTATGATTAATCAAAGGTGGTTTAATTAATTGAGAAGTAGTAGTATTGTTTTGTTAAAACAATAAAGTGTTGAGGATTAAAGTTTCCTAATCTTAAAAGTTGGAACCCGTAAATGGTCAGAATTGGCCGAGTCGAACCGGCACTGTTGTTGAGTTTTGGTTACAGGTTAACACACGAGGACGTGTGCACGCAGGATGGCCGTGTCGGAGACGGTCAATAGTACGGTCGCTAAACGAAGCGCGGCACGTGA
This sequence comes from Conistra vaccinii, assembly GCA_948150665.1. Classification (NCBI taxonomy): domain Eukaryota; kingdom Metazoa; phylum Arthropoda; class Insecta; order Lepidoptera; family Noctuidae; genus Conistra; species Conistra vaccinii. Next base: position 7,206,560 of record OX411317.1, on the reverse strand, counting down.
ACCGAGTGGCGGGAAAACGAACACTCGGCTTACTTCGTGCTACGACGGAGTCTAGCTACTGGGGCGCCGCCGCCGGGGCGAGAGTACTTGCCTTCCAACCGTTCTGGAGAACGGAGCCTCCAGTCTAGGAACTAACTACAGTTGTCGTATGGTATAGTGTCTGATAGCAATGGAGTTAAGACGTCGCGGAACTGTATTCGATTCGTTGTGCTATGTACGTTGTAGTTAATGGTGTTAATTGTAAGTAATTTGTGACCATTGTGATAATTTGTAATTTTAATAAACAGCGTGTATCGTATCCAGTGTGTTGTCATTGCACGAAACCCATCTTCTGCCCACATGATATCTGAATCTAATGGAATAAATCCTGACGGATCCGACAAATATATTCAATTGACTTTTCGTATACAGAATGGGAACGTCATTATGGACACATTGTTTTGTCGTATTGTCGTCTCCACCTTGTATAACTGCGTGATAAGTTTAAAAATCAGATTTGACACTATGAACATCTGAAACTTAAAAAAAATGCTACAATTCGGAATAAGTTTTATAGGTATAAGGAACAGGGTGTAAAGTTCACTGATCCACTATAGAAAAGGGAGGATCCTCCGATCAGACGGGTGTTATGTCTGGCGGGCAACTGCCCGTAATGATTTCAGATAGTCTTATATGTATAATTGTATATATAATATCGATCGCGCGGTAAACTCTAACTGCGGAAGCCTTCCAATGCTTCGTCTTCCGGTACGCGGTTGCCACTCCAGAACATTTCGGCTATCTGTTCTGCGGGTAATGTGCCCTGCCCACTGCCATAAAAGTTTGTAAGTTTTTGGTCACATTTGTCAAAAAGTGATAAGTTTAATTAAGTTACATTTTTTTTTTCGCGATTTTGTCTGTTATATTGTCCTATAGACCTGTGACTGACCCGTGACTATGACTTGGCAGTCATAGCCTTTTAAAAGGAAGAAAAATACCTATGAATCCATATCCTAGGTGTAACCTTCGGACTGCCAAGTCATAGGTCTCGAGTTCGAACCCAAGGCACGCACCTCTGACTTTTCGGATTCATGTGCGTATTGTATAATTATCACTTGCTTCAAAAACGGTGTAGAACAACATCGTGAGGAAACTAGCATCTCATTAAAGATATTTCTCGATGGCATGTGAGAGGCCCATGGGCGGCTTTAAAACTCTGACACCAGGGGGCCAAGACAAACGTCACAAACTCACAATGGTGTCTCCATTGTTAGTTTTTGACAGATGTATTACACAAAATCGGTCAAAAACTCACCAGTCAGAGACCACTGTGATGTTTGTAAATTAGTAGACTTGGCCTCCGGTTAGTCACTAAGCACACGAAAAGAAAAAGACTTTAAGACTCTTTTCAGCAATTTAAAGGACCATGGGCAACTTTGTATGGAGTCTGGTACCAATGCTCAACAGTAATGAGACTCATGCCATGTGAAAGCTTTTGGGGTATTGTTTATTTCATTCTATGGCAGCTAAGTCAAAATCGAGCGCGAACATGGTGTTTTTGAACATTCAAAAAAAGTTAGGTTAGGTTAGGATAGGGATGAAACTCATGCCATATGAAAGCTTTAGGGGTATCATTTAATTTATACTATGGCACCTAAGTCGAAATCGAGCTCGAACATGGTGATTTTGAACATTCAAAAAAAGTTAGGTTAGGTTAGGTTAGAGATAAAAGTCATGCCATGTGTAAGCTTTTGGGGTATCATTTAATTTATACTATGGCAGCTAAGTCGAAATCGAGCGCGAACATGGTGATTTAGAACATTAAAAAAAATTTGGTTAGGTTAGGGATGAAACTCATGACATGTGAAAGCTTTTGGGGTATCATTTAATTTATACTATGGCAGCTAAGTCGAAATCGAGCGCGAACATGGTGTTTTTGAACATACAAAAAAAGTTAGGTTAGGTTAGGTTAGGGATAAAACTCATGCCATGTGAAAGCTTTTGGGGTATCATTTAATTTATACTATGGCAGCTAAGTCGAAATCGAGCGCGAACATAGTGATTTTGAATATTCCAAAAAGTTAGGTTAGGTTAGGTTAGAGATAAAACTCATGCCATGTGTAAGCTTTTGGGGTATCATTTAATTTATACTATGGCAGCTAAGTCGAAATCGAGCGCGAACATGGTGATTTTGAGCATTCAAAAAAAGTTAAGTTAGGTTAGGGATGAAACTCATGCAATGTGAAAGCTTTTGGGGTATCATTTAATTTAGGTATACTATGGCAGCTAAGTGTTTTTGAACATTCAAAAAAGATTAGGTTAGGTTAGGTGGGATGAGAGGGCGGAGCGCATTCATGAGAGGGCGGAGGACATCCACGGGTGGGCGGAGGACATCCATGAGGATTTTCAAGGTCGCAACAAAAAAGCATATCAAGGGATGAAACTCATGTCATGTGAAAGCTTTTGGGGTATCAAATAATTTATACTATGGCAGCTTAGTCGAAATCGAGTGCAAACATGGTGTATTTGAACATTAAAAAAAAGTATAAAATTAAGGACAAATAAAACAGTAAGCATTGTATATATGAAAATAATAATAACTACTCTGAACGCTTAATTAAGTAATTAATAATTTTTGCTTAACATTAGAAAATACCTAATAACATTTAAGGTAACAAAAGTATCTTTGTTTTTAATGGTAATGTTAGAAGCCGGAGGGGAAGGGGCAGGGAAAGGCGATAAGGTAGATTGCTACTTGCGTAACAGTATAATTAAGTAAATTGTAGCGGTTACACCGCCACATACTTATAACTACTCATCAAAGACATGATGTCACACAAATCCTGCATCGCGCTATTAGAGTTTACGGCGCGAACGACTTATATAAGAGTATCCGAAATCAACTTACGGGCATTTGCCCGCCAGACACCACACCCGTCTGGCCGGAGGATCCTCGACCTTTTCAAATGAGGATGAGTTAACTTTACACCCTGTTCTTCATACCACAAAAAAAATAATAACAGTATTAAGGTTATCATAGAACATGGTCGAAGCGACGCTTCGAAGTCCGCAACAGTCTCAGTGCGCGGAGGCGGAAGGTTTATCTACTGAGCGGCCGTAGGTAATTATTTCAAGGTCTTTGCAGATTGTGTTTGGTAACACACAAAGTATTTGTCATCGTTGCTGGCAAAGGATCGATGCTGCTGCTGCATAGAACGTCAAAGAGGAACGTAGCATCTTAGAAATACACGACGTCCAAGAACCTGCGGCTAAAAACATTCCTGTTGGAGTTGAACCACATTTTTTTTTTAAATTTCGGAGCCTTTCCTTACTACCTTGGTAATTATTTCAAGGTCACTGCCGAGACTTATTACTATTACTTTATTATACTGTGCCTGCGTGCACAGAGCACGCGCATATACCTACACAAAAAAAAAAAACAAGAAAAACGTTACTATTTACTATGAATTTTATTTTCTAGTTTCTCAGTATTGAAAATGTTCCAAAACACCATGTTCGCGCTCGATTTCGACTTAGCTGTCATAGTATGAATGAAATAATACCCCAAAAGTATTAACTTGGCATAAGTATCATCACTGTCAAAGTCGCATCCAAAATGACGCATGGGTATTGAATGCATTGGAGATGTCCAACGACACCGCCGACATCACCCTGCCCCGGGACTCCGCTTCCTCCGCACGGCACGGTAAACCTAACCTAACCTAACCAAAAAGGGTACCTTCCTACCTTACCTACCTACATACCTACCTACCCTATCTACCTACATACCTACCTACGCTATCTACCTACATACCCTTTTTTTTTTTTTTTTTTTCTCGGGGTGGAAATCCTCATGGATGTCCTCCGCCCTGGGGTGGGCGAAGGGGTCTGTCAGAATCCTACTGACTAAAAACCACCCCATTGTTCCCTTCCCGCACTTAGACCGAGAATCATGAGATCAACCTAACCTAACCTATCCTGACCAAACATAACCTAACCTTTTTTAATGTTAAAAAACACCATGTTCGCGCTCGATTTCGACTTAGCTGCCATAGAATGAATTAAATAATACCCCAAAAGCTTTCACATGGCATGAGTTTCATCACTGTTGAGCGTTGGTACCAAAATGACGCATGGTCCTTTAGCTTTTAAAAAATATATATTTTTTTAATATATTATTTTTTTAACTTACATTGCATCGACCTTCAGTAGTGATCCAGGACAATAAGAATAATTTTAATATCTACCTATACGTTTATATAAGCTAAGATCGCGTCATGATGTTTGTTTTGATTAAAGAAAACTGGCCAAGAACGAGTCGCGCCTGCACAATATTAGTGTTCGGCACTGTGTTGTTTTTTTAGGAGCCAGGTCTTATAAATAATTAAGTACCAACCTATGAATTTGGAACTGCTGGGATGGTTAACAACAGATCTCTGTACACATCAATATTCATTCTTATACACTGAACAAGAACCGATACCTAAAATACGTGAATAATATTATTTTTTCCTTTTACTCACTTAGATATGAGGACATAATTTCTAATCTTCTACTTTATTTACGACTAACTGACCTGACAGACGTTGTCCTGTTCAAATTTTAATCATACAAAAATCCCATAGAAAAAAGAAAAATAACTCAAACCCAACCACGATAAAAACGCCAGCTAAAAAGTATACTTAAACACGACATCGATAACAATTTCTTTTCGGTTTTTGTATAGCAGGAGTCGCTGAGCGAACATGGAGACGGCAAGCCTGGCTCTTTGGCTAGACTTGCAGGCAAATATCTAATCTCAACGTGCCATGAAAGACAGTTTTACACCGCCACATACGAACTACGCAACGAAGACATGACGTCACTCAATTCCTGCATCGCGCGGTTAGAGTTTACCGAGCGAAAAACATAGATAAGACTATCCGAAATCAACATATGGGCAACAAACAACTCGTCTGGTTGGAGGATCCTCCCTTTTCTATGGTGGATGAGTGAACTCGTATGATCAAGATCGCACCTGTATGAAAAAGGGGCGGAGCGGGTCGGTACTAGTGCTAAATAAAGGATAGCTACCCAGTTTCAGAGAAAATCGAGAGAGTGAGAGCCAGACGAACGGGCACCAAAGTGAGTTCTAGTGTTCTGTTTTGTTAATTTTGGTATGGAACCCTAAAAATCTCAAATACATAACATTACTGTGTATGAAATGTAATATAAACAAATAAACAATAATAATTATTTATTATATGCAGCTATTCGTGTTGTGTGTGTCGCAGCCAGCTTGTATGATTCGTCATTTTACAAACGGCGCACAGTGATCACTTACCAAAAGTAAGTTAGGGGGACGAAATTATTTAATACTGAAATCGTGAATTAAAGGTATTTATAACATTAAATAGTATCGAAAATTTAACTTGGTAATTAATATTTTATGTACTTTGTTACATTACTACTTATCCAACACAACTTCTGGTTGTTCTATATAATGTCTCCAAAATATAACTAAGTAGATCATCTTAATTGTCCTTTAATAGCGGCTTCACTGGTCGGAATAATGACAAAATATTTAATAAATCAATATTTTATATTAAGGAAACGTTACCTAAAAAACACTTTTTTAATATAGAAACCGGCAACCACCGGAATAAAAATGCAATATAAATAAATAAATAAAAATTAATATTTTTATATAGCTAATAGTTCCTACTATATAATGGAATCTGAAAACGGGAAATGGTACAGGCATACCACGGTACGCCTCCAGTCGGAGACACTTCATCAGTTTAAAAAAAACCCATTTGGACGCAGACTACTTTTTACGCAGTCGGGTTTTTTATTTTACACTTATATCATTTCTCATTTCCAAATTACATTTAAACATAATAATGTGTGTTCACCATTTAAAACCCTTCATTTTGATACCCCACTCGATGGGTTTGGGAGTTTTTTTTTTTTGTTGATAATTGTTTTCGCGGTTTAACTTTTTTATAATTTTGATATACTCAGTGAAACTCGCGCAATAAAGACGAATCTGATGACCTACTATTCATCAAAATAGGTTCAGCCGTTTAGCAGTTGCGGGGGAACGGACCTGTATGTATAAATTCATACATACATATAGGGGGCCAAGTCTACTAATTTACAAACGTCATAATGGGGTCACGATGGTGAGTTTTTGACAGATTTTGTATGGCAAATCTGTCAAAAACTCACCATCGTCAAACACCTAACCCTATTTCTTTGGCTTCACCTCAGTCGGGTAAAAACCGATACCGTAGTGATTTTTCAGTGTTACTGTACTTTAGTTAGTTAGGACTATTTGCTATTAGGACGTTTTGATACGGAGCCGTTCAAACTTAGAAAAGTTAGTAAATATCAGAACGTTATTAATTATATTTTTTTAAGAATACATTTAAATTGATCTATTTTATTTTTTTCTTTGTTATTTGTCGCTTGATAGTGTTTCGATTTTTTTGATGAGAAGTGTGTTTTACTTTACAAAGTACTAGCTTAGATTCGCAGGTTGGGTAACGGGTTTTTGGGTTCACATGGGCGAAATGTGGTTCTTGAATAGGTATACCTAGGCTCTGCCTTACCTTTCGAGGATTACAAGCGTGATTTTATGTCATGAACTGATATAATATAAAAAGAACACTTAGATAATCTACACTTTGACACGCCTAAATTGTAGTGATTACTTTAACTTCACCTTTTAAGTTTTGTGTTCCAAATGAGTTGCCTACGTTTGAGCTGTAAATAAATCAATTCATGTCTCTAGAGAGTGTCGTAATAAAAATATGTTCCAAATGAGCTTTAAATGTTTTTATAAAATAGGTAGGTGTTACTATTAGTAAGTCTCAAAATGTACCTTAAATAAATTGGTGTTTCTTTTTTTGAGGCAGGCATCTTTGTGTTCCAAGCAATTTTTGGAGTGAATGTTCCCCGAGTATGTAAATATTCTTCTAATGTACCAAGTATAACAAATTCATTTCTTCAAAAACCAAAGAAGTAATTTACCACTCAGAATTTAATCCTTTCTCAAGGCGGTTACATTCTCAAGATTGTAATTAGCACGTAACTACCTAATAACGGCATAAGTACCTCATTTCGCGAATGCGGCCCTCTACAATATTCTCCATAAAAGTATAAAATTTCCCTAGGCAGAGATTACGTCTATATGAATTTTGTGTATCACATAAATTTGGACTTTACTGGAGAGAGTTAGGATTGAATTTTGCTGCTGCAAATAACGTGACTCCATTTAATTCGTTTCAGGTACCCTAATATTTGGTTAGGAAATATAAGGAAACGTTCTTTCAATTTCATGACTGCATTGCAGTTTCGTCGATGCAGTTTGGGGTTTACCTACTTTGCGAAGATATTTTAATTCTATCAATTTTGAAATGTGCTGAAAATGTGGTGCCAATGGCGGTGCGATTCCGGTTTATTTTCTTAAACCGATAAGGCTCGTGTTTGACTCCACTCTTATTTAATTTTGAAATGGGGTTGATAAACGACATCATTAATTGAATGTCACTAATAGCAGTGTCCAGGTTGCGGGTAAGTACCAATGTGACTTTTTCAATTCATGTGTATTTTCTGAGTTTACATTGGACATTAATGACATCGAAATATAGTGAAGAAACTTATAAATAATTGTATAAGTCTGAAATCGGCAACCCGTCTTGGGCAAGCGTGGTGATAAATACTCTTGCCTTCTCTGTATGAGAATTAAGAGACAATCATGTCCCCTGCAGTCGTACAATTTAATAGGCTGATAGGTACAGTTAAATGTAGCATCGACAAAATTCGGTACACCGATCACATCCGAACTGAGTGCACCTTCAAAATCACCAATCTTTATTACTGTTTTAGGCGAAATTGATCTTTACGCAAACGCAATAACTTGAAAGTCATATAACCGAATACATTCGTAAAATTATTGATGCGTAGATCTTGTCGATGCTACATCAAGTTGTTCCATACTGTACTACGTAATAACTTTATTATTAAAACAACATTTATCACAGCAAAATTAGACTTAGTCCATAGATTCGTGATGTCAGAATGACTGTTCAGTAAGAGTGTGTCAAAAGATTACTTGAAGGTTCGTGTTATTCTGAGTTAACATCAAAACGTGAATTGTTGTCAAAAGATTATTTTATTGTTTATTTTTTTTGTTCGTAAGTGGTGTTTCCCGAAACACCTTATTTACTTAAGGCGACAATAACCGACTTTAAATGATTTTATACTTAAGATCACGTCTAAACGAGTAGTATTAATGATTTAAAAAATATATAATAAGGTTAAATTAGAGCATTTTTTTAATTAAGTTATTAATCCGTGAATATTTTAGATTATGATTATATAATACAGGGTGGCAGGGACATTGACCCGAAGCCGGATACCATGGATTCAGTACATGATTCTGAACCCCCCACCGTTGAAATTTTTCGGCGGTTATTTAAAAAAAACTGCTGTTCCATACATTTTGACCCCGTAGGTATTGCACTTTTCTATGAAACAGCAGATTTTTTTAATGTACTGAATCCATGGTAACCGGCTTCGCGTCTTTGTCCCTGCCACCCTGTATATTACATAGTATGTTTTACTAACTTTATAATTTCTCATTCCAAATTACATTTAAACAATATGTTGTGTATATTTTTGTAATCACCCTATTTTCAAACTCGATAGGTTTGAAAGTTTATTTTTATTTTTAAACTTACATTTTGGCGCCGATAATCCACCATTTTGATTATTGTGTCAGTGACACTCGCGCAATTAAGATGAATCCAACGACATAATCATTCATCAAAATTGGTTCAGCCTGACACGACACACACATACATTCGGGTCAAATACATAACACTTCTTTTTTGGCCGCAGTCGGGTAAATAGACTTACATTATGTAGTATAGACTAACTTAATATTTACCTCAGACCATAGATACATTAAAGTCAGAAGTCTGTTCTCTCTAATAGTTCGATCTCTACCTACTCTAGGGAATATGTAGGTAAGTGGTGTATGCTTTGTATCATTTACCTGGGCTGTTCGTTTATCTTTGAGAGCCGAATTTCCCCAGTGTTCAACTGGCATAGAATGGCATACAATTTTATGTAAAACATGAAAGTCGAGTTTAAAGATGTAGGTAAATTGGTTGACTAGCTTCCGCCATCGGCTTCGTTCACGTGATTTCTTAATAAATTATAGCCGATGCTACTCAGTAATAATATGGTATTCTACTGGTAAAAGAATTTTTTAAATTGGTCCAGTAGTTTTTGAGTATTTATCCATTACAAAAAAACATACAAACATAAAAAAAATCTAATCTTTTCTCATTATAATATTATTTTAGAAGTAAAATGGATCTTATTGCTATTAATAATTATAGCAATAAGATACATTCTATTTCTAAGCTATCCGGTATAACCTAAGGATAGTGTAGCGGTTACACCGCCACATACAAACTACGCATCAAAGACATGCCTTCACACAAATCCTACATCGCGCAGTTAGAAAAGAAAAAAAGGGTGAGTTTCACGCTAAAACGGCTAAACGGGTTTGGATGAAATTTGGCACATGGGTCCTCTTGTCTGTCAATCAAACCATTTGCGTTCGATGTCAAAATACGCTTAGCTGTCAGTCGAACCACATGAGTTCGATCGCGCGACTGACTTGCGTATTGACAAATTCAAATTCAAAATTTTTTATTTCACATAAACCAACAAGGGCACTTATGAAACGTCAGAAGCTAAGTGCACGGTTCCAAATGGTCGTTTCCTATGGAGAAGAGCCGGCAAGAAACTCCACGGTTACTCTTTTAAAAATAAATTGGTTTTTACAAAGGATTTTTTTAAATTACAGTGATAATAGGTATGAGAGGACAGTGTATGCCTATCAAGTCAGCGAAGCTGAAGGGGTCCGTTAGGGCCGATGCCTACCACTGGGGTTGCGGATAAGTCCTTAGGGGAAACCGTGGCTCCGGTCTAGGCAAGGGAAGGAACACGGGTGGGTTTTAGTCAGTAAAAGTCTGACACGCCCTTCCGCTCCGCCCAGAGCGGGAGAAGTCATTTGATGATATACCAGCCTAAAAAAAAAAAAAAAAATTCCTATCAAAAAGTACCAGATACTTAGCAAAATAGAAAATGGACCACAGATATACAGTCTGTTAAGCCTACAAGGTTCTCACATTCACAAAATCTAGAGGAAAAGAATCTACCCATATAAAAGATAAATAAAATAATAAAAATCTATTTAAACCAAATGCATGATTATTATAGCTACAGCTGTAACAAAATACAATTTAAAAAAGATTAATCTATTATGTATATTGAAGGTATATAATGTCAAATATACAGACAGATATTTGTATTAATAATCTGTATTTAGGATGGTGAAACATGTACGAAGATTAACTTAAATAAACTTATGATTTCAAGTTTTAACAACTGATTACAAGGTCATCGGCCACCGGTAGTGGAAATATGTGTTTAAAAAATCTTATTATAGACCATCCAAGTCTGCAAAGTTTCGCTAGCTAGTTTATTTTGACCCTGTATAACAGACTAAAGGAATTCAATAGCGAATTCTGTCTAATCAGCAAAATTTTGGGGTTCCATACCTGAAAAGGAAAAAAACGGAACCCAGGATCACTCGTGTGTGTGTCTGGCTGGCTATCCGTCTGTCACAGGCCACAGCCAATTGCTCCGAATCTACTGGACCAGTTTAGTTGTGGTAGGTTCACATATGAATAATTTCTGTGACCCAAACACGGATGTGTAACATAAATGAATTAATTTTGAGGGTCACTATTCGGGGGTAAATTGATTCTTAAAAAAAATATTGCAAACTGTACCATACTTATCAAAATATTCAACGGAACCCTTCACTGTGCGCGGTGGCACTAATTATGTATTAATCGATATACTATCCTTATCGATAGTATCGAGTCATCATCATCCGCCTAACCTTTTCCCAACTATGTTTTTGTCGGCTTCCAGTCTAACTGGATGCAGCTGAGTAGGTACCAGTATTTTACATAGAGCGACGGCCTCTCTGACCTCCATAAAGCAGTTACTGGGTAATACGATACTCCTTGGTAAGGCTGGTTGTCAGACTTTCAGGATTCTGACTACTCGTAATGACTGTCAAAGATCTAAGAATGACAGCCGGGACCAACGGCTTAACGTGCTTTCTGAGGCACCCATCCACGGACCAACCGTGGCAAGCGTAGCTTAACCTGAACGATCGACCTATGCAGCTGTCATTACTTAACCACAAGCCCCCCAATCGATAGTATCGAGTATCAACTATAATTTGCACAACCCAGCTTGAGTAGTAGTTAGTCTACAGTACTAACACAGGTGGTAAGCTGCAGCCGAGCGAGAGGATTACGAAACCAGCCGGAATTAATCGAACTAGATGTGCGGATTCACTAATGAAAATCTACTTTAAGGGCCTACCTTGAAAATAAATATTAGTTTGACGGGTGTGGCTTATTTCCCCCGCACGCGGGGAGTGGCGGTTCCATCTTTAGTGGTCGGCTGCCACGTCACTGATACAAACTTATCTGAACCAGTGACCAAAAGTTGAACTAACGAAATCGCAGACCGGAATTTCAAATATTACTTATTTAGCATGAATTAGCATTATTCTTGTCACTACCGCACAACTGTCAAACTAAAAGTGCAAGATAAAGACGGAAACATTTACATAAGAAAATAGTGCGTGTTGAGTACGGAACGTTAGTTTATCTCAGTCTATGAAACTTTTGCACATAGCGAGCTATGGAGGATACAAATAATACAAAATATTTAATTATCAACTAAAATATTTATTAATTATAGTTATACAACATGAAATTAAAAATTGTTAATTAATATTCTGTATTATTTATATAAAAAACCGGCACGGCATGCACAATGAAGGGTTCCGTAGTTGGGATAAATTTATCCTTATTTAATTTATAACTTTTTACTGCTTCTGTAGCAAATTATAATTTACTAGCTTTTACCCGCGGCTTCGCCCTCGTGGATGTCGCAAAATATTCCACGGGAACGTACCACCGAGATTACATACCTAAAAGCCGAGGAGGTCGTCAACGATATAATTATTTTGCTACGCGTAATTTTGAATCTGCGATATCTTTTAAACTATTCATTTAAATGATATGATGTCAAGGCATATTTTAATCTAAACTAAATGTGTCGTCCGCGAATGTAATAATCTTGCCGTTTGTAAGGTTTAACTGGCACAGGTCATTGATGAAAATTAAAAAGAGGGTGGGCCCTAAAATACTCCCCTGGGGAATTCCGATATTGACTTCACAGTCATCACTCAACCATTCATCGACAACGACACGTTGAACTCTGCCCTTCAGGTAGCTTTCGAACAATTTTAGCTGTACAAACAATTTTTTTTTTTTTACGTTGATGCAATCCTGGAAAATGTATAATTTTTAAATATTATTTGAAGAGTTCAATAAGTAGCTGCACCAAGGCTGCGCTGACGTTCATTTTCGGGGTCTGGATCTCAAACTCAACTCAAACTCAAATCATTTATTTCAAATAAACCATATACAGGCACTTTTGAATTGTCAAGGAGTCAGTCAGTCAGAAATATGAAGCTAGTTGCCCATTCCAAAGCGTAGTAGGTACCTATGGAGAAGAACGGGCAAGAAACTCCACGGACACTCTTTTAAAGAAATAATTGTTACAAAATAGTGGTTACATAATTCAAGTTTTAAAAATTATACATGTGAGAACAATGTAAAAAAGATGCGCACGTTAAAAGCGTCCGTAATAAAAAGATAAAAAATTAAAAATAAAACAAATCAAGGATTAAAATAAATTAAAATAAGCCACGGCAGCCAAGAGGTGACCAGTCCCAACTGACGGCGCCCGTTCACGAACATGACGCATGTATTAGCACCATTCAGCTCAACCATTTTGAAGGGAGCTAAATGATCCAACACACACGCCACCATCAGCGAGACATCTGAGTGAGCATGACATACACTCAGCCGCCAGGGCACATTCAAGTCAATGAAAGACATATTACCCGGTAAATGGTAGCTCTGTTGTACATAGTACTCACACATGTACTATGCAATTATACAATACAAAGGAGATTGAGTTTATACAATGCAAAGATGGTTTTACAATCTTCAGCAGCGACAACAGTATTTTCAAATGTTAAGTTGTGGTTGTGGAGCAGGACCAGCATTGAGCCAAGCATTTTTATCAGCGATGTAATCAGCCAACTTATAATATGCCTGCCTGCATAGTGTGCGTTTTATACAAGATTTGAATTTCGTCTCATTCAGTTGAAGTATGTGGAGAGGAATTTTGTTGTAACATTTTAAACAGTATCCCATGAAAGATGAGTCTACTTTAGCCAGTCTGAAACCTGGTTGAACTAATAGGTCCCTATTTCTTGTACTATAATTATGTCTATCACCTCTTTTGCTGAAAAGATGTAAATTTTTTTTTACGTACATGATGTTTTCATAGATATATTGACAAGGTACCGTCATGATGTTAATATCCTTAAACCGTTCCCTTAGAGAATCACGCCTGCGTAGATGATATATGGCTCTGATCGCTCTTTTCTGCAGAATAAAAATAGACTCGATGTCTGCAGCCCGTCCCCACAGTAAAATACCGTAAGACATGATACTATGAAAATAGCTAAAATAGACTAGCCTCGCGGTATCTACATCAGTAAATTGACGGATTTTTCTGACAGCATATGCTGCTGAACTTAACCATAACCGTCCTGCAAGAGATATTAAATGAGGACCCCATTGTAGCCTTGAGTCGAGCGTGATCCCCAGGAAAACAGTTTTATCGACGAATTCTAGTTTCTCTTGATTCAATACTATCTCATAATCTCTACTTTTGACATTTGGTAAAGAAAATTTTGAATTTTGGATTTTGTTGTTGTAAAATGTTTAATTCTGAAATAATATATTAGTTTTACAATTTTTTTACATAGGTACTTAATGTAACCAAAATTGTTTTTTTTTTACCTTGATGCAGTCCTGGAAAATAATTAATTTTTAAATGTTAGAGTTCACTAAGTAGTTGCACGAAAGCTGCGTTGAAGTCTGGATTTTGTTGGTGTAAAATGTTTAGTTCTGAAATAATATATTAGTTTTACAATTTTTTTAACATAATATAAACAGAATTTTCTTGTTAACTTTTTTGCCTCAATTTGTTTGCTAAAACGCGTTTTTGTTTTTTACCTTGATAAAGTCCTGGAAAATGTTTAATTTTTAAATATTATTAGAATAGTTGACTAAGTAGTTGCACGATGGCTGCGTTGAAGATCATACTCAGGGTCTGGATTTTGTTGTTGTAAAATGTTTAGTTCTGAAATAATATATTAGTTTTTCAATTTTTTTAACATAATATAAATAAAAGGGGTTTGAAGATTTTTGTATGGAGGGTGGCCCTAACGTGAAGCCGCGTTTATTTTTTTTTTTTTTCAGAACCGCGTTTATGTTTGTATAAGTGACCCCTATCCAAATATATGACATTAGTTGTGCAACTCGATTTTCTTTTCCTGTTTGCGATTTTTTTAGAATAGATTGGCTGATAGATATCTTACAGCCATCTCTTCCAGGAAAGATGATCTAGGTATTGATTGATTGATGTATTTTGCCCCAATTTAATTCACAATAAGGAGTTATTGTTTTTTACTTTGATGCAGTCCTAGAAAATGATTATGCTTTTTTATATACATCTCCATACATTTTTTTCAAGCAAGTCAATCAATCTTCCTAGCCTTTTTCCCAACTCTCTTGGGGTCGGCTTCCAGTCTTACCGGTTGCAGCTGAATACCAGTATATTACATGGAGCGACTGCCTATCTGACCTCCAAAACCCAGTAACTGGGTAATACGATACCCCTTGGTAAGACTGGTGTCAGACTTTCGGGCTTCTGACGACTCGTAACGACTGTCAAAGATCCACAAATGACAGCCGGGACCAACGGCTTAACGTGCTTTCCGAGGCACGGAGGAGTCGCGGTATGTGAAGATGGTCACCCATCCACTGACCAACCCTGGCAAGCGTAGCTTAACCTGATAGATCGACCCGTGCGGCTTGTTATTACTTAGCCACGAGCTCCTCCAGATTTCCTCGAGATTTTTTTCAAGCAAGTGCTATAAAGTAAAAGAAAAGGTTTATTGTAAAACTGAAATAGCATTAAATTGATCATTATACGATACCTAAACCCATTTCTGCCGAAAAATGAAAAAAATTACTAAGTTGATCCCTAAGTCTATGAAGATCGATTTTCAGCCCACTGTGCGTCCTGAAGCCGCTCTGACGTAGATTACAAATGACTGCGCAGTAGTCAATCTGCCTTATTGTAAAACAGTAGCGCGCATACCGGCACGCATGCGCAACCTAACTTCAGAACGACAGTATTATTTGGCATTAACACAATTTTGAAGTACCTTTTTGTAACATCAATAGTAATACGTTTTATCCTGTTTCTTTATAATTACTAAAAATAAAACAGACATTATGTTCTAGAAAATATAGTGCTTACCCAGTATTATTTTGCAATGGTAGGATATATTGTTGCCAGTTGTACAAATTGATGAGTGAAGGTCCGACTCCGATTCGTTATCATCATGAATTTCTATTGATTCCCTGTAAAATGAGCTTATTGTTACGAATGGATTGGATGGGAATTGGGCATCTATCAACAATAGAACAATCCCACAACAAAAGTAGCTCATGAGCCCATTAGATATTGTAAGTATGTATATAGAAACAATTATTGTTTACTTACCTTTTACACTGGGATCATGTGCTGAGCCCTCGCCCTCATGTGTTCCAAATGTTGTATTTTGCTTTGGTTTTCCTTCCCATATTTAATAAATAATTTATATATATGACGTCACAAATAGCCAAAAATAATTGTTATTTTGTTCACAGTCACGTAAATTTATTCTATTATACGCAGTTTATATGCCTATTCGACACTAATTTTACTTTAAAATAATTTTAATCTGCTGAACTCGATTTTTCCTGTAAATATAATTATTCAAA
Source organism: Conistra vaccinii (assembly GCA_948150665.1). Lineage (NCBI taxonomy): Eukaryota > Metazoa > Arthropoda > Insecta > Lepidoptera > Noctuidae > Conistra > Conistra vaccinii. Next base: position 7,190,517 of record OX411317.1, on the reverse strand, counting down.
TTACGTACATCTGACAGCACCGATCTGGAAAAAAATGACATAGATTCGTCGTCGAAGAGCTCCACCGAGCGACTGATTTATGAACGAACGAAAGTGATGACAATACTTTTTATAGGCGAAAGAAGAGATGACGATACTGTGTGTTCGGTCGGAATAAAACAACATATGTGCCAAAACCAAATGCCGTCTTTTATAAATTAAAAGTATTATTAAAACTAAAACTGCTTTGCTTAAAACTTGATATGATTACTATCTATGTTATAAAGTAAATTCCATTAAATAACTCATAAGCGATACGCTTTGATACTCAAAAAAACATAAAAATAGATGAAATTTTGCAATTTTTTTGTATCGAGAAAATTTCATTGTATCGTGTATTCCTTTTCCAGGATACTAGACCATATAGTCAAAAAACATACACCGAAATATTGAATCCCTATTCCTTAAACCTAATAAGGTAAACGAAACGAAAAAGAAAAAGACCCCGTTTTTCAATATATCACCTTAAGGATCAATTTACATTGCCGCGGAACGGAATGGTAGCGAATTTTTGTAACGAAATTGTGTAAAGCATAATGAACTTTATCTACACCCATGCTATAAATCCTCCATAAAAGTTTCTGAAACAGTTGCCTAGTGCCAAAATTAAAACAACCGGTGTCATAATAACCATAATGTCATCCAAACGAGTGTTATAATGTTTCACTTTTCATTATGTAACTCCTTTGCTTTTTCGATCCCTTCCTTACTCATCAAACAGACACATTCTACACACAACTCAATTCGTGGTATCTTTATGAATTTCAAAAAAAGAACATGGTCATGCACGCGCGTTTCTCTACCATAGCGCCGTTATAACAAGTTTTAGGGGTATGAGGAACAGGGTGTAAAGTTCACTCATCCACCATAGAAAAGGGAGGATCCTCCAACCAGACGGGTATTATGTCTGGCGGGCAACTGCCCATATGTTGATTTCGGATAGTCTTATCTATGTTATTCGCTCAGTAAAGTCTAACTGCGAGATGTAGGAATTGTGTGACGTCATGTCTTTTTGTTTCGTAGTTTTTGTATGTCGCGGTCTAACCGCTACAAAGTAATTCTATTATCACTTATACCTACATAGTTTGTTTGTATTAGATACTCAGCTATTAAACTTTCCATAAATTCAAATAGAGTTCTTACAACACTGTACAACAACCTATCAGGGTTTCAGAATCTTTTAAACAGGGTTCATACCATGGGTTTAGTTAAAGTCTTGTATGCAACTGTACATAATTAGGTATTAAAACACTCATTTGATAAACCAATAATATAAAACAGTTGCATTTACAACTATTATTTATTATTTATTATTTATTATTTATTATTTATTATTTATTATTTATTATTTATTATTTATTATTTATTATTTATTATTTATTATTTATTATTTATTATTTATTATTTATTATTTATTATTTATTATTTATTATTTATTATTTATTATTTATTATTTATTATTTATTATTTATTATTTATTATTTATTATTTATTATTTATTATTTATTATTTATTATTTATTATTTATGTAATATTTATTATCCGCATTCTGCGTTATAGCACATTCTCGGGAATTCCCGCATCTAGTTTGTACGTTACACAACACATAAAGTTCATTATGCTTTGTACACACGGCCACACATCAAGCTATACATTTCCAGTTTATACTGATCTCGCACTGTATAGGATTACCGTACAATGCGAGATCAGCTTATACTGGAAATGTATAGCTTGATGTCTGGCCGTGCGTACAATGTCGTTCCATTCCGTTCTGTGGAATTGTAAACTGAGCCTAAGGATTACTTCAAGCGTTTCAATGTATTAATCACAGGTCTTAGCGTCCTTACTCCTAAGTGCTGACTGTTTAAGCACTTTAACAAATGGCTAATGTAACATAACATAACATAACATCACGCCTGTTATTTCCCCGAAGGGTTAGGCAGAGGCATTTTTTTTTTTTTAGTTTTCTTCACTTTAGTGAAGAAAACTTACCTCGAATATTTTGAGGGTAACTTTGAACACAATTTTCTACTGTCGGGTATTTCACAATCCGCTACTGACCCAGAATAAGATCAATATTCAAAATATTGTAAGTATATTTTTTTAATAATAATTATAATTTATTAATAATTTGTAATAAAAAAATGTATTAATCGACTTAGTTAAGTCCTGTTCATATACTAAGAAGAAGCAAGTTTTCGTTATTTTAGAGCCAAAAAGTGAAGAAAATTTTCAAGACCTTTAGTTTATACCGCCTGATACTATAGATTTGCGGTTCTCAAACTTTTTTGGCTACGGAATCGTTTTGTAAAACAAAATATTTGACGGAGCCCTAAAATAATTAAATTAATAATTTATGGATTATTCCACTTTGCCCCACCAATCTGTCCCAGCAGTGGGAAAAAGTGGATTGTTCACAGTTCTGTCGTCCACTGTGTCCCACTAATTGATTTTGGTGGGACAAATAACACTCGCATAAACTCTTTTCAGTATTTCCTGCTAGGGCTGGCACTGTTGGATTTATCAAATAATATGGCGAAAATAAAAACAGTTTTTATAATAATATTAAAAAAAATAGAAACTATTCGTACGAGATTAGGATGATTCTGAAGCAGGTAAAATACCACAGACCAATGACGTCCACTGCTGGACATGTAGGCCATAGGCTAATATTTTCGTGCAGGACAGAGTCTTTGCGGAGCCCTAGGGCTCCGCGGAGAACACTGCGAGTAAGGCTACTGTAGATAAGCCCGCAACTACATATTAAATCTTAAAAACTGATCTATTAGTCTGCGGGACAGCACAAATTATTATATTTGATAGCTAACATAAAAATATTTAGCCTAAATTACTAGAGCTAGATAATGTACATGACTTGTCAACTTTAACCATTTAAAAAAAACAACCTTGTTACTGACACCATTCCCCAGTAACGTTTAGCCAAGCGAGGCGGATTACTTAACCGACAGGTAAACCGTACGTTACCCATTTCACAGTCTTAACCCGATACATGGAGCTTATACAGCTTCATTGCACTAATGTACTTTGTTTCAGTATTACTTTAACTGCACTTGTTGAGACATTAACTTAATTGAGGTCTTGGGTTCAGGACTAAGTTTGTGAAAGCTTTCAGTTTTGGTATAAAGGTGTGGCTAAGTACAGTTGAGTTTAAGGTTTCGTAACATTCATAATTGTGATCGCTGGCAAGAATATTACTTAAGTATACTATTATTATTTTAAGAAGAAATTAATTCGATCATGTAATGTCCCAAAAAAAAAATCATTTCATAGGATGGTACAGTCGAGAATGAAAAGGTAAAGGTAAATAACCGAAATACCTATAATATCTTAAAAGTATAAATTATAATTAAAAAAAAATTGAGATCCTCACAACAAGCCCTTTCATTTGATATTTTATGTCACACGGTACAGTTTGAAAAACTTTTTTTTTTTTCAATTTGTGCCGATAAATGATATTATACCCCCCCGTCCCCTATATTCACGTTACACGTCCGTGTTGGGGTCACAGAAATTCATGTGTACCTTTCAACTATGTAAATTGGTCCAGTAAATTCGGAACCAATTGCCTGTGACAGACGGAGAGACAGCCACCCAGACACACGAGTGATCGAATAAGAGTTTTTTCCTTTTAAGGTACTGAACCCAAAAAAGAAAGTTTATAGCTCTATTTCCGTAGCATACGAAAACGAACGAACAAAAGCTAGTTAGTTAAAAGTACAAAAGCGAGTAGTATAACGTTATTCGAATAGTTTACACATTCCATTAGCGTTGCCAACGGGCGACAATCAGGTTATAAAGTTAAATGTACAAGTAAAAACCTTCGGGGAATTTTCGCACCAAGCGCTATTTTAGCACGTTAGTTGGAGTTTTAACATTGGAAATGTTTTTTCGATCGTTTCAATGTTCCCCTTTTCCAGCGAAAGTCATTTGTTTCTTCTTTACCTTAAACAGCTCTATTTGCAAGCCAAATCGAAATTTAAATAAAATCTTTGTTAGGTTGCCTCCTTGGTTGCCATTAATATCAAGCTTATCTTTTTTTCTGTATGCATTCTTGTTTAGAGTTTTTAAGCTATTTGTGTTTTTGAGAAATAATATTATATAAATGTAATGCGTTTTTTATTTCGTTGAGTTTATTTTCAATGTAGGTATCTCAACGGTAGTGTAATGCACGAGACTTGTGATTTTTTTTTATAGTCCAAGGAAATGTGGTACTCTTAAGCGATGTGAACACTCTATGAATCCTAACTAATAATTATAAATGCGAAGGTGAGTTTGTTTATTTGTTTGTTTGCTACGCTTTCATGCTAAAATGGCTGAACAGATTTGGATGCAATTCGGCACATGGGCAGACTATAACCTAGGTTAGGGCATAGGACTTTTTATCCCGATATTTCCAGGGGTTCGAAACTTATGCGGGTTAAACCGCGGGGCGCAGTTAGTATTATCATAACGTTCAGTTTTCCATTTTTCTATATATCCATCCAAACATAATACAAAAAAAAAAAACAGCTGTTTCATAGCATACCTACGCGGTCAAAATGTATGGAACAGCAGATTTTTTTTAATAACCGACGAAAAATTTCGAAGCATTTTCGAAGAACTTTTTTTAATAACCGAGAAAAAGGTTCAGAATCACATACTTAATCCATGGTAAGAGTTTTCGTGTCGATATCCCTGGCACCCTGTATACTGACGAATTTAAAACATTTTTAAGAAGTCGGTCAAAATACACGGACAAAATCGCAGGCAACATCTATTCTGTGACTAAGTAAGTGACATCACTGCGGGCCCTATCAGAATACCAGCGCTGCGACTTTTAGTATTAAATGTCGCAGCATCGTGCTGAGATAGGAGCCTTTTGGCCTCGCACAGGACTCCTTCTTTTTACTTTGTTTTATTTTTATTGTTTTTTATTTCTTATTGATGTTTCAATGTGTTTTAGTTTAGTTTGTGATCTCCTGTGCTTGTCCCAATAAATAATTTTTCTTTCTTTCTTTTCTTTCTTTCTATTCTACTATAAATTACAAAAGGAGAGCCTCGTGTCTAAGCTAATCGATCGATCAAAGCTTCTGCAACGGCTGCGGAGATCGGTCCGTAGATACCCCATTTGGTACCGAGGCTCCTCCGTGTCTCGGAAAGCACGTTAAGCCGTTGGTCACGGCTGTCGTTCCGTAGATCTTTTGATAGTCGTTACAGGTAGTTACAAGCTCGGAAGTCTGACAGTTAGCCTTACCAAAGGATATCGTTTTACTCAGCAAAAAAAAAAGCTATTTGAGTTTAATATTATTTTCTACACATACCTATCTATTTTTATTAAATACTAGAGCTTCTACCCGCGACTTCTTCCGCGTGGAATAGTTACTTTGGGCTAACGCTAAAAAGCCCCCCGATTTTGAAACATTCTTCATTAGTACTCCGCTCCTATTGGTCTTAGCGTGATGATATATAGCCTATAACCTTACTCGATAAATGGGCTATCTAACACTGAAAGAATTCTTTAAATCGGACCAGTAGTTTCGGAGCCTATTCAGTACAAACAAACAAAAAAATCTTTCCTCTTTATAATATTAGTATAGATAAAACACATACACACTATAAAAACTGATTTATATCCTTGAGACGTCCTCCTAACTTAGGGTTCAGTTGAAAACCAGCGTCAGACACTAGTTGTCTGGCATTTATGATGAACTGGGCCTATTTGGCGCAGCCGTGAGGCACGCGGTACTATGTATTGTTTTTTTTTTTTTTATGTTTCTGGTTTTTGTTTTTGTGTGAATATTGTGTGCCTGAGTCAAATAAAAATTTATTTTCTTTCTTTCTTTTTCAGTAACTGGATTGTGAAGGTCGGATTGACAGTTGCTCCATGTAAAATACACACACAAGAAGGTATTCAGCTGCATCCAGTTAGACTTGAAGCCGACCCCAACACAGTTGCAAAAAACCTAAGCAGCTAATAAAGGTAGATACACCAAGGAACGTTCATTGTGGTGTTACACTGATATCTGTCATGTTAGCAGCTGACTTGTTTGTATCGCCCACTATGGTAATTGCGTCATCAGTGACACCTAAACACTAGTACAGTACTTTGCTTATCTTTACTTAAAAGTTGAGTGTTTTTGTGAAACTTGGGTGAGGCTTAGCGGAATGTTAACAGCTTCGTTTATATACTATTTAAAAGTCATTCAATCAACTCAGCCTATCGAGTTGCGATAAACTACAACACCAGCCAATGACACATACTCGACTGCATGCTTACCCCTTTTTAGGGTTCCGTACCCGAAGGGTGACAAACGGAACCCTATTCATAAGCCTCCGCTGTCCGTCTGTCTGTCAGCGAGCTCTATCTCATGAACCGTAATAGGTAGGCAGTTGAAAATTTCACAGATTGAGCATTTCTATTGCCGTAAGAGCAACAAATAATAAAATTAAAAAATAAAGTGGGGTCGCCATACAATAAAATTAAATTTTGAAAAAAAAATTATCTGACCTTGGCATGTGGGGTATCATTTTCTAGAGCTCATCGAGTAGAGAATAAATATAATTTTTATTTGTTTTTATCTTTAAAAATGATGAATTAGGGGGCCGTAGAAGTTGTCTGTTTTAGACCATTTTTGTACGAGCTCTATCTCAACAACTAAACAAATTAGGAATTTGAAACTTGTGTGTATCATGTAACATATACTGTTTATAATCAACAAATACTAAAAACGCCGATTCATAACGTATTTTATATAATATGGGCGATTTTCTGCAACTTAAAGTAATAATTTTGTATTTCATGCTAATATTATGCGATATAAATTCCACAGATAACTAGTCGGAGTAATGACATGGAATTAGTAAGTACCTACTATCATGGCAGCATATACTATTTCGATCATTTAAATTTCGATCATCCAAAAAGGTCTACAAAATAAACTTTCTTCACAAGATTTTAAAACCGGCCAGTATTTTTTGAGTTTAAGAACTTTATCGGCTTTTTTCAAAGTATCCCTAGACGGTATTGATGTGTGTACCTCGTGTTAAAACTACACTCCAATAGACAATATATTCAGTAACATTGAAATGAATGCTGGGCTGCTGGCACATACAGTGTACTATTCAGTTACCTAGCTTAAACCGTTGTGGATACAATTTCATATTGAGAAAAATTATTGGTGTAAAAATATTCGGTCATGGCGGCCAATCTCAACGGAGACTGGCCTTCGGCGCGGGAGATATTATAGTGCACAAGTGTGTGCGCAGACACGAGTGCACTCTCTCTTCCCTCACTCTCATAGTCCGATGGGATGTGTAAAAATAATAAGTAAGAAATAATAGATTTCTGTATGACTATCAAAAATAACGTAAATAAATACCTGTATTGACCCGTGACCGTGAACATTCACAACAAAACATGTTGGAATCTCTATTTTCTGTCAATTTTTCATACAATGTTTGACAGGAACTAGAGATTTCAACATGTTTTGTCGTGATGTTTCGCCAGTGCAAACGCACAGTAATAATTAAAATTTGGCGTACTACTTACATTCTATTTTGTACAATATAGTCTGATGTAGCAAGAGAAATCCTTTTATTTATAAGTAACTAGCTTTACCCGGCTTGGCTTCGCACGGTTAGCACTAAGTACTTATCTACGGCGCATCTACCTTTCCTAATTACCTATTTCTACCTAATTACCTACCCTACCTACCTACCCTACCCTTCTTACCAGGGTAGGTAGGTCCCTAACCTACCCTACCTACCCTACATATCTACCTGCTTACCTACCATATATACCTATTTATACCTACCAATACTATGTTAGTAGCAAATAAATAACTTTGACTTTAGTTAATGCATGTTACTGGATAACGTTAACTTAATATTTTTCTCTTAAAATAAATGAAATATACTCCTACACCTATATTTTAACACAACAACATTTTCTCATTAAAATTAGACAATTTCTTTACAAATCTTTGTTTTTTTATAGCGCCTCTGTTGTTACCATTACGAAAGTATTACAAAAATTCATAGTGTTAAATCTTGTACGACATGGTATGGAACCCTTCGTGTGCGAGTCCGACTCGCACTTGACAGATTTTTTTTGTTTTTTGGGTGGGCAATCATCAAATGACTTCTCCCGCTCTGGGTGGAGCGGAAGGGCGTATCAGACTCTTACTGACTAAAACCCACCCGTGTTCCTTCACTTGCCTGTACGCCATGGTTTCACGGTCTCCTCTTAGGACTTCCCGCAACCCGTAAACGGCTACATCTGTAAGGAGTGGGACGCGGGGACCGTCGAGGAGCGTCGAGTCGGCATCTCCGTCGCTCACCTGGCGGGGGCAGACGCGGGTATAGGATTTAGCGTTGCGCCCACAGAAATATTCAGAGCAACCATACACACAGATGCAGTTTGCCTGCGTCATTTTCGCAGTCCGCTATAGGCCAATATAATGAGGGGCCCATATTAATGGGCCACTGTACAGCCTCCGCGGGCAAGGGGCGAAGCCCCAACCCCGCTCGCCATGCCCCCTTGCGGGGGCGTCGTGACTTCTCGATCAGCCTATCGCACTACTGATTAAAAATACGAGCACATAATCTATCATATCCACAGGTCAACAAAATCATTGACCGTTCTAGGAATCCCAATTTTCTAACATTTAGTGATGGACCCACGGTAGCGGTAGCACGCATCCTATATTGCCCACTTATCAGGTTTATTCATGTAGGTACACATAATTAAATGCATAGAGATACGCGATAATTATAAAATTTTAAGTACAAAGGTACTGCTTATTTCTTAACTTTCTTCCAGCAGACCTGCGAAAGGAGAAATGAGAAAGAAATGTAAACAATAGTGTGTGAAAACAAGAAGAGAAAAATATGATTAAGCGAAGTCTTAATCTAAAATATACCTACACGCTTAACGTTAACATATTTTATACTTAATTTTATTGCACTAAAAGTTACATTCAAACCACATTTTTTTAAGCCTAATACTGGAGATTCTTTGAAATAATTCTTCACCATTCTGTAAACATTCATTGATGAATTCTTAGCTTCTGTTAACACAATACCACAGTTTAAAGCCTGCGTTGCGTAACTATTAAAAAAAATCTTCATTAAACATCAGCCAGGTCGCTGTTTAATAATGTATATTATACTAATAACAGTTTATAAAAGTGCGTATGCGATCGTATCGAACTACCGTTTTTAATCGATGTTGGTGACAAAAACCAGAGGTGAAGACATTTTTCTAAAAAAAAAACGGTACCTATTTATAAATAAAATCTGTCAAGTGCGAGTCGGACTCGCACACGAAGGGTTCCATACCATGTCGTACAAGATTTAACACTATGAATTTTTGTAATACTTTCGTAAAGGTAACAACAGAGGCGCTATAAAAAAACAAAGATTTGTAAAGAAATAGTCTAATTTTAATGAAAAAATGTTGTTGTGTTAAAATATAGGTGTAGGAGTATATTTCATTTATTTTAAGAGAATAATATTAAGTTAACTTTATCCAGTAACATGCATTAACTAAAGTCAAAGTTATTTATTTGCTACTAACATAGTATTAGTAGGTATAAATAGGTATATATGGTAGGTAAGCAGGTAGATATGTAGGGTAGGTAAGGTAGGTTAGGTACCTACCTACCCTGGTAAGAATGGTAGGGTAGGTAGGGTAGGTAATTAGGTAGAAATAGGTAATTAGGAAAGGTAGATGCGCCGTAGATAAGTACTTAGTGCTAACCGTGCGAAGCCAGGCCGTGTAAAGCTAGTTACTTAAAAATAAAAGGATTTATCTTGCTACATCAGACTATACTGTACAAAATAGAATGTAAGTAGTACGCCAAATTTTAATTATAACTGTGCGTTTGCACTGGCGAAACATTCACAACAAAACATGTTGGAATATCTATTGTCTGTCAATTTTTCATGCATAATGTTTGACAGAAACTAGAGATTTCAACATGTTTTGTCGTGGTGTCGCCAATGCAAACGCACGGGTCAATACAGGTATTTATTTACGTTATTTTTGATAGTCATACAGAAATCTATTATTTCTTACTTATTATTTTTACACATCCCATCGGACTATGAGAGTGAGGGAAGAGAGAGTGCACTCATGTCTGCGCACATACTTGTGCACTATAATATCTCCCGCGCCGAAGGCCAGTCTCCGTTGAGATTGGCCGCCGTGGCCGAATATTTTTACACCAATAATTTTTCTCAATATGAAATTGTGTCCACAACGGTTTAAGGTAACTGAATAGTACACTGTATGTGCCAGCATTCATTTCAATGTTACTGAATATATTGTCTATTGGAGTGTAGTTTTAACATGAGGTACACACATCAACACCGTCTAGGGATACTTTGAAAAAAGTCGATAAAGTTCTTAAACTCAAAAAATACTGGCCGGTTTTAAGATCTTGTGAAGAAAGTTTATTTTGTAGACCTTTTTGGATGATCGAAATTTAAATGATCGAAATAGTATATGCTGCCATGATAGTAGGTACTTACTAATTCCATGTCATTACTCCGACTATTAAATAGTTATCTGTGGAATTTATATCGCATAATATTAGCATGAAATACAAAATTATTATTTTAAGTTGCAGAAAATCGCCCATATTATATAAAATACGTTATGAATCGGCGTTTTTAGTATTTGTTGATTATAAACAGTATATGGTACATGATACACACAAGTTTCAAATTCCTAATTTGTTTAGTTGTTGAGATAGAGCTCGTACAAAAATGGTCTAAAACAGACAACTTCTACGGCCCCCTAATTCATCATTTTTGAAGATAAAAACAAATAAAAATTATATTTATTTTCTACTCGATGAGCTCTAGAAAATGATACCCCACATGCCAGGGCCAGATATTTTTTTTTTCAAAATTTAATTTTATTGTACGGCGACCCCACTTTAATTATTAATTTTATTATTTGTTGCTCTTGCGGCAATAGAAATGTTCAATCTGTGAAATTTTCAACTGCCTACCTATTACGGTTCATGAGATAGAGCTCGCTGACAGACAGACGGACAGCGGAGGCTTATGAATAGGGTTCCGTTTGTCACCCTTCGGGTACGGAACCCTAAAAAAACAGAAGTAATAAGTCCATACAATCAAAGGGGCATATTAAAAAAAAATACAAACAATAAGAAATTTTTTTAATAAGTATAGTAAAAAAAGTTAATTTGTCATGAATATCCAGAAAAATACGGACAGATACGACATTGTGTTGAACAGCTTAAGCTGTTCTAGGCCTTTAGCCTAGAACAGCTTAAGCTGGCTGCACCAGCTGAGGAGTTTGTTGCGCCACTTCTTCGTCCCAGCTAAAGCACTAGGAAGTGGTGAAGGACAAGCGACATTAGTAATTTTGCATTCGAAACCGGCTGAATCTCAGCCTAGTTTGGATGAACGACTTGGATAGCCTGGCGTAATTAGCATCGTACAAAATGAATCAATGAGTCCAGAAATAAATAAATAGTAACTTACATATTTTTGTACTTACATCACAAATAGATGGACAAATAACACAGCATTCAGTACGTCTATCCAAAGATATCCAAGCAAAGTGATTTTATTTTGACCTAAAATAATAAATGACACTGGGTAACCAACTAGCTAACTAGCTGACAATTTTTTTTTGTAAGTACATATCTAATGCATTTTTCTTATTATTTTTTCACCATTGTCATTATTTTGGTGGTCTGAATGATTTCTAAAAGTTTGTACAACTATTTTAATGGGACCTTATATACAGGGTTATTCGTTACATGTCGGCAATCCATTAAGAGGATATGAGTGGTCATTTCGAACCAAATGACTCCCTTTGACTCCAATGCAATAATTTTCGAGTCCTATGACATTTTATATTTTTTGTAATAACATCACGCCTTCCATGGCAAAGGCCACTTCTCATACAGATAATTTTATGCTCGTGGCATAAATTTTGGATAAAATAAAATTCAATTGCTAATACGGCTAAATACAATTGATAAAATAAAGCTTGCTACAAATTGCGTGGAAAAATAAACAAACCCATGACAAAATGGAGAACAAAAACATGTTTCTCTTTATTTTGTTTGCTCGCAAATCAGACTGTCATCAAATCGAATAAAACATGTATGGGACAATAATAATATTGTTTTATTTCCTGCCCAGGAAATAAAACGGAAATAGACGTTTAATAAAAGTCTGCCAAGTGTGGTTTGAATCACGTTGGCATTGAGTTCATCGGAAGAAAATGCGGAACTGTGATAGGTAAATAGAGAAATAAGGCATTACTAAAAAGTAGGTAAGTAAGTGCTTTTAATCAATCACAAACTCTGATTACAAAACCGTCTGCCAAGATTGACAACATAATGAGGTGAATTCACTGATTGACACTGGGCTGTGAATTACCTCCTCATAATGAAGATAATGGACTGGGTTGTGGAGGTCACATACGCTCGCTCCATGTAAAATTCTGGTGTTCAGCTGCATCCGGTTAGACTGGAAGCCGGCCCCAATATATGGGGGAAAGGCTAGGTGGATACCAAAAACAGAAAATAAACATTAGAAAATTCGAATTAATTCCATAAATAGTAAGTTTTTCCAGTTTAAACCTTCAGCTGTCACTAACGAGACACAATAGAATTTTAATTGTTATGCCCATCTGATGTCCACTGTAACGTTCAAGCGGTTCAATCGAATCTTGCTTCGTGGGTAGCATATTATAATCGTTGCAGAGATTGATGTTTTATTTTACTGATTTCATCTCCTCATATAAATGTATGATAAAAAAGAAAGAAAATAAACATAAATAGGTTTATTTGCCCCAGAAACACATGCGGACAAAACAAGTGTTAGATTATACCAGAATACTAAATACTAAAGGGCTAGAAGAATATTGTGAGAAAACTACTAGAGGAACAATACTCACTTTTAAAATCACACACTCGTTTATTTCTCCAAATAATCACGGTTTGTTTATTATGCTTTTTCTTAATAATTATCACTAAGTCGCTAACCACATCCAATTATTTAGTTTAGCACACGTAAGTAACACTCGAAGGCCTACGTCCGCACTCCACAAGTGCTCAAGTCAGACTGCCATTCGCTGTCGCCGCCAACAATATCCCCACCCTCAACTGTCATTTTAAAATTACTTCCGGACTAGCACGTGTATTTATTCAAATGTTGCCATAAGAATAAACTTTAAAATCAAAATAAATACTAAAATTCATAAAAAACCTAACACAAGTATAAACAGAAAACAAAATACATCTATAAGTACATTATGAAATCACGAGCATAAAACAGAAATAGTCGTAGAGTCGAAGTGTGTAATCAAGATTCGTCTGACTTCATAAGACTCATACCAGACCAGACCAGTCTTATGAGATCATAGATTGCTCTAAGGTACAAGGATAAATCTAACGAAGACCATCATTTTTCAGCATACTTACTAATCCCATTTACTGTCTGTACCAACCCTTGAATTCATAAATCTAAAACGCATACTCACCGAAAATAAAACCAACCTTAATTCTGATACATTTCCCTCAAAGTAAAAAAAACTTTATCAATTTCCCTGAAAAAAAAAATGGCCACGTCATGGCTGTAGAAGGTTGAATACGCAATCATTAATCAAGACGCTTTAATGATGACGTAGTGTTGACGCAATTAATCATTATCGTGAAACACCGGGTCAGCCCGGTCTTGATGACGTCACGCCGGTAATCAATTTCGGAAGGGTATACGCTTACCTCGATAGGATAGGGATGGTTAGCCACATGGATGTGGCCGTGTGTCTTTGATATAGGGTTATCATCCGTCCGGAATTGGGGAATTTTTGGCCCCCGTCCGATTTTGTCCGGACTATTCGACGTAGGTACTTATGGTTTTTTTTTTTAAAAGCATAGTTTAATGAGTACTGAAAATTGAAGTTCTGATCATTCTCATTTTGCTCTCCTAAAAATGTTATGTCTCTAGAGTCCTGACCACCGCCAACTTGGACCCTGTTCCTGATGCCGATGGGCCACTACAAATGTTTTTTTTAAATAGTTTTTTGGTGAATATTAAAAAAAATAATTTATATGTATGAAAATTTAATAAAGGAATTAAAATAGTAATTTATATGTATGAAAATTTAATAAAGGAAAATAAAAGATAAAAATATCATGATAGCGACTCTTTTTGCCTTATAATTAATAAATAGCCAAATAACTGCATCCTACTTAGATGTAGGTAGCAACGCGGTTGGTCACAGTTCTATCCTACGGTTAAATAAACAAATAAATAATCCTTTTATTCAAAAAGCCAAATACAATATCTCCAACTCAACGGTCGCACAGCTCGTTATTAATTTGTTAGTTTGCTCCTTGCTCCTTTTTTATTTTTATTATTTTTTATTGTTATTGTTTGTAGTTCCTGTGCGTGTCCCAAATAAAATACTTTTATTTTTTTTATTTCTTAAAAATAAAACATGCTGATTTCAACACGTTTTTTGCAAATAATTTTGTTGTAACAATACGAAACAGAAATTAACGTTTCTTTAATTCCGTTGAGCGTAAACATTTCAATCTGTTTTTCATGGAAATCAAAACAAATTAGTAAAAGATAAATGTTTAGATAGCAATAATATACTGTGAGTGGTTTAACCTTAAGGGCTATTAGTCTGAGCCGTTCGTGATCAATCAGCTGGTTCTATTTTTAGCTAAACTCGTATTTCTTTTCGAAGAATTTAGGTTAGTTTGTATTTTATTTTAGGATTTGCGGGCAAATGCGTAGGTGCCACTAATTTCTTTTCTTAATTTTGATATTGTAAAGTCTTACCAAATGATAACACTTTTGGGCTTGTATAACTGCACGTAACTTATGTAGACTGTAGGCACAGTCATCGTCTGCCTAGTCTTTTCCCACTTACGTTGGGGTCGGCTTCCGGTCTAACCAGATGCAGCTGAATACCAGTATTTAACATAGAGCAGTATTTAAAATAATAATTGTGTTTTTATTTGGATCTTCGAGTTTTTAAGCTTCGGGATATGGATCTTCGGGATTTTAAGTTTTCGGGCAACTTTTGCGATTTAAAACTTTCGACCAAACAATCATTCGGCGTTTAATTTTTCGGGATTTCGTCCACAGGTATTTTACAATGCGGTCTTTTGAATTCCGGTATTGTAATACGCACCCAAGAAAATACATGCTTTTATTGAGAAACATAATAATTTATTGTAGTAATTACAACACTCGCTTAGAGCTTCGTGCAGACTAGCGCGACGCGACAGGCGACGCGACACCGGTTATTGTTAAATCGTGAAGTTTTCTTAGAAATTGTATTGTTTGAGTCTCGTCACGCTGCCACGCCATCGCGTCGCGCTGGTCTGGACGAGCCTTCAAAAAGTTCCAAAACCAATCTAGCAAAGTGCGGGCCAAAAAAAAAATGAAATTGTTTGCTGAGTCTGTAAAGTAATTTATTCAAAACGGGATGAGAGTCAGCATGAAACGTCAAAAATTATTATAGACAGATCCCACAAGGCCAAGCCTTCAATCTCGTAAAAACAAAGAGTTGGGTCATTGAAAACTTTCTAGCGCCAACCGCGGCGTTCACTGCGGCTCCCTCACATCAAAACCCAGTAAGGCACATTAAAAAAAACAACTTTTCTTATAATAGTACATTTCATAGTACATTATAACATACTATCACGCCTGTTTTCCGCGAGTGGTTAGGCAGAGATGTACATTATAGTAAATCTACATTCCGCAAGAACAGGGGGCGAGTCTATTGCCATTAGCTGAGCACAAATCCAGACTCCAAGCTATAAGGTACTGAGAAATTCCTGATGGAAAAACTCAACAACTTTGCCCGACCTAGGAATCGAACCCAAGACCTCATGCGACCACTAGACCAACGAGATTTTCATAGTAAGTCCGATCGAATTTGAGAGGGAGCTGTATTAAAATCTAATACCGCTAAACCCAGTAAGTGTTTCAAAACTGTCTCCAAAACCCTTTAAAAAGGTAATAAGTCATTTTGCCCATTTCAAAACTTAGCAAGTGTTACTTATTAGGTTTTGAAATGGTTAATTTTCTTGTTGAAAGGGCAATTATCTGTTTATGGCAATTATCTGTTTTGACCCCACAGACGTTGTCCTGTCCAAATTTCAATAATTCATAGTAAGATGCATTTTTTCTTTCAGTTTGAACCTGATTCGGACTGTTATGAACATTTTTTAACAAAAATAGCCAGCCAATCACAAGTTATGCGCTTCCCAACGAACAGCATTTAATTTTTAATTAATATAATATATTTTATTATATCGCGGTGTGTGCGTTTTTTACCTATTTTTAAAAGTTCAAGGGGCATATAAAATGTAAAAATTTACATGTATTATTATCATATTTGTGCTGTAATAATTATATTCATTCGTTTAACTCTATCTAATTATTATCATTTTCTTCAAGCAAAGACTGTGTCGATTTATGTTTTTATGCTCTCCTGGAAAATTCAGTTTGAAGCACTTACTAGGTTTTCATATGAGGTAGTCACCTTCCCTCAAACAAAAGAATACAGTATCAATTTCATATTTTTCGTTTACGAAAATCCATGACATGGATACGGGGAGTGAACACTAGTGCTGCCATACTACCTACTCAATACAGTGTATAAATTATGTGAACGCTAGTGCTACGGTTTCACTACAGTGTACAAGTATATAGAGGTGTCTTTGGGGAACGATAGTCTAGTGCGATATATTCAGCTGAGTGATATGCACTGTACACTGGAATGCACTGAAAGATTCACAGTGATATGACTCGGTTCCATAATCGTGAATTTCTCATTCATTTGGAGAAGTGCAAAGTTTATATGAAGTGAAATTTTCTTTGTATAACGTTTCAGAGGGTTATCTTCGTGGTTTTGCTGTGCTTCGAGTGGGAACCACTGGTCCGAGGTTTTGGCATCTCTAATGGATGGACATTAATATGAAGACGCTTTTCGAAGTGAATACTTCTGTAGGCGCGTTGAGCACTTTTTAGGTGAACAAAAATCATGGAACTCGCGTCATCGTCACCGAAGGCGCCTTGAGCACTTTTTTGTTAACAGCGCTGGTTTTATGAAGCGAAAATTTCTTTAGCGGCGTTGTGCACTTTTTTTGGGATGGGTAAAAAATGTTAAACTCGCGGCAGGACGTGACCGTAAGATTCGTTGAACCGACAAAGTAAATATCAAAATAAATAGTCTTTGACATTACGTAAAGATTGCGAGGTAAGAAATTTTACCCATATTGATGGGTGAAAAAAATCTATCAAAATAGTCATTAGAAGTATTTAAATAAATTGTTTATTTTTGTAAGACAAGACATGTGACATCTACCAACCCGCACTGGGCCCGCGTGGTAGATTGCAGCCCACCCCCTCTCACAGAGAGAAGGCCTGTGTCCCAGCAGTGGGAACATTAATAGGCTGATTATGATCTTTAAGTGTCTTGTTCTTAAACTATATCTGAATTAACCCTTAAATCTTCATTCATCTTCTTCTCAGAAATTTAATTACAAAAAACACAATTTTTATTTTTTCATCGTAACAAAACATTGTTCAAAAACGGTGGGCCTAATTAAATTAAATTAAAATAGGTACAGTTTGTTTAGAATTATAACGATCCCGGGAGAAATCATTGGAGATGGGACTAATCTCTCTTATTCATTAAATTAACAGAGCTTTTTAGGTAATTTTGTATTCAAAATGTGTAACTAAATAGAAAATCTCTAAAGACTATGTCGTAGGTCTAGAGGACGCAGGTGCCACTGCTGAGCATGAGTCCTGGGTTCGATTCCCTGGTTGGGCAAAGTGTTATTGGGTGTTTCTATATGGAATTTCACGTTAGCAGTCCAGAGTTAAGGGTTTGGGGAATCAGGGCGTGATTTTATGTTAAATCTTTAAAGAAAATTACGTATGATCGTATTACGAATCGAATCGATCGTATTATCGAATTACATTATGAACGTATTTTTGTATGTTCCATTTTTCTTGTCTGTTTTATGTTATGTGTAGGTAAACTGTTAAATAAAATAAATAAATACATACTTCATGAAAATGATTTCCGTTATTTGTTTCGGTAAATGCATGATTCAGGTAAATAATTAAATTCCCTGACTATACTTTCTGGTACTTACATTTAGTACAAATGAAAATCAGTTGTATGAAATGTCTAATCAAATAACGCGGCAAATCAACGTAGTGTGTCAATTTGAGAAATAATTCATTTCCCTGGCTGTACATTTGCAGTCAATGTGTGTTCCTACATACTTCATTATAACGTCTCTATAATAGTAATCCGACTCGTAGTTTTATAGTATTTGTTTATTGCTTACTTATTGCAGTTTTGATTTGGAACTTCCTGTCCAGATTATATTTTTTTCAAAGGGTTTTGCAACGGCAACCCTAAAACATAAAATCATGAAAGTTTTTCCTTTCACTCATTATGTCATGTTGGTTTAGGATACTTTATGTTTTCAGAAAATATTTTTTTTTCCTTTAGGTAACAGTTTCTTCTCGATCCATCAACAAGTTTGTTATTGGCTGTCAGTAGTAGCTAGAACGCGTACGCGAGAGACACAGATGCGGCCATCCGTCGTCTCTACGCACGTAAACACGTTATGTGATGTGAGCACACCCCTACCCTCTCGTCCAGAAAATGAGTGTACAAAAATAAACGTGTGCGGTCGAGGGATCGGTCAGGAACGCGGTTCCTTCTTACGTATGATTTGAAACAAAAACAAAATTTTTACAGTTGCCATCTTAGATTTACATGTTTACCTCACTCGGCTTTAGCACCCTCGAAAACTATGAAAACGGCACCATGACGAATCATTTTAAAATTTTCGCACCTGCCATCTTGGATTTACATTTTGACCTCACTATCAGCTTTAGTACCCTCGAAAATAATGAAAATGACACCAATGACCAAAACTTTGAAAATTTTCGCAGCCGCCATCTTGAATTTTCAATTTGACCAAATGCATACTTTCTCTCTCACTCCGGCATGCAGTGTACCCGGGCCAATGTGTACAACTTTACGACACGACACGACATAACTTCGTTCCAAAAATTTTCCTCCTTTTTTTCTTCGATTCAAAATGGAAAGTATTCGGTTATGAGGTATGGCCAAAATCTGTAAACAATACTTTGCAGTTTTGCAATTAAATGACGAATAACAAACAATACAAATAAATACAAAAATACCAACAAAAGGACACTTGGGCGTCGATCGTCTACATCGCTCTCATCCGGAAACCTGCCCAGAAGACTGGCAGCTACATTGCCATGTTAAACGGTAAGGCTAGTTCTTTGGCTAAGAACGACCAAACCCTCTGGTCACGTGTAGTGGCGACCAGTCGGCAAGTTTCCTTAAAAGCTCTTTAGTTTTCAAGAAACTTTGTTCAATGACATTTTAACTCTGATTGAGTATTCCTTTGCGACCCATTCTCAAGGAAACTAAGTTAGTTTTTAAAACTTTTTATTTATGGCCCCATAATATTTTTTAAGTAAACCAAAGAATGGGGTAGTTACAGAAGTTTTTCAAGCAAAAATTTAATATTTTTACAGTAAGGGGAACATTGGGGAACATTATTGTGGTGCCCACTTTAGAATTTGTAAAAGTTGAAAATTATACCAAGGATCTCTTAAATTGTTTGATGTTTTACCAAAGTTTTATTGTTCCGAGAAAATTTAAGGTTATTTGGCTGGAATTAAAGTTTCGTAAGTAAAACAATTGAACTTTCATAATATTGCCAAGTCAACCGACTGATTGCGAACAGTACATTTGCAACTGTAAGTTTACTTACTGATTATACACCTACGACGGTCTGTTTAGAATCATCATTAAGCTATAGCCTACGAATAAATTATTCGTAGGCTATTGGACCCACCTTGTTGGATTTGAGCTCCACGATTAGGTGACAAATGCTTGTACTGACTGGACACTCAAATCTGTGTACTTTTAAGACTGGAATCACATAATTAAATCATTTACGAGAACCAACTGTACATATATTAAATGTGCATTGCAAATATAACATCAAAAGTTATTACGTTCTATTACAACCACGAACAAAAAATATAATATGACGACATGAAGAAAACATATCTCAATTACCGTGCTGCACAAAACACAGTTTCTATGGGACTTGAAAAACATCTAATGGGCGAACCAGCCATGCCACGGAGGCTTAAACGGAAAAACCCATAAGACCTATTACTATATGTAGAATGTGACAGAGAAAGCGGACCTGTTATTGGACATGTACCGTACAAAGAAATACCAACCTATAGTTGAATATCGGCATTACAATAAAAATAAAAATGGGTGAAAACTTATAGTATATTATTTCCCCTATCCTTAACAAACTTGTACTGGTTCTTCTACCAAACATTCTGTATATAGCCATCCACATTCATACTCAAAACTTTCCTCACGACATTTTCCTCAATCCTCCGCATCGCACGCTCTTGACTACCGATGTCCACACAACTTTTCTAACACCGGTGCCACTTTCAGATTTCCTCTTGCCAACGCTAACAGGCGGCGTTGGCGTTGGCATCGCTGAAAATCAGCGCTGGGGCTCTGTCTCACTTAAGCTGCGATTCCATTAGGCAAGTTACTTGTATGCAAGTTGCAAATTGCATACAACTTGAACAAACCTGCATACAAGCTACAACTTGTACGAGGTAGTTTGAATTTGTATACGTTTTTGAATTCAAGTGACGTGCAAATTGAACGCGCAAACGTTAGTTGCACATTAACAAGTCTAGAACCAAAAATTCGAACCAAAACCAACTCAATTGTTGAACATCTCCACTTGTATGCAAGTAAAACCTGTATGCAATTTGCACACTCTCGAAAACATGTTTCCAATGCAAGCAACTTGTACGCAAATGTGACGTCATACTTGTATGCAAGACCTGCCCAATGGAATCGCGGCTTTAGAGTCACAGCATTATGCTGAGCGATGGCCGTTTTGCGTGGATGTGACGCATATTTTCCACCAATTTGTTCTTTTTTTGTTTTGTGTTCTTTCTTTGCGTCAGGTTTACCGCATATAAACGTATTTTCTTTCTTTCTTTTCTTTAGATACTCATTTTGTGGGTCAAAATCGACATCATCATCGTTTTAAGCCTTGTTCCACCCACTGCTGAGTATAGGCCTTGTTCAAAAATAAAGGTCAAGAAAAAAAAAAAAACGTCATAAAAAAAATAAAAGAAATATGATCAACAAATAAAAAATCTAAACATAATTTTGTGACTACAATAATAACATTGTCACCTACATTTTTACCGACCCAAGGGGTATAACGATCAGACAGTGTGAAATCCTTATCAAAAGGTTAATTTGTCTGCAATGTTTACGTCACTACGTCATAGAAGATTAATTATACCCATCTCATGGGACGGCGAAAGGGTTAAACTAATTAAGGCAGATTAGGTACAGCGAAACTCAATTTTATTAAAATGTACTTAATCATAAGGGACGGTGACAAATTATTGTAGGTACAGTCAACAACAACAGCAACAACTAACAGGTACAGGCGACTAACTAGAAGCAGTTCCTTGTGTCCAGTGCATGTTAAATCAGGGAAATTAATTGTTAAGCAACTTGACTACCAACTTAAATTGTCCGTGTATTCAAATCACAACAGCTGTCATTCTTTGACAGTAGTATGAAAAATTCTCGTGCTCGGAAAGTAGTGTTTGTTTGATCCGAGTAGCGGGTGGAAAACGCTGCTTTCCTCTCTAGGGCGGGAAAGACTCATAGTAATTGCTTCCCTCTCGGCGGGAATGAATTTTAAAAATAGAACTTATGGTTAGGTAGTCGTACGAAACTTTTTACATGAAAAATGTCGAATAGAATAAAATTAAAAAGGCTGCGGTCTTGTGAGTGTATAAACAGCCAGTGTGAATTTAACGGCCCGCGGCGGAGATGCGGTGTCTTCCATATATAAAAAAAATCACTAATTGTTCTAACTTCTTAGTTAATTTTAAATAGGTACTACTCATGTTATAAATATTTTAGAAAAACAATTTTTTACTATTGCACGACTCATAATGCGAAGCATTAGAGTGTGCTCTACGATCGAAAAATTTTTTTGCTCCATTTCTGCAACTGTTTTTATTGTTACACTCCTGCTAGTACTCAGAACCTACTTAATTTATATACCATTGTATAGATGATTAAATGGAGATTACGATGCAAACTGAACACAATAGGTATTCTTCATTTGTTTATTTATTTTTGTAATTGAGTGTAGATTTACGAATTACGAGTATATGAAACGACATCTTGAACTTTTTGCTATTTACAACAGAATTCTATTTGCTCGGTACTAGACTTTTTAGACTCATTCCATTCCTAATGATACAAGCTTTCATCGATAGTGATATTTTTCAGTTCTGAGCAGATTCACGGCCGCTATGAGACGACAACTTTAATTTGCAACAGGTTTTCTTACGGTTTCTGATACTGCAGTTGTAATTTTTTTTTGGTCGGCTCTAGATTTTTTTGACTCATTGCGTTTGCTATAATACAAGCTTTCTTCGGTTGGGATTTTTTTCTTTTCTGAGCCTATTTACGGCCGTTATGAGACGATATATGAAATTATTTTACTATTGTCAACTTCATAATATATATTATGCAATGTTAACCCTATTTTGCGAAATATTTTTGTTGTATCTCTTTAATTCCAGGTAGTTATAGGGCGCTATGTTTAAAAACGATACAGGTGTTCTAGTATTTAAAAATGTACGACTTTACGAAGAACTAATAAAGAAAACATGCGGGGATGAGGAGTTCACCTAGGTACAGTAACCTAACTATAGTTCCAATCGACTCCTCGACCGAGCATTGGAAAAGCCATGTATACATTATTTTGCCACTTCATGTAAACACACTTCACATTAATACTTTTCACATTTATCATACTGGAAAGTCAGTTAAAAGTGATTGCTTAAATTTTCCGTAACCGGTTTTTTAAATAGTAAATGCAAGTAGTTTATTATTAGATTTATTACCTAGAATACAATAGTCGTTTTTTATTATATAGGTGGATCCTACACATTGTATGAATAAAATAATATCTACGTAAATATCTATACTAATAATCTATATCTATATAGACTAATAATAAAGCTGAAGAGTTTGTTTGTTTGTTTATTTGCTTGAACACGCTAATCTCAGGAACTACTGGTCCAATTTGAAAACATCTTTCAGTGTTAGATAGCCCATTTACCGAGGAAGGCTATAGGCTATATATCATCACGCTAAGATTAATAGGAGCGGAGCACCAGCGAATAATGTTTCAAAATCGGGGATTTTTCTTTCCTTTTAACATTATGTTTTATTTTGTACTAGCTGCGCCCCGCGGTTTCACTCGCATAAGTCTCGATCCCGTGGGAATATCGGGATAACAAGCATCCTATGTCCTAACCCCAGTCATGATCTTCCCAAGTGCCCCAAATCAAGCAATGAGAACATTCTTCTGTTGCAATTTTGGCGCAATCGTTTTAAGGTTTTAGTTTAAATAACTTTGGCGTCTATGATCCTTCAAAGCTCAAGATAATTTGATGACGCAATGAACGTAGCTGATCTGTCAAAATTAAAGGTATTGATATTGATTGTGTGTGACGCAATTTCTTACCCCATTACTTTGCACTTCTAAAGGGTGAAACTGCTCTTTGCCATCAACCAATAGCAGGAAATGATGGATATCTTTGAAAATCACAACCGCTTCAAGAAAAATCCAAGCACGTCGAGATAGTAATAAATAATAATAATAAAATGTTCATTTATCCAAAAAAAAAACATTATACACACAGACACAGTTCAAAGAAAGTGGCAGAAATACAATGAGCAGAATTATACTTATAGCTTTGAGCACAAAAAATTTAGGTCTACAAAAATATTCTATGCATACAAAATAATAATGAACCCTGTGTCTTAAACTAGGAGGCCTGTATCTTAAGAGACAGTGATCGGCCAAAATTGGTATTTAATAAAACTGAGCTTTACACGAGTGAAAGTGTATTGATCTACCACTAAATGCTTAGGTATAATATATTAGTATTTATCAAAATATGGGTGAGTGTTGTGTGTGTATATGAATGTGTATGTGTGGGAAGGAAGAAGGAGTGTGTGTCGATGTATGTGTTTGTGTGTATTTGTGGTGTTTGTTTTAAACTATACAACGTAAGCCAAGACCTCATAAGGCAAAACAGGTGAGTAAAAACGCGAACAAACCGCACGTCGATTCTGCTAGGATTGCCTTTAAAACCCCCACGTTACCTGCAGCTGAATATCTGGTGCGTTTCGCTGTGTGGCGGCAGTGATAAAGGGTTAAGCTGCTCATTATGTAATACTGATTATTTTACTGCATAATGAGTGGGTGAACTAAGGACAGTTTGGCGCTAATCCAAACCAAGCATCCTGTTCTGGTGGACCAGTTGGATGTAACAGGCTCGACTACAAATATAATTTGAAAAAAAATTGAAGGTTTAGTGTAGTTACCGGAAAAAGAGAACGACTTTTTATTCACAGATCTCACATTAATAGCAACAAACTACGATGGTATGGCGGTCCATTGGGAGGACAAACAAATAAATAAATGGTGATTATTTCAACTTCCATTTTGTTTTATCATTGGAATCTACGGTCACCTAATTGAAGACTAATTATGATATTGAATGACCTGATAAAGCATGAATTCAATTCGCCCAAATATTCAAACATGCAGAATCTCCACCGCTGCAACTCCAACCCCACACACGGCTATCCAAGTTGTTTCAGCTTGAGGTCAAACAATCGATTTCATCCGATAGATGGAGGGCTTTGAGCCTTTCACAGACTGGTTCGAACCGGATTTACGAGTATCAATCTATGTATGTTGGCTTTTGCTTTACACTACGTTAAATAAATTGGCTTACGGTTTTAGGTTTTACGGTTTAATGGAGACAGAATCAAAATAGGGTTTATGAATAAAATTAGGGCACCATACTCGGTTACTACATACTAGGTTACTCAAAAGGTACCTGAAAAGACAAGGTATATACAATTAATTATTTATATGCAAATAATGGTCAAATGTGTCCCATCGCCATCGGCAAAGCAAAGCGTATGTCTGGGTTCGAACCTACGACCCACAACTAGAAAGTCGCGGCCGTTGCCACCGCGCCACCACTGCGCTCAATCTTTATGCCATACCTACAGTGATAATATGTTCTTTAAGGAATGAATAGTCCTAGATTAGAATAGTCTTTCAATATCTAGGTTAAAGCAGATTCTTAATAAAAACAAAACACTACGTAACTTTTTGATCACGGTCGATTCAACCGTAGAATATTCTAATTTAATTCTTAAACGACACTTTGAAAACCTTACCACCGTAAAAAAGGGTCATAAAAATGTTTTTTTGTCGAGTCAGCAACAAATCCGTCCAATACTAGCAATGGACTATGATTTCTTAGAAAACCAAAATAAAAGTGGATAATACTTTCGAATAAAATGTTAAACCTGCTAGGCCAAGGATCTACATGTCTTAAGAAATATATTAACATGCTGCATTGCTAACCTAGTTGGCAAACAGCACTTATAATCCCCTTTAAGGCCTCAACTCAATACATAACTTGATAAAGAACCTCTTCAGACTTTATTAAAAGGACTCGAAAGCCTCGAAGTGAGCAAGAAAGGACAATGACCAAAAATCCAAGTGACGAATGAAGAGGGCACTTGATAGAAGATTACAACTTTCCACTCGACTTTCTGCTTCGAATAGTGTAGTCAAGGGTAGGAATTGGTCACTTTGTAGATGGGTGGCGATTTTGGGATCATAGTTTTTAAGGTGGCGCTAGTTGATATATTTTTTCCATACAAATTTCGGGGCGCTTTTACTCCACTGTTTGACATTGTAAATCGAAAGTTAAACATAATATCGATTTTTCTTAATGTTAATTTTGTCTGTGCGGAAACAGAATAGTAAAATAATACGCTATTAAAAAGTTAGGAACCAACAAAAATTCGTTTTTCTTGCTAATTTTAACGCAACTTTGGGCGTAAATAAGTAATGAAAGAAGTGTGAAATCGCCAAACAATATCCGTACCGATACAGCACAATTATCGAAAATTTCAATAAACTTTATTTGTAATTGATTTATGCAGTGGTTTTTTCATCAAACTCGATTTTGCAAGGGACTTTTCGTAATTTTTTACGCGCTCGTTTCACTAATATAGTTCGGAACGGTGTTTGGACGCGTGCGAACTAGACGTTGTCACTGTAAACTAGCTTCTAACTGCTCATCACTGATACTATCTCTGTCGGACACGATGGCAGGTGAGACAGCGTGGTTTTTGGCCATGCCCACCAGTGAGTTCGAGCCCGCGACTAGTTCCATCTTAAGGTACCAGAGGGGCTTGTTGCTTAATAATAACAGCCGCACAGGTTGATTGAACGTTAAGCTACGCTTGCCGAGGTCGTTCTGTGGATCCATCCTTTACTTATCGAGACTCATCCGTATCTCGGAAAACACGTTAAGCCGATGCTCCCGGCTGTCATTAATTTGTAGATCTTTGAAAGTCGTTAGAGGAAGCCCGAACGTCTGACAACCAGTCTTACCCAGGGGTACCGTATTACCCTGTAACTCAGTAACTGAGTTGGTGAGGTCAGACAGGCTGTCGCTCCATGTAACTGCAATCGGTTAGACTGGAAGCTGAACCCAACGTAGTTGGGAAAAGGCTGGGCAGGTGATGCGTTTTAAGGTAAGTACATAATTGTTTTTTTTTTAAGCAATGCAGACAATTAGGTTTTTTTTTTCAGACATTAACAAGCATATTTTTATATAGTAAACACTGGAAAAGTCACAGAAGTGTATATTTACCTACTTAGTAAATTCTTAAAATAATGGTAGGGGTAGCAAAGTCCAAAGCCGTATTAAGTCTAAATCAGATTAAAAAAAGAACTTAACACAAGTTCTTATTACTAAGTACCTAAACTAAATATCCATTTAATCTATAATGAGTCTGAAAATCCGGGCATAGAAATACATTGCTCGAATGAATTCATCTACGTATTGAAAACACACGTAAACCATTCAAAAGACTTTCAGGAGTGAAAGAAAACATTCAGTAACCAATACGTGTGTATTTATAACCCTAGGGCCGTATACAGAAAGAAAGCTGGAAACTTATAAGCGCTTACCGGCGCTTGTCAGCGCTGGTCCGTTCTACGCAAAGGAAGCAGGTTGAAGCTGACTAAGCAAAATGTCGGACTCATCGGACGATGATTTGGATATCAACACGTCACTATCCATTTTAATATTTATCAAAATAAATATTCCTGTCGTAATTGCAGGCGTTGTCGCAGTTTTTATTAATTTTAAATGGCAGCGCCCAGCGCTGACCAGCGCGTGTTGAGGCTTGTCGGCACTTGTCGGCACCGGTCAGCGCTTATTTCATATATTTTCCTGCGCGGGTTACCAGCGCTGACAAGCGCCGGTAAGCGCTTATAAGCGCTTATAAGTTTCCAGCTTTCTTTCTGTATGCGGCCTAAGAGTTGAAAATAGAAAGGTTATTTAATTAATCTGCGCGTTGGATTATTGGTTTTCATATATACTGTGGGGTTGCAAATAGAGGTGGTTTAAAAAGATTGGCTGTGTGCGAGTCAGACTCGCACACGAAGGGTTCCCGACCGACAAAATATTTGGCAAAAAACGCTGAATAAAACACGTTTCTTGTAAGAGGGACTCTCTGTAATTTTTAGTTTAATTTAATTTTTGTATTTTAAACTTTACTTTTGTAAAAGAACCCTTTTCTTACCCTGGCATGTGGGGTAACTTATAACAACGCTATATAGCAACTTGTCTAAAACTCATCAAGAAGTGTATAATATTTTTTTTTTTATCGTCGAAGATGATGAAATAGGGGGATGTTTTGTCAGTTTTAGACCCTGTAATATTTAATTTTTATTATTTGTTATTATAGTGGCAATAGAAATACATAATCTGTGAAAATTTCAATTGTCTACCTAATATTATGGTTTATGAAATACAGCCCGCTGACAGACAGACGGACGGACAGACGGACAGCGGAGGCATATTAATAGGGTTCCGTTCGGTACCTTTTGGTTACCGAACCCTAAAAAGGATTTTGAAGTGATATAACCTATCAAAATAAAGATGGCATTTTCAGTTATTTTATAAGGTCCTTATTAATTTTTAATCAAATGTAATTCATTTGTATTTTTGTTCATTTACTAAATAAACATTTGAATTGTATATGGATTTTTCAATCTTTATTAATCCATTTTAAATTAATCCAATGTAACATAAATGATTTGTGTACATAATGTGAACATATAGAACATGTACATAGAACAAAACATTTAATATATACAAATAATAATTATAATATATATACATACAAATAAATAAAACACAAATACAAATAGCACATAGAACAAAACACAAATAGCGGACGTTGGCCTCACAGTTGCTGGACTAAAGTGGAACTGGGCTGGCCACATCTGTCGACTACGCGGCAGGCCCAGAAAGAGATGGCGAGATGAGCTGGACTCCTTCTTAAAGGATTGGCCCACAATCGCAGTAGACCGGGAAAAGTGGAAAGAGGGAAGGGAGGCCTTTGCCCTGCAGTGGGATAACACAGGCTAATAAAAAAAAAAAAAATTGAAGTGTCTGTTTGTAATGTCAAAATAAAAGCTTTTTACTAAATGCATATGAAAGTATAAACGATCCATACAACAAAAACACTTTTTTTTTTTTTTCTGTCTGCCGGTCTGTCTGTTTGTTTGTTCCGGCTAATCTCCGAAACGGCTGGGCTGATTGGGACGGGACTTTCACTGGTACTGGGCGTAAAATAGGCTACTGTTAATTCCGATATTCCTACGAGAACATAGGGATTAAAAGAAAAAACTACTTTACGCGGGTGAAACCGCGGGACGCAGTTAGTAATATAATATTTGTAATCACGTTCTCAAAAACGGCTCTCGAGTATGTAAAAATATATAGCCATACGCTTTCACGCTAAAACGGCATAACGGATTTGGATGAAACTTGGCACATGGGTAAACCATGCCCTGGAGAAGGAAATAGGATACCTTTTATTCCGATATTCCCGAGGGATCGAGACTTATGCGGGTGAAACCGCGGGCCGTAGCTAGTAAGGCAATAAATATGATATATCTTCATATTTTCTAGAAAAAATATTGTCTTTTCATACAACTCGTTACGGTCAAGCCCAAAAACAGCCTAACATTTGATTACTTATTCACAATACCGAGAATTTTTGTGTCAAACGCCAGCTATGCGTCAAAAGCGTCCCGGCTATCGCAAAACAGAGGTCGTATCAATTCTTAATGCATCCGGCCATGTGGCTTTCACTCTGAAAAATAAGGTTCGCATAACTTGTAAATACTGCATAATTATATGGCTCATGGAAAAACTTAAGTCATTTTAAACGGTCTAATGGTGGGTCTCCACGCAGCTACATGCTCGATGAGTATGTTTTATCCCAGCATGGCTATCTAGAAACATGCTCGACCCTGCATCTACACCTTCGATCAACAATACCATGTTGATCGAAGGTCTACACGTAGAAAGCTTGAGACGTTTAAATCTGTCGTGATTAAGACATTTGAATCTTGTTCGAATCGAACATTTTGGTTGGCTTCGAGCATTTGCACAATATACTGTAGTGTATCGCGAGCAGACTGGACTGTTTGTGTGTGAATCGCTGCTGCAAGCTTTTCACATCTGTGGCAGGGATTCGATAAGTGTGTAGGTTAAGTTACTAACATAGTTGTTAAGAAAGTTTACTAACATATTTGAGTCTTGTTACTTGTATTTGAATATAAATAAAATAATAAAAATTTGTCTTGAGACTTGTATGGTACACACGTTCGTACTTGCTCGATATCGAGCAAATTTATCGAGCATGTACATACGTGTGTACCCACCTTAAGTGGAGAATTTAATGGATTCGTTTGTTTTTTAAAATAAATTTTAAAGCGGTTTTCGCCATCATTTAGACGAATTTCTTCCGGTTGGTTTATTTGTCTAATACATTAAAATAATAACTAAATGATTGCGGAGCGAGCAGGGGCGGGCTCGTAGTCTTCTTTGTATTTAAAAATCAACTGCCGTACGTTAGTGTCGCAAAAACTCGAAAATGGCTCGACCGATTGTGATGAAACTTTGGTAAGTTGTTGTGTGCGTGCCGGAGAAAGTTCATAACAACAAAAAATAGAAAATAGGTATTGCAACGCCAGATTAGCTACTAAATAAAAATTAAAGAATAAAGCCATGAATGAATAAAAAACACTAGTAGGTATATCAAGCTAAATAAAATAGACTGATTTTAATTTTAATAATTAATCTTTGCCAATAAGCCCCGAAAATCATGATTACTTAGGTAATTGAGCATTTATTATAAGTATCTAAAAGCTAATGAATCCCCGCTTACAGTCACACCTAGCCTTACCCAGACCCTTGTCCTAACCTGAGACAGTAATAGCCCCTTACTGATCCAAAAGTCGATGGTCAAATAAATATTTTTTTATTTCGTGAGAATTACGTTATTTTCGTTTCGTTTCCTTTCATTCCGCAGTCAAGGTTACATTAGAAAATAGATTTAAACGGTTTGACGATGTTATGGTTATTAAGAATGCATGATGGTCAAGTTCTCCCCCATTGTCGATCGAAGTTTATTTACGGACGGGCGAGGTTATTTTACGTTTTTTATTTTTAGAATGGTGATTGCTAATTAAAGAAGTTATTGGTTAGTTAGTATTTGCTAGTATTCTTGATAGTGCAAAAGAGAAAGTTATGAAGTGTGTGTGCTATGCTGTTATGTTTTTTAGGTGCTTATTTTATTTTGAGTTCATGATTTAAAACGTTAACAAAAAGTTTATATTTAGCCACAGTAGTAATATTTTATAGGAAGTGTACCGAGTGTCGCTAGAATATTTGCGGCATACTAGTGGCGCTGCCTCGGCCCGGCTAAAGTGCCGTAAGCATTGCATTGTCATTGTAACTTGTTATTTTGTTTGATTATTGCTGCTCTTTGTATTGATTGACCTTATTTGTTTTGATAATTATATCAAAAGATGAGTTTATTTGTGAGGGGAGGCTAATGTTAATTTCTTTCATCTATAGCCGGCTAAACTTAACTGTCATAATCCTTTGGCTTAGCAAATGAAAATAGCTGAAAGGTAGGTTAGGTTAGGTTAGAACTGTGACCACATAATGCACTAGCCGAGCGAGCGCAGCGAGCGGTGCCTCAGTAGCGGCACCGGGCGGTCAACCTGATGATTAGTTTTTGTTGTATAAGGTCATCTATGACACCAATAGCATCACACAGCCTTCCTAGAGAAAAAAACTGTTGCTCTAACATAATTAAAGCATGTAAAGTTGCCACTACATAAACGCCAACTCAAGTGAACGATTTAGGGCGAATTTCACCAATGAAACCAAACGCTATCAGCACATAAACGGCGTTCAAGAGCTGTCAGTGTCACTGACAATAAGCCACTGACAGTTGTTAAAGGCGGGTTTTACAGGCTGATGTGATAATCGCGTTCTACCGGTTTTTGCAGAATAGATTGGCCGTTTCATTGTCGAAAGTCGTCCTCAGTAAACAAATGAAAGATACAAACTTAAACCAACAAGTAATTCAAGAGGAGACCCGTATAAATCAAATCACTTAGTAATATCAATTCATAAGTAATTGCTAAGTTTACCTGTACATTCAACTTGGGCTTTTGTTAAAGTTAAACTGACCAAGTAGTTTCTAAGTTACCAACTCGAGGGTCTACCGTCCTGTCTAATGAAACGTAACGAATCGGCCCCTAGAGAGCATTTGGGTCGGAATCTTTATAGGTAAGCTTTTGGTGTAATATTTGCGTACGTAGGTACCTGTAGAAACTAGTATGTACATACACAAGCGGGTACAGTACGACACAACTTAGATGTAGCATCGGCAAAATTCGTAAAACCGATCTGCATTATCACCAATCTTTATTACTGCTTTAGGTGAAAATGATCTTTCAAAAACGCAATAGCTTGTAAAGTCTTATAGCCAATTTATACATTCGTGAAATTAAAATGAATGAATGAAAATTTTCAAATCTATGCTACATCTATCATCATCATCAACATCATCTATCTTTTTCTTTATTTTTGGTTATAGGAACTATTTTTATTGTTAGTTTTAGATGCTCCTTTTAGTTTTTTATTACTGTTTGTATTTCCTGTGCGTGTCCCAAATAAAATATTTTTCTTTCTTTCTTTTCTTTCACATAAGTTGTGTCGTACTGTACTTGAGTACTTTATTTACGTATATTCGTATCCGTTTACGTGTATCGATTGATGAAGTTCGGTTAGCGGTCTCGTCCGTTATCCGTCCTATATTTTTATTTGAAAAAACTGGGCCCAACTCCCAACCCACTTTTCAAGAATATTGAAACCTCGGAAGTAGTAATTCGCGATTCGGTAGGTAGCAAACAAACCATATACGTTAAAAACGCATCATCTGCCTAGCTTTTTCCCAACTATGTTTAGGTCGGCTTCCAGTCTAACTGGATGCAGCTTAATACCAGTATTTTATATGGAGCGACTGCCTATTTGACCTACACAACCCAGTTACTGGGTAACACGATATACCCCTTTGTAAGACTGGTTGTTACTTTCAGGCTTCTGAGCACCCGTTACGACTGTCAAAGACAACTGACAGCCGGGCCTACGGCGTCCTACGTGCTTTTCGAAGCATGGAGGGTTTCCTATGTAATGGATAGTCATCCACTAACCGACCGCGGAAAGTAGCTTAACCTTCGATCGACCTGTGCGGCTGTTATATGTAGCCACGGGCCCCCTAGAACATAGACAGTACCTATTGAAAATAAGTGTAACACTGATATAAAAATTAATGTAGTGTCTGTATTAATTTTTACTTCAATGTCATTTACAATCTATTCTTGTCTGTTACTAAATTAATATTATCTTACTTTACTTTAATAAAATTAAATGTTTTTTTTTCCTGAGTTCTATCGCGACATTTTGCGAAAGAGACATTCTGCGAAGGAGACAATTTGCGAAAGAGAAATTATGAGAAAGATACATTTTACGACCATAGACAATTTGCGAAAGCGACATTTTGCGAATGAGCCCTATTATTTAGCCAATTTCGGGGGCCATTCCTTCAAATAAATAGTTTTTTCGATACATAAAAACACACTTATTTACCATTCGTTGGGTGTAGGCTTACTATAATTAAATTAATTAGATAAACAAATAAAAAAACATCGTGAGAAAACCAGCATTCCTGAGATGGCCTGACCATATATATGCCTGACCATGGAATGTTTTCAGTAAAATTTGAATGAAACACCAAATATTTGTTATTCTGTAAATTGGTAATTGGTTACAGATGTTAAGTTCTTTTAATATTAAATACGTCTTGAGTGCTTGTCTCGGTTATATTAAGCAATAGGCCAATAGTGTCCAATTTTTATAGAGCCTGATCATAAATCCAAACGGTAGCTATCACCGTAGCCCCCGTCTAGGCAAGGGAAGGAACACGGGTGGGTTTTAGTCAGTAAGAGTCTGACACGCCCTTCCGCTCCGCCCAGAGCGGGAGAAGTCATTTGATGATTTCCCAACCAAAAAAAAAAAAAAACAACAAAAAAAAAAAAAGGTAGCTATCAACCTTTTTACCCGACTACGGCAAAACCAAAAGGAAGGGTTATGATTTTATCAGTCTTTGAATTTATGATTTAGCCGTGGAAAGGACAGGTTAAGAAGTGAAATACTTATTTATATATACTGTGACTGACCGACTAACAAATTAAAGCCCAAACCACTGGCGATAAAATACAAGAATCAAAAATCCTTCAGAATTCCTTGAGAGAAATTTAACATATTCGCGATCAGTTGCTGAGCGAGTTTCACATTCAATTAAATTAATGTGACATTCACGGATTTTATTTAGATTCGCATGCAATAAATATAAAATACTCGCACTTTTATACTAATGGAGACAGAATAAAAAAGGGTTTATGAATAAATTTTGGGCGCCATTCAGGTCTGGAACTCAAAAGGTACCTGAATGAAAAGGCCCTATCTTTGAACGTGATAGTACAAATATTTATATGCAGATAATGGTGAAATGTATCCTATCACCTTTATCTATTGGGGAATACAGGCATGATGTTGATTTAACCAATAAGTAACCAAGAAGCTAAAATACCTCATTATGAATTTATTATCATAAAGGAATTTACTTAAGCATTTTATAACAAGCACAAAATTCCTTTGCGCCAAGCTTCAACTCAAAACCAACACAGGTACCAATCAACCACGTCATGCTCACGGAACACAAAGTTGCCAGTTCTCATACACAGTGCACTCAGAATATTTTTAAAACCTAAATCCGTAAGCCAATAAATAACGTAGTGTAAAGCAAAAGCTAACATAGATTGATACTCATAAATCCGATTCGAACCAGTCTGTGAAAGGCTCAAAGCCCTCCATCTATCGGATGAAATCGATTGTTTGACCTCAAGCTGAAACAACTTGGATAGCCGTGTGTGGTGGGGTTTGAGTTGCAGCGGTGGAGAATCTGCAATATTTAAATCAATCGAATTCTTGCTTTATCCCGTTGTTCAATATCATAATTAGTCGTGAGTCTGAACGTGATCGAATGATAAAACAAAATGGAAGTTGAAATAATCACCATTTATTTATTTATTTATTTGTCCTCTCAATGGACCGCCATACCAACGTACCTAGTTTGTTGCTATTTACTGTCATCTGTAACTGTTTCATGCCACATTTGTGAATAACAATTCGTTCTCTTTTTTCGGTAACCACACGTAACCATCAAAACACCATTTTATTTCTAGTCGAGCCTGTAACATCCAACTGGTCCACTAGAATGGATGCTTGGTTAAGATTTCCGCAAAACTGTCCTTAGTTCACTCAATCGTTATGCAGTAAAATAATCTGTATTACATAAGCAACTTAACCCTTTATCACTGCCACCACACAGCGAAGCGCACCCGATATTCAGCTGCAGGTAACGTTTTAAAGGCAATCCTAGCAGAATTGGTGTGCTGTGCGGTTTGCTCTCGTTTTTACTTACCTGTATTGCCATTAGGTCTTGGCTTTCGTTTTATAAAAGTCTATCTCGACGTGTTTGGATTTTTCTTGAAGCGAGTTATGATTTTTAAAAATTATCATCTTGTTCTGCTATTGGTTGATGGCAAAGAGCGGTTTCGCCCTTTAGAAGAGCAGACTAGCGGGGTAATTGCGTAACACACAAAATAGCAATCGATGTCAATGCCTTTAATTTTGACAGATCAGCCACGTTCATTGCGTTATATAATTTGTCTTGAACTTTGGAGAATCATAAAGGCCAATGTTATTTAAACTAAAACCTTAAAACCGTTGCGCCAAAATTTCAATAGACGAACGTTCTTATTGCTTTCAGAATCCATTACTAAAATTCGCCCGCTTTACCCCATTTCTCACCAATATGCAAAAATACGAATAAAAAACCCCTCAAAGGAGAGAATAGGAGCCATTTTACATTCCTTCCGTGCAAACCAGGTGAACCTTACATACACGTTCAGATATTGAAAGGCTTACTGATCGTGCTAGGCACATTCCAATTTCCATTCAATTCTGGTGTATATTGACAAAGCTGACTAGCGACCGGAATGCATTTGCTTAAAAGCCTGAACTAAAGTAATATTTTGCGTTCGTGTTACCGGGTCGTAAGGTTTGGCACGTGTTCCATTGTGCTTCATTTGGATAGAACTCGTTATTATGATTGTATATGTTACTCGCACAATTTTTTAGTGGAGTTCATTTTTAAAAGCAACTAAACTCAACTAAAAGCATTTATTTCAATTAAACCATATACAGGCACTTTTGAATTGTCAAGGAGTCAGTCAGTCAGAAAATATGAAGCTAGTTGCCCATTCCAAAACGTTATAGTAGGTACCTATAGGGTTATGAATGGGCACGAAACTCCACGGACACTCTTTTAAATAAAAAATTGTTACATAAAATTGGTTACATGGTGAGAACAATGTAAAAAGACGTGCACGTTAAAATCGTTATTGAAAGATTAAAATAAACCACGGCAGCTAAGAGATGACCAGTCCCAACTGACTGCACCCGTTCACGAACATGACGCATGTATTAGCACCATTCAGCTCAACCATTTTGAAGGGAGCTAAATGATCCAACACACACGCCACCATCAGCGAGACATCTGAGTGAGCATGACATACTCTCAGCCGCCAGAGCACATTGAAGTCAATGAAAGACATTTACCCGGTAAATGGTAGCTCTGTAGTACAAGCTTTTATTCAACTTGCAATGTTCGTATGTGAGTTTGTTAGTTAGTCTGCTTGTTTAGGGCAAATCTTGCAAGCTGAATTAAGACCACTTCCCATAAGGGGAAAGGAAGTTGACATTGTACATGTTGGTTCAGTTCCGATGACAATACATTTTTATGACAAGCATGATCTATTTTGGTCACCCAGGATTGGTTCTAGACGAGGATTTTTTACATTGATTTCTACCAGAAGAATTGGTCCTTTAACTACTAGGTAGGGTGGTCCTAGGTGCTTAATCAATCTCTACCTCTCTAAAACGAGGCTTTAAAACCAATATTAATTTATTAGTTTCAGAATAAGGTCACCCGTGGTGCTACTGCCCAAGGTGCTACTGCGCACCGCTAGATCCCGCTGTCGTTGTTGCTCGCCAAAGGTTAAGTCCCATTGAACATTTTGTGTGACTAAGTTTTGTTAGGTATTAAATAGCTTCAAAAGTAAAGACTCGTGTTTTAAACAGATATTAGTTAGTTGTGAGTTAGTTTATTTCTGTTAAATTATCGTCTTGCCATAACCATAATCCATTATCAGCCTATTAATGTTCCCAATGTCGGGACACAGGGCTCCGCTCTGTGAGAGGGAGTGGGCTGTAATCTACCACGCGGGCACAGTGCGGGTTGTTAGATGTCACATGTCTTCGAATTTTTGGTTCTAAGACATGCCGGTTTCCTCACGATGTTTTCCTTCACCGTTTTGAGAGCAGTGGTGAGAAGTCGTAAGTTGGGGCTATTACCACTGGGCCACCACTGCTCGTCGTCTTGCCACTGGCCATGTATTAATTGTTGCAATAAAGTTTGTGCTCGCGAGGTCTAGCTCCCAGAACTACTAGTGTTATAAATGTGAAAGTGAGTTTGTTTGCTTGTTTGTTACGCTTTCACGCTGAAACGGCTGAATGAATTTGGAGGCACATGTGTAGACCATGACCTAGTTTAGGACACAGGATACTTCTTATCCCGATATATTAAATGACGTTACTATATTATACTTACCTGTACTGTAATTACTAAATGAATCAACGAATTAATAATAATGATTTATTTGAAATAAAATGTAATAATTAAATAAGTAATGTTTATTAAATGTTATAAATTGTGGTAATTTAATCATTTGATATGAAACATTTACAGTGCCCTTACAGGGTGCATGTCTTAATACTGGTGCCGATTCTCTTGTACACCGAACTAAACTAACTAAACTACGACTAAAATACCTTACTTTTGGCTATGAGAATCTAAAAGCTATTCTGCGGAAAAATATCTCTAAATTAAAAATAATTTTGACACATCTAAAATTGAATTTGACAGTCACGTCGCTACCCACGTGGTACTTGTTTGCTCTACCCCGTGAATTTTTTTAGAGCCAGAGGCGCGCGGGGGGGGGGCAGCCTTGACGTATTTTGTATGGAATTTTAAACTTTTTTTATGGAAAATATGAAAAAATATTACCTGTGGGTAGCAGAGGGGGTCGAAATTTCCATTATTTTTGCGCTAGGACGCACCGTTTAAGAGATATAAGCAAAATAAAAAAAAAGATAAAGTTTTGCAGCTGAAGTGTGTGAATTTTAGTTCATGCCAACTAATTTTATTCCACTCCTTTTTAATCGCGTTTAAAAATAGACTGATTTAGTTGGATAATCTAAATTTTTTGGTGAAAAACGTCAAATTCAGAATAGCAAAATTGCCATTTTCACTAAACTAATAACTCAGTGCAATCTTAGTGCTGTCAAACTAAAATATAGTTAAGTTGTGTCACTTTAGACTATTTCAGAATGGGAAATGCTCGTTTGACAGGACTAAACTAAATTTTAGTGATTTTTAGTCTAGTTTAGAGGCATTTGTGACAAGTGAATCGGCACCACTGTGTCATGAAATTTTAATGCATGCCTACTAACCAGTTTTTTACATGTTA
Organism: Conistra vaccinii; assembly: GCA_948150665.1. Taxonomy (NCBI): domain Eukaryota; kingdom Metazoa; phylum Arthropoda; class Insecta; order Lepidoptera; family Noctuidae; genus Conistra; species Conistra vaccinii. The sequence goes on along the minus strand of OX411317.1, from coordinate 7,152,112 downwards.
GCAAATAAATGATTAAATATTCTTACGGGGTCGAGACTTAAGCCTTGTGCAGACCAGCGCGACTTGTCACGCGACGCGACACGAACATGTAATACAATTTCGAAGAAAACTTCACGGATAACAATAGCTAGTGTCGCGTCGCGCTTGTCTGCACGAAGCTTTATGCGGGTGAATCCGTGGGGCCCAGCTAGTACAAAATAGAACACAATGTTAAAAATAATGTTGTCTTTTTATTCTTTTCATTAAGTGAATAATTCTAAATGAACCTTACGTAAATATATAATTTTAATAGTTTCTTAAAGCTTGAGGATAAACTAAAGGTTTTATTGAAATATTAAAGTTTTATGATTACGTAAGTTTTAAACAAAAGCTTGTAAATTAAAATCTTGTTTTACAAAAGATTTTTACGTAGCTACCTATATTTTATTCATACAATAAGTAGGTGTGTATATGTATTTTATGTAATAAATCAAATAACTAATTACATGCTTTTAAAAACCGTTTACGCACAATTTAAGCAATCACTATTAACTGATTTTCCAGTATGATAAATGTGAAACTTATCAATGTGAAGTGTGTTTACATCAACTGGCTAAATAATTTACACATGGTTTATCCTCGGTCGAAGAGTCGATAGAACTGTAGTTAGGTTCCTGTACCTGTGAACTCCTCATCCCCGCACGATTTCATTATTAGTTCTTTGTAATATCGTACATCGGTGAATACTAGAATACCTGTTTTATTTCTAAACATGGCGAAGCTACCAATCCCAAATAGTTTATTGTTCGAATATAGCGTTGCACCGGATCCCAGGCCAGGGAACTCGTCCTTAACTTTGATACATATGAAATAACCCCAATCCCGCGGCAACCACTCACTGCAGTCCGCCAGTGCGTTATCGGCCTCTTCGTAATCAATCTGAATTATTGTATCGTAATTTCGCCTTTTCTTTTTGTTTCTGTATCCTAGGGAACAAATCCGCAACTCAGTACTATCTATTTGATCGTAGGGGCCAGCGGGGAAGGATATCATAGCGTTTTCATATTTGGTGAGGTTGCCCATCCAATAAAAGGTGGTCTCTACTTTAAATCCTGAAAACTGTGCCGAAGCTTTAGCGATTCCGATTTCGTCTTCCATTCTTATTACCATAAGATCGTGAATAGGAGAGTTTCGTGCATCATTCCAAACTCGACTTTCAATCTCAGACAGATATGCTATTTGACGACCGCACACTATGTTTGCTATTCTCAGTTCTACTGTGTTGTTTTGTAGACCTGTAGGTAACAACGCCAAAATATTGTCGGTAAGATTGGAAGAACTTATCAAACTCCTAAAAGGGTTATAAGATGTTAGAATTCGACTATTGTCTAATAAGACCCCTGACGCAATAAATGTCTTTTCTAAGCCGTTTTTTAAGTAGTTTGAAATATTTAGGAGCAAAATTACAATCCTGTGCGTGAGGCGGTCGTCTTTTGTACCAGGAGGCCACGTAGTTCTGGGATCCTTCTTCCAATTCATGTCTTCAACAAGTTTTAGCGCCTGAGAGTAGCTGTAATGGTTATACAATACGAATATCACCAACAAACGGGCAGTGGTCCTCCTGTAACAATAAGTTATTATGAAACGCAAAAAAATTAGGCAAAGTATTTGAAAAACTTGTTTACAATGCTATCTATCCATACATTCTCAGAGGCATTTCTTACAAACAGCACGGTTTCTTGAAAAAACGCTCGACTATATCGAATTTGGCTAGCTTTTCAAACTTTGTCCTTCAGAATACAGATGGAGGTGGGCAGGTTGACGTGATCTACACGGATTTCGAAAAGGCTTTTGACCGCGTGGATCATGTCATCCTGCTCAACAAGCTGTACAGACTGGGCATACGCGGCGATCTTTTACGATGGATCCAATCATATTTATTTAAAAGATCACAAGCTGTAGTAATAGGAGGATACCGTTCTAATTTTATTGAAATCCCTAGCGGTGTTCCGCAGGGTTCCCATTTGGGACCTCTCTTTTACAACGCATATTTATTTGATATCACTGACTCTTTTAAACACTCTGAACACTTAATGTACGCTGACGACAAAAAAATATTTTATAAAATAAGTTCACTCAATGACTGTAGTGCTCTTCAAGAGGACCTTAATAGCTTGAATGAGTATTACATAAAAAATAAAATCACAGTAAACGTCACAAAGTGTCAATGTATTAGTTATACACGTAAAAAAAACCCTATTGCTTACTCATATAACTTTAATGGAATTGTTATTAATAAAGTCAAGATAGTTCGGGATTTAGGAGTTATGTTTGACAATAAATTAACATTCTCAGATCATATAGACTTAGTTAGCACAAAAGCTTATAAGAACTTAGGCTTTGTTATTAGGTCTTGTAAGGTATTTAAAAACATCGAGGCTCTTAAATCGGTGTATTTTGCATATGTCCGCAGCGTCTTGGAATATGCGTGCCCAATATGGTCCCCCCAATACATTATTTATAAGAACCAACTGGAACGGGTTCAAAGGAAATTTATAAACCATCTTAACTATCGCCTCCGTAAACCTCCGATGGCCTATGAAAATGGTTGTCGAACACATGGTCTACTAACACTCGATGAAAGGCGTAAAGTGATGGATATGTGTTTGCTATATGACATACTTAATGGACGCCTTGATTGCCCGGAGCTAGTCGCACATGTAACTTTTAACACTCCCCTACGGCGCACTCGTCACACTACGATGCTACATGTGCCTCGGCACTCGACTAATTACGCCAAAAATTCTGTACTGACCCGTATTGCTCGAATTTATAACACAGATTTCTCTCATGTCGATATATTTAACTGTAGTAAACCTATATTCAAAAAACAAATAATAAAAACCATAAACGAAGGCAAATGACAAACCATCTCACAAATTTTATTCTTTTTTTTTTTTGTTGTTTTATATCATCAAACTTTTTTTTTTTTCTTTCCTTATTTAATATATATATATATATATATATATATATATATATATATTTAAACTTAACTATAAGTAGTATAACGTAAAATTGCTCATTTAAATTTATAGATAGGTATATTTTTAAGTAGTCCGTTCGCATGTACATTTATCCTAGCTATACAGGGAAACCTATTATTAGCCATACTGTACTGTAATACACATACTCTGTAACATACTATATGTATCGCCGTTGGTTGCCTAAATAAAGTAAATAAAAGTAAATAAAACAAGTTTATAATTTTAATGAATACCTTAAATGTGTAGAATTGTATTTACACGCGTAATTGCCACACTCTCGCTCGAGTACAGTCAAGGCCAAACCAAGGTAACACGAATTCGCTTTTACTGCTAAGATATACCTAAAGGTGCAATAAAAGTCAAATTGGAAACATGGCGTGCGGGTTGTAGGGTGATTGTACGAGACCTGCTTGGTTAAGAATAATTTTTTTATTAAAAATTATGTAATAAGTAGAGCCGGCGATCTAAAGAAGCTCTCCCATTTTAGTAGTGTTTTTTTTTGGAAGGGCGTTGTTTTTTTGTTTGTAAAAAGTTTTTATTTTTCACTTTTTAGTTGTGGTACTTACCTACCCCACACAACTTCGAATACCACTACCTGCTATGCAAACAACAGTGACCGGAAGCTATCATCATAATATCATCCATATAAACATACGTATAATAAAGTGGGAAAAATACGTATTATTGAAGCTAACTCAAAAACTATCCAAGCTAAGTTAATAAAATTTATATGGGACCACTTCGGGAGACCCTTTCAAACAAAAAAAACAATTTTCAAAATCGGTCCACAATTGACGGAGAAATCGGTGAACAAACATTTTAAAAAAATCTATCGAATTTGAATTTGAATAAAGTCGAACATAAATAACCTCCTCCTTTTTGGAAGTCGGTTAAAAAGCGATAAGTACAAGTAACTTACAGCATTTTGTATTTGCGATTTGGGGCCTATTTCACGATGTCCGAATAGCCACTACTTGCCGAATAAATTAAAAAATAGAACAGAATTTGTATAAAATAATCTGACAAGTAAGTTAATAGGAACTTAATCGTAGGTGGTGAAACAGGCCCTTATGCCTGTTTTCACATTCCTAATGAGTAATGAATCCCTAAATAAAAGTGCACTGTTGGATTTTCAACGCTAGGTTCAGCGCTGAGAGTTGAAAATCCAAAAATGCAGTTTTATTTAGGGAATAATTTATGTGTCACTTAGTTGTCGGTGAAAACGGGCATTAGTCTCTTATTGTCCTATAAACAATGTTGTTCATAATGTTGAGCACAATGATCTCTTTTCAGTTAAACAACAGCTTTTGACTTACATTTTGTCGACCTTCCACTAGTAGTGATCCAGGACAATTATACGATGAAGAATAATTTTAAATTCCTACCTTTATAATGTGGTAAGATCGCGTCATGTTGTTTGTTTTGGTTAAAGAAAACTGGCCAAGAACGAGTCGGGCTTGCACAATATTAGTGTTCGGCACTGTATTGTATTTAAAGGAGCCAGGTCTCATTAATAAATAATTAAGTACCTACCTAGGACTTCGGAAATGCTGGGGTGGTTAACAACATTTAAACACATCAATATGATATATTTTTTAAACCCTTTTTGTTTAAATCTTTCTAAAAGCGTAGAAAAATCATGACGCAAGAAGAATTAGTTTTATGTTTATTATTTTGACGTCTCTTGACATTTCTCGGGACCCTGGGGTCCCGGCCCTTTGGAAGGCGTACGAGGGGCCGAAGCCAACTCGCAGGGGCCCGTTAGACTTTTTTAATGACATGAGGCACCAACAAGCGATTGCGTCTTACGAATTCATTTAAAATATTTTGTTTTGATGCTCTTGAAATAAGAAGAACAGACAGGCACAATAGGTAAGCTGTCTCAAACCTCAGCTAAAATAGAAGCAATTATAAATAGTTATTAATAATACTTTTCAATGCTTTCCAGGTTAGGTTAGGTTAGTCTCTCTAGTTAGGTTAGGTTAATCTTTGAGAAACATAACTGGCGAAATATGGCTGTACAATAGGTACAGTCACGAGCACCAATATGTATACACTTAGCATCTTTTAAAAGTGATATTTTGGTCCTACTGTGTTGATTGTTATTTTATATTGTTACGAATATAGTATTTTGGGACCCATATTAATACGAAATAGGCCTTATCCCAAAGTTGCAGTCAATATTCCACGAGAAAATTGCTTTTAAATTTTGCTCAGTGGATACTTATTGGTGCTCGTGAGTGTACACCTGTGCCTAACCCTTTGGGGTTTATATAACAGGCGCGATGTTATGTTATGTATCCTTAAAAAATAATAAATAGAACAAAACTTCGCTTTTTTAAACTAAAAGGATTTTAATGCCATTTTCACCAAATCTATTCATTCACTCACTGAAAAACAACTTGCAACCTAAACCTCTGGGTCTAGAATACCTGAACCTCTGGGTCAAGAAATTCTCAAATGATGATGGTGAGCACTAACGAAGGATAATAATACAAAAATGGGGATAAAAGTCTCTACGGAAGTGAGATAATTTTGCCAATGGGAGATACCATAAGACACAAGGTTTGTATATCACAGGAATATAGATGTAAGTCACCTCAGTAGCTAGCTGGCCCTCGTGTAAAAAAGGGGCGGAGTGGGTCGGTACTAGTGCTAAATAAAGGGTAGTTCGTTTCAGAGAGAGTGAGAGCCAGACGAACTGGCACCAAAGTGATTTCCAGTGTTCCATTTTGTTAATGTTGGTATGGAACTCTAAAGATATCAAATACAAGCATATAACATTACATAATATTAGTAGAATTATGTGAAATACAAAATAAATAAGTAGGTAAACAATAATAATTCTGATATGCAGATATTCATGTTGTGTATATGTCGCAGGCATATTGTATGATTCGTCATTTTACAAACGGCGCCGTCCGTTTACAAACGCTTGCGGTTTTGCAAAATGCCTAAGGCAAAATGTAAATTGCCTAGTCACTATACAATATGCCGCAACATTTGATGGACAATTCAAACGCCGTTTACAAAATGCCGCGGCAAATTGAAGAATTTAGTTCTATTTTATACCACGCGCGTCGCTGCGAATCAAAACAAGAAAAATGGCGTCGAGCTGTGGTTTTGTGACAGTGAATAATATTGAAAACAGTGCAATTCTACGTGTGCAAAGGACTTTCTACAAAAAAAATATATTTTATAAACATTTATTAAGAAAATTATACGATTCACGAACGGGAACAGTGGAAAATGCCGTGGACAAATAACGAAGTTTTTGAGGTTATCCGGCTCGTAAAAAACGCTCAGGTGCCCATGGAATCTGGTGCTCGCAGGACTAATGCGGAATATTATTAGTACAAACAGTATGAGAGTATTTTTGTTACTTAAATACTTTACAAGTACCTGTAGCGGTTATACCGCCACATACGAACGACGCATCAAAGACATGACGTCACACAAATCTTACATCCCGCAATTAGAGTTTACCGCGCGAACGACATATATAAGAATATTCGACATCAACTTTCGGGCAGTTGCCCGCCAGACACAACACCTGCCTGGTCGGGGGATCCTCCCTTTTCTATGGTGGATGAGTGAACTTTACACCCTGTTCCTCATACCTCTAAATTATTAAGCACATATTATAATTTACTCTTACGTAAGTCTTCATAATATGTAGTTATTGTAGGTAAGTACCTGATTTCTCGTATAATATCTGTTTTGTCCAAGCTGTGTTTTTGTTATGGTCGCCCTACAATAACAATGAATGTCGAAATTATAACTATTGAACGAGTTGGCAATTTGCCTTAGGCATTTTGCAAAACAGCAAGCGTTTGTAAACGGACGGCGCCGTTTGTAAAATGACGAATCCTACAATATGCCTGCGACATATATATCACGTTACGTCAGAGGAAATAATTCACATTCTTTTGTTTATTGCCTAAAACATCAAAAGTTCCAATACCCGTACCGATAAAATAAAATTGTTTATTCTGTCATTAGGATAACTGAACTACTTTTACACGTCATGTTAAAAAACAATAAGCAAGATGGAGTCGACATTTTCCTATCTGACTACCCCTGAGAAGAGATGGCGAAACAAACCCAAGTCTCTCGGGGTTCCGGGATGTCCTGAGGGGAGACCGTGGCCCCTGGCAACTTACATGCAAGTGAAGGAACACGGGTAGTAGATTTACGAACTCGGAAGCCGTGCTGTTCAGAGGCCAATTGCACATTATTATACTCAGCTTCGTCCTCGAGATTAGCATAAACGCAATGTAGTAACACGTACGGTGTTGCCTTCGCGCACTGAAAGTAAAAAGCCCTATACCTAAAACTAAAAAAAAATAAGCGTTTTTTTTTTTTTTGAATATTTTTAGGTGAGGGTAGACATATTTCTTTTGCTCGATACCGTGTTCTATCGCTCATTCACAGTTCAGTGCTCGCCGGAGCGCACATTATTTCTTAAATAATTATTATCAGTGTTGTTTAAGTTTAAAAAGTGTCATGGGGAAACGGAAAAGTAAACAGGATTACGAATATATAGCAAAAAAGTTAAAGAAATGGGAGAAGAAACTTCAGCGTGAAACAAGATCGACGTCGCATTCCAGAGGTTAGTTAAGTGTCATATATTGCGTAAAAATATTATAATTAGGAGAACGTTGCAATAATCAAATCAATGTTTTAACGTTGTCATGGGTCGTTGCGGTTAACTTTTGGGGTTAACACTTCGGACTTATAAACGTTTTAAGTTTTATATCACGTGCAAGGCTAATATTGCGATCAGTTATAAGAACTGTTACCTTGTTAGTATACGTGAAGCTATACGGGTGATGCGGGCAGTCTTTGGGATTGTCACTTCACCGTAGATAGTAAGCCGCACGCGGTACATAACTATATCTATAGATATAACGGCCCACCTGCGTGCGCTTATCTTATTGTTGTAAATTAATTAACCATTAGTCCAGTTCATTTCAATATCAATGAGGATTGATTATCTTTGTAACCAAAGAAATCTACACATTACAGAGGACACACCCTCTCCTCGATGTCGATACTACGACGAAGAATCTTTTGAGGACGTAGTGGAATTGGAACCAGAATATCAAGATGAGCCATCCATGACCGCTGGGGATCCCATTCCTTCGATCAGTGCCTTGGACCCAGTTCCTTCAACTAGCGCAGCAGGCCCAATTCCATCTACAATTACTTCACAGCCACAGGTCCCTTCCTCGGAGACTGAAGTCCTTATTGCAACTGACACACCTCCGAGCATCGAGCTGGACTCGAAAATTCTAGAGATATTTGGAGAGGATCCGTCTGTGGAAAAAATCTATGGCAAAGAAATTCAGACCGACCTGGCTGTTCGGCTACAACATCTGGCTACTAAGGGTTTGTCTAGCGAACTTCGTAAGGAATTGATAGGTAGATACTTACCTCCTAGTAATTGCAAGCTAATTGACTCGCCGGAACTTAATTTAGAAATAAAAGCAGCCATATCAGAGATTGTCTTGAAAAGAGATAGGGGTATTGAGATGAAACAAAAACAGTTAGGTTGCGCCATTTCATGCTTAAGTAATGCTATAACTGTTATGATTTCTAAAGAGGACAAGGACACAGAAGTAATACAAATGATGATGGACACTGTACGCCTTCTTTGTGACAATCAATACTCGGACTCGACACTCCGCCGGAACTTTATTTTACACAACTTAAAAAAGGAGATGAAAGAACAACTACAAAAAACAATAATAGACAAACATCTTTTCGGATCAGACTTAGCTGAAACATAAAAAATTGCAAAGACAATAACAAAAACTGGAGCAGAATTAAAATCAACCGTATCTCGGCCACCCATCAACAAAACGAAGACAGCGCCGCCTCCGCCTCAAACGACGTTCCAACAACGGAACAATTTAAACTGGCGGGCTCCTCCCCCGAGTCGCAGGCAAACGGGGACTCAGAGGACGAGGGAGCCTGCACAGAGATATCCGCCCGCAAGCACCTCGCGCGGGTCATATCGAGGTCGGCACCAGACAATGCCCGCAACGCGGGCGAGTTACCGCAGTCGTCGCTAGATGTTACCGGGGTAAGCAATTATGCTGGTAGACTAGCACTTTTTTATGACACCTGGTCAGAACTAACTTCTGATCCGATTGTTCTATCATGGATTTCTGGATATAAAATACCTTTTTCAGCTCGTGTTATACAGTATACTATCCCCAATAATAGAATCCACTCAACATCAGAAAAACAACAATTCAAGAAATGTATTGACGAATTGTTATACACTGGTGCTATCTCTCATTGTAACCCTTGTGAAGGGCAGTTTCTATCAAGCATATTCTTGATACCTAAGCCCAACGGTAAACATAGATTCATACTTAACTTAAAAAATCTTAATCAATTTATAGAAACCCAACATTTTAAACTCGAAGATTTACGCACAGCAATTAAACTTGTATCAGAAAATAATTTCATGGGAACGGTAGATTTAAAAGACGCGTATTATTTAATAAAAATTCATGATGATAATAAAAAATATCTTAGATTCGAATTCAACAATGTTTTGTATGAATTTAATGTGTTACCGTTCGGCCTAAACACGGCACCTTTTGTGTTTACTAAGATTATGAAACCGGTTGTTGGGCTGCTCAGATCCTGCGGTTATATGTCTAGTATATATTTGGATGATTTGTTGCTAATTGGCAATTAGCAACAAAGGTTTAGAAAACATAGTGGTAACTCAGCGACTATTGACAGCTTTAGGGTTTATTATAAATACAGATAAATGCAACTTATCGCCTACGACATCATGTAAATATCTTGGTTACATAATTGATACAAAAAAATTTCAAATCAGTTTACCTACAGAAAAATTAAAAATAAATTAAAAACATTTCGAAATATGTCAAGATGTAAAATAAGAGATTTCGCAAGTTTAGTGGGTCTATTGTGTTCTGCTTGCCCTGCCGTCGAATACGGATGGCTATACACAAAAGAATTTGAAAGATGCAAATTTTTAAATTTAAAAAATGACCCATTAAACTACGACAATTATATGAACATCCCGTTATACTTATCGTCAGATATTGATTGGTGGTTTAATGCATTAGATAATCCTATTAGTAAAATTAAATATGATGAATACTGCCTGGAAATTTTTAGTGATGCTTCGACTACGGGGTGGGGCGCGGCGTGTGGGAAAGAGACAGCTAGTGGGGCATGGACGGTTGAAGAACGATCACATCATATAAATTATTTGGAAATCGTTGCTGCCTTTTTCGGTTTAAAAGTTTTTGCCGTAACAATGAAGAGTTGTCAAATACTACTTCGCATTGATAACACTACGGCCATATCCTACATAAATCGGATGGGAGGGATACAATATCCCCATCTAACACGCATAACAAAACAATTATGGGAATGGTGTCAATCTAGGAAAATTATTGTGTATGCAGCATACATTCGTTCGGCAGATAATACAATAGCCGACGCGGAATCACGTAGAATTCATCCAGATGTTGAGTGGGAATTGAGCGACTCAGTTTTTTACAACATAACAAACACGTTTGGTTTTCCTGATGTAGACATTTTTGCAAGTCGTGTTAACAAAAAATGTCGTAACTATATATCCTGGTTCAGAGATCCTGACGCTATAGCCATAAATGCATTTACCTTATCATGGTCACAAAGTTACTTTTACGCATTCCCTCCTTTTTTCAATGGTTCTAAAAATGCTACGGAAAATTGTTAAAGACAAAGCTACTGGTATTGTAGTGGTTCCCTTCTGGCCCACTCAACCTTGGTACCCTCTATTCAGGAAACTTCTTGTGTCATCTGTTTTGTATTTTGATCCAAATAAACAAACAATTTTATCACCTTCCAGCAACAACAATGCACACCCTCGGTTTACCCTGGCTGCCGGTCTCTTGTCCGGGACTCGTTGCTGAGAAGAAATGTTCCATCACCTGCAATTGATATAATATTGGCTTCCCTTTCCGGTGCATCGATGAAACAATACGACACCTGTCTTAAGAAATGGTATAATTTTTGTATATCTAGAAACATCGACATTTTCGGGGCATCAATCAATGATGCGATTCTATTTCTAACAACATTGTTTGATTCAGGAGCCCAATACGGGACTTTAAACAGTTGTCGATCGGCTTTAGCCTTAATTTTGATTGAAAAAATCAGCGATTGTGACGTTGTAAAACGCTTCTTTAAAGGTGTGTTTAGACTTCGACCACCCTTACCGAAGTATAACACAACTTGGGATACGTCTAAAGTCCTAAACATTTTGTCCACTTGGTATCCTAACGATAGCTTGAGTTTAGATAAACTTTCACGCAAATTAGTTACTTTATTATCCTTAGTTACTGCACACCGAATGCAAACTTTAGCAACAATTAATATAAATAACATCCAAATTCATGCTGCTATGATCACTATTAAAATACCTGATATTATAAAAACATCAAAGATAGGAACCGTGCAACCAAATCTTATTTTACCATTTTTTCGCGAAAAACCGGAAATCTGTCCAGTCCTAACCCTTTTAGCTTATTTAGATTCGACTAGTTCTCTTCGTGGTAATGTAAATAACTTATTTATCGGGGTGAGGAAACCACATAAATTAGTTTCAGCACAAACATTGAGTCGGTGGGTTAAGACTACGCTAGGAGAGTGTGGTATAGATATATCTATCTTTACAGCTCACAGTACGCGACATGCTGCCACATCTAAAGCCCACAAATTAGGAGTTAACTTGGAAACAATTAGAAAAACCGCGGGATGGAGCGGTTCGTCTCAGGTCTTTATGAAATTTTATAATAGAAATGTACAAATTACAGAGGATGATGATTTATTTGCAAGATCAATATTAAACAATTGTAATAACAATTAAGTTTCACGGTAATTATAGTACTTATGTTAGATACCTACTCATCATTTCAGCCGAAAGACGTTCACTGCTGGCGTTTTGGGGGACAGTTTTATGTAATTTTGACGTCCCTTAAGTGCTGATTTTCAGCCTAATTTGAATACATGGCTTTTGATTTGTTTTGATAGACTTTTATGATAATTAAGTTAATTTCAACTTATTACTTAAAATTCTATTGTAAACATGTGTATTAATTTAATTAATTACTGTGTTATATGAATGTGTATTACTTTATTTTGAATAATAATCAATTATGATATTTTAAACTCATACCTATTGATTAAAATTGATAGCCTTGTTACACAAAAGTATTTCATTGATATTTCAGTAGCTCTCAAATTCTACATTGTGTTTATGCTAATCTCGAGGACGAAGCTGAGTATAATTTATGATTAAACGAACTTACCTGTACGTGAAGTTCGATCATAATTATACGATGGCTTCGTCCGAAGAGATTAGCAACCCACCCTCCCATATTTATTTTTTCCCCAAAAATAAATTTTCCCTGGCATTCCCTGAAATATCAAAAACAGGAATTGAGGATCTAGGCTCTGAACTAAATGAGCGATAGAACACGGTATCGAGCAAAAGAAATATGTCTACCCTCACCTAAAAATATTCAAAAAAAAAAAAACGCTTATTTTTTTTTAGTTTTAGGTATAGGGCTTTTTACTTTCAGTGCGCGAAGGCAACACCGTACGTGTTACTACATTGTGTTTATGCTAATCTCTTCGGACGAAGCCATCGTATAATTATGATCGAACTTCACGTACAGGTAAGTTCGTTTAATCATAAAGTATGCGAAGACAATATAGGACAAACCATCGCCTCAAACAGCTTTGCGAAGATAGAAAGAAGAGATATGGGGCGATAATTAGAAGTATCGCTGGGTTCTCCCTTCTTAAAAATAGGTACCACGTTAGCAATTTTCCACGATGTGGGGAATTTAGATGTTTCAATGGAGCGATTGAAAATAAGTTTGAGTGGGAGACACAGATTGGATGCACATTTCTGAACAAATAGTGGGGGAATGCCATCGGGTCCCGAACCTTTGGAGATGTCTAGTTTCTTTATTGCTTTTAATACTTCTACTTCTGTGAACGCAATTCTGCTTAGAGCGAATTGAAAATAGTTATGCGAGCAAGTATCAGGAGCAGTCGAATTGTTAGATGGTATGAAGGTGGAAGAAAAATGTGTGGCAAATTGATTGCTTATTTCCTCACCAGAAGAAGCAGTATTGTTTCCCAAACGCATAGTAGTGGGTATGTCACTAGACTGTGTTTTTTTGGCTTTAACGAATGACCAGAATAGTTTTGGGTTTTGCGCTATGTTTGTTTCAACATAGCTTAAATAAGTTTTGTAACAATTTTTTATCATAATTCTTGCACGCTCATCTAGTATTTTGTATTTGTAATTATCTCTAGGGTTTTATATTTTTTAAAGCGAGTTCTAATTTTTTCCTTTTCACAGTTACATTGGATTACAGTTATGTTGGATAGAATAAGGTCCAACGTTTTATTGAAACAATTTTTCACAATATTAGCTTGCAACATATTGTTTTCAGACATGAAATCAACAAGGGAGTAGCCTAACCTATTGCTGTAATTGGTAGGAATCGTACATGGAGGGCTAAGAGTATTGTCTATGTTCCAACTTATGAAGCTAAGGTTGAAGTCTCCGGCAATAATTGTATCTTCATTTGTAGATTCTATCAGTGTAGACACTTTGTCCAGGAATGTGTCAAGTGTAGTTTGCTGGACTGGTGGGGGTAGGTAGACAGAGCAGATATTCAAATTACGATGGCTCTTTCCCTTAGTAATTCTAAGCCTGACCCACAGATCTTCGATGTCAGATTCGCAATTTGGCATGCGTGCGGAATCAATGAGCTTAGATACTGCAATCAGAACACCTCCGCCCCTCTTGGTTCCCAGGGCCGTTGACGACCTATCTCTGCGATAGACACGATACCTATCGAAAATTTCGCCATCCTTTATACCATCGTCCAACCACGTTTCGGTTCCAATTATAACATCATAGACACCCAACTGTGCAGCCAACATAACAGTATTAAGTTTAGTTTTTATTCCTCTGAAGTTCTGGTAATAAATGGTGAATGTTCAAGTAATTTGCATGGTATTACTGCATAAAATCCAAATTAAAATTATAGCAGTGCAATGGCTTCTAGACTTTTAATGTGTTTAGCTTGGTGGCCGTCGGCTTTTCTGACGAGGACTTTGCCGTCACGTACCCAAACGTATAAATATCCCCTTTCACGTGCAGCTTTTCTAGTTTCCGCGTGTATTCTTTTATTCAACGGGGACAGGTGTTCCGATACGAATATAGGCCTGATAGCACCACCGTAGCCCAGGTGTTGAGTACTGAGTTTTTCCTTAGAGTGGGTTCTGTTAAATTGTAGAACAGATGCCAGGACTGAGTCTCTTATTAATGTGCTTCGCAGTTTGACAACGACTGCTCTTGGATTTTTGCTTTCTGGGTCTAATTTCCTCACGCGCACGACGGCCAGAATGTCATCTTCCTTGATCGTGGTAGACACAGCGCTGCCAAGCTGAACCACTGTTTTGACCAAGTTTTCAGCTTTATTTTCTGGTAAGCCATTAATCTCCAGATTTTGCTGGCGCGAATTTTGTTCGATGAAATTCACTCGAGTTGCTAAATCAGAAACTGTGGTCTTGAGATATTCATTCTCTTTATGTAGACTTTTGTTTTCACTTTTGCATGCATCCAGTTCTGAACTTATACGGTCAAATTCAGAGCTCATAAAATTGACAGAGTTCTCCAAGCCTCGCAACATATCTTTGATGCCCTTTAATTCATCAGTAATACAGGTTTTTATGTTTGCTGAAATCTCAGAAGATAGAACTGACCGTATTTCCTCGCGAATTGTATCTAATAGTTCATTCGTAGAGTGCCGATCAAAATCAGGACTGGAATCCACTTCTGGCGAGCAGTCAGTGCGCTGCTGCTTGAATCTTACGGTAACGTTTGATGCGCTCGGTGAGCCAGCAAGGACTGTAGGTATTTTGGGCTCTGATTGCTCCTGGGGTGACATACAGGTGCCGCCGTCTTTTGGTGGAGTGCGAAGCATTGTATAAATATATACTTAATATAAAAAAAAAAAAACAACAGGCCAGACTCCACAAATAATTATTATCAGCCTCCAATAAAATAAATAACTCTAGAACAGAGTCAATAAAACATTAACAAAAATAATTAGATGGTGATGAGAATCGAACCCGTACCCCGTAACACGACAAGCGGACTCGAAACGGTTGCGCCACGAACGCTATGTCACTATATTTGAAATTAGTAACTGCTTCAATGTACAGACAATCACTGATAACGCTGCCAATGAATCAAGGTCACCTTTTGTTTTGCGATTTGCGTATACCGTCCGGTGAGGGTATTAGAATAATTTAGTGAGACCACTTAATCACGTTTTTGCACATTTCAACACAGACGATTATAGTTTCGGTTAATCACAGTATGTTCCAAGTAATTCCCAGATTGTTTTGATACTATTTGACACTTGAATAGTTCACTTTTTGAATCACTTTAGAATATTTAAAGACAGAGCTCACAAACGTATGACTTGTTATGCGGCTTGTTATGAATATATATGTAAATAATTACGTGGGTACATACTGTAGCATTATGAGATCAGCTTCTGCCACTTGTTAAAAAATGCTTGGTGAGAATCGAACCCACGCTTGCATAGGATAACTAAATACAAAGAAAAAATAACAGGAGATTTAAAATATGATTTGTATTATAATTTTAAAAGTAAAGAAAAAGAAACAGTTAGGTATAAAAGGTAATAAATAAATTTAAGTACTATTGCAAGCCGCCTAGTTGGAATTTTATTTTGTCTTAGAAGGAAGATTACGTGTTTGAGGGTTGAGAACTAAAATAGAACGCGACGGGTTAAACAAGTATTGGCCATTACCTAATTAATCCCGGAAATCAAAAGTTGGGCAAAGAGTTGATATCACGTAATGATCCTGATTACAGGTCAATCAGGAAACCGCCTAAAATAGAATTTGGTAGTTATTGATGCTATGGAAAAGTTCTAGGAGCTAAAGTATGAATGTGCCTAAGTCCTTTGCGCTGAACCGTAGCGACGTCCCGTCGTACAGCGTCTCGTTGGGGTTTGGTGCGTTGCGGCCTCTACCATGAGCGGCGTGTGTACGGCGGCGTCCGTGGGTGCCTGCGTTGGCCACAGGCCGCGATGTGAGAACTTGGGTCGGTAGCCGCACGATGGCCCGGGGTCCCAGGAGGCCTCAAGACCTCTTCTGTCGAAGTCCGAAAACAGGGGGCTTTAGAAACGGCATAGGCTAAATTACGTATGGGGGCGGTGGCGCGAGACTGTACAGTTTGTTAAATGAGAAATTGGTTGAATACTCACATGTTTGTACAGTAAATACTTCACCAAAAAATAGTGGTTCTAGACTCTCGCTTGGCTGGCACGAACTAAAGATTTAACTTGAGGGCTAGATACCACAATGTACTCGACGCAACTGCGACCAGCTAGCGCGAAGATACTATCGTCACTATTTACATCCGTGTCTTAAACTGAAAACAGGACACTTGAAGCAGAGAAAAATTATTTTATACCATGACGTTTTGTCCAGAGCGACTCACAATAGAATGACGCAAGTCAAAAAAAATTGTTTTACTTTGAACGATATAGAATTCAAAATTTGAAAATGTGCTCAATTCGAAATTTTTAAAAGAAATAATAGTTTAAGAAACTTTTACAACTACAAAAGAGGCTTGAACGGCAGCGCAATGCTGCAATACCTCTTGTACAATAATAATATAATAATAATAATAATAGTTAGTGCCTCATTTCATTAAACACGTCTAACGGGCCTCTGTGAGTTGGCTTCGGCCCCTCTTACGCCTTCCAAAGGTCCGGGACCCTAGGGTCCCGAGAAATGTCAAAGACGCAAAATAATAATCATAGTTAGTCGGTTAGTGTCTCATTCCATTTAAAATTGTCTAAGGGGCCTCTGCGAGTTGGCTTCGGCCCCTCGTACGCCTTCCAAAAGACCGGGACCCCATGGTCCCGAGATATTTAAACATATATAAACAAAATAATAATCACCCGAATCACCTTCTCCATAGCCTTAAATTACTAAACCTAAAGGAAAACCTCTATATAACCCTACAAAAAGCTGCAATTTTAAATACATGTCGAATCGTCAGAAAGTTCATGCAAATAGATGAAAACGAAATAGGTCCTCATCATAACACATCCTCAACCTAACACACCACACGCTGCATTTATTTGGCTTCGGTCCGTAAATGTTGCAATAACCAGCTAAAGAGCTGAGAAGAAAAAACACAACAAAAATAATAATATATTTATTGAATAAAAACGTTACAAAAAGTGTACACTTAGTCAACAGTAGAATTTCCCAAATAATAATGATCGTGCCTAAAAAATAAGATAAACTAAAACTAAAATATGTTAGAACAGATGCAAGTAATGATGGTTCGGAATTACAATGTTAGGTAGCGACCCGCCCGAACTAGGTTAATTCAAACCTGTGTTTCAGGCCATCACTTTACATTTCAATTACATTGGAGCACAATTTTTTTTAAGAACTAATATAAAATAATCTAAACTATTAACAAATATGAGAAAAAGCACATTGGTACATTAATATCTAAAACTAAACCTATGTAAATATACAAAAGTAAATACTTACGAGGGAATAAATTATCATCATGACAATATTTCTAGAAGTTTTTCTGTGTCTGTGTAATTGAGTATGGCTAAATGTTCAGATAATATTTTACTACATTTTTTATAACTTACACTATAGAAGCTAAGTAACTTGTTGAGCCTATTGTACAGAAAAGGTCCTAAAAACACATAAAATCTATTAGCAAACGCATGTCTAGTTTGAGGCTTTATGCAAACCTGTCCTTCCTTCTCTTGTCGGAAGGTACTGGCTCAAAAGGAACTGCAGTGTGCTGGTGTAGTACTATACTTAGTATAAATAATTGTCGTACTGTTAGTACATTACATGCTGTGTAGAGCTCGTGCGAAGGAAATCTAAAAGGGCGAAAGGTAGCACCTTTAGAATTGCTCTTTGAGCACGCTCTAGAGGGAGTAAAATTGTTTTTGCAGCGCCACCCCACGAAGTTATGCAATAGGTAAGAATTGATTGACACAAAGCTAAATAAACCTGTTTAATTAATTTATAGTCTGCTACGTTGCGTAAATTCTTAAAGACATATATTAATTTGCGCACTCTAGTACAAAGTAACTCGATATGTTTACGGAAATTTAAATTGGAGTCAATAGTGACACCCAGATATTTTAAATGGTCAGCTTTAGCTAAAGTGGGGCAGGAACATGCAGTGTCAGCGTCCGTGTTACAATTGTGTGCGTAAAGATTTAGATTAGTAAGCGGTATGTTAGTATTTCTCATTGCAAATAAAAGGTATTTTGTTTTATCTGTATTTAACGTTAGTAGATTATTATGAAGCCAATTAGATACAATGTTAAAACCATTCTGAGCATATTTGTAGACCTCATCTCTTGATTTAGCTGAGAACAATAGAGCGGTGTCATCCGCATAAGACATTATAACACCATTTTGGAGTGACAAGCGGCACAGGTCATTTATGTAGATTAAAAATAACGTAGGGCCCAAAATGCTCCCTTGAGGAATTCCAAAACAACTATTTTTAAGTTCAGAATTTGTATAATGATCAATTTTTACACATTGCTGACGATCTCTAAGATAATCAGAAAATAGTTGAAGTTGTGCTCCTCTTATCCCAAGTGTTTCAAGCTTGTGCAAAAGTAAAGTACATGAAATTGTGTCAAAGGCTTTGGCTAGGTCTAGAAAGATCCCAATTGTGTGCATACCATTGTCTAGATTGGTAGTGACATGATTAGTCAATTTGTGTACAGCTTGGCTAGTTGATCTTTTGGGCCTAAAACCAAATTGATTATCGGAAAGCAGTTTGTTATCTTCCAGATATTTTAACAATCTGCTGTTAATTATTTTTTCTAAAATCTTTGAAAGGCCTGTTAACACTGAAATGGGTCTGTAGTTATTCACACAGTTTTTGTCGCCAGACTTGAATACAGGTGTGACCACAGCTTTTTTAAACAATTTAGGGAATATACCTTTGGATAAACAAAGTTGAAAAATATGTGTTAGCGGAGGGGCAAGTAAGTAATTAAATCTTTTAAGTATATTATTAGGTATGTCATCCCACCCAGTAGCACAAATATCCTTTAACCCGTTAATTATTCTTACTACCTCGTAAACGTCGGTATCTAATAATACAAATGACTTTAGTGTAGAGGAAGTCGTAGTTGGGTTTTGACGGGAAAAATTACCAGAATTTAAATTTTTTTCAGCCAAATTTTTACCAATGTTAGCAAAAAAGTTATTTATTTTATTCATTGCTGCGGATGGGTCAGTCTCTGTTGATAGTAAATCAAACGGAGGTTCGGGATTATTCGATCTAAATGTATTATTTTTTATAAATTTCCACACAAGATTACTATTTGCCCGCCTTCTGTAATTCATTTTTATCATATAGATATTTTTTGTTTTTTCAAAAGGTTATTGCAGAAGTTTCGATACCTTTTATATGTAAGAGAAAGTATTTCGTTCTCAGGTGCGAGTTTCGATTTAAGATGAAGTTTGTCTCTATGTCTTACACAACGAACGAGACCGGGTGTAATCCAAGGTTTAATACAACAATACTTTCTAGGCATTTTTTTAGTGAATGTGTTTTTCCTTATTGCATATTGTAGCGAATCTATGAAATACATTAACGTAATATTTGCATCGTTTGAATTATAAACTGGGTCAAAATTAATACCGCGTAAGTCATTTTCCAGGTTTGTCATATTGACTTTAGTATAGCTACGCATGCAGTTTTTTCTTGGTGAGGATATTTGCAGTGTTAGTAAAACAGCTTGATGATCGGTAAGTGAAGAATTAGTAACCAATGTTTTGGATGGATTTTTTGATTTTAGAATGATATGGTCTAAGCATGAGCCACTCTGATGCGTGGGGTGATAGTGAGCTGGTAAAAGTCCATGAAATGAGCAAATATTCAGATAATTATGTACATGGGTATCGGTTTTCCCGGAAGCAATGTTAATGTTGATGTCGCCCAAAAGTACTATGTTTAAAAAAAAAATTATGTTTCTTAAGTTTGTGTCAAGCGAGTCTAAAAATCTGTCGATATTTTGAGAAGGAGGCCTATAAATAGCCATAACTACAGTATCGGGAATAATTTTGATTATTAAGCAATTACTATCTTGGAATATAGGTTCTTATATGATAGTTCGTAAATTATTTTTGATATAAACTACTAGTCCATCGTTTTGGTTTATGTTCCTGTCAGTCTTATACGAAAAATAACCGTCAAGAGATGGTACATTGACTGTCTGTTTTGACAACCAACATTCTGTTAGGACGATAATATCACAGCTTATGTCGAGATTCTGTAATAACACTTCAAATCCGTTCATGTTCCGATTTATGCTACGAATATTCTGTGTGAGCAGGGTTAACGTTTTTCCATCAGAAGGAAGAAGGTGCTTACAGTCCTGAACATTACAGATTTTAGATTCAGACACAGAAAAACTATCAAGATCACAAATAAGTTGATTTGTCATGATAGTTACAAACTAACTGGAAATATAAATAGAGGATAAGCTACCTGCTTGTGTGCTAACTAAATAAAGTATTCGGTAGCGCTCTTAGGCGCCGTCATAATCTATTGAGTTGATGTAGTTAATCTCTGCATATTTGCGCGCCGGGCAACTTACATCACCAGTTGAATGGTCACATTTCCTCTTGAAGCGCTTGCATGTCGCACATTGGGCGAGAGAAGATTTGCTGCTACATTCCTTGAAGGAGTGTCCAGTCTCTCCACAGTGATTGCAAGTAGGACTAGTTTCCCGGCAAAACTTGGCGGCATGTCCAAACTGCTGGCAATTGAAGCACCTTGTGACTATCGTGAAATCTCTCACAGGGCATGATGTCCAGTTTATAAAAATTCGGCTTTGATTTATAATAATACAAATAACCATTAAGGTACAAATAACCATTAATAACCATTCGGTGAATATAATTATTTTGCACAGGGCATAAAGTGACAGATTGTGACAGACAACGAAGCGTGAGCGCGCGCAGTTCATACGTCAAAATAACTAGGACATTTGGATACACACTCTTGAATATATTGTCGATTCGTAAGGTGATCGGCATCATGGCGCACAGGCTTCGGCAGCTCGAAAAATGGTGTCTGCGATAATCATGAAACCGTTGACTTTTATTATAGGTATTTATCTTAGAAATACGATTCTGGCAGTCGTGGGTACTTTTTATTTAAGTTAGACCTTTATTCGAGCCACATATACAGTGTTTGTCTTCTGCGTGTATCCAAACGAAAATGACCATTTGTCCAAATTAAAAACCACACTCACAAAATCAAATAACACACATTTTTTTTGCATTTTTCCTCGCCTGTTCTAGAGAAATGTAATTGTTGCGATTAATTTTAGTATATTTAAGAAGTAATTTTCATATAATAATAATTGCTGTATATTTATTTTTTTGAACTGATTTTGAGGGCAGGATTCGTCCATGTCATTTAACTCTGTTACATTTTGGCCTGAACCACTATTGCAAAAAACTTTAATTAATATCTTGCACTAGTACAATAATTATGTTTAATTTTGTTGGATATCATATTAAAATATCTAGTCAGGTAATTTAATGCAAAAAAACCGCTGTTAATATTTTTGCTTGAAGTACATTAACAAAAAAAAAAAATTTTTATCGAAATTTCCGTGGACGATTTTGTTAAATTTTCTAACCTACTTGTAATAATGAGAGATGAGATATTATCTCATCTCTTCGACAAATACTCCATACAAACATATCTGTTAATATTTTTTTCTACCAAGTAATATTGAATTAAAATGTTTTCTTAAAAAAAACGTACACGCGGGGGTTAACTTTTCGCGGGATACATTTTAACATACTTCCTTGTTCATACCCTACACGTTAAATGAAAAAAATCGCTGTTTTTAATTCATGCAAAGTTGGCCTAAAATTCGGCGTAAATTCCCCGGACAATGTCATACATTCCATATGTAGAACATGTTTTTCAACTACAATGCTACGGAACCCTTCATTGTACGTGGTCCGACACGCACTTGGCCGGTTTTTTTTTATTAGTTTTTATTCTTGCATTTTATAGTTATTTTCGTATTTATACTTACAGTATTTTTTTACTTGTGCATAAAGTTTTAATACATACATATAAATAGCAAAAACCAAAACATTTTGCATCAGCTGGGACAGAATATCAAATATAATACGATGTTGGGGGTCGAGAGGAAACTAAAACTTGGCTGGAAAATTAAATCCACTCTCGACCCCCAAGGGTCGAGAATAAACTATAGTTAGGGGTCCAGTGGACACATTATTTATTGGGGGTCGAGGGGGCGAGAGTGGACTAAACGTGTCTACCTTGCCGCTTGAGATTCCGTGAGGATGAGCGCGAAGATTGCTTCGCTCAGGTATCAATTCGGCTCAGTCGATATTTTAAAATGGAAATCTAAAAATATTGGCTTCCATCTTATTAGGATACCACGAAGATATTGAGTTGTCGCGAAGTTTTATGAATATGTGGCATGTTTTGTTTTTAATGCTTTGAATATGGTGGTAAAGAAAATTCTTTGTAATTTTTGTGTTCCGTATTATTCCTTATTTTTAACCGACTTCCCCAAAAGGAGGAGGTTCTCAATTCGGTTGTATATATTTTTTTTTTTAATGTTTGTTACCTCAGAACTCCGTCATTTATGAACCGATTTGGAAAAGGAACTCCTCAAATATTATAGGCATACACATAGCGATTTCGGTATTTTCATCAATTATTTAAGCATTTGCATTCAGAAAGTATCATTTGGTGAAGTGGAACTGATGAAGAAGTCCACAGATGGCCACCGGAACTTCTCAATGATAAGTATTTCACGGGTGGCGTCAAGAAAATTATTTTCATAACTGAAAGGTATACTACCAGATTGGTCCTATTTTGATCAAGTCACTACTATTTAATGAAGGTCTGGAGTCGATCTGACGATGGAGCCAAAAGACAGTCGAGGGAACTCCTCAACGATTTACAGCAATTACCTGGTGTTTGGGCTTGATTAATTTGTATTGATGAGAACTTTTACACCTAGATGGGTTGTGACTGGCATTAGGGGTTTGATGATGAAGACGAAGGACAGTCAAGGGAACTCCTCAACGTTTTACAGTAGCTACCTTGTGTTTGGACTTACTTCATTTTAAGGATGATAAGTGATAACTTCCTGTCACTGTTATTTGCGTCGCTGGTAGTGTTATTCGAATTTGTGTGGGGTAGGAAGGTACCAAAACTAAAAAGTGAAAAATAAAAACTTTTCAAAAAAAAAAAAACAACCGACTTCCAAAAAAAACACTACAAAGTGAAAAATAACTTTAATTTCGGAAGTCGGTGGCAAAAAAACGAAAATTCAAAACCAAAGACTTCTGAAATTAAAGTTATTTTTCACTTTGTAGTGTTTTTTTTGGAAGTCGGTTGTTTTTTTTTTTTTGTGAAAAGTTTTTATATATTAATGGAGACAGAATAAAAAAAGGGTTTATGAATAAATTTTGGGCGCCATTCATGTCTGGAACTCAAAATTTACCTGAATGAAAAGGCCCTATCTTTGAACGTGATAGTACAAATATTTATTTGCAGATAATGGTGAAAAGTATCCTATCACCTATAACTATTGGAGAATACAGGTATGATGTTGATTTAACCAATAAGTAACCAAGAAGCTAAAATACCTCATTATGAATTATTATCATTAAGGAATTTACTTAAGCATTTTATAACAAGCACAAAATTCCTTTGCGCCAAGCTTCAACTCAAAACCAACACAGGTACCAATCAACCACGTCATGCTCACGGAACACAAAGTTGCCAGTTCTCATTTTGTGTACACACAGTGCACACAAATATTTTTAAAACCTAAATCCGTAAGTCAATTTATATAACGTAGTGTAAAGCAAAAGCTAACATAGATTGATACTCATAAATCCGATTCGAACCAGTCTGTGAAAGGCTCAAAGCCCTCCATCTATCGGATGAAATCGATTGTTTGACCTCAAGCTGAAACAACTTGGATAGCCGTGTGTGGTGGGGTTTGAGTTGCAGCGGTGGAGAATCTGCAATATTTAAATCAATCGAATTCTTGCTTTATCCCGTTGTTCAATATCATAATTAGTCGTGAGTCTGAACGTGATCGAATGATAAAACAAAATGGAAGTTGAAATAATCACCATTTATTTATTTATTTATTTGTCCTCTCAATGGACCGCCATACCAACGTACCTAGTTTGTTGCTATTTACTGTCATCTGTAACTGTTTCATGCCACATTTGTGAATAAAAATTCGTTCTCTTTTTTCGGTAACCACACGTAACCATCAAAACACCATTTTATTTCTAGTCGAGCCTGTAACATCCAACTGGTCAACTAGAATGGATACTTGGTTAAGATTTCCGCAAAACTGTCCTTAGTTCACTCAATCGTTATGCAGTAAAATAATCAGTATTACATAAGCAACTTAACCCTTTATCACTGCCACCACACAGCGAAGCGCACCCGATATTCAGCTGCAGGTAACGTTTTAAAGGCAATCCTAGCAGAATTGGTGTGCTGTGCGGTTTGCTCTCGTTTTTACTTACCTGTATTGCCATTATGTCTTGGCTTTCGTTTTATAAAAGTCTATCTCGACGTGTTTGGATTTTTCTTGAAGCGAGTTATTATTTTTAAAGATTATCATCTTGTTCTGCTATTGGTTGATGGCAAAGAGCGGTTTCGCCCTTTAGAAGAGCAAACCAGTGGGGTAATTGCGTAACACACAAAATAGCATACATCGATTGCTATTTTGTGTGTTACGCAATTACCCCATGCCATTAATTTTGACAGATCAGCCACGTTCATGCGTTATACTAGCTTTTGCCCGCGGCTTCGCCCGCGTGGATGTCGGAAAATATTCCACAGGAACGTGCTACCGGGATTCAGAGTATCCTATATCCTAACCCAGGTCATGGCCTATCCTTATACCTTCTTTCTTCTTTTTCAATTGAAAAGTTAAGTATGTTTGTTAAGTGTATAATTATCTTGAACTTTGGAGAATCATTATATAGAGACCAATGTTATTTAAACTAACACCTTAAAACCGTTGCGCCAAAATTTCAATAGACGAACGTTCTTATTGCTTTCAGAATCCATTACTAAAATTCGCCCGCTTTACCCCATTTCTCACCAATATGCAAAAATACGAATAAAAAACCCCTCAAAGGAGAGAATAGGAGCCATTTTACACTCCTTCCGTGCAAACCAGGTGAACCTTACATACACGTTCAGATATTGAAAGGCTTACTGATCGTGCTAGGCACATTCCAATTTCCATTCAATTCTGGTGTATATTGACAAAGCTGACTAGCGACCGGAATGCATTTGCTTAAAAGCCTGAACTAAAGTAATATTTTGCGTTCGTGGTCGTAAGGTTTGGCACGTGTTTCATTGTGCTTCATTTGGATAGAACTCGTTATTATGATTGTATATGTTACTCGCACAATTTTTTAGTGGAGTTCATTTTTAAAAGCAACTCAACTCAACTAAAAGCATTTATTTCAATTAAACCATATACAGGCACTTTTGAATTGTCAATGAGTCAGTCGGTCAGAAAATATGAAGCTAGTTGCCCATTCTAAAACGTAGTAGGTACCTATGGAGAAGAACGGGCAAGAAACTCCACGGACCCTCTTTTAAATAAAAAATTGTTACATAAAATTGGTTACATCATTCATGTTGAAATACTACACGTGAGAACAATGTAAAAAGACGTGCACGTTAAAAGCGTCTGTAATAAAACGATAAAAACAAAAACAATTGAAAGATTAAAATAAATTAAAATAAGCCACGGCAGCTAAGAGATGACCAGTCCCAACTGACGGCGCCCGTTCACAAACATGACGCATGTATTAGCACCATTCAGCTCAACCATTTTGAAGGGAGCTAAATGATCCAACACACACGCCACCATCAGCGAGACATCTGAGTGAGCATGACATACTCTCAGCCGCCAGGGCACATTGAAGTCAATGAAAGACATATTACCCGGTAAATGGTAGCTCTGTAGTACAAGCTTTCATTCAACTTGCAATGTTCGTATGTGAGTTTGTTAGTTAGTCTGCTTGTTTAGGGCAAATCTTGCAAGCTGAATTAAGACCACTTCCCCTTATCCCAGGAAGTTGACATTGTACATGTTGGTTCAGTTCCGATGACAATACATTTTTATTACAAGCATGACCTATTTTGGCCACCCAGGATTGGTTCTAGACGAGGATTTTTTACATTGATTTCTACCAGAAGAATTGGTCCTTTAAATACTAGGTAGGGTGGTCCCAGGTGCTCCATCAATCACTATCTCTCTAAAACGAGGCTTTAAAACCAATGTTAATTTATTCGTTTCAGAATAAGGTCACCTGTGGTGCTACTGCCCAAGGTGCTACTGTGGACCACTAGATCCCGCTGTCGTTGTTGCTCGCCAAATGGTTAAGTCCCGTCGAACATTTTGTGTGACTAAGTTTTGTTAGGTATTAAGTAGCTTCAAAAGTAAAGACTCGTGTTTTAAACAGATATTAGTTAGTTGTGAGTTAGTTTATTTCTGTTAAATTATCGTCTTGCCATATCCATAATCCATTATCGTCCTATTAATGTTCCCAATGTCGGGACACAGGGCTCCTCTCTGTGAGAGGGAGTGGGCTGTAATCTGCCACGCGGGCACAGTGCGGGTTGTTAGATGTCACATGTCTTCGAATTTTTGGTACTAAGACATGCCGGTTTCCTCACGATGTTTTCCTTCACCGTTTTGAGAGCAGTGGTGAGAAGTCGTAAGTTGGGGCCATTACCACTGGGCCACCACTGCTCGTCGTCTTGCCACTGGCCATGTATTAATTGTTGCAATAAAGTTTGTGCTCGCGAGGTCTAGTTCGCAGAACTACTAGTGTTATAAATGTGAAAGTGAGTTTGTTTGCTTGTTTGATACGCTTTCACGCTGAAACGGCTGAATGAATTTGGAGGCACATGTGTAGACCATGACCTAGTTTAGGACACAGGATACTTCTTATACCGATATATTAAATGACGTTACTACATATATTATACTTACCTGTACTGTAATGACTAATTGAATGAACGAATTAATAATTATGATTTATTTGAAATAAAATGTAATAATTAAATAAGTAATGTTTATTAAATGTAAGAAATTGTGATAATTAAAATCAATATTATAGTATGTAATTTAATCATTTGATATGAAAAATTTACAGTGTCCTTACAGGGTGCATGTCTTAATACTGTGTCATAAAATTTTAATGCTACTAACCAGTTTTTTACATGTTAGCAAATGAATTATTAAATATTCTTACGAGATCGAGACTTAAGCCTTGTGCAGACCAGCGCGACTTGTCACGCGACGCGACACGAACATATAATACAATTTCGAAGAAAACTTCGCGGATAACAATAGCCAGTGTCGCGTCGCGCTTGTCTGCACGAAGCTGTATGCGGGTGAATCCGTGGGGCCCAGCTAGTACAAAATAGAACACAATGTTAAAAATAATGTTGTCTTCTTATTTTTTTAATTAAGTGAATAATTCTAAATGAACCTTACGTAAATATAGAATTTTAATAGTTTCTTAAAGCTTGAGGATAAACTAAAGGTTTAATTGAAATATTAAAGTTTTATGATTACGTAAGTTTTAAACAAAAGCTTGTAAATTAAAATCTTGTTTTACAAAAGATTTTTACGTAGCTACCTATATTTTATTCATACAATAAGTAGGTGTGTATATGTATTTTATGTAATAAATCAAATAACTAATTACATGCTTTTAAAAACCGTTTACGCCCAATTTAAGCAATCACTATTAACTGATTTTCCAGTATGATAAATGTGAAACTTATCAATGTGAAGTGTGTTTACATCAACTGGCTAAATAATTTACACATGGTTTATCCTCGGTCGAGGAGTCGATAGAACTGTAGTTAGGTTCCTGTACCTGTGAACTCCTCATCCCCGCACGATTTCAGTATTAGTTCTTCGTAATATCGTACATCGGTGAATACTAGAATACCTGTTTTATTTCTAAACATGGCGAAGCTACCAATCCCAAATAGTTTATTGTTCGAATATAGCGTTGCACCGGACCCCAGGCCAGGGAACTCGTCCTTAACTTTGATACATATGAAATAACCCCAATCCCGCGGCAACCACTCACCGCAGTCCGCCAGTGCGTTATCGGCCTCTTCGTAATCAATCTGAATTATTGTATCGTAATTTCGCCTTTTCTTTTTGTTTCTGTATCCTAGGGAACAAATCCGCAACTCAGTACTATCTATTTGATCGTAGGGGCCAGCGGGGAAGGATATCATAGCGTTTTCATATTTGGTGAGGTTGCCACCCCAAAAAAAGGTGGTCTCGTCTGCAAATCCTGAAATCTTTGCCGAAGCTCTAGCGATTCCGATTTCGTCTTCCATTCTTATTACCATAAGATCGTGAATAGGAGAGTTTCGTGCATCATTCCAAACTCGACTTTCAATCTCAGACAGATATGCTATTTGACGACCGCACACTATGTTTGCTATTCTCAGTTCTACTGTGTTGTTTTGTAGACCTGTAGGTAACAACGCCAAAATATTGTCGGTAAGATTGGAAGAACTTATCAAACTCCTAAAAGGGTTATAAGATGTTAGAATTCGACTATTGTCTAATAAGACCCCTGACGCAATATATGTCTTTTCTAAGCCGTTTTTTAAGTAGTTTGAAATATTTAGGAGCAAAATTACAATCCTGTGCGTGAGGCGGTCGTCTTTTGTACCAGTAGGCCACGTAGTTCTGGGATCCTTCTTCCAATTCATGTCTTCAACAAGTTTTAGCGCCTGAGAGTAGTTGTAAAGGTTATACAATACGAATATCACCAACAAACGGGCAGTGGTCCTCCTGTAACAATAAGTTATTATGAAACAAGTTTATAATTTTAATGAATACCTTAAATGTGTAGAATTGTATTTACACGCGTAATTGCCACACTCTCGCTCGAGTACAGTCAAGGCCAAACCAAGGTAACACGAATTCGCTTTTACTGCTAAGATATACCTAAAGGTGCAATAAAAGTCAAATTGGAAACATGGCGTGCGGGTTGTAGGGTGATTGTACGAGACCTGCTTGGTTAAGAATAATTTTTTTATTAAAAATTATGTAATAAAAATTAAAACGATAAATTTTAAGTAGAGCCGGCGATCTAAAGAAGCTCTCCCATTTTAGTAGTGTTTTTTTTGGAAGTCGGTTGTTTTTTTGTTTGTAAAAAGTTTTTATTTTTCACTTTTTAGTTGTGGTACTTACCTACCCCACACAACTTCGAATACCACTACCTGCTATGCAAATAACAGTGACCGGAAGCTATCATCATCATCCATATAAACATACGTATAATAAAGTGGGAAAAATACGTATTATTGAAGCTAACTCAAAAACTATCCAAGCTAAGTTAATAAAATTTTTATGGGACCACTTCGGGAGCATACCCTTTCAAACAAAAAAAACAATTTTCAAAATCGGTCCACAATTGACGGAGAAATCGGTGAACAAACATTTTAAAAAAATCTATCGAATTTGAATTTGAATAAAGTCGAAAATAAATAACCTCCTCCTTTTTGGAAGTCGGTTAAAAAGCGATAAGTACAAGTAACTTACAGCATTTTGTATTTGCGATTAGGGGCCTATTTCACGATGTCCGAATAGACTTGCCGAATAAATTAAAAAATGGAACAGAATTTGTATAAAATAATCTGACAAGTAAGTTAATAGGAACTTAATCGTAGGTGGTGAAATAGGCCGTTATGCCTGTTTTCACATTCATTAAGTAATGAATCCCTAAATAAAAGTGCACTGTTGGATTTTCAACGCTAGGTTCAGCGCTGAGAGTTGAAAATCCAAAAATGCAGTTTTATTTAGGGAATAATTTATGTGTCACTTAGTTGTCAGTGAAAACGGGCATTAGTCTCTTATTGTCCTTTAAACAATGTTGTTCATAATGTTGAGCACAATGATCTCTTTTCAGTTAAACAACAGCTTTTGACTTACATTTTGTCGACCTTCCACTAGTAGTGATCCAGGACAATTATACGATGAAGAATAATTATAAATACCTACCTATACCTACCTTTATAATGTGGTAAGATCGCGTCATGTTGTTTGTTTTGGTTAAAGAAAACTGGCCAAGAACGAGTCGGGCTTGCACAATATTAGTGTTCGGCACTGTATTGTATTTAAAGGAGCTGATGCCCGTTTTCACCATCGTTCCCTCAAACACTTCCTTACTAAGGATCTCTTAACCTAAGAGACTCCTTAAATGACCCCCCTACCTACGTTTTCACTAGATTAAAGGGATACCTACTTAGGGGCCACTTACCTAAATGACAGTTTTTTTAAATCAGGGTGTGCGAAAATCGTACTCATACGAATAAATTACCGATTTTGTATTCCATCGATAAATCATGTAGATTAATGTAAAATAATATGTCAAAATAGAAAGAAAACACAAAAAGAAACATGATTACATTTAAAAATTGATAAAATATCATTCAAAATTCCTTATTAAAAAAAAGAAAAAATTTATGAAGAAAATTATGGTTTAAAATAGTGACATCTTGACAGATGACCGTCCATTTCGCAGCAAATATTCACCTTCAACAACAAATGAACTGTCACTTATCGCTAAGATGCCGAATATCGGGCCCCTATATTTAAAGGATCCCTTATCAGAAACCAACACTTAAAATGTCAGAGCCTCCCTAAATTTAAGGAATGATGGTGAAAACGGGCATAAGTCTCTTAAATAAATAATTAAGTACCTACCTACGACTTCGGAAATACTGGGGTGGTTAACAACATGTCTTTGTATTAAACACATCAATATGATATATTTTTTAAACCCTTTTTGTTCAAATCTTTCTAAAAGCGTAGAAAAATCTTGACGCAAGAAGAATTAGTTTTATGTTTAATATTACGGCAAGCGATTGCGTCCTACGAATTCATTTAAAATATTTTGTTTTGATGCTCTTGAAATAAGAAGAACAGACAGGCACAATAGGTAAGCTGTCTCAAACCTCAGCTAAAATAGAAGCAATTATAAATAGTTATTAATAATACTTTTCAATGCTTTCTAGGTTAGGTTAGGTTAGTCTCTCTAGTTTGGTTAGGTTAATCTTTGAGAAACATTACTGGCGAAATATGGCTGTACAATAGGTACAGTCACGAACACCAATATGTATACACTTAACATCTTTTAAAAGTGATAATTTGGTCCTACTGTGTTGATTGTTATTTTATATTGTTACGAATATAGTATTTTGGGACCCATATTAATACGAAATAGGCCTTATCCCAAAGTTGCAGTCAATATTCCATGAGAAAGTTGCTTTTGAATTTTGCTAAGTGGATACTTATTGGTGCTCGTGAGTGTACACCTGTGCCTAACCCTTTGGGGTTTATATAACAGGCGCGATGTTATGTTATGTATCCTTAAAAAATAATAAATAGAACAAAACTTCGCTTTTTTAAACTAAAAGGATTTTAATGCCATTTTCACCAAATCTATTCATTCACTCACTGAAAAACAACTTGCAACCTAAACCTCTGGGTCTAGAATACCTGAACCTCTGGGTCAAGAAATTCTCAAATGATGATGGTGAGCACTAACGAAGGATAATAATACAAAAAAGGGGATAAAAGTCTCTACGGAAATGAGATAATTTTGCCAATGGGAGATACCATAAGACACAAGGTTTGTATATCACAGGAATATAGAAGTAAGTCACCTCAGGAGCTGGCACTCGTGTAAAAAAGGGGCGGAGCGGGTCGGTACTAGTGCTAAATAAAGGGTAGTTCGTTTCAGAGAGAGTGAGAGCCAGACGAACTGGCACCAAAGTGATTTCCAGTGTTCCATTTTGTTAATGTTGGTATGGAACTCTAAAGATATCAAATACAAGCATATAACATTACATAATATTAGTAGAATTATGTGAAATACAAAATAAATAAGTAGGTAAACAATAATAATTCTGATATGCAGATATTCATGTTGTGTATATGTCGCAGGCATATTGTATGATTCGTCATTTTACAAACGGCGCCGTCCGTTTACAAACGCTTGCGGTTTTGCAAAATGCCTAAGGCAAAATGTAAATTGCCTAGTCACTATACAATATGCCGCAACATTTGATGGACAATTCAAACGCCGTTTACAAAATGTCGCGGCAAATTGAAGAATTTAGTTCTATTTTATACCACGCGCGTCGCTGCGAATCAAAACAAGAAAAATGGCGTCGAGCTGTGGTTTTGTGACAGTGAATAATATTGAAAACAGTGCAATTCTACGTGTGCAAAGGACTTTCTACAAAAAAAATATATTTTATAAACATTTATTAAGAAAATTATACGATTCACGAACGGGAACAGTGGAAAATGCCGTGGACAAATAACGAAGTTTTTGAGGTTATCCGGCTCGTACAAAACGCTCAAGTGTCCATGGAATCTGGTGCTCGCAGGACTAATGCGGAATATTATTAGTACAAACAGTATGAGAGTATTTTTGTTACTTCAATACTTTACAAGTACCTGTAGCGGTTATACCGCCACATACGAACGACGCATCAAAGACATGACGTCACACAAATCTTACATCGCGCAATTAGAGTTTACCGCGCGAACGACATATATAAGAATATTTGACATCAACTTTCGGGCAGTTGCCCGCCAGACACAACACCTGCCTGGTCGGGGGATCCTCCCTTTTCTATGGTGGATGAGTGAACTTTACACCCTGTTCCTCATACCTCTAAATTATTAAGCACATAAATTATAATTTACTCTTACGTAAGTCTTCATAATATGTAGTTATTGTAGGTAGGTACCTGATTTCTCGTATAATATCTGTTTTGTCCAAGTTGTGTTTTTGTTATGGTCGCCCTACAATAACAATGAATGTCGAAATTATAACTATTGAACGAGTTGGCAATTTGCCTTAGGCATTTTGCAAAACAGCAAGCGTTTGTAAACGGACGGCGCCGTTTGTAAAATGACGAATCCTACAATATGCCTGCGACATATATATCACGTTACGTCAGAGGAAATAATTCACATTCTTTTGTTTATTGCCTAAATCATCAAAAGTTCCAATACCCGTACAGATAAAATAAAATTGTTTATTCTATCATTAGGATAACTGAACTACTTTTACACGTCATGTTAAAAAACAATAAGCAAGATGGAGTTGACATTTTCCTATCTGACTACCCCTGAGAAGAGATGGCGAAACAAACCCAAGTCTCTCGGGGTTCCGGGATGTCCTGAGGGGAGACCGTGGCCCCTGGCAACTTACATGCAAGTGAAGGAACACGGGTAGTAGATTTACGAACTCGGAAGCCGTGCTGTTCAGAGGCCAATTGCACATTAGTATGCGAAGACAGTATATGACAAACCATCGCCTCAAACAGCTTTGCGAAGATAGAAAGAAGAGATATGGGGCGATAATTAGAAGTATCGCTGGGTTCTCCCTTCTTAAAAATAGGTACCACGTTAGCAATTATCCACGATGTGGGGAATTTAGATGTTTCAATGGAGCGATTGAAAATAAGTTTGAGTGGGAGACACAGATTGGATGCACATTTCTGAACAAATAGTGGGGGAATGCCATCGGGTCCCGAACCTTTGGAGATGTCTAGTTTCTTTATTGCTTTTAATACTTCTACTTCTGTGAACGCAATTCTGCTTAGAGCGAATTGAAAATAGATATGCGAGCAAGTATCAGGAGCAGTCGAATTGTTAGATGGTATGAAGGTGGAAGAAAAATGTGTGGCAAATTGATTGCTTATTTCCTCACCAGAAGAAGCAGTATTGTTTCCCAAACGCATAGTAGTGGGTATGTCACTAGACTGTGTTTTTTTGGCTTTAACGAATGACCAGAATAGTTTTGGGTTTTGCGCTATGTTTGTTTCAACATAGCTTAAATAAGTTTTGTAACAATTTTTTATCATAATTCTTGCACGCTCATCTAGTATTTTGTATTCGTAATTATCTCTAGGGTTTTTATATTTTTTAAAGCGAGTTCTAATTTTTTCCTTTTCACAGTTACATTGAATTACAGTTATGTTGGATAGAATAAGGTCCAACGTTTTATTGAAACAATTTTTCACAATATTAGCTTGCAACATATTGTTTTCAGACATGAAATCAACAAGGGAGTAGCCTAACCTATTGCTGTAATTGGTAGGAATCGTACATGGAGGGCTAAGAGTATTGTCTATGTTCCAACTTATGAAGCTAAGGTTGAAGTCTCCGGCAATAATTGTATCTTCATTTGTAGATTCTATCAGTGTAGACACTTTGTCCAGGAATGTGTCAAGTGTAGTTTGCTGGACTGGTGGGGGTAGGTAGACAGAGCAGATATTCAAATTACGATGGCTCTTTCCCTTAGTAATTCTAAGCCTGACCCACAGATCTTCGATGTCAGATTCGCAATTTGGCATGCGTGCGGAATCAATGAGCTTAGATACTGCAATCAGAACACCTCCGCCCCTCTTGGTTCCCAGGGCCGTTGACGACCTATCTCTGCGATAGACACGATACCTAGAATCGAAAATTTCGCCATCCTTTATACCATCGTCCAACCACGTTTCGGTTCCAATAATTATAACATCATAGACACCAAACTGTGCAGCCAACATAACAGTATTAAGTTTGGTTTTTATTCCTCTGAAGTTCTGGTAATAAATGGTGAATGTTCAAGTAATTTGCATGGTATTACTGCATAAAATCCAAATTAAAATTATAGCAGTGCAATGGCTTCTAGACTTTTAATGTGTTTAGCTTGGTGGCAGTCGACTTTTCTGACGAGGACTTTGCCGTCACGTACCCAAACGTATAAATATCCCCTTTCACGTGCAGCTTTTCTAGTTTCCGCGTGTATTCTTTTATTCAACGGGGACAGGTGTTCCGATACGAATATAGGCCTGATAGCACCACCGTAGCCCAGGTGTTGAGTACTGAGTTTTTCCTTAGAGTGGGTTCTGTTAAATTGTAGAACAGATGCCAGGACTGAGTCTCTTATTAATGTGCTTCGCAGTTTGACAACGACTGCTCTTGGATTTTTGCTTTCTGGGTCTAATTTCCTCACGCGCACGACGGCCAGAATGTCATCTTCCTTGATCGTGGTAGACACAGCGCTGCCAAGCTGAACCACTGTTTTGACCAAGTTTTCAGCTTTATTTTCTGGTAAGCCATTAATCTCCAGATTTTGCTGGCGCGAATTTTGTTCGATGAAATTCACTCGAGTTGCTAAATCAGAAACTGTGGTCTTGAGATATTCATTCTCTTTATGTAGACTTTTGTTTTCACTTTTGCATGCATCCAGTTCTGAACTTATACGGTCAAATTCAGAGCTCATAAAATTGACAGAGTTCTCCAAGCCTCGCAACATATCTTTGATGCCCTTTAATTCATCAGTAATACAGGTTTTTATGTTTGCTGAAATCTCAGAAGATAGAACTGACCGTATTTCCTCGCGAATTGTATCTAATAGTTCATTCGTCGAGTGCCGATCAAAATCAGGACTGGAATCCACTTCTGGCGAGCAGTCAGTGCGCTGCTGCTTGAATCTTACGGTAACGTTTGATGCGCTCGGTGAGCCAGCAAGGACTGTAGGTATTTTGGGCTCTGATTGCTCCTGGGGTGACGTACAGGTGCCGCCGTCTTTTGGTGGAGTGCGAAGCATTGTATAAATATAATTACTTAATATAAAAAAAAAAAACAACAGGCCAGACTCCACAAATAATTAGTATCAGCCTCCAATAAAATAAATAACTCTAGAACAGAGTCAATAAAACATTAACAAAAATAATTAGATGGTGATGAGAATCGAACCCGTACCCCGTAACACGACAAGCGGACTCGAAACGGTTGCGCCACGAACGCTATGTCACTATATTTGAAATTAGTAACTGCTTCAATGTACAGACAATCACTGATAACGCTGCCAATGAATCAAGGTCACCTTTTGTTTTGCGATTTGCGTATACCGTCCGGTGAGGGTATTAGAATAATTTAGTGAGACCATTTAATCACGTTTTTGCACATTTCAACACAGACGATTATAGTTTCGGTTAATCACAGTATGTTCCAAGTAATTCCCAGATTGTTTTGATACTATTTGACACTTGAATAGTTCACTTTTTGAATCACTTTAGAATATTTAAAGATAGAGCTCACAAACGTATGACTTGTTATGCGGCTTGTTATGAATATATATGTAAATAATTACGTGGGTACATACCTCTTGTACAAATAACCATTAATAACCATTCGGTGAATATAATTATTTTGCACAGGGCATAAAGTGACAGATTGTGACAGACAACGAAGCGTGAGCGCGCGCAGTTCATACGTCAAAATAACTAGGACATTTGGATACACACTCTTGAATATAAATTGTCGATTCGTAAGGTGATCGGCTTCATGGCGCACAGGCTTCGGCAGCTCGAAAAATGGTGTCTGCGATAATCATGAAACCGTTGACTTTTATTATAGGTATTTATCTTAGAAATACGATTCTGGCAGTCGTGGGTACTTTTTATTTAAGTCAGACCTTTATTCGAGCCACATATACAGTGTTTGTCTTCTGCGTGTATCCAAACGAAAATGACCATTTGTCCAAATTAAAAACCACACTCACAAAATCAAATAACACACATTTTTTTTTGCATTTTTCCTCGCCTGTTCTAGAGAAATGTAATTGTTGCGATTAATTTTAGTATATTTAAGAAGTAATTTTCATATAATAATAATTGCTGTATATTTATTTTTTTGAACTGATTTTGAGGGCAGGATTCGTCCATGTCATTTAACTCTGTTACATTTTGGCCTGAACCACTATTGCAAAAAACTTTAATTAATATCTTGCACTAGTACAATAATTATGTTTAATTTTGTTGGATATCATATTAAAATATCTAGTCAGGTAATTTAATGCAAAAAAACCGCTGTTAATATTTTAGCTTGAAGTACAAAAACAAAAAAAAAAATTTTTTATCGAAATTTCCGTGGACGATTTTGTTAAATTTTCTAACCTACTTGTAATAT
This sequence comes from Conistra vaccinii, assembly GCA_948150665.1. Taxonomy (NCBI): domain Eukaryota; kingdom Metazoa; phylum Arthropoda; class Insecta; order Lepidoptera; family Noctuidae; genus Conistra; species Conistra vaccinii. The sequence continues at coordinate 7,114,827 of OX411317.1, read as the reverse complement.
CTCATCTCTTCGACAAATACTCCATACAAACATATCTGTTAATATTTTTTTCTACCAAGTAATATTGAATTAAAATGTTTTCTTAAAAAAAACATACACGCGGGGGTTAACTTTTCGAGGGATACATTTTAACATACTTCCTTGTTCATACCCTACACGTTAAATGATAAAAATCGCTGTTTTTAATTCATGCAAAGTTGGCCTAAAATTCGGCGTAAATTCCCCGGACAATGTCATACATTCCATATGTAGAACATGTTTTTCAACTACAATGCTACGGAACCCTTCATTGTACGTGGTCCGACACGCACTTGGCCGGTTTTTTTTATTAGTTTTTATTCTTGCATTTTATAGTTATTTTCGTATTTATACTTACAGTATTTTTTTACTTGTGCATAAAGTTTTAATACATACATAAATAGCAAAAACCAAAACATTTTGCATCAGCTGGGACAGAATATCAAATATAATACGATGTTGGGGGTCGAGAGGAAACTAAAACTTGGCTGGAAAATAAAATCCACTCTCGACCCCCAAGGGTCGAGAATAAACTATAGTTAGGGGTCCAGTGGACACATTATTTATTGGGGGTCGAGGGGGCGAGAGTGGACTAAACGTGTCTACCTTGCCGCTTGAGATTCCGTGAGGATGAGCGCGAAGATTGCTTCGCTCAGGTATCAATTCGGCTCAGTCGATATTTTAAAATGGAAATCTAAAAATATTGGCTTCCATCTTATTGGGATACCACGAAGATATTGAGTTGTCGCGAAGTTTTATGAATATGTGGCATGTTTTGTTTTTAATGCTTTGAATATGGTGGTAAAGAAAATTCTTTGTAATTTTTGTGTTCCGTATTATTCCTTATTTTTAACCGACTTCCCCAAAAGGAGGAGGTTCTCAATTCGGTTGTATTTTTTTTTTTTTTTATGTTTGTTACCTCAGAACTCCGTCATTTATGAACCGATTTGGAAAAGGAACTCCTCAAATATTATAGGCATACACATAGCGATTTCGGTATTTTCATCAATTATTTAAGCATTTGCATTCAGAAAGTATCATTTGGTGAAGTGGAACTGATGAAGAAGTCCACAGATGGCCACCGGAACTTCTCAATGATAAGTATTTCACGGGTGGCGTCAAGAAAATTATTTTCATAACTGAAAGGTATACTACCAGATTGGTCCTATTTTGATCAAGTCACTACTATTTAATGAAGGTCTGGAGTCGATCTGACGATGGAGCCAAAAGACAGTCGAGGGAACTCCTCAACGATTTACAGCAATTACCTGGTGTTTGGGCTTGATTAATTTGTATTGATGAGAACTTTTACACCTAGATGGGTTGTGACTGGCATTAGGGGTTTGATGATGAAGACGAAGGACAGTCAAGGGAACTCCTCAACGTTTTACAGTAGCTACCTTGTGTTTGGACTTACTTCATTTTAAGGATGATAAGTGATAACTTCCTGTCACTGTTATTTGCGTCGCTGGTAGTGTTATTCGAATTTGTGTGGGGTAGGTAGGTACCAAAACTAAAAAGTGAAAAATAAAAACTTTTCACAAAAAAAAAAAAAACAACCAACTTCCAAAAAAAACACTACAAAGTGAAAAATAACTTTAATTTCGGAAGTCGGTGGCAAAAAAACGAATATTCAAAACCAAAGACTTCCGAAATTAAAGTTATTTTTCACTTTGTAGTGTTTTTTTTGGAAGTCGGTTGTTTTTTATTTTGTGAAAAGTTTTTATATATTAGGAGACAGAATAAAAAAAGGGTTTATGAATAAATTTTGGGCGCCATTCAGGTCTGGAACTCAAAATTTACCTGAATGAAAAGGCCCTATCTTTGAACGTGATACTACAAATATTTATTTGCAGATAATGGTGAAAAGTATCCTATCACCTATAACTATTGGAGAATACAGGTATGATGTTGATTTAACCAATAAGTAACCAAGAAGCTAAAATACCTCATTATGAATTATTATCGTATAGGAATTTACTTAAGCATTTTATAACAAGCACAAAATTCCTTTGCGCCAAGCTTCAACTCAAAACCAACACAGGTACCAATAAACCACGTCATGCTCACGGAACACAAAGTTGCCAGTTCTCATTTTGTGTACACACAGTGCACACAAATATTTTTTAAACTTAAATCCGTAAGCCAATAGATAACGTAGTGTAAAGCAAAAGCTAACATAGATTGATACTCATAAATCCGGTTCGAACCAGTCTGTGAAAGGCTCAAAGCCCTCCATCTATCGGATGAAATCGATTGTTTGACCTCAAGCTGAAACAACTTGGATAGCCGTGTGTGGTGGGGTTTGAGTTGCAGCGGTGGAGAATCTGCAATATTTGGATCAATCGAATTCTTGCTTTATCCCGTCATTCAATATCATAATTAGTCGTAAATTTGCTGAACGTGAACCAATGATAAAAGAAAATGGAAGTTGAAATAATCACCATTTGTGATTTGTCCTCCCAATGGACCGCCATACTAACGTAGTTGTTGCTATTTTTTACTGTCGTCAGAAACTGTTTCATGCGACATCTGGAATAAAAATTCGTTCTCTTTTTTCGGTAACCACATGTAACCATCAAAACACCATTTTATTTCTAGTCGAGCCTGTAACATCCAACTGGTCCACTAGAATGGATGCTTGGTTAAGATTTCCGCAAAACTGTCCTTAGTTCACTCAATTGTTATGCAGTAAAATAATCAGTATTACATAATAAGCAACTTAACCCTTTATCACTGCAAACTCAAACTCAAACACAAACTCAAACTCAAACTCAAACTCAAAGCATTTATTTCAATTAAACCATTTACAGGCACTTTTGAATTGTCAAAGAGTCGGTCAGTTAGTCAGAAAGTTGAAGCTAGTCGCCCATTCCAAAAAGTAGATCTCTGTGGAGAAGAACGGGCAAGAAACTCCCAGGATACTCTTTTAAATAAAGACATTACAAAATCCTGGGTACATTATTCTTGTTGCTTCTATATGTGAGAACAATGTGAAAAAAAGAAATAGAGACAATTCAAAGTATAAGATTTAAAATAAGCCTTGGCAGAAAAGAGATGACCAGTCTCAACCGACGGCGCCCGTTCACGAACATGACGCGTGGATCAGCACCATCCAGCTCAACCATTTTGTAGGGAACCGAATGATCCAACACACTCGCCACCATCGGCGAGACATTTAAGTAAGCATGACAAAGTCTCAACTGCCATGCTCTTTCAAGTCAACATAAAACATAATATAATAACAGAATAAACAGCCCCATGGTACTCACATTTACAAAAACTGAAAAAATGCTTCTAAATTATACAAAACTATAGTTTGCAATGTATTATACTATCAAAAGGAAAGATAATCATTATCAAATATTGGAATATTCAACAATACAAAATTGGTTAATAAAAAATAAAAATAAAATAAACATGTTGTTCGTAATGTCAGAAAAATAATATAAATAAAAATAAGAAAAGGGGTAGCAACTCTTCCAAATACAATAATTTCAACTAGTGAGCCCAAGTGGCTGTGGAGCAGGACCAGCATTAAGCCAAGCATTTTTATCTACGATATAATCATCTAACTTATAATATGCTTGTCTACATAGTGTGCGTTTAATGCATGTTTTAAATTTCTTCTCATTAAGTTGAAGAATATCGAGTGGTATTTTATTATAACATTTTACACAGTACCCCATAAAAGAAGTGTGTACTTTAGACAATCTAAAACGTGGTTGATCTAATTTGTTCCTATTTCTAGTGTTAAAATTATGCCTGTCACTTATCTTACGAAAAAGATGTAGATTTTTTCGAACATACATAATGTTTTCATATATATACTGACAAGGTACCGTCATGATGTTAATTTTCTTAAACAGTTCCCTTAGAGATTCGCGTCTGCGGAGGTTGTAGATGGCTCTGACAGCCCTCTTTTGCAGAATAAAGACAGACTCAATATCTGCAGCCCGTCCCCACAGCAAAATACCGTAAGACATGATGCTATGAAAGTAACTAAAATAGACCAGTCTCGCGGTATCCACGTCTGTTAGTTGGCGGATTTTCCAAACAGCGTAAGCGGCTGAACTTAGCCGCCCTGCAAGTGATGTTAAGTGAGGACCCCACTGTAGTTTTGAGTCAAGCGTGATCCCTAGGAAAACCGTCTTTTCGACGAATTCTAGTGTCTCCTTATTCAATACAACGTGACATTCACTACTTCTAACATTCGGTAACGTGAATCTTATACATTTAGTTTTCTTCTCATTTAATACCAAATTATTTTCAGTAAACCAGTTATGGATCTTAAGCATAGCGTTATTTACGTCGTCAAGCTCCTGTGCATGTCTGTTAACTTTAAAAATAAGTGATGTGTCATCAGCAAATAACACCATTTGTGGTCGGTTTTGCAGTAAATGAGGTAAATCATTTATATATACTAAAAAGAGGAATGGACCCAATATCGAGCCCTGTGGTACACCCATTTTGACTTTTAAACCCAATGAATTTACACCGTTTATTTGAACTTGCTGCAGTCTATCATTCAAATATGATTTTATTAAGCTAAGCGCAAGTTTACCCAATCCGTAATGCTCAAGTTTTAAGAGCAGTGTTTCGTGATTCACGCAATCAAATGCCTTGGAAAGGTCGCAAAAGATGCCTATTGCATCCTGTGCTTCTTCCCATGCGTTAAAGATGTGTTTTAATAAGGTGACACCGGCGTCGGTTGTGCAACGTCCTTTGGTGAAACCATACTGTTGATCGTGTAGGATGTTGTTACGATTAAAATGATTGAGCATTTGATTTAACATTACTTTTTCAAACACCTTGCTGAAAACCGGCAAAACCGATACGGGTCTATAATTATTAGTATCTTTGCTGTCACCAGATTTGAAAAGTGGAATAACTTTACTGTACTTCATTAAATCCGGGAATACCCCTTGATCTACACATAAATTAAATATTAAAGCTAAATAGGGTGCAATTGTCTCAATAATTGATTGACAAACTTTAGTAGACATGCCCCACAGATCTTCGGTAATTTTGATCTTAAGTTGCTTAAAAGTCTTTACAACGACCACTGGGTTTATATGTTTAAATTTAAATTCCACAGGACAGGCTGAAACATTCGCTCTTAATAAATCAATAGCAAGTGAGGGAGAGGAGTTTAAAGTTTCTGTAGTTTTAATTGGAATATTGGTAAAGAAAGTTACAAATTCCTGAGCCACTGCCACCACACAGCGAAGCGCACCCGATATTCAGCTGCAGGTAACGTTTTAAATGCAATCCTAGCAGAGTTGGTGTGCTGTGTGGTTTGCTCTCGTTTTTACTTACCTGTATTGCCATTAGGTCTTGGCTTTCGTTTTATAAAAGTCTATCTCGACGTGTTTGGATTTTTATTGAAGCGAGTTATGATTTTTAAAGATTATCATCTTGTTCTGCTATTGGTTGATGGCAAAGAGCGGTTTCGCCCTTTAGAAGAGCAAACCAGTGGGGTAATTGCGTAACACACAAAATAGCAATCGATGTTAATGCCATTAATTTTGACAGATCAGCCACGTTCATGCGTTATACTAGCTTTTGCCCGCGGCTTCGCCCGCGTGGATGTCGGAAAATATTCCACAGGAACGTGCTACCGGGATTCAGAGTATCCTATATCCTAACCCAGGTCATGGCCTATCCTTATACCTTCTTTCTTCTTTTTCAATTGAAAAGTTAAGTATGTTTGTTAAGTGTATAATTATCTTGAACTTTGGAGAATCATTATATAGAGACCAATGTTATTTAAACTAACACCTTAAAACCGTTGCGCCAAAATTTCAATAGACGAACGTTCTTATTGCTTTCAGAATCCATTACTAAAATTCGCCCGCTTTACCCCATTTCTCACCAATATGCAAAAATACGAATAAAAAACCCCTCAAAGGAGAGAATAGGAGCCATTTTACATTCCTTCCGTGCAAACCAGGTGAACCTTACATACACGTTCAGATATTGAAAGGCTTACTGATCGTGCTAGGCACATTCCAATTTCCATTCAATTCTGGTGTATATTGACAAAGCTGACTAGCGACCGGAATGCATTTGCTTAAAAGCCTGAACTAAAGTAATATTTTGCGTTCGTGTTACCGGGTCGTAAGGTTTGGCACGTGTTCCATTGTGCTTCATTTGGATAGAACTCGTTATAATGATTGTATATAACACGATAGGGTGTATATCCTATGCTGTTTCTGACCAGTCTCTGGTGTAATTCTTCGTTGATGGTAGATATAGGTAGGTATGTAGTTGGTTTTCAATCACACACAAGTGTTAACTCAAACTCAAAGCATTTATTTCAACTATAACATTTACACGCACTTTTGAATTTATTATCACTTATAAAGGCTCAGTTAATTAAGTCATTCAGTTGGAGTTAAATTGAAGCTAAGCGCCCATTCCAAAACGAAGTAGGTTCCTGATGGAGAAGAACGGGCAAGAAACTCCACGGACACTCTTTTAAATAAAACATTTACGTTACAGTTCGACAATTACAACTTCAGTCCTTTCTAACGCATTAACACAACTTTTTCTTTTCATTTCTAATAATCACGCCCGCCATTGCGTGTGTGTATTCTTTCTCAAAATCGGCGGAAGTACCGCGTATTCGAATTCAAAACCTTATTACTTAGTTTGTTCAATAAAACTTACAAACAATGCTAAAATACTTATCTGTTAATTCTTTTATAATTAAACAATGCTAATATTCACAAATACAAAGTTTATTCAGAATGAAAGTTAAATTAGAAGCTTTATTACTTTCTACAACTTCACTATTACTATTTTTACAATACTTCCGGTGATTCAAGGAATTTAATCAAACAACAGGTATTCATTCGTAAATTGCAGTGTAAAATAATCTTATTACTTTATAGTTGGTTTTCTATTATTGAAACTTATTCAGTTCTCGTATTAAATTATTACATTCAGTTATTGATCACAATATTCGCAAATCGCGCCATCTTGGTGACATTAGGTAGTGCTTTGTCATAAACAAATTGACTATGTCAAATAACCACTTGTTAATACGTATTACTAAAAACCCAAAGTTCATTAAATAAATGTTTCCTTTTAATTTTAACTTTAGTTTTAGCTTCAACATCGAAATTTGTTTAATAGTTTCTTTCCAAGTCATAGCCACATTATATTGGCCTGATAGCCAATATAATGTGGCTTCACATGGTGCCAACAGATGGCGTTTGATCTTAAAGAAATCAATAGCGTTTTCAGATGTTTAAGTTGTACATGCAACTGGTTGTAGTAATATTGCAAAACCCATAGAGGGCAGGACCAACCACTGAAGAACAATTATAATAAATAGTTACGCATAAGATTAATGTTATAATCTTTACAGGTAGACGCTTTCGCGGCGACATATTATGTTACTCGCACAATTTTTTAGTGGAGTTCATTTTTAAAAGCAACTCAACTCAACTAAAAGCATTTATTTCAATTAAACCATATACAGGCACTTTTGAATTGTCAATGAGTCAGTCGGTCAGAAAATATGAAGCTAGTTGCCCATTCTAAAACGTAGTAGGTACCTATGGAGAAGAACGGGCAAGAAACTCCACGGACCCTCTTTTAAATAAAAAATTGTTACATAAAATTGGTTACATCATTCATGTTGAAATTATACATGTGAGAACAATGTAAAAAGACGTGCACGTTAAAAGCGTCTGTAATAAAACGATAAAAACAAAAACAATTGAAAGATTAAAATAAATTCAAATAAGCCACGGCAGCTAAGAGATGACCAGTCCCAACTGACGGCGCCCGTTCACAAACATGACGCATGTATTAGCACCATTCAGCTCAACCATTTTGAAGGGAGCTAAATGATCCAACACACACGCCACCATCAGCGAGACATCTGAGTGAGCATGACATACTCTCAGCCGCCAGGGCACATTGAAGTCAATGAAAGACATATTACCCGGTAAATGGTAGCTCTGTAGTACAAGCTTTTATTCAACTTGCAATGTTCGTATGTGAGTTTGTTAGTTAGTCTGCTTGTTTAGGGCAAATCTTGCAAGCTGAATTAAGACCACTTCTCCTTATCCCAGGAAGTTGATATTGTACATGTTGGTTCAGTTCCGATGACAATACATTTTTATGACAAGCACGACCTATTTTGGCCACCCAGGATTGGTTCTAGACGAGGATTTTTTACATTGATTTCTACCAGAAGAATTGGTCCTTTAAATACTAGGTAGGGTGGTCCCAGGTGCTCCATCAATCACTACCTCTCTAAAACGAGGCTTTAAAACCAATGTTAATTTATTCGTTTCAGAATAAGGTCACCTGTGGTGCTACTGCCCAAGGTGCTACTGTGGACCGCTAGATCCCGCTGTCGTTGTTGCTCGCCAAATGGTTAAGTCCCGTCGAACATTTTGTGTGACTAAGTTTTGTTAAGTATTAAGTAGCTTCAAAAGTAAAGACTCGTGTTTTAAACAGATATTAGTTAGTTGTGAGTTAGTTTATTTCTGTTAAATTATCGTCTTGCCATATCCATAATCCATTATCGTCCTATTAATGTTCCCAATGTCGGGACACAGGGCTCCTCTCTGTGAGAGGGAGTGGGCTGTAATCTGCCATGCGGGCACAGTGCGGGTTGTTAGATGTCACATGTCTTCGAATTTTTGGTTCTAAGACATGCCGGTTTCCTCACGATGTTTTCCTTCACCGTTTTGAGAGCAGTGGTGAGAAGTCGTAAGTTGGGGCCATTACCACTGGGCCACCACTGCTCGTCGTCTTGCCACTGGCCATGTATTAATTGTTGCAATAAAGTTTGTGCTCGCGACGTCTAGTTCCCAGAACTACTAGTGTTATAAATGTGAAAGTGAGTTTGTTTGCTTGTTTGATACGCTTTCACGCTGAAACGGCTGAATGAATTTGGAGGCACATGTGTAGACCATGACCTAGTTTAGGACACAGGATACTTCTTATCCCGATATATTAAATGACGTTACTACATATATTATACTTACCTGTACTGTAATGACTAAATGAATGAACAAATTAATAATTATGATTTATTTGAAATAAAATGTAATAATTAAATAAGTAATGTTTATTAAATGTAATAAATTGTGATAATTCAAATCAATATTATAGTATGTAATTTAATCATTTGATATGAAAAATTTACAGTGTCCTTACAGGGTGCATGTCTTAATACTGTGTCATAAAATTTTAATGCTACTAACCAGTTTTTTACATGTTAGCAAATGAATTATTAAATATTCTTACGAGATCGAGACTTAAGCCTTGTGCAGACCAGCGCGACTTGTCACGCGACGCGACACGAACATATAATACAATTTCGAAGAAAACTTCACGGATAACAATAGCCAGTGTCGCGTCGCGCTTGTCTGCACGAAGCTTTATGCGGGTGAATCCGTGGGGCCCAGCTAGTACAAAATAGAACACAATGTTAAAAATAATGTTGTCTTTTTATTCTTTTAATTAAGTGAATAATTCTAAATGAACCTTACGTAAATATAGAATTTTAATAGTTTCTTAAAGCTTGAGGATAAACTAAAGGTTTAATTGAAATATTAAAGTTTTATGATTACGTAAGTTTTAAACAAAAGCTTGTAAATTAAAATCTTGTTTTACAAAAGATTTTTACGTAGCTACCTATATTTTATTCATACAATAAGTAGGTGTGTATATGTATTTTATGTAATAAATCAAATAACATGCTTTAAAAACCGTTTACGCCCAATTTAAGCAATCACTATTAACTGATTTTCCAGTATGATAAATGTGAAACTTATCAATGTGAAGTGTGTTTACATCAACTGGCTAAATAATTTACACATGGTTTATCCTCGGTCGAAGAGTCGATAGAACTGTAGTTAGGTTCCTGTACCTGTGAACTCCTCATCCCCGCACGATTTCAGTATTAGTTCTTCGTAATATCGTACATCGGTGAATACTAGAATACCTGTTTTATTTCTAAACATGGCGAAGCTACCAATCCCAAATAGTTTATTGTTCGAATATAGCGTTGCACCGGACCCCAGGCCAGGGAACTCGTCCTTAACTTTGATACATATGAAATAACCCCAATCCCGCGGCAACCACTCACCGCAGTCCGCCAGTGCGTTATCGGCCTCTTCGTAATCAATCTGAATTATTATATCGTAATTTCGCCTTTTCTTTTTGTTTCTGTATCCTAGGGAACAAATCCGCAACTCAGTACTATCTATTTGATCGTAGGGGCCAGCGGGGAAGGATATCATAGCGTTTTCAAATTTGGTGAGGTTGCCACCCCAATGAAAGGTGGTCTCTGCTGTAAATCCTGAAATCTTTGCCGAAGCTCTAGCGATTCCGATTTCGTCTTCCATTCTTATTACCATAAGATCGTGAATAGGAGAGTTTCGTGCATCATTCCAAACTCGACTTTCATTCTCAGACAGAAATGCTATTTGACGACCGCACACTATGTTTGCTATTCTCAGTTCTACTGTGTTGTTTTGTAGACCTGTAGGTAACAACGCCAAAATATTGTCGGTAAGATTGGAAGAACTTATCAAACTCCTAAAAGGGTTATAAGATGTTAGAATTCGACTATTGTCTAATAAGACCCCTGACGCAATATATGTCTTTTCTAAGCCGTTTTTTAAGTAGTTTGAAATATTTAGGAGCAAAATTACAATCCTGTGCGTGAGGCGGTCGTCTTTTGTACCAGGAGGCCACGTAGATCTGGGATCCTTCTTCCAATTCATGTCTTCAACAAGTTTTAGCGCCTGAGAGTAGTTGTAAAGGTTATACAATACGAATATCACCAACAAACGGGCAGTGGTCCTCCTGTAACAATAAGTTATTATGAAACAAGTTTATAATTTTAATGAATACCTTAAATGTGTAGAATTGTATTTACACGCGTAAATGCCACACTCTCGCTCGAGTACAGTCAAGGCCAAACCAAGGTAACACGAATTCGCTTTTACTGCTAAGATATACCTAGAGGTGCAATAAAAGTCAAATTGGAAACATGGGCGTGCGGGTTGTGGGGTGATTGTACGAGACCTGCTTGGTTAAGAATAATTTTTTTATTAAAAATTATGTAATAAGTAGAGCCGGCGATCTAAAGAAGCTCTCCCATTTTAGTAGTGTTTTTTTTGGAAGTCGGTTGTTTTTTTGTTTGTAAAATGTTTTTATTTTTCACTTTTTAGTTGTGGTACTTACCTACCCCACACAACTTCGAATACCACTACCTGCTATGCAAATAACAGTGACCGGAAGCTATCATCATAATATCATCCATATAAACATACGTTAAGTGTGTGTTACGTAAAGTGGTAAAAATACGTATTATTGAAGTTAACTCAAAAACTATCCAAGCTAAGTTAATAAAATTTATATGGGACCACTTCGGGAGCATACCCTTTCAAACAAAAAAAAACAATTTTCAAAATCGGTCCACAATTGACGGAGAAATCGATGAACAAACATAAAAAAAAATCTATCGAATTTGAATTTGAATAAAGTCGAACATAAATAACCTTCTCCTTTTTGGAAGTCGGTTAAAAAGCGATAAGTACAAGTAACTTACAGCATTTTGTATTTGCGATTTGGGGCCTATTTCACGATGTCCGAATAGCCACTACTTGCCGAATAAATTAAAAAATAGAACAGAATTTGTATAAAATAATCTGACAAGTAAGTTAATAGGAACTTAATCGTAGGTGGTGAAACAGGCCCTTATGCCTGTTTTCACATTCATTAAGTAATGAATCCCTAAATAAAAGTGCACTGTTGGATTTTCAACGCTAGGTTCAGCGCTGAGAGTTGAAAATCCAAAAATGCAGTTTTATTTAGGGAATAATTTATGTGTCACTTAGTTGTCGGTGAAAACGGGCATTAGTCTCTTATTGTCCTATAAACAATGTTGTTCATAATGTTGAGCACAATGATCTCTTTTCAGTTAAACAACAGCTTTTGACTTACATTTTGTCGACCTTCCACTAGTAGTGATCCAGGACAATTATACGATGAAGAATAATTTTAAATTCCTACCTTTATAATGTGGTAAGATCGCGTCATGTTGTTTGTTTTGGTTAAAGAAAACTGGCCAAGAACGAGTCGGGCTTGCACAATATTAGTGTTCGGCACTGTATTGTATTTAAAGGAGCCAGGTCTCATTAATAAATAATTAAGTACCTACCTAGGACTTCGGAAATGCTGGGGTGGTTAACAACATTTAAACACATCAATATGATATATTTTTTAAACCCTTTTTGTTTAAATCTTTCTAAAAGCGTAGAAAAATCATGACGCAAGAAGAATTAGTTTTATGTTTATTATTTTGACGTCTCTTGACATTTCTCGGGACCCTGGGGTCCCGGCCCTTTGGAAGGCGTACGAGGGGCCGAAGCCAACTCGCAGGGGCCCGTTAGACTTTTTTAATGACATGAGGCACCAACAAGCGATTGCGTCTTACGAATTCATTTAAAATATTTTGTTTTGATGCTCTTGAAATAAGAAGAACAGACAGGCACAATAGGTAAGCTGTCTCAAACCTCAGCTAAAATAGAAGCAATTATAAATAGTTATTAATAATACTTTTCAATGCTTTCCAGGTTAGGTTAGGTTAGTCTCTCTAGTTAGGTTAGGTTAATCTTTGAGAAACATAACTGGCGAAATATGGCTGTACAATAGGTACAGTCACGAGCACCAATATGTATACACTTAGCATCTTTTAAAAGTGATATTTTGGTCCTACTGTGTTGATTGTTATTTTATATTGTTACGAATATAGTATTTTGGGACCCATATTAATACGAAATAGGCCTTATCCCAAAGTTGCAGTCAATATTCCACGAGAAAATTGCTTTTAAATTTTGCTCAGTGGATACTTATTGGTGCTCGTGAGTGTACACCTGTGCCTAACCCTTTGGGGTTTATATAACAGGCGCGATGTTATGTTATGTATCCTTAAAAAATAATAAATAGAACAAAACTTCGCTTTTTTAAACTAAAAGGATTTTAATGCCATTTTCACCAAATCTATTCATTCACTCACTGAAAAACAACTTGCAACCTAAACCTCTGGGTCTAGAATACCTGAACCTCTGGGTCAAGAAATTCTCAAATGATGATGGTGAGCACTAACGAAGGATAATAATACAAAAATGGGGATAAAAGTCTCTACGGAAGTGAGATAATTTTGCCAATGGGAGATACCATAAGACACAAGGTTTGTATATCACAGGAATATAGATGTAAGTCACCTCAGTAGCTAGCTGGCCCTCGTGTAAAAAAGGGGCGGAGTGGGTCGGTACTAGTGCTAAATAAAGGGTAGTTCGTTTCAGAGAGAGTGAGAGCCAGACGAACTGGCACCAAAGTGATTTCCAGTGTTCCATTTTGTTAATGTTGGTATGGAACTCTAAAGATATCAAATACAAGCATATAACATTACATAATATTAGTAGAATTATGTGAAATACAAAATAAATAAGTAGGTAAACAATAATAATTCTGATATGCAGATATTCATGTTGTGTATATGTCGCAGGCATATTGTATGATTCGTCATTTTACAAACGGCGCCGTCCGTTTACAAACGCTTGCGGTTTTGCAAAATGCCTAAGGCAAAATGTAAATTGCCTAGTCACTATACAATATGCCGCAACATTTGATGGACAATTCAAACGCCGTTTACAAAATGCCGCGGCAAATTGAAGAATTTAGTTCTATTTTATACCACGCGCGTCGCTGCGAATCAAAACAAGAAAAATGGCGTCGAGCTGTGGTTTTGTGACAGTGAATAATATTGAAAACAGTGCAATTCTACGTGTGCAAAGGACTTTCTACAAAAAAAATATATTTTATAAACATTTATTAAGAAAATTATACGATTCACGAACGGGAACAGTGGAAAATGCCGTGGACAAATAACGAAGTTTTTGAGGTTATCCGGCTCGTAAAAAACGCTCAGGTGCCCATGGAATCTGGTGCTCGCAGGACTAATGCGGAATATTATTAGTACAAACAGTATGAGAGTATTTTTGTTACTTAAATACTTTACAAGTACCTGTAGCGGTTATACCGCCACATACGAACGACGCATCAAAGACATGACGTCACACAAATCTTACATCCCGCAATTAGAGTTTACCGCGCGAACGACATATATAAGAATATTCGACATCAACTTTCGGGCAGTTGCCCGCCAGACACAACACCTGCCTGGTCGGGGGATCCTCCCTTTTCTATGGTGGATGAGTGAACTTTACACCCTGTTCCTCATACCTCTAAATTATTAAGCACATATTATAATTTACTCTTACGTAAGTCTTCATAATATGTAGTTATTGTAGGTAAGTACCTGATTTCTCGTATAATATCTGTTTTGTCCAAGCTGTGTTTTTGTTATGGTCGCCCTACAATAACAATGAATGTCGAAATTATAACTATTGAACGAGTTGGCAATTTGCCTTAGGCATTTTGCAAAACAGCAAGCGTTTGTAAACGGACGGCGCCGTTTGTAAAATGACGAATCCTACAATATGCCTGCGACATATATATCACGTTACGTCAGAGGAAATAATTCACATTCTTTTGTTTATTGCCTAAAACATCAAAAGTTCCAATACCCGTACCGATAAAATAAAATTGTTTATTCTGTCATTAGGATAACTGAACTACTTTTACACGTCATGTTAAAAAACAATAAGCAAGATGGAGTCGACATTTTCCTATCTGACTACCCCTGAGAAGAGATGGCGAAACAAACCCAAGTCTCTCGGGGTTCCGGGATGTCCTGAGGGGAGACCGTGGCCCCTGGCAACTTACATGCAAGTGAAGGAACACGGGTAGTAGATTTACGAACTCGGAAGCCGTGCTGTTCAGAGGCCAATTGCACATTATTATACTCAGCTTCGTCCTCGAGATTAGCATAAACGCAATGTAGTAACACGTACGGTGTTGCCTTCGCGCACTGAAAGTAAAAAGCCCTATACCTAAAACTAAAAAAAAATAAGCGTTTTTTTTTTTTTTGAATATTTTTAGGTGAGGGTAGACATATTTCTTTTGCTCGATACCGTGTTCTATCGCTCATTCACAGTTCAGTGCTCGCCGGAGCGCACATTATTTCTTAAATAATTATTATCAGTGTTGTTTAAGTTTAAAAAGTGTCATGGGGAAACGGAAAAGTAAACAGGATTACGAATATATAGCAAAAAAGTTAAAGAAATGGGAGAAGAAACTTCAGCGTGAAACAAGATCGACGTCGCATTCCAGAGGTTAGTTAAGTGTCATATATTGCGTAAAAATATTATAATTAGGAGAACGTTGCAATAATCAAATCAATGTTTTAACGTTGTCATGGGTCGTTGCGGTTAACTTTTGGGGTTAACACTTCGGACTTATAAACGTTTTAAGTTTTATATCACGTGCAAGGCTAATATTGCGATCAGTTATAAGAACTGTTACCTTGTTAGTATACGTGAAGCTATACGGGTGATGCGGGCAGTCTTTGGGATTGTCACTTCACCGTAGATAGTAAGCCGCACGCGGTACATAACTATATCTATAGATATAACGGCCCACCTGCGTGCGCTTATCTTATTGTTGTAAATTAATTAACCATTAGTCCAGTTCATTTCAATATCAATGAGGATTGATTATCTTTGTAACCAAAGAAATCTACACATTACAGAGGACACACCCTCTCCTCGATGTCGATACTACGACGAAGAATCTTTTGAGGACGTAGTGGAATTGGAACCAGAATATCAAGATGAGCCATCCATGACCGCTGGGGATCCCATTCCTTCGATCAGTGCCTTGGACCCAGTTCCTTCAACTAGCGCAGCAGGCCCAATTCCATCTACAATTACTTCACAGCCACAGGTCCCTTCCTCGGAGACTGAAGTCCTTATTGCAACTGACACACCTCCGAGCATCGAGCTGGACTCGAAAATTCTAGAGATATTTGGAGAGGATCCGTCTGTGGAAAAAATCTATGGCAAAGAAATTCAGACCGACCTGGCTGTTCGGCTACAACATCTGGCTACTAAGGGTTTGTCTAGCGAACTTCGTAAGGAATTGATAGGTAGATACTTACCTCCTAGTAATTGCAAGCTAATTGACTCGCCGGAACTTAATTTAGAAATAAAAGCAGCCATATCAGAGATTGTCTTGAAAAGAGATAGGGGTATTGAGATGAAACAAAAACAGTTAGGTTGCGCCATTTCATGCTTAAGTAATGCTATAACTGTTATGATTTCTAAAGAGGACAAGGACACAGAAGTAATACAAATGATGATGGACACTGTACGCCTTCTTTGTGACAATCAATACTCGGACTCGACACTCCGCCGGAACTTTATTTTACACAACTTAAAAAAGGAGATGAAAGAACAACTACAAAAAACAATAATAGACAAACATCTTTTCGGATCAGACTTAGCTGAAACATAAAAAATTGCAAAGACAATAACAAAAACTGGAGCAGAATTAAAATCAACCGTATCTCGGCCACCCATCAACAAAACGAAGACAGCGCCGCCTCCGCCTCAAACGACGTTCCAACAACGGAACAATTTAAACTGGCGGGCTCCTCCCCCGAGTCGCAGGCAAACGGGGACTCAGAGGACGAGGGAGCCTGCACAGAGATATCCGCCCGCAAGCACCTCGCGCGGGTCATATCGAGGTCGGCACCAGACAATGCCCGCAACGCGGGCGAGTTACCGCAGTCGTCGCTAGATGTTACCGGGGTAAGCAATTATGCTGGTAGACTAGCACTTTTTTATGACACCTGGTCAGAACTAACTTCTGATCCGATTGTTCTATCATGGATTTCTGGATATAAAATACCTTTTTCAGCTCGTGTTATACAGTATACTATCCCCAATAATAGAATCCACTCAACATCAGAAAAACAACAATTCAAGAAATGTATTGACGAATTGTTATACACTGGTGCTATCTCTCATTGTAACCCTTGTGAAGGGCAGTTTCTATCAAGCATATTCTTGATACCTAAGCCCAACGGTAAACATAGATTCATACTTAACTTAAAAAATCTTAATCAATTTATAGAAACCCAACATTTTAAACTCGAAGATTTACGCACAGCAATTAAACTTGTATCAGAAAATAATTTCATGGGAACGGTAGATTTAAAAGACGCGTATTATTTAATAAAAATTCATGATGATAATAAAAAATATCTTAGATTCGAATTCAACAATGTTTTGTATGAATTTAATGTGTTACCGTTCGGCCTAAACACGGCACCTTTTGTGTTTACTAAGATTATGAAACCGGTTGTTGGGCTGCTCAGATCCTGCGGTTATATGTCTAGTATATATTTGGATGATTTGTTGCTAATTGGCAATTAGCAACAAAGGTTTAGAAAACATAGTGGTAACTCAGCGACTATTGACAGCTTTAGGGTTTATTATAAATACAGATAAATGCAACTTATCGCCTACGACATCATGTAAATATCTTGGTTACATAATTGATACAAAAAAATTTCAAATCAGTTTACCTACAGAAAAATATAATAAAATTAAAAATAAATTAAAAACATTTCGAAATATCAGTGCCTCCAGTCAAAAACGGCATAAGTCGAGTTATGCCCTTTTGTTTTTATAGCACCATTGTAATCTACGTGTTCTGTTACATAACATATCAAAAGGACATAGCTCTAGCTGCATCCTAACATACTTTTTTGTAATATATCAAAGGCATAACTCGACTGCGTCTAAAGGCACATCTATAGATATCAAGTAAATTTCACTGCTTAATAGACATAACTACAAGAAACCCCAAAACACAATCGAACTAAAAGGCATAAATACAGTTAACTTAATTACAAAAAGACACAACTCATGTAGTTCCAAAGTTTTTTAAATATAGTAAGAAATAAATGTAGATAATCCATTTGGTAAGCATGTTTGAAAGGGAACAACTGCATTTGTTGCGTTTGCTTCAGGAAGTCTCAAGCGGTATATCCCCACTAAACACTTTATCGCTATTGGTGGATTACCGTGTGGTGTACTGTTTTTAGAAATAAGTCGTTTTATTCCTTAATTTGTAATTTGCTAATTTATTTTGTAATAAGTAAATCAGTGTTACGCGTATTAATTTTCAAGCTTTTAAAAGTGATATAACATCATTAAGCTAGTATTCAAATATATAATGACACTTCTACCATCTGTATACACAGAATATCTCGATTTCTATAAGAATTTGCTGACTTCAGAACCGCAAGGAGCAGAAGACGATCCTGACTTAAGTTTTGTACCGGGCAATGAAGAGGACAGCGAGGACAATTGAAATTATTTAATTAAACATATGTGTATACATATATAAACTCACTTAGCTTTACATACTCCTTTTGTTTCGTGTACGTTCATACATCTGGTCATACACGCACGAGTTACGAGTACCTGAGCATTCTAAAGAACATCACCAATTAGGTCACTATGTGTCCTTCTAGGGCGTCCCCTTCCGGTATTTCCAGTCACATCTGCTTTGTAAATACCTTTTGTTACTCGCCTTTCATTCATCCTCTCAACATGACCAAACCATCTAAGCATACTCTTTTCAATTTTGGTCACTACGTCTTCTTTTAAACCGCACCGTTGCCTTATCACACCATTTTACAGCCTATCATTCATAGTCACGCCACACATGCTTTGCAAGGAACGCATTTCCACAGCATTTATTCTACTTTCATGCTTCTTCTGCCACACCCAACATTCACTTCATACATAAACGTAGGCACCAGCACTCCAGCACCCCATTGTGAACAGCTAGTCGACCCCTTTTGGGCATCGACTGGTTGATCACAATCGCATGTATACACTACTACTACCACTACTACTATTCACTTTATTTCCCGCATTTACTTTTCTTTCCACATCTTCATCATTCCACTTTCCATCCCTTGTAAACTGACTCTCCAAATACATTATTACACTTACTTTCTCCATATTCTTATCATTTATGTTTACATCACACACCGATACATCTTCTTCTCTTTCAAATACCATAAGCTTCGTCTTATTCAATGTGAATAAGTTCTGAATAATAATATATTCATCCCTTTCAAATTATATGCTTCATCCATCACAGTCACCATGTCTTGCAACCGTTCAGCTTACGATGCAAGTAGAACTTGATCATCTGCGTAGAGAAGGTATTTGACAGGCAACTCATTCATGCTCAATCCGCACTCACCCCCTTTCAAATTTAGCAAAAAGCTATCCGTGTGCATGTTGAACATCCACAGTGACGTGACAGCCCTGCCTAACACCCCTTGAGATGCAAAACCAGTCTGTGCATACCCCATTTATCATAACACAAGCATTGGTATCCTTGTGGAAATATTAAAGTGCCCGTACCAAGCGCCAGTCCACACCGTACACGGATAGTGTTGACCACAGTTGTTCCCTCCACAAGTCCACACCATGTAATAGGCCTTCTCTAAGCCAAAGAAAACACACTAGACTTTCTTGTTCTTTGTCAGAGGTTTTTCGCCTATGCACCTTAAAGAGATCTGATCCATACAGTCCAATTTCTATCTAAATCCCGCCTGCACACCCAATATTTTGTCATCTATCGCTCTTATTACTCTATTTATTAAAACCTCGCATAGAGTCTGCGGACAACACTCAAAAGACTAATGCCGTGATAGTTTTTGGACTGCTGCTGAGAGTATTTTCCTTTATAAAGTGGTACGATTACAGCCTTGCACCAAAAAAACCACCTTGCATCCGGCGCACGGCCATTTTTCCAATACATATTAAAGATCCGTCACAACAGGCTTACGACGCCGTCACCTGCCTTCAGTATTTCAGCAGACACTCTGCCATTCCTTGAGCTTCCCAATTTTCATTCCTTTCAACACTCTAACAATCTCATCTATTTTTATTTCATTTCCATCACGTGCATCTGAGCTAGAGTGTTCAAAACTTGCTTCTGTCCAGTTACCCACTCCTTGCACACTATCCTGACAACTGAATAAACTTCCAAAGTATCCCTTCTAGTGTCCAAGACCTTTCATTCTTCGTTTAGTAAACATCCATCTTCTTCTCTTATAATAATCCTTCTCGATGGTCCTGTCACTCCGTGACCCAATCTTATCTGTTTCCAGAACAGCTTAACACATTGGCCCTGTAGTTATCAGAGAATTTCCTGTTATAGGCACTTTTCTTCCTTTTCATCCTTTTTCATTTTTACAATCTCTTTTACTGTTAGATGTTTTATTTAAAGTGTAGACTTAATAAATAAATAAAAGATTTTCTAGCCTATTGTTTAATTATAAATTTTTTGTTCGATCGATAGCAGAAGGAAATAAGTCGTTACTATATTTGTCTTAGGGCCTGTTTCACCACCTACGATTAAGTTCCTATTAACTTACTTGGCAGATAATTTCATACAAATTCTGTTCTATTTTTGAATTTATTCGGTAAGTAGTGGCTATTCGGACATCGTGAAATAGGCCCTTAGGCATTTATAAAATAAGGGAATAACTCGCAATATTACTTTAAATACGACCAACCTGACTAGTATAAGTAACGTTATTCCCTTAACACTTCGTTAACAAGGGAACAACTCGAGAAAAACTAAAAAAAAATATAGTAGGAGTGACTGAATGTGGAAGTGATTACTATTAAATGAAAGGGCAATTTTTTATCTACAATACAAATTCGAAAGAAGTTATGATTTTAATTGCGAAATACTAAAAAACATTAAAAGTGTTGTTTTTTGCCTCTCCTGAAAAGTGACGAATTTGAGTTGTGCCCTTTTTTACTGGAGACACTGATATGTCAAGATGTAAAATAAGAGATTTCGCAAGTTTAGTGGGTCTATTGTGTTCTGCTTGCCCTGCCGTCGAATACGGATGGCTATACACAAAAGAATTTGAAAGATGCAAATTTTTAAATTTAAAAAATGACCCATTAAACTACGACAATTATATGAACATCCCGTTATACTTATCGTCAGATATTGATTGGTGGTTTAATGCATTAGATAATCCTATTAGTAAAATTAAATATGATGAATACTGCCTGGAAATTTTTAGTGATGCTTCGACTACGGGGTGGGGCGCGGCGTGTGGGAAAGAGACAGCTAGTGGGGCATGGACGGTTGAAGAACGATCACATCATATAAATTATTTGGAAATCGTTGCTGCCTTTTTCGGTTTAAAAGTTTTTGCCGTAACAATGAAGAGTTGTCAAATACTACTTCGCATTGATAACACTACGGCCATATCCTACATAAATCGGATGGGAGGGATACAATATCCCCATCTAACACGCATAACAAAACAATTATGGGAATGGTGTCAATCTAGGAAAATTATTGTGTATGCAGCATACATTCGTTCGGCAGATAATACAATAGCCGACGCGGAATCACGTAGAATTCATCCAGATGTTGAGTGGGAATTGAGCGACTCAGTTTTTTACAACATAACAAACACGTTTGGTTTTCCTGATGTAGACATTTTTGCAAGTCGTGTTAACAAAAAATGTCGTAACTATATATCCTGGTTCAGAGATCCTGACGCTATAGCCATAAATGCATTTACCTTATCATGGTCACAAAGTTACTTTTACGCATTCCCTCCTTTTTTCAATGGTTCTAAAAATGCTACGGAAAATTGTTAAAGACAAAGCTACTGGTATTGTAGTGGTTCCCTTCTGGCCCACTCAACCTTGGTACCCTCTATTCAGGAAACTTCTTGTGTCATCTGTTTTGTATTTTGATCCAAATAAACAAACAATTTTATCACCTTCCAGCAACAACAATGCACACCCTCGGTTTACCCTGGCTGCCGGTCTCTTGTCCGGGACTCGTTGCTGAGAAGAAATGTTCCATCACCTGCAATTGATATAATATTGGCTTCCCTTTCCGGTGCATCGATGAAACAATACGACACCTGTCTTAAGAAATGGTATAATTTTTGTATATCTAGAAACATCGACATTTTCGGGGCATCAATCAATGATGCGATTCTATTTCTAACAACATTGTTTGATTCAGGAGCCCAATACGGGACTTTAAACAGTTGTCGATCGGCTTTAGCCTTAATTTTGATTGAAAAAATCAGCGATTGTGACGTTGTAAAACGCTTCTTTAAAGGTGTGTTTAGACTTCGACCACCCTTACCGAAGTATAACACAACTTGGGATACGTCTAAAGTCCTAAACATTTTGTCCACTTGGTATCCTAACGATAGCTTGAGTTTAGATAAACTTTCACGCAAATTAGTTACTTTATTATCCTTAGTTACTGCACACCGAATGCAAACTTTAGCAACAATTAATATAAATAACATCCAAATTCATGCTGCTATGATCACTATTAAAATACCTGATATTATAAAAACATCAAAGATAGGAACCGTGCAACCAAATCTTATTTTACCATTTTTTCGCGAAAAACCGGAAATCTGTCCAGTCCTAACCCTTTTAGCTTATTTAGATTCGACTAGTTCTCTTCGTGGTAATGTAAATAACTTATTTATCGGGGTGAGGAAACCACATAAATTAGTTTCAGCACAAACATTGAGTCGGTGGGTTAAGACTACGCTAGGAGAGTGTGGTATAGATATATCTATCTTTACAGCTCACAGTACGCGACATGCTGCCACATCTAAAGCCCACAAATTAGGAGTTAACTTGGAAACAATTAGAAAAACCGCGGGATGGAGCGGTTCGTCTCAGGTCTTTATGAAATTTTATAATAGAAATGTACAAATTACAGAGGATGATGATTTATTTGCAAGATCAATATTAAACAATTGTAATAACAATTAAGTTTCACGGTAATTATAGTACTTATGTTAGATACCTACTCATCATTTCAGCCGAAAGACGTTCACTGCTGGCGTTTTGGGGGACAGTTTTATGTAATTTTGACGTCCCTTAAGTGCTGATTTTCAGCCTAATTTGAATACATGGCTTTTGATTTGTTTTGATAGACTTTTATGATAATTAAGTTAATTTCAACTTATTACTTAAAATTCTATTGTAAACATGTGTATTAATTTAATTAATTACTGTCTTATATGAATGTGTATTACTTTATTTTGAATAATAATCAATTATGATATTTTAAACTCATACCTATTGATTAAAATTGATAGCCTTGTTACACAAAAGTATTTCATTGATATTTCAGTAGCTCTCAAATTCTACATTGTGTTTATGCTAATCTCGAGGACGAAGCTGAGTATAATTTATGATTAAACGAACTTACCTGTACGTGAAGTTCGATCATAATTATACGATGGCTTCGTCCGAAGAGATTAGCAACCCACCCTCCCATATTTATTTTTTCCCCAAAAATAAATTTTCCCTGGCATTCCCTGAAATATCAAAAACAGGAATTGAGGATCTAGGCTCTGAACTAAATGAGCGATAGAACACGGTATCGAGCAAAAGAAATATGTCTACCCTCACCTAAAAATATTCAAAAAAAAAAAAACGCTTATTTTTTTTTAGTTTTAGGTATAGGGCTTTTTACTTTCAGTGCGCGAAGGCAACACCGTACGTGTTACTACATTGTGTTTATGCTAATCTCTTCGGACGAAGCCATCGTATAATTATGATCGAACTTCACGTACAGGTAAGTTCGTTTAATCATAAAGTATGCGAAGACAATATAGGACAAACCATCGCCTCAAACAGCTTTGCGAAGATAGAAAGAAGAGATATGGGGCGATAATTAGAAGTATCGCTGGGTTCTCCCTTCTTAAAAATAGGTACCACGTTAGCAATTTTCCACGATGTGGGGAATTTAGATGTTTCAATGGAGCGATTGAAAATAAGTTTGAGTGGGAGACACAGATTGGATGCACATTTCTGAACAAATAGTGGGGGAATGCCATCGGGTCCCGAACCTTTGGAGATGTCTAGTTTCTTTATTGCTTTTAATACTTCTACTTCTGTGAACGCAATTCTGCTTAGAGCGAATTGAAAATAGTTATGCGAGCAAGTATCAGGAGCAGTCGAATTGTTAGATGGTATGAAGGTGGAAGAAAAATGTGTGGCAAATTGATTGCTTATTTCCTCACCAGAAGAAGCAGTATTGTTTCCCAAACGCATAGTAGTGGGTATGTCACTAGACTGTGTTTTTTTGGCTTTAACGAATGACCAGAATAGTTTTGGGTTTTGCGCTATGTTTGTTTCAACATAGCTTAAATAAGTTTTGTAACAATTTTTTATCATAATTCTTGCACGCTCATCTAGTATTTTGTATTTGTAATTATCTCTAGGGTTTTATATTTTTTAAAGCGAGTTCTAATTTTTTCCTTTTCACAGTTACATTGGATTACAGTTATGTTGGATAGAATAAGGTCCAACGTTTTATTGAAACAATTTTTCACAATATTAGCTTGCAACATATTGTTTTCAGACATGAAATCAACAAGGGAGTAGCCTAACCTATTGCTGTAATTGGTAGGAATCGTACATGGAGGGCTAAGAGTATTGTCTATGTTCCAACTTATGAAGCTAAGGTTGAAGTCTCCGGCAATAATTGTATCTTCATTTGTAGATTCTATCAGTGTAGACACTTTGTCCAGGAATGTGTCAAGTGTAGTTTGCTGGACTGGTGGGGGTAGGTAGACAGAGCAGATATTCAAATTACGATGGCTCTTTCCCTTAGTAATTCTAAGCCTGACCCACAGATCTTCGATGTCAGATTCGCAATTTGGCATGCGTGCGGAATCAATGAGCTTAGATACTGCAATCAGAACACCTCCGCCCCTCTTGGTTCCCAGGGCCGTTGACGACCTATCTCTGCGATAGACACGATACCTATCGAAAATTTCGCCATCCTTTATACCATCGTCCAACCACGTTTCGGTTCCAATTATAACATCATAGACACCCAACTGTGCAGCCAACATAACAGTATTAAGTTTAGTTTTTATTCCTCTGAAGTTCTGGTAATAAATGGTGAATGTTCAAGTAATTTGCATGGTATTACTGCATAAAATCCAAATTAAAATTATAGCAGTGCAATGGCTTCTAGACTTTTAATGTGTTTAGCTTGGTGGCCGTCGGCTTTTCTGACGAGGACTTTGCCGTCACGTACCCAAACGTATAAATATCCCCTTTCACGTGCAGCTTTTCTAGTTTCCGCGTGTATTCTTTTATTCAACGGGGACAGGTGTTCCGATACGAATATAGGCCTGATAGCACCACCGTAGCCCAGGTGTTGAGTACTGAGTTTTTCCTTAGAGTGGGTTCTGTTAAATTGTAGAACAGATGCCAGGACTGAGTCTCTTATTAATGTGCTTCGCAGTTTGACAACGACTGCTCTTGGATTTTTGCTTTCTGGGTCTAATTTCCTCACGCGCACGACGGCCAGAATGTCATCTTCCTTGATCGTGGTAGACACAGCGCTGCCAAGCTGAACCACTGTTTTGACCAAGTTTTCAGCTTTATTTTCTGGTAAGCCATTAATCTCCAGATTTTGCTGGCGCGAATTTTGTTCGATGAAATTCACTCGAGTTGCTAAATCAGAAACTGTGGTCTTGAGATATTCATTCTCTTTATGTAGACTTTTGTTTTCACTTTTGCATGCATCCAGTTCTGAACTTATACGGTCAAATTCAGAGCTCATAAAATTGACAGAGTTCTCCAAGCCTCGCAACATATCTTTGATGCCCTTTAATTCATCAGTAATACAGGTTTTTATGTTTGCTGAAATCTCAGAAGATAGAACTGACCGTATTTCCTCGCGAATCTAATAGTTCATTCGTAGAGTGCCGATCAAAATCAGGACTGGAATCCACTTCTGGCGAGCAGTCAGTGCGCTGCTGCTTGAATCTTACGGTAACGTTTGATGCGCTCGGTGAGCCAGCAAGGACTGTAGGTATTTTGGGCTCTGATTGCTCCTGGGGTGACATACAGGTGCCGCCGTCTTTTGGTGGAGTGCGAAGCATTGTATAAATATATACTTAATATAAAAAAAAAAAACAACAGGCCAGACTCCACAAATAATTATTATCAGCCTCCAATAAAATAAATAACTCTAGAACAGAGTCAATAAAACATTAACAAAAATAATTAGATGGTGATGAGAATCGAACCCGTACCCCGTAACACGACAAGCGGACTCGAAACGGTTGCGCCACGAACGCTATGTCACTATATTTGAAATTAGTAACTGCTTCAATGTACAGACAATCACTGATAACGCTGCCAATGAATCAAGGTCACCTTTTGTTTTGCGATTTGCGTATACCGTCCGGTGAGGGTATTAGAATAATTTAGTGAGACCACTTAATCACGTTTTTGCACATTTCAACACAGACGATTATAGTTTCGGTTAATCACAGTATGTTCCAAGTAATTCCCAGATTGTTTTGATACTATTTGACACTTGAATAGTTCACTTTTTGAATCACTTTAGAATATTTAAAGACAGAGCTCACAAACGTATGACTTGTTATGCGGCTTGTTATGAATATATATGTAAATAATTACGTGGGTACATACTGTAGCATTATGAGATCAGCTTCTGCCACTTGTTAAAAAATGCTTGGTGAGAATCGAACCCACGCTTGCATAGGATAACTAAATACAAAGAAAAAATAACAGGAGATTTAAAATATGATTTGTATTATAATTTTAAAAGTAAAGAAAAAGAAACAGTTAGGTATAAAAGGTAATAAATAAATTTAAGTACTATTGCAAGCCGCCTAGTTGGAATTTTATTTTGTCTTAGAAGGAAGATTACGTGTTTGAGGGTTGAGAACTAAAATAGAACGCGACGGGTTAAACAAGTATTGGCCATTACCTAATTAATCCCGGAAATCAAAAGTTGGGCAAAGAGTTGATATCACGTAATGATCCTGATTACAGGTCAATCAGGAAACCGCCTAAAATAGAATTTGGTAGTTATTGATGCTATGGAAAAGTTCTAGGAGCTAAAGTATGAATGTGCCTAAGTCCTTTGCGCTGAACCGTAGCGACGTCCCGTCGTACAGCGTCTCGTTGGGGTTTGGTGCGTTGCGGCCTCTACCATGAGCGGCGTGTGTACGGCGGCGTCCGTGGGTGCCTGCGTTGGCCACAGGCCGCGATGTGAGAACTTGGGTCGGTAGCCGCACGATGGCCCGGGGTCCCAGGAGGCCTCAAGACCTCTTCTGTCGAAGTCCGAAAACAGGGGGCTTTAGAAACGGCATAGGCTAAATTACGTATGGGGGCGGTGGCGCGAGACTGTACAGTTTGTTAAATGAGAAATTGGTTGAATACTCACATGTTTGTACAGTAAATACTTCACCAAAAAATAGTGGTTCTAGACTCTCGCTTGGCTGGCACGAACTAAAGATTTAACTTGAGGGCTAGATACCACAATGTACTCGACGCAACTGCGACCAGCTAGCGCGAAGATACTATCGTCACTATTTACATCCGTGTCTTAAACTGAAAACAGGACACTTGAAGCAGAGAAAAATTATTTTATACCATGACGTTTTGTCCAGAGCGACTCACAATAGAATGACGCAAGTCAAAAAAAATTGTTTTACTTTGAACGATATAGAATTCAAAATTTGAAAATGTGCTCAATTCGAAATTTTTAAAAGAAATAATAGTTTAAGAAACTTTTACAACTACAAAAGAGGCTTGAACGGCAGCGCAATGCTGCAATACCTCTTGTACAATAATAATATAATAATAATAATAATAGTTAGTGCCTCATTTCATTAAACACGTCTAACGGGCCTCTGTGAGTTGGCTTCGGCCCCTCTTACGCCTTCCAAAGGTCCGGGACCCTAGGGTCCCGAGAAATGTCAAAGACGCAAAATAATAATCATAGTTAGTCGGTTAGTGTCTCATTCCATTTAAAATTGTCTAAGGGGCCTCTGCGAGTTGGCTTCGGCCCCTCGTACGCCTTCCAAAAGACCGGGACCCCATGGTCCCGAGATATTTAAACATATATAAACAAAATAATAATCACCCGAATCACCTTCTCCATAGCCTTAAATTACTAAACCTAAAGGAAAACCTCTATATAACCCTACAAAAAGCTGCAATTTTAAATACATGTCGAATCGTCAGAAAGTTCATGCAAATAGATGAAAACGAAATAGGTCCTCATCATAACACATCCTCAACCTAACACACCACACGCTGCATTTATTTGGCTTCGGTCCGTAAATGTTGCAATAACCAGCTAAAGAGCTGAGAAGAAAAAACACAACAAAAATAATAATATATTTATTGAATAAAAACGTTACAAAAAGTGTACACTTAGTCAACAGTAGAATTTCCCAAATAATAATGATCGTGCCTAAAAAATAAGATAAACTAAAACTAAAATATGTTAGAACAGATGCAAGTAATGATGGTTCGGAATTACAATGTTAGGTAGCGACCCGCCCGAACTAGGTTAATTCAAACCTGTGTTTCAGGCCATCACTTTACATTTCAATTACATTGGAGCACAATTTTTTTTAAGAACTAATATAAAATAATCTAAACTATTAACAAATATGAGAAAAAGCACATTGGTACATTAATATCTAAAACTAAACCTATGTAAATATACAAAAGTAAATACTTACGAGGGAATAAATTATCATCATGACAATATTTCTAGAAGTTTTTCTGTGTCTGTGTAATTGAGTATGGCTAAATGTTCAGATAATATTTTACTACATTTTTTATAACTTACACTATAGAAGCTAAGTAACTTGTTGAGCCTATTGTACAGAAAAGGTCCTAAAAACACATAAAATCTATTAGCAAACGCATGTCTAGTTTGAGGCTTTATGCAAACCTGTCCTTCCTTCTCTTGTCGGAAGGTACTGGCTCAAAAGGAACTGCAGTGTGCTGGTGTAGTACTATACTTAGTATAAATAATTGTCGTACTGTTAGTACATTACATGCTGTGTAGAGCTCGTGCGAAGGAAATCTAAAAGGGCGAAAGGTAGCACCTTTAGAATTGCTCTTTGAGCACGCTCTAGAGGGAGTAAAATTGTTTTTGCAGCGCCACCCCACGAAGTTATGCAATAGGTAAGAATTGATTGACACAAAGCTAAATAAACCTGTTTAATTAATTTATAGTCTGCTACGTTGCGTAAATTCTTAAAGACATATATTAATTTGCGCACTCTAGTACAAAGTAACTCGATATGTTTACGGAAATTTAAATTGGAGTCAATAGTGACACCCAGATATTTTAAATGGTCAGCTTTAGCTAAAGTGGGGCAGGAACATGCAGTGTCAGCGTCCGTGTTACAATTGTGTGCGTAAAGATTTAGATTAGTAAGCGGTATGTTAGTATTTCTCATTGCAAATAAAAGGTATTTTGTTTTATCTGTATTTAACGTTAGTAGATTATTATGAAGCCAATTAGATACAATGTTAAAACCATTCTGAGCATATTTGTAGACCTCATCTCTTGATTTAGCTGAGAACAATAGAGCGGTGTCATCCGCATAAGACATTATAACACCATTTTGGAGTGACAAGCGGCACAGGTCATTTATGTAGATTAAAAATAACGTAGGGCCCAAAATGCTCCCTTGAGGAATTCCAAAACAACTATTTTTAAGTTCAGAATTTGTATAATGATCAATTTTTACACATTGCTGACGATCTCTAAGATAATCAGAAAATAGTTGAAGTTGTGCTCCTCTTATCCCAAGTGTTTCAAGCTTGTGCAAAAGTAAAGTACATGAAATTGTGTCAAAGGCTTTGGCTAGGTCTAGAAAGATCCCAATTGTGTGCATACCATTGTCTAGATTGGTAGTGACATGATTAGTCAATTTGTGTACAGCTTGGCTAGTTGATCTTTTGGGCCTAAAACCAAATTGATTATCGGAAAGCAGTTTGTTATCTTCCAGATATTTTAACAATCTGCTGTTAATTATTTTTTCTAAAATCTTTGAAAGGCCTGTTAACACTGAAATGGGTCTGTAGTTATTCACACAGTTTTTGTCGCCAGACTTGAATACAGGTGTGACCACAGCTTTTTTAAACAATTTAGGGAATATACCTTTGGATAAACAAAGTTGAAAAATATGTGTTAGCGGAGGGGCAAGTAAGTAATTAAATCTTTTAAGTATATTATTAGGTATGTCATCCCACCCAGTAGCACAAATATCCTTTAACCCGTTAATTATTCTTACTACCTCGTAAACGTCGGTATCTAATAATACAAATGACTTTAGTGTAGAGGAAGTCGTAGTTGGGTTTTGACGGGAAAAATTACCAGAATTTAAATTTTTTTCAGCCAAATTTTTACCAATGTTAGCAAAAAAGTTATTTATTTTATTCATTGCTGCGGATGGGTCAGTCTCTGTTGATAGTAAATCAAACGGAGGTTCGGGATTATTCGATCTAAATGTATTATTTTTTATAAATTTCCACACAAGATTACTATTTGCCCGCCTTCTGTAATTCATTTTTATCATATAGATATTTTTTGTTTTTTCAAAAGGTTATTGCAGAAGTTTCGATACCTTTTATATGTAAGAGAAAGTATTTCGTTCTCAGGTGCGAGTTTCGATTTAAGATGAAGTTTGTCTCTATGTCTTACACAACGAACGAGACCGGGTGTAATCCAAGGTTTAATACAACAATACTTTCTAGGCATTTTTTTAGTGAATGTGTTTTTCCTTATTGCATATTGTAGCGAATCTATGAAATACATTAACGTAATATTTGCATCGTTTGAATTATAAACTGGGTCAAAATTAATACCGCGTAAGTCATTTTCCAGGTTTGTCATATTGACTTTAGTATAGCTACGCATGCAGTTTTTTCTTGGTGAGGATATTTGCAGTGTTAGTAAAACAGCTTGATGATCGGTAAGTGAAGAATTAGTAACCAATGTTTTGGATGGATTTTTTGATTTTAGAATGATATGGTCTAAGCATGAGCCACTCTGATGCGTGGGGTGATAGTGAGCTGGTAAAAGTCCATGAAATGAGCAAATATTCAGATAATTATGTACATGGGTATCGGTTTTCCCGGAAGCAATGTTAATGTTGATGTCGCCCAAAAGTACTATGTTTAAAAAAAAAATTATGTTTCTTAAGTTTGTGTCAAGCGAGTCTAAAAATCTGTCGATATTTTGAGAAGGAGGCCTATAAATAGCCATAACTACAGTATCGGGAATAATTTTGATTATTAAGCAATTACTATCTTGGAATATAGGTTCTTCTATGATAGTTCGTAAATTATTTTTGATATAAACTACTAGTCCATCGTTTTGGTTTATGTTCCTGTCAGTCTTATACGAAAAATAACCGTCAAGAGATGGTACATTGACTGTCTGTTTTGACAACCAACATTCTGTTAGGACGATAATATCACAGCTTATGTCGAGATTCTGTAATAACACTTCAAATCCGTTCATGTTCCGATTTATGCTACGAATATTCTGTGTGAGCAGGGTTAACGTTTTTCCATCAGAAGGAAGAAGGTGCTTACAGTCCTGAACATTACAGATTTTAGATTCAGACACAGAAAAACTATCAAGATCACAAATAAGTTGATTTGTCATGATAGTTACAAACTAACTGGAAATATAAATAGAGGATAAGCTACCTGCTTGTGTGCTAACTAAATAAAGTATTCGGTAGCGCTCTTAGGCGCCGTCATAATCTATTGAGTTGATGTAGTTAATCTCTGCATATTTGCGCGCCGGGCAACTTACATCACCAGTTGAATGGTCACATTTCCTCTTGAAGCGCTTGCATGTCGCACATTGGGCGAGAGAAGATTTGCTGCTACATTCCTTGAAGGAGTGTCCAGTCTCTCCACAGTGATTGCAAGTAGGACTAGTTTCCCGGCAAAACTTGGCGGCATGTCCAAACTGCTGGCAATTGAAGCACCTTGTGACTATCGTGAAATCTCTCACAGGGCATGATGTCCAGTTTATAAAAATTCGGCTTTGATTTATAATAATACAAATAACCATTAAGGTACAAATAACCATTAATAACCATTCGGTGAATATAATTATTTTGCACAGGGCATAAAGTGACAGATTGTGACAGACAACGAAGCGTGAGCGCGCGCAGTTCATACGTCAAAATAACTAGGACATTTGGATACACACTCTTGAATATATTGTCGATTCGTAAGGTGATCGGCATCATGGCGCACAGGCTTCGGCAGCTCGAAAAATGGTGTCTGCGATAATCATGAAACCGTTGACTTTTATTATAGGTATTTATCTTAGAAATACGATTCTGGCAGTCGTGGGTACTTTTTATTTAAGTTAGACCTTTATTCGAGCCACATATACAGTGTTTGTCTTCTGCGTGTATCCAAACGAAAATGACCATTTGTCCAAATTAAAAACCACACTCACAAAATCAAATAACACACATTTTTTTTGCATTTTTCCTCGCCTGTTCTAGAGAAATGTAATTGTTGCGATTAATTTTAGTATATTTAAGAAGTAATTTTCATATAATAATAATTGCTGTATATTTATTTTTTTGAACTGATTTTGAGGGCAGGATTCGTCCATGTCATTTAACTCTGTTACATTTTGGCCTGAACCACTATTGCAAAAAACTTTAATTAATATCTTGCACTAGTACAATAATTATGTTTAATTTTGTTGGATATCATATTAAAATATCTAGTCAGGTAATTTAATGCAAAAAAACCGCTGTTAATATTTTTGCTTGAAGTACATTAACAAAAAAAAAAAATTTTTATCGAAATTTCCGTGGACGATTTTGTTAAATTTTCTAACCTACTTGTAATAATGAGAGATGAGATATTATCTCATCTCTTCGACAAATACTCCATACAAACATATCTGTTAATATTTTTTTCTACCAAGTAATATTGAATTAAAATGTTTTCTTAAAAAAAACGTACACGCGGGGGTTAACTTTTCGCGGGATACATTTTAACATACTTCCTTGTTCATACCCTACACGTTAAATGAAAAAAATCGCTGTTTTTAATTCATGCAAAGTTGGCCTAAAATTCGGCGTAAATTCCCCGGACAATGTCATACATTCCATATGTAGAACATGTTTTTCAACTACAATGCTACGGAACCCTTCATTGTACGTGGTCCGACACGCACTTGGCCGGTTTTTTTTTATTAGTTTTTATTCTTGCATTTTATAGTTATTTTCGTATTTATACTTACAGTATTTTTTTACTTGTGCATAAAGTTTTAATACATACATATAAATAGCAAAAACCAAAACATTTTGCATCAGCTGGGACAGAATATCAAATATAATACGATGTTGGGGGTCGAGAGGAAACTAAAACTTGGCTGGAAAATTAAATCCACTCTCGACCCCCAAGGGTCGAGAATAAACTATAGTTAGGGGTCCAGTGGACACATTATTTATTGGGGGTCGAGGGGGCGAGAGTGGACTAAACGTGTCTACCTTGCCGCTTGAGATTCCGTGAGGATGAGCGCGAAGATTGCTTCGCTCAGGTATCAATTCGGCTCAGTCGATATTTTAAAATGGAAATCTAAAAATATTGGCTTCCATCTTATTAGGATACCACGAAGATATTGAGTTGTCGCGAAGTTTTATGAATATGTGGCATGTTTTGTTTTTAATGCTTTGAATATGGTGGTAAAGAAAATTCTTTGTAATTTTTGTGTTCCGTATTATTCCTTATTTTTAACCGACTTCCCCAAAAGGAGGAGGTTCTCAATTCGGTTGTATATATTTTTTTTTTTAATGTTTGTTACCTCAGAACTCCGTCATTTATGAACCGATTTGGAAAAGGAACTCCTCAAATATTATAGGCATACACATAGCGATTTCGGTATTTTCATCAATTATTTAAGCATTTGCATTCAGAAAGTATCATTTGGTGAAGTGGAACTGATGAAGAAGTCCACAGATGGCCACCGGAACTTCTCAATGATAAGTATTTCACGGGTGGCGTCAAGAAAATTATTTTCATAACTGAAAGGTATACTACCAGATTGGTCCTATTTTGATCAAGTCACTACTATTTAATGAAGGTCTGGAGTCGATCTGACGATGGAGCCAAAAGACAGTCGAGGGAACTCCTCAACGATTTACAGCAATTACCTGGTGTTTGGGCTTGATTAATTTGTATTGATGAGAACTTTTACACCTAG
Source organism: Conistra vaccinii (assembly GCA_948150665.1). Taxonomy (NCBI): domain Eukaryota; kingdom Metazoa; phylum Arthropoda; class Insecta; order Lepidoptera; family Noctuidae; genus Conistra; species Conistra vaccinii. The sequence goes on along the minus strand of OX411317.1, from coordinate 7,080,702 downwards.
ATGGGTTGTGACTGGCATTAGGGGTTTGATGATGAAGACGAAGGACAGTCAAGGGAACTCCTCAACGTTTTACAGTAGCTACCTTGTGTTTGGACTTACTTCATTTTAAGGATGATAAGTGATAACTTCCTGTCACTGTTATTTGCGTCGCTGGTAGTGTTATTCGAATTTGTGTGGGGTAGGAAGGTACCAAAACTAAAAAGTGAAAAATAAAAACTTTTCAAAAAAAAAAAAACAACCGACTTCCAAAAAAAACACTACAAAGTGAAAAATAACTTTAATTTCGGAAGTCGGTGGCAAAAAAACGAAAATTCAAAACCAAAGACTTCTGAAATTAAAGTTATTTTTCACTTTGTAGTGTTTTTTTTGGAAGTCGGTTGTTTTTTTTTTTTTGTGAAAAGTTTTTATATATTAATGGAGACAGAATAAAAAAAGGGTTTATGAATAAATTTTGGGCGCCATTCATGTCTGGAACTCAAAATTTACCTGAATGAAAAGGCCCTATCTTTGAACGTGATAGTACAAATATTTATTTGCAGATAATGGTGAAAAGTATCCTATCACCTATAACTATTGGAGAATACAGGTATGATGTTGATTTAACCAATAAGTAACCAAGAAGCTAAAATACCTCATTATGAATTATTATCATTAAGGAATTTACTTAAGCATTTTATAACAAGCACAAAATTCCTTTGCGCCAAGCTTCAACTCAAAACCAACACAGGTACCAATCAACCACGTCATGCTCACGGAACACAAAGTTGCCAGTTCTCATTTTGTGTACACACAGTGCACACAAATATTTTTAAAACCTAAATCCGTAAGTCAATTTATATAACGTAGTGTAAAGCAAAAGCTAACATAGATTGATACTCATAAATCCGATTCGAACCAGTCTGTGAAAGGCTCAAAGCCCTCCATCTATCGGATGAAATCGATTGTTTGACCTCAAGCTGAAACAACTTGGATAGCCGTGTGTGGTGGGGTTTGAGTTGCAGCGGTGGAGAATCTGCAATATTTAAATCAATCGAATTCTTGCTTTATCCCGTTGTTCAATATCATAATTAGTCGTGAGTCTGAACGTGATCGAATGATAAAACAAAATGGAAGTTGAAATAATCACCATTTATTTATTTATTTATTTGTCCTCTCAATGGACCGCCATACCAACGTACCTAGTTTGTTGCTATTTACTGTCATCTGTAACTGTTTCATGCCACATTTGTGAATAAAAATTCGTTCTCTTTTTTCGGTAACCACACGTAACCATCAAAACACCATTTTATTTCTAGTCGAGCCTGTAACATCCAACTGGTCAACTAGAATGGATACTTGGTTAAGATTTCCGCAAAACTGTCCTTAGTTCACTCAATCGTTATGCAGTAAAATAATCTGTATTACATAAGCAACTTAACCCTTTATCACTGCCACCACACAGCGAAGCGCACCCGATATTCAGCTGCAGGTAACGTTTTAAAGGCAATCCTAGCAGAATTGGTGTGCTGTGCGGTTTGCTCTCGTTTTTACTTACCTGTATTGCCATTATGTCTTGGCTTTCGTTTTATAAAAGTCTATCTCGACGTGTTTGGATTTTTCTTGAAGCGAGTTATTATTTTTAAAGATTATCATCTTGTTCTGCTATTGGTTGATGGCAAAGAGCGGTTTCGCCCTTTAGAAGAGCAAACCAGTGGGGTAATTGCGTAACACACAAAATAGCATACATCGATTGCTATTTTGTGTGTTACGCAATTACCCCATGCCATTAATTTTGACAGATCAGCCACGTTCATGCGTTATACTAGCTTTTGCCCGCGGCTTCGCCCGCGTGGATGTCGGAAAATATTCCACAGGAACGTGCTACCGGGATTCAGAGTATCCTATATCCTAACCCGAGTCATGGCCTATCCTTATACCTTCTTTCTTCTTTTTCAATTGAAAAGTTAAGTATGTTTGTTAAGTGTATAATTATCTTGAACTTTGGAGAATCATTATATAGAGACCAATGTTATTTAAACTAACACCTTAAAACCGTTGCGCCAAAATTTCAATAGACGAACGTTCTTATTGCTTTCAGAATCCATTACTAAAATTCGCCCGCTTTACCCCATTTCTCACCAATATGCAAAAATACGAATAAAAAACCCCTCAAAGGAGAGAATAGGAGCCATTTTACACTCCTTCCGTGCAAACCAGGTGAACCTTACATACACGTTCAGATATTGAAAGGCTTACTGATCGTGCTAGGCACATTCCAATTTCCATTCAATTCTGGTGTATATTGACAAAGCTGACTAGCGACCGGAATGCATTTGCTTAAAAGCCTGAACTAAAGTAATATTTTGCGTTCGTGGTCGTAAGGTTTGGCACGTGTTTCATTGTGCTTCATTTGGATAGAACTCGTTATTATGATTGTATATGTTACTCGCACAATTTTTTAGTGGAGTTCATTTTTAAAAGCAACTCAACTCAACTAAAAGCATTTATTTCAATTAAACCATATACAGGCACTTTTGAATTGTCAATGAGTCAGTCGGTCAGAAAATATGAAGCTAGTTGCCCATTCTAAAACGTAGTAGGTACCTATGGAGAAGAACGGGCAAGAAACTCCACGGACCCTCTTTTAAATAAAAAATTGTTACATAAAATTGGTTACATCATTCATGTTGAAATACTACACGTGAGAACAATGTAAAAAGACGTGCACGTTAAAAGCGTCTGTAATAAAACGATAAAAACAAAAACAATTGAAAGATTAAAATAAATTAAAATAAGCCACGGCAGCTAAGAGATGACCAGTCCCAACTGACGGCGCCCGTTCACAAACATGACGCATGTATTAGCACCATTCAGCTCAACCATTTTGAAGGGAGCTAAATGATCCAACACACACGCCACCATCAGCGAGACATCTGAGTGAGCATGACATACTCTCAGCCGCCAGGGCACATTGAAGTCAATGAAAGACATATTACCCGGTAAATGGTAGCTCTGTAGTACAAGCTTTCATTCAACTTGCAATGTTCGTATGTGAGTTTGTTAGTTAGTCTGCTTGTTTAGGGCAAATCTTGCAAGCTGAATTAAGACCACTTCCCCTTATCCCAGGAAGTTGACATTGTACATGTTGGTTCAGTTCCGATGACAATACATTTTTATTACAAGCATGACCTATTTTGGCCACCCAGGATTGGTTCTAGACGAGGATTTTTTACATTGATTTCTACCAGAAGAATTGGTCCTTTAAATACTAGGTAGGGTGGTCCCAGGTGCTCCATCAATCACTATCTCTCTAAAACGAGGCTTTAAAACCAATGTTAATTTATTCGTTTCAGAATAAGGTCACCTGTGGTGCTACTGCCCAAGGTGCTACTGTGGACCACTAGATCCCGCTGTCGTTGTTGCTCGCCAAATGGTTAAGTCCCGTCGAACATTTTGTGTGACTAAGTTTTGTTAGGTATTAAGTAGCTTCAAAAGTAAAGACTCGTGTTTTAAACAGATATTAGTTAGTTGTGAGTTAGTTTATTTCTGTTAAATTATCGTCTTGCCATATCCATAATCCATTATCGTCCTATTAATGTTCCCAATGTCGGGACACAGGGCTCCTCTCTGTGAGAGGGAGTGGGCTGTAATCTGCCACGCGGGCACAGTGCGGGTTGTTAGATGTCACATGTCTTCGAATTTTTGGTACTAAGACATGCCGGTTTCCTCACGATGTTTTCCTTCACCGTTTTGAGAGCAGTGGTGAGAAGTCGTAAGTTGGGGCCATTACCACTGGGCCACCACTGCTCGTCGTCTTGCCACTGGCCATGTATTAATTGTTGCAATAAAGTTTGTGCTCGCGAGGTCTAGTTCGCAGAACTACTAGTGTTATAAATGTGAAAGTGAGTTTGTTTGCTTGTTTGATACGCTTTCACGCTGAAACGGCTGAATGAATTTGGAGGCACATGTGTAGACCATGACCTAGTTTAGGACACAGGATACTTCTTATCCCGATATATTAAATGACGTTACTACATATACTTACCTGTACTGTAATGACTAAATGAATGAACGAATTAATAATTATGATTTATTTGAAATAAAATGTAATAATTAAATAAGTAATGTTTATTAAATGTAATAAATTGTGATAATTAAAATCAATATTATAGTATGTAATTTAATCATTTGATATGAAAAATTTACAGTGTCCTTACAGGGTGCATGTCTTAATACTGTGTCATAAAATTTTAATGCTACTAACCAGTTTTTTACATGTTAGCAAATGAATTATTAAATATTCTTACGAGATCGAGACTTAAGCCTTGTGCAGACCAGCGCGACTTGTCACGCGACGCGACACGAACATATAATACAATTTCGAAGAAAACTTCGCGGATAACAATAGCCAGTGTCGCGTCGCGCTTGTCTGCACGAAGCTGTATGCGGGTGAATCCGTGGGGCCCAGCTAGTACAAAATAGAACACAATGTTAAAAATAATGTTGTCTTCTTATTTTTTTAATTAAGTGAATAATTCTAAATGAACCTTACGTAAATATAGAATTTTAATAGTTTCTTAAAGCTTGAGGATAAACTAAAGGTTTAATTGAAATATTAAAGTTTTATGATTACGTAAGTTTTAAACAAAAGCTTGTAAATTAAAATCTTGTTTTACAAAAGATTTTTACGTAGCTACCTATATTTTATTCATACAATAAGTAGGTGTGTATATGTATTTTATGTAATAAATCAAATAACTAATTACATGCTTTTAAAAACCGTTTACGCCCAATTTAAGCAATCACTATTAACTGATTTTCCAGTATGATAAATGTGAAACTTATCAATGTGAAGTGTGTTTACATCAACTGGCTAAATAATTTACACATGGTTTATCCTCGGTCGAGGAGTCGATAGAACTGTAGTTAGGTTCCTGTACCTGTGAACTCCTCATCCCCGCACGATTTCAGTATTAGTTCTTCGTAATATCGTACATCGGTGAATACTAGAATACCTGTTTTATTTCTAAACATGGCGAAGCTACCAATCCCAAATAGTTTATTGTTCGAATATAGCGTTGCACCGGACCCCAGGCCAGGGAACTCGTCCTTAACTTTGATACATATGAAATAACCCCAATCCCGCGGCAACCACTCACCGCAGTCCGCCAGTGCGTTATCGGCCTCTTCGTAATCAATCTGAATTATTGTATCGTAATTTCGCCTTTTCTTTTTGTTTCTGTATCCTAGGGAACAAATCCGCAACTCAGTACTATCTATTTGATCGTAGGGGCCAGCGGGGAAGGATATCATAGCGTTTTCATATTTGGTGAGGTTGCCACCCCAAAAAAAGGTGGTCTCGTCTGCAAATCCTGAAATCTTTGCCGAAGCTCTAGCGATTCCGATTTCGTCTTCCATTCTTATTACCATAAGATCGTGAATAGGAGAGTTTCGTGCATCATTCCAAACTCGACTTTCAATCTCAGACAGATATGCTATTTGACGACCGCACACTATGTTTGCTATTCTCAGTTCTACTGTGTTGTTTTGTAGACCTGTAGGTAACAACGCCAAAATATTGTCGGTAAGATTGGAAGAACTTATCAAACTCCTAAAAGGGTTATAAGATGTTAGAATTCGACTATTGTCTAATAAGACCCCTGACGCAATATATGTCTTTTCTAAGCCGTTTTTTAAGTAGTTTGAAATATTTAGGAGCAAAATTACAATCCTGTGCGTGAGGCGGTCGTCTTTTGTACCAGTAGGCCACGTAGTTCTGGGATCCTTCTTCCAATTCATGTCTTCAACAAGTTTTAGCGCCTGAGAGTAGTTGTAAAGGTTATACAATACGAATATCACCAACAAACGGGCAGTGGTCCTCCTGTAACAATAAGTTATTATGAAACAAGTTTATAATTTTAATGAATACCTTAAATGTGTAGAATTGTATTTACACGCGTAATTGCCACACTCTCGCTCGAGTACAGTCAAGGCCAAACCAAGGTATTGAATTCGCTTTTACTGCTAAGATATACCTAAAGGTGCAATAAAAGTCAAATTGGAAACATGGGCGTGCGGGTTGTGGGGTGATTGTACGAGACCTGCTTGGTTAAAAATATTTTTTTTATTAAAAATTATGTAATAAAAATTAAAACGATAAATTTTAAGTAGAGCCGGCGATCTAAAGAAGCTCTCCCATTTTAGTAGTGTTTTTTTTGGAAGTCGGTTGTTTTTTTGTTTGTAAAAAGTTTTTATTTTTCACTTTTTAGTTGTGGTACTTACCTACCCCACACAACTTCGAATACCACTACCTGCTATGCAAATAACAGTGACCGGAAGCTATCATCATCATCCATATAAACATACGTATAATAAAGTGGGAAAAATACGTATTATTGAAGCTAACTCAAAAACTATCCAAGCTAAGTTAATAAAATTTTTATGGGACCACTTCGGGAGCATACCCTTTCAAACAAAAAAAACAATTTTCAAAATCGGTCCACAATTGACGGAGAAATCGGTGAACAAACATTTTAAAAAAATCTATCGAATTTGAATTTGAATAAAGTCGAAAATAAATAACCTCCTCCTTTTTGGAAGTCGGTTAAAAAGCGATAAGTACAAGTAACTTACAGCATTTTGTATTTGCGATTAGGGGCCTATTTCACGATGTCCGAATAGACTTGCCGAATAAATTAAAAAATGGAACAGAATTTGTATAAAATAATCTGACAAGTAAGTTAATAGGAACTTAATCGTAGGTGGTGAAATAGGCCGTTATGCCTGTTTTCACATTCATTAAGTAATGAATCCCTAAATAAAAGTGCACTGTTGGATTTTCAACGCTAGGTTCAGCGCTGAGAGTTGAAAATCCAAAAATGCAGTTTTATTTAGGGAATAATTTATGTGTCACTTAGTTGTCAGTGAAAACGGGCATTAGTCTCTTATTGTCCTTTAAACAATGTTGTTCATAATGTTGAGCACAATGATCTCTTTTCAGTTAAACAACAGCTTTTGACTTACATTTTGTCGACCTTCCACTAGTAGTGATCCAGGACAATTATACGATGAAGAATAATTATAAATACCTACCTATACCTACCTTTATAATGTGGTAAGATCGCGTCATGTTGTTTGTTTTGGTTAAAGAAAACTGGCCAAGAACGAGTCGGGCTTGCACAATATTAGTGTTCGGCACTGTATTGTATTTAAAGGAGCTGATGCCCGTTTTCACCATCGTTCCCTCAAACACTTCCTTACTAAGGATCTCTTAACCTAAGAGACTCCTTAAATGACCCCCCTACCTACGTTTTCACTAGATTAAAGGGATACCTACTTAGGGGCCACTTACCTAAATGACAGTTTTTTTAAATCAGGGTGTGCGAAAATCGTACTCATACGAATAAATTACCGATTTTGTATTCCATCGATAAATCATGTAGATTAATGTAAAATAATATGTCAAAATAGAAAGAAAACACAAAAAGAAACATGATTACATTTAAAAATTGATAAAATATCATTCAAAATTCCTTATTAAAAAAAAGAAAAAATTTATGAAGAAAATTATGGTTTAAAATAGTGACATCTTGACAGATGACCGTCCATTTCGCAGCAAATATTCACCTTCAACAACAAATGAACTGTCACTTATCGCTAAGATGCCGAATATCGGGCCCCTATATTTAAAGGATCCCTTATCAGAAACCAACACTTAAAATGTCAGAGCCTCCCTAAATTTAAGGAATGATGGTGAAAACGGGCATAAGTCTCTTAAATAAATAATTAAGTACCTACCTACGACTTCGGAAATACTGGGGTGGTTAACAACATGTCTTTGTATTAAACACATCAATATGATATATTTTTTAAACCCTTTTTGTTCAAATCTTTCTAAAAGCGTAGAAAAATCTTGACGCAAGAAGAATTAGTTTTATGTTTAATATTACGGCAAGCGATTGCGTCCTACGAATTCATTTAAAATATTTTGTTTTGATGCTCTTGAAATAAGAAGAACAGACAGGCACAATAGGTAAGCTGTCTCAAACCTCAGCTAAAATAGAAGCAATTATAAATAGTTATTAATAATACTTTTCAATGCTTTCTAGGTTAGGTTAGGTTAGTCTCTCTAGTTTGGTTAGGTTAATCTTTGAGAAACATTACTGGCGAAATATGGCTGTACAATAGGTACAGTCACGAACACCAATATGTATACACTTAACATCTTTTAAAAGTGATAATTTGGTCCTACTGTGTTGATTGTTATTTTATATTGTTACGAATATAGTATTTTGGGACCCATATTAATACGAAATAGGCCTTATCCCAAAGTTGCAGTCAATATTCCATGAGAAAGTTGCTTTTGAATTTTGCTAAGTGGATACTTATTGGTGCTCGTGAGTGTACACCTGTGCCTAACCCTTTGGGGTTTATATAACAGGCGCGATGTTATGTTATGTATCCTTAAAAAATAATAAATAGAACAAAACTTCGCTTTTTTAAACTAAAAGGATTTTAATGCCATTTTCACCAAATCTATTCATTCACTCACTGAAAAACAACTTGCAACCTAAACCTCTGGGTCTAGAATACCTGAACCTCTGGGTCAAGAAATTCTCAAATGATGATGGTGAGCACTAACGAAGGATAATAATACAAAAAAGGGGATAAAAGTCTCTACGGAAATGAGATAATTTTGCCAATGGGAGATACCATAAGACACAAGGTTTGTATATCACAGGAATATAGAAGTAAGTCACCTCAGGAGCTGGCACTCGTGTAAAAAAGGGGCGGAGCGGGTCGGTACTAGTGCTAAATAAAGGGTAGTTCGTTTCAGAGAGAGTGAGAGCTAGACCGTGACTCACCAAAATGATTTCCAGTGTTCCATTTTGTTAATGTTGGTATGGAACTCTAAAGATATCAAATACAAGCATATAATATTACATAATATTAGTAGATATGTGAAATACAAAATAAATAAGTAAACAATAATAATTCTGATATGCAGATATTCATGTTGTGTATATACCACGTTACGTCAGAGGAATAATTCACATTCTTTTGTTTATTGCATACTAGCTTCTGCCCGCGACTTCGTACGCGTGGAAGTCATAAGACACCAGTTGATACCACAATATAGGTACTACAGTTTATAAAACTTTCGTGTTTATTACGTTTGTAATATTGTTCTCAGCAGTTAAAATACACAGAGAGTCAGGACTGGTGACTCGGGAGCTAGCGACGTACAGTGTCCGTGCGAGAAGCAGCTCGTCCTGATGTCGACACCCGCAGCCTTCAGCATTTTTTTTAACTTTTGCGTGGGGAATCATCAAATGACTTTTCCCGCGCTGGGCGGAGCGAAAGGGCGTGTCAGACTCTTACTGACTAAAACCCACCCATGTTACTTTCCTTGCCGGTGCCAGGGGCCACGGTTTCCCCTTAGCAACCCCAGCAGGCACCGGCCCTAGCGGACCCTTTCAGTTTTGCTGACATCTCTTTGAGGCGCACGTAGAACATGACGCGCCGTCGACCCGGGCCTGATTCTTATCGGACGGCGAGCTACCCATTGCTCTCCGTCCGCAGGCCCGCGCCTGCGGTGGCCGGAAATTGGCTACCAATTCCCGACGCCCGGGGCGTCTCCTACGGCGGCGGCTTGGGGCGTAAGGGCGCGACATTTTTCTGTCCCTCGCGCGCCCCGCCTCCTCTTTCGCGAGCATTACTGCTTCGCAGAAGGAGGTGACGGCTTGCCTTGCCCTCTCGCTCCGCACCATGGCCTTTACCAGGGTCGGACGCGAGAGGTCGCTGCCGCCGAGCGCCTCCACGAGGACACGGCAGTGCTTCGCCCAAGCCGGGCAGACATCCACCGTATGCTCCACCGTGTCCTCCGGGCGGTCCACACAGTGGTGACACCCGGGCGTTTCCTCCCGCCTTATGCGAAACAGGAACCTCCCAAAACAACCGTGTCCGGTGAGGACCTGCGTCAGGCGGAAGAAGAGGACGCCGTGGCACCTCTCTAGCCACTCCTCAAAGAGGAGACTTATCATCACAATTGTGGCGTGCCCAAATCTGGGTTGCGACAATCACACACTCCAAGCCGCCATGAGATCCCGCTGGAGCTCTGTTCGCTGTACCGTGATTTCTCGCGGCAGTGGAGCCTTCAGCCTTCAGTGACGGTCCTTGTGACTAATTGATAATTAATCATCGCAAAGCATACGCTCACAGGGAACTGCACGCGCTTAAACTGGTAATTGTGGGGAATTAGTGGTATACGCGGTAAATACACTGTCTCGCCAATGCCACAACCTATTAGAATTTCCGCCTTGATGTCGTTTCCTTGCAAAGACATGACTTTGAGCCGAATTCCGTTACAAAGCTTTGGCGGAGTTAAGTTCCGAAAGAGCATAATCGGGACACCGACCTTCAGCTGGATTTTCTGCGCCGGAAGTCCAGTTGCCATGAGCGAATTCAGAAGTTCTACGGGGTAATGTGTGGCACCGTCTTCCTCCACATTAGCATAAATGGAGGTTTATATCACTTCGCTCCCTACAATTTGCGAGAGAATACCGTGGTTTATCGCTGCTGCTTGATCATTTTTGACGTTAAAATGGAACACGCCCAAGAATTCTCTTGGAACGGAATTAGACTGATGTCTTCGTACACCAGACGAATCGTATTTTCTAAAGTGGGAACTACTCTACTCTATCAAGAGTCTCTGGTAGGGCCACCTGACCACACTCCTCTGCTATAGTGCCTTCACCAACTTTTAGAAGAACATAGGAGAATTCTTGAGCATGTGGATTCCCGCCAAGCCGAGCTCGCATGTTGATGGTCAAGCGCAGGCTTAGAACTCTTGACCATAGAGTTGACCTTTTCAACAAAGCATTCACCTCGTCAGACAAAACTGTGGCACCACCCATAATGGCTTGGTTCTGTTTATAGCTTCCACTGCTGTCTTATTTGCCATAATGCTTTCATCCCATACAATGAAGCGCTAACCCTAAGCACGCAGTTGCGTGACACCTCAAAAACAGCGTTTCGTTGTTCTCTAAATTGATGGGAATCTTAAACATGAATGGCGCGCGCTGTTTTCTCACCAGAAAGCAGTGTGGCAGCGATTCCAGAACATATTGGCGATTACACACAGATTTTAAAATCGCTAGCACAAATCTGCTGTCAAAATCTGTGTGTAAAGTCAAAAATTAAGCTAGTTTTTTTTTTGTGCTGGTCAAGGCCTCCTTGAAGTCTTTCCAGGTAGGTACCTACTCTTTTCTCATGGGCCGTCTCAATAAAGAATCTTAAGCTACGCTGTCACAGCAGACCAAGCAAGGAATTAATACCTATGTACTATACATATATATAAACACCAGGTATAGTTAATTTATTTCGCAAAAGTCCTGTCTTGTCACCGTTATGAAGTTAATCATAAGGTTTAAATTGCAATAACTAACAGGACTTCGTGAAATAGTTTAAGCAAACTGTAAAAGGCGAACGTTTTTCGGCTTTTTTCAATATTTTTCGGCTTAATATTATCCTTGATACCAAAAGATGCATATTTTGCCATATTGAACTACTTTACAATATGCTTTTAAAAGTAAAAAACGCTAAAATATTGTGTTTTTTTACATTCGGTTTATTCTATAATCCGTAAAAAATCATTTTATTCTTATAGTTTTTGGCACTAAAATGATCAGAAGACAACCCTGAATGTTTTGTGACTGTAAAGTGCTTGTGACGTAGCAGTTTCCCATAGATTACGAAGTTTTCCTTTTTTAGTGAATTTAATACATTCTACGAACTATTACAAACATAAAAAAATAAAAATAAACACATAAAAAATAAAAATCGTATTAAAAAATGTAAAAAAGAGAATTACAAAAAAAAAAAACAATAGATGGGATTCGAACTAACAAACTCGGGATTGCAAAGCAACCGTCTAACCGCTTAGCTATTTGCTTACTTGAAAGTTAGTTAAAATAGCCGTTCCTATATATTTTATGATTGACTGCTTAGTTCCATAAAGGTATAGCGTGATGATAATCATTTAAAAAGTTAAATCGGTAACTAAACTATCTACAATATGCAAACCTTTTGGCGCATCTTTTTACAATTTGCGGAAAAAAATACGAACATAATGTAATATTGCTCATCCCCCTAAGCAAATAGCGTGATAGTTTATACCCTACCATTTGACCAGACTTATAGGGAATATCTATGCAAAATTTCAACAGAATCTGCCCAGTAGTATTTGCGTGATGCTGGAACATACATACAGACAAACAGACAAACAGACAAAAATTCTAAAAACTATATTTTCGGCATTAGAATCGATCCCAGACCTCGTAGCAATTACTTTTTTTCAAAAATATTCAATGTACAGTTTTGACTTCGCTACGATTTTATTATATGTATAGATAGATATCATCAAAACTGATCAAAAGTCAACATCCTTTACCTGTACCGATAAAATAAAATTGTTTATTCTGTCAATAGGATAACTGAACTACTTTTACACGTCATGTTAAAAAACAATAAGCAAGACGGAGTCGACATTTTCCTATCTGACTACCCCTGAGAAGAGATGGCGAAACAAACCCAAGTCTCTCGGAGTTGCGGGATGTCCTAAGGGACCGAGACCGAGACCGTGGCCCCTGGCAACGTACAGGCAAGTGAAGGAATACGGGTGGGTTTTAGTCAGTAAGAGTATGACACGCCCTATCCGCTCCGGTCATTTAAAGATTTGCCACAAAAAAAAAAGTCCTGATATAAACTTGGTCAGATCATGGGAGGACCATGTAGATCCGTGTCTTTTGAGGAAAGAATCACACTTTGAGTGGACCTGCCCACTTGTCCAGCCAGTCCACACATTTGACAGTAATCGTGCAGCTCAACTCAGAACTTAAGGAGCTCAACGGTTCGACGAACAATACCTACCAAAGAAAAGACATTTGGGTAGGCCGAATAAATTACTCAAACTGCCAAAAGCTTTTCCCTATGTTGGGGTCGGCTTCAAGTCTAACCGGATGCAGCTGAATACCAGTATTTTACATGGACTGCCTATCAGACCTCCACAACCCAGTTACTGGGTAAAGCGATACTCCTTGGTAAGACTGGTAGTCAGACTTTCGAGCTTCTGACGACCCGTAACGACTGTCAAAGGAATGACAGCCGGGACCAACGGCTTAACGTGCTTTTAGAGGCACGGAGGAGTCTCGGTATGTAAAGATCACCCATCCACGGACCAACCCCATGCGGCCTGTAATTATAATAAGAATACCATCTACATACACGCTGGAAAAAGAAGAAACAGTCAATGTAGTTGAAGTTATAAAATTTAATGTAACGAGAATAGATTTTATCACCGATATTAAGCTTTTCCAATCCTTTCTTATATTTACGAAAAATCTTCTTAGGATAAGCTAATGTTCCGTATAGGACAATAGACCTAATTGAAAATTTAATAACGGCAGATTTTGTATACAGCTGTTACTAACAATAATACCCTATTGTTAGGTGTTATAAAACTATTGTTGGCAGCTTTAAAGGGAATTTGTTAGTATTCAATAAGGCAACCTTGTTAGATTGGTAACTTTGTTTTGGAACTAATATTGTTGTGAATACATTGTGTTCTTTGTTAGAACTTAAGGCTCCGTGCACGAAAAAAAACCTTTTTCGTCAATATCATAACTAATTGTAAGAAAGCTTGAAATAATTCATACATTGAGTCTGTGTAACTATAAAGTACAGTATCCATGGTGCTAAACCATTCGTGTCAGTCACAGCACCTGTAAATAATTGCATCACATTTGCTCTCTCGAAAATATAGTTTATTTCGCCTTTGATTTACTTAATGAAGATTTTGTTTAATCATAAAATACAATTTTGATTTTATTTCAAGGTTAGCTAAAGATCGACTAATGTGTGATTTTCTAATTTCTTATTATGATTTGCTAAATAATAGGAAAAAATACATTACTGGCAGGGGTTTAAAAACAAAATGCTATTTCCAACATTATTTTTCAGCTAGACCGTATATTTTGTATCGAAGTTGAAAAAAGTAGTTTTAACATGCAAGTAAATCATATAAGGATGTTTATGATATTTCCCTCATTCCCTCAACAAGTTTAGTAATATTTTATAAAACGTTTATTTCTTTTCCAACGCAAATGTCAATTATGTCATGTCAACAAAGTCCACAGACTATAAAACGTAGATTCAAACTCAAATATTAGGGCATTCATTTTCGGATACGTTCTCGACTTTGCAAAAATAATTATTCTCACCTTGTACTTTTAATTTTATTTCTTATCTTGATACTGTTGCTAAATGTTCTGTTATTGTTACCTTTTTTATTCTGTTCTGTTATTTTACCTTTTTTTTATTGTAATTGCTACTATTTTATCTTGCATCTTAAAAAAGTGCTCTCTTTTAATCACATTATTTTATATGTTTTGAATTAGATGTTGTGAGCTGGCGGGTGGTGCAGAGATGCAAACGTCGTACCAGTCATTCGAGTTAGTTTATTTTTGCATTATATACAGGATGAAATTGAAAACATGCGACAACTCTTAAGGGGTCATTTTACTCATCATTATGAACAACTTTCACTATGGGACCAACCCTGAAATCGCGAAAAAAAAAACAGCTGTTCCCTACATTTATGTTTGCATAGCTCGTCAAAATGTAGGGAACAGCTGTTTTTTTTTTCGCGATTTCAGGGTTGGTCCCATAGTGAAAGTTGTTCATAATGATGAGTAAAATGACCCCTTAAGAGTTGTCGCATGTTTTCAATTTCATCCTGTATATCTATTTTATTTACCTAAAATTGTAATCGTTTATGACATCATCTGATAGCGAATCTTATTATTCTGCCAATGAATCTGACGCCTCTTCCAGCAATGATAGTTTTAAATCTCTTACAGATACCTTAGGTGTTCTTTTACGACAAAATTTCAGTCAAATTTCTAGCCGGCTATTTAACGTATGCCACCTCAATGCTCAGAGCATTCCCAGTCACTACAACGAACTGTACGACACATTCGCTGACAACAACGTTCACGCCGTCCTGATTTCCGAGACTTGGCTCAAGCCTAACCTGCTTTCAACCACTTACCCGCTCCCCGGTTTCGTTCTTCTTCGGAATGATCGGATCTGTAAGAGGGGGGGTGGTGTAGCCATCTACCTTCGTGGTGATTTCCCTTTTAAAATTCTAGCCTCTTCTTCGTCTTCCAATGAATCCGCAGAGTTTCTTTTCCTTGAGGTTTGTGTCAAGGGAGCTTAAACCGTTCTTGGTGTCGTCTATTGTCCCCCTTCTATTGATTACTTCACTGAATTCGAATCGGTTCTTGAATCTTTGGGTTCTGAATATACACATCACATTGTAATGGGATATTTTAATACCAACCTCCTTGCCCACAACTCCCCTCGGTCCCGTAAACTCCTGCATATAGTCGAGTCAGCCAGTCTGCACGTATTGCCTCTCCAACCCACTCATCTAAATACAGTTGGTGATGATACTTGGCTTGACCTGATCCTCACCTCAAATCCTTCCCTAGTTTCATCACATGGTCAACATCCTGCTCCTGGCTTTTCTCATCACGACCTTATTTTCCTATCCTATGTCCTTAAACCCCCTAAACCTATACCAAAGTTCCAGTACAGGCGTGCCTTTGCTCGCATGAACATCGAGAGGCTTCAACAAGATGCATCCAACATTGATTGGTCACCTCTGGAAGCAACTGTTTCAGTTGATGAAAAAGTTAGGTTCTTCAACAATGTCGTGATCAAGCTATATGACGCTCATGCTCCTGTTAGAAAAATCAGGTAGAAGCGTCCGCCCGCGCCTTGGATGAACAGGGGAATTCGGATGGCAATGCGACGGAGGGACCGCGCGTTTCGGAAGTTTAAAAAAGATCGCTCGGAAGACAATTGGACCTTGTTTAAGGCTGCTAGGAATCGGTGTAATCAGATGATACGCAACGCTAAACGCCGCCACATTCTAAATAATATCACTGCTTCTTCTCCTGCCGATATTTGGAAGTTCCTTGGAACTTTGGGTATCGGCAAATCGCGACATTCAGACCTTCCTAATACAATTGGATTAGACGATCTAAATCGCCATTTCTCCACTGTTCCCACTCTAGATAGTCTAACCAAATGTCAAACCCTCAACTACCTCGCTGGTCTGACGCGTCCCAATATTAGCCCCTTTGTCTTCACCCCAGTCGACCCGGGAGATATCAGAAAGATTATCCTCTCCATTAAGTCCAAAGCCGTGGGCTGCGATAATATCAGCCGCCATATGATCGTTACGGCTCTTGATCAACTCCTTCTTGCGATCTCCCAAATCATAAACTTCTCCCTGTACACCGGTGTTTTCCCCTCCCTATGGCATAAAGCCCTTGTTCGGCCCCTGCCTAAGATACCCAACACCTCTCTTCCTAGTCACTTTCGCCCAATTTTCATCCTTCCCTTTCTGTCTAAAGTGATCGAGGCCAGTGTTCATAATGAATTGTCCCACTTTATTCACCACAACTCCTTCATCAGTCCCTTTCAATCCGGTTTCAGGCCTGGGCACAGCACCGTTTCAGCTCTTCTTAAAGTGACTGACGATATAAGGCGGGGAATGGAAGACACTAAAGTTACAGTCTTAGTGTTAATTGACTTCTCCAATGCTTTTAATACCGTCAATCACGATGTCCTTTTGTCCATCCTTTCACATCTTATGGTCTCCCCGGAGGTACTTGAATGGTTTTCCTCTTATCTTCGGGGGCGTCAGCAGTCTGTTCATGCTGGAGACTCTTCGTCGAGTTGGTGTGATCTTGCAGCTGGCGTCCCTCAAGGCGGTATATTATCTCCTCTTTTGTTCTCCATTTTTATTAATCTCATTACCACCGTGCTTCGGACTGCGTATCATCTCTATGCCGACGATTTGCAGCTTTACTGCCAGGCAAGTGTTGATAACATTTCAGATGCGATTGAGGAGCTAAACCGGGATTTAGGTGTGGTCAAAAACTGGTCTGTCCGATTTGGGGTGGCCGTTAACCCTACCAAGTGTCAGGCTATCATAATAGGTAGCCCCTACAGCATCAGGAAGCTGAATGTCTTAACTGTGCCACCTGTAATCTTTGACAACTCAGTCATTCCGTTTAGCTCCGACGTTAAGGATCTCGGCCTGCATGTCGACACTTGTCTTGACTGGCGAAAGCAGGTCACTACTGTCAGTAAAAAAGTTACCGGAACGTTGCGGTCGCTCTATCGGTTGAAAAATATACTCCCATCACACATAAAGGCAATGCTTGTACAGTCCCTAATCTTTCCCATACTTGACTATGGTGATGTGTGCTACTATGACCTGAAGGCAGATCTCCTCAATAAACTTGACCGCCTTCTCAATAATTGCATTCGATTCGTTTTCAATCTTCGTAAGTATGACCATGTGTCCGCGCATCGATTGCTTTTAAAGTGGTTACCCATTCGTCAGCGCAGAGAGGTAAGGGCTCTATCTATGTTATTCTTTATTCTCGACAAACCCGCTTCTCCTTCTTACCCGACTTCCCATGTTCAATACTTATGCTCTGCCCATAGTAAAAATCTTTGCTCCACCAACAATCGTCTTCTACGATGTCCTTCTCACCGCTCTGGTTTCATTCACTCTTCTTTCTTTGTCCAGGCGGTCTTTCTTTGGAATGCGCTACCTCTGAACAACAGGACGGCAACCAGTCGGTTGTCTTTTAAAGTGAAAACACGTGAGCATATACGTAAGAAGTTGGCTGAAACATCCCAGCGGTGATTTGCTAGATTCGTTCTCTCCTTTTAATTATCGTTATTTCTCCTCTACCGATCGTTATTTCTCTTGACAAAGTTTATTCTGTTTATTATGTATGTATGTATTTATGTATTTATTCTTGTATTTTATAGTTATTTTCTTGTTATCAATCTCGTATGTTGCACCTGCCATGTTTTGTCTCTGCATCACCCTAAGGTTGACTGGTAGAAAATGCCTCAGGCATTAAGTCCGCCTTTGTACGGTATATTTTTTTACTTGTGCATAAAGTTTTAATAAATAAAATAAATAAATATTTTTAATTGTTCAAAATCAAAAGTAGTTTCTTATAAAAAAGGGATCAAACGTCAGTCTCGCGTAATTTTTCGGAAAACTTGTTGCGAATAATTATAATATGTGAAATTCCATGAATATTTTAACTTATTTAAAAAATTCCTTTCAGCCACATCTAAAAAAGAACTCAACTTTTCAAATCACAAATAGTTTTGTTTTGTTTCCCTTTCCCACAACGAATGAACAAAATAGATCAAAATCAGTCGATTTCGTGTACGGTTTCTTAAAGGCTTGGGTTAAAACTTCAAGAAGAAGCACAGCCCCGGATTTCATTTAGCATATTATGCTACAAGCCCCGCGCTCATTTGATGGTACCTATACAACCCGCAGGTCGTATGGAATATTATTTATAAATGGTCAAACGACTCTGGCCTTCCAGAGGAAGGAAGGAATTTCGAGCGTTATTATGGTGACATACATAGCATAGATTATAATATGTTTGATGTTTATGCATAGTAAATAGAGTCGGTTAAAAATATATACAGGGTGGCAGGGACATCGACGCGAAGCCTGTTACCATGGATTCAGTACAATTATTCTGAACCTTTTTTTTTTATAACCGCCGAAAAATTTCAACGCAGGGGTTGAAATTTTTCGTAGGTTATAAAAAAAAAATCTGCTGTTTCATAGAAAAGTGCAATACCTACGCGGTCAAAATGTATGGAGCAGCAGATTTTTTTTTAAATAACCGACGAAAAAAGTACATAGATTATGGTGACACAAAATATTTATAGTTTCCATTTTCTCATACAAAAAACCATTTTCATGCCAATATTGTAAAGCCTTCGAAGAAATAACACAGAGCCTATCTATTTCTAGTATATTCAATAGGCTTATTTTTCTAAGATTATAACTTTGATAAGCAGTTTTTTCGGAAAAAAAGGATCCTTATATTAATTTAATTTTTAGGTATCTACTAAATCTTTCATGTCCTATTTTTGGGAAAGTTAACATATTTTTTTATTAAAATACAGCTATACGTACGTATAGTAGACCTCATAATTACTTTAGCACTTCTGATAGCAATCCAGTAAATTAAAACTTCACTAATATTGAAACTATCTGTCACACTACTCAGTGATCTACCTAGGAGAGCTGCGATCCCCAACAGTTCATTGTACCTACACTATGTCCTACACTACCCGCTTGACCGTTACAGTGGACATCAGGTGGGCATAACAATTAAAATTCTATTGTGTCTCGTTAATGACACCTGAAGGTCTAAACTACTAAACCTTAATTACCTAAATAAATAAAAAAATTGACAATTAGACCTAGTCGTTTTATGTGTGATAATGCAATTACGAGGTCGATTATAAATGTTCTTTCGTTTAATGTAGGTAGTTTTGTTTTGAGACCTTCCAGTAAGATGGAGATTATAGATATGGGTGATCATAAAGGCGTTTCCTTACGAGTATTCGCCTGCAATGTAACAATCCAAAATTTGAATTTGAGCATTACCATACATTACTACATCACTGACTGACGAGCATTCGCCTGTAATGTAAAAATTCAAGATTCGATATGATTCGCATTTACAAATTGTATCACGGGTGCTCCGGGAACTCACCATTGTTGAGGTGTATCCAAACACTGAGTGGCAAGAGCGTGGCAGCAACACGCGGCGTTTAGAAGACGTTTCTGCCTCGCTCTATTAGGACCAAACCGACAAATTAATGTTTGCGCGGCAGTACTGCGCAGCACATCCGAGACACGCCGCGCACTTCAGTTGGCAATATCTATCAGCCTAGCCTTTAATACGTCCAGAACTCCCGACACATAGTGACGAATGTTTACCAAAAATGTTTGTGCACAGCAGGAAACAAAGCGCGGCAGGCTGCGCGCGGCAGACGCGCACGATTGTCGCTCAATGTTAGGACACACCTTTGGGTTTAGAAACGTGCTGCCTCGGCAGAAAGAATTGTGAGGCTATTCAGAGGTTCTCCTGAACCTTGCACAGCAATTTTTTTTGCCAGAGACGCTTTTTTTTTAATAAAAAAATATTATTTTTTTAGGTTAGGAACGCAATTGGCTCCACTATACTCTATGTCTACATGTAGAGCTTCGCAAAGAGCGCAAGGTGCCTAGCGAGGTTGACTTGCCTCGACGTCGAGTCGTCTCAAGCTCGCTAGGCTCCTTACTTCCTCCTTCCCTCCGTACTTAAAAAATTTGATATTTACTATATTTAGTTTTTTGGCCTTTACCTTTGAGACGTTTGACATTGACCTTGATAATGTGAACTGGTGGGTGGGGGATGGGTTGCGCTCTTTCTCTCTCCGCTATTCCACCTCCACATTTCATTTATCAACATGTTCTATGAGATTTATGTCATGTTTGAAAATCGTATCTCCGGCAGAGGGAAACCAAACCACACAGCTACCTACGTCCTTCGCATAATCATTCTATAACGTTCCCACTTCCGGGACACAGGCCTCCCCTCTGTAATGGGGAGTGGGCCATAATCCACCATCTTTGCCTATTTCAAGTCACAACCGTTTCCACTGCGCCACCACGCTGAGTACTAAATACGCATGGTACTACTAATGTAATTACCACACGCACTTGGTACCACATAACTGATTTGCCACTTGTTTGAGTTACGCTACTCACCAAGCGTTGAGAGTGACCACACTTAAGTTTCAACGCGGAATCGAGGAACCAGTCAGAAAAAAATGTTGGTACTTTTTGCTGTGCCCTAGTGTCCGTTTACCTTAACATTGAACTTGTGTAAATGTACTTAGCTAAATAGCTGAAAATTATGGAATCCAAATAAAGATACAAATAAGAAAATGGTTTTATTGCATGAACTGAGCATGAACTCTTACTGGTCGGCTCAGGCTGATTCCGCGTCGGTAGTGCACTTCCTAACAGAAAATCTTCGTTTTCGTAACCTACTAAAAATACACCTTAGCTGCAACTGATCAATTACAGTGTAAGTAACCCACCACAATTTAGTTACTGCCCGTCTATAACCTGGTAAAATTCAGTTGTATATTTAGGTCGTACCGTCACACGACGGATATGGGCGATGCAAGTTGATCGTGTAATGGAGTGCTGTTTATAGCATCGACGACCTCGATAGGTAATCTACTTTGGTCTTCGACTAGCGTTGTATTAAGTGTTAACTATGTTGTTAGTGATTATTTTGTATTGATGTGTAAGGGAATTGAGTGGCTGGAACAATTACTTTTGGTTATTTAGTTGTAATTTTGGAATTCGTTTTATTGCGATTGGCCGCCATGGCCGAAATACGATCTGGAGGACTATTTTAAGTTTCACCATGTCTGTCTATCTGTCTGTCTGTCCGCGGCTTAGCTCAGAGACTGGTAGTACTAGAAAGCTGTAATTTGGCATGGGTATATTAATCATGCCGACAAAGTCCCAAAGCGCTGTCCCATGGTATGGGGTGTCGTTGGAAAGTTCGTTCAAAAATATTTTGGGTGTGTGAAAACTATTTTTCAATTCAGGGATCCGTTTGCGAAATATTAAGATTTAAAGTGATAATTTTTGTTAGAGTCATGTGTCGGTCCCCCCCCCCCCCTCTTGCCAGCTAAATGGATTACTTGGATTTGTGAAAAAAATCACAGCAGTAGTATATTTAGCGAAGTTAAAAAGAAAACTATCACAGCTAGGTAGGCCTTACAGGGTAAAGAGTAATAACCGACGAACTTAAATTTTCAGTTCGAAATGTCCATACATTCCATATGGGAGAACATGTTTTTCAACTACAATGCTTCGGAACCCTTCATTGTACGTGGTCCGACACGCACTTGGCCGGTATTTTTTTATTAGTTTTTTTCTTGCATTTTATAGTTATTTTCGTATTTATACTTACAGTATTTTTTTTACTTGTGCATAAAGTTTTAATACACATAATAACACAAAAACTTCAAGATTTTGCATCAACTGGGACAAAATATCAAATATAATACGAGTACGATGTCTACCTTGCCACTTGAGATTCCGTGAGGATGAGCGCGAAGATTGCTTCGCTCAGGTATCAATTCGGCTCAGTCGATATTTTAAAATGGAAATCTAAAAATATTGGCTTCCATCTTATTGGGATGCCACGAAGATATTGAGTTGTCGCGAAGTTTTATGAATATGTGGCATGTTTGGTTTTCAATGCTTTGAATATGGTGGAAAGAAAAATTCTTTGTAATTTTTGTGTTCCGTATTATTCCATAATTTATGTTTTACGAATAAAAATGTTCTTCTTAACATCAAAAATCAATCTGCCTCTCTTTTACAAAACTATGTTGGGGTCGGCTTCCAGTCCAATCGGATGCAGCTGGATACCAGTGGAAGGCCTCCTCCGTGCTTCATTAAGCACGTTAAGCCGTTAGACCTGGCTATCATTCGCAGATCTTTGACAGTCGTTACGAGTCGTCAGAAGCCCAAAAGTCTGACACCAGTCTTACCAAGAGGTATCATATTACCCAGTTACTGGGTTGTGGAGGTCAGATAGGTAGTCGCTCCATGTAAAATACCGGTATTCAGCTGCATCCGGTAAGACTGGAAGCCGACCCCAAGATAGTTGGGAAAAGGCTAGGAAGATTGAAATAACTTTTTCTGAAGCGGGAACTGAAGTTGTTACAGAGTAATATGGATTTATTTTTAGGTAGGTTATGTAATACATTTTACTTGTTTCAGAAAGCTGTGTTGAAAGTTGAAAGTTGGGCACCCCTTTGGTATATTATATTTCTCCTTGGAACTAGGTTTTTCCACGAATTAAGTTTAATTACGATTTTAAATGCAGTTGTTATAAACAAAGTCGCCAAACCTGCAGTGCAGGCAAAAAGTTTTTGCGTGCTTACCTCAAAACAATTGAAACAGTACCATTTATGTTCTGAATTTCGTGAATGAAAATTCATTTGTTATCATGAATACAGTAGAGCTTACTGAACATAAATCAACAAGTTGATTCAGATTCACGCAAGAATATTTTACGTTTTAGGTAACTACTGTCATTCTCAAATAGTTGTATACAGCAACAAGAATTCATTGGATTCTCTACAATTTATTTTTAATTATACTGTATAAATATGTTGGTAGCTCTAGCTACAATAAAGTACCCAATCTATAATATTTTTTGAAGCTCGTAGACAATTAAAGAAATGACTGTCGATTTAAACATCTTTTTGCGGCTGACTGTAACGACATAAAAAAAACAGAATACTACAGTCAGCATTAAAGTTTTGTTCCTAATAATAATTATTTCAACGAATTTTACAGAAATTACAAGATTTCTTCTAATCTACTTATTCTTCTTTTAAACATGAAACCTTTATTTATAACTAAGTGTACTAATTTATTCAAATACTTACCTACATTTAAACGTAAAAGCAATTCTCCCTCCTATCAATCTGCAGGAAGCATTCGTTGTAATGTCAATAAGATTTTTCAACAAATCGGAACCAATCATTTTTCAAAGTAGGTAAATTCTTTTGATACCAACAGTACAGTGACGCCATTGATGTCGTCATTAGCTAAATTAGCTGGCACCGAACAAAAGCTAATGGCGGATACATTCGTGACACCGGCGCTCCTCACCCACACTTTCAGCGAACGTAAACTCCGACTTTTTATAGAATTACAATGATGTTGAGTAGCTGGAAGTGTCGGATTTAAAAAGAATAATATTTTAGTAAACTAAGGTTACGCCGTCGGCCGCTTACAGCGTCACACCACACCGTACGGGGCATCGCGATGTTTACTATAGAAATGTACTGTTGTGGTCTCTTTCACACGTTGACGTCGGCGTCTTGTTGGACGTCGCATGAATAAAATAGGTGAGCACGTTTGAGTGTCCACTAAAGACGGATAAAGACCGCAAAGAGGCAGAGGTATACCTATTAATACACCCACATTTCACCAGTTAGTTTAAGTCCCATGTAATAGGGGGCGGTTCTATTGCCAATAACTGATCACAATTCCAGACCCCGGGTTGCTACGGAGAAATTCCAGAGGGAAAAACCGTATCTGTCTGACGGACGAAGAGTCGCTGACAGTATCAATTTATTTTTATCACACAAAATAAATATACACATTACCTACCTAATTAATAGTTAGTGTTAGTGAAAAAAAAAACATTTATAAAAAGTGTGTAATGTTTTATCATATAATTGTAATAAAAAATGTAGGAAACGCCAGTGAATTTGTCAGTCAACTGACGTCACCAGGCCATTATAAATGAACATACATTACCAACATTGTCGATACATTACCAGATTAACGATACATTATCCGATTAACACGAGCTCGTTGAATACATTAACTTTTTGTAGTTCCGTAACCAAATTAAGTAAGGACTTAAGTATTATAGGTTGTAGGTTGTTAAGATTTACTTATTAAAATAACAAACCATTTTTTTAAATTTAGCATAATCAGCCTATAATGTTCCCACTGCTGGAGTATAGGCCTCCTCTTTTTGTGAGAGGGAGTGGGCTATAAAACACCACGAGCGCCCAGTGCGGGTTTGGTGGATTTCACATGTCTTGGAGTTTTAGATTCTAGGACATACCGATTTCCTCACGATATTTTCCTTCACCGTTTTGAGAGCCGTGGTGATGAAATAATTTAAACAACGTAAACTTTGCTAACGACTTACAACTCGTAAGTCGCAGCCGTTACCACTGGGCCACCACAGACTGCACTGCGTGAAGGCCGGTAACCTGACGAAAAGGGATTTGTGGAGCGGTCTGGGGAAGAAGTTTTTCTTACTAAACAGACAGCTGGGCAACAAAAGTGGCACAACAAATTGCGCCACTTCTTCCCAGCTAAAGCACTAGGAAGCGGTGAAGAGTGGGCTATTTGGGGACTATCTTATTTATTTATTTCATCATCATCATCATATCAGCCGAAAGACGTCCATTGCTGGACATAGGCCTCCTCCAAGCACCGCCACTTCGACCGATTCTGTGCTTCCGGCATCCAGCGAATTCCTGCGGCCTTTACTAGGTCATCGGTCCATCTTGTGGGAAGCCTTCCAACGCTACGTCTTCCGGTACGTGTTCGCCACTCCAGAACCTTTCGGCCCCATCGGCCATCTGTTCTGCGAGCAATTTGTCCTGCCCATTGCCACTTAAGTTTGGCAATTCTTCGGGCTATGTCGGTTTATTTATTTATATATACTTTATTGTACACCAGATAATACATAACAAGAAGAAAAAGTAATACACTACAAAATATACAATGGGCGGCCTTATCGCTTACTGCGATCTCTTCCAGGCAATCTTATGTAATTTTGTTCAAACTATAATGAAAAATGATGAGGATCTCGTGGCTAAGTAATACCAGCCGCACGGGTCGATCCATCAGGTTAACCTACGCTTGCCGGGGTTGGTCCGTGGATGGGTGATCATCTTTATATACCGAGACTCCTTCGTGCCTCGGAAAACACGTTAAGTCGTTGGTCCCGGCTGTCATATTATGTGGATCTTTGACAGTCGTTACGGGTCGTCAGAAGCCCGAAAGTCTGACAACCAGTCTTACCAAGAGGTAACGTGTTACCCAGTAACTAGGTTGTGGCGGTCAGATAGGCAGTCGCTCCATGTAAAATACTGGTATTCAGCTGCATCCGGTTAGATTGGAAGCCAACCCCAACATAATTCATAATTGGGAAAAGGCTAGGAAGATTGATTTATAATGAAAAATGATATTTTTGTAAATAATATTTGAGAATCATGCAAGACCAAATTTTTTAACTTTTGTCATTTTGATGAGACGCTCATTAAAAGGGTTTCCTCTACTTATATGTACGGAACACCAATCACGAGCACAATGCCCTATTAGATCAGGGCCGAATTGTAAGCCTTTTTAATTTTTTTTATGAACGGCAATTAGTGATTTGTTTAATTTTTTTATTGATGCTGTCGGTCAAATCGAATTCATTTTTGCTATAGGTATAGTAAAAATCATAAAAACGTTTAACTTTGTAGTAAACTCAAGAAATATTTGAGGTCAAGAAAAAATCTGTTATCTTCAGTACTTTTCGAAGAAAGAATAACGTAGGTAGGTATACTCTATTTGAAATAAGATTAGACATTTAAATAAACCTTTTTTATAGTCCATTTAACTGATTTTGACTTCTTTTGCGTTGGTGGCATGACAAATGGCAGCTGCAGTAAACAGTTGGTATTGTAACCACTTTTTTACTTTTAATGCCATCCTACGGCCTACGGTATAGAAGTCAAAATCAGTTGAACGGACTGTAAAAAAGATTTATTTACTTAAATGTCTTATCTTATTTCAAATAGAGTATAGGTGCTGCATTAAATACCATATATAGGAATAGGAGTCAAGAAACCAAAAATCCTGAAAATTATTTCAGGTCAGTGCCCTGAAATGAAATCTTAAAACAAAGTTGTCTTAATACAAAACAGAGATACTAAGTTTATCCAATCTCAAGTCAAACAGAAACAACAGCTATTGGAATATTTTGGGTTGTTTAACCTTTGGACTATTTTAGAATAGACAATTTGCCCAATATTTAAATAAAGTGAGAAACCAGTGTCAGGCCGAAACCAACCTGCGTCATCGCGCACTGTTACTTACGCAATATTATTCAAAATTCTAAACATTCCATGTTGCACATGCTGTACCTACTAAAATGTTGCTATCATCATCTGCCTAGCCTTTTTACAACAATGGCCGTTTTCACACTGCGACGATAACGACACCGACATATCGGCAGCTCGAACGGCACGATGTGGTCCCGATATCGTCGGACGATATCGGATATGGAAAGCTGTCATGCGGTACGCCACAGCAGTGTCGAATAGTCACGTTGCGCTCGCAAACGCTTACATGATTCCAAAAGTGTAATAGTGTATTCGCGGTAATAATGGCAGCAGTGAACAAGCGTTTAGGGTTATGAGGAACAGGGTGTAAAGTTCACTCATCCACCATAGAAAAGGGAGGATCCTCCAACCAGACGGGTTGTTATGTCTGGCGGGCAACTGCCCATAATATGGGCAGTATGTTGATTTCGGATAGTCTTATCTATGTTATTCGCTCA
Organism: Conistra vaccinii; assembly: GCA_948150665.1. NCBI lineage: Eukaryota > Metazoa > Arthropoda > Insecta > Lepidoptera > Noctuidae > Conistra > Conistra vaccinii. The sequence continues at coordinate 7,053,589 of OX411317.1, read as the reverse complement.
GTAAACTCTAACTGCGAGATGTAGGAATTGTGTGACGTCATGTCTTTTTGTTTTCATAGTTTTTGTATGTGGCGGTCTAACCGCTACATCACTCCCCTCCGGAGACCGGTGGTCGATAGTGGGCTGAGTCTTGGATCTTGCGATGCTTCACAGTGCCAGCTGTGGTTCCAGTGAGTCGGAACCGGGTGCCCGCTCAGTTCACAGTGGGTCGGAACTGTCTGCAGTGATTGCGGCGATGGTGATTGTGGTTCCAGTGAGTCGGAACCGGGTGCCGCACAGTTCACGGTGGGTCGGAACTGTTTTGCGGTGATTGAGGTGATTGCGGTGATTGAGGTGATTGCGGTGATTGAGGTGATTGCGGTGATTGAGGTGATTGCGGGGATTCCCCAGTGAGTCGGGGTGATGTGGCTGAGGGTGATGACCAGGAATGCGCGTTCGCTGCATGCTGGTGGTCAGGATACCCGTTGAAGCCGTGGGTGCTGGCTGGCTGTGTGACTCGCCTCACGAAAGCTTGCGGGAGTGATGATGATGACGTCACGCTGAAGTAGTTGCACGAAGGCTGCGTTGACGTTCATTCTCGGGGTCACCAATTTAGGAGTATGAAGAACAGGGTGTAAAGTTCACTCATCCACTATAGAAAAGGGAGGATCCTCCAACCAGACGGGTTGTTATGTCTGGCGGGCAACTGCCCATATGTTGATTTCGGATAGTCTTATCTATGTTATTCGCTCAGTAAACTCTAACTGCGAGATGTAGGAATTGTGTGACGTCATGTCTTTTTGTTTTCGTAGTTTTTGTATGTGGCGGTCTAACCGCTACAAGCGCAGTGTCGTCTGCCGATATCGGCACGACAATCAATGTCAGCGACGATACCGTTGACTCCACCGACACAGTGTGAAAGCGTTTAGTAGTAATTGTATGAGCTACCAGTCCGACGATATCGTGTCGTTATCAATATCGTCCAATGTGAAAGCGCCTAATGTCATTGTTATAGTACAACTTCGATGAAATAAAAATACTTTTTCGTCGTTTCTAAGCCACTTCCATAGCCTTTACATCTTTGGCACACCATTCCCTTGCGACAATGACAAATCAATGGGGAGACTGATTCGCGGATGAAATATGAGTCTGCCCAGGGTTGCCTCCAACGAGAATTTGTCTTCATTCACAATGTCTGCATTCAGACTGGTTGGCACTAACTTTTTAACTTTAAAATGCCATTTATAAAACGTCAGAATATTCTTCGGAGTTTGTTAGAATAGGGCTCTGTTTTCAAGAAAACAGGGTTTGATGAATATAATCTTTTTACAAATCTGTGTTTAATTCACTGCTCAGTATTCTTTTTGTTTGAATTTCGTTTGTTTAACTCTACACTATAATATAAAGAGAAAAGATTTTTATTTTTGTTTGTAATTAAAAAACACAAAAACTACTGAACCGATTTCAAAAGATCTTTCACCTGTAGAATGCAATATTATCACTGATGATTAACATAGACTATAATTTAAATAGATATTCTCGATTTGTATCATTGCTTAAGTTATTGAAGAGCCTATTATTCAATCGTCAGTTTAGAGGGCTTATCTTAACTAACTAGCAAACTAGAATATTGATTATAAAAATGCAATAATTATTATTGCACTGAATATTTAGTTCTAGATGCAAAAAAGGTACTTATTTGGAAAGTTTTAAAATGCCTTTTTTACGAGAAGATGATGACGAGCAGCATAGGTATAAGCATAATCAGTCTATAATGTTTCACTGCTGGGACATAGGCCTCCTCTCTGTGAGAGCAAGTGGGTCATAATCCACCACACGGGCCCTGTCTAGGTTGACGAATGTCAAACGTCTTCGATTTTTTTGTTCTAAGTCATGATGAGATCATGAGACGCAGTTTTATTTCTTAAATGTAAAAAAAACAGACAAAACTGCATAAAAAATGGCAGCCCTATATTCGTCCTTAGTATTGGTACATTTCCTTGCCCTCCGCAAGAACCTTTCCAATTGTTTGGTAAATCTTCTCCGGTCGTGGAACTGATTGGAGAACAAAAAGTAATATTCTGAAATTCCCATTCTTAAGTAAATTGGTCTTTTTCCTGTGCATTGGTATGAATGACGGGTGTGAAAAATTGATTTATTTGCGGTCGTAATGTTCGTGAAATTGATTTATGACCGATTCCTATAATATACAAACCGTTAATGATTTTAAGGTTCTTGTATTTGTACCAATACTAAAGTTAAGACCAAAGAGTTTGTACCCATAATTATGTAAGTAGTTATCACAGGTAAAATTAGTTTACGAATTTATTTAGATGCTCAGCTCAATAAAAAACGCTACCGTTTGTAAACAAAACGATTCGTTTACGTTTATATAAATCGAGCATTAGTACGATTTGTTTATACCTTTACCTTGTCAGTTTATAACGTTTTTCAGCTAAAGATTTTTTGATCAAATGAGTAACATGTGCGTTTTTTTGTGCATAAAATAAATTATGGATACTATCCGTCTGGGGAAAGCACAGGTGCATCAAACTTCTACCAACAAAATTACTAACCAGCAGCAACTTCTGGCTTGGGCTCTCATAAGCATCAGATGCCTGTATACCATCTATTCCTCCTAATACAGTGTGTATTAGGAGGACTTACTTAGCAATGCTTGTCGAGGGCGGTCCAACCGGTCAGTGCCTCGAAACGAACATAAGCGGTTGGTCTCGGCTGTCATTCGTACAGTCAGCTGCAGAGAAATCTCACCCCCTAGCAATGTATTTTAACATTGGTAGGGGGTGAGATCTTTGACAGTACATCTTTGACAGTCGCGTCGTTACGGGTAGTCAGAAGGCCGAAGGTCTGACAACAAGTCTTGCCATGGGGTATATAATCTCTGCCTAAGCGTTTTTTTTTTGGGTAGGAATTCATCAAATAACTTTTTCCGCACTGGGCGGAGCAGGAGGTATCAGACTCTTACTGACTAAAACCCACCCGTGTTCCTTCAGTTGACTATACGTTGCCAGGGGCCACGGTAATCCTTTAGGACTTTCCCGCAACCCCGGCAGGCATCGGCCCTAGCGGACCCCGTCAGTTGTGCTGACATCTCTTTGAGGCGCGCGTGGAACACAATGCGTCGTCGACCCGGGCCTGGTCCTTATCGGACGGAGAGTTACCCATTGCTCTCCGTCCGTAAGCCCGTGCTTACGGTGGCTGAAAATCAGCTCGCGATTCCCGACTCCCAGAGCGTCTCCTGCGGCGGCTAGGGTCGTAAGGGCGCGAAATTTGTCTTTCCCTCACACGCTTCGCCTCCTCCTTTGGGAGCATTACTGCTTCGCAGAAGGAGGTAACGGCTTCCCATGCTCTCTCACTCCGTACCATGGCCTGGACCAGGGCCGGACGCGAGAGGTCACCGCCGCCGACCGCCTCCACGAGGACACGACGGTGGTCCGCCCAAGCCGTGACAGAGTCTGCCGGGACCGACAGCCGACCCCGACACACAGACGGACCCAACGACCGACCTCGACCTAGACACAGCAGGGGCAAACGGGGTGGTACCCAACACCCGGCGTTGCCGGCTAACAACACCCAGCCAGGCACCTCCAAGCCGCAGCCTGGACCGAGCGGTACAGGGCCGGCGAAGAGGGAGCGCCCTGATGAGACGGCTTCGCCGAGCATGCTTCAGGGCGACGCCAAACGGGTGAGGGTCCACTCCGCTCAAGGGGAGCAAAGAACCTACGCGCGAGCCACGAAGGACATCCCGGCGCGGCTGGCCGTAGGAATTTGCCTTCCCCCCCCCTCCAGAGACTTGACAAAGGAAGAGGCCGAATACATCAAGACGGACCTAGAGAACCTAGTCATGAGTACAGACTCGACAGCACCACTCCCTGCCTTCCGCGGTTACCCACGGGTAGCGGAAGGCACCGTACAGTTGTGGTGTGAGGACGAGTATGCTCTGGCCTGGCTGACACAAAATGTACCCGCAATAAAACTCCCGACTACAGACATGACACTCACGGTTATGAGACAATCCGACGTGCCCACCCGTGTCCGAGTCTCGCTATTTGTCCCTCGCTACAGAGGTGACGTAGCTAGACTCTAAGGTATTCTGATCCGTCAGAATACCTGGTACGACATTGCCAGGTGGACACTCTACAGGGCGACTACCGTCGGTGGCGACAACTACGGGACTTATTTGACCCTAGGTGTCCCACCGGAGGAAGCCGTAAAGGTCCGGGCTCGGGAGCGACGCATATCGTACATGCTCGGCTCGATATACGTTCGCTTCTGGCCCACGACCCGACCCTCTGACGTCCAGACCGACAGCACAGAAATGACAACGACGACGACGACACAACCGACGCTGATACAGACGGATGACACCGACATCGACCGACTTGAGGAGGTCATGGCCCGAGCGGCAATGGCTGACGACGTCGACACCATACCACCCGAATCACCTGGCTGGAGCGACCGGTTACTCGCTTCGTCGCCGGGTGAACTACACGATGACAAATACAGAGAGGTGGTGGAGAGGCTATCCGATGGATCCATCTCCGACTAACCCCTCTTCACCACCGTCATCGCCCCTCAACATAATCCAGACCAACCTCCAGCATAGCCAGACTGCCACGGCTAGCTTACGCAGGGCGCTAGAGGTAAAACCCCGAACCATCGCACTGATCCAAGAGCCGTGGATCAGAAACAATAGAATATGCGGCCTCGGTAACATCGGAGGTAAGCTAATTCTAGACACGCACAGCTCAGACAAACCTAGAACCTGTGTCTACATATCCAAAGAAATTCCCTTTACGCCACTCACCCAATTCTGTTCCAGAGACCTGACAGCTGTTAGGCTCCAAACCGAAAGTAGCGTTCCGGATGTTGTACTGGCCTCGGTATACATGCCGGGCGAGGACGCAGACTGCCCGCCAAAAGAGATGGCCGACCTGGTGCAGCATTGCGAGCGCGCCAACTTGGACCTAATCATCTGCACTGACTCGAACGCCCACCACCCGCTCTGGGGCAGCGCCGCAGCGAACTCCAGAGGAGAGGTACTATCCACCTATTTATTCTCTACTAACCTTAACATTGTTAACCGCGGTTCGGAACCCACTTGGGTCACAGTCCGCGGACAAACAATTATAGATCTGACACTCGCTACAGAAACCGCAACAAACCTAATCACAAACTGGCATGTATCGGACGAACCTTCCTGCTCAGACCACAGAAGGATTCGTTTTACACTAGCCGCAAACACCAGGAAACCCGCACCGAGGCGAAACCCGAGGCGCACCAATGTTCCCAATTACAAGAGCCTTCTGGCCTCCTTACTAGCTAGACACCTAGCACAAGTAACCATAAGGGACCAAGCACAATTAGAATACACCGTGACAAAACTATCCGAATACCTAACCGAAGCATACCACGCATGCTGTAAACTAAGAGCGCCACAAGGCAAGAACGAGAGAAACCCCTGGTGGAACGCTGAACTTAGTAAACTCAGAGATGCGCTACGTAAGCAATTTAACAGAGCAAAAAACACGAGACTCCCGGATGACTGGGAGATATACAAAGAGACCCAATATACATACAAAAAGCAGATCAGGACCGCCAGGAGGACCGCTTGGCGTAAGTTCTGTCAATCTATCGAAACAAACAGTGAGGCCGCAAGGGTAAGGAAGATCCTATCAACTGATCAGGACCGAACCCTTGGCGCGCTGAAAAAACCCGATAACTCATACACATTAACCGACTTTGAAACCAGTAAGGTCCTTCTCGAGACTCACTTCCCAGACTGCAGAATCCTAGAGGACGGGACGTGGGAAGCTGATTCAGAATGGACCCCTACGGAACACGACTGGTCAAGAGCCCGCAACATTGTAACAGAAGACCGAATAAAGTGGGCTATCAACACCTTTCAGCCATACAAGTCGGCAGGGCTGGACGGCATCTTCCCAGCCCTGCTGCAGTGGGGGGTAGATCATCTGACACCATGGCTCGTGGAGATCTACCGAGCCTGCATAGCACTCAGGTACATACCTCTCGCATGGCGCGAGGTGAAAGTCATCTTTATACCCAAACCCGGCAAAACCGATTATACACAACCCAAGGCTTATAGGCCTATAAGCCTCACATCCTTCTTACTGAAAACCCTCGAGAGACTCTGTGATAGGCACATCCGAGACGGACCTCTCCGAATAAAACCACTGCACAAACAACAGCATGCGTACTCCACAGGCAAATCAACAGAATCCGCGCTGCACAGCGTGGTCTCTAAAATTGAATGCGCAGTGGACCACAAATGCTCAGCACTAGCCGCCTTCATTGACATCGAGGGCGCCTTTGACAAGACCATGTTTAACAGTATAAACATGGCCCTCGACAGACACAGAATAGACTCAACCCTGAGCGGCTGGATCACCAACATGCTCAAAATGAGAGCTGTACAGGTCACAGTAAATGACACTACGAGGGCCATCGTAGCGAAAGGCTGCCCGCAAGGGGGCGTCCTCTCGCCGCTCCTATGGAACCTGGTAGTAGACAGCCTCATCAAAACACTCAACGACAAAGGTTACTTCACCGTAGGCTACGCCGATGACTTAACCATAATAATAAACGGAACCCACGAAAACACTCTATGCAACCTAATGCGTCAAGCCCTGAAAATTGTAGAGGACTGGTGCAACAAGCACCAACTCTCGGTGAACCCCACAAAAACTGAACTGATTCTCTTCACAAAAAAGAGAAAACTGGCGACGTTACAACTACCACGATTCTTTGGAACAACCCTAAGCCTTTCAACAGAAACCAAATACCTGGGCATTTATTTGGACAAGCAACTAAACTGGGCAAAACACACAAACTACATCACTACAAAAGCCAGCATATCCCTGTGGCAGTGCAAGCGGCTGCTGGGCAGGAATTGGGGGATCAGCCCCAAGGTCACCCACTGGTTATACACTACAGTTATCCGACCTATTATCACATACGGCTCACTGGTCTGGTGGCCCAGGACAGACCTAAGCACAGCCCAAAGAGATCTCGAAAAACTGCAGCGATTCGCTTGTGTCGCAATCACGAGCAGTATGAGAACTACACCCACCGCCGCCCTACAAGCAATGCTGGGACTGCCGCCTCTGCACCTCATCGTGCGAGAGGAGGCGGCCTTGGCCGCCTTTAGGCTCCATTTATCAGGAACCCTTAGCAATGACTCCAGAGTCAAGCACACACGCATAAAGGAAGACGCGATCAAACGACGACAAATGATGGCATCACCTTGTGATAAAGCTCCAAAAACACACCACTTTCAAAGGCACTACAACATTGTACTCACAGAGGAACGGTGTGACTACTCAGGCCCGAAAGAGATGAGAGTATACACCGATGGATCGAAAACCGACTCCGGCACTGGAGCCGGAGTCTTCTCACACGACTTCAACATAAATATATCCAGCCCGCTGGGAATGTTCAACACCGTCTATCAGGCGGAGTGTGTAGGCATCATACAAGCGGCCCATGCCCTAAAAGCCAGGAGAGTTACGGACACACATATTCGTATACTCTCCGACAGCGCCTCAGTTCTCCAATCCTTACAGAAAAAATGTATTACCTCAAAGCTAACACTAGAATGTCACAATGCTCTAGAGCAAATAACGTTGTCTGGCCGCAACACGGTGACACTACAATGGATAAAAGGACACAGCGGATCGCTAGGCAACGACGCAGCGGACGAGCTTGCTAGACGGGGATCTAGCACGGCAGTCTGTGGACCCGAGCCTATTATACCCATCCCCTTCAACCAAATACGCAGGTGGCTACAAGAGTTCACCAACACACAAGCGGAGTACTGGTGGACCTCGGCACCGGGCTGCAGGCAGTCCAAGGAAGCTATGCCATCAGTGGATAGCGGACTAACCAGACGTTTGCTGCGCCTGGACAGGAACGGCCTGCGCCTGGTGACGGGGACCATCACGGGACACTGCTCGCTGAACAAACACTTCCACACAATAGGTATAACGGACAGTCCTCTGTGCAGGGCGTGCATGGAGGCTGAGGAGACCGTCGCGCACGTGCTCTTTGAATGCACAGGCGTCACCCAGATTAGAACACAAACCCTCGGGTCACCCAGATCTTTCACGGATGTTCTGAACAGGCCAGGAGCTTTAATTAGCTTCTGGAGGGAGGTGGGCTGGTTGGAATAACCCCCCCAAGCGGCCGCCATGGCCCACGCACAATGGTCCACTTGAAGGACTAAGTGCGGAAACCAAACCCCCTAACATAGAACATAGAACCCATTGCTCTCCGTCCGTAAGCCCGTGCTTACGGTGGCTGAAAATCAGCTCGCGATTCCCGACTCCCAGAGCGTCTCCTGCGGCGGCTAGGGTCGTAAGGGCGCGAAATTTGTCTTTCCCTCACACGCTTCGCCTCCTCCTTTGGGAGCATTACTGCTTCGCAGAAGGAGGTAACGGCTTCCCATGCTCTCTCACTCCGTACCATGGCCTGGACCAGGGCCGGACGCGAGAGGTCACCGCCGCCGACCGCCTCCACGAGGACACGACGGTGGTCCGCCCAAGCCGGGCAGACCTTCACCGTATGCTCCACCGTATCTCTGCCTAAGCCTTCGGGGATTACAGACATGATGTTATGTTAATGTACTTAGATCATCAATCTACGTAATGAATGCGATTACTCATTACCCCACAGATGCAATCCTTGGAACATTGGAATGCCCATAATTAAAGCAGTGTGATCACAGCTTTAATAATGGGCATCCCAGTGTCAGGCGTCAGTGATCTGACGGGGTGATAATGACGTCACAGATCCATATGATAACCTGACTGTTTGCCTTTAATTATTACCCCCAATATATATCAAACTAACCAAAGTTCAATCTTCAATATACTACATCCCATTACATTCAAAGTGCAAATGATAATGTTTTAAGCGTATCTTTGGTCCTATTATAATTGAAATCTTGCTTGGGTCCCAAGTTAATTAAGAGAGGGTAGGGTCGGCCTAACCCTGCCGACAAAAGGATTTGGTAGATATTGTAATTTGTAGATGTAAGCCCGGTAGGAATGTCCTGTTACTGATTTTACAGGTGACGTTTTTAGAAGTTTGTCAGTTTTAGAATTCTGCTGGCTTTGAATCCATTTATTGTTATTTATTTATTTATAGGAGAACCAACAGCTATTCATATCTTTGAAATGATTTTGAGAATAGATTTATTGATCATCCAAAATAACTGTCGTTGTTGTTGTAATTGTAATTTTTTTGCTGTATTGGATTCAGTTTCTAATTGAATGAGAAACAAGACTAAATTTATGTCAAATTTAGTCAATTTTTAGGTAAATTCAGGGAAATAAACTTTGAAACAAAGTGACTGCAGTCAATTTAAATTGTCAGTATATTCAAATTACAACTGTCATTTTGTGACAGTTGTATGAAAAGGCAAGTTGACGTACTGTGTCAATTTGCTAAACAAGTTATTGATTGACTGTACCTCTTACAACTATTTATGAGAATGGTAACTAACGTAGATGATGTTTTAACCACCAATCCAAGGTTTTTGGCTTTTGTTTACCTTTGAAAGTAACTATACAAACTTGAATGGTAGCTGCTGTGACCAACAGTGACAGTTTAACCTGGTATTATTATTCGGGTTGAGTTTACTCGGGCCGAGCTGTCACTGACTCTTTTTTCCAAGGTAAGATCGTCTTGAGAATAACTGTCACTTAACAGAAGAACCGTTTTAATAATAATAATAATAATAACCCCACCGCCGTATCTCTACGTTGACGTCGTGGTGGGGCTTGCGTGCTCCGAACTCTAGGTCTGTGCCGGTAGAGTTTACTTTGCCGGAACGGGTCTAGAATCAGGAGCCAGACCAAGAGAGATACAAAAACCCGCAGGGCAGCATGTGGCGAGCTGTTGGGCAGTAGCGACCCCACGGACCCTATCTCCCGGGAGAAGTCTTGTTCCTCACCTCTGGCTTGCCTTTATTGGCCGGCTAGAGTGAACACTGACGAGGAATAGAGCTCCCACCTCATTCTTGCCTTAATTGGCCGGCTTGAGCGGAGATTCGCAAGAGCAAACGTGCTCGGAGGAAGGAAGTATTCCAGTAAGTGCTCGTAGGGATCTTGACCATCTTCCGGGCTCTGGGATTGTTCTGAAAGCCGTGGAATACCGCTCCACTCCTCAAGCACCTCAGGACATGTTGCCCCCTTGTCACTATGTGCTAGTGACAGTTTTCGGGGGCCCATTATTGTGTGTGCAAGTCACCCCCTGCCATTTTATCCGTGTATATATAAAACATCGATCAGGCAGGGGCCATAGTCCTTCCATAGTTCCAGGTCACCAGTCAACTTTATCCACCCAAACCCATAGTCCATTAAATTTGTTTCCATTTCCTGCAATAGTCCTACACCAACCGGGGGTTGTCCTTGGGTGCACTTGCATAGTGCAAACAGGGATAATCGCCGGTTGGTGCCTCATTTCATTAAACACGTCTAACGGGCCTCTGCGAGTTGGCTTTGGCCCCTCGTACGCCTTCCAAAGGTCCGGGACCCCAGGGTCCCGAGATATGTAGGCATATATAAATAAATAATAATAATACCCCACCGCCGTATCTCTACGTTGACGTCGTGGTGGGGCTTGAGCGCTCCAAACTCTAGGTCTGTGCCGGTAGAGTTTACTTTGCCGGAACAAGTCTAGAATGAGGAGCCAGACCAAGAGAGATACAGAAACCCGCAGGGCAGCATGTGGCGAGCTGTTGGGCAGTAGCGACCCCACGGACCCTATCTCCCGGGAGAAATCTTGTTCCTCATCTCTGGCTTGCCTTTATTGGCCGGCTGGAGTGAACACTGACGAGGAACAGAGCTCCCACCTCATTCTTGCCTTAATTGGCCGGCTTGAGTGGAGATTCGCAAGAGTAAATGTGCTCGGAGGAAGGAAGTATTTCAGTAAGATGCTGGTAGGGATCTTGACCGTACTTCCGGGATTGTCCTGATAGCCGTGGAATACCGCTCCACTCCTCATAAGCACCTCAGGACGTATTGCCCCCTTGTCGCTACGACACTTTGTGCTTGCGACCGTTTTCGGGGGCCCATTATTGAGTGTGCAAGTCACCCCCTGCCATTTTATCCGTGTATATATAAAACATTGATCAGGCAGGGGCCATAGTCCTTCCATATTTCCAGGTCACCAGTCAACTTTAGCCACCCAAACCCATAGTCCATTAAATTTGTTTCCATTTCCTGCAATAGTCCTACACCAACCGGGGGTTGTCCTTAGGTGCACTTGCATAGTGCATACAGGGATAATCGCCGGTTGGTGCCTCATTTCATTAAGCACGTCTAACGGGCCTCTGCGAGTTGGCTTTGGCCCCTCGTACGCCTTCCAAAGGTCCGGGACCCCAGGGTCCCGAGATATGTAGACATAATAATAATACCATTTATTGCAGGCAACACAGGCCCATAGAAAAATACCTTAATCTAAACATATATATTTTAATATAAACAAAAACTTGTGTTAATAAAATAAGGCTTATGACTATGTTAGTAGCACTTCACTTTGCACTAGCGCTTTGTGCTGTCCTGTGGTATAAGTCCGCGGAAGCGACGGAACACCACGTCTTGCGGCCAAAAGCCGCCAAAACGCAAAAGTCTTGCGTCTTGCGGCGGATAACTGTCAGTTAACAGACGAATCGCCTTGAGAATAGCATCGAATGAGAAAAACACAATGGCTTTTATAATAAATGGCTGCACGGACAAATAGCTGCTTCAGATCGACTCGTCTCCAACAGTGATAATAGCACTTGGCACCAGTCGTACTATCCTGTTATCTTGAGTAACTTGACTTTAATCTCTCAGACTGTTTTATAGACTTGAGAGTTACATAAAGTTAGTGGGCTACCGTGGCAGGAAGACAAAGATGTAGGGATGTACCTGTTATTTAATTTTAACTCTTTATTAGTGGAGTTTTTATTTTTATTAATTTATTTATCTTTAATAGATTCTTTTCTATTTTGTGAATGTGAAAACGCTGTAAGCTTAGTGGACTGTAGATTTGTTGGCCATATTCTATTTTGTTAAGTACTTGGTACAACATGTTGAAACACCTACATTGTCCTCCCATATCTAATAACACTGTTATTTGAAAATATTGTAAATGCCAATTATTTTTAAAAGAGTAACCGTGGAGTTTCTTGCCGGCTCTCCTTCATAAGAAACGACCAATATTGGAACCGTGCACCTAGCTTCTGACGTTTCATAAGTGCCCATGTAGGTTTATGTGAAATAAAATATTTAGTTTTTTTTTTAATGTTTTAAATTGCGAGCGTAAGGTAAATAGTGTTCTACGTTTAAAAATTTGCTGTTTAACTAGATGATTTTCTGGGCAGATTGTGTAATGTTGGCAGGTGAGGGTGGCAAAAAAAAACTAACATGGTGTTAGCGTACCTACTATTGTTGCAATCATTAATACTTGCGAGCTTACTTTTCCTATAGTAACTAAAGATAAAGTTTATACACGGTGTATCAGAAATGTGTTGATATATTTAAGGGGGGCGGGGGGGGGGGAGGTACATACTATCTAACTTAACAACTTTCTTGATGGGACCAGCTTTTATAAACAGCTTTTCCATACATTTGGGTCAAGTAGATATTGAAATTTCGTATGAGACAGCAGATTATTTTTGAGATTTTTGTCTGAACTAGGCCTATTTGGCGCAGCGGCGAGGCACACTTTCCTGCAATTTTTTTACAACGCACTTCTCTCTTTTTATTTGTTCTCTTTTTTATTTTTTATTTAACAATAATTATGTTGTGTTGTGTACCTTTAGTCTGTGTTAAAAAAAAATCTTTTCTTTCTTAAAAAATGACCCTTTTTCTGGAGAAGTCTGGTAAAAAATGAATCTCAAAACATCCTCATACCATATTAGTCATCCCTTTACGGTCACAATAAAAACTGCCAAAGCACTTTGAGTTCCCAAAGGACCAAAATTCATAGTCGTTTTTACACAGACTTGGTCGTTGAATCCTTAGGTCCTTGTGGGTATTATTTATTAATGAACGAGGAGGACCGACAATGTGTCGGTGTTTTTGTGACGGGGAGTAATCTACTGAGGTCCGGCAAAACCTTAATGTCGGCGAGTTGTGATGCTGTTCGGGCATTAGACGCTATTCCGTGTTATTCAACTCATTTCAATATATTTTATTTCACATAAACCTACATGAACAGTTATTAAATATCAGAAGCTAGGTGCACGGTTCCAATTGGTCGTTTTCTATGGAGAAGAGCCGGCAAGAAACACCATGGTTACTCTTTTAAAAATAAATGGTTTTTACATTATTTTTAAATTAGTGTTAATAAGTATGAGAGGACAGTGTAGGCCTATCCAAATACCAGGTACTTAGCAAAAAAAAAAATGGTCCACAGATTTACAGTCTGTTAAGCCTACAACGTTCTCACGTTCACAAAAAGAAAAGAATCTATATAAAAGATATATAACTGAAACTGCCTCTGTGGTCTAGTGATTAAGCCACTCGTCTCAGACCCAGAGGTCCTAGGTTCGATTCCCAGTGGGAGCAAAATTTTCTGCTCGGTTTGTTGGTGGTACTTAAGGCTTGTTCTAAGACCGCCAGGCTAGCTACCACCATCTTATCTAAGTCTGTCGCTATAATAACAATGTTAACAGCATTGTTGTGTTTCGGCAGTTAGAGATAAGATAGCCAGTTCCTCTGTGGTTGAGTAAAAAAAAATATATATATATATATATACAAATAAAAATAAATACCTATTTAAACTAAATTACATAATTGATACTACAGCTGTAACAAATCAAATTTAATAAAAAATATAGAACATTTTAGGTATATAATGTTTTTTTATCTGGGGCATATTTTAATAAAACCGAAGGCGGTGATAAGTGACAAGCCCGCAACCCGACATTATAACAATTTTATGAGTTTATTTCATAGTTTTCTGCTATTTTATAAAACACTTGTCGGCCTGTCGACGGAAGAATAGACAAAATAATGACAGATTCACGTTCAGAATCTCCGATTTGGTCTACTCTTTTGTCGACAAAACATATTTCTATGGTACTCATGCTACGTGTGCTGTCGTGAAAATGTGTTTATTTTGCAACTTTTTAACAAGGATGTCGCATTGTCAGTTGTAATCCAATCCAATCCTGTTTCAAAGACACTAGAATCAGAACAGCACGGATATAATCACAATTTTTATACAAACCAATAGGTAGCAATAGATCGATTTGTTGCAAACAAATGGATTTAAGAAAAAATCGACCACGCTTATGCTCCTTAGTCACATTTCTTAAAAAAATTGCAGAAATCTTTAACTCATCATCAATCTCTTGCCCCTATCCTAATTTTTTGGGGTCGGCGCTACATGCCTTTTGTTCCATACTGTCTTCTCTATTAGTCGGTAGTCACCCCCAAAGAAATAGAAATAGAAATCCCTAAGTACTACTGAAAAAAACCTAATATCTAAAGCAAGGACATCAACTCGAATACGTACTTGTCCCATACAGTAACGTTTTTGTTCGGTCGTAACTTATTTACTTAAACACACGGTTGAGATCTATACGACTCGTATGAAAATGAATATTAATAGGTATAAAAGTGTTACGAACGTTTTTGTTATAGCTTTGTGTACATTTTTTCCAATGACGTAGGTTCATAGGTATATCTGATCAATCTTTTTAAATCGATATTTCACTAATCACGTTGTAAATACAGTTATGGAAATGATTAAGTTTGTACCGAAATACGAAAGCCATATTTATTTATTTATTTTTATATACTTTATTGTACACCAGATATAATACATTACAATAAGAAAAATTAATACACTACAAAATTTACAATGAGCGGCCTTATCGCTTACTGCGATCTCTTCCAAGCAACCTTGTGTTGGCGATTGGCGCTCTCTTTACAAAGTTAAGAGTGACATCACCTGAGCGGCTTGGTGGCCCACGGCGTGACGAACTTGGTACGCTTCAGTGAGTGAGGCTATAGGCCCTTGGAGTGCAAGTGGTCAAATTCGATTTTTAATACAATGTCGCTTTAAGCGCACTTGATTTATTATTACTGAAGCCTACCCTCTATACACTGATGAAATAATGTGTAATGAAAGATGACAGTTATAATCCAGAACATTCGACACACCTGCAATGCATGTGCAGCTGGCAAACTGATAAATGATTAACAATTTGTGTTTCAGCACTTTATCTGAACTCGTGGCGTACCTGGTGGGACAGGAGGGCGGCCGTGTTGGCGATTGCCGCGCTCTCTTTACAAAGTTGAGTGACATCACCGGAGCACTTGATGGCCCACGGGCGGCGATACGAGTTGCGTGCGCTGCTGTACCCTTAGCCGGACGTAAGCATCGATAAGATAGGGTCAAAATTCAGCATGGGAACATTAACAAGAGCAGCGTTGTGATCATTGCTATATTAAGAATATGTGAGTAGACTTGTGCTAAGACCTTTGTAACATTTGTAAGAGGTAGTCGTTTGGTACATCCTTTGTTGTTTGATGTTTATAATATTGTTGTTTTGTAAAAGTTGTTTCAGTTCATACATAGTTAGTGATACACACACACACACACACACATAGAGCTCAACATAAACATTTCGAAGTTCACGATTTATGTTAAAAAATTTAAGACAAGTCGCAGGAAAAAAACAAAAGAGAAGTCGTACGAAAAGCAAAACACTGTACAGAGACATCATGACTCACCATATCAACATTGTTGGCGGAAAAGTCTCATAAAGATGACAACATAGTCACTTCATGCAGGCTGCAAGCGCCACCATCTGTAAAACGACTAAAATACTGCACTATTTCATCTAAAATTTATAGACAATGGGTCTCCAGAGCAAGGAGACGGCCTTGGATGGCGGTCACAACAGAAGTTATGCACTCTACGCGGTTGTCACGAATTTTGTTAGCACTGCTTGTTTTTCGAACGATTCCATACTCTGTGGCCTTTAGCTTCGTTAATATTCATCTAAGTGAAGCTCCCCATTGCCTCCGCCGACAGTTGTCTTCGAACCATGAAAGCGTATGAAAATTTCATCAGATGACTGCAGCGCAGTCTATATAGAACGTCTTAAGTGTAGAAAGTAATACAATCACATTTTGTTAAGAATTAAATTAGACGCCTTATAAGAATTAGTTTTAAGTTGAGAGCTTTCTTTAACTTGGAGTGATTCAATCGATGGACATGAAGGGAAAGTACCCATCTGTGCAAACTAAACTATGGAAGTCCTAGGTTGGTATTTCAGCTAAGAGAACTAAGACAATATTTCGGTAAATAAAACCGTGTTTAATGTAGAATTACTTGCTGAGAATTTTAAACATAGGTGTTAATTTATTCAAAAGGAAACTAGTAAGCCTAAATCTTAAAAAAAATGCGATTGTGTGAAAAATTACGCAAAATGCCAAAATCTTTGCATCAGTTCAAAGTTGTATACACAAAAACTATTTTATACTAAGCTATAAATCCTAACATATTACGAATACCTTCATTAGTAGGTAAGTTACTTTTAATTTCTTAGCATTTAAAATATTCAAAGTCGTTCTACCAATACAACAGGGAGATTAAATTCTCACTAAATTAGAGTACAAAATATGGAAGTAAGCTGTGAGAACCCGTGAACTAAGGAAAATTTGATACAAAGTCCCGAAGCGATACCCCACTAAACTATTAAGTTGTTGAATAAGTTTTGAAAGCAAATGATATTAATATTCATTGACCAATAACTTGGTAATATTACTGTTAATTTCGTTAAAATTATTAGAGAAGGCTGAATTTCTGGTCTTTCAGATTTGGTCCCCGCAGCTACGTCGACTGCTTCTATGCAACGATGCGTAAGCGGAGCGCGTCTCTGGTGCGCAGGGTACGCGGCAGCCCCAACAGCGTGCTGATGATGATAGCTGATAGGCTTGACTATCCATACATAGACTCATTCACAAAATGTCGCTTTCGTAAAATGTGTACTGGTCGAAAAATATCTCTTTATTAATCTTGCCAATGGCCATTGTGTTAGTGTTAGTGTTGAAAGTACTGTGATTTTTGTTTAGTATTGTATTGTAAATTTTAAATTATTGTTTGATGTATTGAATATTGTATATGAGTCATCATAACTAGAAGATGTCAGTCATTATAACTCAAATTAATAAATGAATAATAATAAAATCAGACAAGTTTAAATATGCGTTAATTCAGGCCTCGGCGATCATCGATATTTTATTACTGTATAATTTTATTTTGGGATCACATCGTAGTTTCATAGTGCATTTATTTTAACCGTGGGAACTGTGGATGTTGTTATGTGATGTGATTTTACCGTAAAATATCGTGCTGATCTTTGCTGTGCGAACGGGGGCGTATAAACGCGACGCTACGCATGGAGGCTGAGGAGACCGTCGCGCATGTGCTCTTTGAATGCACAGACGTCACCCAGATTAGAACACAAACCCTCGGGCCACCCAGATCTTTCACGGATGTTCTGAACAGGCCAGGGGTTTTAATTAGTTTCTGGAGAGAGGTGTGCTGGTTAGAATAACCCCCCCAAGCGCCCGCCATGGCCCACGCACAATGGTCCACTTGAAGGACTAAGTGCGGAAACCAAACCCTCTAACATAGAACATAGAACGCGACGCTAACGCCAGTTCCGCTTCAGCGCTACTTAATTCCGATCACAAGTCGTAGGAAAATCTACGCGACGCTAGATCAGCGTGTGCATCTACGTTGCGTCTCCGCGATGTTAACGCCTACACTGAAGTTAGTTCACTCCAAAACCGGCTTTATTAAGAAGTCTTTTGTCACACCCAAAAGTCCTACATCCTATTTTGATACAGAAAACTTTTGTAATAATGTGCAAAAATAAATGTCCAAAACAAAGGATATTGCTAATCGGATATGCCAGCCCACACGTAACCTCTATCAATCAAAAAACTTTCCAAACTATCATCTCTATATCACACAAAAGATAAATCACAAATATTAGTTAAAGTTTTCCAAGCTGAAAATGACTGACTGTTCCCTCGGCATCCGATTCAATTTAAAGTTCCATTCCGAGGCTATTATTTTAATACTGCCGCGTTTGTGGGATGCTTGTCCAATGTAAGCTGTGTTGTTTATTGTGCTGTGTTGCTCGTTTTGATTGCCAGTTGACTTTTTGTTGCTATTTCCGGTACCTAGTGAAAATGTTTGGGTGATTTTTTTTTATGTAATTTGTTTTGGTATTTTCGTTTTTTATTATAAGTATAGATGCCTTTTCCCATTTTACTACTGTAATTTCTTTAAAATATACCCTACCGGTAGGTTGGTACCTAGTCTGGGTGTCAACTCAAAAAGAAATTGTTAAAACAATTGTCCATAACGTGATTCATTGTTCAATAACGTATTTATTACCACCTCTGGTTTGGTTGTTGCTAAAAATAGTAAGCAAAACCGCTAATTAAAAAGTTAAACAAATTAACGCAAAATGAATACACCTTGGACCAATGTTTCCAAAAAACACTGCGGTCTTTGAACTCAAATAAACACAATGAACTTGGTCGAACCGTTTGTTTATTTAAACAAGAACACATTTTAAAGATTGTGAAAGAACATTTTAAAACACATTAGGAAGTAATAAATTATTAGAATGAATGAATATGTTAACGGTGGTAGCACCATCGATCATATTGGGCTACTATAGAAATAGAATACTCGATACTCGAGAGTGTACTATTTCGGTCTTTATCGATCTAGCCCACATACTTCTTTCTTTTTCATTTGGTAAATGACTAACCTGGTATCAGAGTTTTTATGCTACCTATGGACCTCTGACTTGACTTCACATGCCGTCGAGAAATATCTCTCAGGCAGGTCTCCTTACGATGTTTTCCTTCACCGTTTTTGAAGCGAGTGTAACTATTCTATACGCTCATGAATCCGAAAATTCGTAAGTTTCGAGGTTGAACCCAACGCACGCAGCGTTGGGTTCGAACTCGAGACACCACTATCACTGCTTTTTATTTAGGTCTAGCCTACTAACTAGTAGGTGCTGATTTTCAGGTTAATCAGACATTGCATAATAGGTACAAGTTTCAATAAGAGTATTTTGAGACTATGCCTATCCTTAGGAAATAAACATTTTATTAAAATTATTAATTTAAGTTTAAGGGAAGCAACTAAAGTTAGACTTGAGTATAGTATAAAGTACAATAATAGTAGAACTAGCTGTGCCCCGCGGTTTCGCCCACATAAGTCTCGAAAAATCTTCTATGTCCTAACACTCACTTTCGCATTTTTATATTAGTTAGGAATGAACTCAAGATTTTTTGTCCCTATCAGTCCAACGATAAGACAACAGTGGCTGGAAAGATGGATAACATCCCGATATCTGTAGTCAATATCTTTTCACAGATTTTCAGGAGTATAAAAGAAACTCATCGACATTTGTGACAACTGGTCCTGACAACTGGGCACAAATGTCAATGAGTTTCTTTTAAGGGGCAAAACAACCACCCTTTTGAGCCAGCCCGTATTAAATTTTAATTGATGATGTAAGTTCAACTTGTGGTTGCTTGGTTTTTGTTAAACAAGAGAAGACAAAAACTTCTCGTTAGTCGAGTTGTTTTAGCGCAGGAGCTTATGAAACAGAAAGCATAACAATGAGACACGATTACGATTTTAAAACCGTCAACAGAGACTGTTTTTTAACAACTTGTTGGAACGAAGTTCTTTAACGCGGCTTGAAAAGTTTTACTTTTTTTTCATATTTTTCGAGGGTGCTAAAGCTAATAGTGAGGTCAAAATGTAAATCCAAGATGGCAGCTGCGAAGTTTTTTTTTATCATACGTTAGTAGGAACTTCGTTCCTGACTGGGGTCTCCCGACCGCACACGGGCCTTACCGTAGGTTACCACAGAGTATGAAACCGACGCGCCTGCTGTGATAAGAGACGCCTTTACGAATAATATTCGTGTCTGAATTTTACACAATTAAGCGCAAGCTAGCTGTCACACGGACTTGCTGGTATTGTCACGGGCCGTCAGTTTCTGTGGGTAAACAGTGCCATTTACTATCAAAAAGCTGATAGCAAATACTTTTAACACGCAATAACTATTTTCTTTTAAACTCAAAGTACTTATTTCAAATAAACCAATTACAAGTTCTTTTGAATTGTAAAGGTATCGGTCAGCCAGAAAGATGAAACTACATAGTTGCCCATTCCAAAGCGTAGTAGGTTCCTATCGAGAAGAACGGACAAGAAACTCCACGGACACTCTTTTAAATCAGAATATTCAAAATTCAATATGCGGCAGCTAAGAGATGACCAGTCCCTACGGACGGGCGGCGCCCGTTCACGAAAATGACACATTGATCAACACCATTTAGCTCAACCATTTTGAAGGGAACTTAACTTACACCTTCAAGCAAAAAGTAAAAAATAACTTATTTAACTTATCCAATTCTTAATGAAATTAGTAATATCAAACCGCTGCATCTGACAGAACCATTTTACCCACCGCAAAATTTAATAAACTTTATGTACTTTATCAGCATAAAAAAACAGCTTTTAACAAGATTTCTGAGCGAATACAGAACATAGATTTATGGTTGGCAAGGTTCCAATTCAATAGATTGGTTTGCAAAAACCAACATCTATCATCGATAGCGTTGTACCGTGTCACTGAAGGATGGAGGCAGGGACGAATTAGGGAAGTGTATGGTTGACTGAATTATTGAGTTGATTTTTAGTGAGTCAGAAATTTGTAGGCTTTTTGTTTTTTATAACGTTGCACCACATAGGCATTTCACCTGTATTGTGGGTGCATTTACAAATATTTAAACTCACGTACACAAACAGCCGGTGCAGCTGGTGGTAACAATGGACTCGTGGCAAAATAATAACAGTCGCACAGGTCGGTCGAAGGTTAAGGTACACTTGCCGCGATTATTCCGACTTTGGGCGACCATCGATTGCATATCTAAACTACTGGCTATCATTCGTAGATCTTTGACAGTCGTTACGGGTAGTCAGAAGCTCAATTATTTGACAACCAGTCTTACCTAGGGCCGTCGTGTTACCCAGTAAGTCGATTGTGTAGGTCAGATTGGCAATAGCTCCATGTAAAATACTGCTATTCAGCTGCATCCGGTTAGACTGGAAGGCGAACCCAACATAGGTAGTTGGGAATAGGCAGGCAGTGTTTATGACAAGATATACTGTGATTGTGGGGTGTTGTTGGTAAAGACCATGTTGACTTGTTGGTCTTGTGGCAGAGCAACCGTAGGAGATAAAACTAAGACACCACAAACTAAAGGTGAAGGAATCATCCAAATAATTCCTGCTAAGTCTGTCGACATGAAGTCTGTAGTGATCAATTTTATTCCTGTTATTGGGATTTGTTTCCGCACTTAGTCCTTCAAGTGCACAGTTGTACGAAGGCCATGGTGGCCATCGCTGGTAATTCCAACCAGCCCACCTCCCTCCAGAGGTAGATTACTGACCAGAGGTAGAAATAGATTATTAGATTCATCTCTTCTTAAGAAATGAAGCAGTAAAAGTAGTGGGGCTTTAGAGGCATGAGGAACAGGGTGTAAAGTTCACTCACACTCTATATAAAAGGAAGGATCCTCCGAGCAGACGGGTGTCATGTCTGGTGGGCAACTGCAGAACGATTTACAACTGCCGAACGTCAGGATTTTTGTGTGACGTCAGGTCTTTGATGCGTAGTTCGCATGTGGCTATGTAGATACACACCACAGGGCTATTACAGGTTGACTTGTTGTTACTTATACCTATTAATTGTGTCAGAAGATTTCTCGCTTTCTTTGCTACAAAATTGAACTGAATTAAAACATTGTCACGTTTTAAACTAAGGCTACCTACTATAAATTCATTTTAAGTATTACTTGAATCATCAATTTAAATTCAAAGTACAATCTACCAAGTTACAGTTAGGTAATATTAGATAGCATCATTATGACACCCAATACAATAGGTAATGTTCATTGTTATGAAAATGAGAATTGATGGCTTTTCATTATTTTCGTCTAACGAAAAATAATTGCTAACTGCTAGATCACTAACAAAGCCTCTTACTAAGAAATCCCTAGGTTCATGTCATAATGGAAGATTTTAGGTAGATTATAATTCTATTTAAGGCATCCTTCGACAAATGAATAGATACAATGAAAACCTTCGTTACTTTTTTGGTATTATTAGGCCATAGCAACATCTACTTTCCGGGCTCTAGAACTTTTAAACCATAAATAAATAAAAATAATAAAAAACTAACTATTTGTAATAAAATAGTGGGTAAAAAAGGAAACAGGCGTACTGTTTCATGGGATAAAATATACTAGGTACGCGTAAATATTAATTACTAGCTTCTGCCCACGACTTCGCCCGCGTTGTAGGCAGTCAACTATACCATAAAACATACCCACCGTAACTCGGCAATAGATCGGCTTTCTGCCAGTGATAGAATTTTCGAAATCGTATCAGTATTTCCAGAGATCACCTTCTACATACAAACTTAATAGGTAACTTAATATTTGTGTAGCTTTATATAAATGTTATCTTTTCAAAATAACTCTTCTGTTCCTAAGTCCGACCCTGTTCAACCGTGGAAGACGTAGTCGCTCATAAAAAATACGGAAGAAAAGATATTTCATACGATTCCGCCTATTTAGGAAAAAATCCATAAAATATGCGCACTGATGTTATTTGCATTAGGGTCAGATCTAAACCTTCTGCTGCAAAAGCGAATTTATATTAGTGATTTTGACACAGAAATGGATATATCATGTCAAATTAATTTCGTTTGATTGATTATGATCTTTACTCTCCCTTTTTTATATACTTGTACATTTATTATTATTATTCAAAATCTGTTAGCTTTGAAATGTTATATTGGAAATCCTAGCTCTAATAATACAAATGCGAAAGTGAGTTTGTTTTTTTATTTATTTATTTATTTGTTTGTTACGCTTTTACGCTAAAAAGGCTGAACAGATTTGGATGAAATTTGGAACCTGGGTAAACCATGACCTGGTTATGGACGTAGGATACTTTTTATCACGATATTGCTACAAGATCGAGACTAGTGCGGGTGAAACCGCGGGGCGCAGTTAGTCAAATATTATTTAGTTTTTAGCTCAGATTTCCTTAGACTTCTGGATGATCTTTAAAGTTTTTACGCAGTTATTTTTTAGGGTTCCGTACCTCAAAATGTAAAAACGGAACCCTTATAGGATCACTCGTGTGTCTGTCTGTCCGTCTGTCACAGCCAATTTGCTCCGAATCTAATGGACCGATTAACTTGAAATTAGGTACACATATGTATTTCTGTGACCCAAACACGGACGTGTAATGAAAATAAAATAATTTTGAATATGGGGTTCACTTTTGTGGGGCAAAGAAGAAAATTAAAAAAAAAAGTTTTGCAAATTGTACCGTGTGACTTAACAAATGAAAGGAAGTGTTACAAGAATCTCAAATATATTTTTTTTATAATTATTTAATATATGTTTTTAGAGATATTTACGAAAATAGATGAAAATTGACCATTCCCCCCCCCCCTTATATCCGAAACTACTGAGCATAAAATTATGAAAAAAATACAGAGAATAGTTCTTTACTCAAAGATTACAGGAAAACCTATAAGAAGTTTATGGTCTAAAAATAACATTGTAAATCTCTCAATATTGTATTTGCGGTTGGAATGTATGGGAAAATATATGTTTTGCAACTACAATGTTAAGTTAGTTCTTGGGATAATTTATTGCTACTGCTAGTTCGACTAAGGCCCCAGTACACGTTTAACGAGCTCGCCCAACGTGTACTTAGGCGAGGCATCCTTCACTTCTCGTACCTTCCGCGATGCATTCTGTTTGCCGATTTCACGGTGCGCTAGTACTATGCCGGTATTGTCGGTAGGCACTGCTAACACATTAGCCAGTCAGCTATGTAAAGTTCAATTAATCATTTTAGACGAAATGTCTATGTTGGGAAGTAGGACATTCAATCATATTTATCGCAGATTACAGCAAATTTTCCATACAGACATCCCATTTGCTGGTAAATCTATTATTTCTGTAGGAGATTTTAACCAATTGCCGCCAGTTGGAGACAACTGGATTTTTCAGCCTAAAACAGGACGTAATCCGATGGCAGTTTTAGCTCGTGCACCATTGTGGGAACCATGACTGTAGCCTGTTTCCAATGAGCAAAATAGTGCGTCAGAGGGATGATTCATTCGACATTTAATTATTTATTTTATTGCCTTTATTTCAAAGATACAAAGGTCTAAAATTTTTTTTAAGAACATTTTTGAAAAATAGTGTTACAGCCAAATTAGACCGATTTTCATAGAAACAGAGATTTCCAGTTATCAGTTCCTCTTCCTCTTCCGGTACGCGGTTGCCACTCCAGAACGTTTCGGCCCCAGGCCTATCGGCCATCTGTTCTGCGAGCAATGTGCCCTGCCCACTGCCATATAAGTTTGGCAATTCTTCGGGTTATGTTTGGCTACCTTGGTTCTCCTGCCGATCTCTTAATTTCTGATTAGATCACGACGTCTTGGAAACTCTAAGCACAGGACCATTGCCCTTTGGGCGACTTTCAGCCTTCTAATGAGGCCTATTGCGAGCTATTACGTCGTGTTTCTGCTCCATAGGTCATCACTGGCAACACGCACTGGTCCCGATTGCGGTATGTGAGACGAGAAGATATTGCGTAGCTTCGCGAACACTGCCCAGTGGAGCCGGATTCCACAATTGACCCCATTCTCGAAATTGAACCTACTTCACTGGACAGTTTGTCCTAGGTAAACGTTTCATTCAAACTTTATAGATTTATCGAGGGTTGATGACAATACAATAATTTAGTATCTCTTGGAGCTGATCTGATTATGAAGCCAGAAGGTGGATAGTGGAACTCTTCAGCGGCTTCTAGGAAACCCCTCGAGTTTGGGTTCATATGATTTGGTTTGACGAGTCAAATATATTGCAATTCGGTTTCGAGGGTCTGATGATGGAGCCAGCAGGTGGATAGTGGAACTCTTCAGTGGCTACTAGTTAACCTTTCAAGTTTGACCCCATATGATTTGGTTTGTCGAGTCCAATATATTGCACTTGGTCTCGAGGGCCTGATGATGGAGCCAGGAAGTGGATACTGGAACTCTTCAATGGTTACTAGTAAACCCCTCGAGTTTGAGCTCATATGATTCGGTTTGACGAGTCCAATATATTGCACTTGGTGTCGAGGATCTGGTGATGGAGCCAGGAGGTGTATAGTGGAACTCTTTAGTGGTATTAGTAAACCCCTGGAATTTGGGCTCGTATGATTCGGTTTGAAGAGTCCAATATAGTACACTTGATGTCGAGTGCCCGATGATGGAGCCAAGAGGCGGATAGTTAGAACTCTTAAGTGGCTATTAGTAAACTCTTCGAGTTTTAAGTCATATAATTCGGTTTGATGAGTCCAATATTTATATTGCACTTGGTGTCGAGGGTCTGATGATGGAGCTAGGAGGTGGATAGTTAGAACTCTTAAGTGGCTATTAGTAAACTCTTCGAGTTTTAAGTCATATAATTCGGTTTGATGAGTCCAATATATTGCACTTGGTGTCCTCCTTATATTAAACCGGGCAAGTCAGAACTTCGTTGTTTTATTTTTAATTAAATGAATATACCTACTAGACTTAAAAGTACAAAATAAAATAGTACTTACTTAGTTAAAAAAAAAACCGGTCGAGAGCGAGTTGAACTCGCGTGGAGAGGGTTCCGTACGATGAATATGTTATATATACAGGGTTATTTGTAAAACACCAGCAACCTCTTAAGGGGTCATTGTACTCATCATTATGAACAACTTTTACTATGGGACCAAACCTGAAATCGTACGGAACCCTGTCCACGCGAGTTCAACTCGCACTTGACCGGTTTTTTTGGGAAACTTGTCGGTGGAAAAACACAAACAAAAGAAACAAAAATTTTATTTCATTTTTCTTAGCTCAGATATCTAATAGTTTTGATATGCTGTGTACCCAGGAGTATCCTACAGGATACCTGGGTTGGTTCTAACCTACCAATAAATTAATAAAATTCGGTTTTATTTACTTACTTAATATCAAGCCTGTTTTCCCCGAAAGGATAGGCAGAGGTGTACCTATCGTACAACCACATTTCGCCACTTATGTTTAAGTCCCATGTAATAGGGGGCGACCCTATTCCCAACCGGCACCCTAATTGTGTAACATACGATCAATCTTGAAGTTGAAGGATATTGCTTATTCATTGCTTCTTACTTTCGAAAAATTTGTCTGCTTAACAATAAATAACGCAATGTATGTTGTTGAACTGTCAAAATGAAACAGATTGTGATTGATCGTACTATGTTACGCAATTAGGATGCAGTTTTTGGGGTGCGTCTCATATCATATAAAGTTATTTGGTATATTTTCATTTTAATAACGTTCACAAGATATAATAAACGTGAGGTATACCAACTGATGATGTAATTTCTTTACATATAACATTTATATACTCTAAAACTTATTTCGTGTAACGTTATTGGACATAACGTTTATTTAATCGAAAGTCATTAGAACTATCGTTTAAAATATATATTGATACCATCATTATGGTTAACAGTACACCCCGATGCAGAGCAATCCGACTCGGATAGGTTAGGTTAGACCGTTAGAGGCTAAGGGGGGAGCGGCCGTCAAGCGCCAGATCCCCTCTATTGTTGGTGAATCATTTGGGTTGGGTTAGGTTAGGTTAGAACAGTGACCATTAACGCGTGAAGGCGAGCGACCGTAGGGAGCGTGCCGCGGCAGCGGCCACCTAGTGCCAGATCCCCTCTATTGTAGGTGAATCATTTGGATTAGGTTAGGTTATATTAGTGACCATTAACGCGCAAAGGCGAGCGACCGTAGGGAGCGTGCCGCGGCAGCGGCCGCCGTGTGACATATTCCCTCTATTGTTGGTGAGTCATTACGATTAGGTTAGTTTAGGTTAGAACAGTGACTATTAAAGCCCGATCCCCTCTATTGTTGGTGAATCATTTGGGTTTGGTTAGGTTAGAACAGTGACTATTAAAGCCCGATCCCCTCTATTGTTGGTGAATCATTTGGGTTTGGTTAGGTTAGAACATTGACCAGTAAAATGCAAAGGCGAGCGAGCGTAGCGAGTGACCATCTTGGCAGGTGGTAATCAGTTACTAGGTATATCTACTCAGGTTACTAACTATGATAGAAATTACATATTAGTCTAAATAGGTGTTATGTCTTTTGAGTGGTATATCAAACGATTTTATATTAAATGTATGTTATGATTATAAAAATTAGTTATTTTAAAATTTTATCAATCGTTCATTATATTAACTGATCATTATATCAAATAAAATTATAGATTCAGTTGTTATATCTTGTAAATATTAGTTATTTTATAATTATATCATATATTACTTACCCCAGTTTTTAAATCTGATTAGAATTCTAATATTAATGTTCAAAGTATTTTCTAAGGCTGATTCTTCGCTCATATTTGCAGTTTGGTCATGGTTAAAATTCTATAACGAGTATTTATTGTTGCCACTTTTATTATTATACCTACTGAAGCATATTTTCAAGGCTAGGGAAAATAAGTAAGCAACCTTGCATCTGCTAATTCTCAGTTTTGCGTCATTATTTTTATTTAGCTCTACTTTTATAATAAACATTGATCTCTTCGATTGAGGTTTCAGTTTTCTAATAAACAAAAAATATTCCTTTCCATTGATAACTTCGGGACGTGAAAAATTATTTTATTTCTGTAAATATGGTTTTACAAACACTTTTACACGTCAATCATATTTTATAAACTAGATGAGATCGTTATTTTCTATCTGACTACTCTGAGAAGAAAACCCGAAACAAACTCAGATCCTACCAACATACTGTCTTTTTGAAAGTACAATTTTTTTTATTTTTGGTATTATTTTTGTAAGCTTAAAGGCAGGAGGATCATGGTTAGCCATCAGGTTAAGCTCCGCTTGCCGGGATCGGTCAGTGGATAGGTGATCATCTTTACATACAGAGACTCCTCCGTGCCTCGGAAAGATCGATAAGCCGTTGGTCCCGGCTGCCATTTGTGGATCTTTGACAGTCGTTACAAGTTGTCAGAAGCCCGAAAGTCTGACACCAGTCTTACCAAGGGGTATAGTATTACCCGGTTACTGGGTTGTGGAGGTCAGATAGGCAGTCGCTCCATATAAAATACTGGTATTCAGCTGCATCCGGTTAGACTGGAAGCCGTCCCCAACATAGTTGGGACGTCTAGGCAGATTGAAAGGCAGGAGTATCGTAATTGTCTCCAGAGCGTCTCATGGAAGTGAACCTAGTCACTTCCATGAGACGCTCTGGAGACAATTACGATACTCCTGCCTTTCAATCTTTAGGTTTCCTAAGACTTCGATGGCCGCCACATGACGTCGGCAATTTACCGTTGAATGATGTCACTGAAACGTTTTTTATGAAAGTAAGTTTGTGTGTTTTCCTACAGAGCGTTTATAGACACCGTAAAGCCGTAAAGTCTATGATTATGACTGTCAAACCCCGGTGCCATCATTTTCATGACAGCCGTCATGGCGGCCATTATATGGCGGCGAGCGCTCTCCTAGGAAACCGTAGTTCTGCGAAAAAATTGCTTTGCGAGTTTCCTTTGATTTGCTGAACCACACCAGGCAAGTATCTCGGTAGTACGTTCCCGTGGGGAAATCTCCGACCTCCACGCGGGCGAAGCCGCGGGCGGAAGCTAGTATGTTATAAGAAAAAATTATACGAACAAAACGTCCTAGATAGAACACGTGTACCAAAAATATATTACAAAAAAAAAAAAAACAAGTAACAACTCACAACTCAACATAATATCGAAGATACAATCATTAACACGACTCTTGATGTGTGTATCTAAGTTTAAATATACCTACGAGTAAATCATTTTCATTCAAATCAATATTTTTAATATTATTAAAGCTAAGAAAATGCGACATTGTCATATAATTTTTTTTATGATCTAAAATACCTAGTTAGATTTTTTTTTAAATATATTTCAAGTTTATCGTCAATAATAGCGACTTATTCGAATTATTTTGAACGAAAAAGGAAAACGAAAAAAAAAATGTAAAATATTATTCATAATAAATGCTAGTCGATTCTTTGACATAGTCTCATTAATACCCTAGAGTTATGGGATATCAAAAGGAACACGTTGTATAATAAGTTAAATATTTTAATGAGTTCCTTCTACTGCAGGAACTGGTGGAAGAAGCCATATTGGGAACTCCTAGTCCCTGAAGTTTGTGAAGGTATGTATAGGACTCGTTAAACCTTGGCAATGACTTTGAACAGCGACCGCGGCTTGAACTTAGTTCAGTAACAAAGGTTAAATTCGGTTTAGTATTAAAGTATATGTATTGTAGCGTTAATAAACATGTTTCTGCCACTTGTTGAGAATGCTTGATGAGAATCGAACTTACTTCGCATTAAACAACTACATAAGAAGAGAAAGAACAGGAAAATAATAAATGGTATAATTGGGTTATAATTTTAAACATAAAAAGGTAACAGTTTGGTATAAAAAGAAAAAAAAGAAAATCTTATTTGTGAGTCGCGTAACTAGTACTTGAATGGTGAATTACGTGGTTTGAGTTGTTAGGTGTAGAATCGCGCGCGGGTGAAGTGAGTATAGGCCTTTACAAAGTTAATCCCGGAAACGCAAAGTTGAGCAAAGCATTTAAACCAGTAATAGACCTGAGTTCAGCGCGGTCGATGGACTGCCTAACATAAAACTAAGAAATAAAGTAAAGTCTAAGGATTCTGAGCCGATGAATCCTGAACGCCGAGGGCCGTCCTGCTGCTGTCTCGTACGATGCAGCCTCAGTTGCTGGAGGGGGCCGACGTGGTTGGATGTTGTGGGCACCGCGACGTCGGTGTGGGTCTGCGTTGACGCAGGCTGGGACTCGAGAACTCCGGGATCCTGTCCGCGCGACAGATCGGGGTCCCAGGAAAGGCCTTGCGGCCTTGCTTTCTGTCAAGGTCCGAAACGGGAGAGCTTTAGAAACGGTATAGGCTACATTACGCGGGGAGTAGGACGCGGGGCTGTATAATAAGATAAATGGGAAATTGGTTGAATACTCACATGTTCGTACAATAAATACTTCACCTATAACACTGGTCCTAGACGTTCACTAGACTGGAACGAACTATAGATTTGGTTTGAGGGCTAGACACAAACTCGAACTCGATATAATAACTCCGACCAGCTAAAACAGCGATACGACAACGATTTGAATATAATTATATATCTGGAGCGTTTGGAAACTCGCGACTTGAATCGGAGAAAAAAATTTTTTTTATTGACGTGCGGTTTTTCCAGCGCGACTCACGATTGAATGACTCAAGTCAAAAAAAAATTGTTTTTCTTCGAACGATATAGAATTCAAAATTTGAAAATGTGCTCAATTCAAAATTTTTAAAAGAAATAATAGTTTAAGAAACTTTTACAACTACAAAAGAGGCTTAAACGGCAGCGCAATGCTGCAGTATGTATAGTATGTGTTTATTTATTTAAGTATTTATTTTACGGAGTAGGTATTAAAAATAAAATTATCGCTTTTTCTACCACTTCATTTAATGAAATGTAAGTCTTATACATCATAAGACTGTATAGTCTACTACCCATGTAGGTACTTATATTATTTATATATATTTATTACCCAAAAGTAAGACTATTGACGTATAAAACAAACTTTATAAGAAAAATATCTGCTGAGAACCATGATATTAATGTTTTGAATAAACCAAGGCTGAAACCAAAAGCTTAGTTACGTAAATTAAAAAAAATCAACAGAAAGGACCAACTTAGTAACAAAAAACAGCCCACAAATAAATTGATTTATTACACTTAGTTTTAAATATAAAAACACACCCCTAAAGCCTAAGCACACTAATAGAAAAAAAAACTTTTAATTTCATTTTATTAATACGGAAAGTTGAAAATCTCATTTACTTTCGACACTTGTACGGTCCGGCGTGGGTGTGATTAATCGTACGGGAGTAGTAAGGGTGCGGGGCGATAGCGCGACGGGTGCGGGACAGGGCAGACGGACCCGTGACGCGACGTGACTTAGGTCCAATGTGGGGTTGGATATTACAAGCCTGTTTTGTGGTTTTCGTCACGATTTTAAATATTTTTTGGGATTTGTGAAGTAGACTTTGTTTTTCAGGATTAGGGTTGCTCATGTAGTTACTGATATTTTTTGTATTGAGTTCAAATTGAAACCGAAGAAAGGCAAACAACACAATACCTAAATGTGTATACAGTGGTCGATTGCCTTCCAAATGGAAAGCGAAAAAGACAGATCTACTAAAAAGCAACGAAGCTATCACCACTATTATGTTTACGTCGTGACCTGGGTTATGATATAGAATACTTTTTATACCTATATTCCCACGGGATCGAGACTTATGAGGGTGAAACCGCGGGACGCAGCTAGTTTATAGTGTTAAGGCGACGACAAGCTACTTTTAATAATTGTATACCGAAAATTACGTATATACAAGTAGTGTTAATGATTTGGAAAAAATATATGTTAAATTAGAGCATTTTCTTAATTATTTAATAAACGAATATTTTAGATTATGTTTATATTACATAGGGAAATTAATTTGTAATGTTGTGTCTAACGCGGATAAAAAACTGAGAATTACGAAAAAGCTATCAAGCGTATTTTTCTGAAACCTTCACCATTTTAAGGATAATTAAAATATTAATCTTTTAATAGACGTGTTTTATTAAAATACCTTTTGTCTTATGTATAATAAGTTAAGAATGCCTCAAATTGGGGACAGCGCTCCTTGATGAGCGAGTCCTATTACTGGCTGGACGTATGACGCGTTGCATGAGCTCAGTACAGAACACGCAAGGTCACTAGCATAATATCTGCGTCTTAAATTTTAAACACCTTAATGCTTTGACTTTGAACTAGATGGCAGCACCGCGACAAAAGGAAAATACTCCTGAAAACAAAATACGATGATGACCAAAAGATCAAACACACAAAACCATAAGCCAGAGCTTCCAAAAGCTAAATAAAATATGATTACAGAACAACACGCACATTTAAATACGAAATACCGAAATCCCATTATGTTTGTTCATTCCCATCAAAATGGCGGCACCGCAGATAATAGCCCCTTATCATTCCGTTATGCTTATTTCCTCCACAACAAATAGGAAGCCTCTGGATTCAATATTTAATGTATTTTTTACCTGTGTTCGTAAATAGGTTACGGTTCTAATGTGTTTTGGAAGCCCGTAAATTAAGGTCGATTATTGAGTTTATCTTGCACATTACTAACATCAGTGAAGGAAAAACATCGTACGGCAACCAGCCCCCCAATTACGCAATGCACGATCAATTTTAAATTGAAACCAATTGAAAAAGATTGCCAGTCCATAGCTTCATAAGTAAGTTCGACAAAAAAAATCTGCTCAATTTTTTTTGACTGGCAATCATTTTCAATTGGTTTCAATTTAAAATTGATCGTGCATTGCGTAATTGGGGGGCTGGACTTGATTTAGGTAAGCTTGAAATCGCCAAGCCGCCTTGAGCAAGCGCGGTGATCAATGCTCGTGCCTTCTCTTTATCAGAAGAGGCCTTTGTACTAGGACAGTAATAGGCTGGTCTTACTACAGAATTTATTTCACCGTCGCCACCATTTATTATAAAAATAAATTAGTTATTTGTACTTATAACATTAATATTCACATTCATGTATAACACTTGCTCATGTTTGCTTTAGGAATAAAAACATTACCTATGAGGAATAAGGTTCACATTCGTATGAAAACCCTGTTTTCCTTATCAAAGTCAAAGTGCGTTCTGTGAATCTTGTTCTTACTACTACTTTTTTAAATAGAATCGGAGTCAACAGACTGTGAAACTTTGAAGGACTTTGAAATCTCTAGGTAGTAGATCTTTTGTTTAAAATTATCTATTTTCACTACACTAACAACGGGCAGAGCTGTGGTGGCCCAGTGAGAGAGCAGTGGTGGCCTAGAGGCCACGACCTACGACGTCGTGAGGTCAAACCCAGGCAAGCACTTATCTTTTTGTAAATTGTTTCATCACCACTGCTCTCAAAACGGTGAAGGAAAATATCGTAAGAAAACCATGTGTTAGAATAAAAAAATCGAAAATATGACTGTGACAACCACCAACTCACACTGGGCCCGCGTGCGTGGTGGATTATGGCCCACTCCCTCTCACAGAGAGGAGGCCTGACTCCCAGCAATGGAAACATTATATGCTGATCATGCACTAGTAGAGTGCCTTTACCTGAACCTTTAGGTCTTTCCTAATCCTAGATTGGATCAGGCTTGCAGTTCGCTCCCATGTAGAAGATGAGACGATAATATCTTCTTGCCAGCTAAAGCACTAGGAAGTGGTGAAGAACGGGCGTTTTGGGAGACTGTCTTATGTAATTTCGACGTTCGAAAAGTGTAGATTCTTCTTATTAATTTTTATTTCATAAGAAGCTTACAGTTACATCAATAAATATACCCAAAAGAAAATACCATCCAACCTTTTATTAGCACAATAAAAGGGATGAAAACATGGCGTTTCGTGGCTAAACACTATGCCATATGCCAGTTGCCGTGCCAATATAATCTGCCATAAACCCACGTAGTTTATGGCAAAATTATTAGTGCCATAAACATACATGGAGTTGCCAACTACCCACATCATAGTAAACTTAACAATGTATTTTTGAGAAGGTATAAAAGTATTATAGTGACCCATTTTATACTTTGTTTTATTGGTTCTAGACCCTTTATTGGTTCTGTCATTATTTTTGATGTTACACATACAACACAACATGTAACACACACATGTATTCCCCGAAGGGTTAGGCAGAAGTTCTATAGTAACACCTACATTTCACCAGTTGTTTAACTAAAAGAAAGAAAATACGTTTATTTGCGATAAACACGACGCAAAGAAAAAACACAATAAAAGAACAAGTTAGGAGAGACATGCGTCATATCCACGCAAACCGGCCATCGCACAGCATAATGCTGCAACTGCTTGTTTTGCCGGCGTTGACTGGATGACGTCGTCCGCTGCAACATTCAATGAGATGTAAATAAGAAATAAAACATATTATAGGTAAATACACAATACAAATTCTAAATGTTTTAATATTTAAATTCCGTTTAGTCGCCTACGATTCACTCGCTGCCGGCCGCTTGAAGTCCCATGTAATAGGAGACGAGCCATTGCCATCAACCGGACACAAATCCAGACTCCCGGCTGCTACTGAGTAATTCCGTTCCGTTTGCATTTGCTCGTAAATATATGAATTTTTGTACAGTCATGTACCTGACAATTTTCTATTTATCTAAATGTCGAGCTCTTGTTCATTTAAAGTGCCAATCTAGGTTAATTCATCAACCCGTTACTTACCTTACAAACCCCACTATTCCCCCTTTCACATTGAATTCTACTCAGCCTGTCTATTTCAGAGCGTAGGGGTCCTTAACAGTAATGTAAGTAGTTTACTGACCACAATACAAGACTTCTCCCTGCGGTGGCTCTGTCAGTGGTCAGTGTAGCGCATTTGAGTGAACAATTGGATGGGTACTCGCCATCCTGTCAGATGCAGGAACCCTGGCTTGTGTAACTAAGGGTTGTGGCTTTGACATTTCGAGAAGGTCACCTCTTTTATTTTAAATAACATTAAAATTTTAGTTTACGTCATAGTGACGCACTATTGTTGGTAGGACAGTGACTATTGTTTTGTAACAGATATAACCGAATACAGTATAGGCGCTCGGTAATCCGGCACGCATTTTTATTCGCCCATGCCGGATTATTGGGAACGCCGGATTATTGGATTTCTATAGGAAATGTCAGCTAGCTAGTAAGAAATAATTTTAACACAGATTTGCAAAGTAAAAATCCTTTATTAGTTTACGTAATAATATTTACTCGTAGAATCGGAGCGGACTGAAAAACGACAACGATCAATGCACGCGCTCTGTAATCCGGCACTTTTGTGTTAAACCTGCCGGATTACAGAGTAGGAGACGGATATCTATAGTAGGAGAGCTAAGGTAGAAAACGCCAGACTATCAATTGGACGTGTCGGATTAGTAGCCTATGTACTTTTAGTTATTCAAAGTTTGTGACTTACCTATTAAACGGCTCAGGAAAGCGTTTGAAGTCACCAGAAGTGGTCACCAGAAGTAGTTCAGTTGCTTCAATACAATCAGGATTGTACAGAAATATAGCAGTTCGTTGTGGATGTGGTAAGACAGCGGCTCCCCTGACATCATCTCAGTCATCAGAAGACAGCTGCTACGCCACCATCGATGCAGCGTGACTGTCACCAACCAATGTCACGCTAATCCGATCTTTTCGGTGATTCCAGTCCTACGTTTTTAACTAGAGTAGACTTCACCACTTACTACGCCGCCATTTAGTAATGATGCAAAATTAATGCAGATAGATGGGTAAGGTCATAAAAAAATGTACTTTTTAACATTTTGAGGTGAGCCCATGTTTGATTGTGAATACCATGCGCTAACAAATAGTATGTTAATATTATTATTTTATAGCATGTTGATAATCATGCTTAGAATAATGTAGAAATAACCAGAATATTCGAGAGGCTCAAACTAATATAATAAAAAATATTTCGGAATCAACAAAATAAAGCTGCATACATAAATTATTTGTCTCCTATCAACCCAGAGGCCGAAAAAACTGCATAAAAAAAAAACTATTAGCATTATGGTTTTAAATTTGTAGTTTACATTTAAAGCAATAAAGATGCCGTCTGATAATGTATAAATTATTGTAATAATACAATGTTATTGAAAAAAAAAACCTATTCTAATTTGTGTCTCCAAAAGATATCCAGTGTGTTATTCCGATTCGATATAGGGTATATTTTTTGTTTTCAACAGTACGCAACATTATTTAGCTAATTTTGATGTGGCAACATCTTAATATAACTGTCAAGTGTCAGTTTTGACATATTTTTTTAAATTGTGGCCGCGACGTTGAAGAATTGTAAAATCCAAAATTTTGTGCACATATTTCGGGCAGTGTATCTGTAAATTCTACGCGATAAGTACTAAGATATCGTTTATTAGGTTCATAATTTGAAATGTATAGTCAATGTCTAGAGTATGTCCAGTTTTATGAAAGAAATCGGGCTTGAATTGTGACCGGTATTCATTATTGAGGTTCGAATTTTCGAGTGTGTTTGTTCCAGTTCTTTATGTGTGTTATGGTGTTTGTTATGTCACACACTGGAATTTTATAAAGGAGACTGTTCACATAACTTAACCGACTACGGGAAAATAAAAAAAGGGTATAAATAACTCATAATATTTTAAAATGGATTTTACTTGACCTATTTCCAAGTGAACATTGACCTTTACATTATTCCAGTGCGTTATTGTGTTATTGTGTGTTATATCTTCCAGTGCGTTATATTACATTTTTTGGCGACCTTACCCAGATAGGTCTACATGCGTACATTTTTTATAAATCACCGTTGAAGTTGTCCGCCCGCAGCGATGTGGCAAAGAAAATCCATAATCAAGAAATACCTTTTCAATTGAATATTTCAAATGGCTATTTCACACTATCTTTTTTCTTTCATTTTGAAATGCTGAAATATTCTTTTCTTGATTTCGTAGATTTACGTTAGAAAACTGAATTCAATTTTAAATTGAAAATGATGGCCAGTGTTCTGAAGAACACAAAAAACACAAAAAAATTTTTTTTCAACAGTTGTTGAAGAACCCTTGGTTTTCGAGTTCGTCGCTTCATCTTTTGTTAAAAAGATACCTAAAAATACTAAATAACCAAATAACTGTGACCAACTAGGATATAGATTTCACAATTTGATTGATGCAGTTTTAATTTGTTATGTTAATTTCTTTGAGTATCGGACAAAATAACTGATTATTTGAGATTTATATCCTATTAATAAAACCTATCTGTTTATATTTGTACGCCGTTAAGGCAAAACATGACTGTTCTGTAATTTTATTTAACATCTTGCATGCAATATGTGTGTATACTTATGTTTTGAACAAATAAATTATCTTATCTTATCTTATCTTACCGGCTGCTGTCGTAGCACCGCTCGTTCCGCTCGCTCGGCTCGTGCGCTATTTCTAACCTAACCTAACCCATTTGGTCGGGGTACCCTATCTTAGTTACAGTGACCAAATATGAGTCAGGGTCAGAAAGTCTTTAGAGCCAAATATTAAAATAGTTTGGAAAATCCAAAAGTGCACGCCTCATACATAACACTCATTCAAAAAAGAAAAAGAATTTCAAAACATAGTTTCTAACAAAAATGAACAATTTATAACTTTTCATGAAGTCGTAATGTCAAAGACTGACAAAGATATTTACTTGGCGGTTGCTAGGCAACATCAAGTCGAAGGTTGGAAATATTTAGATAAAGATATTATATTTTAGTTAGTATTTTATTAATTATAATTAAATTACTTTGTATAAAAGAGCTATTTTCAATAGGGTTCCTTCTACGGCTGAAACAAATGTATAAAAAAAAAATTTACGCAATTAATTGATTTTATCGCAAGCTACAATGTTTTCAGGGTTCATAAATTGACGGACAGGAATTTTTTTTCAACTATTTTGATGCTTTTTTCTATTTCTGCTGCATTAAATCAATTGTTAAAAAGTACAGTATTAATTTACATTTAATCATCTATACAATGGTATATAAATTAAGTAGGTTCTGTGTACTAGCAGGAGTGTAACAATAAAAACAGTTACAGAAATGGGGCAAAAAAATTTTTTCGATCGTAGAGCACACTCTAATGCTTCGCATTAAGAGTCGTGCAAAAAGTTTAAACATCAAGTCCAAAATTTACATCCTTTGATTTTTGGTTCCTTGATTTTAAAAAGCATTCATCATTATTTTAGTAAGTTTTTAAAGGATCAGTTAAATATTTCCCGAACTACCAAAACCAAGGCTCCAATAACTAGGGTTATTTAAATTTAAATAGCACCATTCTTCTTCTTTCATGGAAAACTAAACCGGTTCTAAATATGAATAACTTGGAAAAGCTGTTTCCTTTGTAACTGCAATAAACAGCAATAACAGTGCACTATGCGGCGCATACATAAAGCTTACATATTGATAAGATTTTCATGAGCGTAAAGTGTAGTAGGTACATCAAAGAAAGGCAGAAGCTTTGAAAATATTAAAAGAATATCTATATGCAAAGTAGATACTTGCTCTTTGGCTTTAATCTTATTAGTCTTGATGAAGGAGGCTTAGTGATATTGGTTTTTTCTTTTATATTCTGTGGACAGTCAGTAATCTGGACCTTTCTGAGATTAACGTATTTCGATTCGATATGGAAATAGGTCTAAATTCTTCAATCAGTCTCGTACCATGGGTCTTTCAATATATATTTTTTATCTACCTAATATGCTAAGCCGGCGCCGCTCAGAAGTTTTAAAAACTGATGAAAATTGTAGTGTAGGTAGTAATGAGATTCATGACGAAGAGTGACATTAGAATAAATAATCAAGACAGTCGTTTTATCATAAACGTGGCCACCTGGCCACTTACTGGGCTAAAATAATCTAATCTTGACGATTTTTCTATCATGGATTCGATAAGAAGACGTTGTATAATAATGCCTCATAAAACATTTCGCTGAATAGGGTTGATGCCTGGGTAAAAAAAGTAATTCTATTTAGTCTGTCATGTAACATACAGATAATTATAAAATATTAGACCGTATTTTTCTATTTATCATAATTATTAATAAAAAATGACTAGGGAAAATCGGTAAAATGTATGATTGGAGACTCGCTACGTCACAACTCAGTATAAAATCTAACAAGGCGTGAGGTCATGCCACATTTTAAATCAATGTTTTAAATTATGTAAAAAAAGAGTAAACATACTTGTCCAATATTTTTTTATAATGAAAGTGACGGACAAAAACAAATTTATGCATCGTCCCTATTGTTGATTTACCCAGCGTACTAACAAAAAACGAGCGTACGTCGCGCGAAAACACGATCGGAACGCGTGGTCGTGCCTGCTAGACCTCTTTCTTTCTCCGACACTTCACTTTTTTTCTTTTACCAACCAAAAAGTGACACAAGTATAATACAATAGTTAGGACGCGGCCTTAGGTACTGCAATAATATACTAGGATATTATGGGTGACCGAGCTCAGCTCGGGTGAAAATAGAGATAATGAATTTTCCCAGATATGCGACCTAGCTAAATCAATTTTTCACCCCTTTTAAACCCTTACGGGGGTGAAAAATCGATCGGTCTCTAACGATTACGACGAAAGTTACAATAGAGGGGTATCTATTGTAACTTTTATCGAAATCGTTAGAGCCGTTTTCGAGAACGTGATTACAAATATATGCACAAATATTGCTAATTTAACCCCCTAGCATCGAACGTTCCCGCCCGCAAAAACCATTAAGTACCGGAGATCGCCCGCGGCGCGTCGGAGATAAGAGCGCGCTAACATAAACAAAATCTGAGAGCTTTTTGTTACGTAAATAGTCTTATCGTTAATGGTTTTGGGTACCTGATTAGACAAAGGATTTTTTATAATACTTAGAATCTTTGTAAGCGAACGCTAGTATTGATAAATAAACATTCTTATCAGAAATTCCTTTGTTCATTGTTTTGATTATTTATAATAAAACTACTGGTTCGATTCACATGAAATTTCGCAGGATACATTATGAATACATATACTATCGGTCAAAACCATTATTTACGAACAAACACAATAAATAAAAACACCAATAATTAAAAAAGTTCAATAATAGGTATCCGTATCATTACGTAACATTACTTAGTTGATAAAAAATATTGAACTCTTATTTTTTTCTGAAAAATGGCATTTTTATTATGCA
The DNA here is from genome assembly GCA_948150665.1 of Conistra vaccinii. Classification (NCBI taxonomy): domain Eukaryota; kingdom Metazoa; phylum Arthropoda; class Insecta; order Lepidoptera; family Noctuidae; genus Conistra; species Conistra vaccinii. Next base: position 7,013,566 of record OX411317.1, on the reverse strand, counting down.
ATAACTAATATAGAATATAAAATAAATGACTTACCAGCGATTACATACACAAAACACACACAAAACTCAAAATTACACAACAACACGTTTTTTCATTACCGAGTTTGTTTACATTTTTTGATGGGTCCGTAATAGGTAATTACGATGTTATTTAGTGCAAATATTATCTATATACGATGACGACACTACTTAATTATTTAAAAAACAACATTTCCCGTCGATTAACACTTAAAAAACAATAGAAAACAAATAAATAGAACGCGGAGTGCAGTGCGCTGCACGCCTGCGCGGACGCCATTTTGTCGTGCCAAAATGTTCAATTTTTACTTTTTTTTAGAGTTGTTCCTGCATATTTTGATGTTTTAGTCGATTTATTTGACAAGTATATTACCAATTCCATAGAATAAAATTAACCACAGACCATATTAGCCCCTATCCATAGTACAAATAGAGCTTGAATCAGCATGCGCGGACTGCGTCTTTCGCAGCACAATGGGTGTTGACGGATTTCGCAAAATCCGCGTCTTTCGCATGACGTTGGGTGTTAGGGGGTTAATAGTATATTTGTGTCTCGAATACAATTTTGTGTTGAGATTTAGAGGAACCGTCGAAAATTAAAAAAAAAAACAAAAGAACTACGATTCAATCGTTTTATTATTTTTAACGATGAAATCATAAATTATTGACACCATTTTTTTAAACATTGCCATATATATTTATTTTATTTACATTTATAGATTATTACTTCCATTTAACATTTTTATAATAATTATTATATTATATTTTTTGTATTTACATTTTTATTATTTGCGTGAAACGACTAGACATTTTGTTCTGAATCTATCTAACTTACTTCAGTTACATTTAAAAAAATACAAAATTATAAATAGATTTATTAATAGAGTGGAGTCGTATTTTCTTAGAGCCACAAAATATTTTTAGTAGACATATTTTATATAAGTAAAGAAAAAACTAAATCTAAAAATAATATTTCCGTAACTAAAACTAGCTACAAGCTTTCAATTTTCAAAGGGAACGTTCATTCAGTTAAGTTAATAGGATATTGCTGGTACACAGTAGGTACTCTATCCGATTGTTAAAATCCGATTGCATTGAGTCGAACGAGTGTAGCTAACCTAAATACAATTCAACTATTCGTAACAGAAAATGAAAACTATAGAGGTGACTTATTTTTATATTTTTTGGAGAATACATTATTTTGCCATCATTTATTTGACTGTGATATAATTTAATAAATTAAAATTAAATTACATTTTTATGCTTACACAACATCACATTGAATGAATTACAGTAATTCACTAAATCTATTAAACAAGGACTAGGAAAAGCTTGGCTTTTGATGCAAACTTAATTGATTGTAACTTGTAACGAATACATTACTATAGAATTATAAATTATTTTAGTTTATACAAAAGTGATTAAACTATTGAAAAATCAATCCATAAACTCTGCAAATTATTTTATTGCACAGACTGATATGAAACTCTGCAATCTCACTTACCTACTAGGTGAAACTAAATCATCAAAAAGGTGTCCTATTCGTCATTATTATTGATACTACCTACAAACATTGATTTATTTGTTATACCTGCAACTTGTGTTCTACTTATTTCTGTAAGTGGCATTGCTGAGTTACCCCTTTCTGCAGAGTTATCGATTGTCTGCAACATTTAAATGCTAATAGTAAAACAAACATACTCCGTTAATTATATTCATAATCCATCGCGACTCATTATTATTATAACTACATTATAACATCCACGGTCAAGTTTTATTGAGAAAAAAAAATAAAACGAGAAAGCCAGCTAAGTACTCTTTAGTAAAAGAATCAGTCTTCAAAAAACAAGTGCATTCTGTGGCTATTTTTTATCTGTAAGACAAAGCAGTAATCGAGAACAATTATTCCGAAAAAAAAAGTTTGATTCGATAACTGTATTAATATTTTTGATTCCATAAAAAATTGTTAGAAGATTTGGACATATAAAAATTTAAGTTGTTAATTTAATGTCAAAATGAAAGGAATTGTCATTAAGAGGTCGTTACGTAATTTACCTGCGGTTATAAAAATGTGGATGCAGAGTTGCAGAGTTATAGACTCAGACCAAATAAAAATCAAGACATAGCGCTGTCAATAGTGACGTGGGGCCGGTTTCGTAAACATGTGTGCACTTAGTGAGGTGTAGTTTGATTGCAGTTCCATTGTAAATGTGTGCGTGTGAGCGTGTATGCACAGAGCGTTGGTGTAGTTTTGGCATACTTCACTGTATTGTTCGCAGCGCCATGTCTTGGTTTTTTATTTGGTCTGAGGCTTACAACAAAATGTAGGTTGAAGACTTACGTAGTATTACAACGTTACTAGCAGTTAATGACACTTCACAGATATAATGGATATACTTACTTTAAAAATGAGGTATTGCCTTATTTTTTTAATGAATACTTCTATAAGCGTAGTTTGCGCTCTTTCCGAATAGTGAACGAAATTGAACCGATACGCTTGGGTCGACGACGCTGAATCGTGTACAATCGGCTTCAGTCGTAAGTTTTCTCTTCTATCTTAGGCCGCGCGCCCACGGCGACTTTTTGTAGCAATGCAGTAGCGATGCTGTAATTATGTATGAAGAATCCTGCGCGATGGTAGCGATGCAGAAGCGCGTTTACAAAACGCGCGACAGCATCGCTACAAAAAGTCACCGTGGGCGAGGGCCCTTATGGTCAACATACCTTATTTTTTTCTTGTTTTATTTGGATTCTGATGCTCATGTCATAAACGAATTCAAATTAACGTATGATGAATGAACCAACCGCCCTTATAATCACGTATGTAATTTCTCTTTTCTAGTCTAGTATTATTTTCATGGTTCTCCGAATTACAGTACATGTTTAACTTTACATATTGCGAAGGTACAGAGGTAATGAGGTCAGTATGAAGGCAAATATTTTCTAGTTGTGCGCCGCATTAAAGTGAGTGGTGTGCACAGCACTATGTTTAAAAAAATAAACGTTTATGAAGTCTATAAACGAGGGGAACTAAGTAATTTTTATTGCGCTGTTCTGTGTGTTATGGTAACATTGTTGTACGAAGCTGTTTGGCTAAGGTTGATACAATTACAAGGCTGTGCAAAACTTGATATTTTCAAAGATTTACTAACTGATTTCAAATTTGAAAATCTATTTTCAGAAGTGTGTTATGTTAGAAAAAACTAGGAGTCCGCATAAAAATCACTTAGTAAACCATATGTTTTATTTCGAATATCTGTCAAGATTAACTTCCATTCATAAACCACATTTTCTACATTACTCTTTTCAAATTGTGGAATTTAGTTTGTAATCTTATAACTTTAACTAAATACCACTGACGCATACTAAAACCTAGAAGCGTAATACTTAAAGCTCTTCAATAAGTTTATACAAACTGAGATCGGATATTTCTATTGACTGAGAGCGCCCCGAGACCAGGGTCTGAGTTCGGGCGAACACGCTCCCAGGGTGCCGGCTACCTCGCCTTCCAGTACCCACACACCAGAACCTTCTTGAAGGCCTGCCTAAATATCTTATTGAATATAGTGTAGAATATTGGGTTCACCATCGAACTGGCGTACCCCAACCACAAGGCAAAGTCGAACACCCAAGGTGAGATCCTCTCCTCGCAATCAGGACATATAGCCGGCACCATGTTCAATATGAAAAACGGAGCCCAGAGAATTACAAACGTGAAAAATACGACTCCTAACACTTTTGTGGCTTTTTGCTCCAGTCGCAAGATCCTACCGTGGCGAGAGGAATTTCGTGATATAACACTAGAGTTTCTAGAATGATGCGTTCTAGGCGTTTGACGCTGTGGACTCGCAGTCACTTGCTGCGATCTCGCTATTGTTCTTTGAGCACGGATGCTACGAATCGGAGTTGAAAGAGTAGTTCTCGCTCCTCCAAAACTTGAACCTCTACGAAATCTTTTAGCTTCGTCCCAAGTGACCATAGACGCAGCTCCACGACTAGACCTTCTAAAAAATGGAGTCGACTGTTCTTCTTTCATGTTCCCATTTCTGGGATAGCCGTTGCATCCATTTATGTCTCCACCAGGAACTATAATCACTTCGGTTGTTCGTCTAGGTGGAGTAGACTCTGACCCAAAATAGGGGCAAGTGCAAGGAGGTGGCAAGAGTAGACCGTCCTCGGAACTACGTGACTTTGCCGTCAAGGCAGCAGGTGCTAGAAGACCTTCATTGCTTTCGTCGTCTGACGCACTTCTTGGTCTATGGAGAGGAGTGTTCGCATCTCCAGTAGACGAAGGTCTACGACGATCTTGAAGCATTGACGATGGTGAACTTGATGAGACGCTCAGAGACCCAGGCGTGAGCATCCCACCGCGTTCCGAAATGTTCGTCCTGTAAAATAAAAGAGTATTAGAACATGTTTCAAATTGCGTGGAAGTTTCTGGTCCTTCGTTCAGCCAATGATGAGCGGGTTAATTTTGAAGCAAACAAATAATGCCAATTGTTATATACCCTCTGTATTGTGGCTTTGTCGCCGCAGAAGCTTCCAAGCCGCGAGATAGACGCAACATCTCTGCCCCAAACTGATGCAGTGCTGTCATTGCTGACGGGGCAGGCTCGCTGTGCAACACAACACATAATGTATGAGGACTACACATTGACATACACATGGGTACATGGATGGACATGTCACACGGTAGGCATTAGAAGGTTATGTTATATGAAAAGCAAGCTTGGCGGCACAGTTTAGCTCCATACAGTAGGCCAAATTGTATTGGTACCCGGAATTTACTTACGGCACAGATAAATACAGATGGGTCACTCCGCATTTTAGGCACGAAGCTACAATTAGGTACGCAGCGGGCTCGACTTGTCGAATACAGTAGGCGTAACGTAGTCAAAAGATAAATAAGAGTCACGTTATAGAAAGAGAGGCAACTTCTAGGTGATTATACCTGTAGCTAATTAGCGCTCTGCGACCTGAATTGTACTTTATTGTGTCGTAGCAAGAGTCGCTTTTCATTTAAATGATTTTATGGAGTAACCCATCTGTACTTATCTATGCTTACGGCCCAATTCTCAAACGCAAATTAAGTTTGAGTCGCTGCTGTCACTTTAGTGTGTATTTTAGCGACCGTAAAACTTTGAAAAAGTTAAGTATCGTTTGAATATTCAGGGTTTCAACTGACACAAATCGTTGTTTCCAGATATTCCTCTGAGCACCGAAGAACCTTTTAATTAGCTATGGACAGCTGTATGGACCTTAAAATAGTTACACATTGGCAGAATTATGGAACATTCCATTCAGTTGCTGACATACAAAATAATAATTATACTAAGGTTATTTAACATTCATTTTCATGTCAATTGTGCATGATCGCTTAAAATAAAGCGATCTTTACAAAATTAAACTAGTGTCATAAAACGGTAGCTTGATTGTTTTGTTTCGGGCTGCAGCTAACTTTTTTGAAAAGCTAATAAATTCAACTAACACGCTTTCATATCCCATGTTGACTGCTTAGACTAGTTGGCTAGAAATAATTGTTATTATTTCTCTATTTAAGCGTGTTAGTCGAGTTTATAAGGTTTTCAAAAACCGGGTGTTAGTAAGCTATAGCCTCAAACAGAACACTCAAGCTACTGTTTCATGAAACTAGTGTGATGATGAATGATGAAACTCCGCTAAGTAAAAAGCACGTCGAGTGTCATGCCAGCTTCAATGATAATTACAATGATTTCATTAAGTAGGTCATGCAGGTATGCTGGAAGAGATTTCTTTAGAAATAAGCATCACCTTTGTACGTATTTTTCTGTTCTTTTCGTCTGTTTTTAAATGTGTGTATATAAATGGTTAAATAAATAAATAAATAAAGTTTCCACATGTATTTATTTTGAAAGACCCTCGACGCGTTCGCCTTGTTAAATACAGTGCGAAATTTTACAAATTATGTGTAATTTTATGGGTTGGTAGAGCGAATTATTTTTTGTATCTATTTGCTTGGGTTTTTCAATTTTGGATTTATACAGTGACGGCGTAATAACTTGATTTACAAAGGAGTGGTAATATTCTGGGCCACATTCTTTTAAATTGAAACAAAAAATCCGGTTAGACTGGAAGCCAACCTCAACATAGTTGGGAAAAAGCTATGATGATGATGTAAAGAAAAAATCAAAATCCATTCCAATATAGCGCAGTGTAATATGCAACTAATGCTAAGTTTTCCTAGGACTGCGATGGCCGCCACATAGCGTCCGCAATGTACCGTTGAATGATGTCACTAGTGTTTCCCTAGAGAGCGTTTTTTAACAGCATAAAGTCAAATCCCGGTGACATAATTTAGTTTTTAGTTGTGATGTAATTTGTGATTGTTTTGAATTTTAATTTTTGAATTTTAATGTTCATAATGATTATAATTATTGAAAAGAACTTATTTTATTTTAATGATGTATTGAATTGAATGAATTGTATGTAGTTTTGATTTGTATATTGGGACTTGGTGCCTTAGTAAGTAAATAAATAAATATATATATATATATATGACGGCGTCGCTATTGTAAACAGCACGTGCAACGGGCCGAACGGCGCAGCTGCGCAGTGGAATGCGTAAACAAGGCCTCGCCTACTTTCCCTACTACTCGAGCCGCTCTACATAAACGAGCGCGCAGCGAGGAGGGGATCATTCTTGTCGCAGGCTCGGCCCGGTGCACATGTGGTAGCGTTTAGATACTGAATTAATTGTAGTCTGAATTAGAATAAAATCGTTGGAAATATAATTTGAATTAGTGTGTTAAATAAGCTATGGGAATAAAAGATGATTTCTGCTTTATTCCTTACTTTCATTTAAGATGTCGGACCCTCTGCCTTCATCAGAAGTGGGATCGGATTCACCGTCCACTAATGATAGCAACAGTAATTTAATGTAAAACTTTTCATTGTTCTCTGCTGGCAAGATCGTTACATTTAAAGAAATTGCGGATGCCTGTTACTCAAAGTAAAGCTGTGCTCGTGGTTTTTGATCCTGATAAACCAGAATCTGATATTGTTAATTGGCGTGCACTCAGTGAAACGATAGTTATTGGGAAAAATAAATTAGAGGGTGTAGACTTCATTGTGACGTAGGAGCTCATGGCTAAGTGACTAAGTGATAACGGGCGCACGGGTCGAGCCATCACGTTGGGCTGCACTTGCCGGGATTGATCCATGGATGGGTGACCATCATTACGTGCCGAAATTCCTCCGTGCCTCGGAAAGCGAGTTAAGCTGTTGGTCCCGATGCAGTCGTGGATCTTTGACGGTCTTCGGAAGCCCGAAGGTCTGACAACCAGTCTTACAAGGGGTGTCGTACTGCCCAGTTGCTGGGTTGTGGAGATCGGATGGGCAGTCGCTCCATGTGAGTGAGCAAGGTATAAATGGCCAACGCCTGCCCCGAGCGCTGGATGAAGGAAGCACTCAGCACCGAGCACCAAGCAAGTGAACCTGTACTTCAGAGCAGCTCGTGGAATATAAGTGTGACAGATAAGTGATACAGATTAGCTTATTATATTTGACTCTGGATCAGAATGTAGCTTTTAACCTCTATAGCTACGCGGCGCGAGTTCGCGACAACCCGCCAAGCCGCGCGGCACGCCCGCGGCGCGTCAGAGATAAGAGCTCGCTAACATAAACAAAAACTGAGAGCTTTTTTTTACGTAAATAGTCTTATCGTTAATGGTTTTGGGTTCCTGATTAGACAAAGGATTTTTTATAATACCTCGAATCTTTGTAAGCGAACGCTAGTATTGATAAATAAACATTCTTATAAGATTCTTATAAGAAATTCCGTTGTTCATTGTTTTGATTATTTATAATAAAACTACTGGTTCGATTCACATGAAATTTCGCAGGATACATTATGAATACATATACTATCGGTCAAAACCATTATTAACGCATAAACACAATAAATAAAAACACATATAATCAAAAAAGTTCAATAAATAGATAACCGTATCATTACGTAACTTTATTTAGTTGACAAAAAAATATTGAACTCTTTTTTTTCTGAAAAATGGCATTTTTATTATTAATTAGTTATTCAAGAATATAAAATAAATGACTTACCAGCGATTACATGCACAAAACACACACAAAACAACAAATTCCACATCAACACGTTTTTTCACTAACGAGTTTGTTTACATTTTTTGATGGGTCCGTAATAGGTAATTACGATGTTATTTAGTGCAAGTATTAACTATATACGATGACGACACTACTTAATTATTGAATTATCACCATTTCCCGTCGATTTACACTTAAAAAACAATAGAAAACAAATAAATACGACGCGTAGTGCAGCGCGCTGAACGCATGCGCAGTCGCCATTTTGCCGTGCCAAAATGTCCAATTTTTACTTTTTTCTAGAATTGTTTCTGCATATTTTGACGTTTTAGTCGATGTATTTGACAAGTATATTACCAAATCCATAGAATAAAATTAACTGTAGACCATATTAGCCCCTATGCATAGTACAAATACAGTTTGAATCAGCGTGAACGTACTGTATCCGTTCGGCGACAGACCCGCTTTACGGTATTGGAAATTTTCGTCGCCGTTCGGCGACGGCCCCGATTTAGAGGTTAAAACATAATAAATTGAAATCTCGTTAAAGGTTAGCAATTTCATGAACAAAATTAAATGATCCTAAAGAGTATAGTTGACACCTATAAATAATACCATACTATACCAAGTTAAGAAGCGGGCCCATTACAACTTAAACATCCAACCATGGTATAAAACCACGTGCTTGAGATAATTTACGTTGTATTCCCGGGTGAATTTGGAATTTGGTCGTGATATTTTAGAACACGGAATTTCAGTAATTATTAGTTACAGAATTGAATGATTTAGCTACATACGTTCGTAAATTTATACCCAGTCATGTCTTAATTCGAACAAATTATAATTAGTCTTGAAAAAAGATCATAGATGGCAGCATAGGTAATAATTATGCAATGAAGTCACTAAAAAGCGATAAACGGAAGGTTTTGGCTGAAGTAAGATTAGTAAAAATCAAAACTTCCTTGTTTAATGCTGATTTATCTTTTGTAACTCATAAATCTCGTATTTTCAACAAAAAAAAAAAGATAAAACCTTATTGTTTCTATGGCTCTTTGCAATAGATGGCGTTTTACTCAATTTGTCATAACTGTACCACATTTACGCTGTAGCCAGTCAATAGCCCGAGTTAGAGAGGTGTCATTTCTTTGTATGGGATTGGGTATCTGTACGTAGTATAATATTATCTATGACCCAGTTAAAAAAAAAAACCTAATGATACCGTTATTACTTGGCACCACAGGTGATCATGTTGGCTTAATACATGTTGGTGGTTGCTTTAGTACGCTGTGCCCGTTTAGGGTAAACGCGTTTCTAACGTAAGGGTGATCATTCTTAGCTTTGATAAAATCGATATTCTTCTTAGCGTGTCAATGGCAAATATAATTTTATTTCCTGTGGAGAACTCCGCAATGCTAACACCGTTCTCTGATGCAGATATAAGGGGCGCAAGATGAAAGGTGGGCCATGGTATGCGGGGAGACGCCGCTTATAAATTGAGGATTGGAACCATCCGAGAAACCCCATCTATGGAGCGTCGACCATCTATGGTCTCTACTGCGGCCGACCTGAGTGCGGAAACTGTTTAAAGTTTTCCAAGATGGCCACGGCAACGTGTGACCAGGTCAAGGTTCAATCTCCTCTGAGTCAATGACTTAGCAACTTAAAGTTAGAATAGTCAGGTGGTTACAAACGCTGTACAATTTCGTTTCTGCTAAAAACAGTTAAAATCCAGTTCATTTGTTTGGCGCACCGAAACGAATAATTTCTAGTCAAATAAAGTGGGAGTTCTTATGATAATTCAGCTTTTAAGATTTTTTTTTTCATTCGAGACCACCGTTTAAAAAAAATACCGGAACTAGTTGAGATATATTGATGGAACTAATAAGGTCTATAAATATTCTCACATAAAATTACGTGAAGTACCGCATGGTCCAAATGTTCTGGTAGATAAATATCGTAAAAAATTATGATGACGTGACGGCGGGTAGTAATGATGATGATATCCATGTTCACGAAACAAGCCATGACATAATACCGAAAAAAAAAAAAAACACAATCCTAACAGTAATGTAACTTTGGAAAACAGTGATACCATTGCCTGTAAATAGTGATACTATATCAATTAATAGTGGTACAATGTCTGCTGACTCACGTACCTTAATAACTGTCGGTGAAAATACGAAACATCATAAGTCACGTTCTGTATCGATAGTCTCTCAACTCAGATTCAAATGCTATTGTTACTAATAAAAGCAGTCACAATAATTAGCAAAAGAAGTGACCCTGTAAAGTCGGTAATGACTGGTCCAGGAGATAATAGTTTTGCAGGGTTTTTAAGTGATAAATGAAAAAGAAATAAAAAGATAAGATAAGTTCTGAAGGCTCAATAACGAGCGGTCCAGAATTAGTAGCCCATTCTGAAGGGGTAAACCGGACCAGATGGCTAAAGTCCTGAAGGCTCAATAACGAGCGGTCCAGAATTAGTAGCCCATTCTGAAGGGGTAAACCAGACCAGATGGCTAAAGTCCTGAAGGCTCAATAATGAGCGGACCAGTATTAGTAGCAAACTCTGAAGGGTTGAACCGGACCAGATTGCTAAAGTCATGAAGGCTCAATTACGAGCGGTCCAGTATTAATAGCAAACTCTGAAGGGGTGAACCGGACCAGATTGCTAGTCATGAAGGCTCAATTACGAGCGGTCCAGAATTATAAGCAAACTCTCAAGGGATGAATTGTTAGTCAGGATGAACGAACATTAATAATATCGTTCTGTCCTTTTAGATACTGTTTGATGAGACTCCGCGCACGAGGACGTCCGCACGTCAGCATGGCCGTGACGGCGTCGCTATTGTAAACAGCACGTGCAACGGGCCGAACGGCGCAGCTGCGCAGTGGAATGCGTAAACAAGGCCTCGCCTACTTTCCCTACTACTCGAGCCGCTCTACATAAACGAGCGCGCAGCGAGGAGGGGATCATTCTTGTCGCAGGCTCGGCCCGGTGCACATGTGGTAGCGTTTAGATACTGAATTAATTGTAGTCTGAATTAGAATAAAATCGTTGGAAATATAATTTGAATTAGTGTGTTAAATAAGCTATGGGAATAAAAGATGATTTCTGCTATATTCCTTACTTTCATTTAAGATGTCGGACCCTCTGCCTTCATATACAATGTCGCCCATGCGCATGTGACCGCCCGTAATTTTGTGAATATTCATGAAAAAATATCGAAAATAAACTTCAAAAGGGAGGGTCTATCTATAACATTTTTCATGTTATTCAATTTTTAATTTTTTAAAGATTTGCTTTCTGTTTTTTGACACATCTCCGAAGTTTATGGGTCGATTTGGATTCTGTTTATTATTTCCAAAAGCTTATGAGTTATTTTAACAGGTTAATTAAAATTTTTACAAAAAATATCGGCTACGAAAAAAAAAACGGAATCGAAGTCATTTTTTCGGTAAAAAATTGTGTATTTATTTTAAAAAAAACTAGTGAAAAATGTTATAGATAGACCCCCCCTTTTGAAGTTTATTTTCGATATTTTTTCATGAATATTCAGAAAATTACGGGCGGTCACATGCGCATGGGCGACATTGTATATAATTTCCATGATGGCCGTCACTACGGACGTTATGTTACGGCCACCGCTCTTCTAGAAAACCGCAGCTGCAACAAAGGCTTTTACTGGGAAAAGAAAAGTTCTAAACAACAACACAATAATGTAATCCTAACTATCCTAACTTAATATTTACATATAAATGCGAAAGTGAGTTTAATTGTTGGTTTATTTTTTTGTTTGTTTGTTTCGCTTTCACGCTAAAACGGCTAAACGGATTTGGATGAAATTTGGCACATAGGTAGATCATGACCTGGGTTAGGACATAGGATATCATTTTTCTCGATATTTCCACGGGTTCGAGACTTATGTGGGTGAAACCGCAGGGCGCAGCTAGAAATATTATAAATGTAAAAGTGAGTTGATTTGTTTATTACGCTTTTACGTTAAAAACGGCTGAACGGATTTGGATGAAATTTGGCACATAGGTAGACCATGACTTGGAGGAGGACATAGAATATTCTTTTTCCCGATATTCCCACGGGATCGAGACTTATGCTGGTAAAACCACGGGGCGCTAGTATATTCTTATAAATTGAAAACATTTCACAAAAAAAGACGCCCCGTGTAAAATATTATTCCTGAAAAAGATCAAAATTGTATACCGGCTTAAAACATCAATGCGATTTGATTTCGCTGTCAAATGAATACCACTAAAGCTTCAGTGAATTTTGTACTTTATGCTAATGGCAAAGAATTTACAATTCAAATGATAAGATTCTTTGATTTAACGGGATCGCCGATGTATTTGAATGACTGATGGCGCCTTTTGAAGGTTATTTTATGCTGAAAGGATTTGTTTTTCCAGTGGAAATAAGTCTTGTAATTTAATATTGCCAGGTAAGTAAGTAATGAGTTCTTTTTAAAATGTTTATGTTTTTCGATTATTCTCAATGTTTATTTTTAATGTAGCTGCTAATGTTATCCAGTATCGAGTCATTTGACATTATTTATTTTAAAATTGTTGACATTTGCATAGGAGTCGAAAGGGGTCATTTAGTTGCAAATCCTACATCTCCTACACGTCGGCAATCCATTAATGGGGGATCCATTAACGGATTGCCGACGTATAACCAATACTCCTGTTTATTCAGAACAAATCCAACTTCTACAAGAAAAACAAGTTAATTTTATAATAAAACACGTTGCTTCGGTATTCATTTTAAAATGATTAAAAACAACAGTATTTTTACCAAATTGTTAAAAAATTATGGAAATATGAAAATAATGAATATGACAAACTCGTGGGCAAATTCTGGTACGACTCTATTTAGATTGCCATCACTATGAAGAAGAATGATAAGGTATTTTGTAAACTTAATAATAATCTTCCATGAGTGGAAGTCTGAAAGTGGCACCCGTGACTGAAAAGTTGTGCGGAAATCGGTTGTCATGTGATGCGGAGGAATGACGAAAATGTCGTAAGGAAAGTTTTGAGTATGAATGTTGATGGCTATAAGAGTAGGAGGAGACCAAAGAAACGATGGATGGACTGTGTGAAAGATGGCTAGAAAGGGGGTGACTACATGACGACTAATAGAGTACCTAGTATGGAAGAAATTGGGATAAGGGCGGGAAGAAAATGTTCCAACACTCTGGAGGGTTTACAAGGAACAAAAAATCCACCCTTTTTCATGTGTTGTAATGTGCCTTTTTATACTATTGTCAAAGATAGACAGTTCAGATTTGAATAAAAAGGGCTGAGAGATTATACACCAAGTTCTAATAGCTCACAGCTGTACAAAAGCCCTTTCACAGAAACATAGAACCTCGCTAAAATAAACTCCATGAATGTTAAAAAAGTTTTTTCATAAAAATATTTGTGTATTCATAACGGTTTTGGCAAACGAGATAAAAGGAAAATTCATTTGTTTTCTCATAAATAAGTTACTGCCACATCGAATTTAAAAAACAAGCCACTTGTTGATTTAGTAACTTGATATTGTATGAGCTTGAAAAAGTATTTGTGTATATAAAAAAAACATATTTCATATGCCGTTGTAATTTTGATACTATTTTTTCCATGCTTTGAAAGGAAATAAATGATTAAGTCTGTGAATAGGATATTGAAGTCAATTTCCACGTCATGTATTTTAAAAAAAAGCTACATGTAGTCGATATTTCTTAGATGATTACTTACCCCCGAGAGTAAATGGCGTGAGAAATACCCCCTGTATTTCAAGGTTTTTAAAGTCCAGACATTATACATATCACAAATATCGTGTAGGAAATGCCGGCTAGCGTCCGGATTAGCCAGGACTAGTAATAAAGCCTACTACTCTGTCGCCAACCGCGTTCCGATACAGGTGACCTTGGTGGTTTATTACCGTGTAGATGATGGTTTACGACCAAATAACAACTTTTCCCGGTCGCCAACCAAGGTCACCTCTGTCGGAGACGCGGTTGGCAACCGTCTAGCAGGCACTTTAGGTAGAAGTGCTTGAATATATTCTATGAAATAAAGTTTTTAATCTATTGATAAGTTAGCCTCTGTGTAACCCAGTATGTAACGAAATATCATTACGCTATATGGATTTATACTTAAAACTGCCGATGGAAGTGAAAACTAAGTAACGCCATCTTACGAAAGTGTCAGGAATTTATGATTGTGGCATGCTGTCAGTACAAGAACGAAAGCTGTAGCTCCATTAAAACAATTCCAAAAATGTAAAACAGAGTGCGCTGTCAATTCTACTCTCTCTCCGTCTTACGAATTTTCGATCAGGTCACGTGACGCCTGACGCGAGTTTACCATTTTTTACCCATCCCAAAAAGTGGTCAATGCACCTAAAGAAATTTTCACTTCAGAAATGCTTTTAGTAATATAAGTCGGAAATCGCACTTGACGAAGCGTGGTGATCATTGCTCATGCCTTTACTGTCCAAAAAGAGGTTTTTGCCCTGTAGTGGGACAATAATAGACTAAGACTATTACCCCCTTACTAATAAACGTTGTACAGCGTCTGTATAGTTACACAACGCTTTGTCTTCTTCTTTCGAATGTCAAATTACTGACGACTGAAAGAGAGAAATCGGTGTGTAACTATACAGGCGATGTACAACGTTTATTAGTAAGGGGGTTATAATTAAAGTATAATTTGATTCATCAAAATAAGAACACTTATTACAAAATTGAATATTTGACAATATTCAGTAAATAATGGCTTAAAGTTTGTAGTTTACAAAATTTGGGACTACTTGCATCCGAACGAGGTGGTAAACCAGTATGTCAGATTACATTTGATCCCCGTAAATAAACTGTGAATATTTAGTAGCCATGTTTAAAGTTGTAACCATTATTAGATTGCCATGTAAAAATGTATGTGGAAAGTATGAGAAAAAAACTAGGTGTGGTGTGAGAGTGTGTGTGTGTGTGTGAGTGTGTGTGTGTGTGTAAGTGTGATGTGAATGGGATGATTGTTAAATATGAGCGAGTAAAGTAGTAGCTTGTCTATTTAGGAATGTTCAAAATCGGTTGTTTCATTATAAGAAAGTTTTAGTTAGTATTAGTTATTAATACCTATTACAAAACTCTACTCAAAACAAACAAGTAGAATATTACGCTCCCTTGAGTAAATATTGATACAACCATGTTAATTCTGCCAATATCAGAGAGATAAATTATAGATATCTACATGATGGGTGTTTATAAACTAGATCGCAATTAGAACTGATGATTGCATTGTGGACGTAAACATTAGGGGCAAACTCGTTGTGAATGCAATCACGGAATCTAGTGGATGATGATTTCAGAGGTAACATTTTAAAGGTATGAGGACCAGGGTGTGTAAAGTCACAATCCACCATAGAAAAGGATGGAGGATCCTCCGACCAGACGGGTGCTGTGTCTGGCTGGCAACTAGTCAAATAGTCTTATATAGGGTGGCATCGACGCTAAAACTGATACCATGGATTCAGTATATGACTCTGAAAACCAGTGTGTTGAAATTTTTCGTCGGTAATTTTAAAAAAAATCTGCTGTTTCATAGAAAAGTGCAATACCTACGCGGTCAAAATGTATGGAAAAGCAGATTATTTTTTAAATAACCGACGAAATATTTCAACACACGTGTGTTCAGAGTCATGTACTGAATCCATGGTATCAGTTTTACCGTCGATGTCTCTGCCAACCCGTATACTTATATATATTATGTCGTTCGCGCGGTAAACTCTAATTGCGCGATTTAGTAGTAAGAGTATACTGTATAACGTTACTTGAATTAAATGAATTTATTTTGAGTTTGAATTCATATTTACGTGTATGCGAAGTTTGTGACGAACTACATTTAAATAATTAATTTTAAGCATCGTTCTCATGTAAGTGCCTTTGTGTATTTTATGTGAATCATCATGTCAGCCGAAAGACGTCCACTGCTGGACATAGGCCTCCCTCAAGCATCCGGTTCTGTGCTTCCTGCTGATTCTTAGGGCCTTCACAAGGTCATCGTTCCACCTTGTGTGTGAGGCTTTCCAACACTACGTCTTTCGGTACGCGGTCGCCACTACAGAACCTTTTTGAAAATTCAATCTCTAAACATAACCTAATTACTTCAGGACAATAAACAGGAATAATTCGTGCTATTTTCAAACGGGGCCAAGCGATATTATCATTTAAATTTAATGTAATTGTATAGAATCAACGGGATATCGTCTATAGGGCCACCTGTCACAATATCTATTGAACAACATACGTTGTCACGGAGATACTGAATGTCATCTATTCATCGAGATAATTGTCGCTCGATGACCTCACAAAGGAGCCAGTAGATACAATGTTAGTTATACAAGTAGAGTATATTCATGGGGTAATTCAAACCATGTATTATGCAAAGAAGGCAATATTGTGATATGTAGAAAATGCGTTTTTGAGATTGAAATAATGTTTCAGTAGTGTAACGGTACTATTTCGTAGCCGACTGCAGGAGACATCTGCAGGCGACGTGTTGCCGCGACACGACTGGTTTCTATGAATTTCTATGAAATACCTACCGTAGTGACGTCGTTGACAGCTACGGGCGAGCGACAGGCGACACGTGCAGCCCGACCGCAGACCAGTAGTGCCGCCAACGCTCGAGCGATAACACGTTTTCCTATCTTCTATCTACCGACTGGAATACGGGTTGCTGCCGCCTGCGGTCGCGATATGACTCCGCAGTACGTCGCTTTCAATTGCCGTCTGCTGTCGGTACGGAATGGTACCTTTAGGAGCGATATTTTATTATTGCTAATATGTAGGTAAACCAATTTTATCTACGGCTTTACGTAAAGAAAACCATAAGTCAGTGGGTACAGTTGAACTCCTTTAGTTCTACGGCAAAACGTCAATTTGTTTCCATGAAGTGCGGTTGACTGTACATCTGTACCTCAGCTGTTTTTTAATGTGTAACATGTATTTCCTTTCGCTTGCCTGCAATCTGTGCACAGAACATAATATACCCTAACAATCTGTGGGAGTGATTTCGTGAAAAGCGACGGAAATGTGTAACAGGAAGTCAGGGAAACGCGCGCTACTTGATTTGACCAATGAACGCGCGCGGTGCTAGAGTTGGCTGTCAGAAATGACCTTGACGAGGCCGCATTCCTTTAATGTTGCTACCAAGGTAAGATGACATAAATGGGACACGTCATAATATGCGATTACTGTACGGGTCTTTCGTCTTTAGGTATCCGTACTTACCTCAAAAGGTAAAAAAAGGAACCCTTATAAGATCACTCTCTTGTCCGTCTGTTTTTCATTAATGTAATCATTCATGACAAACCAATTACACTGTCTCAAGGGATGTTGTATCAGCAGTCAGATTAATGGGGAAAATTACATTACGCTTGCAAAATGCGCACATGCAGAAGGAATGTCTGTTAGCTACGCGTAAATAAATGCCCTATCTGTACAAGGTCTTAGATAACCAACGTTTTAATTACGTGATAAACTAATCCTTTTCAAAAAAAGAACAATGCCTGAGCACTAAGACTTGAAGAAAAAGGAAAACTGAATTTCACAAAGTTCTGTTTACAAAATAGAGAAAAAATAAATTGAAATACGAAACTAATTTATACTTGAAGCAGCTTCATGGAAGAAAAACGAAATAGAATTAAAAGTGAGGGAAGCTTGAGCAAAAATAATGCTCGTAATTTTTTCATCTCTTGAAGTAATATTTTTTGAAACGCGATAAAAATGTATTGGAATTTCAGAGGCTCTACTGAAGTATTAATCATGTAAAAGCATTGTTGTGGTGTCGATATAATATTTTTAATAATATCATCAAAAATAAATATTATGACGTTGTTTGGAGGAGACATGTGTACTTCAAAGGTAAAGGCATTTTCAGGAAGCATTTAATAAAGTCCTATTTACCGATTTTTGTTTATTTTGAAATGATTTCGACTTTTCGAGTGCTGATAACTAGACCATGTTTATCAAATTAACACACTACGTCAAATTGCCGTATTACAGCCATTTCATACAACTACCAAAGAATGACAGTTGTGATATCAATATAAACGAACAATATTTGAAAAGAATGTTTGCTAAAAAAATCAGAAATTGTTTTTTGCTATTTCTGATGTTTTTAGCAAACATTCTTTTCCTTTCTATGAAAAAAGTTTTTTATAAAGTAACAATCTACCTAAAGTTCTCAAATCAAATAAAAATATAACGCGTAATCGTTTAAAATTTGAAATGCCATTTAATTTTTTGTTTATTTTCGGCCAGGCTATTCATCGTGAAAAGTAGGTTGGAGTCTCATTTCTAATGAAATGTAAGGAAAAAGTTTATGCGTTTTCTGACGCTTCTAGCGCTTCTACTCAAACGTCAGTTCGTCCCATAGAGTTTTTTGATCCTTATAAGAAACAGGATCGATTGGAATTAAAAAAAACTTTTTGTGAAAACTGCCTATTTTCTATCTAGTTATAATTATTTTCAAAAGCAGTGAATGCAGATAAAATTTTCATAGAAAGTTAAAGGCAGTCTCCTAAGACCGTTTTCCTGTAGCTACAATGGTTAAGGTAGCTGTCCTTGTTGCCCCATCTCAAAAATCCACCCAGTATATACAAATATTGCTAATTTACATAATCAGCCTATTACTGTTCCCACTGCTGGGACACAGACCTCCTCTCTATGAGAGGGAGTGGGCTGTAATCTACCACGCGGGCCCAGTGCGGGTTGGTAGATGTCGCATGTCTTCGAATTTTTGGTTCTAAGACATGCCGGTTTCCTCACGATGTTTTCCTTCACCGTTTTGAGAGCAGTGGTGATGAAATTATTTACACAAAGTAAAGCGCCTGCGGGGGTTCGAACCCACGACCTACAACTCGTAAGTCGGGGCCGATACCACTGGGCTACCACTGCTCCTATTGCTAATATTAATATTATAGAAATATGAAAGCATTTTAGGAGCAACAACGGAGTGTTAAATCATTGAATTATTTATAGTACCTGAAGCGACAATTGTTTTGCTTCCATCGGTTTCTCATAACAACGGAGCTATTTATCGACCCCGTTCTATTATTCTATGGACACGAGCAATAAATCACACCAGCAGAAACAATAAATTTTGTAAACAATAACTTTCAACTGAGTTTCGAATAATAGAACAACAAAACAACAAATATATCACCTGTTTTTCACCTCGGAATCAGGAATTATTGGCACGGGGGCTCGTGGCTAAGTAATAACAGCCGCACGGGTCGATCGTTCAGGTTAAGCTACGCTTGCCGCGGTTGGTCTGTGGATGGGTGACCATCTTTACATACCAAGAGCCGTCCGTGCCTCGGAAAGCACGTTAAGCCGTTGGTCCCGGATGTTATTCGAGGCACGCAGGAGTCTTGGTATGTCAAGATGGTCACCCATCCACTGACCAACCTCGGCAAGCGTAGCATAACCTGATGGATCGACCCGTGCGGCTTGTTATTACTTAGCCACGAACTCCTCCTAATTTAATTACCTACATTTAACATACTTTAGTGAATTCGAATGTATTATTACTAGTAGTTCTGCGAACAGTAGACCTCGCGAGCACAAACTTTTTTGCAAACATTATGTAATTATTTTCAGAATTCTCTAGTTTTGTAATGAGAAGGTGGTCCCAGGTGCTCCATCAATCCCTACCTAGTAGTTAAAGGGCCAATTCTACTGGCAGAAATCTAAAAGTCAGCAATTTACTGCATTTTTGGGAGATCACATTCAGATTTTCACCAAATTTTTACGAGACCAATTTGAAGTTATTTCCTTTCAAATAAAAAGAACCATCGAAAGCGGAGATTTCCAGTAGCCCTCTTTTTGCCCCTTTTTGGAGAAGGTACCGGGGTCCAATAAAAATCCCCGACGACAAAAAAAGCAATAAAATCGTATAACCTGTATACCAACCACGTTTTGTCCAGATCGGTTGTAAAATAAGACCTGTAGGAGTACCAACAAACTGACACACGAAAGCAAATTTTGCCAGACTTGAAGCAGAGATGCTTCGCTCGCTTGGTCAATTAGTACGTAAACTATTCCGGAAGCATCATTACAAATAATTAATTCGATCGAGAAAAAAAAGTCTCTGCTTCGTCATGGGATTTGAATGAGCAATGGCATAAACAACTGCTATGTTGGTCTAGTGGTCATAAGCGCTACTGCTGAGCATGAGGTACTGGGTTCGATTCCCAGGTCGGACAGAGTGTTATTGGGTTTTTCTATATGGAATTTCTCGGTAGCGGCACGGAGTCTAGATTTGTGCCCGGTTGATGACAATAGGGTCACCCGCTATTAAACGGGACTTAAACATAACTCGTGAAATATGGGTGTTGTACACCCCTGCCCAAACCTTCGAAGAAAAAAAGCGAGATGTTATGTTTAAGTAATAAACATAAATATGAAAGCCCACGAGGGCTTCAGCTGAAAATCAGCGACAGGTTGTGTTGTCATCTGACATTAAGCTGAGCTGAGGCCCTTTTGGCATTAAAAGCAAATTGTTTATAGTTCTAAGGAGTTTTTTTTTTTTTGCTGTAATACCAATAAACGCGTTTTTCTTTCTTCCCTTTGTTTCTTTCTTTCAACCAATTTGTTTCCCTAATTTTACAGATTTTTTTTTACATAACAGCGAATTTCTGTTTTCAGAGGTAAGAAAATGCACTGCAAAAAATCAGATGGCACACGGACCGTATACCTAATTGATCAAATACGTAGTTCATTGCATCACGATTCAGATGACCTGGTCTGATTAGAATGTAAAGTTTGTGTAGCCATTCCGACGACAATATTCCAATGAATACAAAATAACTTAGTTCAGGACCTGAAGAGGTTATTAAGGACTTCATTCATGTTTGAAACTAGTCCGGTAGAACTAGTAGTAGAACAAATTGGAATAAGGGCTTAGGTGAATACGGATGGGACACTTCGCAGTTTAGGTATGTAGGTACAAAAACGCGGCGTGCCCATCTTGCTGGGAAAATTCAGTGAGTGTAACGTAGTCAGAAGATCTAAGAGACGCACCTTCTAGGTCAACATAACTGTAGGTAATTAGCGCTGTGCGACCTGAATTGCACTTTATTGTGTCGTAGCAAGAGTCGCTTTTTATTTAAATGATGATTTTGCGGAGTGTCCCATCTGTATTAATCTGTGTGTGTGTGTGCTGATTTCAATTTGCTTGAGGCAGCATGTCGTATCCTTTGCTTTTTTAATAGCTGACATCTCAGTATTCACCCAATTTCTAACCATAATCATCTTTCACACAGTTCATCGATCGTTTCGTTAGCCTTCTCTGTTTCTATCAGCCTTTCTTCTCAAAGTAGTCGGATATTAAATAAATAAATAAAATTCATTTATTTGCAAACCAAGTATCACTGTTACATAAAAGCTCTGCCTCCCGAACTAGGTAGTTAACCTGTATCTCAGGAGACCCGGAGGATATTAAAACCCGAACTCATCTAGTTTTAAAACATAATTTAATTTACAGATATAATTATTATTTTTGATTTACTTCCTTTAATCTTATACAAAGACGTGAGGAAAGTTTTGAGTATGAATGAGGATGTCATTCATACTCAAATTTTCCTTATTTCTCCTTGTCTAGTACTAAAATAGTAGTCAGATACAAACATATTCATATGAAAAAACGTCCACCTGCAAAAATAGATCCCTAAGCTCTCTCTTCACTTCCAATTAACTTCCCACAATTTTAATACAATATCGAGTTCAAAAATAACCGTGCAGTATGACACTTAACCCGTAAATGTCTGCGACAGGTTATCGTGCAGTTTAGAATAAACTAGTTTGTTTTTATGTGCAGAGTGGCACAATCTGTGCGAAGTCGTGCAATCTGCGCATTGTAGCGCAAATGATATGCCAACACTTGAGATATGGAATCGTTTTAAAGAATTCAGGGTAAAATGTTAAGAATTATGATGTTATTTTGTTTTAAGGTGGTTTTGAGTATTGTGCAGTTAAGTATGACTTCTGTATTAGAGTTTCTTATAGAGGCAATAAGTATTCCTATGATAATTAATTATAAGAACTTTTGACATGATTCAAAATTGCTATGAGGCGGGTCAGGCGTGATTGTTTAGTGATTACCAAATAATCACACACAGACAATTTTAAACAAACAACAACACGCTTGCATTCCCCGAAGGGTTAGCAGAGGTGCACCTTTAGTACACTCACATTTCGCCAGTTATATTTAAGTCTCATGTAATAGCTGAAGGCGAGCCTATTGCCGGGGGCTAGCCTATTGCCGGGGGCGGGTTTTGTTATAATATCCCTCGCAGAAGCCACGTAACACCTTTCCTAAACAAGCATTTTACACAAAAAATGAAGTCCAGACGCAAATTACACTTGGCTTGCCTTCTATTCGGTGTAGTTAAATACCAAAAACCGGACTACCTGTATGACAAGTTGAGTTGGATAGCGAGTAAACGAGAATGCGGGAGAAGGCAATGCTCGCAGCAACTCTCGACCCACTCGCATAGTACAGCCGCTTTTAGAGGTAGCTTCCGTTATGCGGCTTCCAAGGTGTGGAATAACCTGCCACCACCTATTCGATCTACTAACACGATCGACACATTTAGAAGACGCCTCCGGCAGTACCTCATAGATGCGCAACGGAAGCTAGACATGATTAATTTGAATGTTTCATTGCTATGAATCCATGATGTGGTTATCTATTATTTATTGACGACCGCCTGTTGTTTCTTGTGCAACCATACCAGTTTATTTATTTCCTTATACAGTACTATATCATATTATACCTAATTATCGATAATTATTATTAAAAAAAAAAAACTAATCCAGTTCAATATTATTTTCTACACTTAACTATATATTTTTATTAAATACAAAACACATACACACTATAAAACTGATTTACATCCGTAGGACATCCTCCTAACATAAGGTTCAGTTGAAAACCAGCGTCAGACACTAGTTGTCTGGCATTTATGCTGAACTGGGCCTATTTGGCGCAGCCGTGAGGCACACGGTACTATTGTTATTTTTTTATTTGAATTTTTTTCTGTTTTTTTTTGTGTGAATATTGTGTGCCTTAGCCTGAGTCAAATAAATTTATTTTCTTTCTTCTTTCTTTCTTTCCTATTGCCATCAACCGGGCCAAAATTCACACTCCGGGTTGCTACTGAAAAATTTCAGACGGGAAAACCCAATAACACTTTGCCCGACTCGAGAATCGAACCTAAGACCTACCTAAGGGCTCAGCAGTAGCCCCTAGACCAACGAGACAGAAATTTAAACTTACTCCACAATAATTTTATGGTCAAGTACTTAGAAATCATAACGCAAAGTCGAAGATATATTTGTACAACTGTAACGTCGAAAAAAATACCCAACAAGACTTATGTCTATGAATTTCCTTTTGAAATTCCTCAGAAGAATACAAAGGAACTCTTGAAAGATCACTTTCATGTGTGTCTGTTGATCATAAATAATATATCCTTAGTGTTTGATAAAATAATATTTGATGTAATGATTTGGCTAGATTGAACGGAACTAGACGGCAATTGAAGGGTTGTTTGAACGTTCATAATAAAATAATGATACGCGCAAGATAAATGTTTTTTTTTTCTCAATACAATAAAAAAAAATGTGGCCAAACATTTCTTATTTCTTTTTTCATTCATTCACATTTCTTTTTTATCTCTACGGGTATGCTCTTGGCCTGCATCTCACCTGATGGTAGGTGATGATCAGGCCGAAAGTGAAAACGAGCTTCACCCGGAATCCTCAACGACAGAGGCACTGGCTTAACATTGTTGTTAGATAAGATGGTGGTAGGTAGCCAGTCGGACTTAGGACAAACCACCAACCAAACCGAGCAGGTAAAAATTTTGCCCAACTAGGAATTGAGCCCGGGACTTCTGGGTCTGAGACAGGTGGTCTTACCACTGGACCACAGATGCGGTTAAAAGAACACGTGCTTTTATGATACATGTTGTATAATATCACATCCTTCGCATACGCATACACGCACCCTTATCTCACACACCCACACAGACGCAGGTACTTCCACTTCCACACCCTCCCTCACACCCATACACACCCACATAAACTGCTACAACTATTATTTATAAATGTCTAGTTCTAGTTTTGTTATCATTAAATGTGTATATTATGTACCTAGTTTATACATAGTATAACCAAAATTGTTATGGAACTCAGTTGTCTTTCACTCCTGGGGTGGACGCTAATAACTGCGACACAGTAACTAAACTATAAACCAGTATTTAACGTACACAAAAATTGTAATATGTTTTTGTTCCAATAAAATATTTGTATTTGTATTATTTGTACAAATACAAATAGTACAAATACAAATATTTTATTGGTATTTTATACACAGACTGTTTGATATTGTTGCAAAAACTTTACAGACATGTTAGGTAATCATATTATTTTCTCATTATTGACAATCAATTGAAAGCAAAAGTTTGGCTGATTAAGTAACAAAATAATTATTAGGTGAAAATATGAGTACTAATAAGAAAATACCGGAGTAAAAAGTTTGTTATTCAAGCCGTACTACAAGTTTGGTAAAGACATGCTACTAGATTTTCACGAGAATATCCGAAAGCCGAAAAGTCACGATTTGATATTTAACGAAGAAGCTACATAAATTACTTGCTACCCTAAAGGTCGCGAGTTCTATTCTTGTGTGAACAAATTGATTTATGTTCTAACAAACTGTATTTTTTACTTTGAAAATAGGCTATCGCCGACTATGTAAACAACATCATAAAGAGTTTGTCGATTAACTAAGAAGTATCCATAATTAATTTAATATTTATTACCTAATATTATAAATGCGAAAGTGAGTTTGTTTGTTACGGTTTCACGCTAAAACGGCTGAACGGATTTCAATGAAATTTGACAAATGGGTAGACCATGACCTAGAGAAGGATATTGGATACGTTATATCCCGATATTCCCATGAAATCGAGACTTATCCGAGTGAAACCGCGAGGCACAGGTAGTTTATAATAATATAAGAATAATTATAGTACTAGCTTTCGCCCACGGCATCGCCCGCGTGGAGGTCGGAAATTATCCCACAGGAATGTACTCCCGGGATAAAAAGTTTCAAGGTTATTAGAGTACGGAAAGAAAAATATGTAATTTGCTACGATTTACATATTACTGGGTTTGGACTATGCTTAACAGTGTTCTAACCAGAATATTATCTAATTACTCTTTCTAAATAGTTCTACAGGCCATTTCAGGAATTTTCAGTCCATGACTTTGAAACACAATACAATGTGGGAACAAATGGTTTCGGGGAACCACATAATGTTTCCTTTGCGTGTTGATTTTTGCTACTTACAGTTTAACATCGCAATTACAAACTAAAAAAACTAAATTCAGGTTTCATACGAAAACCATTATGCAGTATGGTGTTCTTTGTAATTTTGTATTAAGTGGCGGAATAAATTTAGGGTTCCGTGGTAGAATGACCAAATAAATCCCTTTCAATTTAACGTCCGCCACTCCTTTAGAGGCAAAAAATTCGAAGACATGCGACATCTACCAAACCGCACTGGGCCCGCGTGTTGGATTACGGCCCACTCCCTCTCATAGAGAGGAGGCCTGTGTCCCAGCAGTGGGAACAGTAATAGGGTGATTATGTTTATGTTATGTACATCTTTAGAGTGATATGCTACGGTTTCCTAGAAAAGTGGTGACCGGCAAATAACATCATTATCAGTAATTTAAATAATGGCAACGGAGTTCAACTTTACGGTGTCATTAAACGCTCTCTAGGACAACATACCAACTTACTTTCATACATAACGCTCCAGTGACGTCATTCGACGGTAAATTGCGGACGCTGTGTGGCGGCCACCGCAGTCTTAGGAAAGCCTAGCATTAGTTAAATAACAAATTAGCAATCTTTTTTTCGTTAAAGGCCTATCCACACATTTCCGGGTCAGGGCTATCCGTATTCCGAGTTGTTCGTTTCTGTGTTTCCGTCAGGGACGGGCCATCCGTCACCCATGTTCACACATATCACGGAAATCGGTATCAGTGTAATCTGTTTTTCTTCTTAGAATTCAAATAATGTGGATTAGAAAGATCGTAAAGTAATTCTGTCGTACAAGTTCTATCAACCTTTCTGTGTTCTTGTTGTCGTCAACCAAAGAGATTTAAGATTATCTTAAACACAGTGCTATCCGATTTTTATCTAGGTAGATAAAAATCCTGAGATCCTAGAGCAACAATAAAAAATAAATAAAAAGAAGACCTGTGCGAGACCAAAAAGGCTCCTATCTCAGCATGATGCTTCGATACTTGAAAAAATTTACTTCGTTTTCACTTCTATCGGCAGTCCCCAAAGACTGCGCCGCACTGTTTTTTTTTTGTTGAACATTACACTGCGCTATATTGGAATGGATTGTTTTCTTTACATATTATTCTTATTTTATTTATACAGCATGTATCAGATAGGGGTAGTCATAAGGGTGTGTAATACAGACAGACCATCAGAACGAACTCTTAGCAAGCTATCTTCTTATTTTCGTGTGGTTAGTGACTAACCGGGTGTCAGAGTTTAAAAGCCTGCCTCTGACTTTCTCGACGGCATGTCGTCGAGAATTATCTCTCAAACCGATTTCCTCACGAAGTTTTCCTTCACCGTTCTTGAAGCAAGTGATAATTATACAATACGCACATGAATCCGATAAATCAGAGGTGCGTTGGGTTCGAACTCGAGACCTATGACTTGGCAGTGCAACGGCCACACCTCTAGGCTATCACTGATATAATGATACAATTTTCTCTGCACAAAAAATCTAAAAGTAACGTAACGTAATAATTTTACTACAGAACCCACAATACCCGTTCCATTGAAATATTTTCCAACCTGAAGTAGGTACTTATCCTATGTAATTTCTAAATTACTGAGTAGTAGCCGCAATTTGTAATGAAGGCCATAATTTTTCTTTCTCCAATTCGTTCCACTACTTTATTGAACGAATGGACTCTCCAGGCTAAGGTTACCGCGCAAACTTTGATGCCTGGAATTTAGGGACCTACCTAATGCTAAACAAGGCTCTAAATCCTCTAAAAGCTATTTCACGTTTTTGGTTTACGATTCCGCAGATAAGGCAACTATAGTTTCAGCATGGCATTAGTGGTCATTGCCTTTTCTCTAATTCCTCTCCGAAGGAACCCAAAAAAATAAACAATGTATGGTTTTTCGTCATTGGAACATGTTGAAGATCACGATAGATATTCAGGAAGTTAATGGTTATTTCAGTTTTTGAAATTATAAATGCAAAAAAATGTTTGCGGTCATTGACCACTAATAGCCGTGCGTGTAATTGAATTTTGCAAACATCATCCGCAAATACTAAAAAAAATGTGGGTAGATAAATTCAAAATCACACACGTGTTTTACACGTCAATAACTAAGGTAACAAAATAAAAAAAATATTGTGAAGAAATATTGAAACGTTAAGTGCCGAAGCTGAATAATATGAATTACCTATACATGCAACTAAAAACATGCAGTGATTGACATTATTATGTCCTTACATGCAGTTGAAGAAATAAGTATTAATTACTTGAAATAGCCACTACGGAATCATTCACACTGCGAAACAGATATGCAACAGAATGCATCTATTTTTATTTAAATTAAATTATTAATGAAACACATAATGCAATGCACACATTTTATGTAAATTTTCAGATGCAGTACGAGTGCTTAGGAATTTAGGTAACTGTTCCACTGCCGATGAGGAAGCGACTAGCTATCAACGATTTTTTCGCTCAAGTAGCGTACAAAAGACAAATAATTATATTAATAGTAGATCGCTGACTGTTCACACCGTCAGCGAGTACCTACTCGTTTGTCGCAGCGACAAAAGCTATCAAAAAGCGAGCTATCGTTTAGCGATGCTCGCGCATTCTCGCGCATTCGCTGCGCGTTGCTCGCGCATTCGCTGCGCGTTGCTCGCCAACTCTTTTTCAGTTGCAAGCTCTAATCACTTCTCGTTAATCGCCGGCGCTTAAAAAAAGAAGCATCAGGACCCAAGGGCACCTGTCCTACACAAGTGCCTTTGGGTGCTGAAGCTTCTTTTTGTTTTGTTTTTTATCTAACCTATGTTGTACCACTGCTGGGAGTTCAAATCGTCACGCCAGCGTTTTTTAGGCCTGCCCCGGTCACCACGCCCGTCATCAGGCACCCACTGTGTGACGATCCTGGCCCATCTGTTTTGATGCAGCCTTTAGGTGTGTCCCGCCCAGTCCCATTTCAGTCTCAACGACTAAACACCATAATACGCTCCAAGACAGGCGTCGCCGATGTTAGCGATAAGTCCGCCAGGCTTCTTCTTTTTTTTTTGTCAATGTCTTGATCAAGATTCTCGAAATATATGAATTATGTGCTGAATTTTCACGCATCTTTTTTCTACCGTCAGGTTCCCGTATGCTGATACGGGAACCTGACGGTAGAAAAAAGATGCATGAAATTTAGCAAGGCAATTAACGAGAAACGAGTAGAACTAGTAAATTAAAACGAGGTGGCGAGCAA
This sequence comes from Conistra vaccinii, assembly GCA_948150665.1. Classification (NCBI taxonomy): domain Eukaryota; kingdom Metazoa; phylum Arthropoda; class Insecta; order Lepidoptera; family Noctuidae; genus Conistra; species Conistra vaccinii. The sequence goes on along the minus strand of OX411317.1, from coordinate 6,984,817 downwards.
CGAGCAGCGAGAAGCTCTTCTCGCTGCGACAAATGAGTACTCGCCAGTGGTGTGAACAGTCAGTGAGAAAATAGTTGATGACTAGTCACTTCCTCGACGGTGGGCAGGTGCCTTAAGATATTACTCCCAAAGAAGCACAAAATTTTGCCCCATTCTGAACAACCCCGTAAAAACGAACAATCTCGTCAATATTCTCTCAAGATACTGCTTGATATCCTGCAAGCCTTTTAAAACCTAGAGAAACTTCTAGATTGAATCTGAAAGAATCTTTATATTAACATTCATAAGCATGTTTTCATACTATACCTTGAGTCTTGTATCCAAAGGTCTCTGGTGTCAATAGGAGGCAGTTCTGTCTCAGTTGATGCTGCAGAATGCTGGGGCGTTCCGCCTCGGGGACCCAGGAATCTTCGCCATGTGCAGCGGCGACCTGGCAGAAGATTGAGTGTTATTATAGTAATAAATTTTAGAAAATTATGGGAATGGGAATTTGTACTGTAATGGCTCCTACACACAGTGCCGGCGGCCACCGCCGGCCGGCCTGGCCGCCGGGCGCGCCCGGCCTTGGCGCACAAAGAAACGCAAAGGAAATGAAGGCGCAAAAGCCGGAGGCACGTGCCGCGCGGCCAACATGTGTATAGTCGCCATTAGGTTAGGTTACATGAATGCCTTATGGGAACCAAGGCTGACAGTAGTCTTGTTTGTATAGATCTTTTAAATTCCCTATTTTTCCCCAAAAAACGTTAACCCAATGCGTTTTTTTTTTCCCGCATACCTCATGTCCGTGTAACCCGAAGTCTCAGATGAAGGTACCTACACCACTTGGAGTAACTATGTATGGTATTTGTGGCATCCAAATATATATGTTTTAGTATCTAAGTAAAAAGGTACATAGTTGTCTAAGTATTATTGCTAAAGGTTTTATAAAAAAAGATTCCTCTTCGTCTGCATAGCCTTTTCCCAACTATGTTGGGGTCGGTTTCTAGTCTAACCTGATGCAACTGAAAACCAGTATTTTACATAAAGTGACTGACTTCCATCCACAACCCAGTCTTCTTCTTTTCGTGTGGTTAGTGACTAACCTGGTGTAAGAGTTTTAAAGCCGCCCATGTGTCTCTCAGGCATGCCGGTTTCCTCACGATGTACAACCCAGTTAATGGGTAACTCGAAACCCCTTGGAAAGACTGGTTGTCAGACTTTCGTGCTCCTGACTAGCTGTAAAGATTGTCAAAGATCTACGAATGACAGCCGGGACCAATAGATTAACGTGCTTTCCGAGGCACGGAGGGGTCTCTTTTTATAATAAATGATGGACCCATCCATGATGCAGATCCCACCTTTGATAGGACACAACCGGTTGTTTTTATTTAGCTACGAGCTCCTCTCTCTCTAAGAATATCTACTACATAATACCTGTCAGGTAAGAAGATTCCTACTAAATAATAATATCACTGCCTCTATCTTGTTTTGGTAATTAAATATCTTGTATTAATTAGTTCAGATTTCCAGTTATGAAAGGTAAATAGAAAGTTTATAGTTAGTTGGTGTCTTCAAAGACAACTAAAATAAACAGTTTCTAATGAGTTTAGTAGTTGATAAGCGGAAAGAGTAAGGTTTATCGGCTTTCTAGGAAATTTAGACTTTCTTTAGATGCCTGGTTTATCTTTGCTGGTTTAAAGCCAATAACGAAAACTTGTTTAATAACTGTATCCATTTTAAATAACTGTATTTTATAGCCTGTTCCTTAGCAAAAAAAAATTGTAGGTATTTTGGGTGCACGTAAATATCATCGAAATTCCGATCCAATGCCGATCTAAATTCAGAATCCATGTCAGCACAATTGAGTATTAGAACTGATGAATGTATATGGACTATAGCCCGATTCTGTGACGTCTTTCAAATGACGTCACAGAATCGGTTTAAAGTCTAAAATATTCCAACAGGTCTAGGTACCACCCTAATTGTGTAACACACGAACACTCACAATCTGAATCATTTTGAAGGATATTGCTAATCCATTGCTTCATGTGTTCGAAAAATTTGTCTGCTCAACAACGTAAATAACGCAATGAATGTTGTTGAACTGTCAAAATAAAACGAATTGTAATTGATAGTGTCTTACGCAATTTGAGTGCAAGTTAGGCTTTAACTGCGTTAACCATTTACCATATTATATACCATTAGTACCAAGTCCGTAAAGTCAGTAATCGACATAACAAGACGCCGTTTCTGAAGAATACCTACTAATAAATTAACGCAAACGTGAACAGTTCAACGAATCATAATAAAACCTGTACCAGTCGATTTTTATAGGAACAGCACCGATTGATACGAATAACTGCATGCTCAAAGGCATACAAGCCAAAGTGCCTCTTGGCAATTGTGTTTCAGTTACCCACTCAAAATGACTATATTGCTTTCGACTGATACTGTGGGGCAAGAAACAGCTCAGTTATTTCGGTTTGTAACTCAATCGGCGGGCACAAAGGTATCCATTCTCTTCAAACGTATAACGTTATCATAAAAGAGAGAAGCGCACTTTGTCATACATTTAACTCGTTCAACGCTAGTTAGGTACTCCGATGGACAAAGTAATTTATGTTTATAATTGGCAACAAAAGGGTTGTGTAAAAATTTCCAGCTAGATGGTATTCAATATGATTATTTTTAAGAAAAAAAAATAATCAGAACCAGAAAATATGACATTAAAATTTCATTTAACGGAGCATCCAATTGGTAATCCTAACTAATATTATAAATGCGAAAGTGACTTTGTTTGTTTGTTACGCATTCACGCTAAAACGGCTGAACAGATTTGGATGAAATTTGGCACATGGGTAGTCCATGATCTGGATTAGGATATAGAATACTTTTATTCCTATATTCCCACAGCATCGAGACTTACGCGAGTGAAATCGCGGGGCGCAGCTAGTAATTTAATAAAATCAATTTCAAGATTGCATGCAGCGGAGATGAGAATGTTGAGATGGATGTGTGAAATAACGTGACTGGATAAAGTAAGAAATGAGAATAAGGGGAAGTTTAAAAGAGGCGCTAGTGACAGAAAAGTTGGAAGGAAACTTTTTGGCATATGATGAAGAGGCAGGAAACACATGCGACAAAAGCAGTGATGAATATAAATGTTGATCGATGAAGCGGGAGGGCAAGGAAAATATGGATGGATTGTGTGAGGAATGATATGAACGAAGAGGGAGTGAATGATAGCGTGATGGTTAACAGGGGAGAATTTATGAAGAAAATATGCTGCGCCGACCCCACGTTAACGTGTTGCGCCAACCCCACGTACCATAGGACAAGGACAGGAAGATGATGAGATGATAATGAATTTCCTGTAACATCTAAATTAAGGTACATTTTGATCAAAACCTATATCTCATTTTCTAAATCGGTTTTGTAGATTAGATTGTAAGTACCTAAGGTAACAAACATACCTACATAGTTTGAGTCGACTCGCCATTTGCCAGACAAAAAGATAACAGTAGGATAAATGACGTGTCTAACCCTATAAATTCCATAAATAAATTTAAAAAAAAAACTTCAATATTAGTTGTCGATACTTTTCATGACGACGCGGCGACGGTATACACCACTTTTTTAGGCGTTTATTATTATTCGGGTCGAGTTGACTCTGGCCGAGCTGTCCCTGACCCAACAAAACTCCAGAAAAAACTTTACCTATCAAAAATATTATCCTAAAGCTGATTACATAAATATTAATGAGAGCGTTTAGCCCACTGAGAAGGATTTACCCTCATACCTGGGGAGTTGATAAATTCCGCGATAACTTCACATCCCCGTATTTTGACACCCACGACGTGTCGCCGGGCTAAGAGGATTTGACGTGTTAATGTGTTTTGTACACACGTATGTATAGCTGACCACAGATTATAGAACAAAGATAGTTTATGTTCTCAATTTAAATATTTTACTAAGCAATGCTGTAGTAATTTATGGTGAATATAAATCTTTTGTTGCGTCGTTGGTTTAGTGGTTACAGCGCTACTGCTGAGCATTAGGTCCTGGGTTCGATCCCGGGTCGAGCAAAGTGTTATTAAACTTAAACATAACTGGAAAATTGTGTGGGTGTACTACAGGTGCACTTCTACCCAACCCTGCGGGGAACACAAGCGTGATGTTATACAATGCTGTAGTAATTTATAGTAAACATCTATCTTTTGCTACAGTGCTGTGGCAAGTTAGAGTGGAAATTGATGAACATAATAGAGACATGAGGCACAGGGTGTACAGTTCACTCATGTTCTATAGAAAAGGGAGGATCCTCCGACCAGATGGGTGTCGTGTCTGGTGGGCAACAGCCCAATGATTGATGTCGGGAAGTTATACATGCTGATCGCACGGTAAACTTTGCTTGCGCGATGCAGAATTTTGCGTGACGTCAGTGTGATGCGTAGTTCGTATTTAGCGATGTAGATGCCGCCACATACAGTAACTGTAGGCCGCAGCTCAGTGGTAATTAAACCAGTATAAGTTGGCCTCGCATTCTATTGAAACTCTGTACTGCTAAAGGCGAGATCAAGGTCAATGTGTTACCACTAACGTACGGTCTACTGTACCTTTTGATGGCGGCAATCTCTGGCGCCGTTTAGACCTTTTCACCTCATGATGCGAAGGCCTCACATTTTTTGGCAAATACTAGTGGAAATAACACTATAATACTACGGAAATCATTACCATTTAGCATTGGCAGCGGCGGTTTAAAAACCTTTAAAAAGTCTGGCTTGTTGCCAAAACGAAAAAAAAAAACAAAGCTCGGATGTTAATATAGTTATATACCCAACTGTACATATCTCTATTCCCGTTTCAAGCATACCAAACCGCCCATTACCCTTTCATGGCATCCCTTTGTACGGTCAGCACCTACCCTTTTGTATTTGTATATATAACACATAATGTAGCTCCATATTGTACTAAACGTTAGCGGTAAGTGGTCTTAATGTGCTTAGACCAAAATGTGTGTAATGCTCTGAGTGGTGCCATATGGTTTCTGGCTACCAGGTTGTAAAGCTCTTCTTCTTGTTATTTTTTTCTTCTTTGTTTTTTGACTAGGGCATGTCGCAGGTGACCACTAAGGTCTTGGGCGCTTCACCGGACTTTCCTTAAGCTTCTACACTTTAAGCCACAAGCCATATGGGGCAAAAACTAAAACTAAGCAAGCGATCGCTAAGGGCACCCCTGTGGGCTACGAACCTTGTCTTAGGGCGTCTCTGAGGGGAGGATAATAAGAAGAAAAGGCTGGATCTGACATAATTAGAGGATTATTATTATCATAGGGATTTAAAACTAGACTCAGCATCGACGCATGCTGGCGCAGCGTCTAGCAAGGATCGGAGAGGGATATAAGCAAGGCTATGTCCACAATTACTTGTTTAATCAACAATTTAGTAAAATGCTGCACTTCGATAATAATTTTATAAAAGTCATTCAATCTGCCTGGCCTTTTCCCAATTATGTTGGGATCGGCTTCCAGTCTAAATTGGATGCAGCTGAATACCAGTATTTTACACGGAACGACTGCCTATCTGATCTCTACAAACCAGTTACTAGGTAACACGGTACACTTTGGTAAGTGTGGTTGTCAAAATGTTGGGTTCCTGACTACCCAAAACGGCTGTCAAAGATCTAAGAATGACAGGTAAAAATTATAATAAAATCATGTGTGACTTCAATTTAAAATAACAACGACATTCCGGTAGTGCCGGCAGAAGTGAAAACTTGAAGATTAACGTTGTGCATTTTTTAATATTTTAGAATGGTTAGGGAATAATTTCATACGAATTGCATTGCATTGCAATTGAATTTAATAATAAAAAATACGGTTTCTCCTCTTATTCAGAGCACCTACCATTTTATCTTTTCACCACCCTTGGTTGATTGGTAGAGAATGCCTAAGGCAACATTTAAGTCCGCCTTTGTGCCTCAATGTGTGCGAGAAGTTTAAATAAATAAATTAAATAAATAAATTGCTTTATTTATCAGTATAAAATTATTATGTGGTTAAGTACAATATTAATTAGTATTAGTAATATATTTAATTATTTTTTAAATAATAGTCTAAAATAAACAATTTATTACCCATCAATATGGGTAAAATTTGTTACCTCGCAATCTTTACGTAATGTCAAAGACTATTTATTTTGATATTTGGTACTTTGTCGGTTGCTAGGCAACGGATCTTACGGTCACGTCCTGACGCGAGTTTAACATTTTTTACCCATCCCAAAAAAAGTGCACAACGCCGCTAAAGAAACACTTCAAAAAAGTTGACATTAGAAATTGATTAGTAATCGCTGTTTAAGCCAAGGAGAATTGATTTTCACGTTTTGTTATCTTTTATTACATCTTCTGGAATTCTTTGGACTCTGGTCTCTCTCCAAGGCCTCACAATAAATTATGTAAACATAAAATAGGTCTTTACAATGAGTTTTCAGCCTCGGTTTCAGAAAGCAATTTCGCCATTTAGGGTTTAACAAATCCTTAAAGATATCCTAGCTACAAAGTCGCTATTAGTACTTTCTCCTTTACTAGGAATGGAAAAGATTTTTCTGCTACATAATTTAATTTTCTATACAAGATGGTTGGTCTTCAAGTTACTACCGAACTTGAAGAAATGTCCATTGTCCAACCGTCCCAAGAAACGTCCACTTGATCCGAACATAATTTAAAACACAATTCTTAAATATCACCTAACGAATTGGATTTTTTTGAACGTCAGTTCCCAAAGTGAAGAGACAATAATTGAATTGATTCTCTGTGGAGAGTTCGATTAAAGTAGATTAAAAAGTGCGGTACAGATGGATCGGCGACGTGCCGACGACGTGACGACTACGCGACGAGAATCATGGTTGTTTGAATAAATATTTAATGTTTGAAGACGAGGGGCGTGGTTTAGACAGGTCACTTGATTTAAGAATGGGATGTATTTAATAGCACTTTAAATTTTATAAAAACAGCTATAACATTGTATATCAGCACTTTAATAAACATGAACTAAATTTCTGCAAGCAACTTGGAAATACCGCGGCACTGCTCGCTTCGCTCACTCGGCTCGCGCGCGGTTGTTCACAGTTCTGACCTAACCTAACCTGTATCACCTAGTTCAAAATGACGAATTGTACAATCTGCCTGCGACTAGATAATTAAACAGTCCTACGACATAGTAATATGCTAAACATATTTATAGTGGAAATGATTATTTTTATAGTTCATTCAATTAATTTTAAAACTAAACATTTTAAAGTGTGAAACATTATTTAGTAGTGCGTTTATATATTCCCCTTTAAGAATTAACTTTGTTGAAGTACAAAAGTTTTTTTTTTTTAAATTACATAATTGTATTTATTCAAATAATAGTGACCATAGATATTTACATGATTTAAAATCTAACAGAATTAAAATAATAATAGTAATATGTACAAGTATATAAAAAGGGGGGGGGGAAACGGTCAAAAGTTTTTAGATTAAAACTGAGTTACGGTGATGGAAAATACCGTGAGGAAACTTGGTGGTTTATTTATAAACATTGCTTCGAAGTTATAGACGTTTGAACATCAAAAAATAGATTTTTGCAGACGATTATCAAAGCATCGTTTATGAATGAACCCTTTGAAAGTCTAATATCAACGAGCAGTAATCATAGTAGACAATGGTTTTCTCCGTAGTTGCTGAGAAGAAACTGGGTCCAATGCAACAGCTAAGATTAGACGGTAAACAGGTTTTTTAAATCAAATGTGTGTTTATCAAGTGTGCTTTACTTACTCCAAAAATAACAATAAATATTTGCTAGCGCTGTGTGTCGATCCGTGAATGGGTGACTATCCATTACATTCCATGCCTCAGAAATCACGTTAAGCCGTTGGTTCCGGCTGTCATTTGAAGATCTTTGACAGTCGTTTCGGGTGAAACTAGAAAGTCAAAACAACCAGTCTTACCAAGGTGTATCGTGTTACTCAGTACTGTTACTGAGTAATACGATACCCCTTGGTAAGACTGACTGGTGGTGGAGATCAGATAGGCAGTCGGTCCATGTGAAATACTAGTATTCAGCTGCATCCGGTTAGATTGAAAGCTGACTCCTACAGAGTTGGGAAAAGGCTAGGCAGGTGATGATGATTAGCGTAGTAGTAGGGCCCTATCAGAATACCAACGCTGCGGTATCTCTTTTTTAAATATCGCAGCATTATGCTGAGATATGGGCCTTTTTGGGCTCGCACTATTGATTTCGTTTTCGTTTATTCCTAAAATATGTTAATCTTGTTAGTTGTAAATGTTCCTTTTTTTATTTTTCTTTATTTCTTTCTTTTAGTGCGAAATGTTAAGTTCTTGTCTGATTATTAAACTCTTTTGTTAGGGTACCTGGAATGTTATATGTATACCGACGGCCCCAAAGTATAAACGGCTATTTACAAAAACACGACTCCGACGTGTCTTATTAAGTTGTTGCACAAAACAGCGCAAGTTAAAAAAAAAACGATATAAAAATGGCTATGTGACTGATATCTTTGCTTACAACAGGTGAACGCGCCGATTGTTCGACATAAACACAGACTAATGGCACATGTCCGTGTCTACTTCGACACTTTGTCGACACTGTCTTTACAAACGTGACTTAATATTAGTAAAAATGTAGAAAAATCAATCTTCCTAGCCTTTTTTCCCAACTATCTTGGGGTCGGCTTCCAGTCTAACCGGATGCAGCTGAATACCAGTATTTTACATGGAGCGACTGCCTATCTGACTTCCACAACCCAGTAACTGGGTAATACGATACCCTTTGGTAAGACTGGTGTCAGACTTTCGGGCTTCTGACGACTCGTAACAACTGTCAAAGATCCACGAATGACAGCCGGGACCAACGGCTTAACGTGCTTTCCGAGGCACGGAGGAGTCTCGGTATGTGAAGATGGTCACCCATCCACTGACCAACCCCGGCAAGCGTAGCTTAACCTGATGGATCGACCCGTGCGGCTTGTTATTACTTAGCCACGAGCTCCTCATTACTAAAAATTTGTAGAAATGTGTAAATTAGTAAAAATGTAGAAATAAACAGAAAAAAAGGTATAAATAAAACAAAAAATTCCGAGTCGAATTATGTACCAACAAAAAAAAATGAATTTCGTAAAAAGTGTAGTTGACTCTTTGTACTTTTGTGCCGTCGACATAGATGATAGATATCATTATAATTTCCTCAATACCTACCCCCGTTGACATAGAAACAGGAATACCTACAGACCTTTAAATAAATACTAAGTGAAATGCGTCTGTATTTGTTCGACGTCACTCAGACTGGAATCGATTAGAATAAAGTACACAAGCAGGTGGCCTGTAGTATAGGCCTAGGATATTGTTTCAAGGATAATTTTGTAATGAAAGGAGGATGCTTTAAAAAACCCAGCTTCGGGGGGAAAGAGATATATCTCAAATCATCAATAATAATAAGTACTAAAATAATAACCGGTCATGATCGTGATCCTTACTGGCAAACATATAAAAATTGCCAGTTTTATTATGCAGATTATGAAGTCGTCGATATAACAAATTGATAATTAATTTTAATTACTTTATTCAAAAATATTATGTTAAAATGCGAGCTTGGCTCATATTATATTTTTTTACAATGCTTAACGTCGTTGAAAGTTCTATGGATATATTTATTGTAACAGAAACTTCGAGAGTTCGACAACAAAATAGTCAGGATTTAAATAGCACCGTCACGTAAAAATACCATTGTTAACAGCGATACTATGATATTGATTAGATAGTTTGGAGTCCTATATTATCGCCATCAACGCCATCTATACTATCAATAATTATAATAATCACGTGAGGACACTTGAAGTTTTGGGAGAAGAGGTGAAATCAAACCAGAGTGAATTTATAACATTTTTATTTACTATTTTAGAGGTATGAGGAACAGGGTGTAAAGTTCACTCATAGAAAAGGAAGGATCCTCCGACCAGACGGGTGTCGTGTATGACGGGCAACGGCCCAACGATAGATGTCAGGATCTTGTTGATCTATGTTGAACTTTTTTTGCGCGATGCAGCATTTTGATGCATAGTTTGCATGTGGTTTCACAGTGCCAGTTGAGGTTCCAGTGTGTCGGAACTGGGTGCCGCACAGTTCGTGGTGAGTTGGAACCGGGTGAAATCGACGACTTCATAGTCTGCATAATAAAACTGGCAATTTTTATATGTTTGCCAGTAAGGATCACGATGATGACCGGTTATTATTTTAGTACTTATTATTATTGATGATTTGAGATATATCGCTTTTCCCCCGAAGCTGGGTTTTTTTTCTATGGAGCTTGAGCATTCTCCTTTGGTCTATGATCAGGCTTTTAGTTCGGTACATTAATTATGGAAAGGGGATTTTTGTCGCTTTGGTACAAGGGGTGCTTAATCTAGGTAGATTTTAAAATAGGTGCAGACAGGGAAATTAATTGCTTATCAAATTGGCACACTCCATCAATTTGCCGTGTTATAGTCAACTGTCCTTATTTGACAACTGTCAAAGAATGACAGTTGTCAGTTGATAGACTGTCACAGAATGACAGTTGTCAGTTGATAGACTGTCACAGAATGACAGTTATCAGTTGATAGACTGTCACAGAATGACAGGTGTTAATCCAATAATGACATTACTTAAGAATTACACGTTAATTTTAATTAAACGAAATAAACTAATAGGACACAACTGAATTAAAACATTAGTTACAAAAATATTAAATTAATACACACATAAAACATAACATCACGCCTTGTTTCCCCGAAGAAGTACTATATGGAGATTTTACCCAAAAAAGTACTATATTGCCTCAAGGCAGTGTGTTAGGACCACCTCTATTTTTAGTCTACATAAATGATCTGCCTAAAGTTTCACAACATCCCATGATCCTTTTTGCTGATGACAGCACAGCCATCTTTACAGGTCAAAATACTGATACTTTAGAAAATGACATAAATTCCACTCTGCACAATATAATGAACTGGCTGACGGATAATAACTTAATTATCAATTTAGAAAAAACTAAATTGGTCAATTTCGTGCGTAAAAATAAAAATAACATCATGAATTTAATTATAATGGGACGAAACTTGAACAAGTCAGCTGCGTTAAATTTCTAGGGCTATGGATAGATAGTGATTTGACTTGGCAAACACACATTGACACAATATGCAATAAACTTAATCAGTATTCATATGCTTTATATAAATTATCCAAAATTGTTGATAAATCAGTTCTTTTGACCGCATACCATGCCTATGTCTCGTCAACACTGAGATATACAGTCATATATTGGGGCAATGCCACTTATAGGGATTTAGCGTTTAAAGCGCAAAAAAGATGTGTACGTGCGATTGCTGGTATCCGTGTTCCTGATTCATGTGAACCATATTTCAAAGAACTTAAAATATTGACCTTTCCTGCAATTTACATTTATGAAGTAGCTGTATTTATGAAAACAAACGAAAATCGATTTGAGAAACTCAAATCAAAAAGATACATGTTTAAAATTTCTAATGTACCACATAAAACGGCTTTATTTAACAAAAGCTTCTTTGGCATGGCATCAAAAATATACAACAAAATACCTATTGACATTCTGAGCACTAAGGAACTTCCAGTATTTAAAAATAAATTACGAAACTTTTTAATTGATAAAGCATGTTATACGATCCAAGATTTCTTGACTTATTGATTTAATTGTTGACCAAGTATTATTTCAGTGTATTTTGATATTTTGACATTTATAATAACTAAATTTGACATGTAAAATAATATTAAATTTAATGATAATACGTAATTATTGTATGCCTATTAGGCAGGACATATTGAAACTTTAATTTATTATTAAGACCCATACTGACATATATGCCCACAATAAAGATATTTTGAATTTTGAATTTTGAAGGGTTGGGCAGAAGTGTACCTATTTCGCCAGTTATGTTAAGTCCCGTGTAATAGGGGGCGAGCCTATTGCCATCAACCGGGCACAAATCCAGACTCCGGGCTGCTACTAAATACATAAAAATATTAAATATTTTTTATATAAATATTAAATACATGGAAAAATATAAAAGAAGTAATAGAGGAAACGCGGTCAGGCGGTCGTTGGCGTTCATTTTATACTAACACTAGCTTCTGCCCGCGACTTCGTACGCGTGAAAGTCATAAGACACCAGTTGACACCACAATATACTACAGTTTATAAAACTTTCGTGTATACTACGTTTGTAATATTGTTCTCAGCAGTTAAAATAGACAGAGAGTCAGGACTGGTGACTCGGGAGCTAGCGACGTACAGTGTCCGTGCGAGAAGCAGCTCGTCCTGAGGCCGACACCCGCAGCCTTCAGCATTTTTTTTTTCTTTGGCGTGGGGAATCATCAAATGACTTTTCCCGCGCTGGGCGGAGCGAAAGGGCGTGTCAGACTCTTGCTGACTAAAACCCACCCGTGTTACTTCCCTTGCCTGTGCCAGGGGCCACGGTTTCCCCTTAGCAACCCCAGCAGGCACCGGCCCTAGCGGACCCTTTCAGTTTTGCTGATATCTCTTTGAGGCGGACGTGGAACACGACGCGCCGTCGACCCGGGCCTGATCCTTATCGGACGGCGAGCTACCCATTGCTCTCCGTCCGCAGGCCCGCGCCTACGGTGGCCGGAAATCGGCTACCAATTCCCGACGCCCGGGGCGTCTCCTACGGCGGCGGCTTGGGGCGTAAGGGCGCGACATTTGTCTGTCCCTCGCGCGGCTCATTTTAAATGTAGACGTTCAGTGTCGGGAGCCCTCCTGGAGGGTTCACCTACTTGGGTATGGGATGCCGGGAGCCCTCGTGGACGTTGGAAGTGAAACCTCCCGGAGGTTCCAACTACGAATAATAAAAGTCATACATAGACTTTTATGGCGGCCTCGACCACTGGGGGCCTAAGCCACGGACCCGGAATGATGAGTTATGAGTTCTATGAAAATGGGTGGAGTCGAAAGTGTTAAGGAGGTTGTATAGCATTGAGATAGAGGTCGAATACATATACTATATTTTCGGCATTAGAATCGATCCCAGACCTCGTAGCAATTACTAAACTTTTTTTCAAAAATATTCAATGACAGTTTTGACTTCGCTACGATTTTGTTATATGTATATAGATATCCAGGAATAGGTTTATATTATACGTTTTCTCGCTGGTTAATGATACTAGTCCAAATAATTTTTTTACGCTATAAAGTACCTACCTACGACATATTCTACCACTGCCATGTCCCTATGTTTTTTTTGGTGTATTATATGGCGGTACTAAATAGATATCTCGTGGTGGAATTTATTATTAGCGCGTCTTAAGAGAAAAATTAAATAATATTATCGATAATTACGCCACAAATTTACAAATAACTTTTTAACAAAATGTACAAAAAATAAATCTATTTATAGATAAAAAAATCGATTTGTTCATGTCTCTCACCGGAGCAATCCATTAAGTTTGCTGCGTAAATAAATTATTGATTTAATTCGTGCCATGTAAAGCGCCTGACACTGACATGATGTTGTTGGAGGCTGTAGTCGCAGGTTCACGGTACAAGTGAACTAATTTGAGAAGATCTGCGAGTGGTAGAAAAGGCTTTGAAATGTGTTAAAAAGTTGAATGAACACAAAATGAAAAAATATACGAAGTGTATAGAGTGCCGCGAGTAGAGTGCCGCGAGTTTCTTGTGGCACTCTAGTGTCACTGCCTCGGCCCGGCTAGGGTGCCGTGAGCGTTGCATTGTCACGGTCACTTGTTATTTAGGTTAGGTTAGGTTAGAACTGTGACCACACAACGCACGAGCCGAGCGAGCGTAGCGAGCGGTGCCGCGGTAGCGGCCGGCGAAGTGCCAGGGTCCGTTTAGGCACAAGAGAATGTAATGTTTTGGGAATGTGGTGTTTTACAGCGATCTAACCTCGACAATCAAACAAAATACCAAGTGACGTGACTTAGTGACAGTGACAATGACAATCCAATGCTTGCGGCACTTTAGCCGGGCCGAGGCGGTGTTACTAGGGTGCCTGTAGTGGCACTTTATCCGATAGGGATAGAGTGCCAATGGTGGCACTCTATACACTGCCAAAAATATAAAGAATTCAATGATCAGTCCTTATTTTCGAAAGTTGAGTGCTAAAAATAGCTATTCAGTAAATGATAAATGATTTTATTTCTGTTAGTAGTCTGTGTGTACAAACACTTTTACATGTCAATCATATTTTTAAAACTAGATGAGGTTGGCGTTTCATAACTGACTATTCTGACAAGAAAAGTCAAAACAAACTCAGAGGTCAGTCTCTTTTAAAGTTCAAACATAATCTTGGTCAGATCACGAGGACCATGTAAACTGGTGTATGAAATGATCTTTTGAGAAAATAACCACGTATGTAAATGATTATAACTAAAAACAATAATTATTAAAAACACTTCCTCTCTCCTTAAACATCATCATTACATTATAGTTCCTTGCTCTTGTTTCTGGCTTATAATTTTAAATATGTATATCTATGTATATACAGGGTGTTAAAGTAATTGCGTGCCATAGCTTAGGGGTAGGTTCAGTATCGATAAAGGAAACTAGGAAAAATAAAAAATAAATCCAGAAAAATAATTAAAAAAAAAACATTAAATAAAAATTGCAAGGTCAACCTAATTTAGTACCTACTAACTTAAAATAGCAATCAAATCAACTTAAAACATGAGTAAATAAGTTGATTTTTAATCTTTGTAAATACCTGATTCCAAACTAAATTAGGTCGACCTTGCAATTTTTTTTATATATTTTTTTTAAATTATTTTTCTGGATTTTTTTTTTATTTTTCCTAGTTTCCTTTATCGATACTGAACCTACCCCTAAGCTATGGCACGCAATTACTTTAACACCCTGTATACCTACTTAAATAATTAAAAATAGATAAGTTTATGATTTATGTATGTATTAGCCTGCAGTATTGTCTCTCCTTCTTACTTTTATCCATCCAAACGTTGTCTGCAAAAGATCGCTCTTAGCGATAAGACCGCCAATTTCGTCACCCACGTGTCACCCTATGTAATATGTCTGTAATTTTTATGGTGTCCATAATAAAGAGTATTCTATCCATCTATCTATAATTATGAAGGTTTTGTTGTGAGCTCAGTTATTCATTTTCATCATGTTTAAATATGAGACGATTCCTCAAACAAACATTAATTTCGTCAGATTTGTTTAGGCTTCTCTACGAAAACACTATCAACAACAAACAACAA
Organism: Conistra vaccinii; assembly: GCA_948150665.1. Classification (NCBI taxonomy): domain Eukaryota; kingdom Metazoa; phylum Arthropoda; class Insecta; order Lepidoptera; family Noctuidae; genus Conistra; species Conistra vaccinii. The sequence continues at coordinate 6,969,517 of OX411317.1, read as the reverse complement.
TACCTTCCCAGAACGTAGGTAATTATAGAAAAATCTAACCAACCACTATAATCCCTGATCTAAATGTCCACGAAAAACCATTAATATCCAGCGACAAATTCAACCCGCAAACCGGACTATTTATAATTTCACAATATCTGGTTTGAATTCTCGTAAATCGTTTACACTAATCATCGCGGGTCGTTGAGTGTAAACCGACCTTTTGTATGACAGATGTCAATTGAAGCTCTCGTGGGCGTCCCTCGGGATTACGTAGGTGTACTGGCGTATGTTAAATGTTTCAGTTGAATTATATTGGTTAAGGTTTATTGTTTGTATGTACTTTTATAGTTTGTGGTTATAATTAATTATGGTACTTTTTACATGTGGGAGCCGTAAATTAATAATTAGTTAAGAGAATGAGCGACAGGCGTCTGCCTGATACTAAGCGCTGTTGGATTTGCAACCCTCCGCTCAGCGACGAAAATTGAAAATCCAACGGAGTTTATTATCAGACAGACGCTTTTATTTAGGCAATAATGTAGGTGTTTCCTAGTGTTAGTGAAAACCGTCAAACTATCGTCACTTTAGATACAATCCGCAAAGCTAGATCATTACTGCAAGATTTTTGATTCTTTATCAGATAAAGAATCAAAAATCTTGCAATAATGATCTGTACCAGATAAAGTTTATCTGGTACAGGGTGAAAAATTTTTGAACCTCACCTGGAGGGAAAGTACTCTAAATACTAGAGATAGCAAATTTTACTCAAAGGAAACATTCCTTTATTTTTAACAAGAAAAAGATTTTCGAAAATTCGCTTCCCATTCTCGGGAATCGAATCGGCTAAAATCCGAAAAAATGACTCCCTGTATTTTTATGGGATCAATCGATAGATTCAATCAAAAGGATCAAAAACCTCAACAAAAATGATAAATTAAATGGAAGGAAATCCATAAAATCTACAAAAATTCGACCCTGTATATGAATACCGTTTAATTGGGAGACCCACTAGGGTGAACCACTAAACTTTTACAGCTGAAATGATTTAAAAGGAACGAAAACGTTAATTGAAATAAAATATCTCTGCTTAAAATTAATTGAAGCAATGTATAATTCCCAAATGTAGATGTAGGGAATCATATGAAAATGAGCTGGTACTAATGTTTCCCGCGGGTGTAGTAAGAAGTGTAGCTATACTACATTTCAAATAAGATTAGATATTAAACAAACCTTTTTTACAGTCCGTTCAAAAGATTTTGACTTCTATACCATAGGTATAAGGATGGTACTAAAAGCAAAAAAGAGGTGACAATACCAACTATTCACTGCAGCTGCCATTTGTCATGCCACAAACGCAATAGAAGTCAAAATAGGTTGAACGGACTGTAAAAAAGGTTTAGTTAATTGTCTAATCTTATTTCAAATGGAGTATTAATTAGTAGAATTTATTTACACATCGATTACTTTGTGCACGAATAAGATAACTGTCGGTCCCTGTCATGCAAATAGATACAGTCTCCGAAAAAATTCGACGAACTCTGCAGTTTTTTAAATATTGATTTTAATTATTGAGCTAAATGTTTCCCGCGGGTGTAGTAAGAAGTGTAGCTATACTACATTTCAAATAAGATTAGACATTTAACAAACCTTTTTTACAGTCCGTTCAAAAGATTTTCACTTCTATACCATAGGTATAAGGATGGTACTAAAAGCAAAAAAGAGGTGACAATACCAACTATTCACTGCAGCTGCCATTTGTCATGCCACAAACGCAATAGAAGTCAAAATAGGTTGAACGGACTGTAAAAAAGGTTTAGTTAATTGTCTAATCTTATTTCAAATGGAGTATTAATTAGTAGAATTTACACATCGATTACTTTGTGCACGAATAAGATAACTGTCGGTCCCTGTCATGCAAATAGATACAGTCTCCGAAAAAATTCGACGAACTCTGCAGTTTTTTAAATATTGATTTTAATTATTGAGCTAAATGTTTCCCGCGGGTGTAGTAAGAAGTGTAGCTATACTACATTTCAAATAAGATTAGACATTTAACAAACCTTTTTTACAGTCCGTTCAAAAGATTTTCACTTCTATACCATAGGTATAAGGATGGTACTAAAAGCAAAAAAGAGGTGACAATACCAACTATTTACTGCAGCTGCCATTATTTTGTCATGCCACAAACGCAATAGAAGTCAAAATCGGTTGAACGGACTGTAAAAAAGGTTTAGTTAATTGTGTAATTCTTTTTTCAAATGGAGTATTAATTAGTAGAATTTACACATCGATTATTTTGTGCACGAATAAGATAACTGTCGGTCCCTGTCATGCAAATAGATACAGTCTCCGAAAAAATTCGACGAACTCTGCAGTTTTTTAAATATTGATTTTAATTATTGAGCTAAATATTGAACAAAAATAAAATTAAAAGAATATTTACTCTAAAGTTCTAAACTATTCAATTACATACAGAAATATATCGAATAGTTTTGTGTCAATTTAGATGATGTATGAAAGTAGCAGTGCTCCTAATAAGAAACGTTCAGGCATCTCAAAAGTTTAATACTATATTTCCCAGTAACAGGGATTATAAAAACCGATGGCAGTTGATTTAGAGAAGAATCTCCCTGCTCTTTAGTGTAACGGTGCATGGTGTCCCCTTGTTTCGCAGACAGAAATTTAATAGAATTTCGTTTCGCAACAAATGTTTCATAAAATATTTGGTCAATATATTTTGTTTCGAATATTATGTTTCATTCAATGATATTGTCGTTACTATTTACATGAATGAAACATATTTCACAGAAAAAAAAATCAAAGAATTTTATAATCACATATTTTTTTTATTTAACAATATCAAACAGTAGAATTGTTTTTTAATGAATATTGTTTGTTCGGTGAATTTACCATGGTATTTTATTTCAACGAAAATGTAGAAATAGACGTTATGCTATAAACAATAAAAGTGTGTGTGTGTGTGTAGTGTATGTGTGTTTGTGTGTAGTGTAGTGTCTAGTAATATGACTATTAGGGCACTCTGACCAAATAGGTTAGGCTAGGTTAAAACTGGGACCAACTACGCGCTAGCCGTGCCGTGTTACCGGTGCTGCGGGAGCGGCCGGCGAGCGCTACGTCGAAATTTATCGCAGTATCAAAATTAGGGCATTCCTAAATCCGCTTTCATATAACTATACTACGGTATATAGTGTTATCAATTATAAAATAGCTCAAGCAAAATTTTGCAAAGTTTAGAAACTGTCACTCGATAAAATGTTTTTCTTGGTAATAAGTTTTATACAAACTAAACAGTATGAGGATAAAGAATATTTGTTTTGTTTTTCTATGATATGAATATCGAAACATTTAATTTTATATGTAACAAAGAGTAGAGATTAAAATTTTTCAAAGTAAGTTTTCTGCGTATTGATTATTCTATGAAATTATAAACATACATATTTTTTTTTTATGTGAAACGAAATTCTATAAAACAACGTACAACCTTAGTGTAACACCCTTTAGATTTTATAAAGTCGGAAAAACCTACATAATTATGATAGAACTTCACTTACCGGTAAGTTCGTTTAATCACAAATTATTCACCAAACAGCAACATCAAACAACGAAAACGTCCTTTACACGCCAACCAATATGTAACCTACTCAATAAAAAATAAACACGCTATAATGTCAAGTATCACTAGAATCTAAACCTCCAATATGTCTTGCTCGCTTTTTACCCTAGAGGGGTAACCCTAACCCATGTCAGTACCAGATGCATCGAACCTCGTAAACACGACGACATATCAAGATGCATTCCAGTAGGCGCTGACCACGCTTTGCATAGACCTTCCGACCGATATGATAGGTCAACTTACACTGGAATGTATAGTTTTATATCCCATCGCATGTACGTCTTAAAGTGTAGCGGAAAAGTTTTCCTTCCAGTATGGTGTTTGGTTTTAAAATTTACATAACTCTCGAGGTGCCAACGGATATTGCAGCATGCTTCTTTTAAATCGTTCGGGGAATAGTTGTGTGTAGATTTTACAGTAGTTGAATGATGTACTGGTTTTGTCAATATTTTTATCCTATTTGGTATATTGCGTTCTATAGACACAAGCCTCCTCTTTGCGAGAGAGAGTGGGCCGTAACCCACCACGCGGACCCAGGCGGGTTGGTAGATTTCTCTATTTATTTCTCTCGAATGTACCTTTCCTCACGATGTTCAAGCCAATCAGGCTTCTAACCTACGACCTACAACTCGTACGAGGCCGTTACCACTGCTCTCACAAGAGAAGAAGTATCTACCTACCTGGATGTAGGTATTACCTAGATGAAGGTTTTATAATTAAGTTTTTCGAAGTAAATTATCAAAAAAGACGTGTGGCACTCGGGGACTGCCGCGGTAAAGCTATTGCATAGCATTTTTTATCAACTTATGCAATTGTAAAATATTAACCCGAATACAAGAAATAGCAATGGTGACATTGTCAGGAACTGTTATTCACATTTATAAGTTTTAAAACTTGACACAACGTAATGGGAACATCAAACTAATAAAAAGGTTTTAATTTAACTATTAATAGTCAAGGATCATTCGTCTAGGGTAAGTAATATATGGTATAATTACAAAATGACTAATATTTACAAGATATAACAACTGAATCTATAATTTTATTTGATATAATCATCAGTTAATATAATAAACGATTGATATAATTTTAAAATAACTAATTTTTATAATCATAACATACATTTAATATAATATCGTTTGATATACCACTCAAAAGACATAAAACATATTTAGTCTAATATGTAATTTCTATCACAGTAAATAACCTGAGTAGATACTGTAGATATCTTAACTGATTACCACCTGCCAAGATGGTCACTCGCTATGCTCGCTCGCCTTCGCGCGTTAATGTTCACTGTTCTAACCTAACCCCAATGGTTCACCAAGAATAGAGGGGATCTGGCACTCGGCGGCCGCTGCCGCGGCACGCTCCCTACGGTCGCTCGCCTTCGCGCGTTAATTATCACTGTTCTAACCTAACCTAACCCAAGTGGTTCACCAACAATGGAGGAGATCTGGCACTCGGCGGCCGCTGCCGCGGCACGCTCCCTACGGTCGCTCGCCTTCGCGCGTTAATGGTCACTGTTCTAACCTAACCTAACCCAAATGATTCACCAACAAGAGAGGGGGGATCTGGCACTCGGCGGCCGCTACCGCGGCACGCTCCCTTCGGTCGCTCGCCTTCGCGCGTTAATGGTCACTGTTCTAACCTAACCTAACCCAAATGGTTCACCAACAAGAGAGGGGGGATCTGGCACTCGTCGGCCGCTACCGCGGCCCGCTCCCTTCGGTCGCTCGCCTTCGCGCGTTAATGGTCACTGTTCTAACCTAACCTAACCCAAATGGTTCACCAACAAGAGAGGGGGGATCTGGCACTCGGCGGCCGCTACCGCGGCACGCTCCCTTCGGTCGCTCGCCTTCGCGCGTTAATGGTCACTGTTCTAACCTAACCTAACCCAAATGGTTCACCACCGCTCGGCGGCCGCTCACGCAAGCTTTGTGTGTGTATGCAGACCAGCCGCTGTGTGCAGCCAGACCGACACCGGTTATTGTTATACGGTGAAGTTTTCTTAGAAATTGTATTGTTCGTGTCGCGTCGCGCTGGTCTGCAAAAGCCTTTAGCCTTCTAACCTTACCTATCCGAGTTGTCGGGGTTAGTTTAGTTTAGTTAGTTTAGTAGTTAGTTAGTTAATCGGGGTGTTAACCATAATGATGGTATCATTATATAATTTAAACGATAGACCTAATGATTTTCGATTAAATAAACGTTATATCCAATAACGTTATACGAAATAAGTTTTAGAGTATATAAATGTTATATGTAAAGAAATTATATCAACAGTTGGTATATCTCACGTTTATTATATCTTGTGAACGTTATTGAAATGAAAATATACCAAATAACTTTATATGATATGAGACGCACCCATTCGTCTAAGTAAATTTGAACTTGGTTGTCAAACAGTTAAACATAATTTTCAATACAACACTCTCGTTAGGCGTTAGGTATTTTCGTTACGGAATTTCTGGATTCGGTCTCCACGGTCAAGGCCCGCGATAGAAGCTATGCAATAGCTTAAAATAAAATTAATGTAAAAAATTGTCATGCGCACGATAACGATAAGTGCCTGTAACATTGTCCTTATTAAGTGAAATTGATACGAACTTCTAACGTTACATAAGTTACTTTACAAAACCTACCATGTGTAATAACATCTAAGCTTTGATCACACGTACCTAGTAGATCGGCGAGACAAAGCTCTCGGCGCGGTGCTCGGTACTTGTAAACCATCACCGAGTACTCGGCCGAGCACTCAACCAAGTTAAAAGGCGAGACAGTCACTCGGACCCCGTTATTTACTAGACCGAGTGCCCCGTGCTTCCTTGCTCGCTTGCCGACTCGATAGATACAAACATGCACTCGGTGCAAACTCGCCACTCGGCACATTCACGTCGCTCGCAGCACGCTACCGCAAAAATGTTAACTGTATTTTTGCTATCCGTTATCTTTCTCCATAGTCTGCAGCGTTGAAAGTGAACAGACTGACTGACTGACTCGGTGCCAAGTTAAAAAAAAACACGGTAAACACGTACTCGTCCACCAAACTCTCTCATTCTAGTATCATTTTGCTGGGTCGTTCATTTACTCGGTATGTGTGATCAAGGCATTAATTACCCACGAAGAGACAGTCAGTCGCACTATCAATCTTATAACTGTCTAGCTAAAATTTTCGCCACAATACAAGCAATATATTCTTGTTAGTACCTGCTGTCATACGTAGATCTATGACAGTCGTTACGGCTGGTGAAGCCTGATTCTGACAACCAGTCTTAGCAAGGGGTTTTGTTTTACCGGGTAACTGAGTTGTGGAGGCCAAATAGGCAGTTGCTTGATGTAAAATATTGGTATTATTGGCGTTCAGATGTATCTGGTTAGACTGGAATCCGATCCCAACGTAGTAGGTAAAGGCTAGGTAAATAGATTGAGGACACCAAAATGAGAATTATCTGAGAATCACAAAAAGAGGCACTTTTGGAACAAAGTTGCGCGTTGCGAAAAAGGGCTAGACAGAAAATATTGGGACCAAAAGTTGTAACGACACTTTTTATTTTTTATTATAACGCCATCTGTGAGCGACCACAGGTACTAATTAGTGGCATGCCTTTGTGAGGTTCATTCCATAACTTCGTTCCATCCGTGTGTCCCTCGACACCTCTCAGCTTTTATATAATATTATAGTATCCATTGATATTTTTAGGAAACCACAATGGCAATAATTTGCGGTTTGATTAAAAGCATGCCTCGTTGGTCTAGTGGTGACAAGCGCTACTGCTGAGCATGACGTCCTGGATTCGATCTCGAGGTCGGGCAAAGTGTTATTGAGTTTTTTATCTGCAATTTATCAGTCAGTTCAGTAGCCCTGAGTATGGATTTGTGACCGGTTGATGGCATGAGTCTCGCCCCTTACTACATGGGACTTAAACATAACTGGCGAAATGTGGATGTACTATAGGTACACCGCTGCCTAACCCTTCGGGAAAACAAGGCGTGATATTATGTTATTTTAAAACCATGCTTTTATACCCGACTGCCAAGGAAGGGTTATGTTTTTCGCGCGTATCTTGTACCTATGTATTTTTAAAGGTAAACAGAAAAAACGTTAATACCTTCGAATTTTATTTCAGGAACCAAGGGCACGTTGTTGAAATATTTGCATCTGCCGTTCGATGCTAAGGACCGCGGGTTCACATTCCGAGCTGACACAAATATTTGTACAAAATGCCTGATGAACTCACATAAGGGCCATAAATTACTGTAGGTAAAGCTGAAATTCTACGTGAATGAATGTTTCTACAAGGTTTCTGAAATGTTTTAATACTAGAATAGAATACTCTCTATTATGCAAATCATAAAAACCGGCCAAGTGCGGGTCGGACTCACACTAAATACGCCGAAACAAAACACGGTTTTTGCCCTTAATTTTTACCCGACTACGGCAAATCCAAAAGGAAGGGTTATGATTTTAGCAGTCTATGTATGTATGTATACAATGTGTTTGGTCTCAGACTGTAAAAACTTTAAGGGTAGGTAGTTTGCTCTATTTTATCAATAAAATTATTCTACATGGGGGGTCGGGGTAACCCAACCCCCCCTGAATGGCAGCCATTTTTGTTTTTGATCGCATTTTATTAAGCGTGCATTCTAAAAGTACTTTAACTATGGAATTTAATGTCCAATCATCGTTAAAAAAAAAACAAAAAGTGTTAACAATGGGTTAAATAACTCAAATACTGACAGTAAATGCTGCATCATATTGAAATAAATGCTAAAAGATCAATATCACGTTAAAATTAACATTGTTTTTTTAGTTTATCAACGTTATTACAAAATTCACCCCGAGAACTATCTTTTTTTATCTACTCGTCTAACAGATGTTTAATTTATCTAAATAATAATACCAAAAACTCGATTCTATGACAATTGGTATACGAGATATTGGTGTTGGAACAAAGGCTTGCGTAGGTAGTGAGTTCATAACGATTTGGTTTTTCTGTAGACATTTACAGTGATGATCAATGATAAACAAAGAACAAGTATTAACTATTATTTAATATTTACAAAAGTAGAAAATTTGCTTCCCCCCACTATTTTGAAGGCACGCAGTAGCTCAAATCAGCCATAGTTTTAGCTGCAGCAACGGGAATACGCCCAGCAGCTCGTCTTTGGTGTTGACTGGCTCAAAATTAACTTTTTGATTCATCCTCCACCCCAAAGAGCCACGGCGTTCACCAGACTTAACGCCACTGGACTATCTTTGGCTCAAAATGAACTTTTCGCTTCATCCAACCCCAAAGATAGTCCAGTGGCGTTAAGTCTGGTGAACGCGGTGGCTCTTTGGGGTGGGGGTGGTCTTTGGGGTTGGATGAAGTAAAAAGTTCATTTTGAGCCAATCAACAGTTCATTTTGAGCTTGTTCTTTGCTTATCATTGATCATCACTGTAAATGTCTACAGAAAAACCAAATCGTTATGAACTCACTACCTACGCAAGCCTATGTTCCAACACCAATATCTCTTAAACCAATTGTTATAGAATCGAGTTTTTAGTATCATTATTTAGATAAACTAAACATCTATTAGACGAGTAGATAAATAAAATCTGTCAAGTGCGAGTCGGACTCGCACACGAAGGGTTCCATACCATGTCGTACAAGATTTAACACTATGAATTTTTGTAATACTTTCGTAAAGGTAACAACAGAGGCGCTATAAAAAAACAAAGATTTGTAAAGAAATTGTCTAATTTTAATGAGAAAATGTTGTTGTGTCAAAATATAGGTGTAGGAGTATATTTCATTTATTTTAAGAGAAAAATATTAAGTTAACTTTATCCAGTAACATGCATTAACTAAAGTCAAAGTTATTTATTTGCTACTAACATAGTATTAGTAGGTATAAATAGATATAATGGTAGGTAAGCAGGTAAATATGTAGTACCTACCTACCCTGGTAAGAAGGGTAGGGTAGGTAGGTAGGGTAGGTAATTAGGTAGAAATAGGTAATTAGGAAAGGTAGATGCGCCGTAGATAAGTACTTAGTGCTAACCGTGCGAAGCCAGGCCGGGTAAAGCTAGTTACATATAAATAAAAGGATTTCTCTTGCTACATCAGACTATATTGTACAAAATAGAATGTAAGTAGTACGCCAAATTTTAATTATAACTGTGCGTTTGCACTGGCGAAACATTCACAACAAAACATGTTGGAAGCTCTATTTTCTGTCAATTTTTCATACAATGTTTGATAGGAACTAGAGATTTCAACATGTTTTGTCGTGATGTTTCGCCAGTGCAAAAATCTATTATTTCTTACTTATTATTTTTACACATCCCATCGGACTATGAGAGTGAGGGAAGAGAGAGTGCACTCGTGTCTGCGCACACACTTGTGCACTATAATATCTCCCGCGCCGAAGGCCAGTCTCCGTTGAGATTGGCCGCCATGACCGAATATTTTTACACCAATAATTTTTCTCAATATGAAATTGTATCCACAACGGTTTAAGCTAGGTAACTGAATAGTACACTGTATGTGCCAGCATTCATTTCAATGTTACTGAATATGTTGTCTATTGGAGTGTAGTTTTAACACGAGGTACACACATCAACACACTCTAGGGATACTTTGAAATAAGTCGATAAAGTTCTTAAACTCAAAAAATACTGGCCGGTTTTAAAATCTTGTGAAGAAAGTTTATTTTGTAGACCTTTTTGGATGATCGAAATATAAATGATCGAAATAGTATATGCTGCCATGATAGTAGGTACTTACTAATTCCATGTCATTACTCCGACTATTAAATAGTTATCTGTGGAATTTATATCGCATAATATTAGCATGAAATACAAAATTATTACTTTAAGTTGCAGAAAATCGCCCATATTATATAAAATACGATAGGAATCGGCGTTTTTAGTATTTGTTGATTATAAACAGTATATGTTACATGATACACACAAGTTTCAAATTCCTAATTTGTTTAGTTGTTGAGATAGAGCTCGTACAAAAATGGTCTAAAACAGACAACTTCTACGGCCCCCTAATTCATCATTTTTGAAGATAAAAACAAATAAAAATTATATTAATTCTCTACTCAATGAGCTCTGGAAAATGATACCCCACATGCCAGGGTCAGATAATTTTTTTTTCAAAATTTAATTTTATTGTATGGCGACCCCCCTTTATTTTTTAATTTTATTATTTGTTTCTCTTACGGCAATAGAAATGCTCAATCTGTGCAATTTTCAACTGCCTACCTATTACGATTCATGAGATAGAGCTCGCTGACAGACAGACGGACAGCGGAGGCTTATGAATACCCGAATTCCGGTTCCGTACCCGAAGGGTGACAAACGGAACCCTAAAAAAGATAGTTCTCGTGGGTGAATTTGGTAATAACCTTGCTATACTAAAAAAACAATGTTAATTTTAACGTGATATTGATCTTTTAGCATTTATTTTATTAAGATGCAGCATTTACTGTCAGTACTGTTGAGTTATTTAACCTATTGTTAACACTTTTTGCTTATTAAAAGTTTTTTTTTTTACGATAATTGGACAATAAATTCCAAAGTTCTTTTAGTATGCACGCTTCATAAAATGCGATCAAAATACATAAATGGCTGCCATTCAGGGGGGGTTGGGTTCCGACCCCCCATGTAGAATAATTTTATTGATGAAATAGAGCAACCTACCTTCCCTTAAAGTTTGTACAGTCCGAGACCAAACACATTGTATTTGCTTTTACGTGTGTTCGACGGTAGCGCGTAAACTACTGAACCGATTTTTTACCTTTATTTTATTTCGATTATTTGTTGTTATAGCGGCAAATAGAAATACAAAATCTATGAAAATTTCAACTGAAAATAAAACCAGCCAAGTGAGAGTTGGATTCGCACACGATGGGTTCCGTACCACCGTACATTATTTAGCAAATAAATTAAAATACTAAACGAAGAATATTATTATTACACATCTTTAATTTCAAAATTCTCAAAGATAAATGATACCATGAATTACCAAGTTATTTTTGCAGTTGCAGAAAATCACCAATATTTCAATAGTATACTTTATGAATCGGCGTTTTTAGTTTTTGTTGATTAGATACAGTACATGATATTCAAAGTTTCAAATCCTGACTTGTTTAGTTGTTGACATAGAGCTCATACAAAAATGATTCAAAACTGTCAATTTTTATGGCCCCCTATTTCATCTATTTTGAAAATTTTAAAAAATAATCTTTACTCGATGAGCTCTAGACAATAACACCGGCCCACATGCTAGGGTTAGAATTTTTGTTTTTCAAAATCTAAAGGTGTAGGTGGAGTAAGTGTATGGAGACCCCCCTTAATTTTTTTTATTTTTATATTCTTGGTATTTGTTGTTATAGCGGCAATAGAAATGCAAAATCTGTGAAATTTTCAACTGTCTACCTATTACGGTTCATGAGATACAGTTCACTGACAGACAGACGGATACCCGGATAGCGGAGGCTTAGTAATATGGTTTTGTTTGGCACCTTTCGGGTACGGAACCCTAAAAAGAATCACTGTACATGCGCACTTGTCTTTCAACGTGGAAAGACAAGTGTGACAAATGCGCATGTACAGAGTGTTTTTTTTACGTATCAAATTAATATATTTTTTAAATATTTTATGATTAAAAAAAAAAACTTGTATTTTCGATGTTTTTGATGAAGGGCGGGCATTTTTGGGGGACTATCTTATGTAATTTTGACGTTCGAAAAGTGCTGATTCTCAGCCTAGTTTAAATAAATGACTTTTGAATTTTGAATTTTGTTTTTTTAGCGTGTAACGACGCTCTACTATAGCGGGAACGGGAGCACCTTCTAATAATTAACATATTGTGTATAAAATAATAATAATGAAACAGGAGTACAGAATTATATATAGTGATGATGTTTAAGGATGGAAGTACCTACTCTTTTATCATAATTTTTTAAAGTGAACAAAGATTGAGTACCTACACCTTACGAACCGGCCGGGCGGCCGTTATGTAATATTTAATTCGTTTATTATTCCCATTGAACGTCCAAGTCACGAAAAAAGAGTTAAATAATAAATTCTCATTACACACGATGACATTATATCGCCCGTCACCAAAAACCGAAATGCCAACTCGTTCCCCAAACGGCGTTTTAAAAACCGTATTACTCCTAAAAAAATCGGCCTCGATCAATTTGTGCGCGCACCGCTTATGTAAATGTCTCGTCATTTAACCAAATGTCACATTACGCTAAATGCCTTCACGTACAGTCATGAACATTAATACCTTACAAATCTATCTGCTTATAATCTGTCCAACCATTTATTTAACTTTTGACAGCTAAAGTAATGATGCGATGTCCAAATTGCATTTCTGACTCGCTTTCGATGTATTTAATCGAATTTAAATAATAATTAAAATTAAATAATTGAAATAATAATAATATTATCATCGAATTCATAATTTCATGAAAAAAAACAAAGTGCAAAAAGCATTGCTTTTTTTCACTTTGATATTTTAATGTAATAATTACGGAACTTCTTAAGCGTGTATATGTCAAAAGTAATAAAATAGTATATTATGCAACTAATGAATAAAGGACGGATTTAAAACATAGATGAATCACGATCAAGTGAAGGATTCTAACGACTGAATCACGACCGTAGGGAGTGATTCATGATGATTGAATCGCGAGCGCAGCGAGTGATTCAAGTGTTAGAATCCTGACCGACGCGAGTGATTCATGGCCCTCGATATAAATCCGTTTTATTCAAGAGTTGCATACTATACTTTATACCATGACTACGAGAAAAAGAAAGATGTAAGCGAAAATAGATATTTAATGAAGAAAAAAGGAAGGTTAACGTTCAGTAGTGGGAGCCCTCCTGGAGGGTTCACCTAGAGAGAGCCCTCGCCGAGGGCTCATTTTAAATGTAGGTTTTTTTTAGCGAATACAGATAATAAACCGTGAAAATAAAATCTGATGTATATTTAAAAAAAAACGTAATGCAACCCCCGGAGGTTTCACTTCCAACTACGAATAATAAAAGTCGTAGACTTCCACTTCCAATATGTATGGCGGCTTGGCGTATGAGTTCTATGAAAATGGGTGGAGTCGAAAGAGTTAAGGAGGTTGTATAGCATTGAAATAGCGGTCGAATATATTGACGTGTTCTAAATTCAAACACCAAAATAGTGATTAAAAGAGCTTTTTATTCACTGTTTTCAGTGAATAAAATAAGCTTTTTAGAGGGGGAATGGTATAAATATAGTAATAAATGGTTGGAAATAGTATAGCCTTTCTCAACTATGATGGGATCCAATCTAACCAGATGCAGCTTCTTCTTTCTTTTTCGTGAGGTTAGTGACTAACCTGGTGTCAGAGTTTTAAAGCCGTCCAAGGGCCTCTGACTTGGCTTTACATACTGTCGAGAAATATCTCTCAGGCATGCTGGTTTAAATAAAACAGCTGATGCAGCTGAAATCTACCTTGCATTATCTAACCTAGTCACTGGGTTACACGTTACCCCTTGGTAAGACTGGTTGTCAGACTTTTGGACTTCTGACTCCCCGTAACGATATCAAAGTTATACGAATGACGGGTGGAACAGTAATTTATCCCGTGCCGCTATTTTTATTTAGTCCAAAGTCAAAAATACCTTACAGCTATGCAACATTCAACAGCGTTTAACTCGTGGAATAAAAGTTCGAGGAAAGACCTATTTAATAATAATTATGATTTCAATAATACTATGTTCGTAACACCATAATAATAATATCTATCTACAAGAGCGCCGTGCTATGATTGTTGATATCGCTGTCCCTCATGACGAGAATCTCGTGAAAGCTGAGAAAGATAAAAAAATCAAGTATCTTGACTTAGCACACGAGGTTGTCGACATGTGGGACGTGGACTCTGCAATCATTGTACCGATAATCGTTACGGTTAATGGCTCTCTCTATTTAAATGGAATAAAAGAAATATCTATCAATACTTTAGGAAAAATTCACTTTTGAATCTTGCGTTAATGTAAGGTATTTATGCTTGTGACTGTACACTACCTATGTAGGGTCACTGGTAATTAGTGACCGATACTTAAACACGTGACTTTACTCGTCATTATGAACAAATTTTACTATGGGAACAACCTTGAAATCGCGAAAAATTATCAGCTGTTCCAAACATTTTGACGAATTTTGCTAACACAAAAGCAGTTTTTTTTTCGCGATTTCAGGTTTTGGCCCATAGTAAAAGTTACTAATTACCAGTCACCCAATATATAAAACATAACATAACGCCTGTATTCCCCGAAGGCGTGGGCAGAGATCTGCCTATAGTACACCTACATTTCACCAGTTATGTTCGAGTCCCATGTAATAGGAGGCGATCCTATTGCCATCAACCGGCAAAAATCCAGACTCGGTACCCTAATTACGTAAAACACAATCAATTCGTTTTGAAACAGATTACTAATCCATTGCTTCATAAGTTCGAAATTTAATTCTGCTCTGCAACGTAATTATCGCATTGAATGTTGTTGAACTGTCAAAATAAAACAAATGATCGCTATCGCATTGCTTCTGCAAGATACGTAATAACCTAAGGGGCTGCTAATGAGAAATTCCAGATGGAAAAACCCGATAACACTTTGACCTGGGAATCGAAACCAGGAGAACCTCCATGCTCAGCAGTAGCGCTTGCGACTACTAGACCAACGAGGCATAATAACATACGTACTATTATTATCATCATCAATAACCTGCCTTTATCCCAATTTATTTCCCTTTCTTCCATACTTCTCTATTAGTCGTCATCTCGGTAGTCACCCCCTTTCTAGCCATATCATCTTTCACACAGTCCATCCATCCTGTCTTTGGTCTTCCCCTACTCTTATAGCCATCGACATTCATACTCAAAACTTTCCTCACAACATTTTCCTCATTCCTCATAATACTTACTATGTAAGTCGTTAAGTCTAGTTTCCCCGATTTAACGAGTTTTCGGATTAATATCCCCTCGCGACAATTTTGCGGGTAGTCGAGTTTTGATTGAAGAGTTTGTTGAATACAAGTTTTCAGATACTATCAGACTAGTCTGTAGGATTTGCCTTTACTGTTATGATAGGTTTGTGGATATGAGACTGAGACTGAATTACAAACTCTGTTATGTAAATGTAATGTTCGATGTAGGATAATGTTACTACAATCTGTCAAATTTATTTAATAGATTTTCAACTTTATCGCTATAGAATAAGGTTTAATGTTGTTTGGGAAAATTTGACAGGTTAGAGTAGGTTGATGTGCTGGAGTCTGTACATGCTACGGCGCCGTAGAAAAAATCGTGTCCTTCAACAAGCTTCCATATGACAGTGTATTTCAAAGCTTAGTAGGTACCTACCTATGGAGAAGAACGGGCAAGAAACTCCACGAACACTCCTTTTCGCCATCGACACTCGTTCAATACCAACATAAGATGATACAAAACAGAATACAAAAAAAATTATTGTAATGACCCAAGACATTGAATATGAAAGTATAGGGAAGGACAGTATTGCCATTCCAATGGCCTAAAAAAGGCAGTCTATTCCTTTATTATAATATTTCAATACAAAAAAAAAGATTACGGATGTTGAAAAACGTTTAATCCGACCACGAATTCCTCGCCGTAGCCACAAGTAAATATTATATTAGTAGAGTACCCTTTCAGGGGACATCATATGAGTTTGCTTTCACATATCAAATATAAAAGCTTTTATCCGATTAATATTTGTCGTGGCTATATTTGGTTCGTAAAGTGTTGTCCATAGCGTGGGACATAATTTTGACAAGACGTGTGACGGTTTGTTGTCACACATTGTCACTTTTATCATTTGTAATGTGACGTTATTAACATGGACGACGACGTTCACATCTATAAAATGTATGGAAATACGTTTATCGTTATCGTAGAAAGATATTTGAAAGCGTCTGTTATTGCTTCATTTTCTGTTTAATTCTTTTTACCTATTGTGGTACCCACAGAACAGAAAAAACAGTTTTTTCTGTTCTGTGGTGGTATCTATAGTAATTTTATTGTAGGTGCATCGTCTTCAAATATAATTATTATTATAATTAATGTAAATATTGGTGCCGATTCTCTTGTCACAATTGCCTCTAAACTAGACTGAAAATCATTAAAATTTAGTTTAGTCCTATCAAACGAGGATTTCCCATTCTGAAATAGATTAAAGTGACACAACTTAACTATATTTTAATTTGACAGCACTAAGATTGCACTGTGATAATAGTTTAGTGAAAATGGCAATTTTGCCCAACTAAATCTGAATATTTTTAAATGCGATTAAAAACGAGTGGAATAAAATTAGTTGGCATGAACTAAAATTCACACCAACACTTCGACTTCAGTGCAAAAACAGTACTATATATTTTTTTTCTTTTGCTTATATCTCGAAAATGGTGCGTCCTATCGCAAAAATAATGAAATACTCGACCCCCTTTAGAAAACCCTTAAACCCAAACCCCTATCACCCAACCTATCACCCAACATGTTGGTAATAATTTTTCACATTTTCCATACAAAAATTGAAAAATTCCATATAAAACACGTCGAGGCAGCCCCCCTGCGCGCCTCCGACTCTAAAAAAATTCACGGGGTAGAGCAAACAAGTACCACGTGGAGTCGTCACGCGATTGTCAAATTCGATTTTAGATGTGTCAAAATATTTTTTTAATTTAGAGATTTTTTTTGTCAGAATAGCTTTAAGATTCTCATAGCCAAAAGTAAGGAATTTTAGTGATAGTTTAGTTAGTTTAGTCTGGTGTACAAGAGAATCGGCACCATTGTAAAACATTTTAAAGGAGTAACGGTGTTCTTGCTCATTCTTCTCGAAAACTACGTTTTGTAAGGGGCGACTAGAATATATATACCTTTTTTTGGTATATTTTGACGTTCGAAAGTGCCTTTCTATAAATATTTCTATACATTGCACTTCCCCCATCTTTATCGTAATGCTATGGAGCTCCACGATAATATCACCATGTTAGAAATTATAAAAACGCCCATAAAAATGTTTGATATCGATATTGAATATAAGCTCTTGCTGTTTCAACGACTTTTGCGGTTTCAATCACATCCTAGGGGAATTAATTAAATTATCTAGATATAATTATCTAATCTACGTCCATTATTGAGTTTCCAATCATGTAAACAAATACCAGTACTAAAAGACATAAAGTTCAATTTGCGCTACCAGTTAAAAATTTTTAATGACTTTTTCAATAGTCATAGTCATTCTAAAATTTACCCTTGTTTAAAGTTTATATATTTTGTCTAAGTGGATATAACGTCAATAACACAAAACAAGGATTAGAATTTTTTTAATAAGTCATGTTTTAAAAGAAGATACAACTCAAATATTTTCAAAAACTTAAAAAAAAAAAAATATTCCTAGTTTTGCATTCAATATAATGAACCTCAAGATGGTGGTAGCCCCTTTAAGACCAATATTACGATGATAAATAAGGTCCCATAAAATAGATGGACAAATTTTAACACAGCGTTCAGTACGTCTAACCAAAGCGATCCAAGCAAAAAAAAAATAGTTTGGAAAATCCAAAAGTGCACGCCTCATACTTATCACTCATTCATAAACGAAAAAGAAATTCAAAACATAGTTTAAAAATGAACAATTTATCACTTTTCATGAAGTCGTAATGTCAACGACTGACAAAGATATTTACTTGGCGGTTGCTAGGCAACTTACGGACAAAGGTTGAAAATATTTAGATAATGATATTATATTTTAGTTAGTATTTTATTAATTATAATAAAACTACTTTGAATATAAGAGCCATTTTCAATAGGGTTCCTTCTACGGCTGAAACGAATGTATAAAAAAAAAATTGACTCAATTAATTGATTTTATCGCAAGCTACAATGTTTTCAGGGTTCATCATTAAAATACTGCCACTTCCAGCACTATTCATTTTTGAAATTTGTATCTTTGTACACCAAAACAGACATGAATTTGACTTGTTTAATGATGTTGTATCCAGACCCAGCCGCAAAGTGCATATGCTTAATGTTCCTAGGCGTAGAATTAAATTATTTTCTAATAATGTATACTGTATGTCTATTACCGTTTATAACAAATTACCTGATGGCTTCAAAACTCTCAGCCTCAGAATATTTAAATGTAAATTGTTTAACTTTCTTTTAAGCAAATGTTATTACTCGACTGAAGATTTTATGAACGAAAAATTTACCTAAATATCTGACATTATTGCCTATAAATCATATTTTATCTCCTTGACCTTATTGAATTCTGACTTATATAATTATTCTCTTTTACAACTATATTTTTTTTTTTTTAATTATTTAAATTATTTTTGTAATTCTAATTCTAATGATTAATAATTCAATTTTAATGTAATGATGACCCACAATTTAACAAACCATATTTGTACGCCGGAAACGGTAGAATATTATGATCGTAATACATAATGCACATAACAACTTTGTACAATATTCTGACAAATAAATGCTTTCTATTTCTATTTCTATTTCATAAATTGACGGACAGGAATTTATTTTCAACTATTTTTATGCTTTTTCCATTTCTGCTGCATTAAATCCATTGTTAAAAAGTACAGTATTAATCTCCATTTAATCATCTATACAATGGTATATCAATTAAGTAGGTTCTGTGTACTAGCAGGAGTGTAACAATAAAAACAGTTACAGAAATGGGGCAAAAATTATTTTTCGATCGTAGAGCACACTCTAATGCTTCGCATTATGAGTCGTGCAAAATGATTTTATTTTGACCAAAAATAATAAATGGCATTGGGTAACCAACATTTTTACTGTGTTTTCGTTAGCTGATTTATTTTTCTTGTAAGTATCTTATGCGTTTTTCTTATTTTTTTTTACCATTGTCCTTATTTTGGTGGTCTGAATGATTACTAAAAGTTTGTCCATATATTTTAATGGGACCTTATTATATTGTGTGTTTTGTCAATTTCTTACAAATACTCAAATTAACTTCTCTAACACTAGGTGCCACATCTGTGCTCATGATTACTTCGTACAGCTCGAGGCTTTATTGGAAACGTTGCGGAAATTGTGGCGGCCCGATTGCGATACAATTTCCCGATATAAATGTGTCCACGTGTGAACTAGGCTTTAGAGGTACTATGTTAAATTTTTATCAGTGAATTGATTCATTTGGAACTCGGTATTAGACATAGATTCCCCACAAATTGTAAGACTTTGGTCAGTTCAAACGCTCTCTGTAGGGGGGGTGCGGCGTAACGGGGACGCGGGGCACGAGACGGGACCATCCGAATAGAGAAGTAACCAGACATGGTAACGATGTTCCGTATTTTAAAAACAAACGGTAATTTTGTATCAACTATCAATCCAGCAGCTACCGGAAAAGAGAATGCACTCGTTAAACGGCGCAAAAGATTTTTATCTCGAAATTAAAATTGTATGTATTACTTCGAAGTGGGAGGCAGAGAATCGATCGAAGTGACGGTGCTTGCTCCCCCAAGCAGCCTAAATGTCCAGCAGTGAACGTTTTGCGGCTGAAATGATGACTTCGAAGCTTGTAAATATTGATTGATTTGTTTTGCATTTTTTTTGTGCTTATATTGTTATAGTGTTTGATTTACATTCGTTGTTTTAAACAAAATTGTTACTTGTGTAAACCAAACCTTGGGGTGCGGCGCTTGTTTTGGGTACCCCATGTTGCCCCTACCCCGGGGCATAATGGGTCGTTCTTAGTCTGCTTTAAATTATAATTTTTAATTTAATGAATTATTTATCTTACCAAAAATTGTACGAAATTGTTAAAATGAAAACAATAAAAGTGTTATGATTAATAATAATGATTGTAGCTAGATTCAACATAGTTTTATTGATAGATTCCCTAAGCCCTCCCCTTTTGCCCCCACCCTACTTCTACTAGCTATATACTTTAATGTCGACACGGAGTGAAGGCATTGAACATTTCGGAAATTGGACATTTTGAAACCGTTGGACATTTTAGGAATAGACGTTCTGAACTTGAATGACTGGAAATGGGTCTTGCTGTAATAATAAGATAGGCAGCTAGCTTTTCAATAAGTTTAAGATCGATTACCTTCAGGAATTCCTATACAACTAAGTCTCTTGCTAAAGCATTTTCGATGTATATTCGACTTCGTAACTGCTTTACCAATTTTAACAAAAATCTTTATACTAATAATAAAGCTATTTGTTTTTTTAAGTGAAAACTTATTTAGCGGCGTTGTACACTTTTTTTGGGATGGGTAAAAAATGTTAAACTCGCGTCAGGACGTGACCGTAAGATCCGTTGCCTAGCAACCGACAAAGTAAATATCAAAATAAATAGTCTTTGACATTACGTAAAGATTGCGAGGTAAGAAATTTTACCCATATTGATGGGTAAAAAAAAAGTAGTCAAAACATACTTCATGAAAAGTGTTTAAATAAATTATTTATTTTTGTTAGACTATATTTTGAAAATAAATAAATATATTACTACTACTAATGAATATTGTATTTAACCACACTAATTTATAGTACGTCGTGCGAAATTATTCCCTAACCACTCCACAATGTTCAAAAATGCACAACGTTAATGTTCAAGTTTTCACTTCTGCCGGCACTCCCGGAGTGCAACCTGTTGTTTTTTTTTTTGTTTCAACGCGCTTATCTCTGGAAATACCAGACAGAATTGAAAAATTCTTGAGGAAGGCTATTTAACACCCAAGCAAGAAGAAAAAAAGTTAGAAAGAACGCTAAACGAAGTAATAGCACGGGCGAGATGCAACGTGGTGGGTCGGGGACCGAAATTTTACGCGGACGAATTTGCATTAAAATAAGAAAGAAAAGAAAAGAAAAATAAAATCTGTCAAGTGCGAGTCGGACTCGCACACGAAGGGTTCCATACCATGTCGTACAAGATTTAACACTATGAATTTTTGTAATACTTTCGTAAAGGTAACAACAGAGGCGCTATAAAAAAACAAAGATTTGTAAAGAAATTGTCTAATTTTAATGAGAAAATGTTGTTGTGTTAAAATATAGGTGTAGGAGTATATTTCATTTATTTTAAGAGAAAAATATTAAGTTAACTTTATCCAGTAACATGCATTATCTAAAGTCAAAGTTATTTATTTGCTACTAACATAGTATTGGTAGGTATAAATAGGTATATATGGTAGGTAAGCAGGTAGATATGTAGGGTAGGTAGGGTAGGGTAGGTTAGGTACCTACCTACCCTGGTAAGAAGGGTAGGGTAGGTAATTAGGTAGAAATAGGTAATTAGGAAAGGTAGATGCGCCGTAGATAAGTACTTAGTGCTAACCGTGCGAAGCCAGGCCGGGTAAAGCTATTTACTTATAAATAAAAGGATTTCTCTTGCTACATCAGACTATATTGTACAAAATAGAATGTAAGTAGTACGCCAAATTTTAATTATAACTGTGCGTTTGCACTGGCGAAACATTCACAACAAAACATGTTGGAATCTCTATTTTCTGTCAATTTTTCATACAATGTTTGACAGGAACTAGAGATTTCAACATGTTTTGTCGTGATGTTTCGCCAGTGCAAACGCACGGGTCAATACAGGTATTTATTTACGTTATTTTTGATAGTCATACAGAAATCTATTATTTCTTGCTTATTATTTTTACACATCCCATCGGACTATGAGAGTGAGGGAAGAGAGAGTGCACTCGTGTCTGCGCACACACTTGTGCACTATAATATCTCCCGCGCCGAAGGCCAGTCTCCGTTGAGATTGGCCGCCATGACCGAATATTTTTACACCAATCATTTTTCTCAATATGAAATTGTATCCACAACGGTTTAATCTGTTCTGTGGGTTTAAGCTAGGTAACTGAATAGTACACTGTATGTGCCAGCATTCATTTCAATGTTACTGAATATATTGTCTATTGGAGTGTAGTTTTGACACGAGGTACACACATCAACACCGTCTAGGGATACTTTGAAAAAAGTCGATAAAGTTCTTAAACTCAAAAAATACTGGCCGGTTTTAAAATCTTGTGAAGAAAGTTTATTTTGTAGACCTTTTTGGATGATCAAAATTTAAATGATCGAAATAGTATATGCTGCCGTGATAGTAGGTACTTACTAATTCCATGTCATTACTCCGACTATTAAATAGTTATCTGTGGAATTTTTATCGCATATTATTAGCATGAAATACAAAATTATTACTTTAAGTCACAGAAAATCGCCCATATTATATAAAATACGTTATGAATCGGCGTTTTTAGTATTTGTTGATTATAAACAGTATATGTTACATGATACACACAAGTTTCAAATTCCTAATTTGTTTAGTTGTTGAGATAGAGCTCGTACAAAAATAGTCTAAAACAGACAACTTCTACGGCCCCCTCATTCATCATTTTTGAAGATAAAAACAAATAAAAATTATATTTATTCTCTACCCGATGAGCTCTAGAAAATGATATCCCACATGCCAGGGTCAGATATTTTTTTTTTCAAAATTTAATTTTATTGTATGGCGACCCCCCTTTATTTTTTAATTTTATTATTTGTTGCTCTTACGGCAATAGAAATGCTCAATCTGTGAAATTTTCAACTGCCTACCTATTACGGTTCATGAGATAGAGCTCGCTGACAGACAGACGGACAGCGGAGGCTTATGAATAGGGTTCCGTTTGTCACCCTTCGGGTACGGAACCCTAAAAATGCGTCTATTGGCAAATCAAGCAGCACAAAAGAAGCAGAAGCACAATAAATTGAAACTTCACTAAGGTGGTAATACTCTTGTCATTTTATCACGTGCCAGTGATATTCAACCATATAGAGATAGGTGGTAAATTAATTACAAAGTCGACTATTCATACCTACCTAAATACGAGAACGGCATCGAACTACTCAACCAAAGGTAACAAAGCTAATGAAATCCTTGCGGCCAAGTCGCGAAGCTCTCGTACCAATCAATATTTAATTAATAACAATGCTTATTACTAAGTTAAACCCCACCATTCCTAATGCTACTCTAACATCTCATCTTTGTTTATAATATTATTATCAAAGGCTCTTCCCTTTGTCCTACTTTAAGGTCTAATTAACTTAATATTTTCATAATCGAGTTTGTACTCAAATTAAACTGTGATGAGATGAAATTAATTGAAGATTCTGATGTTTAATAACTTTGGGAGCAGCCGCGGAATTTGATTAGAAATTGCTAAATACTGAATAAGTTGTGGTACTCACAAATTGCGCGTGATTTAAGTAGAAATCGCAAAAACGTATTGGAGTGTAAAATTTGATGTATGTTTCTGACAGCAGTTTTAATTTCAAGTTTAAAGTTTATTTTGGTACTGCTCGACTCGTTTTGTAGTAAGTAAATACCCAATTAATACCGTGTTTTTACACCGTGTTAATCGATTTTAATCTGTCACTAGAACTTTGTTTGATGTCGAAACCGAATCCCGAAGCATTTAAAGAAAAACTGCAAAACATAAATAAAATGAGAAATATCACTTCTTCTGATAATAGGATATTGGAATCACTTTTACACGTCATATTATAAAAAATATGAAAAATAAGCTAGATGAGTTCGCCGTTTCCTATCTGACTACTTCTGAGAAGAAAGGCCGAAACAAACTCAGAGATCACAGTCTCTTTAAAGTCCAGACATAATGTTGGTCAGGCCACATGAGGACCATGTAGATTAGGGTCTGAAATCGTCTTTTGAGGAAAGAACCACACAGATTTGAGTAGACCTGTCCAGTCAGTGCAAGCATTTGTCAGTAATCGTAGAGCTCAACTCGACGAACAATATCAAAGAAAGGACATTTGGGTAGGCCGCATCGTCTACTCAAACTGAAACTAACTGAGAAAAAATTATTAAAAAAATATATATCTACATAGTCCTCAGTCCTCACATTCACAATAATTAAAAATAATATAATACTTTACAAAGTAATCTTGTCATTTTATGTATAATTAGAAATTCAACTCAGCTTTAGAATACTTTTTATAAGTTGAACACGCACGCGTAGCATTACAACCATAGAAACGAATTTTCTACGGGTTTTGTCGACGGAAGAAAAGACAGAATAACAGTTTGTGATGGTTTATCTGTCAATTTGTTTATTCTTCCGTCGCTAAAACCCGTTTCTGTCCACAAGGTCATGCGAGAGGCAGGCTCTATGTTAGTTACGGGGTGTCCGGGACATCGACGCGAAGCCGGTTACCATGGATTCAGTACATGGTTCTGAACCCCCCTGCGTTGAAATTTTTCGTCGGTTATTTTAAAAAAAATCAGCTGTTCCATACATTTTGACCGCTTAGGTATTTTTCTATGAAACAGCTGTTTTTTTTTTTAATAACCGACGAAAAATTTCAACGCTGGGGCGTTCAGAACCATGTACTAAATCCATGGTAACCGGCTTCGCGTCGATGTCCCTGCCACCCTGTATAGTATGTTTTTTTTAACATACGGGGCAGTCTTTGGCGACTGCCGATAGAAGTGAAAACTAAGTAACGCCATCTAACAAAAATGTCAGGAATTTATGTGGCTTGCTGTCAGTACAAGAACAAAAACTGTAGCTCCATAAAAAAAATCTAAAAAAATAAAACAGAGTGCGCTGTCAACACGAAATTTATCATGGGAAGCGTTAGGCGTAGACGCGAGTTCCAAGATTTTTGTTCACCCAAAAAGTGTTCAACGTGCTTAAAGAAGTTTTCAGTTCAAAAACTTCAAATACTTCATAAACTGCCTTCGAATTACAACCAAATTAAAATTCCATTGAGCTCTAACGAGAGACGCAAAAAGAGACCAAAAACATTTCTTTTTCGCAATTAATCTCTTCATAGACCTTACTGGTTCCAAAGAACGGACAGCCTAATCCACGGATCGGCCTGTGTATCGCCTCTTTAATCAAGAAAGTAAGGGATTTACCCTACGAGCATTTTTTTACCCCATAATTATAATAACTGGATGATTTCGCAAAGATAAGTAAGAGCACTTTTGGGTAAGCAATAAATTCTGCGACATACGGCCGATTAGACCATACAACATTAAAATTTACAAATATTTTACTCGAAAGGATTTAGAATCCTTTGAAACCCCAATCCACTTATGCCAAATTGAAATGAGGGTACAAAAGAACGCAGGTAGGCTTAAAAAAACGTTTTCCTTTTTATAACATTTCCGGAAATCGAATTGAACGCGTGTGGTTACCTCTTGAAAGGGACGTCCCAAAAGATAAGGAGTTATTGGGGATATTAAATTTATTTAAGGGCAGTTTTAGAGAATCTAGATCTTAGCAATAAATAATGGTGTACATACATGGCTGATTCCTGTTTTACCGACTTGCGTTCGTTGAGGAACAAACACCCACTAACAATGAGCCCACAAACTTTTTTATTTTTGGTATTATTATTTATAACTACAATTTACCTGCATTTTTACAAAGCGAAAGTTATTTTAATAATAGTAGGGATATTTTTTTAGGTATTTGAAATTTCAAGCAAATATATCTTAATAACTAATTTTACCGTTAAAACTATTAACAACATCGATCACTAATAAAGAACTAGATACACAATCAGCGGCAAAAAATGTCCTCACCGAATGAGCACCCACTTGAACATTTGGGTGCGCTTTTGATTTAGTAGCATTCGAACCCTCCGACGGTAAACATGCCACATAGTATCGGTCGTAAAAATTTATTGCGTTTTGAACATAGCTTTGTGAAATAAACTTTAAGCATTGCGTTTAAGGTTGAATTTACATTAATGTATTATTTATTTCAACTATTATTACTTAAACACAATTTGGTAACAGTTTTAAGAGAACTTTTGTTTGGGATTGTGTACGGAGGAATTTTTCGACGAATTTTTAATGTACCCAAGAAACTGGCGGCATTGCCACGTTGTTGATTAGAAAGCTTAAAAAAAAACATTTCTAATTAATCAATTTTTGGCAAGCTAAAGTAATTTTAATGAATTAATAATCAATAGGTATTTTTTGGGTAATTATTTGAATTTTGAAGCACCTTTAAAATTAATTTTACCGTTTAAAAATAATAATAAAACTAACTTTTCACAGCAGTTAAATAAAAAACTAAACGAAAACGGATATTAATTCTGACGTATCCCAAATGCATTTGTAATTTTCTAGTTTTGACTCCTGTGTGTACAACCAGATGTAATTCAGATCCAAATCCTATTAAAATCAAGCCTACTCAGTCTCTGTGAGTGGTTTTTAATCTCGGGGACCTTTTTCGTGAGATTGATCAAACCTGCGACTGGATTTTTGTGGTTCCTCGCGAAAAGTCTTAGGGTATAATCATTTTTTCTCAAACATACTTGGAATTTCGACCATTATTTTGACAACCTTCTTCGAGATAAAGCGAAAATGCTGTACTGGTTGAACATGAACACATGCGAGCGCCGGGCCGGTAATGATTGAATGAAAATCCATATCTGTCGTGTTTAGCGGCCGAATAAATTACTATGAAAACTATCTGTCGTGTTATTTAAATGGAACAAACTTTTCCTTCAACGCATGGCAACCAAGAAAGTAACTTATCAAACAAATTAAATATCGATTTGGTTTGCAAATAGAGCTATTTAAAGCAAAGAATAAACAAATGAACATATTGGTACGTGAAAAATTATCGTTGTTCGTCATTGATTCTGGAGTTTATAATTAATATACTTTTTTTATTATTAGTTGAGGAGCTCGTGGCTAAGTAATAAAAAGCCGCACGGGTCGATCCATCAGGTTAAGCTACGCTTGCCGGGGTTGGTTAGTGGATGGGTGACCATCTTTACATACCGAGACTCCTCCGTGTCTCGGAAAGCACGTTAAGCCGTTGGTCCCCGCTGTCATTTGTAGATCTTTGACAGTCGGTACGAGTCGTCAGAAGCCCGAAAGTCTGACACCAGTCTTACCAAGGGGTATCGTATTACCCAGTTACTGGGTTGTGGAGGTCAGATAGGCAGTCGCTCCATGTAAAATACTGGTATTCAGCTGCATCCGGTTAGACTGGAAGCTGACCCCAAGATAGTTGGGAAAAAGGCTAGGAAGATTGATTTATTATTAGTTTGAATTTTCGCGCATTATTTGAGAAATGATACAAGCTTTGGAGGCAACCAGGCATTGATGGACTGGTATGTGAGCGTCGGGCGATTATGTCAACAAATTATAGTACTTGGAATTTTCGGCAAAACACAATAGCTCTATGTAAATCTGAACAGGGGGCTTAAAACATAATGTGAATCATAATATGATTCACATTATGAATCATTTAAAAATCGTAAAATGGTCACCAACTGACAATTCATAATATTAACTGCGTTGTGTCAAAATAGAGGAATTGCTGGCAATTCGGGAAATGAATCGCTCTTAGCAATATTGCTAAAGTGGCCGTTTTAGACCTTGCATGGCCACACGTGAATGAGTGTAACATTTTAAAAAGTCGCCGGTTCATCATTAATTGTTTTTGACTGCCTCGTTGGTCTAGTGGCCGCAAGCGCTACTGCTGAGCATGACGTCTTGGGTTCAATTACCAGGTCGGGCAAAGTGTTATTGGGTTTTTCTATCTAGAATTTCTCACGAGCAGACCGGAGTCATGGATTTGTGCCTGGTCGATGGCAATAGGCTCGCCCCCTACTACATGGGACTTAAACATAACTGGGTGGCGAAATATGTGTGTATTAAAGGTACACCTCTGCCTACCCCTTCGGGGATAACAGGTGTGTTATTTTATTTTATTTATTCAGGGACAATAAACAGCTACAATATGTGTTGGTGCAGAGAAAAATAACACAAAATATTAACAATATTGCAGCCCACTACATTATCCGCATATTAACAATTATATTATTATTATGTTAAGTATTGTTTTTGTTCAGAAAAGGAAACTAAAAATGGAATGGTGTTATTGAACAGACCCTCCGCTATTGTTTCAACTAATACTTACTAAGATGGCGCCCTATTACAGAAGGGAGGACATAATTAGTTTAGCAATAGGGTCACGTTTCTCCAGGGAAGGGTCAGAAAAACCTCACGGCGGAAACCCAACTCGCTTCACATTCATTTTGTGTTTTGTTTTGCTAAATGATGGCTGACATTTACTAGGTAAAGTCTATTCAAATCCTTGTTTTCAATTGATGCTATTTCCACATAATCTTTAGGAGTATGAGGAACAGGGTGTAAAGTTCACTCATCCACCATAGAAATGGGAGGATCCTCCAACCAGACGGGTGTTCTATCTGGCGGGCAACTGCCCATATGATGATTTCGGATAGTCTTATCTATGTTTTTCGCTCGGTAAACTCTAACTGCGCGATCCAGGAATTGAGTGACGTCATGACGTCTTCGTTGCGTAGTTTGTATGTGGTAACCACTACAAATCAAACATCAACTTTATGTAAGTTTAAATAAAGTTAATTTTAGACTGACTAGTACTGTTAAAAAAGTCATAAAAATATGAAGTTGTAGCGCAAACTCAACCTTATGTGTAGGCATTACAGTTGTTTTTCCTGAAACTCGTATTTGTTTACACGTTTTTTTGAGTCTATGAAATTTTGTCTAGTTTAGTACATTATTTGGCCACGTTGTTCGCGGCTTCAATAGTATTCTTTACGTCCTCAAATGTGCAGGAGTAAAGATACTTTGAATATTCGAATGAGTGGCGAACTGTGGTGAACTCGAACGATCGTCTGTTTAGGAGCACCACACTCAAACTGGAAGGACATAATACAGGGTGGACTTTTGAGACGGGGCACTAAGGGTAGGTACCTCAATAGTTGTAGTTACAGAAAAACGGTCTTATGAGACTGTCCTCATTTTTAAGAGAAATTTTCATCCAATTTCACAAATTTTGAAAAAAAATTACAGTCTGCAAGAAAATGGACCATTTTCGCAAAGACTTGTTTTGATACCAATCGATCCTGTTCCAAGGTGAGGTTTGAGTGCTAGAAAAGTCAAAAATTGCAAAAAACTTTTCCCATGCAGTTCATAGGAAATGAGACTCCAACTTACTTTTTTATGATGGATAGTAACAACTTCCTAAGACCGTTTTCCTGTAGCTACAACGGTTAACTTACCTTACTGCTCCATCTCAAAAATCCACCTTGTTTAACCCCCCATTTTTACAGATTTAGTTTGCCGCACAATTTTAGTATGTATAGAACCTTTAATAAACCACTTACCTATAGGAGCTGGACCACCAAGCCAGCCGGGTGCCCATCCTGCCCCCAGCCCCTTCCTCTGCCTTGCCAGAAGTTGTATCGTCAGCGCGTACGTCAGCAGCATCACCATCAGAGGTATGTAGAATGAGATGATGGACCCGATAGCCTTGTATAAGTTGTCTGGAACCTGGCAGGAGCCGTCGATGAGGACTGAGTCTGCATTCTGTGGAAGAGAAGAAGTTTTAGAATTTGAGGTAAGATTCTGGAGTGTGTTTAATGATAGGTTGTTTAACGCCCCATTTGAGATTTGAGTATTTGAAGGAACTTTACTTTAGCATTAATTAAGGTGATTACTTCAATGTAGGCAGAAACCAGGCACCGGTCAGTGCACCGGTCGACGTCATCACGTCAACGTCGGCTATCGCTGAAAACTAGCGCTGGGGCTCTGTCTCACATGGTCACAGCATTATGCTGAGCGATGGCCGTTTTGCGTGGATGTGACGCATATTTTCCCACAACTTGTTCTTTTTGTGTTTGTCTTTTTTCTTTGCGTCATGTTTACCGCAACTACACGTATTTTCTTTCATTTCTTTTTTTCTTTTCTAGGTATAAAGCTGGTTGTGGGGTTAAGCCCCAAAAAAGTAATCAAGCGACTACGAGTTGAGCAAATGGATGAGAGTTCGATCCCCACTTGTTGATCTGTTGACGTGAATCTACTTTTAGCACAGATTTAGAAAACTTGGCTTGAATACTAATAAATGTGAAACCCATAACATCTAGTGAGCATTCTTAAAATTAAGGTGCTGACAAGACGCAAATGTTTTTAGTAGGCTATATCTTAAAAATAAAATTGTCAATTCCGTGATATAAGAAAACAAGGTAGTTTGTGGTAGCGGACAACTTTTCTATGCCGTCTGACAGTGACCGCGCCTTAGCTCTTGTCAGCGTCTTAAGGGCTGTCACGGGTTAGGGTCGCGCCACACCTGCCGAACGTTCCGCGGCGGAACGTTCCATCGCGTCATGTTTGCTTGCATTTCTATGGACGTAACGTTCGGCTGATGTGTCATAGGTAACTTGAAAAACATTAGGAGCGTATTCAACCGAACCTTCCGCCGCGGAACGTTCCGCAGATGTGGCGCGACCCTTAAAGGTTTTAAAAGTGTCTTGGGTAACTACGTTAAATAATAATTTTAAAATAGTTTGGAAAATCCAAAAGTGCACGCCTCATACTTATCACTCATTCATAAACGAAAAAGAAATTCAAAACATAGTTTAAAAATGAACAATTTATCACTTTTCATGAAGTCGTAATGTCAACGACTGACAAAGATATTTACTTGGCGGTTGCTAGGCAACTTCAAGTTAAAGGTTGGAAATATTTAGTTAAAGATATTATATTTTAGTTAGTATTTTATTAATTATAATTAAACTACTTTGAATAAAAGAGCCATTTTCAATAGGGTTCCTTCTACGGCTGAAACGAATGTATAAAAAAAATATTGACTCAATTAATTGATTTTAACGCAAGCTACAATGTTTTCAGGGTTCATAAATTGACGGACAGGAATTTTTTTTCAACTATTTTTATGCTTTTTCCATTTCTGCTGCATTAAATCAATTGTTAAAAAGTACAGTATTATTCTCCATTTAATCATCTATACAATGGTATATAAATTAAGTAGGTTCTGTGTACTAGCAGGAGTCTAACAATAAAAACAGTTACAGAAATGGGGCAAAAAAAATTTTTCGATCGTAGAGCACACTCTAATGCTTCGCATTACGAGTCGTGCAAAACGTAATGAAGTGTTACTATATTATTATATTATTTTCATACACTTATTACCCATGTTGTCAGTTCAATAATGACACATCGCTGGTACTATCTTATACTATTAAACGAGCAATATTTGTATATAATTATATATTTGTAATCACGTTCTCGGAAACGGCTCTAACGATTTCGGTGAAAGTTACAATATAGGGGTTTACGGGGGCGAAAAATTGAACTAGCTAGGTCTCATATCCGGGAAAATTCGGCTTTTCCGTAATTTCACCCGAGCCGTGCTCGGCCGCCCAAAGTTTAGAACAAGATAGCTACCTACCAATAATGACATGGCAGCATGGCATTAGTATGAACTATTTTATAAAGATAAAGATAAGATAAAGATCATTTATTTGTCCAAAACCCGAGTATACACACACATGGCATGCAAGACGTTACAATTAAAATAGGCAGTGTATAGAGTGCCACCAGTGGCACTCTATCCCTATCGGATAAAGTGCCACTACAGGCACCCTAGTAACACCGCCTCGGCCCGGCCAAAGTGCCGCAAGCATTGGATTGTCATTGTCACTGTCACTAAGTCACGTCACTTGGTATTTTGTTTGATTGTCGAGGTTAGATCGCTGTAAAACACCACATTCCCAAAACATTACATTCTCTTGTGCCTAAACGGACCGTGGCACTTCGCCGGCCGCTACCGCGGCACCGCTCGCTACGCTCGCTCGGCTCGTGCGTTGTGTGGTCACAGTTCTAACCTAACCTAACCTAAATAACAAGTGACAGTGACAATGCAACGCTCACGGCACCCTAGCCGGGCCGAGGCAGTGACACTAGAGTGCCACAAGAAACTCGCGGCACTCTATACACTTCGATTAAAATATATCACAGTCATGTTTTGCCTTAACGGCGTACAAATATAATTAGGTAGGTTATTACATTTAATCAAATAATTATTAAAATATCCATTATTCAAATTATTAACAGTCCAAATTAGAATTATTAAAATAAAATGTACTACAGAATAATGTCAACAATTCATAATATAATAAAATATGTCAATTGAATGTCAAAGTAATTAGGATAAAGATAAAGAATAAAGATAATTTATTTGTCAAACATGCGTTTACATACAAATCGAGCATGTTTTGGTTGGCAAGGCGTAGAATTTTATTTTTATATAACAATAAATAATTAAATGAGCATTATATACAAATATTTTCACCCGAGCAGAGTTCGGTCGACCAAGTTCTTATTATAATACCGAAAGAAAAAATACTTCAACTTTGAATGGAAAAGAAACAGATTTTCCTATTAACTGTTAATATCCAATACAAAGTTGAAATTTTTGATTACTTTGTTCACAAGAGGACAAAGTTAGGTGATAATGTAATGAAAACAATAGGTAAAGGTAGAGCAATCGCGATTAAAAAGAAATAATCCAAGCCCACTACGCGTGCCAAACTAATTAGGTATAAACATTTTTATGTGAAAAGTTGGCAAACAAATGACAGAAGGAAAATGGTTACCGCCGCGTAAGGACTTCTGTACTTTAAAAAAAGTTTACTCAAGCCTAATCTACCGTGCCTAAATGGCAACAAAATAATGGCAGAATACAGGTTGATTAGAAGCTAGGTGCAGAGCCCCAAGGGGGTGATAGACAACATTAAGAGCATTTTGACTCATACGTCTTAGATGAATTACGATATTTTTGTTATTTTAACTGATTTTCTTTTTTAAGTACCCAATTTCTGACTGGTAATTTCTAACAGTGCCCCAATTAAAGTTGAAAAAACTACTAGGGACTTTTTCAGTTGTAGAATATGTATTAAACTTGAAAAAAAAAGGCGTTTATTAATCATTAAAAATACAACCTCAAACGTTCAAACGTTTAATTATGCGCATCGTGAGCGCTGAGAAAATCGTCGAACGCTTAGCGTTGAACGAAAAGGAGGATGGTCAAATCGTGAAATGACGGCGTATCATGAAATGGCGGCGTATCGTGATTTGGCCAGACAGATGGCCAATTCTATGATCGAACCACGACATAAATTATGTAGGTATCGTATGTCATTACAATTACTTCGGAAAATAGTAGCTTTTGATGAGGGTTTGTTTATTTTGGCAAAACTAAGCTCGATTATATTCTACGCTGACAAAATAGGAGGCAAAAGCTTGTTCCATCTATCATTAACTTCCAGTAGATTATTCTCCCCGTTACCTACCGATATAAATGTGTATTGCTCAATCTAGTTCTCACTCGCTTTGGGTGATATTATCATAACATTTTATTGTTATTGTTACTTTACTGCGAAACGGCTAACATCTTAATATCGTTACGAAAATAAACTGATATTTTATATGTAACGATAATGTTTGTGTGTGTTTATTCTTGAATATTTTTTGATGTTTGCTAAATAAATGAGAGGTAACGTGGACTTTATTTATTCAACCGGTTGTTTGATGAAACATTATCCTAATATGAAGGTATGTTAATATTCAGTTCAGTGACATTTCCACAAAAAATAAATCGGCCAAGTGCGTGTCAGACCACGCACAATGAAGGGTTCCGTAGTTGGGATGAATTAATCCCAAAAACTAACTTAACTTTGAATTTGATAAACATGTTCTTCGTTTCGATTTAAGTAACGGTAACTTCTTTAAAAACGGTGAGTTCTCCGATACATCGATACACGCCACGGTCAATTCTTCAACAGCAAAAATATATAAGTTTTATATCGTTATTTTTTTGTGATAAAGCTATAATAATTAAATTAACGATTTTCGGACATTTTCCTTACTACTTACTAATTATTGTAGGTCAAAATATGTCACGTAAATGGCCGTATTTTTTTATTGCGTTGACTTAGAAGTTTGATTTTTTAGAGCTCCAAGGGACCACTGATCTATTATTTGATATTAATTTTAACTTGATACCTCCACGCGCTCCTGAGCAAAAGGGTCTTGACAGACTGACAGACGGACAACGAAGTGATCCTATAAGGGTTCCGTTTTTTCCTGTTGAGGTATGGAACTCTAAAAATGGCAGGTAAATTTATTGTTACAAAAAAGTTATCAGGAAAGGATCCCTTTTGGCAAAAAGTCTGCCTATTCAAGCACTCTGTAAATCATTCGAACTTCTAAAATGTAATAGTATAGAAAACATAATAGAAAATACAAGGCAACTAGATATATAGCACTAGCCTCGTTGGTCTAGTGGTTGCAAGCGTACTGCTTACCATGAGGTCCTGGGTTAGATTCCCAGGTCAGGCAAAGTGTTATTGGGTTTTCCCATCAAGGACTTCTCAGTAGCAGACCGGAGGAAACCGTGGCCCCCGGCACAGGCAAGGGAAGGAACACGGGTGGGTTTTAGTCAGTAAGAGTCTGACACGCCCTTCCGCTCCGCCCAGAGCGGGAGAAGTCATTTGATGACTTCCCACCCAAAAAAAAAAATACCAGACTTGAGTCTGGATGTATGCCCGGTTGATGACAATAGGCTCGCCACCTATTACATGGGATTTAAACTGTGCTCAAACGTAACAGACTGGCGTTATGTGGATATAAGTTCTATAGCTACACCTCTGCCTAACCCTTTTGGAATTTAAACCGTGATATTATGTTATGTGTAGTACTAACTAAACAGCTAAAGGCTTTATTTACACAGAGCATTTTATTGCCTGTTGAATGAAATAATGTGAAGTCAAGCAATAAGAAAAGTTTTATCGTTCAAACGGTAATTCGATTGAGCAACTTGTAATATTGCATTCAACGGGCTACTAAATTGCTTCATGTCTGGGCAACATCATACTTATACCAAAATATTCTGTATAGCGTTGTGTGGCAATTGCTTTATATAAAGAAAATATACACCCGTTTAGTTTACAAAAGAAAAGATATCATTAAACATAATTATTTACCTAAATACGGAATGTTCTTTCACACCTTCAATCTACAATATTTCCGTCAAAATTCAACCCTAACCAAAGGCACTAAGACTCTAAATTACTAAGCAACACCAGGAAGATTCAATTAATTAATTTCATTCATTACAGTTTCAATTGTTAATCGTGTAGCATTAACAATAGATTGTAACTCATTGTTACAAGTATTGATCTGTTAAGGGGGATACGCTAAGGTAACCCGCAACACACAAATTTTCAACAAAACATGGTATTTGCTGGTCTGTTGATAAAAATAAGATTCGGGACCGTATTATTACCATATTTACAGAGTTATAATCTTAAGAATCATCAGTACAGCTATTGTAAGAGTTGGGTTCAAATGTTTTGGTTTCATGAAATTAATAGTCATTCAAGGTCCTCTCCGAGGTTCATCAGACTGCTGCAGTATGTAAAAATTTTGCGCGTCTGGTGGCAGACTGCTGCAGTTTGCGGGTTACAGGTCGCAAAAAAAAAAAACTATACCGTTCTCGCTCTCACTTACACAGAGTGTAGGAGAAAGAACACATGACAGACATCTGACAGTAATTCGCGCCAAAATGTTTTATTCTTTGAGTCTGCAAATTGCAAAAAAAGGTAAGAGAGTTTAAATTTCGCGGCGTTTGTGCCTTAATA
Organism: Conistra vaccinii; assembly: GCA_948150665.1. Lineage (NCBI taxonomy): Eukaryota > Metazoa > Arthropoda > Insecta > Lepidoptera > Noctuidae > Conistra > Conistra vaccinii. The sequence continues at coordinate 6,933,317 of OX411317.1, read as the reverse complement.
CTTCATTATCGCGCTTTATCTGTGAGCTATTGTTAGACTTAGAAGTTCAAGGACAAAAGGACTATTAGATTAGCGAGTGTTTACGATGTAAAATTGTAGTTAGGTGGCACCGGCATAATAACTATTTATTTTGTGAAGCAGCATTGCCGTGTTTCGGTCTAAGGGTCGGCTATAGCCAAATCGTGTTCGTGTTATGGGTTTTGAAGAAAAAATCTGTGGGTTCACTTTTTTTTCTTGTTTTTATTTAAGTTTAGGTGACTTCTTAAAGTTATCAAAATACGGCAGTGCTTTTTCCACGTTTTTAATGATATTCAATTCAATTTTGTTTTAACTATCATCTACAGGTCGCAGCACATAAGTTGAACCAAAATGGCAGTCGTCCGCGCAGGTAAAACTATGATTATACGTCGATTGAGTCCCGAAAATGTTTTTCTGCGCATATAAGGTTCAACTTAAGTGCCGCGATCTGTATTAGATTTTTCACTGACTAGTGAAACTCTTCAGCTAGCCAGACGTTTTTTTTCATGGCTGCTACTTTAAGTTTTCTTTAAACTTATATCCCATAACACGACTTGCCGAACCTTAAAGGAAATGGATGCCACTAAAATTATTAGGTCAGTTTGTCTTGTTGTTGGTGAAGTTAACTAACTTACAACCTAGAATAGTTTTTGGAGGAGCAGTGGTGGCCCAGTAGTAACGGCCCCGACTTACGAGTTGTATGTGTTGTGTGTTTGGTCGTGGGTTCGAACCCAGGCAGGCGCTTTTCTTTGTGTAAATAATTTCATCACCACAGCACTGCTCTCAAAACAGTGAAGGAAAACATCGTGAGGAAACCGGCATGTCTTAGAACCAAAAAATCCGAAGACATGTGACATCTACCAACCCGCACTGGGCCCGCGTGTTAGATTACGGCCCACTCCTTCTCACAGAGAGGAGGCCTGTGTCCCAGCAGTGGGAACATTAATAGGCTGATTATGCTAGTATGATATAGTTTTTGGCACTTAGGTGCAGCATCGTTTCGTATCCTATCTTACTAAGTGAAAGCCTCGACTTTATGGTTTCTTAATTAAAGATGTAATAAAAAAAACGAAGTGTATAGAGTGCCGCGAGTTTCTTGTGGCACTCTAGTGTCACTGCCTCGGCCCGGCTAGGGTGCCGTGAGCGTTGCATTGTCACTGTCACTTGTTATTTAGGTTAGGTTAGGTTAGAACTGTGACCACACAACGCACGAGCCGAGCGAGCGTAGCGAGCGGTGCCGCGGTAGCGGCCGGCGAAGTGCCAGGGTCCGTTTAGGCACAAGAGAATGTAATGTTTTGGGAATGTGGTGTTTTACAGCGATCTAACCTCGACAATCAAACAAAATACCAAGTGACGTGACTTAGTGACAGTGACAATGACAATCCAATGCTTGCGGCACTTCAGCTGGGCCGAGGCGGTGTTACTAGGGTGCCTGTAGTGGCACTTTATCCGATAGGGATAGAGTGCCAATGGTGGCACTCTATACACTGCCTAAAAAAATCTACCGAGACTGGCTCTTGTAACACAGGTAAACTACCTTTCACAAGTTTAATGTCAGGGATTTCACACAATTTGTAACCACTTTCATATGTAATACAGATTATTATTATTTATTTCATTTTGAATATAGTGACGTTTAACAATTTGTGAGTTTGAGGGGAGCATGTAGTTTTTAACTTAAAATAAACCATCTATCTATCTATATAAATACAAATGAAATACTGTTTGTTGGTAAGCGCATCACTTGAGAACGGGTGGTCAGATTTGGCTATTATTTGTTAATAAAATGTTCGTAATAATCCGAATAAAGATTTTAAGATAAAAATTGTAGCGGTTACACCGCCACATACAAACTAAGCAGCAAAGACATAACGTCACACAATTCCTGCATCGCGCAGTTAGAGTTTACCGCGCGAACGACATAGATAAGACTATCCGAAATCAACTTACGGGCAGTTGCCCGCCAGACACAACACCTCTAAATTGGTGACCCCGAGTATGAACGTCAACGCAGCCTTCGTGCATCAACTTCAGCGTGACGTCATCATTATCACTCCCGCAAGCTTTCGTGAGGCGAGTTACACAGCCAGCCAGCACCCACGGCTTCAAAACGGGTATCCTGACCACCAGCATGCAGCGAACGCGCATTCCTGGTCATCACCCTCGGCCTCATCAGCAACCTTGGCACAGCACCTGCACTTCCGGCCGAACTCTCAATTGAAAAAGCTGCCCAGGTAGGTCTTGTAAAATTCGAAAAAAATAAAAGTTTTTTTTCTATGGCAAAAAGTATAAATTATTGTTTGGCCAGAACAACGCCTGGGTCGACTGGTATTTTAATAAAATGATCCAATACATTAAGAATACTATCACTAGTTATAAATTTGTACATCATCATCATCATCAGCCTATTAATGTTCCCACTGCTGGGACACAGGCCTCCTCTCTGTGAGAGGGAGTGGGCTGTAATCTACCACGCGGGCCCAGTGCGGGTTGGTAGATGTCACATATCTTCGAATTTTTTGGTTCTAAGACATGCCGGCTTCCTCACGATGTTTTCCTTCACCGTTTTTGAGAGCAGTGGTGATAAAATTATTTACACAAAGTAAAGCGCCTGCTTGGGTTCGAACCCACGACCTACAACTCGTAAGTCGGGGCCATTACCACTGGGCCACCACTGCCCCTAACAAATTTGTACTCATAACAATAACAATTAATGATCGCCTGTTGAATAGCCCGAAGCTTACCTAAAACGTCTATATTACTCTTAATAGTTAAACACGTTTTAATTGAATAGAGCACCCACTCTTTATAAATGAACTCGCACTCGACGTCTGTCTCCAATTTAATTGTAATCGGATCCCATTTCAATTGATTGCTAGTTGAAACAAAGGCGTTAAAGAAACTTTATCAATTAATTGATCAACAGCTATCAATCACAAAGAAGTTTCAATTTAATTGATCTTTTATCATTTAATGCACCAGGCAAAGATTAATTGGTTGTAAATAAATCAAAATAATGGTGGATAAAGATTGGAAAACTTGGTAATAGTTCGTTGAAGTGAAATTGAGTTTTACACTTGCGATTAAGTCGCAATTAATTGAAACTTGATTTCAATTAGTTTTGAATGCCATTGAGCTATTATTTTAGCAAACTCTTGTACTCAAGATTTGGTTTTCAACAAAATTGCCGCAAAGATATTGAAAAAGATAAGTGCTTGTATTATTCTTAGTGGTACTAAGTTTGAACAAAGAAAAGCTAATAAAAAGAAAAATAATTTCTGAAATATGGCGAGATTTGCTATAATAATAATAATAATAATAACCCCACCGCCGTATCTCTACGTTGACGTCGTGGTGGGGCTTGCGCGCTCCGATCTCTAGATCTGTGCCGGTAGAGTTTACTTTGCCGGAACGGGTCTAGAATGAGGAGCCAGACCAAGAGAGATACAGAAAACCGCAGGGCAGCATGTGGCGAGCTGTTGGGCAGTAGCGACCCCACGGACCCTATATCCCGGGAGAAATCTTGTTTCTCATCTCTGGCTTGCCTTTATTGGCCGGCTGGAGTGAACACTGACGAGGAACAGAGCTCCCACCTCATTCTTGCCTTAATTGGCCGGCTTGAGTGGAGATTCGCAAGAGCAAACGTGCTCGGAGGAAGGAGGAAGTATTCCAGTAAGTGCTCGTAGGGATCTTGACCATCTTCCGGGCTCTGGGATTGTTTTGAAAGTCGTGGAATACCGCTCCACTCCTCAAGCACCTCAGGACATGTTGCCCCCTTGTCGCTACGACACCTTGTGCTAGCGACCGTTTTCGGGGGCCCATTATTGAGTGTGCAAGTCACCCCCTGCCATTTTATCCGTGTATATCATAACATTGATCAGGCAGGGGCTATAGTCTTTCCATAGTTCCAGGTCAGTCAACTTCAGCCACCCAAACCCATAAGCCAATATATTTGTTTCCATATCCTGCAATAGTCCTACACCAACCGGGGGTTGTCCTTGGGTGCACGTGCATAGTGCTTATAGGGATAATCGTCGGTTGGTGCCTCATTTCATTTAAACGTCTAACGGGCCTCTGCGAGTTGGCTTCGGCCCCTCGTACGCCTTCCAAAAATCCGGGACCCCAGGGTCCCGAGAAATGTCAAGAGACGAAAAAATAATAATAATAATAATAACCCCACCGCCGTATCTCTACGTTGACGTCGTGGTGGGGCTTGCGTGCTCCGAACCCTAGGTCTGTGCCGGTAGAGTTAACTTTGTCGGAACAGGTCTAGGATGAGGAGCCAGACCAAGAGAGATACAAAAATCCGCAGGGCAGCATGTGGCGAGCTGTTGGGCAGTAGCGACCCCACGGACCCTATCTCCCGGGAGAAATCTTGTTCCTCATCTCTGGCTTGCCTTTATTGGCCGGCTGGAGTGAATACTGACGAGGAACAGAGCTCCCACCTCAGCAAACGTGCTCGGAGGAAGGAAGTATTCCAGTAAGATGCTGGTAGGGATCTTGACCGTACTTCCGGGATTGTCCTGATAGCCGTGGAATACCGCTCCACTCCTCATAAGCACCTCAGGACATGTTGCCCCCTTGTCGCTACGACACTTTGTGCTAGCGACCGTTTTCGGGGGCCCATTATTGAGTGTGCAAGTCACCCCCTGCCATTTTATCCGTGCATACCATAACATTGATCAGGCAGGGGACATAGACATAGACCTTCCATAGTTCCAAGTAACCAATCCACTATAGCCACTCAAACCCATAGCCCCATATTTTTTTGTTTTCATTTTTTGCAATAGTCCTGCACCAACCGGGGATTATCCTTGGGTGCACTTGCATAGTGCATACAGTGATAATCGTCGGTTGGTGCCTCATTCCATTTAAAATTGTCTAAGGGGCCTCTGCGAGTTGGCTTTGGCTCCTCGTACGCCTTCCAAAGGACCGGGACCCCATGGTCCCGAGATATGTAAACATAGAAACTAAATAATAATAAAAATCTTTATTGCAGACCACATGATCCATAAAAAACTAAAAATAATAACACATAAATTAAAAACTAGAATTAAAAATCACAATTAAAAAATTAAAATCCAAATTCCAAATTAAAATCAAAAAATTAAAATCCAAATTATATATAGGGTGACTGGTAATTAGTGACCGATACTTAAACACGTGACTTTACTCATCATTATGAACAACTTTTACTATGGGACCAAACCTGAAATCGCGAAAAAAAATCAGCTGTTCCATACATTTTGACGAATTTTGCGAACATAAATGTAGGGAACAGCTGATTTTTTTTTCGCGATTTCAGGTTTTTCCCCATAACAAAAGTTGTTCATAATGATGAGTAATGTCACGTGTTTAAGTATCGGTCACTAATTACCAGTCACCCTATATAAAGTATAATAATTAAGTTTTATTTCATGACCCGATATCATAGAGGCGTTTTTTTTTTTAAATCGTACTTGCTAGGTTAGCTTTAAAATATAACTGGACTTAGGAAAAAAGGTACCCCACATAAATGTTTGAGGTTCTACTCGAGCTGTATGCAGGCTATTCGCACACTATGTCAAACACACAGTGACAGTACTAATTATTGTCTTTATCACGGAAGATGCATGTATTATACGTATAAACCTTCCTCTTGAATCACTCTATCTATTAAAAAAAAACGCATCAAAATCCGTTGCGTAGTAGTAAAGTCGGTTTTCGTGAGTGATTGTGTGAACGCATTGTTTTTCTAAACTACGTAACGGATTTTGATGAGATTTTTACCATCATTTAGAGAATTTATTCCGGAAGGTTTATACAATGTGGAGACTACCGTACAACAAAAAATTAAAATACTGGCACTACTAATGCTTAAGAGTATTTTGGAACTGTCAAATAAATCCTAGCTTCGAAATAAAAAAATGAGTTTTTCAAACTAATTAAATGTAATGTATGCCGGGATCCACCCTAAGCCAATAAATTCCGTTTATCCAACTAGGCCTTGGGTGAATTCTTGGCCATACATTTCAGAATATCCACCTTAGGGTGGATTTTTGGGGTGGATAAACGGAATAGCCCGAGCCGACTATGAATTTTGCCGAGCTATAATGACTAAACTATTGAATATATTCAATTGAATTTTTGTATACTACATAGGAACGTCATTATGGACACGCCGTTTAATTTTTGTTGTATTGTCGTCTCCACCTTTTATAGGGTGACATGAGTGACCGATACTTGGCGAAAACAAAATTTTTCACGCGCCAATATGTTCATTTTTTTCTTCTTTACTTTAAACATATTATTTGCTAAACCAGTTCGAAATAAAATAAACTCTTTGTTAAGTTACCTCCATGGTTGTCATGTGTAAAAGTAAAAAGTTAGTTCCATTTTTAAATAACACGATAGTTATGAGTTTTCATAGTAATTTATTTGGCTGCTAAACACGAAAGATACGGATTTTCGTAGTAAAGGTAATCGCCCATTATAACAGCACCGCTCCAGCACGGTAGCGCCCCGGCACCGCCTCGAAAAATCTAGTCGTCAAAGCGCCGTAAGCACGGAGACGGCTAGCCGCCAACGCGCCGGAAGCAAGGCGACTGCTAGCCGCCAACGCGCCGTAAGCAAGGCGACTGCTCGCTGCCGGCACGCCACCGGCGAGAGAACAGTTTATTGTTTATTCACAAGCAAGGCGTCACCCTGCGGCCGGCGAGGCGTCACCGCGCTTACGGCGAGGCGTCACCCCGCGGACGGTGAGGCGCCAGCGAGCGGGCACCTCGCTTGAAGCGCGCTGTCGGCGCGACGTGTGACGGCTCGCGGGCCGCTCACTGCCGGCGAGCCGTCCACTATTTTGTATAGCCGTCGTAAAATAGACTTTAATGCATTTAACTTAAAATCCTAACTTGATTGACAAGTTATTTGCCGTGTCGGAGCCGTGCTGCTATAATGAGCGATGACCATAACATTGCCGGCCGGGCGCTCGCTTGTTTTTGACCAGTACAGCAATTCTGATTTATTTCGAAGAAGATTGTCAAAATAATGTTCGAATTTCCAAGCTGTTTGAGAAAAATTAATTATAAATTCCAAAATCAATGACGAACAATGATAATTTTTCACGCCTTGTTCATTTGTTTCTTCTTGACTACGGTCACGTACAGACATAATACACGTTTTAATGGTCAAGCCCCGCGGTTTGACACTGACGCGCCCCATTACGTAACTTTTGACATTTTTCTGAATTTTTCGGTGTTACCTATAATTTTTTGACAATTTGACTTCTAATCGACAATAATATACCTCAGGCCATAGAGAGAAACAACCCGCAGACCAAACGGAATATCCGTTCAGCCCCACCGTATCCAAAGGGCTACGCCGTGACACGCGTATCCCAATGGATACGGTCGAGCTTGAAGGGGATGTTAGTTTGCTATCCAAATGGATATAGTCGGGTTTTACCGGTTAAACAGCTCTATTTGCATGCCAAATCGAAATTCAAATTTACTTAATACAAAATTCTTTGATAATTTACCTCCTTGGTTATCATGGTGTTGGAGTAAAAAGTTCGTTCCATTTTTAAATAACACGAAAGATTCGGATACGCTTTTTACAGTAATTTATTCGGCCGCTAAACATAACAAATATGGATATTCATACATACATTGGTGGCCGGGCGCTCGCATGTATTCGACCAGTATCATAATTTCAATTTATCTCAAAGAAGGTTGTCAAAATAATGCTCCAATTTCCAAGCATGTTTGAGAAAACATTTGTGAAAAACTGATGCCTCTAAATGAAGAATGAAAGAGAGCGTCCTTGTAACCTACAAGGACGCTCTCTTGACTAGAGTTACACGCCATTTTGAACCAATGATAATCCGTAATTAAGATGAAGTCCCAACACTGAATATCACGACAATAGAAGACGGATAAAAATAGTTAAGAAACAGTTATCTATTCACAAAGAGAATCGATTTCGACAAAACATAAAATATAAGAAAGACAAAAATCCTAAAAAGACCCACTCCATCTCATAACAAAGAAAATGAGTATTTTCCTCAACGAACCTTCAGATGAACTTGCAGCTAAATGAAAAACAATTTCGCTCCAAAAATAACGGTTTTTAATTTCACGGTATATGCGTAATCTATGATTTATAATACATACTCTTTTAGAAGATAGCACGCAAAATTGAAGGAGCAGTGGTCTTATAAATTATATTTTTTTGTAGTTTTCTCCTCTTCTTATTAGCGTTATCTACATTGTGCCGAAACTATGAAAATCGATTGGATATACCCAACAAAAAAAACTATGTCCACATCTTTTTGAACTAGGCACATTCTTGTTTATGTGTGAGGTAGATACTGAGAAAAAGGTCATTCAAAAACAAGTGCGAGTCGGACTCGCCCATGAAGGGTTCCGTAGCAGCAAGTAACATAATATTAAAGTTCTTGTAGTTCATTAAAGGTAAATTGCGGTTTACGATTTATGACGTATTAAAAAAAAAACTACTTACTCACGTTCAAACCAATTTTCGGTGTAAGTTTACATGATAATGTAAATCATATTTTTTTTTTGTTTTATCATTCTCTTATTTTAGAAGATACAGGAGGGGGGTTTACACATTTTACCACTTTGGAAGTTTCTCTCGCGCAAACTATAACAGTTTAGAAAAAAAATATATTACAAATCTCAATATAATTTTTGAAGACAAATCCTAAAAAAATATTTTCGTCAAACCCATACGTGTGGGGTATCTACTACCACTATGGGTTTGACGAAAAATATTTATTTAGTTTCGAACAGTTCTAAGTATGGGGAACTCCCAAAATTTACTGTGAATATCTTATTGCGGTTCACAGAATACATCGACTTACCAAGTTTCAACAGTATAGTTCTTATAGTTTCCGAAAAAAGTGGCTGTGACATGCAGACGGACAGACAGGACAGACAGACAGACATGACGAATCCATAAAGGTTCCGTTTTTTGCCATTTGGCTACGGAACCCTAAAAACGAGTGAGCCCTAAGTACAGTAGTCGCATGTGATGTGTAACATCTGGTATCTTGGCTGACAGCACCAACTACCTATCTCTTGGAAAATGGGTTGGTACCATCTGACGGCCAACTCTGGCACCGCGCGCGCTCATTGGTCAAATCAAATGGCGCGCGATACCCCGGCTTCCTGTAACACATTTCCGTCCCTTTTCACAAAATCACTTCCATAGGATTGCAGAAAAGTGAGAGGAAAAACATCAGTCATCAAAAAAATAATAATGTGCTTTACATAAAAAAGAATTGGTTATCAATTCGGCTAAAGCTGTTTTCAGACCAGCGCGATTTGTCGCGCGACGCGACACCGGTTATTGTTATACCGTGAAGTTTTATATTGTTCGTGTCGCGTCGCGCGACAAATCACACTGGTCTGAAAACAGATTTATTCATCACATTATTACAGATTGTTTATTTTTCTAATTTACTACTAAAAGTTTAATATTTGCCTAGCCTTTTCCCAACTGAACACCAGTATTTTACATGGAGCGACTGCCTATCTAACCTCCACTACCCAGTTTTTAGGTATGACCTGTGCGGCTGTTATTACTTTGCTACGAGCCCGTCTACCAGAAGCTTATTATGTACGTACAAATACAACAGGAATCAATTCCAGCTCCACAATGGAGTGGTCTTTAATTTCACGGTGGACGATCATTGACTTGCGTCACATGCGATGTACCACGGTTCAATGTAAACCTACAATGTTTGAGGCTAAAATTGGAAAATATTGACCTATTATTATTGATTGTTCATTGTTTTTATAATAGGTTAAAAACAAGGTAAAATAATGTAGAAGGCAATAGGGTCGATCCCTAGGTAAAAAAAAATATTATTTAGTCCGTCACTCAGATAATAAAAAAATATTAGACACGCATTTTTTGCTTTATCATTTTAATAAATATTATATAACTTAGAAAAACTGCATTAAAGTTGGAGAGTTGGGGTCTCGCTAAGTCACAACTAAGTATAAAATCTACATACGTGTGACGTCATGCCACATTTTTCAACACAATGTATCGCCGTAATCTTTTGATTACAAAAAAAAAAACTCAAAATTAAGTGTCCAAAAAAAAAGTGTTTAGTAATCCTAACTAATAAATGCGAAACTGAGTTTGTTTGTTACGCTGTGACGCTATAACGGCAGATCAGATTTGGATGAAATTTGGCACACAGATAGTCTATACCTGTATCAACACATGGGTACTTTTAATCCCGGTAGTACGTTTCCATGGGATAGTGTCCGACATCCACGCGGGTGAAGCCGCGGGCAAAAGCTAGTGGTAGAATAAATAGGAGGCCTAATACCTAGCAGTGAGTGACTCCGCGGTGAAATGATGATGATGATTTTACAAACATCTATGAGGGACTAGTTATAATTCTGGGGCCACACCAACGGGAAACGCCGTTGATTATCGCGATGACGGACGTTAATCGTATGTGTAGCCATAACTTATCGCGACAATTTGACAACGGTATTCACATTGGCGTTTAACGTTAGGCGATAACTCGGGTGGTGGCAAATGAGCATTGACGTTGACCGTTCAAGTGTGGCCACTCAATTTATCGCTATAATTATCGGAATATTTAGATACCGCGTTGTCTGCGCATGTGGCGCCAGCATTACAAACGCCCGAGGCGCACGCTCAGTACGCTGTGTTTAGGGCGCGCGCGTTGGACGCTCGTCAAACGCAACAAGATTTCAACATTTTGTTGTAACTTTTGAACCTTCAACATCCTCAGTAACTGTGTTTCTTTTAAGTTTATTACTAATGCATAGAAAATGACAAGTAAAAATTGTAATAAAAAAGGAACTTGTGTCCACGCGTCGAGGGCGCGCTAAGGGCGCCCTTGGACGGCAGCGCTTGATGTAATTCGTTACATAAAAATTCATATAATTTTATTGAGCACCCAAAACGCAGCATACAAAACGCGTGCCTCGGGCGCCAGTTCTAACTGGGGCCCTATATCTCTTTTATGAAATACCTTGACATTTTATTCGTTTTTTTTATAAAGCTGAGAATATATTGAATGTATAAGAAGATTGCACTACACAATACACATGCGGAGATTAAAGCATGTAGTAACTGTTCCTTTTTTTTTCTTTATGAGAGTAGAGCCCTTGCTCTGCAGGCTGAAAATGTCGTTATTATTGACCTATGACATTCAAAATGATATCATTCTGTCTACGCGAAGACATTATTTTCTTAAGATTACTTCTCCAAAGACATAAATAAACTGATACATAATACATTCTGACATACTACGATCTTAGTACAACAAAAAGACAATATCACTTAGAAACGATTTCGTATCAGACTTTTCCTAAGAGGGATAACTCTTAAGTAATATGAACGCCTCCCGTGAGTGTACTTGACTCGGGATCCACGTATTTTTCAATTATATACACAATTATTTTTGCTTCGAACGGTAGAGGAAAATACCACGAGGTTGTTGTTAAATCGGATAAATCTTATGACTTAGAAGGTAAATAAAAATTGGACAACATAATTATTTTGGGAGTTTCTTAATTATTTTTTACAATGACCTTGTTTTTATTATCAGGGAATTACACACAAATCTCTCATTAAAAAACAACCTGAAACTGGTTCTTTACTCATAGATTACAAGAAAACCTATAAGAAGTCTATGGTCTTAGAATAACATGGTCAATCTCTAAATATTGTGCATACAAAATTAAATTTGCAGTTGGAATGTATGGGAAAACTTATTTTTCAACTACAATGTTAAGTTTGTTCTTGGGATAACCCCGAAACCCTTCACCCTTGTGCGTAGTCCGACACGCACTTGGCTGTTTTTTTATTGTAAACACAGATGTAAATAATGAAATCGTCAAAAATTATGATGACAAGAAATAAAATTAGTTTCTATTTTTTGTACTTACCTATTAATAAAATATTAGTAAAAATCTTTTTAAAACAAGCTTTTATTGAACTAAAAAGTACAAAATAAAACTTACGTAAACAGATAACTTTAATGTTTTCTTAAAAGCTTGAGGCTTATCTTTATGTTTAAGAAGGATGTTCACGCCTCAAGCTTTTAAGAAAACATTAAAGTTATCTGTTTACGTAAGTTTTATTTTGTACTTTTTAGTTCAATAAAAGCTTGTTTTAAAAAGATTTTTACTAATATTTTATTTTGTGTTTTTTAGCATTAGTATTTTGATAAAATATCTGTTCTATCACTTTCACTTGTCTAAACAAATCCAACGAGTTCAACACAACAGGGCTACCTTGTAAAGTTGAGGTTTTCCTGTTACTACCTTCCGGCACTATCATCAGACCCTAGACTACACCTCGGGAAATAGTTTTTGTCAAAAGATCTTATTTAGTTCAGGATTTTCTGTGACCACTTTCTATGTGTCATCTCTTTTCAGCTCTATTATCAGACCCTGGATACTACTTTGGGCTATAGTTCTAGTCACGACAAAACCAACCAGTTCAAACTCGATGGTAGTCTAGTTTTTTTTAGAAGTTCCTATGTTAATCTTTCGGCTCCATCACCAGACCCTGAATTCCATTGAAGTATAATAGCACAATACATATCCATGTATAAAATGTCGTGTTTATCCTGTTGATTATTGAGAAATCTCGTCGTCTGAAGCCAATCCCGGGTGCAGCAGCCAGGTCATGTTGGAATTTAGAACGGAATATCATAATTCAATGCGTATATAAAATTTCCTGGTTGTACTGTTGACCGTTGAGGAGTTACCTCGTCTGGAGCCAATCCTGGGTGCAGCAGTCAGATCATGGTGTAATTTAGAACGGACTGTAATAATTAAAGCGTATATAAAATTTCCTGTTTGTACTGTTGACCGTTGAAGAGTTCCTTCGTCTGGAGCCAATCCTGGGTGCAGCAGTCAGATCATGGTGGACTTAAGAATAGTCTATCATAATTAATGCGTATATAATGTTTCGTGTCTGTACTGTTGGCCGTTGAGGAGTTCCCTCGTCTGAAGCCAGTCCTGGGTGCAGCAGCCAGATCATGGTGTAATTTAGAACGGACTATCATAATTAAAGGATCTATAAAATTTTGTGTCTGCGCTGTTAATCGTTGAGGAGTTCCCTCGTCTGGAGCCAACCCTGAGTGCAACAGCCAAATCATGGTGGAATTTAGATTGGATCGTGATAACTAAAGCGTAACTATATAAAATTTCCTGTTTGTACTGTTAACAGTTGAGGAATTCCCTCGTCTGAAGCCAATTCTGGATGCAGCAGTCAGATCATGGTGGACTTTAGAATGGTCTATCATAATTAAAGCGTATAATATGTTTCGTGTCTGTACTGTTGGCCGTTGAGGAGTTCCCTCGCCTGAAGCCAATCCTGGGTGCAACAGCGAAATCATGATGGAATTTAGATCGGATCGTCATAATTAAAGCCTATATAAAAATGTATGTTTGTACTGTTAACCGTTGAGGAGTTCCCTCGTCTGGAGTCAATCCTAGGTGCAACAGCCAAATCATGGTGGAATTTAGATCGGACCGTGATAATTAAAGCATATATAAAATTTCCTGTTTGTACTATTATCCGTTGAGGAGTTCCCTCGTCTGAAGCCAATTTTAGATGTAGCAGTCAGATCATGGTGGACTTTAGAATGGTCTATCATAATTAAAGCGTATATAATGTTTCGTGTCTGTACTGTTGGCCGTTGAGGAGTTCCCTCGTCTGGAGTCAATCTTGGGTGTAGCAGTCAGGTCATAATGGACTTTAGAGCGGACCATCATAATTCAATCGTATATTAAATTTCGTGTCTGTACTGTTGATCGTTCAGGACTTCCCTCGTCAGGAGCCAATCCTAGGTGCAGCAGTCAGATCATGGTGGACTTTAGAACAGTCTATCATAATTAAAGCGTATATAATATTTCGTGTCTGTACTATTGGCCGTTGAGGAGTTCCCTCGTCTGAAGCCAGTCCTGGGTGCAGCAGCCAGATCATGGTGTAATTTAGAACGGACTATCATAATTGAAGGATATATAAAATTTTGTGTCTGCGCTGTTGATCGTTGAGGAGTTCCCTCACCTGAAGCCAATCCTGGGTACAACAGCCAAATCATGGTGGAATTCAGATCGGACCGTGATAATTAAATCGTATATAAAATTTCCTGTTTGTACTGTTAACCGTTGAGGAGTTCCCTCGTCTGAAGCCAATCCTGGATGCAGTAGCCAGATCGTGGTGGAATTTAAAACAGACCATTATAATGAAAGCGTATATAAAATTTCGTGTCTGTACTATTGGCCGTTGAGGAGTTTCCTCGTCTGGAGCCAATCCTGGGTAGCCAATCAGGTCATGTTTGTCATAAAAATGTATTGTCATCGGAATCGAACCAACATGTAAAATATCAACTCCGTGGAGTTAGAGGAAGTGGTCTTAATTCAGCTTGCAAGAATCCACCTAAACAAACATACTAACTTACATACAAACAAACAAACAAACATTGCAAGTTGAATAAAAGCTTTAAAAAAAAAAAAAAAATGTTTCTTAATATTCATCCTTAGTTAAGTATCCTGCATTGTTATAATGACCGAATGAATGAATCACAGATATCTTGCCGCGAGAGAGTCCTGGTGACCTACATACTGGTTTTTATATAAACCTACTAGCTAGTCTCTCACAAAGTTAGCTCCTTGTGCATGCGCTAATGTCAAAGATAATCAAATACATAACTTCTGTAGAGATCCGTTTTATAATATTATTTCTACAACCATTTTACCGTTTCAGCGGAACCAGAAAAATTAACAGCCATCATAATTAATAAAAAAAACAATTAAGTATTTTTGAAAGTCATTGTTTATTCCGAGCCAGAGTCTGCTGAGTTGTTTTTTTTTAATGAAACCCTACCCATACCTTGTTTATTTTTCCTAAATTACGGTTTCATGTTTATAATCGCAGACACAGTTTAATTCCCAAACCTACCATTTTTGTTAATGTACGAACTTACAAAAATAGTAGGTTTGGGGATTAAAGGATTACTATAATTTAAGAAAAAGCATTTAACAAGAATGGTCCCAGAACAGCACCTTGGGGAACCCTAGACTTGCCTTACAAGAAAGATTCAATTCGATCCTAGAAAAATAGATTAAATGATTCGTGATTTTTTCAAGGCTCGTTAACCAAAGCTTGATTACAAAAATCTTTCATTTATAAATGCTGAATCTAAATACTTTAAAGCTTAGGAGATAACATAAATCAAACTAATTTTCCGTTGAAACTTTTTTCACAATAGAACTGGGTTTAATCTAAAAATTCCATTCTTTGCTTGAATTGTATGGCCACTGAAGTTTGATTTTGCTTAAAGGAGTTATTTGAACGGGTTTCTGCTATCCAATTTAGAAAATGACTCTGCAGGAAAATCTAGTTCAGTTCCCGTAATAAATATACTGGAAAATTTTCTCTTGAAAGTTTTTCTACGTATTCTAGTCTCGAACAATGCACCTTCTTCTTCTTTGAATAAAAATAACAATTTCGCTTATAATTTTATGACCTCAATTTTTTCTTTATCGTTTGTTTGCGAAACATGCCACTAAAGCTTTGTGTAGACCAGCGCGACTTGTCGCGCGACGCGACACCGGTTATTGTTATACAGTGAAGTTTTCTTAGAAATTGTATTGTTCGTGTCGTGTCGCGCGACAAGTCGCGCTGGTCTGCAAAAGCCTTAATATTCTTGACCTGTTTTTCCGCCAAAGGTTCTTGTGTCTAGTTTTTAATTTCGATTTTCTTAATGTACATGGAAAATAATATGAATAACTTTGATGAATATAATTTAAACGTTAAACCTCTAAAATTAAACAAAAAAAAAATTCAAGAATAAAGAACGACGATAAGATTCACTTTGTTCTTACTTTTCTTCATATAAATTATTCAAGTATTTGCAATCACGCTAGATTACCCGCATAAGTAGATAAACTTTGCTAATGTCTGATGAAACCTTTTCAATATTTTTGCTTTCGAAGCTTATAAAGTGCTGAGTTTTAGATTCAAATCGTCACAGCTTTTCATACGTTTGATTATTTTATTTTTTTGTATCATCTGTTTATGAACACATTTCTGTTATCTAAGAAGATAATTAAAATAATCTGTGGGTGCGTCTCATATCATATAAACTTATTTGGTATATTTTCATTTCAATAACCTTCACAAGATATAATAAACGTGAGATATACCAACTGTTGATATAATTTCTTTACACATAACATTTATATACTCTAAAACTTATTTCGTATAATGTTATTGGATATAACGTTTATTTAATCGAAAATCATTAGGTCTATGGTTTAAAATATATATTGATACCATCATTATGGTTAACACCCCGATTCAAAGCAATCCGACTCGGATAGGTTAGGTAAGAAGGCTAAGGCGTGAGCGGCCGCCTAGCGTCAGATCCCCTCTATTGTTGGTAAATCATTTGGGTTAGGTTAGGTTAGAACAGTGACCACTAACGCGCGAAGGCGAGCGACCGTTGGGAGCGTGCCGTGGCAGCGGCCGCCGAGTGCCAGATCCCCTTTCTTAATGGTGAACCATTTGGGTTAGGTTAGGTTAGAACAGTGACCATTAACGCGCGAAGGCGAGCGACCGTAGGGAGCGTGCCGCGGTAGCGGCCGCCGAGTGCCAGATCCCTTCTCTTGTTGTTGAACCATTTGGGTTAGGTTAGGTTAGAACAGTGACCATTAACGCGCGAAGGCGAGCGACCGCAGGGAGCGTGCCGCGGCAGTGGCCGCCGAGTGCCAGATCCTCTCTATTGTGGGTGAACCATTTGGGTTAGGTTAGAACAGTGACCATTAACGCGTGAAGGCGAGCGAGCGTAGCGAGTGACCACCTTGGCAGGTGGTAATAGTTAGGTATATCTACTCAGGTTACTACCTGTGATAGAAATTACATATTAGACTAAATATGTTTTATGTCTTTTGAGTGGTATATCAAACCATTTTATATTAAATGTATGTTATGATTATAAAAATTAGTTATTTTAAAATTATATCAATCGTTTATTATATTAACTGAAGATTATAACAAATAAAATTATAGATTCAGTTGTTATATCTTGTAAATATTATGGTAGCCACACACGTTACGATTTGCTTGCGCAAACTTAGGCTTGCGCAAATTTGCTTGACGTCGGTATTGACCACACACGTTACGATTTGCTTGCGCAAATTTGCTTGACGCCGGTATTGACCACACACGGCTCGAATTTGCTTGTGATATCATTTCTGTTTAGAGACCGTCCAGGTGTGTTACGCGGTAATGGCATCAATTAATTATTGATGACGCTTTGGCTATAGTTGGCCTAATAATCGCTACAAAAAAATAAAACAAAGACGTAAAATTAACCGAACCATATGGTGTAAAGACTGGTTAAGGGAAAGAGAGCATTATTCGCACATCAACTTATTAAACGAATTAAAAATTGCACCCAAAGACTGGCATAACTCCTCGTGGAGGCGATGGGCAGCAGTGACCACTCGCGTCCGGCCCTGGTCTAAGCCATGGTACGGAGCGAGAAGGCATGGCAAGCCTTCACCTCCTTCTGCGAAGCAGTAATGCTCGCGAAGGAGGAGGAGGAGGCGGAGCGCGCGAGGGAGAGACAAATGTTGCGACCTCGCGCCCCTAGCCGCCGCCGTAGGAGACGTCCTGGGCGTCGGGAATCGCGAGTTGATTTCCGGCCACCGTAGGCGCGGGCTTGCGGACGGAGAGCAATGAAAAGCTCGATTGTTGATTAAAAAAAAAACATGAGGGGCAGTCTTTGGGACTGCCGATGGAAGTGAAAACAGTATCCTATAATATTATGTTAATCCAAGTAATAAACTATCTATCTGCCTCATCCAAATCTTATTAGTAGCATAACATAATGATTGAATACTATCGTGAATTCATGCATGCCTAGTACTTTTAGTTAGGTTACTGCTCAGAAATTGTGCACAACGTGTAATAATTGAAATACTATCATGAATTCATGCAAGCCTAGTACTTTTTATTAGGTTACTAACAAATTCTACTCTCCCTCCGTCTTACGAATTTTCGATCAGGTTACGTGTCCTGACGCAAGTTTAAAATTTTTTACCAAGCCCAAAAAAAGTGCACAATGCCGCCAAAGAAGTTTTTGCTTCAAAAAACTACTGAAATTGGAACACATGCCCCACACACGCTCAAGCGCGCAAACTCAAATTTGCACAAGCTTGGAATCGAAAATTGAAAATCACACAAGCCTAGAAATTTGCGCAAACTGGGACGTAACGATTTGCTTGCGCAAGCAAATCGTTACGTGTGTGGTCACCAAAAATCGCTACAAAAAAATATATACGTAGGTACAATAAACCGAACCATGTGCGCCGCGACACGACTGATTTCAATGAATTTCTATGAAGTACCTTCCGATGCTAGCGACACGTCAGCACGTCGCGTTCTTAAAAATACATAGAAACCAGTCCTGTCGCGGCGACACGTCGCTTGCAGTTGCCACCTGTGATCAACTACCGAATTGTACCCGGCGCATGCCAGTAAAGCTCCCAGACGACAAGATTTTTTTCGACACCTTCAATTGTCTTCATCGTCATATTTCAGCCAATAAAACTTTCTCATGAATCACTCCGTCCATAGGTGAAAACCGTATGAAAATCCGTTCGGTAGGTTTTGAGTTTATCGCATTTGATAAAAGAAATCTACTGAAATTTGAACACACGCTCAAGCTTTGCGCAAACGCACAAGCTTGGAATCGAAAATTTAAAATCACACAAGCCTAGAAATTTGCGCAAATTTCTTCCCACACACGTAACGATTTGCTTGCGCAAGCCTAAATTTGCGCAAGCAAATCGTAACGTGTGTGGCTGGCTACCATTAGTCATTTTGTAATTATACCATATATTAGTTACCCATAATCTGTGGCTAGGTGACCTTTCTAGAAATGTCATTGGAACATTGTTCAATTTTAGACAACTACCTCTTAATTACGAAACATAATCAAGTGTTAATTAATTTCTATAGGAATCCATTGAAAGTAGCACTTTGACGAAATTAAGGCAATTATTTCGTCTGTAACCATTTGAGCTAAATTTGAATACCTCAGACCAATCAAGGGACTTAGTAAAACTATTGCGATTAATTCATTTCAAAGAAATACAATTAATTTGATAGTTTTCGAGTTCAGTTTAATTGAAATTCTGAAGTTATTTAGACCTTTTTACCTTGCGGCTGACAGCATAATCAAATGACCTTGTCAAAAAGATTCTAATATTATGTATTTAACGAAAGTTTAAACCACGTTTCGAAGAGGTATTCGTATCAAAAATACATAAAACCTTTGATTACTGTGATATTTATCAAAATTTCTGGTCCCGACTATATCCATATTGATAGCAAACTAACACCCAAGCCCGACCGTATCCACCGGGATACGCGCGTCACGGCGCGGCGGCGTAGCCGATGGACACGGTGGGGTTGGACGGATATTCCTTTGGTCTGTGCGTTGTTTCTCTCTATGGCCTGAGGTATATTATTATATATTATCGTCAATTAGAAGTAAAATTGTCAAAAAATGATAGGTAACACCGAAAAATTCAGAAAAATGTCAAAAGTGACGTAATGGGGCGTGTCAGTGTCAAACCGCGGGGCTTGAACGTTAAAACGTGTATTTACGTCTGTACGTGAGAGGCCTTGAGCCAAAAAGACGATACACCTATCAAAGTGTGGTGGCATCTACAACGCCATAATATATGCGAACTACGCATCAAATACCTGACTTCAAATAAATCCTGCATCGCACTAGCAGAGTTTACCGTGCGATCAGCATAATTATACAATAACTTTCTGACATCAATAGTTAGACAGTTGCCCGCTAGACTCGAAACCCATCTGGTCGGAGGAATTTAGTTGTCCTAGTTTTTTCGACGTGGATTCCATTGCAGTCTTTATTTTTAGACATTAAGTAAATTATACATGTGCAAATAATAATGTAAAACGTAACGTAACGTTATTAATAGCGTGAAATCATAAACCGTTATTTTCAGAGCGAAATCGTTTTTCATTTAGCTGCAAGTTCAGATGAAAGCTTTAATTCAGATAAGTAGTCGCTCCATGTAGAAAATTGGTATTCAGCTGCATCCAGGTAGACTGCAAACCGACTCCAACATAATTGCTGGCAGATTGATTGACATACTAATAATGCGCCTCAGTTTCAGAAAGCCTGTTTAAATTAAGTTGGTATCCAATCCCGCATGAACTCATATTGTTCTTGTTCTTGCGCCAACGAGATATTTGACAGCTATGTCATCTAATTACACCTTGATTAGGTTTTCCGAAACCTACTATTAATGGAGTAAATTATATTTTGTACCAGTTTTTGCCCGTGACTTCGCCCGGATGTAGGTCGGTCATTATTGATAAAAGAACTATGTTCTAATCCAGGTCGTGGTCTATCCGTGTGCCATATCTCACCGAAATTTCTTTTAGCCGTTTAGGTGTGAAAAGGTAAAAGACAGACAGTCAGAGTTACTTTCGTATTTATAATTATTATTAATAATAATATAGAGTGTAATTAGTATCCTAATGCTAATTATTATGTACATAATTGTATAATATAATCCTAAAATATTATAAATGTGAAAGTGAGTTTGTTCGTTTGTTTGTTTGTTAAGCTTTTGCGCTAAAACGGCAGGACGGATTTGGATGAAATTTGGCGCACAGATAGTTTAAAACCTGGATACATATGGGATACTTTTTATCGCGGTAGTACGTTTCCGTGAGAAAATTCCGACCACCATGCGGACGAAGCAGTGGGCGAAAGCTAGTGGATAATAAAAACTTAAGTTTACAATACGGTTTAATTAAAGCCAATCCAGTTTGTGCCAAAAGCTTGTTTCACATCTGGCTTAAATTTGGTGGGTCTTTCCAGATGTAGTTGACATGTTGCCAATTGGTCGCCGACGTAATTATGGCCAACACTCGCGTATGCCAATTGTGTGGGCAATGACATTGTCGATAACTAAGTAGAATGTATGAAACCTTTTTTTATTTTCAGTTACCTGTATATTTAAGCAAATTGTCTATGCCTACCCTAAATCAAATGGGATATTGGTAGTATGTTAATGGATCAAGGGAATTGTTTATTAGGTCGTATAAAATTGGGCCAAAGTTTTAAAGAGCGCTCGTATTTAATTCCTCTTATACGTTTTTGGGTCGCGCATAACCCCAATGTCAAAACTGACAGTTTTGGCTCGGGGTCGCCCGCGTCCCCCCGGGTGGCCCAGTCAATTTTGTCTGTTATTTGTATTATAAATAGTGTTTACTTTGGTGGAACAGGTTTATAATTAAAGTCTATGAACCAACGATGACATAAAACATGACATGACCGACATCTGACAGTAAATTCATTGAATAAATTCAATATTTATTCAGTTCATACGGTCTGCGCGCAAAATGGCCGCGCGTGTGGTGTTTGTCTCGTGTTTTGATTTCGATTTTATTTTGTTTTAGTTATTTTCGGTAGTCCTCAAGCCTTTGTGTAGTGTTTTCCCATGAGTAAATAACATCATAAGTTCGAATGTACGTTCAGATTTGAGTATAGTGCAACGTAATAAAAACTGTGATCCAAATAAATTGCTTCGTTTTCGTCCGTGTTAAAACTTTTAATGGCGTGGTCAAACGTGGTGTTATTTTTGTTAAAAATAAACAATTATATCAGTTGAATCTCTGTTAGCTATTGTATAAATGACGAACAAAAGATAAACTTCAGCGTAAAAGTGTTTGTGTGTGAATTATTGAAGAGAACAATAGAAAAAACAGGTTCCGTTATCGGGCCGGCGGCCGTCGGAAGGTGACGTCATTGCGCCGGTAAGTGACAAAATATTTTTTTATGTGAATATTGTGTGGAAACGTGTAGTTTTTTATGTAATTCTTTAACGTTAAATAATATATCAATTAAAAAAAAAAATAATAATAGATAAAAATATTTTCAATATTATTCAATTATTTTTTTCTTTACGGTAATGGGGAAAAAGCCCCCTCCTCGTGACTTTACATTAAAATTAAGAATATAATAGGAAAATAACATTTAGTTATCTAGTTTTATTGTGTTAGCTTATTTTATACCGATTCCAACTACGTAAGTATTATAAATAGCTCCCATACGAAACTTTAGAGATATAGTCGTTCTAATCTTAAGTGGCAGGCTTCGTTCAATTAAAAATTTGCAAATTTTTAATGGATGTATAATTTTGGTAGGTATAGTACAAAATGAAATTTTTGAATATAAAACCGTTAAAGATAAAACGTGTCGATTTTTCTCACAGCCATATTTAAATTTGTTGCAAATTGTTTTCTAAGTTATGACTGTCACGCGTTCGAACCCAAGGCACGCACCACTGACTTTTCGGATTCATGTGCGTATTGTATAATTATCACTTGCTTCAAAAACGGTGAAGGAAAACATCGTGAGGAAACCGGCATGCCTAAGAGATATTTCTCGACGGCATGTGAAGTCAAGTCAGAGGCCCATGGGCGGCTTTTTAAACTTTGACACCAGGTTAGTCACTTACCACACGAAAACAAGAGAAGAAGATGAAGAAGAAGAAGATTGTAGAATAATTAAACTTACCTTAGAATACTTTAAAACCAGTGGAAGGCTCATGGCTGATGACAGTATCCAAACGAAGGCAATCTTCACCGTCACTCTCTTTCTCGTTTTGTTTCTTCCGAACCTCATTGGATATCGGAGGGAGAGGTACCTGTAGGAAAAAAGAAACTGTATTTTATGTCCTACAAGTTGCAATATGTTTGTGATTGCAAATCATAAGTGTGTACTCGTATTTCATTATCCGAGTTTTAAATTGGTTCCGACTTTCAAATCGATCGAAAAATAAAAAAACTAACTGGTCAACTGGTGTTACGTCTTCTATTTATGTTTGCTTTAAAATACTGAACAATTTTCACTACTCTATTATCCAGTTGCACAAAGACAAACATTACGTAATGGATCACTTACGCTAATGATTTCATTAATTTGTTCAAAGAACCATTAAAATCGTGTCCAATGTTGCTTTCTGTAGGTAACAAGCTAATGGAAGATTAGTGTTTAATGACAGCTTTAAAAGTTAAAGTTCGTTTCTGCAAATGGTGTTATTGTTTTGTTAAAATTATATCTGCAGACTCATTCATTAATCTAAAAGCCACATAATAATATAATAATAATAATTACACACACTGCATGAAAGGTTTACAGATTAATTAATTAATTTATACATAACATAACATTACGCCTTTTTTCCCCGAAGGTGTACCCATAATAGGTACACCCACATTTCGCTAGTTATGTTTAAGTCCCATGTAATAGGGGGCGAGCCTATTGCCATCAACCGGGCACAAATCTAGACTCCCGGCTGGTACTGGGGAAATTCCTCAATATCACATTGCCCAGCCTAGGAATTGTACCCAGGAACACATGCCCAGAAGTAGTGGTTGCGACCAATAGACCAATGAGGCGGTCAATTAATATAACGAATAATATTACAGATAGTTACAAACCTGTCGACGCTAATAGTGCACAGATGCATGATGGATGCGGTACAGAGTAGTACGTCGAGACAGAGCCAGCACAGGCAGTATATTGCCGGTAGGGGGAAGTAACCTGTAACAAAATAATTTTTGATTATAATTAAATTACCATCCCGACATTATCAAATTTTTCTAGTTTTCAAAATCACCCTCATCAGACCTCATTTAGTTTTAAAATTAATATTATAAAATACAATAGACGTAGATATATTAAGTAATAACCTATTCCGCTTAAGTATTCCCAAAGGAGCAGTGGGGGCCCAGTGGTAACGGCCCCGACTTACGAGTTGTAGGTCGTCGGTAGAACCCAAGCAGGCGCTTTACTTTGTGTAAATAATTTCATCACCACTGCTCTCAAAACGGTGAAGGAAAACATTGTGAGGAAACCGGCAAGTTTTAGAACCAAAAATTCGAAGACATTGTGACATCTACCAACCCGCACTGGGCCCGCGTGGTAGATTACGGCCCACTCCCTCTCATAGAGAGGAGGCCTGTGTCCCAGCATTGGGAACATTAATAGGCTTATAATGTATGTATGTTATGTATTTCCAAAGAGTCATAAAAAACCCAGTAAAAATTCGAGACATGTTTCACCTCTCAACGAGGCATCCTCAAGATAACGATTGACTTGTCGCAACACGGCGTGTTTCTGACGGACTAAATAGTTTTTATTTTTTCCCCAGTCAACATCTCTATTCTTTGTGTACTGTAACAAGAACTGATTGATACAAATCCTTTACTATCGGATACCTGTATTCACGGCTCAAATTCCTTCGTACAAGAATAAGATCACAGTTTCTTCAAACAAAGTTTCGCGCTTTCCGATGGAAGCATTGTGTTTGTTACCTGAGAACTTTGTATCGGCTCAAGGTATAACTGAATAACAAAGCTATAAATTTCTGTTATACAGGGTGTCCCTCGTAACCTGTACCAGCGAAGGTCTGTGATTAGGAGACACCAATACCCATCGATTGAACCCCCATGTATGTTCCGCGATATTTTGTAGTTTTCGAGAAATGATTTAATTTGTAATATTTTCCGATTTTTTTACATTGTAGGCGTTTTTGGTTCTAACTTTTTCTGGGTGGTGTCTCTTTGACTTTTTTTTGTCAGTATCATGGCTAGAATGTGTGTTCACCTGTTATAAAACAAAAACCCAAATTCTAACTACTAAAAGCTCGGAATTTGTTCACAAGATTAAAGTCTATGTTTGAGATACATTTTCACTTGACTTCAACTTGAAAAAAAAAACTTAGAGCTGACTGAATGAAGAATAATTATGAATATTAGGTAAAATAGCGTATTAAGAGGGTTTATTTTGAAAGTTGGCAACGTCGCAAAAAGATGTCAAATATTTCGCTGTTTTGATTAATTTGATAATATTTCTGTATAGAAATAAAAAATGTGGCTAACTAGCGAAATAGAACATTGATTATGAAATGCAATAATTAATATCGTAACACCGAATAGTTCGTTTGAGATGTAAAAAAAGTATCAATTTTAAGCAATCAATTTTAACATTGAATTTGATGTTGTACCCGTTTTAGGTGAATAAAAGGCATTTGGAAAGTTTCCAAATACTTTTTTTACATCTCAAACGAACTATTCGGTGTTACGATATTAATTATTGCATTTCATAATCAATATTCTATTGTATCCCCTGATCACAGACCTTTGCTGGTACAGGTTACGAGGGACACCCTGTATAAAAAACGGGTAAACCTGGCTTTTATTTACATATTTACATGTTCACCCGTTTGCAAACAGTGTTTGTGGCGTTTAAATGATTGTACAGTGTGTCTGGTCACCGGTGTCCAACCCGTTAAAGCTAAGCAATAAGGCATTTTGCCCCTACTGTTTCGTTATGACGGCCATTTTAATAAAAATAATTACTGAGCACAGGTGGCTTTAATTATTTTGCAATATCTTCCGATCCTACAAATAAAAAAGTGATTTCGTTCGACAGCTACAAAAGTAGGCAATAAGTTGACACTAAAAAGTTTTGCCCGTTCTTCTCCTAGATATTCATTTTGGAATGGGTAACTAGCTTCAACTTTCTGACTAACTGACCGACTCTTTGACAATTCAAAAGTACCTGTAAATGGTTTAATTAAAAGAAATAAATGCTTTAAGTTTGAGTTTTTTATAAATCTTTTCTTCCAATCTACCTTTACAGACGCCATAAAGAGAACGATTGGTACTCCCAAATCTCAAGTCCTATTAGTCTATCCTCACTAACAAGTAGGACTGAAACTAGACCCATAAACATGTCAGAATTTATTCGGATCCGTTGGAAAATACGGCCCAAGGTCTCAAGGTATTTTCAAACCAAACGGGACCTGATTGCCGGAGATATATTGGATTTTTCACGAATCCGACATGCTATTCACCTTGGATTAGATATTCTTATTACACTTGATATACGCAAATAATATGCGATGAAATTAAACTAGACTGATCAGTTTGCGGTATGTATATTGAATTTTCTTCATTTTGAAATGTTTTACCACATGTGAGACTTGAAATTGGAAAGTAATTCAATTACGTTCCTTCGTACTGAAATATGTTTGCGTGTAGGTGTTTTTTGTTCAAGAAATAAATAATATTATAAGAGGTTCGGAATTTATAAAGTACAGCAACACGCCTTACCCATTTTTGGTAGTTTATTATACCACGAAGGAAAATAAATATACAGACCTTTTTGATAAAATTTCCATGAACAGCCAAACGCACGTGTCGGTCCTTTTCCAACTCGATATCAAGACCCATTTACAATCCACAGTTTACCTACAGCGTATTTTGACCTATTTCGGCCACATAATGCGAAGAGAAGACAGCAGCCTTGAAAAGCTGGTCATTGTTGGCAATACCGAAGGAAAGAGAGCACGAGGCCGGTCGCAACACGATGGTCCGACCAAGTAAAAGAAGCTACGTCCTCAAGAAAATTTCAGCAGGTGGTGATGGCAACTTTGGACCGGAGTCGATGGAGGCAGATTGTCCGCTTAAAGGGGTCCAGTGACTACGATCCTCAGTAATGAGGGACCGATTGAAGATGAACATTTTGATGTATAGAATGCGTGACGGCTGGGTGATGGGTATTGTTACACCCTGTACTAAAAACAAAAGTACTTACTAGCTGACATTTCGTGTTCTCTTGGTACGGCGTAGTAATGTCACTACTACGCAAGATTTCTGGACTACATAATATTTTATTTTTTAATGAATTTCAAACATCTATTTTATTTATTATTAATTTTATTTAATATCTATTTATGTATTTTTATCTATCCTGACATCACTGCGGGCCCTATCAGAATACCAGCGCTGCGACATTTATTATTAAATGTCACAGCATCGTGTTGAGATAGGAGCCTTTTGGCCTCGCACAGGACTTTCTGCTTTTATTTTAATTTTACTTTATTTTATTTTTATTGTTTCTAAATATTTTATTTATTTATGTTTCAATGAGTGTGTTAGTTTGTTGTGGTTTAGTTTGAGATCTCCTGTGCTTGTCTCAATAAATACTTTTTCTTTCAAGGTTTCGTAAGGTAACACCCCACACACTAATCTGTAAGATTGCTATAGCTTTATTGTTCATCAGATATTTAATAAGGCGATATAACATTATTCCCATAAAAATATAATTAGGATTCACATACACATAACACAACATCACGCCTGTATTCCCCGAAGGGTTAGGCAAAGGTGCACCTATAGTACACATTTCGCCAGTTATGTTTAAGTCCCATGAGGTCGCGAGCCTGCTGCTGTCAACCAAGCATAAATCCAGACTCTGGGCAAAGCCGCCGCGGTAGTAGACGCCCCGGGCGTCGGGAAACAATGTTTTAAGTTAGATAGCGGTATTTGGTTTATACCATTAGATGCGAAATTATTATAGCTATTGAATGGTATGAATAAAACTAAAAGCGCGGAGATACCGCCTTTCGGCTTAACAGGGCATTATTTACCAATAGAAAGAAAGAAAGAAAGAAAGAAAGAAAATACATTTATTTAGCACAGATAAGGCACACAACACAAAATATTGTACTATACGTAGAAAAAATCAATAATAAATAAAATAACAATTAGTGTAAAGTTCGTGAAAGCAGGAATGTGTGCCTCGCGGCTGTGCCAAATAGGCCCAGTTCAGCAAAAATGCCAGACAACTAGTGCCTGACGCTGGTTTTCAACTGGACCTGGAGTGTGAGGTGACGGATGTAAATCAGTTTTATACTGCAATGTGTATATGTGTACTAGCGTTTTGCCTGCTTCTGGATTAAACCATTACTTTTTCAAACGCATAATCAAATTATATTTTGCGTATGATTGACATATAAAAATAAAACCAACTGAAAACCTCACACTTCATTGTATTTTTAACGTCAGCGCGTATCACTTTCCCAGGGCTTTTAACGAATTTGTCAATACCCCGCAGGGGTGCGCCTCTAAACAAACACACGGGTAGCGACAACCCTAACCACCACTCATTAACCTACCATCGATGTTTGCTGACACCAAATTACTGGGAATATTATACGGAATGAAATGGGGACGCCTCGCAGTGGGAAAGGGTTCGACTGAAAGCGAGTTTTGAAAAGGGTTAACTTTGCATTTAATGAAATGTTGCGGTATACGGCAATATTAAGTGGTTGCAAATTGCCAATAGGCTTCGGGGGGTCGTACCTACCTACTGTACACCAAAAAATTTAATATTGAAATCAATATGAATGATATATTTTATCGTTTCGTGGTGGTAAGCGGTGTCTTGTCAATCAAACTTGTGTGGTAAAGGTAGGTGAATAATAAGAGAAGTAGATTTACAAATAATAACTGTTTCATTGTCATTATAATTAGTACCATATTAATATCGCTACTACTAAAACTACAGGTGATAGGAGATCGTGCATGAGACGTAGGTACGTACCATTTGCCTAAGGTAAGAGATTTCTACTTCGTACCTTTTAGATCACTTTTATTTTTCCGTAGTCGGGTTACAGTTTTTATTAAACTTACTTTTATTTTTTATTCGTTTCCGGTTTAACGCTTGATAAACGTTACGACAACGTAAATAAGATTAATATCACACACGCAATTCGAATACCACTAGATAACTTATCAACATATTATCATCTACATAGGCTAAGTGGAAAAAATACGTATTATTGAAGCTAACTTTAAAATTATCCAAGCAAAGTTAATAAAATGTATAGGTTTATTTATATAATTAAAAAACGAAAATTTAAACCAAGGACACCACACTTCTAGGACTTCCGAAATTTAAGTTATTTTTGACTTTGTAGGGTCTTTTTTGGAAGAGCTCGTGGCTTAGTACTAACAAGCCGCACGGGTCGATCAATCAGGTTATGCTACGCTTGCCGGGGTTAGTCTGTGGATGGGTGACCATCTTCACATACCGAGACTCCTCCGTGCCTCGGAAAGCACGTTAAGCCGTTGGTCCCGGCTGTCATTCGTGGATCTTTGACAGTCGTTACGAGTCGTCAGAAGCCCGAAAGTCTGACACCAGTCTTACCAAGGGGTATCGTATTACCCAGTTACTGAGTTGTGGAGGTCAGATAGGCAGTCGCTCCATGTAAAATACTGGTATTCAGCTACATCCGGTAAGACTGGAAGCCGACCCCAAGATAGTTGTTGGAAAAAGTCTTTTTTGGTTTTTTTTTTGTGTAGAGTTTTTATAAGAAGAGATATGATTGTAAGCGGGTAAAATTGTTACCCGCTTACAATCATACCTCTTCTTCATGTAACAAAGAAGTGACTGTAATATGAACACTAGCATACGTCATCTCATATCACTGTTTTATGAAAACCTTTGGGAAATCTAAAAAATCCAAGTAAAGCTTTATTTTTCTAGTGAAATAAAGCAACAATAACTTGGCTGTGAAGGTTCTACGAGTATTCAATAGTAATGTGTTTGGGATGTGAAAATTCGAAGACATGTGGCATCTAGCAACACGCACTGGGCCCGCCTGGTAGATTCCAGCCCACCCATTACAGGGTGATTTTGCTATGTTATGCTAAAAGAAACAATAAATTGAATAAAATTTGAGAACTAAACCCAAAAGTTTCGAAAGTCCCCAAAAAAATTTAATTTAATTCTTCCTACGATAATTAATTAAAATTGTTTTACAGTATAAGAACTCACTTCAGTGTGATTAAAGTATTTAAAATAAAAGTAATCTAATAACTTATTGCTTGGTAAAGACAATTTATTTCACGAGGCTTTTGATTTCAAAGTTGAAGTAACTCAAGGGCTCTTCACACTTCAATAACTTCTTCTTTTGAACCTTATACAACAATAGATCTTTTGACTTAAATGGTACCTTCTCAATGACTAAACCTTAAACAATTTACATCTGAAATAATTCCGTTTTCATCTTATTACTTACAAAGATTTAAAAATAATACATACATGTTTTTTCTTAGGTAGCTCAAGTCTATATTTAAAATTTTAAATGTTATTTTATTAAAACGTCACAATGAATTTAAAACTTTAAGTATAATTTAAAAAAATATAAAAAAATCTGAGAGGTGTCAAGAGACACACAGATGGAATGATGTTATGGAATGAACCTCACAAAAGCATGCCACTAATTAGTACCTGTGGTCGCTCACAGATGGCGTTATAATAAAAAAAAACAACCTCACAAAGGCATGCCACTAATTAGTACCTGTGGTCGCTCACAGATGGCGTTATAATAAAAAAAAACAACCTCACAAAGGCATGCCACTAATTAGTACCTGTGGTCGCTCACAGATGGCGTTATAATAAAAAAATAAAAAGTGTCGTTACAACTTTTGGTCCCAATTTTTTCCGTCTAGCCCGTTCCGTCGTTCCAATATTAATAAAAAACTATACCAACAAGAAACATTATTATCTTAGTTTTGCAAATAAAATATGCAAATTAAAACAAAATTCTTGGGTTGGTTCTATCAAACAGAAATAATTTATCGCACTTTATTGATCAGTTATCTGCTACGCCGTAGGCAGCGTAGCTACGCCACGTCAGCTACGTCGTAGCAATGTTTTAGAAATGTATACAGGTTTGCGCCGAGTTATTGATTAAAGCACAGGAGTAAAAGTGTATTCAAATTCTACGAAAAATTATCAACACAGCTTGTTTTTTTCACAGCATCTTCACATTTCTTAATGTTTTTGTTTATTCACAGTACATAAAGTGCAAAAACATTAAAGGCGTCTCCGCACTAGCATAAATATCTTCTGAAAAAACAATAATACAGACGCATAAATATATGAGTGTGAAAGCTGTTGTTTTACAGAAATGATACAATCGCGAATATTATCTCAAAAGACTTTCGGGACTTCTGACTAGCCGTCAAAGATCTACAAATGACAGCTGGGACCAACGGCCGACGTACTTTGGTTCTTCAATATGATATTCATGACAGGCTAATCTTTTTATCTGGCTTGTAGTTTTACGTTTGTCAAACTCATACCGCGCAACGACAATAGAAAAGTCTTACAAATTCCTTGGAAATAAAGCAGCATTACAGTAAGTAAAGCTAAAACCGTGCCTAGTATTAATACATCGGTTTGATATTAATCCTCTGTGTAAATAACAGAAACAAGATATGAAGGGCCGACATAATCCCAGTGAAATTACAGGCGTCATATATTTGAAATGTAACACGAGCAGTTGCTTGAGTGTATGTGAGCGTTCTATTTTGTATATTTATGTTCATTTCCAAGGTTCATGGGGTTATATTGTTTTGTTTTATAGAACACAATTTTGAGGTCATACATCGTCTTGGTTTGCACGTTACATCGCCATTTTAAGGCTGCCTGTCCAGTGGAGCGGAGAGGAGAAGAGAGGAGCGGATGTGCCAAAATCAACCAATAGAATCGCACCTCGGGAGCGGAGTTTTGATTGTATTGGTTAATATTGACACATCTCCGCTCCGGTAGACAGGCAGCCTAAGTATTAGGCTGCCTGTCCATTGAAGCGGAGCGAGGCAACGGAGCGGGGCGAGGCAGCGGAGTGGAGCGGAGTTGCGGACAGTGTCTGTCCATTGATGCGGTTCGAGTTAGCGGAGCGGAGTTACGGACTGTGTGGAGCGAGGTATCGGGGCGGAGTTGCGGACTGTGCGGAGCTAGGCCGAGTTCACGCGACGAGCAATGACGACGGTTTCCACGCACCGCTTCCCCACTCCGCTACCCTGGTCCACTTCTTCACTCCGCTGCCCCGCTCCGTTTCTCCGCTCGGATTCGCGGTTTTGTATGAATTTTTAAACTAGTTCGCAAATCCTTGTCCACTGAAGCGGAGCGGAGATTTTATGCAACTCCATTGGTTAATATTGGCACAGCTCCGCTCCGCTCCTCTCCTCTCCGCTCCAGTGGACAGGCAGCCTTAACGTGTCGATACCGTAATGTTTTTGGCCCAATGGTGTATGGTGAATGTGTGTCGCAACTCGCATCAGATATCATGCTTTGCAGGACGTTACCTGGATTTTTCGGTAATATGGTACCCATGGGCGCTTAAGTTTTTCTTAATGTTTATTTTTTGGTAAATTCGCAGTATATGCCTACTTGTTGTGAATACAGTGTTGTTCGCAGTATTACTTGCTCAACAAATCTTGCTTTGGTTATCGTACACTAGATCAGTGGTTCCTAAACTATGGGTCGAACCACTGCACACTGGTGAGTCGCGACAGTCCTTCATTCATATACATTTTTGAAGTGAAAACTTCTTAAGCGGCGTTATGCACTTTTTTGGGATGGGTATAAAATTTTTAACTCGCGACAGGACGTGACCGTAAGATCCGTTGCCTAGCAACCAACCAAGTAAATATCAAAATAAATAGTCTTTGACATTACGTAAAGATTGCGAGGTAAGGAATTTTACCCATATTGATGAGTAAAAATAAGCAGTCAAGTTTTCACTTCTGCCGGCACTCCCGGAGTGCAACCCGTTGTTTCTTTTTTAAGTTTTCCCCTTTTTTTACCACGATAGCCAAGAGGCGAGTCCCGAATTTGGAAATTTTTGTTAGGTTGTTCGTGGTTTAGTCAAGTTTGGGAACCACTGCACAAGATAGTATCGGCAATTACCTTCACTACGGGCATAGGCATTCCCCAGGGGTTAAATTGTGAAATTTTGGCAGCCGATTTCCATAGAATATTAATTCAAGATTGGTTAGTTAGGTGACCCTAACCTACATAGGATTCACCAGAGACTTCTAAATGTTCGATTATTTACTCAGTAAGAAAATTGGTGTTAAACTATTTGATTTAAATATTACGGGGTACTTTCAAACTGTAATCTTGAATTAAATACCAGGGTGTAATTTTGTTCAATACGGTGTGTTGTTTCTCTATGTGCCGAGTAGGCACTGTACTTAGAGAATGCAATATCGACTCGAGATTCGCAACACGAGACCACGGGTGCTAAGTTTGTTGCCAAAATAGGCCATTCGAGATCTCACCCGGCTATCAGACGAGATCTCATTTACGAGATTTCCGAGGTCGAGATTTACTCAAAAAATACTTTTTGAAATAATGCATTTCTTTTTATCAAAAAATCTTAAACTTCATTATAATGAATACCATACTAATTATTTTATTTAAAATTGTGTTATTTTTTGGAAATATAACAACCTTATTGGTAGCTATATTTTTGAGCCGTTTGGGATTGAAACACTGGGGCCGTGGGGTCCGAGTGCTCATCGAGTATTTCGGGACATCGCCAAGCGGCTGGTCGACTCCTCACGTGACCAGAGGGCTGGCCTATTCTTCGGCCAAAGAATCAGCATTGCCATACAACGTGGCAATGCTGCCAGCCTTTTGGGCACTTTTCCTGTTGACAGCAAAGCGGACGAATTTTTTGATGCCCTATGATCGTTTCCCCCCTTTTTTATATACTTGTACATATTACTATTATTATTTAAATTCTGTTAGTTTTTAAATCATGTAAATATCTATGGTCATGAATATATTGAATCTCGAAACAAAAAAATAAACGATTGAAGCAGGCAGCAGCAACAGCGCTTTAAACATAACAAATCAGTACATACACATCACGCTCACTATAAACCCATTAATTATTATTATATAGGTATTGAAAAGGGCCGAAAGCATATTGTGTGCTAAGACACGCGCGCTCAGTCTCGACATCTCGTTCGAGATATCAAGAACGAGATTGTCTTCCTACAAGGTTGAATCTCGAAAAAAGGCTGAAGATTGCATTCCCACTGTACTTACTAAAGTAGTAGCAGAGATTTAAGCAGTTAGTTACGAGTATATTAAATAAACCCACGTAACCAGTAAACAAGTTGGTTCGTGTGTTCAGTAAATAATTAATCACATGTTGCATGCCGTTCTGTGTACCAACATGTTGGAAACAGCACAAATGCTATTATTTTATTAAAACTGCTGGCTCCATGATGGATTTAAATAATTATAACTATAGGTAACAATGAGTAAGTTTTTTACATTGATTTATAATAATACTAGCGACCCGCTCTTGCTTTGCACGGTTTGTACGACTTGACAAAATATTCAGATTCCTTAGTTTTAAGTAACTTCAATATTGAAGTATTATACACAAAAACCTTCCGGAATAAATTCTCTATACGATGGTGAAAATCTCATCGAAATCTGTTGCGTGGTTTAGAAGAACAACGCGGACATACAGACGAACACGAACAACGCGACTTTAATTTATATTATTTAAAGATATAGATCGGGTTGTTCTGCAAATGGTTTGGGGTTAGTAATGGAGTATCTATCAAATCCCGAAACAGGAAAGTATTTTTTTTTTTTTTGTGTAGAGGTTCCAGCAAAAAAATTACATTTAAACTAGATTCATTATGGCTTATTTGCTTCCAAAATAATATCACTTCTATACCTACAAATTGTAAATTAATATCACGTCTATAACTACAAATTGTAAATTAATATAACTTCTATATCTACAAATTGTAAATTAAAATCACTTCTATAACTACTAATTGTAAATTAAAGTCGCTTTTCATGTCTGTCTGTGTGACCGCGTTCGTCTTCTAAACTACGCAACGGATTTTAATGCAGTTTTCACCGTATTTTAGAGAATTTATTCCAGAAGGTGTACATGTTAATATACATCAACATTAAACTTACATTAATGAAGAAATCTCAATGTTTTGTCAGGTTCTAAAAACTGTGCGAAGCAGCGACGGGTAGCTAGTAAATTATCAGAGAAAGAAAAAATGTTATTATAGTTTACTATTTAGATTTAGTCAACAATATTTCTATTTTACTGAGATTTTTTGTCCTTCACAATTTTCCTTTTCATTATTTTTCAGTAGGTACCGGGTATCTATCGGGTTCAGTTCGGGGACGGAACAAATATTTGTATGGTCTTCAGGTACTGGTTCTGGTTTGCGGCTGTTTGTGCATATGAGATTATTGTTTGTGTACGTGCCCAACCACGATAGAGGAGAAATTCCTAGTGTAAAGCAATGTTTTTGAATGATCCGGCGTGTAAAGACAGGGTGAATAAGATTCTTCACTAGATTTAACCTCGGCCCTATTTAATAAATCTGACAAAGAGACATATTTATCAAAAAAAATCATATTTGTCACATTTTCGAAACAGGTGCTGTGCCGGAGAGCAGAAAACTTTGAAAAAAAAGAATATACAAAATCACATTGTTATGTCGGTTGTATTATACAATGTGGAGACCACAATACAACAAAAAATTAAAATACTGGCACTACTAATGCATAAGAATATTTTGAAACTGTCAAATAAATGCTAGCGACGAAATTAAAAAATGTGTTTTTCAAACAAATTAAATGTAGTTTATGCCGGGATCCACCGTAAGCCTATAAATTCCGTTTATCCAACGTATAAACGGCATACGTTTCCGAATATCCACCTGAGAGTGGATTTTTTGGGGTGAATAAACGGAATAACCCGAGCCGACTATGAATTTAGCCGAGCTATATTGACTAAACTATTGAATATATTCAATTGAACTTTTGTATACAGAATGGGAACGTCATTAGGAACACGCCGTTTAATTTTTTGTTGTAGGTATTGTCGTCTCCACCTTGTATAGGCCACTGGTTATAATAATGGACTTAAAAGAGCGTTCAGCCAAAAACTACCTAGTGAAATAGAATATTAATAATGAATTGCAACTATAACACTGAATTTGATGTTGTAACCGATTTAGGTGTTAAAAAGGCATTTGGAAAATTTCCAAATACTTTTTATACATCAAACTAACATTCAGTGTTACGATTTATTAATTTCATAATCAATATTGTAGTTCACTATTGAGATAGTTAATTGACTCAGACGTGACTTTGCGGAAATCCATTATAAAATACAATAACTCTACATAATGACTTTGCGTTCGGCTCTCGTTGTGAACTCGGACACGAAGTGTTGCCACAACACTTCGTATCCGAGTTCGCAACAAGTCAATCGTCATTCTGAGAATGCCTCGTTGAGAGGCGAAACACGTGTCGATTTCTTCTAACAGGGTTCTCTAACTCTATAAGAACAGTTAAGTGGATTAAGTTACTAAATAAACATCGTCTATTGTATTTCAATATTGAGCCATTTCTTATTTCCATACAGTAATATCGCCAAATTAATCAAAACAGCTAATTATTTGATAGTTATTTGCGACGTTGCCAACGTTTTGGATGAACTCTTACTTTTCATGAAAAAACTAAAATCTTTATTGAACTACTGAGCCTAAATAACTATTACAATGGTACCTATAGTAGAACTACAGACATTGAGAGGGTTATCCTAGGTAGTATACATTGAAACCCTGATCTCTAAACTAGGTTAATACCTGTATCTTAGATCAGTATCCCTCCGCAACAATGTTACAGGCCAGAAATTTTTACAGCTCTAGGACAACTACTAAACATCGCCAACAACTGCGTCGCCTCGTTTGCTGAAAACGTGTTTTCAATTCCAGAACATTTTAAGTTCAATATTATAACCGACAGGTTGTATTAGGGATTTAAGAGCGTTTAACTTTTTTTATAAATGCTCTTAAATTGGTAAACTACAGGCAGTATTATTATCAGTTCTGTACTATTATGAGAATGTATGTAAAGATGTTTGATACTCGTTCAAGCAGAAACTACTGAACGGATTTGGACAAGAGGCTAAGCGAAGCTTGAATTATGTAATACCTAAGATTAACTGAAACGTGAACTAAGTACTCTTGGATTCAAGTAAAATCGCAGGCAGCCACTTTCTATGGATAAAATAATATATATTTTATGTATAAAATACTGCCTTGTTGGTCTAGTGGTCGCAAGCGCTACTGCTGAGCATGAGACTTGGGTTCGATTCCCAGGTCAGGCAAAGTTTTATTGGGTTTTTCTATCTGAAATTTCCCAGAAGCAGCCCGGAGTCTAGATTTGTGCCCAGCTGATGGTAATAGGCTCGCCCCCAATTATATGGAACTTAAACAATACTGGTGAAATGTTTGTGTACGTGCACCTCTGCCTTATCCTTCGGGAAAAACTGGCGTGATGATACGTGTTAACTTAATAAATACATGTAGGTCTATATAGAAGGTATAATATACGCCATTACGACTCCAAGTTTCTCTATAATGCTAGACGTTTGTAACAGTACTGTACCTATTATATTATATTACACTTTCTTACTTGTGGGTTAGTTGGGACCCCATTGAGAGGTGAAGTGTTTGAGCCGCAAGATGAGGCTAGGCAAGTCGAGGGTGAAATAGTTGAGCTATAGCCCCTTATTAAATATTTATTATATTATAGAACATGTAAAAAAACTCTGTCTGGTCCGTGAGGGTGATGCTAAGTATCGTACTGAGGTCGAATCATCAGGTTATGCTACGCTTGCTGGGGTTGCTCCGTAGATGGGTGACCATCTTTACATACCGAGATTCCTCCGTGCCTCGGAAAGCACGTTAAGCCGTTGGTCTCGGGTGTCATTCGTGGATCTTTGACAGTCGTTACGGGTTGTCAGAAGCCCGAACCAGTCTTCCTGATCTGACCAAGATTATGTTTGAACTTTAAAAGAGACTGTGACCTCTGACTTTGTTTCGGCCATTCTTCTCAGAGTAGTCAGAAAACGCCGACCTCACCTAGTTTAAAAATGTGATTGACGTGTAAAAGTGTTTCTACAGACCTACTTACAGAAATAAAATCATTTATCATTTACCAAGGTGTATCGTATTACCCAGTTACTGGGTTGTGGAGGTCAGATATGCAGTCGTTCCATGTAAAATACTGGTATGCTGCATCTAGTTAAACTAGAAGCCGACCCCAAAATATTTCGGAAAAGACTAGGCAGATTGATAGATTCATATCAGTCTATGGATGATAATAACCATAGTCGTCAAACATTTATGATACAAAATGTTATACTATAGGATACTGGTATTTTCGATTAGAAAATTGTTCGAATTTACGCTACGTTTACGTAGCGAGCTCATGCTAAGTGGGCTGATGGTAACTTTACTCCGGGTTTATTACTGAAAGGCTATATTTTTCAAGTAAATACTGGAGGTAGAATATGCTCTCGGTTTTTAATATTAAGTTTTAATAATTAAAATAATTTTAAAAAGTCTTTTTTCGACCACCTACCACTTTCCGAATGATGTGAAATAGTCAATATTTCAAATTATACAGAACAAAACGGTCTGAGTGTCTAGGAAAATAAAAAAACTTTAAAACCAAATCCCCTGTATTTTTATATGTATATAAATAACGACAGATTCCTTCAACTTTTAAAATATTTATATTCTAGTGCTCCGTGTAGTCCATAAGTGTCTGTGGAGTTTTTATCCGTTCTTCTCCATAGGTACCTATATACTAAACTTTGAAATGGGCAACTAGCTTCATCTTTGTGACTCACCTACCCCTTGACAATTCAAAAGTGCCTGTAATTTGTTGAATTGTAGCTTTAGATTTTTTTTTTGAGAAACTGTTAAATTTATTATTATGGCGATATCATAATAATGAAAAATATAGTCAACCTCGTAATTGCTTTACCACCCTAAGTTTAAATGACCGTTATAGATCATAAAACTGTATGGTCTATTTTTGCTTTAAGACCAATGTGACGATTAGATAGATTAACTCAACCTAGGTGAAGTTTCAATATCATTATCTACCTAGCCTTTTCCCAACTATGTTAGGGTCGGCTTCCAGTCTAACAGGATGCAGCTAATACCACTATTTTACATGGAGTGACTGCCTATCTTATCTCTACAACCCAGTTATTGGGTAGCACGATACCCCTTGGCAACAATGGTTGTCAGACTGCCAGGCTTTTGACTACTCATATCGACTGTCTGAGATCTACGAATGACAGCTGAAATCAACTATTTAACGTGCTTTCCGAGGCACGGAGGGGTCTCGGTATGCTATGTCGTCATCCACAGACAGACCTCGGCAAGTGTTGTTGAACCTCGTCAAGCATTGTTTAATCTTGAAAAAACAATCAATCTACTGGGAATTTTTGTCAAAAGTGGTTAACCAATTACGAGGTCTACTTTGTAATATAGTCGATAGACTTAACAAACTAAATCAAATCACTAACGCAATTATAACCAACTGCTACGTTATATAATTGAACTATAAGGTATAAGGTCCCGAAGCCCTTGCGTCTAACTATTGTAATCCATTAATTTAGGGAACAAGGTGAGTGTACGTGTTATGTTTCAATTTAGAGGTTTCTAGATCTTTGTGGAACCCTGATTGAGTTCGTTTCAACTGTTGAATTGAGATATGTGTGAGTTCAAATATCAGCCACTCAACCTAATCCAGGTTAGGTGGGTGAAATTTTAAAACAAACATGACAATTTTAGAACACAATTATTTGATTTTTGTTTTCATAATTATTTGGTTTTGATTAACATTTATTTACATTAAAACAATAAAACATTCTACGAAATTAAATAAACGAAAGAAATGCACAGCCATCAATATTATTTTAGTGTAAGAAAACGACATAAAATAGTTTACCTTATTCCAAAAATTAAAAAATTTGGAAATTTTCGCAGGCGCCATCTAAGATTTACATTATGACAAAATCGAATTAGAAGAAGACAGTCGCAAGTAGCGAAACGCTTTTTCGCGTGAACAATTCTGCCAGTTTACTCCACCGCAAGCCGCGTTATAGAATTTTGTTCCAAAAATTATTTCTGCTCATACGTTTCATAAATATTAATTTGTAACCACCTTCCATAATATGCATGTAAATACATTATAATTATGTATCTATACCACAATACATAATTTCTAAAGATGTTATCGCACAATGTTGCTAATGGCACCAGCATTGTCCCGAGCCGTCATTGTCGTGCTCCGAGCTAACATCTATCAATGCCATTCCTCTCTCACGCGACACGAATTATGCGTTCACTGAATGTAAACAAAAGCACAGTATAATAAAGTAACAGTATTATATCTCGGCATTGACCTTGAAATAATGACCTACGGCCGCTCGGTAGATCAGATAAACCTTCTGCGTCCGTGCGTAACTACCGCGCACTCGATACTATTGCGTAGTGTTATAAACAGAGATTTCGAAGCGAGTCGTTTCGGAAGTTTTCTATGAAGATTATAATCATCATCATCAGCCTATTAATGTTTCCACTGCTGGGACACAGGCCTCTTCTCTGGTGGTGATGAAATTATTTACAGAAAGTAAAGTGCCTGCTTGGGTTCAAACCCACGACCTACAACTTGTAAGTCAGGGACAACTGGGCCACCACTGCTCACCCGATGAAGATATAATACTGTTACTTATTTATGCTGTGATAAAAGTGTCTCTAGATGGAAAATGTTGAGGTAACCTGTCATGTTGTTGTCATATGTCGGAATGACTCAGCTTTTGAAGTGGAAACTGAACCGACACTCTCGGGTCGGTGAGGCTGAATCAGGTATACTTAGCTGTAGTTGGTTGGTGACGCGGAATCACGTAACACTCGGCACTGGATTAAAAAAATGAATATTGTAAAAGTGTTCACTACTATCGGTTGGTCATAAGCACACTCTCTGTTTTTCGTCTTATTGGGCTGACATAAGGGCGATTCCTATAATGTACGGGCCGTTAATGGTTATTTTTAAGACTCTTGTATCTTTACCAATAATGAAGCAAAGACCTCATAGTTTTGCATAGTTGACCCTCCCATGTGGAAGAAGCTGTCACAGGAAAATTTAGCTTACAAATCTATTTATTTACCCAGTTTGGCAATAAACTATCCCAATTCATTTGGGGTCGGCGTAACATGTCATTTTCTTCCATACTTCTCTATTAATTGTCATCTCGGTAGTCACCCCTTTTCTAGCCATATCATCTTTCACACAGTCCATCCATCGTTTCTTTGGTCAAGTCTGATAATATTTCTGATTCATCAAGAATATTTTGACTAAGAGCAGTGCTGATGAAATTATTTACACAAAGTAAAGCGCCTGCTTGGGTTCGAACCCACGGCCCACAACTCGTAAGTCGGGGCCGTTACCACTGGGCCACCACTGCTCACTTGTTGCCCAGTAACTGGCCAGACGACATGCTATAATATTAGATATTTGGAGAAAGTCTCCGGGATCAATATAATGTTTCAGTTGAAATCCATTACCATATAATAATATGTAGGTCGAAGTAGGTCAGTACTATTTTATCAGTATTTTTAAACAGAACAACACTAAATTACATTACATAATCAGCCTGTGTGTTAATTGGAATAGTCCGGCTTTTGATTCGGTTTCAAATTAGCATAAATTATTACATGAAATAATGTTGTTCATAAAATGCGAGCTTCGCGTTCCTTTTTACCCATCACCTTTTTTTTTTCAAGGAAAAACAACAAGACATGCCTTTGTGAATAATTTATACTTATTTCACTTTCGTAGATTAAAATAATAAGATTATTACTTAAGAATATGTTACTGACATGAAGCAATCGTTGAAGGAGCGCTTCTTTGGCCGCCTGAAGAAAGTATTTAATAGCCTTCTATCGGGCGGCAACAAGGTGCGCGCCTTCAACGGCTGGGTCATGCCGGTTTTGATGTACTCTTTCGGCATACTCAAATGGACTCAGACCGAACTCGACGCCCTGGATAGGAGGGTCCGTACGCTGTTAACTGCATATCGAATGCATCACCCACGGTCATCGGTAATGAGACTGTATATCCCGCGAAAGTGTGGAGGTCGAGGCTTTTTAAACGCTAAGACCCTCCACAATCGCGAGATATGCAGTCTTAGGGAATATTTCCAAGAAGCCGACGTGGGGATGCATCGAGATGTGGTCGCGGTGGACAAGGGCCTTACCCCGCTCTCCTTGGCTAAAGAGAACTGGCGCAAGCCTGTAGTGCTTGACACTAACGATCGCAAGGAGGTATGGCAGAGTAAGGAGCTTCACGGACGCTATTTCCGGGCCCTACATGGACCCGATGTAGATTTCCTAGCGTCCGTAGCCTGGCTGCGTTTTGGTGACCTCTTTGGGGAAACCGAAGGTTTTGTCTGTGCAATTATGGACGAAGTTATGATGACGAACAATTACCGGAGATTCTCTCTGGAGCCCTGACCGCCGGGTAGCTTGGACCCTGTTCCCGATACCGGTGGGCTACTATTTTTTATATTTTTAAATGTTTTTGTATTATTTTGTTTTTATAAAAATATTTAAAAATGTAAATTATATGTATATAAATGAAATAAAGGAGATTATTATTTAGGTAACCACCCCAATCCATGCTAGCCATGTCGCAAAACCACAACAACTGCGCTTCAAAACACAGATTACTGACGTTGCTCAAAAAGCCGCAAAATTTATGTGAGACTGGGGTGGCCACGTCACCATGTGGATACCCACTATGTGGAGCCCTGAGACAGCTAGACGTCGACGTTGCGTCAGGCCCCGTAAAAGATGGCGGGACGAGCTGGATAAAACAAACGACTAGATCGCCAGCACTAGAAGTTATGGAGAGAGGCCTTTGCACAGCAGTGGGATGATACAGGCAAACAGTAACAGTAAGTAACGTTTTAAAATAATTTTAAACAGTATCATCATCACAGTCAAATTAAAACCCTCAAATACCCTCCACGGCAATACACTTAGTAAACTTTTACCCAATTTCACCTGAAAATAATCGAATTTCCTCTCAATCAATTCATAATAACATTGTTTCTTCCAGAAATTAATTCTTAGAGCGTCTAATCGACGTTGTGGTGAAATTAAGTTACGCTTCCCGCATAACAAAGTTACTAAGGCTTTCCTTGGAAATTTGATTACCTTCAAATTTGTTTAAACCCACTATTTTGTCTGGAAAATCATTGAAGAATTCAATTTTATAAAATTAACGGAATTCAATTTTTTGGAAGTTTGTTCTTAGCGGTGCACAGAAACACCTTTCCAATTTTCAGCGATATAACGATATTGTCTCCGGGTAAACTGGCTGTTTGACTTCCGGACGAACACGTCAAAATTATAAGTCCATTTTTTCTATGGATACAAAACCCCACCAGCGCAAAATGCTTTAAAATAAATTTTCCCAAACCAACAGCTATAAAGTGAAATCATTTTATAGGCACTTTTAATTAGCAAAAATGGGCCACAACACACCCTATGCCAAAGGACACGAAAAAAGTTTATGAAATGATACCTATAATATTACATCTGTCACACCCCAGACAGTCAACGTTGCTAAAAACCCTGACTGGCTAATATTTTCTACCCGACCCAGATATAAAAACTCAAAAAAGTACCTACAGTATTATATATTAATAAGAAGTGAATTGTTAAGCAATTTTCCAGCACATTGCTGTCCCTCGGCGGGCGTATGTCACCTCATTTGTTTTGATTTTTTTTTAATGAGGTGCAAGTAAAAATGTTAACCTTAGCATGCTTGAAATTTTGTAATAAAATACGTACTGGTATTATTTCTGGAGTACATGTTTGAATATACTGCCTTATTGGTCTAGTGGACGCAAGTGCTGCTGCTAAGCATGAGGTCCTAGTTTAAATTCCCGGGTCGGGCAAAGTGTTATTGGGTTTTTCTATCTGGAATTGCTCAGTAGCAACCCGGAGTCAAGATTTTTGCCCAGTTGATGACAATATTGTCGCTTCCTATTACATGGGACTTAAACATAACTGGCGAAATGTGGGTGTACTAAATACACCTCTGCAAAACGAATTCTTCAGGGATTCCGGCGCGATGATAAGTTCCATGTTTGAATAATGGGTATATGATTGTAGTCTATTACAATAACGTTAGTACTATCTAAGAAACATCACCGAAATCCCCTTACACTGTTGTTGACGTCTTACAAGAATAAACACATTACCGTTATTTATAGCCCGATAAGGTATTCAGCACATTTTTCACGCACATAGCTTTCAGTATTTATCGTCGCTTAACTTTAACGTTCCTGCGCAAACTAATTAAACGGTTACAATGAGGAAATAGGCAGAAGGTTCAATTTTTATGATAAGGCAAGGTTCGATTTTTATGATAAGGCAAGGTTCGATTTTTATGATGGGCCATGTGTTTGTGGAATTTAGCAATGTCAGGATTGGGTGTTTTGAAACATTTACCAAAAAACACTGAGGCTCT
This sequence comes from Conistra vaccinii, assembly GCA_948150665.1. NCBI lineage: Eukaryota > Metazoa > Arthropoda > Insecta > Lepidoptera > Noctuidae > Conistra > Conistra vaccinii. Next base: position 6,889,123 of record OX411317.1, on the reverse strand, counting down.
TTCTCGCATAGTATAGGGTCGCAGCATTATGCGGAGCGACAACACTTTTTTGAGCTCGTGGGTAGAACTATTATAATTGTACATAGCAAATGAAATGAAAAATTTAAAATAAGATCTTTTAAAAAGTGTTGTAGTTCATAGCGGCCTCAGAATTTTTAAATATTTATGGGATATCTAATAAAACTCATTTCAAAATCATAAAAAACGCTCAGAATTAACTGCAAATTTCTTCTTTCCAGAATAAACGTTGGTTCATAGGAAAATAAAATTGCATACTTACTAATTAATAAGAATAGTTACAATTGCTACATAACGCGATGCATCGGGTGCTCGAACTGTCAAAACGCAATTTTGTGATAGGCCTCTTAATATTTCCACACCGAGCATGATAACTCTTTGTCTATTACACATAAATGAATTAAGGAGAAGCAAAAATAAATTAAATATTCTAATTTTCACCTAGGGTTCATAAATAATAGTAGCTTTACTCCTAACTTAATAAGATCAGTTATTAAATATAACTAACTAAGCTGTACTAATCTGCTGACTTGTTATTTCTTTTGATACTAATAAAATTATTACAAATATAATAACACCAATCTTATAAAATCAGTCTGCCTAGCTTTTCCCAACTACATATGTTGGGGTCGGCTTCCAGTCTAACCAGATACTGAGTACCAGTATTTTACATGGAGCGACTGCCTATCTGATCACCACAACAAACTTACTAGGTAGCACGATATCTCTTGGTAAGACTGGTTGTCAGACTTTTGAGCCTATGAATACCCTAACGACTGGCAAAAGTCTACGAATGACAGCCGTGACCAACGGCTTTACGTGCTTTCTGAGGCACGGAGGGGTCTTGATATGTAATTTTGATGGTCACCTTTCCAATAACTGACCCGTGCAGCTATTATCATTTATCCACGAACCCTTGCAATAACACGAATATTACATAAGTAGGTATTCGTTTTTCTGGTGAAACTTCAGTACCTATTTTTGGTAGAGTTTCCTAGCGATCTTCTTCTTAGCGTTTCGATGGTAATCTAAATGGACTCGGCTACGTGTTTAGCGCCATCAGTTCCTGTAACGTGCAGACGACAGGATATGCAAGACAAGATATTAAGTGTCCCATCGTTTGTGGAACATCACCACATTTACACTTTAAGGCGGAGTCGTCTATGAATCTCCACCTAAACAGGTTTTCCTTGCTTGGCCAACCTGGGTCAGTGATAATTCATCCAAAATTAACTTAAAAATATCAAAAATCAACAGAAACAAACACAGCTGAAATCTCTGATAATAATTACAATAATGCATTTCAATATAAATATTTTGTCATCGTGAAACTATCACAATATAAATCACTATTTAAATTGCAATCAAACGGTATGTTATTAATGAAAATGTTCAATTATTAACGCTATTATCTGACGAGTTAATAATCGGACATCGTCTGTTATTATGGACGCTGAATTTAATCATTTTTGCATTCCAATTTCATAATAACATAACATCACGCCTATTCGTATACTCTATACGTATTCCCCGAAGTGTTAAGCAGAGGTGTTGCCATTGTACAACCACATATCACCAGTTATGTATAAGTCCCATGTAATAAAGGGCGAACCTAGTGCCATCATTTAATATTTAATGTTTTGTGTTGAGTAATGTAAATTATTTGCATACTATTGTATAAATCAAGTTTTTTTCTAACTGAACAGACAGCTGTGCTGCTGGGGAGGTTGTTGCGCCACTTCTTCTTCCCAGCTAAAGCACTAGGAAGTGGTGAAGGGCGGGCGTTTTTTGGGGACTGTCATGTAATTTTGACGTTCGAAAAGTACTGATTCTCAGCATAGTTGGAATAAATGAATTTTGAATTTGAATCAACCGGGCACAAATCCAGACTCCGGGCTACTACTGACAAAGTTCTGCATGGAAAAACCCAATAATACTTTGCCCGACCCGGGAATCGAACCCAGGACCAAACCCAGGAGGTTATAATAATTGTTAGGTTAACTTCTATGTTATACATAATTCATAAAATTGAATATACACAGGTATTATCGCAAACGGGTAGTTTCATTGGCATTTAATATATTTTTTTACGTCGTACAGAGAATTTACTAGCTGAAATCTTAATGTGTTATTTACTTCATCTCATTAATAGTCTTCTAACTTGGAAAAAAACCCACACATTCCTCCTCGATTTCCATTTAGTCTAATTAAAATTACCTAAGAAAAATAAAATTAAAAAAATCTCACCTCGTAGCAGCGTTAAAATCCCAAGCGGCATCACCAAAATAGCCACAAGCAGATCAGTAATGGCCAGTGACATCAAGAAATAGTTGGTCACATTCTGCAGTCTCCTTTCCGAATAGATTGCCAAACACACAAGCACATTTCCTGCAGCCGTGCAGACCACTAGCATAATAGCTATAAGCGCCCACCAGTTGTTAACCGCATCGTCTTCTTCAATACCATTAGTGGCGTTTCCAGTATCATTGCCAAAGACATCGAATAGGTTGTCAATTGTGTAATTGACTGCTTCAAACGTTTCTGTCAGTTCCAGTGCATTCTTTGATCTATAGCTGTGTTCATGCATTGTGCCGTGTTTTCTTAAGTGTCAGGCTCATTTTCGTCGATACTCCATTCATCTTATTTCGTAAATGTGGATTGTTTCCGAATACATTTTCTTTTGTTTCTAATGTTGCTTGTTAATTTTGTGAAGCATCTGTAACAAAATAATGTATGTTATTTTATTGTTTTGATAGCTTTTGATAGCTTTTTTCGTGGTTATTTTTATGTATATTTATTTTAAGAAAAGAAAGAAAGAAAATGCGTTTATTGGCATTACAATAAAACAAAACACCTTATAACTAAAAAAGAACAAAAACAGAAAACAATTATTATAATGCCAAAAAAACTTTTTCACAAAAAAAACAACCGACTTCCACTATAAAGTGAAAAATAACTAAAATTTCAGAAGTCGGTGGCAAAAACAAAATACAAAACCAAAGACACGGATATTCGTTATACGCCACCGACTTCCGAAATTTTAGTTATTTTTCACTTTATAGTGGAAGTCGGTTGTTTTTTTTGTGAAAAAGTTTTTTTTTCTCGCTTTTTAGTGGGTCGGTTTGTAATTAATCTAAGTTACAATAGCCTAATATCAACTGCTCATCACCTTTTACTAAATATTGCTTTTCCCGATGCAGGGACGTTCATTGTTGAGGAGTTCTTCTAGTACTTCGCCATCAGCTCCTCTTCACCCTATGCATTGTGACGGGCATAAATTGCTTGGCAACCATATTAATGTAATCGAATCGCAAGTTCGCAACCCGTGAAATACGTATTATTGAGTAGTTCCGGTGGCCATCTGTGGTCTTCATCATCAGTTCCACTTCACTAAATGGTGCTTTCCGAGAGCAAATTCATGAGTTTCTATAAAAAATACCTAAATCGCTATAGGTGTGCCTATAATATTTCAAGAGTTCCCTCGACTTCTTCAGGATTCCATCATCCAATCCTGACTTGATGACAATGGGACCAACTAGAAATTATACCCTTTCAAACAAAAAAAGAATTTTCGAAATCGGTCCAGCCGTCTTCGAGTAATCGGGGAACATACATAAAAAAAAAAAAAAAAAAAAAAAAAAAAAAAAAAAACATTCCGACGAATTGAGAACCTCCTCCTTTTTTTGAAGTCGGTTAAAAAGGACCTCAGCTCAGCATAATGTCAGATGGCTGCACAAAGTGTGCCACCTGACACTGATTTTCAGCTGCAGCCCACGAGTGCCATACGCTTGAATCTGAAAGACCGTTTTAAACCGTTTTGGTATAACGAATTGGTTTCTGACATAACGAATAGGTAATATGTATAGTAGTAGCTAAGCTTGGCACGAAAAGCTAAATATATGCATATTTACCTAAGCCAATTACGATAGGTAACCTTTTAGCTAGATTCTGCATTATTTGAATAATATATTCATTTTTTTTTATTGTATCTTTTACAAAATCTAACACAACTAACTATTTACTCTTGTTACTAGAATTAAATGACTAAATAACTAACTATAAAAATAAATACAAAAAACAAAAGAACACTATTCGTTCGCATCGCTGTCATCTGGAAACGTGCCCAGAATATAATTATATTTGTTCGGTTTAAAATAAGACAAACAGTAAATAAAACGTTTCAAGTAATACCAATATTCTACTCAATATTTAATATTCTTGCAACCAACATTTTCAAAATTATAAATTCACTTTTTTTTTTCAACAATAGGTACCTCCACATAATATTTCAGGTTATAAACACGTCAATTACATACATACATATTGGGTTCATTCCACCATGATTCAGGTACCTATTCCAATATCTCAAGCGATAAAGAACAAAAACAAATAGAACCTTTGACCCTTTTAAATCTCTTATGATTAACTTTAGGATTTATGCCTAAAAGATAAGTTTGTTTCGCTTTGAATTTATGGATATTAGTTAGAAATTGCTCAGTAAAGATTTATCGTAAATCAGCATCTAAGCTAACCGGTAGTGATGACTTTTATTTTTATTCAATGTCAAAAGTCAGGGAAATTAATTGTTTATCAAATTCACACACCACGTCAATTTGCCGTGTCATAGTAATTTTATACAACTGGCAAAGAATGAGATTTGTGATTTGAATATACTTACGGGCAATTTAAATTGGTAGTCAATTTGCTAAACAATTTATTGCACTGCTGTAGCAGGTGGCTGCACCGGCCACACATGTGCAACGCATTCATACAAAACGTATAAAAAAGCACGTGAACTGCATGTCGCTGGGCCATCGCTGTCAACTTTTCAAGAGTGCAGTGACACCCACGAACTTGCTTTGAATAGAATTGCTGAACTTGAACATCAATTGTGCGAAGCACAAAAACAGCTATCTTTCTCAGAATGTATCAAGGTCAGCAAACAGGTTGCTAGCACCAGTAATCTGTTTAGTGAGTTGGTGGGTAGTAAGTTAAAATCAGTGTGTGAGCCAGCTGTAACAATAGATTTGACTGGTGATGACACCATACCATTATGTCCTATTGTTGTGAGTCATAATAAATTAAAAAAATACATTAAAATCAAGAAATTAATTAAACGGTCACAGAAAGCAATCAAAAAACAGAATCTATTAAAATTAAATCTTTCACTTAGAAAGGAACGTGTTGTATTATCAGAAAGATTAAATACTTGTACTATTGAGTTAGATAAATGTAGGGAAAAATATGACACTGATATCCAGCTCCTCTATAATGATATACTACACAAGGAGCACTTGCTGAAGGATATTTATGAAAAATATGAGACTTCACAACAGCAACTAAGTGACCGCTTGCTTGAGGCAGGGGAACTACTTGACCTGGTGAAGTGCAATGCTGAGATGTATGAGTCTCTGACTAATAACCTCTCATGCAGCTGTGCCAACCAACCACTACCTCCTCAGCCTCAGCCTAACTTGCCCCCACCGGTGTTGGCTCTTCCAGCAGACACTTGTGTTACTTCACAGAAGAATAAATCAATATTTTTTTGTGACGAATTAGGTTCAGGCTTTGGGAAAATTTTACTCAACTACCTTAGCCATAGTTTTACCAATCATAGCTATCATAACATAAGTTTTAAACAAATTATTAAAAGAATTGCAAACACAAACCTAAATAATTATTCTACAATGGTTTTATTATTAGGTAATAGTACTGGTATTACTAGAAAGGACATAGTGGATGGTGTGGACACCTTATTAAAATTAAATGTAGGAAAGCTGATGTTGTGTGCTTTTCCTTATTCGGATACATTTTCACATGATGAAAATAACTATATATTTATGTTGAATAATACTATTCACAGGCTGACATGTTGTCATAGTGACAAGTTATTGTATTTTGACACTAACAAGTTTGTTAGTGGTTTTAAGCTAACTCAGAGAACTTTATCTCTGTCTTGGGAATGTAGACATTTGATTGCTATGTTGATAGCATATAATATTAATGCAGTTATAGCTAATATAACAAAGTTTAGTATTAGTGACGAGTCTATGTTGTCTAGTTATACTAACAACATAGTGAGTAATTATGATTTAATATGTTGTACGAAGGAGGATCCACCTATAATACCAACATACTTGGAGGCCTCTACCAGTCAGATAGGTTATTCTCTACCATCTGGAACTCATACCGGCATTTTAGACTCTTCACTTATAGTTGTGGATGTAGCTCCGGATAATTTAAACTAGACAGTAAGACAACAGAAGCTACCACATCAATTAACCAATTATTATTAGAGAATAATAAAAAGGTATCTTCTGGCAACTTAACTCATATTATTAAACCAAAGGGAGTGCAACATACTTTAAAATTATTTAATCAAAATATCCAAGGTTGCTCTTCCAAATTATTAGAAATAGAATTGTTTTTGGAAAATACCAAGTTTGATGTCATTTGTTTAACAGAACATTGGTTGAAAGATCATCAAGTGATGTCAATTAATTATGAGAATTATGGTGTAGTTAGCCATTTCAGCCGAAAACGTATGATGCATGGCGGGTCATTAATATTAATTAAAAATTCTATTAAATCGAAAGAAAGAAAAGACATCACCGGACTGTCTGTTGAGCACAACATTGAATTGTCCTGTGTTGAGCTTGATAAGCATGTTATAGTTTGCGTATACCGACCTCCAAGCTACCAGAATCTATCCATGTTTGATTCTGTAATGGAAGATGTATTAAAGAAACTCAGTACTAGTAGTAAGTCAATAATCATATGTGGTGATTTTAATATTAACTTATTAGAAAATAACTCTAATACTGTTAGATTATTAAGTCTTTTTAGGTCATTTGATTTATCAAATGTTTTCTTTGAACCAACCCGAGTGACAGCTTCTTCTGCCACTTGTATAGATAATATTTTTTGTAATTGTGATTACTTACACAAACAAATTGTAAACAAGTTACCATCAGATCACAGTGGACAAACAATAACATTTTGCTCCTACATACCTTTACAAAAAATACAAATAAGGTTTAGGCCCATTACATGTAAAAGTTTACAGAAATATAATAATTCGTTAGCCAGTCAATTATGTGTTCAGAATTTTAATAATATAGGTGACCCAAATGAGTTCTACGCCGAAATCTTTTCAATATTAAACACGCAATTTAATAACACTTTTCCACTAAAGACTAAAAGTATTTACACAAAGTTCTTATTTAGTGATTGGGCGACTCCAGGTATTCGTAAAAGTAGGAAAAAACTATTTGAACTTTATGGACTAAAGCAACATATGAACAATACAAGCTTTCATAAGTATGTTGCAAAATATTCAAAAACGTTTAAAAGTGTGTGCAAAATAGCCAAAGCTCTTTACATTAGTAATAAAATAAAATCAGCTGAGGATAAAATAAAAACTACCTGGCAAATAATAAATAATGAAACAGGTAGGAAAAAACAGCGAAATACTGAATTTAATTTAGAGACTGCACATGGCCCTATCAACTCAGATATAGAAATAGCTCAGGAATTTGAAAACTTTTTTACTAATATTCCCCTTAAAACTACTGAAGCATTGAATTCCTCACCCGCGCTTTCTGCTGCCTTACTTAGGCAGAATGTGAAGGCATGCCCTTTGGATTTTAGGTTTCAGCATACAAACCCTCAGGCTGTTATAAAAGCTTTTAAAGATCTTAAAATTAAATCAACAGAAGATCTCTGGGGAATGTCTGTAAAAGTCTGTAGATCTATTATCGAAACCATTGCGCCCTATTTAGCTTTCATATTTAACAACAGTGTGGACCAAGGAGTCTTTCCGGATCTCATGAAACACAGTAAAGTAGTTCCATTGTTCAAATCCGGTGATAGTAAAGAACACAACAATTATAGGCCTGTGTCAATTCTACCAGTTCTCAGTAAGGTGTTTGAAAAGTTGATGCTCAATCAAATGTTACGTCACTTTAATAAAAACTCCATCTTTCATGAACAACAGTACGGTTTCACCAAAGGGCGTTGTACTACTGACGCCGGTGTCACCCTAATAAAGAACATTTTTAATGCCTGGGAAGAAGCACAAGATGCCATTGGAATCTTTTGCGACCTCTCGAAGGCGTTCGATTGCGTAGACCATGAGACACTTCTGCTGAAACTGGAGCATTATGGGATTAGGAATACAGCTCTTGATTTACTAAAATCTTACCTGAAAGATAGAAAGGTTAAAGTTCAAGTAAACGGCATAAACTCATTAGGGTCTGAAATGGCAATGGGCGTTCCTCAAGGTTCGATATTGGGTCCATTCCTCTTTTTAGTTTATATTAATGATTTACCCCAATTACTTCAAAATCAACCGAAGATGGTGTTATTTGCAGATGACACATCATTGATCTTTAAAATCAACCGACGGTCGCAAAATCTTGACGACGTGAATAGCTCTATTCTTCAGGTCCAAGATTGGTTTACGGTAAATAATTTGGTACTGAATAAAAATAAAACCAAATGCATTAGATTTAAATTACCTAATGTTAGAAGTAGCGAATGTGACATTATATTGAATGGAGAAAAACTGGAATTTATTAATCAAACGGTTTTCCTGGGAATCACGCTAGACGAGAAATTACAATGGGGACCTCATATAACATCTCTTGCGGGGCGGCTAAGCTCGGCCGCTTATGCTGTTAGAAAGATCAGACAGTTAACAGATGTAGAAACCGCGCGTTTGGTCTATTTTAGCTACTTCCACAGCATTATGTCGTATGGCATTTTACTGTGGGGTCGGGCTGCTGACATTGAATCTATCTTTATTTTGCAAAAGAGAGCTGTCAGAGCCATTTATGATCTCCGTCGTCGCGAATCTCTCAGGGAACTATTTAAAAGGATTAATATTATGACCGTTCCTTGCCAATGCATTTATGAAAATATTATGTATGTAAGGAAAAATCTACATCTTTTTAATAAAATAAGTGATAGACATAATTTTAATACTAGAAATAAAGATAAACTAGATCAACCATTTTTCAGATTATCTAAAGTACATACATCTTTTATGGGGTACTGTGTTAAATGTTACAACAAAATACCTTGTGATATATTACAATTAAATGAAAGAAAATTTAAAACTCATGTAAAAAGTACACTTTGTAAACAAGCATATTACAGATTAGAGGATTATATCCAAGATAAGAATGCTTGGAAACATGCTGGTCCTGCTCCATAGGACAATTAGAGTCTAAACAAAATCAAACTGGTTGCTTACTTAATTGTATTTATTTTTCATTATATGACATTGATTTTACATCCTGTGATTAGTTCCTCACACACTGACTTATTAATTGTAAATTTTTAGTAGATTCGTCTATTTTTACAATGTTTGTGAATATGTGAACACCATGTATCTACCACATAATTAATTTATCTGTCGTTTGCTCCAATTTAAATTATTCTTACTGTATACAGTAATTTTATTCTAGGTGCATCGTCTTCACATATTATAATTATATAAATAATGTACTTATACAAAATATTGTAAAACATTTTAAAAGAGTAACGGTGGAGTTTCTTGCCCATTCTTCTCCATACGAAAACTACATTTTGGAAGGGGCGGTAGAATCAATAATATAATAACTATAATTTGTAAATTTTGACGTTCAAAAGTGCCTTCAAAGGCCTATTTGAAATAAATGCTTTGACTTTGACTTTGACTTTGACCATCGATGGCTGTGGCCGGTAGCCCGTTTGCGCATAGCTTTAATAAGCGCACAAGAGCCACCGGCCACAACCACCGGTGGCTCTCACGTCATGTTGCTGTGTTGAGTACCTACTGCTGTAGCGGCTGGTGGCCACACGTCGCGTGCGACGAATCCATACAAAATGTATGAAAAATATTTGAACTGTTTGACACTGTTCTACCGATGGCTGTGGCCGGTGGCTCTTTGCGCTGAGCCTAAGGGTAACACTTTAAATTACCGCCTAGAAAGTAAAACACAAACACTTGTTTATTTTCTGTTGTTTCGTATTGAGAAGACCTTTAAAGCGAAGTTTACCCTTCCGTCTAGTTACTAAAGCAAACTGTTGAGATTTTGTTATTATTTTCACTAGAAGTTCTGCCGTTGGTGTAATTAATTCTTTGTGGAACAACCACTGAAAATGGAGCATGTTATTTTATAGTAAAATGATTTTCACAGAAATTAGCATAGTTACGTGAGGAACTAGCGGGTAAAGTCTAAATAAACATGCTTGAAAATTCTGTTCCGAAAATTATTTCAACCGGAATTTTAGGTATGGAACAAAAATTTTTAAACTTTAAATTATATCCTTGTACTGGCTTCTGCCCGCGGATTGGTCCGCGAGCCTATTAAGCCGCCCTCCCACGGTGCGCCATATCGCGGACGCACGCGCACGACGCACCGTGGGAAACCTAGCGTGCGTGGTAGCGCAGACGCGCGTTGAACGCGTGCGTGGCGGTGCGTCCTCGTGCGGGCTGGTGCGCGTCCGCGATATGGCGCACCGTGGGAGGGCGGCTTTACATTTCTCAAGACAACTCTTGACGAATGTTCCAATGCAAAAATTATTTTTGCGTTCGAACATTTCAACAATTTTCCGAAATAGTTACCACCTACCTATTCTGAGATTAGAAACACTTTTAAGAGAAATAATTATGTAAGTATTAGGAAAATATATCAGGACAGGAGTAAATTGACCTATACTCGTAAAATATTATCAATCTTAAAACAACATGACATTACATAACCCCTCTGTAATCCCCGAGGGGTTAGCCAGAGGTGTATCTGTAGTACAACCACTTTTCGCCAGTTATATTTATGTCTCATGTACTAGGGGGCGAGCCTATTGACATCAACCGGGTACAAATCCAGACTCCGGGAGAAATTCCTTATGGAAAAACCCAATAACACTTTGCTCGACCTGGGAATCGACCACGACCTCATGCTCAGTAGTAGCGCAAGCGGACGACTAGACTAACGAGGCATTTGGGTCTTAAAACACTTCAAAGAAAATTCACAAAATATTCATCGAGATATTAAAACATTTTCAAATAATATGGCCAAAACTCCAAGCCAAAACCCGAAACATAAAGATAACCAGTAAATTGCTGTTTTTGAACGCCTTAAGAATTCCCTTTTAAAGTTAAATAATTTATAAGCATTTAAAACTAAGCCGGTAAAAGGGGCGAAGTGGTCCTAAATCCGGCTGCTAACGAGGGGTCGACACAACTTTGAACTGTCTGTCAATCGCATAACTTAATAATGTCTATTCATTTGGATTTTTATGGTCGAATCATTTTGGTAATTCAAAACTGTTTCTTTTTGGTGTGGTCTGCTGATGCAGTTACATGAAAGATGAAATTGTTTTAAATCTGGGTCGATAACATGCCCATAGCACACTGGTTAAGACCACAGACTGCCTAGAGAGTTGTGACTTTAGAAGTGGTATCAGGAAGCTTTACTACAAAAAAACAACGGGTTGCACTCCGAGAGTGCACGAGTTGCACGGCAGAAGTCAAAACTTGACTGCTTTTTTTACCCATCAAAATGGGTAAAATTTCTTACCTCGCAATTTTTACGTAATGTCAAAGACTATTTATTTTGATATTTACTTTGTCGGTTGCTAGGCAACGGCTCTTACGTTCACGTCCTGACGCAAGTTTAACAATTTTTACCCATCCCAAAAAAAACACAACGCTGTTTTTCACTTCAAAAACGGTCGAGATATTTGGTAAACGATTAATGGTCGAATGATGAATCAAAATAAAAGTCGAGACCTTTACTTAGCTGTTGGATGATGCACCTTACAAGTAACCTGTAACCAGATAAACTCAAACTCAAACTCAAACTCAAACTCTTTATTGCATTCATGTGTACATTTTAGCTGTTACAAGTAATGGCAGGTTCCAACATGAAACCCGTTTAGGGTACGGCAACATTATACTATAATTGGACAAAAACAAGCATCCAGTGTTAGTTTTTTAAACAAATATAATAAAATTACTATCTATAATAATATTATTATAGATATATTTATTTATTAAAGATATTTAGTATTACGTTTATGTAGTAATTTTAATAAATATATTGGGGTTATTAAATAAATTTATTAATGTATCTTAGTTATATTTTATTAATTTGTATTTATTATTTTATTTTATTAATTTGTATTTGTATTTATATTTCATTAATTTGTATTAGCTGTTGTATTTAATTATTTTATTTTTTATTTTATTTATATTTTATTATATTGTTTTATATTTTATTATAAGCATTTATCTATCATATTTACTAATTATTTTATTCTAAGTATTCTGCAACCGAGTAAAAGCATTTTTGTGTAAGATATTCTTTTAAGTCAGTCAAAGTCCTAACTTCATTCAAGAGCTGAAAATGCACATGGCTTGAGTCACATATTCAATAAAAAGGTGGAAACTTCGAAATTTAATCCCGCAGCCGTTGGTTTCGAAGGCAGAGTCACTACCAAGTACGCCAATCGGTCGTCATCGGAGATCAGCTTTGTAATCGGACATTGGTGTTTGACGCACAATACACGAGTGTATGCGAATGGGACATTTTGAGAATGGGACCTTTTGAGAATGGGACCTTCTGAAAATGGGACCTTTTGAGAATGGGACCTTCTGAAAATGGAACCTTTTGAGAATGGGACATTTTGCGATTGGGATCTTCTGAAAATGGGATCTTTTGAGAATGTGAAATTTTGCGAATAGGACGTTTCGCGAATAGGACATTAGATTTCACGGTGACATTCTGCGTCAGCGTTAAGCCAAAAGGAGATGACACAAACCTTTTTGGAGGTCACCTTCTTGCGTTAACAAATAGCAGTTGAAAATCTAATAACGATCTCTCCAAGTGGTACTGGTAAGTTCAATAACTTAGCATTTCCTCAAGGTCTTAACAAAATATACGATGGCAAATAGTTTGATACCTTCTTGCAGCGTATCGATTTCAGGCTTCAGTAGCCGTGGCAACGTGGGTACGTACTTAAACGAGTGTCAGACATGAAGGTCAAATTGTTCACACTATTTTATATGCTTAGGTTTCTTTGGTTAAGAGACATGTTTTTTTAATGAGGATATCTTAGAACTAGAAAACCTACAGAATGCAGAGGCCCCGATAAAAGAAAAGTTAAGTTTTAAGACCTTTTAAATACTATAGAAAAAAGCTGCAATCTTGACATTATAAAAGTTGGATGGCTGCACTATTTTAATCACCTAACTAGCGACGCGCCCCTGTTTCCTATGGTTCTGCCTGGATTTAGCGAAATAGGCTCAAAAAAATGCATCGAGAATTTTGCGTGAAACGTGAATAATCCCTCAAAACCGCATTTATTTATGCACACACAGTAAAATACATTAAGGAGCTAGTGGCTTAGTAATAACAGCCGCACGGGTCGAACCATCAGGTTAAGCTACGTTTGCCGGGGTTGGTCTGTGGACGGGTGACCCGCATCTTTACATACTGAGACTCCTCCGTACCTCGGAAAACACGTTAAGCCGACGGGTCGTCAGAAGCCCGGAAGTCTGACAACCAGTCTTTCCAAGAGGTATCGTATTACCCAGTTACTGGGTTGTGGAGGTAAGGTAGGCAGTCGCACCATGATAAATACTAGTATTCAGCTGCATCCAGTTCAACTGGAAGCTGACCCCAACATAGTTGGGAAAAGGCTAGGCAGATGAGACACAATAAAATAAATCAGACACGACATTAATTTCATTTTTTATCACGTGTAGATAATAGTTCTAGTTTACAGCCTTCCAATAATGGAGTCTATTCATAATCATTAACATAGTCTATATGCTAAGTTAATTTGAACTTTGGATTAATAGCACAAAGTCCTATTTGGAATGGCACTTCTAACTTATATAGGCGGAGGTCTTGAAGCAAATATGGCAACAGCTGTAGGGATTGTTAACCTAAGCTTTCTTATGTTTACAGATGTTGTAGGAGTATTGGTAATATCATAAATGAATACTTAGATCTATTTGGGATACATCTACAATAATGTTTTCGCACTACTTCTTTGGATAGAAGCAATATTGTGAAAAGAGAAGCTGAGTAATAGACATATAGAAATAAGCTTTTAAGCTATTGCATAGCTTCTATCGCGGGCCTTGAGCGTGGAGACCTAATCCAGAAATTTCGTAACGAAAATACTACCTAAGAAAAGAGTGTTTTGTATTGAAAATTATGTTTACCTGCTTGACAACAAAGTTCAAATTTACTTAAACGAATGATACGAGAGTGTTGTATTGAAAATTATGTTTAACTGCTTGACAACAAAGTTCAAATTTACTTAAACGAATGATACGAGAGTGTTGTATTGAAAATTATGTTTAACTGCTTGACAACAAAGTTCAAATTTACTTAAACGAATGATACGAGAGTGTTGTATTGAAAATTATGTTTAACTGTTTGACAACAAAGCTCAAATTTACTTAGACGAATGATACGAGAGTGTTGTATTGAAAATTATGTTTAACTGTTTGACAATAAAGTTAAAATTTACTTAGACGAATGATCCTTGACTATTAATAGTTACATTAAAACCTTTTTATTAGTTTGATGTTCCCATTACGTTGTGTCAAGTTTTAAAAACTATAAATGTGAATAACAGTTCCTGTCAATGTCATCATTGCTATTTCTTGTATTCGGGTTAATATTTAACAATTGCGTAAGTTGATAAAAAATGCTATGCAATAGCTTCGCCGGGGCAGTCCCCGAGTGCCCCACGTCTTTTTTTTTATGTGTTGCGCTTGCTCTTTACTATGGTGTAAAAATAATTTTTCATATCCGACGGACTCCCAGAGCGTACAATCAAACAAAGAAATAAACTCTTCCGTTTATTATATAGAGTGGCGATTTTTGTCACCTGCATCCGTCAAGGGATTGATGATGATGATTGATGAATTTTATATTTTTGTCACGAATCAGATACGAGTTTCAAAGCGAAAGTTGTTTAGTATGATGGGATGGTGGGAAACCTCCTAAACGGATGCACGCATCCCTGTATTAGTAAAGATTACTGCAGTCTTGAATGAAGAAGACTGCAGTCAATGCATTTTTCAAGTGGGTTATAGAACTTCGTTCCTAAAGAACAAAGTTTTTTAACGCGGCTTGCGGACTGGCAGAAATCGTCACGCGGAAAAGCGTCTGCTCCGCGCGGTTTCTACGACTTGACAAAGCATCGAGATTTCTCTATAATATAAATGTATTATACACACAAATCTTCCAGAACAAATTCTCTAAATGATGGTGAAAACCGCATCAAAATGCGTTGCGTAGTTTACAAGAATAACGTGGACCCGAAAAGAAACTTTAATTTATAATGTGTGCAGTATTATGTATGTTGGAAAAACGTCACTGATTTGACTAATCGGGGCGCCCGCGCCTCCGTCGCTTAGCAGCGCTTTCCAGAGTCTACCACATAACGCTCTACCAGAGTTAAGTTGGAGTTTGTCGATGACGATCAAGCAGTGAACACGTTTAGAAATTGTCGCGTATTCCGTATAGTTGTGTCGTGTGACACACCTACAGTGTGTGAAATGCTAGTGTGATTAATTTGATCGTAAATTATAATTTGATCTGAACTGAAAACGGTTTTTCTACAGCGCAATGACCAACACTGCCCATAGTACGCCCACAGTAGTTAAAAAATGGCTGATAAAAATGAGAGAGTTGTACCTTTTCCGTCATATACATAGATAATATAGATTTAGATAAAACTTGAGCTCATGCCACACCCATTTCACACAAACCCAAAAAATTTACAGTTCGCAGTCTACTCTAAACCACACCCACAGTTCTTACTGCCCCCAGAGATTTATTACTATCATTTAACAAGGATTCAAAAACTTTAAATCTCTGTCTTCACTTATCCTTTTTGCACCGAAAAAAGCCTTTTAACTGGTAATTTTTAAGGTCTTTTATCGCAGCACGTTTGCAATCTCGGATAACAGGGACTGGCGGAAAGGAAGGCCATAAATTCTGAAAATCTCGGACAAAACCACAAGACGTGTTTAGTAAAAGGTGTGGTCTCCTTTATTGCATTATTTTGGAGTTTTTGCTTCACGTGGGAATCTTATCAGGAGGTTTAATCACGAGATTGAACGTAATTATAATTTGGAAGAGGCTCCAGGATTTTTCAGAAAATTAAATTACGCAGCCAAATCATTGTTCTTCACATTCGGGAATCGTAGCAATTCCATTTTATATTCAGTGATGGTTTTGTACAAAAGTAATTAATCTACCAATGCTTTCAAGCGAGAGCAAAAAGCAAAGAATTATACCGAAAAAAAATCCGTAAAGTCAAGGTCATAAAAAACAAATTCGCTCGACCCATAAGTCCAAACCGTTCAGAGTCTATTAAGGCTAGCCGCAAAGCTAACCTTACAAAAACTTTTGCCGAGGATAATGACAAAATGTCAACACTGATAGTAATATAACTATAATCAGCCCAATTCCAGATTATTAACTATCGTCTACCATTGATCAGTACCAACCATAAACGTTTTTCCACTGCTGGGCCACTGGTCTCATCTCTCTGAGAGGGAGTGAGCCGTAATCCACCACCAGACATGCCGATTTCCTCACGATGTTCTCTTTAACCGTTTTACGTTGACAATGTGCGCGTTTTAATTTGTACTTGCCCTCCACCAACCAAGTAATATCACCCACAGAATCTCATTCAAGTAACAAGTAAATCCGACACGTGCCTTCACAGACATACACGGAAAGGTGTCGGAGTGAAACGACGTAATTAACACGGTCTGTAAGACCACCGTTTTTAACTGCGCGACAATTAGTTCCACTCGGTTGACTTCAAGTGACAAGGTTCAGATGTGGAGGTAGACTTTTATGAGGTTTTAGTGGAAGAAATGTGGATGTTGACAAAGTTTCTGTACCTTAGTTATTCATAGTGGTTTCTTTAAGATTCGTCCTGGATTGCGACTTTGTCTGTAATCCAGGAGGAAAAGGAGCCTATGTCCTTCTTTAGGTTATAGTCCACCCATCTGCCAAATTTCATCTAAATCCGTTTAGCCGTTTTAGCGTGAAACCGTAACAATCAAACAAACCAACTCACTTTCGCATTTATAATATTACTAGCTGATGCTCTTCGTGTGCAATCCATGATGAAAACTAGCCTATGTCTTTCTCCAGGTCAAGGTCATACCTGTGCCAATTTTCATCTAAATTCGTTCAGCCGTTTGAGCGTGAAAGCGTAACAATCAAACAAATAAATAAACAAACAAACTCACTTTCGCATTTATAATAATTGTTAGGATAGTAAGGATATTTACGATGAGTTAAAATTCACAATTTCAAATTTTTTTTAAGAGCAAGTCATTACTCAATATTCAACAGTTTATTTGCATTCCACAATGTACTTAGGTGGTAACTTAAAATTCTACGTGATAATTGTGGATTGTGGGGCTCAGCAACATAGTGGAGAGAGGAAGCTTTGAAAAATTTGCTTATCAGTCTTCTGAACTAAATCTAATTAAACTTATTTAATAATCAGTTTTTTTCTTTAAGATTATATAGTTTACTAGTTTAGTTTGTCGTTTTATATATTACTAGCTTTTACCCGCGGCTTCGCCCGCGTAAAGGTCGGAAAATATCCCACAGGACCGTACTACCGGGATTCAGATTATCCTCTATCCTAACCCAGATCATGGCCTATACGGATTTAGTTAAAAGACCATACGCCTTTCAACTAAATCCGTTCAGCCCTTACGGCATGAAAAAGTAACAGGCACATTTTAGGGTTGCGTACCTCAAAATGAAAAAATGATCTCTTTCAGTCGTCAGTAATTTGACATTCGAAAGAAGAAGACAAAGCTTTGTAACTATACTATATGTTTAACTATACAGACGCTATACAACGTTTATTAGTAAGGAGGTAATGTTTGTAGCGGTTACACCGCCACATACGAACTACGCATGAAAGACATGATGTCACACAAATCCTGCATTGCGCAGTTAGAATTTACCACGCGAACGACATAGATAAGACTATCCGAAATCAACTTATGGGCAGTTGCCCGCCCGACATAACACCCGTCTTGTCGGAGGATCCTCCCTTTTCTATGGTGGATGAGTGAACTTTACACCCTGTTCCTCATACCACTAAATTGGTGACCCTGAGACTGAACGTCAACGCAGCCTTCGTGCAACTACTTCAGCGTGACGTCATCATCATCAATCCCGCAAGCTTTCGTGAGGCGAGTTACACAGCCAGCCAGTACCCACGGCTTAGCGGGTATCCTGACCACCAGCATGCAGCGAACGCGCATTCCTGGTCAACACCCTTAGACTCATCACCCCGACTCACTGGGGAATCACCGAAATCACCTCAATCACCGCAATCACCGCAATCACCTCAATCACCGCAGACAGTTCCAACTCACTGTGAACTGTGCGGCACCCGGTTCCGACTCACTGGTAGCACAATCACCACAATCGCCACAATCACCGCAGACAGTTCCGACTCACCGTGAACTGTGCCGCACCCGGTTCCGACTCACTGGAACCACACCTTAAATCTCTTAAAAATAAGAGACAACAAAAATAATCACCGAAATCATCGCAATCACCTCAATCACCGAAAACACCGAAATCACCGCAATCACCGAAATCACCTCAATCACCGCAATCACCACAATCACCTCAATCACCACAATCAGCTCAATCACCGTAATCACCTCAATCAGCTCAATCACCGCAATCACCACAATTAACACAATCACCACAATCGCCGCAATCACTGCAGACAGTTCCAACTCACTGTGAACTGTGCGGCACTCGGTTCCGACTCACTGGAACCACACCTTAAATCTCTTAAAATTAAGAGACAACAAAAATTCAATCACCGAAAACACCGAAATCACCACAATCACCTCAATCACCACAATCAGCTCAATCACCGCAATCACCTCAATCAGCTCAATCACCGCAATCACCACAATCAACACAATCACCACAATCGCCGCAATCACTGCAGACAGTTCCAACTCACTGTGAACTGTGCGGCACTCGGTTCCGACTCACTGGAACCACACCTTAAATCTCTTAAAAATAAGAGACAACAAAAATAATCAATAATACATGTGAATTTTAAAATCAACCCCTATTTTACCCCTTTGGGGGATGATTTTACAAAAACGCTGAAAAGCATAATTCTTTATTTCTTACCAAAAGCATAAATTTGAATTTCCATATCCCCAACTTAGAAATATTGAGTTTCCCATACAAACTTTCATCCCTTATATCACCCCCTTGGGGGTTATTTTTGAGACAAAAAGTACCCTATGTCCTTCTCTAGGATGCCATCTATCTCCTTGCCAAATTTCATCGAAATCCGTTCAGTGGTTTAGCCGTGAAAAGGTAACATACAGACAGACAGACAGACAGACAGAGTTACTTTCGAATTTATAATATTAGTATGGATAATATTTTATTATTAAAAAATGGTTAAAGTGTTTTTCACAATTCTTAATAAAATCAACTGTAGCAAGTATAACCCCTCATGACCCCTGTTCCAATGTCAACCATTTTCAAGTAAATATTTCAATTATTTTAAAATGAATAAAAGAAAAATATAAAATGTCAACTGACTCGATTTTTTTGACATTTGCTTAGAAGTCAAAAGGGATCATTTGGTTGTAAATTACCTCTCCTATCCTAATGAATTGCCGACAGTAACCCTGTAGATTTGGTAGACTGTTTCACATCAAGTGATATTCTGCTTCCAAGGAAAAACTGATATAATTTTTAGTTTTGAACATACAACATCAAAAAGACGAATAATCACCATACTACGT
This sequence comes from Conistra vaccinii, assembly GCA_948150665.1. Taxonomy (NCBI): domain Eukaryota; kingdom Metazoa; phylum Arthropoda; class Insecta; order Lepidoptera; family Noctuidae; genus Conistra; species Conistra vaccinii. The sequence continues at coordinate 6,869,259 of OX411317.1, read as the reverse complement.
TTGTATGGAAGAATAACCGACTAGAGTACCCTTACCAACCGATTAGTTGGTCAGGCACTAAGTAAAATGTAAAGTATTTCTAATCGTTCAGAAATTAAACACAGATCCCTTGAAAAGTTTAACATTCCACTTTTGCAATTCGCTTTAGATATCTCTTTAATGTTTCAAAATGGATGCTTCTGAACAATGGAATTCACTTTGTGGAACAACGAATATCATTCCTAACATGTCTGAAATAAGGACTACATTTATGTTAGGGAGCCTACCTCTACCTCTTATAACAGAATTATTTTAAATTACTTCAGTGTGGGACAAAGATGGAGATTTACGTCCTGTATAGCTCCATCTCCTTCCCCCAAGTCTATAAAACTAGCAAGCAACTTCATAGTACTAGTATATAATGTAGGAAGTCCAAAATATGAGCCAAGAATAAGGTAGCCACAAGCGATAAAGGAACTTTATAGTGTAGCGTGTTTACGTCAAGTTGGATATCCTACACACGAACAGTTTTCAACGTAATTGTGTAGGATTTTAAATATTTTATAAGAAAGAAAGAAAAAAGAAAGAAAATACTTTCTTTTATGACAATAATAATTACATAAGTACCTACTCAAGATGATACCTATACATAGGAACGTCAAAAAAAACTAAATATAACGATCTTATAAAATCTTTATTTATAAAAAGAAGATCTTATGAAATGTAGGGAGTCGGTTGACAAATCCATAAGGATTTGTCCTGTAAGATTTTTGTTTGCTGGTAAAAATTATTACTTAGCCAGCTAACATGCTCAATATTTTAAGCGTTAACTTATTATATTTTCACCACGATTACGCCTACATTCTCAGAAAAAGAAAGAAGAAGCATTCGTCTCTGCAGAACACTCACATTCTGCTGGGATTGGTCCATATTAGTGCGGGATGGAGTTGTTTGGAAAAAGGAAACAAGGCTTTCACGAAAAAGATAATCACCCGTACGTTGGATCGAATAGGTATTGATATTTTTTAGGGGATAACTGACAATTTTTTCGCGATTTCGATGTTGGTCCGATGGAGAAAGTTGTTCAAGTTGATGGTACCACAACCTCAAATAGTACTGTAGCGGTTACACCGCCACATACGAACGCCATCAAAGACATGACGTCACACAAATCCTGCATCGCACAATTAGAGTTCACCGCGCGAACGACATAATTATCCGACATCACATTTTCGGGCAGTTGCCCGCCAGACACAACACCCGTCAGGCCGGAGGATCCTCCCTTTTCTAATCAGGATGAGTGAACTTTACACCCTGTTCCTCATACCTCTAAAGTATCATACCTTTTTGATACACGCTGTATACATCCTGCACGTGTAAAACGTTGATCGTAAGCTACGATGTGTAATTAACGTCCCGTCAAACTGCCGGTAGACTTGGAAACTTAATTAGAAACACATCGTCAGTAGTTCGTAGCGACGTAGAGTAGGGAAGTACGCAAGTTGAAGTGTTGAGTATTGGATCGAGAAAACTGTGCTAACTGCGGTATTTACTGCTTGGGTCCACCAGACCAACCAGATTTTATTAAGGGGTTAAATAATTTTATAGCTTTACATAGTTGCCTCAATGTAAGGCTAAAACATGTCATCAATATTTTCAACACTCGCTAATTATAATAGCGAATTCAATATGGAATTCATCTTTTTAACCAACTTCTAAAAAGGAGAAGGTTATATGTTCGTCTGTATGTATTTTTTTTAAGTGTTTGTTCATCGATACTCCACCTCAAAAAAAAAACAACGGATTGCACTCCGGGAGTGCCGGCAGAAGTGAACGCTTGAACATTAACGTTGTGCATTTCTACTCCCCCTCCGTTTTACGAATTTTCAATCACGTCACGTGTCCTGACGCGAGTTTAACATTTTTTAACCATCCCAAAAAAAGTGCACAACGCCTCTAAAGAAGTCTTCACTTCAAAAAATTGGATAAACCTGAATAAGTATAATATTTCCCTGAATCTAGCGGTTCGGTAGATAGTTATCGAGTTCTTGTTCTTGAAGAGGAACGGATATGGAGCGTGTAAATTTAATTTGACGGTTTTGCAACTACTACAGACTGCCTTTCTTTTAGGTGGATTACTGGCCTGTTCGCCCACCTTTAGCACGCAAATTCTATGAATTAATCAGGCGTTGTTTATGGAATGATTTCTGTACTAAATACCCAAGTATTAGACCCATAACATAAATCTTTTCACTTTTTGGTTCCCGCAGGTCACACACGCATGCACACTCACGCACACACACCAATCAGCCTATAATATTCTCATTGCTAGGACAAAAGTCTTCATTTTGAGAGCGTGGTGAATTTCAGCCCGGCAGACAAAGGTCCCATCTAATTCCTAAGAACAACAATACAACCGCCTCGGTGGCTGTTTTTAACCGCCACTGTAGTCAAGTGGTTAATCCACCTGTCTCAGACCCAGAGGTCCCGGGTTCGATTCCCAGTGGGAGCTAAATTTTCTGCTCGGTTTGGTTGGTGGTAGGGCTTGTTCTATGTCCGCCTGGCTAGCTACCACCTATCTAAGTCTGTCACCATGACAACAATGTTAACAGCATTGTTGTGTTTTAGTTTTAACAGCATTGTTGTGGCAGTTAGAGATAAGATAGCCAGTTCCTCTGTGGTTGAGGATTCCGGGTTGAAGTTCGCTTCCGCCTTCGGCCTGATCATCATTTACCATCAGGTGAGATGCAAGCCAACGGTTTCCACGTTAAGGGTAAAAAAAAAACAGCAATATGTGTTGCAATGTTGTTGTAATTCCTTCTCAAGGGTATTTTAAAAAGCAAGTAAAAGATTGAGTCGAGGGGTTGGTCATCAGAACGTGGTAACATGGTGATAAGATGATCACAGCATAGCAATGCACCTGCGTAAAAAATGTACCGACATTTAACTGCTTATACCAACCCGTTTTAAAATTGGTGATTTTCGTTAATAAACGATGGTACACACGACTACACATCAAGCTATACATTTACACTGACCTCGCATTGTACAGAAATCGTTTACAATGCGAGATAACCATAAACTGGAAATGTATAGTTTGATGTGTAGCCGTGCATACTTTTTTTTTTTTTTTGGTTGTGAAATCATCCAATGACTTCTCCCGCTCTGTGCGGAGCGGAAGGGCGTGTCAGACTCTTACTGACTAAAACCCACGCGTGTTCCTTCCCTTGCCTTGCCAGGGGCCACAGTTTCCCCTTGGGACTACCCGCAACAGCCGTGCGTACTAACCGAACGTTTCGTTTCACGTTTCGTTTCACGTTTCGTTTCACATTTCGTTTAACGTTTCGTTTCACGTTTCGTTTCACGTTTCGTTTCACGTTTCGTTTATTGTATAGTGAAAATGTAATGAAAAAGATATAACATCACGCTTGTAATCTCCGAAGGGTTAGGCAGAAGTGTACCTATACAGACACACACAATAAAAAAAAAAAAACTAGGACTTGACGATTGACGGTGGTAGTTAAGAAAAAAGTCCAGTTCATAAAGCTATCAAACAAAATGATAAACTGTGAGTCCGGGGACACTAATTCACTTTCCTCATTTTCTAGCAACTGCGAGAACATTTCCAAAACTTTTTAGCTCTACATAAGCTAAAACTAAAACTAAAAAGGCTGACAATTCTATTCACGTTTCTACTTCGACATAGTTCGTCGCGTAAATGAATTAAAGTACTAAAATAAGTTTCTAATCAAAGCGAATCGTTAGTTTAAAGTTAGGTCATTGACAAACTAGATTTCAGAAGGTTTTAAAATCGAATAGACTTTAAAGTAAATCGAATCTAGACTAAACTACATGGTAACTGAGTTACAGAAACAGACAGTCTGTTAAAAAGTAGCTAATTGAAGAAAGACAACAAAATTATTGAGGCAAAGTTTATAGTTTGACACTAGCTACCTAATTACGCAACACATTTTCGTTCCGACTAATCTATTTCATTTTGACAGTTCAATGATATTCATTGCGTTATTTATGTTGTTGAGTAGTTTTTTTTTCGAACTTTTGAAGCAATGGGTTAGCAATCTGTTTAAAACCGATTAATATTCTGATTGATCGTGTATTACGTAATTAGGGTATAGGTTTACTAACCGACTTCGGTGGAGCCCAAAAGGAGGGTAATATTTTATGTCTTTGAAATCATAGCCGTAGCCGTATGTCTGTGGCCTATGAATACCAATAATTAAGTAGTACCTGGCGACCGAGTTCTGCTCGAGTGAAAATAGAGAAAACGAATGTTCCCAGATATGAGACTTAGCAAGATCAATTTTTCGCCCCCATAAACCCCAATATTTCAATTATCGTCGAAACCGTTACAGCCGTTTTCGAGAACGTGATTAAAAATATTGCTCATTTACATAATAGTATACGATTTATAACGGTGAGGCGACCACGGTTACAGTTTGAGACAGAAATATTATCTCGTTTAAAGATTTTCATTTAACACCACCTCAAGACTTCGTAAAGCCCCAAGTACACCTGCGTCCTGGGAACTGCAGTGGCTTATTTGGAAACCGGTAAATCGATTGCGTACAAGTAGGCCGCTGCATATCTACATAATCTGGGGAAATGGGGTATTATCGATTCATGCAACTCCCAGTGCGAGTGCGGTGCTCCTGAACAGACTATGCCCCATCTGCTAGAGTGTCCCAAATCGGTTCAGCTGCTACCTTGACGATCTGAATAACGCCTCTGACGCTGTAATAAACGTGGCCATCCTGGGCCCAAACAATAAAGAAAGAATAAAAGGAAGAATAAATAATCATAAAAAGAATAAAATCGGCCAAGAGCTTTTCGGACAGCGCACAATGAAGGATTCCGTAGTTGGGATGAATTTATCCCAAGGACAAACTAAACATTGTAGTTGAAAACATGTTATCCCATATATTCCAACTGTAAATGTAAGTACGCACAATATTGGGAGATTTATAATAATATAATAATAATTAATTAACTAATTATAATAATATAATTATTGGGAGATTTACCATGTTATTTTAAGACCATAGACTTCTTATAGGTTTTCCTGTAATCTATAAATATCTTTAAAAGTATTTATTTTATAAATATAAAAAAAAAAAATAGAACCTTACAATAAGCCTTACCTTAAAAATAAAAGATCCGTAGGCTAATGTTATTATGACATTTTTGGACTCCCTGAATTCACGGTATCTTTCCCTGACTCTTAACAAAATGGCAAAGTTCCGTTTTCCCTTTATTTTCTTTTAATCTTTACACTCGAAGTGTTCCCTACAATGTTGGTTCGGTCCCTTCCTGTGATTATTGTTTCACAATGCGGGTGCCTGATTAGAAAGGAGGTACTTCTTGATGCCTTTGAAGATTACTCTCTGGTTCACCTTCAAGTATTATTGATTGCTTTTATTTACTATTGGAAAGTTAGGAGTATGGTTTGGTTAGGTGACAGTTATTTTGCTACCAAATAATACCTATTATTTATTTCAAATTTTCACACTCAAAGAAGGTACAGACGCCAGCACATCAACCTACCCTAATCTGTCAAATTTTCCCAATCAACACTGAACCTTATTCAATAAAAAATTTATATTAAAAAATAAAGTTAAAAAAATAAAAATAAAAGTTGAAAATCCATTAAAGAAATTTGACAGATTGTAGTAACTTGAGGCCGTCAACAAGTATTCATCTAACTAAACAACTATAATAGGTGCTGAAAAATAACTTTAGAAACTTTATGAGATGCTTTAGAGTTTTAGATAATCGAACTGAATAACTTTTACTATGGGAACAACTATGAAATCACGAAAAAGTAACAGCTGTCCCTTATAGTAGAACAGAAGGTATTAAACTTTACCATTACTATGAACCAGTAAACTAGCAGAATTTTTTTTTTGTGATTTCAAACTGTGTCCTATGGTAAAAGTTATTCAGTTCGATAGTCTAAACCACCTCATAAAGTTAGTCAAATTAATTTTTAACACCTTATATAGGTTGGATGAGTTAGCATACAGTACAACTCACCGGTACCCTTAAAATTTTTGTACAGTCAGCTGTAAAAATTTCAGCGTCATCTCAACAACGCGACAAGTCTTAAATAACAGAAAATTTAATTTCATGATCGCGTTACAGCCGTTTTTTACTCAACTTTGCTTTAACCCTTTTTAATTTATTTAATTTGTGAAGGAAATAAACTGTGGACCTTTTTAATGAGTTTGGGAATTCGTTTCATTATTATTTTATACTAGCTTTCGCCCGCGGCTTCGCCCGCGTGGAAGCTGGAAATTATGCCACGGGAATTTCCTATAAAATAAAGAAAGAAGAAAGAAAAAGAAATACGTTTATTTGTGAAAAGCATCCAACTCAACTCAAACCATTTATCTCAATTAAACCATATACAGGCACTTTTGAATTGTCAAGTAGTCGGTCAGTCAGAAATATGAACCTAGTTACCCATTCCAAAACGTAGTAGGTACCTATGGAGAAGAACGGGCAAGAAACTCCACGGACACTCTTTTAAATAAAATTTTGTTACATAAAATTGGTTACATCATTTATGTTGAAATTATACATGTGAGAACAATGTAAAAAGATGCGCACGTTAAAAACGTCCGTAATAAAAAGATAAAAAAAAAACAATACAAAGATTAAAATAAGCCACGGCAGCTAAAAAATGACCAGTCCCAACTGACGGCGCCCGTTCACGATATGTCAATCCTATATGTCAATCCAGGTTATAAACTATTTAAACACGCAAACCTAAAACTTTCACATTTATAATTATCATACAACTTATAGTAGTAGATGATAAAAAAACAGTAATATTACATAATTATATCTTTTAAACAGTTACCAAAAACCTAAAATATTATAAAAAAAATCTCTGTAATTGTGTAGCTTCAATTGGTCAAATAGTGCCTCCGATAATGTAACATCGGCAAAAAATGGCGAACTTCCATACAAGCTATCATCCCAAGCTAAAGCCCCTTTAGGGGATGAATTTAAAAAAATCCCACCTTAGTGCTCACTTTTGTTATTAATGAACGCTTGTGCAAAATGTTAAGCTTCTAGGCCCAGCGGTATAGTTAAGTGAATTAATTTTATGATTTATAATAAGTGTGTCGGAAAGCACGTTAAGCCGTTGGTCCCGTCTGTCATTCGTTCATCTTTGACAGTCGTTACGAGTCGTCAGAAACCCGAAAGTCTGACACCAGTCTTACCAAGGGGTATCGTATTACCTAGTTACTCGGTTGTGGAGGTCAGATAGGCAGTCGCTCCATGTAAAATACTGGTATTCAGCTGCATCCGGTTAGACTGGAAGCTGACCCCAAGATAGTTGGGAAAAGGCTAGGAAGATTGATTGATTGAATAAGTGTGTCCCTTGCTCAGTGGGACAGAATAAGCTAACAAAAAAAAGTCGATTATTCAGTTCGAAATCGTCACGACAAAATGTGATGACTACGGTTCAAACTCAAGACCTGTTGCTCACTGGTAGTTATATGATTATGTTGTATTAGACGTTTATCTGTAATAACAAATACCAAAACTGCAAGCCACTCAGTATCTTCAATCCATATAATCCATACAGCGAAAACTCAAAGAAAAATCAGACTTTTTATTTTTATTTTCAATGCATAGAAACTGAGAGGCAACACTGAAATGCGAACTTTTTTAATTTTATTTTACTGGGGACATTATATTCAAATGGCCAGCGCCCTGTCATAAAACGAAATAAAGCAATATCTACTGGATTAGGTACCTTTATCTCGTAAAATTATTTTATTAAAATGCTTAGTGTAATAAAATCTGAGGTTGTTAGACTCGCTAGCGTGTCGAGTTTGAAGGGAAAATGCTTTTTCATTATTTTTTTCTTTACTGTCTTGGAAAATATTCAGAAATTAAATGATATTCTGTTGAGTTTAGTTCATTCAATTCAATAAAAAATAACAGTATTTCGGACATCACATAATAATTTTGTATTGTTGATGTTTATCAACATTTTTCATTTTCCACATTTTCATAACTTTGGACAATCATCACTTATTTTCGATGTTGATTGTACGAATAAAAATAGTAATAAAAAAAATTGGACATAAATAACATTATTAAACAAATAAACGTTCAAAATAATATTCCCACTAAAATAATTTTACCAAGTTTGCTCATAATTAAGTTATTTAACCCTCAAACGCGATAGTGAGCCGGAAAAGGGCCATAATTCCTGTAATTGCCGTAATAATAACGATCTGAAATATATAAACCGGTAATTTACAGTTACAGCACATTAGTGTTGTTGAAATAAGGTAGTGAACACAAGGCCGTGATTGATCGTAAAATATAGTAGCTTATGTATCGCCTTTTGTGGATGGATAGGTACTCTTTTTGTCTGATCAAAGATTGAAATCGTAGGTAGTTATCCTAAATATATAATATAATATAATATTATATGTACAAGGATAACATTGTATGTAATAAGTTTTAAAAAATAAGTTTAAATTATTGAGTTTGCTGCACTATTGCATTGGGTTTTTTTTTACCTGTAATAATAGTTGTAAGTGTGTGTATAAATAAATAAATAAAAATAAATAAATAAATAAATAATCCTATATATTTTTTTTTTATATGTACATATTTTTAAATGCTTTTTGTATCGTTAAAAAAAAATTATTTTATAATTATGTTAAAAAACTCAATAAACGAATTATAAAGTGGTAATATTATAAATGCGAAAGTGAGTTTGTTTGTTTGTATTGCATTCACGCTAAAATGGCTGAACAGATTTGAATAAAATTTGGCACACGGGTAGACTATGACCTGGAATAGGAGAAAGGATACTTGTTATCCCTATAATCCCAAGGGATCGAGATCGTCATTTTTTTAACATCTCTGATACCTACACACAATGTCGAAAAGACTTGATTTGATGGTCATGAAAACGCTATTATTAGTGTGAGCTGACTCATCTCAATATGGACACTTGCGCGCGACTTAGTACCAACGATTTAAATCCTCACCGGATTTAAATCTTTGGTCTAATAATTGCTGTAGTTAAGTGTTTTTCGCAATAATTTAGGGGAAAAGTTTTTTTCGGTTCTAAGACTTCTAAGGTTACGGTTTCCTCACGATTTTCCTTCACCGTTTTGAGAGCGGTGGTGATGAAATTATACAAAGTAAAGCATTCAGGTAAATACAGGTGTGCGTGATATTATGTCTATACAAGCACCGCCTTCACGAAAATAATTTTGTTCACAGTACCTTATTTCCCGTAACTTACAGGCAAATGTAATAAATTTCGCCGTAACATCCAACAGTAATATAATCCGTTGGTTTACTCCCGGTAGCATCGGAAATGATCTATTGAGGGCGCCCTATTCAGAGGCAAGGTCACGCGAAGGTTCAATACATAACATCATAAATGCAATAACGTTACAATAGCATGACAATTGATGTTTCTAGGAGTTGTATAATTATGGCAGTTATTTAAATATATAGCTATTTACCAATTACAGTAATATATATTATATACAGGGTGGATTTTTGAGATGGGGCAGTCAGGACAGCTACCTTGACCCTTATCGCTACAAGAAAATGGTCTTAGGAGACTGTCCTTAAGAGGGTTTATTCTGAAAGTTGGCAACGTCGCGAATAGATGTCAAATATTTCGCTGTTTTGATTAATTTAATCATATTTCTGTATGGAAATAAAAAATGTGGCTAACTAGCGAACAAAGAATATTGATTATGAAATGCAACAATTAATATCGTTACACCGAATAGTTAGTTTTAGATATAAAAAAAGTGTTTGGAAACTTTCCAAATGACTTTTTTTACACCTAAAACGGGTACAACATAAAATTCATTGTTATAATTGCAATTCATTATTCATATTCTAGTTAGCCACATTTCTTATTTTCATACAGTATTATTTCCAAATTAATCAAAACAGGTAACTATTTGACAGCTATTTACGACGTTGCCAACTTTTAGGATCCACCCTCTTAACTTTTTAAGACATGATTTCGAAAAAATGTTACATAACATAATATAACATCACGCCTGTATTCCCCGAAGGGTTAGGCAGAGGTGTACCTTAGTACACCTACATTTTGCCAGTTATGTCTGAGTCCTATGTAATAGGGGGCGAGCCTATTGCCATCAACCGGGCACAAATCTAGACTCCAGGCTGCTACTGAGAAAATCCAGATGGAAAAGCACAATAACACTTTGCCCGACCCGGGAATCGAACCCAGGACGTCATGCTCAGCAGTAGCGTTTGCGACCACTATACCAACGAGGCAGTCAATTTTTTTGATGCCAATTAATCCATTTTCATAAAAGGGACAAAAAACTGTAAAAGACCAACTGAGGTTTGAGTACTAAAAAAGTCAGTCCCATATTTTTCATAGCAAATATGTGACTCGAACGAAAACGTTTTTTTACGAAAAATCTACTAGTTTATGCAACGCTATCTCGCCCGGAGATTTATTTTTCAATCCGCTATAAATTAAATTACAGGTACCTACTTACTAAGCACATTTACCTTTTAACCCTTTGAAAAGCCACAATTACACACCACCACAATTAATCGCACTTCGCACACGATTAATCGCACACTCTAACTAGACCGCTTACAACGGTTTTTCTGTAGACTAAGCTACACTCCGAACTCTTAAATCGAGCCACCCTGCATTTTTTTTTTGTATAAAGTTCGATGAATTTTTAAATGGTCATGAATTCAAATTCAAATTCGGAACAATGATGGCCAGTATGTCAGCTTCAAAACTTTTTCTTTGACTCATCATTGTTTCACGTTTCACGTTTCCTTTATACCTTACATGGAAACGGTGGCTCTATTGCCCGGGAGTGATGTATTTTCCCGAGCCATCGCGCGCCGCGTTCCGTTTCACAGCTGTCATTAACTTGTAATAAATGTCGCTGTTCTAGTTTTCATTGAATATTGTTTTGCTGCCGTTTTATTAATAGATGGGTTTAATGTTAGTTTTGAAAGGTTTCAGGATTATTGTTAGGTGAGTTCGTTTTTAGAGTAGGATAAATATTATCTTAATTCTTGACATGAAATTAAAAAATAATCGGTAGTTTAAGGCGTCTGCTGTGTATTGTATTCTAGTTTCCATTTCCAGTTTTTTGCTAGGAGGTGATGCATGCAAAGGAGGTGACGGAAAGGGAGAGAGAGCATGCCGCTCATTCCAACCGCACCGCAAGAGTAGCCGGGTGTCGTGGGGCGCTTAACGATCTCCAGCCACCATATGGAAAGGCCTGCGGCGAAATTGGAACTGTGTCATCGCTCGAGCAGTCAGGTTCAAAGAGGAGGCATGAATTTATACATAGGCATGAATGTATACGTGCGGTCGTGGAATCGGCCGCACTTGGTGATGTGGCTCGCTAGGCATGGCAAGCTGATACCAGTCGGGGGGCGGCGAATGTGTCGTGCTATTACGTCGTTTTCGTTTAGCATTTTTTCTGACTTTTTTTCTTTTGTTCGACTCCTGAGTATCGTAGCGTAGCGTACCAAAAAAAAAAAACATCAGGCAGTTTCTGGAGACTGCCGATAGAAGTGATGACTAAGTAAGTTTTTGATACAACGTAACGCCATCTAACGAAAATGTCAGAAATTTATGTGGCTTGCTGTCAGTAGGTACAAGAACGAAAGCTGTAGCTCCATAAAAAAATTGAAAAAAAAATTAACAGAGTGCGCTGTCAACAACATTTCTACTCTCCCTCCGTCTTACGAATTTTCGATCAGGTCGCGTGTCCTGACGCGAGTTTAAAATTTTTTTACCGTCCCAAAAAAAGTGCATAAAGCTGCTAAAGAAGTTTTCACTTCAAATATTTTTTATCAAAAAAATATGTTCAAACTCAAACTCAAAGCATTAAACTCAAAATCAAAATTAAAGGTTATTGAATGCAAAAACAATTTTTTAAATCTGACTGGCAGTTCCAGAGATTAGCGCTTTTAAACAAACAAACCAACTCTTCAGCTTTGTTATTAGTATAATAGATAACAGATTATCTAGAAAGTTACAAAACAATAATAGAGATACCTATAATAAAATACTACAGTCAGATAAGCTACAGGCTGTAGGATATTACTCCGTAATGCTACAATTTCACTGCGGTAAAGGTGTTTCAGAAACAGCGCCGCAAACATGGCGGTCTAGTCCTATTCAATATATGAAGCTACTGCTATGATTAATGTTTGTTACAATTTGACCCGGGACTTAGTAAAACGATTTTGTAAGGCTAATGTTTGATTCGGGGAGGAAATTGGTTGCTTAAGTACTAGTCATTTCCACAGATCAAAATAAAGACGAATCGTTCTCCTTCATTTCAAATTAATATCCTTTGTAAAGATGAAAGAGGGGTTCGTGGTTAAATTATATCAGCCGCGCGGGTCGATGAGTCGATCAAAGGGTAGGCTATGCTTGCCGCGGACCGCGGTCGTTTCGTGAATGGGTGGCCATCCGTTTCATACCAAGACTTCTACCCCACGTTAACCGCTTGACCGTTACTGTGGACATCAGGTGGGCATAAGGTTTAAGCGGTTGGTCCCGGCTGTCATTCGTAGATCTTTGACAGTCGTTACAGGTCGTCAGAAACCCAAAAAATTTGACAACCAGTCTTACCAAGGGGTATTGTGTTATCCAGTAACTGGGTTGTGGAGGTCAGATAGACAGCCGGCCACAACATTGTTGGGAAAAGGCTAGGCAGATTAATACTATGTAAGATCGTCCACCTACAGTAGGTATCAATACAATAACTTATACCATGAATATAGACTTTACATAAAAACAAATCGAGAATAAAATCTTTGTTAAGTTACCTCCTTGGTTGCCATATTGTGTCGAAGTGAAAAGATCGTTCCATTAATTAATTACACGACAGTTAGATTTCATTGTAATTTATTCGTCCGCTAAACACGACAGATATCTACTCGTATGTATTTGACCAGTACAGTATTTTCGATATCTCGAAGAAGGTTGGAAGGAAGCACTGAGTCGAAAATCCAGTGCGCGATAATAAATCTTCGTGTAATAAAATAGCCCGTGCATACCAGTACCCTAATTACCTAATGCACGATCATTATGAAATTGAAATGAATTGAAACAGAGTCCATTGCTTCATAAGTTCGAAAAAAAATCTGCTCAATATTTTTTTTCGAACTTATGGATTATTAAATCTTGGTTTTAAAACCACGTTTTCTTCCACCGTAAATAAAATCACAAACCCGTAGTCTAGTCATTTCTTAGACTCTTAGATTCAAATACATAAACGTAACTTTATAAGTAGCTGTTAAGTTTAAATCTGTCTTTGTCATTTTAAGGTGTATTGTAGCGACAGAAATACTTAAAAAGCGCTTTAAAATAAAGTTTAGTGATATTTGAGTTTTTAGAGATTAAAATGTTATTTTTAGAAACAAAGTCTAAGACCCAAAACCAGCTTAAACATTTTTCAATAATCAAGTTCCCAACTCCTTAACAACGAAATTCCACTTGAATCGAAACAAAAGGCGAAATAAAATTAAAAAGTAATAATCTGTTGGAAGCGTCCTCCGATGAAGCAGCGATTACGAGTATGTGGGTTGGCCAGTAATTACGGATGTGCCAGCCGGAATCAGAGCCTGCACTAGTTAGACATGCGTCATGTAAGATTATGAGCGCTGCGGTTTCAATAAATATCAAAGCACGGAAAGTTAATTTGTAATGAGTGTGTGGTTGATCATTTCAATGTTTTTTCTCATCGAGATCTTCTAAGACTTTGAGGAGTGCGAAAGCTAAGTTTTGTTTGTGTTCCCGGGGGTTAACCGGTTTATTTTGCGTTCAAGCCTGTTTACAACCCAAACCATAAACCGTAATTTTTATTTTATTTTCCATCTTCTCACAACCGGAAACTCTCAATCAATCAAAAACCAATAGAATCGTAAAAAAGCGTGAAATTAAATTAAAAAGTAATAATCTGTTGGAAACGTCCGATAAAGCAATGATTATGTGGTTTGCCAGTAATTACGGATGTGTCAGCCGTCAGAGCCTGCACTAGTTGGACATTTGTGTCATGTGTAAGCTTATGTGTCGCTGAGGTTTCGAATTGAATAAAGATCAAAGCACAGAAAATTAATTTATAATGCATTGATAAAAAACTTGGAGGGGCTCGTGGTTAAATTAAAATAGCCACACGGGTCAATTGAAGCTACGCTTGCCGGGGTCGGTTTATGAATGGTTGACCAAACATAACATATCCAGGACTATCCGTGCCTCGGAAAGCACGTTAAACCGTTGGTCCAGTCGTTTCGTGTAAAATACTCGTATTCAGCTGCATCCGGTTAGACTGGAAGCCGACCCCAATATAGTTTGGAAAAGGCTAGGCAGATAGGACTCGCCACGCGCCTTCCCCCACTAGGCCACTCGCATGAGAATGACGTCAACTTACCCGTTTTTAACGAAATGACAGTAGCTCGTACGCTCAGGCGCACTCCGGATGCATTCAGCTCGACGTATTTTAGCAGCAAAGTATTTATGTAACCGCCTTTACTGTGGTATGAACTATGATCAGTCTTGTATTTTGCGACAACATTGCACGGGACATGATTGTCCGACGATCAAGCGTGACCCACGAGACATGCAAGTACTGAGCTGCAGTAGCTGTCTACTGTCACGCCTGCACTGTAAAACCGCGCCTTTAGGTGGTACAATTTCTTGCAACAAAAGCTTAACGAAGATCTCCAAGAAATCCAGCCAAGAAATCAAGATAATCCCACCCAGAAGTTAGAAACTAAGACATAAACCAAAAAGTATACCAGCTAAATCACAGTCTTCATCAAGTTCTTGGCACGGGGCCTACGTAATCACATTTCGGATAATTATGTTCCTTATTCATGCATATTCATTAAGTTACTTTAGTACCCCTTTGAAACCAAGCCGTAATGCTAAACAGCGATTTACACTGGATGTATGATCATGCCACTTAATTGGCAACGAAGTGGTTTTGAGACTATGTAGGACAGGGGCTAGACTGAAAGCGTGTGTCCTGAGAGGTAGGAGGAGAATATCAGGTGGCTCTTTCGCGCATAGTGACAAAGCATTATGCTAAGTGATGGCCGTTTTGTGTGAATGTGACCCATGTTTTCCCCAACTTGGTCTTATTGTGTTTAAGTGCCTTAGTTTTTTTTAATTTATTAGCTTCCGCCAGGGTCTTCGCCCGTGTGTATGAAAGCTGTATTCACCGAGTAACATAGGTATATTTAAAGATATCCTTTAATTATACCTATGTTACTCGGTGATAAAACAGCATTCTACTGGTGACTGAATTTTCAAAATCGGTCCGGTAGTTTTTGAATTTATTCATTACAAACAGACATACATACAAAAAATATTTTGCTCTCTGTATAATACTCGTATTAGTTTAGATTCAGATTTGTGTCACAATTAATGCACATAAACGAATACCTACATTTTTTTTTTTCGTATTTTTCTTTTACACCTACGTTTTATCCTAGAGACCTAGCTAGATCGATTTTTCACCCCCGTAAACCCCTAAATTGCAAATTTCATCGAAATCGTTGCAGCCGTTTCCGAGATTCAGATTATACAAATACAAGAATTATTGCTCGTTTAAATGTATTAGATTCTTCTTAGTGGCATTTATAGAAATTGTAGTAAGCTGGAGATACCTACAAGACACATAGGTACCTACGTGCCAAGTTCGAACCCTCCACCTTGTGGTTCAGAAGCCTTTTAACCTTGATACCATCACGACATCCTACTTACAACTAAAGCTATAAATCCCAAAATCTACAATTTCCGAAGAAATTTCTCAAACCGATTACCCACTTAATACTTTGATTCAATCACTTCCAATCATTTGCATTTCTAAAGGCAGATTTCAGTATGATTCTTGTGTAAATATTTAAGATTGATTTACTCAAGCTTCCGGGGAATAATGAATGATTAAAATTGTATCTTTAGTACGAACGAAAACCGATAATTGGGTCACCGGGTAACTTTGCATTCAATTAAGGCCCTGACAAGCAGCTAAAGTTCGACGAAGGCTTGTCTTAAAAAAAAAATTGCCAAATATCTAAGTAATTTGTGGCAGTGGAAAAAAATTATGTTAATCTTTCATCAAACACGTATAAAACCAACCCCATATAAATTAACGGTAAACTAACGTTTTACATTGAGTTCCAATCCAAAATATCTTCTGTAATATAAATATCAACTAACGTTGGTTTTTAATTAATAACAAGAACGTCTTATTTGAATGTAGAACTTGGTTGTTTTTTATTGTCGATTACTCATCTCATTTCTGAGTAAATAGATAATTCCTTCATATTTTGGAGTAAGTTACAAGCGTTGTATCATCGCGTTTCTCTTTCTTTTCTATGCAGTCTAAAAGTGATAGTGCTTTAGCTCTTGTCAGCATCTTAAGTAAATATTGTCTGGATATTTAATCGGTTCTTCAAGACTAGCTGTTACAGTAGGTTAGTACCTATACTAAAAAGACAACAAATCTATAGAATATCAAGAAAAGGCCATTAAATTTGAGAGTTTGGAGAAAAGTGATATTTCGTGACGAATTCCGGGAAATTTTCGAAAATATATAAAAATTGGATTTTCTCGAATCCCATGAATTTTCGCCTAGGCTTTATGGGGTGCGTATGTGTTGCAAATGAGTCACACTATCACGTCCTGGAAAGAATACGTCAAATTACAAGTCACCCTGTACAAAAGTGCATACTCACTAAAATGATTTTCACGTAAACAATACAAACTAATAAATCATGTGGGTTTGTAATATATTACAAAAACAATAAACTTGTAATGCAATATGTTGTTCGTGGCCTAAAGGACCGCGCGGCCGCTTTTCAATATTCTACGGGCAGCGTCAGCAAAAATATTGTGACTGCTAAATTCTATTTTGAAATAATAATGTCAACGTTTCATTTAAAAAAAAATATTGTTTCAGACTGATTATGCTGCAAATAAGATTGATTTAATAGCAACCTAATAAAAATCTTCACTGGAATTTCACAAATAAATACATTTCTTTATCTAAATCCTAAAGGTACTTTTAAATGAGAAATATTTGTATATTTATTTGTAATCACGTTCTCGAAAATGGCTCTAACGATTTCGATAAAAGTTACAATTTGGTTTACGGAAGCAAAAAATCGATCTAACTAGGTATAAGGTAAAATTCGTTTTCTCTGTATTTTCACCCGAACAGAGCTCGGTCGCTCAAAGTTTAGAACAAGATGGCCTTAGAATAATGACATGGCAGCATGGAATTAGTATGTACTATACATGGAATTAGTATGAACTATCCTATACTATTATATGAATATTCTCTATTTTCACCTGAACAGAGCTCGGTCGCTCAGGTACTGATTTCTGAAACGAAATATTATTTTGCTATGAAACTAATACGAGAAAAGAGATTACAGCCTGTATTAATAGGTATTATACAGTTACTTTCTATAACAACGTAAATACATTTCAATACTATTTGTGTCTACTTCGTAAAAACAGCAAAACGTTCACCTACATTACTGTTTTCCCTTGAAATTACCAGAAATTACAGACCAGGCCATGTTTACTCCTCAAGAAATTAACGCATGAGCGATACATACATTAATTCATTAGACCTCTAATGTAGGGCTGTGTGGTAAGAGCCCCGTTTACCCCTTCTGTCAGTCGGAAGGAAATATTTAGACAATTAACACTGATTTGTCTCTATTATTTTGTTGTTAGCGTAACTTATGGAAGTGATATAAGTAAGAACTACTCTGATTGATCGGTCTGTAAGATTATGGAGTACAAGTCGTACAAGAATTATATTGTTCGCCGAGTATCTCTCGAATTATTATGAAACGTCACACAGAGAAACATCATTATGTCATTCGAGAAGTAGTGGCTGAAAATCAGCGCTGTTGACGATAGGTTCGTCAGAAGTCACAGCATTTTGCTGAGCAACGACCTGTTCTTGCACAGATGTGTTGTTCTTGTTATTGTTGTTTGTTTGTTACAAAATTAGTTATTTTTCCACTCTGCCATCGGCATTTTGTTTCTGTTTTTATTATTTGTTTGCTGTCATTTGCCAGTGTCGTAACACGAAGTAATTACGGAATGTAAATTGTCTTTGGTCCCTGGCCCTGACATCAAGCCATAAATACAAATGTCAAACTTCTATTGACTGGATATGAGGCTTTTAACTAGTTTGTATACACGTATAAAGTAGTAGAAAAGCCTCATATCCAAACGCCAATATATAGAATCCTAAATATTTAGATCAAAATTCACAACTCTGAAACTTACATAAACTTTCAAAGATGGTTTTTATAAACCATTTTTTGATAGTCGAAAGTATAACCTAAAGATTCTCCTACGTAGGTTTAGTGAAATAAGGGTGACAATTTAAAAGGTCATACAGGCAAGTTAATTAGTGAAAGTAGATACAACCTGGGGTCACACCCTACCTCTAAAACCTATCACTTTCTTTGAAGATTCTTGAAAAGGTCACGGAAGTTTTATTAAGGTCAAGTATAAGGTCACAATAGGGATACAGCGTAGTAAAAAAGGTACGGTATGAAGAATTGTGTCGATTGGCAAGAGAATGTTTTGTATCTACAATTTTCACATTTTCTTGGTTTCTTGTTTGTGTTATGTTTGCAAAATATCAGCTTCATAAAATAGCCCGGACGTGACCTGCAGTGGCCTTTATGTAAAGCAATCAATCAACTGCGGATCCAAGTAGGCCGCTGCAAGCACAATCTAGCAAAATGGGGGATAATAGATCCCACAGATACCCAGTGCGAATGCGGTGCTCCTGACCAAACCATGTCCGATAATATATGCTGGCGAAGATTTCCCACCAAAAAAAGGGCTTTTTGCCAAGTTCTGTTTCGTAAGAAGTTTTGTATACCTACGCTTTTCTAGTAACTGAGACTATGGCACAGAATATGCTACGACACAATATAGTTCAATTCAGGTCACACAGCGCTAATTACCTACCGGTATATTCACTTAGAATTGCTTCTCTTTCTATCGCGTAACTCATAAATCTTCTGACAATGGTACTCTCGCTGAATTGGTCCGAGAAGACGGGCCCGCCGTTTACTTGTAGCATCATACCTAAAATGCGGAGTGACTAAGGTACAAGAGCGAGAGCATTTATACCGAAAACCATTGGTTTTTGCAATAATTCATTTACGTTAAAATCGTGAAACCTCAGTAGCACCTCACCGATAGTAAGTCAAGTTCAATATCACTTCCTACGTCATAATATTGACGGTAGGTAGAATAAAAACAAATAGCGTTGTATGCGGGGTCAGGTACCTACAGGTCAAGTTCTAAGAAAAACTCTGTTTGTACATCCCATTATACTGATAGCTGTGACACAGTATAAATAAGTAACAGAATCTTCATAGAAAACGGTCTATGATCCTCAGTCAGTCCAAATGTCCTTTCTTTGGTATTGTTCGTCGAGTTGAGCTCCTTAAGTTCTGAGTTGAGCTCCACGATTATTGAAAAATGCTTGCACTGACTGGACAGGTCCACTCAAATCTGTGTGGTTCTTTCCTCAAAAGACCGATTCAGACACTAATCTACATGGTTCTCATATGGCTTGACCAAGATTATGTCTGGACTTTAAAAGAGACTGCGACCTCTGAGTTTGTTTGGCCTTTCTTCTCACAGTAGTCAGTTAGGAAACGCCGACCTCATCTAGCTTATTTTTTATATTTTTTTTATTGGACGTGTAATAGTGATTCCGATATCCTATTTACAGAATAAACAATTTCATTTCATTTCAGTGTATATCAGTACGCAACTTTTACGCACGGACGCCGAAGATTTATCGACCGAGCGGCCGTAAGTAATAATTTCAAGGTCACTACCGAGACATAATACTGTAACTTATTTATACTGTGACTGTGATTTAATATTCCTTTGATGTACATATTATTATTAAATGACACGTGTTTGTGTTTAAAAGTGTTATGGTTGTTGTTGGAAATGTAGATAATTGTATAAAGCTTTATTACTTAGGAAAGCGGTTGCGTCATATTATAATGGCCATCATGAACATCTAACATTTTCACCAGTATTTGACATTAAGGTGTCAAAAAATGCTCTGTATTTGGACTGCAGCCGTTCTTGTGTGACCGTTCACTGCTTTCAGAGGAACCAAAACTTAAGGAACAGAGAATTCTCTTTTGATTTAAAGCAATAGGTATGTTGACTGGAGAAAAAAATAAAAACCATTTAGTCCGTCAGTCAGATAATAAAAAAAAATATTAGACACGTATTTTTTGCTATACCATAGACAAAACGTTTTAAAGTTGGGGGGGAGTGGGACGCATTAAAGTTCCCTGAGTACTCGCTACGTCACAAGTCAGTACAAAATCTACCGGGGAGTGACGTCATGCCACATTTTTTACCCAATGTATTCCCATAATCTTTTGATTATGTAAAAAAAGAACAAATACGTGTACAATATTTTTTTATAATCTACACATCACAGACAAAAAAAAAATTGTCATCTTCCCTATTTTTTGGAAAACATACTGTATGACAGTAAAATTTTTTTACTCTTTATCGGTCTTAAATTAGATTTTGTACACAGGTATAATGAGAAGTAGTAAGGTACATTCATTTCAAGTATCTTCTTATTTGCTTTTCTAAGATCACATTTTTTTAGAGAAACTTTTGCAGGGAAAAACCCACACGTTTCACCTACATTTTTCCTGAATTCATGTTTATAAGAAATCTAAAAGTTTCTCTTATTTAAAAAAAACATAACCATAGTATGAATAAAATGCATTACCATCTTGAGACTAACCCGAAACCCCCTTTAGCCTGTCGACATTGCCGTATCGTTTTACTACCCGATTTTATACTTCGCTATAAATCTTTTAAGAAAACTAAAGACACTTCAATTTTTTTTTATAAAATACAGTCATGTAATAAATTCGTTCTTGAGACTAACGAACAACCCACATGGTCCTGTCACCTTGACGGATCGCTTTATTAAGCTGTTTTCAGACCAGCGCGATTTGTCGCGCGACGCGACACGAACAATACAAAACTTCACGGTATAACAATAACAGGTGTCGCGTCGCGCGACAAATCGCGCTGGTCTGAAAACAGCTTTACGCGATGTTACATAAAATATCAACGTGTCATCATCTACAACGTGTTCCTTTTAATGTTCTATAACTCTTAAGGTTTTATTTAGGAACGCTATAAGTAAAACTAATACAAAAAGTCCTAGTCAAGTTTCATTGATAAGTACGAGTAAAGCATTTTCATACAAAGCAATAATTATTCATGTTTAATTTTAGAACTAAGAGAATGCGACGCTGTCATTTTTTTTTTATTGACAATTATAATAGTATGAATTAAATGTTTCTATTTTTTATATTTCATGGGTGTTTTACATAAATAATCGTGACTTTGTCGAATTTTTTTGTACGAAAAAACGAAAAAAAAGTTGATTCTTTGATGTCTCTCATTTATGTAAGAAATCTTGATGTTTTGTCAAGTTGTAAAAACCGTGCAAAGCACGGGTGGAAATTTGTTTGTATGTAGGCGGTAATCTCCGGAACTACCCGTTTTATTTGAAAAAATCTATTTGCATTGGATAGCCCAATTCTTGAGGAAGGGTTGCGGGTGAAGTCGTCCGCAGAAGCTAATTAAAAAAAAATACAGTCATGTACTAAAATGCATTACCATCTTGAGACTAACAAGCAACCCACATTACCCTGTGGACCTTACCGGATCGCTTTACTTCGCGATGTTACCCCGCGCTATTAAGGTTAGTATAGTTAAGCGCTTGCTAATCACCTTCGCGCATCGTACAACTCGTTAGGCTAACTAGATTTGCTCAACATGATCGAAATGATAACGAATAGGTATATTTTACTAACAAGGTTTGTTTTTATTTACTGGTTTATTTAACAGATCGTTAAATAAACCAGTAAATAATCCTCGTTGGTCTAGTGTTTGTTAGCGCTACTGCCTGAACATGAGGTCCTGGGTTCTATACCCAAGTCGGGTAAAGTGTTATTTGTGTGTGTGGGTAAAGTGGCTTTTGGTGAAATAAAGAATTTATTTATTTATTTATTGGGTTTTTCCATCTGGAATTTTTCAGTTGCAGCCCGGAGTCTGGATTTGTGAAGCGGGACCCGTATGCGGCTCAGCCGCTGTAATTTTTTTTAATGGTATTACATAGTCAAATAAACAACCTATTGATTTTAAAAGGTATGATTTTTTATCACTTCATTCATTCGAAGATACTTTGAACAAAATCATGATCAAGTGACCCCGTGTTATATCTTTGGGGATAATTATAATGGTGCAAAAATGGCCAGAATTGCAGTGTATTATTACTTATTTTATGATGACGATTTTACAAGCTTTTCTTTTAGATTTTGGCGGGAAAGTCCTACTGCTAAATTATAAAAATGACGTCACTGTGACACTGACAGCGGTGGCAATGTCGCCATTGTAAAAACACATAAAAAATGTTGCCACTTTTTAAAGACCTTTTGTAAAGCCTGATCACCCCGCGCTACATAATGGACGCTCTTTTAATATTGATTTGGCACCCTTTATTAGACGTTGGAAGAAACAAATAAATTGGTTGAATCGATCCGCCATTACGATTCCAGTCCTCTTTATCCACGTTCCGTTTTTAAATTAGGTTCCGATCTAAAACGTGAATAAGCGAGCAATTCCGACTTTTCTTGTTAAAACTTCAAAAACTCCGATCTGTTTTACGTCTCGATCTAATAAGCATTTCACTTTATACATTGGAACACAACGCTGACATATTTGCTGAAAGTTTTTACTGGCAACGTTATTATAATGAATGCAAATCCTGTAACAGAATTAAATTTTAGATTAATCTTCTTATGTAAATTGTGTTGGGAATTCGACGGAGGATCGTGAATGAACGGATAAAAGCAAAGACAGTTTTCGGTTGCGGTTGCATGTTTGCTCGTTTTGTTTTTGGTTTATTGGCAGTTTGCTCCATGCTGCCACACTCACAGAAGTCAAATATCAATGTGGAACCAAGTCTTTGACATGTATACTAGCCATTCATTTGGAGATGGCCGTTACCTCCCTTCCCGTTTCCCCACACCGCTCAAACAAATACACGAAACAAATGACGATAGAAAACTTGCTATCCGTACTAAGTGGGTCTGACTTGAGGTGCGGTGTGACGAAGCGTGTCCGTGGAGTTTCCTATCCGTTCTTCTCGGGCAACTAGCTTCATCTTTCGGAGTGACCAACTCCTCAATTCAAAAGTGCCTGTACCAAAAACTCAATGCTATAATTTATATTTTCTCAATATAAATAAAAGTTAAGTAAAACTTGTTCATAAAACCTTTTCGTCACCTCTACGCATACCTTTGAGGCTTCAAAGTTTCTTAGAATTGCGACTTAGACCGAGGAGAGAAAATGGCAAAGTTGTGAATAGAAGGCAACTGTGAATAGAACATACGAGTAGTATGAAAAGTTTAAAATAGACATTATTAGAACGTTGACAATGATGAAGAAGCGGAGCAGTGAACGAATGATCGAAGTTCTGTGAGCTGAATTTCATTCAGTGTTGCCCAAAGATGATGTGATGTGGATAGAGTGAAGCTAAGCTGTGAAATGAAAGTCTTTTGAATATGTTCTATTTTTAAACAATATTCATTAGGAGGAGATTGTGTTATGGACCGTGTCTCCACCGCAATCATTTGCTTCATGAATTTGTTTTGCAAACACTCGCTGCGTGAGCTTTTTTTATGCAACAAATATTCATTCGCGAAACGAACGTTCTCGAACAGATTTTACTGAAAAAAAAAACATGCTGGCATTCACGTATCATCTAATTGTTTTTCTAATGAATGTTCGTCGCGTAAAAATTTGCGGAACAAATGCTCGTAGTTTTTTCTGCACAAGTTATAAAAATCGTGCAAGTCTAGCTCAATAATAGTCGCTAGTTACTATTACAATATTATCCCAACTACCGTCTACAAATTGGAAACCTACCTACATAAGTAATTAGTCTTTAAAGTTAATCAAGTTTCATGTAAATTGGTTCAATCATGGCGCCCACGAATCTGAGCCAACTGTCATTAATTTCAGAAACGAAGACTTGGAATGAAACCAATTCCGATTACTGATGCCACATCATTCCATTCCGGATTCGCAATCGCTTTCAATTATAAAATCGATTATAATTACTGGATCGATTATACTCCAATTATTTTGATAAGCTGTAGGTTTGTTCGATTAGCGTTCGTATTTCGAACTACAGAAATATATTTGAAAATGACAGTTCGTATCGGATTGGGTAATTGAAGTTTGGGCCTATCTGTCAAATTCAAATTAAATTACACACTTCATTTTGGCAGTACATGTTTTTGACAGTTAATTATTTTCTTTAACTCTATTTTTAAATAAGACACGAATCTCATACCCATTATTTTTTCTAAACCTTTACCTCCACATTTATAGCAGAAAATTTATTATTATTTCATAAAATAACATCACGCCTGTATTCCCCGAAGGGTTAGGCAGAGGTGTACCTATAGTACACCCATATTTCGCCAGTTATACAACTATGAGAAGCGAGCCTATTGCCATCAACCGGGCACAAATCTAGACTTAAATCAAATCTACTATTGTGCTACTAAAATTGGTATTTTTTACTTTTAACTCCTTCAACTACACTGACGAGCAATATAAAAAGCGTAACTTATCATGAAATATTTAATGAACGCTAATCGAATATCTTGAAGTGAAAAGCAACATTCAAATGCGCATAAAAACACAACATATAAAAAAGTTTCCAAGTTTTTTTTTTCACTTCATGTTAGCTAACTTATGTGGTTAAGGAGATATTTAGATTTTATGGCACTTTGCAAGTGGATTTTTTATATTGCTCATCAGTGTATGTTAATAATACAGCCAGTATTAATGTATTATTAGTGCTACACATGACCTCTTCCTTTTCAGTACAATATTTGAGCTATTGCGATTCTATAATAAGATTCATCTATGACAGACGTGAGGCGACAGAAAGTTATTCGCATATTTCCATGGTATTTTCCATTACTTGTTATGAAGGAAATCATATGAATAATACATGAACTCTGAAATTATGACGTAGTTATATGGCGTTTCAGTTGGGTGTAAAGTGCTTGTACCGATGCGACGGCAATTTGCAATTTATATTGTGACTTCATCAAACACCATGCAAAGTTATGGGATTATGGGGAGTGGGATAAAATCTATAGATTTTTTAGTGTTCAGTCCTTAATAGCACTATTACACGTTAAGAGTAGTACATCCTCTTTTTCTCTTCCTGTCTTCTTCTTTGTGTTAATAATTGTTACCTCAATATTGTGTTTGCACTGTATCTGTAACCTAGGTAATCTGTGGAAACGTCGTAGATTGTACATTTACCCACTTTCAATTATTTATCTTAGATGTAATGTACATTGTACAATATTGTTTATTTTCCCTAACAAAATAAATAAATAAATTAAGTACAAAACTATAAAATCTGTCAAAAATACTGTACCTACAGTTTTACCAACTTTTTTACAAACTTCTTTTCTTTCTTACTAAATTTCTGACTAAATGACCGACTCTTTGACAATTCAAAATTGCCTGTTAATGGTTTAAGTGAAATAAATGCTTTGAGTTTGAGTTTATTCTTTTCCGTTAAAATTATAAAAACGTAATATAATATGTAAAAGTTTGTATTTCTTGCAAAAAATATATCTGTAACTACCACTAGATGTCACTGTAATATAATATACAAAGCAGTGATGAAGATTTGGAGAGAACAAAAGTGCTCCATTTGTCATTTTAAAACGATACTTTATGTAAAACGAGCACATTTATAATTTAATGTGAATGATGGAACATGGATTTTAATGGAACACCCTGTAACATTGAAAATGGAACAAGGCCCGTTGTATACGGGAGATGAAAACACTCTTACGGGTGGTAAACGATATACCTTCTATGTATAGTACCTAAATACACGGGTATTTCGTGTGCCAAGAACAAATTGAACAGCTGTAGGCGAATTTTCTTTCGTATTGACATGAACTGTATCAGAATAGGAAAACACCGTAATAGAAATATAAGACAATTAGTTAGTAGTAGACGAGCGGACAGAGGAGCTTGTGGTTAAGTAATAGCAGCCACACGGGTCGATCGTTCAGGTTAAGCTACGCTTGCCACGGTTGGTCCGTGGATGGGTGGCCATCTTGCATGTTAAGCCGTTAGTCTCGGCTGTCATTCGTGGATCTTTGACAGTCGTTACGAGTAGTCAGAAGCCAGAAACTCTGACAACCAGTTTTACCAAGGGGTATCGTATTACCCAGTAACTGGGTTGTGGAGGTCAGATAGGCAGTCACTCCATGTGAAATACTGGTATTCAGCAGCATCCGGTTAGACTGGAAACCAACCCCAACATAGTTGGGAAAAGGCTAGGCAGATGAGTCGGGCGGACGGTTCACGGCCTTGGGTTGGAGCTGTAATGGTTTAGCGTTATGACTAAACTAATAGATCTACTATATCGGACTGGTAGTGATCGGGTATTGCTGCGGCTGCTTCTGCGTCTATCATGACAAAGCAATACGTGCCGAAGCTTCGTATGTTTTGCTCGCTAAAAAGTTATCGCACTAATGCGGCGGTCACAAAACCGGCTTCGCCACGTTTATTATGTTCCACCCGGGCGATAAGTGCTACGCAGCCCGAACTATCGCGACGATAACCGATAATGGCTGGTCACATCTGCGTCTTATGGTATCACTGTGCGCAGCTTCGCTACGGTAGACAGGTGCGGCGCAGCATATCAGAAAGGAGTAGTGCCAAACGCTGTAACTCTTGGGCTATCATTTAGCTACAGTATAACTTGTTTACTTATGAACGCGAAATAACCTCGTGTAAAGAATCAATTTACCTAAAAGGCACACAATCGCAACACGGTCGCCCCCAATTTATAATCTCTTACATTATAAATCTCACATGAATTACACGTGTCATGCACAGTATACACAGAAGTCACGGAACGCGGGACTGACGTGACTGACGGTTACACTGTGGCCTGACGACAGATCGCGATCTGTCGTTGTGTGACCTGCGCCTTTCATCCTTTCATGTACCTAACAAAAATGTTAGGTACATTTTGTCATTTCAAACATTTTTCAAATCCTTCTGATTGTTTATTAAAATTTGCTAGTCTTCTAAAACTATTAACTTACAATTATCGGCACATCAGAAAGTCAAGTCCATATACCATTAGCTAGTAAATTTACCCACTTTATTATTAACAGCGCATTATCAGAGTGAGACATGAATATACCTAAGCGCAGCTTACTGGAGACGTCTTGCATCTGTTTTGCACATAATGTATGCATTATAGAGTAACTTGCACCTTAAACCGTGCCTCGGAGATATTTGACGTCATAAGACGTGAATAATAGGTATTCTTAGTCCAGCACAAAGAGGAACATACGTCAACTAAGACTAACTTGACTATGAATAAGACCTGTTTGATGTTGTCAAAGGAATAGGGATTATTTCAGGGACGTTGTGTAGGTATCATAGACATTGTAATCTAGATGGGTCTTAAAGGACTATCTCATCATATAAACGGGTG
Organism: Conistra vaccinii; assembly: GCA_948150665.1. Lineage (NCBI taxonomy): Eukaryota > Metazoa > Arthropoda > Insecta > Lepidoptera > Noctuidae > Conistra > Conistra vaccinii. Next base: position 6,841,567 of record OX411317.1, on the reverse strand, counting down.
AACCAACTATTTATGCCCCTTTTCAGTATTACTAGGAAACACCCAAGTCTAAATGTAATCGCACTGTTACATTTTCAATCTTCAGTGCCGAGTCGAGCGTTGATAATCCAATAATGCACTTAAGCCTTTATGTAGGCAATCATTTTGGTGTTTATTCTGGTGTTAGTGAAAAGGGGCATTATAGTCCTCTAAAATAAATTACTAACTCATCATATTAACACCATTCCATACTTTAATTTTCGTGCAGAACAAATCCTAATAGATTTGTAAGAAAGAAAGAAAAATAAGTTTATTTATCACAGAAATAGGTACGTGCAAACAAAAGATAATTATCTCGAGTAGAACAATAAATAAAATACAATAGATTTAAATATAATCACGAGCACAAAACGGAAATAGTCGACAGCTGCTGGCACGTCATGATTGTGACCAGAAGTGCTTCCACTCAGCACGATGCTGTGCTATGGTAACGTGACCATTTATTTTTTTACTCAAAACGGGACATAGGTTTATTTATCTCAATTATAATAGGGCAGATTCATAAAGGAAACTTATTTTTGAAAATACCAGCATACTCGTATGTTCTCATTTTCTCAATGAAAAAAAAACTTTTTTAATAAAAAAAATCTTATCAATATGATGTACTTAATTAAAAATTAAGCAGGATAAATTTTCGGTCATTTTTACATTTGTCTGCAGAACAACTTTCTTTTAATACAGCTGGTGATGATTTTAAATAAGAATAAAGTTCATGGCACGTTTTTTTAATATTCAACTTAGTAATCAACATCGCCAAGCCTGTAACTGGGTTTTTTCAGACGTCCACAATTTATTATTAAAGAAAGACTTTGAGAACGGGACAATTTTGCGTCCCCAGGTGTTTTTCGGGGACACTGGGACGTAGAACCGAAAAAAGGGACGGTCCCGTTAAAAACGGGACGTATGGTCACGTTATGCTATGGGGACCTACACCACAACGCTGATTTTCAGTGGTTTGAAAATACGAACAATGTGAACTATTTTTGCGGCAGTTAACTTCATTTCTGCCTTTATGCATGCTTTTAATATTTTGGAGAAATTATATTGCGAACTAATATTTACTCAAGATTATTTAAATAACCATCATCTACACTATTCCTAACAATGTTGGGGTCGGCTTCCAGTCTAACCGAATGCAGCTGAATACCAATATTTTGCATGGAGCGACTGCCTATCTGACCTCCACAACCCAGTTACTGGGTAACACGATACCCCTTGTTAAGACTGGTTGTCAGACTTTTGGACTTCTAAATACCCGTAACGACTGCCAAAGATCTACAAATTAATGACAGCCGGAAACCAATGACAACAATAGATATACTTCAGAAACAGCATTCCTTCAGGAGAATGTATGTAACATGAATACAATGCATTCGAGTGGAACTGTGCAAAGCGATTAATACTCCGTCTCGCAGCATCTATACACGTTCAACCCAGTTCCTCTTACTACAAAAGAAAATAAATGTCTTCCGTTAGACTCGCGATTGCGCCGTTCATTATTTCTCGTATTATGAATGATTTAAGTATAACAAATGGTTTCGTAATGTAGATAAGACATCCGTCATGTTGATAACGTTTTTGTCAGGATTTGAGGACACTTTTCACTGTCACTGTGCATTAAAGTCCATAGCGGCTGGGAATCGGTTCATTTGGAGTTGTATTTTTTCATTTGACTGAAAAGAAAATACATTTCAAAAGTAATTGCTGTGTCTGAGAAGCATACATTGTCGTCTCCACCTTGTGTAAAGTACTTGCACCAAAATCCAAACTTTACAGGATAAGTTGTTTTCTTAACTTGAACGTGAGTTTTACTCTAATCTTGACTTGAACGACCATGTGCTAACTTTTTGAAGAAAATGTTTTATTAGCCAATAACTACACTATTTAACTTTAATTAGGTAACAATATTGAAATCAATTTGACAGTATATTGTAAGGCAATTAAAAAACTGTATTATAATTATAGTGTTATGCTTTTACACAATATGAAGCATATTATTAAATGTCGCACTGTAAACTCCTGCGCTCTATATAAAAGATCACTACGCCGTGCATACAGTAAAATGCAAATAAAATTATCATGATATTTTAATGTATATAATTATAATAACTAATGTTTTAGAATGTTTTCCAGAAATACAATACAATACAATTTCGAGACACTGAAGTTAATTTGATTTTATTAGTTAAAGTATTATATAGCTTTGTAGAGAAGGACACATAATAATTATAGGATAGTATATAAAACTCAAAATCGTAAACAACGGAGTTACAGTGTTATACTTCTGAGGCACAGATTTGGTCATTGGATAGACTATGGGTTTCAAAATAGTCAGTAGAGCATTTGACCTGTCATTACTTCTACTAAGCAGTGATGTTTTTGTTGAGAGGTTTGTTACAGACATAGTTATGGATAGGAGTGAGTGACTCTTATAAAAACATGTGGCAAGCGTAGTTAAAGCACTTAAAAACTTAATCGTGACCAAGCTCTGCCTTATTAGTTTATCCAGGTACGTATTGCTGAACATCTTAATAAAGTAATGTTATTTTTGTAGCCATTTTTTCACGGTCAATCTTCCGCGTAATACAGAAGAGGTCCACATTTTAAGAAATGTAAAAAAAGGTAACTGATATTATTATGCAGCATAGTGAAAACTTGAGGATAACGAAAGGCTTTTACAAAAAATATTGTGTGGTCACAAAAATGTCCAGAGTCATGTCATAATGTCAAACCGCTTTCAACATGTCAATTAAATGTCATTTTTCCCTTTGGGGCATCGAAAGGGGGACTTGTCATTGTATTTTTTGGTACGAGTGGCATAAAAGGGAATCGCTTGGACCATTTGTCAAAAGGTTTGACATTTGTGACGTATTAACGTGACTTTGTTTTGTCCTCTTTTCTGGATTGGACAATGTTTTTCGTTTCTGTTTTGTTTTTGTTAGGTACTAAATGTTTTTCGAAATCTATAATAGAACAATACGAATAATAACCGCAACCTTTTTTAATAATATTGCTCGAGTTCGCTCATTTTAATATTGATTTAAAAAATCGAAGACGTGACAACCGCCCAAATCCACACTGGGCGCGCGTGGTGGTTTACGGCCCACTCCCTCTCATAGAAAGGAGGCCTGTGTCCCAGCAGTGGGAACATTATACGCCGATTATGCTTATACTAATCTGGGTAAAAAAGGTTTTTTTGATCTTGTTTTCCAAGTGTTTCTAATATTTTTGTAGGCTTAGACTACTTTTCTCTTACTTAACTTAAACAGACTTGTTGTTTTTTAACGACCCTTCTTATTACAAAACAAAAAAAGATACCCACTCCGCTCTGCTTAAGTAGAACTTTAATATTCTTGTGGTTTTATGTAACTTTTATAATAAAGGGTTTCAACCTCAAAAAAAAAGATTTAATGCCTACTCATTTTCTAACAAACTTGAAAAAGTATCAATTACACATTCTCTTTCATGAAAGGCATAATAACCCTTGTTAGTAGGTTATCAAGTAAGTTTAGTAGGTTAAGAAGGGTTATTATGCCCTTGATAGTAGAGTATTCCGTGAGTGTTTGAATGAAAAGGTTTTCATTTAAACACACGGAATACTCAACATAAAGAAAGAAAGGAAAGAAAGAAAAAAAAACGAGGCAGTCTGGGACTGCCGATTGAAGTGAAAACTAAGTAACGCCATCTAACGAAAACGTCAGGAATTTATGGGGCTTGCTGTCAGTACAAGAACGAAAGCTGTAGCGCCATTAAAAAAAATCCAAAAACATAAAACAGAGTGCGCTGTCAACACAAACTTGAACTTCTTACGAATTTTCAATTAGGACACGTGTCCTGACGCGAGTTTAACATTTTTTACCCATCTCAAAAAAAGTGCAAAACGCCGCTAAAGAAATTTTCACTTCAAAAAATTAATACGTTTACTTGCGGTAAACGTGACGCAAAGAAAGAACGTATACACGAAAAGAACAATTTGGGGGAAAATATACGGCAAATCCACTCAAAACGTCCATCGCTCAGCATAATGCTGCGACCAAACTCCGTTTAACTTTTTACTATAGGTAGTTGCTGTCACGAGCACTAATATGTAATACATTGAGCAAATTTTAAGTGATTTTGTCCTACTGTGATTGATTGCAATTTTATGTTGTTACGAATAGAGCATTTTAGATCCCATTCTAATATCAAATAATCTGGAATTACTTCAGGGTTTCGTGGAATTACTTCAATCGTAATTCTACGAGAAAATCGGTTTTAAATTGTGCTAAGTGTACCTGTATACCCACATATTAGTGCTCATTACTGTACCTACGTATTGAGTTTCTTAAGGCCATAACGTCGACAAATAATTAAGACGTCAACACAAGAGGTAAGCATAAAAGAAAAGTGGCTGTAATTCGAACGAGTGGAGAAAGCCTTCGCAATTAAAGTAATTGTCACCGGCCCAATAGACGTTGGAGCCATTAAAACCGCTATAAATACGTCGCTAAGAGGATTTTACTGAAAGGGTGAAACTGTGAATGTATTTGCATTTATTTAAACTGTTTTTTCACAAACATGCTTGGAAATTTGAGCATTATTTTGACAACCTTCTTCGAGATTAATCGGAATTGCTATACTGGTCGAAAACATGGCAATCCATAAAGTCATGTTTAGTGGCCGAATAAAGTACTATGAAAACTCATAACTGTCGTGTTATTTAAAAATGGAATGGAAGGAGGTAACATAGCAAAGATTTTATTTAAATTTCGATTTGGTTTGAAAAAAGAGCTGTAGTAAAGAAGAAACAAATGAACATAAATTGTATACATATTGTAATGTCAACAGTATACTTTGGTAATAATTGTGCACAGATAAATAAATAAATAAAAACAATGGCGCGTGAAAAATTATTGTTGTTCGTCATTGATCCTGTAATTTATAACTTACTAGCTTCCGCCAGCGGCTTCGCCGGCGTGACAGCTTAATAAATTATAGCCTTTAATACTCAGTGATAATATAGTATTCAACTGGTAAAATAATTTTTTAATCGGTCCTGTAGTTTTTTTGAGTTTATCGTTTACAAACAAACATAAATCCATTAAAAAAAAATCTAATGTTTGTCTTTATTATATTAGTTTAGATTTACTTAGTTTGAATTTTCGCGCATTATTTGAGAAAAGTACTATACAAGTCTTGGCCGCAACCAGGCATTGATGGACTCGTGCTGTGAACTCGCCGAAAATAAAAGCGTCCAACTGTTGACCGCTAAATGCACGCACACGAGATAAATACTATTACAGCACAATGACGTGGTGCAAGTGTAAGACTGTCACGCACACCAGCATAACAAAATTGCCTTTATTGTTTTAGTTCTTTTGGAGCGCAACACTCTATATAGACATAAATAATTAAAGGTCATATTTTTATGACTTACGTAGTCAAGTAGACGATTTTTTCAGACAGCGGCAATGGATAATGCCCTTCGAAATGAAGACTATTGGAAGGGGGTGGGCTACTGGTCTGCGCACAACATTTTTTAATTAGAGTTAATGTTAGGAGCAGTGGTGGCCCAGTGGTAAAGGCCCCGACTTACGAGTTGTAGGTTCGAACCCAAGCAGGCGCTTTACTTTGTGTAAATAATTTCATCACCACTGCTCTCAAAACGGTAAAGGAAAACATCGTGAGGAATCCGGCATATCTTAGAACCAAAAATTCGAAGACATGTGACATCTACCAACCCGCACTGGGCCCGCATGTTGATTACAGCCCACTCCCTCTCACAGAGAAGAGGCCTGTGTCCCAGCAGTGGGACCATAAATAGGCTGATTATAGAAACATACATAAATTCACGACTTCTTCTCAAAGGGGTAGGCAGAAACTTACATTTATACTTCTATAAAAATACTGACCAGTAGGTATTTGTATTTAAATACATAATGTTGTGCTCAATTATTTTTGTGCACAAGGCACCTACTAACCTAACCTAACAATAAAACATGATTTTATTTTTAAACGAAACTTTTGGCTACTTTGAGTGTGTATTTAAAAAAAAAACAAAGAAAGAAAATTGTTTGTTGTTTTGTTGTTGTTTTTCTTTTTTAAATTTACCAATTAATTCGTAAATTCCATTAGAATACATAGGCAAAATTAATTAGTAGCGTTCCAATACGCTTCCATGCAGTATAATATAATATTTATTGTAATTTGGATCATATTACCGATAGTGAATTAATTAGTAACTACCACGTGTGTTCATGTTAAATAATTTAGTAATTTAATATTGCTACGTTTATTGGTAGTAATAAGTATAAGCATCATGAATTTTAACAGCCGCACAGGTCAATCGATCAAGTTAAGATACGCTTGCAACATAGTTGGGAAAAGGCTATACATTATTATTAAAAATAAATTCAAATCAAATGTCAAATTTATTCAAACTAGGCTGAGAATCAGCACTTTTCGAACGTCAAAATTACATAAGACAGTCCCTCAAAAACGCCCGCCCTTCACCGCTTCCTAGTGCTTTAGCTGAGAAGACGTGGCGCAATAAACTCCCCAGCAGAACAGTTGTCTGTTCAGTTAGAAAAAGTTGATTCTATACAATAGTATTTATGCAAAATAATTTACATTACGCAACGCAAAACATTAAATTAAATTATATTAGAAACTTCATTATAAAATAGTTAAAAGCCAACTTAACTTAATATTAAATGCAATAATAAAAATTATATAATTATTTATTGATTATAAAATGCAATAAATAATACCGTAACACCGAATATCCCTGATTATCGTACTCCGAAGTATTTGGTAACTTTCCAAATGCCTTTTTAACACCTAAAATAGTTACAACATCAAATTCAGTGTTATAATTGCAATTTATTATTAAAATTCTAGGTCACTAGTTAGCGATATTTCATATTGCCATACAGTAATATTCCTAAATTAATCAAAACAGCTTAATATTTGACAGCTATTTGCGCCGTTGCCAACTTTTAGAATGAACGCTCTTAAAATCGATCATACAAATTCTTCTCGGCAGCAAAACACCATTTACTTCATACATATCCACATAAAACAACATTACTGTAACAACGTGACACTAATAAGAACAACCCTTATAGTAGCATATAAAAATGCTAGTTCACGCTGTTCTCATAACCACAGTGCAGACAGTAACAGTAAATCAAGTGTCCGCTATCATACCTGTACATTTAAGGTCCTAAGTGTAGCCATTATCAGGATGTGGGCCGCCACTACCGTCTCGGGCACAGTTTCAGACACCTTAAACTAAAAGGTATAATTATAATAAAAATAAAAGGAGTTTGTGCTCGATTGTACTTGTGGGACTGTGTTTGTAAAACGATTTTTTGTATAAAATAAGTAACGTAAAGGTATAAAAAAAACAACGGGTTGCACTCCGGGAGTGCCGGCAGAAGTGAAAACTTGTACATTAACGTTGTGCATTTTTGAATATTTTGGAATGGTTAGGGAATAATTTCGCACGAATTGCTTTATTTATCAGTAGAAAAGTAGTATCGTTTATGTGGTTAAATACAATATTCATTAGTAGTAGCAGTAGTATATTTATTTATTTTTAAAATATAGTCTAACAAAAATAAACAATTTACTACCCATCAATATGGGTAAAATTTCTTACCTTGCAATCTTTACGTAATGTCAAAGACTATTAATTTTGATATTTACTTTGTCGGTTGCTAGGCAACGGATCTTACGGTCACGTCCTGACGCGAGTTTAACATTTTTTACCCATCCCAAAAAAACTGCACAACGCCGATAAATAAGTTTTCACTTCAAAAACAGTCAGCAAGAAAATGAGCAATTTTCAAAAAACCTTTTTTTGATGCCAATCGATCCTGTTTCTTATAAATAAGGATCAAAAACTGTAATTAGAACAACTAAGAAAAATCGAAAATCGCAATAAACTTCCCATACATTTCGTGGGAAATGAGACTGAGATTGACACAAATTATATATCTACCAGTGTATGACAACGAATTATTCCATTACTTCACTGGGCTGAATAGGGAAAAAATATGACAGATATTTAAAGAATTATCCATTTAAATGATATCATTCCGCTATACCTTGAGATAAAGTTAATCATAACATAAATAAGAACAACTATTTTAGTCAAATTTCAACAAAGCAAATAGCTTAAAGATTCAACGACTGCTTTGTAAACATAAAGTTCGATTCTCAACAATTTATATACCTCATGTTTTTATGCTTACTTTAAAAAAAATATATTATACAAATACCTACATGATATATCGTAGAACGTACACATAAAAACATAAAGTTAAGCCTTTTCTATTTTCGGTTTTAATAAAAATAAATATCGATGGTTAAGTGATTGTTAATGAGAAATCCAATGTGTTTACAATCTACTATTATATATTATTATTATTTCGCGATGTCCGAATAGCCACTACTACCGAATAAATTCAAAAATGGAACAGAATTTGTATTAAATTATCTGCCAAGTAAGTTAATAGGAACTTAATCGTAGGTGGAGAACAGGCCCTTAGTGATAGCTGTTCGTCAGCAATAATCTGTATGAATGCATCAGTCAGTTTATCAGTGTTGTGCCATGTTACTACATGCAGGAACGCAGACGTTCCTTAATTCACTAAAAACGAAAAACACTGGGGGAACTGCGGGTTTTGACCTCAAGATGACCTGGTTCTCACACTGACTGCACGTTGCTTGCTCCCGCGGTACCTGCTGAGACCAAAACTACAAACGTAGACTGAGCATTTTTATAAAATTTGGGCGTTATATGTGTTGTCTTGCGACTTCTACGCAAACACAGTCGCGAGCAGAAGCTAGCTTAAAATAAAAGTTTTGAGTTTGAAAAATTACACTTCTTAGTGATGTATACAAAAACGACCACAGTTGTGGGCAGAACTCATTTAATAATCACAAAAACTTTGAGTTTTAATCCATCCAAAGAAAATAACATTAATTAACGAAATTGTTAACACAACATTTTTATTACGTCTTTAACTAAGTGCTAGTGTCAGGTTTCTAGCAACTGGAAGATTTTTTGAACTAAGATTCTAGCTAGACAAAATTTATGCCCTGGAACGAGAGATGTCAGTTCTCATTACGGAGAAAATGTGATGCAAATATAAAATGTCATTTACAATTTCGTTTTCTTGAAAGCAAATTGGTTGTAGCAGGGATAATAATATACATATTTTGGTAAACCGTACATTGTTATTATAATGTTTAATACCCATATTTTGAACGTGGTTATACATTCATTCATATTTCATGCAATATCACTGAGCAAAAATAAATTATTGGGGACAGCGGAGAGTTGCACGGCCGCCGTCCGCGAGCCTCCGTGCCACACACCAGTCTGCTGTCTCATTATATACAGGTTGGAATTTTTTAACGTCACCTGGAGAGAAAGTACCTACTCTAAATACTGGAGATAGCAAATTTTACTCAAAGAAAATATTCCTTTATTTTTTTAAAGAAACAAATTTGCATTCAAAGATTTTCGAAAACTCGGGAATCGAACCGGTTAAAATCCAAAAAATAACATCCTGTATTTTTATGCTTGTATTTTTATGGAACCAATCGATAAAGTCAATCATAAGGATCAAATCTGTCTAATAAACATGATAAATTAAATGAAAGTTAAATGAAAAAAAAAGGTAAACTATATTTTAGTCTGCTGTTGCACACCTTCACGCATGGCTGAGCGTTTTGTAAACGTCTTAATCTTTTTTTTTTTGGGTGGGAAATCATCGAATGACTTCTCCCGCTCTGGGCGGAGCGGAAGGACGTGTCAGACTCTTACTGATAAAACCCACCCGTGTTCCTTCCCTTGCCTGTTCGTTGCCAGGGGCCACGGTCTCCCCTTAGGACTTCCCGCAACCCCGGCAGAAACGTCTTAATCTCATGTTTGCTTTTTTAACTCTACCACGATCTATCGTCGCGAACATTATTGTATAGGTATCATTTGCCGAGCTTTTTCCTAACCAGACTAACCGGATGCAGCTAAATACCAGTATTTTACATGGAGCGACTGCATGGCAAGACTGGTTGTCAGACTTCTGACTAACAGTAACGACTGTGAAAGATATACAAATGATAGCCCAGACCAACGGCTTAACGTGCTTGCCTAGGCACAGAGGGGTTTCGGTACGTGTGTCACCCATTCACGGATTGACCTCGACAACCGTTGCTTCAACTGGAAGATCAACCCGTGCGGCTGTTATTATTTAATCACGTATGTGAAGGTGCAAAAGATATAGAAGACTTATTACTATGTAAGATCAAAATCTATTAGTTTGAACGATTTAAAAATCTTGCAGATTGTTTCTAAATGTAAACAGAATAATAGCAATACATTTAAAATCAAACAAAGCCGCACAACGAAACACCCAAGAATTTTAATACCCAAGGGCGTAAAGCATTTGAACGTTAACAGGGAAACTTAAAAAGTTAAAACGACAAACTTATAAAACCGCAGATTCTAACGGAGCGAAAGTGCTTGGAAACTTGAAGGCTCAAAAATAGTCCATTAAAGTTGGGTAGGTAACCTGAGGCTACAACTAGTGAAGCAGAAATTGGCAGATAATCTTTAGTAATATTTATAAAGAGGTAAAATTTGTTTGTATGTTTCTATGTTTGTTTGTATGTAGGGGGTAATCTCCGGAACTACTAGTTGTAATTTGAAAAATTTCATTTTGCGTTGGATAGCCCAATTCTTGAGGACGAAGTTGGGGGCAGATACTAGTGTTTTATATTGAGGTTATAATGGACTTTATCATTCAGATCACACTGAAGTTGATTTCTGTTTGAATATTGGAAGAAATTCCATATTAAGCACTTGGTAGTGCACCTAACATGATCAGCATAATATATATATTTTTCCACTGCTGAGACTCAGGCCTCCTGAAGGAGTGGCCCGTAATCCACTACGCGGGCCCAGTGCGGGTTGGTGAATGTCACTTATCTTGAAAGTTTTTGGTTCCAGTATAAAAATATGGATAACATAATCAGCCTATTAATGTTCCCACTGCTGGGACACAGGCCTCGTCTCTGTGAGAGGGAGTGGGCTGTAATCTACCACGCGGGCCCAGTGCGGGTTGGTAGATGTCACATGTCTAAGAATTTTTGGTTCTAGGACATGCCGGTTTCCTCACGATGTTTTCCTTCACCGTTTTGAGAGCAGTTGTGATGAAATTATTTACACAAAGTAAAGCGCCTGCTGGGGTTCGAACCCACAACCTACAACTCGTAAGTCGGGGCCGTTACCAATGGGCCCCACTGCTCACCATAATACATGATCTGCATAATATATATTTTTCCACTGCTGAGACCCAGGCCTTCTGGAGTGGCCCGTAATCCACTACGCGGGCCCAGTGCGGTTTGGTGAGTCTTATCTTAATAGTTTTTGGTTCCAGTATAAAAAATTGGATGGCGTTTGGTAAATAATTATTTGAAAATAACAAAGACAAGAAGGAGTATGTAAGAATCGTAGCAGGTGTCATTCAGTAGTTTCTGCTTAAACCCATGGGAATAAGGAGGGAGTTTATGTATGTAAGTAAAGACAAAAAACATTTTCGTGTCAATTGTATGATTCTAGTTGTAAAATATGGTTATGAATATTCAGATTCATTAAATGAGATTTACATGTCTGCATTTTGAGTTGCCACCAGTGATATAATTCAATTTCATTTGAAACAATCCTCTAAACGAAATAATAGGATTTATATCAATGATCATTGTACAGAATATTTGAATTTTAATTAGTGCTTTCCCAGTTTTCAGAGCATTATTATTCTGTTTCATCGGGTTTAAAATTGTACATTTGAATTTAATTCACCAATTCAGGTTTGTTATTTGTGAAGGAACAAAATAATTAATTGTTATAAACATAACATCATCCCTTGTTTCCCCGAAGAGTTAGGCAGAGGTGTATCTATAGTACACCCACATTTCACCAGTTATGTTTAAGTCCCATGGAATAGGGGGCAAACCTATTGCCTTCAAGTGGGAACAAATCCAGACTCCGGGCTGCTACTGAGAAATTCCATTTGTGTGTTATTGGATGTTTCCATTACAGAATGGAAAAATCCAATAACACTTTGCCCGACCTGGAGATCGAACCCAGGAACTCATGGTCAGCAGTAGCGCTTGCGACCACTAGACAAACGAGGTAGTCCATAATTCATTTTATCAATATTTTAATCTTCCGCCTCAACTCAATTCTGCCTCAATTCTTGAAGGTTAGAGTTCAACCAATGATCGCAAATCAACCTGCGAGCAATATTTGAAGAGTTAAGAGCTCGTATTACCTCAGCTCAAATTCACGTTTTATCTCGCTCCGGAACATACTGTGGACTGACTAAATGGAGTGCTAGCGGCTCCAATGCGCGAATATTAATTTGAGTAATTTCTTTATACGGCAAAATTAATGTTTTTTTTGTTTTAAATTATTGTATCTGTTTTATAGATATTTCAGTTATTATATAAAATTTCATGATTTAATATGAAGTATTTTTTTAATCCAGTGGCTTATTACGAGGTAAGTTTTTTTTTTTTTTCAGTATAATAATAATAGTAAGTAGAGACAATTTTATGTAACTTTAGTCAACAAATTAAACTTTTTTACAAAAAAAAATATACAATAAAGTGAAAAATTACATTAATTTCGAAAGTCGGTGTCTTTGTTAAAAACATTTTAGTTTTTTGCTACCGACTTCCGAAATTAAAGTTATTTCTACTACGTTAGTTCTATCTACTTAAGAAAGATCGTTAAGAAATAGAAACCGAGAAAGTTACTGAAATTACAGCTGCTTTGTCATTTCTTACAAAGGTTCCATTAAAGTTTCAGCCAAGTAAGCAGGGACTTACATTCACAGTGTGAAATACTGATAACGTGAATCCGCTATGTTCATAACTTAGTTGCGTTGCGTAGCGATATAACTGTTTAAACTTATACTTATGTTTACGCATGAGAGTTTTGGGTTGGACAAGACTAAGGGCGTTTGCCCACTTATCCATATCCGGTTCGTGTTCGTTTCTGACCCATTCTAGTAATAGTATGGACGTTTTGCACTCATGCTTATTCGATTCGTAAATTCTCACTATGTGTCGTTTTTCGAAGGATCAAAACTGAGTTTATCAAACTAAACAAATCAAATACAGATAAGTGCGCAGACGCTAGGACGTGAATTCCCGTCCGTCTTTTTCACGTATCGAACACGAACCGAATACGGATAAGTGGGCAAACGCCCGTAGAACTAGGTTGGCCTGCAACTCCGGGTGTACAAAAAGAGGTTTTATTTTCTGGTTTCATCCTCTATGCTGTATTTCTTTGACATCGTATTGGTTAGACTAAGTAGACAGAAAAAAAATCCATACACAATAATAGTGGCAAAACCTAAACCAGGAAAACGGGGTGTTAAAGTTTTCTACTAATTATAGGAATATCGAAAATTCTTGTGGACAAAGTTGTAAACAAAGCTGTAGTACTCATAATAATTGTAAAGATTAAGAATAATGCCTAAGTGTAGGAAAAATTATGAAGATCGAGAGAACTAATATATGCACGGCACATGGCATAAATTTAAACCAATATCCAAGTTATTCGGCTTCGACAATAGAGCAGCCCTACCTAGAGACAAGACTGATGAACATGTAGGCGGTGAACTGAGAAGACGTCGATTGCAATAAATCGCGATAGATAAATGATCTTGTGTTATGTTATGTTATCTAATACCTTCAAACGAGCAATTCTTGTATAATTATACATTATGTGTGTATATACAATGTCGCCCATGCGCATGTGACCGCCCGTAATTTTCTGAATATTCATGAAAAAATATCGAAAATAAACTTCAAAAGGGGGGGTCTATCTATAACATTTTTCAAGTTATTCAATTTTTAATTTTTTAAAGATTTGCTTTCTGTTTTTTGACACATCTCCGAACTTTATGGGTCGATTTGGATTATGTTTATTATTTCCAAAAGCTTATGAGTTATTTTAACAGGTTAATTAAAAATTTTACAAAAAATTATCGACTACGAAAGAAAAAACGGAATCGAAGTCATTTTTTCGGTAAAAAATTGTGTATTTATGTTAAAAAAACTAGTTAAAAATGTTATAGATAGACCCCCCCTTTTGAAGTTTATTTTCGATATTTTTTCATGAATATTCAGAAAATTATGGGCGGTCACATGCGCATGGGCGACATTGTATAATCTGAATCTCGGAAACGGCTTCAACGATTTCGATGAATTTTGCAATTTTGGGGTTTACGGGGTGAAAAATCGATCTAGCTAGGTCTCATGTCTGGGAAAATCGTATTCTTTAATTTCACAGCCTCGGAAATCTGATAAAACGTTGGTGTACCTGGACGATATGTGTTTATATTTTCACCCCCGAGCTGAGCTAGGTTAGCCAGATATTGTTATCTTATATTCTGTTGATTTGCAAAACAAACAAATGTGATCGAGTGAACTTGATTTACCCAAACAAATAAATATGAAGAAATAATAACATAAAAAAATTATTCAAAAAACAAAAAACCCGACTGAAAAACACATAACTGAAAAGAGAAAAACAAGCATTATAATCTATAGAATTTTGGTATCGCAGGCGGGTACAAACTAATAACCGGAAATATGGTGTAAGTTTTGTTTGTCTTTATTTCAAACTTTTTAGTTTTATTAATATGTCTAAATTTGGAATTTACTCATTACTAGCTTTTATTTGATACCAATATTGTTATAATTTATTTTAAAAAAAACCTTTCCCCCCCTTTTTTTGTATTTGCACATGCAATATACAAATATTATATAGCCTATGACACTCCTTCAATTAAGACGAATCTAACGACACCTCATATGTTAAAATCCATCAAGCCGTTTAGGCTACAGAGCGTGCCAATGAAATAGACATACATACATACATACTCTCGAAAAACATTACCCTCCTTCTGGGGCAGTCGGGTAAAAACAGCAGACTGTCGACAAAAAACAATGCATGACAGAACTTAATAATATTTAAGTCACAACATCCAAGTGACCATAGAGCCTTTCAAATCCACATGTAAAGGAGCCTCTGGTAATAGACGTCACAACTAAGTAAGGTCGTCGTCAATACACGTAGCCAGTTGCACTTAATAATTACAGAGCACTTAACAATGCACTTACTAATGTTAGCGTTTGGAATGTAGCTCTTGTCACTGAAGGAAATTGAATGTGCATTATAAAGACTGGGCATCGAGAGAGATAAAGAGAGTGGCTTTACAAGGATTAAGTGCTGACGATTTAAGACCTTGTTATCACTTCTTTTTCGTTTTTTATCATCATCTTAATAATAAACATTTCTCTCAACTACGCTGTCTTCTTCTACATTAATTATACAATGTGGAGACTACCATACAACAAAAAATGAAAATACTGGCACTACTAATGCTTAAGAGTATTTTGGAACTGTCAAATAAATCCTAGCTTCGAAATAAAAAAAATGAGTTTTTCAAACAAATTAAATGTAATGTATATATCCACCCTAAACCTATAAATTCTGTTTATCCAACTAGGCCTTGGGTGAATTCTCGGGCATACATTTCAGAATATCCACCTTAGGGTGGATTTTTGAGGTGGATAAACGGAATAGCCCGAGCCGACCATGGATTTTGCCGAGCTATAATGACTAAACTATTGAATATATTCAATTGAATTTTTGTATACAGAATGGAAACGTCATTATGGACACGCCTTTAAATTTTTTGTTGTATTGTCGTCTCCACCTTGTATAATTATCTTCTTCACCTCCTTTAATAAAGATTTCAAATCTGCGTGAGGAAGATATCAGTCTCAGTTTATCCTCTTTATATTGTTCATAATTTATCATATATGCTAATATTAATATCTAATATATAAAATTCTCGTGTCACGGTGTTTGTTGCCAATTTCCTCCGAAACGGCTTGACCGATTTTTATGAAATTTTTTGCGTATATTTGGTAGGTCTGAAAATATACCCAAATGTCCTTTCTTTGGTATTGTTCGTCGAGTTGAGCTCCTTAAGCTCTGAGTGAGCTCCACGATTACTGACAAATGCTTGCACTGACTGGACAGGTCCACTCAAATCTGTGTGGTTCTTTCCTCAAAAGACCATTTCAGACACTAATCTACATGGTTCTCATATGGCTTGACCAAGATTATGTCTGGACTTTAAAAGAGACCGTGACCTCTGAGTTTGTTTCGGCCTTTCTTCTCAGAGTAGTCAGTTAGGAAACGCCGACCTCATCTAGCTTATTTTAAACATTTTTTTAAATATGACGTGTAAAAGTGATTCCGATATCCTATTTACAGAATAAACAATTTCATTTCATTTCATTTCATTTCAATAGGACGTAAACTATTTTTCGTACCCCTAAGTAATAAGGGTGGTCCACCCCAATAATATTTTTTTTTTGGTCAAATTTTTTTACTGTAATTTTTTAATGATTTGGCATTAAAAAATACATACAACCCCAAATTTTCATTCTTCTACCACCAACCCCTATTTTTTTGTGACGATATTAGTACTTTAATAATTTTTTGATCAGTTACCACTATCGAGTAGTAACTGATCAGTCTGTTATTCCCGTCAGGCGTCTACCGGTATAGATAGGGTAGATAGGTAGGTAGGATAGGTAGGTAGGTCGGGCAGGGTAGGGTAGGTAGGTAGGGCAGGGTAGGGTAATTAGGTAGGGCAGGGTAGGTAGATAGGAAGATAGGTGAAGTTAGGGAGGTAGGGTAGGGAGGTAGGGTAGGGAGGTAGGGTAGGGAGGTAGGGTAGGGAGGTAGGGTAGGGAGGTAGGGTAGGGAGGTAGGGTAGGGAGGTAGGGTAGGGAGGTAGGGTAGGGAGGTAGGGTAGGGAGGTAGGGTAGGGAGGTAGGGTAGGGAGGTAGGGTAGGGAGGTAGGGTAGGGAGGTAGGGTAGGGAGGTAGGGTAGGGAGGTAGGGTAGGGAGGTAGGGTAGGGAGGTAGGGTAGGGAGGTAGGGTAGGGAGGTAGGGTAGGGAGGTAGGGTAGGGAGGTAGGGTAGGGAGGTAGGGTAGGGAGGTAGGGTAGGGAGGTGAAGGTAGGTAGGTAGGTAGGGTAGGTAGGTAGGTCGGTCAGGGTAGGGTATCCCGGTAGGGTATCCCGGTAGGGTATCCCGGTAGGGCAGGGTAGGTAGGTAGGTCGGGCAGTGTAGGGTAGGTAGGTAGGGCAGAGTAGATAGGTAGGTAGGGCAGAGTAGATAGATAGGTAGGTGCGCCGTAGATAAGTACTTACTGCTACCCGTGCGAAGCCGGGGAGGGCAGCTAGTACTAATATAATATTAAAAAACATACAGGCCGAATAGAGAACCTCCTCCTTTTTGGAAAGTCGGTTAATAAATAGCTAAAATTGGTTTATTTGTTTGTTTGCTTGTAAGTTTGTATGTAGGGGGTAATCTCCGGAACAACCCGATTTGAAAAATTATTTTATCATTGGATAGCTTAATTCTAGGCGCGGAAGAAGTCGCGGGCAGAACCTAGTTCCAAATAACCATGAACTCATTGACTTGAAGTAGACCAAAGAACAAAGTTCCCACTCTTTTAATAGACTGACCTTCAAAACCCACGCTAGTAATACTAAACCTTCCATAACTCACCATAACATAGTATTACATGAAATCTAAAAGCTCGCGTGTTGTTCAGTATTAAACGTTAGGTTTAATTCGTGGCGCGCCCTGCACAGGCAGGGCCGGTGATATAATGATACTTGCACCTAATGTACACTTGTCAACTGCAAAATTAGAGCGTAAAATACTATGTAGGTTCGTAGGAAGTGGCCTTAATGGTGGAGGAAGGCGTTTAATGGAAGAAAGGCGATGTGGAAGTTCTTAAAGTGGTATTAGGGTTTATGTAAGGCAATATGGAAGTTCTTAAAGTGGTGTTTGGGTTTTTGTGGTAGATTAGGCATTTGCGGTAATCCATCCAATCAATCAATCTTCCTAGCCTTTTTCCCAACTATCTTGGGGTCGGCTTCCAGTCTTACCGGTTGCAGCTGAATACCAGTATTTTACATGGAGCGACTGCCTATCTGACCTCCACAACCCAGTTACTGGGTAATACGATACCCCTTGGTAAGACTGGTGTCAGACTTTCGGGCTTCTGACGACTCGTAACGACTCTCAAAGATCCACAAATGACAGCCGGGACCAACGGCTTAACATGCTTTCCGAGGCACGGAGGACTCTCGGTATGTGAAGATGGTCACCCATCCACTGACCAACCCTGGCAAGCGTAGCTTAACCTGATGGATCGATCCGTGCGGCTTGTTATTACTTAGCCACGAGCTCCTCTGCGGTAATCCATCCAATCCATATATAAAATACAATAGACGACGTATATTTAATAACCTAATTCGCTTAAGCGTTCTTAACGAGTCATCAAGAACCCTGTAAGAAAGGACGATGAACGGAAACGACGGCTTGCCACGCCAAGCGCCGAACGCAGCGTTTACACTGCGTTCGGTGTCATTTTGAGGATGCCTCGTTGAAAGGTGAAACACGTTTCGATTTCTTACAGGGTTCTTTATGACTCCTTATGAACGGTTAGGATTAAGTTACTAAATATACCTCGTATACTGTTTTTTTTTAGACTTCTGCGACTTATAAGAATAGTTACGCTTTGGTGAAAGATAAGGCAGTCAGTAAGATTGATGGTGTGGCTGCCTTGAAATCTAGAAAAGAAACTTAGGACTTTATGATAAGTATCGATTTTCTTGCTAGTGATGCGATACAAAATAAAACCTTATTGGTTGATAATGTGTACACAATTATGGCCCTGACATCACTTTCTCTCTCTCAATTATTAATATCGTAACACCGAATATTTAGTTAAAAAAAAATAAAGTTAGGATTAGGATAAAAATCATCACATCGTAATCATCGCAAACGTCCTCAAACATGGGAAAATCTTCACAAAACAAACTTCGCTCACCCATTCCAAGCACTTAGTAAGCCTTTTGTAATTCTTATTGGCAACATAAGGGTTCGGCCGGGAAACGAAGAAGTTGTGACGTCACCCAACCTACTTTTAGTGTAAGGGAAATAGGTTATACTGATAAGGGCAGGCACGGCAGTTTGGACACAACCGAATGAATGGAAGTGCATTGTGAACGGGTTCATTTTTGGGCTTGAAATGAGTCGGGTATAGGGTGATGACCTCGTGGCTTTTTTTGACATGAGAATAGTATGTTGATGTAGGGAAAGAAAGTGTACGAATAAATGCATAATTAATCTTTTTTTTTTTAAGTGAACGTAATTTATTACTTTGTCAGGGTTGCAGTAAAAAAAAACAAAACTGAGAAACCAGATAGCAGTCGGGCTTTGAGTACCTACATGTACATGTTATCGACGGGCTTCATGACGTCACGTCCCCCAAATGACGATGATGGCGGGCTGTCAATGAAAAACGAGCGTTTAATAAAACGTTGTCTTTGGTTTAAAATTTTCTTCTTATTCCACTGAATTCCGAAATTAAATTTATTTTTCACTGCTTGCGCGATGCAGGATTTGTGTGACGTCGGTCTTCGATGCGTAGTTCGCATGTAGCGTTGTAAATACCGCCATAAATTTCTAAAATAAAACACATTTCGTGACCAAAGTGAATGCATAAAACACTTAAAACATTTATCGTGGGACGTGTCCATACATGATATTGAACGAAAATATTTGCTTGCAGCA
This sequence comes from Conistra vaccinii, assembly GCA_948150665.1. Classification (NCBI taxonomy): domain Eukaryota; kingdom Metazoa; phylum Arthropoda; class Insecta; order Lepidoptera; family Noctuidae; genus Conistra; species Conistra vaccinii. Next base: position 6,821,791 of record OX411317.1, on the reverse strand, counting down.
TACGGGCGACGGGATTACCGGAATTTATAATTCGTACTGACGGATTTGTGCGATGTCACCAGTGTGGTTCAGTGCTCCATTATGTTAACCCAGCCCAGAGGAAATCATAATGTTTTATATGAAACACATATTATAATAATACAAGTCTCTAACTCCAAAGCAAAGGCTTCTTCGCATACAGAGAAGGCACGAGCATTGCTTACCACGCTTGCTCAAGACGGATTGGCGATTTCAGACTTAACTATAAGTCCAGATTCTAGGTACATCGTCTTCACATAATTATAATAATATATTTAATGTATACAAAATATTGTAACACATTTTTAAAATAGTAACGGTGGAGTTTCTTGCCCATTCTTCTTCGTACGAAAACTACCTTTTGGAAGCGGCGACTAGAATCAATTAAAATTTATTTTTTGTAAATATTGACGTTCAAAAGTGCCTCTCATGTGCCTAATTGAAATAAATTCTTTGACTTTGACCTCACGATTTTTTCCTTCACCGATGTCAGTAATGTCCAAGATAAACTTAGATAATACATAGCATAATAAAATAATGTTCCCACTGGTGCGACACAGGCCTCCTCTCAGTGAGAGTGGGCCGTGATCCACCATGCGGGCCCAGTGCGGGTTGGTAGATGTCACATGTCTTCGAATTTTTTGTTCTAGGACATGTCGGTTACGTCACCGTTTTGAGACCAGTGGTGAGCGCCTGGCTTCGAATCTATGACTTACAGCTACGGGCGTTACCACTGGACCACCACTGCTAAGAACGTATGAATTAATTAGAAGGTGATAGATGAACGTCACACATGCAGCCATGACGTGCAGCTGCCGACTATTTCTGTTCTTAATTTTATTTTACTGTTGTCTCTTTGTATGCACGTGTTTCTGTGACAAATAAACCTATTTTTCTTTCTTTCTTTCTTTCTTTATGAACATACATACCGGTCAAAATCATAACGATAAAAATAAGTTGGAAGAAGTCGACATTTTCTATCTGACCTAAAATACCTCACAAAATATAGCCGTAGGATCGATTCACACAGGGTGACTATTAAACACTGTCAAAATGTCAACGTCATGTGTCGTTATCAATTAGTTAATGCGTTGATTGTAATCGTGTCACACTCAGGACACAACAATTTTGAGTGCTTCACGAATCAAGTGCGCGTAAATTAAAGTTGTAGCTGGATTATTGTGGCTTTTTATCGTATGGTATTTTGTAGCAAGAATTACTTGTAACGATAAATGGGTCATAGATTTGTGTCAGGCTGTTTTTAGGTGTCTTAAACCTGTTATGTATAAATAATGTATATAACTATACAGCATGTTGCAGGCAGCAAAAAGGACAAATGTCTACATAAAAGTCGATAAATCAAAGACTATAAAGTACGATATTTTACGCTTATAAATAATTGCACGACTCATAATGCGAAGCATTGGAGTGTGCTCTACAATCGAAAAAAAATTTTTGCCCCATTTCTGCAACTGTTTTTATTGTTACACTCCTGCTAGTACACAGAACCTACTTAATTTATAGACCATTCTATAGATGATTAAATGGAGATTAATACTGTACTTTTTAACAATTGATTTAATGCAGCAGAAATGAAAAAAACATCAAAATAGTTGAAAGAAAATTCCTGTCCGTCAATTTATGAAACTTGAAAACATTGTAGCTTGCGATAAAATCAACTAATTGAGTCAATTTTTTTTAATACATTCGTTTCAGCCATAGAATGAACCCTATTGAAAATGGCTCTTTTATTCAAAGTAGTTTAATTATAATTAATAAAATACTAACTAAAATATAATATCTTTATCTAAATATTTCCAACCTTGACTTAATGTGTTGCAACCCACAACGTAAATATCTAAATAAAATAGTCTTTGACATTACGTAAGGATTGCGAGGTTAGAAATTTTCCCCTTAATGCTGGGTAAAACAGCATTCAAAACATACTTCATGAAAAGTGATAAATTGTTAATTTTTGTTAGAAACATGTTTTGAATTTCTTTTTCGTTTATGAATGAGTGTTATGAGTCGTGCATTTTTGGATTTTCCAAACTATTTGTTCTATACTGTAGAGGCTGTAACCTGATAGTTTTAGCGTGCAACCTGCGCGAGTCGGTTATAATAGTTGATGGCTTAAATACGAGACAAACATTAATTTGTATTGAGAATATAAGAAAAAATTTGGCAGTCAGTTTAGCGGGCTGACAAGCGTATTTTATAATATAAAAAAGTAAATTATAATGTATATATGAATTTAAAGATTCAAATAATCACACGATATATTATAAACGCCTGCAATTTATTTACCTCGGTACCGTTAGCTGCCGAGAGCTAACAGTACTATAATATGTACAGCTCTGCCTAACCCATCGGGCTATAGGCGTGTTGTTATGTTATGTGTTGAATATTTAATTGAACCTTAAATCTTGCACCTGTAGGCCAGTCAAATTAGCGTTTCACCTTGGAATGAGAGATAATAAGCTGAAAACTAGTATGCACCTTCATTTTGGCGTTCTAAAAGTTGTCTCAGTTGTTATTGGTGTGTTGTTGTTGTTGTTGTTGTTGGATTATATTGTTTGTTTTTTTTTGTTTCACGAACTGTTTCCGTTATATTTTTTATAAACGTTTTATTTTTTTCTTTCTTTTTTTTTCTCAAGTCTCATAAAATCACGTGTCTGAGTCGTTTGATTCAAGGTCAAGGATGTTAACATCATTGGAGCTATAAAAACCTAGATATAATAGCGAAAAACCGATTTATGGGATCTTACTAACATTGCTATCTCTCATTCCGACGTTTAGGTACCCGCTTTTTACGCTAATTTGACTGGACTACTGATGCTATTAAACGGAAGCCTCTATACGTTTTTATAACTACGAGAGTAATAAAACCTACGCTATACCTACGTTATAACTGACTATAAGATTGCGAGAACTCACTTGCGTTAATACGGCACTATCTCCTTGTCTATATCCTATGTCCTATAAAATTCACAGAAACAGTTCAGGGTAGTACTCTAAGCGTCCTAAGGCGATTTACACACTCACAACGTTTACCGTCACGGCGCTTTGTTTGGACTACTTTACAGCTAAGCTCACGATCATTTTGCTGCAGTGTGTAACGACACTGTATGAATCTTTAAGATGCGAGTATCTATGTGTTGTATAGGTTAGTTTTAGGTAAGCCGACAAGCGTGCATTTAATTGACGAATTGTATCTTACATATGATGATTTATAAAGAACTATTTACCAATTAGTTTCTAAAAGGTAAAGGTAATAGTTTGTAAGTGGGTTAAGGCTTTTGCAAACCAGAGTGACTTATCGCGCGACGCGATATGAACAATACAATTTCTAAGAAAATTTCACGTTATAACAATAACCGGTGTCGCGTCGCGCGACAAGTCGCGCTGGTCTGCACAAAGCTTTAACATTATAGGCCCAAGTGTTCAATTGCACCATTTTTGCAGGATAATAAAGATATTTTTAATTTAAACGAGTAAAGATAGGAATGATCTGTGGATCGGAACGAAACCTGCCGAAAATTCCTGTTCTAATTTCAAATCTTTTCTCGCAAAAGCCACGCATTTTAATTAAATCAACATTCATTCGAATCAATTCAAAACGTCTACATTACCAAAGGTTGCTCGGCAAAAGAAAAAAAAAATCCAGAGCTCCGATTCAAAGATTCAAAGAAAAATTTCTGGGTCGCGTTTCAACGTCTTTTGAACGTCATTCTTTGTGTAATGTTGACACTAGCGACATCTACACGTACTTTAGGCTTGTTTTTATTGTGCCGTGATCACCGGTTTGGTCGTAATGATACGGGGATATTTGTGAAACGATTTGGTGTGTACCTTGAGGCGCACACCGCACTTTGTATGAGCTTTGTATGTCTTATTACAGTTTTATCAATAAATTCAGTCAATAATGTCACTTTATTTCATTTTTTATTTATGTTTATTTTTTGTAATATTGGCCTTGTATTTTGCTTTAAGCTGTTTTCAGACCAGCGCGATTTATCGCGCGACGCGACACGAACAATACAAAACTTCACGGTATAACAATAACAGGTGTCGCGTCGCGCGACAAATCGCGCTGGTCTGAAAACAGCTTTACACTCGTGTATTTTGCTATCATTTAATTGTGCTTTTGTGTGTGCTTTTTCGTTCGTGTGCACTAAAATCAAACAAAAAATGGTTTATCTATCTAAACTGTAATTCTAACTAATATTATAAATGCGAAAGTGAGTTTATTTGTTTGTTAACATTACGCTTTTTCACTTTAAAACTGCTGAACGGATTTGGATGAAGTTTGGCACATGGATGGACTATGACCCGGGTTAAACATAGGATACTTTTATGATATTCTCACGGACTCAAGACGTATGCGGGTAAAACCGCGGGGCATAGCTAGTCTAATATATTTTAATGACTGCGACCGGGTAATGGTTGGAGTTAGAATTTGACAACACCTAGTTATTCAACTGTTACTTCTGACGTGTGCCTGACCGTACCTAGCGTAGTTATCCAATTTATTATTTAGCCTCAGTTCCGTCTGCGATATAAACCCGAACACCCAAACTCGTAGGAGGCTAAAAGGCTTGTGCAGACCAGCGCGACTTGTCACGCGACACCGGTTATTATTATACCGTGAAATTTTCTTAGAAATTGTATTGTTCGTGTCGCGTCGCGCTGGTCTACACGAGCCTTAAATACATTCTTGTTCGGTGTAGGATTTGAACCTGCACCATAAAACAAAGAAACCAATCACATAAAAACAGTAACATAACCTAACCTAAAGTATCGTAACCTAACAATCTATGTATAATCTATATTTACATCTATCTATTTAAATAAAAGGAGAAACTGACTGACTGATTTTCTAAACTACCCACTGTAGTTGCCATAATAAATAATAAAGATCGACTATTTTCGTTTTTTTTTTTTCTTACAGAGGATTATAAAAAAATACTGATATTTAGCTGCATCCGACCTCAACATATAGTTTGGAAATGGCTGGATGCCTACCTTAACGTAGTTGGGAAAAGGCTAGACAGATTGATTCGAAAGGACTTCAATTAGAAAAAATAATACCGGCTTTATAAATTATTATGTTTATTGTTAAAATTAAAGTACAACTTAACCTAAAACAGCTTATACTAACAAAAATTCAATAAGACATCTGTGTCTGAAGTAGATAAATAAATATCTGTATCTCAGACAACACTGCAACACGACTTATAACTATCCCACTTTTAGTAAAGACATAATAATAAGATTTATTAGCTCAATTGAAGTCTCTTCAAATAATATTATACCTAATCAACAAATCAATTGGCGGCATGGCTAAATACACATAGCGTGATCATATTAATCATCGCTATTTAGCAAGACCAAGTGTGTCCAAATAACTTGTAACGTACATACCTACAGTGAGTAACAAATTGGGTGCAAAGGTCCTAATTGCTTGTTTAATAGAAAAAACTAAGTATTAAATTATACGTTTATTGCTTGTTAGATAGTTTATTTGTGTCTTGTTTTCTGCGATTCAGTAGTAGTTGAGTTCTCGATAAATGATTTTCTCAAGCGTGAGGATGTGGGTGAGAGACTTGGCAAACTGTACCAATTTCCCTTCTTACCCTCCTTCTAGGGTAAGGAGGGTAACGTTTTTTGAGAGTATGTATGTATGTATGTCTATTTCTCTGGCAGGCTCTACTTTAACGGCTCGATGGATTTTATGAGGTGTCGTTAAATTCGTCTTAATTGTGAGGGTGACATAGGCTATAATATTGAAATGTAGAGCGTAGTGATCGATGTACGGGCATTCACTATATGAGATTAAATTGTTCTGAAGGATTGGATTGAACAAAGATGGCAAAAGCCTCTTTTCATTATTTCAATCCCTACTTACATACAAAAAACATTTTACAAAAAAAAAACGGACTTCCAAAACAGACACTACAAAGTCAAAAATAACTTTTATTTCGGATGTCAGTGTATTTGGTTTTGAACTTTCGTTTTCTGCCACCGACTTCCGAATTTAAAGTTATTTTTGACTTTGTATCTAGTGTCTTTTTTGGAAGTCGGTTGTTTTTAATTTTTTGTAAAAAGTTTTTATTTTGCACTTTTTAGTTGTGGTACCTACCCCACACAAATTCGAAGACCACTACCTGCTATGCAAATAACAGTGATAGGAAGTCATCATCATATCATACATATAAACTAAGTGGGAAAATACATTATTGAAGTTAACTCAAAAACTATCAAAATAAATTATTATAAATATTAATTAATAAAATTTATATGAGTCCACCTTGGAAGCACACACTTTAAAAAAAAAAACAAAATCGGTCCACAATTTGACGGAGAAATCGCGTAACAAACATACAACAAAAAAACAAAAATCTAATGAATTGAGAACCTCCTCCTTTTGAAGTCTGTTAAAAAGTTACTATCTATCTTTCACTGGCAAACGATCAAAAGAAAGAAAGCTGTGGCGAGACGCTTCCTTACTCAAAACATTCGTTCCGCCAGCTGAAGATCTCCCACCTGGGCATGAGTTGCCTTGGGTAGCCGAAGCAAGGAAAATCTGTTCAGGTGGAGATTTATGGACGACTCCTCCTTGGAGTGTAAATGTGGTGCTGTTCCACAAACAATGGTACACTTAATGTCGTGTACTGCGTGTCCTGTCAGCTGCACGTTACAGGAACTGATGGACGCTAGTGATGGCGCCAAATACGAGGCCGAATTCTGGGCCGAGTCTATTTAAATAGTCATCGACACGGTAAGAAAAAGACTGTCTAACTGTAACCTTTTCACGCCTTATTAACGGCTGAACAGATTTTGATGTTTGGCATACATGTAGACCATGACCTGGGTACGTAGGATAGTGCAGGTTCCCGTGGGATAATTTTCGACATCCACGACGTCCATAAGAGGGTGCATCCTAAAAGTTAGCAACGTCGTAAATAGCTGTCAAATATTTACCTGTTTCGATTAATTTGGAAATAATACTGAATGGAAATAAGAAATGTGGCTAACTACTAGAACACTAATAATGAATTGCAATTATAACATTGAATTTGATGTTGTACCCGTTTTAGGTGAAAAAAGGCATTTGGAAAGTTTCCAAATACTTTTGTTACATCTAAAACTAACTATTCGGTGTTACGATATTAATTATTGCATTTCATAATCAATATTCTAGTTCGCTAGTTAGCCACATTTTTTATTTCCATACAGAAATATTATCAAATTAATCAAAACAGCGAAATATTTGACATCTATTTGCGACGTTGCCAACTTTCAGAATAAACCCTCATAAGCTAGTTTTACTACTTTCGTTTAAAGAAAAGATAATTTCTAAAGTTTTTGATTGAATGAGGGAATACTTATAACAATTTTTTTAAGTCCTATCATGAGGTTCTAGTTGCGTCATAAAAAGACATAGGTGCGTAAATTAGTAGGTACATTACTGTCGCGGCCTACAACAAGGGCATTGATGGACGATCGTGAAAATGTGGGCCGAGGAGCAGCCAAGGCGCACATACGTGAGTCAATCAATGCCTAATTTGTAATCATAAGTAACACATCATAAATCATACGTAAATAACAATTCTATTAATGTTTAGAATATCAATGAAGGGTCAAAGGTGATGTTCGGTCTATAAAAAAAATAATACGTATAAGTTCAAGGGCATTTTTTAAGATCATTACTAGTGGATAATCGAGTTTCTGGTAGATTTTACTATACGTAAAAGCTAAGTATAGTAACTTAAGTACCAGATCAAAAATCTGCCTAGCCTTTTCCTAACTATGTTGGGGTCGGCTTCCAGTCTAACCGGATGCAGCTGAATACTAGTATTTTACATGGAGCAACTGTCTCTGACCTCCACAACCCAGTTACTGGTTATATTAGTACCCCTTCGCAGGACTGGTTGTCACTTTTGCGCTTCGGACTACACGTAACGACTGTCAAAAATCTACAAATGACAGCCGGGACCAAAAGCATAAGGGCCAGAAGTCATACACACGATACGTTGCGACCTCGATGTCGTGTCGTGGAATCAACACGTCGCATCGTGCCGCATTTATTGTTCAAAAGTCAACTTAAAGACGCACGACATTGGTGTAGATCAACTAATATCTCTTGTGGAATAGCGTCCCGTGCCGTGGACATACCAGAAGAAGAATACAAAGATAAAAATATGAAAACAGGAACATGGATCGTCAGTTTTCACGACAAGAAACCGTACGCGCCGTCGCCGCGTCTTCGTGTCGTAAATTATTACGTTACACGTCATAAATTTGCACGATGCACCATCGCTTCGTCACACGACGTCGTAACGTGCCACGATGCGACGTTGTATCGTGTGTATGTGTTTTGACCCTAACGTACTTTCCGAGGCATGGTTGGGTCTCTATATTATAATGGATGGTCACCCATCCACGAACCATCCGGGGCAAGCGTTGCTTAACCATCGATTGGCCTGTGCGGCTGGGCGTTTAATTAGAATGAGTATAAATATTTATCCGGAGAGTTCAGGCAGAGAAATAATTAAACAGCTATTCAGTATCCCAAATTCCCAATGTCTTTAGTCAATATTTACTATTTATATTCAGCATTTAAAATCAAAAGAACCACTCTCAGCAGAAAACCCAAAAGCAACAAAAATACGTTCATTAACAATTCCCTATCCACCCATTTAATGTTACGAAACAGATTTAAGTCCTTCACCATACCAACGCAAAAACAAACAATATTATTCTGCGCTAAAACGAGACACACAGATCTACAAACGGTAAGTGTGAAAGAGACAAACAAAACAAATTTTTAAATCCGTAAGCTAAAAAGGATTAGCTTCATTTATCATGGCCGACACAGGGTTGTGACGTAACAAAGGTTGTCAGTCTAATGAACATTCCTACAGAGAACAAGAAATTGCATTTTGCGAGCTTTAGGCCTGAATTAAGCGGTATGACAGTGCATTTTCAGTTTGTGTGAAGTTATAAAGGTGAAATGTCATGAGGTCGAGTCATCGTTATGTTTCATTTGGCTCCGCTGTCAGTCTGGCCGTTCATCTGTCACAGGGTATCTTTTTCATATTAAGTCGAACACTTGACATTTTCACAGAATTGTACTACTACGATCGCTATAGCAAATAATTGCGTAGTGTTCAATATTGTACGGTTTTGCGTACTCACTCACTCACTCATTCTCACTCATTACTCATTATGTTGTTTTGTAACATTTATTTATTTAAGGGTCCATCCAAGGCGAACATGAACATGTGATGTGATTTGCTAGATACATTTTACAATTTTTCTTTAAGTGTTAATTTTTTCTTTTTTTTTTCTTTACGTAAAATAGGTCCAGACAATTAGTTCAAGCGTTTTACAAATCTTATAAAATCCACCTTCTAGACAAATCATTAAAAAATAAATTCGTAATAAGTTCTGACCTTAACGTTTTCTTGGGAACCTTGAGTAAAAATCTGCTTATAATTTCCGTACAACGTAAAAAATATAATTGAAACGTAATAATTAGAATCCACTAGATGAATTAGTCTAGTGGTCGGAAGCGCTACTACTGAGAATTAGGTCTTGGATTCGATACCCGGGTCGAGCAAAGTGTTATTGTGTTTTTTCCATCTGGAATTTCTCAGTAACGGCCTGGAGTTTTAAATTGTGCCCGGTTGATAGCAAAAGGCTCGCCCCCTATTACATGGGACTTAAACATTACTGGCAAAATGTGGGTATGAAGGTACACCTCTGCCTAACCCCTCGGGAACTACAGGTGTAATGTTATGCTATGACATGTATTCAATACAAAATAATTCATAACACTCTGTATGTAAGTATCAAGGCTGTATTAAGAGCAGTATTTCCCCCCTGTAGTGTGAATTGACACATAAAGCTCACATGCAGTGACATGGTTCTACTTCATTGCCCGCGTTCTACATCATGGTAAGCTTTATTTGCTCGTTGACTTTTACTCTTACGACATTGAATTATAAAATAACATAACACACACGGCTTGTTTTCCCGAAGGGTTAGGCAGAGGTGTCAGTACCCATAGTCAATATTCCCAGCCTGTTTCCAACTATCTTAAGGTCGGCTTCCCATCCAACCGGATGCAGCTGAATACCAGTATTTTAAATGGAGCGACTGCCTATCTGACCTCCAGATATCTGTGTCAGACTTTCGGGCTTCTGACGACTCGTAACGACTGTCAAAGACCCACGAATGACAGCGGGGACCAACGGCTTAACGTGCTTTCCGAGGCACGGAGGAGTCTCGGTATGTAAAGATGGTCACCCATCCACTGACCAACCCCGGCAAGCGTAGCTTAACCTGATGGATCGATACATGCGGCTATTATTACTTAGCCACGAACTCCTCCTCGTGTCAGTACACCATAGTGCACCAACATTTCGCCAGTTATGTTCAAGTCCCATGTAATAGGGGGCGAACCTATTGCCACCATCGGACACAAATTCCAGACTCCGGGCTGCTACTGAGGAATTCCAGATGGAAAAGCCCAATAACACTTTGCCTGACCTGGGAATCGAACCCACGACCTCATGCTCAGCTGTAGCGCTTGTGACCACAAGACCAACGAGGTAGCCAAATTAAATATACAAGGTCCCATTAAAAGAGATGGACAAATTTTAACACAGCGTTCAGTACGTCTAACCAAAGATATCCCAGCAAAAAAAAGTGATTTTATTTTGACAAAAATAATAAATACACCAAAAATTTTGGGTAACCAACATTTTTGGTGTATTTTCGTTAGCTGATTTATTTTTCTTGTAAGTATCTAATGCGTTTTTCGTATTTTTTTTTTTACCATTGTCCTTATTTTGGTGGTCTAAATGATTACTAAAAGTTTGTCGCATCTATTTTAATGAAACCTTACATAATGTTGTAAGTGATATTTTTTTTCTTTTCAGTGTAATTGTAGGTGATTTTAGTTAAGGTATAACGTTGAATAGAAAACATTACATAACATCACGCCTTGTCTCCCCAAAGGGTTGAGCAGAGGTGTACCAGTAGCATGTACACCCACATTTAGCCAGAAGTTCACGTTGAATAGAGTAAACATTTAAAAAAAGTCGGTTAGTAGATCTAGCTGTGGAAATCAGGCGACCAAGGCAACCAATTAACTATATTGTTTAATGTTAAGTCACACAACGACCTACTCTGGCGTAGATACCTAAAGAACACGAAAATAACATTAAAGAATAATTCAGAAGAACAATTTTAATAATGCTGCAGAAACCAACACTGTAGCAAGTTTAAAACATTCAACATTCTTTGTCTTTAATTATTCGAACTCCGTACAATTCCTAAAGGTGCTCCCTCACCGGGACCCTGTAATTTAACGTTACAGATTTGATTTTGAGCATTACATCACAATACTGGTTCCCCGACTGACGAGTATTCGCCTGTAATGTAACATTTCAGATTAAGATTAAATATTACAGAAATTGCGCACTGTAATGCTCAGTTCTCCTTTCTCAATCAATCAATCAGCCTATTAATGTTCCCATTGCTGGGACACAGGCCTCCTCTCTGTAAGAGGGAGTGGGCCGTAATCTACCACGCGGGCCCAGTGCGGGTTGGTAGATGTCACATGTCTTCGAAATTTTGGTTCTAAGACATGCCAGTTTCCTCACGATATTTTCCTTCACCGTTTCGAGAGCAGTGTGGATGAAATAATTTACACAAAGTAAAGCGCCTGCTTGTGTTCGAACCCACAACCTACAACTCGTAAGTCGGGGCCGTTACCGCTGGGCCACCACCTCTCTCTCCTTTCTCACTGATGTAAAACTCGAATTGTATCATTCAGGTTGCGCACTGTGATGCTCGGTTCTCCTCGCTCACTGATGTAAAACTCGAATTGTATCATTCAGGTTGCGCACTGTGATGCTCGGTTCTCCTCGCTCACTGATGTACTTAATACTCGACTTGTATAATAATATCATTACGGGTTGCGTCCTGTAATGCTCGCGCGGTTCTCCTTTCTCACTGATGTAATGGTGGTAATGTATCATTCAGGTTGCGCACAGTAATGCTCGGTTCTCCTCTCTCACTGATGTAATGCTAGACTCTGAACGTGACATTACAGGTGAATGTTCCCGGTGGTGGGGGAGCACCTTAAGACACACACTATCAAAATCAAGGAGAAAGAAGATCAAGGAGATTGCCAGGTCTGAGTCAAATAAAAGCATAAACATTCTATTCATTCTCTTTCAAAATCAATAGATACCCTTTGACCTTACATCGGCATAATTTCCGGCAACTCGCTATTCCTATTAATATTTCTTGGCCCGGCTTTTGGGAACTTCATCGAATGACCTAAAACCGAACGAACTTAGTGAACCTTTCCCGAAGGGATTATCGTTTCTGTCCGGGCGGGCAACATATTAACCAACTGTGTGGTTCGGTAAGGTTGGGGTGCTGCTGGTAGCGGGTTTAAAAAATTGTAGCTCTTCGATTCAGAAACTCTTGCTAACTCATTTGATTAGCACCCTAATTGCGTAACACCTGATCAATCATAATCTGTTTCATTTTTTACAGTTAAACAACAATCATTGCGTTTTTTACGTTGTTGAGCAGACACATTTTTCGAACATTAAAGTAATGGATTAGCAATATCCTTCAAAATGACTCGGATTATGATTAATCGTTTGTTACGCAATTAGGGTGCAGTATTACCTGCAAGTAGAATTTAATTTAATTTTTATTAAGGTGCTCCCAACACAGCACTTATATAACGTTATATAACATAGTTTTTAAACAGAACTGAACCTTAGTACTTTAAAAAACTATGTTAGAAAATGTTTGTTAACATTTTATAACAGCAGTGTGGGAGCACCATTATATCAGGAAAACTTACAATTTTCAAATTTAACGGGGGGTTTTCCAAAATTTGCCTGTTTTAGAATCAATTTAAAATGGTCAAATTAGGGTATTAGGTCCTGAAAAAAATATATGTGATAGACACATCTTTGTTTGAGGGAAATTATTGGTTCAAAACACGATAAATTGTAATTCGCTCGATGAAAAAAAAATCCGAAACAGGGTCGATTTCAAAACCATTTTCGATCTCATTTCCTAACTACAGCACAAAATAATATGAAAATTGCATGTACGATGAGGTAATCGTATTTTGGAGGGAATTTATTGGTTGAATTTTTGAGTTTAATAAAAAAAAATTAAGTAAACTCAATATTTGTAAATCGGGCTAAATCGGCTCGCGCTCAGTGTCCTGCGGGACGTTGTCGAGGTTGGACCTGTGTCAATTTATTTTAAAAAATTAGTTCCCCACCGTCTTTAAAAAAATGGCAAATAAAAAGAACAAAAGGAAGAAAAACACATATACTAAATTGCGGAAGATCAGACAAAACATCGCGTAATTATATTATTGTTTTAATTCATTATTGTTGTTTTCGAAAATGAAAATATTTCTATGCGTTGTGATGACTTTTATTGACATCTGACATTAGTGTTTTCATTTCAAATTTTTATCGATAAAATTATAGTCAAGTGTGAGTCATTTATATCTTTGGACTCCGTATCAAAGTTGCGACAAACAAATGTGCGACAAACGCTAGGGCGACAGTACGATAGGTCGACCATCAGCGGTGCGACAGCACATCAGCTCGACGAACGTTAGTGCGACAGATTGTTTTCACGACAAACGATGGCACGACGAAACTTTTGATCGACGAACGTTAGTGCGACGACTGATTGTTTTCACGACCATCGATGGGACGACGAAACTTTTGATCGACGAACGATAGCGCGACACAATTTTCGCTCGACAAACTAAAGCACGACAAACATTTCTATAATATTTTGTTGCTAATAGCAGATAAGAAAAAAAAAAAAGTTTTAGGTTCTTTAATACATGGTTTTCGCATACCTTACTTGGTTTTCGTAACTGCACTCGCGCACTGCAGTCATTTAACATTGACAATAAAGAATATTGTCAATAAAAACATTTATAAACGAAAATACTTAGTACTTAAATTTTTTTGATGTGATGCTAATAGCAGATAAAAAAAAAATCTTATCTGCTATTAGCAACAAAATATTATAGAAATGTTTGTCGTGCTTTAGTTTGTCGAGCGAAAATTGTGTCGCGCTATCGTTCGTCGGTCAAAAGTTTCGTCGTCCCATCGATGGTCGTGAAAACAATCAGTCGCACTAACGTTCGTCGATCAAAAGTTTCGTCGTGCCATCGTTTGTCGCCCTAGCGTTTGTCGCACATTTGTTTGTCGCAACTTTGATACGGAGTCATATCTTTGCGAGTAGTAAGTAGGTTGTTACATAAAGACGTTTTAGTAAAGCACATTTTTAATTCGTCTATTATTATTTATACCTTAAAAGTAATAGAAACCCTATCCGATCCGAAAGGGGCTCATAGGTACTGCAATAAAATTACCTAAACGTAATAAAAAATCTTACTAATATTGAAAATTAAAAAGTTATTGCTATTTAAAAATCACATTTTTGGTAACAAAAATACCCCAAATCCAATAAAAAAAGTTTTCAACAGGCATCATTATAGTTATGACTTGTAGACACCCACTATACGACGCGCGACGGCCGCCCGCGCTCCATGTCATAACCCGGTAAAAATCCCTATTTAAAAAAAATTGGACAATTTTTTATTTATTTATAATTGCCACATAAATAGGCTCTCAGTACGATACCTAACAACACCCTCATGGATCAGACAGGGTTTTGTTTTACATGTTGTATACATGATAACAATTCATCCAAATCCATTATAGAAGCTTAGTCTTTATTTACCCTAAACCTCTTAAGGGGTCATTGTATTCATCATTATGAACAACTTTCACTATGGGACCAAAAACTGGAACCGCGAAAAAAAATCAGCTGTTCCCTACATTTATGTTCGCATAATCTCGTCAAAATGTAGGGAATAGCAGATTTTTTTTGGGTTGTGTATTCACTCTCTGTCAAGCTGTCGTCGTCGCTGCTATAATCTCCTACATTAATTAGGTATACGGGATGGCAGGCACATTGACTCGCAAACTGTTACCGTGAATTCAGCGCATGATGATAGGACCGTCCAGAGTAAAAATGTATAGTCGGTTACTTTAAAAAAAATTGCTGTTTCATTCAAAATTGCAATAGTTACTCGGTCAAAATGTATGGAACGGCAGTTTTTTTTTGAGGATAATTAGAAAAAACGAAACTTTGTAAAAATCCTAGGATATCAGTATATGAGCTGATGTCAGGATTTATGAAACAAAAACAGTCTGTTTGGGACGATTGGAAACATTTGTGCCGTTTTTAGGCACACGTCTGCCCAACCCTTCGGGGAATACAGGCGTGAATTTATGTTATGTTATGTGCCATTTTTCTGGTGGTAAATAGTCTGAAGGAACGGCAAACCGAATTGACCGGGGATCAACAAATGTTTTTTGTTTGTTTTGTCTTAGAACAAAGATTCGATAAATTATAGCCGTAGCAGTAGGTACGACACTATTGAAAATAAAGTACGGCAATTTTTTCTTCATACTTGCTACGAATATTTACGGATCTTCATGAGCGGGGGCAAACGTCAAAAAACAAAAGAATATGGTTACAGTATAAGCATAACAGTCCGACCACTTAGCTCATCTATCTAATCTATATAATCTATCTATATATATAAAAATGAATCCCTATTTCCTTGGTCACGGCATCACGCGTGAACGGCTGGACCAATTTCGCTAATTCTTTTTTTGTTGTGTTTGTAATAGTAAGGAGAAGGTTCTTAGGATAGGTAGGTCAAGGTAGGGTAGGTAGGTAGGTAAAGTAGGTATGTAGGTAGGGTAGGAAGTAGTACTTAGTGCTACCCGTGTGAAGCCGGGGCGGGCAGCTAGTATGTATAAATAAAAATCAATGGCCGCATGAATGAAAAATCATCACTTGAGAACGGTTCGAACACATCCAAAAACAAATAGCCATATCGGTATACGGCTATTTGTTTTTGGTTGTGTGGCCGCCATCTTGGATTTACAATTTGACCAAAGTCACACTTTCTCTCTCTCTGTCTCTATCGAATTAGAAGGCGACAGTGGCAAGTATGAACGCTTTTTAGCGTGACGATTTCTGCCAGTTTACTCCTACCGCAAGCATTAAAGAACTTCGTTCCATAAAGCTGATTTATTCAGTAAATGGATCCAATAGCACTGACTGTTATGGATGGATTGGTAGTGGATTTTGTTGTTGTAAAATGTTTAATTCAGAAGTAATATTATTAGTTTTACAATTTTTTTACATAATGTAATCAAAATTTTCCTGTTGTGTATTTTGCCTCAATTTTTATTATTTTTATTATTCATATTTGTTTTTTTTTTACCTTGATGTAGTCCTGGAAAATGTTTAATTTGAAAACACGATTCGAGAAAAAAAAACGCTCTTAGGATTTAGTGCAGGGTTCTAACCTAATTTCCTCGGCCTACTATGTTTGTAGTTTTGGTCTCAGCAGCCAAAATATGAAGAGAGTCAGGAGTTCAGGACTGGTGTCGCGGAAGCAAGCGACGTACAGTTGTCCGTGTGAGAAGCAGCTCGTTCTGATACAGGTTTGAAACTCCTTTCCTAGAGTATGTTAAAAATTATTCAAAATTATTTAAAAAGGTTAGTGTTTATGCTAAATCGAAATTTTTGAGCGATACAATTAAAAATTCCAATAATAAAGTAAAAACCACTTGGAAAATTATTAACAATGAAACGGGTAAGTCGGTTAAACAAGATAAAGAACTTAAGATTATAGTCGACAGTAAATTAGTTACTAAAGCAGCTGACGTAGCTGAGGCGTTTAATGAGTTTTTTGCCAACATACCTTTAACTACGACTCGCTCCTTAACTTCGTCCCCGTCTAAAGCTGAAAACCTTTTGCTTAGTAGTGTGTCTAAAAGTAGTCGTTTATTTAGCTTCGAACATGTAACACCTCGTGATGTAGTTAATGTTTTTAACACACTCAAATCCAAAAACACTGGTGATTACTGGGGCATCTCCATTAAACTTTTAAGTAATATAATAGACATCGTAGCCCCCTATCTAGCTGTTACTTTTAATAAATGTGTTGACTCAGGAACTTTTCCTGACCTCATGAAGAGTAGTAAAGTCATTCCATTATTTAAATCAGGTAATAAAAATAACGTTGGCAATTTCAGGCCTATTTCTATCTTACCTGCATTTAGTAAAATATTTGAAAAGTTAATACTCAAGCAGTTACTAAGACATTTTAATTTAAATAGCCTCCTTCATAATGAACAATATGGCTTTACAAAAGGTCGTTCGACTACAGATGCGGGTGTTGCTCTGCTGAAACACATATTTAGCGCATGGGAGAACTCGCAAAATGCTATTGGGGTTTTCTGTGATCTCTCCAAAGCCTTTGATTGCGTGCACCATGACACGCTATTGCGTAAACTGCGTCATTACGGTGTACAAAACGAAGCTCTCGATGTTATAAATTCTTATTTAAGTAATAGGTCCCAATGTGTAGATATTAATGGTGTGAAATCTTCCGGGTTACCAGTTCAGTTAGGTGTACCTCAAGGCTCAATACTGGGTCCATTCTTGTTCTTAGTGTATATCAATGACTTACCATTCTTTTTAAAGGGTATCTGTGAAGTTGTACTGTTTGCAGATGATACCTCTCTTATTTTTAAAGTAGACAGGAACAGACAAGATTTTGACGATGTAAACAGTGCACTCTCAATGGTTACGGATTGGTTTACAACAAATAACTTGGTTCTCAACTCCAAGAAAACGAAATGTATAAAGTTCGCTTTACCGAATGTTAGAAATCTAGGACCCAACATCGTCTTAGATAAAGAAGTGCTTGAAACTGTGGGCTCGGCAGTTTTTCTGGGCATAACAGTAGATGCCAAACTTCAGTGGGGCCCACATATTTCAAGTCTAGCGGGAAGGCTCAGCTCGGCCGCCTACGCTGTCAGGAAAGTAAGACAATACACTGACGTTGATACAGCTCGATTAGTCTATTTTAGTTATTTCCATAGCGTTATGTCCTATGGTATTCTGCTGTGGGGCAAAGCCGCTGACATTCAAAATATATTTGTTCTTCAAAAACGAGCTGTCCGAGCAATTTACCAACTAGGTACCAGAGTCTCTCTGAGAGATTTTTTTAAAGATATTGGTATTCTTACAGTGGCATCACAATTCATCTTCGCCAATATCTTATATATTAGGCAAAATATACACGTATACACTAAAAACAGTGATATCCACAATATCAACACCAGAAATAAAGACAAATTACGAGCTCCTTTTCACCGGCTTCATAAGGTTCATAACTCATTTGTTGGGCTTGGTATAACCTTTTATAACAAGCTACCCACTTCTCTGCTAGATTTGCCTTTTAATGCGTTTAAAGCTAAAGTAAAATCCAACCTTTGTTCAAAGGCATACTATTCTATCAATGACTACTTAAGCGATAAAAATAGTTGGTCGCTGTGATTAACTCAAGACAATGTTTATGTTCTTTCTCCAGTTTTAGCTTACCTACTGACAGGTTATATGTTTATAGAATGTTTAATTTATTTGACTTTATTATACAATTTTTTTTTATTTTTATTTATTGTTGACATGATCTACTCATTACAATGTTTTCGTATGAGTTGTATTGCAATATGTGATTAGCTAGCGACCTCGACAGTAGATTATATATTATTCTTGACTAACTGTTGATCTATTTTTGATTTAATTTTACTTCAATGGTCCTAGTTTATCATATCTAATTATGTGACTTCGAGTTACAGCTTTATTAGCTATATGTAAGCGGGCACGCCCTTTATGCCTGGAGGCTTTATAATTCGGGTATTAAGTTCTGTTTACGTTTTTAGTTTTTATTTTTGCTTGAGTTTAGATTTCGATTTTTTTTTTTTTTTTTTGTTGGTACATTGGCGCGTGCTAGCTGTCATTATGGCATATATTTTATTGAATGTTTTGTGTTGAGTAATGTAAATTATTTGCATACTATTGTATAGAATCAAGTTATTTTTTCTAACTGAACAGACAGCTGTGCTGCTGGGGAGTTTGTTGCGCCACTTCTTCTCTCCAGCAAAGGCACTAGGAAGTGGTGAAGGGCGGGCGTTTTTGGGGGACTGTCTTATGTAATTTTGACGTTCGAAAAGTGCTGATTCTCAGCCTAATTTGAATAAATGACTTTTGAATTGAATTTGAATTTGAGGTCTACACCCGCAGTCTACAGTAGCAATTTCCCATTGCTTGCAAAAGTTTTCGTTTTTAGGGTTTCTTACCCGAAGGGTGCCAAACGGGACCCTATTACTAAGCCTCCGCTATCCGTACATTTATCTGTCTGTCAGCGAGCTGTATCTCATGAACCGTAATAGGTAGACAATTGAAAATTTCACAGATTATGTATTTCTATTGCCGCTTTAGCAACAAAATAATAAAAAAATTATAAAGGTAAAAATTAAAAGGGGGTTCCCAACCAATAAAAACTGGATTTCGAAATCATTGTCTAGAACTCATCGAGTAGAGAACAAATATGTTTTTTTTTTCTTCTCTTCACTATGAGGAAATAGGGCGCCGCGTAAAGGTTGTCAAGAGTCTGACTCGCACTTGACCGGTTTTTTGTAAATTAATGAACGCCTGAGTTTCAGCAAATAGTACGTAATTGGCCAACACTCACACACTAACTGATTCTTACAGATTATTCCTGACGAAACCGGCTTTCACAAAAAAAAAAAAAGTTTAGATAATCCAAAAGTGCACGCCTCATAACACTCATTCATAAACGAAAAAGAAATTCAAAACAAACTTTCTAACAAAAATGAACAATTTATCACTTAATGGAGTATGTTTTTTTAACTGCTTTTTTACCCATCAATATGGGTTAAATTTCTAACCTCGCAATCCATTTAATGTCCAAGACTATTTATTTAGATATTTACTTTGACGCAACCTACGGATGTCAAGTCAAGGTTGGAAATATTTAGATATAGATATTATATTTTAGTAAGTATTTTATTAATTATAATTAAACTACTTTGAATAAAAGAGCCATTTTCAATAGGGTTCCTTCTACGGCTGGAACGAATGTATTAAAAAAAATGGACTCAATTAATTGATTTTACCGCAAGCTACAATGTTTTCAGGTTTGATACATTGACGGACAGGATTTTTTTTTCAACAATTTTGATGCTTTTTTCATCTTCTTCGATCGTAGAGCACCCTCTAATGCTTCGCATTATGAGTCGTGCAATATAACAGTAGATTGTACACACGGGATTACAAACGAAACAATTTAACATTGTGTTGTTATTGTCAGCTATATCGTCGCAGACAGCGGGCGTTACCGATATCGGCACGATATCTACCGGGGAAGACAAAATATGGGGTGAGAGTAGGGGCATTCTTTCAATTGAAAACACTTTTTAGCACTGCCGACTTCGACACGTTGATTCTTAGTAGGTACCTACTGCGAAAGTTTGATGCGTCACGATGGTCATCGATATTCACCAATATCATCGGGCCGATAATAATTATATCGGTATGGAATTGATGTCGGTATAGCTGCCAGCATATCGGTATCGGGTTGGTGTCGTTATCTGATAATGTGAAAACGCCCATTAGGTACACAGGACATTTTAAAAATTATTTTAGTTCACTACAATGTAGGTACCATATAATGGAAACCTAAGGAAAAAAAATAACTAAAAAACTAGTTCAGTTGGTCAACTGCAAATATTTTATGCTGTGGCATGGATTTTCCGTTTTCAGTTTGACAACTTATCGTAAATATATACGTCGCTCTGCAATTGGGGGAGGCGGAGGTAGTGTTTCAAAGGCGTATAGGCCCGGAAAACCTAGCCTTAACTCACTTTTATTCTACTTTCAAGTTGTCTCTAGCTGTCACTTCTCAGTGTATTGTAGGATATTCTCAGTGTACTTATGGAAAGAATTATATTAGATATTCTGATTTTATATTAAATTATATGAAAATAAAATTATTTAATATGTTTATAAATATATAATTAAAATTAAAAATTCTCAAAAAAAACGTAGGTATTTTTTTAAATAATATTCTAATAATAATATATTTTTTCTCTTTATTTTATTTTTTTGAACTTTAATTTATTTCTATTCAGAATGTCTTGAAGTTTAATGTCGTCTGCATTGGGAGTAAGTAAATAATTATTTTTAGAACGTTTGCTTTTTTCATATTTTTAGCATATTACATAAATCCTTGTGGGGCCCAATATTCAGGAGAAACGAGTACAAGCTAAAAAGCTGGCAAAAGATAAACTCTAAAAGCCAGAACGCGATTGGCTCAAAATCTTCACATCTGTGACGAAGTCACGTTCACGAACGATGGAACATGTAACGACATGGATACTTGGATAGTTGTATAGCTTATGTGTGTCTGTGTATCTTGTTGGATTGAAGGTTTAACATGGGAAAGGGTGGATTATCTGAACTGAGTGCTTTTCTGTACCAATGGCATACGTCATGTTATCTGGGATAACTGGTGTGAGAAGAAATGCTGAGACTGATATGCTTGCTACTATAATATTACTCGTATAACGCGAAAGTTTGTGACGATGCCCGGATGAATGGATGGATGGATGTTTGTTGCTCTTTCACTCAATAACTACTGAACGGATTTGGATGAAACTTGGCACACAGATAGTGATAACCTGGTTTAAGAGGGTTTACGTCGTACGGCATTTCGTACAAACTTTCAAGCCCTTATTTTTCGAAATGACTGAACCAATTTTAATGAAACTTCAAACGCTCATGCAGGATACAACGGTCTAAAAACTTAGTTCAGAACATTTTCTTTGGGTTGAGCAGAGGTGTTACTAATAGTACACCCACATAGTACATGTACATTTTATGCTTTAGCACTGTCCAATTAGTCTCCTAGCAATAAGGAGGTATAGTAAACCAATCATGAACAATTACGAGTATTTAATTAAAAATGCAATAACTACAAAAGTATTTCCACCTAGATTATAGATATTTTTTCCCGATTGCAGCAAAGCCCAAAAAAAGAGTAATGTTTTCAAGTTACTATATCGAGGTCGCCAGCCAGTTTAAAAACGAGGATGGATTTCAAAAATTAACTAGACGCGACAGTCATCTGTCGTCTGTGACCCACATACAGGGGAATCGAAAACCAGACAACAATAAACCCAGAATAGAACTAACCAGATTTATTTTCAACCAAAAAGTCTATAATAATATGAAGCTGATAACAGACACTTCACATTTCGTTCATTTTTACCTTTCATTCATTCGTCGAAGTGAAATGTCTGAACACAAAATGACTCAAAAGTGAAATATTAATTCATTAGTTATGAACTCCAAAGATGTTGGATTTCGGCACTCACCTAAAGAATAATTGAAAAATGAAATGAAAGGAGCGAATGAACCGCTCATTCCTATATAATTTTGTCGGTGTTGTGTGAACGTGGAGTGAAGTAAAAATAAACGTTCACTCGAGTGAACCGTCTGATACGCAGCACTACTAAGCAGTTTTCTCGCTGGCATAGCCACCCCAAAATATATCTAGACAATCATTTGACGGTAGATTAAGCAGGGCCACTTGGCCTGGAAGATTGCAGGCTAAGCCGCCAGATTAGGCCTTATTCCAACCTTGGTCAGTATTATGAGAAACTGACTTCGTTTATCATTTTTGATGAGCATTAGCTATTATGACTTAGAATGACTTCACTTTAATTGATGGACGAGTTTTTTTAATAATTCATTTGTACCGACCGGAAATTCTGTATTTCACTCGTTTTAGAATGTGAATTATTTAACAGGCTACCTAGTTGTGCTTTTAAATGTTTTTTTTTTTTATCGATAATGTAGGTATACAAGTGCAATGCGTTCTTGTTTTATGAAATAAATATTTTTATTATTTATTATTATTTCGCTTGAATTTCCTGACAGATTTTATAAAAATTCAATGTCTACCTCATTGGATTTTATATACGTAAATTGTCAGTCCCATTTATCGCCCACTAATTGTTCTGAATTGCATTGTTTCGCCACGGATTTATTCAGGAAATTGTCGATCACTTTTTAAATTACTGTAAAAATTAAACAAACAATGGTAGAAACGCTGGTAGGATACAGGAATATTTTTTATTTTTTAAAACTCTGAATACGACGTGAAAACTCAAATACTTGTCTATTTTTTTTTTTGTGCTTTAGGTACACCTCTGCCTAACCCTTTACGGAAAACAAGCTTGATGTAATGAGTTATTTGTCCATTAAAAGGGCAAATAAACTAAAAACTAGAATACCATTTTAAAGTCCACTTATTCTGCTTACGTGCACAACAAGATGTCACATACATTTAGTGTACATAACTTATAAATACGTGCAGACCATACACCATACCCTCGCGTATCCGATCGCGTTAACGGCCTTTCATCCCCTGACAAATTGAATATAACCTGCGCCGAACACTGAGGCTTACACACGACATGGTTTAGCGTACTTGCTAACTTATATGCTATATTTTATCGGTTTAAAATTCATGAAGAATGAGATCTTCATGAAGAATTCATGAAGATCTCTGGGGAATGTCTGTAAAAGTCTGTAGATCTATTATCGAAACCATTGCGCCCTATTTAGCTTTCATATTTAACAACAGTGTGGACCAAGGAGTCTTTCCGGATCTCATGAAACACAGTAAAGTAGTTCCATTGTTCAAATCCGGTGATAGTAAAGAACACAACAATTATAGGCCTGTGTCAATTCTACCAGTTCTCAGTAAGGTGTTTGAAAAGTTGATGCTCAATCAAATGTTACGTCACTTTAATAAAAACTCCATCTTTCATGAACAACAGTACGGTTTCACCAAAGGGCGTTGTACTACTGACGCCGGTGTCACCCTAATAAAGAACATTTTTAATGCCTGGGAAGAAGCACAAGATGCCATTGGAATCTTTTGCGACCTCTCGAAGGCGTTCGATTGCGTAGACCATGAGACACTTCTGCTGAAACTGGAGCATTATGGGATTAGGAATACAGCTCTTGATTTACTAAAATCTTACCTGAAAGATAGAAAGGTTAAAGTTCAAGTAAACGGCATAAACTCATTAGGGTCTGAAATGGCAATGGGCGTTCCTCAAGGTTCGATATTGGGTCCATTCCTCTTTTTAGTTTATATTAATGATTTACCCCAATTACTTCAAAATCAACCGAAGATGGTGTTATTTGCAGATGACACATCATTGATCTTTAAAATCAACCGACGGTCGCAAAATCTTGACGACGTGAATAGCTCTATTCTTCAGGTCCAAGATTGGTTTACGGTAAATAATTTGGTACTGAATAAAAATAAAACCAAATGCATTAGATTCAAATTACCTAATGTTAGAAGTAGCGAATGTGACATTATATTGAATGGAGAAAAACTGGAATTTATTAATCAAACGGTTTTCCTGGGAATCACGCTAGACGAGAAATTACAATGGGGACCTCATATAACATCTCTTGCGGGGCGGCTAAGCTCGGCCGCTTATGCTGTTAGAAAGATCAGACAGTTAACAGATGTAGAAACCGCGCGTTTGGTCTATTTTAGCTACTTCCACAGCATTATGTCGTATGGCATTTTACTGTGGGGTCGGGCTGCTGACATTGAATCTATCTTTATTTTGCAAAAGAGAGCTGTCAGAGCCATTTATGATCTCCGTCGTCGCGAATCTCTCAGGGAACTATTTAAAAGGATTAATATTATGACCGTTCCTTGCCAATTCATTTATGAAAATATTATGTATGTAAGGAAAAATCTACATCTTTTTAATAAAATAAGTGATAGACATAATTTTAATACTAGAAATAAAGATAAACTAGATCAACCATTTTTCAGATTATCTAAAGTACATACATCTTTTATGGGGTACTGTGTTAAATGTTACAACAAAATACCTTGTGATATATTACAATTAAATGAAAGAAAATTTAAAACTCATGTAAAAAGTACACTTTGTAAACAAGCATATTACAGATTAGAGGATTATATCCAAGATAAGAATGCTTGGAAACATGCTGGTCCTGCTCCATAGGACAATTTAGAGTCTAAACAAAATGAAACTGGTTGCTTACTTAATTGTATTTATTTTTCATTATATGACATTGATTTTACATCCTGTGATTAGTTCCTCACACACTGACTTATTAATTGTAAATTTTTAGTAGATTCGTCTATTTTTACAATGTTTGTGAATATGTGAACACCATGTATCTACCACATAATTAATTTATCTGTCGTTTGCTCCAATTTAAATTATTCTTACTGTATATAGTAATTTTATTCTAGGTGCATCGTCTTCACATATTATAATTATATAAATAATGTACTTTTACAAAATATTGTAAAACATTTTAAAAGAGTAACGGTGGAGTTTCTTGCCCATTCTTCTCCATACGAAAACTACATTTTGGAAGGGGCGGTAGAATCAATAATATAATAACTATAATTTGTAAATTTTGACGTTCAAAAGTGCCTTCAAAGGCCTATTTGAAATAAATGCTTTGACTTTGACTTTGACTTTGACTTTGACATGTTGCTGTAGGTTTAAAGGTAAAATTTTCTGGTGAATTAGACATGTCTTTGCAGTGGCAGAAATGGATCTAAGAGAAATGTGCATTGATATTATTTTCACGTTGTAAATTAATTAATTATTTTATTGATCATGTAGGTAAAGGTCAGGTGCTTAGTAAACGCACGCTTGTTGCGAGTACTATGCAGGTCAGCTGCATAGTACTCATAACCAGCGTGCGTGTATGAATGACTAACTCATCTACGGCTGAACTTATGATCAGGAACTGTTTAAATTTGTCTAAGAGCACATATACATACATGCATGTACAATTATGCATTATGGTAGAGATATGAGGAAAAGGGTGTAAAGTTCACTCATCCTCTCTGAAAATGGAGGATTCTCCGACGTCATGTCGTGTCTGGCGGGCAACTGCCCAACAATGATTGATGTCATAATACCCGAAGAATTTGGCGGTGTTATTAAAGTACACCCACATTGCGCCAGTTATGTTTGAGTCCTATGTAATAGTGTGCGACAGCGAGCCTATTGCCATACAGAGGAACTGGCTATACTCTAACTGCCGAAACACAACCAAAAGGGGTTTTGGATTTTTTCTGAAAAAACCCAATAACACTTTGCTTGACCCTGGAATCGAACCTAAGATCTCATGATCAGCGGTGACGATAATTATTGTTCAGGTGTTGGTCTCCTTTATTGAAAGGATAAAGGAGCATGCCCATTTCAGATTTGCTCAAAAGACATATTTTGCGGAAATGACTGTTGGCGTTGGCCCTAGTGGATATTCGTGCTTATTGGTGATGTTCTTCAGAAATATCAGGTGCGTAGTACTCGGAATCGGCGTGCGTGTATGGCCAGATGTATGAACGTAAACGAAGCAAAAGAAGAATGTAAGGATCGCAGCAGGTGGGCTTCTACAGTTTCTGCCTACCCCTATGGGAAGAAGGTGTGAGTATGCTGTCGAAGGTTCCTGTATTAGTTTTTTTCTGTAAATATCTCACCTAGCAAGTGAACAAGATTTATTTTGTAGAAGTCGAAACGTTAGAAATATACAATAGGGAATAGTAGATCCCAAAAAGCTTACGAAGTATAACACGATAGATCTTATGAATACCGTACATCATCATCATCAGCATCATCAGCCTATTAATGTTCCCACTGCTGGGACACAGGCCTCCTCTCTGTGAGAGGGAGTGGGCCGTAATCCACCACGCGGGCCCAGTGCGGGTTGGTGGATGTCACATGTCTTCGAATTTTTGGTTCTAAGACATGCCGGTTTCCTCACGATGTTTTCCTTCACCGTTTTGAGAGCAGTGGTGATGAAATTATTTACACAAAGTAAAGCGCCTGCTTGGGTTTGAACCCACGACCCACAACTCGTAAATCAGGGCCGTTAGCACTGGGCCACCACTGCTCTCAATACGAATACCGTACAGACATGTTATTTCCTAAAAAATAACACAATATCACACCTTGACCCTTGTTCATAAGATTAATTAATTCTGTTCGCGCGGTAAACCGTAATTGCACGATGCAGAATTTGTGTGACGTCAGGTGTTTGATGTGAACTGCATTTATGGCCATGTACATGCCGCCACAACAGCAATATTGATAAAATATAAATATGTCGGATAAGCAAAGCTTATTGATAAGTATGACAATTGTACAGCCGGTATTTCCCGCGACTAAATGATTCCACGCAGAAAAAAGGTCATGTTGGTATTATAGCACGTGTAGGCACATGTGTTGTAATGAATACGTTATTATAATGAGAAACGTAAAGAATTAATATCTCGGTTTCTTATATTAAATGGATGAGGAGTATGAATAATTATTTTTGTATTGTAACTTTCATGAAATCATGAGACATGATTATTGGCATGTATTTAATCGAACCTCAAATATAATTGAACTTGCCTCTTTTTATTAACCTCTAATAATTTCGATTTAGGAGAACTAAAAATACTAATGCGACCAAATTGGATTTAGCACACGCCGGCTGCTCCCGCGGCACCGCTCGCTTCGCTTGTTCGGCTTGCGCATTTTTCACAGTTCTAACCTAACCTAACCCATTTGGTCGGGGTGTCCCAGTTTAGTTAGCGCAAATGGGAGAAAAGGTCAGACAAACGAGGCTGAACAATAAAAAATGGTTGCATAAAAAAAAAGTTTGTGGTTCATTAATTTAAAAAAGCCAGCATCATTAGAGCCAGTTCATTAAGTTTTTGGAGGATCAGTTAAATATTTCCCATAATTATTTCATATTTACGGTTTTAATCAGTATTTAATTTACGTTCAACTTGCGATTCTGCCGTGTGATGATCTCATGAAAATGATCTGCGTTACTGTTCAAAACTTTAAAGTGCTAACATTTTAAGTAGTCAACTAATCTAATATTATTTATTGGTCCAGAATGTGGCTTTTGCGTTGTGGTGAGCAGTGGTGGCCCAGTAGTAACGGCCCCGACTTACGAGTTGTAGGTTGTGGGTTCGAACCCAAGCAGGCGCTTTACTTTGTGTAAATAATTTCACGATTTCGAACGATTTGCAGAATGGAAATAACATTAATTTAGATTTTCCATCGATTGGCCTGTGCGGCTGGGCGTTTAATTAGAATGAGTATAAATATTTATCCGGAGAGTTCAGGCAGAGAAATAATTAAACAGCTATTCAGTATCCCAAATTCCCAATGTCTTTAGTCAATATTTACTATTTATATTCAGCATTTAAAATCAAAAGAACCACTCTCAGCAGAAAACCCAAAAGCAACAAAAATACGTTCATTAACAATTCCCTATCCACCCATTTAATGTTACGAAACAGATTTAAGTCCTTCACCATACCAACGCAAAAACAAACAATATTATTCTGCGCTAAAACGAGACACACAGATCTACAAACGGTAAGTGTGAAAGAGACAAACAAAACAAATTTTTGAATCCGTAAGCTAAAAAGGATTAGCTTCATTTATCATGGCCGACACAGGGTTGTGACGTAACAAAGGTTGTCAGTCTAATGAACATTCCTACAGAGAACAAGAAATTGCATTTTGCGAGCTTTAGGCCTGAATTAAGCGGTATGACAGTGCATTTTCAGTTTGTGTGAAGTTATAAAGGTGAAATGTCATGAGGTCGAGTCATCGTTATGTTTCATTTGGCTCCGCTGTCAGTCTGGCCGTTCATCTGTCACAGGGTATCTTTTTCATATTAAGTCGAACACTTGAAATTTTCACAGAATTGTACTACTTTTTTTTTTTTTTTTTTTTTTTGGGTGGGAAATCATCCAATGACTTCTCCCGCTCTGGGCGGAGCGGAAGGGCGTGTCAGACTTTTACTGACTAAAACCCACCCGTGTTCCTTCCCTTGCCATGCCAGGGGCCACGGTTTCCCCTTGGGACTACCCGCAACCCCGGCAGGCATCGGCCCTAACGGACCCCGTCAGTTTTGCTGACATCTCTTTGAGGCGCGCGTGGAACACGACGCGCCGTCGACCCGGGCCTGGTCCTTATCGGACGGCGAGCTGCCCTCTGCTCTCCGTCCGCAGGCCCGCGCCTACGGTGGCCGGAAATCGGCTATCAATTCCCGACGCCCGGGAAGTCTCCTACGGCGGCGGCGGCTAGGGCTGGTAGGGCGCGGCCTCTGCCACTCCCTCGCGCGCTCCGCCTCCTCCTTCGCGAGCATTACTGCTTCGCAGAAGGAGGTGACGGCTTGCCATGCCCTCTCGCTCCGCACCATGGCCTGGACCAGGGCCGGACGCGAGAGGTCACTGCCGCCGATCGCCTCCACGAGGACACGGCGGTGGTCCACCCAAGCCGGGCAAACCTCCACCGTATGCTCCACCGTGTCCTCCGGACGATCCACACAATGGTGACACCCGGGCGTTTCCTCCCGCCTTATGCGAAACAGGTACCTCCCGAAACAACCGTGTCCGGTGAGGACCTGCGTCAGGCGGAAGAAGAGGACGCCGTGGCACCTCTCTAGCCACTCCTCAAAGAGGAGACTTATCGTCACAATTGTGGCGTGCCCAAATCTGGGTTGCGACAATCACACACTCCAAGCCGCCATGAGATCCCGCCGGAGCTCTGTTCGCTGTACCGTGATTTTTCGCGGCAGTGTTGGGTAACCAACATTTTTGGTGTATTTTCGTCAGCTGATTTATTTTTCTTGTAAGTATCTAATGCGTTTTTCGTATTTTTTTTTTTACCATTGTTCTTATTTTGGTGGTCTAAATGATTACTAAAAGTTTGTCCATCTATTTTAATGAAACCCTAAATAATGTTGTAAGTGATATTTTTTTTCTTTTCAGTGTAATTGTAGGTGATTTTAGTTAAGGTATAACGTTGAATAGAAAACATTACATAACATCACGCCTTGTCTGCCCAAAGGGTTGAGCAGAGGTGTACCAGTAGCATGTACAGCCACATTTTGCCAAAAGTTCACGTTGAATAGAGTAAACATTTAAAAAAAGTCGGTTAGTAGATCTAGCTGTGGAAATCAGGCGACCAAGGCAACCAATTAACTATATTGTTTAATGTTAAGTCACACAACGACCTACTCTGGCGTAGATACCTAAAGAACACGAAAATAACATTAAAGAATAATTCAGAACAACAATTTTAATAATGCTGCAGAAACCAACACTGAAGCAAGTTTAAAACATTCAACATTCTTTGTCTTTAATTATTCGAACTCCGTACAATTCCTAAAGGTGCTCCCTCACCGGGACCCTGTAATTTAACGTTACAGATTTGATTTTGAGCATTACATCACAATACTGGTTCCCCGACTGACGAGTATTCGCCTGTAATGTAACATTTCAGATTAAGATTAAATATTACAGAAATTGCGCACTGTAATGCTCAGTTCTCCTTTCTCAATCAATCAATCAGCCTATTAATGTTCCCATTGCTGGGACACAGGCCTCCTCTCTGTAAGAGGGAGTGGGCCGTAATCTACCACGCGGGCCCAGTGTGGGTTGGTAGATGTCACATGTCTTCGAAATTTTGGTTCTAAGACATGCCGGTTTCCTCACGATATTTTCCTTCACCGTTTCGAGAGCAGTGTGGATGAAATAATTTACACAAAGTAAAGCGCCTGCTTGAGTTCGAACCCACAACCTACAACTCGTAAGTCGGGGCCGTTACCGCTGGGCCACCACCTCTCTCTCCTTTCTCACTGATGTAAAACTCGAATTGTATCATTCAGGTTGCGCACTGTGATGCTCGGTTCTCCTCGCTCACTGATGTAAAACTCGAATTGTATCATTCAGGTTGCGCACTGTGATGCTCGGTTCTCCTCGCTCACTGATGTAATACTCGACTTGTATAATAATATCATTACGGGTTGCGTCCTGTAATGCTCGCGCGGTTCTCCTTTCTCACTGATGTAATGCTGGTAATGTATCATTCAGGTTGCGCACAGTAATGCTCGGTTCTCCTCTCTCACTGATGTAATGCTAGACTCTGAACGTGACATTACAGGTGAATGTTCCCGGTGGTGGGGGAGCACCTTAAGACACACACTATCAAAATCAAGGAGAAAGAAGATCAAGGAGATTGCCAGGTGTGAATCAATAAAAGCATAATCATTCTATTCATTCTCTTTCAAAATCAATAGATACCCTTTGACCTTACATCGGCATAATTTCCGGCAACTCGCTATTCCTATTAATATTTCTTGGCCCGGCTTTTGGGAACTTCATCGAATGACCTAAAACCGAACGAACTTAGTGAACCTTTCCCGAAGGGATTATCGTTTCTGTCCGGGCGGGCAACATATTAACCAACTGTGTGGTTCGGTAAGGTTGGGGTGCTGCTGGTAGCGGGTTTAAAAAATTGTAGCTCTTCGATTCAGAAACTCTTGCTAACTCATTTGATTAGCACCCTAATTGCGTAACACCTGATCAATCACAATCTGTTTCATTTTTTACAGTTAAACAACAATCATTGCGTTTTTTACGTTGTTGAGCAGACACATTTTTCGAACATTATGAAGTAATGGATTAGCAATATCCTTCAAAATGACTCAGATTATGATAAATCGTTTGTTACGCAATTAGGGTGCAGTATTACCTGCAAGTAGAATTTAATTTAATTTTTATTAAGGTGCTCCCACACAGCAGTTATATAACGTTATATAACATAGTTTTTAAACAGAACTGAACCTTAGTACTTTAAAAAACTATGTTAGAAAATGTTTGTTAACATTTTATAACAGCAGTGTGGGAGCACCATTATATCAGGAAAACTTACAATTTTCAAATTTAACTCACTTTTATTCTACTTTCAAGTTGTCTCTAGCTGTCACTTCTCAGTGTATTGTAGGATATTCTCAGTGTACTTATGGAAAGAATTATATTAGATATTCTGATTTTATATTTAATTATTTGAAAATAAAATTATTTAATATGTTTATAAATACAACATGTAACGTAATTAACGCACACCCTCAAACACCCCAATTAGAATATTATGTTATAATCATAATACACACACTGAATTTTTTATTTAACATGTATATGCATTGTTATTTACTAAATTAGGTTCTTGGAATAAGGTTTATTTTTCTTTATTTTGTATTGAATGATGGAATTTGTATGAATACAAATAAAACTGCGATTTTAAAAGTCTTATTACTTTGACTTACGGTCCATTTCAATTTGTTTTGACTGTACAGCGTTAATATGACAATAATTTCCGTAGTTTTAATTATTTTTGGGATAAAAAATTACCTATATTAAAAATTATATAAATCGATTCAGTAAACGATTCTGAACAAACTATTTTCAGGATGTGCGTTAATTAAGTTACATGTTGTATATAATTAAAATTAAAAATTCTCAAAAAAAACGTAGGTATTTTTTTAAATAATATTCTAATATTAATATATTTTTTCTCTTTATTTTATTTTTTTGAACTTTAATTTATTTCTATTCAGAATGTCTTGAAGTTTAATGTCGTCTGCATTGGGAGTAAGTAAATCATTATTTTTAGAACGTTTGCTTTTTTCATATTTTTAGCATATTACATAAATCCTTGTGGGGCCCAATATTCAGGAGAAACGAGTACAAGCTAAAAAGCTGGCAAAAGATAAACTCTAAAAGCCAGAACGCGATTGGCTCAAAATCTTCACATCTGTGACGAAGTCACGTTCACGAACGATGGAACATGTAACGACATGGATACTTGGATAGTTGTATAGCTTATGTGTGTCTGTGTATCTTGTTGGATTGAAGGTTTAACATGGGAAAGGGTGGATTATCTGAACTGAGTGCTTTTCTGTACCAATGGCATACGTCATGTTATCTGGGATAACTGGTGTGAGAAGAAATGCTGAGACTGATATGCTTGCTACTATAATATTACTCGTATAACGCGAAAGTTTGTGACGATGCCCGGATGAATGGATGGATGGATGTTTGTTGCTCTTTCACTCAATAACTACTGAACGGATTTGGATGAAACTTGGCACACAGATAGTGTATAACCTGGTTTAAGAGGGTTTACGTCGTACGGCATTTCGTACAAACTTTCAAGCCCTTATTTTTCGAAATGACTGAACCAATTTTAATGAAACTTCAAACGCTCATGCAGGATACAACGGTCTAAAAACTTAGTTCAGAACATTTTCTTTGGGTTGAGCAGAGGTGTTACTAATAGTACACCCACATAGTACATGTACATTTTATGCTTTAGCACTGTCCAATTAGTCTCCTAGCAATAAGGAGGTATAGTAAACCAATCATGAACAATTACGAGTATTTAATAAAAAATGCAATAACTACAAAAGTATTTCCACCTAGATTATAGATATTTTTTCCCGATTGCAGCAAAGCCCAAAAAAAGAGTAATGTTTTCAAGTTACTATATCGAGGTCGCCAGCCAGTTTAAAAACGAGGATGGATTTCAAAAATTAACTAGACGCGACAGTCATCTGTCGTCTGTGACCCACATATAGGGGAATCGAAAACCAGACAACAATGAACCCAGAATAGAACTAACCAGATTTATTTTCAACCAAAAAGTCTATAATAAAATGAAGCTGATAACAGACACTTCACATTTCGTTCATTTTTACCTTTCATTCATTCGTCGAAGTGAAATGTCTGAACACAAAATGACTCAAAAGTGAAATATTAATTCATTAGTTATGAACTCCAAAGATGTTGGATTTCGGCACTCACCTAAAGAATAATTGAAAAATGAAATGAAAGGAGCGAATGAACCGCTCATTCCTATATAATTTTGTCGGTGTTGTGTGAACGTGGAGTGAAGTAAAAATAAACGTTCACTCGAGTGAACCGTCTGATACGCAGTACTAAGCAGTTTTCTCGCTGGCATAGCCACCCCAAAATATATCTAGACAATCATTTGACGGTAGATTAAGCAGGGCCACTTGGCCTGGAAGATTGCAGGCTAAGCCGCCAGATTAGGCCTTATTCCAACCTTGGTCAGTATTATGAGAAACTGACTTCGTTTATCATTTTTGATGAGCATTAGCTATGAATGAATTATGATTTTGAAGAATGACTTTACTTGAATTGATGGACGAGTTTTTTTAATAATTCATTTGTACCGACCGGAAATTTTGTATTTCACTCGTTTTAGAATGTGAATTATTTAACAGGCTACCTAGTTTAAGGGATAGAGTCTATGTAATTGTGCTTATAAATGTTTTTTTTTTTTTTTTATCGATAATGTAGGTATACAAGTGCAATGCGTTCTTGTTTTATGAAATAAATATTTTTTTTATTTATTATTATTTCGCTTGAATTTCCTGACAGATTTTATAAAAATTCAATATCTACCTCATTGGATTTTATATACGTAAATTGTCAGTCCCATTTATCGCCCACTAATTGTTCTGAATTGCATTGTTTTGCCGCGGATTTATTCAGAAAATTGACGATCAGTTTTTAAGTTACGGTAAAAATTAAACAAACAATGGTAGAAACGCTGGTAGGATACAGGAATATTTTTTATTTCTTAAAACTCTGAAAACGACGTGAAAATTCAAATATTTGTCTATTTTTTTTTGTTTGTTTGAAGCTTGATGTAATGAGTTATTTGTCTATTAAAAGGGCAAATAAACTAAAAAATCGAATACCATTTTAAAGTCCACTACATCTGCTTACGTGCACAACAAGATGTCACATACATTTAAGTGTACATAACTTATAAATACGTGCAGACCATACACCATACCCTCGCGTATCCGATCGCGTTAACGGCCTTTCATCCCCTGACAAATTGAATATAACCTGCGCCGAACACTGAGGCTTACACACGACATGGTTTAGCGTACTTGCTAACTTATATGCTATATTTTATCGGTTTAAAATTCATGTTGCTGTAGGTTTAAAGGTAAAATTTTCTGGTGAATTAGACATGTCTTTGCAGTGGCAGAAATGTGAAATGAAATGTGCATTGGTATTATTTTCACGTTGTAAATTAATTAATTATTTTATTGATCATGTAGGTAAAGGTCAGGTGCTTAGTAAACGCACGCTTGTTGCGAGTACTATGCAGGTCAGGTGTCAGGTACTATGCAGGTGTATGACCAGATGTATGATAATAAATTCCTATCTGCTAATTAATCCACTCATCTACGGCTACGGCTGAACTTATCTGATCAGGAACTGTTTAAATTTGTCTAAGAGCACATATACATACATGCATGTACAATTATGCATTATGGTGGAGGTATGAGGAAAAGGGTGTAAAGTTCACTCATCCTCTATAGAAAATGGAGGATTCTCCGACGTCATGTCGTGTCTGGCGGGCAACTGCCCAACAATTGATGTCATAATACCCGAAGAATTTGGCGGTGTTATTAAAGTACACCCACATTGCGCCAGTTATGTTTGAGTCCTATGTAATAGTGTGCGAGCCTATTGCCATAACCCGGGCACAAATCCATTCTTCCGGCTGCTATTGAGTTTTTTTTTTTTTTTTACCCTCAACGGGGAAGCTCTTGGCTTGCATCTCACCTGATGGTAAGTGATGATCCGACCGAAGCTGGAAGCGAGCTTCACCGGGAATCCTCAATCACAGAGGAACTGGCTATACTGTAACTGCCGAAACACAACCAAAAGGGGTTTTGGATTTTTTCTTAATGAAAAAACCCAATAACACTTTGCCTGACCCTGGAATCGAACCCAAGATCTCATGATCAGCGGTGACGATAATTATTGTTCAGGTTTTGGTCTCCTCTACTAAAAGGGTAAAGGAGCATGCCCATTTCAGATTTGCTCAAAAGACATATTTTGTGGAAATGACTGTTGGCGTTGGCCCAAGTGGATATTCGTGATTATTGGTGATGTTCTTCAGAAAGTTCAGGTGCGTAGTACTCCGAACCGGCGTGCGTGTATGACTAGATGTATGAACGTAAACGAAGCAAAAGAAGAATGTAAGGATCGCAGCAGGTGGGCTTCTACAGTTTCTGCCTACCCCTATGGGAAGAAGGCGTGAGTATACTGTCGAAGGTTCCTGTATTGGTTTTTTCTGTAAATATCTCACCTAGCAAGTGAACAAGATTTATTTTGTAGAAGTTGAAACGTTAGAAATATACAATAGGGCATAGGGAATAGTAGATCCCAAAAAGCTTACGAAGTATAACACGATAGATCTTATGAATACTGTACAGACATGTTATCTCCTAAAAAAATAACACAATTCACACCTTGATCCTTGTTCATAAGATTAATAAATTCTGTTCGCGCGGTAAACCCTAATTGCTAGATGCAGGATTTGTGTGACGTCAGGAGTTTGATGCGAACTGCATTTATGGCCATGTAGATGCCGCCACAACATCAAAATTGATAAAATATAAATATGTCGGATAAGCAAAGCTTATTGATAAGTATGACAATTGTACAGCCGGTATTTCCCGCGACAAAATGATTCCACGCAGAAAATAGGTCATGTTGGTATTATAGCACGTGTAGGCACATGTGTTGTAATGAATACGTTATTATAATGAGAAACGTAAAGAATTAATATGTCGGTTTCTTATATTAAATGGATGAGGAGTATGAATAATTATTTTTGTATTGTAACTTTCATGAAATCATGAGACATGATTATTGGCATGTATTTAATCGAACCTCAAATATAATTGAACTTGCCTCTTTTTGTTAACCTCTAATAATTTCGATTTAGAAGAACTAAAAATACTAATGCGACCAAATTGGATTTAGCACACGCCGGCTGCTCCCGCGGCACCGCTCGCTTCGCTTGTTCGGCTTGCGCATTTTTCACAGTTCTAACCTAACCTAACCCATTTGGTCGGGGTGTCCCAGTTTAGTTAGCGCAAATGGGAGAAAAGGTCAGACAAACGAGGCTGAACAATAAAAAATGGTTGCATAAAAAAAAAGTTTGTGGTTCATTAATTTAAAAAAGCCAGCATCATTAGAGCCAGTTCATTAAGTTTTTGGAGGATCAGTTAAATATTTCCCATAATTATTTCATATTTACGGTTTTAATCAGTATTTAATTTACGTTCAACTTGCGATTCTGCCGTGTGATGATCTCATGAAAATGATCTGCGTTACTGTTCAAAACTTTAAAGTGCTAACATTTTAAGTAGTCAACTAATCTAATATTATTTATTGGTCCAGAATGTGGCTTTTGCGTTGTGGTGAGCAGTGGTGGCCCAGTAGTAACGGCCCCGACTTACGAGTTGTAGGTTGTGGGTTCGAACCCAAGCAGGCGCTTTACTTTGTGTAAATAATTTCACGATTTCGAGATCGGGACGATTTGCAGAATGGAAATAATATTTATTTAGATTTTCGTCAAGTTGTCCCAAATGGGCCGTAGGCATGTAGGACGAGTTGATGAATCACTCCAAAGCACAATAGTCTTTACTAATTTGTAGGTAATTTGTGAGTTTGTCTGTAGTAGGTAATCTTCGGAACGACTAATCCGATTTCGAAAATTCTTTCACTAATGGGGAGCTAGAGTTTTGCCAAGTGTCATAGAAAATTCACGCGGACGAAGTTGGAAACAGAAGCTAGTTTATAGTATAACTCGAACTCCGCTAAGAACCGTCGAGTGTTCCCATAAATTAACAAGCACGTGTAAAGTTTATTTGTTTTAGAAGCTATATCCCGGGGCTATTGAAACTTATCGTGCTATATGACGTCAAAGTACTTACTTCATGAAACTATTATAGCCTTATCTTGAAGCGGTGCGGTGTATGCACGGAACGATTAATATTACTAACATAATTAATTATTACTTACGTGAAAATTTCGCAAGAATTAATTTTGTATGGAATTACTTTGGATAAATGGAAAATGTTAACGTTTTCAATGACTTAGAGTCATTTAGAGAGGCTGGTGGCTAAGTAATAACAGCCGCACGGGTCGATCGATCAGGTAAAGCTACGCTTGCCGCGGTTGTTCCGTGGATGGGTGACCATCTTTACATACCAAGACCTTCCGTGCCTCGATAAGGCATGGCTTCTGCGGCAAATGTCCAACTCTCACACTGTATGACTACAAGCTAAATGATATCGACGAAATGGGCTGAGTTGTACTTATTTTATTGTTAGTCGTTAAGCATTACTTAGTATGTATCCAATAATAATAATATGTTAAGCATAAATTGTAACTGCACGCGTATATTACGAACATGTAACTTGTTTGTAGACGCTTTGGGTTTGACCTGTTAAGTCTACAAATGTTTAATAAATAAATAAATCAAATGGCAGATGATACGTGGCTGTTTCATTTGGCACTTATTTAATCGATCCTCTAATAATTTTCATTTTGCGGTCCTAAAATATTATTGAACCTTCTTAATAATGGTTGCGCCTCTTTTTGTGAACCCTCAAATAATTCCTATATTATTATAATTCTTAAAAATATTAAATATCCAAGTAACTGCAGCCCATTTGGATGATGTAGCGATAGCGGTCGCCGGTCGCTGCAACGCCACCCCGCGTGCTTCCCTCGCTCGGCTCACACGCTGTTGTTCCCAGAGTTCTAACGTAACCCATCCCATTTGGTCTGGTTACCCTAGCTTAGATACTGCGTCCAAATGTGATACAAGGCCCGAAAGATAAAAAGAGATATTAATTATTGCATTTCCCAATCAATATTTTAGTTCACTATCGGGCGAATTATTTCATAGAAGCTTTCAGCCATATCGGTCATCTGTTCTGCGGGCAATGCGCCCTGCCCACTTAACTTTACTTAGGTATGTACTTTGTAATTTATTTAAATTCCTAATAGTTCCATAAATAGTTCAATCAGTAGTCATGTTATTGATGACCATTGAAATTCATCATACCGTGGGAGTTACAAGTCATTACAATGGAAAAAATTTAATGTCAGTACTTTACCATAACGATAATTTTATTAAAATCGATTCAGATTCTAATCGAACAATTTCTGTCTAGACTAAATAAAGCTCAAAATAATATACATGTGCCCGAACAGAGTCACAATAATGTAGAATGCCTCGCCATTAAGCGATTAGCATTATTCTTTTTGGTTTATATGTATAGTGATCATGTAGTGGTTACACCGCCACAAACGAACTACACATCAAACATAATTATGACGTCGCAATAAACTCTAACTGCGCGATGCAGGCAAATCCTGCATCGCGCAGTTAGAGTTTATTACGTGAACGACAATTATACGGCTATCCGAAATCAACTTACGGGCAGTTGCATTGCAAGCACTACTGCTGAACGAGAGCTTTGTAGAATCCTGTTGATTCCATATTTTAGCTGATTATCATTAAACTGGCTCAGTACCACCAAGCTTCTCGTGAAGGGCCACTCCATTTACCGGCGGCGTACCTTTACCCACCATTTGTGGTGACTGACAGAATGACATAGTGGCAGCAGCAGCGGTCGACGTCATCACGTCATCGCCGGCTGTCGCTGAAAACCAACGCTGGGGTTCTGTCTCGCATAGTGTCGCAGCACTAGTTGAGTGATGACAGTTTTGCGTGGATATAACGCATATATTCCCTCAACTTGTTTATTTATTTATTTTGTGTCCTTTCTTTGCGTCATGTTTCCCGCAAATAAACGTATTTACTTTCTTATTTCTTTTTCTTTCTTTTTGCTATCTAGAGTGCGCGTAAGATAAGTTTGCGCGCGATAATATTTAAAATATTAAATCTATACAGACACTAGCTTCTGCCCGCAACCTTGTCTATGTATTTTTTTTTGTTTTAAAGTAAAATATATCCTATGACACTTCTTGGAAATAATGTAGATTATATTAGTAAAAGAATTTTTGGAATAGAATCAGTAGTTCTGAGTATTACCCCTATATGCATTTTTACAAAGTTTGCCTTTTTAATAATATATTTTTAATAATAATAGTACCTACCAGGTCGACCGAGAGCTGCTAGGGTGAAAATTTCCAGATATGAAATCTTGGTGGATCGATTTTTCGCCCCCGTAAACCCGTATATTGCAACTTTTATCGAAATCGTTAGATCCGTTTCCGAGAACGTGATTACAAATATATACAAATATTGCTCATTTAAAAGTATGGTTTAGGATAATATAGTATAGAAGTATATATTTTACTGTCGCTCAGTGAATGAGCAGCCTTACGTAGTAGTTGTAAAAGCTATTAATTAGTGGTGTCGCTAAGTATGTTTGAAGTGATATTACTTGCAATACTGCCCTATAGGATTAGTTTGCACTAGTTGTTATGAGGAACGACTATAATATTAGTAAGGAGTAATTCTGCGAACAGTAGACTTCGCGAGCATAATTTTTTTGCAACAATTAATATACCACTAAAGTTAAGCAGGGTAACAGCAGTACCTCCTATTTTATGAATTTCAGGGGTTACCTTTTTACAATCCAGTAGCGACATCTAATGATTGTAAGTTTGTAACTGACAGGCGATGCTGCACGCGTCGCCTGTCTGTAAACTGAACAAACGTCCGACGCAGCGCAAAGCACCACGCCGCACGCGACGCTCATTGCCTCCATAAACGAGCACTTAGTGAAAACAAAGTGATAGCGCGGGAGGTGAGGGGTGCAGCGCGGAAGTTGTGGGCAGAAGTTAGTCTAAAATAAACCTCCAGGCTACCACAAAATCCATATAGGTACAATCGTATAGTAAATTACGGC
This sequence comes from Conistra vaccinii, assembly GCA_948150665.1. Lineage (NCBI taxonomy): Eukaryota > Metazoa > Arthropoda > Insecta > Lepidoptera > Noctuidae > Conistra > Conistra vaccinii. The sequence continues at coordinate 6,781,072 of OX411317.1, read as the reverse complement.
AGAGCAGCTATGGAATTTCTACCCCCCAAGTGAAATTATGTATTTATGCACGAATCCGTGTTATTCCTGATACGCGAGTTCATTTCTCACCCAACATGGCAGTTTGGAGTGATTTGCTGAAACATTGTAATGTACTTAATGTGTAATAAACTATTTAGGCTATAAAACTGTTACATGTTTTTATGGCATGACTGTACTAAGCAAGGAAAAGGCTATGACTTCGTAAACTTTGATGTTAGTGTCGTACATATACATACATAAACTCCCCCTTTTTTGCATGGGGGTAGGCAGAAAATACAGAACGCGACCTGCGAGGCTGCGACGATCCTTACATACCTACCTACTGCTTTTGCTTCACTTACGTTCAAGCCTATTATTGTTCCCACTGCTGGGACACAGACCTCCTCTCTGTGAGAGGGAGTGGGCCGTAATCCACCACGCGGGCCCAGTGTGGGTTGGTAGATGTCGCATTATGTCTTCTAATTTTTGGTTCTAAGACATGCCGGTTTCCTCACGATGTTTTCCTTCACCGTTTTGAGAGCAGTGGTAATGAAATTATTTACACAAAGTAAAGCGCCTGCTTGGGTTCGAACCCACGACCTACAACACGTAAGGCGCGGCCGTTACCACTGGGCCACCACTGCTCATATATATGAATATACTGTGCTATATATTATATTATTGCAAGCCACCACACATGGTAGCTTATACTATAATGTTATTTTTGGCCTCATTTGGTCTGCGGTTTAATATACAATAATAAATATTAATATGTCTTGCTATATCTATCCACTTGAAGTCAAGCTCATCACACACAATGAAGATAATATAAATTATAGCGAGCCAAATCCTTTAAAAATATTTTAAGGTAAAATATATAATTTTTAACTTCACTGTGTGTGGTGGTCCATTAAATTGTAAGGTGAGCGATATGTCGAAGATAATATATATTTTATACTATCTTCATAGAGTCTGACGACCTTTACTCGAAAATGACTATGGGAAATATATCGTAATATGCCTAGCTATGATTTATATAACGATTCCGATTAATTTGTTTCCTTTTGACAGTTCAACAACATTCATTGCGTTATTTACGTTGCTGAACAGAATTTACTTTCGAACTTTTGAAGCAATGGATTAGCAATCTGTTTCAAAGCGATTCAGATTCTGATAGATTGTGCATTACGTAATGGGTACTGGGCCTACACGCACGACGGTTGCGAATACTACGCATCTCACCTTTCTGAAGAACATCACCAATAAGGTCACTATAATATTATGACTACAAAATTCAAAAGTCATATAATCAAACTAAGAATCAGCACTTTTCGAACATCAAAATTACATAAGACAGTCCCCCAAAAACGCCCACCCTTCACCACATCCACAATTCATGGAAGATTTAAACAAGAATGAATACAATCTTGCTATAACTTATTTGTTCGATAATTAACATAAAACCTCCTTTCAAGAAAAATAAAGCAAGGAAAACTGGTAATAGTTTCAATAAAAGAAAGCTAAAAATAAAACTGTTGAAATGTAACCCGAAAGTTTCTTTCAACATAGTCGAACTCGGTATTTGTTTAATGACAATATTGCTAACTTTTCCCCGTAAAAGATAAATAAAGATAAAAAAGTTGGCAAGTTGGGGTTCGAAGCTATGGAGTTATTGGTAGACATTTTCATTCAAGATTGTGACTCAATATGAGGTGTCTTTTCTTTTTAACTGGCTTCAAAAAAGGAGACGATTGTATCACATCAAAACATAATTTTTTTGCTAACATGGGTATGGGTATATGTCATACATATTTTGATAATGTTCTCCATGCTCTGCCTGGGCATGCAAAATTTTACACATAAATTACAATCTACTATCAAAATACTATGCTGAATAACATTTAATGTTCGTCTGTGTGTATTTCTTTTGTTTTTTTTTATATAACGTGTTTTTTAGGGTTCCGTACCCGAAGGGTGACAAACGGAACCCTATTCATAAGCCTCTGCTGTCCGTCTGTCTGTCAGCGAGCTCTATCTCATGAACCGTAATAGGTAGGCAGTTGAAAATTTCACAGATTGAGCATTTCTATTGCCGCAAGAGCAACAAATAATAAAATTAAAAAATAAAGGGGGGTCGCCATACAATAAAATTAAATTTTGAAAAAATAGTAATCTGTCCCTGGCATGTGGGGTATCATTGTCTAGAGCTCATCAAGTAGAAAATAAATATAATTTTTATTTGTTTTTATCTTCAAAAATGATGAATTAGGGGGCCGTAGAAGTTGTCTGTTTTAGACCATTTTTGTACGAGCTCTATCTCAACAACTAAACAAATTAGGAATTTGAAACTTGTGTGTATCATGTACCATATACTGTTTATAATCAACAAATACTAAAAACGTCGATTAATAACGTATTTTATATAATATGGGCGATTTACTGCAACTTAAAAATAATATTTTGTATTTCATGCTAATATTATGCGATATAAATTCCACAGATAACTATTTACTAGTCGGAGTAATGACATGGAATTAGTAAGTACCTACTATCATGGCAGCATATACTATTTCGATCATTTAAATTTCGATCATCTAAAAAGGTCTACAAAATAAGCTCTCTTCAAAAGATTTTAAAACCGGCCAGTATTTTTTGAGTTTAAGAACTTTATCGACTTTTTTCAAAGTATCCCTAGACGGTGTTGATGTGTGTACTCGTACCTCATGTTAAAACTACACTCCAATAGACAATAATATTCAGTAACATTGAAATGAATGGTGGTACATACAGGGTACTATTCAGTTACCTTAAACCGTTGTGGATACAATTTCATATTGAGAAAACTTATTTGTGTAAAAATATTCAGCCACGGCGGCCAATCTCATTGGAGACTAGCCTTCGGCGTGGGAGATATTATAGTGCACAAGTGTATGCGCAGACACGAGTGCACTCTCTCTTCCCTCACTCTCATAGTCCGATGGGATGTGTAAAAATAATTTTTATTTTCGCTTGAGTTTAGATTTCGATTCTTTTTTTTGTTGGTACATTGGCGTGTGCTAGCTGTCATTATGGCAAATATATTTTATTTAATGTTTCGTGTTGAGAAATGTAAAATATTTGCATACTATTGTATAGAATCAAGTTTTTTTCGTAACTGAACAGACAGCTGCGCTGCTGGCGAGTTTTTTGCGCCACTTCTTCTTTCCAGCAAAAGCACTAGGAAGTGGTGAAGGGCGGGCGTTTTTGGGGGACTGTCTTATGTAATTTTGACGTTCGAAAAGTGCTGATTCTCAGCCTAGTTTGAATAAATGACTTTTGAATTTGAATTATGACTATGAAAAATAACGTAATACCTGTATTGACGGAATGTTGTAATTAAAATTTGGCGTACTACTTACATTCTATTTTGTACAATATAGTCTGATGTAGCAAGAGAAATCCTTTTATTTATAAGTAACTAGCTTTACCCGGCCCGGCTTCGCCCGGTTAGCACTAAGTACTTATCTACGGCGCACCTACCTTTCTTAATTACATATTTCTACCTAATTACCTACCCTACCTACCTACCCTACCTACCTACCCTAACTGCTACCTAACCTAACCTACCTACCCTATACCTGCCTACCTACCACATATACCTATTTCAATCAATCAATCTTCCTAGCCTTTTTCCCAACTATCTTGGGGTCGGCTTCCAGTCTTACCGGTTGCAGCTGAATACCAGTATTTTACATGGAGCGACTGCCTATCTGACCTCCACAACCCAGTTACTGTTACAACACATATACCTATTTATACCTACTAATACTATGTTAGTAGCAAATAAATAACTTTGAATTTAGTTAATGCATGTTACTAAAATAAATGAAATAAACTTCTACACCTATAATTTAACACAACAATATTTTTTCATTAAAATTAGACAATTTCTTTACAAATCTTTATGTTTTTTTATAGCGCCTCTGTTGTTACCTTTATACTTTCGTATTACAAAAATGCATAGTGTTAAATCTTGTACGACATGGTATGGAACCCTTCGTGTGCGAGTCCGACTCGCACTTGACCGATTTATTTTTATATCCCATAACTCTAGGGTACTAATGAGACCATGTCAAAAAATCAACTGGCTTACGAATTACTTTTAAATATATTTTTTTTCACATTTTTCATACAAATCGCATTTTCTTAGCTTTAAATATTATGAATGATTGGCTTGAATGAAAATGATTTACTCGTACTTATTATGAAATTTTATGTTAATAATTATATATTTATAATTATGATTGATGTCCTCGAAACTATATTTTTGGAACAATTATTCTAGGACTTTTTGTATTATTTTTAGAGCTACATATGATGGGACATTAAAAGGAACACGTATATTTTCGTCAATATTTTCGTTAATTGTGAACCGATTTTGAATGTGCTTGTGTAGTTTTTGAGTTAGCTTTGATATTACGTATTTAATCCACTTTGTGTGTCTTGTAGATGTTATAATAGACAGTATTATAACTCAGTCACTGTTGTTTACATAGCCAGTAGTGGTATACGAATAGGTGTGGTAGTTACCATAGCAAAAAAGTGTTTTTTTCTGTACAAAAACACAACAGACTTCCAAAAGAAACAACGGATGTCGGTGTCTTTGTTCTGTATTTTAGTTTTTTGCCACCAACTTCAGAAATTAAAGTTAGTTTTAATTTTCTAATGTTTTTTTTTTGTAAGTAGTTTGTTATTTTTTTTTTCATTTAACTTAGGGCTTCACTCTCAATAACTGGGCTGTGAGAAGGAAAATACCGTAAGGCAATTGTTTAAAAATGGAACGCATTATTAGGTTTAAGGTGTTTGCCTCTAGATACGCCATTTCCTTTTAAAGCTGTTTTCAGACCAGCGCGATTTGTCGCGCGACGAGACACGAACAATACAAAACTTCACGATATAACAATAACCGGTGTCGCGTCGCACGACAAATCGCGCTGGTCTGAAAACAGCTTAACTTTGTCTTGCAACCCGCTTATAAAATTGTTACTATATTTTTTACAAAATACGAGTACTTATGTGCTAAAATATTCCAATAAAATACTTGTTTCATTGAGAATATTCCTTGAGAAATCTATGCTTCTTGTGTCTTTAACCGAAATCACACGCTGAGCAATAGAGGTGATCAACGCTCGTTCTCCGCATGAAACGAGGCCTTACTTACTTACCACCTATTTGGAAAATAGGTGGTAAGTCCACTGTCAGTTATTTTTGCACAATACTACTTAGTCTGCCTATATGTGTATAAAAACAATGTAGTCAAAGGTACGTCCATTGACTATACTGTATTTTGTTCAAAAGTCTACGCAACATATTATGTAGCACGGTACGCAATCCAATCATAAATTCCAAGAAGAAATAAATACCAAATACTTACAAATAAAATACTATTTCATATTCCGGTAAACCTCACTGAAATCCAATCGCATTGCTTTCGACGATATATCAGTTTCAATCGAAATATCATATAGAAAAATATGGCTCGTAACCTAGTTGTCTGTCAGCAAATATTGGCTAGGGTAGGGACATTATTAAATCATTTGTAAATAAAATAACTCATGTATGTACGGTTTCAACTAATCCCGAACTCAAACTCAAAGCATTTATTTGAATTACACCAATTTACACTTTTGAATTGTCAAGGAGTCAGTCAGTCAGAAAGATGAAGCTCGTTGTCCATTTCAAAGCGTGTACGGTGAAGAACGGGTAAAAAACTCCATGGACGTTCTGCTAGTCCAGAGGTTTACCTAGGGTGGCTTTTTGCAGAATTGCGGGTTTAAATCCGGCAAATACGCTCGGTGTACTAAAATCTTAACCATACTCACAACCTTGTCATATTATTCAATGCTTATAGCTACGTCAAAAATGACGCGTCAATTTCAATTGACAAGTAACAAGTTTCAAGTGACAAAGTTCAAAAGTCAACAACGTTTTCTTAAGGTGATCGCACCAATGCGACTTTTGAGACCATGATGTCTTTTATAGTGATTTAGAACGTTATGACTTGTTTTTTTTGCGATTTCTGAATTTTGTAGCGGCTAGTCATCATAAAAAGTAAGTGGGCTGACCATGTTTGTCGAAGGACCGATGGCCGGTAGAACAGACGTGTCCTGGAGTGGAGACTGCGTATCGGCAAGTGTAATATTTATGGGTCGCCCCCAGCTAGATGTTAACTACCTTAAAAGGGCGACTGGGGCAGACTGGATGCGGAAGTCGGAGGACAGGGTATTGTGGCGCAGGCTGGGAGCGGCCTATGACAGCAGTGAACTGCGTTAGGCTGACTTGATCGATTACTTCGCGCTTTCATGCTAAAACCTTTGAGGGGCAAGTCCTGTATTTTTAAGAACGACCATTCTAATCTGTCTCATCATCATCATCATTTCAGCCGAAAGAAGTCCACTGCTGGACATAGGCCTCCCCCACCCCAAGCACCGCCACTTCGACCGATTCTGTGCCTCCCGCAAGCGGATTCCTGCGGCCTTTACATGGTCATCGGTCCGTCTTGTGGTAGGCTTTTCAATGCTAAGTCTCCCGGTACGCGGTCGCCATCACAGAACCTCCACCTAATCTGTCTCAATCTGTCAAAATATATATAGTTTTACCAACATTTTTGAAATGTTTTTGACGTTGACGCAGTGGTGATAATGTGACTAGATTTTGACGGTTTTATTACGGGATTACGGAAATTGACCTTCTAATTGAAAATCGTTAAAGTAGCCTTAAAATTGCAACACAAGGAGTTTGCTAATGTGTTGCGAACGTTAGAGACAAAGTTAAAATGGCTCTGTCGCAAAATGAACACTTCTCAAAATGACTATGTCTCATGTGCTTACAAATTCCCGACAACACCTATTCATTTTACACTGAAACGCACTAATTTTGCTTCAATCTATTTCTTAGTGAGCAGTAATAAATAATTTGTACAATCATCAAATTTCAAGGTGTTATTACTGAAAACGGTAATTATATTTGAAACTTGATTTCAGTATGAATCTTTGGACATAAAATAAAATCACACTTGTAATTCCCAAAGTGTTGGGCAGAGGTGTATTTATAGTATACCTACATTTTGACAGTGAAGTTTAAGCCCAATGTAATTGGGAGTGAGCTTACTGCCATTAACTGGGCACAAATCCAGAGTCTGGACTGCTAATGAGAAAGAACCCAAGACCTCACGCTCAGCAGTAGTGCTAGCAACCAGAAAAAAGTAAATCAGAATGCTTCAGAATTACTTCAATCCTTTTAATGCAATCATTAAATACCTCCATATCAGAAATTCGCTTAGTATGAAGCAACAAAGAGATATTAAAAAAAAGCTACACGCTCTTGAAAAAAAAAAATTGTTAAGTATTTGAATAATGTGGCCTTAACCGTTTCTGTTAAGTCGTAGAATAAATTGAGCTACTATTACGATGTCTTCTAAAAGTTGACCGAAGAAGATTTTTTTACGATTTGCAATTTCTGCAAAACTGCAATTCAGTTTAGGTTATAATTATGGGAATTCACTTCTTATATCGGTGTGAGGGTGACCAGTCTGGGACGAGCCCTGCAGAACTGTGCGGAAAGGAGGGGCACAGTTCTTCCCCCTAAGAGGGGAACCCCACCTAAACATTAATATTAACATAATTAGGAAAAATGAAAATTTTATCAGCCTATGGTAATTTAGGTACAGTTACAGTAAAATAATTTTGTATCGTTGATAAAACTAAAGTTGTCAAAAAAACCCTACGTTTAATATAAAAACTCACGTTTTATGCGATTAGCAATCTTATATTGTACTGGCTATCAAATGTGTCAGTAAATACGACCGTTGTCTGTATTTATTAAAATCAGTTAAGTACATTTTAATAAATAAACATAGAGTGTACATTATAACAAATACAAAACATTACTAAACCAGAGCAAATGTTGTTATTTATCGCATGTATCGTTTAATAGTCATAAATAATATTTACCGTGTAATTATATAAATTTTTAAATAGTTTCAACAATTGCTTGCTTCTATTAAGGTGCACATTAATAAATAATAGTTGTACAAAAAAAATCTGTCAAATAAAAATAAAAATGTATGGCTTCAATACATTTTTTTCCCAACTTGAACTATGCACATTACATAAATAATCTTACAAATGTCATATGTCTGTCTGTCTAAGGTCTAAAAACTTAGTTAAGAACATTTTCGAAAAATAGTGTTACAGACAAATTAGACGGATTTTAAATTTTCCATAGAAACAGAGATTTCCAGTTATCTGTTTTAAAAAAAGACATTTCGAAAATGTTCATATAACTAAATTTTTAGACCTTTGTATCCCGCATATGCATATAAAGTTTCATTAAAATCGGTTCAGTCATTTCGAAAAACAAGGGCTTGAAAGTTTGTATAAAATGCCGTACGACGTAAACCCTCTTAAAAACTTAACCTGATGACAGCGATGCGGAGGAATTTTTCGACGCTATATTTTAGTTTGTTAATAGTTTTAGTTCAATTATAATAAATATTTTAATTTTATTAATTAATTATATAAAAGTTGATTGTAAACCGACTTTAAATAAATAAGCGAAGGATTTCAATTCGTCTTTATATATATTTTTTTATGTACAGTTCGTTTTAATTCCGAATAAACCTGTATCTTCCATGAAAGAAATTATTAATTGTCATCGAGTACTTACAGAGGATAGAAGTACGACTTTACCTGACTACGTAGTATAATGACGTCACTAAAAACGTATTAAGGTATTAAAAATATCGATATGAACACTGAATAAATATTATTCTAAGAATTTCCTTCATTGTTGACTTTACTGTACAAACTTAGTTTTATAAATGTCATTTTCCTAATTTTACATTTTCTTCAATATTTGGTATTTTATTTTCCAGATTTTGCATCATTCGTTATTTTTGATTAAATCATTTTCCACTTATTTAATAAGAACTAGTCACATTGGTTTGTGTAATAAAAATACAGTTTTGTAGAAAGCCATGTGACCAGTCAATTAGTATTTTATTTAATGTTAGAACAGAACAATTTTTATTTGAGAAATAAAATAGTTCTTAGTTATGAAAAATAAATTTAAAAAGTACTAAAAAAAATATTTCAAAACTACGTACGTACCTTCAACACAAGTCCATTTGAAAAAAAAACAAAAAAACACTCAAAACACAAATTCGAAACTCGAATTCAAAATTTTAAACAAAATAACTGTCACTTCATAAACCTACGTCACGTTCACAAGCACTATTTGAATTTGGAAAGTTATATTCGGTAGCGGAGCGGACGAAGCACGCGTGCGGCCGATCCGACGGTTATGGCCGAATGACAGCCGCGCCGCACCTGTTGTGTTCGCTGCTTTAGGTTAACGAGGGACCATCAAAGTATGAATCGGGCTGTTGGAAGCTGTTGCGATTTAGCTGCAATAGGTACCTGAGTTTTTCATTGTTGGTCGTCTTAAGCTCTTTCCGCCTTTCAGAGCATTCTTGGCAGTTAAGACTAAGTAGGGTACTTATTTCAGCATTGGAGCTTTGAAAGGGTAGTTTTTGTTTTTGTTCATTGTTTCAAGGCATTTTCTTTTTCTTTTCTGTTTAAAATAACATTCTTATGTTTTAACTGTTAATACAGTTTTTGATAACAAGCCGCACGGGTCGATCCATCAGGTTAAGCTACGCTTGCCGGGGTTGGTCAGTGGATGGGTGACCATCTTTACATACCGAGACTCCTCCGTGCCTCGGAAAGCACGTTAAGCCGTTGGTCCCGGGTGTCATTTGTGGATCTTTGACAGTCGTTACGAGTCGTCAGAAGCCCGAAAGTCTGACACCAGTCTTACCAAGGGGTATCGTATTACCCAGTTACTGGGTTGTGGAGGTCCGATAGGCAGTCGCTCCATGTAAAATACTGGTATTCAGCTGCATCCGGTCAGACTGGAAGCCGACCCCAAGATAGTTGGGAAAAAAGGCTAGGAAGATTGACAGTTTTTGAATGAATAAAAAAAGAAAATAAAATGAAAAACTAATATTATCACAGAGCGCTACCCACTACCAAATTTTTTATAGCTCGTAGACTTGTTCTTTCTCGGTCTTTGAACGGAGCGCTCCGATCTAGTACAATCTGTTAAATGTACTAGTTCGGACTTCTAGTACTATTAGTACACTGACTGAATGAAGAGTTATGAGTGCATAAGGATGGTATCACAGGCTCATATATTACGGCCTGGCCACGACCTTCCCGCTAGCAGCGGCAGCGGTGAGCGGGGCGGCGAGCGGTAAAAACATATGTATAGAAATGTATGAAGCATGCCACGGCGCGCCGCTCACAGCGGCAGCGGGAGCGGTATTTGCCAAGCGTTTCGCGGCAGCGGCGAGCGGCGCGGTCGCGCCTGCGCGGCTTGAACAAATGTATGGGCGAGTGAATGAGATGCCCCTACTCAGAGCGGTACGGACGACGGCAGTGCAGGGGTGGACTGAGCGGCGCGGCTGGACGAATAAAATAGTTTGGAAAATCTACAATGAACAATTTCTCACTTTTCATGAAGTATGTTTTGACTGCTTTTTTACCCATCAAAATTTCTATCCTCTCAATCCATAACTACGTAATGTTAAATTCCGAACCTAAACCGCGACCGGGTTAGGTTTTCCGGGTCAGGTTCGGAATAATCCAAGAGTGTTATAATGTTGCACCTCCAATAGCCATGTATATAGCCGACATCGTTAGATAGCGGAATTGATGATGGTTCCACCATTTTGAAAAAAAATACAAACTGACCCTGGCATGTGGGGTATCATTGTCTAGAGCGCATCGAGTAGAGAACAAATATAATTTTTATATGTTTTTATCTTCAAAAATAATGAATTAGGGGGCCGTAGAAGTTGTCAGTTTTAGACCATTTCTGTACGAGCTCTATCTCAACAACTAAAGTTACATGATCTGTGATCAACACCGTCTAGGGATAAGCTGGGAACAAATTATCGGACGCGTGCACTCCTTCCCGCATATTCAAAATATCCTGTTTCAAATAAGAACTGCTTTCGAGGCAAAGAAGAGCCACTTTGGATAACGCCATGTTAATAAAAAAAAATCAAAAGTCTAAGTACGTCCACCGCGGTTGCTGCCGCTAACGCTACTGTCAAGTACGTGGCATGGGCAACGCCCCGCTTGCCGCTCGCCGCCCCGCTTGCCGCCCCGCTCAAAGTCGTGGCCAGGCTCTTATGGTGTTTACACCGAAAACCAAAAACAAATTTTTAAATGAACAATTAAATCGTTTCTAATATCAGTAACAGAAAAAAATAACAGTGTACTAAATTCGAAATGTATTATTTTAATTACATCGAAAATAATATAAAAAAATCGACACCTCACATACCCATTCGTTTCGAGAGATATAGAAAGCAAAATTCCTAAACTAATAGAATAATAAAGATCTAAACACCTTGGCAAATCAGAGATAAAGAAGTTGTAAATTAGAGTAGTCAGAGTCTATCAAAAGTGAAGAGTGCGTTTCGTTCAGTATTATAATAGTGCTCTGTGGTCTCGTTCTTAGTCTGTGGATCCAAGTCCGAGCAACCGATCGGACTGAACGTGATCGAAATGAAGTACTAAATTACCGAAGTACTATTAAGCTCACGGAATAGTTCATTCTAGTACACTGTCATGAATGAATTCTTAATAGTTCATAGTACATGTACTACACAAGCCTATAGCTCAGCCCAGAGTACTATTTCATTGTATAGGAGCGGTCACTTGTAAAATTGCCCTTCGAACCCTTTCCAAAGGCTTCTTGGCAATTTATTCCTTGTGGTGATTTTTGTATGGATAAAGGAACCAGGTTATGATTGATTATGATTAGGTTTGCGTGGCCAATGTGGCCAGAGAGCGCACAAAACCTCTGTTTTGTACAATCCCTGGCCACGTTCCCACTGTGCCCCCAAAGACCTTCCACTTTTCCTTTGAAACCTTTCTAGGTATGAAAGGAAAAAAGGAAGGGTTTTGCCCAGCAGTGGGACACAAGGGAGGCTCATAAAAAAACACATAAGTAAGCGGAGCTTTTAGTTCGTAAAGGAGCTCTAGAAGAAAGTTCTTTGTTTCAAACCTATTTATTAAACTGCTACTCACGACACATATAATCACATATCGATTTAAGATGAATATTTTGATGCTTTTTTCATTCATTTCTGCTGCATTAAATTAATTGTTGAAAAATAAAACACAGTATTAATCATATAAACAATGGTATATAAATTAAGTAGGTTCTGTGTACTAGCAGGAGTGTAACAATAAAAAGAGTTGCAGAAATGGGTCGAAAATAATATTTCAATCGTAGAGCACTCTCTAATGCTTCGCATTATGAGTCGTGCAATAATAAAAATTCTTTTTGTATTGGATTGCCCAATTCTTGAGGAAAGTTATAGGTTATGTAACATGACGCGACGACCCTTAGGAGCCGAGAAAAACTTCGTCACGTGCATGAAGTCACGGGCAGAAGCTAGTTTATTTTTATGAGTCAGATTCTAGGAAAACCTTACCTTTTGTTACCTATTTACCTATTAGATATTCACAAATGACTGAACCTGACTTGATTTCCGTACGTTCTTTTTCGAGTGACCACTGAAAATCAGCGCTGTGCTGTGGGTCCCCCATAGCACAGCATTATACTGAGAGGAAGCCTTCTTGTCACAGTCATGACGTGCATCTGCCGACCATTTCTGTTCTCTATTTTGCTACTTATGTATTTTTGTATGCACGTGTTTCTGTGATGAATAAACCTATTTTTCCTTCTTTCTTTCTTTTCTTACCTAGGAATTTATGATTGTATTATCAGAACGAATGTAAGTGATACTGAAAACTGAACTGAAAACTACCCACTCCTACGCGAAAGCGTATAAAATGTTTGTCTAAAATAAACATAAACATTTTATACGCTTTCATTTCAAATAACTGTGAAAGTAGTTATTTAACAAGTCTCCTTCGTAATAAGATGGAAACATTCTACGTAAAGTTATTTCAGGAAACCTGTACAATCGTGTAAATCAAATTATTGGGAGTTCAATATCGGAAAGGCGATATTTGTATATATTTTTTACACATGGAAATAGCAAGTACCTAGAGTGCGTTTCATCAAAGAGTTCCTATGCCGTAAGGTTGACTCCACTGTTGTTGAACCAATATGAATACGCTACGCCGCTACAGCGCTACCTAATAGGTTCGTTTTAAAATTTAACAGTGGACCCACATAACGGCAAAGGAACTATTTGGTGAAACGCACTCTACAATTGGTATGACATGTCATTTATGAATCTTACTAACTTTTCTCAAAAATATATTTTAATTAAAAAAAAATATTTACTACTTCTAAACTATTTAATTGACTTAGGCGTGACTTCGTGGAAATCCATTATAAAATAAAATACAATAGACGATTATTTAGTAACTTAATCCCCTGTTAACTTAATCTTTAACTGTTCTTAAAGAGTCTTAGAGAACCCTGTAAGAAATCGACACGTGTTTCGCCTCTCAACGAGGCATCCTCAGGATGACGATTGACTTGTTGCGAACTCGGACACAAAGTGTTAACCGATAAGCGATGAATGAGTGAGCATGAATAAGTGGGGTTGTCGGGCGATTGAAGCTCACTTTGCGTTCGGCTCGTGTCGTGGCAACACTTCCACTGACGAGCTCAGATAGAGCTCGTCATTTATTTCTGAGATTAACTAAGATATTAGAAACCAACAAAAGAAACGATGGATGGACTGTGTGAAAGATGATATGGCTAGAAAGGGGATAACTACTGAAATGACGACTAATAGAGAAGTATGGAAAAAAGGGACATGTTGCGCCGACCCCAAATAAAATTGGGATAAGGGCAGGAGAATGATGATTAGAAACCAACATTTAAAAAAATCTACTAGTCATGCTGGTCCAACCTTATGCCTCGAAACTGAATATCCAGTCCTTTAACCTCTAAACTCACCACGGCATACAACAACAATCATCAGCCTACATCAGTCCACGGCTGAACATAGGCCTCTAAAATTGCACGTCATTCAGCTCGATTCTCAGCAAATCTCAGCCAGCTGTTACTAGCCACTCAGCGAAGTTCATCGCCCCACCTAGCCTGAGGGCTTCCTACTTAACGTTTGCGAATTCGCGGTCTCCACTAAAGCCTCAACCATATAAACAGCCACAACAATAATTACACAACAACATGAGATACTCTTACTGCGTGGGTGGTACATATCTTATGCAACAAGAACTTCTGTGTTTACTAATGGACTTAATTAACACCACAAAGCAGTCGTTATTGGCTTAATTATTTAAGAGCAGTAATTAACTTCGAATAATAGGTGTTGAGAGCTCATTTCACATCTAAAGGAGATAGAAATGCTGTCTCGTGTAAGCCCGTTCGATACTCGCATATTGAAACGTACCCTACCTTTGTAGGCTTAACTATGGAAGCCTACGTGACAAAAAAAACATATCATTCATTTTTAACCGACTTCGAAAAAAGGATGAGGTTCGCAATTTGGATGTTTATATTTTTTGGATGTATTTTTTTTAAATTTTTATTTATAAAAAATAAAGAAAATTATTCAAAAAAAAAAACCCGACTGCAAAAACACATAACTAACTAAAAAGAGAAAAAAAAAGCATTATAATCTATAGAATTTTGGTATTGCAGGCGGGGACAAACAAAAGTTACACCATATTTCCGGTTATTATTGTTATATTATTATTGTCCCCGCCTGCGATACCAAAATTATATAGATTATAATGTTGTTTTTCTCTTTTCAGTTATGTGTTTTTGCAGTCGGGTTTTTAGTTTTTTGAATAATTTTCTTTATTTCAAGTTTTTTAGTTTTATTAATATATAAACCTTCCCCTCCCTTTTTTTTGTATTTGCAGATGCAATACATAAATATTATATAGCCTATGTCACTTCTACAATTAAGACGAATCTAACGACACCTCATATGTTAAAATCCATCAAGCCGTTTAGGCTACAGAGCGTGCCAAAGAAATAGACATACATACATACATACTCTCGAAAAACATTACCCTCCTTCTGGGGCAGTCGGGTAAAAACACTACAAAGTGAAAAATTACTTTAATTTCGGAAGTCGGTGGCAAAAAACGACAATTCAAAACCAAAGACACCGACTCTTTCAATTTTTTAAAATCACAGTTCCCGAAAATTGCGTGGCGAGTCTCTTATATCATAAGTATTGGAAGGTGAAATTACTTTTCTTGCATGATTTTACACAAATTTACCTATACTACGATAGTTGCTTGACGCGAGTCTTGCATAGACATTCTCACGACGTGCGATATACCAGCCTCGAATAAATGAGTTTTATGCTTTTTGTAATAAGAAGCCATCGTTAAGTCAAGTCCAGAGCAGTACATTGTGTCTAATGTGTGAAGGTACCCTTGAAGGTGGGTTGAAGGACCTCCTGCGTAGGTTTCAGGTTGCGGCATCTTCGAATACGTCCTTTTCTTTGAGAAAAGATAAATGGGGTCAATTAAAGAGTTGGAGGTCACTCGGAAAACTTATTTACGTAAGTAAACCTATCTTTTAATACATTACGTTTACAGCAAAAAAAAAAAAACAACGGGTTGTACTCCGGGACTGCCGGCAGAAGTGAAAACTTGAACATTAACGTTGTGCATTTTTGAATATTTTGGAATGGTTAGAGAATAATTTAGTAGTAGTAGTACCTATATTTATTTATTTTCAAAATTTAGTCTAACAA
Source organism: Conistra vaccinii (assembly GCA_948150665.1). Classification (NCBI taxonomy): domain Eukaryota; kingdom Metazoa; phylum Arthropoda; class Insecta; order Lepidoptera; family Noctuidae; genus Conistra; species Conistra vaccinii. Next base: position 6,765,297 of record OX411317.1, on the reverse strand, counting down.
AAATAAACAATTTATTTAAACACTTTTCATGAAGTATGTTTTGACTGCTTTTTTTTACCCATCAATATGGGTAAAATTTCTTATCTCGCAATCTTTACGTAATGTCAAAGACTGGTTATTTTGATAGTTACTTTGTCGTTGCTAGGCAACGGATCTTACGGTCACGTCCTGACGCGAGTTTAACATTTTTTACCCATCCCAAAAAAAGTGCACATCGCCGATAAAGAAGTTTTGACTTCAAAAATATTTATTTCCAAAATTATAGCAATAGTAAATTAGAGGCTCTCAGTTAGTTTTATGGTTGTCGTTTATTATTTTACCCGCAATCAATTTCTCTAGTAACATTAAATTTTATTTTATTGTAGTGTTATAGGAAAGATAAATCCACAAACCGCTGACAAAAAAACTAGATCTATAACTCTTTATTATCAGTATTTTTGTCGCACACTACGGGGATAGTTTGATAAACGGGCTGTCGTTCGTTTTTTTCAGCGAATAACGATGGGCAGTGGATAAGGTAGAATGTCCATAAATCCAAGCCTAGTGGATCATCGCTTTATTGAGATTTATGGTAACTCTTCATTGGTTTTTGATGCTGGCTGATTTGTTTTTCGATATAATTTGCTATGGGTGCAGCAGAGAACTTAGCATATAATATTCCCACTGCTAGGACACAGGCTTCCTCTCTCTCTGCATGGGTAATCCACCACACAGGCCCAGTGCGGGTTGGATGTCTCATAGCAGCACATAACTAAATAATTACAAGGCACACACCTCTGGCTTTTCGGATTCATGAGCGTATTGTAAAATTATCACTTGCTTGAGTGAAAAAAACATCGAGAGGTGAAGTCAAGTCAGACGCCCTTGGGCGGATTTAAACCTCTGAAACCAGGTCACTAACCACACGAAAAAAAAGATTACTTATTCCCTTGCAGAGTGTAACAGCATATAACTAAATAATTCTATCATTTTCTTAAAGCATTCCATCATTTCTACTCAGTCTACATTCACAGTTCACACAACATTTTAATAAAACTCAAAGACTTCCGTAATAGGCCCCGCTCTATTTCACCCCTATCGAATAAATTCTCCTCCACCGTTTCGCCTCGGGGGGAAAAACTTGAAGAAAATGGTTACCTAGGTGAGAGTAACATTCCACTAAGTTATTTAAGGAAGTTGCCGACTATTGAGAAGTCTTTTAAGGGTGTTTACTGAAGGTATATTAGGTTACCGAGTAGTTGTGTTAATGTTGTAGGTTTCGTAATGTTGGACTCGGAAACGAAATAGTTCGCTAAAATACTTGATTGTGACCGTATTATTCATTATCATTTCAGGCGAATGACGTCCACTGCTGGACATAGGCCTCCAAGCACCGCCATTTCGACCGATTCTGTTCTTTCCGCATCCAGCGGATTCTGCGGCCTTCACAAGGTCATCGGTCCACCTTATGGGAGACCTTCCAATGCTAAGACTTCCGGTACGCGGTTGGTACTCCAGAACCTTTCCGCCCAATTGGCCATCTGTTCTGCGAGCAATGTGCCCTGCCCACTACCACTTATACTTGGCAATATTATATCTATACTAATAATATTATAAAGAGGTAAAATTTGTTTGTGTGTGTGTTTGTTTGTAAGTTGCATTGGATAGCCCAATTCTTGAGGTAGGCTAAAGGCTCGCGGACGAAGTCGCGGGCAGAAGCTAGTCGTTATTTATCTTGAAATTGTTACTTCATCAATCAGCCTATTAATGTTGCCACTGCTGGGACACAGGCCTCCTCTCTGTGAGAGGGAGTGGGCCGTAATCTACCACGCGGGCCCAGTGCGGGTTGGTAGATGTCACATGTCTTCGAATTTTTGGTTCAAAGACATGCCGGTTTCATCACGATGTTTTCCTTCACCGTTTTGGGAGCAGTGGTGATGAAATTATTTACACAAGGTAAAGCGCTTGCTTGGGAACCCACGACCTGCAACTCGTAAGTCGGGGCCGTTACCACTGGGCCACCACTGCTCTCTAAATTGTTACTTGACATCGCTTAATTCTTGCGAGGAAATTTTGTTAGGAATTCGTCATCTACCAACCCGCACGCGGCACGCTCCCTCACACAGAGAGGAGGCCTGGGTGCTAGGACTCAGGGCTCCTCAGTCAGTGGGAACGTTAAAGGCTGATTATGCTTATACTCCTGTATTTTCTTATACAGATCCATGCAAGTAGAGTGGTTCCGTGTTGGGAAAAGCATCGATCGGATCAAGCATAGAATTCCGCTGAATAGTCAAAGATTATGTATCTATTATTACCACCACTAAACAAACTAATAATAAGTACTCATTAATCCATTTAAAACACGCGAAGTAGGTACATTATTAATTTAAAAATAGATTTCCATTATTCTGAGTGGGTGACAAAAAAATACTGTTTGTGTCATATTTCATAAGAAAAATCATTGTGTCGTAAATTTTGCAAAAAAATATCGAATTGTCAATTTAACGCGTTAGGTCAAAAAAGTCAAATAGTAAAGGATTATTTTTGCTAAGATAATATTATCCTAGACTGGTTGCTCCTATAGTCATGTGACGTTTTCGTTTTATTTTTCATGTTATAAATGGTAGTTTTTATTTAAATAGAATGAAAAGCAGTCAAGTACATAAATAACAACTTATATCTAACTAAAACTATTAACAATTTTTTCGATATATTTACGTACTTTCTAAGTTTCACATCGATGAAGGAAACCATCATGCGGAAAAATTAATTTGTAATTTAATACCATAGCACCAAACATCAAAATTACAGAAAGAAACTCTCTTCACCTCCTGGGCTCCCCAATTTTTGACGAATCCTTTCCAACGTTTATTGAGGAGAAAATACAAAATTTCAACGATCTCTCGGAAAGACTTTTCAAAATTAATATTCATTCGGCCTTCACACTCATTCGGTACTGTTGCTTTGGACCAAAATTCACGTATAGCCTCCGTTCCTCCCATCTGTGGAAGCATCCACAACTTTTAGAAAAAGTTGACAAAATTATTAAAAGTACATTAACCTCAATCCTAAATGTGGCCCTGGACGACCGAGCGTGGCAGCAAGCCACACTTCCCATCCGCCTGGGTGGTCTCGGTGTCCGCAAAATTTCAAGTATAAGTTTACCAGCCTTCCTCTCCTCGGTCCACAGCACCGATAAATTAACCAGGAACATTTTATCTTCCTCACTGGTCGATTTTGAGGTACCGTGTCTGACCGATGCGTTGAATGCTTGGAAAATGGCTTGTCCCAATACGGATTTGCCTGACAACCCGTCCTCCCAGAGACGGTGGGACGCGCCGCTCTGCAGTATTATACGGAATACCCTGGTCAACACGTCACCTAATACTGTTGAGCGTGCCCGTCTGCTAGCTGTGGGAGAATGGGAGTCAGGCTTGTGGCTTCAGGCGCTCCCGTCATCCACCATAGGGACCATGATGGATGACTCATCGTTTCGGCTCGCTACGTGTCTCCGCTTGGGCGCACCTTGTGTTGCTCCGCATCAGTGTCACTGCGGCGAAGCTGTAGACAGTCTCGGGCACCATGGCCTGTCCTGCTACAGGAGCGCAGGTCGCATTGCACGGCACGCCAGCATCAACGACATTATTCGTCGAGCCCTTGTCACCGCCGGCGTACCAGCTGTATTAGAACCAAACGGCCTGGTACGTGACGATGGGAAGAGACCAGACGGCATGACGTTGTTGCCTTGGAAGGTGGGTAGGCCTCTGGTGTGGGACGCAACCTGTGTCGACACCCTTGCGCCATCTCATGTTCCAAGCACGGCGGGCTGTGCTGGCGCCGCTGCTGCGGCTGCTGAGGCCCTCAAGCGGCGCAAATACTGTAATCTTATAGGTAACTACAGTTTTGAGCCGTTTGGGGTCGAAACGCTCGGGTCATGGGGCCCGAGTGCGCGTGCCCTTTTTAAGGACATTTCTCGCCGACTGGTCGACACCTCACGTGACCAGAGGGCTGGCTCGTTCTTTGGCCAAAGAATTAGCATTGCCATTCAACGTGGCAATGCTGCCAGTCTTCTGGGCACGTTTCCCAATGACAGCGATGCGGACGAATACTTCGACGCCTAAGTGTCCGCTTGTTTTTATTATTATTTTTTATATTTATTTGTATAGTTAGTATAGTTTTTTAATACGTAGTGTAAATAGTTTTAATATATTGTTATGTAGATTTAGAGATAAAATAAAACAAAGTAGTTTAATTTTAATGAATAAAAAACTAACAAATTCCCAGTTTTGATAGGTATATGTATATCCTTAGATTTAATTAAATATTTGTAATTAATTTTAATCTAATATTATTAAATTACAAGGTCATCGGTCCATCTTGTGGGAGGCCTTCCAACGCTACGTCTTCCGGTACGCGGTCCCTGCGGGCCTTGTAAAGGCCGCAGGAATCCGCTGGATGCGGGAAGCACAGAATCGGTCGAAGTGGCGGTGCTTGGGGGAGGATATGTCCAGCAGTGGACGTCTTTCGGCTGATATGATGATGATGATGATGATGATTATTAAATTAGCAATATATGTATAAGTATACTTTGTAATCACGTTATCGAAAACAGCTCCAATGATTTCGATGAAAGTTAATGCCTACCGGGGTTACGGGTAGTCCCAAGGGAAAACCGTGGCCCCTGGCAAGGCAAGGGAAGGAACGGGTGGGTTTTAATCAGTAAGAGTCTGACACGCCCTTCCGCTCTACCCAGAGCGGGAGAAGTCATTTGATTATTTCTCACCAAAAAAATAAAAAAACAAAGGCGTTGACGGAGGCAAAAAATCTGTCTAGCTAGGTGTCATATCTGGGTACTTCTTTCACAAACTTGTAAAAGTATGTAAATACTATCAAAATTAAACAACATGATTATTCTAAACTATTCACTCTATTTAAATAACAAACATCATATTCTTTTGAGAACATTTCAAAGTAAATCGAGTTTGCATAAAGGACAAGTTTCGTTACACAGTTGTTGAGTAACAGATGGTACACTTTTGTTTTTCGCCTTTTTAAACCCTTATCCATAAACGCTGCTTCATAATAATCATAATCAGCCTATTAATGTTCCCACTGCTGGGACGCAGGCCTCCTCTCTGTGAGAGGGAGTGGGCCGTAATCTACCACGCGGGCCCATTGCGGGTTGGTAGATGACACATGTCTTTGAATTTTTGGTTAGACATACCGGTTTCCTAAAGATGTTTTCCTTCACTGTTTTGAGAGCAGTGGTGATGAAATTATTTACACAAAGTAAAGCGTCTGCCTGGGTTCAAACCCACGACCTACAACTCGTAAGTCGGTGCCGTTACCACTGGGCCACCACTGCTCTCTAAACGCTGCTTAAAGTTAAGTAATGATTAGCGCCTGTTTAACCATACATTTTTGACGTTTAAGCAACGTTTATGAATAAGAGAGTTAAAGTATAATTTTTAAACTCAGACAAAAAGAAATACAAGACATATCGCTGTCAACAGTGACGTGATTTTGTAAACATGTGTGTACTTAATGAGGCGTAGTTTGGTTGTAAATGTGTCCGTGTGAGCGTGTATACACAAAGCGGAGTTGTAGTTTTGGCATGCTTCACTGTAATTGTTCGCAGTGTTTTGGTTTTTTATTTGGTCTGAGTTTTTAAAGTTCTGATTATTTATTTTTATTTACAATTTTGGTCCTTTGGCCAGACTCTTAATGACCTGGAACCTGCATTTGCTAGACAATAGAAACATTTTCTTTATAAAACAGATCATTTGGCATTTTAATACCGATTAAATAAACCTTCGTTTTATAGTCGACAACGCTAGCAGCAAGTATCCAATAAACATAAAACTATAGTACATTGATCGTATGCGATGCTATAAATCGTAAGTGGTGATAAATTGCTGGCCCAAAGCCAACTAATGCCGTGATAGGCCGTTTCCGGTGGTGGAACCTTACAACTAGCACGCCTTGCGCTACAAGACTGATCTGTATATAGGTAAGTATTGCAAGTATTTTTATGAATTTTGTTGTACATTTTCGATGTCGTAACTGTTTTTTATAGTACACGCATGGCTAGTAGAGATACATACGTATTTTTTAAGTAACTTCTTTAGGCGCGTTAAGCAATTTTTGGGTGAACAAAAATCATGGAACTCGCGTCATCGTCACCGAACACTTTCCATGAGCTATATGTATACTGTGTATCAGTGGCGCGGCGTGGGGAATCGAAGGGGGTAAGCCGAAAGCCGGACCCAAAAAAAAAAAAAAAAAAAAAAAAAATAATAAAAAAAAAATATACTACCAGGCCCGAACTCATACCCAAACAATCCATATACTAGGTACTACAATCTGAGAAAAGTAAACACGGGAAACAATACATTTTATTTGCTTTACTAGCTTTTGCCCGCACGTGACGAAACTGAACTGACTGTCAAAGATCCACGAATGACAGCCGGGACCAACGGCTTAACGTGCTTTCCGAGGCACGGAGGAGTCTCGGTATGTAAAAATGGTCACCCATCCACTGACCAACCCCGTCAAGCGTACCTTAACCTGATGAATCGACCCGTGCGGCTTGTTATTACTTAGCCACGAGCTCCGATATAACTGCCAGTCAATCATTGATATTTATCGTAAAGGGAAACATTAAAATGTTTGAAAAAACCATCACGTCGTTTGTAATTTATAGTCATAATTATCTGGGTTCTTATTTTCAAAAGTTAACCTTGAAAAGCATGTTTCCTCACAAAGTTAATAATCCGTCAAGCAACAATCTATCCTAATCCTACTGATCGTTTTAAATACTTTCAAATCTACTTTATACAAGTAATTTCAAAATAATAAATTATATTCTTACCCCACATATCTAATTACAACCACATTACAACGTACTTTATTTTCACTAAACTCAAAACACTTAAACACTGTCTTAATCACTGTTCTATACCTACAACAAATATCAGTAATGAGAAACATTATGAATTCAATGAAAAATGAGCGATCAAAATGTAAATAATTGTTTTTAAAATACGATTACGTCAAAAAACAAACAACCACATTTGTATCAATTCAATGTCAATATTATTATGTCCGAACTCCGCGCCGAACGCATTACGAAATTCAACGGAAACAACCGAATAACTGCGTGTGCGCGAACGAGGTGGCAATAGCTGCTTCTCGTTCCCGCGCGTTTTCTACTTCTCTGTCCATAGCGTAACTCGGCGCATACCGGCTTTACCAGTATACTATCTACTTACCCCAAATACGTACTTCTCTTTCACGAAACACAAACACTATCTTAATCACTGTTCTACACTAAAAACTAATATTACTACTACTAGTAATGATAAACTAATGAATACAAAATGCAAATTAACTACTTATTGTAAACAAATTATATGGTTCTAATGCAATTACGACAAAAATCGACCACACATCTCACATTGTCAATAGAAATTGGAATGATTGATGAATGCACAGACTACAATTATAGATGAATGTTTTGATTTCCGGTCCGACCGAATGAGCGAAGTTCAAGCCGAATGCATTACGAAATTCTACGACAGCAACCGAGTATCAAATGCGAGTGCAAGCAATAGCAATAGCTCTTTCTCATTCCCACGCGCGCGTTTTCGCCTACTTTACCTACTATAACTCGTTGCAAGCCGGCTTCCTGGCTTGGTATAAAACGCACGGAGTCACGTGACCGAGTGACGTCAGACGGATTTTATTTTCTATAGAAATTGAACTCACGATAAGCCGAATGTGCCTACGAGTTATTTTAGAGCGAAATGTTTTGTTGTTGGGATATAAAGACAAAATATTTAATGTAGGCGTTTTGTAATGTTTTAATTGTATTCAAATACTTATAGTGTGATTATTCAATGATGATAGAGTGGTTGTGTCCGAAGGGAAGCCGATGGGAATCGGGTTCTTCGGAGTATTCGCCACTGCTGTGTATACAATTCACAAGTTACTTACTTTTCACTTCTATCGGGAGTCCCCAAAGAACCCCTCTGCGTTAAATTTTTCGTACGTTATTTAAAAAAAAATCTGCTGTTCCATACATTTTGACCGCGTAGGTATTGCACTTTTTTATGAAACAACAGATTATTTTTTTAATAACCGACGAAAAATTTCAACGGAGGGGGTTCAGAATCATGTACTGAATCCATGGTAACAGGCTTCGCGTCAATGTCCCTATCACCCTGTATTATAAATGTGAAAGTTAGCTAAAAAAATATGCTGCACCAGTTCACAACAGTAACATTATTCATAGCCGATAGCCAAAACATTTTAAAAGAGTAACGGTGGAGTTTCTTGAACATTCTTCTCCATACAAAACTACCTTTTGGAAGGAGCGACTAGAATCAATTCTATTTTCTTGTAAATTTTTAACGTTCAAAAGTGTCTGTGCTCAAAAATTTATATGTGCTGTTTGAACGAAACGACTTGACTTTGAGTTTACACGACTATACCAGCTCACAGGCACGCGTGCTCTCTTATTGGTTTTATATCACAGGGTAGGTAGGGGATCGTTCATTTATCATGTGAGTCTCGAAAGGGGGGAGTGTAGTGAGATATCACATAATATTATTTTTTTCGATATACGGAAAAAAAGTTGGTTAGATTAGTTGATCACGATGCTCAATTTTCCAGAATATAATTAAATTTTACCTGTATTTAAAGATATAATATTCTGAAACTTTTAAAAATAATGTGTACCAAACAAATTTTGGGTAGAGGGTTTAGTCTAAAACCTAAAAAAGTTGCTAAAAAAGATTACGTGATTAATGGACGTCCCCTAAGTAGAAAGCATGTAGAAAGAACGTGCAGTTCACAATACATGTGTAGGTGTAGACACACGTGCCATTGGAATGTGTTCTACTGGAGTTTCTCTCTAGTCTATTTACAGGGCTGATGTAATGTTTGAAAATGATTTGTGAAAATGATGTGTGTGTGAAAATGTTTGAAAATCACTTGTAAACAAAAAACTCAAAAATATTTTTAAACTCTTTAAACAAAAAACCCGAGTCTATAATTATGCGATAAATTCACAGAACATCTACTATCATGTAAAAATAGAGCCTACGACAATTTGTATGCGAACTACAACGCCTACGTGCTACGAATTCAATAAGCTACGCGCTACGCGTGCTACGAATGTTCTACGAGAATCGTAGCAATTTTAATTGGCAACTCGTCTACCAAAAAGTTTTGATTAATCTTAAATGTCATTTACAAGTTAAGATGAGGCTTTTCTTCGAAGGCTTTTGGAGGCCAATCATTTGGACTTTTTAAATGGATTTTGCGACTTGAAAATTGGTCTTCTAAAAGTACATTGGAGATTTTATTGCACAATGGGGGAAATAAAAGCCTAAGTAGAAAATTAAAAGTTTTCAGGAAAATTGGAAAAGCAATTCTGCGGGGTGATTATTTTACATTTGCTTAATAAAGGAGAACACTTGCAAAAAACCAAAAAAAAACCGCTATTTATTGCAATACTTTTGAAATAACTCCTTATACTTTGTCAAAATGATTTCTATAAATTGGTAATTTAGTTATGTGATGAATTGCATCGTTATTTAAACAATCTTTTGTATAAATAAAAATTTAAATCGTTCCCATTCCCGAGGTTTCCACTTTTAATCTCTAATGTCAAAAGGTTCGCGACCCTAGAAAAGCACAACATAATTGGACTCGAAGAAAGGAGTTTCTCTAAAGTTCCTCTAAGAGGATCATAAAGTTAGAATGTAAATTGAGTGTTTTTTACACGAATACTTGCAGTAATACCATTAAAACTTGTTTGAGAAGTTTCCACGACAAACACTTTGGAAAAACAACAAATTGTACTACCTAACTTTATAATTAAAATTAAATTATTTGGGCACGTGATTAGAATAATGTTATCGCTGATTGCTTTTGAGGAAACATTGGAAGTTGTTCACAGGTGGCCTACCACCACCTCTAAAAGTAGTATTATTTTAATATTACTTTAGTGTGGGAAAGAGATGAAGCTCTACAGGTCGTAAAGCACCATCTCTTTCCCCCACTGAAGTAAGATTAAAATAATAATGCTTTCAGTGGTTGTGGTAGGCCCCCTGGTGTATGGCATAGTACAGGAGTCGGGGATTGATAACAACTTGTATCAGTTTTTAACCCCTGATGCAAAAAGAGGGGTGTTATAAGTTTGACCACTATGCGTGTGTATGCGTGTGTGGCACCGTAGCTCTTTAACGGGTGAACCGATTTGAATACGGTTTTTTTAAGTGAAAACTTCTTTAGCGGCCTGTGCACTTTTTTTTGAACGGGTAATGTTAAACTCGCGTCAGGGCGTGACCGTAAAATTCGTTGCCTAGCAACCAACAAAGTAAATATCAAAATAAATAGTCTTTGAAATTACGTAAAGATTGCGAAGTAAGAAATTTTACCCATATTGATGGGTAATAAATTGTTTATTTTTGTTAGACTGTATTTTAAAAATAACTAATGAATATTGTATTTAACCACTTAAATGATAGTACTTTTATACTGATATATAAAGTAATTTGTGCGAAATTATTCCCTAACCATTCCAAAATATTCAAAAATGTATAACGTTTATGTTCAAGTTTTCACTTCTGCCAGCACTCCCGGAGTGCAACCCGTTGTTTTTTTTTTAAATTTAACAGCAGGTTTTCCAGCAATGGTTCTTAGATATGTTTTATCAAAAGCGGTTCAGCTGTTTGAAGATTATCAGCTCTTTTATAGTTCATAAATTGATGAGAGCGTCTTCCACTGGGCTGATCGATTTAAAATATGGTATTCTATTACTTCAGTGATATTAGAAAAACATAGTAACTTTGAACTGATGCTGCAGCATCACCTGGAATTTGCAGGATACTCAACTCCCTTACCAACTTACAGCACAGGTATCGTGTTTGGGCTCATTGGAATAGTCTTAATGAATAGGTTATAGATAGATGATGAACAGGGTCTGGTGAAGGAGTGGGAAAGAGAAATGAGGAAATATTTGTGCCTGGGGTTTTGTTAAATTTTAATATAATTTCATTTGTATGTTTAGAGATTAATTCTTTTGTAAATATGGTCTTGCCAGTAAAGCCGATTCCTACAAGATATAAACTATCTATCTGCCTAACCTTTTTCCCAATAATGGTCGGCTTCCAATCTAACCGGATGCAGCCAAATACCAGTATTTTACATGGAGGGACTGCCTATCTATCTCCACAACCCAGTTACTGGGTAGCACGATACCCCTTGTTAAGACTGATTGTCCGACTTTCGGGCTTCTGACGACCCGTAACGACTGTCAAAGATCCACGAATGACAGCCGGGACCAGTCTTACCCATTATGTCTTACTAGCTTATGCCCGCAGCTTCGCCCGCGTGGCGTTCAGAAGTTATCCCACGGGATAGTGCTATCGGGAGAAAAAGTATCCTATCTCCTAAGCCATGTGCAAAAGGTCATCCAAAGCCGCTCAGCCGTTTTAGCGTAAATAACTAACAAATAAACAAACTCACTTTCACCTTTATAATATTGGACTTACTACATGTATCAATCGCTTAACCTATTGTAGATAATAATAGTTTGGAAAATCCAAAAGTGCACGCCTCATACTTATCACTCATTCATAAACGAAAAAGAAATTCAAAACATAGTTTAAAAATGAACAATTTATCACTTTTCATGAAGTCGTAATGTCAACGACTGACAAAGATATTTACGTTGGCAGTTGCTAGGCAACGGCACCGGATCAAGGTTGAAAATATTTAGATATTGATATTATATTTTAGTTAGTATTTTATTAATTATAATTAAACTACTATGAATAAAAGAGCCATTTTCAATAGGGTTCCTTCTACGGCTGAAACGAATGTATAAAAAAAAAATTGACTCAATTAATTGATTTTATCGCAAGCTACAATGTTTTCAGGGATCATAAATTGACGGACAGGAATTTTTTTTCAACTATTTTGATGCTTTTTCCATTTCTGCTGCATTAAATCAATTGTTAAAAAATACAATATTAATCTCCATTTAATCATCTATACAATGGTATATAAATTAAGTAGGTTCTGTGTACTAGCAGGAGTGAAACAATAAAAACAGTTGCAGAAATGGGGCAAAAAATATTTTTCGATCGTAGAGCACACTCTAATGCGAAGCATTACGAGTCGTGCAAAATCATATGTTTTTAATTAGGTATATTTATACAGTATTACATAAACACAAGTTATCACCATATTTATCTCTCTCAATACATACACATACCCCCACATAGGAACTTTAATAGGCCACATCATATTAACTAGTAAGTAACTTAACAATAATATACTGTGCCTCTCACAGAGAGGAGGCCTATGTCCCAGCAGTGGGAACATTAATAGGCTGATGATGATGATTATGATGAATATACTGTGCTCGTTGTACAACTACTGTTAAAAGTTCAAATTATAGGCGAGGACGCTGGCACCCTAAACACAAGTGAAATCTTACTCTGGGTTCCAGAGTTCATCGAAAACACTCGATCCCTTAGTTGTAACGCTGCATAGTGTTGTTTAGATAAGTGTTTCTGTACAATGGAAGGTAATAAAAACATTTTTTTTTTTTTTTTTAATGTTGTATTACTTGCTGAGCCCCGCGGTTTCACTTGCATAAGTCTTCATCCCGTGGGAATATCAGGATAAAAGCAATTCTATGTCCTTCACCAGGTCATGACCTACCCTTGTGCCTAATTACATCCAAAACCGTTCAGCCCTTTTAGAGTGAAAGCATAACAAACAAACTCACTTTCGCTATATATTAGTTAGGATATAATAAGATATAAGGATTCTATACAAAATATCTAGAGGTATAAGGTTAATGGATTGATTGGTAAGGATACGGCTGACCTAATTTTATGTTCTTACACGTGTTACGTTGGAAGAGGTACCTATAGGTCAAACATGACTGACAGCTTTGCTGATAATATTTATGAGTACTTACAAGTTTAGTGTCCTGTATTTGTATAAACAAGTTTTTTTTTGTTGGCCGCCATAAAATAGTCATAGGTAAAGCCAGTGGATTGATTTTTATACGTTTTCAATAAATAAATAAATAAATAAAGAAAAAAAAAATATGTATATTGAGACAAGCACAGGAGATCACAAACTAAACTAAGACACACTCATTGAACATCAATAAAAAAATAATAAAAAAACAAGTAAAATTAAAATAGGAGCATAAAATCCTGTGCGAGGGTTTTGGTCTCCATCTCAGCACGAGGGTGCGATATTTAACAATAAATGTTGCAGCGCTGGTATTCTGATAGGGCCCACAGTGATGTCACGGATATATAGATACCGAAATAAATACGAAATAATAATCAATAAAATAGTTGTACGAAATATATTACAAAATTAAATATACGTAGTCCGCGTGTCTGCACCTGACGTAACATCGATTACTTGTCTATGCCTTTAGTGTCTGTGGTGTGGTACTCTATGGCATAAAAAAAAAAACATGATCATCGTGAGAAAACGTGGACATAAAAGTCTGGGATAGTCAACATGCAGGAAGCATACGCATTGCATAAACGTATTTTCTTTCTTTCTTTCTCATACGTGATCTTTTCAACCAAATGTAATTCAGGAATTAACAAAACTTCACTTGTGGCAGTATTTACATCTCCACATGCAAACTACGCATCATACTGACGTCACGCGAAATCCTGCATCGCGCAAGCAGTGTTTACCGCGCGATCAGCATTTATATAGCTTCCCGACATCAATCGTTGGGCACTTGCCCACAAGACATGACACCAGTCTGTTAGGAGGATCCTCCCTTTTCTGTAGAGGATGAGTGAACTTTACACCCTGTTCCTCATTTCTATAGACCGGTGACCATGCCACACACTCATAAAAAAGACTTTTGAGGTCATATTTTTTGGACACGTCAGGTAAATCAACATTACCTATTCATCAAGTAACAAAAAGAAAACGGACTATAAATAAAGTGGTAGGTAAATAAATAAACACACACTGTATATATTGTCTGTGAATATTTTGTATTTATACTATAAAACTCGTCTAGACATGTGTCAGTATCCATCTATATTTATAGCATTAGCTATTTCGTTTTATGGCTGTATTCATAGTTTAGAACTAGAGATGTATCATAAAATTGTGAACCTGTGTATATGGCTATTTTATGGATGCATGTATCCATAAAATAGCCATATACACAGAAGGACCACCTTCTCCAGACAATCTAGTAGAGTCTAGAAAAAAACAAACTGGTTGCTAATCTCTATCACTACGTATTTATGTATAAAACAAAGTCACTTCCCTGTCTGTCCCTATGTATGCATAGATCTTTAAAACTACGCAACGGATTTAGATGCGGTTTTTTTTAATAGATAGAGTGATTCAAGAGTAAGGTATATGTGTAATACATCCATAATATAGTAAGCTATAATTTATAAAATTATCTCGCGAGCGAAGCCGCTGGCGGAAGCTAGTTTAAGTATATAATTGTGCTGCCTACCCCATTGGAAAGAAGGCGTTTATAATGTGTGTGTGTGTATTTATTATTTTTACGAAATTCTGTGTATATATGTACCTACTACTTATTTTTTTACTGTGTCTCTCCGGGCGGAACAAAATTACAAAAGAATTTAAAAATCCTCCCCAAACATGCAGTAAACTTTTCCATTCTGAATCACACATGAATTTCCCGGACCAGACTGAATCATCCAAGTTTTTTTTCCTTTGTTCATCAATCTAGTATGCAAATTCAACTCCACCGAATGCAGTTTCCAATTCTCTTGTCACACTAAAGTCTAGTGGTCGCAAGCGCTGGTTTTGATACCCAGGTCGGGCAAAGTTTTACTAGGTTTTTCGATTATGAATTTCTCAGTAGCAGCCTGGAGTCTGGATTTGCGCCCGGTTGATGGCAATGGGCCCGCCCCCTACTTTAAAGGACTTCAGCATAAATGGCGAAAGTTGGTAAAAACCTCTCAATAAAAATGGTGACAACCTCTGTCTAACCCCACGGGGATTACAGGCGAGATGATATTTATGTTATGTTATGTGAAGCAATGTGAACTAAAACCAATTAAAAAATAACAAAATTTCGTTAAAAATTCAAAATATTTTATTTCACATAAACCTACATGGGCACTTATGAAACGTCACAAGCTAAATGCACGGTTCCAATTGGTCGTTTCTTATGGAGAAGAGCCGACAAGAAACTCCACGGTTCATCATATCAGCCGAAAGACGTCCACTGCTGGACATAGGCCTATTCTGACCGATTCTGTGCTTCCCGCATCCAGCGGATTCCTGCGGTCTTCCACGGTTACTCTTTTAAAAATAATTGACTAAACGACATAGATGTATTGTTTCAATATTTTTTCTGTTTTCACGAACCGCGTCGATATAAAATTGAAAACAGTGGAGGATTAAATATGGTCTGTCTGTTTGAAATATGTGAGAGGGAGCTGCGAACGACCTAATGCTGCTTGGATGAGGTATGTTCTATGTTTAAGGGGCTGGTTTCCTTCAGGTGGACCATAGTGCGTGGGCCATGGCGGCCGTCGGTGGTTATTCCAACCAGCCCACCTCCCTCCAGAAGTTGAATAAGACTTCTGGCCTCAGAACACTGTGAAAGATCTGGGTGACCCGAGGGTTTCAGTTTTAATCTGAGTGACGCCTGTGCATTCAAAGAAAGAACACATGCGCAACGGTTTTCTCAGTCTCCATGCATGCCCTGCACAGATAACTGTCCATTATGCCTATTGTGTTGAAGTGTTTGTTTAGCGAGCAGTGTCCCATGATGGTCCTCACCATCAGGCGCAGATCGTTCCTGTCCTGGATGAGGTATTAGTAGATCGAGACCTGCTCTGGGGAAAATAGAGAAAACGATTTTTTTCAGATATGAGACCTAGTTAGGTCGAATTTTCGCCTCCAAAACCCCTATATTGGAACTTTCAGCGAAATCGCTAGATCGGTTTTCGAGAACGTGACTACAAATATTTAAACAAATATTGTTCATTTAATAGTATAGGATAATTGCAAGGAAATCAGAGAGAATAATGTTCAACTCAAAACTGTGATGGCCGTTAAGTTATGATATTTTTCAACTTTGTATTTTAAGTAAAAGTAAACTGGTATTTTAAAGGTAACCACTTTCCAAATCGTCCAAACAATAATTTACACAAAAAAAAAACGGATTTTCAAAAAATCTTTTTTTACTGAATCTAAGGTAAATATTTTCCAAAAGAGTTATGATCTTCAGTGTCCAGTCGCCCACGTAGAAAACCTACCAACTCGTAAAATATTAGTTAAACTCGCATTGCATTTTAAATTTCCACATTCACATTCACATTAATCACTTCTAAAAAGGTAGCGCCAGACATTCTACCCACCTCTACCGAAAATAAATTAATGTGCTAACAATACAACCTCCTCTATTCACGTTACATTCGCCGCCCGGACACCAGCTGTCCGGTCTGCCGTCCGCAAAGCTACAACACTGCACCACTGTCCGGATTAATGTTATTTTTATTTAAACCTGCGGTGTATACATGGGTGTTTGGAACACGAGGATTTATTAGTTACCCAAAATTTGATTTATTTTTAGAAGACTTGTAAATATTGGGTGGGTTATTGAACTACAATCAATCTACCTAGCCTTTTCCCAACTACGTTGGGGTCTACCCTCTGACCTCCACAACCCAGAAACTGGGTAATACGATACCCCTTGGTAAGAAGGTCAGACTTTCGGGCTTCTGATGACTCTTAACGACTGTCAAAGATCCACGAATGATAGCCGGGACCAACGGCTTAAAGTGCTTTCCGAGGCACGGAGGAGTCTCGGTATGTAAAAATGGTCACCCATCCACTGACCACCCACGGCAAGCGAAACTTACCCTGATGGATCGACCCGTGCGACTGTTAGGTATTACTTAGCCATGAGCTCCTCCACAGTTATTGAACTACACTGACGAGCAATATAAAAAAGCCATGCAACATAGCTTCTTGAAGTACAAAGCAACATCCAAGAGTATTTAAGAGGGTTTATTCTGAAAGTAGTAAGAAGAAGAGAGCAGTGGTGGCCCAGTAACGGCCCCGACTTGCGAGTTGTAGGTCGTGGGTTCAAACCAAAGGCGCTTTACTTTGTGTAAATAATTTCATCACCACTGCTCTTAAAACGGTGAAGGAAAACATCGTGAGGAAACCGGCATGTCTTAGAACCAAAAAATTCGAAGACATGTGACATGTACTAACCCGCACTGGGCCCGCGTGGTAGATTACAGCCCACTCCCTCTCACAGAGAGGAGGCCTGTGTCCCAGCAGTGGGAACATTAATAGGCTGATGATGATTCTGAAAGTTGGCAACGTCGAAAATAGATGTCAAATATTTCGCTGTTTTGATTAATTTGATAATATTTCTGTATGGAAATAAAAAATGTGGCTAACTAGCGAACTAGTCAATATTCTAGTTCGCTAGTTAGCCACATTTTTTATTTATGAAATGCAATTATAACATTGATTTTGTTGTTGTACCCGTTTTAGGTGTAATAAATTCATTTGGAAAGTTTCCAAATACTTTTTTTACATCTAAAACTAAATAATCGGTGTTACGATATTAATTATTGCAATTCATTATTAATATTCTGGAATCTAGATAGTTAGTTAGCCACATTTCTTATTTCCATACAGTATTATTTCCAAATTAATCAAAACAGGTGAATATTTGACAGCTATTTACGACGTTGCGAACTTTTAGGATGCACCCTCATAATAGGTCATAAAAAAAACACCTTTATGACTGTTTTCAAGATTTCTTACTTCATGTAGCTAACTTCTGTGGTTTGGGACATAATTTAGATATTTTGGCACTTTAAATTTTTTGGCAGTGGCTATTTTACATGGCTCGTCAGTGTATTTGAAAAGATTATTCTGAATGGTGGTCGGGACGTTTTTTTTTATTGTATATTTGAGTACCTATTTGTGACAGAACTGGCAGTTTGCCCACCTGGTGTTAAGCGGTAACCTCAACTGGGTACTACAACTGCTTCGTAAGTCGCAGACACTTGACTTGAATTATGAGGTAGTAGACGTTGCTCGTGACATCTGCGATTGTTTTGTATTTCATCATTTTTAGGGTAAGTCTTATAATAATAGAGGGCATATCAATCGGGCACAAATTCAGACTCCAGGCTGCTACTAATAAAATCCAGATGGAAAACACTTTTCTCGACCTGGGAATCAAACCCATGACCTCGTGCTCAGCAGTAGCGCTTGCTACCACTAGACCAACGGGGCAGTAAAAAAATAGGCAGTCATGGGGACTGCTGATAGAAGTGAAAACTTAAAACTGGTATTAGCGCCAGATTCTATATTCTTTAGTACAGCACTACGGCGCGAGCATATCGGTGACTCAAATAAAAAAAATCGGTCAACGCGCCTAAAAAAGTCTTAACTTCAAAAATAGCAAACAAACTCATAAACTGGCATAGACGGCTGCTATTATTACAGTGAACGTAAACATTGCGATTTTCAGCGCCTGTGATTAACACGATTTCACGAGTAGCGCTTTCACAGTTTCCATGAAACCGAAGCAAATAAATAAATATAGGGTATTATTTACCGTAAATTCTTGTTTAGTTTACTGAAAGCAAGTTGTTTTGTAATTAATTAGTTATTTATTTATTTATTTAGTTGAGCCCCTTCCGAAATTACTCGTCTCGAGAAATATTGTCACAGCGCCTAATTCCACGGCCAAGCAAAGTTGCAGTGATAATTTTTGATGATGGGTATTCTATGCTGGTATACTTAGAGGCTCGTTAGATACATATCAATTTGTCCGTTAAATGCTAATGACACTTGTGCCAGTGTCATTATTAATTGCATTATTTGCATACTACTTTAACGGCCCGACAAACAATGGGCCAGCGTGCCTGGTGCCTGCACGCGCGTTCATCAATTCCTATAGACCGCATGGGGAGAGGCCTTTGCCCAGCAATGGGATGATACAGGCTAACAGTAACAGTATACCTACTTAGATACCGCACCACTTTCACGATTTAAAGCCTTATTTACTGCTTAAGATAAGGTGAAGCAACAATAAAACTTGCACTGTCTAAACAGCGTTTAGATAATACTACAAGTCACTTGTTGGCAAATAAGATGCATCGGGCTTAACACGTTAACTCGTTGTCCCCATACAATTTTTTTTGATAACCCCATAGTGTTATTTTTAAGCTATTGCATAGCTTCTATCGTGGGCCTTGACCGTGGAGACCGAATCCAGAAATTCCGTAACGAAAATACCTAACGCCTAACGAGAGTGTGTGGTGGAGCAGTGGTGGCCCAGTGGTAACGGCCCCGACTTACGAGTTGTAGGTCGTGGGTTCGAACCCAAGCAGGCGCTTTACTTTGTGTAAATAATTTCATCACTACTGCTCTCAAAACGGTGAAGGAAAACATCGTGAGGAAACCGGCATGTTTTAGAACCAAAAATTCGAAGACATGTGACATCTACCAACCCGCACTGGGCCCGCGTGGTAGATTACGGCCCACTCCCTCTCACAGAGAGGAGGTCTGTGTCCCAGCAGTGGGAACATTAATAGGCTGAAATGATGATGATGATGATAACGAGAGTGTTGTATTGAAAATTATGTTTAACTGTTTGACAACAAAGTTCAAATTTACTTAGACGAATGATCTAACGAGAGTGTTGTATCGAAAATTATGTTTAACTGTTTGACAACAAAGTTCAAAACTTAGACGAATGATCCTTGACTATTAATAGTTAAATTAATACCTTTTTATTAGTTTGATATTCCCATTACGTTGTGTCAAGTTTTAAAAACTATAAATGTGAATAACAGTTCCTGTCAATGTCACCAGTGCTATTTATTGTATTCGGGTTAATATTTTACAATTGCATAAGTTGATAAAAAATGCTATGCAATAGCTTTACCGCGGCAGTCCCCGAGTGCCACACGTCTTTTTTATTTTTTTGTTTTTTTCTGTATCAAAGTCCTTGTCCCAAGTCTTGACAAATAGAGCAACTTATCTCACAGTTCCATAAAGTTAGAGCTCATAGAAAGAGACAGGAGCGCATGTACCGTTTTCGATACACGGACGTGATGGAGCGCACTCGGCGTGTAGAGAGAAAAAAAAAGAAAAAATGAAAAAAGGGGTTATTCTGCACAAACTAAACGCACATTACAAAAAAAATTCATTTACGAGTACCTAGTACTCCTATAGAAATTAGCCAAAAACTGGGTAATGTATTCGGTACACTGGACAGTTAATGGGTTAAGTTTATATACAGCAAAATGTCACGCCCTTCCCTAACTATTCGAACTAACCCTAAAACGCTGCACCAAAAAAATAATATAAAAATCAATCACAACAATGTTTCCTTTCCGTGCTCGATACACATTCGCCTCGGTCGCTTCTGAAAAAGATTAAACCGCTATCTATTGGGGTCAACGGTCCACATTGTGGAGCCCAACAAAGCACCGGGTTATAAATCATGGTACAGGTAATTTCCTACCATTACTGCCTTTCTAACGATCTGTATTGTTCCGTGCTGTATGTACGGAAAATGGGCAGCGCGGCACAAATTACCCCCGTGTGTTTTGCAAGGGTTTTGAGGCTTCGAAAAATTGGAACAATATAAACAGTAGCGATTTGTATGTCCGTGTTTTTTATGTTCTCTTTAACTATACTTGATGCCTGTCAAGATGCTTGTGACAGCTCCACTACATGGTCTTTACACTGTAACATGGCTGCAGTAGAAATAGAAGAAACGAAAGACAAAAATGACGGACTGTAGAAAGATTTTTACTTACGAAGCTACGGCTTTCTAGAAGAGCGATGGCCGTCACATAGCGTCTGCAATTTAATAGCGAATGACGTCATTAAAATTAATGTTATTTATGAAAGTAAATTAGTGTGTTTTCTTAGAGAGCGTTTTTTGCCCACTGCCCACCGAGAAAAACCTACAAGAAGTCTATGGTCATCTCTTAAAATAACATGATAAATCTCTCGATATTATGCGAACAAACTTACATTGCAGTTGGAATGTATGGGAGAACATGTTTTTTAACTACAATATTAAGTTTGTTCTTGGGATAAATTCATTCCAACTACGGAACCCTTCATTGTGCGTGGTCCGACCCGCACTTCGCCGGTTTTCGTTAATGTTATCCGGAGTAAAACCGTAGTCACTCAGATCGCAAAGTCAGCAAGCTGAAGTGTCAGCGGGCTGGCCACATCTGTCAATATTTCAAACCGGACAGGGGAGCCTCACCGGGATTTAGATGTCAGGTCGGATATTTGTTATGCCAGACTCTCCGTTTGAAAATATCTCATTAGCAAAAATACACATCGTTAAAAACATCCTAACATGATATAAGTATGTAAACGCTTTATAAATAAAGAAAAGATTTTGAACAAAAACAAAAACTTTTGAATAATAAAACAAGAAAGTTCTTCTAAACAATAAAGGATCGCTTGTCTAAAAAGATTATTGACAAAGAAAAACTTAGACTTCTGAGAAAAACGTCAACAAAGTGACACATTATCAATCAAAGTTAAGGTTGTTAGGGACAGTTACTAGAAATAAATTGTTTGGAAAATCCAATAGTGCACGCCTCATAACACTCATTCATAAACGAAAAAGAAATTCAAATCATAGTTTCTAACAAAAATGAACAATTTATCACTTTTCATGAAGTATGTTTTGACTGCGTTTTTACCCATCAATAAGGGTAAATTTCTAATCTCGCAATCCTTACGAAATGTCAAAGACTATTTACAAAGATATTTACTTGGCGGTTGCTAGGCAACTTACGGACGTCAAGTCAAAGGTTGGAAATATTTAGTTATAGATATTATATTTTAGTTAGTATTTTATTAATTATAATTAAACTACTTTGAATAAAAGAGCCATTTTCAATAGGGTTCCTTCTACAGCTGAAACGAATGTATAAACAAAAATTGACTCAATTAATTGATTTAATCGAAAGCTACAATGTTTTCGGGTTTCATAAATTGACGGACAGGATTTTTTTTTCAACTATTTTGATGCTTTTTCCATTTCTGCTGCATTAAATCAATTATTAAAAAGTACAGTATTAATCTCCTTTTAATAATCTATATAATAGTATATAAATTAAGTAGGTTCTGTGTACTAGCAGGAGTGTAACAATAAAAACAGTTGCAGAAATGGGGCAAAAAAAAAATGTCGATCGTAGAGCACACTCTAATGCTTCGCATTATGAGTCGTGCAATAGAATTTTTTTTTTATTATCTAACTCACAGTTAGTTAGATATTAAAAATGATTTCTATTTGTTAGCACTGGCGAAACATTCACAGCAAAACATGTTGAAATCTATAGTTTCTGTCAAACATTGTATAAACATTGACAGAAAGTAAAAATTTCAACATTTGTTTTGTTTTGAATGTTTCACCAGTGCAAATGCACAGTTCTGTTAGACTACTAGAATGTAATATGGAGTACAAAGTCAATTCACAACATTTTCGAAAAAAAAAAAACAATGTTTGTGTGTGTTTGTTAAATGTCAATAATAGTTGTCTATTTAACATATTAACATAACATCACGCCAGTACTCTCCGATTGGGTAGGCAGAGGTGTACCTATAGTATACCCATATTTCGCCAGTTATGTTTTAATCCCACGTAATAGGGGACTAGTCTATCGCCATCAACCGGGCATAATTCCAGATTCCGGGGAGCTACTGACAACTAGATGGAACAATCCAATAACACTCTGCGCGACTCGGGAATCGAACCCAAGATCTCGAGGCAGTCAAGTTACCTATTTAGGTTCTCATTATATTTTCTTGATAGGTAAATCGACCTCGTAATTATTTGACCACCCTAAAGGCGCGATTCCATTAGGCAAGTTACTTGTATGCAAGTTGCATACAACTTGAACAAACCTGCATACAAGCTACAATTTGTGTGAGGTAGTTTGAACTTGTACATTTTTGAATTTAAGTGACGTGCAAATTTAACGCACAAACGTTAGTTGCACATTTCGGATTTCGAACGAGTGACGTGTACCTACGCGCATTTTTATCTCTCGCTGAACAATTGTTGAACATCTCCACTTGTATGCAAGTAAAACCTATATGCAATTTGCACACTCTCGAAAACATGTTTCCAATGCAAAAAACTTGTATGCAAATGTGACGTCATACTTGCATGCAAGAATTGCCTAAAGCCGCGATTCCATTAGGCAAGTAACTTGTATGCAAGTTGCAAATTGCATGCAAATTGCATACAACTTGAACAAACCTGCATACAAGCTACAACTTGTACGAGGTAGTTTGAACTTGTACGTTTTTGAATTCAAGTGACGTGCAAATTGAACGCGCAAACGTTAGTTGCACATTAACAAGTCTAGAACCAAAAATTCGAACCAAAACCAACTTAATTGTTAAACATCTCCACTTGTATGCAAGTAAAACCTGTATGCAATTTGTACACTCTCGAAAACATGTTTCCAATGCAAGCAACTTGTAGGCAAATGTGACGTCATACTTGTATGCAAGACTTGCCCAAGGAATCGCAGCTTTATGGAATCGCGGCTTTGGGTTAATAATGTCACTCGCACATCATATTAGGAAAAGAATACCCTAGTGATTCTTCAATTTACTAGGAGTATGTCAACAAAAGAGCAAAGCAGAGGTGGCCCAGTGGTGGCCCAGTGGTTGACCACTGGGCCACCGCGCCTCGCATCTCCACCACCGCACCTCATAAGGCGCGGGCATTAGCGCGTCTTACGAGTTGTAGGTCAACCGAACTCAAGCAGGCACTTTACTCTGTGTAAATTATTTCATCACCTCAAAACGATGGAAGAAAACATCGTGAGGAAACCGGCATGTCCTAGAACCAAAAATTCGAAGACACGTGTCTTCCGCCAACCCGCAATGGGCCCGCGTAGTGGATTATGGCTCACTCCCTCTCACAGAGAGGTGCCCTGTGTCCCAGCAGTGAGAATATTATAGGCTGATTATTTAAGTAAACAAAAGTATTGTTTGTAGCAATTACTTATCATCATTATTATTCACATCCCGGCTTCACCTACTGCCGAGCAAAGGCCTCTATTTTCTTCTGCCAATCCCCCCCACGTTCCAGGGCTAGCCTGATCCAGGTTCTAACCGCGATGGTAACAATGTCGTCCGCTTATCCCGCTGCTGGACGGCCAACACTTCATCTTCCAGTCCAGTCGACTATTATAATTATATATGAAACGTTTTCCATCCTATACAAACCCAGGCGAACCCAGACAAAAGCGTAGTGCCGAAATCCACAAACAAAGCGATCAATCACGTTGTTGTATCAATGAAAGAAACAGAATATTTTGAAGTCTTATTTTTTATTTTATTTATATTATATTTACCCCGAAACTGTACATTGTTCCTTTCAATGGCTCGAGTCAAAAGAAGAGTTATGTTCGGTGGGTGTTAAAATAAAAGTTACATTAACGTTTTTTCGCGTCGGTAAAAGTTAGGCTTTTACATTATCTTTTTTTTTCATTTGAAGCAATTTCTGGTTCTTAGAAAAGGTGATGACGTAATTTTTTGTTGAAAGTGTTTTTACTTACCGACTAATAGCGATAGATAGACTAAAAAGGCTTACGCAGACAACCGCGACGCGATTCTGGTAGGACAATTTCCAAATTAAAGCTTTCATAGAAATTGTTTTACTCGAGTCGCTAAAATTGACGCCTTCGAAATATGGTACTGGCGCCGCCTATTAAGGATACCATAGACAGCCCACCGCACAAATGCCTCGATCCTGAAATAACAAAAATAAGAGGAAGTACAACAACTGTGTTCAACCTGCCTGCAACGTGTTGTGAGATACTTCGGCCACATTGCTCGCAGGTGTACCAATACATGGAACGGCTAATGGTGATTGGGAAAATAGGCCCAAAAAGGCCTATTAGCGGAGCGCCGCAGTTCACCAAACCACTGATCGTAACAGATGGAAAAAGACCGTTGACAATATTGTCAAAGTGACAGTGGTCCCAGTTTGATACGGAGTCACGATTCTCAGCAGTGAGAGAGCGATTGAAAAGAAGAAGAGTCACGTCGCGCCTGTCTATAGGAGCCTTAATGCTACCCATTTAAGAATGCTTTTGTTCATAAAACAAAGACTATAATATTACATACTAAACTACTACACGATGAAGAATGATGTTACCAGTATTTTGTAACAAAAAGAGTGTTCATGGAGTTGCTTGCCCGTTCTTCTCCATAGGATTCATCTTTCCGACTGACCGACCCGTTTTTTTTTTTTTTGGCTGTGTAATCATCAAGTGACTTCTCCCGCTCTGGGCGGAGCGAAAGGGGGTGCCACACTCTTACTGACTAAAACCCACCCGTGTTCCTTCCCTTGCCTGTGCCAGGGGCCACTTTTTTCCCTTATGACTTCCCGCAATCCCGGTAGGCATCGGCCCTAGCGGACCCCGTCAATTTTGCTGACATCTCTTTTAGGCGCGCGTGGAACACGACAAGCCGTCGACCCGGGCCTGGTCGTTATCGGACGGCGAGCTACCCATTGCTGTCCGTCCGCAAGCCCGCGCCTACGGTGGCCGGAAATCGGCTCGCGATTCCTGACGCCTAGGGTACCTCCTATGGCGGCGGCTATGAGAAGTCAAAAGTGCGTGTAAATTGTTTAATGGAAATAGATGCTGTGAGTTTGAGAAAGACGCACGTTAAGATTTGTCTATGACGTTAATTCGTAAAAGTTTCTGTCCGTTATCGAACAGGGCAGAGCCTATCATATTTTTATTCCCGTCTCAAATTATCAGCTCCAACTAAATCCCATTAACACAGAAATCTGAAAAACCCCTAAAATTAAATGGGTTTTAAGCCTGCTTTTCACTACCCTGCCGAACGACCAGCAGTGGATTTACTTTTGTCTAGTGCATCGATTGTAATAATTTGAACTTTACAAAAAGAAGCCGGCCAATGGCGTGTCGGACCATGCACAATGAAGAATTCCGTAGTTGGAACGTAGTTGGAATGAATTAATCGCTAAAACAAACTTAACATTGTAGTTTAAAAACGTGTTATCCCATGCATGGATATACGTCACGGCCAAATCTTCAACTGCAAATATAAGTTTGTAATCGTTTTTTTTATGTGATAAAACTACAAATTAGCGATTTGCAGACTTTTTCTTTACTTGTGCTGTGAGCCCTTGCTTCTTACCAAACATGATTCTAGATCAACGAGACTCTTTAGGGTTTTGATTTATTTGCGAGTCTCAAAATATGTCGCTTAAACTTTCAACTGTCATTAACGAGACAATAGAATTTTAATTGTTATGGCCTTCTAAAGGCCAATCGACAGATGATCGGATAAATGGCTGTTTTTTATTGCGTTTACTGAAAAGCTTGATTTTTTTAGAGCTCCAAGGGACCGTAGACCAAACTAATTTGTTATTAATTTTCACTTGAGAACGCGTGGAGGGCGTTCCTGAGAAAAAGGGTCTTGACAAACTGACAGACGGACAGAGAAGTGATCCCGTAGTGTTCCGTTTTTTCCTATTAAGGAACAGAACCCTAAAAACGGGAACGAAAGAAAAAGATACGGTATTTGTAGTATTTTTGAGACTATTTTACAGAGAGAGTGAAGAAATGCCAATACATTAACAGAGCTGAGTACTCATTCCATTCCGAAGATGGACGTTTTCCTTTTTAATTAGTTACAAAGTTTTTTCTTGGTTCCAGTCCATGTTCGCGTGGAATAAAAAAAAAAAACCTGACACCAACCGAGCACGTCCAACGTTCAACGTTTTCAGTGATTGAATGATCGAGCGAGCAATTGTTTGCCGAGTCCCACCGATCATTACCGAACAAACATGTTCGCTCGCTCAATTGTTTTCATTTACCTCGCGAAACAACGCTTGCTCGCTCAGAACTGTTCAGAACGCTAAGTGAAAACGCAGCTTAATATAGCGAAACGCGTCGACGTAACAGCAATAAAATGTTGATTCCGATAACTTTACGGCCAAGTTTTACAACTTCCTTGAGAAAACCAATAAATTCCGACAGCGGGGAACAGGAAGACAATATCGGGTAATATACTTATTTGACTTGTAGTTCTACCTATGTAGTGTAAGAAGATATTATTATGTTTCTATGGGAGATCCTATTTTTAACCGACTTCCAAAAAGGAGGAGGTTCTATGTTCGACTTTATGTATGTTTTTTTTTTTTTTTTTTTTTATGTATGTTCTCCGATATCTCCGCCAATTGTGGACCGATTTTGAAAATTATTTTTTTGTTTGAAAGGGTAAGCTCCCGAGGTGGTCCCATATAAATTTTATTGACTTTGCTTAGATAGTTTTTGAGTTAGCTTCAATAATACATATTTTTCCCACTTAGTTTATATGGACAATATGATGATAACTTCCTGTCACTGTTATTTATTGCAGTTAGTGGTATTGGATATTGTGTGGGGTAGGTACCACAACTAAAAAGTGAAAAATAAAAACTTTTTACAAAAAAAATTAAAACCGACTTCCAAAAAAAACCACTACTAAGTGAAAAATAACTTTAATTTCGGAAGTCGGTGGCAAAAAACGAAAATTAAAAAACAAAGACACCGACTTCCGAAATTAAAGTTATTTTTCACTTTGTAGTGGTTTTTTTTGGAAGTCGGTTTTAATTTTTTTTGTAAAAAGTTTTATAGTAAAAGTAATCGGCAGGGCTATTACCTATCTTGCAGAAGCAATGCGATAGCGATCATTTGTTTCATTTTGACAGTTCAACAACATTCAATGCGATAATTACGTTGCAGAGCAGAATTAAATTTCGAACTTATCAAGCAATGGATTAGTAATCTGTTTCAAAACGAATTGATTGTGTATTACGTAATTAGGGTACCGGTGTGTATAGAGTTATAGGACCGGCTGAGCTCTGCTCGGGTGAAATAGAGAATGCTCATTCAATAGTATAGAATAGTTCATTCTAATTCCATGTATAGTACTAATTCCATGCTGCCATGATAGTACATACTAATTCCATGCTGCCATGTCGTTATTCTAAGATCCATCTTGTTCTAAACTTTGGGCCACCGAGCTCTGCCGTATTTTCGGGTGAAAATACGGAGAAAACAAATTTTCCGAGATACGAGACCTACCTAGATCGATTGTTCGCCCCCGTAAACCCCTACATTGCAACTTTCATCGAAATGGTTAGAGCCTTCAAGAACGTGATTACAAATATATATTTTTTACAAATATTGCTCATTTAATAGTATAGGATTATGGCATATGGGACTCGACAATACTGTAGTTTCGTGTGAACGTATTTTTGGAATCGTATCAGTAGTTCCGAATACTTATAGTCAGCAATCCTCCTACATACAAACTCATAAATTTTACCTTTTTGTTGTAATGTAATGTTATCATATAAATAGACAAATAAAACTAAGAAAAATCGGAAACAGCTTAGGTATCGATACACTTCCAAATCACTGTCAACACTTGTAACGTTCCTAAAAGGCTGTCGGCAGCAAAAGTATTTCTTTGAAAAGTAATTTAATACCTATTTTTAGAATCGCCTGCTGAAATAAAATAGGAACTCTAGGACACTGATGCAGTGCCTAGAATATGTTTTCAGGCGCCACGCAATGAAATACGTACATAAACATAAAAAGGTGCCTGCTGAATTTTACAAAAATATTACTGATAATTCTACATAATTATGCCTATTACTTGAGTGTCATAATCATATAACTAGCCTTTTCCCCAAACCGATTACGTCGAATACAGCTAAACTCCAGTATTTTACATGGAACGACTATCTGTCCTCCAAACCCAGTTACTGGGTAACACAATGCCCTTTGGTAAGACTAAAAATTATACTTGGTAACCATAAAAAACTGCCAGCAGAATTTTACAATAATATAACATTATATAGACATTTATCTATTACTTGACTGTATTATATGCAGCAAAAATTGCAAAGGTTAAAATAGTTGTACCTGGGCGATCGACCTCTGCTTTGGTGAAAAGAGTGAATGCTCATTTATTAGTATATACTAGCTTCCGCCAGCGGCTTCGCCCGCATGTTTTTATAAATTATAGCTTACTATATTATGTATGTATTGTACAGGAACAGGGTGTAAAGTTCACTCATCCACCATAGAAAAGGGAGGATCCTCCAACCAGACGGGTGTTATGTCTGGCGGGCAACTGCCCATATGTTGATTTCGGATAGTCTTATCTATGTTTTTCGCTCGGTAAACTCTAACTGCGCGATGCAGGAATTGTGTGACGTCATGTCTTTTTGCTGCGTAGTTTGTATGTGGCGGTCTAACCGCTACAATATAAACCTTCCTCTTGAATCACTCTGTCTATTTAAAAAAACCGCATCAAAATCCGTTGCGAAGTTTTAAAGATCTAAGCATACATAGGGACAGACAGCGGGAAGTAACTTTGTTTTATAATATGTAGTGATGATAGAATAGTTCATACCAATTCCATGTATAGAACATACTAATTGCGTGTTGCCATGATAGTACATGTAATTCCATGCTGCCGTGTCCTTATTCAAAGGTAGCCATGTTGTTCTAAAGTTTCGGCGACCGAGCTCTGTTCGGGTGAAAATATGAAGAAAATGAATTTTCCCAGATATGACACCCAGCTAGATCGATTTTTCGCCTCTGTAAACCCCTGTCATGGCAACATTCATCGAAATGGTTAGAGCCTTCGAGAACGTGATTACAAATAGGTATTTTTACAAATATTGCTCATTTAACAGTATAATTAGTTAACTGGTTTCAGTTATGTCAAAGCTAACCAACCTTCTTTCAATAATTCAGTTATTTACATCAAACTTGTTCAAGCGTTAACCATAGAAAAACATTAAAATTACTTCGAAAAATGGCGGATTTTGTGACGTAGATTGGTTCACTTTGGGCCCTAAACTGTCACAGTGGCCATTAGTAGCAATAAGTTGCGTTTCGTATGTATCCGAGAACATTTGTGATGGCGATTACGACACCCTAATGGGGGTGAAATTGCTTACCCTGATTTATTTAGGGGCGAAACGCGAGGGCTATTTTTGTACGCAATGTTCATTAGTTACGGGGTAACAGGAAGAATTTGATTTGAAAGATGCGCAGAAAGTGATGTCGTATCAGTAAAACATACTATAACGAGTTTCATTGCCTACGCAATGTATGGGAAAAGTTTTTTGTGATTTCTGACTTTTCTAGTACTCAAACCTCAGTTGCTCCAATAAAGGTTTTTGATCATCAAAAAAAGTTCTTGTGAAAACTGCCCATTTTCTTGCTGACTGTACATTTTTTTCAAAATCTGTGAATTCAGATCAAAATTTCTCAAAATATTAAGGACAGTCTCCTAAAACCGTTTTCCTGTAGCTGCAACGGTTAAGGTAGCTGTCCTTGCTGCCCCATCCCAAAAATCCACCCTGTATAGTCACTCATATTAGTTTTAATGACACGCCACTCATCACCACTGCTCTCAAAATGGTTAAGGAAAACATCGTGAGGAAACCGGCATATCTTAGAACCAAAAAATTCGAAGACATGTGACATCTACCAACCCGTACCGGGCCCGCGTGGAAGATTACAGCCTACTTCCTCTCACAGGGAGGAGGCCTGTGTCCAAGCAGTGGGAACATTAATAGGCTGATGATGATGATGATGATGAATGACACGCTATCACTATACAGTATACAGGATGTTTTATAGAAAAATATGATTAAACCTAAAATATTAATTACTAATTACTAGCTGCGCCCCGCGGTTTCACCCGCATAAGTCACGATGCCGAAAGAATATTGGGATAAAAAGTAGCCTATGTCCTATCACATATATTGGTATACCCATGTGCCAAATTTCATACAAATCCGTTTAGCCGTTTTAGCGTGAAAGCGTAACAAGCAAACAAACTCACTTTCGCATTTATAATTATTAGTTAGGATGTATGCACGCCTGCTAATTGGTTACCCATGTCATTATATGAAAGTTACACAATTTATTTGCAGCTAAGCATCTGAACATAATAATATTCTAATGTTAGATTAGAATATTATTAAAATATACTCCATAACTTAAAATTTATTTTTATTTTCTTGGTCAAAATATACTCCATAACTTAAAATTTAGTTTTTCTTTGCAAGCTAAAAGCACAAAACGCGGGACAGGATGCGTTTAAAGATGTTGAATAGGTATAGCCGTAATCAACGATTCCTAATGAATTCAACTGTCATTAACGAGACACAATAGGATTTTTAATTGTTATAACCACAGATATAGATAGACATAGATAACGCAAGAGCAACTACTTCGCGTGCCCAGCTTACGTACAATAATCGTAAGCTGCCACTTTCGCGCTCAGTCTGCATCGTTGTGCCACGCTAGACGGACGTCAGTTAAATAATTTAAAATGGTTAATTTCTCAGTTATACATTGTAAAAACTTTACAAATGTGAGGAGAAAAAATAAAGGAAACGATTCCTTCCATCGATAAGTCATTTTGTGATTAATATTATGCGTATTTAATATTAAAATCAATTATTTTTAATCTAATACTCTCTGTAATACCAAATTTGAGAAAAACATAGGTCATCAAACGTAAACTGAATATTCGTGTTACATTGCGGCTTTTACTTGAAGCGGTTGATGCGACGTTTTGTTTTAACAAGTGATGAATATCGAAGCAAGTGATACTATCGTATATCGCATCGGTTTCGTAGTACAGGAGCTTTTATCATTATTCTGTCAATTTTAGCGATTAGTGCTGTTCATCGTATGCAACACAAATCGATTCTCAAGAATTGATTTCGGAAACAGAGGAATGATTTTGTATTTTATAGGTAGTAATTATGTAGACAATTTTAATAAATTATCGTAACGTTTAGTGATTTTTTTAGTTTCCCACATGAACCCAATTTAAAAGAAAAATGGATTGAGGCGACGGGAAATAAATAAAGATTGGTTCCCAACAAAGCATAGCACTATTTGTTAAATACATTTTGAGGAAGCATGCTTTGTTGAAGGGAAAAAGTAACGAATATTAACAAAAGAAGCATATCCGACTATTGATGTACTGAAGATCACAACTTTCTTTATCTTTTTGCTGTTGTAGCTCAAGTAATTTTGAGGATTTATTAACATTTCAATTTTATTATATCGTATTTTACTGGGTTTTCGTTTACCTTCTAAAATTTCTTCTCTGGTTTTTTTTTTGTTTCTGAAAGATAATCTACATGAAGTGGACTGTATATTTATTTGTAGGGACCTTTCTAATAAAAGACTTATTTGCTTCAAGACTTCTTCTATTTTCTTGTTCCTTGTTGAGATGTTTCTTGTTCGAGCGCTGAGATCCGACTGTAACGTTCCGCTCGACCCGCACGTCTTTTATAGAGCGATTTCGGTACCTTATAGAGACCGCTGATTTTGAGACCATTTTAATGTTCAAAATTTCTTACAAGATTCCCATTTGAACCCCTGTTTCAATTAGTTCCCGTGGTCGGATCGTTACAGTTTTTACATATTTTTCAGCTTACATGTGCTCCAATTAAATGACATAATTACTTTTACCATAACTTAATAAACAAAAAAGTTTCTAGAACATTGACTACTAAAAATTAAGGTTTGCTACATTTTGATTACTTTACACGCTCATATCTTCGGAACCTGTGGTCCGATCTTAAAAATCTAAACGGAATACAACGTTTCTAATTAAACCCTGTCGTTTGACACTAATTTGGTGACGATATCACCATAAACAAAAAACCTCAATTTCAACTTACGTAATTTCCTACTTTCGACAAATACGTAACTTATTTCGCTTTTGACATTCTTATTAGATTCTAATTACAAAACTATCTTTAAAAACATACAAATTGGAACCTAATCTAACTTAATTAACCTAATTAGAACATAAAATAGAATAAAATAAACATCAAATTTCCGCTGAGGTCCCGCCGCTAGTTGCGCCTACGTAAGAGTTGACCTCAGGGCAACATACACATTATTTGACTTTGCTATTTTCTTAATTTCTACCTTATTTCTAACCTATTTACATACATGTTATGTTTTTCATGGTGCTGTGCTCGGCGTCCTTTACATTTCTCCCCCCGGCGCAGCTCGCGTAGCCTCTTCTTTCTTCATCACGACGACGAGCTTGCTCACGGGGCGTCGGAAGGTGCCGGTCCTGGTGCGCACCTCGACGATCCTGATGCCGCCGTCTGGTCCGCAGTGTGTCCGCTCGACGACTCCCATCGGCCAGGTGTTCCTGGGCAGCGTGTTGTCGACCACGAGGACCACGTCGCCAGCTTGCATCGGTCGCACGTCGTTCTGTGGCTCGCCGCGAGGTACCAAAGTGGGAAGGTACTCGCGTAGCCACCGTCGCCAGAAGTGATCAGCGAGCGCTTGACTCGCTCGCCAGGTTCTTCTGTCCGTCTCGTCGCAGGGTCCCGTCGTTGGCAGCCCATCTGATGACCCCAACAGGAAGTGGTTGGGGGTCAGGGCCTCGGGATCGCTGGGGTTCACGCTGACGTGGGTCAGCGGTCTTGCGTTGATGGAGAACTCGGCTTCTGTCAGTAGAGTTCTCAGGACTTCCTCTGCCGGCGCCTTCTCCCGTAGTGTCACGCTGAGAGCAGTCTTCACTGAGCGCACCATTCGCTCCCACGCGCCGCCTTGGTTGGGCGCGCCAGGAGGTATGAAGCGCCACTCCATTCGATGCAGCAGCCCCTCGTCGTTCAGGGCAGGCAGCCACTCGGTGTAGGCGTTGCGAAGCTCTTGATCAGCCCCGCGGAAGTTGGTCCCGTTGTCGGAGTACATAAGTCTTGGCCAGCCTCTGCGCGCAGCCATATGTCTCAGCGCCATGATTGCTGAGTCGGTGGAGAGTGATGCGACGAGCTCGATGTGCACGGCGCGGGAAGTGAGGCACGTAAAGAGTGCGCCCCACCTCTTCTCTCGGCGGCGCCCCACCTTGACCATCATCGGCCCAAAGTAATCCACCCCGCAGTTGGTAAACGGGCGGTGGAACGGGTCAAGGCGGGCGTGTGGCAGGTCCCCTGTAGCTGGTGGCTGCGGCGTCGCTCGGCGTCTTCGGCAGAAGGCGCAGTTCTTCTCTACGGCGCGTACCGTGGGTCGTAAGTGGATGACCCAGTACCGCTGCCGTAGGTCGTTCGTCACGCGCTCCCTGTTGGCGTGACCCGCAGCGCAGTGCTCCCGCAGAACTAGGAGCTTGGTCAGCTGATGGCGGCCGTCCAGTATGACTGGCCGCTTCGTCTCGGTTGGCGCGGAGGAGGCCTCGATCCGGCCCCGCACCCTCAGGATACCGTCTTCCAGCACTGGATCCAGTCGATACAACCGACTCGTCTTCATGATTGGACGAGCAGACCGGATCTTCTTCAAATCTTCCCCGAAGCTGTCTTCTTGCGCCTGCTTTATCAGCTCAGCCTCGGCGCGCTGTAGATGGCGATGTTCCATCGTCGTTGCTTTCTTCCTGCAGATGTCGGTGAAGGCGATGGCTCTGGCGGTAGCCCTCACCAAAATCTCGTACTTGGAGAAGCGGGCTGGGTTCGGCAGCCAGCTGTCTTGTTCTGTCTTCTCTGCAATGTGGAGAACCTCTTCGTCCTCTTGCTCGTTCGTCGTCGCCATGGGCCACTGCTCTTCCGGTAGGTACAGGAAATCCGGCCCCTGGAACCACCGATCTGCTTCGTTGATGGGCGTGTCGACAAGCCGGGTGGCGTCGTCGGCAACGTTGCTGGCTGTGGGCAGCCAACGCCATTCTTCCTTCTTACTCAGCTCGGCGATCTCTCCCAGGCGATGCGCGACGAACGGCGTGTAGCGTCGCATGTCGTGGTGAATCCAGTGCACCACCGTTGTGGAGTCAGTCCAGTAGGTTGTCTGACTGACCTCGATGCGATGCTCCTTCCTTATGGTGTCGGCCAGTCTCGCTCCGATGACGGCCGCTTGTAGTTCCAGACGAGGTATGGTCTGGATCCGACGAGGCGCTACCTTGGCCTTGGCGGCCACCAGCACGACGTCCACGCTCCCATCGGTGTTCTTCACCCTCCAATAGGCGACGGTTGCGTATGCTTGCTCGCTGGCGTCGCACAGGATGTGTAGGTCGATGCGCTCGTACTTCTTCCTCACGTAGCATCTTGGCAATCGAAGATGGGTGAGCTCGTTCAGGCGGGCGAGCCAGGTTGCGAACAGCTCGTTCTCTTCTTCTGGCACCTGCTCGTCCCACGTAATCTGAAGTCTCCATAAACTCTGCAAAATAATCTTCGATCGTATAGTGTAGTGGCTCAGCAATCCTAGCGGGTCGTATATAGACATCACAGCGCTGAGTGCTTCACGCTTTGTCGGCGCGCGGGTTCTTGCTCGTACTTCAGCTGGAACTCTGTTCATTGACGTGTTGAATCCCAGCTCATCTCGTTCCGCGTTCCAGTACAGCCCCAAGATCTTGCTCTCGGGCTGTTCTCCCCCCAGTTGTGTGGGAGAGGTGGCGTGTAGCTCCGGAGGCACGTCGCGTAGCACCGTCCTATCGTTGGAGCTCCATCCTCGTAGCGTGAATCCCGCGTGCGCGTGTACAGCTCTCGTCTCTTCGACCGCCTTCCATGCTTCTTCGGTGTCTTTGTAGCTGGCCACTAAGTCATCCATATAATGACTCCTCTTGATGGCTTCTAGGGCGCGTGGACACTCCTGCCCGTACACGTCGGCGTTATAGTTGCGGACGTGGTGGGCCATGTACGGGGAGCTCGCAGCGCCGAAGATCATACTTGTCATCTTGAATTTCTTCGGAGGCCCCTCTCGTTGGTCGCCTCTCCACAGGAACTGCTGCGCTGGTTGATCTTCCGGCCGTATCTTGATCCTCAGGAACATCTCTTGCACGTCCGCTGTGATCGCCACTGCCTGTTCCCGGAATCGAAAGAGGATTCCTGGCAGTGATAGCAGTAGATCGGGTCCCTCCAGCAGCTCGTCGTTCAGGCACACGCCGTTGCTCTTCGCCGCTGCGTCGAACACCAGCCTGTGTTTGCCGGGCTTGTTCGGGTTCTGTACCGCGAAGTGTGGCAGGTACCAGCAGATGGCGCTCTTCTCCTCAGATCCGTCGCACGGCGTCGCGTATCCTTTCTCCAACAGGTTATTTATCTGCTTGGAGTACTCACCGGCGAAGTCTGCATCAGCATCCATCTTCTGTTCAATCTTCCGAAGTCTCCGGAACGCTTGCCCGTAGCTCGGTGGCATGGTGACGTCGTCTCGTCGCCACGGCAGTCCCACCTCGTACCCGGTGTCAATCTTCTTTGTTGTACTCCCGACGATCTTGATGGCCCGTAGATCTTCGTCCTTGATCCTCGGCTTCCCTTGTATGCCGAGTGCGTCGATCCTGAAGTGGCCCTCGACCAAGTCGTGGAGTTCCTGGCTGCTCGTTCCCGTCGTTCGGTCGGGCTCGTAGACGTGCAGCACATTCCCTTCTTGACAGATGGCATGACGTGGCGCTGTTCCGTGCACCACCCATCCTAGTTGTGTCCTTGATGCGGCCGGCTGATTCGGCCCGCCGACTCGTAGCTCGCGGGACACGATGCACTCCCAGTGGTCTGTCCCCACTAGAAGCCCGGGGCGCGCCTTTTCATAGCACACCTCCTCCGGTGTCAGGTCCTTCAGGTGCTCGTAGTGTAGCAGCGTATCTGGGATGGACTGCTGATGCAGGCGAAGGTTCTTCATTGTCCTCGCTCTGACCTTGTAGCTGCCGTCGTTCTTCAGTCCTCTGACTTGGACGTTGACCAGTTGACTCTCCATCTCTTGCTGCGACATGTTGACCCCGTTCAGATGAAGTGGCTGCGATGGTCCTTCTGCTCCGATGCTCTCCGCCAGGTCCTTGTCGACGAGGGTGATGGTGGCTCCTTCATCCAGGAGGGCGTATGTCCTCGCCTCCCCCCGTGGTCCAGACACGACGATAGGGCACATCTTCAGCAGGACTGACCTTGATCCAGCAGCTTTGGTTGCTACCGACAGGACCGCTTCTTCCTTGGCTGGTTCCGCAGGCTTCGGATCTTCCTTCTTCATCTCTTGATGGAGGCTCGCATGATGTGGTCGGCTGCACTGGTTTACTCCGCACGGCTTCGCTCTGCAACTAATGCGCCTGTGTTGCTTGTGGGCGCACTTGAAGCATATCCCCTTCTCCTTCAGGAACTTCCACCGGTCTTCTATCGCAAGTGCCTTATACTTGGGGCACTGCGCCAACATGTGAGCTTGTTCACATTTGGGACACCTATCCCGTTGCTCTTCCGCACCTGCAGTCGTGTTGAATACGCTTGCCTTCTTCTTCAGCATTATCGTCGGTCGAGTCTCCTTCTTCTGACTGGCGGCGCACGTAGTTGGGGCGTACGTGTACCTCAGGGCTCGGTCCGCTTCGCGCATCAGGAAGCGAGACATGACGACAATCTCCGGGTCCGATGTTCCTTCTTGATCGTATGCGTAGTCGCACCATCGGGATCGTAGATGCGGGCTCAGCTTCTCCAACACTTCTCTTGTCATCAGGGGGTTGAACAGGTATCCTCTTCGGTCGATCGTCTTCAGCACGCAGATGATGTTCTGCAGCTTGATCGCGAAGCTGTTGAGTTCGGCCGCTGATGTCCCAGGTTTCGGCAGCTTCTTCAGGTCCTCCAGCGCCTTGTCGATGATGACTTCCGGTCTTCCGAAGCACTGCTCGAGGGTCTTCATCACGATGTCTGGATCGGTGGCCGTATGCAGAAGGGCGGCCACAGCATCTCTTGCATCTCCCTTGAGGCAGCTCCTCAACCGCTGGATGTTCTCTGCTGCAGAAATTTGGTACATACCGGTCGTATCTCTGTAGGCCGCCTTGAACGGCAACCACTCGTTAGCCGCTCCTGAGAAAGTCGGCAGGTCCGTGTGTCGAGGCCTGGGCCTGGCCATCTTCTCTAATGTGGCTGCCAGGTGCTCGATGCTGTTCCTGTTCCTCGTTGGAGTCGGCGATCTTCCACGTTGAACCTCGAATCGCAGCTGCTTCTGTTCTTCGCGGGTTCCTTCTTCCGCCCGTGCTTCCTCCCCCCGTGTACTGAGGGGGTTGGTCCTCAGCCATTCGTCCACCTTCTGATGTGGTTCCTCACGGGGAGGGGCGGGTCCTTCTTCGTGGATGCTATCTTCATCGTTGATAACTGAAACTTCTACGGCTAGTCGCTTCTTGACCAGGTCCGCTTCCAGTTCCAGCTCCCTCTTCCTGATGGCAGCTAGCTTCTCTGCTGCCTCCAGTTCCACCAATCGTAGCCTCGTAGTGATGCTCGTTGTTGACCGCTGTGACCTCACCGATCTTGTTGGTGATCCTAACCTTCGCTGTGCTGCTGTTGCTGTCGTTTGGATTCCCGATGGTCCCGCTGTGCTGGTGTATGCTGGCTTGGAGAATGGTGACGCTGGTGGGTCCAACGAGAGTCTTCTCTGACGCTCTCGCTCGATCAGCTCCGCTTCCCTTTGTCGCGCCTCTTGCTGCAACTGGATGCGTCGCTGTTCCTCCATGTCCGCTGCATCCCCTTGGCTCCTTGTGACCACCATCTTCTAAGTCCTGGGCACCTTTTCTTCGGAGATCTTCTTGATCGCAGGTGTCTTCGGATCTTGATCGATCTTCAAATTTTGCGTTTTTCTCAGGTTCGGGTCGGCACGTTCGGTTCGGCACGTTCGGTTCGGGTCGGCACGTTCGGTTCCGCACCTCTTCGGTTCGGCTACGGCTCGGCAACTCTTCGGCTTGGCTTCAGGTCGTCGACTTTCCGGCTCGGCGCGTCGATCCCCTTCGGTTCGGGTCGGCACGGCTCGGCACGGCTTCGGTTTGGCAACGCTTCGGCTTCAGCTCCTATTCTTCGGCTCGGCTTCCGGGTCGGCGACTTTCCGGCTCGGCGCGTCGATCCTCTTCGTTCGGGTCGGCACGGCTCGGCACGGCTTCGGTTCGGCAACGCTTCGGCACGGCTTCGGTGACGTCGGTTCGGCTTCCGGGTCGGCAACTTTCCGGCTCGGCGCGTCGATCCTCTTCGGTTCGGGTCGGCACGGCTCGGCACGGCTTCGGTTCGGCAACTCGTCGGCACGTTCGGTGACGTCGGCTTGGTGACGTCGGTTCGGTGACGTCGGTCCGGTGACGTCGGTTCGGTGACGTCAACACGGCGATCTTGACACGGTGACCTTCACTC
The DNA here is from genome assembly GCA_948150665.1 of Conistra vaccinii. NCBI lineage: Eukaryota > Metazoa > Arthropoda > Insecta > Lepidoptera > Noctuidae > Conistra > Conistra vaccinii. The sequence continues at coordinate 6,726,074 of OX411317.1, read as the reverse complement.
GGTGACCTTCACACGGTGACGCTTGACACGGTGACGCTTGACACGGTGACGCTGACACGGTGACGCTTGACACGGTGACCTTGACACGGTGACGCTTGACACGGTGACGCTTGACACGGTGACCTTGACACGGTGACGCTTGACACGGTGACCTTGACACGGTGACGCTTGACACGGTGACGCTTGACACGGTGACCTTGACACGGTGATGCTTGACACGGTGACGCTTGACACGGTGACCTTGACACGGTGACGCTTGACACGGTGACGCTTGACACGGTGACCTTGACACGGCGGGTGGGTGACGATACTTCGGCTCGGCGATCTTGACACGTCGAGTCGTCACGTCGGTTTGCCCGCTGGTTGACGCGTCGGTCGATCGGTTGGGTGACCAGTCCAACCGGTCGAGTTTAAACCTGTCGTGGGCAGGTTCAAACCAGTTACGACTGACGAATCTCGTTCTTCGCTCTTGCTGCAGGGTTCTTCGTTCTTCCTTGCAGCTCCGTGGACCAGGATCCTGTGGCGGGTTCTTCGTTCTTGATATCCGCCGCTCGATGGACCAGACTGAAGTGGCGGGTTCTTCTTTCCTGATTATCCGCCGCTCGAAGGACCAGACTGAAGTGGACTGTATATTTATTTGTAGGGACCTTTCTAATAAAAGACTTATTTGCTTCAAGACTTCTTCTATTTTCTTGTTCCTTGTTGAGATGTTTCTTGTTCGAGCGCTGAGATCCGACTGTAACGTTCCGCTCGACCCGCACGTCTTTTATAGAGCGATTTCGGTACCTTATAGAGACCGCTGATTTTGAGACCATTTTAATGTTCAAAATTTCTTACAAGATTCCCATTTGAACCCCTGTTTCAATTAGTTCCCGTGGTCGGATCGTTACAGTTTTTACATATTTTTCAGCTTACATGTGCTCCAATTAAATGACATAATTACTTTTACCATAACTTAATAAACAAAAAAGTTTCTAGAACATTGACTACTAAAAATTAAGGTTTGCTACATTTTGATTACTTTACACGCTCATATCTTCGGAACCTGTGGTCCGATCTTAAAAATCTAAACGGAATACAACGTTTCTAATTAAACCCTGTCGTTTGACACTAATTTGGTGACGATATCACCATAAACAAAAAACCTCAATTTCAACTTACGTAATTTCCTACTTTCGACAAATACGTAACTTATTTCGCTTTTGACATTCTTATTAGATTCTAATTACAAAACTATCTTTAAAAACATACAAATTGGAACCTAATCTAACTTAATTAACCTAATTAGAACATAAAATAGAATAAAATAAACATCAAATTTCCGCTGAGGTCCCGCCGCTAGTTGCGCCTACGTAAGAGTTGACCTCAGGGCAACATACACATTATTTGACTTTGCTATTTTCTTAATTTCTACCTTATTTCTAACCTATTTACATACATGTTATGTTTTTCATGGTGCTGTGCTCGGCGTCCTTTACACTACAATTACAAGGAATAAGTAGGGAAATACTAACAATTTGAAGAAATTATAAATCCCTAACTGCCTACTAAGCAGATCAGGAATTTTTATTTTCCTCTGTTTATCTCATTCCTCTGTCTATCTCATTCCTCTGTCTATCTTATTCCTCTGTATATCTCATTACTCTGTCTATCTCATTCTTCTGCCTATATAATTACTATGTCACAAAATCGATTAATTCATCTATTTAAGCGATTCTCAATAATTCTTTACTGTACACGATTACTCAATAAATAGAGAAATTGTATAATAAAAAGGCGATCTTTATTCAAAATTGAGATGAAAAAGGGTAGAATCTCGTTGCTTTTGTAAACATTAGAACTAAATTGAATATAAGGTATTTCAATCGAATATTCACGTATTTATAATGGTAAACTTACTTGAAATTTTGGAAAAGGTATCCAAAAACGACGTGTGAACGTCGACGGAACGCGCACGAGCACACAACCTCTCAATGCGAAGACTTTTAGTTAGCGCTGGCGCTAGGTGGGGGCGCCTAGCGCCAGCGCTCACCCAGCCAGCAGTATCGATTTCAAAGATAATAAAATCGATTCAAAGACACTGCCGCGTGCGGCGTATTTTATTTTCCCATCACTAAATAATGCTTGTGACGTCATAGTAGGTAGTCAAAAAATGGCACGCTTGGTTTTCATACAGATCGTGATACTTGCGTTATCTATGTCTATCTATATCTGTGGTTATAACCTTCTAAAGGTCAATCGACAGTTAAGCGGCCATTATTTTTAGAATTATACATATACACGTACATAAATATACACATATTTAGAGGTATGGGGAACAGGGTGTATAGTTCACTCCTCTTCTATAGAAAAGGGAGGATCCTCCGACCAGACGGGTGTTATGTCTGGCGGGCAACTGCCCGAAATAAAAGTTGATGTCGGATAGTCTTATATTATAATTATGTGGTTCGCGCGGTAAACTCTAATTGTGCGATGCAGGGTTTGTGTGACGTCATGTCTTTGCTGCATATTTCGTATGTGGCGGTGTAACTACTACACATACACGTACATTCTTTCCATAGGGGTAGGTAGAAACTGCAGAACTGCTACGATCCTTACATATTCCTTTTCCTTCGTTTACATTCATACAAAAACATAAAAAGTCTACGAGTTTTTACCTCAACGACTCAAACTCACTCAAACATCAATATTAAATAAGTATTCAATTTCCTTCCCCAACCAGTTATCGCAAAATATTGGACCAATTCCCAGTATTTCTCGAAAACCGTCCCGTTTTCATTGACTCATAATATCTGGTAATGGATATAATATTGTTATGTACTGAAATCGACATTATAGTATACAGCCACTACAGTAGCGATTCATCATATTGATTGACTGTCATCAATTTAATTTAATTAGTATTTGGTTTATCAACCGACAGCTAACATTCTCCGAGGCACAGAGGGATGTAAGCAATCTGTATTTAGAAGGATCGTCCATTCATGGATTGACGCAAATTAACATCGAAGATCGATTGACTAGCGTGGTTGTTATTTTAACATTAGTCCATGACTAATAAGTTGAGCTCCTTAAATTCTGAGTTGAGCTGCACGGTTACTGACAAATTAATGTGCGCACTGCCTGGACAGGTCCACTCAATCTGTGTGGTTCTTTCCGCAAAACACCATTTCAGACACCAATCTACATGGTCTTCACAGGATCTCAACAAGATTAATAGAGACTGTGACCTCTGAGTTTGTTTCGGCCCATCTGCTCAGAGTAGTCATATATGAAACGCCCACCTCATCTAGTTTAAACATTTTGATTGACGTGTAAAAGTGTTGTAGTGTACAATCCTACTTACTTACAGAAATAAAATCATTTATCATTTATTAAAAATTAATGAGCGTATAAATTATCTCTGCTTTAGTGCCCACAATCCTATGCGTGGATGTAAAGCAGAGATAATGGTGTTCCTATCGATTCCGAGGATCCCAGTGACCCTGAACTCGATAGAATATGTAGACGGATTTCGTGGATTCATTTAACTTCAGGGAAATCTATAAATATAATAACGTACTGTATTTGACAAAAATATCCGAGCTTCCCGATAAAAACATAAAATAGGTATCAATCAGATTCTGGATGAAGGAACTGATTTAATAATTATATCAGTAGTCTTGTTTTTCTGCTGTTTTATCTACTTTTTCCAGTCACAATTTATGTGACCAGCTGTATTTTGAATGACCAACGCTGACGTAATGAAACATCGTTTTGCTAAACGGACTATAGCCATATTTCACAACTGACTCGCGATAAGTCAGAATGAGCAAATATGTTCCAGTACTATTCTACCTACTACCAAAAAAACGTTTATATATTTTTTTTAGACCAAGTTCTCAAACGAAACTCAATTTATAGTAGATACTATACTTTTTGGAACGTTTTAGCCCAGGTTCGCACAGCCGATTTTTTTTCGCGCACTTTGTTTTTAACGCTCTGTTGAGCGTCGAGAGTTGTCAATCCAACATTGTGTTTTCTTGACGCGCTGGGATGCACACTATTGGATTCTCAATGCGTGGCTCAGTACCAATCAATGAATCTGCCTAGCTTTTTCCCAACTATGTTAAGGTCGGCTTCCAGCCTAACCGGATGCAGCTGAATACCAGTATTTTACATGGAGTGACTGCCTATCTGACCTCCACAACCCAGTTACATGATAACATGATAACCCTTGGTAAGACTGGTTAGCAGACTTTCGGGCTCTGACTGCCCGTAACGACTGTCAAAGATCCACAAATGACAACCGGCAGGGCTATTACCTATCTTGCAGAAGCAAAGCGATAGCGATCATTTGTGTCATTTTGACAGTTCAACAACATTCAATGCGATAATTACGTTGCAGAGCAGAATTAAATTTCGAACTTATGAAGTAATGGATTTGATCGCGCGATATCTACGCAATAATTGCTAATTGCTATTTTTAGGTAATCAGCCTGCGGGACCCACGGCTTAACGTGCTTTCCAAGGCACGGAGGGGTGTCGGTATGTAAAGATGGTCACAAATCCACGGACCGACTGCAGCAAGAGTGGCTTAACCAGGTCGATCGACCTGTGGGCCAATTCTACTAATTTGCAAACGTCACAATGGTCTCTCCATTGTGAGTTTTTGACAGATTTTGTACGGCAAATCTGTCAAAAACTAACAATGGAAAGACCATTCTGACGTTTGCAAATTAGTAGACTTGGCCCCCTGTGCGGCTGTTATTACTTAGGCATGAGCCTCCAATGCGTGGCTCATTCAAACAAGAGTTGCAAACCCAATGCGCAAAAAAAGTTGTCCATTCGGATATGGGCCTACCTAGTGCATAGTTTAATAAAGTTACAGTATTACTTTGAAATAATTACCTACGGCCGCTTGGTAGATAAACCTTCTGAGTCAGTGTGTACCTGCCGCGCACTCGAGACTGTTGCGTACTGGTATACAATGAGATTTCGAAGCGCGTCGTTTCGGCCGTTTGCTATGAAGACGTAGTCTAATACTGTTATTTAGTTATATTGTGCCTCGTGTCTTGTCTCGCTATCGTTATCTATACGAGTATGTATTTTGAGAATTCAGCACGCTCCATATAAAAGCCGATCTACAATCAGTAGCAAACAGAAGCTAATTAATACACAGAGAATTCGCATAAAATACTCCATTTCACAAAACTAAGTATACTAATGAAATTCGTTCAATCACAAAACTCCCGGTAACTTACTACAATGACTGTTTGTCACGCCATGAGGGAACGAGACAGGGATATTTTGGCATAAGAAAGAAAGAGACCACAGCATAAATAACAGTTTTATCTTTGACGTCTGACAGTAGAATGGTTTTAGGAGCTCGCTCGGTATTAGGTATCTGTTACAATGACGTGAATTTATTCGCAGTTGAAATCTTCATAAGGCTTATCTGTGATAAACGGATCGCGGAGAGAAATAATTTTTCAATTGAATTGTAGACTGATGACTTCATTCTTATCTGCGTTTTAACATGTTTCGTTTTCAGGTCAAAAATCATGTGAGCGAATATTTCAAACAAGTAAAAGATCGCGGAACGTAAGTTGAACCAAAATGGCTGTCATTCGCGCAGTATCATAATCATAATTGTAAAATTATGATCATCGATTGATATTCGAAAAAAAATTGGTGATAGGACACGCCGCCGCCGCGAAGGTTTCCTCACGATGTGTTCCTTCACCGTTTTGAGAGCAGTGGTCACGAATTGCTGCTCTCCCAGTTCTACAAAATGGTAATATACAGCAAATTAACGTAGTGTGTCCATTTACTTAACAATTTATTTCCCTGACTTTACATGCACATTATTCTGACACTACTGAAGCAGTGGAGTCACAGATTAGTACAGATGGTTTACTCCGCAAAATCGTTTAATGAAAAAGCGACTCTTGCTACGACATAATAAAGTACAATTCAGGTCGCACAGCGCTAATTACCTACAGTTATATTCACCCAGAAATTGCCTCTTTCTATCGCGTAAAGCTGTTTTCAGACCAGCGCGAATTGTCGCGCGACGCGACACGAACAATACAAAACTTCACGGTATAACAATAACCGGTGTCGCGTCGCGCGACAAATCGCGCTGGTCTGAAAAAACAGCTTAACTCTTGTAACTTCAGCCTACGTTAATAAATAAAGGAATTCATAAAATATAAAAAAAACCATTTTATTTCGGATTACAGAAAAAAACCATAACTTGTTAGTAAACATGTTTGCACTTGAAACACTATTGTTAGAACTTAAACTAAAGACAAATTTATGAGAAGGCCACCCAACATCTAGAATGTGGACAGGTAATGGTCTAACTATGTTAGAAGTCTTCGCACAAATTATAGCGGAGTATGTGTCTGCCGCCACAGCCTTCAGGATACTATTGTGACTGCCTCTTAATCTGCTCAGGAGTGAGGCCGTTTTTTTGCGAATGATGGCATGAAATCCAGCAATACATTATTGTATTGGACGCGTAGAACATCCAGCGATCATTTCGAGTAGTTGACCCAAAGATTAACGGTTTAAAAACTCTGACAATACGCTTTAAAAAGCGTAATCTTTACTTGGTTCAGCCCACTGAATTCGACAAGTCGAGCTCATCGCGTACTTTTAGCTTTATACCTAAAATGCGCAATGAACCTTTGTATTCATCTGTGGTGCAGTGTAAGTTTTCTCATTTAAACTTCTTGGTTTCTGGCTTCGCTAATTTGATACAATAATATAATTATTATGATACCATACTGAACTATGTAGATACTATGTGTAGACTTTAATAATAATATTTATATTATTGTTTGAAAGGCGTTGTAAAGATTAAATGATTTCTTTATTAATTTCTTCTTCTAACAATTATAATGACCGTTTATTCTGAAAGTGGGCAACGTCGCAAATAGATGTCAAATATTTCGCTGTTTTGATTAATTTGGCAATATTACTTTATGGAAATAAGACCCGTGAACTAGAACCTAACTAGCGAACTAGAATATTGATTATGAATTGCTTTAATATCATAACACTGAATAACTACTTAGTTAAAGATGTAAAAAAAAAATGTGTGAACTTTCCAAACGCCTTTTAAATACCTAACACAGGTACATCAAATTCATTATTAATATTCTAGTTCTCAAGTTAGCCACAATTTTTATTTTCATACAGTAATATTGCCAAATTAATCAAAACAGGTAATTTTTACAGCTATTTGTGAAGTTGTAAATTTTTGGGATAAACGTTTAGTGGAAGTTTATTTCAGCGTGAAACAATGAATGCCACCATGATATTGTGAGTGATAATAATAAAACATAGGGACATACGTTGCATTTCTGGCATTTTTATTACAATAGGGATATAATTACAGCTGCTAAAACAGTTGGCATTCGTGAGAAAAATCCTATTACTTAAACATGCTGCATTGATATTCATAATGTGATACCAATGCAGCATGTTTTGGTAATAGAATTTTATGTCGCTGGAGTCGCGAATCTTTAGCGGTTAACTTAGATATTAAACAGCATGTCCTGTCCATGTGCTATAAAAATAAACTTAATACTTAATGCATTTTGAAATAAATCTCGATTTTCTAAGATTTTCATAAAAGTTGTCTTTATAGAGTAGTAGCGAAAAAACTTTTTACAAAAAAGAACAACCGACTTCCAAAAAAAAACACTACAAAGTCAAAAATAACTTTAATTTCGGAAGTCGGTGTAGTTGGTTTTGAACTTAGGTTTTTCGCCACCGACTTCCGAAATTAAAGTTATTTTTGACTTTGTAGTGTTTTTTTTGGAAGTCGGTTGTTCTTTTTTGTAAAAAGTTTTTATTTTGCACTTTTTAGTTGTGGTACCTACCTCACACTAATTCGAATACCACTAACCTGCTATGTAAATAACAGTAACTGGAAGTTATCATCATATCATCTATATAAACTAAGTGGGAAAAATACGTATTATTGAAGCTAACTCAAAAAGTAACCAAGTAAAGTTGATAAAATTTATATGGGACCACCTCGGAAGCATACCCTTTCAAGCAAAAAAACAATTTTTAAAATCGGTCCACAATTGACGGAGAAATCGCGTAACAAACATACAAAAAAAAAAGTCGGTTAAAAATAACATATTATGAAAAAAGTTTTGATTATTAACGATGGTGCTATAAGAGAAGTGGAAGATCAATGAAACGATGAATAAATTCTGTGGCAGATAATATGGCTAGAAAAGGGTGAATGCTGATAATTATGCCGCAGATGGATTGTCGAATCCACTGTTTTACAAAACCGCTAACCGTTTTACAAAACAGCTCCGTTATAATGCTAGTATCTGACAACCGTGCACGAACAAGGAGCTAACTTTCTGAGAAATTGTTGCCTGAAGTAGGTTTTAAAAAACCCGTATTATAGGTCACCAGGCCCTCCCGCGGCTGTGATTTGGACCATGATAACTGATATATACTGGCCACAAAGTTACAACCTCCCCGTCGCGCTGACAGTTGGTGACGTCTGTCTGCTTTCATTAATTTTGAAATAAAGATTATTGTTTTATGAAAATGTGTATTTAATAAATTGGCGACGAGGATGTCGACTAATGATATAAAAAAACTGAAGAAAACCCGCGCCTCATTGCGTGGTATCATTACAAAACTAGAAAATTACGTGAATACTCGAGAAACCATACCGTATGAAGAAACAGAGTCAAGAATTCAATCACTTCAAGAAACACTACAGAAATTACAAGAAATACAACATAACATAGAATTAGAAACTCCAGACGAACAACTAGACCAAGAGATAGAAACCAGGTACGATTTCGAAGAGAAATGTATTATCATAAAGACAAAACTTCTAATATATCAAAATAGAGACAATCGACGCGTTTTACCGCTAGAATCATCAACATCGCAGCTAAGTACAAACACGCATCAAGAACGAGGCCCAAAAATTAATTTCCAGCCCTTCCAAGAAAAAGAGACCTTTGCAAACTTCACTAAAAGACTCACTGTATTTTTCTTACTTAACAAGATCGAAGACGCTAAAATGAAAGTTTACACCTTACTTGCTGCTCTATCACCAGAATTACATGAAAAATTACACGATTTATGCTCCCCGGATGATCCGATTGACATGAATTTCAAGGAGCTCACACATATACTAGACGAATACGTTGACCCCAAACCTAGCATATGGGCTTTACAACACAACTTTATTACGCGTATACAACGCGACGATGAAACAGTGGCAACATATGCATCAGAATTAAAAAAAAGATCCTTGAACTGCGAATTCAAATGTCAAAATTGTCAGAAACCTACATTAGAAGGCTTTCTAGCCCTACAATTTATTCGGGGATTGAAAGACAGTGATATACGAACAAAAATTCTTCAAGAAGGGGAGACACTACCTTTTACAAAACTGGTACACATGGCCACATCCATAGAAATGGGAAAATCGGAGAACCTAAGAATATCCGCAGACATGCACAAACATTCGGACACAGTAAACAAAATTACGAGCTCAATAAAAAGACCTAAGTATCCACGACCCTCATACTCACCGCCGAGCGCACACTCTACTTCTCCATCGTCTTCATCTCCGATAACGATTAAAGATTTAAAGGGAAAATGCTTCCGATGCGGCAAAGACGACCATCGATCTAATGAGTGTGGCGCCATCAAATCTACCTGCCTGAAATGCAAGAAGACTGGACATCTGGCACGAGTCTGTTTACAGCGTAACTTAAATAACAATAAACTAGATGACAATACAAGCAACACGAGTAACGAAAGCATGGGAAATATCAACCTAATTAAAAGTGAGATATCTGAAAAATATATAATCACAGTAAAAATAGAGAACAAACAGGTTGGCATGGAATTCGACACAGGAGCGACCTTATCCTCAATGTCACTCAAACAATACAAAAGCCTAAAATTAACAAACAAAATTTTCAAAACTGAAATGAAATTGAGAACCTACACTGGAGAAATTATCAAGCCTGCAGGAGTGACATACGTAAAAGGCACTTATAAAGACCAGACCTTCAACGGGAAATTATACATAATCAATCAAAACGTTGACCCAATATTTGGAAGAAGCTGGATGAAAGAACTGAATGTGAAAATTGCAGACATAAGGGTTTTACAAACTTCTGAACAATCCGACAAACTTGATAAATTATTAGAAGAATTCGCAACAACTGTTTTTAGATCGGACTTGGGAAAAATACCCAACTATGAAGCCCACTTAAATCTTAAGGAAAATACACGACCGATTTTTGTAAAACCACGACGAATACCGTACGCGTTAAAAGAAAAAGTCGATAAAGAAATTGAACGACTATGTGCAGAAGGGGTGATCACCAAAGTAGACCATTCAGATTGGGGCACACCCATCGTACCGATTGTGAAACCAAATGGGAGCATTCGACTATGTGCTGACTACAAGGTCACCCTTAACCAAGTCATCAGGGACGAACATTACCCAATTCCTATAATAGAAGATATATTTGCAGAAATGAACGGAGGCAAATACTTCTGCACCTTAGACATTACCCAAGCCTATCTAAATTTGGTTATGGACGAAGAAAGCGCCCTCTTACAAACATTAAGTACGCACAAAGGTACTTACAAAGTCAATCGCTTAATGTTTGGAGTCAAAGTTGCACCAAGCCTTTGGCAGAAATTCATGGACCAATTACTTCAGGGACTAGACGGAATAAAATGTTTTTTCGACGACATTATAATTCAAGGCGCATCAGAGGACCAACTCTTAACACGTCTAAGAAAAGTCTTGCAAAAACTGAAAGAGAGTAACCTCCACGTTAACAGAGAAAAATGTAATTTTTTCAAACGTAGCATTAACTACCTCGGACATACAATCGATAAAGATGGTTTACACAAGAACAAAGACAAAGTAAAGGCCATCGTGAACACTGTAAGACCCACAAATACAAACGAACTACGAACCTTCCTTGGTATGGCAAACTACTACAACAAATTTATACCGAACCTTGCCTCTTTAACAAACTCACTAAATGAGTTACTAAAGAAAGAGAAACATTTTCACTGGACCTCTAAATGCGAAGACAGTTTTAATAACATTAAGAAGGAGATTTTGAGCGAAAGAGTTCTTATTCACTTTGACCCAGGAAAACCACTGATACTAGCTACTGACGCTTCACCAACGGGCTTGGGTGCTGTTCTCTCTCACAAACTACCTGATGGCTCTGATAGGCCAATTGCATTCGCCTCTAGATCACTTTCATTTAGTGAAAGAAAATATAGTCAAATTGACAAGGAAGCTACGGCGATCTACTGGGGCATAAAAAAATTCTTCCACTACTGTTACGGCAGAAAATTCACTTTAGTGACGGACCATAAGCCCCTTACCTCAATTTTTCATCCCCACCAGACATTACCAGCATTGAGCACAATGCGATTATTTCATTACGCACATTTCTTATCGGGATTCAACTACGACGTGGAATACAGAGCTTCAGCGAAACATTCAAACGCTGATTACCTATCAAGATTTCCAGTAGAAATAGCAAAAGAAAACTCAATAGACCAACATTGTTCATACCAACTACATCAGATTAACGTCCTAGAAATTCGACCAGAAGTTATAGCTAATGAAACTAGAAAAGATAATGAACTTAAAACATTACTGGAAGCGTTACAAGCAGGTCACTCATTACGACAACATGGCTACGGTGATCATGAATTAACACTTCAAGACAACTGCATATTGAAAGGAACTCGAGTGGTAATACCCAAAAGTTTACACATACGTGTACTTGATGAACTGCACACCGGACACATTGGTATACTTAAAATGAAATTACTAGCTCGCAGCTACATATACTGGAAAAATATAGATAAAGATATCGAGAACAAAGTAAAATCTTGCAGAGCATGCCGATTACAACAAAATGAGTCACCAAAAGCACCCCCACACCATTGGGAACAACCTACAGGGCCATGGCAACGTCTTCATATAGATTTCGCAGGTCCTATTTTAGGACATCAACTTTTAATAGTCGTGGATGCCTTTTCAAAGTGGGTGGAAGTCTTCCCAACAAAGACCACAACAAGTGCTTGGTGTGTTGTTAAGTTAAAGGAATTATTCTGCACATTCAGTACACCATATACACTTGTTTCCGATAACGCACGTCAGTTTGTATCTCAAGAATTCAAGAACTACCTATCCAGCTGCGGTGTAACACACTTGACGTCAGCCCCGTACCACCCAGCCACTAACGGTCAAGCTGAACGTTACGTGCAAACAATAAAGAAGGCACTACGTGCAATGGAAGGGGAGAGGGGCGATCTTACGGATAAGCTCCTTGTCCTTAAGACCCGGCTCAGACGCACACCAAACCTGAACGGACAGTCCCCCTATGAACTGATGTTCAGTCGTGATGTGAGAACAAAATTACATGTAATGTTTAGAGACTCATCTGCCCCGAAGTCGTTCAACCCAAACAACACACCGCCTCCCATCAGGACTTACTCCGTAGGTGATCGAGTCCAGGCTAGAGCCTACTCCGACCAGAGACGAAGATGGGAGTTCGGCACGATAGTGCGTCGCCTAGGCAGGCTTCATTATGAAGTGCAGACTGACGATGGCGTCGTGTGGCGTAGACATCTGGAACAGCTGCTTCCAGCCCCGGGCGTGGGACAACCAGGAATGGCGGCGGAGGACTGATATATACTGGCCACAAAGTTACAACCTCCCCGTCGCGCTGACAGTTGGTGACGTCTGTCTGCTTTCATTAATTTTGAAATAAAGATTATTGTTTTATGAAAATGTGTATTTAATAATAACAATTTTTCGTGTTAAAGTTAATAACAATCTGCGTGTTAAAGTTCAGTAATTATATCAGCTGTTTTACATAAAGGAGCTGTTTTGTAAAACAGCTAGCGGTTTTGTAAAACAGCAGATTCGACAATCCATTGGGTCGTCCAGTTTTATTACGAAGTTTCTGGAACCACCTAAGAGGTTGGATTAGAATGACACTGGCTGATTACAGTCACTCTAGCAGAGCGTCGCATCGATGGTTGTGTAGCGGCTTTCTTCTGATGACTGAGATGAGGTCAGGGGAGCCACTGTCGTACGTCCGCGACGAACTACTATATTCTGGCACAACCCTGATGATATTGAAGCTACTGAACCAATAATACGATGACAACTTCTGGTAAAGGCGATTCTGCGCCGTTATATTGAAGAAGATACACCAAATAAAAGATAAGGAAAAAGGATTATGAAGCAGCAGAGATGTATGTACCTACCAAACAAAGTGAGAAAGAATATCTTCAGCATTTATAAAATTCCATTTCACATTTCTACTTGATCCATCTTAGTGAATGTTGATACTTGACAAATGACTTCATCAAGCTATGCGTACTGTGGCGGTATAAACAACTTATCTCGTATATTATGTAAATCCCGAGGAAGTGTAGACGTTCTTAACTACGTATTTATAGGTGTTATGATGATAAGAAAGCGAAGCAAGCCATGAGAATAAGCGATTTTGTAAACGACGTGTCTTGGGAATATAAAAAAATAAATAAATGAAAAAGCGTTTATTTGGGGTGACATCAGGTAACAATAAAGTTTACGTCTGCCAAACTACAGAGCAGTAAAAAAAAAAAAAAATGCTAACGCATCTTGAGCAGGCGTGATGATCAATACTCTTGCCTACTTTGTATGAGAAGACGCCTTTACCGTGCAGTGGGAAAATAATAAGCTGGTATTATTATTATTGAGCAATGGTGGCCCCGACTTACAAGTTGTAGGTCGTGGGTTCGAACCCAGGCAAGCGCTTTTTGAGTAAGTAACATGCAGCTGTTCGAAAAGTGCTGATTCTGAGCCTTGTTTGAATAAAATAACATTTGAATTTTGAATTTTACCATCAGTTTATTTTTCAATGATTCATCAAAAATCACTTCTAGAATCCGTTAACAATTTTTTCTATTTTCCTCAGTCTTCAGGACAAAACAATATTGTCAGTATTTTAATTTAATAAAAATACGTAATATGTATGTATTTACACGTTTATTTTCCATGAAATTAGGAGCTAAACTTCTTCGACAAAATACGCACCCGCTACCTCTCGTGACAACCCGCTGCACGCTGATCACTCGTCTTTTACACCAGCCGCCACACGTCACTTATCTCCAAATACAATATCGCACACTATCCGCGCAGACGCGGGATGTAGTTCAGTGTAAATTTAATAAAAAAAGGGCTATCAGTTTTTAATGTGAGCGGCAAAAACATACATACAGTTTTAAAATACTATAGTTTAGTGTAATAATGAAGACGCCTTGCGTTTTACCTGGATGTTCTGTTATCGTGAGTTTAATTTTATAATCATATTAATGATCAGATATTTTTTTTTAGGTTATGTGAAATTTATTAGATACCGTATTTGTTAGCAATGTTTTGAATGTGTTGAGTGTGTGAAACTGTAATTTTTGTGTTATTTAAAATTTTAAAAGGACATTTGCACAAGAATGTTAAATGAAAAGGGTTGTTAAATTATTTGATAGTGAATGAAGATTATGAATAGATACACAAGCTTGCATTGACAGGATAAGTCCACTCAAATCTGTGTGATCCTTTCCTCAAAAGACCATTTCAGACAGATCACGTGAGGACCATGTAGATTAACATGATCCTCACATGATCTGACTAAGATTATGTCTGGGCTTTAAAAGAGATTGTGACCTCTGCGTTTGTTTCGGTCTTTCTTCTCAGAGTAGTCGGAGAAAACCCCGACCTCATCTAATTTTATAAATATGATTGACGTGTAAAAGGGTTTGTATAAACCTTCTTACATAGATAAATGAAACCATTTATCATTTTGGCAACGGACATTACAATTTCTGTAGGTAAAGAAAGTTAACGGTAGCACAACTGTTTAAGTATAATATCAAATGCAAATTAATACCTATTCTGTAGATGTAAATATTTCTCCGAAAATCCTTCGATATAATAAAATTATTACATAATACAACAATCGCGCTCAGTAAAATAAATGTTTCTATACACATAGAAAAATAAAAATAAATGTTTTTTTAAGCTGGTGCAGTAACATCTGAAAAAATATTTGCTTGTAAAGTAAATATTAATATAAATGCAATTACATTTAAACATATGGAGCTGTGTCATAGTTTTCGTATCAATCGTGGTAGAAAAAACACAAAAAAAAGAACAAGTTGGCGGAAAATATGCGTCACATCCACGCAAAACGGCCATCGCTCAGCATAATGCTGTGACCCTATGCGAGATAGAGCCACAGTGCTGGTTTTGAGCGACAGCCGGCATTGATTTAATAATAACTTAATTAGTAAGTTAAGTATACCGGGTCATATTATAAACAATGTAAATGAATTATATGAGGAATTCTTTTCGGTAGTGCGCACCGAGTTCGATAATACTTTAAAAAAGAAAACTAAAACGATTTGCCCAAATTTTCTGTTCAGTGACTGGGCAACTAAGGGTATTAGGAAAAGTAGGGAAACATTGTTTGAGCTGTATGGCCTTAAGCCTTTTATTAACTCTGACACTTTTAATAAATACGTTGCTACTTACTCTAAAACTTTTAAAAATACCTGCAAGGTAGCTAAAGCCTTGTACCTTAGCAACAAGATCAAATCAGCCGATAATAAAATAAAGACGGTTTGGAAAATTATCAATGACGAAACAAATAGGAATAAAAGACATAACAGTGATTTCACACTAGAAACTTCACGTGGTGTCATAAGCACTAACAAAGAAGTTGCTCAAGAATTTGTAAATTTCTTTACCAGTATCCCACTTAAAACTACTGAAACCTTAAATTCCTCGCCCTCGCGTTCAATTGATTTATTAAGAGCCAACGTTTCATCCTGCCCGATTGAATTTAAATTCAAGCATATAGACCCCATAACAGTATTAAAAGCTTTCAAGCAAATTAAGATCAAATTAACCGAAGATCTATGGGGAATGTCAATCAAAGTTTGTACCTCCATCATTGAGACTATAGCGCCGTACTTAGCCTTAATATTTAATTTGTGTGTGGATCAAGGAGTCTTCCCTGATCTAATGAAATATAGTAAGGTAATACCACTTTTCAAATCCGGGGACAGTAAAGATACCAATAATTATAGACCCGTGTCCGTGTTGCCAGTATTAAGCAAGGTGTTTGAAAAGGTTATGCTTAATCAAATGCTCAATCATTTTAATACCAATAAAATCTTACATGATCAACAGTATGGCTTCACCAAGGGACGTTGTACGACTGACGCCGGTGTCACCTTATTAAAACACATATTTACGGCGTGGGAAGAGGCCCAAGACGCCATAGGAATTTTCTGTGACCTCTACAAGGCTTTTGACTGCGTCGACCATGAAACCTTAATCTTGAAACTTGAGCATTACGGACTTGGAAAACTTGCGCTCAGTTTAGTTAAATCTTATTTAAATGATAGACAACAGCAAGTTCAAATAAATGGTGTCAATTCACTCGGTTTAAAAGTAAAAATGGGTGTACCACAAGGATCAATATTGGGTCCTTTTCTCTTTTTAGTATATATTAATGATCTACCCCATTTGTTAAAAACTCAACCACAAATGGTGTTATTTGCTGATGATACTTCATTAATTTTTAAAATGAATAGACGTGCATCAAATCTTGACGACGTAAATAACGCCCTGCAGCAGGTCCAAAATTGGTTCACTGCTAATAATTTAGTATTAAATGAGAAAAAAACTAAGTGCATAAGATTTTCTTTACCAAATGTCAAAAGTAGTAATTGTGAGATAGTATTAAATCAAGAGAAACTAGAATTCGTCGATCAAACTGTTTTCCTGGGGATCACGCTCGACTCTAGGCTTCAATGGGGTCCTCATTTAACATCCCTTTCAGGACGACTAAGTTCGGCAGCATATGCTGTGAGAAAAATCCGTCAATTTACGGATGTAGATACCGCGAGGCTAGTCTATTTTAGTTACTTTCATAGTATTATGTCGTACGGTATTCTACTATGGGGACGGGCTGCAGACATCGAGTCTATTTTTATTCTGCAGAAAAGAGCCATCAGAGCGATATATGGCCTCCGCAGGCGCGACTCTCTAAGGGAACTGTTTAAAGATATTAACATCATGACGGTACCTTGTCAATATATCTATGAAAACATTATGTACGTAAGGAAAAATCTACATCTTTTTAGTAAAAGAGGTTCAAGACACAATTATATCACTAGGAATAGGGACCAATTAGTTCAACCGGGTTTCAGGCTGGCTAAAGTAGACTCATCATTCATGGGGTACTGTTTAAAATGCTACAATAAAATACCTCCCCACATACTTCAGCTGAATGAAACGAAATTTAAATCTTATATTAAACGCACACTATGCAGTCAGGCATATTATAAGTTGGGGGATTACATCGCTGATAAAAATGCTTGGCTCAACGCTGGTCCTGCTCCACAAGGGCACATAAACTAATTGTATAGCATCTGAAAATACTGTTGGAGCTGCGGAAGATTTTAAAAACTATCTTTGCATTGTATAAATTCAATCTCTTAGCATTGTATAATTGCATAGCACATGTGTGAGTACTATGTACAGACTATAAAGCTACCATTTAGGTACTGGGTATGTCTTTCATTGACTTGAATGTGCCCTGGCGGCTGAGAGTATGTCATGCTCACTCTAATGTCACGCTGACGGTGGCGTGTGTGTTGGATCATTTAGCTCCCTTCAAAATGGTTGAGCTGAATGGTGCTAATCCATGCGTCATGTTCGTGAACGGGCGCCGTCAGTTGTGACTGGTCATCTCATAGCTGCCATGGCTTATTTTAATTTGATTTAATTTTTTAATTGTTTTATTTTTGTTTTTATCTTTTATTACGGACGCTTTTAACGTTTTGCATCGTTCTCACATGTATAAGTTCAACATGAATGATGTAACCAATATTTTGTAACCAAATTTTTATTTAAAAGAGTGTCCGTGGAGTTTCTTGCCCGTTCTTCTCCATAGGTACCTACTACGCTTTGGAATGGGCATCTAGCTTCATCTTTTCTGACTGACCGACCCCTTGACAATTCAAAAGTGCCTGTAATTGGTTTATTTGAAATAAATGCTTTGAGTTTGAGTTTTGAGTTTGATTGACGTGAGGACGTCAACTGGTGCAGCAGAAAATAATTTACAAAATAAGAAATAAATACACAATACAAGTTCTAAACCTTTAGTGCGTATGTGTATATAAATAATTATGATTATATAAGCTGCAAATAAAATAAATTATTATTATCTAGTGAAAGGTAGTGGGAACATCGTATCAATTTAATTGCATCTGGCCACTGCTTGACATAAGCGATAGCTTTTTTAAAGATAATGGATCTAGCATCACTGATTATGTCTTTGCCAAATACGGCCACTATTTACACGATAAAATCAGTGTAGTTGTTGTATTGCCGACAAAAATTTCATAAGCAAACCATTCAGAAGACTTTAGGAATACTACAACACAATTCAATTTGATCTGTGAGAATTCTCTCACAGATCAACACACAACAGTTTGTTGTTTCTTTGGCCAACCAAATGCAACAGCAGCATAATATGAGAATTTTTCCAATCACAGACTCGATTGCACGGCTTATTGGTGATTCGCCTGAATTTTACTCGCCCGAAACAGGCGAATCAATACTTTTTAATAAAATATTTTTTTCATGAGGCGATTCGCACGAAGTTAATTATATATTTGTAGGCGAATCGACAACTCCACTCAACTCTACTTGCAGCATAGAATGGCTACTCACTTATTTATTTATATGACAATAATATGCCATAATATCACGGCTGTTTTCCCCGAAGGGTTAGAAAGAAAGAAAGAAAAAAAAAATATTTGGGACACGCACAGGAAATACAAACAGTAATAAAAAACTAAAAGGAGCATCTAAAACTAACAATAAAAATAGCTCGTATAACCATAAAAAAAAAAAAAAAATATTAAACTATTAACGACCTGTGCGAGGCCAAAAAGGCCACTATCTCAGCATGTGCTGCGATATTTAAAAAATAAATACCGCAGCGCTGGTATTCTGATAGGGCCCGCTGTGATGCCACGGACATACCCACGGACACATAAATCCCACTAGGGGATTACAAAATCTAACGATAACTTGTATGTGTGGTGCAAACTGTTAGTATAAGTTGGTAGATTAATAAAAAAAAAAAAAAAAAAAAAAAAAATTTAGGCAGAGGGCTAAGGGTTAGACAGAGGTGTTCCTATAGTACACCCACATTTTGCCAGTTATATTTAAGTCCCCTGTAATATGGGGCAAGCCGATTACCTTTAACCGGGCACTAATACAGACTCCGGGCTGTTGCTGAGAAATTGCTGATGGAAAAACCCAATATAACTTTAGCTGACCTGGGAATTGAACACAGGAGCATGAGCCCAACGAGGCAGACTTCAGTTATTTGACAATCTATGCTAATATTCCACTAATATAAAAGTTCTGTATTACAACATACATACATAATCAATCAGCCTGTAACGTTCCCACTGCTGGGACACAGGCCTCCTCTCTATGAGAGGGAGTGGGCCGTAATTCACCACGCGGGCTTAGTGGTGCGGGTTGGTAAATGGCACATGTCTTCAAATTTTTGGTTCTAAGACATGCCGGTTTCCTCACGATGTTTTCCTTTACCGTTTTGAGAACTGTGAAGATGAAATGATTTACGCAAAGTAAAGCGCCTATGTGGGTTCCAAACTACGACCATTTGTGAGTCGCGGCGGTTAGCCCTGGGCCACCATTGCTGTATTAGAAACTAAGTGGAAATTCCCAAATAATAAAAAATACGTGTATGATATCATACGAATACGATATAGACAAGGTAAACTTTCAAATTAATCTCGGGGATATGGGTCATTGTGATCGTCGCGACAGATAAGATAGATAGTACCAGACTATCTATACTGCTGCGCCTGCGCATAAGAGGGTCACAGAGGCTGTTAATGCTTGAGCAAGATTTATTTGCAAGTACCTTTATCAAAATAATGGAGGAAATACTAGAAGAACTCAAAATAATTATTATTAAACCAATTATTAGGAATATTAACCAATTATTAGAATTATTAGGTAACAATAGCCAATTACAGGATAATCAGTAATAACAGAAATAGGCGATAACACATAAGAATACTAAAACTGAAGGCTCTAGAATTAAGCATTAGGAAATTATGGCAAAATATTTGTTAAACTTAAGATTAATATCAAGGAAAATAAAATTTCAAGACGAACAATATTGCAATTTTGCCCACTATCATCATCTGCCTAGCCTCCCAGACTAACCGGATCCAGCTGAATAGCAGTATTTTACATGGAGCGACTGCCTATCTGACCTCCACAACTTAGTTACTAGGTAACACGATACCCCTTCGTAAGGCTGCCTGTTCACTGGAGCGGAGAGGAGAAAAGAGGAGCGGAGATGTGCCAATATTAACCAATGGAATTGCATAAAATCTCCGCTCCGCGTCAGTGGACAGGGATTTGCGAACTAGTTTAAAAAATCATACAAAACCGGGAAGCGGAGCGGGGACGCGGAGTGGGGAAGCGGAGCGCGGAAGTGGAGAAGGGAAGTGAAGTGGGGAAGCGGAGCGGGGAAGCGAGCGGGGAAGCGGAGCGGGGAAGCGGAAAAAACCGGCCGCGAGGTATTGTAGCGGCTCAAATAACTCGGTCTAGCTCCGCACAGTCCACAACTCCATTCTTCTACCTCGCTCCGCTACCTAGCTCCGCACAGACCGTAACTCCGCTCCGCATCAATGGACAAACACTGTCCGCAACTCCGCTCCACTCCGCTGCCTAACTCCGCTCCGCTGCCTCGCTCCGCTTCAATGGACAGGCAGCCTAAGAGTAGTTGTCAGACTTTTGGACTTCTACCTACCCGTAACTACAGTCAAAGAATTAAAAATGACAACCGGGATCAACGGCTTAACGTGCTTTCCGAGGCATGGACGAGTCTTGGTATGTAAAGATGGTCCCCACCCATCCACGGCCCAACCGCGGCAAGCGTAGCTTAACCTGATCGATCGACCCGTGCGGCTGTTATTACTCAACCAAAAATACCTCAGACTAAGACATAAACAATGTAAACTGAAATAAAAATGAGATCATAAAGGAAAGTATGATTTCTAAACTACATTATCATCGTGTGACGGAAGCAGAACCAACAATCATCAAAAATGATTTGGAGAGGTCAATGACCGCAGCAAGACCACAAAATTACTCTTTAATGATCACGAGTCATATTGTTATATAAACTGTGATTCATCCTCATCATCTTCCTCCTCAATATGCTATATCATTTAATTATAATAATATCTATTAAATATCAATAAAACTGGCTTGATGATAAACTGAGGAGAAGTAATTAAGCAGCGATTAGCCCGAATTATTTAACTAATTACGGTCGCTTGGATTATGATTTACAAACTGATTTTAGTAATTACTAGCTTAAACCAGCGGCTTCGCCCGCGTTATCCTATCCTACTATACTACTAATATATACTTTTATACTAATATTTTAAATGTGAAAGTTTGTATGGTTGGATGTTTGTAACTGAATCACGCAAAAACACCTGAACGGATTTGGATAAAATTTGGCACACAGATAGTATATAACCTGGATTAACTTATAGGATACTTTTTATCCCGGTAGTACGTTCCTGTGGGATAATTTTCAACCACCACGCGTGTGAAACCGCAACCGAAGGCTAGTATCTTGATAAATTATAGTCTATATTACTCAGTGCTAATACAGCATTCTACTGGTGAAAGAATTTTTTTTATCAGTCCTGTGGTTTTTGAGTTTATTAATTACAAACAAACATACAAAAAATCTAATCTTTACTCTTTATAATATTAGTTTAGATAGTTTAGACTATCAAATATTTTTGTCAATACAAGACACTGCATGCATAACTGTCACTAGCAGGCAATTTTTTGAAACTGTGAATAGTTACAATATTTTATCGACTTAAAGACCAGCAATGCTTCAAACTAACATGCACGAATCTTAAACAATATCAAAATCAAAAGTAATTCCTTAAAATTTTGCTGATAATCAGCACTTTTTGAACGTGAAATATCAAAGATCATCACATAAGACAGTTCCCCAAAATGCTCGCCCTTGCACACATGCTAAGCTAAGATACTATTGATGAATAGTATCTTAGCTTAGCATGTGTGTCTACAATCTATACAGATACCCTTTAATCCTTCAGAAGAAGAGTTCATAGCTAAAATTGCCAACAAGTTCGAAGAATGAAGCTATTTATAGACCAAAAGAATCTGGACTATATCAAGTGCTCTATAAGTAATGTTAATAAACTCATCTCCACACGGTTCATAGTAAAAGCAATGGATATAGAATATTGTTAGTAAACTCCACGATCTCTAGAAAATCTAATAAAATGGCGGAGGAGAAACTTCCTGACGCATTTATGATATTAATTAGTACAGGGATAAGATTACTGTTTATACAAGCTCGACTCTTCTACTGTTTTAGAAGGAAAAACTAGCTTTGCAATGAAAACTAGGTAATTAAAAAGTTCTCTTAGAAAATAAGAGATGACTTTATTCAATTCACAAGGACACGGTTGGTAAAAACCTCCTTTTTAAGAGGAGGCTCCCTAAATTATATGTTAATTTGCATTAATCTGAAACATACAATCAAAATTGAATAATTTGTAACGAACGTAATCATTGGTTATCTGATCTACTGCAGTAAATGTTCTGCTAGTGAACAGACGTAGCAACCACCTTATCATGTGATAAGAAATGTTTTGAGTATGCACAAGTGTCATAATTATGTTTTAGATTTTCATGCAATTTTTTATTATACTACAGAGGTATAGGAACAAGGTGATTTTTTTTTTTTTTTTTTTAACTAGGGCATCTCGTAGCTGGCCTCTGAGGCCATGACTACTTAACCGGTCATTCCTGCGGCTGCCTTAAGCTCCTAAAAACTTAAAGCCTCCAGCCAGGGGCATAAACTATTCTAATTACAAACTAGGCGAACGCTCGCTAAGGGCACCCCCTGTGGGGTACGAACCTCGGCTTAGGGCGTTCGCTAACGGGAGGACAGCAAGAGGGACAGGCTGGATCAAATTTAATACATTATTATTATCAGGGAAATTTAAAGCTACAGGCTCAGCAACAACGCGGGCTGGCGCATCGTTATCGAGCAAGGGTCGGGGGGGAGTATCATTTACTCGGGTGGGACGCAATCGCGGACCTCTGCGGTGAGGTCGGAAAGTGTGTCGGTTTGTGCGTGTTTTCACTGTACTGGTCTCCCTACGGCTCTCCTGGAGGAGAGTTGTGGGATCGTCTGGATCTAACAGAATCTGCCTAGGGCGGCGGTTCGAGCTTAACTGACTAGGGACATAACTAGCCGCCTCGACAACCAGAGGGTTGCGGTGAGTGACGGCACTATCAAAGAAACGCTTGGAGTTGCGTTTGAGAAACTGATGGATTGTGGGGATTCTAAGGTCGACATGAAGGTTAACGTTCCTAACATACCATGGCGCACCGGTGGCCTTACGAAGGAATCGATTTTGGAGGGTTTGCAACCGATGGATATGATGGGGTTTCGCGTGTGCGAACGCGGCTCCCGCATAAGTCATAATGGGGCGAATACACGCCGTATACGTACGCAATTTGCACTTAAGTGAGCAACTTTGAGCAAGTTAACGATGCACTCTCTAAAGTGGTGCATTGGTTTAATGTAAATAATCTTCTCCTGAATGAAAAAAAGACTAAACTCATTAAATTTTCAACGCCAAATGTCAGGCAGCTAACTACCAAGGTTCAAGTTAATGGAATAGAACTGAACCCTGTTGAGTCGACAGTTTTTCTTGGAATCACTATTGACGGTAAATTGCAATGGGGCCCACACATAGAAAAATTGTCAGGAAGGCTCAGTTCGGCCGCCTATGCTGTTAAAAAAATTAGACAGATAACGGACGTAGATACAGCCAGAATTGTTTATTTTAGTTATTTTCATAGTCTTATGTCATATGGGATTCTTCTCTGGGGAACCTGTTCGGACATTAATACTATCTTTGTTCTACAGAAAAGGGCTGTTCGAGCCATTTACAACCTAGGTCCGAGAGATTCCCTTCGAGAAAAATTCAAAGAAATAGGCATTCTGACTGTAGCTTCTCAATATATATTAGAAAACCTATTGTATGTACAGAAAAATATATCAAATTTTAAGAAAATGTCCGATATTCATAGTTTAAATACCAGGAATAAACACAACCTTGCTGTACATCACACTCGTCTCCACAGAGTAAGCAACTCGTTCATGGGTCAATGTATACGCTTTTACAACAAACTTCCCATTGACATTCGAAACTTACCCATTAAACGATTTAAAAACTTCATTAAAACCAAACTTTGTAAAAAAGGGTATTATAGAATTTCCGATTATTTAGAAGATAAAAAAGCATGGGATTGAGCTGCTCGCTCTGCTAAACCTTGTAATAAAACCTTGAAAATTGACATTATAATTATTCAGTAAAATCATCAAATTATATCAGTTTTATATAAACATTGACATTGTTGAATATTACATACAAAATGACATGATTACTTTGTAAAGTATTATATTATTTTATTTATTGTGAATGTGAGGACTATGTGGATATTTTTTTTTTCTCTTCTCTATTTTCTTTTCTTTCTCAGTTAGTTTTAATTTAATGATGGTCTGGCAGTTTGAGTAGTTTATGCGGCCTACCCAAATGTCCTTTCTTTGGTACTGTTCTTCGAGTTGAGCTCCTTAAGTTCAGAGTTGAGCTCCGCGATTACTGACAAATGCTTGCACTGACTGGACAGGTCCACTCAAAGCTGTATGGTTCTTTCCTCAAAAGACCATTTCAGACATTAGTCTACATGGTCCTCATATGGCCTGACCAAGATTATATGTCTGGACTTTAAAAGAGACTGTGTGTGACCTCTGAGTTTGTTTCGGCCTTTCTTCTCAGAGTAGTCAGATAGGAAACGCCGAACTCATCTAGCTAATTTTTTAACATACATTTTAATATGACGTGTAAAAGTGATTCCAATATCCTATTTACAGAATAAACAATTTCATTTCATTTCATTTCATTTCAGTGACATTTTGCTCTTATTGTTAAGGATCGAATGGAGTCTACCGAGAACGAAAGCGGCTCGTGAACGAGCTTGCTTTATGTGCTCACCGAAGGAAAGATGTTGGTCTAGAACCACGCCTAAGTACTTGGCTTGCTTCTCCCAAGGGATAGGCTTGCCGAACATAGTGATTGGTCGGGGGAGTGGGGTTTTCCAATTTGAGCGCTTTCTCACAAAGAGAACCGCTTGGCTCTTGTCAGGGTTAACCTCGATCCGCCACTTTCTGAACCAAGCGCCGAGCTTGTCGACTTCGGTTTGCAGAGTGCGGCGGATCGAGTCAGTGCCTGCTCCCTTGTAGTAGATGGCCGTATCGTCTGCGAACAGAGCCAACTGCGCCTTTCTACTCTTTGGGATATCGCTGGTGAAAAGGGTGAATATAAGAGGCGAGATCACGGAGCCCTGAGGGACTCCGGCGCGGATAGTACGAGGGGAGGAGACTGCTCCTTCGATTCGATAGCGGAAGGTGCGGTTCGACAAAAAGTCCCGTAAGATGAGCACGAGACGATCTGGCACACCGAGTTTGTAAAGCTTATATAATAAGCCGTTGTGCCAGACTTTGTCGAACGCTTTCGCAATATCGAAAAATACCCCGCCGGTCATCAAACTGCGTTGGAAACCAACGTTTATGTGTTCGATGATCCGGTGGGCCTGATGCACGCTAGAGTGCTGCGATCTAAACCCAAACTGTTCGTTGGGGATGAGACCCTTGGTCTCGGCATAGTCTCTGAGGCGCTTATAAATAAGCCTCTCATAGATTTTTGCCAAGACTTTGAGCAAACTAATAGGACGGTAGCTAGATGGGTCGGTTTTTGGCTTGCCAGGCTTTGGGATACCTATAACTATGGCCTCTTTCCACGCTTGTGGAAAAATATTATTCCTAAGGGCGCCATTGAAGATGGTGCACAGTAGTAATATGAGATGAGTGGGAAATAGTTGGACCACCCTATTGGTGATACCATCTGAACCGGGGGCTTTGCGAATTTTTAGACCTTGAATGATGTCCTTCACCTCGTCTGGAGTGACGGGGGGCAAAGGGTCATCAGGGTCTTCAACGGGAGGGAGGGAGGCTCGACGTTCGACTTCCGCGTCAACCTCTAGGAGGTGAGCTTGGTCTACTGGTTGCAAGCTGGGAGAGCATTGAGCCTCGAGGCTGTCTGCTAGGCACTCGGCCTTGTCTATGTCATCGAAGGCGATAGACTTGTCGGGACGGGTCAAAGGGGGCATAGAAACGGTGTTCTGGGACTTGAGTTTCCTCTGAAGTTCCCAGAAGGCCAGATGAGTTGGTTCGAGTTCGCTGAGCATCTTGTCCCAGTTCGCGTCCCGCAGCTCCGCTATGCGTGTCTTTACAGATCTCTGTAAATAGCGCATATGGGCTTTGTTAGCGTCGCAGGGAAAGTTGCTATAGGCACGAACGGCCGCGTTCTTCTCAGTCAGCAGATTGCGTACATCGTCCGGAAGGCGCCAGCGAGGGTCTTCCCCCACTGGAACCTCCCTTGAGCAGTCGCTCAGGACAGATTGTACGTGATCCGTGAGTGAGTCGATCGCGGCCGTCGTGTCTGCGACTGAATCAAACTTATCGGGAATTGAGTCTAATTGGGGGGACGTGTTAGATTTCAGCCGAGTGCTTACTTTCTTCCAGTCTGTAACCTTTTTAGTTATCGCGGGTTGGTCGGGGTCCGGGAGACCTATACGGGGGGCTAATTTTACGACTACCGGGCGGTGATCCGAGTTAAGCTCGTTTACCGCTTCTATCGAATCTAACCTAAGGTTGACGTTCTTAAGGAGCGCCACATCTAATATATCGGGGGTTTGACCTACTATATGCGGATAGTGGGTAGGGTTCTTCGGAGCGATGACGTCAAAAGTCATAGAGTTTGAGAGTTCGAACAGTTGTCGTCCTCTAGTATTAGTTATGGTACTATTCCAGGCAGAATGCTTGGAGTTGAGATCCCCTGCTATGATCACAGAGTTACTCAAACCTAATAAGATCGTGAGGTCGTTCGCGAGAGATACGGTTCCATCGGTTGCCGCGTAGGGAGGGAGATATGTCGAGACAAGCGTGATCGGTTGATGACCGGTCATGCCTAGCCGACAGATAGTGACTTCTAATCGCGCGAGGGGGGGAGAGTCTATTGGGATGCAATAAAGCTCTTTTTTATAATAAATGAGAGTGCCACCTCTATGGCACCGCGTTCTGTCGTTGCGAACTATGCGATAGTTTGCAATTGACGGAGGGCGGTGATAGGGTTTGAGAAAGGTCTCTTGTACTAGTAAAATGTCAATTTGATGGTCGCGGAGGAAAGCCGTGATCTCATCTCGTTGACCTTGGATGCCATTGGCATTAAAATAACCTAACTTTAGGGATCGGGGTTTGAATCTAGCTATGACGGCGTTATACATGATGGATTTGAGGGGGGGCGGTCATAGTGAGGGTCAGAGCGTGCGTAATGTCCGGATACGCTTGATAGATAGCCTGGATTGAATTAAATTTACCGGCTGCTTGGGCGGCCAAGATTTCATTGGCCATTTGAGTGGCTCGGGGGGAAATGAAAGCTAAATAAGTGGTGCTAAGCACATTATAAACCGTGTTATGGCCGACTACAGGAGTAGTGGCTACTGGGGGACGCGTTGCTTGAGGAGCAGGGGCGGATCTGACATTGATAGGGGGTGCGGGAGCGCGGGAACGAGGGTCCATCAGGGGGGGTAATGCCTGAGACTGAGACTGAGTCTGAGTCTGAGACTGTTGAGTCTGAGGCTGAGACTGAGGCTGAGGCTGAGACTGAGAGAGGGGTTGTTGCGCCTTGAATTGGGTTTTATGGGGCGCCAGGTTTGGGAAGGCCTGTTGGTGATGGAGGTAATTCCAAGGAGAGGGCCTCTGAGGCGCCAATCGTTGGGGCATCTGTGCTGAAGGCATACGATGATATGTTGAGGGGGCTTCCCTCTTCTGGCGAGCGTCGAAACGGTTCGCCAGTTTGGGAGAGGTCGATTTTGGGGCTTTCGGGCAACCGCGGTAGTTAGCCGGGTGACCTACTTGCCCGCAAAGGACACAGCTAGGTGGGTCAGGACATTTTGTGTGGTCTTTCGGACGCGTGCAGTCGGAAGTGCCATGCTCGCCCAAGCACTTTACGCACCTGGGTTTCGTGTGACAATTCCTCTGCGAGTGACCATAGAGCTGGCACTGGTGGCATTGCCCTACGGCTCCGCTCTTCCACGGTTTCTCGATGATGAAACCAGTGAGAGAGCAGAGGGTCTTAACCTGGAAGATAGGGTGATGCCCTTCAACCGGGGAGCAAACTACTAAGACCATGTCGTATGCGTCACCGTGCTTGGCGCGGTGCATACGATGGCATTCGTCTACCGGGATTTTTTGGGCCTCAAAGTCGGCCATGAGCTCGGAGGTTTTAATCTCCTTGGGGATACGTTTGATTACTACGCGAATCTGGCGGTCTTCTGCGAGAGCGAAAGTGTGGTATGACACCTTTCGGTCTTGCAGAAGTCTAGTTAAATTCCTAAAGTCCGTCGACGTGGGGACTTGTACCTTAATACCCTGTTGGGTGCTACGGGCGTTGGTGTATGCGATCTTTTGATCGCAACACCATTTCGATACGTCCGTCCACTTTCCCTTGTCCTGAATGAACACGGGACGTGGGGTGGGGACTTTCTTTACGCCTGGGGTAGGAGGGGAGGGGGCAACCTGCGCGGAGGTTGACGCGATCGGACGGGGGGTGGGGGGGGGGGGAGCTACCGTAGCGCAACTCGCGGCGGGACTAACACTAGCGGGGAGCGGACTATACGGTGAGTCATCGAACGCGACGACTTTGCTAGCCTGAGAGGAAGAGTGTTTTTTGCTTTTCCTCTTTCTCCCTTTTCCTTCGACTTGGGTGAACCCGTCATCGTCGGATCGGGAGGCAGAGGACGCGGAAGCACTACCTTCTAAATCGTCTAGGTCGGACTGAGTATAAGGGGAAACGGGCCGCTTTGAGGAAGCTTTCGCGGGTTCGCTAGTGTCCATAGACTCTAGCGGACTAGACTGAGTGTCTCTATCTAAAACATTTACTTCCGGAAGGGAAGAATCTAGCGCGTCACTGAAGTCAGTGATAAGAGGGGACTTTCGCACTACCTGAATTGCAACTAATCGGGGGCCATATTTTCTAAGAACTTCGGGATCTGACCTATTCAGATCTACAATAATTCCTAATATTAAACTCACTGTTGAGTTTATCTAATTTGCGTCTAAGTTCCTCCATCTTAGTGGACTAACATGGATTCGCCTAATAATAATAAAACCTACTCCTATCTCCCCGGGGGAAGACCGGGGATGTGTGAAACCCTCCCTGTCGGGTATAGACAGGGAGGTTGAGTACCTAATGGTGAGCCCTGAGCTTGCTTTGGCCCGTTGCCTGTCTCAATGTGCAACGGGGTCCTACCAGTCTAGATCGAAGGGTGTAGACACACCCAACCGTTCTAGGTGAGTAGCTGTGGAAGGAAAACTGTCATCCAGTGCCGACTAGGAGATCCCCCAAGGCCGAACACTGGGACCCGTCCAATTAATTGCCTCGACCCTGAAGGGGCTTCGGCGGGTGTGTTGGGTCAACACCCCACTCGGTTTCGTTGGCACCGTATGGTTTCCACCGAGGACCACGAAACTGTGGATTTTCCCTGAAGGGGGATGAAAAAACGCGACGGGAGACGTTTGAACGACAGAATCGTTAAAAGAAATAGACGTTAATTGTGTCTTGAAAAAGACAAACAATTAACGGTCGACGATAGTCAAATACTATAGCAGGCACGGTGTCTCAGGAACACTTGAGCCGCAATCGGGGAACTCATACACACAGCAGGCGCAGCGAGCAGCGTGACCGTCCGCGTCGGGTGCCGAGCGCAGAGTGAGGAACAAGGTGTAAAGTTCAATCATCCTTTATAAGAAAGGGAGACCTCCGACCAGACGGGTGTTTATCTGGTGGGCAACTCCTCGACGCGTCGAGGAGTTGCCCACCAGATAAACACCCGTCTTACACAAACAGCGTACTTAAAATGCCCGGACATCAATCGTCGCGACGATTGATGTCCGGGCATTTTAAGTACGCTAACCATTCGTTTGCATGTGGCGAAATAAATGCTGCCACAATGCTTATAACAACACGACTGTATTTGGTGACTAGTAAGCAGATATATGAGTTAGTTTTCATGGAAGTCATTGTGGTCGGTTTGGAAAGACTCTGTGGTCCCTTCCACCTATAACCTATCAGCCTACAAAGCCAGAGTGCATACTGCACAGGCATTTACTCGGTTTCGTCTTTACGTTTCTACTTTTCTACTTTTTCGGTTTCGTCGTAAACATCATCCATTGCTTTCCACGAAGCGAGATGGAGGTCAAGAGCAGGCCTAACCGCAAAGAAAAAAGAAGGAACATCCAAGTGTAATTTTTTATGTTTCTACTTCTGAATCGATTTTCACATAAGGCGGTATGGAAATTTTATGAGGATTGAAATTTATACAAACGTAACACTTGTTCTATTCGTATATAAAACGGATCAAAATTAAAAAAAAAAAACATGTGCTTCACACTTCAATCTAGATAGGTATTTCGGCCTATTGCATATTCAAAGACAATCGTATTACGAAGTAAACTCAAGTATGTGCGTCGGAGTTGACGCACACACTTTTTTTCAATACTTTACAACAGCTTAAAAACTTTGTAAAATGGAGGCAGGTACTTATGTATTAATCAAACTAGGTAAATCCAAAATTCAAGAAATTGGTATTCATTTCACTTTTTCCTTGACCAGGGAATTACACTATCATTCTAATAATTCATTATGAATGCTTAATTAATTGGTAATAATGAATCAAATTGTGGTTTGGCTGTCAATAAAGACATCATAATTATCAATTATTCTGACGTGGGAGTTCCAAGATAGGTACTAAATCATAGAAATTGTAAACAGAATTGTATCATTAGCACTGATATTATGGGAACGGCGGCGACTTACGATTCGTAAGTCGTACGTTCG
The DNA here is from genome assembly GCA_948150665.1 of Conistra vaccinii. NCBI lineage: Eukaryota > Metazoa > Arthropoda > Insecta > Lepidoptera > Noctuidae > Conistra > Conistra vaccinii. The sequence continues at coordinate 6,694,832 of OX411317.1, read as the reverse complement.
AACCCAGGCAGGCACTTTACTTTGTGTAAATTATTTCATTACTACTGCTCTCAAAACAATGAAGGAAAACATCATGAGGAAAGCAGTATACTAGAACCAAAAATTCGAAGACATGTGACATCCACCATCCCGCACGACACTTCTTCTCACAGAGAGGAGGAGGAGGTGTCCCAGCAGTGGGAGCATTATAGGCTGCATATGCTCATGCTACTGCTAATATTATCCACTTGATTAGTCGTATTCTCCAATTCTAAGTATAGTTTCTTATTTTGACTCCTATAACCTAATACTAATATTATGGGCGTTAATTATCTACCGGTAAATCAAAGACTTGCTTCTGTCTGTGACTTCATCCGCGAGCCTATAACCTTCTTCAAGAATTGGGCTATCCAATGCAAAACTAATTTTTCAAATCCGATGGGAAGTTCCGGAGATTCACTACATACTAACAAACAAACAATTTTTTCCTATGTATAATATTAGTTTAGATTTAACATAATATTAGGATTTTAGGTTGACTGGTAGAAAATGGCCATGGTAAATAAATGGCAAATAAATAAATAAATTAATAATGGGTAGAAACATCGCTAAGGTAAAAGTTACCTAATGTTTATTAGCTAACAATTTTTTTTTGTTTTTTGTGTAGGAGTTATTGTTATTCTCTCTATCTTTGAAGCCGTCAAGCAACTATCAGGAAATCGACCTAACATAGTTGGCAAAATGCTAGGCAGATTGTTTCTCTCAATATTTGAAAACGACCACGAAACGGCGAACAAAAATGGCTTTAAAAACATAATTAATTTCTATCTTTAGACTTTGACCAATAACTCCAATAAAACGGCAGTTTCTACTAATTCTCAACCGAGATAAGTACTTAACCCTCCTATTTCCCGACTGTTGGCTGCCATTCTCACAATTATTAGGGTTAACGACCAAAATATGACGTTTCAATTAACTTCACGACCCAGTGACTTAGGCCGGTTGCATGCTCAACTGAATTTAGTAGCTCTATTTTATGCGGCATAGTTTTAATGTTATTGGATTAATTTTGTACATGAAAACAAAGTTGTATTACATTTGTTTTCTTTTATTGTTTAATTAGCGAACTGCCATCGAAAACATCGAGAATAAAGTGCAATTCAGGTCGGTTGGATTAATTTTGTACATGAAAATAAAGTTGTATTACATTTGTTTTCTTTTATTGTTTAATTGGTGAACTGACATCGAAGACATCGAGAATTCTGTATTATAATCACAGACTAATATAGATGGGACACTCCACAAAAGCATTTAATTAAAAAGCGACTTTTGCTGCGACACAATAAAGTGCAATTCAGGTCGCACAGCGCTAATCACCTACGGTTATATTCACCTAGAAGTTGCCTCTCTTTCTATCTCGTGACTCTTTTAAATCTTCTGACTTTACACTCACTGAATTGGCCCAGCAAGACGGGCCCGGGCTTCATACCTAAACTGGGGAGTATCCCATCTGTATTCATCTGTGATTATGATTATAAGTTTAATTTTAATTGTAATATACACATAAACCTTTCGGAAAAATTTCTCTAAATGATGGTAAAAACTGCAAAAAAAGACGTGTGGCACTCGGAGACTGCCGCGGTAAAGCTATTGCATAGCTGTTTTTATCAACTTATGCAATTATAATACAACCAATGCCACCTAGACGCGAATTGCTGAACTAAAGAGACAGGGGTGTTAGGTTAGGTTATTTTCGTTACGGAATTTCTAGATTCGGTCTCCACGCTCAATGCCCGCGATAGAAGCTATGCAATAGCTTAAAAATCCGTTGCGGAGTTTAAAAGAACAACGCGGCCTCGAAGACAGATAAGAAAAGCAGTTTTGATTTATAAATGTACGAGTACTTAAAGGGAGATTTTTTCTACATTAACTTTGTGAGTATACACTAGATCATTTGGTTGAGCATTTCCATATAATATAACGTTCGTGCGAATACTCGACGCTACGTTCGACGTAATGCTCAGGGCGAGTGAGCATTTATTTACCTGTAACATTTCTTTCTACCTTGCGTTCATTATAACGACCTGCCCTCGGTCCGCGGAGCTTGCTCACTTCTCGCATTCGTGCCTTTGATCGATAAAATGTTACACCAATACGATCGCTGGTTTTTAAAAATCGATGTTCTGTTGCAATTAAATGCTTTATTCTATACGAGCGCCTAAACGAATTAGCTTATCCAAATTCTACGAAAACCACTCTGTTTCGATTGTGCTCTGATGTTTATGCAAGAAAAAAGTTTGATAGATTAATATGATTGCTGACATACTTAATCTAGCCTGAAAACAACAACATCCCTTGATAGCCTGAAGTCATCTGTTTTAGCGTTGAGTTTATATATTTACTCACACAACTTCTTTGCGAAAGTTCTTCGCAATTTCCTCTTATTTTAAGAAGTTCCGTTTTGGTTAGCCATATTAATATCTCTGGCAGATAGTTAGAGAAAAAAGATAAATGGGTGTCTAGATAGCGATCCATTTCTCTTTGTATAAGTCTTGGAGCCGACTAAAAGTGTTTTACAAAAGGAAATTATAAACAATGGCAGGGACATTGACGCTAAAAGTGATAACATGGATTCAGTACATAATTCTGAACGCAGGAAAATTTCAACGCAGGGGGCGTTGAAATTTTTCGTCAGTTATTTTAAAAAAAATCTGATGTTTCATCGAAAAGTGCAATACCTACGCAATCAAAGTGTATATGGAACAGCAGATTTTTTTTTAAATAACCGACGATTAATGTCAACGCAGGTGGATTCAGAATCACATGATTCTGATGAGTTTAAAAGCACCAATATTAACATCTCATCTTCTAAGCTTTTATTAACTAAGATATTTACATGCAAATTAAACTAGTCAATAAAATTAAAATTAGCAGGCCCTTTAAAACTTTACAAAATTACATTTAAATGATCTGTGTCATACATCTGAATAATTGTTGTTTGAAGCAACAGATATTCATGAATAATTGTACAATATGGGAGTTATAAAACGAGTTACACGTTCCTAAAAGTGGCTATTACACTAAACGCGTGGTTGTGAAATTTACATAGAATGCGGGCCGGTCATACTGAATCCATGATATCAGTTTTCGCGTCGGTCGATGCCACCCAATATAGGTATCTACCAACTTTATATACGTAAGCAAGTAATAGGTACTTGCTTACTGCCTACTTTCACTGCCACAAAAAACCCGGAAATTTCAGTGAAGTTATCCTTCCAAGAACGATGACTAATGTCTGATTCCTATAATTTACGGACCGTTATTGGTAAAATTAAGAATAAGTATTGTATCTTTACCAATAATGAAGCAAAAACATAGCTCTTTGCATAATTGACCCTCTCTTAAAGAAGTAGTTAATATAGGTAAAATTAGTTTACGAATTGTGTAAAATATAAGTTGGTTTATGTGTTTATAATACATAGTGTAATTAATCATAAATAAATTATGTTTACGAATCTATTTATATGGAATGCCCAGTTTCACAATTATAAATGCTACCATTGGTAATGATAACGATTCGTTCTATTTATAGGAACTGAGCATATCACTTTATCCTCGCCACGTACATATTATATACTGGCATCCAGTGATTTTAGGTGCAGTAACGATGATAAATAATCTACCAAATTATGAGTGTGTAAATAACCTTATAAGTATGAACAAAAACAAAAAAAAAACAAAGTGATCCGAGCAGCCAGAGTTCATTCATTAACAAAGGTCTACGTGTGCTATCTAATTTGCGTGACTTTTTTGTACTTATTTTGCAACAATTGCCTTTTTTGTTCGCCGATCGTGATTCGTCACAATCGTTATTAATTTGACAGTGTTTGATGGGGGAACGTCAGTTTGTATACATGCTTGGCGGAATAAGGACATAAAGAGACGAATTGTGTGTGGTGTAAATAATATTTGCGGAAGTGAAAAGTGTTATTGTTTTAAAATAATGGAGAAAGTAGGTCAACATTTATTTTTATTGCATTATGCATGATGTGTAAAAGGAAAGTGTGCCTCTAGGGATAACGTACCATCAGGCTGGATAATGTAGCATAATATAGTTAAAGAAATGACACGTACAATTTAATCGGAGAGGCAACCGGATAGCGATTGATAATCTGGGTCTTGAAGTGATACCAACCCCCTCCGTACCGTCCGAATGGACCCCAAATGGGCGGGGGCGAAGATATGGGGGGAGGGGGCAAAATATTTTTTTTGGACGAGGCAACGGGATGGGAATGCGGTTCCTTTGAAGTTTATATCCAATTGATATAGTAAAAAAAAATTGCCAGCCTACAACATCGTTATAATTGAAAATAATAATGTCTTACGCGTTATTTAATTCTTGAAACTCCTTACCGATGATTATTCACTGAAAATTAGGGTCAATTTTGTCAAAACCGGATGTCATTGATACACATAATTCCATGCTTAGAATTAGAGCTTCAATTTCGAATGCCATGTCAGAAAAAAATTATTATCCATTCGGACGGTACGGGGAGGTTCAGTATCACTTCAAAACACAGATTACCAATCGCCATCCGGTTGCCTCTCCGATTAAATAAGTGCCATTGCCTTGAATAAATAATTAAGTGCTGCCGTAATGTAGGTTTGGTAACTTGACATACATACTTCCTGCTTGTCTCGAGTAGTAGTGCCCAGCTTAGAATTAACATGGTCTCGGTCTCTTTGAATGCCTCGTTGGTCTACTGGTCGCAAGCTCTACTGCTGAGCATGAGGTCCTGGATTCGATTCCCAAGTTGAGCAAGTGTTATTGGGTTTTTCTATATGGAATTACTCGGTAGCAGCCCGGGATTTGTGCCCGGTTGATGGCTATAGACTCGCCCCTAATACATGGGACTTAAACATAACTGGCCAAATGTGGGTGTACTAGGGGTACACCTCTGTCCAATTCTTCGGGGAAACAAGGCGTGATGATATGTTATGGTCTCTCGCCAACTTCAAACAGGCTCTCAAGTGATTGCTAAGAAAGAATTAAAATTAATTGAATGCAGTAAGAAAATTCAATAATTCTCATGCTTTCCAGACCAACTGGCTATCACAAAAATTAATAGTTTTTGTTATAAACCTTAGAACGCCATCTATCAACATACAAATTAACACTCGAGCGTATTACCTAGTTACCCAATTTTCTTATTTCTATATAGTAATATTGCCAAATTAATAAAAACAGCGAAATAACTCACATCTATTTGCGACGTTGCCAACTTTCAAATTAAATGCTCTTAAGGAAATCGCATTATTTTGTAAACGTTTTTTCTAACCTAACCTAACCATAATTTACAGCGTTTTTTCCTTCCTTAATTTACAAATCAGCGTTTCTATCAATTCATAAGAAATGTACAAAGTACGTTGCCTTAGTCACGCTCGCAGTTGGTTTATCAACATTATTCTTTATCAGAAGCGATATTACTTTGATAAATCGAAAATACATTAATGAAAATAGAGAATCGATTGTTGTATATTCGGAAATGGAATCGATTTGTTTGGATAGTGACTCGGTGTTTAGAAACGGTGTTTTTGGAAAATTCGGTGATTTTTCTAGCGGAATGCTATTTTGGAAGAAGTTAACCTAAAAGTTTTTTTTTAATTTATCACAACATATTTCAAGCAGGCTCCACAAAAAATATATTTTTTTTGTATTTTATTTTACCAGCTAAAAGTAACAGTAACCTCAAACTTATAAATCCTATATTCTTGCAAAAAAATATCTCTAGTTGCTACCTAGATATCCCATTACAAGAGTTCCGATTCGTCACAAAAAAACTCGATTTTTTATCTCGATCGAACGCGGAAACTCGATACCTGTGTTAGTCGTACATTGGTCGAAAGTGCTTATCACGATAAGAGTAACATTCGTAAGGATAGACTGCGTATGCCTACAGCAATTGGTCATTATATATCTTGAGAGTCCCTGAGAGGGAGACGTGTTCACTTGTTTTAATTTATTGGACCTTATAAGTGCGGGATATAATGGTAAATATTATAAATTCTTTTGTTTTGTGAAGTGTTTGTGATAGATTAATCGTATATTAGGTCAACATGGGTTTTTAGATGACATGTGTTTTCCAATTATTTTTTTTGTAAATAATTTTGGGAGAAACTTGAACTTATTATTGATAGAAATCTGGAATTAATGCTCATGCCTCCTTTATATAAGAAGAAGCCTACGGTGGAGCAATATGGTTATTTAATATTGGTGTATTATACGGATCAATGCACCAACAAAATTAAATTATCTTTTGTCAAGCCCATGCAAGTTTATCACGGAATTATGTTTTCTATTTATTGAAGCGAGTCAATCTGCATTTTAGGGAACATTTTCCAAGAGGAAATCTATGAGTAATATTAATAATTTTATGAGATTTTAATTGAATAATATTTGTAATCTGATTGTCAAAACAGGAAAGTACGTCGTCCATAACTGTTAGTCATCAACAGTATTTTTATTAGGGAAACTAACACTCGGTTTCAGTATTGAGAATTTTTCAAAAACTCTATTTCTGTGACTATTTCAATTTACCCCGCGAATTTCAAAATATTAGGTTTCTGGCAAAGAAGTTTTGAATTTTGCGGTCTAAATTATATAATCTAAAATAGAATTTGACAAGTTTCAGCTTTCAATTCTACGTTCAAAAACCGCTTGTCAGTCGGTAGGTACCAAACAACTTAAATTTTCATCTTGTAGCTTCTTTAATTATCTACCCTTTTGGCATCTTTATACAATAATCCCTACTATTGTATAAACATGGCTGAAGGGGCTTGTGCCGCACGGGTTGATCAATCGGTCCCTGGATGGGTGACCATCTTTACATACCAAGATCCCTCTAGGCGTTGAAAAGTACGTTAAGCCGTTGGTCCCGGCTGTCATTCTTGGAACTTTGACAGTTGTCGTCAGAAACCTGAAAGTCTGACAACCAGTCTTACCAAGGGTTATGTATTAAAAACTGTGGCGGCATCTACACGCGAATTACGCATCCCACGGACATCGCAAAATCCTGCATCGCGTAAACAGGTGCAGGTTTTGCCGTGCATATATACAACGTCCTGACAGCAATCGCGTCGGGCAGTTGCCCATCAGACACAACACCCGTCTGGACGGACGATCCTCCCCTTTCTATGGAGGATGAGTGAACTTTACACCCTGTTCCTCATACCTAAAAAACTATAATAATTTACGGAAGGGAATTGTTGACATTTATTATGGATAACGGTGTTAGGAAGGTTAATTTTTTGTTTCACGTTAAATGATAAATTATTTTATTCCTGTGTTGGTTTGTACAAACACTTTTACACGTCAATCATAATTTAATAACTTGATGAGGCGTTTCCTATCTGACTACTCTGAGAATAAAGGCCGAAACAAACTCAAAGGTCACAATCTCTTATAAAGTCCAGACATAATCTTGGTCAGATCATGTAGATTTAGGGTCTGAAATGGTCTTTTGAGGAACGACAAAGATTGTGGGAACCTGCCCAGTCAGTGCACGCATTTATCAGTAATCGTGCAGCTCAACTCATAACTAAAGGAGCTCAACGATTCGACGAACAATACCAAAGAAAGGACACTTTGGTAGGCTATATAAATTAGTTAAAGTGACCAGACCATGATTAAGGACCTTTTTCACCACCTACGATTAAGTTCCTATTAACTTACTTGGCAGATTGCATACCAATTCTGTTCCATTTTTGAATTTATTCGGGAATTAGTAGCTATTCAGACTTCGTGAAATAGAAATACTTACTGAGAAAACATAACAAAAAATACAATGACCCACAATCTTCCTCACATTCACACGTTGATTTATAGAATTATAACACATGGCTATGGTAATAGTAATTGAATAACAGTCTGGTTAGCAACATTCCTGAAATGAATTAGTAAAATTGATCAAAATTTTAAATTCATTCAAAAACTATGATTGAATGGTGTTGATTAAAATTACTTGAACCAGTACCCTAATTACGTAATACACGATCAATCGGAATCTGAATCGCTTTGAAACAGATTTCTAATCAATTGCTTCAAAAGTTCGAAAATAAATTCTGCTCAGCAACATAAATAACGCAATGAATGTTGTTGAACTGTCAAAATGAAACAAATTAATCGGAATCGTTTACGAAAATGTGTTGCGTAATTAGATAGCAGTACTTGCGGATTTATTCGCGTAGTATGTAATTACCTACTCCCGCAAGTAAAGATTGATCTCATTCATTAATTTAAATCCCATTGCTTGACCCAGGTTGAAATTTAGGAGAGCTGATGGCATCACAATCTTAAAAAACACGTTGAAGGGCGACGAATAAAATTTAATTTTAGCATTTTATTCCATACATGCTAAGTTAGGCCTAGATACTTTTTCAGACGAAAAAACAACTCTAGTAACAGTAATTTAACATTTCATGAAGGCATAATATTTCACTTTATATTCATAGGGTTTCTTTATAATGTTTTTATTAATAATAAATGTGAGAACATCCTATATAATGAACCGCTCACAGTCCGGAAACACCTTTTATAACGTACTCCTGTTACCGCTACTCGTGTGTATTTAATGCAAAGGAAACCGTCAAAAATTGTTGTGAAAACCAACTGAAAGTAACTCCAACGAATGTAGATAAACAGGCACATAATATACTATTATGTTTCATTACGATCTCGTCAATATTTTTATTTACTACATAAATATCTAACAAATATTTTAACATTCACATAGAACAAATATTGCCGACGTTAAGGCTTATTGGTGATTCCCTGAATTTACTCACCCGAAACGGGCGAATCGACACTTTTCAATAATATCGTTTTAACTTGAGGCGATTCGCAAGAAGTTAATTTATTTGTAAGCGAATCATTTCTGGAGCTGTCGATTCGCCTACAAATAAATTGACTTCGTGTGAATCGCCTCAATAAAAAATAATAGTATTTAAAAGGGTCGTTTCGCCCGTTTCGGGCAAGTAAATTCAGGCGAATCGCCAATATGCCGACCTAACACTTAATAAAAAGTAATTAAAAAAACTTCGACGCCCAAGTGTCGTTTTGTTTTTGTATTTATTTTTATAGTTTGTTAGTTAGTCATTTAATTAAGTGTTAGATTGTTTATAAGATTTGTCACCTTTAATTATTATAAAAAGTCATAATTATCCTATTAATCATTAGCATATTAAAGTACAAATCGAAAATACGCAAAAATTTATAAAAATGGTAGACGTGAAAATTTATTTTCGTTTAAATAAATTTTCACGTCTACCACACCTAAAATAATAAATGGAAAGAAGAAAAAGAAAGACAGAAACGTTGTAATAAAATGATTGCAATGGCAATGATATCTATAATAAATTCTACGTCCTGTCATGTTAAATCTGGAGATCAATGCATAAAGATTGTTCTAAAAATGGCATTATAAATTGAGGTCAAAGACCCCCTTCGCAAGACCTATTGACGACTCAGTACATTGCAGACCGACACCGGTACACTTCACATCCTCAATTAGCTGTAATAGCACGGATGACCGACCACGATACATTATGTTTACTATACTACTATATTATGTACCTACTGGTCTGTTATTGCCTGCTTACTGCAGGGTCAAGGCTCATAAAGAGAAGAATTGAATGGAAATCACAATGATGGATTGATTAAGCAGTGGTGGCCCAATAGTACCGGCCGAGACTTATAACGAGTTGCAGGTCGTGGTTACAAACCCAAGCAGAGACTTTACTTTGTGTAAATTATTCCATATATCAAAACGGTGAAGGGAAACATCGTAGGTCATAAAATCAACCCCTGACATGCACTTTACTTTGTGTAAATTATTCCATCGTCACTGCTCTCAGAACGGTGAAGAAAAACATCGTGAGGAAACCGGCATGTCCTAGAACCAAAAATTTGAAGACATGTGACATTCACCAACCCGCACTGAGCCCGCGTGGTAGATTACGGTCCACTCCCTTTCACAAAGAGGAGGCTTTTGTCCCAGCAGTGGGAACATTATAGTCTGATTATGCACAATGATTCCAGAATGGGAGTTAGTGATTTCAAACTAATTTAAGTCCAGGTTCCTTCCAATGTCATTCCTTAACGTCAGTCGGGGATATTTAAAATTAACTCATAATCAACTGCCTAGTCTATTCCCAACTATGTTGGGGTAGGCTTTCAGTCTAACTGGATTCAACTGACAAGTATTTTACAAGGAACTAGTGCTTCTGGCGACTGGGCCACCACTGCTCCCGGCCACGGCCCCGACTTACGAGTTGTAGGTCGTGGGTTCGAACCCAAGCAGGCGCTTTACTTTGTGTAAATAATTTCATCACCACTGCTCTCAAAACGGTGAAGGAAAACATCGTGAGGAAACCGGCATGTCCTAGAACCAAAAATTCGAAGACATGTGACATCTACCAACCCGCACTGGGCCCGCGTGGTAGATTACGGCCCACTCCCTCTCACAGAGAGGAGGCCTGTGTCCCAGCAGTGGGAACATTAATAGGCTGATGATGATGATGATGAGTGCTTCTGGCCTCCACAACCCTGTTACTGGGCAACGCATTACCCCTTGGTAAAATTAACTATCATAGCTTGATTCCCTATTCTGAGCTTATAAGGCATCATCTTTGGTACAAGTTCGATAGGGAGGGTGTAATGTATCCAATTAGACTTATTCAATATTTGATTGTAGTCATACTTTTACTACTTATTTCTTACTTACTTTTTCTACAAATCATATTTTGACTTCCCCGTTTGGAGCTTTAGCCAAACTGAGGCGAACGCCGCCCGAGATTCGGACCAAAATTTGTTTGCGTTGATATTGTGTCAACTAGCTTAAATTGTTCTAGCGGTGTAGCGTCCCGTCGTCGCATTGCACCTGTCTGCGGGAGCCTTAACTTCTAATAATTAAAACAATCGACAGTTGCGTCCCGTTTACGCGGAATTCTCTGTGCTGCCAGAGTTTTACATTATTACATGTTTTCGAGAGGTTTTTTCCTTGTTTGTAAAAATACGCGCTCAGCTGTAGATAAAATGCTTATCTTATAGACGTAGTAATTTTATCTATTTTTGATACACTCGTTGGATTAACGTTATAATTATTAGAATTCCTAAACAGAGTGATTAGAATGCTTTACACGAAACATTATGTTACAAATAACAGGATGTACGTTTGTAGATACAAGTTTTTAGTTAATAACAGTCATATATTTTTATACTACTATTTTTCTATGATAAGGTTTTCAGGAATTACTTTTGGGGCAATAAAGATTGTAAAAGTACACGATACTTTAGTCTGTTTTGTTTCAAAAACAGAAAAATAGTTATAACAAATGCCTAAACATTTTGAGTACGCTAAGTCAGTATGACATTAATGGTCATCGAAATAAACATTAAGAACCTTCTACAGTACTCGTATAAGGTTTATTAAACACACAAGTTCACAAAAATAAAATTATTAGATTCAGCTGCTGTTAAAACTCGGCAAATAATGTCTTCTCGTAATAGCAGGACTTAAAAAACACAATAATAGCCTATTTCAAGAGACTACTAGAATTTCTGTGTGTTCCAAACAATTTCATTAGGTAAATGACATTTAATTTCAACATTCATTATTTTTTATAAAAAACATTAAGAGGATCATAATTAGTATTCTTAAAAACAAAGTGACACAATTTACTATTTTTCATATTCTATAATAATAACTAGGTACGGCGAAGCAAAAATGAGGGTTATGATTTTGACCGGTATGTATGTATGTATGTATGTTCATCTGTTACCTCATAACTTCTAAACTACTCATCAGAATTTAACAAATGAGGTATCGTTGGAAGCGTCTTGATAATAGAAATATAAACTTCTTTCTTATTATCTGTCTTGATCGTCTTGCCTTCACATTAAATTGAATATGGCGCCTCTAGAAGACATAAAGTAATAAACTAAAAAAAATCAGGGTCTTACGGATTATTTTTTTTTTCAATTGCCGTTAAAATTGCATGCATTAATTGCAATTGAGTGCATTTTCTATGGAAATTTTATATGAATTGGACAGGACAAAGTCTGACGAATAAGCTAGTTATTAATAATTATTAAAAACAAAGTGACACGTGACAGGTGTTATTAGTCTAGTGCTCGCAAGCGAGCATGAGGTCCAGGGTTCGATTCTCGGCTCGGGTTATTGGGTTATTCCATTTAGAATTTCTCAGTAACAGCCCGGAGTCTGGATTTGTGCCTGGTTGTTGGCAATAGGCTCGCCCCCTATTACATGGGGCTTAAACATAACTGGCGAAATGTGGGTGTACTATAGATACACCCTCTGCCTAACCCTTTGGGGATCACAGGCGCGATGTTATGTTATTTTATAAAACCACTCTTGTCTACATAACACAGCCCCATTTTATGTCCAGAAACTCACTGTCCATTCCAAGGTTGCCTGGAAGAGATCGCAGTAAGCGATAAGGCCGCCCATTGTATATTTTGTAGTGTATTACTTTTTCTTTTTGTAATGTGTTATCTGGTGTACAATAAAGTATATATAAATAAATAAATAAATAAACACCTACTTCAGACTCTAGTAAATACTCGATTATATTTATGTTAGTGTCACCGCCACTGATATCCACGGCTTATCATTATGAGAGCTGTATGATGATATTGAATTTAATATAAAACAAAACAAATAAATAAATAAATAAACACCTACTTCAGACTCTAGTAAATACTCGATTATATTTATGTTAGTGTCACCGCCACTGATATCCACGGCTTATCATTATGAGAGCTGTATGATGATATTGAATTTAATATAAAACATTCATAATATCAGTGGTCATAAGAAAAATCTAGAAAATTCATTTTTATTAGGGTATCGTATCCGAAAGGTGTCAAAAGAAACCTTATTACAAAGCCTCCGCCAAAATCGAATAAAATATGAAAATATTATGCACAAGTGAGTAGCAGGCCTTAAGTAGATAAGGATACACGCACAATGGTCCACCTTAACGGTACGCTAGTCGGTCATTCTTCCATACGTATGGTGATTTACTCGTCTGTTTGACGGTGTACGTTCAAACCTAAAAATTATATCAATTTGTCTTGTTTATCTGCCCTATATGGAAGCAGAATTGGAAAAAATAATATTGGTTTGAAAGTTATGTTATATTCAAGTTGTGTTATACCTAACCAATTATTCCAAAACATTCAAAAATGCACAACGTTAATGTTCAAGTTTTCACTTCTGCCGGCACTCCCGGAGTGCGACACGTTGTTTTTTTGTATTTTTTTTTTGTATATTGGCACTTTGTATCTATATTCATGTTATCATGTATTTAGTCATTATTTTAATCGTGTTTTTGTATGTTGTGCTAATCTTTTGTGTGCACCAAATAAACGATTTATCTATCTATCTATCTTATGAGTGTCGAAACTTCCATATTTTAACACTAATTTCAAGTCGTGTTTGGGCGTAAATAAATAACTTTTCACTTCTCTTGCTAAAAAAATCCGTCATTGTAGCGTACCAGAGCGAAGATAAAATAGCATTTCATCCTCTAGGGGCTAAAGTAATTTTTTTTTTATATTCGTCTGTTTCCAACGAGCCTACCACCCAAAGACGAAAAAGTCTTTGTTCTTAGGTAGGATTGGTAGGATAGGTAGGATATGTAGGATAGGTAGGATAGGTAGGATAGGTGAGATAGGTGAGATAGGTAAGATAGGTGAGATAGGTGAGATAGGTGAGATAGGTGAGATAGGTGAGATAGGTGAGATAGGTGAGATAGGTGAGATAGGTGAGATAGGTGAGATAGGTGAGATAGGTGAGATAGGTGAGATAGGTGAGATAGGTGAGATAGGTGAGATAGGTGAGATAGGTGAGATAGGTGAGATAGGTGAGATAGGTTAGATAGGTGAGATAGGTGAAATAGGTAAGATAGGTAAGATAGGTAAGATAGGTAAGATAGGTAAGATAGGTAAGATAGGTAAGATAGGTAAGATAGGTAAGATAGGTAAGATAGGTAAGATAGGTAAGATAGGTAAGATAGGTAAGATAGGTAAGATAGGTAAGATAGGTAAGATAGGTAAGATAGGTAAGATAGGTAAGATAGGTAAGATAGGTAAGATAGGTAAGATAGGTAAGATAGGTAAGATAGGTAAGATAGGTAAGATAGGTAAGATAGGTAAGATAGGTAAGATAGGCAAGATAGGCAAGATAGGCAAGATAGGCAAGATAGGCAAGATAGGCAAGATAGGCAAGATAGGCAAGATAGGCAAGATAGGCAAGATAGGCAAGATAGGCAAGATAGGCAAGATAGGCAAGATAGGCAAGATAGGCAAGATAGGCAAGATAGGCAAGATAGGCAAGATAGGCAAGATAGGCAAGATAGGCAAGATAGGCAAGATAGGCAAGATAGGCAAGATAGGCAAGATAGGCAAGATAGGCAAGATAGGCAAGATAGGCAAGATAGGCAAGATAGGCAAGATAGGCAAGATAGGCAAGATAGGCAAGATAGGCAAGATAGGCAAGATAGGCAAGATAGGCAAGATAGGCAAGATAGGCAAGATAGGCAAGATAGGCAAGATAGGCAAGATAGGCAAGATAGGCAAGATAGGCAAGATAGGCAAGATAGGCAAGATAGGCAAGATAGGCAAGATAGGCAAGATAGGTAAGATAGGTAAGATAGATATATTTATGATTTTTCTCCAATTATTATAAATTGCATTGGTGACCTTAATATAATTTACAACAGTGAAAATGTCATCATCTAGTGAGAATGCAGACCCTAATTTGCAGATGGAAAAGAAAGGAAAATAAATATTTTTTAATAAATAATAATTATTTTATTTACTATTTTATTTTCTCGCAATCGTAGTGAAAAGTAGAGTGTAACACACGGCACTAAAAACCCATTATACCTCGGTTTCTGTTTACTCCCTCGCTAAAGCTCGGGAGTAAAACTACCTCGTTATAATGGGTCATTTTAGCTCCTTGTATAACAATCTACTATATGTAGTAAGAAAATGGCAAAATCGAAATCGTACAGGGATAGATGATTTATTCAATAGTTCAAATAATTTTGTTTTGTAATAAATTAATACATATATAAATAAATCAATAAAAAATAGATAAATAAATACTAAATGAAAAACTAAATAAATAAATAATTTGACTAATTAGCATACATTATTAGTTACGCCAACCAACGAGTTCGAGCCGTCGCGTCGACTAGGGTACCCTTAAGAACTAAGTTCGGAAACCAAACCCCATAACATAGAACATGCCTTAAGTAGTAAAAAGAAAACAAGCGTATTTCCGGGGTACCATGGACACGTAACTGATAATCTCATGGTGATAATGTTATAAACGATAAACTATTGTTTGATCCTTGACCATGAAAAATTGTTCACATATTAAGTCATTGATTAACGCCTGTTTGCACTATGATTAACTTTAGTGTTTAGGAAGTATAAAAAGTATATATTGGTGTATATTCACCGTGTATCAGTTAAGAATGACTGTTTGTTGACAAACCGAATCGATTTTTATTTATTTATTAAACTAGACCATATTGAAATTTTGACTGACGTCCTGTCAACATTTTAATATGGTCTTGAGTTGGTACAAAAATCCCGTACAGTTTTTCCCAAATTTGGATGTTTTCCGGGAATCATTCCCATTTTTCTTTCCTTGTTTCAGACTATTACAAACATTTTAAATTAAAAAATTGTCTATACAGTCCAGCAGTTGTCAAGTAATGCGCTAACCGTTTTTTTTATATCTGTAGACGATGTAAACAACATGAAAAAAAAATCTGTGAGGTTCAGTTATAATCACTCAAGCAAATTCATTCGAACAGCTTAGAGTCTAAGTTGTATGATAGTCTTTAGTATGTTCTATTTCTAGATTGGCAATGTACTGTACAGGGTGGCAAAACAAACCAAGTCTAAAAATTTATTTTTGGAGAAAATTGGGGAGAGCCCCTTGGGCTTCCATAATGTATGTTTAGCGATTATTTATAATTTAGTAGTTAGACGTTTTTTTAAATAAATTTTAGGTAGTTCTCACCTGACACCTGGATTTTGTGTTCGGTGTCGCATTTTTGAAGACACATTTTTTCCATCGACCATTCTGTATTTAATACTGAAATGAGGATAATGTTAATGGCTGTTGGTAGACTAAATGCAATTAATTGCAATGTATGATGAACTTTCATTGGAAGTCTTGACTTAATCATTAGTTTAAATGGATTTGCATTATCTATGTTATCAGATTTCTAGTTAAAAGCAATTGAATGTTCATGTATTTAACAATTGCTTTGCTTATTGATATGACTAAAGTGTTTTTAATCACTAAGTTCAAACATTTCAATGACATAACATAACATCACGCCAGTGATCCTCAAAAGGTTAGGCAGAGTTGTACAGACGCCAGCTCATCAACCTACTCCAATCTGTCAAATTTTCCCAATCAACAGTGAACCTTATTCTTTAGCGATAAAGTTGAAAATCTATTAAAGAAATTTGACAGATTGTGCTGGCGTCTGTACCTATAGTAGGGATGTTAAGGATATGAAACTTCGGATGTGGATACGGATATGGATATAGAAATAATATTATACCGGTTTCGGATACGGTTACAGATATGAAATTATTTCAGATTCCGTTAGTTTCGGTTACGGATATTATATTCTTAGAAATTGTAAAAGGGGACAAATAAAAAAAAATACGTGGAAGTGACGCGCAGCTAATGTGTCTCGGCCGGGCAGAAAAACCTGTCATAACGAGTCTCATAATTATAGACTTCGCCCCAACCTAAGTTATCCGAAATCATATCGAATTTGGTTACGGTTACGGATAGATTTTTATTTCGGATATCCGATAGTTTCGATTACGGTTACGGAGATCCTTAACATCCCTGACCTACTTATAGTACACCCACATTTCGTCAGTTATGTTTTAAGTCCCATCTATTAGGGGGCGAGCCTATTGTCATCAACCGGACACAAATCCAGACTTCGGGCTGCTACTGAGAAATTCCTAATAGAAAATCCCAATGACACTTTGCCCGACCTTGGAATCGAACGCAGGACCTCATGCTCAGCTGTAGCGCTTGCGACCACTAGACCAACGAGGCAATCCAATGACTGTAGAGGACGTAATAATAATGTATAACAGATAGTAAAAATTGAGTTTTCTACGAAAGATTAAGTTATTAAGGTATGACTGTGTGAAGAATGAGTAAACCTGGATTTAATGGCGGAAACTGTAGGAAATAAACCTTGAAAGTTTTATGTATGTGTGAGTAAGCACGGAATGAGTGATAATGAGTACCAAATGAAAAATATGAGTGCAAATGCTAATAGAAACACGCCAGAACTACAGTTTCAGTTCACTCATGATTATTTAATATCATCGAGAATGTTAAAAAACTTTTTACGAATCAAAAAACTTCCGACTAAAAACAAAATAAGTACTACAAAGTGAAAAATAACTTTAATTTCGGAAGTTGGTGTCTTTGGTTACTTGCCATTAAAATCTATATGGGACCACCTCTGAAGTGTGACCTACCAAACAAAATAATAATCATCAAAATCAATTCATAATTGGCAGAGTAATCGCATAACCAACCAACATACAAAAAAAAAACAGCTGTTTCATATATTTTCACCGCGTAGATATTACACTTTTCTATGAAACAGCTGATTAAAAAAAAAATAACCTGTGAAAAATTTCAACGCAGGGGCGTTCACAATCATGTACCGAATCCATGGTAACAGGCTTTGCACCGATGTCCTTGACACCCTGTATATTATTGACTAGTAAATTGAAAATTAATTTAAGAATTTAATCTAAATAAGATAACATTTTCGCAGTTGTAAATATCTCTGACGTCACACTCCTTATCCACTTAACACCTTGTGACGATGATAACTAATCCATTCATTCATGTTTTTTCCAGAGTAAACTCTTCACTTCCAAGTCGAGCGAATTTGAGCTCGAGGCATTGGAAGTCCACAACGAGTTCAGAAGCGAGCATGGAGTCCCACCGCTAGTTCTCAGCAAAGAAATCAGCAAACACAGTCAAAAATGGGCAGAAGAAATAGCCAAAAAAGACGAAATGTCATACAGCCTCAACCAAAAATACGGAGAGAGTGTATACTGTGGCTGGTCAGCTGACTCTCACACGAAAATTAAAGCTAGAGATTGTGTCGAGAAATGGTACAGTGAAATCAATAATTTCGCCTTCGGAAAAGAACCAGATCTATTAACTTGCGGACACTTTACACAGATAGTCTGGAAAGGTACCAGGGAGCTAGGGGTAGGAAGCGCTAAAAGCAAATCTGGGAAGCTTTATGTAGTAGCAAACTATTATCCACCAGGAAATTATAGCGGGCAGTTCGCTAAAAACGTTTACCCTCCAGGCGCCAATCAGTTCAAAAGCTACAACAATAACTCCCCAAGAGAATCCTCCAACAATTTAGCCCCACCATCACCTAACCAAAGAAACAGTAAAAACTTAGGCGGCATCGCTTCAGAATTGGTCAGCAAATTCCGATCATCTTCAATATCCGATGACAAATTCGATGAAGAGTTTCTGAAGGCTCACAACGAATACAGAAAAAAACATGGTGCAAAACCTTTAGAGCTTAGCAAGAAGCTTTGTAAACTGGCCGAAGACTGGTCGAAAACCTTAGCCAAGAAAGGTAGAACTGACCACAGAGATCAGAATGAATATGGAGAAAATATATATTCAGCTTGGTCTACTGATCCAAACTTTACTGTGACAGGGAGAGATCCTGTGGACAAATGGTACAGTGAGGTAAATGACCACAAGTTCGGTCAAGAGCCGTCAAACTTGAAGTCTGGCCATTTTTCTCAAGTTGTCTGGGAGGACACTAAGGAGGTCGGAGTGGGTGTTGCCAAGTCTAAGGATGGTCACATTTACGTCGTTGCGAATTATTACCCTCCCGGCAACGTGATCGGGAGTTTCGCGAGCAAGGTTAAGCCTTCAATTAACTGAGTTTAACACCTTAATTAATTTCCACAGCCAAAGAAACATTCCATAGAATTTAGGTTATTTAATTTATTATTACAATTTAATTTTCCATTATTTTTATGAAAGATATACCTCTATTTATTATTGTTTTTAAGACACCTATTTAACTATAGTTTGTAAGCAACGTTTTTGTATTTTATTACCCACTTTGAAATAAAATTAAAAGTTACATAAATGGAGTTATGAACAACAACTAAGTTTCAAGATTAGACATTGTTTGCGATATGTAATTAACAGCTAATTAGTATTACACTGACTAAAAACTTGTTACAACTTCTGAAGTAGAAACAGATATTTTTTGGCTTACAATGTAAAGTTTGTGATTTTACTTGCAGGTAAAATTCCATGAATCCATGATTTGTATTTTTTTTTTCGTCATTATGTAAAATTTAATAACACTCGAAAAGTCATTGTTTTTCGATATTTACCTGACTATTCTAGAAGTTCAAAAATACTTGAGAATAAGATATTAAACCTTTTATAACTATGAAATAAAATATCTTAATGAAAGTTTAACTTATTCATTGATTTCCAGAACATTTGTTTCACAATATAATGCTGGTCTGTTGATAGACACCTACAGAGGTCATGAACCTTCTGCTTCATGGAACAAGACATTTAATTTTAAACCCTAAAATAGACGCGACGTTTCTCTAAATGGTAAATCGACGAGATATTTCTGGCCATGAAAAGGTTAAAACATGAATGGTACTCCATATCGGCCTTCAACAGTTCGCTTCGAGAGAACTTGCCCAGAAAATAGATGTAGATAGAGCATGAATCGTTGTAAGGGTATCTGCGAGCATACTCCACCACTAAAATTTGTTAAATTACTGTCACCTCGATTTTAAACCTTAAAATGAAACACACAAAGATGATTTTAAAATATTTTTTATTTTGTTAGTACCCGAGTGAGGTGCTCGATGTCTCGTTCGAATTTCGTATCATTAGTTTTGAAAAGCGTGTTTCAGAGTTGAGAGCAGTCACTTAGTGGACTCATAAATTTTAGTTGAACCTTTTTGTTTGGTCAAATAGATTTATAGCTAATGTACCTTTTCATAAAATGATGATTGTATTTCATATTTTCATTGTGTTTTTTCAAAAGAAATTCCTACGATTTTATGTTCGTTTTTGTGCGACAAAATTCCGTTAATGGTTTGGATTTATGAAAAGTTATGTGAACTACGCGTGTATAGAATAAAACGCAAGATCTTAACATAAAACTATAATTTTATACCCCTTTCTAGCGTCTATGTATTTTCAATTGCTTTGCAACTTCAAACTAACGACTTCAATGGCTTGAGGATTATAACTTGTTTTATATTACCTACTATCATAATTTCAGCTGAAAGACATCCAGCAGCCTAATTACGTAATGCACGAATTGAAACAGATTGCTATTCCATCACTTCATAAGTTCGAAAAAAAAATCTGCTCAATTTTTTTTCGAACTTTTGAAGCAATGGACTAGCAATCTGTTTCAATTCATTTCAATTTATTATTGATCGTGCATTACGTAATTAGGGTACAGTGCTAGACGTATGCCTTCCAAAGCATCGTGGCCTTCGACTGATTCTGTGCTTCTCTCATCCAGCGGATTCTTCCTCATTTAATTATATTCGGTTGATAAATTAAAAAGAAAAATCAAGTACTAGTCGGTGTAATTACTGGTATTATGATGAGACAGTTTTAACTTTGTCTCTAAATTCATCTTTCTACAAATTGGCAATCCGTCCTGTCTTTACTGGTTCAGCACCTTACTCTGAGTTCAGCACGCTTACCATGACCAATAAATAGAAACGAGTTTTGTCGACGGAAGAATAGACAAAATGACAGATAAACAATCACAATCTGTCATTTTGTCTATTCGTCCGTCGACAAAGCCCGTAGAAAACTCGTTTCTATGGTTGTCATGCTACGCGTCTTAGGTATTCGTCGTTCCCTCAGTGCTGAGGAGCACGACCACGTACGACGCGTCTCCAAGCTATGCGGTCTTCTGCAGTGTGGACCGCTTGGTAAATGCTGCCTCCAACCGCCTTCTTGATTGCGTCTGACCATCTCACCTCTTAAGAGTGTTTTCCTTCCAAACGGCCTAGTAACATAAGCCTTTCCAGACTATGTCTAGATGAACGCATAATATGTCCGAAAAAGCTGAGGGCACACTTCTCGCATATTGTAGATAGCCGCTTGGTAATGTTGAGTTCCTCCAGTATGGATTAATTCGTTCTCATGGCGGTCCATGGTAAACGAAGTAGCCTACGCCAATACCACATCTCGAAAGCATCGATTTTGTTTCATGCTACGCGTGCAGGTGTCTTAATAATATAGAATTTTCTTCAAGGGTGCTCAGCAACAATCAGTAGGGTAATTGCATTATACACTTACTATTCCAAAACCTTATAATTTGACAATTTTCAAGATTCATTGCGTTAGTTACGTTGTCAAGCAGACGATTTTTCTGAACATTATACGAAGCAATGGATTTCCTTAAATGCTTATGATTATGAAAAAAATGTGCTACGTAATTACAGTGCAAGTACAATTACAATTTATTTAATTTTTAATATTATAAATTATTTTATTTTTAATTTAAAAAAAATAATAAATATAAAAATAATTCCCGTTGTACCGTATGCACCATTGGCCTGCACCATCAATGGTGCAGAGGAGACTAATTAGTTTCGTTTGCACCATTAATGGTGCAAATGAAACTGCATTGATAGTATGGTCTCATCCGCACCATTGAGAATGGTGCAAACGAAACCGCATTGATAGTATGGTCTCATCTGCACCATTGAGAATGGTGCAAACGAAACCGCATTGATAGTATGGTTTCATCTTCACAACTGAGAATGGTGCAAACGTTGGAAATAATTCCAGAATGGAACCTTTCTAAATTTATATCTGACTACGAACAATCGTTTATCGGTGCCGTAAGAAAAGTGTGTTTCCTTTATGAAAGCATCATGGATGTTATTATCATTTCCAAAACCAATTATGGAGGAAAGCAAAACGTCTTAATTTCATCATCAGTCTATTAAGAAAGAGAGGAGGCCTCCTCTCTGTGAGAGGGAGTGGGCCGTAATCTTCCACGCGTGCCCAGTGCGAGTTGGTAGATGTCACATGTCTTCGAATTTTTTGGTTCTAAGACATGCCGGTTTCCTCACGATGTTTTCTTCACCGTTTTGAGAGCAGTGGTGATGAAATTATTTACACAAAGTAAAACGCCTGCTTGGGTTCGAACCCACGACCTACAACTCGTAAGTCGGGGCCGTTACCACTGGGCCACCACTGCTCTGTCTTAATTTAAAGAAGCATAATTTAATAAAATATTTAGTAAAATTGTATCTATATGCGCTGTCCTGCCTCAAGTATTGATGATGGATGGGATTCCATAGTTTCAGAAAATGATGTTGTAGAAGATGTTAATATGCAAAAATATGTAAATTACGTAAAAAGATTTTGGCTGCCCAAGAAGACACTGTGGTGCTGTTTCGGTGAGCGGCATCGTACGAACAACGTCTGTGAGGGATGGAATAGATATATTAATAACTGTTTCCAAAGAAGACCTCCGACTGTAAATAAATGCTTAGCTGTGTTTAAGCAGGATGCCGCTTTTGATGCTGTTAACGCACTAACAACATACAGTAGCGGATCCAGGGGGGGGGGGGGGATAAGGGGCTCAAGCCCCTCCCAAAAGCATCTGATTTCCTCGGATGTCCTCTGTGACAAATCTTAAAGTGAACCATATAAATATTATTCTGACTAAACTTTTAAGCAAGCAATACACTACCTATGGTACAATTAATTATTGTCATCAATTATCCGTAACTTAATAGGTTGATACCTATCTATAAAACTACAAAACATGATTGTCTTAAAGTTTTTTTTCTATAGGTGTGTTTTTTTAGTGTTTATAATACTTTACTAAAAAATACCCTCAGCGGGATGCCCCCCCAAACTACAATCCTGGATCCGCCACTGACAACATACCCTTATAAAAACAGGGAAAAACACGTCAAGAAACGTAATAAATATACATTGCAAGTACAAATGCAATTAATTAATGGCGACATTGATGTGCCGTTATTTTTAGAAAAGTTAAAGTAAACTCAGTGTTCTTGTTATAAAGTTGCCATTTTTTATTTTAGGCAACAATAAAATATAAGTTTTTGTGGGTCATTATTTTTTTATTATTAAGTACATGAAGTACCTAGTTGTGGAATTTATTTGTAAAACATATTATTGTTGTTGCTTTTTGGTTGTTTATTTATATGAAAAAGTGGTTCCGCACAAACAAAATACGACCTATTATTGGTTTTTATTTTACATAAGACTAGGAAAGTATGGTGAAGTAGTTTATTAATAAATATTGTATTAATTAATATTCATGGTGCAAACGAAACTAATTAGTCTCCTCTGCACCATTGATGGTGCAGGTCAAAAGTGCATACGGCAAAAGTATGGTGAAATAGTTGTATTAATATTAATGGTGCAAACGAAACTAATTAGTCTCCTCTGCACCATTGATGGTGCAGGTCAAAAGTGCACACGGCAAAAGTATGGTGAAATAGTTGTATTAATATTAATGGTGCAAACGAAACTAATTAGTCTCCTCTGCACCATTGATGGTGCAGGTCAATGGTGCATACGGTACAACGGGAAATAATTTAACTTTATAATTAAAAAATCTCAACTATCAATTTCTAACGTCACAAAAAGTAACTACAAACAAACAGACAGACAAAAATCCTTGATACACCATAGATATTGAACTTCCTACACAAGTGCCATTTCACGGTATGCATTCAATATTCTACTTCCAGTGGTTTTGATAAGGAAACTTTTATTACTGCAATGTACTGTCTGATGTGTCCATGTTTGTACTGTGACACCATAGTGAAGCAAAATGAATATTTTTATCATTGCTGTTTGTGTGGTAGGTTTAATTTGGCATTTAAATATTTTGGTATTTTTAGATTGCGGATACCAAAAGGTCGTTTGGTATAATTTTTCCCAATGAAGGTCCGTTCTAAGGTAATACAGAGTGGCATCATCAACGTGAAAACTGTTACCATGGATTCAGTACGTGATTCTGAAACCCCCTGCGTTGAAATATTTCGTCGGTTATAAAAAAAAAACTACTGTTCGCATTGATGTCTCCTGCCACTCTGTAAAAAACATTACTGGCATAAATGGGAAAATTACAGGTACATTCTTGTTGTCAGGTTCAACTCCTGAGTCGACCAAAAGGCAAGGCAAACGATTAGTTTGCTTGTACTTGGCGTATTCTACGTCTATTTATAGTAGTAGTAGTAATGTCTGAATTTAGAATACGCAATGACTTACTTTAGATACCTAAAACTGAGCCCGCTTGCAAATCTTAAGTCACATGAGCGATGATCTGAAAGTGGACTATAGTAAACATGATAGAACTAAGTGCCTTGCTGAATCGTTAAAGGGGCGCGACGCAAAACCGGTAGAACAAATTCCGTTCACAGAAATTGTTCCACATGTCACGTCGCATCGCGGCGCATCGTCTCGTTTCCTAGAAGAGTGGTAGCCACCCCATAACGGCCGCAGTGACTTCTGTCATGAGTTGGCTGCAGGGTTTGAATGTACAGTATCAAAAAAACGCTCTCTAGAACTACAGAAGACTTTACTTTCATATCTCTTATATACTCACTCTCTCTTTCATATTCTCTCTCTTACTTTTCTCTCTATTCTCTTTCATATTCTCTCTCTTACTTTTCTCTCTCTTCTCTTTCATGTCTCTTTTCTTATCTCTTTCTTATTTTTGAATTTTAATGTTCATAATATATTTATAAGATTTTAATGATGTAATGAATTGAATGAATTGTATGCAGTTGTGATTAGTATATTGGGACTTGGTACCTTAGTAAATAAATAAATAAATATCTAACGTTTCTGTGCGGTCATTCGCCAGTCGATTGCGGAGGCTATGTTGCGGCCACCGCTCTTCTATAGGAAACTGTGGCAAAATTACGGTTAGGTCTAGGCTGATCTTATGTTTTAACCACTTAATTGGTCAAAAATATCTAAAGAAAGCTGTGTTGGTGTTTTCAGAATCTTATAACCCTTATGACGGCTGCCCATAACATCAACTTTGACACAATATTGAAAATATTAAAGGTAAGAAGTCCGGATATTGGTCACTTTATGGCCGTGTTTAGTATTCCACATCTTCATGTATGTAATACAGTAAGTATCTAGATAAACAAAAAATATATTCAATTCAAAATCCAAATCAAAATATTATATTTCACATAAACCTACATGGACACTTATAGGTCAGAAGCTAGATGCACGGTTCCAATGAGTCATTTCTTATGGAGAAGAGCTGGCAAAAACTCCATTGCACGGTTACTCTTTTAAAAGTAATTGGCCTACTGCACGGATACTGTTTTAAAAATAATTAGCTAACTCCAAGGTTACTGTTTTAAAAAGAATTGGCTTACTCCACTGTTACTGTTTTAAAAAGAATTGGCTTACTCCACGGTTACCGTTTTAAAAATAAATTGGCTTACTCCACGGTTACCGTTTTAAAAATTGGCTTTTGCAATTACAGTGTTAATAGGTATAGGTGGACAGTGTAGGCCTGTCAACAAGTACAAGGTACTTAACAAAATAAGAAAAATGGCCATCAAATCGAAACATTTATGAGTCTACAAGGCTGATTATTGCAGTAGCAGAGTATTTACAAAATGATAGGGGTTATTCCCAAAGTACTCCATTATTTTGTTCTAAAAAGATAAGAATCTCATACATTAATTCCCAAGTTACTCCAAGCTCTCAAATAACATAAAACAGAGTAAAACAGAGGAATTCATTTTGATAAATCGGACGTCAAATGGAAAGCTAACAGAGTGAACTAATTAGCTAGTGATGCCGCCATTCGTATCCGAATGCGGAGTGCGGATATATCCGAAATCCGAAACTAATCTCGTGGTACATCGTTTGACGGGAACGATTCTATTTGTAGATTAGGGATGTGAGGTGTACACAGATTGTAGTTAATACATATTAAGTAATGTATGTTTATTAGAAACTGTATGTTTACTGAGTTAACGAGTTATAAATCAACATTAATGATGTAAGTGCACTAACATTTTTTTGTATAAAGAGAAATGATTTGATTTTTTATATGTTTGTTTTGACTCTTTGAAAATTTTAAAGTGCCTGTAAATGATTTAATTAAAATAAATGGTTTGAGTTTGATAGGATTTATCTCTCGTGTATGTTTGGGAACTTCCCGTGTTTGTAGGGCTGACTTAATAACGCAGGAATCCTTCCCATCATTCGAATCTTTAATAAAATAACCTAACAAATCAGCGTATAACGCTATTTAGACGAAAATCATAACTATGCGGTTCCACCTACGCAGGGCTGATTTTACCGAAACCAGATAATATATTTTATCCTTGGAATAAAATTGACGTCTGTCAGTTTTTGTATGAGAAAATTGACAGTTACAGAATTTAAGACTTATTTTGGGTATAAAAGTGTGATCAAATTCGCCCTTTAAATCGTGTGAAATTACTGCTTTTTGAGACAGTGTCAACGACATATAGTGTGATTGCAAATTCCCAAAAATACGAGTAAAACGTAATCGTCACATAAATGTGTTGACTTCACATATTTTTCTCATATTTCCCGACTTGCTTGCCTATTAAAGTTTATACGGGATAGTTATATGTGATGGAGCGACATAACTTTGAACGTAAGAAAACTTTCCTTAGTACTGAGAATTTCCCATTTCGTATTACCAGCGGCGCGACGACGGGATTAGAAAATGTATGAATCTCTAAGGATTACATATATTTGCATGTTTAGTTTGTCAAGCTTCTCTTGTTTTCTGTGAGGCGTTGATTAGACGTTTCTGACGTTAACGTGCGCGTTTACGTAAAGGTAAGTATAGACTAGAGCATTTCTTGTAACAGAACATCGAGCATTCGCCGTTTATAAATTTTATCGAGCCGCACTTGGAACACGAGGCACGATGTTTTGTTACAACCTGATTTTAAGAACCAACGAGCGTATTTGTGTAACATTTTATCGAGCAAAAGCACGAGCTCGGGCGACGCGGAATGAGATGCGCGAACCGAGGGCAGGTTGTTACAATGAACGCAAGGAAGAAAGAAATGTCACAGGTAAATCGTCACTTGCCGTGAGTATTACGTCAAACGGAGCGTCGAGCATTTGCAGGAACGTTACATAACATGGAAATGCTTTTTTAAATTGAGCTTGTGCTTGTATTGTACCATTTGTAAGAACGTTACATTTCATGGAAATGCTCGACAAAATGCTCTAGCGTATTCTCACCTTTATGTTGCATTATGAAATGTCTTGTCTTTTGCCCTATTCGTACTACCGGGATTTAAAGTTAAAACATATTTTTTATGTAACAGCAATTTTAAACACCACCACGCACCATTTCACTAATATAACGGACGGAATTTTACGACGACGGCGTGAAAAGACCCAAATACCTAAAACTTATGCCTTTTTACCCGAATCCAAGGCGTTACTAAGTTTTCACTTCTATCGGCAGTAACCAGAGACTACCCCGCATATTTTTTTTTAATGTATATTATAATCAACCTATTAATGTTCCCACTGCTGGGACACACGCCTCCTCTCTGTGAGAGGGAGTGGGCTGTAAACGCGGGTTCAGTGCGGGTTGGTAGATGTCACTTTTGGTTCTAAGACATGCCGGTTTCCTCACGATGTTTTCCTTCTCCGTTTTGAGAGCAGTAGTGATGAAATTATTTGCACAAAGTAAACGCCTTCTTGGTTTCGAACCCACGACCTACAACTTGTAAGTCGGAGCCGTTACCACTAGGCCAACACTGCTCTTTTCACTGCACTGTTTTTTTCATGTATGTTCACTAATTTCTTTTTTCGGGTGGGTCCACTATCGGCCAAAGTCGCTTGTGAGTAACGCATTATTTTTTGATAGCGCACATAATCTTTCTAAAAAAGATTAAGCGTTATTGTAATGAAATATCCGTGATTACTGAGCCGATTTCCGCGATTCTTTTTTCATTCGGTTGAAGAAGCTCGCGAACTGGTCCCATATAAATTATATTATATTTTCTGAAATAGTTTTTGAGTTAGCTTCAATAATACGTCTTATTTTTTAATGAAATATCCGTGATTACTGAGCCGATTACCGCGATTCTTTTTTTCATTCGGTTGAAGAAGCTCGCGAAGTGGTCCCATACAAATTCTATTACATTTTCTGAAATAGTTTTTGAGTTAGCTTCAATAAAATGGTTTTTTTTTTCAATTGGTGTGTGTTGATGATATTATAATAACTTGCTGTCACTGTTATGTACAAGTATACGAATTTCCGTAGGGTAAGTACCACAACTAAAAAGTGAAAAACAAAACAACCAATACATGAAAAATAACTTAATTGAATTACGTCTCAGAATTCTTTTGGGTATCAAGATTTTTAATATCAATCTTTTTTATTTATGAAAGACCGGATGTCAGGATGTAGATACGGATCATCCGTACGATCCCGGATTAGCTTTTGACGCGCAAATCCGAGAACCGACCATATTTATCAATAATATTTGCATACATCGAGTTCAAAAGGCAGAGAGGAGAATATTTTATATTAGGATGCTTTTAATATTTTAGACGAGGGAATATTCGTATTTGTATATATTTTCGGCTGATATTTATGATTTGAGTGATGGCCGGTAACTTAAGTATCGTTGAGTGCTTATTTTTAGCTCTTCAGCCGTTTTTTTCTTTTTTAAGGATTCTCTTCGAATCTCTAATAATTCCCATGTTGCGCTCTTAAAAATATTATTTGAATACTTTAGTATAATCCAACTCCATCCTGAAGACCATAGCGAGGAGGTACGACTCTCCTTTGTTAGGTGATGTTGTTCGAAGATGTATTTCGAACAACAGTCTTGTTTCTAAATAGATATAAGTTTACTAACATAGATATAAGTTATCGTTTGTTTACTAACCCATATGGATGTTGCTTATCCAAAATAAAGATTATATTATTTTTTTATTTATTTTTTATAATGATTCCGCCTCTTTTTGTGAACCGTAAATAACCTCTATTTTAGGGTTCTAAAAATACGAATAACTGCGACGAACTTGGATGTAGCGCCATCCCATTTTGAAATGGAGATAAACCTTCTAGGTTTGCCTCTATATATGTTCCATCAGTCTTCTTAATAACGACATGTTACTCAATATAAATGACTTCTGACCTCTGTTACCCAATTACTGAAAAGGGTGTGAACATCCTAAAGATCACGGTTGCGAATTTCGTCTTGTGATGTTGACAACATTGTTAATAGTTTGGGATAATGCAAAGTGTCAAATACACACAAGTTAATAATTTTAAAGAAAGGTTAATCAATAAGTACTTATTTTTACCCGACTGCCCCAGAAGGAGGGTAATGTTTTTTCTTTGTTCTTTAATCTTCATCTCATTTCTTGAAAACGCAATTGTTGCATCGGTGTCGTCTGCATGTTACGCTCTGAGAGCCCTGAGAAATGATATCAGCATAGCTAAAAATGTTATATTTTGCTAGTGGACTGAAAAATTTGATAAAGCATACCTACTTTTTTGGTGAAATAACTAAGAATAATAATAGTAGAAGAGTTTTCGTACTACAAAAACGTGAAATTCGAACCATGGTCCGCATCTCACAAAGGGAAAGTTGCCGATAACATTAATTTTATCAATTTAGGCATACTTACAGTGCCAAGTCTTTATGTACTGGTACTTTTAACTAATATGGCCAAATAAATACAAGACTATGAGCCAGTAGAAGAAGGGCAGATAAGGGAAAAACTCAGATACAAGTTACTTGTTTATGAATAAATGACTATGATTATGTTCCTTTTGATGTCCCATAACTCTGCTATATGTCAAAATAATACAGAACAATGATACAGAACAATAATACACAACAGTCCTAGAACAATGTTCCAAAAATACATAGTTTGGAAGATAACATCTATCACTATTATAATACGTTTCAATGATAAGTAGGTAAGTACGAGTTAATTATTTTCATTCAAACCATTCATTCATATTTACGAGTAAAGCTAAGAAAATGCGACGTTGACATATTTCAAAAACGGGTGTTTACATAAATAATCGCGACTTTGTCGAATTATTTTTATAGAAAAAAAAAAACATAATGTCTATTGATTCTTTGCCATGGTCTCATTGATCCTGTAGAGGTATGAAGAACAGGGTGTAAAGTTCACCCATCATCTATAGAAAAAGTCTCCGACCAGACGGGTGTTGTGTCTGGCGGGCAACTGCCCGTAAGTTGATTTCGGATAGTCTTATAATCTCGTTCGCGCGGTAAAATCTAACTGCGCGATGCAGGATTTGCGTGACGTCATGTCTTTGATGCGTAGTTCGTATGTGGCGGTGTAACCGCTACTATAGCCTAAAGTTATGGGATACCTATCAAACCAACTTTAAGCATTTCATAAAAATAAAAAATACATCATCAGACAAAACCCACCGCGTCTGTGTTTTCTTTCAACAATATAATATCCTATTTATGTTAGTCTCTTTTTCCAACTAAAAAGCAATTTTTCATTCCTAGCTTCAGATAAAAACTGTAGCCATTTTTACATAGGTCGTACCCGTATCCCGACGCTTCTCATCAATCTTGTAGAAAAACCTCCTCCAGGCCAGACGATTCATTTAATGAATGTGACGTCACATGTCTAACATACTCACTACATAGGTACTCTGTACATTTTCTATGTTTACGGTTTTATTTAGGGGCCCGTGGCTAAATGATTAAATTTTAATGTAATGATGACCCATAATTTTACAAACCATATTTGTACGCCGGAAACGGTAGAATAACGATCGTAATACATAATGCACCTAACAACTTTGTACAATATTGAACCTGACAAATAAATGCTTTCTTATATTTCTAATAATAACAGCCGATCGAAGGTTAAAGCCTCATATCCACTAGGCAACATTTGGCGCGCGACACGTGAATCTCAACATGTACGGTAACGCTGCACAACAGCGCGCGACGTTGCCAGCTGCCGCGCAACATGACTCGCGGCTTGTTGTTTGTTTAAAGTGCATCGTTAGTTGAGCATCAATTGTTGTCGAGTGGAGACGTGACGCACAACAATGTCCGTAGTGTGGTGTAACGAACGAGTGCTCAAATTGCCGCTGAAATCAACACAAGTTCCTCTGGCGACATGTTGTCGACGACTGAGAATGTGTGGACAGACAACGTTGTTAAACAAATGTTCCGCGTCAACATTCAACAAGTTGCGAAACATGTTGAGCAACATGTCGCGCGTCAAATGTTGCCTAGTGGATACGAGGCTTAAGTCTTACCTAGGTCGATGGGTAACCATTCATAACATATCGACACCCAGTAATCAGAACGTATGTGAATGAAATAAAGTATGTACTTTATACAAACCTCCAACTCGTTGGTCTAGGGTTCGCAAGCGCGACTGCTAAGCATGAGGTCCTGAGTTCGATTCCCAGGTCGGGCAGTGTTATTAGGTTTTTCCAACATGAATTTCTCAGTAGCAGCCCGGAGTCTGGATTTGTGCTCGGTTTTTGGCAGTAGACTCGCCCCCTATTACATGGAACTTAAACATAACTGGCGAAATGTGGGTTTGCTAATAAGGCACACCTCTACCTAACCTTTCAGGGGTTACAGACGTGATGTTACATTATGTTATGTGTGTTTATTAAAAAAATACAACTTAGTACTGTACTAAGTTGTCAGTTTGGTATTAAAAACTTTACTGTAGTTGGAAATAAAGTTCGAAATTAAAAAACGGCTCCATCCAAACGGTTTAATCCTGGGTCTCTTTAAAAACCTTGTTTTGTAATGAGACGGTAGGTATACTAAATGTCTTTATAAAATTATTTTTATTCTTCTTAGTCTATGATTTCTTATACGGCTTAAGACATTCATTTCTCAAACGAAAACAATTCACTTATCATGAGAAATACAAGTTAATCTTAATACTAAATACTCGAACTTATGAAGAACGGTAGGTACTCGTAAATAATCTCAGAACTAGAAGATTCACAAAAAAAACGTGCGAGCCTTTATATAATGTGTAACATTTGACATCTCACGTTGGCAATAAGCAACATTAAAGGGGCGGGGCCTCGTCATGGTCGTTTCTGACGGCCAACTCTAGCACGGCGCGCGCTCATTCAAATAGCGCGCGCTTTCCCGGCTTCCTGTTACACACTTCAGTCCCTTTTCACGAAATCACTCTCACAGATTGCAGGAAAACGAGAGATATGACACATAAAAAACCTTCCGCAACACAAGGCAAGTGACTAAAAGTCGCTAAAAAGTGCTCTTTGGCACCTGCCTACTAAACCAGCCTGTTACAGAAATTTCGTTAGACGTGTTACCGACATAATTTTCACTAAAACAAACCTACACGGTTCCACATACAAGGTAGTGCTATCGTTTGCGTCAAAATCGATTTTATAATAGGGTGAGTCTGGTTGTTAACGGTTCTTTAGACGAAATCACTCTTCTTCTTTGTCGTGGCGATGGCACGACAATGTATTCAATTTCGTTGGCTCAAAACTTTGCCACTTTCATCGTCTGTGGCAGCGCAGAGGTGGCTACGTACATTTTCACTCTTAAATGTAGCTACAATATTTTGAGTGTTAATTATGAAATACGAAACTATATGTAAATATTCCTTGACATCTATGTCACGGAATATTTACATATAGTTTCGTAAAGACGCCTGTAGAAATAGTTGGAATTATTTACTACAGGCGTCTTTTCTAGCGCTTTATGTTTGTATTTCAAAATTAAGCAAGTAATTATTATTTTAAACTCAAGAGCAACGATCAATCAACTGCTGTTTAATAAGAAATACCGAAATAGTCATCAATTGTCTTAATTTTACAGCCAGAACCTATTCCCCATAGGGAAAATAGGTTACTCACACAAAAGTCAATATAAAGTCATTTTTTATAACTGTGCGCTTGTCAACGTCAAACATTAGGTACAGTGTATGTGGTTTAAATAATAGGCAGTGTATAGAGTGCCACCATTGGCACTCTATCCCTATCGGATTAAGTGCCACTACAGACACCCTAGTAACACCGCCTCGGCCCGGCCCAAGTGCCGCAAGCATTGGATTGTCATTGTCACTGTCACTAAGTCACGTCACTTGGTATTTTGTTTGATTGTCGAGGTTAGATCGCTGTAAAACACCACATTCCCAAAACATTACATTCTCTTGTGCCTAAACGGACCCTGGCACTTCGCCGGCCGCTACCGCGGCACCGCTCGCTACGCTCGCTCGGCTCGTGCGTTGTGTGGTCACAGTTCTAACCTAACCTAACCTAAATAACAAGTGACAGTGACAATGCAACGCTCACGGCACCCTAGCCGGGCCGAGGCAGTGACACTAGAGTGCCACAAGAAACTCACGGCACTCTATACACTTCGTAAATAATATCACTAACAACTACACGAATAATATGACAGAACTGTGAACGACATTATGCGGGCGGGTGAATTCCATACTACCAACCTACAGTTTTTATCGAGTTTATAACTAATAATTTTAAAATCTTTCTTTCATAACATAAAACAAACACGTCATCATCATCAGCCTATTAATGTTCCCACTGCTGGGACACAGGCCTCCTCTCTGTGAGAGGGAGTGGGCCGTAATCTACCACGCGGGCCCAGTGCGGGTTGGTAGATGTCACAAACAAACACGTCCTTCACTATTCACTTCATGAAAATAAAATAAAATAATAAAACTATAATCCAAGCCGCTAATCGGGGCGTTCACCTTCAATAAACTTGTTACGAGCTCCCTCCCAACATAGATGAGAAATTAAGTACACATAGCCCCACAGCTTGCTCCCTTGTTGTACGTACATAGACGTTGAATTTTATTTGCATCATGCGCTGCCCTCCGTACGAGGCTCTTGTTAGATTATATGAAGTTTGTGAACTGTTTAAAAGTAGAATGATTAGTTATACTGAAGCTGGTGTAGTAATATCGTAGATATAGATGTAAATAACTTCCATAACTCTACATAATAAACATCTTAAATTCAATCATTCATTCACTGACAGCAGACTGAGAGCAGTGGTTGCCCAGTGGTAGCGGCCGTGATTTACGAGTTGTAGGCCGTAGGTTTGAACCCAGGCAGGCGCTTTACTTTGTGTAAATTATTTCATCCACACTGCTCTCAAAACGGTGAAGGAAAACATTGAGAGGAAACCGGCATGTCCTAGAACCAAAAATTCGAAGACATGTGACATCTACCAATCCGCACTGGGCCCGCGTGGTGAATTACGGCCCACTGTCTCTCACCGAGAGGAGGCCGGTGTCCCAGCAGTGGAAACATTATAGGCTGATTATGTATTCACTGACAGACAACGCATAGCCTTAAACTGCTGGGTCTAGAAGCATGCAATTTTGAACAAGTTATCTTATCTTTTTGTACCGAATGTGAAAGATTTTATGAACTCACGAAGGATTTCATGAAATTCTACCCTTGAAATAAAAGACACACAGTTTCTAAAATCGAAATTCAAAAGCTAGAGACAGAAAAATTCCTCAAAAAATAAATAAATCCAAAACATCATCATCATCATCATCATTTCAGCCAAAAGACGTCCACTGCTGGACATAGGCCTCCCCCAAGCAACGCCACTTCGACCGATTTTGTGCTTCCCGCATCCAGCGGCTCCCTGCGGCCTTCACAAGGTCATCGGTCCATCTTGTGGGAGGCCTTCCAACGCTTCGTCTTCCGGTACGCGGTCGCCACTCCAAAACATTTCGCCCCCTCGGTCATCTGTTCTACGAGCAATGTCAATCCAAAACATAAAAAAATAAAAATATTAACAAGAATGATTTTTGTAAGCTGTATAGAATGAAGCTCCAATCATTGTTGATATTTCATAAAAATGTAACATTGTCGTATCATCGCCTACACACAAAATATACCACAGACATCAGCCGCACGGATTGATCGAAGGTTAAGTTACACTTGCCGCGGTTGGTTCATGGATGGGTGACTCCATCTATTACATATCGAAACCCCTCCGTGCCTCGGCAAGCACGTTAACCCGTTAGTCCTGGCTGTAATTCGTAGTACTTTGACAGGTTGTTACTGGTAGTCTGAACCTCAAAAATCTGACAACCAGTCTTACCAAGAGGTATAGTGTTACCCAGTAACTGGGTTGTGGAGATCAGATAGGCAGTCGCTCCATGTAAAATACTGGTATTCAGCTGCATCCATCTAGGTTGGAAGCTGACCCCAACGTAGTTGGGAAAAGGCTATTCAAATTGATTTTGACCAGACATTCTTAACTTAGACGCCGCTGGTGAGATAATCTTTTACACTTCATATCCACGCCAACACCAGCTTCCATTTTCAGATTTCATATTTCCCGAACAAAAATATCAACGTCTATATTGACGTTTTATAAATTCAGCACACTATTTTACGGCCACAGAGTAGTGACAAATGGAATACAAACTCTGCCGTTTGTCTATCAAAATAAAATAAGCTCATTGGAATACGACAGATAGTTTTTCATAGAAGCATTGAAGAAGAGCTATAGAGATAGATGCATCGATGGCGACGTGCCGATCGAGCTATTGTTTTATTAATTAAACAGATTATGTACACATAAACAGACAAGAAGACACACTCACTTAAAAATATGTACAAAGGTAATGCATGCTTATTCCTAAAGAAATATCTTCCAGCATACTTGTGAGAGAGGTAGATCAAAAACTTGAACACGGTGTCTATATCGTCTACGATATAGACACAGTGTTCAAGAGTAGAAGAGAAAATAAAATATATAAAACGATTCACATAATTATTATTTATTTAATACTATAAGCACACATAAATATGTACTACGTATGTGTTGGTGGACTTAATGGCATAGGCATTTAATTTTTCTACCCGTCAACCTCGAGTATTAACCGTTTACATATTATGAGTATTTATCTATCTATTTATATTTAGTTCATTAAAAACACTTCATGCAAAGTCTTTACTTTTTTTATTGTCCAACCACAGACGGTTATATCTTAGCATCTCGCAACATGGCCGACTGAAAAAATAAGTTGTAGTTTCGAGAGCTCCATTTACTCACTACTCTATGCCCATATTTCACGACAGCTGACTTGTAAGTTATTTCAGCCAAGTAACTTTATATAAACATAGAGTTAACTTGGAACGCAGAATGCACGAGAAAGTTATCTGAGGGATGTCTTTGAGAAGATTACTCGCTTGGTATTCAGCTTCTTGCTAAATAAACTTAAATTCTTTTGCTCTTATTTGAGTAATTTATTTTAATTACATATTTCTTACTACAGTAGTAATTTCTTCGCTGATTAAACATACGGAGTCGCAAAACTTTTTTAAACTTTCAGTCAACATGATCTTGGCTAGGTTATAACAGCCGCATGGTACGATCGATCAGGTTAAGCTACGGTTGCCACGGTCGGTCTGTAGATGGGTGATCAACACATACCGAGACCCCTCCGTGCTTCGGAAAGCACGTTAATCCATTGGTCACGGCATTCGTGGATCTTTGACAGTCGTTACGGGTCATCAGAAGCCCGAAAGTCTTCCAACCAGTTTTTTTATGGGTATCGTATTACCCAGTTACTGCTCCGCGGTCGCTCCATGTAAAATACTGGTATTCAGCTGCATCCGGATTGTCTGGAAGCCGACCCAAAAATAGTTGGGAAAAGGCTAGGCACATTGAGTTTCAGTCAATAACAGTTAGTACCACAATGTTCAGTCAATTAGAAAGAAGTACCAAAGAAATAACGTATATTCTATAGTATAATAACGTATACAAAATATTTAATATGAATGACTTAAAGCTCTTTTATTCTTGTGACCTTTTGTCTATTTCTGTTACAAAAATGCCACAGACCGTTTCTAAAGAAATAAGTATTAAAAATAATAAGATCCTCTCGTATCTTTCTACTATATCAAGCAATCCTCTTTGACGTCAGTCCACCAATGTATCAATTTACACAGAAATTACTACGTAATAATCTGCTAAAGCATTTTCAACTTTACTTATTTAGAATATGGTTCGATTTAGTTTGAATATTGCTGCCATATTATTTTCTCCTTTGACTTTTATGGGGTGTTTGCAGTGTATATTTTCTTAAATTCAGTAGTATTTTGTAGATAATTTTCATGCATAGAACGCCTTTTCTCTCTTCAAGCATATATTAATATGCTTGAAGAGAGAAAAGGCGTTCTATGTATGCCAGGGATGATTCTGGGAAATATAGCTGGCGCCAGGTTTATATTAGAAGTAAACTATATCTAAAAGCTACGATTTTATATTTTTTAGTGGAAGCTCAGCCTTGTTGATTCTTGTTGAAGTAAACTTCGATATGGGTCATCTAGTAAAGTTTGGTAAGACAGTGTACGTATTGGCCCTTAATGCAACCGCCGGACTTCTTCAGGAATACCCTATTTCCACCATTCATAAAAAGTAAGATTTTATTTCCTTTTTCATAAGTCTAGAACTTTGTAAATATTTACTGTCCCTGGGCAGTTTCCTAGGAGGAATAACACAATAATACCCTTCGATCAATAATGTTATAACTAAACTGTTTCTACATAAAATTATAAATAGAAGAGCTATTTATAATTTTATGTAGAAACAGTAATTATGTTATGTGGTGTGTCTATTTTACAGTAATTACCTGTAAAATAGACACACAACATAACACCAATAGAGGGGTCAGTGACAGATCGGCCCAAGTCAACTCAACCCGAATAATAATACCTACCAAATATTTCACTCCCGATTACGGTGATTTGTACGGTCAACCTGAAAATCGATACTTTAAAATAAATCATTACGTATTCAATTTTGTTTTCCGAAGATTTTATTTTCCTATTTAGGTACATACAATCAACTCAACCAGCATACTAATACCAGATCATACGTCGTCAAAACGCCTAAAAAAAGTGGCACGTTCCTCACAAAATTTTCGTACAAACAGTTAGACTGCATTTGAAAGCTTCGGAGTGAAAGTCCGTGTAGGAGCGTTAGATCCTTTTACCTGCAGAACAAATGACTAGTACACTGTGATTCACGATTAGGTGTACAGTTTGTTTGTTCTAGGATTAAGTGATGTGAAGAATAGAGTTTGATAAAGTGTAATTCCCGTATTTTTAAGATCATTCGCATTCTAAATTTATTCGCAATCTGTCAAAGATACAATCAATTTACCAACATTTTTGACAAGTTTGACAGATTGCGACTTCAATGTGAACGTTTTTTAAGTACGAGAATGAGCCTTCTGATTTTGTAAATGTCTCTGTAGTTTTTGCTGTGAGCTATTACAAGTATTTTTTATTACGTAATTTAATTTTAAATTATACTAATTTAATTCAGGCAAGATCCATAATACATAAAATAAAAATTCACAATACTGCCACAGAATACATCAGAATAAAATGTCAATTCAATTAAAATAAACGAAGATTATTATTAGATACTTACAAATTATCAGGGTTACAGAATTCAAAATTAAATTTAAAAATTTATGGTAAACACGTTAAACCGTTGGTCCTGGCTGTCATTTGTAGATCATTGACAGTGGTTACGGGTAGTCAGAAGCCCAATAGTCTGACAACCAGTGTTACCAAGTGGTATATGGTATAAAATGTTGCTATAGTGGACTACCGTTTAAATGGTTACAGTTTTGTTTGATGTGGTAAACCTTCAGCTGTCATTAACGAGACACAATAGAATTTTAATTGTTATGCCCACCTGATGTCCACTTGAACAGTCAAGCGAATTGTTATGACTTCGTTTTTTTGTGATCGTTATCACAGAACTTGGCTAAGGCAGCATTAATTGCTACAACAGATTATTTTCAAAATCCTACATTTCCAACTTTAATTTTCTATGTCTTGGAATATTTAATTAAATTAATGCGATATTATAGGTCAAATTCAGCGTTAACGGTTAATTAAAAACAAACCATCGTTTATTTATGGCAATAAAATTATACTCTTCATAAATTTTATTCCGACGCTAATGAACGATAAAAACAAAGTTAAGTCCTATTTATTTTTCTTGAAAAACACTTTGGAGAACATTTTTTTCTTACGCAAGTAATTTTTTGTGGAAGAATTACTTGATTGATGTGTTTACTTACCGACGTGCGGTGAAATGAGCAATTGCGTGGGAAAATGGGGAAAGATCTTTGAAGGAGTCAATTTGCTTAACGCACCGAACTACTTAAAATAACCCGCTTTTACACACAGCGGTACTGGTAAGACCTTCGGGCTGCCAAGTCATTGATCTCGAATCCAAACCCAAGGTACCTCTGACTTTTCGGATTCATGTGCGTATTGTATCATTATTACTTGCTTCAAAATCGGCGAAGGAAAACCTCGCGAGGAAACCGGTTGAGAGATATTTCTCGATGACATGCGAGGCCCATGGGCGGCATTAAAACTCTGACACCAGGTTAGTCACTTAACTACCCGAAAAAGAAGACTATGGAAATATGACTAACGGTAGTAGAGGAAAATTCCAGTATTAACTCAGGTTCGTCACCAGTATTTTTTCCAACCTTCTCGTAGTTATGAGGAGAGGAATCTTTCCAACTCTGCAGTAACTAACAAAATGTAGCGTTGTAAAAAAAAAAGAAACACGACAATGTAATATTTATGATAGACATTATTAATTAACCAGTGACTAGAATATTAATCATTCAATTTATTATTAGAATAAAGTGAACTTTCTGTGATAACCTTATAATTATGCTCGCCAGTTTATACTCTATCGCACTGAGTTGCCATATTAAAACTTTTTGGTAGTGAAGTTTGTGTGTTTCATAATGTTGTCTCTAGTCTGAAGTCACAACTTATTTAAATATACAAAATACGTTCTTCTTAATTAATGGCACACATATATTGCTTTTTCAATTAAAATTGTTTTGAAACTAACATGTCTCTTCTTCACACGACGGCGACGTTTATAATTGTATTATGGCCTAGTTTTAAATAATATATTTAACACTATGGCAGTATTTAATTAATTAAAGATTAGGCAAGATATTTAACATTCCTTTAAATCATTAGGGAATCCTTTTTTGCCTTGTGAATTCGAAACGTGGCAAGGCCAATGTGACTTTTCAAATTCTTGTTTGTAAGTTTATTTAAGGCCACTTTTTCTGTCACTTCTTCTTCGTAATCGCCTCGCCTCGGGACAAGCTCACGAACCGCGGTGCCGTGAGTGGTCAACGGCTTCGGCTAGGCGACGCCACGCTTATGGCTCGTCGTAAACGCGCTTACGTCTCTCCGTACCCGAGCTTACGTCTCTTCGTCCATCCTTTCCCCTCTCACCCCTCTCGCGTCCTGCCTGTAGCACACTACTGCCGCTCGCACTTACGGCGAGCCGTAAGCGCGGCGTCACCTAGCCGTAGCCGAGTCGATGTAACAGAGCTGCTGATCCGCTTTGGTTTCGTGCTTACGTAAGGTTTGGCGCCTGTTTGACGGCGAGGCGAAAGGCTAGGCTGTTCCCGAGGAATAATTTCCGACCTCAATGCGGGCGAGCCGCGGTCAAATGCTAGTGATGAATAAATAATTAATATTATATTTTTTTCTGTAACTTCAGCAAAAACACAGAAAATCCGATTATGCAAATATTGACGAAACTAACGAGCCAATCGAAGCTATACCTATCATACCAGGATTTTACTTGCAGAAGCCAAAAGAATTATCCAAATCTTTGTTTGAAAACCCGGAGACTTGGCCTGATGATCTGTTTAGTATCCTTGATACTAAAACCAGGTAAAATTTATAAAACTATCAATTCATATTTCTTTTTCTTACATTATAATTATATCAATAACTTCACTATCTTTTTCAGGCATAATAAAACAAAAACTAGTACAAAGGCTGTAAAAAAAAGCCCAAGAGATGACAATTTAAAGGTAGGTTACTTTTTTACACCAAATACAATGATATTCTAAGGGCACGTTCTCATTATGTCGTGTCGATTAATTTATCGTTGGAAAATTGTAGACAAAAGTCATGGACGACAGTTAATCGTGTCGCCTATATGTAAAAACACCTCCATTTAAATACACAAGCCACGACGCTTTAAACGACACGATAATTTATCGTCACGACATCGTGGGAACGCATCTTAAGTCTGTAAAATCGAAATGCTCATCATCGATGGAAAAAGCAATTTATGATGATTAAAAAAATAAAAAGAAAAAACATTTAATTCAGGCAAAACCTATAAAATTTCACAATGCTGCAATAGAATGTATCACAATATAATAAAATATCAATGCATTAAAATAGGTACAAATTATAAAGGTCACAGAATTAAAATTAAAATAAAATGCAATTAAAATAAACGAACGAGTGATACAGAATATATCATTTGATAAGGGTCACAGAATCGAAATTAAAAATAAGAATGATGAGCATTTCGCTTTTTGGCAAGATGCTGTTGCGACAGCGAGTTACGACAGCGAGTTGACCACTGAAATCAGCGCAGTGGTTCCGACCATAGTTGGTGG
Organism: Conistra vaccinii; assembly: GCA_948150665.1. Lineage (NCBI taxonomy): Eukaryota > Metazoa > Arthropoda > Insecta > Lepidoptera > Noctuidae > Conistra > Conistra vaccinii. Next base: position 6,653,124 of record OX411317.1, on the reverse strand, counting down.
TTTGCACCTGCTTCTGACACAAATTAACCATTTTTCTTTGTTTCTTTCTTCACTTCAAATTGAAGTTTCTTACAATATTTTCATTAATCTTCATGTTTCATGATTGCAGGGTAACATATTGAAAGCTATCAAAAATCTAAAAAAATATCGAAATGTCCAAAAGTGAGTGTTTTTGTTCACAATTGCCGCTAATAAGTGATCAGTTATAAACGCAATGAGACAGATACGACATAAGATAAGCCCTCGTAGGCACGGGCGATTTTTTATCGCGCATTGGATTTACAACGCACTGATAAGCGCCGATAGTTGAAAATCCCAGTGTTTCTTTGACGTGCTGGGATGCGCTCTGTTGGATCGTTAACGCTCGGCTCAACACCGAGAACTGATGATTCAGTGCCCGATAAAAAATCTCCCGTGCATACGATTAATTTACTATTGAGGACTATGCCGTTTTTAATTTTTAATTAATTTAATAATGCTTCAGAAACAATAACGACAAAATAACAAAAGTTAAGACGTATAAGGAGTGTGATGATAATTTGATGTATGTATGGTTTGTCAAACGTTCGCTTATTTTAATCAAAAAGAGAGTCATTATTATAATTCTCCGTTTTTTTTTCAGTTTTAAGAAGGATATATTAAAAAAATCTAAGGCATATCTTGCTCAAAAAGAGCCAGTTAAAAAGCTAATGGTAAGAAAGTTTATATAAGTACATATTTATGATCTAATTGTTTGTATTCATTATTTATAATTATATTATACTGTGTCCCAGCAATGGGAACATTATTGGCCGATTATGCTTATGCTAATACGCTAATTAATTATATTGTGTTTATATCTTTTCATAATTCCTAGGCCATTAAATGTACCGATTGCTATTTTAGAATAGAATACGCGTTGACACTGAATGTAATAATATTGTCTCAAAACTGCAGGGCCGAATATTTCAAGGGATAAACGGTGGCATAGTTTATCGAGGGAAGAGCAAGTAAGTCATTACTTATTGTTTTTTGATATTTACATCAATCTATGAAATCTAAACCGCGTTCAGCCCAGGTTCGCACGGACGTGTTTTTATCTGACGTTCCGCTTAGCGGCGAGAGTTGAATATCCAACAGTGTGTTACCTTGACGCGCTGGGATACGCGCTGAATGCGCTGAGTTCCATATTTAATGCTCGGCTCAATACCAAGAGTTGAAAATCCAGTGTACGAAAAAAAATCGCCGCGATAAAAACCTGTCCGTGCAAACGTGGGCTCAGAGTCAATATTTCACAAAAATGGTCGCCATTTTTGTGACGCCACTGACAGCTCTTGAACGTGGTTTAGATTTGCTGATGGTGTTCGGGTTTATTAGTGAAATTCGCGCTTTGTAAATACTAGCCGTTCACTTTGAGATGGCCTCCCTTCCCGCTTCCCCACACTGCACAAACAAAGACACGAAACAAACGAAGTTAGCAAACTCCCTATCCGAAGCGGATCTCACTTGAGGCGCGGTGTGAGGAAGCGGGAAGGGAGGTAACGGCCATCACGAAGTGATCGGCTCGTAGATAGGTGTGGCTAGCTTAAATTTAAAAAAAAACATCGGGCAGTCTTTGGGGACTGCCGATAAGAGTGAAAACTAAGTAACTTTTTGATTCTCGCGTTGATGTCTTTCGTTCGATACATATAGCCTTTGTTGACGATGACGCGAGTTCCATCATTTTTATTCACCCAAAAAGTGCTCAAAGCGACTAAAGAAGTTTTCACTTAAAACAAAATTGGTTATAGGTATCAGAAACCACGAAATGATACCAAGAATAAAAACAAAATTGCAAAGCTTCTGGTAAGTAGATTAGTACCTACATTAGTTCTCACTGTTTTTGACATCATTTACTTGTAAGTAATATTTACGATTGGCCATTTTCACACTGCGACCATAATGATACCGACATAATTATCGTCAGCCCGGACGACCACGATATCGGGACGATATCGTTATGTAACAAGATGTAACCAAAAGCTTATATGCGTTATGCCACAGCAGTTTTTCACACTGTATACCGACACAATGTGAACGCGTTTAGTATACTACCAGCTGACGACATCGTGTCGTTATCGTTATCGTCCAATGTGAAAACGGCCTTTAGTATTTATTTATATATTATATTATTGCAGAAGAATCTTATATACCGAAACATATATAAGAAGAAGTATCGTGGGCAAGATAAGTTTGAGTAAGTTATTACTTATAGCACGATAAATTCATAAACATGAGCTCAAAATTATTTACGGCAGATTTTTTTTTTGGAAATACGGTGGTATGACATATTTTCCATACAAAAGCTGTCAAATCGCCACATTTTTTTTTTTAAGCACCCTTTTATCTGTTGTTTATTAGTTACAGGTATGATGAAACAGAAGAACAAAGTAAAAAAACTGGAGATCTGCTGGTACGTTAAAAAAACCTAGTGTCACGCATAATGAGTAGCATAGTTTGCGCGTCAGTGTGGTCATTGCGCTAGAGTCTAGACTATGCATTGGTTTGCTAGCAGCATGTTTCATAATACTTAGAGTAGCACTAAGCACTAAGCACTAACCCTGTGGCCATGAGCTACACGCTCAAGCGAAACGCGTCTTGTGACAACCACTATGAGAAAACAAATGAAAATAGTAAATTGTTAAACACTCTACTTTTCATTTCGAATATAATGGCTGCTACACACAGTTCCGGCGGCATGGCCGTAGGCACTGCCCGCCGGCCGTGCCGAAGAAAGCCACACAAAGCCGCAGAAAGAAACGCAAAGAAAATGAAGGAGCAAAAGCCGGAGGCACGTGCCGCGCGGCACTGTGTGTAATATTTATTGATTGACATGAGTAGTACCTATTTAAAATTAACTGAGAAGTTAGAACAATTTGTGATTTAAAAAAAATATGGAACACACTGCGTCTCCGCCGCGGTCCGTCCCGCGTATTAGGTATTTTTTTTATTCACACTGGCTGCTTATACACTCACAAGACCGCAGCCTTTTTATTTTTATTCTATTCAATATTTTTCATGTAAAAAGTTTCGTAGCCGACTACCTAACCAAAAGTTCTATTTTAAAATTCATTCCCACTCTAGGGAGGGAAGCAATTACTATGAGTCTTTCCCGCCCTAGAGAGGGAAGCAGCGTTTTCCACCCGTTACTCGGATCAAATAAACACTACTTTCCAAGCATGAGAAATAAAAAAGTTATTTTGAGCATGCCACGAGTCACAGCGCGACTTCAGAGTGACGCATGGAAACCAGTGACGCGCGCGCATGTCGCTTGACGCAATTTACGTCGCACGTCGCGTCCTCAGTTGCTTCGATCAGGGCCTAAGCGAAGCACAGCGAAGCTGTGTGGCTATGACCTTAAACATTTATGCAATAAGGCCTTACGTACACGGCAAGGTTTCTTTACGGTACGGTTTAACAACCGCGCCATATAAAAAACGTGAGCGTGATGATACGTCAAACAACCGGACGAGGCAACGGCTAGGTACGGCTCAGTTGTGTTTTTTCTGTGTCAAGCAGCTGTGCTTCATGAATCAATATAAGAAAAAGATCATCATTGCTTATCACGTGTATAGAAAACTCAAAACGAAGAAAAAAGGAAAATATGGTTTTCAATACATCTGATCATCTTATTCTGTAAATCTGGGGGCCAAGTCTACTAATTTAAAAACGTCACAACGGTCTCTCCATTGTTAGTTTTTGATAGATTTGCCATACCAAATCTGTCAAAAACTCACCATCGAGAGACCATGTGTGACGTTTGTAAATTAGTAGACTTGGCCCCCAGGCCTTTCATAATTCAATGTAATAAATAATTCTTGATTCATCTCCATTTTAAAACAAAATCAGCGTACGTAACCCGTCACGCAAAATAATTGCCGCCGTGAAAACGTCCGATGGCCGTGGACAGACTCCCCTAGACTGCTATACAACACTGATATGAATCACGCCGTGCACAGACACGGCTTATACGGTGACGGCACCGTGTCATAGTGCCACCGTGTCTGTCAACAAGCTTCCATAGTGATCCCTACAACACTGACGACCGTGCCTATACACGGCGAATAAAGAAAAACGTGTGTGCATAAAGGGCTTTTATACCATTCCCCCTCTAAAAAGCTTATTTTATTCACTGAAAACAGTGAATAAAAAGGTCTTTTAATCACTATTTTGGTGTTTGAATTTAGAACACGTCAATATATTCGACCGCTATTTCAATGCTATACAACCTCCTTAACTCTTTCGACTCCACCCATTTTCATAGAACTCATACGCCATGCCGCCATATATATTGGAAGTCTACGACTTTTATTATTCGTAGTTGGAAGTGAAACCTCCGGGATTTTTTTATTTTTTTATTTTCACAGTTTATAATCTGTATTTGCTAAAAAAAACCTACATTTAGAATGAGCCCTCCGCGAGGGCTCCCGCCATCCCATACCCAAGTAGGCGAACCCTCCAGGAGGGCTCCCGACACTGAACGTCTACATTTAAAATGAGCCCTCCGCGAGGGCTCCCGGCATCCCATATCAAAGTAGGTGAACCCTCCAGGAGGGCTCCCGAAACTCAATGTCTACATTTAAAATGAGCCCTCCGCGAGGGCTCCCGACATCCCATATTCAAGTAGGTGAGCCCTCCAGGAGGGCTCCCGACACTGAATGTCTACATTTAAAATGAGCCCTCTGCGAGGGCTCCCGACATCCCATATCCAAGTAGGTGAACCCTCCAGGAGGGCTCCCGACGCTGAATGTCTACATTTAAAATGAGCCCTCCGCGAGGGCTCCCGACATCCCATATCCAAGTAGGTGAACCCTCCAGGAGGGCTTCCGACTCTGAACGTGTTAACCTTTTATTAAATGTCTATTTTCGCTTAAATCTTTCTTTTTCTCGTAGTCATGGTATAAAGTATAGTATGCAACTCTTGAATAAAACGGATTTATATCGAAGGCCATGAATCACTCGCGTCGCTCAGGATTCTAACACTTGAATCACTCGCTGCGCTCGTGATTCAATCATCATGAATCACTCCCTACGGTCGTGATTCAGTCGTTAGAATCCTTCACTTGATCGTGATTCATCTATGGCCCTCGCTTTAAATCCGTCCTTTATTCATTAGTTGCATAATATACTATTGTTTAACATGATTAAAATGAAGCAATAATACATTCCAGACCGCATCCCGCCACATTATATTGTTACCGGGAAATTACAATTAATTAAAATGCGCTGTAATTTCTATTAACAAATAACGAGCGGCGAAAGTGTAAAGTATAATAAGCAACGCATGCATTTACTCAGCATACCCACTCTGTTATCGTTGGAAAACTGTCTTGTAAATAAATAATGGTTATATTTATCTCACATTGAAAATAATTGTAGCCTGCAGAGTTTCTGAATCTTTAAATATGAATTGTCTTCTTAAGTCGTTAAATTGCTGTGTGTAAGGAGGTAATACAATTTCATACTGAACAATAAAGTGTGTATTATTGCAGGGGAGTATTGTAAATGCTATCCAAAGTACCGACCAGGGACAGGGGAGTGAAATGTAAGTTGTTCTGGTGTAATAGTGAATTTAATTATAAGCAGAAATACCATATGCATGTGTTTCTGTTTATTTTATTTAAAGTTTGAGGCCAATACTCAATTATACTCATTTTACAAGGAAACTTTAGCTTGAAGGTTGATCGGTGCAGAGCTAGAAAAACAATAATAGGGTCCAGTCTAGCCTATAAAAGCTTTACTGTTGCTACGCCGTAGCAAATGCTACGAAGGAGTGCTACGCGAACTACGCAAGCTACGCGTCACATTTTTTGAACATTTTGAGATTATTGGTTTTTTTTATTAACCTGCGGATATCTTTGTAATTTTAAAGTTTTATGTAATACTCATAACATTAAATTACAGACACCAGCGCCCAACTTTGCTAATAATGTAAGTCATTTGTAAAAATAATATTTTTTTTTTATATTATATCAATTATTTTCAACTTTTTTGTAGTTACATTAGATGACAAGAAAATATTGGCATGATGGCATGATAATGAGGCAAATGTCGTGAGGAAAGTTTTAAGTATGAATTTCGATGGCTAATATAAGAGTAGGGGAAGACCAAAGAAACGATGTATGGACTGTGTGAAAGATGATAGATTAGAAAGGGAAATGGAGGAAAAAGACAATGTTGTGCGGACCCCAAAACAAATTAGGATCAAGGCAAGAGAACGATGACGAATATTAGCATGATAACGGTGAAATGCCTTACTTAATTAGAAATATAACGTCATCTGTATTTTAATGACTCATTTCAAGAATTATGTTCCACACAGCTCATCTGCATCACTTCATGATAACGTAAGTGTAAATTCAACTAAAGCTGTCAATTACAATAATATTCACGCGCCTACATTTGTGTACATACACAAATGTGGAAGTGATGAATTGGGAAAATATTGATTATAAACGTTCTTGGTTAAGCGTTATTCCTGTCACTCTTGCACAACTGTCAAATGACTAGTGCAAGATAGAGGCGGGGGCATGTCTAAGCCAAAGCATGTGCTAAGTGACGTTTGTAGATCTCGGTCTTGGATGCCTTGTAGTTTGTTTTCAAGATGTTTTCTTAAAAATTTAAGGGATATGAAGACGAAAATAATGCCAAGGAATCCATCGAAGTTTCGTACGTATATCTTATAGTTTCAAAATAAGATCTGTTATAATTATCTATAGGTTGATGTAATTTATTTCTATGTCTATTCCTAGTGATGAAGACTTTGATGGCTCCGTAAGTAACAGATTTATCATCCTTGACGTTTTTCATAAATAAAATTATCCATTTTGTTTTATTTTACACCTTATTGCTGCTCTAAAAAATACAAAATCCTTCTTTGGATAGGTGTCCTCCCTGTGGCTTTCTTAAAGGTTTCGCGATATTGTGATCAGTTTTTGAGTAGTTTACTACTAAACTATTCTAGTAAGCAAGGGGAAGTTTTAAAGTAGCGGCACTGACAGAAAAGTTGAAAGGAAAACGTTTGGCATGTGATGAGGAGGGAGGAAAGGCATGTGACTAAAAGAGTAATAAATATAACTTGATGTATGGACAGGAAGAGGAAGGCCATAGAAAAGATGGATGGATTGTGTGAGGAATGATATGAAAGAGAAGGGAGAGAATGATAGCGTGATAGTTGACAGGGGAGAATGGAAGAAGAAAACTAGTTGCGCCGACCCCACGTTAACGTGTTGCGCCAACCCCACGTACCATGGGACAAGGCAGGAAAATGACGACTATTAAAATATTCCTATAATTTTATTGCTCTCCAGCTTTATATTAGAACACTACTACTTACCTATATTTTACTATTTTCCTATTCATTTTACGGGATTGAGGTCACTAACCTCTTATTCTTCTTTTCGTCTGGTTAGTGACTAAAGTCGCACATGGGCCTCTGGCTTGTCGAGAAATATCTCTCAGGCATGTCGGTTTCCTCACAATGCTTTCATTCACCTTGTATTTCTTCTCATTGAGGTCGTAAAATCACAACACACACTTCACACACATCACCACTCACACCATCATCATCACTTTCATCACGTCATCGTTCATCACTTTACATTGTAAATAAATACCTTTTTTACAGGACTCGCTTAACTTATATCATACTAGAAGGAGCATCAAATCCGGTAGTTCAGAAAAGCCTTCAGATACCTCTAGTTCGTCGGGTTCCTCGAGCTATGAGAGAAACCCGGGAAATCCATACACTGTGCACAAGAATAAATACAAACAAAACTGGCCTTACAATCATTATGTAAGTTGAATCTATCGTAACTACCATTTTGCATTTTTACTCGACTGTAGAGAAGTGTTACGTTGGATTTTGGGTTGTAACGGAACTCCGCCTCCATCTCCGCAAATGCGGAACTTCCGCAAACTTATACGGAAGATCAATCGTACAAACAAGTTTTAACTTGTCGCCCGGGTAATGTTTTTACACGCTTGCTCAAACCGAACTATGAACCGCTGGTATTAAAAAATAACTTCAAATTAGATCATGAAACTTTGCATAAACAGAAATTGCCTAAACATTTAGCGCCTTGGAGCCGCCAGCACCCCACTCAGTCAACATTTTAATTTGAGCTGAGGTAGTATGGGCTTTTAATTAAGAAAGAAAGAAAATATAGAAAATATATTTATTTAGCCATTGAGGAACTAGAGTAGACATCGCGAACAAACATTTATGTCCGGGTCGCGTATATACAAAGGCTGATGTAACATAGACATTAGCTGTTCTATAACGCAGCCGCGTCCGTATGAATAAAGTTTAACAAACACGATAACACCACAGACATTTGAAAATTGTCGGTAACGTGATCGGCATCGAAAGACATTGTTTTAACAAAAACGACTGCAATTACACTCCATCCGAGAAATAATGTAATAAAATGATATAAAATCAAAATTACTCTGTTATATTATGTAATGATTACATGTGAGTCTAAACTGAAGTCATTATAATTTTTTTTAGATGGATGGCGACCATATGAACATCAATCCTCTTGGACCGCAATTTGGATCCTTAGGACCTACTGGTCCGGAGCTATTCTTTGGCAGAAAGTGGTGGTACTTTAATCAGGTAGGTCTTTATGTACCAGTGTTAGTCTGAAGACCCCCCCAAGACGCGACGTACGGGTGCAACACGATTCTAGTAGACCCGTTTCCATGTAATTTTCATAGAAATTGTTGTCTCGACTGTCTGCGCGAGCCTTGACACTTCACCGAGCAGCTTAATCGAAGTACTTGCAGCATTTTTGATGGATCCCACTTATTTGTTACTATTTGCAGAACTTCCTAAGAACATTGAAACGTCAAATACCTGCATTGCCTTGCATGAAGTATAATCTAAATCTAGGCAACTAAATTCATTCCCCATAGTGCATAGTGGTTCTAAATGACCTTCAACGTATAACATCTAAATTATAACTTGTGAAAGGATAAGATACTATTAATTTTTACTTTTTTTTCAGGACGACTACAAACCGATGGGTTAACTTCTGCTTTGAATGTTACTTTACAAAAACTAGCTTGTATTTGTATAATATAATTTTAATTTTATTACAATCTGATTTTAATTATTTTGTGTAAACATGCCAAATAACAAACACCAATCTTTTCATCATAGTCTATGTTACTGCCCCCTCTAAATCATAAACAATAACAAGGAAACAAGAAATTGGCATAAACAAAGACTTTCGAGTCAAATGAATGAAGGGCTATAATGGCGATAAAACGCTTTCCTTGCTTCGGTAATGTTAGGAAATTCCTATCGACAGTAATTGATATGGGGTTTGGACCCCAAATATCGGCTAAAGAGGAAATATGATGAACCAGCTTCACCCTCGAGATTCGACTGCATAATCAAAATTTTCTTTTGCTCGAATTTCCCATGGGAGCTATTAAGTATTGGCAGGTACAAGATTAAATAAATAAGTAGATGGTGGTCTGAATAACACAATTTTGATCTTTGTTATGGTTGGTGCAGTTTTACTTTATGGTGTTTATATCTTTTAGTAATACTATTATCAACTAAAAAATTTTGAAGTTAAAATGTATTTAAGGGATAACTAACAGACTGTGTCCAACTAAACGTTTTCTTTTTTTCTTTTCTTTATTTATTTTCTTTCTTTTCTTTCTTTAACTAAAGAACACGTGAGAAAGTACCAATTTCATAGGTAACACAGAATTTAATTTATTCCAACTAAGAAAAGCACTTTGAAATACAACATCATTTCAGCCGAAAGACGTCCACTGCAGGACATAGGCAGTGTCTCCAGGTTATTTATGTGAAATTTCCCCAGATTAGGTTTAAATTTTCCCCAAAAATAAACCTTTTCCTAAAATATTATGACATAAATGTATTGTGAAAATTAATTTGTCTTTGTATTTTATTATTAACTAGCTGCGTCCCACGGTTTCACCCGCGTAAATCAGTTTTTCCTTTTAATCCCAATGTTCCCGTGCAAATATCAGAATAAAATGTAGCTTATTTTACCTACGCCCAGTAGCCTCAGCTATCTACTAGTGAAAGTCCCGTCAAAATCGGTCCAACCGTTTCGTAGATTACCTGGAACAAACAGACAAAAATTCAAAAAAAAATGGTTTTGCTATAGGTACCAATTATACTCTTATATACGTAGTACTAAGTAGTTTTTTTGATATTACAAACAGACACTTTAATTTTATTAATTTAATTAATATATTGGTTTGACATCCACTAAAATGCGTTCCCCAAAATTTTCCCCACAGTTTTCATTTCTCCAAAATTTTTATTTTCCCCCAATATGGGAAAAAAAACCCCCAATCTGGAGACACTGGACATAGACCTCCTTCCAGGATGTTGGCGAAAGCGCACCTTAATCAGCTATTAATATTGGACATGAAGAATTTATTGAGTTTTTCCATCGAATTTCTCAGTAGCAGCCCGAGGTCCTCGTCTGGGGTCCGAATTGGCACACCGTCAAGGAAAAACCAGAATAGTCCCTATAAACTGAGGTCATGAACTGCCTAACAGAAAATCTATTAACGTTTAACCTATCTCAAACAAACGATGATGCTCTTTTCCACTACCAAAGTAACCACCAAACCACCTCACATATCTCACTCAGCCTATAAATGTTCCACTGCTGGGACACAGGCCTCCTCTCTTCGAGAGGGAGTAGGTTGTAATCTACCACGTGGGCCCAGTGCGGGTTGGTACACGTAGATGTTACATGTCTTCAAATTTTTCGTTCTAGGACATGCCAGTTTCCTCAAAATGTTTTCCACCTTTTTCAGAGCAGTACAGTGGTGATTTATCTATTTATTTATAGTAAAGGGACTGCCTGGGTTTAAACTCACGGCCTACAACTCGTAAGTCGGAGCCGTTATCACTGTGCCGCCACGATCTCCACCACCTCATGATTTCTCTATTCCAGCTCATAAATCTAACTAACTTAATCGTGCGTAGGAGTTACAAAAAATATAATTAAAAAACCAGATTTTTTGTAACTAGTAAAAACGTGCTTGATCCCTAGACACTTTTGATGTGTGTATGTACCAAATGTTTGTGAATGCTCTCATTTGCGACACTAAACTTTTTTACTCTTTACTTTGACCCTATTATATGGAACTTAAACATGAAGCAATGTGGGTGTAGGTACTATATAGATACGCCTCTACCTAACCCTTCGGGGAATACAGACGTGAAATTTTGTTCGGAAGAATTTTGATAAAGTTCGGGTAAGGGTCGTGTCTGTCACTCTTATACCTATGTCTGACAATCTGTGTCAAAAATATTATGTCCCATACTAACCCTAGATCACTAACTATACGTCAAAATGACGACGCGTACGCAATAACGACGTGTACGCATTTAGTGTTTTAATTAGATTCCTCAAGCATCATTGCTTGGTGACCCGCAATGACTCATTACAGATGCTCGTTTTTTAGATCGGGATATATCGTATGATCGTCATAAAATTTCAGACTAATTTTCCAACGAAATTTGAAGTAAATCATCGTGGAGATCCTGAAAATTGTAGACTAAATCAGGAAGGTTCTAGTCAAAACGTTCCCAGAACTCGCAAAACTTGAAGCTGTAAAAAAACGTATAACCACGAACTTCTGCAAGAGTTTAAAAAAAGCGATTTGCAGGAAGCTATATTCTGTATATGAGCAATTATAAATTATTGTTCATTGTAGGTTTTTCTAAAACAGATTATGTGATTAGCTAAAAAGAAAACTAAGACTGCTAATTAAGGTCGTTTTGTGTCATAAATAAAGTTGATTAATAAATATTGAGGTTCTAGTCCGTCGTAAAATTTACCAATGGTTAGTGATAACGTAAGTAAATTAAAGTTAGTGAGCTAGGGTTAATGGCCACATACATTTACTACCACAGAGTAACTGTGGTTCTTCTGTATTGAAGCTACTCTAAATGAAAACGGGATCTATAGCCAGCTTTCTATTTCCTGCACTGACTCTGTGGCAACACTGAATGGTTTTGATGCTCACACGGGCCGTGTCAAACTTCCTGGCTTTGGTTGCGTCGAAAACAACACGATGCATTAACTACAAAGAGCTACGATGAAACAGAGACAGGGAAAGTTTGTGCAAATATTTTAAATAATGATCAATCAATCTGCCTAGCCTTTTCCCAACTATGTTGGGGTCGGCTTCCAGTCTGACCGGATGCAGCTGAATACCAGTATTTTACATGGAGCGACTGCCTATCTGACCTCCACAACACCTCCTGTGCTTTCCGAGGCACGAAGGAGTATCGGTATGTAATAATGGTCACCAACCCCGGCAAGTGTAGCTTAACTTGATTGATCGACCTGTTATTACTTAGCCGAATATTTTAAATGAGGATATTCTGTTGAATGTCACACTCGTTTAATTTACTCTGGATAATTTGAACAAATACCTAAAGTTGAAAGACCTACCTTACCCTTCCACTTGCCAATCCACGTTATTTCAGTGTATAGTCAACCACGTAATCGCTTTACCAGTTTTGACAACAATTATCAGTAAATTGATACTTTAGTGTGTATGTACCCTTATATGAAGCTATGAATAAAGTCTTCAAACTAAATAAATATTATGTGCGAAACGAGTAGGTAAGTATTTTAAATTTTAAGATCTTCGAATTTAGCTGCGTACAATACGTGCCACGGAAGATGAGACTTGCCGCCGCCCCGATGACGCCCAGGCGGGGACCTCATACCGCTAAATAGACCTATAAATCGTCTACTACGCAAGTCAAACCACGTGGTGTGTCAAGTCTCATCTTTAGTGTTACGTATTTTACGACTGCTAAAGCCCGGGTGATCCCGAATCGGGGACACTTTGCGAACCATCCGTCAAGCGGTGTGCCCAATTCGGGGACAGTCTATACGGCGTAGCCCGATGGACACGGTGGGGCTGGAGCGATATTCCGTTTGGTCTGTGAGTTGTTTTTCTCTTTGGCCTGAGGTTTACTCTCAACAATTTAGAAGTAAAATTTTCAAAAAATGACAGGTAAAACCGAAAAATTCTGAAAAATGTGTAAAGTGACGTAATGTGTCTTTAAGTGACGTAATCGCGGGGCTTGACGGTTATTACGCACAAAAGCGTCAGTACTTGAGTTTGTAACTATTATGCTTATGCAATTATTTTGTATTATTGAAGCTAATTCAAAAACTAGCCAAGCAAAATTATATGGGACCACCTCTGAAGTATGGCCTACCAAACAAAAAAAGAATCATTAAAATCGATGCATAAGGCTGCCTGTCCATTGGAGCGGAGAGGAGAAAAGAGGAGCGGAGATGTGTCAATTTAACCAATAGAATCTTGACTCCGCCCCTGAGTTTAGATCAGTGATCCTAAGTCAAGATTCTATTGGTTAATATTGGTACATCTCCACTCCTCTTTTCTTCTCTCCGCTCCAGTGGACAGGCAGCCTAATTGGCGGAGTAATCGCGTAACAAATAGACAAAAAAAAACACAGATGAATTGAGAACCTCCTCTTTTTTTAATTCGGTTAAAAATACAAGGTTAGTTCCGATTTAGGCCACACGCCAAAAGTTCCTTTTACGGCTACAGTGCGTTCATTATAACTTGCCCCGTGACGCGATTGGTAGCACTGTTCTGTCAGTCACCATTTTGAACTCTAAAGTATTGAAACTAAGCTTGATAAGCAATGGTGCCAACATAATGACAAGGTACCTACAAGTTCAGAACGGTCTATACACTCCGCGTGTTCATGCTAGGCGCACAGACTTCAAAACAAAAAGACAAAAAGTAAATTGCATTCAAAAGAGGATCTAAAATTTTTTGTTGTCTATATTTTTTAAATATCTACCAACCTGAATTTATAGCAGTGTTAATTTTCATAACTTCACGAAGAAATAATGTTCTAAGTTTTAAGTGAAAAGCGAGTTATTCAACAAGATGTGCTTCAAACCCCGCGCTTACCCATTGTACAAGTTGCGATACTTACTTGTTTTTAACTAGTCTTGTAAAAGACTTGTCAAAAACATGTCTCATACCTGTATTGTTTTTTCACACTTTTGATTTTAGAATTTTTGTATGCAACTAGTCTTTACAACTTGTTTGAGGTGTGAACGATAAACGAAAATACACAACATGTACAGTACAAGTTTTATACCTTGGTGTAAATGTGGGGAAATAACTTCTCGAAATTCTGTTCTTCTGTAACGGCGGCAGCTCTACGAGGTATCTCATATTATCAGCAAGGTAGGTAATTTGGGCTCAAGGTAGGTACAGTACGACACAACTTAGATGTAGCATCGGCAAAATTCGTAAAACCGATCACCATCCGAACTGAGTGCGCCTTCAAAATAACCAAACTTTATTACTGCTTCAGGTGAAATGATCTTTCAAAAACGCAATAACTTGTGAAGTCTTATAGCCGAATACATTCGTGAAATTGAAATGAATGAATGAAAATTTTCAAATCTGTGCTACATCTAAGTTGTGTCGTACTGTAATGCCATCGAGAAATAGATATATTTCTCTTTATGAAGCCAAGTCAGGGGCTTATGGGTGGCATTAAAACTCTAACACCAGTGTCACTCACCACACGAAAAAGAAAGACCACTGCTCTCAAAACAGGGAAGGAAACATCGAGAGTGAACCGGTATGTCCTGGAACCAATAATTCGAAGACATTGACATCTATCAACCCGCACTGGGCCTGTGTGGTGGATTACGGCCCACTCTCTATCATCGAGAAAAAGACTGTGTACCAGCAGTGGGAAAAACATAGGTTGATTATGGTTGGTACTGATCAATCAAATGGTAGACGATAGTTTATCTTGAATTCATTCATTCATTTACTGACATAACGCACAGTCTAAACCGCTGAGTTCCTACATAACGAAAGTGCACTAAGGAAGGTTTTTCGAAGGTTCATCCCCTAAAAGGGAAAGATACGGGACGAAACTTTTAGATTACAGGAAAATTTGGATCGAACACGAGGACGAAGTAGCAGGGCGGGGCGGTACACGTCCCCGCTTGCAACTTGCACCGCATCGTTGCCCCGACACATCCGCCGACGTCATTAGCAGGTTGCGCTAGTGTGCCACCTTTAAATTAGCCTGGCTTAGAAAAGCGGCAGAGCTTATGAGGTTTTTATACCTTTTTGCGTGTTCTTTTTGCAACTTCTTAATTAGGATTTTTGGTTTTATGATGTCTGTGATTACGTATAAACTAACGTGGTGAAGGCCGCAGGAATGCGCTGGAGGCGAGAACCGGTCGAAGTGGCGGTGCATGGGGAGGCTTATGTCCAGCAATGGACGTGTTTTGGCTGAAATGATGATGATGATGACGAACGTATTTATCGTAAATAATAGTATTAACTAAAGATTGTTGACGAGAGCAGTGGTGACCCAGTTGTAACGGCCACGACTTACGAGCTGTATGTCATGGGTTCGAAACCAAGCAGGCGCTTTACTTTGTGTAAAAAATTCCATCACCACGGCTCTCAAAACGGTGAAGGAAAACATCGTGAGGAAACCGGCATGTCCTAGAACCAAAAAAATAAAAATCGAAGACATGTGACATCTACCAACCCCCACTGGGATCACGTGGTAGATTACAGCCCACTCCCTCTCACAGAGAGGAAGCCTGTGTCCCAGCAGTGGGAACATTAATAGGCAGATTATGTTATGTTTATGTATGTTGACGTGAAGAAGTTATAATAAACTGTCTCTAGATGCCATAGAACTGGATATGAATCTTGAAATTAGAAACATAATGAAATGTTAATACTTTTACTTTAATTCGACAATTTTTTATTACATAACATCACATACATAACGGAACATCACGCCTGTGATCTCCAAAGGGATAAGCAGAGGTGTACCTATAGTACATCCACATTTCGCCAGTTCTTTAAGTCCCATGTAACTCAATCACGTTCAATCTTTGGCGTGTTTGTTTGATATTAGATATTCTTGATTAAATGGGAAATAATAAAAATTTCAGTAGCAGCCCAGAGTCTGGATTTGTGCCCGGTTGATGGCAATAGGCTCGCCCCCTATAATATGGTTGTCAAACATAACTAGCGAAATGTGGGTGTGCCAGTCCCTTCGGGGAGTACAGGTGTGATGCTAAGTTATGTACTATCCATAGACCGTTGGACATAATTAAAATCATGACGACTTTTATTATAAGTTACCACAATTTTGTACCAACTATAAATTAACTCATGAGTTAATTTCACGGCAATCATTTTCATGTTATTGAAGTTGTTACAGCGGTTGGTTTTTATAACAGTTACAAGCACGAGGATTGATTGAACAATGAAATGGATTCCATCGTAGTTATTTTTATTTATGCCATAATTGTAAGAAATATTCAAATTATTTTCTAACCAGGCTATCATTTTCCTTGTCTTGAACGGTAAAATAGGGTTCTGTAATGACAGTGATAATTTATTGCTTATCTATGTGACGCCCTGATTTTTTTAAACTGTCTTCTAAACTAGTTTTGGTCTTGGGATGCGAAAGTATTACCACATTCTAAATAAGTAACAGTATTACATCTTCATAGAAAACGGCCGAAACGACGTGCTTAGAAATTTCAGTGTAGGTATATAAGTACGTAACCTATTGAGTGCGCGGTAGTTACGCATCGACGCGAAAGGTTTATCTACAAAGCGGCCGTAGGTAATTATTTCAAGGTCACTGTCGAGATATAATACTGTGAATTTATTATACTGTGATATTATCGTCTTTAGTGATCGCGGGTCAGACCTGCACCCTAATTTCGTAACACACTTTCGATCGCAATCCGAGGGTTTTGTGGCCCCTGGCACAGGCAAAGGGAAGGAATACGGGTGAGTATTTGATGTCCCAAACAAAAAAAAAAAAAAATGACGAGGCTGTCAATCATGATATTACCATATACAGCACGGCAATTTATTCCATCTAACTTAACTCAAGAGTTAAGTTTACACTATAAATAATAATTGCCTTCACAAAAAAAAATTACTTAAGGCGAAAGCGTCAGGGTAGCCCGAGAAATTCAAATTTTCTTACGTTATTTGTAATTTGCCGGTCAGTATCAGGTTGTATGTTAATCTAAATATGATTCACGCCTATATCAAATGTTTATTTATAGAATTATAATCACAGAAATCATCAATACAACTCTATAAGTTGATGTAATCCCATTGAATGACAATTTCATTAAATATTGACATTTGGGGATTATGCTATCTTAAGGAGTTGTATTCCTGATTCTAATGATTATAATTCTGAAAAGCGGTCGCAAATCATATTTTAATCAACAACAACCTGACACTGACCTGCAAATTGCATAAAACGAAACAAATTTTGAATTTCCCGGTCTACCTTAGCGCATCCTCTATAGCATAGAAAACGATGAAGCAGTCCTACCTAGACAAGACTGATGAACATGAACATGTGGCCGACAATCTGAGAAGATACGAACGTCGATTGCAATATATCGCGATAGATAAATGAGCTTGTAATGAGCGTTTACGACGTACGGCATTTCATACAAACTTTCAAGCCCTTGTTTTTCGAAATGACTGAACCGATTATAATGAAACTTCATACGCATAAGCAGGCTACAAATGGTCTAAAAAGTTAGTTAAGAACATTTCTAAAGTCTTATTTAAAAACAGATAACTGGAAATCTGTTTCTATGGCAAATTTTTAATCGGTCAAATTTGGCTGTAGGTAACATTATATTTCGAAAATTTTTAGACCTTTGTATCTTGCTTATGTGTATGAAGTTTCATAATAATCGTAAACGCTGTTAAGTTATGTAATTATACGTGATTTGTTATCTTATGTTCCGATGATGCAAATATACAAAGGAATAAACTTACGTCCCTTAAAAAAAATGCATAGAAAACCAGCAACGGCATTAATAAAAAAAATCCTATTGCAGAATATTATAGAGTGCCATGCAGAGATCAGTTGGGAGGATAGATTGAACTTACTAATGGTAACAAATTTATTTTAACTGGCAATGTTTCATTGATTGTTTTATCCATTGAATGCAAGAGCTGTGAATGGTCATATAGAATGATGATGCAAGAAAGGGTGATTCCTGAGATGACGTCTAATAGAGATCTAATAGAGATTGAGGAATAAGGATAATCATGATGCTGGCGGTCAAACAGAAATTAAAATGTGATTTTCTAGGATCTGGTACAATCGCGCGGAAGAAATTTCCACGAAAGACACTTGCGCGAAAAGACATTTCTGCGATTGTACTTTTGTGCGAATAAACATTTGCGTGTAAGACACTGGGCGAATCCACTCTCGCGAAAGTTACTAGTGTGAATCCACTTGCGCGAGAGGACAGTTGCGTGAAAAAGTTGCAGTAATGAGATTTCTTCATATAATCCAAAACATAAAAACGACACCCATGACGAGAAATGTGCAAAAGTTCATTGGCGCTATCTTGAATTTGATTTTGACTCCTCGTTGTCAGCGACCTCGAAAATCATGAGAATGACACCCATGCCGAAACTAATAAAAAGAAACTAAACAACAAAAAAAATTACAATAAAAAGCTACGACATTTAGTATTGACGCCTAAAAAATGTACATTCGCGCATAAGTCTGTTCGCGGAAATGTCTTTTCGCGCATGTGTTTATTACGGAAACGTTTTTCGCGCAAGTATCCTGCTACCGATTTTCTGTACTTTTAATTCCTAATTAATTGGCAATGCAGAAAATAATAATAAATTGTAATATGTTTGTCAGGCAGATGTGAGTGGAAACGCCTGGAAGGGACGCGCTAGGACATATAACCTCATTGATGAGAAAGGTCAGGTGCGTACTCGCTACCGGCGTGCATGTATGAAGAGATGTATGAACGTAAACGAAGCAAAAGGAGTATGTAAGGATCGTACCAGATGGCGTTCTGTAGTTTCTGCCTATCCCAATGGGAAGAAGGCGTGAGTTTATGTAATTGGTATAACTGACATGACGTTCTTGTTTACAGCAATACAGGAGAGCAATGGACAAAAGCAAATATCCTACAATCTTTGTAAGTTTTTTATCAGTTTATTCATCTGTTAATATGTAGAAGATGATGAGATAGTTCTTTTTAGCCCTGGATCGAAACAGCTGTTGGAAGAAATCTTTGTCCAGCAGTGGGATGATGTAGGCTGACAGTAACTAGTAATTTCAGCCTTTTTTTTTTGTGGGTGGGTAATCATCAAATAACTTCTCCCGCTCTGGGCGTGGGCGCGTCAGACTCTTACTGACTAAAACCCACCCGTGTTCCTTCAGTTGCCTGTACATTGCCAGGAGCCGCGGTATCCCTTTTAGACCTTCCCGCAACCCCAGCAGGCAACGGCCTTAGCGGACCCCGTCAGTTATGCTGACATGTCTTTGAGGCGCGTGTAGAAAACAACGCGCCATCGACCTGGGCCTGGTCCTTATCGGACGGCGAGCTACCCATTGCTCTGATTCCGCAAGCCCGAGTAATTACAGCCTAACGAATGCTTGAGACAAAAAGCCGGCGCGACAATCAATGTTGGTGACGATACCGTTGACTACACCAACAAAGTGTGAAAGCGTTTAGTAGTAATTGTATGAAACTACCATATTTTGTGTCGTTATCGCTATCGTCCGATGTGAAAACGGCCACTCGTGCGTAGAGTACCCGTGGGTCATAGAGGACGATCCCACCAACGTTTTAATTCAAAGCGAAGCTAAGTATATGTAGCGGTAGCTGTACTGTGGAGCCACCAGCTGTCATCTGTCCACCGGGTATGGTCAACACAGGATTTCGATTTGACATTGTCATTGCATGCACAGATAGATATAGATAGATAGTGCCATCCAAGACGCACCCCACTCCACTCCGCTCCGTACTAAAGTGCAGCTTACAGTACAGTAATCTCGGAGTGGGGCGCGTATTTTTAGATGCCACTATCTGTATGTTGACCGACTTAATTTCGATCTTTCTGTCCTGGCATTGATCTGCACAAGAACTCATTATAACAAACTCTCCAAAAAAATACCTAACGGGGGTTAAGTATTTGGACTCCACCGCAGTTGAATAAAAAGACTACATATTAGTTTGTATACCTAATTACTCATAATTTTTTTTTTTCAGAACAAAAATTTTATTTTGCCAACGATGTTCAATCCAAGTGTAAGTTTGAATGGTAAACGATTGTTAAAGAGTTTTCTCTAAAGATTAAAAGTAGGTATTTAATTTATAAAAAACAATGTTATATCTCGATTTTTTTTTACTGTGCGCTTGGAGCTGTCAAAGTCGTAGTATTGAATTTACCCACCATAAACCTCCTCAGCGCCCCGCCCGACGCCTCTGCTATCATCAGCAAAGTTCTGACATATTATTCGATAAGTTGTTATTGATTTAATCGTTATACTAGCTGACCCGTCAGACGTTGTCCTGTAAAAATTCCAAGTTCGTTTTTTCGGCTGTTCCTTTGGGTTTTATCAATATTTTTTTTCCTAAAACACCCGTGTATCGAGGCGAACAAAACAAAAAAAAAATTAAATCGGTCAAGCCATTTTCGAGTTTTTTGGAGACTAATGCACGGCCATTGATTTTTATAAATAATTATAGATTAAAGACATAAACACTATAATAATTTTGACGTTGACAGGCGCATAGTTAGAAACATCGGGTTATAAAGAACAAGTTTAATGCCCACTTGCACCACAAATCACTGAATGCGTTTTTAGCGCTAAACATACAGTTGGGCAAAAAAAGAGTTTCGAAAAAAGGGCACCGTTATCTCACTTAGGTCACTTCGAATGGGAAATGAGTAAAAGACTTTTAAATAAATTGTTAAAATAAATGTGCAACTAAAAACGCTGCATGTCTGCGTGACTCTTATTGTTTATTAATGTTATTAAACAAATTATTTTGTTTTGCTCAATTAATTATTTCAATTTATTTTTATTTTACCTTGATAGGTGTCTACCATCTGTCTAAACATCCTGAAATAATATTAAAGTTTAATAAAAACATGTATTGAAATATAAATTAAGATAACTCAACTCAGGCCCCCAATTTGGGTTGCGGGAAAGTCCTAAGGGGAGACCGCAGCCCCTGGCAACGTACAGGCAACTGAAGGAACACGGGTGGGTTTTAGTTAGTAAGAGTCTGACACGTCCTTCCGCTCCGCCCAGAACGGGAGCAGTTATTTGATGATTTCGGAAGCAAAAAAAAAAAATGCCCCCAAGATACAGGCCCTGACTTGTTTGGGGACCACTGTTCAAATAACTATTTATAAAAAATATTCTAGTTACAGTAAGCAAAGCATACAATTTTTTTTTTTTTTATATTGTAACAACAATTTATGTACCAATACATTTATTATTATTATCCATCATATAATAGCAAGCAATAACTATATTTTTTTGAAAGCAAAGGCCACGTGGCCGTTGAATGAGCCGTTCAGCCAAAAGTTTCTAAACAAAATGTTGATTTATGTTGATACTGTTTACTCCAATTGCTGAATCATGAAGGTAGCATATCTATTGACTTTCATTTTTTTATATATCACTGGCAACTAAGAATTCCCATAATCCAATTTCGTGTAAACCGTTGTTCCTTTGTTTTTTCTTCATTGTTATTTGGTGTTAGATAATTAATTATTTTCAATTTCTATTATTAATTCGAGTTATTATTATAGCATTAGGATGACCACCTGAAAAAAGTGAAAAACGTCATTTATTTTGCTTTTCTGGTTTCGAATCGTGTTGCCAACGTAACTTCGTTTGTTTGATTGTTTTACTATTGCTTTTTTATAGCGAAGAAATCTTGTAAGTGCGGAGGAACCCGAAGTATACATTTTTGTAAGTTATTATCAATTCTAATATAACTTACAATATTTAATAACATGAAAACCTGTAACGTCACGCCTGTAATTCCCAAAGTACAGTCAGGGAAATAAAATGTTTATCAATTTGCCATGTTATAACTATTTTAGAAAACTCTCAAAGAATGACATTATGATTTGAATAGACAGTTATTTCACGTTGGTAATAGTCAATTTGGTAAACAATTAATTTGCCTGACTTTAGGTACTTATTTCCAACATCGGAGGAGCTCGTGACTAAGAAACATCAGCCGCATGGTTCGATCAATCAGGTTAAGCTACGTTTGCCGGGGTTGGTCTGTGGATGGGTGACCATCTTTACATACTGAGACTTCGGTAAGCACGTTAAGCCGTTGGTACCGGCTGTTATTCGTGGATCTTTGACAGTCGTAACGGGTCGTTAGAAGCCCGAAAGTCTGACAACCAGTCTTACCAAAGTGTATCGTATTACTCAGTTACTGGGTTGGTTGTGGAGGTCAGTTAGGCAGTCGCTCCATGTAAAATACTGGTATTCAGCTGCATCTGGTTAGACTGGAAGCCGACCCCAATATAGTTGGGAAAAGGCTAGGAAGATTGATTTACTTTCAACCTATATTTTAGTTTATTGGCAACAGATCAAACAAGTGTTCTGTTTATTTGCAGCGAAAAAGTTTGTATGATCAACAACACCATCCCAAGAATACTTATAAAGTAAACGTAAGCATTGTGTTCCATAGTTAATCCGATCCAACCTATCTCTTGCTGTCCCCCCCCCCCAGCGACGCCCTTAGCCGAGGTCCGTACCCCACAGGGGATGCCCTTAGCATGCAGTCGCTTAGTTTCTAAGTTTTGTGCCCTGGTTGGGGGCCTTAATTTATTGAGGCAGCCACAGGAAAGCCCGGTTAAACAGCCGACAACCTCGTAGGTTGACCTGCGAGATACCGTTCATAAAAATAAAAAAAATTGTATCCAATAGACTTATGTATAATGTAAGTACATACCCATAGTACGTACATAGACGTGGTATATTTAGTAACTTAATCCGCTTAACTGTTCTCAAAGACTCATAAAGAACCCTGTAAGAAATCGACTCGTGTTTCACCTCTCAACGAGGCATCCTCAGGATGACGATTCACTTGTTACGAACCCAGAGACGGCATGTTGCCAAGACACGCGCGGAAGCGGATTGGTTTACTAAATATACGTCGTCTATTGTATTTTACATAACTATTGTATCCAAGAATATCAAAAGGTAAAAATCTTAGATTTACTTTCCCCGAACAACCCACACTTGGTATGTAAGTTTTTTTTTTACCTAATGCTGAATAAAGTGAAAAAAATAAGTTGTAAAATCATAAGTGTAAGTTTTTTTTTCCCCCTATACAAGTATCAGAGTTAGTAAGACTGAATTCACATTACCATCTAGACTATTAGCTAATGATTTATTAAATATAGCTCTTAAACTGCAAAGTGATCCCAAAACGCTACATTACAGTTTTTTAACACGTATTTTCCGAATATCTAACTTAACAGTTGGAAATATAACAAAAAAAATAATGGCTACCTCTAGTGATTCCTGTTTTGACTCCCTCCCTATATCACTCACACTTTTCCTCTCACTTACAGCGAAGACTCTACGACTTCCACGCTGGAATGAGGTCGCCAATAATTGGCGCGCCTTCAAAGCCCCGTCATTTGCCCGAAGCTGAGCCCATCCTGCCCGGGCACACACTGCTCAGACCAGCTCTGGGAATGCTGAAATCAGCTGTCAAATTCCCTCACAAAGACTTGGGCGATTCATCTGGAGTTTATGGGAATTTAGACAATTTGGGTTTAACGTAAGTGTTACAATCTTTTTTTTACTTGTCAATGTCATTAGGCTGACCTAGTCGTCATCGCTCCCGGAGGACACGAGGCGGTGGCGCGTAGTGTTCCATGCGCGCCCCTATTGGACGTCGCGAGGGGAGTCTCACACCTCACTCCCGCGCGCCTGAGGTAACCCGAAAAGGATCGTGGAAGTCGCACAAGATCCCATAATTCCCGGTTCAAGTGTGTGAAGGGAATACTGGGGTGGTTTTTAGTCCGTAAGAGTCTCACAGACCCCTCCGGCTGACCCAGGGTGGAGGGCATCCATGAGGATTTTACCCCGGAAAAAAATAAAAGTTGTGCGAATACACTATCGTTTGAACTTATTGTCCGATGGCCCTGAACGCGTTGTCTCGTCGACAGAGGGCGCTTTCTGGTACTCCAAACAAAAAATTACATGAATTTTAAATAGGATGCGGGGTTATATTGTATTTGTAATAGCAATACCTATTTTAATTAGTGTCTATTAATTTGATATATATTGAGAGCAGTGGTGGCCCAGTGGTAACGGCCCTGACTTACGAGTTGTAGGTCGTGGGTTCGAACCCAAGCAGGCGCTTTACTTTGTGTAAATAATTTTGTCACCACTGCTCTCAAAACGGTGAAGGAAAATATCGTGAGGAAACCGGCATGTCTTAGAACCAAAAACTCGAAGACATGTGACATAGTACCAACCCGCACTGGGCCCACATGGTAGATTACAGCCCACTCTCTCTCACAGAGAGGAGGCCAGTGTCCCAGCAGTGGGAACATTAATAGGCTGATGATGATGGAAAAAAGGAATGCCTTTACGAAGCTGTGAGACACAAAAAAAAATTTGACTTTGACTAAACACACTGAGCAAATAAAGTTTATTAAAAACATATTTTATTATAATTATTTCAGGTACAGCGGCACAGGCGAAAGAGTTTTGTACACAGGATTCAGAAGGAGAAACGACGATATCAATGAAGGAGTAAGGGTAAGAAGTTTTAAATAAATATACGAAGTGTATAGAGTGCCGCGAGTATTCTGTGGCACTCTAGTGTCGCTGCCTCGGCCCGGCTAGGGTGCCGTGAGCGTTACATTGTCACTGTCACTTGTTATTTAGGTTAGGTTAGGTTAGAACTGTGACCACACAACGCACGAGCCGAGCGAGCGTAGCGAGCGGTGCCGCGGTAGCGGCCGGCGAAGTGCCAGGGTCCGTTTAGGCACAAGAGAATGTAATGTTTTGGGAATGTGGTGTTTTACAGCGATCTAACCTCGACAATCAAACAAAATACCAAGTGACGTGACTTAGTGACAGTGACAATGACAATCCAAAGCTTGCGGCACTTTAGCCGGGCCGAGGCGGTGTTACTAGGGTGCCTGTAGTGGCACTTTATACGATAAGGATAGAGTGCCACCGGTGGCACTCTATACACTGCCATAAATATATTTTTAGTAAAGTTATAATTTGATGATGGTGATTAAAGTAAAACATTTTAGTAGGTACATCACGGGACAATGTCGGTTGCCCAATTTTCACCCTTACGCTGCCTGTCCACTGGAGCGGAGAGGAGAAAAGAGGAGCGGAGATATGCCAATATTAACCAATAGAATCTTGACTCCGCCCCTGAGTTCAGATCAGTGATCCTGAGTCAAGATTCTATTGGTTAATATTGACACATCTCCGCTCCTCTTTTCTCCTCTCCACTCCAGTGGACAGACAGCCTTATGCTCTTGGTAATAGGGTTGAAAAGTGGCCTACCGCCAGTTTCCGCGACGGTTCATCACATTTTTGTCGAAGGTTAAAAAAATTGCTAAAATTTTGCTCCACAGAACGGCAGCCCCAAGTAAGTTCAGTTCTACTCTATTTCTGTGAGATGATTTTTTTACGTTTGTTTTAACAGCTCTTTCATTAATTTCATAACTTGTCGTCTTCAGATTTCTTGTAGGATTCCTGCATAAAAACCGTGGATACGAGGTAATATTATACGAACAATAATTACTTACCTATTATGTTTTATATTAAAGGGTATAAAGTGTACCAAAGACCTAAGTACTATTTTACAATCTATATATTATATAAAAATGAATCCCTATTTCCTTGGTCACGACATCACGCGTGAACGGCTGGACCAATTTCGCTAATTCTTTTTTTATTGTGTAACAAACACAATAGTATGGAGATGGTTCTTATGATAGGTAGGTGAAGGTAGGGTAGGTAGGTAAGTAGGTATGCAAGTAGGTATTTATGTATGTAGGTAGGGTAGGTAGGTAGGTATGTATGTATGTAGGTAGGTATGTGTGTAGGTAGGGTAGGTAGGTATGTATGTAGGTAGGTGTAGATAGGTAGGTAGTTAGTTAGGTAGGGTAGGTAGGTGCCTGTAGATAAGTGCTTACCCGTGCGAAGCCGGGCCGAGCAGCTAGTTTAAGTATAATTTTCGTCATCAAAAAAAATTACTATCGATAAACGATTTTTCAATTAATTAACGTAGGCATTAAATTAACCATGTACCGGAAGACATAGCGTTGGAACTTGGAAGGTCTCTCACAAGGTGAACCGACGACCTTGTGAAGGCCGCAGGACACCTCAGAGAACCGATCGAGATGGCGGTGTTTGGGGACGCCTATTTCCAGCAGTGGTTGACTTTCGACTAAAATGAAAAATCTATTCAGATGTGATGTTATTTGCAATTTTTTAATCCTTATCTATACTAGACAAGATTTGTATGTCTGTATTTTTGTTTGTAACACTAAAACTACAGGACCGATAAAATAAAAAAGCATCACTAGTGTGCTATACGATCACCGAGTAACATAGCGTATAATTTACAAAGATATCACGCGGGCGAAGCCGCTGCACGCTGACGGAAGCTAGTACATAATAGATTTAATTAAAATCTT
Organism: Conistra vaccinii; assembly: GCA_948150665.1. NCBI lineage: Eukaryota > Metazoa > Arthropoda > Insecta > Lepidoptera > Noctuidae > Conistra > Conistra vaccinii. Next base: position 6,626,520 of record OX411317.1, on the reverse strand, counting down.
CACTTTCGGCAGAAACCAATAGCTCGCTACATAGATTACGGCAAGCGAGAACGAGAAATGAAGATGAAACTAGAAGAAGAAAAAAGGCTGATGGAACAAGACCGGCAAATATTATCTGTGTGAGTACTTATTTATTTTACAGTGAATTTCTATCTGATATACATTATTGTACCCTTTTTAACATGGGCAGCCATTAAAAAAATGGTCAAAGTCAAAGTCAAGTCAAAGTCAAAGTCAAATCATTTATTTCAAATAGGCCCTTGAAGGCACTTTTGAACGTCAAAAGTTACAAAATAGAGTATTGATTCTACCGCCCCTTCCAAAAGGTAGTTTTTGTATGGAGAAGAATGGGCAAGAAACTCCACCGTTACTCTTTTAAAATGTTTTACAATATTTTGTATAGGTACATTATTTATATAATTATATGTGAAGACGATGCACCTAGAATAAAATTACTGTATAAGGTAAAAAGAATTTAAAGTGGAGCAAACGACAGATAAATTAATTATGTGGTAGATACATGGTGTTCACATATTCACAAACATTGTAAAAATCAAAAACGTCAAAATTTACTGCCTCGTCGGTCTAGTGGTCGCAAGCGCTACTGCTGAGCATAAGGTCCTGGGTTCGATTCCCGGGTTGGACAAAGTGTTATTGGGATTTTCCATCTGGGATTTCTCTGTAGCAGCCCGGAGTCTGGATTAGTGCCCGGTTGATGGCAATAGGTACGCTCGCGCCTATTACATGGGACTTAAACATGACTGGCGAAATGTGGGTGTATGTGGGTGCACCTCTGCCTAATCCTTCGGGGCATTCAGGCGTGATGTTATGTTATGTTATGTTGTAATAATTTATTAACTTCTAAACAGGCCCCCCAGCACTCCATACGTAAGTATAGATATTCAAAACATTCTATTTTTACCCGACTGCCCCAGAAGGAGGGTTTTGTGTTTCGAGAGGATGTATGTATGTATGTCTGTCTATTTCTTTCGCTCTGTAGCCTAAACAGCTTGATGGATTGTAACTTATATAAGGTGTCGTTAGATTCGTAGTATGGAGACCAAAGTTATAGTTTCAAGGCATTAGTTTCAAGGGAAATTTAAACAGTGGTATATCGATTAAGAAACACTCGCTGCGTTGTGGCCGTATCTACATCGCTACACGCGAACATCAGTGAGATGCAAGTTTGTTCGTGACGTCACCGTCTGCATCGCGCAAGCAGCGTTTACCACGCGATCAGTATAGTCAACGTCCCGACAACAATCATCGGGCAGTTGCCCACCAGATACACAATGTCTAAAATTGTATTCTAATGTGTACGCACTGTGCACGTACTTTCACAGGCAAGATAACATATAGTAGCCACATCAGAGCAGACGCTCGTAACCGTCGTCAAAAACAAAAACAGTTATCGTAGCTAAAATTAATAATAACACTTATTTTTTCTGCTGTATCAATAACAAATATTTAATGCATTGACGAACACTAAACGCCCAGAGGGGAAATAACAATAAAATTTCTATTGTGTCTCGTTCAGTGCCCATCAACCGATTAATAGGTAAAAAAAATAGTGCCCTATGACTTTAGTTCCAAGTTTTACTTTTATTCTCGTTTTAGAGATGCGGTATATCTGATAAACAAATTATGTACATTTTAAATGGTCACAGGAAAATTATTCAAATAAAGACAAAATGGTAAGTAACTTCATAACTTTAACTTTAGTGGTAATAAGCTTCAGCGTCGATTTTGGTGATTGTTTTTCTGTATCCCATTTCATCAGTCACATTTGTAGGCAATGCCAACTCAAAAACAAATTAAAACTCACTTTGCTAATTTTAAAAACAGGGTGTGAAACGGCTATTAAAGGTGAGCACTTTATTTTTATTTTTGTTAGTCATCTTTGTTCCTGGGCAAACGCCTCCCTACACTCTTTCTACCTCTTTCTGTCTAGAGCTGCTAAGAACTAAACTTTATTAAAGAAGTCCAGCTCTTCCCGCCATCTCCGTCTGTGCTTGCCGCGATGTCATTTGCCATTCATCGTTTCTTTTTCGTGTGGTCAGTGACTAACCTGGTGCCAGAGTTTTAAAGCCGCCTAAGGGTCTCTGACTTAGACTCACATGCTGTCGAGAAATATCTCTAAGGCATGCCGGTTTCCTTACGATGTTTTCCTTCACCGTTTTTAAAGCATGTGATAATAATACAATACGCACCGCACATCCCAAAAGTCAGAGGTGACGTGGTGGGTCATGACGTACGGCTCTGAAGGTTCGGTTGAATACACTCGTAGTGTTTTTCAAGTTACCTATGACACATCAGCCGAAATTTACCTCGCGTAACGCGCTGAAGTAAACGCCGCCGACCGGTCGGCGCGTTTAGTGTGTCATGCCAACCGAATACTACGACCGATAATTCCGACGCTGAAGTGTCGGCGCCGAACGTTCCGCAGGTGTGCCGCTACACTAACACTTGGCAGTTCGACGGTCACATCACTACACTATAACTGCTATCTATGATATACCTAACAATGTCATATTATTACATCCTTCTTCTTCAAAACTTCGCCACTTCCCCACCTTCATCAATAGCAGCGCAGAAGTCACTTTGACTGCCTGTTTTGGGATATAGAGGGCAGGATATGAGATAGAGCATAACCAGGCATTGCATTGCCAGGGTTTTTTTTTTTTGGTGGGAAATCATCCAATGACTTCTCCCGCTCTGGGAGGAGCGGAAGGGCAGAGCGTGTCAGACTCTTACTGACTAAAACCCACCCGTGTTCCTTCCCTTGCCTAGCCAGGGGCCACGGTTTCCCCTTAGGACTATCCACAACTGTATTGCCAGGGTGGAGTTACATCTTCCCACTTGGGTCCGGAGACGGTTCAGGTGACTTCCAAGTGAGCCACGGAAGGTTACAGCAGGAAGATTTTTATATTCTATGTAGGTTTTGGTTTCCGCACTTAGTCCTTCAGGCCCACGAACAATGGTCCATTGTGCGTGGGCCTGATCTTTATATTTCAATAATACTAAAAGTTGATTAGAATTTATTTCAATTTTGTTTTTTTACGATGGTTTTCTAGACACTAACAGCGAATGGCATCACGTTGGAGGTAAATACTTTTTTTCGAGTTTTTAAATAAACCATTTTTTATAAAGACCGATTTATCTTAATTTAAAAATATATTTTACAGTTTTTTGAAATACCTCGGCTAAAAGTGGAAGCTATGGAGGTACGCCATTTAAATTTACTATTGAATCCACATTTTTTTCCAGTGTGTTCTATAATAAATAAACTAATAATATTTAATATTAATAATATTTTCTCTTAAAACAGAAGGAGAATTACAACGAAAGCGTCAATCCTTATAAAGATGTAGGTACAGTACTATTATTTTCTTAAGAAGGATGCGCCAAGGTAGCCCGCGAAGTACAAATTTTCTAACGTTTTTTGCAATTTGCAGGTCAGTGTCAAGTTGTATCTTGATTAAAATATGATTTGCGAGCGTAACAAATATGGCTTTACAGAATTATAATCATTAGAATCAGCAATACAACTCCGTATGATAGAATAACCCCGAATGAAATCATGACATTTGGGGATTACATGAACTTATAGTGTTGTGTTGATGATTTCTATGATTATAATTCTATAAATAAACTTTTGATACGGTCGCAAATCATATTTAACTCAACGTACAACCTGATACTGACCTGCAAATTGCGAAAAACTTAAGAAAATTTGAATTTCGCGGGCTACCCTGACGCTTTCGCCTTAACGTGCTTTTTGAGGCACGGGGGTATCATACCGCTAACTTCCAAACTCCGGGCTGCTGCTGAGAAGTTCCTAATGGAAAAATCCAATAACACTTCCGGTGCCGCCGCAGGCGCTGGTCCTGCGCGATCTCTTTCTGCTCGTGTCGGATTGCCGTCCCATTGGACTATGAGAGTGAGGGAAAAGAGAGTGCGACACGGGTTCTGCGCACACACTTGTATTCTATAGTAATTATATCCATTAATAATGGGTAGTCTTCGGTAAGATTGCCTCCATGGCTGAAATTGGCCTGGATAACAATTTTATTATTACTTCCTTACAAGTTTTAGCTAGAACTTTATGTAGGTGTGTTGTGTACCTAAGTTTCTAATACATCGTATTAAGCAATTATATAATTAATTAAACTCAAAAACGATTGACAATACTGCCCTCATACACATAATGTACTGTGATTATACTTATCAAAATAATAAAATCCAATTGACATAAAATTACTCAAAATAAGAACCTATTATTTATCTTTTTGGAAATGTTATTATTTTTGTTGTCCTTTGCAGTTTCTTGATACAACTCGGATGAAGGACTTGGGCACGGTATGTAGAACAATAACACAATTTGTAGTTTTTATTTTTTTCAATCTGTTGTTCATCTATACAGGGTCACAGCTATCCGGGAGACCCGTACGGGCCGTCCTTACACGGGGACCCGTACGGGTAGTGCCCGCAGTGCACTGAAATGAGGGAGTAATACGATTCGTTGTACGGGCTCCACCGGGTCACGTACGGACCAATCCGCGTCGCTGTGAAACAATGTTTTAGTTCCTCATATGTGTCGCCGTTTTGGGAGCCCGTACGGGCGGCCCGACAGCTGTGAAACCAACCATATTGTCCCACAGCTGGACAAAAGCCTCCCCCAACTCCTTCACTATTTCTCTATTATAGCCTTTTAATTTTTGCACCCTTGATTACACTTTCTGTGTCATGTTGAGTCACTATTAAAGTCCAGTGAAATATATTTTATTTTGTCTTTGGTTCGAGGTGAAACAAAATTTTCCGTCGATTGCTAAACAATATGCAAGGGTAAGCTTAAAAAAGTCTTTATATTTTATTAGTTACTACATAGGTTACATTTACATAATTCTTTTTTTTCTTAATATAATAATAATGTATAAATAGTTTGGAAATTCCAAAAGTGCACGCCTCATATCACACATTCATAAACGAAAAAGAAATTCAAAACATAGTTTCTAACAAAAATTAACAATTTATCACTTTAATTTCATGAAGTATGTTTTACCCATCATAAATTTCTAACCTCGCAATCCTTACGTAATGTCAAAGACTATTTATTTAGATATTTACGTTGTGGGTTGCTAGGCAACACTTTAAGTCAAGGTTGGAAATATTTAGATAAAGATATTATATTTTAGTTAGTATTTTATTAATTATAATTAAACTACTTTGAATAAAAGAGCCATTTTCAATAGGGTTCCTTTTATGGCCGAAACCAATGTATAAAAAAAAAAATTGACTAATTTAATTGATTTTATCGCAAGCTACAATGTTTTCAAGCTTCATAAATTGACGGACAGGAATTTTTTTTCAACTATTTTGATGTTTTTTTCATTTCTCTTGCATTAAATCAATTGGTAAAAAGTACAGTATTAATCTCCATTTAATCATCTATACAATGGTATATAAATTAAGTAGGTTCTGTGTACTAGCAGGAGTGTAACAATAATAACAGTTGCAGAAATGGGGCAAAAAATATTTTTCGATCGTAGAGCACACTCTAATGCTTCGCATTACGAGTCGTGCAATAACTGCATCGTTGGTCTAGTCGTCGTAAGCGCTACTGCTAAGAATGAGGTCCTGGGTTCGATTCCCGGGTCGGGCAAAGTGTTATTGGGTTTTTTCTATCTGAAATTTCGCAGTAGCAACCCGGAATCTGTATTTATGCCCGGTTGATGGCAATAGGCTCGCCCCCTATTACATGGGACTTAAACATAACTGGCGAAATGTGGGTATACCTACTACAAGTACACTTCTGCCCAACCCTTCGAGGAAACAAGGCGTGATGTTTTGTTAATAAATATAGAAGATAGAATACGCTCCGCCAGTGCTTACCCATCTTCTACATAGAGATGAATTTAAAAAAAAAAAACATGAGGGGCAGTCTGGAGACAGCCGATGGAAATGAAAACGAAGTAACGCCATCTAACGAAGATGTCAGGAATTTATGTGGCTTGCTGTCAGTATAAGAACGAAAGCTGTAGCTCCATTAAAACAAATCCAAAAAAATAAAACAGAGTGCGCTGTCCACAAATTCTACTCTCCCTCCGTCTTACGAATTTTCGATCAGGGGGCCAAGTCTACTAATTTACAAACGTCATAATGGTGTCACGATGGTGAGTTTTTGACAGATTTTGTATGGCAAATCTGTCAGAAAGTCACCATCGTGGCACCATTATGACGTTTGTAAATTAGTAGACTCAGCCCCCAGGTCATGTGTTCTGACGCGGTGTCTTGACGCGAGTTTAACATTTTTTACCCATTCCAAAAGAAGTGCACAACGCCGCTAAAGAAGTTTTCACTTAAGAAAAAAAATAGGGTTATCAAATAATTCGTTATTTTTTCATTTCAGGATTCTTTCATGCCACAAAAGTACAGGTAATAATCATAATATATGTACAGTAGGCCACCCATCAGTGGTACACTTAAATCTTCAGCAGGTCTAGCATGGATACGGTTTTTCAATAGACTATGAGTCCTACCGTACTCTACCTGCTAGTTATTATTAATTTTAGAATACAATTTTTAAATTCTCCGTTTTTTTTTGAGGATTTCATTAAAGAGAATTTTAAACGGTTTATAAGTTTTTTAAGGCTTTATAAATATACCATTTATTATAGAATTAAAGCGTTATTACACTGACGATTTGCAAGCGTGTTTCCAGCGATGGGATTTGTAAGCGTGCTCTGCGCGGGTGCGAAGCGAGCTAGCCGCGACTACGTGACGTGTTCTCCTCGTCTTCACCAAGTTATACACCCGTGTCTCAGTCGCTCTTGTACACTCACGTTACGCAACCGCGGCGAACACATTGCGCATACGTGGAGTGCTCGCTACGCACACGCAGGCAGCGTGTTGAAAAATCGCCTCTCTGGAAACACGCTCGCAGATGGCCAGTGTAATAAAACCCTTATTAATACCTAAATTCTTTCAGACTTTTGGGAGACAATAGGCCAGGAAGAGGAAGTGGAATAATGAAATATGTCAGAAGATAACCACTGAATATCCATAGTTTTTTATTGCAAAACATCTTTAATCATTCTTTAATCAATAAAATTCTAATTAAATCGAAGGCAAATAAAATCATTGTTTTATTTCATTATAAGAAAACCTCCTAAAGACAACAGAAATTAGAGATTTTTGTTAAGAGAAAGTTCAAACCCTGATAGGCACTTTAGTTTGTGTAAATTAATTCATCACCGCTGCTTCAAAACGGTGAAGGAAATCATCGTGAGGAAACCAGCATGTCCGAGAACCAAAATTTCGAAGACATGTGTCATCTACCAACCTACACTGGGCCCGCGTAGTGGATTACCGAACGGCCCACTCCTCTCACAGAGAGGAGGCCTGTGTCCCAGCAGTGGGAACATTATACGTTGATTATGCAAGATCTATCTAATTGTTGTCTCTGCTGACAGAGTTTCAGGGTCAGCAAAGCTGGACTAAGTTAGAGAGAGGAGCAAACCTGTTTAAAGACAAAAACAGGTGAGGGATCCAACGATCTTGGTTGCGTAAAAACTAAAGGTGGCATGTCCCTATCGTATAGAAAATGAAACAACCTAAGTATTTTTACTATATTTTATTTAGCTAAGCCTACGTCTGAAGCAGCAAAAATATTACATACTTTTTTAGATAAGAAATTAGATTAAGTTAAGTTTTGTGTGACTAAGATTAGTTAATTTAGTTGAGGAGTTAGTCGTTATTTGTAAAAGCACGATGGTATTGACGTCGTCGCATAAGTGTACAAAAATCCCTTAAATAAATAAAAATAAAAAATGTATTTTACTATTAATCAGCCTAGCCTTTCTATGTTGGGGTAGGCTTCCAGTCTTACCGAATGCGGATATCAGTATTTTACACGGAGCGAGTTCCTATCTGATCTCCACAACCCAGTTACTAACAACACGATACCGCTTGGTAAGACTGGTTGTCAGACTTTAGAGGTATTTTTTTTGGGTGGGAAATTATCCTACGTATAACTTCTCTCGCTCTGGGCGGAGCGAAAGGGTGTGTCCAGACTCTTACTAACTAAAACCCATCCGAGTTCTTTCAGTTGCGTGTATGTTCCCAGGGGCCACAGTGACCGGGCTTTCCCGCGATCCTGGCAGGCATCGGCCCTAGTGGACCCCGTCAGTTGTGCTAACATCTCTTTGAGGCGTGCGTGGATCACAATGCACCGTCGACCCTTGCCTAGTCCTTATCGGACGGCGAGCTACCCATTGCTCACCGTCCGCAAGCCCGCGCCTACGGTGACCGGGAATCGGCCTGGGATTCCCAAAGCCCAGGGCGTCTCCTGCGGCGTCTAGGGGTGACCCGTAATAACTGGAAAAAAGGCCATTGGGCCTAAAATCATTATTTACCGTTTTTTCTGTGTAGATCGAACAAACTGAATTACTTATTTTATGCTTTATTGCGCGCATACTTCTCTTCAACTTTTTCACATATTCGCGGAATTCGCAAGGTTTGTACCTAAAAACATTAAGTTAATTATTGTTTTTCTTAATAACATCTTGTGAACCGTTAGACTCTATTAACATAATTAAGTACAACAAGGCGTTTATTAATTAAGACATTATAAATCATTGTATCACCAACATTTTCCAGCCGAACGAATCGCTAACCTATTATTATTATCACTGTTAACTCTGATTCTCATAGAACTTTCCACATTTCGTATTATTATTTTTATCTTTGACATATTTTATTGCAATTTAATTTCACGGCAATTATTAGAATGCTAATAAAGCTGTGACAGCAGTTGATTTTTATTACATTTTTAAGTAACGCGAGTATGCATTGAAATATGAAATGGATTCGGCCATCATTATTTTTATTATAACAATTGTAAGCATTTTTACGGCTGTATTTAAGTATTATAAATAACATAATTACTGTAACTAACGAAAAACAAAGTAACCAGCTATTAGTTACAAAACAAAAATAGACAGTTTTTATTTTGAGAAAGTTATTTTCAATTATATAAATAAAATACCTAATTGAACGCTGCCAGTGTAATTAAATAATGATAATTAGTTACAGAACATATTGGATTGCCATGGAATCAGTTTGAGGGAACCAGGGAGACGTCTTCAGGTAAGCTTTTTCACAGCTTGTCGCGTTTGTAATGCTATGTTTAGATACTCGCACAGCGCAGTCGAATAGCCATAACAAGCGAAATTTTAAAGTTTTTGGCATTTTTTGTGTTCCTATTAGAGCAGCTATTTTTAAGAGTCTATTATACCTCAAATTACTTAGCATGATCCTTCGATAAATCGAAAATACTGCAGCATCAATTTTGAAATAAGTTAATTTGACGAAAACACGATTCCATAAAAATTTCTTGCAAAAAAAAAAATGTTATTCGTAGTTAGTGTTACCTCCAAAACAAACAATAAATCGCTGGAATTAAAACAATACTTCAAATTAGATCATGAAACTTTGCATAGGATCTGTATTAACTACGAGTATACAGCAGATACTATGTTTTTTTTTTTATCACCATTATTTTCGCCCTAAAATGAAATTACCTAACTAACTATTGGCGCCTTGGAGCCTTCTCCCCGCCGCTCAATCTCGCTCTCACTCAGTCCGCAAGCAGTATCGTGCGAGCGAGATATGGAGTGAATTTGAGGTGAGGTATTATGGACTCTTAAGGGACTATTCTTACAGACTCACAGGAGACGGCTTAACAATCCTGATGATTTTCGGATACTGGTAAGTTTTAAAGTTGATACGAATAACAACATCCTGCCGACATCATCATAATCGTCATCATCATCATCATCATCATAGTACTGGATTTTCCTTAATGTATCCTATAGGATACATAAAGGATACTGTAGGATACCTATATCAGACCCTATCAGAATACCAGCGCTGCGACATTTAATAATAAATTAATGTCGTGCTGAGATAGGAGCCTTCTGTCCTCGCACAGGACTTTCTGCTCTTATTTTTACTTTGTTTTATTTTAATTGTTTTTTCATTATTATTTTAATTATGTTTAAACGAGTGTGTTTTAGTTTAATTTGATCCCCTGTGCTTGTCCACTAACGTACAGACGTAAATACACATGACGGAAAGTCTGGGTTCGATTTCCAGGTTGGTCAAAGTGTTATTGGGTTTTTCCATCAGAAATTTCTCGGTAACAGCCCAGAGCCTGGATTTGTACCCGGTTAAGCTCGCTATTGTGCGCTTTTATAATTTTTAACATGACGTCGTAGAGGTCCACGGCCATAAAATATATATGGAAATTAATAATCAGCCTATAATGTACTGGTGGGCCACAGGTCCCCCCTATCGGTGAGAGTGAGTGGGCCGTAATCCACCACGCAGGCCCAGTGCGGGTTGGTAGATGTCACATCACTTTTTGGTTCTTGAACATGTCGGTTTCCTCACGATGTTTTCCTTCAACGTTTTGAGAGCAGTGGTAATGAAATAATTTACACAAAGTAAAGTGCCTGTCTGAGCAGTGGTGGCCCAGTGGTATCGGTCCCGACTTACGAGTTCTAGGTCGTGAGTTCGAACCCCAGCAGGCGCTTTACTTTGTGTAAATAATATCATCACCACTGCTCTCAAAACGGTGAAGGAAAACATCGTGACGAAACCGGCATGTCTTAGAACCAAAAATTCGAAGACATGCGACATCTACCAACCCGCACTGGGCCCGCGTGGTGGATTACGGCCCACTCCCTCTCATAGAGAGGAGGTCTGTGTCCCAGCAGTGGGAACATTAATAGGCTGATTATACAAGTGCCTATCTGAGTTCGAACCTACGACCTACACTTAAGTCGCGACCGTTGTCCCTGGGCTACCACTGATCTTCCTTTCTTATTATGGAAATGTACTTCCCTGTAATATCGTAATGCCGTGGACTTCAACGATAATAACGTCACGATAAGAATAAAATTATAAAAGCGCACATTACATGGGACTTAAATTAATCTGCCTAGACTTTTCCCAACTATGTTCAAGTCGGCTTCCAGTCTAACCGGATGCAGCTGAATACCAGTATTTTACATGGAGTGACTGCCTATCTGACCTCCACAACCCAGTAACACGATACCCTTTGGTAAGACTGGGGTCAGACTTTCGGGCTTCTGACGACTCGTAACGACTGTCAAAGATCCACTAATGACAGCAGGGACCACGGCTTAACGTGCTTTCCGAGGCATGGAGGAGTCTCGGTATGTAAAGATGGTCACCCATCCACTAACCAACCCCGGCAAGCGTAGCTTAACCTGGTAGATCGACCAGTGCGGCTGTTATTACTTAGCCACGAGCTCCTCCTATTACATGGGACTTAAACATAACTGGCGAAATGTAGGTGTACTATATAGATACACTTCTGCCTAACTCTTTGGAGATTACAAGCGTGATGTTACGTTATTTGTAGATCACTGACGGCATAGTTAGCGCAGTAGTTAAGCGGTTGATTGGTGCGCTGCGTGTCGCGGGTTCGATTCCCGCACGGAACAATTATTTGTATGTCCTACAAGTAGTTGTTCCGAGTCGGGCTGTTTGTGGATGTGAGTTTAAATGTTTGTAAACGCACCCACAATACAGGAGTAATTCTTAGTGTGGAGCAAAGTAATAAAAAAAAACTTTATTATTCACTGGTGGGCTAAAAGAAAGAAAGAAATAAAACGCATTTATTGAGACAAGCACAGGAGATCTCAAACTAAGACACGCTCATTGACATATAAATAAAAACATAATGGAAAAACAATAAAAATAAAACAACCTAAAACTAAAATAAAAGCAGAGAGTCCTATGCGAGACCAAAAGGCTTCTATCTCAGCACGATGCTGAAGCCCATCACACATCTTACTTTGAAAGGCTTCTATCTCAGCACGATGCTGAAGCCCATCACACATCTTTCTTTGAAAGGCTTCTATCTCAGCACGATGCTGAAGCCCATTACACATCTTACTTTGAAAGGCTTCTATCTCAGCACGATGCTGAAGCCCATTACACATCTTACTTTGAAAGGCTTCTATCTCAGCACGATGCTGAAGCCCATTACACATCTTACTTTGAAAGGCTTCTATCTCAGCACGATGCTGAAGCCCATCACACATCTTACTTTGAAAGACTTCAATTTTATTTAAACCACCCACGACTGCGCCTGCGTGGAATTCTATACATCAACTTTATTTATTTGTAAAGCTGCCAGTTAAACTCCCGTAAAAATCAGTCCAGCCGTTTTGGAGATCAGCCGGAACAAACAGACAGACAAAAAAAATTTGATTGTGTTTTGTTGTATGGATCGTATATACTTTCATATGCATGTAGTAAAAAGCTGTTATTTTGAAATTACAAACAGACACTTCAATTTTATTTATTTTGTATGTATGTATAGATTATATTTCTCACGTATTTTCAGAGGAGATCAAATAACTTCTACGCTGGAATGGGGTCGCCAGCCCAAGAGCGTCTACCGCAAGAAAAGGAGCCCCAACTTGGAGCTCTCATCTCCAGAACCGGCAATAGTATGAGTGGAATGGGGTCGCCAGCCCAGCGACGTCTACCGCAAGAAAAGGAGCCCCAACTTGGAGCTCTCATCTCCAGAACCGGCAATAGTATGAGTGTAACGTAAGCTATTGCACTCAATTCATCCAGTGTTAGCATTGCATCATACATAACACAACATTCGTTTCATAATTGCCATTGCGCCATGATGTAATTATTACGTAACCAAACAATACCTTCGTCCAATGAAATAGTTTTATATGACAGCTGCGCACACAGACTGCATAATGTCTTCGGCGCTTGAGTCGCTGACGGAACGAAATGTTGCCATTTTATATTGTATTTATACTTTTAGTACTAAGTATTATATTTTATTTAATTTTTGATTTGATAATAATATGTTATTTCACTATATTATATCCTGCACCGGTTGACGTCATCACGTCAATGCCGGCTGTCGCTGAAAACCAGCGCTGGGGCTCTGTCTCGCATAGGGTCGCAGCATTATGCTGAGCGATGGCCGTTTTGCGTGGATGTGACGCATATTTTTCCCCCAATTTGTTATTTATCGTGTTCTTTTTTATTCTTTTCTTGCGTCATGTTTACCGCAAATAAACGTATTTTCTTTCTTTCTTTTCTTTCATTAAGTTTATTTTGGCTTGTTCAACTATTTTTTTGCCAATCATACACAAACAGAATATTATTGCTAAGGTGCCACCAGACAGCGGACGATTGACGACCGTGTAGCCTCAAATATGTCACCTCATTACCATGACAATAATATGACTAAGGGCCTATTTCACGATGTCCGAATAGACACTACTTACCGAATAAATTCAATAATCGTAGGTGATGAAACAGGCCCTAAGGCTGACTGTCCACTGGAGTGGAAAGGAGAGTAGCGGAGCTGAGCTCTGCCAATATTGGATAAAATCAATGGAATTGGATAAAATCTCCGGTCCGCTTCAGTGGACAGGGATTTGCGAGCTTGTTTAAAAATTCATACAAAACCGGGAAGCGGAGCGGGGAAGCGGAGCCAACTGCGGAGTATTGCAGCCTGCTCAAATACTCGTCGCGTGAATTCGGCCTAGCTTCGCACAGTCCGTAACTCCGCTCCGCACTACCTCGCTCCGCATCAATGGACAGACACAGTCCGCAACTCCACTTCACATAAGGCTGCCTGTCCACTGGAGCGGAGAGGAGCGGAGATGTGTCGTAATTAACCAATAGAATCGCACCTCTGGAGCGGAGTTTTGATTCTATTGGTTACTATTGACACATCTCCGCTCCTCTCCTCTCCTCTCTGCTCCGGTGGACAGGCAGCCTTACTCCCTCGCTCCACGTCGGGACAGGCAGCCTCAATGTCATATTTTGAATGCCGTTAATTGATCGTGGTCTGGTAGCTAGCACCCTTATGATGAATTCTGTTGCTATGCAAATTTTTATAATAAGTAATATTTAGGGGTCCGTCCCCGAAGGTTGTCAAACGGAACCCCATTACTAAGCTTCCGCTGTCCGTCCGTCCCTCCCTCTGTCTGACAGCGGGCTGTATCTCATGAACCGTAATAGGTAGACTGTTAAAATTTTCACAGATTGTGTATTTCTATTGTTGTATCTAAACTAATATTGTAAAGAGAAAAGATTTGACGTTTTGTATGTCTGTTTGTTTGTAATGAATAAATTCAAAAACTATAAGACAGATTTAAAAAATTCTCTCACCTGTAGAATGCTATAGGTAGGTATTATCGCTGAGTAACATAGGCTATAATTTATAAAGAAATCACGCGGACGAAGCCGCTGGCGGAGGCTAGTTTCTAATAAAAATAAGATAAAGTTCAAAATTAAAGATCCCCACAAGAAATGTGGTTTTTTCGGCGTTTATTGCTAAACTTTGTACGGTGATACAGAACCCATCGTGTGCGAGTCCGACTCGCACTAGGCCAGTTTTTTTTCAACAGCAGCTTGCCTTATTCTGTCATCACATCTTGTTAATGGTATGTCCATGTTACAGATATGGTGAAAACTTGTATAAATCAGAAGAAGAAGATTATATTGAGCCAGAATACAGACGCGCTATCGCGAGACCACAGGTAACAGGACTATTATTATTATTATTTTTATCTTTTAACTATTCTCGGGACCCTGGGATCCCGGACCTTTGGTAGGCGTACGAGGGGCCGAAGCCAACTCGCAGAGGCCCGTTAGATGTTTTTAATGAAATGATGCACCAACCGGCGATTATCCCTGTTCGCACTATACTAGTGCACCCAAGGACAACCCCCGGTTGGTGTAGGGCTACTCGTATTGCAGGATATGGAAACAAATATATTGGACTATGGGTTTGGGTGGCTAAAGTTGGTTGGTGACCTGGAACTATGGAAGGACTATGGCCCCTGCCTGATCAATGTCTAAATGTACACAGATAAAATGGCAGGGGGTGACTTGCACACTCAATAATGGGCCCCCGAAAACGGTCGCTTGCACAAAGTGTCGTAGCGACAAGGGAGCCACATGTCCTGAGGTGCTTATGAGGAGTGGAGCGGTATTCCACGGCTATCAGGACAATCCCGGAAGTACGGTCAAGATCCCTATCAGCATCTTACTGGAATACTTCCTTCCTCCGAGCACATTTGCTCTTGCGAATTTCCACTCAAGCCGGC
Source organism: Conistra vaccinii (assembly GCA_948150665.1). Lineage (NCBI taxonomy): Eukaryota > Metazoa > Arthropoda > Insecta > Lepidoptera > Noctuidae > Conistra > Conistra vaccinii. The sequence continues at coordinate 6,611,335 of OX411317.1, read as the reverse complement.
CAATTAAGGCAAGAATGAGGTGGGAGCTCTGTTCCTCGTCAGTGTTCACTCCAGCCGGCCAATAAAGGCAAACCAGAGATGAGGAACAAGATTTCTCCCGGGAGATAGGGTCCGTGGGGTCGCTACTGCCCAACAGCTCGCCACATGCTGCCCTGCGGTTTTCTGTATCTCTCTTGGTCTGGCTCCTCATTCGAGACCTGTTCCGGCAAAGTAAACTCTACTACACACGGCACAGACCTAGAGTTTGGAGCGCGCAAGCCCCACCACGACGGCACGTAGAGATACGGCGGTGGGGTTATTATTATTATTATTATAAATCTTCATTTCGGGTGGCATAGACCCATAGAAACCTTAACCTAGTACAAGTTTATTTACATTTTTATATGACTGGCCACACTAACACAAGACATGACCCACTGATTCTGAAAGGGACAATCAAAACGTACAGCTATTGCGTTCAGAATACCGTTGTTGCTACCCCGTAGACGGGCCAGCAGGGCAGCTGCTTTTTTGCGCATGATGGCATGAAAACCATCAGTGCGCGCTTCAGTAAACATCCCGGCGCTGCACCGCCACGGCAGATCAAACAACATCCTGAACGCATTATTGTACTGAGTGCGCAGGTCTCTGTAGGCTCGCTGCGTATATCTCACCCACAGGCCGCTCGAGTAGAAGGACTAGACTGGTTGAATAGCTTATTGCCAGTCCTTCTACTCGAGCAACTAAACCTCCCACTACCTCGAACTACACGTTGAGAGTTTAAAATAAGTTTGGAAAATCCAAAAGTGCACGCCTCTTAACACTCATTCATAAACGAAAAAGAAATTCAATACATAGTTTCTAACAAAAATTAACAATTTATAAATTTTCATGAAGTATGTTTTGACTGCTGTTTTACTCATCAATATGGGTAAAATTGCTAACCTCGCAACCCTTACGTGTAATGTCAAAGACTATTTATTTCGATATTTACGTTGTGGGTTGCTAGGCAACGACGTCAAATCAAGGTTGGAAATTTTAGTTAGTATTGCACGACTCATAATGCGAAGCATTAGAGTGTGCTCTACGATAATTTTTTTTTTTATTAGTTATAATTAAACTACTTTGAATAAAAGAGCCATTTTCAATATGGCTTCCTTCTATGGCTGAAACAAATGTTTAAAAAAAATTTGACTCAATTAATTGATTTTATCGCAAGCTACAATGTTTTCAGGGTTCATACATTGACGAACAGGAATTTTTTTTCAACTATTTTGATGCTTTTTCCATTTCTGCTGCATTAAATCAATTGTTAAAAAGTACAGTATTAATTTCCATTTAATCATCTTTATAATAGTATATAAATTAAGTAGGTTTTGTGTACAAGTAGGAGTGTAACAATAAAAACAGTTGCAGAAATGGGGCAAAAAAAATGTTTCGATCGTAGAGCACACTAATGCTTCGCATTATGTGTCGTGCAAAAGTAAAAGTAACAAAAGTCCAGTAAAATATATTTTATTTTATTTATTTTGATCTTCCATACAACTTTCATTACAGATTTGTTGTACGTTATGCGATAGTGTGGTGTAATGTCTCTAAATCTATATCTATACTTTTACTTATATTTAATAATATTAATTTTAATATATAATAATTAATTAATATATAAAGCTGAAGAGTTTGTTTGTTTGTTTGTTTGAACGCGCTAATCTCAAGGACTGCTAGTCCGATTTGAAAAAATCTTTCAGTGTTGCCAAGACCAATAGAAGCGAAGCACCAATGAAGAATGTTTCAAAATCGGAAGTTTTTTTGCGTTAGTTCAAAGTAACTATATTCCACGCGGACGAAGTCGCGGGCGGAGGCTAGTCTATGTATATTAAGGGGGGTACCTACGGACTCAAAACGGTGAAGGAAAACATCGTGAGGAAACCGGCATGTCTTAGAACCAAAAATTCGAAGACATGTGACATCTACCAATCCGCACTGGGCCCGCGTAGTAGATTACAGCCCACTCCTTCTCACAGAGAGGAGGCCTGTGTCCCAGCAGTGGGAACATTAATAGGCTGATGATGATGATGACGGACTATGCGGTTAGCCGGAACGCGGTCAACCGGACGGATCGCTGTTGTTTGGCCAGCAGCCGCATCGCAGTGCGGATAAAAACTAATTTCTCTTACATATTTTTGATTGCGGTCAATCGGATGGATGACCGCGTTCCGGCTAACCGCATAGTGTGTACCTAGCCTAAGGTGAATCCGCAGTTATGGCCGCGAAATTCAAATTTATTTGAATTTCGCGGATACAACTGCGGATCCACCATAACTTATTAAATATCAAATCTTTCACAGAATCGCGAGCCCATGTAAGTATACATATTTTACACGACCTATAATTTTTTCATTGCTAAAGCTGTTGCTTGCTATAGCTATTTTTTATTTATTTTAGCTCATTCATAATTTCCCAATTTCTAGATTAGTTATAGCACTTCTGCGAAAGGATAAAACGGTATGTTCGATTTAAAATAACTTGTCATATCAATAAGCTTAACAAAAAGAAGTTGCACGTACAACCTCCTAGGTGATTTAATTTGTAGTTTTTGGAAATAATGGTAGATTAAGGAGTAATAGTAATTATAATTATTACGATATTTAATCAATGCTGTTTTTTAGTGTCTATATAGATGTATTTTTTTTTACACGATTGTTTATTTTTTTAAATGTTTTCTATGTACTAGGTGGCACATAAGTAATCACCTGATTTCCTAAGGCTATAACTTGTTTTGCAAATTGTTGGTTTTTGTTATATTGTTTATTCGGACTTGTAATTTTGTTTGTTTAAATAAAAATGATAATATCTGTTAAGTTGCTGCCGCATATATAAGGTGTATCTATTCATACACGAAATCTCTTAAGGGGTCATTGTACTCATCATTATGAACAACTTTAACTATGGGGCCAACGATGAAATCGCGAAAAAAAATCTGCTGTTCCCTACATTTATATTCGCATATCTCATCAAAATGTAGAGGAACAGTTGATTTTTTTTTCGAGATATCAATGTTGGTCCCATAGTGAAAGTTGTTTATAATGATGTGCACAATGACCCCTTAAGGGTCCGGCGAACACAATATTCCAAAATGCGTTTGGAATATTGTTATCTCTGTTCTGTTGTGTTTTTGTGTTGTTGTTGTTGTCTGTGTCTGTTGTGTGTTATGTGTGTTGTGTGTTGTTAGCGTTGTTACTAGCTATCGCAATTTATGATAAATTTGGATGTGTTCCGTAATACCAAAAATGATGAATGAAAACCTAATATTCTTTCATATTTTTTTCTATACTTTGTAACTTGATAATATAAGCTATGCTTCTGCCGAAACAATATTCCAAATATTGTTGTTTATAATACAGAAAAAACAGTACGAAAACATGTCATTTAGCTCTAAAAATTGTGCGAATTTCAATTCGCTTAAACTTTATTTTAGGTAAGTTTTTTTGGAAAAAAAAGATGTACAAGCCTAGATAAATACTGTCTAAATCCGAATATTAACATAATATGATGGAAATATGCTCAAATTGCAAATGATTTAGGTATTACGTTTGTATGGAAAATTCTAGGGTCGCCGCGGTCTTAAGAGATTTCCGGTATGAATAGATACACCTTATATAAAATTGACGCGAATTTGGGCGCGTTTTAGAGCATTTTGCATTACCGTTCTCAGTATTTCTGGCGATAGATTCGCCATTTCTTCTACGATGTTCTTTTCTAGCAGAGTATAGCGCACCATGATTTTACGATGTGAATTTTACATTTGTGTAGGTACTTCACAAATGTCCAAGTCGCAATGACTAGACATTCCATTGTCCAAAAATTATCAAATGTCAAAGTCTCAAATGTTCAAAAAATGAGAGCCTCTTTCTAATGCCCTCAGTACACACTGAGCCCCCAGTAGACGGTGGGCGAGCCCGTCGCTACGCCAACGTATACTGGGCCTTTTCGCGTGATTTTCGTGTATTTCGTGGCCGAACGCGATCGGCCTACGGGCTCGCCCAACTCGTACTGGGGGCTTTAGAGATGATAGCTTATGCGCCACCTAGTATGTATATGTGTATATATGTGTACTGTTATAATTTGAAACTATAGGACACATCAGAAGAAGACCGCTACAGATATTACCAGAAAAATGATCGGAGGTCGCCTGAATTGAGTATCAGACAATCGTAAGCATTTCTTATTGTGAGATTTACAAGTCTATAATATGGCCGTGGCCTAACCAAAGCGATTATTGAGCGAACACGCGACCGTTGCGTTTATTTTGTTCAACGAACCTGAACGAGCCGTTGCGCATACAGAGGCCACTTTCCGGTTTTCCGAACAAACTACTGGCATTATGAACGAAATCATCGGGTATTCACGTCACAGATCGCTTTGGTCAGGACACGGAGTGCGATGAAAACTTCTCATGTTTGTTATCTTGTACCTATTTAAAATCTAATACAACCTTTATAAACGTATATGTCTAATTACTTTACAGGCGTCCAACGATTTTCAATTACACAGAACAAGTAAGATTTATTCTTTTATTTATATTACACTTTTTAATTATTTCTGGATTTTGAATTTTGCACACACACAAACACAGTGAATTTTTTTGGTCAAGACAAAAAAGGAATGACATGTTTTGGTTCTTAAATAAGCTTTATCTCTTTTATTTAATTGTTTTTTTTTATATTATATAAAATCATTTAAAAATATAAAAAATATATCGGCATCAGGAACAGGGTCCAAGCTGCCGGTGGTCAGGGCTCTAGAGAGAGGAACCTCATCACTATGCGGGACGTTTCCGACAGTACTGCTTGATTATCCAGATTTATCTTATTGTTAATCCATTCCGTAAATACTTAAATTATTTTAAGACTTTAGCTCTTTACTTTTACAGTTAAATCTACCCTTATCTTGTTGTGTATTTATGATTTTGTAGAAACGAGCAATAAACTTAATGGTAAGTACGTAAAAGTAACTAAAAACTACGTTCGATTTAACACGGACACGGACAGTGTAAATGAAGCACTTTTCATAATTATTTATATTTTAAATGATTATCACAAAAATTTTATAGTTGTTGTTGGTATCCACAATATGTAAAAAACCCTGTACGGTCCAAATCGGCATATCTTAGGTACACTGCAATAATATTACCAAAAAGTTTTTTTTTTAATTTTCTTGAAAATAAAAACAATATTGGTGTTTAAAATTTTTTGTATCAAAATGACCCCAAATAAATTAAAAATTAGAAAATTTTCAACAGGTGTCATAAGACTCATAAGTTATGACTTGTAGACACCCGCTAAACGACGGCAGGCCGCGCCCCATGTCAAAAAAATGGCGTTATTTTTTTTCTTTTTCCTGAAAAATACCACTTAAATCGATTCTCAGTACGATACCTTACTACACCCTCACGGATCAAACAAAGTTTTTTTTTTTGTGATGTGAAGAAGGCGTGATTTTATGTATGTGTTCAGATAGAATATAGCCAATATGTATTTCAAGAAAAGTTTTTCTGTAGTTACTTTGATTTAGAATGCTTCCATAGTGTCCGAGTTAAATAAAACACGTTATATATATTTAAAGAATTTTAGTGGTCTATAAAATGATCTAAACTAATATTATAAAGAAGAAAGATTTGATTTTTTGTATGTGTGTTTGTTTATACTGAATAACATCAAAAACAACTGGACCAATTTTAAAAATTCTTTCACCAGTCTAATGCTATATTATCATATCACTGATATCACTTAAGCTATAATTTATAAAGATAACACGCGGGCGAAGCAGCTGGCGGAAGCTAGTACTGAATAATATTATAAATGTGGATGATAATAATCTTACTTTCTTCAGGAGTTACCGATAGCACACTACGTGAAAGATTACCACAAGATTGAAATGGAAATACAAAAGAGAGAAGCAGAAATGAGACAAAAGTGAGTTATTTTCTCTATTACTCTTTTTAGTTACGGCACTTTGCGGCTTTGCTCATGCGCATTTCGTATACTTACCTACGGTTATTTGTGATTTTGATGACTTTATTGGCGTTTTGTTTTGTGCATGTCGGGATTAATACGTATTATCACATATGAGGATATTATTCGGGTCTAGGTGGTTGTGCATAATTTATTTACGAGTGAATAAAATGTCATATCAACAATTCAGGAATTATTTAGTTTGCGAGACCGGGAATCGTAATCAATTTAGTACCTTATGTGCTAATCTAAGATCAAATTCATATCAATTTTGCAGTTACGGCTAATTAATTAAATTAATTATAATAATGTATCTTTAATAATTTTATTAAGAATATAATGTATTAATTATTATACAATCCAATATACTTAGGCAACAAAATCGACAACGTGAAGAAATTGTCCCTTCAACTACAACAGTGAGTATTAGTGTTTCTTCTATAATTACCACTTGCTTCAAAAATGGTGAACGAAAACGTGAGGAAACCGGCATGCCTGAGAGATATTTCTCGACGGCATGTGACCCAAGTCAGAGGTCCATGGGCGGCTTTAAAACTCTGACACCAGGTTAGTCATTAACACACGAAAAGAACAAGAATTGTCATCGTTTCATTAATTAATACCTAATGAAAATTATTTATAATGTCCAATGTAATACTTTATTGAAGTTTGACAAAATAACGTACCTAATCTACAACCTAATTAGCTGGTGACGTAAGCTAAACACTAAACAGTACTACATAATTATATAAATTATGAGATAATATGATACCACTTTTTTGAAATCAAGTAAAATAATATTAATTACCTTCTACATTTCATTTGAAATAAGATAAGACATTTAACTAAACATTTATTACAGTCCGTTCAACCGATTTTGACTTCTATTGCGTTGGTGGCATGACAAATGGCAGCTGCAGTAAACAGTTGGTATTGTAACCATTTTCTTGCTTTTAATGCTATCCTTATGCCTACGGTATAGAAGTCAGAATCGGTTGAACGGACTGTAAAAAAGGTTTATTTAAAAATCTCTAATCTTATTTCAAACGGAGTATAGCTAGGTTGATGTAATATTTACTAAGAGAGATAGAATATTATAGTTTATTGTTTTTTATGTTTGTACTTAGTTTTTTTTTTTTTGACGTATGATACTATTTCAAAAAACATTTTATCATTAGGACACATCAGTCGATTATTCGCATCAAAGTTACGACAGGTTCAAAGAAGAAATGACGCAAAACCAAAAAAGATTCCATGTTATGGCGGATGAAGACAGGAGTCTAAAAAAAGAAACTTTAATGCAAGAGTACGAGAGTAAACAAAATAAATTATATAATAATGATTATGAAAGCAGGTAAGTTACTTTTTTTTATCGAACCGATTCGTTGCCAGTTTCGCTTTTCTGAAACTCTGGTCAAACAAAAATTCACTCGCGCTGATTATGTCAAATAACTTGTGCGCTTCAAACTGGCGAGCTTAGTCGCGTGTCTTGCTTAGTATTAATATAATCTTGTGGAGTCACGTCTCGCGTCCCATGCGGGATTCGACTCAGTGTACCCAGCTTAAGGCTGCCTGTCCACTGGAGCGGAGAGGAGAGGAGAGGAGCGGAGATTTGCCAAAATTAACCAATAGACTCGCACCTCTGGAGCGGAGTTTTGATTCTATTGGTTAATATTGACACATCTCCGCTCCTCTCCTCTCCTCTCCGCTCCGGTGGACAGGCAGCCTTAGGCATGGCTATAGAGTGATCGACACCGCGCCGAAAGTGTCATTGGTCCCACTAAATATATTTGTATGTTGCGCCAGTAGAGTCAGTAGTATAAATAATCATTGGCCACCTGACAGCAGCACCTGATTGCAGTCTATATACATAAAATAAAAATATTACAACACAAAAGAAATAAAAGTCGGGAGGGGTCGTAGAACACTCGGTTGAAACAAAATTTCTTTCGCTGTAAGATTGTGTATTAATACAGAGCCAGCACACAATACTAGAAGTACCTACTGTCTCAAGTTTCTAGTGTCAACATTTTTGTTTTTGTTGACTTCGGGCATAACGCTTTTTCGTTACGTGACGATTTCTACCAGTTCACTCCTACCACAAGCCGCGTTAAAGAACTTAACGGCAATAGCTTTGTAGCGATGTAAAAAAAGACGCTTTAACGTCAACAATTACTTTAAGCAACGTTTGTAAATAAACCTCTTAAAACGAATAATTTTGTGGTAATACAACAAACTTACAAACACAGGCTCCCAGGTTCACGGGATCCAAACACACAGGCTTCAGGTCAATCTCAAGATACACAATTTCCAAGACCGCAAATTCAAGATGAACCGGTTTCGAGACCACAAGTGCCAGATACCATATTGGTGCCAAGACCACAAGTTCCAGATTCTGTATTGGTGCCGAGACCACAAGTTCCAGATACTTTATTGGTGCCAAAATTACAAGCCCCAGATCCACCATCCATCCAATTTCAAGATACTGAGGCTCTTAGTCAGCTTAAACCAGATCAAGCCTCTGAAGACCCAAAGTTCGATGAAGAAATCTACAACAGCTTACCAAACTGGCAGGCAGTGAGTTTCTTTTTTTTGTAATATATTGTTTTTACTTCAGCCAGTTGCAGCAGTTTACGTGCGTGACAATTTGTCAAACTAAAAAATTCAATTACAACAATAACAGGCACTTTTGAAATTGTCAGTGAGTCACAAAGGTGAAGCTAGGTGCCTATTCTAAAGCGTAGTAGGGTCCTATGGAGAAGAACGCGCAACAAAACTCCACAAGGACACAATATTGGTTACCTACATCATTCATGTTGAAATTATACATGTGAGACCGTTGAAAAAGACGTGCACGTTAAAGGCGTCCGTAATACAAAGATTAAAAAAAACGATTATTTAAATAAGTCATGGCAACTAAGAGAGGGACTGGTCGTCCCTACTGATGGCACACGTTCACGAACATGACGTCTGGATCAACACCACAATTTTGCGATAATCTTCGTTCGAGGAACTGGTCCAAAGTTACCTTAATTTAGGGCGGATTTCACCAATGAAACTATTCAGTTTCATTGAACACGGTTAAGATGGTCACGTTCGTAACCAGCACATCTTAACCATGTTCAAGAGCTGTCAATGTCAAAACTAAAAAAAGAAACTCAAAGCATTTATTTCAATGAAATAATTTACATGTTTCTGTGTGTTTATCATGTTTTGAATTGACAAGGAGTCGGCCAGTCAGAAATATGAAGCTAGTTGCCCATTCCGAAGCGTCCACGGACACTCTTTTATATCAAAATATTGGTTACATCATTCATGTTGAAATGATAATATGTGAGAAGAATGTAGAAAGTCGTGCATGTTAAAAGTGTCCGTAATAAAATGATAAAAACAAAGAACTATTCAAAAATTAAAATAAGTCCTCAATGTTACGGAGTAACACTGACGCCTCTTGAAAGCTGTTTAGATGTGCTGATAGTGTAAAATATGACTCAAATTCGCCCTAAGCATTTTTCAATCGTTTATCTACATACAAATCCATCAATTGGCCTTTGCATAAACACTTATTTAATATTAGAACTTTTTGTAGGAACCTGCACCATCAAACTTAGCAGTAAGTACCTACATTACTTGCCAACTTTCTATTTGATGTTTTATTATTTGCTAGCAACGCTCTGAAAAACAGAGTCTTAACTAGATGATACGTGATTTAAAAAAAATGGCAGAAATTGAAGTAAGGAGTACCAAAAGTACTAAAATATTTTAAATATCACTCTGCTCATTTCATTGCTTAAAGGCTCTAGGCATTAAAATTGCAAGAGAAGAAAACTACAATTTGCAAGCTGTACTTGTAAGTACCTATCTTTTCTTTTTTTATATATTTTTTTAAATCAAATTCGTTCATCACGGAAATATACGATAATAACGTAATAATAAATGTCGAACTTTATTAAAAATTGAAGGGGAACTGAGTTTATTAGAATTTCCGGGCCGCGTAACTTGCTACGCGTCTACGCTACAAGCCGAGCTACGGCGTAGCTACGGCGTAGCTATACTACGCGATCTACTTAGGAAAATTCTACTTTTGTAATTTTACACGTCTAAATGGTATATCAAGTTTATAAAAAACTGGTTTGTGTATCGTCATGAGTGACAGTCCTTTTATAATTTAATTTTTATTTCGATATTGTGATAAGATTGCTTTAGATACGTATTTAATTTTACACCTTTTCGTAGGATCAACCTCCCGCAAACTTAGCGGTGAGTATTATAATTATTTACTTCCATTGTATTTAGCATCAACGATTTAAACACAAGCATGAAAAAATTGTCAACTATCAAAATCCGAAATATTGCTAAATGCCAAAATAAAAATGCCCTGTAATTGTTGAATGTTAAATAAATACCAATATTGTAAATGCTAATAAGATTAGGCTTACGTAGGTAAATTAATGGTATAGTCGCAAAATGTCTCTTTTGTCCACTGTACATTCAATCCACTGTATGAGTACAAAATCAGTCAAGTCGCGAGTCGAATTCGCGCACAGACGGTAACATAATAATCTCTTATTCATATAGTTATGTAGGTACATTTATACACACCAATAAATATAAAGGACGGAAATTGAATCGTTTGCAAGGTTTATTAATTTTGGTAATGGTCCACACAACAATCCAATCTAAACAAAAAGTTCAAACAATTAAAATACTGACCTTGCTACGCGTCTAGGCGACAAGCTGAGCTACGGCGTAGCATAGCTACGGCATGGCATAGCTACGCCGTAGCTCAGCTTAGGGACGGTTGTAGCAATTATATCAATCTATTTATCTTGATTTGTCATATTAACGGTTGCTTTCGTTGCTTTAGATACGTATTTAATTTTACACCTTTTCGTAGGACCAATCGTCAGCCAACTTAGCGGTGAGTTTTACAATTATTTGCTACTATTGTATCTGGCGGGGGAAGCCCGCGAAATTTAAATTTTCTTAAGTTTTTTGCAATTTGCTAGTTTTAGGTTGTATCTTGATCAAAATATGATTCGCGAACGTAAACAATATGGCTTTACAGAATTAAAATCATAAGAATCGGCAATACAACTCCTTGTATTGGAATAATTCTAAAATGTCATGATTTTATGAAATAGTCATTTAATAGGATAAGGATAATAGAAGAACTTAGGGACTTGTATTGATGATTTTTGTTATTATAATTCTATAAATAAGTACTTCAAAAGGTCGCGAATTATATTTAGATCAACATACAACCTGAAATTGACTTGCAAATTGAAAAAAACTTAAGAAAATTGTGCGTGCCACCTTAGCGCTTCTACCTTTACACTTTCGCCTTAAGCGCAGGCCGCACTGGGAACAAAGCTAAGTTCGTTTAGCTTCGATCATTCATCATTCATGAAAAATAGTCAACTTATAATATCATTGCTAAAAGCCAGAATATGAAATGCCCTTTGTTGAATCCTAAACTATATCCTAACTAATATTGTAAATGCGAAAGTGAGTTTGTTTGTTCCGCTTTCACGCTAAAATGGCTGAACGGATTTGGATGAAATTTGGCACAAGGGTAGACTATGACTAGGAAAAGGATATAGGCTACTTTTTATCTTGGATCGCAGAGAAAGTCGCGGGCAACAGCTAGTGATAAATAAATAAGAATATAATACAAACTAATGTCGTTAGGCATAAGTAGGTAAATTAACTACTAATACTACATAATATTTATATTGTCCCTGATTTCTCAAGAGCGGATGTTGATATATTTATGTATAGCAGTAAATCTATGTTCAATGTTTGCATGAAGTTTTTAAGTTAAATGTTACTTTATTGGCTTGCCGCGCGCTTTGGTGTTTACTGGTTTAGCAAGAAATTGTTATTATTTTTATTTTTTTTACTTTCTTAGGATATGTCAGTAGAACGTTTAATAAGCGAGTACCGTAGGCTAGAACAAGAAATAAAGAGAAGAAAAGAAATATTAGAAAGCTATAAGTAAGTTTTTTTTTTCTTCTTAATTATAACGAACATCTAAATGTAATGTAATTTTTTTATGAAATCTATTATGATTTTCGCTTCATTATCTGCCTGGTATTTTTCCAACTATATTGAGGTTGACTTCCAGTCTAATCTGATGCAGATGAATACCAGTATTTTACTTGGAGCGACTGCCTATCTGACCTGTTACTGAGGAACATGATACCCCTTGGTAAGACTGGTTGTCAGACTTTCGGGCTTCTGACGACCCGCAACGACTATCAAAGATTCACGAATGATAGCCGAGATCAACCGCTTAACATGCTTTCCGAAGCATGGAGGAGACTCAGTATCTAAAGATGGACACCCATCTTCGGTCCAACCGCGGCAAGCGTTGTTTAACCTGATCGATCGAACTGTGCGGCTGTTATTACTTAGCCCCGAGGCCCTCTTATGGTTTTCGCTTATTACTTTATTTTCTACATAGGAAATCTTTGAAAATGACAGAGACCATGGCACATAGTGAACAATATAAGAATCCAGTAAGTAATCTAATATTCTATTTTGAAATACAGACATTGATTTCACAACATTATTAACGTCTAACTGTCTCGTAGAGTTAGTGATCCTCATATTCCTCATACCTCTTAAAGCGCAGGCCACACCGCCAGCTAGCGGGCGGGCGGGCGAACATCGTTTCACCTCTTTACATACTTCGGTTCACACCGCGAGCTACAATATTTCTCGTAGTTTGTATAGTTTCCTTCGTTCGCTTCGCCCGCTCCGCCCGCTAAGCTGGCGGTGTGGCCTGCGCTTAAACATTGACGCCGCCTGGCTTATTTTGGCCACGCCACGAAGCGAGCTCGATAATTTTTGCAATTCACCTCAGATATATTAGGTTATCGTGTGTCCATTAACAAAGGAGTAAGTTTATCGACTGCAGAAAAGCTTAAAAAATAAGAGTTTTTCCATCTCGCGACATCACACGACAAATACGGGTTTTCATATTAAGATTGCTATTGTTTTTGACCAGTACAGCAATTTCGATTTATCTCGAAGAAGGTTGTTAAAATAATGTTCGAATTTCCAAGCATGTTTGAGAAAAATGTTTTTTACTTCTATATTTTATTTTGAAGCCAGGGAGGTGCAAGTGCACCCCCTTTCACCCCCCTCCCGGTGCCCATGCTCTTAGATAAACAAGTAAGTACCTAGGTAAAAAACATTAACAATTTGTTAATATTTTGCAGGAATATAATTTAGACAATTATGAGGTGAGCAGTTTCGGCTGTCCTAAGACGTTTTTATTCATTCTGTATTAGTATATTATAGATTTGTTATATTATTAGTATTATAATATTCAGGATTTCATTACGATATATGGATACCATATTTGATTTTTATTCAATAACTCAAAATGAGACTTTAAAACCATTTCTTTGCTTTATCGAAATAAAAATTTATCATAATGCATATATTTTTTTTATTATTATTATTTATTTAAAGGGATATCTTTGGGAAAATAGACGTGTTATTTATGTCTGTCTTATTCATTGCTTCATAGGTTTTTCAACCAGGTCCATCTAACCCATCAAGTACACCAAGCCCACCATACCCACCCCGCATGCCAGACCCACGAGACCGACCAGGCATGCCAAGTCCACCAGACCCACGAGGCCTGTCAGGCCTGCCAGGACCACCAGGCCCATCAGGCCCTCTAGACTCACCAGGCCTATCAGGCTCTCAAGACTCACAAGGCTCTGAAGCATATACAACACGTCCAACACAGCGTCCATTTCAATTGAAAACGGTAAGCGTATTAAAAAAAATTACGTGATAAGATGCCCGTTATTTTCTTTTGCCTTCATAAATTAATTTATGAGTAAAACATTTCCAGAAGTTGGTTCCAATTTTATTTATAAAACATAATGTTATAGGCATCGATTAACATTCAGCATTTAATTGTTTCGCTCTTTTTTTTTCACTTTTCGTTTTGTGTGGTTTGAACAATAATTAAAATAATAATATTATTATTTTAATTATTGTGAATTATTTATGTGGGTTTTTCCTTTTTAAATTTTAATTCTCAGTTGTTTTAATGATGGTCTGGCAGTTTTTGAGTAGTTGATGCGGCCTACCCAAATATCCTTTCTTTGGTATTGTTCGTCGAGTTGAGCTCCTTAAGTTCTGAGTTGAGCTCCACGATTATTGACAAATGCTTGCACTGACTGGACAGGTCCACTCAAATCTGTATGGTTCTTTCTTCAAAAGACCATTTCAGACACAAATCTACATGGTTCTCATATGGCTTGACCAAGATTATGTCTGGAATTTAAAAGAGACCGTGACCTCTGAGTTTGTTTCGGCCTTTCTTCTCAGAGTAGTCAGTTAGGAAACGCCGACCTCATCTAGCCTCCTTTTAATATTTTTCTTAATTTGACGTGTAAAAGTGATTCCGATGTCCTATTACAGAATAAACAATTTCATTTCATTTCATTTCAATACGCGATTGGTGGTCAATGGTGAATGTTTTAATGTCATCTCAAGAATTGTTCTACCCCCGAAGGTATTCATCAGATCTTCTCCTCAAGTATATCGGATCAATCAGGGGCTTATTTAGGTAATAAAACCGACAGGCGACAACCCGACAAACCGACAATTTTACAAGTTTCTTTTATACATTTTCTGCTTATTAACCCGACCGTTCAAAAATACACTCAAAACGACAATAATTAATCTAAACCTGAAAACGTTGAGCGCTTACATGCAAACGGCTTCTAGTAGGCGATCGTATGGTCTGCACTTGCACCTGCACCAGTCATGAAAATGTGCCAATATTGTCATTATTAGACAAATAAGTCTCATGTCGGTTATATCAAGAAGGGCCCTGATCTAACAAGATTGCGTAATTAGAATACTTAAATAAAAAGTTGTAGTTAAAAAAAAACTCAACAATACGCTTTTTACATGAACTAAAAATGATCAAATAATTCAATTGACTTGCACTAGTTACGATGTAAGTACCAATCCAGCTTGTCACTTCTTTTATACGAGTATCCAATGATTAAATCAAAAAGTGTGGAGCGGTTTGTTTAAATTAATTAGAAATCTTCTCGTAAGGAAAAGACACGAAAGCGTTATGCCATACGAATTGTTCTCTCTGTCTGTCTCTTTCTATTATATATGAGTGTGTGTGTGCGTGCGAGTAGCGCGTAAAGAACTTTGTTCCTGACGGGGGTCCCCCGAGTGAGCACGTTTATTTTTATTAATTTTGTTTATCATTTGTATTAGGAAGCAACGACTGAATACAACAACCAGTATCTGTCAGATTCAGAGGTAAGCAAACTCAATCTCAAACCATTTATTTCAATGAAACCATTTACAGACACTTTTGAATTGAATTGTCAAGGAGTCAGTCAGACAGAAATATGAAACCAGTCGCCCATTCCAAAGCGTAGTAGGAACCTATGGAGAAGAACGGGCTAGAAACTCTATAGACAGTATTTTAAATCAAAAATATTGTTACAATATATTGGTTGTTTATACCTACGTGAAAACGATTTATAAAGACGTCAAAAAGTAGACAAAGCAAGTTTACAGGTACCTTTTTACACACACACACCCAAACACAAACACATGTCGTCGTATCCTACGAATAGTGCCCTAACGAACATAGGGGCTTTCTTTTTTTATTGCATAATGCAATTCTGCTCATCATACCACATATAACCAGTTCAACAAAACAATTAAAAACGGTACAGGTTATCAAATAATTAGGTTTTCTAAAAAGCCACAATTTTAAGCACTACGTTTTCAACGAAGAATAAAGCCACAATCGCCGTTGCGCCCTCTTTCTTCGCGAGTAGTGGGGGTGCGCGGGAGCGGGGAGAGCGTGCTAGCGCCGCTCGGCCACTAGTCGGCGGAACGCGGAGATTGTTATCTGCGGCGAGCGTAATCTGGTTTTTAACTAAATAACCATAATATCAACGAGTTTGTACTTTATTAAGTCATTTTTAATTACTTATTCAATTTTCAATATTGGGTACATAGAAAAAAACCCTCATGGTGATTGTGGCCGTGTTCTGTGGAATGGCTAAATTGCGTATGTATAGAAGAGACGAAGCCCTAATTACGTCTGTGTCTTTCTTCTGCGATTGTGGCCTCGACATTTCCGCAGATAAAAGGCATAAAGTAACTTATTTCTCAAGTCCAACCCTACTTCACCTTAACACAACAAAGAATAAGGATTTAAGGGACAAAATGCGTGTGAAATATAAAGTTTTTTTTTTTTTAAATAATGCTAACCGAACCATAAGATACCAATACACATTATATGAAACCACCAATACATGTTTGTTCATATTTTATTTAATTAAACACAAAAAACTGTCTCCTGAATAGTAGCTATTATGCAGTTACGCCCCTCTTCGTAGGATACGACGATGTAAAAGCACGCTCGCAACATACTCACAAGTAAATAAATAAATAAATAAAAATAAAATAAAAAAGCCTTTTATTTCATGCATTGGAAAAAAAACATTTTTTAATATTTTGTTTTTAATATTTTTACTATGTATGTTAATACGATGTAGTGATTTAAAAAGAGTTGTTACGTTAAATTCAAATTCAAATTCAAAATATTTTATTTCACATAAACCAACAAGGGCACTTATGAAACGTCAGAAGCTAGGTGCACGGTTCCAAATGGTCGTTTCCTATGGAGAAGAGCCGGCAAGAAACTCCACGGTTACTCTTATAAAAATAAATTGGTTTTTACAAAGGATTTTTTTTAAATTACAGTGATAATAGCTATGAGAGGACAGTGTAGGCCTATCAAAAAGTACCAGATACTTAGAAAAATAGAAAATGGACCACAGATATACAGTCTGTTAAGCCTACAAGGTTCTCACATTCACAAAATCTAAAGGAAAAGAATCTACCCATATAAAAGATAAATAAAATAATAAAAATCTATTTAAACCAAATGCATGATTGTAGCTACAGCTGTAACAAAATACAATCTAAAAAAGATTAATCTATATATTGAAGGTATATAATGTCAAATAATAAAAGGATTATGTCAAGGAAGTATGCACATAAAATAAAATAATCATCGTAATTTGGGAGCAGTTAATAGACATTTGTATAGTTATGCCGTTAATGATGTACCAGGGAAGCCACATGTGCAGAGGGAATTTGCCAAACTTCCCTGTCTTCAACGTAGTCTTTAATCTTATAGTATGCTTTTTTGATAAGGACACGTTTGATGTATGTAGGTTTTAAACTTTCCATCGCTAAGTTCTGTAACCGACTTTGGCAACTTGTTATAAAAGCGGATACTGTTTATAAGAAATGATTTACTAGTTTTAGCTAATCTAAATTTGGGTATCACGATTTCATGTTTACTACGTGTATTTATATTATGGAAATCGCTTCTTATTTTGAAAAGTCCTAAATTTTTGCGAACATACAAAATACTTTCTAAGATATAAAGAGAAGGCAGGGTTAGTATATCAATTTCTTTGAATTTATTTCTAAGGGACAAAAAAAGTTAAATAGTTTATTGCCACAAATGAGAGTATTCACAAGAATTTGGTACTTAGATACAGTCTATATTTATTTTTGCTTTAAGTGCTGAAACTGATACCCAAATTAAGACAAGCCTTGTATTTTGGGATTCAGTCCATGTCCAAACGTGGAGCATTATTACAGGGAGATCATTTCAATGTGAATCTCGTGACGTAAATTATTATTTCGTTTATTTATTTATGCACTTATTCTTTATACATTTTAAAATATTTTTATAAAATACTTCAAAAAAACATTTAAAAATAAATTATTATTATAGCATCATTATTAGTTTGTACTTTTGAGTAATAAATATTATTGTTATATTTTAATTTTAACTTCAATCGGAAACTAAAAACAAATGAAAAGATGTTATGGAAATTACTAATTAATTATTATGAAATGATAACAATAACTAACAAAATACAAGGCTTGTCTTAATTTGGGTATCAGTTTCAGCACTTAAAGCAAAAATAAATATAGACTGTATCTATGTACCAAATTCTTGTGAATACTCTCATTTGTGGCAATAAACTATTCAACTTTTTTTTATTCCCTAATTATATTCTTATCTGTTTAAGTCAATTACATTGTTAAGATCGAATGTCATTTTTATTTCAGCTAGCTACATTATTTACCCCGCAGCAAAAACGAGTAAGTACATTTTCTTTACAAGTAAATCAGCGACTTCCGTACCCAGCAAAACAGTGAATTTATTATGCAAGTACGTGCTAATTTAAATGAACTCTACAGGTAAAATTGTAGATAATTACTAAACATCAAATTATTTAAACGTAAATAATTACAAATTATTTAAACATTGTATCATATAATTATGTAATTTATAATATCAAGCCCTTTGAATGCAGTTATTACAAGCTTTTGAGCACAATATTACTATCAATTTGTATTACAGTCTGCTGAGGAAACAGCTACTGAACCGTATCAGTTTAATGCAGACGTAAGTATCTACATATTTTATTTAACACTAGCTGTCCCGACCCGTCAAAATTTTAATAATTCATACAAAAATCCCAATGAAAAAAAAGGACGTTCAGTTTTTCCCGAACTCCCATATTTCTTTAAAATAAAAAATTGCCAAACGTCCTGACATTCTTAAGTGATGCGGTCCTCAGAAGTGCAGGTGTGTGAACACTTTGGACACTCAAGCATATGGGACATGGATTGGTGAGGTCATTGGTGCATCGCATTCGCACCGAGTATCTGTGGGATCTATAATCCCCATTTTGCTAGATTTGTGCTTCCAGCGGCGTACTTGAGTCCACAGTCGATTGACTTCTTATAGACCACAGCAGGATGACCACGATGGTAAAACGAAACTAATACCTAACTTTAAATAAATATAAAAATATAAAATTAACAGCACAAGGGTTTCTTATGTAAGGTCATCCTCTCAGGGTCGTATTTTTTGGGAATGTTAAATCCCATCGTGACGGCTTGTGTTTTACTAAATTATCATTATTGTAGTGATTTAAAATGATTTTTATTCATTTTATTTTCAGTTTTTTAAAGTTCTTCGCCGTAGTAATAAAACGGTAAGTTTTTGACTTACCACCTGTCTGCTACATCATCAGATCCTTTTTACCGTCTGTCTGTCCAAGCTAGGGTTTCGATGATGTATAAAGCCAAGTTCCTGCGACCACCTTCCTGCTCCATCATCAGACAATATTCACCACACTTTACGAGACCAAAAACGTTAATAAACGAGAGCACACATTTGCTGTAAGTTGTAGAGAAAATGGGTAGGCTACACTCTCTTGGTTGCAGATCAAGGTTGAATTTCTATTAGTGTCATCAGATTTATAATATTATTATTTTAGTGTACCTTTCAAGTCGATGAATGTACCTATGTTATTGTTCGGAGTGCGTGTTGCCTACGCTTATATATAGAAGGGAACGTTGGGTATGGCAAAAAGTAGAATAAGTGCTCTGGAAACGCGTTATGCAAAGCATGTGTGGTATAAAAAATTATAGACTGAAGATTGATGTAATAAAGCAACGTTACGGTTCAACAAGAGATGTGTAAGTGTATGCTTGGTCATTTTGGGAGGATGAATGAAAGGCGACTAACAAAACGCAGAATTGTTTGCAGTTTGCAGTTACTTTATCGGTGATGTTCTTCAGAATGGGCAGGTGCGTAGTACTCGCAACCGGCGTGCGTGTGTGACCAACCGAAACAACGCGAACTGAACGCCATTTGCTGCGATCCTTACATACAATACAATGAGTATAGTATAGTACGGTATCGCAACACTTGGCGTTTGTAGTTTTTGCCTACCCCCATAGGAAAAGGTGTGAGTTAATGTATGTTTTATGTGTTAGTTATTAAAAAACGGCTTATTTTTTTCATGACAGGTGGAAAGAAAGACGTAAGAAACTTTAATGTAATTGTTATACCTAGTTTTTTTTTATGTTGGTATTTTTATTGATGTGTAACATCTTTTCTCTCCGTTCCTGCAATATGTGGGAGTGATTTCGTGAATAGCGACGGAAGTGTGTAACAGGAAGCCGGGGAAGCGCGTGCTATTTGATTTGACCAATGAGCGCGCACTATTTGATTTGACCACGGAGCGCGATCGCTAGAGTTGGCTGTCAGATGGTATCAACCCATTTTCCGAGAGGTTGATACGGTCAGCCAAGATCAGATGTTACACATCAATAAGGACCCCGCATTTTTCAATTGTGCTGCATTTTGAAATGTCAGTTAAAAAAAAATTTTGTGAAGAAAATGTATCGTTATAAGCCCCATTTTAGTTTAGTTAATGTTTACTCGACTTAATTTCTTTTTTCAATATTAAACGCATCACTGATTGGTTTATATTTAATTACATTAAAATTGTGCGTTTATTGTTACTTTTAGTGACCACAGAGTATCTGGACACAAACCTCAAACCGGGGTTGTACCATATCCCAATAGAAAATCATTCTACCAGTAGGTACTAATTTTATTAATTATTTTACAAGTAGAGTTAGATTAAGTTTTTTTTTATTTTTTTTATTCATAAACAATTTACATTGTGTTGAATTTGGAAAAGAAAAATGCTAAATAAAACTCTTATAAATATTATTATTTTATTTCAACCTTATTATGAACTTTAATCCATTTGAAATAAGATTAAACATTTAACTTTATACAGTTCGTTCAACCGATTTTGACTTCTATTGCATTGGTGGCATAACAAAAATGGCAGTTGTAGTAAACAGTTGGTATTGTAATCACTTCTTTGCTTTTAATGCCATCTTTATGCCTACGGTATAGAAGTCAGAATCCGTTGAACGGACTGTAAAAACGGGTTGTTTAAATGTCTAATCTTATTTCAAATGGAATATAGTTTTATTTTAATTTTAACCTGTGTTAATTGTAACAATGAGCCTTTTTTTAATTAATTACGTTATTTTGGTAATTTTTTGTTTCAAATAAGTCTTGTAAGTTCAAAAGTCGTCTTTCTTATACCGGCGTGAATGTCCAGTATTTAAATACAGAATATGCATTTATTATATTATTATTTAACCATGACCCGATGCATGCATGCATGCACGAGAAAATGCTAGGTTATCATCTTCTTTTCCTGAGGTTAGTGACTAACCTGGTGTCAGAGTTAAAGTCGTCCATGGGTCTCTGACTTGACATCACATGCCGTCGAGAAATATCTCTCAGGCATGCCGGTTTCCTCACGATGTTTTCAGTTTGTGAAGCAAGCGATAATTATACAATACGCAAATCGCACATGAATCCGAAAAGTCAGAGGTGCGTGCCTTGGGTTCCAACTCGAGACCTATCACTTGGTAGTCTGACGGTCACACCACTAAGCTATCACTGCTCAAAGCAGATTATTATGATGATGAATCATGGTCTGATGTTTGAGATAACTGTTTTGTAATTACTATCTTTACATACAACGTATGGATTTGTTTTAAGGTTCCAGTTTAATACATCACATGCACAAACACCTAGACCCGTGTAAAATATCTGCACGTCATCAAATATTATCATCTCGTTGGATAATGTTCCACTGCTGGGACACTGGCCTCCTCTCTGTGAGAGGGAGTGGGCCGTATTCCACCACGCAAGCCCAGTTCGGATCGGCGGATGTAACATATCTTCGAATTATTGGTTCTAAGACTTGCCGGTTTCCTTACGATGTTTTCCTTGACCTTTATGATTTCTTGACAATGGTGATGAAATAATTTACACAAAGTGCCTGCTTGGGTTCGACTTCAAACCCACGACCTACAACTCGTAAGTCGCGGCTGTTACCACTGGGTCACAACTGGTCTATCGATCCCGCGGTTCATACACAAAATCAACCGCTCAATAAGCGCCATCAAGTTCTCAAAAATAGTTATTTTCGGTACCTAGTTACATTATTGGATAATAAATTATTCTCTCTATTTTACATTTAAATTTAGTTACCTGTGTATGTAAACTAGACTGTGTAAGATTTCTTATGTCGATTAATTTACATTTTTTTCTGATTTCTAGACCCGAATTGGATCAGGTAATTAAAGTACCATTATTCATATATTTATTAATATTATACTTAAAACTAAAACTTTTTTGTAACTGGCCTTATAATTATTATATTCACAGCTCTATGTTTTATATCTACTGAGGCTCCGAAGTCAGAGAAGGAGGTAAATAATAATTTTAATCTGTTTAGAAGTAGTAGGTATTCAATTAATTTATTTATTTAATTTGTCCTTGTGCAGTGGCATTGCCGCCACACGAAGTGATCCGAGTAAATCGATCGTACATCATCGGCTTTTGCGCAAGATGTGAGTGTCTTGCGAATGCTTGCTTGCCTAAAATCAGCTAAACGCCGCACGTAAAATAAAATCTATCTGTTACTTCCTGAATTCTATTGTTGCAGTTAAATTCCAATAATGCTTAGCTTTCTTATATCTTGTTCAATGTTCTTTCGTCTTCCTATCTACTGTCTAAAGTACTACTAAGTACTTGTTTCCCACTCTTGTGAAATCGTTATAAACTTTATATTTCAAATATAACGGTAATGCCCGTTTTCACAAACACTAAGTGAAACTTAAATGAATCCCTAAATAAAAGAGCACTGTTGTACTCGTATGTTCAATGCTAGGCTCAGCGCAGAGAGTTGAAAATCCAACAGTGCACTTTTATCTAAGTGACTCTTACCGACACTTGTATTACTCAAACCTCAAAAAACCTCATTGTTTCACATTTAATTTAGTATGTAAAAGTTATTAATATGCTCATTTTTTTTCAGACATAGACGTAAGCCAAGTGCTGGGGTGAGTATTGCTAATACGATGACATATCTGACAAACACATAATGTTATTAAAACTTTATTACTATTAAATAATGAAATCAATACATTGGTGCTGACTTATTCAGCATAGTAACGACGTTTTATAAGGTGTTAGAATATAAAAGAGATTATCCACCTCTGTACCTTTTTAAGATACATACAGAATAGACAAGGGCGTCGCCAGCCTATCGCCCAGGGGGGGGCAAGTTGATATATGGAGGATAGAAAAAGCATGAGGCGAGTTTGAGAATTGGCTCTATAGATATGTTTTTGAATCTCTAGGGGGGGGCAGCGGCCCCCCCTGCCCCCCCTTGGCGACGCCCATGAGAATAGAGTTCTTAATGTATAATAATGTTAGCATGGTTATACAAAATAGGCATGTGCTTCCATGTTTGTGACAGCTTTATATCAGATCCATCATCGCGCGTTCGTATTTCCGAAGATCGACGATGATTCCCAAGCGCATACTTTTCTTGGAAAATCTGTATGAAGTTTAATAACTAAATATCTAATTTAAAAATAAATATACCTATACATAATATTTGTTTCAGTATCAGTACGCTTACGTGGACTTAGAGCACATTGATGACGTAATCAATCAGTTCAGGCGTCTTAGGGCAGGACCGGAGGTCATAACCCTGGGCAAAAAACCAACGCTAACTCTACACGATGAGCCCTCCCTCAGTGACGAGGTCGAGGATGAACCTACACCGCCCCAATTTAATAATCATCTTGAAGAACGGTTCATTGATTCTGAGGTAAAAATTTAATTCATATTTTGATTACACAAAAACATGATAGGAATATATCATTATAAAAATGAAATATAATCATAACCATAACATTTCAAACACATACCATATTTTTTTTTTTTTGTTGTAAAAATTATGATGCAGCGAAACCGCAGTAGTCCAATTGAACTGGCTCGCGTCATATTCCGCTACTTTTATTTCGCGTAGCAGAACATGACGCGAGCCAGTTGAATTGAACTACCACTGCGGTTTCGCTGCTACGGTTTCGCGGGGTAAACGGATACTTAACCTACAGGTCATCAAGAGATTAGGGTGCAAGTAAACTGTGGCCAATTGACATCGACTGGTTGATATTGATCGCCTTAGAATATGTCACGATGTGTAAACGTCACCGATCGCAATTTACTCGTAGTTGCACTTTTAGACGTATATTAATCCGAAAGTCTGACAACCAGTCTTACCAAGGGGCATCGTGCTATCCAGTCACATGACTGTGAAGTTCAAATAAGCAGTCACTTCATACAAACTCCTGGTATTCAGCTGCATCTGGTTATAATGAAAGCTGACCCCAATATAACTAGAAAAAGGCGAGGCTGGGTGATGATGACATTCTTTGGTTTCGGTTCCAGGACGCATTCAACCATATCAGGATCGACCCTGAAGCTCCAGATATGGCGGACTTTATGCCTAAAGTGGTTTTTGAAGATCATGGCAACAAATGGTGGTTTTATCACCAGGTGATTATATTATAACATGTCTAGTAAAACGCTAAGCTTACGCATGAGTTTAATAACTTAAAAAGCTGTAGCTATGTTTAACAGGACGAATACCTATAATTTATCATGTTTAATGTTATAAATCTCATTATTAATTAATATTTGTTTATTAACTAAAAATATCTTTAAAATAAGAATCTTAAAAAAAAAAAAAACTGTCCAATCTGTATCAATGTATGACTTTATTCCTTTTAATGCATGAAAAAGACTTACGACATCTTGTTTTTTTTTTCAGACGGACTTTAATCCATTTAGAGATTAATTAATAATGCGAAATAATCAGAAATAAAGTTTTTAATTTTTACTATTCGTTTTTATTATATTTATATTTTCTCGTAGATTTTCATCATTTTTAAAGACATTCTGTCATTCAACGTAATAGTTAGAAAGTTTTGAGTATTATCGAGTAGGGGAAGACCTCTTTGGCCTTTGGCTAATTTGTAAAGGAGTACTAAATGTTTGTTTGTAATGCGCTTTTAATTTGTGCGCCTTTAATTTTAATCTTTCTTTTCTTTATTTTCTTTCTTTTCATTCTTTTCTTTCTTTCTTTCTAAAGAAGCGATGGATGATAAATGGTTAGGAAGGGAGTGACTACCGGGATGACGACTAAATAGAGAACATAACATAACATCTCACCTGTGTTCTCCGAACGGTTAGGCAGAGGTATGCATCCATGAACTTCATATCTATACCCTGTAAGGACTATTTCTGCTTGCAGCGCTCGGCGGCTATAGAACCGTGGCGGTAACAGGTGTGATCATCGTTTTCACGGGATTTTGTTTTCAAACTGCTTACGTATGAAGTTCTCCGATAGTACCTATAGTACACCCACATTTCACAACACCCACGTTCCATGTAGTAAAGGGCGAGTTCATTGTCATCAACCGTGCAGAAGTATGGAAGAAAAAGACATGTTGTACCGATACCAAATAAATTTGGATAAGGGCAGGAGAATGAATGGTGATGAGTTAGCCAGAAATGCAAAACCAACACCTACAATATAATGTATATCTATCTATACATAAAATAAAATCGTAGCGAAGTCAAAACTGTACATTGAATATTTTTGAAAAAAAGTAATTGCTACGAGGTCTGGGATCGAGTCTAATACCGAAAATATAGTTTTTAGAATTTTTGTCTGTTTGTCTGTTTGTCTGTATGTATGTTCCAGCATCACGCAAATACTACTGGACAGATTCTGTTGAAATTTTGCATAGATATTCCCTATAAGTCTGGTCAAATGGTAGGGTATAAACTATCACGCTATTTGCTAAGGGGAATGAGCAATATTACATTATGTTCGTATTTTTTTCCGCAAATTGTAGAAAGATGCGCCAAAAGGTTTGCATATTGTAGATAGTTTAGTTACCGATTTAACTTTTTAAATGATTATCATCACGCTATACCTTTATGGAACTAAGCAGTCAATCATGAAATATATAGGAACGGCTATTTTAACTGACTTTCAAGTAAGCAAATAGCTAAGCGGTTAGACGGTTGCTTTGCAATCCCGAGTTTGTTAGTTCGAATCCAATCTATTGTTTTTTTTTTTTGTAATTCTCTTTTTTACATTTTGTAATACGATTTTTATTTTTTATGTGTTTTTTTTTATTTTTTTCTGTTAGTTTCACTAAAAAAGGAAAACTTCGTAATCTATGGGAATCTGCTACGTCACAAGCACTTTACAGTCACAAAACATTCAAGGTTGTCTTCTGATCATTTTAGTGCCAAAAACTATAAGAATAAAATGATTTTTTACGGATTATAGAATGAACCGAATGTAAAAAAACAATGTTTTAGCGCGTTTTACTTTTAAAAGCATATTGTAAAGTAGTTCAATATGGCAGAATATGCATCTTTTGGTATCAAGGATAACATTAAGCCGAAAAATATTGAAAAAGCCGAAAAACGTTCGCCTTTTACAGTTTGCTTAAACCATTTCACGAAGTCCTGTTAGTTATTGCAATTTAAACCTTATGATTAACGTCACAACGGCGACAAGACAGGACTTTTGCGAAATAAATTAACTATAGCTGGTGTTTATATATATGTATAGTACATAGGTATTAATTCCTTGCTTGGTCTGCTGTGACAGCGTTGCTTAAGATTCTTTATTGAGACGGCCCATGTGAAAAGAGTACCTACCTACCTGGAAAGACTTCGAGGAGGCATTGACCAGCACAAAAAAAAACTTGCTTAATTTTTGACTTTACACACAGATTTTGACAGCAGATTTGTGCTAGCGATTTTAAAATCTGTGTGTAATCGCCAATATGTTCTGGAATCGCTGCACGCTGCCACACTGCTTTCTGGTGAGAAAACAGCGCGCGCCATTCATGTTTAAGATTCCCATCAATTCAGAGAACAACGAAACGCTGTTTGTGAGGTGTCACGCAACAGTAACAAGGGATGCGTGCTTAGGGTTAGCGCTTCATCGTATGGGATGAAAGCATTATGGCAAATAAGACAGCAGTGGAAGCTATAAACAGAACCCTGCAGGAAATCCGCAGGAACCAAGCCATTATGGGTGGTGCCACAGTTCTGTCTGACGAGGTGAATGCTTTGTTGAAAAGGTCAACTCTATGGTCAAGAGTTCTAAGACTGCGCTTGACCATCAACATGCGAGCTCGGCTTGGCGGGAATCCACATGCTCAAGAATTCTCCTATGTTCTTCTAAAAGTTGGTGAAGGCACTATAACAGAGGAGTGTGGTCAGGTGGCCCTACCAGAGACTCTTGGTAGAGTAGAGTAGTTCCCACTTTAGAAGATCCGATTCGTCTGGTGTACGAAGACATCAGTCGAATTCCGTCCCAAGAGAATTCTTGGGCGTGTTCCATTTTAACGTCAAAAATGATCAAGCAGCAGCGATCAACCACGGTTTTCTCTCGCAAAATGAAGGAAGGGAAGTGATATAAACCTCCATTTATGCTGATGTGGAGGAAGACGATGCCACACATTACCCCGTAGAATTTCTGAATTCGCTCATGGCAACTGGACTTCCAGCGCAGAAAATCCAGCTGAAGGTCGGTGTCCCGATTATGCTCCTTCGGAACTTAACTCCGCCAAAGCTTTGTAACGGAATTCGGCTCAAAGTCGTGTCTTTGCAAGGAAACGACATCGAGGCGGAAATTCTAATAGGTTGTGGCATTGGCGAGACAGCGTATATACCGCGTATACCACTAATTCTCCACAATTACCAGTTTAAGCGCGTGCAGTTCCCTGTGAGCGTATGCTTTGCGATGATTAATTATCAATAAGTCACAAGGACCGTCACTGAAGGCTGAAGGCTCCACTGCCGCGAGAAATCACGGTACAGCAAACAGAGCTCCGGCGGGATCTCATGGCGGCTTGGAGTGTGTGATTGTCGCAACCCAGATTTGGGCACGCCACAATTGTGACGATAAGTCTCCTCTTTGAGGAGTGGCTAGAGAGGTGCCACGGCGTCCTCTTCTTCCGCCTGACGCAGGTCCTCACCGGACACGGTTGTTTCGGGAGGTTCCTGTTTCGCATAAGGCAGGAGGAAACGCCCGGGTGTCACCACTGTGTGGACCGCCCGGAGGACACGGTGGAGCATACGGTGGATGTCTGCCCGGCTTGGGCGAAGCACCGCCGTGTCCTCGTGGAGGCACTCGGCGGCAGCGACCTCTTGCGTCCGACCCTGGTAAAGGCCATGGTGCGGAGCGCGAGGGCAAGGCAAGCCGTCACCTCCTTCTGCGAAGCAGTAATGCTCGCGAAGGAGGAGGCGGGGCGCGCAAGGGACAGACAAATGTCGCGCCCTTACGCCCCAAGCCGCCGCCGTAGGAGACGCCCCGGGCGTCGGGAATTGGTAGCCAATTTCCGGCCACCGTAGGCGTGGGCCTGCGGACGGAGAGCAATGGGTAGCTCGCCGTCCGATAAGGATCAGGCCCGGATCGACGGCGCGTCGTGTTCCACGTCCGCCTCAAAGAGATGTCAGCAAAACTGAAAGGGTCCGCTAGGGCCGGTGCCTGCTGGGGTTTCTAAGGGGAAACCGTGGCCCCTGGCACAGGCAAGGGAAGAAACACGGGTGGGTTTTAGTCAGTAAGAGTCTGACACGCCCTTTCGCTCCGCCCAGCGCGGGAAAAGTCATTTGATGATTCCCCACGCAAAAGAAAAAAAAATGCTGAAGGCGGCGGGTGTCGACCTCAGGACGAGCTGCTTCTCGCACGGACACTGTACGTCGCTAGCTCCCGAGTCACCAGTCCTGACTCTCTGTCTATTTTAACTGCTGAGAACAATATTACAAACGTAGTATACACGAAAGTTTTATAAACTGTAGTATATTGTGGTGTCAACTGGTGTCTTATGACTTTCACGCGTACGAAGTCGCGGGCAGAAGCTAGTCGTCTGAATATGTAGATTTAAACATGTTTAAATTAAAATGTAAAAAAATCCCGATAAACATTTCGTCATACCTCTTTCCTACTCCATCAGCAGACCCTGTTCATCATCTATCTATGTATAACCTATTCATTGAGACCATTCCAATGAGCCCAAACACGATACGTGTGCTGTATGTTGGTAAGGGAGTTGGGTATCCTGCAAAATCTAGGTAATGCTGCAGCATCAGTTCAAGGTTACAATGTTCATCTAATATCATTGAAGTAACAGAATACCAAATTTCAAATCGATCAGACCTATGGAAGACGCTCACAACCATTCATCAACTAGAAAAGATCCAAAAATCTTCAAACGGCCTGAACCTATTTTGAAAAAGCACGTCTAAGAACAGAGAAAATAAACCTGTTTTCGAATTTATTAAACCGCATTCTAATCGTGTCACCCGTTTAAGAGCTACGGTGCCACAGACACACACACATAGCGGTCAGACTTATAACACGACTTTTTTGCGCCCCGGGGGTAAAAAAATAGGACACACCGAATGAATAAGTTCATTATCTACAAACTATGATCTACAAACAAAATATTTTTATTCTGTTCTATTCTATAATGCACTTGCATATTTACTTTTTGTCACAGCTAGTAAAGATTGGGATAAACCAACTTTAAGCTCAACCAGCCCTAATTTTATTCAAAAGTATTCTTCAGAACTTTCGCCACCCTTTTAAGGACCCACCGTAAACCATGCCGTTCCATCAGAGGCAAAGGGTTCTTTCGTTTTGTTTCGTCAAAGTTCGATGAAGGCACGAAATAACACCTCGGGGAATAGCAGAGGCGTCTTGGAACTTGCCTCATACACTATTCATGGGGCGAACCTTGCCACGCTCTATTTTAGAGTGCCCCGGTCTGAAAATTGAGTGACGGGAAAATTATCGACAATAGTACCTATGATCTATTCCAAAAGTATCTGATGATAGTGTAAACAAAACATGTTCTGGTTAAATTCTTAAGCTGATTGCGAACAAATTTACTAACGTAGGGGAATTAGTTACACATTCATCTGTATTTAGAAATTGTCAACTTTAAAATCTCACCACTTTTTCCAACAATTATAGTTTAAGCATAATTATAGTTTTGGCATTAATGCTGAAATGAACCTTTTTGGCGCAGCCGTAAGGCACACACTTATTGTAAATGGTTATTTTTAGTTTTTTTTATTTAGTCTGTAATTTGTGTGTCACGAAAAACTGTGTCCAAATAAACGTTTTTTTCTTTCTTTCTTTCTTTCTTTAAATAATAATATTCAATTGTAATAGAAAAATCAGTGCCAATTTAAGATATAGATTTAACTTCAATCGTCAAATGCAAAACATCTTTATGGTCATTTAAAATTAGAATTTCGGGTTTAAGAATTCAAATAACCAAACCAAAGCAATCAATTTTTAGGTGGTACTACAAATTGGCATCCATAGGTACGTTTTCTCCATTTGCTTACACTTTCATAAGATACTTTTGGACGGACTATAGTGCTAGGTAAACATTATAGTCTGTTCTAAATATTTTTATGTTTAAGTTATAAGAAGGGTGGACTGTTACATAACTAGCCAAATTTTGGCTCAACCCACACTTTCAGTCGATTTGTTAAACATTTTTGATAACTTTTTTGTAAAGCTCGATTCAACAATTTCGTATTAGATCTGAAACTGAAAAATGTTAAACACAAATAACTCAGCATACCTACTCTATTTGCATGAATAATAATAATTAAAAATGTTTTAATTAACCTTTCATCTTAAAATATTCTTTGAAAGGATAAAATTAAACAATTCTTGAATATCAGCTTTGGTTGGGCTTTGAATAATTTCAGACCTCATCGCACAGCCTGTGATCTCTTGAAGATTAGAAACCTAAAACTTTTGAAGCCTCCTAAAATTGTCTAGGTAACTAATTTTGAATACATGGTCCGTGATCACTAATTCGGTCACAAATGAAGACAGATAGTTCACTCTGCTAAATCACCATTTAAATAAAAAGCCACTCTTACTACGACACAATATAGTGCAATTCAGG
This sequence comes from Conistra vaccinii, assembly GCA_948150665.1. Classification (NCBI taxonomy): domain Eukaryota; kingdom Metazoa; phylum Arthropoda; class Insecta; order Lepidoptera; family Noctuidae; genus Conistra; species Conistra vaccinii. The sequence continues at coordinate 6,580,535 of OX411317.1, read as the reverse complement.
TCGCAAAGCGCTAATTACCTTCAGTTATATTCACCTAGACGTTGCCTCTCTTTATAACGCGTAACTCTTATATCTTCTGACTATACACTGCTTGAATTGGCCCGACAGGCCAACTTGGATTGCGATACTTGTAGCTTCGTACCTAAAATGCAGAGTGACCCATCTGTATTCAGCTGTGATCCAGACAGAAAACTGTGCGTCTTGACGCTGCGTCTAGTCGCTGTAACAAGACACAGAGTTATCGATTACATCTGCGTCTATTCGCTGAGACTAGACGGAGAGCTGTCGTTTGCGTCTGCGACTAATTGTTACGACAGACGTCGGGTGAGTCGAGAGAGACGGTCGTGTTGTTCATCTTGTGAGTAAATAATCTCCATATTATGGAGCCTCTAGTTGCCTTGGTGCTTATCATGCGAAGGTGAAAGTACAATTCAAACACCCACGCACCTTCCTCAGCGTTCACAGCAAGACTGAGGCAGCCTGATGCATGCGATTGTCGTCTAGTGTGCTCGCGCACGGTGCATGTAGTTGCTGCGACAAGAAGCCAGACAGTGCGACTGCCCTAGCTGAAGAAAGTGGGGCTTTGAAAAAACATATGAAAATTGTCGGCCACAGCCTGTCAGTGCGTCCAGTCGATGAGATGTCGTAGTCACATATCGTAGTTGTCCATCCAAGCTAACTTAATTTTACAAACATATCTACAATGATTGATGAAAATTGTAAAGTAAAACATAGGTAGGTATACTCGTTTACACATTGTACAAAGTATATGATTATCTGTGAGTATGATCGATTCGTACAATGCAGCAGTGAAACAGCATTATTACTGCCAGCTATTTCCTTAAATGACTGGCGGAATTGTCGCCATTATTAATTAATATTACCCGACCCACATTGTAGCGTGTATTCTCGAAGGAACACCGCCCTGCACAACGTAATATCTTGCAATTACGAGAACTTCAACCAATTACCGATGCATGTTCTGATTAGTTATGCAAATTCCAGGTATTTGGACTGATTATGATGTTGTATAGATGTATATTATTGTAGGCTTCGTCGTAATTTAGGTGCTAAGAAGAATAATTAGTATGATATCTTAGCTTCATCTTTTTTTTTTTACCGACGCATTGACAATTCAAAAGTGCTTGTTACTAGTTTAATTGAAATAAATGATTTGAGTTAGTCTACGGTTCAGAGATTTGCGATGCGATGATGGTTTCCTAAGTATTTTTTCTATAGGTTAATAATCTGAAAGACCTCGGATCCAATTCCAGGTCGAAAAATCAATTGGATTTTCCAATTTGGAATTTGTACTTCTTACCTAACTATGAGTGATGTACTTACCTTACCCATACAGTTTGTAGTGGTATGTAACCCACACATGCACACACCCTGCGAACTCAACTACTTAAGACGTTGCAGTCTGTGAGTTCGAGACAGTTCAAATAAGTTACCACACACAGCCGGTCATAACCGGTCATAACCGAAGTAACTCGCATCATTAAACTCAGTGTGTTATACTAAATGATCATTTCATTTCATATTATACATATACAATGTGTCCCAGGGATAAGTGACCACCTGGCGTTAGTGTGTAGGAAATATCATGTAGTTAATTAATAAATTTAAAAAAATGTGATATTAAGGGGGTATTTTTTAGATTTATTTTGAAAAAACTGAAAAGAAGAGTTTTTGTTTCTTCGAATTTTAATTTTGTTTTTTATTTAATAAATGTTTTATTTTAGTTATGTTTAATGATTTTAATTGATAAACTATGATGACGGCTAGTCAGTAAAAAAAAAAATGGAAAAAGATGAACAAACTTAGGAAATATCGTAAAAAACTGCAACACGTCACGCGTCTTTACAAAAAAAAAGAAAAAAAATCATAAAAAAAAAACTAAAGCCGCTAAGTCACAAATATAAATGTAATTATTAATAATTTTGTACAAATATTCCAAAAACGCCGGGCGGTCACTTATCCCTGGGACACATTGTAGAACCTATAGCACACTCTAACAAAAGTCCTATACAGTTTTGATCCATCGAGCCGGATCTCACGAGTGCACATTACAAAGTAGCAATATCATGAACTTACATCATTAATTTTCTGTTAGAACTCCTCCGTGTTCCTCCATTTACGTCCAAGTTATGTACGATGCATCTTTTTTCCCGTCGCACATAGGAGTATTTGACATAAAAAACCGGACAAAATTATTTTATATTTTATTTTAGTATTTTATGAAATAAAAGTCAATAATTCATCATAATTAGGCATTTATTTAAAAAGAAAAACAATTTAAAAAAAAGTTACTAATCTAAGAGAGATTTACTCTTAAAACAGGATTTGTTTTCAAGAGGATAATCATGAGGGGACCGAATCAATCAGAATCACTGTCTCCGAGTTCACAGGTGATTTGATCCTCACCATCTTCGTCGTCGGAACTGTCACAATTCAGTGTTTTCGTGAGAAGCATACTAATAGCTTCCTGGGAAAAGGACTTGCTTTTCTTCTTCCGTTTTATTCTGTTGCAGCTGATGAAGGGACCAGATGTCAGCAACAACCTATTTAAAATATCTGTGTTGCAGTCCACTCTTGAAAATTTTCTTGCAAAGTCTACGCGATATTTACGGAAATGTTCGTTCCGGGCTTCAGCAGCCTCCTCTGATAGCTGTCCGATAGATACAATGTGACTTGATATAACTTGTGCGCCATGCATCAGAATCTTGTGAACTGTAGGTGACATGGGATGCCAACCATACAGTTCCACGTACAGTTTGGCAGTTGTGTGAGCAGAGTCATCGAATTTCGCAGGATCAATATCATATCCGCTTGATATCACTTCAAGAATGATTTGGAACCTTTTTATTAAATCTATATTTATTCCAGTAATCCGAGATGAGCATTCAGGATTGTCAAAAAATCTTCTTGACGTATTTCCGTCGTTACTATTGCCGTAACCGACTTTGGGTATGTCAACAAGAAGGCCCATCTCTTCTTTGAAGCTTTTTTGTATCTTCTGTTTTGTTTCCTTCAAAACATTTTTGTCTTCTGCCGTTCGGGCTTGCCACTTCTGTAAGGGCGCTTTATACGCCAGGTGCAACAATAGCTCGAAGAAACGAATTCTCGCGTGCAGAATGGAGAGTCCGAATTTCAGAGACTCTTCACAAACATTACTTCTTTCAAGCTTGTTGAAGTCCTTAGATGTCTGTCCACAAATATAGCATCTCATCGTGATTTTTTTCACTCTTTCCGAAGGATCTATGACAAAAGAAAGCAAAAAAATTTGTTTTGTCAATATAATTATAATGTTCCCCATATAGTTTGAACTACTATAAAAAAATATGGGGTACGTTGGGGGGACTTTTTATTCGTGTTTCTACTTCCTTAGAGTCTAGATTTTATGCCCACATAAAAATTTTGTGGCGACAAGGCGCGACACATAAACAAAAACACTAATGTATTTCAAATTTCTTTAAAAAACAAGTCAAAAAAGTGCTGCTGTTTATGATGGCTATACAAATAGAAAATTTGGAAGAAACGTAATAAAATATACTTCAGTATATAGTACTAACCTTCTATATCCATATCCGAATAGTTAATCTCCTGTTGTTTGCTACACGAAGCCATTTTAGCACAGAAAACTGATAAACACAAACGAGAGCGCCGAGAACAAAGACACGCGTACAGTACGATGACTGAGTTCCGACTGAGACGTTGTGGCACATGCGTGGGAGTTGAGGGTTGGGGGTCTGCCTTTCGATAAACCGGTTATCGTAGGTAAAGAAACATGTATTTTGGGTGCGGTTGGATTAACATCAGTATTTTCAATTTTGACCGGTTTTTTAAGTGAAATACTCCTACGTGCGTCGCTCGGTACAACCGCATTATGTTTTAAAAGGTTTTAAAATAAAAAAACGCATCGTCGGTTGTTCTTATTCTTATAAAATGGCCGACCTTTGTTAGTTTGACCTGTTTTGGAGAAACGAGAGCTTTTTTAAGAATACTAATACTAATAAAATATTATTAAAAAAATACAAAAAAAAGGCCTCCCTCCTCCTAATAAAGGCCTCCTTAATTCCTTTTTCTTGTATATTTTCGTCATTGTTTATGCGGTTTTGTCTTATACTCTTTTTTATTTGTAACAAACATCAATGATTAAAGTTTATTCAAAGTAAGTATTCTGCGTATTGATTATTCTGTGAAATGATAATATATGAAAATTTTTATGAGAAATGAAATTCTATAAAACTATTTTCTATAAAACAACGTACAACCGTTGTACTAACCGTAATAATTTTCTAAACTCCCTAAAGTGGAAAATGTTGTTCGACACTTTAACTACTTATAACACAAATTTTTCAAGTTTGGTACAATATTATTCTTCGTGCCTATCAACTTATTATAATTGAAACGAATATATAACAAATAACTTGAAAGTTCTGCCTATACGAGTATGTAGATCGATGTGAGAAATAACTTTACTTAATCAAAAGGAATAGAGTAGGCAATATTAATAAAAGTTTCTCATAAGCTGATGGTAGATAAGAGTTGCGGGGTAATAAAGTTACCTCATACTAATAAAAGAAGCTATTATAGTAAAGGAAATACACAAGAATGTTGATACTTGTTCATATTGTTATTTTTTTACAATGAAAGTTACTCGTAATGTTTTGGATAAAATAATACGATTATCTAGATATTCTAAAAGAATAAATAACTGTGGACCGTTATTAAATTTATTATACATCTAAAGTCCCCGTCAGGAGAAGCTATACATTTTGTAAACAAAAAACTTCTACTAAGTTACGTAGCGACAATTCAATCAACAACAAATAATCCCAAATTCAATCAATTAACGATAAAGCACTGCCGTCTAATTTTTTGTGGTACAGGAACGCGTCTGAGTTCCAGTTTTACAAAATTTATAGCTTCTCCTGACGGGGACCATAATCGTATCTGTGTATACATCGAACAAAGTGGGTTTTCGTCTGTCTGTGTGACCGTTTCGTGGAGATCTTCTAAACTACACAATGGGTTTTCAATGCGGTTTCCAACACCATTTTGAGCATAATTATATTCCGAAATACTTGATAAGATATAGCACAGAAATCTCAATATTTTGACATGTCGCAATTGCATCCGTGCGACAAAGGGCGGGGCGGGGAAGGCCCATCGGACACCACACACCCAGCACCCACCCATTTGGTCAGAGGATCCTCCGTTTTTTACGGATGATGAATGAACTTTACACCGTGTTCCTCATACCTCTATAAACTCATTTGCACATACTGTGTTAATTTATACACTTGTCACGGAAATACAACAAAATTATTATGTCTATAATAATGTTTATAAAAGGAGAAACTGACTGAGGAACGTGTTCATTTTATAATGCAGAGGAGCACTAAGGGGCTTTTGAAAATTCCACCTTTAAGGGGGTGAAAACAAAAAGTAGGTACTAGGCATGCATGAGTTCACGATAGTATTAAATCCTGATGTTATGCTACTAATAGGATTTGGATGAGGCAGACAGATAGTTTATAACCTAGATAGGACAGGATACCTTTTTATCCCGGTAGTACGTACGTTTCCATGGGAAAATTTCCGACTTCCACGCGAGCTAAGCCGCGGGAAAACACTATTTTATTATAAAACCAAACTTACCAGTAAACGAAATCACTGACCTATAACAAAAATATTAATGTTTTATTTTACTCAAGCTTCCATTCCGCATTTCAAAGTTGACTTAAGCTGCGGCAGTTAAACAGCACTCGTCGAGCGGCGCCGCGGCGCCGTCGTCGCAAATCTTCAGAAAATACAAGAAAAGTTTTACTAAGATATATCTTGACTCGCTCGGAGCTCAATTCCTTAAGTTCGCAAAACATAAATAGTACAATGATTTTATTATATTCATGCTCACTTTTAGGAAATTGACAACATATCAGTTAAGATATATTGTATTGTTAATTCCCTGATTTCAATATGCTAGGAGCGTTTATACAGAACGTCGCAAATAGCTGTCATATATTTACCTATTTTGGATAATTTGGCAATATTACTATATGGAATTAAGAAATATGGCTAACTAGTGAACTAAAATATTAGTGATGAATTGATAGCCATCACGTACCTATGTACTCGTAATGTTCACAAATAAAAAAACTGATAGGTAGGGACTTCAAGTAACTACAGCCGTTGACCCAAAAAAAAAACAATGAATAAAATATATTTTTCGTTTGATCGTACTTAGATATTGATACCCGTCACGTCTGCGGAGTTTCCCTACATAATTCAATGTGACCCTAGTATAATGTAGTATGCCCACATTTCGCCAGTTTTGTTTAAGTCCCATGTAGTAAAAGGCGAGTCTATTGCCATTAACAAGCACAAAGCCAGAATATGAGTTGTATCTGAGAAATTATCAAAACAAACAGCTTTGCCTGACCTAGGAATCGAACCCATAACCCCACACTCAACACGCGTAGCATGACAACCATAGAAAAGGGTTTGTCGACGGAAGAATAGACAAAATGACAGATTTCGGTTTAAAGAAATTTATTTCTCAAAAAGAACTTACAAAGTTCACTTAAGTATGAGAAAATAAACGTAATAAACATAATTATATTATATGGTAAACAATTGTGTTGTCGTTCGATCTGTCGATTACTTAAAATGAGTAATAACAATTTTCTAATTGTCGGTTAGCCAAATACAACTTTAACCTATATTCTTAAAAATTTTCACTGATGAAGAATCTCTAAGTTCTTTCGCTAACTTATCATAAAGCTGCGCTCCCTCAAACTGAATGGTTCTTCTTCCGTACAAAGTCCTAACTGAAGGCAATTCTAAACTATCCCTATTCCTGGTGTAGTAGTGGTGAGTTTTGTGTTTGAAGGTGATTTGTGTGATTGTTTGATGTGATTTGTTTTTAATTGTTTGAAAGAAAGAAAGAAAGAAAATGCGTTTATTGGCATTAAATTAGAAAAATACACCTTATAACTAAAACAGAACCCAGAGATTATAATGCCAAAAGGGCCTCAGCTCAGCATAATGTCAGATGGCAACACAAAGTGTACCACCTGACGCTGATTTTCAGCTGCAACCCACGAGTGCCATACGCTTGAGTATGAAGTGCACGGAAGTTTACGTCCGATTTAATAAATTAACAGAAATCAAATGTAATAAAAGATACGATAATATGAAAAGCTCACAAAATCAAATAAAATATTGTGACATACATGTGTGTGGTGTGTTGTGAATGAGAAACTAAAATAAATAAATACCAAATAATCTTCTGTGTCATAAAAACTAAAACCTTCAAAGCAAAATAGTGTGACTGCGTTGTTCTTGTAAACTACGAAACGGAACGGAATTTAATGCAGATCTTATTATTATAGTTTGTGACAATAATAAAGGATGTTTATCTGTCATTTCGTCTATTCTTCCGTCGACAAAACCCGTTTGTAATAATGCTATGCGTGCACAGACCATCGACCAGGGCGCCAAGTCTATTAATTTACAAACGTCACAATGGTCTCTCGATTGTTAGTTTTTGACAGATTTGCCATACAAAATCTGTCAAAAACTCACCATCGAGAGACCATTGTGACGTTTGTAAATTAGTAGACTTGGCCCCCAGTAGACCAACCAGGCATTCCGCATAATGCATAAACACTTCACTCGTAGGTACATACGGCCGCAAGCGATCCCAAATGATTACTGAAATATTCAACCCCTTTTATTCAGCAGGAACAGCTGCCCGAGTACACAAATTGAAACCGGTAAACACCGGTTTCAACTCTGCCTGTAAATACAGTTTATTGTAAACCCCAATACAGTTTCTGTTTCCCATACAATAAAGTTTTGTAAAACTTTCAATACGTTTCGGTTGTTGTCCTCTACCAACAAACTAAAACTAAGAACTTTTTCGATTTGTAACTTTTTTATCATTCGGTAATTTTTCCGTAATGTTAATTATTTTGTCGTTGGTATTGTAAGCTTTCTGTTTTGTGTTCTTACTGTGGTGATTTTTTCACAAATACGTTTAAAAAAAAAAGTATGAGGGGCAGTCTTTGGGGACTGCCGATTGAAGTGAAAACAGTATCCTATAAAATTATGTTATCCAGGTAATAAACTTTCTGTGTGGCTCATCCAAATCCTATTAGTGGCATAACATAATGATTGAATACTATCGTGAATTCATGCAAGCCTAGTACTTTTTGTTAGGTTACTGCTCAGAAATTGTGCACAACGTGTAATGATTGAAATACTATCGTGAATTCATGCAAGCCTAGTACTTTTTGTCAGGTTACTGCTCAGAAATTGTGCACAACGTGTAATGAATTGAAATATTATCGTGAATTCATGCAAGACTAGTACTTTTTGTTAGGTTACTAACGAATTCTACTCTCCCTCCATCTTACGAATTTTCTATCAGTGTCCCTAACGCGAGTTTATAATTTTTTACATGTTTTTTACCCATCCCAAAAAAAGTGCACAACGCCGCTAAAGAAGTATTCACTTCAAAAAGTCTGACATCTCATCTTGATAATAAAGCAACACCCCGTAAAGGATGGGGCCTTGTCAAGGTCGTTTCCAAAGGAGAGGGGCTTCGTCAAAGTTGTTGCTGACAGCCAACACTGACACCGTGCGCGCTCATTGGTCAAATCAAATCGCGCGCGCTTCTCTGGCTTCCTGTTACACACTTCCGTCCCTTTTCACGAAATCACTCCCACAGATTTTTAGGGTATTTAATGTTCTGTGCACAGATTGCAGGAAAGCGAGAGAAAAGTTGTTACACATCATGAAAATAATGCTTTATATTTTAAAATTTATTTTAGAATTTAAAAAAATCTATTTTAGAATTTGAATTGCATAAAATTTCAACCATGGTCAACAATCAAGCCTAGTCGTGAAATTTTTTTTACAAAATAATCGTTAAAGTAATTGATTTCTACAGTTTAAATAAATACCAACCAACAAAATTTTGAATAAACCTTCATTTTCCTGACCACGAGGATTCGGTTCAGAAATCCAATGCATTTGGAGTTCAAACGAATTGTGCTCCCTACCTATAGGAGCGAAGTTTACGGTAGATCCCCCGTTTGTCAGAAGCACGTCTCGAACGATACCCCAAATGAAAGCATCTGACCTCACCGCTGGACCTCAAAGGCTCAAATTGTTGATTGAATCGCTGAGAATTTACGGTACAGAATAGATTCGTAAACTATTTCGGTTAACGTAATTTGTAAATATTGGAATAAAGATACCTAAACAAAAAAAAACTTTTTACTAAAAGAAACAACGGACTTTCAAAAAACACTACAACTGAAAAATACTAATTAATTTCGGAAGTCAGTGTTTTTGTTTTCCAATTTTAAATTTTTGTTATATGGGACCGTCCCACCGCGCAAGCTTCCTCTACAAAATAAAAAAGAATTTTTAAATTGTGGTCCACAATATTGACGAAAATATCGACAGACATAGGTAACTTACATAAAGACGAACATAGAGGTTCTATGTTCGTCTGTATGTAAGTTTTTTTTGGAAGTCGGTTATGCATATCTCTTAAGTGGACTAGACTTTTATCTTGTAGACTTAAGTACATCCGGTTCCTGATTTCGATAATTCATGTTGAGAACTCGTCAAACTCTCACAAGGTAATTTGACACGAGCTTACGAAATTCAAAATTCCTTTGAAGAAACGTAATTGAATTTCGGGGGCTAAATTGAAGGAATCACCTTAAGTAATGCCAAAGTAGAGTTTAACAAGTTCTCGTTTCAGTAACCAGGTGATAGGTAAAGCTTTTGATAAACTTTGATTAGCCAAATATTAGTGTTTAATTTCAAAACTTTATTTTTATTTATACTCGCCTTTACCGTTTCTCAATCAGCACAAACCGAACACAATTATTTACTTAGCAAACTCCTATCGATATCCCACAGTCTACCCACATAACACTAGATTTCACCACATGGGGCCGAGGTGTTCCTTGGCGCATCCCTCTGACCGTTCAATTAAAACTTTCTAACTATCTGTAGGAAATTAATAAAACTTTTTTGCAATAACGAAGGGTCGGGTTCATGCTGGATCAGCGATTGAAGAAGTTTCGAAAGGATTTAGTTCAGATGCGGTTAAACTTAGACAGGCCGCACACCAGGCATGATTATAGTCCTCCAGGCCGTATTTCGGCCACGGCGGCCAATCTCAAAGGAGATTTAGTCTGCGGCGCGGAAGATATAGTGCACAACAGTGTGTAGAGACTCGAGAGGAGCTCGTGGCTAAGTAATAACAAGCCGCACGGGTCGATCCGTCAGGTTAAGCTACGCTTGCTGGGGTTGGTCAGTGGATGGGTGACCATCTTCACGTACCGAGACTCCTCCGTGCCTCGGAAAGCACGTTAAGCCGTTGGTTCCGGCTGTCATTCGTGGATCTTTGACAGTCGTTACGAGTCGTCAGAAGCCCGAAAGTCTGACACCAGTCTTAGCAAGGGGTTTCGTATTACCCAGTTACTGGGTTATGGAGGTCAGATAGGCAGTCGCTCTATGTAAAATACTGGTATTCAGCTGCATCTGGTTAGACTGGAAGCCGAACCCAAGATAGTTGGGAAAAGGCTAGGAAGGAGAAGTGTGTGCGCAGACATAGGTGCACTGTCTCGGTGCTGTCCAATTGTACGGCAATCCGATATGTACGACCGTAGAGAGATCAGGCGTAGGACCAACGGCTTAATATACTTTCCAAGGCACAGGAGTATCACACCGCCAACTTCCAAACTCCGGGCTGCTACTAAGAAATTCCTAATGGAAAAACCCAAAAACACTTTGCCCGACCCGGGAATCGTACCCAGGTCCCCACGCTCAGCAGTCTCGCTTGCGACCACGAGACCAACGGGGCACCAGACATACATTTGTACTGACGTCACACATTTAATGCCCCCCTATTTTCTGTGCGCAACCAGACACACCAAGGATACATTTGTATATAGGTGCAGTTTGTGGCAAGACGTCTGCCGCGCTACACGGATTCAAGATCGAACACGCAGTTTGTGGCGCTGTTATTTGTAAAAATGAAAGATAATATTGAATATTACATTGTTTTCATTGCAGAGGTTGAAAACTATCCTATATTATACAACCAAGTATGTGTTTTGAGACATTCGATGATGTAAATAATTTTTTTCTTCGTTGAACCGTAACTCCTGCGAAACTTTGAAATGACCTTAAATTGTAGTATAAAGATTAAACGGGTGAACCCAATAACGGCTTCTTTTTTTCTCACTAATTGCCTCATCAAGAAATCTGTGTCGTCTGACGATGATGTCAAAATTCTGGAAGCTGCGCGAGACCTGTGCGTCCGATGTATGTACACGACACATTTGCTCCGAGCTAAAATGAAGCACAGTTATTGTGACTTATCGATTAGTTGATTAATTTTAAATTGTTGGTCAGTCAATAGTTTTGATAGCCACTTTACTAGCATTGCTAGTAGAGTTGACTTTGCAATATTTTGTAATGTAAATAGGTTCGCGTTTTCCACCTATGTGTATTTTGAAAGATGATCAATGGATTATTTCAGGATAATAGAAAGAATCCTTTCGTGCCACTCATACGATCCCGTCCACAGCAGTGGTTAGGAATATATTATAAATAAAATAAATAAATAAAATTCATTTAATTCAGGCAAAACCCATATTACACAAAATAAAATTTCACAAAACACATAAATCACAATAGTAAAATGTCAACGCAATATAATTATAATAATAACAGAATCTAAATTAAAATGATTATGTCAAATTATATAATAGTAAAATGTCAATGTAGGTACAAATTATAATGGTCACAGAATTAAAATTAAATGTCAAATGCAATTAAAATAAAGCTACGAAATTGCTGATATAAATGAAAAAAAAGTTTAAATACTTTTTCTCGTTCAAACTCAAAATAAATCAAAGGCTCATTTCGCCAAAATAACATTAATCTAAATAAGCTCTTAAACACATTACTCAGTGAAAATTACCCTGATCCATCCTAAATACGTTTCAACATCTAAGGTGTTGAATATTTTTCGAAACGAATGGATAATTTTAATGTAGTAGTGCCAACCAGCAATCTTGAGACAAATTACCTAGGAGCCAAGTAGGGTGACAAGGCTATTTTTAAAGTTAACGATAAAAAAATGTCCGACCTTTTTTGTGACAGATGACCGATTATGTACAAAGGCTTTTAGGCGTTGATATTTTGATCCGGAAAAGTTTTGATAAATTGTGCTTAACAAAAAATTTATGATAGTAAAATTATTACAGTACCCTACCCCATTATAATTTATTAGCTGCTACTCAACGAAGTGAGATATAGTTTTGTGATACCAACTGTCTATATTTTAAGCAAATAAAAGACAATTAACGTTTTTGGAATAGTTTTTTATTGTGGAATTATTGTTTGATGGTGATACCGTAGCGGCTTCTCAAAAAACGTCATCAGTTAAAGTTTACTTAAAAAGGCATATTATCACCTTCACTTTATTAAAATCTCCAACCAGGCATCACATCTGCATATAGGTATTACTTCTGGGAACCGCACCGCTGCTGCAGCAATTTCTTAGTGATTGATACGACGCAATGCAGAACGGGAGCGGAAACAATAACGCAACATAATATATATATATTTAATACCAAAGGGTATTAAAGATAATTTTATGTACCTATGGTACTTCTCATATATCATTTCTGAAAAATATAACTTGAATTGTTACTCATAGTTCTAATATCGTGTAATTAACCGTATCAAATAAACAACCGGACAATCGGACATAGACCTTTTCAAGAAATCGGTACAACGATCGATCCCACTCAGGATTCTTAGGCCAGGAATTAAAAAAATAAATTAAAAAAGAAAATCTTCCGATTTCCAAAAAAATTACGATATGTGTCTAAAATTACTCATTCACTGTCCGATTTACATCGAGCTTCCTCAAATGAAGCCCCTGGTTCTGGGAGCCGCAGTGCTGTGGTAGTTTCCAGTGATTGATAGGACGCAATGCGGGCTGACGGTGGAAAGTTTAATGCATGTAGCCATATTTTATACCCCACTACCACAAAATAGATCGGTACAGAAGGCCGCCTTCATTCAGGTTAACCCCGCGTTCTATTTAATAGCGATCGTCGTGCGAATACACGATCGTTCGAACTCTGTGTTCGGTGAACCAGAACGCGTGGTCGCGCCGACAGATGGCGCTTTCTAGTTTTTCGACTAGAAAGTGACATATGTACGCGATCGATAGCGTATTCGCGCGAAGATCGCTTTTAAATAGGACGAACGTACGCACACATAGACGTACGTATGGCGATATCAAACAAAAGACAGTCGCAAGTATGTTGAACACGATGTAAACTCTGGGAAATTATTGTTTATCTAAACTATACGTATATTCAAAGCACTAATTTCATCCTTTGACAGTATCACAACAAATTGACGTAGTGTGTCAGTTTGAAAAACAATTAACTATGGGCAAGATTCACAGATTGATTCTTTGACTTAACTTTGGTAAGTGAACTTTAATAGTGGTATAACATTCGCCTCTAGGAATATAAACATCATTCGCATTTTAATAAGAGTCACATTCGTATGAGATGGTTGTCTACTTAGCAAAGTACAACCAAAGTACGGTCTGTGAATATGTGTGCTTGCGCCTGTTTTCTTTGTAAGGAGTTGGTCTTCTGTGCTTATTTATTTGCACCACTACACTCGCTCTGTACTCCCGACGTACTAGTTTGATATTAAGATAATACTTTACCAGCTTCATTTGGATGTAAAGTGGTACCTATATTAGGTTGGTGAGAAGTAGCTTCCAGCTTGTAGCAGACATGCTTTGACGTCATGACATTACGCGACAATATTTTGAATAGTTTATCGATCAATGAAAATCCATTCTAGTAATCTTAAGGTCGCGACCTATTTAAAGGCGATCGTCGCACGAATTGGCGATCGGTCACGTGCGTTTGTAACTTTTTGTTCGGAAAACTGGAAAGCGCCCTCTGTCGGCGCGACCACGCCACCTGGTTCGCAGAAAAAAAGTTCGAACGATTGTGTATTCGCGCGACGATGATCGCTTTTATATAGGACGCGGGGTAAGAGTACATTATTTTAAAGATAATAAATATAATATGTAATGTGTTTACATGATGTAAACGCATTGTCCTAACTTTTATTAATCATGGCCACACTAAATTGAGGGTACAAATTGCAATTTGTGTAAAGAGCAAAAAAATAAATTGCATAGATTAGCTTTTGCAGACATATTACTGTTTTGTGGAGCTAGATTTTTTCTAAATTATCTTTTAACGTAAATAAATGTCCCTGCACAAGGGATTTAGTAAACTTTTACATTTTTAGTTATTTCGTCTGCCAGGCACAATAAACCGCAAAATATAATTTAGTAGTACCTATACTTATTTAAGTGTTTGGTCTAATAAAAGTTTGCGGCGAGTTCTTTGGTTAAAATTATTTATTTTAGAGTGTTTTTAATCCTAAGATTAATAATTAAAATAGATAACTGTATTTTTTTTATGTAAAGTTTGCCATTGCAGCTATAAAGTGCTACAATATTTAATTAAGGCCCATTTATAGAGGACCAATATTTTTTTTTTGCGTTGATGTCAAGTCAACCCATGCATTCACATAAACGGAACATTGATTTTCCGTGATGAATCATTGGGATGTCCTAGACATAAAAAGAAATTGGGATTACCTGTATAGACCTACATACATACATCCAAATAAATAAAATTGAATTGTCTGTTCATTAATGTCTAAATAACAGTTTTTTACTAAATGCTTATGAAAGTCCATACGATACAGGCTGTATAATAATTATTAAAAAAAAACAAAATTAAAGAAAAAAAGTTTGTCTGTTGGTTCCGGCTAATCTAATAAACGGCTGGACCGATTTTGACGGAATTTTCACTGGCAGATAGCTGATGTTAAAAGGATTAATTTAGGCAACAATAATTAAAAAAAAAAAAATTGTGTCCACGCGGGCGAAACCACGGGCAGCAGCTAGTTATAAATAATAATAATATTTTATTTTCTCCATGAATGCATTACTTTTTTTACTTTTGTTCTAAAATATGCTTGGAGCTCGAGAGACTGCAAAGCCATATCCAAATCCTACTGAGAAAGGAAGGAACGCCTGCGTTCAGCAAAAGATTGCAATATCCTAAGCAAAACGTCACTCGATATAGATATAAGATAAATAACGAATGTCATAGATACATATTATAAAAGATAAAGGACTCACTGACAATCACATATTGATTTACAATAAGCTTGCAGCTGAAAGTCGAGAGAGCATAAATTTTACATAAGTTTTCCACTTTGTAAGCTTAGAACAGCTTAGGGGACCGTGAAATGTTACCTAAAAGTGTCTTACCTATGCTAAAACTGGAACTAACTTCATTGGATATTTAAGTCTTAAAGTGGAATATTTTTAAGCAAACTGTTTATGTACTCACGTGTCCTTCGGATAAGGTTAACACCCGGTTTCTGTTTTGAGGATTACAAGGTGAGAACTGGTCAAATACGTACTTAAGGTGAAAGCGTCAGGGTATGCCGCGAAATTAAAAAAAAATCTTACGTTTTTTGCAATTTGTAGGTCAGTATCATGTTGTACATACATTGATCTAATTATGATTTGCGGTCGTAACAAATGTTAATTTATATAATTATAATCATAGAAATCATCAATACAACTCTATAAGTTCATGAAATCCCATTGAATGACTATTATATTTCATGCAATCAAATTGTATTCCTGATTCTTATGATTATTTATTTATATATACTTATAATTATGACTACTCTTACTCTTACTCTCTCTTCTCTACTCTCTATTACTTATGATTATAATTCAGAAAAGCCAGATTATTTGTTACGGTCGCAAATCATATTATATTTATGCAACATACAACCTGACACTGACCTGCAATTTTGCGGGTTACCTTAGCGCATCCCCCTTAAGGTGAAACCTTCAAACTAGCCCGTGAAATCCTTATTTCTCATCTTTTTTTCACGAACAACAACTCGTAAGTCCCATAACCACCGAGGTAACCAGTAAGAGAATTGGTGGCTTCTCCCACCCATGTTCCTTCAGTTGCCTGTACGTCGTCAGGGGCCACGGTAACCCTTTAGGACTTTCCAAAAGACGGACGTTCAGTTTGGCAGTTCTTCAGCCTCACTTCTCCTTTTACACTGAGATATTTACTGAAATAAAAATATGAAACAAAGAAAGAAAAATGCGTATTGAAAAGGTACGTTTAGTTTGAAATGAAGTGGCCACGGCGTTTGTCTGTGTGTACTCAGATCAGTGTTTGATTATAATACATTGACAAAAAATCTATCAAGTAGGTACTTACATGATAGATTTGATGTAGTTATCACTATCATTCAGATCGTTTATCGAGAAATATTTGGCACTACCAGATATTAATTTGATGTTACCAGCAAAGCCAGGGTGGATAGTTAGTTATTAGAGCAGATAGTTATTAGAGCGGATAATGTAGTGGGCTGCAATATTGTTAATATTTTGTGTTATTTTTCTCTGCACCAACACATATTGTAGCTGTTTATTGTCCCTGAATAAATAAAATAAAATAAAATTTGTTGGGAAGTCTGCGTCGACGGACGATGATCAATCATTATTGTATCGCACACCAACTATTTGCCCGTCTAGGGTTGTAATTATGACAACTACCCTATAATTTTACCTTTATAGTAGAACAATACCTACACCGTGCCTACACTGAGCGGAATTACGAATAGGAATCATTGAACTGGCCCCTTACTGATAAAAAATATCTGCTTTTTACACATTAACTAGAAAAGTAACTTTATAAATACTCATATAAACAGAATACAGTAAAAATGTTCAATTAAAAAATCAATTAAAAATAAAATCTTAAAACCAGTGGACTATAATATGTCACTCTACTTATACAGGCTGAAATTGAATTCAAAGGCATTCTCTTAAGGAATCATTGTACTCATCATTATGAACAAGTTTCACTATCGGACCAACACTACAGATCGAAAAACAAAAATCTGCTGTTCCCTACATTTTGACGAGCTATGCGGAACATAAGTGTAGGAAACAGCAGATTTTTTTCGCGATTTCCACGAATTCAATTTCATCCTGTATACCCAAGGAAGAACATAAATAAAAATAACACAAACACTTACATATCATATTTCATAACTAAGACTACACAAAAACATATTCCACAGACAACAGGCAACAAGAAACGGGAATTTTATGGACAGCAAAACGTTCGGATGGGCCGAAATTGTCCCATAAAATTTTATCATGCCCCGACGAATGGACGTCCATTATCGTCAAAAATGATCTTCTACCCTAATATCCGCCATTTTGGGGCAAAACACTGGACCAATAAAAGGTTGAGAGTCAATAAAAGGTCAGCGCCATCTACCGGTGGTTCGAGCATGGTTTATGGTTATATTGTAGCTTCGCGTCTTTAAAGCTTGAAAATAAATTAGAGTAGATGAAGAATTTTTGTTTAAGATGACTGGGCGTGATGTTTACGGGGATACTTAAAGATCCTTAGTTGTGATTATATGAAATACTAGCTTTTTCCCGCGGCTTCGCTCGCGTGAAAATCGTAAATAATCCCACGAAAACATACTACTGCGATAAAAAGTATTTTATCTTAATTCAGGTTATAAACTATCTGTCTGCCTCATCCAAAACCTATGAGTAGCATAACATAATGATTGAATATTATCGTGAACTCATGCAAGCCTAGTACATTTTGTTAGGAATATGATTTTTCAAACAAACGAATTCCCCCCATTTCACGCCCTTAAAGGTCGAATTTTCAAAAACCCCTTCTTAGTGCTCCCCTACATTATAAAATGAAGCTGTGTGCAAAATTTCACGTTCCTAGTTCCAGTATTTTCGGCTTTGCGTTAATAAGTCAGTCAGTGAGTCAGTTTTTCCTTTTATATTAAGAAGAAGACTAGCAGAGCTCCGCGGTTTCATGCGTAGGTACAAGTCTCTATCCCGTAGGAATATCGGGATAAAAAGTACTTATTCTAAGTGTTAGGTATTCTAGGTTATAAACTATCTGTGTGTTAAATTTCATCCAAATCCTTTCAGTAGTTTTTGCGTGAAAGAGTAACAAACATCCATCCATACATCCTCTATCGCATTTATAATAATAGTAGCATAGGATACTTACGACAGATTTGGCCACCCGTTTTCTGTTCCTACGTATTTTAGTACAAACTGTGAGCTAAGTAAATATTGTAATCAATAATAATGTAGAATAATGTGTGTCTATACATTATTGTAGTATTGTAATATGTGTATACTGTGCCAATATTAGGCGCTTCACTTTTAATTCATTTTTACCTCTCATTCAGCATCTTTCACTCATAGTGAAATTGACACAAAATGAATCAAAAGTGAATAAAATAATTATTTCAGTACCCAGCCCAATCTAAAAGAAAAACCGACCACCCTACCCTTAATATCATGTAAAACTATAATGAGAGCAGTTGAAACATTATCTTCGTGCCTAAACAATGGACGCCAACAGACAAATGAGCTACCTTGAATTTTAATTATCTCATTACCGTCACACGAGCCTCCTTGCTGTTTTGCCTACAAATAACATCGTCAGCGAGATAATCTGCGGACAAAACGTGCAGGTTTGAAGCTCATCTAAATCACTAATGGAGTATGTAGATACCTACCAGGTACCAACTTTAAAGGTTGGTTTATTTTATCTTCTTGAAAAAGTAATTTTTATTCTTGAAGTGATAACTTCTTTAGCGGCGTTGTACAGTTTTTAATGTATGGGTAAAAAAAATTAAAGTCACGTCAGGACACCGCGTCAGGACACGTGACCCTGATCAAAAATTCGTAGGACGGAGAGACTTCGACCCGTTGCCTGGGAATCGACCATTCCATGATGAGCATGAGCTCGGCACCCCCCCTACGTATTAAAGTCAAAGTAGTTATTAATTAAAGTCTTTTCGTATTTGTCTGTGTACCACGTTGTTCTTTCACACTACGCAACGGATTTTATGCAGTTTTCACCATCATTTAAAGATAATTTACTGCGGAAAATACGTTTTATACATAAATATGAAACGTACATAATGTGAAGAAATCTCGATGTTTTCTCCAGTCATAAAAACCCGAGCAAATCAGGGATGGATCACCAATTAGGTTACAAACTATTGATACCTCATTCATCAAAATCGGTTCAGTAGTTTAGGCGCTACGGTGGAACACACGTAAAAGCAAACAAACATACATACATACATACATACATACATAGACTGCTAAAATCATAACCCTTCCTTTTGGCTTTGCCGTAGTCGGGTAAAAATTAGGAGACATGAATGCTTAGAAATATTTAAGAAAATATTATAATGCTTAGAAATATGTAAGAAAATATTTGTATGCTTAAAAATATGTAAGAAAATATTTGTATGCTTAAAAATATGTAAGAATATATTATAATGCTTAGAAATATGTAAAAAAAAAACATTTATTATCATGAAACTGCAAAATTAGTTAGATTTAACCCATCAATGCAAAAGCAATATGCGACAGCCTCTGTCGGTATTTGTACCCTTTATTGGTGAACGGTTTCTATTCGCCAATATTCGACGAGTTCCAATATTCATTCGGAATCAATTCGTTTTGTATGCGGCCCCACCATATTCGTGTCTGTTGTCAGTTTAGTTTACCGAAGTAAGCTTTTATGGCTTAAAGGCTCGATTAGCTGACGGACGGAATTTTCGTGAGGTATTTTATGTAGAATAGTAGAATATCTCTCTATTCTTAAACATGACTGAGTATGAATAAGAAAAAAGTTTTTCAAGTGTTTAAGGAATGTAAGAAAAGCAGCAAACTGAAGAATGAATGGATTGAGTGAAAGATGAGACGAGGCAAGGAAAGAAATGAACACTTATAAGACAGCTAATATAGACTTATGGAAGAAATAGACGTTCTAAATATATACATAAATTCACGCCTTCTTCCTATGGAGGTAGGCAGAAACTACAGAACGCCGCCTGCTACGATCCTTACATACCTACTCCTTTTGCCTCGTTTACGTTCAAATTCATAGACGTTCTATATTCTATGTTAAGGGGTTTGGTTTAATAAAAGCGTAATAAACGCCTGGTTAGCCTGCTTTCAAAGGATGGTATAGCTTCCCTGGACTGCCTGCAGCTCAATGTCAAGGTCCACCAGTTCTCCGCTTGTGTTTGGGTGAACTCCAAGAAATAGACGTACAGCGCTGACCCCAAATAAGTTGGGTTAAGAGCAGAAGGACAATTCTATAATTACCAATATACCTACCTATGTATATTGTGTGTTTCGGTACATTTTGTCATGCCGTATTTGTATTGAACCACCAAGCAATACCAATCCTGATAAAATTAAGGCGTACTGAAGAGAATATGCCACAACTTTTCAATTGAAAATGAATACCTACTCAAACTACATAACTACCGTACTAAAACGGAAGCCATAAAAACAGTATCGTTATTCTAACATCACTTCAAAATATACAGACAACGATCTAGTCACGAGTGCCCAGCAATCCAATGGAATGTATAATATTATTACTGACGCGTCGTACACGACATGAAACATTTCACTTCGGAGCATACGTCGGAAGGTATTCGAGAACCGCTGCTGAGAGGCTAGGTCGCAGTGACAACGGGATTCACAAGCAATCAGATGAAAAACCAAGTGCAGTTAAGAGGAGATAAGGTGACATTGGTTACAGAAATTATCAGAAATCAGGACACTGGTGCGCAATGAGATACCGTGGAGAAATAACAAACAGAAAAGATGACCTGGAATCAGCAGTGCGTGATTCAGCTATTCAGGCCTGAAATGATGATGATAAAGAAGGCAATACTAAACATAAAAGCTAAGTTAAAATCTAAAGAGAAATACGAAAGTTCCTTACCCATTCTTCTCCATACGAAACTAAATTTTGAAAGGGGCAACAGGAATAAATCCTTTGACATTCAATTGCCTTCAATTGAAATAAATGATTTGACTTTGAGCTAGAACTAGCTTGCACTGCATGCAATCGATAACAGTCCAATGAATTTCTCAGTGGCACCCCGTAACTTGATTAATGTTCGGTTAATGACAATAGTCTTGCTCCCTTAGATACATAGAACTTTGACATAGCTGGCAAAATGTGAGTGTACTATTCAAATTCAAATATTTATTGCATATCACATGTGTTTACAAGGTCTTATTAGTAATGATAAAGTTCACATGGACCCTGTCGGGCACAACAATTTAAAATATGAGTAGTAGCATTGTCATTAAAAATATAATAAAATCATTAGAAAGACTTAATTCATTTCAAATAAATAAAATCACACAAATTAAAATGCAACCATCTATAACAAAAATCGAAAATATACAAATAAAATGAAATTATTAGGAATTATTCAAAGATCAATTCATTAGAAACAAATAATGTCACAGATAAGATTAGCATAAAAAAAGACCATGACAAGATATGCCCTAACCATGTCCAGCGAATTCATATTTTTAAGTATCCTTAATTTATTCAAACTAGATTTTAGATAATAGTCTACAGTCAATCAAAGGTATTTTTTAAGATGTAATAAAAATAAATATTATTTGTAGTTCCGGTTACATTTTCGGTTAAATGGCGACGATAAATGAAAGATAACAGTTCATTCTGTTCATTCAGTTCATTCGGCCAATGTGATCAGATGAGTGGTAGGAGATTTCCTTATTTTTGAGGTACAGGAGATATATATATAGTAATAGTCCATTTATTTGTAAGAATATAGTTACAGAGATGTTACACAGTTTTAATGAAGTACATAATATTCTGCCGTTCCCGGCGTACAAATACATTGTCAGGGTTTTGGTTCGCTTATAATCATACATTGATAGATATTGAATTAGATAAATAGGGATAGCATTCAAATGGCAAATTAGTCAAATACTAGATATTATTATGTAAATGTCAAAAAGATTTAGTTAAGTCAAAGAGATATAGAAGCAAATAATATTATGATTATTCCTAATATTTATGTCAACTTATCATTCATAAGTTGAGTAGTAGCACTTACTTAAGAGATAATTGAATAATTTACATTTAAATGTCCTGAAGTTTAGAGTTTTAAAACAATCTGGTAGTTTATTATAAACTTTAGTCGCCATACAAAATACATTATTAGAAAACAGATTGTTATTTCGTCTAGGTACACGAAGCATGTGAACTTTGCGGCTAGGTCTGGATACTACATCATTATGCAGAACAAATTCATGCTTATTTTGGTACACAAAAATACAGATTTCAAAAATATATAATGCTGGGAGTGGTAATATTTTTAATTTCTTAAATAATGGCACACAGCTGTCCAGCGGGTGCGCTCCACATATTGAGCGAATACACTTTTTCTGAGCTCGAAACGCTTTGTTAAGTTCTACTGAATTACCCCATATTATAATGCCATAACGCAAAATTGATGCAACATAGCCATGATATGCACATAGTGCCGCATTAACACTAGCCACACGTGTTAGTCTGTACAGAACGAATACAAATCTATCTAGTTTTGTGCAGAGTTCGTCAATATGAGCTTTCCAGTTACAGTGTTTGTCTATTATTATTCCTAGGAACTTAGTACTCTCAACCTCGTCGATTGTGTCGTTATCATGCTGTATTTTTAGCTGTGGGCGCTTACTGTTGTAGGTTTGGAACTGGATCATTTTGGTTTTGCTAATATTAATGTGTAGATTATTTTGTTTGAGCCATGTTATAATTTTGTTTAGTGTCTCGTTTATTTCGGTCTGGTACTCACTTACGTCATAATTGTCATTTCGAATGCTGAGGGTCGTGTCGTCAGCATATAGTATGCAGTCATGGGAAGTTACGCTAGCTAAGTCATTAGCATACAGCAGAAACAAAAGTGGTCCCAGTATGGTCCCTTGGGGAACACCACAATTATTTTCCCGATAGTGAGATCTGCAGACGATTTTTTGGTGACCTGTTAGTCTAGAGATCTCAACACATTGTTGTCGATGGGTGAGGTAGCTTTCGAGCCATTTCAACGCGTTTCCTCTAATCCCGTATCGATCCAATTTGAGAAGAAGCAATTTATGGTTAACGAAATCGAAAGCCTTGGACATATCTAGGAAAATAGAGGTAATTGGTATTTTATCATTAAGACTTCTAGTTATCAATTTTATTAGAGCAAAACAAGCCAATGTAGTAGATTTATTTTTCCTAAAACCAAATTGTTCTTCATTTAAAATGTTGTACTTTGATATGAAGCTGTAAAGTTTTTCATGCATTACTTTTTCAAAAACTTTTGAAATTATCGGTATGAGCGTTATGGGACGATAGTTGTTCATATCGCTAGTGTCACCTTTCTTGTGGATTGGTTTAACAATAGAAAGCTTTAATCGCGAGGGGAATAAGCCTTGTATAAATGACAGGTTAATCATATGGCTAATATGTGGTGACAAAAATTTTGAGCATAATTTGAGAATGTTGGTGTTTATGTCATCATATCCTGTAGAGTTGGTGGATTTTAAAGAATTAATTGTTTTAGAAACAGTACTCTCATTGGTTGGTGTCAAATAAATAGTATTTGGAAGGACAGCTATCGGTGGCGTGAAGTCAAGGTATGGGTCAATGGTTTTATTTGTCATGTCAATAAAAAAATTATTAAAAATGTCAGCTATCGTTTCTGGTTGTGTGTAAGTTTGTTGGTCAAATTTAATTTCGTTTATGTCTTGTGAATTTTTTGTGTCACTACTGTTACTTTTGATTATTTTCCAAGCAGCTTTACATCTGTTACTAGATTGGGACAGATAACGTGTGTTTTCTAATTTTTGCCCTTGCAACATACATCGTTTTAGGGTTGTGGTATATTTGCGGTAGGCATTCTTATGTTGGTTTTTATTAGCTGTTGACAGACGGTATTTTAGGTATAGACGCCGTTTGTTTACACAACATTTTTTTATACCTTTAGTCATCCATTTATGTTTTAGTGGCTTATTGGTTACTTTTACCTTTATTATAGGGAAGCACAGATTATAAAATAAAGTTAAAATGTCATGGAAGTAATTAAATGCAGTGTCCGTGTCTTCCGTTTCATATATTTCAGAAAAGGACAATGATGAGAGGCAGTTAACAAACTTTTTAATATTTTCTTGACTAAAGTCGCGTCTTTTTTCAAACCAAAATGATTTTTTCATATTGGTTGTGTCCACCTTTACATCAAAAGATATAGTTTGTCCAGTTTCGTGGTCAGATAATGCAAGATAGTGTATTTGGGGCTCAACGTTTGGTATATTGCTTGCAATTAAGTCAATACAGGAGAGTTTTCTTGTCGGTTTGGTGATGTGATTAGTTATATTGAAGTTCTTTAGAATAACCATGGAGGCCACTATATTATCCACAAGTAACATACAAAAATCACATACAGTTTTAGTTAGGTATTGTGAATTCGTCACTTACAGAAGTGCACAGCACTGGCAGAGAACTTATTCTTTATAGGATGTATTCTATATTGTTTGAATATGAATGATGTTACGAAAATATTTTATTAATATTATAATATATTTTGATTTATAAGTTCTTTTGTAGGTAGATAATAAATAGTAGGTAGGTTGGCGTAAATAGTATTTTATCCGAAGCAGATTCTTGAAAAGGTTTTGGGTAAAAAAATACAACTATCTGGAAACACTGATTGCAGATGTTACTCTCTCACATTCACTCGCTTGTCACTCGTCGCCATAGAAACCTACTGTTACATTCAAACTGGTGCTCTGTACGTGTGTTATTGTTTGTTTATAATTTATTGTTTATTTAACACTTACCCGTACGTTTTTTGCACATTTTAGCTCGATATACATATTCTTGAAAGCGATATCTCATTGTCGATTTTAGTTTTTCTACTGGACTTACGATACGTGTCAGTTTATAGGTGAAATACGATGTTGCAGTGCTGAGTTGATTGAAATCATGCATCAATGTTTCGGTACTACAAATGTGTTTTGCGCGTGGAACGTATATAAGGCCGTGCAATCAGTGAATTATCCGTGCTACTGCAAAGCATCTTGAGAGAGGACAAAACAACATGACGTGTTGGAAAGAATTCAGTTCCCTTCAAGTGTTAAGCTAAATGGTGGTGGGACTAGGTTGTTGGGACTGGCTATCTCTTCACTGCCTTGGCTTATATTTATTAAAGTTTTGAAATAAATGCCTTAAGATTGAATAAAAAAGGGGTACCTACGTTCTTTTTGAGAGATTTGTTTTATTTTCCTCTACACTGTATGATCTGCTTTATTAGTATGTGGAATACTCCCATAAGTTAAACATATGGTAGGCCTACTCCTGATACGAGTATTTATAACTATCCTAAAGCATCCTTTTCACCAGAGATGTGCTAAGCAGCTTAGCGATCGATCCAATAGGATTATTTGATTTTCATAGCCTCATCATCATCATCAGCCTATTAATGTTCCCACTGCTGGGACACAGGCCTCCTCTCTGTGAGAGGGAGTGGGCCGTAATCTACCACGCAGGCCCAGTGCGGGTTGGTAGATGTCACATGTCTTCGAATTTTTGGTTCTAAGACATGCCGGTTTCCTCACGATGTTTTCCTTCACCGTTTTTGAGAGCAGTGGTGATGAAATTATTTACACAAAGTAAAGCGCCTGCTTGGGTTCGAACCCACGACCTACAACTCGTAAGTCGGGGCCGTTACCACTGGGCCACCACTGCTCTCTTTCATAGCCTAGTATGGTTTAATTCTGCTCGAAAAGGGTTAAATGAAACGAAGTACCTATAAATAGTTTGGAAGCCTAGATTCTCCGCTTAGCGACCTCGCATATACTTGATGGAAAAACTGCTCAATTCTCAGGTTTAAAAAATATGGGTAAGTACATCGTTCTCACCACAGTCTTGGTACATTTTAAGCTGGCCCCAGCTGCTGCCGGACCTAGTGACGAGTTGTGCCACAACATTTAGTTATTTATGTTGTTCTAGTCAAGCACTACTAGATTATGTACACCAATTCTTATTTAAATTGAAATTCGATATTTAACTAATTGTTTATAAAAACGCCTGACAGAAAATGATTAGCAATCAATCGTTTTTTGAAGTCTATCGAATGAGCCGTTTGGCAGGATAAGTTTTTTTTTTGTTATGAAATATACAAAAATATTACCATTAAATTAAAATATAGTAATTGTTTCAAAATCTAGGTCTCATGTGCTTTTAAATGCACGATGTGTAACTTTTGGACATGATTGTTTTGGTTAGGGTATGCATGTATGCTGCTTTGGGCATGGTCCTTTAAAAATGAAAAGAAAAAATTTTTATCACCATTAAATAAATATTGTCACAGATTAGAATAACATCAAAAAGTCAACCTATAATTATGACCTGTTGGGACCTTATGAGTATTGTGGTTGGAGAAGGAGAGTAAATGAAATTCGTGTGTACAAGATAAAGTCTATTCAGATGACCATGAGTATTAAGCACAATGACGCTTTTTATATTAGTTACAGACGGTACATAAGGTATAGCCACAGCGCTAGAAACACTACTGGCCGCTAAGGTTCGCTAAACTCTATGCTCGGGGATTGCATTTTTTTTGCACCGCTAGCATTACCTGTAGTCCTTACATGACCTATTCTTGCACAGATGCGACGCACAGCTTAATTATTCTTGTTATTGTTTTTTGCTTGTTACAAAAAAAAAACTCTGCAATCGGAATTTTGTATATGTTTTGATTGTTTCTTTTCATATGCTAGTGTCGCAACACAACGTAATTATTGTAAATTGTTTTTGACCTCTGGCCCTGACATCAAGCAATAGATATTTGTCAAACTATTATTAGTTTTGAAATATTGAATGCGAAGCTTTTGGCTAATTTGTAAAGAAGTATTTTAAGCAATTTTTTTTTTTTTGTAATATGCGATTATTTTGTGCAGAATAATCTATTTTGCTTTCTTTCTTTCTTTCATTTTCTTTCATTCTATTATACATCTCTGTCTAACCTTTCTACACTAATTATTAAAGTAATCAGTATTTACCAAACTGCAAAATAGTTTCTCGGCAATGCGTTCTCATAACTTAATATTAGCTTCTGCGTACTGGCTTCTGTAGCTTCTGTTTGTCCGTTCACTTGCACCCTTGATGATCTGAATAATGCCTCTGACACCGCAATAAATATGTCCTCGTACTGGGCCCAAACTGTACCTACCTATAAGCAACATAAAACCTATGGTCGAATCGAAAAGAAGAAGCTTCTGTGTGTAATAATCACGTGATTTTACTATATTATAGTTATTAGTATTATCAAACACACAAATAATGTGTAGTTATGTGGTAATACAGGGTGTCAGGGACATCGACGCGAATTCTGAACCCCCCTGCGTTGAAATTTGTCGTCGGTTATTTAAAAAAAAAATCATCTGTTTTATAGAAAAGTGGTAAAAAACCTACGCGGTCAAAATGTATGGAACATCAGATTTTTTTTTAAATAACCGACGAAAAATTTCAACGCAGGGGGGTTCAGAATCATGTATTGAATCCATGGTAACAGGCTTCGCGTCGATGTCCCTGCCACCCTGTATAATTAAGATCATTATGGACCCTGTAGAACACAGCAAAAGGGTAGAAGAGAGGAAGCTCTATTTTAGGAGATCATTAAGTTGTTATTGTAGTAACAAGTTTTAACTTACATATAATCAAAGTCAGGAGATCGCGAGTAAGATACTAACAATCCTCCTACTAACATCCTAATAATCCTCAATAAGTCTAGCAAGAACATTTCAATACATACCAACGCAAACGCATCGCCAACGCAATTGAATTTCGAATCACAAACAAAACAATCATACAACAGTTATAGACCGTAATTTTCCAAAAGTCGACTCGCTAATCGTATCATCCCGCTTACACTGTCACCTAACAGCATTCCCACTACTCAGGATCGACTGCATAAACTCCATGCATAACATTATTAGGGACGGGGCGGGGATACACGTGCGTGGATCGGAAATCCGTTTTATAAAATGTTTTTTACCTTACAGACTGGATAGCATGGAAGCGGATTTATTGTTGGAACAGAAGTTACAGAAGGTCAATATTATCATCATCATTTCAAACAAAAGACGTCCACTGCTGGACAGAGACTGCCCCAAAGCACCGCCACTTCGACTGGTTCTCTGCTTCCCGCATCCAGCGAATTCCTGCGGCCTTTACAACATTGGTCCATTTTGTAGAACGCCTTGCAACACTACGTCTTCAGGTACGCGGTCGCCACTCCAAAACCTGTCGGCCCCATCAGCCATCTATTCTGCGAGTAATGTGCTCTGCCCATTGCCACATGTCAATGTGCTGTGCACTGCCCACTGACACTTAAGTTTCTCAATTCTTTGGACTATGTGGGTTACCTTAGTTCTCCTGCTGATCTCAATGGTCAAGGCCCATGAACGGGTTTATTTTTTCTCATCATCATTAGTATTCAGCTGAAAGATTTGCACTGATGGATATTGGGTCTCTCCTACCATAGTCACAGAAACACTTAGCAGATTCCGTCCTTGATATTTTTTAACAAATAATTTTTATTGATGTCAGTTATTATATGACTCTAGTTTACGCAATTGCCATTTCACTTGAAATTTCTTCTCTAAAGTGAGTGCATTTATAAAACAAAAATACGCCCAAAAATTCTTTTAATATTGTGTCTGTAGCTAATTCTTACGAGCTGTCTCTCGTCATCTGGTTCAGCTTATAATCATCTTTTTCTAAGTGAAACTACTGAATATTACTGTACTGTTGTTTGATGTTTATTTTAATGTGGGAATTGCGTGATGCGTTAACCCTTCCAAATGTGTCAAGTTTATTTTTGTTTCGCGCCCCTTTAATTTAGGGTTGGGAACAGAACGACGTTGCCGTTTGTATCGCCATGAAATAGTTGTACAAATCACGGTACAAAATAACTAGTTTTTGAAGCGGTTATTAATGACCGCAGCTTCGATG
Organism: Conistra vaccinii; assembly: GCA_948150665.1. Classification (NCBI taxonomy): domain Eukaryota; kingdom Metazoa; phylum Arthropoda; class Insecta; order Lepidoptera; family Noctuidae; genus Conistra; species Conistra vaccinii. The sequence continues at coordinate 6,551,430 of OX411317.1, read as the reverse complement.
AACGACTCGTACTCTATCCATCCAAATACCATAAATATGTAAAAGAGAGGAGACCATTCTTTATTGCAGCCATACTTTAAAGGTACTTATATTATTCATTCATACTTATCCTATCATATAATAAATAAGCAATATTTGTATGTACAGCGTTATTGGTTATAGTGTCGGCAATCCGTTAAAAAAAAATAAAAAAATATTTATTTCCAAGTAACAAGACTCATATTGTTGGTAACAATTTACTTACAAACTATGTTAGTAATATACATAAACAACTACACAACAAAACAAATGATCTCAAACAATAAAATTAACCATAAGAAAAAGCGAACTTTTATTTCATTCATCTATATCTTTATCTATCTATATCTTCTATACATATAATAAAATTGTAGAAAAGTGGTGTCTGTACAATGGAAATATATGAAAAAAAAGTAGCAGGGATTGTTATTATATCGATGCTGAACCCGAGATTGTAATTAAATTTTTTTTTGTCTGTTTGTCTGTTTGTCTGTTTGTCTGTTTGTCTGTTTGTCTGTGTGTTTGTGCACGCTAATATCAGAAACGGCTTATTCGATTTAGATGCGGTTTTCACTAATATATTGTAGTAAGCTTCACTTAACATTTAGTGTTTATTTCATGTCAATCGGTTCATAAATAAAAAAGTTATGTCAATTTAAAGAATCACGGCGAACATTTGTTATAGGTTAGGCATTTCTTTCCTTGATTTTCGGTATACTTATCTTGATTTTTATTTAGGGTTTGTATATAAATATTATAAGTATTTGGTATAGGTTAGGCATTTCTTTTCTTGATTTTCTTTATTAAGTATAAGTTTATTAGCTCAGGTTACTAATTAATTTTTCTAACAATTCTTTTGTTTTATAAAGTTAGATAAGGGTCGCGACACACCTGCCGAACGTTCTGCGGCGGAACGTTCCGTCGTGTCATGTTTGCTTGCATTTCTATGGACGTAACGTTCGGCTGATGTGTCATAGGTAACTTGAAAAACATTAGGAGCGTATTCAACCGAACATTCCGCCGTGGAACGTTCGGCAGATGTGGCGCGACCCTAAGACGTGTAAACCAAACGTACTAAACGTTTGGTTTACACGTCTTAACACTTATTACTTAAACTGTGATAATTTTAGACTGTATAATAATCTGTAAGTATTTATAATTTAATTGTTTACGATAGTACGTGTTTACTAAATAACTGTGTGTTAAGTAGTAAGTACTATTTTATTGTAAGAACCTCTCCCAATGTAGCAGAAATGCTAAAAGGATGAGATTAGTTCGATCACAAGAATCTGAGGAAGGTCGTGAGGGAAGGCTCTCTGCAACTCGGGAACATCAGGCTAGGTTTCGTGCTGCAGAAACTTCGACTCAGCGGGAATCTCGACTGAGTTCAAATCGTTCTCGAATGGTCGAGGTCGAGAAATTTTTTTTATACTAAGGGGATCGAGTCATGAAAAAGGTTGAAAAACACTGCCCTACATTAATCCTACTAATCCTACTAATATTATAAATGCGAAAGTTTGTGAGGATGGATGGATGGATGGATGGATGGATGTTTGTTACTCTTTCACACAAAAACTACTGAACGGATTTTGATGAAACTTTACAATAATGTAGCTTATACATTAGAATAACACATAGGCTACAATTTATAAAGATTTTATGTGATTTGACCATAACATAACGATAAGTATCAAGTAAGTCGGAAAAATTCCTGCCCTCTGAGATCTATCTTTGCGTGCGCTGCCATTTTTTTTTTTTTTGTTTGGGAAGTCATCCAATGATTTCTGGGCGTTTCAGTCTCTTACTGACTAAAACCCACCCGTGTTCGTTCCCTTGCCTTGCCAGATGCCACGCTTTCCCCTTGGGACTACCCGCAACCCCGGCAGGCATCGGCCCTAGAGGACCCCGTCAGTTTTGCTGATATCTCTTTGAGGTGCGCGTGGAACACGATGCGCCGTCGACCCGGGCCTGGTCCTTATCGGACGGTGAGCTGCCCGTTGCTCTCCGTCCGCAGGCCCGCGCCTACGGTGGCCGGAAATCGGCTATCAATTCCCGACGCCCGGGACGTCTCCTACGGCGGCGGCGGCTAGGGCTGGTAGGGCGCGGCCTTTGCCACTCCCTCGCGCGCTCCACCTTCTCCTTCGCGAGCATTACTGCTTTGCAGAAGGAGGTGACGGCTTGCCATGCCCTCTCGCTCCGCACCATGGCCTGAACCAGGGCCGTACGCGAGAGGTCACCGCCGCCGATCGCCTCCACGAGGACACGGCGGTGGTCCACCTAAGCCGGGCAGACCTCCACCGTTTGCTGCGTGCGCTGCCTAAACCGTTAGAGTTACATGAAGAAAATGTATTGTGGGATTGTTTGTCTTAAAGAGTTCTAAATAAAAGTCCGCGACAGCATATCCGCGACACCTTTTATGTGGAAGCCTTTATAACCAAAATAGTGAGCAATAAATACAGTTACATTGAATACTTTTTTTACATTGCATATTTTAGAGTATTTAGTTAATTCTTATCAAAATAAATACCTTCATCGCTTTTGGTATTTAATTTAGATAAAGTTTGTCTTTTACACTAAGTAATTTGGACAAATAGTTTAAAAGTTAGAACGATAAGAATGACCTGCGATATTGAGTCGACGGCGCTCAGAACGAGGGTGGAGGGGCGGGCCAGCCAGGGGATGACGCGCCAGAGCGCCGAGTGGAATAATTATGTTCGAGAAATAACGTAAATAACGCAATTAATTGTTTAACTGTCAAAATGAAACCCATTGCTATTGTAAGTCCGACATCCACGCGGGCGAAGCCGCGGGCAGAAGCTAGTTTTAAAATATAAAATGTCAAACTCGAAAATGGTTGTGACTTTGGTATCGGGGTTATGACGGGTCATATGGATGCAAATGACCTCTCCTACATCCCCTTAAAGATTTCCGACAAATAACCAACAACCCTGTTTAAAATATTTTTAATCACGTTCTCGAAAACGGCTCAACAATTTCGTTGAAAGTTGGGGGTTTTAAAGGGGCAATATAGGGGTTTACGAGGGAGAAAAATCGATCTTACACCCGAGTAGAGCCGAAGGCTCGGCCGACCAGATACTTATATTATAAATGCAAAAGTAACTCTGTCTGTTACCGTTCCACGACTTAACGGCTGAACGGTGGCACACTGATAAACGGTAACCCAGATTAGAACGTAGGAAACTATTTTATAACTGCCCTCCACGCTAGCAAAACCGTGGGCAAAAGATAGTACCAAATAAATGAAAAAATAATCTAATAATGTCATTCCTCATTTTAACATTAATAAAGCAGCTGACGCGTAATATTCCCTTTTTCCTTGACCATAACAGAAAAAGGTAGCCCTATTTATAGACAGAAATAAGAAAAAGAGAGAGTGTTGAGTTTGAAGCGATATATTTTGCTGGACCTCCTTATGTAGGGCGTAACAAACCGCTGTTTAGCACGGGACGAGACCAAAGGCGATACATCATCGGAATTGACTACAGGGACCATGAGTTATGGAGTATGGAGATAAAATATATTTCTGGATTGTTTTGCTGTTATAAATAGCTAAGATACGGGCGACCCACCTGATAGTAACTGGTTAACCGCCACCTAGTGAGCAGTGGTGGCCCAGTGATAATGGCCCCGACTTACAAGTTGTAGGTCGTGGGTTCGTTCCCAGGCAGGGGCTTTACTTTGTGTTAAATAATTTCATCAGCACTGCTCACAAAACGGTGAAGGAAAAAAAACATTGTGAGGAAACCGGCATGTCCTAGAACTAAAAATTCAAATACATGTGACATCCACCAACCCGCACTGGGCCCGCGTGTTAGATTACGGCCCACTCCCTCTCACAGAGAGGAGGCCTGTGTCCCAGCAGTGGGAACATTAATAGGCTGATTATGTATTATGTAACCACCACCTACAGACGTTTCTGTAATAACTGAGGTATCTCAGGTATTTTGCCAATCCAGAGACTTGCACAAAAGTTAAACCCATCGCCCAAAAGTTTTTGAGCTGACTGCATGACGCAAAGGAGGGTAATGTGTTTATCAGCCTATATGTATAATGAGTATTTATGTATGTTTCTTCTTTTGTGTCTGTAGACTCTAGAAACCAAACGCGTGCGCCGATTTTGATGATTCTCGTCAATCGATTTGTCTTGACCTTGTGAGTCTCACTAAAAGCATGACTGCATGAGACTGTTTAGTGGGACAGGAGACAGAAATAGATCAGCTTGTTTAACTTCCATCTTTTATGTTCACGCTGTCGGGTTTTTGTTTTTTTTTTCATTTACGTTTTTTATTGTCATGCTCTACTAGGGGAGACAGGGGCCACAATTAACAAAAAAAATACTTTTAGTTGTATCTTCGAAATTATTCAACATTTAGACTTGATTTTTTTTATTAAATGATGCTTTAATTATTCAGGTATCATGTTATTAACATAAATGCAACATAAAAGAAATGATTTCTTAAATAGAATACTTTTTCTCCAAAAAGTCAGTTGTTAATTCTTACCTCATCTTCGGGGCTAGAATTAACAGCTCTGAGGTAAGTATTTACAGAAGGGGCAACAATTAACATTATGTTATGCCAACTGATATAGAAGAAAACAAACATATGTATGAGCATATTTTTTGGTATTAATAAAAGTGAAATTAATACAGAATTGTATGGAACACATTTTCTTATTAATTTATAATACATATCAAATACAATTCAGGCAAATGTATGATGTGATGTCGCCTTTGATACACCTAGTTTAGGCCCAGTCATTGCAAGAGATAGGTATATTGAATCTAGTCAGCACGATGTATCTTTATTACAGGAGACGCCCTAAAAAATACAAAAATATTTATTGATGTATTTTATTATTTATGTAGGTACACACAGTAAAATATAAACAGATACTACATTTTTAATGCGTTTATACGTTCTTACTGAGGTTGTGCTAGACCTTTTAGCAGAGGTGTTATGGTTTAGGACCGAGAAATCACTAGCATCTTTCTGCATTTCTGATGATTCAGCTTCCGGTTCATAAGATATTTGCGCTATCATCACATCTGGGGTAGGTATTAACACGTTAATACTGACCCCGCCGATTTGTTAATTATAACCCCAAAGGTACATTTTTAGTATTAAATAACATAACAAAATATTGATAAATAATTACATCAATACAGCAATGTAGCATTATTAAGTATGAAATATGCTTCTAGGAAAACAAAAAACATAATCATTACACCGTATATTCCGAGAATAAATAAAAAAAAATTAAATTTAAAAAAGTTCGTTACGTGCGTGAAAATGTCGTCCGGTATATAACACATTCGGATGATGCGCAGACCGCAGCTGACCAATCCAGAGCCATGCGGCGTGATCTGGTCAGCATATTGAAGCACGCGCTATATGTGTAGTGTTTATAGTTTTGGAGAAAATCACTTGTTAATACTTACCTCTGTTAATTGTAGCCCCGGTCTCCCCTACTAATAGATCTATAATACTACCAATAGCTCTACTAGAATCGTTATTCGACTTTTAAGATTTACATTAACATGTATGACTTTTTTTTTAATAGGTAGAATCATTTTATAAAAAACGCTAGGTATTTAAAAGTTACACCCATCTTTCTAAAATAGAGGCAAAGTAAGGAGTATTGTATTGTTTCGCTAGGCAGAGCAACAGAATTCTCATGTGCCAACTATGTATTCGCAATGACATTCAAGTCTGTATTACAATACAAAATTGTTGAGCGTAAGTGGTGCCACCGCGGCATTTTTCAGAACTAATTATCATCACAAAGTTGTCTTTTATCTAACTAGATGGCGTTGGGATCGAGTTAGATCGCGCTATGGTTTCGTTACCGCGATTTGGTTGGGTCGGCCGGACGAAACTGGACAATTTAACTTTGCGCAGAGGCAATATCGTAACCAATGAGGTTAATCCGAGGTGCGATTATTGCTAGTTGAAAACTTTACCAATACCCCGCCGTGTGGACGTGAAATACCGTCCGCGTTGGCAATTTTTGAATGGCCGTAGTTGGCCTGAGAATGAATTCCATCGACTAAAAATAGTAGATTGTTATACAAGGAGCTAAAATGACCCATTATAACGAGGTAGTTTTACTCCCGAGCGTCAGCGAGGGTGGGTGTAAACAGTAACCGAGTTATATGGGTTTTTAGCGCCGTGTGTTACACTCTACGTTTCACTACGATTGCGATAAAATAAAATAATAAATAGAATTATATTATTTATTAAAAAATATTTATTTTCCTTTCTCTTCTGCAAATTAGGGTCTCACTTATTAGATGATGACATTTTCACTGTTGTAAATTATATTACGGTCACCAATGCAATTTATAATAATTGGAGAAAAATTAGAAATATTTCGCGAAAATGCCTTTTATTCTTATTTCATCTGTAGCCGCAACGCAATGCACGCATTCTACCGAAGAGCGGCCGCACATAGGTCCATTTTCAAACATAAATGTTCTTTTTTTTTGCTATAATTACAGTAATAAGTCGAGTCCTTATTCATGATTATTCTACATAAGAACAAAGACTTTTTTATTTTTGTAGGCTCGTTGGAAACAGACAAAAAAAAAACTTTTTTCCCTAGAGGAAGATATACTATTTTATCCCCGCTCTGGTACGCTACAATGACGGATTTTTTGAGCAAGAGGAGTGAAAAAAGATTTTATTGTACATCACGCACGAATAGTACTGACGGTGGCGCTGTTTTAAAATGGAAGAATTGAAATTCAGTATATTTTTTGATTGTCCACTAATTAAACTACTAACGATAATATTTTAATATGATCCGTGTTTTTATCTTCCGATTTTTTCTTTGTCGACGGTCAATCTTTTTTTTTGATAAAACACATCATTTAGGAATACTGAGAATATTATGACTCACCAACATGTAAATTTTACAATTTCTGCCTCTTCTCTTTCTGCTTCTCTTGAACACGTGTCTAAAGTATGTCCCAGAAATAGGACAAACGATGGTTGCCTCCAGTTCAACAGCTACAGAGCACCGGCTGAGATTTATCACGACACGCGCTAACGTGGCACCGAATACATATCCCTCACAACTTATTTCATACAGAAGGCCCTTGTTTTTCTAGTAGAATAAAGAACAAAAATAAAAAAGGTCTTATTATTGTTCTTGCCGTTTTTCTTTTCTTTATAGGTACTTATTTTATGTGTGCTTGGAAATCACTACCAAAATCGTTTTATCATCATCATCGAAAGACGTCCACTGCTGGACATAGGCCTCCCCCAAGCACCGCCACTTTGACCGGTTCTGTGCTTCCCGCATTCACAGGATTTATTTTATCGTGTTAGCTAACAATACCCATCGCGTCTTCAGAGTTTCGCTAGCTAATTTAATTTGATCCTGTATAATTATGATCTATTCAAATCCTTGTTTCCAATTGATGTTATTTCCACTTCAACAAACGTCAACTTTATTCTAGCGTAAATAAAGTTGATTTAAGACTGGACTATTAGGCTGCCTGTCCACTGAAGCGGAGAGGAGAGGAGCGGAGCGGAGATGTGCCAAATCTAAACTCCGCCCCAGAGGTGCGATTCTATTGGTTAATATTGGCAGTTCTCCGCTCCGCTCTTCTCCTCTCCGCTTCAGTGGACAGGCAGCCGTACTGTCGAAAAAGTCTTATAAAATAATGAAGTTGTAGCGCAAACTGAACCTTATGTGTAGGCATTACTGTGCGTTTGCACTGGCGAAATACTCACAACAAAACAATGACACGTTGAGATCTCTATTTTCTGTCAATATTCCATACAATGTTTGACAGCAACTAGGATATCAACATGTTTTGTTGTGAGTGCAAACGTACAGTTACAGTTGTTTTTCCTAAAACTCGTGTTTGTTTGCATGTTTAGCAAATAAATTACGAATGAAGATTAGGTACCTACGTTTCTTCACCAGTGGCTGGCACATAATAATATTGCTTAATTATAAGTCGGTACAAAAAAAAAACAAAAGTATCTCCAAATTGACCTTCAACAGCTAAATGGTGAGGAAAAATGGTACTGTACACAAATCTTTTTAATGAACCGTGATCATTCACGGGGCATCTGTCGCTAATTAGGGACGATCCGATTTTATAGAGCAAAAAGTTTAGGGTTATGTCCCTCATGATAAGTACTTGCTAAAACTAATTAGAGTTCTATGTCCGCTTTCCTGAAAATCACCAATGTTTGATAGAAAAGTAGAAAAATAAAAAAGTGAAAGTTGACATGGGGCACCCGGTTGAAACGAATTTCTTTTCGCTGTAGGATATTACCTATGTATTAAATAACAGGAACAATGAAATAAAATTAACAACGTTTAAGAGTAACTAAATTTAATAATAATAATAAAAATTATATCTAATCTAATTTAATCTAATGTAATTTAATTTAATCTATATAAATTATTGTCAATTTAGCTTTTACTAATTTATTTTTTACTTTTATCTAAACTATGTATTACTAGTTTTAATAATTTCATTGTGTTATTATTCTGCGCATAATGTAGTGCATGCTGTGCTTTTCTATAAGTAATGAGGCGCTTACACTTAAGTTTGCAACGTACAAATTGTAAAGTAATAGTGTACTCATTGTTGAAGAGCCTTTTTTCAAATAAATAAATAAATAAAAATAAGGAATTATGGTAAAAAGAAAATTATTCAAAAAACAAAAAACCCGACTGCAAAAACTTAAAACTGAAAATAGAAAAACAAGCATTATCTAATATATAAAATTCTCGTGTCACGGTGTTTGTTGCCAAACTCCTCCGAAACGGCTTGACCGATTTTTATGAAATTTTTTGTGTATATTTGGTAGGTTTGAGAATAGGACGTAAACTATTTTTCGTACCCCTAAGCGATAAGGGTGGTCCACCCCAAATTTATTTTTTTATTTTTTTGGTCAAATTTTTTTATTGTATTTTTTTTATGATTTAGCATTAAAAAATACATACAACCCTAAATTTTCATCTTTCTACCATCAACCACTGTTTTTTAATAGCGATATTAGTACTTTAATAATTTTCTACTCTTGGCAGTCGATAATTGATCAGTTACCAGTGTTACCACTCGAACAGTTATTCCCGTCAGGCGTCTACCGGTGTAGATAGGGTAGATAGGTAGGTAGGTCGGGCAGGGTAGGGTAGGTAGGTAGGGCAGGGTAGGTAGGTAGGTCAGGCAGGGTAGGTAGGTAGGTCGGACAGGGTAGGGTAAGGTAGGTAGGGCAGGGTAGGTAGGTAGGTAGGTCGGGCAGGGTAGGTAGGTAGGTCGGGCAGGGTAGGGTAGGTAGGTAGGGCAGGGTAGGTAGGTAGGTCGGGCAGGGTAGGTAGGTAGGTCGGACAGGGTAGGGTAGGTAGGTAGGGCAGGGTAGGTAGGTAGGTCGGACAGGGTAGGGTAAGGTAGGTAGGGCAGGGTAGGTAGGTAGGTAGGTCGGGCAGGGTAGGTAGGTAGGTCGGGCAGGGTAGGGTAGGTAGGTAGGGCAGGGTAGGTAGGTAGGTCGGGCAGGGTAGGTAGGTAGGTCGGACAGGGTAGGGTAGGTAGGTAGGGCAGGGTAGGTAGGTAGGTAGGTCGGGCAGGGTAGGTAGGTAGGTCGGGCAGGGTAGGGTAGGTAGGTAGGGCAGGGTAGGTAGGTAGGTCGGGCAGGGTAGGTAGGTAGGTCGGACAGGGTAGGGTAGGTAGGTAGGGCAGGGTAGGTAGGTAGGTAGGTCGGGCAGGGTAGGTAGGTAGGGCAGGGTAGGTAGGTAGGTAGGTCGGGCAGGGTAGGTAGGTAGGTCGGGCAGGGTAGAGTAATTAGGTAGGGCAGGGTAGGTAGATAGGAAGATAGGTGAAGATAGGTAGGTAGGTAGGTCGGTCAGGGTAGGGTAGGGAGGTAGGGCAGGGTAGGTAGATAGGAAGATAGGTGAAGATAGGTAGGTAGGTAGGTCGGTCAGGGTAGGGTAGGGAGGTAGGGCAGGGTAGGTAGGTAGGTCGGGCAGTGTAGGGTAGGTAGATAGGTAGGTGCGCCATAGATAAGTACTTACTGCTACCCGTGCGAAGCCGGGGAGGGCAGCTAGTAATCTATAGAATTTTGGTATCGCAGGCGGGGACAAACAAAAGTTAGGTAGGTACACCATATTTCCGGTTATTATTGTTATATTTATTGTCCCCGCCTGCGATACCAAAATTCTATAGATTATAATGCTTGTTTTTCTCTTTTCAGTTTTAAGTTTTTGCAGTCGGGTTTTTAGTTTTTTGAATAATTTTCTTTATTTCAAGTTTTTTAGTTTTATTAATATATCTTAATTTGGAATTGACACATTACCAGCTTTTATTTGATACCAATATTGTTGTAATTTATTTAAAAAAAACCTTCCACTCCCTTGTTTTGTATTTGCAGATGCAATACATAAATATTATATAGCCTAGTCACTTCTACGATTAAGACGAATCTAACGACACCTCCTATGTTAAAATCCATCAAGCCGTTTAGGCTACAGAGCGTGCCAAAGAAATATACATACATACATACATACATACATACATACTTACATACATACTCTCGAAAAATATTACCCTCCTTCTGGGGCAGTCGGGTAAAAAAATGTTTGTTTTTCCCGCATGTCCGTACTAAGCATAGTAATATACTTATACAGAGACATACGCTTGTAAACACACAAACGTAAATACATCGAAAAAAAAAATTCCATGTATTTGTAACCATAGCGATTATTTTCACTGCTATGTATCCTGTAGCTAATTTTTGAACAGCATTGTGGGCTGCAACATTGTCTATATTTTTTAATGAATTTCTTGTTTCTATGTTTTATACTGTAGCTGCTTATTATTCATACATACATACATAAACTCACGCCTTCTTCCCATGGGGGTAGGCAGAAACTACAGAACGCCCTTTGCTACGATCCTTACATACTCCTTTTGCCTCGTTTACGTTCATACATCTGTACCCTAATTACATAATACACGATCAATCAGAATTTGAATCGGTTTGAAACAGATTGTGCTAATCCATTGCTTCAAGTTCGAAAAAAAATTTTTTTTCGAAGGCAATGAATATTATTGAACTGTCAAATGAAACGGTACCCTAATTACGTAAAACACAATCAATTCGTTTTGAAACAGATTACTAATCCATTGCTTCATAAGTTCGAAATTTAATTCTGCTCTGCAACGTAATTATCGCATTGAATGTTGTTGAACTGTCAAAATGAAACAAATGATCGCTATCGCATTGCTTCTGCAAGATACGTAATAACCCTACCGATTAGTCGGAATCGTTTACGAAAATGTGTTGCGTAATTAGATAGCTGGTCATACACGCTCGCCGATTAAGTTACCTACTGTATTAAAAAAGTCGTCACATTTCACTGTAACTTTAATGATGCAAACCCTTTTTAAAAATACCACCTTTTTGCTTGTTTTTCCCCCTTTTTCGTCTCGCAACTGGAATACAGAAAGCAAAATTATGGCAATTTTTTTATAAGATTTTATCTTCCAGACAAAATTGTTACAAGGTTTCAGTTAAAGAATTTCGTACGAAAATAAGGCAAAAATCACGTAGCAACGAGCAATTTCAATTTTTCGTTATACTTTGTATTTTTTTTTTTTTTTTAACTACGTACGAAGTAATTCTTCAAAACGAGTAATTTCTTGTTTTTCGCTGTACCTACTTTGTTTTTTAATAAAAATATTTTTTCTTTCGTTAAAGTCAGAGATCACGTGCCATACATTACTTGAGCTTTAAGAAGTACACGTGTTACAGAAATAGAAACTCAAAAAAATCTAAATCTAATATATAAAAATCAATGCCACTTATCGTTGTAATTTTATAACTCGAGAACGGCTGGGCCGATTTGGTTGATTTTGGTCTTGAGATGTTTGTCGTAGTCCAGGGAAGGTTTTAGGGTAGGTAGGGTAGGTAAGATAAGTAGGGTAGTGTAGGTATCCGCAGATAAGTACTTAGTGCTACCCGTGCGAAGCCGGGACGGGCAGCTAGTATTTATTATGAATTATAAAAATATTTTTTCTAAAATTAAATAGGTAAAACCAGACAGACCGATTTAGGTACGTTATTACTCCAGTTTGTTATGGTCAAGCTCCCACGTAGGTATATCAATAGGCCATAGTGGACAATATGGACATACTAACTCACATACTGGTATGTAAATATCCACTTCTAAACATGGGCTTCTGTCATTTACAATAGTGTGGGAACAGAGCTTTTAACATTACCTTAATCTGTGACATTACGCTTGCTTGGCTAAAAGTGGCCACACACTGCAAGCATGACAAGCCTGCATGAAGTATCATTTTATGCAAGCGTGCACAACTTCCCTATAGGTTACCTACTGTACAAAGTGTACAAGCCAGCTGGAGCAGCATCAGTTTTTGCTTGAGCGATGGGCGACTTCGACGCGCTTTAGCTGAATTAATTGCGTGGATCTGGCGTGCATATGATTCCGTAAGCTCTGCATACACACGTTCAATCACGCTAGTACAAGCGTGGCTTGATCAAGCCACATAGGTAATTAAAATTCTATCAATATTCATGCCGCTTGCATAAAATCATCATACAAACGCTCAAGCACGCTTACATGAAATGATTATTATTCATGCAGACTTGTCATGCTTGCAGTTACGTGTGTGGCCACCTTAAGGGATTAAGAGCAGAGGCATTTACCGATCTCTGGAAATACCTGAGTCAGAGTCACTTTATTACCCCTGTAATCTTAAATCGAAAGGAAAAAAAAAGTAAGACCACCGATGATGATTATATTTTAACAGCCGCACAGGTCGATCCATCAGGTTAAGCTACGCTTCCCGAGGTTGGTATGCGTAGGCCTTAAGAAAGTGGCCGGGACAGACTAGATGCGGAAGGCGGAGGACATGGTGTTGTGGCGCAGCTTGGGAGAGGCCTATGTCCAGCAGTGGACTGCGATAGGCTGAGTTGATTGTGCTCCCTCAACCAATATTGTTTTTTTTTTGCCGTATTTAGCGCGTGCCCGTGCAGTAATTAGTTGAAACTTGTTTTATTACTTCTTGTTTTGTATGATATTACAAAACGTCACGTTAAAACGTCACTTGACGTCAAAAGTCACTTTTGACAAAACGATGTCGATAAATACGGTTGTACCTACTATAGGTACAGTCACGGACTTTAATTGATGAGCCACTTTCAAACTTTCAAATTTTGCAGTTTTATACATTCACGAGATTACACGATTAAACACGAACTCAAACCGCATGCTCGTCAACAAGATGAAAAATTACTAATAATCGGAAATAGTCCTATCTGACGAAGAAGGCTGACTATAATAAGGTGTCTATGATAAATTAATTTATCATAGCCATTTATTAATTTACCATAATTAATACAATGTTGCATACGTTTATCCAATCTATTTGAATCTGACCTCTTTTGAATTAAAGCTCAATAAATACTCGTTATTTATTATACCTGACAGTTATTTTATTTATCGTTCATGAACGTCATCTTGGACGCTACGTGTTCGGGTAAAATCGTCGGTCCAACTTTTTCCGAAGTCGAAATGACCAATCATAATTTCTCCGTACGCTAACGTTACTATCGCTAGGCTAAAACAATAATTGTCGCTAGGTTACGGTTGCTAGACCTGCAATTGGTCGAATTTGGGTAGTGACTCTGCTGTCAAGTTCGTAGTTCTGGCTCTCAGGTTAGCCAACCGTAAATATTGCATGAAAGTGTAACATTTTAGAACAAGATAATAAAAAGACGTGTGACTTTCCGTGTCTGGATGTACGAGTATAACCGACTACACCCGATTTGCATTACACGGCTAAAATACAAACAGTGGAAGGTGGCTCATCAATTAAAGTCCGTGACTGTACACCTCTGCCTTTGATTATACCTCTGCATAACCCTTCGATAATATGATCATTTATGTTGTTACAAAACCCGTCAGCAAAAGAATTGGTCCTCTACTCTAAGAAGTACCTATTGACAAATTGAGACTTCCTAACACAAGCAGTGATAGCCTAGTGGTGTGAACATCGGACTACCAATTCGTAGGTCTCGAGTTCGAACCAAAGGCACGCACCTCTGCCTTTTCGGATTCATGTGCGTATTGTAACACTTGCTTCGAAAACGGTGAAGGAAAACATCGTGAGGTAATCGGCTTAATTGAGAGATATTTCTGGACGGCATGTCTAAGTTAGAGGCAACACTAACCACAACGAAAAGAAATAAAATACAGTGTCTGTACGAAAAAGTCTTTACTGTTGAAGCGACGATCTATTAATAGAAATAGCAATATTAGGTAAATTCATGTACACATAACGTTTGGTATCCAGTAGACCAATTAGTTACACAAACAACTATATTTAGGTAATTATAAGTATTGAAACATTAGGTATTCGAGGAGCTCGTCGCTAAGTAATAACAACCGCACGGGTCGCTCCATCAGGTTAAGCTACGCTTGCCGGGGTTGGTCCGTGGATGGGTCACCATCTTAACATACCGAGATTCCTCCGTGCCTCGTTAAGCCGTTGGTCCCGGCTGTCATTCGTGGATCTTTTACAGTCGTTACGGGTCGTCAGAAGCCCGAAAAGTTTGACAACCAGTCTTACCAAAGGGTCGCATTACCCAGCTACCGGGTTCTGGAGGTCAGATAGGCAATCGCTCCATGTAAAATACTGGTCTTCAGCTGCATCCGGTTACACTGGAAACCGACCTCAACATAGTTGGGAAAAGGCTAGGCAGATTGATTCACTGAAACATTAATTACTAATGGCGGGAGTTTATTTGTAAACCTCTAATAAATTAAATAAACTCGAAATTCTTACAGCGGATACAGTAGATAATAATAATTCTGGCTCGAGCTATATACATATATTAAATACGGAGGTTTCATAACAAATCAATAAAGCCAAATCAACCGCAAATCCCAACTCGAAACCAACGCAAATATTATTACAATCGATTCATAATAATCGCTTACCCTTCTCGATTATTATTCGGAATACGTTTCTCGCACGACTCGATTGGTTTCAATAGTTCATTACTCATGTCGATTGGTGATCGGTAATGGTCGGGTAGGTTCGGCTCTCTTCGGGAATTACGAATATTCCACACACGTCGGGACGGAAACCATGTCGGAAACCCGATTTAATATAGGTTCTACATACTCGTAATAAGAATTTGGCAAACGTGAAGGGCTTTTGAGAACTTTCTGAGATGTGCTCTCTGCACTTTTTTTTTTTGATGGATTCGTATGGTTATTAGACCGTTTCAGATTGCAGGTTCAAAGGCGGTTTTTTTGTTAGTTAAAACATAACATATTATAATAGCATCATGCTGTTTTCCTCGAAAGATTAGGCAGAGATGTACCCCGTGTCAACATCGCGAAGTCTCATATCACGTTCAGTGCCTGGAGCCCTCCTGGAGGGCTCATTTTACTCGCGGAGTGTTCATTTTAAATATAGGTTTTTCTTAGCGAATACAATATTATAAACTGTGAAAATAAAACCTGTTGTATATTTTAAATTTAATTATAAGTATTATTTTAAAAATCCAAGGACTTTTATGTTAAAATAAAAAAATCTGTCACGACGCCGTATTTTACGGATGGAAAACTTTTTCATGGTTACAAATATTTTTTTAAAGTATTCACTTTATAGGTTAGAGGGGTTTAATTCTAAAACTACGAAGAAACTCATCTTACCTTTGCATTTGATCCTAATTGAGACGAAAACTGGGTTTGGAATTATTTAAAATTTATTTACGAAAGATGCAAACCGTACAAACACGATAGGAATATTACGATTCACGAAGCGACCGGTCGCATCACTCCTTCAGATGCAACGCGTAATCTTGAAAGCCCGCACCTAAATTTAAAAAAAGCGTCTTTCACGAATTGATCCGAACGCTCATCCGGACTTTACCGCAAGATGTTCTGTTATTATTCCCAACCAAAATGATAATGACGTCATCCATGTACACGTGTCTAGTGTGCATATTATTATTCAATCTAGACTTTATCTTCAATGAAGTCAAATTGACTAAATAGTATTTATGTTTTAAAAGTAGATACCCTACTTATGTACACACATCAACACGGTCTAGGGATATTTCATACTCAATTAAATAACTCGAAAAGTACTGGCCGCATTGGAATCTTATATACACCGATTTGTTTGTAATTTATCTCAGACTAATTCCAAATTCAAATTTTTGAAAATTCTTTTGTTTCGGTGGCATAAAAATGTCTTGATGTGTAGGAGAGGGAATTTTCATTTGTGCGAAATTTAGAAAACAATACGAATTACGTTTAGTTACAGTTTTTTTTTCATTTTTAAACGAAAGATAAAGTTAAAATTGAGGTATTGTAGCAATGCAACGCCAACATTTGACGAGGGCGGAGATGTTACGAGCTGTGGGAATGCTGGAAGCTGGGTCTGTTTAGCGTAATGTTGCTGAGGCCATAGGGACCCACCAAAATGTAATTTCAAGATTGTGGACACGCTATCGTGCCACAGGTGAAGTAGCGGAGAGGCACCGGGGGCCAAGTCGCATCACTACCCCCAGACAAGACCGATTTTTGCAAATTACTGCGCGAGCTCAACCAAATGCAACGGCGACTCAATTGGTCCAAAGGCTGCGAGTGGAACACCAAGTGCTTGTGAGTGACCAAACTGTAAGAAGGCGACTGCATGAAAGCAATCTACGCTCTCGTAGACCACTCCGGGTCCCACCTTTACGGAGAGGCAATCGTGGACGACGATTAGAATGGGTTCGGAACCACGTGGACTGGGGCCGTGAGCAATGGTCCAATGTGCTGTTCACGGATGAATCCAGGTTCGGCTTCCATCCAGATTCACGAAGGACGCGTGTTTGGCGAGTTCCTGGACGATGGAGCCGTCTTCAGAACCCTCAGGAAGTTCACCTATACCAAGGAGGAACAATTATGGTTTGGGCAGGAATTCGTCTTGGAGGACGGACGGATCTCGTTTGGGTGCGGGGCAATATGACGGCAGAACGATACGTCCAACAGGTGCTGGGGCCCGTAATCTTGCCCCACAGAACACAAATGGGGCAAGATTTCCTGCTCATGCACGACAATGCCCGGGCACACACGGCGAGAACGGTAGCAGCTTGGTTACATACACACAATGTTAGGGCCTTAGACTGGCCTGCTCAATCACCAGATCTAAATCCCATTGAGCATGCGTGGGATATGCTGCAAAGAAGAGCTCTGAAGGAAGTTCCTGAAAATCTGGCTACAGAAGATCAACTTTTTGCGCACCTCAGAAGGACATGGGACAATATTCCGCAGCAAGACATTGACAACCTTGTTCTGAGCATGCCGAATCGTTGCCGATGTGTTATGAACATCATGGGCGCTTTCTCAGACTACTAACTTCAAGTTTATAAACACAAATTAAATGATTTTTCTATTTTTTTCAGTTTTTACTCATAAATTAAAAGTTAATTCGTATACGGTTTCCGTCTATGCTTCATTTTTTTTTCATAAAATCCTGAAATTTTAATCGAAGTACTTTAACCATTATTAAAAAATGGTAGAATATTAAATAACGTATCTTTTAAATAAGTCTATACATGTCATATACTCGTAAATAATTAACACATTGATAGTAATTCGCTTTTTTACCCGACTGCCCCAGAAGGAGGGTAATGTTTTTCGAGAGTATGTATGTATGTATGTATGTATGTATGTATGTATGTATGTATGTATTGTAGCATTAGAAGATCAGCTTCTGCCACTTGTTAAAAAGAATGCTTGGTGAGAATCGAACCCACTCTAGCATAGGATAACTAAATACAAAGAAAAAAATAATAGGAGATTTTAAATATGATTTGTATTATATTTTTTAAAGTAAGAAAAAAAACAGAAACAGTTGTATAAAACGTGATAAATAAATTTAAGTATGATTGCGAGCCGCTTATAACTACGGTTGATTTTTATTTTCCGAACGGAGAATTATGCGGTTTAGGGTTGAGTGTACGATCGCACGCGGGTTAAATACGTATAGGCCTTTACTAATTTAATCCCGGAGACGCGAGGTAGAACAGAGCAATTAAACCAGCAATAAATCTGGGTTCAGCGCGGTAGATGGATTGCCTAGCTTAAGATTCAAAAATAAAGTTAAAACTAATGCGATGGAGATTAATAGCCAATGAGTCCTGAAGTACTGAAGTACGGGGCGCCGTCCTGCTGCTGCCCGGAACGACCTCGCCTTGGTTGGCGGAGGAACCCGACGTGGCTAGAAGACGTGGGTCTGTGTTGACGCAGGCTGGGAGTAGAGAACGCCAGGATCCTGTCCAGGCGACGGACGGGGGTCCGGGAAAGGCCTTGTGGCCTTGGTTATATGTTTGTACAGTAAATACTTCACCAAAAAATAGTGGTTCTAGATTCTCGCTTGGCTGGCACGAACTATAGGTATAACTTGAGGACTAGACACCACAAATGAACACGATATGCTTCATCAAAACTGCGGCCAGCTAGCACAAAGATACTATCGTGATCTTTTTACATCCGCGTCTTAAACTGAAAACACGACACTTGAAGCAGAGAAAAATTATTTTATACCATGACGTATCGTCCAGAGCGGCTCACAATAGAATGACGCAAGTCAAAAAAATTGTTTTACTTTGAACGATATAGAATTCAAAATTT
This sequence comes from Conistra vaccinii, assembly GCA_948150665.1. Lineage (NCBI taxonomy): Eukaryota > Metazoa > Arthropoda > Insecta > Lepidoptera > Noctuidae > Conistra > Conistra vaccinii. The sequence continues at coordinate 6,532,707 of OX411317.1, read as the reverse complement.
GAAAATGTACTCAATTCGAAATTTTTAAAAGAAATAATAGTTTATGAAACTTTTACAACTACAAAAGAGGCTTGAACGGCAGCGCAATGCTGCAATACACCCTTTCCAGCAAAAAAAAAATTATCGAAACTATCGATAAAAAAAAATTTGACAACCCTAAACGATGTCGTCACTAAAGACGGAAGGCATCATCGATAAAAATCACGACCCTATCGACAAATTTTTGACAACCCTAGACGATGTCGTCACTAAGGACACTTGACATCCCTATAGGGAAAACCGAAAAAATTATGTCTCCCCTATAGGGGTGACAGTTGAAGAGGAGACGAGACCAGGCTAGGGGAAGTCCTGAGTAACAGAGTAAAAATGAAATACTTACAAGACAACTAACAACTAACAAGACTAAACCAGAATTAAAATACCTAACCTAAGGAGCGCCTACTAAGTGCATTCGACAAAGAGTAAATACGGAACGTTCCAGATCTAAACCTTCTCGACGCGAGCTCAGGCAGCGTCCACCTAAACCTAAAAAATAATCTAAGTGCGCGACTAAAGAAAAATACAGCCTAACAGAATTAAAATAACTCACGGGATAATATACCATGGCGAAATAGACTCTAGACGAAATAAAGAAGCTAAACTAAAGTAAAAAGCGAATCTAAGTATAGGTTAAAATTAATTATTGACACATGCACAGAGGGCAATGTTGATAAAAGAAGAGGCTAGAGGTTGTAATCAACGAATATAAGCTGAGGAGGACCAGGCTACGAGAGGAAAAAACCTAAGTCCCGAAAAAATAATACCCCAGCCTACAAAAATAAGGGCTATAAACCAGTATTTTAATGTCCCTAATTGTAGGGTATCCCTCCTGATCCGACTTTCAGCTAATAGAGTGCTTAGAGTCTGATCAGAGGAGTGATAGTAAGGAGGGTTGGAGTACCTCAAAGACACTCCTAGAGGTCGAACACAAACCTATTCGTCCGTAGCAGCAAAACTCACTAACAAAGTTGTTGAGAGTCAACAATAAAGTTGAGCGATGAGTTACCTCTCCGAACAAACCCAGAGGTTACAAGAGGGAGAGACGGAACATAACAAAAAGGTCGCTCATAGCGTATTGGTCAGCGAAGAGAAGAAAAATTACGGAGTAAAATTAAACAGAAAACAATATATAAATAGATACAGTATGCTTAGTGTGTTATGTACGTTATTTACATCAGATAACGGAATTGTATAGAAACAGAGAATTTTGGGATGTGTTATATTATTGTTAAACTTACCGAGAAATCGGAGAATAAACCACAAAACAACTTATATTAACATTATTTTATTTTGGTTTTTTTAATGACAATGTCAGTGTGATGAGGTGACACAATGCAGAAAGAAGAAAAAAGTTAGTGAAATGAAAATGAGGCCGTATAAGAACGGCGGTTCAAAATGAGTTTGTAACACATTTTGTAGTAAACTTGAACGTTACGGTTGCGTATCGTAAAAGTCATCCTTATGTTAAGGGGAAGGCGTCGCGACGACTGTAAGACAGTAAAAGAAGCGAACGACTCTCCCAAACGAAAGGAAAGATAGAAACATCCCCACACTCAGCAAACGGGGGGGTAAAGGAAGGGGTGGATGTGCCATTGCAGTCGATCATGGTCATACGACTACGATGTATGCGAGGACACACAAAGAGGGGAATCCCTCGGCCCTCAGTCCAACAGGGGACTGGGGTGGAAATATCTTTAAAAAACACGTGAAAAAAGAAAATTTCCTGGCCCACGGCTCAGTGTGAGCACAGGAAAAAACTTGGGCCCTCAGCCCAACAGGGGACTGAGGAGAAATCCCTTTAAAACACGTGGAAAAAAAGGTTTCCTGACTCACGGGCCCAATGTGAGAACAGGAAAGAGAAAAACCCTCCGAAAAGCGAAGAAGAAAAAAGCCCTTCCGTGACAGAGAAAGAGAGTCTCCTCGGCCCTCGTCCCACGGAGAGACCGAGAAGGGATTCTACCACGAAAGGGTGAAAAGCGTGCCGGACACGGAAATTCCTTCCCGAAAGGAATGGGGAAACTCCTCCATGACGGGGAGACAGAAAAAGGTTTCGCATCGCGAGGGGAAGAAAGAGAAATCTCCCGGCCCTCAGACCTACTGACGGACGGGGGACAAAAAAAAAATCCTCCCGCGAATGGAATGAATGAGTCCCCGCATGGGGGAAAAAATAGGGGAACTTCCTCGGCCCTTGGCTAGATAGGGGCCTGAGAAAGGAAATAGGTGAGATGAGAAGAAAGAAACAGCGAATTTTGGAAAAGAGGAAATCTAATAGGATGATTGATGTAGATTATGGGGGTGTTATTTCAAAATATCTTTGATGTGATATGACCCGGAATGAACGGAGTCACAATCTTGAAGGAGGTAAGTTGTTCTGGAGAGTACTCTACTCACACGACACTTCACAAAGCGAGGAGCAAGCTTCCCGGAAAAATAATCAGATCCCGAAGACCTGGAGAAATTCCTCCTCCAGACCGTGTCACCGACGTTGAGGGTGATAGCGGAACGGTTGGCGTTATATGTTTTCGAATTTCGGAGGAAAGCAAGAGAAAGATTATCGGCGACCCTAGAATAAACTTGTGCGAGGGAAGATAGGTTTGACGCGTGTTGAGACCGACTTTCGGCTAAATCGGTGCCTTGAGTCTGTCCGTGTGCACGGGTCGGATCTATAATAACTTCCCTACCAAACATAAGAAAGTTTGGGGTAAAACCGGTAGCTAAGTTGATACATGAGTTGAGGTATAATTTGACCTTGGGTAATAATTTTGACCAATTTCTTTGATTTTCGCCGACTAAGATGCTTAAACATGTAATAACGCTTTGATTGTAACGTTCAACTGTATTAGCCTGTGGGGATATACGGAGTAAAAATTGGAGATTCAATGTGGTAAGACCTGAGGAAATTCAGCAATCGGTTACTACGGAAAACGGTGGCATTATCGCAAAGAATGGCGCGTGGGACTCCGAAATTAAAAAATATCTCAGATTCCAGCGCCTTAACAACAGAATTAGCGTCGACCTTTTTTAAAGGAACGAGCCAAACATACTTGGAAAATACGTCAACCATGGATAAAATATAGCGATAGCCATAAAAGGCGATAGGAAGGGGGCCAACGATGTCAATGGAAATAAGCTGTAAGGGTGAGGAGACGGCCTTCGGGTACAGCATCTGTCCGCGTGGTTGAGTGTTAGAAATTTTATAGGCCTTGCACACCTCACATTGACTCAATGTTTCCGTGACGTCACGAAACATATTTGGCCAGTAGAAAAGTTCCTTGATCTTAAGGTAAGATTTCAAGACACCAGGGTGTATTGAAGGGAAATCATTGTGGACTTCCCATATGGCGAGTGGAACTTTCTCTGAAGGCAATACGACGCGCCATGGGTCAGATGAGAGAGGGCTGGTGATAGGCATACGTCTCAAGAGGACACCGTTCTGAATCGCGTAATCGGGGAACATCTGAGGCGTATCTCGAGCGCCCAAATAAATCCTCTTATACCAACGGTCCGTAGTATGTTCGGGACCCTGATCGAACGAGACAGGGCTGGCATAAACCCTGGAAAGTGCGTCTGGGACGACGTGTTGCGACCCCTTGCGATGAACGATGTCAAAAGTGTATTGGGATATGACGGTGGCCCACCGGGCCAGGCGCCCAGAAGGGTTATTTAAAGTGAGTAACCATTTCAAAGCCATATGATCCGTTATAACCGAGAACTTCATACCATCTAAATAACACCGGAAATGTTTTATAGAATCAAGAACGGATAAAAGCTCGCGTTCGGTAGTGCTATAATTTCGCTCCGCCTTGGAGAATAGGCGGGAATAATAAGCGATAGGATGCTCCACACCATCGATTTTTTGTGAGAGAACCGAACCGAGACCAACCGCTGAGGCATCACACTGCAAAAAGAACGGCTTGGAAAAATCCGGACAAGCCATTACAGGAGTGTTGATTAGCGCCTCTTTCAGCTTGGAAAAGGCTTGATCGGCAGCTTGATTCCAAATTATGGGATCTCGACCTTTGCTTTTTCCGATCAAGGTGGTGAGTGGCGCGATTATGGACGAAAAACCGTCTACGAAACGCCTGTAATAGGAACACATTCCAATGAAGCCGCGCAGAGACTTGGCACAGGTAGGAGTAGGATAATCCCTAATAGCGTCAAGTTTGCCAGGGTCAGTTTGCAGGCCCTTTTCGTTAACAATATACCCCAAATATTTGAGTTCGCTCTTGCAGAACTCGCATTTTTTTAGGTTAATTGATAAACCGGCTTCCTGAAGGCGGTTCAACACCTTCTTGAGGAGGGCGAGATGGCTGTGGAAATCCTTAGATATTAGGATCAAATCGTCGACGTAACCGAAAACACAATCGTCGCTAGTGGAGGTAAATTCGAAATTTACGATCAAATCAGTGAGACGTTGCATCTCGGAAGCTGCGTTTGTGAGTCCAAACGGCATTCTAACGAACTCAAATAAACCGCGTTGAGGGATTATGAAAGCAGTTTTCTGACAACTATCGTTGTCGGCGAGAGGTATCTGCCAAAAAGCACTCCTAAAATCGAGAGAGCTTATGTATCTCGCCCCACGGAGATTATCAAGGATATCTTGAATGCGCGGGAGGGGATATGAGTCTCTGATGGTAACGCTATTTAGCTTTCTACTGTCGACGCAGAAACGAACCGAACCGTCCTTCTTCGTGACCATAACAACGGGACTAGCCCAGGGAGAACGGGATGGACGAATAACGCCTAACTCTAGCATCTTGTCAACTTCGTCGTTGAGGATTTTTAATTTGACGGGTGAGAGCGGATAAAACCTTTGCCTAATTGGCTGTCCGGTGGTGTTGATTTTATGCGACAGCCATGTGGTTTTTCCGAGTCCGATTTTGTCAGACGAGATTATTTCAAATTCGTCTATGACTCTTTGTAGACTTCGCTCTTGATCGGGTGATAAGACGTTACGAGGATGTATATATCGTGGCTCGCTAACGCAAGAAGCGGATGGAGGGGAACGACTAGCGGATGAGAGATACATGTTACCTTTAATATTTTTATCGAATGCTTGACTAAAGACAGATGTCAAACCAAACTTATTCCAAAATTCAATACCCAAGATGACTGAGGAAGACATAGAGCGCGCTACTAGAAACTCATGAGAAAAAATCGTATTATTAAATTTAACTGGAAGGTGAACCGTACCTAAAATATCGATGGGCGAGTTATTGGCAGAAATAACGCGGGGACAGGCGTCGTATAAATTTAATGGAACAGATAATTCCTGGATCAAGGCATCGCTGATGAGCGACATCTGCGCGCCTGAGTCCAATAAGGCTTTGATCAGACGATCACCTAACAAAATTTCGATAAAAGGTCGGTTATCCGACGAACCGTTCGCTATCACCGGTGACACTGTACGGAAAGCGTGACGCCGGTGGCTTACGCATTTTTTGGGTTACATTTCGGACAATCCCGAGTTATGACACCTGGAGTCCGACACCTGAAGCAAAGCATGCCCGGAAAATGAGGGCAGTTACGGTAGGAATGACCGTCCTTGCCACACTTGGGACACAACTGGGTCTCACGTGTAACGGACGATACCGGTTTATGTGCAACGGGAAGAAAACTTTCGAAATGCGAAGCCATCTCGATGAGCGAATTCAACGTGTCGAATTTGTGAACGGATAAGCAAGGGTAATATCTGGGATGCAGGTTATGCACTATAATCTGTAATAAGTTCGGTTCTGTAATGGGGAAAGACAATTGGTCGTTCAGGTACGAAACCTGGATGACGAAATCTCTGACTGACTGGTTAGATCTCTGCTTCAGATTCCTGACATCCTGTTCGGTCCTAAATTCGTAATTTATCGGGCCGAATGTCCTTAGAAAGGACTCTTTGAGGTCGGGATAGGAGAGGTCGGGATGGCGAATGGATCGGAAGTACTTAAGCGGAGCCCCTGATAATACCTCGTGGAAATGTTTCAGTAATTGAGCGTCCGATATGTCGTCTGCCTCCTTACGTTCGTCAATCGAGACGAAGAAATCACGGACACAAGAGTCGCCGGAGAAGTCGAGCTTCCACTTCGAGAGTGAAACCTGCCTGCGATAGTGGAGCGGACATTCATCGGTCTTGATAGGCGAAGGAACGCCCGACGACGCTGAAGGCCTGGGCGTTCTAGGCGGGATCGAGCGAGGTCTCGAAATTATCGGGCTTCTACAGATCGGTGTCTCGGTAATGGATCGCTCTTCGTCCGACATATTTAGAGTTGGTAACCCACGGAGGCAAAAAAAATATTAAATGATAAAACGTTTGAGAGAAAAAGTATTGGTAGAAAAATGGTCGTTGTCCTTTTAAAAAAAATCGGGTTAACGTGAATGGGCGGTCTCCTTTATTTTGAACTGAGTTTGGAAAAATAAATATTTACGCGGTTTGAAAATGCAAATTTATTCCTGAGCGAATATTTGGTTTGTTTCGACGGCGGGGTCTAGAATTAAGCGCAAAACTAATGTTTAAATAGAATTTTAGCAAGATAGATATGTGATACGTGAGTTATTGAAAAAAAATGTTCGAATGGAGTATTTCTATAGGAATATATGTGTGTACCTAATTCATACCCTTGGCGACGAGTAATAGACGTGCGAACAAACAGAAAAAGACGATAAGGCGAGCAAAAGAGACGGGTGGGGCTGAATGCTATAGAAAAAAGAAAAAACTAGACATTCAGCAAAATCACCAATCAAAAAACGCTTACCTTAGATGTGATCCCTATGCATACATACTTCAGACACACGCTACGGGGTACTAGCTACGCTAATTACGAGAGACGAGTAAAACCAGGGGATAATTATATATTTGTGGGAAGGAAATGAAAGAGGCAGAGAGAAAATAATATTCGATCTGGTTACAGAGTTTTGAATTGCATAATAGTACACTATATTAAATCATATATTATCATACAATCGTATTTCATCACGTTAATTGGTCATTAAATGAAAGGCACAAGGTTAGATAGACGTAATAGGAGCACCAACAGCAGCAAGGCACCAGCGCGACCTGTTCTGTAGTTAGGCTTGCCGAGATTTTATTTAAAAGGACCGCACCTGAAACAAACAAAATTGCTCTAGGAATTAGAAATTGTGCTCTTAAAAGGGCACACCACACCGGTGCTATGAAAAAAATAATAATTAGACTACTTATAGATATTATTAGGTAATTAATAAATAGTAATGTTATTAACGTAGGTAGTAAACAAATAACAATAATAATTACTTACTTTTGTATCGGGCGCCATTGTAGCATTAGAAGATCAGCTTCTGCCACTTGTTAAAAAGAATGCTTGGTGAGAATCGAACCCACTCTAGCATAGGATAACTAAATACAAAGAAAAAAATAATAGGAGATTTTAAATATGATTTGTATTATATTTTTTAAAGTAAGAAAAAAAACAGAAACAGAAGTAAATTTAAGTATGATTGCGAGCCGCTTATAACTACGGTTGATTTTTATTTTCCGAACGGAGAATTATGCGGTTTAGGGTTGAGTGTACGATCGCACGCGGGTTAAATACGTATAGGCCTTTACTAATTTAATCCCGGAGACGCGAGGTAGAACAGAGCAATTAAACCAGCAATAAATCTGGGTTCAGCGCGGTAGATGGATTGCCTAGCTTAAGATTCAAAAATAAAGTTAAAACTAATGCGATGGAGATTAATAGCCAATGAGTCCTGAAGTACTGAAGTACGGGGCGCCGTCCTGCTGCTGCCCGGAACGACCTCGCCTTGGTTGGCGGAGGAACCCGACGTGGCTAGAAGACGTGGGTCTGTGTTGACGCAGGCTGGGAGTAGAGAACGCCAGGATCCTGTCCAGGCGACGGACGGGGGTCCGGGAAAGGCCTTGTGGCCTTGGTTATATGTTTGTACAGTAAATACTTCACCAAAAAATAGTGGTTCTAGATTCTCGCTTGGCTGGCACGAACTATAGGTATAACTTGAGGACTAGACACCACAAATGAACACGATATGCTTCATCAAAACTGCGGCCAGCTAGCACAAAGATACTATCGTGATCTTTTTACATCCGCGTCTTAAACTGAAAACACGACACTTGAAGCAGAGAAAAATTATTTTATACCATGACGTATCGTCCAGAGCGGCTCACAATAGAATGACGCAAGTCAAAAAAATTGTTTTACTTTGAACGATATAGAATTCAAAATTTGAAAATGTACTCAATTCGAAATTTTTAAAAGAAATAATAGTTTATGAAACTTTTACAACTACAAAAGAGGCTTGAACGGCAGCGCAATGCTGCAGTATGTATGTATGTATGTATGTATGTATGTATGTATGTCTATTTCTTTGGCACGCTCTGTAGCCTAAACGGCTTGATGGATTTTAACATAGGAGGTGTCGTTAGATTCGTCTTAATCGTAGAAGTGACATAGGCTATATAATATTTATGTATTGCATCTGCAAGTACAAAAAAAAAGGGAGGGGAAGTTTTTTTTTTTTTAAATTTCAACAATATTGGTATCAAATAAAAGCTGGTAATGAGTCAATTCCAAATTAAGATACCTATATTAATAAAACTAAAAAACTTGAAATAAAGAAAATTATTCAAAAAACAAAAAACCCGACTGCAAAAACACATAACTGAAAAGAGAAAAACAAGCATTATAATCTATAGAATTTTGGTATCGCAGGCGGGGACAATAATAATATAACGATAATAACCGGAAATATGGTGTACATAACTTTTGTTTGTCCCCGCCTGCGATACCAAAATTCTATAGATTATAATGCTTGTTTTTCTCTTTTCAGTTATGTGTTTTTGCAGTCGGGTTTTTTGTTTTTTGAATAATTTTCTTTATTTAAAATATCCCTAGACCGTGTTGATGTGTGTAGTTAGTACCTATGAATTGAATCAGTTTTAATTGATCTACTTCTTTTGGTGTGGTTAGTGACTGACCTGGTGTCAGAGTTTTAAAGCCGCCCATGGGCTTCTGACTTGGCTTCACATGCCGTCCAGAAATATCTCTCAGGCATGCCGGTTTCCTCACGATGTTTTCCTTTACCGTTTTTGAAGCAAGTGATAATTACCTATACAATACGCATATGGATCCGAAAAGTCAGAGATTCATTCATATTCATATTAATTTATTCATCAAATATAAGCTAACAGTTTACACCAAATCGCTTATATCTATGCTAATTCTACAAAACATTAAATTTTTTAATTAAAACTTCTTAGGCTAAAAAATAAACTAATAAAATAAAACAATAAAAATGGAGTAACATAAAATCAAAAAACAAAAAACAAAAAAAAAATATTTCTTCATATTTAAATAATTATACACATGTTTAGCGATTGTCCATTGAGAGTCAAAAAATAAATCTGCTTCAGGAATATATTTTAGAAAGTCATTTATTAACTTTATTGCTCTAGCAGTAGGAGTGGTGTTGGTTCGGGGAGCACGCCATGTAGGCGGGTAGTGGAAGAGTCTATGTTGACGTCTTACAACGCCACGCATATACTGGTCAGGAACATAAAAATTTATTGATTCTCGTAGAACGGGACCATCTATACTAAGACTTGCTCGATCAGTGTCTATTAGATACGCCATTTGTGACAGTCTTTGTTTGTATGGAAAGTGTTGACAATGCTGCCTCTAGCATCAGCCGCCTAGCTGTCAACGCTGTCATCGCAATATGGTGCTATTATAATTGTAATGAGCAGTGGTGGCCCAGTGCTAACGGCCCCGACTTACGAGTTGTAGGTCGTGGGTTCGAACCCAGGCAGGCGCTTTACTTTGTGTAAATAATTTCATCACCACTGCTCTCAAAAACGGTGAAGGAAAACATCGTGAGGAAACCGGCATGTCTTAGAACCAAAAATTCGAAGACATGTGACATCTACCAACCCGCACTGGGCCTGCGTGGTAGATTACGGCCCACTCCCTCTCACAGAGAGGAGGCCTGTGTCCCAGCAGTGGGAACATTAATAGGCTGATGATGATGATGATGATGATGATAATTGTAATGTATGAGATTTTTATTATGCGATTGTTATTATAGTACATGCGAATCAGATCGTCTCAACGTTGTTTAGGGGGCCTGGTGACCTGACATAAAAGCTTTGTAAAAAACTTAGTTTAGGCACCAGTCTTCCACAAATTAATTAAAAAACTTCCGAGTCACCAGTCCTGACTCTCTGTATATTTTGGGTGCTGAGAACAAAACTACAAAAGTGGTATACATATAAGTTTTATAAAAATGTGGCTGTTATTGTAGTATATTGTGGTCTCTTACGACTTCCACGCGAACGAAGTCACGGGCAGAAGCTAGTTAATTATAAAATTGTGTCTGTTGACTATGTATTTACTTTCTCTGTAATTTGTGGTAAGACATAAATAAATATTCTATTCTATTCCATTCGTATTCTGTGGCACTGTATAATATTATATAATAAATATTATAATATTCTAGTCTAATCAAGTATTCTTGTTATGTTTGCCTCGTTGGTCTAGTGGCTGTAAGCGCTACTGCTGCGCATGAGGTCTTGAGTTCGATTCCCAGGTCGGGCAAAGTGATATTGCGTTTTTCTATTAGGAATTTCTCAGTAGCAGCCCGGAGTCTGGATTTGTGCCCGGTTGATGGCAATAGGCTCGCTACCTATAACATTGGGTATACGTACTATGGGTAGACCCCTGCTTAACTCTTCGGGGAAACAAGGCATGATGTTGTTTCAATATTCTAGTCTGAAAATAAACTTCCGCAATTCCTTCAAAAATATACAACTCTATATTCTCATAACATACGCCGTACGTCATAAAACGATATTATTTAATATTCTACGCAATACACACTCAGAAAATCTACTACCAAATAGAAAAAGTCAACCCCAGCAAGGATAATACACTCACCCGTATTTTGTCCCGAACCGCATCACGTACAGAATAACGTTCGCCATAAGCAAAATTGAAAAAGTCCTTTTTTTTTGTTTGAGATATTATCAATAAAATAACTTCTCGCTCTGGGCGGAGCGGGAAGGCGTGTCAGACTCTTACTGACTAAAACCCACCCGTGTTCCTACAGTTGCCTGTGTGTTGCCAGTGGCCACGGTATCCCTTTCGGACTTTCCCGCAACCCCGGCAGGCATGGCCCTAGCGGACCCCGTCAGTTGTGCTAGCATCTCTTTGAGGCGCGCATGGAACACAACGCGCCGTTGACCCGGGCCTGGTCCTTATCGGACGGCGAGCTACCCATTGCTTACCGTCCGTTATGGGTAGATTCCTTTCCTCTAGATTTTGTGAATGTGAGAACCTTGTAGGCTTAACAGACTGTATATCTGTGGTCCATTTTATATTTTGCTAAGTATCTGGTACTTTTTGATAGGCCTACACTGTCCTCTCATACCTATTATCACTGTAATTAAAAAAAATCCTTTGTAAAAACCATTTATTTTTAAAAGAGTAACCGTGGAGTTTCTTGCCGGCTCTTCTCCATAGGAAACGACCATTTGGAACCGTGCACCTAGCTTCTGACGTTTCATAAGTGCCCTTGTTGGTTTATGTGAAATAAAATATTTTGAATTTGAATTTGTCCGCAAGCCCACGCCTGGTGGTGGCCGGGAATCGGGCTGGGATTCCCGACGCCTTATTATTATTTCAGGCACACCGCTTCGATGTTGAGTGACTGTTGGTCCGCACACATTTTGTCACAAAAAAAACGGTGTATTCCCGTTCATCCCACTGCCGTCGTCCCACTGAGTTTGTTAGTGGGACGAACGGGAATAATTTAATAATTTTATTTTGAATTCCCATTCGTCCCACTAAATAATTTGAGTCTAGTTGTTCAATGGTAAAAAAACACTTATTTATCTTATCTAATATAATGTACCTTTTATCTATTTTTTTATGTGTATTATAAAAGAAGGGGTATTCCTCGAAGCGCACCAACTTTAAAACGCACTAAATGAAGTGCACCAAAAGTATTCCTCGAAACGCACCAACGATGACACATAGAGAAGAAGAGCATGAAAGATTCATAATAAACGATATCGATAGACGTTTTTAAATTCAACTGTCCTAATTGTTTATTTATTAAAACTACCAGGAAAGCAGAAATGAACTGGAACTAGATGCTTAACTGACTTACTACTTACTAAGTAAAAAAAAATACTAAATTATTCCCGTTCGTCCCACTAACAAACTCAGTGGGACGACCGAGAATAAATTTAATATTATTAATTAAATTCCCGTTCGTCCCACCAGTGGGACGACTGCAGTGGGACGAACGGGAATACACCAAAATAACAACCGTCTTCCAAAACAAATACTATAAAGTGAAAAATAACTTTAATTTCGGAAGCCGGTTACTTTGGTTACGAATTTTTGTTTGTAAGTAGTTTTTTTTGGTCCGTTTTGTTTTGGTACACCTACCCCACACAAATTCGAATACGACTATGCATAGTTCCTGGCACTGCTATGTAAATAACAGTGACAGGAACTTATCATATCATCCACATAGACTACGTTGGAAAAAAAAAACGTGTTATTGAAGCTAACTCAAAAAATGTTCAAGCTAAAATATTAAAATTTAAAAGAATTTTCAAACTCGGTCCACAGCTGACGGAGAAATCGAATATAGATAAAAAAAACAGGTACATTTTCTATAAACATAGTAACCTCCTCCTTTTTGAAAGTCGGTTAAAAAGTACAGGTTCCATAGAAAACTGCCCATCAATCTTTGGGACAAAAAATCCGGTCTAAAAAGCCGTGACTTAATAAATAGTCGAATCAGCTGGCGAGTCGATAAATTCCGATTCAATTAGTCTCGATATTTCTCAGGAAAACGGGAACTTTGTATAATTTAGACCCTCGTCGCCATTTTCATTGCCTCTCCTTAGGTTACTTACGAAGTTAGGTCACGTAGGGGATCGAAGGACTGTATCCAATAGATTAACGACAGCTGTGCCAAAGGACTTAAAAGGCAAAGATAAAGAAACGCCTGCAATGTGGTGCTCATAACTCTTCTGTTGTTTTGTTTCAGAAGATTATGTTAGGCAAAGTATGCCAGAAAAATTTATATGGCAATGATTTTTAGGATTCTGTACCAAAAAACGGAACCCTTATAGGATCACTTCATTGTCCGTCCGTCTGTCAGTCTGTCAATACCCTTTTTCTCAGGAACACGTGGAAGTATCAAGTTAAAAATAAAAAATACGGCCATTTATGCGACATATTTTGGTCGACATAGAGTCATGTTTGGCAGGAAGCAAGGTCTCACCGTACATGTCAAACTTACATTTGCAGTTGGAGAATTGACCGTGACGTATATCGATGTATCATGGGACATGTTTTTCAACTACAATGTTAAGTTTGTTCAACTTCATGCCAACTACGGAACCCTTCATTGCGCGTGGTCCGACTCGCACTTGGCCGGTTTTAATGGGCTGTTCCTCTGAGTAAAGCGTTAGTTTAATCAGCCAGTAACATTCCCACTGCTGGGACAGTTAAACCGAAAAGATCGGCAGGCAGTAAAGCGTAAAGCACATTCTAATAGTACCCAATATTTCGAAATTTTTAATGACAAAAGCCACTCGCTGTCACGGAGTCTTTTGTGTGACGTACATGATCCTCCGTGCCATTGCCCCGTCCAAGAAATCCAGACGATTGTAAATCTGTCGTAACCTACGTCACTAAGCAGACGCAGAAAATAAATTGCATTCGACATAATACAATTCTCACCAATAAATTCATCACCAAACCTTACGCCCACAAATTATTATCTACTAAAACCAGACAATGCAGTCTAAAAATAGACTCGAATTTAAAGGTTATTCTCGACACATCTCAGAGCGATAATGTGCCAATCCTACCTACTTTATATTCCCAAAGGATTTGGGTCTAAATTAAGCGGATTTCAATATAATCGGAATCGATTCGGATATCATTTATCACTCGTCGACCTCGGAATAGGAACTTTGGGACTATTAACTCGAGTATCTAGTAATTTGGTTTAGTCGTAGTTATAATTTGGTTTCGTAGTCATTAGTAATAACAGTTAGGCTAGGCAATTTACATTTCAAAAGTTTTAATTAATTTCATTACTGCCAAACTATACTCGTAATTAGTTCTAAGCAGCATTCTCAGTTACCTGTAAGGTATAATATTTTGTTACAAAAATAGATATAAATACTAAAAAACTTATTATATAATAAAACTGCAGACCAATACATCTTTCACTAACCTCACAAAGGCATAACACCAATTAGTACCTGTGGTCGCTCACAGATGGCATAAAATAAAATAAAATAAGAAAAAGCCCCGGTGTATAAACCTTATTTTGACCAGTTCTCGCAAGTTTCTGACTCCTGAAACTTATTAATTAATAAACTATAAAATACGACGATTATAATAATATAACAATAATTACTGAACATTAATTTTGACTACCTAGGCAATCGTCCATTGTGCCACTAGACATGTCCTTTCAGGCAATTCGTGGTAGACTACGGCCCACTACCTCTGACAGAAAAGAGGCCTGTGTCCCGGCAGGGGAAAATAATTTGGCTCATGCTTATAAACCCCTCTTTTCCATGCGCACCACTAGTGTTGGTCTATAAAATCCAAGTGTTGACTGGTGACAATAAAACTTCAACAAAACGACTACAGTTTCTGCTCACCAGATAACGAAGCTTACTTATTAGGTATCAATTCCCAATCGATAGTCCTCCAATTCCCATCGCAGTGCGAACGAGGTTGGTAATTTGATTGGGACTCTGCATAGCTGTGGCGTCGACCTAATGCTCTCATAATATTAACATACGTTGGTATTACTCGCAATGTACTCGTATTATATGTATTATAGTTAGGGATGCCTACGAACATTTTGGCTCTATGTAATTATGCATAGGTATGTCTGTTAGATAATATACACTAATGTTTTGTTTTAAATTCTGTCTGTCTAGCAATTTTGGAAATAAAGTCTAAGTCCTTTTGTACACAAACGTTTTTCTTGCAAAACTACGGTTTATTCGCTGTGTGTAATAGGCACGGTCGTCAGTGTTGTATGGATCACTATGAAACCTTGTAGACGGACATGTTTTTTCTACGTTGCGGTTTATACGCCTGCCGTGTTGGCACGGCCGTCAGTGTTGTATCGATCACTTTGGAAGCTTGTTGACAGACACATTTTTTCTACGGCGCGGTTTATACACCGTATCGTAGAGAAACCGTACCGTGTACAAAGGGTGTAAGGGCTTGCACACAAAACTGCGAAGCGACGAAGTATACCATAGGCAAATTGTTGCTGCAGCTTATGGTATGCCACAGGCAAATTGTTGCTGCAGCTTATGGTATACCATAGGCAAATTGTTGCTGTAGCTTATGGTATACCATAGGGAAATTGTTGCTATAGCTTAATTATGGTATGCCACGGGCAAATTGTTGCTGTAGCTTATGGTATGCCACGGGCAAATTGTTGCTGCAGCTTATGGCATGCCACGGGCAACTTGTTGCTGCAGCTTATGGCATGCCACGGGCAAATTGTTGCTGCAGCTTATGGTATACCATAGGGAAATTGTTGCTGCAGCTTATGGTATGCCACGGGCAAATTGTTGCTGCAGCTTAGAGTATAACCATAGGGAAATTCTTGCTGTAACTTATGGTATACCATAGGCAAATTGTTGCTGTAGCTTATAGTATACCATAGGGAAATTGTTGCTATAGCTTAATTATGGTATGCCACGGGCAAATTGTTGCTGCAGCTTACATATGGTATACCATAGGCAAATTGTTGCTGCAGCTTATGGTACGCCACAGGCAAATTGTTGCTGCAGCTTTTAGTATGCCACAGGCAAATTATTGCTGCAGCTTACAGTATGCCACAGGCTAATCGCCTGTAAGCTGCAGCAATAATTTGTCATCCAATCCCACATATAAATCAGGTTTTATGCTACAAAATCCATTGTCAAATCAATTTAATTTAACACAAACTGGAACTCAACATCTTTATCTAAAAACCCTTGGTACAAGATATTGGCGCATAACAGTCAAAGATGACCAAGCCAAATTGCCCAAAATCTTCGTCAAATTAACCACATATGTACGTATTTGATTCCACATCGGTCGATAGGTACATACTCTCCGTGGCAGATATCCCAAGCTTGTGTACGTAGGAATGTCAATAAGTTTGCGGGACTGCTAATACAATTAGCAACTATAATGCGGATAACGTGTGGCTTGGCCTAAGTTACATGTCTGAACTTTGGTCAATATGCTTAGAAGACAATTCTATGTATATAGAGGGTAGTTTCTCTTTAGAGTTTCATTATTAAAAAAGACGTGTGGCACTCGGGGACTGCCGCGGTAAAGCTATTGCATGGCATGTTTTAACAACTTAAGCAATTGTAAAATATTAACCCGAATACAAGAAATAGCAATGGCGACATTGACAGGAACTGTTATTCACATTTATAGTTTTTAAAACTTGACACAACGTAATGGGAACATCAAACGAATAAAAAGGTTTTAATTTAACTATTAATAGTCAAGGATCATTCGTCTAAGTAAATTTGAACTTTGTTGTTAAACAGTTAATTAAACATAATTTTCAATACAACACTCTTGTTAGATCATTCGTCTAAGTAAATTTGAACTTTGTTGTCAAACAGTTAAACATAATTTTCAATACAACACTCTCGTTAGGCGTTAGGTATTTTCGTTACGGAATTTCTGGATTCGGTCTCCACGGTCAAGGCCCGCGATAGAAGCTATGCAATAGCTACAGAACCGCGTGTGCATGCGATGTTTCGGGGACTTTTAGGGTAATATAAGGGCTCCGTGCTCTTATATTAGCTGGTCGAATGAAAAGTGTAATTTGTATAATTTTTTTATTCTATAAAATCAATCTACTTATTTTACATCATGACGCGCTCTGTCAGCTCTCCAAGCTGAGTCTTCTTTCTCTATTCTTTTCTAATCTTCTAAATATGAAAGTGTTCATCTCATGATACATGCCATCAACTTATAAAATATTCGGGAAGGTTGCATGATAAAACCATGCAGGCTAAAACCTCTACAGCACCAAGCGCAGGCCACACCGCCAGCTAACGGGCGGGCGGGCGGGGCGGGCGAACATCGTTTCACCTCTTTACATACTAAAGCGCAGGCCACACCGCCAGCTAGCGGGCGGGCGGGTGAACATCGTTTCACCTCTTTACATATGTACTTCGGTTCACACCGCGAACTAAATATTTCGCGTAGTTTGTATAGTTTCCTTCGTTCGCTCCGCCAGGTCCGCCCGCTAGCTGGCGGTGTGGCCTGCGCTTTAGTCGGTAGCTCGCGGTGTGAACCGAAGTATGTAAAGAGGTGAAACGATGTTCGCCCGCCCCGCCCGCCCGCCCGTTAGCTGGCGGTGTGGCCTGCGCTCCATCCTTGCTAACTATTGACATTGATTAAAAGATCTTCTGAGACAATATTTCACCCGACTCAAAATTTTGATGGGGCCAATCCCCGGGACAATCCACTTATCCAATCCAATAATAGCATCGTGTAAATAGAGACAGTCCTCTGCATTGGATTGTCCTTAAGCCATTGATGAAGCAAATTAATGGATTGGCTTAGTGGATTGTCTCGGGGATTGTCCCCGTCTAAATGGTCCATTATAAATAATGTGACAGTGACAGTGCCGATAGCTGTGATGAGACAGTGCTACCCGACCCATTCGTTCCACCTGCTGAAAATCTCCCACCTGAACATGAGTTGCCCTGGCTTACCGAGGTAGGTCGAAGCAATAAAAACCTGCTGAGGTGGAGATTCACAGATGACTGCGCCCTGGAGTGTAGATATGGTGCTGTCCCACAAAAAATGGGACACTTAATATCGTGTCCAGCGTGTCCTGTTGCCTGCACGATGCAGGAGCTAATGGACGCTACGGAAGGTGCCAAACTTGTAGCCAAATTCTGGGCTGACTCTATATAAATGGCCATCGACACGGTAAGAAGAAGCAGGGGTGTAAGGGGTCCGGAAATATCACCATCACTGGCCCAAATGTCAACCTCACCTGCACGTGGTACACCCTGCTAACCAACGAACGAGGCTCTGGCGACCGACGCTCTGACGGGATAATCAGACACCACTACAATATACAGTTGGAAATACCTGTACATGGATTTAACATCATTATCCAGTGGTTTCCCTACCTTAAGCGGGTGGGTTTTTGTGCGTCAGATGGCAATCGGCACTGGACTAATAAACCAAAACGTCAAATTTTTTTAAAAGAAATATGGGAAGGTTACAAAATGCATTGAGGATAACGGATAGGGCGTCGCCGCAAAACGACGCGCAGACACAGCGCCCTACATCTGCGAATAGTCTGCTAGGGCTACCGAGTCAAGGACGGGCTCGGCTAACGACGTTAGTCCCAAATTGTAACCTTAAAGTCCGCTTCGCTACTTTAAATGTAGGAACACTAACAGGAAAGACAAAGGAGCTTGCCTCACTTTTCAAACGAAGGAGGGTGGATTTTATATGCCTACAAGAAACTCGGTGGACTGGTTCTAAAGCCAGTAACATCGGAAAGGGCTACAAACTCATATACGTGGGCGCAAAGTATGGGAGAAATGGGGTAGCAATCGCTGTCAAAAAAGAACACCTAGATAACATCCTAGAAGTCAATCGCACAAATGATAGACTAATGTCCCTAAAAGTACTGGTAGAGGGAGAAGTCGTTAATGTCATTTGTGCATACGCTCCCCAAGTGGGTTGTAGCAAAGTTGAAAAAGAGCATTTTTGGACAACTCTTGAAGGTACGCTCCAGCTAGTACCTACAAAAGAAACGATTGTACTCGAGCGAGACCGATTGTAGCGTTTAATTAAATACCGTATCACTTTGTAGTTAGTTGAAGAAACTGGGGAATTAAATTGAACAACAGATAGAATTCTGAATAACAGAATAAGTCATTATAGAACTTTATAAATCTTTCCAGACGTCAGTCCCGGACGTTCAGGGATCTGGCTTTGAAGCACAAAGTGGTGGGTGTAAACCAGGCAAGTGAAGTTTTCAATTGGTGATCCATTGCGCAGGTTATCCTATGAAATGTATGAATTGCTTAATCTTGTGATTTTACCTATGTAAACCTTTATGAAGAGAAAAATATCAAGATTTGTGCACCTGCATAAGTCTTGATCCCGTGGGAATATTGGGATGAAAAATATTCTATGTCCTAGCCACAGATATGCATCCAAATAGATGACGTGATTCTGTTTACGTCGCGTGTCAAAAAACGGAGTAAAATTCCGATCAATGATCGTAATCTGAGCTTTTCATTTAGCATTATCGGCACCGAAAATCCACCGAAATCTAGAAAAATGTCTTTTTATGGCATATTGAGCTGTAAAGACTGTATAGAAAAAGTTGTCCGAGGTATTGGAAATGTTTTCTGTCATTGGTAAGTAAAATTGTGTGTGAAAAGTAGCAAGCTTGGTTTTCATCCAGTTGTGTTATCTAGTTAGATTTATATCTATGGTTCTAACCCAGGTCATGGTCTACACATGTGCCAAATTTCATCCAAATCAGTTCAACCGTTTTTGCGTGAAAGCGTAAAGAACTACAAACAAACTCACTTTCGCATTTATAATATTAGTTAGAATTAGGATTTCATAAACCAATACTTTATTAGTTAATCTTGCACATCCATGGCAGACGATAAAAGAAAACATCGCGAGAAACCCTGAACTTTTAAAAACCCGTAATAGTAAAAAAAAATCTAATCAGAAAAGCATCTACTTATAAGTTTAGTTTGTCATTGATAATACTATAATTTCCCTTAGGTAACATTAAACCTTCAACAGTATAAACTATTATTTCAAGTAAAACTTATTAATTAATGTTAACACTAATTCAGTTCCTAATTGCCAGTGTATAATTAAACATTACGTAATACAAACTAGTCTGGACCGAAGTTTACGCATTTGATCTTAGACCACAAACTATTCAACGTTTTAGTAATAAACCTTAGATTTTAGAAGTTTACGTTTAATGGTCCTAAGCAATATAATCTATATTTTATAGATCGACCCAACATCCATGTGGTTATACAAGTTTTCCTAAAAATAGTCGTCATCGTTTTTCTTCATTAATCAAATTTAAATTTTGCGGATATTGAAATTTGATTAATGAAGAAAAACTTAAATGATCCTTTTATATAAAATATACTATTACTAGCTTCTGCCCGCGACTTTGCCCGCGTGAAATTTCGACCACCGATTCACCGCGTCGCATCCCATCGCCCGGTCGCGCTATAACTTCGTTTTCGTTTAGCGTTCTTTCTGACTTTTTTCTTTTTGCTCGGCCTCCAAGGATTATAGCGTGATGTTTCACAAGAATTCCTCAAGAATTGGGCTTTCCAATGCATTTTTTTTATCCGCATATTAGTTCCGGAGATTACCCTCTACATGTAAACTTACAAACAAACTTTTACCTCTTTATAATATTGGTATAGATAATATACACATACCTACATAAACTCACGCCTTCCTCCCATGCAGATAGGCAGAAACTACAGAACGCCGCCCGCTTCCCGCGTTCCTGATATGCTTCTTTTGCTTCGTTTTCGTTCATATATAAGCACGCTGATTGCGAGTACGACGCACCTGACCTTTCTGAAGAACATCACCAATAAAGTCACTATATGTCCTTCTAGGGCGTCCCCGCCCAGCTCGCGGCATAGTGACGTCTAAATTAAATAAAAAGAAGAAATAACCTTCATACAGAAATACTTTTCAAGCAGACCAGGTATATGAATCATTAGGTAGAGGCAATTTATTACTGAACGAAATAAAAAAAGATATCGAAATAACTAATTAGACGACATTTTTATGCTTCGGGTGAGACTTTAGAAGAAGCGTGTTGCGATGATTAGGCCTATTCCGCATTGCGAATTTTATTCGCGCGGTTTATATTTAATATATGGCGTTGCAATGACCGTGAATTCTAAATCGCCAGTGCATGTAGCTACATAAGATATTGCGAAAAAAACTTCGCGCGATTTTTTATCGCAGTGCAGGCTCTGACCTTTAATTTCAAAACACAGAAATAAAAAAGATAAAGTTGGCAACTATCGCAGTAATAATTTACTCATCCATCACATACAGTTGGACATTACATTCGCCAAATAACTTGGCATATACACACATCAAAAGTGTCTAGGGATCAAGCATTTTTATGCGGATTTCTTGAGATTGAGATGTGGCTTTGTAATAAATTTATGATTTTATAAATTTATATGGATCCTTTTTGGTGCATTTCATAATTTGAATCAGGAACTGTGAATCAAATTCGAGTAAAAGATGAAAATCAGCTGTCAATATTTTCCCTATAAAAACATACAACGCATTGAAGACATTATTAGTGCTACTGTTTCCCTACTACTGATTAAAACCAACGTTATTATGGAGCAGCGACGTCATTTAAGCAGGGAAGAAATGCTCAGAGCCGTGGGAATGATAGAAGCTGGTTCCCGGCAACGTACTGTGGCTTTAGCTCTGAATACAAGTCAGAGTGTTATCAGTCGACTTTGGACACGTTACCGAAGCACTGGTACCGTGGCTGAGCGCCATGGAGGACGGTATCGCTGCACCACACGGAGACAAGACCGATACATTCAAATCTTAGCTCGAAGAGCTCCAACAATAACCGCCATGATGTTAGCCGTGAGGCTTCATCACTCTTCAGGGAACTTAATTAGCGACCAAACAGTCAGAAACCGCTTGCATGAAGTGAACCTTCATTCCCGAAGACCGCTACGGGTACCACCTATAGCAATGCACAATCGTAGGATTCGATATCAATGGGCTCTTGAACACAGAAATTGGGCAGAAGAACAATGGCGTTTCGTGTGCTTTTCTGATGAGTCTCGTTTTGGTATGAGACCGGATACAAGACGTATACGACACTGGAGAACCCCTGGACGCCAACAGCGATTAAAATCCTGCCAGGAAGTCCATCCTTATAGTGGTGGAACCATCATGGTATGGGCGGGTATTTGGATCGGCGGAAGAACTGAGTTGATTTGGATTAGAGGCAACCTCAACGCTCAAATTTATGCTGAGACGATTGTATCAGACGTCATCGTTCCTCTACAAGTGCAAATCGGTCCCTTATTTCAGTTAATGCATGATAATGCACGACCGCACACCGCAAGAGTTGTAAGACAGACTCTCGCCGCAGCTAACATCAATGTCCTGCCCTGGCCTGCTCAGTCGCCAGACTTGAACCCGATTGAGCATGCATGGGATATGCTACAGAGAAGAGCTCTGCCGAATATGGAGGGTATCCAGTCGCAAGAAGACCTTTTTTTGTTGTTGCAACGAACATGGGCGGCCATTCCACAGCGTGATTTGGATGAACTCATTTTGAGTATGCCAAACCGATGTTCTTGTGTTGTTAGTGTTCGCGGTAGAAACACGGATTATTAATTGTTTAAGTTACCCAATAAAATTTTAAAGAAAACTGTTATTTCAGTCTTTTTTTCGAACTTTAATGTTAGTGGTTCAAATGTCAAAAATCCCTTTATTAGGAAAATGGCAAATTTCTTTATTAATGCAAAGGTGACTTGGTTTATCGTTACTGTGACAAACGAAAACACTTTATTTGATGAATCCTTAAAGAAAATTTTAATTAATATCAATCAGGAGAAAAGTTATTGCAAAAATATATGTTGATCCCTAGACACTTTTGATGTGTGTATTTAAATGATCCTCTAAAAACTTATTGACCTTTTAATGATGCACACTTTTTTAAATTAATAAACCTCTATAAAATTTATGGGCTTCTAATCTATTATATTAAAATTAAGTGCCTAGCATAAACTCGAAAATTACTAGAACGATTTGAATAATATTTTTTTTGTTTTTTTCGCCACAACACAGGGGTGGTTTAGGGAAATAAAAATTTGAAATTTTGACAGAACAACATCTGAGGAGTCAGCTAGAAATAAATATGTAAAATCATTTTATTTCGGACAAATAAAAGATACATAAATTGTAAGTAACAGGTAGGTAAATTGTAAGTAACAAGTAAGTAACACCTAAAATACTACTTAGACCACTATACTAATGATGCACAATTATTTAAATAACTGAGCCTCTTTTTAATTTTCTGGCCTTAACTCATAGTTGGTCGCAGTAACTAAGTGCTCATATAGGTACACGAGCGGCACGTTGCCAACAATAGAAGCAACTGAATTATTTGAGATTCTCAAAAAGAGGCCCAATCATTATATTAGAGTGTTAAAATTCAATAAAAAAAAAAAAATGGGTATTATTTGAGGTTCCATTGAATACATGCCAAATAACTTTACATCCGTCCTCAAGTAAATCTGATCTTGAAAAGCCCTGGACATCAGATATTCATCAACCGAGACGACCTCTTCAAATAATGAGGGAAACCTTAACACTTCACCACTCTTAAAGACAAATCAAGTGGGTCCACACCACCTCTCGATCGCACCTCCACAAAAGAGACGCACCCTTATTTTTACACTCAAGACACTTTATTAAGACAAGTTCAAGATTAATTAGAGTCTGCAAATATTTGAAAAGATATCTCAAAAGATTTATTTTTAGAGGGAATTGTGAGACCGGAATGAATGCTTTAGATTTGTGAAAAAAGTTGCCGAAGATACAGCGGGGACAACGGAAAAAGAATTGTGAATTAATGATTTTATGCAATATTTTTTAAATTCCTCAGGACGAACTACGGTAGCCCGTAGTAATATTAACTACCTATTTAGACTTTTCAGTTCTGACTATCCTTTTTTTTTCCTTTAGTTGAATTCAATCACAGTAAATAAAATACATTTATGTTAAGAAAACGCTCTTTTCTTGCTAATACTTTTAATCCAGGCAACTGTACAATTTCACAATCAAACGAAGACTGACCATCCATTAAATTTTACCATTTAAAACGACTTTCGACCCCACCCAGAAATAACGATAATATCATAACCGTTATTTCTAAGTGTTGTCAAAGTAAAATAATACATTCAGTTGCCATAATGAAAATACATTTAAAAGTTTCTTACAATATTAATCATTTGTGCTTTGACAGTGTTGCCACAGTGGATATTATAAATCGATATTAAAATCATACATAGTTTTTTCAAATTAAATTAAAGAAATCACGACACTCGGCCATCCGACGGCGTGCTAACTCCGAAGCACGCATAATCACGACACTGAGGCAATACATCAAATAGCAAATATAAGTAACTATACAAAAAATATATAATCAAGATAATTATGTACAGAATACCTGCCCTGAGAATGTTACCAATTAATATTCCGTCAATAAATTTTCAAAACAGCTTTTGATAATGTAATTAAAACCTTAATAATGACATTAGTACTTTGACATTATTATGAATTCTTGGACATTGTAATTTTTATTTTGACATTATGATTTATTCTTTGTTCCTTCTAATTCTACACCAGCAATGGTAGTATATGTGAAACAGTATTTTAATGTAAGACCTTAATGTACCATGTACTCAGAAATAAATAAATACAATATAATATACTATACATTATACATTTGTGACAGGCAGTACCTATGCCTAACCTATCTATACCTGATAAAAGAGAAACGAGTATGCACTTCACATCACATCACATCACATCACTTCACTTCACTTGTATAAATCCTCTTGAACGAATCCTCCCGGCCACGAGGCGGCCAATCTCACCAGAGACCAGCCACGGGGCGGCCAATCTCAACAGACCAGTCACGGGGCGACCAATCTCAACAGAGACCAGCCACGGGGCTGCCAGTCTCAACAGTGACCAGCCAAGCAAGCAGGAGGCATAGTGCATAAGTGTGTGCATAAACAGATGCACGCTCTCCTGCTCTCCTACAGTCCGACGGGACAGCAACCTAACACGACCGGGTAGAGATCGGGCGCAGGACCACCAGCTTCACGTGCTTTGCGAGGCACGGGGTGTCCAACGTCCAATCGCCAGGCTGCTACTATGTAATTCCTAGTGGAAAAATCAAAGAACACCCTGCCCAACCTGGGAATCGAACCCAGGACCCCACGCTCAGCAACCGCACTCGCGACACGAAACCGACGGGGTTGAAACTAATTTTAACAACCATTTTATATTATAAATAAATTAATAGCAATTCGTGTTAATCGTTATTTGCCAGATTCTAAATTATAATTATTAAAAGTCTGACAAATCAATAATGAACTAGAGGATTTTTCAATTCCTAACGATTTGATGTTGATCCATGGTGTAAAGAAATGAAATGAATGAAACACCTATTTATTTAATTTAACTCTGGCATATTACTTTATTCCATCTTTGTTGAAATAAATAATCTTTTATACGTCTTTGGTTTTTGTATATTTAACCGAATTGCTAAATGATTCAAATATAATTAGCATTAAACAAGATTTAATTACAGGCTTTAATTCTTATATTTCGTCAATATTTGAAGGAATGGGTGGGACTAAATCTTCTACCTACAGATTAGGCTCATTATTCTGGAAATTGTTTTCAGACGACCCTTTAAACCTAATGTCGAATAAACAATTCTGATGCACTTTATTATTTATTTATTGTCACGATAATGGCGTTGATGATGATAACCCATCGCTCTTTAACCAGTTGCTGGTTCAAGATGCGAACGAACGCAAACTCAAACTTTTGAGTAGACAAGGTCGTCAGAATCGTCTGGTTGAACCTATAGGCTTGGCAATTTCCTTCAGAACAAGTAAGCAATTAAGCGTTTAGTAAATTTTTAACTTCCCTAGCACAAAGTCTTTAAGCTGTTTCGAAGGGAAAACTATGCCATGATCTGAAATTAAAATGATTCTAGTCGGTGCTTGTAAATTTTCGACACTTTTGAGTTGGTCTACCAATGAGATATTTTGTAAATGCATCAATAAATCAGTTTTACGTAAAATTTATTAGATAGTATTTATTGGTGACAAGGTAAATAGCCGAATAGCATAAAGACACTCCAGTTCCCACCAATAAAATTATTTAAGAGAAATGTATACTGCATGTCGTTATAATATCTATCCATTTACCAAATTCCGACAGTATTAATGTATTTGCACGCCATATCATGGCAGGATAAATACTGAAACCAAAATTACTGTAACATCTATTGTACCATATTCTAGCAAATAAATCTTTTTGACTCGATTTGATTTGACTATGGATAAATTATTATAACTGGAAAAGTAAATGGTCTAAGTATATGGCATGGACACAATCATGATGCAATAAATAGCCCATTACGCGTTGTTGGCGCATTATCTTTGAAATATGCACCATCTCTACAAGATGTCACATAATTATTAGATATATTTATATAATATATTAGATATATTCATATTTTTACATAACGTCCTTTAGGAAACCAATATTGATTTTGAATTCGTTTAAAGGTTTGTCATAGATATAAGTTTATATTTCTTTTATATTTCTATGATTTGTGTAAAATAAAAGGAATAAAAAATAACCTAATATAATAATATTAGATTTAGTTCGGAAGATTGATGATAAGACTATTTTGCTGTGCCCGACAGGGTCCATAATGATCACATATAATTTTAACTTACCACCTAAGTACACATTGTGGAATGCAATTAAAGTATTGAGTATTAATTATTTTATAAAAGCCTTGATGTAAACGATATTCTTGATTTGGATTAATTCGTGTACTTCAAGTCGAGATAATATTGCCCGAGTAATGCTCCTATGGTAGACTCTACCTCAACATAATTATAGACGTAAAGTTCCAATTGATATTAAATATATATCGGTCACTTTATTTGAAGGGTATAGAAAATTCATTATCCTTCATAACAGTAGTTCAATAAAATTCTGTCCCATTAATCACCGATTCAGTTTCAATATCAACTCTGAAATTTCGGTTTGG
The DNA here is from genome assembly GCA_948150665.1 of Conistra vaccinii. Taxonomy (NCBI): domain Eukaryota; kingdom Metazoa; phylum Arthropoda; class Insecta; order Lepidoptera; family Noctuidae; genus Conistra; species Conistra vaccinii. The sequence goes on along the minus strand of OX411317.1, from coordinate 6,505,722 downwards.
TAATAGAACTTCCAGAACCGTTTATGATTGGCAGATCTTAATAAAAACAATGACGAAATCTTATTTGAAACATCTGAAAAGTGACACATATTCGAAAGAATTGACTATCTAGGTCTGTGTGTTCTTCCTTACCTAAGAATATTGCAAAAACAATTTTGAAATAGGATTAGAGTCCTAAAAAAAAATATGTAGCTTGGTTGGACATTGTCAACCATTGACAGTTTACAACTCTTGACCAGATGCTTGCGTTACTAAATATTAATCTCTGTTTTCTCTAATAAAAATATTGCACAAACTAGTTCAGAAAATGACGCAGAGCTAAATAGGATATTTTTTCATTTAAAGACGCAGTGATCTAATTTCAAATAATACAATGTGTGTAACAAGCTGCCATTGTTCTTTCTTCAAGACAGTTCTTTTGCTTTCTAGCATTCCATAATTTATACAATCTACTGCCTTTCGGCCATCATTTTCACACCTACACGACTTACTAACAGCACACATGGCTGCATAGAATAACATATGTGCCTTCGTTAAACTTTGAACTACAGCTCACCTACATGGCTGCATAAGATTAAATAAGCAGGTGCTTATTGTAACTGAGTTTAACGTAGGTACGTTAAACTCTGAACTATAGCTCACCTATATGGTTGCACAAAATTACACAAGCGCCTACGTTAAACTCTGAACTACAGCTCACCTACATGGCTGCTTAAGATAACAAGGCTTTGCACTTCAGCTCACCTACATGGCTGCAATAAACTATACGCGTACATCTCCATAAAGCTCACCTACATGGCTAAACTAGAGTGCAAGCCGTAAAGAACTATAAGTTATACTCGTACATCTTTATTTTTAAACTGAACTACAGCTCGCCTACATGACTGTAATAAACTATACGCATACATCTCTAAAGCTCACCTATATGGCTGAACTAGAGTGTAAGCCGTAAGGAACTAGAAGTTATACTCGTACATCTTTATTTTTAAACTGAAGTACAGCTCGCCTACATGGCTGTAATAATCTGTACGCATACATCTCCATAAAGCTCACCTACATGGCTAAACTAGAGTGTAAGCCGTAAAGAACTATAAGTTATACTCGTACATCTTTATTTTTAAACTCTGAACTACAGCTCGCCTACATGACTAATAAACTATAAGCATACATCTCTAAAGCTCACCTATATGGCTGAACTAGAGTGTAAGCCGTAAAGAACTAGAAGTTATACTCGTACATCTTTATTTTTAAACTGAAGTACAGCTCGCCTACATGGCTAAACTAGAGTGTAAGCCGTAAAGAACTATAAGTTATACTCGTACATCTTTATTTTTAAACTCTGAACTACAGCTCGCCTACATGACTAATAAACTATAAGCATACATCTCTAAAGCTCACCTATATGGCTGAACTAGAGTGTAAGCCGTAAAGAACTAGAAGTTATACTCGTACATCTTTATTTTTAAACTGAAGTACAGCTCGCCTACATGACTGTAATAAACTATACGCATACATCTCTAAAGCTCACCTACATGGCTGAACTAGAGTGTAAGCCGTAAGGAACTAGAAGTTATACTCGTACATCTTTATTTTTAAACTGAAGTACAGCTCGCCTACATGGCTGTAATAATCTGTACGCATACATCTCCATAAAGCTCACCTACATGGCTAAACTAGAGTGTAAGCCGTAAAGAACTCTTAAACTTTACAGGGTCTATCTACACTATACTCGTACATCATAGGTCGCCCACATGGCTAAACCACAGTGCACGCCGTATAGGGATCTACACTATACTCGAACATTTTTGAACAGCTCACCTACATGGCTGAACCCGAGTGCCCCCGCAAGGAGTCTACACCATACTCATACATCTCTGAACAGCTCACCTACATGGCTGAACCCGAGTGCACGCCGCATGGGTCTACGCTATACTCGTACATCTCTGAACACCTCACCTACATGGCTGAACCCGAGTGCACGCCGCATAGCAGTCTACACTATACTCGTACATCTCTGAACAGATCACCTACATGTCTGAACCAGAGTGCACGCCGCATAGGAGTCTACACCATACTCGTACATCTCTGAACAGCTCACCTACATGGCTGAACCCGAGTGCACGCCGCATGGGTCTACTATACTCGTACATCTCTGAACAGCTCACCTACATGGCTGAACCCGAGTGCACGCCGCATAGGAATCTACACTATACTCGTACATCTCTGAACAGATCACCTACATGTCTGAACCCGAGTGCACGCCGCATAGGAGTCTACACCATACTCGTACATCTCTGAACAGCTCACCTACATGGCTGAACCCGAGTGCACGCCGCATGGGTCTACTATACTCGTACATCTCTGAACAGCTCACCTACATGGCTGAACCCGAGTGCACGCCGCATAGGAATCTACACCATACTCGTACATCTCTGAACAGCTCACCTACATGGCTGTACCCGAGTGCACGCCGCATGGGACTACACTATACTCGTACATCTCTGAACAGCTCACCTACATGGCTGAACCCGAGTGCACGCCGCATAGGAGTCTATCTACACTATACTCGTACATCTCTGAACAGCTCACCTACATGGCTGAACCCGAGTGCACGCCGCATAGGAGACTACAGTATATTACATTTTATAATACAATATCTCATGCAGTCATTAGTCATAACCGCAATCAACAAAATCTAAGCTGCTGCTTAAACAAACCAGCAAACAAAACATAACCAAACTACCATACCACCGTACCATCAACAAACTATAAAGCTGCTCAGAAAATTCAGTGAACGGAGCAGACTTAAAATACTATTCAAAGTGAAATCTTATGGCGAAATTCCCAACATTCACTCGTACAATTTTTAATTTATTTATTTTCCAAGCTGTCCAATGCAATGATAGATCTATCGAGGAGTTGCCTCGACCAAGAGTACCACGTGCACTGGTCCAACTATTTTACTTATTGTTTATAATTAGTCCAACGCAACGATAACCCTATCGAGGAGTTGCCTCGACCAAAGGTAGCACGTGCATCGGCCCAACCATTTACTCATTATATTATTTTAAATTAGTCCATCGCAACGATAACCTTATCGAGGAGTTGCCTCGACCAAAGGTAGCACGTGCATCGGCCCAATTACTTTTAACTATGATTTAATTATTAACCATCTGGGAAATACGCCACAATGATTGCTACCGAATCATGAGACTACATATAACCATACTTAATGCTCACTGAACATAACTGGCATAAAAAGAACGAATAATGTATATAGAATTCATAAAACTACTTACGATTTCACCAACAGCTAGCTCGTGGTTCTTGTCACTTCTGACTTGTTAAGAAAACGCTCTTTTCTTGCTAATACTTTTAATCCAGACAACTGTACAATTTCACAATCAAACGAAGACTGACCATCCATTACATTTTACCATTTAAAACGACTTTCGACCCCACCCAGAAATAACGATAATATCATAACCGTTATTTCTAAGTGTTGTCAAAGTAAAATAATACATTCAGTTGCCATAATGAAAATACATTTAAAAGTTTCTTACAATATTAATCATTTGTGCTTTGACAGTGTTGCCACAGTGGATATTATAAATCGATATTAAAATCATACATAGTTTTTTCAAATTAAATTAAAGAAATCACGACATTTAGGTATACAAATATTTTATTGGAACAAAAACATATAAAAAATATAGTGTACACAGTACTCTATTGCATTAGTTGTGGCCCAGTGGTGACGGCCCCGACTTACGAGTTGTAGGTCGTGGGTTCGAACCCAAGCAGGCGCTTTAATTTGTGTAAATAATTTCATCACCTCTGGTCTCAAAACGGTGAAGGAAAACATTGTGAGGTAACCGGCATGTCTTAGAACCAAAAAATCGAAAACGTGTGACATCCACTAACCCGCACTGGGCCCGCGTGGTAGATTACGGCCCACCCCCTCTCACAGAGAGGAGGCCTGTGTCCCAGCGGTGGGAACATTAATAGGCTGATGATGATTAGTTGTGACCGGGTATTTAAAACTAAGTTCGTTTTGGCTAGTCATATTACAGCACACGCTAGAAAATAATAATTTGAAAGGGTCGCCGTTATCGAAATCGATAAGGAGGACTTTATAAACTTTACAATACGTTGAACTTCTTACCGCTTAGCTGCGCTTTCTTTAGTTACGAAAAAGAATTATCTTTTTGCAGGCAGCCGAAACATTTCTAAACGATAAAAGCATGTCTGCAACACGTCTAGAAATTAGAGTATTTACTCATCCCTAAAATATTTAATCAAAACTACTCAAAACTTTGCAAACAACATTATTTATTCAAGTAAGTGCCTCAGTTTATACAAAATGCAATAATTCCATAAAAACATTAGTGTATTAGATACTCCGTATAATTAGTTCTTTGGTACTTTAGCTGCATCCAATTACATGGATGCTTATTGTTCATACATTTTAGATGAGACTCGCTGAGTTTATTGCACTTTTTACTTTCAATATTATTTTTACAACTTGAGATAGTAAATTAGAATTTCAGAAGCAGATGGTGCTTGAACTGTGTGGGTGATTATTTATTTGGGAGAATACTACAATATTAGACGTATTTTATTTATGATGCTTTTAGAGATCGACCATGAAAATAGAATGGATTTTCTTGTTCAATGTGTTCCATCCACCCATCCACGGACCGACCTTGGCAAGCGTTGCTTAACGTTGAAGAACGACCCGTGTGGCTGTTATTATTTAGCCATGAACCCTATGCTACTGCCTAGCGTAGTATGGAGTGTTAATAGAAAAAGAGGCTAACATATACTTGTTTCGTTATCTACCATTGACGATAGTAAAGCACGTCATGAATGTTGACAATTTTTTTGTGAAAATCCTAATAAACAAATGACTTACTCCAATGCTGTAGTTAAAAAATTAAAGTTATATAAACTAAAACCCAACAACGACAAAACCGCCAACTAGATATGTAAAAAGGTATAAACAAGACATCAGAATCAGACAAATAAAAAATCCCAGTCACACGTGTCGTGTTTTTTTTCTAGTTCGTGACTCTAAGTCCTCTAGAGAACGCCATATTCCACGTCATTTAATGAGACGTCAAGACACTTCCAACTATACTTCATTTGTTAAATTATGATAAGTAGTTTAGAAGTTATGAAGCAACAGATGAACATACATACATACCGGTCAAAATCGTAAAAGGAGGGTTACGATTCTGACCGGCGGCCGGGGCCGTAGAGGGCTAAAAATAGACATTAATTTTAACGTTGCATCTATTGCCGATCTTTATGCATAGATGACGTAGATGAATAGAGGCTATTATGTCCATTATATTATTCTTCAAGACTTTCTTTGTCAGGTTCACAAGAGCAGGCCACCAAGGATAAAAGTTCGGATATTACTTGCCAATATGTCGTAAGAACTATGTTGATTCTTGTACTGATCCGCAAATCTCCAATTATTACAAAATTGTATGACCTTTTTAATTTTAATTTTTAATTTTTAAAAAAATATATCTGCTCAAAAATGTAAATAACGCAATGAATGTTGTTGAAATGTCAAAATGAAACAGATTGTGAATGATCGTGTGTTCCGCAATCAGAGATTCTGTTCGAGAAAATCGCTTTTGGAATTTGTCAAGTGTAAAAAAAAATACTACACTTGACAAATTCCAAAAGCGATTTTCTCGTACAGAATGTCTGATTGCGAAACACACGCTCATTCACAATCTGTTTCATTTTGACATTTCAACAACATTCATTGCGTTATTTACATTTTTGAGCAGATATTTTTTTTTCGATTATATGAAGCAATAGCAATATCCTTCAAAATCATTCAGATTATGACTGATCGTATGTTACGCAATTAGGATTTTACAGTTCACAAAAGAAATTACGTGAAGATGTTATAGACACAAAACCTTTATAAGAAAATCGTTCTTGAATTCCACCAAGTGTATATATTATGTCGCAGTAAGATAGTTATAACCGTGATATAGTTATATCCCTAGGGATATAGCTATATACCATATTATCCATAGTTATATGGAAGCGGTTCATAACTATCGTACTAGGCATATAAATATGATACGAGCACAATCTAATTATATAACTATTACGGCACTCCGATCAAATAGGTTAGGTTACGTTAGAACTGTGACCAACCACACGCGAGCCGAGCAAGTGCTACGTCCAACGTTGGTCGCAGTAACAAAATTAGAGCAATCTGACAGTTATGAACCGCTTTCATATAACTATATTACGGTATATAGTTATATCCCTAGGGATATAGCTATATACCGTAATATAAACACGACTATAACCATCTTACTGCAACTTATACATATTTTTGCCCTTCACTGTACATGAATCGTCTAATAAAAACAATGCATATTTGCATGGGGTTATCGTGAATTGAATCAGTACACAACAGCACAACAGGCATATACAAGGAAACCTCTCACACAATACGGCTGACAATATCGAAACCATAGTGGACATAACCACCGAACGTGCCTAGAGTGGCATTGCCATTACCCGATCGTGAATTGTGTGGTACACCGACTGGCAGAACTAGCGACTCACCCCCGCTTCATAGCTTTTGCGACTATAAAAAAATCATTGAGATTTCTTCTTTTTTGTAAGTTTATTACTAATTTAGGTGTTATACAACGTGTTCTCTTTGATATTCCATAACTCTACGGTATTAATGACACCATAAATCAAAGACAAAATCAAACTGGAACTTAATTATATATATTTTTTTAATTATTATAATGTCGTTGATTTTTACATTCTGTGATTACTTCCTCTCACACTGACTTATTAATTGTAAGATTTTAGGAAAATCGTCTACTCTTACAATGTTTGAAAATATGTGCACACCATGTATCTATCACATAATTAGTTTATCTGTCATCGCTTAATTTTTAATTCGTTTTACATAATTGTGGTATACTCTTCACATAATAATAATTATATAACTAATGTTACTGTTTGGTTTCTGTGTTCTTCAGGGTAAATAAAGCGACTCTTCCTGGTTTACAATATTATTATTTCTGATAAAATGCTTCTAATTACAAGTTTAAAAGTTTGTAAGGTTGACTGTTGGAAAAACCGTTATATTTAATTTAAACAGTAGTTAGTTAGATAATGCGAACGACTACAGGTGTATCGTAGAGTAGAGTAGAGTAGAGTACTTCGAGGGGCGGCTTGCCACGGGATTTATAGTTGCGGGGCAGCGCCATCTCGTCTTTCTTTCTGGAACTTGTGGGGCTTGGGGCTTGCCAAAATGATGTACTGCGTAGATATATGCGTGTGCGCCACCGTTGCGTCACCCAGTCACCAGGTGGCGGTAAATGCAGACATGCCGGCGGGCCTTGAGAGCTTCACAGCAGGCTGCTCTCAACGACCTTGAACAGGCTACGTTGTTGCTGCGTCCTCGTCGCTCGTGGACTGCGGAAGGGGGCAGATTTTCGAGAATGCCCTCTCGATGGCCCCATTAGCTGTCTGGATACTGGCCACTCGGGGTACGCCGTCTTTCCCTGGGAACACAGACAAAATTCTTCCCAAACGCCACTTCAGCGGTGGGAGATTATCTTCTTTGATGAGCACCAAAGTGTTGGGTGCTAAAACTCCTTTAGACTGCTTCCATTTTGTGCGGGTTTGCAGCTCTCCAATGTACTCTGCTGACCATCGCCTCCAGAAATGTTGTCTCAGTTGCTCCATGCGCTTGAAGCGGGATAATGCATGTAGTGGAGTACTGGCAACGTCTTCGCATGCATGTGAGGTCAGTGGTCGGCCGATCAGGAAATGTGCAGGTGTGAGAGGGGTATAATCTGATGGATCTGGGGACAGACAGTACATAGGACGGGAATTCAGGACAGCTTCTATTTGTGCCAGAACTGTACTGAACTCCTCGTAGGTTAAGTGACTATTGCCTAACACCCGTGTGATGTGATGTTTACAGGATTTTACCCCTGCTTCCCATAAACCGCCAAAATGAGGTGCATAGGGTGGTATGAATTTAAATTCTATACCATTAGATGAAGCGTAATCAATAATATGTTGGGATTCCTTAGATAAGAAAGTTGTAAGTTCCCTTTTAGCTCCTACAAAATTCCTACCGTGGTCAGAAAATATACAATGTGGCTTTCCTCTACGGGATATAAACCTTTTTAAAGCTAAAATGTAATATTCTGATGTTAAATTAGTGACAAGTTCTAAGTGCAAGGCCTTGGTGGCAAAGCAAACAAATAAGCATAAATAGCACTTCTCAAGTTTAGAGCCTCTTCCTTTCCGGTTTAATATATAAAGTGGTCCTGCATAATCGACACCACTATTTATGAAAGGAAAGTCAAGGGTTATCCGTTCCTGTGGTAGGTTTCCCATGATTGGTTGCACTGTTTCACCTTTCATGCGAGTGCACATTTTGCACTGTTGTATAACTTTCCTAGCCAAGTTCCTACCACCCAAGGGCCACCATGTGTCTCTTATGTGAGCTAACAGCTGTTGAGGCCCAGCATGTAATAACCTCAAATGTCCTTGCTTGAAAATAAGTTGAGTGACATAATGCTTACCACACAATAACATGGGATGCTTCTTGTTATATGAGTAATCTGGCGAATTAGACAATCGACCTCCCACTCGGATAATGCCTTTGTCATCTAGAAATAAAGTTAAACTTAATAAGTTACGACTTGATTTAATTGGCAACTTATTTACTAAAGCGTTATGTTCATCTGGAAATGATTCTAATTGAATTCTTTTAATGATAAAATTCAATGAGTTATTTAACTCTTTTACTGTTAAGGGACCTGTCAAGCGAACAGTCTTATTTTCTAATTTAATATTGTGAATAAATCTTAAAACAAATGCGTAAGCGCGTTGAAGTTTGCAAAATGAAGAAAATCTTTTAAAATCAACACAAGAACTATTACAAGCCATGACAGTTGTTTGTTTTGTTCTTAGTTCTGGCAAACTGTCTTGAAAATTATGTGGTGTGTTGAATGTTTGAAACTCCGTTACCTTTTTCCATAAAAAGGAGGGTCCATTCCACCAGTTTTTATTTTGTATTAAGTCGTAACTGGTACAGACGCCAGCAGATCAACCTAAACCAATCCGTCAAATTTTCCCAATCAACATTGAACCTTATTCTTTAGTAATAAAGTTGAAAATCTATTAAAGAAATTTGACAGATTGTAGTAACTTGATGTGCTGGCGTCTGTACCTCGAGAGACTAAATCGGCTGGATTATGTTTTCCGTCGACGTGCAGCCATTTTGTATTGCTGCTATATTCACTGATTTGCACTGCACGATTTTGAACAAAGGGCTTTAACTGTTGAGGCGACATTCTTAGCCAGCCCAGCACAATAGTCGAGTCCGTCCAGCAAACTATTTTATCAAAGTTAATATTAAGTGACTTTGTTATTCTTTCTAATAATGTTGCGCCGACAAGCGCGCCACACAACTCTAAACGCGGTATGCTAACCGGTTTGACAGGAGCGACGCGGCTCTTCGAACAAATCAGTCTCACAGTGACGTCACCGGTTTTGCTTAAGCTACGGGCGTATGCACACGCACCGTACGCGGTTTCACTGGCGTCAGTGAATATATGTAACTCTGTTTGAACAGGGTTAGTACATATTATATGGCGAGGGACTCTAATATCATGTAATGCGGATAATGAAGTAACGAACTTTTCCCACTGGTTTTTAATGTCAAGTGGTACCTCGTCGTCCCAATCTAGTTTGCACAACCACAGTTTCTGTAGTAGTATCTTTGCTTTAATGATAACAGGGCTAAGTAAACCTAAGGGATCGTATACTTGCGACACAACCGATAAGATTAAGCGTTTAGTTATCGGAGTTGTGATTTCTTTTATTTTTGAAGTGAAATGGAATTCATCGTCATTGTTCAACCAACCTAGCCCTAGTGTTTTATTAGAACAATTCTCATTTAGTGTGAAGTATTTTGACTGACTGTCATCATTTTTGATGATTTCTTTTGCAATTTCATTTGAATTAAATACCCACTTGCGTAATGGTAAACAACCTGACTTGCATACTTCAATTAAACCTTTACAAATGCGTATTAATTCCGTTTTATCATCATTCCCGAAAATACAGTCATCAACGTACATGTCGTTTAAGAGCGTACGCGAAATATCTGCGTCAGTGCATTCATGCCCTAATTGTCTAACGCATCGCATGCTAAGATATGGTGCAGACGCAGTACCATATGTCACGGTGTTGAGTTTAAATATGGAAAGTGTTTCAGAAGGAGACTCACGCCAAACTATCATCTGTAAATGTCTCTGATCCTCCTGTATTAACACCTGCCTAAACATCTTTTCTATGTCACCGCACGCAACGTAGTTATATTGACGGAAACGTAAGAGAATCGCAAACAAATCATTTTGTAAAGGAGGGCCCGGCATCTGGAGATCGTTAAGCGACTTTCCCGATGACGTTGGTTGACTAGCATTAAACACTACACGTAGCTTTGTTGTGACACTGTCTTCACGGAATACACCATGGTGAGGTAGAAAATAATTAATTGATGGGCAATGTTCAACGCGGCTCATGTGTCCTAGCCTTAGGTATTCTTTAATGAAGTCATTATACATTTGTTTGTACTGACTATTGCGTTCAAGTTTTCGTTCTAGTGACAGAAACCGAGCTTTAGCGGTTTCATAACTATCACCGAGCTTATTTATCGAATCTTTAAACGGGATGCGCACAGAGAACCGACCATCAGCTAAACGTTTAGTTGTATCCGTATATAATTTCTCACAAGCTTGTTCTTCTTGTGAATAAAAGTTATTATTTTGGTATGACACTTCTTCTATCTCCCAAAATTTTCTTAACTGTTCCCCAATTTGTAAAGTTTGAGTGAAGTTACATTGAACAGGAATAATGCGCCTAGGTTCAAAGTGAATGGGGCCAGCGACTATCCATCCTAGCTTGGTATTTTGGAGATAAGGTCCGTTACTTAAGCGAATTTTGCCATCGAGTAATAGATCCCAAAAGTGGTCAACCCCTAACAATAAATCTATATTGGACGGAGTACAGTAAGCAGGGTCTGCTAAAGTTAACCCGTTAGGTAGATTTAATGAGTTAGAATTAATTTTAAAAGTAGGTATCATATTAGTTATAGTGGGTAGGACTAAACATTTAACATTGACATGGTAATTAGTGCCGTTTAAAGATCTGAGTTTAATTTCACATAACTGAGCAGAATGTGAGACCGACTGTCCCACTCCTACGATCTGATAAGCGGACTGTATCGATTTTAAATTTAATTTATTGCGTAATGACTCAGAAATGATACTATGCTGACTGCCACTGTCAAGTAAAGCGCGCGCCTTATGATACTTGTCGTCATTGCCCGCGACTTCGATAATTGCAGTTGACAATAAAGCGGCATCTAACAACTCCGACCTTACGGTAGGATACTCGTTATTACGTTCTGAACATAAATAAGTTTGTGTCTGTATAACTGCGGATGAGTCAGAAGGTTCAGATATTAATGCGCTGTTCTTACTACCCTCATCGTGCAATAAATTGTTATGCTTGAGATTGCATTGCTTACATGGACCAAAATAACAATCCTTCGGGGTGTGTCCCTTACGTAAACAATTTGCACACAAACTATTCTTGTTCACAATATCTAACCTATCTTTCAACGATAATTTCAAGAACTGGGTGCACGCATATAACGAATGATTTCCGTTACACACGACACACTCACGAGTGCGCCTATTCTTATGAATGTTCTGGGAGTTCTGCGTTGATGCAAAACTCTGAGTTCTTTGCACCTTTATCTTGTTGTCAGGAACTGACTTATTCCCTGGAGGGTGAAGAGAATGATTAGCTTGCACCATCTCCAACATATTAGCTTTGTCCGTCAAAAAGTCCAATAAATGGGACAATTTTGATGCTTTCTCAGTACCTAATATGGTTTTATGTTGTTCCCATTCTTTTTCCGTAGCTAAATCTAATTTAGAAACAATTATAAAAATAATGAGGGTATCCCACCACTCTGTGGGTTCCCCGAGCGTTGTTAACGCACGTAAATTTTTAAGCACCGTATCGATTAATTTTCTAATAAGGTAGGGTGATTCTTTTGACATTGATTGTGAAGAAAATAACGCTCTCACATGATTATGCACTAATAAGTTACTGTTGTTAAATCTATGGTTAAGCAAATCCCATGCTATTATGTAGTTTTCAGATGAAAATTCTAATGATTTAATCACCTGACTGGCATTGCCTGTTAGAGCAGATCTTAAATAGTGAAACTTCTGAATATCATCAAGTTGTGTTGATTTATGGATCAAGGAAAGATAGGTGTCTCTAAACTCGAGCCACGCATTGTATGACCCATCAAATGAAGGCAAAGTTATAGTTGGCAATTTAACTAACGGGCTTGAGTTGCACCTAGACTTATCACTAATAGCAGAACTAGGATTACTGATGCTTTGCAATAAACAGTCAACTTCTGTAAAGACCGTAAAGTAGGAATTTTCAAAGGATTCACGAATATCTATTTGCTGAGATAATTCTTTTCCCGAAACTAACTCCTCTATTGAACTCTGAATAAAGTTAAAATCTTGCATTAATGACTTTGCACTGTCAGATCTTAACTTCAATTCCGTTAATTTTCTATCGTTTAACGGTTCATTCATCAGGGAAGCTACAAATTTCGTAAAAAGTGTCAGTCTACCCTTTATTGTACCCCTTTTCCTATTTAAATCTTGAATCTTATCGTTAGCACTTTGAGACACTGGTATAGGAGATTTACTACGTACTGAAGCTTTATCTAAATCTTCCGAACCTACCATCTTGGCAATTTATGACAATAAGGGTACTCACGGTTTTCCTGCAAACACCTTGGTGTGATTACGCGAACCAAAGGCCAATTACCTGTAATCAGTCACAGTTTTAGCACAAACAGAAGGGGGAGAAGGAAAGGAACGATACGGATGGCCAAACCTCTGCTGATTCTTCTTCTATTCGGCGACGAAGGTCCAATGTTTGGTTTCTGTGTTCTTCAGGGTAAATAAAGCGACTCTTCCTGGTTTACAATATTATTATTTCTGATAAAATGCTTCTAATTACAAGTTTAAAAGTTTGTAAGGTTGACTGTTGGAAAAACCGTTATATTTAATTTAAACAGTAGTTAGTTAGATAATGCGAACGACTACAGGTGTATCGTAGAGTAGAGTAGAGTAGAGTACTTCGAGGGGCGGCTTGCCACGGGATTTATAGTTGCGGGGCAGCGCCATCTCGTCTTTCTTTCTGGAACTTGTGGGGCTTGGTGCTTGCCAAAATGATGTACTGCGTAGATATATGCGTGTGCGCCACCGTTGCGTCACCCAGTCACCAGGTGGCGGTAAATGCAGACAGTTACTATACAAAATATTGTAAAAAGTAAAAATTTTAAATATATTATAAAAGAGTAACGGTGAAGTTTCTTGCCCATTCTTCTCCATACGAAAACTATTTATTGGAAGGGGTGATTAAAATATATGTAATTTTTTTTGTAAATTTTTGACGATCAATAATGTCTTTTATGTGTCTAATTGTAATAAATTATTGAATTTTTTTTTTAAATTTTGAAATAATCAACTGGCATATGTGTTTTTATTTTTATTACAATATAATTTACGATTATTTATGTATAACACCCTTACGGGAAATATATAAAGTTAGTAATAATTGTACCTTAAAAAATATTATGATAATGTCGCATTTCTCTAAATATTATGAAAAAATGATTTACTCGTACAATCGTACATATCAATGAAAGAGAGTTATGGTATCTTCGAAACTATGTATTTTTGGAACAGGTTTTCGAGGACTTATTGTATTATTTTTACTTATAAAGTTATAACACAACCTTAGAGTAATAGGACATCAAAAGGAACACGTTGTATACATAAACCTTCCGGAATACATTCTACTTCCATCTTCTCATATACGATGGTGAAAACCGCATCTAAATTAGCTGATAATTTCAGAAGAACAACGCGGTTACAAATATTTATAACTAGCTAACCCAACAAGTCTGCTCTCCTGTCCAAATACAAAATTCCCATAGAAATGGCACTTTCAGTTTTTCCGAATTTTGCAATTTTCCCGGCAACTTTTAATTTTTTTCTATCCGTAAGAACCAGATAGGACTATTATTAACATTTTAAAACGGCACTTTCGCAGCAGTTAAATAAAATCCCGAATATACAGAAAGAAATAAAATACGATTATTAAAAATGTTGCCAACATCCGTCAGCAATAATTCTGTGAGACGTTTTTCTAAATTAAATTCGGTGAAGCAAACTGAATTTTAAAAAGAAAATGAGGAAAATTTCATAAATCCACTCGCGCAAAGAATTTTACATTTCATAATTTTTAGTTTAGCTTCATCTGGTTTTATTCGTTATTATTTTAGCACGAAAATTGTAGTTTTGGGTTAGTAATATGGGAGAAATGTAATAAAAAATATAATAAAAAACATTTATGCCATTAGCATTTAGTCCGCCTCTGTACATTTCTGTGGTTGAACTACCTATACTATATAACTATATATTACTACTCATACCTATGTTATTATAATATATGTATAAATCTATCTACTTAGCTGTTTTAATTATCTTCTACCTATCTACCTACCAGTTAACGGCCTGCGCAACCTACCCTGCGCAGCCCTAGCCGTGGTAGTAGTGAAGTATTAAATAAATAAATCTAGCCGTTCTGTAAAACGAGGAAAAAGTTTAACTCGACAACGGCTTGTATTGTTGTCAGTTTACCGAAACATCGAAGATACGAGAACTCCGACATCTAACTTTAACGTTAAGTTCGAAGCTCGTTAACCGGAGTTTAATATGGCAAAGTTAGTGGCTGTACGTCTTCATAACTTAATTTGTTGATAGATGATGTGTAATGAAGGGTGTAATTAATAGAAAAATATAATTTAGTAGCTATACAGGCATACTTATGAATACTGAAGAAAAAAAAAGATATTATTGGTATCCAATTATATACCTATACTTTAACCCTAAAGACAGAATAATTTAACGCCTAAGTATTTATCCCTCTGATGGAACGAACAAAAAAGAAAAAGATTTTTATGATTCCAAAAATCCAATTTGGATTGCGTTGTCTTAAACACTTTGAAATATTAAACGTACCCTATGATCTTCAAGACCAATACTTAGAGCGAAAAAGAAAAGAAAGAAAATACGTTTATTACACGTTGTTTACTTAAAACATTTTTCCATTTAAAAAATCTTTTAAGCAAAAGATCTTTGACATTTGATACACCTTTATTTAAAACGATTTCTATGATAAAAGAGACTAAATTAAAAATAAAACACTTCAACTTTATCGAAAACAAAATATGCATTTAATACCAAGAAAATTTCATTAAAACCAGTTTAAAGTTTCTAAAGAACCTCTTCACAGACAAAAAGACCAGAATAAATTTGTTTTTGTCAGTAGTTTATTCAGAAAGAATTATATTAATAAAATAAGACCTGAATTGATGTCCACATCAGCAAATAGAGTTTAAAAAAAAATGGAATTTGTTTCTGGACTCCTTTACAATGAATAACTTTCAATTACTTACGTGCATATTCCCTAATAATTACAAATAAGATTTTTTTAAATCTTCAATATTTTTATGGATTGTTAATAAATTAATAAAATTCAGTTTATTTAAACTTTTACACACACAACAGAGCTGAATATTATAAAAGTTTTATAAAATGTTATTTTAACTACCCACGTCGAGTTTCGAACTCAGTCAGCCTTGTTATTACAAAGTTTTATACATTCATTGTTTTAGCTGAAAATTATATTTTAACCTATTGTTGTTTTAGAAAAGTTTAATGCATAGAAAAGCGAATTCATGCATTGTTCTTGATTTGTATTTTTATCGTTCAAATAAAAAACAATTAAAAATTATACAGTTTTTTAACCAGCTAACAACAACACAATAAACCCTAATTATACAATGTGTTTGGTCTCGGACTGTACAGACTTAAAGGGAAGGTAGTTTGCTATATTTTATCAATAAAATTATTGTACATGGGGGGTCGGAACTCAACCCCCCCTGAATGGCAGCCATTTTTGTATTTTGATCGCATTTAATGAAGCGTGCATTCTAAAAGTACTTTAACTTTGAAATTTAAGGTCCAACTTTCGTAAAAAAAAAAACTTTTATTAAGTGAAAAGTGTTAACAATAGGTTAAATAACTCAAATACTGACAATAAATGCTGCATCATATTGAAATAAATGCTAACAGATCAATATCACGTTAAAATTAACATTGTTTTTTTAGTTTATCAAGGTTTAGTTAATCTTTTTTTATCTACTCTTCTAACAGATGTTTAACCCTTACGCCCTATTCGCACGCACGCGCACATATACCTTGAGTACCGGCACGTACCGGAGACCGCCGGCGGCGCGTCGGAGATAAGAGCGCGCTAACATAAACAAAAACTGAGAGCTTTTTGTTACGTAAATAGTCTTATCATTAATGGTTTTGGGTTCCTGATTAGACAAAGGATTTTTTATAATACTTAGAATCTTTGTGAGCGAACGCTAGTATTGATAAATAAACATTCTTATCAGATTCTTATAAGAAATTCCTTTGTGCATTGTTTTGATGATTTATAATAAAACTACTGGTTCGATTCACATGAAATTTCGCAGGATACATTATGAATACATATACTATCGGTCAAAACCATTATTTACGGACAAACACAATAAATAAAAACACATATAATTAAAAAAGTTCAATAAATAGATAACCGTATCATTACGGAACATTATATAGTTGAAAAAAAATATTGAACGCTTTTGTTTTTCTGTAATATGCATTTTTATTATACATTATCTAATAAAGAATATAAAATAAATGACTTACCAGCGATTACATACACAAAACACACACAAAACTCAAAATTTCACAACAATACGTTTTTTCATTACCGAGTTTGTTTACATTTTTTTATGGGTCCGTAATAGGTAATTACGATGTTATTTTGTGCAAATATTAACTATATACGATGACGACACTACTTAATTATTTAAAAAACAACATTTCCCGTCGATTTACACTTAAAAAACAATAGAAAACAAATAAATAGAACGCGGAGTGCAGCGCGCTGAACGCATGCGCGGACGCCATTTTGCCGTGCCAAAATGTTCAATTTTTACTTTTTTCTAAAATTGTTTCTGCATATTTTGACGTTTTAGTCGATTTATTTGACAAGTATATTACCAAATCCATAGAATAAAATTAACCACAGACCATATTAGCCCCTATCCATAGTACAAATAGACCTTGAATCAGCGTGCGTGTTTTGCGACGCAATGGGGAATGAGGGGTTTTACCTAAATAATGATACCAAAAACTTGATTTTATGACAATCGGTTTAAGATATATTGGTGTTGGAACATAGGCTTTCGTAGGTAGTGAGTTCATAACGATTTGGTTTTTCTGTAGACATTTACAGTGATGATCAATGATAAACGAAGAACAAGTATTAACCTATTATTTAACATTTACAAAAATAGAAAATTTGTCGTCCCCCCCCCACCATTTTGAAGGCACGCAGTAGCACGGATCAGCCATAATTTCTGCTGCAGCAACGCGAATATGCCCTGCAGCTCTTCTCTGGTGTTGACTGGCTCAAAGACCACCCTCACCCCAAAGAGCCACCGCGTTCACCATACTTAATGCCACTGGTCATCTTTGAGGTTGGATTAAGCAAAAAGTTCATTTTGAGCCAGTCAACACCAAACCCGTTTTAGGTGCAAAAAGGCGTTTGGAAAATTTCCAAATACTTTTTTACATCTAAAACTACATATTTGGTGTTACGATATCAATGCATTTCACTATCAATATTCTAGTTCGCTAGTTAGCCACACGTCTTATTTCCATACAGTAATATTGCCAAAATTAATCCTAACAGCGAAATATTTGACATCTATTTGCGACGTTGCCCAATTTCAGATTAAACGCTCCTAAGTACAGTAAGCCACACAAGTTGTATAGTAAAGATACCTGTTTGGTGGCCGGCGGTTGAAGCCATTATCGTAATTAATTGTTCGATACATCAAATAGCGGTGTCTTGTTAGATGAACGTAGGTTGGCGGACCTGTAGGTGCTTATTATGAAATTGAATCAAAGCAAAGGCCCCTGTCCCACAACTGGCGACTAACGTGAAGCAAGACAGGCGAGCAAAGAGCAGCGAGTGCGCGACGGCGACGAGCGATTACTCGTTGATACGGATCGCGGCATTTAAGTTGAACCAAAATGGCGGTCGTCCGCGCAGGTAAAACTATGACTATGTTTCGATTGTCATAGTGCAACTTACGTGCCGCGATATGTAACCCATTTTCAGGTATAATCATAGTGTTACCTGCGCGGGCGACTCCCATTTTGGTTCAAAATATGTGTCGCGATCTGTACCGTCCGATTTAAAATTATTGGCGGCTCGGAACACGAGGCGACTCACTACACAGTAAAGAATTTTATTCATGTGTCAGCTAGTGAGAGTACTTTGCAGCGAGTAGCTAACTTCCGAGGCGCCATTAAGTTTTAAGATGGTGTAAGCGTATGTATATTTGATAGCTATTGTCACTGAGACAATCGAGTACTCGCCAACGCCGACGTGCGGCGGTGTGAACAGTCAGCGATCAACTATTAATTTATGTATCTCTTCTACTTACACGAGACCTAGGTACGTTTCTTTGAGTGAGTCAATCATTGATAGCTAGTCGCTTCCTCGTCTGCGATGGGGCAGGTGCCCTATGTCGGTCCAATCTGCCCTCCGATTAAAGGCTTCGGCAAACAGGCGCGGCGCGACACCGGTAATTTTTCCACCGTCACGTCACGCCTGTTAACGGGAGCCTTAAGAAAATCGATAACACATTATTATCAGTATAGCAACATACCTGCTCATGTTTTACCATCTCATACAATCTGCCTGGCCTTTTCCCAACTATGTAAGGGGCGGCTTCCAGTCTAACCGGATACCGATGAATGCCAGTATTTTACATGAAGCGACTGCCTATCTGACCTCCACAACCTAGTAACTTACTAGGTTGTGGAGGTCAGATAGGCAGTCGCTAGTGGATGTGTTTGAAAACATCAGTTACTAGTAGTAACTGATGTTTTCAAACACATCCACTAAATCCTATTAGTGTAACTATGTCCCGTGAGAAATAAGTGCATAAAAACACAATAAGGTTTTGTATTTTGGCTACAACCAAAGACACTCAAAATCATAAATAATTTGACCCAATCGTGAATCAAACTTAGAAAGCTACAATTTTGAAACCCCAACACTAAGACCCTGCGCCCATTGACGGCACGGCACGGCACGGCATTTTTCGGCATCACTACATGCAAGCACAAACTCGACACATCGATGCCGAGGTATCCTTCGACATGCCGCGACGTCCTTAGAGGCATTGTCAATGAAATTTCAATTAAATTGTCATACTATTAAGTTATATCCCAATTTGTCGCATAAAAATCCCTTGCCGTGCCACAAGTAGGCGCAGGCCCTAATGAGATATTATCAAATAGATTAACATATTATAGTAATTGGGTGACAATCCGATAGCGACCACAAATCGTTGGTGAGCCGTAATAACAAACCGCTAATTAGATGCAGTTGCAAATGTGTGGTCGGTCCCTAATGGCAGGAATTTAATTTGTGTGTTGGCTTCCGTGGTGGACCGCGATAGCGCTAGTCTAGCATAGCGCGGGCGTAGACATATCAATGTTTACGATGTAGACACTAACATGTCGTGTCACTATGATAGTATAATAAAAACAATGATAGTATATCATGACATGATACTATTCAACTTTTCTGGATGACCATCTGATCGACCATCAGCACATGTAGGTACTAGAAAAAAGTTGAATTGCTGCTTGGGCGTTTGGAGAAAGCCGAGTAAATAACGGACTCCACAACCACATGCCAAATTCTGCCTTACCACCATTTGTCGATGTCGTTCCCTCGTTAATTTTGTTCGATAATTGGGTCCACTAGTAGTGGTCACATCACACAGTATACAAACGTTTATATCGAAACCTCTGATCTATAAACAATGAAGATGTGCGAAACTGCTGCGATCAGTGTTGCGCTGAAAAAGAACTAAAATAAACATATTCACCAATTTTTTTATGCTGGTGTGCGTGACATGACAGCTACGTCTTACAGCCATATTAGACTATTATAGAAATGGGATCTGAGATGTACTAGTCATTTTTATATAAACCTATGACGGGAGGTATAAAAACTACATTACAGGTAACTGAGAATGCTGCTTAGAACTGATTATAGTTTGGCAGTAATGAAATTAATTAAAACTTTTGAAATGTAAATTGCCTAGCCTAACTGTTATTACTAATGACTACGAAACCAAATTATAACTACGACTAAACCAAATTACTAGATACTCGAGTTAATAGTCCCAAAGTTCCTATTCCGAGGTCGACGAGTGATAAATGATATCCGAATCGATTCCGATTATATTGAAATCCGCTTAATTTAGACCCAAATCCTTTGGGAATATAAAGTAGGTAGGATTGGCACATTATCGCTCTGAGATGTGTCGAGAATAACCTTTAAATTCGAGTCTATTTTTAGACTGCATTGTCTGGTTTTAGTAGATAATAATTTGTGGGCGTAAGGTTTGGTGATGAATTTATTGGTGAGAATTGTATTATGCCAATGCAATTTATTATCAGCGTCTGCTTAGTGACGTAGGTTACGACAGATTTACAATTGTCTGGATTTCTTAGACGGGGCAATGGCACGGAGGATCATGTACGTCACACAAAAGACTCTGTGACAGCGAGTGGCTTTTGTCATTAAAAATTTATTCCAAAAACAAAAACTTTACATTGTATTTGAAAAACATGTCCCATGATACATCGATATACGTCACGGTCAATTCTCCAACTGCAAATTTAAGTTTGAAATCGCAATTTTTTTTTTTTTGTCATAAAACTACAAATTAACGATTTCCGGACGTTTTCCTTTACATGTACGATGAGACCTTGCTTCCTGCCAAACATGGACTCTATGTCGACCAAACTATGTCGCATAAATGGCCGTATTTTTTATTTTTAAATTGATACTTCCACGTCTTCCTGAGAAAAAGGGTATTGATTGACAGACTGACAGACGAACGGACAACGAAGTGAACCTATAACGGTTCCGTTTTTTGGTACAGAATCCTAAAAATCATTGCCATATACATTTTTCTGGCATACTGTGATCCGAAACACAGCATCCTTGGCTGCAGAAATAGTAATCCTTTTATTTACTTGTTTTTGAACTCTGAAACAACTTTGCCTAACATAATCTTCTGAAACAAAACAACAGAAGAGTTATGAGCACCACATTGCAGGTGTTTCTTTATCTTTGCCTTTTAAGTCCTTTGGCACAGCTGTCGTTAATCTATTGGATACAGTCCTTCGATCCCCTACGTGACCTAACTTCGTAAGTAACCTAAGGAGAGGCAATGAAAATGGCGACGAGGGTCTAAATTATACAAAGTTCCCGTTTTCCTGAGAAATATTGACACTAATTGAATCGGAATTTATCGACTCGCCAGCTGATTCGACTATTTATTAAGTCACGGCTTTTTAGAACGGATTTTTTGTCCCAAAGATTGATGATTAACTATGATCATAGACAATACGAATCATATGTAACATATGATTCGTATTGTCTATGATCATAGTTAAGAGATCCCAATTGACTGCAAGCGTACAAATATGATCATATCCTATCCTTCTAACCTCAAAAATGGCTAAATCAAATATGGCTAAATCGTTATCCATTTTGATGATCTTAAATGATCATAATACGTAAGATAGAAGAACAACATCATTTAACTATGATCATAGATAATGATGTTTAATGATGTTAAATGATGATTGATGATATTTGTATGATAAATAAATGATAGTGTAATTGGGGCCTAACACTCGCGCCACGTCATTGTGCGGTCATTGTCCTTTTCCAGTGTGCGTGCATTTAACAGCTAACAGTTGGAAGCTATTTTTTTCGACGAGTTTACAACTTTGACTATGTCTAGAAATATTTATATCTTTGGCGCCGATATACTTATTTGTCTAAACTCAGCTTAGATTTTATGTTGCTGTTAGTTTTAATAATAATTATGGAACTTTATGCATAAGAATAATTAAAACGTCAACGATATTATGTGACTCAAAGAGCATTCACTTCTTCTGATCTTGATAGAAATACCTTTGAAATTAAAAATAGTTAAACTTTTTTATTCGTTAAAGAGTCACTCGAAATCGAGTACTAAACGTGTCTACTTTGTTTCCTTGATCGGTAATCGATACGATAAATTGGTCGCTTAAGGGTTCCCTAGTCAGTCATTCTTCCATAATAACGTATGTCACTCCACTGTTTGACAGTGTGCATTAAAAATTATATCTATTTTCCTCGTTATTATCTAGCCCTGTACGGAAACAGAATTAAAAAATGGTTGTTGAAAGTTATAAGCGTCCAAACCTCCATATGTCAACATAACTAATTTAAACACATCTTTGGACGTAAATAAATAATGGCCAGAGTATGGAAATGGCAAAATTGATACCGGATAGATAATTTATTCAAGAATTTAAAATATTTTATTTTAAATAAATACATCCAGTAGTTTTTTTCATAATATCTGTACGCTCAAAGGACAGTACATGAAATTTCACGCGCTCGTTTTCATTATATATCATCGTTAACTTTACTGAATCAATAAATTAAAAACTAAATAAATCAAACTAAATAAATAAACTAAATACGATGCATATTAGCCAAGTCAACCAACGAGTTCGAGCCGTTGCGCGTCGACTAGTGCAACCTTAATTAGTTCTACCCGCAAATGTGCGGTAGACGCAAACGGCACTAGTGGCATGTACACTAAATGCATACAGTTGCTTTTATACCTACCGTAAGACTTTCATGTGTGTATTTGTTAGTAGGTACATCTCGCGTTTAACATCTTCTAATCACCTCATAGTGCGAACGAGGTGTCTTAATATTGCCAACATACAAAAAATCGATAGTAGAGTGTAAAAGTTTCTTCAGGGTGGTAAAACATTCGGCCGTTTATACACAGCACAGTTTCTTTACGGTATAAAGCACGCCCTAGAATAAACGTGTCTATCCACAAGCTTCCATGGTGATCCATACAACACTGACGACCGCGCCTACACACGGCGAATAAACCGTAGTTTTTCACGGCAAGAAAAACGTGTGCGTACAATGGGCCTTTATTATCTACAATACAATCACCATTCTCCATTGCTTAGTTAACGTTTTAAGTCAAAATCAAATCATTTATTTCAATTAGGCACATGAAAGACACTTTTGAACGTCAATATTTACAAAGAAATAGAATCGATTCTAGTCCCTCCAAATCCAAAATGGTAATGGTCCAAATGGTAGTTTTCGTACGGAGATGGTTTCGTTAAAAAGGTATTGAATATGGGTGGGTAAAGCGGTAGATTTGAGCCGCATGGTGAATTTTTTATTGACGTTCATAAGAAAATATAGGTGAACCCCCTAGAAAGTGCAATTGCTCGCAAGCAGAGGTTCCCAACATCAAGACAGCGATCCAATTGCCATCTTCATCACTAACTTAAACAAAACGGAACAAAAAGCAGCACAATGAACAAGCTCTCTAATTAACCCTTTCTAGAAGGTATTTCAATGCAAATCGAAATAATTAAGCTACAAAGAAACTAGTCCGTTTTCCACTCTGATTCACTATTGTGCAGCAGACGGCAGCGAATCTACTTAGACGGGTTCTGAAGACGTATTAGAGCGATGGGTGTAGTTATGCGCTTGTTTCGCCGCAGTGTCGGGTGGAGTGGACAACCGCGTTTTATTTTTAATTTTGGAATTGTATAGCTTATTGTTCTTGCTTACTTCATTGTAGCATAGAAATTAATGCTTTGACTGCCCAACTTTACGGTAAGTTTGTGGGAGATCTAATCTACGTGTTTTATACTGTGTATTGGCAGTTTACAACGATACAGAACTGGTCAAAGTGGCAGTTTTTGGTGGAGGGCTATGTGAACCAGTGGACGTCTTTCGGCAGAAAAAATTATGATTAAAATGAAGTCCAAGTTACAAACTTCTATGAAATCTATTGAGAAATTTGACCCTCATTATCTATCTACTCAATAACAGTAAATGGTATTTCTGCATTTTCATGAAAACTAATCTTTGCTATAAAAACTGCGAGAAGATCATATTATTTGTCATTTCTAGATAGCATAACCATAGGCAGGTAAAAGTACAGGAAGGGGAACAAAAGACACTGTAATGTCCCTATCAGAATACCAGCGCTGCGGTATTTATTATTTCTTTAAATACCGCAGCATTGTGCTGAGATAGGAGCCTTTTTGGCCTCGCACAGGTGATTATGTTTTGTAAATTTCACAAATACTCCGTTTTGTTTATATTTTCTTGTTTATTATGTTTTTACAATTGCTGTTTGTATTTCCTGTGCGTGTCCCAAATAAAATATTTTTCTTTCTTTCTTTCTTTCTTCTTAATGTTAATTATTGGCAACAGCAACAGCTAGTCGTCCGGTAAACGGACGAATCCAACGACTAATTTATTTTTTTATTCATACGTTTAGCCGACGACTAGATACTTAGTTAATTTATTAACCGCGTCTTTATTTACTTCTACAGATTTTGTTTATTGGCCAAACCTTTTGATGTAAATAATGCTCCATATATTTTCTGGTCGTGTTTATAAGGTCCCTTGTTCTGACAGAGCGCCTTATCTTAACACGGCAGCTCGTAGCCCTCAGTAACGAGACCCGATACTCAATTTACAAGCTGCACTACTAACTAGAAATGAGCTTTGAATAATAAATAACAAACAAGCTCATTTTGAAGATAAAGAAGTCACATTTCACGTCTCTGGACGACCTGCTTCGCATAGAACTCTACATACATACTACTAATATTCATTTTAGCCGCCGCCGCCGGAAGACGTCCACTGCTGGACACAGGCATCCATACTAAAGGTTCGTGCAGACAGCGGCGCGACGCGACACGAACAATACAATTTCTAAGAAAACTTCACGGTATAAATATAACCGGTTTCGCGTCGCGCTAGTCTGCACGAAGATACCTCTCTGTTACCTTTTCACGCCTTCATGGCAGAACTGAATTGGATGAAATACGGATAGACCATGACCTGGGTTAAGACATAGGATACTTTATATTCCAGTAGGTCGTTCCTGTGGGATAATCGCTGACCTAGAAAAAGCTAGTACAGTACGACACAACTTAGATGTAGCATAGATTTGAAAATTTTCATTCATTCATTTCAATTTTACGAATGTATTTGGCTATAAGACTTTACAAGTTATTGCGTTTTCGAAAGATCATTTTCACCTAAAGCAGTAATAAAGATTGGTGATTTTGAAGGCGCACTCAGTTCGGATGGTGATCGGTTTTACGAATTTTGCCGTATCTAAATTGTGTCGTACTGTATTTATATTTTTATGAAATAGCAAATAAAACTCAAGAACAAAACCTAGGTATGTTTTATACCTAGTAGTTATGACACAAATTCTGTCGCGCTAGCCATAGTAGCAGTAAGTACGTTTTGCATAGTTTCGACCAATTGGCACTCAACGTTTTTTGTCACATTTTTACCTTTTCTGACTTGTTTTAATAACTTATTTAAATTCTGTTTTTTGAAATGTGTAGCCTAAGTAAAGTTTTAATTCATTGTGTAATCATTAAATATGTATTTCTATTGAATACTTTTAAATGCCAAATACTATTATATATTATCTAGTACGAGTTTAGTCACTGGAGAGCAGTGGTGGCCCAGTGGTAACGGCCCCGACTTACGAGTTGTAGGTCGTGTGTTCGAACAAGCAGGCGCTTTACTTTGTGTAAATATTTTCATCACCACTGCTCTCTAAACGGTGAAGGAAAACATCGTGAGGAAACCGGCATGTCCTAGAACTAAAAATTCGAAGACATGTGACATTTCACAAACCGCACTGGGCCCGCGTGGTAGATTACAGCCCACTCCCTCTCACAGAGAGGAGGCCTGTGTGCTAGCAGTGGGCACATTAATAGGCTGATTTTGAAGTATGAAGTTACTGCTCACATCATTAGCAGAAGTAAAACATGAATGATGATACCGCACTTAGAAACTCGCCATAAGTATGGTTACTGCTGTTATGCTAAGGAAAACTTATCATAAAATCGACTTACTGCCATTATCCTTATTGAAAATTAAAGGTTCCCGTTAAGATATTAAAATGGCATTCAGATGAAATTGTACAGCTCATTGCGCTGATTCCGAATCTATGTTTAACTCAATTTTGACAAAAATTATACTTACTGCTCTTATCGCTAGCGCGACAGTGATACCGCACTTAAAAACTCGCCGTTACTTATTGCTGTTATGCTAAAACTTATCATAAAATCGACTTACTGCCGTTATCCTTATTGAAAATTAAAGGTTCCCGTTAAAATATTAAAATGGCAGTCAGATCTAATTTTACAGCTCTCTGCGCTGATTCCGAATCTATGTTTAACTCAATTTTGACAAAAATTATACTTACTACAGCTGTTATCGCAAGCAGGGCAGAATTAGAAACAACATTAGTCTAGGACAGACTCCGGTGAACAATGCCAACCTGCTCGAAATACTTACTGTCAACGTCTTGTAAACTAACTTCGGTTTCCGAAGTCACATTAATGTTTATTACAGGAACTCCTGGAACTGAGGGTTTTGTGGTGCAACTTAGAAGAGGTATGGCTAGCTGTGGACTGCGGTGAAACGAGTTCATTGAAAGTAACTAAATATAATACAGGGTGTAAGGAATATCGGTTATTAAAACATATACCGCTATTCCATACATTTGGACCGTGACGATATTGCATTTTTATATGAAACAGCATTATTATTATGACGGAATAAAAAGATTTTATTTCATGCGCTGAATTTATGGCAACGGTGTGAACGTAGATATTGACACCGTGCATAATACTCCAATGTACAGATTACAGATAAATCACACGGGACCCGTCATTGACAAAACGTCAAAAAAATCATAGGTACGTTATGTCATGACGTATGACGTATGACGGATGTACGTTCACATTCAAAATTCAAAATATTTTATTTCACATAAACCTGGGCACTTATGAAACGTCAGAAGCTAGGTGCACGGTTCCAAATGGTCGTTTCCTATGGAGAAAAACCGGCAAGAAACTCCACGGTTACTCTTTTAAAAATAAATGTTTTTTTTTTAATTACAGTGTTATTAGATATGAGAGGACAGTGTAGGCATATCAACATCTCTTCTAAAAGAAAATTTCAGTAAGGACATTCCAAGTTTTGAATTCAAGCCCATTTCTATTGCCACGATTAAAAAAGCTTTCAAAAGTCTTAACATAAAAAACACTGAAGACTTATGGGGGATTTCCGTTAAGGTCCTTACTGATATCATTGACACAATTGCCCCTGTCCTAACAGGCATATTTAATCAATGTTTAGATAGCGGTACGTTTCCTGATTTAATGAAACATAGTAAAGTAGTACCAATTTTCAAATCGGGTAGTAAGAGTGATCCCTCAATTATAGACCTATATCTGTTCTACCAGCATTGAGTAAAATATATGAAAAAATCATGCTAGACCAGATGTTGTCACATTTTAATTCAAATGGGATTTTGCATAGTCACCAGTTTGGTTTCACGAAAGGTAGGTCAACGACTGACGCAGGAGTAAAACTCATCAGTCACATTTTAGAATCCTGGGAGAAGTCCCAGGATGCAATTGGCATTTTCTGTGACCTCTCAAAAGCGTTTGACTGCGTTGACCACAACACACTGATCTGTAAATTACACCACTACGGAATTCGTGGCCAAGCTGCTGACCTTGTTCTTTCCTATCTATCAAATCGACGGCAAAAAGTAAACGTTAATGGGGCGACGTCCTCGGGGTCTCTAGTTAAAATGGGCGTGCCTCAAGGTTCAATTCTCGGCCCTTTTTTATTTCTCGTTTATATAAATGACCTTCCTTACATGATGGCTAACTTATCGAATATAATTCTATTTGCTGATGACACTTCTCTTATTTTTAAAATAGATAGAAAATATACAGATGTCTTACACGTCAACGATAGTCTGGCTGTTCTTTCGAAATGGTTGGCAGCTAATAATCTTTTACTTAATGCGAACAAAACTAAATGTATTAGGTTCTCATTACCAAATGTACCTCAAGTGGGTCTAAATCTAAAACTTGATGGCAAAAAACTAGATGCAATAACAGAAACTGTATAGGAATTACTTTAGATTCAAAATTGCAATGGGGCGCCCACATTAGAACTCTTTCAGGTAGATTAAGTTCAGCTGCATATGCAGTAAGAAAAATAAGGCAGTTGACTGATATAGCTACAGCTAGGTTAGTATACTTTGCTTTTTTCCACAGTATTATGTCTTATGGCGTTCTGTTGTGGGGATCGGCAGCTGACGTAGATTCAATTTTCATTTTACAAAAGAGGGCAATACGCGCTATCTATAAAATGGGTCCTCGCGAGTCTCTTAGAAACAAATTCAAAGAAATTGATATACTGACTCTGCCTTCTCTTTATATCTTAGAAAATATTTTGTATGTTCGGAAAAACTTAGGACTTTTCAAAATAAGAAGCGATTTCCATAATATAAATACACGTAGTAGACATGAAATTGTGATACCCAAATTTAGATTAACTAAAACAAGCAAGTCATTTCTTATAAACAGCATCCGATTTTATAACAAGTTGCCAAAGTCGGTTACAGAACTTAGCGATGGGAAGTTCAAAACCCACATCAAACGTGTCCTTATCAGGAAAGCATATTATAAAATTAAAGACTACGTTGAAGACAAAGAAGTTTGGCAATAATTCCCTCTGCACATGTGGCTTCCCTGGTACCTCATTAACGGCAAAATATGTAAGATTCTATTAACTGCTCTCAAATTACCATGTTTATATTTTTGTTTTATTTACATTCTTCCTTGACATAATCATAATTTTATTTGACATTATATACCTACTATTTAATTTTCAACTCTTTGTTAGTGACTTTTGTGGACATGTTAATTATTCAGATTTGTTACAGTTGTAATAGCAATCATGTCATTTCGTTTAAAATAGTTTTTATTTTTATTAATTTATTTATCTTTTATATAGATTCTTTTCTATTTTGTGAATGTGAGAACGCTGTAGGCTTAGTGGACTGTACACTTGTTGACCATCTTCTATTTTGTTAAGTACATACTTGGTACTTGTTGAAAGACCTACACTGTCCTCGCATACCTAATAATACTGTATTTTTTATTTTTTTTGATGTAAATATTGTAAAACGCAATTATTTTTAAAAGAGTAACCGTGGAGTTTCTTGCCGGCTCTTCTCCATAGGAAACGACCAATTGGAACCGTGCGTAGCTTCTGACGTTTCATAAGTGCCCATGTAGGTTTATGTGAAATAAAATATTTTGAATTGAATTGAACAAGTACCAGATACTTAGCAAAATAGAAAATGGTCCATAGATCTACTCTTTCATTTTATTAATGTACGTACGGTTGTCTTTTTACGCATCTTTATTATCTAAACTAAGCTAGGACTTCTAGAACTGTCACTTTAGATACCTACATCAAATATGCATCTATTCATTTCAAGAAATGTTTTGTAAGATTCATGTAACTGCTTTTGTGTTGTCTAATTTCTAATAACAAATTTCTATTAAAATTATTTAATTTAAAAAAAATCTCGTGTATTTTCGGTTTGCGTGGCCAATGTCACAGTGTAGAGTTGTTGACAGTAATACAACTTGCATTGTACAGGTTCAAAACCTTCATTGATATTTAACTAGGTATACATAAATAAATCTGTATCAAATTCTTATGAATGCTCTCATCTCATTTGTGACAATAGACTTTTTACAACTTTTTTTTGTACTACTAAAGTTCTATTCGCTTTGACACTCGTTTATACCAAGATTCACACACGGCACTTTGACTTTGTTTTGCTCAGTAAAATAAGTGATTTATACTTAATGAACCTTAATAATATTCATATTCGCATAAGCAAATGTGCGTTAACGTTTTATAAGAATATGAACAGTAATTTTATAAGAATAAAGTTGATATTCATATGAGACGCTTAATTTACTTAGCAAAGTGACGTCAAAGACCGGTCTATAAATCATGTTCAGACTAGAGCTTTTGTAAAAATTAAAAGGGACACTAAAGAAGAAACTCTAAACCAACCCGTTCTCGACTATTTCCCAACTTTTCAGCTCTCTAAGGACGTTTTACTAGCAGACGGATGATCCTATATAACTTGTACTACTGATATCTCCACTACATTGCTGCACCACGTTGTGTTCAATACAATTTTATCGCCAGTCCCCACAGGCCGCCGACAGGACAACAGTGATAACGCACGTTATGGTAATTGGATTCCGCTATTTGTAATTCAAATTGTAATTTTTAGGGTTCCGTACCTCAAAAGGAAAAAACGGAACCCTTATAGGATCACTTCGTTGTCCGTCCGTCAGTCTGTCAAGACTCTTTTTCTCAGTAACGCATAGAGGTATCAAGTTGAAATTAAGAATAAATCCGTTTGAGGACCCTTGGAGCTCAAAAAAGTCACGGTTCTAAGTCAACGCAATAAAAAAATACGGCCATTTATGCAGCATATTTTGATACTCGCAAATATGTAAATCAAAACCTACAGAGTAGTTTCTGTTGAACTAGAATCATGAAATTTGGCAGAAAGCTAGGTTACACAGCACATAAAAATCGTGAATTTGTAGTTTTATCACACAAAAAAAGGTTTATTACGATTACAAACTTAAATTTTTGCTGTTGGAGAATTGACCATCACGTATATGAACCTGTTTCTGCTGCTGATGTATCGGAAAACATGTTTTTCAACTACAATATTAAGTTAGGTCTTGGGATACATTCATTACAACTACGGAACCCTTCATTGTGCGTGGTCAGACACGCACTTGGCCGGTTTTTTATTACAAAATGTTTATTTCCCTGAGCTGGAAATAACAGGTGTAAATATTGAGATAGCAATTTGTGTGAATCAGTGGATTCGTTTATTATTATTTTACAATACCTTTTCTAAAAATTTACTGATTAGTAACATTTTAAGTATGAAAGTTCAATGTATATTTTCAGTTAATGTGGAAAACTTGTTTAGTACCGTACCTACTAAACTTAGATGAAAAGTGTGTTTTCCAATGTTGTCCTTAAAATGTAAAATCAGTAAATTTATTTTGATAAAAAAAAAAATGTTTTAATTAAATGTTTATTTTTTTTTTTTTTAATAAAATAAAATCCATTGCAACTTGGAAGTTAAAATGAATTTTATCAGGAAAAGAACCGGGATGTACGCTTCAGGCAATTTTTGAAATACCATTATACAATCATTGTAAAGGTCACCTACTTAAAAAAAAACTCTACGCAAAATCAAAAAGTTAAAAAGCTAGAAAATTAAAAAAGTTGGATTCGGACATGACGTTGATTAATTTTCTGAGAAATACATAACTTACAGAAATACGGAAAGTACAATCAGGTTAAGTAAGTAGACACTACGACAATTTGCCATCTGTACCCGGTCGACCAAGCTCTGTTCGGGTGAAAATAGATAAACACATATCATCCAGGTATACCAACGTTATAAGTATCACATTTCCGGGGCTGTGAAAATAGAGAAAACGAATTTTCCCAGATATGAGACCTAGCTAGATCGATTTTTCACCTTTATATTGCAACTTTTATCGAAATCGTTGAGCCGTTTTTGACAACGTGATATTAACACAAATATTGGATTCCACGACACGTGTAATTTGAATAATAAAAAAAATATATGTTAAAAATTCTTTCATGGTGATCGTCAGATTTCTTAACATATATTTTTTTTCTAATGGAAATAATGCAGGAGTGTCTGGCTCCAAACGCAGTCTACCTCTATATCCAATGCTCAAACCCACAAGTACAAAATAAAACGCATTTACCGAGCTCAGATAAAAAGTGTCGGATTTAAACTGATAATCCCCCACGCCACTCTCGGACGGACGCTTGCGCCTCGCTGTGGCGGATGCTCAGCAATTATAAAATGTTCACAACAGCCCCGCTATGCCGGGAGTGCGGAACAAAAAGACTCACGGAAACTTAGCAAGCGATTTGTTTTTTTATTTGCAACGCTCTGCCTGCGATGTTATTTTTCTCTTTTTAAAGTAAAGTTTCAAACGATTCCAAAGTGCTTTTTTTAAATCAGTTTCTGTTCTAGTTACTTGTCGATGACATTATGTAAGCGACACTACCGTAATCGTTACTTACCTAACTTCTAAGAACTATAATAGGAACCAGCAGCTGTAATGAGGCATCCAGGATAATATTGATAAACTAAAAAGAAGATGTAGTGACAACAATTACAAAGAGTATACTTAGATATTGATCATGTTGAGAGGATAAATGAAAAGCCCTGCATCTAGGCCTGGACTAATACTAAAGCTTATAATTTATTTATTTATTGAAAATGTACTTTTTTTCTTGTATTGCTTGATATTATGTAGCTGTGTGTACCTATACCTTATTGGTTCTGCAGAAAGGTCAGGTGCGTAGTACTCGCAAATCGAAGCGAAAGGTACTCCTTTCGCTTCGATTTGTAAGGATCGTAGCAGGTAGCGTTCTATAGTTTCAGCCTACCCCCATGAAAAGAAGGCGTGAGTATATTTATTAGGAATAAAAATATTTAATATTGAAGTTTATATTATTTTCAATTTTTTTTTTCTTTAGAATACAATCTTACTTTTACACGGCTCCCGGTTTATTGGACGTTGGAAATGAAAATTAAATAATAAAGAAAATGTGCGCATCGCGTCGTTTGAACAAAACCATAGAATAGAGCGATACTCTTTTATTTCAACACGAAATCAACGTGTTTCCACGGCAGTAGACAGGTATAGTTAATTTAATATTACGTATTTTATTTAATAGTTTATGTACACACATTGAATAAACCGACAAGAAAAAAGGAACAGAAAAATACGTAGGTACCAAGGCGATGCGTATTTCTAAAGAAATATCTTTCAGCATATCTGCGAGTAATGATAACAAATAGATCTATAATTGCGGTGCCTATACAGAGTCAAAATAAATTAGCTAGCAAAACTCAACAGACGGGTTTCGATACCTATATAAAGATAGCAAAAAAAAAATATGAATAAAAAAATGGAGTTGACGACCGCTGGTAGTTTAGCTGTTACCTGTAGGTATGAGTTGAGAAAATATATCTTTTGTTGTTTTATCGTATTTAGATATCAGTATAATACACATCACGTCTGTAAAGTTTACCCAAAAAAAATGTTTTTAAACTGATATTTAAGTAACAATACGTCATATTCGTATACGAAGAGTCCAAAAAAATAAACCATCAATTCAATTTAGTTTTTTGTTTTATCGTGTCCAGTTATCGACACCCATCTCGTCGGTGGAGTTTCACTAACTTATTTTATGGGGTATATAATGTGTATTTTAAATTAACAACTAACATGAACTTCCAAAACTTAAAATAACTAACCTAACTAACTTAACTAACCCCATTAAAAAAAAAAAAAAACATTAATTAGACTAAAAAAAAAAAAAAACTTATTTTATTTGACCCTGTGCAACTAAAAAATAATAATATTAGCCTCTTTAACTGTCTCATTGAGCACTAAACAACTATTGGTTAAGACGCAGATATATGCCAGTGACTTAGAGTGGTTAGCATGCGTGTTCTGTACGGTTTACCCTTGTTTGGTATAACAACGTTTCGTCGAAAATCACTTCAACTAATTTTAGTTAGTTAGTCATTGTTTTTTAGTACGTAGTGTAAATAGTTTTAATTATGTGAAATATATAAATAGTAGTTATATAATCTCAAATAAATAAAAAAATTTAGTTGCAATAAAGTCATTTCGTATAATTATTCATTTGACCGAATAATTAATTGGTAGAATGTCATTTGACCGAATTTTCAAATGCACTAATTTCATTTAAACTAATGTTTCATTAGACTAATAATGATTTAGTCGAAAGATATATGAAAGCGGTTCATCTGTCGGAGTGCCATAATTTTGATGCTGCAACCAATTTCGATGTGGCGCTCGAAATTATACAAATTGATTATTTTCTTAAACGTTGTTCGAATTAGTAACATTCGACGAAACGTTGTTATACCAAACAAGGGTATGCGTCAGTACAGAAGGTATACCTTCTGTGTGAGCCCACGCATATATATTTATTATATTATATATTATAACAAAAGGTAATTTAATAAAACACGTATACTAAAAGACCCATATGTTTTCTTTAAAATGGTGAAAGTTTCAGAAAAATACGCTTGATAGATTTTGCGTGATTCTCAGTTTTTTATCCGCGTTAGACATAACTATCCAAATTAATTTCACTATGTATTATAAACATAATCTAAAATGTTCCTATATTAATAAAAAATACTCTAATTTACCATATATTTTCTCCAAATCACAAACACTACTCGTTTAGACTTGATCTTCACTATAAAATCATTAAAAGTCGGTTATCGTCGCCTTAACAAAACGAAACATTTCTAATATGGGAACCGCCCGCTGGGGACAGTTATCGTACAGGCTAAATATAACAAAAAAATCTTCAGTATACCCTAATCCTATTCACAAAAAAATACTCATATGAAATCCTAAGAAGCCATAGAAAGTTTTATTTCTTATATCTGTAAAAGATTTTTCCCCAATATATATCGTATTATTTATTTAGGACCGGATATAAGGGATTCCGTCCTTTATCCTCGGCCGAAATATGGGTTGGCTTACAGTGTATTGTTATTTTATGTCTAAATAAAAATATTTATTCAAAGGCAATCCAATGGCTGGAATTTATGAATAATTATGTCTATTGCAGTAACAGTTTGTTATTATTTTGAATGACATTCGTGACAGGCGCGGTCATAGAACGTAAGAGAGCGAGACGAGACGGCTCACACAGTAGATATGACTGACATTTATTTATTTAATAAATAAAAATAAATTGCCGTGCGTTAGACTTGCAAAAACTCGAAAATGGCTGGACCGATTTGTTTTATTTTTTGTCCTGAATACTGGGGTGGTTTAGGAAAAAGGAAATTTAGGAAAAACCGAAAGGAAAACCAGGAATACGCAAGGGCATGAAATCTTCCTTCTACTCAACTACATCACTGCAAGAACTACAACACTTTCTCTAGGACTATTAGTTCAGCCAGTACGTGACTTGGCAAATGACCCTAAATCGAAAAAAAAAAACACTTTTTGGAAAAAAAATGCTCATGATTGACTAGCTGTATCTACGCTACCAATAGACCTCGATTGCTTGGGTAGGGCTTAAATTCTTGCAAAAACTAGGGTCCTTAAGGTAAAAAAAAAATATATTCTGAAGCATTTGCCAGAATTTTGCAGTCTTCCGACCACCATGGTTGAGAGTTGCACAGGGTTTTCAGCGTTGCAAACTTGTATATAAACTACTCTCAGGAGACCTAACGATTATAAAATAATCATAGTTACATGCGCGTTTCCAACGTTTGCATTTTTGTGTGCCGATATTGAATAGGGCTAAAGCCCTAAATTGGGGATCTGATTCCGCTATAATTGCAGATTTCTGCTAAATCTGGTCACACTTTAAGTTTTCACGATGAGATTTTTACAGGTATGCTGTAGTTTAATTAGGCACATAAATTATCAATTCAAATCCGCCTTTATCCGTGTTTAGAGTATTGTGATTTAATAATGAGGCATGCTAATGTAATCAACGTTTGGAACGATACCATCATTATTTAGTGACAGTTATGTATGCATTCACGTTGATACGGACTATTGACAGTTAAGGATCTAATTGGCAGTATAATGAGAGCAATGCAGTATTAGCAATTATGTATATCGGTCCTATTAATTCTATACGAAAATTTGTGCTGGTTCACGGCGATTTTCAACTGTTTTATTTAACTGAATTAGTACATTACCGTCACGGCCTGCAACAGGGGCATTGATGGGCGATCGTGAAAATGTGGGCTGAGACGAAGCCGAGGCACAACGTGAGTCTATCAGTGCCTGGTTGTGGTCAAAGCTTGTATAGTACTTTTCTCAAATAGTTCGAATAATTAAACTTCAGACACTGCAATATTTTATTAACTTTGTAAACTGGTTTTGCTTACGTTGAAAGCAAAAGTTTTACCAACTGCGGTACAAAATATAAATAAAAAACTTATGAGCGAAACTTTTGCCATTCCATTTGCTTTCCATTTTAATTTTATTGCTTTTAAAGTAATATACGGTAAGACAAGTTGGATCGCTAACAACTAAATTTTGTTAGAGTTTCAACTTTATATTAAAACAATAAAGACCTACTTAGTTTTAAAAGTATGTTTGCTGTTTAGTGGATCTTTTAGGTCACGTATTGGATGGGAACTTGCTTTATGTCTTTTAGGTTCGGAAGAGAGAGAGAGAGAGAGAGAGAAACGTTAAGGGTTCGACGATTTCCAGGATTCGTAGGCCTCAGAATCCTTCATCATAATCAGCCTATTAATGTTCCCACTGCTGGGACACAGGCCTGCTCTCTGTGAGAGGGAGTGGGCCGTAATCTACCACGCGGGCCCAGTGCGGGTTGGTAGATGTCACATGTCTTCGAATTTTTTGGTTCTAAGACATGCTGGTTTCCTCACGATGTTTTCCTTCACCGTTTTGAGAGCAGTGGTAATGAAATTATTTACACAAAGTAAAGCGCCTGCTTGGGTTCGAACCCACGACCTACAGCTCGTAGGTCGGGGCCGTTACCACTGGGCCACCACAGCTCTTTCAGCTCAGATTCCTTACTTCCATACTATTATAAAGTGTTATTGGGCTTTCTCATCTGGAATTTCTTAGTAACAGTACGGAACCAGGAATTTGTGCCCGTGGTGGCAATAGGCTCGTCCCCTATTACGTGAGACTTAAACATAACTGGCGAAATGTGGTTGTACTTTAGGGACACCTCTGCCTAAGCCTTCTGGGAAACAAGGCGTGATGTTATGTTATCTAATACCTTTAAACGAGCAATTCTTGTATATTTATTTTTATTTATTTATTTATTTATTTATTAACTATGGAAGACTTACAGCTAAAACAAACAGAATAGAAAATAGTATGTGAGACTGACAGCCAATTAAAAGTCTTCACTTCTAAGATCAGATTGGAAAAAAAGAGTGTGAACAGCACAACACAACTATCAAAAATAAACAGTAAGTATAACATTCAAGCTTAAAAAAATCACATTTCAAAAACAAAACATAATTAAAAATCTGAACATACAGAATTTTAATTAAAAAAATCAAGGCTCATGCACTTACTTACTACATATATTTATATATATAATCTGAATCTCGGAAACGGCTACAACGATTTTCATGAAATTTAGTATGCACCAAAACCCCCGTTTCGGGGGCGATAAATCGATGTAGCTAGGTTTCACTTTTGAAAAAGAAAATAGAACCGGTACCTTGTTCGAAAGTAACTCTGTCTTTTTGTCTGTCTGTTACCTTATCAGACCTTATAAGAGTGAGCTCACACACCCCGTATAAAGCGTTTAAACAGCAGTATATTTTTTTTTGGACTAGGCCATCTCGCAGGTTACCACTAAGGTACTCGCTGCTTAACCAGACTTTCCTGTGGCTGCCTTAAGCTCCTAACAGAACTCAAAGCCTCCAGCCAGGGGATTCCACAGCAGTATACGACATTGTGTAAAATAGAGGTTTCAAAACGAAACAGTAACGCGACCATCTTTTGACGCGGTAGGGCAAATCTAACGATTTAAATCTTTGGGTCGGTATAACTTCATCATTTTTCTTACAACTAATACGTGAGGAGCTCTTGTCGAGGATAAAGATAAGCCAGGCACCGGAGATGAGACCTACTTAACGATCGATTTAAGGCTCACAGCTTTAACATAAAAAAAATATCTTAGGAGATATCGTAGTTTTAAAATATGATTTACCTTGATACAGCACCGTGTCAAGAAGTTGACACATAGTTTGGAAAATCCAAAAGTGCACGCCTCATAACATTCATTCATAAACGAAAAAGAAATACAAAACAGTTTCTAACAAAAATGAACAATTTATCACTTTTCATGAAGTATGTTTTGACTGCTTTTTTACCCATCAATAAAGGTAAAATTTCTAACCTCGCAATCCTTACGTAATGTCAAAGACTATTTATTTAGATATTTACTTTGCCGGTTGCTAGGCAACGGATGGACGTCAAGTCAAGGTTGGAAATATTTAGATGTTATATTTTAGTTAGTATTTTATTAATTATAATTAAACTAATTTGAATAAAAGAGCCATTTTCAATAGGGTTCCTTCTATGGCTGAAACGAATGTATTAAAAAAAAATTGACTCAATTAATTGATTTTATCGCCAGCTACAATGTTTTCAGGTTTCATACATTGACGGACAGGATTTTTTTGCAACTATTTTGGTGCTTTTTTCATTTCTGCTGCATTAAATCAATTGTTAAAAAGTACAGTATTAATCTCCATTTAATCGTCTATACAATGTAGGCTCTGTGTACTATCAGGAGTGTAACTATAAAAACAGTTGCAGAAATGGTGCAAAAATAAATTTTTCGATCGTAGAGCACACTCTAATTCTTCGCATTATGAGTCGTGTAATACATTTTAAATCATATCAGCATACGTTAGTAGAGGTTCATCAAAAAAGTTCAGCTGTGTGTAGTTCGACAAACTGCAGTGCAACAATGCAAAACTTTATGGAGGCATTGTACTCTTTATGCATGGTCATACTGGTGTACTCTGCATCAATTTGAATGCAAAACAGCGTCCTCTGTAATACAAAAGTTCTACATAGTAGCGAAATATGACTAAATAAGCTATAATATATACAAAGTTTGCAATGAAAAGTGACTCAGAGCACCAAACGGCTAGAAACATAACATAAATAAAATCTGTCAAGTGCGAGTCGGACTCGCACACGAAGGGTTCCATACCATGTCGTACAAGATTTAACACTATGAATTTTTGTAATACTTTCGTAAAGGTAACAACAGAGGCGCTATAAAAAAACAAAGATTTGTAAAGAAATTGTCTAATTTTAATGAAAAAATGTTGTTGTGTTAAAATATAGGTGTAGGAGTAGGTATATTTCATTTATTTTAAGAGAAAAATATTAAGTTAACTTTATCCAGTAACATGCATTAACTAAAGTCAAAGTTATTTATTTGCTACTAACATAGTATTAGTAGGTATAAATAGGTATATATGGTAGGTAAGCAGGTAGATATGTAGGGTAGGTAGGGTAGGTTAGGTACCTACCTACCCTGGTAAGAAGCGTAGGGTAGGTAGGTAGGGTAGGTAATTAGGAAAGGTAGATGCGCCGTAGATAAGTACTTAGTGCTAACCGTGCGAAGCCAGGCCTGGTAAAGCTAGTTACTTATAAATAAAAGGATTTCTCTTGCTACATCAGACTATATTGTACAAAATAGAATGTAAGTAGTACGCCAAATTATAACTGTGCGTTTGCACTGGCGAAACATTCACAACAAAACATGTTGGAATCTCTATTTTCTGTAAATTTTTCATACAATGTTTGACAGTAACTAGAGATTTCAACATGTTTTGTCGTGATGTTTCGCCAGTGCAAACGCACGGGTCAATACAGGTATTTATTTACGTTATGTTTGATAGTCATACAGAAATCTATTATTTCTTACTTATTATTTTTACACATCCCATCGGACTATGAGAGTGAGGGCAGAGAGAGTGCACTCGTGTCTGCGCACACACTTGTGCACTATAATATATCCCGCGCCGAAGGCCAGTCTCCGTTGAGATTGGCCGCCGTGACCGAATATTTTTACACCAATAATTTTTCTCAATATGAAATTGTAT
Source organism: Conistra vaccinii (assembly GCA_948150665.1). Lineage (NCBI taxonomy): Eukaryota > Metazoa > Arthropoda > Insecta > Lepidoptera > Noctuidae > Conistra > Conistra vaccinii. The sequence continues at coordinate 6,465,629 of OX411317.1, read as the reverse complement.
CCACAACGGTTTAAGGTAACTGAATAGTACACTGTATGTGCCAGCATTCATTTCAATGTTACTGAATATATTGTCTATTGGAGTGTAGTTTTATTTAACATGAGGTACACACACTAGGGATACTTTGAAAAAAGTCGATAAAGTTCCTAAACTCAAAAAATACTGGCCGGTTTTAAAATCTTGTGAAGAAAGTTTATTTTGTAGACCTTTTTGGATGATCGAAATTTAAATGATTGAAATAGTATATGCTGCCATGATAGTAGGTACTTACTAATTCCATGTCATTACTCCAACTATTAAATAGTTATCTGTGGAATTTATATCGCATAATATTAGCATGAAATACAAAATTATTACTTTAAGTTGCAGAAAATCGCCCATATTATATAAAATACGTTGTGAATCGGCGTTTTTAGTATTTGTTGATTATAAACAGTATATGTTACATGATACACACAAGTTTCAAATTCCTAATTTGTTTAGTTGTTGAGATAGAGCTCGTACAATAATGGTCTAAAACAGACAACTTCTACGGCCCCCTAATTCATAATTTTTGAAGATAAAAACAAATAAAAATTATATTTATTCTCTACTCGATGAGCTCTAGAAAATGATACCCCACATGCCAGGGTCAGATTATTTTTTTTTTCAAAATTGAATTTTATTGTATGGCGACCCCCCTTTAATTTTTAATTTTATTATTTGTTGCTCTTGCGGCAATAGAAATGCTCAATCTGTGAAATTTTCAACTGCCTACCTATTACGGTTCATGAGATAGAGCTCGCTGACAGACAGACGGACAGCGGAGGCTTATGAATAGGGTTCCGTTTGTCACCCTTCGGGTACGGAACCCTAAAAAGAAAGAATGTTAATTGTTTATTCTGCACAAACAAAACTCACGCCAATTTCCCCGAAGGGTTGGGCAGAGGTGTACCTATGTACACCCACATTTCGCCAGAAGTCCCATGTAACAGAGGGCGAGCTTATTGCCAACGACCGCCCCACAAATCCAGACTCCGGGCTGCTACTGAGAAATTCCAGATGGAAAAACCAATTTTATTAACACTTTGCATGACCCGGGAATCGAACCCAGAACCTCATGCTCAGCAGTAGCGCTTGCGACCACTAGACCAACGAGTCTGGCACGGCTGGAAAATATTAGATGCAATGTTTGCTTAAATGGAGGGGCTCGTGGCTAAGTGCCGTCATGAGTCAATCCATCAAGGTTAAGCTGCTTGCCGCGATCGATCAGTGGATGAGTGTTTATCCATTTCATATCGAGACCCCTCCGTGAATCCTTGACTGTCGTTACGGGTAGTCAGAAGCCAAAGCCAACAGCCATCTTACTATCGTGATACCTAGTACCTAAATTGTGCAGGTCAGATATGTAGTCGCTCCATGTAAAATATTGGTATTGTATTTTTTCGTGCACAATTTCCAAATTCATGTTATAGGTATTTTGTACTGAATTTTTTCTTCTCGTTTTTATTTTTACCCCTTTATTCATAAACGCTGCTGAAAGTTAAGTAATGATTAGCGCATGGTTAACCATAAATTTTTGACGTTTAAACGTCTCTTTTATTTTAATCATCGTTTAAGAATAAACCCCGTATTTATCAGTGCAAACTCGTGATTAGTCCTCAATTTCATATTGTTTAAGAACACTATAAAAGTTTGCTGTAAGTTTCCCGAATATAATAAAATAAAATAAAAAAGTGTGGCACTCGGGGACTGCCGCGGTAAAGCTATTGCATAGCATTTTTTATCAACTTATGCAATTGTAAAATATTAACCCGAATACAAGAAATAGCAATGGTGACATTGACAGGAACTGTTATTCAAATTTATAGTTTTTAAAACATGCCACAACGTAATGGGAACATCAAACTAATAAAAAGGTTTTAATTTAACTATTAATAGTCAAAGATCATTCGTCTAAGTAAATTTGAACTTTGTTGTCAAACAGTTAAACATAATTTTCAATACAACACTCTCGATAGATCATTCGTCTAAGTAAATTTGAACTTTTTTGTCAAGCAGTTAAACATAATTTTCAATACAAAACACTCTCCTTAGGTATTTTCGTTACGGAATTTCTGGATTAGGTCTCCACGCTCAAGGCCCGCGATAGAAGCTATGCAATAGCTTAATAAAATTCAGCTGCATCTGGTAAGACTGAAAGTGGACCATAACAAAGCTGGGAAAAGGCTAGGCAGATCATGGTGATGGTGCTTGCACAAACGCAAGAGTGAGACGGTGTAACATAAATCTATACGAAGTATTAAAAGTGAACTTCACAGAAAAAGTCTGAAACCACACGCTTCGAGATCTCACCTATATCAGTATTAACAGTACGCAAAATTATCGAGTGTGCGGCAGTTACACACGGACGCGGAAGGCTTATCTACCGAGCGGCCGCGATATAATACTATTACTTATTTATACTGTGGCACAAGTCCAACAAATTATGCAAATCGCGACCACGATATCTACACTATCAATAAAATAATTTCGCTGTTCAAACACAAAGCTAAGCATTAGCAATTCAATTGTCCTCGGTATTAGAACGAGCCTCGGGCTAAACGATTTAAGGGTGGCACACACTGTATGCAGCTGCAGGATATATAAGAAAGAAAGAAAAATAATATTTTATTTGGGACACGCACAGAAAATACAACAATAAATAAAAACACATTAAAACTAACAAAATCGTGAAAACACTCATATTTAAAAAAAGAACATTAAAAGTAATAAAATAATGAAGAAGGCCAAAAGGCTTCTATCTGAGCATGATCCTACGATATTTGAAAAAAGAATGTGGTTGTAACTTGTAATATTTAAGAGTGGAGTTATGCAGTGACTACACAGAGTAGATACGTGGCGACCACCGCTGTCGTAGGAAACCAAAGCATTCGTAACAAAGTATTGAATGAATGAAATGCACCGGCCCGAGCGTGGTTCGACAAGACTCGATTACTCAAATAAACCCAAAGATTTGCCCTAGCCCCTGGACACTCATGTTTCATGAGACTATATAGACCATTGCATATCAAGGAGTAGACCGGAGGGCGCGGTAATAGTAAGGAAAACCCTTAGGATATGGATGGCTTTGTGAGCCGTACCGGATATGCATCCTAGAGTAGGCAATGGATTAGTGGAGACACGGGTGATATTTATCTATTGGTGGGCAAGTGTTGCTATAAAATTACAGCAGCACAAACGCATTCCGTGTGCCCCAGCCATTAGTTCTGCACCCAGTGCTCGCAAATTATACAGTTAGATTGCTAATGCGTGTACTCGTATTAAAATAGTATGAGCGTACAAAGTGCTCTAATTGTGCAATTTTGAATACTACACGCTTGCATAATGCGGGTTTAGTTGGGGTTATTTACTGGTTAGTTGGGTTAGAAGCGGTTTAGAACATCCTAACTAATATTTTTACGCTTTGTTACGCTTTGACGCTACAACGGCTGAACGGATTTGGATGAAAATTCGCACATGGGTAGACCATGACCTGGAGAAGAATATAGGCTACTTTTTATCCTGGATTGCAAACGAAGTCACGAGCAACAGGTAGTTGTTTTTATAACTTCACTAGCTTATAACCGACTTCGTCCGAGTGGAATTTCTTGATCTAACAAAAGATATATTCTACAGCCTGTACCCCGTTACTTACGTTTTTGCTTAGCATTCTTTTAATTGTTTTGCTTTTTGCTCGACTCTTAAAGGTCTTAGCGTAATGTTAAATTGGGCTATCTAATACAAACAATTTTTCAATCCGACTGGTCTTCCAGAGATTAGCGCGTTCAAACAAAATAACACTTCAGCTTCTCGTATTATATTAGTATGGATAGATTATTGCTGAATCGGCTCCCAGTAATAAAGAATTAAGAGATTTTTTTTTAAATTGGCAGACCTTTTAACGACGTTTATCTCTTTTTATCGTCCACCCGTGGAGGCAATTTTTTATGTAGCTACTCGAACGCGTAAGGCTAGGAATACACGTCAGATTTTTTCATCAGATAGTCGGATCAGATAGTCTGATCCGGCTCGAGAATTATGCAGAATATCCGACTATCGAATCGGATGTGTTTAATTTTCAAACAAAATAATGGCTCCAACGCCTGCCGATAGCCGGATTAGACTATCGGATCCGACTATCTGATTTAAAAAATCTGACGTGTGTTTCCCAGCTTAAATCTCTTGAACGCGGTTTAGATAATATTGAGTTCAGTTTAATTGGTGAAATTCGTCCTAATTCTTAAGTTCTTCTCTAGAGTCGTAATCTTTCTAACTAAGGATCAGTTATGTTAATATGATAATATCATTGTTAATATGTAAATCTTAATACATTTTTTTTTCGCCAAGTAGGTACATGAATTTAAGAGTGACTCTAAAAAGATTGCAAGCTGACTTGGTTATCGCAATTTATCGGTCTCCAAAGACGGGCTTGCAGTTTCATCCAATATTATAATATTTATATTGGATGAAACTGCAAGCGGAGACAGGGTTGTCCAATACTTAAGATGCGTGTGAAGCTGTAAAATCAAAATCGAAATACGTAATTTATTTCACATACTTCTTATAAATTAAAAACAAAAAAAAAAACAATATTATTTTATTTTACATAAACCTACTTGAGCCCTTATGAAACGTCAGAACGTCTGAACGTCGGCTAGGTGCATAATAATAAATATAATAATAGGTAATATTATAAACAGGTAAAAGTTTGTTTGTTTGTTTATTTGTAAGTTTGTATGTAGGGGGATAATCTCCGGAACTACCAGTTGGATTAAAATAAAAAAATTGTAACCCCAATTCTTGAGGAAGGTTACCTATAGGCTCGCGAAAGAAGTTGCGGGCAGAAGCTGGTTTCACATAAACCTACAAGGGTACTTTTGAAACGTCAAAAGCTAGGTGCTCGGTTCCAATTAATCGTTTCATAGGGAGAAGAGCCGGTTAGAAACACCATGGTTACTGTTTTAAAAATAATTGGCTTTTACAATGTTTTCAAATTACACTGTTTTAAGGTATGGGAGGACAGTTTAGTGTAGTTTTGTTAAGTACCAGGTACTTAACAACAACTTAGACTACCAGTTAAATACGATCTTCCATGTGAGTTTCATTTTGTTATAGAGAGACCAAAATTTTTAATGGGAAATATTCAACTGATGCTAACGATGCGGACGAACTTATTGATGCATAATAAACACTTCCGTACATAATAATATATATTTATATGATTCTATTCTGGTGTTAGATTGAATATTATATTTAAGATTTGTCATCATTAATTAAATCAATTATTAACTGATTCTCTAAAAACTTTTTGCGCTTCTAATAAACACTGCATTTGCACTTTTTTCAATTAATGAAAACAACAGTGGCGCCCGAGTGCGATATCCAAGTTGGTCACAGTTACTTACCTATTTATCTCCGGTCCGATATCCGACACGTGACCTTTATTCACTTTGCAAAGTCCTCACGGTTAGGCAGCTTTTCGTACTACAGACTGTCCTCAAAAAACATATGCTTGTACCTTTCGACCCAACCTACAGTACTGCGAAACGCCTCTCCGACAGAATCTGCAAAATTGTGCCTTGTAGAGCAGCAGTGGCGAGAAGACACTTCAGGTTCATCAGCCCCAAGATCTACAATAAAGTTAACAAAAGCATCGATATCTACCGCTTATCTCGTAATGTTTTGAGAGTAAAGTTGACAGACTGGTTGAAATCTATTTCTTATGATGCAACTGAAAAGATTGTGGAAACTTAAAACTAGTCTTGGCACTCACACACATTCCTCGCTCACACACTCACACATTCTCGCTCACACACACATAGTCACACACACTAGCTCATACACACCCACACACTCACCCACACCACACACACCCCACTCACAATACACACCCCACTCACAATACACACCACACACCTACCAACATACAAAGTTTGCATGGAATATTTATAATTTAAAAACTCACTAAAGCTAGCTAAACTGTACCCATAGTCACAGATTAGTTTGGAACAATGTGCATCTTATGTTTAGACGGGCGTTGATAGCTGCGACACAGTTCTTAACTTTTGTAGCTATCATCGTTTCCATTGTAATTTGTGTTAATTTTGTTGTTGTTCCTAAATAAATATTTTTTTTTACTTTTTTTACTTTTTATTTAGTCTTTTTAGTTAGGGATCAACTAAGAATTATGTGAGGTTAACAAAAAGAGGCGCAACCATTATTTGTATAGTGTTTAATAATAATTATTATTAGAGGTTCGATTAAATACATCCCATTTTGGATTACACCAAATCACTCTCATAAATACTTAGAGCAATTCTTTTGACCATGACATTAATTTTTCGAATTAGTCAACCCTACAGCACAATGAACGCAGTATCCGGAACAAGCAAGAAGTAGTTTCAAACTCTAAAAACCACTTTTGAAATTTTTTCAAAGTAATGAATTCAAAAGATTGGACGCTAGAATGGAATTTTTCCATTTCAGCGTTGACAAAGCTTTGCTTGGTAAGTTTTGCGCCTAGGGAGAAGAGAATAGAGCTATGTATTTTATTTTAAACGAGACTTTTGACTTTTTTTAATACTGAATATAATACATTTAACTTAAAGAGCTGTTAGCCATTTATTGAAATCGCCAGCGTTTTGTCCTCCTACCCTTTTACCAATTCATTTGGGGTCGGCCCAGCATTTATCTTTTTCTTTCATACCTACACCCTTTTTAGCTGCATTATATTTAACAAAATTCATCCATCGTATTGCTATCTTTAGGATTGTTGAAAAAAGAACCAGGAGTGATGTGAATCATGAGCTTATGACCGATCCAAACATCGTGCAGAAGGCTGCGCAATTACATTTTTTAGGAACCAAATGATGACACGAGGCGATTGTGAGTGAGAGAACATGCGCGAAAATTCGTAGTGCTATGTTCAGACCGGTCATAATTCATCTGTAGATTACCTAACCTATTTATTATGCAGCATTTTGCCAGCAATGCGCCAAAATTCTTCCGAAAGACGCATTAACGCATTGAATTGCCAAGTGGCATTGAAAACTAACTTCGCTACCTCGACTCGACTTTCAAGTACTTTATTCACCCAGTCGCTAATTTATAGAGAATTAGCGGAGATTCAATTAAGCTAACACTACTTACTAGCTCCAACTAAAGTAAGACTTGAGCGTTCTAAGTTAGTTTAATTAGAGAGTAAGTGCGGATTTCACCAATGAAATTGAACGCGTTCAGCACATCTAAACACGTTCACGAGCTGTCAGTGTGCAATATTCCATAACAATTGTGACACTGATAGCTCTTGAACGCGTTTTAGAAATGCTCGCGTTCTGTTTTATCGGTGAAATCAGCCCTGAGTAGGGTAGTTGGTCGCCGAACGGAAACTGTCAAGTGCAAAGTCATTACCTTTGTCATTACAAAATATTTATAACTAGCTTTGGAGGAGGAGGAGGTCGGAAATTATCCCACGGGAACGTACTACCGGGATAAAAAGTATCCTATGTCCTCCTAATTCAGGTCATGGTCTACCCTTGTGTTAAATTTCATCCAAATCCTTTCAGTCGTTTAGCGTGAAAACGTAACAAACAAACATACAAACTCACTTTCCCATTTAAAATATTAGTTAAGAGTTTCTTACGAAATTAACAGAATAATTAATAACACAACCGCTGTTTGAAATTGATCAGATAGTCGGCATGATGACGTCTTAAACATACCTGTCGAACGGTACCAAGCGCAAACCACTATTTAGATGTCGCATATTATATAAACTAAGGCATGTCGAGGGGTTTTGCTGCGAGAAATGCTTGAATCGACATGCCGGGAAAAGTACGAATCGAATGACGATCACGAATCCGACGAAGGCTCCTGCAAACAGGCGCGTCGCGACACCGGTAATTGTTCTACCATGATGTTTTCTTAGAAATTGTTTTATTGGAGTCCCTTCGCTACTGTTTGCAGGAGCCTTGATGCGCGAGAATCGTCTTCCATTTCTTTTCTTATACAGAGTGGCGATGGGGTTATCACATTTAACAAAACATTTTACAAAGCTGATAATACAAGTTGACATACTAATGTAATTATAGTAATATTGTCAATTGCTTCAACTGCATTTGGTAGATGATCAATTTGTTCATCAGTTGTTTGCATCAGTGTTTATCAATCACGTAAAAATTGACAATTGCACTTGATCTTTTCGGGGACTTTTAAAAAGCACAACAAACACTCACCCCTAGACTTAAACATAACTGGTGAAATATGAGTGTACTACAGGTACACCTCTGCCCAACCCTTCGGGGGAACAAGGTGTGATGTGTTATGCTATGAGATAGCGCCATTTTATTAAAGCTTTCAAACTACTTTCCAAGTCGTGTCATTCCACTAAAGTATCTAACTCATCCAGCAGCAGACTCTCACAGCTGGTATTAAATATTATGAACAAAATAATATCAATCAACTCTTCTTAGTCCCATAACTGGGCCCATAACAATTCTTAGTCCACTACAGGATAATAGGCCTCTCCCAGTCCCGGGCTGCGACACAACACCCAGCACCTCCACCTTCCGCATCCAGTCTGTCCCAGCCACCTTTTTAAAGTCATCGCGATCTATACTCCAGCACTCGTCTGCTCCACTGGCCATCAGTCTTTCGACAGAAATCGCCAGCCCACTGCCACTTCAGCTGGCTTAGGTACTCAACAAAAATAATACATGCGGGGCAGTCTTTGGAGACTGCCGATGGAAGTGAAAACTAAGTAATGCCATCTAACGAAACTGTCAGGAATTTATGTGGCTTACTGTCAGTACACGAACGAAAGCTGCAGCTCCATTAAAACAATTCCAAAAAAATAAAACAGAGTGCGCTGTCAACAAATTCTACTCTCCTTCTTACGAATTTTCGATCAGGTCACGTGTCCTGACGCCTGACGCCTGAGTTTAAATTTTTTTACCCATCCCAAAAAGTGCTCAACTAAAGAAAAGAAGTTTTTACTTCAAAAATGATAACTAAAACTGAAATTCAACAAAAGTCATCCATTACCCTTGACTTTCTCCCCATAACTGGGCCCATAATGAAAATTTTACTATAGCTATGAACCCAGATACCCGTTAATTTTACACTTTACGATGTAATGTATCAAAATCCTAATATTGTGTTTCGTTTTTATGTTGGTTTAACAGCTGAATTTTATAGTACTGAGCGCGAAAATCGTTCACATTATTTCGAATTACCGGTCTACAGTGGAGCCCGAGATGACAACGTGACTATACGCATTGTAGGTCGTGGGTTTTGAATCAGTTTGCATGCAAGGCATGGAGGCATGCACTTTACTTGGCATAATTTCGGCAAACATCATAGGAAACTGAATGGTTAGGTACTTGTATTTTAAATAGATCGCCACTTATCACTTCTTTAACGTTACGTAATTTGAATTATTGCAATAAAAAGGACCTATATAAATTTTGTGTTCCCAAAAGTTAATAATTAATAAAACTAAAAATATTATGAAGACATATTATGTGAACTGTGTGACATCACCATCCTTACTTCGTTCCGTATTTTTGCAGTGCTGCCATCTAGTATGAAACGTAAGCACATTTTGTGAAACAAATGAGAGCACAACGCTCGACTTCCAATATAATAAGCATAGATGTCGCTTGGTAAAAAATTTCACTGGGTTTTATTCATTTAGATTTATAATAATAGATAATAATAATTTTTTTCATAAGTAAATGTAGAAGATTATAGGTAGGTACATTTTATTAATTCAAGGTATGAATTGAAACACATAATGTTTGTTTTTTTTTAATATTCTGGGATAACATAATTTTAAACATTTTTATAGTAGTTCCTGTGTATTTCTTGATAAGCCAGTTTATCCGAGGATATCAGACAAGTTCAAATCACGTAAAAACTCGTTTCCAACCTCCTGCACGGTGTCACTCAAAAATTTCGTAATTTCGGCCTGAAATTAGACAGAGAAAAATTAAGTGTGTCTTCAATACATAGATAAATCAAAAATAATATTAAATTGTAAAAAAAAAAAAAAAAACATTTTTTTTTCAGTCATTATAATCATGATACATAATTATAAAACATGTACTTATACATAAAATCACGTCTTTTCTCACGAAGGTAGGCTAAAACTACAGAACGCCACCTGCTACGATCCTTAAAGCCTCGTGCAGACTGGCGTGACGCAACGACACCGGTAATTGTTCTACCGTGAAGTTTTCTTACAAATTGTTCTGTTAGAGTCGCGCCGTGCTTGTCTGCACGAGGCTTAAGGCGTTTAAACACGAACGACCAAAACATGATGAACACGAACATAGAACACGGAACGTTTGGTTCGTATAACATAATCAGCCTATTATTGTTCCCACTGCTGGAACACAGGCCTCCTCTCTGTGAGAGGGGGTGGGCCGTAATCCACCACGCGGGCCCAGTGCGGGTTGGTGGATGTCACATGTCTTCGAATTTTTGGTTCCTTCACCGTTTTGTGAGCAGTGGTGATGATATTATTTTACACAAAATAAAGCGCCTGCCAGGGTTCGAACCCACGACCTAGAACTTATAAGTCGGGGCCGTTACCACTGGGCCACCACTGCTCATCATTTGGTTCGTATGTGTGGACGTAAATTAGCAAAACGAACACGAACACAGTTCGACGTGTTCGCGTTCAACCACCCCCGCTCTCTTTAGTAGCCATGAATTCGTCACGAACATTTTTGATGAACACAGTGTTTGATGTTCGTGTTCACCATGTTCTTGTTTGTTCGTACACTCCTTTTGCTTCGTTTACATCCATACATCTGCACCTTAATTACGTAATGCACAATCAATTTTAAATTGAAACCAATTGAAAAAGATTGCCAGTCCATTGCTTCATAAGTTCGACAAAAAATATTGATCAGATTTTTTTTATCGAACTTATGAAGCAATGGACTGGCAATCTTATTCAATTGGTTTGGCAACCGGCGTGCTTGTATGACCAGCCCCCCAGGCTGGTCATACAAGCACGCCGGTTGCGAGTATTAAGCACTCTAAATGCGTAACACTTCACACGATCAATCACTAGGTATCTTTTACTAGATTTCATTTTGACAGTTCAACAACATTCATTGCGTTATTCACGTTGTTGAACAAACAAATCTATCGAACATATGAAGCAATGGATTAGCAATATCTTTCAAAAGGATTCAGATGTTACGCAATTATAATATCTTTCCAACCATTTATTTAACTTTTGTCGGCTAAAGTAGTGATGTCCAAATTGCATTTCTGGCTCGATTTCTTTCGAAATTCATGATGAATTTAATCGAATTTTAATCATAATTCGATGAAAAAAACGAAGTGCCCATAAAGCATTGCATTTTTTCACTTTGCTTTTTTAATGCAAATTACGGAACTTCATAAGCGTGTACGTATTTGTCAAAAGTTAAATAAATGGTTGGAAATAGTATAGGGTGCTGAACTTTCTGAAGAACATCACCAATAAGGGAGTATGTCCATCTAGGGTTTCCACTCACATTTGACTTATCATCTTCATTTAGCCAAAAATTACCACTTCTGGATACCTATGCCTTCCCTAAGCATCGCCACAACTACCTACTAGCCCTGTGCTTCGTGCATCCAATTGACACTTGAAACGCCAGGGACATCTATTAATCATTTAAGCCTATCGCAGTCCTCTGCTGGAATTAGTCTCTCAAAACATGTGCCACAAAACGGTCAAAAATGACCAGACAAAAATAATACTATGTGACCATACCTCTTGCAGCTCCAGTAACTCCGGCACGAAATGCTTCAAGAATGTGTTTATGAATTCTGACATTACGGGGTCATTCATCAGGCCATTGATTTGAGACTGCAAATTAGAAAGATAATAATTATTATCATTATGAGCATAATATGTTAGTTCACTATTTGGGGCAGCCCTAGAGAAAGGCATCTAGAAATTATTTTGGATCACTGTAAATGAGTGAAAATCCTATGAAATGAGTTTTTTTTTTTATATAAGTATTTGTAATCACGTTCTCAAAAACGGCTCTAACGATTTCGGTGAAACTTGCAATATATATTATATATTTATTTTTTGTTTTGTTTTTAATTGTTTTTTTTTTAACATTTTTAATACGGTCACTCTTATCGTTCACGTCTTTCGACATCTTTCTCACATCTATAATTTCAACCTGAATTATGTAACCAATATTTTGATTTTAAAGAGTGTCCGTGGTTTCATTCCCGTTCTTCTCCAAAGAAACCTACTGCGCTTTGGAATGGGCAACTAGCTTGACCTTTCTGGCTGAGGGACCCCTAGACAATTCAAGATTGTCGAAACAAATGCTTTGAGTTTGAGTTTAAGTTAGCTTGAAAAAAACCCCATTTCTTGAAATAGACAATGACATTAGTTTGTCCAAGCAGGATACTGGAAGAATATGCTCTATCTATCAAACATTTCTGGATTTACCAACTATCTACTGTCCCAATAATGAAGAAAATAATGTGAAATTGTTCCTACCTCAAAATCTTTTAAAGAGACTTGAACATGGCTGCTCGTGATTTGTAGGAATAAGCCAGATCCAATTGTAATCCTTGGACCTAGCAATAAGGTACCCTTCACTCTTGGCTCGATTAAATTAACTCTGGAAAATAAGAAAAGCAGGGATTATATAGCAGGCAGCTGTGTTACAATGTGGATGTGCAGTAGTGGTAGTAATAGTGTGCTAGACACAGATTTAGAGTAGGCTAGAACCACAAGCCGTCCGACCAAGCGTGCCAAACTTGACGCGCTTCTGCCTTCAGTTTGTGTTCGATCGCGCCAGTGGTGAGTTATGTCGTCGACGATATAAAATTGCCAAATAAACTGTAATTACGCTTAGCAATTAAAACGATTCTGTTTACGTTGAGAACATCACTAAATGGCTGGGGTGACGTCATCGTAGGTATAAACAAGATGACACGCTCGGTTTTCATTCTATCGAATGAACATGCGGTATCTAGCCTACTCTAAACCTGGGGTGCTAAAGTAACGTGTTACCAACTAAAATCACCAATGAGTAGCCAGAATGCCACAGCACTAGTATTTCAAGGGCAGTCCGTACACGACGCGACCAATCACAAACGCGTTACGGATCTCACGCACTAGACGGCCACGACTCCGGCCAGTCGTGGTCCGTGGCCCGGTCTACAGCTAGTTGGCCGTTGCGACCAAGTGCGCGGATCTCACGCACTAGACGGCCACGACTCCGGCCAGTCGTGGTCCGTGGCCCGGTATACAGCTAGTTGGCCGTTGTGACCAAGTGCGCGGATCTCACGCACTAGACGGCCACGACTCCGGCCAGTCGTGGTCCGTGGCTCGGTATACAGCTAGTTGGCCGTTGTGACCAAGTGCGCGGATCTCACGCACTAGACGGCCACGACTCCGGCCAGTCGTGGTCCGTGGCCCGGTATACAGCTAGTTGGCCGTTGTGACCAAGTGCGCGGATCTCACGCACTAGACGGCCACGACTCCGGCCAGTCGTGGTCCGTGGCCCGGTATACAGCTAGTTGGCCGTTGCGACCAAGTGCGCGGATCTCACGCACTAGACGGCCACGACTCCGGCCAGTCGTGGTCCGTGGCCCGGTATACAGCTAGTTGGCCGTTGTGACCAAGTGCGCGGATCTCACGCACTAGACGGCCACGACTCCGGCCAGTCGTGGTCCGTGGCCCGGTCTACAGCTAGTTGGCCGTTGCGACCAAGTGCGCGGATCTCACGCACTAGACGGCCACGACTCCGGCCAGTCGTGGTCCGTGGCCCGGTCTACAGCTAGTTGGCCGTTGCGACCAAGTGCGCGGATCTCACCCACTAGACGGCCACGACTCCGGCCAGTCGTGGTCCGTGGCCCGGTATACAGCTAGTTGGCCGTTGCGACCAAGTGCGCGGATCTCACGCACTAGACGGCCACGACTCCGGCCAGTCGTGGTCCGTGGCTCGGTATACAGCTAGTTGGCCGTTGCGAACAAGTGCGCGGATCTCACGCACTACACGGCCACGACTCTGGACAGTCCTGGTCCGTGGTCCGTGGCCCGGTCTACAGCTAGTTGACCGTTGCGACCAAGTACGCGGATCTCACGCACTACACGGCCACGACTCCGGGCAGTCGTGATCTGTGGTCCGTGGCCGGGTCTGCGGCTAGTTGGCCGTTGCAAGCAAGTGCGCTTCGTATTGGCTTCTATAGTTTACCTGGTCACTGCGTCCACTGGTCGTGGTCGTGGCCGTCTAATGCGCGAGATCCGTCGCGTCATGTAGAGACTGTCCTTGAAATACTAGTGCTGTGACATTCAGACTACTCTTTTTATATTTAAGTTTGTTACACGTTACTTTTGAGTAGCATCGTTAAAGCAAGGCCTTATTAAAAAAAAAAAACTCAATACCAATGGAACACAGTAATGGGACTTACTTGGCATCTCCGTTTCCGAATATGTTGGTACCCGCTACCAAAGCCAAGAGATCGTAGTTACCTGGAATAAGAATTGAACATTTACTGAACACATTATATTGATTGTTTCCTTTGTGTTGTTGTAATAAAGAATAGTATAGCGTAGTCTGAAATGAGCTTTATACGGATGTTGACTGGGGAAATAAAAACTAAGTATTAAGTCCGTCAGTCACATAATAAAAAAAAAATTTGACACGTATTGTTTGCTTTATCATATTAATAAAAAAATATTATGATAAAACGCATTAAAGTTGGGGAGTGGGGGCTCGCTACGTCACAAGTCGGTATAAAATCTACCGGGGAGTGACGTCATACCTGAATTTAACTCAATTTATTGCCGTAATCCTTTCATTACGTAAAAAAAGAAAAAGTACGTGTCTAATAAGTTTTAATAATCTATCTGACGAACAAAAACATTTTCAACAAATATTTTTTTATGTAGTTTGTGTAATTAATTATCCGCTTTTTTATGGCATCTCGCAGGTCAACCTAAGAGATTGTCGGGTACTTAATCGGGCTATCCTGTGGGTGCCTTAATGAATTATGGCCACCAGCCAGGGCATAAAAGTTATCATCATCATCATCAGCCTTTTAATGTTCCCACTGCTGGGACACAGGCCTCCTCTCTGTGAGAGGGAGTGGGCTGTAATCTACCACGCGGTCCCAGTGCGGGTTGGTAGATGTCACATGTCTTCGAATTTTTGGTTCTAAGACATGCCGGTTTCCTCACGATGTTTTCCTTCACCGTTTTGAGAGCAGTGGTGATAAAATTATTTACACAAAGTAAAGCACCTGCTTTGGGTTCGAACCCACGACCTACAACTCGTAAGTCGGGGCCGTTACCACTGGGCCACCACTGCTCTTAAAACTTATAAACTTATTACACGCTAAGAGCCCCAGGGGTCCGTGGGGTACGGACCTCAGCTTAGTATGTATAGTATAGTATGGATCAGATCGTAAATTAATTATATTCCTGCCGAGTTCCAATAAATACTTTTTCTTTATTTCTCTTTCCTTTTCTTTTGCCGTCTTTCTTTCCTATCATTTACATTTAAAAATATACTAACCAGCTGCAACCTCCAGTACAGGAACATGGAAGTCGAATTCAAGGCGATACCTAAGAGGGATCACTGATGCAGTGTTGATGGTCAGATTGTCAACCACGAATGTGCTTAGCTTGTTAACTTTCAGTTCTCTCAAATCCAGGTGGGAACTAGAAGGAAGTAAAACACAAAAGAAAGGTGAACACAATTAGACAAGGACAATAAAAACATTATGCGACTTTATTAAAAATCAAGGGATAAACCATAGAGCCATTTTTGAATTTCGAACTTTATTCCGACTGGGTTAAAGAAACAAATACAAAAAAAAAAAAATTACGGCCATGGGGGACTGCCGACAGAACTGAAAACTTAAAACTTTTATTAGTGCCATCTATATTCTATAGTACCGCACTACGGCGAGAGCATGTCATGATAAGTTTATTCCCTACCAAAAATTGATGCAAATCGATAGAATCTATAAAACGTGCGATTTAATGCGATGGAACCATAGATATAAGAAAGAAGGTTGTTATTGGCTATAAGGCTGTTATTTATATTTATATGGATGGAACGCAGATACAGTCGCAAAATCGCCGATCACCGATGCTAAAAATAGCTAGTCTGCTGTGGGCCAAAATAAATCTTTACTTCAATACTGATTTTAACCCGAGTCTCACCTGTCAATTTCACTTCAATAGGAATAAGGTTCGAAACACAATGACTGGGTCGAAGGTTCTGGCTTGACAAAAAATAAGTAATACTCGTATGTTCGTTTGTGTGTTCCTGACCCATTGATTACGTAAATTTTAGTGCATGCAAGTTATATTCAAAGTCAAAGTCAAAGCATTTATTTCAAATAGGCCTTTGAAGGCACTTTTGAACGTCAAAATTTACAAATTATAGTTATATTATATTATTGATTCTACCGCCCCTTCCAAAATGTAGTTTTCGTATGGAGAAGAATGGGCAAGAAACTCCACCGTTACTCTTTTAAAATGTTTTACAATATTTTGTATAAGTACATTATTTATATAATTATAATATGTGAAGACGATGCACCTAGAATAAAATTACTGTATACAGTAAAAATAATTTAAATTGGAGCAAACGACAGATAAATTTTAATTATGTGATAGATACATGGTGTTCACATATTCACAAACATTGTAAAAATAGACGAATCTACTAAAAATTTACAATTAATAAGTCAGTGTGTGAGGAATATTTATTTATATACTGGATTTGGAAATGTTGGAAAAACAGACAATGATGCCCGAATAAAGTAAAGGGGTACTTTAATTTCAATTATAGAAGCCGACCCAGCTTAGCGATAAAAATATCATGAATGTTTTTCACAAAGAATAACACACACACACACAACATAACATAACATCACGCCATAACTCCTCGAAGGATTGAGCAGAGGTGTACCTATAGAACACCCACATTTCCTCAGTTACGTTTTTTAGCCCCAAATAAACCTTAACTAATCCCTTACCCGGGAAGTGTCAGACTTTGCTCATCCATGTGCATGTAGTCAATTTCCAGGGGATCCAGAACTGGTACATCATCGGAACCCGTCAGCATAGTGTGCCTAAAATCTTCCAGCAGACCGAGAACCACATTCTCGAGGGCACTGTTCCTTGCCAAAACATCTGTAATTCGTTTTCTTATTATAGCTTAATTGACTCGTAGGTCTTTTACAAAAGCAGCTGCCGTGATCGCAAAGCATCTTACACACTTGTTAGGGTTGGCCATGATTCAGCACAGCCCGGCAGCAAAATATAAACATACATTCGATTTTGCCGCCTGGGTGTGGCGAATCATTTGGATCCGAACATGTGTGTAAAGGTCCTTAGGGTTCTACTTCCCAGATATGTGGTTTTATTAGCAAGAAATTGTCAGTACCAGGCTCAAATTTGGAACTGTGCCTAAATAAGGCAATAGACTTGCCCACAATATTATTTACATTATTATTCGAACGATCAAAAAATTGAAAATACTCGTTTTGCGAGTTTATTCATGGTACATGACATGGGAGATACCGATTGTGCTTGTCAAAATTTAAACTAGCAGTTTGATAGCAGTGATAGCCGAGTGGTATGACCGCCGGATTGCCAAGGATTCATGTGCGTATTATAAACCGTGAAATTTAAATCACTGTTTTGCTAGAACAAACGTTGTTCAGACCATGGTCTACTACCGTTCTATACCGTCCAATATGTTATTAAAACAAACTAAACTAGGCGTTCTCAAATAAGTCTTATGTTGCTCAAACGTGTTGAAACATTAACCGTAACATCAAAGGACTCATCGCGGTAGCAATATGGCATTCACAAGAGTTATGAAGAGTCCACGTGGACTACAAGGATGTCCGGCCAATGCGGGCCGCAATGCAAATAAATAAATCAGTCTTTTTTGTGTTTTTTCAAATACCATTGACCTGTTTTTTTTTATTGAATGGTATGTAATGGTAGTAGACCATGGTCTGAACAACGTTTGTTCTAGCAAAACTGTGATTCAAATTTCACGGTGTATAATTATCACTTGCTTCAAAAACGGTGAAGGAAAACATCATAAGGTAAATGTATGCCTGATCGATATTTCTCGACGGCATCTGAAGCTAAAGAGGCCCATGGGCGGTTTTGAAACTCTGAAACCAGGTTAGTCACTAACCACACGAAAATTTTAACTAAAATGTCATAAAGGATAGTTGTATTTTATATTTAAAAATCATTTGAATTTACACCACGTTTAATTCGGGCGTATGTGCTAGGGCTTCTGGGCCCAGCAGTGGAGAAAACTTCACTTAGTAAACATCTATATCTACATTATAAATAACTGTTGCAGTAGACTTACCTTGATTCAACAGGGCTTCATTGATTTTAGTGAGGTCCAGCGGATTAGCCACCGCTAACCCAAGGATTGACAGCAATATTATAGATAACTGCATCTTGTGGCCTGAAATTAAATCCTTATTATTTATTCCATCATTTTCAATTTTAGAAATAGTTCTGATAGTAGCTTTGTTTAAATATATTGAATTATCGTGAGGAAACCGGCATGTCTTAGAACCAAAAAATTCGAAGACATGTGACATCTACCAACCCGCACTGGGCGTGGTGGATTACAGTCCACTTCCTCTGACAGAGAGGAGGCCTGTGTTCCAGCAGTGGGAACATTAATAGGCTGATGATGATGATGATTGAATCGTCGTGCCTCGGAACGCACAATGTAAGCCATTGGTCCCGGCTGTCATTCGTAGATCTTTGACAGTCGTTACGGGTAGTAACAAGCCCGAAAGTCTGACAACCAAGGGGTATCGTATTACCCAGTTACTGGGTTATGGAGGTCAGGCAGTCGCTCCATGTAAAATACTATAGTATTGTATACATCCGGTTGGACTGGGAGGAGCTCGTGGTTAAGTAATAACAACCGCACGGGTCGATCCATCAGGTTAAGCTACGCTTGCCGGGGTTGGTCAGTGAATGGGTGACCATCTTTACATACCGAGACTCCTCCGTGCCTTGGAAAGCATGAAACTGTTGGCCCCGGCTGTCATTCGTCGATCTTTGACAGTTGTTACGAGTCGTCAGAAGCCCAAAAATCAGACAACCAGTCTAACCAAGGGGTATCGTGTTATCCAATAACAGGGTAGTGGATTTCAGATAGGCAGTCACTTCATGTAAAATACTAGAGTATTGTATACATCCGGTTGGACTTGGAGAAGCTCGTGGTTAAGTAATAACAGCCGCATGGGTCGATCCATCAGGTTAAGCTACGCTTGCCGGGGTTGGTCAGTGGATGGGTGACCATCTTTACATACCGAGACTCCTCCGTGCCTCGGAAAGTACGTTAAACTATTGGCCCCGGCTGTCATTCATGGATCTTTGACAGTCGTTAAGAGTCGTCAGAAGCCCGAAAGTCTGACACCAGTCTTACCCAGCGGTATCATCGTATTACCCAGTTACTGGGTTATGAAATACTGGTATTCAGCTGCATCTTGTTAGACTAAAAGCCAACCCCAACATAGTTGGTAAAAGGCTAGGCGGATTGATTGACATCCGGTTGAACTGGAAGCCGATCCCATAGTTGGAAAAAGGCTAAGCAGATTAAATTGTCTATGAGTCAGTGACGAGTTAGTCACAAAATTGAACTAAATGTTTCAAAACGTAGATTCTTACGGAAACTACCTGTTTAAATTGACGGCACGGTTGGCGCAGTGGTTAAGTGATTGACTGCTGCACTGCGGGTTCGATTCCCGCACGGAACAAATATTTTTGTATGACCTACAAGTAGTTGGTTTGGGTCTGGCTGTTTGTGTATGTGAGTTTAAATGTTTGTAAACGCACCCACAATACAGGAGAAATTCCTAGACTGTGGGGCAACATTTATAAAAAAAATAACAAATGTAATTAGTGGCAAACGGGAATAAAACGGACAATTCAGATATGCAATGAATAATGTGACGTAAATTAAAGAAAGTATATATAATAATTAAATGATTTATAAACATACCTGTGTTTCACGTGCTAGTCACCAAACTGCTAATGAGAATGCCTTGTCTATAGATAAATACTAAATCCAGTATTGACTTTAACGATAATGATATTTAATCTGAAGAAAAATGGATAATTACAGATTACAGTGTTTGTTTCGTCATTGACAGTGATTTTATTAATAATAACAAAAGAGGAGTGTATAGTTTGTTTGTTTTTTTTTTGTCTTTTTACCTAGGATTTGCATATATTTTTGTTTTTCTTCAAAATGTCCTCAAAAGCCCTAATTAGGCATCAGCAAGCAATGTAGTATCAATCTCTAATCCTGTCAAAATCAAAATTAAAAGTCATTTATTTATTCTTATTAAGCTGGGAATCAGTACTTTGTGAGGGCCAAAATAACATAGTACAGTCCCCCAAAAAACTCGCCCTTCACTACTTCCTAGTGCTTTAGCTGGGTAGAAGAACTAGCGCAACAATCTCTGCTGGTCCTATACGGTGCAATGTACTGCATGTGCCAAATCACACACAAAGGATTATTGTAAAATACATAGGCTGCAATACCCATCAGAGGTAAAAGCAGTGGTTTTCAACCAACTCCAAGAAAGGAAAATATTCAGCAATTTCTTCTAGATTTCAAGAATTAGTACAAACATCAATCTCTTGCCCTTATACCAATTTTAAATGTTTTTCTGCCACACTTCTCTATTAGTCGTCATCACCGTAGTCAACCCCTTTCTAGCCATATCATCTTTCATACAGTCCATCCATCGTTACTTTGGTCTTCCCTACTCTTTTAGCTATCCACATTCATACTAAAAACTTTCGTCAAGGACTAAATTTTTCTCGTTTCATTAATAAGTACCTAGTGGACAGAGCTCGGCTCGGGTGAAAATAGATAAACATATCGTCCAGGTATACCAACGTTGTATCTCATTCCTGAAGCTGTGAAAATAGATAAACATATCGTCCAGGTATACCAACGTTGTATCTCATTCCTGAAGCTGTGAAAATAGATAAACATATCGTCCAGATATACCAACGTTATATCTCATTCCTGAAGCTGTGAAAATAGATAAACATATCGTCCAGGTATACCAACGTTGTATCTCATTCCTGAAGCTGTGAAAATAGATAAACATATCGTCCAGGTATACCAACGTTGTATCTCATTCCTGAAGCTGTGAAAATAGATAAACATATCGTCCAGATATACCAACGTTATATCTCATTCCTGAAGCTGTGAAAATAGATAAACATATCGTCCAGATATACCAACGTTATATCTCATTCCTGAAGCTGTGAAAATAGATAAACATATCGTCCAGGTATACCAACGTTATATCTCATTCCTGAAGCTGTGAAAATAGATAAACATATCGTCCAGGTATACCAACGTTGTATCTCATTCCTGAAGCTGTGAAAATAGAAAGAATGAATTTTCTCAGATATGAGACCAAGCTAGATCGATTTTTTACCCCCGTAAACACCTATAATGCAACTTTCATCGAAATCATTAGAGCCGTTTTCGAGAACGTCGTTACACAATATATGCAAATGCAAGTGGATTTACCTTTGTTCTCTTCCTTTTATTTATATAAACATATCCACACGTTTACTAATAGCTATAATCCTTGGGATTGAGATCTTATCGTTCGTCAAGTAATCTTATACAGATGGTCAATGGGATTGTAAACAAGAGACACAATGGAACGATGTCCTTCTTACACAAGTGGGTGAAATAAGGCCATAATAATATTATTATGATTATCTTTGGAATCACTTTCATCTAGTGTGATTTCTTCGTTGGTACCTACCTATAATCGACGACTGCTGAACAGCACGTTCATCATGGCTGCGTTTGAAAATCTGTAAAATCTGTGTGAATCCTATTGGAAAATCCCAAAAATGTTGCCTGTGCTATGTTTTTGAGTTTTTCCAAAATCTGTACGCCGGACAAATTGGCTTATAGGATTTTTGTCAGTAACAGTCCGGAGTACAGATTTTGGGCTTGGTTAGTGACAGTAAGCTCGCCCCCTATTGAGGCGTCGAAAACCGACTTTTAATGGTTTTATACTGAAGATCACGTCTAAACAACTAAGACAACTGCTTAATGATTTGTAAAAAATATATGTTAAATTAGAGCATTTTCTTAATAACTTAATATAGGAAGACTCTCGAGTAAAATGTAGCGAACTTACCATCTTACCATAACATCCTATTGTATCGATACCTACATGATTTGATTAGTTATTAATTTGAAAACTTATGTGTAACGCGTTTAAAAAAGAGAATCACGCAAAATCTATCAAGCATATTTTTCTGAAACATTCTACATTTTAAAGATAATAATTTAATTATTTATCTTTTAGTATACGTATTTTATTAAAATAGCTTTTGTTTTATGTATAATAAATTAATAATGCGTCTAATTTGGGACAGCGCTCCTTGATGGGCGAGTCTCATTACTGGCTGGTCGTATGACGCGTTGCGTGAGCTCAGTACAGAACACGCAACCTACCCACTCAAGGTATCTTATAATCTGCATCTTAACTATAGGGGCCGGGTCTATAAAGGGCGAGACAAACGCGTGACAAACAAATATAATAATATGTCCTTTGACGGTCGCTGTCAGTCGAACTTTGGATTTCATCGGTAAGTTTATAATTATACTAAGGGCTTATTTCACGATGTCCGAATAGCCACTACTTACCGAATATGTAAATTCAAAAATGGAACAGAATTTGTATAAAATTATCTGCCAAGTAAGTTAATAGGAACTTATTCGTAGGTGGTGAAACAGGCCCTAAGTCTTTCATTGAAACAAACTCATAGTAATTTTAAAGATCTTTATTTACATAAAAATTTGTTAAGATACTAATTATTTTAAAGGTATTACATAATTTATTAATATTTTTCAACGATAATCAATACAATTATTTGCTAACTAATTGTTTGACTAAGTAATTGTCAACAGCCAATGAGATCACTTGACGAGTTTCATTTTGAGTCGTCTTGAGCAGTGATAGTTTTAATTTTTCTTTATTTTTGGTTATACGAACTATTTTTATTGTTAGTTTTATATGCTCCTTTTAGTTTTTTATTACTGTTTGTATTTCCTGTGCGTGTCCCAAATAAAATATTTTTCTTTCTTTCTTTCTTTCTTGATAGCCTAGTGGTGTGACCGTCGTTCTGCCAAGTAATACGTCTCGAATTCGAACCCAAGGCACGCACCTCTGACTTTTCAGATTCATGTGCGTATTGTATAATTATCACCTGCTTCAAAAACTGTGAAAAAAAACATCATGACGGAACCTGCCTGAGAGATATTGCTGGACGGTATATGAAGCCAAGTCAGAGGCCCATGGGCGGCTTTAAAACTCTGACACCAGCCCCCCAATTACGCAATGCACGATCAATTTTAAATTGAAACCAATTGAAAAAGATTGCCAGTCCATTGCTTCATAAGTTCGACAAAAACGATTGAGCAGATTTTTTTTGTCGAACTTATGAAGCAATGGACTGGCAATCTTTTTCAATTGGTTTCAATTTAAAATGGATCGTGCATTACGTAATTAGGGTGCTGGTTATTCAGTTTAATTTTATCCATTTTTAAGGGTAATAATTATGTTCTTTGGGCCTTGAACGAACGGAGAGTAAACGCAACGTAAATACGAATGATTATAAAATTTAAAATGCTCATTTCTCACATGGTATTATTACTTAGTTATAATGACTATAATCCTATCTATAGGCGCTTATTGTGCTTAACGCAAAAAAAAATACCAAAATGGTAAGTATCATTAGGATAGTTATAGCTTAGAAAATCGTTCGAATTTACGTTACGTCATGCGGTCGTGCTAGGGCTTCTGTATATTTTATTATTATTTATTTAATATTTATTATTATATTTACTATTGTATTGGGTAGATTCTCATAGTACAGAGTTGTACAGAGGACTGGGAGTTGTGGCACAGCTTGGGAGAGGCCTATGCCCAACAGTGGACAATACGATAGGCTGAGTTGATTGATTGACATTATGTCGTGCTAGTGGCTCCATCTATGAATTGTAGCGCGCCAGCTGGCTACGTAGATGTAAGTTATGTAGCCGTATAGATGTCACTACAGTATTTTTCATTTTAATTAATTAAATGGGTAGGTACGCATTTATTATAATAGACCTGGCCCAGCTTACAAGAGACATCGACCTCTCCCAAATGGCACTATGTTTCATGTAGCGTCCTTTTCCCCTCCTTGTAGGGGTAAAAAAGGTGTAAAAAGACCCTTCACGAAACCGTCATCTAAGCATTGAGGTATTACTGTACTAACGTACCATCTAAGTTTCTTTGTGCAAAAATAATTGCTGGTGAGTTACTTTATTTTTGGTGAGAAAATTAGCAATTTTTTTTGGTAGTGCGTAACGTACCTACTGGACACAAAAACTTGTGCTTATGGATGCATGCAAACGGTACAGGGATAATCAGAAGGGCCAGTACAAATAATAATTTCATAATAACGGGAAGAACAAGTACGTGACTCTCGAGTAAGGAAGGAGTATGATTCTGAACAACGCTGAACGCTGCAGCACTGCCGCGGCAATACGTGATACTGGGCACCGCTGCGCTGCACCAATGTTCGTGGTTTTCTTCTCAACAGTGGTCAACATTCACATGTTATCGCTGTGATGAACTCCGCACTTCTTGATTGAACGCACGAATAATCCACCAACATGTTCGGATTGTTTTCGGACGTCGCGTCGGAACTATTCACAGTCAAGTCACACCCAGTCTGCGCGCTCCCTTTGTACTTGGAAGGTTGGGGGGATCGATCGTGCGTGTCCGTACGTGTACGTACGAGTAAAATTCGTACGAAAGCGCATCCACAGTGCGCGCAGCCTTAGACTATATTGTGTTAAACTACAGGCTATAAACCGTATTGACTCGCAATATTTCGAATATTTTCGTTCAAATATTTCTTTAAATCTTCTTTCAGGATCATAAAAATGGCATTCTGAAACAAAACAACACACGCCTATAAACATTTGCAAAGGAAATATTAAAAAATATAAGTAATATGAAAACGTGTTGGTTCGCGAAACCAAAGAGTTTTCTTATAAAGGAAATAAATAGCAGACATATCTACTCGGAAAGGGATCGTCACCGTATCGCCTCGGTTCGTGAGCTTGTCCCGAGGCGAGGCGATTACGTTACGATTCCGATTAGTGTGCGTTGCAGTAGGGAGTTTCATACAAAGAATACTGAATGACTCGAGTTGATACGGTGACGATCCCTTTCCGAGTTGATGTGTAAGATCTCTTGCTAAAGAATGATACAAAATGGAGTCTGAAAGTTAGCAATATCAATTTAATTTATTTTAATACTTACCAATAAATTACTGGCTACAAGTGGGTTGTCAATAGACAGTAAAACATTTGCCAATCGAGAATGTTCGGTGCCGTTGATGTCGAGTTTAATTTCAGTCTGAAACAACAAAACATAAATAAATCGAAGTGTATAGAGTGCCGCGAGTTTCTTGTGGCACTCTAGTGTCACTGCCTCGGCCCGGCTAGGGTGCCGTGAGCGTTGCATTGTCACTGTCACTCAGTGGCGAATACTCCGAAGAACCCGATTCCCATCGGCTTCCCTTCGGACACAACCACTCTATCATCATTGAATAATCACACTATAAGTATTTGAATACAATTAAAACATTACAAAACGCCTACATTAAATATTTTGTCTTTATATCCCAACAACAAAACATTTCGCTCTAAAATAACTCGTAGGCGCATTCGGCTTATCGTGAGTTCAATTTCTATAGAAAATAAAATCCGTCTGACGTCACTCGGTCACGTGACTCCGTGCGTTTTATACCAAGCCAGGAAGCCGGCTTGCAACGAGTTATAGTAGGTAAAGTAGGCGAAAACGCGCGCGTGGGAATGAGAAAGAGCTATTGCTATTGCTCGCACTCGTATTTGATACTCGGTTGCTGTCGTAGAATTTCGTAATGCATTCGGCTTGAACTTCGCTCATTCGGTCGGACCGGAAATCAAAACATTCATCTATAATTGTAGTCTGTGCATTCATCAATCATTCCAATTTCCATTGACAATGTGAGATGTGTGGTCGATTTTTGTCGTAATTGCATTAGAACCATATAATTTGTTTACAATGTAGTTAATTTGCATTTTGTATTCATTAGTTTATCATTACTAGTACTTAGTAGTAATATTAGTTTTTAGTGTAGAACAGTGATTAAGATAGTGTTTGTGTTTCGTGAAAGAGAAGTACGTATTTGGGGTAAGTAGATAGTATACTGGTAAGCCGGTATGCGCCGAGTTACGCTATGGACAGAGAAGTAGAAAACGCGCGGGAACGAGAAGCAGCTATTGCCACCTCGTTCACGCACACGCAGTTATTCGGTTGTTTCCGTTGAATTTCGTAATGCGTTCGGCGCGGAGTTCGGACATAATAATATTGACATTGAATTGATACAAATGTGGTTGTTTGTTTTTTGACGTAATCGTATTTTAAAAACAATTATTTACATTTTGATCGCTCATTTTTCATTGAATTCATAATTTTTCTCATTACTGATATTTGTTGTAGGTATAGAACAGTGATTAAGACAGTGTTTAAGTGTTTTGAGTTTAGTGAAAATAAAGTACGTTGTAATGTGGTTGTAATTAGATATGTGGGGTAAGAATATAATTTATTATTTTGAAATTACTTGTATAAAGTAGATTTGAAAGTATTTAAAACGATCAGTAGGATTAGGATAGATTGTTGCTTGACGGATTATTAACTTTGTGAGGAAACATGCTTTTCAAGGTTAACTTTTGAAAATAAGAACCCAGATAATTATGACTATAAATTACAAACGACGTGATGGTTTTTTCAAACATTTTAATGTTTCCCTTTACGATAAATATCAATGATTGACTGGCAGTTATATCGGAGCTCGTGGCTAAGTAATAACAAGCCGCACGGGTCGATTCATCAGGTTAAGGTACGCTTGACGGGGTTGGTCAGTGGATGGGTGACCATTTTTACATATCGAGACTCCTCCGTGCCTCGGAAAGCACGTTAAACCGTTGGTCCCGGCTGTCATTCGTGGATCTTTGACAGTCGTTACGAGTCGTCAGAAGCCCGAAAGTCTGACACCAGTCTTATACCAAGGTTTACTTTTCTCAGATTGTAGTACCTAGTATATGGATACGGCTTTCGGCTTACCCCCTTCGATTCCCCACGCCGCGCCACTGCTTGTTATTTAGGTTAGGTTAGGTTAGAACTGTGATCACACAACGCACGAGCCGAGCGAGCGTAGCGAGCGGTGCCGCGGTAGCGGCCGGCGAAGTGCCAGGGTCCGTTTAGGCACAAGAGAATGTAATGTTTTGGGAATGTGGTGTTTTACATCGATCTAACCTCGACAATCAAACAAAATACCAAGTGACGTGACTTAGTGACAGTGACAATGACAATCCAATGCTTGCGGCACTTTAGCCGGGCCGAGGCGGTGTTACTAGGGTGCCTGTAGTGGCACTTTATCCGATAGGGATAGAGTGCCAATGGTGGCACTCTATACACTGCCTAAATAAATATAAATGTTTACGTTGAATTTAACGTGTTCCTTTTGATATTCCATAAATCTTGGGTTAATGAAAGAATCAACTGACTTATGAATAATATTTTTGAAGTGAAATCTTCTTTATCGGCGTTGTGCACTTTTTAAGGATGGGTAAAAAATGTTAAACTCGCGTCAAATCCGTGACTGTAAGATCCGTTGCCTAGCAACCGACAAAGTAAATATCAAAATATCGTCGTAATATCGTCTTTGACATTACGTAAAGATTGCGAGGTAAAAAATTTTACCCATATTGATGGGTAAAAAAAAGCAGTCAAAACATACTTACTTCATGAAAAGTGTTTAAATAAATTGTTTATTTGACTATATTTTGAAAATAGAAGAATGATTCCGTTGATGGATTTATTGCAATGACAAATAGCGGAAAAGATCATTTGTAAACAATGTAAAATCAATCATAGTTCTAACATGCATAATATTCCTTTGTGTAACTATGTCTTATGCAGTAACGCTAATACGTATTTTATTCGCCTTTAGTTGAGCAGTAGCACCAATAGATATTGTATCATACTAACAAATGATTGCACTGACTGGACAAGTCCACACAAATCTGTGTGGTAATTTCCTCAAAAGACCATTTCAGACACTAATTTACATGGTCCTCATATGTCAGGACATATGAGGACCATGTAAATTAGTGTCTGAAATGGTCTTTTCTCTCTTCTTTTAGTCTCTTTTAAAAGAGAATGTGACCTCTGAGTTTGTTTCGGCCTTTCTTCTCAGAGTATTCAGATAGGAAACTCCGAACTCATCTAGCAATTTTTTTATTTTTTATTATGACGTGTAAAAGTGATTCCAAAATCCTATTTACAGAATAAACAATTTCATTTCATTAACAACAGCAGTAATGTTTTCACCATTGTCAAATCATCCTACGATATAATATTTAAAATAGCTGTATGGCTTCATTGGCTAACCTAAGACCATTTACCTTAATTTTCTTCACTGTGGCTTCTGCACCTATATCTGAGACTCTGATGCCATTTAAACACGTTAGATTAAATGCAGCTGTGATAAGGACGTCAAAAATTGTGATTCTGAAAAAATGAGAACATAATTTTTAGAAATTAGTGTAGAAAAAATATAAAAAAAAACATATATTTTTCTTTATCTTATTAGTTTTTAAAGATAGTTAACAGCAAATATACAAAATAATGTTCATATGTATAAAAGACTTTATTGTTTGATTAATCATCAATTTATAACGGTGGAAACATATTTATGAAAAACATAAACAAAGACTACTGGGGAAAAATCATTCTCACCAAAAAAGAAACTGCAAAATTGTGTTTTTTGCTAGCGTGAAAGATATAATTTTTAAAGCATTACAAAAATGAATTGAGAATTTACCTTCCCTTATTAATTCGTAAAATATAACCAAGATCATCGCATCTGACGACTAGTTTTCCTGAAAGCAATAAAAGATTAATTGAATATAAATAGTTGGGACATAGGTTAAGCTACGCTAGACGAGGTCGGTCCGTGGATAGGTGACCATCTATTTCATTCCTGACTCCATGCCACGAAAAACAACCACATTCAGACATTCGTAATGGGTAAGAAGCCCGAAAGTCTGACAACCAGTCTTACCAAGGGGTTTATCGTTTCGCCCAATGTAACTCACGGTTAGACTGGACCCCAACATAGAAGAGAAAAGAGCTGACCTCGCGTCCTAACCAAAGATCGATCATGCTGATACGCAATCGTCGCTTTAACTCATTTGTTAGGAAAAAAATCAGAAGGCGTTTAGAGGCATGAAGAACAGAGTGTTAAGTTCACTTATCTTCTATAGAAAACTGAGGGTCCTCCGACCAGACGGGTGTCGTGTCTGGCGGGGAACTGCCTAATGATTGATGTCGGAAAGTTATATATATATATGTGTTGATCGTACGGTAAACTGTGCTTGCGCGATGCAGGATTTTGTGTAACGTCAGGATTTTGTGTTACGTCAGGATTTTATGTGGCGTCAGGTTTTTGATGCGTAGTTCACATGTGGTGACTTAGATGCCGCCAAAGGTACTATCGGTCGGCGCAACGACGCATTCGGGTTCACCGACAAAAATTAACGCGACGGTTGCGTGTTCGCACGACGATCGCTTTGGTTAGGACACGGCCTTACGATGAAATAGCTGGGACACAGACCTGACGCGCTTTTATGATTTGTATACCCGAATACAGATAAAATGATAATTACCGATTGTAATAGTAATCTTCGAAGATTTCATCCTAACAGGAGAATGACCGTCAAACTGCAAATCCTGACATTGTATGGAAGAGTTTGTTATAAACATGTGGCATTTTGGAGCATTGTCACGTCTGCAAATAAAAGCAACACTTATTAAATCTCCATAGACACGTTTTTTAATATCTATTTATTATATTACCCGCTTACTAATAAACCCGAACTAACTAAAGTAATGCGTATTGAGCATATTGTGTTTAAACTATTAGAAGCAAGACCCAACGGGGGTTTAAAGTTAAGAGGAATAGGGTGTAAAGTTCACTCATCCTCTATAGAAAAGGGAAGATCCTCAACTGGCCAACGATTGATGTCGAAAAGCTACATAATATTATGCTGATCGCGCGGTTAACCCTGATTGCGCGATGCAGGATTTGATTAACGTCAAGTCTTTGATGCGTACCTATCGACCAATGAAAATGGGGATAGTAATTCAATCCTCGCAAATCAAACTCGTTTTAATATTCTAGAGTAGGTATAGGTAAAACTACATATGAATATCACAGGAACCCGCGGTACCAGATCGTGAGAATCCGTTGGATACGGGAAGCGCAAGATCGGTCTTTATGGCGAATATAGAGGGTAAAGGTTTGTCCAACAGTGCCAGTAGACAGTGGACACTACTGGAAACTGGTGTTTTTCACCTTAATGATGGTGATGGCGATGGCGATTGTCCACCATCATCCTCATCATAATTTCCGCCAAAAGCGTCTACTGCTACATATATAGGCTTGGCCAAGCATCATTTCGACTGCCACTTGTTTATCGCATCCAGCGAATTCCTGCGACCTTCACCAAGTCATGTAGCTTATACACCATAAGCATTACTTACCCAAGAAATGTATTCAAAGAGAACTCCGTTTGTAATTCGTCCACTTCGAAGTAGCCATTTCCGTCTTTCACGAGTGACCTCAAGTAATGTACCACCCACGAATTAATTGGTTTAGAGAACAAATGCCCCATTTCTCAGTCCTGAAACAATTCATTGCATGGTTTGAATCTCTGCTACTTGTCGTTTGTGACAGTCCCATTGTTTCTGCGGGAAAGCAACTGACGCTTCCGCCAGGCAGTCCCGTCGCTCATACACTTGTATGAAAAAGTCACCCTATAATTTTATTGCACCAATTTCGTAATTAACTGCTTAGTTGGTCTAATGGTCGCAAGCGCTGCTGCTGACCATGAGGTCCTGGGTTCAATTCCCAGGTTGGAAAAAGTGTTATTAGGGCTTTCTATCTGCATTTTCTCAGTAGCAGCCCGGAGTATGGATTTTTTATGGACTCTGCTTCCTTTTTAATTTTACATTGTTTTAAGTATGTCTCAATTGTGTCTTATTTTAATTTGTGATCTCCTGTGCCTGTCCCAATAAATACTTTTTCTTTTTCTTTCTTTCTATTTGTGCCCGGTTGATGGCAATAGGCTTACCCCCTACTACATGGCACTTAAACATAACTGGCGAAATGTGGATGAACTATAGGTAGACCTCTGCACAACTCCTGGGGGAAACCAGGCGTGATGTTATATTATGTAATTTCGTAATGTAATTAATATCTGACCAATGACAAACAGGTAAATACTTAAATCCACAAAGCAACTGAATGCTTGGAAACAAATCGTCTTGAAGATCTAAACGAGAAGCTCCACAGTTATAGGCATTGATGTATTAAAAGGAGGCTTTTAATACATCAATGGTTATAGGATACATTTTATGCTGAAACAAGAAATATCACGTGAGACTTCGAAATAATTTTTCGCTTTCTCACAAATAGTGAACAAAATTGATCAAAATCAGTCGATTTCGTGCACGGTCCCTTATTAATCGAATCTAAAAAAAAACAATCACGTACTTAAATAAGATAAGTAGTTCTCGAGTTAAAATGGCACTAACTGACATACTGACAGAGAGACGTTACCATTTTTATGATTAGTTTAATAATGAATGATGATGAGGATGACTAATGCTTACATTACGTATTATGTACGATAGGTAGCTTTATAACAATGAACTCGAAACCAATTATCGCTCATAGTTTTTTATCTAACCAACATACATAATCGCACAGAATATGGTTCTGTGGTAACCTAATCAGTATAAGTAGGTACATTATAATGTTGATTAATAAAATATTATTTTCCTGTTTGATTCTTCCAAAGAACGTAGAATTGTTTAACACCAGGTCGATCGCATTTTTTTTTAGATTACTATGCTTGTCGCGGTCGATTCGTGGATGGGTGATCAAACATATCGAGACCCCTCCAGGCCTCGGAAAGCACGTAAAGCTGTAGTTCCGGCGTCATACGTAGGTCTTTGAAAGTCGTTACGGGCAGTCAGAAGCCCATAAATCTAATAAGCAGTCTTACCAAGGGGTACTGTGTTACCCAGAACTGGGTGGTGGAGGTCAGATAGCTACTCGCTCCATGTAAGATGGTATTCAGCTGCATCCGGGTAGACTGAAAGCCGACCCTGACATAGTTGGGAAAAGGTTAGCCAGATTTATTTGACCTACAAAGTAACGACGTAGTAATAAAACCAGCAATGTTTTCTATATTATTTACTATAAGTAATTAAAATATTAATTAATAGTTACTTACTGTATTTTTTTTTTAAACAGTAATTGCCTCAGACCAAATAAAAAACCACGACATAGCGCCAAAACTACACCACCGCTCTGTGCATACACGCTCACACGCACACATTTACAATCATACTACACCTCACTAAGTACACACATGTTTACGAAACCGGCCTCGCGTCACTGTTGACAGCGCTGTCTTGTTTTTTATTTTGTCTGAGGTTATTACAAAATTATTAATACAAGTATTCTTTCATTAAACAACGCACAGTTCATTCAAGGATAATTGTATTTCCTTTTCACGCACTTACCTTTATTATAATGTATTGTCTCACCGTTCGTTAGCTAAGCTCCGTTCACAAATAAAATACGCAAAACGATACCACCATAATTACTAGTACTCATAACACTCACTTTAGGTACAACACATAAACATTTCATTCATTAAGCGTACCTAAACAGTAGGTAATCCTGTCGACTGTCATTGATCGCTAATGTTGCTAGTATGAAAACGTTTCATTAACGCAGTGTAATAACGTTTCGTTTTACTTAAGCAAGATTTTATGTAGGCGTTAAATAATAAAGCGCTAAACTTGTGGTTTAATCAGAGAAGGCCGGATCAAATACTAAGTAAATGACGTAAGCGTTCGCAAGAGTTCGCATGTCGCTTTGTAGATGTCGCCACAGACCTTTTAAGGAAGTCTTAGCAGAACAAATCCAAGTTGGCTTTTAAAATTAAAATCTCTTTATAATATTTTTAAAAATTATGAGAAAGGTTCTACCTTTATAATTATATTATGTGAGTAATTGTAACTCACATTTCATATTAAACCTAGGAGCAGACTTTTATTTCAAATTCACAACATGCTATGCGATGTGATTGCGATTATAAGAATGTACCTACCTAAACTCTGAATTTTAACCGACTTTAATTAAAAAGAAGGAGGTTCTCAATTCGACTGTATGTTTATTTTTATTTTTTTGAATAATTTTTACGCGATTACTCCGCCAATTATGCATTGATTATGATGATTCTTTTTTTGTTTGGTAGGTCATACTTCATAGATGGTCCCATATAAATTTTATTAATTTTGTTTGGGTAGTTTTTGAGTTAGCTTCAATAATACGTATTTTTCCCACATAGCCTTTGTGGATGACACATGATAATAAGTTCCTGTCACTGTTATTTATGTAACTGGTAGTGGTATTAGAATTTGTGTGGGGTAGATAACACAACTAAAATAATTAAATAAATAAATAATTTCGGAAATCAGTGGCAATAAACGAAAATCAAAACCAAAGACACCGACTTCCGAAATTAAAGTTATTTTCTTTCTCTTCGTCTTTTTTGAAGGCTTTTTTTTTTGTTATAAATATTTTTTTTCTCGACCAAAATTACAGCTGTGATCGATCTTTTACATATAACTATTAATAATTAATACTACAGACACAACACGACAACAGTGAAGCCTCTTGCAGAGAATGATTCAGTGGTCCTTGGTGAGAGTCACACGGTAACTAGATTATTTTCTAGGTTATTTTTATGTGATTAAGCAAATAGGTAACAAGATTCGGACTTTTTCCTTTACTTGTGCTGAGCTTCTCGCCAAATCTCGCTCAAATCCCGTTGACGAGAAGCTCGTCACGCGAGCGAAGCCGCGGGCAAAAGCTACAGTACGACAAAACTTAGATGTAGCATAGATTTGAAAATTTTCATTCATTCATTTCAATTTTTCGAATGTATTGGCTATAAGACTTTACAAGTTATTGCGTTTTCGAAAGATCATTTTCACCTAAAGCAATAATAAAGATTGGTGATTTTGAAGGCGCACTCAGTTCGGATGGTGATCGGTTTTACGAATTTTGCCGATGCTACATCTAAGGTGTGTCGTACTGTAGTCAAGTATTAAATAAAGTAGTGGGAAGACGAAAAATGCTACACTAACAAGTTTTTCATTATTTAATAAATTTTTGCAATAAATATCCAAGACGTGTACATTGTATGAGCATTCAATTAAAGTCAGATTTATATTACTGTGTTGAATCGTGTCGTGACGCCTTCTGACGCAGTGTTAGCTAATCAAAACTCGTTGTGATTTGACGTGGTCCCATACTGATTCGTTTGATTGGGTACAACCTGCGTCACGACACAACACGACAACGTAAGTGTTGGTGGCTTAACATAATCATAGAGCGATGTTTTCGTTGATGGCATCCAGAAGAATAATTTCGATAAGTTCGTTGACTTCACCCTGAAAAAAGAAAGATTCTAATTACACAGTCTTATTGGTATTTCATAAAGAACCTCAACAAATAAATGGGAAATATTTACATAATTGATATTCAAATAATTATTGACCTACTAATGTACGGTTTTTTAAATAAATGATCCTTTAAACATTTTTGCCTGCTAATATTCAGCATTCGGATTTCTAATATTAATTAGGAAAATAAAATGGAAATTATTTGAGGCTCACAAAAAGAGGCAAATTTATTATACAGGGTGTCAGGGACATCGATGCGAAGCCTGTTACCATGGGATTCAGTACATGATTCTGAACCCCCCTGTGAAATTTTTCGTAGGTTATTTAAAAAAAATCACATTGCACTTTTCTATGAAACGGCAGTTTTTCTTTTTTTTTTTTGTATAATTTATTACAGTCGAGAAAATAAGTTCTTGACACCTCTCCAGTTTTATACTAACAATTATGAGTTTTGCTAATTTGATCCTTATTACTACAAGAAATTGTCCAACTGTTGAATGTTTCAAAGAAATAAGTTTACGTACCTACATACGTAAACTTATTTCTTTCAACCATTAACTTACTCTGTATTCTTGTAGGGTAGCTGGGACCGTTTGGCTGATGACATCGTTTATCTGTTGAGAATAGTTGAGACCCTGGATGGCTAGCCTGATGTTGGACTGTGAAATAAAAGCAATAAAAATTAAGTTAGATACTAGGTACTATCTGTTCAGTGTGAAAGTAGTAAACTTGTAAACAGTCTGTCGTATAGGTACGGTCGACCTCACGCCTATGTTATAAAAACCAGTATGAGTTGGTCTCTTATTCTTTTGAAACTCCGTACTATGCTAGGCTAGCTTAAAGTCAAAGGGTTACCTCTGACGTACGGCCCACTGTAGTTATCCCCGTCGCGTCGGGCCTGTCTGCGCGCTTTATTGTTGTAAAAAAGCTATTATCTCACAGACTAAGCATTTCATGGAGTTAAGGCTTTTGCAGACCACCGCGACTTGTCGCGCGACGCGACACGAACAATACAATTTCTAAGAAAACTTCACGGTATAACAATAAACGGTGTCGCGTCGCGCGACACGTCGCACTGGTCTGCACAGAGCTTAAATCTACAATTCTAGGATTTTGAGTAAAAGAAGTTTGAGTAACTCGTGAAGACAAAGCTTTAATATTTTACTTATAATAAAAATGCAAATAGTAAGAAACCTGCTCACAGGCAGTAAAGGTAATACACGAAAAAAAAAAACTTTATTGTGGTAATAAATCTATGTGCAGTCAGGGAAAATAACTGATAAGCAAATTGACAACCTCCGCAAATTTGCCGTGTTATAAACATTTTAAACATCGGTCAAAAAATGCTCAGTTGTGATTAAATAATTAAAATAAATCTATTAAAACATTATCTTGATTTAATAAATTTATTTCACTTCAATATTATTAGGGAATCAAAGATGGAAAGGGATTCTTTCATTTTTTATAAGTATCGAAGAATGTATTATAGTAGAGATAAACGTTCACCCCACTTACACACACCAAATTATTTACTTTAATTTTTTTATAATAGTTATCTTCTATCTATACATATAATAAAATTGTAGAAAAGTGGTGTCTGTACAATGGAAATATATGAAAAAAAAATAGCAGGGGTTGTTATTATATCGATGCTGAACCCGAGATTGTAATTATTATTTTTTTTGTCTGTTTGTCTGTTTGTCTGTGTGTTTGTGCACGCTAATATCAGAAACGGCTTATTCGATTTAGATGCGGTTTTCACTAATATATTGTAGTAAGCTTCACTTAACATTTAGTGTTTATTTCATGTCAATCGGTTCATAAATAAAAAAGTTATGTCAATTTAAAGAATCACATGGAACATTTGTTATAGGTTAGGCATTTCTTTCCTTGATTTTCGGTATACTACTTATCTTAATTTTTATTTAGGGTTTGTATAATATAAATATTATAAGTATTTGGTATAGGTTAGGCATTTCTTTTCTTGATTTTCTTTATTAAGTATAAGTTTATTAGCTCAGGTTAGTAATTAATTTTTCTAGCAATTCTTTTGTTTTATAAAGTTAGTACGTTTGGTTTACACGTCTTAACACTTATTACTTAAATTAAACTGTGATAATTTTAGACTGTATAATAATCTGTAAGTATTTATAATTTAATTGTTTACGATAGTACGTGTTTCCTAAATAACTGTGTGTTAAGTAGTAAGTACTATTTTATTGTAAGAATGCCTCGAAGAAGATCCAACCTCTCCCAATGTAGCAGAAATGCTAAAAGGATGAGATTAGTTCGATCACAGAAATCTGAGGAAGGTCGTGAGGCAAGGCTCTCTGCAACTCGGGAACATCAGGCTAGGTTTCGTGCTGCAGAAACTTCGACTCAGCGGGAATCTCGACTGAGTTCAAATCGTTCTCGAATGGTCGAGGTCGCGAAAAATTTTTTTCATACTAATGGGGTCAAGTCATGAAAAAGGTTGAAAAACACTGCCCTACATTAATCCTACTAATATTATAAATGCGAAAGTTTGTGAGGATGGATGGATGGATGTTTGTTACTCTTTCACACAAAAACTACTGAACGGATTTTGATGAAACTTTACAATAATGTAGCTTATACATTAGAATAACACATAGGCTACAATTTATAAAGATTTTATGTGATTTGGCCATAATATAACGATAAGTATCAAGTAAGTCGGAAAAATTCCTGCCCTCTGAGATCTATCTTTGCGTGCGCTGCCTTTTTTTTTTTTGGGTGGTTAATCATCCAATGACGTCTCCCGCTCTGGGCGGAGCGGAAGGGCGTGTCAGACTCTTACTGACTAAAACCCACACGTGTTCCTTCGATCCTTGATATCTCTTTGAGGCGCGCGTGGAACACGATGCGCCGTCGACCCGGGCCTGGTCCTTATCGGACGGCGAGCTGCCCGTTGCTCTCCGTCCGCAGGCCCACGCCTACGGTGGCCGGAAATCGGCTATCAATTCCCGACGCCCGGGACGTCTCCTACGGCGACGGCGGCTAGGGCTGGTAGGGCGCGGCCTTTGCCACTCCCTCGCGCGCTCCACCTTCTCCTTCGCGAGCATTACTGCTTTGCAGAAGGAGGTGACGGCTTGCCATGCCCTCTCGCTCCGCACCATGGCCTGGACCAGGGCCGTACGCGAGAGGCCACCGCCGCCGATCGCCTCCACGAGGACACGGCGGTGGTCCACCCAAGCCGGGCAGACCTCCACCGTATGCTGCGTGCGCTGCCTAAACCGTTAGAGTTACATGAAGAAAATGTATTGTGGGATTGTTTGTCTTAAAGAGTTCTAAATAAAAGTCCGCGACAGCATCTATCGACATTTTAATGGAGAACCTTTATAACCAAAATAGTGAGCAATAAATACAGTTAAATTGAATACTTTTTTTACATTGCATATTTTAGAGTATTTAGTTAATTCTTATTAAAATAAATACCTTCATCGCTTTTGGTATTTTAGGGTTATGAGGAACAGGGTGTAAAGTTCACTCATCCACCATAGAAAAGGGAGGATCCTCCAACCAGACGGGTTGTTATGTCTGGCGGGCAACTGCCCATATGTTGATTTCGGATAGTCTTATCTATGTTATTCGCTCAGTAAACTCTAACTGCGAGATGTAGGAATTGTGTGACGTCATGTTTTGTGTTTTTGTTTCGTAGTTTTTTGTATGTGGCGGTCTAACCGCTACATCACTCCCCTCCGGAGACCGGAGGTCGATAGTGGGCTGAGTCTTGGATCTTGCGATGCTTCACAGTGCCAGCTGTGGTTCCAGTGAGTCGGAACCGGGTGCCGCTCAGTTCACAGTGGGTCGGAACTGTCTGCAGTGATTGCGGCGATGGTGATTGTGGTTCCAGCAGTGCTCTTCGTTCCACGAGTCTCTGGAACGCGACCGGCTACGCCGGCCTGGGGTCGAATCTCTGCTGCCACGCCTAAACCTGTCAGCCGAACGCGAGCGGTGATGTACCTGACCACGTGTAGAAAGGGCGGCTACCTGCTTAGTTAATTCCGCTATGCATTGTTTCAGCTCGCTGATCTCGCTGCAGGTGCTCGTGCTAGCCACGGCGGGAGGTGATGTGAGCGCCGGGGCGGGCGCTGGCGCGATCTCGTACACGCGGTCGGCTAAATCTGCGACAGACTGGAGCGCGAGATTAGGCTGCGACGCAATGACCGTCTGAACGTTCGTTGGCAGTCTGCTCGCCCACAACGTGGACAGGAACGCCTCTGGCATATTTGGTCCCGCCAGGGTTTGTAGGTGCCGCAAAAATTGTGAAGGTTTACGGTCGCCTAGCTCCTCGTGGGTGAGGATTTGCTGCACCCTTTTTTCGCGCGAATCAGAGAGCCTACGTATAAGCTCGGCCTTCAGCTTTGCGTACTTGTCTTGGGCCGGCGGGTTCTCTATTATGTCCCTAGCCTCAACCATATAACGGTGATCAAGCTGGCCCACGACGGTATAGAATTTGGTACTGTCGGCAGTAATACCGGCGATCGTAAACTGACCTTCGACTTGGGCAAACCAAAGTGTCGGCTCCTCTGGCCAAAATGGCGGCAGCTTCACGCTGACTCTGCAGACATCCTGCTTCTCTGCTGTTGCTCCAGTCGACGTGCTGGCTCCGTCAGGCATCGTTCTTTATCGGGGTCACCAATGAAGAGGTTACTGGGTAAAACTCAATAAAAGATTTAATTTCAGTAGCACTTCTATTACTGCCTACCTCGGCACTCCCTTATAACATATAAGGTAGGACCAGGAATGCGCGTTCGCTGCATGCTGGTGGTCAGGATACCCGTTGAAGCCGTGGGTGCTGGCTGGCTGTGTGACTCGCCTCACGAAAGCTTGCGGGAGTGATGATGATGACGTCACGCTGAAGTAGTTGCACGAAGGCTGCGTTGACGTTCATTCTCGGGGTCACCAATTTAGGGGTATGAGGAACAGGGTGTAAAGTTCACTCATCCACCATAGAAAAGGGAGGATCCTCCAACCAGACGGGTTGTTATGTCTGGCGGGCAACTGCCCATATGTTGATTTCGGATAGTCTTATCTATGTTATTCGCTCAGTAAACTCTAACTGCGAGATGTAGGAATTGTGTGACGTCATGTTTTGTGTTTTTGTTTCGTAGTTTTTTGTATGTGGCGGTCTAACCGCTACAGTATTTAATGTAGATAAAGTTTGTCTTTTACACTAAATAATTTGGACAAATAGTTTAAAAGTTAGAACGATAAGAATGACCTGCGATATTGAGTCGACGGCGCGGGCGCACAGAACGAGGGTGAAGGGGCGGGCCAGCCAGGGGATGACGCGCCAGAGCGCCAAGTGGAAGCTATTGCTTAATAATTATCTTCGAGAAATAACGTAAATAACGCAATTAATTGTTGAACTGTCAAAATGAAACCCATTGCTATTGTAAGTGCTACGCAATTACCCCGCTGATTTAGGACATGTTACACGTTCCTGTGGGATAATTTCCGACATCCACGCGGGCGAAGCCGCGGGCAGAAGCTAGTTTTAATTAAAATTGTAAATTGTTAAGAAAATACTCTAATTAGTATTTCTGGGGAAATCAATTGTTTAGCAAATTGAAACTATTCTCAAATTGCTAGACAATTAATTTCCCCGTCTATACTGTTAAGAAACTTACGGCAATTGATCCGAGTGTGAAGTCTACTGTGACACCGCTGATTGAGATGCCAGAGATGATCCCAAGATTAACGCGAACCTCACCAAGGACGACAGTGCGACGGATATCAACTCTGAAAGAAAGAAGGTGGTTATAATTATGTTATTCAATGGTAATATGCAACGTTTTAGTAAGGGGTGAGGGAGAGCAGTGTTGGCCCAGTAGTATCGGCCGCGGGTTCGAACCCAGGCAGGCGCTTTACTTTGTGTAAATTATTTCAACACCACTGCTCTCAAAACGGTGAAGGAAAACATCGTGAGGAAACCAGCATGTCCAAGAACCTAAAATGCAAAGAGATGTGACATCTACTAACCCGCACTGGGCCCGCGTGGTGGATCACGGCCCACTCCGTCTCACCGAGAGGAGGCCTGTATACCAGCAGTGGGAACATTATAAGCTAATTAAGCTGAAGTAAGAGGTTTAGTGTTATGTTAAGTATTGTTTACATTTTGGAGGCACAAGAGATTTGGTTTCAAGGAACATTCAACATTCGGTATGGTCAATTATTGTTAAGCCAAATAATCGTCATCATCATCATTTCAGCCGAAAGACGTCCACTGCTGTACATAAGCCTCCCCCAAGCACCGTCTTTTTGACCGGTTCTGTACTTGTCGCATCAAGAGGTCGACCTTCCAACGCTACGACTTCCGGTACGCGATCGCCACTCCAGACCCTTTCGGCCCCATCGGCCATCTGTTCTGCGACTGTACCCTGCCCACTGCCACTTTGGCAATTCTTCGGGCTATGACGGTTGTCTTGTTTCTCCTGCGGATCTTTATTTTAAATTTTTTACCTCCTGATCTCAATAGCAACAATAGAAGTGTTTTTGTATATAATTTTACTATATGGTATTTTTTTTGCATGCTGAAATATATGTACCTAAGTAAGCAAAATATGTGGTACTTCTTATATTTAAGTTAAGACCTGTTATGTACCATCTTTTATGCAAAATAAATAAATTCTAATTCTAATTCATCATTTCTGATCCGCCAAATATTGAAACAAACACAAATACCATTTATAAGTTTGTATGTTACTCGTATTTGTGTGACGTCTTGTAAATCATATTGATGATCATTTATCGATTAATTCCCACATAATCTTATCTAACGGATGTCAAACAAGTAATTGGTACACTGAGATAATACGCAAACAAAATATTATGAAAGATAATTTATTTTATACTAGCTGAGTCCCGCGGATTCACACGCATAAGTCTCGATCCCATAAGAATATCGGAATAAAAAATATCCTATGTCCTAATCCAGGTTATGGTCTACCCATGTGCCAAATTTCATCTAAATCTGTTCAGCCGTTATAGCATGAAAGCGTAACAAACAAGCAAACTCAATTTCGCATTTATAATATTAGTTAGAATAGTTATTCGTTATTTAATTTAGAGTTTATCTTGGACATTACTGTCATGGGCGAGCAAAAATATCGTGAGGAAACCTGTACCCTAATTATGTAATGCACGATCAATCGTCCATTGCTTCATAACTTCAAAAAAAAAAATCTGCTCAACAACGTAAATAGGGCAATGAATATTGCTGAACTGTCAAAATGAAACAAATTACTCGGAATCGTTTACGAAAATGTGCTGCGTAATTAGATTTCCGGACCTTATAGTTAATACTAGCTTAAAAGAAAAATTAATTCATCGGAACTCCGATCCAACGATGATGTGGGATCGTTCACTGATGACCGATTAAATGAAAGCGGCAGATTAACATTCATTCATTCGTAGAATGCAACAAAAGCTGCCAAGTGCGAGTTGGACTCGCACACGAAGGGTTCTGTTCCACCATACAATATTTAACACTACATTTATCTTTTCTAAAGTTTAATACTTTTACTTAATACTTTAGAAAACTGTTTCTTGTTCCGGACCGCTTTAATTTTTAACTTTATTTTATTATTTGTTGTTATAGCGGCCGTAGTAGTACCTACACACACCATGATTGTCTGCCACACGGTTCAAAAGATACAGCCCTGTGATAGACGGACGGACGAACAGCGGACCCTTGGTAAGTTAAAGTGTCCCGTAGGCACCCTTTGGGTACGGAAAGCAAAAAAATGAACATTCGCTCAAGTAAGGCGTCTGATATTAGCTTTAGAGATGTCTGTCATGTTGTAATACTTCGTTCGAATCATTCGTGCTTGTTATCAAAATAAATAATATCAGTCAGTACGTTTACCAAGAAATCAGAGTAATCTGGTCCGATATTATAATCAGTTGCTAATCGCATAATTTACTGAAACAACATCAATCAAGTTTCGCAATTATGACATTGAGGTTTTGTGTGGTAGGTAAACTACTGTATGTTGTCGTCAGTAGCTATCAGATTGTACAAATCTATACATATAATTATACTAATATAATCAAGCCGAAGAGTTTGTTTATTTTTTTGTTTGAACACGCTAATCTCTGAAACTACCAGAAGGTTTTGAAAAAATCATTTTGCATTTGATAGCACAACTCTTGAGGAAGATTATAGGATATTTAACATCATACTACGACCCTAAGGAGCCGAAGAAAAAGAAAAATAAAATTAGGTACGGTATTGTTTGTCGGAATAAATTATTTTAAAATAAATGATTATACTTTGAATCTATTGGTTTTAGAATAACTAGTAGATAATAGTACTATAAAAAAAAAAAAAATTAAAGTTATTTCTCCAAAAACATAATATTTGTTTACATTTTTGGAAACTAAATTACGAACGCAGTAAACTATACAATGCAAAGTACCGATTTGTTTTGTGGGTTCGAAGATAACTTTACAGATGAACAATGGAACTCTGTTGCATATCTTTTTAACACGATAAAGGCATCAGGACATGTGACATAGGACAGCAAACCTGTCTTTTTGCATAATCAGCCTATAATGTTCCCACCGCTGGGACACAGGCCTCCTCTTTGTGAGAGGGAGTGAGCCTAAACTACCACGCGGGCCCTGTGCGGGTTGGTAGATGACACAGTCATGTATTCGAATATTGGTCCTAGGACTGTGTTGTCCACCGTTTTGATAGCAGTGGTGATGAAATAACTGACATAACCGTTTGCCTGTCTTTTGTTTAGCAACAAAACACGGTCGAAATACATATAATGGCACATCAAAATTTAGATATAGTTTCCAGCATTATGCTGAGCGATGTCCGTTTTGCGTGGATGTGACGCATACTTTCCCCCAATTTGTTCTTTTTTGTGTTTGTGTTCTTTCTTTGCGTCATGTAGACCGCAAATTAACGTATTTTCTTTCTTTCTTGTCCCCCTTTTTACAGAGCGTCATCTCTGTCACTCATGAATACTCATGATATAACAGTTCAAGCATTTATTTCAATAAAAACAATTACTGTTCAAAAAGATGATCCTAGTTGCCCATTCCAAAGGTTAGTAAAACTCGTTGTGTTTACCAGGAGCTGATTATTGTAATTATCTTCGATATCTTACCTGCCATCTGCTTCAACAGTCAGTCTGTTCCCGAAGAGAGTAACGTCTGCGTGAGCAATACCTGAAACATTATAATAAAATAATCAGTTTCGACCAATACTTAGAGAAACTATCACTGAACAGCTGGGACTGGAGTCAGATGCAGAAGGCACTGTCTTAGACACGGCACGTATTGTTAGGGGGTTCTTCAGCCTCTCCCTGGATCTCTAATCGCCAAATTCAAAGTCAAAGTTATTTATTTGCTTTAAATGCGGTAATACAAAGGTGTTCAATGAATATTTTTGTGTGATCTGATGACACATTGCGCCATCCATATTTTGGCATGCAAATATTAATTTATTACAATAATTTATCTTGCCTCGCCTTTATCTTGGGTCTTGCCACCTCACTGT
This sequence comes from Conistra vaccinii, assembly GCA_948150665.1. Classification (NCBI taxonomy): domain Eukaryota; kingdom Metazoa; phylum Arthropoda; class Insecta; order Lepidoptera; family Noctuidae; genus Conistra; species Conistra vaccinii. The sequence continues at coordinate 6,421,327 of OX411317.1, read as the reverse complement.
GGGCGGAGCATAATTTTTAAACATACTTAATATTTATTTTTAAGTAAATTCTGAAATATCAGTTTTTTTTTATTTTCAAATTTCTGTTTTTTTTTGGTGTCAAAATCAAGAATATTGTCAATCAAATCAGTTTTACATAAACATAGTCAGTAATTCGGTATTAATCTATCGATTCTACCTTCAGTCATTTAGTGTTGTGTTCACAAAGTTTCCAAAAATGTAAACAAATATGTGTTTTTCGGAAAAATAACTATAATAACCACACATAAAGTTCAGTTTGCACTACAACTTAAAACATTGTTATGGCTGTTTCAAAAGAATATTACGTAGTCATGAAATCAACTTAAGTTACACTAATATGAGGTTAATATTTTTGTATTGAATATGAAATACACGTCAATCCACGGATATCATCAAATCCGACGCAGATTGGCACAGCAATAGGAAACCACATACGATCACTAGTCTGCCTTCAAAGTATGCGTGGTTAACCGTAAATCATGATGTTCCTGTGATGGTTCAGTGGGCCAAAATTAGGGATACTGTTTGTTAAGAGTAACTTACGGGTAGACAAATGGAGGTGAGGCAGTTCGAGCTCGAAGTTAAGACGGGAGAACAAGAGGCTGTAGTTCATATAGTTGACGACGATGTCACTCAACCCGGTGCTGAGCACCTGCTCCACGAAAGCAGCTGCGTTGAAGAGCCTGAGAAGATGAAATAAGTATCAAAACACTAACAAGTCGCAATGAAAGAAAGAAGGAAAGGCAGAAATACTCGTATAGAAAGAGAGATGAAAAGAAAGTAAGGTAGAACAACAAAACAGAGAGAACAAAATAACTTGTCCGCAAAATGGACATGTATCTCAGCATATAGGAACATCTTACTCCCTGTGTAATAAGAAGCGAGTCTATTCCCAATATACAACCACTTAAGGTTTTAAAAGTATTAGAATTTCCTCAATTAAAAATGATAATACTAGCTGCTGTGTATTTTGTATTTCAATATTTTTAACCCCCGACCCAAAAAGATGAGTGTTATAAGTTTAACGTGTGTATCTATGTGTCTGTCTGCGCCATCGTAGCTCCCAAACAGCTAAACTGATTGTGTTTTTGTTTTTTTAACTTGATTAAGAGTTTTCTTAGCTATGATTATAGAAAACCGATTCAGCCGTTTGTTAATGGATGTGAGCGTCTTCCACAAGTCTGATCGATTTGAAATTTGGTATTCTATTACTTCAATGATATTAGAAGAACATATTAAGCTTGAACTGATGCTGCAGTATCACCTGGAATTTTTAGCATACCCAACTCCCTTACCAACTTAAAGCACAGGTATCGTATTTGGGCTCATTGGAATGGTATCAATGAATAGGTATTAGTATCACGGTTGTGTTGCATCGACTCTACAATACGGCCTTACACTATGGGGTAACTCAACAGACGCAGATAAGACCTTTAGGATACAAAAAAAATGCATTCGAGCCATTTGTGGCATTCCACCATGGGAATCTTATTCTATAAATTAATTTATAAATAATGTTAACAACCTATTTTAAATTAATGTAACGCTAAGCTAAGATTAATAATGAATGTATTGTAATGTATTAAAATAAAGTAATAATAGAAACATTTAAAGCATGCCATGGACATAAATATTATAATTATACTCTAGCTTTAAATACATTGTAATGTTTTGCATGTCAAATATCTGACTTTGTATAAGGAACTTATTACTGACTATAAGACCAACACTGTACCAATACTTATTGCAAATAAATGATTATGATTATGATGGTGAACAGGGTCTGGTGATGGAGTAGGAAAGAGAAATGAGAAAAAGTGAGGGTTTTTTTTTTTTATTTTGCTAAGCCTTGTTAATACAAATATCCAGGATTAAATGTAGCATATGTACAACGACCCAGGCTAATTTTCCGTCAAACATAACTATAGGTTCAGTGATTTAGGCGTGTAAATATTACAGACAGACAGCCAAACAGAGCGATGTACAGACGCCAGCACATCAACCTACTCCAATCTGTCAAATTTTCCCAATCAACATTGAACCTTATTCTTTAGTCATAAAGTTGAAAATCTATTAAAGAAATTTGACAGATTGTAGTTACTTGATGTGCTGGCGTCTGTACTTTCGTATATATTAGATGGATTGACGTTTAAAAATCACTTACACAGGTACAGGAAGCTCGTAGGAAAAACTCTCCTTCTCGAGGAAGAAGGGATCTAATTCTCCATCTCTGATTGCTTGGCTGATGTCCTCAATACCTTCTATGACCTGATTCTCGATCGGCCCGGTTATAAACCTGGAGTCCCGTGACGCTACTGTACCTAAATTAATTTAATGGTTAATATTTACATAATTTTAAAGCAGCATAATAAGTCGTATGTGTATACAGGGTGACTTGTAATTTGACGTATTCTTTCTAGGACGTGATAGTGAGACCCATTTGCAACAATTAAGCACCCCATAAAACCTAGGCGAAAGTTCATGGGATTCGACAAATCCCAATATAAATGTTTTTTTGAAAATTTCCCAGCATTCGTCACTAAATTGCAATTTTCTCTAAACTCTTAAATTGAATGGTCTTCATTTTCATAACGTACAGCCAAAAAAAAGATACTTAAATACTAATTTTACCACTTTATTTTCGGTGATGCTATGGCACCTTTCAGTGGACAGTAAACCGCACGTCACTTGAACATAACCCTTGAATAACTAAAACCAATAAGGCCTTATTACAAAACGAGTTTTTTTTTTGGTTTAATTCATCGAGCCAGTTTTCATAATAAGAACGTAACTGTGATTGAAATACAATTCTTTATACAAAACTACGTACAAAACTGACATCTTAGTGCGGATTTCACCAATGAAATTGAACGCGTTCAGCACATCTAAACGCATTCATCCAGAGGCTGTCAGTGTACAATATTCCCTAACAATTTTGACTCTGGCAGCTCTTGAACGCGTTTTAGAAATGCTGATCGCGCACTAATGAAGGTGAAATCAGCCCTTAGTTCGGTACTAAGTTGTCTTTTTTATAATCGTAATCGGTTAAGAACTTTACCGTAGTCGGAATAAAATTCTAAATTCAAAAATGGCTCCATAGTCTAAACCTGGTTCTGAAGATAAATCTTGTTAAAGTCTACTGCTTTGAAATACAGCTACGCTTTCAAGGTCAAACTATTGAAGAACAAACGTGGGGTTTGACTGTCAAGAATTCAAATTCAAAGCATGACTAACCTGGTTGGTACGACGGTTCTGGTACTACGGAAGCACAGATTCCCGCAACGAGAAGAGTGAAAGGAAGTAGGGATCTCATTTTGATTTATTTGCTGGAAAGGAAGAATATTCAACTGAGAAAAGTTGTTCATTCAAATTTTGATTTACACGATGCGATTTAATTGCCTGTAACAATAAAATAGTTAATTGACTCAGGCGTGACTTTGCGGAAACCCATTATAAAATACAATAGACGATGTATATTTAGTAACTTAATCCGCTTAACTGTTCTTAAAGAGTCTTAGAGAACCCTGTAAGAAATCGACACGTGTTTCGCCTCTCAACGAGGCATCCTCAGGATAACGATTGACTTGTTGCGAACTCGGACACGACGTGTTGCCACGACAAGAGCCGAACGCAAAGTGAGCTACAACCGGTCATCCGGCCGCCGGCCGTGGCATACTCTTTTTTTAAATTTTAATGTAAAAAATAATTGAATAGGCTCAGTTTTCGAGGAGAAAAAAGGGGAATACGAAACGTCGATCTCGTCAATTTTTTTGTGTTATAATCGGTCGGACGACACGAGCCGAACGCAACACGCGCAATTTTTATTGTATATACAATACAATACAATAAAAATTGTATCAAGTTGATGCAACTCATTTGGTCATCATCGACAGCCTACCAGTCCACTACTTGACTTGCTTTGCTTTTGGCAACTCTCATCCAGCCATCCTTCAAAGATCGTCGCTTCATGTAGCCTGGCTTTCTACCTTACGTTTGCCGATTCGCGGTCTAAACTCAAAACACGTCTACCTAACGGTTATCGGTTCTACGACTAATACAGCCGGCCCATTGCCACTTTAGCTTGCTTATTCTGTCAGCTATGTTGAATACTTGTTTGATCAAAGTAGCTACAATCTTATAGTACGCTTCAGGCAAGAAACTTCGTGTAAATGGGGCTTTAGGCTGTGCGCACTTTGGACGCATTTTCGTACGAATTTTACTCGTGCGAACACGCACGATTTATAGAGTACTAAGGGAATGCACAGACTGAGTACGAGTTAGTCGTACGTATAGTTCCGACGTCCGAAAACAATCCGTACTTGTTGAGATTTTTCGTGCATTCAATGCAATATCACCGGAACACTACCTATTTGACGGATTTCGAAGTTCCGTACATCGCGCCGATGAACATTCTCAATTAAGTAATTCGTAATAGCAAACTTTCGAACTTCCGTACATCGCGATTATGAACATTCTCAAGTAAGTAATTCGTCATAGCGTACATTCTAACTTACGTAAATCGTACTTTTAAACTTTATGAATACAGTACATCGGTAGTTTAAACATCGAAGTTCAGTAGTAGGTACACTCGAGAAAACGTATTCAGTGTGCGCACTCAATTCGTACGACCACGCTCATACGTTTACGTACGATACAAATTCGTAAACAAAGTGGTCATGGTCTGATTTTGAAACGATTACAAAAACAAAACTTGATGCAGCTTCGGGAAAGCTGTGTATTCCTATTCACTTCATGCAGGAGTTGGTTAGATCTACGCATTTAGAAATGACGCTCACGCACAAACTCAAGGATCACGTCTCTATGCGAGAATTTAATAAAATTCTCCAACACTAAAGCCTGTTTTTGCACAGTCCTATTATTTGCCAGTGGCATATGGTCTGTTGAAGCAACAGAAAGAAAAAGTTGCATTTCAGTTTGTTCCTTCAACTTGCAAAGTATAAGTATTTATCCACCACTCTTGGTTGACTGGTAGAGAATGCCAAAGGCAAAAAGTTTGCATTTGCACCTTTTATTTTGCAATAAAGTTAAAAAAATTAATTACAAGCAAGAAATTTGCATCGTGTAAAGGGGTTTAACGGAAACACGAAAAAATATGATACTTGTAAAAAAGTCTTGGGCACACTTCACTTTTTATAGAACAACGTCTTGGCGTACTGAAACCAACTTACCTTTCAGTTGATCAAATAATACTGTTACAAAAACTATCCTTATTATAATTAATGATATTTTAAATATTAATAATTTAGAAGTTCTTACGATAAAGGGATCTAGATAGTCAAATAAGTAGTTAATCCTTAGTAAGTAATCAGTTTAAATAAGTAGCATGTGTACTGATTAGGACGGATTAATTAATTAATCTCTAAATTGTTTATATTTTTCTTCAATGATCACTATTTAAAAGAATCACACAGGTGTCCAGATTGACAAAATATTGAAAGTTATAGCCCGAAAGGGGTATCGTATTAACCAGTTATTGGGTTATTGGGGATGTCAGATAGGCAGTCGCTCCATGTAAAATACTGGTATTCAGCTGCATCCGGCTACACTGGAAGCCAACCCCAACATAATTTCGAAAAGGCTAGGCAGATTAATTAGGAAATATTAGAAATTGCAAATAAGAATTTGCAATTGGTTTAAATACCGCTAAAGACTCGCGACGCCAGCGCCACGCGCGTGCGAAAATCCAGCGGGGCCCGCTGAACTACCCACCGGCGCAGCGGAGATAAGAGCTCGCTAACATAAACAAATACTGAGATCTTTTTGTTACGTAAATAGTCTTATCGTTAATGGTTTTGGGTTCCTGATTAGACAAAGGATTTTTTATAATACTTAGAATCTTTGTAAGCGAACGCTAGTATTGATAAATAAACATTCTTATCAGATTCTTATAAGAAATTCCTTTGTTCACTGTTTTGATTATTTATAATAAAACTACTGGTTCGATTCACATGAAACTTCGCAGGATACATTATGAATACATATACTATCGGTCAAAACCATTTTTTACGAACAAACACAATAAATAAAAACACCAATAATTAAAAAAGTTCAATAATAGGTATCCGTATCATTACGTAACATTACTTAGTTGATAAAAAATATTGAACTCCTATTTTTTTCTGAAAAATGGCATATATAGTATGCAATAACTAATAAATAATATAAAATAAATGACTTACCAGCGATTACATGCACAAAACACACACAAAACTCAAAATTTCACATCAACACATTTTTTCACTACCGAGTTTGTTTACATTTTTTGATGGGTCCGTAATAGGTAATTACGATGTTATTTTGTGCACATTTTATCTATATACGATGACGACACTACTTAATTATTGAAATAACACCATTTCCCGTCGATTTACACTTAAAAAACAATAGAAAATGAATAAATAGAACGCGGAGTGCAGTGCACGGCACGCATGCGCGGACGCCATTTTGCCGTACCAAAAATGTTCAATTTTTACTTTTTTTTAGAGTTGTTTCTGCATATTTTGACGTTTTAGTCGATTTATTTGACAGGTATATTATCCTACCATAAATTAAAGCCAAGAACAGACTAGATCTGCCCATACATAGAGTAAAATCGGCCGTTGCATCGATGCCTATACACTGACGCAGTACTGCCTCGTCGGGGCTTTACGGTTTTGGGTGCGCGTGACAGATCTGTCGTCGCGAGTCTTTATCGGTTAAAGACCAAACAAGTAGGTAAGCATAAATACATTATTTTATTCGATAAAAGCTGAGGTTCACAATATTTTGATATTGGTCTCTAAAAATCTAATTCTTCTGTGCCTTCAAATACTCATTCATGAAGTCCATCAGCATGATTCCCAAAAGCTCGTTGATTTCAGACTGAAAAAGAAATAGAAAGGTATAATTATTATTCAAAAGATATATTTTTTCAAGTTCATCATCATCATCATCATCAGCCTATTAATGTTCCCACTGCTGGGACACAGGCCTCCTTTCTGTGAGAGGGAGTAGGCCGTAATCCACCACGCGGGCCCAGTGCGGGTTGGTAGATGTCACATGTCTTCGAATTTTTTGTTCTAAGACATGCCTGTTTGCTCACGATGTTTTCCTTCACCGTTTTGAGAGCAGTGGTGATGAAATTATTTACACAAAGTAAAGCGCCTGCTTGGGTTTGAACCCACGACCTACAACTCGTAAGTCGGGGCCGTTACCACTGGGCTACCACTGCACCATTTTTCAAGTTATCACCAACGAATAGCAAATCCTTATCAATATCTTTATAACGTATACCGTACTATCAAACTTAAATATGCAGTTGCAGAATTGACCGTGACGTATGGAAGAAAATGATTCTCAACTACTAAGCTAACTACAAATTCTCAAACACATAACCGTCCTATTTTTGCTTTGCCGTAGTTGGGTAAATACAGAATTTTTGTTTATAACAGTTTGTCATGTACTAATAAAAACGCATTAATAAAGATTTTATTGTTTTTTTATTTCTATTTTTTAGTGTATCATATTATGCACCTACACTGTACATCAAATACCGGTGCATGCCTACATATGAAATTACAGAAGACATCTGATTTCCTGACATATACTATGCAAGTTTCAATGAGCACACAAACAACCGTGTTTGCATGTGTTTGTTACCGTATAGCACGCAGACGCGGTTGTGTGAGTGCAGTTGTAGCATTTAAAATCGTAGTCGTTTTTTCTTGGGCCAAATTAATCCCAACTATTGAACCTATCATTGTGCGTGGTCAAACATGCACTTGGCTGGTTTATTTTTATGCGAGTGGTGATTATAATTAAGGGTAAACCCTTTTTTTTTTGGGTGGGAAATCATCAAATAACTTCTCCCGCTCTGGGCGGAGCGGAAGGGCGTGTCAGACTCTTACTGACTAAAACCTATCCGTGCTCCTTCAGTTGCCTGTACGTTGCCAGGGGCCATGGTCTCCCCTTAGGAGTTTCCTGCAACCCGGGCAGGCATCGGCCCTAGCGGACGCCACACGTAGGTAACGATAACGCATAGAGAACAGCATCACTGAACGTTTAAAGAAGGTGACAATGTTAACTTACGCTGTACTCCTTAAAAGTCGCCGGCACTGTTGAATTAAGAAACTCGTTCATTTTGTCAGAATAATCCTTATCCTGGACGACCAGCTTCACGTCAGACTGTAAACAAGAAACAGAAGAATTAAACAGAATGTCCATGAATTTGTCCAGAAGGAACTGGAACTCTGAAGCATGCAAATGACGTGGCCTGTATTAAGCAATAGGTGATCTAATCTGGTGATGATGCTGAACTTAGTTTTATCGAAGTCAAGGGTCAACCTACGCAGAGGAACCAGTGGAATACGATAGTCTGTTGCACGAAAAACGGTTTAATAATACCACACAACTCCTTGTAAAGGTCTCTAGCAATACAATATTTATGCAACTTATAATTTCCACAATTTTTGGAGGGAGCGAGCGAGAACCGTTGAAGGACGAGAATGTTACGTACGCCTGCACGCGTACCCCTGCATAGTTGTCCCTTGACTTCGATAAAACTAAGTTCAGCCAATCAGTATGTAACTGAAAATCAATTCTATTTCTGCCACAAATGGATTGCTAATCGATGTCCCTTTGATATTATCCATATTCTGAGGGATAGCTGAGACAGACTGTGTGAAAGGCGGACAACCAACTCATCTATTGTGTAAAATTCTCGTGAAGTGAACTTGAGTTAGCATGAAGTGAGCAAGTCAGTTATCATTCCACCTGATGCTTGGATTGGCACTTTTGACAGCTCAGTTCACGCACACTTCTCCTTTGTTTTCAATGTGAGATTTTTTCAAAATAGATCGGCGGATGTTGCGACGCAGCTTGGGGGAGAACTATGACAAGCAGTGTAATAGAATAGAGTTCATTCCTAGATTGTTTGAGCCGATACGAGAGTTGAAAAGTAATAAGATTATCTGAAAACTTACTTCAATTCCTCCCATAGTGAAAGTGACCTTTGTGCTCCTGACGGTGATTCCGGTGGTAAGGCTAATATTGATGCGGATCTGTCCCACGAAGCGCATGCGTTGGACCTCGGCCCTGGATAGAAGAAGACTTCTTATTAGAACCTGTTTGTGTTATAGTTTTCTACATTGACAACATTGCATATGATCAAGATTCTTACTTCCCAGAGGAATTCATTTTAAATGTTTTCCCAAATACAGTTGTCTCCGTTGAAGCGGCACCTGCAATTAGACCGTCAAAAGTATGAACAAAATAACACAAAGATTTAAAAGACTTATGGCAATGTAACACGATTCAACTAAATTAATTCACTTTAATTAAAAGGCACAGAAATGAAAAGTATGGTCGATTTTGAATCGTTCATTTCAATGTTTACATGATTCAATTTGGCTGCTTCCTCTAAATAAGTTCACATAAGTCTTTAAGACTTATGTGAACTATGTCATGCCATATGCGTTTAGCATATCGAAGAGAAAAGAGATTTAGGAGTCAATTGAGATTGCAATAAAATAATGTCTGTACCACCGGACTTTGTTGCTTATTATATAAATATATACTCTAAACCATTTCAAATACAACTCAATTTTGCTTACCAACACTGCCGTTAATGAGAGGCAATTCAATGTCAAAGTTAAGACGAGATGCGATGATGTTGTAACTGGCGCTGTTCACCACAATGTTGCTCATGCCATGGCTCAACAACTCTTCAATGAAGAAGGCGCTATTGAAGATCCTGAAAAAGGAAAAGGTAAAACATTGTTAAGAGCCTGCAATTCTCAGATAGGCACTATACACTAAACAGACTGAAGAATAAATCTACTTGATTTATCATTAAATAACACGTTATTTAGATATTTAGCATAATCAGCTTATACTGTTACCACTGCTGAGACACAGGCCTCCTCTCTTCGAGAGGGAGTGGGCTGTAATCTACCACGTGGGCCCAGTGCGGGTACCTACCAGTAAAATTCCAAAAAATCGAAAACAAGTGATATCTACCTAGCTATCACTTGTTTTCGAATTCTTGGTTCTAAAACATGCCGGTTTCCTCACAATGTTTTCCTTCACCGTTTACATAAAGTGAAGCGCCTGTCTGGGTAACCTGGCGAACTCACGACCTACAACTTGTAAGTCAGGGCTGATACCACTGGGCCACCACTGCTCATGATATTTGCTTGCCAAAATATGGCGATGTGTATGTGCACAAGACTTTTTTTACCAACTTTTGTTTTTAAAGCAAATAAATATCTTTGACTTTGAAATCAGATAAATTCATAGATTTTTCTACTCTCGTCTGTATGAGTTTTACGAGAATACCTAACGTCGCCGTAGACCGAATCAAAAGCAAATCAGTTTGAACATATTAAACTAGATAGTTTTTTTTTCATAATCTTCAAATAGTATTTAAATAATATACTCACACAGGTACAGGCAGTGTGTAATTACGTTCTTTTTTCTCAATATACAGGGGATCCATACCAGCGTCCTTGATAGACTGGCTCACATCCTCCATAGTGTTTTTGACGAAGCTGCTCACCGAACGTTCATTTTCGAAGTCAACTGAAAACAAATAAGTTGCTGCGCGTCAATATGCATTTTGAATTTGGAACTTCTGACGTTTCAAAATGCATCTTTAACGGAGACCATGACTATCTTGTTGGATCTTGAGGTCACTTATGGGACTACTAAGCGTAGGCTCCTGTTTTCGATCACCAGATCGGGCGTATAATTTTTGAGTTCTCTATTTGGAAATTCTCAGAAGCAATCAAGAGACTGGATTTGTGTCATTAGGCTTACTGCCACTGCATATAACTTTTAACGTAACTTACATATACTCCCCTGCCATCCCGTTCGATGAATACAGACGTTCATCATATACGTCTTTTTCCAGTAAACTAAGAATAGTCAAATCGATGTACTTACTTTCATTGGCATCAAACTGGCGCAGACCATTGACGCTCATGACGAAACAGGCGATAGCAATGATGTATTTCATTTTGAACTATTTTTGAAATTCTGCAAAGAGATAGAAAATAGTATAAAACCTCCAACTTGGAACCCTCTTGCTAAAAAGATATGATATATATCAGAAATACTATTTTTATTATTACAGTTAGAAAACCAAGGCTCAATTCCAAATCAGAGAAAGAATATGAAAATGAATATACTCGTATTATATCCGGAAATCAAAAATAAGGATAACTTACCTGACAAAACTCTACAGTCGCAATGTGCTGCAGACCAAATTCGCCAAGTTTATATATCAATCTAAATTAATTAGTGGCTAATTGATGTCTTATGTTGACACATGGTGGTAGCAACCATTGACATACATAGGTATCTAAATTGAGGGTTTATGACAAACAAATCAATGCCCGTATTGGTAGAAAATCGTAGACCAATGAACCCATAATGGAAAAGATACTGTTAACTAATAGCCTTTGGGTGTGATATTCCTACCTGCCATCGGTTCTATAATATAAGTATAGTTTAAATATTGTATGGTGTTGTCACCAGGATGTGAGCATCGATTTAGATAAGTAAGATAATTCGTAGGTATCCTAAACCAGCCACAGCATTATATGAAAAAAAACAACCGAAAGTAATTTTTCATTTTGTAGTGTTTTTTTTTTGGAAGTCGGTTGTTTTTTAAAGTGAAAACTTTTTTAGCGGCTTTGTGCACTTTTTTTGTCGCATTTTTTTTGATGGGTAAAAAAATTTAAACCCCCGTCAGGACACGTGACCTGATCGAAAATTCGTAAGACGGCTTGTACTGACAGCAAGCCACATAAATTCCTGACATTTTCGTTAGATGGCGTTACTTAGTTTTCAATTCTATCGGCAGTAACCAAAGACTGTCCCGCTTATTTTTTTTGTTTGTAATTATGTTTTTATTTTTACTTCTTAGTTGTGGTACCAACCCCACACAAATTCGAATACCACTACCTGCTATGTAAATAACAGTGACAGGAACTTATCATATCATCCATATATACGAAGTGGGAATAATACCTATTATTGAAGCCAACTCAAAAACTATCCAAGCAAAGTTAATAGTCCTGCAATGTATACGGGACCACCTCGAGATCATACCCTTTCAAACAAAAAAATAAAGAAAAGTATACAAAAAACAAAAAACCCGACTGCAAAAACACTTAACTGAAAAGAGAAAAATAAGCATTATAATCTATAGAATTTTGGTATCACAGGCGGGGACAAACAAAAGTTACACCATATTTCCGGTTATTATTGTTATATTATTATTGTCCCGCCTGCGATACCAAAATTCTATAGATTATAATGCTTGTTTTTCTCTTTTCAGTGTTCTTTTAAGTGTTTTTGCAGTCGGGTTTTTTGTTTTTTGAATAATTTTCTTTATTTCAAGTTTTTTAGTTTTGTTAATACGAGTATATCTTAATTTGGAATTGACTCATTACCAGCTTTTATTTGATACCAATATTGTTGTAATTTATTTTTAGAAAAACCTTACCCTCCTTTTTTTTTGTATTTGCAGATACAATACATAAATATTATATAGCCTATGTCACTTCTACGATTAAGACGAATCTAACGACACCTCATATGTTAAAATCCATCAAGCCGTTTAGGCTACAGAGCGTGCCAAAGAAATAGACATACATACATACATACATACTCTCGAAAAACATTGCCCTCCTCCTGGGGCAGTCGGGTAAAAACAAAATCGGTCCACAATTGACGGAGAAATCGGTAGACATATTTAATTTAAAAAAACATACATACGCAACGAACATAGTACCTCGTCCTTTTTGGAATAAGGTTAAAAATGAAAAAAAAAATTGAAAATGAAGAACTGAATGGTGATAGACGATGATGATGATATCGAAATGTGGGGGCACACCTCTGCCTTACCCTGCGGAGATTACAAGCGTGATGTTGTGTTTATGTTAAATCGTTAATTCTTTGTCGGCTATACTATACGGGCGAATGAACTGGGTAGGTACCTCTTCAGGCTTGTTCTTTTGTAATTACTAGATTAATGAATGATCAATGTGTAAATTGGTGAGCAGTGGTGGCCCAGTGGTAGCGGCCCCGATTTACGAGTTCGAGGTCATGGGTTCGAACCCTGACAGGCGCTTTACTTTGCGTAAATTATTTCTTTACCACTGCTCTCAAAACGGTGGAAGGAAAACATTGTGAGGGAACCGTCCTAGATTCAAAAACTTAACGACATATGACATCTACCAACCCGCACTGGGCCTGCGCTCCCTCTCATAGAGAGGAGGCCTGTGTCCCAGCACTGGGTACATAATAGGCTGATTTTTGTAGATATTGTGTAAATTATTCGCGTAGGAACAGTTTTGGTTTTGACAATACCCTTTCTTTCTTACTAATTGATAATGCGTTCATAGCAAAAAAAAAATATATGCGGGTGATAGATTAAGATTAAAAACATATTACGATACAAAACATTTTTATTCACAAAAAACCTAGATCTAACCGTATTATTATTAAAACTATGAGTATGTTTATCCCTTATCTTAATGTTAACAACTTTACAAATTAGCTTCGATGAGTTCCAGTAGAACGATCTCCAGAAGCTCGTTGATTTCTTTCTATAATGGATAAAATATACGAATTAGAATATCTTCTAGACATAATTTAAACAGTTCTGCAACTAACAGACTGGTTTGACGCAACCACGAAAAAGGGATATATTATTCAAAAAAAATTATGGTACATGAAAACATTTTTTTCGCGGCTAACAGCTAGTTATCAATATTTCAGAATATGGTCGAAATTCATGGTATATTATTTGTACTATTTAAATCAGTTATTAATTCATAAGTTTCAAGGATAACTTCTATAAAATCGGTTTTATTAAAACGAAGGACCTTCAATTTCTTAATTAAAGACAAACTGTAGTTATGTACTTACATTATGAGCCTTGATGGTGTCTGGAACGAATTTTCCGACGAAATCATTGACTCTATCGGAGTAGTCCTCGCCCAGGACAACCAAATTGACGTCAGACTGTAAGAAAAGGTAATGCACTTAATCATCTAAAATTACCTTCTTAAATTTATCTACATGCACACACATCTGATATGGTTGTCCGCATGACAACCATATAAACTGGTTTTCTACGGGTGTTGTCGACGGAAGAATAGACGTCAAAATGACAAATAATCACAATCTGTCATTTTGTCTGTTCTTCAGTCGGCAAAATGAAAGTTTATATTGTGATCATGCTAAGCGTGCTGGTAGCTAACATAGCAATTTTATAGCGTTAATACCACACAGCAATTTGTGACATTCAAGAAAACGATAAGTCAAATCTTTCACCCGTAAAAACGACAAAGTGAATGAAAAGATTAATCATGAGAATAAAGCTTACGTTAATATCTCCCAATGTCAACTCGATAGAGAGACTGCGAATAGAAATTCCTGAGATGATACCGACGCTGACGCGGACCACGCCAGTCACGCGGATACTCACGACTTCGATTCTGGGAAGAAGAAACAAGATAATTATTAAGATGAACACTACGATGATTACTTCGTCTGGGCATCACATTTTAATATAAATATCCAGGAATAAAAGTAGTCTATGTCCTTCTCCAGGTCCCAGGCTACCTATCTGTCAAATTTCATAACGGTCGATTTCAATGACTTTGGCGTGAAAACGTTACTGATAGACAGACCGACAAAATTACTTAAAAATTTATAATATTCAATTATTATGTACTTATTGTGTTTTTTTTTTAATTGTCTTTATAATTGTGATTATTCTTGTATTGTTACTTACTTTCCAGAGGCTTCAAAGTCAAGTTTGTTGCTGAACAGAACGCCATCAGCCTTAGCAGAGGCTGAAATAGATAAATTCCTTATGAGATACAAACAAAACGGTGAGATTTTTCAATAAAATATGTGTTGTATCGTTTCTAGTAGCCAATCAATGTCCAAAAAAGATTCTTAGAGGGAGAAACTTTTTATTTGAAGTAAGTAAAAAAAGAGTAGTCAAGTTAGCTTACCAACAGAAAAGTGAATAAGAGGCAGCTCAATGTCAAAGGTGAGGCGGGAAGTGATAACGCTATAGCTAACTCTGTGAGTCTTGATATCGCTGAGCCCAGTGCTCAGTATGTCCTCAACTATGGCTTCATAGTTAAAAAGACTGGAAAATAAAACATTAAATAAGGTTACCGTCGAATGAAACATGAATGCAGTTTGAGTGTAGATTTAGCTAAGGGTTATTACCAAATATAAATGTATCAATATTATTAATTATGGAAGGAACTTCGTAATTTCTCAAAACAATAACCTAGTCATTTGTTAATTATGAGCTATATGAAAAAAAAACTAGCAAACTTGAACTGCCTCCGTCTTATTACAAAACACGGTCTAAATTTGGTACCGGGGTTAGTACTAGCTTTAGTACCATTACTAAGTAAAACGTTATTATAAAATGAAGTTTATCTCTAGTTCCAGAACTATGTATGGTGCTAAAGTTAGCGCGCCGAGTCCCCTAGTTTATCTGTACTAATTTATTTGACGTTTGCGTTGATTATTATTGTTGTGTCAATATTACAAAAGATTAGTACTAGCTTTAGTATCATGACTAAATAAAACGTTATTACAAAACGAAGTTTATCACTAGTTCCAGAACTATCTAGGGTACTAAAGTTAGTCTGCCGAGTCCCCTAGTTTATCTTTGGTGCTAATTTATTTGACGTTTGCGTTGTCGTTTTTTTGTTGTTTGTGTGTGTCTATTTTAATAAAAATAATTAAAAATGGATATTTATATGATGGATTTGGAAGATTTGGATATGCTGGAGACGTCTCGGCAATCTTACAGACATCGTCATCGCGTGAATCCATTTGAATTGAGTGACGAAGATTTCAGATATAAGTATAGGGTCACAAAACGCTTTGAAGAAAAGATAGTGGATGTTTAACGTGAGGATTTATTCCACGACAATCGAGGATGCACATTGAGTCCAGTACCCTAATTACGTAATACACGATCAATCAGAATCTGAATCGTTTTGAAACAGATTGCTCCATTGCTTCAAAACTTCGAAAATTAATTCTGAAAAAATGTTGTTGAGCTGTCAAAATGAAACAAATTAATCGGAATCGTTTACGAAAATGTGTTGCGTAATTATATAGCTGAAGTGCAAGTAGTTTGTGCATTACGCAACTGGGCTCGTCATGAATTATGTGACCTTGGACAAAGTTAACCTACCATTAGACAATATTAAAAAAATATACTAATATTATTGTTTTATTCATAGATTCAAGACGATAGGTACAGGTTATTTACATTGTGTGTCTCAACCAGTTGTCAGCAAAGCATGTAAAAACGAAGCATATATTTTGTGACAAATGTCCCGAAGATTGAAAAAATGCCTATTAAGTACTCTAAAATTTAGAGCAATTTAGAGTCTAAATGAACATGAGGAAAGCATTAGAAAATTCCGCAGTATTGCTAATTTTCTTACAGTAATAGAGCCAATAGAATGTACTTATAAAAGAGTAAAGAAACTAGATGCTTGTGGGGGGTCAGTTATATATTAGTAGAAAAAGACTTTCTTCATTTTATACAAACTTTAAAACATTTTATTTGCCAATGCATCACGATCGTAGTCATTTAACACCACGGCTGTTTACCCCAAAGGTGCTAAAGTTGTTTCCAGAGATGTTCTTTTGTCCGTAACGTAATTCTGTTCACGTATGTAGCGTAGCGTCGCGAATGTCGCGATCCAAGAACCGTAGTTTGGACGCCCGACAAGCACCTGCCTTGTGTGTATATTGAGTTTTACAGTTATATTAAGAACAATGAATAGGTACAAATAAGAAGTGCATTTATTATTAATAATGTAAAACACGTAACATAAACATTCATCTAAAATAAAGCGCTGCCGCCGTATGAAGTCGCTCCACTTCACGCTAGAGGTTGTCCAGCAAGCTCACGACTCGTGAGCTTGCTGGACTTGCGTGAGATTCGGCTATGGACGATGGGCGCTCGTGAGTCACGAGCGCCCAGCGTCCATCGCCGAATCTCTGGATGTTTTTTAATGGATATTAATTTCAGGTTCGATTAGTGGAATTGATAATATTCAGGAAATATGGATATTTAGTAAAATTTCACGTTTGGTTCAGTCAACTTGATAGCTTTTTGAAAATTAACGTTTCGTTCTTAAAAGAAACCTCAACAGAGGTGTTCAAAAATAATTACAACATTATTAAAAAAAAGCACGTCAAAAGTACAAGTTATGCTTGTTCAATATATTGTAAACAAAGAACAATTTCGGGCATATTTTTGTATTAATAAATAATTATTTAAGCATTTCAAGAGTTATTATAATACTTATCAACATTTAGATAAACAGAACGTTGCTTCAAATAAAACCTGCGTGAACGTTTGAAAGAATGCCAATTTTGTTTCATATCTATGGATATTATTTGAACCATGAACTTTCTTTGGTACTAACTGATCCTCGAATAGTCTTCGTTTTCTAATAAGAAAACATTTTGAGCCTGGTACTAGCTTTATTACCGTAACAATCCTAGACCTTTTAGTCTTGGTTTAACCGTATAGTTCGGAAGCGCCCCGAATTGGATGACATGCGACACACTAAATTGATTATGTAAATATTTATTATGATACCCATCTAATCTTATGAATGTGCGTTAATTAAGAGAGCTGGATAAAAAACTTATATGATAACGCCATTAAATCATTCATATTTAACGCGCAAGTTAATTAATTTACCTTTATAAAATTTAAGCTCGTAAATGCGATAATCGCCATTTTGATGACAGTGATGGTCGAGGCTAAAAGACATAAAAATTGGGGATTTCAAACATCCAAACATCACCACAGGGGCAGTGAGGAATACATCATTTAATTATTTATCAAGTTCGTCCATTGTTCAAGTTAACTATGTAGTGGTAATGAAGTTTTTTGTTATCCAAATTCGAAGTTTCGCGCCAATCGTTCGTGTTTACATTTTTACTTTTCACAATATCACACATACACATGTAGATAAGATTTAAAATGTGACAAATATTATTTAAAATATTATAAACAACTAGAAAATGCCCAGATGTTAACGTAATATGAGAACACAGGTCTAATAACACGTAATATTCATTACCACTACTCAATTTGTGTGCAAAGTCCAAAATCTCCGATTTTAATGTTTTTTTTTATTGTTTAGGGGTATGAGGAACAGGGTGTAAAGTTCACTCATCCACCATAGAAAAGGGAGGATCCTCCAACCAGACGGGTTGTTATGTCTGGCGGGCAACTGCCCATATGTTGATTTCGGATAGTCTTATCTATGTTATTCGCTCAGTAAACTCTAACTGCGAGATGTAGGAATTGTGAGACGTCATGTCTTTTTGTTTCGTAGTTTTTTTTTGTATGTGGCGGTCTAACCGCTACATCACTCCCCTCCGGAGACCGGAGGTCGATAGTGGGCTGAGTCTTTGATCTTGCGATGCTTCACAGTGCCAGCTGTGGTTCCAGTGAGTCGGAACCGGGTGCCGCATAGTTCACGGTGAGTCGGAACTGTCTGCGGTGATTCCCCAGTGAGTCGGGGTGGCGCTGCGTCGTCATCCAGTGAGTCGGATGTGGGTACAGCGCCGGGTTTTTGGCTGACTGCTTGCGTCGACCAGGAGAGGGTAGAATAGGCTCTGCTTGTGAGACCGGCCGGAAGTGCAGGTGCTGTGCCAAGGTTGCTGATGAGGCTGAGGGTGATGACCAGGAATGCGCGTTCGCTGCATGCTGGTGATCAGGATACCCGTTGAAGCCGTGGGTGCTGGCTGGCTGTGTGACTCGCCTCACGAAAGCTTGCGGGAGTGATGATGATGACGTCACGCTGAAGTAGTTGCACGAAGGCTGCGTTGACGTTCATACTCGGGGTCACCAATTTAGGGGTAAGAGGAACAGGGTGTAAAGTTCACTCATCCCCCATAGAAAAGGGAGGATCCTCCAACCAGACGGTTGTTATATCTGGCGGGCAACTGCCCATATGTTGATTTCGGATAGTCTTATCTATGTTATTCGCTCAGTAAACTCTAACTGCGAGATGTAGGAATTGTGAGACGTCATGTCTTTTTGTTTCGTAGTTTTTTTTTGTATGTGGCGGTCTAACCGCTACAATTGTAATGATGTGCGAAAGTGCGAAAGCGATTATGCCAAACGATAGGTACGTCATTTATTTAATTTCGCGCCGAATTGTTTCTATATTTGAATTTAAATTCAGAATGCGCTCGCTATTTTTAAATTATTTTAATTTAAAAGAACAATTATTTTTATTGAAGATTTTATTTTTGATACTTTCTGATAGTTTGCTACAGAATGCCCAGTATACATTTTTTAGGTAGGCATTATAGGTAAGTAGGCATCATTGTACATTGATTGGGAATGATGATCAATTAATTATATAAATTGGGAAGGTATTCCGCAAACACTATTAATTAATGACGTTAATATTTTTCGTTAGTTGCATAAACTTGGTAGTTTTTGTTTGTATTAGGATACTCAAGTAATCGTTTTTTGTTACAACTGGATTATAGAAAGCGGGTCAAAAGTACAAGTTATGCTTGTTCAATAAATATATTGTAAGCTAACCAAACAAAAATTTACGACATATTTTTGTATTGATAAATAATTATTTTAGCATTTCAAGTGTTATTTTAATATCAACATTTAGAGAAACAGAACGTTGCTTCAAATAAAGCCTGCATACGCGAATGAAAGAATGTCATTTTTATTTCCTATCTGTGGATATTATTTGAACCATGAACCTTCTTTAGTACTAACTGACAGATTTTGAGCCTGTTACTATCTTTATTACCGTAACAATCCTAGACCTTTTAGTCTTGGTTTAAACCATTACTTAGTCCGTGTTTTGTAATAAGACGGCATGTGTTTGTTATTATTATGATATTTGTAGTTAGGAAATTAATGTGGTATACATGGATGAATTACTAGTTACTTACACGGGCACTGGTAGTTCGTAGCTGGAGCTTTCTCTCTTGATGTGGAAGGGATCTAGTCCAGCGTCCTTGATGGCTTGGCTTGCATCTTCAATGGCACTTTCTATTTGTCCGCTGATTAAGCGCTCGTTCGAAAAGTCAACTGCAATAATTTAAAAAATATTATTTAAATTGTTCCTAGCCTGTGCTATTGTAGTTCAACGTCAACCTCTCTACTAAATCTACTTTTGTTTTTAGAATTTATTCACCGTATTTAGTTTTATTTTTGCTAAAGTTTAATTAAATTATAGGGTTATTATTCTTCAACTTTGCGGATGTTTAAAAACAACAATATATGATAAATTCAAAAGGTCTTGCTGGTTTATATTTAATTGATCTATTAAAGAAGTCGATTGTTTAAAATTTACTTATACTTACATATTTTCCTGTCCCGCACTGGAATTGTTGTGGCACTGATGCCTGCGATGAGGATAGCGAAAGCAAGGATGACTTTCATTTTGATTTAAATTTCTTTTCTGCTAGAAAAAATATTTTTGAGTAAATTATTAACCGCAAGTAAATCTATAACGAAATCATAAAATTGGTCGTCGAAATAGTAAAATATTTTAAGTCTTATGCGGCGTTATTAATGACAAAAACTAAAAATCCTGAACATTATTACTCGTATGTTCTTGATCTTACATTTAAACGAAAGAAAAAACATAATGATGCATAATTTTCTTCAGTTACAGGTCTTACCTCGTGATACTTCTAAAGTTGAATAACATACAATGATAAAAAATAATCGTATTTATACGATTCGGAAGCAATTTGATCCTTAATCAGTGGCTTATCAAATTGTCTCATCTTTTAGATAATATCTTCTAATTGTTTATTTGAGGTGTATTTTTCGATATGCGAAACTCGTGCAAGACTGGGACTGATAAGATTACCGATAGGCTCTGCTGCAGGGTAGGAACGTATGATTGCCACTCACATTATCATCTTCTTGCCTTTATCCCAACGTTTGGCTTGCAGCATATCTCTTTCTTCCATAAGTATATCTTTTAGCCGTCATCTCAGTAGTCCACTCACAAATTCACAATGATGATTTGATGAATGAATAATGATGGATGATTAACGGTTTTGTATTTTCTACTACCATGCCTTTTTCCGTGTTGTTAACATTATTTTCACTTTTCAGTTTGTTATTTGTATTTTGTGTTTCAAGAACTGTGTCCAAATTAACGTAATTCTTTCTTCTTTCTTTCTTTTTGTGGCGCCAAACAGAAATATCATTTTCCGGTCTGAATGTTATATTATAATGTTATGGTGAAATTAAAGTTCCATAATTATATGAATTTCTATAAGAATTTCAATTGAATGAAGTATATGAATGAGAGGAGTGGTGGCCCATTGGTAACAACCCCAAGTTACGAGTCCGGTCGAGGGTTCGAACCCAAGCAGTCGCTATACTTTGTGTAAATAATTTCATCACCACTGCTCTTAAAACGGTAAAGGAATACATCGCGAGGAAACCGGCATGTCTAATGGCTGCTAGACACAGTGCCGGTGGCATGGCCGCCGGCATTGCCCGCCGGCCTTGCCGCCGGCCATGCCACACAAAGCCGCAGAAAGACACGCAAAGAAACTGAAGGAGCAAAAGCCGCAGGCACGTGCCGCGCGGCAAAAGTACATTGTAGGCACTGTGTGTAGGAGCCATTAGAACCAAAAATTCGAAGACCTGTGACATCTACTAATCCACACTGGGCCCGCGTGGTGGATTACTGCCCACTCCCTCTCACAGAGAGGAGACCTGTGTCCCAGCAGTGGGAACATTAATAGGCTGATGATGATTATGATGAATTATACTGTTTTACCCGCATAAGTCTCGATTCCGTGGGAATATTGGGATAAAAGTCCTAAATCCTATGTTCTAACCCAGGTCATGGACTACCCAGGTGCCAAATGTCATCCAAATCCGTTCTGTCAGTTTAGTTTGAAAGCGTAACAAACAAATCTATATATACATAAATACATGCTCCATACAAATAAATAAAATTGAAGTGTCTGTTTGTAATGTCAAAATAACAGCTTTTTACTAAATGCCTACGAAAGTATATACGATCTATACAACAAAAAAACTTTTTCTTTTGTCTGTCTGTTTGTTCCGGCTAATCTCCGAAACGGCTGAACCGATTTGGATGGGACTTTCACTAGTAAATAGCTGAGGCTACTGGGCGATATTTCCACGGGAACATAGGGAGCTGCGTCCCGCATAATATTATACTTAGGATTTGTGCACTGTACCACATAAACTTGAGCATATTGTATGCACCATTCTAATTAGCCAGTAATCAGGAAACAATGAAAAATTATACAAATCTTATCACTTTTACTTACCGAATAGAGATAGCTATATTTAGAAGACCTACTTTTAACTGAATGATAAACAGTTATAATTTAATTATTGTGTGACACAAAAAAAAATGCGTATAACACCATGTTTCTAAGCAAAGTTACATAAGTAGATATTTGTTCCTTGTTATATGTAGAAGGGATATAAAAGCATGGAAGAGATTTAAAAGAGCATTATTTACTAGCATAGTTGGCTCTCCGTTTTATTTTTCAGTATTTTGTTTCCAAAACAATTAAGGGAAACTGCCTCTAACTCTATATGTATACTGTACCCTAATTACGTAATGCACGATCAATTTTAAATTGAAAAAAAAAAAAAAAAAAAAAAAAAAAAAAATTGCTAATCCATTACTTCATATGTTCGAGGGCTGCTGGTCTCGAATAAAAACCTTACGTTTCAGTCATATTATTAGATCAAAGCAGTTAGTGATGGGGTTCAGTCTTGAAATATTTCTTAAAAGAAAAACAGTACAAAAATACGTATATTTGTGGTAAACATGACGCAAAGAACAAAAACACGAAAATAACAATTTGGGGGAAAATATGCGTCACATCCACACAAAGCGGCTATCGCTCAGCATAATGCTGCCAACCTATACGAGAAAGAGCCCTAGCGCTGGTTTTCCGAGACAGCCGGCGTTGACATGATGACGTCAACCGGTGCAGCGTATAGTGAAATAACAGAACACAGGCTATTATATACATACTCGTACATAAACTCACGCCTGTTTCCCATGGGGGTGCAGAAACTACAGAACGCCACCTGATACAATATTTACGATAGGTACTGAAAGGCTGTTGACTGAAAGGAAATTGTTGACACTTACATCAATTTTATATAAATAAACGTGATATTAGCTCTTATTCGTATTAGTATTGTAAACAACAAACAAAGAGACATAGAAGGGACTATTTTATCTTGAGGATTAGCCAATGGCGTTGCAATTTGATGGGAACAAACAATATGCAACTGATATAAATACCGTTTTAGTGTATTCATTGTATGTTATTGCAAACTAAGAAATCAACAAATAAACAAGCACTTTTAATAATAATAAATTAATTGATCCTTATTTGCACGTGAAAATATCCTTGAAGCTCGACTTTAAATTTAGTAAGTTCTATACAAAACAGTCAATCAAATTAAATAAACATGAATGCCACTGTGTTTTTCGCTTTTCTTGTTGCTGACATCAGTGCTCTATTGATTTCTGGGACAATCTCAAATACGGGTAAGTAGTTAAACAAATTCTCATAAATCTCTCTCAATATTTACCCACCAAATATTTTTCATGAATATCTAATATCTCTATATAAAGGTTAAAATAAAGATCTTATATTGATTTATTGCTACTTAAATATCTATGTACTATATTCCTACACCTGCATCACGTGAGACCTCAACCAGGCCACTGATAACAAATTAGAGGGGCCACCTACTAAACTTAATTGATTTAGTGGCATACCACCAAAACGATAAGATGAAGATCAACTAGCTCCTTGTTGTATTATTTAGCAATAAAGCAAATACTATGCTAATCCAGTATCAGCAGATTGACTCCACACACCGCATGCAATCATAGATACCTACGCTTCACGTACAGCGAATGTAAGTGCACTCGCGACTGGCATTCGGATGGCAGTCAAGTACAAGTAGTGCGAGCGTACAAATAGTCACGTACGTACGGCGGTACGTACGCGACTATTTGTACGTGCGCCTGTTTTCGGTCGTTGTATCTAGCCGACCTTCTTTACTATTCTTCCGTAGTCTGAGATGATTGATTTTCTGTTCGTCTCAGGTGCCAATAGGTAGGTATTGTAATGAGTAAACAAAATTGTTGCAGTTGACCTGACAGACGAGCGAGTAGTTAGCAATTCCATAGAAAAGAGCATCGAAGCCGCAACTCAGTCCATCAAGGATGCTGGTCTTGATCCTCTGTACATCAATAACAGACATTTTGCAAATACTCTGCCATTAGCAACGTAAGTAAATCAGATATATTATTATTTTTTCTCGTTAGTCTTATTCAATTACCTTTATCCAAGGTGCATAATTAGGTATATGAACTCTTTGATCACTCACAGACTCTTTAACTGTGAAACTCTTGTAGAAGACTTCTTAAGCACCGGTCTGAGCCACATTGTCATCCACAAAGTCAACTACAGCCTCATCATCTGTCGTTTCAACTTCGACATTTAGCTTCCTCTTACGACCTCTCCGTTGGTAAGAACACAATCAGCTTAGTCACTGCTGAGTATACGAGTACATATATGCTGTCCAAATTTTTAGATTTTCATAACATTTCAACGCCACCAAAATTGAGCATTCGAGTAAATCTTATTTCTACTATACTCGCTTGAGAATCTTCTATATGCCTTATTCTATATACCTTTATAGATATTATATTGCTTAATAATATCGTTAAAAGTGCCTGTAATCATAAAAAAAAACTAAAGCCGCTAAGTCACAAATATAAATGTAATTATTAATAATTTTGTACAAATATTCAAAAAACGCCAGGCTGTCACTTATCCCTGGGACACATTGTATATTAATGTAAATTCAACCTTAAACGCATTGCTTAAAGTTTATTTCACAAAGCTATGTTTAAAAAGCAATAAATTTTTACGACCGATACTATGTGGCATGTTTACCGTCGGAGCGTTCCAATGCTACTAAATCAAAAGCGCACCCAAATGTTCAAGTGGGTGCTCATTTTCGGTGAGGACATTTTTTGCCGCTGATTGTGTATCTAGTTCTTTATTAGTGATCGATGTTTCTCACTCTATATTCAGGATGGACATCCAAAGCGTCGGGACATTCATCTTTGTGTATTCCTAATAGCGAGGACCCCATAAAAACTACTGCATGTAATGACTAATAAAACTTTGTTAGAATATTATTCTGTTATTTACCAGTAGGTACCTACAACTTCGATGACGGGCGCATTGCTCGTCAAATCCGTGATAACATTGGCGTCTTCTCTGGAATATCTATCAGCCGTGTTAACAATATGAATTTCACTTCAGAAGACATTGTCGTAAGAATTTTTGTACAATCTCAAAATGATGAGAAATGTTTCATTTTTAGAGAGTACCTAATGGAACTAGTCATGTCTTTCTCTCTCTCCAGAGAGAAAGAAATGACAAAAACAACAGAAAACACAAAAACAGATTTTCAGATGGATGGGTTTTTTTTTCAGATTTTTCACACACAAAATACAAAATAAAGTAGAAAAATCTGTTTTTATATTATGAAAAAATCATGTTGTTTCCCATGAATATCTTCAATTAAATAATAGTCACTATTTTCTTGCAGTCTGACATCAAGCTGGTCATCCAAGGCAAGGATTAGTCCGCCAAAGTAAACAACTTGATCGGATCAACTGTACCGAACACTATTAAAGCCCACAACGTGAGTCGGATATTAATCTGGTCGCATTTTTTTTTATATCGTTTTAAAATCTGAAATATTGACGAAGAAACATTCATTTTATGCTTCTCTTCCAGGCCGAGGTCACGAACTTCTGGAGGTAGCTCTGATCACCACTATTTCATCACTGCAAATCTACCATAGATACTTATTCTACATATTTAATATAGGTTATACATATTTTTTACTATAGTTAAAAAGTAGATACTTTAATATTTTGTCATCATCATCATCATCATCAGCCTATTAATGTTCCCACTGCTGGGACACAGGCCTCCTTTCTGTGAGAGGGAGAGGGCCGTAATCCACCACGCGGGCCCAGTGCGGGTTGGTGGATGTCACATGTCTTCGAATTTTTGGTTCTAAGACATGCCGGTTTCCTCACGATGTTTTCCTTCAACGTTTTTAATATGTATTTTGTACTATACTTTAAAAGCAGATACTATAATTAAAATTATTACCAAAATGAACCTTCACTTTGGTAATAATTAAAAAATGTCAGTAAAATAAATATCTCGTATCAAATCATATTAATTATTTCTTTATACCTACTAACTAAATATTATAAATGTTAAAGCGAGTTTGTTTGTTGGTTTGTTTGTTTGTTACGCTCTCACGCTAAAACGGTTGATCAGATTTGGATGAAATTTGGCACATGGATAGAACTTGATGATTAGGATATAAGATACTTTTTATCCCGATATTCCCACGGGGTCGAGAATAATGCGGGTGAAACCGCGGGGCGCA
Organism: Conistra vaccinii; assembly: GCA_948150665.1. Lineage (NCBI taxonomy): Eukaryota > Metazoa > Arthropoda > Insecta > Lepidoptera > Noctuidae > Conistra > Conistra vaccinii. The sequence continues at coordinate 6,394,722 of OX411317.1, read as the reverse complement.
GCTAATAATTATGATTTAAAATACTGCAAAAATTATAACCCTTCCTTTTGGCTTTGCCGTAGTCGGGTAAAACAGAAATTAGGAGAAAATAACGTCGTTGTATTATAATTTTATTGTGGCAAGTACCTACGGTTTTGATTCCAACAAGTTCGTTGTAGAAATCGTATGTGTACTAAAAATGGTAAATAAAAAATGAAAAATATATACAAGCATTTATTTTTATAATTAAACACAAACGTTGCAAACATTCAATAATGCAATCATAGCACTAATGTTATTTAACTTACTTGAATCGCTATTAGAATTGAAAAAAGATAACTTTTGAATGTAAATTAACAATACGAAAAATTCTCGTAGGCCTCAAAGTCGTACCTTCTACAGTTTTAGGCCATTCGTAATACATTGATTATTTTATTTTACATTTAACATTATAGCCAAGCGGAGTCCCAAGCGAAGTATCGGCGTATGAAGAGCAACGGAATTGTTACATTTATTTTTGAATTTTACAAAACACGAAGAAAGGTATAAGCTATTAATAAATTTTAAAATGTAATTCAATAAAATACTTGAAAATAATGTTACGGAAGAGACGAATAAAGAAGTTTTAGTTCATAAAAATGAGAATAATATAAACTATAGAAAAAGTAAAGATAATAACCCGATATTCAAAAAGAGATATACATGAAGAGAGGATATAGCAAGTATAAAAAGCTTCAAGGTTCTTAGATAAATAACTGAACTTAACTATAAGAGTAGATATTTTAACAAACACACTGAGTTTACCTAAAATTAAAATAATAACTTAAAGTTACATAGAGAATAATATTGAATGTTTAGCCTGAAATGTCACCTACTTGTGTTTTGTAAAATTCACTACATATATTATTAAGGATAATCTAAGATCAGTTAGGAAAAGGATTAGAATATTACAAATTTTATCGTAAAAAATAAGTTTGCGTAAAGTATTTTATTGTCATAGCAATATTGTGTAGTGTCTTCAAAAATAATGTGCTATTTTGGGGTTATATTGTGAAATACGAGTACAATGCTTTTACAACATTTGATGGAATTCTCAACTCTTTTCCATAATGCCTGATTTTTTTACATTTATTACATTACAATCCAGCTGTATCATTGATTGATTCAGGCGAGTGCAGTGGGAAGCAAACTGCACCACAAGTGTCATACAACTGTGTTGCAGTAAGCTTATTATCTGCCTCCAACTCATCCATCGTCAAAAGCTTCATTCACACTACAACCTCAAAATAACACCCGCCAATATGAAAAGCATTAATTTTGAACAAAACCATAATCTTTATCATTCGTAACGAATGTTTGAAATATACTTTTCTTATGTCGAAAACATATTTATATCTGTATCGCAAAATTCAAACTTATATACCCTTTTCAGATTTCACAATCTCATTTGGCACTACGCGTCTGTCTTGAACAAGTAATTTAAAAACAAATAAACAGTGCATCGAGAAATAACGCGAACTACATCTACCAGTATCACCTATGTATCAATATATATAAAAGTGAATAAGAGGCACTCTATAGGTTTATATACGCAGATCTAAAATAAGCGTAATCCGTGAAACATCGAACGTGGAACTAGAACATGAATTGTTACTATACATTAACTAACGTAGCGAATAAAGACACCGTCCATCCAAATGTACGATCACGTAGCCTATTAAATAATACAACAGAAGCTCCAAATACTACGTAAAAATTACATTTAGCTTCTATATCTCATAGGTATCGTCCTTCACAACAGGTTAATATTTTTTCGATATATACGAAATAGGCACCCGTCTGATCTGCCCTTTAAAAAAAAGAACTAAGGGCGTCACGAGTTCCTACATAATACTAACACTCATTTATTTACATCAATGAAGTATTCGGTTGTCTAGTCGGCTGTCGCGAGAAACTTACAATATTGTACTAGTAATATTTGTTATCTTAAATCTCGAATTGTAAAGATTCATCTATCGTCCACCAATATTTGAAAGCTGAACCGCTGGCACTACGATCTCTAAACTAGATGTATCGACCCTAAACGTAATGTACTAAGTTTTGTATTCTCTAATACATTCAGTATACTACTTTCTGTACATCTTCCATTCCTTTGGATTTCGTCACGTGTCTTTTACTTTGGCTTCCATTAGTTTATAATATTGTAACATTATTATGAATTTTAGTCTTATTCAATTTTGTATCTATAGTTTCATTGGTTTTGTCATAAATATCATAATTGTTGCGTTGATTCGTTTTAAATCATTCTGTTTGACGATCCTCTTTAATCCACCGATTGATTTACATCGAACCATTATAACACGTACAACTTTCTAATATTGGTCCGCTACAGAGTTGTGAAATGATCTAGCTTATATTAAACTTACTATCTAAGGCTATAATGAACTTAAATTTTTCTATGCCTTGCGTGATATGTATTGCGTTAGAGGCGATTTAAAGCTAACATTTTTAATCATTTTTCTCATATCTACGCCTTCTTCGAACTCCGAAACACACCGCAGACTCAATTTAAATAACTTGCCCCTTAGCATTATGAAGACAAAGTTGACGCTGACGTCACACCACATGGCAGAAGTTCTTTAACCTACAGAAGATATGTAGATAGGTACTTATACTATGACGAAATTACGACTACCAGTAATCTATAATTTGTTATTAACAAGTGATATGTAGTTGGAGAAATCACTCCTTTTAAAATATAACATTAAAATTTAAACAATACGTTACATCGCTTACATTAACTATTGAACTTAACAGATATCTAGACGAATATTAATGGACTCAGCAATTCAACACTCGAGGTGGCTTACAACTAAAATACTCTACATTATAAAAATAAGTTGATAAGAAAATATTCCAGAGATTCTTTGGCGGCAACACATAATATTATACACGAATTAATTGCTTCTTCACTAATAAGATTCTGATTATAAAAGAAAATATGGGCGAAAGAAACTTCTGCAATAATCTAAGTCGATTGAACGGCTCCTAGTAACTTGAAAATCAAATATCTGAATATTAAATCTGCCGATAAATCACGTATAAGCAAGTTGTAATTAGTTGACCAAAATATCAATTAATGAATTTTAACAATCATTAAAATTGAAATAAGATATGAGATATAACTTTCCAACTTTAGATATTATCTTTCCATAGTCTTTCTCGTTTAATGTTTAATAATTGTGACATTCAAGTCACAATATCCTTTGCATTGAAAATATTTGACCGGTACGATCAAATTGTACCAACAATCTCATATTCAAACATTTAGAATCTTCTTAGTAAAGAAGTTATAGACGAAGCAAATAAATCGAAGAGGCTCGGAGACCACACAACAAACTCATATGATGTAATTGAATAACGAGGTCATAGCCAGGCTAGTGGCGATGACAACGCCGCCTCCGAAGATTTCAAACGAAATCTTCACGGTCACTGCGCTGTTCGTGCAGTTCTTTGGGGGTTCTGGCTTATCTGTAATAACAAAAGCATAATCGTTTTAATAAAAAACACCTACAAACTTACTAATAAACATTTACAATGCAGGAAAGTGAAAATTCTAGCAGCACTATCTGATATTAAAGAAGCAGAAAAAAGAAATAGTCTGAATTTCGATGTTGAAGAGAGAAGTCTAAGTAAAAGTAATTGATATTAAAAACACCAGTAGAACACCAGAAGGTATGTAAGACACAATATCAGTTAATAAAACATGTGTGATAGTTAAAGATCGCCATAGAGACAGTAAAAGAGAACATTGAACTGAAAGATGTGAATTGGCCCTAATCACCTCATATCTTTAAAGTGTAACATTAATAAAGTCAATGTGTCTGATTGTTACACTATCAAGATTATTCCAATTGGCTCATTCCACAATCAAGATCATACGAATTGACTCTAATTAACGTTTTCAAACGCAACAACTTCTTGAAGAATTTTAAAACGAGACAAAAGTATTGTAAATGTTTGAAAATCTGCACATTAAAGATGTGAGTTGTCACTTTCTACTTTCTTGCTAATAAATAAATATAAAGCTGTACAAGATCCTTCAAATAGCCAATAGCCTTTTCTTTCATTAATATTATTAGGTAATATTATTATGGCCCTTGTACTTGGATTCAGCATGACTTTCCATATACATATTATATCAAATACTACGGGCCATAGTTTAGTGCTATAAAAAAACATAAAATTAAAAGGGAGTCAAGAAAATAATACTTACTGGTAGCAGCCATCAACTGTGGCAAGTACTTTTGCCAGAAAGCGCATTCCTTAACACGCAGCCCGCGGCCAATGGAACTGGAGTTCACTGCTAGGGACAAGTACTCTCGGCCATTCGCTGAGTGGACCGGCCAGTGGATCTTTGTCGAATCCCCACTCGGATCTATAGATGGGTTTCTGGAATAAAATAAATGCGTATTTTGAATTATTGGTATCAATTTAGATGGAGATAATGATTATGTAGGTGCATTGTGATTTCAATTACTGATTAAACTTTGATTGATTAGAAAAAAACATGTATGTAAGCCGCAAGACAGCACGCCTTATCAATGACATAGATTGAATAGTAATGAAAAGATAATTTCTTACCCGCTTCTCGCGAAATTCGCCCAATATCTCATCAGACGTTTGCTAAACTCCACCTCCTCCGGAGAATAATTCTTCCCTGGATTCAGGGGCTCCCCAAATACGTAGTTAATTTCATCAGCGTGCATTACTCCTGTCCAAGACGGCCAGGGGTTGTTCTTACTGCGGTGCTTGTAGTAATATGTGAAGACATTGTTTCCTGTTTCTGCATAACGATGCGCAAATTCATTCACTCCACAAGTAAAGTGATAATCTCCTACCATTTTGTCTAAAGCATTACGGTTCCTTATTGGATCGTCTGGGTTTAACCAATCAGTGTACTCGTACACAATAGCCTGGCGACCAGCGTCATTTATATAGGGGTTTAACTCTCTTACTGCCTGCAAATACTGCTCCCTACTTATCCCAACATTCTCCTCCTTAGGGAACAATTCAGTCAGATAGTAAAGTATAAAGTAATAACCTTCCTCTGTGTTCGATCCCATCAAAAGGTTCGTCTTCTTAAAGTTCTGGTGAATTAACGATCGAACAGGTAACTCGTCTAGGAAGGAACCATCTATGATCGGGACGAAAGGAAATTCGCAAATGCCGAGAGTACCCCACTCGTTATTAACTAGTTCATCGGGACTCTTCTTCCTGAGGCACTCGATCATTGGCCCCATATCCGTTCTAGAGTGTGGACAGTGGACAGCTTCTGCTAAACGAATGCCTCTCAAAATGCTTTCTTCTCTCGATATAATCGCCCAAGGTGCAGTCGCTGCTCCTGACTGCATTATCGCCTGAGAGAACAAGTTTCTCGACAAAGGGGACAGTAAATGTAAGGAAACAGATACAGCCCCGGCTGACTCTCCAAATAAAGTAATATTATGAGGATTTCCTCCGAAGTAAGCTATGTTGTCTTTTACCCATTGCAATGCCATGAGCTGATCAAAAAGACCAGCATTGCCTGGGACGTCGGGAGTATCGAAGAACAGAAAACCAAGGGATGCGACTCTATACTGCATGGATACATAAACAACTTTCTCTTCCGAGACGAGTATTTTTGGATCATAAACATCTAGAGTAGCTGTTCCTGAGTAAAACCCGCCACCAAATACCCAGAGCATGACTGCTGCGTTTTTGGGTCGTGGTCTTGGGGTCACTATGTTTATAAACAGACAGTCTTCCTGCATGTCTGTGTTGGGATTCCACATCATCGCTCCGGGGAAATCACCGAACACAGTATCTATAATTTGGACGCACGAGTGTGGCAGTGTCGTAGCATTCAGTATTTCGTCACCCCAGCTCTCCGCCGGTCTGGGGTGTCTGAACCTCAAGTCACCTACAGGTTTTTGAGCGTAAGGAATGCCGAACCACGCGTCGACTTTCTTGCCGGTTGCGGCAGTCAGCGTTATGCCCCGAACCCTTCCCTTCCTGGTCCGGACGACGAGCGGGTCCTCATCCTCTGGCCCGAGCTGTGGCTCGTCAGCCATCATTTCCTCGTCGGCCCGCTCATGGTTCGAGTATAACCTCTCATCATACTTGGCTCTTTTGGAAGAGGTTTCCGCGTCTTCAAACTTGGCGCGTTTGGAGGAAGTCTCGTGATCTTCAAGTCGGGGTAAAATGGTGTCTAGTTCGGGGTTGTATCGAACGGCCTCGCCGTGTCCGCGGTAAGGCTGCGGCGGGGCCGGCGCGGGGAAGTGCGGGGCGTGGTCGGGCGCGTGGTGGCGCGCGCGGTGCTCGTGCGGCCCGGCGAGCGCGCGCGCCGCCAGCGCCGTCAGCGCAGCCAACACCACGCGCATACCGCCGCTGCTCCCGCTCCCACTGACACCACCTGCAAATTGAATAAGCTAATATTAGCAAACGAAAGAGCTTAAAACTTTACCAATATTCAATCGTCATCTGACTGACAACATATGCCTAATATTATATAAATTCTATCAATAAGTACAGCTCGGGAACAATACAAAGTTACATAATTCATTTTTAGTGTTTGATGGCTATAGAGAATTTAATTCACAAATTCAATCAACGCAATTCAATTCAAATCTCGAAACATATTTCACAAATTCGATTCACTGTCTCTACCGTCAAATACCGAAGAAACCATTCAGTATTGTAGAGAGCATCAAAGGATTCGGGACCGACAACCTATGACAAATTAGTTCCCGAACAATATCTCAACATTGTAGGTAAAGGTATGTTTAGATACAAAACAAACCTGCCATTCATCAAACCAATACAAAAGGACAACCTTTGGGGTTTTGAAGCAGAAAATATTATAATTTATTGCTGAAATCGGGAGAAATTGAAATTTTGAACGCAGCGTTGCTGTGCTGTAAAATCTCGGTGGGAAATAAACACAGATTTTAGCTATAGACTAACATCATCAGCTGTAAGGTATTTTCCCAACTATGTTGGGGTCGTCTTCCACTCTAACTGGATGCAGCTAAATACCAGTATTTTACATGGAACGACTGTCTATCTGACCTCCATATCCCAGTTACTGGGTAACACGATACCCCTTGGTAAGACTGGTTGTCAGATTTTCGGTCTTATGACGACTAGAACAATTGTCAAAGATCCACGAATGACAGCCGGGACCAACGGCTTAACGTGCTTTCCGAAGCACGGAGGGGTCTTGGTATGTAAAGATCCCATCCACCCACGCACACCCATCCATCAACTTAACCTGATTGATTGACCCGTGCTATTACTTGGCCACAGCCTCTCAAAGTAACATAGTTAGGCTATATTATTGTTTTCAATAAATGTTGTTTATATACGGGGTGTCAGGGACATCGACGCGAAGCCTGTTAGCAGGGGGGTACAGAATCATGTACTGAATCCACTTCGCGTCGATGTCCCTGCCACCCTGTATATGAGATTTTAAACTTAACGACGATATAGGGAAACACTAAATCAAAGTCTAAAAAAATATTATAAAGCTGCATTTTCTCGATTTAATTTAAACCACCATCGTGCCTTTTTGTACGTTATTTCAAAATACCTATTATACTCTTGAACAAATAGAGCGTATTCTATCTATCAAATTCCTTCAGTTCAGAAACCCAATTCACCTATTGCAGTATGGAAGTATGAACTGAAATAGCAAAATCGATTGATGTCACGTACTATTATAGCCTACATCTCGAACAATATGCAGTGCTGAAAATAACTGAACTTCATGCATTCCATACATAGACTTGATTCGATTTCGGAGACTTTCGCTGGACATGATTTTCCGTGATTTGTATTTCATACAGCAACTTGGTGTTTTTTTATACTTTTACCCAATAGGAATGATGCCTATTTTTTTTTTCATTCAGGTATGTTAAAAAATATTGGACACGATATTTTCTTTTTTTACGTGATGAAAAGATTACGGCGATACATTGAGTTAAAATGCGCCATGACGTCACGAGTATTTAGATTTTATACTTGTGACGTAGCGACTCCCACTCCCCAACTAACCATAAACCCAGATAAAAAAAAAACTAACCATTACGTGGACATAGCTTTAAAAAGTACCTTAATTATTGACAGTTAGACTAGGGAAATTTTGTAGATGCTCAACTGTCCGAAAGACTGATGCAGCTCGATAACAATTAAAATTTTATTGTGTCTCATTAGTGACAGAAGATAGCTTAATGAAAACCTTTAAAAAAAATGGGTATTCTACTACGCTTTGGAATGAGAAAATAGGTTCATGTTTCTGACTGACCGGCTCCTTGAAAATTCAAAAGCGCGGTGTAATTGAAATAAATGCTTTGAGTTTGACTAAAATAGTGTTTAAGTGGCAAAAAGGTCGTACTTCGATGTGAGATTGCATCAAGAATGTAAAAGCGGCTTCATTAAACTTCTTCCAATCTCCAATCTATTTTATAATCCTGGTGATAATAGCAATTTATTTGAAGATAAACATCATCTCATGTTTACGCAATCATTTGTACCTAAACATTTTTTTTTTTTGTATTTTTATTGATTGCTGTAATTGAGATATAAATCAAGGCACGTAACAGATATACTATTTATTAATCAAGATGAAAACATTAATTGTTTTTTTGCAGTTTACTCCAGAATCGATTTTGGAGTAAACTTATTCTGGAGTATGGAAATTTTATGAGGAGTGAAATTAATACAAGCGTTAACTTTGTGTTTTATTCGTAAAATAGCTGCGCCCGCGCCCAGCGCTTTATTTAATTTAATTTTTTTGAGATGAGTTTATAAAAGAGGGTAACCTTTTCGCCTATTGCATATTCAAAGACAATCGTATTAGCCCAGTATTGGGCTTAAGGAGTAAACTGCACTGCTGCTGTCGTACGTCGGAGCACACACACTTTTCTTTACTAAAGAAGGACAAACCGGACATCATGCTACATAAGTCATTAGCAATACGATGAAGATAAACGATTGTATAAAAGTACATAGTTACAATAAGTGTTAGAATATCTTGTTCAAGATTAGATTGTGTGGGGTTCCCGGCGTGAAGGTCCTCCCTCAAATAGAAGTTGACATCATAAAAAAAGAAAGAAATAAAAATAAGTTTGTTTGTCATAGAAACACGTGCATACCTACAAAAAGATAATTAACTCGAGTAGAACAAATAAAACACAATAGATTTATATGTTATAATCACATAACAGAAATAGTTGGCACCTGCCGGCACGTCATGACAGTGACAAGAAGGCTTCCACTCAGCATGATGCTGTGCTATGGGGACCCACTGCCCAGCGCAGATTTTCAGTAGTCACCCGAAAAAGACGTACGGTAACCAAGTCAGTTAATAGGTAACAAAATAAAATAAAATAAATAGAACTTAGAATACCTATAATCATCATGACGTATCTATAATATATCTTCATTAGTCATTTTGTTTCTATGTATAGTTAGATGCATCCTGTAGGCTGGCAACTTCGCAAATAGCGGTCAAATATTTCGCTGTTTTGAATAATTTATTAATATCCTGCTAAAGGAAATTACGAAAAAAAAATGGTTATCTAGCTTTTGCGCCCGGTTTCCCCCGCGTCGATGTCGTTGTGGGAGTATACTACCGAGATTAATAGTAAGTACCCTATACAGGTTATAAACTACATAATACATCAAAATGCCTCTGGGCCTACAATAATCATTACATATTATATTATTATTAAAAAAATCGCTTCCCGCTGTCTGTCCCTATGTATGCTTAGATCTTTAAAACTACGCAACGGATTTTGATGCGGTTTTTTAATAGATAGAGTGATTCAAGTCGAAGGTTTACACGTATAATACATGCATAATATAGTAATCTATAATTTATAAATTCATCACGCGGGCGAAGCCGCTGGCGGAAGCTAGTAAGAATAAAAATAAAAATAATATTCTAACATGGATAGGACAGGTACAGTCAGCCTCAGAGAAATCTGTACAAGAACGTAGTACTACGTACGTATTTACTTAGTAATTACCACAACAAAACCTTTATCAATAGGTTCCCAACATTTAAAATAAATACAATTCAGCCTCAACTATGAAATTAAAATACTCTATCAAATTTTAGCGAAGTCAAAATATTTGTGTGTGGGCTACAGAGCAATAATCCGGGAGTATTTGTACTGCTCGGTCAATACAAACAATCGAACATCCGCTGGCCGGTGGGGGACCATTGGGGGACTAGGGGTCAATATTGGGGTAAACGTAGCACTCTCCGGATTACTATCCCAAGTATAGTATAAGTTTGAATTTAGGGTTTTGTTCGTAGCTTGATTTTTTTGTTTTACAGTATTTTATAACACGGTTTTAATCTAATGCCGTTGACCTTCCGCGATGGTTAACTTTATCGCAAACGTAATGCCGGCAACCCTCTCGGAGGGTTCACTTTCAATATGTATGGCGGCATGGCGTATGAGTTCTATGAAAATGGTTGGAGTCGAAATTGTTAAGTTTACCAACATATTTTAAAGTCGTTTTTTTTACACTAATACTTGTTTGGGTGGTCCGAAGTTAAGAATTTATTAGGTATAACAATAACTTTCACGAATAAAGATACCCAAAGTATTTACAAGTACATTCTTCCCCCAAATTTAGCTTAGCCTTAGAGCAGTATGTAAAAGAAAATCGATTAAATTATTCTATTTTAAAAACCATATTACTGCTATGGCAAGCATCTCTGCATGCATTTGTAAAGTCAATTGTGTAGAATATACAAGACAAATACGTTGTATTATTGTAACTCCGGCCAATCAGCTACAAGTTTCCGTAGCATTCATTTGTTTTTAACAATGGTCTCCCGGAGCCCCTTTCACTGGCAGAAAGCATGTTACGGCAAAATACAGGGCTGTGACGATGTAGAGTTTCAAGCGGGGTATATTTTACATGTTTGAAAATATAATGTTCAAAGAAAAACCTCTCTCATTTCAGCGCTTCTCTTTCGCGGCGAACGGATGTTTTCTTGGTGGTCGGGTGTCAATTGTTCTGTTGTAAATTGACTTTTCATTCTTTTTGTTCTTGATAAATTATGTGGACATTTTTTTTATTTTTTCTACCTTTATGTACATTTTTAGATTACTTTCAATGAACAATAAGAATTTTATCATATTTCTGACAAAAAAGGCAGCTAGCTCTTTACAGAGTGCAGCGGGAATTTGTTTCCACCTATTTCTGAACAGTCAAGCCAATCGCTAAACAATTATAGCACAATTGCAGCACCGAAAAATTGTTTTGCAATCTCCTTAAAGATCTAGGTCACATATGAAGGAAATCTGGGTATTTTACTTTTACGATAGTAAAAAGATACCAACCACCTAATCCTAGCAGTATAATAATATTTACAACAATAGGTAATTTATTAATTGTATAAGCCAGACATTCACTTTCCCTGAAAGATTTTCCGTTTAGATATATTTTTCAGTCTGATAAAGGTCAATCTGCCTAGCCTTTTCCCAACTACGTTGGGGTCGGTTTCCAGTCTAACCGGATGCAGCTGAATACCAGAATTTTACATGGAGCGACTGCCTATCTGACCTCCACAACCCAGTAACTGGGTAATACGATACCCCTTGGTAAGAAGTTTCAGTCCGATAAATGTATTATTAAGAATCAAAAGTTGGAACGTTTTCTCCCAATATACTCGTACATTCGTCATTACTTTGGTCTTCCCCTTCTCTCATTCATACTCAAAACTTTCCTCACGACTTGTCCCTCATTCTTCCGCATACCGTATCATAACAATGAGGGTTTTCATTCTAACCACCAGTTGGCGCCACTTTGATAAGAGGTCTTCAATTTCGACAATGAATATAAAATATATGATAACGTTCATCATTCGTTTCATTCATCATTCAGGCACGACTAAGGGACTGTTATAACAAGTGCTCGAGGCGCGCGCACAGTACGCTGCGTTTCAGGCACGGCCAAGCGCGCTCCGGGCGCGCTTTGGATGCTCGTCAAACGCAACAAGATTTCCACATTTTGTTGTAACTTTTAACCCTCAACATGGTCAGTATATCTGTGTTTCTTTTAAGTTTATTACTGATGCAGAGTAAACGACAAAGAAAAATAATAAAATAGGAATTTGCGTCCACGCATCGCGGGCGGAATAAAGGCGCCCGGGAGAGCGACATTATGACTAGTCCCTTATGAAAATAATCGAAAATAATTATAGGCGCTTTGACACTTTTGACAGGTGCCCGGACCTGACATCTCAGTGCTGCCACCTAGTGGACGTCATTCCAGAAAACCTTCAACACAACTTGTTGGTGTCAGCGCCAATTTCAAACTTCGAATCGAATTCTTTTATAAATAAATAAACTGGATTTTGGAGCCACAGAGATTCCTATTTAAACTCCACACAGTACGAAAATAACGTATGTATCCATGACCGAACCCAACCGAGCCGCTTATGCAAATAGCCACAGAATTAATTATTTATGCTGTTTTTCTTCAGTAATTGTATTAACATAATACGTAGATGATGATTTGTTTTCAATTTACACGTTTCGCTTTCCGTTTATGTTTTTATTCATTGTTTTTTGACGGTCCTATATTTTACTGAGCGGTAATGAAAAAAACCGACAGTCAATATTTAGATTTAGTTCAGAAGACTGATAAGATAAGTTTTTCAAAGTTTCCTCTCACCTACTATTTTGCTGTGCCTGACAGGGTCTATAATAATCACATTTAATTTTAACCTACCACCTAATTACACATTGTAGAATACAAATAAAGTATTGAGTTCTTCGAAAATATCGAAGACTAATAGCTCACTAATAAGACCTTTAATGATGTGGTAAAGTTAAGGTTAATATTTGGATTAAGCTGTTCCAGCTTTATTATCCCATTGATAAAATGTCGAAATATTGCAGTCGTCGATGCGACATTTTGCTGCGCATTTGGCTACCTAACCTATTATCGTATTTGATGCCGTGCTACACTCTTGTTCGGGTCTGCACATTCAATATGGCGAACTCATGGAACTCTTCATCATTCTCCTGCCCTTTCCTAAATTTATTTGAGATTGGCGCAACATGTCCTTTTTGTTCCATATTTCTCTATTAGTCGTCATCTCGGTAGGTCCTTTCTAGCCATATCATTTTTCATACAGTCCATCCATCGGTGCTTTGATCTTCCCCTATTATGTAGCATCCCTTATTTTATCTTATGGAAACAATGACCCAGGCAAGGAGTTCCACTCTTAAGCTATAAGTTAAATAAACGTATTACCGAAACACAATATCTTGACTTGTACTTAGAGTTTCTTGCCCGTTCTTGTCCATATAGATCTACGTTTTGGAATGCGCACCTAGCTTCAGCACCCTAATTGCTTCATAAGTTCGACAAAAAAAATCTGTTCAGTTTTTGTCGAACTTATGAAGCAATGGACTGGCAATCTTTTTCAATTGGTATCAATTTAAAATTGATCGCAGCTTTCTGACTAACTGACCGACTCTTTGACAATTCAAAAGTGCCTGTAAATGATTTAATTGAAATAAATGCTTTGAGTTTGAGTTTGCCACTAATCGTACTACGAAGACAGTTGAAAAGCGCCTTGGTCAGGTAAAGCAGCGTCAGCAAAGCTTAAAAAATAATCCTACCATAGAGAGGTGCCAAGGCGACACCCAATCACAATTACGGCACCAATTAAACCTCTCCAAGGCCATAGACGAAAGCGACTGATAGCAAGAGCTGTCGCATAGCCACTACTCACCTTCTGCTTTTGAATTGCAAATCGTCTGTATCTGCACTGCCGACCTTCAGTCACGCGAGCGCGCGATATCGCGAGCCTCGCTGTAACTTTGAAGAGAACTTCAGTATTTTTTACCTTTTTTCTTGTAAGACTTGTTGGACTATCGCTATGCTTTGTTGACGCCTAATTTGGATGTAGGTGAAGAATAAAGCGCATTTCATAAAACCAGTTCAAGAACAAAAAAAAGGGGCAGTCTGGGACTGCCGATTGAAGTGAAAACTAAGTACCGCCATTTAACGAAAATGTCAGGAATTTATGTGGCTTGCTGTCAGTACAAGAACGACAGCTGTAGCTCCATTAAAAAAAAAACAAAACAGAGTGCGCTGTCAACAAAAACTTGAACATTAACGTTGTGCATTTCTACTCTCCCTCCGTCTTACGAATTTTCGATCAGGTCACGTGTACTGACGCGAGTTTAACATTTTTTACCCATCCCAAAAAAAAGTGCACAACGCCGCTAAAGAACTGTTCAATTCAATAATTGTAGATTTCTCTGAAACAAACATCTCTGTTTTGTCCTTCAATTAGCCATTTTTGTAGATTGGTTAAAATAGTTTCTAAGACAGACATTTTTATCCACCTTAACCTAGGGCCTTGCCTACCAAAAATACGCTCATTGGCTGATTTTTCTCCCAATACGAAAAAAACTCCCTAAGAGAAAATACCTCTTTTATTTTCAATATTGTTTAACTAAAGTAGGCCATAAGATCCAAGACTCATCAATCACTATCCACCATCCTATATTTCAGTCATTATTTATCACCTGTCAAATCAACTTACAAAATATCCTCGCAAGTACATGTACAATTTGATTACGACATTGAACTCGTCTCATTTGAGCAGTATATTGTGAGAATATAGGGAAAATTCGACGCGTTATACCACCGATATCGTCGTCTTCAACAGCGAGAAGCTCAAAACGAAATTTATAGGCGATTTTATACCCCAAGGGAGCTTATTACACAGCGACCGGCCAGAGTAACAAGAACTCTTGAAGTGGGTTCTCCATGTATTTGGGTCAGCCCGAGGATAAATTTAAATGTTGGTTTTTCATTTTAATATTTGAGTTCAGCAGTTGGAATTGTAGATTTTGAGGGAGATAATGTTTCAGTTTAAAGGTAAAAGGTAATGTTTTGATAGAAGTTATGGGTATGTGTGGTTTTATGAAAGATTGAATTTAATCACTGTTTTCTCCGTTTATAACGGTAAGGTATATCCTATGTATTTAAAAGTAACCGTCACGCGAATACGCGTTTGGTCACGTTCGTGTGTCACTTTTTGTTCGGAAATGTCACGTCCGTATGTCACTTTTTGTTTCGCCCTCTGTCTACGTAACTGTGGACGTATCTACATTGCCACATGCGAACTACGCATCAAAGACCTGACGTCACAGAAAATCCTGACGTCACTAAAACCCTGCATCGCGCTATTAGAGTTTACCGCGCGAACGACGCGGGGTCACGGTGTATAAATGACGCGCGATTGGAGAAGCCCATGTGTAATAAACTGCTATAGGCTCATGATGGTCATCATCATGAGCCAATCATATTCATGATAATCATATTAAAACACATTCAAGTTTTAATATTGTGAGCTGATAAAACTTTCTTTATCGAATAGACTGTGTTTAAAGAGCAGCGCTCACACAGATAATTTATTAACAATTATTGCCGAGAATAATAAAACTAAGGGCTGATTTCACCAATGAAACTGAACGCGATCAGCATTTCTAAAACGCGTTCAAGAGCTGCTGTCAGTGTTATAATTGTTATGGAATATTGTACACTGACAGCTCTTGACTGTGTTTAGATGTGCTCAATTGCAATTGCAGTGATAGTTTAGTGGTGAGACCGTCCGACTGCCAAGTCATAGTCGAGTTCGAACCCAAGGCACGCACCTCTGACTTTTCGGATTCGTGTGCGTATTGTATAATAAATCACTTGCTTCAAAAACGGTGAAGGGAAACATCGTGAGGAAACCATGCCGGTTTCCTCATCCTTCGGTTGCCTGAGGGATATTTCTTGACGACATGTGAAGCCAAGTCACGGACGGCTTTAAAACTCTGACACCAGGTTAGTCACTAACAACACGAAAAGAAGCAGTAACCGGTTGTACCTAGTAGCCACAGCTGCAACGGTAGCTAGTCTGTTTAAATGTTTGATTTTTTATGGTTTCAAATGTATGTACCTTTATGTTATACATAGACAAATAAACAATGCTAATATAGTATTAGTATTGTTTATTGTGAAGTTTTAAAAGTATATATTATATAAAAATTGTGAAGTTCTAAAAGTATACTATACAGCCATACAAAGAGGATCTTTGAACTGCAGCTTGTTAACACTATGCCACTTTTAGAACTTCACAATTTTTTTTTACTTTAACATGGCACATCTCACGATATTTTTCTTTATAAAATTACATAATATTAAACATACATGTGACCATATAGTCACCCTACAGTCCGCTCCGTATCTTCGTAGAAAATCCCGCCAAAGGCTGGGAACTTGTCGTATATTTTCTGAGGACGAATTTACTGGCGGGTGATGAGAGGCAGTCGGTGGCTTCATAAATTTATAAAATGGCACCTTCACGGAACCCGCGAATTACGGCCGCGGAATATTTACTGCCGATGACATAGTTTAACGTCGGTTAACTTGAAGTTCAAACGCTGGCCGTTAAGGGGTAAGTAATAAGGGTGAATCGGCTGATTTAGAAAATTTGATAATATTTTTGTTCCCAAACATGTGGCTGGAAGCTTTCCTCAACTATTTTTGGGTGAACTTCCGGACCAGATGCTAGAGAATAACACTAGTTTCCTTAGAGGAAAACATGTTTTTTGACTTCTAAAACTCAATTACTTGAAAATACTGATTGTCAACCCGCACTGAGCCCGCGTGATAGATTACGGCCCACTCCCTCTCACAGATAGGAGGCCTGTGTCCCAGCAGTGAGAACATTAATAGGCTGATTATGATTATATGATACTGATTGTCAGACTTTCGAACCATCATAAGTGTGGTGACCGATATCAACAAATTAATAGAGGATTTATGAGAATCGGATAAGTGCAGAAAGTGTACACCAGACCAAAAATATGCGAATGCAAAAAATAACAAATTACGTATTATGTTATCTCTAAAATGGCACGTGTTATGTATTTCTGAAAAAAAAAAATATATGTGATAACGGCCATCAATCATATATAATTATCTGCGTCAGAGCACACGTGTAAGCACGAAATTAATCTGTATTTTATCACAACATGGTTATTCCCCATTTATGAGACCATCACGATTAAAAAAAAAGATAGATAATTTTATAGATCAGAATTAGAAGAAATTCAACTGAAATAATATAGGACGGTACTGTAAACTAACAAAACTAAGACCCGTCTCCACAATTTCAGCAATGTCGCGATCATATCAAGAAAATAGGTTAAACTCAGTTTAAAGTCCCAGTTAATGGAGCGCGGTGTAATCCGGCTCTAATAACCGCACTAATGAGTTTTCATTCTTTCCTCATTTCCGTGGTTGAGAGTATTTCCGAGTCCCCGAGTATCTAGGATAAACTGTAGAAATTGCTCTACGGGTGAAAGAGATGGCGTTATTCTTGGAAACATTTTGCATAAGGAGTAAGTGAGACGGCAAAAGGGTGCCGGATGGCTGAGATTCCTTAAATTCAAATGTCTTTTCCTAGAATGTGCGGTCTCGGAGTGTTTGTTAAATGGAATATTTCATGTCGTTCATTCTTAATGGAGATTCGTGATAGTGTTTGGACTCGCTTCTTAAGCTGAAGTTTGTCATTTAAAATTTGTATGAAACCCTTGAAATGAACATGATATTTTTTTTTTACACTTTGCCCCACACTAGGCATTTCTCCTGTATTGTGGGTGCGTTTAAAAACATTTAAACTCACATACACAAACAGCCAGACCCGGAACAACTACTTGTAGGTCATACAAATTTTTTTTCCGTGCGGGAATCGAACCCGCGACACGCAGCGCAACAGTCAATCACTTAACCACTGCGCCAACCGTGTCGTCAAAATATATTATATCATACATAATATCTACATAATTATATTATGTGACCTTTTAAGAAAAAAAACATGCGGGGCGGTCTTTGGAGACTGCCGATGGAAGTGAAAACTAAGTAACGCCATCTAACGAAAATGTCAGACAATTTATGTGGCTTGCTGTCAGCACAAGAACGAAAGCTGTAGCTCCATTAAAACAATTCCAAAAAAATAAAACAGAGTGCGCTGTCAACAATTAACATTTTTTACCCATCGAAAAAGTGCTCAAAGCGCATAAAGAACTATTCACTTCAAAAAAAAAAAAAACTTGGGCCGCTTTGAGGAATTAGATATAAAACCTTCATTGTGTATTCTTGACCTTCTCAACAAGAACAATCATGACTTCTCATTTCCCAACAATGACAAACGTTGCTAATATTCCTAATGTTTCAAGACCGAAGATATAACGTCACGAATTCCGTGACAAAATATAAGGGCACATAGCAGCAAAGTTGTTATTAAAAACTTAGCTAGCGCTTTTTAAACATGAGACATGCCAAGCTGAGATAACGTAGCGTGAGCAAGAGCATCATGAGTAGTGCTGGGGAAAAGTATCGATGTTTTTTTTAATTGGCGCTAAATATACAAGGTGGAGACGACAATACAACAATAAATTAAACGGCACGTCTCTAATGACATTCCTATTCTGCATGCAAAAATTTTATCGAATATATTCAATAGTTTAGTCAATATAGCTAGTAGAAGATCGGCAAAATCCGTAGTCTCCTCGGGTTATTTCGTCTATCCACTCCAAAAAATCCACCCTAAGGTGGATAATCAAAATCATATGTCCGAGAATCCTCCCTAGGCTTAAGTGGATAAACGGAATTTATAGGCTTAGGCTGGGCATACACTACTATTTCATTTGTATTAAAAACTCATTTTTCTAATTTAGATGCTAAGATTTATTTGACAGTTCCAAAATACTCTTATGCATTAGTAGTGCCAGTATTTTCATTTATTGTTGTATTTTAGTCTCCACATAGTAATTTTTTTTTTTTTTTGTAAAAACTTCCTCTTTTATCTAGAGCTATAGAGGTATGAGGAACAGAGTTAAACTTAGCTCAAACTCAAACTCAGATTCAAAGCATTTATTTAAATTCCACCATTTACAGGCACTTTTGAATTGTCAAGGAGTCGGTCAGTCAGAAATATGAAACTAGTTGCCCATTCCAAAGCGTATTAGGTTCCTATGGAGAAGAACGGGCAAGAAACTCTACGACACTTTTTAAATCAAATAATTGTTACAAAATATTCGTAGAAAGACGTGCACGTTAAAAGCGTCCGTAATGTTTAGTTCGGGTGTAAAATTCACTCATCCTCTATAGAAAAGGGAGGATCCTCCGAGCAGACGGTGTCGTGTCTGGTGGGCAACTGTCCAAAGATTGATGTCGGAAAGTTATATATTTAATTATGCTGATCGCGTGGTAAACTCTGCTTGCGCGATGGAGTATTTGTGTAACGTCACATACATGCCGTACATGCCGCCACGGAGCGATATTTACTGCTAGATGGTATAGTATTATTTAGGGTATGTTTTACCTGTTTAACGTTAATTTCATGAAGTAGTATTTCTTATATATTGTCTATAGAACATAATATATTCAGGAGCAACTAAAAAACAAAATCGGCACCTTACCCATTTGACTTCAAAATGTACGGTGCGTCAGTATTTGATAAAGCAGCCGATACTTTATAAAAATCTACGGTCTTTTTTTTAGTATCCTGTAGGATACTAAAAAAAAGACCGTAGATTTTAGGAAACTGTAGTTTCCTAAAATAAACCTAAGGGTTTCAAAATGTATCGATGAAATGTCACATCACTACGGTGAACTCCATAAAGTCCCAGCACGCTTCCCTCCGTGCCGGCACATACGAACGACTTAATTATATTTTTCTCTGCCCATCCCGCACGACAAACATCGTGTTTACCCTAATATATTATAAAAGTTATCTACAAAATATAATACCGCATTGCTATCATAATTTTCGGGAATTGTTACTGGTCCCGATATATTACCGATACCAATACCAATCGGTTCTTGGAAGGCTAGTGATGTTAATCTTTTTGTGTTGCGATGGAATTGTGCAATAATATCTCAAAGTTATGAAACATCAACAAAATTTGACTACGCGGCTGATATTCCGCGTGCATTGTTTGTTATGAAAATTATATGACGTATCTTTACCCGGTTGTGTTATTGATAAATTAATTAAACATCACTGCAGACGTAAACATACCGCTCCATGTAAAATACTGGTATTCAGCTGCATCCGGTTAGTCTGGAAGCCAACCCCAAGATAGTTGGGAAAAAGGCTAGGAAGATTGATTGCAGACGTAAACATACCGAATTTTTCGAAGCGTAATTTCTGCTAATCCATCTGCCAAAATTACGCGTCGCAATCCGTACTACGCAAAAAGGCTATCTTTTATTTGGTTATTTCTGATAGACAAGACGCCATATTTTTATCTTGTGGATCAGTAGCAGTTCCTTACTGCTTGGTTTATGTTTTTATGACGCGTTTTACATCCTTTTCTCGTACTCAACAGTTAATGACAGCTATGATAGTTATGATAACGTCACCTGGCACTATCTCCAGGTCGCTATGACCACTGCTAGCGTCGCGTGTACAGCGTGCGTAACACCGATTCACCTTCTATTCTCATACTAAACAGATAATGACAGCTATGATAGTTATGATGACGTCACCTGGCACTATCTCCGGGTCGCCATGACCGCTGCTACCGGCGTAACTGCAGCTTGCTTAACACCACTTTACATCCTATTCTAATACTTAACAGTTAATGACAGCTATGATAGTTATGATGACGTCACCTGGCACTATCTCCGGGTCGCCATGACCGCTGCTAGCGGCGCGTGTGCAGCGTGCGTAACACCACTTCACATCCTATTCGTCACCACCTGGAACAAGCGTGAATATATTGAATAAATGTTGATTAAATACGTAAGACAGGGTTGTAATGTTGCACAGTTAGCTTGTTTAATCCTTGTTTTCTTTAATCGCCATTGACAAATCTTGTACAGAAAAGATTAAGGTAATTTAATTTGATCATGCGCTTACCACATATTATACTATCGAGATTTACTATGACTTCTGCCAAAATATACTATACCTACGTAACATAGCATTGATCTTTCATTCATTGTACGTGTTTTGTACTTAACTGTACCGTAAACCATAAATTATACTCAAACAACCCAACAAAATTAGAATAAAATGACCTACAAAAACGGACATATCCAGTGTCAAATCACGACATACCTGATTACCTAACCCTACCTTCCTCTGGGAATACTATAGAAACCTGTTACTATACTATATCGGTACCGGCTCGCCCCGTACTCCGTATTCCACAGTAACAAGTACCTACAATACCGGCCTCAATCTTGTAGCACTTAACTGATTGCTTGCTGGACTCGACTGTACCTGTCCCGAACAAATGTATGCTCGCTGTGTATCATTGTACATTTTGCTGTTGATTTATTTTCTTGGCTGTAGATCTTCTTTTGTTTTTATGGGATTGGTATTGCGGGTTTCAGTCGATTGCTTACGTTTTGTTTGATTAGTAACATGTTTATTATACTAAACATTTTTTCGATCATCTCCTGAATTAACAGCACTAGCTTCAGCCCGCGATTTTGTCAGCGATATAACCTGCCTCAAGAATAGGGCTTGCCAATGCAAAAATATTTTTTTTTAAATCCGACCGGTAGTTCAGGAGACAACCCCCCCTACCTACAAACTTACAAACAAACATACAATTTATTTATTTAACCATTTATGTACAAACATTTAAAACAGACAAGAAGAAAAGAACAGAAATATACGTACAAAGGTGATGATGAAGATGATGGTGATGATGAGGTGGTGGTGAGGTGAAGGTTTTACCTCTTTATAATATTAAGTATCGAAAACTATAGATGTATCCGAAGTGTGGTCAATTTGTGAAGTTTTGTATGGAACATAAGTTGCTAATATTTCACATCTCCCATGGAGAACTTAGTTTAGTTTGGCGGTCTATACCACACCCAAAATTTTCACCGCAACTTTCTGATACATGCTGTAGATAGATCTGTATTAATAATTCATTTTTGACGTTCCAAAGTTCATTATAAGTGCCTATGTATACTACGAGTATACTATATCTATACTTCTGTACTAATACAAGTATTATAAAGAGGTAAAGTTTGTGAGGTTGTAGGGGGTAATCTCTGGATCGACTGTTCCAATTTTGAAAATTCTTTTACCAATAGAAAGCCACGATATTTGTGAGTCTATTTATTTATGTTTACCTCCCAACGAAGTGGGCTGGGGTCAGCTAGTAATGTTATAAAGAGGTAAAATTGCTTTATTTGGTTGTTTGTTTGCGAGCTTGTATGTAAGGGGTAATCTCCGGAACTAGCAGTCGGATATATGAAAAATTATTTTTGTATGAACACCCCAATTCTTAAAGAAGGTTATCGGCTCGCGGACGAAGTCGCGGGCAGAAGCTAGTTTGAAATAAATTATTTAGACTTTCAATTGTATTTTTTCAGTTTAGCCTTCATCAAATTGTAACTTTCATAGCAAAGTCTACATTCCTAGATCGACAATCATGAACATTCAGTGAAAGGGTAGAGATAAGACAACGGAAACCGACCGAAACGCCGATAAAACTAATTAACACCAAAATTATCATAATCTCCTTGACACATTAATTAAAGCAGCTACAACGCCATCTATCGCGTCACCGCAAAATTAACATGAACAAAATCCATTATCCAAAATTCAAACTTAAAATGAAACGGAAATAAATTCGTCATCTCCAACTCGACATCGATTGTACCTACAAACTCTATGCTCTTTGAACACTTAAACGCTGAAAGCATTGTAAAGAGCCCTTTTCTGAAGTGCCACTTGACTCTAAAACGCCAGAAAAGCTTTTAAACAAGAAAACCTAGAGTTGTACTAGAAGTGGTGATGACGAGAGCAAACGCTTCGTCATCAGAAAGCTCAGTGGAAATTCGGGCAATGGAAGGAATTCAGCAAAAGTGGGTTGTAGCTGAAAAGTCAGACGCCCATGGGTGGCATGAAAAATCTGACACCAGGTTAGTCACTAACCACCCCAAAAAAAAAACATCTGGCAGTATTTGGAGACTGCCGATAGAAGTGAAAACTAAGTAACTTTTTGATACAACGTAACGCCATCTAACGAAAATGTCAGGAATTTATGTGGCTTGCCCTGACGGCAAGCCACATAAATTCCTGACATTTTTAAGAACGAAAGCTGTAGCTAAATCAAAAAATAAAAAAGTAATAAAACAGAGTGCGCTGTCAACAACATTTCTACTCTCCCTCCGTCTTACAAATTTTCGATCAGGTCACGTGTCCTGACGCGAATTTAACATTTTTTACCCATCCCAAAAAAAAGTACACAACGCCGCTAAAGAAATTTCACTTCAAAAAGCTGAAAAGTCGGTTGCAGCTGAAAATCAGCGTCAGGCGGTACCTGGTACACACTGTATTGTCATCTGACATTATGCTGAGTTGAGGCCCTTCTAGCATTATAATCATTGTATTTTGTTTTTGATCGAGTCGAGTGGAAAAAGGAAAGGGAGGAGGCCTTTGCCCTGCAAACTGCCCTGGGACAATATGGGCTAATTATTATTTTGTTTTTATGTTTTAAGGTGTATTTTCTTCCCCCCCGGGAAAGTCCAAAAGGGATACCGTGGCCCCTGGCAACGTCCTATACGTTGCCAGGGGCCACGGTATCCCTTTAACTAAAAGAACACGGGTAGTTTTTAGTCAGTAAGAGTCTGACACGCTCTCCCGCTCCGCCCAGAGCAGGAGAAGTTATTTGATGATTTCCCACACATAAAAAAGGTGTATTTTCTTTCCTGTAATGCCAATAAATGCATTTTTCTTTCTTTTTTACTTTCATAATTTTGTAGAAAGAAAGAAAGAAAAATGTGTTTATTGGCATTACAATAAAAACAAAACACCTTACAAGTAACTAAAAAAAAAACAAAAACAGAAAACAATTATTATAATACCAAAAGGGCCTCAGCTCATCATAATGTCAGATGTCAACACAAAGTGTGCCACCCGACGCTGATTTTCAGCTGCAATGCAACCCACGAGTGCCATACGCTTGAATATGAAAGACAGGGAAGTGCGTGTCCGATCTAATGAATTAACATAATCAATTAAATGTAGTAAAAGATCATCAGACAAAATCAAACAAAATGTTGTGACAGACATGTGTGTGTGGTGTGGTGATATAAAACTGGTTCTTACAGTTGTGTCAATGACTAACATCCATTTTAGAGGGTTCTTATATTGTTGAAGGCAGGAAAACTCGTGTGGTTAGTGACTACCCTGGTGTCAAAGTTTTTATCTTGCCCATGGGCCTCTTGGCTTAACATGCCGTCGAGAAACATCTCTCAAGCATACCGGTTTCCTCACGAAGCGAGTGATAATAACAATACGCACAATGCACATGAATCCGAAAAGTCTTATGTGCGTGTCTTGGGTTTGAACTCGAGACCTATGACCGACGATCACACCGCTAGGCTGTCACTGCTAACACAACTACTAGATGCTGCAATGATTACGAAAGCTTATACAATAGGCAAAAAGAATCTTCATTTTTCCAAATAACACGGGGTGTCCGGGACATCGACGCGAAGCCTGTAAGTTACCATAGATTCAGTCGGTTATTAAAAAAAAATCAGCTGTTCCATACATTTTGTCCGCGTAGGTCCACTTTTCTATGAAACAGCTGTTTTTTTTTTAAATAACCGACGAAAAATTTCAAAGCAGGGTGGTTCAGAACCATGTACTGAATCCATGGTAACCGGCTTCGCGTCTATGTCCCTGCCACCCTGTATTAAACATCCTTATTTGAGTAAAATCTACTCAAATATTTTACTATGCAGAAACTTACAACACTCAAGCAATTTAATAAAGGCTCTATCCCAACAATCTTTTACTATAAAAAAATTCATTGCAACGCCTATTATTCCCCAAATAAAAAAGGTAAATAAAAAACATGTCTGAATTTCCGGCGAAGAGGAAAATATAACATTAAACCTATGGAGAGTCAGCATAGCATTTGAGATTTAGACGGACGAATGCGGAAAATGGGTCTTATAGTAAAAACATACGGGGAGGAACCACGAGCGGGCCCGTGAAGTCTAGAATAAAAAGTCGGTTCCTCTTACGAAGAACTGAGGTATGAGGTATGAGGAACCGAGTGAAAAATGTCATCATGACTCCTCCGACCAGGCGGGTGTTGTATCTGGTGGACTTCCCGATGGTTGTTTTTTTATAACTGTGGTATCTCGCAGTTGACCACTGTCATGGCTGCTTAACCGGACTTTCCTGTGGCTGTCTTTAGCTGCTACACGAAAAGCCTCCAGCCAGGGGCAATAAACTATTCTAATTAAAACTAGGCGAACGCTCGCTAAGGGCACCTCCTGTGGGATACGAGCTTCAGCTTAGGGAGTCGCTGGGGGGAGGACACTTGAGGACAGCAAGATGTGACTGGCTGTATCAAACATATAGAATTATTATTATCATGGAATTTAAAGCTACTGGCTCATCATCTGTCGGGACGTTGTAATATGCTAGTGGCGCGTCAAACTTTGCTTGTGCGATGCAGGATTTGGCGTGAAGTCAGTGTGATGCGTAGTTTGCTTGTTTGTAGATACACAAGTGAAACGAAGCCTGCAGATTATGTTGTCAGTCGTGTAAGTAACAGTGATTTTTTAAACCTATTAAATTATTACCTATTACTCCCGACAAAGCAATTCTTCAACAAAAGCTAGTTTCTTGCCAACTAGCACTAAAGCCCCACAACATTATTTTGAACAAACATCTGAGATAAAATGGATTACTTGCAAAATCCCTTCTACAACATCTTTCTCACGAAAGAAAACAAGAATCCCATCAAAATATAGATAATAAGATTTTACACTTGCAAGTAAACATAGCGGAATAGTATCTCTCTTGGTTGAAGTACGTAAGTACATACGATGAGCAACATAAGTTGATAACATTTCAGTTTCTTTAAACACACAATTTAAACATTACAATTTACACAACTTACATTTGTAACAAAGTAGTAGTAATGTAATAATTTTGTAGAGCAGTGGTGGCCCAGTGGTATCGGCCCCGACTTACGAGGTGCAACCCAAGCAGGCGCTTTACTTTGTGTAATTTTCATCACCACTGCTCTCAAAACGGTGAAGGAAAACATCGTGAGGCATGTCTCAGAACCAAAAAATTTATATCTTCCCACTCAGATTACAGCCCACTCCCTTTCATAGAGAGGAGGCCTGTGTCCCAGCAGTGGGAACAGTAATAGGCTGATTATGTATGTATGTAATAATTTTGGCTATAATTACATCACATGTAGATGCGATAAGATAAGAGCGATTATCCAAAAAGTTGGCAAACGTCGCAAATAGGTAGCTGTCAAAAATTTACCTGTTTTGATTAATTTGGCAATATTTCTGTATGGAAATAAGAAATGTGGCTAACTAGCGAACTAGAATATAAATAATGAATTTCAATTATACTTAACACTGAATTTTATGTTCCCGTTTTAGGTATAAAAAAGGCATTTGGAAAGTTTCCAAATACTTTTTTTACATCTAAAACTAAATATTTGGTGTAACTATATTAATGATTGCATTTCGTATTCAATAGTCTAGTTCGCTAGTTAGCCTCATTTCTTATGTCTATACAGTAATATTTCCAAATTACTCAAAACAGTGAAATATTTCACCTCTATATTAAGTGTGTATTGTTAAGAGGGTTAATTTTCAACTATTCCTAACCGTATATTCATTAGACGTCATTTTATTTTACAATCTGTGATAAATACTAGCATAGTTATTCACAACCATTCCATACGCTTCCGTGCCTAATCGATCATCAATCAATGTTATCGAACGAGTCCTCTTAAAGCTGTTATCAGCTATGAAAATCCGAAACCCGAACATTTTGACAGTATTTAATAAAAATACAGGACCACTATTCTTCTGAGAGCTTTTTGCAGTAAGTCTGATAGTTGATCAAAAATCGTCATGGCACAGGCTATCGTGTCGATACACAGTAGCCTGTCGATTGTGAAAAAAGCTATGATATAACTAACAATGCGACAAAGTTGTCAAAAAAATGGTGTTGCCATTACATTGGTGTTTGGTAAAACAAAACTAGAAAAAAAATTACAAAATTTTCAGATTGTCAGATTGCCGCCTGTCTCCTGTCGCCTGTCGGTTTTATCAAATAGGCTGCAAATTGGGCCAACGAGAACAAAACGAATCGCAGCGTCTCCGCCCCAATTTTCCGCCCGAGGGTCTTTACCCACTAGAGTGCAATTTGTCCAAGCCAGCCGGTCGAGTACCCTCGCCGGTGAAACTAAACTGAACTTGTAGTTTTGTGAACGAACCGACTCCGGATATTTTTTTGCTAACTTTTTTTTTAACTAGCTCGAAAGTACTCAAGTGATGAAAATATTCAGCCGCCTTTTTACAGTGGTGGAAACGGGCGCTGGATTTTTTTATAAAAAATGTGAAAGTATTTTTAGCACGAAATTTTTTTCCTTCTCTTTTAGATTTATTTATTTTTTAGATTGTGGAGCTCGTGGCTAAGTGATAACAGCCGCATGGATCGATCCATTAGGATAAGCTACGCTTGCTGGGGTTGGTCCGTGGATGGGTGGAGTCTCCTCCGTGCCTCGGAAAGCACGTTAAGACGTTGGTCCCTGTCAATCGTAGATCTTTGACAGTCGTTACGAGTCGTTAGCCTGAAAGTCTGACACCAGTCTTACCAAGGTATATCGTATTACGAAGTTACTGGGTTGTGTAGGTCAGATTATTAGTCGCTCCATGTAAAATACTGGTATTCAGCTGTATCCGGTTAGACTGGAAGCTGACCCTAACATAGTTAGGAAAAGGCAGATGATGATTTAGTTTTTTTAGATTGGATATTTCTAAAGATTATAAAATCATCATGTAAGAAAAACCCTGTCTGATCCGTGAGGGTGTGGTTACGTATCGTACTGAAAGTCTATTTATGTGGTAATTTTCAGGAAAAAAGAAAAAAAACGTTTCTTTTCAATGGGGAATTTTACCGGCTTATTACCTGGGGCGCGGGCGGCCGTCGCCGCATCGTTTTAGCGGGTGTCTTACAAGTCATAACTTATGACCCCTGTTGAAAATTTACCCATTTTTTATAGATAATTTTGGCACTAAAAATGTGATTTTTAAATACCAATAACTTTTTTTTTTGTTTTCAATAATAATAAGATTTTTTATTACTTTTAGGTGCAGATCGTGGCACGTAAGTTGAACCAAAATGGTGGTTGTCCACGCAGGTATAACTTTTATTGAGACCCGACCCGACCTGATTGTAAATATAATACATATAAAATATAATATAACATAGAGAAAAGATTTGTATATTTGTTTGTAATGAATAAACTCAAATAAAACTGGACTAATTTAAAAAAATATTACACCTGTATAATGTCATATTATGAGTATCACTGAAACTATAATTTATAAAGATATCACGCGGATGACGCCGCTGGCTGAAGCTAGTAAACAAATTTTAAAAAAATATCTATCAAAACACTTGCAAATCTTCCTCAACACAATTCTAAACCTCAACAAAACATTAGCTACCTCGCACCACGAAGTTCGTGACCTTGGACTCGTTCAAGGACCAACCGGGCCTCGCTCAAGGACGCGCTTTGTTCGTGACCACACACTATCGCGAATGCTTGCGTTCTTCGAATGTGTACGCAGTCTAGTCAATAGTTTATCGCTGGCTTACTGTAGGCACTTTCGTGTGGCTGTTGTTTTAAGTCAACTGTAATTGCAAACTTTTGTAGCATGATAACTAGGTACTCAGTTACGATTGAATTTATTTATGCTTTCTAAATCTATTCTGCACCTTAATTGCATATTATAACACACTTTTAATTATAATCTGAATGATTTTGAAGGAAATTGCAATCGATTGCTTCATTTATGTTCGAAAAATTTATCTGCTCAATAACGTAAATGACGTAATTAATGTTTTTGAACTGTCAAGATGAAAGCCATGGCTAAGTGTAAGCTGAAGAAAATTGTTGAAGAAAAATCTGTTGCATTTTTCTGGTTTTAAAATTGAATCTAGAACTTCTTGCCTCAAGCATAAAGTTGTTTTTAAAGTGTCTACAGTGAAACAATCTCGTTATTTACATCATCATATTATAATAATAATGATGACGTATCACACCCTCTATTTTGTTTTCTTTGATCTTTTCCAGTCGATGGCAAATGTAATCTATTTTGTTTAATATCACGTATTCATACTCACTCTATCACTTGACTTATTACACCTTATAGAATGTTGACAGGTAAAAAAAACTAAATAGGCCGACAGTCAGATAACAAAAAATATTTGACGTCTTTTTTGCTTTATCATCTTAATACCTCGCATACCTAATACCACTGTTTTTCTTTTGTTTTTGAAAATATTGTAAAACCTAATTATTTTTAAAAGAGTAACAGTGGAGTTTCTTGCCGGCTCTTCTCCATAGGAAACGACTAATTGGAACCGTGCGTAGCTTCTGACGTTTCATAAGTGCCCATGTAGGTTTATGTGAAATAAAATAATTTGAATTAGAATTTGAATAAAAAATGGTTCAGATAAAACGCATTAAAGTTGGGGAGTGAGGACTCGCTACGTCATAAGTCAGTATAAAATCAATCGGAGAGTGACATCATGCCACTTTTTAACTCAATGTATTGCCATAATCTTTTGATTACGGAAAAAAAGAAAAAATACGTGTCCAATATTTTTTAATAATCTACCTTAAGGACAAAAAAAAAAATAACATCCCTATAATATTCCGAGATACATCCTGTATAAGGTGACCTGTAAAGTGTAACGCCATGTAAAGCACGACTTATTACACCTATAACATAATGATTCGTATTACATCCTGTATAACACGACGCGTAAGGTGTAACACCCTGTAAAACCTGACTAATTACTGCATGTATAATATTACTTATAAAGCGTTACATCCTGTAAAACCTGACTTATTAGTTATTACATTTTATAACATAATATTCTTTGTAACATCTTGTATATCACGCCGTGTAAGGTGTAACAGCCTGTATAACACGGCGTGTAAGGTGTAACACCCTGTATAACACGTGCGATCACTTGTCAGCTATTGATTTTGGGCCGCGCCCCCGGGCGGAACAAATACGGAGTTTTTACTAAACTACGTAACTCAGGTGCGGATGTTGACTTTGACTGTAACCTTCGCGTAAATCTACGTGATCTACGTATATGTACGTCTTCAAACGTTACGTCACGTTTATCCGGGCCGATTTTTCTGAAATTAACTTTGATAAAATTATTTAAAACGTTAAGCCGTGGTCCGATGGTATTTCTATCGGCAAATATGATGAGATCCCATACACAATTTTGTTCCTTATTTACCCCTTTTTGGGGATACATTTTCAAAAATTGCTCACATACATTCTAAAACAACACATGCTTCTAGTTCCAGTAGTTAAGGCTGTGCGTTGACTGTCAGTGAATGTAAGATTTTTATTAAATAGATTTTGATTGTTGAAAAAGTCGTTGCAATAGATTGTGAGCAATTTTTGAAAATGTAACTCACTAACTATTCATAAAAACAATGTGTTGTTTTTATTAATAGTTAGTTATAGTCCGCGCGCGACTAGTTGACCGCTCATCTCATCACAAATCATCTCGCTATTGCAATCTCATGTGCGTTTTGTCTAAACTAGCCGGAACTTTCACTTCGCGACGGCAACACGTGTTGAAAGTACCGGCTAGTTTAGACAAAACGCACATGAGATTGCAATAGCGAGATGATTTGTGATGAGATGAGCGGCCAACTAGTTCCGCGCGCACTATAGACAATCCGTTTTTAAGAAAAAAGTAAAATTACTTGACTTATGTAGATTAATATTAGAGTCAGATAAATTTTAATATGTTTGCCATAAAAAATCGACGCTAAAGCAAGCTAGAAAAACATTTTTTTCTTACCCATCCACCTAAGTCCAGTTCAATCAACACTTTATCCTCCATCCTATCCGTCTTGGAGCAAAACTTAGCGTTGCATATCCAGTAGCACGAGTCCCTAAGGACTTTGCAGCTCAATTTTCTCACTCTTAAAGAGAAATCGGAAAATCTTTGGAAACTTCACTGTGGTATTCATTCTTAAGGTTCCGTACCTCAAAATGAAAAAACAGAACCTTTATAGGATCACTTCGTTGTCCGTCTGTATGTCTGTCTGTCAGTCTGCCAAGATTCTCTCTCAAGTTAAAATTAATGTCAAATACGTCCCTTGGAGCTTTAAAAAAATGAACTTCTAAGTCAACGCAATAAAAAAATACGGCCATTTATGCGACATATTTTCATACACGAAAATAAATGAAAACCTACAAACAGGGTACTTCCCGGTGACCTATAATCATGTTCGGCAGGAAGCAAGGTCTCACAACACAGAAAGGAAAAAGTCCGAAATCTCTGAAATTTATCCCAACTACGGAACCCTTCTTTGTGCGTGGTCCGTCAAGCATTTGGCCGGTTTTTCTTCTTCAAATAAGTTCTTTTTGGAAAACCTGTTTTTTGTGCAGTTTTCTACACTGCATCTACAAATTGTTTTCATCATCATTCGCAGCCTTAATTTATCCACTGCTGAGTATATGTGACCTGTATTTTGTGCCATGCTTATAACTTATGACCCAAAAATATTGGAAATAAAAAGAAAACATAAACCGACCAAGTGCAGTCGTAGTCGCACACGCAGGGTTCCGTACTGTATTAAGATCAAGTAAAATACTCCGAATTAAAGCGTTGCTTGTATGGAGACCCCCTTTAATTATTAACTTTATTTAGTTTTTATTATTTATTGTTATAGCGGCAATAGAAATATACGATCTGTGAAAATGTCAACTGTCTACCTATTACGGTTCATGAGATACAGCCCGCTGACAGACAGTTGGACGAACAGCGGAGACCCAAAGTGTGCCAAACGGGACCCTATTACTAATAATTGGGTCCCGTTTGGCACACTTTGGGTACGGAACCCTAAAAACACCTAATTGCGACACTATGCTTTACTGAAACTATACAGGGTGGCAGGGACATCGACGCGAAGCCGGTTACCATGAATTCAGTACATGCTTCTGAACCCCCCTGCGTTGAAATTTTTCGAAAAAAAATCTGCTGTTTCATAGAAAAGTGCAATACCTACGCGGTCAAAATGTATGGAACAGCTGTTTTTTTTTTAAATAACGGACGAAAAATTTCAACGCAGGGGGGTTCAGAATCATGTACTGAATCCATGGTAACAGGCTTCGCGTCGATGTCCCTGCCACCCTGTATTTCATAACTCGCTTTCAATCACAATCCGAAGGATTTTTAATCAAATTGCTAATCCATTGCTTCATAATGTTTGAACAATTCGTTTGCTCGACAACGTAAATGACGCAATTATTGTTGTTGTTTGTAAAAATAAATGGCATTGGTTTTGTAATTGCTCAATTATCCCATAAAAATAGAGAATGCTCATTTAATAGTATAGGAAAGTTCATACTAATTCCATGTATAGTAAGTACATACTAATTCCATGCTGCCATGATGGTAGGTACTTACTAATTCCATGCTACCATGATAGTAGCTACTTATGACTGCTACACACGCGCGGCGTGGCCGCCGGCACTGCCGCACAAAGCCACAAAAAGAAAATGAAGGCGCAAAAGCCGGAGGAACATGCCGCGCGGCAAAAGGCACTGTGTGTAGGTGCCATTACCCATCCACCTAAACAAGATATTTTTAAAAGACATGGATCCTCTATCCAGCTCAATCAACACTTTATCCTCCATCCTATCCCTCTTGGAGCAAAACTTAGCGTTGCACATCCAGTAGCACGAGTCCCTAAGGACTTTGCAGCTCAATTTTCTCACTCTTAAAGAGAAATCGGAAAATCTTTGGAAACTTCACTGTGGTATTCGTTCTTAAGGTTCCGTACCTCAAAATGAAAAAACGGAACCCTTATAGGATCACTTCGTTGTCCGTCTGTATGTCTGTCTGTCAGTCTGCCAAGATTCTCTCTCAAGTTAAAATTAATGTCAAATACGTCCCTTGGAGCTTTAAAAAAATGAACTTCTAAGTCAACACAATAAAAAAATACGGCCATTTATGCGACATATTTTCATACACGAAAATAAATGAAAACCTACAAACAGGGTACTTCCCGGTGACCTATAATCATGTTCGGCAGGAAGCAAGGTCTCACAACACAGAAAGGAAAACGTCCGAAATCTCTGAAATTTATCCCAACTACGGAACCCTTCTTTGTGCGTGGTCCGTCAAGCATTTGGCCGGTTTTTCTTCTTCAAATAAGTTCTTTTTGGAAAACCTGTTTTTTGTGCAGTTTTCTACACTGCATCTACAAATTGTTTTCATCATCATTCGCAGCCTTAATTTACCCACTGCTGAGTATATGCGACCTGTATTTTGTGCCATGCTTATAACTTATGACCCAAAAATATTGGAAATAAAAAGAAAACATAAACCGACGCAGGGTTCCGTACTGTATTAAGATCAAGTAAAATACTCCGAATAAAAGCGTTGCTTGTATGGAGACCCCCTTTAATTATTAACTTTATTTAGTTTTTATTATTTATTGTTATAGCGGCAATAGAAATATACGATCTGTGAAAATGTCAACTGTCTACCTATTACGGTTCATGAGATACAGCCCGCTGACAGACAGATGGAGACCCAAAGTGTGCCAAATGGGACCCTATTACTAATAATAGGCTCCCGTTTGGCACACTTTGGGTACGGAACCCTAAAAACACCTAATTGCGACATTGTGCTTTACTGAAACTATACAGGGTGGCAGGGACATCGACGCGAAGCCGGTTACCATGGATTCAGTACATGCTTCTGAACCACCTAAAAAAAAATCTGCTGTTTCATAGAAAAGTGCAATACCTACGCGGTCAAAATGTATGGAACAGCTGTTTTTTTTTTAAATAACCGACGAAAAATTTCAACGCAGGGGGGTTCAGAATCATGTACTGAATCCATGGTAACAGGCTTCGCGTCGATGTCCCTGCCACCGTGTATTTCATAACTCGCTTTCAATCACAATCCGAAGGATTTTTAATCAAATTGCTAATCCATTGCTTCATAATGTTTGAACAATTCGTTTGCTCGACAACGTAAATGACGCAATTATTGTTGTTGTTTGTAAAAATAAATGGCATTGGTTTTGTAATTGCTCAATTATCCCATAAAAATAGAGAATGCTCATTTAATAGTATAGGAAAGTTCATACTAATTCCACGTATAGTACATACTAATTCCATGCTGCCATGATAGTAGGTACTTACTAATCCCATGCTGCCATGTCATTATTCTAAGGCCATCTTGTTCTAAACTTTGAGCGTCCGTGCTCTACTCGTGTATACGGAGAAAACGAATTTTCCCAGATAAGAGACCTAGATCGATTTTTCGCCCCTTTAAACCCCTGTATTGCAACTCTCATCGACATCGTTAGAGCCGTTTTCGAGAACGTGATTACACACATAGATATACAAATATTGCTCGTTTAGTATAGGATATATAGAAATACCTACATCAAAATTATAAACATCAATTCCTCATATAATATTCATTTGAGCACGTTACTCCACACGCTTACTTCAATTTATGTCACTGATATAAATCCATATTTCCCTCAGAAAACAATAGTTCATCAATTATTAGTATTGTTTAGTGTCCTAATGATTGATGGCCAGGTATAACGATCCTAACTATTGGTATTACGTAATAGGTGTTCCACTGATAATGGGTTTTATACGTAGTGTGAAGTAGGCTTATAATTTTACGTGATTTTGTAAACTATAAAAGGTCTAGTTGAGAGCAATAGTGGCCCAGTGGTAACGGCAACAACGAGTTGTAGGCCGTGAGTTCGAAGTAAAACTTTTTGTTAATAATTTTTCATCACCACTGCTCTCAAAACAGTGAAGGAAAACGTCATGAGGAAACCGGCATCTCCTAGAACCATAAATTCGAAAACATGTGACATTTTTAACCGACTTCCAAAAGGAGGAGGTTCTCAATTCGTCTGTATGTTTTTTTTTTTTTTTTTGTATGTATGTTACGCGATTTCTCCGTCAATTATGGACCGATTTTGAAAATTTTTTGTTTGAAAGGGTATGCTCTCGAGGTGGACCCATATTAATTTTATTAAGTTTACTTGGATAGTTTTTGAGTTAGCTTCAATAATACGTATTTTTCCCACTTAGTTTATATGGATGATATAATGATAACTTCCAATCACTGTTATTTTAGCAGGTTAGTGGTATTCGAATTTGTATGGGGTAGGTACCACAACTAAAAAGTGCAAAATAAAAACTTTTTACAAAAAAAGAACAACCGACTTCCAAAAAAGACACTACAAAGTCAAAAATAACTTTAATTTCGGAAGTCGGTGGCAAAAAATGAAAGTTCAAAACCAAATACACCGACTTCCGAAATTAAAGTTATTTTTGACTTTGTAGTGTCTTTTTTGGAAGTCGGTTGTTCTTTTTTTGTAAAAAGTTTTGGCCAATCCGCACTGGGTCAGCATGGTAGATTACTACTGTCCACTCCGTTTCACAGAGAGGAGGCCTGTGTCCCAGTAGTGGGAACATTATAGGCTGGTTTTACAAAGGTCTAGTTCAAGTTTTGTGTTGAATACGAATTTTAACATATGTAACTTAACATTGCTGTATTCCTGATGGAAAACAGGTGTAAAATGAACCCACTTTCCCCCGCAATGTTTAAGAGTCCTATTACATTTTTTACGCCAATTCATGATTTTTGACGTTGTAATTTTCAGCAGCCGTTAGATATTTTAATTATTTGATTATGAATAACGACAGTGTCATTATCTTTCTTGTAAGTTGTAGCTACATTTGAATTTTTCTTTTCGTGTAATTTACTATACATATTTTACGAACTCAGTTTGCAAGAAAAACCGTCTGTATTGAAACTTTGACGCTGAAATTCACATTGTTTCATTGAATTCTAATAAAAGCTAAAATTACTAAAATATAAGTTGAATGTTTTTCTTGTTTACTGGAGTTCTAGAATTTCTTTAAATTTATTGTGTTTTCACTGAAAAAATCGTAAAGAAAAGCAATAAATGTCTTGATTTGGCGTCCATTATATTCCAAATAAACACAATTTTATCAAATAAACTAATATGATATAAAACTTCTATCTACAATGAACACTTTTCATTATTTTTCGTTTCTCAATATAATAAGACAAAATTACAATAAATAAAATGAAAGTAGGTACTATATATTCCGCGTCAATTCAGCAAATTGCACAAAAATAATGTGTAACTCCAACTAAAAAAGAAAGAGAATGGCACTATCGTTATTATAATCAATTAATTAAAATATCTTACTTCTGCTGAAAATTACAGCGTCAAAGATCATGAATTTCAGTAAAAAATGTAATAGGACTCTTAAGGTCCATGCAACCCTATTGATATCAACCGAGCACATATCCAAACTCCGTGCTGCTACAGAGTAACTCCTAATTGAAAAACCCAACAACAAGTCCAGTCAAATCGTTTATTTCAAGTAAACCATTAAAAGCCACTTTTGAATGTCAACATTAACAAGAAAAATTATTGAAACTAGTTGCCGAACTACAGAAGTTAAAGTAAAAATAAGTACCTAATGTTAGTGCAATAACCTCGCCTTCTCTATATGAGAAGAGGCGTTTGTTCTGCGGTGCAACAATTACTGACCAGTGTCCAGTGGCTAAATTGATTGGTGGTCGAGAATAATGACGGCTGGATTGTCGCAATGTGGGCGACTAATTGGCTGATTGGGTACTAGGCAACGGGCTAAGAGATTCTCGCGCAGTGCAGCAAATGATTTAAATGATAATCTACAGATATACAATGTGGAGACTACAATACAACAATAAATGAATATACTGAAATGAAATGAAATTAAATGAAATGAAATGAAATGAAAGAAATGAAATGAAATTGTTTATTCTGTAAATAGGATATTGGAATCTTTTACACGTCATATTAAAATTTAAGTTAAAAATTAGCTAGGTGAGTTCGGCGTTTCCTATCTGACTACTCTGAGAAGAATACTGACACTACTAAATGCATAAGAATATTTTGGAACTGTCAAATAAATCCTAGCTTCGAAATAAAAAAAATAGTTTTACAAACAAATTAAATGTAGTGGTATGCCGGGATCCACCCTAAGCCTATACATTCCGTTTATCCAACTAGGCCTAGGGTGGATTCTCGGGCATACGTTTCCGAATATCCACCTTAGGGTGGATTTTTGGGGCGGATAAACGGAATAACCCGAGCCGACTATGGATTTTGCCGAGCTACATTGACTAAACTATTGAATATATTCAATTCAATTTTTGTATGCAGAATGGGAACGTCATTAGGGACACGCCGTTTAAGTTTTTGTTGTATTGTCGTCTCCACCTTGTATAGACTTGTGGCTGAAAACACAAAGAATACTTAGAAAAAATCTAGTTCTATATATTAAACCCTTTGAATTGCTGTATTGTTATTTATTTTCATTCATAACTAGCTGCAGAGCATAAGAAATTCGGAATAAAAAGTATTTTATATCCTAATCCAGGTTATGATCTACCTATGTGCCAAATTTCATCCAAATCTGTTCAGCCGGTTTAGTGTGAAAGCATAACAAACAAAGAAACTAACTTTCGCATTTATAATATCAGTTTGGAAGTGTAATAAAAACTTGTGACTTCGTTCAATGAGGTTATTATTTATACGTAGGTACAAGTACAAGTTTAGTACGTAAGGTCAACTTATTTTTTTATTAATATGATAAAGCAAAAACTACGTGACAATTTTTTTTTATTATCTGACGGACGGACTAAACATTTTTTTTGTCCCCAGTCAACATAAAACTCCGCTGTTTACTAAAAATCAATAAAGCAAACTACCTAAGAAAAACCATCCATCCAAAGAAAAATAGTATCAACTTCTTCACTAAACCCTGTTTTTTCCTCCCAGAAGCTAACGAGAAGAAATATGAAAAATAAAACAAGACTTATTGCACAGGAAATTAAGGCACCGTCGTCGTTGGCTTTAAGCGATTTCTTAGTTATTTACTGGCTAACACAGCTTACTGGAGTGTTTACATAAGTTTCCTGATCGAAGGAGGTTGCGCTAGTTACGGCAGCAAAGAGGTTTTTAAATTGTTTTTTTTTTCTCTGTTTATTTTAAATTGCGGCCAGTTCGTGGTTAGGAAAATAGGTGGGTTGTATATTTTGTGGCACTGCTTTTTATGTAGGATTATTTTCCAGTTGGGTGGTTATTAACACATAGTAGACTTTTCTAGGTATTTCAAAAATCGAATGGCAGTCTCTCTCATACAGTATGTCATTAACAGTTTTGGAGCTATATGGCCGTAAGTAAAGTTCTGACTTTGTGTCGTCAATGAGAAAAGTCTGTTTCAACAACATTTTACTCAAATTAAATGAAATTGTTTACTCTGCAAATAAGATATCGGAATCAGTTTTACAGGTAATATAAAAAAAGCTAGATGATTTCGGCGTTTCCTATCTGACTACTCTGAGAAGAAAGGCCGAAACAAACTCAGAGGTCGCAGTCTCTTTTGAAGTCCAGACATAATCTTGGTCAGGCCATATGATACTGACTTCTGAAAGCCAGAAAGACATAGTATTTAATTATCACATTCATTGCCCATATATTTTTCTCGCTGTCCACAAAAACATAAACAATGATTCGAGCACTCTCATATCTACCAAGAAAAACAGCCGACAAATACCCTATTTCCCTAACCCAGACAAATATGAAAGTATACACATGAATATTATTTACCTACAAACCCAATTTTTTGCCGTCGGACGGCAAACTGTGCCGTTTGGTTTCGTCATCGCAAACCTCGCACACTTCATCGGACGGCAAAAAAGAAAAGATAAAGCTTTAAGGCTTAATATATTCAGTGGAATACCACCTATGGTCTGCACGCGACCGATTGGGGGTGAAGCGAGGTTTTAGGTAAGCTGAGCGAGCTCTTGGTAAATAGCAAAGGTGTGTGTAATGCTTGGCTAGTTTGGCCGAACGTAAGTATGTATAATTTGGGACGTCTGTAAGGGTTATGAATGCCTCTAGTAGGTTCTATATTTGACATGGTTGATATATCTTGGTTCTGTTGGATTAGGTACATGATTTTCCGAAAGCAATTATAATCCATAATATACAGGGTTATTGATTTATGTCAGCAATCCATTTAGGTGATGTAGGAGAGGTCATTTGCAACCAAATGACCCCTATAATTTTCGAGTAATTCTATATTTAAAAAATTAATGAAATAAAAATACGTCAAATGACTCGAGATTCGTTGACATTTGCTACTGTGTTAAAAAGGGGTAATTTTGTTGTAAATGACCTCTCCTACATCCCCTAAATGGATTGCTGACATAAAACCCTGTATCGTCTACGCTCAGTAAGATATCGACCTTCAATAAAAACAAAACATACTATTTTGTTCACCAGTCAAAAGTTTACAGGACAAGTGAGATGATAATAAATAATTACTGGAAAACAACTTTACGAAGCTACACAGAAGGAGAGTTTGGTCCCAAACATCGTGTGTTCAAGAGGCATAACAAATAATATGGCTAGAGAGATATTTGCACGACCCCGAATGTTTGAGCTACTGAACCAAATGAATAATATATACTATCAACGTCACAGAGAATGTTAAAGGGAAACCCGTATATTTGTAGGTTTCTAATAATCTTTATTTTGTACGAATAATACGGGTTAGACTGGAAATGTGAAAGTGAAATCAGCTGTTATGGTATCATCAGACGTGGTGGTGATTGAGAGGTTGCGAATTCGAATCATTGCACACACTACAAGCCACCTATTTCTCGGACATTAGCCGCTATTAACGCTCTCCTGAACTCAAACACAGATATTGATATGTTTGCAAATGAATGGAAGATTATATTGTCAGAATGTTTGAATTTTTCTGAAAATAATGCATGACTATGTGTTTTAAATTAATTATACATATGTTTAAATAGTGTAATTGGCTTTGGCCGTTCTATGTAAATAAATAAATAAATTGCTGTATTCTGCGAAAAGAAGAGGCACAAGAGGGATAGACCAGAACATCAGATACTTTCAATTATTGGGAGCCCCTCAAACATACTTAGCAAAGAGGACCTAGCTTAGCAAACCAATAAATGTAGACGATCTTTTACTAATAACTTTCCAATACCTACCTTAAATTGCCAGTCTTGTAGCGGACTTAAACGAAAATAAATAAAAATAAAATATCTGAAATATTTGCAGCGAGCCAAGCGGAACTAAGCTAGAAATGAGTTGAAGCCGGCCACACCCCTCGGCGGCAATCGGAAAGTTTTTATAGCGGCAACCATAGCAAAACATCTTATCAACACGCCCTGAGGTTCAGTACTGGCGGTCACACAAGTGTTCAATCTGAGCTGCGAAATAAATTCGGTGAAAAATAGTACCTATTGACATTTATTGAGACGTCGAAAAACCAACTGACGAGGTAGAAACTTCTAAACCATAAAAACTATGTAAGTATGTTGGCTTGATTAAAAAAATATGATAAAGGTCTTGAAATTATGAAAAAAGATATTTATGTTCAGCCATGATGATGAAGCCAACTGTAAAGTCAAGTTCATAAAATTGTTTGTAGCATTGCTGTACCTAACACGATTTGAAAGGACTTTTCAACTGTGCCATTAAGATTCCCGAGTAATCAGAAAATCAGCAGTGCATCGGTTGTTAGGTTTCAAGTGTGTGATATACATAGTTGAAGGTAACCCCATTCCATCAAGTGCGTATTTGATGGCCTAAACATCCAAAAATGACCCTTACCCTTCGGGGTAAGCTGGCGTGATGTTATGTTCT
Organism: Conistra vaccinii; assembly: GCA_948150665.1. Classification (NCBI taxonomy): domain Eukaryota; kingdom Metazoa; phylum Arthropoda; class Insecta; order Lepidoptera; family Noctuidae; genus Conistra; species Conistra vaccinii. The sequence goes on along the minus strand of OX411317.1, from coordinate 6,353,773 downwards.
GTTAAAATCCATTTTTTTTTACCGCAATGGGGAAGCTCTTAGCCTGCAACTCACCTGATAGTAAGTGATAATCATGCCGAAGATGGAAGCGAGTTTCACCCGGAATCCTCACCCACAGAAGAACTGGCTATCTTACCTCTAACTGCCGAAACACAACAATGCTGTTAACTTTGTTGTTAGGGCGACAGATAGATAAAATGATGGTAGCTAGCCAGGCGGACTTAGAACAAGCCGTACCACCAGCCAAACAGAGCAGAAAATTTTGCCTCTGGGTCTGAGACATGTTGTCTAACAACTACACCACAGAGGCAGTTCAAAAAAATTCAAACCGGAATGATTTTTGTCGCCGCCTCTACTTCCTAATAAAGTACTCGAGTCGTTCCAAGGCGGTGGTGGTGAGGCGGGGCCACCTCGTCCAACTAAATGTTACACTGACCTGATAACTTGCCACACTTAGTTCAAGTTTTTGTGTGGTACTGTAAGAATAGCAAACTTTACGTTACTTATATGGGGCAACTGAGAACTGCCAGGTGATAGAGAATTTGCTGATTGAAGGCATAACCGGTTGACTGTCACTAATGAGACACAATAAAATTTTAATTGTTATCGAACTGCATCATCGTCTTTTGGATGGTTGAGCTCTTAATCAGCCTATAACGTTTCCACTGCTGGGACACAGGCCTCCTCTCTGTGAGAGGGAATGGGCTGTTATCCACCACGAGCCCAGTGCGGGTTGTTGGGCACATATGTGTTCGAATTTGGTTCTAAGACATGCCGGTTTCCTCACGATGTTTTCCTTCACCGTTTTGAGAGCAGTGGTGATGAAATAATTTAAACAAAGTAAAGCGCCTGTCAGGGTTCGAACCTACGAACTAATACTCGTAAGTCGCAGTCGTTACCACTGGGCCACCACTACTCTCTGCTGAAAAGAAAGGATTTAAATCTTTTAGTAAATTTGTGCCTCTTCTTATAATTTTTAAATAAAATGTTGACTCAGGCCACTCCCAAATCCCTGTTGACTCTGTATGGTCTTCTAGTGATAAAGTCTCATAAGCAAGTAGTTTTACATGATATTATATAAGTACTCTTGAAATCATAAGTCAGCAATTTTACTTAACAGGAGAAAATGTAATGTCGGCAGTACAAGCAAGGGAAACTTACTTTCACCTCTTTTGGGATTCTATTCAATTCTATTCTTTATTGCATATCTCATGTGTGTACAAGATCTTAAAATAATAGTTACAAAGTTCACAGGGGCCTGTCGGGCACAACAATTTATTACAATAGGAAAAGTAGCATGCTTCAGAATTATTAAGTAAAATAGATATTAATTGTACGTAAAAAAAATAAATTAATAAATCAATTTAAATATATAATGATAACGGCATTACAAATTATACCGTTATAATGTTTACGTTATAATTCAAATTCATATAGAAAATTAAATAATAATAATGTCAAAGATTAAAACATCTACATCAGATTCCCGAAAACAATCAATCTACCTAGCCTTCTACAGACTAAGTTGTCCTGTCTAACCGCATGCAACTGAACACTAGTATTTCACAAGGAGCAACTGCCTATCTGACCTCCACAACCCAGTTACTGGGTAACACGATACCCCTTGGTAAGACTGGTTGTCAGACTTTTGGACTTCTCCATAACGACTGTCAAAGATCTACGAATGACAGCCGGGACCAAAAGCTTAAGGTGCTTTCTGGGGCACGGAGGGATCCTGAAAAGAATACCAAGTCCAAATATGGACTCGGTTTATACCTATACCTGAAAAGCAATGCAGATGATCAATACAGCCTTTGGTGATGTCAATTTAGTACCTCGGATCGCATGTGGCGAATCAAATAACTTTTTGAATGCCATAATCATATTTTTACGAGCAAAGGCTTCCGCATTGCGATATCAATGAGTAAATTATACGACAGACTGTCTCCTAAATTGCTTGCCTGCTTTATTTTATTATAAGTTTCGGTACGAAGTAAACAATCATATCGTAGCGTTAAGCCGAGGCATTGTTTTTGATAAAATATGTTCTGTTTTGTATTCTCGTTCATCAATAAATGTAGTAATAGCATGTTGTTTAATAGTATGTAGCAGTTAAGAGACTGACAGCACCTAAAGCTCTGTCACTGTCAGACTGCATAGAAAAGAAAGAGAAGCGGGATGACACAACGCTGGTAAATTATTGCAAAATATGTAGCATTTCAATCTATGTATTTACAAAAAATCTGTTGAATGGACTTAAAAAAATTAAATACTATTACGCTAATATGTTGCTTGTAGAATAATCTGAGAAAAAAAAAAACAGAATGATTGCAGATAAATTAATATGGTTTTTAATCGTTAAAATATATTTATTTGAGGTATCTTCGTGATATTTTTCTATCGTATCAAATTATTTGTATTATGTTTTCACTTCTAACTAGCTTATATCCTGAAGAATATCATATATTTTTGTTTATTCTGATTTTGTTTACTGCAGTGGACCTTTTATACTTTCAGGCATTATAAAACTTGCATTTAGCTATTATTTATAGTCCCCTTAAGGAGCGAGTGTATTTCTTTCTTTGTTCAATGATGATCATTGCATAAAATGATATTATCATTAAAGTAAAGGACGTGAACCTTCAAGTGTTGGCTAGAATGTTCGATTCCTGTATTTGCATCTCAATTTTGACTCCCGTTTTTCTGCGGTCATTGTTATTAATATAGAAAGCCAAGCTTCTGATACAATGACATTTTTTATTAGTCCCTGAACCATAGAGTACCTCATTCGCTGTCAAAATATTAATCCAACTGCCTTTGTTGAACGTGAGTAGTGCCAAGCTATAAAGATTTGAGCCTCGTTCCAAAATTGTACAATGTGATTAATAAAAATCAAATTAGAGAGGCCGAAGTGGGTCAGTTCTGAAACCACGTGGAGAGTTAATTAAACACGAAACTAACTTCGTTTATATCATTGTAACTGGGGAACTAGGGGACAATGGTTTGTCCGGAATCGCTGTACCGTGATAGTACCGTGACCCTACCGCTGTAGGGCTCCTCCAAGCACCGCGACTTCGACCGGTTCTGTACTTCTCGCATCCAGTGGATTCCTGTGACCTTCACAAGGGCACTTTACTGTGTATAATTTATTTCATCACTCTCTAAACGTTGAAGGAAAACATCGTGAGGAAACCGGCATGTTCTAGAACCAAAAATTCGAAGACATGTGACATCTACCAACCCGCACTGGGCCCGCGTGGTAGAATACGGCCCACTCCCTCTCGAATAGAGGAGGCCTGTGTCCCAGCAGTGGGAACGTTATACCGAACGTATATATATAACCGATTCTGCTATTTAAACTTAAACATGTCTTGTTAGTCTGTGTAAGCTGTATATATGTATATGTGTTAGTTAAATACTTATTTAATACCTATTGAAAAAAGATAGTGGTATAATAATTTACTACCGTATACTTTAAATTATTTACCTGCATACAAAGTATTGTTAGTGTCATAAAAATCTGTTAATGTTTTGTTTTGTAAACGAGAGACCATACGAACTAATTAAGTACCTGCAATGTAACGATTATTATATATAAAGACTTCATTTTATCTAACGATTTTCGCTTAAAACCAGTTTTAAAAAGGAATTATTCAAACATAATATATTGCAATGGAATAGTGATTTCCTTCAAAATCCTTCGCATTGTAAAGTGAGTTACGCAGGTTCAAAGGTTTTATCCCCAAAACCACGCAAATCACTTTTCGAGCTTTCATCAATCACCTACTCAATTCGAAATTCAAAACCAATCAAGCAGCCACCCTAACAAATTCATCATTGACAAATAGCATCAGAGATACCAACATTCGAAGTTTAACTGTTTAAACTTAGTTCCAAGACAATGGCGCTAGTTGCAATAGATACGCCGGCACCGTATCGGCTTCCGGAAATTGGCCAAACAGAGCCGTGCCTTTGCCTCGGTCGCTGCAAAGAGCATGTATGGCTTTTGACCCATTGAACTTAAGCGTGTGAGTGTTTAAAAGGCAAAATGTAAAGTTACTTTGCGTATTTTTAGATTCTAGCTGTTTTAGGTGCCTGCAGTGTTTTATGCGCTTTTTCAGTCGCGTTTTGTGAGAGTTGTAGCAACATTAGCAATAGGCGCTTCAGAATTTTCAGTAGCATAGTTTTACTTTATACTTTAGGTCAGCCATACTCAACCTTTTTTTTTTTAGAGGCCGCAAACACGTTTTAATCGAAGGCCGCAAGCAAAAATTTACTTTATTAATAAAAAAGGAGTTTTAACAAAGATGTTTATAAATATATTTTAATGCGATTTTTGATACTGTGAACACTTTTTCAAAACTTCATCAAGAACTGGCTTGTCGCTACATCATCTAGATGAGAAGGGGGGCAAGGGGATTCCCGCCGTCCATTTCGTCTCGCTCATGCAACCACAGATTACTAATAATAGGCTGCGTTCCGATTCACAATAAATTTGTAACTTCAGATGGGCCAATAACAAGGCCCGGCGGGCCGCAGGTTGAGTATAGCTGCTTTAGGTACTTCGGACACTGAGTTATGTGAACTAAATTCCTGCTTTAATGCATATTCTAGATTTAGGTATTCAAAATAGCGAAATATCTCGAGAATTAAATAACTTTCTTAGATTAGATTCTGGTAAATAATAACAGCCACACGGGTCAATCTATCAGGTTAAGCTACGCATGCCGAGGCTGGCCAGTGGATGGGTGACTATCTTTACATACCGAGACTCCTCCGTGCCTCGTTAAGCCGTCGTTGGTCCCGGCTGTCATTCGTGAATCTTTGATAGTCGTTACGAGTCGTCAGAAGCCCGAAAATCTGACACCAGTCTTACCAAGGGGTATCGTATTACCCAGTTACTAGGTTGTGGAGGTCAGATAGGCAGTCGCTCCATGTAAAATACTGTAACATTCAGCTGCATCCAGTAAGACTGGAAGCCGACCCCAACATAGTTGGGAAAAGGCTAGGCAGATTGATTATTGTTTGAAACAAACTCTGAAGTACTTGAAAAACTTATTAAAAGAGCAATCATCGGATATAAAGAAAACAAAACAATACCTGTCAGAGGTCATTAATAACATACGAACTATTAATTATCGAGTAATTTCGTAGCAATAAAAAGCTGTGAATTACTCATATTAACGTGAAAATGTTCATAATTCATAAATCGCACCTATCGGAGCTCGCGTGACCATAGCTACCAATTTAGCCATACCAATTCATGTTTCGATCCACAAAGTAACATAAAACCCTATTTCTCAAGCCATAAAGTTGAAAATCGATTGGTTGGAGCCGCAGACAGTGTAGAAAATATTGTTGTATTAGTAAAACACTGTTTTCAGAATTTATTGTTTTGTTTCAGTGTTACTCATCGAAAGTTGTAAATTATTGTAAACCCTTGCATGATATGAGAGTATGAATTATAATTTTCGAACTGTCTTTAGTAGTTAAGAAGCGGGGAAAAGTTTCGTACTGAGCGAGAAATTGCGCTTCAGTAGTTTTATCATGTCTTGGAAGTATTAAAGGAATTTATAGAAAGATGAGTTAATCTAGTTTGGTGAAGAAAGATGTTTTAATCACTGGCTGGCTAAAATAGTTCAATTTTTAGGGTTCCGTACCTCAAAAGGTAAAAAAGGAACCCTTATAAAATCAGTTTCTTGTCCGTGTGTCACCACCGATTTTCTCAGGAACGGGTGGACCTAGCAAGTTGAATTTTATACCAGATACTGAAATATATAGTTTCTTTTAGGTGTATAAAAATCAAGGTCCTGAGTCAACACGATAAAAAGATGTGGGCAAATTTAGATTTTTGCGAAAACTTATAAGTACCAAAATTTCCCTGAATTTTTAACTCTTTTTATTTATCGGAATTTTTTACGTGTGCTTAAAAAGACAATTCTAGGTCAACCGGAAGTACCCTATAGGTTTTGGGTCGAAAACCTATATGGTAGGTCCCGTTGACCTAGAAATACGAAATTTGGCAAAAAACAAGGTAAAAAACAACACAAATAGGTAAAGGAAAAATTCCAATATATAAAAAACGTGAAAATGAAAGGGTGTCCCCATACATACATAGTTGACGCCAATTGAGATAGTCCTCTGAATTGTATGGGCGCTCATACAATTTAGAGGACTATAGTTTCTGGGCACAGAACTATTTAAGTACCCTATTAGGAACCCTCGTTGCGCGAGTCCGACTCGCTTTTGGCCGATTTTTTTATGTGTGACATCTTTTCTCTCGCTTACCTGGCAGTGGGAGTGATTTCGTGAGAAGGGACGGAAGTGCGTAACAGGAAGCAGGGGAAGCGCGCGCTCTTTTATTTGACCAATGAGCGCGCGCGGTTCTAGAGTTTTCCGTCAGATGGTACCAACCCATTTTCCGAAAGGTTTTTTATTGAGTGTGATTAGGCATCGTCTAAACGTGGGCTTAGACAGATTGAACATAAAACCAGAACAAGAGCAAGAGCATTCTCTTTACTTGATTTTGTAGACATTTATTTGCAAAGTGTTGACACAAAAAGAATTTGATAGAGTGGGGGAAGAATGCAAATGCTATGAAGAAGTTTGCAAATGCTTTGACAACCAAGAAGACAAAAAGCCAAAAGCTACCATTGTGCATGTGCTAGGTAAACCTTAAAAACGTTTTCTATGTGAATGTCCACTATGAGCAAAAACAAAGTCTATTCCATCGCAAAAAAAAATTCAAAGATATCACAGCAGCACTCTGCCTACCCCACAAACCAGCCATATCATCCCAAAAAAAAAAAAAAACTTTAAAAAAAGATAAAAGAACATTAAAAGTAATCAAAACATCTCCTAACATCTTATACTTGGGGAAAGTTAGTCAATTTAATATTAATATTCGTGTCGCGTAGTAGGACTTCCACCTTAATTGCTGAGCAGTCCGTTGTGGGCTTAGCGCGATGATTTGTGGCTAAGAGCTGCCGAAACGAATACCCTGGTAATGAAACTGAGTAAATTGTGTTAGAATGTGGATTTGGACATCGTTCTTGAGGACTAGATGACCTTGAAAACTATAAAGTTGTCATTTTAATGTTCTGACATCGAGTATTGGAAGATTGGTCTAACAAACTTGGTGATGAAAAAATCATCCTTTCTTATCAAACTCAAACTCAAAGCATTATTTTTCTTAGCGTTTCGATGGCAATCTAAAGAGACTCGACTCAAAACTCAGCCACGTGTTTGACGCCATCACTAGCGTCCATCAGTTCCTGTAACGTGCAGCTGTCAGGACACGCAGGACACGACATTAAGTGTCCCATCGTTTGTGGAACAGCACCACATTTACACTACAAGGCGGAGTCATATATAAATCTCTACCTGAAAACAGATGTTCCTTGCTTCGAGCAACCTGGGTCCGGAATCTCTTTAAAGAGGTTAACCCAAGGCAATACATTTCCAGGTGGCAGATCTTCAGCTGGTGGAACGAATGGGTTGGATAAAAAAGCATTGTCTCGCCACAACTTGAGTCTCTCTTTTGGTCGTTCGCCAGTGAGTGAAAAGCATTTATTTAAACCAATTCCAGGCCCTTTTGAATTGTCAAGGGGTTAGTCAGTCAGAAAGATAAAGCTAAACGCCCATTGCAAAGCGAAGTAGAAGAGGAACCTCTGGAGAAGAACAGGCAAGAAGCTTCATGGGAGTGCCTATCGATCACTAAAGCGGTAGTATGAAAGCCTAGTAATAATCTGGAATACATCACTGACTAATAGCTTCATTCTTTGGTACTCATTCCAGAACCAGGGTACTTCTTATGAGTTGTGGACCTGGGAGCGGTCTCCATCTTCTTCAGACAACAAGAAGATCACAATGCAGAATTTTTATTAATCCTTTCAGTGTTCTCTTGGCAGTCAGCTCCGCTATTACCTTGCTTGGCTAATATTTGTTTTGACCACGCCATTAACTAATCTTACATAGGCTACTAGACTATTAATTATTACCAGTTTGTGCTTAAATAAGAGAAGAAGAAAACTAACCCCACCAATACAATTAAACAAATGAACAACGTATACCTTTAACGATCCTCCCCAGTGCATAACACTGCAGTAGATCAATTCTGTTTGCAAACTATTACGTCAAATGCAACGAGAAGTAATCGGGTCAGTGATTCGCGCTGGCAACACGCCACAGCACCATGCAGTATGTTAACATGTGTGTGTGAGCATGTTACAGATGTTTTGAAATCTGATAAAGTATCTTGGCAAGGGGTTACAGTATTTTTGTTGAGGAAGCCAAAAAAATTGCAAGAATTCTTATTCTTGTAATTGTCGTATTCAGGAAAACCGATAGAAATTGTGATAACAACTATATACTAGGTTTAGCAAGCATATACTACTAAACATATAATGGAAGGGGATTTGTTATCCCCAGTATTTAAAGTACTTTCCCTCCAGGTGAGATTCAAAAATTCCATCCTGTATAATGGCGCAGCAACGCCGCCGTCCAGTTTTATTACGAATTTACTGGAATCACCGAAGAGGTCAAATAAGAGTGACATTGGCCGATTACTGTCACTCTAGCAGAGCGTCGTCGCATCGATGTTTGCTTGGCGGCTGTCTTCTGATGACAGACGATCTCAGGGAAGCCACTATCGTACCACGTCTATGACGAGCGGCTATATTCCGGCACAATCCTGATTATATTGAAGCTTGCGAACTACTAATACGATGATCACTTCTGATAAAGGCTATCCTGCGCCGTTATTTATTATATATGTCGCAAATTCGTCACTGATTCGACTAATTCGAGCGCCAGCGCTGCCTAGCGGCGCTCGACAGAGTCTACAACATAACACTCGGACCGGCTGGAGTTAAGCAGACTTCATGGGTGGCGGTCAAGCACTCAAGACGTTTAGAAACTGTCTTGCATTCTGAATAGTTGTGTCGTGTACCTACAGTGTGTGAATTGCTAGTGTGATTAATTTGATAGTAAATTATAATGTGATCTGAACTGCAAACGGTTTTTTTATTGCCACACTACCCACAGTAGTTAAATTACGGCTGATAATAACGAAAGAGACGCATACCCTCCTCCGTTATATACAGGGTGTTAAAGTAATTGCATGTCATAGCTTAGAGGTAGGTTCAGTATCGATAAAGGAAACTAGGAAAAAAAAAAAAAAACAGATAAAAAAAAAACCCAAAAAACGGTCAACCTAATTTAGTACCTACTAACTTAAAATAGCAATCAAACATGAGTAAATAAGTTGATTTTTAATCTTTTAAATACCCGATTCCAAACTAAATTAGGTTGACCTTGCAATTTTTTTAATGTTTTTTTTTATTTTTTTCCTGGTTTTTTTATTTTTTTCCTAGTTTCCTTTATCGATACTGAACCTACCCCTAAGCTATGGCACGCAATTACTTTAACACCCTGTATACATATAATATCTGCATGGTGATGTCTGTTAAATACCTACTATTTTAATCGACCTATGACTTTTAAGTTAAAAATAGCGGTTCAAATTGAACTTTACAGAACAGCACTGCTGCAAGCAGCTAGTAAAGCGATCACATAATGCGGCCTTAGACGAGGTCGTTCTAAAACGTCAAAGTTCATAAAATCCTCCATCAACTTCAAGATTATAATCACTGCAGACCTATAAACCTACTCATTTCCATTCGATATTATAATTTGACCCTGCATAAGATTTATACTTAACATTTTTAAATTGTATGAACACACAAAATGCCCCAGAAGGTGTACTATATCTGGGCATATACAGGGTGGCAGGGACATCGACGCGAAGCCTGTTACCATGGATTCAGTACATGATTCTGAACCCCCCTGCGTTGAAATTTTTCATCGGTTATTTTTTTTAAATCTGCTGTTTCATAGAAAAGTGCAATACCTACGCGGTCAAAATGTATGGAACAGCTGTTTTTTTTTTTAATAACCGTCGAAAATTTTCAACGCAGGGGTGTTCGGAATCATGTACTGAATCCATGGTAACAGGCTTCGCGTCGATGTCCCTGACACCCTGTATACCTACTGACACATTACAAAGGTAACATTCCGTAACCGACGGCTGGCGGCAACTGCTGGCGACGTGTCGCCGGCACGACTGGTTTCTATCTGCAGTCATGATTCCGGACGCGACCGCAGGCGGCAGCAGTTATTGCTCGAGCGTTGCGCCACCACTGGTCTGCGGTCGGGCTACACGTGTCGTCTATCGCTTGCTCGTAGCTGCATGCGACGTGTCGCTAGCTACGGAAGATATTTCATAGAAATTCATAGAAACCTGTCGTGTCGCGGCGACACGTCGCCTGCAGTTTGGTACCTTTCGAGGTCGGAGATAGTTGTTTGTAAGTAGTTTAGGTTTTGATAGTAGACAGACCGATTTTATCGTTTTTCAATTCTTATGTACTTTTTAAGTTTATATTGGATGTGTTTTCCTTCACATCGGTGAAGGAAAACATCGTGAGGAAACCTGGACTTATCCAAACTTAATAATAATATCTATAATATAAAAATGAATCCCTATTTCCTTGGTCACACGGCATCACGCGTGAACGGCTGGGCCAATTTCGCTAATTCTTTTTTTGTTGTGTTTGTTATAGTAAGGAGATGGTTCTTAGGATAGGTAGGTAGGTAGTTAGGGTAGTAGATAGTTAGGGTAGGTAGGTGCGCCGTAGATAAGTGCTTACCCGTGCGAAGCCGGGGCGGGCAGCTAGTTTATTATAAATACAAAAGTGAATTTGTTGGTTTGTTAAGCTTTCACGCTAAATCGGCTTTACTGATTTGGAAGAAATTTGGCACATAGGTAGACCATAACCTGGGTTACGACATAGGATACTTTTTATCCCAATATTCCCACGGGATTGAGACTTATGCGGGTGAAACCGCGGGGCGTAGCTAGTAGTTAATATAAGTCTAAAATCGCCAACCCATCTTGAGCAAGCGTGGTGAACTGGTGATCAATACTCGTGCCTTCTCTGTATGAGAACCCGGCAGTGTGCCAATTATAGTCTAGTATTATTATATGTACTGTACACACATCAAAAAACTTAGCGATCAGTTTGAAAAATCGATTTTTTTTTGTTACGGTAGACTATTATAATTTCTTCTTCTTTTTTAGATTATTTCAGGCAGTGGATTTCTATTTAAAAAAAGATATAACGTAAACACTTTTTATTGACAAAGTTAAATTTAAAAAATATATCTGCATTTGCTAGTGATCACAAACTTTTTTTGATGTGTGTATGTGAGGATATACAGTATATTAACTAACAGAGGGCGTTCCCGTTAACCCACAATAGTATACTGTTCATAAATGCAAAAAACCGGTCACGTGTCCTGACGCGAATTTAAAATTTTTTACCGTCCCAAAAAAAGTGCACAACGTCGCTAAAGAAGTTCTCACTTCAAAAATATTTACATCGAAAAAAAAAGTTTATTTTTATTTTCTATTAACAAAGTTTTTTTTTCGATGTTAATATTTTTTCTAGCATGTATGGATATACTATTGCAGGTTAACGGGAACGCCCTCTGTTAGTTAACAAACTGTATTATGTATGTTTGTCACAACACTTACATATCATTGCTCCTGCACTCGATACGTTTTAAGCAATACTCATTATTACTAGCAATGCCTAACAACAGTACAACACATGTTTAACAGTTTTGCTTGTCAAAAACACATGATTTTAACTTTTGCTGTATTGTCAAGTTCGTAAAAACCGGGCGAGGCATGGTCGGTCGTTTTCATAATAAGTCAATTTGCCTCGCCTTTTCTACTACGTTGGGGTCGGCTTCCAGTCTAACCGGATGCAGCTGAATGCCAGTATTTTACTTGGAGCGACTGCCTATCTGACCTCCACAACCCAATTACTGTGTAATATGAAACCTTTTGGTAAGACTTTCGGGCTTCTGACGACCCGTAACAACTGTTAAAGATCCACAAGTCACAGCCGGGATCAAAGGCTTCTTCTGAGGCACAGAGGAGTCTCAGTATGTAAAGATGGTCACCCATCCACGGACCAGCCCCAGCAAGCGTAGCTTAACCTGATAGATCGACCCGTGCGGTAATACTTAGCCACGAACTCCGTTTTCATAATCTCTATCATAATCAATCATATTTTTTTTTAAATTGTATGCGTTTTATGTGTAAACTAACATAGTCTTAAGCTCAATGTCACTAACAAAATGGATCATTGCTGTCTGAAATTTAAATAAATAATAATAATAATTCGAAATTCCATGAAACAAAAACAACATCGCATCGTCAATCAAAACTTTCTTTATATCTTTAAAGTTTCCACAATAATTTCAGTATCCAATGCATCACAGTGACTCCCTGACCTTAGGTTTCAAAGTCGGCACGCCAGCCACGACTGCAGATAAGCCAGTAAGCCCGAATACATAGTATATACTGCATTATAACGGGCTAATAAAGTTTAGCTTGTACGTTTGACCTCGTAAATTAGGTTATTTTCAGTTTTCAGGCATAGATTTTGGGTGCAAGGTTAACTATGAATTATTTTAAGTAGTTTTAATTGTTTTGGCGCTGCAGTGTGTCTGCGGGTTTATGTATTTGTGTCTTGTTTTAATATGATTTGTTTGTTGCAATGTTTTCGCTTAAATTCATATTATTTTATTTCACATAAACCTACAAGGGCACTTATGAAACGTCAAGCTAGGTGCACGGTTCCAAATGGCCGTTTCCTATGGAGAAGAGGCCGGCAAGAAACTCCACAGTTGTTTACAATGGTTTTTTTTAACTACAATGATAGGTTAGAAGACAGTGTAGGCCTATCTATAAGTACCAGGTACTTAGCAAAATAGAAAATGGTCCACAGATCTACAGTCTGTTAAGCGTACAACGATCTCACGTTCACAAAATCTAAAAGAAAAGAATCTACCTATTTAAAAGATAAATAAAACAATAAAAATCCATTTAAACCAAATAATATGATTGCCGCTACAGCTGTAACAAATCTTATTTAATAAAAAATATATAATATTGAAGGTATATAATGTCAAATAATAAAAAGATGATGTCACGGAAGTTTGTAAGGCAAAATAAAATAATCATCGTAATTTGGGAGCAGTTAATAGACATTTGCATAGTTATGCCGTTAATGAGGTACCAGAGAAGCCACATGTGCAGCAATGTATAGTTCTTTGCTCTTGTTACATGATTATTATTGTACAAGAAGAAGAAGAGAGAGTTGAGTTGAAGAGTGTTCTTGGCGTTCGGCTCTTGTCGTGGCAACACGTCGTGTCCGGATTCGAAACAAGTCAATCGTCATCCTGAGGATGCCTCGTTGAGAGGTGAAACACGTGTCGATTTCTTACAGGGTTCTTTATGACTCTTTAAGAACAGTTAAGCGGATTAAGTTACTAAATATACGTCGTCTATTGTGTTTTTCTTCAAGAGATGTAATATAATATTAATAATATTTGTAATATAATATTAAGTTTGTTACTAGAAGGCAAACATATTGGCAGATGTTTTCAGAATGCATTGCTGTGGCGTGTTGCCAACGGGAATCACTGACCCGATTACTTCTCGTTGCATTTGACGTAATAACTGGAAAACAGAATTGATCTACTGCAGTGTTGTTTACTGTGGAAGTTCCACAGTAAACAACAATGCAGTAGATCAATTATTTGAGTTAGTTAAAGTTCAACGGTGGAACTTTGTGTTATTTGTAGAAGGGCAGATAAATGGAGGTATGTAAGTATGAGAATCTTGTAGGTTTGTAAAAGAAGCTTGTTCAGCCTTGAGTTACGACTTGTAGTTCATGGGTTTGAAATTCATGTGCAGTTATAGCCCAGTGACCGTCATAGGTCTCGAGTTCGAACCCAAGGCAGGCACCTCTGACTTTGCGGATTCATATGCGTATTGTGTAATTATCACTTGCTTCAAACGGTGAAGGAAAACATCGTGAGGAAACCGACATGACTGAGAGATATTTCTCGACGGCACAGCCAAGTCTCATGGACGGCTTTAAAACTCTTAGGCGAGTTACCAGTCGCCACTCGACACCAGGTTAGTCACTAACCACCAAAAGAAGAAGCCGAAAGACGTCTGTTGCTGAACGTAGGGCTCCCCCAAGCACCGCCACTTTGACCGGTTCTGTGCTTCTCGCATCCAGCGGATTCCTGCAGCTTTCACAAGGGTCCTTTACGCCATGCTCAGCAGTAGAGCTTGCGACCACGAGACCGACGGGCAAGAATTTGGGGGCCCCTTGAAAGTAAAACAATGAATGACAATACATTTTTTCTGTTATGATTTTATATTTACTATGGGTAAAATATTTTGGTAGGTACGTTATTAAATAAAATTCTGCAGGTATGAGTTGGATTCGAATTAACGATAATGGTTTCTTACAGGATTTCTGTTCTGCAAAATCTTCTATAACAAAATATCCTCAGTAATTTTTTTTAACGTCATTATGTTATATATATGGACATAATTGACAAATTAGTTAGTCGTTCTTGTAACAATGTCGTTCATAATTCATTTTTTATTCCTTTTTTAGTGAAAATGAGCGCTCTCTACTACAATTGGTAATCATCAAGTAAAGGTATTTCGTGCTTCCGGGGCGCTCGTGTGGTTCGGGACCCTGGGCACGGGCCCCCTGTGTCCTTATGGTAAAGACGGTACTACCGACGACGGGGCAGTTAAAATGTGATCATATTACATAAGATCATACCGGAAAACCCGTCTACACGAGCAATGATTCAACATTCAACATGTCAGACGGAGACGATTTCACAGAGCAATTTAGGTAATAAAGATGTTATCATACTGCGTACGCGTTTCCTTATGATATTGACACAGGATATGACATTTTTGGTTTCAATTGAATGTAATATTATGATATTGCTTTAGATGATGGAGTGCATTAATAAGAGCCACGTCTTCTGAGTAACTGAAAATACCTATCATACGTGTTTTAACACTTTCGACTTTTAACACTTGCCACCATACACAATGGAAGTGAACCCTCCGGGAGGGTTGCCAACATTACGTTTGTGTTAAAGTTAAAACCATCGTGGACGGTCAACGGCATTAGGTTTGAGCCGTGTTATAAAACACTGTAAAACGAAGTAAAATTGTGTTTCCAGGGGGGCCTTGTAGCTATACGTAGTTTTTACCTTTAAATTTTTTATGAATATTTGTAACAACGAACAAATACTTAAAAAAAATTAAAATACTTGGATTTTAAAACCAACGCATAAACTAATAAATCTTGTTATAATATATATAAACACTAGATTTTATTTTCACGGTTTATAATGCTGTATTCAATAAGAAAAACCTATATTTAAAATGAGCCCTCCACGAGGGCGCCTGGCATCCCATATGCGACTAGGTGAACCCCCCGGAAGGGCTCCCGGCACTCTCTCTCTCTTCCTGGCTATGTGTCTCACAACTCCCACATGGTGGTGGGGTCAGGGAAGGGCTCCCGGCACTAAACGTGTTAAAGTATAAAGTGGGAATACAATTCTAAATCGAATGTAATCTTCAGACATTTCACACAATTCTATATTAGTCGTCATCTAATTTTACATCAATCTGCCTAACCTTTTCCCAACTACGTTTGGGTCGCCTTCCAGTCTAACCGGATGCAGCTGAATACCAATATTTTACATGGAGCGACTGCCTATCTTGCCTCCACAACCCAGTAACTGGGTAATACGATACCCCTTGGTACGACCGGTCAGACTTTCGGGCTCCTGACGACCCGTAACGACTATCAAAGATCCACAAATGACAGCCGGGACCAACGGCATAACATACTTTTCGAGGCACGGAGGAGTCTCGGTATGTAAATCTGGCCGCCCATCCTCGGACCAACCCCGGCAAGCATAGCTTAACCTGTTGGATCAACCCGTACGTCTGTTATTATTTGGCCACGAGCTTCTCATTTCTTTTATATTTAAAAAAAACCTCAGCTGTAGTACCTACAGCGAATCAAACAAGAACAAAAATGGAGAAGAAATGAACATTTACAAACACCATATTTCCTGAAACTTCCCACAAGACAAGAGTCACCTGTTCCAAAACCCAGAAGTAGATATAACCGGTAAAAAGCAGTTGTAACCAGTTCACAATATAATTTAAGTTGCACGAGTGTTCGGGAGAATTGACATGGCAATCATAGCCCCAACTCGCTGACATCCGTTTACAATTGACATCTTTATGACTGTACATGTTACTGCCGAGTGTGACTGTACCTAATGTACCGGAGATATGGCACTCGAATATGTTTTGACGAATTGTTTCATTGGAATCATTAGAAAACTTTCGATTGAATTTGAAAACAAATAATATGGTACTTTTGTTACTTCCAAAATCGGTTATAAGCATTCAAGGAAAACGACGCGACATGGAAACTCACAAATTAAAAAGATTCCAAAAACAATTTCACCTGTAAATGCTATTAAAAGATGAAAACCCGTTAACAAAGCAATTAATAACGAGGTTTCGTAGTTTTGAAAGTAAGAGGGGAAAACAATCAGCTAAAAGTGAAACACTATGGTCTTCGAACCGCAAGACAATACCTAAAGCTTCCATTTACACTTTACTTCAAAGCAATTCTCGCCAAAACATTGGTAGCCAAAGCAATAGTGGCCAGAACATTGGTAGCCAAAGCAATGGTAGCCAAAGCATTAGTAACCAAAGCATTAGTGATGACCAAAGTCCTCTTGCACATAGTGACGTTTCTACATTCACTTGCAAGACCCAATCTGATTGTCAAAGCTGAATACAACGTCGCCTTTCATTGAGCACTGAATGCAATTACTTTGTGTCTTTGATTGGCACCACTGCATCCGTTAGTTCAGTTCAGTTACAGACGTCTAGCTCTGCATTGGCCTGTATCAAACTATCTTGTGAGAATTGCAACATAGCAACCGTGAGGACCAAAGGTTATGGTCGCCATAATTGGGAGTGAATTGCAATGACTATCGCGTAGCTATAGGCCAATTCTAACATCAAATCAATGGACAGAGTTCCTTAGTGCTCAAACCTTTTTTATGATTGAGATATAGTATGGCTTCATACAATTTGAGATAAAATAAGAATTGGACCACAGAGAGGACATGACAGCGGGTGCTAAATTGTCTGCTCGGTTTGGTTGGTGGTAGGGCTTGTTCTAAGTCTGCTTGGCTACTACTATCGCATCTAAGTCTATCGCCATAACAACAATGTTAACAGCATTGCATTGTTGTGTTTGGGCAGTTGGAGCTAAGATAGCCAGTTCCTCTGTGGTTGAGGATTCCTGGCGAAGCTCGCTTCCGCCTTCGGCCTTAGGATAATATAGAATCTAGACAAAATCAAACTGGTTGCTAATTAAATTGTATTTATTTTTTATTATATAACATTGATTTTACATCCTGTGATTACTTCCTCACACACTGACTTATTAATTGTAATTTTTTAAGAAAATCGTCTGTTTTTGCAATGTTTGTAAATTGTGATAATTAATTTATCTGTCGTTTGCTCCACTTTAAATTCTTTTTACTTCGTATAGTAATTTTATTCTAGGTGTATCGTCTTCACATATCTATAATTATACAACTAACGTACCTATACAAAATATTGTAAAACATTTTAAAAGAGTAACGGTAGAGTTTCTTGCCCATTCTTCTCCATACGAAAACTACCTTTTGGAAGGGGCGACTAGAATCAATACTAAATTTTGAAAATTTTGACGTTCAAAAGTGCCTTACTAGGGCCTATTTGAAATAAATGATTTGACTTTGACTTTGGCCTGATCATCACTTACCATCAGGTGGTATAAAGGCTGGCGGATGAGCCTCCCGGTTGTTGTTTAAAAAAAAACGACTAAATTCTGCAATACATTTTCGTATGTAGTCTAAAAAACAAACCAAAATTAACAGAAATAATACTAGCCACATATTACTAGATATCCTAATGACCAGAATTTCGTCTACTGACACATTTTGGTCAGACCCTGTTTCCACGCGTACTCCAAGCGTGCTTCTTTCAAATTGAGCTCATTAGTTACTTGTACGTCACACATTCATCACGTTCATATATACCTGTTCATATAACTATACATTATATACATTGTGCCTTAAGAGCGTTTATTCAGAAAGCTAAATATTTCGCTGTTTTGATTAATTTGGCAAAATTACTGTAAGAAATATGGCTAACTAGTGAACTAAAATAATGATTATGAAATGCAATAATTAATATCGTAACACCGAATATTTAGTTTTAGATGTAAAAAAGTATTTGGAAAGTTTTCAAACGCTTTTTTTACACTTAAAACGGTTACAACATCAAATTCAGTTTTATAATTGCAATTCATTATTAATGTTCTAGTTCAATAGTTAGCGATATTTCTTATTTCCAAGCTACTGCTTGGAAATAAGAAATATCGCTAACTAGTAATCCCTTCAGCCGTTTTAGTGTGAAAGCGTATTACTATACGCTTTCACACTAAAACGGCTGAAGGGATGTTGATGAAATTTGGCACACGGGTGGACCAAGACCTGGGTTAGTAGGACATAGAATACTTTTTATCCCGATATTTGCGGCTGAAACCGCGGCACGCAGCTATAACCCTTGTGAAAGTTTGTATGTTTGGATGTTTGTTACTCAATCACGCAAAAACGGTAGAAGCGATTTGGATTAAATTTGGCACACAGATAGTTCATAACCTGGATTAACATATAGGATACTTTTTATCCCGATAATATGTCCCCGTGGGATAATTTTCGACTTCCACGCGGGCGAAGCCGCGGGCAAAAGCTAGTAGTAATAATATGATAAATAGGTAAAATTGTTTGTTTGTTTTTAAGATGTAAAATCTTGCTCTGATAAAAAGCTACACTATTTCTAAGGATATGTTTTATGGTATAGTTGACTTCAACGTTGACGAAGTCACGAGCAGAAGTTAGTGTAAATGCAAAAGTGACTCTGGTTGTCTATTTGTTTAACAAACTGATATTGTTTTATTGTTTAACTGCAAGAGTTAAACAATAAAACAATATCAGTTTCAGCTTAAGTACTTATTTGTTTAAAAAAAACAACGGGTTGCCCTCCGGGAGTGCCGGCAGAAGTCAAAACTTGAACATTAACGTTGTGCATTTTTGAATATTTTGGAATGGTTACGGATTAATTTCGCACAAATTGCTTTATCTATCAGTATAAAAGTACTATAATTTATGTGGTTAAATACAATATTCATTAGTAGTAGTAGTATATTCATTTATTTTCAAAATATAGTCTATTAAAAAATAAACAATTTATTTAAACACTTTTCATGAAGTATGTTTTGACTGCTTTTTTTTACCCATCAATATGGGTAAAATTTCTTACCTCACAATCTTTACGTAATGTCAAAGACTATTTATTTTGATATTTACTTTGTCGGTTGCTAGGCAACGGATCTTACGGTCACGTCCTGACGCGAATTCAACATTTTTACCCATCCCAAAAAAATGCACGACGCCGCTAAAGAAGTTTTCACTTGAAAAATCTAAAAATGTTGTTTTAAACCTCGTTAGCTACGATTTTCTCGTGCAAGTATTATTATTCCGGGAAAAAAAACGAGCAAGAGAAAATATAAAATGCATATTTCCTCGAAAATTTAACGTAATTAAAGCAAGTCTAAAGCCACCGCTTGCAGACTTCTTTTACTCGTATGATAAAAAATATTAACTTTTCATCATCCTACAAAGATATAGGTAGAAACAACATACATCTATCCATACATACAGACATACCTAGACACTACGGGAAAACATTGACCGCTGAAACGGACGAAAAGAATTCCGACTTGAAGGTATTTTAGTGGAGAGAAGGGAATACGTGGCTGAATATTTTATTTTCATGTTGATTCTATCTGAATACTATGAGAGAGAAATAGTCTTGCATTAGGATACCGGCGTCTCTCTAGTTGGGTTACAGAGCTCTGTGTAAAATATTGATATGGAGCCTCTTTGGTTACACTAAAAGCGAGTTATTTGAGGTGTTAAAGTGTTTGAGATACTTTTTTATGGTGCTGAAATAAGACATTCCGGACCCAAGGCACCCCTGGAAGATACCCCTGGGGGTGCCACGGGAACTTCAATTCGGACCTGTGGCACCCCCAGGTCCACAAATCTATACAACGGTGTACCAGTGCAGAATGATATCACGGATTCTATTTACCATGAATCCACCAATCGAATAGTGATGGGACAGATGGACAACAGTGACAAAATAATTTCAATAGTCTAATTTTAATATTTATTTATTGCAATTTCTCCAATCAAATATCAATTTACTTCAAGAAAAAAAAAACTATGCTTGAATGTCCGCGAAACTTCAGCGCTTCAAGAATGGAAAATAATTATAGATGAAATAATCTACTATTTTTTAAAGAGACTAAAAGCAGCACCGCATTTACTTAGGTTCGTATATCTTGGTAAAATATACATAGTAGCATGGGCAGTAAGGTATCCAACACAGATATCTATACACAACCCCTAAACTTTTCAAATCAAACTTGAAGCTTGGAATGTTTACTGACAATCCTGCACACTCCCTTTCTCTCACCCTCTACGTTCATACACATACACACACACACACACACACACACGCCCACGCCCATAAGTCAACGTAGTTATGATCTGTTCCAAAAGTTTCAGATGGAAATATAAACAAAGATGGATTATAAAATGTACTTGTGGTGGACGCAAATTCGTATTATTTGAATACTTGAAAGAAGTTGTTTTTTGACAATGGGGTTTAATTTTATAACCTCAATTTTAACGATGGATTTTCAATTACAATTTAAAAGTGTTATACACACCATAATGTCAAAATATATACGTGTTCCTTTTAAGGACCCATAACTCTAAGCCTATGGTTATATGCTATATGTAAAAATAATACAAAATACCCCCTTCCTCCCTCCTCTCCCCCTCCTCATGGCAGTCGGGTAAAAAGTCCTAGAACAAATGTTCCAGAAATACCTACATAGTTTCGAAGCTATCATATCACTAGACTCTCGATGTGTGTATCTAAGTTTTATTGATAAGTACGAGTAAATCATTTTCATTCAAACCAATCCTTCATATTTATAGCTAAGAAAATGCGACATTGTCGTATTTTTTAAGAGAAAACTTCTTTAGCCGCGTTGTGCACTTTTTTTGAGAAGGGTAAAAAATGTTAAACTCGCGTCGAAAACATGAACTTAAGATCCGTTGCCTAGCAACCGACAAAGTAAATATAAAAATAAATAGTCTTTGACATTAAATACGTAAAGATTTCGAGGTAAGAAATTTTACCCATAATGATGGGTACTATTGTGTGTTTATTTTTGTTAGACTATACAGGGTGTTAAAGTAATTGCGTGCCATAGCTTAGGGGTAGGTTCAGTATCGATAAAGGAAACTAGGAAAAATAAAAACAAAATTCAGAAAAAAAACATTTAAAAAAAATATTTAAAAAAATTGCAAGGTCGACCTAATTTAGTTTGGAATCAGGTATTTACAAAGATTAAAAATCAACTTATTTACTCATGTTTTAAGTTGATTTGATTGCTATTTTAAGTTAGTAGGTACTACCTAAATTAGGTTGACCTTGCAATTTTATTTAATGTTTTTTTTAAATTATTTTTCTGGTTTATTTTTTATTTTTCCTAGTTTCCTTTATCGATACTGAACCTACCCCTAAGCTATGGCACACAA
Source organism: Conistra vaccinii (assembly GCA_948150665.1). Taxonomy (NCBI): domain Eukaryota; kingdom Metazoa; phylum Arthropoda; class Insecta; order Lepidoptera; family Noctuidae; genus Conistra; species Conistra vaccinii. The sequence continues at coordinate 6,332,053 of OX411317.1, read as the reverse complement.
TTACTTTAACACCCTGTATTGTGAAAATAAATAAAAATATGAAAGAAAGAAAAATTATTTATTGGGACAAGCACAGGAGATCACAAACTAAACTAAAACACATTGAAACATCAATAAGAAATAAAAAACGAATATAATACTACTACTAATGAATATTGTATAACCACATAAATGATAGTACTTTTATACTGATAAATAAAGCAATTCGTGCAAAATTATTCCGTAACTATTCCAAAATATTCAAAAATGCACAACGTTAATGTCCAAGTTTCCACTTCTGCCGGCACTCCCGGAGTGCAACCCGTTGTTTTTTTTTATGGACATTATAATAGTGTTATTTTTTTTATGTTCTATAATAGATTCCACGGGTTTAGTATGATAATTTCTAAATTATACTCTAGAGTTATGAAATATGATAAAGAACACGTAGAATAGACGCACACATGGCTATACCTCTATGGAAAAACTGAAGTTATCAGCAAAGTTTTCCTTGAAACCCGAACTTCAGACGGTCAGGTACTCACAGAAAACATACAAAAGTTATGTTAGGGAAGAATATAAAAGTATATAGGAACTAGTCACAAGTCAAACTGATCAATACTCTGTTAGTTGAAGAAGTGACATAGGGAGTTTTATTGAGTGTCATAGTTCGCTACGATGATATACTTCGTTTCAGTATTATTTCGAAAAAAAATCTTTTTTCGGTAAGTTTTTTTTCTTTCTTCCTCGTTGAGCTAGTGGTCGAAAGCGCTTCTGCTGAGTGTGATATCCTGGTTTCGATTCCCAGATGTTGTTTTTCCATAAGGAATTGCTTAGTAGCAGCTTGGGAAAGAATCATAGGGTATCAAAAAAATCGTCCGCATTGCTGTCAACAGGAAAAGTGCCCAAAAGGCTGGCTGCATTGCCACGTTGTATGGCAATTCTGGTTCTTTGGCCAAAATATAGGCTAGCCCTCTGATCACGTGAAGAGTTCTTGAGCGACCTTGTAAAAAAATCCGTATTTTCTAAAAATAACTATTTTGGAATCAAGGTCTGTTTAACACAATGTTATAGTGCGAGTTCTCCATTATAGATAAACATACGGCGGTATATAAGGACCGCGCCCGTCCGTTTGCCGAAGCAAAAAGCCGTTTCCGATTATTTATATTGGTAAAGAATTGAATATGCGTATCCAGTGACTGAGTAAAGACATGGAATGGACAGAAGTTTACATAGAAAGTAAAAAGACCAAAGTTTACTATACCGAAGGGTCAAAGCCTCTTATAATACAGAGAAGGAACGTGCATTAAAGGCGTTCGTGTTCGTAATTTCAGAACTGTATATTTTATAAGTTCAGTTTTCTATAGAATAGAATAGAAATTTTCTTTATTCAAGTAACCATTACTCAACCAGATTGTTAGTAAAACTTACGACTTTGTTAGTAAGCACAGACACTAAACAAAATCAAGTAAAACAATACAAGAAAATAACGGTTGGTCACCGTAGCGACATCCCATGAGAGACGGCACAACAGTGATCCACAAATACACAGTCCAGGCGACTCGCAACCATACTTAAGACACTGTTGGAGCTGCACCACACCCTGCCCACCAGGGAAGCGCACCTCTTACGCATGGTTGCGTAAAACAATGTACATGCGCATCTGCGAATATCCCTGACGCACTACAGCAACGGGGCATCCCCACCGGTATCCTAAACGCATTGTTATATTGAACGCGGAGAGCGCTGTACGATCTTTGCGTATATCTAGCCCACAGGCTGCACGTGTAAAAAGTATTACAGTAGGCTCGTGATTTTAACAGGAAGTGAGCCTCGTGCAAACCTCCGAGCCAGCATGTTCTCTGCTCCCGTTCTATGCGATGTGAGTTAACGTGAAAATTTTAAAACTCCTATGGTCAAAGTTTGAGCCTGCGGCCTCAATTTTGTCTCAAAGGCTCACATTTGTGCAGAATAAACTATTTTTCTTTCTTTCATCCATGGACAATTGTGACGTTGAGTTTTAATTTCACGGCTCGGTTGGCACAGTGGTTAAGCGATTGACTGCTGCGCTGCGTGTCGCGGATTCGATTCCCGCACGGAACAAATATTTGTATGACCTACAAGTAGTTGTTTCGGCTCTGGCTGTTTGTGTTTGTGGATTTAAATATTTGGAAACGCACCCACACTACAGGAGAAATTCCTAGTGTGAGGCATAGTTTAAAAAAAATATTTGCCAGCTATGATAAAGCCAAATGAGGGTTATCATTTTATCAGACTATATACGACTCTCGTATATCAGGCTATGTATGTAGGCTTATCTGCAATTCCCTCATAACTCCTAAACTACTCGTTAATTTGTAAAATAAAAAAATAACTCCTTATAAATATTCGAACCTCTATAATTAACATCTCTCTCAACCTTAAATAAACAAATAATTTAAATAAAACAAAAATAACCAAAATGCTTTTAAAACGAGGTTGTTATTAATAACCTTTTAACACGGAAAACTGTTATTAAACCAAAAGAAAACGTTACATCGATAATGTCGCCATGATAGCGAAGCTTTATGAGTTAATTAAGTTAAAAATACTAGGTTTTTTTTAATGGGACTAGCTTTTAAAATACTACAGACTACATATTGGAGTATAACTCAATATAAATACTACATATTGGAGTATAACTCCAATCTTCCTAGCCTTTTTCCCAACTATCTTGGGGTCGGCTTGCAGTCTAACTGAATGTAGCTAAATACCAGTATTTTACATGGAGCGACTGCCTATCTGATCTCCACAACTCAATAACTGGGTAAAACGATACCCCTTGGTTAGAATGGTGTCAGACTTTCGGGCTTCTGACGACTCATAACGACTGTCAAAGATCCACAAATGACAGCCGAGACCAACGTCCGGGGCACGGAGGAGTCTCAGTATGTAAAGATGGTCACCCATCCACTGACCAACCCCCGGCAAGCGTAGCTTAACCTGATCGATCGGCCCGTGCGGCTTGTTATTACTTAGCCACGAGCTCCTCTACTAGCTTTTAAATACTATCGTCTGAAATTACGATTACCTAATTGCATTATTTGAAAACCGGTTTCTGGCTTACAGTGGACAGACAGTTATCCCCTCACTAATTAACTTAGAGTTAAGTTACACCGGTATTAACTTTAACCAAACATTATTCAAGTTTTAAGTTTGGTATAACTGGGGTTAGTCTGGAATTAAAGATATACATGTATACAGGAGCAATCCATAAATGAGATTAATAGAACTTTCTTAAAGTCACGTGTCAAAATGAACAAAATATAAGGCACGGATTATATTTGGTGTCCGTCTGTCTGTTTGTCTCAGGCGATTTTCTGTAAAGTTAAATTGTATTGGCAGTAATTATTAAACATTTTCATAACCCCACTATTGTCGTGTTAAAATTGTGCAAAAATTATGTTCATTTCTGTACGTATATTGGTTTCTTTTTCTTTAATTTATATTGTTTCATTTATTGTTCATGTAACGTTATTGTTGTTTGTTGTTTTTTTTTTTTTTGTTTCATAGATTGTTTATTTTAATTTTTCGCTCACATCGCTTAATATTGTGAACTTGGCTTGTATGTTTGTAGATAGACAAATAAATAAATATTGTGTCTAAAACAGTTTTTATTAAATAAAAAGATTTTTCGAAACACTCCTGTGAAGGTTAACATGGGCTGAAGATTATTTACAAATGAAGTTGTAAGATAAACAAGTTGAACATTTACCTAAACAAAACATTATCAAACTAAATTTGAATATGGTAACCTACCTTATTCGAAGTAATTAAGACAGTAACAATATAAAGGTGAGGATCCACGCTAATAAACTTTAATTAACAATTTAAGCTCAAATACACGAAGTAATAACCATTAGCTCTAATTTCATAATCATCTTATTATGTTTATTTTGGGCAATAAAGACGTAATTGAAATAATTCTAACCCACATCTTTAAAAATAGAAAAATGTAAATAAGGTTTAGAAGCATGTAGAAGAGGTTGTAAAGTTCACTCATCCTCCATAGAAAAGGGAGGATCCTCCGACCACACGGGTGTTTTGTCTGGTGGGCAACTGCCCGACGATTGATGTCGCGGTAAACCCTACTTGCGCGATGCAGGATTATGCGTGACGTTAATGTGATGCGTAGTTCGTATGTGACGATGTAGATGCCACCAATGGATAAAAACGATGTTCTCCTCAACCTTTAATTCCTACATATTTTCTCAAAAGTACACATACATAAAACTCACGCCCTCTTCCCATGGGGGTAGGCTGAAAGTACAGAACGCCACCTGCTACAGATCCTTTCATACTCCTTTTGCTTAGTTTTTACGTCAATACATCTGGTCATACACGCACGCAGGTTGCGAGTACTACGCACCTGTCCTTTCTGAAGAACATCACCAATAAGGTCACTACAGAATGAAATTGAATTCATGCGACAACTCTTAAGGGGTCATTTTACTCATCATTATGAACAACTTTCACTATGGGACCAACCCTGAAATCGCGAAAAAAATAACAGCTGTTCCCTACATTTATGTTTGCAAAGCTCGTCAAAATGTAGGGAACAGCTGTTTTTTTTTTCGCGATTTCAGGGTTGGTCTCATAGTGAAAGTTGTTCATAATGATGAGTAAAATGACCCCTTAAGAGTTGTCGCATGAGTTCAATTTCATCCTGTATATGTCCTCCTAGGGCGTCTCCTACCAGCGTTTCCACTCACATCTGCCTTTTAGATACCTTTTACCTGTTACTCACAAGAAAATATAGGATTTCTTCTAATGACTTTTGAGCATGAAGTCCTGATTTCAATTCCCAAGTTGGGTAAAATATTGTCGCATTTTTTTATTAGAAAGGAATTTGTTTATAGGTTACAAACGTGCCGCCTCGCTAGAAAAGAACGTGAAGTTAGTTGGGGGTTCTTGAGAACAACAAAAAAATTGTTGTAGAGGGTACAGGAGACCCTCTAGAACCCGCAAATAATCTCATATTCTTTCTAGCGAGGCGGCACGTTTTTATACCCAACCATGGAATTACTCAGTATCAGCCCGGAGTCTTGGGTACTGAACACGATCACAACACTGTTTAAAAATGTTTGCAAGTTATAGATACTGCCATCCACGAAAACGTATAAAAGTTTAGGAAGAAGGACTTCTTCCTAAGATCTTACAGTACAAAAGTGGAATATTCCGGTAATGTTTTAGAGTCTGGCTAACGAAAGTTGGCCCCAGAATATTGGCGGCAAATTTAAAAAATACATGCATGACAACACTAAATACACCAGAGATACCGAACGACAACCTTGTCAAATTGACGTTCACGTTCATACAGAGTTGCTATATAAAAAGTTCGCAAATAATTCCAGGGCCAACTTTCGTTAGCCAGACTCTAGTATTGTCGATTCACACTAATTACCTATGAGTGGGTAATTAGTAAACACGACAACACTAAAACACTAGATGTATGTTGCACACTTTTACTGTAAGCGATTATGTGTGTTTGTGATTGTGTTGAGTAGTCAAGATTCCGAGCTGGTACTGACACATTCCAGGGTTGGGTTTAGAAACGTGCCGCCTTGCTAGAATGTGAGGTTATTTATCGGTTCTAGAGGGTCTCCTGAACCCCCTACAACATTTTTTTTGTTGTGGGGGGTTCAGGAGACCCTCTCCCAAACATACGCAACCAAATCATACCAAATCGCTTGTTTTACTGCACTTAAATATTTTGTCAGTAAACCTTGCGTATGATTATTACCAGATAGCCAATCCACCTGACAAAGAGTGCTTATCGTCATCTATTCCTCCATTTTGTTTTCTCTAAAAGGTCGAACCTTATATACAATTGACCTTGCTACTAATTTTATTGGGTAGCAAAGTAAAGGCCAATTCTCGTACTAAAACGTTCTTATTCAATTCGCAATTTCATCCCTGTGGCAGTGACAATCAGTGTCAAAAACGTGACAAAAGTGAAGAGAAATAGAGAAATTAGACAGATTGAGTCAGTGATTAGAATGAGAACGTTCTTAAAAATATCGCAATTTCCGTTTTGAAAGTCAATCTGCGTAGCCTTTTCCCAACTATGTAGAGGTCAGCTTCCAGTCTAACCGGATGCAGCTGAATACCAGGTTTTTACATGCAGCTAGTCCCTATCTGACCTCCACAACCCAGTAACTGGGTATTACGATAAACCTTGGTAAGACTGGTTGTCAGACTTGCGGGCTTCTGACGATCCGTAACGACTATTCACGAATGACAACCGGGACCAACGGCTTATCGTGCTTTCCGAGGCACGGAGGAGGTATGTAAAGATGGTCACCCCTCCACGGACCAACCCCGGCAACCGTAACTTAACCGGATGTCCGTTTTAACAAAGTAAAAGTTGAAAAGCCGCGCAAGATAATTCTATACTGTAATATTTAAAGTATAATATTAAATCTATATTAAATAATTCCTTATTAATTTGATCTGAATAAATAATAAACGACATGACGGCGGCATACGATTAGTTCCGATTTCAGCCGCGCGCAGACATATCTGGGAGCACTTTAAGAATGTAATTTCATGACTTTGACACAGTTAGTCAGTCGGCATCTCAAACTACATACTCCTTTGCATCCGCAGAGGAACTTGAAGAAATGTCAATTATAGCACTGAATGCTCGTCTACAAACTGCGACACACCGGCAATTCATGCTTAACGTACAGAAGACAAAAGAGACACAGGCAGCTAACTTGCAACTCATTTTCATTCATTTTTTTAATGTGCTTAATAGTCAGTTTTTGACATCTATAATTATGAAACGTTTGTAATGAAAACAAATAAAGAAAAACTGTAGGAGATTTTTTTGTTTGTGTCTGTCTCATTTGTTGACTGTACTACTAACTCACTCGTAAGGTACGGCTGCTAACAGCCGTTCGTAATTTTTTGTGGACCTCTTCTATTATGCATGTCAGCATGTATGAAGGCTTTTTTTATAATGCTTCTAGCCGGTTTTGTGGTAAAATTATTTGAGTAGAATAAAAGATAATTTTGTACGCTATCTTCTACTACGCATACTCTTTTCTTACTGGCTACACTCATTAAAAACTATTTATAGTAATTACTATTTCCATGCTAAAAACACAAAATCCAACGCCAATACAAAATTAAAGAAAAATAAGGTCACTTTCGAATTCCAAATTCAAAAAACGAAACACACACGTGGCACGTCAAGCATCCATTATTTAATTTCGCGCGCAAAATTGTGAATAACAAAAAAGTATCGCGTCACTTATTAAATCTAAATTAAAAATTATAAATCCCTTTGGTGTGTCGGGAGCTCGAGCGGTCCCGTTTCGTCCAAGGTCGCTGGATCAGTGTGTCAGGGAATAACGTATAGCCCTTAATGTGATAAAACCTTTTTTAAATCGATATCTGGCTGGTGATGCTGCGAATTTTTTGTATGTTATGTTTTGACACTATGTAGATTTTGGTTTCGGATTTCGAATCGAGCATTGTTTCTATAAAGGTTCAAAGTTATTCTGTTTTACAGAAGATTTGTTGCCATCTTCTGTGATTGAGAACATGCAAATTGCAAGCGAGCGAGTTAATTTTAAGGTGTACCTACACCTTAAAAATCGCTCGCATATTACAGAGTATTCTATCTATTTAGTACGAGCAGGGTTGCTATGCGGCCAGCGGCTGGTCATTCGTTTATTTTATTTTTTTAAGTATGGAAAAATATATTAGAAGAATAGACTTGCATTTTCCATAACTCAAGTAGGTAGCGACGCGTTTATATTTTTAAAACTTTAAACCCAAAATTCCTTATCATTACCTATATCAAATCTCCATCAAAATTTACAAAACATTTACAGCTTAATTATCAAGCTACTTTTCGCCACAAAATAACGCCAAAAAAATGTTCCAAAATATATATATTTTAGCTTGATGTTCCTTTGGCTCGGGTTGTCCGGACCGAACGGCCCGTGTGTACCGCAGTGCGGCGTTGCTGCGGCACTGAGCTGCGGTCCACACAACCCTAGCGAATCAACTGGTTATTTTGCTCATATTTACATTGTTATGGATGATACTGATATTCGGCTGTATCTTTGGACTCGGACACCTGTTTTGGAGACCACGAGATGGGGTAAACGGGCTGGAAGAAGCTCGAAATGGGAGTAACATTAGAGATTAGGCCATAGCCTCCACGTGTTGCAATACCTAAGTTTACGTCGGGCGTACCCTTGTCAGCCTCGTCACCACCTTGCTTCTTGGTTAATAAATACTTTAAAAAAAGATAGTTTGCGCTAATTCGATTAAAAGGCAAGAAATACGTTAATTTGCGGTAAATATGTGGAAGAACACAAACACAAAAAGGAACAAGTCAGGGAAAAATGTGCGTCACATCTACGCAAAATGGCCATTGCTCAGCATAATGCTGCGACACTATGCGAGATAGAGCTCCAGCGCTGGTAAAAAGAAGAATGGTTTCGGCCTACTCTGATTTGAAATGGACTCGTAGTCGTCAGCTTAAGAATAGTTTCGGCCTAGTCTGATTTGAAAAGGACTCGTAGTCGTCAGCTTAAGAATAGTTTCGGCCTAGTCTGATTTGAAAAGGACTCGTAGTCGTCAGCTTAAGAATAGTTCCGGCCTAGTCTGATTTGAAATGGACTCGTAGTCGTCAGCTTAAGAATAGTTTCGGCATAGTCTGATTTGAAATGGACTCGTAGTCGTCAGCTTAAGAATAGTTCCGGCCTAGTCTGATTTGAAATGGACTCGTAGTCGTCAGCTTAAGAATAGTTCCGGCCTAATCTGATTTGAAATGGACTCGTAGTCGTCAGCTTAAGAATAGTTCCGGCCTAGTCTGATTTGAAATGGACTCGTAGTCGTCAGCTTAAGAATAGTTTCGGCATAGTCTGATTTGAAATGGACTCGTAGTCGTCAGCTTAAGAATAGTTTCGGCCTAGTCTGATTTGAGTCCGAATAGTAGTCATCAGCTTATGCTCGTCGTTCTCCCTTAATGAAAGGTTTTGACGGGTGGTTATGGTAAACACGCTAGGCAAGAAGGTTATTGACCGCGACATTGGTGGGTTTCGGGCTATCCGAGCATAATAATTGTTACCTATTCCATGACATAGTTTAGTTGTTGATGCTGGTGAGGTGGTTCAATCATAGCCTATGTAGTGCGGTCAAAAAAGTGGGGTATTCTGATTTCTGCGACTGTTCTTTAAGGTGTTTGGAATTAGTCCCTATATTTAGCGAGAGTCTTGCTACCAGAAAATATGGTTAAACGTAGTCACCAGAGAAATGCGGATTTAGTAGAGTTAGGGGACCACGTTATTGTACGGTATATCTTTAGCCCCTTTCTAAAAGTTGTATAAAAATATATTTATACTAGCTGACCCGTCAGACGTTGTTCTGTCAAAATATCCAATTTTTTTTTGCCTAAACTCCCTTGTATTGAGGCGAACAAAAAAAAAATATACTGAGTACAATTTTTTTTTTTTTTTTTTTAAGTATTGTAATATGTAATTATATACTGATATATTATGCTGAGTGGAAGCCTTCTTGTCACAGTCATGACGTGCAGCTGCCGACCATTTCTGTTCTCTATTTTGTTTACTATTGTCTTTTTGTATGCACGTGTTTCTGTGACAAATTAACCTATTTTTCTTTCTTTTTCTTTCTATATATTCAAATCGGTCAAGCCATTTTCAAGTTTTTGCGAGACTAATGCACGGCAATTGATTTTTATATAATATAGATAATGATTTAATAAGTAGCAGTAGCCCGGAGTTTGGATTTGTACCCGGTTGCTGGCAATAGGCTCGCCCCCTATTACATTGGACTCAAACATACTATAGGGGAAACAAGGCAAGATTATGTTATATTTACATTATATAATAAGTCGTTTGTCCTCGAGAAGGTAAGTAAGGCCATGAGCAATAAATCCCTGAAACGTTTCGAAGAAGAAGATAATGGTAGGTCGGTAATCAATATTATCATCCAATGCCATATTCACCTGTTTCTTTTTATTTATAACACTAGCGATCTGCCCCTGCTTCGCGTGGCTTTTGGTTTATAGCAAACAAATCTTTCTGAATAAATTCTCTACATGATGGTGAAAACCGCATCAAAATCCGTTGCGTAGTTTAGAAGAACAACACTGTCACACAGACAGACACGAAAAATCACTTTATTTTATTACAATATACTAGCTTCTTCCAGTGGCTTCGTCCGCGTGATACCTTTATAAATTATATGCCTATGTTACTCGGTGATAGTATAGCATAGTACAGGTGAAAGAATTTTTTAAATTGGTTCAGTAGTTTTTGAGTTAATTAATTACAAACAAGCATACAAAAAATGAGGAAACCGGCATGTCTTAAGCCGCCCTCCCACGGTGCGCCATATCGCGGACGCACGCGCACGACGCACCGTGGGAAACCTAGCGTGCGTGGTAGCGCAGACGCGCGTTGAACGCGTGCGTGGCGGTGCGTCCTCGTGCGGGCTGGTGCGCGTCCGCGATATGGCGCACCGTGGGAGTTGGCTTTTAGAACCAAAAATTCGAAGACATGTGACATCTACCAACCCGCACTGGGCCCGCGTGGTAGATTACAGCCCACTCCCTCTCACAGAGAGGAGGCCTGTGTCCCAGCTATGGGAACATTAATAGGCTGATTATGTATTATGTAAAAATTTAAGCATTTGTTTATAATTTCAAAATAACATTTTTTTAACCGACTTCTTACTAAAAGCGTATAAGTATAGACGGAACTTAAAACAAAAAAAACATATTTGTCTGTCTGTTTGTTCCGGCTAATCTCTGAAACGAGTATTTTGACGAGACTTTCATTAACTTAGGCTACTTTTGAAAAAGAATTTGGGTCCACGCGGGCGAAACCACGGGCTAGTGATAAAATAAAATTCCAAAACCCTAAAGTATTAATTTCTTTTACTTTAATTCCCTTTCTAAACACCCAAACAACATTAAACCTGTATTCAAACCTCGACATAGTTCAGATACGTCAAGAAAGAAATAAAGAAAACATAATAAATGTTGGCAGGACTATCTAGCCGCCAACAGATGATATATCGTTGCGACTCACGGAATCGGAAGGTCAAGTATAGCTGAGGAAAGAGTGGCCCAAGATCTGTGTGCAAATGGAAGTGGCTTTCAGACCTGTGAGTTACCAGCCTGAGATGTATAGAACAATATTTCTTTAAAATAAAACTGGATTTACATAATAAATAGTTATCTATTTACACATGAAACTATCAATGAATAACTTAAGTTTGCGCAAAGAGTTTTGTAATATAAATCCGGCTTTACGAAAGAAAGGTTTATACAAAGGTTTTCCTAATGTAAAATTATTTTTGCTCCACACTATTTTTATGCATTTTTGTGGTCTTTAGAAACAGCATACATTTTTGGGCTGGTTTTCTAAGTTACGACTAACGGTTATATCTGCATCTAACATTGTACGTAAAGGCGCAGGAAAACTCAAACTAAAGTGCTTAAAGAAATTGTTTTCAGTAAAAAGTATTTTTTTTATAGCAAATTCCTTCAAATCCTGTATGTAATAATTATTTTAATAGTAGGTAAATAAAAAACTTCTTAGCAATTAATCTTCTATCTTCGTGTAAAACTATTCAATTACCATTCTCTTGATCCGTCAATTCCCTTGAAAATGTAATAATTTTTCTAACTTACACCTCAGACCAAATAAAAACCAAGACATAGCACTGCGATAATACAGTGAAGAATGTCAAAAATACACCTCCGCTCTGTGCATACACGCTTACACGCACAGATTTACAACCATTTACAATCAAACTCTTTCTTTCTTTCTTTCAAACTACACCTCACTAAATGCACACATGTTTACGAAACCGGCCTCGCGTCACTGTTGACAGCGCTATTTCTTTGTTTTTTATTTGGTCTGAGACATATACACGCTTACTCCTCAAAGCACAGCCCACTGACCTTGCAAAGCCACTTCCATAAATTTTACCTCGGCGTCACGTTAGTCGGCAATCAGACGAGTTTTCGTGGAACCAATGTTGAACTCCTTCAATGCCAGACGATAGTTCCAGTATAGAGTTAAATGCCGATACTTTATAACTTTATAATACAACTAGCTTTTACCTGCGACTTCGTCCGCGTGAAATTTCTTGTTTTAACATATAATACACTAGAGCTTCTGCCCGTGACTTCGTCCGCGTGGAAATATTACTTTGGGCTAACGCTAAAAAAAACCTCCGATTTAGAAACATTCTTCATTGGTACTCCGCTCCTATTAGTCTTAGCGTGATGATATATAGCCTATAGCCTTACTCGATAAATGGGCTATCTAACACTGAAAGAATTCTTCAAATCGCACCAGTAGTTTCGGAGCCTATTCGGTACAAACAAACAAACGAACAAAAAAATATTTCCTCTTTATAATATTAGTATAGATTGACGAGCAATATAAAAAAGCCACCTGCAAAGTGCTAAAAAAATCTAAATATCTCCTAAACCACACACGTTAGCTAAACGAAGTAAAAAAATCTTGAAAACAGTTTTTCATGCGCTATTAGATACACTGGAATGTTGCTTTTTAGGCTAAGAACCGACAGGGCGATTTTCACCGTGTCCGCCGCCGCGCTGCGCGGCGGGACCGCAAACACTCGTACGAACACGTAGTACGCCAGCACATCAACGTACTCCAATCTATCAAATTTTCCCAATCAACATTAAACCTTATTCTTTAGCGATAAAGTTGAGAATTTATTAAAGAAATTTGACCGATTGTAGTAACTTGATGTGCTGGCGCCTGTACAAGGAAAAATGTAGATAGTAAACACGGCGCGTCTTATGCCCGCGGCTTGCGCAATTGTTTACGGGTCCCGCTGCACCCGCCACCACGGTGGGCGCGACTGAAAACTGCTCCGTGAGTTTTTAGACTTACTTCAAGAAGCTATTTTTCGTGGTTTTGGCCAGGTAAGTAGTGGCTTATTTTACATTGCTCGTCAGTGTATATCCTATGGCTACCCTTTTTTTTCTTTTTTTTATGGGTGAGAAATTATCAAATACGTTCTCTCGCTCTGGGCGGAGCGGGAGGGCCTCCTATAGCCGCCCTCACCCCCGGATTACTTCATTTTCGCTTACCGTTCTGTCTGACGTTTTTTCCTTTTTGCTCGGCTCCTAAGAGTCGCAGCGTGATGTTATATAGAGGTTCATGAGATACAGCCTGCTGACAGATAGACGGACAGTAATAGGGTGCCATTTGACATCCTTCGGGTGCCGAATCCTAAAAATTAACATCTAAAGACTTCTCCATTTCGCCCGAAGCCATATTTACTCAAGGAAATCTATACAAACGTAAACAAATACGTTTTCATTAGGATGTTCTCAGTTTTCCGTCAGCTCGCTCCCTAATTGGTGTATCAGTTTCAGGCAGATGCGGTGATTGGTCGACGTCGGTTTAATTAGCGAACTACCCGCCGTATAGGGATAAAAAACTGTAACCTGACTACGAGCCATTTTCTCTGTTTTCCGCTGAGAGTTTTTTGCGCGATGTTTATATATTTAATTATCATATAATATGTTTGGTAAGCCAAGAGTTTTGTTCGCAAAATAGGATGAAGATGAATAGGATGAGGAAAGTGAATAGTTATATTAAAAACTTAGTGCGGATTTCACCAATGAAATTGAACGCGTTCAGCACATCTAAACGCGTTCAAGAACTGTCAGTGTACAATATTCCGTACAGTACGGTACGACACAACTTAGATGTAGCATCGACAAAATTTGTAAAACCGATCACCATCCGAACTGAGTGCGCCTTCAAAATCACCAATCTTTATAACTGCTTTAGGTGAAAATGATCTTTCGAAAACGCAATAATTTGTAAAGTTTTATAGTCAAATACATTCGTGAAATTGAAGTGAATGAATGAAAATTTTCAAATCTATGCTACATCTAAGTTGTGTCGTACTGTAACCATTTTGACACTGACAGCTCTTGAACGGGTTTTAGAAATGCTGATCGCGTTCAGTTTCATTGGTGAAATCAGCCCTTAGAGCCTGTTTCACGATGAAAGAATCGCCACTCTTAACAGCATAAATTCAAAAATGGAACAGAATTTGTATGACATAATCAGCCAAGTAAGTAAAAGGCAACTTAATATAGGTAGGTGGTGAAATAGCTTAGCTAGATTCTCAGAAAACGGGGGTAAAACAACAAAACTCTTTATCGTAATACGCCATAGTAAAAGACCACTAGAAAAGTAGGTCAAGCGAATAATAAAGTTTATTATCACGTAACAATCAGCTGGCGATGCGTGGGCGTCCACCAAAATAAAGCCAGAAGGTGGGCGGAACGGGTTCAAGGTCTGCTTGCAAAATATGTGGGCGAATAACTCCTTGTGGATAATAGTAAGACTTCCTTTTGAAAGTCGAAGAGACAGGATAATTTGTTTTAATTTCACAGGTTTATTCTGAAAAGTGAAAAGTGAGAGCAGTGGTGGCCCAGTGGTAACGGCCCCGACTTACGAGTTGTAGGTCGTGGGTTCGAACCCAGGCAGGCGCTTTACATTGTGTAAAATAATTTCATCACCACTGCTCTCAAAACGGTGAAGGAAAACATCGTGAGGTAACCGGCATGTCTTAGAACCAAAATATCGAAGACATGTGACATCTACCAACCCGCACTGGGCCCTCGTGGTAGATTACGGCCCACTCCCTCTTACAGAGAGGAGGCCTGTGTCCCAGCAGTGGGAACATTAATAGGCTGATGATGTGATTCTGAAAAGTCAATACAGTCTCAAGTCGACATAATTTAGATTGAAACATGTCTTAACACGGACGAAATATGACTTACGAAATAACAGTGCGAAAACCAACACCAAAAGATTTGTTAGGATTATACTAAACTAGCTTTTGCCAGCAGCTTCGCCCGAGTGTAAAAAGTATTCTATGTCCTAACCCAAGTCATGGACTACCCGAGTGCCAAATTTCATCCAAATCCGTTCAGCCGTTTTAGCGTGAAAGTGTAACAAACAAACAAACTCACTTTCGCATTTATAATATTAATAGTTGGTTGTTAGAATTGGGATAGTTGTTCATGTTCGTCCTCCATTTCGCGTTCATGACTGTCTTAAAAGGTGACTACTATGATAACTATGTTGAACAACAGTGTCCATCTGTTCCGCTTCCGTGCCTTAGAAAACTGGAATCTCTAATTTGGCTATCCGATGTGTTTATTTGCAATTTTCGTTTGTTGTATCTAGTGGTCATTGGGTCACCTATGTTCGCCGGTGAACGTCAATGAAAAAACAGCTATCTAATTACGTAACATATTTTCGTAAACGATTACGACTCATTGTTTCATTTTGACAGTTCAATAACATTCATTGCGTTATTTACGTTGTTGAGTAGATTTTTTTTCGAACTTGTGAAGCAATGGATTAGCAATCTGTTTCAAAACGATTCAGATTCTGAGTGATCGTGTATTACGCAATTAGGGTACAGCTGTGTTTAGAGGTGTGGGTTTGTGGAGGATGAAGTGATGGCAATAGGCTCGTCCTCTATTACATGGGACGAGCCGTGTCGACGAAAGTGTGTGTACTATTTACACCTCTGCCAAACCCTTCACAGAAAACAGGCGTGACATTATGTTTCTGTGTTTAAAAAACATTTATTCATCATATTAGAAACGTTATTATTGCTAGAACAAAACAAATACTCTCCGACTCTGTTTGTTAACACTTTTTGCTCGGTCAACCTAGAAAATAAAGTGCACGTCCTACATTCAGGACGTCCTTCAAGAAGGTCGAACATACTCCATAGACTACTGCGCACAAGGACGAAAGAATGCATGAACGTGAACGAAGAATAGTGGTATGTTAGGATAGAAGCACGTTATATTGTCGTTGGTTCTATATTGTCAAGAAGGAATGGCGCGTTCGTTTTATAATTTAGATAGTTTCATTGAACGGTTTTTGAAATTCCAAGATCAAAGAAATTCATCAACTGTTTATCTTTCGAACGGAAGGCAAATAATAAAAATAAAATAGGGCCTATTTCACGATGTCAGAATAGCCACTACTTACCGAATAAATTCAAAAATGGAACATAATTTGTATGAAATTAACTGCCTAGGAACTTAATCGTAGGTCATTCGTAGGTGCATTGTAGGTGGTATCGTACGTAGGTAGGTCAAAGGGGCGGTGCTTCGGGGAGCCCTATGTTCAGCAGTGGAGGTCTTTTGGCTGAAATGATGATGATGAATCGTAGATGGTGAAACAGGCCCTAAGTGTAATAGCTAACATAATATAATGAAAAGTCATTTTATATAAACAATATTTTTTATCTAAGTATTTACTAGCAGACCCGGTAAACTCGTACCACGTGAAATCGATGCAATTCCAATACAAAATATAGATTTTTTCGATTTCACGGCTGTCCCTTTGGAGTTTTCCTAATTTTCTTTTTTCCTAAACCATCAGTATTGAGAAGAACAAAAAAAAATCAAATTGTTCGAGCCATTTTCGAATTTTTGCGAGACTGACGCACGGAAGTACGAGTTTTGTTTTGGAACTTTGGAATACCAGATAAAGCGTGCATTTACGCAATAACTCCATATAAGTGCATACCATCAGCTTACTAGCTTATGTATAATGTCGATGTAAAAACTCTAATTTTTTTTTATTTTTTTTATTTATTAAAATACCAACTGATACTAACAGTTTGCACCACACATACAAGTTATCGGTCAATATCTATTAATAATTACATTTACATAAAGAAAATGATATTAAATTACATAAAACTTATTAATGTCGAAAAATGAGAATAAATTACATAAAACTTAATGAGTCTCTCATATTATATAGTTCGTAAGACACCCATTTTCCCTAACAAAGCACGCGGCTACCACAAGCTCTGTCCTTACTGATAAACAAAAAAATTAAACATAACTCGAGCCAACAACACAGTAATGGCGGTTCATTGCAAATATTTGGACGGGAGCAGCGTCGTTAAACAAATGTCATGGCAAGCGGTAATGAGCCGACGTAGGGACAAAATAACGACTATTATGGTGTTTTCGTGCAATATTGCAAGGCCAACTCCTGACTTAGCATGGAATTATGGAAGATTTTAAGTGAAAGCTGTGGAGCATTTAATGAGATGTATATGGCGGTAATTGAGAAGAAATGGGCTCGTGGCTAAATGGCTGCTGTGTGGATAAATCTGGGGGTAAAGAAAAGGTGGGTAATGTTTTTACCCCTCGTTGCAGTCAAGGGTCAGCTGCCCGAGCAACTTCGTGGCGCTTAACAGTGAACTTGCCAGTCGTAGGCTTGCTAGCATTTGGCCGGTCAGCGCGATGTAACTAACTGCGCAAGTGAAGAAGTTGAAGAATACCGAGTGGTTTTAGTAAAACCCCTTCGCCCCAGGGCGAAGGATATCTCCACACGCAATATCAAAACGCTTGGTAGTATTACTGATCAATTCCGATACCTTTTATTTCAGGTTTCTTTCTAACCATGTAGACGAACCACGGAAACACCAATAAAATGAAAATTTCAGATTACAAATATCTTATAGGATATTTTCTGGTGAGGCCTTAATACTCAAATAACACATGTATAGTGGAATAAGCAAGCAAAAGTGGCAGTAAGATAGTCAAATCCTCAAAAGACAAACAGGCATAAGAGCAGACGAATCCTTGAGTGGTGACCGTGAACCGATAAACACAGCGTGGGACGCACCCCAGACAGAACGACCAACTGAACTATAATAGGCACGTAATGTACACGAGATACGGAATCGGGCAAAGTGAAGAATTTAAGGAGAGGCCTATGTCCGGATATCACGACGAGTCGATATCATGTGAGATTATTTTAGGTAAGAGAATAATAATAAAAAGTAAAACAGAATATAAAGCTTTATATTATTTTTTTCATTATTATAAAGCTTTATATAATTTATTTATTTATTTATTATAAAGCTTTATATTTTTTTATTTTATTAAAAAGCTTTATTCAGATCTGAAAAAAACACGGTACAATATAAAAAACGAGTAACAGAATACATAGGAGCCGTAGATGCTAGTTTTTTTACAAATTCCCTGGATCCCACACTAGGATTCCCTGTGTCGTGGTGGGGTCCAGTCTCAGTAAAAGTCGAAGAGTCGAAGTCGAGGGGTAAAGTCGATCAGTTCCTACCAGCCTACTTTTGTCCCACTGGAGAGCAAAGATGTTTCTTACATAAAGACAGAACAAGCATAGTCCTTTGTAGATCTTTGACAGTAGTTACAGGTGACCAGTCTTACCGAGGGATACCGTGTTACCCAGTGAGGAGGAGGCGGTCTGATCGCTCTATGTTAAATACTGGTTTTCAGCTGCATCCAATGAGACTGGAAGCCGACCCCAACATAGTTGGGAAAAGGAAAGACAGATGATGACCGTAATTGCGATTTTAAGCTCCTAAGTTCAAGTTACTTCATTAAGATTTATTTCGCCATAACTCTTTTGTTATTATTTGATCGTATGGCTGTCCGTTTGTAGTGCAGATTTACTAAATAAGTACAGTATACATACGTTTTACATTTTGTGTTTTTAAGCTATTGCATAGCTTCTATCGCGGGCCTTGACCGTGGAGACCGAATCCAGAAATTCCGTAACGAAAATACCTAACGCTTTACGAGAGTGTTGTATTGAAAATTATGTTTAACTGTTTGACAACAAAGTTCAAATTTACTTAGACGAATGATCCTTGAATATTAATAGTTAAATTAAAACCTTTTTATTAGTTTGATGTTCCCATTACGTTGTGTCAAGTTTTAAAAACTATAAATATGAATAACAGTTCCTGTAAATGTCACCATTGCTATTTCTTGTATTCGGGTTAATATTTTACAATTGCATAAGTTGATAAAAAATGCTATGCAATAGCTTTACCGCGGCAGTCCCCGAGTGCCACACGTCTTTTTTTTTACATAAATTATATCCTGTTTTCTTTTACACCATTTGCTTATTATTGAAGCGTCCTGATTTTGTACATATATTATGGCTTTGTTGTTGCGGAGAATCACTGACTCCTAAGACACAGGCACATACACCTAGTTTAGGAGTCAGAGTATTGAAATTATTGTGACCTAGTTATAAGCCATATATGCTCTTAGTCTTTGGGTTTTGTAATGTGATGGCCTTTGGTGAAATAAAGAATTTATTTATTTTATTTTTATTTATTAGTATTGAATCCAAGATGTACCAACAACATGAAACATCTATTAGTGACGGGAAAGATACAGGCCAAAAGACCTAGAGGCCGAAGCCCAAAACGGTGATCAGATCAAATATCTGATCAACTGGGGGCACCCTATCAACGCTGCACTTCACCAGGCCACCGATCGTAACTGATGGAGATAGACTGTTGACAATTTGATATGAAGTCACGATTCTCAGCAGTGCTTCAAAAACGGTGAAGGAAAACATCGTGAGGAAACCGGCTTGCCTGAGAGATATTTTTCGACGGCATATGAAGCTAAGTCAGAGGCCCATGGCGGCTTTAAAACTCTGATACCAGGACAGTCACCAACCTTACGAAAAGAAGAAGAAGAAACAGTACGAGAGCGATTAAATACCAAATAAAAAACATGAAATAGTAGTCATCAAGTTTAACCCGTAACCTGGTGCTTCTGTTTAACTTTAAAAACCTCTGTGCCGAGAGGTCGATAGTCAATCACGAAGTATATTTTAAACAATCTACCGAAGTGCTGTTTGACCTGCCGCTTCACGCAGGTGTAGCAATAACGTTAATCAATCAAAAATATTGCTTGCGATGATTGATTGGCAATCAATCAAAAATCAATTTTACTTGAGTTTAAAGACTTTTACTTATTTATATTACACGCTACAATATTATTAACTAGTAGTTCTGCAAACCTTTCAAATAAAATAAGAACCAACGAAAATCGGATCTCATAAAGCGGAGATATCCAGTCTCCCTTTTTGCCCCTTTTTGGAGGAAGCATTGGAGGGGCCAATAAAAATTCTCGGCGACAAAAAAAAATATCTATAAAGTCGTAAAACCTGTATACCAAGTTTCGTCCAGATCTGTTGTAAATTACGACCTGTAGAGGAGTACCAACAAATTGACAGAGACAGACAGACTTGAAGTAACCAGTAACTGATTCAACAATAGCCAGTTACACTTGAAGCAAATTACAATGGATCATGGATTATCTACATTTAATGCAAGTTGGCCATTATGACTTATCGTAAACGTTACGTTAACGAATCGTGTGAATTATAAATCGGAATATTTGTATCTTACTAAAAATAAAAATACAAGCCGTCCTAGGGTACAATATGCTTACCCCTGTTTAACAGCAGTGATATTGTAAGTGCCAGGCTCCAGCAGTCGCCAGAAGTCGCCGTCCTTAGCCGTCTTCACTGAATGGGTGATTTAAATATAAACCAGCCGCGTACTGACTACGCGAATGGTTTGCCAGAGGCTCAACGAATCACCACATGAACAAAGGACATAAAAAACCTTTTACAAAAAAAGAACAACCGACTTCCAAAGAAGACTAAGAAGAATTTCGGAAATCGGTGTATTTGGTTTGGAACTTTCGTTTTTTGCCACTGACTTCCGAAATTAAAGTTATTTTTGACTTTGTAGTGTCTTTTTTGGAAGTTGGTTATTCATTTTTTGTAAAAGGTTTTTACTTTGCACTTTTTAGTTGTGGTACCTACCCCATACAAATTCGAATACCACTAACCTGCTATGTAAATAACAGTGATTGGAAGTTATCATTATATTATCCATCTATACTAAGTGGGAAAAATACGTATTATTGAAGCTAACTCAAAAACTAACCAAGTAAAGTTAATAAAATTAATATGGGACCACCTCGAGAGCATACCCTTTCAAACAAAAAAACAATTTTCAAAATCGGTCCACAATTGACGGAGAAATCAAAAAAAAAAACATACAGACGAATTGAGAACCTCCTCCTTTTGGAAGTCGGTTAAAAATACACCGATGCCGTGATTCACTTGCCCACTTAGTGGGTCCAAGTAATTTGACAAGAATATTAAGACTACAAGACAACATTCATTTCCAACCAATACAATAAACACTACATTAACTTAAGAACCCGGAAAATCCTAAACAAGTATTCCGTGCCCCTATTCCAAATACCGGCCGTATTTCGGTCACGTACCGGACAAGCAACCCGCGAACGGAGTCTTAGTTCGCTGAGCCTTTTAATGCAAACGGAATTTTGCTAAAAATCTACCGAAGAATAACAGAAAAATACTGGCCAGATTTTGCTGTAGAATATTGAGGTTGGTTACAGTTTTGCGAAACTATTAGATAAAGGCAGTGTATAGAGTGCCACTAGCGGCACTTTATCCCTATCGGATAAATTGCCGCTACCGGCACTTTATTAACACCGCCTCGGCCTGGCTAAAGTGTCGTAAGCATTGCATTGTCATTGTCACTGTCACTAAGTCACGTCACTTGGTATTTTGTTTGATTGTTGAGGTTAGATCGCTGTAAAACACCACATTCCCAAAGCATATCTTGTGCCTAAACGGACCCTGGCCACAGTTTTAACGTAACCTAACGTACCTTTCAGCCATTTGCTAAGCCAAGGGATAATGACTCTTAAGTTTAGCCGGCTATAAATGAAAGAAACTAACCTAAACAATCAAACAAAATTACAAGTGACAGTGACAATACAATTCTTACGGCACTTTAGCCGGGCCGAGGCAGTGCCACTAGTATGCCGCAAATATTCTTGCGGCACTCTATACACTTCCTTAGATAAATTGACTATGAATAATAGGGATGTAAAAATAACTGTAAGAGTGAAGGGTTACTTGTTACAGGGGAAATATGGACGGTTTCCGACCCGACGGTGCCAAGCGAACGGTTTTCAGATCAAATACCACGTTTGCACCCGTTTGCACCCGTTTCAGCTAAGTTAACTTGGGGTAAAAGAACATCGGCTTCGAGAGGCCATTGCTTTTAAGTGAGTAGTCAAGTTAATCACGTGAAAACTGCGTGTCATATTTAGGGCAGACTTCTCATCAATCCCGGAAAATAATTAGCACTACTGGACTTTAAAACAGACTGTGACATCCGAGTTTGTTTCGATGCTTCTTCTCAGAGTCGGTTAGGAAACACTGACCTTCAATTGCAAATAGCCTTTATTAGCAATCTTAAAGACTAATTTTAAAAACCAATTTATTTAAATTAAACGTTTAGACATCAGAATACTCCAGACTGCTTTGGTCTTCCCTCCTCCAGGCTTTTCCATAGCTCACGGTCGTGAGTTTTTCTCCTCCATGTCCCTCCCGCTTGCTTGTATTCATTTAACACACAGTACATCATCTTATTCCATGTCTCCATGTCTACCGGTTGTCAAAAAGGTAAAATATCTCATCGGCAATTCGCCAACGCGTCGACGCGATGCGACGTTCTGCTATGAGAATTGAATATATGAGCTAAACCTAATTAATTACCAATTATATTTTTTTTTTAATATTAACGTATTATTTTAAAATTGTGCAGTTTTTATGTATCATGTGGTCTGCAATAAATATTTTCATTTATTTATTTTATTAAATTATTTGATGCCTGTATAACTCTTCACTCTGTATAACCTAAAGATAGCCTACACTTATCTGTCTCTGTTAGTTTCGATAGCTTACTAATTACTGTCTCAATCGTTCAAAAGACGGACGAGTTTATAAACATGCATTTTATCAAGAATACTGTCACATCGCATATCAAATTGTAAATAAATGAAGTTATTTATAATTATAAAGTTATAGCGTTTAATAACGCAATATTTAATTTAATTAGTAGCGATTAGCGAATTTTATTTAGTAGCTCATTTGTCAATTAAACAAATGAAATGCTTATATTATGATAGAAATTGTCTTTTGTTTAGCAAACAACCGTCTGACCGCAAGAGGTGATCGCCACATAAGGACATCTGCAATGTTCGTTTTTGCGTTTATAATTTTTCTTGCGTCATGTTTACCTCAAATAAATTTATTTTCTTTCTTTCTTTTCTTTTGTTGTCATCCTAGACTCATGAGACTGTTTACTCCCAGTTCAAACCGAAACAGCAATGCACAGAGGCGTGGGCCTCTACCTAGTTGCGCACGTGCTTAACTTCACTTTGGAAAAAAATATAGGCAGGATCATCCTCTGCGCCTGACTGTGACCCACGGCCATGCTACACTATAATGGCTGGCAAACAAATGAACCGCGCAAAAACATGGCAATCGCCTTTGTGAACATCCTGGGTGCGCCAAAGTTCACCTAAATTTTCGACTCCGATAATTGGAAATCCGAAAATGTTCTTCCTAACATTTTTCATCCTAACAATTCCTAACTACTCTGTCTCTAATGTTCATAATTCCGAAGCATTCAACTTCATAATGTCAGTAGCAATAAACATCTATTATACTTTTATTTGTTTTCCTATATTTTCTCAGCATAACCATCTTTTACACTATTATTCAAAGTCATATATTTTTTGTTTAGATTAGGATTAGGTTAGGTTAGGTTAGAACTGTGACCAACTACGCGCGAGCCGAGCGAGCGAAGCGAGCGGTGCCATGGCAGCGGCCGGCGAGCGCTACCTCGAAATTGGTCGCGAAATTTTTCTAAGTATTTTTTTCATAGTGCCCCCAAGACGACTCTTTGACCTGAATTTCATTCATTTAAGACAAAAATCAGTGAACCGACCTTTAATCATTCTAAACAGTTGGTTTTTAGACATAATTATCTCAGGTATAGTTATAGTAATAAATATGTAACAACAATAACCAAAAATAAAATGGCTAAATGTAAAAATGTGAACAGTTGTTTTGTAATCACAAGAAATAGTTTAAAAACAAACCTTTTCCTTCAAAGCATCTGGTTCATGATTATGTTCTCTCAGTAGGATAAAAGCGTTTTACGATAAAAAACAGTAGGAGTTGAAATATATTTACATTAACATTATCAATTACAATTTTCGGAAACATGAGTGTTATGAACATCGCCGGTAGCACTACAAATAGTATGAATGAAAACTTTAGGATGAAAAATTTTAGGAAGAGTGATCATTCGGATTACAAATCGTTAGGAAGAACAATTTCGGGTAAAGAACTTTAGGTGAGCCAATATGGACACGAACATCCTACGTACCACTGAAAATCAGCGCTGGGCTGTGGGTCCCCATAGCACAGCATCATGCTGAGTGGAAGCACTTCTGGTCACAGTCATGACGTGCCAGCAGGTTCTGACTATTTCTGTTTTGTGCTCGTGATTATATTTAAATCTATTATGTTTTATTTATTTTTCTACTTGAGTTTTTTTTTATGCTCGTGTTTCTGTGACGTATAAACTAATTTTTCTTTCCTTCCTTTCTTTCTTTGACTGAACGGTCGACTTAAGTATGGTGGTAGTACATCCCCGGATGAGCTCGTCCATAAACAACCTCTACTACTTTCTACGTCTAACCAGATATTGCTTTTTTCTAAGTATATTGTTTGAATGTCAGCTCAAGGCCGTATATCCTTGAGAAGCCGATATTTCAATAACCTGACCGCTGACAGCGCAGAGAATGATTGAAAGGTAACTTGACTCATATTATTTTATGTGAGGGGTTACGTGAAAATTTATGTCCTTTTTTTCGGTTATTATTATTTTTGATATAATATAATATAAAGTTGTATTTTATGAAGAAGGTAATCAAATATCAAATAATATTTAAATTGATTGATAAGTTAATAGATCTGAAAGGAAATTATGTGCATAATAAATCAATTAATATTATTATTTCTTCACATATATATTCTTATACCATTAAAATCACGCTTTATAGCTTTTGAGACTGGCCTACAATCTTTAAAAAATCTGAAACTAACCGCGTAGCTCACGCCCGGTAACTATGATTTGGTTCAAATAAACAGTTGTCGCTTGTTTGCCAAACGGTAACTGTTACAACGGTAACCCTTCCCCTTCTGCGACTGTTACGACCGTGACGATTGAAAATCAGCTGATATTAAACCTAATTGGTTTCTTCCAGTACAGTATAGAAATTCGGTCTTAATTCATCGTTATTCAGTATAACGCTCTGCTAGCCTCTACTTACTATTTTAATAAAATAACTAAACAAAATACGAACAATCACAGTTCAAAATTCAATCCTCAATAAAGATAACTTTTATAGACTAGAGTTATAAGGCCCTTTATCTACAAAACAAAAATATATACAGAACAGAAACTAGAAACCAAATCTACGCAATATAAAAACAGTCTGCGGAAACAAAGAACTCATGGTGCGCTTACGGAACAAGGTCGAGGCTTTCAGGACAATTATGGCAAAATGACAGCGCTCGTACAAACCCCCGGCCGTGGGATAACCGCGCATTGTGGCACCCATTTGATCCCATACAACACCAGTCCAACTAAGTCCTTGGCTTGACCGTGAAAAAATAAATATATCCAACAATGATACACGCAGTGAAAGCCCCCATTTCTCTCGTAACAATACCACTTCCGCGAAATTAAACTCCGTAGCAAATTCGCAGGATCTCGAACGCATTGTTTTCTACGCCAGTGCTACGCGCTACGGGAACGTGTAGCCGCGTAGCGACTAATTACAATTTTTCGACGGTTACCGCGGTTGATCGAAAGGGATGTCGATACGATCTCGTAGGTAATTAGTTAATATTATATAACTTTCATCTCGATATCACTAGAGATCGGTGGAAAATCCGGAAAAAATCCGTAACGGATCCTTTTTGAAAAAAGAACCTTACCTGATATAGATGTCTCGTTCCCACGGATTGAAGGTCGGAGTGTCAGTGTTTGTAGTGTAAGGGTATGATGCACTCGCGGGCACGTGCGGCTGCTGCGAGCGCTGGCAACTCACTGACTGGGCCCGGCCGGGAGCCCCGTCGCCCGCGCCCCGCGCCGCACCCCCGCGCCCTAGCGGATAAACAACGTGCATTGTGGGCCCGATCTGTGGGCCTACCCTGCTTCACACACACATGGACAACTCTCGCGAGATACTCTCCTAGTGACCTCTCCATTGCGCGCTCTCCGAACAATACACATACATCCCACCAACATAAAGAGGCAATGTATAAGACATACGGAACTAAGCGATGTTATCAAATCGAAGCATAATGGTTATCAAATAAATTTTCCGCCCAGTAAGTCTAGCGTTATAGATTTTAGATTTAAGTTCCATGATTGCATAGATCGGGGACAATGATAGGTACATGTACGTTATTGGGGCTGAGGTGGACAGTATTGGGGACACCTGAGGGTTCTGTGTCATCAGAATGGACAATAGGTACTGACATAGCTACAGTATTGGTAATCAATTAAAATGCATGATAGTGCAGAATGTATTGTTCATAATATAGGTTTGTACAAAGAGGGTGTGTCTCAGTATGGAGATACGCATTCGTGTACGATAAGGCTGGTACACTACTACAAGCGAAAGCGGATACTACAACAACATTATCGCTTGTAGCTATTGGATGCTGTATACGCGTAAGACTTTATCATCCCAGTACTCACCCGTCGCTGGCTCAATACCTATTAGTTTTAATGATGCAGTTTGAGTAGTTTATGCGCGTTTGAGCAGTTTGCGTAGTTTAGTTATTCCTACCCAAATGTCCTTCCTTTGGTATGTTCGTCGAGTTGAGCTCCGGGATTACTGACAAATGCTTGCACTGACTGGACAGGTCCTCTCAAATCTGTGTGGTTCTTTCCTCAAAAGCCCATTTCTGACACTAATCTACATGGTCCTCATATAGCCTGACCAAGATTATGTCTAGACTTTAAAAGAGACTGCGACCTCTGAGTTTGTTTCGGCTTTTCTTCTCAGAGTAGTCAGTTAGGAAACGCCGACCTCATCTAGCTTATTAAAAAAATAAAAAATAATATGACGTGTAAAAGTGATTCCGATATCCTATTTACAGAATAAACAAATTCATTTCATTTCATAACGAACAGATCTTGCATTTGCAGGGACAGAACCATGATTCAACGTTTCAGGCTTGTACGGAGCAACTATGTACTATGCTCTGTGAAATCTACGGTACAAAGGAGCACAACGAAATTCTATGTTCAAATGTTGAGCGATGATGATACTACGATATATCTTGATTTATTTCAGCTCATTATTATTTAACGTTTTCATTGATAACCACACTTGGTAAGAACGATTCAAACCCCTATTTTTTTTCAAGTTTTTCCCTCTTTTATTATACTTGTAAGTAATATTAAATATTTTATTGTTATCATGTTAATGTATTTAAGTATTTTCACTGTCAATAACAATGTAGGTAATATAGATTTTTTGGGTAGCCGTTAAGGCTTTTGCTGACCAGCGCGACTTTTTCTAAGAAAACTTCACGGTATAACAACAACCAGTGTCGCGTCGCGCGAACAAGTCGCGCTGGTCTGCACAAAGCTTTAAGTCATACTATATCTTGTATATGTGTTAATATGCAGTTTTCCCACGTTGGTTTTCTTTTTAGTCATTAAAATAGATACTTAAGGGTAATACGTAAAGGTAGCTTGTGAAATTCAAATTTTCTTACGTTTTTTGCAATTTGCAGGTCAGTGTCAGGTTGAATGTTGCTTAGTGGACTGTAGATTTGTTGACCATATTCTATTTTGTTAAGTACTTGGTACTTGTCGAAAGACCTACACTGTGCTCCCATACCTAATAACACTGTTATTTGAAAAAATTGTAAAAGCCAAGCCATTGTATTTTTAAAAGAGTAACCGTGGAGTTTCTTGCCGGCTCTTCTCCATAGGAAACGACCAATTGGAACCGTGCACCTAGCTTCTGACGTTTCATAAGTACCCATGTAGGTTTATGTGAAATAAAATATTAAGTATTTGAATATTGAATTTGAATTAAAATAATATGATTCGCGACTTTACAGAATTATAATCATTAGAATCAGCAATACAACTCCTAATGTTAGAATAATCCTAAAATGTTATGATTTCATGAAATAGTCATTCAATAAGATTATATAAAATTAGAGAGTTGTGTTGATGATTTTTATTATTATCTAATATATAAAATCTAATATATAAAATTCTCGTGTCACGGTGTTTGTTGCCAAACTCCTCCGAAACGGCTTGACCGATTTTTATGAATTTTTTTGTGTATATTAGGTAAGTATGAGAATAGGATGTAAACTATTTTTCGTACTCCTAAGTGATAAGGGTGGTGCACCCCAAGTTTTTTTTTTTCTTTTTTTGGACAAAATTTTTTATTGTAATTTTTTTATGATTTGGCATTAAAAAATACATACAACCCTAAATTTTCACCTTTCTTCCACCAACCCCTATTTTTGTACTGATCAGTTCACACTCGATCAGTTATTCCCGTCAGGCGTCCAGGCGTCATCCCGTAAACAGCACAGAGTAAGAATGAAAACGAAGCCGGTTTCCTGTCGTTCTCTCACAATAAGCTTTCTCTCTCTCACTCACTAAAGTTTAGGGCCTAAAATGAATCCCTATTTGAACACGCGTGAACGGCTGGACCGATTTCACTAATTCTTTTTTCGTTATTATAAGGAGAAGGTTCTTATGATAGGCACGTGGAGGTAGGGTGTAAGGTAGGTAGGTAGGGCAGGGTAGGTAGGTAGGGTAGATAGGTAGCTAGGGTAGGTAGGTAGGTCGGGCAGTGTAGGGTAGATAGGTAGGACAGGGTAGGTAGGTAGGTAGGTCGGGCCGGGTAGGGTAGGTAGATAGGGCAGGGTAGGTAGGTAGTTCGGGCAGGGTAGGGTAGAGAGGTAGGGCAGGGTAGGTAGGTAGGGCAGGGTAGCTAGGTAGGTCGGGCTGTGTAGGGTAGGTAGGTAAGGCAGAGTAGGTAGGTAGGTCAGGCAGTGTAGGGTAGGTAGGTAGGTAGGGCAGGGTAGGTAGGTAGGTCGGGCAGTGTAGGGTAGGTAGGTAGGGCAGGGTAGGTAGGTAGGTCGGGCAGTGTAGGGTAGGTAGGTAGGGCAGGGTAGGTAGATAGGTAGGCGCGCCGTAGATTAGTACTTACTGCTACCCGTGCGAAGCCGGGGAGGGCAGCTAGTAATTCTATAAATAAATATTTGATTCGGTCGTGAATCATAATTAGATCAACATACAACCTGATACTGACCTGCAAATTGCAAATAAGTAAGAAAATTTGAATTTCGCAGGGTACCCTGACGCATTTGCCTTAATAAAACACATGATATTGAATTATTGCAACTTAAAAACTACAAAGTCATCTTGCAATGTTTATCTTGCAGGAAAAGTATTGAAATATGTATTTGGATGGAATCCGAAATGATACAACATAACAATGCAATATCTAGTTTTGAGACTATCTATCTGACATGTCTCAAGTGTATCTCATGTTTAAACAAGATAAGAAGCAAAATTGCATATACTATTCTATCAATGATCGAATCATCGTATAAATGCATGAATTGACCTATTTTCAAACAGCCTTTTATAGAACCAGCCCGATACAACCAAGGACATCTTATTTAAAAAAGCGGCCAAGTGCGAGTCGGACTTGCACACGAAGGGTTACGTACCTCCGTACAATATTTAACACTACCTGCGTCAAGCACTAGTTGTCTGGCATTTATGCTAAATTGGGCCTATTTGGCTCAGCCGTGAGACACACAATACTGTTTTAATTTTTTCTGTTTTTTTCGTGTGAATATTGTGTGGGTTAAATAAATTTATTTTCTTTCTTACTTTACATATTTAAAAAAATATTTTAGTATTAAATAATACAGCTTTCTTGTATTAGTAGTTAGTATTCCCTTTAATTCCCTACACACACTCATACATATCTACACTCTCGCATACACACCTGCACTCACACAAACAACACACACCCGGCACATATACAATGTGGAGACTACAATACAACAAAAAATTAAAATACTACTAATGTTTAAAAGTATTTTGAAACTGTCAAATAAATCCTAGCTTCGAAAAAAAAAACGAGTTTTTCAAACAAATTAAATGTAATGTAAGCCGGATCCACCCTAAAACTATAAATTCCGTTTATCCAACTAGGCCTAGGGTGAATTCTCGGGCATACATTTCAGAATATCCACCTTAGGGTGGATTTTTGGGGTGGATAAACGAAATAGCCCGAGCCGACCATGGATTTTGCCGAGCTATAATGACTAAACTATTGAATATATTCAATTGAATTTTTGTATACAGAATGGGAACGTCATTATGGACACGTCGTTTAATTTTTTGTTGTATTGTCGTCTCCACCTTGTATAGATACTACCTTTTCTTTAAATAACAAATTTAGTTTCATCCCCCGTTTCTTTTTCTCTAAATCAATTGTAATGGTGTATAAGTGTATTTGTTTATTTATGTTTTTTTTTTATAAAGGTGCATTTTACCTAATTGTAAGTAACTATTATATCACCCATAGTGGACGGATGGATGACCCCTGTAACAAAGTTTTTTCCTAGCATAGGGGTCATTGATTAATATTTTGTACTAGGCAATATCCACGTATAATTATGGGCCCACGGCGACTTTCTGTAGCGAAAACAGAAGCGATGCAGTAGCGATGCTGTCGCGCATGTGTATCGATACAGCCGCGATGCTGTAATTATGTATGAAGAATCCTGCGCGATAGTAGCGATGCAGAAGCGCGTTTACAAAAGGCGCGACAGCATTGCTACAAAAAGTCGCCGTGGGCGAGGGCCCTAAGTGTCACCCTGTATGTGCACTTTTTACGTCAAATAAATATACTTTATATACTTATTTTAATTTGTATTATTTGTTGTTATATCGGTCATAGTAGTACATTATCTGTGAAAATTTGAAGTGTCTATCTACATAATTACGGTTCAAAAGATACCGCCCTGTGACAGACGGACGGACGAACGGACAGCGGAGCCTTAGTGGCACTCTTTGGGTACGGAACCCTAAAACCATGGCCACGCATAAATTAGTTAAATATATAAAGGTAGCCTTATCTGTGCCGATATTTATTCGGGCATTAAGGCAAAGGTAAAAACAGACACGCGAAGGGAGATGGGAGATCACGGTAGACCCCAGGTTACAGTGTTTGTACACGAATTTTGGGAGACTGCTTTTAGACAATGGGGAATTGTTTTGTATACAATGGATCCCCCATTGACCATTTATTGGTGCAGATTTGTAATACCTTGATTATTTTGATTAAAAAAAGTGCGAGGAAAAGCTTTGTTACTACATGAACGAATAGATGATGCTGATATACTAAGAGATACAGACTTTTCTGATGCACATTCCTCTTTGTCTTGAAAGTTTTCCTTCTCTTTTGCATCTCAATCTTCCTAGCCTTTTTTCCCAACCATCTTGGGGTTAGCATCCAGTCTAACCGGATGCAGCTGAATACTAGTATTTTACATGGAGCGACTGCCTATCTGACCTCCACAACCCAGTAACTGTGTAATACGATACCACTTGGTAAGACTGGTGTCAGACTTTCGGGCTTCTGACGACTCATAACAACTGTCAAAGATCCACGAATGACAGCCGGGACCAACGGCTTAACGTGCTTTCCGAGGCACGGAGGAGTCTCGGTATGTGAAGATGGTCACCCATCCACTGACCAACCGCGGCAAGCGTAGCTTAACCTGATGGATCGACCCGTGCGGCTTGTTATTACTTAGCCACGAGCTTCTCTTTTGCATCTGTAGGAATATTATCTTTCATTTACTCACAATATATCGCCAATAGGCCGCCCATTGTATATTTTGTAGTGTTTGACTTATTTTTTGTCATGTAATTTACTAAAAAATGCTGGTCATTATCTATACCATCTTTGAGCAAAGTCGACCTTACCGCGCTGTTTGAATAGGTGCCAGCAAAGTTTATGGAATTTCATTGCCAGTAGCCACCAGCAATTTCATTTGAAAAGTCATTATTATCGAGTATTGTTTCAAAAATTGTCAGGTGTAAAAAGATTCTATTCAGAATTTGGCTGTTTAGTTATAGGTAGTACAATCATCATTACATAATAAAAAAAAAACAAAAGCACGGGGAAGAAACAAAACCGCGGCGCGGTAATTGCAATTCTCCACATTGTTTTCCATCAATTTTCTTTAAGCTAGTTTTAAATAAACTCGCATTATTTGAGTAAATCATTAAACAAACCTTGAAACGTAATGACTGCGTTGCTGACCACATGTAATGGCCTCGAGCTTAGCTGAACTACGTTCTCGGCCGTCAAGCTTGGTCATCATTGCAGGGTTATTCCAGCCTGTCCATCAAGGGCTGCAATGCTGACCGCGCTGTGTTGGCCTGGAGCTGCGCTTTTGACCATCATCAGCGCTGCGTTCAACGCAGTCATTACACACCGCGGCAGTAATGTACTATTTGTGGTATACAATAAAGTATATAGGCAGTCAAAACAACATTGTTTAGGGCCTTCTGCCAATTGTTTTATACCTGCAGCTTGTGGGCCAGCTACACGCAGCGGTACAACAATGCCTTCAGTACAACAAGTTCAGTACAACAATGCCTTCAGGGTGTTGATGGGGCTGCCTCGCTATTGCAGTGCGTCAGTGATGTTTGCGGGATCACGAGTGGATGGCTATCACGCCTTAATTCAAAAAAGAGCAGCAGCGTTGATGGGCGGAGTGTGAGACAGTCCTAACAGCTACCTGAGGGTAATTGCTGAACATATAGAGAGTCCTATCTGGATGCACTGGATTTGCCTACATATAGGATAATTATTATAGTTTGTTTTTGTATGTGTGTATTGCTAACATAGTTAAGTTTCAGTGTATTACTAACATTTTATGAACAACCTAGTCTGTAATAATAGTACATTGTTATACAAGGAGCTAAAATGACCCATTATAACGAGGTAGTTTTACTCCCGAGCTTTAGCGAGGGAGTAAACAGAAACCGAGGTATAATGGGTTTTTAGCGCCGTGTGTTACACTCTACTTTTCACTACGATTGCGAGAAAATAAAATAGTAAATTAATAAAATTATTTCTTTATACCATTCCACCTCTAAAAAGCTTATTTTATTCACTGAAAACAGTGAATAAAAAGGTCTTTTAATCACTATTTTGGTGTTTGAATTTAGAACACGTCAATATGTTCGACCGCTATTTCAATGCTATACAACCTCCTTAACTCTTTCGACTCCACCCATTTTCATAGAACTCATACGCCATGCCGCCATATATATGATGGCGGCATGGCGTATGAGTTCTAGGAAAATAGGTGGATTGGAAGTCTACGACTTTTATTATTCGTAGTTGGAAGTGAAACCTCCGGAAGGGTTGCATTACGTTTTTTTAAAATATAGGTACATCAGATTTTATTTTCACGGTTTATAATCTGTATTTGCTAAAAAAAACCTAGATTTAAAATGAGCCCTCCGCGAGGGCTCCCTCCGTCCCATACCCAAGTAGGTGAACCCTCCAGGAGGGCTCCCGACACTGAACGTCTACATTTAAAATGAGCCCTCCGCGAGGGCTCCCGGCATCCCATATCAAAGTAGGTGAACCCTCCAGGAGGGCTCCAGAAACTCAATGTCTACATTTAAAATGAGCCCTCCGCGAGGGCTTCCGACATCCCATATCCAAGTAGGTGAGCCCTCCAGGAGGGCTCCCGACACTGAATGTCTACATTTAAAATGAGCCCTCCGCGAGGGCTCCCGACATCCCATATCCAA
The DNA here is from genome assembly GCA_948150665.1 of Conistra vaccinii. Taxonomy (NCBI): domain Eukaryota; kingdom Metazoa; phylum Arthropoda; class Insecta; order Lepidoptera; family Noctuidae; genus Conistra; species Conistra vaccinii. Next base: position 6,298,333 of record OX411317.1, on the reverse strand, counting down.
GTAGGTGAACCCTCCAGGAGGGCTCCCGACGCTGAATGTCTACATTTAAAATGAGCCCTCCGCGAGGGCTCCCGACATCCCATATCCAAGTAGGTGAACCCTCCAGGAGGGCTCCCGACACTGAACGTGTTAACCTTTTATTAAATGTCTATTTTCGCTTAAATCTTTCTTTTTCTCGTAGTCATGGTATAAAGTATAGTATGCAACTCTTGAATAAAACGGATTTATATCGAGGGCCATGAATCACTCGCGTCGCTCAGGATTCATGATGATTGAATCACTCGCTGCGCTCATGATTCAATCATCATGAATCACTCCCTACGGTCGTGATTCAGTCGTTAGAATCCTTCACTTGATCGTTATGAGAGGGCCATAGCCCTCGCTTTAAATCCGTCCTTTATTCATTAGTTGCATAATATACTATTTCCATCTCCAAATTAGGGTCTCCATTCTCACTAGATGATGACATTTTCACTGTTGTAAATCATATTACGGTTACCAATGCAATTTATTGGAGAATAATTTAGAAATAGGATATCGCACCAGTCTTTTTTTTTATTTCCTCTGTAGCCGCAACGCAATGCACGCATTCTACCGAAGAGAATGCCGCTTTAAAAAAAAAGTTTTTTTGTTCTTATTCATATAGGTAGGATAGGTCTGATAGGTAGGATAGGTAAGATAGGTAAGATAGGTAAGATAGGTAAGATAGGTAAGATAGGTAAGATAGGTAAGATAGGTAAGATAGGTAAGATAGGTAAGATAGGTAAGATAGGTAAGATAGGTAAGATAGGTAAGATAGGTAAGATAGGTAAGATAGGTAAGATAGGTAAGATAGGTAAGATAGGTAAGATAGGTAAGATAGGTAAGATAGGTAAGATAGGTAAGATAGGTAAGATAGGTAAGATAGGTAAGATAGGTAAGATAGGTAAGATAGGTAAGATAGGTAAGATAGGTAAGATAGGTAAGATAGGTAAGATAGGTAAGATAGGTAAGATAGGTAAGATAGGTAAGATAGGTAAGATAGGTAAGATAGGTAAGATAGGTAAGATAGGTAAGATAGGTAAGATAGGTAAGATAGGTAAGATAGGTAAGATAGGTAAGATAGGTAAGATAGGTAAGATAGGTAAGATAGGTAAGATAGGTAAGATAGGTAAGATAGGTAAGATAGGTAAGATAGGTAAGATAGGTAAGATAGGTAAGATAGGTAAGATAGGTAAGATAGGTAAGATAGGTCAGATAGGTGAGATAGGTGAGATAGGTAAGATAGGTAAGATAGGTAAGATAGGTAAGATAGGTAAGATAGGTAAGATAGGTAAGATAGGTAAGATAGGTAAGATAGGTAAGATAGGTAAGATAGGTAAGATAGGTAAGATAGGTAAGATAGGTAAGATAGGTAAGATAGGTAAGATAGGTAAGATAGGTAAGATAGGTAAGATAGGTAAGATAGGTAAGATAGGTAAGATAGGTAAGATAGGTAAGATAGGTAAGATAGGTAAGATAGGTAAGATAGGTAAGATAGGTAAGATAGGTAAGATAGGTAAGATAGGTAAGATAGGTAAGATAGGTAAGATAGGTAAGATAGGTAAGATAGGTAAGATAGGTAAGAGAGGTAAGATAGGTAAGATAGGTAAGATAGGTAAGATAGGTAAGATAGGTAAGATAGATAAGATAGGTAAGATAGGTAAGATAGGTAAGATAGGTAAGATAGGTAAGATAGGTAAGATAGGTGTCGTGATTTCTTTAATTTAATTTGAAAAAACTATGTATTATTTTAATATCGATTTATAATATCCACTGTGGCAACACTGTCAAAGCACAAATGATTAATATTGTAAGAAACTTTTAAATGTATTTTCATTATGGCAACTGAATGTATTATTTTACTTTGACAACACTTAGAAATAACGGTTATGATATTATCGTTATTTCTGGGTGGGGTCGAAAGTCGTTTTAAATGGTAAAATGTAATGGATGGTTAGTCTTCGTTTGATTGTGAAGTAGTACAGTTGTGTGCATTAAAAGTATTAGCAAGAAAAGAGCGTTTTTTTAACAAGTCAGAAGTGACAAGAACCACGAGCTAGCTGTTGGTGAAATCGTAAGTAGTTTTATGTATTCTATATACATTATTCGTTCTTTTTATCCCAGTTATGTTCAGTGAGCATTAAGTATGGTTATTATGTAGTCTCATGATTCGGTAGCAATTATTGTGGCGTATTTCCCAGATGGTTAATATTTAAATCATAGTTAAAAGTAATTGGGCCGATGCACGTGCTACCTTTGGTCGAGGCAACTCCTCGATAAGGTTATCGTTGCGTTGGACTAATTTAAATAAAATAATAATATAATGAGTAAATGGTTGGGCCGATGCACGTGCTACCTTTGGTCGAGGCAACTCCTCGATAGATCTATCATTGCATTGGACAGCTTGGAAAATAAATAAATTAAAAATTGTACGAGTGAATGTTGGGAATTTCGCCACAAGATTTCACTTTGAATAGTATTTTAAGTCTGCTCCGTTCACTGAATTTTCTGAGCAGCTTTATAGTTTGTTGATGGTACGGTGGCATGGTAGTTTGGTTATGTTTTGTTTGCTGGTATGTTTAAGCAACAGCTTAGATTTTGTTGATTGCGGTTATGACTAATGACTGCATGAGATATTGTATTATAAAATGTAATATACTGTAGTCTCCTATGCGGCGTGCACTCGGGTTCAGCCATGTAGGTGAGCTGTTCAGAGATGTACGAGTATAGTGTAGATAGACTCCTATGCGGCGTGCACTCGGGTTCAGCCATGTAGGTGAGCTGTTCAGAGATGTACGAGTATAGTAGACCCATGCGGCGTGCACTCGGGTTCAGCCATGTAGGTGAGCTGTTCAGAGATGTACGAGTATGGTGTAGATTCCTATGCGGCGTGCACTCGGGTTCAGCCATGTAGGTGAGCTGTTCAGAGATGTACGAGTATAGTAGACCCATGCGGCGTGCACTCGGGTTCAGCCATGTAGGTGAGCTGTTCAGAGATGTACGAGTATGGTGTAGACTCCTATGCGGCGTGCACTCGGGTTCAGACATGTAGGTGATCTGTTCAGAGATGTACGAGTATAGTGTAGATTCCTATGCGGCGTGCACTCGGGTTCAGCCATGTAGGTGAGCTGTTCAGAGATGTACGAGTATAGTAGACCCATGCGGCGTGCACTCGGGTTCAGCCATGTAGGTGAGCTGTTCAGAGATGTACGAGTATGGTGTAGACTCCTATGCGGCGTGCACTCGGGTTCAGACATGTAGGTGATCTGTTCAGAGATGTACGAGTATAGTGTAGACTGCTATGCGGCGTGCACTCGGGTTCAGCCATGTAGGTGAGCTGTTCAGAGATGTACGAGTATAGCGTAGACCCATGCGGCGTGCACTCGGGTTCAGCCATGTAGGTGAGCTGTTCAGAGATGTACGAGTATGGTGTAGACTCCTTGCGGGGTGCACTCGGGTTCAGCCATGTAGGTGAGCTGTTCAAAAATGTTCGAGTATTGTGTAGATCCCTATACGGCGTGCACTGTGGTTTAGCCATGTGGGCGACCTATGATGTACGAGTATAGTGTAGATAGACCCTGTAAAGTTTAAGAGTTCTTTACGGCTTACACTCTAGTTTAGCCATGTAGGTGAGCTTTATGGAGATGTATGCGTACAGATTATTACAGCCACGTAGGCGAGCTGTACTTCAGTTTAAAAATAAAGATGTACGAGTATAACTTCTAGTTCCTTACGGCTTACACTCTAGTTCAGCCATATAGGTGAGCTTTAGAGATGTATGCGTATAGTTTATTAGTCATGTAGGCGAGCTGTAGTTCAGAGTTTAAAAATAAGATGTACGAGTATAACTTATAGTTCTTTACGGCTTACACTCTAGTTTAGCCATGTAGGTGAGCTTTATGGAGATGTATGCGTACAGATTATTACAGCCACGTAGGCGAGCTGTACTTCAGTTTAAAAATAAAGATGTACGAGTATAACTTCTAGTTCCTTACGGCTTACACTCTAGTTCAGCCATGTAGGTGAGCTTTAGAGATGTATGCGTATAGTTTATTAGTCATGTAGGCGAGCTGTAGTTCAGAGTTTAAAAATAAGATGTACGAGTATAACTTATAGTTCTTTACGGCTTACACTCTAGTTTAGCCATGTAGGTGAGCTTTATGGAGATGTATGCGTACAGATTATTACAGCCATGTAGGCGAGCTGTACTTCAGTTTAAAAATAAAGATGAATGAGTATAACTTCTAGTTCCTTACGGCTTACACTCTAGTTCAGCCATATAGGTGAGCTTTAGAGATGTATGCGTATAGTTTATTACAGTCATGTAGGCGAGCTGTAGTTCAGAGTTTAAAAATAAAGATGTACGAGTATAACTTATAGTTCTTTACGGCTTACACTCTAGTTTAGCCATGTAGGTGAGCTTTATGGAGATGTATGCGTACAGATTATTACAGCCATGTAGGCGAGCTGTACTTCAGTTTAAAAATAAAGATGTACGAGTATAACTTCCTAGTTCCTTACGGCTTACACTCTAGTTCAGCCATGTAGGTGAGCTTTAGAGATGTATGCGTATAGTTTATTACAGTCATGTAGGCGAGCTGTAGTTCAGAGTTTAAAAATAAAGATGTACGAGTATAACTTATAGTTCTTTACGGCTTACACTCTAGTTTAGCCATGTAGGTGAGCTTTATGGAGATGTATGCGTACAGATTATTACAGCCATGTAGGCGAGCTGTACTTCAGTTTAAAAATAAAGATGTACGAGTATAACTTCTAGTTCCTTACGGCTTACACTCTAGTTCAGTCATATAGGTGAGCTTTAGAGATGTATGCGTATAGTTTATTAGTCATGTAGGCGAGCTGTAGTTCAGAGTTTAAAAATAAAGATGTACGAGTATAACTTAGTTCTTTACGGCTTACACTCTAGTTTAGCCATGTAGGTGAGCTTTATGGAGATGTACGCGTATAGTTTATTGCAGCGATGTAGGTGAGCTGAAGTGCAAAGCCTTGTTATCTTAAGCAGTCATGTAGGTGAGCTGTAGTTCAGAGTTTAACGTAGGCACCTGTGTAATTTTGTGCAACCATATAGGTGAGCTATAGTTCAGAGTTTAACGTACCTACGTAAACTCCGTTACAATAAGCACCTGCTTATTTAATCTTATGCAGCCATGTAGGTGAGCTGTAGTTCAAAGTTTAACGAAGGCACTTATGTTATTCTATGCAGCCATGTGTGTGCTGTTAGTAAGTCATGTAGGTGTGAAAATGATGGCCGAAGATTGTATAAATTATGGAATGCTAGAAAGCAAAAGAACTGTCTTGAAGAAAGAACAATGGCAGCTTGTTACACACATTGTATTATTTAAAATAAGATCACTGCGTCTTTAAATGAAAAATATCCTATTTAGCTCTGCGTCATTTTCTGAACTAGTTTGTGCAATATTTTTTTTAGAGAAAGCAGAGATTAATATTTAGTAACGCAAGCATCTGGTCAAGAGTTGTAAACTGTCAATGGTTGACAATGTCCAACCAAGCTATATATTTTTTTAGGACTCTAATCCTATTTCAAAATTGTTATTACATTTTTGAAATTTTTCCTAGTTTTTGCAATATTCATATGTAAGGAAGAACACACAGAGACCTAGATAGTCAATTCTTTCGAATAAGTGACACACTCAGATGTTTCAAATAAGATTTCGCCATTGTTTTTTATTAAGATCTGCCAATCATAAACGGTTCTGGAAGTTCTATTACCAAACCGAAATTTCAGAGTTGACATTGAAACTGAATCAGTGATTAATAGGACAGAATTTTATTAAAATACTGTTATGAAGGATAATGAATTTTCTATACCCTTCAAATAAAGTGACCGATATATATTTAATACCTATCAATTGGAACTTTACGTCTATAATTATGTTGAGGTAGTCTATCATAGGAGCATTACTCGGGCAATATTATCTCGACTTGAAGTACACGAATTAATCCAAATCAAGAATATCGTTTACATCAAGGCTTTTATAAAATAATTAATACTCAATACTTTAATTGCATTCCACAATGTGTACTTAGGTGGTTGTGTATGTGTACTTAAGTTAAAATTATATGTGATCATTATGGACCCTGTCGGGCACAGCAAAATAGTCTTATCATCAATCTTCCGAACTAAATCTAATATTATTATATTAGGTTATTTTTTTATTCCTTTTATTTTACACAAATCATAGAAATATAAAAGAAATATAAACTTATATCTATGACAAACCTTTAAACGAATTCAAAATCAATATTGGTTTCCTAAAGGACGTTATGTAAAAATATGAATATACTTATCTAATATATTATATAAATATATCTAATAATTATGTGACATCTTGTAGAGATGGTGCATATTTCAAAGATAATGTGCCAAGAACGCGTAATGGGCTATTTATTGCATCATGTGTCCATGCCATATACTTAGACCATTTACTTTTCCAATTATAATAATTTATCCATAGTCAAATCAAATCGAGTCAAAAAGATTTATTTGCTAGAATATGGTACAATAGATATTACAGTAATTTTGGTTTCAGTACCTATTTATGCTGCCATGATATGGCGTGCAAATACATTAATACTGTTGGAATTTGGTAAATGGATAGATATTATAACAGACATGCAGTAGACATTTCTCTTAAATAATTTTATTGGTGGGAACTGGAGTGTCTTTATGGCATATCCGGCTATTTACCTTGTCACCAATAAATACTATCTAATAAATTTTACGTAAAACTGATTTATTGATGCATTTATAATATATCTCATTGGTAGACCAACTCAAAAGTGTCGAAAATTTACAAGCACCGACTAGAATAATTTTAATTTCAGATCATGGCATAGTTTTCCCTTCGAAACAGCTTAAAGACTTTGTGCTAGGGAAGTTAAAAATTTACTAAACGCTTAATCGCTTACTTGTTCTGGAGGAAATTGCCAAGCCGGGGTTATAGGTTCAACCAGACGATTCTGACGACCTTGTCTACTCAAAAGTTTGAGTTTGCGTTCGTTCGCATCTTGAACCAGCAACTGGTTAAAGTGCGATGGGTTATCATCGTCAACGCCATTATCGCGACAATAAATAAATAATAAAGTGCATCAGAATTGTTTATTCGACATTAGGTTTAAAGGGTCGTCTGAAAACAATTTCCAGAATAATGAGCCTAATCTGTAGGTAGAAGATTTAGTCCCACCCATTCTTCAAATATTGACAAAATATAAGGATTAAAGCCTGTAATAAAATCTTGTTTAATGCTAATTATATTTGAATCATTTAGCAATTCGGTTTAATATACAAAAACCAAAGACGTATAAAAGATTATTTATTTCAACAAAGATGGAATAAAGTAATATGCCACAGTTAAATTAAATAAATAGGTGTTTCATTCATTTTATTTCTTGACACCGTGGATCAACATCAAATCGTTAGGAATTGAAAAATCCTCTGGTTCATTATTGATTTGTAAGACTTTTAATAATTATAATTTAGAATCTGGCAAATAACGATTAACACGAATTGCTATTAATTTATTTATAATATAAAATGGTTGTTAAAATTAGTTTCAACCCCGTCGGTTTCGTGTCGCGAGTGCGGTTGCTGAGCGTGGGGTCCTGGGTTCGATTCCCAGGTTGGGCAGGGTGTTCTTTGATTTTTCCACTAGGAATTACATAGTAGCAGCCGCAGATTGGACGTTGGACACCCCGTGCCTCGCAAAACACGTGAAGCTGGTGGTCCTGCGCCTGATCTCTACCCAGTCGGGTTGGGTTGCTGTCCCGTCGGACTGTAGGAGAGCAGGAGAGCAGAGTGCATCTGTTTACGCACACACTTATGCACTATGCCTCCTGCTTGCTTGGCTGGTCTCTGTTGAGATTGGTCGCCCCGTGGCTGGTCTCTGTTGAGATTGGTCGCCCCGTGGCTGGTCTCTGGTGAGATTGGCCGCCTCGTGGCCGGGAGGATTCGTTCAAGAGGATTTATACAAGTGAAGTGAAGTGATGTGATGTGAAGTGAAGTGCATACTCGTTTCTCTTTTATCAGGTATAGATAGGTTAGGCATAGGTACTTCCTGTCACAAATGTATAATGTATAGTATATTATATTGTATTTATTTATTTCTGAGTACATGGTACATTAAGGTCTTACATTAAATACTGTTTCACATATACTACCATTGCTGGTGTAGAATTAGAAGGAACAAAGAATAAATCATAATGTCAAAATATTAAGTAATGTCAAAATAAAAATTACAATGTCCAAGAATTCATAATAATGTCAAAGTACGAATGTCATTATTAAGGTTTTAATTACATTATCAAAAGGTATGTTTTGAAAATTTATTGACGGAATATTAATTGGTAACATTCTCAGGGCAGGTATTCTGTACATAATTATCTTGATTATATATTTTTGTATAGTTACTTATATTTGCTATTTGATGTATTGCCTCAGTGTCGTGATTATTGCGTGCTTCGGAGTTAGCACGCCGTCGGATGGCCGAGTGTCGTGATTTCTTTAATTTAATTTGAAAAAACTATGTATTATTTTAATATCGATTTATAATATCCACTGTGGCAACACTGTCAAAGCACAAATGATTAATATTGTAAGAAACTTTTAAATGTATTTTCATTATGGCAACTGAATGTATTATTTTACTTTGACAACACTTAGAAATAACGGTTATGATATTATCGTTATTTCTGGGTGGGGTCGAAAGTCGTTTTAAATGGTAAAATGTAATGGATGGTTAGTCTTCGTTTGATTGTGAAGTAGTACAGTTGTGTGCATTAAAAGTATTAGCAAGAAAAGAGCGTTTTTTTAACATAGGTAAGATAGGTAAGATAGGTAAGATAGGTAAGATAGGTAAGATAGGTAAGATAGGTAAGATAGGTAAGATAGGTAAGATAGGTAAGATAGGTAAGATAGGTAAGATAGGTAAGATAGGTAAGATAGGTAAGATAGGTAAGAAGCTTTTTAGAGGAGGAATGGTATAAAGACTTTTTCGTTTTTGGGTGGTAGGCTCGTTGGCAACAGACAAAAATTAAAAAAAAATTACTTTAGCCCCTAGAGGATGAAATGCTATTTTATCTTCGCTCTGGTGCGCTACAATGACGCATTTTTTGAGCAAGAGTAGTGAAAAATAATTTAAAATAAATAATCAGCCTCACACTGTTATAAATAAGAAACGAAGAGATGATAATATTGCTTTGTGATGACAGCACAGCACTATCATCAACCGAAAGACGTCTACTGTTTGGAAAAGGCGCTCACAAAGCATCAGAAACAGTATAAATAAATCATAATCACACTCGAACCACTTACATATCTTCATAATGACTTGCTCCCAACACCTGAATTAGAGACAAGGCGTATATGAAGCTCAATTACGTTTCAATTGGACGGTCAGGTAATGTCACACATGCATAATTTGCTGGCGCTGGGGGCTAGCCGCATCACAATGAGATGAGACTATATCCTTGGGTCTATATGTTTGGGTGACGATATTGAAGACTATGTTGAAGTCACAAGGTTGGAAATAGATACAATGTTTAGCGAAAAAAACGACAAAAGCGTTTTACTACTTGGTAACTTTTTTCTTATAAGTTTTGTAATCAAAGAAGTCTTACAAATTAACTATTGTTCTCTTATTATTTTGCTTGTATATTAACTAGCGTTATATCTAGTTTTACGCTGAAAAATTCAAAATCAAAAAATAAATTCAACTGATTATGAGTGAAATAATTTTATTGATCAAAGTCAAATCATTTATATCAAGTAGGCCATTAAAAGGCACTTTTTATTCTAATTAACCAATCAATTAGCATAATAAACATTATTAGAGGACAGGAGGAGGATGGTCATTATTGGAGGGGGAGGGGGGGTGGATTTCATTATTTATTAGAAGGGCTTGTGGCTAAGTAATAACAGCCGCACGAGTCGGTCGATCAGGTTAAGCTATGCTAGCCACGTTGGGTTCGTAGATGGGTGACCATCTTCATAGAGTCATACAGAACCCTGTAAGAAATCGATAATTAAGTAATCGTCATCCTGAGGATGCCTCGTTGAGAGGTGAAACACGTGTCGATTTCTTACAGGGTTCTTTAGAACAGTTAAGCAGATTAGGTTACTAACTATACGTCGTTTATTGTATTTTTTTGACATGTGACATCTACCAACCCGCACTGGGCCCGCGTGGTAGATTACAGCCCACTCCCTCTAGAAGAGAGGAGGCCTATGTCCCAGCAGTGGAAACATTATAGAGTCCATTTAAAACAATACAAACCCATACTTTTGCAGCCATAAGATACAGCTGAGACAACTGGCTCGCCTCGCCAGTATATCTACCACTTACGAACAGAAATGTTAGCTCACTTTGCCAGCTGATAAATATATAATACTTAGAACTAGTGGCAGGGACACGGTGTTGCCGTGTTCATGTGTTGAGGAACTTTTGTTTCGTTGTCAATATTGGAGAAACATAATTTAAATGGATAACTTATTTACGTAAATAAATCATGGGTTGGTGTGAATAGGGAAGCATACGAGATTAGGCAAAGTTAGTTAGTTATAAATAGGTGTAATTTTTTTTGACAAAATGCTTCTTATCTCGGGTAATTATGCTAATGTGCTAATAATTTAAGCAATTTGATATTGGCTTAAAACTGTAATTCACAATTCAATTTAAATTCAGACTGATCTAATTAAAAACTGCCCTCAATAAACGGAAACATTCAAATATTTATCGAACCGACAAAGATGACATTTCCCCTTGTTTTATATTTTTGTAATGATTTATCTTTGATTTTTTCATTATTTACTTCCACAGTCCATTTTATTTAAAACCTTACCATCAAAAAGGCATAATACTAAGAACATCGTTGCCTGAATCGTGTGCCGTGTAAAAAGAAAGTGGTCAGCGGTTTTCATGGAATGTATTTTTCAGTGGAGCACTAGTGGCTTCAAGTTTACCTTCCCTGAAATGGTAAGAGAAGGAGTATTGTAGGTTATTAGTAGTTTGAAGAAACATCGTTTAAATTGATCGATAGAAATAATTATTGCGGTGCAGTTTGCATATTGTGTGTGTTAGTTGGAAAAGAAAGTTGATTCTGATTACCTATGTAATAACATACCATCAGAATATATATTTAGGTAACCTAATAACACACCTACGTATATTTGTAACGAAGTGTATAGAGTGCCGCGAGTATTCTTGTGGCACTCTAGTGTCGCTGCCTCGGCCCGGCTAGGGTGCCGTAAGCTTTGCATGTCACTGTCACTTGTTATTTAGGTTAGGTTAGGTTAGAACTGTGACCACACAACACACGAGCCGAGCGAGCGTAGCGAGCGGTGCCGCGGCAGCGGCCGGCGAAGTGCCAGGGTCCGTTTAGGCACAAGAAAATGTAATGTTTTGGGAATGTGGTGTTTTACAGCGATCTAACCTCGACAATCAAACAAAATATCAAGTGACGTGACTTAGTGACAGTGACAATGACAATCCAATGCTTGCGGCACTTTGGCCGGGCCGAGGCAGTGTTATTAGGGTGCCTGTAGTGGCACTTTATCCGATAGGGATAGAGTGCCACTGGTGGCACTCTATACACTGCCTATTTGTAATTTTGAACAACCTCTCTTATTTTTTTTCTCTTTTTTCAAAGCCTTTGATACTTTGTTCACATTCAACAAAACATTCAACATTCAATCTAGCCAAGCTAGCTAATAAGTAATTAAATATAACTTAAACTACTATGCTACAAAATATGACCTCAGACGCTACCTTAGTCAGTATTTTTTGTAAAGAATTGATGACATTTATGCATAATTATGTATATTTGAAGTTAAAAGTGTTTATGACATTTTTTTTACTGGTTGCCCAAAAGTGCTATCTATACAGTAGAATAATAAGGATTAACGAATTCTTCATCATAAATTCCGTGGCGAAAAGCACTTCAAATCATAAAAAAATCTTTAATAAATACTGAAACATGAACATCTCGCATGTTTTCTACTTGTTAAGGATTTTACACAAATAAATCGCCTCACCATATTTTCTTACATTTTGTCTGCCTACTTATAAAGTGGGTACACAAAACAAACTATTACTACTCTTTGGAAATAGGTTATGACGCAAACAACTACTTCAGATTCACACACACATTGGAGCCAATTTTTCTACGTCACAGCCAAAAAAGCACACAGATACCATAGACTACGTTCAATAGCGTACGTGAACGTCACGTGAACACAATGTGAACGTCACGTGGGCCTAACGTTGTACGTGAAAGTTTAACGGACTGCAGTGCGCCGCAACACGGCGAATTAACAAGGATAGCTTCAAAGTTTATGTTTATGGGGTGAATAGAGCAATTGGGGAGATAGATATGTATCGTTCAATGTTCTTGTATTTGGACAAGGACATATAGAGTAGGGACGTCAATGCGACAATGAATTAAATGATGAATGATGTTCTCAGTCTACAAACAATAATTAAACCAAATATACAGTGTGTCCGGACATGGACTAGCCATATTCTAAATATTTAAATATAAACTATTTTAAAGTACAATTACACTCTTTTTTTTTTTTTACAATTACACTCACAATAATTATTGGTTGAATTGCATAATTTTTCTTTTTTTTTTTCGACTTACACATTTTTTTTCCAAAGTTATGGATATGTGAACACATTGCTTTGTAATGCAGATGGTAGACAATATTATTGCCTTTCGAATAAGCCTATTTTTATCTCAGTATGACTAAAACTTTGAGATATCTAGATGATATTTTTTGTAAAAAAAAACAAAATGGCTGCCACATAGCGGGGAAGTGTATTGGACCCAAGCCTAGAGTGTAATTGTACTTTAAAATAGTTTATATTTAAGTATTTAGAATATCGCTAGTCCATGTCCGGACACACTGTATAATATCCAATGAAATCAGAATCAGAAATCAGAAATAATTTATTTTGCCATGAATGTGGGTACAACATAAGATGTAAACATTGTAAAGCCAGTTCCAACACACTCTACCTTACGGCATGCAAAACTAAAAATAAAAACATTTGTATCTACTCAATTAATACGTAAACAACCAAAAAATACATATAATATATAAAATACAGTTAAGTGGATCTCTAGCCTTCCTACATAAACTAAACATAAAAAACAAACAATCTTAATTCTATATTTTACAGATAATTTTCTTATTGATTATATTACTTACATTAAACTAAAATAACATTATAAACTCTTATCGTTCAAAAAATCTTGTACAGAATAGCAACATTTGTCTATAAGTAAGGATGTTAGCCTCTTTTTAAATACACTTAGTGATACTTCTTTGTAGGCATGAGGAATTTTATTATAGATGACGGGCCCCATTGATAGTAAGCTTTTTCTTAATAATGCTGTTTTGTGCCTACCTGTAAACAGTAGATTTTTATATTGTGACCTAACTGGACCCGGACGTGTTCTAATATCGTCCATTAGGGTAAAAAGGTGTATTGTATGTTTGATCTAACAAATATCGCAACTTCAAGTATATACAAGGACGGAAAGGTGAGTAATTTCAGAGACTTGAAAACAGGTGCACAACTGTCGGTATTTTTAAGACTAGTCATTGATCTCAAACAACGCTTTTGGGCTTTGAATATCCTCTCCCTCTCTACTGAGAGGGAGTTGTATTCTGGGGTAACTGTACTCAGTTACCCCAGAATACAACTCCGAATCTCAAAACTGACGCAACTTAACCATGATAAGCTTCCAACACGGTGCAAATGCTTACTTTTTCAATTAGTGACTAGCTTGTCAGCTGATTGGCAAAACCCATAGTCGGCCCATGAGTAATTTTAGATTGTGCTTCTTTCTTCTTTTTCGTGTGGTTAGTGAGTCAGAGTCAGAGTTTTTATGTCACCCATGTGCCTCTGACTTACCTTCACAAGCCGTCGAGAAATACATTACTAGATTGTTATTTTTTTTTTCTTTGTTAGGTATTTGATGGTTTCATAAAACTCCTATGTATTGACAGTGTTTTCATTTCTTGTCATATTGTGGTCCGCAAATGGTGCAGAGGTAATCCATATCTATACACTATAATAATTATAATAAAGCTGAAGATTTTGTTTTATTGTTTGATCGTACTAATCTCTGAATCTACCAGTCGGATTTGTTTTTTTTTTTTTTTCCATTGATAACCAAATTCTTTAGGAAGGTTATGGTCTATTTAACTTCACACAACGATTCTAAGGAGCCGAGTAAAAAGAAAAAAGTCTGAAAGAACGCTAAGCGAGGAAAACGAGGTAATAGCGCGGGCGGGCGATGCGATGCGACATGGTGGGTCAGGGGCCGAGAGAGTTTTATTTAAAAAATTATATTTAATTAATACAGGTGTGACCTTGCGGAAATCCATTATAAAATACAATAGACAGATATATTTAGTAACCTATTCTGCTTAACTATTCTTAAACGAACGGAAACGCCTCTGCGTCCGGAGCTCGGCGTGGGAACACGCCGTTTTCAGGTTCGCGACAAGTCAATCGTTATCCTGAGAATGCCTCGTTGAGAGGTGAAACACGTGTCGATTCCTACAGGGTTTTATATGACTCTTTAAGAATAGTTAAGCGGAATAGGTTACTAAATATATCTAGGTTTATTGTATTTAAAAAAAGTGGCTGTATATTATTTATTTATTTTATTATTTATGTACACACAGTAAAATACATAAAGATACCACATAGTTATAATTTAAGTACAAAGGTACTGCTTATTTCTTAAGAAATAAGCAGTACATTTTGTATATATTATATATTTGAATATATTTTTGTGTATTGTGTACCTATCAACTTCCACGTGAACGAAGCCATGGGCAGAATTTTTTTTTAATTTGTTTTAATTCATAAACATCATCAATTCACTACAGAAAAATGTTCCTCACGACTTCGGTCGCACACAAACTTCAACCCCCTTTCGACTTTCGGTTCAGCGGAGGAATTTTTAAATAAATGATTAAAGGGGATGTATGAGCTAAGGAGCATTTCTGCCAGTATGATATTCAAAGTACTTTTTTACACACACACATACTCACGCCTTCTTTCCAAGGGGGTAGGTAGTAACTACAGAACGCCACCTGCTACGGTCCTTACATACTCATTTTGCTTCGTTTACGTTCATACATCTGGTCATACACGCACGCCGGTTCCGAGTACTACGTACCTGACCTTGTTGAAGAACATCACCAATAAGGTCACTATGTCCTTCTAGGGCGTTTCCCCTACCGGCGTTTCACCTCACATCTGATTCTATATAATCTTCTTCTTTATTATAATAAAACCAGAAGCATGACGCTAGCATAATAAATCACATAAATATTCCCAAACTTTCCATATTAAATCATTGAAATTCTTCAGTATTGTACACCGTTTGCGGATTTTATCGCAGAGCTCTTTATCCATATTAACCAGTAGACATTTACGGCCACCACGGTGATATTTCACAAGCAAATTACTAACGAAACTACGAGAAATTCACTTTAATATGTTCAAAATAGCGACATTTAATAACATTTCACATAAAAATCTGGGTAATAAAGTTTATGGCTGCACTATGCTACGTCGTAGCTCGTAGCGCCCGCTACGGCGTAGCATATACGTAGCACTTTGCTACGACAGACGGTTCAACTGTTTTTTATGAGAGTGTTACGTTTTGTCTACAAATTGTGTTTTGTGTAAATATATGGAAATAATGGTTTTATGTTGTTAAGAGGCCTATGTTCTTATATTTTGTACAGAACATGAGATATATTTGGTGCGAATTATGTATAGATTACTGAACGTAAGATTATTATTTATTTATATTTTACTTTATTGTACACCAGAAAATACATAGCAAACTAAAAATATATTAAACATAGTAATGAATATTAATAAATATTTTAATCTATTATATTTTTAAATGTTTTTTATATCTTTTTTTTTAATTTTCCTTATCCCTGAATTTTTTTTTAAAGAAATATTTAAAAATGTAAATTATATGTATTTAAATGAAATAAAAGAATTTTAATCTAATTATTATTATTTATGAATAATATTTATATTTTATTTTGAATAATATGTATATTATTATATATATTTATTATATTATATTCATTTATATATTATTTTGAAAAATGAAGAAATAACGTTTTCTTGTATTATTTTATACCCGCTGTGTCTATATCTCTCATCCAACTGTCCTGTCGCAGATGTGCTATCTAAATAAATAAGCGGCACTTTTGTGCTATTCTATCTTTATGTATTGACACTGTGTGTACATCCTAACTATATCCTAATTAATATTATAAATGCGAAAGTGAGTCCTGACCAGGTAAAGGTACCTGGTCATGGTTTATTCACGTGCAAAATTTAATTCAAATCCGTTCATCCATTTCAGCGTGAAAGCATAACAAACAAACTCACTTCTCTATCTGGACCAAAAGTACCGTATGTCCTTACATACGGTACTTTTGGTCCAGATATTCTCACGGGATCGAGACTTATGCGGGCGAAACCGCGGGGCGTAGCTAGTAAATAAATAAATAACAAACTAAAATAATGTACTAATATGCGTTCTCAATTAATTTGCCAAACATGTAAACAAACACGAGTTTTACGAAAAACAACTGTAATGCTTACACATAAGGTTCAGATTGCGCTACAACTTCATATTTTTTGTGAATTTTTCACCAGTGCTAGTCGGTCTAAAATCAACTTTATTTACACTTGCTTAAAGTTGACGTTTGTCTAAGTAGAAAACTCGTGTTTGTTTACATGTTTGGCAAATAAATTGCGAATCCAATGCATAAGATAGTGCCAAAACAACGAGATTCAATGACAATATTCATCTGCATTCCACCTGAACTATTCCTTTGTCCCCGAACTCTCACAAAGCAATTAAATTAATTAATAAACATGATATTCCTGAGCTGCACAAATGCGCATAATAATAGGAGTTCAATGAAAACCAGTACAAAAGGCACAAAGCGACGGCGAATACAAATAGCAATCCAATCTGCTTTTTACCAGATTCAAAAGGTTCTAGTGATGGGGTCGTCATGGTCATTGGTATCGGTATCGGAGCTGGAAACTGTTGGTTTCGGTATCGCTGTAGGTTCTCCATTTGAGAATATCATTTTATTGTATTACTAACATATTATTGTTAGGTACTAACAGTATATGATTCTAATCTCATAGTTACTCGAAATAAATAATAATAAATTAATTATTGAAGTGAAAACTTCTTTAACGGTGTTGTGCACTTTTTTTGGGATGGTTAAAAAAAATAAACTCGCGTCAGTACGTGACCGTAAGATCCGTTGCGCTAGGCAACGGATCTTAGGCCTCTGCCTCGAATCTTGCGGGCAGCGGGGCGGCGGCGGTGGCGGCGCGGGCAACGCAGACCCGTTCGCGAAACCAGCGGGCAGATCGCGCGGCACTATAGCGGCGTAGTGTTGTGTTCGTGGTTGTGTCGTCGAGATATTGGTTTTTATGCGCAAACGAAATGTCTGAACAACGGCAGCAACATCTTTTTGATTAAAATTTATTCCTAACGCTCGATTTATTGTGGCTAATAAATTGCACAACACTGCAATGCAGACGCGCGATCGGTCACCGCTTGACTGGAGTCCACCGCTCGTTGCCCGCTCCCGCGCCGCTGGTTTCAAGGGCCGGTCAATTTGATTTTACGCATTTTATCCTGACGCTCCCGCGCCACCACCGCCGCCGCCCCGCTGCCCGCAAGATTCGAGGCAGAGGCCTTACGGTCACGTACTGACGCGAGTTGTGGAGTTTGGAATGGTTAGAGAATAATTTCGCACGAATTGCTTTATTTATCACTATAAAAGTACTATAATTTATGTGGTTAAATACAATATTCATTAGTAGTAAGTAGTAGTATAATTTATTTATTTTCAAAATATAGTCTAACCAAAATAAACAAATTATTTAAACACTTTTCAATCTTTTCATGAAGTATGTTTCGACTGCCTTTTTTTACCCATCAATATCGGTAAAATTTCTTACCTCGCAATCTTTATGTAATGTCAAAGACTATTTATTTTGATATTTACTTTATCGGTTGCTAGGCAACGGATCTTACATATTTTACCCATTCCAAAAAAAAGTGCACAACGCCGCTAAAGAACCCAGTGGTTTTCATTTAAAAAACAACACACCAATCAATCTTCCTTTTCCTTTTCCCAACTATGTTAAGGTTAGCTTTTAGAATGGATGCGACCGGATGAAGCTGAATGCCAGTATTTTAAGTGTAGTGACTGCATGTCTAACCTCCATAACCCAGTTACTGAGCAACACGATACGCCTTGGTAAAACTGGTTGTCTGACTACCCGTAACGACTGTCAAAGATCTCGACGTGGACGGGTCGGTGGATAGATGGTTACCCATCCACCAACCGACCTAGTTTAACCTTCGATTGACCCGTGCGGCTGTTATTGAAGTGAAAACTTCTTTAGCGGCGTTGTGCACTATTTTTGGGATGGGTAAAAAATGTTAAACTCACGTCAGGACACGTGACCTGATCGAAAATTCGTAAAACGGAGGGAGAGTAGAATTTGTTGACAGCGCACACTGTTTTAGCTACAGCTTTCGTTCTTGTACTGACAGCAAGCCACATAAATTCCTGACATTTTCGTTAGATGGCGTTACTTAGCTTTCACTTCCATCGGCAGTCTCCAAGGACTGCCCCTCATGTTTTTTTATTTAGCCACGAGCCCCTTCTAAAAAAAACAACACACACTATAAGCTAAATATGCGACAAACTTAATCTAAAATACAGTTTAAAAGATTAAAAAAAAACAAAAGTAACTAAAGTTCAAAGTAACTAAAACTAGGTTACTAAAATTTTATTAGACCGCGATCCTTAGGGTATTGAGTTCAAGCATCTGCAACTAAGCCGTTACGTCCGCAATGCCTAAGTGACTAACTTTAAACCTTCATAAATATAAATAAGTAATTCTGTATACAACATTAACTTTTTTATTTCAAACTAAATATGTCATCACGCCTATTTTCGCCGAAGGGATAAGCAGAGGTATATCTATAGTACACGCACATTTCACCAGTTGATGTTGACCAGTTACGTTTTTTTTTTTTTTTGTATGTGCGGACGAGATTATTGCCAGGCATAAATCCAGACCAGATGGAAAAACGCAATAACACTTTGTCCGACCCGGGTATCAAACCCAGGACCTCATACTCAGCAGTAGCGCTTTCAGCCACTAGACCAACGAGGCAGTTTTATTCTTACTTTCAAGCTAAAAATGGCTATTAAATACTCAATAATTTCTTCTCTTTAAGAGTAGAGGCCTTTACTGCCCTGTCCTGCACTGTGTCAGTTGTAGGTCAGTACTATTGGTAGACTATGTAGTGTTATGTCAAAAGGGTCGTTTTTCTGTCTAATTAATACATCTTTAGGGGTATGAGGAACAGGGTGTAAAGTTCACTCATCCCCCATAGAAAAGGGAGGATCCTCCAACCAGACGGTTGTTATATCTGGCGGGCAACTGCCCCATATGTTGATTTCGGATAGTCTTATCTATGTTATTCGCTCAGTAAACTCTAACTGCGAGATGTAGGAATTGTATGACGTCGTCTTTTTGTTTCGTAGTTTTTTGTATGTGGCGGTCTAACCGCTACACATCTACCACTGCCTGGTTGGTCTACTGGTCGTAAACGCTGCTACTGAGCATACGGTTCCTTGTTCGATTTCAGGTTCAGGCAAAGTGTTTATGGGTTTTTCTGGATTTGTGCCCGGTTGATGGCAATAGGCACGCCCCCTTTTACAATCAATCTGCCTAGCCTTTTCCCAACTATGTTAGGGTCGGCTTCCAGTCTAACCGCAACTGAATACCAGTATTTTACATGGAGTGACTGCCTATCTGACCTCCACAACCCAGTAACTGGGTAATACGATACCCCTAGGTAAGACTGGTGTCAGACTTTCGGGCTCCTGACGACCCGTAACGACTGTCAAAGATCGACGACAGACAGCCGGGACTAACTTAACGTGCTTTCTGAGGCACGGAGGAGTCTTGGTATGTAAAGATGGTCACCCATCCACTGATTAACCCCGGCAAGCGTAGCTTAACCTGATGAATCGATACGTGCGGCTGTTATTAATTAGCCACGAGCTCCTCACACGCTCCCTTTTACATGAGTAACGGTGGTTTAAAAGAGTAACGGTGGAGTTTCTTGCCCATTCTTCTCCATACGAAAACTACCTTTTGGAAGGGGTGACTATATTTTGTAAATTTTGACGTTCAAAAGTGCCTTACAAGGGCCTATTTGAAATAAATGATTTGACTTTGACTTTGACTTGGGACTTAAATATAACTGGCGAAATCTGGGAGTAGGTACTATATGTACACCTCTGCCCGAGCCTTTGGGGTAACAAGGCGTGAAGTTAGGTTTATGCAATATTGCATATTAAATTTTTTTCTCTATCCGTACTTTCAAGCTAAAAATTCGCACTTCGTAAAGCTACCTAAATTCTCATTTATTTCTTCTCTGTACGAGAATTGACCTTTTCCCTGCAATGTGTCAGTTGCTGGCCGATACTGTTTGTAGATACTGTAGGGCTATGTCAAAAGGTTTGTTTTATATCTAATGCTTCTACCACCAATCCGTCAACCAAGTGTGATTCTGGTTACTAACCAATTGCATTCTCGTCAAATTCAAATTCAAAATATTCTATTTCACATAAACCTACATGGGCACTTATGAAACGTCAGAAGCTACGTGCACGGTTCCAATTGATCGTTTCCTATGGAGAAGAGTAGGCAAGAAACTCCACGGCTACTCTTTTTAAAATAATTGGCTTTTACAATATTTTCAAAATAACAATGTTATTAGGTATGAGAGGACAGTGTTGATCTTTCATCAAGTACAAGTACGTCATCTCCGAAAGTCTTGTGCTTGACGACGCAGCAAGTGGCGCCCTCTAGTTCTGTTACGAAGTTACTAGGTGTAAAGGCAACACTAGTTGTAGTCTACCAACACTAATGTAAGCCTTGCGACACTGGGCAAAATTAAATAACATTAAATAAAAATAAAAAAGTGATGCTATAACAATTCACACTATTATTAATTGAAATGTCACCCTTGCCTGCACAATGCTGATAACGATACGTCAGGTGGAGATAATTAATTAGTGTACCTTGTCTTCATTAGTTGGAAGTGATTAACACTGCGAGATGAGCGCTTAACGATGTCAATTACAAAATGCTATCGAACTTTTCTAATTCCTTAAATAGAATTCCTTATAAGAATTTAATTACTTTGTTTTAGTTTATTTTGGTATACACGTTAAGCCTACGTCAGACTACAAGAAGCCAAGGGTTTAATAAAAGGTAATGAGTGTTAGAAATAGATATTTGAATTTCGTTTTACGCTTGAGTTTAGATCTTAATGTTTTCTCAAACACTAGGAAGTGGTGACAAGCGGATGTATTTATTTATTTATTAAGACTTATGCACAAGTAAAAAAATACTGTACAAAGCCGGACTTAATGCCTGAAGCCTTTGCTACCAGTCAACCTAAGGATGATGAAGAGACAAAACATGGCAGGTGCATCATCAGGTGCGCGTATATCATAGCGGACGCTCAAAAAGTACTGATTCTCAGCCTAATTTAAACAAAAGATTTTTTGTCCTGATTGTAGACTGCGACAACCTCTTTTAATCGATATAATCATTGACACCCCTTACAATTAATTTCGTGGTATCCATCGACAACATAATCACATCACTAGTACGTTTAATTAAAAAATACTCCATGCAAAACTATACGATGGAGCGAAATGAAAATATTTAATATTCTTTACTCCCGGCGAGTTCCCCGAGCAATTCATTATCCCTTTCATTTCAATTACACTACGCCTGTGCTTTTGTATGAGATTCTATCAAACAGATATGTATCGGATAATGTAGTTACTGGCTTCTGCCCGCGACTTCGTCCGCGTGGAATATTTAATTTGGGCTAACGCTAACTTTAACCCGCGACTTCGTTAAAAAAACCCCCCTATTTTGAAACATTTTTCATTGGTGCTCCGCTCCTATTGGTCTAAGCGTGATGATATATAGCCTATAGCCTTCCTCAATATATATTTTCTTTTTTAATTTTTGAAATCGGACCAGGAGTTCCTGAAATTAGCGCGTTCAAGCTAACAAACAAACAAACTCTTCAGCTTTATTTATTAAAAAATTATAGATTAGTATTAGTATAGATATGAACATCGATAGTACCTAGTAGTAATAAAGCTCTTTGTATGAGTGACCATATGAAGATGCACTAATCTGCCAGTCTTACCAAGGGGTATCGTGTTACCCAATAACTGAGTTGAGGATGTTAGATAGGCAGTCGCTCCTTGTAAATTACTGTCAGGTATTCAGCTGAATCTTGTAAGAAAGGAAGCAAACCCAAACAACGTTGGGAAGAGACTACGTAGAAAAGAGATGAAGATTCACTCTTGTGTCAAAGTCAAGACATCGATGAAGTTAGAGGCAAATGCATGAGACTGTAACTGCTCTTTGTCTTCAGGTGAACAGCCTTTCAGAAACTAAGTAATGCTATTGTAGCGGTTACACCGCCACAGACGAACTACGCATCAAAGACATGACGTCACACAAATCCTGCATCGCGTAATTAGAGTTTTCCGCGCGAACGATATATATAAGACTATCCGACATCAACTTTCAGGCGGTTGCCCACCAGACACAACACCCGTTTGGTCGGAGGATCCTCCCTTTTCTATGGTGGATGAGTGTACTTTACAACATTACTCATACCACTAAAATCTAAAGAATACAATCGAGAAGTCTACCATTTAAACCCTACATAGTTTTAATACGCTGTTGTGGCTTACCACAACAATGTATTAAAAACCACCAACCGACAACCAACCAACTGTAGTGGTTACACCGCCACATACGAACTACGCAGCGAAGACATGACGTCACTCAATTCCTGCATCGCGCAGTTAGAGTTTACCGAGCGAAAAACATAGATTAGACTATCCGAAATCAACATATGGGCAGTTGCCCGCCAGACATAATACCCGTCTGGTTGGAGGATCCTCCCTTTTCTATGGTGGATGAGTGAACTTTACACCCTGTTCCTCATAACTCTAAATTGGTGACCCCGAGTATGAACGTCAACGCAGCCTTCGTTCAACTACTTCAGCGTGACGTCATTATCATCATCACTCCCGCAAACTTTCGTGAGGCGAGTCACACAGCCAGCCAGCACCCACGGCTTCAACGGGTATCCTGACCACCAGCATGCAGCGAACGCGCATTCCTGGTCATCACCCTCAGCCACATCACCCCGACTCACTGGGGAGTCACCGCAATCACCTCAATCACCGCAATCACCTCAATCACCGCAATCACCACAATCGCCGCAATCACCGCAAACAGTTCCGACCCACCGTGAACTGTGCGGCACCCGGTTCCGACTCACTGGAACCACAATCACCATCGCCGCAATCACTGCAGACAGTTCCGACTCACTGGAACCACAGCTGGCACTGTGAAGCATCGCAAGATCCAAGACTCAGCCCACTATCGACCTTCAGTCTCCGGAGGGGAGTACTGGAGTGGTTACACCGCCACATACGAACTACGCAGCGAAGCCATGACGTCACTCAATTCCTGCATCGCGCAGTTAGAGTTTACCGAGCGAAAAACATAGATAAGACTATCCAAAATCAACATATGGGCAGTTGCCCGCCAGACATAACACCCGTCTGGTTGGAGGATCCTCCCTTTTCTATAGAGTATGAGTGAACTTTACACCCTGTTCCTCATACCTCTAAACAAGCATTAACCAACTTACCAAACGCTCAAAAATTTTACTTTTCGTAACTTTCAAGGTAGTCTAGTATTAGTCTAGTAGTTATCCTCACAAGTTTTAAGATCCCCACACGAATAAACAGGCTTAACAATGTTTTACCATGGATGGACCACACAGCCTTAAATACTGCAAGTATTTAATATAACGCAAACTGCATTTAAACCTCTAACAACTCAACAACAACAGAGCCATCATATAAATATCCCAGATTCCATATAATTACAGATATGCATTTATCGACTAACGAGAATGAAACAATTCTATTTCAAAATCAAATTGAATCGCAACCGTTTTCCACGTGAATGGGTCGTCAAATTTATTCTGAGCTCAGCTATTTCATTAGGTACGCTGTCGGGCTTTCAATTTGCGCTTTGTAAGGGGGATGAGGAGTCTCAGCTTATGTTGGACGCTCACTGAATCAGCCCCAGGCTTTTGGTGAGGTCTCTTCCACTTTTTATTCAACGCAGTCAGCGTTTTAGTTAAAATAATGATGATTTATATTATGATATATACAGGGGAATGTAGGGGATGGAGATTGTATTTCCTTTAAGTCATGACGTCGCCGAGTCGTGCAGTATTTTGTCTACTGGTCCAATGATAATCCTATACTATTAAACGAGCAATATTTGTATATTTAAATATACAATGTGGAGACTACCATACAACAAAAAATTAAAATACTGGCACTACTAATGCTTAAGAGTATTTTGGAACTGTCAAATAAATTCTAGCTTCGAAATAAAAAAAATTGTTTTTCAAACAAATTAAATGTAATGTATGCCGAATCCATTCTAAGCCTATAAATTCCGTTTATCATACTAGGCCTTTGGTGAATTCTCGGGCATACATTTCCGAATATCCACCTTAGGGTGGATTTTTGGTGTGGATAAACGGAATAGCCCGAGCCGAATATGGATTTTGCCGAGCTATAATGACTAAACTATTGAATATATTCAATTGAATTTTTGTATGCAGAATGGGAACGTCATTATGGACACGCCGTTAAATTTTTTGTTGTATTGTCGTCTCCACCTTGTATATATTTGTAATCACGTTCTCGAAAGCCGCTCTAACGATTTAGTTGAAAGTTTACGGAGGCGAAAAAGCGATCTAGCTAGGTCTCCTAACTGGAAAAATTGGTTTCCTCCAAATTTTCACCAGAGCAGAGCTCGGTGGCCCAAAGTATAGAATAAGATGGCTTACGTTACCTTAGAATAAGATGGCTTACGTTACCTTAGAATAAGATGGCTTACGTTACCTTAGAATAAGATGGCTTACGTTACCTTAGAATAAGATGACTTACGTTACCTTAGAATAAGATGGCTTACGTTACCTTAGAATAAGATGACTTACGTTACCTTAGAATAAGATGGCTTACGTTACCTTAGAATAAGATGGCTTACGTTACCTTATAATAAGATGGCTTACGTTACCTTAGAATAAGATGGCTTACGTTACCTTAGAATAAGATGGCTTACGTTACCTTAGAATAAGATGGCTTACGTTACCTTAGAATAATGACACGGCAGCATGGAATTCGTAAGTACCTACTATCATGGTAGCATTGAATCCGATAACTTGTATGTTTGGTGCAAACTGTTAGTATAAGTTGGTATTTAATAAATAAATAAATAAGTACCTAAAAGTAAGTATTAAATGACCATTCTCTATTTTCACCAGAGCAGAGCTTGGTCGCCCAGATACTCCTTATAATAAGACTATGGCATTCTTAAAATGCAACTGTGAGATGTCAAACTGATCATTGCATTCTTACTTGTTTGATTCTAAGTTTTTTTATCCAATCATAACAGAATTTTTCAGGCTTTCAAAACCTGGGTTAGTTCTTTATTGTGTTTTAAAGAAACGACCGATATATCTGTAGAGAGTCCAATGCTTAGGCTTTTTCTATTGGACCTTGAATGTTAATTAAAAATTAAATGACACCCCTGAACAGCACAGCTTCAGCCCAAACTGGCAGACAGCGCTAACCGCACGGCTGTCAACTACTGCTTTCACCGCAACCGTAATTGATTGATTTGCGCCTAAATTATAGCGACAGACCGCATCAAACGCGGTCGTAACTGCCAATCAATCAGGCTAGCCAACTGTCCACTGCTTGATGTATATTACACACAACTGTCCGTCAATTTCAACATGAAGTCTGTTTCAAAAGTGTTTGATGAAATGTAAACAAATTGATCAGAAAACGAACCTGCCAATTTATAGTGCCACTTACAAATTGAGGGCTTTAATTTGATTTGAACACTATAATTTTAACCCAAAATTAAATTTTAATTGACTTTAAAGATGTTTTTCATACGACAATAATTGAAGTTAATTTGATATAACCTCAATTTTCGTTGATGATTTTTCAATAAAAATGTGATCATGCTTTTCACACAATAATTTTTAGAAAAAGTTGCGAGATATTAAGATGAAACTTTCTAGATACAGATGAATGTGTTACTAATTCGCTTTAGTGAGTGATGGCGTAAGAATTTAGACTTTTATCATAAACTTTTGGAACAAACCATACACTATTAGTGATACATAGTGTAGGAATGTATGGGAAGCAAAATCTTGGTGAAACGGAGAAAGAAATAAATATCAGAACGTAAAGGTTTTAGTTCTGACAGGATTATGACGATTATGATGACCATATTCTGGAAACTGTGTTCTTTCCAACAATGACTGCCACAAATCTTTATGAGCGTTTATCCTAAAAGTTGGCAACGTCGCAAATAGCTGCCAAAAATTTACCTGTTTTGATTAATTTGGCAATATTACTGTATGGAAATAAAAATGTGGCAAACTATAATATGAATAATGAATTACAATTAAAACAATGAATTTGATGTTGTACCCGTTTTAAGTGTAAAAAAGGCATTTGGAATAATTCCAATTACTTTTTTAAAATCAAAATCTAAATATTCGGTGTTACAATATCAATTATTGCATTTCATAATCAATATTCTAGTTCCCTAGTTAGTCACATTTCTTATTTTCATACAGTATAATCATTCCGAAATTAATCAAAACAGCAAAATATTTGACATCTATTTGCGACGTTTGCGACGCGACTTTCAGAATAAACACTGTTAACACGGAGGCCGCAAAAGGTGACTAAAAAATCATACTTATCACAAGATCGTAGCATCTTTTTATCTACTACCATCTTTATGCGAGCACTGCAATATGCAAATTTCTGACCTTTCACCGTAATAGGAATGGCAACCTTTAAAAAAGCTAAAGTCGAAAAGAAGAAAGATATTACAGACGCTGGCAACACCGGCGCGGCTTACAGATTAAATATTAATTTCAGACATATCCTGACATTTAAGTCCCTCCTACTTAAGCCTCAAAATCTACGTAGCCTTTATAAGAGAGCGGGGATTAAACTTTCTGCGACTACTGTCAAAGACTTGAACGGTAATCCGATTTTCTGCTTGACATTTCAAATAATAGAGCGAGCGAAATGAAATTGATTCCGATCAGCTCGTGATATTTCTTAATCTTATTAAAAGTTAATCGCACTGCGGCTGTTAATCGATTTTGTTTTAGCAGATATGCAAAGTTATTTTATTTAGGTTGTACATAATTTTGGCAAGTATCACAGTTTTGTAATTATACCAGAAAAACTGCGAACTTTTGCGGATTTATAATTATATTTTTTTAGATTTTTATTTCTTATAACTTAAACTAACTAAGAAGTGAGATAAAGAATCTCACTTCTTTAGATGAGCTATCTGAATATAAAAAAAAATATTTGACCTAGGTCTGAAAACATGGGCAACATACTCGTATATTAGGGGAGGCGTGAAAATTAATTCGCTGTTACGATATATGGTATTTAGCTTATAGCGTTATCGTAAACAAGGTTACTCAAAAAACTCAGTTAAGGTACCAATACCTTGACAAACTCTGGCTTTATCAACTTTAAAACATCTATTATTTACGATAATTTCGACAGAATTAACAGTTTTTGTAGTTATTTAATAGAACTCCTTATAAAAAAGAGTTCATATTATTAATTAAATTAAATTATATTTATTTCTGTAAAACGGTTCAAAAAACTTTTTGACAGTAGAAAATTGTGTTTCCAACACATTAGGGAACAGTAGAAAACAATAAATGGAGCAAATCAGTTCATTATCATCTCTTGCCAATCGTTCGTCTATTGTTTTCACTGTAGGTAAGGTATTTTTTTGAATCTAAATAAACTTTCAACCTTTATATTAATTTCGTATACATAATTAGCTAGGAAATTCCTGTATGTAGCTAGATAATAAGCCCATCAGTAAGTATTTTTTTGAAAAATTAAAATATTTTAAAGTATAGGTTTAAAAATATATACTTTAATATGCTAGCTTTCGCCCGCGGATTCACCCGCGTGGCGGTCAGAAATTTATTATCCCATGAGAACGTAGTATCGGGATAAAAAATATGCTATGTGTTAATCCAAATTATAAACTATCTGTGCACCATCCATTTTCGCGAGATTGAGTAACAAACATGCAAACTTCCACATTTTTTATATTAGAAGGAGTATGATTAGTAGGATCATCAGACTCTCTAGAAACATCCTAAGAATGTTGTATGTAGGTTTTATTTATTGATTTTTGTTTATCTTTTTCTTTTTTTGCTTTTACAAAACTTTCCACTGGTAGGTACCTACTACCCCCATCAACCACAAGCTAGCAAGCAAGTCACATAATAATATACCTTCAGCTGTCATTAACGAGTCACAATAGAATTTTAATTGTTATGCCCACCTGATGTCCACTGTAACGGTCAAAAGTATAGCTAAAATGACAAAGTAATAAAAAATGACAAGCAGCAAATATTATACCAAAAGTTTCAATCTAAATCTAATCACACGTCGATATAAAATGGGGAGCGTCGATTCTCATCGACAATGAGCCGATAGAGTACGGACCCATGGGATTTCAACGACCTCCTCTCAATTCTCCATAAAATTGATCTAGTCGAAGCGAACTTATAGCTTCAAATATTTGTGCCTTCTTTAGTAGATGGATGCTTTTTGTTTTTGAGCATAGATTGATGATAAAAAGGTTTGTATTAATAAAAGAAACGAAACTGTAGTGTATCAGAAAAGACTGACTAATAAAATCATGTGAGTAGGTACTATAGTTTCAAACACCCTATTGGCAATTAAAACCTTAATAAAAAAATCAGTCTTCCTAGCCTTTTCCCAACTATGTTGGGGTCGGCATCCCGTCTAACCCGATGCAGCTGAATACCAGTATTTTACATGGAGCGACTGCCTATCTGACCTCCACAAGTCCACAACCCAGTAACTGGGTAATACGATACCCCTTGGTAAGACTGGTGTCAGAGTTTCGGGCTTCTGACAACTCGTAACGACTGTCAAAAATCCAGGATTGACAGCCGGGACCAACGGCTTAACGTGCATTCCGAGGCACGGAGGAGTCTCGGTATGTAAAGATGGTCACCCATCCACTGACCAACCCCGGCAAGCGTAGCTTAATCTGATGGATCGACCCATGATTCCTAATTAAAACCTTAATAAAAGTGTCTAATAAACTTTGTAGGTCAGAATTTCTGTGTTCATCAGACATCATGATCAGCTGCCTACCCTTTTTTCAACTACGTTGGGGTCGGCTCTTCCAGTCTAACCGGATGCAGCTGAATACCAGTATTTTACATGGAGCGACAGTTACTGGGTAATACGATACACCCTGGTGAGACTGGTTGTCAGACTTTTGTCGTGGTGTCTGACGACCCAGTAAGACTGTCAAAGATCCAAGAATGACAGCCGAGACCACAGGCTTAACGTGCTTATCAGACACTTATATACCTACTAGCTGCCCGTCCCAGCTTCGCATGGGTAGCCCTAATTAGCAATAAATTAAAATTGCGGCTATAAATTGAGATTTAAACTATCCTATCTCTCAAGTTGGATCGAACTGCACATGGTGTGCGAATTTTATTATAATCGGTTAAGTGGTTTAGGAGTCCATTGAGGACAAACATTGTGACACGAGATTTATATATATTAAGATAACGCTAACGCTCCCTTCTTCACTACGAGCCCCACAAACAGCCTTCCTGAAAATATTCCCAATAACCTGATGACATTGATGCTTGGAGGCGATAATGCCAAAGCATTCAGTTTATTTGTTCTTAAGATTTACAGGACAAGAGGCTGTTTCTCTTATTCTCTTGAAAATTATCCGTGAACAACCATTGATGAAACTTTTATTTCGGGGTTCACTACCGGTAAAAAGTACGATTTTATTTTAGAATCTATTTATTTACGAGCCCACATATCTGAATAAAATTCTCTTCATACGAATAATAAATACCAGGGCAGCAGGCAGCACCGGTAGTACCTATAGTCTACTGTGATCTGCATAATGTTCAAGAGTGCCGCAATGCGAAACGAATTGCATTCACCACTAGAATTATAACTGATTTCGATATGCTAAATACGTTATGCGGGTTTTCTTTAGTTTTTCAGTTTTAAAGAATAGTGAAGTAACTCACTAATCTATGGCCTGACATATTAAACCGACGTCTTCTGTGTTCTACGTTAGAGGAACGGAATACATGGGTGGAGGAAAATAGTGGGAGAAACTTATTAATTAGTTCAAGTTTTGAAAACCATGGAGAGGAGATACTCATTTCTTTAGTTTATGAGAAAAGGTCTTTACCCTGCATTGGTACCTGCTGACTGATAATGGTGTTAAAATCTGACATTAGCTAAACCCCACAATTAACCCTCTCCTCCCTCCCTCTCAAATGTCCCTCCCATTGTTTCTAAAGTTGACTGTCGGAAGAAAGTCGCAATTGATATCCCAAATAACCAAGTCAGGTAGAATGGACAGTACTTTATTGAGTAGTTTTATTAAAAAACTCTGGTTCATGGTAGCCTACTTATAGGATGAAGGTACCTCTTCTTCTTCTCAACCACCCTTCAGACCATACAGGGTGGAACATACAGAGTGTCAGGGAATCGACGCGCAAAATGTTACCATGATTTCAGTACATAATTGTAGACCCACCAACGCTGAAATTTTTCTTCGTTTTTTTTGTATTCGCATTCCCATACATTTTTTTTTTCAGTAAATATTGCACTTTTGTAAGAAACAGCAGGTTTTTGATGTGTAACCTCCTAATCCTCGTTTTCCTAAAATAAAAATCTAAATCTAAAAAATCAAAGTGATTAGTGATTTGTGAAGTGATTTCGTGAAAAGGGACGGAAGTGTGTCACAGGAATCCGGGGAAGCGCGCGCTATTTTATTTGACCAATGAGCGCGCGTGGTGCTAGTGTTGGTCGTCAGAAACGACCTTGTTGCTTATTAGATGTCATGTAACACATCAATATGCTACTACTGTAAGTTTTTTTTAAATTAACCGGTTAAAAGTTTCAGCCCTGGTGTGTCTAGAATGTATGTACTGAGTTCATGGTAACAGTTTGCGCATTGATGTCCCTGACACCCTGTATAATTAATAGGCCTGGTTAGTTTTCGTTCAACGTTCCTTTCGCAAGAAAAGCAAATCGAAATAAAATAGAAGCCGAATGCTACCATAAACAGAATGGAACATAAACCAGCCACCTGATCAAATGGATTTGTTCTTATAACTGTCGTTTCGGCGCGAAATCGGAACGTTTTCAATTACTGATAAATCGGACAGTTCCCTCTCTCCACTGGGCCATAGTCTGCGGTCGTCCGACAATTACTTCAATTAAGTGAACTCGTATTGTGGTTGTGAATTTAAAGAGGTTATTTATTCATTAATTTGTGTTATTGTTCTCTGTTTGTGGTCTTATAAAGCCTGCTGATCTGCGGGGTAAATGCGTAACCCACTAACAGTAGCAATAGCTTTCATTTTGACAGTTCAACAAAATTCATTGTGTTATTTACGTTGTTGAGCAGACTATAAATCAAAGGATTAGCGATATCCTTCAAAATCATTCACATTGTGAATTTGTGATGGAAAGTGAGTTATGCAATTATAAAGACAAGTGAGATATGCAATTATTTATAAAGACTCCACATGTTTTCTTTATAGCTATGCGGAAGAGTCATAACTACATGATACCAATCAGCTTGGCGTAAGTATAGGTATTCGTATATATAGTTCAGTTATTTTATTGCCTTTTAAAAGAAAAATAACGTTCTCATACATTAATGCTGCTTGATATATTATGAGGTCTAATGCAGAGATGACACATTCATCTCTTAATTCAAATAACAAACTTTTATTATAATAATAGACAGCACCTTAATTGTTACACACACGTGTTGGGCAAAAATCGAACAGATGAAGTGTGACTCCGGATTTTTAATTTATCTGTCTGGTATGTCTTATTTATACC
Organism: Conistra vaccinii; assembly: GCA_948150665.1. Taxonomy (NCBI): domain Eukaryota; kingdom Metazoa; phylum Arthropoda; class Insecta; order Lepidoptera; family Noctuidae; genus Conistra; species Conistra vaccinii. The sequence continues at coordinate 6,266,019 of OX411317.1, read as the reverse complement.
TTTTTATTCGTAACACACTTTCAATCCCAATCTGAATGATTTTGAAGAATATTGCTAATCCATGGCTTCATAAGTGCGAAAAATTTGTCTGATCAAAAATAAATAACGCAATGAATGTTGTTGAACTGTCAAAATGAAAGCCATTGCTACTGTTACTGGGTTACGCAATTACCCCGCAATAGGTAATTAACAAAGGTACCGGGATAACAATAATGGAAGATTTTCGTTACCATTTCCTCCAATCACTCGACAATTTCAAATCTCTTACTTACCTGTATAGAGGACCGTTTTTTAATAATACCCCTCTGCCTATCCCAGTCTTTTATCTCGAACATCTTTATGGGGGAAATTTTCGTGAGAATTCTAATTAAATTTCTTGAAAGCAAGTCCCCGAGAATAGGACCCAAGGTACCCAAGCTGCGGTAGCAAAACCAACGTCTCAAGGAAAAAGCGAGAGAGGTATTATAATGTTCAAATACATGTTAATTAGGAAATAAAAGGAAATTAGAAATAAATTGAGGTTTAACATTTTTAATAGACCTTTTTCAGTATCTGGAAAAGTTAAATGCCATAGTTAATAATGCATTATATGCTTACCTTTATGCAGAATCGGCACTCTTAGGGACTAGCTAAACGTATAACAGGCGGCACAGGCGCCCGAGCCCGTGCGCTCAGTATCTACCCGCGTCTTGGGCACGCGCCGAGCGCGCGTTCTCGGCACGTTTTACTCTCGTCAAACTTGTATACCCATACAGGGTGGCAGGGACATAGACGCAAAACTGTTACCATGGATTCAGTACATGATTCTGAACCCCCCTGCATAAAAACTTTTCGTCGGTTATTTAAAAAAAAATCTGCTGTTCCATACATTTTGAACGCGTAGATATTGCACTGTTATAAGAAACAGCAGATTATTTTTCAGCGAGCGTTATACGTGCGTTCCACGCGCATATAGACGGCAACTCTTGACAATTTTATTGAGCTCCCAAAACGCAGCGTACAAGCTTCGGGCGCTTGTTATAACTACGTCTTAATAATAGATCCTAACCTGAATTCGCGGTTTTACAATGTGGAGAAGGAACTTAGAAAATCCACAACCTATTTTTTTATTAAATTAAACTAATATGACTGCCAAATAACACTTCTCGTGACATTTTATTTTAGCTATGGTATCTCTGAATCTCATGCTGTATTACCATTACTGTCTACGCCCATCCCATTGCCTAAAGAACAATCGTAAGTAGGTATTGAAACTACTTACTAGTCTTACTACCCATCCTTAACTTTGCCATGTTTAGTTCAGCAGTAAACACGTTCAAAATAAATTGATTTAGGTACTTCGCATTTATATCCAACATTTTTATCCTAAAAGTTGTCAACGGCAACGTCGCAAATAGCTTTCAAATATTTCCCTGTTTTGATTAATAATGTGGCTAACTAGTGAACTAAAATATTAATTACTAGCTTCTGCCCGCGACTTCGTACGCGTGGAAGTCATATGACACCAGTTGACGGAGCGAAAGGGCGTGTCAGACTCTTACTGACTAAAACCCACCCGTGTTACTTCCCTTGCCTGTGCCAGGGGCCACGGTTTCCCCTTAGCAACCCCAGCAGGCACCGGCCCTAGCGGACCCTTTCAGTTTTGCTGACATCTCTTTGAGGCACACGTAGAACACGACGCGCCGTCGACCCGGGCCTGATCCTTATCGGACGGCGAGCTACCCATTGCTCTCCGTCCGCAAGCCCGCGCCTACGGTGGCCGGAAATTGGCTACCAATTCCCGACCCCCGGGGCGTCTCCTACGGCGGCGGCTTGGGGCGTAAGGGCGCGACATTTTTCTGTCCCTCGCGCGCCCCGCCTCCTCCTTCGCGAGGCGCACGAGGACACGGCGGTGCTTCGCCCAAGCCGGGCAGTCATCCACCGTATGCTCCACCGTGTCCTCCGGGCGGTCCACACAGTGGTGACACCCGGGCGTTTCCTCCCGCCTTATTCGAAACAGGAACCTCCCGAAACAACCGTGTCCGGTGAGGACCTGCGTCAGGCGGAAGAAGAGGACGCCGTGGCACCTCTCTAGCCACTCCTCAAAGAGGAAACTTATCGTCACAATTGTGGCGTGCCCAAATCTGGGTTGCGAAAATCATTAATTATAAAATGCAATAATTAATATCTTAACACTGAATATTTAGTTTTAGATGTAAAAGAAGTATAAAACGGTTATAACATCAAATTCAGTGCTATAATTACAATTCATTATTAATATTCTTTTTATTTAGCCACATTTCTTATTTCCCTATATAGTAATATTCCCAAATTAATCAAAACAGGGAAATATTTGACATTTATTTGCGACGTTGTCCACTTTCAGAATAAACGCTCGGTATAATTAAAGTTTTTGGCCTAACATAATGCTGTATTCCCGCTACCAATTTCCATAATAACTGTGCGTTTGCACTGGCGAAACATTCACGACAAAACATGTTGAAATCTATGGTTTCTGTCAAACATTCTATGGAACATTGACAGAAAATAGAGAATTCATCATGTTTTGTCATTGATGTTTAAAATAAGGGTTTTTGTTGCAAATGTTTCGCTAGTGCAAACGCACAGTAAGGTAAAGCAATAAACTGAAAACAATTACCCTACCGTTTATAACTTGGGGTGCCAACGTAGTGTCCAATTTGTTGAGCGTACGATTTACGGAAGTCCACCTGCGAGGTCGTGGTCCACTTAAATGTCGGACAATAATATTCATTTCTAAGAACTCCGGCGTATGTAGGACAGGTAGGACGACGTTTTTTAACAAATCTGATATGCAGTTCATGATATATATGCTTTTATTTTTATAAGTGTTGCGGCAAAATCGTTTGTTTCTATAATAGACCGTGAATAATTTCAGTGTGGTCTTCAACGCACAGTAATTTGTTGAGTATGTAAGTAGGATACGAGATATGAATATGTCGATGGCTATAAGAGTAGGGGAAGACCAACGAAACGATGGATGGACTGTGTGAAAGATGATATGGCTAGGAAGGGGGTGACTACTGAGATGACGACTAATAGAGAAGTATGGAAGAAAGGGACTTGTTGCCATGCGCCGACCCCAAATAAATTGGGATAAGGGCAGGAGAATGATGATAATTATGTAGGTAGGATAAAGGTTGGCAACCTATTTGGTTTAAGTTGATAACCCAGTGAATGAAAAGAGTTTGCAGTAGTTAAAATGTCAAAACGCTGTTCAAAGAATAAGATTTGTATCTGTTTTACTAGATACACAATCCCAAACAAAAGTTCTCTTAAAACTGGCACCAAATTGTGTGTAATAATAGTTGAAATAAATATAAATTAATGTAAATTCAACCTTAAACCAAATGCTTAAAGTTTATTTCACAAAGATATGTTTAAAAAGCAATAAATTTTTACGACCGATACTATGTCGCGTGTTTACCGTCGGAGCGTTCGAATGCTACTAAATCAAAAGCGCACCCAAATGTTCAAGTGGGTGCTCATTCGGTGAGGACATTTTTTGCCGCTGATTGTGTATCTAGATGCTGTTTTATCTTCTTAGTCTTATATTATTATGATCGATGTAGTAGTAGAACAAACCATAAACCACGAACTGCAAAGAAAAAACTGCCTCGTTGATTTAGTAGTCGCAAGCGCTACTGCTGAGCATGAGGGCCTGGGTTCGATTCCCAGATCGGGTAAACTGTTATTGGGTTCTCCCATTAGGAATTTCTCAGTAACAGTACGGAGTCTGGATTTGTGCCCGTTTGATGGCCATAGGCTCACCCCCTATTACATGGGACTTAAACATAACAGGCCAAAAGTATGGTACTATAGGTACGCCTTTGCCTTATCCTTTACAAGCGTGTTGTGCTATGAGTATGTTACAAAAAAAAAAAAATCTTGAGAATTCCAATTATAATTTTATTTACACTTCATTTTCCTGTAGCCCCTGTAGGTAACGTGTGGACGATTGTCAACATTAGGTATATGTATGCAATAGCCCTGCAACTGGTGTGCCCAACTATGACTCCAACCTATGTAAGGTACATTCTTCTAGCGGCTGGTGGCCTAGCCTTCACCGTTTTTTGATTAGCTGATTTTTTTTCGCGTATTAGATTTTCGACGCTCTGCTTAGTGCCGCGAGTTGAATATCGAACAGTGTTTTTCTTGACGCGGCTGGGATGCGGGCTGAATGCGCTCTGTTGGATATTACGACGACAACCGACTTTTAAAGATTTTATTTTGAAGATCACGTCTAATCGAGTAGAGTTAATGATTTGAAAAAAATATAAGTAAGTTACATTAGAGCATTTTCTTAATCACTTAATATAGGAATATTTTAGATTATGTTTATATTACATAGTGAAATTAATTTGTAAAGTTATGTCTGGACGCGGATGAAAAAAACTGAGAATCATGCAAAATTTATCAAGCGTATATTTCTGAAACCTTCACCATTTTAAAGATAATTTAATTATTGATCTTTAGATATAAGTGTTTTATTAAAATACCTTTTGTTTTATGTATAATGCATTAATAATGCGTCTAATTTGGGAAAGCACTCTTTGATGGGCAAGTCGTATTACTGGCTGGACGTACGACGCATTGCGTCAGCTCAGTACAGAGCACGCAACCTAAACACATAGGTAGGTATATCTGTGTCTTAATGGTTGCATAAAATACTGAGAGAGACATAGGCACACATCCTGGCTCAAAGGAGTAAAGTAAACACAGAGGTAATATCTAATCATTTCTAAATTCACCTCTGGCAACCCTAAGAACCGCTAATGCACTGGCGGGCAGTTACTATAAAAGCAGTAATTACCGCTCGACCTTTCCCGCGCTGCCGATGACAGTAAACTTTTACAGCCACTTAAAGTAATGGCCGGCCAAGTGAATCGATAGCTGTGTGCTGCAAGACTGATCTTTTTCTGCAAATCTTTAACGGCTTTGGATAAATAATTTCACCTCATTGTGGCTTCAAGCTACAGGCGCAGTCTAATTCTCAAGCTCTTGCATTTATTTAGTAAAATCACTCAGAAAATCTAACCTATCCCACTCAGGCTTCTCCAGTACTCTAGCTCGCTTCGATAGGAAATCATATTTTTTTCTAAACAAGGTTAAGCGTAGTTTGACTACTTTAAACTAAGGGATGTCTTGTCTACGCCATCACTTACACAAGTTAGGACGGCATCTTGCCAGAATCGAACCCTCTGGCTCGAAACGCAGTAGATACCTATGCCAATAACTTCTCAACTTTGCCTAACGACCTAGTCTCTGGCAAAATTTGAAAAAAATTGACACAACGAGATTGTATTAGAAAAGCAAATGGCTTTCTTTCCCCGGAGAAGTTCATCCGTAGTGATTCCATTGGCTCAGATAAATAAGTTTCTCAACTGAAACTTGATTTAGTGTGGCGGAGCAAGCAGACTCCGACAGTCGCTCCGCAGTTAACTCGATTCCGTTTTATTGCACATTTACTGCTGCCTCGGTTACTTGTAGCTTTTATAATGTTAGAGCAATAATCTTGGAGGTTATTCGAGTTATATTTGAGGTAGCTTAGGTACTTTCGTTTGTTTGCGTTTGATTATAGAACTGTTAATAATGAAGAGCAATTAGATTAAGTGACAACGGGCACTACATACACGCATAACCGGAAAATCATTTAAAAAGGCCCTGTATACATTGGCCGAGCGACGGGCTCGCTTAACGTACAGGTACGCTTTATACGCGTGAGGGCTTTATACTCCGAGTCTATTGCCAAAGTCAACTAGGTACTAGCTGACGAGGTAATGAACAGTAGCATTTTTATTTGAGCTCAGAAAATACAGGTGATTAATATCTATCATTATTTCAGTTTTACAGTACGCACATGTATGCACAGTACGTATTGTAGCTACGCACACGCATGACACGCAAATAAAATAGATAACTGAAATTACACAGCCTCAACTAAGATGATAATTTTATTGATGGTTGGGTAATAAAAAGAGGAATGAAAATAAAGGTGTTGACGTAAAGTGTGAATGTAAGTTAGGTACTCGCTTTTCCATCAATGCTTGCTGTGAGGTTTGAACTTCGTAACAGTTGTAGAAAAAATTATATAATATAACTGAAAAGCCTACAATTCAGACTACAAATACAAAATATCAATCACCTGATATGACAGCTAGCAACGTCAAAAACGTCATTGCGACACCACACGTAAAAGGGAAAACCATAATAATTTGTGTAAAACAGTTGCCTAGACTTCATAAATACAAAAAACTGCAATAAATACCATCAAAATGGCTTCAATACCGCTAATGTACGCTCAGGAAGATTGTGAGTTAGGTGGAAAGGAATCTATCGAGGTAAACTGCCAATTTTTGTACTTATAGGACGAACAGTGAATGTTGTCCTCAATGTTTGTCCTTCAACATTATTATGCTTTAAAACATAAACTCGCTTCTATAAACCTGTCCGTTTCTAGAATGTATTCATGTGCTAATTTCCTATTCATTTTGAGGCATAAACAAGTTTTATTTTGCTATGGTGGCGTAAATAATCTCTAATTGTGTCATTTTCACATGATTATGTACAATGTTAAGGTCGTTGATAAGATAAAGTCTCATTTTACAAAATGTATGTGTGTTCCTGTTAATTCGCATTTCGTTATTGTTTGATATCAGTTAAATTATTATACTGAAATGGCTTCTTGATAATGAAACGCACCACATTCATGGATAAATATCTAACTCTTCCATCCAAGTCATTACTTACTGGTCGTATTATATTATCTGTGCTTACTGTTGAAATAAACCTCCATTTTGTATATTCAGCAGCTGTTTACATTATAGAAATTATGACTATTTACTCAGGACTTATTATTTTACAGTTGTAATAAGCCTTTTGTAGGTATTTTAATTTCTTAAACCTCACTTCAAATGTAAACCTTTTCACCTTGTTGTATAAATCAAATTAAATGTATAATATCCAATTTATTTATTTTTTATTATCTTATATCAAAATGACAACATAGATGGGGACTTTCCTCAACCATAGTGCAATCATATTGTCTTGAATACCTAATTTATCTTTAAAACTTGACCTCATGTGCTACAGAGGCACACAAACAAGTTATAACTAAGAATAAATAAAGTTATGTTATAACTAACTTAAGGAGGAACTAGTCGCGGGCTCGAACTCAATGGTGGGCATGGCCAAAAACCATGCTGTCTCACCTGGCATCGTGTCCGACAGAGATAGTATCAGTGATGTGCAGTTAGAAGCTGGTCTACATGGACAACGTATAGTTCGCACGCACAGAAACCACTTTTACCCACCACCAATTTTGTTAAAACGAGCGCGTCAAAAATTTTTAAAAGGCCTTTGGAAAAAAGGTTTTTCTGAAAAAACCACTGCATAAATCAATTACAAATAAAATTTATTGAAATCTTCGATAATTTTTGTGTGTCGGTACGGATTTTGTTTTCGAGATTTCACACTTCTTGTATTACTTATTTACGCCCAAAGTTGCGTTAAAATTAGCAAGAAAAACGAATCTTTGTTGGCATATAACTTTTTAATGGCTTTTTATTTTACTATTCTGCTTCCGTACAGACAAAATTAATAATGAGACCTAACGATATCATGTTAAACATTGAATGTACGATGTCAAACAATGGAGTAAAACCCCTCCGAAGTTTGTATGGAAAAAATATCAAATTGTTTCACCTTAACCAAGTAATTCCAAAGAACAATTCTCTTGATACTAACTTCTGCTGGGAAATAATTTTTCCCCCCCTTAAATTCCTATATCCTTTGCAAAAGTGCTAGCAATAAGTTGACAAACTTTAAACTGTATAACTGGATTAAAGGTATGGCACCGCTTAAAATAACAAAAAACAAACATTGATTTTTATATACATAACATAATCAGCTTATTAATGTTCATACTGCTGGGACACAGGCCGCCTCTCTGTGAGAGGGAGTGGGCTGTAATCTACCATGCGGGCCCAGTGCGGGTTGGTAGATGTCACATGTTTTCGAATTTTTGGTTCTAAGACATGCCGGTTTCCTCACGATGTTTTCCATCACCGTTTTGAGAGCAGTGGTGATGAAATTATTTACACAAAGTAAAGCGCCTGCTTGGGTTCGAACTCACGACCTACAACTCGTACGTTGGGGTCCATATCACTGGGCCACCACTGCTCTCTCTGATTTTTATATATAAGATTAATCCAGTACAATGTCTATCTGTCTGCCTTATTTCATCCAAATCAATTACCACTGATTCATGCATAATTAATTAGGCAACAAACGTGTTTGCAAACTTTCACATTTCAAATGAGTATAAAATTTCTTAATAACAATTTGAATGCAGTATGCATTCAATGGAAGTCTTTCAGCTGAATGAAAATGATGATGCAATCAATAAAACACCTGTCAGCTACATAATTAAAATACAATTCTTATTCTTCTTCGTTATTCCCTCAATGCTGAGGATCGCGACATATGACGCGTTTCCAAACTATGCGATCTTCTGCAGTGTGGACCGTATGGTACATGTTGCCTCCAACAGCCTTCTTGATCGCGTCTGGCCATCTCACCGGTGCTCTGCCTTGAGTGCTTTTTCTTTCCACCCAGTCTTATAACATAAGCCTTTCCAGACCATGCTTAGGTGAACACATAATACTTAATATTATTTCAGACATATTATGTCTGAAATACTATAATATTGTATGCAATAGCACTTTTATCCTGAATCTCCTTTCTTGTGCTAGTTTAATTGGTGTTATTTTCTTTTTTGCGTTATAATATATCTTGGGAATTCATTGTGCCTCTTGGCAAGCCCTCCTGTAACGATTTCTATTGCTTTGTGTCTTGTACAACTCTTCTCCAGTTTGGACCTGCTGTGAGATTGAGTTCGTCCTCCCATCTTTTCCGTTGTCGACCTCTATTTCGTTTGCCAACTCTAGGGTACCATTCTGTCAACATTTTACTCCATTTATCCTGGGGGCTCCGCAACAGGTTTACATCTCTGCTGGCATCTCCATTTCATTTGGATCTTAGTGAGGATGATATAAATAAAATTTATTTTATACAGGACGATTTCTCCTACCGCAACAATGTGGCCAATGCTGACAAAGAGATCCGTCTGGGTTTCGTGCGCAAAGTCTATGGTCTTCTCTCGGTGCAACTCCTGGCTACCGTTGCAATCGCTGCGACATTCCATCTTGTTGAGCCTGTCAAGCTCTTCATACATCAGAAGTAAGTAGATTGATAATTTTTTATTACTTTTACCTAGCCAAGGAATATAACTTCCTATTAAAGTTATTTAAATGAATGACTATGTGGAAAAAAGAATTGCTAACAATATTGAAAGAACATATTATGTTTTCCTCATTTCCATTGAAATGAGTGTGCATTCAATACTTTTTCCTTGTCTTATTTTCCTTACCTGCTCAACTAGGCAATCTTGCTAAGGTTGATGTTAAATCAAACCTAACTAAATGCCTCAGGGCAGTAAATTATCTCTAGTGGCTATTATAAAAAGGGATATGGATATTATTTCAAGAGCATAAATACAGCCATGGCTTCCTTTCGACTTATCAGCAACTTGTCTGCCAAATATGGTTATTATAACCATAAAACACCATAGACGACGTATATTTAGGAACTCAATCGGCTTAACTGTTCTTAAAGAGTCTAGAACCCTGTAAGAAATCCACACGTGCTTCACCTCTCAACGAGGCATCCACAGGATGACGATTGACTTGTTGCGAATTCGGACACGACGTGTTGCCACGACAAGAGCCGAACGCAAAGTGAGCTACAACCGGTCATCCGGCCGCCGGCCGTGGCATACTCTTTTTTTAAATTTTAATGTAAAAAATAATTGAATAGGCTCAGTTTTCGAGGAAAAAAAATGGGAATACGAAACGTCGATCTCGTAAATTTTTTTTGTGTTATAATCGGTCTGAGCTGTCCCTATCGCACTCTACAGAGGCAGACTTGAGGTAAGACGACGGCAATAGTTTCTTCAAATACCTATTTTTCAAATTCCTCGCAGATCCTGTTCCCTCTTAGCCTAGCCCCACACCTGCCGAACGTTCCGCGGCGGAACGCTCCGTGGCGTCTTATTTATCTTCATGAAATCTCATTGAAAAAAAAATACAACTTAGACAAAAATATATTTCTGTGAATAAGTATTTTATTTATTTTTTATTCCAGTGATTGGATGGTGATAATAGCATTTATACTCAGCATGATCGTGCTGTTCGCACTCATCGCTAAGAGAAAGGACTCTCCGGCCAACCTGTACCTGCTGGCTGCTTTCGTAAGTACTAGAGCCAACCTACATATTTAATTACAAAGAAAAAAGAAATTGATCAAGGGATAGATCGCGTGAAGAATAACACCTTTTTTGGGTGGGAAATTATCAAATAAGTTCTACCGCTCTGGGCGGGGCGGGACGGCGTGTTAGACTCTTACTGACTAAAACCCACCCGTGTTCCTTCAGTTACCTGTACGTTACCAGGGGCCACGGTAACCCTTTCGGACTAAGAATAACACCCTCATTCGGAATAGGCATTAAATTTGAACATCTGCTATTTCAGACTGTGGTACAAGCGTACTCAGTGGGCGTGGTAGTGTCGTACTACAACACTGCCGTGGTCCTGCAAGCGCTGACGCTTACCTTCGCTGTGGTTTTCTCTCTCACGGTCTTCACGCTTAACACCAAGACGGACTTCTCTTTCGTTGGATATGGGTGAGTTTCTGAACAATAGTTTGATACATAGATTTAAAACTCATTAATTTTTGAGTTGTCGTACACGATTTCTGACACATGCGTACACTGACTGGACACTCAAATATTATGTGGTTTCCTCAAAATATCATTTCAGATACTAATCTACAAGGTCCTCACATGATCTTGCAAAGATAATTTCTGGACTTATATTTTTTTGGTGTTTCTTCTCAGAGAAGTTTGATAGGAAACACCGACTTCTGAAAGGTAGGACTGGCCGGTCGCATTATCATTGTGCCGACAGTCGAATTAGCCAATGGCTTAATTGCCAAGAGCCTCGACCAACACCTAAGAAGGCTCTCAATCAACGAAGATTACTCGGTGAAAATTATTCGTCTTTCTACCACAGAAAACAGACTTTCGGCAGACTTTATCAGAAAACAGACAAAAACTGACGACTTCTTTAAAATCTGTTTCAGTATGTTCGCTGGCCTCAGCGTGCTCATCATTGGAGGTCTACTCCAAATCTTCATCCAGAGCTCCGCGTTCGAAGTCGCCCTGTCCTTCGTCGGCGCCATTTTGTTCAGTCTCTTCCTAATATTTGACACACAAATGATGATGACCACCTTATCCCCTGAGGAGTACATCCTGGCCACCATCAACCTCTACCTTGATATCATTAACCTGTTCTTATACATACTCCGAATCCTCAACGAGTTGAACAGGAATTAATTTCCAGTATTTATTTAGCATTTTTTGTGTATTTAGAGCATTTTATTGCACGTTATTATATTCAGGATGTGGACGGCTGTGAATACGAAATTTATATATTTTAATTGCTACTTAATTTGCAGTATTGTTGAATTAAGTTTTTTGAGGTTGATTTCACGGCCAGGGACAGGTCTTTAACAATACGTCGTCTTCGGAAATAATTGAATAGCGTGGTCACATATTAAAACGTCCAACGACTGCCACCAAGCGTGTCCCTGGCCCTGGTGTTCAAGCCCTTTGCTTTTTTGCAACTAAAGTTGGGACGAGATGGGTTAAATGAGTGACGAAGACATCTTTACAGAAATATTTTAGATTACTATTCTTTAATTGGGTGCAATATAATTTATGTGTACCTAAAGCATAAATAAACTAATTTCATGAAATTATTAGGACAAGACTAAAGTTATACAGCCGACTTTATATTTCTTCTGACAGGTTAATTTAAAAATAATTGTTTTATTTCTCAATAATGCAATGTATTCAGTAAAACAGGATTATTAGGAGTGTTTTATGCTGTGTCTATTAGTGTTTAATAATTGTGATAATAACACCTTACTTAGCGGACACGCGGCACTATATTTTGACATTATCTGCATAATTGTGGTGCACAACAGTTAAAACATAAATTATATAATTATAAATTGTTTAAATATTTATCTTGTTTATTTTATTTCCATAATATCCTTAGGAATCGCTGTGTTTATTTTAGTTGTGGGCTATTTTAAAATATGGGGCTTATAAAATTTAAATGAAAGTACGTTTGCGAAATGCAACAGTATATTTTACAGAGAACCATTATTTCATACATCACAATAATCATAACCTAAAAGTTTCACAAAATATTTACATCATACCAATATGATAATATACAGATGTTATGAACAATGATAAAAATTAAATCGACAGGTAAAACCGGAAACAGTGTAAAAAATACCAGTAATTTTAGAACAAATTCTTTCCAGCTTGAAGGTAAAAACTGAATCATTATAAAGGACGTTTAAATTATGTTCGCTGTTTGTACAGCAGTTTTCAGAGTACATTATATAGTATAATTTCAGGCTATCGTCGCACTCTTGTGGCGGTTATTATACGTAGAGAGTTTCTCGCCACGTATCAGCGAGCCGAAAAACTTTCTCCATATAAATAAGGCATTAGGCCATGTTAAAACTGCAAAAAAAAACAGTTTTGTTGGCAATTATAGATTACAAACTACTCGCTCAGTAGGAGAAGATAAGTATTTTATAAAAAATACTTTTTTATCACATCTATTCAAAAAGACGTAGTTTAATCCTCGTAAACAGGGACCAAAATAGCGTTTTAATCCCTAGGGACTAAAAGTGATTTGAATTTGGAATGTGGAAATTGTTAGTAAAAGTTCTATTCACCAAAGAGATCGATCACGAACATTGTATGAATATGTAACAGGCTGGCAAGAGAGAGAGATAGTGTGAATTTGATCAAAATTAAAATCCAAGATGGCGGATTCGTTTTTTTTTTTTTTCATCGTTTTCGACTGTGGTAAAGTCGATAGTGAGGTCAAAATTTAAATCCAAGATGGCGGATGCGAAAATTTTCAAATTTTTCGTCATGGGTATCGTTTTCGTAGTTTTTGACGGTGGTAAAGCCGATAGTGAGGTCAATATGTAAATCCAAGATGGCGGACGCGAAAGTTTTCAAATTTTTCGTCATGGGTATCGTTTTCATGGTTTTCGAGGGTGATAAAGCCGCTAGTGAGGTCAAAATTTAAATCCAAGATGGCGGATGCGAAAATTTTCAAATTTTTCGTCATGGGTATCGTTTTCGTAGTTTTTGACGGGGGTAAAGCCGATAGTGAGGTCAAAATTTAAATCCAAGATGGTGGATGCGAAAATTAAAAAAAAAATCGTCATGGGTATCGTTTTCATAGTTTTCGAGGGTGGTAAACCCGATAGTGAGGTCAAAGTGTGAATCCAACATGGCGACTGCGATTTTTTTTTATTTTCATATTTTTTTTATTTTGTGTAAATCAGTGAGTAGGAAATTCGTTCCTGATGGGGGTCGGACCGCACACGTTTGTTTTCTCATAGAGGGTGATAAAAAGTAGAGTGTTCACCTCGGGAGCAACACTATTTTAAGCTCGAGTGATGTACTTTGAATCCCTCGCTGCGCTCAGGATTCTACTTTAGAATCCCTCGCTATGCTCGGGATTCTACTCTAGAATCCTTCGCTCCGCTTTGGATTCAAAGAAACACTCTCGCCTTAAAAATAGTTGTTTGCTCCCTTAGTAAACAATCTACTATTTACAACCAATCACACTGCTTGAAAACATAACAAAAATGTTTCGTATTGTAATTATAGTTGTAATAAAAATACAATTTTGTTCGTACAGAATAACCATAACAAAACCCAATCTAAAATATACAACCATACCACAGATGAATACAGATGGGAAACTGCAGTTTACGTATGAAACTACCGGCGTGGCGGGCCCGTCTTGCTGGGACAATTCAGTGAGTGTAACGTAGTCAGAAGATCTAAGAGTCACGCGATAGAAAGAGAGGTAACTTCTAGGTGAATATAACTAGTAAAAATAAAACGGGGTTGTCTGGGACGAATGAAGTGAGAACTAAGTAACGCCATCTAACGTAAATTTCAGGGATTTATGTGACTTGCTGTCAGTCCAAGAACGAAAGCTGTAGCTCCACTAAAAAAACCAAAAAAATAAAACAAGAGTGCGCTGTCAACAAAACAGTGCTCAACGCGCCTTCGGGGACGATGACGCGAGTTCCATGATTTTTGTTCACCCAAAAAGTAACTGTAGGTGTTTACGGATGCTGAATGGCACTTTATTGTGTCGTAGCAAGAGTCGCTTTTTATTTAAATGATTTTGCGGAGTGTCCCATCAGTATTAATGTGCCCATACTCGATGACACGACGCGATATAATTATGCCGCCTAAATATACTTCAATTTGTAATCTCATCAATCATACTGAGGTAAAATGGTGGACGCACATTTGACGGAAGATGCGTCAGGCGTAATTTCGATCGCGTCTCGATAAGCCGACGCGACGTTCGCACGGACGTAAATTTTCACAGACGCTCTACTTAGCGCCGAGAGTTGAATATCCAACAGTATATTTTCTTGACGCGCTGGGTTACGCACTGAATGCGCTCTGTTGGATATTCAACTCTCGGCGCTAAGCAGAGCGTCGAAAACCCAAAGCGTCCGTGCGCACGTCGGCTTAGGCTAAAAAAAATTATCTACTTGTCCGTTATAATGTTATGCGACCGACGATACACGACGCATCTTCCGGATGTGCGACCACACAAAATGTACATTATTTTAGTACTGAATACTTAGTTTTCTTACAGTAAAACCTGTACCGCCTTTTTGTCATATTATGTAGGTATCGGCACGAGATCGAGATGTATCTCATGTCGAGGTGAGATTATCCAGGCAGCAAGATTGTTCTAGACCAGTATCATCACACAATCATGGGAGCTCTTGTATGCCCCAGATAAGTTGGGATAGATGTTGTGATTCTTTACGCGAATTATTGACAAAGACATCAGAATCCGCTACGTTTTTAGCTTTATTTTCTATTATCCTTGTGCTCATTTTCAGACTCTTTAATCTTACGGAACCTTTTGGCAGCGTGAGTATACTATGACAGATGTGACAGATAAGGTACCATTCCGAAGCCGACCGCAGGCGACTTGTTGCCGCGACACGACTGATTTCTATGAAATACCTTCCGTAGCTAGCGACACGTCGGTTACGTAGAAACCAGTCGTGTCGCGGCCATGGAATTGTACCTTAAGGTATATTTATCTAAGTACAATCATCATTACCAAGTGATTCTACTGGCATATCAGCATTGCTTACTGTGGGTTCAGTCTTGTTTTGTGTTGAATGTATTTCTAGATTAAGTTTCATATTTCTGTTAGGATCTGATTCAATTTCTATATTTTCGCTTACTGTTTTCTCCTCAATTATTAATTCTTCTTTTTTGCTTCCTGCTTTTCTTGTAACACTTTCTTCTTCTTCTTCAATTAGACTTTCTAACTCATTGTCTTCTGTTTGGCCAACACTTCCTAAGTTCTTATCATTGTCTACTTGTTCAACTACAGTTTCTAAATTCTTATCATTGTCATCTTCTTCTATTATACTTGGTAACTGTTTATCATGGTCAACTTCTTCTATTATACTATCTGGTATTATACTTTCTGAATCCATAACATTATCTACTTCTTGTTCTTGTTCTTGTATTATACTTTCTAACTCCTTGTCATTTTCTACTTCTACTCTTTCTGGTTTGTTGCTATTTACTATGTTGTGATCTGCTTGATTTTCTTCACTGCTTTCTTCTTTCTGTTCACTGTTTAAGTCTTTCATTTCAACATCTTTTATAGTTTCAGATTCTTTCATTTCAATGTCTTCCTCTACTTCAGTTTTTGTTTCTAGCTTTTCTGTGTGCAATTCTAAGTATTCTACTTTTTCTTCTGGTAGTGGCCTGAAAATAATAAAAAACTATTAAAAAAAAAACTCGACACGTGTTTAATTTAACGTCTCAACGAGGCATCCTCAGGATGGCGATTGCCGTGTCGATTTCTTACAGGGTTCTTTATGACTCTTTAAAACAGTTATGCGGATTAGATTACTAAATATACGTCGTCTATTGTTTTTTATAATGGACTTCCGCAAAGTCACGCCTGAGTCAGTTAACTAAGGACATTGGTGACAATCAATTAAATTCTCAACAGTCACCAATGGGGGGGTATTGCTGACACTCAGATATCTCACCTCTTAACATCCTCCAAAGTCTTGAGCTTCTGCACCGAGTTCGCCATGCTAGCTTTACACCGCTTCCGATGGCGAGTCAGCAGCTCGAACGAGTCGAACTTCTCCGTACAGCCGTAGCACGCGTGTTTGTTGTGACATGTCTCGTGCACCATTAGGTCTGTCGATGTTTGGAAACCTGAAGAGTGGAGTAGGGTATTTTAGATAAAGGCAAAGTCAAATAATTTATTTTAATCAGGGCCTGTTTCACCACCTATGATTAAGTTCCTAATAACTTACTTGGCAGATAATTTCATACAAATTCTATTCCATTTTTGAATTTATTTGGTAAGTAGCGGTTATTCAGATATCGTGGAATAGCCTTTAGGCATATGAAAGGCACTTTTGAACGTCAAAATGCTTATTCTTGCCTACGTAACAGGCTTTTGGCCCGCACTGGGTAAATCCATTTTGACGGGAGTTAACGGAGCTTTTTAAGCGTTATTTGTGACATTAATGCTGAGATGAACCTTTTTTGAGCAGCCGTGAGACACACAGTCATCATCATCATCATCAGCCTATTAATGTTCCCACTGCTGGGACACAGGCCTCCTCTCTGTGAGAGGGAGTGGGCCGTAATCTACCACGCGGGCCCAGTGCGGGTTGGTAGATGTCACATGTCTTCGAATTTTTGGTTCTAGGACATGCCGGTTTCCTCACGATGTTTTCCTTCACCGTTTTGAGAGCAGTGGTGATGAAATTATTTACACAAAGTAAAGCGCCTGCTTGGGTTCGAACCCACGACCTACAACTCGTAAGTCGGGGCCGTTACCACTGGGCCACCACTGCTCAGACACACAGTATTGTTGTTAAAACATTATTTTCACTTTTTTATTTTGTTATTCCGCTCCGCGGCGGAACGTTCGGTTGAATACGCTCCTAATGTTTTTCAAGTTACCTATGACATCATCAGCCGAACGTTACGTCCATAGAAATATGACGCGACGGAGCGTTCCGCCGCGGAACGTTCGGCAGGTGTGGCCCGACCCTTAATACATACATACATTTGTATTTTGTGTTTTAGTTATTCATTCTTTTTACCTGTCGGCACAGCCATGTAAGTTAAGTATATAGTATGAGTATACAGGCTAACTTATTGCAAAAGTAAATGTAACTCACTTCGTTTACAAATCGCGCACTGGTATTGGTCGCAGCGTTTTTTCTCTGGCGATACACTGCCGTTCGCCTTTCTTTTGACAGACTTGTAGGAATGCTGGGCTATCACGTGCGCCTGAATAAACACAATGTTTGAAATTAAAAACAGTTTTTAAAAAGACATGGAATTTACAACTCCATTAATCTAAATCCGAAAGAAGAGCTCTCTAGCGTTATTATAGGAACTCGGATAATATTTTCTGCAGCTGCTATTCTATCAGAGTTCAGAATAGTAGATTCCTAATACATACATAATCAGGCTATAGTGCTCCCACTGCTGGGACACAGGCCTCCTCTCTGTGAGGGAGTGGGCCGTAATCCACCACGCGGGCCCAGTGCGTGTTGGTTGATGTCACATGTTTTCGAATTTTAGGTTTTAGGACATGTTTTCCTTCACCATTTTGAGAGCAGTTGTGATCAAATAATTTATATAAAGTAAAGCGCCTGTCCGGGTTCGAACCTACGACCTATATCGCGTAAGTCGCGGCCGTTACCACTGGGCCACCACTGCACTGTAATCATTTATTGGCCGCTTCATATTTATACAGACCGTTATTGGTTAAAATTAATACTTGTATCTTAACCATTATTGAAACAAAGATCTCATAGCTGTGCATAGTTGACCCTCTTATATGGAAGTTGCTTTCACAGATAAAATTAGCTTATGAATCTATTTATTATATGCCAAGTTTGGCAATAATATGGTACGAAAAACGATTCGTTTTTGTTTACAGGAACCGTGCATAAGTTGTAACAGACACCACGTAATTTCACAGTATATTTACATCTGAATTGGCTTCTAAAATAACTATATTCTTGGTCCAATTGTGCGCTTATAATTTCTAACGAGACGATATATTATCGTGGATGGAAATACGTACACGTTATAACGTTACCAAGGATGGAAATTTTAAAGTGTCTTCATATATTTCCATACATTTTTTTCCTTGTGTTATCGTGACACCGCCGCCGTGACGTGGACGACGGCGGCCACAATAATATCGCAACTTTAGAAAATTGTATATCATGGAACAAATTTGCTGATGGTCCGACAACCGATTGCAAATAAAAATAAACAGGAAGAACAAAAAAAAAGAAAATGTTCAACTCGGTTCACTGTTTTCAGTGCACTCTAGCATAAAGCGTTTCAAGTTGCAACAGTAATACATGGTCCTTTAGACCTAGCTAGCCTACTGATATTTCAGCTTCACAATTGCTACACAAACAAACAAGAAAACAATGTATAAAATACCTTAAGTCCAGTAACGCTGTTGAAGGACTTGGTGCACAATAAACACTCAAGTGACAGATCTGGAGTTTGCTCAATTTCTTGCTCGCCTTCACTTGTGGGCTCCTGTTTCACCTCCATTTCTTGGTACTGGAAAGTAATATCACCATAATAATCATTTATTTCAGACTAATTATTTGTCCATAATTGTTTGTTACAAAGGTCTTAAAACTATGTTCCATTAACCAATCAATCCAGCCTATCGCAGTCCACTGCTGGACACAGGCCTCTCCCAGGCTGCGCCACAACACCCTGTCCTCCGCCTTTCGCATCCTATCTCTCGCAGCCACCTTTGTGAGATTGTCCATCCAACAAAATATCGTACTCATGTACTCATCATTATGAACAACTTTCACTATGGGACCAACGCTGTAATCGCGAAAAAAAATATGCTGTTCCCTACATTTACATATGTTCACATATCTCGTAAAAATGTAGGGAACCGCTGATTTTTTTTCGCGGTTTCAGCGTTGGTCCCGTAGTGAAAGTTGTTCTTATTGATGAGTACAATGACCCCTTAAGAGGTTTAGGATAAACAAAAAATAACGTATTTTTTTTGGTTACAACATATATTATATGTTTTCCTGCTCTATACACGTGCCGTCGTCATTTGTCAAAAGGCCCGCATCGCGTATGTGTGTGTAACCGGCATTAAAACAGTAACATAAATGCTCAGACCAATAAAGAAGTATAGACGGAGCCGTCGTAAACATTCGCGACGAAAGAAGTGAGGACTTGTTTCGGCTATGTGCGCGTAACTCGGTGTAAGATATCGTAGATTTGCGCATGTGTGCTAGAGAAAAATGTTGCAAGCGTAATTGTGCTGAGACTCCCCAGTGTGAGAGATACTTTGGTGAAAAGTTTTGTTATTAGGTAGTATTGTGTTTTATTTGTCTTGGTTGTATAAAATGAAACGTAATTTATATTCTAATAAGAGTAAGTAATTTATTGTCATAGAAAGAATAATAAAATTACTAATTTAACAAAACACACAAAACTTACATTAAAACTAGCAATTTGCCCGCGACTTCGGCCGCGTGAATTTCGACTTACCTCTAAAAACAATTACACACATTTTCGAAAGTTCCTTTCAAAGGGGGAGGCCCCTTTGAAAAATAGTTTTCGAAAATTTATGTTTACGGTCTTTATCATTTATTTCGATAAATAAGTATTCGTGGAAAGCGTCAGTGTACCCCGCGTAATACAAATTTTCTTATGTTTTTTGCAACCACCTTTAGTGTTGTATACAATTTCTTCAAAATGTAATGAACAAACAACGCTAAATTTTGAAGGGAGCCAGTCAACATAATTTCTATTGTCCCGTACAGCTTTAATCTACTTTTCTTTCCAAGTTATATCAGCTGGGAACCTAAAAAATATTATATCAAACATAACTATTATTTGAATATATTTTATAATTACTTACATATCATACAACATGCCTAATGGTGCCGATTCTCTTGTCACAAATGCCTCTAAACTAGACTAAAAATCACTAAAATTTAGTTTAGTCCTGTCAAACGAGCATTTCCCATTCTGAAATAGTCTAAAGTGACACAACTTAACTATATTTTAGTTTGACAGCACTAAGATTGCACTGAGTTATTAGTTTAGTGAAAATGGCAATTTTGCTATTCTGAATTTGACGTTTTTCACCTAAAAATTTTGATTATCCAACTAAATCAGTCTATTTTTAAACGCGATTAAAAAGGAGTGGAATAAAATTAGTTGGCATGAACTAAAATTCACACACTTCAGCTGCAAAAACTTTATCTTTTTTATTATTTTGCTTATATCTCGAAAATGGTGCGTCCTAGCGCAAAAATAATGGAAATTTCGACACCCTCTGCCATCCGTAAACCCATATGCCCCTACTCACAGGTAATATTTTTTCATATTTTCCATAA
The DNA here is from genome assembly GCA_948150665.1 of Conistra vaccinii. Lineage (NCBI taxonomy): Eukaryota > Metazoa > Arthropoda > Insecta > Lepidoptera > Noctuidae > Conistra > Conistra vaccinii. The sequence goes on along the minus strand of OX411317.1, from coordinate 6,245,340 downwards.
AAAAAGTTTAAAATTCCATACAAAATACGTCAAGGCTGCCCCCCACGCGCGCCTCTGGCTCTAAAAAAATTCACGGGGTAGAGCAAACAAGTACCACGTGGGTCGCGACGTGACTGTCAAATTCAATTTTAGATGTGTCAAAATTATTTTTTAATTTAGAGATATTTTTCCGCAGAATAGCTTTTAGATTCTCATAGCCAAAAGTAAGGTATTTTAGTCGTAGTTTAGTTAGTTTAGTTCGGTGTACAAGAGAATCGGCACCAATGTACTCGAAAACTAAATATGCAATAATAACATTAATAAAAACGCACTTGGTTGTACTTGCAACGTGTGCGTACAACAATCACAACTTCCCTTACTTTTGGGGAAATGATAATGTTCTTAACTTGCAACACTGACACAATGCCGTCATGATTTCGTGTTCCGACAAATTAAGTCAAATATTTTGCGATTATGTTTAAAATATGCATAAAATCGGTTACTTAATTATGAAAAGTAATCCCAGAAGACTTTTTTGAAAGCATGAGTTGTTTTCGCACCAGTTTATAGACTCAGGATGGCATAATTCGCAATTATTATTTAACCAAAAGTACGTCACGCGCTCTCACTCACTCGCGGCAGACTACCGAGCGGCCGTCTTCATATAGCCGAATCGTCTTCATATTACGTGCCTCACTTTTTTGAGCGCAATGTTCCGTCTATACTTTTTTATTGGTCTGAGCATAAATGAGGTAACATATTTCTTCTTCTTGGTTACCCAGATAGTGGTAACCCTTATTTGTAGGAGGAACCAAAATTCTTCGATACCTGTACCGTAAATTAGAAAGGTTTTCGGTCCCTGCTTATAAGTGTGGATTTATGAGAAGTCTTTGGTAGCTTATTAAATTGTGGTGGCAGTATAGCTGAACACTCCTTATAAAATGAAGAATTGACAATAATAAAAGGGGCTATTTTCCACACAGAGAGAGATTACTTATTATGTAAAATTACTCACTTGTTTTTCCTGCTGTACTTCAGTTCCATTTTTGACATCTTTGTTCTCCGAGTTTAATGGATCCAGTGATATTGTACCTGCAGAAGAAAACAAGTTTGTTAAGTACCTAATCAGTACACTTAATTAATATAATTAACTAGCAACCCGCTCCTGCTTCGTACGGTTTTTACGATTTAACAAAACATCGTGATTTCTTAGTTTTACGTAACTTTAATATTTACGTATTATACACATAAACCTTCCGGAATAAATTCTATAAACAATGGTGAAAACCTCATCTAAATCTGTCTGTTGCGTGGTTTAGAAGAACAACACGGACATACAGACAAACACAAAAAGCGGCTTTAATTTATAATGTATAGATTTAAAAGTCTGAAGTCGTTCTTGAGCAAGGGTGGTGATTAATGCTCATGCGTCCTCGCAATGGGACAATAGGCTGTCATTATAATGACTACAGTGACATTGTCATAGCAGATTCTTCCTGTCAAAGTGACACATTTACTGTACTATAACAAAACAGGCTGGTATCCGCAACTCCAGGTCAAAGCGTGTATTTTGCTTATGGATTTACTGTACTAACGCATACAAGTACTTACCATTTATAGTAAAATTCATAGGTGGAGGCTCCACTAACTCTTCTGGTTCTATTTTTATATCCAAATTCGCTAGTTCAGTCTCAGCATACGGGTTATCAGTACCATTAACAGGATAATCCTCATCCGAAAGCACTTCCTGTTTGATTTCAATGTCCATTGGATTATTGAAAACTGAACCGTTGATGTTTCTGTCCACTTGTATTGGTTTAGGCCAGACTTTTTCCATGTCTATTTCAGCAGTGAACCTCATTCTGAGGAGTAAGTCACAATTCCGCACTTTTGAGGCAAATGCTGCTGCGTCCAGTAACCTTTGATAGCAAGGCACGCATAAGACTTTTGAATGTCTATCTGATACTGATATCTGTAAAAAGTTCATAATTATGAACATGGACAAGTAAGAAAAACTCAGAAAAAATTATTCAAAAAACAAAAAACCCGACTGCAAAAACACATAACCGAAAAGAGAAAAACAAGCATTATAATCTATAGAATTTTGGTATTGCAGGCGGGGACAAACAAAAGTTAGGTACACCATATTTCCGGTTATTATTGTTATATTATTATTGTCCCTGCCTGCAATACCAAAATTCTATAGATTATAATGCTTGTTTTTCTCTTTTCAGTTATGTGTTTTTGCAGTCGGGTTCTTTGTTCTTTGAATCATTTTCATTATTTCAAGTTTTTTAGTTTTATTAATATAATCTTAATTTGGAATTGACTCATTACCAGCTTTTATTTGATACCAATATTGTTGTAATTTATTTTAAAAAAAACCTTCCCCTCCCTTTTTTTGTATTTGCAGATGCAATACATAAATATTATATAGCCTATGTCACTTCTACGATTAAGACGAATCTAACGACACCTCCTATGTTAAAATCCATCAAGCCGTTTAGGCTACAGAGCGTGCCAAAGAAATAGACATACATACATACTCTCGAAAAACATTACCCTCCTCCTCTGGGGCAGTCGGGTAAAAAACACGAGTCAAAGATAAACGAAAATTACTGTTGTACCAGTTTTTCACTATTTCCATTAAAGGAAATATAAACATAACTCATTACTTTGTTCTTAGGTATCTTAATCTATGACCTATAGTTTCGTCACAATATTGTAATAATCTCTGTGGCGATTTAACCTCATTGTTATCACAAAAAAAAACTATTATTTCAAACACAAATCAGTCTTCTACCGACTGCAATAGTAATTGATTATCACGTTTCTATACAACCGTGCGTTTGCACTGCCGAAACATTCACATAAAAACATGTTGAAATCTCTATTTTCTGTCAATGTTCAACACAATGTTTGACAGGAAACAGAGATTTCTACGTTTTTATTATGTGAATGGTTATACAATTCAAATATTAGGCACTACAAGAGGAAGGGCCACAACAAAATAACCTTGTTTTTTTTTAAATAAAAAATTTGATGTTTATGCTCTTTACTAACCTCAACATTAGCTAATTTAGCCAAATCCTCGGCTATGGTGGCTTCCATACCGTCCCAGGGTGGGGCCCAGGCTTGGAAAACATTACAACAGCTCTTTTTATCGTCTAACTTTTTCAGACAAGCGCGACATTCACGAGTCACTTCCTCTTGAATATCCTCCTTTGTTTCGCCAACAGTATCGGTCATCGTCTTCTGCCTAACACATCACAGGAAACGCATGAATATTGGTAAAAAAGTAAATAAAACATTTAAAAATATTTAGATCGCGTATTTGTCAATTTTTTATGACATTTTTGACGTATAGTTTTTGCAATAGAATAGACAAAATTACACACACGAAATGAGAATTTTTGCGATTGAATTAATGTTCGTAAATACGCAATATATTATTACTAATAAAATAATTACACTTTAACATATTTTTGTTATATAATGACACTTTATTTGTTTGGATGACTTGATAAAATATAATTTTTCTCTTACATTATGCGTGTGAACGTAAAGATTACACTCGACTTTTCTTTTCACGAAAGAGAAGGATTTCAAGGATTCATTCATTCGTCTACGTTTAATTTAGTCTCTGGTCACCATTTCAAGCCCCGTACACAATGGTCGATGCTGGCTCAGAGTAATAACTAAAGCATAGAGGGAGTCTATAGATTAGAAAAATGGACGCACCGAAATTGTCAAAACGGTCACAGTTGATCTCTTTTTACACGACCAATTTAAAAAGCACAATAGTTGCCTAGTAAACGGTTAACCGTACAAGTATTTGATCTAGCCGTATATTACGTCGTGAATGTCAGTACGTGTGCTGGTTGAGGTGCTGGTCATTTTTTATTAAAAACCAATAGATTTTTGAATATTTTTGTAAAAACGAAAGGTGCAAAGGACTTATCAATAGTCTGTTAACATGGCTTGTTTTGTGATAACGTGTAAATCACATTCGTCACGGAAGAAAAACAATGAATTTGTAAGCTTTCATCGGTAAGTGTTTTTTTTACATTTTCCGTATAAAATCACCCAAAATATTTGGATGTGATCACTGATAACATACATATTAGATTAATAATGATACCTTCAAACTATCTTTATTACAAATTATGTTGTGATCGCGAATTTATTTTCAAAAAATAAATTCGTTAAATTGTGAGGTTATGTTAAGCTAGTAATGTAGGTAATGTAGATACTTTTTATCGATACGATAATTACATGCTAATAAATTGGAGAAGATATCGTTTTCTTTTCGAGCCATTGCAAATTATACGAATTGATCACAATTCTCCTACAACAAATCATGCTGAAAGTCAAGTACGGTATCTTTACAAGCTGTCCATTTAACATTGTGTCAACTTCAAACTGTAGCTGAAAATCAGACAGTAGGTTCTAAAATATAATATTTGTATTGCACTATCGGAGAAAAAATCAAAAGTATATACTTTTTCAGGGTTCTTCAGATGCTATGGAAATAGATGAAAATTAAATGCCAATTTCGATGTCATTCATGAAGAATGAAGAATCGCTGTTGGAAACAAATGAACATGAGTACATTTATGATCCATGTGCTCTTTCAGAATACGCCAGAGATATTATAAATTATATAGCAGGGAGTGTTGTGCGATTTTCAATTTATTTTATTTTTTATCCACAATCTGTATAATACAAATAAATAAAATTGTAGTGTCTAAATAACAGCTTTTTACTAAATGCATATGAAAGTATATGATCCATACAACAAAAATACATTTATACATACATACAAATAAATAAAATTGAAGTGTCTGTTTATAATGTCAAAATAACAGCTTTTTACTAAATGCTTAAGAAAGTATATAGTTACGATCCATTACAAAAAAAAACACTTTTTTTTTGTCTATCTGTCTGCCTGTCTGTTTGTCCGGAACAAACAGACAGACAGATAGACAAAAAAAAAGTGTTTTTGTTGTAATGGATCGTGAAAGTATAGATGATCCATACTACGAAATTCAATTTTTCGTCCCTCGGGGTCTGTCTGTCTGTTTGTTCCGGCTAATCTCAGAAACGGCTGTACCGATTTTGACGGGACTTCCACTGGAAGATAGCTTATGACATAAGGAGTAAAATAGGCTACATTTGTTTTAGAAACAAACTTAGGGTTTCGCGCAAAAAACTAATACCCATGAAATCTTTTGATAAACCTCGTACTGTTCCCTAAGTTGAGAATACATAATCCAATAAAAAAAATAAAAAAATGATCTCGATCTCGATCCGATTACGAGTTTCGGAGAAATGTGTGGACAAAGGAGGATGGTGATGGCGGTCGGCGGTTGGTCGACCCAGACCCGTAGACAGCTCGATTGGCCACGCGGGTTATGTACACGGCGCGGAGCTCGTCGGCAATCGGATACACCGGAAGTTAGTTTGCCGTAACATAAAGTACGGATGCCAGTGATGGTTCTCGATGTGAGTAACCTGGGTGGTTAGCCGCAAATTTGGAGATATTGGTAAGCTGGAACTTTGAACCCCAATATGGGGATTTAACACTGAGTTAAGGAGTAGGATTCATGACTATATACGTAGTCAATTATAAAATAAGGAAACCGTTGCAAACTGAGACAACCGCGGCTGTAGGGGAGGTCTCACTAGTCACGGGCAAGTGTAGTGGAGCTGAGAATGAGCGACGACGGGAGCGTAAACCTCCCTAGCCAGCATGTGACGGTGTGTCGAGCCGGCGCGCACAGATTGACGGCCGGGCTTGCCAGGACGGTGACGGGGGAGAGGGAACAGATAATCGCTAACCCAAATGGGTTCTTTTGCGATCCAAGGTCACGCATTGCGTTGAGTAGGAGCATTGGCAATTTGCTTTTATTAATTAAAGTAACGTTTGTTTAATAAAACCAAATTGCCAATGCTTAAAAGAAGCCTAGAATTAAAGCTCTAACAAATATTTAATGCATTCCACTATATACCTTACAAAACGGCACGTTACAACGTTACATCATCCATGGAATATACGACATGTACATCCAATACATTATATAAATTATCTGTCAAAAATAAATTAATTACGATACCTCTGCACCTCTCTGCACATCACTACCGAGACCAAAAAAGTGGACAGTGGTGGTCCTTATAACTATATACCTGTCCTTTTTTTTCACACGGAATGTGTCATATGTATAAAGAGTATGACTAGACTGAGAAATTTCACCCTCCCTCTATGCTTTAGTTATTACTCTGAGGATGCTGGTCTATCAGTGTTGCAAGAGTAAAGAAACCAAATTCAAAATTCAAAATTCAATCGAAAATAAAAAATAAGTTGGTTTTTTTATACAGAAAGAAGTTGTTGTTGTTTGCTGTATCAAGTAAATGGCACTAACCTCTCAAAAGCTTTAGAGTGCCCAACTTTCCTCAAAAGTTTATTTTTTATCGGCACCACCACTTTTTTACGATTTGGTAGATATCGGGACGGCACCGCACTGTGCTTTAGTACTCGCTCTGAATTTTCTGTTACGAAAATGAACTATTTAGGTCAATCACATTACTTCATAAAAGTTTTTTTTAGTGCTAAGACTACTTGTAAATATTTGTTGTAGTAGTTCACAAGTAGTCCCTTTAGCACTACAACTTTCAAATTAATCGTTCCTGTCAGTTATTTCAAATACATTTGAATACATACTTGACTGAATAAAATCTAGCTTCGTAAAATGTAGGCTGCATGCAACCATGTTCTTAACAAAATGATAGCTGACTCTGAGAGCTTCAGCCCATTCATTTCTGACTGCTGCGTTATTGGGACATGGATGTAGGGAGATTTCATTGCTAGGTCTTGCGTTGCATTGTGGTACTGAACATCGACGATTTAATCTGCAAAATAATACCAGTATTACATAATAATTTAGGTAACCCATAGTCAGTCATAAACTCATAACTTTGTTTGTACTTTGTAGTCTTTCATTTTTATTCATAACTAGCTGACCCAACAAATATTGTTCTGTCCAAATTTCAATAATTCATGCAAGGAAGTTCAGGTTTACCCGCATTTGAAGATGTAACTGGAAACTTTTCCAAATCGAGCCAGCCGTTTTCAAGTAATGCGGACACCAATGACCATCATTTCATTTTTATATAGTTTTCCACAAAATTCTTTATAATTACTATAAATCAAGTCTATACTTACAAGTAAGCTTTTCTATTCTTTAATCTCAACGATCTATTTCTGGGCGCGTAATTTATTTCTGAAGAATTATTTTTTTCATTACTTGGCGCATTTAGAGGTGAAACTGCAATATTCTTCAAATCATTGCTCTTCGTAGCGGCAACTTTAAAAAAAAATACATTATAAGTTATGTAGGTATTTTATAGCATAGACAGCAGTAGGATTTTGGCAAAAATAAATCAATAATCGTCAACGGTGTTCAAATAGTATTATTTATTTATCGAAACTTTTCGAACCCATAGTGTTTGTATTCCTGAAATAGAAAGAATAAATTTTACACAATGTAAATATAAATAAACATTTCGAGTTTACAAAATAGTCAATTTATAGTTAATGGGGTTAAAAACTGAAAGCTCATGATAGATGGCAGCACTGTTGAGTGTTCATTAACCACCATTGTGTACGTGTTCAATGTTGTTGTTGTTTAAAAACAAGGTAAAAATGTATGCAATTTAGGAAGTAGCACACAAAATTCGAGCACAGGAAAAAGCAGCTATAGTAGGAAGAGAAGTAAAATAATGATAGTTGTTTTGTGTTTGTTTACTTAAGTTCCTTTTTTGTTGAAAACTGGATGCTACAAATAATCTCCTTGGAGTTGAAAATATAGAGGGTACAGCTGTCTTCTTCAGTATTTTAACCAAATTTGGATCACCTAAAACAGACAAAAAGGATCAATCTATGTGGCAAACATTAAATAATTATTACAATATGCAGTGCAGGATATGTGACAGTATCTAAGCAGTAATTTAGTATGAAGTCAGGAATTCAATACAATTAAACATAACACACCACAAGTGTCTGTAATAAAAACATACATACTTAGTTCTCTGCTTTATGAAATGGTCCTCACCTGTATATGCATTAAACTCTCGGTAGTCTTCAGGTTTAAAATGGTTAGCACATAATCTCGACCATTTTTCGGGTGTCCAATGTTTTCTTTGGACAGCTTTCACCCACAATTCTCGTCTTTTATCATCTTTTGGAAAACAATGGGCCCCCGGATTTTTACAGCCAACAGCTGCGCAACGGGGCATATTATTTAATTATTCGAAGACGTTTGTTTACAAAAAACTTATGGATGTGTGACAGCTGGCTGTCATATTCTTGAATAGTGAACTATAGACCTAAACCATAAGAAAAGTTATTTTGAAACACAAACTCCATGTTTAACACTCCACAGTGGCATAAATTATACTGACAGACAGTAGCAACACCCAAAGTGAGCACAGTTTTTATCCCCATTAAATAAGATACAGTCAACTGCACATCAGTGGTTTGTTTAGTTCATGAAAAATATTGATGTATCAGTTAAACAGATAATTCATAAATTTATTCATTGACTGATTTGGGTCAGAATATCAGAATCTGGTGTGCTTTAACTAGATTCTTCTTGTCTGACTCGTTGTTACTTCTGAGAGTTTTATAATGACTCCAAACCATTACTTCAAACTATTATTTCAAACCTGTATACTATTTCTACAGCATAAAACGGTATAAAAAGGTAGGTTTTTTTTTGTGTTATTCATGAAAACTGAGATTTCTTTTGCTTTTGAATGTCTTAGTTATTATATTATCAATTTGTTTTTCTGTTACAGCTTCTTCTATATCAACACTGTCATCTAATATTAAAGCATGACTTAGTTTCTTGCTTACGGTATGTTTTAATAGGTGAAAATGTTAGTTTCCTTCTTCCTACTTCAGCATATTCTTTTCCTCTCTGTTCCTTAGGTTTATGTTCCGTTTTGGACCAGGTAAATACTGAAGGCACCACGCCTTTCCTAATAATGCGCCTGGTATTTTTTAGCCCTAAGAACAAAATAATATTTGAATTTTTAGGTTATTTTTAATGTTATTCACAATCATAATATTATAATTATAATTATTCGTAAAAAAAATCACTTTATTTACCGAAACAATTTAATATTTGAAATGACTAACCTGAGGACGTTCCAATTTCACAAAAATCTTCAGGTTTAAAGTGGTCTGCACATATTTTTGAATATTTTTTTACTCGACCCCGTGTTGCTGCTTCCCACAATTTTCTAGCTTTCTCATCACGAGGAAACGAATGGTTCGCCTTATTTGAACATCCGAAGACGCAACAGTAATGCATTAGTGTAACAAGATTACTTTAATAAACTCACGACTTTGAAAAATAAGCGAAATTATACGAATAAATCATAATTTGATGATTTTGACACAAACAATGTTTGTTGTTTGTTGTTTACTACGACAGAACATAATTATATACCATAGATAATACAGTTATATACTCTACGAGTTTACTACTTTCCTCAGCTACTTTCATAGTTTCATTCATTCAGATTCAGAAGCATGGTCCACAGAACACATATACTCCTTCAGAAGTTCCTGAGTTGCCAACTACGCGTGTCGGACAGGTACCTTGTACCCGACTGAGCGAAAACAGGGTTATGTTTTTTTAATAATTAGGATTTCGAGCTACAGAGAATTTGAAAAGGGGCTAGGTCCAGGCCCAAGTCTATCCTAAAAAACTAAATAGGGCTAAAATGGTAAATACTAATAAAACGTGGTAGGATTTTTTTATAACTATATTTTAGTCTTGTACCTATTGTTAAAATTGGTACAATACCTATTTATTATGCAGCAGCAAATAAAAAACGTTTTATAGGTACGGACAGACGTGCTCATTACTAGCACGAAAGCATGCTTTTATTGAGCAAATGCTCATTAGTAGCACACGTGTGTCACAACATTGCTAGTAATGAGCATGCTTATTTTGAGCGTGCTCAAAAATCAACCGACGTTTGATTTTCGAGCATGTTACCTGAGGTGCGGGTAGAAGAGGGCGTGCTCCGAGCGCGTCTGAACAGGTTTGCTTATGAGCATGCTTTTATCGTTTCGATCTCGATCCGCGACAGTTGCTCCATCAATTTAAAATAAAAACGAAATAAACCCTCTATATGTCGAGTTGGGGAGAAGAAAAAACGTATTGTATCATATTATCGAAGTTCTCCTTTTTTTGTTTATTTTTATTTTTCACCTGTTCAAATGTTCTTACACAATTCCGTTGCAAGCAATTTGATTATTTTATTGAGTTCTGCGGATAGCACTGTCACTATATCTTTGTACATCAATTTTGGCCGAGAGCCTGGTGCCCAAAAGCACGTCTGTCCGTACGTTTGCTTTGAGCATGCTTATTTATGAGAATGCTTAAAATAAGTATGCTTATTGCTGGCAAATGTGAACAGTTGCAGAGCATGCTCATTTTAAGCAAGCTTATGAGCATATTTTTTTTTGAGCACGTCTGTCCGTACCATTACCCGCGCGAAGTAGTAGCATGATCTTGTATCACGAAAAAAATCAATGCAAGCGAACGCAGTTGCGTTTTTTATTTGCTGCTGCATAGCAAATACGTACTCGGGTACAAGGTACCTGTCCTTGCACTTATAAGATCGTGTGCAGAGCATTTTAACAATAACCGTCAAAAAATTTCTATTTCATCAGAGTGCCCATAAAATATTTAAAATGTACATAGTTTGTTCCCCAGGACGAGGCAACGTTTTAACGTGTCGCTTGCTGAGCGCCTATAAACTATCTACACCTTTTTACTTATAATATCATTGGAGGAAACCCGATAGATAGGACTCAAACAAACTCAGCTTAATGAGCCCAAGTAGCTGTGCAGACACAGGAGTTCACAGGACCAGTAATTCGCGGTTTCCGTCTGCAATGCGGCTGAAACTTCGACACTCACTAGGTGACAGAATTATTCGTAATAATGTTATCAATGCCCTAGCTACTCTATGAAAGAACGACGTAAGCGCGCGAAATATAAAATGAATTCAGTAAAAAAAAATGCTATCACAGTGTCAGTGATAACCAAGTCATCAAATTCCGGATTACCACTATTCGGGGAAACAAGCATCTTTTATATTTTTCAATGCTGCTTTACTTTACATACAAATGTTTCATTTGATTGCTATGAAACTTTAGTTGTTGATGTAGGATTGGCTTTAGATGTTGTCGTGAAACACCCGCAAAAGTATCGGGGACGAAGTCGCGGGCAACAGCTAGTCATCAATTTAATTATAGACTTCGCACGCCTAATGGTGTCCACTTCAGGATGTAAGTTCTGGGTATCACATATACTACTATGTGATCATATTAGACTGAAATTGTAAAATAGACATAATAAGAGTATATTGGGCTTGGGGGGATATTACACTATCATAATTATTTCATATACCGAATGACGAAGCTCTCGGATAGATCTCGTATCAAAGTTAGACTGAAATTGTAAATTGATCCGAGATCTATGATCACACTGATCACATGTGTATATAGTGTAATACCTACCTAAAGCATCTCAAAGTTTTAATAAATTCCGAAAATATTACTTGAAGGTTTTTGATGCTGTGTAACATCCGATGTCGTTGCAGACTTTTTAGTCCACGGAAATATACTCGGCACGACACCTTTCTTTAAATGTCTACTTATTTGCTGACGACCTGAAAATCGCAAATATGTTTCTGTAGATCATTGATTTTTATGATAAATTATATTGAATAAAATATTCATAGCGTTAATCTTACCCGTATAAACAGAAACCCCTACATAATCAGATTCTGTGAAGTGTGCTCGGCATAATCTGATTGTGTCGGTCACAGGTTTTTTTCTTCGCATGGCTTGAATCCATTTTTTTCTCAACTTTGCGTCTTTTGGAAATAAGTGCACACCACTATTATTACATCCAGGAAGAGCGCAACTAGGCATACCGCTTATTCATTTTATATTCCAATAAACAAATTCAAAACGCTGCAATATATGAGCTAGTGACAGTTAAAATGGCCGTGTCGCAAACACGACACCTAGCGGTAGAATCACAACAAGAATCAAATTTTGATTTTGATAATAACCAGCCACATTTTATTTAAATGATCATTATTATTTTCTTTTCTTTAGATACCACTTTTTAGACGACATCGACAATCGATGGATATTATTTTTTAAGGTTTTTAGCGGGAGCCAGCCACTAAGGAAAAAGTGTAAATAAAAGGGGCATCAAAATAATTATGTACAAAAACTTATAATAACGTGTCCTACGTAAACCGCACTCTATTCACCAGAGATAGCACGCATACAAATAGCAATACTACTTTTTGTTTACTACCCTGAGATGAAACCGGCAGAAGATTTTATAATACAGCTATTTTCAAAAAAAAATATGAATTTACGAAATTACAACTGACACTTGAATTGCTTGACTGATAGAAATCGATGTAATTTGTTGCTGTTATTACTTTGTTATATTTTGATTAAGGCAATACTATTTGCAAATCGATCTTTTTTCAAAGACTAGAGGCCACAGATAGAAATCCCCGATTTGAGGGGAATTGAGGGTTAGCGCGGGGAGACCGCGGAGAATGACAAAAATCGGAGAATTTCGGGGAACCCAGGCAATTTTTTTCGGTAGGCTAAAAAAACTGTTTTATGTCGGGTACTGGGTACTGTCGGGTAATACTTACAACTAAAAAATCATGTTCGGAATTGGCAGATGCAGCTCGACACTACTACAGAGCTGGGCAAAATACATGCTTTGCTTTAATTAAAATACAAATTACAAAATACTATCTCGCACTTATTTAAAATACAAATTACAAATTATTTTTAAGTCCTGTATTTGAAATATAAAATACAAAATACAGTATTTTGACTATTTTTATTTAAAATACAAAATACAAATTACAAAATACAGTCTGGTGTTAGGTTAGGTATATAAATAGAATAGAACTAATCCAGCCCAGCCCAAGGCAAAGGGAATATATTCTTACCATCATATTTTACAAAATGGCGACCACTAAATATGTCACAGCATTCACAGGATTCACTCCATCGCCGAATGAAAATTACAATTGACTAGTTATGTAATTGACAATTTGACGTATGTACCTGCAGTACAGACTACAGTACAGTTTAAGTGCAGTGTTGCCAACTTTAAAGATATTACATATTTAGCGGTCGCCATTTTGCTTACGAATGCTATCGAGCGCTAGTTTCTGCAGATCGCACCCATTCATAAGATCGCTAAATGTATTTATGTTCAAATGTATTTTGGAGCCATAAGTATTTGAAATACTAATTACAAAATACCTCAGCGTCAGGTATTTGAAATACTAATTACATTTGAAGGGCACAGGGGAAAAACATGCAATGTCACAAAGACAATGAACTGAGAAATTGCTAAATTAATATTTTGATCCTTGAAAAAAGGTACAATAAAGTTTCAAATAGAAGGAAAATATATTTATTTATAAAGAAAATATATTTGTAATATTAATTTAGCAATTTCTCAGTTCATTGTCTTTGTGACATTGCATGTTTTTCCCCTGTGCCCTTCAAACGTCAACCTAACAACGATGGACAATGCTTATTTTTCTCCTGTACGAGTTGGACATTGCTTGTTATTGCACTGTATCAATATTTTACTATGAATATTACTCAGTGACTATGCATGTTACTGCAAAGTGTGTTTTGGCGTTTCGTTCTACCAAATTTATACTTCACAATGGCATTGCCAGTTCAAAAAACATAAAAATGTGACATAGCATGTTTTTCCCCTGTACCCTTCATTTATAAGAAGTAATTGAATTACAAATACCAATTACGTATTTGTATTTCAATTACGTATTTCAATTACAAGTAATTCAAATACTGCCCAACCCTGCTACTAACATACTTAATTTTTAATGGCACACCCACAGATATAGGTCTATCTATATCTGTGGGCACACCACTCAAATGCCTGCTCAAGTGTCATTTGTATGGTTGACGATTTTTAAATTGGTGCGTACGGTTAAAATTTTTAATAAAATTATGGAAAAGTGTTTTTATTCCAAAAATATCATTTCGGGGAATTTGTGGGGAATGAATAAAGAAGAAGCGGGGAATTTGGGGGAATTGATAACGCTGACGCGGGGAATCGAGATTTTTTTATTGGCAGCACTGATCCTTACATTCCCCCGCCGCGTCTGTCTGTCTGTCTGTCTGTCTGAACGCGATAACCTCAAAACCTACCGAACGGATTTTCAAACGGTTTTCATTTTCACCATTGGACGGAGTGATTCATGCGGAAGGTTTTGTGTAAAATGGCTGAAATATGACGATTATTGTTAAAGACGTCGGAAAAAATCATGCCGACAAAGCTTTACTGGCGTGCACCGCGAAATCCCCGAGAGATAAATCAAATTTATGTTCTACAGCATAGTATATCTTAAAAAGTTCAACAAAAAAATCCGCGATGGCATATGTCTATCTTCTAAGGATGACCCCCAGTAACCATTTTTATCTTTCAAAATTTTATAAAAATTTAGTTGTTATTTCCGAAGCTATTTTGACCGGTATCATATTAATCCTTATCCAATAAAATATGTTATTTAATTAAATTGGGCATTCAATTTCGATTAAAATATGCTTTACATCATACCTATCATTTAAAATTTAAATGAATAGTTTAAGAGATATCACAGATTCAAAATTACGCGTAACAAAATATTATTACGGTTGACGATAACGAGGGCCGCTGAAAGTTAGTCAATGACCTTTTCCTCAGCTATTAGGTAATATGAAAAATAAACAAAATTGAAAGATTTTGATTACTCCATATAAAAATGTTGAGCATTATTGAATTTATTTACAAGTTATATTGATTTTAAATATACAAATAAATACATAAAAGTGACTTAAAGACAGGAGATTTTTGGGACAGTAACAAAAAAGGAGTAGTTGGTAACAAAATAAAAACATACGGCTGGGTCTATAATGCCTACTAACAGGATTAAAGTTAATAAATAAAAAGACGGATGCGAGACGGACGTTTCCATTGATATTTCCATTGCTTTGTCCGCTAAAATATCTGCTGTTATAGTTGAAGAGCTTCCTGCTGTTTTTTGTGATTTTTTGTTCTTTTGTTTTTTTTCTTTCCACTGTTTCCTCTGGTTTTTTTTTTCTGTTTCAGTCATTTCCGATATTTTTTTATATTTATAATTTGATTTTATTCTTTCTAAATTTTTCTTTCTTATTTGTTCAAACTTATCCGGATTTTGTTTTAATTTGTCTCTATAACGTTTCATCTTTTCTGCCGGAGTTAGTGGCATTTTCTTGTACTGTTGGATTGTAAACATAGCTTTATAATTTCAGTATTTGTTACTTACATTTTCCGCTTATACGTTACTAACCCAAAGTAACGAAATAAGGGTATAATTTTTTCAAAAAAATATTGCTTTAGTTAAAATTGCAGTTACGTCTATTATTTATTATACACTAAATTTTAATGGAAGTAACTACTTGTACTATGATAGAAAAATCCACCCCTAAGGCTACCCACCGACCAAAATGGTAAATATTATCAACTTACCTTTGTACAGCACTATCAAAAGTCGAAACGAGTACGTTTGCACACTACAAACTTCGGAACGGCAAGTCGGCAACTGACAGTTGACATGACACAACATCAATCTGCGGTGTTGCTAGTTCAAGAAAGTATAGCTAAATGAAAGTTTTTTAATATTTCTCATGTATAAAATGGGTAAAAAAAACGAAAATACATCTATGGAACTTTCTCTGGGACAAGCTTAAAATTAATTTTAATCCGTTAAATTTTAACCAAATTACCAAATAGACAACACAACGTGGACCTTTTTACATTATTCATCGATTTAAAATCAAAATCTAATATAGTTTCTTTGAACTTTATCAAAATAATTGAGTTTGAAATTGCGAATGGTAGACTGGGACATACGAATTTTTATACATTGCAATTTTCGACAGCTTACATTTAGTTCATTTTTTATTTTATTTAAATTAAATTAAATTAATAATTTATAGATTACACCAAAGTTATGCATCAACAAAATCATGGGACAACCCACAAATGAGTATTGGCAAAAAATAAGAGAAACGCTCAACAAACAAACAAACTCTTTTTCGCATTTATAATATTAGTTAGGATTTACAAATCAAGATTTTAGTTATAAAATTCGGGCAAAGATACCCACTACGAGTAATGATGGCAAATTTTACGGGATTTCAGTCGGAAAATCAAAACTACGCAAAATCAACGGAAATTCAAAATTCTTGTTGGCAACACTGCTTTCAAAGCAACCCCTTGAGCTAAGTGCCTGCTGTGCCTGCTGCACGGGAGAAGAAAGAATAATATTGAGAATACCACAGATATATACTCTATAAATGTCTGTGGAGAATACTAATATTATGGCGAGATGACTTTTTTTTTTTTTAATAAACTGTACCGTTCTTTTTTTATTAACAACACGTTTTTCTATTTTACCACAATAAAGAAAATCGTACCTATACACTTTACGTAATAGTTCACTCACAGTGGTTTAACCACGAGGGGTCCGACTGGGTTCGATTCTGGGCTATAGTATAGATCCAACATGTTTGGGACAAAGAAATTGAAAGTCGAAGACGTCGTTGTCATTGGAGCACTCTATTGTAAATAACAGAAACAGTCACCGTGGCCGAAATCGGCATTGGATATATTAATATTACGGGCTCTAATAACGACGGGGCCCCTGCCGCCCGCCCGGAGCCAATGAAAGTTTCATATCACCTGCACCAGTATTTGTTCTAATAACATTAAACAAAGTAACTTACTTGCAGTTCTCGCCTCAATTACACAAGCCGCACTTGTGGATTGTTGAATCTTACTGGGAAAAATCGATGGAACAGCTGTTTTCTTCAAATATCTATGAAATGGAGACATCCCTAGAAGTTGCAGGTGATTAGTAAAATCATGTTGCGAAGATTGTAGAGAAATATATGATTTTTATAAAAGTAAAGAAAAATATATATTGTCCTTACCTGTGGATAAACACACATCAACATAATCACTTGGCGTAAAATGATCATAACATAACCTCGAATGCTTAGATGCCTTAAAATTCTCTTTATTCGTCGCTTTCTCCCACAATGCTCGAAGATAGGGGTCTTTGGGGAACGTGTGTGACCCCATATTGCGGCAACTTGCTGCTGAACATCTTGGCATTGTAAATAAACAAGTATTTTTCTGAGAAGATAATGAATTTTGACACTAAATATGGTCTCAAGCGTTTACAACGCTACCAAGCGGCGAAATGAAACAGCTTGTGCTTGCAAAGTAGGTGAAGATCATGATGCCATAAGTTGAGCCATACGTCAAATGATTGCCATACGTATTATTTTAAATAGTAAAGCGTGGAAACACACACACACTCATGGTGAGAGGAAAGTATACAAACGATAGAAAAACGGGTAAAATATGAAGATCAAAGACTACATAAATAAATCGAAGCACAGCAAAACGCCTTCTCTTCCGCTATATTGAAATTCGTAAAACCATTTTGTATTCAAGCAACATTTGACCTACTGACAAGTTGACAAATGACAACTAAGAAACTGTCAGTGAGTGTCAAATGTGCTTCGCACATTGTTTTTGTGTAGTACATGTGATCATTGTGATCTTTGAAATATATTTTATTTTTTTGTAATTACCATGGACGAAACTACGCCGACAGTTAGTTTAATATCATGTATGCACTTTGTACGTCGTGGCGTAGCTAAAGCAGTGCCAGAAAAGGTATTTAAATGGACATTCGGTTATTTAGATCGTAGCTACAGAAATAAATGTTATATTTGTTTTATTACAGATAGAATTAACAGAAAAGGAGTTGGAGAAAATTATTAAACAAACAGCTGATGATTTGCGGTGGGTTCTTGTTATACATTCTTAAAGTAATATGGTGAAATTATTTGTAATACATGATTATTTGCAACTTGATTATGTTCTATTTCTGAAGTTTTTATTATAGTATCAACCCGTAAAAATCCACTGCTGTACTTACCTGCTATAACCTGCCAAAATCAAACAGACTTAGACATCTGATGAACCATCCTCATCCTATAGAAACAGTTTTTAAATAAAAAAAAAACCTATTCTTACAGAATAACAGAGGCAGGTGAAGATGAAAGCGATGAAGAAGGTGAAGCCAGTGCAGTTCCAAGAGACCCCCCGGCCGATCCTAACGATGAGTTCAACTTCGAGAAGTATGATGAAGAGGATAATAGTAAGTATTTGTTACCTTAGTACAAACTAGGATATGTACGTAACATCAATATTAGTAGCAGAAGCAGTCATAGGACGTATGAGAGAGATAACATACAGTTTAAGAGGGTTTATTCTGAAAGTTGGCAATGTCACAAATAGATGTCAAATATTTCGCTGTTTTGAATAATTTGATAATATTTCTGTATGGAAATAAAAAATATGGCTAACTAGCGAACTAGAATATTGATATAATTGCAATTCATTATTAATATTCTAGTTAGTTAGTTAGCCACATTTCTTATTTCCATACAGTATTATTTCCAAATTAATCAAAACAGGTAACTATTTGACAGATATTTACGATGTTGCCAACTTTTAGGATGCAACCTCTTAACCATCCTAATTGCACACACATTTATGACCACAACTGCCCAACAAATGTTTTAGTGTTTTATACAGTAATAACATTACATTGTCCTTCTCCTGCCCTTCATCATATATAAGCCGAAAGACGTCCACGCTGGACATAAGCCTCCCCCAAGCACCGCCACTTCAACCCGTTCTCCAGCCCTTATACCAATTTATTTGGGCGCACCACAACATTTCTCAGTAGATTTTTTATTGCTATTTATGGAGTAATATAAAATACAATAGACAATGTATATTTATTAACTTAATCCGCTTAACTGTTCTTAAAGAGTTGGAGAACCCTGTAAGAAATCGACACGTGTTTCGCCTCTCAACGAGGCATCCTCAGGATGACGATTGACTTGTTGCGAACTCGGACACGAAGTGTTGCCACGACAAGAGCCGAACGCAAAGACTTTGCGTTTGGCTCTTGTCGTGGTTGTGTTGATTTCTTACAGGGTTCTCTAACTCTTTAAGAACAGTTAAGCGGATTAAGTTACTAAATATACATCGTCTATTGTATTTTATAATGGATTTCCGCAAAGTCACGCCTGTGTCAATTAACTATCTTGGAGTAATATAATCAATTTTTATAAAATTTGGTACAACTTAAACTGCTGACTGTTTCCCAAAGGGGTATACTACTATCATTCTTACATACTTGTTTTGCTGCTGTTAATTAATAAAATGTTATTATAATACCAAATATCTTTTGTTTCCAGTCAACCCTGTTGGTATTGGTACTGTGGCAACCCTGCCAAACTTAGGTGATCTAAGTGAAAATGTTCAGATAAGGGTAAGATTAGAATATAATAAAAATTTAGAATTGTGCCAACCTGTGATCATACTATGAAGTAAATTTAAAATCATAAACAGATTTTTTTTTAAATGAATGCCTGGTCTTTTAACAATAAATTCTTCTCAGACTGAGGGACCAGACAGTGATGAGGAAGATGACATCATCAAACCTAATGACAATCTTCTTCTAGTGGGGCACGTAGAGAGTGACGCCAGTATCTTGGAAGTATACAGTAAGTTTTGAAACACTCATATACTTTCAACTGTACTATACATACCTCGTTGGTCTAGTATCCGCAAGCGCTACTGCTGAGCGAGGACCTGGAAATAGAACAGCTATTTCCAGGTCAGGAAAAAGTGTTATTGAGTTTTTCTATCAAGAATTTTTCAGTAGCTGCCGGGAGCCTGGATTTGTGCCTGGTTCATGGCAATAGGCTTGCTCCTTATTACATGGGACTTAAACATAATTGGCGAGATGTGGGTGTACTATAGATACACATATGTTCTGCCTATCACTTACAGTATTACAGGTGTGATGTTATGTTATGTCATGTACTTTACGAATTTGAAGTGCTGCAAATCTCATAAAAGGAGGTGTGCAGGTGTTCTTGAGTGTAGACTGCAAATCAGCAACGTAGGGTGGAACCGGACTAGGTGGAACGCAGGTGTTTGGACGAATGTGGTGGGACATAGAATGATTATCTTCGCAGGGTGGCTGGTAGCAGCTGGAGAGTAGCCAAGGATAGAGTTTTGATTGGAGAGGTTTATGTTCAGCAGTCAATTGATTTTTAGCCCGTATTCGGGTGCTCGAACGACTACTCGAATTCGGGCACCCGATGCATTTATTACACTGGTCATCGCACTATACGGGGTAACGACTACGAGTAGATTGACTGAAGTCGCGTACCTGCTTCCTGGCAACCTGGGCAAGTACCTACATACGAACGCCATATCATCTGCAATTGGGTCTGTTACTTTCTGTTAACGGCTAAACAGATTAAATTTGGAACACGGGTAGACCATGACCTGGTTTAGGACTTCGGACATAGGAATAGAAAAGAATACTCTTTATTAAGTACATCTATTTACCCCGGTAGTACGTTTTCATGGGATAATTACCGACCTCCGCGCAGCCACACACCGTACATTATAATTATGATAAAATGGAACAATATTATTCTGTACCTACTTCGCACTCAATACATTCATTGTCTTGTTTTCCAGTTTACAACAAAGAAGAGGATTCCTTCTACGTGCACCACGATCTCATCCTGCCATGGTTCCCGCTGTGTATTGAATGGCTCAGCCATGATCCTTCAGACCCAAGCCCCGGTAAGCTTAATAGAATAGTAAAAAAAAGGTGAATGTAAAGTCTATTTATAACCTTGTTTCCAATTTATGTTATTTCCACTTAAACAAACATCAACTTTATGTAAATGAAAATAAAGTTGATTTTTGACTGACTATTACTGTTGAAAAAGTCATTAAAAATATCAAGTTGTAGCGCAAACTGAACCTTATGTGTAGGTATTACAGTTGTTTATATGTTTGGAAAATAAATTGCGAACGCAGATTATGTATGTACAAAGCACTAAAGACGTCTGCACATCAAGTTACTACAATCTGTCAAATTTCTTTAATAGATTTTCAACTTTATCGCTAAGGAATAAAGTTCAATGTTGATTTGGAAAATTGACAGATTGGAGTAGGCTGATGTGCTGGCGTCTGTACCGAAAACAGGACAGTTAATCGATCTCCTCTTCGCATTCTTATTAGTAAAATATTATGTATTGTGTTACAGTACAACTAGAAGTATTTCTCACTAACCCATGACAAACCATTATTATTGATAGGATAACATCTTTATATGCTTAGCAAGTTGGCACATTCGGGCTAGGAAACGCGTCAATTTTTCATAGATGAGAAACCGGGTCTCAGAAGCATAACATAGCGGGGCAAACCTGCTTGCTACTAAATTATCGAAAAAATTATGGTGTCAAGTTGGCCAGCGCGCGTAAACTACATACTACAATCGGTTGAATGATTTGTTAACAGCCAATCGCAGCAGTTTACGCGCTCTGGCCAATTGCAGACTTTACTGTAAATACATGTAATATTTTCAGGTAACTTATGTGCCCTCGGGGGTATGGACCCAGTGATCCAGGTGTGGGACCTAGACATTGAGAACTGTCTGGAGCCCGCGTTCAAACTGGGCAAGAAACCTAATAAAAAGAAGAAAACTAAACGAGTTGGACACAAGGATGCTGTACTCGATCTATCGTGGAACAGGAATTTTACGTTAGTACTTATTTGTCATTTAAGCCACAGATGAATATCATTTAAATAAAAAGCGACTCTTGCTACCACACAATAAAGTGCAATTCAGGTCGCACAACGCTGATTACCTACAGTTCTCTCTTTCTACACAAATAATTTCCTGGAATATACATCAGACATTTCAGTTTTGTCTTTATGGTTCGTAACTAACACATCTTCAAAAATACCACTTATTTTTGTTATAACATTGGCGAAGGTTCAATGTGATAGATAGTAAATTCGTTCGTCAACAATATCTTGAAAAACTTTGTATCAACTTGCAGACATGTATTAGCCAGTGGATCAGCAGACAACACAGTACTCTTATGGGACTTGGATCAAGGCACGCCGCACACCAAAATAGACTGCTTCGAAGATAAGGTGTGTAGTATCTTTCAGTCTTTTTCTGTGAATATAATAATATACCTACAGTTTGTTTCATAAACAACATTGGATCAGAAAACGTACCTATGGATGCCACTTACAAATTGAGTGCTTTGAAATGATTATTTGAATACTTAAACTCGCAATTCTAATTTTAAATCGCCCTAAAGATGTTTTTCATTTGATAATATAACATAATCAGCCTATTAATGTTCCCACTGCTGGGACACAGGCCTCCTCCCTGGGAGAGGGAGTGGGCCGTAATCCACCACGCGGGCCCGGTGCGGGTTGGTAGATGTCACATGTCTTCGAATTTTTGGTTCTAAGACATGCCGGTTTCCTTACGATGTTTTCCTTCACCGTTTTGAGAGCAGTGGTGATGAAATTATTTACACAAAGTAAAGCGCCTGGTTGGGTTCGAACCCACGACCTACAACTCGTAAGACCGTCACCACTGGGCCACCACTGCTCTATATATTTATGAAATTCATATAAAAACAAACAAATGTTTTCAGCACAAAACATATTATAGTATTTTAGCTAACGGCTAGAATAATAAAATAATTAATATAATTACAGCTATTTCATAATAGATAGTTACATCAATAGGAGCATTGGCTTTGCATGCATTTTGAAAGTTTGCTTAAATCTGACCCATAACTATAATTTTTGCGTATGAGTCGCAAATTTATATCGAAAGAGCCACATGCGGCTCGCGAGCCGCGCGCCGACCCCTGGCCTAGCCTAGGGTCGGCTTCCAGTCTAACCGGATGCAGCTGAATACCAGTATTTTACATAGAGCAACATATCTGATCCTCTACAATCCAGTTGTACTGGGTAATACGATACCCCTTGGTAATACTGGTTGTCAGACTTCTTCAAATATATTGTCTATATTACTTCCCACAGGTCCAATCCCTAGCCTTCCATCCCTTAGAAGCTCAAACCCTAGTGTCAGGCTCGTGTGACGGCAAGGCTCGCGTGTCCGACTGCCGCACGCCCGAGGCGCACCGCGCGTGGAGTCTCGCGCCTGAGATCGAGCGCGTCGTGTGGGCCGCACAGAACCCCTTCTGTTTTGCTGTGAGTAAAGTATTTTAGTAAAACCTATATCTGCATATTAATGAAGAAACCAAAGAAAATACATTTATTTAGCACAAACTAAAACGCACATACCTTAATGAGCCTTATTTTGGAGCCTCTTGGTGAGGTGTCACCTAGGTGACAAGAAGTGTCACCTTTTTACTAAAACGGGCGACGCACAATAAAGGGTTCCGTCATTGGGATGAATTATCCCAATACCAAACTTAACGCTTTGAAGGACAGTAAACGCCCAAGGCGTCATAACCAATGATATTATAAGTAAAAAGACGTAGATAGGTTATCTACTAAATATTCGATCTTCAAAAACGGCACAATGTCACACTATTAGATGACACGTGGAAGTAGGACGGCATGACGTAACTATCGGGAGCGAAAAAGAGACAAGACGAAGAAAATGTGGCTAATTAGCCACATTTTAACATGTCGCTTGCTGAGCGCCTATAACCTATCTACACCTTTTTACTTATAACATCATTGGTCATAACAATAAAACTTCTATTGTGTGATGTCTCATTGAGTGTCCTTCAAAGTGTTAACATTGTAGTTGAAAATAAGACCTTCACTTGGTATCATTTATTTCATGATAATATTGTATTATACATGTCTCATGTGTATATTTTTTCTGAAAGAAAATCTGTAGTCTATCGTTTACTATTAAACTGTCCTGTTATATTAATTGAACAATATAAGAATATTGTCAAGTTCCCCTCTCCATACTTACATGTGGTCTAGTGGTTAAGCCACCGGTCTCAGACCCGGGTTCGATTCCCAGTGGGAGCAAAATTTTCTGCTCAGTTTGGTTGGTGGTAGGGCTTTTTCTAAGTCGGCCTGGCTAGCTACCACCATCTTATCTAAGTCTGTCGCCATAACAACAATGTTAACAGCATTGTTGTGTTTCGGCAGTTAGAGATAAGATAGCCAGTTCCTCTGTGGTTGAGGATTCCGGGTGAAGTTCGCTTCCACCTTCGGCCTGATCATCACTTACCATCAGGTGAGATGCAGGCCAAGAGCTTCCCCGTAGAAGGTAAAACGTTTATCTCTCTAGCTTTACTTGCTGTAGTTAATCTTACCATTTCAAACCTTCCAGATGAGTAACAACACAGGTAAAGTTGCCTACGTGGACTGCAGACAAGATGAGCCTCTATGGATATTAGACGCGCATGACAAGGAAGTCACCGGGCTCATACTGAGTGACCGAGTGCCTGGGTTGATGATCACTGTCAGTACGGATGAGAAACTGAAGACTTGGGATATTTCTGGGTAAGGAAGGATAAAACTCAATTAAGTTCTATCATAATCTAAACTAATATTATAAAGGGGTCGTCCATTAATCACGTTATAAATACTTTTTACCAACTTTTGACCCCCCCCCATATTTGTGAAAACGTTAAACGTTAGGACTGTTTATCTTATTGACTAGGGCGACTGTTAATATGTAAAACTTTGGGATCATTGTTCCTCGTTGTTTTTTTGAAGTGAAATAGTAGATTGTTTGCCAAGGGAGCAAAGAACAATTTTTAAGGCGAGTGTGTTTTTGAATCCAAAGCGGAGCGAAGGATTCAAAAGTACATCACTCGAGCTTAAAATTGTGTTGCTCCCGAGGTGAACACTCTACTTTTATCACCCTCTATGAGAAAACAAACGTTTGCGGTTCGACCCCATCAGGAACGAAGTTCCTACTCACGTATGATTTAAACATTTCCATGACAAAAAAAAATTAAATTATCGCAGCCACACCCTGGAATTTACATTTTGACCTCACTATCGCTTTACCACCCTCGAAAACTATGAAAACGATACCCATGACGAAAAATTTGAAAATTCACGCATCCGCCATCTTGGATTTACATTTTGACCTCTCTATTGGCTTTACCACCCTCAAAAACTACGAAAATGATGCCCATGACGAAAAATTAGAAAATTTTCGCATCCGCCATCTTGGATTTACCTTTTTGACCTCACTATCGGCTTTACCACCCTCGAAAACTATGAAAACGATACCCATGACGAAAAATTGGAAAATTTTCGCATCCGCCATCTTGGATTTTAATTTTGATCAAATTCACACTTTCTCTCTCTCTCTCTTGCTAGCCTGTTACTTATTTATACAATGTTCGTGATCGATCTCTTTGGTGAATAGAACTTTTACTAACAATATCCTAATTCAAATCACTTTTAGTCCCTAGGGATTAAACAGCTATTTTGGTCCCTGTTTACGAAGATTAAACTACGTCTTTTTGAATAGATGTGATAAAAACTTCTTTTGGCGCACCGCACACAGATTTTTCCGTAGGTAGTAAGTTAGACTGATCCGTCACGCTCTGAGGTGAAAGGCTCGATCGGGTGAACTCGGGTCCGCCGAGAGTACTCGAGCGAGAAAGATACAATGAAGTTTTCACTTCTGCCGTGCGGTCTTAAGCACACTCTTTTTTTTTTTACTTTTAATTTTTTTTCTTAAACTCTGTGTGAAAACATTATCCACTTTTCATGTTGCATGTGTACACATTGTTACACTGTTCCATGTTTACACCACATTTCTGCTTACCTGTTATCACAATGACTCCGTATCAAAGTTGCGACAAACAAATGCGCGACAAATGCTAGGGCGACAGTACGATAGGTCGACCATCAGCGGTGCGACAGCACATCAGCTCGACGAACGTTATTGCGACAGATTGTTGACAAACGATGGCACGATGAAACTTTTGTTCGACGAACGTTAGTGCGACTGATTGTTTTCACGACCATCGATGGGACGACTAAACTTTTGACCGACGAACGATAGCGCGACACAATTTTCGCTCGACAAACTAAAGCACGACAAACATTTCTATAATATTTTCTTGCTAGTAGCAACTAAGAAAAAAAAATTAAGTAGTAAGTACTTTCGTTTACAAATGTTTTTATTGGCAACAAATTATTATAGAAATGTTTGTCGTGCTTTAGTTTGTCGAGCGAAAATTGTGTCGCGCTATCGTTGATCGATCAAATGTTTCATCGTCCCATAGATGGTCGCGAAAACAATCAGTCGCACTAACGTTCGTCGATCAAAAGTTTCGTCGTGCCATCGTTTGTCGTAAAAACAATCTGTCGCACTAACGTTCGTCGAGCTGATGTGCTGTCGCACCGCTGATGGTCGACCTATTGTACTGTCGCCCTAGCATTTGTTGCGCATTTGTTTGTCGCAACTTTGATACGGAGTCTATCACAATAACCTCCCGTCCCTTCCAGCGCCGCCCCCGTGCAAGTGTCGGAGCGCGCGTGCCGCGTGGGGCAGGCGCTGTGCGCGGCGGCGTGCCCCGACGCGCCCTTCAACGTCGCGGTCGGCGGCGACAACAAGCAGAACTACATCGAGCTTGTGGACTTGAACATTAGTGAGCAGTGTGAGTATTTTTGTAAACATAGCGTAGGAAGCTCCCGGACGCGCTGGCAGCTCAGAATGGATTGGTAAAGCGGAAAAACCGGGAAGAATCGGCTGTTGTCATATGTCCAGCAGTATATAATTATTATGTTAGCCAGAGTCACTCTGTTGATATTTTGTGCTTTTAGTCCTGATGAGCAGCAGGCGTAGCATGAGCACCGCTTTGTCGACGGAAGAGTAGACAAAAATGACGTTCCGTGTAGACAGTATGACGGCAGCAAAGTAGAAAGAGGCAACTGCACTTTTTACGAAATTCACTCTTTAATATAATTCGACTCAGAATTCTTTGTTTCGTCATAGGATGTTTTTACTGTTTGACTGTCAATTTTTACTGATATTAAGTCACGTTAAACACAACTAAGAAGAAGAAGTACCGTGTTTTGGAACAAATAACATCACAGTAATATTGGCCTTAACCATTTCCTTGGTAATATTAACTAAATTATGTAAAATAGGAGAAGATAGCTTTCTTCATCTATTAGTTATCACAGTTTTGCATTTAAAACGCTCTTCTGTAAAATCATGATTTTGCAGATAACCCTGTATACTTTGTGACCGTCGCGTAGAATAATTCTGAATAATTCACTACCATAGACAACTGTCAGTCGTCAGAGTGATTTTGACATTTTGGTATAGAAAACTTTCTTCTGAAATAGTCTACCTACAAAATGACCTAGACAAAGATAGTTAGAAACGAAAGACAAAGTGACAGATTGAAGAAAGATTTCTACGGTGCGATGTCAAAAATGAAGAAAGGAAATGTCACTTTGTATAGAAAGAGCTGTGTCTACTCTTCGTAGACATAGAAAGCATCATGCTACGCGTGCAGACCATTCGTACGACTATGTAAAATACTTTTTTCGTAACAATACTTATTTGTCCACCGTTGTACGTTTAGTAACCAAATCTACAGTGCGTTCATTATAGCTTGACCCGTGACGCGATTGCCGGTTCTGAAATAAATTACTTTCTGATGTTTTCTGTGTTGCTTGGTAGCAAATATTACCTCAACCCAGTTTGTGACGTAGTTATAATTGGTTTGTTTCAGTTACGAATCGGTTCGCGTCACGGCCGCTGATAGCGCTTCCTACACCAAGCGCGGATGCTATGGAATCATAGAATTGTTTAATATATTTAAGTATAATAAATATAATAATAAACGATAAAATGGTATTCTTTGTTTTTTTTAGACTACGTCCTCAATATCGGACGAATTACCTTTTCACCGGAATAAGTTCAATATTTTTGGACATAGTTATGATACAATTATTTTCATAACTACCCATAACCAGCACATCAATATCAATCTGCCTTTTCCCTACTATGTTGGGGTTGGCTACCAGTCTAACCGGATGCAGCTGAATGCCAGTATTTTACATGGAGCGACAGCCTATCTGACCTCCACGACCCAGTTACTGGATAACACGATACGCCTTGGTAAGACTGGTTCAACTGGTTGTCAGACTTTCAGGCTTCTTTAAGTGTATTATCTATGCTTCTGACGACCCGTAACGACTGTCAAAGATCCACGAATAACAGCTGGGACCCTTTCTGAGGCACGGAGGAGTCTCGGTATGTAAAGATCTCACACAACTTTACACATACTACACCTGCATTCTCATAAAGAAAATTACTACGAATTCCGTGCAATCAAACATACAACTACATAAAAAAACAATAACATACAACACAAGAAGTAAAAACAAGTTTCAACTAATGACTGCCCGGGCACGGACTAATTACGGCAAAAAAACAATACTAGTTGAGGGAGTACAGCTGTTCAATAATTTACCAGAGGAATTAAAGAAGTGTGATAGTATAAACATATTTAAAGCAAAACTCAAGAAACATGTATGCACCCTGTGACGTCACCAGCGACCACCGAGGCAAATATTATTATAATTACTTAGATGTAAGCACTTTGTATCTCATTTTAAGTGAACTGTTATTTAAGTTCTTATGAGAAATAAATTCTTTAAACCGAAAGATGGGCACCCATCCACGGACGAAACCCGGCAAGCGTAGCTTAACCTGAGCACCCATACATATAATAATAACATAATCAGCCTATTAATGTTCCCACTGCTGCGACACAGGCCTCCTCTCTGTGAGAAGGAGTGGGCTGTAATCTACCACGCGGGCCCAGTGCGGGGTGGTGGATTTCTCATGTCTTCGAATTTTTTGATTCTAAGACATGCCGGTTTCCTCACGATGTTTTCCTTCACCGCTCTGGAGCACCCAATAACCCACAACCAGCACATAATAATAAACATAAAAAAGAAACAACAAAATAGTAACGGTCTGTGTTGCTATCAATGGTATTTTATTTGTCATTTATATCATACATCATTATGTACATTGTCGAGCCCATCACCTATAATACCAACACATACCATTCTGGCGGACCACGTGACTGTCCACCAAAGGTTTATCCTCTACAATTTGGAGCGAGGTTCGCTGCAAAAGAAATAACCATTTTACTATAAAAAAGTTGGGTTTTCCAAATAAAACAAAATGATATAACAATTGAGATTATGTATTAGCAACATATCTTAGTATTATCCTAGATAAAAATCATAAAAGCAATGAAAATGTATAAACTGCTCGATAATTCCGAACTAAAAGCATTTTTAATACTGCAATTCTGGTTTTGGTACAATAAAATAATAAAAATAATCTGTTTTAGCGACCCAAACTTGGTCATATATTTGAACACGATTTGAACATAGCAGTGTAAAAATGTTAGTTTATAAAAATGTTTCAACAGTTTTTTTTATCAATTTTAAAATTGCATCACAGCCAAATAAACTGGTAAATGATATTTTTAGACAAATATGTCTTATAAAAATATTTTGTGTGGGCAACACACGTTTTAAAAATATTATTGCTCCGTGTTTTCAATACTATCAGAGGTTCGCAGTGAAGAGTTGCCGGTCACTCGGTATAAAAAGCTAAATATAGCTGTTTAAATCTAGCAACCCTGAGCATTGAGCAATAATGTAGTGGCTTATGGTAACTCTTAACAAGAAAACGTGCAATCGACTTAGTACAACCAATATTTTGATAACTTGAGGTCTATAGAACCAAATTTAAATTAGTTAAGAGGTCGCCACTATGGCATGTCCCTTATTACAATATAGTTTTGGTCAAAAATGCAATGTTAATCCTATAATCTTCCACAAAGTATCTAATATCGAAATGCAAAATTAAAATGAAGAAGAATTCTATGCATAAACCTCAATTTTTCACTAACGATTGTGTATAAAAGTAACATTTCGTAAAAGTTTGTTCATGTCTATGATTCGCACTAATGATTTTGACATGAATCTATGCCTAGTCGTTGTATGAACTAAATTAAACCTCAAAGCAGTAGTGACCACAATAACATACCTTGGTATTTCGCTACATTGTGGTCAAACGCAACTTTGAAAGTACCAGTACCGGTTTCCAACACTAGCGTAAAGGATCTTCGGTACACATTGTACCACTCGATTCTTACGGATTCGGAATTCGCCGGAATTGGCCCGATCCTTGACAGATGTGACGTCATAAGTAACTGACGCTTCAGCGATTAAACGGAGCCTGATGTTTTTACTTTAACATATAAATAAAAACACGTTTATAACTTAGCCCAAAACTATTTGCCGTATTAACTTTAACTGACAATGCGACATATTTGTCAAAAAGTGACAAAATTGACACATTTTGACGACAGGTGCTGTATAAAAAGGCGAAAGTGTATGAAAGGAACTTGTTAAATTGTCGGATTGTCAGATTGTCGCCTGTCAGTTTTATTATAGGCCCCATATATTATTGTTCGAAACTTCCAATCTGACTGCCAGTAAGAGTTCATCAAGCGTCTTATTCAGAATATAAAAGCTGCATCATCAATTCATGAGACACTTCTTGAAACACATTCCGGTATCTTGATATTTATTTCATGCACAATATAATCTGTAAATATATTTAATTATTTAATGAACTTCATTATTTCTGTATATTATAAAAATATTATCCTTATTGGAATAAATTATAATTATTATGAGATAATATATATTTTATTATACATAAGTTCGATTATTTCTCTTTTATATCAACTTATAATGGGATGTTAACTAATGAACTACGCCTTGTTCATAGCTTTATCGTGAATGAGGCACTAAATTAAATCAGCGATACTCGATCATATTATTTTGAGCCCGGATTTTATCTCGACACTTCTCTCAATTTTATTAAATTTTATTATTGTTTAGATATAACTTACAGCCAATAAATGCATATTCTTTCAAAAATAATCTCACATTGTCACAAAGTATTATACAGGTACGAGGAACAGGGTGTAAAGTTTACTCAACGTCCATAAAAAAGGGAGGATCTTCTGACCAGACGAGTGTTGTGTCGGGTGGGCTACTACCCGACGATTGATGTCGGGACATTGTATACAATGTGGAGACTACAATACAACAATAAATGAAAATACTGGTACTACTAATGCATAAGAGTATTTTGGAACTGTCAAAAAAATCCTAGCTTCGAAATAAAAAAATGGGTTTTTCAAATAAACTAAATGTAATCTATGCCGGATCCACCCTAAGCCAATAAATTCCGTTTATCCAACTAGGCCTAAGGTGGATTCTTGAGCATACTTTTCCGAATATCCAGCTTAGTGTGGATTTTTGTGGTACATAAACGAAATAACCCGAGCCGACTATGGATTTTGTCGAGCTATATTGACTAAACTATTGAATATATTCAATTGAATTTTTGTATACAGAATGGGAACGTCATTAGGGACACGCCGTTTAATTTTTTGTTGTATTGTCGTCTCCACCTCGTATATGCTAGTCGCGCGGTAAATTCTGCTTGCGCGTTGCAGGACGTTGCGTCACAGTATCGCTGACATGAACTCGACATAATATGTTTACGCTATGTAAAATAAACTACTCAATGAACCATGAGAGTACCACGTGTTAGATTTTTACATAAGACTTGAATTTTAGATGTTTGCTCCAAAACAGGCTCTTGCTTACAATGGGTGACTGGTAATTAGTGACCGATACTTAAACACGTAACTTTACTCATCATTATGAACAACTTTTACTATGGGGACAAACCTGAAATCGCGAAAAAAAATCAGCTGTTCCATACATTTATGTTCGCAAAATTCGTCAAAATGTATGGAACAGCTGATTTTTTTTTCGCGATTTTAGGTTTGGTCCCATAGTAAAAGTTGTTCATAATTATGAGTAAAGTCACGTCTTTAATAGTATCGGTCACTAATTACCAGTCACCCAATATAACTCAGAGCGTTTGAACATTCGAAAACTTTTCTAAGCTCATAGTATACTTAATGCTACTTGGTAATCAGATTTAATTAGCGCGTGGTATGTTTATGAATAAAATAAATAACTTATTCAATGCGAGAGACTCTTAGTGTGAACTAACAATTTTACTCTATAGCTGTGCAATTGTCTAACAATTACTTTTCCATTACCAACATTAATATCTTTGTAATAAGGTTGAAAGTCATGTGAGCGGAGTTTGACAGTTGCCGTTGTTATGCCCATATAATTATATCGTACCGTCACATTTCAAAGTTGCCTTCAATTGTTCTATTTCACTGATACGTTATTGCGCTACTAAATAAACGAGTTACTAGTACATGTATACATACAATATTTACTATTTAAAGTTAAAGGCAACTTTTTCAGTGAAGTTATATAATATAGAAATAGTTCTGCAAACCGACTTTCGGCCGTGTCGACCAATCGGCGCTGGAGATATTATAATGCACAAGCGTGTGCGCAGACACTGGTGCACTCTTTCACGTAAAATATAATGGTAAACTGCAATATAAAGAGCATGAACGATGGGTTTATCCAGAAGCAGACTGCGTCAGGCAGGGAAGTACTCGATTTTATCTACACATGTCGTCACAATGTGTTTTGATAATATTTTGACAACCGCAGTCCAACACTCACAAAACCTTAAACCTTTTGGCATGGCGCCCATTCGCAAGTATAATTGCGCAAAACCTTCAAGGCTCATT
This sequence comes from Conistra vaccinii, assembly GCA_948150665.1. Taxonomy (NCBI): domain Eukaryota; kingdom Metazoa; phylum Arthropoda; class Insecta; order Lepidoptera; family Noctuidae; genus Conistra; species Conistra vaccinii. The sequence continues at coordinate 6,212,540 of OX411317.1, read as the reverse complement.
TGCGCGTTAAAAGCTAACTCAGGGTTAATCCAATAATTCCCTTTGTATAGCTAACCCATGAACGCGTAATTGGGCCTAAGGCTGTTATGCTGGTTTTCAAGAACCCTAGGGGACACCTCTATGAATGCCTAATTTTTAACGCGCTGTTGGATTTTCAACGCTCGGTTCAGTGCAAACAGTTGAAAATCCGAATGTTGGCATTCATTTAGGTGTCTAACTCAAATTGCGCAATTAAACTTGCCAAAGACCACTATGCACAAAAAAGGAAACAAGAAATTTACTCTTCAGCGGGGAATTTGAGCACGGCATCGTTCATGGCCCGCGCCATGTACTCCACGTTGGAAGGGTTCAGGCCGCACACGTTGATGCGGCCCGACTTCAGCAGGTAGATGTGGTACTCCTGCACGAGGTGCTCGGCCTGGCGCTGCGTCAGGCCGGTGTACGAGAACAGGCCGATTTGCTTGACTATGTGGTCCCAGTTGCCGGGGGTGCCTAGTCTGGAAAGTTGGGATGGTCTGTTATAAAAGTTGTCCTATTATAATACTAGGAATATTTCTAATATCGTAGCATCTAAGCAAAAAATAGAACTGAAATGACTTTGCGAACTGTTATGAACTGGCTTTCCATTAACCTCCTGACGCTCAATGTTTCGAAAACTAAAGTAATTCAGTTTCTACCACCTAATGCACCTAAAACACCAACGGATTCCACCAAAATAACAGCACATATTTGTCATGATGCGTCACCATGCAATTGCAATTGCCTTGATATGGTTCCATTTATTAAATATTTAGGTGTTCATATCGACGAGAGGCTAGATTGGCGTGTCCATACGAATACTCTATGCTCGAGGCTTCGCAAACTTATTTATTTGTTTAAAGAGCTCAGACACTCGGCCGACATTGAAACAGCTTCGCTTGTATATCGTTCCCTGTGTGAGTCGATTATTACTTACTGCATCCCAGTGTGGGGCGGGACTTTTAAAACCGTGATGCTTAAGGTGGAACGAGCTCAGCGGGCTATCCTCAAAGTTATGTATTTCCGTAAAAGGGACTACCCCACAGCCCAGCTGTACTCCGAAGCCCAAGTACTCACGGTGAGAAAACTCTATGTCCTCCGCACTGTCTTGCGTCGACACTCCACGATGCCGCTGGATAAGAATCTATCCAATCGGCGGATTGGCTTTCCTATCTGTGAATCCGTTCAGTGTCGTACTGCACTTGCCCGACGACACTATCGTGCCCAAAGCTCCAAAATTTACAATAAAATCAACAAGGACTTATCAATTTATAAACTTACCTTGCATAAGGTCAAGCTGAGTCTTAAACCATGGCTACTGTCCCTCAGTTACGAAGAAACAGAGCAAATTCTAAAAACTCTTTCTTAACCAAATTCTACGCTATAAGAGACACTCAACTTACCATTACTCGAGATCCCATCTTCCTGAACATTCAATTCAATTACACATACACTCACACACACACCCCCACACACACGCACACTACACCCAAACACACAATCATCATTACAGGCTATTTCTAACCATTTTTTTATTATTATTTTGTATTATTTTAGTCTTTTTTATTTCTTCTTAATTGATCATATTGCATAAGTTTTAATAGTATTTCCTCCCGGGAGAGGGCACTGGCTCTTGTAACACAGGTTAACCACCTAGCACAAGTGTCAGGGACTTCACACAATTTGTAACCATTTCTTATGTAATAAAGATTATTATTATAAGATTATATAAAGTGTAACCTAATACATCGATCGTGTTTTTTTTTTACAGACAATTCATTTATCAATATACAAAACATCTGACCTGGAACGGACGGTTGTTCCAGTTTTATTGGTAATTAAATTAATAGGTCTTATCACAGACCACAAGTCTGCGAACCATAAAAAAAATTGTTTTGACAAGTATCGGCCAAGATTGAGTATTGTATCTAAAATATTGCTCAAATCGTTTGATTAAAAATAATGTGAAATAATTAATCACCCTCACAGACATACTGCGTTCGCAATTTATTTGCCAAACATGTAAACAAACACGAGTTTTAGGAAAAACAACCCTACACATCGGTTCAGTTTGCGCTACACCTTCATATTTTTTTTATGACTTCTTCAACAGTACTAGTCAGTTTAAAATCAACTTTATTTACACTCGTATAAAGTTGATGTTTGTTTAAGCATCAATTGGGAACAAGGTTATAAATAGACCTTAGTTGAATTTGTTTTGAAACAAACATCACATAAATAATTATAAGCCAACTTACTTGATAAGCTCTGCTCTCAAGGCTTCTCTCATCTGTATGACCCTGGTAGACATTAGCTTGATGTGTTCCTTCCTGCAAAAATCAAACAAAATAATTAAACCTGTCCTAAAACTAAAATACATAATGCAATCAGCAGTGATAGTCTTGTGGGATCTTCGGACTGCCAAGTCATAGGTGTCGAGTTCGAACCCAAGGCATGTACGCATGGCTACACATCAAGCTATACATTTCCAGATTATGGTGATCTCGCATTGTAAACGATTTCCGTACAATGCGAGGTCAGCTTAAACTGGAAATGTATAGCTTGATATGTAGCCGTGTGTACGTCTGACTTTTCGGATTCATGTGCGTATTGTATAATTATCAGGTGAAAGAAAACATCGCGAGGAAACCCGCATGACTGAGAGATATTTCTCGACGGCATATGAAACCAAGTCAGAGGCCCATGGGAATCATAAAAACTCTGAGAACACTAGTCTACGCCAGGATAGTCACTAAGCACACGAAAAAAAAAAAAAAAAAGGTGAGAGGTGTCAAGGGACACCCCGATGGAACGAAGTTATGGAATGAACCTCACAAAGGCATGCCACTAATTAGTACCTGTGGTCGCTCACAGATGGCGTTATAATAAAAAAACGAAGTGTATAGAGTGCCGCGAGTTTCTTGTGGCACTCTAGTGTCACTGCCTCGGTCCGGCTAGGGTGCCGTGAGCGGTGCATTGTCACTGTCACTTGTCATTTAGGTTAGGTTAGGTTAGAACTGTGACCACACAACGCACGAGCCGAGCGAGCTTAGCGAGCGGTGCCGCGGTAGCGGCCGGCGAAGTGCCAGGGTATGTTTAGGCACAAGAGAATGTAATGTTTTGGGAATGTGGTGTTTTACAGCGATCTAACCTCGACTATCAAACAAAATACCAAGTGACGTGACTTAGTGACAGTGACAATGACAATCCAATGCTTGCGGCACTTGAGCCGGGCCGAGGCGGTGTTACTAGGGTGCCTGTAGTGGCACTTTATCCGATAGGGATAGAGTGCCAATGGTGACACTCTATACACTGCCTAAAAAAAATTAACCTCACAAAGGCATGCCACTAATTAGTACCTGTGGTCGCTCACAGATGGCGTTATAATAAAATAAAATGTCATTACAACTTTTGGTCCCAATTTTTTCTGTCTAGCCCCCTTTCGCAACGCGCGAAAGGGAACTTCGTTCCAAAATGCAAATGCATATTTTGTATTGCAGCATTGGCGGGAAACATGACAATAATAGACAAATATTTTTGACACGAGAGTCAGTAACTGTCGCTATAGTCTTACCAACTATTTATTTAATTTTTGACAGCTGAAGTAAAGATGTCCAAATTGCATTTTTGAATCGATTTCGAAATTCATGATGAATTTAATCGAATTTAAATAATAATTAAAATGAAAGAATTGAAATGATTCGATGATTGATAATAAAATATAATATTCGATGATAACATCGAATTCATAACTCGATGAAAAGTGCCCGAAAAGCATTGCATTTTTACATTTTTCTCATAAAGAGGAGGCCTGTGTCCCAGCAATGGGAACATTATAGGCTGATTATGTTAACCCGAACACGGCGTGCTGCCACGCCGAGCGCCGAACGCAGAGAGAACGACACGACGAGACTCTTTAGGAATAGTTAAGCGGAATAGGTTACTAAATATATCTACGTCTGACTGCGTTAGGGTGAGTTGATGGCCACTTACCACTCATCGAACAGCTGTTTGTTGGACAGTACATTGTTGACGACGCGAGCGCCGTGCGCGGGCGGGTTGGAGTACATGCCGCGCACGATCCACGTCAGCTGCGACTTCATGGCCGGCGCCAGCGACGCGTCGCTGATGACGATGGCGAGGTTGCCCACGCGCTCGTCTGGGAACGGATATTGTTTATTAGTTAGACTGAAACTATACAATGACAAATTGAGAAAATTAGACAAAAGGGCTTGTAAGCGTGTTAGATTTTGGTCGGGTTGATGGTCACCAACAAAACAAACTCCATGGCAACGAAAAATAGGTAAACCAAAATATGAATAGAATTGATAAGTATTTTTTTCACGTCGGATCCTAGAAAATTGACGTGGCGTTATGTGATCGACTTAGAAGTTAGAAAACGGGAGTTACAATAATATGTCATTACCCGACTGCGGCGAAGCAAAAAACGAGGGTTATGTGTATGACCTGTATGTCCGTCTCTATGTTCTCTCGTAACTTTTAAGCGACTAAACCGATTTCATGAAAGATATGTCGTTAGCTTCGTCTTTATTGCGGGAGTGTCAATGGGTAGGTATGTCAAAAATAAATAAAAAATCTGACTAGCGAATTTGTGGCGCCAAAATGTATGTTTCATACAAAGAACTTCCAAGACTGTCGAGGGGCTATCAAAATTAAGGGCTTAAAACGTGATTACAAAAATAAAAATAAATGGTTTAAATGTAATTTGGAATAGAAAATGATTAAAAAACGAAAATACTGAAAATTAAAAACAATTCATATGAATAAAAAATAACGCGACAAATGAAATTCTAGTGTTTGGCTTTTCTCTTTTCAGTTATGTGTTTTTGCAGTCGTTTTTTTGTTTTTTTACTTACTTTTTTATTTTTTCATATGAATTGTCAAGGCCTTTTGATCACATAGTATTGGCGATCAAAGTTATTAAAAGCAAAATTGATATACTCACTGTATAACCCGAAGTTCTTAGCGTAGGACTGAGCGCAGACGAGCTCGAAGCCTCTCTTCACAAAGTAGCGCACTGCCCACGCGTCCTGGTCCAGGTCGCCTGACGCGAACCCTTGGTACGCGCTGTCGAAGAACGGGAACAACTTGCGCTCCTAGAAAGAAAAAAAGAGGTTGCTGGTTGTTGTGGCTTTTTTTTCCTGGATAAGGTTTCACAGAGTAATTACAATGATAAATACTATTACGGCAATATTCAGAAACTGAAATAATTATTTGTTTTCATAAAAAATTTGGTTGATTTTGATGCTGTGGAAAGTTGGTTTTGGTTGGCACAGGACTAACAATGAAAAATTTTCAACGAAAATGTATATGAGGAATAAAAATGGTATGAATTCTGAAATAAGTTAATAGTTTTTTAATTATATGGTTCTTTGCATAGAATAGTGGTAAAATTTTCTGTAGAATTTTAAATTAAAAATCCCTTTATCATTACAAAGCTTTGGTTTAAATGTAATCGTTAATTTGGCCCAGGTCACGCCATGAGTGTGGCTCGTCGTCAGTTCAATCTAAATGTACCTAGTCGGGTAGCAACACGTCGGTCTCATCTATATTGGATTACAATAATAACAAGTAGCATACCTCCATAACATCAGCGATCTTCTCCCACTGCTCCTGAGTAGGATCAATCCCGGTGGGATTATGCGCGCAAGCGTGCAACAAAACCACAGAGTTCTCGGGCGCGCTGTTCAGGTCCTCTATGAAGCCGTCGAAGTCTATGGCGCGGTCCTTCGCGTTCCAGTAGCGGTACGTGCGGGCGTTCTTGAAACCGGCCTCCAGGAAGACTAGGCGGTGGTTGTCTGTTAGGGTAGAAAATAATTAACTAAATAGTTATTTCATTACCACTGCTCTCAAAACGGTGAAGGAAAAGATCGTGAGGACACGGGCATGTCCTAGAACCAAAAATTCGAAGACATTTAGACATCTACCAACCCGCACTGGGCCCGAGTGGTGGATTACTGCCCACTCCCTCTCACAGAGAGGGGCCTGTGTCCCAGCAGTGGGAACATTATAGGCTGATTATGCATTATGGAAGTTCCAGAAGATGACCTTGCCAAACACATGCTCATCTACAATAATTCACCAATTAGTATATAGGGTGTTAAAGTAATTGCGTGCCATAGCTTAGGGGTAGGTTCAGTATCGATAAAGGAAACTAGGAAAAATAAAAAAATCCTGTGTTAATGTTTTGCACGACTCGTAATGCGAAGCATTAGAGTGTGCTCTACGATCGAAAAATTATTTTTGCCCCATTTCTGTAACTGTTTTTATTGTTACACTCCTGCTAGTACACAGAACCTACTTAATTTATATACCATTGTATAGATGATTAAATGGAGATGAATACTGTACTTTTTAACAATTGATATAATGCAGCAGAAATAGTTGAAAAAAAATTCCTGTCCGTCAATTTATGAACCCTGAAAACATTGTAGCTTGCGATAAAATCAATTAATTGAGTCAATTTTTTTTTTTATACATTCGTTTCAGCCGTAGAAGGAACCCTATTGAAAATGGCTCTTTTATTCAAAGTAAAGTTTAATTATAATTAATAAAATACTAACTGAAATATAATATCTTTAACTAAATATTTCCAACCTTGGATTTGATGTCCGCAAGTTGCCTAGCAACCGCCAAGTAAATATCTTTGTCAGTCGTTGACAGTACGACTTCATGAAAAGTGATAAATTGTTCATTTTTAACATTGAGGTATTATTGTAATTTTTAAACTATGTTTTGAATTTCTTTTTCATTTATGAATGAGTGATAAGTATGAGGCGTGCAGTTTTGGATTTTCCAAACTATTTTTTTTAATTATTTTTCTGGATTTTTTTTATTTTTCCTAGTTTCCTTTATCGATACTGAACCTACCCCTAAGCTATGGCACGCAATTACTTTAACACCCTGTATTAATCGATATTTTAAGTCGTATCTCTTATCGAGTTATCTAACGCACTTTAAAATTATCTAAAGATCATGTGCGATTCGAGCTGGATTCGAGCACTCTCCAACCGAGTACTTGATCACTGATTGTGATAATATAAATGTATGTCATTAAAAGACGATGGTTTTGTAAATGCTATTTGATGTAATAGAAAGCTTATGTAGATTGACCTAAATAAACACTCCACTATGGCAATATTTACGGCGTGTTTATTCGTTATATAACTAAAGCCTATAGGGTATTTGACTGGATTATTTTTACGAAGTGTATAGAGTGCCGCGAGTTTCTTGTGGCACTCTAGTGTCACTGCCTCGGCCCGGCTAGGGTGCCGTGAGCGTTGCATTGTCACTGTCACTTGTTATTTAGGTTAGGTTAGGTTAGAACTGTGATCACACGACGCACGAGCCGAGCGAGCGTAGCGAGCGGTGCCGCGGTAGCGGCCGGCGAAGTGCCAGGGTCCGTTTAGGCACAAGAGAATGTAATGTTTTGGGAATGTGGTGTTTTACAGCGATCTAACCTCGACAATCAAACAAAATACCAAGTGACGTGACTTAGTGACAGTGACAATGACAATCCAATGCTTGCGGCACTTGAGCCGGGCCGAGGCGGTGTTACTAGGGTGCCTGTAGTGGCACTTTATCCGATAGGGATAGAGTGCCAATGGTGGCACTCTATACACTGCCTTATTTTTATTAATTTTTCGTGACGTAGAAAAATATGAGCGTTTATACTGAAAGTGGGCAACGTCGCAAATAGCTGTCAAATATTTCGCCGTTGTTTTGATTAATTTGGCAATATTACTGTATGGACATATGAAATATGGCTAACTAGTGAACTAAAATATAAATAATGAATTGCAATTATAACACTGAAGATGTAACCGTTTTTATGTTTTCTCCTTTTATTTGCAATCGGCTTTCTAGCCATAATCAGATGGGATCTTTGTGTAAGAGTTGTAACCGTTTTAGGTGTAAAAAAGTCATTTGGAAGTTTCTAAATACTTTTTTTACATCTAAAACTAAATAGTCGGTGTTACGATATTAATTATTGGCCGCTCACGAGCGGCAGGCGTCAGCGGCCCTGATGAATGAGCACTTACAATAAATACCATTTATCGTTTAGCTACAATATATCGTCTCAAGTCTAAACCAAGAAATTCTAAAACTTATTCTTAAAATTTTTGAACCAAATTATCAGCTGTAACTTGTTTCAAGTTTACCTTACATACTTCACTCGGTGCCCTACAGTTAAGGGCCTTAGTCGCGTTTAGTACCGTAAAACGGTCACTTTAAAAAGCTATCTTCTCCTTAACGGCTTAGTTAAATGATTTGAAAAAAATATATGTTTGCTATAGATTCATCTACAACATATCTGAAACCGGGTTTTTTCGTATGACTAATACTTTTGCCTTAAAAAAATATTTACCATAACGCTATTTTTGGTTAATATTCGTAACTACTTCTAAACGACTTTGACGATTGGAAAAAAAATTACACAGAAAAATTGCTGATTAAAGGTACTACAAATTTGAAACTGCATTTGTAAATCAATCAATATTTGTTAAACAAAATGTCCCCATTTAGAGATAGAGGTTCAGAGGGGCTCTGCGCGGGACGCGGGCGGCAGTCGCCCGTGAGCATTGAGACGGGATGGCTGTGTCGCTCGCTGGTCCGCTCCGGCTATCGACCGAGTATGCGCATACGTATGTGTTAGTGCGAATATTTATGAACTTATTGTATTAGTGTGCGTTTATAGACGAGCTTGCTGCAGAGAGTCCAAATCGATTGTGCGCGTAGGCGCTTTATTGTTGAGTTGTTCTTTGATGTACAATTATTAATACTTTTTTACATTGACAATTACATACAAATTAACAATTTACAATATAAACTAAAAAAATGTAAATGTAAAATATAACATAACATCACGACTGTATTCCCCGAAGGGTTAGGCAGAGGTGTACCTATATAAGGTGTTAAAAAATTTACTTTAGAAACTTTAAGAGGTATTTTAGACCATCGAACTGAATAACTTTTACTTTGGGACATACATTGATATCGCGAAAAAAAAAAATCTGTTGTTCCATAGTAAAGTTTAATACCTACTGTTCTAAACTGTATGGGACAGCTGTTTTTTTTTTTCGTGATTTCAAAGTTAAAGTAAAAGTTATTCAGTTTGATGGTCTAAAGCACCTCTTAAAGTTTCTAAAGTTAATTTTTTTTAAATCACTAAAATTTGTTTAGTCCTGCCTGTCAAACGAGCATTTCCCATTCTGAAATAGACTAAGGTGACACAACTTAACTATATTTTAGTTTGACAGCACTAAGATTGCACTGAGTTATTAGTTTAGTGAAAATGGCAATTTTGCTATTCTGAATTTGACGTTTTTCACCTAAAAATTTAGATTAACCAACTAAATCAGTCTATTTTTAAACGCGATTAAAAAGGAGTGGAATAAAATTAGTTTGCATGAACACACACTTCACACACTTCAGCTGCAAAAACTGTATCTTTTTTTTAATTTTGCTTATATCTCGAAAACGGTGCGTCCTAGCGCAAAAATAATGGAAATTTCGACCCCCTCTGCCACCCGTAAACCCACATGCCCCTACTCATAGGTAATATTTAATCATATTTTCTATACAAAAAGTTTAAAATTCCATACAAAACACGTCAAGGCTGCCCCCCCCGCGCGCCTCTGTCTCTAAAAAAATTCACGGGGTAGAGCAAACAAGTACCACGTCGGTCGCGACGTGACTGTCAAATTCAATTTTAGATGTGTCAAAATTATTTTTTAATTTCGAGATATTTTTCCGCAGAATAGCTTTTAGATTCTCATAGCCAAAAGTAAAGAATTTTAGTCGTAGTTTAGTTAGTTTAGTTCGGTGTACAAGAGAATCGGCACCAAATATTTTCTTAAGTTACGTAGGTAAGAAGGTTAAGAAATAAATCTTGATTGGTGCCGATTCTCTTGTGCACCAAACTAAACTATCACTAAAATTACTTGCTTTTGGCTATGAGAATCTGAGATTCTGCAAAAAAATATCTCTAAATTAAAAAATAACTTTGACACATCTAAAATCGAATTTGCGTCGCGAACTCGCGACTCCACGTGGTACTTGTTTGCTCTACTCTGTGAATTTTTTTAGGTCCAGAGGCGCGCAGGGGGGCAGCGTCGACGTGTTTTGTATAGAATTTTTAACTTTTTGTATGGAAAATACGAAAATTTGTTACCTTTGTGTTGGGGTAAAGGGGTTTAAGGGTTTCCTAAAGGGGGTCGAAATTTTCATTATTTTTGTGATAGGACGCACCGTTTTCGAGTTATAAGCAAAATAAAAAAAAAGATACAGTACTGTTTTTGCACCTGAAGTGTTGGTGTGAAGTTAAGTTCATGACAACTAATTTTTATATTCCATTCCTTTTAAATCGCGTAAAAAAAAAAATTGTCAAATTTAGTTTGAATAATCAAAATTTTTAGGTGAAAATCGTCAAATTCAGAATAACAAAATTCCCTGTTTCACTAAACTACTAAGTTAATAACTCATTGCAATCTTAGTGCTGTCAAACTTCGGTGGCAGTGACTTCTCGCGTCCGGCCCTGGTCCAGGCCATGGTGCGGAGCGAGAGGGCATGGCAAGCCGTCACCTCCTTCTGCGAAGCAGTAATGCTCGCGAAAGAGGAGGCGGAGTGCGCGAGGGAGTGGCAAAGGCCGCGCCCTACCAGCCCTAGCCGCCGCCGCCGCACAGAATGGTATTAGGCCCTAAAAGTTGGCCAAAAATGATTTTTTTTATTATTGGTAAACGACTCCATATTACCGATCATTTAATAGTTAAGTAGTTGACCAAAACAATGGCCGAAGAACTCCGTGCCAGCTTGCCAACACGTGCCGTGAGCTCGGTCGGAAGTAGCCGTTCGCTTACAGTGGTTGTGTGATTGTTCGATACGCTCAAATTTTACTTGTTTTTGAAAGGTGATATTTTAGGAACAAACGGTTTTGTGGTGGTTTTTGTGATGGATTCCTATCAGCCAGGTATGTAACTATATGGAAAATGTTTTTTTCCTACAAAAATCTCAATCAATTTTAATACATAGGTCCAAAAGTAAGTTGTCAAAAACTATTTAAAAAATTCTTACTTTTTTATGTTTAAGAGACTTTTTTTTACATTATTTAGCATTCTTTAACTACAAATACTATTGTTTCTTGTAGATTATACAGTCCAGAACAAATTTATAAAAAACACAGCCGCCCGTACCCGCCCCTTTTTTTTTTGAGATTTTTTTTCGTTAGTACCTTACAATCTTGTATAAATATTCGTTTCTAAGATTTAGTCTTATTTTTTTACAGGGACTTCAGGATTGAGGTTTATGAGTCGGAATGAGGTGTATACTATTATGCAAGGTTCTAATGAATCAACATTTGACGGAAAATTTACGTTTTTGAAGCAGCAACTGCTAAGTTCCTACTCTGATGATGATATAAGAATTCATGATATAAATCAAAAGATCGCTTATATACAACACAATTTCAAGCAAAAATGGTTAGCAGCTCGTAAAACCAAAGCAAGACTCGAAGAAAATAACGTAAAGTGGCTCTCCGGAAATAAAGAAAAGGCCATCTAAAGAGGAAAATTTAAGATTCGGGCTGTCATTGCTACATGCTCGTATTAAATTTTTCGAATCAATCCTACACGTAGCTTATAGGCTACCTGTAAAAAAATTGAATGTCCGATTGAGCAAAAACAAGCGGTGGAAACCAGAAAACAAGAGATCCAAGATCAATTTAAGTAAAAACTTGGACTATTGGTGGATATCCCGAAAGCTAATTTTGGCAACACCAATGACGATAATACCAGTCGCCGATTTTTTGAAAACTACGAAATATCGGCGGAAATAACCAAAATTGATAAAGAACTTATCTACCGAGTTAAGGTTATATTAGACACAATGTGCTGCGGGTATAAAATTAATGTTGAAGCTTTCTAGAAATACTGTGATGAAACTGCCGAGATGTATGTGGCTTTATTTCGTCACGGAGCTGAAGTGATAAAACACGCAATTCTTCCAATAGGACAACTCTCTGAAGAAGCTGCGGAGGGTCGCCACAAACACATTAGGCAATATAGACTTAACTATTCCAGAAGGTTTTCGCGCGTAGAGTGCAATATGGACGTTTTAAATAGGCTTTTGTTAACTTCGGACCCCCTATTAACAAGCATGAGGAACAAATATATATTAAAAAAAAAATAGAAAGACATTGTATGCAGACCGCATTACATTTGCTAAGTGAGAGTGACCTGACCAATGAAAATATATGTAGTAATGACGAATAAATATTTTTTTCTAACTGTATTAAGTCTTTTATTACCTATTTTAACATATATACACTAATAATCGTCGTTCGAGTCATAAAATATTTTTGACCAAGTTTTAGGGCCTAATACCACACTGTGCGCCGTAGGAGACGTCCCGGGCGTCGGGAATTGACTGCGACTGGACTGGAAAGGGCTAGGCATCAACATCAATGGCGAGTATATCACTAACCTTCGGTTTGCCGACGATATAGTTATCATGGCTGAGACCATGGAGGACCTCAGTATAATGCTCGATGACCGCAGTAGAGCCTCCAAAAGAGTGGGTCTTAAAATGAACATGGACAAGACAAAAGTCATGTCAAATGCCCATGTAACACCCGCCCTCATAAAGATCGGTGACGCTACGCTCGAAGTTGTAGACGAGTATGTTTACCTAGGACAAACTGTCCAGCTAGGTAGGTCCAACTTCGAGAAAGAGGTCAATCGTCGAATCCGACTCGGCTGGGAGCGTTCGGGAAACTATGCAATATCTTCTCGTCCCACATACCACAGTGTTTCAAGACGAAAGTCTTTGACCAGTGCGTGTTGCCAATGATGACTTATGGCACTGAAACGTGGTCGCTCACAATGGGTCTTATCAGAAGGCTAAAAGTCACCCAAAGAGCAATGGAGAGGGCTATGCTTGGAGTTTCCCTACGTGATCGAATCAGAAATGAAGAGATCCGCAGGAAAACCAAGGTAACCGACATAGCCCGAACATTGCCAAACTTAAGTGGCAATGGGCAGGACATATTGCTCGCAGAACAGATGGCCGATGGGGCCGAAAGGTTCTGGAGTGGCGACCACGTACCGGAAGACGTAGCGTTGGAAGGCCTCCCACAAGATGGACCGATGACCTAGTAAAGGCCGCAGGAATTCGCTGGATGCGGGAAGCACAGAATCGGTCGAAGTGGCGGTGCTTGAGGGAGGCCTATGTCCAGCAGTGGGCGTCTTTTGGCTGATATGATGATGATAATGATGATATGCTGAGTTATAGGGGTTTATGGATTTCATAAAGGGGGACGAAATTCACATTATTTTTGCGATAGGACGCACCATTTTGCGATAAGAAAAACCTTCTCCCATCACACATAAAGGCAATGCTTGTACAGTCCCTAATATTTCCCATAATTGACTATGATGATGTGTGTTACTATGACCTGAATGCAGATCTTCTCAATAACTAGACCGCCTTCTTAATAACTGCATTCTGCATGTTTCGTTTTCTCCTCTTCTGATCGTTATTTCTCCTCTACCGATCGTTATGTCTCCTGACAAAGTTTATTCTGTTTATTATGTATAATATGTATTTATTAATTATAATTTATTCTTGTATTTTTTTAGTTATTTTCGTGTTATCAATTGATTGATTGTGTATTACGTAATTAGGGTACGGGGCACGTGCCCCGGGCGACACCGTTAGGGGGCGCCAAATTCGAGCATGACAGACAAGTGCACCACCCAGCGCACCGCAACTTTGCAACAAATGAGACGCGCAACAATTATAATCTTTCTCTGAGGGTGGTGCACTGAGGAAATTACTGATTCGCGTAGGTTTAGGTCGTCAAACGGTCTGAGCGGGTTGTGAGTACTTGTGAGCGGGCGCAGTTGTATTCTACCAGGAGCTCGATGAGCGTTTCTGTGGTCTATTTTTTTAAGTTTTGCGGTGCCGGGCGTCTTACTTCAACGCCGACGACGCCTGTGACACGACTTACTTAAACTTTTACCACAGTTTTGGCGCCTCTGTTGGATTGGCGCATTTTCGATCGATTTTTGATTAATATGTTTATTATGCCTAAATTTTCGAGCTCGCTTCGCTCGCTCTTGCAACCTAGTAAAGTAACTCCTAAAGCAAAAATCCAACTTATCTCAGGCAGAGTGAATAAGGCTAATCAAAATAAATGTCTGACACGTACTAGTATATTTAAAAAAAAAACGGTTTTTTTTTAAGAAAAAAAAACGATTCGGGGTCAGGCGATAGGTTTTGCCCCGCCTCGAAAGATCCGTTCCGTTCTAGATCCGGGGCTGCCCCTACCAAATATCACTCAACGCGCTTAAAGAAGTTTTTCCTAAAAAAAAAACTATGATACCTACAAAAAATTTCTACAGTCAAAGGCCGATTCTCTTGTACACCGAACTAAACTAACTACAATCACTAAAATTCCTTACTTTTGGCTATGAGAATCTTAAAGCCATTCTGACAAAAAAAATCTCTAAATGAAAAAAAAATTTTGACACATCTAAAATCGAATTTGACAATCGCGTGACGACTCCACGTACTTGTTTGCTCTACCCCGTGAATTTTTTTAGAGCCGGAGGCGCGCAGGGGTTGGCAGCCTCGACGTGTTTTATATGGAATTTTTCACTTTTTGTATGGAAAATATGAAAAATTATTACCAACATGTTGGGATATAGGGGTTTAAGGGTTTCCTAAAGGGGGTCGAAAATTTCATTATTTTTGCGATAGGACACACCATTTTCGAGATATAAGCAAAAGAAAAAAAATACAATACTGTTTTTGGACTGAGGTCGAAGTGTTGGGGTTTTAGTTCATGCCAACTTACTTTATTCCACACGTTTTAAATCGTGTTTAAAAATAGTCAGATTTAGTTGGATACACCAAATTTTTTGGTGAAAAACTCAGAATAGCAAAATTGCCATTTTCACTAAACTAATAACTCAGTGCAATCTATTTTTAGTCTAGTTTAGAGGCATTTGTGACAAGAGAATCGGCACCAAAATATAACTAGCAGACCCGGTAGGCAGACGTTGTCATGCGACAACAGCGCCTCCCAACAGCGCGTCCAACTATAGCTAAGAACCATCCAAGTGACACAAAAAGAATTGAAAAAAAAACATCTAAATCAGTCAAGCCATTTAGCATAAGAAGAATTACAAACACACGCACACCGATATTTTATTTATTGCCAGGAATGTTCTTAAAAAACAAACAAAGTATTTAAAATAATATGCGGGTCAAAATATGGTAGGTAGTCGGCGTACAATTTCAGATTTGCCTACGATTCCTTCTCTTAGGACTAGGAATCTTAGGCAAAAAATGCGACATACGTGCGCATGTCTGCGCCTTTGTCTAGTCTTTGATCGTCGTTTTAGTGTAGTGCGCCACCGTTGCACGTTTTACGTATTGGAGAGTAGGGCGTTTAGCTCCGCCCACATTCACAAGGTCAGTGAGCCTACTATACACCTTAAGGGCTTTATTTTTATTAAACTAAGGCCGTTTGTGCACCGCACCGTGAACGGGACGTCAACGAGAACGAGATGACGACGCTGTAGTAGCGACAGTGCATTTACTATGGCCGCGTAATTGATGTGATTTTTATAATTGAGTTCTCTGTTATGCCCTATCCCTTCACATTTAATAATTAACTGATTATGTTTACATACCGTGTGGTGGGACTCTGGTGATCTGGTATTCCTAGTGCAGACATCAGTCTCTCACAAACTAATGTTTTTTTTTTTTTTGGGTGGGAAATCATCAAATAATTTCTCCCGCTCTGGGCGGAGCGGAAGGGCGTGTCAGACTCTTACTGACTAAAACCCGCCGGTGTCCTTCAGTTGCTTGCACGTTGCCAGGGGCCACGGTCTCCCCTTACTTTTCCGCAACCCCAAGTTTTTCAAGCTTGTCTAAATTATAAGATGCCATTGTTTGTGTAGAGAAAATAAATTATTCGAATTAGTAATCTCGTTTCTCGTTGACGTCCCGTTCACGGTGCGGTGGACAAACAGTGTACAAGGGGCTGTAAATTCAATACATACCCCAGGTGGGTACGGAGTAGTAGAAGTTAGTGTAGCCCAGATGTTTGTTGAGCAGCTCAGCTCCCACGCGCAGACTGCCTGTTCCAGACAGGGTCTGTACTCCGAACGCCTGGAATTAAGACATGCTATGGTTATTTACTTGTCTTCGTGCTGTTAAAGGACACACTGTAAACGATGTAGGTACTTTTAAGCATATCTAAGATTTTAGTTACTGATATTAGGAGACGGGTCGTCTGTCATCTGTGTATCCCTCTCCTAAACAAGCAAACAAACTCTTTAGCTTTATTATATTAATATAAATATTTATATTAGTACTTATATAGATTGTGACTATGATGACGCTGGCCTCATTGCATTGTTTTTGTTCGCTTAAATAACTGCTAAGCGCGGGGTCAATGGGTTCGACCCCCGGGAATCAGATTTTATGATCTTCCATTAATAATTTGTAGTGTCCATTCGCGTTAAGAAAATAGGGAGTCATCGTTGTCCCGTCTAGCCCCACCCTTTGCTAATCGGGTCGCAAAAAATTAGAAAGCCAAGTTCACAGTGAGCATTGACGGCAGATTCGCGTACGAAACGCTTGTGTTTTTTGCGACCCGATCGGTCAAGGGGCGGGGCTAGACGGGACAACGATGATTCACTATTTTCATAACGCGAATGGACTAATACACTCGAGAGCAATGAATCCGGGTCACTTAAAGAATGTTAAAAATCTCGGAAACTAAAAATGATAGGTTAATGCAATAAATTGTATTTAATAGACAATGTAATACTCCTTAAATGAAAGTAAAAAAAATATGAGTCACCATACATTTTATTAACACAAAATTACATAAAGAAAAAAACTGCTGATCTCTCCTTAAAACAAAAATAGGAAACAAGAAATTTTTGAACTTTATTACGATTTTCTTGAATTTTAATACTTCGTATTGCCTCCTCGTGCTTCCATTACTGCGTTTACGCGGTTTGGCATGCTGTACACAAAGTTCCTTATACGATTTTGGGGAATATTCTCCCATTCCTCTGTGAGAGCAATTTTGAGCTCACGAAGCGTGATTGGGGGAGGGTTTCGTTGTTTTACGCATCTGCCTAGCTCGTCCCAAGCATGCTCGATCGGGTTGATATCCGGGCTGCGCGCTGGCCACTCCATACGAGTAATGTTCATCTCTTGAAGGTAGTCATTCACAATCCTACCTGTATGAGGTCGGGCATTGTCATGCATAAATATAGCATCCTCACCTAAATTGACCATAAATGGACCAACGTGATCATTGAGGATTTCTTCCACATATCTTACGCTAGTTAAAGAGCCGTTTTCTATGATCACCAGCTCTGTGCGACTTTCAGAAGAAATTCCGGCCCACACAAGTACAGACCCACCACCGTAGGCTACTTTTTCTTCGATGCATGCTTGCTTGAATCTTTCCCCTGGTCTTCGATACACTCTGTGTCTTCCATCGTGCTTGTAGAGCATAAATTTTGATTCGTCGGAGAACATAACTTTTGACCAATCTTCAATACTCCAATTTACGTGGCTCTGGGCATATCTTAGTCTTGAAATACGATGCCCACGCTCCAGTTTAGGGCCGTTTGCAGGTCTAAGGGGTTTTAAGTTAGATTCAGCAAGCCGACGTCTTACTGTCCATGCACTTGGGTTACTTCCTCCGAGGCGTCGAAACTGATTTGTGAGTTCAGTTCCTGTGAGAAAGCGATTTCGAAGCATGGTGTTCACCAAGTATCGGTCTTCTCGTGCTGTGGTACACCTGGTTCTGCCCGTTCCTGGTCTGCGTAGGTTAGAACCAGTTTCTTCGTAACGTCGGAGAACTCTTTGTACTGTTGACAGCGACACACCGACAGTCCTGGCTGTATCGCGCTGACTCCGGCCGGTTTCCAGCATTGTAAGTATTCTGGTGCATTCTTCAGGCGTAAGCGACATAATTTCAGCTTGAATAATGAATATAGAGCACTATCAACATGGTTTATGTACCCACATAAATGACAGATTACAAACAAAAGCAAAACCAAATGCTGTAATTTCGTAGTTCCATCTTCGAAAGTGGCCCTTTTTCAAATTTGATTTTTTTATGATATAACTTTACAATAACTAAGAAGTTTTAATACCTTCATTTAAGGAGTATTACATTGTCTATTAAATACAATTTATTGCATTAACCTAGCATTTTTAGTTTCCGAGATTTTTAGGATTATTTAAGTGACCCGGATTCATTGCTCTCGAGTGTAGTTACATGGAACATAACTGGCGAACGATAAATACTGTAATTATAGGTGGTTGTACCCCGAACAACGGTATTATGTGCCATATATGAATATTTATTTCGAATGGGTAAAAAATTCACCAAAACCAATCAGTTATCGTCTCGTGCCGTCGTGCATGACAGCTGAATCGACCGATATTTGGCTTCAAAGGGGTTATTAGCGGTCATGGTCACTCAAGGTTGGTGCGCTCAAGATTTTTCGTTGAAGAAATTGAGATTGTAATCTAATTGCAATTAATTGATAAGGTTTCGTAGATAGATTGTATCTATGAAACCTTATCAATTAATTGCTTTATTATCGCCAGTCTTGAAGGTTTATCTGCTTCTATACTCGTACGCATAACGAGGTAACCTCAGAGAGATTGGTTCATATACCATCAGCCTATACATAATTAAATCACTAAAGTATTTTGCAATGCATGCAAGTAGATTTGCATTGTTAAACAAAGGCGTTTCCTATAGAAATCCATTCCATATCGAACATATTGTTTCTTTTGAATTCATTGGCTTTGAGGAAATCGGCATGCCTGAGAGATATTTCTCGACAGTATATGAAGCCAAGTCATGGGCTGCTTCAAGACTCTGACACCAGGTTAGTCACTAACCACACAAAAAGAAGATTGGCTTTTTATAGATAGACCTTTACTCAATAAACCGTGTCTCTAGACTGGGTAGAGCTGTTTGTAGCCCCAGATCTAGAATTTTTCCGAGGCGGGGCAAAAACTGCCGTCTACCGCCCCCCGCCAATCCTTTTTGCTTCTTTATAAAGTCTTATTTTTTTTAAATATACATGGACATGTCGGACATTTATTTTAATTAGGCTAGGACAGGAAAGAGTTTCAAATAAGTCATACTCATGAGATTATAGCATAGTAGAATTTTATTACAATTCTACTTCTACTACTTTTATTCAATTCTCTTCGCGCGATGTTCTGCAATCAAATCTTTAACCTTGTCATAATTAATCTGATGTGCGGTCTGATATACGATTGCTAAAATCTTATGCAGAAAAGCTTAACACCAACCAATTAACACATACTAGAATGCAAGAAGGATGGAAGGAAATGAGCGCAAAACTTTTAGCACGCACTCTGCCTCAGATAAGTTTGATTTTCTATTAGACGTTGTTAGCCTGCAAGAGCGAGCGAAGCGAGCTCGAACATTTAGGCAGCAACATATTATAGTAAAAATTCATCGATCGATAATACGCTATATATTCTGCAATTCTTTGAGTTGTGACTTTTGACCCTCAGACCAATAAAAAAGTACTTACTTCTTTATTGGTCTGAGTTTTGACCCAACCACTCAACGTTGGCGTACGGTATATCACCGTTTATAATGAAACAGTAGATTTGACAATATACCAAAACAACTTTAGAGCGTTAATAATTTAATTAATAACGGTATGTGTGACCAGTGTGACGTATAAAACCTATTAGTGCACAATATACCTACCTACGTATTTAAAATGGCGCGATCATTGTGCAACAATTTGAGTAATTGAAAGCGCGGACGCGACTCGCCGGATGCTTTCATTTATCGTTAGTAAACTATAAATGAAAGTGATATTATAGTCAGAGTTTAAATAAACAAAAAAATGTCAAAATATTCCGGTCTACAGGATACGCATGTTGTATTGCACAAAATAATTAAACATCCGATTAAGGACTAATCTGTTTTGTCAACATTTTGGGCCGAAAAAAAATCTAGCATCTCAGAATAACCAACATAAAGGTCCCAATTTATTAAATCTTATTATTATGGTACACTGCTGGGCACGAGCAGTGGTGGCCCAGTGGTAAATGCCGAGACTTACCAGTTGTAGGTGGTAGGTCCGAACCCAGACAGGAGCTTTACTTTGTGAAAATTATCACCACTGCTGTCAAAACGGTGAACTACTGGATTATGGCCCACTTCCTCTCATGGAGAAGAGACCTGTGTCCCAGCAGTGGGAACATTATAGGCTGATTATGCTTATGCTATGCTCCTGGGCATATTGCTTCCTAGTTTTGAGTAGGCGGTAGTTAAGAAGGCAGATAAAGTTTTATAAGAGCTTCACTTTGTGGAGCTTCAGTCTTTGTATCTGTCATGTGTGTCAGTTTCTATCTAAAATTCCATTTGCCTTCTCAAATCCACAAATGATTCAATAATTAATGAAAAGTTGAACACTTCAGAGCGCACCGTGTTTATGGGCTATTGGAGCGTCATTATATTCGTCTCTGCCAAACAATTCAACTTATAAAATTAGACAGTCAATATCATACGACTATTGTGGATTCAAATAAATTTCATCTCGACTATCTACAGACTTAAATCTTTGTACAGTATGGTTAAGATAAGTAGACCTACCTACATCAAATATCATTAAAAGAATCATCACATTCACAATCACACATGCACTCCTCATAAGCACCTCAGGACATATTGCCCCGTTAGCGCTACAACACTATGTCTTGTGCTAACGACCGTTTCCCGATCCGGCGCCCATTATTGAGGGTGCAAGTCACTCCCTCCCATTTTACATGTGTGTTTTATATAAAACATTGGTCACAGGTGCCATAACCAGTTCACTTTAGCCAACCAAATCCATAATCCAATATCTTTGTTTCCATAATCTGTAATAGTCCTTGGGTACTTGCATACCTAGTGCGAACAGGGAAATCGTCGGTTGGTGCCTCATTTCATTAAAAGCGTCTAACGGGCCTCTGTGAGTTGGCTGCGGTTGTTTTTATTAAAATATTTAAAAATGTAAATGATATGATAGATGAAATAAAGGGAAAAATAGTATTTTTAATTGTTTTTTATAAAAATATTTAAAAATGTTTAGATGTCTATAAATTAAATAAAGGAAATAATAATCATAATTAGAATAAGAGAGATAGAGAGAACTTACGCGTCCAGTCGCGATGGCGGGGCTGTCTTCTCCAAGCAGCATGGCGGTGGAAGCTGCAGAGAACTGCTCGATACCTGCAATGGGAATGAGTTAGTTCTCATTTTGTACCACGAATAAACTTAGTACATCAGTTACTTCTATAACACTGTATTCAATTCGCTAATCCGGAAAGGATATAAAATATTCTTTTATCCCGCCATCTATTTACCTTAGATTAAAGGTACCTACTATTTATTGACCTACTTCTTACAGGTTTATCAAAGAGGTTGACGATGTACATACAAACATAATCTCACGCCTTCTTCCCATGGGGGCGATAGGGGTAAGCAGAAACTACAGAACGTACGATCCTTACATACTCCTTTCGCTTCGTTTACGTTCATGCATCGGCACCCTGACGACCAATCATAATCTGAATCATTTTGAAGGATATTGCTAATCCATTGCTTCATTTGTTCGAAAAAGTTGTCTGCTCAAAAACGTAAATAACGCAATGAATGTTATTTAACTGTCAAAATAAAATAGATTGTGATTGATCGTGTGTTACGCGCTTAGAGTGCTGGACATACACAAACGCCGATATGTACGCACGGCCAGACATCAAGCTATACATTTTAGGATTACCGTACAATGCGAGATCAGTATAAACTGGAAATGTATAGCTTGATGTGTGGCCGTGTGTACTACCGGCTTTAAAGAAAATGTTAGAACATCTACGTCTCTAATTCGACCAAAGATTACTTTGTTGATTGATTCCCTGCCATAAGAGATGATAAAACCATAGTTTTTCATCATTTCCGCATACGCAAGGAAATGCGAAATGACAAACAAAAACAATGTATGATTGTTTATCTTTATGCAAAGATTTTTTTGACGTAATTATGTGATGTCAGTCGGATAATTACAATTTTATTATGTTTATAGTTTACGGAGATATTACTTCATATTACTACTGTAATATAGCATGGTAATATTTTTCTCTCTTTCATCATCATCATAATCAGTCTACTTATTAATGTTCCCACTGCTGGGACACAGCACAGGCCTCCTCTCTGTGAGAGGGAGTGGGTTGTAATCTACCACGCGGGGCCAGTGCGGGTTGGTAGATGTCACATGTCTTCGAATTTTTGGTTCTAAAACATTTGAGAGAGTTGAGGACGATGTTTTCCTTCACCGTTTTGAGAGCAGTGGTGATGAAATTCTCTCTTTATTATTCACCAATTAATTTTATTTATTTATATATCTGAGTTATCTCCCTAACAAACCATGGGAAGTCAAGGCTTTTCTTATCAATAAAACATTATTATTGTAAAGTAAAGTCGTATCCACACAGTGGCGAACAATCGCTTCACGCGGTAGGTATTCGCATTTTCGCGTCGATTTATAATGAAACACTAAAAACACCACCCAAGTTTTTTCCTGGGAGTCGCAGGAGGGGATTAAATAATTAATGGAGAGGTGCTGCAGTAACTTCAAGCTTTATTTACAAGGAAGATGTGAGTGGAAACGCCGGGAGGGGGGACACCCTATATGTATAGAAGGACATCAGTGACCTAATTGTTGTTGTTGTTCAGAAAGCTCAGGTGGGCAGTACTCGCAACCGGCGTGCGTATACGACCAGAATGTATGAACGTAAACGAAGCAAAATGAGTATGTAAGGAGCGTAGCAGGTGGCGTTCTGTAGTTTCTGCCCACCCCCATGGGAAGAAGGTGTGAGTTTATGTATGTATGTGTAGAATAGAATACTCTTTATTATTTACACCATATGCCACTTAGGAATCCGATGGATGCGAGAAGCACAGAACCAGTCGAAGGATCGAAATGGCGGTGGTTGGGGGATGTCCAGCAATGGACGTCTTTCGGCTGAATTGATGCTGATGATGAAGCCAGTATATTTTGACTTAACAAGTGCATTGACACCAATGCACTAGTAAAGTTATAAACCAACAATTTTTTGCAAAAGCTGTTGCGTGGGTTTGTGTTATGAGTTTGGTGATGATGCATAATACACTTCTGCTAAAAAACTAGTTTTCTAGCCTCTATTCTATTTGTATGTTTGGGCACAACTCCAAAACAGATATTTGTTTGCTAATATTTGGAATGCACTTCCAGTTCAGCCGGTTTGAGCATCAAGTAAAGATTTTGCTCTTTACAATTATAAACTCTAGCTTTCCCGCGTGCTTGTCGGAAAGTCGTTTACCTATGTCATTTACAGGGATAAAAAGTATCCTAATGTGTTAATCCAGGTTCAAACTATCTGTGTGCCGAATTTCATCCATATCCGTTCAGCCGTTTTTGCGTGATTGAATAAGAAACATCCAAACTTACAAACTTTCACATTTATAATATTAGTTGGAAGTTGGATTGGACAAGGAAGTGCGCCCGTTCGCCGATATGTAGTACCGACACAATAATAAAGAAACTCATTTATCTGATATCAATATTACATATATAATATATATTACATAATTAACGTTTTGCACACAGCAGATACGATAACAATAAGAGTGCGCACGGTAACGACGGGTATCTGTATTTCTGTAATGACGCTGTTTTTGAGGAGATAAAATGAAAAGTTAGAATCATCATCAGTTATAATGTTCATTATTACCATTTTTATGATAAACAGAAACAGGAAATAGGCTGTTATTGATGGCATTAAGTTTCAGAGCTTATGGCATGCCAATGGAAAGTGATAATTTTCAAGATGCAAACTGCATTTTTGTATAAGTATTGAAAATTATCACCTGTCGAGACCAAAATAGGTAGCGATTCTTCGTCTATGTTTTTTCCCCCTATATTGTGCGGGGCAAAAGAGTAACCGGAAGGACTTTGGGGAGGCCTTTGCCCAACAGTGGGAAGGTATAGTATATCTCTGGCTATGTTGGTCGTCTATAAGACCTTATAAATAATAATACTGTAAATAACTTTATCTTGAATGAAACAGTAACGAATAACGATACAAATTGCTGTTAACATTAGCACTATTTTCCCACACAAAATGGCGTGAAGGGCTGTTAAAAATTGATTAATACTAATACTATTTAAAATACACAATACTTTTTGTTTGATGTCTTATCAGAGTATTGGTTCTGTGATAATATATTGATTTCTCTTTTATTATAGAAGCATTACTGCGACAGATAAGACTGATAACAATTTAATCTATTTCTGGCATAGTTGTTGCCCGCGGCTTTGCCCGCGAAGATGTTGGAAAATATCGGAAACGTACTACCGACTGAGATTAAAAGTACCCTACGTGTTAATCCAGGTTAAGTACAAACTATCTGTGGACACTGACCGGGTTTGGACCCAATGCAGCCCCAGACATGGTAGTACTTCCACTAGGTACTTCCTTGCATCAATGAATGCTTTTTTTTTTTAAACGGTCACTCCCTGGTTAAAGTTTAGTTTTTAGGGATTATCTGGTAGTTTTTTTTTAAACTTTATGCACTAGTTTCAACAAAATCCCGTACAGGTTCAACTTATGGGATACTTAAACCAAAATAACTAACAAACAAACTATTGCTGCTCAAGTGCTCATGTTTCACGGGTCGGAGAACAATTAGAAGAAGTGCGCGCCACGAAAAAAGGCCGGCAGAAAATTGGGGAACTTCATTTTTTGAAATGCAATGTTATGCAATTACATAGAAACTAGCGCCGCGTCAAATGGTGGTGGTGACAAATCACTTCAATGGTGGTGCGGACTCTAGACGGTTAGACGCCCTGCTCTGTTTCTTGATACAATTATTTTCGATGACGATGATGAAGATTTAACAAACGTTTATTCATGAAAGGTCCTAAGATGTAGAAGATGTCATAAATTAACG
This sequence comes from Conistra vaccinii, assembly GCA_948150665.1. Classification (NCBI taxonomy): domain Eukaryota; kingdom Metazoa; phylum Arthropoda; class Insecta; order Lepidoptera; family Noctuidae; genus Conistra; species Conistra vaccinii. Next base: position 6,187,435 of record OX411317.1, on the reverse strand, counting down.
ACTCGTATCTCAATATATGATTGTAATGAAATTGTAAATCAATGTTTTAATGTCACAATTCATAAATAAACGATTCGTAATAATATCATAAATAAATTTTGTAATCACACCGTAAATCAAGTTTTAATGTCACAATTTATGAATAATGGGTCCTACATGGGCCCGATGTAGACCTCTTAAGCATCCGTATCCTAGTTGCGTTTCGGTGATCTCTGTGAGCGAAACGAAGGTTTTGTCTTTTCGATTATGTACAAGATTAGTTGACGAACAGTTAGCCAAGACATTCGACCAACACCTGAGGAGGCTCTCGTTAGGCAGCTGGATCAAAGGCTTAATGCAGAAAGTGGTACTTTTGGACACGGCACATATTGTTATGTTTTGGAAGTTCTACCGGTACCTTGATGGTCTACTATTTTTAATATTTAGAAATGTTGTCATAAAAATATTTAAAAAATTAAATGATATGTATATAAATCATAATGCCGTTGTTTCAAATAATGACTGTCATTAATAATTACTAAAGTGCACCATTGGTTGTCATTATTCATCAATAAAAAAACTCAACAATACTTTTTCTCCAAAACTCCTTGGATAGATTTTGAAGAGCTTTGGTTTACAGACTAGTATAAGCCCAAGGAACATAATGCACTGTATGTGAAAAATAAAACAAAATACATACCAAGAACTGGCAGGTACTCGTGCAGGAGTGTTTCATCGCTGGCCATCTGCTTTTCCATCTTTCTGACGACAGGCAACACCCATGGTTTGCCATTTTCATCTCTATAAGCTGCAATAAATATAATGTTAATAAAAATTTACCAAAATGCCTGAATTAGGAATGCATAATTTATAAACTTTGTCTCATTTAAAAAGTAACTACAGTAACTATATCAATGGACTTTAAATAAGATCAAGAATAATTTTTGTAACTAACATTCATGTCTATTAAACTAAAACTTAGATATTTATTTTATATTCAAATGGTTTAGCGGCAAGCAAATAAGATTACTCAACATCAATCTAAGTTACATGCACCAATAATAACAATGTTCTGATTACGTAGTTAATTACGTATGCTGCTGTACATAATAACAAATATAATAAACATCTTAACATTACATAATAAGGTTACGAAGGTGACGAACTTTTGCAGCACTAAAATTACCAGCTCCGTCAATTTAAAATTACTATGTTAATATTCAACTTACCGCCAATACTCAAATTTACTTTAGACGGGTGCGGGTCTTCCAAAAACATACGATTTAATTGGAAAACCTCGATAGGAGGCCCCTGTTGAACAACTTGAAAACGGGAACCCATTATGTCCTTTTTGTCTTGTTCGCGCGACCGGTTAGACAGAAGCTAAGGCAGCGAGTGCACGATTTATGGAATTTATAAAAGATAATTCTATCAGTTTTTCAGATTGGCTAAATTACGAGCGCGGGCCGGTGTATTTTATCATTGACCTTTATCAATGACAGTAATGTCATTACGTCAGTAAACGTCAGTTTTGACAGTTTTGATGACGTTAGCCACGTTTTGTTACTTTCACTTTTCATGTTGCGCCGGTTGCGCCGACTGGCAAGAGATTAGTAGAATGATGGATGGATGACTTTTCGCAAATTACCTACTGCTTTTATTTCGTAGTAGTCTGTGTGCGTCATTATTCATTAAAACGCCTTCTGCACGGTCGCCAACCGCGTCCCGACAGAGGTGACTTTGGTGGTGTACAACCGTGTAGACTGTAGATGATGTTTACGACCAAAAACAACACACACAAACAACTTTGCCGGTTGCCAACCAAGGTCACCTCTGTCGGGGACGCGGTTGGCAACCGTGTAGCAAGCGTTTAATCATTAATCAATATCATCAATACAAAATTGGGGTGGTCACACTTGGTCACACTGCGTTTTTCTCTCAGCAGTCGATTTGATGGTATCTATTCTATCTATTTCTATAAAACAGTGTTTTTCAACCTTTTTCATGACGCGCCCCTTAGTATGAATTTTTTTTTCGCGACCCCCTATCATCCACTGTTTATAATCTGTATTTTTTTATAATACAAATAATTATGAATAATTTTTTATAATGACAAATAGGTTAATTTCATAATTAACAGATATACTATAACAAATCTCGCTATAACTTAACTCTGTTAAAATTTTGTTGCTTTTATTTTATGCAAAAAACTTGCTATAACAATATTCTTAAAATCAGGTTCCGTTTTTGAAGTGAAAACTTCTTAAGCGACGTTGTGCACTTTTTTTGGGATGGGTAAAAAAATTTAAACTCGCGTCAGGACACGTGACCTGATCAAAAATTCGTATAACGTTCAAGGTTTTGTTAAATCTTTTTTTTTTTATGGAGTTACAGCTTTCGTTTTTGTACTGACAGAAAACCACATAAATTCCTGACATTTTCGTTAGATGGGGTTACTTAGTTTTCACTTCAATCGGCAGTCCCAGTCGTTTTTTTTTATTAATCCGTGGACAATACTGTGGGTTAAATGTCTATTTATTTTAAGAATCTTATTGTATCGCCCTAACATGAAGCCTAACTGCAAGGGCGTAGCCAAGATTTTATATATGACGGGGGGGGAAGACAAAGAAAATCGTGGATTATATTGTTTTGATCGTTGTTTTTAACATATGAGGGACATTCAAGGCTACGAGGGATTTCCCAGTAGAATAATTTATGTTTTTATAATATGCAACTATAGATAGACTTGATGAGGCAAAAACAAAGTTGAAAAATATTTTCTATTTCTTTTACTTAGCCCTCGACCTCGCGACCCCCTTATAGAGGCTTCGCGACCCCCCTGGGGGTCGCGACCCACAGGTTGAAAAACACTGCTATAAAACATTCAGAATCTTAGTTGCGTGTGCGTAACACACGATCAGCCACCAGCCACACAGTTAGTTTCATTTTGACAGTGCTAGAATTGGCCGTCAGAAGTGACCTTGTCGAAGCCCTGCATCTTTAATATTGCATTACGGTTACCAAGGTGAGATGTCTGATATTACACATCTGCGACTGAAAGTCGCGCTTATTTCTTTTTTTGCACAACATGTAGTAAATAATTACATACCTATACATTAAAAGTATATAGGTACCACGTCCTTATGTTTGTTGTCTATTTGAGAACTAGTAAGCATTTACATGTGTTCAAATGTGTGAGCAAAGGTTATCAAAGCCTTTGTTCAAATGTGTCTGATTGGCCGTTTAGCGCCCGCATATGAGGGAATCAAAACAATGCAACATAATCTAACATTCTTTATTTTCTGCCCAGTATTCAAAACGTTTTATCATTCACATAAGAGTTAACATGTATATTCAGATAAGGCTGGGTTTTTCAGTTTACAAGCTCGAGGATCACCTTGTCTTACTACGTAATACACAGCTTTGTATTCTCGATTCTCACCCTGATTTTGTATGTAATTATACACACCAATAGTAGCCATTCCCATTCCCAGCAATCCCATAAAAGATGCACTCATCACTTCTGGTATGTCCCACCATGCTTGCTTAAATAATCCCGCCAAACCCTTTCCAAATCTCACTGGATGGCCAATTACTTGCGATGCTGGAGTCATTTCCGTTATAAGTTTTTTCAACGTGAACTGCGTCTTAATTCGATGAAACAAAGCTGTATACACCAAAAAGTACTCTGTGATGATAAACACCTTCTCACAACTTAGAGCTGTCAGTGTCAGGTATGTCAATGAATGCCGTATGAATGCCATGTTTTTGTTTAAATAAAAAATGATTAGGCACTGAGGTTGTATACTTCCACTCGCTTCTGCCCGCGACTTCGGCTGCGTGATATTTCAGTCCGTGACCCACCACGTCGCATCCCATCGCCTGCCCGCGTTATTACTTCGTTTTCGCTTAGCGTGCTTTCAGACTCTTTTTCTCCTAGCTTCTAAGGGTCACATAGTGATGTTAACCTATTTAATAACCTTCCTCAAGATTTCAAGTGTCACTGTCACAAGCAAAACGAATTTTTCAAATCTTACTGAAATTCCAGAGATTAGCGCGTTCAAACAAACTCTTCAGCTTTATTATTAGTACCCCTTTTAGCCATAACCATAATGTGCTGTTGGAAAGAAAAATGCTGATCCAGTGTCACTCCGAGACATTTTACGTGATCAACCCGTTCTATCTGGTTACACGGACACGTTGAAATAGAGCTACCGGCAGGCTCGTTCACCTTACGTCTGTGGATTTTTATCCTCAATGGGGATCCACGCGCAAAGCTCAGCGTAGATGTCGCCAGCGGCGGGATGGCCGCTGTCAAATCATTTTCAGATTGTTTACATTAGTGGTTTTGCTATTTTTTGTGTTGAAACCGATCCACCATGGTTATTGCTAACATGTATTGTTCCTGGAAGCATATAGAATTGAAAGACGACCTATACAAACCAGGAGCAAGGATTACTGGAAAGAAATGAGACATTATAGCGAGATAGACTTCTATCTAATAAAATATTTTTAATCAGTTCTAGGTGCTAGGGTCTAGATTTGGATAATTTTTTTTGTTGTAATATGTTAATTATTACTTGGTTCATGGTAGGAAAATTTACGAAAATTGAGAGAACCGTACTTTAATAATAAATGGTATTCTTTATTGTTTAGGTTAGGTTTATTTTTCATTAGTGCTAGGCTCTAGATTTGGGTATTTTTTTAGTTGTAACGAACACGTTAATTACGTTAGCCAAATTTTCCTACCATGAACCAAGTAATAATTAACAAATTATTACTTGGTTCATGGTAGGAAAATTTACGAAAATTGAGAGAACCGTACTTTAATAATAAATGGTATTCTTTATTGTTTAGGTTAGGTTTATTTTTCATTAGTGCTAGGCTCTAGATTTGGGTATTTTTTTAGTTGTAACGTGTTAATTCTTACTTGAGTCATGGTAGGAAAATTTACGAAAAATGAGAGATCATTTACTTTATTAATAAATGGTATTCTTTATTTTTTAGGTTATCTATGACCGAAATTTTTATTTCAGCAATCAAAGCCCTCAAGCTTCTGAAAGCCAAGCAATTGACGTTCCTGCTGTAGAACTTTACCAAGAGGTTAATAGCTCCGCCATAACTCCACCATAATGCCGAAAATTAGCAATCAACATACTCAAAGTTACTTTTAGTTTTACTCTTTTAGTTTTCCACTTTCTATTTGCGTAGTATCTTTGGGAAATAAATTAACACCGTAGTAAGTATTTTAGTACATCGTGGTACAGCACACTTATGCATATTTCGAGAAAATTTGTATTTACTGAATGATAGGTTATAAAATGTATGGAATTGACAGTTTTCAATGGCCATGTTGACGATGCGCCACCTATCGTGATAAAATGGCAGTAAACATCCCCATTCAGGAAGTTTAGTAGCGTTCGATTTTCTAAATATTATATATTTTGTTTTCTTTTCATAGAGCGTGAGTAAAGGAGAACATTCACGGTCCATACATTTTTGGGCTAAATGTGAAAGTGCCGGCCAAACAAAAAAAAAGTTATATTCCGTTAGAACATGTTATTCTCTTCACTTTTCACTATAGGACCAAATCTGTAGGGCCATTCCCTGCGCTGTTATACGTCTTTGTAAAATACTGTTTTCAGTATGTTTTTAAGAGAATAACAGTAATCAAATTATAATAATAGCTTTTTATGGCAGTAATCATTACAGTCATCATCTTTTATTGTGAAACTAAGGTTCTAGGGTTATTCTCCACATAACTACAGTATGAGAAATAAAGTTTTTTTTTTTCGACAGTACTATTATTAGCTGATTGAAATAGTTATCACTAGTATTAACTGGTTTTAGGTCTATTTCATCATATCAGCCGAAAGACGTCTACTGCTGGACATAGGCCTCCCCCAAGCTCCGCCACTTCGATTGATTCTGTGCTTCCCGCATCCAGCGGATTCCTGCGTCCTTTACTAGGTCATCGGTTCATCTTGTGGGAGGCCCCCCAAAGCCACGACCTCCGGTGCGCAGTCGCCACTCCAGAATCTTTCGGCCCCATCAGCCATCTGGTCTGCGAGCAATGTGTCCTGCCCATTGCCACTTAAGTTTAGCAATTCAATACCTTGGTTCTCCTGCGGATCTCTTCATTTTTGATTCGATCACGTAGGGAAACTACAAGCATAGCCCTCTCCATTGCTCTTTGGGTGACTTTAAGCCTTCTGATAAGGTCCATTGTGAGCGACCACGTTTCAGTGCCATAAGTCATTACTGGCAAGGGCAACACGCACTGGTCAAAGACTTTCGTCTTGAGACACTATGGTATCTGGGACGAGAAGATATTGCGTAGCTTCCCGAACGCTGCCCAGCCGAGTCGGATTCGACACTTGACCTCTTTCTCGAAGTTGGGCCTACCTAGCTGGACAGTTTGTCCTAGGTAAACATACTCGTCTACAACTTCAAACGTAGCGTCTCCGATCTTTATGAGAGTGGGTGTTACATAGGCATTTGACATGACCTTGGTCTTGTCCATGTTCATTTTAAGACCCACTCTTTTGGAGGCTCTACTGAGGTCATCGAGCATTATACTGAGGTCCTCCATGGTAACTATATCGTCGGCAAACCGAAGGTTAGTGATATACTCGCCATTGATGTTGATGCCTAGTTCTTTCCAGTCCAGAACCTTGAAGATATAATAAATTATAAATTATAATAAATTTCTTTCTTTATTGGCATAAATAATTTTTTTTAACAAAGATAGTGAGGCCCTGACTCCTGCGCTAGGTATAGCACCTGTGTTACAGGAGCCAGTGTCTTCTCCCAATTACATGTGTCGATTTTTATGCAAAAAGAATTAATCTAAAACACATACAAAAAAGAAAAATTAAAAAGAAAAAAAAAGAAAAATATAAACATGAAAAACATTACTTGGGAGTCATTTCTATGAGTATTTGGTGTATAGTGTTTATGGTGTATAGTGTTTTTGGTGTGTGAGTGTGTAATGCAGGTGTGTGGTATGAGATGTAATAGAAGCGTGTGCTTGTGTGGGATGTGTTTTATTCGTACCTATTTTAGAAGGAGTTCGGTTTGTTCATAGTCATGAGTAAGTAGCCATGATTTAATCTTACTTCTAGCTTCCTTCACTGTGAGTGGATTTATATTAAGCTCTTTGTTTGTGCTGTTATACAAAACCTTGGACAAGTAGTTATGTTGCTTTCTAGCTGATGCAGTTCGACATTTTATCAATGAACAGATGTTTCGTACGCTGCGTTTAAACAGAATACTTTTATTGTATGGCGTAATAAGGTGCTGTTTCATGACAATTTCCAAAATATACATCTGCCGTACTGTTAATACTTGACATTTCTCATATAAAGTTACGGTGGGGAAACTGAATGGCCTGAATGTCATTACTTTAAGGACAGATCTTTGAGCCCTTTCAAGGCGAATCATATACACTTTACACGCGCCACCCCAAACCCGAATACAGTATGCGAGAACTGATTGTCCTAGTGCGTAATACACCGTGCGTAATAGCTCAAAGTCAGCCACATCTCTGAGTCTCTTAAAAATCCAGACTAATTTTCTAATACGCGCGGTGGTAAGGTCTATGTGCTGGCGCCAGCTTAGTTTTCCGTCCAGCATAACCCCCAAATATTTTACTGTTACCGATTTCCCCAAAGCCAGACATGAGCAGGTTGCATTATCCTGAGGTGAGTTACACACATGTAATTTGATGTCAATTTTTTTGGGATTAATCTTAGAGTAACTGAACTGAATTTGGGTAGATTTCAAAAGATTCACAGTCAAGAGATTGGCTCTGAGCCACTGACTCACCCTATGTAGTCCCATCTCCGCGTTTTGTCTGACCTCGTCCCAGGTCCCGCCATGAAACACAAGAGCTGTATCATCAGCATACGTGAAAATTTTGCCATTAGCAAGCGTTTGCTGACACAGGTCATTTATGTAGATCAAGAAGAGACTCGGGCCGAGGATACTTCCTTGTGGTACGCCAAATACCACCCGAGCGTCTGAGCTAATGTGTCCCCCAATTTTCACTCTCTGTGTCCTATCGTAGAGAAAATCTCTAAAAATCCGCAAAGCGTTCCCCCGAATGCCAACCCGCTCTAGCTTGTCCACAAGAAAGGGAATCGAGACGGTGTCGAAAGCCTTAGCCAAGTCGAGAAAGATGCCGACGCATTTTTGGTTAGCATCCACACAGGATGATATATGTTCCACAAGTTGGCTGACAGCATCCTCAGTGCTCTTTCCTCGTCTAAAGCCAAATTGTGATTCCGACAGGATCTTATTTTGTTCTAAGTAGCGTATTAGCCTACTGTTCAGAACTTTCTCAAGTATTTTTGATAAAATCGGAAGAACCGAGATAGGGCGGTAGTTCTCGACACCGTCCTTAGATCCACTCTTGTAGACTGGAGTTATTAGGGACTTTTTGAAAACTCGTGGGAAGACACCTTGCGCAATGCAGATTCCTATTAGCTTTGTCAGTTGAGGAACAATGACATGTCTAGCCCTTTTAAGAAGTTTTGCTGGTATGGAATCCCAACCAACAGCACAGTCATTCTTCAGGTTAAGTATTAATGTTTCGATTTCAGCTTCATCCGGGGAAAGTAATACAATAGAATTTAAATTAGTCGGAATGTCAGTTCTATAAGGTAATGAGTTGGAATAAGAGGAGTTTATTATATTATCTGCCAGCTGTTTGCCAATGTTAGAAAAATAGTGGTTTATGTCATTTATAGATTTAGATGTATCTGTATTTATAAGATTATTAGCTACTGTTTTTTGTTTTTTCTGCTGTATTATGGTTTTAACCACGTCCCATTTATCTTTATTATTATTAGCGTTTTGCAGAAGAGATCGTTCATAGTTAATTTTTAATTTTCTCAGCAATGTGTTGCAAAAGTTGCGATATCTTTTATACGATGTTTCGAGTACATGGTTGTCTGGGCTACACGAGGACTTTTTATGTAGTCTGTCTCTATGGCGAATGCAGCGGAGTAATCCTGGGGTAAGCCAAGGTTTCAGTATTCTTTTCCGACTCGGTCTTTTATGTTTTGTTGAATTTACTTCTAGAGCTGTGGAAATTTCTTCAACAAATGAAGTGGCAGCATCATTTGCATCCGCTTCATCATTAATGAATGAGAAGTCAACTGTTTCTAGATGTTTAATCACAGCGTCATAATTGACCTTTGTTAAGAGATTAGTTTTATCACCTCTCTGTCGAGATTGGCAAAGGTTTAATACTACTGCGGCATGATCGGTGACTGTGGAATTAATTACAAATACCGTAGCTGACTGTGCCGTATTTAGTAACATGTGATCCAAGCAACTTTGGATTCTTGTTGGATATGTGTGTCCAGGCAGTAGGCCCAATTCAGCAGTAACATTTAAATATGTTTCGCTATTCCTGTCAGTGTTGTTCGTCTTAATGTCAATGTTGATATCTCCAGTCAGCACAATGTTTTTAGCTTTAACTGACCGTATAATTCCGTCTACCGAGTTCAGAAAACTGTCTGTACAGTATATGGACGGGGACCTATAGACAGCCAAAATGCAGGTATCCGGAAAAATATGTAATAACATAAAGTTAGCGCCTACAGGCTCCGGTTCTTCAACAGAACATTTGAGTTCTTGTTTTGCATATATAACAATGCCGTCATTCTGATTTAGACAGTTTTTTGAAGAATACGTCCGATATCCTCCAGTGCAGCGGTGAACAGTTTCGGAGAGATAACGTCTCCTGGTCTCACACCTCGGTGCAGAAGGATAGGTTTCGAGGTCTGGTCGTGGAGTCGGACTGACATAGTGGCGTTTTCGTATAGGCACTTTAACACCTCGATGTACCGATAGTCGATGTGGCACCGTTGAAGAGACTGCAGTACAGCCCATGTCTCGATCGAATCGAAGGCTTTCTCGTAATCCACAAACGCTAAGCAGAGAGGCAGGTTATACTCTTCGGTCTTCTGTATAACCTGCCGCAGCGTATGTATGTGGTCCACGGTGCTAAAGCCTTTACGGAATCCGGCTTGTTCTGGAGGCTGGAAGTCATCAAACCTGCGCGTGGACGGTTCGTGATGACTCTTGAAAACAGCTTGTAGATATGAGTCAGAAGTGTGATGGCTGTTCTTAAGCAGGGCATTGTCGCCCTTTTTAAAGAAGAGTACCACCACACCTCTGTTCCATGTCTGTGGCGTTATGGACATAAAACCAGTTAATACTAGTGATACCTATTTCAATCAGCTTAGACTAGTACTATAAAAAAAAAAACTTTATTTCGCATACTGTAGTTATGTGGAGAATAACCCTAGAACCTTAGTTTCACAATAAAAGATGATGACTGCAATGATTACTGCCATAAAAAGCTATTATTATAAATAGATTACTGTTATTCTCTTAACTAAAACATACTGAAAACAGTATTTTACAAAGACGTATAACAGCGCAGGGAATGGCCCTACAGATTTGGTCCCATAGTGAAAAGTGAAGAGAATAACATGTTCTAACGGAATATAACTTTTTTTTTGTTTGGCCGGCACTTTCACATTTAGCCCAAAATGAATGATGTCCTTTAAATCCAACCTGCTCATTCCAGACTCGGTTTTTTCATGTACTTTTTTCCAGTCAGCACCGTGGAAAATGATAACTGTATCGTCAGCGTAACACATCAAGTCAGCGTTAGGAATTACATTTCTTAAAATTTCATCCATGTAAATTGTGAATAAAGTGGTAAAACTGCACCCTTGCCCCCTTACTAATAAACGTTGTATAGCGCCTGTATAGTTACACACCGATTTCTCTCTTTCAGTCGTCAGTAATTTGACATTCGAAAGAAGAAGACAAAGCGTTGTGTAACTATACAGACGCTATACAACGTTTATTAGTAAGGGGGTAATTGTTTAACACACGATCAATCATGAATATTATTAATCCATTACTTCATAATTATGTTCGAAAAAATTGTCTGCTCAACAACGTACCTAAATAAAGCAATTAATATTGTAGTATGTAACTTTCAAAATGAAACAAATTGTTAATGCTCGTGTGTTACGCAATTAGGGTGCTGGAAGCCGACCCCAACTTAATTGGAAAAAGGCTATTGATTTTTGGAATGAGTATGTATAAGTATATAGTTACTGACCGATTGGCCCAAGAAAATAAATTAATAATTAGCCCGTATTGGTCCACTGCAAGGCAAAGGCCTCCCTTTCCTTTTTCCACTCAACTCGATCCTGAGCCAATACACACCATTCCCTGCTATAAGCGTCAAGTTCGGTCCGCCATCTACGCCTGGGGGAGACCTTTGCCCAATTAGATCTTTTGTTGTGGTTCCTAACCACAACTTTTTAGTTTGTTGCACAAAACATATTTTTAGGGTTCCGTACCCGAAGGGTGACAAACGGAACCCTATTCATAAGCGTTCGCTGTCCGTCTGTCTGTCAGCGAGCTCTATCTCATGAACCGTAATAGGTAGGCAGTTGAAAATTTCACAGATTGAGCATTTCTATTGCCGCAAGAGCAACAAATAATAAAATTAAAAATTAAAGGGGGGTCGCCATACAATAAAATTAAATTTTGAAAAAAAAAAATCTGACCCTGGCATGTGGGGTATCATTTTCTAGAGCTCATCGAGTAGAGAATAAATATAATTTTTTTTTGTTTTTATCTTCAAAAATGATGAATTAGGGGGCCGTAGAAGTTGTCTGTTTTAGACTATTTTTGTACGAGCTCTATCTCAACAACTAAACAAATTAGGAATTTGAAACATGTGTGTATCATGTAACATATACTGTTTATAATCAACAAATACTAAAAACGCCGATTCATAACGTTTTTTATATAATATGGGCGATTTTCTGCAACTTAAAATAATAATTTTGTATTTCATGCTATATTATGCGATATAAATTCCACAGATAACTATTTAATAGTCGGAGTAATGACATGGAATTAGTAAGTACCTACTATCATGGCAGCATATACTATTTCGATCATTTAAATTTCGATCATCCAAAAAGGTCTACAAAATAATCTTTCTTCACAAGATTTTAAAACCGGCCAGTATTTTTTGAGTTTAAGAACTTTATCGACTTTTTTCAAAGTATCCCTAGACGATGTTGATGTGTGTACCTCATGTTAAAACTACACTCCATTAAGAGTGTTTATTCTGAAAGTTGGCAACGTCGCAAATAGATGTCAAATATTTCGCTGTTTTGATTAATTTGATAATATTTCTGTATGGAATAAAAAAATGTGGCTAACTAGCGAACTAGAATATTGATTATGAAATGCAATAATTAATATCGTAACACCGAATAGTTAGTTTTAGATGTAAAAAAAGTATTCGGAAACTTTCCAAGTGCCTTTTTTCAGCTAAAACGGGTACAACATCAAATTCAATGTTATAATTGCAATTCATTATTAATTATCTAGTCAATTGGTTAGCCACATTTCTTATTTCCATACAGTATTATTTCCAAATTAATCGAAACAGGTAAATATTTGACAGCTATTTACGACGTTGCCAACTTTTAGGATGCACCCTCTTAAACAATAAATTCAGTAACATTGAAATGAATGCTGGCACATAGTGTACTATTCAGTTATAGTACGACACAACTTAGATGTAGCATAGATTTGAAAATTTTTATTTATTCATTTCAATTTTACGAATGTATTTGGCTATAAGACTGTACAATTTATTGCGTTTCTTTACAAATCTTTGTTTTTTTATAGCGCCTCTGTTGTTACCTTTACGAAAGTATTACAAAAATTCATAGTGTTAAATCTTGTACGACATGGTATGGAACCTTTCGTGTGCAAGTCCGACTCGCACTTGACAGATTTTATTTTCATTCTGGGTCAGTGGGTCTTGTCTTGCCCTCAGACACACCTCACAGAGCTCAGAGTAAAGTCTTGCCAGATTACTAGCTCACAGATAACATATAAGTCTGTCACTGTCAGATAATCAATTATTCTGTCACTGTCAGTTGTCACTCGGGTGACGGGTCGGACGTGCTCGAAAGCTACTTGGAAAGGGTTTTTAATTTGAAGCTGTGTGATTATTGAATCCGTAAATTAATACATTTACGTTTATAACAATGGCTGCTGCATCGAGACGCACTCTTGGACAACTACTGCAACAAGGCTGGACTGAAATCCCTGAAGTTTTTGCTACAACAGGCCTCGCACTCGCGGGCATTGGTATGGCTACATTAGGCTGTTACAATTATCTAAAGATGGACGGAGACAACAGGAGATACAAGAGTACCTACGTAGTATTGAGATCAGACGACCCAAAAGCTAAACTAATTCGCAAAGAATAATTCTAGTTCGTGTAAATCAATGTCTGCAGTTATGAAATATTATTAGCTTCAATTTATTATGTAATAAAGATCAGTGTTATCAAGTTGTTGTTTATTTTTAAAAGTAATTGAGGAGGTGTCTGGATAGTGGGACCATAAACAGGTTTCAAACTTGTGAACTAATAAAAATAAAAGTAAACGAAAAACATTAAATTACATTATTTGGTTAGTGCTAACTGTAAAATCTAAAAAGATCTCTTCTGTACCTACTTTGAGGAAATTCTTAAACAATCTTGTGTGAACCTATATCAAAAAATCAACTTGATTTTTTATTACTTACCAGAATAGAATATGCAGACTTCCAAATTGAAAGTCTTCGACTTTGGTTTATCATAATTTTAATCAAGAAAGTGTCTTTTATAAAAACCCTTTTTACGATTTGTTTACCTTTATTTAACTACCTAACCATATGGAGTATAAGAAAAGCTAGACCACGGTAGACGGTATAATAACTAAGCCATATCTTAGAAATAAATGCCTACAGCCGCGCAGTACGTAAACATGCGATAGGGCTGCCCGCCTCCAGTATTTTAATTACATTTGCCTACTTTGTGTTTCCATTTAGTTTTGTGATTGTAAATGTACTTTTTTTATCTACACAAATAAATAAAATACTTTGTGAATTGAATAACAAAACAAAACACAAATGCCCGAGGTTTTAAAACAAGCGTACCTACCGTATCACGATTCATGAACCGCCTATAACTACCTATTTCACTCGTGTCAATCACTTTACTCTATTCACATTATTTATTAATAATCCATTTTTCGGGAGATAAAAGGAAATACTTATCCATTAAAAAGACACACGAATGTACCTATCTACTAGTAAGTAAAATTATTTTATAGTCTTACCTTTCAGAGTTTCTAGGTAATTTAAAAAAACTTATATCTGGATGCGTTATTGACGAATTCATGCAACCAAAAACAGCACAATATATCCTACACCTATTCGTCATATTAAATATGTACTTGAACTTATTTTTGTGAAAAAATCGCGCGGTTATTGTTAAAAGAACGACACACCGTCCGTTCGTCACTGCGGCACAGTCGCGACTGTCTGCGTACCTCGCGCATACCTCGATCGAGGCGCGTAGGTATAGCTCGCGCTTCGTCCGTTTCTATGAAGTTGGAATACCGTCTACCGTGGCTAGACAGAACAGTTCGAAATGAAAAGCAAATTAAAAATAGTTAATTAACTTTATTCAACATTAGAAACATTCAACAAAATTGTTCAGACATGATACTTGTAGACATTGAGCCTTAAAATAATAATATTAGCTGATTGTCATCAATCAGGGGTACTCCACTCACTGTTTATCAACCATATGATACTAACGGATCTGGCGCACTAAACCAAACCGACGAATCGCGCACTTGTTCGCAATGGCCAACTAGTCAAGCAATTGCGCGATTCGTATCGGTTTCTATAGTTTACCTGGGTGGTGTGACCACTGGTCATGGTCGTCTAGTGCTTGAGATCCCTAAAACCTTAACTAAATCAGTTTTTTCAAATTTAGCTTCAAAGTCACCCCACAGTTTATTTCCCCTTTTCCATATGAATAATTATGACTGATAAAAAGGTTGAGTAACCCTATTCATAGAGTGTGTTGAAGCTAAGCCCCCGTTTCCAGAGTCGTAAAAATATCGCGGCGGGATTTTATGGCGTACTGGATTTTCAACTGAGCATTTAAAATCCAACAGAGTGCATCCCAGCGCGTCAAAAAAACACTTGGATTTTCAACTCTCGGCGCTAAACAGTACGTGGCAAAGTGTGTGTGCGAAAAATATCGCCGCGGGAAAAAATCGCTCGTGCGCACTTGGGCTAAGTGACTAATTAGTAATTTTACATTTGTCAAGAATTAGTTAAGAAGGGGCTAAGTGACTAATTAGTCATTTTACATTTGTCAAGAACATAAGAAGATTCATCGTAAATCACACATTCAGAAACACCATCTAATTATATCAAACATGTATTTGTGATTATGGTACTAACATTATTCTATTATTATTAAAAAATGGTGGGATACAGTGAAACTTATATTTAATTTGACTGCATCTACATAATTTGAAGAGATAAAAGTCTAGTTTATTTAAATTTAAGAGTAAGTTTGAAGAGAGTAGATTGTTTCCTTTGGTAAAATGTCTTATAATAATAAAGAAATAGAAAACACATAATTTGTTTATACAGTGATGTTTTGTTTTATAGGCCGAGAGACAAATAGCTCAAAATACCTCAAAGTAAAAAAAAAAATCACATTATAGATAGACAAAGGATAATACTGGTTTAAAAATATAAGTATAATTAACTTATAACGGTAGTAAAACATAACTAGGGCATCAGGTGTCTTAAAAGGTAAAAAGATTATATTTTAAAGTATGTAACTGTATGCTTAAATCAGAGTTTTACTTTACCAATTTATAGATATTCTAAAGATGCGTCTATTACACCGAAAGATTAGAGCATCCGCATTTTAATGCCATGTCCGCTGTAAAGGCTTGCACTTATTTGAATACAAATGGTTCACTCCGCATTTTAGATACGAACCTACAAGTAGGTATGCGGCGGGCTCGACTTGTCGAATTCACTGGGCGTAACGTAGTCAGAAGATATAAGAGTTACGCGATAAACAGCGAGGCAACTTCTAGGTAAATATAACTGTAGGTAATTAGCACTGTGCGACCTGAATTGCACTATATTGTGTCGTAGCAAAAGTTGCTTTTTATTTAAATGATTTTGCGGAGTGAACCTATTGTACAGACGCCAGCACATCAACCTACTCCAATATGTCATATTTTCCCAATCAACATTGAACCTTATTCTTTAGCGATAAAGTAGAAAATCTATTAAAGTAATTTGACAGATTGTAGTAACTTGATGTGCTGGCGTCTGTACTCTCTGTGACATTACGCGCAAATGCTCGCAGTGTAGACGTACCTTTAGGGACTACTTACACATATTCAGATCCATTCGCGTTTCGCTGTACGATTTTGGTCACAATTATACAGTAGCAGCCCGGAGTCTGGATTTGTTCCCGGTTGATGGCAATAGACTCGCCCCCTATTACATGGGACTTAAACATAACTGGCAAAATGTGGGTGTACCTGCTACAGGTAAATCTCTGCCGAACCCTTCAGGGAAACAAGGCGTGATGTTATGTGTTATACAGTTTTGCTTCTATCAGCCGCGTACAGCGCTGAACGCGGCAGAACAGCGCTGAACTCGTATCTATAGCACTCGCATGATCCTCATTTTATATTTTTTGCCGCGAAAGCTGAATAGACGCGTAAAGCTGAACGGATGCGTACGCGTCGCCATACAAAATCGTTGTTTTCTATGGGCATAAGCTGAATAAGTGTGAGGAATCCCTTATTATCACAGTCCATGACATTTTAATACACTACTCACTCAAATTATTTATTCACTTGGCCAAAACTAGTATCACTTTATCTCGTATCACACATAATTATGTAGTCCACTTCCAGTCTCACCAGACGCGGCTGAATTTCGTAACGATTAAATTACTGTTTGATCGATTTTGTGTAGATCTAACAATGTATGTTTACTTCAAAGTGACGTCACATTTTATATACAGTAACTGACAGCGCAAGTAAACTTATGGCAACTTTGCTAAGTGTCAATAACATAATTCGAAAAACGTCAACGTTCCAATTCGTTTACGACGCTTGTTCTCATTCGCTCATACGACTACGAACATTACGCGTATGAATAGAATAACGTTCATATTTGTATGGAACTTACTTAGCAAAGTAATGCCAAATTGGCCCGCTCTTCACCTCAATCTTAACGCTTCCTGTACATGGTGCCGGAGCCGCATCGGCGCTGGACCGCATGTTTGTGTGTGTATACAAATGAATATCGTATTTTACATTTTCATTCTGACAGGTTCTGATTTTTTTTTCATTTTGCGGTCCGGCACTGATGCGGCTCCGGCGTCGGAAGCCCACGTTCGCAGGGACGTAAAATATCGCGGCGGGATTTATCGCGCACTGAATTTTCAACTCTCAGTGTTCAGCCGAGCGTTGAGAATCTAACGCGCTGGGAAGCACTCTTGTCCCAGGGCATTGAAAAAGCACACTGTTGGATTTTCAACTCTCGGCGCTAAGCAGAGCGTAGAAAGTCCAGTGCACGAAACAAAATCGCCCGTGCATACCTGGGCTAACCGGTGCAAAACTGCGGATGAGGTTCGACGATGAAACAAGCGCACACAGAAGATGTCTGTTCACCCTTGCTGTCAAAGCTAACTGCTCTCCTATTGTTCACTTCACAATACTACTATTATCACAAAGCACTGCACGTGTCACACAGTGGAGGTCCGATGGTCCATCAAGTGCCATTATCTGAACAAGAAGGCCATCACAGAACGCCGATGCTATTTCTCTTTTTTCTTTTTACCCGTCGCCGCTTTGGATGTGGACTGGCCCTTGCTGGTTGTCGGTTTCTCTGTGTCAGTTTTGCTTTTCTTTTTCTGAGTAAAAGAAAAAAGGTTTTATAAAACTGCAATCTTTATTTATTTATTTATATTTATTTATATATACTTTATTGTACACCAGATACTCTTTAATGTTTCTAATAAAATGTACGAAAACTCGGAAAATTAAAAATAAAATAAAAATAACTATTCCTTTTTGTGAGGATATACAAAGAAATATTGATGTTGTATAAATACTGAGAGGACGATTATAACACAATATAAATATATGGACAGTATGGAAACTAGGCCTATTTGTTGAAATGATTACCCCCGCTGCATTTTTAAAAAGATCGCGGCGTCCACTCGTCTCGACACGGCACCGCAACTGACAGCACCGCGACAATCGCTTAGGATACTTAAACAATAAATGCACAGTAATAAGTTTTACCTTAATAAGCGCGTCATTCTCCGGATCACTGTCAGCTTCGTCCTCCTCCTGCTCGTCGTCGCCCTCGCCCATCTCGTCGTCTTCCTTGTTAGCCTTCACTTTCTTGATAGCGCCCGGCGCGTACGGAAGTGCTGTGGCTTTCTTGTTGTAAGTGCGGGTCATGGCCGCTTTTACCTGAGAATTATGGGATACAGAGCCATTATGATGATAATTTAGATTATTATGGCGTAGGCGTAAATAAAATTCTTGTAGTTATTAGCGACTGAATCAGTACACCGAGCGAAAAGACGTTGTCACGTGAAAATGGTTCACAGAATACTATAATAAGGCTATGTCTTACCTTAGAGTCCACCAAAATAGTAGGGTTCCTCTGTCCCGGCCAGACCGATAGTTCCACTAAAGAGTCAAGGTCTTCTCTCAGCAGGTGATACGATTCTAGAACTTCTAGAGACTTCTCGATGCCCTCAGATTTGTCCTTGATCAATGGATTGACGATCGCGTCACGAAGGTGCGCACTGTAGTCCAGGAAGATTGAGGATTTTGAACCTGATGTGCTGTGGAACAAGGTTGGTTTTGAATAAGATTATTTATCCCAATAGATTCAACCAGAACATCAGCTCTGTATTAAACGAAGTCCTATATCATAACCTATTCTATGGCCCTTGGAAACTATAACATAGCTATTGAGTAGGAAACTAGCAAGTAGCGGAAGTTTGGGCAGTCAGCATTTATTAGACGAATAAGTATTACAATCTTACAGATTTCGATTCGGAAAGTTTATGGTGGAATATTTGCTATTGTGCGACTGATAGTCTGTGTCATGAATGGCTGTAAAAACTTTAGAAGATTGCTGTGTAAGACGTTTTTACATTTCCATCCATATAAATCCGCTGGATGCGGGAAGCTCAGAATCGGTCGAAGTGGCGGTGCCTGGAGGAGGCCTATGTTCAGCAGTAGACGTCTTTTAGCTGAAATGATGATGAAAATCCAACTTAAAATAAATACATGTAACAATACAAACATACCTGAGTCTAGTGTGAGCGTGTATCTCCTGACAGAGGCGATGCATCTTGGTGGCGCGCGAGTTCTTGCCCAGCCAGCCCGGGAACTGGATCTGACCCGTCATGTGACCTGACATATAGTAGCCCGGGATCACTGAGCTGTACATGGCCTGTAAAACATTTAGAAGCAATTTCTCTTCATTTGAAAAAGACGAAGACAACGTATTTTTTTTTAAACTACACACATCAAAAGTGTCTAGGGATCAAGCATTTTTATGCGGATTTCTTGAGATTGAGATGTGGCTTTGTAATAAATTTATGATTTTATAAATTTATATGGATCCTTTTTGGTGCATTTCATAATTTGAATCAGGAACTGTGAATCAAATTCGAGTAAAAGATGAAAATCAGCTGTCAATATTTTCCCTATAAAAACATACAACGCATTGAAGACATTATTAGTGCTACTGTTTCCCTACTACTGATTAAAACCAACGTTATTATGGAGCAGCGACGTCATTTAAGCAGGGAAGAAATGCTCAGAGCCGTGGGAATGATAGAAGCTGGTTCCCGGCAACGTACTGTGGCTTTAGCTCTGAATACAAGTCAGAGTGTTATCAGTCGACTTTGGACACGTTACCGAAGCACTGGTACCGTGGCTGAGCGCCATGGAGGACGGTATCGCTGCACCACACGGAGACAAGACCGATACATTCAAATCTTAGCTCGAAGAGCTCCAACAATAACCGCCATGATGTTAGCCGTGAGGCTTCATCACTCTTCAGGGAACTTAATTAGCGACCAAACAGTCAGAAACCGCTTGCATGAAGTGAACCTTCATTCCCGAAGACCGCTACGGGTACCACCTATAGCAATGCACAATCGTAGGATTCGATATCAATGGGCTCTTGAACACAGAAATTGGGCAGAAGAACAATGGCGTTTCGTGTGCTTTTCTGATGAGTCTCGTTTTGGTATGAGACCGGATACAAGACGTATACGACACTGGAGAACCCCTGGACGCCAACAGCGATTAAAATCCTGCCAGGAAGTCCATCCTTATAGTGGTGGAACCATCATGGTATGGGCGGGTATTTGGATCGGCGGAAGAACTGAGTTGATTTGGATTAGAGGCAACCTCAACGCTCAAATTTATGCTGAGACGATTGTATCAGACGTCATCGTTCCTCTACAAGTGCAAATCGGTCCCTTATTTCAGTTAATGCATGATAATGCACGACCGCACACCGCAAGAGTTGTAAGACAGACTCTCGCCGCAGCTAACATCAATGTCCTGCCCTGGCCTGCTCAGTCGCCAGACTTGAACCCGATTGAGCATGCATGGGATATGCTACAGAGAAGAGCTCTGCCGAATATGGAGGGTATCCAGTCGCAAGAAGACCTTTTTTTGTTGTTGCAACGAACATGGGCGGCCATTCCACAGCGTGATTTGGATGAACTCATTTTGAGTATGCCAAACCGATGTTCTTGTGTTGTTAGTGTTCGCGGTAGAAACACGGATTATTAATTGTTTAAGTTACCCAATAAAATTTTAAAGAAAACTGTTATTTCAGTCTTTTTTTCGAACTTTAATGTTAGTGGTTCAAATGTCAAAAATCCCTTTATTAGGAAAATGGCAAATTTCTTTATTAATGCAAAGGTGACTTGGTTTATCGTTACTGTGACAAACGAAA
Organism: Conistra vaccinii; assembly: GCA_948150665.1. Taxonomy (NCBI): domain Eukaryota; kingdom Metazoa; phylum Arthropoda; class Insecta; order Lepidoptera; family Noctuidae; genus Conistra; species Conistra vaccinii. The sequence continues at coordinate 6,166,504 of OX411317.1, read as the reverse complement.
ACACTTTATTTGATGAATCCTTAAAGAAAATTTTAATTAATATCAATCAGGAGAAAAGTTATTGCAAAAATATATGTTGATCCCTAGACACTTTTGATGTGTGTACTTGTGAGTCAGGAGAACTTTAAAAAATAATATGTTTTGAAACCTTTTTGGCCTTATTACGAAACAAAATATATTACATAAATTTCTTTTTTAACAATGTTAAGAAACTAACGTTAAATCCGAATCGATATTGTCAATTTCGTATTAAAAACTTTACCTTTGACGAAATAAAGTTCATAATACAATATCTGACTCAAAGGTCTTGGACTAAAGTTAGAAGTCGTTTTGTAATGAGACGGTTTACATTTACTTTCCCTTAATGTTTTGACCGCAACAAGAGATGGTCCATCTTTTGTCACCGCGACAAGACGGAGAATAGAATAGAGATTTAGTGAGACGCTGAGAGAAATATGTGTCACATTCAGAAATATTATTGTGTGAACATCTCACCTGCGTTGGCAGTAAACTCCACGCTTGTTGGCGACGTATCCTGGCATCCACCAAGTCTCCTAAGCTTATGCTGTCAGCTGCCTCGCTTATCCTCTGCAGTACTTCGTGTCTATAGCAAACACATAATCATGTTGAAGAATGTGCTATCCCTCAGCAAAATGAATACATAAAAATATTGTAGCCTATGGTACCTATATTTGGCATTCTGTCATTCAAATTGGCCATCTGTTCCAAGAGTATATGATATAAGTGTTAACGAATACTGTTCAGGTTAAATCTCACCAAAGACAATATAGCTCCATTTACTCGTGCACGGTGCAAGTGCATGAATTATTGCCATTCAAGAATTGCATGCAAGTGTTTAGATGCGTGCGATTTCCATGAAATGACATACGATTTATACCAAGGCAGTTTTATTGCAAGGCGATTATTGCATGCAATTTTTATTTAGTCTTTACACAAGAGTTGCACGTCCTTGTATAATTGATTCAAGTATTGCTCGTATTTGCGCTACCAAATATTTCATTAAAATAGTATAAAACGTCTTCTCAGGATATTTCTTTCGATGACAATATTAACCTCAATTGTCAAATGAAAAATATCTTTATCGTGATTTAAAATTACTATTTCAGGTATTCCAATAATCAAATCAAAGCACTTAATTTGTATGTGGCGCTACAAATTTGTAGCGCCACTTACAAATTGTCATCCACAGGTACGTTAGATGAACCATTTGTTTACAATTTCATCAGATATTTTTGGAATCTCTATTATGTATTTCATTATCTTGACAAATATCTCTGTAAAAGCACTTCTTCAGTATTATCTTTATAAATAAAAATAAATAAAATACATACGAACGAACTTAAAACCTCCTACTTTTTGAAGTTGGTTAAAAATGAAATGCTGTGCGTTGGTAAGCGCATCACTTGAGAACAGCTGGACCGAGTGGCTATTTTTTGTTTTAAAATGTTCTTAAAAGTCCGAATATTTCTAGGCGGCATGTGAAGCCAAGTCAGAGGCCCCATGGGCGGCATAAAAACTCTGACACTAGGTTAGTCATTAACCACACGAACAAGAAAGAAAGAAAATAGTCCGAATTACGTTTTTATGGAAATAAAAATAGTTAAACTAAGTAAGAATCGAAGTAATAAAATAAAGTTCACTATATTCCCTGGCCTGCAAAGAAATTAATCAAGACCAGAAGACACTCTTGGATAAAATTGGGATTTCCTTGTACTTAACAAATCCAGGCAAAACTCGGAAGGGACCTATTCCAGGACTTACTTGGGACAGTGCGGTGCGACTTGCAGATAGTTCTCCTGCACAAATAGTGGCGCAAGACTGTAGTCGTAGAAGAACAGGTCACTCTTGTCCATAATACTCATTGTCTTGTGGTCCTCCGCTGAGAACACCTTGCGGATAGCATCCCATGGACCCTGGAGGAAGAAAAACATCAGTACCTAGTGATGTCACAATCAAGTAGGGAGATGGTTGGAAATACTTACTAACTTGATATCCTTCTTGATAGTCTGGGCATCCTTCCGGAGCTTGTTTGCGTCAGCGAGGCTATGGTCTATCGCTCACATGGAGAGCCAGTTCAGGGTATATCATACATCCTAATAGTAACAATAATACTTACCAACTTGATATCCTTCTTGATAGTCTGGGCATCCTTCCGGAGCCTGTCTACGTCAGCGAGGCTAGGGTCTATAGCCCACATGGACAGTAAGTTCAGGGTCTGTCGCACATCCTGATTGGCTGATGTAATCAGCTGGGACAGTACGTCGGGGGGTATCTTGATGCCTTCTTTGAAGCATATTGTGAGCATTGCTGACTGTAATATGAAGTAAGCATTCAGTATGGGAAACATGATAAGTGTATCATATTTTGGTGATTTTTTGGACAGGTCATTTTACAATTAAGTCAATTTAAAATGCAGTCTGTTTGAATACTGCCCATTTTAAAAGTTTGTCATTTTAAGATGTTATTTATTACTGGTATTAAATAAAAAAAAAAGGTTATTTTCCTTATACTATTCCAGTTAAAATGAGTGCTTGTATCGCCATCATTTTAAAAACAATACCTTAATCTGGTCGACCCTTGGTCTGCTGAACCTCAGGTCGTAACAGTAGTTGACGAGAGACCTCATCTTCTGGCTGTTCCTGTCATTGCACATACATATTATGGGCACTGATGACGATTTTATTAGAGCTATTAACTCTTGGAGACCACCTGGAAATCAAATAGTCAGAATGTGACACCTAATAAAAAAACTTAGAAAAAGTTTTGCATACCATTTTTATTGTTGGTGGAAATATAACTTGAGTAAAACAGTGGGTTTTATTTGTTTGTAACGCTTTCACGCTAAAACGGCTGAACGGATTTGGATGAAATTTGGCACATGGGTAGACCATGACCTGGAAAAGGACATAGGATATCTTTTATCCCGATATTCCCACAGGACGAGACGTTTGCGGGTGAAACCACGGGGCGCCGGTAGATAAGTAGAATGTGGTTTTGGTAAAAAGGTTTTGATGCTGTAAGCGTCCGTTGTTCAAAACGAGTAATTATAGCACAGATTAAGACAGATACTTCACTTTTATAGATAGATAACGCTATATTTATCTACAACAATATTACACGCGTTTTGTGTGCGCTAAAATGTACCTTACGGCGACGCCCGAGAGTACCGGCTGGATTTTTGTTGCCCCGGGGAAACGCAAGCCATAAGTAATTGAGTGCGCAACCTCGAATGAGTGAGGGAGGCCTGGTTATAGGTAGTACAAACTATCAGTGATAATGATACTTATTGCGTAGCGTATTATTACGATGCTTTGCCAATTTGTGTCTTACACCAATGTAAATAAGCTTGACTTTTGCTTACAACTCTGAGGGTAACCTGGCTGGCCCTTATTTACTACTAACATACCTCTATCCTCATTGCCAGCCATCCCGTCAACTTCATCCATGACCAGCACGTGTTTCTTTGAGACCGCTTGTTTGCCAGTCTGACCTGTAAACAAAAATATATTGATTATTTGTTATTCATTTATGGGAAAATGGCCTGTACAGAATGACTATGTCCATCATTTTGTCATCAAGATATTTGACTATGTTATTACTATTTGAATGTTTGTGTGTTTGGATGTTTGTTAATCAATCACGCAAAAAAGGCTGAACGGATTTAGATGAAATTTGGCACACAGATAGTTTATAACCTGGATTAACTCATAGGATACTTTTTATCCCGGTAGTATATTAACGTTGGATAATTTCCGACCTCCACGCGGGCGAAAGTTAGTAGAATAAATTTTGATCCGGCACACATCTGGTGAAGCTCACCACAGCGTGATTTTAACTGCTAAACAAATAACAACATTGTGTACGTTGAAATAAAGCCGAAGAGAAATAAACTTCAACAAGTGCCTTTCGCTTGTCTCCTTTGAAGTTTTTGCAGACCTGTATGTCAGTAACTTGGAAAAATCTTAGCTGATAAAAGACTTACCTTTAGCATAACCAGACAATGAGTTAGTAGTGAGCAGTTCTCCTATCTGCTCCTTGATAAGCGTCTTGTTCCGTGTGTCTGAAGCGTTGAACTCAACCATGTCGAAACCCATCTCCTTGCACACTAACGCCACTGTTGTTGTTTTACCTGAATTTTAGGGAACATTGAATGAAATTCGCCAGTTGGAACAAGGTTATTCAGAAGTGGTTTAATAATAACAGTTTATTTTAGGCATTGGCACCCTTCAAATTAATAACTTTTACTGGACAAACAAGGACTTTAAAAGAAACAAACAATAACATAATAACCCCTCCCCCCATTTCACACCAAGAGAGCCATAAAAAATGCATTGTATGTTTAAAACATAAAAGCTAAAGATTAACTCAAGTAATTCGATGCTGAAGTAAATTATGATCGATTTGCATGGAATATAATATGTTTATGGCCTACAGGATATACAGCCGTATTATGAAGGGTTAAAGCCATAATTGCGTTACGTTGCGTGGAAGACATGGTGCTATCTGTATAGGGCAATCTGTCTTTGACACGAACAATCTTGGTTCTAAAACTTGTTCTAAATATATTGTGAAAGAAGAGTATGAGGAAATGATGATGAATGATGAATCAACACTTACCAACGCCAGGAGGTCCTGAAAGTAAAGCCGCCTTGAAGTACCCTCCATCGTCATTCTTAGCCCATGGACTGGGTTTAGCCAACTTAGCCTTTCTGTTCACATACCATTTTGTGAGCCAGTTCATTAATCTGTAAAGGAATTACGTAAAGCCAATAAGGGTCACTGTTGACTGTTTTATAGAGGTATGAGGAACGATGTAAAGTTTTCATCCTCTATAGAAAAGGGACGATCCTCCGACAGGACGGGTTTCGTGTCGTGGGCAACTGCCGGACGATTGTTGTCGGGACGTTGTATAAAATACTCGTCGCTCGGTAAACTCTGCGTGATGCAGGATTTGTGTGACGTCATGCGTAGTTCACATATGGCGTTGTAGATGCCACCACATCACATCATCACCCCTTCCCAATTCAAAACTCAATCTCAAACAACAACAACAAACGACCTATCAAAGGACAACTTACTAGTACTACATAAAATAATACCTACGTACTTTTTAACATTGCTAGCGTCACCATGTTGCCCAATGATTTGTTTAATGTTCTGTGGTTTGTATTTCTCCACCCACATATTCATATTTGCTGCTATTGGTGCAATTTCTCTTCTTTCACCTGCAATGGTGAAAACTAACTTAAAACCACATCATGAGGCCCCTGCCCGAACACGCAACGTAAATTCGAAAGATTTTTTAATGGAACATACAATGATCCTTTAGCATTTCGGTATAAGTATCACTCATAGATCCCATATAAAAACTAAGACATAGCGCTGTCAACAGCCAAATGCGGTTTCGTAAACATGTGTGGTGAGGTGTAGTTTGACTGTAAATGTGTGCGTGTATGCACAGAGCGGAGGTGTGTGCGAAACGCGTATTTTCAATTCTAAAATCATTACTTTTACCCAGATCCTGGCAAAAATCTGTATGTTGGTGTTTTAACTTGGCACTTTAATCTGACTTACCATTTACTTGACCAGTAGATGACGTGCTTGATTTTGAACTAGAAATTGAACATGATTTTGATTCCAATTTAGCTTCAATTTTAGGTTCAACTATTTCCTCTTTAATCTTTCTAGGACTTTTAGATGTTTCACGATTCTTCGATTCATTTATATCTATTTTACTTTTCGAACTACTTTCTTTTGATTTTGATTCTGTCTTAACTTTCTCAGTCGGATTCTTCTTTGATTTACTGTCAACATGATTATCTTTTTTATCTTTCTCCAATTTTTCTTTTGGGCTTTTGTCTTTGGATTTTTTGTTAGGAGTTTTTTCTGTCTTGATGTCTTTCTTAATTTCAGTTTTTACCGTGTGTTTACTTTGTGATCTTTCTGTGATCATTTTGAGGAACTCATCTTCGTTTATAATTGGGATACCTAGTTCTTGGGCTTTGGCCGTTTTCGCTGGGCCTGCGTCTTCGCCGGCCAACACGTGAGTTACCTAAGAGAAATAAATTTTTGATTACATTCTGGGAGTAACTATAATGCTCGGGGCTGGCAGGCACCGCGGTGTCGGCCGCCATCGCGCCACTGATACCAAAGGTTTGGGTAAAGCCCAGCCGATCATCGGTCGATTGGCCTTTAGAAGGCCATAACAATTAAAAATTCTATTGTGTCTCGTTAATGACAGTTGAAGGTAACAAGGGTATTTATCTTTTTGAACTAAAACCTTCTTTATAATTATTTGGTGGATTTCTTTGACTGTGATATGAATGTCGACATTTCTTACTGCTTTTTGTGTTTTTGTGTTGTCCTTTCGCATCAAACAGCTTGTGCAATAAGTAGCTGATAAGTCATTCATTCAAAGCAGTCCAAGTTTATGAGCAAGATTTTAGACTAGTGGAATATGCCCCACCAAATCGAATTAATGGGGCAGATTCCACTGCAAAATGGCTGGGTGGGGCAAAGTTAAATAATTTGATCGTACCTTTTTAGAAACCCCACTCTTGACACACCCTCCGTATTTATTAATGGCGGCTGCAATTTCATCTTTCTCAAACGAGTCGAGAACTCCAGTCAATAAGAAAGCGCAGTCCTTCAAACAATCTGGTTTTCCCTTAAATTTTAGTCTTAGATAAATATAACGAAAATTTGTACAATTTGAAATTAAATTGCATAAGTTTATTTTTCTTACACAATGTTATAAAGTGTGGATTTAAAGTTTTGGATTGGTTCATCAGGTAATGGGCAAATATGTTTATTTCCCGTTGAATAATCAACTCTCTGCTCTATGATTCTCTGTATAAATATACAATCCAGCCTTATGAGTTTACCATAAAAAAAAAAAAAAAAAAAAAAAAAAAAAAATGTGTTTATTATCTTAAATCTAGATACAATAAAGTTGCCGGGGCTTCCCAGAAAGTAATCCGAAGATACTTGTGATGGGATAAACCTCGCTCTTCCTCGATTAGTTCAACTGCTTCGTTGTGCTAATTAGGTATAAGTTACACATTTTTTTATAGACCAATAAAAATTAAAAACTAATAAAAACAAACTAATAAGAAAAAAGAAAAACAAAAATGAAAATGAATTAAATCATGCTTATGGAAGAAAGGTGTAAGTGTGTGTCTATGAGCGTGCTAAAGTATATTTTGTGTGTATGTGTGTGTGTTTGAGTGGGTGTGTGGGTGCGTGTGTGTGAGTTAGAGTGTGTGTGAGTGAGTGAGATGGTGTGTGTGTGAGTGTGTGTGTATGCGTGACGTTCAACCCTGTGTAACCAAAATGTCCTCCACGGCATCATAATTAAGTGTGAAGAGCCATTCCTTCAATATCTTCTTACACTCGTACAGCTGCATAGGGTAAATGTTAAGTATGCGATTTACTTTATTATAAACGCGTGGGGCTTGAGCTACATTTTGGCGACTAGCAAAAATTGAACGTGCTGCGTATGTAGGGGCTACTATATCACAGCCTATATACACCATACTTTCTACAATACATAAATAATATACACATACCTCTGGAATCTCTTTAGCTCCTAAATGTTTTGGTCCAGATCTGTTCAAATAACTCTTATATAAAGTGGCCGAATGGATTTTCCTTTCATGTCTTTCTTCATCTGTTAAAACTGAAATTAGGTTTCAAAAATATTATAAATATTTTTTTAGTCATTAATATATTTTTTAACATAAATATGGACTCAAGACAAAGAAAATATAAATTGCGACTGTGTCAGTCCAAGACTAATTGTTAGCTATACCACAGATGAATACAGATGGGACACTCCGCATTTTAGGTATGAAGCTACAAGTACACGGCAGGCTACACTTGTTGGGCTAATTCAGTGAGTGCAATGTAGTCAGAAGATCTAATAGTGACGTGATAGAGAGGAAACTTCTAGGTTAATATAACTGTAGGTAATTGGCGCTGTGTGACTTGAATTGCATTTAATTGTGTTGTAGCAAGTCGCTTTCTTATTTAACTGTGTTATATAACCTGCATTTACACATAACGGTACTTTTAATCCCCGTAGTACTGTCCTGTGGTATATTTTCCGACATCAACGCGAGCGAAGCCACAATTAAAAGCGAGTACAATAAAATGGGTTTTATTCTCTTACCAGATTCATTCAAGCTTTTATTAATTTTCTTTTTTTTATTTGTCTCCTTGTCATCCTCCATAACAGATGAATCACAGTCATTATCATTTTGACTACTGGTTCCATGTTCATCCATTTTTTTCTTCTTATTTCCATGATCATGACCAGCATCATCATCTATAAATTCAGCAAACTTTCTTTTACTATGTTCGGTTTTAGATTTTTTTGTTTCACCATCTTTAGAATCAAAGGTAACTGAATAATTATGTTTTTTATTAGTTTTAGATAGTCTGTCGCTGTCAAGTTTCTTTGTTTTTGTATCATCGGCTTTCTTTGATTCTTTACTTTCATCAGTTTTCTTTGATGATTTGTGTTCGTCAGGTATCTTTGATTGTTTACTATTTTCATTTTTCTTTGGGTCTTTAATTGGTTCTGAATTAGAACTAGCCTTATGTTTCTTTTCATGTGATTTTTCATTGTTAGGTACTTTGGTTGAGTCCTCTATCTTATCTTTTGATGATGATGGAGTATCCTTGTCAGTAGAGGATTTCTCATTGCTGGGAACTTTTGCATCATTTAATTTCCCTTCTAGCTCAGCACTGTCAATTTCTAACAGGCTTTTTTCAAATTCGTCATCAGAATGGATGCCTAATTCAGTGTTTTTCTTTTTCTTGACTAGTGGTTCTGTTCTTTTAATAGGACCATTACCAAACATGTCTATTACCTTAACCTCCTTAAGTGCAGGTTTAGGAGACTTATTTTTATTTTTAGTAGAAGTCCTTTCATTGCTATTTTTCGTCTTTTTAGACGAGAATATCTCTTCGTCGGAATCATCATTCAATACACGCCTCTTCTTTGCATCTTTTTTCTAAAATATAAATAACAGGATTGTTAAGTGTGCAAGATCATGACTTATCATGGCCGACGCGGACTCTTATTCAAAATCGAAAAAACTAAAAATAGTCAGTAAACTTACTTTGTTTTTAATCATTTGAACATTTGGAGACTCAGGAATTACATCGTCATCATCTTCAACTGTAGTAGAGGGCTTTGCTGGCTTTTTCGGTTCAAAAAATGATCTAATATCCTGAAAACATAATGCATTATCAATGCAAATGCATTTCTTATCAAATCGACTGACCAACCAAACTGTTATCGCACGTCTGCTATCATAATAAATCCTACACAATTATTTGATAACAATAGCGAGTTTTAGTTCAGTACATGTTTAAAAAAAAATTACAATTATAACAATATTGATATAAATATACAATATAAAACACGACGAGAACTATACAATTATTTCCTAAAATATCTGCCGCTGTACAAAGGGACAAAGGAATAAATAAAATCTAATAAAATTAGGGTTTACCTACCGACTAAATATTTGAATGAAAAAGTACTTACTTTCGACATATTGAAGTTAAATCAAAATGATTTACAAAACATTAACAAATATCATGATTTTCTAAATACTTATTTCAAGCTGATTTAGCACGAAATTCAGGGATTTGCAAAATTTTACGAACACTTCCTTCGCCGCCAAATAAACTTTTTTTTCTCACCATTTGACGACTTGTGTCATTTAAGATTTGACTGACAGTGACAATTGGGTTTCTGTGTTGCCTGCCTGCAACCCAGTTATAGTTCTCTGTGCTGCAACCAGGAAATGTATAAAGCATAGAACAAAGGCATTTTTGATGAGCTATTGTAAAGTAAGTTTTATTCCGTAGTATCTATCTTAGATCTACCCGTGGTAGCTTGTCAAGCCAAGTTCAAGCTAAGAAACTGGTGACGCAGCACTGCAGCAGCCGTGTCACTCATCTTTATATACATATATAATTCTTCCCTACGTGTGTTTGTCACCAAACTCCTCCTAATCGGCTGGACCGGTTTGGATGAAATGTGTGTATATTTGAGTGGGGCCATGGATGGTTTGAAAATAGAATTGGACCCGGTAGGTGGCACTGTTCGGGCAGGACAACGTGTGCCTAGTCCGCTAGGGCGCTAGTCTTTATATTGAGTGGGTGACTGGTAATTAGTGACCGATACTTAAACACGTGACTTTACTCACCATTATGAACAATTTTTATTATGGGACCAAACCTGAAATTGCGAAAAAGAAATCTGCTGTTCCCACACATTTATGTTCGCAAAATTCGTCAAAATGTATGGAACAGCAGATTTTTTTTTCGCGGTTTCGGGTTTGGTCCCATAGTAAAAGTTGTTCATAATGATGAGTAAAGTCACGTGTTTAAGTATCGGTCACTAATTACCAGTCACCCTATATGTCGTTGCCTAAAGCGCTATCCACACATTTCCGGGTACCCGGCCCTGCCTTGTACCGTCAGGGACGGGGAAAAAATCGGTTACGTACAATTTGTACGAACTTGTTCACATAGCTGCGTGTCAGGCGCATCCGGATCGTCAGTGTCCAGGCAGGAGCACGGTCGGACGCACGGACGGCGGACGCTTTGACAGTGCTATCCGATTTTTATCTAGGTACGTTGACGCCAAAGAGATTTAAGATTATCTTAAATCTCTTTGATTGACGACAATATGAACACAGAAAGTTTGATAGAACTTGTACGACAGAATAATATACTTTACGATCTTTCTAATCCACATTATTTTAATTCTAAGAAGAAAAACAGATTATACTGATACCGATTTCCCTGATATGTGTGAACACGGGTGACGGATGGCACGTCCCTGACGGGAACACTGAAACGAACAACTCTGAACACGGATAGCCCTGACCCGGAAATGTGTGCCCTAAGAGTGAAAACCTTGCGAATGCAATTTCGTTTATTTTTATTATTTCATCATTTTAAACTATCGGAATATAAAATTTTTCGAGCTCGCTCCGCTCGGGTGTTTCTTCAAATGAGCGAAAAACTATGTTCAAGTCTAATAAAAAAATGTAGGCTGTAATTTTTTTTTAAAAAAGGCATAACTTAGCTTCTTATTATAATTAACCGACTTCCCCAAAAGGAGGAGGTTCTCAATTCGGTTGTATGTTTTTTTTTTTTTTTTTTTTTTAATGTGTGTTACCTCATATCTCCGTCATTTATGAACCGATTTGGAAAATTCTTTTTTTATTTGAAAGGATATACTTCCCGATTGGTCCCATTTTTATCAAAATTTAGTTCTGATGATGGAATCCATGACAAATTGAGGGAACTCCTCAAATATTATAGGCATACACATAGTGATTTCGGTATTTTCAGCCACCAGTTAAGCATTTGCATTCAGAAAGTATCATTTGGTGAAGTGGAACTGATGAAGAAGTCCACAGATGGCCACCAGAACTTCTCAATGATAAGTATTTCACGGGTGGCGTCATTTATGAACCGATTTAGAAAATTATTTTCTTATCTGAAAGGTATACTTTCAGATTTTCATCATCAGAACTGAATTTTGATCAAAATAGGTTTGATCAAAATTCAGTTCTGATGATGAAATTCATGACGACTTGCGGGAAATCCTCAAAAAAAAATATAACGAAACCAGGATCTGTTGATGGCATCCCAGACAAATCGAGGGGAACCTTCAAAATCGTAGAGGCGACTAGTGCGTTTGTAATTTTTTTTCATTAAGTATTTTAAAGCACTACTATTTAATGAAGGTCTGGAGTCGATCTGGTGATGGAGCCGAAAGACAGTTGAGGGAACTCCTAAACGATTTACAGCAATTACCTGGTGTTTGGGCTTGATTAATTTGTATTGATGAGAACTTTACACTTAGATGGGTTGTGACTGTCATTAAGGGTTTGATGATGAAGACGAAGGACAGTCAAGGGAACTCCTCAACGTTTTACAGTAGCTACCTTGTGTTCGGACAAAATTCATTAGATGATAACTTCCTGTCACTGTTAATTGTGTCGCTGGTAGTGTTATTCGAACTTGTGTGGGGTAGGTAGGTACCAAAACTAAAAAGTGAAAAATAAAAACTTTTAACAAAAAAAAAACAACCGACTTCCAAAAAAAAACACTACAAAGTGAAAAATTGCAACAATTTGACCAATATTTTAGATCCTAAATTACCTGTTTTCAATAACCCTCTACGAAGAGGCTTATGTTCATATGTAGAATCCAAAGTAAGTGAAGGTGACATCAGGGGAGCGGCCAGGCTTTTGTTCAGTAGCGATGTGGTGGCACCCTACTCTCCAGAAACTATTTCAGCTCTGGAGAGTAAACATCCAGCGCCTGCCGATGGTCTCACCTTCCCCGACCCCCCCCTCTCTCCTGGTCCGGATTCAACACCCCTTACCGTTACTGCCCCACAGCTGATTGCTGCCGTGAGCTCCTTCCGAAGTGGCTCCGCCGGCGGCCTCGACGGCCTGACTCCTCAGCATTTAAAAGATTTATTGAGTTCAGGCGCCGGGGAAGCTGGTGAGTCGCTTTTGAAGGAGCTTGCGGCTCTAATTAACCTGATGCTCAACGGCGGTGTGAATGATGCCATCGTCGATGTCTTGTACGGGGCAAATCTATGTGCCCTGCGCAAGAAAGACGGCGGCATCCGTCCCATTGCCGTTGGGTGTACCTACAGGCGTACGGCAGCTAAAATATGCTGCAGACTATACGGCGAAACTTTAAAAAATAAATTCCAGCCCCTACAGCTTGGCTTCGGATCCAAAGGGGGCTGCGAGGCTGCCGTACATGCCCTTTCCAGTTTTTTAAACTCCGGTAAAGGTGAGGTCATCCTCAAGGTTGACGTCAAGAACGCCTTCAACTCCGTTAACAGGGACACTCTGTTGGCCGAAGTAAAAAAGGAGTTACCGGAAATTTATGGTTTTTTGTGGCAGTGCTATAGGCACCCTTCCAAATTATTATTTAAAGACAACGTTTTAGAATCTGCAGTCGGATGCCAACAAGGTGATCCCCTCGGGCCAGTCATTTTCAGTTTAGCTATCCACCCCATAATACAACAGCTAAATTCAAAATTTAATGTGTGGTATTTAGATGATGGGACTCTAGGAGGTGACGTAGACACTGTCCTAAAAGATTTCCAATTCCTAAAGCAACAGTTTCAATTCATCGGCCTTGACCTCAACTACTCAAAATGTGAAATTTACCCCTGTGACAATACCGACAGACAATCGACTTTCCAGAAATTCAATACAATAGCCCCAGATATCAAAGTTTTAGAAAAAAGTTCACTGCACCTCCTAGGTTCCCCAATTTTAGAAGACAGTTTTTCACCTTTCATTGATGGAAAAATTGAACATTTCAATGACATTTCGGACAGACTTTCTAAAATTAACTTGCATTCCGCATTCACCCTTATCAGATACTGCTGTTTCGGTCCAAATTTTATGTATTTTCTCCGTGCTTCCCCCTTGTGGAAGAAGCCACACCTTTTGGACAAAATCGATCAAATCATCCGAAGCAGTCTAACATCAATCATAAATGTGGCATTGGACGACCGCGCGTGGCTGCAAGCCACACTACCCATACGTTTTGGTGGGCTCGGCGTCCGCAAAATTTCCAGTGTAAGCTTACCCGCGTTCCTGTCCTCGGTCCACAGCACCGAAAAGCTAACCACAAGAATCTTAACCGCTTGTCAGGTTGACTCTGAAGTGCCGTGCTTGACTGATGCGATGAACGCCTGGAAAATGGCTTGCCCGTACACGGAGCAGCCCGAGAACCTGTCTTCCCAGAGACAGTGGGATGAGCCGCTCTGCAGGTTGGTACGGAACAATCTCATTACGTCCACCAACACTGCGGAGCGCGCCCGCCTATTGGCTGTGGGAGAATGGGAGTCGGGCCTCTGGCTTCAGGCGCTACCGTCACCCAACATAGGCACTATGCTGGGTGACACCACTTTCCGGCTCGCTACAAGTCTGCGTTTGGGCGCTCCTTGCGGGGCTCCGCATCGCTGTCAGTGCGGTGAAGCAGTCGACCGCCTCGGACACCACGGCCTTTCCTGCGGCAGGAGCGCTGGTCGTTTGGCACGGCACGCAAGCATTAATGACATTATCCGTCGGGCTCTTGTCACCGCCGGGGTGCCAGCTGTTTTAGAACCCAATGGCTTGGCACGCGACGATGGGAATAGGCCAGACGGAATGACCATAATGCCTTGGAAGATGGGTAGGCCTTTGGTGTGGGATGCAACCTGTGTCGACACCCTCGCGCCATCCCATCTTCTCAGCACGGCGGGCTGTGCCGGGGCGGCTGCTTCTGGTGCAGAAAACCTCAAGCGGCGGAAATATAGCAACCTTATTGGTAGCTATATTTTTGAGCCGTTTGGGGTTGAAACACTGGGGCCGTGGGGTCCGAGTGCTCATCGAGTATTTCGGGACATCGCCAAGCGGCTGGTCGACTCCTCACGTGACCCGAGGGCTGGCCTATTCTTCGGCCAAAGAATCAGCATTGCCATACAACGTGGCAATGCTGCCAGCCTTTTGGGCACTTTTCCTGTTGACAGCGATGCGGACGAATTTTTTGATGCCCTATGACCGTTTCCCCCCCCTTTTTATATACTTGTACATATTACTATTATTATTTTAATTCTGTTAGATTTTAAATCATGTAAATATCCTAACTAAATAATTGTAAAAGTGAAAAATAATTTTAATTTCGGAAGTCGGTGGCAAAAAAACGAAAATTCTAAACCAAAGACACCGACTTCCGAAATTAAAATTATTTTTCACTTTGTAGTATTTTTTTGGAAGTCGGTTGTTTTTTTTTTGTTAAAAGTTTTTATTTAAAAAAGAGGCACTTCCTCTTTGTGAACATAAGTAGTTTAATTCTGATTATATTTTATAAAATATTTACCAAACGTCATCGCCCACAACGTTCAAATCACGCACATTCTTAGTTTATCAAAAAGAATTTAATAATGGTGCCTGAATAACCAATTTAATGTACGTAAGTTTTATAATAGTAATACACACATCAACACGGTCTAGGGATATTTAAAAAAAAGCGAATTACTATCAATGTGTTAATTATTTATATACGGTTAAAGATATTTATTTCTCAAAAGAATTATTACAAATTCACTTAGAGAGAAAACATACAGGGTTTAAACAAAATTATGTGCCACCATGCGTAGCTTAAAATAAAAAATTACTACACATAGTACGTTATCATCCTAAAACTAATATTATAATAACACACTTTGACTTAGTATCTAGCTTTGTGTCAAATAAAGCAAATCAGAAGTGGGTAGTTCAACACAAGAAACAGCATAATTTTAAGCGGTGAGGGTAGGGTGCAACTTGGCGGTTGTAGCGTGTTTACTAAGGCCTACACCACAGTGCGGAAAAAAAAAAAAAAAGTTTGTATGTTTACTCATTAGCTTTTTTAAATTAACGTGCAAGTAGCGATTTTGTATATATATAAAAGGATTTGTATATTTGTGTATATTTAGATGTTATGTTTATTTTACTGTAATGAGATTTTATTTATTATAGCGGATTTGTCAAATACTGCTCATAAGGAAAGGCAAAGTATATTTAATATTTTAGAGATAAATATATATATAAATATATGTCGGATCCGTCAGGATTTATTCCATTAGATTCAGATATCATGTGGGCAGAAGATGGGTTTCGTGCAATGACAACACACTGGATACGATACACGCTGTTTATTAAAATTACAAATTATCACAATGATCACAAATTACAATTAACACCATTAACTACAACGTACATAGCACAACGAATCGAATACAGTTCCGCGACGTCTTAACTCCATTGCTATCAGACACTATACCATACGACAACTAAACGAAACGAAGGACAGTTCCTAGACTGGAGGCTCCGTTCTCCAGAACGGTTGGAAGGCAAGTACTCTCGCCCCGGCGCCCCAGTAGTTAGGCTCCGTCGTAGCACGAAGTAAGCCGAGTTCGTTTTCCCGCCACTCGGTTCACGACGTGCCGCGCTTCGTTTAGCAACCGTACTATTGACCGTCTCCGACACGGCCATCCTGCGCTAACACACGTCCTCGTGTGGTAATCCTGCAACCAAAACTCAACAACAGTGTCTGTTCGACTCGGCCAATTCTGACCATTTACGGGTTCCAACTTTCGAGATTAGGAGACTTAAATCTCTTACTTTAATTAAAACTTTATTGTTTTAACAAAACAATACTTTTACTTCTCAATGAACTAAACAAACTTTCATTAATCATAGCAAAAATCATCAACCAGAGCCATATACCATCGTTTTCCAAATTAACAGTCATCTTTTTACTAAGAGCCTTAGAAACCCACACACGAGTAAACCACTCTAACGCCACGGCTCTCTAGCCGACTAGCAATCACATTGCTCTCACACATGGTCTCTCCAGACCCAGACCTCCGCCAGAGAAACACGCCCATCGCACACCCACGGACTACTTGAGTTGCCTCAAGAGATACCGACTTCTACCGGGCTACGACTACGTAATACGACTACTGGTACGGTCTCACACAATACGGCCGATAGAGAACCCTACTCGCGTGGTTTCCATAACTTAGGCTTGCTCATCACCACTGTGATCACCATCTACTTCCGACTGGTACATGACCTACTGGCATCTTTATTTAATCTATCGTAAGCATATTTGTAACTACGCCTATAGTTAGAATTTAAAGCTTTAACGGATAGCGATCACCATTCAAAACTTCCATTACATTAAACAAACCTCTGAACTTCCGATCTAACTTAATCTGATTTCGCTTTTTGTTTTCTAATAACACGAAATCGACAACAGAATAGTTTGTTTTAGCTATCAAATCGAGCCTTATCATATTCCACACTACGTTTAATATTCTCTATGTCTAAAGTTCTAAATCGAACAAATTAAAAACTAGATCAAACATACAATTACCTAGGTTTATTAAACTGCTAGAGCAACCAAGTACCTCTTCATCCATCTAATCATTACACAAAGCAGGAATCTTATTCGTGGCCTGTGGCCAACATGGCCCCAACAAACCCCTGTTTGTTTTACTACGTTCCTCATGAACGCCGAGTCCCACATGCATGACTCTATGGTCTCTACCAGACCCGACCTCCGCCAGAGCCACCCGCCCACCGCGCATCCACGGACTACTTCAAGCAGACACCGACTTCTACCGGACTACGGCTACGGCATGGCTACTGGTACGGTCTGACCATCCGAACTAAGTTTCCACACTATCTTTCAATTTCAAATTCTCTACTTCAAACGGTACTTAGCCCTCGGGCATTCTCCTTAATCCATCATGTGCTTACTTGTAAGTACGATTAGAATTTAAAACAAAACAAACCAAATACTAAAGCTCAAGTTGGTGTTCGCTAATCGTTACGCTACATAAACTTTGTTCTGTACTGAATACACGTGTTTGACCAATACCAGTCAACGCAACAACGTTATTAACTCGTTTGCCACTTAATTTGGCTAAACAACTCTCCTTTACTAACGAGCATTCAGCACCAGAATTGTAAACAAAACAATACAGCTCACCTTTTTATTCCAATGTGCCTGAAGGTAGTTGTGCGATGCAAACTTCCACTCGCCGATCACTGCTTGCAGCACGTGCTCCACCAGCCGATTGGCTGCCACTGCATGTTCGTGCACCAGGCCGCGATATGTCTTGGTTTCCCACACAAGACTCGCGCGCAGACTTGTGCGTAGACTTGTGCGCAGACTCGTGCGCAGACTCGTGCACAGACTCGTGCGCAGACTTGTGCGTAGACTCGTGCGCAGACTCGTGCGCAGACTCGTGCACAGACTCGTGCGCAGACTGCAACTTCTACTTCGAAGACGCCTTGCACTGCCGCCGCTACGCGCCCTCGATCTGACTTCAGCTGTGTGGCGCAATTTACCCCCATTTGGGATTGACAGGCGCCGCGCGCTAGTCCCTTGGCCGCGTGGCATGGTTCATGAAACAGAAATTTAAAAAATGGGTTAGAATTGGTAAACTACACAAAAAAACCATAAGACAACTTTTGCAGGGTATTTCGCTAATATCTCAGAAACGGTGCGTCTGAGCTCAAAAATAACCAAATTTTAATACCCTTTTAATTTTAATACCCTTTTAGATACCCCACGTAAGTGATAAGAATGCTAAATTCACAAAAAAAAAATATTTTTCTGTCTTACCCTCGTTTTATTTTTTCAAAAAAAACGGCTCGCCAACGGTCACTTTTAGCGTTTTCATTTTGCGCCTGAACCAACACGAATCTGGCCTTGAACAGCTCCTTAAACTGGTCCCATGTCATACCTGGATAGGTTATCTGCGTCAGCCATGTAGATGCAGAGTCCTTCAATTCCGTGCTTATTGTCAAAATAAGCTGGCTTCCTTCCACTGCCCTCCCGTCGAAACATAAGTCAGCGGTTGCGCACTATGATCGAGCATCGGAATCAAGTTTGTCGGGCCCGAATTCTGGCCACACTGGTGTACACTAACTTGCTATTCACTGGCTTCGTTTTTAAAGTTTGTAACAGCGCGTGCATTTGTTAAAAAATTAACCGCCACTGATTGTTATTGTCACTGTCCCGCGTGTGATCTCATTAGCACGATTTGATCCCAGTTCTGATGTCGGATCCGTCAGGATTTATTCCATTAGATTCAGATATCATGTGGGCAGAAGATGGGTTTCGTGCAATGACAACACACTGGATACGATACACGCTGTTTATTAAAATTACAAATTATCACAATGATCACAAATTACAATTAACACCATTAACTACAACGTACATAGCACAACGAATCGAATACAGTTCCGCGACGTCTTAACTCCATTGCTATCAGACACTATACCATACGACAACTAAACGAAACGAAGGACAGTTCCTAGACTGGAGGCTCCGTTCTCCAGAACGGTTGGAAGGCAAGTACTCTCGCCCCGGCGCCCCAGTAGTTAGGCTCCGTCGTAACACGAAGTAAGCCGAGTTCGTTTTCCCGCCACTCGGTTCACGACGTGCCGCGCTTCGTTTAGCAACCGTACTATTGACCGTCTCCGACATATATATATGTATATTTTTTTTTTTTTTTTTTTTTTTATTCTGTTGGCCGGAGGTGATCTTTTAATATGTAGTTTCTTAACGTTTTCTTGTAGATGTTAAACGATTTGATTTCTTTTATGTCCTTAGGCAGTTTATTATAAAAGTTGGCCCCTTCATACATGATGTTCCTTTTTCCATATTTAGTCCTAGGCTGGGATAAGCAGATATCGTTAGCCTGTCTTGTTAAAATTTTGTAGGTTTGTACCCTTTTTGTAAATATTATCTGCGAGTGTATGTCTCTAGTTAGTATTTTCCTGACAAGTATACACGTATTATACTTATACATTTGAAAGAGGTTCATAACTTTTGTTTCCCTGTAAATTTTTTCGGTAGGTGTTAAGTAGTTGTATCTAAATAGTGTTTTTATTATTTTATTTTGGGCAATTTGTAGTATTTTTAGATTTGTTTTGGCAGCAGTTCCCCAAACCTCAATCAAATAGTCTATGTGAGACTTAACCATAGAGTTATATATACTGTAACGTACCTGTCTAGGCAGACATCGCACTATACCACGTAGTGCACCCGTTAGTGATGTGAGCTTATTCCTAATATATTCTATATGTGGTTTCCACGTTAATTGATCGTCAAGTATAAGACCAAGATATTTTTCTGTATGCACTCTATTCAGTACTTGACCATCGATATGTAAGTTATTATGCGGACCAATCTTTTTGTTTTTAGCAGTGAATATAATATAGTTTGTTTTAGCTATGTTTATTGTAAGTAAGTTTGATTTAAGCCAAGTATGCAGGAGGTTTAGATCATGTTGGGCTTGTTCTATGATTGAGCAAATTGAGGCACCTTTGTAAAATAGACTCGTGTCGTCAGCATACAGTGCAATATCCTCTTTTAGGCCGATTTCATGGATGTTATTTATGTAGATTAGGAATAATAACGGACCTAGGATTGAGCCCTGAGGAACGCCGTAAGTTATCAATTGAGGTTGACTTTGAGTTTCACCGATTTTCACAATCTGATATCTGTCAGTG
This sequence comes from Conistra vaccinii, assembly GCA_948150665.1. Lineage (NCBI taxonomy): Eukaryota > Metazoa > Arthropoda > Insecta > Lepidoptera > Noctuidae > Conistra > Conistra vaccinii. The sequence goes on along the minus strand of OX411317.1, from coordinate 6,146,357 downwards.
AGGTACGATTTAAACATTTGGTAAGCGGAACCTGTGACACCAAGGTGATTCAGTTTTAACAGAAGTATTTCGTGACTAACAGTGTCAAATGCTTTTTTTAAATCTACAAACACTCCTAGTGTAATTTTCTTATCGTCAATATGGGATTTAATTTTTGTTACTAGATCGGTTGCAGCTGTGACAGTGTTTGACTTTGTTCGAAACCCATATTGCTTTTCGTATAAAAATTTTTTTGATGCAAGAAATTCATTCAGTCGGCTGTGTAAAATTTTTTCAAACACCTTTGACAATATTGGTAAAACGGATATCGGTCGGTAATTACCTGGATCCATTTTGTTGCCTGACTTGAAAATTGGACTAACTTTTGCAACTTTCAAGGATTCTGGAAACTTTCCTTCTGTTAAACACCTATTGATACATTGAGTTAAATTTTCCGCGATTTGATCCTTAATACATTTTATAATTTTTGTATTTATTCCGTCGATACCAGCGCTTGTGTTTGTATCTAAATTTTCAATTATTTTAAGTATCTCAGTAATAGTAGCAGGTTTAAATTGTGTTAAGTTGGCGGTACTATCTTTTTTGTTAACTGATACTTGTAAAGCTTGATTATTGTGATATGATTTTGGAATTTTATTAGCAAGCTCTGCACCTATATTCGAGAAGAATAAATTGCAGCACTCACTGATTTCCTTAGTGTCTGTGATTGGCCCTGATGGAGTATTTAATTTTACAATGGTGAGACTATGTTTTGTTTTGTTATTGGCCAGATTATTTATAAGTTGCCACATTTTAAGAGGATTCTTTTCACAATCTTTGAAAGCTCTGTAATAGTATTGATTCTTTGTTAATTGAATTTCTTTATATACCATATTCTTCTGCTGCAGAAACTCTTCTTCTAGGTTTTCGTCTTCAGGTGATGAATGTTTCAATTTATGCCAAAGAATATTCCTTTTGTTTATAGATGTAATCAGTTGTTTGTTGATCCAATCTTGTCTAGGCAGATTTAATATTTTAGTCTTTTTTATTTTATTTTTAGCGATAGCATCCATTAGATAAGTTTCCAGCGTTGCGAATTCATTGTGCATGTTAGATAAAGTATTTTCTTTTATGGTTTTATATAGGTTGTCGTAATTTACAGCTTCGTATGTAAGTTTTTTGGGTCTTTCCGGTGTGATTCTGTTTACCTCAAAGTAGATTTGTTTGTGATCTGACATGGCGCTGTCTACTAAAGCCATGTGAAAAGTATTCTCTTTGAGGGATGTACAAACATGATCTAATATTGTCTTTGAAGTTTTAGTAATACGCGTGCAGTACGTTTTATCAATTTTATTTAGTATTCTTATTCCATTTTCTTTTAACACGGTCTTGTATTCTTTAATAGATTTTTCTTAACTTAGCAAATTTATGTTTAGGTCTCCAAATATGATAGTTCTTTTCCTTTTAATTAGGTTACTTGTATATGTTTCAAGAAATTTTTGTATGTTTGCTGCAGGCTGTTTGTAGACTACTCCAATATCTAGAGAAAGCTTTTCCAGGTGTATCCATAAGTAATGATTGTTATCTTCACATTTTCCTTCTATTAATTCGTGTTTTAGTTCGTTATGCACATATATTGACACTCCACCACCCCTTGAAGATGTTCTATAGTTGTAATAGTGGGTATAATTAGGTAATTTTTGCCTTAGGGCCTCACTCTCATTCTTTACCCACGTTTCAACCAATAATATTACATGTACAGTACATTTAAACGTTCGTATGATGCACTGTAGTTCATCTAGTTTACCTGGCGCAACAATACTGCGAACATTTGCGTATAGAAAGCTCATGGATTTAGCTGTAGTCGTAATATTTGCATAGTTATTTGTTAATTCGTATGTTATTGAGTTTCGCTTATTTATAAGTTCTTTTGTATCACTTAGTTTTTTGACTGTTCTTTTACAATCTTTGGTATTCCCTTTGTAAACTTTATTATTAAATCCTTTTCTCCATTATCTTTTCTCTGTTGTAGTTCAGTGCTAAGGTTTTTCATAAACTTTTGCTGCTGAGGAGTCTGATCAGAGTAAATTCGGACGCCATCTACTTTCAGGTTAACTTTATTTCGCAGTATAGTTTTCGCAATTTCTTGGGAGGAAAAAGATACTTTCACTGGGCGTATTTTCTTGCCATATATTTCCCGACCCGTAGCACTCTTCCAGCTCTAGGGCAATCTGGATATATGGTGCTTATAATTTTAGCTGCCTCATACATCTCGGTTTCTCTCCTCTCTTCGATATTAACAATGTGTTTCTCAGGAATACCCACTATCAGAATGTTTTTACTTCGTTCCGCTCGGTCCTGAAATTCTTCAAAAAGACCCTCATAAATAGTTTGTGGTGTTGCCTTCGTAAGTGTTGGTGTTGCAGAGTCAGATTTAAGCAGGTGAAAATCAGTTTGGAGGGATGCTATTTTTTCTTCGTTTTCTTTAACAGTGCCTGATAGTGCAGTAATTTGCGTTTTTAGCCTTTTATTTTCTGCTACTAGTTGTTCGGTTGTAATCTTCATGTTTTGTAGTGTTTCATTAATAGAAGAAATATTCTCGCTTATGGTTTTTATGTTTTCGTTCTGATTTTTACCTGATTCCTTTAATATTCCAACAATTTCTTTCATAATTTCGTTTTTAAATTCGTTGAACTGGTATGTAAAGTCGCTGTCAGGAAATTTCCTCTTCCGCTGAGACACATTTTCTGAGTATACCTCATTAATTTTGGACAAATCAGGTTGGGAACTGCTCATTTCTCCCGAAAACATTGTTTTGGGTATAGTTGATTTCGTAGTTGGAGGAGGAGAATGCAATGTATTCATTTTATTGGTAGCACCAAAATTATTTAAGTTGAAAAATATAGTGATAACAACAAACCGCTCCGCTAATCGCTCCTCTCATGCACTGCATGCACCTTTGTGATGCCACCACTGAGGCGCGTGCCGCGAGCTGTCTCTTTCGCACTTAGGCGTGGGTGATTAGTTATTAAATACACCTTTCGCGCACGTTGGAGAATGAACTGTGTTTTTATAAAGATTAAGCTCAAACTTGACCGACCGTAATAAGGATTTTTATAAAACAAATCACTAAGCACGTCCACTCACTACGCTTGCTGGCGCTTCGCTCCGCAATTATTTATATGACATGTATATATTTAAAAGATACGTTATTAAATAACGTATCTATTAAATTTTAATATTCTACCATTTTTTAATAATGGTTAAGGTACTTCGATAAAAATTTCAGGATATTATGGAAAAAAAATGAAGCATAGACGGAAACCGTATATGAATTAACTTTTAATTTATGAGTAAAAACTGAAAAAAATAGAAAAATCATTTAATTTGTGTTTATAAACTTGAAGTTAGTAGTCTGAGAAAGCGCCCATGATGTTCATAACACATCGACAACGATTCGGCATGCTCAGAACAAGGTTGTCAATGTCTTGCTGAGGAATATTGTCCCATGTCCTTCTGTGGTGCGCAAAAAGTTGAACTTCTGTAGCCAGATTTTCAGGAACTTCCTTCAGAGCTCTTCTTTGCAGCATATCCCACGCATGCTCAATGGGATTTAGATCTGGCGATTGAGCAGGCCAGTCTAAGGCCCTAACATTCTGTGTGTGTAACCAAGCTGCTACCGTTCTCGCCGTGTGGGCCCGGGCATTGTCGTGCATGAGCAGGAAATCTTGCCCCATTTGTGTTCTGTGGGGCAAGATTACGGGCCCCAGCACCTGTTGGACGTATCGTTCTGCCGTCATATTGCCCCGCACCCAAACGAGATCCGTCCGTCCTCCAAGACGAATTCCTGCCCAAACCATAATTGTTCCTCCTTGGTATGGGTGAACTTCCTGAGGGTTCTGAAGACGGCTTCATCGTCCAGGAACTCGCCAAACACGCGTCCTTCGTGAATCTGGATGGAAGCCGAACCTGGATTCATCCGTGAACAGCACATTGGACCATTGCTCACGGCCCCAGTACACGTGGTTCCGAACCCATTCTAATCGTCGTCCACGATTGCCTCTCCGTAAAGGTGGGACCCAGAGTGGTCTACGAGAGCGTAGATTGCTTTCATGCAGTCGCCTTCTTACAGTTTGGTCACTCACAAGCACTTGGTGTTCCACTCGCAGCTTTTGGAACTTTGGACCAATTGAGTCGCCGTTGCATTTGGTTGAGCTCGCGCAGTAGTTTGCAAAAATCGGTCTTGTCTGGGGGTAGTGATGCGACTTGGCCCCCGGTGCCTCTCCGCTACTTCACCTGTGGCACGATAGCGTGTCCACAATCTTGAAATAACATTTTGGTGGGTCCCAATGGCCTCGGCAACATTACGCTGAACAGACCCAGCTTCCAGCATTCCCACAGCTCGTAACATCTCCGCCCTCGTCAAATGTTGGCGTTGCATGGCTACAATACCTCAATTTTAACTTTATCTTTCGTTTAAAAATGAAAAAAAAAACTAACTAAACGTAATTCGTATTGTTTTCTAAATTTCGCACAAATGAAAATTCCCTCTCCTACACATCAAGACATTTTTATGCCACCGAAACAAAAGAATTTTCAAAAATTTGAATTTAGAATTAGTCTGAGATAAATTACAAACAAATCTGTGTATAAAAGATTCCAATGCGGCCAGTACTTTTCGAGTTATTTAATTGAGTATGAAATATCCCTAGACCGTGTTGATGTGTGTATATGTTCTTATTTTATGCATAAATAAGTGCCGATTTAAAAAACCGAATATATTATTTTAGTCATTACACGCAAGTACGCAACAGGACAAAAAATGTTAAAAAACTGACACTTTGCTATAAACCCGCAATCCTGTGCGGCGTCCCCCCGCATCCCCTTTCGATAGTTAGTCGACCTTGAGTGCTCGTCCGGCGTGCGCGTGTATTTTGTGAATAAAATTGGAAAAAAGTAATTCTACGCAGCCTTCGTCAAGAAAAACATCATTACCGGAATTTAGGATTACTCGGTGAGTTATTTATGTATGCATTTTCATAATTTCAGTGTTTTACACGTTACATAAAACCTAAAAAACTTACACTGAATATATTATTCCTCATGAACATTTTAAACAAGTTCAAACATGTTTCAATTGAAATCGTCATTACCAGTAATGTCATTGCCGGGATATTTTATGTTGTGGGTAATGACGAATTGTTGCGGGTAATGACAAATGAGTTGAATTTATGTTTGAACCGACTTCAAAAAAGAAGAAGGTTGGAATAGACTGTATTTTTTACGTACTCGGTAATCATAATTCGCCTTGAAGTCATTAAACTAGAGAGTGGGTCATTTTATTCACAGATTTATGGCGAAAACGAAGAAAGGAAAAGAAGAGCGCCTTGCTCAGCAGAGGCTGTGCAAAAGACGTCGTTCCGCCGAAATCAAAAATTATCCTAGATTATATGCAATTGAAAAAGAAAAACAAAGACCACGCTATTTGAAAAGAAAAGCAGAAAAGAATATTACTTCAATTGCAGAAAAAAAATAAGAATAAACAGAAACTACAAAGAACGAAATGAAAAAGAATACACATTTTATCAGATATAACAATCGAGGATGTCAATCAGCTAAATAAGAAGAAGATTAAGGAATAAATAAAAACTAGAATGATTCCAAACAACAATGAAAGATGAAAATCAGCTAATTAAGAAGAAGAAGACAAAAATTTAGAGAATAAAAACAAGAATGATTCATGAAAACAACAATCAAGGGTGTATCGGGCATCGGCTAATTAAGATGACTTGAAAATGAAGAGCCGTAGAGTGATTAAATCAAAGATATAGTAAATCAGCCAAATATAAAAAGACAGAGTTTAGTTAAGAAATTTAAAAAAATAATAAAAGTTAAGGATTAGCGTAGAAAGAAGAGAATATAAGAGACTGAAATAATGAATAAATAGTGATGTTAACAAAATGTTTGTGTTGATTTTATTGATGATTATGAAAATGTTTCAATTATGCGTAAGAAAAAAAAAAATATTTTTGCCTATTTTACTTTGGGTGGTTACTGAAAACTGATTAATACTATGTTGATTAAATACTTTAATATATTTTGGTTCTACAATAAAAACAAAGATTTGTTAAATGCTTTTCTTTTTTATCGTCATTCCCAGGAACATAAAATCATTACCAGCAACACAAATTTCATTACCAGTAACATAATGTCATTACCATCCCCAAAAGATTTCTTCGATGCTATTTTTCTCAATTTGTACTGCGGAATCTTCAATGCCCTAGACACATATCCTCACTGCCTCCAATGTAGATTTATATCCGACTACTTTTACTTTTAAATTAGACAAAATTATAAAATTACAGAAAAAAGTGCAAAATAAATGTAAACTCGAAGAAACACCCGCTCACTCTTACAAGTCTTACTGTGCGTTTGCACTGGCGAAACATTCGGTCAGTGGATACGAAACGGGGCACTATGAAAAAAAGACTTAGCAAAGCTTAGTTTGACCTTGACCTCAAGGTCAAGGTCAAACTAAGCTTTGCTAAGTCTTTTTTTCAGAAGTCAAGATCCGTTTCTTAGTAGCAATAACAGGTCAATATTAATGGTTTGTGACCTTGAGGTCAAGGACAAGTGACTGAGGTCAAGGTCAAAATTTAAAAAGTCAAAATCTTCGATTCTCCTAAGGTGACAAAGTCGCTGACCTTGAGGTCAAGGTCAAAATTACGAAACGCGTTTCTCAATAGCAATAATATTAATGGTTTGTGACCTCGAGGTCAAGGATAAGTAAGTGAGGTCAAGATCAAGGGATTATGGAGGTCATGATACCTTGGAGGTCAAGGTCAAAAGTCAAAATCTTTGATTCTCTTAAGATAACAAGGTCACTGACCTTGAGGTCAAGGTCAAAATTATAAAAGTTAAGATCAGCGTTTCTCAATAGCAATAACAGGTCAATATTAATGGTTTGTGACCTTGAGGTCAAGGTCAAGGGATTATGGAGGTCGTGATACCTTGGAGGTCAAGGTCGATTAACCTTGGAGGTCAAGGTCGAGTGACCTTGGAGGTCAAGGTCGAGTGACCTTGGAGGTCATTGTCGGGAGTGTCTTGCATGCAAGCTACGGGACCAAAGCTGAAATAGCGAAAAAAAAATCAGCTGTTCGCATATCTCGTCAAAATGTCGGGAACAGCTGATTTTTTTTTCGCGATTTCAGCGTTGGTCCCATAGTGAAAGTTGTTCATAATGATGAGTACAATGACCCCTTAAGAGATTTGTAATGAATAAAAAATAAGGTTGTATAATAGAATTATAAAGTCACGGTGGGAGCGAAACTTCATGCTAACCATGGTGACATAACTTGTGAACCTTTCGTTGCAAACAAATATATAATAGAATTATAAAGTCACGGTGGTAGCGAAACTTTATGCTAACCATGGTGACATAACTTGTGAACCTTCCGTCACAAACATAAATACATAATAGAATTATAAAGTCACGGTGGTAGCGAAACTTCATGCTAACCATGGTGACATAACTTGTGAACCTTCCGTCACAAACATAAATATATAATAGAATTATAAAGTCACGCACGGTGGTAGCGAAACTTCGTACTAACCATGGTGACATAACTTGTGAACCTTCCGTCACAAACAAATATATAATAGAATTATCAAGTCAAGGTGGTAGCGAAACTTCATGCTAACCATGGTGACATATTTTTATGAGTCCTTCTGTCTCAGGCTAAGAACTAAAAGGTCAAATGTAACCAACTAACAAAAGAGCAACATTGCATTTAGTGACAAACTGTACAACTTGACAATCGTAACTAGCACGTTAGCTTTTTCAGCAGGTAACAAGCTACTATGCCCCATGATCTCATTAAATTATATCATTATGCCATTAGATCATGAATTTATGGAATCACTAAATCATTAAACTATTAAATCATGAAACTATTAAATCATGAAACTATTAAATCATGAAACTATTAAATCATGAAACTATCAAATCATTAAACTATTTAATCTTTAAACTATTAAATCTTTAAACCATTAAATCATGAAATTATTAAATCATGAAACTATAACATGAAACTTTTAAATCATGAAACTATTAAATCATGAAACTATTAAATCATGAAACTATAAAATCATGAAACTATTAAATCATGAAACTATTAAATCATGTAACTATTAAATCATGAAACTATAAAATCATGAAACTATTAAATCATGAAACTATTAAATCATGAAACTATTACATCATGAAACTATTAAATCATGAAACCATTAAATCATGAAACTATTAAATCATGAAACTATTAATCATGAAACTATTAAATCATTTATTTCTTTATACTAACAGGTTATATCAACCCAAGCCAAATCTCACACCCACATCCAACAACAGCTGAATCATGTGCACTCGGACATAGACAAAGGCATAATATAAGATAGATGTAATTATCAGAAGAACTTTCTGTATCTTGTTTGCAAATAAATGAATTTGAATAAATACTTAACTATAATGATATACTTAATGAAAAGATATTGAAACAACGGCACCGATTACCATCACCTGGTGCACCACACTGGCGCTCAGCTGCAAGGGCGCCCAGCCGCACCGGCTTCCGCTCGCGCATCCCGCGGTCCGCCCACGACGGGCGCCGCGCACATCACCAGGTGCACCGTACCGGCGCTCAGCTGCACGAGCGTCCAGCCGCACGGGCGCCCAGCTTCACCGGCGTCCAGCTGCACCGGTGCCTACACCCGACGTCCAGCTGCACCGGCATCCAGCTGCACCGGTTCTCACCCGCTCATGAAACTCCAACCACGGTGGCTGCGACCTCCATGTCGTCAGCTGTGACCGCGACCAGTCCCTGGTTCAATCCCTGACCGGATACTATCTCGGGCTGGGTCGTCAACGGAGCCGTGAGGACGCTTCACTCTCGCGAAACATTATCTGAAACTCATAACACCGGGTTTGACTCCTTTTCGAAGATTCCGTGGATAATTTTAAATTTCAAATATCTTCTAAACGGTAGGTCCAATCGCAAAAGTAACAATAATTTGGGCTCCCCTTGCACGCCGCAACATGCCCCGTATATTAATAATTGTGAGTCTAGAACCCCGCCATAAATAAATCATGTCACGTACTCTAACTTAATTTTCAACATAAAATTGTCGTCTAGATACACATTAGGAGAAATATGGGCAGTAAAAATTATAAAATGTAGGCCAAAAGAACAGTTATTATCTAAAAGTGACCGCCAGATTCAACTCAATTAAAATTTCAACTGTCATGTAAAACCAAGACTAATAAAAACTTGTCGGTATCGGATGGAATATCAAAACTATTTAAAACTATAATTAAGATTCATAGTAATCAGACTTAACTTAACCGTTATAATTTAAACCAACTAAAAAAAAACCGTTACACATTAAAATGTAAAATGTGAGCATATTTATGTGTATATGGGCGCCAAACCATTATTTGATTTTAATTTTAAGCTTGTTTTCATTATTTAGTACTTAATCTGACTTTCATATTATTTATTGAATTAATACTTGTATTTCCGGTAGGATTGATAAAATTTTCTGTTATGTTACCTACTTCCTTTTGATTTCCGTTTGATTTATTTGAAATATTGTGTGTTTCCGGTTTACTTTATTTTAAGTTTCTATGTTAGTTTAAAGGATTTATTTTGACATCCGCTTGAATTATTTTAAATGTATAGATTTCATTGTCCTTAAGGACAATGGGGATATGGAAAGAGAGCGCAGAGCGCTGTCTGTCCGATGTAACATGTTGGCCCGCAGGTTTTCACGGTGCACGAGGACTGTCAAAGTGGCGCTTTTTAAAGCATACTGTCAGTCCTTTTACACCTGCAGCCTGTGGGTTAACTACACACAGCGGACATACAGCGATCTGCGCATTCAATACAATAACGCGTTCCGGGTGCTGATGGGGCTGCCGCGCCACTGCAGCGCCTCCGCGATGTTCGCGGCGGCTGACACAGACGGCTTTGCGGCCATCATGCGCAAACGGTGCGCTTCTATCATGCGCCGCACGCGCGACAGTCCCAACACCATCCTGCGCGCGCTGGCGGACCGGTGGGACTCTCCGATGCTGGCTCGCTGGATACGGCTGCACGCAGTCGTATAGTGATCTGTCACCACCATCGGGGTGTCCACCCGGATCCGCCACTTGTGTACTGTTTTCATTGTAGAATAGGATAAAATAATTTGCTATTTTTATATGTTATTTTATTAAATTATTTTATTTTATTTCAATCAATTATTATTACTTAATTAAATTAATTTCTACTAACACTAGTGTGTAAGCTCGCAATTGTACTAACAAATATGGATGTAATCGTAAGATGAGTCTGAAATAAATGATTAATTATGATTATTATTATTTGTTTATATGTTAACATATCTCGGGACCATGGGGTCCCGGTCCTTTGGAAGGCGTACGAGGGGCCGAAGCCAACTCGCAGAGGCCCCTTAGACAATTTTAAATGGAATGAGGCACCAACCGACGATTATCCCTGTATGCACTATGCAAGTGTACCCAAGGAAAATCCCCGGTTGGTGCAGGACTATTGCAAAAAAAAATGAAAACAAAAAATATTGGGCTATATGGGTTTGAGTGTCTTTAGTGGATTGGTTACTTAGAACTATGGAAGGTCTATGTCCCCTGCCTGATCAATGTTATAGTATGCACGGATAAAATGGCAGGGGGTGACTTGCACACTCAATAATGGGCCCCCGAAAACGGTCGCTTGCACAAAGTGTCGTAGCGACAAGGGAGCAACATGTCCTGAGGTGCTTATGAGGAGTGGAGCGGTATTCCACGGCTATCAGGACAATCCCGGAAGTACGGTCAAGATCCCTACCAGCATCTTACTGGAATACTTCCTTCCTCCGAGCACGTTTGCTCTTGCGAATCTCCACTCAAGCCGGCCAATTAAGGCAAGAATGAGGTGGGAACTCTGTTCTTCGTCAGTGTTCACTCCAGCCGGCCAATAAAGGCAAGCCAGAGATGAAGAACAAGATTTCTCCCGGGAGATAGGGTCCGTGGGATTGAATAACCGAAAAAATTATGGTATCAAAAGTAAGCGGTATGACGTCATACCTTTAAATTTCGATACCTTAAAATAAAGGTACCTTTATATTTCGATATTGTATTATTGCGGTATCGTTACTTTTTCCTGTATCTAAATTATAAAATAAAGGTTGTCTTTGTACCCTGCCGCCCGCGCCGCGCCGAGGCGTCACGCGTTGTGTCGGCCGCAATGGTAAGGGAGTAGGTACTTGATCGAAAATTTACTGATTTTCGTGCCTCGGCAGCCAGACAAAGCAGGTTGTTTTGCCATTTTTCCGCCATTTATGTTTCCGCGTCTACTTTGTTTGTCAACTTAATCACAAATGTGCTCACGTCAAAAACAGTGAAATTAAAAAGGCACGAAAATTGCAAATAAAAACAATACAACTGACGCGTCGCCGTTCGTTCAAGCACATATTACGTTCAAGTTTCGACACAATAGCACCACAGTATAAAAAGATACAGTAGGACGACACCTTTGATCTCGTGGTAAATGCCGACAACGTGTAGACAGTCGCGACAAATATCAATTTCCGCGCACGGATGAAAGGTCAACAAATCAATTTTGTTTATTTAATAGGGAAGGTGCGTATTTACGCGACTAAGTTTTTAAATTTTTATACCAGATTTTTACTTGCAAGTACTAACTGCCGACCCGAAATACATGCAAGACTTCAAAGTATTTTACTCGGCTACTCATTTCGTTGACGCTCGCTCGACACGATTGTGCTCCTTATTTATGTTTAGTTACGGATCAATGTTCTATTCAAGCATTTTGTCTTCCAACAAGGCTTGGAAACTTCATCAAAGTATTTTACTTAGCTACACGCTCTGTTGACCTCGACGCGATTCTGGTCCTTATTTATATTTAGTTAGGGATCAATCTTCTATACAGGAATTTTTCTTTTAACAACGCTTGGATATTGGAATATATTTTTTTACATACGCGTTTATAGTCCTTATTTGTATGAGATTACGGATCAATTTTTGATGCAGAAAGAAAATACTTTAAAGTATATCGAACCCTGGTTTTTGGTTCTGGTGGCGCCAAAAGCGGTTGGGTCATGCCGGTCCTGAAGTATTCTTTCGGCATACTCAAATGGACTCAGACCGAACTCGACGCCTTGGACAGGAGGGTCCTTACACTCTTGACCGCAAACCGGATGCATCACCCACGTTCATCGGTGATGAGACTGTACATCCCGCGGAAGAGCGGGGGTCGAGGGTTTTGAAATGCGAAAACCCTCCACAACCGCGAGGTGTGGAGCCTCAGGGAATTTTTTTTTAAAGCCGAAGTGGGTATGCACCGTGATGTGGTCGCAGTGGACAAGGGACTCACCCTGCTCTCCATGGCTAAAGAGAACTGGCGCAAACCTGTAGTACTTACTACAGATGACCGCAAGGAGGTATGGCAAAGCAAGAAACTTCACATGCGCTTCTATCGGACTCTTCATGAGCCCGGTGTAGATTTCTTTGCGTTCGTATCCTGACTACGTTTCGGTAACCTTTTCGGGGAAACTGAAGGTTTCGTCTGTGCAATTATGGACGAAGTTATCTTGACGAATAACTACCGGAGACATATTATGAAGGACGGTACGGTTGACGTGTGTCGGGCATGCCATCATCCGGGTGAGTCCATCAGACATATTATCTCTGGTTGTTCGTGTCTGGCTAACGGCGAGTACTTGCACTGGCATAACCAAGTGGCTAGGATTATTCACCAGCAACTTGCTTTGAAATATAAACTTGTGCACTCTGAGGTACCGTATTACAAAAATGTGCCCGATCCAGTTCTTGAAAATGACCAAGTCACGTTGTACTGGAAACGGTCTATCATTACTGACAGGACTATTGTAGCAAATAAGCCTGATATAGTGGTGATAGATCGATGAAAACGCCGCCAATGATATATTGTCGATGTTACCATCCCACATGACGAGAACCTCGTGAAAGCTGAGAAAGAGAAACAAATAAAATATCTCGACTTAGCACATGTGACACGAGGTTGTTGACATGTGGAATGTAAGCTTGGCTATCATTGTACCGATTGTCGTAACGGCCAACGGCCTGATGGCCGAAAGCCTCGACCAACATCTCTCTAGACTATCGTTAGACGGTTGGATCAAGAGCCTGATTCAGAAGGCAGTACTCCTCGATACGGCTCGCATTGTGAAGAGGTTCCTGTCTCTGTAGCCCTAACCACCGGTAGCTTGGACCCTGCTCCCGACACCGCCGGACCTCTATTTTTTTTATTTTTAAATGCGTTTTTTATATCTTTTTAATGTAAGAAATATTTTAAAATGTAATTAAGAAAGAAAATAAATAAACATCATCAAACATCACCCACGTTCATCGGTGATGAGACTGTATATCCCGCGGAAGTGCGGCGGTCGAGTCTTCTTAAATGCTAAGACCCTGCCAGCCATGAGGTATGCAGTGTCAGGGAATACTTCCTTGAAGCCGATGTGGGGATGCACCGAGATGTGGGCTCAGTGGACAAGGGCCTTACCCCGCTACCCTTGGCTAACGAGAACTGGCGCAAACCTTTAGTATTAGAAACTAATGACCGCAGGGAGGTATGGCAGAGCAAAGAGCTTCACGGGCGCTTTTACCGGGCCTTACATGGGCCCGATGTAGACCTGTTAGCGTCCGTATCCTGGTTGCGATTCGGTGATCTCTTTGGGGAAACCGAAGGTTTTGTTTTTGCGATTTTGGACGAAGTTATGATGACGAACAACTACCGGAAATATATTGTGAAGGACGACACGGTTGACATCTGTCGGGCATGCCACCGTCCGGGGGAATCACTCCGACACATTATTTCTGACTGTTCTCGTCTGACTAACGGAGACTACTTGCATAGTAGCCAAGAGCCTCGACTAATATGCGGAGGCTCTCGTTAGGCAGCTGGATCACGAGTTTGATCCAGAAAGCAGTACTTCTGGACACGGCGCATCTCGTTAGGAGATTCCTTTCTCAGGAGCCCTGACCACTGGTAGCTTGGACCCTGTTCCCGATACCGGTGGGCTACTATTTTTTTTTAAATGTTTTTGGTTTTATAAAAATATTTAAAAATGTAAATTATATGTACATAATTTAAATAAAGGAAATAATAATGTTGATAACGATGTTGCTTTAAAATAAACGAATTAATTAATATTGTTTACTTGGGACAACCCTAGCTGTCGCGACAATGCCGACACGTTGTCGGCATTAACCACGAGATCAAAGGCGTCATCCTACTGTATATTTTTATACTGTGATGATAGTGCTCTGTGTCTCGACACGATCGCGTTGACAACGGGCTGGCAACTCAAGCAACGTCGGTCGCCACAGAGTACATTATAACATACTGATCGGTCGCCGCACGCACCGCTCCCCCTCGCCCAGTGGCGCTGCCACCGCGTCGCGCTCGCTCTTCGTCGCATCATTTTTTTCGGTACCGAAATGATTTCGGTAAAGGTATTAGTAATAGCGGTACCACAACCGTAATTCTCAACCGTTTTGGTTCTACCTTTAAATCGAAGCTGTATCGTAATTCTATACCGGTACCATACCCTTATACCTCTACCGCTTTCAACCCCTGTGGATTTCTGTATCTCTCTTGGTCTGGCTCCTCATTCTAGACCTGTTCCGGCAAAGTAAACTCTACCCGCACAGACCCAGAGTCTGGAGCGCGCAAGCCCCACCACGACGTCAACGTAGAGATACGGCGGTGGGGTTATTATTATTATTATTATAGAGCTCAGAGTAATAACTAAAGCATAGAGGGAGTGTGAAATTTCTCAGTCTAGTCATACTCTTTATACGTATGACACATTCCGTGTGAAAAAAAAGGACAGGTATATATAAGGACCACCACTGTCCACTTTTTTGGTCTCGGTAGTGATGTGCCGTATTATAGTAGGTATCGATATTAATTTATTTTTGACATTATTTTATTTATACGAGTATATTGTATTGGATGTACGTTATTGTAATGTCATAAATTCCATGGATGATAAACACAATTAATACAGTGTTTGTTAATCTCGCTCTGGTTCCAATAGGATTTTACATGTTAATCCTATCCTTCTTCTTGTTGTGTGAGCTGCAACTCTGCAAGGTCTATCAACCAAACACTGTGCACTGATGTCAGTTTTTTAACCGCTTTCCAAGCTCCAACGTAAGTAAGGGTCGCGCCACACCTGCCGAACGTTCCGCGGCGTCATGTTTGCTTGCATTTCTATGGACGTAACGTTCGGCTGATGTGTCATAGGTAACTTGAAAAACATTAGGAGCGTATTCAGCCAAACCTTCCACCGCGGAACGTTCGGCAGATGTGGCGCGACCCTAACGACCATTAGTTCGCAGCTTATCGTTCCTTCCGAAGCATGAAATCATCTTACTTTTCTTTTTAGCGACTTCTAGTAAAAGGAGGTTATCAATTCGATACGAATGCATGTGTAGCGGTTACACCGCGACATAAAACTACGCAGTAAAAGACATGACGTCACACAATTCCTGCATCTCGCAGTTAGAGTTTACCAAGCGAAAAACATAGATAAGACTATCCGAAATCAACATATGGGCAGTTGCCCGCCAGATATAACAACCGTCTGGTTGGAGGATCCTCCCTTTTCTATGGTGGATGAGTGAACTTTACACCCTGTTCCTCATACCTCTAAATTGGTGACCCCGAGTATGAACGTCAACGCAGCCTTCGTGCAACTACTTCAGCGTGACGTCATCATCATCACTCCCGCAAGCTTTCGTGAGGCGAGTCACACAGCCAGCCAGCACCCACGGCTTCAACGGGTATCCTGACCACCAGCATGCAGCGAACGCGCATTCCTGGTCATCACCCTCAGCCACATCACCCCGGCTCACTGGGGAATCACCGCAATCACCGCAATCACCTCAATCAATCACCGCAATCACCACAATCGCCGCAATCACCGCAAACAGTTCCGACCCACCGTGAACTGTGCGGCACCCAGTTCCGACTCACTGGAACCACAATCACCATCGCCGCAATCACTGCAGACAGTTCCGACCCACTGTGAACTGAGCGGCACCCGGTTCTGACTCACTGGAACCACAGCTGGCACTGTGAAGCGTCGCAAGATCCAAGACTCAGCCCACTATCGACCTCCGGTCTCCGGAGGGGAGTGATGTAGCGGTTACACCGCGACATAAAACTACGCAGTAAAAGACATGACGTCACACAATTCCTGCATCTCGCAGTTAGAGTTTACCAAGCGAAAAACATAGATAAGACTATCCGAAATCAACATATGGGCAGTTGCCCGCCAGACATAACAACCCGTCTGGTTGGAGGATCCTCCCTTTTCTATGGTGGATGAGTGAACTTTACATCCTGTTCCTCATACCCCTAAACATGTAATATTGTTGGAATTGCACAATATTCACATAAATGTTATTCTATGTGGGCTTCTCAACACGTGTGCCAAATTTCATGTGTATGTATGTTTGTTTGTATGTATGTATGTTTGTCCACGCATTTCTCCGAAACTCGTAATCAGATCGAGATCATTATTTTTATTGGATTACGTATCTTTCAACTTAGGGAACAGTACAAGTTTTATTAAAATCGGCTCAGCAGTTTTCAAGATATGGAACATACAACTGAACTGCTTAACGACAAACAGCACGAATGTGTAAATTGAGTTCTTAGGGTATTTCGTCAATCCTTTAGGTCCATACTATAGAAATTGCTCACTTTTTAGTGATGGTGTACCAAAACTTTTGTGAAAAATATTTTTTTAACTAAATTTATGAACTGAAATAGAAACCTTCTGACGTTTCATAAGTGCCCATGTAGGTTTATGTGAAATAAAATATTTTGAATTTTGAAACAATCGGATCAAAACGGATTTATATTTAATAATTGTGGATAAAAAATAAAATAAATTGAAAACCGCACAACACTCCCTGATTTATAATTTACAATATCTCTGGCATATTCTGAAAGAGCACATGGATCATAAATGTAGTCATGTGCATTTGTTTCCAACAGCGATTCTTTATTCTTCATCAACCACCTCGAATATGGCATTTAATTTTCATCTATTTCCATAGCATCTGAAGAACCCTGAAAAGTATATACTTTTGTATTTTTCTCCGATATTGCAATTATCAGCTACAGTTTGAACTTGACACAATGTTAAATGGACAGCTTGTAAAGATACCGTACTTGGCTTTCAGCATGATTTGTTGTAGGAGAATTGTGATCAATTCGTACAATTTGCACTGGCTCGAAAAGAAAACGATATCTTCTCCAATTTATTGGCTTAAAACTATCGTATCGATAAAAAGTACCCACATTACTAGCACATAACCTCACATTTTAACGAATTATTTTTTGAAAATTAATTCTCGGTCACAACATAATTTGTAATAAAGATGGTTTGAAGGTATCACTATCAATCTAATATGTATGTTATCAGTAATCACATCCAAATATTATGAGTGATTTTTTATGAAAAATGTAAAAAAACACTTACCGATTTTAAAGCTTACAAATTCATTGTTTTTTTTTGCGTGACGAATGTGATTTAAACGATAACACAAAACAAGCCATGTTAGCAGCCTATGCCTATCTGTCCTTAGCACCTTTAGTTTTTACAAAATTATTCAAAAATCTATTAGTTTTCAATAAAAAATTACCAGCACCTCAACCAGCACACGTACTGACATTCACGACGTAATATACGGCTAGATCAAATACTTGTACGGTTAACCGTTTACTAAGCAACTATGGTGCTTTTTTAAATTTGTCGTGTAATAAGAGACAAACTGTGACCGTTTGACAATTTCGGTGCGTCCATTTCTCTAATCTATAGACTCCCTCTATGCTTTAGTTAATACTCTGAGTTATAGAGTTAATATTATTCAGGATATAACTTGACATCCGCTTGCTATTTTAAATGTAATTTCCTTTAGAGTTTATATTATTATGGACTTATTTTGACTCGCATATCCGCTTGATTTATTTATATTCTTTCTGGCGGTAAAGTTTCGCGGTTAAGGTTCGCGGTTAAGTTTGGCGGTAAACTTTAGCGGTAATTTTGTGTAATAAATACTGTTCTAATACGAATGGAAGGACATTCTTTGTGTGTTGCTCCTGGAATAAACTCTCTTAAATATTTTCCTATTTGTGTGATATATTGGTGCAACCTATGTGTGACTCCGGCGACGACGGCGATGATGCGCCGACAGCAGCGGTGGGATCCACCTCGCCCCTACTGAGGACTTCTGGATTCCGGGTACGAAAACCAGTGCCGACTGCCCAGCCAGACCCAACTTTCTCGATGGAGCAAGTGAGTCTGGTGACATCAATTACGAAGCAATCCGCTACTCCAGCGCCTTCACGGTATCGTGGCAATTTCTACCTACCGCCATTCGGTCCCGATGTACGCTCACACGACATCAGGGACTGGTGTGCCAATGTTGACCAGACCATTGCAACTATTGGCATATCACCGCATGAAGGCAATACTGCAGCTGAAAGGAAGAGCGAAGACTTGGGCTGATACGTGGTCCCTTAAATCCACCACGTGGGAGCAAGTTAAGCAAGGCCTGATCCAGACGTTCGGTGAAGAGTTCCGGTAAGCTGACGACGTCCAGCGGTGGCGCGACTACACGTTGGAGCAGGCGAGGTTTTACGCGGACTATGCAACCACGGGATGGACGCTGTTCAAGAGAGTGCTGCTAGAAGCTGCGGACACAAAGGTAATTGATGCTCTTATCACAGGTATCTACCCTGATTTTTTAAATGTGAACTGTTACGTAATACGCCTCACTCTTTGCCCAAACTAGTCTCCGTTATCAGAATTCGGATTGTGTTGGTTCAGGCACAAAATGAAAATGGTAAAAATGACCGTTAGCGTCCGTGTTTTTTAACAATAAAATTCGAGGGTAGGACAGAAAAATAAGTTTTTTTTTGTGGATTTGGCATTCTTATCCCTTTCGTGGGGTTTATAAAAGGGTAATAAAATTTGGTTATTTTTGAGCTCAGACACACCGTTTCTGAGATATTTGCGAAATATCCTGCAAAAGTTTTCATAACACTTTTTGTGTAGTTTACCTATTCTAACCCATTTTTTTTATTTCTGTTTTATGAACCATGCCACGGGATCAAGGCACTAGCTCGCGGCGCCTGCCAACCCCAATTGGGGGTTGAGTCTACGCGAGAAGAAGCTGGAACGCGATCAAGAGCGTCTCGCAGCTATGTTGTGGAGACTGGACGAGAAGTAGCAGGGTCTTCTGGAGTTCCAAATGGAGCAGAAGAAGATCTGCGACATCTTCATTATCGTGCCAAGCAGCCCCACAGCAGTCAGCGAAGCCCTTCGTTTGCTTCAAGTGTGGGAAAAAAGGACATAGCGGCCCGGTGCATGAACATGCAGTGGCTGTCAATCGGTCAGGTAAAACGTATTATGAAAATCATCAAAGATTAATATGTCTGTTGTGGAGCTTAATAAACAGTGGCACACTGCTGTTCGAGATTTACAGTTGGCTATTAATTCTACCGTTTTTAAAAGTACGGGAAGATCTCCTATGGAGGGTTTACTAATGTTTGCCATAATTTAAAATGCCATAATTTTATATGCCATACTTGTATTTGCCATAATTTCATTAGAAATAACGCTTCAGTTGCCATAATCGAGAAATGACATAAAATCATTTTCACTCATTTCATTGGTCATAATCAATCAAGAGTCATAATAATTTTAATCCATAAATTCATTTGCTATTTTTTTCATTTTCAATTGTGTCGTTTTTTCATAACATTTATTAATATTCATTTGCCAATACTAGCTGGCAAACAATGCTGGTTCAGTATGTACCATGCATGCTTGCTTTGCAAAGGAGGAAATCTAGCACTCGGCGGCCGCTGCCGCGGCACGCTCGCTACGCATGCTCGCCTTCGCGCGTTGTGTGGTCAGTTCTAACCTAACCTAACCTACTCGTTTCGAATTTGACAAACTGTTTATTGTCTAAAGATCGTTTGCTGTAATTATATCATTTGATTACAGACCAAAGGCCTTAATGACATTATTTTTTTGTACAAAACAATAAATGTTTCTAAATTATGTTAAAATGTTGCATTGGTCAAGTATCGATTATGTAATGTGTTAGAATCTATTGCTTATGACACATGTTATTATGGACCTAATATTAGTGCAAATAAAAGTTATGACTATTATAATATCATTGACTATTATGTTGATATGGCAAGCGTTATTAGTATAAATGATAATAGTGCAAGTAAATATTATGAGAGGGGACGATTATGGAAAACAATAATAGTACAAATAATTTTATGGAACACAAGACAATACCCCATGGAGTTGTTGTTTGGGAAAAATTGTTCACCACCAGGTTTAAGCTCTTACAAATCGATGATGATGAACCTATTGAAGATTTTAATACTGTTAGATCATTATGTAAATTAAGGATGGACGAGCGATCATTTCGAGACAAGTTAGGATTTGACAAAGGCAAAGCTCAAATCAAACCTTTTGAAAAGGGAGATTTTGTCTTTGTTTTTGTTTTTTTTTAATTTTTTTTTTTTTCATGCATAAGCATGAAAGACATACGACTAAACTTAGTCCTAAATATGAATTTAAGGTCCTCTGGAAGTTCTAGAAGTATTGCATAATAATCACTACAAAGTAAAGCATGTCAATTTAAGGTTGTGTTCTGTTCCGAAAAGATCGCTATTCATTTGTAAATTATCTTAGCTACTCCACCTTCCTCCCTATTACACTGGCTGGCCACCATGTGTATCCTTTTTCCTGGTCTTAGGGCTATATCCCAGGCGGGTGATGCCATGTGATATGGCTAGATCCAAGGCGGGTGATGCCGTGTAAGGGGGCTATATCCCAGGCGGGTGATGCCATGAAATATGGCTAGATCCAAGGCGGGTGATGCCGTGTTAGGGGGCTATATCCCAGGCGGGTGATGCCATGAAATATGGCTAGATCCAAGGCGGGTGATGCCGTGTCAGGGGGCTATATCCCAGGCGGGTGATGCCATGAAACATGGCTAGATCCAAGGCGGGTGATGCCGTGTTAGGGGGCTTTATCCAAGGCGGGTGATGCCATGTGATATGGCTAGATCCAAGGCGGGTGATGCCGTGTAAGGGGGCTATATCCCAGGCGGGTGATGCCATGAAATATGGCTAGATCCAAGGCGGGTGATGCCGTGTAAGGGGGCTATATCCCAGGCGGGTGATGCCATGAAATATGGCTAGATCCAAGGCGGGTGATGCCGTGTAAGGGGGCTATATCCCAGGCGGGTGATGCCATGAAATATGGCTAGATCCAAGGCGGGTGATGCCGTGTTAGGGGGCTTTATCCAAGGCGGGTGATGCCATGTGATATGGCTAGATCCAAGGCGGGTGATGCCGTGTAAGGGGGCTATATCCCAGGCGGGTGATGCCATGAAATATGGCTAGATCCAAGGCGGGTGATGCCGTGTTAGGGGGCTATATCCCAGGCGGGTGATGTCATGTGATATGACTAGATCCAAGGCGGGTGATGCCGTGTAATTTTGGCTAAGCTCGAGGTGAGTGATGCCGTTTTGATGTAAAATGTTTTACAGCGCAGAGAGCGCGCTGGATCAGAATGGCCGTATGGGCGCCAAACCATTATTTGATTTAAATTTTAAGCTTGTTTTCATTATTTAGTACTTAATCTGACTTTCATGTTATTTATTGAATTAATACTTGTATTTCCGGTAGGATTGATAAAAGTTTCTGTTATGTTACCTACTTCCTTTTGATTTCCGTTTGATTTATTTGAAATATTGTGTTTCCGGTTTACTTTATTTTAAGTTTCTATGTTAGTTTAAAGGATTTATTTTGACATCCGCTTGAATTATTTTAAATGTATAGAGTTAATCAGGATATATCTTGACATCCGCTTGCTATTTTAAAAGTAATTTCCTTTAGAGTTTATATTATTATGGACTTATTTTGACTCGCATATCCGCTTGATTTATTTATATTCTTTCTGGCGGTAAAGTTTCGCGGTTAAGTTTGGCGGTAAACTTTAGCGGTAATTTTGTGTAATAAATACTGTTGTAATACGAATGGAAGGACATTCTTTGTGTGTTGCTCCTGAAATAAACACCCTGAGTTGAAGTAAAGTATTTTCTTTGTACTCTCTTAAATATTTTCCTATTTGTGTGATATATTGGTGCAACCTATGTGTGACTCCGGCGACGACGGCGATGATGCGCCGACATGTACTTACCACTTGTGAAGTGTAGCATTATCTAACCTGGCTCTAAAACAACTAATACCTCAGATAGATACTAATCCTCAAATGAATCCTAAATTCGTTACCCCAATATCATAATCTAAACTGTCTAATAAGACTACATATTTACAATATTTCAGGGATAAGGAAAATGATATGAAACACCAAGATACTGTAGAAAAACAGTAGTATCACCAAACATTCTATGCCAATCCATCTTTGACTGACACAGCACGTTGTTATCACGAGCACTACCCTCCGAGCTATCCGAGCACTACCTATATCGAAACCGTTGTTCCGCCATTTTTATATATCGAATATTTCGATGTTGCCAGTACAAATCCAACAATTATCTCTGAATATAAAAACTTTTAACAAAAAAAAAAACAACCGACTTCCAAAAAAAACACTACAAAGTGAAAAATAATTTTAATTTCGGAAGTCGGTGTCTTTGCTTTTGAATTTTCGTTTTTTTGCCACCGACTTCCGAAATTAAAATTATTTTTCACTTTGTAGTGTTTTTTTTGGAAGTCGGTTGTTTTTTTTTTGTTAAAAGTTTTTATTTTTCACTTTTTAGTTTTGGTACCTACCTACCCCACACAAGTTCGAATAACACTACCAGCGACACAATTAACAGTGACAGGAAGTTATCATCTTATCATCCTTAAAATGAATTAAGTCCGAACACAGAGTAGCTACTAAAACGTTGAGGAGTTCCCTTGACTGTCCTTCGTCTTCATCATCAAACCCCTAATGACAGTCACAACCCATCTAAGTGTAAAGTTCTCATCAATACAAATTAATCAAGCCCAAACACCAGGTAATTGCTGTAAATTGTTGAGGAGTTCCCTCAACTGTCTTTCGGCTCCATCACCAGATCGACTCCAGACCTTCATTAAATAGTAGTGCTTTAAAATACTTAATGAAAAAAAATTACAAACGCACTAGTCGCCACTACGATTTTGAAGGTTCCCTCGATTTGTCTGGGATGCCATCAACAGATCCTGGTTTCCTTATAATTTTTTTTGAGGATTTCCCGCAAGTCGTCATGAATTTCATCATCAGAACTGAATTTTGATCAAAATAGGACCAATCTGAAAGTATACCTTTCAGATAAGAAAATAATTTTCTAAATCGGTTCATAAATGACGCCACCCGTGAAATACTTATCATTGAGAAGTTCTGGTGGCCATCTGTGGACTTCTTCATCAGTTCCACTTCACCAAATGATACTTTCTGAATGAAAATGCTTAACTGGTTGCTGAAAATACTGAAATCGCTATGTGTATGCCTATAATATTTGAGGAGTTCCCTCAATTTGTCATGGATTCCATCATCAGAACTAAATTTTGATAAAAATGGGACCAATCGGGAAGTATATCCTTTCAAATAAAAAAAGAATTTTCCAAATCGGTTCATAAATGACGGAGATATGAAGTAACACACATTAAAAAAAAAAAAAAAAAAAACATACAACCGAATTGAGAACCTCCTCCTTTTGGGGAAGTCGGTTAAAAATGAAACCTAACACTAATTATAAGTGTACTCTTCGATTTTCAACTCTAAGGGCTCTTTCAATTTATGCGTTTCGTGTCGGACCGCTGACGCGCTCTCAATTTAGGCGTTCGGTGCCGGACTAAGCTGCTACCGTATTGCAGCGGCCCGACAGCGAGATATAACCTGCGGCACGGTAAGCGTGCGGCAGCGGTTCGAATACTTCCCGAACAGGTTATTACTTACTCAGAGTCTCGTGCGGCAGCGGTCCGACACGAAACGCATAAATTGAAAGCGCGCTTAGCGCTGACCATAGCGTTGAAAATCCAACAGTGCACTTTTATAGGGTTTCATTTAAGTGTAACTTACGTGAAGGTGATAACGGGCATTACTCTCCTAAAAAATTGGTTTGCTGGTAAAGAACTAATGGCCAAGTCAAATCTTATTTTCAGTATTATCTACAACTCAATTTTTTGTCTTATTGAACTTGGCTCCCATTTTCACATTCATGGTTTTGATGGGATACCATTTTATAGCAGCCCGTATACCTACCCAAGTATCGTGAGATGTACAGGCTTCAGGTTAAATAAAACAACATTAACTTGTGACAATATATTATATTCTTAATAAAACCTCAAATACATCTATATCCAACAGTCTTATATAGTAATACTAACTAAACGTCCTACAAATAAATAGCTATCAACGTAAACGATAAATCAAATCGTTACCGGCGTGATTGCGGTGTGATTAAAGAGATAGCGTCCAACTCGGTCCCAGTAAGGGGGCCTATGGTGGACTGCATCTGACCTTTGCGGGAGTGCCTGGATATCACGTGCCGGGCCCACGCCAAGTCGCGAGAACTTCGAGATCTAGACCTAGCGCTGCGGGACTTCGAACTGGTGGAACTAAGCGTCTTACCTGATGTACTGGTACTGGTAACCGACCAGCACGTGTCGCTCAACAGCTTGTCAGGGCAGTAAGTCACATCCGAACGAGTTAGAGTACTAGTCGAGTACATTGGTACTGCAGTCTTGTTCTCCGATGGCTGCACCTTTTCAATTGTTAACTGCGCCACTGGCGTTTCTATTTGTGGCACACTTGGCCTACTACATTTAGCCGCTACAGCTGTAGAAGGACGCTTGTCACCATATTCTTCTTCGCTATCGATCTTGGACGGCGGTGATCCTCCATCAGTGCCTTCATTGTCACTCATTATTACGGCCATCGGTTTATCTGTGTTCTCATTAAAATCGTAAACTTTATGAGTCCGAATAGATCCTAAAGACGACGTTTTACTTCGGGTAGGGGTACGTTTTTTTTGAGTACGTTTCTTTTCGCTGTAATATATCGCACTTTGATGAGGCAATACAGATGGGAAAGTACTGTCTATCTGTGTATAAGCGACCTCTTGCGTATAAGATGATTTCGCCGATTTGCCTTTACAACCACATGTATCTCCAAGCGTGTAATTATAACAAACCTGCATAAGGCATATTAGCACTGCAGTCATAAAGACTAAACAAACGTACACTTTTGGACTCCAGTCAGTGTTTACGTAAATATAAGATTGACTGAGCGCCGTCCATGGATTCCATTTAGCTAAACCAGCATCTTGGAATTCAAATAGATTGCGCCTCGACAAACCTTTTCCATAGGTTTGTACTGCAGCTGCTATTCTCAGGACTCCGCCGTATGCTGTAAATAATTTCTCGTCAACTAGATGTGGAGCAACATCACGTTTCATCCAGTGCCATAGTTCGTTATTCAAATTTACGAAATCTGCGTGACGACACTTGGCTGGAGAGCTGTGCAATATACACCTGGACGCGGTTGTGTAATACTTCAAGAGAATACTTTCTGAGGTCGGTGCCGTTAAACTCACAAGTCCCTGCGATCTGAAGGGTAGGGCGATAGCTGCCGGTTTGCTATCATCATCCAGTTTAGGAAACGGCAAATGAATGCAGTTATTCGAATCGCGTCTTATTATCAAACTAGAGCAAGGGTCTAACAGCTTCCCGGATCCTATTTGAATTTTAGCTACAGTCAGGTTGGACCACTGAGGGATTCGAGCGGGTGGCTTCCATCCTAAACCTTGAGTATTCATATTCACCTTGAGATGTTCATAAAAATCGTGGAGTTGCCTTGCATTTCTGTAGGGAACATAACCTGCGTAGTAAGCAAATCTAACAGTAGGCAGAATGTTACTCTTGAGGTGTGCTCCAATAGCGTCCGACAGGGCTTCTTTGAGTATGACTGCAGTTTTGTGGTCGACGTCTTTTTGAACATTACACAGCGCACTTTTGAAATACCTCAGAATCTGCTTCGTGTAGCGACTGTTGATTCTCTCAGGACTTACTTCTGGTGGGATCAGCAGCTCGAACTGTTTCCGAGCCTTCAATTTGGCGATATCGTCTTGGGTCCAGCAGTTACTTTTAATTTTTCCAGCGTCAAATAATGTAGTACCTGCATTTTTATTACTAACGAAAGCTATGTTACAAAATATTATAACAATCATATGAAATAACATTGAATTATTGTACAAAATTCATGACAGTATTACGTGTCAACAATGACAAAGTCAAAGCAGTTTTTACTTTTTCTGATTCTCTCTTGTGTCAAACCGGAGCTGAAAACTGTTTTCTTTAGGTATCATATGTGCCATACGCCATGTGCCTACGCAAGGGCATAATCTAAGAATGATTTCTGGTTGAGGCGGAGAAGAGAGATGTGTCGTGAAATCCACTAGGACACCGTTATTTACCTAAACCTATCTCTTCGCTTAGCTTCAGTGAACGCGGCAGAAGCAGAGAGATGTGTAACATTTGTTTGGCTCGATCAAACCGAAAATGTGAAGTGTTTCGCAAGCAGGCTGGCAGTGGCACACAGCGGTCCCGCCCTCAGCCCTTTTTTTTTTGGTTAGGAAATCATCTAATAACTTGTGATCCCTCACAAGTTATTTGATGATTTCCCAACCAGAGTCTAACACACCCTCCCGGGCGTGTTAGACTCTTACTGACTAAAACCCACCCGTGTTCGTTCAGTTGCCTGTACGTTGCCAGGGGCTACGGTAACTCTTTAGAACTTTCCCGTAACCCCGGCAGGCATTGGCCCTAGCGGACCCCGTCACTTGTGCTGACATCTCTCTATGGCGTGCGTGTAACGCAACGCGCCGTCGACCCGGGTCTGGGTCCTTATCGGACGGCAAGCTGCCCATTGCTCTCCGTCCGCATGCCCGCGCCAGGAGCATTACTGCTTCGCAGAAGGAGGTGACGGCTTCCCATGCACTCTCGTTCCGTACTGGAGCTACCGCCTGGCCTGGACCAGGGCCAGGCGCGAGAGGTCACCGCCGCCGACCGCCCTGAGCCCTGACATCCGCTTCACCGCATAAGATTCCATTTCCAAGTAGTTCCTGGCATTCGATTGAGCGAAAACTTGGCATACCCATGTACCTTCGGTGACATTGCAATAATTTGAACATTTAGTTTTTATAAAGCACGATTTTATAAAGATATTTTGGAATACGGAGAATAAATAAATAAATAGATCTGTTATAAAATATTTTAATTTTCAGAACATTATTCATATGATTAACATACCGTCATTACGTACCAACGCTTAACAATACCTACATCTTTATCTTTAATACCAATACAAATATGATTTATAACTAATAAATATTATACATATATCACATTTAACGCAATTTGTACCTTGTTCGAAAGTATATGAAGAAAAAATCCATTGAAAAACCAATCAAAGTTTTGGACCAATTTTCACATTTCAATTCCACCTATTAGCTAAAGGTATTGATTATTATGAAGTGTCAAGACAAATATTATGAATTTATGAACCTTTATGTGCAAATGAATTACTTTATGACTTTTGGATTTTTTATTGATAAGTAAGTGAAACGTATCGGAAAAAACGTTATTAGAATGCGAATATAATAATAATAATTATTATTATATTTAACTCTCTGACTACCGGTTGCTTGGACCCTGTTCCCGATTCTGGTGGGCTACTATTTTTTATATTTTTAAATGTTTTTTGAGATCGGATATTCGGATGCATATTTACCTAAACTTAATTTTTGGCTATGAAATTATGGAAGTGGCTTCTTAATACATTTTTTCTCAATATAAATCCCGGAATTCCATAAAATCCGGGAATGCACAACTAATCAGATACATGATTTAGAAAGGAATCATCAGCCCTCTTAAGAGGGTTACTTTTGCGGTGTTAATTTAAAAGTTTATATACCTACTGTAAACATTTTTTAACGAAACTCAGGGCACCGAGTTATTTGTCACTATGTGCTATGCCGTTTTGGCAACCTACTTTAAAACATTACCTAGCTTTTCTATGGTAAAAAAGTAATAAAATTATCAATTTTGGAATCACGGGATTTTTGTGATCGATATAGAAGTGCATTCCATATCAGCCAACACCTGAACGTAAGTAAATATACATTCAATTCTATAATCAGAACTCTAAATTTGTCGATCCTGAAATCCCGGGATGTTTTCGATACAAAAGTGCATTCCATAATAGCGAATACCTCAGCTTTAGGTAAATATGCATCCGAATATCCGAATACTAGTTATCATGTATGTAAATGAAATAAAGGAAATTATTCTTTTAAAAGCTGATTCGTTAAATAACAATCTTGATCAATAAACAGATCCATGGTCCAAGTTAGTAAGAATTATATCGGATACCGTTAGAACCCTTTAAGACCGAGAAAAGAAAATGGCAGTTCAATATGGACGGAATAAAGCATAATTTCACGGCTTTTGTAAAAATGGTCCAAAACATTTCGGTAGTGAACGTTCGTCAAATAATTATCTATGGAATAATTGCGCTTACACAGCTAAATATAAATAAATGAATCACAGTGTCATTACTGAATAATATCCAGGAACTAATATATCAAAAATAAATTATAATCAACAATAATAAAGCTTCCAAAAAATAAAATAAACGGAAAGAAAAACTTTGCATACAAATGGAGAAATTGACAAAAAATGTGTAATATATTTTGATAATTATTATGAACACTTCTGTCAAATCTTTTCGCGAGTTATATTGCTATATTATATTATATTGTATAGCTATAACAATCTGGACAAATACCTTAAAACTAGAAACAAGATAATTGAAACTCTGTGACAGTGTTTTTAGAGTTTGTTTCAGTGCTATAAATCTATAAACTTTGAAGTCCATGGTAATTTGTCGAGAGTGTTACAGTTGGTCTAGTGGTTTTTATTTGTGTTTACACAGCCCTGGATTTAATTGAAACTATACTAATCTAACACAAGATTAAAACTGAATTTTGCAGTTGAAAGTTCTTCTTTCCCTCTCCTCTCGGGTCAGTGTAGAGACTAAAGACCATCGGATAAAGGCAAGTATTAGGTGACAATTGGAACTAAACTTTAGTCTTTCAAAAATACGGATGAAATTGGAGTAGCAAAAAAGGCACAAATATTTTAAACGATTTCGAATGTCAACTGCAAAATTCAGCCCATCTGTTGTGGTCTTACATATTAGTAATACATAAAACGATTATATATACTTGTTTTCTATATAATAGTATAATAATAACCAATACTTTCATCCTACCTATCTACACTTTGTCGGTGGATATCAAAAAAGGTACAGTCAACAAAAATGATAAGCAGCCAAGAAATTAATCTCTTTGTTGCAAGCAATATGAATCATTATTATTGCTTGCGTAATTACTTTTTGAACATAAGAAATACTCAGACCAGCAAGGTTTGAGTAATAAAAGGAACCGGTAAATGTGTTGCTAAGCGCAAAATTCGAGAACGGCTGCACCAAATTGATAATTCTTATATTTTTGTGTTCGTTATTCTCAGGACAAGATTTGGATAAGGGTTGCATAAAAATAGGTAGGTGTAGGTAGGTAGGTAGGTAGGTAGGGTAGGTAGGTAGATAGGTGTAGGTAGGTAGGTATGTTATGTAGGTAGGGTATGTTATGTAGGTAGGTAGGTAGGGTATGTAAGTAGGTAGGTAGGGTATGTAAGTAGGTAGGTAGGTAGGAATGGTAGGTGCGCGTAATCGTTTAGTTAGACAGATAGTAGATATTATTTCCAAAGATTAAATTTAGATCAGCTTAGATTATTGATTATTTGTTCCAAAGTACATATTTCTATGAAGACATGCAAAAAAACTACATTGTGACCTGTCTCGTTACTTATCTCTTTGTTGACTGTACCGTAGCACCCTTATTTATACATAGATTCAATGTTCCGACTACTACAACATAACGCTTAGTTAAAATTAGAAATATTCGATTTAATATTAAAATTATCTGGCCTGGATAAGACCCCATTTCCATCTCGCTATACAAACTATACTAAACGACAAGATTCATAGCAGTCAAAGTCATAAAACGTGCGAGTAGGACAGTCAATATTTAGTAAGTGATTTCTGAGACTCTTGTTGTCTCGCTCCAACATTTTATGACCGCAACTGCTACGAGCATTCGCGTTTTACCTATTTTTAATTCCCTAGACTTTGTAGATATCAAAAACGTTCTCATCACTTTTAACCAGACTCAAAATAAGGGTAAGGTTTTTGAAAAGCATTCATACATGTCAAAAACCTAACCCTTATTTTTTGCCGGGTTAAAAGGTGTGAGAACATTTTTGATATCTACATAGTCTTGCTTTATCACGGTAACAAGGGAGAATCTCTGTTATATTAGAGTATATTCCAATTTTCCTATCATAAAACCATAAAATACGACAGAAACATTTTGCTTTGATGGTTAGACCGTATATGTGGAAGTGAAAAGAAAATAAAAGAACCTCCTCCTTTTGGGGAAGTCGGTTAAAAATAAACTTGTGATGATTTATTATGCAAAAGAAATTCTTCAGGAAAAGGAAATAAAAAGTAGCGAAGAGTATAGTCGCACGGCACGTAACTTGGCAAGAATCGTAGATGCGCAGAATTTGTGTTAGTTTGTTTATCTTATCAGACTTCCTATTCACAAATAAATTATGGCAATAACCATAAAATGCAATAAAAGTGCAATTCTTTGTTGTCGCACTAAGTGTACATGCGCAAACTCACTCCCTATACGTCAAAACTTTGCCAAGTTACGTACGCCGCATCTGTACATAGCATATTTCGCGATGTAAATAAATATGGGAGCGAGACAGCGTATATTCTTTCGACATTTCGGTTTTTGCGCCAGTCGAAGTGAAGCGCAGTGCTTCTATCGATAACTTCTAGTGAAGTGGTTTTCAGTACGTGTAAAGAGGCGTATCGTTAAACTGGTATAGAATTTTAAATAAAGCTGTCAAAACAAAGTTTTACTTTTAACACACGCGGTCTAACACAATCAAACCTAACTTTATAAATTAATAATAATCATACAATGTGCAACAAGACCTTACAATAAACGTGAATCACATTGAAATATGGACCTAAACTACTTACTAATAAAGATCATTTTCTAATATTTTTGTACTGGCGTTCGCTCCACTTTCGGTGCATGTGTTTGACGATGTATAAGGGCAGACAGGAGACTAAAGTTATCACTATTACTTTCCACCAGAACTCCCAGTGTCGTATAAAGTCACCATCTATGAAATAAAAGGTATATTTTTATTTTTGGCTCATAATTTATACTATTGGATAAAACTAAAGTTACATTTGAATTCAAAATCTTAGATATTTATCACAGTTTTGGAAACTAAAACTCAATGTCATTTATGCTACGAGAGCCCACGACCATAACCATGTCACATCGTTTTACGACCAAAACCGTATAAAGCCTAAGTTTAGATGTTTCTGAAATCGACTCCGTGGGCAGGACCGGTCAGAAATGTCTTAGTTTTATAGGAGCCCATTTCTGCTATCAAATAAAAATAGACAGACGGTTTCATCAAAATAAATGTCTGATATTAAAAATGTATATAGGTTTAGGAGGTTTAGTAATTTTATTACGAAAAAGTGTGTTTTCAGACATTTTGTGTGTCAAATGTGACGTGAGCGCATTTTCAAAAATGTCAAAAAAAAATACCGATCTGTTTCATAGTATCCTGGTTCAATTTTTTAAAAATCTTTTGTATAAAAAATTCATTTAATAATATTTGTATAGTAACAGAGGTTACCAAAAACCTATTTTCAGAAATTTAATATTATGTTATATCTATTTTAATAATTCCAAAAACCAAAAGAACGTTTCGGAGTCACCCGTCAAACGCGCGGTGCTTGTTACGCTCCTAGCCCTCACGACACCAATGATGATTCGGACAATGATTAAAAATTATGTTTTTTTTTCAATTCAGTAGACTGAGGAGTTCTACACCTATCATCAACCAGTGCCATGTGACGACTGTTAGTGGCACGAAGATCAGTTAAATCAGAATCAATCACTTACCGAAATACGTAGTGAATATAAGCAGCGTGGCGATATACATCAGTAAACTGACGAGTTCTGCGCCTATCATGAGCCAGTGCCACGTGACGATGGTTAATGCCACCATGATCAGTTCTGTCAAAATCAGTGCCGTGTAGCTAATTTCTACTATGTGGATTAATTGGTCCTCGAATAGCACTAGTGCGCCATACATTATAACACCACCTGAAAAACAATTGAAATAAATGAATAACAGTTCCGACCATGAATCAATCTGCCTATCCTTTTCCCAAATATGGTGGGGTCAGCTTCCAGTCTAACCGAATGCAGCTGAATACCAGTATTTTACATGGAGCGACTGCCTATATGACCTCCACAATCCAGTAAATGGGTAATATGATATCCCTTGGTAAGACTGGTTGTCAGACTTTCGGGATTCTGACGACCCGTAATGGTTGTCAAAGATCTACGAATGACAGCCGGGACCAACGGCTTAACGTGCTTTCCGAGGCACGGAGGAGTCTGGGTATGTAAAGATGGTTACCTATCCACGGACCAGACCCAGTAAGGGTAGCTTAACCTGATGAATCAACCACTACAAAATAATTATTACCTTGATAAATAGATATGCCAGTCCATATGTAAAAAGATTTATAAGATAGCTGCCGTCCTTTTGAGAGTTGCTTGTACAGTTGCGGGTAGCGCAGCGCCGTAGAACTAGGTATGTCTTTGTCGAGCACCTAGAGAACAGTAAACATAACTAAACTTCTAAATAAGGCATTTTTTCCTTGTATTATTTTAAGTAGAGAAGTGAAAAAGAAAAGAAAATGTTCTTAACTAAGTTTTGAGTTTTGTATCCTGCATAATGCGTATGAAGTTTTAAAATCGGTTTAGTCATTTCGAAAAACAAGTGCTTGAAAGTTTGTATGAAATGCCGTACGACGTAAACCCTCTTAACCTACAGCATCTAAAATTAACAGCTATTATCAGTTTGATTTCTCCAGCACGCGTAGCATGACCGAAACGGGTTTTGTCGACGGAAGAATAAACAAAATGAAGGATTTTGATTGTGAATCTGTCATTTTTAACCCCCGACGGAAAACGAAGGGGTGTTATAAGTTTAACGTGTGTATCTGTGTGTCTGTGTATCTGCGTATCTGTGTATCTGTCTGTGGCATCGTAGCTCCCAAACGGTTGAACCGATTTAGTTTTTTTTTTGTTTCGTTTGAAAGGTGATTTGATCGGGAGTGTTCTTAGCTATGATTCAAGAATGCTACAAATTATATTAAACCGGTCAAGCACTGCGCGTTTGTTACGTAATATCCGTCAAGCCCCGCGATTACGTCACTTTAGACATTTTTCAGAATTTTTCGATTGTACCTGTAATTTTTTGAAAATTTTATTTCTAATTGTTGATAATATACCTCACGCCATAGAGAGAAACCGACCAAACAGAATATCCGTATAGCCCCACCGTGTCCAAAGGGCTACGTCGTGACGCGCGTATTCCAATGGATATGGTCGAGCTTGAAGGGGGTGTTAGTTTGCTATCAAAATGGATATAGTCGGGTTTTACCGGTTAAAGGGCCAGTATATTTTACTATGAAACTTTTTAAAGGATTTTGTTTGTGTCGGGGGTTTTTTAATTTTTTAATTTATGTTCCGTATTTTTTTCCGTCGATAAAACCCGTTTCCATGTTAGTCATGCTACGCGTGTGGGTGTTAGAAACTGACACAATTCTTTGTAAACTTGTATGTAAAGTTATTATGACGATTTTAGCAGTCGTATAGTTTGGTTCGTGGCGACATCTAGGGCCACAGCTGGACCTAAGATTAAGACACTTGTATCAGCAACAACTCACCAATGAGAATACAGGCAGCATGGTGAACACAGTTCCGTAGCCGACCATCAGGAACCCAGGGTAGAGGGATACAGACGAGAAGTAGAAGACCACAGAAAATACAGCCTGCGAAGAAATACAACTCCTTTTAAATTGTGGCGTTGTTAAATAAAACAAATACAAATAAGAATACCAAAGCCAGCATAATCACAGCGCTAATCGAATCATAAAATTAAACTTTGGCACATTATTTTCAAGTACTCTTCGTACAGTACAGTTAAACCAGAAAAGGTATGTGCTTCTGTAATTTTTCTGTTCCCGAGTTAGCACGACCGTCACAGAGTAACTCCCCAGTTCCCCACAGAGGCAAAACTTCTAAGTTTTGTACTGCCGCGCTTTGTAGTAGTGCCTAGCATTGCGTGTTTAGCTCTAT
Source organism: Conistra vaccinii (assembly GCA_948150665.1). Classification (NCBI taxonomy): domain Eukaryota; kingdom Metazoa; phylum Arthropoda; class Insecta; order Lepidoptera; family Noctuidae; genus Conistra; species Conistra vaccinii. Next base: position 6,111,844 of record OX411317.1, on the reverse strand, counting down.
ATTAAATAAAATAGACGTAGATATGTTTATATTTAGTAACCTATTCCGCTTAACTATTCCTAAAGCTCAAAAATCATGATGACGCCGGTATGGCTAACTCTGCATCCAGCACTCGGCGTGGAAACACGCCGTGTTCGGGTTCGCGACAAGTCAATCGTCATCCTGAGGATGCCTCGTTGAGAGGTGAAACATTTCTTACAGGGTTTTATATGAGTCTTTAGGAATAGTTAAACGGAATAGGTTACTAATATATCTAGGTCTATTGTATTTTATAATGGATTTACGCAAGGTCACGCCTTAATCAATTAACTATCTGAATTAAATCTCATCATCGCCGTTTCATATTTCCGAAGATGGACGATGATTACCGACGAAGCGCATACATTTCTTGAGAAATCTGTATGTCGCTCGACTGCATCGCAACTATTGCGCTACTGTTGACCGATTTCCTTGACCGTTGACTTCTACTTAGATCATAATTACATCGGAAACTTTCACCCTACTCAACTACTACTCGATGGTTGAGCCATTATCAGCTGCCCAATGCCAAAATCCAGCATTTGCATACCTGCATAGTAGACACAATAAGTCCTCGATGCACGATGAACAGCGACAGTGCAGCCGAGCGCATGGCCGACCTCCTTCCGTGCACCAACAGTAGTCCAGCGAGGAACGCGAACTGACGGATGCTGACGTCACCGGCGAGGGACGCTGCACGACCTTCTGCACCTTCGATGCCTACACCTGGGAACGAAAGTAAAGTCAAGTTTGTGATATCTTTGTTTTCGTTCAAAATAACGGTGAGAAAAACATCGTGAGGAAACCGGTATGCTTGAGAGATATTTCTCAATGTCATGTGAAGCCAAGAGATCCACAGGCGGCATAAAAACTCTAACACCAGGCTAGTCACTATCCACACCAAAAAGAAAGAATAATTATGTCGTATCTCTATGTATTTTACTGTTTGTACATAAAATAAATAAATACTTTAACCCGAACTTCTAATTTTAAATCACCTTCAAGATGTTTTTCATCTGACTTATTGAGGTATATAACCTCAGTTTTCGTCAATGATTTTTAATTATTTGATTAGTATACAAATAGTTGTTGAAAAAGTGATCAGATATAAGAAGGAAACTGTCTAAATACAGATGAATGTGTTTCTAAGTCCCTGTAGTGAGTGATTGCGTAAGAATTTAACCTGAACAAGGTTTGCATACACTTCCATCGGATACTTTTCAAACATACATAACTTTATCCTCTATATGAGTTTGAATATATCCAACTTACCAATATCAGCCTCCTGTATCATAGCCACATCGTTCCCTCCGTCGCCGACTGCGGCCACAACGTGTTGTCGCGCGCGCAGCAGTCGCGCCACTCTCGCCTTCTGTGTCGGCGAGCAGCGAGCGACGACCACGCCGCTACAGCCACAGAGTACTTCTACGAATTCTTCCTCGTATGATTGTAGACATACCTGGGAAGCGGAGAAGTACGTTGTTATTCATTTGTCTAAGGGAAGTGTGAAAAGAATTTGTGGGACGGTTGAAAACTGAAATGAATTTGTGGGACGGCTGCATACTGAAGTGAATTTGTGGGACGGCTGAAAACTTTTTACAGTAATTTTCAGTTACCGAAGAAAGATTTTATGGAGTATGTACGTATGTGTTTGTATAAATTCAATTGGTTTTTACTAGCTTTTGCCCGCTCTATCCCAGGATAAAGATTAGAGACAATACCGGTCAAAATAGCTTCGGAAATTGCAATAAAATTTTTATCAAATTTTGAAAGTTAACAATTTTCATTTTTATATTTATTGCAAGCCTAGTACTTTTTGTTAGGATTTATGGCATATATACCGGGATATCATAAGTGCAAAATTTATAAAAACATGATTTTTCTTCATATCTTTTTTTTTCGGGGTTTTTCCCAATGTTTTAATAGTTATTCTGCTATTCGAGGCGGAGACAAATCCAACAAATTCAAAACCATGAAAATCGGTTCAGCTTTTATCGAGTTATAAATGTTCGAACAAACCCGACTTTGTTTTATACATATATATATATATAGATATAGAAGAAGAAGATAGATTAACAAGTAATAAGACTCAATATGTTAGTAAACAAAATTTCTTGGCAACTATGTTAGTAAACTTAACCTATACACTTATCGAATCCCTGCTACACGCTCAACACAGATGTGGAAAGCTTGCAGCAGCGATTCACACACAAACAGTCCAGTCTGCTCGCAATACACTGCAGTATATTGTTGGGGCTGGTCCGCACCCGGCGTACCAGGGAAGCGCATTTCTTTCGCATCGTAGCGTATAACAATGGTTACTGTGGGTCATCCTTAGAAGATAGACGTAAGATATCGTGGACTTTTTTGTTAAACTTTTTAAGATGTACAATCCTGTAGAACATTAATTTTATGTATCGCTTACGGTTCACGCGAGTAAAGCTCCCAGTCGGCATGATTTTTTCCGACATCTTCAACAATCATCATCATATTTAAGTCAATTAATTCAAAATTAATGAATTATACACCTAAACTTTCCTCATGAATTACTCCGTCCATTGGTGAAAACCGTTTGAAAATCCGTTCGGTAGCTGTTTTAGAGGTTATCGCGTTCAGATAGACAGACGCAGCGGGGGACTTTGTTTTACAACATGTAAGAATAATTCGCCGTTAGGTGGAGGAGACACCACAAGGAACACAGCTGAAAAACAACTTAATTAATTGCTAATTCATTTGAACCTTCTTAGGTAAGGATTTTTAAGGTGAGTATATTCACCTCTAGGGTCTCCCCTTCTATGATGAGGTCCATGGTATCTTCGTGCGTGTTGAGCGCGTACAGCAGCGCGTGCGCGTCCTGCCGCGTGCGACACTCGGGCGCCGTGTGCCAGGTCGAGCCGCCGCCCAGTTGCAGCGAGCGAGCGATGCACAGGGCTGTCTCCAGCTTGTCGCCTGTTAGCATCCAGATCTGAGGACATAGATGAGGAGCAAAGAACAATAGTGTGAGCTCTGAATTATGCCGCTTGCATCGTCAAACGCGCGAGCACGCGTTGCCATCCCGCTGAAACATCGGGGATAGGAATTTAAGTCGAAGGATCGATGTTTCAAACACCGATTTCATCAAAAACTCTCCTCCTTATTATTAGGCAGTTGACAAGATGGTAGCAACATAATTTTTTCTATCTTCCTACATTGATAATACACTGATGACTAAAGGTCATCGCTCATTATAGCAGCACGGCTCCGACACGGCAAATGACTTGTCAATCAAGTTAGGACTTTAATTCAAAAGTTTTAAAGTCTATTTTACGATGGCTATACAAAATAGTGGACGGCTCGCCGGCAGTGAGCGGCCCGCGAACCCTCACACGGCGCGCCGCCAGCACGCTTCAAGCGAGGAGCCCGCTCGCCGGCGCCTCGCCGTCCGCGCATTGATGCCTAGCAGTCCACGCGGTGACGCCTCGCCGGCCGCGCGGTGACACCTCGCTTGTGAATGAACAACAAGCTTTCACCTCAACGGCGGCGTGCCGTCAGCGAGCGGTCGCCTTGCTGACGGCGCGTTGGCGACTAGCGGTCACCTTGCTTACGGCGCGTTGGCAACTAGCAGTCGCCTTGCTTACGGCGCGTTGACGACTAGATATTTCGAGGCAGTGCTGGGGCGCTACTGTGCTGGAGCGGTGCTGTTGTAATGGGCGATAACCTTAACACGTACTGAAGGGACAATTCCCGTAATTTTTAAGAATATTCGCATTCGCATCTCATTCGCAATCTGTCAAAAATACAATTTATTAACCAACATTTTTGACAAGTTTGACAGATTGCGACTTGACTGTAAATGTTTTTTAAGTACGAGAATTGGCCTTGAGGTTTATGAAAACATTAGAAATTCTAACTCTAAACATACCTTTATACCAGCGGTCCTCAGCATGGAGAGTGTCCTGGGCACGTCGTCCGCCAGCCTGTCTTCGACTCCAGTAAGAGCTAGCAATGTCATGCCTCGTTGTATCTTGGCCAGTACAGCAGTGGTATGCTCACTACGGTTGGCGTTCAAACGAGCCTCTTTGTATTCACTCTGTTGTGAAAATAAATTGAGACATATTATATTTTTTTAAACATGGCATGGTACATTAAACTTGAAAATATTTCAAGCTTTTTTAGAGTTTTATGTTTTTATAGAGGTATGAGGATCAGGGTGTTGTGTCTGGTGGGCTACTGCCCAACGATTGATGTCGGGACGTTGTATATATACTGGTCGCGCGGTAAACTCTGCTTGCTCGATGCAGGATTTTGCGTAACTGAGATGCAAAGTTCGCATGTGGCAATTTAGATCTTATTTCACTGCACTCAGTTATAAGAAAAATCTGCGAAATAAATTTTTTCAAGAAGAACTTGGCGAACGTGTTTTTTGCTCCATTAAAACTATTTTTATGGCAACTTTTTTGACCATTATATCAACTGAAGGTATTTCGGCAACCAATGATTGTTTTCGTTTCTTTATCAATCTACAATTTGGAACTCACCTCAAACTGTAGGTACTCTTCTTTAGTCAGAGTTTTCTTAGCCATGACCAGCGTCCTCAGACCATCGGCTGCCAACTTCTTACATTCAGGGCTGAGCCACTGAGAGTCCAGCAGTCTGGACAGCGCTACGTCCGCGCCTTTTACGTAGTATGTGATCTCGCCTGTGTTTTCTTCCTGTTATTGTAAGGATAAAATAATATCTAGAGTGTATTCATTAGAAGACGTTATTAAAGCACTGATCAAGTCTAGTGTAAAACCTTTTGTAAGTTGTAGTTGGTCGACAGAAATCAAACACCTCACAAACGATTTTGATTTAAGAAAAGATTGAATACATAAGGTGTCCGGTCAAATCAAGTCCAAAGATGTAACTAAAATAAAAATAAATCTTTTGTATTTATTACTAAAAAGATTTTCAAAGTAAAATCCTCTAAAAAGAATATTTTTTCAAGATCGTAAAGTGGCAAAAAAATTAAAGCCATAACTTTTTAGTAACAAAACAGAATATTAGTACAGAAGGCGCACTCCGCATTTTAGGTAAGTTTCAAGTAAGCGGCGAGCTCGTCTTGTCGGGCTAATTCAGTGAGTGTAACGTAGTCAGAAGATATATGAGTTACGCGATAGGATACAAAGAGAGGCAACTTCTAGGTGAATATAGTTGTAGGAAATTGGCGCTGTGTGACCTGAACTACACTTTATTGTATCGTAGCAAGAGTCGCTTTTCATTTAAATGATTTTGCGGCTGATCCATCTGAATTTTCGAAACAGTTTATGAAGTACATAATTCTAAACCCAAACATACCTGAACAATGATGCCCATCATTTTACTCTCGCTAGTGAAGGGAAATATCTGCAGTATAGTATAGTTTATGATTTCATTGGCAGCGCGCAGTTTTAGTGATATGTTGTGCAAGTCGCGCCGGTAGAGAGATACGCCCATCTGTAACAAATAATCCCCGTCTTTATCATACGAGCTCGTTACTCTTCCCGGGGTTATCGTAATAACTCAAATAATAGGGACTGCTATGGGATTCATGCATAAGCTTCGCACAGGTCGTTATTATATTTTTTTTGTTTTCCTCTATTCGAAAAAATATGAATGTTGTTAGTTTTATATGCTCTTTGAATTTCCTGTGCATGTCCCAAATAAAATATTATTAATTCTTTATTTCTTTCAAAATAAAAAGCTATGAGAAATATCAAAAAGTATCTTAAGCTGGATTTTAAAGAAAAATAAACTTAATTTAAAAAAAATTGGATAATCTACTGGTGAAGCCAAAATGACTGATCCTTTTGCAAAAATAAAATCACCCCGTATAATAATTTTTTTTTACCAGAAAAATCCTCATTGTAATTTCCACAGTCCACAGTTCCATATAATAGTCGTCACGAGTAGCGTGAGTGAACAACTATGTACACCACACTCAAGTACTATCTTACCATATCAGTCCACTTGACCAAGGCCACTTCATCAGGGCTGGAGGCCTGGTATTCACACAACTGCTGCTGAGGCACCGCTCCACCACAACTTTCTGACATCACTGAGCTGCCCATATCTGTAGAATGTGTTCGAAGTTGTTAGGTAATATTATTAATTCACTATACTACTACAAGAACTGACAGCTGCGAACTGTCACTTTATAAAATGATATGGTCATATTTATTGAGTATGCACCAAGTGAAGCTTATGCCTTTATGGCTTCGTCCTGAGGCACTGTTAGAATTTCTGACAAGTAGAATAAAAAAATATTTTTTATATAATTCCTGTGTCATGTATAATTTGAATTGTAATAATAATTATTGGTACTACTATAGGGTAAGTTAGTCTTTATAAAAAAAAATGTGGAAAAGAGACATGCTACGCTGTCCCCAAATAAATATAAGGAAGGGATAAGAGCAGGAGTATCATGATGATAGTGTAAGTGTTACTAACACTCCTTGGGGACTTTAATTGTTTAGTAAATAAATATGTAAATTGAAACTGCACTGCAGGCATTTCCTAAAGTTGCTACTTTAAAAAAATACCAGCAGACCTGACTGCGCTTCATCCACTTGCTGCTCGTTACTGGCTACATCGTACACGGGCGTCACGTTGTGACACAGCGCTATACAGAGTACAGTCTGCCACACTTGACGAGGAGATGCCGCAAAACCTTCGCTGGTTGAAGTAGTGGGGGAGGTAGGGAGCGATGGTGCGTCGTTAGTTACGTATTGTGTTAGAAGGGCTTCGACCTGCAAAAAAGAAATTGTTTTTACTGGGTTGTTTTTTGTTTAGATATTTCTGCACCAAGGAATAAGGCTAAGCGTATCTGAGAGGCAGGTGACGCAGGTCCACGCAGCGCAGGGCAGAGCATATTTTGTAATGCATGAACGTACTGTCAGCTGCGTACGCTGCGGCGCATGCATTTGCTAGGAAGAGATGTGTCTGTACTGCTCTGCGTGTCTTTGTAGAGCCGGCACAGATTACTGCGCGATGCGTGCAGGTCGTCACTTGTTTTTACCACTGATTCATAATTTTGTTTCGATGACAGATTGTTTGGAATGTATCTGTGTAGCTGCGTCGCAGCTTGCGCTCGCGGCCTATGTTTGCCTCGCCTGCCCTACCCTGCAAAATCTGTACTGTGCTGTGCTGCGTCACCTGCATCTCAACATACGCTTGGCCTTACTCGACGTATTCGGGTAAAAAAAAAACATGCATATGTATAAAAACGCAATTGGGCGTATTATACGAGTAAAGTTATTACAGTACTCGCGTTATTACCTGAGTCGTCGGGCCTTAAAGGTCAGCAGCAACAAGAATATGCAACGCCTTGCGTCTTATCGATAGTTTGCTACCTGCTCTATAAGCTCCATAAGTGCGAGCGAGACAGACTATGAACAATTAATTATGGCCCATAGACTCAGTACAGTACATAACGCGGTGACTATAGCGACATTTTGGCTGGGTGCAATCCTGATTGGTGGAACATATTAATACTTACATCCCCTAAGGCGTATACGCCGAAAACTAATAGAGCGATTGTAACTAGGTGCGATGCTAACTGGTTAAAAACATATTTCCCGAAATTGTAGGGTAACAACGCTATTGAAAACGCATTCAGAGCAGGAGTTTCACTTCTATGCATAATCAGCCTATAATGTTCCCACTGCTGGCACACAGCCCCCCTCTCTTAGAGAGGGAGTGGGCCGTAATCCACCATGCGGGCCCAGTGTGGGTTGATAAATGTCACATGTCTCCGAATTTTTGGTTCAAGGACATGCCACCATTACCGTTCTGAGAGCAGTGGTGTTGAAATTATTTCCACAAAGTAAAGCGCTTACTTGTGCCACGACCTACAACTCGTCAGTCAGGGCCATTAACACTGGGCTACCACTGCTCCCTAGCCCAAAACTGCACTTCTATACAAAGTATTATTTTTACTTATAAATTTTTCTTTACCTTAAAGAAGGTCCCAATAAAAGCTCTCACTAATTCCTGCAAAACAAAAATCAACTGCGAAAATATCTCACCTCATAAAAATTATTCTTATCAAACAGTGCATTGCCCAGATGTAGCTTCTGGAAAACCATTTCATTCTTGGTCAAAGTTCCAGTTTTATCCGCTAAGACGTACTGGATCCTCCCTAACTCTTCAGGTATGGTGGTGGAACGCATTACGGTTCCTTCGATCTTTTTGTCCCGTTGGATGGTCCAGGAGTAGAAGGCTTTGCCCATGTCCAGGTTGACTCTTAAACTGGGAGACAAAATGTTTTGGGATTTTTGAGATTAATGTATTATGTGGTTGAGAATATAGGCCTATTCTGATATAAGCGATATCGCTGACGCGCTTGGTAGCGATACGTGAGGAGCTCAAGTCGCTAAGTAATAACTTGTGAATTATTGAGATTCTGAATTTAAATATAAACATACAAAATAATAGACAATAGATACACAAATAAAAATGGCTTTACTTACCTAATAGGAATAATATAAGAGAACAGCAACACGAATCTGAAGAGGAACCCGTACCAGGGTCCTCCAAAACCCTTCAAAGTGATGAGCAGCATCGATATGAAGATAGTGGCGACGAACAGCAGCTTGGTGAGGTCGTTGACCTGCAGGTCGAGGCGACCCACCTTCGAGCGAGGGGCCGCGTTGTTCATGACGCTGCGGGTCTCACTGCCTGGTGGATGACACATAAACTTATGCCTTTTTCCAATGGGGGTAGGCAGAAACTACAGAAAGCTACTTGCTACGATCCTGACATATTATTGTTTGTCTGTCTGTACTAATCTCCAAAACGGCTGGACCGATTTTGACGGGACTTTCACTGGCAGATAGATGATTTTATAATGAGCAACTTTTACTTTTATTTTAGACAAATAATTGGGGTGCACGCAGGCAACAGCTAGTATTCTACACAATTGACACAAGATTTGACATTAGGTTTTAATAGATTACACAGCTTTAACTCTATGGATAACCACAGATTTTTCACACGGTCGCAGTCGCAAATTCTTACCAGTATAAATAACAAGTCCAGTAGCCTGTCCGGACGCGACCACACAGCCGCTCCACAGGGTGTTCTCAATGTGCAACGAGTCGCTCTCTTCCTCATCCAGTCTCGTACACGTCCCGATGAACGCGTGAATATCCTTCTCTGGTTTCTCCACCCAGATCTGGGCGTTAATGTCTAGGAGATGCGCGTCTGTTGGCAGCTTTTGTGTTGATGGTAGGGGTATTCTTAAAAAAATATTTAGTATCTTAAGCACTGTATTCATTGGACACAATGTTGAGCAACAGTTGGGCTATCAAATGCTAAAATATTTTTTCAAATCCAACTGGGAGTTCCAGAGATTAGCGTGTTCAAACAAACAAAAAAACAAACATTTTTTTTAGCTTTATTATTAGTATAGATGAGCATGTCGCCCATTATCGCAGTATTGCAAGATTTCATGTTACCAGCAACATGTTTCTCTTAACACAAAAACATGTTGGTGAAAAAATGTTACGACAACTTTGTTTCCCAATGAATACGCGGCTTTATGAAATCATAAATATACCTACTCTTCTTTAAGATAAATTAGATAAACGGCTTTGTTTATTGATAAGATAAGTGTCAATTTACAATGGTGATCCAAAAGGCAAATAAGGGAGGACATATCAAGTCTCTTGACCTACTAGTCGCGAAAATATAATCTTGCGTATAATGACCTTTCTGAACTGAGTCTTCCTAAGCGATCGTAAATAAAGGGTTTATTTATTAGCGTCGCTTAGAGTTATGTAATGATTAGTGATTAGTTTAACCATACATTTTTGACGTTTGAACGTCATTTAACTATAGACAACGTTTATATAAACCCCATTATGTTTATGACCCTTCTCCGTGATACGCTTTTGATGTTCAATGAACATGCATCAGCACATACAAGTACACGGATAATCCATGCCTTGTCTTCATTCCAGAATCAGGCGTTAATTGAATGATAATGTTTTGCTCTTTCCTCGAGTATTCATAAACGATACACAGTATTTATCTCCGTTTACTATAACAATATATAATGTTTGTCAACATTTTTATCATTCGTTTATAGAGTGAGGAAGCTGGCATGAGTATTAATGAGTAATGCCAATGACATGAGAAAGATAACAACATTTTTATTATAGTTATAGTTTTTAAAATAAGCTGGTGTTTTTATAACTAAAGTGTTAGAGTGATGATTTTTTTTCAGATTTATAAAATTAACTCTATTGGAATCTCGCGTGCGTTTTGTCTAAACCAGCCGGTACTTTTAACGCGTGTTGCTGTCCCAAAGTGAAAGTTCCGGCTAGTTTAGACAAAACGCACATGAGATTGCAATTGCGAGATGATTTGTGATGAGATGAGCGGCCAACTAGTCAAGCGCGGACTATTGCAAATTTTTTACATATTCGTATTTTTTAATATGACGTGTAAAAGTGATTCCAATATCTTATTTACAGAATAAACAATTTCATTTCATTTCACAACCAGATCAAAACCAACATTTGACATGGAGCAACTGCCTAACTGATCTCCACAACCCAGTAACTGAGTAATACGATACCCCTTGGTAAAACAGATGTCAGACTTTCAGGCTTTTGACGACCCGTAACGACTGTCAAAGATCTACAATGACAGCCGGGACCAACAGCTTAATGTGCTTTCCGAGGCATGAAGGGAACTCAATGTCTAATGGATGGTCATCCATCACGAACGAACCGCGGCAAGTACTTTTAATCTTCGATGGACCTATTTGGCTGTTATAAGGCTGCCTGTCCACTGGAGCGGAGAGGAGAAAAGAGGAGCGGAGATGTGCCAATATCAACCAATAGAATCTTGACTCCGCCCCTGAGTTTAGATCAGTGATCCTGAGTCAAGATTCTATTGGTTAATATTGGCACATCTCCGCTCCTCTTTTCTCCTCTCCGCTCCAGTGGAAAGGCAGCCTAACGTAGCCACGAGCGACCTCTTTATCAAAAACTTTTTTAAATAGGTCATTACATGCATTTGTCTATGTTTGGCCTGCGATTATGCATCTATTATATATCAGTACTGTACTTATGATAGGAGATTAAATATGCGATAACAAGTAGTACTTTAATATGCATGTCTACCAAGTGCCTGATAATAAGTAGATAATGACTAATCACTATTAAAAGAAAGGTTATTAACCTGTCATAAAACATAATGTTTGTTTAGTAACAGTATAAATATATCTTCATAGAAAACGGCAGAAACGACGCGCTTCGAGATCTCAGTGTATATCAGTACGCAACAGTATCGACTGCGCGGCAATTAGCCCAGGTACGCACGAGCGTATTTTTTCCGCGACGATTTTTTTTCGCGCACTGCTATTTCGTCGCTCTGCTTAGCGCCGAGAGTTGAAAATCCAACAGTGAGTTTTTCATCGCGCTGGGATACATTTCGTTGGATTCTCAACACCGAGAGTTGGAAATTCAGTGCGTGATAAAATTTCGCTGCGATATTTTTACGGCCGTGCGAACTTGGGCTTACGCACTGACGCAGAAGGTTAATCTACCGAGCGTTCGTAGGTAATTATTTCAAGGTCACTGCCGAGACATAATACTGTTAGTTTTTTATTATACTGTGGTTTAGTTTCTAAGACTATGTTTATTATTTGAATAGATAAGACACTGATAAGTTTATTTTATGATTTATTTATTTATTTATTTATTTATTATAAGGTAACTTCACAGCTGACAGTAAGGTATAACAATTTTATAATTCTAAACATTACGCCAATTATGAAGTACACAGAAAATTAAATATACAGAGAGTGACATTTAATTATTAATATTAAAGTGTGTGCGGGCGTGTATCTGTGCGGTGTAGGTGTTGTAAGTGTGTGTGAAGGTGTGTGTATGGCTGATTACAAATGATTATTTATGGATTTATTTTTATTATGGACTGGCTGAATAGGTTAATTCCCGATCTTTATTTGACAGTGTCAATCTCAGATACCTACTTGAATTGTTACCGAAACAGTTTTAGCAATGTTAGTGGAATCCTTTGGACTCTTCCTCGTCTAGCAGAGGCGTTCGTTGAACATTAATGACTGGCGTACGTCTTGTGAGGCGCAGCCCAGCGCGTTTGTCACTGTCAAACAAATATCAACATTACCTGCCTTAAAATAAAGTTGAAATTAAATAACCTGAGACGCAGTCTTTTTTCCGCTTAGATGCGCTCTCGAGCTAATGGAAGTTTATTTATTTTCAACTTTATTTCAACTGTAGAATGGTTGATATTTGTTTAGTAGTGACAACCGCGCTTCGCTGGCTGTTTGCGTTGATTTATTTATTTACCTCTTTATCCACTGACAATGAGTACAATATACTTTACAATTTGTACATTGCAAATTTATGCTAAGCCTTACCGTTTACAAACGGTCCAATAATTGAATAAAATTTACTTATATATCGATTACGACAGAGGAGACAACCAATAAATTACTATATTTATTACAAACCTATGCTGTCCCACTGTAGGGCCAAGGCGTCCCTTACCTATTTCCACCAATAAATGCAGCTCTTATGCCCGTTTTCACCTTCACGAAGTGACACTTAAACGAATCCCTAAATAAAAGTGCACTGTTGGATTTTCAACGCTAGGCTCAGCGCCGAGAGTCGAAAATCCAACAGTGCACTTTTATTTAGGAATTCATTTAATAAACTAAAAGTGTTATCTGAACCTCACCTCAATTTCCAATCGATCTCTCCATCCAACTGGTCGGTCCTTATGAACACGGTTCCCATTGTCTCATTGGTCCTCAACAGTATCATGTCAGCGGGCACTCGTTGTCCTTTATGTAACATCACGATGTCACCGACACGGAGTTCGGAGGACGCCACCTGTTCTGTCAGGAATGGACGGTAGTCTGCTGCTGAAGAGTCCAGGACTATACGCTCGTAGCGCTGGCGATTTACTTCTCTGTCTCGTCTGGAAGAGGGAAAGAATTTCATAAATTCCATAATAAAATCATTGTTTCCAATTTGATGTTTAAAAAAATATCAACTTTATAGTAATGAAAATTAAGTTGATTTCAGAATGACTATAAATACACATAAAGTTCAGTTTGCACTACACTCCAAACATTTTATGACTCTTTCAGTAGTATAGTTTGACCGAGACCGCTGTTCAGCACCTTAAGAATGCGAGGCGGGACGGGGGGGGGCAGCGTTCACGAATGAGCGGCGGGCGGGACTCCGCGCGTCTTTAGCGTTGACAAATGAGCAGCCAGCACTGCCCCCTGCCTGTCTCACCGCGCACATAACATACCTAAGGCGCGGAACAGCTCAGTCAAACTATACTACTGAAAGAGTCATAAAATGTTTGGAGTGTAGTGCAAACTGAACTTTATGTGTGAGTAGTAAAGAAATTTTTCCAAAAACATATTTGTTTACATGTGTAAGCAGGATAAACCTTTATTTGCTGTTTGTTTCTAAGATTCGTGACTATTGAAGGCAAAGGGCTCTGTGATTATAGAAATTCACGAAACAGTTTCCTCAAAATAGTATGAGCAGTCCGCGTACCGGAAGACGTAGCGTTGGAAGGCCTCCCACAAGATGGACCGATGACCTTGTAAAGACCGCAGGAATCCGCTGGATGCGGGAAGCACAGAATCGGTCGAAGTGGCGGTGCTTGGGGGAGGCCTATGTCCAGCAGTGGACGTCTTTCGGCTGATATGATGATGATGATGATGAGTATGAGCAGAAAACTAGGCCATTTTCTTTGACAGATTATGATTATTTATATTAAGTGTTCAGAAAAAGCTTCTTAACCGTCATGACCACGAAAAAGAGTTTTTCAGACAAAAATTGTTCTTACTGGAAATCAAACCAAGGACGTTGGAAGATTCATTCAACATTCAGCACTTAACGTGTTCATTAAACATCGAGATACCTAAAAGTCTTAATTACCCGATTTTTTTTTTGCATAAATTAAGTGAATTGTTCACACAACGAGTTGAATAATAACCGAGCGACTAATACCTTTTATAGGTATTGTAAGGCGATAAATAAGACCATTGTCTCACATAATAACGAACAGTAAGTCCTCTATGTTCGATACACAGATAGTAGATCTGCGGAAATTAACACAAGCAACAAGTAAAATTGATCATTCCATTATAACGACTAATATAATTCAGTCAATAAACATCTGACATCACACATTCCGCGTGTGTGTGATTCGCGGCAAGAATATCGAATTTCATGGAGCAGCTTACATGTACTCTGTCTAATTAGATTTAATCTGACATTGGGAATACCCATGAATGATTTTAGAAATGAAATAGAGTACTTGACTCTACGACTAACGATATAATTGTACGTTCGACGCATCATGAACAGTCAGCCCATCACTCTTGCTTAGGGATCTCGCGCAATAGACCGAATAAACGGCGACGAGTGACTACTCCGGCCAGTCGTGGCCGCCTAGTACAAGGGTCGGCAACCTTTTGAGATAGAAGAGCCAAAGGTTACAATTTACAACATTTCCCAGTTTTTAAAGAGCCAATAATATAGTATTTAAAATAAACGACTACTTATACGAAATAATATTTCCTTACATAAATATTATAAAACAAAGTCGCCCGCCGCGTCTGTCTGTCTGTCTGTCTGAACGCGATAAACTCAAAAACTGCCGAACGGATTTTCAAACGGTTTTCACCATTGGACGGAGTGATTCATGTGGAAGGTTTTAGTGTATAATTCATTAAGGTTTTGTGTAAATTGGCTGAAATATGACGATTATTGTTGAAGATGTCGGAAAAAATCATGCCGACTGGGAGCTTTACTGGCGTGCGCTGCGTAAGTCGTGAGAGATAAATCAAATTTATGTTCTAGAGTATTGTATATCTTAAAAATTGCAACAAAAAAGTCCGCGATGGCATATATCTATCTTTTAAGAGTGACCCACAATAACCATTTTTATCTTTCAAAATTGTATAAAATTTTCATTGTTATTTCCGAAGCTATTTTGACCGGTATCTTATTAATCCTTATCCAATTAAATAGGTTATTTAAATTGGGCATTCAATTTCGATTAAAATATGCCTTTACATCACATCATTTAAATGAATAGTTTAAGAGATATCACAGTTTCAAAATTACGCGTAACAAAATAATTATGGTTGACCACGCGGGAGCTGTAGTAGCCTACCACTGCGTCTGCTGAAAGTTAGTCAATGATCTTTTCCTTGGCTATTAGGTATGTATTCCCGGTAGAACGTTCCCGTGGGATATTTTGCGACATCCACGCGGGCGAAGCCGCGGGTAAAAGCTAGTATTCATATAAAAACAAACAAATGTTTTCAGCACAAAACATATTATTGTATTTTAGCTAACGGCTAGAATAATAAAATAATTAATATCATTGCAGCTATTTCATAATAGATAGTTACAATCATCAATAGGGGCATTGGCCTTGGATGCATTTTGAAAGTTTGGTTAAATCTGGCTCATATCTATAATTTTTGGGTATGGAACTGGGGAGCCGCAACTTTATATCGAAAGAGCCGCATGTCATAGGAGTAGGGGACGACTGAAGGCGATTGATGGACTGTGTGAAAGATGATTATGGCCAAAAATGGACGACTAGACTAATAGAGAAGTATGGTAGAAGAACATATGCGGCGGCGACCCCAAATAAATTGGAATAAGGACAGGATAATAATAAGCAGAATCAGCTTATAATGTTCCCACTGCTGGGACACAGGTCTCTTCTCTGTGAGAGGGAGTGGGCCGTAATACACCACGCCGGCCCAGTGCGGGTTGGTAGATGTCACATGTCTTCGATATTTTTGCTTCTAGGACGTGCCAGTTTCCTCACCATGTTTTCCTTCACCGTTTTGAGAGCAGTGGTTCGATAATAATGCAATTTCTCGTATATAGCTCGACACGAGAATTCTTTTTCTCTTGTGTCTTTACTACAATTTGATTAATGCCACAGAGCAAGGAGATGCCTCGGTAGCTGCTCTGTTAGAGACGGCATTGTCAATGTTTTCCCTCTGTAGTTAATGCCATCGTAATAAGATAAGTATGTACTTCCACACGTTGATAGTGCGGTTGACTGCCGAAAGTGAGCCGGATGAACAGAAGGGAAATAAGATCTATTGAAATCCTAATTTACAATTGATGTTATTTCCACTTAAACAAACTTCAAATTTATGCAAGTGTAAATAAAGTTGATTTTAGACAGACTAGTACTGTTGAATGAAAACGTCATAAAAAATATGAAGTTGTAGCGCAAATTGAACCTTATTCATAGGCATTACAGTTGGTTTTCCTAAAACACGTGTTTGTACATGTTTGGCAGTTGCGAACGCAGATTACACATCTTGTGCCGTCTAGGTAAAAATAAACAAATGAAAGTCACTTACCGATATCTCCTAAAATCATCAACAGCCTCCCTGAACAGCGTCACAGCGAGCACAAAACACAGTGGTCCCCAGTACGTGTAGAGGTACCCGATACGAATGCTCGGTATGAACTGACTGACTGCCATCACCAAGAAGTACAGGTTCAGGAAGAAACGGAACTGCTCGAACAGCACCAGCGGTAGGAACGTGAGGATGTTGTATTTCTGGAAATAAAATTGACAGTCAACTTATTGATCATATCACCCCGTAATGGACCCGTGTGGTAGATTACGACCCACTTCCTGTCACACATTCACATTATAGGCTGATTATGCTTATTGTCCAAAAATTAAAAAATGAAAGAAAAGAAATATGAAAAGAAAGATGATGCACATTAGGTATATGGAAGAGTGGTCACCGTCGCCTGAATCTGCAACACCAACGAGTCTGCATATTTGCTGCAAGATTTTTAGATCGGAATAGGAATAATAAGCGAATCGGATAGCTATGATTCTTAAAAAAATATTAGTTTTAGGGTTTCAACAGTTAGACCGTGAGATCTTATCGTATTTATCGTATAGGTCTTTGTAACAACCATGTAAGTGAGTTAGTTATGCTTTCACGCTAAAACGGCTGAACGGATTTGGATGAAATTTGGCACATGTGTAGACCATGACTTGGGTTCGGATATAGGATACTTTTTATATCGGTATTCCCACGGGATCGAGCCTTATGCGGGTGAAACCGCGGGACACAGTTAGTCTATTAGAATATCTATGTTAAGGCTTATGTAGATGACTTTTAATTTCAGAGAACTCTACTCAGATTGTTATAAATCCCTAAAAGATATTATGTTACGACACCTTAAATAGATAGGTTAGATAGGTAATATCTTTTTGATAATGAAAGATTCATCAAAGCGTCGTATCAAGATCGGAAATCGAGCGATAAGATTATTATTATATCTACTTCATGCTTACAAACACAAGAATACAATACAATGATAGGAATACATCGCAACAACAATGACGCACGATTCTGATTGGCTAACTTTAGAATACAATGGGCGGTCGTTTTTGCAAGGGCGATACGCGCAAACGCCTGGCGAATTACTTCTTGTTACAAAATGAGTAAACTCATGAGGTTCCGTTTTTTTATTCGGACGTAAGGAAACCCTAAAAACATGAAAAGATTTCCTTCATTTTTGTAGGGGGAATCCCCCGGAGCATACTATATTATACTTCGTGGGGGAAACCCCTTACTTGTCAAGGAAAACGGATTAGCATTGTCAGATGCCTATTTATAATAGTTTCATGCGGTTTCTGGAAATAACGGGACAACTCTTACCCGCGCATGGCTGACATAAAAAGCGAAATAGGGAAGCAGAAACGTCTAACCCAGGACCTCATGCTCAGCGTTAGAGCTTCCAACCACTAGAAAAAACGAGGCAGTGCAGAAGTAAAGAAATATAATCTTTCTTATGTGTGTATGTATATGGTCCCTAGTAACTCAACTGAGGTAAAGTAAATTTTTGTGCCGTAAGTATTTATTTAAGTTGACTTAGTTCCTTCCGTTTTCACGAACACTAGGAAATCGCTCAAATATTATTGCACTGGATACATTTAGATGTTACCTAGTGTTATTTTAAACGGACATTAGTCTGTTCAGTGTTGATCTAATAGTAGTACTGGTAGCATTTATTAATTTTTGTTTGCAGCATAACTTTACCTTTTTTTTATTGTGTAAGTAATGCTACATGATTTTTTTGAGAGAAAAAGTGAGACAAGCACAGGAGATCAAAAATTAAGTAAACTAGCTTGGTACGTCTCATCGTCGGAATCGTATGTTTATTCCAGAAAATAAAAACCTTAAAAAGCAGGTGGCACTGGTAACTTAGCTAGTTAAATAATAAAATTACAGCATTCAACATAACTTTTACTTTGTGACCTCCTTGCTAACATTCACTGGTTCGTGCAGCAGACTTTCTAATAGGAAAACATTTCTTATTGCAGATTATAAGTATTATAACAATCTTATAGAAACATGATGAACAGATAAATAAATGTTTCAGTTAGATATTTGAGTTATGGTTTTTTAATGACAAAAATATCCGTCTTCTAGATCTGGAACAAATTGTAAAAGATTTGAAGAGAGTAACTATGGAGTTTCTTGCCTATTCTTTCTCAAACGAAACTACCTATTGGTAGAGGCGTTTAGAATCAATTCAATATTCTTGTTAATTTTTATGTAAATATTCTTGTAAATTCTATGTTTTTACATAGAATTTACAAGGATATTTACATAAAAATTAACATTAAAAAAAAGAACTTCTAAGTTAAAAATAACTTTATTTCGGAAGTTTTGAATTTTAGTTTTATGCCACCAACTTCCGAAAAAAAATATTTTTCACTTTGTAGTGTTCTTTTTGGAAGTAAGTACATAGTTTGTTTTTTTTTTTGGCTTTTTGGTGGGTCTGTTTATAATTTACCTATCTAATTTACAATTAATATCCTAATGTGAACCCCTCATTTTTTTCAAAGGGGTATTTTACCGGGATATTACATGGGGCGTGGGCGGCCGTCGTTTGGCGGATGTCTACTAGTCATAACTTATAAATAAATAAATAAAATCATTTTATTTCGGATAACTGAAAAAGATCCATAAATTGTTAGTAAACATGTTTGCACTTAATCACTATTGTTAGTAACTTAAACTAAAGACGAATTTGTGAGAAGACCATCCAACATCTAGACACAAAGAGACAAGGTAATGGTCTAACTATGGTATAAGTCTTCGCACAAATTGCCTTATTATGGCGGAGGAAGTGTCTTCCGCCACAGCCTTCAGGATGCTATTGTGACTGCCTCTTATTCTGCTCAGAAGTGAGGCCGTTTTTTTGCGGATGATGGCGTGAAATCCATCAGTATGGTTTACCGCAAACATTTCTGATGCACTGCAAAAGCGCGGCAGTCGCAATAGCAACCTAAAAACATTATTATACTGGACGCGTAGGACATCCAGCGATCTTTTCGAGTAGTTGACCCAAAGATTCCCGGTGTAAAAACTCTGACAATAAGCTTTAAAAAGCGTTATCTTTACTTGGTCAGTACACCGAGAAAATCTTCGTGCCAACATATTACCCCTGACCGCCAGAGCCCTACGCTCCCTCTCAATGTCACCATGGTCACTGCGGTCGCTGGTAAGAAAATGCCCAAGATATTTAAATTTTGAGACTATACGAATTGGCGTACCGTTTATGGCAAGTTCGAGGGCATCTTCCCGGCACTTACCAGCAACCCCAAAGACCATGTAT
This sequence comes from Conistra vaccinii, assembly GCA_948150665.1. Lineage (NCBI taxonomy): Eukaryota > Metazoa > Arthropoda > Insecta > Lepidoptera > Noctuidae > Conistra > Conistra vaccinii. The sequence continues at coordinate 6,092,120 of OX411317.1, read as the reverse complement.
TCACATTTTTTGGCATTATAGACCAGTCCATGTGCAGCAGCGTAGGTCTCACATACTTTGAGCATCTCCGCGATCGACCCCGGCGACGGGCCCAGCAGCACCATGTCATCCGCATAACTAATGTTGTTACAACTAACACCATTAACCTTGCATCCGACACGCATGCTGCTGAGCTCGGCAATAAGGTCATTTACATATAGATTGAAGAGCCGGGGAGACGACAAACCCCCCTGCCTCACCCCGCACTCCAACCCATATGATTGCGAGAGCGTATCAGACCATCGGACACGGTTTGTCTGGTTTAGATACCAAAACTGCAGTACTCTGAGCAGCTCCTCCGGTATACCCCTACTCCTCAATTTACTCCAAAGCACATCATATGAAACGAGATCGAAAGCCTTGGAGAGATCAAGGAAGCAGGCGTACACCGGCGTCTTACGGTCAGTGTAGTATTTGACAGCATGCTTGACACCCAGGATAGCACTTTCGGTTGACAGTCCAGGACGAAACCCAAACTGTGCATCGTGCAGCTTTACATATTTTTCCAAATAGGAGTCAAGCATACTGTCCAACACCTTAGCCGCAACAGTTGCAAGAGAGATCGGGCGATAATTGTTTTTGTCCGAGATGTCTCCTGTCCTATTCTTCACGATGGGTACAACGATGGTCTTTATTAAGTCTGCCGGTAAATACGAATGGCTGAGACACATCGTATAGAATAAGGACAGGACCCTAGGCATATGTATGCCTGCATATTTCAGATGTTCTATGCTAAGCCCATCATGACCTGGGGATTTGCCCCTACTCATACTATTTATGACCGACGTTACTTGCTTCGTGGTGAAACGTAGTAACGGCTCATCCCCCCGGCCGTGAGATACAGAGCCAATTCCCGAGACTGAGGGGCCAAGTGGAGACCTCACTTTGAAATGATCTCTAAATAAATTAGCAATGTCCCCATGCTCAGTTATCCCTCCTACATCCGCCGCGAGACCAGGCCTAGCCTCCAATTTACCTGTTGACTTCCAAAATGCACAGAAATTATTATTTGCTCGTTGTTCTGCTAATACGTCCATTTTAATTTCGTCTTGTCTATTTTGGCAGTACTTTAGCCGGCTTTTGAAAATTTTACGCGTCTCGTACATTTGGTCATAAACAGAACCAGAGGTTGGTCGATCAGCCAAAACCCAGGCCTGGAATCTAAACCTGGCCTCCCGGTGCGCGTCTCGAACATGCTTGTTCCAGCCACATAACGGATTACCTCGCTTAGGTCTCTGATGAACTGTATTAGATTCCCTCGCTGCCTCACAAAGGACATCTACAATGTTCTTGTACAGCCTATCAAGGACAAGTTTGTGATCAGCCAAGTTACATGACCCATGACTGCACACCGCAAACTCCTGTGGGAAGTCGATCTCTCTCAGTTTTTCAGAACACATCCTATGATAATTCTCAATCTCTGTTTTATTTCTGACGCCCCATACAACAGTACTGCGGGGTGCAGCCCCAGTCGTCAACTTTGGCCTAACTACATCTAAGTTACATGTAATATATATAGGTAAGTGATCAGACACATAGACATCTTCATCAATACCTACATTAACAATTGTCTGCCAGGCTGACGAAGAGACCACACAATGGTCTAACCACCTCCTACAGCCGTGAGCCTCGCTAATGAAGGTGTAGTAGTTTTGATCGTAACCTAACTTTTTTGTATCAGCACAGACCCAAGATTGGTCATTACAAAAGCCTAACAGCTCAACATAAAATAATTCTTGCGGATGTGCATTAAAATCGCCCATTATATATATATTTTCTACATCATATGTCGCAATTATTGCACTTACCTCACTTAATACCTCAGTAAACAAAGGCAGGTTTTCCGGTAAGTTTGTCGGCATATACACAGAAAATACAACAATATTGCGACCACCAGAGACAGCTTTAATGGCCACTAACCGAGAGCTATTACAGGATATTACCGAAACAGACTCAAAAATACCCTTTCTCCACAGAATAGCTACTCCTCCGTACGGCCGCCCCCTTAAAAGCCCCTCTGATGTGTCTACAGCAGACCTACCAGTATACTCAAATTCAGTACTAATCGTTCCTAGCATTGAAATGTCGTGAGGTAACAACCAAGTTTCCTGCAGGCATATCAAATCCGACCAGTCACATATTTTTCTTATATTATCCACAGATCTTTTCGCAGATTTACAATTAAAACTAGTTAATTTAACATGACATGTATTTTGACAATCCATACTGAATTTTAATCTAACTTATGACCCCTGTTGAAAATTTGCTAATTTTTTATGGAATTTGGATAATTTTGGTACTTAAAACGTGAATTTCAAATAGCAATAACTTTTTATTTTCAATAATAATAAGTTTTTTATTACTTTTTGGTGATGTTATTGCAGTACCTATGTGCCCTTTTCGGATCAAACAGTGTTTTTTTTTACATACCTATTGAATAACATAAACATCCGAATTGAGAACCTCCTCCTTTTAGAAGTCGGTTAAAAAGTGCCTTTTAATGGAACAAATGATTTGACTTTGACTAGAGTCTAGTGGATTAGATAAACAGTTTTTTTTTTTTCCTTTATTTCCATTTGCAATCGGTCGTCAGACCATAAGCGAATTCGTTTCATGTCAAATGGCACAAATGGATAAACAGTTAAAAATAAAAAATCCTACTACGCAAACTACATCAGGTTTTCGGTAATCCCTCCCAAAAAACGAATATTTGTTACCTTCATTAAATCTGAAGTAAAAATTACAAGGATTACCCAAACCTTGTTTTCTATTCATCTCTTGGTAAACAATGCTCAAAAAGGTCATCCGGGGTTTCAACATTCACACAAACAATTCATGAATACTGAAATATAACAAAGGAGGCGTGGACAGGAAAATCAAAGCAAACTACTCATTGGTTCGTTCCAAATAAATCTGGATGGATACTGAACATTATTATGGTTTTAGTATTTTTAAAGAATAAGAGTAAATAAAGAGTAAAATGGCTTGCCGCCGCATGGGTCGATCGTTCAGGTTAAGCTACGCTTGCCGCGGATGGTCCATGGATACTGACCATCTTTACATACTAAGACCCCTTCGTGCCTCGCAAAGCATGTTAAGCCGTTAGTCATTTGTAGATCTTTGACAGTCGTTACGGGTAGTTAGAAGCCCAAAAAAGTCTGACAACCAGTCTTACCAAGGGGTATCTTGTTACCTAGTAACTAGGTTGTGGAGGTCAGATAGGCAGTCGCTCCATGTAAAATACTGGTATTCAGCTGCATCCGGTTAGACTGGAAGCGGACTCCAACATAGTTGGTAAAAGGCTAGGCAGAAGAGTATTTTTAAAGAATATTGTGAGATCCCTCCACATATCCAGACAGGATTTGTGCCTGGTTGATGGCAATTGTCTCGCCCCCTATTATATGGGACTTAAACATAATTGGCGAAATGTGGGTCTAGGTTTACTATAGGTTCTTAACCCTTTGGCCTTTGGGGAATACAGGCTTGATGTTATGTTATTGTGAGACATTTATGAATTAACCTATAAAAGCATGTTTGGTGAAAACTCAACCAAAAGGGCAGCTTGTAAGACAGAGCAATCTTACAAATAATACTTGACTATTGCACGACTCTTAATGCGAAGCATTAGAGTGTGCTCTACGATCGAAAATTTTGTTTTGCCCCATTTCTGTAACTGTTTTTATTGTTACACTCCTGCTAGTACACAGAACCTACTTAATTTATATACCATTGTATAGATGATTAAATGGAGATTAATACTGTACTTTTTAACAATTTATTTAATGCAGCAGAAATGGAAAAAGCATCAAAATAGTTGAAAAAAAAATCCTGTCCGTCAATTTATGAACCCTGAAAACATTGTAGCTTGCGATAAAATCAATTAATTGAGTCAATTTTTTTTTAATACATTTGTTTCAGCCGTAGAAGGAACCCTATTGAAAATGGCTCTTTTATTCAAAGTAGTTTGATTATAATTAATAAAATACTAACTAAAATATAATATCTTTATCTAAATATTTTCAACCTGACTTAAGTTGCCTAGCAACCGCCAAGTAAATATCTTTGTCAGTCTTTGACATTACGACTTCATGAAAAGTTATAAATTGTTAATTTTTGTTAGAAACTATGTTTTGAAATTCTTTTTCGTTTATGAATGAGTGTTATGTATGAGTATGAGGCGTGCACTTTTGGATTTTCCAAACTAATATATTATTGAGGAAACTGAAGGGAAGAGAGCATGAGGCCGATTACCAACACAATGGTTTGTCCAAATAAAAGAAGCTACATCCTCAAACTAATTTTAGCAGGTGGTTATGGCAATTTCGGACTGGAGGCAGTGGAGACTGAGAGTCCGCTTAAAGTGGTCCACAACCACACTCATCAGTAATGAGGGACCGATTGAAGGAGAAGACATTATAGTATTAATAATGACCTAAACTCTAAATTAACTATAATAATAATTATAATTCCTCATCAGATACTCACAAGAGTTTCAACATCAACAATATCACATCTGCTTAAATTCTCCTTGTTTTGGTACTATTATCTAATATAATGCAAGTACTACTATCTAAATCATCATTACAGTTATAAATAAGTCTAAAATATTTAAATAATGATAATAGCTAGTACTTACTAGTAGGAAGTGATTAGAATAGTGATCTTGGTACTAGAGTAACTTACTAAAATGATTTTTGATTAGAATGAAAATGCATCTTCTTAGTTGGTCTATGTAACACTAATTATGGCCTGATTAGAGTCAATTATATTTATAAACTTCACTGCCATGTTAGGTTTTATTGTATTACTCACGAGGACACAAAATGCGTAGCCGATTATTGGATATTCAAGGTATCTGTGGCATTTTTATGGTGTTGAACAGTTTAGAAATTGTCACTGACCTGATTACAGACATAGTTAGGCGGAAATTCTTCATCAGGCATTTGTCCCAGATATATAGCTCGAGAACTCAACTTCTTCTTACGGAATCTCCAAAATTGTAACCTAGAAACAATCGATTATAACATAATTCATGCGTAATTATTACGCCAAACAAAGAAAATTTATAAAAAAAAACATTTACCTTGACCATAAGGATTTCTTTTTGGGTCTCGTAAGCAACGGCGTAGTCTCCATTTTTACAACACAATATGATTCACGTTGTTTTTAAACTGTTCACATTATATTAATCTAAAAAGAATAAATTTAACTGTTTTTATCAAAGCACAAATAAAAATAAACGTAGCTTGGACAAATATACAAACACAAACCCTCGCAATGACAGCGAGGCGTGAACTGTCATGTCATTTGTCAATGTCATCGTCATGTATGCCATAGATCATGGAGGTCGATTAGAGATGTCCCAAATCCAGAATTACGGTTTTTATATGTTGGATTGAATGACGACTACGGATGATAATCCGATAGTGGAGTTGTTTTATATTCTTTGACCTAAAAAATAGGTGTACCGTGTAAAGGATAAAACATAATAGTTAACAGAAAGGTATGTTTTTGAATTTTAGCTAGGTAATTATATTCTTCTAATTTACTGCCAAGTGGTAGACTTTGGAAGAGAGTGGTAACATTTAGTAGGTAAATAAATATGGCCGTGTAGTAGTGTCAGGGCGTGTTTAAAGGCTTTAGCCAGAGTTTATGCAATAAATATCGTTGAATTGACATAAAAAACAATTAAGAAATAGTTCTAGTGATCTATCAGTGTTTTTAAGTGAGAAATAATGAGTGTGTAATTAATGACCAATTAGATCAATGACTTGGGTTGGGATGTTGTACGGTGGTTGACATGTAGGGGAGTCGGGGAGTCGGGGCTTCGCTGCGTCGCGGTCGGTTCTCTCTCTCATCTGTGCTTGTTAGAAAGTAAGACAAGATGTGTTTATAGTAATGTTTATTTGTACGTAGTTAGTAAAATTGCGGCCTCCCGTTAATTATTCCACGATTCTTGACGTCTAGTGCGAAGTTTTGTAATACACAGTCTATAGTAATTAAGTTTGCAAAGGCTCTTATTAGATTGTGATGCGCCGCGACCGTCGGAGGCAGTGCGTCTGTTGTCTCTGTCGCGGCGGCCGGGCACACCTCCGTTGACCTATTTTCTGGGTATTGCATTCATCTAACTATTTATGTCTTGGGGTGTAAAGTGGGCCGCCGGTTTTGCATCGCGCATGCAATAATTCCTTTAATTTCCTTTTGGCTCTTGTCAGCCACTGTCACATCATGTGAATCTGAGTAAGCTGGTCTTAAATAATGAAGTTACTTATTTTAAGTGTAGAAAGTGATCTGAAATTATCCTTTTAATTGATAAGTGTTATGCAAATGAGAAGTAATTGAAATGTTCTATTGACACAGATATTGAATCAAGAGGACAGACAGTGTGTGTAGTGCTCAGTGTAGTGTAGTTAAGATGGCATGGTATGTGCCGGCCAGGGGTTTGGATTTGACAGACGGGGACAAGACTGCAATATGATGGACTCGGACCTGCCACCTGGTAGTTGCAACTCTACTGGACATCTGTCCACAATCGGATACCATACACTGCCGGGTAAGTGGTAAACACTTAATTATTTTAATCCTAAAGTCAAAATATTTATTGTAATAATTTAATTTGTTTTTCTGTTGTATCCTTATAATGAAGTAATTACTTTTTGTATTTTCTTCCTTGTATGACAGATTAGTTCCCATTCCAATAACATATCATGTAATTTAAGTAATTACTTAGCCTGCATTGATTTTTTCCTTTAAAACATATACTTACTTATCATTATTGTGTGTGTAGCAATATCAAATAACGAGAAAACATGTGTCCTGTATTCCTGTGCAGTGCACTTTTATCGTTTTATAATTATATGTATATAATTGAACTATTACCTCTTATACCTCATTCATTATACAATGGCAATTCACAATATTAGTCCAACATATTAGCAAGTCAAATTTTTCCAGTACTCTGTATGATATCAGAATGTAAACATGAAGACGAGACACTTTTTATATTAACAGTTTACTCTGATAAGAGCACTGATAAGACTTTGGATCTTACTTATGATGTGATTTACTGTTCACTATGATAATTTAATAAACATTGTGATAATTTTCTCATAAGTACATCTAGTTACAGATTTTATGTTATGGGTTGAATGAAATATACTTAAATGATAAAAATGGAAACTGTAAGTAAGTAAGTAAGTAAATTTTATTTGTTGAGTCATGGTGTACATGATACATTGCATGCAGGATAATAATGAGATACAGAAAAGTTCTAACATGTTCAGCCGCATATCATGGCGTACAAATTGGTAGGAAGAGATGGTGCATAAACCGTGATAATATTCATCAAAATTACATTTCATCATTATTAATTAAATATTAGGTATAATTACAATTCAATAAACATATTTTTTTATACAATTCAATGTCAAAGTAGTCATTATATAAATTGGTCAATAAAAAAATAAAAAAAAAATAAAAAAATTATAACTGTCATTAAAAATTACAATTCTAATAAAAAATAAATAAAAAATACAATAGATTACAATAACATGTCAAAAAAAAATACAACATTGTCATCTCAAAAACAAAGAAAATTGTCCTCTTTCATAAACTCTGCTATACTGTAATATGCTCTTTTAATTAGCTTTACTTTTAAGAGCAGATATATTTAATGTTCTCCATAATTTGGGCAATTTATTAATTGTATTAATTTAACTTTCTTTTTAAGTATTATTATTTTGATAAAATAATTTTACCCAAGACCAAATGAGATAACATTTTATATTTTATGTTATTTTTTATTTTCCTGAAGATGACAGTTCTAATCTCTCTACTTTGGGCATGATGGGTCATAAATTATATGCTCACTGATAGTGATAAAGCTTGAAGACATGCTGTTATCTTTAACGGACCATTTCATAACTTTCGTAAGAACACTTTATAAATACTGGAGTAACTCATCATGCTTTAAATTGTAGCAAAGCTACACAATTTGTGTAAAGTTACATGTAATCTTGAATTTCTAATTAGATTTATGTTTATTCAAAAACTTTCAAATTCAATAAGGTATTATATATATTTTACTAAAACATATGCAATCAAATATTAATCAAATAGTTCCCTGCATTATGATCGTAAAAGAAATAAATAAATAATTGAAATTAATTACCCACTCTTTAATCTGATACAGGATATGTGCACAAAGCAATTTAATAATACAAAACAACTCAGTCTCGATCAAACAGCATAGACTATTTTTAATGATACATAAAGTAATTCTATGTTGTTGCATTCATTTCTTACAATGTATGAGTTTCAGGTATTTACCTAGATTAGAAGCCACAATAATAAAGAATGAACTTTAGGTACATCTATTTTAGTAGTAACTAGCTTTTACCCGCGGCTTCGCCCGCGTGGATGTCGCAAAATATCCCACGGGAACGTTCTACCGGGAATACATACCTAATAGCCAAGGAAAAGATCATTGACTAACTTTCAGCGGACGCAGTGGTAGGCTACTACAGCGCCCGCGTGGTCAACCATAATTATTTTGTTACGCGTAATTTTGAAACTGTGATATCTCTTAAACTATTCATTTAAATGATGTGATGTAAAGGCATATTTTAATCGAAATTGAATGCCCAATTTAAATAACCTATTTAATTGGATAAGGATTAATAAGATACCGGTCAAAATAGCTTCGGAAATAACAATGAAAATTTTATACAATTTTGAAAGATAAAAATGGTTATTGTGGGTCACCCTTAAAAGATAGACATATGCCATCGCGGACTTTTTTGTTGCAATTTTTAAGATATACAATACTCTAGAACATAAATTTGATTTATCTCTCACGACTTACGCAGCGCACGCCAGTAAAGCTCCCAGTCGGCATGATTTTTTCCGATATCTTCAACAATAATCGTCATATTTCAGCCAATTTACACAAAACCTTAATTAATTATACACTAAAACCTTCCACATGAATCACTCCGTCCAATGGTGAAAACCGTTTGAAAATCCGTTCGGCAGTTTTTGAGTTTATCGCGTTCAGACAGACAGACAGACAGACGCGGCGGGCGACTTTGTTTTATAATATGTAAGGATTGTTTTGCATCAATTAATGAGATAGTTTTTAATTGAAATTAATCCTAATCTGATACTGGATACACAGAAAACTTTATTTAAAGATAACAAATGGCTCTATTTAAACAGAATAGAATTACTTCAATATATCAGACATACCTAGTTGCATTCACATCTTACAATATATGAGTTTTGGGTATTTACCTAGATTAAAAGTCACTAAACTAAAATAAAATGCTGTATGATGGATGAATGAACTATAAGTGCTGACATCTATTTTAGTAGTATGTAATTGTATTGCATCAATAAATGGGATAATTTTTAATTGAAATCACACACAGAGAAATATAATATTACCAAAGAAATGGGTCTATTTAAAGACATAGTTAAATTCATGTCTTTCAAAGTTACAATGTATGAGATTTGGGTGTCTATCTACGTAAAAAGCCACAAAAAGAATAGACAAATCAAAATGTATGATGACATGAATGAACTTTACCTTTATGTACTAACGTCTATTTTAGTCATGGTTGTTTAATGACATCATTCACATAGATTAGTCATGAAAGTGCTAACTTCAAAGTTAAGTGCTTTTGACTATGAAATTGACAATAGTTTGCTACTTGAACCTATTGTGACAATAGTGGTTACTGCTGTTTTTACAAAAAAAAATACTGTTATAAACTGTTTTTCAATAATCTTAGTAATAAATATTGTATAATATAATTTCATAGAGCCTGTAGATGATTTTTATTTTATCAATTGATATTAAACTGTTGCAGAAATATTCTCGGCAGTATTAATAGGTCAGTTTTACATTAATTTACGTATAATTAATTAAACATTCTTGTTTATTGCTTTTTAAATGTAAACAACAATGATAAGCATCTTTATCAAGTAAAACCACTCCTTATTAAGTGGCAATTTACGTTGTAGATACTCAATACTGTTTCCACCACAATACATAGCTATAAATATAAAAAACGAGCGAGCCTTACAGTTGTCGCATATATGTATGAATTATATGATATGTAACATCTGACATTTCACCTTGGTAATAAGCGACATTAAAGGGGCGAGGCCTCGTCAAGGTCGTTTCTAATGGCCAACTCTCGCACCGCGCGCGCTCATTGGTCAAATCAAATAGCGCGCGCTTCTCCGGCTTCCTGTTACACACTTCCGTCCCTTTTCACGGAATCACTCTCACAGATTGCAGGAAAGCGAGAGCAAAGATGTTACACATTCATAAGTTGTATTTAATGGCCAGTACAATGAGGGTGTACTACAGGTACACCTCTGTCTTACCCTTTGGAGAAAACAGGCGTGATTTTATGTCATGTTATGTGTGAATGGCCAGGTTGTAAAAGACCCAGCAGGAAACCCAATGCGAAAAGCCAAATTATCCTAAATACGAACTTCTTATCATTTTATTGAACCTTTGTGTCTTATTTCGGCACCTTTCAATATAGGTACCTATATAAAGTACGTTAAGTGGACTCGTAGTTATTACCTGTGAAGTTTTCAAAGTAGGGGCATGGCCCTTGTCTAGAATGCAGCCCGGCCTCCGTATGTAGGTCCGGGTTTTCAGTTCGATTGCACTGTAACCCCTTCCAACTTGACCTGCGCTGATAACTGCACGAACTTAATTTGTTTCAGCGATCAGCAAATATGGCACGTAATCACGTATCATTCGATCTTATTCTTTCACTTTCTATGAAAAATTCTTGCGGTTAAAATAAGAGTAGAACAAGCCTTGAAATATCGAAACTAACTTCTTAATGAATCTTATAGGACTATTGAAGACACGTATACAGGGTGGACTTTTGAGACGGGGCAGCAAGGACAGGCTCTACCTTAAGCGTTGTAGCTACAGGAAAATGGTCTTAGGGGACTGTCCTTAACTTTTTGAAACATTTTTCATTCACAGCATTCACAGATTAAAAAAAAAATGTACAGTCAGCAAAAAAATGGGCAGTTTTCACAAAAAAAAAATTGATGCCAAACGATCCTGTTTCTTATAAGGATCAAAAACATTTATTGGACCAACTGAGGTTTGAGTACCACAAAAGTCAAAAATAACAAAAAACTTTCCCCATACATTTTGTAGGCAATGGGACTCCAAAATTTCTCAAAATATTAAGGACAGTCTCCTAAGACCGTTTTCCTGTAGCTGCAACGGTTATAAGGTAGCTGTCCTTGCTGCCCCATCTCAAAAATCCACCCGGTATAACAACGAAAGATCAATCTTGTTCCTAAAATCGAGTAATAAATTCCAGTGTTAACATTAAGTTGAAGTGTCTTGTTTGTAATGTTAAAATAACAACTTTTAAAAGTATGTTTATACGGTACACCTACGCTGTCAAATGCCTAAAGTATCATGTATTATTATAATTATACGGTACAGGTACGCTGTCAAATTACGTTAACATTCCGTTAGATTTGACAAAACCGTAACCTTTGTTAATTGATTGCCTCGTTGGTCTAGTTTTCGCGCTACTGCTGAGCATGAGGTCCTAGGTTCGATTCCTGGGTCGGGCAAAGTGTTATTGGGTTTTTCAATCTGGGATTTCTCAGTAGCCTGGAGTCTGGATTTGTGCCCGGCTGATGGCAATAGGCTCGCCTCCTATAACATAGGACTTAAATATACATAACTGGCGAAATGTGGGTGTACTATAGATACACCTCTACCTAACCCTTCGGGGATTACAGGCGTGATGTTTATGTGACAATTGTCAAAATCGTGAGATTTGACAGAAGTTTCAGAAACCGAGGGTTAAATTGTATGCCACAGGCAAGAAACTTCGCATCGTGTAAGTAGGCTTTAGACTCAATTTCACCATACTCTGTTAGATATAACAGACTGTTAACACACATGTCAACTGCTGTGATTGGCTGTTGTCATGTCAGTGAGCCAATCAAAGCAGTAACCTGAGTTTAATGACTTGTTAGTTAATTTTTGTGTTTGGTGAAATTGGGTCTTAGTCTAGTAAGCTCGCCTTAAGCTGTTTTCAGACCAGCGCGATTTGTCGCGCGACGCGAAATGAACAATACAAAACTTCACGGTATAACAATAACCGGTGTCGCGCTGGTCTGAAAACAGCTTTATCGTGCTGATAAAGTTGAGCATTCACTTGTTATGACCATTCCAGCGAATGTTACATTACAGAAAAATAAAGAGAACGTTTGGGCGAGCGTTCTAGCGAGCATTCTAGCGAGACGACAGTAAATTTGCTTCGAGCTTTTAGCCGAGCCGAGCTATTCTGTCATTGTTCCGTTTCCATCTTTGTGAAAAATATTTTTTGACGAGCATTGACTAGAGTGCTCGCTAGAATGATCGTGAAAATGTTCGTAGCGATGTTTGGCTCTATGCTTGGCTGTGTTCGTTGTTCAGTTCGACAAATTTAAAAACGGCGAATGCTCGATGTTCTGTTACAAATGAATGATTCTTTTGATCCCTCTAAAACCCCTATTTCACCTGATCGTAAACGATGACGCGACCGAAAATAGTGCACGCTTGTCTAGAAGAAACCTAATCGAGAATGAACAGTCCCAGATTCTCGACTCTTTAAAACCTGTCTGAAAATCCCGCAACTTCGCTCTCTCACTATCGTAAATCCAAATCCTACGAAAGTCGACGAACCGTCCAATTTCCGGGCAAAGTTCAAATCCCGTACAGTACAGTACGACACAACTTAGATGTAGCATAGATTTGAAAATTTTCATTCATTCATTTCAATTTTACGAATGTATTTTGCTATAAGACTTTACAAGTTATTGCGTTTTCGAAAGATCATTTTCACCTAAAGCAGTAATAGCGATTGGTGATTTTGAAAGCGCACTCAGTTCGGATGGTGATCGGTTTTACGAATTTTGCCAATGCTACATCTAAGTTGTGTCGTACTGTACCTAACTTTAAATCATATTGTTCGTCGTTTTAAACATGGTCCACTGGCCTTTCGATCGGTTAGTCGGTTCGGTCTTTTCTATTTTGTGTATGTGAGAACGCTGTAGGTTTAGTGGACTGTAGATTTTTTGCCCATCTTCTATTTTTTTAAGTACTTGGTACTTGTTGAAAGACCTACACTGTCCTCCCATACCTAATAACACTGTTATTTGAAAACATTGTAAAAGCCAATAGTTTTTAAAAGAGTAACCGTGGAGTTTCTTGCCGACTCCTCTCCATAGGAAACAACCTATTGGAACCGTGCACCTAGCTTCTGACGTTTTATAACTGCCCATGTAGGTTTATAAAATATTTTAAAATTTTAATTTTGTTGGGTGTTCCCGTAGAAGGCATTGTAGTAAGAAGTAAGGACACTTGATAATACGTAGTGTGTGGAGGCTATTTGCTATCTCTTTCATTGCCAGTGACTAACTGGGTTTGTCAGTTGTACACCGAACTTTGATGACAACTGGGAAATTCTAGTGTGTTGTACTTTCTTGTGTATTTGTCGAGCATTTACAAAGGGCACTCAGTAACTGTCGCGTACTGTAACTAGCCTCCTCATCCACGAAGATTGAACTTACAAAGTGACTCGAGTAACAATAGAATTCATATCTGATCTGTATCTAATGTGAACATACATGTATGTATGTAATGTACACCACACACACTTGCTTGTCTTAATTTCTAAAGACCGTGTCATCTTATGCAGCATCTGTAATTTACAAGTAGACAAAAGAGTGTTACTAAGCAAGCATACACAAGTATGTTACTATTATAGTATTGTTTTGTTTAAAAGTGTATTATTCCAAAGATCTTTCGTTGGTCAATTCATTTCACGAATTATTCCGTTCTGTCACCCTGTTTTGTCCCCTTGGAAGGACAGATGAAACTTTTTATTCCTGTTTGTCCCCTATCGAATTGAATATATTAATTCTTAAAAGTAATGCCACACATTATAAGCAAAATTACATTAAATAAAAGACTAGTAGTTTGGGTTAAAAATCACCTGTCTCCGATCTGCCATCCGAAGGGGACAAAGCAGGGTGACAGATGGAATAATTCCATTTCACAGAGCGAATAAAATATGTCAACCGTCACCGAATTATTACTAAATCAGTTGTTCTTTAAGTTTAGCTATAATGGTTAGCACTTGAGTTAAGATTCAAGACCATTGCTTCAACAATGGTCTTGAATCTTAAGGGGGATGCGCCAAGGTAGCCCGCGAAATTCAAATTTTCTTAGGTTTTTTGCAATTTGCAGGTCAGTGTCAGGTTGTATCTTGATTAAAATATGATTTGCGAGCGTAACCAATATGGTTTTACAGAATTATAATCATTAAAATCAGCAACACAACTCCTTAGGTTAGCATAATCCCCAAATGTCATGATTTCATGAAATAGTCATTCAACGGGATTACATGAACTTATAGAGTTGTATTGATGATTTCTATGATTATAATTTTATAAATAAACATTTGATACGGTCGCAAATCATATTTAGATCAACATACAACCTGATACTGACCTGCAAATTGCAAAAAACGTAAGAAAATTTGAATTTCGCGGGCTACCCTGACGCTTTCACCTTAACGGCTTAATTCGCGTCCATTTAAGAAAAATTAGAACCCTTTCGCCATAACGTCTTCTTTCCTTCCATACTAATACCAGTTCTTCTTCAGGACGTATGCACCACTCCGCCAGCACACCGGCGGGGGTAGATGGCGCCGGCGGTGGCTCCCGCACGCCCCCCGCGACCCCCAAGAAAGGCGGCAAGATGCTCGCCGTCAGGGTCCAGATGTTGGACGAGTCCATATCCATGTTCCAGATACAGGTGAGTCAAGGATCTGATCTACATGTCAGAACAAGCAGAAAGTATTGGCTTTTAACAAACCCAGCTTTAGACTAGACATGGCCTGGAATTGGCCCAAACAAGCGTAAAATATCAGTGTTTGAGACCATTTTAAACGGCATCACGGTAGATCCATTTGAAATTAGAAGCTTCAGTTATTCGAATCGAATTCCGTATTGGACATAGTCAGTGCCTAACGGAAATTATGGTAAAACAAAATCGTTCGTTTAAGTCTATAAGCAAAGCAATTAACCGGTCAGTGCGTCGAGCTTTTTGTGGAGATATTATTGAAACTCTTTAGACACTAATGCCAGCCACACACGTAACGATTTGCTTGCGCAAACTTAGGCTTGCGCAAATCTAATTTGACGTTTTTTCAAAGAAATTTGCGCATATTTCTTCCCACACACGTAACGATTTGCTTGCGCAAACACAAATTTGCGCAAGCAAATCGTAACGTGTGTGGCTAGCATTATGGTAGCCACACACGTTACGATTTGCTTGTGCAAATTTGTGTTTGCGCAAGCAAATCGTTACGTGTGTGGGAAGAATATTGCGCAAATTTCTTTGAAAAACCGTCAAATCAGATTTGCGCAAGCCTAAGTTTGCGCAAGCAAATCGTAACGTGTGTGGCTGGCATAATAGAACCTTTTAGTCCTGTGTAGATTATAAGTTCATTCTCATAGATATTGACATTTCAGCTCTCGTTATTATGTAGCTGGAAAATGGCTGTCTTCGGATATAAGGTTCCTATACTACGTTTTTGGCTATGGTGGTATTTAATACTAGCGGCATATCAGCGCTTTTGAACGCATATATTAATATTCCTACACACACCCCTCGCCTTTACAACAGAATACATAATAGTACACTGAAAAACCGAGCGGAAAATAGCTGCAAAATGAATAGAAAACTGCTTTGTTACCTCCTAGAAAACATTTATCGATCCGTCTAGATTATCCTGAAGTAAGAAGTTTAGTTCTCGGAAATCCTTGAAATATGTAGTTGCAGGAGTAAGACCATCAGGAATATATGGAAATGCATAAAATTCTAGTGAAAAGCTCTGATCTTCTACTGCCAGCCTCCATGAATCGCTCGATTAGAGATGCTTGTTGAAAATTTCTTACGAAACACTACAACTTAGGATACCTGTCTCCATTTTCTAGGGACAGATGCTTGTTGAAAATTCTGATGAAAAAACTACAAAGTATGAAACAAAAGAATCTCTGAAGGATCGTTCAGGGATTCATTGCTTAGTTGTTCTTCATCCAGGATGTGTATTGACTCATAGATCTAAGTAATAATTTATTATACGCGAAAAGCCTCCTAATTTAAATTCTTTTAATAATTTAAAACCCTTTTAAAATTTCGTAGAAAACGCACGACCCAGATATTTAAGCTCCTCCAAATTACAGACACAGTAACCTCAAAAAATTAGGATGTTATTAAATACCCTTACGCCCCAAAAATAAGGGCAAAAATTAGACCCTTTTTATTCGCAGTTTTATTTTTAGATGACGAGATAGCCTGGTAAAACGTCCCGTTGGTAATGAAATTTTTATCAGCCGCCCTGTATGTGATTAAGCGGAACTTCCTCTTGCCCTGATAACTTGCTCCGGCGATGGGTTATTAATACTCCCTGTGAGATGACATGAATATTGAATGTAATATCAAAGCCAGCAACGTCGTAACTTATAGGAAGATTAATCGTTTAGTGCTGAGGCTATCAGATACAGAGCGTTGAACAACTAAGTTGTAGATCATCTTTCTCCAATTTTGTACTAATTTACAAAATCGCTTTATGGATTTCGAATTTTATACGTTAACTGTTACGTGCACTATTTATTATTATTTACCAATAAGCACACAATCCTAACTATACTATTGAAAACGCGAAAGTGAGTGTTTGTTTATTACGCTTTTACGCTAAAACAGCTGAACGGATTAGGATGAAATTTGGCAAATGGGTAGACCATGACCTGGGTTAGAACATAGGATACTTTTTATCCCGATACTCACACGGGATTGTGACTTATGCGGGTGAAACCGCGGGGTGCAGCTAGTATATGATATTCTCCTTATGCTCGTGCCGGAAACTAAACACAAATAAAAAGAAAAACTTATTTTTGGCATGACTATAAGCTGTGGACTGTGATATGCTCAGTAACCAGATATAATTTTCCTCGGGTTTGACATAAATTTTCTCTTGAACCCGATATTGCGTCTACAAATCTTACGAAACAACAGTAGAAATTGATTCGATTTGATTGACGAACTCGGAAAAAACACCCCGTCCCGCCGGGGGCGAAAACGTCACTTCCGCCTTTTCATACGTTCGTTTACTTAACAGCCCTTCGATTTCGCCCTTCATCCTTTCTGTGTACTAAAGGACGACTCCCTAGAGGTCCACTTAAGTTGCAAACGTGAATCGGAACAACTAGGTCAAATATCTATCACACTGTTAACCATATAAACTCTTTTAAGGAAAAGGCTGAAGAAACCAATGACCGTATTGGGACGCAATATAAATCAGCTGAAATGCCGCCCTTTCAGGACAGCCATAAATGTCAAGGAAAAACAAATAGCACTTTACAATAGCATATATTTCAACGTCTATTAGCAGCTCATTAGAGTACTACCAATTCTATATTACTCCTAATGATGTCAACCCATTAAATTACGTTCATGGAAGTCATTAGGCAAGCCATTAGCGTATTGGCTATATTTTCGTATGACTGAACGCGGGACAGCTAAAGCTGTAAATTCAGCCAATAAACAGAACATTTGGTTAATGAGCGGTGCGAAATTTCAAATGCGGTTCGTACCCTACGCGGCTGAAAATATGGAACATCAATGTGCAGAAAAATTTTACTCAGTAGGGGAATGAAGACTAAAGAAACGATGGATCGGTTGCGAGAAAGATCATATGGCTAGAATGGGGGTAGTACTGAGATGACGACTAATAGAGATGATGTATGGAGGAACTCGTGGCTAAGTAATAACAAGCCGCACAGGTCGATCCATCAGGTTAAGCTACGCTTGCCGCGGTTGGTCAGTGGATGGGTGACCGTCTTTACATACCGAGACTCCTCCGTGCCTCGGAAAGCATGTTAAGCCGTTGTTCCCGGCTGTTATTTGTGGATCTTTGACAGTCGTTACGAGTCGTCAGAAGCCCGAAAGTCTGACACCAGTCTTACCAAGGGGTATCGTATTACCCAGTTACTGGGTTGTGAAGGTCAGATAGGCAGTCGCTCTATGTAAAATACTGGTATTCAGCTGCACCCGGTTAGACTGGAAGCCGACCCCAAGATAGTTGGGAAAAAGGCTAGGAAGATTGATTGAGAGATGATGTATGGAAGAAGGAGACATTCTGCGGTGACCCAAAATAATTTTGAAATAAGGTCAGACTCTCCAGCAACACAACTTAATCATCGTTATCATCCTATAACGATGATTGAGTTGTGTTGCTGGAGAGTTTGTTGCGCCACTTCTTCCTAGCTAAGACACTAGGAAGTGGTAATGGGTGCGTTTTGGGGGACTGTCTTATTGTAAAGGTGCAGTGTATAATGATTTTTTATTTTGAAAGATGAAAGTGTAGCGGTTAGACCGCCACATACAAAAACTACGAAACAAAAAGACATGACGTCACACAATTCCTACATCTCGCAGTTAGAGTTTACTGAGCGAATAACATAGATAAGACTATCCGAAATCAACATAAATGGGCAGTTGCCCGCCAGACATAACAACCCGTCTGGTTGGAGGATCCTCCCTTTTCTATGGTGGATGAGTGAACTTTACACCCTGTTCCTCATACCCCCTAAAAAAGCCTCAGACCAATTGGTCTGAGATGAAAGCTTAGTAACAGAATAACACCCCTTTTATTTTACCTTAGCTTGTGGCTAAATAATAATCGATCGAAGGTTAAGCGATGCTCGCTGCGCATGGTTCTTGGATGGGTGACTATCCATTAGACATCGAGACCCCTCCGTGCCTCGGAAAGGTACCGTCTGTCATTCGTAGATCTTTGACAGTCGTTAAGGGTAGTTAGAAGCCCAAAAGTCCGACAACTAGTTTTACCAAGGGGTGTCGTATACCCAGTAACTGGGTTGTCTACAACCCAGTTACTGGGTATACGATACCCCTGACAGATTGGCAGTCGCTGCATGTAAAATACTGGTATTTAGCTGCATCCGGTTAGACTGGAAGCCGACCCCAACATAGTTAGAAAAAGGCTAGGTAGATTGATTGATTTTAAATAATAGTGATAGAACTCGTATCTCATTGACAGTCTTTTATAAAAGCTTAATTTGACATAATATATGCACCTTGGTACTGTATAAGACTATGTATGCCTTGTGGTTTCCTAGTTATTCGTTCGCGTGCTCAGATGTGTTGGTGCATAATAAAGTTGCTTAGTGTAGGCTCTAGGCTCCTGTTAATTTTTGTTGCCAACTATTTTGAATTTGAAATGAGTCTTCCGTGTATGGTGTGGCCTCTGTGCATAATGTAACCGCAACCCGCAAGCCTTGCCTTACGCCGTTATCTCCCGAAGGACATGCGACACAGAATTTATAGTTTAAAGTTATTTATGTTTGTTAAATTGTAGGTTGGATAGGTTAGTTAAAGTTTTAGTGAATTGCCAGGTAGCTCTGAAAGAAGTCGTTCCAAAAATGACCAATTCTTTTCATTGTATCATGTCAAGTATCATTCCTCAGAACAAGTGTCTCAACATTATCTAAGAGGTAATGAATAGTAGCTTCCGATTTTGTCTTTTTTTGAAGTGAAAACTTCTTTAGCGTAGTTGTGCAATTTTTTTGGGATGGGTAAAAAATTTTAAACTCGCGTCAGGACATGTGACCTGATTGAAAATTCGTAAGACGGCTTGTACTGAAAGCAAGCCACATAAATTCCTGACATTTTCGTTAGATGGCGTTACTTAGTTTTCACTTCTATTGGCAGTAACCAAAGACTGCCCCGCATATTTTTTTTTTTTTAGGATAGCTTGGATACTCTTCATCTTCTTTCTGGACGTCGTAACCAGCTTTCGATTTTAGAGTTATGTTTATAGATCTGAATTCATGACCATTGTCTTTATGATTTGCAAAACATCATTATTATCGAAGGAATTTACTCGCAAAACTTAAGAGCGTTTATTCTATAAATGAGCAACGTCACAAATAGCTGTCAAATATTTACCTGTTTTGATTAATTTGGCAATATTACTGTATGGAAATATGAAATATCGCTAACTAATGAACAAAAATATTAATAATGAATTGCAATTATAACACTGAATTTGATGTTGTAACAATTTTAGGTGTATAGTATACATAATAGACTTTGGTTTCCATACTTTTTTTACATCTAAAACTAAATAATCGGTGTTACGTACGATATTAATTATTGCATTTCATAATCAATATTTCAGGTCACTAATTAGCCGTATATCATATTTCCATACAGTAATATTGCCAAATTTATTTGCGATGTTGCCCACTTTTAGAATGCACGCTCTTAATGAGCATGTCCGTCATAATGCAGTTGACATTTTGACGTGTTTATATTATAAAATGACCTGAATATTCCGGTGTGAACGCTGCTAATGACGTTTATTTCCTGCAATCAGTGGGGCCGACATATTTTCATGAGTAATTTGCCATAACAACGTATGAAACAGCTATTCATCATGTATATTGGTCTCCCCACAGACAGATAATGAATGGTGCTAGTAAACTAGCACTGGGTAAAATACATCACAATTAAAATTTTTACCATTTTCTGTTTCGCCTGTAACTAGAAACAAATGGGTAGTTTAATAGTTTTAGTAACCTGGAGGACCAAGCTCTGCTCTAGATGGTGAAAAAAGAAAATGCTCATTTAATAGTATAGGAAAGTTCATACTAATTCCATGCAGCCTTGATAGTACATACTAATTCCATACTACCATGATAGTAGGTACTTACTAATTCCATGCTCCCATGTCATTATTCTTGTTCTAAACTTTGGGCGACCGAGCTCTGCTCGGGTGAAAATACGGAGAAAACGAATTTTCCCAGATATGAGACTTAGCTAGATCGATTTTTCACCCCTATATTGCAACTTTCATCAAAATCGTTAGAGCCGTTTTCGAGAAAGTGATAAAAAATATACATGTATTTAATAGTATAGGATTTCTATTATCAATCCGCCAATTTTAGTTTAGTCATCAGTTCTCAAACCATTCCCAAGATTTTTAATCCTTATCTCACCTTTTCTGTCTCCATTCCCTGCGTCATTTTCGAGCACTCTTTGGCTGCTATCCACCTGATGTAATTAATCCCTTAGTCACATTTACGACACTTCCGATCTTCCCGACATTATCTCTTAATTGCCAATTACCAACACCCATGAGATGCGATGAGGTTTGGTTTATTATTTACACGGAAGTGTGGAAGGTAATAGGATGTTGGTTCCATAGATACCTGTCGTAAATAGCCTGTTAAAATCATAACCCTCCCTTGGCTTTGCCGTAGTCAATTAAACCTGGGGTGGTATACTTGACTCCCCAATTTTTTTTGATTGAGGACATCATTTCAAAAAGTTATTATACTTATTCGGCAACAAATGTTGCGGCCATCGAATCCATACGCTTGATTAACCATTGGCTATAGATAAACATAACAGATAACTCGATTTTCTACTATTCCCCATCTGATGCAGCAATTTTCTATTGGGAGCTTAAACCCGGTGAAGGAGACATTCGGGGTTTACGAAAGCTAGGATTACGCTTAGTCCGGAATGGTATTTACTGAGAGCATGTCTAATTTCCTGTGTATACGTATTCGAGTTAGATTAAATCCATCTACTCGTAATTATGAGTCAGGAGTTACGTTTGTGCGTTGAATGAACATAGAGGTAATAATAGGTAATTTGCACTTACAGTCAGACAGGACGATAATCAAGCATCAGTGTTGCAATTCAGAAAATAATAGACAAGCAAATTATGCGTGTCGAGTGGAATATTTCTCATTATTCGTACCACACCACATAATTCTCCAAGCTTTTAAACTGCGAGGAACCGACATCGACATTGTGCCAATGGCCGATGAATTCAAAGTAAATCCTGTATTTACTGATACCTACTCAATTTTCAGTACACGGGTAGTTTTCAGAATTTGAATATTTCAACACCGGATAAACTGAAATAACTATCCAATCGGAAATTAATGAATTTCCGGTGAATATTCCCGGTTGTTTCAGTTTAAAATAATAATATGGGTAGGTATTAAATACAATAAATGCTTACTTATTAATACTAGGTATATTTCGCCCTGTTATTTTGCTTTTTGTTTGCCGGATGATATTGCATATTTGTATGTATTAACTACACCAAGTTAAAATTTCATCATTGTATTTTTATCTGCTTTGGAGTTGATGACACATTTTTATGTTCTTTTTACATGCCTATTATTTCAATCGAACTTTGAATTTGAATCATACGCTGAAACAATTAAAAACTTATCAAAATCGGTTGACTTTTTATATTTTTTTAATACTTAACGACGAATTATTATCTTCGAACTTTACACCCTTCACAGAATTGAAGATCCTGCTCGCGTAGCATAACAACCATAGAAACGGGTTTTCTACGGGTTTTGTCGACGGAAGAATAGACAAAATGACAGATTGTGATTGTTTATCTGTTATTTTGTCTATTCTGCCGTCGAAAAAACCCGTTTCTATTGTGCTGTACTATATCTTTATAATTGTAAAAATGCAGTGATGCAGAAAATCCATTTTTTCGTCTAAATTATTTCCAAACAATGAGTACACTATTTCTCTACACCTATATATGTAGTGGACGTAGATGTAAACCTTTGCACCAAACTAGCTATTCATACGATTCAGTGCTGAAACAATGAACGTGGACGCGACCCGATGCCATTTTTCAATTATCTAGCATAGGCCACTCCAACTTCGCCTCGCGCCAGTCGATCGTTATTCCGCCACTCTGCAAACTTTGACGACTCTTATCCTTCTCGAATTTTTAGAGGCGATGGAAAATGTGGCTGCCTGTGACGATTGAAATATTTTTCAGTCATTGTAAGAATATTCTTAGAATAGAAGCAGCTTATGTTCTACCCATATCTTTCAGATTGCCTGTCGTGTTGCGAAGCTTTATTCGTTCAGGACGTTGCTTTGTAAATGTTTCCGTACTCAGCCAATCTCGATTAGGAACCATTCCCATTTTCAATTTATTTTGTAAGAAATGCAAGTTATCTAGTTTTTCGCTCAAGACATCTCACGACTCACGAGACACAAATTAAAAGAGTACAAAGTTTATTCACCAAGAAAGTTGAATGTACTTTATTTATTTAAAGTCTCCAAGTCCAGCAGACTGAGAAAAACAATTTTTGCAGAGACTGCACTTTGTAAAGTGGATCGCATACGAAGGGGTGATTAGCCCTTCAAAGGGCCGTTATTGATCTGTGCCATCTGATACTCTGCGAATTGAAGTATTTGGGAGGTCAGCTCGAGAGTTAATATTACGAAAATGATGTGAAGCTTTCAAGGATTTTGTAAGAGAGGCAAAATATGAACCCGTGGCAAAAAAAGATGAAGCAGCTAAATCAGCTTTTACCTAATTAGCCCACACTTGCAATGGTCCCTTTCCAACCCAAGATCTCTCCATGTCTCTAGAGAGCCTGCCCTCAAGATTTAACTAGGCGTACTTTGAGTCCGACAACTGTTTCGCTTTCTTGGAATTTACTAAAAGAAACTTTTCAGTATATCCGCCGAAATTCAGTAAGTAGGTCCTTAATTAAAAGTATTTTTCCATTATCGTTCAAATCTGGACGTTAATTAATTGCATGGAGCGCCTTATTTTTCGCATTTCTTTTCCAATCAGACTAGACTAAATGAATGATTGCGTTTCAACTAATTCAATTAATGTTTACAAACCTAATTTATTAGTAACCTATTATTTGTTGCAACAACATAACACGAAGTCCATTAGTAACTGACAATAATAGTCACTTCATGAAAATGCATTGAAAACGATTTGGCTATCAACTCAGTTCTACTTTTTACACTGGTTGCAGCAATAACCATTAGGTATCATCGAGCTTTGAAGATTCTTTTCTGTCAGTTTGTTGCAGTCCACTGCTGAACATAGAACGCCAATTAATTTTTCGTCTTCTGGTCTGTCTTCGCTACTTTCTGTAGGTTATTAAGAGGGTGCATTCTAAAAGTGGGCAACGTCGTAAATAGCTGTCGAAAAGTTACCTGTTTTGATTAATTTGGAAATAATACTGTATGAAAATAAGAAATGTGGCTAACTAACTAACTAGAATATTAATAATGAATTGCAATTATAACATTGAATTTGATGTTGTACCCGTTTAAGGTATTATAAAAAAGTCATTTGGAAATTTTCCAAACACTTTTTTTTCATCTAAAACTAACTATTCGGTGTAACGATATTAATTGTTGCATTTCATAATCAATATTCTAGTTCGCTAGTTAGCCACATTTTTTATTTACATACAAAAATATGATCAAATTAATCAAAACAGCGAAATATTTGACATCTATTTGCGACGTTGCCAACTTTCAGAATAAACCCTCTTAAGACTGTAATTTGAAATAGTTCGGAAAATCCAAAAGTGCACGCCTCATACTTATCACTCATTCGGAAAAAGAAATTCAAAACATAGTTTAAAAATGAACAATTTATCACTTTTCATGAAGTCGTAATGTCAACGACTGACAAAGATATTTACTTGGCGGTTGCTAGGCAACTTACTCAAAGGTTGGAAATATTTAGTTAAAAATATTATATTTTAGTTAGTATTTTATTAATTATAAATTTAATCATCTATACAATGGTATATAAATTAAGTAGGTTCTGTGTACTAGCAGGAGTATAACAATAAAAACAGTTACAGAAATGGGGCAAAAATTTTTTTTCGATCGTAGAGCACACTAATGCTTCGCATTACGAGTCGTGCAATTAACATGTTTAAACTTCATAAGATTAGCCCCTCATAACTTGTCCACTATAACATGGGAATTTATACCGTCATCAGCAAACTGTGTAGTGACATAAACACATTAATTACCATGAATGCCGAGCTATTCTGACATCACTTTCAAATGCAAAACAAACCGCTCCGAACGACAGCACAATAATTAACGAGACTACATCACGTCTTCGGAGGTCACAGTTTAAATAGTTGGAAAGGCGCTAAGTGATCGGAAAAGGGCTAATTAACAGTCAGGCCGGTGAACATCACCATCGGTCACCGATGGTGATCATCGGTGACCTGTCACACAGCGTTAGATTAGCATTCACGATACATTAGGCTCGGTCTAACTAATTCTGCACGCTGTCAGTCATGTAAGCTTGTGGTGCGAAATGGAGAAGCATAAGTCTCATACTGCCTTATGTAGTTAGGGATATGTCATTCATTGTTGGTGGGTTTGGAATGCAGTTCCGACTGTGTATCGTTTGACGATCCTGGGAATATTTTTAATACTCCGTCAGTATCAAAGTAATAGGAAAAATTTATGCAGTTGGATGTTACACTATACGTCTCAGTCACTAGCAAAAGCATTCTCAAACTCAAAAACATTTCTTTCAATTAAACCATTTATTGGCACTTTTGAATTGTCAAGGAGTTGGTCAGTCAGAAATATGAAGTTGCCCAGTCCAAAGCGTAGTACCTAGGTACCTATGGAGAAGAACGGACATGAAACTCCATGGACGTTACATACCGGTCTTCAATATCTATCTCCTGCTTTGTCAATGAAACGCATAGCTTTCGTAATCACGCAATATATGATCAATATTGCCACGGCAAGCTTCGCTAGTTGTTATGCGCTGTCAGTTTAGTAAAATTAAAATCTCCTTGCGCTTCTTAAATAGCAAAATAAATATCAAATTGTAAATGAATTGGATAAATATCATTCTCATTTCCTTCCATTTGTATGTCGAATCTCTAATTCAATGCTAATAAATTCCGTGGGAATTGCAAGTGGAGCTCGTTTATTGTTTTCCTTTCAAAGTGATATGAAAACCACCGAACGAATTGAATCTAAAAGCCCGCCATTGGTTTTTCACGCATAAATCGAAATTTCATTCAAGAATTTGCTTGTAAGCAAGTTCAATTGACATAAATGCGAGTAGAATTTACGCAGCACTTCGATACGACATTCACTGGCTAGGATAATGGATTAACGACGCTTTCATTGTCACATGACATCCTTTGTGCGTCAGTAAACGCTGTTAGCCTGTCCAGACTAACGTATGATCGTGCGTATTGTTAGTGTATGTCAGTGAACTGGTGCACCCTCATCTGTAGAGAAAGATTTGGGGATGATGGTGCACTATTTTATGTAAGGCCCTCTGGTTGCATATACATTATGTCGTAGGATGATTTGATAATTCGAATTTTCGCGAAAACAATAGGGATCAATAGGGATTGATATTGCGAAAACACGGGTAGTTAGACAATGGTGAAAATATTTCTGTGAGCAATTTGGAATTAGCGCTCGCCGGCCGCTTCTGCGGTTGGCCACAGTTCTAACCTAACCTAATCTACCTAGCGAGCCGAGCGTGCGAAGAGAGTGGTGTCGCGGCACCTAGCATTTTCGCTAAAATTCGAATGATAAAATCATCCTACGACACGTACACCAATGTCCCGTACTCTGTTCATGTTATGTTGATCGGAGTGAAAAAAACTTTCGTGTAGTCGATGCGGCCTTAAACTTAGGCTGGATTCCTTTACAAAAAGTCAACGTTGGATATACTACGTGGATGTAAGTGCGAAGTTTTGATGTAGCATCAGACCTTACTTAAAGAACTGGAAGTGCAAACGATATGACTAACGTATTATTCTGTCTGATGAGTTGTTCTTTCGTAGCTCAACTATCGTCTGTCCTCTGAAACTTCAAGTAAAAACTATATTATGTCTCGCTGGGTCCTACTTGTTTCTAGGCAACCTCGAGAGAATATTCCTTCATTTGGTAGATTATAATATTTAGAAAGGGCTTTATTGTGCCACAGGACACTACTAAAATCTCGGGGTGGCCTATTTGTGATATGAGTATGCACAAGGCTTGTTGCAAAATAAGCGAATTGCGGCAACACTGAAGTGGTTTTAACCGCCCGGAAAATTCTGGCTTATTGCCATTACAAGAAGTGGCAACGAATTTTAAACAGTTATCGCGTTCGTTGTGCCGGATTTGTGAGGCAATATTTTTTTAAGTTAGGGTCCATAAACATTAAGCGCTTTCCCGGAGTGTTGCTTACTATAGCTTTGTTTGAAATGATTGGCACACTTGCTAAAGTTTCTTCAATTTGCTAAGTGGTTACAACTAGTCGTCGTAAACTTTTCAAATAATAAATAGTGCCTGCATGCAGTTGGAACTCATGAATCGTGCAAAGTTTTATGACATGGTAGACTGGTCTTTATACATGTACTCTGTGTTGACCCAAGGAACTATTCAAAATAAAATCCTATTTATATTTATTTAAACTTTTCACACTCAAAAAGGTACAAAGGCGGACTTAATGCATTGTCTACCAGTCAACGTTGGTGGATGACGATGGTGCTAGGTTTGAGAAAAACAAAGAAAAAAAAAAGATAATATAATACATTATATCGTTGCTAAAAATTTAAAAATTTCATCTCCACAGAAGAAAGACGAAACAAAAGGATCCCAAAATTTCGTCTAGTCTAAACCCTAGTTTATAAACTGCTACAAATACTTCTGT
This sequence comes from Conistra vaccinii, assembly GCA_948150665.1. Classification (NCBI taxonomy): domain Eukaryota; kingdom Metazoa; phylum Arthropoda; class Insecta; order Lepidoptera; family Noctuidae; genus Conistra; species Conistra vaccinii. The sequence continues at coordinate 6,064,440 of OX411317.1, read as the reverse complement.
TTACGATACAACAAACGAAATATTAGCATGACCGGGGCCATTCGAACCTAGGATATTTCAGCAAGTTATTTATAAGGGGCGCTAACACCCGAACGATTCAGCCCCCTAATTTATGTAAGCACTAAGGAATAAGGACCCGTCCAGTACATGGCATTTTTATTCATAGCACTAAATGTATCTCACGATCGTGGATAAATATGTATGAGATTGTTTGCGAATGCGTTCTAAAGAAACTTACGTGGACTTGGAAGATTTCGTTGAGACAGAACACTGAACTTTTTAGGGTTTCGTAGTCAACAAGAATTATAATTTATAATTTCGCCATGTCCGTCTGTCTGTCCGCGGCTTAGCTCAGATACTGTTAGTACTAGAAGGCTGTAATTTGGCATGGGTATAAATATATATCACGCCGACAAAGTGGTAAAATAAAATCATAAAAAGTAAAAAATAGTTTGGAAAATCCAAAAGTGCACGCCTCATACTTATCACTCATTCATAAACGAAAAAGAAATTCAAAACATAGTTTAAAAATTTAAAAATGAACAATTTATCACTTTTCATGAAGTCGTAATGTCAACGACTGACAAAGATATTTACGTTGGCAGTTGCTAGGCAACGGCACCGGATCAAGGTTGAAAATATTTAGATATTGATATTATATTTTAGTTAGTATTTTATTAATTATAATTAAACTACTATGAATAAAAGAGCCATTTTCAATAGGGTTCCTTCTACGGCTGAAACGAATGTATAAAAAAAAAATTGACTCAATTAATTGATTTTATCGCAAGCTACAATGTTTTCAGGGATCATAAATTGACGGACAGGAAATTTTTTTCAACTATTTTGATGCTTTTTCCATTTCTGCTGCATTAAATCAATTGTTAAAAAATACAATATTAATCTCCATTTAATCATCTATACAATGGTATATAAATTAAGTAGGTTCTGTGTACTAGCAGGAGTGAAACAATAAAAACAGTTGCAGAAATGGGGCAAAAAATATTTTTCGATCGTAGAGCACACTCTAATGCGAAGCATTACGAGTCGTGCAATATAGTACTCCCCCATACGTAAAGTGGGGGTGGTTTTTTTTTTCTCGTCTATCCCATGGTGAGGGGTGTCGTTGGAAAGGTCGTTCAGAAATATAGTGTGTTTGTGAAAACCATTTTTCGATTCAGTGCAAATTTTTTGGACACTACTTGTCCCTTGTCAGCTAAATGGTTGGTTTTGGATATGTGAAAAATTCATAGCTCAGTAAAATATAATTATGACGAAGTTAAACGGGAAAACTATCACAGCTAAGTAGGCTCTACAAGTTAACGAGCAATAATCGACCTAGGTACTTACATTTTGTTGTTGAAAAGTTGAAAAAACACGTTCTCGGCCGGTTTTTTTATTAGTTTTTAGGTACGTACGACCCTTTGAGGAAATTGAGCAACCATTCGTCAATTTGCAATTGATTAAAGAATGTTCATTCTGTCCTTAAAACATCGTTCTAAACTGATTCCTAAGATAAGAATTTCATTTGCTTCTCAAAAATGTCCTTGTCGGGTGTAACAAATGAGCGGTATAAGAAAATACATGTATTTAGTATTCGAAATAGAAATACACTGATAATATTTCACAAAACCCATCGCTCATCGTAACAGCAGACACCTGTATGACATCACTGATTTCACACGTGTAAGGTACTTATCTGACAAGTATTTATTGGTATTTACATAACAGCTTAGATACAATAGAGTAATTGTCTACAGTATCTTCTCTGATGACGTCAGACTTCTTATTTGATCTCTTTGAAGCAATTCGATTTTTAAATAAAGAAAATTATTCAAAAAACAAAAAACCCGACTGCAAAAACACATTTTAACTGAAAAGAGAAAAACAAGCATTACAATCTATAGAATTTTGGTATCGCAGGCGGGGACAAACTAATAACCGGATATATGGTGTAAGTTTTCTTTGTCCCCGCCTGCGATACCAAAATTCTATAGATTGTAATGCTTGTTTTTCTCTTTTCAGTTAAAATGTGTTTTTGCAGTCGGGTTTTTTGTTTTTTGAATAATTTTCTTTATTTCAAGCTTTTTAGATTTATTAATATATCTTAATTTGGAATTGACTCATTACCAGCTTGTTATAATTTATTTTTAAAAAAACCTTCCCCTCCCTTTTTTTTGTATTTGCAGATGCAATATATAAATATTATATAGCCTATGACACTCCTACAATTAAGACGAATCTAACGACACCTCATATGTTAAAATCCATCATGCCGTTTAGGCTACAGAGCGTGCCAAAGAAATACATACATACTCTCGAAAAACATTACCCTCCTTCTGGGGCAGTCGGGTAATAAAATAGATACAATTGCTAACGGTAATAGTTATAATGCTACAAGTACGAAAAGTAGGTGATTTCAGACGAGTGTATAAGTCTACACGAGTTGGAAATCATCTGACGCACGTGTAGCCTACAACGTTTTATTATGCATTGTGCGTGGAAACAAAAACTTCGACTTTGACTTTGACTTTGTCTTTGACTTCGACTTTGACTTTGAATGACTGACCATTGTCATCGCTATCGTCATCCCATCATTATCTTCATCTCCATCGCCATCGTCATCAACATCATCATCATCATCATCATTTAATTTGTAAAACTTTTCTCAAATACATAACAACTCTTTGCGAAGGATTCAAAAAAAAAAAAAAACAGAAAAATAAAAAGCCCTAGTCAAAAAAGTGACACTTTCCGCACAAATCGACTGCTTGGAAAACGCCCTTTTCGAGCAAATGCATTGTAAATAATATTATGTTCGTTTTTTAAACGGTGTCTCTCCCGTATTCCCATAACGGTGTGGAAATGTAATGAAAACCCTGAATGTATCAGCTGTTTATTTTCCCGCGCAAGTCGTAACCCTTGAATGGGGGATAACGATGGGATGCTCGTTGAAAGGACTGCAGCTTACGGGTTGGAATATGGCATCACGTTTGCAGCAAAGTGGTTTTGAATGGCTAAACTTGGCTATGAGCTTGGATAAAATGGTTAATAAAAGTAACAGCATTGTATCTAAGCTTTTCAATAGACCCCAGAATAGACTCATTGTCTTCTTTGTGATATCTGGTGAAAAGTTCCATTAAGGTTTTGTATTGATTAGAACTTGCTGTTGGAAATTATTCCAGAACACATCGTTGTGAGAAAACGCAACATTCTGAATAGTACATTTTATCACATTTACATTGAGACAACAATCAACCATCGCGTGCAGCGATACAATACAACCGACATACGTAAAGCAATTTGTACCAGTACACAAGTACTTTCTACAAGCCTATTACAATAACAATATCCTGTTTGCACTCTAAGGGCTAGTACTCACCACAGAAACCACGTTTTAGAAGCACGCGACGAGCTAGCAAGCTTTGCAAGAGAACGTCGCGGAATTTTAATGCGTGATTTATTCGGTGCATCCTCTGCTTTAGCTGCATTTTGCAGAGCCTTAAAACGTGTCCCGAATCTTTCAAAGTCGATGCAAATCCTTTTATGTTTAAACAGCGACCTAAATCGCTAAAGTAGCTATGTTTTCTTCAGTGGCTTTTGATTCTAAACATAATCTAAAGGAAATATTTAACTGATCCCATAAATACTTATTGACCTTCTAATGATTTACGCTTTTTTAAATTAATGAACCGCTTAAAACTTCCGCCGTCGAGCGCTACACCCAATTTGGTGGGACCAACTTGGGTTACTTGGCTATTTAGTCATTTTTTAGGACCCCAAAATAGGAATTATTAGAGGTTCTCAAAAAGAAGCGTAATCATTATAGTGTTCATATTGTATTATATGCATAATATGTATTGTTAATCATTATACTGTTCTAGGAAAGCAAAATTTGAATGCCATTCTACATAACAAAGACTTGAACATTGAAATGAACCAGTTGAAGCCTGCATAGTGCATACGCTATATTCTTAACCTAAATGGAAGCGTACCCTCAAAGACCTATCAGAATTCAAGTCAAGTCCCAAATCGCTGTAACAGACAGCGCACCATTGCGCTGTTTGTACAATTTTGCATGCCATGCCGTTTGTTGAGGCTGCACGAATTGTATTATGTAGACAGGTCGGCGCCGGGTCGTGTGCATCGTTCACGCACGATTCTCATCCTTTTGGAGCGCGATGACAAATGTACGAGGAAGACACTTTAAATGGGACAGACAATGTTGTTTGGGATAACTCAATTGTATATTTTGTTTATCTCTTTCTTCGTTTCGATCTCACTGCAAAATACTTCTTGCCATACGAACTAGCCTTAATCACAACGCTTGCTCAGTCTTCACTTCTTTCCCCACGATTTTACAATTTCTGCAAAAATCTGGCGCAATGTGTTCGCCGTCTAGTCGTTCAGAATTGAGGCACTTCCGATTCTAAACTGCCGTTTTGTCGCTGACAACCAAACACTTTCGACGATCGTCAGGCGTGCTCTTGTCTGTGGCTTTGTAGATAAGTGGCATCTCTCCCCTTTATGGGCGCGATATACCTACACGATAAAATATTCATTCGCCAGACAGAAACATCTTTCAACAAGACTTGTAAACAATAGGTATTCCAAATAACTGATTTGCCGAAGATAAAACTAGGATCGATTTTGGAATGACATTGAGAATGTAATTTCATTGAGAAGGTTCGATCAATCAATCTATCCATCGAAAGGTCTAATTCAATCTAAAATCTTCCTCAATGTTCCGTAACTGATAAGGTTTGTGTCCCAAATGTACTTAATAAATGAAACAGAAGAAATATCCATTGCTTCATATCTGTTTTCGGCAGCAAAACTTGTAATATCGCATTCTTTTGCTCCATCTCTCAAGATATTGTTTTCTGGATACACAATTTGGGTTACGTGTTCTAGACTTGACGTTTTATGTTCTAGTACGTTGGGAAATTGATATCTTGGTATGTACGTGAGGCTGACAGGACTTTAAGTTCTTTTGTAAATGATGCCTACAGAATTTAAGCGAGAGAGCAAAATTCTTCTGCAACATAATTTTTCAGAAAAGTAATAAACATTTTTTTTGTAAATATGAGGCTTATTTCATATCAGGTTATTTGCGTCCGGTGGGATGCAGCAAAAGTTCAATTTCAAACTAGGCATTGCAAAATTTACAGATAGAATTTCTTCCATAAACATGTTTGAAACTGAAAATCGAACTTTTGCAAACACGGGCGAAATATTACAAAAGTATTTCAGTTTGAGTAAAAATTGATAGAATACTTGAGCCAGCTGTTTGGTAGGGCTCGCGCAAAGTTTGTGTTGCGAACTGCTATTTCATGTATTCGTGACATTTTGAAATATGCTCTCTGGAATTGGCTGATTCAGAGTCCTACGTGTCAGAAGCTTGGTACGTTTTTATTTAATTTATATTGTCTTTTCTTAATACAAGTATACGATCCTTCATGTTCGGGCGCAATGGGCATGCTTATCACTGGTTTGGAACGGTTATGGTTAGGGACTTTTGTTTTAACCCCATTATAATGTCATATCTTGACCCCGCAGCAAGTGTATCTAACAACAAAACTATTAATCTTCTCGTCATGATTGTTCGGAAAAAAGATCGTGCAGCAGTCCCGTCGTGTTTAATCTATGTTTGTGTCAACCCTTATCTGTGAACCGGCTGGCGTAACGCCAGAAATTTATCGTGGAACCCCTGAGCCAGGCAGTTTTGATTGCCTCAATGAGTCTATTGTTCTCTTGCCGTTTCCCGCTCCAGGCAATTTAGTGCAGCATTACGAAGAGAACGAATTTATGCTAATTTCTTGAATTGTAACTTTAGATACAATTTGTTTCACCTCAGCTTTGTTTACGTTTCGGTCGTTGAAAATTGAATTCCGTAAATCATTATGAACACAAAATACCCTGAGGCTTGGAATAATATTTTTCGGGGGGAATGTAACAGTGACCTAATTACGAGAGGTGTTGTAGGCGCTGTTGCTTCGGTTATAATCGACGCCATGGCCACGGTAGACGGTAGGCCAACTTCATAGAAACGGACGAAGCGCGAGCTATACCTACGCGCCTCGATCGAGGTATGCGCGAGGTACGCAGACAGTCGCGTCTGTGCCGCAGTGACGAACGAACGGTGTGTTGTTTTTTAACAATAACCACGCGATTTTTACACTAAAAATAAATTGTACATATTTAATATGACGAGTAGGATATATTGTTGCTGTTTTTGGTTGCATGAATTTGGTAATAACGCATCCAGAGATAACTTTTTTTAGATTACCTGGAAACTTTGAAAGGTATTATTAACAAACAACAACAACAAAATTATTTTATAGTCTTACTATAAAATAATTTTACTTACTGGTAGGTAGGTACATATTGTGTGTATTTTTAATGGATAAGTATTTCCTTTTATCTCCCGAAAAAAAGATGTCTGGATTAATAAATAAAATGAATAGAGTAAAGGAAAGTGATAACACGAGTGAAATAGGTAGTTATAGGAGGTTCATGAATTAATACGGTAGGTACGCTTGTTTTAAAACCTCGGGCATTTGTGTTTTGTTTTGTTATTCAATTCACAAAGTATTTTATTTATTTGTGTAGATAAAAAAAGTATATTTACAATCACAAAACTAAATGGAAACACAAAGTAGGCAAATGTAATTAAAATACTGGAGGAGGGCAGCCCTATCGCATGTTTACGTACCGCGCGGCTGTAGGCACTTATTTCTAAGATATGGCTTAGTCATTCTACCGTCTACCATGCCATGGCTGCCGGTGATTAATTGTTACGCCAATTAGCGCTCCATTACGCTGTTTCGGCTAATGAGGCTTTAGTCAATGGTGTACGAATATTTTAAAATAATGGATTGACTAAGTAGCTACCTAACTCTGTTACGTTTATTCTTTCGTTGATTCCAGACAAAAAGTTTGAATAAATTCAGCATTGGTTTTTGTCCAGGTTGTTACTGAAGAATGCATTGTATTTGTACGAGAAAAGTTACAGAGACACACAAACATAAATTCCACATTTTGAGAAACATAAACCAGACTTCTTAGGAACCTCGCCCACGGCGACTTTTTGTAGCGATGCTGTCGCGCAACTACATCGATACAGTCGCGAAGCTGTTATTATTTATGAAGAATCCTGCGCGATAGTAGCGATACAGAAGCGCGTTTACAAAACGCGTGACTGCATCCCTACAAAAAGTCGCCGTGGGCGAGGGCCCTTAGGGCGTTTGTGCACTACACGGAATTTTACCGTCCCGCAGTCCGATTCCGTCAAAACTAGTATAAACATTCATATAGGTCCGTAAAAAATCGGGCTGCTGGACGGTAAAATTCCGTGTAGTGCACAAACGCCCTTACAGTGCACAATAAGGTATCTTTAATCAAAATAAACATTGCTAAAAATATCACTTCAGTCCCGCAAAAGATGAGATGTTTTTCGTGTAATATTCGGGAACGTGGTCGTGAAAGTGTCGCACTTTGACATGGGTTTCTTTCACACTTGACACGCTACCACGCTGCTCATGAATTCAGTCATGACATTCTCTTGACTGACTTATTTTATTTTTATTTTATTATTTTGCGGACCCAGCTAAGGTCACTTCCGTGGTTTGTGTCCCAATTTGGAAAGTTATATTGCGAAAGGTTGGAGCGAGTGTTGAGGACAAACTTGAGGGAAGATTTTCAGTGCAGTCGATTCTGTAAGGTTGATTGAATTGGGCTGGAAATTGGAATTGTAGAAAAAAATAGTTTGGAAATTCCAAAAGTGCACGCCTCATAAGTTCATAACACACAAAAATGAACAATTTATCACTTTTCATGAAGTCGTAATGTCAAAGACTGACAAAGGTATTTACTTGGCGGTTGCTAGGCGACTTACGGACAAAGGTTGGAAATATTTAGATAAACATATTATATTTTAGTTAGTATTTTATTAATTATAATTAAACTACTTTGAATAAAAGAGCCATTTTCAATTTCCTTTTATGGCCGAAACCAATGTATTAAAAAAAAATTGACTCAATTAATTGATTTTATCGCAAGCTACAGTGTTTTCAAGCTTCATAAATTGACGGACAGGATTTTTTTTTCAACTATTTTGATGTTTTTTTCATTTCTCTTGCATTAAATCAATTGATAAAAAGTACAGTATTAATCTCCATTTAATCATCTATACAATGGTATATAAATTAAGCAGGTGCTGTGTACTAGCAGGAGTATAACAATAATAACAGTTGCAGAAATGGGGCAAAAAATATTTTTCGATCGTAGAGCACACTCTAATGCTTCGCATTACGAGTCGTGCAATATTATTGTTTGAGGAATAATCTTTGAAAATGGTTAAAATGAATTTCACAGAACACCTAGTTAAGACATGCATCTATTTATAAAAGCTTATGCGTAGTATAAAAAACATTTTCTTCTCGACCTATGCTTTTAACACATGAGCTCTATATGTCAAGGAATAGGGTATAAATTCCACCAGCACCCTTTGACGTCACAGCAAGAACCTTACGAATCCGTAAATAAACAGGAACGAAAATAAAACGGGTTGCCCTAATTGTTTACTTTAAGAATAGGGCGCGTTTTTATGGTCATGAGTTACTGAGAACTGCAACGTGATCGTTTTGTTAATTTAACGGATTTTTGGTCCAATGCGGACACTTTAATTCAGGGGTAGTTATCAAATGCGGGATTGGTGGAAACAAACCTTAAGTACAAAAGACGTAGCTATATTTAGTAGCCTCACAAACTCGCTGTTACCCTATTAGACAGTAAAAACTCCATATTCCGCCTAAAAAGGAAAAGAATAGCCTCAATTTAAGTAGCACTTAAATTGAAATTGTATTGAGGAGACATGTCACAGGATGCGTCAAACTCGAATTGCCACAACATCAATGCTATCAGATCTGATTATAGCCCAATGGCTGATTGCAGATGGAAAAAAAAAAAAAAAAAAAAAATATATATTTAGTAACCTATTTCGCTTAACTATTCCTAAAGAGTCATAAAAAACCCTGTAAGAAATCGACACGTGTTTCACCTCTCAACGAGGCATCCTCAGGATGACGATCGACTTGTCCTGAACCCGAACACGGCGTGTTGCCTCGCCAAGCGCCGCACGCAGAGACAAAAAAGAATAGTTAAGCGGAATAGGTTACTAAATACATGTATATCTACTTCTGTTGTATTTTATAATGGATTTCCGCAAGGTCACCTGTATCAATTAACTTGTTAAAACTTAAGTAACTATAAAAGGATTATATGGATAAGAAGTGGCAGCAGGAACCACATGTGAAATACTACTGACCTTTCACTAATTTGTCCCTTGCCGTTATGTTGGCACCATTGCTTGTCAATTGTACTAATGGCTGCTACACACACTGCCCGCCGGCCTTGCCGCCGGCCATGCCGCAGAAAGAAAAGCAAAGAAAATGAAGGCGCAAAAGCCGGAGGCACGTGCCGCGCGGCAAAAGCCCGCGGCCATGCCGCCGGCACTGTGTGTAGGAGCCATAATAGAGAGTTCAAAATGGCGACTGAGAGAACAGTGTTACCAATTGCGTCAAGGGACAAGTTATAATAAACGCACTGTACTCGGAATTTTTGGATAGTCTGTACTCTGGTCTAATAATCTCTCTCTAAAAGTTGTTAATGGTGGTCCCGGGATCAAGCAGTGATTGCTACAGAAAGCCCAAGATAATCTGTTTTGTGTCAGTACTACGAGGGAAAAACTTGTGACGAATTCTATGTGATAAGTTTATGTGGGAGCTAGCGATCAGAGAGTGAAATATTGGCATAACGTGGCCACTTTTTGTGCCAAGTATCAACCATGATCCATGACTTCCAATCAGTATAGATTGGTTTAGCGGTTAGCCAAACCGTTTATCATTGTTGCCTACGACGTTTTGAGAGATGATAAGCCAAAAGTCGTTCGCAGAAGATCTTAAGTAAATCCTGGACTTAAATTTTGGCAGGGTTTTCCGACATAACTCTGAATAGAGCATCGACTAATGAAAAAACCGTAAAAAGATTCTGAATTTCCTTTTCCAATCCATTTCTCTATTTTTATGATGTCGTCAAACTATTTCGAAAGGTTAGCAGGGCTCGTATAATTTCTTTTTATAAGTTTATTGCGGTATCCAGTACTACCAGAAACTGCCAGAAAGTTTGTAGTAATTGATCGGGAGCTTAATGTGTTATTTTCGTTTGTATTTCAGTAGCCAGATCTTTGTCCAACCAGTCCGTGGTACCATATTTTGAAATATGTTTCGAAAACTTTATTTTTAAATTAAGAATATAAATCCAAGCTTGCTGAGCAGCCAAAACAAGGCTTTACTTACACTGAGTACAAAATCCTAGTCTACTACCGTCGGGGTAGCTCCGTATAGCTAAAGAAAATACGGCTTGCACTATCTGGCTGTGAAAATAGATCGTAGATTCTGGTCATGTTTAGTGACAAAAAAGTTTCAATTCTTCGGTAGGCACGTCTCTGACCTCTTGAATTATAGGAAATGGAATCCGAGGTAGGAAACATCCTTTGGGTTTTTTCGGAAACATGTAACGTGCGTGAGGATTTTTCCTTAGATCTTAGTCGCCTTCCATATTTTTCTGGAAAGGGGTTTTGACCCTGTGTTATTTTAATATTGTATTGGAGTACAGTAAGCCTTTTAAAATAGAAAGTAGTATTAGGTATATAGTTGAAAGATAGAAATCAGTAAACACTTCTGGATGTAGTTACAATTTTATTAACAAACATAAATCCTTTTAATCGCTTATGTACATTAACAACTACTAGTCAGCAATTCAGTAAGTCAAAGTCAAATTCAAATAATTTATTTCAATTAGGCACACCACATACAAGACACTTCTGAACATCAAAATTTTCAAAAAATAGAATTGATTCTAGTTCTAGTATAAATATGCTGGCCTACAAGTGAGTGTGTGCAATAATTTTCAATAATATTTGAACTTTTCATAAGGAATTCCAGCTCCTTCCACAATCTACATGTCATTCGAGACAAAGACATTCTCGCTTCATATTCCACAGAAATATTAGCTCGAGCAAATTACTATGAAAATATCCAGTAAATTATTTTCCTTGTATTACAAAACAAACCAAGTTTTCCATCTAAGTGCGGTTCCAAAACTGACGTAACTCAACGAACTAATGATCATCTCCATTTATGGCCAACCTAACAAAACAATGATGACGTAGTCCTAATTTGTAGTTCGCAATTCCATTAGTCATGCTTGTAAGCAAACTTGACCAAAATTGGTCGCTGTACAGTGACCAGTGTTTTGCTTTCAACCTACGCTAATAAAAACGTGTGGTCGAACCAATAATGGACTACGCTTGATGACTTTGTTGAACGTTAGTCCTTACCTATTTTTAGACACATTGTCCACTTTAATGGTAAAGGTTAATAGGTGATCCAGTAGACACTAGGTCATGCTCCTTATCTACATTCGTTTCGCAGCGCTGTTAAAATTCTCTGTCATAATTTGCACACTCAACTTTTCTTCTTCTTTTGGTTTCGTGATGGTCAATGATGGTATTTTTTTTCCCCTCACGATAAGCCAGAAATCAAACATGCCAGATGTGTAAATGCTACCAATATTTTTAGTTTTATCTGAGCGCGCTTCTGATGATAAATTTTTCAGGAGCATCATGTTTTCTGCAATGTCAGACATTCCAGAAAATGTATGTACAAAAATCTGTATTCGAAGCACTTCTTAGCTAGCCAACCGATTTTATCCAGTAGCCTTTTGCAACATCCAAATAGGGTAGGCTATTTTTAACCGTAGACCAAACGACAGCTCTTGCATGTCATGATAATGCATACTAAATTGTCTAGTACTTTAAATGAGTACTACCGCTATGGGGTTGCTCACGGTCGTAGCTTCCTTCCGCACAACTAAATAAGATAAAGTACACCATAGTGGTTTATAAGGTTGAACAGCCATTGTTTTGCCAAACTCGTAGCTTCAACTAATGTATTGTTGGCACATTATTGGGGTAAACGGTAGGAAGTTTTAGAAAAATGTTTCCGAAAGTTAATAGGAAGCCATTTGTTTAGTTGTTGTGATTGGATTACGTAACGTTTGATGGAATTCCTTCGTAGAGGAATTGTTCATTTGCAATACACTTCACAGACGTGTATTATACGATATACTTTACTAACAATTTTATGCTTGCTATTTTAGTTAAGAAGCTTGTGACTTGTGGGTCACTCTTTATTACAAGGGACTTGAACATAGGTGGCGAAATGTGGGTGTACAATAGGTACACCTCTGCCTTACCCTACAGGGTTTACAAGCGTGATCTTATGTTAACCTTATGGCGAACTGCTATTCCCTAAGGTTAAACCTTTAATACACATTTCGGGGCAACGCATTACTTACCTCTTGATCCTTCATTTATGATACCGCACTATAATATAATATTCATCTCCCTATTTCATTGTCACTCTGTGTAACATATCCTACCTGTTGCCATCCTTACTCAACTATCTTCTATTTAAAATTCTGTTTCAGAATGTATGGAAGGTTCCATTAGCTTGATCTTCGTGCTTGAGGATTACAAGTAATTAAGGCGTGGCATGGCTTTGAGGAAAACGAAGGCGTTTTTTGTAGGAGTGTATGTTGATCTTATTTGAGTTCAGTAGGCCAAGCAGTAATTAGGTTACATGCCTATTTGTACTGCTTTAATCGATCTAACTGTCTTATCTCAATTCGGACGAGAATACTTAGCCTCTTTCAATAACTGCAACAATATCTTTGAATCCACTTACAATGTTATCAACATTGGCCCTGTATCTGGGGCTGTTGATACTGCTGACTTAAGTCACAATTCGTATCGAAAATTGGAAGATCTTGGAGTTACGACACAGTCAGTGGCTACAGCAGAATCTCCTCCAAAGATATAGGGTGATACTGATCTAACCAATGTCAACCGAATAACTATTAATAATATGGCCAACGTTAGTCCCCTCGCACACGGTCCGACGCACCGACACCGTCTCGTTAACAGACTGGTGCCCGAGGTCACCAGTTTGATGCCAGGGAGCAGGGAGAATATACTCTTCATTCATATAATATTGTGATATGATAATGCCTTTCAAATTAATTTCACTTGTTATAAAATCACGTTTTCAAGGATAGCTTTCATGTATTGAAGCATGTTTGGATTTTATAATGATTTGAATACAAATTCAGATTTAGTTATGTGGTCTTTATGGTCATCCTAGACTATTATGGTCCAGTAGATTAAAGTCCTCGTCTGTCGTTGATTTTTGGCCGCGATGCGAGACTGGGACCACAGTCCCCTATATCTACGGTGGCAGTCCTATCACATGTCATTTACCTAATTCTCTGCCCCGAAGTATGTAATATTGTATTGTATCTATCTATAGTTTGTGTTCATTACTTTATCTATGTGTTGTTAATTTGTTATATGTATTTATTGTAAACTAGCTTTTGTCCGCGACTTCGACACAGCGTCGCATCGCATACCATCGCATCGCCCGCTCTCGCGATAGTTCGTTTTCGCTTAGCGTTCTTTCTGACTTTTTTTCTTATTACTCGGTACCTCCTCCTCGGTCGTAGTTTGATGTTACATAGCCTATAACCTTGTAACATCTTTATATCTACATTATGTAATGCAAATAAAGATATGAATAATTATGAATATGAACCTTCCTCGAGAATTGGGCTACCCAATGCAAAGAAAATTTTTCAAATCCGACTAGTACTTCCGGAGATTACCACCGACATACAAACTTACAAACAAACATAGAAATAAACAAACTTTACCTCTTTATAATATTACTATACATACGTAAAGATTGGATGTAGGCTGGACAATAAACGATTACATTTTATTAGACCCTAACAGACTCTTCATGTGTTAAAAATTAGTCTCCTTTTGGCTCCTTATTTTTTGAAATATCGAGCTGAACCACAATTACCATATCGTTGTTATCAAACTTATCAACAATACTAGTTTCGTCGATTAGGCATCGATAATGGACCGTATTCCAAACAAACCTACCTTTCCTACAATAGTTTTATTCGTGGAATCTACTGTAGGTTTTATTATAATAAAGTTGGGGTCGCCCACTCGTCTATGTATCTCCATGTTCAGTCAACATTTGTATTAGGAATGCTAGTATAATGTTTTATTAGTTTGCCCTTGAGTAAAAGATCCCGTTATTATTTATGTGCATCATGACCTTGTCAACAAGAGTTATGGGCATGGCTAGAGTTTATCCTAGACGTATCAGTTACAATAGCATTCTTCATCTTAAACAAATAGGTTGGATATGGAGGTTTTGTGTCTGTGAAGTTTCGCTTGTCAGTTTTACTGCATTCATAATCAAAATAATATTGGTCTTAGGTTCGAACCCCGACAGGCGCTTTACTTCGTGTAAATTATTTCATCAACAGTGCTTGCAAAACGGTGAAGGAAAATATCGGGAGGAAACTGGCATGTCCTAGAGCCAAAAGCTTCGAAGACGTGTGACATCTACCAACCTGCACTGGTGGATTAAGGCCCAGTGGCCCACTCCCTCCATCGAGAGAAGGCCTGTGTCCCAGCAGTGGGAACATTGTAGGCTGTTGAGGCTATAATTAGAATTATGAAAATTGACTCAGGTGTGACTTTGCGGAAATCCATTATAAAATACAATAGACGACGTATATTTAGTAACCTAATCCGCTTGCCTGTTCTTAAAGAGTCATGATCCTGTAAGAAATCGACATGGGTTTCACCTCTCAACGAGGCATCCTCAGGATGACGATTGACTTGTTGCGAACCCAGACACGACGTGTTGCCACATCAAGCACCGAACGCAGTGCGTTCCATGCGTTCGGCGCTTGACGTGAAATACACGTCGTCTATTGTTTTTGTGCATATACATGTTAGCCATAATATTGGACAAAATAAACACCACTCATTCAGCAACTCAATGCAAGTAAACGTTCATCATAATGCCATCTCTTGATGGAACACTCGACTCCCATTTACGAAACGCAAAAGTAATAACAAAGATGTCTTGATTATTTTAGCTAGCTTACTGTTTAACTTAGCCACGGTTGTTTGTCAACACGGGGTAACTTTATACACCAAGTTTCAGTTACGGGTGGAGCAATGCGAAACGCGATAGGCGTATACTGTTACGAATATTGATTTACCCGTTTATGGTGGAGTAACTGGTGCTATAGACTCTATAGTATAGAGTATAGCTCTAAAACGGTAATAAGCTCGAGTACTGGCAGGAATGCCTAATACGCTGGAGATACGAATGTTTACCGAGTCTGTAGGCAATATTGTAGCCCGTTTTATGTAGATATATGTATATCTGCCTAGCCTTTTTGGATGCAGCTGAATGCCCGTATTTTACATGAAGCGACTGCCTATCGATACACCTTCGTAAGACTGGTTGTCAGACTTTCGGACTACTGACAACGTAACGACTGCTAAAGATCCACGAATGACCCACCGGGCCGGGACCCACGGCTTAACGTGCTTTCCGAGGTACGGAGGAGTCTCCATATGTAAAGATGGTCACCAATCCACGGTCCAACCCCGGCAGGCGAAGCTTAACCTGATGGATCGACCCGTGCTGTAGATATAGTAGCTATAAACTTAAGGGATATACAGGGTGGCAGGGACATCGACGCGAAGCCGGTTTTTTTTTTTTTTTGTGTGGGAAATCATCCAATGACTTCTCCCGCTCTGGGCGGAGCGGAAGAAATTTTGACCGCGTAGGTATTGCACTTTTCTATGAAACAGCAGATTTTTTTTTAAATAACCGACGAAAAATTTCAACTCAGGGGGGTTCAGAATCATGTACTGAATCCATGGTAACCGGCTTCGCGTCGATGTCCCTGCCACCCCGTATAGCAATAGGACTAGATATGTCTAGGCACACTCTCTGTTTAAACAATTCAAGACAGGGCAGAGCCAGAGATTTGTGTTTACTCAAATTCCTTTGATTTCACTTAAAAGGAGAAAATGGCAATATCTGTGAAAGATTTGTGTATAACAACGGTTCCGGATACGGTTTGTGTGCGTTTCTTTCACTTCCTGTGTTTGTTTACTCAGCTTTGTATAAGATTCAGGATTTATATTTGTTCAATGGGTGCAGTGCAGATTGGGTTGTGTGTGCGTCATGTGCGTGAATAATATGCTGTGCGTAAGTTGGTTTCGCATTTATCCGTTTGCCTATGTTTACAAGCCACATGATTCAAACATGGAAGCTTGGCACTTATGCATTTTATTTGTCTAAGGGTGCGCGGATCATCTCTAAAAACATTTGACGGAATCTGGCAATAAGAAAGACCCTATAATTCTGTCTGGAGCTACCGCCAATATTTTTCTCTCGAAGTCTCGATGTCTCAAAGGGCTCTTAAAATGGCCGCCGAAACTTGAAATAAATTGCAAGGAAAAGGGTTATTTCCTTGGCATTGATGACGCCAAAAAGCCTTAAAGCCATTTTTCCCAGTTTATTTTCGGATATGTTTCGTGGCGAACCGTACAAATGAGAGAGGAAGCCGCAATAAAAAAGGACGGAATTTCTGAATACTTTAAATGACTCGGAAGTTCGGTATGTTACAGTAGCAGCCTTTTTCAGGGAATCTATGTGCAAAGTTTTTAGTGAAACCTTTCATTTTGTGAATCGTTTCATGTTACTCGTTTTCCGAACACTCTTCGGCGAAGAGTATTTTTTATTGTTCAAAAGGATTCCTCCGCGTATTGGACGTTGTTATCTGCTGATATCCAAAAAAACATGAAATCTACTTGATCGTCATATGCATCTTTTGGGGTAGACAAATTAGTATGACTTTATATCGTATCCTTCTTTACACTTCTTTCTCGTTTTATTACTCAACGAAGGGGGGTAAAATGGTTTATACGTACGTTTGTACTCTGTAAGCCCTTTTATATGTTGAAGCTTCAAAGCTTGACAGTTTCAAGTGATTGATGTCCTTCCGATTATTATCATCATCCTCCAAATTGGGGTCGGTTTCATTATATCGAGATGCGGAAGCAATATTACCTACTTCCGGTGTCCTTGTACGATATTATAGTCCAATCTTCGTTCGCGACTTAGTTTTCAAACACGCAAACAAATATCATGTGTTTTTTGGAAAAAAAACTACTTTGATACCACATAAAGTTTAGTTTGCGCTGCTTCTTTGCAGCTTCAAACATTTTTATGACTTTTCCAGCAGTTGTAGGTAGTAATCATTCTGAATTTCTGAAATCAACTTAACTTACACAAGCATTAAGTTGATATTCGTTTAAGTGGAATAACATAAATTGGAAACAAGGATTTGAATAGATTTTATTGTTAATTTAATACAGGCTGATGTTATTATTACAAACCATAAGCAGACATCCGCGGTAGATATGCGTAATAAGTATCGTCTATTTGTCATTTTCTGTTGATGTCAACTTGTGCTCATATATTGTTTCTCTGTTTGTTACAGTCGAAGGCGTTAGGCAGAGTGTTATTCGACCAAGTATGTCGGCAGCTACACCTTCTGGAAGCGGACTACTTCGGCTTGGAGTACCTGGACGCCAACGGTACGAAAGTATGGGTACGTTATCCACATTTATTATTTACTTAGTTTTAGAAATACACCTATAGTAATAGCCCTAGGAACTTTGCCAAAATCAACAAAGCCAAAGTGCAGCTGGTAACCCTCATTTATCGTGTTACTGAACTGCTCCTAGAATTCTAGAACGTGGGAGTTTTCCACAAAATTCTGTTATTATTCTATTATTATTATAGTTGTCTCGGTTTGGTATTATTCCGTTAACACCCACTATGAAAATTATATTATTTATTCTCATGGAAACATTCTAGTAGCTAAGAATAACTGAGAGACCGCTCAGTAGTTTCTGAATCTGAATGAAAGAATTGCCAACCAACTAGCAGGTGCAATAGGCCGGGTTGTTTGATTGAATTGAACATGGTGCTGCGTATATTACGTACCAGCCCCCTGCGAAGCACAGGGAAGTGTTTCGCAGACGTCACATAAGTATTAACGTGACAGTGAGAGCACTTGTTTTCAATTGATCTCTAACTTCTAGCACCCTGATACATTAAATTTGACAAAGGGTCTCCAGGTCTGAACTGTGATGAACTCAAGTTACCTAAGTAATAAGGCCTAACTAAGTACAGTACCTACCCAAACGTTAATATTACATTTAGGTTTAAGCAGCTCGTTTACTATCAAATTTGAATAACGTAAAACCATTCGTGAGTTAAGCAATGTAACTCTAATCTAAATTGTTATAAAGTATAAATTAGAATGATTGCCGTGAGTTTGATAAAATTCACGTCAATCATTCTGATTTATACCTTACCTTACAGAGATAAAAGTTACATTGTAATGACTTTCCAATGGTTTGACATCGATCGTGATCTTAGAAAGAGACTGCCACACAGGCATGAGTGACAGAAGTCGTCTACGAAGCCTTTTCATAAAACTCCTGCACTATTTTACGGCGAGGTTACTACAGTACCCCGCCGTAAAATAGTGTAAGAGTTAGAGTTAGAAAGCAGTATAGAGTAGCTACGGCTACTACTGCTTTTAAAAGTAATGCAACGCTAGTAATTTGTGAGGATTTATGGAGCGTGTGAGAGTGCAAGCGTCGTCCCAAAGAGACAAACACTGACCTTATTGGAGTCCTTTATAAAGGTCAAATAGACTCTGCACTGCGCATTTGAAAAAATGCATAACATGTAACAAACAAGTTGAAACAAGGGATTCAGAAAGATAATCCCAAGCGGGGTTTTTTCTGAGTACAATGAAAAGATGCATGGCAATTTAACTTTTGGGTAGTTTTTGGGTAACTAAGCTATGTCGCCGCTTACTCTGGGCCCAAACAGTATTATGCAACATAGATGTACCGTCGAAACGAAAAGGAGAAGAAGCTACCCTTTTCCCAATACACCTGATGACATCAGTCGATGTTCTCCGTGTAGTTTCCAGTTATGTAAAACATTACTAAAGTGCAGTCAAGCGCTGCTCTGGAAACCTTACATGTTCGTATGACAATTGAGTGCAATGTTAATTGGATAACGGCAAATCTTCGAGACGGAAGCAAGCATTAAATTGGCGAATATATAGAATTTTCTTACTTCGTACAGAATGATGGCGAAAAGGTTTTTCTTGTCTATTCGTGATCGGATGGCAACTATAATGGGTCCCATACGTACAATTTTGAACAATGGAAATTGTACAGGATCCCTTCCAAACCGTCCCGCTTGCAATCATTGTAGGGTTAATTTATTCCCTTTACAAAGATGAACCACTCATCTGTGGCGGCATTTACATTGCCACATGCGAACTAAGCATCAAAGACTCAAAGACCTGCATCACACAAAATTCTGCATCGCGCTATTAGAGTTTACCTCGCGAACAGCATATATATAACTTCCCCGACAACAATCGTTGGGCAGTTGTCCGCCAGACACGACACCCGTATGGTATGGTCGGAGGAAGGATCCTCCGACCAGACGGGTGTCGTGTCTGGCGGCAGAAAAGGGAGGACCCTTTTAGTGAACTTTACACCCTGTTCGTCATACCTCTAAACATCTGTCAACGAAACTTGCACGAAAGTATCCGGAAACAAGCATAATAAAAAATTCAACAGCTCTTTTATGTCTGACCTAATTTTTAAAAGAAATATTGTACTGTGAACTAACTGAAGATAAAATTGCTTTACATTAAGATTTAGTACCGTACAGCACCATTATACAAAGAAGGAAGTATGATCACTCGTAAATACTGAATATTGTACTCCTAGTAACGTAAAAGAATACAGAACAATGTAAGATACTGAGTAGGTTTTATATCGCCAGTGGCAGTGGTAGTACAACGCATTGTAAATCAAATTACATAATGCAGTATGAAAAATGTTATAGTTTAAGTACTTAGTCGTGAAAAAATACCGTTAGGATTTCCTCCGAAGCCGTCGACTAGTGTCGACGCGATGGCTGCATAGCTTTTGCTGTTGGCGCGTGCTGCTCGTGTATACAATGTGGAGACTAACATAAAACAAAAAATTAAAATACTGGCACTACTAATGCTTAAGAGTATTCTGGAACTGTCAAATAAATCCTAGCTCCGGAATAAAAAAATGAGTTAAAAAAAAAAAAAAAAAAAGTAATCCTATGCCGGATCTTATCCAACTAGGCCTTGGGTGAATTCTCGGGCATACATTTCCGAATATCCACCTTAGGGTGGATTTTTGGAGGTGCATAAACGGAATAGCCCGAGCCGATTATGGATTTTGCTTATAATGACTAAACTATTGAATATATTCAATTGAATTTTTGTATACAGAATGGGAACGTCATTATGGACACGCCGTTTAATTTTTCGTTGTATTGTCGTCACCACCTTCAACCTTGTATAAGCACTTAGATGGAATGTCTGAAATGAGAAATAGGAGAGTACTAGATTAACCTCTTGCAATTTTGACGTATTACTAGTGGGTATGGGAAAACCCCATGACGCAGTATTCAGAGCAATAAGTCTTTAAATTGATAACAAGCAAATTATGTAAAACCCAGTTACGAAAGATAACAAAATGGTGAGAGTGAAATTGTTAAGTTTAGGACCTAAATTACCATACTTACGTTCACATGAAAACTAAATTTCAGATCAGGTCAACATCCACCAGATTTT
Source organism: Conistra vaccinii (assembly GCA_948150665.1). NCBI lineage: Eukaryota > Metazoa > Arthropoda > Insecta > Lepidoptera > Noctuidae > Conistra > Conistra vaccinii. The sequence goes on along the minus strand of OX411317.1, from coordinate 6,043,716 downwards.
AGCGCTACGCTGAGATTCTGAGACTGTTAGCATTTGTATTCCAATCTAATGAATGACCCATCATCATCATCTGCCTATTTAGTCTTTCCCCAACTACATATGTTGGGTTCGGCTTCCAGTCTAACTGAATGCAGCTGAATACCAATATTTTACATGGAGCGACTGCCTATCTGACCCCCACAACCCAGTTATTGGGTAACACGATACCAAATGATAAGACTGATTGTCAGACTTTCGGGTTTCTGACTACCCGTAACGACTGTTAACAATCAACAAATGACAGCCGGGACCAAAGGCGTGCTTTGCGAGCCATGGAGGGATCTCGATATCGAATGGGTGGTTATATACCCTTCCCCGGACACACCTCGGCAAGCATAGCTTAACTTTCGACCAGTGCGGCTGTTTTATTTACCCTGAAGCCCTGAGGGACTCAATGCAATAATATCTTCTCTTTCACCAGTACTGGCTAGACTCCGAAAAGCCGATGTGCCGTCAAGTGGGCCTGTCCATGCTGGAGCCGACCCTGCGCTTCTGCGTCAAGTTCTACACATCAGACCCTGCACGGTTGGAGGAGGAGTTCACTCGGTACCTGTTCTGTCTGCAAGTGAAGAAGGACTTGGCGACGGGGTGCATACAGTGCAATGAGAACACCGCTGCGCTTATGGCCAGCTATATCGTACAAGGTAAGGAAACTTGATGAGGAGACTTTGAGGAGTTGAGTAGTCGTCTTCAGGTTATGGTTATGTGCTATCGTGTCCTATTTGTAGTGGTATAAAACAGTAGTTGTGCTCTACGTTGAATATTTAGTATGTATGTCTTAACGATTACCGACTAATTCAAGGAGGCGTTGCAATGAGGTTTGCAACTAATTCACCGCTGCCAGTAGTGTTCATGAGTTCATGACACACACTGTTGACACGATACACCTTGTTTTTTTGGTTTGGTGACTGACCTTGGTGTCATAGTGTTCATGAATAAGCGGCATAAAAACTTGACACGCTACATACAAACACCATATTGTTTCACGTCAAATATCAGAAAAAAAAAATAGGTATCTTCATCCATTACCTTCTAATGATTTCTATTAATATTTCTTACCTTAGCAGCAAAAACAATTTTCAATAGAATTTCTTTTTCATTATGCGTTGACACACCTGACATCACAAGCGTGTCTAAGACACGATCCATTTAAGATTATCCAAGTTTATAAGCCATGATGCGGTCGTACCAACAGCTCCCTTATAAAAGCCTGGATACAAAATTCACGAGTAAGCACACAACGTATGACCTTAAAACTTGTATCGAGCTCGCAAACTTCGCTTGCCACACACGACGTAACTTTAATTACGTAGTGTGACCTAAATCATCAACAATTCCATATTAATAACGAAACGGGCATGTCGGCTAGTTGAGGATTAATGTCCAGTTAGTATTCGTAGCACCCTGTATACTGTACCTATAGTATAGTAGGCAGTGGCGTGCACAGAGATTTAAGACAGGGTATGCACGGCTAAAATTAAAATAAAACGTAGGTAAGTACCAGTTTCAGCTGGTTTCGTTCGGTGGCCCACCGACTACCTACCCTACCCGACTCTTACGCCATTGCCTTCGCCATATCTGAATAATTATCTTATTCGTTATACCTAGATCCAAACATTGTCTTTATCTAGATTTATAAACGAAATGCAAGGGAAACAATACAATGTGTTGTTTGTTTGTGTACACAACCTGTTAGCCTGTGTAGGTACCTACCTAATAATAATCGTAAAACTTTTTACGAAAATAATAAATAGCATCACCTATTTTTTTTTATTTCAATCCAACCCGGGTGCACACCTTCCCTTTGCAATCAATTGAACTTTTTTCTCAAAAGATAACGTCGAAAATACGGCAGATTTTAATTTAATGAAATACGTTTCAATGAATTAAAATCTGCAGCCAACACAGGTTTCACAGGTCTAATTTTCAATTTTTTACAATTAACTTACTAAATATTTACTTAGAAAATCAATAAATTGCGCCAAGAAAAACAATCGGAACAATAGGTTAAAGAAACCGAACTGAGAACCGAACTAATATGAACGAATAAATATGGTTAATCCGACTAAAAAAGTCGACCCTCTACAATCAACAAATAAGAGGTGCTTTTATGGCTTCTCAATTCGGACGGGTTGTAATGTAAGCAGTGCTGTGCTTCCAAAACACAAACACGCGCTCACATTTTCACGCACACAGTCACACTTTTGCTGTGTACTACACGAGAATTCACGAGATGTGTTGTATGACAAATAAGCAACGTGTAGTAATGCTTTTGCTCACGGGGGGAGCCTGCGGCGGCGGCGGCGGCGGATGTTCGGCTGTTCGCCGCTTCAACTAGTTCCAAAAAAAAGTAATAGATGGCGCGAAATTAACACGGGAAGCAAAACGCTATGCGATGAGATGTAGATCAATAATTCGATACTATGTTTTTTTTTTGTTATAGTTATTTATAATTTTGAGGGACATGTATGTATGGGACTACAGGGTATGCAGAGCTTATTTGCATGTATGGAGTGCACGCCACTGATAGTAGGTAGTTGTAGTTGGGTGAAATGCATTGTGTATATACGAATATGTACAGTCAAAACCGTTTATATCGACTTTGAAGGGACTGTCGGATTTCGGTTGTTATTGCGATAGTCGTAATAACCAAACACTATAAGTAAACAGAAATGCTGGGTCCTCATAATTTCGTCGTTATAAATGGTTTTGACTGTACTATAAAATGTTAAACTTATTTTTTATAGATATTAAGCTTTCGCTAGAGGTGGTATTTTCGATAGTATTAAGCTTCGTTTGATGCGTTGCGGAGGAATGAGGAAAATGTCGTGAGGAAAGTTTTGAGTATTAATGTCGATGGCTATAAGAGTAGGGGAAGACCAAAGAAACGATAGATGGCCTGTGAGAAAGATGACATGTCTAGAAAGGGGGTGTCTATCGAGATGACGAGTAATAGAGAAGTAGGTATGGAAGAAAGGGACATGTTGCAACGACCTCGATTAAATTGGGATAAGGGCAGGAGAATGATTGAACTTTCGCTACTTAGAGGTTAGTCAGTGGCTGATAGCAGCTGGATTAGAGTAGTCACTGATCGAGGTAATCGGTGTGCGATTTTGAGAGGCCTATATCCAGCAGTGGACTGCTATCAGCTCATGACGTTCATCATTAGCCAGTTTATCTGAAAGTTGCATTTTTTTTAAACCCATAGCTTAATTTATCAAAAAAAAAAACATTCTTTCCTTGATTACAAAATACAATAGACGACTTATAATTATTTAGTAACCTAATACGCTTAACTGTTCTTAAAGAGTCATAAAGAACAGTGTAAGAAATTGACACGTGTTTCACCTCTCGCAACAAGTCAATCGTCATCCTGAGGATGCCTCGTAGTCGTTGAGAGTTTAAACACGTGTCGATTTCTTACAGGGTTCTTTATGACTCTTTAAGTTAAGAACAGTTAAGCGGATTAGGTTACTAAATATACATCGTCTGCTGTATTTTATAATGGATTTCCGCAAAGTCACGCCTGAGTCTATTAACTTTCCTTGATTACGTATCAAGTCAGGATTCATAAAATATGAGCATTGTTTTAGAAATAAGGCTGTCGTTTTTAACCGACTTCTCTCTTATTATTTCTTAGCGGAATGCGGCGACTTTGTGCCAGAAGACTACCCAGACCACACGTACCTCAGCGGATACAAGTTCTTCCCCGGACAGGACTCTGAGTCCGAGAAACGGATCATGGAGAACCATAAGAAGCATCTGTAAGTTTTAACACAACCTTGAATATGACCCTGTTTGTTCTTACGTCTTATAGGCTAAGTTACTGAAACAACTTTGTTAATGGTTAGTGAGGTGCGGAAATAATGAAAAAGAAACACAATTTATTCTTCCCACCGCAATTGTAAATAAAAAAAGTATTCTCCTTGACTAGAATAATTACTAAAATGCGTTGCTTTAAATCAAATTAACTCTCCAATCAAATACGCGTAAGGCTGTATTTCCGTAAGGGATATGTGTGAAACTAACCAATAACATCGCTTCACTGTTATAGCTTGAGCTAAGCTACTGTTGTTATACTTGTTATCCATCCTCGCTCATCTCTGGTGGAAACGCAGCCTTATTCTTGACTTTTACTTAGCATGCAACCTTTTTTGAAAGAACTTTCCAGACGTTCTTAGTATCAATACTATATATTTCGTCGAAACTCCTTAACGACTCCCGCAATCTTTAATTTACGTAATGCTAAAACCCAAGTTCTTACATAAACAAAAAAGAAGCAACAAAAGTCTCCAGACTTACGGAAACAAGATAAAGCACTATAATCCGAGTAATTGGACCAATCAGAGGAGTTGTAGTGATTGTTTTTTTTCTTTTGTATTGCAGAAGCCAGAGCCCCGCGGAGGCTGACTTAAACCTATTAGAAACGGCGCGGAGATGTGAACTATACGGTGAGTGGAGAGTTCTGCTGATAGTGTTATTTTTGGATTGATTTTGTATTTACCGATTTCAAAAAAGTAGATACACTGAAAAAAATGCAGACTAACTAAGATACATTTTCTCTTAGTTGGGATTAAAATGCTTGGAATAATGAATAATCTGTTCACTTTATACAAGATACCATAGTTGCCAGAACAAATTCATTTTATTTATATCAACAAGTATGCACATGCACAGTTTATTCAACAGTCTTTGTTACATCAAACATAGCACGTTTGAATTTACCTCAAAACTTTTTTACATCAAAAAATAATTTAAGTTCATGGTAACAAGCAACTTGTTAGCATTAAATCATATAAATCATAGTTTTTAACAACGAACATGATTGATTAAATAACCTGCTTAGTTAAATAAAACAAGATCAGTGGTCACATCTAATAACTCTTTGTAATGACAACAAAACGCAACGCTCCCCGCGCTTTTCCAACCCCCACTTGCTCATAGAGTAAACTAAGTTCGCGGTCTTCGCGCGCCGGTCGACTTGTCAAAACACAGCGCTATCAGCGCTATTGTAATACTGGTGTCAAAACCATTATATAGTGCTCTGTGGTCAAAACTCAAAATGCGTACGATAATAATTATGTAGGACTAGGATAAACACGCTGTGGTCCTTATGGCTATCTGTGCAGGCGTGCAGGTTGACCGGCGTGTCTTATGTTCCAAGAACTGCACAGGTGTATACGAGAAGCCACACGCCTAGGGTCGGTGCCAATATTAGTGAATTAACTATTTAGATACCTATTTAAATACTGGCGAGTGCTTTATACACAATGGAACACATGGAAGAAGTGGTCGAATTATTAAAGACATGGAAGCAGCCCGATCTCATCCCAAAATTTGCAGGTAAGATAAAACATACAGTAGGTAACCATAATACCTAGGTAGGTATATATACTATGAATGCTATTTGTCAGTAGGTACAGGAAATTTGCAGCCTGCACCATTGATTTTGAACACTTAGTAGCACTCACAAACTTACTGATTTTTTACAGCTACAGCGGTTAGGAGTTCTGTCAACTAAAGGAAAGAGAAACAGAGAGGAAAGCCCTGCACCCTCACCTTCACCATCTCCTAAATAGCAACAAAGCAACACACTGGATGAAAATGTTGAAGTTGATTTACAGTGGCTTCGAAATTCATCAGAAACTTGGAGGCTGACGGAAATAAAATGGAAAAACACATTCAAATATCGAATAATGCGTATTTACAACAATAATAATGACTAGACTTTGGAATCTTATACGAACGAATACCCAGTGCTTATAGAAATAAACCGCAAGTTTACTCTGGTAAGGCTTGCCCCAATATTATATTTTATATACATGTAATTTGAGCTATATTTTGTCAATTTAATGTTAATAATTATATTGTTCTGTTTTGTGTTTTTTAGTTGAACATTGACTTTGAGGCGGCCTATGGAGACCAAACACATAATTTGTTTGTTTATTGCAAAAATTTAAATATTGGAATTTATAAGAAATAGAAAATCAAAAATTTGCATTTGGCCAGGATCTAATCTCTCTAGCTGATTGTAAGTATATTTTTCTTCATTCATTTAGCGGCTAAATTTTAGCCTATACACATCCCATAGCTGGGCATACAGGGCATAGGCCTTCTCGCAGAGGGCTTGAGCTGCTTGTCCCCCATGCTAACCAGTTGCGGATTGGAGGCTTCCCTTTGAAGCCTTTGTACCTATTTTAATGTGACTCTTTCAAAACTTGAACTATCTGAAAAACGAATGGTCTATATAATTATTCTTTTATTTCAGCACCTAAAGAAGAAGATAAAAATCTTGCAGCATTTTTTGCAATTAAACAGAAGAAAAAACAAAAAAAAGTCCGAGCCTAGCTGCGGCTGTAAATCATCTAAGGCAGAAACGCGGTATGCGTTCATCAAACATTTAAGATCTGATGTGATCTGACGCTGAAATCGGTCAGTCTATTGAACTTCGGCTAAAAACATTACAGAATAAAGAGGCAACATCACAGCCTTACATAATTAATGGTGAGTCATTAAAAGATTAAAAGATATATATCTTTTACAATGCGAGATCACCATAAACTGGAAATGTATAGCTTGATGTGTAGCCCAGCTGCGTACATAATTTGTTATTTATCATGGTGACTTGTTTAGTATGCTGTGTTCAACTTTTAATAAGTTTTTTTGTATAATTCAAATAGTATGGATTCTAATGGGACAATTATTATTGCAAACATTAGAATTTCGATGTGTTTGTTTTTTTATTTTTGCTTATTTGAAGAACTAGAAGCAAAGGAAAATGTAAAATTTCATAACTTTTTGTCGTAACGTGCAATATAAATATTCTGAGCAATGGAAAAGTATGTTATTCTATAAGATGTAAATTATATTGAATGTAAGTATTTTGTGTAATGTGTTCTGCATTATTAAATTAAAAATCAAATATTGTTGTTTGATTGCTATACCATTTAATACCTATTTTCATGTTTCATATTTTTTATACAAGGTCTAGAGGGTTAACTTGATGTGGATCGTTACGCTATGTTATTAAAAATATCTGCGTAGGGGATGCTGAAATTAATTGACGGTTTATAGCAAATATTAAGGTTTCCTCAAAAAGTTTTCATGATAAGCATACAAGAAAACATTTTGATTTAAGCTTAATATTTGCCATAAATCTATATTTAATTTTAGCGCTCCTGCGCGGATTTTTTAAATTTAGTGTAACAATTTACCACAAAGATGTTAGTCATTATAAAAAAGTAGGTTCTCAACCATAATTATTACAATAAAGTTACTTTGTTGATTTGTGCAAAAGATACTGACTTGGATTGACAAATAGAAGTAGTTCATATGACAACGGTTCATGTTTACGTTGAATACGAGGTTAGTTGCATTAATCAGGATAGCACAGTTATTTGGTGCAAGATCTTAGTTGAAACAACATATGAATTTCATTGATCTAATAACGTTTCACAGACGTATCGTGCAAGATCTTAGTTGAATCTACAAGTTTAGTGTGTTAATGTGACAATGTTTCATTGTTAAACTGGCCAACATTTGAGCTAAATTAAACAACTACCCGTAATTAAACCAATGCATTACTTAGTAGACGGAACTATGATAATTTAACAAAGTTGTCATAGCTTCAGAAGTCAAGATCTTGTTAGGCTCGTATGGAGTCAAGATGTGTGATCACATTAAACAAGATGTTTATTAAAATAAACAATTTTTTTTTTCAGTGTATAAACCGTTTATAACGACTTCGATAGGACCGTCGGATTACGGTTGTTTGGCGATAGTCGTTATAACCAAACACTATGTTAAGTTAACAGAAGGCTGTGTATAGAGTGCCACCAGTGGCACTCTATCCCTATCGGATAAAGTGCCACTACAGGCACCCTAGTAACACCGCCTCGGCCCGGCCAAAGTGCCGCAAGCATTGGATTGTCATTGTCACTGTCACTAAGTCACGTCACTTGGTATTTTGTTTGATTGTCGAGGTTAGATCGCTGTAAAACACCACATTCCCAAAACATTACATTCTCTTGTGCCTAAACGGACTCTGGCACTTCGCCGGCCGCTACCGCGGCACCGCTCGCTACGCTCGCTCGGCTCGTGCGTTGTGTGGTCACAGTTCTAACCTAACCTAAATAACAAGTGACAGTGACAATGCAACGCTCACGGCACCCTAGCCGGGCCGAGGCAGTGACACTAGAGTGCCACAAGAAACTCGCGGCACTCTATACACTTCGTAAACAGAAATGCTGGGACTTCAAAATTTTGTCATTATAACTGGTACGTCGTTGTAAAAGAAGTGTACATGTATCTTTTTTTTTTCGTCAATTGTGGGACGATTTTGAAAATTATTTTTCATTTGTTAGAGGAAGCTTGCGCGGTGGTTGGGTGGAAGTTAATAAAAATTATATGGGGCCACCCATATAATTTTTATTAACTTTGCTAGGATAGTTTTTGAGTTAGCTTCTAATTGGTGTCTAATTGGTACCTATACCATAACTAAAAAAGTTAAAACGTTTTTACAAAAACAAAAAAATTGTCTTCAAAAAAAAAAAACACTGCAAAGTGAATAAAAACTCGGTCAAAAAGTCGGTGGAAAAAAACCTAAAATACTGATCCAAAGACTGATTACTTTTTTGGAAGTAGATTTCTTTTTGTAATAAAGTTTGTTTATTTGCTGATTACGGAATATTGGTATTATAATGTTGGGAAATGGAGTGTAAAATTAAAGAGCATTAGAGTACACATAAACGATCGATTTTCCGATTTAAAACTTCTTTGGAAGTTTATAAAATCCTGAAAAGCTTACACCATGAAAATACAAATGATATGATTCTACATCTACACTTCTTAAAGAGATGTATCACTTGGTCATTAGTATAAACTCAAGATTAAGTTATGTGGAATAGAGAAAGAGAGTTTGCGAAGCAGTGGAATGAAAACTGCATTTTAATATGTCCTAATAAATAATTATCAATACTTTGTTTCAGGTATAAAAATGCATCCAGCGAAAGACCACGAAGGTGTCCCACTAAACCTCGCAGTCGCGCACCTGGGTATAATAGTGTTCCAAAACAATACTAAGATCAACACGTTTAGTTGGGCGAAGATACGGAAAATATCGTTCAAGAGGAAAAAGTTCCTTATCAAGCTGCATCCTGAGGGTTACGTTAGTGTAAGTGCAGTTTTATTTTAACTAGCAACCCACCCCTTCGAACGCTTCTTCTTTTTTAAGTGAAAACTTCTTTAGCGGTGTTGTGGATGGGTAAAAAATTTTAAACTCTCGTCAGTACACGTGACTTGATCGAAAATTCGTAAGACGAAGGGACTTCGACCCTTTTCCGTTGCCTAGCAACCGACAAAGTAAATATCAAAAAGTCTTTGACATTACGTAAAGATTGCGAGGTAAGAAATTTTACCCATATTGATGGGTAAAAAAAAGCAGTCAAAACATACTTCATGAAAAGTGTTTAAATAAATAAACTACTACTACTACTAATGAATATTGTATTTAACCACATAAATGATAGTACTTTTATACTGATAAATAAAGCAATTCGTGCGAAATTATTCCCTAACCATTCCAAAATATTAAAAAATGCACAACGTTAATGTTCAAGTTTTCACTTCTGCCGGCACTCCCGGAGTGAAACCGTTTTTTTTTTTCATGTGGTTAGTGACTAACCTGGTGTCAGAGTTTTAAAGCCGCCCATGGACCTCTGACTTGGCTTCATATGCCGTCGAGAAATATCTCGGGCATTTCTTCAGGATGTTTGTGTTTGTGTATGATTGTGAATTGACAAGTGATAATTATACAATACGCACATGAATCCGAAAAGTCAGAGGTGCGTGCCTTGGGATAGAACTCGGAGACATATGGAGCACCTACGCATGCTGCAATGGCGACATGTCAAAATATTGAGATACCTGGGCTTTATCTGAGTTCAATATAAGTATCATACTCATAGACCATCCGGAATAAATGCTCTCTAAATGATGCTCACTATAATTTGTTCCACACAGCCATTGCCGAGTTTAAAATATCTAAAGATACAAACAGACACGGTAATCGACTTAGTTTAATACTGTGTATAGATAAGTATTTATAAAACTACTGCATTCATTGAACCTTTTTAAGTTACCTCTGCAGTTCTGAGCAATACTTTTTTTTAAACGCCCAAAATTGTCGAAGTTTTAGTTTTACCCTGAAAACAGTAGTGATGAATAAATATTTATTTACAATTTCCTTTTCTTTCTTCAGGGTTACTACCGCGACGTAGTAGAATTCTTCTTCGACGGTCGCAACGAATGCAAGAACTTTTGGAAGAAGTGCGTGGAGAACCACGGGTTCTTCCGATGTTCGAGTGTCGCACGACAGCCGAGGCAGAAGACTAGGGTCATATCCAGAGGATCCTCGTTTAGGTGAGATAATACTACACCATGGGAAGCTGCCAGTATTATTATGAAGTGTTAAACCATCGTTGGAGTTAATACATTTCTGTATAGCTCTCTTGCAAGACGTCATAATAGGCCCCAGAAGGCAGCTCGATTGAAGTCGATTCTAAGTCACTAATATTATAGATGACAACCAACTTTGGGTTTAGCATCAATTCTGCTTCTTTTTACCGAGTTCCCAAAAAACAAAGGGACTTAAATTATACCCGTTTTCACCGACAACTAAGTGCCACTTAAATCAATCCCTAAATAAAACTGCACTATTCGATTTTCAACTCTCAGCGCTGAGCCTAGCGTTGAAAATCCAACAGTTCACTTTTATTTAGGAATTCATTTAAGTGTCACTTCGTGAGGGTGAAAACAGGCATTAGCATGGTTTTAATGCGGCTGTCTATTTAAAAAAACTAACTAGTGAACTCGGTTTCTGTATTATACCACTGTAGCGATGCAGCAACTTCTGACAGATATCATTACCGTAAAATGAGTTTTGTATATGATTTTTACAACTCATTTCTTGTATTAACCAGCTGTCTGTTCGATCGTTATTAAACGATGCAAATGTCCACCGATATCTTCAATAAACAATTAAAACTTCGACACCAATACTTTACTATTATTATATGATATAAATCATATTTTTCCCTTTATAGGTATAGCGGTAAAACCCAGAAACAAATCGTCGAGTACGTTCGGGACAATTACGTGAAACGGCAAACATTCCAGAGGTACGTTCATACTCAATACATTACTATAAATAAGCTTAGCTATTATGGCAGATATGTACTCAAGTAGAATTTAAAATGACGCGTGATAAAAGCGACAAAGAATGAAAGAAGTCAATTTTATCCCGCGTCAAACTCAATAATGCATGTATAAAGAAATATAATCAGCTTAAGGCGCCATAGATAGCTTTCTGACTTAACTTTAATTACTGCTAGGAGTAGTTAGACAACGCTTATAGATGTAATATAGTTTGTTATAAACAAACCGAGGTATAGATAGGATGTAAGGGAATCCTAACATAAGTTAATACTAGCTTAAGTTTGTCCTAAAGGTGAGTGGTTAGCATGGGCTGGGAGACACTAGCTTTTGGTTTTGTCTTGTGGGCGTTTGTGTGACAAGAGAAGCGACTCGTAACGAACAGATGCATGATGTAAACAACAGTCCCTCGAACTATAACGATTGGTTAGCGTGAGGCTTCGATAGTTTTGTAATAATCGATGGTGATTACACTCTGTTCCCGAAAGAACGAGTCGCATGACATATTGCACGAAGTGTGCAAAACGGAATTTAAAAAGTTTTTTTGTCGATATTTGTATGTAAACTTATTAGGGTTTTTTTTATTGTAAATTATTATTTTTACGTAAATCATTATCATAACTTTTTGAATTATGATATTGATCATTTATCAGAGTTTTCATGAAACAAAAATAGGCGTCGTGGAAATTTTGCACGATATGACCGATTTTTATTCTAAAAGTAATGGTAATTATTAAACTTACCGTAAATCCAATTAAGTTTTCCTGCATACAACGAAATAATATATTTTAAATTTGATTTTGCACACTTCGTGCAATGTGTCGTGCGACTCGTCATATTGTGAGCAGAGAATAGCATATACTCGAGCATGCGCTGTATCCGTTGAAATTTCCGCTTCTTCTAAACGAGTGCGGTGTAGTGGCGAGTGCGTTGCGTTGCGACGGCACTGACAATCGGTCGGAGGATGGTGTTGTCGTATTACGTAGGGTTTGTCTATGATGGGTCTGCGCTCTGATTGATTCATTATACGTCGAGTAAAACCTCTCTCCTTTCCAAAACAAGCATCGATAAAGTTAAAATTAATTATTTTCTCTAGTTAGCCGGACACTAGAACTTAGTTGGTCACGCTTGCTTGACGCACGAGGACCGCAGGCCCGTCGCGGCGCGACGCGTATCGTAAGGGCACAGATTACATACTGTACAGATGCTCGACTTCCTACATTCTACGACCGGCGCACGCACACATGCGCAACGCACGTTTTCACGGGGTACGATGGGCCGTGTTTGATGATGTCATCAAAAGCCCTGACCATTATAAGCGTGGTTTCGACAGTTGGTTATTAGATCTACACCATTATGTCTGCCATAATTTTTTCCCGCGCACCTTACACCTTGAGCGGATTTGACAATAAAAATAAATCTTCGAGTGCACCTAATGACGAATATAGGAAGTCGAGTATGTTTTGAGGAAATATCTGTGTGCTTATCTTAGACGTGCCAGAGAATCAACTGCTACGATTTATGTGGACGAAGTAGAGGTAAGCCTCAGTGCACAGATATTTCCTACGCGTATGTGATCTGTGATAAGGCGGCCACACACTCGGGTACAGTGCGAAACCAAAAGCTGGTGTCAGTCGTCACCATCCTCTGCCCGACTGTCGGCAGGTCGGGCTCGTTCCGCGCGTCGCGCTCCGTGTGCGGCTCGCGCGGCAACGTGGCGCCCCCCCCCGCGCCGCTCAACCAGAGCCTCTCCGCGCACCCGCTGCTGCCGCTGCCGCCCGGCTCCGACGGTACGTACGAACTTACACGAATATGCCCGAACGTAACGGTATATTGGAGCGTATAGCACTACAAGGTTCTTTTAGCGCGTGGCTTAAGTGGTACTTGGGTAGCGCCCCCTGTCAACGTTTTTCGAACGCTAAAAGAGCCTTGTAGCAGTGTAAGGGTAACGATGTGTTTGATTGATGTTTTGTGTTCCCAATTTTGGTTTAAACCTGTATCGAAAATTAGCTTTCTAATTCAGTTTCAACCTTTTTTGAGCAAAATTTCCGTATTTTCTTTCTTCAATCGATGTTTTCCCACCTTTCCAAATCGTTCGTCGCGTGTTCTGTCTTACTCACACATGTCTCGTCACTAAGTTGGTTGTTTATTGCAGCGATTTCCCTGGAGTGGGACAAGCAACCTCACTACCTGGAGGCTTCTCTGATGATGAAGGGCTACAGTGCGGAGGAGGCGCGCGCGGCGGCGGCGCGGGCGCGGCGCCCTCCGGCCGCGACTCGCCCGCCGCTCGCAGCTACCGCCTATGCCAGCACGAGAGACAAGGTAGGGACGTATCTGATACTACGGCCCGCTTGCATCACTAAATGCGTTTAGCGTAATGTTTAACATCTTCCTGTCTGTCTTCTTCACAGAAATAGAACGATGTTTTTAATACATTAATTCGCGCTAAATGTGTTTCGTGATTTGTGTTGCGAGCGGGCCAACGTAGCAGGCTCTAGAACAACCCACCAAACGGGGGGCATATATACGGCATATCTTCGATGCCTAAAGTTTGAGAAAACGCCTTGTGTTTCGAGCCCCGGCCCAAAGCTCGCTCCGACGCAAAGCTTTTTCTCGGTCGGGTCCCGAGACCCTAGTGTAAGTTTCTTTTAACCATCCCGACTTTACGCATCGACCGCGTTCGGCACTCCGGTTGGCAGCCGGCCGGCCTTCACCAGTGAAGGGTCAATGAGAGCGTCGAACGCGGTCGATCCGTAAAGCCGAGATGGTTCGAAGAAACTCACACAGGGTCTCAGACAACAACGACCGAGCGTTTTCTTGCGAGAACGGTCTGCAACCCGTCTTATAAATAACAGGTGGGTGAAGAGTGATAGAAACTTCACCAAATAACCTTTTTTTTATCTACATGAGGATTATTACTGTGCTTAATATTGTTATGTTTTTTGCGTTTTCTACATATATCTTATAAGTTTATAACACCAGGATAAGCCTGGAATTATTTATGGTCAATAACAGACTTATTTGCTTAGAAACAAGGCTTAAAAATAATCTTCTCTTATAATAAATTTCCGACGCTTTTATTTCAACCTCACATAGATTTGTATTTGTTTCTTTCAGCTTTCGAAACTGTACGGCAATCAAATCGTAAGGGCCCAATACAAATTGGCTTGTTATAATTATTTTATAATGTTTCTAAAATGTTTGATGGATCATCGCTAACCTTCTTTGTTATCATGAAGTAACGTTATCATCTTGTCTATTTTGGTTACATACACAATATTTAGAAAATTAGAATTTCATTCGTTTTCATTTTCATTTTTCGAATTTTAGAAATACATAAAAAAGTTCACAGATACAAGGTGACACTTAATTTAAGCGTGCAATATATATAAATAGCCTGGCATAAAATAAATGGTTAATTACCCCTATGCTAAGAAACACCTGTTACAAGCGTCATACATCTGAGGCCCTAGTGTGAGTTTCTTTTAACCATCTCGACTTTACGTATCGACCGCGTTCGGCGCTGCGATTGGTCCTTCACTGGCCTTCTCTGGTGAAGAGCCAATCGGAGCGCCGAACGCAGTCGATGCGTAAAGTCGAGATGGTTAAAATAAACCCAAACTAGGGCCTCTGTTCATTATGGATTATAGTAACGCGGAGTTTTGTAAAAAAAAAAGAGGATAAGAAACGGGAAGAAAGTAAAAGAGGTTTCAATATTGAGAACAACTGGAGCAATTTTCGACGACAACTTTCTTCCGAAATCTTTTTGAACATAATATCGATACCTCTAAACTTTAGTCAAAAGTCGATACTTTAGAGTCTAAATCTAAAGTATCGACTTTTGATTCAAGTTGCGTCACACTCAATTTCTCATTTGATTTAGACTTTTCGTAAATCTTCAGATAGAGTATATTGATCCTAAAATTTACTCTACGTAAAAAGGAAGAAAAAAATAAAAGTTTTTGTGTAACCGAACTGGACAAAACCGGCATGGTTCTTTTTACTCTCTACTCACATATTTGACTGATCATATTTATACGCTCTGAATCATATTTTACTTATATTTATACCTTATCAAATGCCGCTATAGTGGATCGAGAGAGCATATAAAAAAATACATTTTATTTTATGATGTCTTGCCTGTTTCTCTCATGTAAAGCTTACTCGACCTCACTATACAATTAAAGCATTATACTTAATGTTAATACCAAATGAACCTTAACATTACGTCTTTTCAGACGACATATACCATTTCCAATATCTTTGTGGGTGAAGGGTATCAAATGCAAACTTTAATGCACACATTCGGTCATCTTGCACTTTCCGTAACGCACTTACGTCACGGGGATCCATTTGTTTGTAACCCGTCAACTTTTACGGCTAGGCTCACAAATAATAGTGTATCGTCCCGCAGGCTCCAGAGCTAGTGACCCATGCCGAGGTCAATCATCATCCTATGGAGGATTCGCCTCTGCCTCATCGGACGACGACACCATTGGTTTGTATATTCTCAGATGACCATAATTTTGTTCGCACGTGACGTCAAAATGAAACGTTTGCTATGTTCTGGTCAGGTTTCTCCGGAGAGTACATGGAGCCAGGCGAGTTTGCCGCGTGCGAGTGGGCTCGGCCGCGCGCCCACTCCGCCGCCGCGTGCGCGCCCAGGTCAGAGCCCCCCCGCCTCGCCCCCCTCGCCCCGCTCGCCCCGCTCCCCGCGCAGCGCGCGCCGTGCTCCGCCCCCCGCCGCCGAGCCCCTCTCTAGCGGTTACCCGGACTTCGTGCTGGCGAAACATTCCTCGAGCTTTAAGAAATCGTCCGAGCGGCTCGAGTACGAGCTGTCGCAGAGCAACATTTACTCGGCGTGCCCGTCCTCGCGCTCGAGCCGCTCGGGCGGGTCGCTGCGTATCGAGGAGGACGTCGACGCGTCGCCCGAGCGCGCCGGGCGCGCGCGCATCACGTGGCGGCGCAGCGCGTCGTGCCGCAACCTGCGCGACTACAGCTTCGACGAGGCGGGCCGCGCCAAGCGGCGCCGCGACGTGCGCTCGCTGCTGGCCGACCTGGACACGCTCGCGCGCCTGGACTCGCCCGTCACGCGCTACGACGAGGCCCGCACGCGCGCCTTCGTGTTCGGCGAGCGCGGCTCCGTGGAGTCCGCCGGCATGTTGTTGGGCCGCGCCTATTCCTCTTCGTTTCCAGGTGCCATCGGCGAGCCGCGCCTCGATCTGCCGACGTTCGCGCGCACCGGCTCGCAGGACGACCTGTCGCACGATAGTTACGAGGTTATCGAGCGCTCCGACGACGAGTCGGAGACGCGCCGCTACGCGCGCATCCAGCCGAGGCGCCGCAGTACCGCGCACACGCGCTCGTGCTCGCTCGACTCCGGTAACGACCTGCCGTCCGACGACGACCGCTCGCTGTCGCACCTGTCCGAGAGCGACGACCACGAGGGCGCGCCCGACGAGGTGGTGTGCCACTACCGCAGTAACAGCGATCTACAGCTAGATCCCTTCCTCGTCGACGACCCGCGAGTCCTGCCCCGTGAGAAACTCTCAGTCCGCTCTGATGGTAATTTCTATAAAGAAATCAAACGGGCACTCGGCTCGCGAACGTCTAGCCAAGAGTCGAAGAGTGACATTTATGACTCTAAAATATCGAAGAGTAGTGCCGAATCTAGTAAAAAGTCGCGGGACAGCGTTTATCATACGGACAGTAAGAAATCCCGCGAGACTCTCAAAAGCAAAAGCTCCGATAGGTCCGGCTCGCGAACTTCCAGTCAGGACTCTAAATCTGATTATTACGATTGCAAAAAGAATTTGTATGAGCCTGACGAAATTAGCATGAGGCGACGTAGTATTACTAGTATCCAGAACGCTTACATAGACCCGTTCGAACCCATTTCACCCTCGTCTAGTCCCGACTCGACCAAAGACTTCTTCGATACTCAAGCCACTTTTATTAGTATGGAAAAGCCGGAGTACCGGGAAAAATCCCTATTCGACAAGTCACACGAAGACTTGATCGCTAATTTGGCGAATTCTCCCAATTATTATCTATCTACTCCATACTCGACCTTTCCTAGCAATAGCAAGCATGTCAAGGAACCTAGTCCATTGCATTCCGCCAGCCTGCAGAATGTGGAATTAGACCAATTTTCGGGTCAGTTCGAATCAGATTCGAGTCCTCCGAAGAAATCCGATGAATTATCGACTGAGGAGGAGGATCTTCATCCTCCAACGACACACATTTGGCCGGAAAAGATAGTTGGTCTCGATACAGAGATTGATGGTACTAGGGCTGCGAAAATACATAGCTACCAGCGCCGCCGCTCTTCAGACACGGTATTCAGTTTCGATAAGGAGAAGATAGAATCATTAACGCGATCGATCAGCAAAGAAAACGCCTCATCGCATCTCGTAAAAGAGTCGTCGAATGAGTCTGATGTGAACGTGAGAGTGCTGCCTGCAATGGACAGCATTGAGTATGCCAAGAACAAAGCTAAGCAAGCCGCTATCCAGTCTGGTACCGCTTCTATTCTCCAATCAGAATTTGATAAACGCGGTAAGGTTCACACTCATATCGTTAGAAAAGAGAATTTGAAGGAGGAATTAATGGCAAAGACTCACTTTGACGAATATAATCCTAAGCTGATCCTTGAGACTAGTTCAAGCAGCCGTTTGGCTGATACTACAGTTCCTTACACTCATCCGACCGTCGAACGAACTAAGAGTGATCCAAATAGTTTGGCCAATCGACCTCGCTTCAGCAGCGTTAATTCTCGTAGACATGTGTTAATGCACCAGAAATCTATCGATTTAACGCCAGCAGAATCCAGTGATGAAGACTACATCTTCCGTCAAATACCTAGTGCTCCGCCAATCGCGACAAAGCGTTCTCATTTTGAATTGCCATCAAGGCTGCCCGATCATATACGAACTCAATTTGATTTGCCCAAGAACTACTTTAAAGAATTCGACGCTTTCAAAGCAGGTTTCAAGGATAATAAGAAAGTTGTCGATGATGGTTACGATATTCCTTACGTGTTGCATAAGCGACATGTGATGAATGGAACTGCTCCATCTCCTCATGATGATCAAAGGCAGCCTCCAGATATTGTGATGCTACCGCCACAAAATGGCCGCCATGTGGTTAGTGCTCACCCTAGGTGCAAGTATCATGATCATCCTAAGTCACCACGTTCGCCCAAGTCGCCAAAATCGCCGAAATCACCGAAGTCACCGAAATCACCAAAATCGCCCAAGTCACCGAAATCACCTAAGTCGCCTAAATCACCACGAAATAGTATACAAGTAGAACACACTTCCAAGTTCCTTGAAGTTGAGAATCGTGACTTCTTGTTCACACAAAATATCGATCTGTCTAAAGTTGACCCAGTGACGTTAGAAGTCGACAAAAGCTGTCAATTGCAACATTTACCGAGTCCTAAGAGGGATATAACTAAAAACTTGGATCCTGTTCTACTTGAGACTCTCAATAATAAACTTAGTCAGATTGAGAGTGATTCTGCGACGAGCTCTAAAACTGACAGTATCAGACAGGAGCCTATGTATCCGTGCGAAATTAAGTTTACCATCAATGGTCGTAACGTTCAACAACCGCCTATTTGTAAAGAACCGAAGCCTTTGACAGCTGCGGAAAAGCTACGAGCCGACATCAAATCTAAGTCAGAAAAGTTGCCACCAAAGAGGGGCCCAAAAGCTAGAGGCACCGGTAAAAAAGGCCCAGGAAGTAAAATAAAAGGAAAAAGTAATAACAAGATACGGATTACATCATTTTCGTCTGATGACGAAAGTGTTGATTCTGACGATGTTTTTGGTACTACTGAAGCTGCTCCAAAACTTGAGTTCTCACCACCACAATCTCGCAAGGATTTGGAACCTATTCTGCAGTTGGAGTATGATAAGATTACGTCTGGCGCTTGGCACAGAGGGCAGACTATGAGTTCAACAGAAATTGAAGGTTCCCCACCACAGTGTAGAAAATTAGCCGAGCTAGAAGCTAAATACAACCCTCAGGTTCTCGACAGCATGAGTGGTAACGCTACAGAATTACGCAGAATTTCCGAACGTTCTATTTCGATCCCAAGTTCAGAAGACGACGTCGCTATAAAATTCGCAGAGACAAAACAATCCAGTAAGGAAAGTTCGCCTTGGGAGTACAACGAAAATATTCCCTCGCCAATATTGGAAAGTACTGAGTTCCTCAAATCTGAGGACGAACACTTAGCAGATATGGAAATTCAAAAGGTGACAGGTAGTCCATCTGAAGATAAAATGGAAGCTAAAGATGAGAAAAAGGAAACGTCAACACTTGGTATAAAGAAAAGTTTAAGGGATGAGCTAATATCACCGATGCGTAAACCCGGTGGCACTCCAATATTGTTTGCCCATGCAAGGTTAAATCTTTCCGAAGGGTCAGTATTCTCTCTCCAACGACAGAAAGCGACAGACTCACCAACTGCCAGCCGTAGAGCTAAAAGTTTAGACACGCCAGTTATTCAATTACATAGACTCCCACCCATGAATGCCTTCTCTTCGAAAGACGATACGGTTGAAGATATCAATGAAGAAGGTGAAATACTGGAAGAGAAACCTTTGATTGATGAAAAAGGTAAAGCGACAGTTCCTAAGAACGATACTATTGACAAAATTGATGAGGTCGAGGAAGAACATCCAGATCATGAAGATCTGAAGTCCGTTGTTATAGATAACGAAGAGTTGCAGTTGTTAAATGACTTGGTTGAACAACGTCGTCCGCGATCGTTCAAGCGCAGATATGACCTGACTAAGATCAAGTCTCAAGCGGCTCGATCACCACTAAATAGATCGCCGCTCTCTCGCTCACCTATTTCGAAGTCACCATTACGATCGCCTACTTCTTCATTGAACTCGCCTAGAGGCAGTATCAGGAAGCTATCAGATCTGAGCGAAGACCAGATAGTTCCAGACATTGAGAGAATCAAACGCAAGGAAAAGAAGAAGCTAACTCTAAAACCTAAACCTGATGAGAAACAGAAGTTAAACAGCAAACTCAATAAATGTGGTTCTCTTGACACTAACGCTACTAAAGTTAAAGCGTTGCAAACTCAGAAATCCTTGCCGTCGTCTCTAAAAGAGCGCCCAGATTTTCTAACAGTACCTCCTCTTGACATGGCTAGAGCTAAAAGCCAGGAACTGGAACAAACAGCAAAGAAAATTGCCAAAGAGAAGTCTAAATCGTTGGAGAGAATGGATGTCAAACGTGGCAGTAGTAAGGAAAGAACAAAGTCTCAAGAAGATAGTGATACAGAAATCGCTAAACGTAAAGAGAAACAACAGATGTTGTTTGAAGCTGCTTTGAAGCAAACTAAGACTTTAATTAGTCCAGTTAAAGACACTATGCCGCCATTCCCTCCACCGGAAGATAAAATCGTCGTCAAAACTGAAGGCGATAAAATAATCATTGATACTAAGATTAATAGCAAGGCAGAGGACCACGTATTCATCGCCAAATCTCCGAAGAAACTAGATAACAAACTAACCGGGAAAATAAGTAGGAGCTTTGAGGACCAAAAGACACCGAAAACTCCCAACAAAATGAATAAGAGCATGGATGATAAGTCGAGCCCAACAGAAGATAAGTTTGATGATCTTGCAGCATTACAAAAGTCACCCAAGACATTGTCTAAAAAACAGGAGATCAAACAACAGATCGAGGGCAAAGTTGTTTATCAAAAAATGAGTCCCGGGGCTAAATCCAAGAGTTTAGACAGGAAGGCGGAAATCCATTTGGATTCTAAAGCCAAATCGAAGAGTTTAGACCGAAACTACGTGACACCCGCGTCAATGCTGCCAGAAAATGAAAAGCATTTCAAACAAGAAGTTGTAAAAGTAGAGGTTCATCCAACTGTTGTTGAAGAAGAACCAGAAATGTTACCAAAAGACGAACTAAAAGAAACAAAGGATATATCACCTTCAAATAGTTACAAAACTGAAGATGATTCTTCAATGGAATGGATGTCTAGCTCCCAACATACAATAATTGAAAACGACACACAAACAGTTATCATGGAACGTCGTAAAATGGATATCTATAACAAACAAAGGCAGACTGAGCTTCAAGAAAGTAAGAGTAATCAGGATATTCACTCATTAGTGACTTCCGAACGAAAACCAGAAGTAACTCGTTTGACCAGCGAGGAAGAATCTTTGACTGAAGTTAGCGATTTGAAAGTATCTGACGAAAGCAACATGCTTGGATTATCTTTACCGTATATTGATGCTGACAGTTCATCGGATCAAGAACAGAAGAAACCCAAGATTCCTCGCGGTATGAGCGACGATTCTGGGTCATGGGTCACTGTCGATTACGAAGAGACTACTTTAGACACTGAGCTACCCCTTTCTGATGCTAGCAGCAAAACTCGCGGAAGGAGACCCTTGGATGCTCAAGGAACATTTGACGAATCATCGGCAAGCTTGATGGAGTTCTTAAAACAAGAATCCATATCGCAAATCATGTCAGATAGTGATACAGAACGCTGTTCAAAGATTTCTCGAGAAACTCCCAAAACCATAGACTTGTCCATGAAATGGAAAAATAAGAATAAAATTATTGTGACGCCACCTCAAGAAAACAGTCCCACGATTGAGAGTATACCGTTTATTGACTCCAGTACGTCTAAGTCTAATAAATCTGAAGGCGAACACACCGGCAGTTCTGGCAGTGATAAATCACCTACTGAACAGAAACCGGAGCAAAAGACATTGTTGACTGCTAAGTCAAGACGTAGTGAACTGTTGAAGCTAAGTGCGGAACGTTCTAGAAGTTCCGAATCAACCTCTTGGACCAGCATTGAGAAAGATGTCAGTCCATCAAGTCACATTAAAGGCAGCTCCATTGACGACGAATCTAGTGTTAGCTGTTCGATCGCTCGGCCTCTGGGTATTTCTCAGGATATCGAAAAGCTTAACAAGAAGGATCGAGAATGCTTGGAAGAATTGAAACAGGCGATGGAATACGGAGAAGAACACTTGCTGTCTCAACATACTCTATCTAGTGACCACTCGAAATCAAATTCAAAATCACCTTCACCAATACCAGAAATTACTCGTATTGAAAGTCCTAGGAGTCCGTCAAAGTACGGAGCAAGGAAGTCGCCTACTCCTACGTTGGAAAAGCAGGGTCAAGTGGATTCTCAAAAAGCTCCCACTGACTCCGATTCCAGCTCTGAGAGCATTGATAGAACTGTTGAACAGCTGTCTCGGCCAAGTGTTAAAAAGAGCGGTCTTGAAAAAATAGGCAAGGCCGTTATAGAGGAATCCGAGTCCAGCCAATCAGCTGCCTCTAAAGCTTCCGATGCAGCACTAGAACTGAAAAATACTGTTAAAAAAACCAAAATCGCTATAACTATATCGCAAGAGGACCAAAACACTACTATTGATTTCGATGATGATGGCAACGTCATTACGTCTTCATTTGAGGGGAATATCATGAAAAAGAGGGCGCTCAAAGATCATGATCAAAAGAGTTCGTCTAAATCAAGTGTCGACACTACGACCACGACTACTCCTTCTAAAGGCTCCCTCAGTGTTGAGGACTCCTCGTCTAGAAGAAAGGGACGTCTTCTTGATGACCAGAAAAGTTCATCCAAATCTAGTATTGATTCTCGGGGTTCCCTTAGCGTTGAATCTCGAGGTTCATTTGAAACAACAGAATCGACGTCTGGGTCTCTTGGTGAAGCATATCGTCGTGGTGAAGAGTTAAAACCAACATGGCGACCATTCTTTGGTGCGTCGGGCAGCGAAAATAGCACAAGCATTGAAGAAGCTTGGATACCACAAGACCATGAGGGATACGAAAACTTGGCCATAAACAAGGAAGTTTTTGAGTACAACAACCAAAGGTTGTTAGATGACTTCCAAACGTTTTCGAAAAATCCTCCTCTGTCTGCCAACACGTCTAAAGATTCGACTGATGCAGACTTTACAGATGATCTGAATGATTTTCCGGTCAATTTCTTATATCCAGCTACGTCATCCAGTGGTGGTGGTGGTGGTACTTCAGATGTTGTTATAGGCTACGGCCAAACATTCGGCCGTACTTTATCACGCATATCAGAACGTAGTACTGCGTCTGAAAAGACTAGCGCTGATGAAGATTCTACTAAGGCTTGTTCTCGATCAGAAAGTATTAATGAGGAGTCTCTCAATTCCAGTGATCATCAAGCTAGTCTTAGTTCTGATCCGCCTAGCGCCAACATCGCTTACATATCAGACGCCGATAGGCGCACTTCGGCAGAGATGCCCGACATACCAATAGATCAAGCTAAAATAAGTGAGATGTATGAATCTAAACGAGATGTTGAGAAAGCTAGCAGAGCTTTTGATGCATTAGATCATAAGAAGAATGGTAGTCCTGGTAAGCCAGTAGCACTTACACCTATGCCAGCATCAAAGCAATCTTCCGCTAGTGAAAGCCAAGAGTCAGATGATTGGCCATTACCAGAGTTGCCCCCACAAGCAGTCAGCAGACCAGCTAATTTGGATGAGATTGGTAGAAAAGGGTCCAGTGATTTTGACCAATGGCCGTCCCTTCCATCAAGCTTATTAGAGACACCCATAATAGAAAAAGTCCACATTTACTACATGAGTAACGAGCCAGAAATACCCACAAAAGTGACCTTACAATCGGAGAGTTCAAAAGATCATTTAGCGGGATCAGATGATGACAGTGACACATTGAACAACGACGATGATTTGGAAAAGGATGTACCAGAGTCGAAATCGGATTCGAAGTCTGCTGAACTAAGCGAAGAAACTTCTCCGAAAAGTGGCAAACTGATTCCTTATGATCAATCAGGGTACATGGTAGAACCGTTGGAGAAACAAGATGAATATACTTGCCATAAAAGCGTGGTACCTAATTACGATAAGTCGTGCCTCAGTGGTACAATCAGTAAGGCAACTTGCCTAATGGGCGATGTAGGGACCTGTTGTTCACGTTCTGAACATAAATCGTTCAATATCAAAAGCAATTTGGAAGATAAAGTTATAATAAATCAGCCACAAAAGTCTCCTACTAACCACAGTCCGATATACGAGGATGATCACTTGTATGCTGATGATGTTTTCGGAGGTGACAGCAAGTCTCTCTCCCCAGATTTCGATAAAGGCTTTTCGCAGTTGGGTACGCAGAAGTATTCGTACGGTTCAAATAATTCTGATACGTCTATAGATGATCTCCTGTCTCAGACGAATGCCGAAGACACTGTTCGGGCAGTAACTAAGTTAAGTACAGGAAGTGCTGGTACTTGTAAGAGATGCAGTCACAGTAGCCATTCAGAGGAAGAAACCAGTTCTTTTGGAACTGATTTGGACGGTACGGTCAAAATCGGACTGCCTCAGAAGAAATGCACACACAGCTCGCATTCGGAGGATACGTCCATTTGCCTCAGTATTTCTGAATGGTCCACTGGTACGAACACTGTTCGCCAGTACGCTAATCTATCGGCTTCTGAAAGTGTTTCGGTGCCTAAGAGTGACAAGTCTGATAAAGCCTCGAAGGTGTATTCATCTTCGCATGGGAGTAAGAAAAGTGAACAGAAACTGAAACTCGGTTCTCAAGCAGAAATGAGCTCTAAAAGTAGCAGTCTTGATAAAAGCTCGGAAAATATTAAATACGATAAGTTGTGTAGTTCAGATACAACTATTTCGAGGAAAGGTATGGACAGTAGTTCTGGTACAAAGAGCGATAGTACTTTAACTCTTGCCCAATCTATATCGGACTGGTCTGCTAGTACCAGCCATACCCTCGTGGCCACAACTAGAGATGACCAAGCAGATGTAGATAGTACGAAATCCGATGACACAATAGTCAAAGATATAAATGTCGATGAAAGACCTGATACAGAAATTATTATTACTAAAGTATTGTCTCCTACAAAGGAAATTGAGGAGGCCAAAGAACCTGTATTAAGATTGACTGCGTCTTATACTGGCAAAACAGATAAATCGTCATCTATAAGTTATAGCGATAAATCGGATAAGTCTAGCTCCAGCTCTTTGAGTAGCTTACAGAAACATGCGAATGGGGTGTTAAGATTTGACCAAAGGCAAGGTTTCCCCCCACAAGATGAAACCCACGAACGCTACCCAAAGGTGCCACCAAAAAGTTTGAGCTACGAGGAACAAACACATAGGTACTCGAAGACGACCTTGCGATGCCAGAGTGAAGATAGCGGGTTCAAACCTTACTTTGTAAGCGAACAACCAGAGCTAGATATAGACATGCCATCTCAACTCTACAGTCAAGAAGAGAAACATAGCGAACGTTATCAGAGCCAAGAATTTTCTAACATAATGCGTGAAGAAGGACCTGGTAGTAGCAAATTCATACGATCCGATTACAAACCTTTGGCTAAACACGCGAGTTACGATGATAAGACACTGTCGAAGAATCAGATTAAGGAGTATAAAACGAATCAGCAGTATCGCAGCAAGCCCAAAAGCTGGTCTTTCCACGAGCATTATCTCGCTTCCTCCGATTTGCCTATCATCGCAGTCCCTGAAATACCTTCAGTGCACAGAGAACTCTCGGAAAAGAGATCTGCTGAACGGTCAGGAAAGACTCCTTTATCCCGATGCTCGCCTTATTACTCTAGCAGTCTTAGCTCTGAGTCTCCTCCGATACAATCGTCAAAAGCGCCGGTTAAGAAATCTCTTCTCGTTCGTAATATTTCCCTGAAGAGTCCCCCAAGTGGCAATGACACCGACAGCTCATTGGATGTCATTCGCGACCCGCGAGAGCGCATGAAGACGTTCAGGCGTAAGAAACAAGTGACAAGCGCACGTAAAAGGCAGGAGAGAATACAAGACGTGTTAGAGGAAGACTCGACCAAGAGCCAATATTCGTCAGAAAGTGACATGCTCGGTGGCAAATATCTGGCCGTAGAAGAATCTTTACGTCGCATGGAAAGTTCGGAATGCTCTGATAGCTATGTCCCTGAAGTAGAATCCGGCTCCTCAGAAATGTCAAAAGGCGATTCTAAGCATTACGACATACAGGAAGCTAGTTATTCCGAAGACGAGGGACAAGACGAATACGCCAAGTATAAAAGTGCCAATTACGAAGCACAACAATTCCCGATCAATATAGCGCCAATGCAATTCCAAGGATTTGGTTCTTCCGCTGATGAGGATGAAATGGGTTTCCCGCGGTTTGATAGACTTGGTCGTTTGCGCCATCCTTACCTCGATTCCCAGGAGCCTCCTTACGTTTCAGAGGACAGTCCTCCAAGGACTTCGTACTCAAATAAGAGTAGTCGCCAGTCTTCTCTAAAGAAATCTAAGTCTACTACAGTGTACCGTCAGGCTGACGACCCGTCTCTAGGCGAGCCATCTGGTCAGCATCAACAAGTGTTCTATGAAGAACAAAGTGACAGAGATGACTCGGATGACTACGCTTACCCGATCGATACTATAAAGCGTGCTCCTAAAATTCCCAAATCTGGAAGCTACTTGTTTGAACGCGGGGAGTCTGTAGCTTACTCTGATACGGATCTGCCGCAAGATAAAGACGAATACGAAGAGTATAGAGGCAGCCCTTATCCAGAACATTACGAAGAAGTGGTAATGTTCCAAACGCAGGAATGTTACCCGCAATACGAGCATGATCTCGATGAAAATAGGGATGTTAATGACGAACATTACGCTCGAGATCTTGACCAACGTTTCAGTCTGAATAATGTAGAGAGGTTCTACTCTAGTCACTACGTCGACTCACAAGCTTCTAGCGACAGCCCTGAGCAAAAGTTTGACGTTTCCACGCTGCCTCCGCCTCTTTGCTCCGATGACGAGAATGATTAAAAACATGTAGTTTGCAGTGCAATTTCATTATTATATTTAGTTTGGTCGTTGTCACCCCTCGCCTCGTCGGCTGAACGTTCTCTATTCGGTTTGCGAGCGTGCCGGCCGACTAGCGTTTCGAAATTTAAATTCCAATTAATGCAATTATTGTTATTGATATTAGGGTACTCATTATATTGAATATTTACATTGTCACTTTAAATATTTAGCAAAATAATGAATTAAAAAGATATCTAGTGCCAATTCCCGGATAGCGCGACCCTTTTGACTATCGTGTGAACGCGGACTCATACCTATAGCTTGTTAAGGATTTAGGTGTAGTTATAATATGTGTATTGATCTAAATTATACATTTTCAGACGTCTTACGAAATACTGATCAATATAACGGTAACTTGAAAATGAAACTGTCCCTATACTCAATACGTTATAGTTTGTTTAGACCCTAGAGCTAAAGCTTCGAGGAAATGCAATACAGGTATAATAAAAACGTAGTGCCAAATTCTTCTAGTCGTATATTTTAGTGTTTTCAACCTTTATAAAAGTTATATTCGTTGATAAAAAATATCCTGAAAATAGTATTATTGTAAAGGCTGTGATTTACTTTGTGTGGTGATGAGATCCAAGATCTGAGTTGTTCTGTTTAGGCGTTTTGCTCAAACGATCAATGTATTGTTTACGCACTTAGCACGTTGTTTATTAATCTTAGTTTTATAGTCTTAAGTTAATTTACGTTTGTCCATGACACTCCACTAGTTATTACAACATGGGATCTGCATACGTGCCAAATCTGCTCAATTTTTTCCAACACTTTATTATGATAATTTATTGTAACATTTTTTAATAATGAATTTTGGTAATCTTAAATATGTTATAAGTTGAAATAGATTACGAGACTACGTGTCGTGTGTGTAGCGCTAAATTAACTATCATCGAAGTTAATGACTGCGGCGTAAACTAAATTTCTTCCGTAGAAAATGAATTTTGGCTAAAATTAGAATTGTTTTACACGCAACAATATACACAACTTATTATAATACAATACATGTTCGCTCCATCATAAATTATTTGTTATTTTATATTGTAGCGCACTATGCAGTAGCTGTTTCGTTCAAAGATATCGTATGACGCGAGTATATTTTGAAATTAAATTCTATTGTAACATACCGAGGGATTTATTGATGGAAATGAAGGAAATATATTTAATCTTCTAATTCCGAAGACTCTCTTTAGAATGTAGTACTCAAGCATCATAAAACGAATGTTAACAAGTGAAACTAAATGAAAGCTAGTAAAAAACAAAAAATAGTACTGCTTTTGAACAAATAGCGCCGGAGCTCTATTGCGTTTCTATTTAGAGAAACATGCGAGTATACGCTTTGACATTATTTTTGCTATTATTACCCACACTATCAATCCTACTTATTATCTGCTATACAGACTAAAAATTTCATTAATTGGCAATATTTTAACCACGTATTCTGACCATGATACTTCTTCAATTAAGTAGGCAAAAAATCTTTTTTTTTTTTTCGTTAATAATTGTCCTAAAAGAAAAAGTATCATGGTTAGGACACGTAGTTAAAATATTGCCAATGAATTTAATTTCAGTCTCTAGCTATATAGCTGCGGAACCAAAACCTACAATCTTAAAACGTTTGACAGCTTTCTAAATTGAATACTACAGAACAATCATTAGCGTATAAATAATAAAAGGAAATTCACACACTCCCTTCCGCAGTTGATTTATATTTAGATAGGAATAAATTATCGAAAAATTAGACGAAATGTGTGTCAGTGTAGATGTGAGAAGATTCTTTTGAGAACTTAGAGATAGTTATGTCAGTCGTGTAATGAGTGGAGTATATTGAAAACTAAATGTAATAATAACTCACTATGTCTGATTCGTTGAAGTATTGAATGTTCTAGAAATTATATTGTTTGCATGACGTTCTTGTGAAGTAATGAATTTATTTGAACAGGTTGCATGAATACAAGTTAACCTGAATAACGGAAGTAATTAATATAATATCCAAAATATCGTATAAATAAGGATCATGGGGAATAAAGATGATCAAAGTATTTACAAAAGTTCGATATTAAAAACCGCGCGTTCGCACGGCCTCGTAATAAAGACCACTTTTGTCAAATTCCCAAATTGAATTCCACTAAGGTCGAAACTATCTAAGATTCACATGGGCCTTGAGAGCAAAAATTAATTCGTTTTATGACGTGCAAGTGATATTCAACCTTAGGGTGGTAATTTTATGGTCGAGTATACGAAAGGATGATACATGTTATAGATGAACAACCTCAATGTGGTTTTTATTTCTCACTAGCTGCGCCCCGCGTTTTCACCCGCATAAGTCTCGATCCCGTGGGAATATTGGGTTAAAAAGTATCCCATGTCCCAACCCAGGTCATGGTCTACCCATGTGCCAAATCCTTTCGTCCATTTTAGCGTGAAAGAGTAACAAACAAACATACAAAAATCAAATCTTTTCTCTTTTTATGATAATTATAATCGGGTGAATTTCGCACAACTTGAGACAACATTTGGATTATTCGGCTGTTCCTTTGGGTTTTCTCTAATTTTATTTTTTACCAACCCAGTATAGAGGCAAAAAAAAACTAATTAGTCGTACCGAGTTTTTGCGATACTAACGCACGGCAATTGATTTTTATATATATAGAATAGATGGATTAATAAAAATTCACCTGCGTCACAAGCACCTTATTCAGACAGACTTGTATTCATAGCCCTGTATATTAATAATTTATTTTTTCGTAGTCAAATATTTTATTATACATAATTATATAGCTGATGTTTTAAACAAAATATAATATATCTTATGTTATACATTGGGTGAGCCAATGTGTTATAGAAAGTGTTATAAGTATTATTTGCAAATAGTTACTCCTAAACTTATGAAATTTTAGCTATATCGAACCCTTTACAGTGTTTATAATGTTTTTCAATACTTCTCTGATATGCAAGTACGTATAAAGTTAATGTTTTAGGGAGTAACGTTCGAGTTATTTTATTTTTTAAATGTTTTTATTTAACTTTCACAATGACTGAAATTACAACTAACGATGCGAATTGTAGAGAACTGTAGCTTACAATTTTAGTGCTTGCATATCAGGAAAGTGGTTATATTCAAATATTATCCTATAAACCCTGTGCTAAATAGTGTTCAATTATAATTGAATTAAAAGATTTAATGGTCGTGGATGCACGAAGCAATTTTAGTCTACTAGCGTGTAAGAGGTCGACAGACTTCCCTAGTTAGCGCAATAACTGTACGGTACGATATTAAAAAATCTTAGTACTTAAGTATTTCGACTTTTCGATTGAGAGTGTACAATCCGAATAGACTGTAATGTTACAATTTCATTGAATTGTTTAAGTTTGAGCGGCCGCTTTGAAAGTGTACTGTGGGGTAGTGTAATGGAACGGAGTAGCGATTGGGGAGTCAACAACAGTATTATCTTGATCAATTCCTTTAATAAGTCTGTTATTTAACAATACTTGAGGCAGTTGCCCCACCACCGACGAGGAAGCGAGTAACTATCGGCTATTTTCTCGCGCAAGAAACGCGAATAGATATACATTCCGTGTAAACGAAAGTGATGCATAGATAAATATTTGATCGGTGACTGTTCACACCGCCGGCGAGGACTTGCTCCACTAGTTTGTGGCTGAGCGACAAGAGCTATTAAAGAGAGTACTCGCTCAGCGATACTCGGTTGGAGGGCAGAACACTCGCTGACAGACTCGCGCTTGAAACATACGCATTCCAGCGAGTAATCGCTCGTCGCCGTCGCGCACTCTACTCGCTACTCGTTAATCGCCAGCGGTGGGACAACTGCCTTAAGATGGTGTTGTGTTGTAAATGTTTAATTGTCTCCTTCCAGTTAAAAATGCTAATAAAAAAATATGCTTCTATAAGTTTCATTATTTAACATTAAAATAACTGAAGTAGTGTGTTGAACATGAGTAAGAGAATAAAAAAAGTCTTGTTTGATAAAAATCTAACCAAGCTGCAAAATGCAAACATCGGTCAATGTATCGTTCATTTGTTCACAGTCACTTCCAAAGCGGACGCATTAAGTCATGTAATTTAAATATTGTTTCGATTATTGAAACGTTACTTCCTTTTTGAATTTATATGTGAGTGTTAGTGTACTGTGTCCCGCAATACACGGCACTGCCCCGCCTTGCCGGGGATAGTTAAACAATAAATAAATAAAAATAACTCGCGTTTTTACTGTTATGTTCGTTTGTTTTGGTTTTGTACCTTTTGTATAAGCTGCCAGGATTTCTCATGTAAGTTGGTGAAAGTTGTTAATTATTTGAGCTTTGGCGAAAATTTTTTGGTACTATAATAACATCTCAGACTCACGGGGCTTGTCCGTTTTAAGGGCAAGTTTCATTGTTAATAATTGTAAAAATAAGTGTGCGATTTGAAGCTTCTGTTCTAAGAATTTCGCCTAAGGTCAATAAAGTAGTAAACCCTAGACATTTTCTTTCGTTATAGTTATTTATAATTTAATTTTCCTTTTTTTGCACAGGTTTATGATCACTTAAGTTTTTCTGCTTTTTATATATTTTTTCAGGATTTTCTTTTGTTCACAGATTTGCTTTCCCCTGCATGCTTTACTCTTTAATTTTATAAGAACGTTTTAATTTTACCTTTTTATATTATTATATTGTATATCTTTTGTTGCGTACTCAGTGCACCATTGGTTATTCGCGTTGGATTTTAATTTTGTATCCATCATATTATTTTTTTTCGATTTACTTTTTTAATGACCAGTCTGTAATGTTCTGACGTTCAAATTGAATACCCGTAATTTTTTCCAATTTAAATATTTAGATTAGAATGGGATGTGGCCTTGAGATATACAGGGTGGCAGTTTTCAGTTACAACCTAGTAGATTAAAATTGCACACCCTACGTTGAAATTTTATATCGGTTAAAAAAAATGTCCAGAATCATGTACTGAATCCATGGTAACAGGATGTGCGTCGATTTCCCTGCCACCCTTTATTATTAAAACATCAATTCTTGATATCATAAATATCAACAATGGGGATATAGACTGGGTACAAAAAAATTTTTTTTTATTAAACGCCCTCAATTTTGGAAGTGGGGGCTCGCTACTTCACAATTCAGTATAAAATCTACCGGGGAGTGACGTTATTCTACATTTTAACTCAATAAATTGTATACAATAGATATAACGGGCAAAAAAAAAACCCTTTTGTCACTAAATAACTCAAGTCCACCTCCTGCTCTAGTCTGCCCTCACCAAACTACTACTACACCTCTTCTCTCCTCCACAGACGAGACATCTCCCGAGGAAGAAGATAACACAGTCTCCTCCGCAAGTCTCTGCATGTCTCCCTCATCGGTCACCGACCACAGTATCGCCGGCGTGCCTATATTCGCGTCAACACCGCTAGTGTCGCGGCCGCTGACCAACGGGCACGATGTCGTGGATAATAAGAGGAATAGCGAGAACAATAATGATACTGTTGGGACGGTTAATGGGAATGTAAATGGTGAGTTTGTTGGATATTTCACCATCTAGTGTCAAGTCGCCTAGTTTAGCCGATGACCGAGACCTCTGTACCGCGTATTATGTATGTGCGCGGCGAGACAGTGCAGGCCGCTTATTCGTCAACGCTGCTCCCCGCCTCGCCACGCATTCCTTAGGTGCGGTACAGCGCTCTCGGTCAAACTATTAAAATTTAACATTTAACAAGCAAATTACACCCACAGTAA
Organism: Conistra vaccinii; assembly: GCA_948150665.1. Classification (NCBI taxonomy): domain Eukaryota; kingdom Metazoa; phylum Arthropoda; class Insecta; order Lepidoptera; family Noctuidae; genus Conistra; species Conistra vaccinii. The sequence continues at coordinate 6,010,813 of OX411317.1, read as the reverse complement.
GCTGATCAATAGTGAACTAATAAAAGTAAAACCTTTTACCTACATGACATGGTTTTGTATGATTTTAAAGATCTATTTTCTTAAAACAATCTCTTGATATGATACTTATACTGGATTAACACATAGTATACTTTTTATCCCGATATTCTCATTGGATCAAGAATTATGCGGGTGAAACCACGGGGCGCTGCTAGTAAATAATAAAGTCATTTATTTTAGGCAATTTACACCCATAGCCAAACATAAATTGACATAAATCAAATAAATTTACCAAATCATGTCCTCTCACTTGCAAATTCAAGACAAGAATACAGTGCGAGTCAAACGGCATCATAAGCCCCTTTGTTTGGCCGCCATTTTCAATTCTGTTCTTTATTGGCGCGGGTTATTCCTAGCTGATAATCGCGATAGCCATGATACTTGAGTCTTCACAATATAACGATACCACAGATTAATACAGATGCGACACTCCCCAAACTCATTTAAATAAAAAGCGACTCTTGCTACGACACAATAAACTGCAATTTAGGTCTCACAGCGCTAATCACCTACAGTTGTATTCACCTAGAATTTGCCTCTCTTAGAGGGGCTTATGGCTAAGTGATAACTGCCACACGGGTCGATCGTTCAATACTCAATACTCAATATATTTATTGCTTCCACATGTGAACTTAGGTGGTAGGTTTAACAAAATATGCTCATTGTGGACCCTGTCGGGCACAGCAAAAGTAGGAGAGAGGAAGAGGTCTTTTCATTTTGATTACTTAGTTGGCACCTATTTATCTATTTATTGTAATTATTTTATAAAACTTGTAAATCAAATTAAATTCAGGTTAAGCTATGCTTGCCGCGGTTAGTCCGTGGATGGGTGACCATCTTTGCATACCAAGACCCCTCCGTGCCTCGGAAAGCACGTTAAGCCGTTGGTCCCGGCTGTCAATCGTGGATCTTTGACAGTCGTTACGAGTAGTCAGAAGCCCGAAAGTCTGACAACCAGTCTTACGAAGAGGTATCGTATTACCCAGTAACTTGGTTGTGGAGGTCAGATAGGCAGTCGCTCCATGTAAAATACTGGTATTCACCTGCATCTGGTAAGACTGGAAGCCGACCCCAACATATTTGGGAAAAGGTTGAGCAGATGATGAAGTTGCCTCACTTAGATTTTCTGACTACGTTACACTCACTGAATCAGCAAGACGGGCCCGCCGTGTACTTGTAGCTTCATACCTAAACTGCGGAGTGTACCATCTGTATAAATCTGTGGATATACTAACTATCTATATTCAGCACAGCTATCTCAATTTAGTAGATTACTGGAATGATAACAAATACATGTTTATTGTCCGCAGTAACGATAGTGTCGGAGTCAGTGAACAGTATGGATGTGCTGAGCGGTGGAGAGAGCGATGCCGGGGATACACTCTCGAGGCGGAATAATAATAGGTAAGTTTATCTATTACTCAAATTCAAATGATTTTATTTCACATAAGGGCACTTATGAAACTTATTTCTACAAGGGCACTTATGAAACGTCAGATGCTAGGTGCACGGTTCCAAATGGTCGTTTCCTATGGAGAAGAGCCGGCATGAAACTCCACAACCACTAAACCCTTTCTCAGTCCTGTGAGCCAAATATGGGTCATGAACAAAGTTAACACTTTGTGTTTGCTTCTCGAACAGCGAACAAGTTAATAGTATTAACATAGTTCATTCAGGCGTGACCTAGCGGAAATCTATGATAAAATAGTAGATATATTTAGTAACCTATTCCACTTAACTATTCCTAAAGAGTCATTAAAAACCCTGTAAGAAATCTATGAATCTGTTTGATTTCGTACAGGGTTTTTTATGACTCTTGACTCTACTCTATCTGCGTCTATTGTATTTTAGTATTGACATGTAAAAGTCGTGCATTGTGCTTCTTGATACACGTAACATGCACAACTTTAGACACCGTGTCAGACAAGTCAGGCTGAGTTGACTGACACGGTGTCTAAAGCTGTGTAGTCCTCTGCTGGACCGCCTCTCCAAGGCCTTGCCTTGAGGAAAATGGAGGACAGAGTGTTGTGGTGCACCACAACACCCGCCTTCCGCATCCAGTCTGTCCCAGCCACTTTCTGAGGGTCGTCCATCTAGACACGCGTGTAGTGTAGTGTATATATATCGTGTACAAAGTGCGCGCATTTGTAAGCTGCGCGAGTAGCCTGCACTTTTACATGATCGCTACATCGTGTTCAAATGCCTTCTGATGTTGTTTTAGAAAGAGTTTTGATATAATTAAACATAATATAACATTACGCCTTGTTTCCCTGAAGGGTTGGGCCCACATTTTGTCAGTAATGTTTAGGTCCCATGTAATAGGGGGCGAGCCTATTGCCATCAACCGGGCACAAAAACAGACTCTGGGCTGTTACCGAGAAATTCTGGATGGAAAAACTCAACAACACTTTGCCCGACCTGGGTATCGAACCCAAGATAAAAAAAATTCGCGCTTTTTTACTGCCAGATTGAAGATGTTTGACATTGTATGAATTCTGATGAATTTATCTTATCATATGCGTTCTGATGACTTTATTATTAGTATCATTATAACGTCACTATAATTATTACTGCACTCAACCTTGTACACACATTCTAATTGGCCTGTCATTTTAAAACAAGATGAATCACCATGTATTATGATAATATATTTTGCAGTATATCGTCCGGTCTGCTAGGCACACTACGAGAAGTAGGCGACGCTCCTAAGAAAAGAAACATGGATATTACGTACTTTGTTGCTAAGGAGCTGTTGATGACGGAGAGAACTTACAAGAGGGACTTGGAACTTGTTACTGTGGTGAGTTATTTTTAATGATTATTTAAGTGTATGACAAGAACATGTTAGTTCAATCCCCTGTGTCAGTCAAGAGATCTTTAGAATCGAGACTTTTTGGCCAAATTTTTGAACTGAACAACAAATATTGATAATTATGTAAATTAATATTATATTATAAAGAGTTTGATTTTTTGTATGTTTCTTTGTTACGCTTTCACGCTAAAATAGCTGAACGGCTTTGAATGAAATTTGGCACATAGGTAGACCATGACCTGAGTTAGGATGTCGGATATTTTTATCCCGATATATTCACGGGATCGAGACTTATAAGCGGGTGCCGCGGGGCTCAGCTATCCTTTATAAAAGGAAATATAATAAAAATAAAGCTTTAAACACGTTATACTAAAGGTAAACATTCAAAATAGTTAGTTTATGGTCATCAGCACACATATCAACTCGGAAAGGGATCGTCACCGTATCAACTCGAGTCATTCAGTATTCTTTGTTTGAAACTCCCTACTGCAACGCACACTAATCGAAATCGTAACTTAATTGAAGGACAAGCTCACGAACCGCGGCGATACGGTGACCATCCTTTTCCGAGTAGATATGTGTGCTATGACCTTTATGCGAATGAAATCGCGGGGTTCAGCTATATTTTATAAAAGGAAATTTATTAAAAAAAACCTAAATAACAAAAATAAAGCCTTAAACACATTAAATAAAAATAATAAATAAATACAGTTTAAAGGTCTTGAAAGTGAAAAAAGTGAAATGTGGGTGTAGTATATAATAGGTACACAGTACTACAGAGCGGTCATAATATTATGTTATGAAGTAACAAGTAACGCTTGTCCGCCCGCAGAAGTGGAGCAGCAGCGTGTCTACGCTGGCGGCGGGCGGCGCGGAGGCGGGCGCGGCGCTGGCGCGCGCGTGCCTGGCGCTGGAGCCGCTCGCGCTCGGCACCGGCAAGCTGCTGGCGCGCCTCGACCGCCTACTCGCCAACACGCACAAGCCGGAAGGTAGCTTCATGAACGAATTTTTAAGTTGTCCTTGTGAGAAATGATTTTACTCTAGCAGTCTTCAATCAATAATAGCACTAGATTAATGATTAGAAACAGAAAAGATATCACTCAAGTGGCCGCGATTGCATATAACTTGATTATAAACGTTTACACTCAAAGTTAAAGTTTATTATCGCTTGCAATATGTATATTACTCCGATATAAAAGTAAATTTATTTTTAAAATAAGAACAAAAATATTTATGGAAAAATAAAACATAATTTCTAAGCAATAAGGTTGAAAATAAAATGATATATATAAATTTTTATTTGCTATATTGCAAAATAAGACCCCAACATTATTTGTGATTTTTTTTTTCCGGCCATTTTTGATACGCTCATCGGAGATCTATAGTCCATTCGCGTTAAGAAAATAGTGAGTCATCAGCCTCGACCAATCAGGTCGCAGAAGACAACCGTTTCGTACGAGGATCTGCCGTCAATGGTCAGCTTTCTAATTTGTTGCGACCCGATTGGTTGGGCGGACAACGATGACTCACTATTTTCTAAACGCTCTAGCAACTATTGTTGATCGAAGCTAGTCGTATTTTAATTTCCTACATACAAACAAATGAATCAAAACGTGGCGGTATTTCAATGTTTTATATTCTTTTACAGATTCAGATGAACCTGAATACAAGAAAATAGCTGATGTTCTCTACGAACATTTACTAAGTACAGTTGACGTGAGTATTTATAAAAACCTTCACAATGTTTATCATCGGTTTTCAATGCCTCTTTGAATAATTCGCTTGTAGTCACTCGTACTAAATAACCAACAATTTACTTCGCAGGCATACCTATGGTATAGTTCCCGCGCCGGCTCCTTAGTAGGTGTAGTGGAGAGTGTGCGCAGACGAGGGCTAGAGGCCGGCCGGGCCGCTGCCAAGTTCGACGCGAAAGCACCCTTACCTTTAGCGGCCTTACTGTTGAGGCCGCTGCATAGGGCGCTGCATTACAAGAGACTGGCTAACGGTATGTATTTTATATCTAACACCTGTTTATTGTTCAAATAACTTTGCCGCTCTGAAGTACCTAGACTACAAATGACTGCGCAGTAGTCAATCGTAGTAAAAAACAGTAGCGCGCATGCCAGCATGCATGCGCAACCTAACTTCAGAGCGGCAAGGTCATTTGACGCGAACTGTACTTACTTAGATTTTTCGTACTATCTGTATGTAAAGGTCTTCAGTTTAATTCGTTGTGAATACTCATGCAAGGATGTTTGGCGTATCTATGCATATTCTTCTGCACTTATTCCGGAAGGTTAACATTTATAATACACTAGCTTCTGCCCGCGACCAAATTTCTGGTTCCCCCGCACCGCCTACTACTTCGTTTTCGTCGTTAGCGTTCATTCAGACTTTTTTTTCTTAAGAATTAGGCTATGTAATGCATTTTTTTTTCAAATTTGATGTGCTACTACCACTCTCTGGAACCAACCATCTCTATCTCTTTGGTTCCATCTTTGGAATTAGATGGAATCTGAGAGAAGAAGATGGATGGTTCCAGAGAGTGATAGCAGCGCGTTCAAACAAACAAATAAACTGTTCAGCTTTATTATTAGTATATTTATATAGGTATAGATATAGATTAATATTAAACTTACTTTACTTACACATAATAAAGAAACGATGTTTTGTGAAGTCGTAAAAGCCGTGTGAAGCAGGGGTCAGTTGCTAGTTTAACATATATGTATGTATGTCTCCACAGAGCTATTCAACGCGACGCAAAGCGAATGTTCCGCGGCAGCACTAGAACTGGCTGAACATGTCGCGTCGGAGGCACGAGAACAGCTGCGGCACGGAGAGAACCATGCGGCGCTTTGCCAGCTACAGAGGGACATTGCTGGTCAGTATCTGTAGTAAACATGGAAATTAGTGTCCACTCCTTTTACAGCGATTTAATAACTTTCTAGTTGTCAGTGTTCTCACAATATATCATGCTATGTGTACAGCAGTGGTGGCCCAGACAGGCGCTTTACTTTGTGTAAATTATTTCATCACCACTGCTCTTAAAACGGTGAAGGAAAACATCGTGAGGAAACCGCGTCATGTCCTAGAACCAAAAAATCGAAGATATGTGACACCTACCAACCCGCACTGGGCCCGCGTGGTGGATTACGACCCATTCCCTCTCACAAAGAGGAGGCCTGTGTTCCAGCAGTGGGAACATTATTGGCTGATTATGTTGTGTACAGTAGAAAATTTTACCTACTATATTTTGCTTAATATTTGTATGCCACTTACTGTGGCTGGACACAGTGATCCCTCTACCAAAACATTAAATAGTCATTTTGGAAGTTAAATGGCTCATGGTGTCACATACTTTTAAGTGTAAAATTCATCACGGTACAAACTCTGGCGCCATCTAAAACGTCACACTCGAACCACATATCCAACTGACGTCACGAAAAATCCTGCATCGCGCAAGCAGAGTTTACCGCGCTTGACATATACAACGTCCCGACATCAATCATCGGGCTGTTGCCCATCAGACACAACAGCCGTCTGATCGGAGGATCCTCCCTTTTCTATAGAGGATGATTAAATTTTCCACCCTGTTCCTCATACTAGCTTTATAGAGTAAAGCTACTGTTATATAGTCAGACGAGATATTTATCATTGATGACAGGTTATGACAAACTCCTGGTGGCGGAGCGAGAGTTCATAAGAATGGGCTGCGTCTACAAACACTCTTCGAGAGGATTACAGCAGAGAATGTTGTTCTTGGTATGTCACTATATATATTATTACATTTAAACCCTGTGAAATTAATACTGATTGAATAGGTTATATATTATAAAATCGAATCACACTGCTTGTTTGTTCTCTTTGGTCCCTGGCCCTGACATCAAGCAATGGATAAAATTCACAAACTTTTGTTGTTTGAATAAGAGGCTTTTGGCAGTTATGTTTTTTTTTTGTAATTTGCGTTTTGTTGGTGCAGAATAAACAATATTAAGAAAAAGAAAAGAAGAAAGAAGCACTCTTCGTTTCATTTTCGTTTTCTTAATATTAAACCTTAATAGTTAATAACGTTTGTATACTTGTTTCAGTTTAGTGACGTGTTAGTGGTGACGTCGAAAGCCGGTTCAACGCAGTTCCGAGCGCACTCAGCGTTACCACTCCACGCGTTGGAGTTGAAACCTTCGGAATTACCGCACTCTTTTACGCTTACCGGTAAATATTGCAGAATACTCATGAAAACTGTTTATATACTACTTGTGAAAACACAGTATGTATTCCATTATTTATAACAAGTAAAAAGTGATTTTCTATTAGCTCCAAATATTATTTTTCATGATACCGATCCTTGTTTGATAACCTATTCCTTAGTAATAAAACGAATAACACATGTTATTTGTACTCAGGCGAAGACATAAACCTCCTTCTGAGCGCGACCAACGACTGCGAGTACTTGGGTTGGTACAACGCGCTGCAGACGACGATAGAGAACGCGCGCGACAAGTACACCGACGTGGATGTGGAACTGACGCCTTATGAACAAGAGACTGGTATGTATTGCTATAGTTTGACTGACACCACTGTTCCGCGTCTTAGTTATGTGCGTGGCGAGACGAGGCGGCAGTGCAGGGCAAACCGCTCATTTGTCGACTCAACTCGCGGAGCGCGGCGCACTGTGTTGCCGAGGGCAGACCAAAACCAAAAGGAGAAGGGAAAGGCTCCATAGTTTTCTGGGCCCAGGTGTTAACTCAATCAAACTAGAATTATTTGCAAGAGGATATAATAACAAGGCCTCACTGAGAATTTGGTGAAATTTGGCTATCCAGGAATCAAGTTATATGAAGTATGGTTACTATGAGTGAAACGGTCAAATGGCACATTCCATAGATTCGTATGGCTAATTAATCAACTACTTAGCTATTAAGTAAGTATTGTTTTAAAATATGCTATCCTATAGAAAGACAGCCGACATACATGATGCCGGAGACTGTAAACAGTAGGTACATAAGTCTGGTTTTGTTCATGTTTTGTTCGCTTGATAGGCTAAGCTCGATTTTAATAGGTACTTACAGGCTGAGATGCACGCCACTGATAACATTAACTGATAAAATTGCATTGCTCTTCGGCCAATAGAGTTACTGCGACCAGTCGCAATGTGAATTGTAATTCACACAGCGATCCATGTCGTCAATATCCGATCGATAGGCGTAATCAGTTGTCCAAAAAAGACAACCAGATAATTCAAAGTAGCAAGATCCGGCGAATAGTCCTTTAATGCAAAGTCGAGGTCGTGGGGATAAACAATAAAACATGGAAAATACGTGAGCACTCAGAACGAAAGAAAACGAAGAAAAATTTAAGGAATTCGATTCGCTATGAATCGATTCCACGAAACGATCGTTAAGCACTTGTCATTCGATTTTCATACATATTCTGAGAATTTAATGATTTATTCCATATCGATTACTAAAAATTCAGGCATGTATTTAATCGATTATTTAGTTTCATAACTTAATTTAACTTTTCTCGCTTCCTAGATAGAAACATGATACTGTATTTTGTGATTTCCTTTAGAAAAATATGACGGTTTTTTTAATACATATTTCAACTAGTTAACTGCTGGGTCCAGCATTTCCCATCTCCTTTTAAAGTTGAAGGAAGTTGGAAAACAATTACTGGACTTGTAAACAGAATATGTATGTTATAAGCAGTGATCGGAATAGGCTGAATATATTTGCCTAAACTTCGGAGAATAGAGACAGAAAGTGGAGACTTCCTTACGACAATATTAAAATTAAAATTCAATTCAATTAAATTTCAATTAACATCATCTTAGTGATATTTATTTTAGTAGTATGTATGTAAGTATGTATGTATGTATTTATGTATGTAAGTATGTAAGTAAGTATTATCTCATATTATGTGTTTTATTTTATTAAGTAATGAATTGTTTTAATTTTATGTATTTTACTTTCTCTCTACTCTTACACACGGTGTCTACATCTCTTTGTATCCCCTGTCCTATCGCAGGTATGCTGGAAGAGATTTCTTTAGAAATAAGCATCACCTTTGTACCTACGTATTTTTCTGTTCTTTTCTTCTTGTCTGTTGTTAATGTGTGTACATAAATGGTTAAATAAATAAATAAATAAATATTTTTTTTTCCCGGGTTTCGGGAAAAATCTTCAGTAAGTTGAAAATAAGCTTTATTTAAGATGTGTAAAGGCAATTTTTAACTAAACTTGCAATTAACAAATCTTAGGTTTTTTCACTAAAACTAATCTAACTCTAACCAATCGATCCTGTTTCATATAAGGAACAAAAATCTAAATAGGACCAAGTGAGGTTTGAGTACTAGAAAAGTCTGCACAAAAATCTTTTCCCATACATTTCGTAGACAGCGATACTACAACTTAGTTTTTTATGATTGATAGATTGACCACTACAATAACGGCGGATAAAGTTTTTAATTTTAACCTCTCAGGGGCCCTGAGAGGTTAAAATTAAAAACGAATTTTAATATTCGATCGTGTTCAATTCACTTACCTCCATTTGAATGGAATAATTGTGTTTCCCATTATTGTCACCAGACGGCGCTTACATACTCCACGGTATTGGATACATCACTCATCTTATTGTGTAAATCTCATCTCAGTCGCAATCAATGTCAAAAACTTGTCTAAAATGTAGGAAAATTATTTATTTATTTATAGTTAATTAAACCGGTACAACACCAATTACATTAATTACCATAGAAACATACAAAGATGACAATTTTGTTGTGTATAATTTGATTAGATTAACATGGAACAGTGGACTCCTTTGCATACTTTCTCTCACAGAACACCAGACATATACGCATAAGTTTATTCCATTCATCCGCAAACACATCACATTCAGGGTTGGCAGTCATTAGAGGTGTTATTGACGGATTAGAATTGAGTTTAGAATGCGAATGTTCTTAAAAATACGGAAATTGTGCCTTTCTGAAGGCCAATTCTCGTACTTAAAAACCGTTCAAATGCAAGTCTGAATATAAAACTCAAAGCATTTAAAGTATCAAGGACAGTTTCATCTCAGCGACAGTCAATGTCAAAAAGTAGTCAAACATCTAGTAGTAAATTAATAGTATTTTTCTAAGATTGATATTAGAATGGGAAAATTCTTTAAAATAGGTATTGTCCCCATGTATCGCAGTGTTATGTGATGACGATGTTTGTAATATTTCATGTATTTGTGTGTCCAGAGTCCCCGCCGACGGCTGCGTGCGGCGCGGGCGGCGCGGGCGGCGCGGGCGGCGGGCTGGCGCACGTGTGCTGGCACCGCTTCACGTCACTCGACACGCGGCATCTACATCTCGCCATGAGGGTACGTATTTAATTATACCAGTATTACATACGGCAAATTAACATACTACAGTTACAACCAAAATATGTTCGTCACCTTAAAAATTACAGGAATTGCCCCTCTGATGCTTCACTCTATTGATTCACAGTATTGATCCTTAGTTGCTAGTTGACAATACAAAATACACCCTACTGCTGTTGAAATAAAATTCATTTTGTATTAGTCTAATAGCGCGAATATTTTTGCAAATACGCCAAGTGTTGGTGAGCATCAAGATGACGGGACCAAGCCCCCAATTTAAAATGCATCACATTCAAGAGTTAGTACTACATATGTACTAATTGTACCCTAAACAAGACATTTGTACCTCTAAAGGTAAAGGAATTATGTCAAGATTTCCCTGGTCCCGCCACTTTGATATCAAAGTGGCGGGACCTTTTGGATGCGCTATTCAGAGGCAGGTAATACACACCCGAAGACTTAGTACTACATTTGTACTGGTATATACTCAGTTTTCAATACAATTGTAAGTGCCAAATTAAAGTTATGTGATTAAAACATTGGTCCCGCCATTTTGATGATTCATGTTATCGCTGAATTCATATGAAAAACGTTAAAACTCGTGCAAAATTAAATGTGGAAACTTAGTACGTCATACGTACTTCATCGTGTGTAATTTTCATATTCGTAACCTAAGTACATCAAAAATTATCTATCATTCGTAGTTTTCTTTGAAATGGTCACATCTATGCAGAAATGAAAAAATGGTTTTGATAATGATATATATGTATATTGATCCAATATAAATGTTGCCTTTAGTGTTTTAATGATAAAAGTTCATCAAGTATCATATTTTACTATCGAAAATTTTATTTTTATAGAATTGGAAAGATGTATGCAGAAATGAACCAAACGAGCTTTATGATTCTGATGTACAGGGAGGAATTTTTGAACCTCACCTCGAGGGAAAGTGCGAATTAATACTAATACCCAAACAAACAAACAAACAAACAAACAAACAAAACACACACAAACACACAACAAACACAAATACAAACACAAACAACAAAACAAACAACACAAATCCATCTACAAATACACAACACACAAACAAACAAAAACAAAACAATTACCGTATACAAACAAACAAAAAACAACAAACACAAATACAAATTCTACAAATTAATCATTACTATTAAATAATGACTACAAAGAAGAATGGGCGGCTCCGTCCCAAGTGTTGTAACACTTTTCTACCTATATCGTATGAAAGATCTCAATGAGTGTATTTTTTTTTGTATGGTCATAACTCTGTATGTATGACTGTATCTCATGCAGGGAAAGTGCTGTATGTGCTGGGTTCATTTATTTAGTAAAATACAAGTTAATTAATTGGCAAAGACAATGTCTTAATTAGCAGATGATTGTATTCATCTGTTAAATAAGGCATAAAGTGTTGACTGATCCATCTTCAAGAATAAAAGTGATGTACGGGACAGCAACAACTATCGAGGGATAAAGCTCATGTCACATAGAATGAAGTTATGGGAGAAAGAAATAGAGAAAAGACTGAGAGAGGAGAGTGAGATTACCCCAAAACAGTTTGGGTTTATGCCAGGTCGAGGAACAATGGACGCCACCTTTGCACTGCGCCAATTGTGCGAGAAGTACAGACGTGCACACAAAAACTGGCACATGTGTTCATTGATCTGGAGAAAGCGTATGATAATACCTCGGGATGTGTTGTGATGGGCCTTGAAAGAGAAAGGTTTGCCTGGGAAGTATGTAGAGTTAATTCGTGCTATGTACAGTCGCGTTCATTAATATATTGGCCCTTTCAGGTTTCAAAAATATATGCACGTCAAAAAACTTCATAATATTGTAACAACTATAAGCATAATTAATAATTGTGGTCAAGATTTAGATTCATTAATATGTGACTGCTTTATTTCAGTAACATGTATACAGCCAAAGGCACATTATTTTACGAACCACTTTATGATCATAACTACCTGAACAATGTAGGATTCACAATTATGTATGCACACATGAATACAATAAGCAAGTTAGATTGCTAGTCAAATCTTCTTTATGACGTAGTAATAACGTTGAATTTGAATTACATTAACTTGCTCAGATATTATTGTTTTCATGTGTGCAAACATAATTGTGATTCCTACATTGTTCAGATAATATGATCATAAAGTGATTCATGTAATAATGTGCCTTTGGCTGTATATGTATATAGCCAAAGGCACATTATTACATGAAGGCTGTTTTCAGTAACATGTGTTACTGAAAAAGCAGTCACATATTAATTAATCTAAATCTTGACCACAATTTAATGCTGCTTATAGGTGTTACAGTATTATGAAGTTTTTTGACGTTCATATATTTTTGAAGCCTGAAAGGGCCAATATATTAATGAACTCGACTGTACAGTCAATCTTGTACGTACGGCCGGTCGGCTGCTGGCAATACCGTAAAGTTCAGTGTGGCTGTAGGGTCGGCTTTAAGTCCTTACCTCTTCTTATTGATTATGGACGCTCTGACGTCGGACATACAGGAAGAGGCACCCTGGTGCATGCTGTTTGCTGATAACATTGTTCTTGTCGGTGAGATTAACCTGAGATCCAGAGCAGACTGGAGAAATGGCAGCAGAAGCTGGAGAGTTTTGGCTTGAAAATCAGCAGAACTAAAACTGAACATAATAATGTTCTGCGATTTCGGCGGTCTCTCCAGTTTTGGACCCATAGCGCTTGATGGCACGCTTCCCAATCTGCTCCGACTTTCGGTATCTCGGTTCACTCGTGCTAAACGATGGCGAAGTAGATCGGGCGGTTAAGCACAGAATGAACACTGAATGGATGAAATGGTAGCAGGTCACGGGAACAATCTGCGACTCTCGCATTCCCCTTAAACTTAAGGAGAAGATTTATAAAACAATGGTTATACCTGCTATCTTGTTTGGATCAGAATGTTGGGCCACAAAAGGGATGAATGAAAGGCAATTTGCATGCAGCTGAGATGAGAATGGAGATAAGAAGGATGTGTGGTGTTAAACGAATGGATAGAATAAGAAATGAGTACATAAGAGGAAGTCTGAAAGTGGTATCGGTGACCGAAAAGTTACCGGTTGTCATTGTATGGGCATGTGATACGGAGGAATGAGGAAAATGTCATGAGGAAAGTTTTGAGTATGAATGTTGATAGCTATAAGAGTAGGGGAAGACCAAAGAAACGATGGATGGACTTTGTGAAAGATGATATGGCTAGAAAGGGGGTGACTACCGAGATGACGACTAATAGAGAAGTATGGAAAAAAGGGACATGTTGCGCCAAATTGGGATAAGGGAGAATGATGATAAAGTGTTGACTGACAGAACTTATCCGTCTGATTAGTTTGCTGATCGTGTTTTAAATTGTTACTCCGCTGTTTATTTATTGACGACTTACGCATTCCTAAAGGACCTCTTGCTTGTTTTGTGGACTTGATATTTATTTGTTACGTAGTACTATGGAACATTGTGTGCGACCTGTGCTCGGTCTTTGATTCGACAGCGAGTGCGACATGAAGTCTCAAGAACGATATTAGAAGCAAGACCTCGGTTTGCCGTATTTAACTTCCCCGAAATGGGCAGACACGACACGGCTGTGCAGAGGATCCTCCCTTTTGTATAGAGGATGAGTAAACTTTATACCCTGTTACCACATATCTCAAAAAAATACAAAACACCTTTTTCACTTGAATCTCAATAGCTTTTGACCTGCACGCAATTTTAATAAAAACATGAATTATTAATCATAAAAAAGCCTGTTTATTATGACCATAGATATTTACATGATTTAAAATCTAACAGAATTAAAATAATAATAGTAATATGTACAAGTATATAAAAAGGGGGGGGGAAACGGTCATAGGGCATCAAAAAATTCGTCCGCATCGCTGTCAACAGGAAAAGTGCCCAAAAGGCTGGCAGCATTGCCACGTTGTATGGCAATGCTGATTCTTTGGCCGAAGAATAGGCCAGCCCTCGGGTCACGTGAGGAGTCGACCAGCCGCTTGGCGATGTCCCGGAATACTCGATGAGCACTTGGACCCCACGGCCCCAGTGTTTCAACCCCAAACGGCTCAAAAATATAGCTACCAATGAGGTTGCTATATTTCCGCCGCTTGAGGTTTTCTGCACCAGAAGCAGCCGCCCCGGCACAGCCCGCCGTGCTGAGAAGATGGGATGGCGCGAGGGTGTCGACACAGGTTGCATCCCACACCAAAGGCCTACCCATCTTCCAAGGCATTATGGTCATTCCGTCTGGCCTCTTCCCATCGTCGCGTGCCAAGCCATTGGGTTCTAAAACAGCTGGCACCCCGGCGGTGACAAGAGCCCGACGGATAATGTCATTAATGCTTGCGTGCCGTGCCAAACGACCAGCGCTCCTGCCGCAGGAAAGGCCGTGGTGTCCGAGGCGGTCGACTGCTTCACCGCACTGACAGCGATGCGGAGCCCCGCAAGGAGCGCCCAAACGCAGACTTGTAGCGAGCCGGAAAGTGGTGTCACCCAGCATAGTGCCTATGTTGGGTGACGGTAGCGCCTGAAGCCAGAGGCCCGACTCCCATTCTCCCACAGCCAATAGGCGGGCGCGCTCCGCAGTGTTGGTGGACGTATTAATGAGATTGTTCCGTACCAACCTGCAGAGCGGCTCATCCCACTGTCTCTGGGAAGACAGGTTCTCGGGCTGCTCCGTGTCCGGGCAAGCCATTTTCCAGGCGTTCATCGCATCAGTCAAGCACGGCACTTCAGAGTCAACCTGACAAGCGGTCAAGTCAACAAAAAAGCCTAAATGAACATGTTTATACTAGTCGCAACTTGTTAGAAGGGTTGGGACGCAACTCATATAATAACGCCCATTCTCCTTTATGTGTTCAAAATTATTATCTATTATAATAATTATAATTTCACAGTCATCGTTTTATTTTTGCTGTAATATTTAGTCACACTCTATCAACCCTAATTATTTAAGAATTTAAACACAATAATTATTATAATAATATGATTTTCAGGCAATTGTAAATTTTAAATTTACAACTGCCTATTTTCTTGCTGACTACATTTTTTTTTTCAATATCTGTGAATGCAGATCAAAATGTCTCAAAAAGTTAAGGACCGTCTCCTAAGTGCTTGTTTACGGAGACGCGGGGCGTTGAGCGTGGCGTGCAGCGTGGCGTTCGGCGGTGCGTCGGACGTTTTTTCTGTTTACAGAGAGGCGGGGCGTGCAGCGGCCCGCGTCATCACACGCGCAAACACAAACATATGGCGATGTACGATGTTGTTTATGGAAGCGCGGGGCGTGCGGCTTTGCGTGCGGCGGGGCGTGCGGCGTGGCGTGAAATGTAGCGGTGCCCGCGGCGTTGCACGCGGCGTTGCACGCGGCGGTGAACGCGGCGGTGCACGCGGCGTGCATCGGGAGCGGAAGGCGGGAGCTGATATTCAAGCGCGACCGAAATATTTAATAATAAATAAAGAAATACATAGGATGCATAACATCACGCCTATATTCTCCGAAAAGTTAGGCAGAGGTGTTCCTATAGTACCTACACCCACATTTCGCCAGTTATGTTAAGTCCCATGTAATAGGGGGCGAGCCTAATGCCATCAACCGGGCACAAATCCAGACTCCGGGCTACTACTGAGAAATACCAGATGGAAAATACCAATAATATTTTGCCCGACCCGGGTATCGAACCCGGAACTTATGCTCAGCAGTAGTGCTTGCGAGTGCGACCACTAGACCAACGATGCATTAAAAAAACCGGCCAAGTGTGAGTCGGACCACGCACAATGAAGGTTTCCGTGGTTGGGATGAATACAATTTATCCCAAGAGCAAACTTAATTTAGTAATTGACAAACATGTTCTCTCATACATCGATATACGTCACGGTCAATTCTCCAACTGCAGATGTAAGTTTGTAATCACATTTTTTTTTTTTTTTTTGGTAAAACGTATAATTAAAAACTTCGGACTTTTTCCTTTACTAGTGCTGATAAAAAAAAAAGACCTTGCTTCCTGCCAAATTTCATGATTCTAGGTCAACGGAAAGTAGGTACCCGGTAAGTTTTGATTCATGTGCGAGTATCAAAATATTTCACATAAATGGCCATATTTTTCGTTCGTTCGTTCACTTAGCAAGCTCCAACGGAACATAGATTTACTTATTTGATGTTATATGTGGATATCGCCGATGTTGGTAGTTCGTAGGTATTGAGCGTACATACGACGCCGCGGGCCCCGCCGCGTGCCCCGCGGCGTTGCCCGCGGCGTTGCACGCGGCGTTGAACGCAGCGTTGCCCGCCGCGTGCCCCGTCGCGTGCGACGCGGCGTGCAACGCCGCGGGCACCGCCTGGATTTCAAGCAAACGCCTATAAAAACGCTTCTCCGTGAACATTCTCATACAACGCCATATGTTTGAATTTTGTGCGAGCCGCCCCGCCGCACGCCCCGCCCAACGCCCCGCGTGTCCGTAAACAAGCACTAAGACCGTTTTCCTGTAGCTACAACGGTTAAGGTGTGGCCCTTGTTAAGGTTGTTAACATAATACGATGAAGAACCTAACCGGGTTCTTGCTGCCCAGTGTTGGCCAAACGTTAATTGTGAAAACAATTAACAGTTAACAATTAAATTGCCAGATTTAATTACAATTAACAATTAAAATAATTAATTGTAATTGCAAGATAGACAATTAACAGTTAATTAATTGTGCTTGTAAAACTTTGCAATTACAATTAATTAATTGTAAATTGTTTGCATGTTTACAATTACAGTTAATCCTATCCTACTTCCTACTAATATTATCAGTTTATGTAGCATTCTATGTGTTTGTAACCTGGATTAACACATATAATATTTTTAATCCCGGGAGTACATTCCCGTGCGTGAGTTTTTACATTCATCAAATAGTATTAATTGTTATAATAAACAATTGACGATTAAGTTAATTGTAAATAACAATTAACTTATTAATTGCAATTAAATTAATTGTGAACCACAATTAATGGATTTAATTGCAATTGATTTCAATTGCATCTCACAATTAAAATACAATTGAATTAAATCAATTGCAATAGAAATTGTAATTGTTTGCTTCTACAATTAAAAAATTAATTGAATTGTCCCATTGCCCAACACTGTTGCTGCCCCGTCTCAAAAATCAACCCTGTATAAGTAGTTAAATTGGATCAATATATAATAATATACATTTTTCAAAACAATTTTGGGTTGTTTCATTTCTGCATAGATGTGACCATTTCAAAGAAAACTACGAATGATAGATAATTTTTGATGTACTTAGGTTACGAATATGAAAATTACACACGATGAAGTACGTATGACGTACTAAGTTTCCACATTTGATTTTGCACGAGTTTTAACGTTTTTCATATGAATTCAGCGATAACATGAATCATCAAAATGGCGGGACCAATGTTTTAATCACATAACTTTAATTTGGCACTTACAATTGTATTGAAAACTGAGTATATACCAGTACAAATGTAGTACTAAGTCTTCGGGTGTGTATTTCCTGCCTCTGAATAGCGCATCCAAAAGGTCCCGCCACTTTGATATCAAAGTGGCGGGACCAGGGAAATCTTGACATAATTCCTTTACCGTTAGAGGTACAAATGTCTTGTTTAGGGTACAATTAGTACATATGTAGTACTAACTCTTGAATGTGATGCATTTTAAATTGGGGGTTTGGTCCCGTCATCTTGATGCTCACAAGTGTTGACATCATAAGTGTTATCTATGACGGAATGTAAATTTGATCAAATTCTGTATTTATCTATCAATTACACTGATATAATCATGATTCACAGTACGTATTTGAGAAACAAGTGACAAGTCTACCGATCGCTCCGCTTAAAATTTGTTTCTTTTTAGTCCACAAGAGTAATTATTAAATTAACTTAATTTTTTTGTGTTATACGTAAATAAATGCGATGACTAAGTTTTTATAGTGAAATAACATACATAATTAACTTAACTAACCGTTACAAATATATTAGTGCTATTTTGATTTCAAAATCAGTGTTGATTAAAACGCGTAAGTGACGCCACGGAGCTCACGACGTTTCGGTCGCGAGATTTCAAGCGAGCTACACCCCAACGCCGTTCACCGAGTATACCATCGCTGTATTCTATTTGGTACCTCTAGTCACCGCATGCTGTCATTCGCTGAAAGCGATTTATTATCATAACTGCCATTTTAAATTGTACTGACAAAAATGTCAATTCAAATAAAAACCTGCGCTGGTTGTTATGATGGTGTTAACAGCAAAGATTGCTTGCAATGCTCTATTTGCCAACAATGGACAGAATTTTTGTGCGCTAATATTCGTGAAACGGTGTTTAAAAGTATGAGTATCAAACAAAAATCTACTTGGAACTGTCCTAGCTGCGTCAGGAAACAACCTAAGGACGATAATACCAATACACCTGCTAGTCTGACGAGACTTGTGAGCCCTACCCTGGAGCGGTCTCCCCGATCGCATCCACCCATGGGCACCAATGTCACTGTACGCGCTAAGTACACACCAACTCAAGCAAATGATGACACCTTAATTCAATTTTCGAAAGGCACGTTGCGAGAAATAATTAGGCAAGAAATACAAAGTGCGCTTAAAGACTCAGCGACCGATCAGTTCGAGTTGGTAGCAGGTTTCAATGAGTCATTTTCTTTCTATAACAAAAAGTATGAAGAGATGAAGGCTACGCTAGAAGATAAATCTGATAGGATACAGAAGCTTGAAAAAGACAACTGTGGTTTACGGGATGCAATTCAACAACTTAGTCAGCGTCTGAACTTAGTAGAAGAAAGTTTAAGGTCTGCAAACGTTGAGCTTCAGGGCGTAACAGAAAATGAACCAGAAAATCACGTTACCACCGTGCTGCAACCGGATAAGGTGATTAGTTGAGATATTAACCTTTTGTAGCCGGGCCACACCTTTGTTCATAAAACGCTGTCTGCCGAGGTATATGGTATTCGCGAGTGCGATACTAACGCGTAGATATACGCTCCGTTAGCCTACTGTAACTTATTTTAGAGCGTTCTTCTTCTTAGCGTGTCGATGGCAAAAATAACACGAAATAATATGTTCCTAGTTTTTACATTTGTTTGGCCCAAAACTCAGCAACGCGAATACCGTTCGCTGACGATGCCAGTAGGTCCGTGTGCAGGTGACAGGGCATGCGGAGCAAGATTTAGAGCGTTGATCTACGTTACACGACAGGTTAAAGACTCCGACATACTACACTGCACAAGAATAGCTAAGAAAGACACACAAAGCACCAAGTCCCGTTCTATTCTTGTCAAATTCAGTATCTCACGACTGCGTGAGTTCTTGCTACTTTAATGAAATATAATAGAAACAACAACCAAGAGAAACTGAACACTGGTCACCTGGGTATAGCAGCAAAGTAACCTCATTGATTTACGTCACGGAACGCATCTACACTAATATTATAAAGAAATTTTTAATATAAAATAATAAAAATATTTGTATTTTTGTTTGTCATGAATCAACTTAAACTACTGGACTGATTTTAAAAGTTCTTCCATCAGTAGAATATTATATTATCACTGAGTAAAATAGACTATAATTTATAAACATATCGCGTGGGCGAAGCTAGTTATTAATATTTTAACTTTGTAGGGGCGAATGAAATAAAATTCAGTTTTGAAGCGAACACCAAACAAAATATAATCATTCGAACCGATACACATAAAGAAATACTTAGAAGTAGATGAAATTCGAGTTGGGCACTAAAAAAAACAAAATCGTGCGCTTACGAGCGTGATGCGGGCCGGACTGGCGGTCGCGGAACGGGATGCGGACGACCGCGCTACGCGGGACGCGGGAGGCGGGCACGCGTGGATGCGCGTGTTCATATATTATGCCTATAGACTCTTCTTACAACTTCTAATTTTACCAATGAAACTAAACGTGTTCAGCACATCTAAACCGCGTTCAAGAGCTGTCAGTGTCAAAATTGTTATGGAATATTGACATCTCTTGAACGCGGTTTAGATGTGCTGTTCATGTTCAGTTTCATTGGTGAAATCAGCTCTTAGTGTTAATACTAATAGAGTTCAAAATGGCGACTGACAGAACAGTACTACCAATCACTCGACTGCAAAATTCAGTGCTACCAATCGCGTCACGGGTCAAGTTATAATGAACGCACTGTACTTAATGTTATGTATAATGTTGCCCATTATTTATGCGCCAAATATTGTGTATATCTTTTGCTGGAAATTCTAAATAAATAAATAAATGTCGATGTATTTCCAGACACAGTTATCCGGCTACTTACTGCGCAAGTTCAAGAAGTCTCCGGGCTGGCAGAAGCTTTGGGTCGTGTTCGCGGTGTCAACGTTGTTCTTCTACAAGAGCTGGCAGGACGAAACACCGCTGGCATCTCTTCCTTTATTAGGGTAAGCCGAATTTTCATATTATCGGCGACCTGCGTCGCACCGGTGCGAAGTGGGCTGCGAAGTGCGGGTGCGAACGACGACATGTTAAAATTTGGAGATTTCTGTGCTATATTCAAGTTTGTAAATAATTCCGAAATAAATTCTCTTGTATACTGTTTCTGTAAATATGTTTCTTTGTTAACAGGTACAGCGTGGGTACGCCCGTGTCGGACGACAACATCGACAAAGACTTCGTGTTTAAACTCCAGTTCAAGAACCACGTATACTTCTTCAGAGCAGACAGCCAGTATACCTTCAATAGGTACGTCTTATTTAAACATCTATCTTCTACCACATATTTACGATGCTTAGGTTTGTTTCACTTATAATTGAAGATAAGGACCAGTGATTCTGCTGGTCCTTATCGACGAAATTTTGCCAGCAAAAAAATATCTAAGTTAACTAGTAACTATACATATAAACCACAAAATGTATGCACTTCGGTAATATTCGTGTTTCCGAAGTATCACGAACGTCCCGCCACCCAAAGACGCTTCTAAGTTTTATACTGCCGCGCTTTGTAGTAGTGTACCTATCATTGCGTGTTTGTATCAAGTTTTCTCTCCATCGGGTAACCTCTGCCGGTTGCAGATCGATCTCGATCTGTCACTCAAAAGTTTTTCGAATTGCATGGAGTTGTTCATCGATAATTTTGTAATTATAGTAATACAAAATTGGCAAGTGGTTCCATGGTTGTAACAGCTCTATCATCTCATCATCGCGCGTTTGTATTTCCGAATATAGACGATGATTCCAGAAGCGCTTACTTTTCTTGGGATAATTGTACTTAAAATTTGTATGAATATTGGCTTATCAATCAATGTATGGTTTTGTATAAAAATCATTGCGACATAAGCCTATCAGGCATCGACTACGTCTTTCCTAAGGTAAAGTCATGTAATTGTTTACAGATGGACGGAAGTGCTACAGACAGCAACAATGCGACCTGAACACGATTGAACATACAGAAAATAAAACATAGAAAATAAAATACTAAAGTATACAAAAACACGAATCGATAAAACATTGGTGCCATAGAATAATGGCCAGATATATTTTTGTACGAACTTTACGAAGTGAATCTTGCCTGTATTTATTGTGTGAATAGATCGCTTTAGTATTAGATCAAGACTGACGGATGTCAAAGACGTCGATGTAGTCATAATATTAGGTGGCTTATGTAAAATATAACATAACTAGGGAAATGTGGGTGTAACAGACACTTTTGCCTACCCTTTGGCACATATTAATACAGATGGGACACTCCGCAGTCAGTATGACAAGTACGCGGCGGGCCCGTCTTGCTGGGCCAATTCAGTGAGTGTAACGTAGTCAGAAGATCTAAGAGTCACGCGATAGAAAGAGAGGCAACTTCTAGGTTAATATAACTGTAGGTTATTAGCGCTGTGCGACCTGAATTGCATTTTATTATGTCGTAGCAAGAGTCGCTTTTTATTGCCGATTCTGCGGAGTGTCACATCTGTATTAATCTGTGCCTTTGGGGGTATTAGTCCTTCAGACCGAATTTCGGCCGTGGCGAACAATCTCAGCGGAGACCAGCCTTCTGCGCGGGAGATATTATAGTGCAGGTGTGTGTGAGACACAGCTGCACTCTCTCTTCTCACAGTCCGATAGACGGCAACCCGACACGACCGGAGAGAGATCAGGCACAGGACCAACAGCTCTTACGCGCGAGGCACTGGCGTATTATACCGCCAACTTCCAAACTCCGGGCTGTTACTAAGAAATTTATAATGGAAAATCTCAATAACACTTTGAATATAGATGTTATGTTTAAGTAAATATATAGTTTACTATGTATAAAGGTTTTTATGTGGACACGGATTGTTATTTTGTCGGCCTAAAAGTAATGCGTCGGTATTTCTTTGATTTAAGAAAAAGATGGCACGCTGTTTTAAAAAATTGACATTCAGACTCCTCTGATTTTAAATAATAGAAAAATCTTCATAATTAAAAATGTTTTAAACCGATTTGAGTTGGTGGCGAAAATGGAAGATATCAGACAGGATCATTCAGCGGATATTCTGCCGCCGCGCCTTAAGTAAAAGAGGAGGGAATCTAAGGAAAGGGAATGGGGAAAAATAAACTTTACTAGATGCGCCTTTTTCGTTTAGTAAGGTTTATTTTCTTCACATTTTCTTCGAAGATGCGCCCCTTTTGCTTACGGCTTCACTTTTTATTACTTTGGCTATATTGGCGAGCAATGAAATTCTCAGAATCATTTAGGATATATTTGTTTCCATAACAATCTGAATTTTAACATCGCAAGTCGTTTTACATTACCATCTTGTAAGAACGTGTCCATGTTTAATAACTTAACGAAACCAACGAATATTCTGTCGCAACGTTAGTAAAATGTGTAAAGAAGGTATGTAAAATATTATTATCGCTAAAAATGTTAGCAATATTATATCAACAACCGTAAATTTT
Source organism: Conistra vaccinii (assembly GCA_948150665.1). Lineage (NCBI taxonomy): Eukaryota > Metazoa > Arthropoda > Insecta > Lepidoptera > Noctuidae > Conistra > Conistra vaccinii. The sequence goes on along the minus strand of OX411317.1, from coordinate 5,987,635 downwards.
ATCACAAATATTATGTCTTCATTGAGACCCAGTTTGATGTGAAATGTAACATACGTTGAAACTACCATGCCGCGCCGTCCAAATATATTCAATTCAACATGAAATGTAGAACAACAAATAGCATTAATTTCAACGTGTGTTGTCTTTTGTCTTAAGAGACGGGTGTGATTTTTTCGCATTTGAGTTGTTCGATTTCCGGTTCAGCCAAAAGACTTTTCAAAAATTTTTGTACAGACGCCAGCACATCAATCTACTCCCAATCTGTCAAATTTTCCTAATCAACATTGAACCTTATTCTTTAGCGATAAAGTAGAAAATCTATTAAAGTAATTTGACAGATTGTAGTAACTTGATGTGCTCGCGTCTGTACATAAATGCTCAATTTTGAAAAAAAAAAATTGTTTCGTTTGAGCGATAATTGGTGGCATCAATATTCAGGGTACTTCACTTGCAGCCCCCCTAATTCCCCCCACCCCCCTCCCTCCCTCCTCCTCTTGTTCCCTTGGGGCTCCAACTTTCCACCCTGTATAATATTTATTTAAGATTTGTGATTAGTATAAATATGGATGTCACACATTAGTTTGTAGGTAAATTAGTGGACGTAAATATTGCACATCGAGTTTTGGAAACGATTCGGCTTTGTAGAGCGCTGTCTCTGTCACTGTGTCTCCAGGGCTTGGAACCGGTGCCAAAACTACAGGTTCTGTATGGGTACTAAGCGGTTCTTACCATTTCGGTACCTGGGCACCGGTACTCCATCTAACAAGTACCAGTACCAAATTCAGATATCCGGCGCGTACCACAAATCTCATATTTTTACGAGGAACGTCGTAGGGTTGGCAACCTTGAAGTTATATTTCTAGTGCCTATTAACTTTCCTTTTTACTTACTATGTCTGTTCTCTTTCTTTGCGGATATATTTGTTTAGTAACGTACCAGTACCGATACTGATTAGAAAAAAACCAATAGTTCAGGTACTGGTACTACTCTGGTATCACACCAAAGCCAATGGTCCGGTTCCCAAAAATAGCGGTATTTCAAGCTCTGTGTGACATTCTCTTTTACAGCTCTTACAGCTCGATGTGGCGTATTTACAGTGAACTTCAAAATTCATGGCGGTTTTGAAGTGCGCTACTCGCTGCGCAGTACCCACCGCCCACCCGCGCGGTCACGTAAATAAATTACTGCGCGGCGACTCGCCTCGTGTTCACAACCGCCATGAAGTTAGCATCGGGCTACGCTCGAGTACTCTACTGTGTATAGTTTCACTTTATGAAAGGGAACTGTCTCCTTGATATTTATAGATATTAACAACACAATAGCCTTCATTCAGAGAAACGGCTAAACTAAGCCTACTTATATGTTATTGAAGGATATTAGAAGATCATTGGATGAATGGTAAGCAAAATTTATTTGTACATAGGTCACGCTGAGTGAACGAATGAATGAATTTATCCCTGATTTTTTTATTGATTGGAACGAAAAACTCGCCAAATTAAGGCATTGGTTGTGTGTTTCCAAAAGACCGTAGTTCGATTCGGGATTTACTTTTGCCTTTAAAAATTGGTCCTTGGGATCTGGGCGCCAAAATATTGGTCCTTTAAAGTCGAAACTGAGGTGTAGTAAAGAATAATAAGAGTACAGTTTATTAATAAGTAAGCAGAAGATATTGAGCTCCCGTGTTGAAACGAACGGCCTTTTCATTTATTTAATTGTAAAAGAATTGGTAGTTGTTATTCGTTGAACTCGTAAGCGATAATAGTGGGTCCAATAGATTGGATTTTGTTTAGTGAAAAAATAAGTCGCGTCTAAAGTAAACTACTTTAAACAAAATAAAATCATTTCCAAAATGTCTGTCGGCTGTGTAGTATAGACTTTGATAAGCTATTAACAAATTCACATTAATACGGTCGGTAGTTGACTATAAGCAATAAAGCATCACAGGTAAATAATTTAGTTAGTGTTAGAATAAAAAACGTACTTTGTAAAAAGTAAATAAATAAGCGCGGTTGATACATCATCAAACGTTGAAATGGTACAAACGATACAATGGAAGTGAATGAACTGAACGAATGATAACCGACTGAACGATTTAGACTAAAACAACGAATGAACCGCGAGTGATACAAATCTGTATTGAAATCTCAAGGTTTTCATTTTCCCATTTAAAAAAACATATTTCTGTTAATTTTGGAATTCCAAAAGTATATTAAAATAATATGCATGATGTTAAATGAATGAATTCTTTTTTCGAGTGCTATCATGTGTGAATATTCCCAAAGCTTTTATTTATAGATTTATTTATTAAGCAACAGTTTACGAGTTTAATATTGGAATGGAGGAATATTTAATAATTTAATTCATGTTTATTACAACAATTAATCATGTTGGAAACAAATATCAAAATATTTTTCTGTATTCTATTTTAATGTTTGTGAAATCAAAGTTTATGTAAAATATAAAAAATCTATTCGAAATTATAATAAATTGAAATAAAAAACATTCAAGTTCATTCGACGTTTTATTTCATAGATTCCATTTTAAAATATTTGTTCGAAATTACTTACGAGTTAATTTGGCTTTGGCAACACCGAAGTTTCTAGACAATAAAATAATCTACCAATATAAATTATGTAGAATGTCAGATCTTAAACATTAAATTACATTATATAAATGTCTACTTAGTATATGTGTTACTAAAAATGCTTTTTGAGATCATATAGAATCTTTGGCATGGTCTGTTCTACTGTAAAGGTGGCACATTCAATTCCCTAACGTTATTCGAATTAAAGTAAAATGCTGTCTGATTTCTTAACAACTACTATTATACCTAAAATATAGGAATCAGTCAGAACTGATGGACTCTAACGCCTTACAAAGAAACAATAAAATCTATGAGCCTATGACAAAGCATTTTACATTACGCCTCCATTTCATAAAATGGTCGGGGATTACTACAACTTCATGAATATGAATGTAAGTAGACAAAACATTTATATGTCCGTCAGATAGATTATTGAAAAATATTGGAATCGTATTTTTTCTTTTTTTACGTACCTAATCAAAAGATTACATCAATACATTTTCTCTCTCACTTCACTCTCCGGTAGATTTTATACTGAATTGTGACGTAGAGAGCCCCCATTTTCCAGCTTCAATGCCTTTTATCTAAATCATTTTTTTATCAAGATAAAGCAAAAAATACATGTTTAATATTTTTTTAAATATCTGACTGACGACTAAATAGTTTTTTTTACCCAGTCAACATTCCTATTCTACGATTATGCCACGAAATAAAGATTTTGAACACCAAATTAACTTTGACCAACTACACAACTTTGACAACTACACTTCATGTTCGTGATCCGTCTGTAAGGCGTTTGCATCCCTTATTGAACTCCATATCTGTACAACACTTGAGTCTCTCTTTGGTCCCACACCTGGAGTCCAAAAGTTTTGACTGATTATACAAAAATATCTTACAATATTTACATCTTCAAACGCTTTGCGTTCTTAAATAAATAAGATTCCATAATTAAATTAGTAACCGGTACATTTTGTGCTTCCGCATTAAATAAAATCAATGTATATCGGATGTACGAACTTTAAAATGTCATAGACTAAAATAAATAATGTCATAGTAATATTTAGTAAAAATAAATAACTTCTAAAAGATTCTTTATGTACAAAATACATTGATTAGGTCAATTTCGTGTTATTTATAACAGAAATAGATGCAACTTCGCTAGAATTCACAAGATTATTTACACAATTTGCGCACAATGTGACAACCTCTACCTACCTTTTAATATACAATAATAAGCTTAATTAGCTGCACATCACAGTCACGTACAGGTGCAAATAAAAAAAAACTATATTTCTTAAAATATTCGCCTAATAAAGCACGGGAAGACAAGCCTAGTATAAGTTACAACGGGAAAATTTGACCAAAACAAAGGTGATAGAAAAGTAGGTGTGGCAACATTAACATGGCCTAACTGTAGCAACATCGATAGGACAGGCTTACTAACTCAAGACCATGATACTTCCAACTTTTTCCTAAACTATACTGCCTCTCTTTTGGACAAGCTTTTAGGCATAGTAGTCTTGCACACCTCTCTCTGTTCTTCAGGTTGACCTTTTGTGGTCAACCTGAAGTTAAATTGGTAGCAAGAAATATCCCAAAATTATAAAACAACCATCACATTTCAATTCACATCCTAGTCGAGACTGCATCTCCATTCTCTTTACTCTCTCCATCCAACTGTTCTTTGCTGCGTTTCTCTTTATTCCTGCTTTTAAATATGGAAGCGTTGGTTATGGACCGGATGCGGAAGGAGCCGGGCGTGCCGTTGCCTATGGAGTTGCCGGAGCCCTCGTGTTGTTGATGCCGGATGTTCGGCGACCGGTCCCTAGGTCGCGTTCTTGATGAGAAACTTGCTGCTTTTAGTCGGGCTCCTGTAATGAAGGTTGGATGTTATAAGTTACGGATATCTTAGTAACAACTTCTTTAAGTCTTTCTTTATGATGCCAATTCTTAGCTACAAAGTAGTTGCTACTTTGGAATCTGCCAATGTCACTACTGGGCCACGGTGTTAAACCTGCCACAACATTTAATCAGATGGATCAAATCTTTAAATCCAAAAGTTGGGTATTATAAAATAAGACTCACAGCAGACTGCCGAATGCAATTTTGGGCATAACTACTGAAATCAATTGAATGTTTACCCTACTGACTTCAGGTGTGGAGGTGTTTACCATGCGGTAAACTTTACATGACTACACCATTGTCGTACGTGTTTGTTTCCACTAAGTAGCTTGTTGTTACACCACATACCTAGCCCCAGCTTGGGCTGCTTGTCCCTTGGCGGCAGGCAGTCGTGCGGCGCCAGCTGCGGGTGCGCGGCGCCCGTGGGCGTGTGCGGCGCCGACAGCGACGCGGCCGGCGCCGCCGTCATGTCCGGGCGCCGCACCACCAGGCTGCTCGAGTGCGGCCGGATCGCGCTCAGTTCTAGCTCGTTTCCAATTCTGTGGTGGAAGATAATGGTAAGAAAGTTTAAAATATTGGTCCTTGGTATTTTTCAATACGGATTAGAAAATACGCGGAATCGTTTCCAAAAAAAACGTCTGTTGAGTTGAAATGTCTGACCAGACAGAACAGCAAAATGCTCGATCACCCGAGCATGTTCTTTGCTGTCATGTTTTTATTGAAAGAGACTGTCGAACACACACCAAAGGTATTCATTTCTGGCATGCTATTTTGAACTTTATGTTAGTTGTGATTTACCTAGTTCATTATCAACTTATAATGAAAAACTGCTCATGCATTTTAATGTTCTGTCTGCGTTGAAAATGATTCGGCATTACGACATTTTGAAAGGTAATCCGACTTAACAATTTTAAGCATTAAACTTAAACGAAAGTAAGTTACCTACCTAATATTTGAATGACACTCGGGTGTAATTTCGGGTTTCTTCAAGAAAAGGTGTAGAAATGTATTGATAGGTCGTTACTTACGTCCTCGCATGCCGTGTTCGCGCTCGGCGCAATTCAGACCGTCGTTGTGAGCCACTTGGCGCAGTCTCCGCTCGACTCGTCCGCACGCTGCCTCCTCGTTTAGCTACAATATAACAACACAGTATGTAAGAATACAGCTTAGTAGTTAAATCGGCAGTATAGAGCATTATGTGTCTGATACTTCCAACCAACACGAAGGAAAACTCACAAGGCTGCTATTTGATTCGACCCGAAGGACCAAAATTGACACTATCTGGTAGTGTCAATTTTGGTCCTTTGGGTCGGATCAAATAGCAGCCTCTTAATAATCCATCTTTGTACTTACGAACAGCCGGAGTATCGAGTGGGTGTGTGTAGATGCGCTTGCGAGCTTGCAGCATGGTGTACACGAGCGCGGCCAGCGAGCGCGGCGGCGCGGGCGCGGAGGGCCGCGCGGGCGCGGGCGGCGCGGCGCCGCGGGCCCTGGTGACCCACCACGTCTCCATGCGTCCCTTGCCTTTTACTTCCACGTTGCCGCGGCGGTCGAGAGTGTAGCCGCGGAGTTCTAATAGCTGTATGGTAAGATTTCTCATAAAGCAAAATTATTTTAAAAACGGACCAGAGTAGGGATGCATACAAAAATTTTTTTTGTCCGTTTTGTAGTTTAAAAAAACTAGCTGCCCGTCCCGGCTTCGCACGTGTAGCACTAAGTACTTATTTACGGCTACCTACCCTATAAACCTTCCCTGGACTACGACAAACATTTCAAGACCAAAATCAGCCAAATCGGCCCAGCCGTTCTCGAGTTATAAAATTACAACGAGAAGTGGCATTGATTTTTATATATTTCGATATTGGACACGTATTTTTTCTTTTTTTACGTAATCAAAAGATTACGGCAATACATTGAGTAGACATGGCAGTAAGTTAAAATGTGGTATGACGTCATTGGCCGATAGATTTTATACCGACTTGTGACGTAGTGAGCTCAACTCTGCGTTTTATCTTAATAATTTTTTATTAATATGATGATAAAGCAAAAAATACGAGTCTAATATTTTTTATTATCTGACTGACGGACTAAATAGTTTTCTTTTTCCCAGTCAACACCCTTATTTAGATGGGCACTAAAGCCACATAACCCCGGTCTGACACTGCTGACTAGCTAGTATAAACAAAGAGCTCACCTGCTTGGTGTACTTAGTAACTTGAATCTTGTCCATGGCACCGGTGGTTTCCATTCGCGACGCCTCGTTGACAGTGTTGCCCCAGATGTCGTACACCGGTTTGCGAGCGCCGATCACACCGCCCACGAGAGGACCGCAACTTATCCCTGATTACAAAATATCAAATTGATAAGAAATTACCTTAGAAGAACCCAATAAAGCCCAAATTTGATTCATCCAAGCAAGCTAACTCTAAACGGCTACCTGCAAGGCTGCTCAGGATAATACGTTGAAGAAGCTCAAAGAATGAGAAACTCAACCAAATCTCTTTGGATGAAGTGGACTTTTTAACTGATGACCGAATAAAAACTCAGAATGTTAGTCTATTAATTTAAAAACTTCTCTCACCTACTCTTAGCCGGAATTTGTAGAAGCTATGCTTGCTAATGTCTTCTAGCGCTCCTCCCAAAGCAAACGCATAGTCGACCAGCGCGCACAAATGTTCACAGTTGTCCTCTCCAGTCTACAGAAATAAACGAAGATGATACAATATTATTCGTGGATGGTGACAGAAGTAGCAGTAATTTTACACTTATTGACCATCTTGCAAAATCACGAGGTGGGATTTGATATTTCAAAAGGTTACCAAGTTCAAAATACAGCAAAACCTTAAGAGATGCTACCAAGAGCTGTTTTTTTTTTAGAAAAACGTCATCATCATTATTGTATTTAAAAATCGAAAAATAAATACCTTATTGTGGTTTGGATTGAGTCCGGAAGCAGCCATGTAAGTCGCAGCGATTGTCTTAATCTTCTCAATGCTTTTGAATCGCTGCTGCATCAGCAACTTGTCAAAATCAACTGTAAATAACAATACAAATAAATAAATAATAATTCGCAACCACAGAAACAGTTTTTATGCAGGGATCTACCCTTTAACCAAGTTAACAAGCATCTTTCAGTAAAGAACAAGCAGCAAAATGTCTTTCTTGAAGAAAGAAAGAAAGAAAGAAAAATAGGTTTATTCATCACAGAAACACGTGCATACAAAAAGACATGAGTAAACAAAATAGAGAACAGAAATAGTGCACGTCATGACTGTGACAAGAAGGCTTCCACTCAGCATAATGCTGTGCTGTGGGGGACCCACAGCACAGCGCTGATTTTCAGTGGTCACCCGAAAAAGACTCGAAACCCCAAAGAAGAATCTTTCCATAGTCCAAAATTATTGATCGAGTATGAACCACTCTGGATAATAGCAGACAAGTTTGCCAGAAACGATAAAGAGGTGGAAACTTAATTAACTAAAGAAGCTAGTAGATTATGAAGGATGTAGATGAAATGGTAGATGATGTCATGTCTGATTTATATGCTAGAAAGTGACTGATTCTATTCTGACAGAATCCAGGAAGAATAAGCAGGAGTATAGATGTGTTCGGTTGGTACATTACAAATGATCTCGTTGAGCACGCGCATGCACTCGACCGCCTTCTCCTCCGAGTAGAACTCGTCGAAGTTCGGGATGCCCGCGAACATCACGCCCACCTCGTCGCGCCATTGAGAGTACAGCTCCTGGAAATGATAGAAATATTTGAATTATTGTAGAAAATTTTACCAGAATTACGGCCAAAGGTCGGGAGATAGCGACGAATGAATGGAAGCCAAGAATATCTCGAATTTTGAAAGTCCGATTTAGTAATTGCAGTAATCAATCAATCATGTCGTCTAGAAATATTTAAACAGATTAGATTCTTTTTGCTGGATAAATATGGGTCTAGAACGCATATGCGTGGTCCTTCGAAGGCATTGCCATAATCTTTAAAAATGAATATTAGGAACACAAAAAATTTGTTTTGTTTTCTACTTACATCAGGACACCAATCTTTACTAAGAAAGTGAACTACGACATGGTCCGGCAGGATATGCTTTAACAGATGTCTGTTCGTCTTCTGCGTGTCCTCCATCTCGTCCAGGTCTGTCTCCGCCTGCAGCTTCCAGATGAAGTCCAGGCGTGACGTCACTTCCACCAGCCGCCCGTGGTATATCACCACTACCAGGAATACTGCCATCAGGATCAACATTTGTACGTAGGCTGGGAGTGTCCTGGAAAACGAGAAATGTACGTATTCAAAGAAAAATTAAAATTGTTCCCAAAATGTTTACCCATTATTACTAGCTAGAGTTTTAGCTGTGCTATCACGGTTGAAATTGGCACGAAACACACACATAAATATTTATTTATTTTATTTAGAATAGATTTTAGTTCAAGATCATCCCTGACTTGATCCAGCTATTGCGCTATAACAGCCTCAGCTTGGCAGATTTGTGATCAGAGTATCGAGACTAGATTTGTCCAACGATGTAAAAATATGGAGATTTGACCGAGCAAATAAGATAGATCATTACTGACCTTCAATGCGAAGCTGAGTCAGAACACTAGAATGAACAATGACGAACAATATGAATAATACTCACGTGTTCGTACTTGTGTTATAGTTCTTGTAGTTGTAGTAAACTAGCAGCAGGATGCAGTACATCATGACGTTGAGTGTCGCTAGCAGCGTCTTTATCAGGTAGTACAACTTGAGCACCGAGGTGAGTGCGACCAGGCATAGCACCCACGTAAACACCACGTATTCTGGCCGATAACATTCGTCTGAGGATAGAAAGAAAAATGAAATATGGCGGCGAAAGACAAATTTACAAGGGAAAGGAAACTTCCAAGTGTTTTGCTTTTGAAATACTGCATGAGAAGAACTGGCAGCTTATAAAGAGGAGAAAATCTGACGAACACTACTCGTAATTTTGTTAAAAAAACATACTTAAGCGTTTTATTTGCATAAATAAGGTACAGAAAGTTTGGGGTAGCGTCCTAAGGGGAGACCGTGGCCCCTGGCAACGAACAGGCAAGGGAAGGAACACGGGTGGGTTTCAGTCAGTAAGAGTCTGACACGCCCTTCGCTCCGCCCAGAGCGGGAGAACTCATTTGATGATTTATGACCCAAAAAAAAAAAGGTACTGAAAGTTATTAAAATAACAATATCGATATCTTATTATGCCTTTAATGTCGGCGTGCAAAATGTACATATATTTAGTTATTATTTTAAGAAATTAAATTGAATAATGTTAAACGGGAACAAGTGTTTCGACACTGGACTTTAATAGATGATTACAGTAACGAACTAACCTGGATCACTCAATTCAGTGCTAATGACGGCTTCCGTGGTGTTGCATGTAATATTTGAGGCATTTGCGACTTGCAGAGACTTGGGAATAAACGACGGCGGACACACGTAGAGTTTTATCGTACTGCAAAGAAGAATATATTTTGGCGTGAAGAGTTTTAAGGCATCCCATCAATCTGTACCTGTTCGATATCGTGCAATATCTAATTATGGTATTATTTTTATCATTAACATAAAATGTTTGAATTTAAGCAAGAGAAGTCACGAGCATTGATCACCACGCTTGCTCAACATGGGTTACGTAAAGCCTGAGCAGGCAGGCGCGAAGCGACGGCGCGACGCGACTCTTTCTATGAAATGTTCTCGGAAATTGTTCTACCGGTGTCGCGTCGCGTCGTCGCTTCGCGCCTGTCTGCGGGAGCCTTTAGGTAACCCGTTTTGAGCAAGTGTGCTCGTTCCTGGTCTGTATGAGAAGAAGCCTTTGCCCTGATGTGGGGCAGTAATAGGCAGCACCCTAATTACGAAACGCAAACTCAATTTTAAATTGAAACCAATTGAAAAAGATTGCCAGTCCATTGCTTCATAAGTTCGACAAAAAAAATTAAGCAGATTCTTTTTGTCGAACTTATGAAGCAATGGACTGACAATCTTTTTCAATTGGTTTCAATTTAAAATTGAGTTTGCGTTTCGAAATTAGGGTGCTGGTACTATTGCTATTCTTAGGTAAGGCTTTCCACCTTATACAACTAAACTGCTTATTTCTAAATATTTGTTTTGAATGTAAATGATTTTGCTACAATCATTTACTACAGCCTTAGTAATATCATAACACACCATCACGCCTTGCTTCCTCGAAGGATTAGTCAGAGGTAATAACATAATCATTCTACAGGGTGGCAGGGACTTCGACGCGAAGCCGGTTACCATGGATTCAGTACATGGTTCTGAAACCCCCTGCGTTGAAATTTTTCGTCGGTTATTTAAAAAAAATCTGCTGTTTCATAGAAAAGTGCAATACCTACGCGGTCAAAATGTATGGAACAACTGATTTTTTTTTAAATAACCGACGAAAAATTTCAACGCAGGGGGTTTCAGAACCATGTACTGAATCCATGGTAACCGGCTTCGCGTCAAAGTCCCTGCCACCCTGTAGAATGATTATGTTATTACCTCTGACTAATCCTTCGAGGAAACAAGGCGTGATGGTAGGTACATGGTAACCGGCTTCGCGTCGATGTCCCGGACACCCCGTATATCATTGAGCCGTGTGTTGAACGATCCTTTACCTGGATAAAGACATAGCAGTAATAAAGCAGCAGATGTGTATATTCCTGATCGTTCTCGTCGAGCTGAGGTAGGCAGAGATCTTGGAGAGGCGCGGCAGGATCCCGGGGAACTCCTCCAGCATCACCAGCACGAAGGAGAGCGTGAAGGGCACCGTCATCGACATCAAGATGGCTATGAGGTAGGGGCAACTGTGGCGGGGAAAAGATACATTTGAAACTGGTACCTACTTGGTATAATAACTTGATTTCGGACTGAGAAAGACAGTCCGCCTCTAGAATACTCTAGAATGTACTTAATAAAAATCTTAAATTCACTGATAGGCAATTAACGCACAGCCTAAACTGTTGCATGAAGTTTGCACAAGAGTTCCTTATACAACGAAGATGTGCACTGAGGAAGTCTTTTTTTTTTTTAAATCTGCTCCGCAAAATCGAGGAAGTTAATTTTTTTTTCTGATATGAACCCATCGGGCATACGGCTTTTTCTAGATATATATATATTTATTACCGAATAATTTTCAAACAATTTAGGGACTGGTAATGCCTCTCTTTAAATTTCGATATGACCATGCTGTTAAATGACGATTCATGAAGTCGTCAATTAATGGCTCTCTTTAAATTTCGATATGACCATGCTGTTAAATGACGATTCATGAAGTCGTCAATTAATGGCTCTCTTTAAATTTCGATATGACCATGCTGTTAAATGACGATTCATGAAGTCGTCAATTAATGGCTCTCTTTAAATTTCGATATGACCATGCTGTTAAATGACGATTCATGAAGTCGTCAATTAATGGCTCTCTTTAAATTTCGATATGACCATGCTGTTAAATGACGATTCATGAAGTCGTCAATTTCTCAAAATGAATAGAAATTATGAAAAAAAAAAACTTACTTGTAATGCACCAAAGACTGCACAGCGACTATAAACAGCCATAGCACCAGGCAGCACATGACATTAGACTTGAAGGTTCTTTCATCGAGCTCGCAGAACCTCTCCTCGAGCGAGGGTCGACGGAACTTGAGTGACCAGCCGTGCATGTTGCTCACTCGCATGCGACGGTTCGACTTCACTTCAATCGAGTGGTTTATTATGTCGTAGTCCTGAAAAGAAGCCATTGTTTTGTTTTTGTCGAGATGGTGATGGAGGCCGGAGTAAGGGAGTTCTGTTAAACAGTCAGCTTCCAAAAGATGCTGAGCGATGGCCGTTTTGTGTGAATGTGCCGCATATTCCCCCCCCCCCCCCCCCCCCCTAAACTTGTAGTTTTTTTCTGTGTTTGTGTTTTTTTTGCGTCATATTTATGTATATGTATATACTTTTTTTCCCTTGTATTCATCCTTATCACTGTTCTTTAATTTGTTCCTTAACACTGTATCATTAAAAATGTGTAATAGTTTTATTTGTAGATATTATACCTACAATGTTACATCTTTTTGAATCTGATTTGAATCTGAGCAGACTACTTTAGTTCTTTTAATTGGGAACAGTCTGAGTATCACTAAAAGGGACATAGTTAATGGTATTGACACCCTACTTAAATTAAAATTAGGTAAATTAATATTATGTGCATTGCCATATTCTCATAGGTTATATGAGCAAGATAACAACTACATTTTTAGCTTAAATAACCTTATGCATATTTTAGCATGTCGTCATAGTGACCGTTTATTGTATTTTGATACTAACAACTTTGTTAGAGATTTTGTTTTGACTCAGGAGCATATGTTTTTACCTAAGAAAAGCCAACATATATTAGCTACTTTATTAGCCTACAATATACACGCAGTTATTAATGTTTTAACTGAGATTAGCTTAAGTGACGAAACAGTATTATCTAGTACTTCTAATAATACTGTAATAGATTCTTTAAACTTTTAGAATCGACAAAAGAGAAGCATAATAAGAATATTTTATTATATCACCAAAATATTAATCGCTTCTCTGGCAAAATCCTAGACGTGGAAATGTTAATAGATAAATATCATATGGATATCTTATGTTTTTGTGAAACCTGGTTAAAATCAGATAGGATGTTGTTTAATGTAAATGATTTTTCAGTTGCCAGTGCGTACAACAGGTCTTCATTAGGGGGTGGTACCTTAATATTATGTAATAGTTGTTTCAGATATAAGGAAAGGAAGGATATCACTGCTTGCTCTGTTGATCGCTTATGTGAGGTAGCATGTGCAGAGGTTGAAGGCCATACTTTCTTATGTGTTTATAGACCACCAGCCTCAAACTTGCCATCATTTTTGATAATAATGGAAGAAATATTAACTAAACTTTTCAGAGATAATAAAATAGTTTTTGTTTGTGGTGACCTAAATATTGATTTATTAGTAAATTCACCGGAAAAATGTAAGCTCATCTCATTATTTAAATCATTCAACTTAAAATGTATATTTAATGTAGCAACTAGAATAACAGCAACCTCAGCTACATGCATAGATAATGTATTTACTAATTGTAAAATAAAAGACTCGTCCCTAATTAGTGGCGTCAGATCTGATCATACAGGTCAACTTATATCTTTTGAATCAGATAAAAAGTTACGTTTAGATAAAACTATTCAGTTAAGACCTCTTACTAAAAATAAATTAAAAATGTTTAATAATAATGTTCTTAGCAATCTTTCAACAGCTAGTTTTGATTCACAAGACCCCAATATAAACTACGGTACATTATTTTCTACAGTATGCCAAGAATTCAATAAAGCATGTCCTGTAAAAAAAGTAACAATCAATACTAAACCAAAATTTAATGAATGGGCCACTGCTGGCATTAGAAAAAGCAGAGATATTTTATATAATTTATATAACGAAAAATCATTGACTTCTGATGAAGCTGTTCATAATTATGTAAGAAACTATTCTAAGATATTTAAAAGAGTCTGCGCCCAAGCAAAATCTAAATTAATAAGTAACAAAATTAGTATCTCGAACAATAAAATCAAAGCTGTGTGGCAGGTAATTAACAAAGAAACTGGTAACACAAAACAGCGAGATCAGAATGAATTGTCTTTGAAAATTGATAATGAAACCATTTCAGATAAGTTAAAAGTTGCTGAGACACTAGAGAATTTCTTTACCAACATCCCAATAGAGGTTACGAAATCTCTGCCTTCATCATCTATACTAGCTGAATCTCTTCTAAAAGAAAATTTCAGTAAGGACATTCCAAGTTTTGAATTCAAGCCCATTTCTATTGTCACGATTAAAAAAGCTTTCAAAAGTCTTAACATAAAAAACACTGAAGACTTATGGGGGATTTCCGTTAAGGTCCTTACTGATATCATTGACACAATTGCCCCTGTCCTAACAGGCATATTTAATCAATGTTTAGATAGCGGTACGTTTCCTGATTTAATGAAACATAGTAAAGTAGTACCAATTTTCAAATCGGGTAGTAAGAGTGATCCCTCTAATTATAGACCTATATCTGTTCTACCAGCATTGAGTAAAATATATGAAAAAATCATGCTAGACCAGATGTTGTCACATTTTAATTCAAATGGGATTTTGCATAGTCACCAGTTTGGTTTCACGAAAGGTAGGTCAACGACTGACGCAGGAGTAAAACTCATCAGTCACATTTTAGAATCCTGGGAGAAGTCCCAGGATGCAATTGGCATTTTCTGTGACCTCTCAAAAGCGTTTGACTGCGTTGACCACAACACACTGATCTGTAAATTACACCACTACGGAATTCGTGGCCAAGCTGCTGACCTTGTTCTTTCCTATCTATCAAATCGACGGCAAAAAGTAAACGTTAATGGGGCGACGTCCTCGGGGTCTCTAGTTAAAATGGGCGTGCCTCAAGGTTCAATTCTCGGCCCTTTTTTATTTCTCGTTTATATAAATGACCTTCCTTACATGATGGCTAACTTATCGAATATAATTCTATTTGCTGATGACACTTCTCTTATTTTTAAAATAGATAGAAAAGATACAGATGTCTTACACGTCAACGATAGTCTGGCTGTTCTTTCGAAATGGTTCGCAGCTAATAATCTTTTACTTAATGCGAACAAAACTAAATGTGTTAGGTTCTCATTACCAAATGTACCTCAAGTGGGTCTAAATCTAAAACTTGATGGCAAAAAACTAGATGCAATAACGGAAACTGTATTTTTAGGAATTACTTTAGATTCAAAATTGCAATGGGGCGCCCACATTAGAACTCTTTCAGGTAGATTAAGTTCAGCTGCATATGCAGTAAGAAAAATAAGGCAGTTGACTGATATAGCTACAGCTAGGTTAGTATACTTTGCTTATTTCCACAGTATTATGTCTTATGGCGTTCTGTTGTGGGGATCGGCAGCTGACGTAGATTCAATTTTCATTTTACAAAAGAGGGCAATACGCGCTATCTATAAAATGGGTCCTCGCGAGTCTCTTAGAAACAAATTCAAAGAAATTGATATACTGACTCTGCCTTCTCTTTATATCTTAGAAAATATTTTGTATGTTCGGAAAAACTTAGGACTTTTCAAAATAAGAAGCGATTTCCATAATATAAATACACGTAGTAGACATGAAATTGTGATACCCAAATTTAGATTAACTAAAACAAGCAAGTCATTTCTTATAAACAGCATCCGATTTTATAACAAGTTGCCAAAGTCGGTTACAGAACTTAGCGATGGGAAGTTCAAAACCCACATCAAACGTGTCCTTATCAGGAAAGCATATTATAAAATTAAAGACTACGTTGAAGACAAAGAAGTTTGGCAATAATTCCCTCTGCACATGTGGCTTCCCTGGTACCTCATTAACGGCAAAATATGTAAGATTCTATTAACTGCTCTCAAATTACCATGTTTATATTTTTGTTTTATTTACATTCTTCCTTGACATAATCATAATTTTATTTGACATTATATACCTACTATTTAATTTTCAACTCTATTAGTGACTTTTGTGGACATGTTAATTATTCAGATTTGTTACAGTTGTAATAGCAATCATGTCATTTCGTTTAAAATAGTTTTTATTTTTATATTATTTATCTTTTATATAGATTCTTTTCTATTTTGTGAATGTGAGAACGCTGTAGGCTTAGTGGACTGTACACTTGTTGACCATCTTCTATTTTGTTAAGTACATACTTGGTACTTGTTGAAAGACCTACACTGTCCTCGCATACCTAATAATACTGTATTTTTTATATTTTTTTTTTTGTAAATATTGTAAAACCCAATTATTTTTAAAAGAGTAACCGTGGAGTTTCTTGCCGGCTCTTCTCCATAGGAAACGACCAATTGGAACCGTGCGTAGCTTCTGACGTTTCATAAGTGCCCATGTAGGTTTATGTGAAATAAAATATTTTGAATTTGAATTTGAATTTGATTGTATGTCTGTCAGTCTCCAAATTGGTAACTAGAACTATGTACTTATAAATCATTTTAAGTTATTGGCTCAATAGTAAATCTCAAAGCCAATCTCACTTTTAATTTCCTTTCGTAAATCGAAAGAAATGGGGTCATCCTTTATAATATCGGTAGATGTTGCTTAGTTTATATTCCTTTTGTATCTTACCTCAACATCAGAGAGTGGCGGCACGTCGTCAATTTCCGGATCTTGTTTAGAATCCTCGCAGTTTGTGCGACACGCGCGCTTCACGCTGGCTGCGCCGCTTGTGTAGTACTGCAATAAATGTTAGAATTATTTTATGTTACCACTGGTTTCCGTGCTTCTGGTTACCTGATAAAATTAGTTTTCAATCTCAAAATCAAAATAAACTGGCGAAACTTCAGTCTTGATGAACAATCTATAAAAATATAATTTTCTAAACATATCTGTAATTTTACGTTATTACGTGATTCGGTGGTGGTGGTAGTTATTAGAAATTATGAGTTAAGAAAAGCACTTTTTATTTGTTTTATCATCATTGTATTTCTGTCGCAGTAAGTTGGTTGTTTATAACTGTTACTGCCCCAACCTAACCTATTTGGTCGAAGTGCCCTAATAGTTATATTACTAGATCGTCCCCTTATCATAATGATGTATATTCCTAGTAAGACCTTTATGAACCGCATTCATATAACTATATAACGGTATATAGCTTTATCCCTAGATATTCTTAGGGGTATAACTTTGGCTGCCTGTCACTGGAGCGGAGAGGAGAGGAGAGGAGCGGAGATGTGCCAATATTAACCAATAGAATCTAAACTCTGCTCCAGAGTTGCGGAGATGTGCCAATATTAACCAATAGAATCTAAACTCTGCTCCAGAGTTGCGATGCTATTGGTTTATATTGACACATCTCCGCTCCTCTCCTCTCCTGTCCGCTCCAATGGACAGGCAGCCTAAATTACGGCTTCAACCATCTTACTGCGACATATCGACATCCATCACGTGTGTGAAGTTTCTGCAATTAATTTAATTTGACCTTGTATTTCAGATGGTGAAATAATAGTTACTAGTAGGTAACCTTGTAGTAGGTAGATAATTTATTATTATTTTTATATTCTTTCTATAATCTTTCTTGCACCTTCACTTTATACATAGTTGTCATGATCTTACATACTTGTCTTACATTTTGGAAGGGCATCTCCGGCGTCCAGTCGGCCGTCATCTCGTCCTCGATGGTGCTGCTCGGACGACGTGGTGTCGCCTCCCAGTTTGTTTGCGGTGCTTGTGGTACGCTGTTAGCATGCAAAGCCACTGGTTATATTATATTATGTATGGATTTATCAGTTTAGATCCGCGCAGCTTCTACGAGTAGTACAGACGCCAGCACATCAACCTACTCTAATCTGTCAAATTTTCCCATTCAACATTGAACCTTATTCTTTAGCAATAAAGTTGAAAATCTAATAAATAAATTTGATAGATTGTAGTAACTTGATGTGCTGGCGTCTGTACCTACTTACAATGTAACAGCCGCTCAATATCTTTTTTGCGAAATCAAGTTCTTAGCTGCAATAAATATTACTCTTTCATTTTTGTCAATTTGTCATCATGTTTAGATTGGGTCTGGATTATAAAGTAAAAGAGAGAGATATTGGTAGATTCGCGTTTGACTGGAAGCGGACTCAACTCAACTCATGCGGATCAAAATAGATATGAAAAACTAAGCAGATGTTGATGATAAGGTTCTCGTTTCACTATCACACTTGATACTGTTGACATTATTTGCAATGATGCTGTCGACGTAATTTCACGCTTTATTTCATCACACTTTATTTACATCTAACTCACCTGGTCCTAGACCTGTGTCTCGTCCGCCGCGGCTGCTCGCTGCTCTTGATAAGGTACGTGATAGGGTTGTGTTCTCGAAGGTAAGGGTCACGGGTCCCACCGTCTCCAGGCTCCACTTCAAACGCGCCGTTCAAGCACTCCAATGTGGAAGACGATATGTGTACGCGACTGGAAAAGATAAGTCATTATATTCAACGTGCCTCAGCGGAAAAAAATTGGCACGTACATAAACAAAGACCAGTAGGTACCGGCGCTAGGGTAGGGCGCGCCTGGGTGCCAAACATAAAGGGGCGCTCTACGCGAACAACTGGCTTCTTATTTCTCAAACTTTTCTGTTATTTAACTCTTACTCTCTTTTTTTACACGACAGCAAAGACACTTTTTTGATTTTCTCTAACTTTTCCGTACAAGTCGACAAAGTTTAGGTACTATTTTGATATGAATGGGCCAAAGAAAAGACGCAGCAGGTTGCTAAAATATTTTGAGCTCGCTCTTGCAGCCTGCGTTGTCTGAAGTCTATATAACTACTCTGTCTGAAGTCGAACTCTCGAACTATTCTGCATAAAAGAAATCCTAAGTATTCCGTGGCGGAGTGCTCAAATTTTTGAGCTCGCTCTTGTATCCTGCATTTTCCTATTCCTCAAACTTTAGTATATGAGTCGACAACTCCTATTTCTGTATGAATGAATTAACATAATATCCTCTACTCTGTGAATGTGAGGGACGCCACAGAAATCTCGTCCGGTATTGCTATAACCGGTACTGACAAGTAAACAAGGAACAATTTTTTTATGTATAACATTGTTGAGATGGCTCCTCACAACATCACCAGGCGCTGGAGGCAGTGAACGCGGTGCGGGAACAGCGGCGAGTCAGCCGGCCGCACGGCAGTGCGCGGGCCCCCACGTCTCACCAGTCAGTGCACGCCTCCACGCACGGCTGCGCTTGCGCGTTTTATTAACGTCCATATTGTTTGCATTTTAACCGACATCGTTTATAATTTAACTTATTTAGTTAATTATATATGTTATACACTTGATTGTACTAAGTAAGTGTATTTCAATTAAAAGATAGCATTATTAAGCGCTAGATAGTTTAGTTTATTAGAAATAGAGAATAGTTACCCAGGCAGGCCCCCACTCTCCATCCTATTAGCGAGGGTAACATCATGTGACCACAGGTCAAACTGCCACTTGAGTAGACCCAGCACCCCGCAGAGAACCTTGCCGCTGTGGATACCGATGCGCATGTCCAGGTCCACCTAAACACAGAACAATAATTGTGATTAGTATATACAGGATGGAAGGGTAAACACCGTTGTCACTCAAACTATGGGTAGTTGGCTTAAATATAAACATAAAAAACCGAGTAAAAAAAAATTACGTTATTTTCTTTAACAAATATTAAATAAAAAGGTTATTGTCCGACACCGTCCGCAAATTCATGGATATGCGCCCGCCCGAGTGACGTTATCGATCGCCGCCCGTCCTATCTACCTACACAACACATGAATAACAATACAACCTTTTCCTGACTTAAGACAGACAAAAATACCTACCTTAGGAATTGCGTGACGATTCTAAATGTACATCTTTAAAAAAGAAGTTGTGATTTTCCATTGAATTTATGTTCTATAAACGAAACCAAACCACTGGTTTGAAGGATAACGGTGTTTACCCTAACACCTGTATAAGACTTAGACCCAATTTCACCAAACACAAAAATTAGCTAACAGGTCATTAAACTCAGGTTACTGCTTTGATTGGCTCACTGACATGACAACAGCCAGTCACAGCAGTTGACATGTGTGTTAACAGTCTGTTATATCTAACAGAGTATGGTGAAATTGAGTCTTAGTACCTAATTGCTACGACTCGAAGGACCAAATTCAGCCGAGTTCGTTGCGGACTCAACAAGTTAAAAAACTCACAATGTCCTTATGTGGTGGTCAACTTTATCTTCTTTCCGTGTGGTATAGTGACTAACCTGGTGTCAGAGTTTTAAAGCCGCCCATGGGCCTCTGACTTGGGTTCACATGCTGTCGAGAAATATCTCTCAGGTATGCTGGTTTCCTCACGATGTTTTCCTTCACCGTTTTTGAAGCAAGTGATAATATTATACAATACGCACATGAATCCGAAAAGTCATAGGTGCGTGCCTTGGGTTCGAACTCGAGACCTGACTTGGCAGTCCGGTGGTCACACCACTATGTAGGTAATCACTATTATTAGCTGCTATAAGCTATTATAAAAATATAGGCATGTTATTATGTCAAACCTGTGCATTGTATCTAACGTCGCGGATGGCGCGTATCATGTGCAGTCCCATGTTGACGCAGCAGTGCGCGTGGTCCTCGCGTCGTTCCGGAAGTCCACTTACGCAGAAATAGCAGTCACCCAGTAGCTTGATTCGCAGACAGTGATTTTCCTAGGGAATACATGGGGTAGTTTAGATTTGACATGTGGTCATTTTGTCCATAAAACCGAAGCAGCTTGAAATAAAATAACTTGGGGTTACTCATTTGATTTTGACATATCCCACTTTAATTTACTGTGTAAAAAAAAAATAAATACGATTAGAAAAAAGGCTCACCGATGCCAACCTGTCGAAGCGAGCGAACAGTTCATTCAGCAACTTCACTAACTCCTGCGCACTGCATTTACTTGATAGTTCTGAAATAATGTCAATTTTGATATTATAATATATATATCGGTGTATCAGGATGCAAACACGTGCTCTTTGACTTCTATTTCTATATTATTAAAATCTATATTAGCTTACCAGTGAACCCCTTGATGTCAGCATACAGTATGGACACGTCATGATGCTGTTGTATGTACAGGTTGTTGAACTGCTGCTCTTGGAACTCTCCCTTGACTTTGTTCACGTGACTGTAGATCTCTTTCGCCAGAAAGTCTGGTATAACTGTATTATACAAAAAAATAAAAATTACTCGACCTTCCAAGAGATTCCAGAAGTAAGAGACAGATTGAAAAATGAAGGCCCTTTGTACACGGCACGGTTTTTTTACGGTAAGGTGCTGCGGTAACCGCACCGTAGAAAAAACGTGTCTGTCAACAAGCTTACATAGTGCTCTATACAACACTGACGGCCGTACCTACGCACGGCGAATTAACCGTATGTAGTTTACACGGCAAGAACAACGTGTGTGTACAAATAAAGAGCCTTAAGGTTTTCTAAGACAAATAAATATCTCACCGCTCTGAAACAGCTTCCACTGCCGCTCACTCTCCCTCTTGGTCTTTTCTCTTGTGACCATCGACCTCCTCGTCTCCAGGAACGCCTTCCTCTGCCCCCAGTCCGCCAAGGACTTGGCGTACATTCCCGCGAAGTTAACAGCTACGTAGAGTAACGCGTTGCCGATTAGGAGACGAAGGCTGCATGTGTAGGACTGAAAGAAAGTTGGTATTAGCCCTTACCTACTTAGTAAACAATGTTTGACAAAAATCTAAGAAAGAAGTAATGAAGTTTTAGCCTTGTTTTAATATTTTTTGATGAGTTCAAGATGAAAGGGTGTAATTAAAGAGCAAAAAGTGTTCATGGCAAGCTATTCGATAAAATTTGTCTAGACAGACAATTTAATCATTATTTTGTTTTTCTTAGTGGCTCTTTTTTACATTAAGTTAGAAAACTAATTATTTACATAATTAAAAGCATAATTAAAATCGGAAAGCACTAAAAACAAAAATAGCCTAAGATTTAATAAACATTTAGTAAGCTGAACAACTCACACACATATCAGAAAACTGCAATAACGAAATAATCATTAATAACAATATATTAATTTATATACATACATAAATACGTTGTTCTACATTTTACGTTGGATACATTTCAACGTCCTTTCTTTCCAACTTCTTTTATTATACTTGGGTAAATAGAACAAAAAGGTTACCTATACTCCGTTGGTTTCGGTAGTTTAATAAAGGTAAACAAAAACAAACATGTGACAAGAGAGCTGTCAAGTAACCGACTAAACTTAATACACGTCAGTTGTCATGCTACGACACAGTTGTACTCTTTAAATTAGCAACGTTATAATTGTTATAAAGCACCTGTCTTTTGGAGTTCTTTACAATAGACAATTACAAAATATTATACAACGTATTGTTATAAATCTAAATAAAAAATTTTGCTCAAGCAGTTACATCTACGAAAAGTAGTTTAAGAATAAATGATAAAGTTTAACATACATTAATAAAATAGGGAACTATCGTAAAAACGTAAATAAATTTTATTTGGTTACTTAAAACGTTTATTTTATTTATAAAAACCCTTTTATACGATTTGTTTACCTTAATTTAATTACCTATATAATACCAATGGAGTATACAAGGTCCCATTAAAATAGATGGACAAATTTTAACACCGCGTTCAATACGTCTAACCAAAGATATGCAACCAAAAAAAAAGTGATTTTATTTTGACCAAAAATAATAAATGGCATTGGGTAACCAACATTTTTAGTGTATTTTCGTTAGCTGAAATAGTTTTCTTGTAAGTATCTAATGCGTTTTTCTTATTTATTTTGTTACCATTGTCCTTATTTTGGTGATCTGAATGATTACTAAAAGATTGTCCATCTATTTTAATGGGACCTTATATATACACCATTTTTGTTCTATACGTATATAATAGTGATTCTGACCCAATAATTATAAAGACAAAAATGTACTGCTGAGGCATCACAAGTCAAGGGTTTCCTTACAAAATAAATGTTTTGTTAGTATCAGATGTAAACTTACATTAATATTACAGTTGACAGCTCTTTTGGCTTCCTCCATGCGTTCCCTAATGACCACCGCTGTAGACAGTACATGTGCCAGGAAGGACAGGAGCCCGATGACGATGCACCAGATCAGGGAGAGTGGCAACATTGCGTACGGCACGAACACTATGAACAGCATGTACCATACTTGGTTCTCCGAGTCTTGGAAGCCGATACCCTGCCCGCTTAGACCTGGTGGATAAGGAGAGTGTAATGGTGTTAGATTTACTTAATATTTTATTTTATTTTGGTGCGGTATTTGATGTCAAAATAATCGATATTATACAGTTTCTTCCTCAATTGTGCTGTGGATTTATTCTAGTAAAATCTTTGACCATTTAATTAAAGCATTGAGGTCTTTTGTTATTTTAATTTCAATGAAATCTTCTCTTTAAGAGTTTAGAAAAAGTTAACAATTAAGTACCTACGGACTACCTACATGAAACTTATGATACTAAAAATTTGTAGATTTATTTTAATCACGTGAGATCAATCGTTGGAGGATCATCTATTTAATAAAAATGAAATGATGTTCGTTGGTGAGCGCATAACTTCAGAACGGCTGAACCGATTTCGAAAATGTTTATTTTAAAATGTTGTTCGTATCAGGTTCTTACAGAAAGAAAAGTCTGAAAAGTTGCCAAAATCTAGAAAACTAAAAGTGTATTTTCTATGAGAATTTTGTACGAGTTAATGAAATTTGGACAGGACGGGTCAGCTAGTTGTTAATAATAATGCTGACTCGTTCTTGGTCCTTTGAGCCCGTTATCAAAAGGACTCAATACAATCCCCCTAAATCTTAAGCTTATATACAAGACATGTATATGTATGTTTCATAACGAAAACATAAAGACACACACGCACATAAACACCCCCTCACACACACACCCTCAAACACACAAACACACACACACACATATAACTGAAACTATCTGGCGAAATGTCGGTGTACCGACTATGGGTACACCTCTGCCTAAGCCTTCGGGGAAAGAAGGCGTTATGTTATGTGTTGTTTAATAAAATACCTTGAGCGATGAGGAGTATCCACGTGGCAGCTGCCGCCCAGTGCAGGTAGTTGTTGGCAAAGCATCGCCACCAACCCAGCAGGCACACCCCGATGTTCAGCCACGCAAAGGCTACCGTCCACGCTATTTGGTATGGACCCGGTGATGCTACTGGAGAACATACGTAGGCGTGAGTGTTGTTTTTTGTTATCTACATAACATAATCAGCCTATTAATGTTCCCAATGCTGGGACACAGGCCTCCTCTCTGTGAGAGGGAGTGGGCTGAAATCTACCAAGCGGGCCCAGTGCGGTTTGGTAGATGTCATATGTCTTCGAATTTTTGGTTTTAAGACATGCCGGTTTCCTCACGATGTTTTCCTTCACCGTTTTGAGAGCAGTGGTGATGAAATTATTTACACAAAGTCAAGCGCCTGCTTGGGTTGACGACGACCTACAACTCGTAAGTCGGGGCCGTTACCACTGGGCCACCACTGCACTCATGGTTTTGTTATCTATTTAGTTTCATTTACTTTCTATTAAGTTAGTACAAGCAGGTATGCATCGGGTTTATTAGGGAGGTCCTTGTTTCATAACTATCACGACAGAAAAAAAACGAGTGTAAAATTGGGGTATCGGATTTCTGGTCATATTAATTTTAATTAGTGAAATACTATATAAATGTGAAGACAGTTAGGTATGGTCTATTTTTTATATTGTAGTCTACAAAAATATTATAAAGAGAGAAAAAAAAAATTATTTTTTTGTAATGAATAAACTCAAAACTACAGGACCGATTTAAAAATAGTATATTATGCAACTAATGAATAAAGGACGGATTTAAAGCGAGGGCCATAGATGAATCACGATCAAGTGAAGGATTCTAACGACTGAATCACGACCGTAGGGAGTGATTCATGATGATTGAATCGCGAGCGCAGCGAGTGATTCAAGTGTTATAATCCTGAGCGACGCGAGTGATTCATGGCCTTCGATATAAATCCGTTTTATTCAAGAGTTGCATACTATATTTTATACCATGACTACGAGAAAAAGAAAGATGTAAGCGAAAATAGACATTTAATGAAGAAAAAAGGAAGGTTAACGTTCAGTAGTGGGAGCCCTCCTGGAGGGTTCACCTAGAGAGAGCCCTCGCCGAGGGCTCATTTTAAATGTAGGTTTTTTTTAGCGAATACAGATAATAAACCGTGAAAATAAAATCTGATGTATATTTTAAAAAAACGTAATGCAACCCTCCCGGAGGTTTCACTTCCAACTACGAATAATAAAAGTCGTAGACTTCATATAATATGGCGGCTTGGCGTATGAGTTCTATGAAAATGGATGGAGTCGAAAGAGTTAAGGAGGTTGTATAGCATTGAAATAGTGGTCGAATATATTGACGTGTTCTAAATTCAAACACCAAAATAGTGATTAAAAGAGCTTTTTATTCACTGTTTTCAGTGAATAAAATAAGCTTTTTAGAGGGGGAATGGTATAAATTCTTTTATCAATAGTATGCTATATTATCACTGAGTAACATAGGCTATAATTTATAAAGATATCACGCGGAAGAAGCCGCTAGTGGAAGCTAGCAAATCAATACAATGTAGAGTCTTAAAAGTATATCGTTTACTTACCGTCTAAGTTTTGAACTGTATAAATTATTGCTAGACATATCTGAAATTAGAAAAAGACAAAAAAAATCAGAGAAGAATATAGTTAAGTTACCAATAGTAGAATTACAGATTTGTTTATTCGCTTTTACTTTAATTTGAACCAAAAGACCACGAAGTGAAGTAGTTAGATCGCATTTTATGTAGATAAGTTCAACTTTTTTTAAAGATATTCTTATGTAACTAATTTAAATGTAAACAACTGACCTTAAGTGCTAAATCAACTACGTTGACCATAATGAGTGACTTCTGTCGCTGCCTCCGCGAATATCTTTGGTATGATAACTCTACTGCTTTGTTCTGTAACAAAAAGAATATGGTCAATATAAAAGAAAAAAAATCGTAAGTTATCGTCGTTTACACCACCCGGCTTCTAAAACGAAAATCCTACTCCGACTTTCCTTTTGAAGCACGTTTTAAAGAAAATCGGTAATATTCTCAGGCCGATTTACGAAATTTTCTCGAAAGGGAATTTCTCCTGAGACATTTGTTAATATGTCATCTTTACATACCGAGACCCCTCCGTGCCTTGGAAAGCACGATAACCCGTTGGTCCCAGCTGTCATTCTTGGATCTTTGACAGTCGTAGCGGATCGTCAAAAATCTGACAACCAGGCTTATCAAGGGGTATCGTATTACCCGGTAACTGGGATGTGGACGTAAATAGACAGTCACTCCATCTAATATACTGGTATTCAGCTACGTCCGGTTATACTGAAAGCCGATGTACGTAAATGATGACATTTGTAAATATGTAGGAGCTAGGTGACTTACATATATGTAGGTCTCCGAAAGGTGTCTGTGTATATTTTTCATACTTCACTAAGAATTTTCTACAGAAAGCTGTTTTGGAGGAGTGTAGGCAATATTTATGTGCTTACCTTAAAACTATTTGTGATGGATGGACAGTATATCCCTCTGTAGTATCGGGGCTTCCTGAGCATGCCTTCTGTTTCCACTGCGAAATGAAGAAAAATTTCAAGATACGTGTATAAGGATAAACAGGAAAATACAGGTGTAATATTGAATCATTAAACGAGCTTATTCTATATATTGAATTATTAAGTATCGGTTTCTTTCTTGATTATCTACTTTCTTCTACAATCACAGTTTTCAAAACATTACCCTCCTT
Source organism: Conistra vaccinii (assembly GCA_948150665.1). Taxonomy (NCBI): domain Eukaryota; kingdom Metazoa; phylum Arthropoda; class Insecta; order Lepidoptera; family Noctuidae; genus Conistra; species Conistra vaccinii. The sequence goes on along the minus strand of OX411317.1, from coordinate 5,960,696 downwards.
CTGGTCTTTGCCGTCATTGCGTAAGAAGACCAGTAGGTTTATTTAACACAAACAACACAATAGGAGATAATAGGTATTCAGATAAGCATAACTACATAAGTATCTAAATAAATCATTGACAAAACAACAAATCGCCAGTTCAGTCTGCAAAGTTCGTAGCACTGCTACGGCGTAGCAGTATCGTAGACGCGTAGATCGCTACGGATAACAATGTTTGGTAGTAGAGGCACAATTTAGTTTTGTCCACAGTTCAAGTTCGATTAGTTTCAAACAAGAATGGGAACGGCTCGAGTAAAGTTTAATAACACAATTATTATGAACTTGGGAACTTTAGGAGTTCGCTCCTGTGGTTGTTATAGGATTACTTACGCTATTCAAGTTTTGGCACCCCGGTGTGTCTAAAAGATCCGATTTCGATACGGTGAAGCAGATTTTTTTTAAATCTACTCTAATATTATAAAGAGAATTGATATGTAGTTTTGTTTGTAATGAATAAACTCAAACACTACAGGACCGATTTAAAAAGTATTCAATAAGTGCTTATGGACATAAGCAGACTTCTGGAATAGTGAACTTCTATAGGCTGGATGAGCATAATGAAGTTCAAATGTGTAGGTATGTGTATTGTGTGTGGATTAAAGCGTCGTTCAGACCAGCGCGACGCGACTCTAACGAAACAATTTCTAAGCAAACTTCACGGTAGAACCATTACCAGTGTCGCGTTAGTCTGCAAAAGCCTTTATAAGACAAAGCGAGGTAAGTTAAAAGTACCATTCCGTGACCGACCGCAGGAGGCAACTGCAGGGGACGTGTTGCCGCGATAAAACTGCCTGAATTTCTGTACCTTCCGTAGCTAGCAACACGTCGATGGCAGCTACGGGGGAACGACAGGTGACACGTGTAGCCCGACCGCATACCAGTAGTGCCGCTAACACTTGAGCGATAGTCACGCTGTTATATTTGTTTGTTTTTATTTTCGTTTATTTTTTAATACTGCTGCTGCTGCCTGCGGTCGGGTTCGGGAGCATGTTTTTTTTTTTTTGTTGAATGGGCCTGCTCTTGACCTCGATCCCGCCTGATGGAAAACGATGGATGAGGTCTATGATGGAACGAGCGTGCCCAGAAGATGCCTGTTCACTCTTGCTTTGAAGGCAGACGGGTTATATGACTGCACCGACATGACGCTGCGACGTGTCGCTGCGACGTTACGCCGCGACACGTCGACTGCAGTTACCTCCTGGGGTCGGGTACAGAATGGTACCTTAACAGACAGTTAGCATCGATTTTTGTGTTTAATTGAACTCACCTGGATCCTCTTGAAATGGATTAATACTGTGTGTGGAGACCCTGTCATCGCTGATACGGCGCTGTCAAAAATATTGATTTAATTAGTAGTTAACATAATAAATCGCAAACTGTTGTGCGGTCGTGGGGTCGTAATTTTTTTATTATCCAGGTAACACCCTTCAAATATTATTTTGTAAAATATTTGATTGTAACCTTTTTTATTGACATTTATTTTTCTTTATTGTCATTTTTTCGGTATATTTGAACCTACAGTGCGTTCATTATCACTTGACCTGTGACGCGATTGGTATAGCACTGAATTTTGCAGTCTTAGTTTCAATACTAATAGAGTTCAAAATGGCGACTGACAGAACAGCACTATCAATCACATGACTGCTATTTGATATTATTAAGATTTGCTATTTTGAAACTTATCACTCATGTATTCATATTATTTTTGTAAGTTGAATTATGTCTTCATGCTGTTTTAGTTGTAATTAATACATTGCGATACGATGTAAAAATAAATCGGTCAAGTGCGAGTCGGACTCGCACACGAAGGGTTCCATACCATGTCGTACAAGATTTAACACTATGCATTTTTGTAATACTTTCGTAAAGGTAACAACAGAGGCGCTATAAAAAAACATAAAGATTTGTAAAGAAATTGTCTAATTTTAATGAAAAAATTTTGTTGTGTTAAATTATAGGTGTAGAAGTCTATTTCATTTATTTTAGTAACATGCATTAACTAAATTCAAAGTTATTTATTTGCTACTAACATAGTATTAGTAGGTATAAATAGGTATATGTGTTGTAACAGTAACTGGGTTGTGGAGGTCAGATAGGCAGTCGCTCCATGTAAAATACTGGTATTCAGCTGCAACCGGTAAGACTGGAAGCCGACCCCAAGATAGTTGGGAAAAAGGCTAGGAAGATTGATTGATTGAAATAGGTATATGTGGTAGGTAAGCAGGTAGATATGTAGGGTAGGTAGGTTAGGTTAGGTAGCAGTTAGGGTAGGTAGGTAGGGTAGGTAATTAGGTAGAAATATGTAATTAGGAAAGGTAGGTGCGCCGTAGATAAGTACTTAGTGCTAACCGTGCGAAGCCGGGCCGGGTAAAGCTAGTTACTTATAAATAAAAGGATTTCTCTTGCTACATCAGACTATATTGTACAAAATAGAATGTAAGTAGTACGCCAAATTTTAATTACAACATTCCGTCAATACAGGTATTACGTTATTTTTGATAGTCATAATTCAAATTCAAAAGTCATTTATTCAAACTAGGCTAATTACATAAGACAGTCCCCCAAAAACGCCCGCTCTTCACCACTTCCTAGTGCTTTTGCTGGAAAGAAGAAGTGGCGCAACAAACTCGCTAGCAGCGCAGCTGTCTGTTCAGTTACGAAAAAAAACTTGATTCTATACAATAGTATGCAAATATTTTACATTACTCAACACAAAACATTAAATAAAATATATTTGCCATAATGACAGCTAGCACACGCCAATGTACCAACAAAAAAAAATATCGATATCTAAACTCAAGCGAAAATAAAAATTGTTTTTACACATCCCCATTGGACTATGAGAGTGAGGGAAGAGAGAGTGCACTCGTGTCTGCGCATACACTTGTGCACTATAATATCTCCCACGCCGAAGGCTAGTCTCCATTGAGATTGGCCGCCGTGGCTGAATATTTTTACACAAGTAAGTTTTCTCAATATGAAATTGTATCCACAACGGTTTAAGGTAACTGAATAGTACCCTGTACCACCATTCATTTCAATGTTACTGAATATTATTGTCTATTGGAGTGTAGTTTTAACATGAGGTACGAGTACACACATCAACACGGCAACACCGTCTAGGGATACTTTGAAAAAAGTCGATAAAGTTCTTAAACTCAAAAAATACTGGCCGGTTTTAAAATCTTTTGAAGAGAGCTTATTTTGTAGACCTTTTTGGATGATCGAAATTTAAATGATCGAAATAGTATATGCTGCCATGATAGTAGGTACTTACTAATTCCATGACATTACTCCGACTAGTAAATAGTTATCTGTGGAATTTAAATCGCTTAATATTAGCATGAAATACAAAATATTATTTTTAAGTTGCAGTAAATCGCCCATATTATATAAAATACGTTATTAATCGGCGTTTTTAGTATTTGTTGATTATAAACAGTATATGGTACATGATACACACAAGTTTCAAATTCCTAATTTGTTTAGTTGTTGAGATAGAGCTCGTACAAAAATGGTCTAAAACAGACAACTTCTACGGCCCCCTAATTCATCATTTTTGAAGATAAAAACAAATAAAACTTATATTTATTTTCTACTTGATGAGCTCTAGACAATGATACCCCACATGCCAGGGACAGATTATTTTTTTTTCAAAATTTTATTTTGTTGTATGGCGACACCCCTTTATTTTTTAATTTTATTATTTGTTGCTCTTGCGGCAATAGAAATGCACAATCTGTGAAATTTTCAACTGCCTACCTATTACGGTTCATGAGATAGAGCTCGCTGACAGACAGACGGACAGCGGAGGCTTATGAATAGGGTTCCGTTTGTCACCCTTCGGGTACGGAACCCTAAAAATAACGAAATAAATAAATAAATAATAATAATAAACTAAAAGTGTTTATACCTAGGTATAAACACCAAATCAAATAAAACCAAAATCATAACCCATGTATTTATACTTAAATACCTATTAAGCCCCATTAACCACAATATAAAATAAAAAACAGTACTATTAAATACCGTTGCATAGCATAGTTTCTCTAGGTAATTATTACTTTATGCAATAACACGATTGCGGTCAGCGCCAGGCAAAGTACGTAATTGGGCAGATCCCCAACTCACAAAGAGTCAGGGAAAACAATTGTTTATCGAATTGACTACTACGTCCATTCTATTCCATTTAATTTTTTATTATGGCAAGCAAAGCTGATGTCGACCATTCTGCCAATGTCAACAGTGAATTGGAAAAGCAAGTGTGTGTTGAGATAAATTAAAAAAATGAACAAGGATCTTAATAGATGATAAATAGTTGAAATATAAGTAGATCTTGTGACACTACATCAATTTGCCGTGTTAAAATTTTGATACAACTGTCAATTGTCATTTGAATATACGGGCAATTTGGCAGAATGCGTTCCTGATACCTCTCAGTTGGACACGAACAAACAAAGTAGAAATACGTATTTTTTTGTACGCACGGCTACACATTAAGCTGTAAGTTTCCAGTTTATGGTGATCTCGCATTGTAAAAGATTTTCCTACAATGCGAGGTCAGCTTAAACTGGAAATGAATAGCTTGATGTGTAGCCGTGTGTACTCAACTGACAGGTGTCAGCGACGCATTCCCTCGGCGGCCAGAATATAGTCAATTTGCTTAACAATTAATTTCGTTTATTTTACATAATTCCTAGGGATCCCATTAATATATACGTAGGTACTTACGTTGGTACCCGATTGAGTGACGAGCATGCATAATAGGCTTTCACCGGCTAATGGTATGAAATTAATTATTATGATAATGTAAATGGCGCTGCTTTGATATTTACTTGCAAAAGTAAGAGTAGGTATCCGAATGCAATTAAAATTTTACACAGAATTAATTGAAATATTAAACGACTTCACAGGTTTGAAGCATTATGGTGTTTGAATTTCCTCCGTTGAAATGAGAGGATTCTCACGCCAGCACGCGTAGCATGACAACCATATAAATGGCTTTTCTACGCGTTTTGTCGACGGAAGAATAGTCAAAATCTGTTTTTTGTCTATTCTTCCGTCGACAAAACCCATTTCTATTGTGATCGTGCGAGAATTGGCCTTCTGGTGTCAGTGGTATCGTTATCTGCAACTTGCAGTTCGCTGGTTGTCAACGTACTAAACTTCCAATGACACCGCCACTATCCGTATAGGTGTAGCCAGTCGCTTCACAGGCAATAGTATTTCTGAATGAAGACTGTTGAATGTTTACCTGGTCATCAGGTGCAGAGCAGCTGGCGCCGTCCCCCGGCACCCTCTCTCCTTCGGGGGGCTGGGTTTGAGGCACCTCGCCAGGCCGTACATGGTCCACGCAACTAAGACACTGAAACAACAGAAAATAAATGTTTATTTTATGAACTTGTTCCATGTGAAAATTGGTCAGATATCATTTCTAGTTCATAAAAAATTCTGAAAAACATCGATACCTATATAAAAGAAAGAGATTAAAAAAAAAACATCATGCCATAAATGTAAGAAAGATAAATGTTTATTTGGCATACTTACATTTCGTAAACAAGGAATACATTTGAAATTAAAATATAGGATCATGTGTGCCTCACAGCCGCGTCAAATAGGCTCATTTCAGAAATAATGCCAGAAACATGCTGTCGGACGCTGATTTTTAAATGAACCTTTACAAATGCGTGACGGCTGTATAACAGTTTCGAACATTATACATAATTTTCTACATTATACTCTTTTTCTTTTCGTATGGTTAGTGACTAACCAGGTGTCAGAGTTTTAAAGCCACCCATGACCCTCTGACTTGGCTTCACATAGGCGAGAAATATCTCTCAGGCATGCCGGTTTCTTCACGATGTTTTCCTTCATCGTTTTTGAAGCAAGTGATAAGTATACAATACGCACATGAATCCGAAAAGTCAGAGGTGCGTGCCTTGGGTTCGAACTAGAGATCTATCACTTGGCAGTCCACCGGTAAAAAAAAGAAAAGAGTACCTAAAGTGCGAATTAGGTTAACATTGTTGATACACATAAATTATAGAGATGATTAATTAAATAACTCTGTTTCGCTTCAGCGTGGGGGAAATAAATGAAAAACAAAAATCTGGTCCACCGATCCGTAGAGTTGCAGACTCAGCTGGAACCGAAGAAAAGGAAATTGAGGGAAACGGGTAACAGCTGTTACTAAACAGTGTTGCTTCGGTCTTAATAAATCCAGTTCAGTACAAAGACGAATTGCAAAAAGTTGATTTTTTATTTTGTTTAGAGAAACACAAAAAGAAATTGTTTGGTAGAATTTAACGAGTCGGCAGTTTAGGGCATACCTACTGCAGATGCTTAGTAAAAGTAGGCAACGTCGCATAGCTGTCAAATATTTACCTGTTTTGATTAATTTGCCACATACATTATTGAAATATGAAATGTGGCTAACTAGTGAACTAAAATATTGATAACGAAATGCATTAATTAATATCATAACACCGAATATTTAGTTTTATATGTACAAAAAGGCATTTGGAAAAGTTTCCAAATGCCTTTTTGACACCTTAAACGGTGTAACCGTCAAATTCAGTGGTATCATCATCATCATCAGCCTATTAATGTTCCCACTGCTGGGACACAGGCCTCCTCTCTGTGAGAGGGAGTGGGCTGTAATCTACCACGCGGGCCCAGTGCGGGTTGGTAGATGTCACATGACATGTTTTTAAATTTTGTTGTTATAAAGCATGCCGTTTTCGTCACGATGTTTTCCTTCACCGTTTTAAGAGCAGTGGTGATGAAATTATTTACACAAAGTAAAGCGCCTGATTTGGTTCAAACCCACGACCTACAACTCGTAAGTCGGGGCCGTTACCACTGGGCCACCAATGCTCTTATTCATCATTCCATATTTCCATACAGTAATATAATATACCAGTATTCTTCTATAATTCGAACCGTAGTCAATAATGGAAAGTTACTAATAAAATACACATGTAAAACAAAAAAACTGCTGCGTAAATGAAAAATCATTTTAGATAAAACTACACCGTGTTCTATGCGAGTGTCCAGCCGTCACAACAACGTCGCCACGGCCTCAAAGGATGGCGCTAATGGCATCGATATGTAAACGCATTAGCGTTGTCGAAGGCTTATCTCTCCACACTGATACTGTTATCATGTTATCAACGTTCCTGCGTACTGCGGTTTTTATGGCTTTTGGTCCCCACCAAATGAAATGTGCTACGGAATTTTTATGACTCATATTTTTTCGAGGTATGACGCCTGCGAAGATGATGGTGACATGGTATGTAATATGTGAAAATAACTTCTCAGTTTCGTGTCGTAAGCGGGATATTATGTAAGGATAAACATCTGTGTAATATCTTGTTTGAGGGTTTGATTTCGGTATATTAAAATAGAGGAACAAGGGCGCATGGTTATGTCGGTCATCTTCTGTTCAACCGAAGGAGGTACCGTTATAAAAGTGTACTTACGTTACTTTAAGTTAAGAGGATCGACAACAGCGTCGTCCGGTCTTAAGGCTTCGCCAAATAGATCGCGTACGAGCGCGCGTTACACCGCTAGCCTGACGTCGCACTATAGCGCCGAATTGTGTTGCACACTTGTACGTTCGTTTACTGTCAAACTGAGCGCCGACGGGGCGCTAGCATACGCCGCCGCGACACTGGCGTTGCTCTAACGCGCGCTAATTACGGACGCGATCTATTTGGCGAAGCCTTTACAATAACAGCAAAATTTAGATTATTACTTATTTAGATTTTTAGTCCTTCATTCAAAAGGAAACGTTTTAAAAGGATATTTTCTTCCTTTTCCAAAGTAAAAGCGTATTCAGCTAGACTCAGTAGTAAGCTGACCTGAGTAACGTGACCTGAATAGTTATTTCCAATCTTCCAAGATTGGTTTCGCTCATATTTGTAGAGTAGTCAGCGCCATCGGCTACAATTTCCCTTTACCTGGATTTCTTTAACATAAAATACACAAACGCTTTTATTGAAAATAAACAGGATCGACGCTTTTCAAAGTTACGTAAACATGGATCAAACGAATTCAAATCACGGTGATATAATTTGTCGATTCCTTCCTCCGTCCCCAATGACTGAACTGTCGCTCGCATCGTAATTATGATGTGAAATTGTCAATCAAATATGTACAGGAGGCTTCGACTTTGTGTTTCATAATAAGTTAACGACTCGTACGCAAAACTGTGTTAACTAGTTTTTACTTGTGATTTGTTTCAAAGTAATTTGGAAGTTGGAACTCATTCTAATTTAAGTTTCATTCGTTGTTAATTTGACGGTCAAAACTACGTCTGACCGGTTAAAACTATTACTAACATTTACTTAGAATCCAATTAGGTTGGAAGGATTATTTGTGTTCTTTTAAAAACTTTTGTTTCCTCTTATTCTAGATAAATACTCCATTTGAAATAAGATTAGATATTTAAACAAACCTTTTTTACAGTCCGTTTGACCGATTTTGACTTCTATACCCTAGAAGTCAAAATCGGTCAAACGGACTGTAAAAACGGACAAAATCGGTTAAACGGACTAAAGGTTTGGTAGGCATGCCACATGGATGGTCCATGTGGCATGCCTACCAAACCTTTAAAAGCAAAAAGAGGTTACAATACCAACTATTTACTGTAGCTGCCATTTGTCATGCCACCAACGCAATAGAAGTCAAAATCGGTTGAACGGACTGTAAAAAGGTTTAGTTTATTTCAAATGGAGTAGGTCTATAGATATAACTTAGGTCTGATTTCACCAATGAAACTGAACGCGATCAGCATTTCTAAAATGCCATCAAGAGTGTCAGTGTCAAAATTGTTATGGAATATTGTACACTGACAGCTCTTGAACGCGTTTAGATGTGCTGAACGCGTTCAATTTCATTGGTGAAATCCGCACTTAAGCGTTTCGTGAAACCGCGTTTTAACTTAAGAATGGCTTTGACCGAAACCAGTGCAAATCAGTTATGACCGATCAACAGTTTTGACTGTAAAATTAACACTGAATACAAAACATTTCGTGAACAGGTTTATGAAATGTTACGACATAGAACAATGAAAATTTCATAAAACGGATCGTAGTCACCAAACTCTTCGAGAGCAAAATAGTTATTTTTATACATGACTAAAAATAGGTTACTTGTTGACGCAAATCCTTTCTGTTAAAAGTTCGAAGTGTTTGTGAAACTCTTTTCTCTTTTGTACGTGTAACATAATACCTATTTTTTTAGCGAGTCTTGTCTTAAAATAACAATTATATCATCATAATAATCAGGCCCGCCGCTAGCTGTTTCGTCACCCGCGTGCAAAATGCATCCGGTTAGACTGGAAGTCAACCCCAACATAGTTGGGATAAGGCTAGGCAGATGATGATGATAATTGAAGCGAAGTTTTTGGCATGTTACATAAATAACATCATCATCATCGTCAGCCTATTAATGTTCCCACTGCTGGGACACAGGCCTCCTCTCTGTGAGAGGGAGTGGGCTGTAATCTACCACGCGGGCCCAGTGCGGGTTGGTAGATGTCACATGTCTTCGAATTTTTGGTTCTAAGACATGCCGGTTTCCTCACGATGTTTTCCTTCATCGTTTTGAGAGCAGTGGTAATGAAATTATTTACACAAAGTAAAGCGCCTGCTTTGGGTTCGAACCCACGACCTACAACTCGTAAGTCGGGGCCGTTACCACTGGGCCACCACTGTTCTCGATAAATAACATATTCTACAATAATTTATCATAATTATTACGCAAATTTGAACAACAACAACGCGTTGTAAGATTATAACGCGTGTGTAGTGTAACACATAGATATGTACATAGGTAGGCACATGAAGCTCCATGTTGGTAGCTTGTAGTACAGAGATTATCTAACCGATAACAGAAATCTGAGACATGATAACAATAAATAAAACTTTGTTAGCTTACTGAACAAATAGTTATTAACAATTTCCCTGTACGTGTTATGAGTTGAATATTTAATAAAATAATTGTTTGTGAAATAAAATATTTTAATTTTGATTTTGTCAAGTCAATTTAGCATGACCATTCCTTACAATAAATTAAAAAAAAACTGATCCGAAGACGGAGTGTGCGCTTTCCATTGTACGGTCAGCGACTAAAGTCGATTAACACTTTTCCACAACATCTGAATTGGCACAAAGTTATTCTTTACATTGTATTTCAGCATTTCATAACAAGTTTATTAATATTCTTTTAAAATCGTAACAGACGTAAAAGCTTTTATTCCGATTTTAATTAAATATTTAGCTCAATAATTAAGATAAAAAGTGAAGTGTTCATTGACTTTTGTCGTAGGTACCTACTTAACTATTTAAAACATTACTAGTCAGCTTAGTATCTGATACAAACGTAATGGCCTCGTAAACTTGACCGATCATTCTGTCTCATACCTGTTCAAGGTTGACTAGCTTTTTCGGTCGTCCTCAACAACGGGACGCACCTAAGTGAATAACTCGGGACTAAGTCGCGACAAAGCCGTTTATTAGCCTTAAGAGATTCTAGACTACTCAGCCGGTTTTAGGCTTTTAAGGTATCCTTTAATATCACGCCTGTATTCCCCAAAGGGTAGGACAGAGGTGTACCTATAGTACATCCACATTTCGTCAGTTATGTTTAAGTCCCATGTAATAGGGGGCGAGCCTATTGTCATCAACCGAGCATAAATCCAGACCACAGAAATCTTTTGAAAAGGTGGCTGGGACAGACTGGATGCTAAAGGTGGAGGACGGGGTGTTGTAGCGCAGCCTGGAAGAAAAAGACTGATAGAAGTCGTCTATATTAGAAGTCTCAGGGTGGCAGGGACTCCGATGCGAAAACTGTTACCATAGCTTCAGTACATGATTCTGAACATCCTTGAAATCTTCCGTTGGTTATTAAAAAAAAATCTGCTGTTTCATAGAAAAATACAATACCTACGCAGATCAGTGGAGGCCTAGTGCAGAGCAGTGGTAGCCTAGTGGTAACGGCCCCGGCTTACGAGTTGTAGGTCGTGGGTTCGAACCCAAGCAGGCGCTTTACTTTGTGTAAATAATTTCATCACCACTGCTCTCAAAACGGTGAAGGAAAACATCGTGAGGAAATCAGCATGTCTGAGAACCAAAAATTCGAAGACATCTGACATCTACCAACCCGCACTGGGCCCGCTTGGTAGATTACAGCCCACTCCCTCTCACAGAGAGGAGGCCTGTGTCCCAGCAGTGGGAACATTAATAGGCTGATTGATTGATTGATTGACGCAAACTTTCAACACAGGGTTCAGAATCATGTACTGAATTCTTGGTAACAGTTTTAGCGTCGATGCCACCATGTATACAATGTGGAGACTACCATACAACAAAAAAATGAGAATACTGGTACTACTAATGCATAAGAGTATTTTAGAACTATCAAATAAATCCTAGCTTCGAAATTATAAAAATGAGTTTTTCAAACAAAGGACCATGCGTCATTTTGGTACCAACGCTCAACAGTGATGAAACTCATGCCATGTGAAAGCTTTTGGGGTATTATTTAATTCATTCTATGGCAGCTAAGTCGAAATCGAGCGCGAACATGGTGTTTTTGAACATTCAAAAAGGTTAGGTTATGTTTGGTTAGGATAGGTTAGGTTATGTTTGGTTAGGATAGGTTAGGTTAGGTTGATCTCATGATTCGCGGTCTAAGTGTGGGAAGGGAACAATGGGGTGGTTTTTAGTTAGTAGGATTCTGACAGATCCCTTCGCTCGCCCCAGGGCGGAGGACTTCCATGAGGATTTTCCAACCCGGAAAAAAAGTAAAACTTAGGTTAGGTTAGGGTTTGTAGGTAGATAGAGTAGGTAGGTATGTAGATTGGTAGGGTAGGTATGTAGATAGGTAGGGTAGGTAGGTATGTAGGTAGGTAAGGTAGGAAGGTACCCTTTTTGGTTAGGTTAGGTTAGGTTCACCGTGCCGTGCGGAGGAAGCGGAATCCCGGGGCAGGGTGATGTCGGCGGTGTCGTTGGACATCTCCAATTCATTCAATTCCCATGCGTCATTTTGGACGCGACTTTCAACGGTGATGATACTTATACCAAGTGAACACTTTTGGGGTATTATTTCATTCATACTATGACAGCTAAGTCGAAATCGAGCGCGAACATGGTGTTTTGGAACATTTTTAATACTGAGAAACTAGAAAATAAAATTCATAGTAAATAGTAAAGTTCTTCTTGTTTTTTTTGTGTACATGCGCGTGCGCTGTGCACGCAGGCACAGTATAATAAAGTAATAGTAAGAAGTCTCGGCAGTGACCTTGAAATAATTACCAAAGTAGCATGGAAACGCTCCGACGTTTAAAAAAAAAATGGTTCAATTCCAACAGGAATATTTTCAGCCGCAGGTTCTTGGACGTCGTGTATTTCTAAGATGCTACGTTCCTCTTCGACGTTCTCTGCAGCAGCAGTATCGATCCTTTGCCAGCAACGATGACAAATACTTAAAAGCTTTCACATGGCATGAGTTTCATCCCGTTTTTTTTTTTGATTTTTTTTTTTTCTCGGGGTGGAAATCCTCATGGATGTCCTCCGCCCTGGGGTGGGCGAAGGGGTCTGTCAGACTCTTACTGACTAAAACCACCCCGGTGTTCCCTCGCACACTTGCGTCGGGGGGCTGCGGGAGCAAATGGCGACTTCCGCTGCCCCGGACTGGTGACGGCCCGCACTCTGCGGGCCCCGTCCCGTAGGGGGAGGTGTGCAAACTCCCCCCGTTACGTCTTAGAGTGGCGCGCGTGGAACACTACGCGCCGCCATCTCGGGTCCTGTGTGATGGGGGGCGACGGATGTCCCCGAATCCGTCGTCCCTAGGGGTGAGTTTCATCCCTAACCTAACCTAACCTAACTTTTTTTGAATGTTCAAAATCACCATGTTCGCGCTCTATTTCGACTTAGCTGCCATAATATACTCGTAAATTAAATGATACCCCAAAAGCTTTCACATGGCATGAGTTTCATCCCTGACCTAACATAACCTAACTTTTTTTGAATGTTCAAAATCACCATGTTCGCGCTCGATTTTGACTTAGCTGCCATAGTATAAATTAAATGATACCCCAAAAGCTTTCACATGGCATGAGCTTCATCCCTAACCTAACCTAACCTAACTTTTTTTGAATGTTCAAAATCACCATGTTCGCGCTCGATTTCGACTTAGCTGCCATAGTATAAATTAAATGATACCCCAAAAGCTTTCACATGGCATGAGTTTCATCCCTAACCTAGCCTAACTTTTTTTGAATGTTCAATATCTGCATGTTCGCGCTCGATTCCGACTTAGTTGCCATAGTATAAATTAAATGATACCCTAAAAGCTTTCACATGGCATAAGTTTCATTCCTAACCTAACCTAACCTAACTTTTTTTGAATGTTCAAAATCACCATGTTCGCGCTTGATTTCGACTTAGCTGCCATAGTATAAATTAAATGATACCCCAAAAGCTTTCACATGGCATGAGTTTCATCCCTAACCTAACCTTACCTAACTTTTTTTGAATGTTCAAAAACACCATGTTCGCGCTCGATTTCGACTTAGCTGCCATAGAATGAATTAAATAATACTCCAAAAGCTTTCACATGGCATGAGTCTCATCACTGTTGAGCGTTGGTACCAGACTCCATACAAAGTTGCCCATGGTCCTAGTAGTGTATGCCGATTCACCCAAAGCCTATAAATTCCGTTTATTCAACTAAGCCTAGGGTGACTTCTCGGATATACGTTTCCGGATACCTTAGGGTAGATTTTTGGGGTGGATAAACGGAATAATCCGAGCCGACTATGGATTTTGCCGATCTTCTACTAGCTATATTGACTAAACTATTCACCATATAATATTCGAATGAATTTTTGTGCAGAATGGGAACGTTATGAGAGACACGCCATTTGATTTATTGTTGTTTTGTCGTCTCCATCTTGTAGACTTCTAATATCTATTTAAAATGATGACTTCTATCAGTTATAGCATATTAATGTCCAAAAATAAACGTCTTATTAGCCCTACAATCCCTATGTTAATCGGAGCGAGTCAATCTCTCACACTTGGCTTAATTCGCGGAAGACGCTACAGATCAATATGCGCGTGATCTCTGCAAGTAGGTACTGATCCCTTTAATAATGGAGGAAACACGCCTCGCGATCCACAACGGGGATCAAAATATACACGAGTTAATAATATTTTTATATTTTTGAATTTACTGCTTGGATTTCTCTATTCTTAAGAAATATGTCTATAGCTATATAAAAATTAATAGGTTTGTGTTTAAGAAAAAACAACGCTATTAAAATAGTTACAGAGTGCACGTTTCTCTGAGATCATCATCATCTACCTAGCCCTTTCTCAGTTATTTTGGGGTCGGTTTCCAGTCTAACCGGATGCAGCTGATATACCAATATTTTACATGGAGCGACTGCCTATCTGACCTCTACAACCCAGTAACTGGATAACACGATACCCCTTGGTAAGACTGGTTGTCAGACTTACGGGCTTCTGACGACCCGTAACGACTGTCAAAGATCTGCAAATGACAGCTGGGACCAACGGATTTACGTGCTTTCCGAAATGTAAGTAAATAATTAAATGTCTTTGTTTTCGAGGCACGGAGGGGTCTCGGTATGTAAAGATGGTCACCCATCCACGGACCATCCGCGGCAAGCGTAGGTTAAGCTGATCGATCGACCCGTAAGGCTGTTATTACTTAGCCAGAAGCCTCACGTTTCTCTGAGATAAGTTGACTAATTTAAAATAAATGTTATCTAATATAAATTGATCATCTATTATTTTACGCCCCCACACAATAAAGGCTTTTGCAGACCAGCGCGACTCGACACGAACAATACAATTTCTAAGAAAGCTTCACGGTATAACAATAACCGGTATCGAGTCGCGCTGGTCTGCACAAAGCTTAATGCTCTACAAGCTAGCGCTCTTCAAGCGCTACAGAACCCACGTATTTTTGTTGCTTTATCAGGAATTCAGGAATTCACCCCCTTAACAAGTTATATTCCTCATAGCCAGCATAAACGCCAATATTGCGGCGCTGACAGCCATAAAATCAATTACCGCTTATTCCGACTTCGCCAAAGTCTATAAAAATATTAGCTACAATTTGCGAAGACTGCGTACTTAAGAGCGAAAGTCTTTTTGCGTTCATCGTAAAAGGAATGTAAATAAAATTACGTGCTTTTTGGTGGTCTTTTGAGACATCTTGGTTTGAGTTGTGTTGTTATTTTGCAAAGTAGTGACGGAGTAGGTAAGTAAGTATTACAACTTATTGTATATTTAGAGGCAACTTTACTCAGATTTTTAATTTTATAGAATATAATTTTTTTTTACAAAAAAAGGAACAACCGACTTCCAAAAAAGACTACAAAGTCAAAAATAACTTTAATTTCGGAAGTCGGTGTATTTGGTTTTGAACTTTCGTTTTTTGCCACCGACTTCCGAAATTAAAGTTATTTTTGACTTTGTAGTGTCTTTTTTAGAAGTCGGTTGGTCCTTTTTTTGTAAAAAGTTTTTATTTTGCACTTTTTAGTTGTGGTACCTACCCCACAGAAATTCGAATACCACTAACCCGCTATGTAAATAACAGTGATTGGAAGTTATCATCCAAATAAACTAAATGGGAAAAATACGTATTTTTGAAGCTAACTCAAAAACTATCAAAGTAAAGTTAATAAAATTTATATGGGACCACCTCGGGAGCATGTTGTCGTGTTGTCTCTGTAGTATTAATTATTTATCGTGTTATTTTAAAAAAAACGGTCGATCGTAGCAGCTGTCTTTTTGATTTAGCAAATTAAAGATCAGAGTTTAGATACAGGATTTTCTAAGTTTTAGAAGTAATAAAGTACTTAGGAATGATGTGATAAAGCAATGGTGTTTAAAAGAAGATGTAGTTACAAAAATTTAAAAGACTGCTCAGTTCGTTTGGACATGTTGAGAGGGTGAAAGAAAGGCGACTAACAAAAATTTACAAGGCAAATGTGAGTCGAAACGGCGGGATGGGACGCCCTAAAACACACACATAGTGACCTTATTGGTGATGTTCTTCAGAAAGGCGAGGTGCGTAGTACTACCTACAGATAGTAGGACTTGCAACCGGCGGCGTGGCTGTATAACTAGATGTATGAACGCGTAAACGAAGCAAAAGGAGTATGTAAGGATCGTAGCAGGTGGCGTTCTGTAGTGTCTGCCTACCCCTATAGGAAGACGGCGTGAGTTTATGTATATATGTAGAAGTAATAAGTAGCTTTTGCTAATAGACATTAAGTATTAAAAGTTAGAAAAGCAAAGCTTCGTAATTACTACAGTTACTAGGTATTGAAATAATGTTCTCTTTAGCTCCAAATGTAGAAGTTGTGTGAGTAAATATTTCATTTCTTTGAACAACAAAACAGAGCTGTATTTATTTGAAATATTTTGTTTGAGACCCACGAGAGACATTTTCATCTTTTGTGAAGTTCAATATTTTTGGTCCCAAATTATTTCGTGAAAAATCTGACCGACCGGGCGGCGCTCCGATATTGAGTTTTTGGAATTGATTGGATTTGAGCATAAGGTTGGAAAATGTACTCTGAATTATTTTACCCATTTCTGAGTTCTTTTTTTGGAGATCTGGTGTTTTATGATTCAACATTACAGGGTGTATGGGCAACTGACGTGGAAAATGTTATCATGAATTCTGTACTTGATGATTCTAGACCAGTGGTTCCTAACCAGTGGTCCACAGGAGCCAAAATAGAGTCCGCAAACGATTTATGTGAACAAGGGTTTCTGCTTTGTTGGGTAAGTAAATGATGACTTGCGTGTAGCTTGAGCAATAATATTGGTTCTACGACGATTACCGAACTTGTGCTGAAGATTTAAGCTCAAAAATCTTATTGATTCACTTCTCGTTGTAATTTTATAACTCGAGAACGGCTGGGCCGATTTGGCTGATTTTGGTCTTGAAATGTTTGTCGTAGTCCAGGGAAGGTTTATAGGGTAGGTAGGGTAGGTAGGGTAGGTAGCCATAGATGTACTTAGTGCTACCCGTGCGAAGCCGGGACGGGGAGCAAGTATTATACATATAATATTGTTAATGCACGTTACCGTTACTGTTGAGTTTTTTTAATTAAAGTTTATTTTAGAATTGATTCAGATTATTTTTCTTGTATATCGTTGTCTCTGCTAAGAACAAAGAAACAAAGTGGTCAAGAAAAGGTTGGGAACCACTATTCGAGACAGACCAATCAGCGTTTTTGTAATTTGTCGGTTATTAAAAACAAATCCGTCGTTCCATACATTTTAAAACAGCTGATAGCCCAGCTGTCTAACCCTTCGGAGATTATTGGGTTATATCATGTTATGTGTGAAAAATTTCTACTAGAATTGTGCTAGAATCTAGAATTTGTGCTAGAATCATGTGCTGTTCATGGTAACAGTTTGTGCGGTCCTTTACACCCTGTATTTTCATAGGTAAATGCTCTTTGTTGCATAAGTACAAAGTTGTGGAGGGTGTGGGAGGCACCCCATAGAGGGTTATCACACTGACGATTTGCCAACGTGTTTGCCAGCGAAGCGGTTTCTAAACGTGCTCTCCGCGGGTGCGACGTGTTATACTCGCTTGTCTCGCTCTCTCTTGTACACTAACGTCAATCGCTCTCGTTACGCAAACGCGGTGAAATCGTTGCGCACACGTAGCGTGCTCGCTACCAACACGCGAACAATTGCACAATAGTAGCACGAACAGTATAATAAAATCAATGCATTATGTAACCAGTACTAAATATTGTGATATTTTTGTACTGCCTCGTTGGTTTAGTTGCAAGCACTACAGCTGATCGTGAGGTCCTGGGTTCGATTTACAGGTTGGGCAGTGTAATTGGGTTTCTCTATCAGGAATTTCCCATTACCAACCCGGAGGATTTATGCCCGGTTGATGGCAATACGCTCGACCCTATTACTAGGGACTCAAACATTACTGGCGAAATGTGAGTGTACTATAGGAACTGCTCTGCCGAATCCTTCGGAGAAACCGGCGTGATATTATGTGATTATGTTAATTTATATGTTGCTAGACAGGTATATTTTGTAGAATTTCTTTTGAACATAATATGTAGTTGAACCAACAAAGGAAGCCTTTGGTATAACCGCAAAAGTAAAACCCATATGTGATAAAAAACCACATAACTGACTATTAATAAACGGTACAAACAAAACAAGTAGAAATATCTGAATGGCAAAACATACTCTAAGCTTGGAACAAATTATCGGATGCGTCCGCGGACGTTAACTGTCAGTTCGAACGTGAATTGACGTGATCGTAGGGAACTGACAGATAACGTCCGCGGACGTTATCTGTCAGTTCGAACGAGAATTGACGTGATCGTAGGGAACTGACAGTTAACGTGCGATAATTTGTTCCACGCTTTATGGTAAAATTAGTGCGCATTGTGTGTGGGTAAAATAAACAATATTATGTAGTAAAATGTTCTCTACAAAATATACATAGTAGGTTACAGCTACAAGTATTTCATTCAGTTCTTCAGGCGAAATATTTAACAGATTCTCTAAAAACTTATTGAGTTTCTAATGATTGACCCTTTTAAAAAAAACATCGGGTAGTCTTTGGAGACGTGAAAACTAAGTAACTGTTTGATACAACGTAATGCCATCTAACGAAAATGTCAGGAATTTATGTGGCTTGCTGTCAGTACAAGAACGAAAGCTTGTAGCTCCATCAAAAAATAAAAAAGAGTGCGCTGTCAACAACATTTCTACTCTCACTTCGTCTTATGAATTTTCGATCAGGTCACGTGTCCTAACGCGAGTTTAAATTTTTTTACCTATCCCACTTCTAAAAAAAATAACCTTTAAAACGTATTGCGCTTCTAATAATGGGGCCTCTTTATAACTTTCTGGCTTTTTATCACAATTAGCCGCAGTAACCAAGCTTACCAAACGTGTTAGGTTAGAGTGGCACTGTAACCAAACGCCAGTCGTATTGGTCGCAGTAAAATAGCTAGGGCAACCCGTAGGGTTATTACGTATCTTGCAGAAGCAATGCGATAGCGATCATTTGTTTCATTTTGACAGTTCAACAACATTCAATGCGATAATTACGTTGCAGAGCAGAATTTAATTTCGAACTTATGAAGCAATGGATTAGTAATCTGTTTCAAAACGAATTGCTTGTGAATTACGTAATTAGGGTACCGATCAATTGGGTTAGGCTAACCTAACCCAATTGATCGAGTTCTAACCTAAGTTAGAACTGAGAACCAATTGCGCGCGAGCCGAGCGAGCGAAGCAAGCGGTGAAGCGGCAGTGGCCGGTGAGCGCTACATCCAAGTTGGTCACAGACATAGTTACACTTAAAAACATTTAAACGGAATCTAAAGAAATTTCTAACTGATAAAGTGTATTACACAGTGTGAAGGAGTATCTAAAAGGGAATCCTTACGGCCAATAATATTAATCAGATATTCAATAATAGAAATGACGTGTTACTTACAATTATTAATTATCCAGGAGTCTAGGACTTTTGTTTGTTTATGATTCACTATTTACACAACATACACATTACATGCATTTTACGGTAGATACTTTTTGACATTCAAAAATTTAACGGTTAAAATGATTTTCCAATTTAATAATTTTGTAATACTGTGATTTTGACTGTTATTAATTTTGATTTGTTTGTTGGCAAAAAATAAATGATTTGATTTGATTTGACAGTTACTTGGCTGTTTGGTATTTTAAGGACCCCAAAATAAGAATTATTTGAGGTTCACAAAAAGAGGCGCAATCATTTTATAAGAGTGTTCAATAAGATTTATATGAGCGCATAGTGAGATTTATTAGAGGTCAAGTAAATACATGCTTTTCTACAGCGAGCGTTATGTGTAGGTACAAACGGGGAAAGACAAATATGGGGAAAGCCGCCATTGTTACCTACACATAAGTAGTACTAATGTTTTGCCTCGTGGAGGAATTCAATCGTCAGACAGGAAATCCCTTTTTCAGTTCATTCGAGTTCATCATAGGGACAATTACGTATTACGTAGTCTGGGTACAGAACGCCAAACGTCAGTGGTAACAAAACCAGTATAAACACCTCTTATTCTATTGAAACTCCGTACTAGGCTAGACCAGCTCAAGGTCAAAAAGTTACTATCGATGTGCAGTCGACTGCACGTATTAATACCTATTACCTATCTATGTGACGTAGTCGCGGGCAGAATCATAATAGTAGGTACATCAATTGTTTGTCCAGGGAGCAAACAACAATTTTAAAGGCGAGAGTGTTCTTTTTCTTTGATTCCAGAGCGCAGCGAGGGAATCAAAAAATGTCACTAGAACTTAAAACAGTGTTGCTCTCGAGAAGGACACAAAGTTTACTTGTTATCACCCTAGAGAAAAAGCTTTTTATTTTAAATTTGGTTCGCTTGCGGTTTAAATCTGTGCTCCCAATAAACCCTATCCCCTACCCTATCTCCTGTGCTTGTCCCAATAAATAATTTTTCTTTCTTTCTTTCTTTCTTTCTAAATTTCACACAGCCTGTTACTTGTTCGTACAATGTTCGTGATTAAACTTTTTTTTGATTGGATTTTTACTATCAATATCCACATTCCAAATTCAAATCTCTTTTGGTCCCTAGGAATTAAAGAGCTATTTTAGTCCCTGTTTACGAATAATAAACTCGGTCTTTTTGAACGTGAGACGTTCTAAAAAAATCATTTTAAACACTTTGTTAAGCACAGCCTTAGTGCCAACGAAGTTGTCAAAACAAGCGGAATTAAACGATCATTCACGTAAAGCGTCTCTTCTAAGAAACGTTCATAACATTTCCTGAAGTTTAAATAAGTTTCAAACAACTCTCCAAATTCGAGAAACTTTACACCGTCGTCTTAAAACCATTTAAATTGTGTTTTACGCAGCTGTTTTCTATGTAAGTGTGGATAAACTTATGAAACTGCTGTGTGTCTGAAACTAACACACAAACAATAGTGTTGCTACAGTGGATTCAGGATTATAATTCTAAAGAAGAGAGCAGTCAAATTAAAAAAGGATTTATAGAAGGTGGAGACGACAATACAACAAAAAATGTAACGACGTGTGCATAATGACGTTCCCATTCTGTATAGTCGGCTCGGGTTATTCCGTTTATCCACCCCAAAAATCCACCCTAAGGTGGATATTCGGAAATGTATGCCCGAGAATTCACCCTAGGCCTAGTAAGATAAACGGAATTTATAGGCTTAGGGTGGATCCGGATACACTACATTAAATTTGTTTGAAAAAATCATTTTATTCGAAGCTAGGATTTATTTGACAGTTCCAAAATACTCTTATGCATTAGTAGTGCCAGTATTTTCATTTTTTGTTGTATGGTAGTCTCCACATTGTATATTGGGTTTTTCCCTTTCTTTTCCTTTCGTCGATTTTTCGGGTTGGAATCTCTCAGTAGCAGCCCGGAGTCTGTACCCTGTTGATGGCAATAGGCTCGCCCCCTATTACATGGAACTTAAATGACGAAATTAATGTAGGTGTATTTTTAGTGCACCTCAATACGGGCGTAATGTTATGTTCACGTCGGTCGGTCACGGACTCACTTAGTCAGAAAGAACAAAAAAAAAGAAACTAGTAACTGAAAGAATTTGTCAAAAATGAACCTCCTAGCTATAGTAAATAGAGTGCCCAAGTTTAACCAATAAAGTCACCGGCAACACTTAGTTACAATAACTTAAGGTGTATAGTAGGCTCACTGACCTTGTGCATGTGGGCGGAGCTAAACGCCCTACTCTCCAATACGTAAAACGTGCAACGGTGGCGCACTACACTAAAACGACGATCAAAGACTAGACAAAGGCGCAGACATGCGCACGTATGTCGCATTTTTTGCCTAAGATTCCTAGTCCTAAGAGAAGGAATCGTAGGCAAATCTGAAATTGTACGCCGACTACCTACCATATTTTGACCCGCATATTATTTTAAATACTTTGTTTGTTTTTTAAGAACATTCCTGGCAATAAATAAAATATCGGTGTGCGTGTGTTTGTAATTCTTCTTATGCTAAATGGCTTGACTGATTTAGATGTTTTTTTTTCAATTCTTTTTGTGTCACTTGGATGGTTCTTAGCTATAGTTGGACGCGCTGTTGGGAGGCGCTGTTGTCGCATGACAACGTCTGCCTACCGGGTCTGCTAGTTATATTTTGGTGCCGATTCTCTTGTCACAAATGCCTCTAAACTAGACTAAAAATAGATTGCACTGAGTTATTAGTTTAGTGAAAATGGCAATTTTGCTATTCTGAGTTTGACGTTTTTCACCTAAAAATTTGGTGTATCCAACTAAATCTGACTATTTTTAAACACGATTTAAAACGTGTGGAATAAAGTAAGTTGGCATGAACTAAAACCCCAACACTTCGACCTCAGTCCAAAAACAGTATTGTATTTTTTTTCTTTTGCTTATATCTCGAAAATGGTGTGTCCTATCGCAAAAATAATGAAATTTTCGACCCCCTTTAGGAAACCCTTAAACCCCTATATCCCAACATGTTGGTAATAATTTTTCATATTTTCCATACAAAAAGTGAAAAATTCCATATAAAACACGTCGAGGCTGCCAACCCCTGCGCGCCTCCGGCTCTAAAAAAATTCACGGGGTAGAGCAAACAAGTACGTGGAGTCGTCACGCGATTGTCAAATTCGATTTTAGATGTGTCAAAAAATTTTTTTCATTTAGAGATTTTTTTTGTCAGAATGGCTTTAAGATTCTCATAGCCAAAAGTAAGGAATTTTAGTGATTGTAGTTAGTTTAGTTCGGTGTACAAGAGAATCGGCCTTTGACTGTAGAAATTTTTTGTAGGTATCATAGTTTTTTTTTTAGGAAAAACTTCTTTAAGCGCGTTGAGTGATATTTGGTAGGGGCAGCCCCGGATCTAGAACGGAACGGATCTTTCGAGGCGGGGCAAAACCTATCGCCTGACCCCGAATCGTTATTTTTTTCTTAAAAAAAAACCGTTTTTTTTTAAAATATACTTGTACGTGTCAGACATTTATTTTGATTAGCCTTATTCACTCTGCCTGAGATAAGTTGGATTTTTTTTGCTTTAGGAGTTACTTTACTAGGTTGCAAGAGCGAGCGAAGCGAGCTCGAAAATTTAGGCATAATAAACATATTAATCAAAAATCGATCGAAAATGCGCCAATCCAACAGAGGCGCCAAAACTGTGGTAAAAGTTAAAGTAAGTCGTGTCACAGGCGTCGTCGGCGTTGAAGCAAGACGCCCGGCACCGCAAAACTTAAAAAAATAGACCACAGAAACGCTCATCGAGCTCCTGGTAGAATACAACTGCGCCCGCTCACAAGTACTCACAACCCGCTCAGACCGTTTGACGACCTAAACCTACGCGAATCAGTAATTTCCTCAGTGCACCACCCTCAGAGAAAGATTATAATTGTTGCGCGTCTCATTTGTTGCAAAGTTGCGGTGCGCTGGGTGGTGCACTTGTCTGTCATGCTCGAATTTGGCGCCCCCTAACGGTGTCGCCCGGGGCACGTGCCCCGTACCCTAATTACGTAATACACAATCAATCAATTGATAACACGAAAATAACTAAAAAAATACAAGAATAAATTATAATTAATAAATACATATTATACATAATAAACAGAATAAACTTTGTCAGGAGACATAACGATCGGTAGAGGAGAAATAACGATCAGAAGAGGAGAAAACGAAACATGCAGAATGCAGTTATTAAGATGGCGGTCTAGTTATTGAGAAGATCTGCATTCAGGTCATAGTAACACACATCATCATAGTCAATTATGGGAAATATTAGGGACTGTACAAGCATTGCCTTTATGTGTGATGGGAGAAGGTTTTTCTTATCGCAAAATGGTGCGTCCTATCGCAAAAATAATGTGAATTTCGTCCCCCTTTATGAAATCCATAAACCCCTATAACTCAGCATATCATCATTATCATCATCATATCAGCCAAAAGACGCCCACTGCTGGACATAGGCCTCCCTCAAGCACCGCCACTTCGACCGATTCTGTGCTTCCCGCATCCAGCGAATTCCTGCGGCCTTTACTAGGTCATCGGTCCATCTTGTGGGAGGCCTTCCAACGCTACGTCTTCCGGTACGTGGTCGCCACTCCAGAACCTTTCGGCCCCATCGGCCATCTGTTCTGCGAGCAATATGTCCTGCCCATTGCCACTTAAGTTTGGCAATGTTCGGGCTATGTCGGTTACCTTGGTTCTCCTGCGGATCTCTTCATTTCTGATTCGATCACGTAGGGAAACTCCAAGCATAGCCCTCTCCATTGCTCTTTGGGTGACTTTTAGCCTTCTGATAAGACCCATTGTGAGCGACCACGTTTCAGTGCCATAAGTCATCATTGGCAACACGCACTGGTCAAAGACTTTCGTCTTGAAACACTGTGGTATGTGGGACGAGAAGATATTGCATAGTTTCCCGAACGCTCCCAGCCGAGTCGGATTCGACGATTGACCTCTTTCTCGAAGTTGGACCTACCTAGCTGGACAGTTTGTCCTAGGTAAACATACTCGTCTACAACTTCGAGCGTAGCGTCACCGATCTTTATGAGGGCGGGTGTTACATGGGCATTTGACATGACTTTTGTCTTGTCCATGTTAATTTTAAGACCCACTCTTTTGGAGGCTCTACTGCGGTCATCGAGCATTATACTGAGGTCCTCCATGGTCTCAGCCATGATAACTATATCGTCGGCAAACCGAAGGTTAGTGATATACTCGCCATTGATGTTGATGCCTAGCCCTTTCCAGTCCAGTCGCAGTCAATTCCCGACGCCCGGGACGTCTCCTACGGCGGCGGCGGCTAGGGCTGGTAGGGCGCGGCCTTTGCCACTCCCTCGCGCACTCCGCCTCCTCTTTCGCGAGCATTACTGCTTCGCAGAAGGAGGTGACGGCTTGCCATGCCCTCTCGCTCCGCACCATGGCCTGGACCAGGGCCGGACGCGAGAGGTCACTGCCACCGAAGTTTGACAGCACTAAGATTGCAATGAGTTATTAACTTAGTAGTTTAGTGAAACAGGGAATTTTGTTATTCTGAATTTGACGATTTTCACCTAAAAATTTTGATTATTCAAACTAAATTTGACAATTTTTTTTTACGCGATTTAAAAGGAATGGAATATAAAAATTAGTTGTCATGAACTAAACTTCACACCAACACTTCAGGTGCAAAAACAGTACTGTATCTTTTTTTTTATTTTGCTTATAACTCGAAAACGGTGCGTCCTATCACAAAAATAATGAAAATTTCGACCCCCTTTAGGAAACCCTTAAACCCCTTTACCCCAACACAAAGGTAACAAATTTTCGTATTTTCCATACAAAAAGTTAAAAATTCTATACAAAACACGTCGACGCTGCCCCCCTGCGCGCCTCTGGACCTAAAAAAATTCACAGAGTAGAGCAAACAAGTACCACGTGGAGTCGCGAGTTCGCGACGCAAATTCGATTTTAGATGTGTCAAAGTTATTTTTTAATTTAGAGATATTTTTTTGCAGAATCTCAGATTCTCATAGCCAAAAACAAGTAATTTTAGTGATAGTTTAGTTTGGTGCACAAGAGAATCGGCACCAATCAAGATTTATTTCTTAACCTTCTTACCTACGTAACTTAAGAATAAATATTTGGTGCCGATTCTCTTGTACACCGAACTAAACTAACTAAACTACGACTAAAATTCTTTACTTTTGGCTATGAGAATCTAAAAGCTATTCTGCGGAAAAATATCTCTAAATTAAAAAATAATTTTGACACATCTAAAATTGAATTTGACAGTCACGTCGCGACCGACGTGGTACTTGTTTGCTCTACCCCGTGAATTTTTTTAGAGACAGAGGCGCGCGGGGGGGGCAGCCTTGACGTGTTTTGTATGGAATTTTTAACTTTTTGTATAGAAAATATGATTAAATATTACCTATGAGTAGGGGCATGTGGGTTTACGGGTGGCAGAGGGGGTCGAAATTTCCATTATTTTTGCGCTAGGACGCACCGTTTTCGAGATATAAGCAAAATAAAAAAAAAGATACAGTTTTTGCAGCTGAAGTGTGTGAAGTGTGTGTTCATGCCAACTAATTTTATTCCACTCCTTTTTAATCGCGTTTAAAAATAGACTGATTTAGTTGGTTAATCTAAATTTTTAGGTGAAAAACGTCAAATTCAGAATAGCAAAATTGCCATTTTCACTAAACTAATAACTCAGTGCAATCTTAGTGCTGTCAAACTAAAATATAGTTAAGTTGTGTCACCTTAGTCTATTTCAGAATGGGAAATGCTCGTTTGACAGGCAGGACTAAACAAATTTTAGTGATTTAAAAAAAATTAACTTTAGAAACTTTAAGAGGTGCTTTAGACCATCAAACTGAATAACTTTTACTTTAACTTTGAAATCACGAAAAAAAAAAACAGCTGTCCCATACAGTTTAGAACAGTAGGTATTAAACTTTACTATGGAACAACAGATTTTTTTTTTCGCGATATCAATGTATGTCCCAAAGTAAAAGTTATTCAGTTCGATGGTCTAAAACACCTCTTAAAGTTTCTAAAGTAAATTTTTTAACACCTTATATAGGTACACCTCTGCCTAACCCTTCGGGGAATACAGTCGTGATGTTATGTTATATTTTACATTTACAGTTTTTTAGTTTATATTGTAAATTGTTAATTTGTATGTAATTGTCAATGTAAAAAAGTATTAATAATTGTACATCAAAGAACAACTCAACAATAAAGCGCCTACGCGCACAATCGATTTGGACTCTCTGCAGCAAGCTCGTCTATAAACGCACACTAATACAATAAGTTCATAAATATTCGCACTAACACATACGTATGCGCATACTCGGTCGATAGCCGGAGCGGACCAGCGAGCGACACAGCCATCCCGTCTCAATGCTCACGGGCGACTGCCGCCCGCGTCCCGCGCAGAGCCCCTCTGAACCTCTATCTCTAAATGGGGACATTTTGTTTAACAAATATTGATTGATTTACAAATGCAGTTTCAAATTTGTAGTACCTTTAATCAGCAATTTTTCTGTGTAATTTTTTTTCCAATCGTCAAAGTCGTTTAGAAGTAGTTACGAATATTAACCAAAAATAGCGTTATGGTAAATATTTTTTTAAGGCAAAAGTATTAGTCATACGAAAAAACCCGGTTTCAGATATGTTGTAGATGAATCTATAGCAAACATATATTTTTTTCAAATCATTTAACTAAGCCGTTAAGGAGAAGATAGCTTTTTAAAGTGACCGTTTTACGGTACTAAACGCGACTAAGGCCCTTAACCGTGAGTGGAGAGTGGAGAGGTCGCAGTTTACAGCCGACTTGGCAGACAAGCCAAGTGGGGTGGATTCAGTCCCCGTATCCACACAAAACTATCGCTGTGTGCAAACGCGTTCATTTAGAAGTAATTTTGTTCGAGAACATTTTTCGCTCAACTTTACCGCTATAGAAAAACTTCAACCCATTATAAAACTTGGACCGTCCGTCAAAGGAATTTTTTTCGCTGTCGCTTGATTCTATGCAATATTGTCAGTAGTTTTAATAGCGGTTTTTTCATAGTAAAACTTTAAACAATAGTTTTTAGAACTGTGAACTAAGCTTTGGAGCTACTGATTGCTACTTGGATGGATTAGATAATACTTTCCTATATCCACGGATAAAGAGAATTAAATAAGCGGGTTAATTAAGGTTAACACTAGATTGACCCGCTTATGAGAGAGTAGACACTAGTTCCATAAGGTAAGAAATTTTGTATTTCGCGTTTAACTTATAACATATTACGGAAATCTAATTATTCTTAAAAGTTGGAATTTAAATGAATTTAAAAACATAAAGATGAAAATTCAATTCTTAAAGTTAGAATTTAAATGAATTTAAAAATATAAAAATGAAAATGTAATTCTTAAAAGTTAGACTTTAAATAAATTTAAAAATATGAAGATGAAAATCTAATTCTTAAAAGTTAGAATTTAAATGAATCTAAAAATATAAATATTAAGAAGATCACAATATATCGGACCACGCAATGGTCGCATTTATTCCAAGAACAAACTTACCTTAGTATTTATTTGAAAAATTGTGGTCCCCTAAATCAATATACGTTACAGCCTATTCTCCAACTGCAAATGTCAGTTTATAATCGGAAATAAATAATTGTTATGTAATAATAATTATAATTGTTATGGAGAGTAGTGTTGGCCCAGTGGTAACGGCCCCGACTTACGAGTTGTAGGTCGTGAGTTCGAACCCAAGCAGGCGCTCTACTTTGTGTAAATAATTTCATCATCACTGCTCTCAAAACGGTGAAGGAAAACATCGTGAGGAAACAGGCATGTCTTGGAACCAAAAATTGGAAGACATGTGACATCTACCAACCCGCACAGCCCACTCCCTCTCACAGAGAGGAGGCCTGTGTCCCAGCAGTGGGAACATTAATAGGCTGATTATGTATGTTATATTATGTATGTGATAATACTGTAAATTAACGATTTTCGGGCTTTTTCCATAAAAAATTCCGATTTTCTTCGATAGAGTAAAAACATCTGCTCCACATTAGAACATTGTATTTCGTTTACATCAGTCTAGTGAAAATGATTCAAAACTATGGACTTTTCCACGTGTGACTCAGTATGAGGAACTTAAGACTACGTCACGTTTGTTATCTAGTTGACATACTTTAGCAGTGACTCCACCAACAGGAAAAGCTCATATTCTCCTCTTTTCCCTTTCGTTTTACGTGTTTCAAAGTATGCAATGTTTACTTGAAAATTGAGAACTATTTGAACAATTGCCAACAAAATGCACTGGGGTAACCGAACCTGCTTTTTAGCAAAACCAATAAGTTATTGAATACTGTTTCGCTTCTCCACGGGGCATCAGCAAAACTCGTGTCGAGTTTATGTTTGTGTTGTATCTTAGTAACTGCATTTTCTGCTTGTGCTTATTATTGTGGGCTGGTGGTGCTGCATTCTGAACCCAAGCCTGGATTAAGATTTTACAGAAAAAACAATTTAAAAAAACCTTGTACCACTTTGCCCTTGAGTTTTGGGTACTCTCGTTCTGAAAATTTTGCCTTTTAGTTTTTATTACTTTTACATTTTGTGGAATATTTTGTCAAAATATTTTCTTCCGAGTTTTTCGTACGTACCAAAAAGCCACAATTTGTGTGTTACCCTTAAGGGATTGTGTACTGAGTACATAAATCAAGTTTACTGGACAATTTATCCGAGGTCAGTAAGGGTCTTCCCGCACCGGATGACGTCAGATCGTTTGGCGGAAATGTAACAGACCCATGTGGTTTAAATGGAGAGAAAAAGTGTTTTTGGTCTTAAGAGAAACTAAAAAGGCTTTGAGGAAAATCTGTGAATACTAACGCGACATTGTCTGCTTGTATTTTATGTTTCATATTTTTTTAATACAAACTTATCCTTGATGAAATGTAGCCTACGTCCTTCTATAGATCCCAGGCTGTCAAATTTAATTACGTTCTGTTCAGTGGTTTAGGCGCAGGCCACACTGGGAACGAATTTAAGTTAGTTTAGCTTCGCTCATGTAGCTACCGCGTGTTTGCATACTTTGGTTCACACCGCTAACTATGAACGGTACCCTAATTACGTAATACACAATCAATTTGTTTTGAAACAGATTACTAATCCATTGCTTCATAAGTTCGAAATTTAATTCTGCTCTGCAACGTAATTATCGCATTGAATGTTGTTGAACTGTCAAAATGAAACAAATGATCGCTATCGCATTCCTTCTGCAAGATAGGTAATAGCCCTGCCGGAGTATGAAAAGACGCGATAGCTGGCGTAAGGCGTGTAAAGGTAACACATATGCAATGCCGCCCATGGGCATGTGACCAATCGCCCGTATTTTTCTGTCGCATCTCAAAGTTTTTGTCAGACATTTCATTTAATTGTGAATAAGACGATAAATACATGTTTATTTTTGAGGAGAGGCTAATGTTAATTACTTTCAACTTTAGCCGGCTACCCCTTGGCTTAGCAAATGAAAATGGCTGAAAGGTAGGTTAGGTTAGGTTAAAACTGTGACCACGCAACGTCCGTCAGGGTCCGTTCACACAAGATAATGTAATGTTTTGGGAATGTGGTGTTTTACAGCGAACTAACTTCAACAATGAAACAAAATAAAAAGTGACCGTGACTCAGTGACACAACAATAACAATGACATTGTAATGCTTACGGCACTTTATCCGGGCCGAGGCATCGCTATTATTATGCCGCTACCGGCACTTTATCTGATAGGGATTATACTGCCTAATTTTCATGTAATAACTCACTGTCACTCATTGTCACTGAGTTCATTCACTTACAAGTTTTTAATAACATTCGTGGAAAATTCAAATCTTCCAGAATTAAGCGCACACAGAATAACTTAGATTTTACGAAACTTGTGAGAAAGCTTCTAAGTTGTAACTTATTTGAAATTTTCAATCCTTACCAAATCAAAAACTTATTTATAACAACTTTGCCTTACCAAACTTAGAATTTATAACAACTTTACTCAAACTTAAAATAGTTTTGATTTTAATTTATTTACATAAAAATACATTTCTCTTAAAAAAAAAACAAAATCTAATTATTTTATTTCACGTAAACTTACATGGGCACTTATAAAACGTCAGTAGTTACGCACGGTTCCAATTGGTCGTTTCCTATGGAGAAGAGCCGGCAAGGAACTCCACGGTTACTCTTTTTAAAATAATTGGCTTTTACAATGTTTTCAAATTACAGTGTTAATAGGAATAGGAGGTCAGTGTAGGCGTGCCAACAAGGACCACCATCACCTCTTAAAGCAGTATTATTTTAATCTTACTTGAGTGAGGGAAAGAGATGGAGCTATACGTCCTGTAGAGCTTCATCTCTTTCACTGAAGGAATATTAAAATAATACTGCTACAAGAGCTGGTGGTAGGCCCCCTGGTACTTAACAAAATAGAAAATGCTCTACATATCTACAGTCTTAGCCATTATTTAACCAAGCATGTTGACATTTCGTGCCTTATGCAAATACCTATAAAACGATTTCATGTCTAAAGCAATCTCTTTGAGAACATAATTTTTCTTTTGGGACACATAAAATCCACTCGCATGTATTTTTGAATATTTGTACATACATATTTATGATATGGGCTTTTAAAATAGCTTTTTTAGGGTTCCGTACGCGAAAGGTGCCAAACGGAACCCTATTACTAAGCCTCCGCTGTCCGTCCGTCCGTCTGTCTGTCAGCGGGCTGTATCTCATGAGCCGTAATAGGTAGACAATTAAAAATTTCGTAGATTGTGTATTTCTATTGCCGGCTATAACAAAAAAACATAACAAAGTTAAAAATAAAAGGGGGTTCCCATACCTATAAGAAACGTGCTTGTGTTTGGTGGTACGGAACCCTTTGTGTGAGAATCCGACTCGCACTTGGCCATTTTTTTTATGTTTCTTACGAGTTCAGACGATGGGTCTGGCTACGAAGAAGGGTTACGTGATATTAAATCTTAAATTATGAACAGTTTATTTTAATGTTATGAGCAAGTACACTTCGTTGTCAAAGCTGACTTTAGTCAAATATTTATTCATTTTACTCTAATATTTTACAAATAACTATCACGAAGGAGATGGCGAGATGGTCCTTAGCTTTAGTGGACAGAGAGTAGGGAGGTCTTTGCCCTCAAGTGGGACATCACAGGCTTACTTACTACACTATGTAAAAAGTACCGGGAAAGTTATGCTGATAGTTTTCATCGATTACCGCGATGTAGTGCATGTGAATTTTTTTCAGAGGGACAAACGGTAAAAAAAAAAAAAGATTTTGAGTATTATTTAGGCATCATGACGCGTTTGCGAGAGAACATCCGTCGAAAACTGCCAGATTTGTGGAACAACAATTTTGATTTTGCATCATCGCACAAAGCCATCATTATGCAAGTGAGAATGTCATCGACCAAGCGTACCTGAAATGGCTCCGTCTGACTTTTTCCGGTTCCCGAGGCTATTGTTACCGCTATAAATGAAAATTCGCTGAAGGAGTTGAAGACCATACCTCAATCAGCTCACAAAAAATGTATGGATGACTGGGTCAAGCTGGCGTAGCTGGATTGCAAGCAATTTTGACGAATAAATTACTTTTTGGTTTTATTCCCGGTATTTTTTACACAGAATGTATATAATATGATAATTAAAATTTGAGAAATAACTACTGCCTTATAATAATATCACGCACAAATCAGAAATGACAAATCGTGGTTATTGCAACAGATTAAGATACTGATCAGAGATTTGTGTTTTCAGAAACCGGGTAGTATTAATTTATCGTCTACCTTGACTAAATCAATGACAATCACGCAAAGTAACGCATATTTTATTGTAAAATCAATATCAATAAAAAACATCGCGACCAAGGTTAAATCCCCATGAACGTTCCCCTTCGTACAAACAATACGTATTCCGAACAAAAGCGATGTGTTATTAGTTATGTTAAGATACGAGTAGATACGTACGTATTAGGGATGTAGCGGAGGCCATCTTAGCGGAGGCGGAGGTCGAAAAATAGAGAAAAAAAAGATAAATAACACGTTAAACGCCAAGGAAAAAATACGATTTTTAAATTTTTTTTTTGCTGCGTTGTGATGCAGAATCTCAAGATTCGTGCTTGTCTTAGTTAGGTTTCGATTTAAGGCCTAGTTTCAGATATATTCCTGAAAAACGTGTTGAGGTCACCGGTGTCCGTAGTGGCGATGGAATGGAAAAATAGACGACGTACATTTTGACCGTCACGACACGAAAAGCAGTAAAAAAGGTGCAAATCGCTGTGAATAAAGTTCATGACTGGGCACAAAAATGGAAAATTAAATTAAATGAATCAAAGTCACTTCACATTGATTTCACCAAAAAAAATTGTGATCACCACCCTATCTTCATAAATGGTCAACAAGTGCCATACGCAAACACAGCCAAATATCTTGGCATAACGCTTGACGCGAAACTGCGTTGGAAAGCGCACGCCAAAAAAAAAAAGACAAGAACTAGACATGCGTTTCAAAAACATGTATTGGTTGATTGGACGGAATTCCTGCCTATCGATACATAACAAATTGTTATTATGTAAGCACATTCTCATGCCGATATGGACGTATGGGATCCAACTGTGGGGCTGTACTAAACCGACCAACATCAAAATGATACAGACATTCCAAAATAAAGTACTTAGGAGCATTGTTTAAGAAATGACGACCTCCATCGTGACTTAAAAATGGAACCAGTCACCACCATAATTAAAAAATTTGCTGAGGCCCACGAACACCGCCTCCACCGACATGTGAACGTCGAGACAATTCAGCTGCTAGACAACACAAACATAGTGCGAAAACTAAAACGAACAAAACCCTTTGAGTTAGTGTAGAAATAATAGTGACAATGACACACATATAACACGTGAACAAAGTGTTTTTATTATCATATCAGACTCTAAGAAAGTGAAACGGACTTGTGTAAAGTGCAATAAACACTATTCTAAGTTTTAAAATAATTACCACGTAAAAAATTAAGTTAGATTAAAATTGCTTATTAGTCTTAAAGGCTAGATTGTAATCGATTATTAAGAACCTGGTTCTTTCTAATAAAGCATAAAAAAAAATAAAAAAAACGACACGAAAAGACAAACACACACACAGACAGTAAATAAGATAGTCCTCCAAAACGCACCTTTCTAGCGAAAGGTGGGCGTTTTGGAGGACTGTCTTCTTAGTAGTCTTCCTAGTGCTTTAGCTGGGAAGCACAGCTCTCTGTTCAGTTCAGTTCAAAAATGAGTCTATACCACAGGTCTATACAATAGTACCTAAGCAAAATAATTTGTATAACGCAATATTATGCAAAATAATTTACATTACGCACTTGATACTGAACCGATAAAGTGGCGGTTATATAGGAGCATAATCTTGAAACTTCAAGTTATATCTTAGTTTTGGAACCGATTTTCTTCTTTCCCTTACCCGTTAAAAACTTGCGGAGGTGGAGATACGATTTCTTGCGGACGTCCCTCCTTTGCATGCGGAGGCGAAGGCAGATTCCTTACAACCCTAGGACGTATGGGGGACAAGGGGGAAAGTCGCAAACAAGCACAAACGACGCACAAACATACTGCCATTATTTTAAATAAACGAACTATTCATATTACGTCCCCCAGCGAAGAAAACATCGTTATATTTTATGATAATTTCGCCTTTTTAGAAGTTCTAAGTGTATTATAATCGAAGTCTGAAGGTTGTGATTAAAATGCGGAATCTACTTGACATACCGTAAAATATCGGTCAAAGACTATAATCATCATTTTTATCGTAGAAGGTCTTTGGTATTTAGATTTCTGATGGTCAGAGCGAGACCGCGTGAAATCTAATATCTAGTCATTGTAGCTCGTTTTCTACCGCTGCACATGGACTACTTCCTTACTATACTCCATTTAAAATAAGATTAGACATTTAAATAAACCTTTTTTACAGTTCTTTCAACCTATTTTGACTTCTATTGCGTTGCACCCTAATTGCGTAAAATACGATCAATCACCAAACCATTTCATTTTGACAGTTCAACAACATTCATTGCGTTATTTACGTTGTTGAGCAGACAAATTTTTCATACTATGAAGCAATGGATTAGCAATATTCTTCAAAATGATTCAGATTGAGATTGATCGTGTGTTACGCAATTAGAGTGCTGATCGATTTATGATCTTGTAGTTTTTTATATGAGTACGCAGGAGGACTCTTCAGCACATCCTCTTGACATAATCCTTCGTATTGATGAATGAATTTAGAATTACAATTCATAATTATTATTTATTTAATACTTCAAGCTCACAAAGGTCCAGTGGCGGACTTAATGCCATAGGCAAATAATATTAATTTATTTTAATATTTACAATAATTTTGACATTTTAATTAGTTTGACATAGATTTTTGGTCATTATAATAATTCCTCATTTAGGTCCGACATTATTAGAGAATTGAATTAATGTAATTGTAATTGTTCAAAATTTTTATTGTAATCCTCAGCTAGATTTGCACACAATATTTATACGGCTCCTGGCATAACATAGCGCTCTGTTCAACAAATATAAGATTTCTTTACCTATGTTAACAAAAAATAAATAAGAAGGTTCCTCTCTCTAGAGCCCTGACCACCGGCAGCTTGGACCGTGTTCCAGTGCCGATGGGCCACAATTTTTTATATTTTGGGCGACTAGAATCAATTCTATTTATTTTTTTGTAAATCTTTGACGTTCAAAAGTGCCTTTTATGTGCCTAATTGAAATAAATTATTTGACTTTGACTTTGACTTTGATTTTTAAATGTTTTGTTTTTATGTCTTTTTTAATAAAAATATTTTTTTAAATGTAAGAAATACGTTTAAAAATTAAATAGGAAAATTAATAAATAAAGTAATCGTTTTCTCCGATACCCTTGGGCAGAGATGGAAAGTTACCTATATTCTTAGCGCCAAGCTATCACGCCAGTCTATATTAAGCTCTTGTAGTACAATAATACAATAGCGATACATTCGCCGAAACAGAAATAAGAAATAAATACGACGAATGCTAGGACTGAAACTGAAGACCTAGATTAACTGAATCTGTTACCAAGTGTCGATATATATTTACATAAATAAACTTTTTTTATTACTCACAGAGTTATGGGTCCGTCGCAAAGGTTACGAAAATCAAGGACTATTTTATTGGACGTGGCACTTAATCTGAAACTATTCTCTTACCCTGTATTAATAATACATACATAACATCACGCCTATAGGTAATCCCCGTAAGGTTAGGCAGATGTGTATAACAAATGTATAATAGTATTTTCGAAGCCATTCGAAAATACTACTACTACTACTTTTTTTTCTACTATAAAAATAGTAGAATAGTGAAAAACAAAGAAAAAAATAGTAGGTATGTTTCAAAAACATTGGTCAGTGGGCCGTCTTATCATTCTTTAGAAGCTTTTTTTTAAATACTATTTTGGTGGTATGAGAAACAGGGTAGTAAAGTTCACTCATCCACTATAGAAAAGGGAGGATCCTCCGGCCAGACTGGTAACTGCCCGTAAGTTAATTTCGGATAGTCTTATCTATGTTTTTCGCTCGGTAAACTCTAACTGCGCGATGCAGGAATTGTGTGACGTCATGTCTTTGCTGCGTAGTTCGTATGTGGCGGTGTAACCGCTATATCACTCCCCTCCGGAGACCGGAGGTCGATAGTGGGCTGAGTATTAGAGTATTGGAGGCGACAGTGAGTCGGATGTGGTACAGCGCTGGGTTGTGGCTGACTGCTTGCGTCGACCAGGAGAGGGTAGATTAGGCTCTGCTTGTGAGACCGGCCGGAAGTGCAGGTGCTGTGCCAAGGTTGCTGATGAGGCTGAGGGTGATAAGCAGGAAGGCGCGTTCGCTGCATGCTGGTGGTCAGGATACCCGTTGAAGCCGTGGGTGCTGGCTGGCTGTGTGACTCACCTCATGAAAGCTTGCGGGAGTGATGATGATGACGTCACGCTGAAGTAGTTACACGAAGGCTGCGTTGACGTTCATACTCGGGGTCACCAATTTAGAGGTAAGTATGAGGAACAGGGTGTAAAGTTCACTCATCCACCATAGAAAAGGGAGGATCCTCCGGCCAGACGGGTGTTGTGTCTGGCGGGTAATTGCCCGTAAGTTGATTTCGGATAGTCTTATCTATGTTTTTCGCTCGGTAAACTCTAACTGCGCGATGCAGGAATTGTGTGACGTCATGTCTTTGCTGCGTAGTTCGTATGTGGCGGTGTAACCGCTACACTATGATCCTTTATTAACAGGTTGTTTTTTTTTAAATTATCTCTTAATTATTTTTACACTCAAAATTATGGTTACAAAATACCATTAATTCAGCTTATATGAGATTAATATTGGTCCCATTGCGATCATCTTGCTATTTTGTATTCAAATAAAAATATGGTAGTTTCGCCTACAATTTTTTTTAATATCTTTACTTATAAATAAATTTATGATAAATATAAATAAATAAATAATAATTAATATTTTTATATTTATATAGGTATTTTTTTTTAATAAAACACATTTAGTCATCTAGTATAACAGGATACTATATACAGGGTGTCAGGGACATCGACGCGAAGCCTGTTACCATGGATTCAGTACGTTGTTCTGAAACGACGGTTATTAAAAAAAAAAAAAAACTGTATCATACATTTTGACCGCGTAGGTATTGCACTTTTCTATGAAACAGCAGATTCTTTTTTAAATAACCGACGAAAAATTTCAACGCAGGGGGTTCCCGATGAACCGGGAATAAATCAAGACCCTGGCCTGCTAATGAGAAATTCCTGAAGAAAAACCCAATAACACTTTGCTCGACCTGGGGATCGAACGCCATGCTCAGCAATTCTCAATTCTCAATTCTTTATTGCGTACCATAATGTATTATAGTTGGTATGGAAATAATTATATTATTCACAATTATGGACCCTGTCGGGCACAGCATAGATCAAGTAGAAGAGAGGAGGAAGGGCACTGGGTTTTTAATGTGATTCATTTTATTATTAGTTAAGTAGTTAGTAAGTTATACTGTTTTATTAGAATTATAATTATTGTTTTATAAATTATATACATTTATTTATTTAGTAACATTGTAAAAAAAACATATTTATATTAAAAAAAATATATAAAAAATATATATAAATTGTTTTATTTAATAGAGTATTTGGCTGTCATTTGTGGATCTTTGACAGTCGCTACGAGTCGTCAGAAGCCGGAAAGTCCGACACCAGTCCCACCAAGGGGCATCGTACCACCCAGCAACTGGGTTGTGGAGGTCAGATAGGCAGTCGCTCCATGTAAAATACTGGTAACGCTGGAAACGCTCAAAAGCAGTAACGCTTGCGACCACTAGACCAACGAGGCAGTTTAATCAATGACTTATTATAATTGTGATAATATATTTAATTAATTTGATTTGATATTACAAGGAAAATGTATTCTATGACCTTTCTGATTTTAATATGATTTAAATCATTAATACGGTTGTACCGTAGTTATTCGTTTAATTTACATGCATTGACGTCATTTAATTTTTTTCTAATCAACCCTTTATGTTACAATATTGTGTAATGGTACAGATAGACGTGCTCAAAAAAAAGCATGCTCATAAGCTTGCTTAAAATAAGCATGCTCTGCAACTTTTCGCATTTGCCAGCAATAAACATTCTTGTTTGCAGGGAGCAAGCTCGAAAATCAAACGTCGGTTGATTTTTGAGCACGCTCAAAATAAGCATGCTCATTACTAGCAATGATGCGACACACGTGCTACTAATGAGCACTTGCTCAATATAAGCATGTTTTCGTGCTAGTAATGAGCACGTCTGTCCGTACCTTAAGTAATATGGGTTTAACTTTAAATATTTTTTACTTTTCGGGTTCCCTATCCGAACGATGACCGATAACCCTATTACTAAGCCTCCGCTGTCCATCTGTCTGTCAGCGGGCTGTATCTCATGAACCGTAATAGGTACGCCAAACAAGACACGTGTTTTTTTTTTCTAAAGCCAATTTTTTAAACTATACAATGTAGGAGTGACCTATTAAAATTAATATTGTACGATAGTACGGAACCCTTCGTGTCCGGTTTTTTAAATTATATATTTTTAGACACTCGTTATAAATATCTCAAAAGGCGCAACGCCTTTAAATAGACATAAAACAGGGTTAAAGTCTTAAGAAATAAATAATGTCTGTTTATTACTTTTTTATTCTCTGTCGTCGTAGAAGTGTTTCACAGGGAGGAGCGAACATTTATCACTAGGTGGCTCTGATTGATGGTACTTTCAGGCGATTAAGTTTAGGTTTCGACACGATGCTTCTTCACCGCTCTAGATAGTTGAATTAGCTTTAAAAAATTTAGGTTCAGACAAAAAAACAAAACAAAATAATAATAATCGTATCAGCCAATGGGTTAATTGCCAAGAGCCTCGATGAACACCTAAGGAGTCTCTCGTTGGGCACCTTGATTCAGATAGCGGTACTTCTGGACACGGCCCGTATCGTTAGGAGGTTCTTCTCTGGACACGACGCGTATCGTTAGGAGGTTCCTCTCTTTGGACACGGCGCGTATCGTTAGGAGGTTCCTCTCTGGACACGGCGCGTATCGTTAGGAGGTTCCTCTTTCTGGACACGGTACGTATCGTTAGGAGGTTCCTCTACGGACACGGCGCGTATCGTTAGGAGGTTCCTCTGTCTGGACACGGCGCGTATCGTTAGGAGGTTCCTCTCTGGATACGGCGCGTATCGTTAGGAGATTCCTCCCTCTGGACAAGGCGCGTATCGTTAGGAGGTTCCTCTCTCTGGACACGGCGCGTATCGTTAGAAGGTTCCTCTCTCTGGAGCCCTGACCGCTGCTTGCTAGCTTGGCCCATGTTCCCGATACTGGTGAGCTACAATTTTATTTTCTAACATTTTTTATACCTATTCTAATATTTAAAAATATAATTTATGTATTTTTTTCCTTTACAATTTACATAAAGGCGATATTATGTTAATACTATGACAACATTGTTTTTAAATTCCACTGGCACCCAAGCTAAGATTAAACTTGTGTTATGGATGGGATCACCGCTCTCACTATTCAGTTTCCAAATATGATAAACCTCGAGTAATTGAAGCGGATTTGTGAACCCTTGGTACACCCAATTACGTCATAATTGATAAGTTCCTAACAAGAAATCGATACTGTACCTTAGGACCAGACCAACAAACCCATAATCTCCACCCATACATGCTAATTTCTAATGGACCCATACACTTGACCTACTTTGTATCCCGAGTCGCTGTCAACAACCTTCCAATCAGAATTAAAAGACTTAATCCCCAGTTGTTTTCGCAAAACAGCCAATTATAACTGATGCTCAGTGAAGCTCTGATAAGTCAGAAGTTCTGACGTGGTCTGATTACGTCATGAATCCTCTCTTGTTTGCCAAAGAAAAGAGATTTCTTGGAGTGAATCCCTTAACTGGTCCTAATCGTCAGCGATTTCGTTGATGCGATTAAACTTTGTTTATTATTTAAAACAAGTTTTCGCAATAATTCTCTGAACAATTTTTGATGAGTTTCATTCAGGTGATTCGCGTGTAAATGAGATGGAGTTTGTTTATTGAATTGGTGATTTTTGGTGTAAGCTTTTAAGAAATTAGGTTTATGTAGAATTTGAATAATAAAGCTGAAGAGTTTGTTTTTTTTTTTATCACGTTCAGTGTCCAGGAAAAAAATCTGCTGTTCTATACATTTTGACCGCGTAGGTATTGCACTTTTCTGTGAAACAGCAGATTTTTTTTAAAATATCGAACGAAAAATGTCAACACAGGGGGGTTCAGAATCATGTACTGAAGCCATGGTATAAGTTTTCGCGTCGATGTCCTCCCTGCCACCCTGTATACAACCTTATTTTTTATTCATTACAAACCTCTTAAGGGGTCATTGTATTCATCAGTATGAACAACTTTTACTATGGGACCAAAGCTGAAATCTCGAAAAAAAAATCTGCTGTTCCCTAAATGACGAGATATGCGAACACAAATGTATGGAACAGCAGATTTTTTTTTTGCGATTTCCGCTTTTGTCCCATAGTAAAAGTTGTTCATAATGATGAGTACAATGACCCCTTAAGAGGTTTGTAATGAATAAAAAATAAGGTTGTATATGGCGCAATACACGGCAGATACGAGCTCTATGAAAAGTGGGTGGACAACGCGCTAATCTCTGGAAATACTCGTACCAGTGGGATTTGAAAACATCTGTTTGCAATTTTTGATAGCCAAGTTCTTGAAGAAGGTTATAGGCTATTTAATCACGCTATACCGCCATACCCTTAAGAGCTGAGTAAAAAAAAAGTCAGAAAGAACGCAAAGCGAAAACGAAGTCAATGCGCGGGCGGGTGACGCGGACGAAGTGGCGGGCTGAAGGTATGTAGTCTATAATATAGACGTTCTACAGCCAGTCAGCTGTCAGTAGCAAGCCGTGCATGAAAGATGACGTCGGAACTGGCTAATTGCTCGAAAATAGGGCTCATATTAAATTACTTCTATATCTTGCTGAAAACCTTCTTTACTTAATACAGCATGTGAAAAAAAACCTTGTCCGATCCCTGAGGGTAATGTTATTTATCATACTAAGGGCCTATTTCACGATGTCCGAATAGTTACTACCCCTACTTACTGAATAAATTCAAAAATGGAACAGAATTTGAATGAAATTATCTGCCAAGTAAGTTAATAGGAACTTAATCGTAGGTGAATCAGGCCCTGAAAGTAAAAGAAAAATAATCACATTTTTTTTCAGTGGTGAATTTTACGGGTGCATGGGTCGTGGGCGGCCGTCGTTAATCGGGTGTCTACAAGTCATAACTTATGAATGACCCCTGTTGAAAATTTGCTAATTTTTTATGCATTTGGGGTCATTTTTTGAATAGCAATTTTTTTTTCAGTAATAGTATGAATTTTTATTATTTTTTGGTAATGTTATTTGCGCCTTTCGGATCGGACAGGGTTTTTTTTACATATTGTATTTATTACATCATCTTAAACTCAACGGTTAATAAAAACTTGAGTATCTTTGCTACAGAAGACTCGCCTTTAAATGCCTCTTGTTAAGCTTGGAGAGGGCTCGTCCACTTTTCCTTTATTAAGAGAAGAGAATCTTAACAAAATCGTTTTTGGTCCTTATCCTGTTTTAGCAACCTTCAAGATTTTCTGTTCACCTTTTTATGATTACAATTCGTTCCGATTCTATCTCTTTAACTTGTGATTATTAATCTTTATGACTTCCTCGTTGGTCTAGTGATCGCAAGCGCTAATGCTGAGCATGTGGTCCTAGGTTCGATTCCCAGGTTGGGCAATGTGTTACTATCGGGTTAATCAATCTTCCTAGCCTTTTCCCAACTATCTTGGGGTCGGTTTCCAGTCTAACCGGATGTAGCTGAATACCAGTGTTTTACATGGAGCGATTGCCTATCTGACCTCAACAACCCAGTAACTGGGTAATACGATACCCCATGGTAAGACTGATGTCAGACTTTCGGGCGTCTGACGACTCATAACGACTGTCAAAGATCCACGAATGACAGCCGGGACCAACGGCTTAACGTGCTTTCCGAGGCACGGAGGAGTCTCGGTATGTGAAGATGGTCACCCATCCACTGACCTACCCCGGCAAGCGTAGCTTAACCTGATTGATCGACTCGTGTGGCTTGTTATTACTTAGCCACGAGCTCCG
This sequence comes from Conistra vaccinii, assembly GCA_948150665.1. Lineage (NCBI taxonomy): Eukaryota > Metazoa > Arthropoda > Insecta > Lepidoptera > Noctuidae > Conistra > Conistra vaccinii. The sequence continues at coordinate 5,918,242 of OX411317.1, read as the reverse complement.
CTTTAGTGTTATTATCGGGTAAAGTGTTGTTTTTTTTTCAGCTTGAACGTGGCTATAGGCTCGCCCCTCTATTACATGGAACTTTTAAAACATAACTGGCGAAATATGGGTTTACATTATTAAGTAAAGCCCTGCTTATCCCTACGGGGAATTACAGGCGTGATGTTATGTAATCCTTTTTTATAGTTTGCTAGTAGTAGCTGTAATAAATGGGTCAAGTTATAATTTTCAAGCACGTGACCTATTTTCATACATAAAGTGTTATTTTCCGGTTTACTGCGTAGCACGATCAACATGTTTACTTACCATTTTGTTATAGACTTGCATGAGCCCGCGAAATTTCGCGGATTTTTTTTTGGCGCATTCAGAATCTCAATAAAAATATTTTTCCGAGGTCATATGGGGGAGGCGTGAAAATTGATTCGCTGTTACAATGTATAAATAATAGATATACAGGGTGGACCAAAAAGTGACGACATTAAAAAAAAATGATTCCGAAAATACCCCGTGTATGTTACGCGATTCTTGATAGTTTTCGAGATAATATATTTTTTTTAAGTTTATAGGAACGCTTAAAAAAATCTGTCTTTATTCTTTATACGGCTTTTCCACATAATTTTTTTTTGCAATTTTCATTGTTATGAAATATTTTTTCAGACATAAAATCTTGCTTTCTTCATTCTTCATTTTACAAAAAAAAAATATCGAAAAAGAGGAATTTAAGTTCGGGTGGTACAGTTGAATTTTAAATTTCAATAAAAATAAAAAAAGTACTACCTACCTGGTTCCTAAATCATTCAAAAACCTAGGCGGAATGTAGGCTTGCACAATATCACAAAAATTTGACTCGGTTTAGACTCAGTATTACTCGAACGTAAATTCCTCCTTTTCGATCATTTTTTGCTTTACGTATACCATCTACGATGTCAGTGATTGTTTACATTACATTGTATCGTGTTGAGATATCTGAATACTTTAGAGCAGCCAAATGTATAATACCAAACCTTTGATTCTCTAAAACGGTCCAATGTTTCGTCTGCCCAGAACCTTCCCCGACATATCTCGAAGTAAAACTCTAGTGAGTAAACAAATGTCTATAAAAAATGTCGATCATCAGTTTGGACGATCCCTTATTAAGTCGAACGGCAAATAGAACGCCCCTCGGTCTGTTGACCCTTTGGTTTAACAAACCAGGCCAGACCGCGGACAATAGGGCTGGCAGACTATCGACGTGCATCACTATGACTTAGATGAGTACTTAGAAAGTTTGAATACTGTGCAGGGGATTTGTAGTGATAGTTCAACTATGGTTACATAGACGTAGTACACGTCTGACTCCTAAGAAAGAAAGAAAGAAAGAAAGAAAGAAAGAAAGAAAGAAAGAAAGAAAGAAAGAAAGAAAGAAAGAAAGAAAGAAAGAAAGAAAGAAAGAAAAATATTTTATTTGGGGCACGCACAGGAAATACAAACGGACGATGATTATCTATAGGTATATCTTAGAATAAATACATAAAAACATGGGTTTTCCTCTCCTACCTCTGTGCCAAAAATAATTAAAATAGGTTGGGCAGTTGCGGCATAAAAATGGTGTTAGGTATTGAACTCCTTTTCCCAATTTAATTAGATAGGTAAACACACTTATGGATTCAGTTATCTGTACCACAGTATAGTAAAGTAACAGTATTATATCTTGGCAGTGACCTTGAAATAATTACCGCCGCTCGGTAGATAAACCTTCCGCGTCCGTCAGTAACGGCCGCACACTCGATACTGTTGCATACATTGAGATTTCGACGCGCGGCGTTTCGGCCGTTTTCTATGCAGATATAATACTGTTAGTTATTTATACTATGCCTGTACGTACATCTAGGTAAGTTATGACGTGCTATTATGACATTTCCAACAACAATGCAATGCAAAGAAAACTTAAATAGATTGAAACTATAATCATTTTCCCAACTGTCCGTAAATAAATAATAATGGCGCCGACAAGTCTCGACGCTCATCTGTCTCATGGCGATTGTACACAAAGGTTTGTATAAATAGTTTTAAAAGCATGACTTTGCGATAGTTACGGATGCGATATTTATTTATACTAAAAGCGGGTAGTATGAGTTTGGGTCTATTAAAAGTTTTAGTATCGGTAAATATTATTGAGTGAGGAAAACTTCATTAAAATTGATGTTATGGTTTGTTTTGGTAAACGTTTCTGTTATGTAGCTACTTTCTAAGTTAATATGAATGGCATGACTCAAGTTCAAATTATAGGCGAGGACGCTGGCACCCTAAACACAAGTTAAATCTTACTCTGGGTGCCAGAGTTCATCGAAAACACTCGATCCCTTAGTTGTAACGCTGCATAGTGTTTAGATAAGTGTTTCTGTACAATGGAAGGTAATAAAAACATTTTTTAATTTTTTTATGACTAATGGTTAGGTATAAATAAAATACCTCCCCATTGATATTCTTGTTAACAATCCTATTTTTACATGAATACCCAAAAAGGAGTGAGAGAGTGAGTTTTTACTATTGAATTTAAACCATATTTTTCATTACATTTATGTAAGTATATTATTTAACGATCGTTATCTGTAACCTAAAAAGTGCACTAGGTACAATAAGTGTATAAGGTAATGGCTCTTTATGATAAAAGGGTCTTTCATGGATATGATGGACTGCCGGAGAACGAAAACATCGTTGGGTAACTTACTAAACTTAGACTTAATAGTCTGAAATTACTAAACCGCACTTAGCAAGCGTGCTCATTCTTTTGTACACGACTGCCCAAAAAGGAGTGTTTTCAGGGTTCATGTATGTATATATGTGAGTCAAAGTCAAATCATTTATTTCAAATGGGCCCTTGTAAGGCACTATTGAACGTCAAAAAAAAAATGTATTGATTCTAGTCGTCCCTTACAAAAGGTAGTTTTCGTATGGAGTGAGTTTCTTTGTCGGGAACCTTTAAATGCCTTAATATATTTGAATTTATGGGGTTTCGTTAGAATCCTTACACCATCCCAAGTGAAACTGGTGAAAATGTATTGACAAAATAAAAAAAGATAATTTGGCGGTATATGTACCTATGACTCCATTTTCAAATGTGAAAAATAGTATATTTTATTAAAATAAAACTTGTCACTAAAATGTATAAATTAAAAATAAATACTTAATAAAAAAACACGACTGCCCTGCCAAAAAACGAACAAAAAGCGAAAAAATAAAAACAAGTTGCACAAATGAAATTGTCATTGCATTCAGGGGACCTCTTAGTTTAAAAAGTGTTCCCCAGAACGGTCTCCCGACAGCAATGACGATTTTATTTATTCAACTTGTTCCTTGTTTGAAAATCTTTACGTAATTTAGTTAGAAAAACAAAGTGTTATCTTTATTAACATCTTACAAGAGCACTTCAAGAATCTAACATATTATACTGAACAAGAAAAGTTATAAAACTACGTAATAAAACAAATGAAGTACGTTGCCAGCCCTGCGAAAAGTGTCGGTTCTGAATATGGACAAATAAAGTGACAGGGATGTGTATATCTGAAGTAAACTAGAAGTAAGCTGTTACATAGTCCTGTCCTTGGATTGTACTACTCCGAAAATAACGTAAACAAATTTTACATTTTCTGGGAAATAAAATGAGAATCTTATTCTATTTTCTTCTCCTTAACCCACCCATATGAGAGAGAGAGTACTGAGTGAAAAATAAATACTTTTTACAAAACATAAATAACCGACTTCCAGAAAAGACATTACAAAAACAACTTTAATTTCGGAAGTCGGTGTCTTTGGTAGTAGTCGATATTTTTTAATGCGTGGTGTATGTTTTGATAGTCGGCCCCACACAAATTTGAATACCACTACCACTAATGTAAATACTAGTGTCAGGAACTTATCATCATATCATCCACATAGGCTAAGTGGGAAAAATACGTATTATTGAAGCTAACTCAAAAATTACCCAAGCAAAATTAATAAAAAAATTATGGGACCACCTCTGAAGTATGACCTACCAAACAAAAAAAAAAAAACATCAAAATCAATGCATAATTGGCGGAGTACAATTAAGTTCCTATTAACTTACATGGCAGATAATTTCATACTAAGAGGCTATTTCACGATGTCCGAATAGCCACTACTTACCGAATAAATCCAAAAATGGAACAGTATTTGTATGAAACAAATACACAAATAGTATGAAATTATCTGCCAAGGAAGGTAATAGGAACTTAGTCGTATAGGTGGTGAAACGGGCCCTAATTCTGTTCCATTTTTTTATTTATTCGGTAAGTAGTGGCTATTCGGACATCGTGAAATAGGCCCTAAGTATGATATGTATGATAAAACCCGATATATAATGTAATGACGTGAATTTTGTAAGTTTGGATGTAAAAAGTAATCTCTGGACACACTATTGTCGAGTGCATATGGTATGTTTTATAGAAAATGGCGGGTGAAGTCATGGGCAGAAGGTAGTTATAAATAAAAAATAAATAAAATCGTACACAGCTGGTGAAAAAAGGAGTCACTAAGCTAAGGCATAGGCAACGCACCTGGCATCCCTATATGGAATGAAATGCCGGCTAGGCTATCAGGCTAAAAGCGTGTCCCAACTCTATTTAACGGCCGACCGACCACTTTGTAACAGTGTGGCCGTAAATCCTAAGTTATGAGCGTTTTGGCTGTAAGTGAACTTTACGTCCAATACAGAGAATGAGCATTGATCTTCACGCTCGCTCACTGTGTTGCCGATTTCAGACTTTATGGTCGGATTCATTGCGATGTTTTTTTCAAATTTCTTTTACATAATATAAATGTTTTAGTGTGAGATTGTATATTATAGATTTTATTTAAATAAAGGTACTTATATCTAGTTAAATATAAACTTCTCAGAAAGTACTTTTAAGCTATTGCATAGCTTCTATCGCGGGCCTTGAGCGTGGAGACCTAATCCAGAAATTTCGTAACGAAAATACTACCTAAGAAAAGAGTGTTTTGTATTGAAAATTATGTTTAACTGCTTGACAACAAAGTTCAAATTTACTTAAACGAATGATACGAGAGTTTTGTATTGAAAATTATGTTCAACTGCTTGACAACAAAGTTCAAATTTACTTAAACGAATGATATGAGAGTGTTGTATTGAAAATTATGTTTAACTGTTTGACAACAAAGTTCAAATTTACTTAGACGAATGATACGAGAGTGTTGTATTGAAAATTATGTTTAACTGTTTGACAATAAAGTTCAAATTTACTTAGACGAATGATCCTTGACTATTAATAGTTAAATTAAAACCTTTTTATTAGTTTGATGTTCCCGGCCATTACGTTGTGTCAAGTTTTAAAAACTATAAATGTGAATAACAGTTCCTGTCAATGTCATCATTGCTATTTCTTGTATTCGGGTTAATATTTTACAATTGCGTAAGTTGATAAAAAATGCTATGCAATAGCTTCGCCGGGGCAGTCCCCGAGTGCCACACGTCTTTTTATTATTATACAATGTATCGAACATTATTGTGTCCATTTTGAAGATGTAAAAGTGACAGTGTTAATAAAGTTTTTCTTCTGACAATACTTCCCGTATTGCTTCAACACCGTCAAATATTTTTAGATTACGTCAATAGTAATATTGACTGTTTTAAGGCTTCCGCAGACAGGCGCGATTGGGCGTTTAGTATGAAGAAAACGCCGATCGCACTTCCTAAAATACATGATGTAACTTAAATATTTTATTGACCTACATTATTCAGCTTCTGTTATTCCATTTATAGGTGATTTTAATACTGTTATGTCAAACAGTTTCCATTGTACTTTATGAATAGCCAGTATACCGAATAAATTCAAAAATGGAACAGAATTTGTATGAAATTATCTGCCAAGTAAGTTAATAGGAACTTAGGTGGTGAAACAGGCCCTTTGTAATATTATTATAATGTACTTAAGTGAAAATGTGTTTGAACAGGTTCCCGGAACAAGTCGTTTGGATAGACAGCGAAAGCGAGCCGACTGACAGTTAAACATCGTCAAATGATCGCAGGGTTAAATTGAACCTTCATGAATGGTCATTACAATAGGCTAGTTGGCTGAGAAACCGATTAATAATTTTCCCAGTGGTCTATTTCCATCAAAATATGAATATTTTAGCAAAATAATAACATTTACAGTACGGTACGACACAACTTAAATGTAGCATCGGCAAAATTCGTAAGACCGACCACCATCCGAACTGAGTGCGTGTTCAAAATCACCAATCTTTATTACTGCTTTAGGTGAAAATGATCTTTAAGCAAACGCAATAACTTGTAAAGTCATATCACCAAATACATTCGTAAAAATTGAAATCAATGAATGCAAATTTTCAAACTTATGCCACATCTAACTTGTGTCGTACTGTACAAAACAAATTTTTACCCGACTACGGCGAAGCAAAAATGAGGGTTATGATTTTGACCGGTATGTATGTATACAGGGTGTCCCTCGCAACCTGTACCAGCGAAGGTCTGTGATCAGGGGACACCAATACCCATCGATTGAACCCCCATGTATGTTCCGTGATATTTTGTAGTTTCCGAGAAATGATTTTTTTTGTAATATTTTCAGATTTTTTTACATTGTAGGCGGTTTTGGCTCTAACTTTTTCTGGGTGGTGTTTCTTTGATATTTTTTTGGTTAGTATTATGGCTAGAATGTGTGTTCACCTGTTACAAAACAAAAACCCAAATTCTAAAGTTTATGTTTGAGACAAATTTTCACTTGACTTCAACTTGAAAAAAAAAAATACTTACACCTGACTGAATGACATGTAAATAATTTAAAAAACTTTATGAGTTCATTAGCTCTCAAAATAACATCAACTTAACATCAAAATAACATCACACAACCAGTTCCCTGCACCCTATCCACCTGCCTGCGCCCAAAACCCTATTTCATTCACATAAATTGTGTTTTGTCAGTCTTTGGTAAAAAAAAATTGTACTTGGGAGTAAAATTTTAAGTGAATACGCTATTTTAACTAATATTCCTAATTATTCTTCATATCAATCGCAAAAATGTGAGAAAAGTCATTTCAAATGCTTGAAATAAATTTCATTATTGTTGACTGTATCAACTTTGAACTCCGTTTTCGCGTAATAATGTCCTATTAAGTACCAAGTTTTTTATGTTTTTTTGAGAGCTAAGGAACCCATAAAGTTTTTAAAATTATTTACATGTCATTCAGTCAGGTGTAAGTATTTTTTTTTTCAAGTTGAAGTCAAGCAAAAATTTGTCTCAAACATAAACTTTAATCTTGTGAACAAATTCTGAGCTTCTAGTAGTTAGAATTTGGGTTTTTGTTTTGTAACAGGTGAACACATATTCTAGCCATAATACTAACAAAAAAAATATCAAAGAAACACCACCCAGAAAAAGTTAGAGCCAAAACCGCCTACAATGTAAAAAAATCTGAAAATATTACAAAAAAAAAAAACATTTCTCGGAAACTACAATATATCGCGGAACATACAATACAGGGTTCAATCGATGGGTATTGGTGTCCCCTGATCACAGACTTTCGCTGGTACAGGTTGCGAGGGACACCCTGTATATGTATGTATCTTCATCTGTTCCCTCATCACTTCTAAACTGCTCATCATAATTAGATAAATGAGGTATCGTTGGAAGCGTCTTGACTGTCCGCTGGTGGCGACGTCACATTAAATTGAATATGGCGCCCTCTAGAGGACATAAATACAAACTAAAAAAAAAAATGTTATGATGCCATGTTGGGTATCAAATGAAAGGGCTTAATTAGTACATTTCAAAAATATATAATATATTATACAAAATAATTAAAATAAAAGTAAAAGTTATAAGACTAAAACACAATTACGACAAAAAAACAGACAGACAAATTAAAAATCCGTACTTGGGTTTTAGTTTTATAACTTTTATTTTTCCATTTTTTACTATCAACTAGCCCTAAAAGGCCCATCAATGTAAAGAAATAAAAACCACAGCATAAGACGTTTTCATCTTAAACATCCTATAAGAAGAATTTAGTCGTGTTTTACGATACCCACGAGCGACAATAATAAACTACAATTGCGTTGAAAGCCGGACTTATCTAATTACGCAACACATTTTCGTAAACGATTCCGACTAATCTGTTTCAATTTGACAGTTCAATAATATTCATTGCGGTATTTACGTTGTTGGGCAGATTTTTTTTCGAACCTATAAAGCAATGGATTAGCAATCTGTTTCAAAACGATTCAAATTACGATTGATCATGTATTACGTAATTAGGTACCTAATTAAACAAGATAAATTGGTGAAATAATAGCGTCACTTACATTGCCGGTGGTCCATGTATGGTGGTGCTCCTCCTCCTCTCCGACGCCCGAGGGTAGCTCCACCATCGTCTCCAACCAGTTGTGACCTGAAACAAGTACGTTCAGCCTTTAATATTAAATTCATCATTATACCACATATACACCACCACATATATTATTATACATTATACAGTGAGAGTTTATTTTCCAACGGAAACTCTGATGGCCTATTCTCGTACTTAAAAAACATTAAAATTCGAATCCTTCGAGCAGTGTGGGTAGACATAATACACGTAATATTTTTTTAACAATATTTAAATTAAAATAATTTAAAAGAGATTCCATGGAGTTTCTTGTCCCGTTCTTCTCCATGGGTACTTTGGAATGCGCAACTAGCTTTATATTTCTGACTGACCGAATCCTTGACAATTCAAAATGCCTGTAAATAAACGCTTTGAGTATTTCATTACCAATATAAGTGCAGGGCACGACTTCAGTACCTACCGACTTTATTCAATCGCTGAAAACTCATTGAAATATCGGAAAGAAATCCATTTCTCAAAGTTATTAATATGCTATCACAGACGCTCCCCTCTGATTTATGTAACAAGGCAACTAAGTGTAACGCCAAGGCTAGCTAGCTCTGTACCTAAGCTAGCTAGCACATCTCTCTAAGTAAGAAGTCTATTGAATGACTTTTTCATGAACTTTATTTGTGTGATACTAGCTTTAGGCCGCGGCTTCGCCTGCGTCGATGTCGGAAATTATCCCACGGGAACGTACTACCGGGATATTTATATAAAAACTATCCTATATGTTAATCCAGATTATAAACTATCTATGCGCTAAAGTTTATCTAAATCCGTTTAGGCGTTATTGCGTGATTGAGTAACTAACACCCAAACATTACATTTGATTTTGCGACAAATTCTAACTTAGAGAGATGTATTAATGATTCTTATGATTATAATAGAGCAGTGGTGGCCCAGTGGTAATAGCACCGACTTACGAATTGTAGTGGGTTCGAACCCAAGCGCCTGCTTTACTTTGTGTAAATAATTTCATCACCCTGCTCTCAATACGGTGAAGGAAAACATCGTGAGGAACCCGGCATATCTTTGACCCAAAAAATTCGAAGACATGTGACATCTACCAACCCGCACTGCGCCCGCGTGGTAGATTACGGCCCACTCCCTCTCACAGAGAGCAGGCCTATGTCCCAGCAGTGGGAACATTAATAGGCTGATGAGATGATAATGATGATTATAATTCTGTACGTACATATTTGTTATGGTTGAGAATCATATTTTGATCAAGATACAATCTGATACTGACCTCCAAATTGCAAAAAACGTAAGAAAATTTTAATTTCGCGGGCTACCTTTGCGCATCCACCTAACCTTATGCTTCAGATTAACCACACATTTTTCTAGTGTTGGCAACAAAATAAAATTGAACTTTGACTTATCGAATTTAATAACGGTATTTACCTATTTTTATTCAAGCCAAATCAAGTTAGCAAATGTCCCCTTAATTAATAAATTATCTTGATTCATCAATTAATCTGCCTAGCCTTTTCCCAACTATGCATATGTTGGGGTCGGATTCCAGTCTAACCGGATGCAGCTGAATACCAGTATTTTACATGAAGCGACTGTCTATCTAACCTGCACATCCTAGTTACCTACTGGGTAACACTATACCTCTTGGTAACTTGGACTACCTGTAAAGGCTGTCAAAGATCTACGATTAACGTCGTCGGTCTATGAGGATGGTCACCCATCTACGAACCGACCGGGGCAAGCGTGGCTTGACCTTTGATTGACCCATGTGGCGATCAATTATCTTCATTCATTGCAATGTCAAAATATAAAGAGAGTAATTAAGTACTTAAATAAAACTCAATTAGAAATTCTACTTGATGAAAAGTTTTAAACGAACCATCGTGAAAAAATACCACTAAGTACAGAATTTTCAATCACGAGCATACAGTTTTGAAAAATTTAAAAGTCATTTTCTTGTGATATAAAAATATCAACTTTGAGAAAAGACCAATTTCATAATACCTAGTATATTTTTGATTATATTACAAAAAAATAAAGAAAAATGCGTGTATATTTTTTTGCGTAATGTCAATAAACATTACAGCAAAAAAAAAATACACCCTAAGCCAAAACGGCCTTAGCTCAGCATAATGTCAGATGACAACACAAAGTGTATCACCTGACGCTGATTTTCAGCTGCTACCCATGAGTGCTACACGCTAGAATAATAAAAATATGTAAGTAGGTAATATGTTCGTAACACCATAGAATTCTTTCAATACTTAAGAAGAAAATCGCTTTTGAATCTTGCGTAAATTTGGCAGCAAAAAATCTTCAGCTGGAAACAGCAGGAAAAAAAAAACGGTTTCATTATTTTGTATTTTTATGTTAATTAGGTTGTTGATATGAGTAGGAATGTAGGATTATGATAACATTTCAGACTCGTCGACTATATTCATGTTGCCAAAGCCTGAACATTTTAAAATTTGCCGCCATCCCCTTGTGGCACGACTCGCTGGCCAAATACTATTTATGCTTGTGACTTACACCTACTAATACTTTGCTAGAGAGTCGACATGCCAAGCACGACCGTCTAGTAACATAGTACCAATCAATTAAGTCAATTGATCCCACTAAAGCCATTGTATAGTTTCTTACCTATACGTACAAATTAAACAGTGGCCCTAACACGAACGCGCGACGGAAATATAACGTTAATTCGAACGATATTTAAATACAATAGATCCATTCAATTTGCATTTGCATTTTGGTTAAATTTTTTGCGACAAGCAAAATTAGTAACACCCAATCAATCCGCCTAATCTTTTCCCAACTGTGTTGGGGTCGGCTTTCAGTCTAACCGGATGATGCTGATTACTTACCAGTATTTTACATGAAGCGACTGTCTGTTGGACCTTCACAACCCAATATTCTCCTTCGGGGTTAACCCCGGGAGCCGTTCAATGGACATCAGATATCCATTTTCAAATATGGCGGGTCTGGTAGTGGACATCGGGTGTCCATGTTTTCTGGTCGGAAATAATGGCTTAAATCACTCCTGGTCTTATTTCTTAATACAGGAGGTTCACGTCGTCGGACTTTCGGGCTTCAGGCTCACCGTAACGGTTGTCAAAAACCTACAAATGACAGGTGGGACCAACGTGGTTACCGAAATCACCTGTTCATATAATGTAAGTCTTAAAAAGTTAAAACTAAGTAAATATGTGCGAAAGGACAATTTTCAGTTTTAAAATCGTTCGAATTTACGTTAAATTTAATTGGCGTGTTCGTGCTAGACCCACAGAATCTGGTCCCAATATCCACAAACTTCATCAGCAATTAGGTGATCTGATTCTGGCACTCCGATTACTCATACATATGCAAACCAACACTGAAGCGTGGGACGAACAGCTATTCTTGTTAGCTGTGTCGCTCTATTCACACTTGAGCAACAATAGTGCGGGGAAAGTATTCCGTTTCCCGGGAAAAGTTGCCCTAAATGTGAGTAATTGTGTATAGGTCGGTGACGCGGAAAAAGCCGAAAATATGTAGGTAAAAGATGGTCCGAAAATTCTTCCCCTTTTTCGAGTGAAAATCGGAAAAGCTTCGCGACCGATGCTTATTGCTTATTGCGCAATAGTAAACTGTGCTAGGACGAACGGATTAGACGCAAATTTCAGATTTTAGTTACACTAAACCTGAACTGTCCGTCTTGAATGAACGACTTAAAGTGAATTTGTACCTTTTGCATAAAGAAAAACTTTTCCTTTTGTTAAAGTTTTGTTTTGTTGGCATATTTGCTATTTCATGGAAAGAAGTGCGATAAAAAAGATTGGTATGCATTCGGTTTCACCAGTAAGATTGCCATGAAATTAAAAACAAACTGTCTCGAATTCGACTCAAAAGTGTCCTTAGAACTAGCTGCAATGCTGTAAAGACGTAGACAGAATATTTTATACGCTTAAACGCAGCTAATGTTGTGCAAATGGTTTAATTCCCGGGAGGAGTCCCGGCCCCGCTTTGTAATTTACAATGCTATTGAGACGAAGTCCATTTAACTGCGGGATTTCACAAACACCTCAACGTAGATATGTACAAAGACGTAAGCGGACTTAAGACGTCTTAGTAATAGAGCTGTGTTTTCCCGTAACCTAAATACCTACATAAATCACTTCGGGTGGAAGGTGAAACAATACTCTCTTAATTTTATATTGAGATTTATGGGTCGACCTTGCATGTAGACTTTTAATATTCATTATCTTAATGACTATCTACATCTATACTTTATCCTGTCTAATATTATAATTGCGAAACTGAGTTTGTTTTTACGCTTTCACGCTAAAAAGCTGAACGGATTTGGATAAAATTTGGCACATGGGTAAATCATGACCTGGGTTAAGACATAGAATAATTTTTATCTCGGTATTCCAACGGGATCCAGACTTATGCGAGTGAAACCGCGGGGCGCAGCTAGTTAATATAATAAAGCTGAAGAGTTTTTTTGTTCGAACGCACTAATCTCTGGAACTACGAAACGGATTGGAACAATTCTTATTGAATTTGATAGCCTATTTTTTGAGGAAGATTATAGGCTATTTAACATCAGACTATGACACGAGCTGAGCAAAAAGAAATCAAGTCAGAAAGAACGCGCGAAAATTGTGCGGGCGTGCGATGCGATGCGACGCGTTAGGTCGTTTTAGTACATTGGTGTCTTAAGACTTCCACTCGAACGTAGTCGCGGGCAGAAGCTAGTCAACAGATGAAATTCAAAATTATCTTTTCATGTAAATAATTCAAAATATTGGAATAACGAATTGCAATCCCAACACTACTATCGATGTTTCAAAGGAGCCAAAGTGATATGCATCAAGATTAAACAGATAAGATTTATGTAGTAAATGCCGAACAAAATGTTTATGCAAATATATTCACTCGTTATTTATAATCCGATGACGTAAAACAAATGGAGCTCGCAAATATTGTTGTTTTATCGTATTCGATTGACCTTCGATATTTATGCCCTACATTCTTACTAAAAGCACATACTCTACACTTGGGAATACACGAATAGGTAGCGATCGTATAACCTAACCTTATGTTTTTGAATATTTGCAACAGAAATGGTTTTTAAAAGATAAGAATCGAACAAAAAAGTCACAAAGTGTATTTTATAGAACTCTCAAAATTGCCGCCAAATAATTATGATGACAGATTAGGATGACAATAACTCCTTCACGAATTACGAAAACAATTAAAAACTTTTTTTATTGGCGGCTTTGTCTTCTATTTTCAAACAGTCACTCATTGTGTAGAGTCAGAAACAGAATGTTTGCAATCCGACCTAATCCGACTTGGCAATTAGTAAATCTCGCGTAACTTAATTTCTTAAATTATTTATGTATTCAGCTTGGAGTTTAGAAGACAAACAATGAAAGGGCTCAAGGTTACTGACTTAGGTGCTTAGTCACTTAGTACTTACGTCTACTTTTGGCTAATGAAATATCGGGCACATATCTTCGAGTAATAGTTTTTTTGGCTAAGTAATTACTTAGTAATTAATTTTGTTTGACAAAGCGTGCGGCTTAAGTTGTATTTGGTTGAAATCTAATTTAAGATACATATATTTATAAAATGAATCGAAAGACTACCTTGTTGGTTAGTGGTCGCAATCTTTACTGCTGAGCATGATTTTCTGGGTTAGATTCCCAGTTCGGGAAAAGTATTATCAGGTTTTTGTTTCTTTGTTAAATGTTTTACTAACGTATTATGTAAGTTTTTTATTACTAACACTATTCATGTTGCTTGATGTTTAAATAAATAAATGATCAGGTTTTTCCATCAGAAAATTCTCAGTAGCAGCCAGGAGTCTGGATATGTGTCTGGTAGATAGCAATAAAGAGCAGTGGTGGCCCAGTGGTAACGGCCCCGACTTACGAGTTGTAGATCGTGGGTTCGAACCCAAGCAGGCGCTTTACTTTGTGCAAATAATTTCATCACCACTGCTCTCAAAACGGTGAAGGAAAACATCGTGAGGAAACCGGCATGTCTTAGAACCAAAAATTCGAAGACATGTGACATCTACCAACCCGCACTGGGCCCGCGTGGTAGATTACGGCCCACTCCTTCTCACAGAGACGAGGCCTGTGTCCCAGCAGTGGGAACATTAAGAGGCTGATGATGATGATAGCAATACGCTCGCCCCTATTACATGGGACTTAAACATAACTGGCAAAATGTGGGTGCACTATCGGTACCTACATGTCTGCCAAGCCCTTCGAGGATCACGGGCGTTCTGTTATGTTATGTATTGTAAGATAAAGGATTACAGGACAGATCCACTCAATCTGTGTGGTTCTTTCCTCAAAAGACCATTTTAGACACCAATCTACATGGTCTTCACATGATCTGACCAAGATTATTTCTGGACTATGATCTCTGAGTTTGTTTCGCCCTTTCTTCTCAGAGTAGTCAGATAGGAAATGCCGACCTCATCTAGTTTAAAAAATATGATTGACGTGTAAAAGTGTTTGTACAGACCTACTTACAGAAATAAAATCATTTATGAATTATTTTTTAATTACAGATTTCATTTCAGATCATTTCCACGAGATTGTATTTTCCAAATAATTTCGAGAACTTTACTAATCCCTTAGAGTCTACAAATCCATTAACTACTTTTTTCTACGGTCTTAAAGTTGTACTAATAATCTATTTTTAACATCGTTTTGTTAAAATTATCTTTCAGAATAATAGAAAACAATTTGGCTAACAAACAAAACTTATCTTTATTTATGTGTTCCCAATTTTCTTCGAAACTTTTTTTTTTTTAAATAACGCTATTTTTATAGCTTGCAAAACTGGAATAGTGAATTAATTGGTTTTAAACTCTCCAGGTATTGAATTTATTGTTTTTAATTTATACGCAAAGCTTCCGTAATATTGCACGACTCTTAATGAGAAGCATTAGAGTGTGCTCTACGATCGAAAAAAAAATTTTGCCCCATTTCTGTAACTGTTTTTATTGTTACACTCTTGCTAGTACCTACACAGAACCTACTTAATTTATATACCATTGTATGATTAAATGGAGATGAATACTGTATTTTTTAACAATTGATTTAATGCAGCAGAAATGGAAAAAGCATCAAATTAGTTGAAAAAAATTCCTGTCCGTCAATTTATGAACCCTGAAAACATTGTAGCTTGCGATAAAATCAATTAATTGAGTAATTTTTTTTGTATACATTAATTTTTATACAGTTTAACTTGATGTCCGTAAGTTGCCTAGCAACCGCCAAGTAAATATCTTTGTCAGTCTTTGACATTACGACTTCATGAAAAGTGATAAATTGTTCATTTTTGTTAAAAACTATGTTTTGAATTTCTTTTTCGTTTATGAATGAGTGTATGAGGTGTGCACTTTTGGATTTTCCAAACTATTTTTTTTAATATTTATTATAACGTACTTAAAATCTACGAACGAGGTGTGGGAACGAGTCTAATGCTAAAAATATAGTTTTTTTGAATTTTTGTCCGTTTGTCAGTTATTCCAGATTGGCGCAAAAACGGATGAACGGATTTGGATGAAATTTTGCACACAGATAGATTATAACCTGAATTAACACACAGGGTACTTTTAATCCCAATAGTACGTTGTTGTGGGATATTTTTTTGATATCCACGCAGGCGAAGTCGCGGGCAAAATCTAATACTAGCTAAATGACATTTCTGTGTTAATCGTCTTTGTGTACGTAACCATACTCAAGTAATTAACAAAACGACCGTCCTGAACTTTCCATATACCTATTAGCTGCGATCACTTAGAAACTCGGCGTGACACGTCAGCAAGTTCCCAACAGTGTGTGACCATTACACGAGCGTCGTCGTTTCTAACTTTGTTATCGAAGCGATCGTCCACTTCTACTTGTGTTGGACACAGTGTAGGAAGAAGGCAGAGTGCTGACTGCCAATATTTATTGGGTGGATAACAATGGTTTTTTTTTGTAATTTTTTTTTATGCTGTGTTGTTTCGTTTTTCATCGGCACGTGTTTTGGCATTTTAGGGTGATGGACGGGAGGTTATGTTTTTTTAGATGATGGTTATGGAATATTTCGTGCTGTACATTAAGGTTAGGTGAAGGAAAACATCGTGAGGAAACCGGCATGTCTTAGAACCAAAAATACAAAGACATGTGACATCTACCAACCTGCGCTGGGCCCGCGTGGTAGATTACAGCCCACTCCCTCTCACAGAGAGGAGGCCTGTGTCCCAGCAGTGGGAACATTATAGGCCTATTATAATAGATTAACCAAGCTTTTATTAACCAACTAGCTGCACCCGCGGTTTCACCCGCATAAGTCCCCCCGTGGCAACCGAACCGAACCTAACCTAACCGAACCGAAACCGAACCGAACCGAACCGAACCGAACCGAACCGAACCGAACCGAACCGAACCCCGAACCGTGCGTGTCATCATCATCATCATTTCAGCCAAAAGTCGTCCACTGCTGAACATAGGCCTCCCCCAAACACCGCCACTTCAACCGATTCTGTGCTTCCCGCATCCAGCGGATTCCTGCGGCCTTCATAAGGTCATCGGTCTATCTTGTGGGAGGCCTTCCAACGCTTCGTCCAACCTTTCGGTCCCATCGGCCATCTGTTCTACGAGCGATGTGCCCTGCCCATCGCCACTTAAATTTGGCAATTCTTCGAGCTATGTCGGTTACCTTGGTTCTCCTACGGATCTCTTCATTTCTGTCATTCGATCACGTAGGGAAACTCCAAGCATAGCCCTCTCCATTGCCCTTTGGGTAACTTTTAGCCTTCTGATAAGGCCCACTAACCACGGACGCAAGGCGACCACGTTTCAGCCGTGCGTGTATCCCGTGGGAATATCGGGATAAAAATATTCTTATATTTTTATCCCGATATTCCCACGTCATATATTCTTTGTCCTAATGCAGGTCATGGTCTACTCGTGTGCCAAATTTTTCCAAATCCGTTCAGCCTTCCTATCGTGAAAAAATCAATCAATCTTCCTAGCCTTTTCCCAACTATCTTGGGGTCGGCTTCCAGTCTTACCGGTTGCAGCTGAATACCAGTATTTTACATGGAGAGACTGCCTATAAAAAATGCTGTTCTAAATGTTTATTTTTTTGCAATGTGTGTTTAGTTTGTGCAGAATAAATAATTTTTCTTTATTTTTTTCTTCCTTCTATATGACCTCCACAACCCAGTAACTGGGTAATACGATACCCCTTGGTAAGACTGGTGTCAGACTTTCGGGCTTCTGACGACTGGTAACGACTGTCAAAGATCCACAAATGACAGCCGGGACCAACGGCTTAACGTGCTTTCCGAGGCACGGAGGAGTCTCGGTATGTGAAGATGGTCACCCATCCACTGAGCAACCCTGGCAAGCGTAGATTAACCTGATGGATCGACACGTGCGGCTTGTTATTACTTAGCCACGAGCTCCTCCTTCCTAACGTGAAAGCGGATGCAAACAAATAAAATAAATAAATAAACAAACTCAATTTCGTATTTATAATATTAGTTATGGTTTGGATATTATAAAGTTTGGAAGTTAGGATTAGGATAATACATTTATGTAACCCAATTTGAGTAAAACCGGTAACTTCCCCCCAGTCTGAACAAACCCTTAACTTCACTCATCCATAAATCGGACTACCGGTACCGAAATAATATTGGCACAGTGACTGTGATATATTTACGGTGTTTGTCTGTTTATCCCATAAAACGCGCCGGGTACGCAGCGACCACGCACCGGCAGTGTCGTAAACAATTATTATTGGCGTGTAATAAACTTTTATCTTGGTAATGGACAGTTTATTTGAATTTTTTAAACTTTTTTGTCGGTAAAATATTCCGGTTTTGAATTATGGTGTAGAATTAATAATACCTTTTTGGCGCAGGCGTGACGCACACACTATTGTTGTTATGACATTATTTTCACTTTTTTTTTATTTGTATTTTGTGTTTCACGAAAGTAACTGTGTTCAAATAAACGTTATTCTTTCTTCTTTATGTTTCCTGATGAGATAACATAATGAGAATAATTTAATTAATTTTTGTTTTATTTATACTTTATAGCAGGAAGCCAAATAATTAGTATTTGCCTGCACTGGTTAATTTATTTAGTTAATTATGCGGTCTGCACCTTCCTGACGTTTTTCTAAATAAGAATAACGAGTTGTTTAATTCATTGAAACGCCCGGGGCTTATTATTAAGGTTGCTGACAGACAGGCGCGGCGCGACGGCACGATGAGTGATGACTCTGTTAGAACAATTTCTATGTAAACTTCTCGGAAATTGTTCTACCGGGCGTCGTGTCGCCCCTGTTTGCGCGAGCCTTACATTAATCTAAATATTACTATAATTAACGAATTACAAGACAAATTGTATAATGTGTATCACCAACCTTTCAATAACTACCTATTCTTCATGATCTCATCATCTTCCTGCCCTTGTCTCGTGCTACGTGGGGTTGGCACAGCACGTTTTTTGTTCCATTCTCTCATGTCCACCGTCACGATACCATTCCGTCCCTTCTCTTCAATTAACTATTAATTGACAATACTTTAACCACAGTGTGTCGTCATTAACTGAGTGGGTCAAACTTGTATCGTTCTAGGAAGAACTTGTGTTGTTAACTGAACATTTATCCTTAATTTGATAAGTATCCTTAATAGTAAGTTCGTACGTACGTATTGTATTGGAAACAAGATACAATTAATATAGAAATAGTGGTACACGTAAACGCCGGGGGGGACGCCCTGGGAGGACATATAGTGACCTAATTGGTGATGTTCATCAGGAAGGTCAGATGAGTAGTATACTCACAACCGGCGTGCGCTTGCGACCATGAGACCAACGGGCAATCCATTCTCTCATAATAATAGTTTAAAAGCACTCATAATATAGGTCATTTTTTATCAAGGTGTAAAGTTCAATAGCCTCTTGAATGTATAGTACCTAGCGCATGAGCAATTTCATAGAAATCGATGATAAATGCATCGCTATATTTAGTAGTTTAATTTTGCATTTTATTCAAATCGTCATTGCTTAGAGTTATTGTAGGTATTTGATAGTACACGTCAACGATATTTCAGGGGATTTTTTACAGAACGTGATTAATGAAAAATACGTGTTGTAGGTACGAGTACCTACATTGCAGTTATAGCCTAGTGGTGTCTCGAGTTCAAACCCAAGGCAAGCACCCCTGACTTTTCGGATTTTATAATTCTTACTTGCTTCAAAAACGGTGAAGGAAAACATCGTGAGGAAACCGGCGTGGCTGAGAGATATTTCTCGATGGCATGTTATATGAAGCCAAGGATAAAAACGCTGACACCAGGTTAGTTACTAACCGCACGAAAAAGTAAAAGAAGAAGGTACATTGTAGAACAATTCTATGACTGAATGATTGATTGCTTTAAAGGTAGAAAATACACACTAGCCCACTTATGATACAGGCCCTAGGACAATATATAACTAGGACTAGATTACATGGCAAGGTTCAAAATGGCATGGCATGGATTATAAAGCACAAGCAAAAAGTTAGTGGGTGCCGTACTGTTCTCCTAGAGAGGTTACAAAATAACCTGTGTTTAGGAGGAAATGTTGGTAGGTGTCCTTTTTAGCGACGTTCTGAAAATAATCCTAATGCTACTTTTTTCTATACACCGTGAAAGAATCACAGTTTTGCTACAACAAACGTTGTTCAGACCATGGTAAACTACCATTCTGTAACATTAAATTAAAAAAAAAAACGTCAATGGTATCTGAAAAAACACAAAAAGGACCGATTTATTTATTTGCATTTCGGCCCGCATTGGCCGGACATCTTTGTAGTCCACGTGGACTCCTCATAACTCTTTTGAATGCCATATTGCTACCGCGATGAGTCCTTTGATGTTACGGTTAATATTTGAACACGTTTGAGCAACATAAGACTTATTTGAGGACGCCTAGTTTAGTTTGTTTTAATAACATTTTGGACGGTATAGAATGGTAGTAGACCATGGTCTGAACAACGTTTGTTCTAGCAAAACTGTGATTCAAACACGGTGTATACGAGTATAACAGCTGACATCTTCATCATGTCAATTTAAAATCTACAAAAGTATATATTCCAATCTATAATACAACATGGCCCTGAATTAACGCACACCACCAGACACTCCATTTAGAATATTAAATATGATAAATTATAAAATACACAGAACTTTTACTATTATGTCTAAAACATTGTTTATTTATTAAATTAGTTATACTGATTGTGGGAGAAAATTGTGGTCACATTACAAATTTACGCACGCACACAGTTGCACACGTATATGGGTCTAGCGTAGTAGGTACTTCGTCCATTTTGGTTTGTGACCATTTTTGGTTATGACTGTACAGCGGAAGTTTGACTGTAATTTATGTAGTTTTCATTTTGAGAAAATAAATGACCTACTTATAATTAAAATAACAGAAATCGAATCAGTATACGATTCTGAGCAAACTAAGTACATTCATAATGTGCATTCATTCAGTTACACATTGTATAATAGGCAAAAACAGTGGCCATTTTTCAACAAGAACTATACTTACGCCAGTTACGCCAGAAAACTTAAGTACCTACTTTTACATAAAAAATGGCGTATAATTCGAGAGCTAATGCAATAGAAAAAACGCTAACACCGCGGATGTCAAAATACGCAACTTTTCAGGAGAAAAACAAAACCGTTTAATTTATGTACCTACAATAGTGATACAAAGGACTTCCGCGGTGTTAGAACTTAAGCGTGGACATCGTTTTTAAGTTCTAACACCGCGGTTGTCAAAATACGCAATTTTTCAGGAGTAAAAAAAACCATTCCGACGAAAGACTGATACAAAATGGTACACCTATCCTAGAACTAAGCCCTAATCGAAATAGTATACCTATACGCACCTATCCTATAGCTATGCACCCAGACATGTCCGTCCAGTTCCCGTTGTAATTCTCAATTCCGGCAAGGGAACAAAATGTTTGTCCAGCCTGGTTTGTGCCCGGCCTGCATGTTTCTGCATGATGATGTGTTTGCGATGGCTCTACTACATATCAGCATACGATGTTGGTGAAGCGGTTAAAATCATACGTTGACCACTGTTGTACAGAGGCACAACAGTGGTCAACGTACGTCTCAAAAATACACTCTGTATAGCAGAGGCTATACAGAGTGTATTTTTGAGACGGGGCAGTAAGGGCCTTAACCGTTGTAGCTACATTAAAATGGTCTAAGGAGACTGTCCTAAGCATTTAGCAATTATAACATGGAAAGAGTGATTGGATACATGAAGTGGGCGGCTTTTGTAAGACGACTAAAATAACACGGTGTATTACATATCTACACATTAACAATTTAATAATAATCCAACATTCAAATCAAATAAAACTAAAATACATACAAATACCTCACACAACAAATTAAATTAAAATACATACACATGTCAACAAAAACGAATAAAATAAAACACAACATTAAAATATTACGTACGAGTATTACGCCTGCATGGCTTTAGATCAAGCAATATTTAATAAAACACAACACAAAAATATTACATAATACGCCTGCATGGCTTTATCATGCAACTTTTCCGAATATTTTATAAGTTAAGGGCATGTTTAATGAGATAAAAAATAATTCGTATTTAGAAAAGAATACAGGATTAGGTTGGAGAGCTGACAGAGTGCGTCATCATGTAAAATGATATACTTACATAGATTGATTTGATTGAAATATTTACAAGATTAATACTAATTAAACCTTTCATTGAACGACCCCGTAACAGAACCTACAACATGAGATTTCAAGCGATAACTGATTCAGATAATGATTACATTAAACGCAATACCCGATAATCGATTGGCACTCTGACATTTTTGGCGCGGTTTTTTTTTGGGAAGTCCCTTTTATCACAATGAAATAAGCGTCTACAAACATTGTTAGGTAATAAAAAGCTATTACAGTAATAAAAAGGTCTGATCAATAAACACATTAGCACCTTTCAGAGATAATCATCGTCCATTTGTTGTCTGTTGTACAAATAGCAATTAGTGCTCGTCTTTTGTCTATGTTGACGACGCCATGTTGGATTCCTCAACGTACCTTGAATGAATAGGCGGGACGAGACACGATTGATCTAAGGGCTATTGTTAACGGAATATATGCTGGCAATACTATTGAGAGAGGAATGAACCTATTTCTGTTCATTTAAATTAGATGTGTCATCTCTTAACGTAATTGAAAACATAAGAACTTAGTGAATTTTCTGGAGATGGAATGAGAGAATATTTCGCACACTTTAGACTGGTTTTATTACTTTAGTTGAAAATCAAAAAAAGCTTTACACGTCCTGGGTATCAATTTAGGGGCTGACTGACTACAAAAACATGACGTATGACGTCTCACCTTTTCCGTCCGCCCGAAGCGGTAGGAAAAGGCATTATTTTCACTCAGTTTTTCCAGTTAAGAAAGTCTCTGGCCTAGTAAACCGAGAAGCACAAGTAAGCACAATCAGCCAATAATGTTCTCACTGCTGGGACGTAGGTCTCCTCTCAGTGACAGAGAGTGCCCACGCGGGCTCAGTGCGGGTAGATGTCACCTGTCTTCGAATTTTTATGACATGCCGGTTTTCTCACGATGTTTTCCTTCCCCGTTTTGAGAGCAGTGGTGATGAAATAATTAACTAATTTAATATAATTATTTATTAACAAACCAAGAAGGCTGCACTGAATAAAAGATTATCGCTTTGTTCAAATAACACTTTCCAGATACCTAATCGCTTTATAAATATACAGTAGTTGGAAACCAAACAGACGTTTTATTTTCTCTCCTAGTATCAACACACGACTAAAAGGAAGTTCACAGTACGTGAGTGTGCACTTACCTTGTTTCCGATTGTCTGGGGATGGCATGATGGGCGGCGACGCCCCTTCACTTTAGATCTGGAACAATACAACACTTTTAAAATTCACGTTTTTTCTGTATTACGTACAGGCATACCCTATTTGGGTATATTTGGTACCTACGGTCTATTAAGGCTGACGCAGATTAGGGTGCGCCGCACCGCATTCCAAAGACCCTTATCCCAGAAACTTTCTGTTACAACTGTCAAGGTAAGATGTTTTCTCAAACATGCTTGGAAATTCAAACATTATTTTGAAACCCTTCTTCGAGATAAATTTAAACTGCTGTACTGGTCAAAAGCAAGCGAGCGCCTGGCCGGCAATTATACTATGAAAATCTATCTGTAGTGTTTAGCGGCCAAATAAATTACTATACAAATTCATATCTGTCGTGTTATTTAAAAAATGGAACTAGCTTTTTACTTCAACACATGGCAACCAAGGAGGTAACTAATCAAAGATTGTATTTGAAGATTTGAACTGGCTTATAGAGATGTTTAAAGTAAAGAAGAAAGAAATGACCATATTGGCTCGTGAAAATTTTCCTTGTTCGTCATTGACCCTGGAATTAATAATTAATTTACTTGATTTGAATTTCCGTGCATTGTTTGAGAAAAGTAATATAATTGTACAAGCCTTGGCCGCAACCAGGCATTGATGGACACAAAATATTATGTCTATGATCTAAAAACTCGGGCTGCCACAAACTCCTCTAGATGGCAGGCAGGCATATTAAGTTTGCCATCGGAATCGTAGAGAATAAGATGGAGGTAACAAACTTTATTTCGTGAATCTCTTTTGTTTCATCATGTTTATCTACTTATGATATTACAGACCTGTACCCTAATTACGTAATACACAATCAATTCGTTTTGAAACAGATTACTAATCCATTGCTTCATATGTTCGAAATTTAATTCTGCTCTGCAACGTAATTATCGCATTGAATGTTGTTGAACTGTGAAAATGAAACAAATGATCGCTATCGCATTGCTTCTGCAAGATAGGTAATAGCCCTGCTGGTTTAAAGGCTCCCCCAGACAGTTGCGATGCAACGGCGCGACGCGGCACCGTTAGAACAATTTCCGGGAAATTTTCATATTGTTATACCAAAGTTGCTTCACGCTGGCGCGTCGCGCCTAACTGCGAAAGCCTTAATGTTCACAGCCTTGAATATTTGCCAAGTGATCGAATACTCTAAATAAGTTGAAGAAAAAACTTTATACTTTCGTAAACAAATAAATAGTAGTTCATACAATATACATCTCAATTATGTGTAGGTGTTTTTTTAATGATTATGCCACATGACGTAGTTCTGACGTCTATGCACGCCATTACGTCATTTAAATAACTGAATTCTCACCGACTGAATGTAATATCGATATTTTTGACGTCACAAATGTCACAATGAACTGAAAAACGGAAATGTTGACCGCAAGTCGATCTGACTGTTTTGGAACTGACAGGAATGAAATGAAGTTCTGGAGGTTAATGGGGACATATCGAATTAATTGAGCTGTCGGATTTGAAAAACAGATTCGGCTGTTTACAATTGGTAAATATGTGATTGATTTTGGTAAATACGAGAAAGAGTGAGAAGTGCTCAAAAATCTGAATAAAATAATTAAGATGATAACATTCTTGACGAAGAAATAAGTAGGTCTAAGTAGGTCTGGTTGTAGTTCCCCGGACTAACCCATTTACGAAGAGTGACATCAGTGACACTAGATAGCTAGAAAGAGTGCTCAAAAACCTGAATAAAATAATTTATGTGACGACATTCTTGACGAGGAAATAAGTAGGTCTAAGTAGGTCTGGTTGTAGTTCCCCGGACTAACACATCACTCACTGAATAAATAATGAAAAGCAGTATTAGCGTCGACCCTCGTCAAAAAAGTCAAGTCAGAATACCTCAATACTCGGATACCTAGAGGAATGAAGGCGCAGAAAGTGGCACCGTCTAGTTTTAACGAAGTTTCTGGCGTCACCGAAAGGGTCGGTAAGGTACCGATAAGTGTGACACTGGCTGATGAAAGTCACTCTAGCTGAGCGTCGCATCGATGGTTGCGTGGTAGCTGTCTTCTGATGACAGAGATGAGGTATACTTTCCTCTATGGATGAGGTCAGAGGAGCGACACCGGCGTGCCTGCGAAGTCCCGTATTTAAGTGTATTATCTATGCTGCGAAGCGAGCGGTGCCACGACATCGGTCGGTGAGCGCTTCTTCTAATTTGATCACAGCTACAGTACGACACAACTAAGATGTAGCATCGGCAAAATTCGTAAAACCTATCACCATCCGATCTGAGTGCGCCTTTTAAATCACCAATCTTTGTATCTTTAAAACGCAATAACTTGTAAAGTCTTATAGCCAAATACATTCGTGAAATTGAAATGAATGAATGAAAATTTTCAAATCTATGCTACATCTAAGTTGTGTCGTACTGTAACTACTTGGCTATTTAGTATTAGCGCAAGGTGCGTTCGTCGCATGCAAGTTGTTCACAATTTGTAGGTTTGGCATGGGCATGGATAAATTATAAACTATAGAAAAAAATGCGTTCAATTGTAAATGGCTTGTTTGTTGCAGTTCAGTCTTTCGATAGTTTATAACCTCGCTAGATAGATTATAAGCTAACGATTTTCATAATCATACGTTGACATATCCATTACAAAACCACTTAAGTACTATTAAATTGCTTACAATCGGAACAAATTAACATAAGACCCACAGTTTCAAAGTTGTGCGAGTGAGATTAAACTAAGTCGCACAAACTC
This sequence comes from Conistra vaccinii, assembly GCA_948150665.1. NCBI lineage: Eukaryota > Metazoa > Arthropoda > Insecta > Lepidoptera > Noctuidae > Conistra > Conistra vaccinii. The sequence continues at coordinate 5,892,137 of OX411317.1, read as the reverse complement.
ACACAAACTCGCACAGTGTACGGGATAGTGTGGGTATGAAACACGTCATTTTAAACTGTTGTTGACAAACTTGTACAAACTTTGGCACAAACTATCTAAGTTTGTTGCGAACATGGCACGTTGAAGCGGTAATAGGCTGAGTTGAAAGTGATTGAAGGGTTGTAAGTACCACTTTGGCTTTGAATGAATGAATGAATGAAATGCACCGATCTCACCGTGGTTTAACCAGTCTCGATAAATCGAATGAACCCCAAGATTTGCATTTCCCCTGGAGCCTCATGTTTGATGGGGCTACAGAGGCCATTGCATAACAAGGAGTAGACCGGGGGGCGCGGTAATGGTAAGGAAGACGTGCCCTTAGGATATGGAAGGATTTGCGAGCCGTACTGGATATGCATCCTAGAGTAGGCAATGGAATAGTGGAGAGACGGGTGATATAGATCCATGGATGGGCATCTTTTGACGACGTCGCAGTCAGGTTGGTTCATATCCAGCTTCACCGGTGCATCTTTTGGCGGGGTTACAAGATAAAATTATTTTGTTACACACACATAACATGTCATCATGTCTTGTTTCCTAAAGGGTTGGGCAGAGTTATACCTATTAGTACACCCACATTAAGCCAGTCCCATGTATTAGGGGGCGAGCCTATTGCCATCAACCGGACACAAATCCAGACTCCGCGCTGCTACTGAGAAGTGAGAAATTCCAGATAGAAAAATCATTAAGTTTTTATGATACTTTGATCTGACATTTACGAGTACAATACAAATACAGTTCAACTTTGGGACGAGACAAATTATTAAAACTTGGAATCCAAACAAATACAGAATCATTTATTAAAATAAGGCTGTACTGTCAGCACTTTTGAACATCAAAAAGTTAAAAGGATAGTCCCCTCAGCATCTACTTTTTACCATAAATCGAAAAACCGACCGTTATGAGGAGCAGTGGTGGCACAGTGGTAACGGCCACGACTTACGAGTAGTAGGTCCTGGGTTCAAACCCAAGCTAGTGCTTTGAGAGGAGGCCTATGTCCCAGCAGTGGGAACATTAATAGGCTGATGATGATGATGAAGATTCCCGCTATAACAACAAATAATAAAAATAATATGAAGTTCAGTAATAAAAGGGGGTCGCCATACAAGAAACGTGATTTTTTCGGCGTTTTTTTCTAAATATTGTAGGATGGTAAGGACCCTTCGTGTGTGGGTTCGGGTTGCACTTGGCCGGTTCACTTAGCAGCTTAGCTTTAAAATAAGCAAATACGGTTTTGTCAACCCAAGTCACGACTACCAATTGCCTAAATTGGTTTACGAACAATGTCCCAACTTAGTGGACACAATAGAACTTGAAGGGCATAAACAAGTTAGCCTGATACTATTAGTTTGAAGCTCAAAGTTATAATAACTGTACCAAATTAATATACAGTTCACTTCAGAGGCCCTAGGACGAACGCGCGATGGACACGGGACGGCACGTAAACGCAACGGAAATGTAGCGTAAACGAAACGTAAACGGAACGTAACGTGAACTCGAAAATAAAATTCTCCTGCAAAGAGCCTCCAATCTAACCGGATGCTGCTGAATACCAGTATTTTACATGGAGTGAATCCCTGTCTAACCTCCACACCTAGTTACTGGGTAAAAGATGTCAGACTTTTGGACTTCTGACTACCCGAAACGACTGTCAAAGACCTACAAATGACAGCCGGGACCAACTGCATTCCGAGCATTTTCAATTTTGGAATCTAGAACGATTCCAAAATTGAAAATACTCGTTTACGTTAACGTTTCCACGCGTTTGTGCTGTTCCTACAGGGCAAGTTAACCAACAATGAAACTGAACGCGATCAGCACATTTAAGGCTTTTGCAGACCAGCGCGACTTGTCGCGCGACGCAACACGAACAATACAATTTCTAAGAAAACTTCACGGTATAACAATAACCGGTGTCGCGTCGCGTGACAAGTCGCGCTGGTCTGCACAAAGCTTTAAGTTGCGAACAAGAGCTCAGTTTAATTATATCGCGTTCAGTTTCATTGGTGAAATCAGCCCTTAATCACGTTACGTTAAGTTTTGCGTCATACACAGAGCTTGCGTCTTGTTGTCACAAATTAATTGAGTTGCATAATGTCACGAGAAACAATAACATGCGAAAATGTTAATAGTAGTGGTTTTGAAGTTGTTATTACAAGAGCGAGTCTGAAAGTAGCGTTGGAGAATCTAGATACTTGAGATGTAAATCACAGTGACAGGGAGTTTAATTTATATAACATCGTCCATATACACACACTGGAAAAAATGCGTATTATTCAGTAATACGTATACTTTCTCCCTCTCACAGAGAGGAGGCCGGTGCCCCAGCAGTGGGAACATTAATAGGCTGATTATGATGGTGACGTATTTTTTCTAAATTTGAGGATTAGCATCCTCACGAACTACCCAAGCAAAGTTATTAAAAAAATATGGGTCCACCTCATGAGCCCATATTTTTTCCTCTATCAAATGAAAAATCAACTAAAACTTACTGAATGTCGTAGTATGGACTGGGTGATGAGGAGGATATGGCGAACATACACGGTACGGTCGGCACGGCACGGTATGGTTAAATTTGTTAGGTTGTATGTTTGTATGTAGGGGGTAATCTCCGGACCTACCAGTCGGATTTTAAAAATTCCTTTTGAATTGGATAGCCCAATTCTCGAGGAAGGAGCTAAGCAAAAAGAAAACAAAAAACAGAACTAACGCTAAACGAAAACGAAGTTATGCGATGGGACCCGACGCAGTGGGTGGGGACCAAAATTTCACGCGGACAGAACCTAGTACGTAAAATAACATCACGTTATTAAAATAAATCTTACTCGTATGGTGTTATTTATTGCGCGAACCCTTTTAGCGACATAATTATAATGATCACTGGCGCACTACGCTCGACCACTGTCCCAAGAGATGCATTCATTATAGTTGCTTTTAAAGTAGTCCTAGTTTCTGATTACAATTCCACTAAAGGTTTCATAGTACTAGTACATAGAATTTTTCAATATGTTTTGCAAATTGGCCCTATAATATCCAACTTACCATTACCATATTATTTTATGTGATAAATAAAACTAGTAGGTACCAATAGTGACCTGATTGTTGATGTTCTTCAGAAAAGTCAGGGGCGTAGTACTCGCAACCGGCGTGCGTGTATGGCCAAATGTATGAACCGCCTCAGTGGCCTAGTGGTTAAGCCACCTGTCTCAGACCCAGAGGTCCCGGGTTCGATTCCCAGTGTGAGCAAAATTTTCTGCTCGGTTTGGTTGGTGGTAAGGCTTTTTCTAAGTCCGCCTGGCTAGCTACCACCATCTTATCTAAGTCTGTCGCCATAACAACAATGTTAACAGCATTGTTGTGTTTAGAGATAAGATAGCCAGTTCCTTTGTGGTTGAGGATTCCGGGTGAACCTCGCTTCCACCTTCGGTCTGATCATCACTTACCATCAGGTGAGATGCAGGCCAGGAGATTACCCGTTGAGGGAAAAAAAATAAAAACAAAAAATCCGACTGCAAAAACACAACTGAAAAGAGAAAAACAAGCATTATAATTTATAATTAATCTATAGAAAATCTTGTTTTTCTCTTTTCAGTTGCGTTTTTGCAGTCGGGATTTTTGTTTTTTAAATAATTTTCTTTATTTGTTACTTACGATTTCACGCTAAAAACGCTAAACGGATTTGGATGAAATTTGGCATATGGGTAGACCATGGGGAGACCGGACATGTCTTAGAACCAAAAATTCGAAGACCTGTAACATCTACCAACCCGCACTGGGCCCGCATGGTAGATTACAGCCCTTTCCCTCTCACAGAGAGGAGGCCTGTGTCCCAGCAGTGGGAACATTAATAGGCTGATTATGGTTATGGTTATGGATAGACCATGACCTGGGTACTTTTTATTCCGATATTCCAACGGGATTGTGACATCCGCGGGGCGCAGATCAAATGGGCCTGCTTGGTGAAAATGGGAAAATCTTTAAAATTTTCTTTTGAGAATACATGTTGTAATTCTTTAGGAATCCTGGTGCTTTAAAGTTTCTCTTCATAATATTTCTCCGACACCGCGTCAGTGTCCTTCACAACTGAGAGCAAAACTTTACAGTCTTCAGGCGACAGGGGGCGCAAGCATCGTTTATAATGATCCTACAGTGTCTAATTGCTTGTAATTTACACGCCACCTCCCCTTGTCTAGACGACTCCGACGTATTATTATGACTTAAGGGGGATGTGCCAAGGTAGCCCGCGAAATTCAAATTTTCCTACGTTTTTTGCAATTTGCAGATGAGTGTCAGGTTGTATGTTGATTAAAATATGATTCACGACCGTAACAAATATTATGGCTTTACTGAATTATAATCATTAGAATCAGAAATACAACTCCATATTAAATTTTATGTCAAAAATGTCAAATATCATGATTTCATGAAATAGTCATTCAATATAATGTGAAGTTAGAGAGTTGTATTGATGATTTTTATGACGATAATGTTATAAACAAATATTAGGTACATACGGTCGTAAGTCCCATTTTAATCAACATAAAACCAGACACTGACCTGCAAATTGCAAAAAACGTAAGAAAAGTTGAATTTCGCGTGCTATCTTGGCGCATCCCCCATCTCTAACTATAATTATAGCAGTACGGATTATTTTTAGAAGCTAGAGATATTTATGTGTTTTACTCGTATTTTTTAAAAATAGATACATATTGTTTCGTGCCAACTGGAATCGGCGGCTCCACGACACGAATTCTATAAATTCCACTAGACATTTTTGCTAAGTCCATCTGCCTAGTCTTTTCCCAACTATCCAATATAATTATGTAGTTCGGCTTCCAGTCTAACCGGATGCAGCTAGAATACCAGTATTTTAGTCACTGATACGCACGGGTAGCAACGCACGCAGGGCACGCAACGGATTTTAATTTGCTTTGTATGACGAAGTGAAATGAGCGCTAAGTGCAGGCGGTACCGATAGTGGACGCAGTGCTATATGAATTTATATAAGCAAACCGAAATTTGTTGCATGCCGTGAGACGTTACGGCCGGTGCGGCCCAGTGGACATTCACCTTTAACGTGCAATTTTTGTTAAGTAGATTAGAATTAAATTAGTACACTTACGAAAATCTCATTACGATACGAGACAGGGTCACATTGTAGGTCGCAGTTGACTTTCGCTCTTAGGCACCTGTGACCTGTCTCACCGCTGGCGATTAAGGCTGCGGCGACCCTAGAATTTTCCATACAAACGTAATACCTAAATCATTTGCAATTTGAGCATATTTCCATCATATTATGTTAATATTCGGATTAAGACAGTATTTATCTAGGCTTTTACATCTTTTTTTTCCAAAAAAACTTACCTAAAATAAAGTTTAAGCGAATTGAAATTCGCACAATTTTTAGAGCTAAATGACATGTTTTCGTACTGTTTTTTCTGTATTATAAACAACAATATTTGGAATATTGTTTCGGCAGAAGCATAGCTTATATTATCAAGTTACAAAGTATAGAAAAAATTATGAAAGAATATTAGGTTTTCATTCATCATTTTTGGTATTACGGAACACATCCAAATTTATCATAAATTGCGATAGCTAGTAACAACGCTAACAACACACAACACACATAACACACAACAGACACAGACAACAACAACAACACAAAAACACAACAGAACAGAGATAACAATATTCCAAACGCATTTTGGAATATTGTGTTCGCCGGACCCTTAAGACTAGGACTCTCTTTGATAGCTCTTGTTGCTGTGACAAACGATTACTCGCCGGCGCGCGGCGGTGAATCGCCGCCGCTGGTGTGAACTGCAGTTGTAACGGATGTCGTATAACGGATGAGGACGCGGATGAGGATGCGGATAAGGACGCGGATGAGGACGCGGATTAGAATACGGATGAGGATATCGAGATAATCGGGTTTGAGGATGCAGATGAGGATAAGGTTATTGGATAATTCCTTATTAAGGATGCGGATGAGGGTGCGGATGCGTACAAAAAATAGCCCATTGGACATACACTGCGAATTCGGCCAATAGGAACGCGCTCAGGCCTGCCCGTTTAGCTCGACGCGAGTTTTTAAAAATCCACTATTTGAGCGAACAACGTAGGGTCACATCCCCATAGAAATAATGATGCGTATGAGGGTACGGTGCTTTTAAAATCAAAAGTTGAGCAAGCGGGTGTTTTGTGGATATAAAAAATTATGCGGATACTTCGCAGTTGCGGATTCGAATACGGATATCCGTTACGTCCCTGGTGTGAACAGTCAGCGATCAACTAATCTCTTTTACTTACACGAGACCAACATCTTTTGTACGTGTCTTGAGCGAGAAAATCTTTGATAGCTACTACGCTTTTTTTTTTTTTTGGGTGGGAAATCATCAAATGACTTCCCGCTCTGGGCGGAGCGGAAGGGCGTGTCAGACTTTTACTGACTAAAACCCACCCGTGTTCCTTCCCTTACCTAGACGGGGGCCACGGTTTCCCCTTAGGACTTATCCGCAACCCCAGTGGTAGGCATCGGCCCTAACGGACCCCTTCAGCTTCGCTGACAGCTCTTTGAGGCGCGCGTGGAACACGACGCGCCGTCGACCCGAGAGCTACTACGCTTAGCCCAGGTACGCACGGACGTATTTTTATCGCGGCGATTTTTTTTCGTACACTGGATGTTCAACTCTCGGTATTGAGGCGAGCATTGTAAATCCAAACAAGCGCATCCAGCGCGTATCTCAGCGCGTCACGAAAACACACTGTTGGATATTCAATTCTCGGCGCTCTGCTTAGCGCCGAGAATCTGTCTTCTGAAGAAGACAGATGCCTTAACAATGTACAGTTTAAGCCAGTAAGTACTTTAGCTTCGTCACTAAACTTCGCCCTTGGACAATATACATGTTTTATATAAATAATAAAACGTTTTTCCTCATAATACTTACGCACGTGGGATAAGTTGTTTTTCATTCATCTGAAACATTGCACTGGATGTGCAAATAACCACGTATGCATGCATGGGTTATTTAAAGATAGTCAGAAATAGATTTACGAGTATTACCTTTTAATTGCCATATGGTGTAGAATACGTGACAAAGCGTTGTTATTCACTGTGCTGCTTTTAGAGACAAAAGCAACACATTAACACGTTCAGAGCCCTTCTGGAGGGTTCACCTAGTCGCATATGGCATGCCGGGAGCCCTCGCGGAGGGCACATTTTAATGTAGGTTTTTCTTAGCGAATACAGCATTATAAACCGTGAAAATAAAATATGATGTACCTATATTTTAACAAGATAATAATATATTAGTGTATGCGTTGGTTTTAAAATCCAAGATTTTTTTTATTCTTTTTATTTTTTGTTATCGGTTACAAATATTCAGAAAAAAATTAAAAGGTTGGAAATTACGTATAGTGACAAGAACCCCAGAAAACACTATTTCAATTCGTTTTATAACACGGTTATAAACCTAATGCCGATGACCGTCCGCGACGGTTAACTTTAGCACAAACGTAATGCCGGGAACCCTCCCGGAGGGTTCACACGCAATATGTATGGCGGATTGGCGGCATGGCGTATGAGCTCGACGAAAATGGGTGGAGTCGAAAGTTTTAAGACATTGACCGTTGCATAATATTTTTGTTTCTTAGTATGACCAAAATGGTATAAGTACTATCGGTCTCTTACTGCCACGATTTAAGAGGCTTACAACCGCTAAAGCGTGGTCACTGTCGCACGGCATAGAAAAGAAAGAGAAGCACGATGACACAACGCAGGTAAATTATTGTAAAATATGAAGCAATTTTTACAAAAACCTATTGATTGGACCAAAAAATGAAAACACTATTACGCTAATATTATGTTGCTTGTAGAATAAAAAAAAAACAAAAAATCTGCATGTACAATATAGGGTGACTGGTAATTAGTGACAGATACTTAAACACGTGACTTTACTCATCACTATGAACAACTTTTACTATGGGACCAAACACGAAATTGCAAAAAAAAAAAATCTGCTCTGCCATACATTTTGACGAGTTTTGCGAACCTATATGTAGGGAACAGCTGATTCTTTTTTCCAATTTCAGTTTTGGTACCATAGTGAAAGTTGTTCAAAATGATGAGTAAACTCACGTGTTTAAGTATCGGTCACTAATTACCAGTCCCCCTATATTAATACAATAGTTTAAAGAAATTTTTAGAGGTATCTTAGTGATTTTTTTTCTATCATATCAAATTAGTTATATTATTTAAATTTTTTCAACATATTATATTATGTTTTCAACACATTATCTTCATAGTATATATCCTACAGAATATCATATATTTTTCTGATTTTGTTTACTGCAGTAGATCATATACTTTATAAAACTTGCGTTCAGGCACGTTTAGTTCCTGTAGTCCCCTTTAATAATACTCTACCAATCATGAAATAAATAATATTTTCAACTATTTACATACTACATAAACTCACGCCTGCTTCCCATAGGTGTAGGCAGAACTACAGCACTACTACAGAACGCCACCTCCTACGATCCTTGCATACTCCTTTTGATTTGTTTACGTTCATACATCTGGTCATACACGCACGCCGGTAGCGATTACTATGTACCTGACCTATCTGAAGGACATCACACAACAACAATTCAACAATTTATTTTATCCGAAATGTTTTTTTGTCCATTATGTTGTATCAATCACTGCTTAGTTACTTACTAAAGGAATCCATACCGTTCCTTTAACAAATGAGTCAAAAACCTCACCCAAAAATGGCTACATAGCAACATCACATCTGAACTGGATCGAAGTAATTTAATCAAAGTTACTCGTGTGTATAATAAACTTCATACAAATGGGGACTGGGCCTGGACCCAAAATGGACACAAAACTCTTTCCACTGAGCATTCGAAGCAAGTCGGTGAAAATAGGTTTCCATGTGAGCGAGCGAAAAACACGAAGATGAGGTTGTGACTTCAGCAAGCGTGTAGCGACAAGCGGGTTTTGGCGTTTGGTAAGGAATCTGTTTCACGGTCTCCAGATTAGACACTATGTACCAGATGAATTAAAAGTGGTACATAATTTTTGTAAAATTGTCAGTCAGTTGGTGAAGACTAAAACCACTTTTTGTCGTTCAATTTACTACTTTATTCGTACGTAAATCCGTTGACCTCGGCTGTCATTCGTAGATCTTTGACAGTCGCTACAGGTCGTCAGAAGTCCGAAAGTCTGACAACCAAGGGTTACCGTATTACCCAGTAACTGGGTGGAGGTCGGATAGGCAGTCGTTCCATGTAAAATACCTACTGATATTCAGCTGCATCTGGTTAGACTGGAAGCCGACCCCAATATAGTTGGGCAAAGGCTAGGAGGATGATGACTACTATATTCGTCCAACTAAAGTCTGTGATTACTTTTGAAAGGTAATTTTATCAACAAAATACAATAAAAGAATAAATCTAGGAGTAACTAAATTTGCAATTGGGGGCACAGACGTGTTTCGCCCGTTCTCACAGGCACGCCCCGCCCGTCCTCGCGTCCGCTGTGGGTATCACACGACACAGCCTTATGAGGACTGAATAAATGGTGCCCTTAATATCCTTAGATATTTCTTCGCAATAATTTATTGATATTCGAGATATCCTTTGGCTTCGGATAAATGAGAAAGGCAGTCTTGTGGCTCTAATAGATCGGTCGGAAAAGATATTGTCGCAATTTCAGGCATAATTTAGGATTATTGTAGTACAGATTGTGTGGGATGAGCTTTGAAAGTTTTGTAACGTTTTCCATTACCGTTTGTTCGTAAACCGAGTCTAGATATTACGATATTTGCAACAGAACACATCTCAGAGTCAACAGCAATAATTCAAAAACAGGAAAATTTTATTGACTGAAACAAATAGGTATTCAAAAAATTATTCCTCATAATATTCTCCGAGATGCAAATAATGAGCTGCTGTAATCAACACTTTTTTGGCCCATTTGCATAAACCAATTTTGTTGTTTGTCTGTTTCAGAAGATGCTATGGCATGCGACACCGCTGATCCGTATCACAGATTAAATACAGATGGGACTCTCTGCAGTTTAGGTGGAGCTCGTGGCTAAGTAATAACAGCCGCACGGTCTATCCATCAGGTTAAGCTACGCTTGCCGGGGTTGGTCAGTGGATGTGACTATCTTTACATACCGAGACTCCTCCGTGCCTCGGAAAGCACGTTAAGCCGTTGGTCCCGGCTGTCATTCGTGGATCTTTGACAGTCGTTACGAATCGTCAGAAGCCCGAAAGTCTGACCCCAGTCTTACCAAGGGGTATCGTATTAAGGCTTTTGCAGACCAGCGCGAGTTGTCGCGCGACGCGACACGAACAATACAATTTATAAGAAAACTTCTCGGTATAACAATAACCGGTGTCGTGTCGCGCGACAAGTCGCGCTGGTCTGCACAAAGCTTTACCCAGTTACTGGGTTGTGGAGGTCAGATAGGTAGTCGCTCCATATAAAATACTGGTATTCAGCTGCATCTGGTGAGACTGGAAGCCGACCCCAACATAGTTGGGAACAGGCTCTGCAGATTGATTGACTCCGCAGTTTAGGTATGAAGCTACAAGTACGCGGCGGGCCCCGTCTTGCTGGGTCAATTCAGTGAGTGTAACGTAGTCAGAAGATCTAAGAGTCACACGATGGAAAGAGAGGCAACTTCTAGGTGAATAGGTATAACTGTAGGAGATTAGCGCTGTGCGACCTGAATTGCACTTTATTGTGTTGTAGCAAGAGTCGCTTTTTATGTAAATGATTTTGCGGAGTGTCCCATCTGTAATAATCTGTTTCCGTATGCCAATAAAAGCAGTAAGTATCCTGTTTCAAATTACTCGACATTTTCGTTACACACATCATAATTATTAATTATCTAAGATATTATATCGTATCACATGACACTACGCGAAAGATGATCCCACTTAAGATCAATTACATTAATTATAGGCGATAGTCGCCCAGCAACAGTGGCGCGACATGATAGTAGGTAATTATTGCAAACAATTGAAGGGAGTAGACGACAATTAGTTGCTAAGGCGTCGGGAGGCGGTCGGTGGCCCATTTGACGATTAGACGCGCGACGGGGGACGCGACTCGAAGGCGGTAAATTCTATACGGTAAGTAGACATTAAAGGCTTTTTCAGACCAGCGCGACTTTTCGCGCGACGCGATACGAACTATACAAAACTTCATGGTATAACAATAACCGGTGTCGCGTTGCGCGACAAGTTCCACTGGTCTGCACAAAGCTTTAACCTAGTATATCTTGATGGATGTAATTTTTAAGATTTTGTTCTAGCTAAGATTAACTTCTCGGACAAACACCGAACACACGTCAAAATCCACGTCATCAATGATCCCCGTTTAATCTCGAGATATTGTTTTAAATACGCCTGATTCATAAACTTACCTACAAAAACGCTATATGAAGGGTGTTTGAGTATGTGTGCGTATTACTTAGGGCCTGTTTCACCACCTACGATTAATGTCCTATTAACTTACTTAACACATAATTTCATTCAAATTCTGTTTCATTTTTTAATTTATTCGGTAAGTAGTGGCTATTCGGACATCGTGAAATAGGCCCTTAGTGTTACGAATCTTGTAGTAATCAGAAGACTGAGAATACCGTAATTGCCCAGGTTGTAGAATGGCAATAAATGAAGATGGTTGTAGAAAAGCAATAGGTTGTATATGTCGTAGGATGATTTGATCATTCGAATTTTCGCAAAATAAAATTTGATTTGAAACGTTACGTTACGTTGCTTACGAGAACTCATTGCAAAACATCGATTTGAAATCAATGTGTAGGTAAATAATATGACTTTATTTCTGATAAACTTGGTCTACAGTAATATAAATATACGCAAAATGTTTACTGCTAACAAAATCACAAGAACCAATAGTCCCTTCGTCTGCCGCCGTGAAGGGTCTCGGGGAAATCGGTTCATTTCCTTTCCTGCGATGCTTTAAGTTCAAGAAAGAATTGAAATCTTAAGTACAGTTAACCAGAAAAGGTATGTACTTCGGTAATCTTCTTGTTTACATACAATTATAAATATGAATTCAACTCAATTATTAAACAATATTTTAATAATGATAATGAAATGTCAAAATGTAATACACCAATAAATGTTTATGAATTTAACTCAACTATTAAACAATATTAATGATGATAATGAAATGTCAAAATGTAATAAACCAATATGTGATAAGAAAAAATATTGTTCTAAGTATATATTTATGGCAGAATAAAGGCTTTTTAATTAATTAATTTTTATTTTATCTTTGTTTAGTCCTTATGTAAGAGACTTTTTATTTGCTTTCCAATTGGCTATAAACTAGGATTTTCTGACCCTAAAATATTTTATTCCAAAGCATAAAATCTTTTTTTTATTTCCATTCAGGGTTCTAATCCAGCTCAGGCCCTAAATGTCAAACAGCCAGCCTGCGACCTCGATGTATCAAATATTAAAAAATTACTGACTTTTCATAAACAAACAAATAAATAATTCTAGACATTTCCTCGGTTTTAATGTTTCACCTGTCATCCAGTTTTGTAAGTCATTTGTCATCTAGGACATATCTATGGCACGTGGGATATAAATAACATCATGCCATAAATAACCATTTACATAACGCCTGATGCTCTGGGAATTATTTTAATATAATTGTAGGAAAGAAGAAAAAAGAACGAAGAAAGAAAAATGGTTCATTCTGCACAAACTAAAGTCGCTATACAAAAAAAAATACATATAATTCTTATTTACAAATTAGCCAAAAGCCTCGTATTCCAAATTCAAAAGAGGTACCATTCCGTACCCGACCGCAAGCGGCAACCCCAAGTCGTGGCGTCATGTCGCTGACTGAAGTCATGTTTCTGAACCCGACCGCAGGCGGTAGCAGCCCGTATTCCAGTCGGTAGATAGAAGATAGAAAAATGTGACTATCGCTGGAGCGTTGGCGGTACTACTGGTCTGCGGTCGGGCTACACGTGTCCCTGTCGCTCGCCCATAGCTGCCAACGACGTTTTCGCTAGCTACGGAAGGTATTTGATAGAAATTCATAGAAACCAGTCGTGTCGCGGCGACACGTCGCCTGCAGTTGCCTCCTGCGGTCGGGTACGGAATGGTACCTTTATAAAAGATTACAGGTGTAGGTTGGTATTTGTAAGTACACCTCATTGGTCTTGTGGTCGTAAGCGCTACTGCTGAGCATGAGGTCCTGAGATCGATTCCCTGTTATAGCCAACAGGCTATAGCAACAACAACAGTCTAAACAGTGTGGTAACAACCACAGTCTAAACATCATACAGTCGTCCGACGTAGACGTCTAGACAGAGCAATCGTGCGGGGCGAGACTGGGGAAGCGTGCTCCCGAACTGCTTACGCTGCGAGGCGTGAGGGGCGAGACGAGGGAAGCGCGCTCCCGAACTGCTAGCTGTCGCGACGTTGTCGGCATTTACAACGAGACCAAAGGCGTCGTCCTACTGTAGGTTTATATACTGTGCTGTTACTGTGAAAAATATTTTACAATTATTTTACAATATTTAACACAACTAACTATTTACACTAGGTACTACATTAAATGACGAACTATACAAATAAAAACAAAAGGACACTTGTGCGTCAAAGTACTTGTCTGCATCGCTGTCATCCGGAAACTTGCCCAGGGCCCAAACTGGCAGCTTTGCCATGTTGTATGGCAAATTGGCAATACTTATTCTTTGGCCAAAGAGCGAGCCAGTCCTCTGGTCACGTGAAGTGTCGACCAGTCAAGATAATTAGTTTTTGAGAACGATACCTTTCCCAGAATGTAACTACAGCACAGTTATAGGTGTGTATTGGGATTCTGAGAAATAGGTCCATCAGAAAATATGGTAACGGAAAGTTTCTTTGATGTCAGATTTATTTTCCACATTTACTATCAAAGGGCATTCCCATCGGACGGGAAGAGCCTCGTACGAGGCGCAAATAGGCACGTATCATTCCAAGGGCCTTTGTATCAAGCTTTTGATTTGAGCCCGATATAGTACCGTTTTGCCAAACCGTCTATTTATATCGATACAGGGAAAGATGTTTGGATTACATTGTAATTGGATTTATTTATATGTATGTATCTTTTCGAAGAGAAGCTTCTATGAATTCGGTTTCAATCTACTATTTTCCGGAAGCTCTGATCGACTGTTTTTTTTTTCTGAGGTTCCTCTCGTTTCGCTCGTTCCTTTCTACGGATAGTAGCTTGCTTCAAGAAAACGGTTCTACGTGCAAAAAGAGTAATGCATAAGACATTTTATGCATTACTCTTTTTGCACTTCAAGGAACTTATTGCAATGAATTACGGTTGTTACAATATGCTCAGAACAGTAATCTGCTGTTTATTAAATTCAGATTATTTATTTGTAAACATAGGTTACAGACAGATACAGAGGTGCGTGAGATGTTACATTTTTGTTAGTTCTCTATGCTTTGCCATTAGGCGTACAAATGTTAGTGTATCGTATCAATTACTTAGTTTAAATATCAATTTAAATTATAGAAAGAACCAGAGTGTTGGGCAAATCAATATAATATTTTCCCTGACAAAATAAAAACTGTAATGTCAAAACAAGTACCAAATTAATAAAATATTTCAAAGTTGTATACAATTTTTTTTTTTTTTGATAAAACATTTATTTATTACACTTTTATTATCATCATTTTCCAATGATGTTGGGGTCGGCTTTCCAGTCTAAGCAGATGCAGCTGAATATTAGTATTTCACATGGAGCGACTTCCTATCTGACCTCCACAACACAGTAACTGGGTAATAATTCCATGGTAAGACTGGTTGTCAGACTTTCGGGCTTACATATATTGGCTGGATAACACTATTGGTAAGATTGGTTTATTACACTTTAAGGCTCGTGCAGAACCGTGCGACACGGCGGCGGCGGGGCGACCCGACACGAACAATAAGATTTCTAAGAAAACTTCACGGTGTATCAATAACCGGTGCCGCGTCGCGCTAGTCTGCACGAAGCTTTATGGAATATAAAAAGGCACAAAGGTAGACTTACGGCCGAACCCAATAAGCCCTGACCTATTGTCAGTGAAAGACGGCTCGCTATTGATGGTAGGCAGTATAATTCTATCGGTCATTGTGTCACATTCCATAGGATTCCTCGAGGGTTTACGTCGTACGGCTTTTCATACAAACTTTCAAGCCCTTATTTTTCGAAATGACTGAATCGATTTTAATGAAACTTCATACGCAATTGCAAGATACAAAGTTCTAAAAACTTAGTTAAGAACATTTTCGAAATGTCTTATTTAAAAGCAGATAACTGGAAATAAAAGTTTCTATGGAAATATAAAAATCGGTCTAATTTGGCTGTAAAATTATTTTTCTAAAATGTCCTTAACTAAGTTTTTAGACCTTTGTATCCTACATATGCGTATGAAGTTTCATTAAAATCGATTCAGTCATTTCGAAAAATAAGGGCTTGAAAGTTTGTATGAAATGCCGTACGACGTAAGCCGTCTTAAAACCATAGATAAATAGATTAATCTTTCTCCAGTATGCCAAAACTATTCATCAATTTTATCTTCATAATGCATTCAATATGATGGATGATCATTATGACATACCTATTCGTCATTTCAAGAATATTGGAAACTATTAAGTATATTATTTTACACTAAACAAACACATGCATTCATTGTTGTTGTTGTTGTTTTCTTATTACTTTAACCCGACTACAGCAAACCCAAAAGGAGGCTTTTAATTTTAACAGACTATGTACATAATAAGTATGTAGGTATGTTACTATGTATGTATGTATGTACATCTGATCCCGCATAACTTCTAAACTGCTCGTCGTATTTTGACAAACGAGGTAACGTTGGAAGCGTCATGTTTTTCCGCGGGACGACACATGGCGACTTCGATTATACGAAAACCGAACGACACCCATATCTTGTTTACACCATTTTTGTCGTAGTTGAGATTTAGTTTAAAACTTTCTTTTTAACAACACCTATGGTATAACTATAGGTACCTGGCGAAATGTCCTACCTGCTATAGGTACACCTCTGCCTAACCTATCGGGGAAGACAGGCGTGATTTTATGATATTACTTGCTGCCCGCCCCGGCACAATTTATATTGTGATCCCGGCTTCGCACGGGTAAGCACTTATCTACGGCGCACCTACCTACCCTACCCTACCTACCTACCTACCCTACCTGAATACCCACTTTACCAACGTACATACCTACCTAACTACCTACCCTACCTTCACCTACCTATCATAAAAACCATCTCCTTACTATAACAAACACAACAAAAAAATAATTAGCGAAATTGGTCCAGCCGTTCACGCGTAATGCCGTGACCAAGGAAATAGGGATTCATTTTTATATATACCTATAGATGTGATACGTAGGTATGAGTAGGTACCTGGTAACGAGGAAAATATATGATTATGCACTTATTCATGGTGAATCATGTCCAAGCGGTTTATTTGATTTACATCGAGTATGAAACTTTAGTATCTGATAGGCTGTACGTGGTACGATTGTGATAATAATATTCATTATCAATGGCACAAGGTTCCCAGAACTACTTTCAGTAATTTTAGCACAGGTTCATCAATTTATTTTTATCATATCTATTCAAAAAGAGCTACCTAGTTTATTCTTCGTAAACAGGGACTAAAATAGCTTTTTAATCCCTAGAGACTAAAAAGTGATTTGTGTTTGGAATGTGGATATTGTTAATAAAAGTTCCAATCACCAAAGAAATTAATCACGCACATCGTGTGAACAAGTAACAGGCTGGCCAGAGAGAAGCAGGATTCTAGCGTAGATTCTAGAATCCTTTGCTCCGCTCTGGATTCAAAGGAACGCTCTCGAATTAAAAATAGTTGTTTGCTCCCTAGGTAAATAATCTACTATTTATTACTAGCTTTTGACCGTGGCTTCGCCTACGTGGAGGTCGGACATTATCCCACGGGAAATTTCTATCGGGACAAAAAGTATCCTATGTGCTCATCCAGGTTATAAACTATCTGTTAGCCACATCCGTTCAGTAATTTTTGCGTCGATCCGGAACATAAATCCAGACAAACAGACAAAAAGGATAAATATAATTCGTTACTATTTTATTATAATTATGTAAGGTATAATTATGTAAAGATATTCTATACAAAAATGATTTTGACTATTTGTTACGTTTCGATGACTAAATTATGTAACCGATTTTAGTGAAGCAAGAGGAAGCTTGGAATCTTAAGAACATTGGGTACTTTTGATGTGGCAATATAGCCAGTACCTGTGACAAACTTTAGATGGACCGGTAAGATATAATTCATAATTCGCTATCAGCAAAAAGCCTGTCATAAATAACGGCCCCAGCTTAAGAGTTGTAGGTTCCGAGTGCGGGTTGGTAGATGTCACATGTCTTTGAATGTTTGGTTCTAAGACATGCCGGTTTCCTCACGATGTTTTCCTTCACCGTTTTGAGAGCAGTGGTGATGAAATAATTTACACAAAGTAAAGCGCCTGTCTGGTTTCGAACCTACGACCAACAACTATATGTATGCTGTGTTATAAGCCTTCAAACATCAATATCCTATAGATATCAATGCTATTCATAAAGTTTAGTTAGAAGAGCACATTCTACCCTTCCTATCAGTCGCGCAAAGTTGTAAAACAATCTTCATTACAGCCAATCACCACCCACAGACCTCTCTGCACAAGTGAGGCATCTGAAGAGAAGGCACATAAAGTAATAACTCGATTCGCCTCATGTATGAGGAATTTTTCACAAGAATTATATTAGTCTCATATTCCCACTCTCACTCGCGAACCGCAAATTCAAATATATTGTAATCCATTTTGCATCAATTTCTCGTGCCTTGTGCGTTTCTTGAATAAACCAATTTTCTTCAATATTTGCTTTGTGAATAGACCATTTTAGGTAGGTATGTTTATTATGTTCAAAGGCCTGTTCATACGATCGGAAAACGCGCGTTAAGTGCTGAAAGTTCTATACATCAGTTTGATTGTGGTATCGTATTGTTATTTAAGCGTATTTTTTTGTAGTTACGTGTTACTTTTACATAATAGATACAACATAATAATTAACTGAATTTTGTCGCCTCATCGCGTCAAAACCAACGATTCAGCGCGTTTATATCGAAACATACGTGGGGCTTCATTTGTGACCGTGTACAAAGTAAACAAGCCGCGAATGTTTTGCGTTCAAACACGTGTCAGTAATTAACTAGCCTTCTACATAACTGGCCCTAAAAGAGGCAGTAGACCGACACAAGTGGAAAGAGGGATAAAATGCCTTAACCCTGCAGTGGGAGTCTATCAATATATTTAAAAAAAACCCTATCCTGAGTGTCCGATCCGTGAGCTGTCGTGTGTCGTGTTGTTCAGCATCGTGGGGACATTTTCGGAAAACAAAAATGTTTTCTCATTTTTTTTTTTTTAATTGGGTATTGTATACCTAATATACTTGGTAATAATATGAGCGCGGCTGACCGTCGCGTAGCGGGTGTCTACAAGTCATAAGTTCATGACTCATGACCTCTGTTTATTTGCTATTTTGCATTCATTTTAAATAACACTAACTTTAATATTCAATAATAATATTTTAATATTACAACAGAATTAGTAGCTAAATGTTGGTGTACTACAGGTGCACCACTGTGATGTTATGTTTGTGTATGTTTTTTTTTGTTATTGCGGTATGATCTAGTGACCCTTTTGTATCTAACAAGTTTTTAAACACATTGTAATTGTATAGTCTTTAAATAATATTAATAAACGCGCGTCGTGTAAAAATGACGTGTGAATAGACCTTAAAACATGGCTTTAAAACATGTCAATGTTCGCTTTACTTTCATCTTCTCACGCTTTTATCACTTTAAATGGATGTCACCTAACATCGTGCGACGTAATTTGCATATACCGTGTTATGTCACCTTTCGATGATAGCGTGTGCCTAATGTATCTTGATTTTCGGAGTATTCATAGTTGATATTTGAATATAAGTGCATCTAATTTACACAAGGGGATTTTGGAGTTTTGGTTGCCGATCGTAATGTCCAAGATATTAGGGCTCTGAGTTAGGATTTCTAGTCAACCAGCAATCCTGTAGGCCGGGTACGAACGTTCGAAGTTAACGTAAATTCCAGAGATTTTTGAATTGCAATTAATTTTTATTTTTTGTATTTATTCATTTACCGCCAGTTGCAGAAGCGAACCTTAACTTTTAAAGCTGTCATTAAATGATAATCTTCTTTAACTTGTTGCAGAAAGCAACATTAGACTCGATTTTAATGGTTCTTTCAACAAATTAATGAAATCATTATACGTAATGTTTGCCTTTGTGCAACTGGGTGTTATATCGATATATCTTTGTTGTGTGATATTAATAAACTAGCTGCAGGCCGCGGGTCCACTTGCATGGATCGTAATACTTTTTGTAAAATAAAATTTGCCCAAGTTACTTCTCATAACATCAGCTATCTGCCAGTGAAAGTTCCGTCAAAATAGGTCCAGTCGTTTCAGAGATTATCCGGAACAGACTGACAGAAAAACAATTTACAAATTGTTTTTGTTGTTATAAGTACTTATCGTAAATAATTTTATATGCATTTAGTAAAAAAACTGTTATTTTGACTTTATTTATTTGTTTAGATGTATAGATTATGCTTGCTGCGAAAATTTTAACCAAATTACTATAGCATACGCGTATTTCCAGTTAAAAAATCGTTCTAATTTACGTAACGTTTAGTTTTTATTAAACTTTTTTCTAGAACCGAAGTGATTATTTGCAACACCGAGGGATTTGACGATGCTTTGTTTACTAAACTCCACCTGTCGCTATGCATTTGTTTTGTTTCAACTGTATGGCCCCGCCTCAATGTTTTTGCTGACCATTTATATGAAACGCAACATGAAAAAACAATGAACAACGAGTTAACCATAGCTCTGAACCCTGTGTTTGATTGAAGCTCCTACAGGCAAAGCTAAAATGGCTATGGTCTGTTCTAAAACTGTAGAACGAAAGTGTAAACAAACCGTTCAGGTTAAATTCTTACGCAATCACTCACTAAAGGGAATTAGTAACACTTTCCTCTGTATTCAGCAGATTTCAACTTTATATCTCACCACTTTTGCCAACAATCATTATTTGACTGTTATTAAATTATATTAGAAAAGTCATCGACATAAAATTAACCTCAATTTACAAATGAAAAACATTATTAGGGTGATTTAAAATTAGAATTTCGGGTTTAAGTTGTGGTGGCATCTATATCGCCACATGCAAAATACGTATCAAAATCCTGACGTCACATAAAATCCATCACAAATCCTGTTTCGCGCAATTAGAGTTTACCGCGCGAAAGACACAAGTATAAGACTATTCGACTACAACCATTGGGCAGGTTGCCCGCCAGACACGACACCCGTCTAGTCGGAGGATCCTCCCTTTTCTAATGAGGATGAGTGAACTTTACATCCTGTTCCTCTTACCTCTAAAAAGCATTCAAAAATCAAATCAAACCACTCAATTTATAAATGGCACTACAAATTGGTGTCCACAATTCCACAGGTACGTTTTCTGATCCATTATTGTTTACATTTTCGACTGATACTTTTGAGACAGACTATAAATGCTCACCAGCATAAAGACTCTTTATACCGCAACACAGCAATGCTTCTGACAGCTAGGTATACTGGTATTACTCCTGCAAGCGAGTATTTTCTCAAGAATCTCGACTATTTGCTACTAAAAGCATAATGTAGCATAATAGTCATCCTCAAACGCTGTCTGGAGCATGCAAGTTACCGCGTTTAAGTTTCACTTAACTCAAGCACTTAAGTAAGATGAATTTACAGAATGTTTCAACGCTTATCATGCTTGCAATATAGTTTATTAAACTGTGATACAATTTTGTAGCCGAAATTTTGTACTTGCTCATTGTGATTTTTAACCGACTTCCAAAAAGGAGGAGGTTCTATGTTCGACTTTATGTATGTTCACCGATTTCTCCGTCAATTATGAACCGATTTTGAAAATTGTTTTTTTGTTTGAAAAAGTATGCTTCCGAAATGGTCTCATATAAATTTTATTAACATTCCTTGCATAGTTTTTGAGTTAGCTTCAATAATACGTATTTTTCCCACTTACTTTATATATGGATGATATGATGATAACTTCCTGTCACTGTTAATTGCATATCAGGTAGTGGTAATCGAATTTGTGTGGGGTAGGTACCTGCCACAACTAAAAAGTAAAAAATAAAAACTTATTACAAAAAAAAACAACCGACTTCCAAAAAAAAACACTACAAAGTAAAAAATAAGTTTAACTTTGGAAGTCGGTCGGTCTTTGGTTTTGAAATCGGTTAAAAGGTTTTTACTGAAACCTTTCCGGCGAATTTTATCCGTTTCTCGTGTGCTTGTGACTTCTGTGCTACTTTGTCAAGACGGCAGCTTAAACCTTAAGTTCTTAAATTTTGTTGATAATGATAACAGTAATAACAGCCGCACGGGCCGATCCATCAAGTTAAGCTACGCTTGCCGGGGTTGGTCCGTGGATGGGTGACCATCTTAACATACCCAGACTCCTCCGTGCCTCGGAAATCACGTTAAGCCGTTGGTCCCGGCTGTCATTCATCTTTGACAGTCGTAACGGATCGTCAGAAGCATGAAAGTCTGACAACCAGTCTTACCAACGGGTATCGTATTACTCGGTTACTGGGTTGTGGAGGTCAGATAGGCAGTCGCTCCATGTAAAATACTGGTATTCAGCTGCATTTGGTTAGACTGGAAGCTGACCACAACATAGTTGGGAAAAGGTTAGGCAGATTGATTGAATCCTAACTAATATTATAAATGCGAAAGTGAGTTTGTTTGTTTGTTAGTTAAGCTATCACGCTAAAACGGCTGAATGGATTTCGATAAAATTTGGCACATGGGTAGATTATGATCTGGGTTAGGGCATAGGATCCTTTTCATCGCGATATTCCCACGGAATCATGACTTATGCGGATGAAACCACGGGGCGCAGCTAATTTAAAATAAACCTCCCTCGCGCAAGTACAAAATAAATTAATCAAACGTTTTTCATGGAAGTTGGCGACAGCCACAAGCTACAACAAATTCAATATACCCCAAGTAATTTTCCTCCACTCACTATAACCTCGTTATAAACCAACATATGTTGACAAACAATTAACTTCGCTCGCAGCGCCCTCTACCACGTAATACTGCCACTATGGAACCTGTTACCGCTTCAATTAAAAATAAAAGCTCTATATTGAAGGGCCGTGACCACAGCCGATGGAAAAGGCTTTAAAAGTCAGAAAACAATATGGCCAATAAAGGTGGAATAATCTGTTGAAAAGTTACGATTTGTTTTGATGGAAAGCTGGCATTATCTATCTATAGTATACACAAATGAATAAAATTGAAGTGTCTGTCTGTAATCTTAACTAATGTCATAAATGCCAAAGTGACTTTGTTTCACGCTAAAACGGCACAACGGATTTGGATGAAATTTGGCACATGGGTAGACCATGACCTGGGTTAGTATATAGGGTACTTTTTATTCCAGCATTACGTTCCTGTGGGATAATTTCCGACCTCAACGCGGGCGAAGCTGCTGGCAAAAGTTGGTGTCGAAATAATAGCTTGTTACTAAATGCATATGAAAGTTTATCCTACGCAAACTTTCTAAACTACGCAACGGATTTTGATGTCATTTTCACCATAATTTAGAGAATTTATTCTTTATAGTTTATGTGTGTATAGGTACGTTACTGATTTGATTAATCGGGACGCCAGCGCCGCCTAGTGGCGCTCGACAGAGTCTACAACGTAGCGCTCGGACTGGCTGGAGAAGAGCAGACTTCATGGGTGGCGGTCAAGACGTTTAGAAACTGTCCGCGCATTCCGAATAGTTTTGTCGTGTACCTACAGTGTATTGCTAGTGTGATTAATGTGATCGTGAATTACAATTTGATCTGAATTGTAAACGGTTTTTCTATTGCACAATAACCTACCCACAGTACGCCCACAGTAGTTAAAATATAGCTGATAATAATGAAAGAGACACAAATCCTCCTCCGTTATAATATAACATTAATTGAGTAGTCCACTTGCAAACCACGTTATGTTAAGAGGGTTTACGCCATACGGCATTTCATACAAACTTACAAGCCCTTATTTTTCGAAATGACTGAACCGATTTTAATGAAACTTCATACGCATATGCAGGATACAAAGGTCTAAAAACTTAGTTAAGAACATTTTTGAAATGTCTTATTTAAAAACAGATAACTGGAAATCTCTGTTTCTATGGAAAATTTAAAATCGGTCTAATTTGGCTGTAACACAATTTTTTGAAAATGTTCTTAACTAAGTTTTTAGACCTTTGTATCCAGCATATGCGTGTAAAGTTTCATTAACATCGGTTCTGTCATTTCGAAAAATAAGGGCTTGCAAGTTTGTATGAAATGCCGTACGACGTAAACCCTCTTAATGAAGCAATTATTTGAGAAAACTAATAAAAAAAATTATCCTTATAATTAATATATAAAGGATATAAGTAAGTGTAGGATCATATCAAATTCATTTATGTTAAGAAATGAAATCACTGTTCATCAATAATCATGTAATTTGCATTTTAAAATTAAACATAGACAGTTTTGCAGAAGTATTTAAAACATAGACAGTTTTGCAGTTGTATTCAATGAACTTAGGCAGTTTTGAAACATTATACACAAATATTTAAACTTCCATCTATCTACGCAACATAGCGATGTATGCAAGTTAACAGTCACTTAGAGACTTTTGAAGTGAACTGTGGATCGACATAGCAACTTTTGCAAGAGTATTGAGTATCTATTTCATTTTATTCCCATAATGGCTGCTACACACAGTGCCCCCGCATGGCCACCGGCACTGCCCGCCGGCCATGCCGCATAAAGCCGCAGAAAGAAATGCAAAGAAAATGAAGGAGCAAAAGCCATAACGAGTTTTGACAGATAATATTAAACACAGACGTTAGTATTTTAAATCATCAACCGATTACAGTCATTAGAAATAAAACTTATTTTTTTAACATAACGTGGTTTGCAAGTGGGCTACTCAATTTTAACTTATGAAAAAAAAATCTCGACGCTTTGACAAGTCGTGAAAACCATGCGAAGCAGGGGCAGGTCGCTTGTTTTACTTATAAAGGTTGATCCAACTCATCCCTTGGGTCCTGTTAAGGGATTATGTAAAGAGGATCGACTGTTATCCTCCTGTGTGCTTTTCAAAACAAATGGCGTTCACCAATCAGTAGGGCCATTCTGTAAAGTTCACTTAAGCCTAGCGCACATTATAGCCACAATGGGCCGCAATGCAACCCTAATCAGTTTTGTCGAAGCCTTTAGAGTGGAAAAAACTGAAATTAACTGAAAACAGTCGACAAGTCTATGAAATTTTCTTATTTTTGGAACGAAGTTCCCTTTCGCGCGTTGCGAAAGGGGGCTAGACGGAAAAAATTAAGACCAAAAGTTGTAACGACACTTTTAACTTTTTTATTATAACGCCATCTGTGAGCGACCACAGGTACTAATTAGTGGCTCGCCTTTAACTTCGTTCCATCCGGGTGTCCCTTGACACCTCTCAAGTTTTTTTTTTTTGTAAAATTGTTGTTTATTTTACGGAAAAGTTAGTTCCAGAAGTCCGTCTATACTGTTTACTTTTTAAGTCGAAAGCGACGACATTTTGTTCCGATTGCTACCTAATGTTTCGCAGTGGAATTCGTTAAGTGGTTTTGCATCATTATTTTCGCGCGGAGGTGTCCTAAAGCCCTTAAGAATTTCAATATGATAGGTATTTAGCACATAACACATACTTTAGTTAGCTAAACTATTCTGTCGCGATTGTTGATGAAAATGCGATAATATGATCTACGAGTAAATACCAGTCTAGATTAAAATGTTAGGTGGCAAGTATTTAATGAATTTCTGCTCAACTTATCAAGCTAGAGTGTACGAGCAGTGGTGGCCCCACAGATTTAGAGTAGGCTATATACCACAAGCCGTCCGACCAAGCGCGCCGTCAAGTCTTCTGCCTTCAGTTTGTGTTCGATCGCGCCAGTGGCGACATGTGTCGTCGACGACATAAAAATGCCAAATAAACTGTAATTACGCTTAGCAATTGAAACGATTCTGTTTACGTTGAGAACAATCACTAAATGACTAGAGTGACGTCATCGTAGGTATACATCGTAGGTATACATCGTAGGTATACATCGTAGGTATACATCGTAGGTATACATCGTAGGTATACATCGTAGGTATACATCGTAGGTATACATCGTAGGTATACATCGTAGGTATAAAAAAGATGACACGCTCGGTTTTCATACTATCGAATGAACATGCGATATCTAGCCTACTCTAAATCTGTGGGTGGCCCAGTAGTAACGGCCGCCAGTTAAGGCGGAACTAGTCGCGGGCTTGAACTCAATGGTGGGCATGGCCAAAAACCACGCTGTCTTACCTGGCATCGTGTCCGACAGAGATAGTATCAGTGATGAGCAGTTAGAAGCTGGTCTACATGGACAACGTATAGTTCGCACGCACAGAAACACCGTACCGACCAATTTTAGTAAAACGAGCGCGTCAAAAATTACGAAAAGGCCTTTGGAAAAAAGGTTTTTCTGAAAAAACCACTGCATAAATCAATTACAAATAAAATTTATTGAAATTTAATCTTCGATAATTTTTCTGTGTCGGTACGTACGGATTTCGTTTTCGAGATTTCACACTTCTTGTATTACTTATTTACGCCCAAAGTTGCGTTAAAATTAGCAAGAAAAACGAATCTTTGTTGGCTTATAACTTTTTAATGGCTTTTTATTTTACTATTCTGCTTCCATACAGACAAAATTAATAATGAGACCTAACGATATCATGTTAAACTTTGAATGTACGATGTCAAACAGTGGAGTAAAACCCCTCCGAAGTTTGTATGGAAAAAATATCAAATTGTTTCACCTGGAGTTGTAGGTCGTAGGTACGAACTCAGACAGGCGCTTTACTTTGTATAAATAATTTCATTCCCACTGCTCTCAAAACGGTGAAGGAAAATATCTTGAGGAAACCGGCATGTTCTAGACCCAAAAATAACTAGGGGTGGCCACGAAAAAAATATTATTATGCCATGTAACCGAAGGATGAAAAGAAATTCAATGCACATAGGCGCGTGCGACTTCGTTGGCTCCTTAAAAAGATTTTGATGTTCCTAAGTGATTTTTGATTTAAGTTTAGTTTGTAAGACTATGAGAAGAATGATGGGGTCCGCTAGGGCCGATGCCTGACGAGGTTTTGGGGAAGTCCTAAAGCGTTACTGTGGCCCCTGGTAACGTACAGGCAACTGAAGGAACACGGGTGGGTTTTAATCAGTAAGAATCTGACACGCCCTCCCACTCTATGATATGAGAAAAATCATCGTTTTTTCGAGAGATAATATAAAGTACAAACTTATTTTTGCTGTCGGTAAAATCAATACTTAATGCATGCGTCAATATTGATCGTAAGAACGTTGTTCGACATGCAATTGTTCGTGCAATCGTTGTCCGACTTAAACATAACTGGCGAAATGTGGGTGTACTATAGATACACCTCTGCCTAACCTTTCGGGGATTACACGTATGATGTTATGTTATTGAGTTTAGACAAGCATTATCTAGTACTTATTCAAAAGCATTCTTAAAACCTCTTGCACAAAGTCCATTACTTTCTCCAAAATTATGTGACAATAAAAGTACCACCAATAGACTAAGTTGTAATAGTTAGTGGAAAAGTCCAGCGTAGTCACGTGGAGCGAGGTCAACGACCTGGGTGGACACTGGACAGTGCTCTTAAGTTTATCTAGTGGATTATGTTGGTTTAGTGTTTAACCTGTTTTATGGTACGTGGTTTAAAGGCAAAACTATTTTTTAAAGCATCAAATGATATTAATTAACATCACGCCCGCCCCCAATGGCTAGGCAGAGATGTACCTATATACAACCAATTGCGCCAATTATGTTTAAGGTCCATATAATAGGGGGCATCCTATTGCTTATTTCTAAACCTATGTCTGTAATTTTTATGGTGTACTTACATAATAAAGACAATTGAAAATTCTAAATAGTAGAATAGAATAGAATACTCTATTCTATTCTACTATTTAGAATTTTTTGATGGAAAAACACAATAATACTTGGCCGCCTGGAAATCAACCCAGGACCTCATATTCAGCAGTAGTGCTAAGTTATCGATTTTCCTATATCGTGAAAATGTTAATGAAAAGGTACCTATTGCGTAAAAAAAGTATGTCTCTCCGGTTTTTTGCCAATCGACCAATTTTGCTGAAGTAAATATTAAATCCCCTTTAGTCGAGTTTTTTTAAACGAGCTACGAAAATGACTTCGAAATTTTTCTCTGAGGAATTTGTTTGCTAAAAGGTATGTACAAATTATGGTACATAATGATATGCTTATTTTAATCTTTTCAAAAACATTATATTGTTCGGGGGTTTATTTATAAACGTTAATTAAAGTTAAGAGACGTTTAAAAGTAAAAAAAATATGATAAAACAGTAGCTAGTCATTACTTAAGTGCGTTAATAAAAGTTGGCAACGTCGCAAATAGCTGTAAAAAATACCAATTTTGATTAATTTGACAATATTACTGTACTTATGTAAATAAAAAATGTGGCTAACTAGCGAACTAGAATATTTATAATGAATTGCAATTATATCATTGAATTTGATGTTGTACCCGCTTTAGGTGTAAAAAAGGCGTTTGGAAAGCTTCCAAATACTTTTTTTTACATCAAAAACCAAATATTCCGTGCTACGATATTAATTATTGCATTTCATAATCAATATTCTAGTTCGCTAGTTAGCCACATTTCTTATTTCCATACAGTAATATTGTCAAATTAATCAAAGCAGCCAAATATTTGAGATGTATCTACGACGTTGCCAACTTTCTGCATTCTTATTGTTGGTTATACTTACCATAAGTGAATATAGATAAATAAATAATAATAATAAAAACTTTACGCAATATTTATACAGAAAAGAGTAGGTAATGTTTTATTTCTGTGTGGGATTTCTATATTGTAGTTAAAGTAGAGAGAGCACATAATACTTAGATACATGTAACTATGAGCATTATTTCCTTTTTACAGTACGTTTGTTGTTTGTCCTTGTTCACGTCCGGGACGTTCCTTAGGGAAACAATATTGAGATATTTACCATGTTTTTTAAGACCATAGACTTCATTGAGGTTTTCCTGTAATCTCTGAGTAAAGAACCATTCTCTATATATTTTTCAATATTCTAGGCACAGTATTTTCGGAGATAGGGGGGGGGGGAGGAATGGTTAATTTTAATCTAATTTCTTAAATATCTTTAAAAGTATTTATTATAAAATTTTGAAAATATATTTGAAATCCTTACAACAAGACCTTTCATTTGAAAACGCCCGTCGTTCTCCACTTCCTAGTGCATGGTAACTCAAGACACTCCAACAATGACTCAACATCGAGTCATTTACAACTATGTAGTTAACATCATTAAACTATAACCACTAATGAAAAGAGTCGTTACCTCAAACTATAAGGCCGTGAGCACTTTGGACGCGTTATCGTACGAACTTTACGAACACATACGAACACGCACGAACGATCCTGACCTTCCATGTTCTACTAAGGGAGCGTGCAGACTAAGTGCGAGTTAGTCGTTCGTATACGTACGTATATTTACGACGTCCGAAAATAATCGAAACATGTTGGGATTTTTCGTGCGTTCAATGTGATATCACCGGAACCCTACCTATTTGACGGAGAAAACCGTTTTCAGTGTGCGCAGTGCGCACTCAATTCGTACGACCGCGATCATACGTTTACGTACGATACAAATTCATGTCCAAAGTGCGCGCGGCCTTAAACTATGTTTAAAGCGTTAAGGGGGATGCACTTAGGTGGCCCGCGAAATTCAAATTTTAGAATAAAAAAATATTAAAAAAAATAAAAGCGTTGCCCCGCACTAGTAATTTCTCCTGCATTGTGGGTGCGTTTACAAACATTTAAACTCACATACACTAACAGCCGTAACTTTTTTTACAATTTGTAGGTTAGTGTCAGGTTGTCATGATTATCAATACAACTCCATTTGTGATTTTAATGATTATATTTCTAGTACATCATTATTTATTACGGTCGCGAAACATATTCTGACTAACGTACAACACAATACTGGCCTGCAAATTGCAAAAAACGTAAGAAAATATTAATTTCGTAGGCCACCTCGGCGCTTTCGCCTTAAGAGACCGTCGGGCGACAGTATCGGTGACAAAACGAGCGTCTGACGTCACTCTAATGTATCTTAATGTTGCTAGAGTGACTCGGTTACTTTCTTGAAAGGTATGTTATTTTTAAGCGATAAACAGCTTGTTGTTTAATTTTTATAGCCAGTGTTTTGTTTAAAAATAAAAACAGAATGGATAAAAATCCTCCAGCTAGGACTTAAGACACAAGAAAATAAACCTGATTTTATGTGAAAAGTTTTTATGCGACTGTTCCTTCCGAGTTTAGACCGAGATCTATAAACGTTACTAAGCATTTCCTTTGATGTTGACAAGTTCCTGTATCTATCTTGCACTGGAAGTTTGACAGGTGTGCGATAGTACCAGGAATGACGCTTAGCCAAAGTACGTGCTGCTAAGTAACGTTTATAGATCTCGGCCTCAGAGTGCGCCGTCATTGTACTCGCAGAAAGATATTCTGTCTAATAGACAGTCTTGACTCAGTCTGTGGACAGACTTAACTTAATGCGTTAATTAATTATTTGAATAAAACCTTTATGACCGTCAGTTTGTAAAGAATGTTTCAGTCTTCAAAGCCTATAATCCCCTAATCCTCCACAAGGAGAAAACAATGTCGTCCAGTCAAGTACAAAACACTACTAGGACTTCTGTTTCACTTAAAAAATGCCCAAAAGAAAAACAAAGATTTCTAACAACAAAAAAAGACAAAGACAGACAAAAAAAGACAAGGCTAATGCTTTCTTTTGGTTTTGCAAAGACAAAAAAAGACAAGGCTAATGCTTTCTTTTGGTTACTCTTCGTAGAAGTCACGTAGACCCACTACGAGATCCGTAGCACATCACGTAGCAAGAGCTACGAATCTTTTTTCATGGTTGATTTTAAGCGCGGATACACACACAATGGGTTGCCATAATATTGATTTATAGTACTCCGTGGAGGTTTAAGTAGAAAAGTAGGGTTCTAAAGTTACAGTGTCATTAAGGTATTATGTCTTCCAAGATTGTAAGAGGCTAGATCCTATGTGGCTGGATTTCTTAAAAGTGTTTTTCGCTACACGATTACTGACAAATGCTTGCTCTGACTGGATATATCAACTCAAATCTGTGTGGTTCTTTCCTCAAAAGACCTTTACAGACACTTATCTACATGGTCCTCATATGATCTGGCCAAGATTAAAAATACTATTAGCCGCATCTCTGGTTGATTCGACCAAAATCTGGAAAGATATTGAAATAAAATAATGATATTTTTCATCACATTTTCTCCTTCCATACAAAAGAAATAATGTTTTATTTTTAGGAGTAATAACGCGTTTGATTCTAGATTTTCTTTTATTCCCAAATGATCATAAACACGATAAAAAAAGCTTCTTGGACTTTCCTCAAGCCCATAAAACTATGAATTACAGTGGATACAAAGGAGCTAAAAATATAATACCTAAAGAAGGTTAACAGGGTGGATTTTTGCGAGGGGCAGTAAGGTCAGCTACCTGAAGGCCAATTCTCGTACTTAAAAAACGTGCACATTCTAGTCGCAATCTGTCAAACTTGTCAAAAATTTTGGTAAATTGATTGTATTTTTGACAGATCGCGAATGAGATGCGAATGCGTACGTTCTTAAAAATTACGGGAATTGCCCCTCTGAACCGTTGTTGCTACAGGAAAACGGTATGAGGAGACAGTCCTTAATTTTTTGCGACATTTTGATCTGCGTTCACAGACTTTGAAAAAAAAATACTTTTTTTTCTTTTCCCTTACATTTCGTAAATGGAAATTTAACTCCAACCTACTTTTTACGGTCAATAAGCTGCCCTTGCTGCCCCATCTCAAAAATCCACTCTGTACAGGATTTTTA
Source organism: Conistra vaccinii (assembly GCA_948150665.1). NCBI lineage: Eukaryota > Metazoa > Arthropoda > Insecta > Lepidoptera > Noctuidae > Conistra > Conistra vaccinii. The sequence goes on along the minus strand of OX411317.1, from coordinate 5,860,825 downwards.
TTTTTATTGAAGTATAATGTCAGTTATCTTCTTATTGCTTTTGTGGTTTAGCTTTAGGATCCTGCGTCCCATTTGCGTAACACACTTTTTTTCAAATTCCTAATATGTTTGTCTAACGTCTATCGGATTCAATCAAATGAATCTTTATTGCAATCCATAATGTACATATAAAGGTGGTAAGTATTAGATTTGGAGTAGTGGTGGGTGAGTATTGCAATTAGGATTAATTGAATTGAATTGAATCCTTCATAGGCTTCAAAAATTGGTCTGCTTTACAACGTAAATAACGCAATCATTGTAGTTGAACTGAAAGGCATAGCCATTGTAAACTTATGTTACGTAATTAGTCCACTGGGCTCGATCGGCGAGTCGTATAAAGATCATTTAATCAAAAACAGGCCAAGCGCGAGTCGGTCTCACACACGAAGGAATAAAGCAATATTTAGTAAAAAAAAAAAAACGACGAAAAAAAAAGTCGGGAGGTGTCGTGGGACACCCGGTGGGAACGAAGTTCTTTTAGCTGCATATTATATATTAATACAGAGTCATCTAGTATAATTTTGAACAAGGCTAAAAATCTTTCTACACTAGATGGCTCTGAATTATAAAACAAAAAGTGTCGTTACAACTTTTGGTCTTAATTTTTTCCGTCTAGCCCCCATTCGCAACGCGCGAAAGGGAACTTCGTTCCAAAATACGTCTCTTGTATGGAGATTTTTTAACTTTATTTACAATAGAAATAAAAAATCTGTGAAAATTTCAAATGTCTATCTATTACGGTTCATGAGATACAGCCCGCTGACAGACAGACGGACAGCGGAAGCTTAGTAATAGGGCCTCTTCGGATACGGAACCCTAAAAATTTTCTTTTTTTATTAAGACTTTCTTAGTAGCAGCCTATATTAGATTTGTGCTCGTTTAGTTACTATAGGTTCATCACATATACGGTACTGATGGTGATACATGACTGGTCAAATGTATGTGTATGGTCGGTACACTGCCTGACCCCTCTGACAAAGTAGAAAAGGGGCTGAGGGGTCGGGTTATGCAGGTCACTGACTGTACTAGTACAACACAGACTCTTCCTTTGGGGAATACATAAACATTTCGTTTCAGCGAATTGTTGTTTTATTTATACTGCAGCGAAGCCCCAAAGGATACCCACCTTTGGGGCTCCTGTTTATATAAAATACAATAGACGTAGATTTATTCCGGCTGGTGGCTTTAAGTTAGTAGCTTAAGAGCTAGTTTCACCATACTCTGTTAGTTAGTTTTAACGTCCCATTACGTAGATAACGGCCCGTTAGGCGTAGTGAGTGTTTCACCATGTCCTGCCTATTTTTTTTGACATAGCAGAAATGGGTTCCCATAACTGTGTCATTTCTGACCGATACTGCCCACTGAGTCGGGTTCAAAATCATCTAAACTAACGATTTTATACGGTTTTGACCGTCAAACGATGTGGTATGATTTTGGTCGTGGGCTCTCTGGCTCTCGTACTAACGAGAGTGAATGACAAGTCAGACCGGTCATATTTGTTCAATCGATGAGAGATAATTCTACTTGATGTTTGATTTAGCAACGCCTTGGTAAGATCCCTCCGTAGAACGTAAACCTTTTTGACGTCTTCGTCAATTTTAACAGAACATTTCATAATGGCTCATTAAGAAGAGTTTAGTGAAATCAGGTCTTAGGCAGCCACAGGAAAGTCCGGTTAAGTAGCTCCACGACCTCCTCAGAGGTCACTTGCGAGATACCATTTTCAAATAAAATAAAAAAAGTAGTTATATTAGTAACTTATTCCGCTTAACAATTCCTACAGAGTTATAAATAACCCTGTAAGAAATCGACACGTGTTTCACCTCTCAGCGAGGCATCCTCTGGATGACGAGTGACTTGTCGCGAACCCGAACTGCGCCCGAACTGCGCTGCCACGCCGAGCGCCGGACGCGGTTACTAAATATATCTACGTCAATAATATTTTATATTGAAAACCACAAGGTCACGCCAGAATCTATTAACTAGGGTATATATATATATTACAGGTTACATCAAAACAATATTTGTGTTTGTTTTAAGTTCGAAAATGTTTTCGATCATTCTATAAAGTTGACCTTCTGACTTAGAATTTCTTATAGAAAATATGAAATGAAATAATGTAGACAAGCACTTTACGATATGAGACTATGACCTTATAAGCCACAACACTACACAACACAACATAACACAACTTATCGTAATCTTAACGTGTGTTTGTCCATATACATAATTATAATTACATAGTGAAAGCCTATTTAAGTAAATTGATCTGTGATGGAAGCTCGTGTCTTCATGTGACACTAGTCGTTGTTATTTTAATAAACATTTATTTTTCGATGAAATTTTTCGTCGGTTATTTAAAGCAAACGACTGTTTCATAGAAAAGTGCAATACCTACGCTGTCATAATGTATGGAACAGCAGATTTTCTTTAAAATAACCGATGAAACATTTCAACGCTGGGGCGTACTGAATCCATGGTAACAGTTTTGACGTCGATGTTGCCACCCTGTATATATCGGAATCACTTTTACACGTCATATAGCTAGACTTATACCTAGTCGCTTCCTCGTCGGTGGATAGGTGCCTTTTTCAGACAGAATATCCATGATATTTCACTCCTTAAGCCTCAGTTTTGTTTAGTTAGACTTGAGTAAACCAAATGAATTGACTCAAGCCGGCACCTCATTAAGAAAGAAAAGAAAGAAAGAAAGAAAAATAGGTTTATTCATCACAGAAACACGTACATACAAAAAGACATGAGTAAACAAAATAGAGAACAGAAATAGTCGGCAGCTGCACGTCATGACTGTGATAAGAAGGCTTCCTCTCAGTATAATGCTGTGCTATGGGGGACCCACAGCACAGCGCTGATTTTCAGTGGTCACCCGAAAAAAACGTACGGAAATCAAGTCAGGACATTAACACACAGTAACCATGTCAAGCACTTATTCTATTACATTTTAACTAGATTACATTCTCCTTACGATAATATAAGAACGTAAAGACAATATTACATTACACCCTTCAACTAAATTGATTCACATTGATTGGAAGACGCAGAAGTGAGAGGTATTCATTCACGTTAGACATGGCGTACACTATGCGACATGCAACTGCGACAGCTTGACGACTAGACGCAAAGACAGGCTGCGGGCGACAATTTCAATAATAATGTTATTGATAAGTTTATTTCAATAAATGTTTACAAAGGTACACATACGAGTATGTCTAAAGGCTATATTTTCTAGTTACAGATAAAGTAGACATCTGTAGCCGAACTAGGCGATAGCCGTTTCGGCTATCAGCGCCAAACCCCTCAAATATTAACACTTAAAAAATAGCTATCAAGTAGACATGTTAATTAACATAAATTGGAGATTCAAAACAAAAAATTTAAAAAACATTGTGAGTATATATATCACAAAAGATCGATACGTAATACTACTACTAATATACTTTGTTCAAAACTCTTGGAGTTGCAGAGTCGCAACGACAGGCTAAGGCACGTTCTCGCTACTTTTAGCAGCGATTAGAAACACGATGCACGTGCACACCTGACGACAGCCGAATGCAACAGCTCAGCGTCAGTCTTGCTGTGAGGGCTGAGGAAGGTGCACGTGTGTTGTATTGCGAATGTCAACATGGATCCGTTTGATATAGATGTTTTCAAATCGGACGTCGAAACGCGTTAAAATTAAACTCAAAGAAAATGCTTCCTGTATGATGACTGTAGTAACATACGCAACCAACAGCTCTGCGTCTAATCACATCGACAAGACGCAGTGCAAACGACAACTCTTCGTCTTGTTGCAGCGACTACATGCGGCGACAAGTCGCACAGTTTGCCCTAGCACTTAATGTTAAAATCCAATTTAGTTAATTCATCCAAATTGAGAAGGCGAACTGTGTATTATAGCCATAACAAAAGAGCGTTACGTTCAACACCTTATACAAATAATTGTTCCATTTAGTAACGAGAGCACTTAAGACGAGTGTACACGATCGAACATTTCTAATGGCTTTCATGACGTCACGATGTACTTCGTTGGTAAGTAGTGGCATTAGGAATATTGTCTATACTCTGTTGAACACAATGGTCAATATTGACGAGGGTGAGCAGATTAATAGGTAATGTCTTGCACCTATTATGTCAAAGGTTACGGGAAAAAGTAGGGTCACCTATTTCTCAGCCATAGGTGTTGTAAAATACACCATTGCCGGTTCGCATAGTTCTATATACAGTAGCTGTTGGTATATAGGAAGACTACATGCGGTTCATTGTCCGCGGATTTTTCCGTGGAGATATTGAAGCCGTTTTCCGATTGGTAACGCTCCATAGATGTTTCGTAGACCAACCGCGAGAACTGTAGCATATGTTTTTTTAATCATATGCGCTCTTATACGTACCGGCAAATTTTACAGCTAGCCGGGGTACCGGGTGCACCGGATAGCCTGCATACAAAACGTGTGAAAATAGGGTAAATGAAATTAAAAATTCATTTATTTCGGACAACAGTGATCAGACTGTTAGTATCACAAAACAAGTGATATTCTAGGGTTACTGATTTAAAATAGTTAAACTAATGCACACTCCACGCAGAGGACGACCAGACAAGAAAACATGTTTCGTACCTGATCAACCCCCGCATAAAATAGCTGATATTTGGAATATTTGAGCTCTCTCGACACAGCTTTCAGGATAAAGTTGCGACTACTTCGCACTCTGCTCAGCAGCGACGTGGGTTTATTGCGTGTGGGTCTCAGCAAACATTTCCGAGGCGCTGCAGAAACGGGGTAGCTGTAACAACATCCTGACGATTAGCAGCTCATGTGCTGTTAAACTGCCCGGTGGTCGCCGCATGCAGGGTAATGTACTTCGGTAATCCACGTACCCAAAGTGAGATTGTCAGTGACACCAAGGCGTTGCTGGCCTTGTTTGAGGAGCTGGGGTGGATCGAATAACCGATTTTCCCACCCGTACGCAAAATACGCGCTTTGAAATGGAGTTGCGGATACGAGCACGTATTACCTAGCAACATCCTGAATGAAAGCATTATTATATTTATTATATTGTACGAGTTGGAGCTCTCCTGAGCAACCGCATATAATGGCTGATATTTGGAGTATTTAAGCTCTCCGACACAGCTCTCAGTAAAAAGTTGCGGCTACTTCGGACTCTGCTCAGCATCGACGAAGTTTTTTTGCGTGTGGATCTCAGCAAACATTTCGCGAGTGGGTAGTCGCAACAAAATCCTGCAAGCATACCTATATTGTACGCGCAGGACATCCAGCGATCTGTTGGTGTAGTTGACCCATAGAATGTATACTTTAAAAACAATTGAGAAATTCTAAAATCTGCTGTTCAAGTTCCTCCTTTAGTCAACTTGACCATGAATATCCATTTACTGGTCGATATTAGAAACGCATTTGGCTTTGAAACTTTTTACGAGTAGTTCTGTTTCCTTCCATTTATGGGACATTTTTCATCATCAATATCTACTAATACTCGATACAATGGTCAGAAAGGCGGTCGTGACGTATTGTCAATAACAGGCGAGGCATTCAACGACACCCTTGATAATCTTTTAGCAAAGTAAGGTAACTCGGGGATGCAGCGTTTTTGTCTAATTAATTTGCCTAGCCTTTTCTCAACTATGTTGGGGTCGGGTTCCAGTCTAACCGGATGCAGCTGAATACCAGAATTTTACATGGAGCGACTGCCTATCTGTCTTCCACAACCCAGTTACTGGGTAATACAATATCTCCTTTGGTAAGACTGGTTGTCAGACTTTTGGGCTTCTGACCACCTGTAATGACTGACAAAGATCTATAAATGACAGCCGGGATATTGGTCCGGCTTAACGTGCTTTAGGCACGGAGGGGTCACAATAATATTGTGACCCCTCCGTGCCTCAGAAAGCATACATATTATGTAAGTAATAGATTGTCACCCATCCACAAGCCGACCGTGGCAAGCGTAGCACCACCTTTGATCGAACGAGATTTTGTTTGATTAATATTAAAAGTTAATATTCTAGTACGATCCCATTCTTTTCCTTTTCTCTATGCGAAATATTGGATTGACATGAACAATGTCAATCAGTGTGATTTTAACGGTTCCGGTTAAGTTCCGAGTAACTTTTCAGGCAGACAAAAAAATGCAGGCGCTTGGCGTGGCAACACGTCGTGACCGGGTTCGGAACAAGTCAATCGTCATCCTGAAGATGCCTCGTTAAGAGGTGAATGAAACACGTGCCGATTTCTTACAGGTCTTATGAGTCTTTAAGAATACATCTACGTCTATTGTATTTTATAATGGATTTCCGCAAAAGTCACGCCTGAGTCAATTACCTTTCTCAGGCAGATAATTTCAAACGAATCTCATTCCAGTTTACCATTTATCTGATGGGTAGTGCGTAACCCAGAGCCCGAGACACAAATGCCCTTTGGCTTTTAAGTATGATAAACATATTATTATTCTTCCACTTTTTTTTTCCATGTTTAATTGTCTATGAGAAAACTTTTTTCTAAGCGTTTACGGCCCATAAAAGATAAAGTCCGACAAAATTAGCAGTTCGATCTGACGTTTCTCATTACTTCTTTATCTTTTGATCAACCCTTCTCTAGCCGGCGGCGTCATAAAAGGCATTTCATACCGCGGCTCGAGGCATTATTTCACGAACAATTAATTTTATACCAACTCGCATAGACGCAGGGTTAATTATTATTGTTCGTAAAGTTTTTTGTTTAGGGATGTTGGTTAAATTCAGGGACGCGTCGTAAAGATTATACTTAAATGTTCGGCATTTTGGTAATCTATATGCTATCTTTGTAAGTTCTATTTTTTATCACGGGGAACGTACACAATGTTATATCCATTTGCTATCAGCTTTCTTTTACAGTTTGCAGTTTTGATATCGTGGCGTGAAAAAATCATTTAGAATTGCAGAGTGGACGTATCTAAATTTCTTTAAAAAAATAGAGAGTTTTGGAAGTAAATATAGCAAGCTTTTCTATTGCAAACAACTATCACACTGGTTCATTGACAGGGTACTGGGTAGGTGTAAACCTGCACAAAAATATGACATAGACTAGTAATTATTGTATTACTTGTTTTGTTTACTAACAAATTACTAACACCTTTCTATTTTTATATTTGTGTGTTCTACTAACAACCACATATACTAATGCCATCTTTGTAAAAAAAATGGACTGTATTTAATTTAAATTATCTTTATTTCATACATATATACTGTCTGAAATAAAGATAAATTAAATTAAATTAAATTCTCTCAAAACGGTGAAGAAAACATCGTAAGGAAACCGGCATGTCTTAGACCCAAATATTCCAAGACAATGTGTCATCTGTCAACCCGTACTGGGCTCGCGTGGTAGATTACAGCCAACTCCCTCTCACTGAGAGGAGGCCTGTGTCCCAGCAGTGGGAATATTAATAAGCTGATTATGATTAATGATTATGATTTCGGTCTGGATTTTGCCACAATTATTCCCGGTATCGCCGAAAAATTATTGTCAACGGTATTTTAGATGTTCTTAAGCACCATACCACCTGAACCTGGAGATTGAACCCCCTTCTCCCTACATTACCTGAACTTCGGTTCAAGCAGACTCAGAAGAATTAATCTAGATTACCAGAAAGCATGATAAGTAAGATTAATGGAAAGAAAAACAAGTGAAAAAATACTGTTGAGTGGGGTTGCCACATCTGTCTTTCCTAGCCATGATTGACGACCGTATTAACTTTTATGTAAAAGAACATTAATCATGTTATTACACTGAATTATCTCGGTATTCGTATTCTGAATGAACTAATGCATTACAATGATTACTCAAACATACAAGTAGGTATCTTACTTTCTGAAAATATCTTCAATAGATATTTTCAGAAAGAGTATTGAGAATCCATGAGTATTGATGGATACTCAGATTAAAAACAAACTTTGATGGTAAAATTAATATCACCCTCTATTATATAGTAATTACAGCGTTACAGCTTTTCTCAAAAAACAACTCATCGTGGTCGAAATAAGGAAGGCGTGAATTGGCCTTTTCGAGTTATTCACAACGCATTGTGGATTATTATACATTAAAATAACATAAAGCACACATAGACGATTTAACACTCAACAAACGTTTTAATTTTCCAAGTTTAAAATCATTTTATACATAAATCATAGACAGATACTACTACTGCCCGGTGATATAAAGAGACTTGTACCTATCGTCCCTACCGATCTCACCATCATCATATCAGCCAAAAGAGGTCCAATGCTGGACATAGGCCTCCCCCAAGCACCGCCACTTCGACCGATTTTGTGCTTTCCGCATCCAGCGGATTCCTGCGGCCGTTACAAGGTCATCGGTCCATCTTGTGGGAGGCCTTCCAACGCTACGCCTTCCAAATCTATCCTACCGATATAGTTATATAGATATGTCGGAAACACGGCAATGACTTGACTAATCAGAGCGCCACCGCTGCCTAGCGGCGCTCCACAGAGTATACGACATAACGCTCGGCTTGGCCGGAGCTAAGCAGAGTTCATCGGTGGCGGTCAAGCAGTGAACACGTTTAGCAACTGTCGCGCATTCCGAATAGTTGTGTCGTGTACCTCATCATATCAGGCGAAATCGTCGTGTACCTACAGTATGTGAATTGCTAGTGTCCTTAAATTGATAGTAAATTATAATTTGATCTGAATTGTAAACGGTTTTTCTATAGCGCAATAACCAAAACTACCCACAGTACGCCTACAGTAGTTAAAATATGGCTGATAATAACAAAAGAGGCACATACCCTTCTCCGTTTGATTAGAAGTGACCCTCAAATCCAATTAGTTTCTATAACATACGAGTAATACAACAGACTTCGACACATATGTCGATATCCAATATTATTTAATCTTAGGTATATTTTTTGAGCTCAAAATAGAGAAGATACAATTGATTTTTTTGTGGAAGAAGAGAAACGTGCTCCAATTAGTGTTGAGTTATTGGTAAAATATTAGTTCCCTTGTTTTATAATCTGTGTAGCCTATTCCCAACTATGTTGGGGTGGCTTCCAGTCTACCTGGACTCAGTTGAATACCAGTATTTAACAGTACATGGTGCATTCGCACCAAACCTTCATAACCCAGGTATGTATAATTACGTAATATTGTCTTTGATCCCTGGCCCTAACATCAAGCCATTTGTCCAATTTTTATTGGTTGAATATGAGGCTTTTGGATACTTTTTATGTTTGTGTTTTAATTATGTATTTTTTTTGTAATGTGCGGTTTGTTAGTGTAGAATAAACAATTTTCATTTATTTCTTTCTACCTAGGTTATAGGGCCAAATTATGGATGAAGTACAGACCGACAGAGCCAGCACATCAAGTTACTACAATCTGTCAAATTTCTATAATAGATTTTCAACTTTATTGCTAAAGAATAAGGTTCAATGTTGATTGGGAAAATTTGACAGATTGGAGTAGGTTGATGTGCTGGCGTCTGTACTATGCACCAGCTTGGCCTACCGCTTTTGGGGAATTGGTAGGCACAGTAAAGGAATTAAAATATTAAGCACCTTAAGGTTAATTTTCACTTGAACCAATTTTTTTTTTCCAACTACTTGTGTAGCTACAATATTTTGAATGAAAATGACAATTTGAAAAGGTGACAAGTGCCCGCTATGTGGGTAACTTGCATAACTTTTTCACTCCTTGGCAGTACCTTGAAGCGTGATGGAATGCAAGTACCTATACCTATGAGCAGTAAGCCAGTGATTCATCCAGTTTACTACGGGCTTATACCTTGCAACTAATCTACTCTCTACTAATCTTGCTGACCGGCCACAGTAACCGGCTTATCTTTTGTGCTGATACGAGTGAAAGATTATAGTTACCAAAGCATGTTCTCATTCATATTTCATACTGAACACACGCCATTCCCGCTTTGGGACCGCAGAAACTTTGACATATCTTTACAATACATATTATAAATTCAAGTCACTTTTCGTGTTTGTCTGTATGACCGCGTTGTTCTTCAAAACCACGCAACAGATTTTGATAAGGTTTTCACCATCGTTTAGGGAATTGATTCCGGAAGGTTTATGTGTATAAAACGTTAATGTTAAAGTTATATAAAATCAAGAATTCTCGATATTTGTCAAGTCGTCAAACCGTGCGAAGAAGGAGCGGGTCGCTAGTTCCTATATAAACTTCAACAGCCCACTTAACCCCTTTTGGGCCAGATACCCTTTCACATCTATATTCTATATCGATGATCGAGAAGACATATTTCGCACAATATATTTTGGTTTAATCCTGATTTCCTCATTGAAGTTGCTGAACCATTAATACGATGACTACTTGTTAAATCCTATCCTGTGCCGTTTTATTAAAATGGTCGATTCGTCCGATTTGTACGAGTTATTCGGGCGAGTCACCAATAGTCCGCGCCGGGATATATTATAAAGGTACACATAAAAATAGTCCGTCGCGCTCGTCTTTTTGCAGCGTATTGTGGATGAAGTGCACAGATTAATATACAGCTAATGTGTTGGAACTTGTAAGTCTGGCAACGTTCAAAACGGGTTTTGTTCTGACTCGTTTCCAAATGTATCTATAATTATTAACACAGGTCTATCATGCGTCCGTCCCGTTTATTATACATATATTTTTTGTTTTGCAATTTTATCCTTGCACCTGTTTTACTATCTGCAGCCCGCGGTTTTACCTGCATCAGTCTCGATCCCGTGGGAATATCGGGATAAACCACAGGATAAACTCACTTGTCCAAACAATAATTCATACAAAAAAACCATAGAAAAACGACTTGCAGTTTTTCCTAAATTTTCCAGGTAACTTTTCTAATTTATTTTCCCAAAAAACTTTATTTTGATTTATACAAACATTTTAAAACAAAAATAGCCAATCGGTCTTTCCGTTCTCAAGTGATTACCAAGAAGAAGAATATTTCATTTTAACCGACTTAAAAAAAAGTATTTTATCAATTAGTATGTTATATTTATTTTATTTATTTAAATTTATTGTTCAAGACAATTGCACTTTTTACGAAATTCACTTTCTTATATAATTCGACTCAGAATTTTTTGTTTTATCATAGGATTTTTTTTCTGTTTACTTAATTCTTATTTTTTACTCAAATTAAGTCACGTATAAAATACAAATACACCTATTTATCACAAAGTGACAAAGTAGACATAGACATATACCTACCATTAGTCCGTGTATACGTCGTACAATCGGCGCGTACACATGTTGTAAACAAAGATATCAGTCACATTATAGCAGTTTTAATATCTGTTTTGTTAAGCTTGCGTTATTTTAGTGCAACAACAACGTTATAACACGTCGGCGTTACAATAATAGTTATATAAGGAAAATTATTACATATCTTTATTTATTATAGCAATCAATCATGTAAAAAAATACAAAAGAATACTAATAACAATAAGTATTTTTGTATTTAAAATTATATAAGCTTTAGCAACTAGGAAGTCGTAGAAGCGGATATATGGCAGTTGACTAATTATGGTCAAGTCATCTACTGTATTATGGAAAAAAAAATCGTGTGCGTCTCGCGACGCTCGACAGAAGTGATATTTTAGGTTATATGCTCACTGTCAACAGCATACGGGGTGTCCGGGACATCGACGCGAAGCCTGTTACCATGGATTCAGTACATGATATGAAGTACCTACATATGGTGTATGATTCTGAATCCCTGCGTTGAAATTTTTTGTCGGTTATTTAAAAAAAAATCAGCTGTTCCATATATTTTGACCGCGTAGGTAAATATTGCACTTTTCTATGAAACAGCAGATTTTTTTTTAATAACCGACGAAAAATTTGAACCCCCCGTTTCAGAATCATGTACTGAATCCATGGTAACGGGCTTCGCGTCGATGTCCCTGACACCCTGTATACTTTGCGGCCGCGTATACACAAACACATCGATGTATAAAACTGATTTACATCCGACATCTCACAGTTCAGGTCCAGTTGCAAACCAGCTCTAGGCACTAGTTGTCTGGCATTTTTGCTGAACTAGGTCTATTTGGCGTAGCCGTGAACCACAAATTCTTACTTTTTAAACTTTCTATTAGATTTTTTATTTGTAGAACATGTATGCGTTTTAGTCTGCGCTAAATAAAAGTATTTCCTTATTTAATTTTTTATTTCCTTTTGGAGTTGATATTGGGGTTGATAACAATCAGACAGACACAATATTATTAGACATTTATATTTATATTATTAGTACGGAAAAAAATATCTACTAAGCAAGTAAGTTTACACACACACAATAATAGTCGTCTATAGTTACCGAAATCGAACCGGCGTGGATCGATTCTCCCGCTAGATACGATATCAATTTCAAATAATAATTGACGGATTCTGATAAATATCAGGATAGTTAATGCAAAAATATTTGAATGACAGATTTTTTATAAGACGGTGTTTGACCTTGTATGTAGTTGAGTGTGACGTTGGCCTTGAGATGTAGATGTCACTGTCATGTCAAAGACGGGGTATTATAGTTACTCAATTAATCTACCTAGCCTTTACCCAACTATGTTGGAGTTGGCTTCCAGTCTAACCGGATGCATTTGAATACCAGTATTTTACATGGAGTGAGTGCCTATCTGACCTCTACAACCCAGTTACTTGGTAATACCCCCTTGGTAAGACCGTTTATCACACTCTCGGATTTCTGGCTTGTAACGACTGTCATCATAGATCTACGAATGACAACCGGGCTAAACGTGCTTTTTGAGGCACAGAAGAGTCTCGATATGGAATGGATGGTCACCCATCCACAGACCAACCGCAGCAGGCGTAGCTTAACCTTGGAGCGATCCGGGCGGCTGTTATCATTATAGCCACGAGCCTTTGTTTGTTTGTACCAAATGAGCTCCGATACTACTAGACTGATTTTCACCACTTTTTCACTAATAGAAAGTTAAATTATCAGGAAGTAACATAGGTTATAGTATATTTTCAAAAAAATTGCAATAATGTAACCCAAGCAAAATTTTGCCTATAAAATTCATTAAGTATTTGGCGTGTGCCGAGAAAACTCTTGATGATTATAAAAAAATGTTTACTAATGATTAAAGTACTCATTCTTACCTACAAGAAAGTCCGCGAGAGATCCAATGAAAACAGTGTTCTCCGCTAGTTTATAAGTAAAACGAAACGGAACGGAACGCGGCAGGAGCTGTCATCTCCGCAACTTTAAATGGGTTAATTGAATGCAATAGTGAATAGTTTGTGCAGTAGGTATATAGGGAGGGAGGTTATGGACCCGGTAGGTAGGTATTGTGTCTTATAATTAACCATGTATTTTTTAATAATAGTTTTTATACAAGATGGCCAGTAGGTATATTTTAATGAGCCATATTTGTATACAGGGTGGCAGGGACATCGACGCGAAGCCTGCTACCATGGATTCAGTACATGATTCTGAACCCCCCTGCGTTGAAATTTTTCGTCGGTTATTAAACAAAAAAAGGAGCTGTTTCATAGAAAAGTGCAATACCTACGCGGTCAAAACGTATGGAACAGCTGATTTTATTTTAAATAACCGACGAAAAATTTCAACGAAGGGGGGTTCAGAATCATGTACTGAATCCATGGTAACCAGCTTCGCGTCGATGTCCCTGCCACCCTGTATAGGGTGACTGGTAATTAGTGACCGATACTTAAACATGTGACTTTATTCATCATTATGAACAACTTTTACTATGGGATCAAACCTGAAATCGCGAAAAAAGAATCAGCAGTTCCCTACATTTTGACGAGTTATGCGAACATAAATGTATGGAACAGCTGAATTTTTTTCGCGATTGCAGTTTTGGTCCCATAGTGAAAGTTGTTGTTCATAATGATGACGTGTTTAAGCATCGGTCACTAATTACTAGTCAGCCTATATTTGCAATCAAGTGCTCGAAAATGGCTCTAACGATTTCGATAAAAGTTGCAATATCGGGGTTTACGGGGTCTCATTTCTGGGAAAATTCGTTTTCTCTATTTTCACCCGAGTAGAGCTCAGTCAAGAATTGTAATTTTAAAAGGTGAACAGATATTTTTCTGAGTTTAGCTTGGACATTACTGACACAGTATAAATAAAAACAGTATAAATATGGTACACTCACACAGACGCGCTCATTGACCCCAAGCGATCGTCGCGGTGCTGTCCACAGAACACTATTACTCCTAGCGGAGAGGTGCTGTCAGTTGCGGGTGCCGTGTCGAGACGAGTGGTCGCTGCTATCTTTTTAAAAATGGAGGATAGGATATTATTTCAATAAATAGGCTTAGTTGCCATACTGTCCATATTTACACTGTGTTACTGACATCGGTGAAGGAAAAACAGTGAGGAAACCTGGACTTATAGTTAACATTAGTCTAAAATCACCAACCCGTTTTGAGCAAGCGTGGTGATCAATGCTCGTGACTTCTCTGTATGAGAAGAGACCTGTGCAGTGAGACAATATTAAGCTGCTACTATTATTATACAAGATATTTTAATTGTGTTGTTAATTTTATTAATGATTCACGTTGATTGTGATATCAATTAGTGTTACATTGTAATATCAATTAGTTAGTAGGTATCTGTCGATTTTATCATTTTACATATTTATTATATTGTTTTCTTTGCAACTCAACCGGAATTAATGAAAGTAGGCCAAAACGAGCATTATTGGAACGAAGTTCCTTATTGCAAGTTATACTGGGCACTCAAAACTGTAACAATTAGACCGTCACGACACTTTTGTTACGTAACAAAAGGGTCAAAATGTTACACTTTTTTCGGCGGGTGCTAGTACTGTGTAATTAATTAACTAGAGATATGTGTGTAGGTTGTGGGTTCGAAACCAGGCAGACGATTTACTTTATGTAAATAACTTCACCACCACTGCTCTCAAAACGGTAAAAGAATACATCGTGAGGTAACCGGTATGACCAATTCGTAGGTAATTATAATATGTGACATCTACCAACCCGCACTGGGCCCGCGTTGTAGATTACAGCCCACTCCCTCTCGAAGAGAGTAGGCCTGTGTCCAAGCATTGGGAACGTATAGGTTATGTGATATCTTGTGTTCAACACCAAGTCCTGGCACAAGCATTAGCATTGTTGGAGGACCTAACCGAAAATCATGAATAATACACAAGCTGTATTACTAGTCATTCAAGTAATAAAAATTGTATTTGTGCCTGGTTGACCAGCGTACGAGGCCAACCATACGAGGATTACGCCGTGTTGTTATGTCATGTTAAGTCATGTATGTATTACTGGTCGTAAAAAACGATATAGCACCTCTAATAGTCATATAATACCAATAACATACCACAGTATCCTATCACAAACCGGTCTCGAACTTGCACGTTCACTTTCACCGCTACCCATCCGTGAAAGGCACGCGTTTATCTAAAAAGCAGCTTAACCGCTGTTAATTGACCCGTTACTGGAGTGACTGACACATGCGTCCGGTGCGTCCTGATCAATGTCGTCTAGCTATAGTAAAACGCTGTGTCTGACTGTCTACGCCCTAATAACTTTTGCTGGATTAACTGTAAGGCTGCTTTTTTATTAATTCATTTTACTTTACTATTAATACATACATACATCGAGGAGCTCGTGGCTAAGTAATAACAAGCCGCACGTGTCAATCCATCAGGTTAAGCTACGCTTGCCGGGGTTGGTCAGTGGATGGGTGACCATCTTCACATACCGAGACTCCTCCGTGCCTCGGAAAGCACGTTAAGCCCTTGGTCCCGACTGTTATTCGTGGATCTTTGACAGTCGTTACGAGTCGTCAGAAGCTCGAAAGTCTGACACCAGTCTTACCAAGGTGTATCGTATTACCCAGTTACTAGATTGTGGAGGTCAGATAGGCAGTCGCTCCATGTAAAATACTGGTATTCAGCTGCATCCGGTTAGACTGGAAGCCGACCCCAAGATAGTTGGGAAAAGGCTAGGAAGATTGATTAATACATACATACATAAACTCACGCCTTGTTCCCATGGAGGTAGACAGAAACTACCAACGCCACCTGCTACGATCCTTACATACTCCTTTTGCCTCGTTTACATTCATACAAAGATTTAAAATCTCGCCGCACTATCTCCGACATGTTGTTCCTGTATAAATTATTCAATAATGGCATTGACTGTCCAGATCTTCTTAGCAAATTACGCATTAACGTCCCTTCCCGTATTCCTCGCTATCCCGGCCCTTTACTGAAAGCCCCTCAACACAGAACAAATCTGGGTAAACACTCGCCGATTGTTAGGATGACCAATCAATACAACTCACTGTCATGTTCTTCCGAAGATATAGACATTTTCTCCAACAGCCTAAGTAAATTTAAGTTGCTGTTACACGCAAAACTTAATATTGAGTAGGTGTTGACCTTCCTCCCTACTGTTCAACTCAATATATACAATGTCGCCCATGCGCATGTGACCGCCCGTAATTTTCTGAATATTCATGAAAAAATATCGAAAATAAACTTCAAAAGGGGGGGTCTATCTATAACATTTTTCACTAGTTTTTTTAAACACAATTTTTTTCCGAAAAAATGACTTCGATTCCGTTTTTTTTTTCGTAGTCGATAATTTTTTGTAAAATTATTAATTAACCTGTTAAAATAACTCATAAGCTTTTGGAAATAATAAACAGAATCCAAATCGACCCATAAACTTCGGAGATGTGTCAAAAAACAGAAAGCAAATCTTAAAAAAAATTAAAATTGAATAACATGAAAATGTTATAGATAGACCTTACCTTTTGAAGTTTATTTTAGATATTTTTTCATGAATATTCAGAAAATTACGGGCGGTCACATGCGCATGGGCGACATTGTATAGTTTTTTTTTTTTTTTTTTTATAATTTTGATTCTTGTTGTTTTTACTTTAAATTGTACACTTTATTTCCATATTAATAATTGATTGTTTGATATATTAATGCAAGCTGTGGTCTCCTATAATTGAAGATGCACAAGGATTTGTATCTTTTTATGTTTTATTTTTAGCATGTAAGGTGTAATCTTTGTTGGAGATCCAAATAAATAAATAAATACATTTGGTCATACACGCTCGCCGGTTGCGAGTACTACGCACCTGTCCTTTCTGAAGAACATCACCAATAAGATCAGTATATGTCCTCCTAAGGCGTTCCCTCTCGGCGTTTCCAGTCACATCTGCCTTGTAAATTTTGTTAGTCACCTTTCATTCATCCTCTCAACGTAACCAAACCATGTCAACATACTCTTTTATTTAAATTTTTATTACTACATCTTTTAACTCACATCGTTGTCTTATCACATCATTCATATAGTCTTAGTTCGTAGTTTACTATTAATTTTACTTTATAAAATACAAATCTTAAATTCACTGGCAGACAATGACAGCCCAGTATTCTCTTATTCATCCATTTTAGCCTAAGTGTGACACGACACGATAATGACTAATTTGTAAAATTAATTTCAATCTGCATTCATGAGCTATTTATACAATGTCGCCCATGCGCATGTGACCGCCCGTAATTTTTTGAATATTCATGAAAAAATATCGAAAATAAACTTCAAAAGGGGGGGTCTATCTATAACATTTTTCACTAGTTTTTTTTAAATAAATACACAATTTTTTACCGAAAAAATGACTTCAATTCCGTTTTTTTTTCGTAGTCAATAATTTTTTGTAAAAATTTTAATCAACCTGTTAAAATAACTCATAAGCTTTTGGAAATAATAAACAGAATCCAAATCGACCCATAAACTTCGGAGATGTGTCAAAAAACAGAAAGCAAATCTTTAAAAAATTAAAAATTGAATAACATGAAAAATGTTATAGATAGACCCCCCCTTTTGAAGTTTATTTTCGAAATTTTTTCATGAATATTCAGAAAATTACGGGCGGTCACATGCGCATGGGCGACATTGTATATACTCATACTCGTATATTGAATTCGTTTGAAACCAATAACAGTAGGGTATCCCTGAATGATTAAATAAATTAGTGTACCTACTACAGACATAATTTAATTATGCACGTGACCACAGACCACTGAATCGTGGCGTCGAATTGCGTTTAGCGCACAACTTCTGTAACGGACCACCTTCAAAATCTGACGACTTTGAAAACTGAACCAGTCACTTGTATTGGTAGAATCTTCGGTAGCGCCGTAGTTCGTATCTTTTCTTGAGTTGATGCGATGGTAGAAATGTCAGTGGGTGTGTCAACACCATGAATCGTATTTACGGCTTGTGATTGCGTCGTAGATGCACTATGCAGCAGTGGATGATGTGAATATGTGCATCCGTTGATGTCGCATTTCTTGGCCTAGCACCGAGATCGAAATCGACACCGTATCGCCTCGGTTCGTGAGCTTGTCCCGAGGCGAGGCGATTACGTTGCGATTCCGATTAGTGTGCGTTGCAGTAGGGAGTTTCATACAAATAATACTGAATGACTCGAGATGATACGGTGACGATCCCTTTCCGAGTTGATATGTGTGCTATTTCCTTAAACATGCTCTGTGGTTTTCGACTTCTCTTATTCATCCATTTTAGTCACACACTAATGAAGTAATGACTAATTTATAAAACGAATTTAAACTGAATTCAAATTCGTTTTACAAAACAAAGCAAAGGTCATGAATTGAATTCGTCTGAAACCAAAAACAGTAGGGCATCCCCGAGAAGTTCAGAGCTTAGAATGATTAATTTTACTTAAACAAATCTTAAATTTCACTGACAGACAACACACAGTCCAGCCTTCTCTTATTCATCCATTTTAGCCAAAGGGTGACACTATATTGACTAATTTGTAAAACGAATTTCAAACTGCATTCATGAGCAATTTATAGTCTGCACACAAAAGTGTAACCTTTTGAGCGTAACGACACTTTTGTTACGTAACAAAACTGTTATGACTGTCAAAATGTTACACTTTTTTCGGTCTAGCTCTAATTCCCCAAATGTGCAAAAGCGAAATATAATACTCATGAATAGAATTCGTCTGAAACCAAAAACGGTAATCCCCCAATTATGATAAAACAAATGAATAAGACCGCAATAGATCTATACCCGGTACAGACATAATTATGCACGTGACTCAATGCTCAAGGCTGATTGTAATAAGTACCGGTAGCAGGTTACTCATGTTGAGATTTGAAAACTGCTTTGCAAAACATTCTATCAGTATGCAGTGCTTGTGATGCCGCTAGTGGAGCTGAGAGGCAATTCCAGTGCCTTTGAGATCGTTCGCATTCTAGTCTCAATATCAATTTGTCCTCTATTTTCTCTCTTAAAAAAACCTTCTATTTTCCCTAAATTTTTTACAAGTATTTGACATTGATCAGTCAGATGTACCTACTCCGTCAGGGCGGTAAATTCGTGATAAATCTATACTCTCATAGTCACAAGAGTTGATGACATGAGATTAAGATTGCTGCTTGAATATTAACGTTTTTAAGGTATCAGAATTGGCCTTGGTTTTTGACGCTATTATACGGATTGGAATGTTGAGTAAGGCCCGTCTTACAGAACATCATTCAAGCCACAATCATTACCTAAAACTAGTTTCAAACAATCAAAGACTTTAAACGAGTTTTAAGTACTTAATGCTGTTTTGAGTAAAGTTCTGCAATACGGGCCTAAAAGTTGCATCAAGACTCCAAGAGGTAGGATAGCATAATCAGCTTATAATGTTCCCACTGCTGGGACACAGGCCTCTCCTCTGTGAGAGGGAGTGGGCCGTTGTTCACCACACGGGCCCAGTGCGGGTTGGTAGATGTCATCATGTGTTCGAAGTTTTGTTTCTAGGACATGCTGGTTTCCTCACGTTGTTTATCTTCACCGTTTTGATAGCAGTGGTCATGAAATAGTTTACACAAAGTAAAGTGCCTGCTTGAGTTCCAAACCCACCACTCTTTACTCGTAAGTCGCGGCCGTTACCCCTGGGCCACCACTGCTTCAGGTAGGAAGAATAGCAACGATATCTTATTATTATTTTGTTATGGTTGGGTAAGCAAGCATGGCCCTCCTGATGGTAAGTACATGGTCACCCAATCTATGGACGTTTCCCAGAAAAATACAAACATGTCTCATGGGCTTGGAACTACACCAGCACCTTTCATACCGGACCATATCAACGCTGGAGTGTCCCAAGTGCCTGATCACCGAACCCTTGATGCACCATCGCCTCTGATGGCGCAATAAACGGGGTCAATGATAGTTCGGCCCGAGTCATCTCAACCCGCATAATAATACCAGATATTACGTCGCCGCGTCGTCAAAACATCAAAAAACTGGTGTGTACCGTCGGAGATGTTTTTAATTTATTTATTTATTTTATTCATAAAAATAAATTAGTAAATTAAAAACATCTTGAATATTTTGAAGTATCGATACTTTTCATGAATAATTAATGTAATAAATAATATTTTTTTTAAATACTTTAAAAAACTTAGCCTTTTCCCTACTATGTTGGGGTCGGTGTCCAGTCTAACCGGATGCAGCTGAATACCAGTATTGTACATGGAGTGACTACTTATCTGACCTCCACAACCCAGTAACTGGGTAATATGATACCCCTTGGTAAGACTGGTTGTCAGACTTTCGGGGTTCTGACGACTCGTTACGCCTGTCAAAGATTCATGAATGACAACCGGCTTTAACGTGCTTTCCGAGGCATGAACTCTCGTCCGCTAGTAAAGAGTCTCGCTATGTAAAGATGGTCAACTTATCCACGGACCAACCCTGGCAAGGGTAGCTTAACCTGATGAATCGACCCGTGCGGCTATTATTATAGCTTGTCCACTCTGAAATACCCACTGCATTACTTAACCATTATAAAACAAAAGGTATTTTAATAAAACACATTACAAAAAATACAATAATTAAATTATTTTTAAAATGGTGAAGGTTTCAGAAAAATATGTTTGACAGATTTTGCGTGATTCTCACTTTTTTTTCCGCGTTAGACATAACTTTACAAATGGTAATGTATCAAAATATTCCTATATTAAGTTATTAAGAAAATGCTCTAATTAAACATAATTATGATTTATTCCAAATCATAACACTAATCGTTTAGACGTGATATCTATACTAATATTAAAAGGAGGTAAAGTTTGTGAGGTTGTAGGGGGTAATCTCTGGATCTACTGAACCAATTTTGAAAATTCTTTTACCAATAAAAAGCCACGTTATTTGTGAGTGTCATAGGCTATATATTTATGCTTACCGCCCAACGAAGTGAGCAGGGGTCAGCTAGTTTAGTATAAAATCGTTTAACGTCGGTTATCGTCGCCTTAACGTTTGCGTAAATGCGGTAGTGGGTGCGTCATTACAGAGTGGATAAGCTATACTTAGCCACGAGCTGCTCTGCAAAGAGTTCTATTAAGTAGGTACTCCTATACCTCTTCAGCACAAATGCACAATCATTGCATAGTCACAATCATAATTATACCTACATATTAAACCTACTTGCAAGTCGTTATGTTGCTTATTATCTATCATTATAACGTTGTTGTTACTCGCTAATTGACGCTCTCATAAATCAGGGAGCTATGGTTTGTAACATACTCGTATCACTAACAGGTGTTTGTACCTTTTGTGAATATCATAACCTATTAGGTGGAAGTGAAAACCTTTAACTAAACTATGAAAGACCTTTGCGAGGCCAATGCTAACGCTGTCTTATTTGTTTATTTATATTTATTTATTTATTTATTAATAGGTTGGCCTACAACTGTTTACACATTACATTTCGTTTAAAAATACATGATATACATTTATAAGTGCAACAGTTATTTACAGGCTAACACCACATGCACTATATATTTAATTTTACATTCTTTTATTATGCTAAGCTAATCTGGTAATAAAACAACAATCAAAATTCCAATTAAATTAGTTTTTATAAAACAAAAAATATGTGCTTAAAATAAAATAACAAAATATCACATAAATTAGTAATAATTAATAAATTAAATTAAAATTAAATATTTGGTTTACAAATTAAAAATTAAATTAAATATCGTTGAATTAGTAAAAATGATTAAATTTCCAATTCAGAGTATAGCCTAGGTTGTGCGAGTAGTATTTAATAATTAATTTACAAAATTTCCCTATGCTATCGTGGTGTACATCGATCAGGTCACTACAGCTGTTAAGGATTTTGCACATTCGCGGTATAGGTGAGTTAGCACCTAGGACAGTTTTACGCAAGGGCGGGTGGAGCGGAGTGATGGGTTTTCGAGGAAAGCTGGTTTGGGCACGAAACTTGATGTGACTTAGTAGCTGTGGACAGTCTATTTGCTTTCTGAGGAGTTTGTACAGAAACACGGCATCCATAACCACTCTTCGTGTCGATAACGAGAGCATCTTGAAAGTTTGCAGACGGGATACATAGGAGGGCAGCTGCTTGCTTTTCCCTTTGGAAAAGGCAAGGTGCCACATAAATCGTTTCTGGACTCTTTCTAAGAGAAGCTTATGAGTGGCGTAATGTGGTCTCCATACCACGCTACAGTATTCTAGTATGCTGTCTTAATTATTAAACTCATATAATTTATAATCATCGATGTAACGAAGAAGAAGACGACATAAGAATTTATTGATACGACTAATCAATATCAATCAATCAATCAATCAAATAATTTATTATATAGATCATAAAAAATATCAATGAAACAAATAGTTTATTATACAGATCATAAAAAATATCAACCAATCAAATAATTTATTATACAAATCAGAAAAAATATCAATCAATCAAATAATTTATTAAACAGATCATAAAATCCATCTTAAACTAGTGTTGTTCTAGAACCAAGTGTATATCTAGATATACACTTGGTTCTAGAACAACACTAGTTGAAGTTGTATGAAGTTTATATACAGTGTATATCTAGATATACACTGTATATAAACTTCATAAGAATAAGAAAAAAAGAATACATAGCGCTCCAACACCAAATATGGACAAAACTAGGAGAACTTATAGATTTCCGGAACCCTAAAATCACATGTTTAACAACACACTGAAAAAGAACATGACATGAGTCACTAAATCAACCGATTTATGGAAAACAGATGTTCATCAAGGAAGTACAGTCAAGGGCATACTTAATTGTTCACGAAAATATGTACAACGGAATTTATTGATTGACCAGGAAAACATGAATGTACAAAGATGTTCGTCAAGCAAAAAACCACTCAATACTTTGTTTTGCAAATAGTAAAATCCAAGAAACGTAGCGCGTCGCGACATTGGAATTCAAAACAAGTGCAGTGAGACAGTCTGGTTTTATTGATGTATCGCATGCTGTTAATATCTTTTTAAGGTCAATCTGTCTCGAGCAGCATATATAGGTACAATACTGACCAAAGTCTACAATACAATACTGTTTAATAAGTTTTCGTATTATTTCTGAACGGTATTTGCCGTCATTGTGATTATAGTTAAAATCATAACTTTTTTTTAAAGTAATAAAATAATTGAATTATCGATTTATCAAAATTAACAGATACATAAAATGAAAAAAAATTCAAATGTCATTTATTCAAACTAGGCTGAGAATCAGCACTTTTCGAACGTCAAAATTACATGAGACAGTCCCCCAAAAACGCCCGCCCTTCACCACTTCCTAGTGCTTTTAGCTGGGAAGAAGAAGTG
Organism: Conistra vaccinii; assembly: GCA_948150665.1. Taxonomy (NCBI): domain Eukaryota; kingdom Metazoa; phylum Arthropoda; class Insecta; order Lepidoptera; family Noctuidae; genus Conistra; species Conistra vaccinii. Next base: position 5,837,069 of record OX411317.1, on the reverse strand, counting down.
GCGCAACAAACTCCCCAGCAGCACAGCTGTCTGTTCAGTTAGAAAAAAAATTATTTTATATTATAATAGTATGCAAAATACTATAATATATTATATATTTTATAAATACTTTTTTTTTAAATACTATTATATATTTTATATATAATATATATTTTATATATAATAGTATGCAAAATATATATAATACTACGCAACACAAACATTATTTAAATTAATAGCCATAGAATATCACTGTACTGTAGAGACTTTAATCCATGCGGTTTGTAATGCAACCTTAGTCTGTTCAAATGGCTGGCACTTAAAGGAAACAAACACTAAATTCGTATTTAGAATGGAAGAAAATAAGAGAGAGTCAGCCACCGGCTCTCTCTCGGCTCGGTGTATAAATAAAGTATATTTATTAACGTAGACTCAATTCTGGAATAATTATTATGATTTGCGCTACATACGCCTTTCATTGAATATATCCCGGTACAGTAGACCGTAGTGTCTACAGTACCTACCCGAAACCGTAGTAGCGAAACCGCAGTACTTCAATTCAACTGGCTCGCGTCATGTTCCGCTACGTGAGTTTCGCTATTCGAATTTCGCGTAGCGGAACATGACGCGAACCAGTTGAATTGAACTACGGAGGTTTCGCGGCGGAGGTTGCTACCGGCGTAAAAGAATAGAGATCATTGAATTGATTTATACTAAACTAATATTATAAAGAGGTAAAATTTGTTTGTTTGTATGGAGAGGGTAATCTCCGGAACTGCAAGTCGGATTTGAAAAAATCTTTTTGCATTGGGTAGCCCAATTCTTTAGGACGGTTATAGGCTGACGGACGAAGTCGGAGGCAGAAGCTAGTTAATGATAAAATGAATGACGAATGATGTTATCATCATCATCATCATATCAGCCGAAAGACGTCCACTGCTGGACATAGGCCTCCCCTAAGCACCGCCACTTCGACCGATTCTGTGCTTCCCGCATCCACCGAACTCCTGCGGCCTTTACTAAGTCATCGGTCCATCTTGTCCGGCCTTCCGACGCTACGTCTTCCAGTACGTGGTCGCCACTCCAGAACCTTTCGGCCCCATCGGCCATCTGTTCTGCGAGCAATATATCCTGCCCATTGCCACTTAAGTTTGGCAATTCTTCGGATGATGTTAAGTTTCTTTTAACCGATTGCGCGACAGCAGAGACAGGGTTAGGGTTACATACAGGGTGTTTGGTAGAAGGACTGGCACAATTTTTTTTTTTTTCGCAAATTCGCAATGTAAAACCACAGTATAAAAACCTATAGTAGGACATCGCCTTTGATCTCGTTGTAAATGCCGACAACGTTTAGGCATTGTCGCGACAGCTAACAGTTCGGGAACGCGCTTCCCCCGTCTCGCCCCTCACGCCCCGCAACGTAAGCAGTTCGGGACCCGTCTCGCCCCGCACGATTGATCTGTCTAGACGTCTTCGTGGGACTACTGTATGATGCTTAGACTGTGGTAAAACATACTCTTGACAATATAATAGGTATATATTAGGTTAAGGATAATTAATGACAATTGTACCTTGCAAAAAAGTTTAAATATCAAATTCTCTTTAAGATTTCTCACGGAAGAACTCAGATGCGTTTGGGGGGGGCTTGAGCTTAGCCCCCCCCCCCCCCCCCCCCCCTCCTATATGCGCCATTCTCGTTAAACATCTCTGCTTACCATTTTCGGCAATGAAGATACGAGGTGCTAACAGGAAGTTAAACAAACAATGAGAGTTAGTTGAGATGACTGCATTGATGTGTTTTGTGTGTGTACATACAGCGATAATAGCGTCATCTTTAAAGATATAAATAAACCAAACTGACAAGTTGTAATGTGCATATATGTACACAGTAACGTCAACGTGGCCGTTCATTCATAAATGGAATAATATCTAGTGGAAGTAAAAGTTGGTTTATGTAGAGCGTCGTCTTTATGAAATGGCGCACACTATGCTGCATCTGACTGCGATAGCTCGGCGACTAGACGCAACGATAGCCTGCGGCCGACAATTTTCATGTATTTTCTTTAAACCTCCGCACTCTTGATGTCCATTTGCAGACTCGCAACGACTGGCTAGGGAGGTCTCACGCTCTTGCTACTTGTCGCAGTGACTAGACCCACGGCGCACGAGCACACCCGACGATAGTCGGATGCGCTTCGCTTTCGCATGCTAAGCACCAAGGTGAGTGCAACTAGAGACTCCAAATTCACTCACAAGCTGAACAACACGACCGTCTCTCCTGAAAACTCAAACAAAATGATCGCTTTCTGCACGACGTCTATCGTAACAACTAACAACGACAGCTGTGCGGCCAGTCGCAGCGATAAGATGCAGATCCAAACGACAACTCTGCATCTTGTTGCAGCGACAAGATGCATAGTTTGCGCTGACACTTAATTATATCTGTATGAGAGACTTTATTTCTAAAACGGGATGTGCTATATTAAATACTAGCTTTCGGAGGCCGGAATTTATCCCACGAAAACGTACTACCGGGATAAAAAATATCCTTAATGTTAATCCAGGTTATAAACTGTCTGTGTGAAAAATTTCATCCAAATCCGTTCAGCCGTTTTTACGTGATTGAGTAACAAACATCTAAACATACAAACTTTCACATTTATAATATAGGAGGATAGGAGGATTAGTAGGATAATTATGGTATGTATAGTATATAGGATAATTATAGTATGTATAGTGTAGGTTCATTGCCTGGGTATTTTATACATACATAACATAACATAATCAGCCTATTAATGTTCCCACTGCTGGGACACAGGCCACCTCTCTGGGAGAGGGAGTGGGCCGTAATCTACCACGCGGGCCCAGTGCGGGTCGGTAGATGTCACGTGTCTTCGAATTTTTGGTGTTAAGACATGCCGGTTTCCTCACGAAGTTTTCCTTCACTGTTTTGAGAGCAATCAAATGGTAATGAAATTATTTACACATGTAAAGTAAAGCGCCTGCCTGGGTTCGAACCCACGACCTACAACTCGTATGTCGGGGCCGATACCACCGGGCCACCACTGCTGTCCACTGGGCCACGGTATTTTATACATTTGTTCTATACATTGCTTTTATATCGGATTGCTATGTATCCGTAGAGTTCAGTGACACTAGGTACATAGCGACGAGTGACTATTTTTAGGGAAACCCTTGGGGGAGTTCCGTGACGTTCATAATGTCATGCTATTGTGCGTACGTAATTATTTATGCAGATGTACTGAAACACGGTGAAGGAAAACATCGTGAGGAAACCGGCATGTCTTAGAACCAAAAATGCGAAGACATACGTGACATCTACCAACCCGCACTGGGCCCGCGTGGTGGATTACGGCCCCTTCCCTCTCACAGAGAGGAGGCCTGTGTCCCAGCAGTAAGAACATTAATAGGCTGCACTGAAACATGGTTGACTACCTCGTTGGTCTAGTGGTTGCAAGCGCTACTGCTGAGCATGGGGCCTAGGTTCGTTTCTCCATCTCAAATTTCTCAGTCGCAGCCCGGAGTCTGAATTTATGACCGGTTGATGGCAATAGGCTCGCCCCCTATTACATGGGACTTAAACATAACTGACGAAATGTGGGTGTACTATAGATATACATCTGCCTAACCCTTCAGGGGATTACAGGTGTGATGGTATGTTATGTACTAAAAATGCGTGCACTGACTGGACAGGTCCACTCAATCTGTGTGGTTCTTTCCTCAAAAGACCATTTCAGACACCAATCTACATAGTCTTCACCACAGATAATATAATACTACGTACAGATACCCAATCCCATACAAAGAAATGAGACCGCCCTAGTCGGGCTATTGACTGGCTAAATGTACTACAGTTATGACAAATTGAGTAAAACGCCATCTATTGCAAAGAGCCCTAAACAAAAAGGTTTTATCTTTTTTTGTTGAAAATACGAGATGTATGAGTTGCAATAGATAAATCAGCATTAAACCAGGAAGTTTTGATTTTTACTAATCTTACTTCAGCCAAAATCTTCCGTTTATCGCTTTTTAGTGACTGTTAATTTCATAATTGTTACCTATGCTGCCATCTATGATCTTTTTTCAAGACTAATTATAATTTGTTCGAATTGGTACCCCATGTCTTCACATTGTCATGATCTGACCAAGATTATGTCTGGACTTTAAAAGAGACTGTGACCTCTGAGTTTGTCACCACTGTCAAAGATCGCCGAATGACAGCCGGGACCAACGGCTTAACGTGCTTTCCGAAGCACGGAGGAGGCTCGATATGTAAAGATGGTCACCCACTCACGGACCAACTCCGGCAAGCGTAGCTTAACCTGATGGATCGACCCGTGCGGCTGTTATTACTTAGCCAAGAGCTCCTCTTAGTTGAGTCCTAGATTAACTAAAAATAATAAAAATGTGGGAGATGGGAGGAAAATTGAAACCCGGAAAAGTAAATGTTTTGTTACGAAAAACCACATGATTATGACATAATCCATAGTAGGTGTGCTTACGCGATTTTTCCCTGTGATACCTAGGCAAGGTAAATAAACAATAAACTCATTGTTTTATTTTATTTATAGGTCTTGGAATAACCCTGATTGGATTAGGGTGTGTACAGTTTCTGAAATTATTGTTTGGTACCAATAATCACAATTTTTAAACGAAAATTGATTCTGTTTTTAGCCAAATTCAAAAAGGAGGAGGTTTCCAATTCGACGGTTTTTTTTTTGTAGTTTTGTTACGCGATTATGAAATGCTCCGCCAATTTTTAATTGTAATTAGATGATTATTTTTGTTTGGTATGTGGTCCCATATAAATTTTATTAACTTTGCTTGGGTAGTTTTTGAGTTAATTTTATACATCAAAGTACCTACATACTACGAGGTGTTGTAAGTTTTAATAATAAAACTGTATACAGGGTGGCAGGGACATCGACGCAAAAACTATTACCATAGATTAAAAACGTGATTCTGAACTCCCACATACATTTTGACTGCATAGATATTGCACTTTTCTAAAAAAATAGCAGATTGTTTTTTTTAATAACCGAAAATTTTCAACGCGTCGGGCATTGAAATTTTTCGTCGGAATCACGTACTGAATCCATGGTAAAAGTTTCAGCGAAGCTGAAGGGGTCCGTTAGGGCCGATGCCTACCACTGGGGTTGCGGATAAGTCCTAAGGGGAAACCGTGGCCCCGGTCTAGGCAAGGGAAGGAACATGGGTGGGTTTTAGTCAGTAAAAGTCTGACACGCCCTTCCGCTCCGCCCAGAGCGGGAGAAGTCATTTGATGATTTCCTATGCAAAAAAAAAAAAAAAAATGGTAAACGTTTTCGCGTGGATGTGGGATGTCACCCTGTATATTATGAAAAGTTGATTAATATATTTTTCCTTTACTTATAATTAGGTAGGTAAGTAACCATCTAATTATATTATATTCCGATTGTTCCGACCATTGTTTTATATGTAGGTATGTTGCTCTTTAAACGTGTCCATTAGGTATATCAACGCGTCATATTTATACTATACAAAACTATCGGTTTAATATATTATAAGCATGTTATTATTAAATAAAACAATTAAAAAAAGTGTACTCACCTAGAATCCTCATTTAAAAAACATTCCCAGAAAGTTTTCAGCTGCAATAAAATCAAATCCAAATCGATAACTCACAACACTAGTCAACAACTTATGCACATCACTAAAGACAAAAACACAGCACAAGAAATAGTTCGTAAACTTTCCGATCTGCGCCACAGATGGCGTAAGTTCGCACGCGTGCAACTTTGCCGGCGGCCGGCGATACACTGACTGTCTCATATACTCTCCGGTCTCAGGCTAGAACTTACAACCTGATAACAGGTTAATTATAACAACTAAAATAAATGAATGGAGATGACCTAATGAATAAATTCTTTTCCGTGATTCTGATAACCAAGTTATTTACGTTATGTGGATTATCATGTCCACCTCACATTGAGGAAAATTGGAGCGGAAGGTAAAAAGAGCATGATTAGCTGATGTTTTATAACTTTGGGGATTTTATCATTAACTAGCTGACCCGGCGAACTTCGTATCGCCTAACAGTCGATGCTTTAATTTTTTTTTGAATTTTTCTCTCCGTAAGAACCATCCTCGTACTTCAAGGAATATTAAAAAAAAAGAATTAGCGAAATCGGTCCAACCGTTCTCGAGTTTTGCGCTTAGCAACACATTCAGCGACTCATTTTTATATTATAGAAGAAGATAATTGTATGTTTTAGGAACTGGATTGTTATGTAATTAGTCATGTCAGAAGCTCAACCAGTGCCTAATTAGGTTTTTCCACGGGTGATTTTCAGGACAGTTCATCGTATTGTCCACAATTTATAATAACCTAAGGTGACTTTGGGGCCATTAAATATCACGCGTGTATCACTGAAGAGTGTTAGGCAGAGGTGCACCTACCTAGAATAGTACACTATAATCGTAAATATTTACTGTGAAAATTCACCTGATGACTAACTTTACTGTAATGAAAGAAAGAAAGAAAATGCGTTTATTGGCATTACAATAAAACAAAACACCTTATAACTAAAAAAGAACAAAAACAGAAAACAATTATTATAATGCCAAAAGGGCCTCAGCTCAGCATAATGTCAGATGGCTCCACAAAGTGTGCCACCTGACGCTGATTTTCAGCTGCAACCCACGAGTGCCATACGCTTGAATCTGAAAGACAGGGAAGTGAGTGTCCGATCTAATGAATTACATAATAAATTAAATGTAGTCTTATGTAGTAAAAGATCATCAGACAAAATAAATAAAATGTTGTGACAGACGTGTGTGTGTGGTGTGTCGTAAATGAGAAACAAAAATAAATAAATAAATACCCACTATCTGTGTCATAAAAACTAAAACTATCAAGGCAAAATAGCATGACTGCATTGTTCTTGTAAGCTATGAAACGGAACGGATTTTGATGCGTAATATTTAACATAACATAAGATCACGCTTTGCCAAAGGGATGCAGAGGTGTACCTATAAAGTATACCCACATTTCACCAGTACCCTAATTCCGTAATACACGATCAATCGGAATTTGAATCGTTTTGAAACAGATTACTAATCCATTGCTTCATAAGTTCGTAAAAAAAATCTGCTCAATAACGTAAATAACGCAATGAATGTTGTTGAACTGTCAAAATAAAACAGAGTAGTCGGAATCGTTTACGAAAATGTGTTGCGTAATTAGATAGCAGTTGGGTAAGGCCACGAAAAATTGTTTAATAACACACTTGAAACTGTAACACACAATAACACACTTGAAATAATATAACACACCGGAAAATAGTAAAGCCTAGTGCACATAATTGATAAAATAATAAAACTAGTTCTTTATTCGCGACTTTGCCTGGATGATTTTAAAATATAATTACAACGAATAAAACACAAATTAATACTAAAAATCTTTATTACAACTTAAACACTTAATTTAATGAAAGTGTACTTATTTTGTAACATGACAAATAATACACTCCTTTGTGGTGCATTTAGGAAGTCAGAGACATTATAGGTAATTTTACCATAACAATCATAGCTGTCCTTAATGACCTCTCTTGTGTTGAAAACAAACCCGCTACCATAGGTAATCGAGGTCCTCAGTATAATGTGTTAACTATTTTACAATGTGAACTAGGCTTAACGTATCTTCTCGTGTGTTACGTAACACAAAACATAACACACGCAACATGCGGGAACTAACACACGCGAAAATATAACCGTTATCTTTCTGAGAATAAAACTTTTAAATACAGTCTAAATGCACAGAAAACCAGTCGATTCAACAAATAACAACATTATCTACAGTAATATTGACTTTACCGGATTAAATTTCAACACATATCTTGTCAAATCACGTAAAATAACTCGCAAAACTAGGTGACCAAAATTCCCGCTCACAACAACTTCACGAATTGCTTCATAGTAAAATGGCTGACAGATGTGTAACGTTTCTCTATGGTCTTAGGGAAGTTTGCCTACATAAAAAAATACTTTTAGTGTTGCTGTGATTTGATAATTTTAAACTAACATGCATTTCGTGTTATGTCACACACGGGAATCACACACGGGCCACGGCGACACATGTTTTTTTTTTAAATATAAGGCAGATCTCAACTGTTTATTCGTTTTAAACCAAGGCCGTTATAGTATAAAACAGGTACAATGTAGCATATAATATGATACATAATTTATTTGATAAAAAAAAAACAAAGTTTGGTGTCACATGGACAAGAGCCATTTTGATTTTGTATGGAAGCTGAAATCAACCTAAAATATTAATAGAAAATTTACATATTTGGAAATGATTTTTTTTTATTTTTTATTACGCCATGCTGGGCAGGAACTCTCTAAATATCGATAAATCTGTAAACGGTATTAGAAATAATGGTACCGTATTTTTCTTTTAATATTTTGGCACGAGCCACGTAATTTTTTTGAAATAAACACTTTTTCGTGGCCATACCCAGTTATGTTTAAGTCCCGTGTAATAGGGGATAAGTCTGTTGCCATCAAATGGGCACAAATCCAGACTGAGCTGCTACCAAGAAATTCCATAATAGAAAATCCCAATAACACTTTGCCCAACCTGGGAATCAGACCCAGGACCTCATACTCAGCAGTAGCGCTTTGCGACCACTAGACCAACGAGGCAGACTATAAAAAACACTCCGGGAGTGCCGGCAGAAGTGAAAACTTTTAACGTTGTGCATTTTTGAATATTTTGGAATGGTTAGAGAATAATTTCGCACGAATTGCTTTATTTATCAGTATACAAGTATTATAATTTATGTGGTTAAATATAATATTCATTAGTAGTAGTAGCATATTTATTTATTTTCAAAATATAGTCCAACAAAAATAAACAATTTATTTAAAGTAACTTTTCATGAAGTATGTTTTGACTGCTTTTTTTTACCCATCAATATGGGTAAAATTTCTTACCTCGCAATATTTACGTAATGTCAAAGACTATTTATTTTGATATTTACTTTGTCGGTTGCTAGGCAACGGATCTTATGTTCACGTCCTGAAGCGAATTTAAATTTTTTTACCCATCCCAAAAAAGTGCACAACGCCGCTAAAGAAGATTTCACTTCAATAATTATAGTTTTTTAATAGCAATACCTAGTAATAGTCCATTTATTTATCAGAATTTTGTTACAATGAAGTAAAATGCTACATGTTGCAAAAAGCACTGAATGTAAAACACGGTTTCTAAAAGAATCACATTGAAATGTATCTCACGTGGCTTCAGACGACAATTCAATAAGTATACATTTTCTAAACTCGTGAGAAAAGGCAGCTAAAGTGATTTCCGGACGTCGACCCTTAATTTTTAGCTCGAATTTAGAGAAAGATCAAGTACCGAGGTATCGATTGATAACTAGCCAATAAAAAGTTGAGATAAAAATACGCACTGTTTCCAAGTATAAAGTTTTTAACAAAACACGAATACTTTTTACTTGGTAGGTACAGTTAGCCTCTAAAAGATGTGTAGATAGACAAGAATTCACTAAGCATAATCAGCCTATCATGTTCCCACTGCTGGGACACAGGCCTGCTCTCTGTAAGAGGGAGTGGGCCGTAATCCACCACACGGGCCCAGTGCGGATTGCTGAATGACACATGCCTTCGAATTTTTAGTTCGCGGACATGTCGGTTTCATCACGATTAATTGATTTCAATCACGAGAATTCTCTTGATTTACTACAATTTGTGTCACATAATACTGTATCAATGTGTAGCTTCAATTTAGTACCCAATGTGTAATATTAAACATTAATACAATAATAATATTGAAGACAAAAATGTGAATGTGTGTGAAATGGATTTGCGGGAGTTAGCTGCTCCCGAATATACGAAGAAAACTAAATTACTGTGATCGACAGGTTACACTAAGTAGATTGTTACATTCAGAAAAACCAGTGTCGCAGAACAGAAACAATCAGTGTATTTATTTCGTGTTATTTTTGCCATCGACACGCTAAGAAGAAGAAGGGATTAATTAGCCAAATAGCCATTCGAGAAAAATAATCCTCTCAGTTCTTGTCAAAAACCATAGTGATGTGTCACTATCGTAATGGTGTTACATCATTCAGGTGGACGATGTGTTCATCACCACAAATTATTGTCGATAATATCTACATCTTTCTGAGGCTGACTGTACCTACCTAGTTTTCCGAGTAAAAAGTTTTTTTGTTAACAACCATTATAATAATATCAGTATAGATTCTGCCTTAAATGTCGACAAAGCAATAAAGTAAGTCCTTTGCAATAAAAACCACCGCAAAACAACGTTCTTAGAAAGAAAGAAAGAAAATACGTTTATTTGCGGTAAAATATGACGCAAGGAAAAAACACAACAAATCGGCCGACACGAAGGGTTCCGTACCATGTTAAGATCGTGTAAAAAACACCGAAAAATTCACGTTTTTTGTATAGGGACCCCTTTTAATTCTTACTTTATTTAATTTTTACCCGACTTCGGCGAAGCAAAAAGGAGGGTTATGATTTGGACCGGTATGTATGTATGTATTTATGTAAGTATGTATGTATGTATGCATGTATGTATGTATGTATGTATGTATGTATGTATGTATGTATGTATGTATGTATGTATGTATGTATGTATGTTCATCTGTAACCTCATAACTTCTAAACCACTAATCATAATTTGACAAATGAGGTATCGTTGGAAGCGTCCTAATTGTCCGCTGGTTATAGGCTATGTGACGTTACATTAAATTCAATATGGCGCCCTCTAGAGGACATAATGCCTGTCGGCTACAAAATTATAATGGCATGCGACTACGGCTTTACTTTGACCATTTTTGTACCTATGATGCTATGTCTTGATTTCTGTCCGAAATATTTTCTTGTTTTATACTTTTTAGAGCGTGATTTTTCAGTAGTCGGGTTTTAGTTTTTAAACTTGCTTTTTATTATTATTAGTTATTATAGCGGCAATAGAAATACATAATCTGTGAAAATTGCCACTGTCTACCTATTACGATTCAAGAGATACAGCCCGTTAACAGACAGACGAACGGACGGACGGACACCTAATAAGGTTCCGTTTGGCATCCTTCAGGCACAGAACATTACAAAGAAATAAAGAAAATAAGTTTAATTGTCCCCTGGCTGGAGGCTTTGAGTTCTTTTAGGCACAGGAAAGTCCGGTTAAGCAGCGACGTACTCAGTGGTCACCTGAGAGATGCCCTGGCCAAAAAAAAAAGTTAATTGCTGTAAAATACAACGCAGAAAAAACACGAAAAAGAACAATATGGGGATGGGCTCTTTTCGGCGAAACAGTGAAATCATGCTTGTGGGAATTTCACACTTTCTACTCATTATAAGGAAATTCCTATTGCTGAGAGAACGCCAAGAAACACAATCTTGCGATTTGTTGTCATGTCAATACAGTCGCCATCACAAGTGGTTTTTTTTTTTTCGAAATTCGGAATTTCGTGTACAAATATTTGAAATATTATTATTTTAACCTTAAAAACTTCCACATGTATATAGCTAGTTTAATATTTATTTTCAAGTACTTAAGTACATAAGTCATACAAACAGCGATAAAAAATAAAAATATAAGTTTAAATTATATTATATTATTTGCAAGGTAACAAAAGAATAACATTAATCACACACACTATAATTTAATAGACCGTAAGTAGTAGATGAGTAGGTAACGCCAATGATAATTATTATGATAAATATAGTTATTCTCATGTATAGTTATTTTCTGCTGTAGGTAAGTCTGATAAGATTAGATATGCACTTGATCTCAATGAATTTTTTCATGTAGTTCGACAGGAAAATTGATCGTCATTATTATGTGTATGTGTATTCTATTTCTAACCAGTTAACCACATGGCTGTTGGTGCATATCATCCACTTCTCATACATTTCCCATAGTCCTTTGAATTCATATGTAAGATTCCACTATCACATTTATATAAATTATTTTTAGACAAGCCGTCTGCCCAACGCGAACGGCAAAAATGAGGAACTTCCTCACAAACCATCACCTAATGGAACCCCTTTAGAGGAAGATTTTATAAAAATCCTTCCTTAGTACTCACCATCGCTATATAAGGAGTTCTGTGCAAAATGTATTGTGGGTGTGTTTACAAACATTAATAATCTCACAATTTCACAGCTAGACCCGGAACAACTACCTACTCGTACGTCATAATTTCGAATCGAACCCACGTCACACAGCGCAGCAGTCAATCACTTAACCACTGCGCCAACCGTGCCGTCAAATGATTATGTGTTTTCTAAATAAGATTGTGTAAGTGACTTATTAAGTGGATTTGTCGTTGTCTGTACATACGTGACTAATTTTTACTATAGATACGAGTATATCCTCAGCGCATTCTTAATTTTACTATGACCCTTTGGTATTCCGCACGACGTTTTCCTTATTAGTCAAGGGATATATAGATAAATATAGCACGATGGTACGTAGGTAAATTGAGTTTTGTAATACATTGGGACACACCCAGAACCAAACTAGTGATACTCTCCAAACATGTTTTCCTTACGTTGTTCTACTGAATATATATTGTTATTTTTATCAAAAGGTTTTATTTTTTGTTGGACCGCTGATGTCATTGTGTCAACGCATGCTGTCGTTGTTAGGTACTTGTATGCATTATATGTTATATCATAATATTTAATCTGAGGAGAACATAAACAGTGGTAACGGACGTGACTTACGTACTGTTTTGTAGGTCGTGGATTCGAACCCAAGCAGGCACTTTACTTTGTGTAAGTTATTTCATCACCACTCCTCTCAAAACAGTGAAGGTAAACATCGTGAGGAAACCGGCATGTCCTAGATAAAAAGATTCGAAGATATATGACATCTACCAACCCGCACTGGGCCCGTGTGGTGGATTATGGCCCACTCCCTCTCACAGAATGGAGGTCAGCACGCGAAACATGACAACCGTAGAAACAAGTTTTGTCGACGGAAGGATACACGAAATGACAGATTGTGATTGTCTATCAAGTGTGCCATAAAAACATAAGCAAATAATCAGAATAAAATGTTCTCAGCAGTGGAAACATTATAGGTTGATTATGCTTGTAATCTGAGTAGAATACAGGGTGTCAGGGACATCGACGCTAAGCCTGTTACCATGGATTCGATACATGATTCTGAACCCAGGGGGGTTCAGAATCATGTTGTGTCGTTGAAATATTAAGTAGGTTATCAAAAAAAATCTGCTGTTTCATAGAAAAGTGCGATACCTACGCGGTCGAAATGTATGAAGCAGCTGTTTTTTTTTAAATAACCGTAAAAAAATTTCAACGCCCCCTGCATTGAAATTTTTCGTCGGTTATTTCAGAATCATGTACTGACTCCATGGTAACAGGCTTCGCGTCGATGTCTTTGACACCCTGTATAGTGTTAATATGACGAATATTTTCATAATTGTTTTTATATGCAGTATAAGAGACATCATCATCATCGTTGTCTTGACCATACATATCCCAATTTATTTGGGATCAACGCAACACTTCTGTGTTACTCGTCATCTCGGAAGGTAGTCACCCCCTTTCTAGTCATATCATGTTTCACACAGTCCATCCATCGTTTCTTTGATCTTTCCCCACTTTTATAGTCCTCTTATTTTTTTACGGTTAAACATAAAAAAATCCTTACCGAATTGGCTTATTGGTTGATTTGCACGAATTTACTCCCCCGAAACGGGCCAAAAAACACTTTTTTTTTAGACCTTTCGCATGAAATTAATTGTTTTGTGGGCGACACGACAACTCCAGAAATACGTATTACGCAAAGTCTAGAAAAAAGTACACTAGCAACTAAAGCCAATTATTTTTCTTAATTTTATTGCATAAAATGAAAATGATTGTGTCAATTGCCTAATCCGCATTTCTGGAGTTGTCAATTCACAAATCAATTGCGAATCGCCTCAAGAAAAAATAATATTATTTAAAAGTGTCGATTCGAGTAAAATCATGCAAATCAGTCAATAAACCACAAAATTAAACTTTTATGATCTTTACAAACGATGAAAATGTACGGAATTCCTGTTAGTTAGGACAAGACTAATAATGGTAGCCACACACGTTACGATTTGCTTGCGCAAATTTAGGCTTGCGCAAGCAAATCGTTACGTGTGTGGGAAGAAATTTGCGCAAATTTCTAGGCTTGTGTGATTTTAAATTTTCGATTCCAAGCTTGTGCAAATTTGAGTTTGCGCAAATTTGCTTGAGCGTGTGTGGGGCATGTGTTCAAATTTCAGTAGATTTCTTTAACCTACCGAACGGATTTTCATACGGTTTTCACCTATGGACGGAGTGATTCATGAGGAAGTTTTATTGGCTGAAATATGACGATGAAGACGATTGAAGGTGTCGGAAAAAATCTTGTCGATTGGGAGCTTTATTGGCGTGCGCCGGGTACAATTCCGTAGTTGATCACAGGCGGCAACTGCAGGCGACGTGTCGCCGCGACAGGACTGGTTTCTATGTATTTTTAAGAAGGCGACGTGCCGACGTGTCGACGTGTCGCTAGCATCGGAAGGTACTTCATAGAAATTCATTGAAATCAGTCGTGTCGCGGCGCACATGGTTCGGTTTATTGTACCTACGTATATTTTTTTTTTTAGCGATTTTTGGTGACCACACACGTAACGATTTGCTTGCGCAAACTTAGGCTTGCGCAAGCAAATCGTTACGTGTGTGGGAGGTTTGCGCAAATTTCTAGGCTTGTGTGATTTTCAATTTTCGATTCCAAGCTTGTGCAAATTTGAGTTTGCAGTGTGGGGCATGTGTTCCAATTTCAGTAGTTTTTTGAAGCAAAAACTTCTTTGGCGGTGTTGTGCACTTTTTTTGGGATGGGTAAAAAATGATAAACTTGCGTCAGGACACGTAACCTGATCGAAAATTCGTAAGACGGAGGGAGAGTAGAATTTGTTAGTAACCTAACAAAAAGTACTAGTCTTGCATGAATTCAAGATAGTATTTCAATCATTAGACGTTGTGCACAATATCTGAGCAGAAACCTAACAAAAACTACTAGGCCTGCATGAATTCACGAGGATTTGGATGAGGCAGATAGATAGTTTATTACCTGGATTAACATAATATTATAGGATACTGTTTTCACTTCCATCGGCAGTCCCCAAAGACTGCCCCTCATGTTTTTTTTTTATCAACAATCGAGCTACCCATTGCTCTCCGTCCGCAAGCCCGCGCCTACGGTGGCCGGAAATCGGCTCGCGATTCCCGACGCCCAGGGCGTCTCCTACGGCGGTGGCTAGGGGCGCGAGGTCGCAACATTTGTCTCTCCCTCGCGCGCTCCGCCTCCTCCTACTATTGCCAAAGCGTCATCAATTGATGCCATTACCGCGTAACACACCTGGACGGTCTCTAAACAGAAATGATATCACAAGCAAATTTGAGCCGTGTGTGGTCAATACCGGCGTCAAGCAAATTTGCGCAAGCAAATCGTAACGTGTGTGGTCAATACCGACGTCAAGCAAATTTGCGCAAGCCTAAGTTTGCGCAAGCAAATCGTAACGTGTGTGGCTACCATAAAATTATAATGTGTTTCGACGAATGGGAGACGACAAAATCAGAATGCATTAGGTCGTGCAATAAGCATATAAATGTTTATTGTCCAGCAGCTGCTGGTTTTAATTGAAATATGTTTCCTGGAACTGTACAATAACTTACAATTTTATTATTGCGATGGTCAACAGCATCCTTATACTCGTAGTTGTAATGATTATGTAACATTAATATATTTACATATGATTATGATACATGACAATAATTTATTCAATATTTTTTTAAATATATTTTTTATAATATTTACATTCAATCATTTGTTTCGTTTTTTATATTAAGTACTTAAATACATGAATTAATCTTCTCATGACTAACATAGTTTTAAGATAATGTAATAAGGACACGTCATACGATTTTTTATATTCTTTTATAAATGGATGTTAACAATTTCGACTCTACCCATTTTCTTCGAGCTCATACGCCATACATAATTGCAAGTGGACCCTCCAGGAGGGTTCCCGGCATTACGTTTGCGCTAAAGTAAACCATGGCGGATGGTCAACGGCATTAGGTTTAAAACCGTGTTGAAAACACTGTAAAACGAAGTGAAATAGTGTTTTCTGGGGGTCTTGTCGCTATACGTAGTTTCCAACCTTTTAAATTTTTAGTGAATATTTTGTTACCGTGAACAAAAAATTCAAAAAAAAATTAAGTCTGATTTGAAAACCAACGCATATACTAATAAATCTTGTTAAAATATACATCTGATTGTATTTTTATGGTTTATAATGCTGTTTTTGCTAAGAAAAACCTACATTTAAAATGAGCCCTCCGCGAGGGCTCGCGGCATCCCATATGCGACTAGGTGAACCCTCCAGGAGGACTCCCGGCACTGAACGTGTAATCACTCTCCTGCCCTAATCCTAAATTATTTAAGGTGGCCGCAGCATGTTTTATTCTTTCATTTATCTCTATCTGCCGCGGCACATTAAGTCATTTTCTTGCAAACATCATTAACCGTCATCTTATTAGTAAATCCCTTGTAACGTTGTGCAACTGAATAGTCGAGTGTTGCTATAATGATATTTAGTAAGTTACTAATCACAACACTAAAACACATGTCACTACACTATCTAACTCGATATAGCTCTTGGCTCTGGCATTTGACTTCCGTTCGCTGTACCGTTGACAGCTAACCTATAATCTACTATGTGCCCCGAATCTAGGGGTTCACCATACGGGTTGAGGGCAGGACCCCTTACTAGTTCCTGCCGGCTACCTCAACCTAACGCACGCTACCGAGGCCTCGCCTACCTACGGCCTACTGCCGCAATCTACCTGCGGAGCCTGTGCTGACAGGCAGCCTCCACATCTACCGACGCTCACCACCTGGCGTCCTACGAGGGCCGTCCGCCCTACTACTGCGGAGCCTGTGCTGACAGGCCCCCACGTCTACCACGTGCTGCCAAGGACGGTACCCTTCCTATCTATCTATAAGTGCGAGTGCTCAGAAACAGTATTCAGGACCTACCCGCGACCTAGCCGTGTTCTATCCTAATATACGTATTAACTTTTATAGCTGTTTCTTTTCTTCTACCTAACTACCTACCTATCTCTTAGCAGCCTGCGCAGCCTACCCTGTGCAGCATTAGCTGCTACACCCTTTCTAGCGAAAGCTGAGCTAGACGATGACAAATGCTTGCACTGACTGAACAAGTCCACTCAAGTCTGTGGGTTCTTTTATTTCTTCAAAAGACCTTTTCATACACTGATCTGCCTGGTCCTCACATGATTTGACCAAGATTATGTCTGGATTTAAAAAAAGTTTTGAGAACTGTTGGGGGTAGTCGATAAGACATGTCGACTACATCTAGTTTTTTTTTTAATTTGACGTGTAAAAATAATTCCTGTATGCTATTTGCAGAATAAACAGTTTCATTTCATTTAAATTTAAATTTCATTTCATCTCAATTTCATTTCATTTCGTTTCATTTCATTTTAATCTCATTTCATATCTTAGGTACATATTATTAAGTCGCTTTTCGTAACTGTCTGTGTGAGTGCCTTGTTCTTCTAAACTGCGTAACGGATTTTGATGCGGTTTTTACCATCATTTAGAAAAAAAAATCTGAAAGGAAAGAAGAAAATCTATGTATAAAACATTAGTACCTATGTTTACATATAATAGAAAAATCTCTAAGTTTTGTCATTTCGTAAAAACTTCGCGAACCGTTTCATGAGGTAGGATGGTTTCGACCAGAATTCCTTGGTTTCAAATGTAATAAGGAATCAACTCGACAACTAAATAAACGCAATATTGAACATAAAGTCACAACCAAGATAATAAAGCCACATTCGCAAATAGACGCGTTAATTCGACGTTTGCGGGAGAATAATTAGGTATGTGAAAAACAAAATAAATACTCCTTTTCGTACCTACCAAAGGCAATTTAACATAATCTGTACCTTTCTAGGAATGAGGAAAGATGTGAGAACTGCGATAAGGCAACGGCGCGGTTTAAAAGAAGATGTACATATTGACAAAAATTTAAAAGATCATCCTTAGATGGTTTGGTCATATTGAGAAGATGAGGGAAAGGCGGCTAACAAGGTAAATGTTAATAAAAACAATGGGTGGGGTCGCCCTTGAAGGACATATAGTGCGTAGTACTTGCAACCGGCGTGCGTGTATGACCAGATGTATGAACGCAAATTGAAATTCTAAATATATTTTTTCACACAAACCTACATGGGCACTTATGAAACGTTAGAAGCTAGGTGCGCGGTTCCAATTGGTCGTTTCCTATGGAGAACAGCCGGTAAACGAAGCAAAAGGAGTATGTAAAGAGCGTAGTAGGTGGCGTTCTGTAGTTTCTGGCTACCGCTATGGGAAGAAGGCATGAGTTTATGCAGGTTTGGCATTCCGGGAGTGACACATTCTTACGTCACTATCCAGTTGCCACTTAATTGCAACAAAACACGAATTAGGGAAAGGTTTTTAGTCACCAATCTGTTAAAAAATACATACAAGCATTTAAATTGTCGTTTCGTTTGTCTGATCAATACGAAACAATTCAATTTAAACATATACCAAAACCTTTTAATTTAATCAGATTCGCACAGATAATAAAGGTGGTTGAGCAGGTATTATTACACACTACTGGTAACACAGATGTGATGACGTAGACTTGTATATCACACGTGACCACTGTGTCTCGGAATGCTATACCTGTACAGAAATGTATACGTGGCGAAATATATTATTATAATTATACCATGAGTTTATGTACTATGTTTGTATGTAGGAAATGAGTTTCCTTTATGTAGGATACTCTGCAAATTTTTATTTTGATTTGATTTTGGAGAAGGGAGCAATTTGTTTTTTTTTTTCTGGTAGATGAAGTATGAGCCGAAACAGTTGTAATTTATATATGTTTGCCTTTATGTATTTTAAAATAATATACCGTTAGTATCATCGAGATATGCTAAATTTTATATACATAGGTACCATTCCCACGTGTATACCTACCTAAATAGAATATCCATCGTTTAAACCCCTAGACTGGCTGCGGTCAGCTGGTTTATTGAAGATTAAGAGGATTCCTTGAGCTCGCTCTCGGGTTGTTCACTTATGCGTGGCCGCCGCGTTTGACCTTGGCCCACACAATACGTTTGAAGTCCAGTTAAGGCAACAGAATTAAGGTATTACGGGATTACGAACTTTGTACATACCATACATGTATGTTTTTTTATGTTTAGATAAAGCAAATTGGAGGGGCTCGTAGCTAAGTAATAACAGACACACGGGTGGATCGATCAGGTTAAGCTACGCTTGCCGCGGTCATTCCGTGGATGGGTGACCATCTTAACATACCGAGAACGTGCTTAACGTCCTTTTCGAGGCACAGAGGGGTTTGTGCCTCGGAAAGCACGTTAATCTGTTGGTCCCAGCTGTCATTCTTGGATCGGTGACAGCCGTTACGGGTCGTCAGAAGCCCGAAAGTCTGACAACTAGTCTTACCACGGGGTATCGTGTTATACAGTAACTGGGTTGTGGAGGTTAGATAGGTGGTCGCCCCATGTAAAACACTGGTATTCAGCTACATTCGGTTAGACTGGAAGCAGACCCCAACATAGTTGGGTTTGAAAAAGAAAGAAAAGAAAAGAAAAGCATTTTGCATTTATGGACAATGAAACCCGAAACGAATCTTATCCTGAAGTTCCAAAAGCACATAAATTTCATTCACTAATAGCCGCTTCTCCGCTCAATTTCTTCAAAATTGTTTTAGCAATTTAGTCTTTAAAGCGGACTTACATAACATACAAACTCGCTTTACCATTGAGCTCTAATAAAATTATAGCAATATTTTCATAACGAAATATAAAAGGCAGCTAATAGTACCTAACTTTCAAGTACAGTTCTGCGTGACCCTGAATCGAGGTGCACAAGGGCCCTTGAGAGTTGATAATATCGATAAAATGCTCATCATCGACATATCTATCGCGTTCGCGCACGTGACTATAATGGGTCAAATGCTGTCGAACTGAACTTGTTTGTACTTAGAGGCAGTTAACAGTTGTTAGGAGTAATGGGGTTAATGTGAGTTGTAAGTAGGGTTGGCAACTTTTTTAATATCAAATGTAGTACTTTCGAAGCCATTGCCTGTAAAAATCAATCAATCGGTCTAGCCTTTTCCCAATTTTGTTGGGGTCGGCTTCCAGTCTAACCGGATGCAGCTGAATACGGTAACAAAACACCATTAATTTAACTTTTATGAGATACTGGCCCTATTGCGCTCATTTCGCCATTTTGTATTGAAATGAAAACAGTCGTTTCGCCTGTTTTTTTATTTATTTATTATTTAGGCGTCTAATAGCAGGATACTATATTATATAATAGGGTTGGCAACCCTAGTTAATGGAAGTGGGACAAACGATAGTATGCATAAATCCATCTAATGTAGCATTAGAGTTCTTTGTGAAGAAACTCGTCCGGGTAAGTACTCACATCATACCAATGTCTGTTAAGTTTGAAGGGTATCGGATCGTGTGGCGGTTGGAAATAGGGATGTTGACAATTTTTTTTTTGTATGTCAGATAACTAGATTATAAAAAAATATGAAACACGATTTTTTTTTTGTCGTAATTAAATGATTACAGCAATACATTGAGTTAAAATGTGGTATGACGTCACTCCCCGGTATAGATTTTATACTGACTTTTGACGTAGCGAGCCTCCACTCCCCAACTTTTATGCGTTTTATTTAAACCATTTTTTTAACAATATGATAAAGCAAAAAATACATGTCTCTTTTATTATTTGACTGCCGGACAATTTTTTTTTTCCACAGTGAAATTCCTTTTGTCTCTCGGGAACGTACTACCGGGATAAAAAAGTATATTCTGCGAGATTGTAAAAAAAGTATCTTTTGTCTGTGGAATTTGGCACCCGGATTAAACCATGAGCTGGGTTAACTCAGGTCATGGTCTCTCCGGGTGCCAAATTTCATCCAAATTCGTTCAGTCGTTTAAGCGTGAAAAGATTACACACAGAGTTAGTTTTCGCATTTATAATATTGAATAATGTTAATATTAGTATTGATGATGATAATATGACGTCTACATACGTAGGTAAACAGCGTAGGTTTCTTTATCGTTGGACAGTCTGACTAAGGTAGCTTCATTATTTGTAGCCGTAGCGGCCGCCTCATCATACCTCGTTAGCACCAGATCGCTTCCACATGTTCGGTTGAGTAGCAGCGAACCATCCAACGGTCGATTACTCATCGCAATCGATATTGACACAGTATTGTCATCAACGTTCCTCAGTGTAGGCGCTGGTAAAGAGCGAGCGAGACTGCACGCAATGTTGCATGATTGAGGTAAGGCAGACTGTGCCTGACCTTGCGCACCTTTCATGGCACCGTTATTTGTGTTATGATTTCTGCTGCCAACCGCACGCGTAGAATGACAGCCATAGAAATGAGTTTTTTCGAAGGAAGAATAGACAAAATTGTCATTTTGTTTATTCTTCCGTCGAACAAACTCATTTCTATTGGCTATATTATTGACACCGGTTATTGTTATATCGTTAAGTTTTTTTAGAAATTGTATTGTTCGTGTCGCGTCGCACGACAAGTCGCGCTGGTCTGCAAAAGACTTAACTGTTTCACAATTGATATAAAAATCCTGCATTGTCACTGTTCTACACATTACGGTTAAGTAAACAATGGTTTTCATTTACGTTGTTACTTTGTACAGACTTCGATTATTTGTACCAAGTTTCCACTAGATCGGTCCAGTAGATTCGGAGCAAATTCGCTGTGACAGACGGACAGACAGACACACGAGCAATCCAATAAGAAAGTTTCGTTGAATCGGTATTCAGCTCTAACCGAAGCGCTTTTTTTCTTACAACTATTTTAGTCATTTACGTTGCCAGCAAAAAATGTTGGCAGCCCAGTGTATAGGCGATTGGTAAATCTATTTTGTCGGTATTTCCAGCTACTATCGTTGCCAATTGTCATTCAGTGTCGTGTGCGCAAGCGCATTCCCATAATACCTTCCAATGTTTTTTATTACAGCCAAGTAATGTAGTTTTGTTCAAAAAGGGTGAAGGAAAACATCGTGAGGAAACCGGCATATCCTAGAACCAAAAATTCGAAGAAATGTGACATCTACCAACCCACACTGGGCTCGTGTGGTTGACCGAGAGTCTGGTGAGGCTCTGCGAGGAGGCTGCTCCTCTCACTGAGAGTAGGCCTGTGTCCCAGCAGTGGGAACATTATTGGCTAATTATACTTTACAATTTGTTTTACGCGTACCGAGGTATTTAAACGGTAAACTACAACAGTAGACACAACATGTAGACTATAATAGACATTGGCATAAAAGCGGGGTTAGCACAGCAGAAAATGCCTATAAAGGCTACAATGTCTTGTCATTATAATCTTCCTGCCCTTGTCCCATGTTACTTCTGGTCGGCGCAATACGTTTTCCTTTTCCACTCTCCCCTGCCAACCGTCATGATATAAATCACTCCCTTCTCTATCATATCATTCCTCACACAAACCATCCATCTTTTCTTTGGCCTTCCTCTCCCGCTCCATCCATCACCATTTATATTCATCACTCTTTTAGTCACATGATGTGTTTCCGCTCTCCTCATCACATGCCCATACCAGGCCAAACGATTTCCTTTTAACTTTTCTATCACTAGCTACAATGTCTGTGTAAACATAAATCAAGTTTACTACAATCTTAAAGAATTGCCCGTTAGAAAAAATCGAACTGCCGCGTTGGTCTTGTAGTCGCAAGCGCTACTGCTCAGCCTGAGGCGCTGCAGGGTTCGCTTCCCGGGTCGGACAAAGTGTTATTGGGTTTTTCTATCTGGAATTTCTCAGTAGCAGCCCGGAGTCTAGTTTGTGCCCGACTGATGGCAATAGGCTTGCCCCCTATTACATGGGACTTAAACATAACTGGCGGATTGTGGGAGTATCTACTACAGGTACACCTCTGCCCAACCCTTCGGAGAAACAAGGCGTGGTGTTATATTATGTAATTAAAGAATTACCATCTAGACACTGGTATTACAAAGCCGTGACGCTGAATACCGGTGGCGAAACTAAAGTTAAATCAACACGGTACATTTAGAAGCATTTCATAGGCAAACACATTAAAAGCTCGTGTCTGCTTTAATAACAGTGTCAACGAACTCTTCACATGAGCAGCAAATGTACAGTCGGGGAAATTAATTGTTTAGCAAATAGACACCCTACGTCAATTTACTGTTTTATAGCCATTTCATTACTGTCAAAGAATGACAGATAGTCATTTGGTTGGCGTCACAATTTATATAGGCAGTGTATAGAGTGCCACCATTGGCACTCTATCCCTATCGGATAAAGTGCCACTACAGGCACCCTAGTAACACCGCCTCGGCCCGGCTCAAGTGCCGCAAGCATTGGATTGTCATTGTCACTGTCACTAAGTCACGTCACTTGGTATTTTGTTTGATTGTCGAGGTTAGATCGCTGTAAAACACCACATTCCCAAAACATTACATTCTCTTGTGCCTAAACGGACCCTGGCACTTCGCCGGCCGCTACCGCGGCACCGCTCGCTACGCTCGCTCGGCTCGTGCGTTGTGTGGTCACAGTTCTAACCTAACCTAACCTAAATAACAAGTGACAGTGACAATGCAACGCTCACGGCACCCTAGCCGGGCCGAGGCAGTGACACTAGAGTGCCACAAGAAACTCGCGGCACTCTATACACTTCGTTTTATATAAGGTCCCAGTAAAATAGATGGACATACTTTTAGTAATCATTCAGACCACCGAAATAAGTTCAATGGTAATAAAAAGAAAAATGCATTAGATACTAACTACTATAATTTCGACATATAGTGAAAAATAGAGGCTCGCGCGCATGCGCCTGCCTTCGCGATGTGACGTCATAGGCAAATTATATCCTTCCTAAAAAATTGTTATAAATATGACCTACCTTTTGCGTACTCAACCATTACTCTAGCATTAAAATTCTCGTAGTTATTAGCGATTGAAATCTTACATGTTTTTGACGGTCAGAAATATTGAACATACCACTAGCACTCCGAGCGGAAAGACGTTTTCACGTCAAAAAGAAAAACGCATTAGATACTTACAAGAAAAATAAATCAGCTAACGAAAATACACCAAAAATGTTGGTTACCCAATGCCATTTATTATTTTTGGTAAAAAAAAAAACACTTTTTTTTGCTGGGATATCTTTGGTTAGACGTACTGAAACCTGTGTTAAAATTTGTCCATCTTAGATTTTAATGGGACCTCATATAACTGACTATACAGGGTGGCAGGGACATCGACGCCAAAACTGCCACCATGGACCCAGTACATGACTCCGAAAACCCCTGCGTCGAAATTCTTCGACGGCCACTAAAAATAAAATCAGTCAGCTGTTCCATACATTTTGACCGCGTAGGTATTGCACTTTTCTATGAAACAGCAGATTTTCCTTAAAACAACCGACGCAAAATTTCTATACAGGGGGTGTTTAGGATTAAACAAACTAGATTTTCTATTTAAATAAAACTGTATATTGATGTAGATTTGAGTTACATTTAGTTGCACTGTCACACTTGTTACAATAATTTTAGAACGTTTCCACGCAGTCGTCGTTTGCGGAGTGTTGGCGCGCGGCGCGAGCGGCGCTCGGGCGCTACCGCCCCTCGTCTCCCTCTTTCCCCTCGCTCGCCCTAGTGCGGGGCGCGTACATCCTCCCGGGCCTTGAAAGTGCGGCTTTCAATGATCTGCTTCATTAGCATTGGCAGTATTAGCGCCAAGATTATCAGTTGTCTCGCTGCCTTGTCTTTCAATATTCGCTCCTTCATTTCCGGCGACATCCTTTGCATCCTTAGTGGCCGGCAGTATGCACATTTTGTTGATGGCCCTCCTTAGCGTGCCCTTTGATGTTAAAACGTCGGCAACTCTGCTGATTCCATCTTTCCCAGGATATAAATGGGTAATGCGGCCAAGTTTCCATTGTAGTGGGTGAAGATTTTCTTCTTTGAGGATCACTAGATCGCCCACACGAAGCTCATATTGCCTCGTTTTCCACTTGGTGCGTTCTTGAAGTTCAGCAACAAACTCCCGGCGCCATCTCTCCCAGAATTGTTGTCTCAGCTGCTCTATGTATTGGTATCTGTTGGGGTGCTTGCAGGTGATAGGCAACGATGGCACAGAGGTGAGAGGTCGCCCTATGAGAAAGTGCCCTGGGGTTAGAGGAGAGGGATCGGTTGGATCGGATGACAGAGGAGTAAGGGGACGAGAATTTAAAATCGCTTCGATTTGTGTGAATAGCGTAGCGAGCTCCTCGAATGTCAGGGAAGCATTTCCCGCTACACGTTTGAAATGGTGCTTTGCAGATTTAACGCCCGCCTCCCATATACCTCCAAAGTGAGGTGAGTAAGCAGGACTAAACACGAACTTAATGCCTTCGTTATTGGCGTAATTAATAGCTAACTCACGACTGGACCTGAGTATTCTACTTATCTCATTGTTCGCGCCCCTGAAATTGGTACCATTATCGCAATATATAACGTTAGGTTTACCTCTCCTAGAGACGAACCTTCGCAAAGATAAAATGAAAGCATCAGTGCTCATATCGCTGACTAGCTCTAAATGAATCGCTTTGGACGAGAGGCATACAAACAAACATAGGTAGCATTTTGAAATACGGTTGCCTTTACCCTTACGGCTAGAGATCATAAACGGACCAGCAAAATCAACACCACACGAGTAGAAAGGAAACATAGAATAGCTTCTTTCGGCAGGTAAGTTTCCCATTAGAGGTTGTATTGTCTTCCCACGTAGGCGAATACAAACTATACACTGCTTTGTCGTGCTACGTGCTAAGTGTCTGCCACCTATGGGCCAAAATCGTTCTCTTATTGAGGCTAGAAGATGTTGAGGACCAGCGTGAAATAAGCGTTCATGTTCGTATCTTAATATTAATTTAGTTAAGTGATGTTTTGCATCTAAAATAATGGGGTGTTTTTTATCATAGGCGAAATCAGAGTTTTGAATTCGACCCCCAACTCTTAATATGCCGTTTGAATCAATAAAGGGATTCAGCGACAATAATTTAGACTTACGATTAAGAGTTTTATTATTACTAATCAGTTTAATTTCTTCTGCATAGCTTTCTAACTGACTTAACTTGACTAACATTAGTAAAGAATCATCTAATTCCTTAATGTCTAATGGTCCGTTAATTTTAGCATCTTTATTTTTACAGTAATTTAGGAAACGCTGTACATATACATATATTCTCTTTAATCTATTTAAATTAGAATGTTTCTCAAATTGAATTATTTTGTTTGTTACAACTACATGACATTCAATGGTGTGCGAGTGTTTAACTTCAGGCAAAACATCAGGGATTTGTGTGTGTTTTTGTGTAGGCCAACAAGATGGGTCATTAGCGAGGAACGAAGGCCCTTCCCACCAGAGGAGACAGGACTGCAACTGCTTAGGAGTCACACCTCTAGACGCAATATCTGCAGGGTTTTGATCTGTGGGAACATAACAGAAGGTGAATCCAGTTGCAAGTTGATTGATTTCATTCACTCGATTACACACAAATACTTTAAGATCCCTGGGTGGGGTTTTCACCCAACCTAGCACAACCTTTGAATCGGTCCATATAAATTTATTATTTATATTACAATCTAATGACTCTAATACTTTTGCACATAAACGTGCACCTAACAGGAAGCCACATAACTCCAATCGGGGTATAGTGGTTGGGTTCATCGGTGCAACTCGTGCCTTAGCACACAACAACCTGACAGTAACATTCTGATTTTGATTCACAGAACGTAGGTAAATACAAGCTGCATAGGCTTGTTGTGAGGCATCCACAAAACAATGTAATTCTATATTACTAGGTGTATCACACAGAACTCTCCTTGTAACACGAATATTAGTTAAATTTGAAAATTCCTTTAATAGTTTAGCCCAGTTTTTACAAAACTCAGCTGGAACTGGATCATCCCAGTCTAGCTTAGAGGACCATAACTGTTGTAGTAAAATCTTAGCTACTATAATGCAGGGACACAATAATCCTATGGGATCGAAAACCTTGGAAGTAGTAGAAATTATTGACCTTTTAGTAATATGTATAGAAGGTTCTAGATCTGTAGAGAATTGCAGCGTATCAGCCTTGGGACACCAATTGAGACCTAATACACTGGATTCTTTATTGAAACCAATAGGTTTTGAAGAATCACATTCATCATCAAATAATTGAGAGCAATTTGTGTGGAATTTCCTTAGAGGAAGGCATGCAGAATTAAGTGTTTTGACAACTTCGTGATAGATGTGTTTTAGCCCTTCTATAGTTTCAGACCCTGTATTTAAGTCATCTGCATAAAAATCGTTTCGAATTACACAAGCAATAGACTCATCCGTACACTCATTTGCCAGTTGTAAGAGGCATCGAGTACTTAAAAATGGTGCAGAGGCCGTACCATATGTAACTGTATTTAGTTGTAAAACATCTATCGATTGGGACTTATCATCACGCCACAGAATAAGCTGCAGATGGCGCTGCTGTTGCCCGACTTCAATTTGCCGGTACATTTTCTCAATGTCACCTGTGAGAATTAATTTATGCTTGCGAAATCGCAATAAAATAGAGATTAAATCACTCTGCACTACTGGACCAATCATTTGAATTTGATTAAGTGATTTTCCAGAGCTAGTTTTAGAAGAAGCATTGAATACTACGCGGAGCTTTGTGGTTTCGCTCTTTTCACGAATTACTGCGTGATGAGGCATGTAGTATCCAAATTCTGGTTTATTAATTTTAGTTAAATGTCCTAAATTTGCATATTCATCTATAAATGCCTTGTAGTTGGCTTTTAAATCAGGATATTTTATACAAAGGGATCGAGAGAATTGGTTAGGTAAGATATAGGTAGGAAAAGGTTAGGAACAGGGCTTACTCTCCTTGGGCTAGACCTCCGGCTCACGATGTCCTCAAAGGCTCCCGAAGCAGCAACAGCAATTCCTTTTCTTTAGGTACTCGACCGGTGGCTCGCTGGGTAGGTATTTGGCGAATGGCGGCTGCCGCGTGTGACGCCCGCAAACTCGACGCGTTTTCTTGATCGTTATAGATTTAATGTCCGTCACTGGTCGCCACTTTTGTTTAGGATTAAACAAACTAGATTTTCTATTTAAATAAAACTGTATATTGATGTAGATTTGAGTTACATTTAGTTGCACTGTCACACTTGTTACAATAATTTTAGAACGTTTCCACGCAGTCGTCGTTTGCGGAGTGTTGGCGCGCGGCGCGAGCGGCGCTCGGGCGCTACCGCCCCTCGTCTCCCTCTTTCCCCTCGCTCGCCCTAGTGCGGGGCGCGTACAGGGGGTTCAGAATCATGCGCCGAATCCATGGCAACAGTCCACGCGTCGATGTCCCTGCCACCCTGTATAGATTGTCTTTATCCATGTTACATAATAACAATCAATCTCCCTAGCCTTTTTCCCATCTATATTGGGGTCGGCTTCCAGTCTAACCGGATGCAGCTGAATACCAATATTTTATATGGAGCGACTGCCTATCTGACCTCCACAACCCAGTAACTGGGTAATACGATACCCCTTGGTAAGACTGGTGTCAGACTTTCGGGCTTTGACGACTCGTAACGACTGTCAAGGACCAACGAATGACAGCCAGGACCAACGGCTTAACGTTCTTTCCGAGGCACGGAGGAGTCTCGATATGTAAAGATGGTCACCCATCCACGGACCAACCTCGGCAAGCGTAGCTTAACCTAATGGATCGACCCGTGCGGCTGTTATTACTGAGCCACAAGCTCCTCCTTAGCCACAAGCTTCTCCTTAGCCACAAGCTCCTCCTTAGCCACAAGCTCCTCCTTAGCCACAAGCTCCTCCTTAGCCACAAGCTCCTCCTTAGCCACAAGCTCCTGGGTATGTAACATAATAACGGTTCTCCTCGGTATGTAATAAATAGTTTTAGGTATGAATTTTCTTTGTATTAGAAAACTCCGTGTAGGTTGTAATGTGAGGTAATCGGTAGTTATGTGGCAATATCTGCATCGCTACATGCAAACTACGCATCAAAGAACTGACGTCACACAAAATCCTGCATGGCGCAAACAGTAACGTGTTTGCCGCGCGATCAGCATATACAGTGTGTCCGGACATGGACTAGCGATATTCTATATACTTAAATATAAACTATTTTAAAGTACAATTACACTCTAGGCTTGTAATAAATTATTGGTTGAATTGCATAATTTTTCTTCTTTTTTTTCGACTTTCACATTTTTTTTCAAAAGTTATGGAATTGTGAACACATTGCTTTGTAATGCAGATGGTAGACAATATTATTGCCTTTCAAATAAGCCTATTTTTATCTCAGTAGGTATTACTAAAACTTTGAGATATATGATATTTTTTGTAAAAAAAACAAAATGGCTGCCACATAGCGGGGAAGTGTATTGGACCTAAACCTAGAGTATAATTGTACTTTAAAATAGTTTATATTTAAGTATTCAGAATATCGCTAGTCCATGTCCGGACACACTGTATAACAACTTCCCCGACATCAATCGTTGGGTTGCCCACCAGACACGACATCCGTCTGGTCAAAGGATCCTCCCTTTTCTTTAGAGATTAGTGAACTTTACACCCTGTTCCTCATACCTCTAAAGTTCCATAATTAGACTTAGGAATGGCAGTTAGTGGTATTGCTTGTTAAATATATGTGCCAGATATTAGTACAGTGTTTTTATGGATAGTTTAGCCCTTGAATGACAATGACAGGGGGACATGGTGGTCAACAATAGAGTTTTTTTTTTTTGGGATATATTTCGAAAAACAAAATGGCGCCGTTAGTTCTGACGCGTCGCGCTACGCGCCAAAAAGTTCTTATACCTACAACTACAGAATTTAATGCTGTATATTTATACCAACAAGCCAGTAAATTTAGGGTGACCGGAGCGTATCGCCGCGATTCGAAGCGCATTTTGCACCAAAAAAATAAATGTGAAGGTCCCTCCCACGCTCTTGTTTCCGGGTTTTGACCATACAATAACCTTTTTTCCCGGCCATTGATCACAAGACATAACCTACAAATTATAAAACAGCCAGTGACATTTAAAAAGTTCGTCCGGAAATAAAACAGCCAGTGACATTTAAAAAGTTCGTCCGGAAATAGCAGGCGGACAATTCAATCATATAGCTAGGTCTAAATGGGAGTTGTTAGGCACAGCGACAGGATAGGTATACAGTACGACACAACTTAGATGTAGCATAGATTTGAAAATTTTCATTCATTCATTTCAATTTTACGAATGTATTTGGCTATAAGACTTTACAAGTTACTGCGTTTTCGAAAGATCATTTTCACCTAAAGCAGTAATAAAGATTGGTGAATTTGAAGGCGCACTCAGTTCGGATGGTGATCGGTTTTATGAATTTTGCCGATGCTACATCTAAGTTGTGTCGTACTGTACCAAATTTTAAACAAAAATGAATTAAAAAACATTATTAAAATAATTATTATTATTAATCAGTTTATTTCAGATCAAAATTAATCCATACAATTACAATTACAAATTATAAAAATGAGAAATAAATAAAAAAAAAAGCGAAATAAATAATTACAATTATACAAAATGTGTTAGTATTAGTAAATCTTATACACTATGTTAGTCAACACCCATCACAATACGCATCCACTGGTTCTGGATAGGGCAATCCGCACGAGATACAACCATCTGCAGGATACTGTTGCTACTGCCTCGCACGCGCTGCACCAAGGAGGCTACTTTCTTCCTTATAACCGCATGAAAGCCGTCCGTTCGCGCCTCTGCAAACATTCCAGACGCACTGCAGTAGCGAGGCAGCCGCATCAGCATCCTGAAGACGTTGTTGTATTGGACACGCAGAGCACTAGCAGCCCGGCGAGTAAAGATTACCCACAGACTGCTCGAGTATAACGATTGGCAGTACGCCTTGAAAAGAGTAATTTTCACTGCCCTCGAGCAGCGAGCAAATCTGCGTGCAACCATATTCCCCCTGACTGCCAATGCTCTGCGCTCCCTCTCTATGTCTGCGTCATCTTGCAAATCTTCTGTCACAATGTGGCCCAGATACTTGAAGCTGCTCACCACTCGCAGAGCCGCACCATTAAGCATAATAGGCGGAACATGCACTGGACCAAGCTTTCCACTCTTGAAAACGAGCACTTCGCTCTTCTTAGAGTTATACCTCAGTCCATGTTCCGCCGCGTACGCCTCACAGATTGACACAAGCTTACGAACCGCCCCCACCGACGGTCCCAGCAGTACCATGTCGTCCGCATAACTGATGTTATTTACGCTCACTCCGTCTACAAAACAACCCACATGAGTACTGCTGAGCTCGCCGATGAGGTCATTGACATACAGATTGAATAACAGAGGAGAGGTTATCCCCCCCTGCCGCACGCCACACTCCATGTCATATGCATCAGATAGCGCACCAGCCCATCTCACCTGGTTCCTCTGACACGTGTACCAATGGCGTAACACGGAGATGACTTCAGCCGGCACACCCGTTCCTTCCAATTTGGCCCACAGCTTATTATATAATACCCTATCAAAGGCCTTGGACAGGTCCAGGAAGCACGCATACACCGGCGTCTTCCTCTCCGTGTAGTACCTAACAGCCTGCTTAAGACACAAGATTGCGCTCTCTGTTGACAGCCCACTCCTGAACCCAAATTGGGCATCATTCAGCTTTATGTGCTGCAAGAGAATGTTGTTAAGCAAGCTATCAAGCACCTTGGCCATTATAGTGGCCAGCGAGATGGGTCGATAGTTTTCTTTATCTGACATGTCACCAGTCTTATTCTTGACAATCGGTACTACAATTGTTTTCGTCAGCTCTTGAGGCAAGTAACCGTGACATAAACATAAATTAAAAAACATGGAGAGCACACGCGGCAGGTGAGCACCAGCAAACTTTAGATGCTCAATGCTGAGGCCATCATGCCCAGGAGATCTACCCCTCTGCATACCAAGTATGACTTTATGCACATCACGAGCAGTAAATTTCACAACTCGCTCCTGGTTGATAGCCCCAGCATCGTCACATCGGCTTGTGTCAGAATCAGACTGTGGCTCCACTTTAAAATAATCTTTAAAAAGATTAGCTATCTTAGTTTGATCGCCAATACCATTTACGCTCACAGGGAAGCCAGACTTTACATTCATCTTGTCTGTGTGCTTCCAAAATGTTTTAAAATCTTTGGCAGTGTGGTGTGAAGCAAGAATATCCATTTTAATCTGGTCCTGTCTATCTTGACACCACTTTAATTGCTTTTTGAAAGCCCTTCTACTCTCACACATGTCTAAATACAGTTGGCCATTATTAGGCTTCCCAGCTTGAACCCACACCAAAAAATTTAGCCTGGCTTCCCTGTGAAAACCTGCCACATACCTATTCCAACCAGCAACATAGCCACCTCTCCTCCGTGACTCGCCCTGCTCATTAGAACTAGACGCAGCCTCAGTTAGAATAGAAACTATCGTAACATACATGTTTCTCAGTATGGTCCTGTGTTCCACATTGTTACAAATACCATCACAGCAAGCAGAGAGCTCTCCTGGAAAATCAATTTCCCTCAGTTGATAGTGACACCTTTTATGAAAACTTTCAATTTGCGCATTCGTGCGCTCGCCCCATAGTACATTATTAGAAGCCAGTGTACGGGTCACCCCCTCCTTACTACTAACCTGGCCCAGGTCACATTCAATAATGAGTGGAAAGTGGTCAGACCACTGCACATCCCGTTCCACCCATACACGCTTTATAGATGGCAGTGCACCACTCGTGACAATACAATGGTCCAACCACCTGGTACACCCATGCGCCTCACTTACAAAAGTGAACGTATCAGATTCGGCGCCAAGCATTTTTATATCAACACAGGTCCAGTCCTGATCATTACAAAAAGCCAGCATTTCATTACAAAAAAGCTCTTTAGGATGCGCATTGTAATCGCCTAAAATATAAATTGCTTCTGTGTCCCTGTTATCGTCAATAATTGAACATATTTTACTTAAACATTGTGTAAACTCAGGTAAATTTTCAGAACAGTTAGTAGGCATATACACACTAAATAGTATCACAGATTTCTCACTTACATAGTTTATCTTCACAGCCGCTAAGCGAACGTCATTGCACTCTAACACTTTAACCGACTGAAAGGCACTTTTCCGCCATAATATGGCGACACCCCCAAAAGGCCTACCCCGTAATAGGCCCGCAGATGTATCCACAGCAGAGGTCCCCGTGCTCCCAAACTCATCATCTACAGCATTCAGGAACGGCAAGTCATGCGGTAACAGCCAGGTCTCCTGCAGTGCGACGACGTCAGCCAACTTACAGAGACATCTAACACCATCAATGGATCTCTTCAGCGACTTACAATTATATGATATTAAGTTGTTATAAATCTTTCCTACCATTATCAAATTTAGTGGTGTGCCTCTCTCCCTCGTCCGTAGGTTTGACTATACATTTGTCCTTCCAGTTAACAAAACGCCTGAAAGAAACATTATTCGGCCACAGGCTGTCGTCGAGAAACACGTCCAAATGTGTTTTGCTCACAAAAAACTTAAAGGCACTGTAATTACGTTCACGCGCCATTTTAATCTTTATAGGCATTATTTTCTCTTTAGTTTTGTCAAAAATATACTCTGTAATGTCTGCCTCCGTAACATCCTTGTGCACGTTAGTCAAAAAGAGAGGTATTTTAATGTCAGCAGCCTTAAACTTGCTGTTCTGTTCCAAGCAAGCTTTCCCCTTATTTGTTGTAAATTTATTACCAAGACGCTTGTTTTGCACCAATTTCCAGCCGTCGTCCTTGCCTGGTTCATACCACAATCCCTTTCGCGCACTAATCTCTGCATACGACTGACTGTTTAGGTTTTGGTTTTTCTGAGACTCAATATTCAAATAGTTTTGTTTAGCACTGTGACTTACATTATTATCATACCGATTTTGTGACCCAGGATCACTGCCGCTACTTATGCCAGGTTCCTCCGCTGTTTTGATAATTGAATTATGTTCGCATCGCGCCATCTCTTTCCCACTTCCCTTATTCATGTTCATAACGTCGCCGTCGCTAAGCACTGGCGAAGACAGCGCGCGCGATAACGGCTCCGGCGGCGGTGACTCACGCGCACAAACAGCTGATTTATTGCGGGTACTACGAACATCGGTATCTTTTTGTTTCTTACTAATTGAACTAGCCACAGGCGTAGCAATTGCCATAGGCCCACTATCCAGCATATGAGTACCTCGTACCCTAGTGTTTACAAAAGGATCAAAACGATAGGGTGTATTCATTAATGGGCTATGTTTGCCACTACAGTACCTCGTTTCCACCTCGCGCAGCTGCTCGACTGTGGCATAAGTGCTAGCAAAATTCTCTACTTGGGATTTCAGTAACGTTATTTCCTTCAGTAGCGCTGTGACGTCTACGTGATCAAAGGTCACAGGTGGTAACTTGTGCAAATCCTTCGCCACAAAAATAGGTATTATCTCCGGGTCTACACTTTTTAGCACTGTTAGAATGTCTTCCAGGTCCCTTTGTATTTTGCCTTCACACTTCTTTTTTCTCTTTACTTTCTTTATTTCGGTAGTGACGGAGTCAAAAAGCAAATTTTTCGCCTTCTCCACTTCCTCCACACTAAAAGCCGACACACATATACGCAGCAAACTTTCATGGTCCATTACAAGAATTTTATTCATAATAAATGCCAACACTTCGTCAATAACAACATTGCAACTCGCACATTTTACCGTACTTGACTGCGACGTCATGATTGCACCGAACGTCGCGAATACACGACCGCACGTGAGCGCAGCGGCGCGGCACTGATCATCAAAGATTTTTTTTTTATTCCACGACTTGGTAGCTCTTGCCCTGCATCTCATCTGATAGTAAGTGACAATCAAGCCGAAGGTGGAAGCGAGCTTCACCCGGAATCTTTAACCACTGAGGAACTGGCTATCTTACCTCTAACTGCCGTAACACAATAATGCAGATCGCGGCATATAAATTGAGTCAAAACGGCGGTCGTCCGCGCGCGCAGATAAAAGTTTGATTAAAGAAGAATCTAAATCGAAGGATTTAGATCCGAAAATGTTTTTCTGCGTACGTGCCGCGACCTCTAACACATTTTCGGGTCTAATCATAGTTTTACCTGCGCGGACGACCGCATTTTGGTTCAACTTATGTGTCGCGATCTGTAATATTGTTGTAACCATACATAATTTTCCCGATACGATACCGATACCGATTATTGCAGTAAAAAATCGCCGATACCGATACCGATGCGGATATCGATGGCTTAGTAAATAATAAATCAAATAAATAATGAAATATGTACCTCGGGCGTTTGTATGTCTTTTGTATTTCGGGCACACAACTGTTTAATATTAATTGTGCATGTGCTAGAATTATGAACAGTGGTGATGTGAAACAGACACGAAACAGTATATCACTCGGCAAACACTGCCGTTCACCTTGTTGCCATGTCGCTAAGCATGCGCTGTGCGACTCTCCTGCCAGTCCAGCCTGCGACGGAAAGAAAATATTGCGCGGTTAGTCGTTTCGCGCGCTTTTCCAGCTGTTTGAAAACGGTTGTTGTGTAAAAGCGATACCGATATTATTGGCCTGCCGATTATATCGGCCGATATATCATCGGAATCGTTACATCCCTAGTTGTAACAATTTTAGGTGTAAAAAGAGCATTAGGAAAGTTTCCATTTTTTTTTTTACTTACGGCTACAACTAAATATTCAGTATTACGATATTATTTATTGCATTTTATAATCAATATTTTAGTTCAATATAAAGCGATATTTCATATTTCCATGCCGAACGAAATATTTGACGGCAATTTGCGAAGTTGCCCGCTTTCAGAATGTAGCACGCTCTTAAATATGAGAATTGGCCTTCTGATCGTCATACAGTACTCATCAAATACCTATCTCGGTACTTAGGGGTACTTAAAGTGCAAGCTGCCGGCTTATAAGTACAACTCAGACTATGTCGCACGCTTAATCATATACTGACATAACTCAAAAAAGACGTTTTTCGGGAAATCGCAAAAAACGATTTAGCAAAACTGACTTACCTTACAAAATGGCTTATTACTCAAAGAAAATAGCTTTATATATTGAAATAATGTATTGTAGGGATAGTTGATAAAGTGAGTATTAATGTTTGGATATATTTTAAAGAAATTTAGATATTTTACCTATAAAATAATCAGTAAAAAAAATTGTTCCTCAAGATGCGACAGTTTAATATAAAAGATAAAGTTACATTGATTTAATACTGGTGACACATTTTGAAATGAGTCCGTGTTACTGGTGATATATTTTGAAATGAGTCCGTATTTTATTCAATGTATGCTCTTGTTGTTATGATATGAGTCTTTATGGTGACGCATACTGATATATGTCTCTGTCACGTAAAAGCGTTTGCCGAAACTTGCCGAAATTTTTGCGTATGAAAGAGACAGATATAGGTTTAACTCCTACAAACAAGATATCAAAAAAATTCCGAGATCGGCCGAAAGAGGGCGTTAAAATAAACTTCTTGGTATACTTAATTAAACTTTGACCGAAACACTAATCGGTCAGTATATGATTAAGCGTGCGATGTGTTGAGCGTGGTGCTCAAAGGAAGTGATTTAAGCCTACTTGAATATCTTAACATAGTCTTAATTGTGCAATCTGTTCTTCGAGGTGAAGACATAATATAGAGTATAGACCTTTGTTAGGTACTACGTTAAATTTTTTAGTCTTCTTGCACCGTGGTCTAGCTCTGTCATGTCCTCTCAATGGATCCTTTTATGAATTACTAAGTACATATACCTAGCGACCCACCCCTTCTTTGGACGGTTTTTACGGCTTCGCAAATATCGAGATTTCTTCATTCCTAAGCATTTTTCTAATATTCGTGTTAAGTATTAGTTATTATTTAACAGTATTATGTTGTGCTATGTCATTTATGTGCAATCAATAAACAATTTATTTATCTATGTCAGGGACATCGACGCGAAGCCTGTTACCATGGATTCAGTACATGATTCTGAACCAACCTACGTTGAAATTTTTCGTCGGTTATTAAAAAAAATATCAGCTTTTTCATAGAAAAGTGCAATACCTACGCGGTCAAAATGTGTGGAACAGCTGTTTTTTTTTTTTAATAACCGAAGAAAAATTTCTACTCAGCCCCCAGAATCGTGTACTGAATCCATGGTAACAGGCTTCGCGTCGTTGTCCCTGCCACCCTGTATATCTATAGTTAAAAGACATACCCCGTGTCCTAATATAAGCGATCGTCACTCGTTTGTTCGGAACATCGCAATGGAGCGTGCATTATTTGCAATATTCCATTGTTGTGCTGTCGGTCGGCGCGACGGTCGAACAAAATGAACGCGACGATTGCTTATTGCAGTTTTTCTGGAGTTTACGGCAAAGATTGAATACATTTTGAACGAATATTAGGAGCACAGACTACGATGCATTCATTGGATTGCCGAAAAAACGTGATCATTCACCTGCCCTTATCCCAATTTATTTGGGGTCGGCGACATGTCCCTTTCTTCCATACTTCTCTATTAGTCATCATCTCGATAATCACCGCCTTTCTAGCCATATCATCTTTCACACAGTCCATCCATCGTTTTTTTGGTCTTCCCCTACTCCAATTATTATTTTAAAAGGTGTGGCTTCTTTCATAAAGGGGAAGAACGGAGAAAATACATAAAATTTGGACCGAAACAGCAGTATCTGATAAGGGCGAATGCCGAATGTAAGTTAATTTTAGAAAGTCTAACCGAAATGTCATTGAAAAGTTGATTTTTCCATCAACGAAAGGTGAAAAACTGTCTTCTAAAATTGAGAAACCTAAGAAGTGCAGTGAACTTGTTTTCCAAAACTTTGATATCTGGGGCACTTCATTGGGTATCATTATAGTATAGTTGATTGTCTGTCGGTATTGTCACAGGGGTCAATTTCACATTTTGAGTAGTAGAGGTCAAGGCCGATGAATTGGAACTGCTGCTTTAGGAATTGGAGATCTTTTAGAACAGTATCTACGTTACCTCCTAGAGTCCCATAATCTAAATACCACACGTTAAATTTTAAATTTAGTTGTTGTGTTATGGGGTGAAATAGCTAAACTGAAAATGACACCCGAGGGGATCACCTTGTTGGCATCCGACTGCAGATTCCAAAATGTTGTCTCTATATACCCATTTTTGAAGGGTGCCTATAGCACTGCCACAAAAAACCATCAATTTCCGGTAACTCCTTTTTGAACAGAATGTCCTTGTTAACGGAGTTAAAGGCTTTCTTGACCTCACCTTTACCGGAGTTTAAAAAACTGAAGAGGGCATGTACGGCATCCTCGCAGCCCCCTTTGGATCCAAAGCCAAGCTGTAGGGGCTAGATCTTGTTTTTTAAAGTTTCGCCGTATAATTTGAAGCATATTTTGGCTGCCCTACGCCTGTAGGTACAACCAATGGCAATAAGACGGATGCTGCCGTTCTTCTTGCGCAGGGCACATGTGCAAGACATCGACGACGACATCATTCACACCGTACTTGAAGGAGCTTGCCGCTCTAATTAACCTGATGCTCTACATCAGGTTAATTAGAGCCGCAAGCTCCTTCAAAAGTGACTCACCAGTTTCCCCGGCGCCTGAACTCAACAAATCTATTAAATGCTGAGGAGTCAAGCCGTTGAGGCCGCCGGCGGAGCCACTTTCGAAGGAGCTCACGGCAGTAATCAGCTGGGGGTCAGTAACGGTAAGAGGTGTTGAATCCGGATCAAGATTGGGGGGAGGGGGGTCAGGGAAGGTGAGACTTTCGACTGGCGCTGGAT
This sequence comes from Conistra vaccinii, assembly GCA_948150665.1. Taxonomy (NCBI): domain Eukaryota; kingdom Metazoa; phylum Arthropoda; class Insecta; order Lepidoptera; family Noctuidae; genus Conistra; species Conistra vaccinii. The sequence continues at coordinate 5,797,992 of OX411317.1, read as the reverse complement.
GTGAGGACTAAGGAATTGTTGCTATAACGCTTTTGTCAGGCGCTTAGTATCTTTCCTCGTTATATTTGTTATTTTAATTTCTCACTTCTAATAAGCTGACGTTACTGGATTTAGTAAGATATTCATCTGTATTGAGAAGATTTCTACTTTGAATCTCAATACTTCTTCCAACGATTATTGTTTGGATAATGTGATTAAATTGTAATTAAAAATCATCGACGAAAATTGAGGTTATAAAATAAACTGTTTTTTAACGCAATTTTAAAATAAAATTAGAACTTCTCATACCTATGTATTCAAAATAAGCAAATCAAAGCACTCAATTTGTAAATTGCGCTACAAATTGACATCCGCAACGTTTTTTGAACCCCATTTGTTTACATATTCATCAGATAATTTTCGAACAGACCATACTACTCTCATTAATACATTAAAGTTAATATATCCATCCACTGGCAGTGCTTATAGCATAGAACTGGAGGTTTAATGAATAATGCACACATTAACATGAAATTGATTAACTTCTGCAACTGATGGCCGTAATGAACGTCATTGCCCGAGGGTGATTCCGCAACGATTCACGTCACGAGTTTTGTAATTAATTTTACCATTTAGCTTGGCTATTCTATTAAAATTTTAGTTCAAACTTTTGTATAGACTAAATACCAGTAATTTTCAGTGCAAATATATTTTGCCCCGCAAAAAAATAAATAAATTGATAATTATTAATAATGTATTATATATGAAATTTTATTATATTTTGGTAATGGTAATTCCCCATTTACGTAGGGTAAACAGGGAATTGCCATTACCGAAATATATTGATATAATTATTGTCAACAAACTTAACTATAATAAGATATGCAAATGCAATATGATATGTGTAATTATTATATTCATTATTTGAGTTTTAGTTCCGTATTGCGCCGCGTGCCAAGATACTTTTAATGGGTAATAATCTAGGTGCTAATTTATTAAGACAGGCAGTAAAATAAGTAACAACATTTTATTGCATTTTGACATTTAATGGACTACGATGGCCGATGAAATAAATGGTAGTCAAGGATAGGCCGATAAAATCCGGGACTTCGGAAAGAGATTTCGGTCGAAATAGTTTGACTCTTTGCTGACAACAACATCAAAGATTTGACGAGACACAAAATTATCGTGGAGAATGGCTAAAATAAAAAGAGAGTGCTGTCAGTTGCAGTTGATCATTCTGGGTTAAATACTTATGATATTCATGATGAATTGTGACTTAGCAACGCACCACACGCGTCTAAGACGCCACATAAAACAAATCGCTAATAACTTTTCAAACTATTTTTGACAAGCACACGTAACAACATCATCATTATCATCATCAGCCTATTAATGTTCCCACTGCTGGGACACAGGCCTCCTCTCTGTGAGAGGTAGTGGGCTGTAATCTACCACGCGGGCCCAGTGCGGGTTGGTAGATGTCACATGTCTTCGAATATTTTGGTTCTAAAGCCCGACTCCCACCGTGCGCCATATCGCGGACGCACGCGCACCAGCCCGCACGACGCACCGTGGGAAACCTAACGTGCGTGGTAGCGCAAGACGCGTGCGTGGCGGTGCGTCCTCGTGCGGGCTGGTGCGCGTGCGTGATATGGCGCACGGTGGGAGTCGAGCTTAAGACATGCCGGTTTCCGCACGATGTTTTCCTTCACCGTTTTGAGAGCAGCCTTTGCCGTTGTAACAACATAAATGATAATAATATATCTTTCCATATTAGTCGTACTTACATTCGTAGAAGTGAACAGTTTGATCAAAGCTTAATATTCTATAACTATATCTATACATATGATAAATTAAAGTCACTTTTTGTATTGTCTGTATGAGCGCTTTGTTCTTCTAAAATACGGAGAAAACGAATTTTCCCAGGACACATAGCTAGATCGATTTTTCGCCACCATAAACCTCTATCGGAACTTTCATAGAAATCGTTAGAGCCGTTTTTGAGAACGTGATTACAAATATATACATAATATTCAGACGAATATTGCTCATTTAATAGGTACTATAGGATATTATTAAACTTACATACATATAAGAAACCTTGATGTGGTATCAAGTCGAATAAACTGCGCGAACCCCTGGCACTCGCTACTTTAGCTATGAAGGAGTCCCAATCTTGTTTTCTACAAACTTGTTTGTTCAACTACTGTCAAAACAACACCTTTGTTTGTCGAATTTAAAACTTTGCTATTTTCACGCAGTATTACTCCGATGAATTATGCAAGGTTTTTTATATCATAGGTACAGGGTGATTTTTACAATAATATAAGAATTTTTATTTAGGTACCTACATATAGGTGTTGTAGTACAGTCAGCTGCAGAGAAATCTCACCCCCCTAGCAATATATTTTTACATTCATCAGCATATTGGAATCCTGAATCTGCTTACTCAATTATTCACGTTAATTACCTGAAACAAAAAACACGCAATCAATTAATACCCACTCAGCTCAACAATATTATACATATTTTTTAATTATTTTGGGACTCCCAAACAACAAGTAAATTGAATAAAAATATATGGGCATAAAGCCTTTATATTTTCACATTTTTAAACTGTATATAAAGCCACAGGTGTGTACACATTGTCAGCGGTTTCATTAACTCTCTCAATAAAGACAAACATTCTCAGCGCACGTATCAGAGCGCAAACGTTTATAGCTGAAAATGAGCGTTTTAATTTTTGACTACCCGGTAAACAGCCGTTATATAGCAGGTGTACAAGTACCCTTAACGAAGCCAAGAGTCATTTGTTTTTTTTTGTACTGGAACGTAACTGGGAACCTTCTGGTTACGGAGTTACACTACTCAACAAAGTCTAGGGAACAAACCAAATATATCAACTTATTTAAGAAAACTCCTTAGAAGAAGTACTGGCCACAAACATTTGTAAATGTTGGTTGAGCCTGCATATACATTTATTTAGTACAGACAGAAACCACAATATAATTAGACAGCAGATTAAAATAAAACAAATAAAAGTGTAAAGTGCATAGGTAAGATGCAGAGGAGTGTGGCTCGCGGCTGCGCCAAAAAGGCCCAATTCAGAAAAAATGCCAGACAACTAATAAGTGCCTGACGTTGGTTTTCAACTGGACCTGAGAATGTGATGTGACGTCAGGAAAAGCATTTTGGAATAAGGGGGGAAAACTTCACTTGGTCGAAGTCGCAGCATACGGCATTTTGAAACGTAATAACTTTATAGATTACTTACTGTCCATATTCATTTTTTTTAATTGTGAAAATCATTTTCGCTGCTTTTATTGGATGTTTTGTGACTGGAGCGTTATTTCACGTCGCCATTTAAGGCGAGAAGCGATGCTGAGGGCTGTAGGGTATGCTGAAAGCAGGGCGCAGTCAATGTGAAACTGCCAACGATGTCAACACGCAGCCAAACGTAATTTGCCTATGTTGGGGTCGGCTTCCAGTCTAACCGGATGCAGCTGAATACCAGTATTTTACATGGAGCGACTGCCCATCTGACCTCCACAACCCAGTAACTGGGTAAGTAATACGATACCCCTTGGTAAGACTGGTTGTCAGATTTTCGCGCTTCTGACGACGCGTAACGACTGTCAAAGTTCCACGAATGACAGCCGGGACCAACGTCTTAACGTGCTTTTCGAGGCACGGAGGAGTCTCGGTATGTAAAGATGGTCACCCATCCACGGACCAACCCCGGCAAGCGTAGCTTAACCTGATGGATCGACCCGTGCGGCTGTTATTACTTAGCCACGAGCTCCTCTCGAAACGAAATTCTTCATCATTACCGAATGTATTTATGCTGTATCTTTTCAAGATAACTAAAGCCACACACACACAGATTACTGACACGCGGCCTTTCTAACACTGTCATCTGCCTTGTTGCCTGACCTTTTAACTGTCGCCTTTCACTCATCAAGTCATTAAAAGTCGTCATAGGAAAATCTGCTATTCAAGAGAAAGAAAGTAAGAAAAGAAAGAAAAGAAAGAAAAGAAAGAAAAGAAAGAAAAGAAAGAAAAGAAAGAAAAGGAATAAAAGAAAGAAAAGAAACAAAAGAAAGAAAAGAAACAAAAGAAAGAAAAGAAACAAAAGAAAGAAAGAAAAGAAAGAAAATAAATTTATTTGACACAAGTTAAGGCACAAAATATTCACACAAGAACAAAAATAAACATGGAAAGCTTAAAACAGTATTGTGTGCCTCACGACTGCGCCAAATAGACCCAGTTCAGCATAAATGCCAGGCAACACAGCGGACAGACAGGCAGACAGTCAATCAGTAGATCTGAAAAGCATAATACACTGCTTCCAATTGGTTTTCTCAGCAAAAGGGGTTCAGAAAGAGTTATATCTTTTTATTGATATTCGTAGCACGTGTACAAAAGAACTTGAGATACTTGTATTCACGACACAAGCTGTGCAAAACGTTCGAACAAAGTGCTACATATCTGTATTATATAAAACTTTTCCAGCATTTGGTTTGTATGCAGTTTGCAAACGTAGTAGCTGACTATGAAAGAGATGTATTGCAAAAGTAATATGAAAAATGTCACGACAAAAACCGCAACTATTTTCTTGTCCATGCATTTTCTTCATAATATTTTCTAGAAGAATTCTTACAAAACGTATGTACATTTGTACGTAGTATACCTCTATTTTAGAACAGAAGACTGCTTCGATGCTCTAGTTATCGCAAGCGCTACTGAGCATGAAGTCTTGTGTTCAATTCTCAGGTCAGGCAAAGCGTTATTGGATTTTTCTGTTTGGAATTTCTCAGTAGCAGCCCGGAGTCTGGATTTGTACCCGGTTGATGGAAATGCCTCGCCCCCTATTACATGGGTCTTAAACATATCTGGTGACATATGGGTGTAGGTACTATATGTACACCTCTGCCTGACCCTTCGGGGATAACAGGCGAGGTGTCATGTTTTTAGAAGAATTCTGAGGGTAAGAACTCACGGAGCGATTTTCGCCCGCGCCCGCCGCGGTGGCGGCACCGCAAACACTCGTACGAACACGTAGTACATGGAAATTAAGATATTAATTTTCACGACGCGGTTTATTATTATTAAAACTTTATTGTCAGACCACAAAGATTCATAGAGTGTTAGTAAACAAAAACTAATTCTAAAATGTTAGTATCCTAATCCTAAGTCTGGAGTCGGACCTCACACTATCCACGTAATAGGTAGGTCATACCATTTGACGTATGAAGTCCGATCCAGTGTTGAAGCATCGTTATGACCGCGGCTTGCGCCATTGTTCTGCACCCGCCGCCGCGGCGGGCGCGGCTGAAAAACGCTCCGTGAGTTCTTAGCCTTACTTACAAAATGTATGGTTACCATGGTAGATATCGGCCTCGGTAGGATACTTACACAATTAGAAGTATTATACCTTTATTTGAGACAGAAAAATAGCTCAGAAATTTTCCAAGAGTAAACCCTGATTTCTATGGAAAGATAAGAGTCTTGTGTTATGTTCGCGACGAGGCGTCACCGTCAATTTTAGCTTGTTTAAAATCATTAAGTAATAATAGCATGTAGTATGTAGATTCCTTGCTATACGCAATAATGCGTCATCAAAATATTTTGTTAGAAAAGACCTTTCTATTTATCCGGATGTTGAAATACCAAAAATCTGCACACCTATAAAAGAAAAACTAAAGTTGCAATAACGCAAAACAAAATAATACAAGTTGTGGGCAACGCCTATACTAACTCAAAAATGAAAATAGTATAGGTATTAGTAATGCTATCTAGCAGCTAGACACCATCCAAATATCAAATTTTTACTAAAAAAGGTAGGTAAACAAAGCCCTTGCACTCCTTGATTAGGTAGGTTAGACAGATATAACGTAAAATCATTTATGGCATCCAGGTCACCTAGACCGAGACCTAGCCCTGGACCTAACTTCTAGAAATCTAGCCCTTCAGGATACCTACTTAATCGAGTTAGAATGCCGCAAAGCGGATTTGTAAAAATAAAGGCTACCCTCCCTGTATTCAGAGGCCTATAACTGGCTGAAAAATCTAGATACAATAAATAAAATACTAGATTTCTCTAGGGGAATAGACTAGCCCGAGTGTTCTTTTGGTATGGTGGAAATCGGATCAGAACTTTGTCTGAAAAGTCACTTGCAAATAATTAAATATTTATTTAATCATTTTAATACCGATAATCCTGAAATATCTTTTCAACAGGAATAGTCAGAATCCTGGAAGAACGCTCATTAGAAAGGGGGCAATTTTGTGAATCTCATGATGTATAACATGATGTATATAGCTATTGAAATAAGTGTGTTTAGCTATAAGAAATGTAATTTTATAAGAATTTTGAAAATAATAAAGTTACGAAAACAGGAGGCGATTCATGGGTCTCTATAGGGTAAAGGGCGCTACCAGCTAAGCTAACACGCCATCTCTAGAAATTGTAGTCATCAACATGGAAACTAGTTCCACCTAACAAGTAATGCAGTAGTCCTGAGGAGTCCTGAATAGTTATGAAGACTTATCAATAAACAGTGTTATCATTCCTGCCGAGCCCGTTTTCCTTCAAAAGGTCGAGTGCATATCCATGTGAGTATTCGAAAATAACTAGCAAAAACTTCGGTGTAGGACGTCAGCGCCGCTTGGACCAGGATAGCCTTACAACCTACCTGAACCCGTATCCAGCGATCACGCCCGTCCGGAACATGTTAGTTCCTTTTATACTCATATTCACATTCCTTTGTCAACAGTTTTAACGTCAATTTTTATCAGTTTTTCCGTGGAGTTTCTTGCCCGTTCTTCTTTATAGGGACTTACTACGCTTTGGAACGGCCAACTAACATCAAGTTTCTTCTTTTTTTTTCAAAACTCATCTTGGAAGCTGTCTGCACGCGTAGCATGCGCTTTCTATGTCTACGACGAGTAGACACAGCTGTTTCTATACAAAGTGACATTTCCTTTCTTCATTTTTGACATTGCACCGTAGAAATCTTTCTTCAATCTGTCACTTTGTCTTTCGTTTCTAACTATCTTTGTCTAGGTCATTTTATATGTAGACTATTTCAGAAGAAAGTTTTCTATACCAAATTGTCAAAATCACTCTGACGACTGACAGTTGTCTATGGTAGTGAAATATTCTACTCGACGGTCACAAAGTATACAGGGTTATCTGCAAAATCATAATTTACAGAACAGCGTTTTAAATGCAAAACTGTGATAACTAATAGAAGAAGAAAGCTATCTTCTCCTATTTTACATCATTTAGTTAATATTACCAAGGAAATGGTTAAGGCCAATATTACTGTAATGTTATTTGTTCCAAAACAGGGTACTTCGACACACTGAAAAAAAAAGCTGTACGTAGTTGTGTTTAACGTGACTTAATATCAGTAAAAATTTACAATCTAACAGTAAAAACATCCTATGACAAAACAAAGAATTCTGAGTCGAATTATATTAAAGAGTGAATTTCGTAAAAAGTGCAGTTGCCTCTTTCTACTTTGCTGCCGTCGTTCTGTCTACACGGAACGTCATTTTTGTCTTCTCTTCCGTCGACAAAGCGGTGCTCATGCTACGCCTGGGCTGTCTTTCTGACTGACCGACTCCTTGACAATTAAAAGTGCCTATAAATGGTTTAATTGAAATAAATGATTTGAGTTTGAGTTTAAGTTTACCAATTTAATATTTATGAATGTGAAACACACATAATGGTAGCAGGACACTTTCGCGAAAAACATTTCCGCGAAATCGCGAACCCACGTGCGCAAAAAGACATTTCTGCTTACTCACTTGCGTGAAAAGACATTTCCGCGACTGGACTTTTGCGCGAAAAGATATTTACGCGAATGGTAAAAAAGGGTCTTTCGCGGAAATATCCTTGGCGCAAGTGTACCAGAGTCTAACACAATAGGCCCCTCTTGCATAGAGTTAATTGGCCAAATGTGTCTACATATTATATACCTTTACTCCCTCTTCGGGGAAAACATTAATTTTTTCACAAAGTCGACTGTTCTACAACGAAACGATTTACATGACTTATTTATTTATTTTCGTAAAAGTAGGTACCATTTTTAGTGGAAGTAATTTATGGAGGGTGTTGTATTTTTTGGCTATTTTTCACACGTCGGCACTCGACTGGGTTTTGTAAAAATACTGTTTTGTTTATTTTGATAATATTTGTACATGAAAATAATGGACCGAGATATTTTTGCCATAACCTCTGAGTATGTAAATAAAGTTGCTCATTTATATGAATGTTTATGACGTCAACTTAGAGAAAAGCATTTTTTATGACATTATATTCAATTTGAAAATTGAATTGAAATTAGGGTGCTGGTCGCACAGCGCTATTTACCTACTGTTCTCCATCATCATCAGCCTATTAATGTTCCCACTGCTGGGACACAGGCCTACTCTCTGTGAGAGGGAGTGGGCTGTAATCTACCACGCGGGCCCAGTGCGGGTTGGTAGATGTCACATGTCTTCGAATTTTTTGGTTCTAAGACATGCCGGTTGCCTCACGATGTTTTCCTTCACCGTTTTGAGAGTATTGGTGATGAAATTATTTACACAAAGTAAAGCGCCTGCTTGGGTTCGAACCCACGAACCACTCGTAAGTCGGGGCCCTTTCCACTGGGCCACCACTCATACCTACAGTTATATTCACCTAAAAGTTGCCTCTCTTTCTATCGCGTAACTCTTTATATCTTCTGACATCGTTACGCTCACCGAATTGGCCCGACAAGACGAACCCGCCGCGTACTTGTAGCTTCATATCTAAAATGCGGAGTGCGAATTCTGTACTACTCTGTACCAAAATAGAAGAAGATGGATTCCTTATAATCAAGTAAACCTTGGCAAGATCTACATAAAAACCGCAAATAGAGATAGATTGCCTACGTTTGAAAAAAGGAAAGACGGAAGATACTCAAAAATATTCACTTTACTAGAGTTGTGGTGGTGAATAAATGATTTGAGCGATCCTTCATTTTGTATCCAATCGAATCACTGTTTGTAGAAATATACATAGAGTATGTAATAAGAATGGAGTGCCAACCCTGAAGGGTGAAACCTTCCTTGGCAAGTTTCTTCAAAAGTGACTACAATAAATCGTAAAATAAAATAAAATAAAATTCATTTAATTCAGACTATTTTTGTCCAGCTTTTGTTAGTACCAATTACATTATCTTAAAACTATGTTAGTAATGACGAGATCAATTAATACATTTAGGTAAGTAACAAACTCGAAATAACAAATTTAAAATTAAAATATAATTGTAATAAATAAATTAAAATTACACGAAAATTAAAATAAATTATTGAAAAAGAACTAAAATAAATATTTGAAAATAAATTTAAATAAAATGTAACAGTTTACTAAAATTACAATATATATCATGCAACGAAGATATTATTATGTATGTACCAAGTGCGGGCGTGGCGTCACAAACAAAATGCACTACTCACGCCTCTAGCGGCTGTCAAATCATGAGCCCTCCATTATTTCTTACTCCGTGTACTATTACAATGTAAATAAGACCAGGGTGCCGGGTAGGCCAGATTCGTTCCTCTCTGTATTCACTAGGTGTACTTTACTGCCTCGTTTGTGGCGAGTTCTTTTAATTAAACCTATTTGAGGAAGGTTTGGAGGTGAAGCAATGGATTCAACGTGTATTTGCGTGTAAGGGAGATAGTAGTTACAATGTCTGTTTATATTAATCTCTGCAGAATTCAAAGACACATACCTACACCAACTCACGCCTTCTTCCCATGGGGGTAGGCAGAAACTACAGAACGCCACCTGGTACGATCCTTACATACTCCTTTTGCCTCGTTTACGTTCATACATCTAGTCCTACACGCTCGCCGGTTGCGAGTACTACGCACCTGACCTTTCTGAAAAACATCACCAATAAGGTCACTGTGGTGTGACAAACGGCGGGAGGGGGACGCTCTAGGAGGACCTAAGGCGTCCCCTCCCGCCGTTTCTACTCACATTACCCTTTTGTTAGTTGCCTTTCATACATCCTATCAACATGACCAAATCATCTAATCATACTTACTTTTCAAATAATTCAAAGGTTTTTTTAAATACTCACTACGTTCTTTTATTTATTTTTTATGTTTATTACTGTGCTCATTTTATTATGACAAATGCAAAAAAAAAACTGAGACATAACATTAATCGAAAGTTAGATAAATGATTATTCTAATTAAGTTTTAAGATTAATTAAGTTTATCGATAAAAAATTCAAAACCATTTTTTAATAATAGGTACCTATGATAAAGCATATATGTGTCCAATATTTTTTTTTATTATCTGACTGACGGACTAAATAGTTTTTATTTTTTTCCCCTGTCAAAATCCCTATTCCCGTTAATAATTAATTCCTACTCAATTACAAATTCTTGTCGACTAGTAATACGGCAAAAAAACTTATAGCGATCTTTGTCGTATGGCAATGCTTATTTCTTATTGGATATAAGATTGTTTTTGTGAGAATCGTCACAAAATGAACGCTCCTACACTTGCTGCATTCTTTTCAAAGAAAGTGACATTTTATTAAAATACTTTGTCGCTCTTTCAAAGAAATTGATAAGAAGAGTAAAAGTAAAATGCATTCTTCAAACTTTTTCAAAGTAGGAATTTCTTGGAAAAGTAATTTCTTAGTGCTGAAACCTTTGAATTCTCGCAAAATGTTTACTTAAAGATAATATAATAGGTGATTGGGGTGAAGTACACTATGAAATTTTCATCTTTCTTCAATAGCAGTTTTCTTTAAAATTATGATTGAAGCAAAATTACTGTGAAAAAAGAAAAGTGAAAATCTTCTGTAAGATGCATGTACTCGTAGAAAAATATATGTTTTCGTCAACAGAGAGTTTTGGCCTTTTTTGCTAACAATAGGCGACATCTAAATGTAATGTGTACATTTCTCCAGCCACAAGGCAATCACAGAAGTTATGACTACCATTCACCGATGCATAATGCTTAGACAACTGTTGCGGGTTGACAAACATCAGACTTCTCACAAAATTGAAGAACATGACTTGAAAAACCACAGACAAGTCTCAGACCAAATAAAAAACCAATACATAATGCTGCGAACAATACAGTGAAGCATGCCAAAACTACACCTCCGGTCTGTGCAAACACGCTCACACGCACACATTTACAATCACACTACCTCACGTCACTGTTGACAGCGCTGTCTTGGTTTTTTTATTTGGCCTTAGAGACAAGTATGAAGCTGGGATCTAATTATCGGTCGCGTCCGCGGACGTTAACTGTCAGTTCCCTACGATCACGTCAATTCACACTCGAACTGACAGTTAACATTCGCGACTTACCGTCGTAAGTCGTAAGTCGCGGACGTTTATTGACGTGATCTTAAGGAACTGAAAGACCTGACAGTCTGTCAGTCGTGGACGTCAGCGGACGCGTCCGGTAATTTGTTCTACCCTTTAAAAGGGTATACGTGTTTCCTACTACGAATATAAGAATGGATGGTGACAGGTGACTTGACAAGACCTTAACAATCTAGACGTTTCTAAACTTGAGGTTAGAGAAACTTCATCATCATCAGGTCATCATCATCATTCTCCTGCTCTTATCCCAATTAATTCGAGGTCGGCGCAACATGTCCCTTTCTTCCATACTTCTAAAGAGTTTGAGTTCTCTATTAGTCGTCATCTCAGTAGTCACCTCCTTTCTAGTCATATCATCTTTCACACAGTCCATCCATCGTTTCTTTGGTATAAGAGGCTATAAGAGTAGAGGACTACTCTACATTCATATTCAAGACTTACGCTAGTCGGTCATTCTTCCACACAAACGTGGTATGGTAATTACTCGTCTGTTTGACGGTGTACGTTCAAAATTAAAAATTACATGATTTTTTCTTGTCATTATCTAACCCTGTATGCAAGCAGAATTGGAAAAAAAAAATGGTTTGGAGGTTATGAGCGTCGAAACTTCCATATTTCAACACTAATTTTTACTCGTCTGTAAATAATTAACTTAAGTAGTAAAAAAAATTGCTAAATAGAAACCGTACAGGGATAGATATACTTAATTTATTTAAAAGTTCAAATGATTTTATTTTGAGTAAATATATCCAGTAGTTTCTCATAATATATATATATATATACGCCCAAAGTTCATGAAATTTTACGCGCTCGTTTTCTTACTAGTGCACCCTTAAGTACTCATGTATCTCTTAAATATTTTATCAAGTAAGTAATGAAACGCTTAGCAATACATAGTGGATGCTCTATGGTTTATTAAGTAACATAAAAATAGCTGCACAAATATTTGCTCGCCAGTGCCGCGTCGAACTATAAGTGATAACCAATATGAGTCAACTGTACCTGTGACGCACCACCTTCGTGTTAGAAACATTGGAAGATTGCTACCTTGGGCTTTATACCTAGGTATATCTTTATACTTAAGTACTTGCTTTGACAACTGGCCTTACGAGAAATAGGGTCAGTTTCTCCTGTTTCTCGAACGTACGCACAATTAATGTGACAAATAGTCAAGCGCGCGTAAACTGCTGTGATTGGTTGAATGATTTATCAACAGCCAATCGCAGCCGTTTAGCGCTTGAAATTTACGTTCGAGTAACTGGCCCATTGTGTCCTAAGTTCAAAAAAATTTAAGTCGCTCAACTAGTCACGGAGCGAGCTATTACTATATAAGAGGTTGTTTTTAGGACTGGACCTTCCTTCCTTGGACTGGTCCTTAGACCTTTTAAATCAGAATTATCTGAAGAAGAAGCGTCACTCACATAGGAAATGAATGAAACTGCATTTAAAAATAAGCTAAGCTGTTTTATGCGTCTATAAAAAGAGCTTTAAAACAAAAGTATGTAAATTGGTATATACTTACTTGGAAAAATTTACCGGTTGAGGGTGCTGTTAATTTATAATAATAATAACTTTATTTTTCGTGTATTTTTTGGAAGTCGTATGAAATGTTTTTTTTATAAAGTTTTTGTTTTTTAACTTTTTATTTGTTGCACTACCCCACACAAATTCGTATACCACTAATTGTTATGTAAACAACATTGACAAAAAGTTTTATAACATCAACATCACAAAGTGGAATTAAATACGTATTATCGAAGCTTACTCAAAAGCTACCAAAGCAAAGATAATAAAATTTATATGGGACCAATACAAGCTTCTTTTAACAAATGAAAGAAGAGTCACGTGATCACGGAGAAATCGAATGAACATATTCAAGGCAATGCTGCAATGGCACGTAAAATTTAATCGGAGAGGCAACCGGGCGGCGATTGGTAATCTGGGTCTTGAAGTGATACCAAACCCTCCCCGTACCGTCCGAATGTACCCCAAATGGGCGGGGGCGGAGATATGGTGCCATAACATTGTTTTTTTGACATGTCATTCTTTAAGCTCTAATTCTTAGAAAGGAATTGTGTGTATCAATGCAATTTCTGGTTTTGTCAAAATGGACTCTCATTTTCAGTGAAAAATAATCGGTAAGGAGTTTCAAGAATTAAATAACGCGTAATTTTTTTTTAACTATATCAATAGGATATAAACTTCAAAGCAACCTCATTTCCATCCCGTTGCCTCGTCCAAAAAATTATATTTTGCCCCCTCCCCCTATATCTGCGCCCCCGCCCATTTGGGGTCCATTCGGACGGTATGGCCCCCCGTATTCGGTATCACTTCAAGACCCAGATTATCAATCGCCATCCGGTTGCCTCTCCGGTGAAATTTTACGTGCCATTGCTTTAACTAATACATTTTAAAAAATACAAACAGATGAGCATAAAACCTCCTTTTTTTAGGTCGTAACAAATTCTAAGGCTACAAAGTATTCTGCCCACACATCTGTCACTTAGGCTCTGAACCCCCAATAGCTCTATAACTTCAAAGAAACTCCCACAAAGTACTGAAAGTAATGGATACCGACTGTGAATTACTTGAACCGTCTTTTAGCACATTCACAGTCGCAGTTCAAAGGTGCGGCTGTCTGTTAATTTCCCTCGAGAACTGTGAATACGCATGTTTATGTAAAGCTTCAACATTTGCAAGCTTTCAAGGAATTACTACTTAATGTTTTTTTGTGATTGATTTTAGATAGGTTATAACTTTATAAGTAATGGATTTTATTTCAAGCGTGTGTTTTCTGGAAGAATAATACAGAAGTGTATGTATACGCAAGTCACAATTACAACAGATTTCGTAGAGATTTCTAGTTATATATAACCAATATAATCCACTATAGTTGACGTACATTTCGACTCATATGCCAAGTTTCATAGTTCAACTACTAGTAATGTGTAAAATATTTTTTTTGTTTCTTAATACGGGGTGTTCGGGACATCGACGCGAAGTCGGTTACCATGGATTCACTACATGATTCTGAACCCCCCTGCGTTGAAATTTTTCTGAAAGCTATTGCACTTTTCTATGAAACAGCTGTTTTTTTTTTAATAAATGAAGAAAAATTTCAACGCAGGGGGGTTCAGAATCATATACTGAATTCATGGTAACCGGCTTCGCGTCGATGTCCCTGCCACCCTGTATTTTGTTGTATCTCTGTTTGTTTGGTTCAATTTTACTTTTACTGTCTATATTAGTTTTATATTCCATCGTAATGTTAATTCAAATTTTTTATTTTTAGTTATTAATTTTATAGTTTAGTGCTTGTGGCACACCTAATATGTTTATGGGGCATGCGGTGCTAACCTGTAAGAAATTGTTACACTAACCTTAGATTATTATAGATATTACTTCAAATATTTACAGTGTAAGCAATTGTTGGTTGGCCAATAAAAGTAAAATAAAAAAATACTGGGCGGGCTACAAGTAACTAGAAGAAGAATCTTTTTATGAAAAAAATTGTACCCGTCACTAGTTCTTATCTGATGTAGAAATAGTTTGATATGCTTTTTCTTGAATTAAATAAAAATGTTTTCTATGTATTCCGAAAGCGCACATGATCTGTGTTTTTATTAACAGAACTTTACCTGGTTTAACACATAAAACTTTGTTACGTGAATAACGTGATAATGTACATGTACCCACGTCACAAATTAAGTTAAATAACATAGTTTAAAGCTGATTCATTTTCCTAAACCCAACGACAGTTGAGTGTAGAAGGTCCGCTCAGTATAACCAATAGGTTACGCTGAGCGGACAATAACTGAAAATTATAAAATAATGAGAACGGGCTGATCAAATTAACCTCATAAAACAAATTAGACACTGTCAATATAATAAAACTATTGGGCGGTACAATCACTCACACTCACAGTGGATTTAGTTTTATGTTCCTTTTTTTGCAGTCAATTATGTAGATGCTCAACTGTCCAAAAGACTGATGCAGCTCGATAACAATTAAAATTTTATTGTCTCATTAGTGGCAGTCAAGCGGATATCCGCGCAGATACCCTTTCATTCAAATTGTCGCATAAAGAGGAGACGTTAAAACGTCAAGAAATGCATGGAGGCAGACGTTAATCATTGCCCAATTGAAAGCAACAATACTCCATCTTCCTAATATTATAAATGTGAAAGTTTGTACGTTTGTTGGTACTCAATCACGCAAAAACGGCTGAACAGATTTGGATGAAATTTGGCACACTGATAGTTTATAACCTGGATTAACACATAGGATACTTTTCATTCCGGTAGTATGTTCCCGTGGGATAATTTTCAACCTCCACGCGGGCGAGGCCGCGGGCGAAAGCAATACTTAATACCAATACTCAACACTTACTCAATACTTTATTTGCATTCCACAATATGTACTTAGGTGATATGTACTTTGGCGTATGTTTAAGAGTCAAGTGGTAGATAAAATGATTGAAATGAAGGATATGGAAGGAAAGTCTGTGAATGAATGTTGGAAAGAGATGGCGGATTGTATAAGGAGAGTAGCTAAAGATGTGTTTGGAGAATCGAAAGGGAAAGGTATAATAGAAAGGGATACATGGTGGTGGAATGAAGACGTGCAAAAGATACTTAAAGAAAAGAAAATTGCATTTAAAGAATGGCAGGGTGTAGAAAACGGGAATGATAGATTAAAGGATGATAAGAAGAAGATTTATAAAGAATGGAAGAGAAAGGCAAAAAAGGCGGTAGCAGTTTCGAGGTCTAAGGCGCAGGAGAAGTTGTATGACTCACTGGAGAGCCCTAGAGGCCAGAAGGAGCTCTACCGGATCACAAAAGCAAGAGAAAGGAGAACGAGAGATATAATTCACATGAAATGTATAAAAGATGACGCCGATAAGGTTTTGTGCAAAGATGACGAAATAAAAGAACGATGGAAGATTTATTTTGAAAAGTTAATGAACGAAGAGAATAAATGGAATGGTGTGCTTAAAGAGGTACATGTAAATATGGGTTTGGTCAGGGAAATAAGCATGGATGAAGTGAGAAAGGCAGTTCAAAGTATGAAAAATGGTAAAGCTGTAGGCCCAGATGATATACCAGTAGAAGTATGGAAGTGTTTAAAAGAAGATGGATGTATGTGGCTGACTTTATTCTTTAATAAGTTGTTGCATGAAGGGGGGATCCCACAAGAATGGTGCAATAGTTCGCTAGTGCCCATCTTCAAGAATAAAGGTGATGTACAGGACTGCAACAACTATCGAGGGATAAAGCTCATGTCACATAGTATGAAGGTATGGGAGAAAGTAATAGAGAAAAGACTGAGAGAGGAGAGTGAGATTACCCCAAACCAGTTTGGGTTTATGCCAGGTCGAGGAACAATGGACGCCACCTTTGCACTCCGCCAATTGTGCGAGAAGTACAGACGTGCACACAAGAACTTGCACATGGTGTTCATTGATCTGGAGAAAGCGTATGATAGGGTACCTCGGGATGTGTTGTGGTGGGCCTTGAAAGAGAAAGGTTTGCCCGGGAAGTATGTAGAGTTAATTCGTGCCATGTACAGCCAATCTCGTACGTACGTTCGGTCGGCTGCTGGCAATACTGATGAGTTCAGTGTGGCTGTAGGCTTGCACCAAGGGTCGGCTTTAAGTCCTTACCTCTTCTTGTTGATTATGGACGCCCTGACGTCGGACTTACAGGAAGAGGCACCCTGGTGCATGCTGTTTGCCGATGACATTGTTCTTGTCGGTGAGGATGAACCTGAGATCCAGAGCAGATTGGAGAAATGGCAGCAGAAGCTGGAGAGTGTTGGCTTGAAAATCAGCAGAACCAAAACTGAACATATGTTCTGCGATTTCGGCGGTCTCTCTAGTTCTGGAGCCATAGCGCTTGATGGCACGCTTCTGCCAGTCTGCTCCGACTTTCGGTATCTCGGTTCACTCGTGCAAAGCGATGGCGAAATAGATCGGGCGGTTAAGCACAGAATTAACACTGGATGGATGAAATGGCAGCAGGTCACGGGAACAATCTGCGACTCCCGCATTCCCCTTAAACTTAAGGGGAAGATATATAAAACAATGGTTAGACCTGCTGTCTTGTATGGATCAGAATGTTGGGCCACCAAAGGGATGAATGAAAGGCAATTGCATGCAGCTGAGATGAGAATGCTAAGAGGGATGTGTGGTGTTACACGAATGGATAGAGTAAGAAATGAGTACATAAGAGGAAGTCTGAAAGTGGCACCGGTGACCGAAAAGTTGTGCGGTAATCGGTTGTCATGGTATGGGCATGTGATGCGGAGGAATGAGGAAAATGTCGTGAAGAAAGTTTTGAGTGTGAATGTCGATGGCTATAAGAGTAGGGGAAGACCAAAGAAACGATGGATGGACTGTGTGAAAGATGATATGGCTAGAAAGGGGGTAACTACTGAAATGACGACTAATAGAGAAGTATGAAAAAAAGGGACATGTTGCGCCGACCCCAAATAAAATTGGGATAAGGGCAGGAGAATGATGATGATGAATATGTACTTAGGTGGTAAGTTAAAACTATATGTGCTCATTATGGACCCTGTCGGGCACAACAAAATAGAAGAGGAGAGGTAGCTTTGAAAAACTTATCAGTTTTTTAGGGTTCCGTACCCGAAGGGTGACAAACGGAACCCTATTCATAAGCCTCCGCTGTCCGTCTGTCTGTCAGCGAGCTCTATCTCATGAACCGTAGGCAGTTGAAAATTTCACAGATTGAGCATTTCTATTGCCGCAAGAGCAACAAATAATAAAATTAAAAATTAAAGGGGGGTCGCCATACAATAAAATTAAATTTTGAAAAAAAAATAATCTGACCCTGGCATGTGGGGTATCATTTTCTAGAGCTCATCGAGTAAAGAATAATTATAATTTTTATTTGTTTTTATCTTCAAAAATGATGAATTAGGGGGCCGTAGAAGTTGTCTGTATTAGACCGTTTTTGTACGAGCTCTATCTCAACAACTAAACAAATTAGGAATTTGAAACTTGTGTGTATCATGTAACATATACTGTTTATAATCAACAAATACTAAAAACGCCGATTCATAACGTATTTTATATAATATGGGCGATTTTCTGCAACTTAAAGTAATAATTTTGTATTTCATGCTAATATTATGCGATATAAATTCCACAGATAACTATTTAATAGTCGGAGTAATGACATGGAATTAGTAAGTACCTACTATCATGGCAGCATATACTATTTCGATCATTTAAATTTCGATCATCGAAAAAGGTCTACAAAATAAACTTTCTTCACAAAATTTTAAAACCGGCCAGTATTTTTTGAGTTTAAGAACTTTATCGACTTTTTTCAAAGTATCCCTAGACGGTGTTGATGTGTGTACCTCGTGTTAAAACTACACTCCAATAGACAATATATTCAGTAACATTGAAATGAATGCTGGCACATAGTGTACTATTCAGTTACCTTAAACCGTTGTGGATACAATTTCATATTGAGAAAAATTATTGGTGTAAAAATATTCGGTTCACAAGTGTGTGCGCAGACACGAGTGCACTATCTCTTCCCTCACTCTCATAGTCCGATGGGATGTGTAAAAATAATAAGTAAGAAATAATAGATTTTTGTATGACTATCAAAAATAACGTAAATTAATACCTGTATTGACCCGTGCGTATGCACTGGCGAAACATCACGACAAAACATTTTGAAATCTCTAGTTCCTGTCAAACATTGTATGAAAAATTGTCAGAAAATAGAGATTCCAACATGTTTTGTTGTGAATGTTTCGCCAGTGCAAACGCACAGTTATAATTAAAATTTGGCGTACTACTTACATTCTAATTTGTACAATACAGTCTGATGTAGCAAGAGAAATCCTTTTATTTATAAGTAACTAGCTTTACCCGGCCTGGCTTCGCACGGTTAGCACTAAGTACTTTTAGGGGTATGAGTAACAGGGTGTAAAGTTCACTCATCCACCAAAGAAAAGGGAGGATCCTCCAACCAGACGGGTTGTTATGTCTGGCGGGCAACTGCCCATATGTTGATTTCGGATAGTCTTATCTATGTTTTTCGCTTGGTAAACTCTAACTGCGAGATGTAGGAATTGTGTGACGTCATGTCTTTTTGTTTCGTAGTTTTTGGATGTGGCGGTCTAACCGCTACATCACTCCCCTCCGGAGACCGGAGGTCGATAGTGGGCTGAGTCTTGGATCTTGCGATGCTTCACAGTGCCAGCTGTGGTTCCAGTGAGTAGGAACCGGGTGCCGCATAGTTCACGGTGAGTCGGAACTGTCTGCGGTGATTCCCCAGTGAGTCGGGGAGGCGCTGCGTCGTTATCCAGTGAGTCGGATGTGGTACAGCGCCGGGTTGTGGCTGACTGCTTGCGTCGACCAGGAGAGGGTAGAATAGGCTCTGCTTGTGAGACCGGCCGGAAGCACCTCAATCACGTCGGGGTCACCAATTTAGGGGTATGAGTAACAGGGTGTAAAGTTCACTCATCCACCATAGAAAAGGGAGGATCCTCCAACCAGACGGGTTGTTATGTCTGGCGGGCAACTGCCCATATGTTGATTTCGGATAGTCTTATCTATGTTTTTCGCTTGGTAAACTCTAACTGCGAGATGTAGGAATTGTGTGACGTCATGTCTTTTTGTTTCGTAGTTTTTGTATGTGGCGGTCTAACCGCTACATACTTATCTACGGCGCATCTACCTTTCCTAATTACCTATTTCTACCTAATTACCTACCCTACCTACCTACCCTACCTACCCTACATATCTACCTGCTTACCTACCCTACCTACCCTACATATCTACCTGCTTACCTACCATATATACCTATTTATACCTACTAATACTATGTTAGTAGCAAATAAATAACTTTGACTTTAGTTAATGCATGTTACTGGATAAAGTTAACTTAATATTTTTCTCTTAAAATAAATGAAATATACTCCTACACCTATATTTTAACACAACAACATTTTCTCATTAAAATTAGACAATTTTTTTACAAATCTTTGTTTTTTTATAGCGCCTCTGTTGTTACCTTTACGAAGATATTACAAAAATTCATAGTGTTAAATCTTGTACGACATGGTATGGAACCCTTCGTGTGCGAGTCCGACTCGCACTTGACAGATTTTATTTAAACTAAATCTAATAAGAATAAATAAGGGTTTTTTTACAGACATATTATCTAAAGTTTACTGTACTAATAATATTAGATTATGTTACCACCTATATTGTATCGTTTGGATATTCGTTTATACTATAATAACATTTTCTTTAAAACGTACTTTATAAGTATAGCTATACTTAGTTGTTTAAACTTAAGCAATGTTTGAATCAAATATGATGCATACCACAAAAAAATACTCATTTAAATACCAGGCACTGGAGAATTATTCTTAGTTAAATAACTAAAACTTCTGCCCTACACATTTTAGTGGCACTTGGTTTTGACTTGTTTTTAAGGAAACAATAATAACAATCAGAGCTATGGCCGCTTGTGGTTTTTGTTTTTTTTTAAATATTATTAGTTACATTTATTTATTTTGTATATATTGTTGCTCTCTGTCTGTGGTAAAGGCAAAAACCACAGCTGTTTATTAAAAAACATAGAAATTAATAAAAGGCATGTATTTAATGGAACCTTTAATGATTCTCATTTTGCGCTCCAAATTTTTTATTGAACTCTCTAATATAATGATTGCGCCTCTTTTTGTAAACCTGAAATAATTCCTACTTCGGGGTCCTAAAAATACTAAATAGTCAATTAGTAGGTAACTGCGAGTAACTTGGAAATAGTGCTCGCCGGCCACAGCCGCGGCAACGCTCGCTCGCGGTTGGCGATAGTTCTAAGCTAACCTAACCTATTTGGTCGGGGGCGGGGTACGCTGTTAGTTACTGTGACCAATAATTATGAGAAAAGGCCAGAAATTTAAAAAGAGTCTCAATTAAAATAAGTTTGTATCATTAGAAACGCAAAAAGTTTTTGGTGCTTCAACAATTTAAAAAAGTTTTTAGAGGATCAGTAAAATATTTCCCTTAAGGGTCCGGCCGGTCCGGTCCGGAACACGGCTCGCAACGGCAAGTCGAGATAGGAGGAAAATGCATTTGGAATATTGTTATCTCTGTTCTGTTGTGTTGTTGTATTGTTGTTGTTGTCTGTGTCTATTGTGTGTTATTTGTGTTGTGTGTGGTTAGCGTTGTTACATAATATGATCAATTTGGATGTGTTTACGTAATACCAAAAATAATGAATGAAAACTTAAATATTCTTTCATAATTTTTTTCTATACTTTGTAACTTGATAATATAAGCTATGCTCCTGCCGAAACAATATTCCAAATATTATTGTTTATAATACAGAAAAAACAGTATGAAAACATGTCATATAGCTGTAAAACTGTGCGAAATTCAATTCGCTTAAACTTCATTTTAGGTAAGATTTTGGAAAAAAAAAAAGATGTACAAGCCTAGATAAATACTGTCTTAATCCGAATATTAACATAATATGACGGAAATATGCTCAAATTGCAAATGATTTAGGTATTACGTTTGTATGGACAATTCAAGGGTCGCCGCCGTCTATCAAAAGCAATTTCTCCATAATAAACATCTTACACTATTTTATTATTCGTTATCACTGACAGGATCATTCATAAAGATTTTGACACTAGTTCATATAAATCACGGAGTTCGTTACTCCTGGTCTATAAATCACGATAAATGTATTGCTTTGCTACAGACTCCTGTGATAAGTATTGTCTGAATGACTCACTAATAGCTTGGAATAGTGTGAACGTGGGTAATGTTTACAATATGCCAGTAATCGACTTTACGAATCGAAACTTTATTAAAAACAAAAAGTAATTTGAAGTCTTTAATTTGACTTTTTTCATAGTTTAGTACTTGTTTATGGAATTTATTATATTAAGGGGGATGCTCTAAGATAGCCCGCGATATTCAAATCTGGAATTTCTCAGTAGCAGCCCGGAGTCTGGATTTGTGCCCGGTTGATGGCAATAGGCTCGTCCCCTATTACATGGGACTTAAACATAACTGGCGAAATGTGGGTGTACTATAGGAGCACCTTTGCCTAGCCCTTCGGGGATTAAAAGCGTGATGATATGTTATGTTTGTTGTAATATTTTGTTGTTTTATTATCTTATTATTTGTACATCTAAGTAATACTTATGTTTCATGCTGGATTAAATTCGAACGCAATGTGAATGTGATGTGATGTGTGTGGGTGTGTGTTACTAAATAAATAAATTGAAATTGTGAAGCGAATTTAAAATAAGTTCTCAAAACTGATGCGGCTTTTGTTTTTATAAAACAACAGTTACGTGATACGCGAGTAAAACTGATCACGTCCTCTTCAAATAAATAATGAAAATTCAGTATTGGTTAATATTTTTTTACGTAGCGCCTACCCCTTATAGATTCTAATACCTGCTATCTAATTACGCGACACATTTTCGTAAGCGATTCCGACTAATCTGTTTCATATTGATCGTTCAACAACATTCATTGCGTTATTTACGTTGTTGAGCAGTTTTTTTTTTTTTCGAACTTATGAAGCAACGGATTAGCAATCTGTTTCAAAACGATTCAGATTCTGGTTGATCGTGTATTACGTAAATAGGGTACTGGTTATTACTATTAGTCCATTTCTATTACTATTACTACTTGGACATCGGTCCGTAGCAAACTTGAGTCTAGTGCGTGCGTATGGAACCCTTTTGAGAAGCAGCAGTATGTGTTAGCTTTGAAAAATGTTCGAAAAACATTCCTTAAATACCTTTACCAGCACTTCTACTGGTTTTATCCTCTCTTGTATCCCACTACATTGCTGTTGGGTTGCTTAAGTTTGAATTTTCTAGAAGGAAGACGGTCGTGCGATCAGATGACTGTAATATTCAAAATTCTTAGAAGATTATTGATGTTCTCTGATGATGAATCTGCAATCTATTATTTTTTTCATAAAAACATACGTACATTTTTTACAAGTAGGTTTAGGGGTTTAGGTTTAGGTATTAGCATTGGGGGCCGAACTAGGCAGAACCTGTATTCCAGCCCTCAACGCCTGTTGGCAACACAACATTTAGTTGAAATGTCAATTGTCACTCTAACGTCATCCGATCTGTATATTGCATTAAAAACCGTGAAATTAAGATCTGCATATTTCATTTTAAAATAAAACTAAACAAGTTTCCCAACATGGTCCTTCGAGCAATAACAATATAATCCAGCGAAAGATCAAGTGAACTAGTGTGAAAATTGGATATAGATTGCAGAACACCCACGCCGGTCGCAACGAAAGGAACGGGCAAGTCCATTTTGCATATTTCAAGGGCAAGTCCACATCGCTCCAGAAAGTTCGAACGCCGCGTTCGAGTACCCATTCTGTGAAGAAATCCGAATTTTGGTTCGATTCGATTAGCAGGAAATAAGAAACTTCCGGGGACGCCGACATAAATTCTTCGCCGCGCCAAGCAGGACGCATCTGATTGGCTCACGTGGTAACGCTTCCCTGACTAGCCAACCAGCGACGGGCGAGTCCATCGCGCTCGAGCAGCACGCGCCCCCCGCCGGACGGAACTACGAAGTTTTTTGAATCGCAACGCGTCGTAACCGCCATACCATACTTTTTCACTGCAAGCAGATTCTTACAAAAAAAAAAAAACGTGTTTTCTTGTTCTTCAGTTCTTGTGCAGTCAAGATAATTTCAGTTACATACAACCGAAATATAAGTTGTAGTGGCAATTTTACAAGTTTTCAGCAATGGCAGACGAACTCAAAGCGCTCGTCAGGAAACGAGCGTCCATAAAAGGTTCTATAACAAAAATTGGAAATATGTTCAAACAAAAAGAAGATTACAAGGAGTTATCCAAGCAAGCGCTAATCCTCAAGGAAGAGCGTCTGCGAAATGCTTTCCAGAAATATGAAGAATACACATTGGAGATATGCGCCATAGAACCCGACCTCGATGCCGACGATGATGTAGAAGAAAACTACATCAAAACACTCACCGTCATCAGGGAGTTATTATATTCATATTGTGAAGACGAGTGTGTTACCAGTGATACGAAAAGATTCAATACAAAATTACCTACCATAAATGTACCAACGTACTCTGGTAAGTACTCAGAGTTCAAGCCGTTTATACAACTCTTTGATTCACTAATACATAACAACCACAACTTAGATGACGTGCAAAAGTTTTTCTATTTACGAAGTTTTCTGCAAGAGGAACCTCACGATCTGGTCAAGAATCTCACCTTGTGTACTGAGAGTTACCATGAGGCCAGGAAAATTCTGTTTGATAGATATGACAACAAATATAAAATAACAAACGAACATATTCACATTTTGTTAGATATTGTACCTATAAATAAGTCAACAGCAACTAATTTAAGAAATTTTGTATCCATTGTAAAGCAACAATTAGCTGCCTTAAGAAACCTAGGTTATTCTGTTGAGCAATGGGATCCAATTGTACTTTGCATTCTGACCAGAAAGTTAGACTTACTATGCAGTAGGGAATTTCAATTAGCTCGAGTACGAGATCCTACGGTTGCACAACTTATTGATTTTATAGATAAGCGTGCACTTGCACTTGAGAATGCAGAGCGACCACCGGAGAGATCCCAACCAGCTGTGAAGGTGGCCCATGTTGCAGCAGTGAAGAAAGCAAAGCCAGATGCAGGTGCTGCTGCGGAGACGGTAGGAACAAGGAGCTGCTTACTCTGTAAGTCCAACCACAAACTTTTTACTTGTCCGCAATTTAAACTTATGTCTGCTAGTGATCGAATCAAGTTTGCTACTACTAACAAAATATGTGAGATTTGTCTAAACAATCATAGTCAAAAATGCAGATATCATTTTAAATGTGGTGTCTGCAAAGAAGGACACAACACATTGCTCCACGAAGATAAAGCATCGTCTCCAGTAACATTGATGTCCGAGGCTGCCTCCGAGCAAGTACTGTTGCCTACAGCACAGGTAAAACTATTAGCGAGCAATGGTACTGAGGTACATGTTAAGGCTCTTCTAGATACTGGTTCACAGGCATCTTTTGTGACTAAAGAGCTCACAAATCTATTAAAATTACAAGTTGATACAGCCAACACTCCAGTTATCGGTATAGGCAATACTTTAAATAAATTAAAGGAGAAGGTCAATTTGGAAGTACATTCCCTTACTCAGAATTATAAAATTTCAGTCACATGTTACTTATTGGACAAAATAACTTCAAAGTTACCACAAAGAAAGTTTGACTTACATGACTTAGTTTTACCTCCCAATATTATGTTAGCTGACAAGAAGTTCAATGAGCCAAGTAACATACACATTCTATTAGGTGCTGACATATTTTTCCAGATTCTGCTGCCGCCTGAGCCTCAAGTTCTTTCATCCAGCTTGGAGGCATCTGACAGCTGTGTTACATCTAAAGCTCCATTATTAAATACAAGACTGGGTTATGTAATTGCAGGTAACATACCTACACAACACACACAACCAGTTGTTACTTTATTTTGCAAAAAATGTGATTCTGATTTAAACAAATCTATTGTTGAGTTTTGGAAGTGTGAAAGTGTTCCAGAGACCTTTCCAGAGACACATTCTGAGCATGACTTGTGTGAAAAGATATTTTGTGAAAATGTTGAGCAAGATACAAAAAATAATAAAATTCAAGTAAGCTTGCCACTGAAGTTACCATTAGATTCAATCAATCAAGCTTTAGGAGATTCATTATACTTAGCATTAAAAAGATTTCATAATTTAGAACTTAGATTTAAAAAAGATTCTAATCTTTATATATTATATAAAGAATTCATTCATGAATATTTAAAACAAGGTCATGGTACATTAATTGATATCTGTCAATATAACTTATCTACTGATCCAGTGTACTTTTTACCACATCACCCTGTACTAAGGTTAGATAAAAAGACTACAAAATGCCGGGTTGTATTTGATGGCTCCATGAAAACCAATACAAAAACATCTTTAAATGATTTATTACTAAACGGTCCTGTAGTACAAAAAGAGTTAGTAGATGTCTTAATGCTATTCAGAGTTGATGAATATTTTTTTATAACAGACATCAAAAATATGTTTAGAAATATAAAAATACATTCAAAACACAGGTCATTACAAAATATTTTATGGAGAGACTCGCCAAGTGAAAGTGTTAAATGTATTCAATTAAACACAGTTACTTATGGCTTAAAGAGTTCATCCTATTTGGCAACTCGATGTTTAAAAATGTTGGCAGAACAGTACCAGATTGAATACCCTATAGCTGCTTTCATTATAAATAATTCTACCTATGTCGATGACATTCTTTTTTCTGAAAAATCATTAGTTAAATTATCAGAAGCAAAGGAACAAATATGCAGTTTGTTAAGTTTAGGAAGTTTTCAGTTACACAAATGGGTTTCAAATTCACCAGATTTATTGAAAGAAATACAAAAAGATCAACAACATTTTGATGAGATTGATCTAGAGAAAAATAACTCTTCTTTAAAAACATTAGGTATGAATTACAATATTAAGTTAGATTCATTCATTATATCAAGTCCAAAAACTGTTGATAGTATGCCTCAATCTAAGCGTGAAATTCTTAGCTTCATAAGCAGATTCTATGACCCACTAGGTCTTGCTGGACCTATTGTGGTAAGCGCAAAGGCTATAATGCAACGCTTATGGCAAGAAAAATTGGATTGGGATTCAGTGCCAAATTGTGAACTGCTACAGCTTTGGCACAAATTTTATAATAGCTTGCTTACAATGAAACCAATGCTTATACCGCGTCATATAGGTGTGCATGACACAAGCTTTACACAAATAATAGGGTTTGCTGATGCATGTAGCAGTACTGGTTATGGTTGCTGTGTATATCTAAGAGTCGTTGATTCAGTAGGCAATATCAAGATATCCTTACTTTGTTCGAAATCACGAATAAATCCTATCAATCAGAGTTTATCAGTTCCTCAACTCGAACTTAATGCAGCTCTGTTGCTTGCAAAGCTTGTTAGCAGAGTTCATAATGTACTGACTGTTAAAATGCAAATACAGGATGTTATACTTTATTCTGACTCACAAATAGTATTAGCCTGGCTCAAAACTAACATTAACACACTTAAGGCTTATACAGCTAATCGTGTTAAGGTCATCTCACAGCTTACACAGAAATACACATGGTCATATGTTACCTCGAACGAGAACCCCGCCGATTGTCTTAGCCGAGGAGTCATGCCAAACGAGCTAGCCGATCATGAGCTGTGGTGGAAAGGCCCAGTTTTTCTGAATTCACGTGAGTACAAGCCACAATTAAACTTAATTTTGCCACAGGATTTACCAGAGGTAAGCGTCGACTCTGCATGCTTAAGTGCAATGCTTTGTACTAACTCTGGTGAGCAATCATTATGTCTAGATTTTCTTGAAAAATTTTCTGATATTAATAAAATGATAAGAGTTTTAGCTTACATCTTACGTTTTGGTCAGAATGCAAAGTCAAAAATCTCTAAAAATGAACTTAATTATATTTCAACTCAAGAACTTGATCTGTCATTGTCAATGATTTTAAAATATGAACAACAAAAGTATTTGTCAGAAGATATTCATGTACTAAAGTGTAATAAAACAATTGTTAAAGGTAATTTAAAACCATTATGTCCGTTTATTGATGACAGGGGTTTGGTTCGCGTGGGTGGTCGATTACAAAATGCCTCCATTCCTTATACACAGAAACATCCCATTTTATTACCTAAGGATTCGCGTATCACTAACTTAATTATTACTAGTGAACATTTAAAAAACCTCCATGCGGGTTCAAAGCTTGTTCTGTCATCAATAAACCAAAGATTCTGGATTGTAAACGGTCTCAGACAAGTTAAAAAAGTGTTACATAAGTGTACTATTTGTTTTAGATTAAAAGCTGAATCAGCAAAACAGTTAATGGGTTCTTTGCCGCCAGATAGAGTCAATGTATGTCGCCCCTTCCAAAAGGTTGGTTTAGATTACGCTGGTCCGATCCCATTGAAAATAGCCAGGATCAGAAAACCTATAATCTCTAAAGGTTATGTTTGTCTGTTTGTGTGCTTTGTAACAAAAGCTATCCACTTAGAGCTGGCCTCTGATTTAAAAACAGAGACTTTTATAGCCTGCCTAAATAGATTTATATCGCGACGTGGATTGCCAACAGACATTTATAGTGACAATGCTTCAACCTTCAAGGGTGCAAAGAACCAATTAAATGAAATACATAACTTGCACAACTCGCCAGTTCACCAAAGACAGGTTTGTCAATTTTCAACTCAAAAAAGGATTAATTTTCATTTTTTACCTTGTTACTCACCTGTCTTCGCTGGATTGGCAGAAGCTGGTGTTAAAAGTGTCAAATACCACTTAAAGAGAGTGTTACTAAAGTCTATTCTTGCCTATGAAGAATTGTATACAGTCCTATGCCAAATTGAGTCTAGTTTAAATAGCAGACCTCTTATGCCACTATCTAATGATCCAAACGATTATTCTTGTATTACCCCAGGTCATTTCTTAATAGGAACTGCTTTAAATACTTATCCTGAGCCTAATGTAAATTTAGTAAAGCAATCTCAATTTTGGAAAATGTGTAATGAGATAAAAATGACATTCTGGAAGGTTTGGAGTAAGCATTATTTAAATTTGTTACAATGTCGCCCTAAGTGGCAAGACACTCAACCTAATGTAAAAGTAGGAGCATTAGTGATCCTAAGGGATGACAATTTGTCACCACTATACTGGCCCCTAGCCAGAGTCATAAATACTTACCCAGGTAAAGATGGCAAAGTAAGAGTAGTTGAAGTCAAAACTGCAAACGGCCATATACATAGAAGAGCTGTAATGAAAGTTTGTGTTCTACCGCTAGAATGTAGTGGTGCTAATTAATATGATAAAAAAAAATTGTTTTGTTTTTTATAGAAGAAGTAAAAACCTATCTGTTATATTGTCAGTTTAATAAGATAAAAATCTTAGTTTTGTTTCTTTTTTGTTAATATTAGTATCTACTAGTGTCTTATGGTCAATTTGATCTGTCTATATTATGTTTGGTTTCAATTTTGTAAACTTTTATAATAAGTACTTTCTTATTCTTTCAGTTGCCCCGGTCTATATTAAGGGTGTTTTAATTTTGTATACTTTCATTAAAGTACTTATTTAATCTTTCAGTTGCCCCGGTTTATAATAAGGGTGTTTCAATTTTGTATACTTAAATGATAAGTACCTACTCCATCTTTCAGTTGCCCCGGCAATATGTTGGCAACACAACATTTAGTTGAAATGTCAATTGTCACTCTAACGTCATCCGATCTGTATATTGCATTAAAAACCGTGAAATTAAGATCTGCATATTTCATTTTAAAATAAAACTAAACAAGTTTCCCAACACGCCGATCCCCCTGGGTTACAAATCAAGTATATCTATATTGCAATATATAGTCTTATAATATTGCAAAGATTCCATGTATATGTACGTAACTTATTAAACTTATAAAAAAAAAAAAGAAAAAAAAGATTTAAAAAAGATTACTTACATCATCATCATCATCATCACATCAGCCGAAAGACGTCCACTGCGGGACATAAGCCCCCAAGCACCGTTACTTCGATCGATTCTGTGCTTCCCGCATCCAGCGGATTCCTGCGGCCTTTACTAAGTCATCGGTTCATCTTGTGGGAGGCCTTCCAACGCTACGTCTTCCGGTACGCGGTCGCCACTCCAGAACCTTTCGGGCCCCATCGGCCATCTGTTCTGCGAGCAATGTGTCCTGCCCATTGCCACTTAAGTTTGGCAGTTCTTCGGGTTATGTCGGTTACCTTTGTTCTCTTCATTTCATCAAAAATCGAATCATCGATCACGTAGGAAAACTCCACGCACAATATTTGAAAGGTAATTCTAGGTGACCAGACCTCTTTTTGTGTGTGATGGATGTGTGCGTGACTGAGCGTCCCAGACAATTACTGTCGTGGCTGGAAGCACCGCTTACTGGCTGTTCCAACTTGCCGTTCTATTGTACACTCAAAGTCCCCTTTTTCCTCGGACATCCGCAGCCACTATTAACGCTCTCCTGAACTCAAGCATAGATCTTGATATGTTTGCGAAAGAATGGAAAATGATACTGTCAGAATGTTTGAATTTTTGTGAGAAGAATGCATGACTGTGTTAAATAAATTATATATTCGGCCGTTCTATCTAAAAAAATAATTACTACTATACTATTAGTAGGTACACACGGCTACACATCAAGGTATACATTTCCAGTGTAAGCTGACATCGCATTGTACGGAAATCCTATACGGAAATCCTCGCATTGTATGGTATAATGCGAGATCCACATAAACTGGAAATGTATAGCTTGATGTGTACTGTGCATCCGTATGTACCTACAGCATCTACATGGCAGTTAAAATGACACATCAATTTTAACCGCCTCTGTGGTCAGCAGTCACTCTTCGACCCAGAGGTCGGGGCATAGATTCCCAGCGGAGGCAAATTCTGCTCGATGTGGTTGGTACTATCTTATCTAAGTCTGTCGCCATAGCAACAATGTTAACAGCATTGTTGTGTTTTGGCAGTTAGAGGTAAGATAGCCAATTCCTCTGTGGTTGAGGATTCCGGGTGAAGCACGCTTCCACCTTCGGCTTTATCGTCAATTACCATCAAAAGCCAAAACCTTACGCGTTGTGGAAAAAAGAGTTCGGCTTTGTAGCGCCGTCTCTGTCACAGTGTGTGTCTGTCTCTTTTCTCTATCTCGATGTGGGTTCAAGGTAAATCGAGTGTATTTCGAACTTACGACCCTTCACTGGCCAGTAGCATTTTAGTGCACAGCTGAAATCTGATAACCGGATATGGCAAGAAATTCTTCATCATTCAATCAATCTACCTAGCCATTTCCCAACTATGTTGGGGTCGGCTTCCAGTCTAACTAGATGCAGCTGAATAACAGTATTTTACATGGAGCGAGCTCCTCTCGAAACGAAATTCTTCATCATTACCGAATGTATTAATCATGTTGTATCTTTTCAAGATAGCTAAAGCCTGTTCACACAGATTACGGACACGCTTTGACGTCACGGTAACACGTGAACTGCTTACGTTTTTTACGTACCTACTCGTCTAGTAAATCCTAACATGTGATATCAGTAGCATGTGCGTTCATTCAACAGAGGAGATATGTGCTTCATGTTTATTAAGATACTGGCTGCGCCCCACGGTTTGACCCGCATAAGTCTCGATCCCGTGGGAATATCGGGATAAAAAGTATCCTATGTCCTATTCCAGATCATAGTCTACTCATGTGCCAAATTTCATCCAAATCCGTTAACCCGTTTTAGCGTGAAAGCATAACAAACACACAAAGTCACTTTCGCATTTATAATATATTTTGTTCGGATTAGGTTTTCACGGATTTACAAGTATGAAAGAAAAGAAAGAAAAAAAGAAAGAAAAATTGTTTATTCTGCACAAACAAAACGCACTTTTAAAATAAAACATAAAATACACAGATACAAAAGTAGCCAAAAGCCTCGTATTCAACCAGTAAAATAAAATAAAAAAAGTTGTACAATGTTGCTCATTGGTTGATATCAAGGCCACAGATCAAAGGCAATATTGCGTAATTACAAGCTAAATAGTGATTAGGATAGTCTGTGGTAATTACTGTTGCGACATTGGCAAATGACAACAACAACATCACAAAACAAAACAAAATGCCGATTGCAGAATTATACTACTTTTGTAACAAAATAATAGTATGAAAATCTGCGCGCCGTATCTGTGCATGAACAGGTTATTGCTCAGCGAATTGCCGTGACTTCGGACGAACCTAACGTCAACAGCGCTGGTTTTCAGCAATCACCTATGGAATGACATATTGACGTCCCCTGCGTGAACAATAAAATCTGGTAAGTATTATTCTTCACTGAAATATGAAGGTAATTAGTCTGTGGAAATATGCGTGATTCAGCTGAACATAGTATGTACATACATAATGTAATAAAAATATATATCTGTATTTGTGCGTAACATAAATTTAAGAAATAATAATAAACTAAAAACTAAGTAAGACCATATTTCTATGAGTTCATAAAATATTTACTATAATAAGTGTGCTATGGTAGTAAGTACGTAATTATTATAAACGTTGTGTAGTGTGGTGTGTTTGAGTAATTATAATAAGTTCATTAATAGACTAACAATCCATATGTAGGTAACTATATTGATACACCATGGATGGTAATATTGCGCACTATAAGCGTATCATCATCGATGGCATGGCGGCCATTTGCATTACGGTACGCGTCAAGGCATGGGGTTGGCAGCAAATAAGCTAATTTGTACAGCTTGATCAGTGTTTTATATGGATTTCTTACTATTGTTTTAGTGGGATGATATGGATCCATTGATGTACGAAAGAGTAAGATCCACCGACCTATGGAATGCAATACTTAACCGATCATAATCGTAAGTGTTACTAGTAAGTATAGTATTGCATTACTAAATTAAATCTAACCATAAATCCCAGCCTAACATTAAATAAAATTGTTACTTTTAATCTTTCTGAACTTTATTGAGTTATAATATTATACCTATTGTCATATAGATGATGCAAGACGGACACACAGCAAACACGACATAGATAATTGACGACCACCACTCCCCTGTGATAATGACAATGACACAGACCGCACTCAAACAGGGAGGAATCAAACAGAGACCACTCACACTGTTGGAAACACATATCCATTGCCCATAGGCCATGACCCTTGAGGTAAGTACAAAAAGAGCAGCTATTATTACTAATTTTAGTTTTACACTCATGTGGATTTCTGTATCTTCATGTAATATTTCTTCAAGGTATTCAAAAAATGCTTTTTTGTTCTCAGGACTCTTACTGGTGGAGGAATGTTATTCCAACAGTGTGTGGCGGCGTATTTGAAGCTCCCCCTGAAAGCCGCGGTTCTATGCTGTGATGTACAAAGAGGATTGGTAGAAAAACGTGGTTCGTATTTGCTCTGTCTCCAACTTAACTTCTCAAAGAGGTAGTGTGGTTTTTGTGTAGTTACTACTCCAAAAAGTAAGCCAGCCATATGCAACTTTCTCCTAGCAGCCATTTTCAAAATATTATTGTCATTTATGAAAGGAGTGACATGACTTCTACGTGGTATCTTTACACAGAACCGTGTACATGCATTTTGTATTCGCTGTATCAGCTTCTCTGTTCTAGCTAACAGGCATTGGCCATACACGGTATCACAGTAGTTAAGTCTTGATAAAATTAGGCTATCCACTAATTGTTTACGTAGGTCAACACTCAGGCAGTCTCTAATTGAATACAAGAGTTTCAATCGATAAAAACAATTTCTCATTGAGTTACTAATGTGTTTCTCAAATCGAAGTTCAGGATCAATGGTTAACCCTAGGTTGCATGCTATCTCTACCCTCTCAATTTTTTCCCCCCTTATGACAACTTCTGGCTTGGCTGACAGTATAGCGCTGATCATTTTTCTACTTCCTAAAACCATAAATTTGGATTTCAGTGGATTTAATACAAGTGAGTTATTATCTGACCATACCACCACTCTTTCAAGATCGTCATTGATTTTTTCCACTGCCTCTAATGTATCAGCTGGCTTAAAACTTATATATAATTGGATGTCGTCTGCATACATATGATACTTACAATGCTGGAATGACATAATAATGTCTGCGCTGTAAAGGATATATAAAAGGGGCCCTAGAATTGATCCCTGAGGCACACCACGTAGTACTTGATGAGGGGGAGATGACATCTTTGACCCATCCTCCTTCTGGATTTCAACGAGCTGTGACCTATTTTGCAAGTAGCTTGCGAACCACTGTATTGTTTCCGTTGTAAACCCATAATAGGCCAACTTAGAAAGTAACAGCGTGGTGTTTATTGCATCGAAGGCCCGCGAAAAATCCAGAAGTGCAAGGATTGTTCCTTCTCCCCTGTCCCTTGCTTCTAGGATATTTCCTACTACGTCAGAGAGGGCAGTAGCCGTCCCACGCCCTTTCCTAAAACCAGACTGAAGATCAGGGAGCATATTATTTACTTCCAAATATTCTAGCATTTGGTTATAAACCACCCTCTCTAAAACTTTCGATAGACAAGGCAAAATGCTAACAGGGCGTAGGTCTTTAAAAGTACTTGGGTTACTAACTTTGGGTAAAGGACGCACAATAGCACACTTCCATAAGTCAGGGAAAGTGTGGGTGTTTATTGACTTATTTACTATTGTGGTGATAGACTGAAGGGTGGTAGGTAACGTTAGCGTTATCATATCTAGACTCACTCCATCAATCCCCTTAGCATTTGATCCCAAGCTCTTAATAATTTTCGAAATTTCTTCCTCATTAACATTTCGTAGCTCAAATTGGGTTTCACTAAATCTATTTGTATCAAAATATGATAGTTGCGATGAGGGCAGTGTGCACTGACCTGGTACATTCAGAAATGCCTTGTTTATTTCGTCTGGGTCATTAAATTGTCCGGGAAGCATGCCATCACTATGGTCTGAGAATACATCTGATTTAAGACTTTTCCAAAGCTTTTTGGGGTTTTTTATCTGACTGTTAATGTGCCTGTCAAAGTATACCTTCCTTTCCTGCATTAGCGCTGTAGCAGCTTGTTTTTTTAAATCCAAATAATATTTCTTAGTGGTATCTAGCTTGTCCTCATGATAATTACATTTTGCCTCGTCTCGCAGCCTAAACATAAGTTTAATATTATCTGTGATCCACGGCGTTGGTCGATCTCTAAATATCCTACTTTTTATGGGGGCATGTAAGTCAAATAATTGTGAGATAAATACATTAAAATAATCAACCATGCTATTAACATCTGGCAGATAATCAATTTCAAACCATGGTATTAGTTCCAAATCCACAGCAAAGTAATCCATCAATATATCTCTTAGAGGCCGATATACAACTAGCCTAGGTTTGCTACTTACCTTCTTTATGACAGTGTCACATACAATAAATGAATGATGACCAAGTTCACTGACATGACTGACTAGTACATTACGAACCCCTACATCGGTACAGATCACGTCTATGAGAGTACTACTATCCCCTACAAAATGTGTTGGTGACTGTACTACCTGATTTAGATTGGTGTAATTTAGGAATTCCATCATCTCATTAGTTTTTATATTGTTCGTATCCAATAGATTAACATTGAAATCCCCCAGTAATACCAAATGATCGTACGGAGCCAATGCACTGATACTGTCAGTTATTCCATCCAGAAATTCTGTCAAATCAAACCAGGGTGGCCTGTATGCAGTGCCAATCAACATTCTTCTACCATTGATAGTTAGGTTCAACCACATCTGTTCAACATCAGACCGCTCTGAGTGTGACCGTACGCGCGCCCTAACTCCCGTTTTAATGTAAAAAGCTACTCCCCCGCCTCGTCCCCCGCGTATAGTCGCAGGGCGCGGCACGTGCTTCAACTTATATCCCGGAACCTTAGGCGCGCGTCCCTCTTCCCCAGGTCTCAACCACGTTTCGTTGATTGCCATTATATCCACTGAGTGTTGAGACATGGCGACCAGGAACTCGTCCTGGTTAGTTGCAAGAGAGCCTGCATTGAATAAACCAAACTTTAATGCCTTTGACTTAATCATTTTATGAAAAGAGTAAAGGCTGTATAGGTGTAATTATTTAGTAATGATAGTATGTTATTCATATATTTATTATAGTAATGTTGTGTATTTCTTTTGTGTAAATAAATAACTGTGTTACCTTTGAAATAATGATCCCAATAATTGTGAATTAAAAATAATATATATCTATTGTTTGTAAATAAAGTAGTATGTACCTGGGTATAGTAGACTTCGTAATTCCTAGGGTTGAATGTTACTTGCACGTCATAAAACGAAGTCTATTTGTCTTTGTGACAGTAAGATAGTTTCAACCTTGGTGGAGTTTTAATTTAGTGGCAATTGTTGTCGAAAGTGATAAACTATATAATAATATGAAAGAAAGAAAGAAAGAAAGAAAATATGTTTATTAGCGGCAAATATGACGCAAAAAAGAAAAAATTTACGAATAAAAACAACGACGACAACGACAACGACGACAACTACCATTATCATCATAATCAGCCTATTAATATTCCCACATGACACAGGCCTTCTTGCTGCGAGAGGGAGTCGGCTGTAATCTACCACGCGGGCCACGCGGGCGCGGGTTGGTAGATGTCACATGTCTTCGAATTTTTGGTTCTAAGACATGTCGGTTTCCTTAACCTAGATGACAGATTAATACAGATGGGACACTCCGCAGTTTAGGTATAAAGCTACAAGTACCCGGCGGGCCCGTCTTGCTGGGTCAATTCAGTGAGCGTAACTTAGTCAGAAGATCTAAGAGTTACGCGATAGACAAAGAGGCAACTTCTAAGTGAATATAACTGTAGGTAATTAAGCACTGTGGGACCTGAATTGCACTTTATTCCGTCGTGGCAAGAGTCGCTTTTTATTGAAATGATTTTGCGGAGTGTCCTATTTGTATTAATCTGTGCCTAGGCTTACAAATGATTCCAACAAATCTTACCTATAGTATTTACACGTCCATTCACAATTTCACAACGAGAAAACAGTAGTACAGCTTGTAGCGGTTAGACCGCCACATACAAACTACGAAGCAAAAAGACATGACGTCACACAATTCCTACATCGCACAGTTAGAGTTTACCGAGCGATTACCGGTGGTATTTGACGATTTTACCGAGAGTTTACCGGTGGATGAGTGAACTTTACACCCTGTTCCTCATACCTCTAAATTGGTGACCCCGAGTATGAACGTCAACGCAGCCTTCGTGTAACTACTTCAGCGAGACGTCTTCATCATCACTCCCGCAAGCTTTCGTGAGGCGAGTCACACAGCCAGCCAGCACCCACCGCTTCAACGGGTATCCTGACCACCAGCATGCAGCGAACGCGCATTCCTGGTCATCACCCTCAGCCTCATCAGCAACCTTGGCACAGCACCTGCACTTCCGGCCGGTCTCACAAGCAGAACCTATTCTACCCTCTCCTGGTCGACGCAAGCGGTCAGCCAAAAACCCGGCGCTGTACCACATCCGACTCACTGGATGACGACGCACCGCCACCCCGACTCACTGGGGAATCACCGCAGACAGTTCCGACTCACCGTGAACTATGCGGCACCCGGTTCCGACTCACTGGAACCACAGCTACCACTGTGAAGCATCGCGAGATCCAAGACTCAGCCCACTATCGACCTCCGGTCTCCGGAGGGGAGTGATGTAGCGGTTAGACCGCCACATACAAACTACGAAGCAAAAAGACATGACGTCACACAATCCCTACATCGCGCAGTTACAGTTTACCGAGCGAAAAACATAGATAAGACTATCCGAAATCAACATATGGGCAGTTGCCCGCCAGACATAACAACCCGTCTGGTTGGAGGATCCTCCCTTTTCTATGGTGGATGAGTGAACTTTACACCCTGTTCCTCATACCTCTAAAAGCTTCATGAGGAAAACAAAACAATAAACAATATGTTTTTCTTCACAATAAAATTATATGCAGATTGACTGAAAAACAACGTAATACGTAACGTACACGTAACGTTGATTCATGCTATATTTACCTACGTCAAATATTGAGGTTGTGTCCGTTTTTGTTGACCCGATAAGTACTATGCAAAAGTATGAGGAAGTCTTGCAAAATGGTGACTAATGGAACCTCATTTTCCTCTTGCGAAAAGGACACTAACGAACCGCTCCTGCTCGCACGGTTTTTACGAGTTGACAAAATATCGAGATTTTTTTATCCTGGCTGGATTCTTTTTTATATGACCTGGTTTAGGACAGGATAATTTTTTATCCCGATATTCCCACGGGATTAAAAAATATGCGGTTGAAACCACGGGGCGCAGCTAGTCCTAATTAATCTGGTCAGTGTAGCGTGTCTTTACCCTCTGTCTCTTTTCTTTCTGGCCACCTTTACATAATAAAATGCATCCATCGACTAGTTTTTCTTCTTCCCAGAGTCATCCTCATTCATACCTTCTCAAAAATTGTCCTGTGATATTATAGTAAGTATGTACAACTATTATTCCCTTGGGAAATATAATAAACATTGTATTACCAGACCATTATTATTCTAGAACTTTCATCTTGAAGCCGGTTTAATTTCTCGTGCATTTTTAAAATCACTGAGCAACATTGTTAATGCCAGACTTCTAATATTGTAAGCTGTCTGTCTGTTAGCAATATTTTAAAGACGGTCTAAGATTAAAGCAAAGTTTTAATCTCTAACTTTGAAGTAATTGTTAATTTTGACATGCTTTGTTTAGCATTTCTTTGAAGGGGCGAATAAACTTGGCATTTTCGCAACACTATACGACGGGGTTGGCTGGCAGTGTAATTATAGACGCAGCTCAATAAGTATGGTTTTACATGCTGCAACCTTCACAACGCTATTATTGGGCAATACCGAAATTCCAAAATTCGACAACGTCCTTTACCAAACTAAGAAAATAATTGCCTGACTGCCAGGAGTACAGGACATACGGTTTAACATGCTTGCCAAGACACGGAATTCGAAGGGGTCGCAAACCAAGGATTGAAGGCACTTTTAGTACAATTCAACCTTGCAAAACGATCGATCCAGGCAGCCAATGTTCCAAGCCATGTGTTCCTTTATTCAGAAAAGGTGTGCATGTGGATTGAGTGCTCCTTTTTAAAAGTTAATAATATTTTTTAAAGTTAATAATAATTGTGAAAACTTCATGGTGAAGGACTTTCCCATGTATCTCATGTTCTATAATAATATGTATAAATTGTAGGTATCTGTCGCTGTAAGATGGTTGAAGCCGTGATATCCCTAGGGATATACTGTAATATAGTTATATGAAAGCGGTTCATAACTGTCGAAGTATTATTTTGTTACTGCGACCAATTTCAACGTAGCGTTCGCCAGCCGCTACCCCGGAAAAACTCGCTTCGCTCGCTCGGCTCGCGCGTGGTTGGTCACAGTTCTAACCCAACCTAACCTATTTGGCCGGAGTCCACTAATAGTTATATTACTAGATCATGCTCGATTATAGTTATATTCAAGTAGTATAAGTAAGGCAGGTATAAACCGCTTTCATATACGGTTTACGGTATATATTACGATATAATTATAGTCATATCCCTAGGGATATAACTATATCACGGCTTCAACCATCTTACTGCGCCATATCTATTATATTGCCCTCATTGAATATCAATTCAAATTCAAATTCTGTCAAATCAATAGCAGGTCCAGTTGAAAACCAGCGTCAGGCACTAGTTGTCTGGCATTTTTGCTGAATTGGGCCTATTTGGCATAGCCGCTAGGCAGACATTCCAGCTTTCACGAACTTTACACTTTTTTTTTATTTCTTTTTTTTTCTACTTGAAGTACAATATTTTGTGTTGTGTGCCTTATCTGTGCTAAATAAATGTATTTTCTTTCTTTCTTTTCTTTCAATATCGGATATAAGTCAGAAATAGTAGATTGTTATACAAGGGTCGAAAGAAATCAATTCCCATTGCCATGGTAAACTAAAATTAGATGAATTATATTCATTACGAGTTTCAGGGAATCCCCTTTAATCAATCGGTGCTACCATGGAGTAAAGTAGTACATTGGGTGCAGCCTACTATAAACAATAGAGCCTACCAACTCAAATTAATTTTTTCCCTAAAATTCCCTAAATCCCTGTCAAAATAAAATATCCCTAAACCATGCTTATTATTGACCATTTTTCCCTAAAAAAGGGAGAAATCCCTAAAAGTGGAAACACTGCCGCCGCGGGCCGTCCCGCTTAATAGGTTTTTTTTTTTAATTCGCACTGGCTGTTTATACACTCACAACACCACAGCCTTTTTAGTTTTATTCTATTCGATATTTTTCATATAAAAAGTTTCGTAGCCGTAGTTTCGTAACCTAACCAAAAGTTCTATTTTTTAAATTCATTCCCGCCCTAGGGCGGCAAGCAATTACTATGAGTCTTTCCCGCCCTAGAGAGGGAAGCAGCGTTTTCCACAAACACTACTTTCCGAGCATGAGAAATGAAATAGTAGATTGTTATACAAGGGTGGAAAGGAATCAATTCCCATACGAGGTATTTAGACGCCCGAGCGCAGCGAGGGCGGCTATAGTCCGAGTAGAAATTGATGTCTTTCACCCGTGTTAAACACTCTACTTTTCATTTCGAATATAAGGAAAGTAAAAAATAGTGTTTAAAATATTTATTGATATTGAATAACATGAGTAGTACCTATTTAAAATGAACTAACAAGTTAGAACAATTTGTAAAAATGCTTAAATATGGAACGCACCGCATCACCGCTGCGGGCCGTCCCGCGTATAAGTTTTTTTTTTTATTCACACTGGCTGTTTATAATATACTCACAAGACCGGAGCCCAGTGCTTCCACTTTTAGGGATTTCTCCCTTTTTTTAGGGAAAAAGGCTAAAAATAAGCATGGTTTACTGATATTTTATTTTGGCAGGGATTTTGGGAAAAATTGAACTTGTGATGGTAGCCCTATTGTTTAATTAGTAGGCAGAACCCAATGTACTACTTTACTCTATGGCACCACCGATTGATTAAAGGGGATTTCCTGAAACTTGTAATGATTGTTATTCGTCTAATTTTAGTTTACCATGTTATTGTTAATAGTACTATTTCCGTGGCTAAAGACGACATCAGAAATAAGTCGCATTATACCTACAGTTGGTTTGTTTCGTCTGTCTCGATTAATAATGAATGTTTTCTAGGTACCTATTTAATGACATAAAAATGAAAAATTCCCTAAACCAAGGAATTTTTATATTATTATATTTTTGGGAATTTTAGGGATAATTCATTAAGAAACTGGGGAAAACCAAAAACGTAAGTGGAAACACTGCCGCAGCTTTTATTTTTATTCTATTCGATATTTTTCTTAAAAAGTTTCGTACCCACAGATATTAATCTAACTAGATGACGCGATTGTAAGTATGTACTTCGCGTGTCAAAAAACGGAGTAAAATTACGACCAATGATCGTAATCTGAGATTTTGTAATGTAAAGACTGTATAGAAAAATTGGCCGAGGTATTGGAAATGTTTTGTTTCATTGGTAAGTTTTGTTTTTAAATTGTGTGTGAAAAAGTGGCACGCTTGGTTTTCATAAAGGTGGAGGGACTTGCGATATCTAGTTAGATTTATATCTGTGTTCGTAGCCGACTACCTTACCATAAGTTCTATTTTTAAAATTCATTCCCGCCCTAGGGCGGGAAGCAATTACTATGAGTCTTTCCCGCCCTAGAGCGGGAAGCAGCGTCTCCCACCCGCTACTCGGATCAAACAAACACTACTTTACGAGCATGAGATATGAAAAAAAAAATTTGTACCTACGTATCCTTCTATTTCAACAGTAAAATGCTTCCTTTCCACCTGAGCATTCATTAGTTAAGTTATTCCGGCAAAATGGAAAATATTAAATTCCATCGTAACACCATCTCACGCACCTTTAGGCACCTTTTCAGTTAATTTGGCCGCATATCTCCCTAGGGAAGCAAAGGGTACGAAGTAAAACAAAGTTTAAACGGATATCTAGTTCATTTTGACTGTAGGTTATGTAACTACCCGTGAAATGTCATAGGTACTGAATTGAAGGTCGAAATTAGACCGATATTGTGTAAAGTTATAAGGGTTTTTTTATTCAATTCAATTCATTCATTTATTTCGGAAAACACCCATACTGTTTTAGTATTAGAACTTAGAAAAATATATTAGTAGCATTAAAATCAAAAACCATATTACAATCACAACCAAAAATAATAAATTAATTAAAATCAATACTTAAATCAACATTAGGTACAATCAAAATTAAATTAGAATTAAATCAAGATTTTATTTAATTACGATTAAAAAAAAAACAAAATCTGATCAGAATTAATAATGAATTGCAGATCATTATTAATATTTGTTTCAGTCAATAAAATCTACATTCTACATAATACAACAAAATCTACCAAATATTAGCACTGCGCTTTATTTATTTAGGAAAATATAAAAAAGTAGATTTTATTCATATATGGTTATAATTCCGTGCGATGGCCAAGTCATTCTATTTATTTAAGAAATAAAGATGACAAATATATAGGTACTGAATAAATTAACAGACTTGGTTTTACATTAGATCTCATATCTTTATGCGGTAGATGAACTGCGTTGCGAGACTTGCATTTTTTTACATGTTATATTTTTGATGGGATTTCTTATTTCGATACCAGTATTGCCAAATTAACCTGTCTAGTCCCGCAAAGAATGCGCGGAAAAATCCCTAGAGTAGGTACCGCTACGCGCGGCTTATCGCGATATAATTTGACCCACGCTAAATGGAAGCGTTCTGAATCCGGCTCTATTTAGTGGTTATTAAGAAAATGCTCTAATGTAAAGAAAATGCTCTAATTTAACATATTTTTTTTCCAAATCATTAACACTTCTCGTGTAGACGTGAACTCCAGGTTAAAATTATTAAAAGTCGGTTAGTGTCGCCTTAAATGGAGGGTGCAGATAGCTGCACGGTCTCGCTAATTTTACATTGCCATTTACATTTATCGAACCTTTACATTATGTAGGTATCATGATTATATCATTGCGTTTCAGTTATCGACATAAGATAATAACCGTAAATATACTTATTCATGGGCGTCGCCAAGGGGGGGGGGGGGGGCAGGGGGGGCAGCTGCCGCCCCCTAGACATTCAAAAACATACAAAATACAAGGCATTTTAATGTAAAGTTTCTTTAAATTCAAATTCTAAAAAGTCTATTTTTTTTTTGGTCGACTTATATTTGATTTTTTTAATTTCCATATCGCGTAAACGGGGTCTTATCCGGAGTCTGGGGACGCAATATTCGTATCTATGTATTAGTGGTACGCCCAGTCATAATAGGTACCATATAGGTTTCACTTCTAAAGTTTTGAATAGTTTTGGGAAAAACGACCGAAAGGTCTGTTTCCAATCCATACATTGAAAATGTTTAATTTTTTTACATCTTCCATATTTCAACTAGCCCCTATATACATACCGGTCAAAATCATAACCATCTTTTTTGCTTCGCCGTAGTCGGGAAAAAAGATCCGTTTATTGATATAGAAACCGAGTGTTAGACACGGAGCCAATGAAAGCCTAGCAGCTCTTTCTGATCCGAACAATAGTAAAACAATACACAGTTCCAGTAACTTTTAATGAAAACTTTGTCGTTTAACTGAACGAGCTTGTCGAAACAATAACTTTTAGATTGCACGGACAACTTTGCTAGCGCCACAATTGATTGATTCCATTTGCGATAGTCCATAGTAAACTCATATGTTATTGAACTTATTGTATTGATTTTTATTTGCGAGAAATACTAAGAACGTGTTTTGTTTTATTTCGCTTATTACAGTACGACACAACTTAGATGTAGCATCGGCAAAATTCGTAAAACCGATCACCATCCAAACTGAGTGCGCCTTCAAAATCACCAATATTTATTACTGCTTTAGGTGAAAATTATCTTTCGAAAACGCAATAACTTGTAAAGTGTTATAGCCAAATACGTTTGTGAAATTGAAATGAATGAATGAAAATTTTCAAATCTATGCTACATCTAAGTTGCGTCGTACTGTACTCAGTTGTGCTCTGAAGTGTTATACTATCTCACTAAATAAAAATGAGGAAGGTTTTATATCTAGGAGTCTTTCTTTTAGGTTTTAGTTCTCTAATATTAATTTTATTTTAAAATAATGTAAGTATAACACAAAAAACTCGCTACATACACTAGGTACTACTTAAATTAAATGACTAACTAACTATACAAATAAAAACAAAAGGACACTAAAACCGCGATTCCATTAAATGTGACGTCATACTTGCATGCAAGACTTGCCTAGTCTTGCATGCAAGTATGACGTCACATTTGAGTACAAGTTGCTTGCATTGGAAACATCGTTTTCGAGAGTGTAAATTAGATACAGGTTTTACTTGCATACAATTGGAGATGTTCAACAATTGTATAGCGAGAGATAAAAATGCGTGTACAGTCACGAGCACCA
The DNA here is from genome assembly GCA_948150665.1 of Conistra vaccinii. Classification (NCBI taxonomy): domain Eukaryota; kingdom Metazoa; phylum Arthropoda; class Insecta; order Lepidoptera; family Noctuidae; genus Conistra; species Conistra vaccinii. The sequence goes on along the minus strand of OX411317.1, from coordinate 5,753,432 downwards.
ATATGTATATCCACTTAGCAAAATTCAAAAACGATTTTCTCGTTGAATATTGACTGCACCTTTGTTATAAGGTCTATTTCTTATTTATATGGGTTCCAAAATACTATATTCGTAACATCATTAAATATTTATCAACACAGTAGGAGCACATCACTTTTAAAAGTTGCTTAGTGTATACATATTGGTGTCACTCGTTCGAAATCCGAAATGTGCAACTAACGTTTGCGCGTTCAATTTACACGTCACTTGAATTTAAAAATGTACACGTTTCAAACTACCTCACACAAGTTGTAGCTTGTATGCAGGTTTGTTTAAGTTGTATGCAATTTGCAACTTGCATACAAGTAACTTGCCTAATGGAATCGCGCCTTTAGTCAAGGTACTCGTGAGAGAGTCTTTTGTAACTTAGTCGTATTTATTACAAGCTTTTATTTCACTTGGCGTACCGTGTTAGTTAGTATGTACTCGTATTAGTAAAATCTTGCAAGCTGAATTAAAACCACTTCCGATTTTCTAATTTATCTTGGGGCCGATTTATCACCCGCCAGTTATCTATCATTTGATATTTTCGATACAAAAGCTGTCAAAACATCATACTTATTCCTCAGAGAAAATTCACTGCGATTGAAAAATCGGTCTTAATATCTCCAACCCGTACTATTATCGTATTCCTGTATCTATTCCTTTAGATTTTATTTCTTTTACAATATTTAACACAAATATTTACACTAGGTACTAAATTAAATGACAAACTAACTATAAAAATAAATACAAAAAAAAGGACACAAAATGGGAACAAATTTTCGGACGCGTCCGTAAGCCGCGGCTGACCGTCGCGATCGATGAGTGTGCACGTTTTGTTCCCAGCTCCAGCCAGCCAGAAATCTATCAGACGTCCGAGCGCTCAAGAATGGACCAAGGACCAAGGTTACGTCCGCGACTTACGACCGATAGTTTGTACAGTGTAGTGCTGAATGTACAATCCAGATACAAATAAGGCAACTGTCAGCCGCGGCTTACGGACGCGTCCGATAATTTGTTCCCAGTTTTAGGCGTCGAAGTTCTCGTCCGCATCGCTGTCATCCAGAAACGTGCCCAGGCACGGGTTTCGTCGACGAATAGAAAAAAAAAGAAAAAGAAGAATAGACAAAATGACAGATAAACAATCACAATCTGTCATTTTGTCTATTCTTCCGTCGACAAAACCGTACCGTTTCTGCGGTAGTCATGCTACGCGTGCAAAAGGCTGGCAGCATTGCCACGTTGAATGGCAATGTTAATTCTTTGGCCAAAGAATGAGCCAGCCACGTCACTTGAAGTGTATGAAATTAGTTGAATGAACCTTATATGACACGTAGGTTATCTTTTTTTTTACAACACCACTTCACACAGCTATAAAGTTTTTCATCTCGATATTCAAAAGATTTTTAATTTTCTTTCAAATAAATACGAGACACACGTGTCATGAATTCTGTACAAAGGTTTTAATTTAATAAACATTGTGAAAAGTTGAGAGAAAACCAGTGAACCGAGGGAGAATAATATAAAATCAGTCATGCATGTACCTAGAGTATAAAAGATCTTGAAAGTGGTTAAATTGTTGATTTGAAACCTTAATCATAATATTTCAGCAATACAAAGACTATAAAGAGAATGTAAGAAGCTTAATAAAACATTCAAACTCAAACACTTATGTCAAATAAACCAAATTAGAACAGGGGGCCTACCACCACCTCTAAAAGCAGTATTATTTTAATATTACTTTAGTGTGGGAAAGAGATGAAGCTCTACAGAGCGTATAGCACCATCTCTTTCCCCCGTTGAAGTAAGATTAAAATAATACTGCTTTAAGTGGTTGTGGTAGGCCCCCAGGCACTTTTGAATTGTCAAGGTGTCGGTCGGTCAGAAAGATGAAGCTAGTTGAAATGTGAAGTGTGTTCATTCCAAAGCGTGATAGCTTCTGGAGAAGAAAGTCGAAGAAAAATAAATAAAAATAAGTATCTAAGTATTACAATGTTCCAAACAATATTTCAAACCTTTTTCCGAACAATATTCCAAATATTGTTGTTTATAATACAGAAAAAACCGTATGAAAACATGTCATTTACGCTGTAAAAATGTGTGAAATTCAATTCGGTTAAACTTCATTTTAGGTAAGTTTTTTAGAAAAAAAAAGATGTACAAGCCTAGATAAATACTGTCTAAATCTGAATATTAACATAATATGATGGAAATTATGCTCATAAATGATTTAGGTATTACGTCTGTATGGACAATTCAACGGTCGCCGCGTTCTCTAAGAATAACTAGGTTTTTCTCTCCGTAGATAAAAAGCTCTAGCTTATTAGAATTTTATTTCTAAAGGTCCTAATTTTACTAACTGACAGCGCAGACTAAACCACTGGGTCTAGAACTAGAAGCATGTGCATAAAAGATTTCATGTAAGTAAGCACGATAATTATGCAAGTGCAATGCATGTTTTTTTATGGAAGTTCATCATTTATCCGATGGGATATACCTTCGAGCACACGGCTTGTCACAAAATAAAAAAACAAGTGCCCATCATATTCAAATTTAGCTAAAAACAAAACACCATCAGAATATCAATAACACCACCCTGCGTTGAACGCAAAAAGTATTAAAAAACCACAAGGGTTTGGTGCCATCAATCATCACAGTTTACACATCGTTGCTCCAAGGGCGATAACCCGACGAATCTGCAAGTAACACTCCAATAGAAAAACTATATGTAAATCAACCGCGCCTTGACATCCGATGCTTTCAAAAAGAAATTTAATTTGAATTTAAAAGCGTCCAGTCAACGGCTTTTTTGTTCGCCCCTTTTTTATTGGCCAGACGGGACGGGTGTTGGTATAAAAACTCAAGAATTTCGTGAAAAATATTGGTTTCACGCAAGTCTGTGGAGACGAAATGTGCAAAGTTTTGCGAAGTTTTAAAACAATAAAATGTTTTGTGCTTTTATTGGTTTTAAAGTTGTGAAATGACCTTAAATCTTTCGTACTTAAATGTATGGTTATTGAGGTATCTTCAAGTTGTAATTATTTGTTTGTGAAGCGAAAATAAATAGAGACTTCTTACTGTACCTACACAATTTATAATGCCTGTTTCACACAAAAAATAGTCCTCCAGACCGTATTTCGGCCATGGCGATTAATCTCAGCGGAGATTAGTCTTCGGTGCAGGAGATATTATAGTGCACAGGTGTGTGCGCAGACACATGGTGCAATCTCTCTTCCCTCACTCTTATACTCCGAGAGGACGACAACCTGACACGACCGGAGAGAGATCAGGCGCAGGACCAACGGCTTAACGTGCTTTCTGAAGCACGGGGATATCAACTCGTCAACTTCCAAACGTCGGCGTCGGGCTGTTTAATACCTACAATCAGGCCCAAAACAATTTTCGAGAACAAATAGCTACGCGTATTTACTAACCGTTTCATATTAGACTCAACTAATAAAAATGCCAAGACGGTAATACGGCCATGAAAAACACCATAACACATTTAAGTACCAACTATTATGTTCCCGGAAATCTATTGCGAATGACCACCACGCGCCAGGCTAAGTGACGCTGCCATTTTTAATCTGATAAAAAGGAACCACTTACTAATATTACTTTGACGACATAACCTTTTAATAATCTTCATAGTTTCATATTTGGAAGAAAGTAGTTTGCAATACAGGTTTACAAATTTTTCGTTAGTTATTTAAAAAAAAAAACATGAGGGGCCTTTGGAGACTGCCGATGGAACTGAAAACGAAGTAACGCCATCTAACGAAAATGTCAGGAATTTATGTGGCTTGCTGTCAATACAAGAACGAAAGCTGTAGCTCCATTAAAACAATTCCAAAAATATTAAAACAGAGTGCGCTGTCAATAAATTCTACTCTCCCTCCGTCGTTTACGAATTTTCGATCAGGTCACGTGTCCTGACGCGAGTTTAACATTTTTACCTGTCCCAAAAAAAGTGCACAACGCCGCTAAAAAAGTTTTCACTTCAAAAATCATTGGTTTCCTACAAAACTGCAATACCTACGCGGTCAAAATGTATGAAACAGCATTTTATTTTTATCTGACGAAAAATTTAAACACAGGGAGTTCCAGAATCATATACAGAATCCATGGTAACAGGTTGCGCGTCCATGTCCTTGGCCACCCTGTAAAATTGATAGATTTGACTAAAGAGGTAGAATAGTAGGTAATTAAGGAGTTTTAGAGAGCAGGGTGGCCCAGTGGTAACGGCCCCGACTTACGAGTTGTAGGTCGTGGGTTCGAAACTTCGAACCCAAGCAGGTGCTTTACTTTGTGTAAATAATTTCATCACCACTGCTCTCGAAACGGTGAAGGAAAACATCGTGAGGAAACCGGCATGTCTTAGAACCAAAAATTCGAAGACATGTGACATTTAACAACCCGCACTGATTACAGCCCACTCCCTCTCACAGAGAGGAGGCCTGTGTCCCAGCAGTGAGAACATTAATAGGCTGATGATGATGATGAACGAGTTTTAGTAGTTAAGGGTTTAAATCTGAACTGTATTCATAAGGTACACACCTCTGCCCAACCCTTCGAGCAATACAGGGGTGATCTTTTGTGCTATGTGAAGCCATTTTACAAATGATTAATTCATGCCAATAGGAAGGAAGAAAACTGGGCTCAGCTATGTACTTCCAATTTCCAATAGCCTGATTCCACTGGTCATGATCTGTAAATCTGCCTTCTAATCCTATTTAAAATAATAATTAAAAAAAAAGACTTTTATTTCCATATCCATAAATTACATTGCATGTTGTTAAATAACTAATCTGTACTAATATCTAGAAAATAAGTAAAACTACTAACAACATTTGCAAATCTTATTTAAGCTGTTGTAATTGGTTGACCGAAACAACAGTCAATCAAATCCAACCAATCCCATTCCAATCAGTTTTGAAAATGGATTGGAATGTCCGATATATAGGTTTTTATTCAGGACGAGACTCATAAAGTAATATGTACAGACGCTTCATCTTATATCATAACAGTTCATTACAATTTCATTAACAAATCCTTGCAGTATACACGTTCAGTGCCTGGGAGCCCTCCTGGAGGGTTCACCTAGTCGCATATGGGATGCCAGGAGCCCTCGCGGAGGGCTCATTTTAAATGTAGGTTTTTCTTAGCGAATACAGCATTATAAACCGTGAAAACAAAATCGCGATGGTTTTAAAATACAAGAATTTCAAATTTTTTGTTCGCGGTTACAAATATTCACTCAAAATTTAAAAAGTTGTAACTGCTTAAAGCGACAAGACCCCCCAGAAAACACTATTTCACTTCGTTTTACAGTGTTTTATAACACGGTTTTAAACCTAATGCCGACCGCGATGATTAACCTTGGCCTTGGGGAACCCTCCCGGAGGGTCCACTTTCAATATGTATGGCAGCATGGCGTATTATTTGTAAGTGGACCCTACGACGAAAATGGGTGGAGTCGAAAGTGTTAATTCCAAATCTACCATTTTTAAGACAAATAAATGATTACTATATTACATGCCAGAAACCTCTTTCAAAGGCTCTTATAACTTATCGAGGAGCTACCCAGTCTGATTGCCTTTTCCAGCTCACCCCGGAACATAGAATACGAGGATTCATTACAATCTATATTAAGTTTCCGATATATTGGCCACAATATGCTAGAAAACAAAGAGAAATGCTACAGGAATGAACGGGCGAGGTTAAAGGAAATCCGAGCAATGCAATAAGTAGCGAATGAATTCCGATCTTTGTCCTCATTGTTCGCTACTGTTTTGTTTTTGTCTTTTTTCTATGACTGTAAAGTGAGAGAGGAAGAAAATACGTTTATTCGCGGTATACATGATGCAAAGAAACAACTTGGGGAAAAATATGTGTCACATCCACACAAAACGGCCATCGCTCAGCATAATGCTATGATAGCGATGCAGACGAGTACTTCGACGCCTAAAGCTGGGAACAAATTATCGGACGCGTCCGTAAGCCGCGGCTGACAGTCGCGCCTTATTTGTATCTGGATAGTACGTTTAGCACTACGCTGTACAAACTATCGGTCGTAAGTCGCGGACGTAACATTGGGCCGTCCTTGAGCGCTCGGACGTCTGATAGAAATCTGCCCGGCTGGAGCTGGGAATAACGTGCACACTCATCAGTCCCGACTGTCAGCCGCGGTTTACGGACGCGTCCGATAATTTGCTCCCAGCTTTTTGTCCTTTTCTTTTTGTATTTATTTGTATAGTTAGTTTGTCATTTAATTTAGTACCTAGTGTAGAGGCTGCGCCCCAGTGTTGGTTTTCAGCGACAGCTGGTGTGTTGATGACGTCAACCGGTGCAGGATATAATGAAATAACAATAACAAAAAATGCGAAAGTGAGTTTGTTTGTTTGTTTGTTATACTTTAACGCTAAAACTGCTGAACGAATTTGGATGAAATTTGTCACATGGGTAGACCGCATGAACTGGATTAGGATATAGAATACTTTTTATTCCGATATTCCCAAGGGATTGAGAGTTATACGGGTGAAACCGCGAGGCACAGCTAAGAAAAGATTAATTTTTATTTTTATTGCAGTATTCCATGGTAAAATCAAATCAAATCTTCCTAGCCTTTTTCCCAACTATCTTGGGGTCGGCTTCCAGTCTTACCGGTTGCAGCTGAATACCAGTATTTTACATGGAGCGACTGCCTATCTGACCTCCACAACCCAGTAACTGGATAATACGATACCCCTTGGTAAGACTGGTGTCAGACTTTCGGGCTTCTGACGACTCGTAACGACTGCCAAAGATGCACAAATGCCAGCCGGGGCCAACGGCTTAACGTGCTTTCCGAGGCACGGAGGAATCTCGGTATGTGAAGATGGTCACCCATCCACTGACCAACCCTGGCAAGCGTAGCTTAACCTCATGGATCGACCCGTGCGGCTTGTTATTACTTAGCCACGAGCTCCCACCATTCCATGGTAAAATGGCTGTGTAATTTAAACATAAACAGCAAACAGCACTCTTTTATTTTTTGTTAAATCCGACAATCTTCAGCTTAATAAAAATCTTTAAGTCACTACCAGATGACGTACAGCCTAAATCGCTTGATCGAGAAGCTTATAACGAAGGTAAGGAAGGATTTGATTAATAGGGGATGAAACTATTTATTATAGAAGTTCATTTTTGCAGACGAGAAAAACCCATCGGTCACACGCTTATGAAAAAATTAATACCTATCGTGGAAATGGGAATAACATCCATCTTAGACTAGATAAGTAAATATTTAGGTATCCTATCTGATGTAAAAGTCTGGCCTGCTCCCTAATTGCGTAATACAAGATCAATCACAATCTTCACGAGTGTTATCAACGCGAGCCGAACGCAAAGTGACTTTGCGTTTGCACTTTGCGTTCGGCTCGCGTTGATAACACTTCGTGTCCGAGTTCGCAACAGGTCAATCGTCGTCCTGAGGATGCCTCGTTGAGAGGCGAAACACGTGTCGATTTCTTACAGGGTTCTCTAACTCTTTAAGAACTGTTAAGCGGATTAAGTTACTAGATATACATCGTCTATTGTGTTTTATGATGGATTTCCGCAAGGTCACGCCTGAGTCAATTAACTACCATGTATATTTTGCCAGTATTTGGTACGCATCAGACACCCCTAGAAAACTCGAAAATAATCTTGGTTTGAAAACATTTCCATACCGACGATGGAACAAGAATGTTCGCGTGAGTAACAATATTCTAAAGATAGTATAAAATCGTTTTTGTGCTCAAGCTCCGAGCGTGGCCTCTTTCGCTGCCTGAACTTGGTGATTAAAAAATGTTTTGTATTACAATAAAAAACTAAGAAACATCTTAAACAGACCCGTTTTTAAGTAGAATCTTAATCTGCAGACTGTTTGCATGTTATAAAAATTAAAGAACAACTTGGGACTATTCATTAAAGGAATGAAAAAGAGAATTTTGTATTTTTACGAATTTAAACGAAAGTAAACTGGCAAAGTAATAATTAAGTTCAGAGAATATAAATTCAGTCAGTCAAGTCTGATTTCTGCTATTTCTATAAAAATAAAAATGAAATGTTGTTCGATGGCAAGCGGGTCACTTGAGAACTTTTTACTTATATTTATTTTCTTTTTAAGTAGGTACTTTATTATTAATAGTCTGAATTACACCTTTATGGAAAAAAATTAAAGTATTTAAGTGAAAGAGTGTAAAAATTGAAAAAATTTAAGTGTAATTTACGAATTCGAGAAAAATTAACGTCCGATTTTCTATGGGATTTTTGTTTAAAACTCAAGACCTTTGGACAGATCAACGTCTGTCTGCTAGTCGATAATGGACTAAAAAGTTAGTATACCTGTGAGATTGACAGTGTGCTTATTTATTTAAACTTTTCGCACTAAAGGTACAAAGGCGGACTTAATGCCTTAGGCATTCTCTACCAGTCAACCAAGGGTGGTGAAGAGATAACATGGCAGGTGCTCTGATTGAGAAGAACAAAGAATGTGAGATGAGACCTAGCTAGATTGATTTTTCTCTTCCGTAAACCCCATTTTCGAGAACGTGATTACAAATATATACATATATATATACAAAAATGTTGCTCATTTAATAGTATAGGATAAACAATTTCATTTCATTTCAGGCAGATTCCTTAAATCTGGCTTCAAGAATGCTGCGCTCCACTGCTCGCTGGCAAACCTCAAGCTTGAGCTAATATCTATAAACTTTCAAATATATAATAAATCATTATGAAGATAGCTCGTAACACCTGTAGTAATAATATTGCACGTGCTGCAAGCAACGTTCCGTAGTACCGAGCGTAGTTATTATGGCAATATCCTGACTAACTGTCCATTGTAATGAACTACTAAAAGCGCTTTTGTTGAACATAAAACTGGATGGAATTTGCATGCAGACAGGCTATGAAAAGATTAGTAATGTAGGTACAAATATATATTGAAGGTATAAAAGAAATATGTAATTTTATATTTAATAAGTCTATTTTTAAAACACAACTGTGCGGTAAACGAACTGTGTTTACCAATTAATCTGCCTAGCCTTTTCGCAACTATGTTGGGGTCGGCTTCCAGTCTAATCGGATGCAGCTGAATAGCAGTATTTTACACGGAGTGACTGCCTATCTGACCTCCTCAACCCAGTTACTGGGAAATACTATTCTCTTAAACAACACACTGTGTTTACCGATGTTAAAAATGTATATATTTTCTTGCGGAACAGGCTAGTCTGCAAGAAAATATATTTTCAGCTTTGAGAGTTGCGTACAACACTAGTTTTCACAAATTGTTTTAGGTGTAAACAATAAATTATAATAGTACCTACTACAAATAGAATAAATGTTTTATGCCTTGGTGTAAACCCAGGAATAGACGAACAGTTGCGTCTTAAAGTTGCTTTTCATGTCTGTCTGCGTGACCGCATTGTTCTTGTAAACTACGCATGCCCGAATTTTATGAGGATTTCATCATCTACTTAATAAAATTCAATATTTCATTCAATCATTCACTCACAAACAACGCACAGCCTTCGCTGGGTCTAGAGTAGTGAAATTTTGCACAAGATTTCCTTATTTAACAAAGGTAAATAAAAAATTTACCCCCTATAGGTGTTAAATAGGGGATAGAAGTTTGTGTAGAAGTTCGTCATTTTTGCCGATAAACAAAACCCATCGAGCTACCAGCTAGCAACTCACACGCATCGAGCTAGCATCGGGCTTGTCTACTGAATAAAATGCACCGACCCCAGCGTGGTTTAGCCAGACTCGATAAATCAAATGAACCCCAAGATTTGCACTAGCCCCTGGAGCCTCATGTTTCATAGAGCTACAGACCATTGCGTATCAAGGAGTAGACCGGGGGGCGCGGTAATGGTAAGGAAGACGTGCCCTTAGGATAGCAAGGATTTGCGAGCCGTACCGGATATGCATCTTAGAGTAGGCAAGGAATAGTGGAAAGACTTCGAGCACACGGCTTGTCTACTTAGTATACAAGGTAGAGACGACAATATAACAAAAACATAAACGTCGTGTGCATAATGTCGTACCCATTCTGTATACAAAAATTCAATTGAATATATTCAATAGTTTAGTCATTATAGCTCTGCAAAATCCATAGTCGGCTCGGGCTATTCCGTTTATCCACCCCAAAAATCCACCCTAAGGTGGATATTCTGAAATGTATGCCCGATAATTCACCCAAGGCCTAGTTGAATAAACGGAATTTATAGGCTTAGGGTGTATTACATTATATTTAATTTGTTTGAAAAACTCATTTATTTATTTCGAAGCTAGGATTTATTTGACAGTTCCAAAATACTCTTAAGCATTAGTAGTGCCAGTATTTAAATTTGTTGTTGTATGGTATTCTCCACATTGTATATCTTAAAGTCATTCACAGACAATGCACAGCCTAAACTGCTGGGTCTAGAAGCATAAAATTTCGCAAAAGAGTTCGTTCGAATATATAGCGGAAGTGAGCAATGAAGGATTTTTGAAAATTCATCCACTAAAGGGGTTAAACAGGGGATGAAAGTTTGCGAATAGGACCCCACCGGGCACAAGACTTGTATAAAATAAAACATCGATGTCATCTCCTGATTTGATACTCTACTACTTCTACTGCTTTCGATTTATCAGACAAGACTACGGACCAATTAACTAAAATAAAAACGTCCCGTAATTAGCCTCCATTACTACTAACGAAACGTTAACTAATGTTAGTCCATTTTGTGTCATTGTTGCTTTGTAATTGCGGTGAACGATCCTTATCGCTTATGTAATGGACGTTCGATGATTGTACAGACGCCAGCACATCAACTAAACCAATCTGTCAAATTTTCCCAATTAACATTGAACCTTATTCTTTAGCGAAAAACTTGAAAATCTATTAAAGAAATAGTAACTTGATGTGCTGGCGTCTGTACTAAACGGTTGGGGTTTTAGGCTCTTTTTTTAACTCACTACAATTGCGGCATTTTAGTTTACGTTTAAACGACTCCAAAGTTGGTTTGGTGACCTTTTCGTGCTGCATAAGTCTTGTGAAGAGCCATCTCCTGCAAAAGGAATCGGACGAAGCAATGATCAGATCACAGAGGGATATTTCAAGATATTTACTCATCAACAACAAAACAACAAGGACCTAAGGAACTCGAGCAACAAGCATTAACTTCATTAACTCCAAAACGATACTTATTGTGAAATTGATAGTATATCTGCTTTAAATTGAATATTAGCATATAAACCATAATCAAAATCAACCTGTAATGTTCATCTGCTGGGACACAGGCCTCCTCTTTGTGAGAGGGAGTGAGCCATAGCCCACCACGTAGGCCCAGTGCGGATTAGTGGATGTTTCATGTCCTCGAATTTTTGATTCGAGGACATGCCGGTTTCCTCACGATGTTTTCCTTCACCGAAGCAATGTGATGGGTGTTGACTAACATAGTGCATTAGTAGATTGTTATACAAGGAGCTAAAATGACCCATTATAACGAGGTAGTTTTACTCCCGAGCTTTAGCGAGGGAGTAAACAGAAACCGAGGTATAATGGGTTTTTAGCGCCGTGTGTTACACTCTACTTTTCACTACGATTGCGAGAAAATAAAATAGTAAATTAATAAAATTATTTCTTTTCCTTTCTCATCCATCTGCTTAGGGTCTCCATTCTCACTAGATGATGACATTTTCACTGTTGTAAATCATATTACGGTCACCAATGCAATTTATTGGAGAATAATTTAGAAATGGGATATCGCACCAGTCTTTTTTTTTTTATTTCCTCTGTAGCCGTAACGCAATGCACGCATTCTACCGAAGAGAATGCCGCTTTAAAAAAAGAATCTTACCTATCTTACCTATCTTACCTATCTTACCTATCTTACCTATCTTACCTATCTTATCTATCTTACCTATCTTACCTATCTTACCTATCATACCTATCATACCTATCTTACCTATCTTACCTATCTTACCTATCTTACCTATCTTACCTATCTTACCTATCTTACCTATCTTACCTATCTTACCTATCTTACCTATCTTACCTATCTTACCTATCTTACCTATCTTACCTATCTTACCTATCTTACCTATCTTACCTATCTTACCTATCTTACCTATCTTACCTATCTTACCTATCTTACCTATCTTACCTATCTTACCTATCTTACCTATCTTACCTATCTTACCTATCTTACCTATCTTACCTATCTTACCTATCTTACCTATCTTACCAATCCTGCCTATCCTACCTATCCTACCTATCCTACCTATCCTACCTATCCTACCTATCCTACCTATCTTACCTATATGAATAAGAACTAAGACTTTTTCGTTTTTGGGTGGTAGGCTCGTTGGCAACACAAAAATTAAAAAAAAATTACTTTAGCCCCTAGAGGATGAAATGCTATTTTATCTTCGCTCTGGTATGCTACAATGACGGATTTTTTGAGCAAGAGAAGTGAAAAAGATTTTATTAACCCACTTGGCACCTATAATACATAATTGTAACAATTTATTTATCTGTATTTCATTCATTTCTCTGTATTATTCACTGTATTTTTATAATTTGTAATTGTATTGATTATTATTTTATCTGAAATAAACTGATTAATAATAAAAAGAATTGAAATCATCAATTCAGTTTTGAAACAGTTCCACAGCTAAACTATCTTACAATCTATGTAACCGAATTTGGTTGACAGAGAGTTACTTAGTAGAAACAGAAAGACACTTATAATACGTTACTAAATCTACCTAAAAATAGAATCTACCTAAATAAACCCGCGGGCAAAGCTAGTCTAACATAAACTGTCCACCCACGGCCACTTTCGGTTGTTTCACAAACGGGCTCTGCACCGTGATCCCACGTCCGTAGCTTACACTCAGTATAGACTACGTAATGGCGGCTAGTCTATATGCTAATTGTTAGTGCCCCGGCGGCGCGTGTGTTTACTTACAGTGTAGGTAGTACGTCACTTTGTAACAAGTCGTATACACTACAGTGCTGAATATACGTGTACGGTCTACCGAAAAATTCGATAAAATGGTATTAAAAACCGACAGAGCAGGAAAAATATTGTCTCTTCTAAGCACAAGCACAGATTAATACAGATGGGATACTTCGAAAAATCATTTAAATAAAAAGCGACTCTTGCTACGACCCAATAAAGTGCGATTCAGGTCGCACAGCGCTCATTACCTAAGTTATATTCACCTAGAAATTGCCTCTCTTTCTATCGCGTAACTCTTAGAGCTTCTGACTACGTTACACTCACTGAAATGTCCCAACTGTATTCATCTGAGACGCAAGGGCAAAAACCGTTTGCTCTACCAGGGAGGCAAAAAAAATACCTCCTTGTTCCAGTAAATTAGGCTCTCGTACTTTAATATTTTTTATGAAGATGATACATAGAAAAAACACAAGTAATATGAAGTAAGTGCCAGCAAAAATTTGAAGTTTACGAAGACCAGTATTAATTGCGTACACACTTTCAACCACAATCCGAGACTTTTTAAAGATATTGCTAATCCATTGCTTCACAGGTTTGATAAATTCGTCTGCTCAACAACGTTAATAACGCAATGAACGTGCGTGAACTGTCAAAATGAAACCCATTGCGATCAATTGTCATTTTATGTGTGTTACGCAATTACCCCACTGGGCCAATAGGGATGGAATTATGACTCATCATCTGAGTGACGGAAACTGTCTGAGGGGCAATTTCCGTAATTTTTAAGAACGTTCGCATTCGCATCTCATTCGCAATCTGTCAAAAACTCAATCAATTTACCAACATTTTTGACAAGTTTGACAGATTGCGACTAGAATGTAAATGTTTTTTAAGTACGAGAATTAGCCTTCAGGTCACTGAAAGAAACACAAACTCAAAGCATTTATTTCAAACTAGCAGCGCCTCGCAGTTTCACTCGCATAAGTCTTCATCCTGTGGGAATAACGGGATAAAAAGTATTTTATGTCCTTTTTCAGGTCATGGTATACCTATGTGCCAAATTTCATCCAAATCCGTTCAGCCGTTTTAGCGTGAAAGCGTAACAAACAAACAAACTCACTTTCGCATTTATAATATTAGTTAGAATTAGAATATACCAATTACAGGCACTTTACCAATTACAGGAACCGACTTGTGGTGGCCCAGTGGTAACGGCCCCGACTTACGAGTTGTGAGTCGTGGGTTCGAACGTGGTTCGAACCCAAGCAGGCGCTTTACTTTGTGTAAATAATTTCATCACCACTGCTCTCAAAACGGTGAAGGAAAACATCGTGAGGAAACCGGCATGTATTAGAACCAAAAATTCGAAGACATGTGACATCCACCAACCCGCACTGGGCCCGCGTGGTGGATTACGGCCCACTCCCTCTCACAGAGAGGAGGCCTGTGTCCCAGCAGTGGGAACATTAATAGGCTGATGATGATGATGATGACAGGCACATTTGAACTGTCAAGGAGTCGGTCAGTCAGGAAAGATGAAGACTATGATGAATTCAACGTTCAGGGAAACTGCCCACCCTAGATACATTTTTATTCACAGAAACGTTGCTTATCAAATCGTGTAGATATTTAACACAACGTTCGTATCACGAACGTTGATTGCAGAAAACGATTCATTACAACACGCTATTTCATTCATAAAATTCAAGGCCCAATCAAATTCAATGTTAACTCAATTCACGCCGCTTTGCGTATGATGTCATCAATTGAAGCTTGGTAATTTTTATGCCCTAGCGACTCACCCGTGTCTCGCACGGTTTTTATGACTTGACAAAACATGGACGTTTCTTTATTACATTTAAGTTTAATATGAATGAATTATAAATTTATAATACATGTAGGATGATTTGATAATTCGAATTTTCGTGAAAACCCTAGGAATATTGCGAAAACACGGATAATTAGAAAATGGTGAAAACATTTCTGCGAGCAACTTGATTGAAATCGGTTATGTTAGGTTAGAACTGCGCCCAACCGCGAGCGAGCCGAGCGAGCGAAGCTAGCGGTGCCGCGGCTGCGGCCGGAGAGCGCTACTTCCAAGTTGCTCGCAGAAATGATTTCACAATTTTTTTTACTAACCGTATGTTCGCAATATACCTAGGGTTGTTGCGAAAATTTGAATTATCAAATCATCCTACGACATACACATAAACCTTACTTCCTTAATCCTTTAGAACTTAGAAGAACAACGCGGTCACACGGACAGGCCCGAAAGACTTTAATTTATAATATTTTAGGGGTATGAGGAACAGGGTGTAAAGTTCACTCATCCACCATAGAAGAGGGAGGATCCTCCAACTAGACGGGTGTTATGTCTGGCGGGCAACTGCCCATTATGTTGATTTCGGATAGTCTTATCTATGTTTTTCGCTCGGTAAACTCTAACTGCGCGATGCAGGAATTGTGTGACGTCATGTCTTTTGCTGCGTAGTTTGTATGTGGCGTTCTAACCGCTAGAATATGTATGTAGATACTCTATGCGTTGAGTCATCGCCTACAATATTATTGTCTCTAATTCAAAAAATAACTGGCTCATGCTAAGTAATTTTAGTCCCCAAACTAAGCCTCTTTTGTCTTTAGGATGATTTTACCCAAATTATTATGAAAAATTCCGTACCTCTGTTTATAATTAGGTAAGGCAACGACAGCCCACCCGCGTCATTTCATTAATTTAATGGTAGCTTCTTTAAATAGTAGCTGCTGGCATGCACAATTTAACAGCTGGTATCCTTATTGTGGGCAAAGAGAGCTGCGAAATGGTAGAAAACATTGTCTTAAACACATAATAGTAAGAGATTGTTTTGATGACCATATACCAATAAATTTTTTAGGGTTCTGTACCTAAAGGGTACCAACAACGGCCGTCCGCCTTGCACAGGCTTGTATCTTTCCGGGATTGCGGGAAAGTCCTAAAGGGATACCGTGGCCCCTGGCAACGTACAGGCAACTGGAAGGAACACGGGTGGGTTTTACATACTCAGTAAGAGTCTGACACGCCCTCTTGCTCCGCCCAGAGCGGCAGAAGTTATTTGATGATGTCCTACTCAAAAAAAAAGGCCTGTATCATTTGAATCGTAATAGGTAAATACTTGGATTTTCACAGTGTGTACTAATAACAGAAAATAATAAAGACACATAGGTACATGAAACGTGTAAAGTAAATTGGGAGCTTATTTCTTATCTAGTTTATTTTTTAGACAATTTATACTACTCTGAATTCAGCAAACGCATAAGTCTAGCCTAACGTCTTCTAGATACCGTCAAAGTAGACGTCAGTACATTAATAAATTATCCGACTCCCTGTGGAATGCACCCCGAGTAATTAAAGACAAAATGGCTACCTTAATGGCTATCCACCACAGCATGCCACCACCACCTCAGCTAGACCTACTGTCCCGTTCCTAATACTTATAATGAGGGGTCAACGTTTCCTGGTTATTTTCAGTCGCGCATCACCAGAATAACAAGACCTATGTTTATGAGCTCTGGTGTTAGTAACAGGGGTCAAGACTAGCTGGTAGTTGAATCCTATTTAGAAGCATCAATGCAGTCGTCGCTCTTAATCAGAACTGTAATGGGGGTTCTAGATAATATTGTTCATTTAGTTCAACAAAGCGAGGAAAATGCTATTTGTAGAATAGAGAAAAGTAGGCCATTTAATTACCTACTGAACTAAATGAGTTGGAGATTTTGCTGTAATGGATTTATTGATTAGGGGCATTGAGATCAATGTAAACTAGAGAAGACACCGTGAACAAAAAACGTGTCCCTCGGATGTCAAGTTTGACAACTGCGGTGCATGCGCGGTGCAAGGAGATTCTCATAGATATCTGTACCCGCAGATGAGACACAGTCAGCTTCTTCTGCCTACTTGATAACTAATTTACCACAGCGCTAGATTTGCTGCGGAAGTGTATTTATTCTCGGCAAAAACGTGTTAACTGCGGCGTGATCGCCGCAGTTGAACGAGACAAAGTAGGAATTTACGGTGTCTTCTCTAGTACGTTAGTACTTATATCTCGATGATTAGGGGTTAGGTTAGCAAAAATTATATTTCCTGAAATTAATAATTGCTTAAGGTGTGTCCAGATACGTATTTTTGGTCCGTACCGCACCTACGTTCCGTATCAGCGTCGCGATCCAACAACTCAGGACGTAGTATGATATCGCCTTTGAACTTGGCGAACAACCGACTCGCAAGTGTACCTGTATCCGTATCGAAACGCCGTACCACCGTACCGTACCGAACGGGCATCCAAACTAGCGTTCTAGGATCGCGACGCTGATTCGGTACGGACATAAAAACATATCTGGACGCAGCTTTAAGTACTGGTGCTTGTTAATAGGTAACTAATGGTAATCTGTACATTGTCAATCAATCAAGAAAGAGAAAGAAAGAAAGAGAGAAAAAGTATTTATTGGCAAAAGCACAGTTCTCAAACTAAACTAAGACTCATTGAAAAATCACTTTAAAGAATAATAATTAAAAAATAATAAAACAAACTAAAATAAAAACAGCAGCAGAGTCCTGTGCGAGGACAAGAGGCTCCTATCTCAGCACGATGCTGCGACATTTAATAAAAATATACAACCATGAACACGTCAATAAATGTCTCAGCGTTGGTATTCTGATAGGGCCCGCCCGCAGTGATGTCACGGATAGATGGATACAGAAATAAATAATAAAATAGATCAATCAAAGACTATTGTAGTTCACTCCTGGACATTGGCATCTCTCAGACTGCGCCATAACACAACACCTTGTCCTCCGCCTTCCGTATCCAGTCTGTTCCAGCCACTTTTATTAAGGTCGTCCTGTCCATGACCTCTTTATAATTTAAGTTGTCATAGATGACAGGAATAACGTCAAAAGTCCGTTATTGTGTAAAAAGATACCTATTATGTTGTAGCTGCAAGTTCGAGAATTTCCTCCGCGTGAAAAGTTTTTAATTTTCCGGGAAAAGAATCCTCAGTCCATTTCTTTCTTATAAATTATTATGCTTGAGCAAAACTTTTCGATCAATTATACGATTCGGCGGATTTCAACAAGAATACTGAACGCGATCGCGAACTGTCATGGAATATTGACACTGACAGCTCTTGAACGCAGTTCAGGGGGCCAAGTCTACTAATTTACAAACGTCACAATGGTCTCTCCACTGTTCGTTTTTGACAGATTCGCCATACAAAATCTGTCAAAAACTCACAATGGTGAGACCATTGTGACGTTTGTAAATTAGTAGACTTGGTCCCCTGATGTGCTGAACGCGTTCGGTTTCTTTTATTGGTGAAAATGGCAATCAGGTATGACCGTTAGTAGGCTGGACTAACAAGATGCAAACTCTGACTTTTTCTTAATATAGGTAGAAATATAAAGCCACAAGTAGGCTAATCTGTGACGTAGGTATACTTTTAATATTTGGTATCCAGGTTAAACGATGATAAAACAAAAATAAAAAATAAATCTACACTTATAATTTTATGTAACTATAGTATCGGCCGTTGACCCCAGAAACAGCTCTAGTTATTAGGTCTAATCTCACAATTGGAAAAACAATCAAAAGAGCATCTGAAAAACAAAAGTTTGGAAACAGACGAAAAAGGAGTTCAAAATACCAACACATCTGACACTCTAACAAAAAGTTTTATCTACAATTGAAAAGAGTCCCGGATGCTCTAAGGCACCTGTCCCACCGTCGCGCCGTCGGAAATTAACGAAAAGCGAGTAGAGTTAGCAACTAAAAACAAAACTTATAAAAACCTTTTTACTTTAAAAAAACCGACTTCCAAAAAAGACACTACAAAGTCAAAAAAAAAAGACGTGTGGCACTCGGAGACTGCCGCGGTAAAGCTATTGCATAGCTGTTTTTATCAACTTATGCAATTATTATAATACAACCAATGCCACCTAGAGGCGAGTTGCTGAACTAAAGAGACAGGGGTGTTAGGTATTTTCGTTACGAAATTTCTGGATTCGGTCTCCACGCTCAAGGCCCGCGATAGAAGCTATGCAATAGCTTAATAACTTTATTGTCGAAAAGTGGTGCCAAAAAACGAAAATCAAAACCGAAGACACCGAAATAAGGTTTTTTTTTTCATTTTTAGTTGTGGTACCTAACCCCACACAAATTCGCTACCCCAGCAAAGTTAATAAAATTTATATGGGACCACCTCTCAGGTATGACCTACCAAACAAAAAAAGAAGCATCAAAATCAATTCATAATTGGCGAAGTAATCGCGTAAGAAACATACAAAAAAAAGGCGGGTAGAATCACCCCCTTGCACTTGACGGATGCAAGGGGTGTCAGATTTTCGGGCTTCTGACGACTCGTAACGACTGTCAAAGATCCACTAATGACAGCCGGAACCAACGGCTTAACGTGCTTTCCGAGGCACAGAGGAGTCTCGGTATGTAAAGATGGTCACCCATCCACTGACCAACCCCGGCAAGCGTAGCTTAACCTGATGGATCGACCCGCGCGGCTGTTATTACTTAGATAGGAGCTCCTCGCTATGTGGACCAATGAATATGATTGGTGGATATCAAACGCATCTATAACAACGTAGAATAGCACATCTCTGGTGGAAAGCCACCCTAATGCAAAGGAAACTGCATACCAACTTCAAGGATTCTGATAAACAAGAAACATTGCTTTCCAATCGCTTAGATAACATTCTTTCTCGGTCGATAAAACTAGGAATGTCATTAGGTTTGACATGGATTTAAGAGTGCTCCTTTTATTTTATGACTTCAAATCTTATGTGGTGGAGTTTCTCATTGTTTAGTCATTTATTATCAAAATTTAAAATCTTTAATAATTGGAGATGTTATTTTAATTTTAATATTTTGCTGTTTTGATTAATTTGGCGATATTACTGTATAGAAATAAAAAAAATGGCTAGCTAGTAAACTAAAATATTGATTAAGAAATGCAATCATTCATATCGTAACACCGAATATTTAGTTTAAGACGTAAAAAAAGCACTTGGAAACTTTCTAAATGCCTTTTTTACACTTTTAACGGTTACAGCATCAATCAAATTCAGCGTTATAATTACAATTCATTATTAATATTCTAGTTAACTAATTAGCCATATTTGTTACTTCCGTACAGTAATATTGCCAAATTAATCAAAACAGGTAAATATTTGACAGCTATTTGCGACGTTGCCAGCTTATTGAGCGTTTATCCCAAAAGTTGGCAACATCGCAAACAGCTATCAATGTTGTTCGCCATTGTACCCGTGCGAAGGAGGGGCTATTTTTTTTAAATCTAAATTCCCGCAAGGATTTAGCTAAGAACGACTTAAGATCTTAAAATTAAAAAGCACTCACAATCAGTAGAAGAAGGAAAAACTCAATAAAACGAAAGAGCTTTCCGAATTTTAAAAGACTTTAGCCATTGAGAAGTCGGAGCTTATTTACTTGCAATAACACTTACAACTTCAAACAGTGATCATTCTTTCTCATCGACACAGTACACCGAGATGTAATACTGTTACTTTATTGTAACAGTAATGTGGGTTATAGACATGTGAACTTAAAGTCAGCGGTTTATAAGCTCGCGGACTTACTCGGCTCGCCGTCGGTGACACAGGTGAAGCTTGCTCACACTATATCGCGATGTTGTCGAATCTTATTAACTAAACTAATAAAACGTTACACAAAATGTCGAAACAAAATGGCGGCTCTCGACTCGCGGCGATAACAGACGTACGAAACTACGAACCAAGGCGGGCTACGAGGAAAATTTCAAACCTGTTGAATTGCCGACGAACTGACTCAACGGTTTTAAAGTGCGCGTACTTACTATGACACACTGGCTAGTAAGGTCGCCAAGCCATCAGTACGCGAACTTGCTCGCACGTCTATCACCCTTTTAATACGTCTCTGCAGACACCTTGAAATAATTACCTACGGCTGCTAAACCTTCAGACAAACTTCAGACTTCCCCTTTCGTGTCCGTGAGTAACTGCTGCTGCTGTTTCGTACTGCACGCCTAGCCTAAGCACAATAGAAACGGGTTTTGTCGACGGAAGAATAGACAAAATGACAGATAAACAATCACAATCTGTCATTTTGTCTATAATTCTTCGTAAAACGAGAAGACAACCCGTTTCTATGGTTGTAATGCTACGCGTTCTGCACTGAAATTTTTAAGCGCGTCGTTTCGGCCGTTTTCTATAAAGACGTAATACTGTTACTTATTTATACTGTGTCATCGAGTAAACTTTCTTGTGGAAAGAATCTCTACCATAAGTATTTTTGTCAACAAGCTACATTGTTGAGTTTTAGTATGTAATACGGTTTTATACATGCGATTTAGGTATATTCAACGACAAGCTACAGGGATTTAAAAAAAGTACGCTGTCCTTGCCAAGTTGTTTTTAATTTTAGTTTTAACTTCTTTTTTTAACCGACTTCCAAAAGGAGGAGGTTTATTACGCGATTTCTCCGTCAATTGTGGACCGATTTTGAAAATTGTTTTTTTGTTTGAAAGAGTATGCTTCCGAGGTGGTCCCATATAAATTTTATTAACTTTACTTGGATAGTTTTAGAGTTAGCTTCAATAATACGTATTTTTCCCACTTAGTTTATATGGATGATATAATGATAACTTCCAATCACTGTTATTTACATAGCAGGTTAGTGGTATTCGAATTTGTATGGGGTAGGTACCACCACTAAAAAGTGCAAAATAAAAACTTTTTACAAAAAAAGAACAACCGACTTCCAAAAAAGACACTACAAAGTCAAAAATAACTTTAATTTCGGAAGTCGGTGGCAAAAAACGAAAGTTCAAAACCAAACACACCGACTTCCGAAATTAAAGTTATTTTTGACTTTGTAGTGTCTTTTTTGGAAGTCGGTTGTTCTTTTTTTGTAAAAAGTTTTTTTGTTTATTTTATTAGTCCTGTTTTAGTTTAGCATGTTTTCAATTTCAAAGCAGCAAGTTAATGTGATGAACGCTATGTCGCCACGCTATAACGCCTTAAATGTCATGTACCTACATTAATGTCCTTTAGCAACCTTTACTAAGAAAGTAAGAAACAAAAATAAGTTTATTTGACACTGAAACACGTGCATAAAAAAAAACCAGATAATAAGTGATTATGATTGTTTCTAGCATAAATTGTCTGTGTTTTTTTTTTAAATAAAATATATATAATGAATGGATGCCGTGAAATGTCCCAAAGTTTTAAATAAATGCAACGATTTCAAATCAGTTTAAAACAATATTAGCAGAACTTGACAACCTTCTTCTTCACTCGTATCGGCACAAACAATAAGAATTGGTTATATAGGGTGACTGGTAATTAGTGACCGATACTTAAACACGTGATTTTACTCATCATTATGAACAACTTTTACTAAGGAACCAAACCTGTCAAATCACGAAAAAAAAATTTGCTGTTCCACAAATTTTGACGAGTTTTGCGAACATAAATGTAGGGAACGACAGTTTTTTTATTCGTGATTTCAGGTTTGGTCCCATTTGGGTCCCATAGTAAAAGTTGTTCATAATGATGAGTAAAGTCACGTGTTACACTTTCGACTCCACCCATTTTTGTCGAGCTCATACACCATGCCGCCATATATTGTAAGTGGACCCTTCGGGAGGGTTCCCGGCACTGAACGTGTTAAGTATCGGTCACTAATTACCAGTCACCCTATACATTGACTCACGCCTTCTGCCCATAGGCGAAATATTAGCCCAGGTTCCGCTTGAGCTACAGTACCAGGGACATGGCAAAATGGTGACCATTTTTTTCTCTTTGTGACTAACCTGGTGTCAGAGTTTTAAAGCCGCCCATGGGCCTCTGACGTGACACATGCCGTCGAGAAATATCTCTCAGGCTTGCGGGTTTCCTCACGATGTTTTCACATTTTTTTCACTGTTTTTGAAGCAAGTGATAATTATACAATACGCACATGAATCTGAAAAGTTAGAAATGCATGCCTTGGGTTCGAACTCGAGACCTATGACTTGGCAGTCCATCGGTTATACCACTAGGCTACTAGCTAGCGACTATAATGTATGCAAAGAACCGTGACACACAGACGTCATCTTCTTCTTACCATGTCGATGGCAATCTAAATGGCTCGGCCAAGAATTCGTCTATGTGTTCGGCGCCATCACTAGCGTCCATAAATTCCTGTAACATGCAGACGACAGGACACGCAGGACACGACATTAATTAATGTCCCATTGTTTGTGGAACAGCACATTACACACAAATTTCTTCTAAGAGGTAGTCAGAGAGGAAATGTCGACTCCTTCTAGCTTTTTTTTTTATTATATGGCGTGTAAAAGTCATTCCGATATCCTATTTACAGATTAAACAATTTCATTTCATTTCAAACGTCAGAAATATAGGCACTATATAAAAGGTATAATTGAACCAATCTCTGAAAATTACGCATTTTTTCACAAAAAAAAACAGAATCGCAAAAATTCCCCTTTCATGCCAAATTCAGGAGATTAATCCGGTAAATGAATAAAACAGTAAAAGTGCTGTTCCAAGGTCTGAAGTAATCAAAACAGGCGATTCTCATGTAAATGTTGCGAGCCCATAACCTTTCGTTACGACAGTAGCAGAGGGAATGGAGGGAATGCTCGATTTAACTCGGAGCAACTCGGAATATAGACCGATCACTTGTTTTATGAATGGCTGAACGTAATTTGGGAGGAAAAATAAGCAGGCCGTGATTTAGGGTTACGGGCGGAGAAATATTGGAGTTTGTATTCCATACGATTTAATTATTGTATAAATCTTCTTTCAGGATTATGGTTGATGGTCTTGTGGCGGCATCTACATCGCCACTTGCGGACGCATCAAACACCTGACGTCACACAAATCCTGCATCGCGCAATTAGATTTTACTATCCGACATCAATAGTTGGGCAGTTGCCCACCAGACACGACACCCGTATGGTCGGAGGATCCTCCCTTTTCTATAGAGGATGAGTGAACTTTACACACTGTTCCTCATACCTCTAAAGTCTGAAGAAGAAAAAGAAATATTGGAATTTGTATTCCATACGATTTAATTATTGTATACATCTTCTTTCAGGATTATGGTGATGGTCTGAAGAAGACAATAAAGCTGCATCAATCGAGAAGTGAATAAATCGGACGATGATTCGCTTCTAAGGCTTAGTCCAGAGGATTCAGCTTATTGCCACTATTGCCAGTATGTAGCTGACTAGACTGTATCTTAGTTTTATAACGAATCACAGATCCAAATAAAAGTCGAGAGTATCGTGGGACGAACTGGGATTGGAACGCAGTTTCTTTCACTTTTGATTGTTATATGTAACAATCAGTGTCGTGATGGTCAAAATATTACACTTTTTTCGGTGCAGCTCTCATTTGCCAAGTGTACAGTGTCTAAGGAACTTTGTCCCAAAATAAACACTTTCTTTAGATTAACACAACCTACCCTTGTTTTATTACGCATCACCGCAGGATGGGACACTCCACAGTTTAGGTATGAAGCTACAAGTACGCGGCGGACTCGTCTTGCTGGGCCAATTCAGTGAGTGTAACGTAGACAGAAGATCTAAGAGTCACGCGATAAAAAGAGAGGCAACTTCTAGATGCTTGCACTTCATTGTGTCGTAGCAAGAGTCGCATTTTATTTAAATGATTTTGCGGAGTGTCTCATCTGTATTAATCTGTGGCATCACAGAAGAAGCAATTGTAGAATTGAAAGAATTGAAGCATTAATTCTTAAGTACCTACTTTTATTAATTATTAAGTTGCTACAACCGCCGTGGGAAATTACCGACAGCACTTAAAATGTTACGTAATTGACACCCACTTAATCTGAATAGTTAATTATCTATTGAAGTATCGTTAAAACAAGATTGCAATGAAATTCATACCGGTCATTATCTATAGTATGCTAATTAGAAAAACATCATTGTCACCGTGCAAAAAGTCGGTCTAGGTATTCTGTACACATGGCCACATGTCAAGCTATACATTTCCATAAATAAGCTGATCTCGCATTGTATTTATGATTTGCGTACAATGACAGATATAGTTTGATATGCAGCCGTGTGTACCTCAGTGTGTAGAAAACTTACTTTAAAAATGTTGGTAAAGTGAGTGTGCTGATTTTCGTAAAAAGGTATATTATTCCAATTTCCAAAATAATATATATGGCAAATAATCATGCTAGGGCAAAATAAATCACAAGTTTCAATACACTATTAATTTTACTTATGGCACTAAAACGTGGTCGCTCACAATGGGCCTTATCAGAAGGCTAAAAGTCACCCAAAGGCAATGGAGAGGGCTATGCTTGGAGTTTCCCTACGTGATCGAATCAGAAATGAAGAGATACGTAGGAGAACCAAGGTAACCGACATAGCTCGAAGAATTGCCAAACTTAAGTGGCAATGGGCAGGGCACATTGCTCGTAGAACAGATGGCCGATTGGGCCGAAAGGTTCTGGAGTGACGACCGCGTACCGGAAGACGAAGTGTTGGAAGGCCTTCCACAAGATGGACCGATGACCTTGTGAAGGCCGCAGGGATCCGCTGGATGCGGAAAGCACAAAATCGGCAAGTGGCGGTGCTTGGGGGAGGCCTATGTTCAGCAGTGTACGTCTTTTGGCTGAAATGATGATGATGATTAATTATTTTACTATAGATTTTTAATTCTTATTGAAATACTGAAAAAGATTTAGTTTTTAAAAACACGCAATTGGGATGCCGTTTGTTGAGATACTCGTACATGGTAATGGCTACAATTTTAAACATAGGGGAACGCAGATTTTTATTTTAAAAAAAATCACCACGAAGGACAACAACGCGAGAAAACCAGAAGCAACCCGCACAGGGCCTGCGTGGTGGATTACGGACGGACATCATAGTCTAATCCTTATTGCTACGCAAGCATGACAATGAATGCAACAAAAACGATATCTGCACCGTTTCTCAGAAAAAAAACAGTAATTAACTACTCAATTGATTTGCATTTCATCAAACGTTTTTACATTGTGTTCTACGAGTAGCAGTTAAGTGTGACAGTTATCTAAGAGTCTGTTAATTTCCCTATCTTACATTATGTTATAGTTGTTGTTTGTCATGTACTCTGTGAATGATTAAGTACTTTTTTGCGATTTGTCCAAGGCATTCCATTGCGTTCTTCATGAAACATTAATCAGGAAACTCCGTCTCTATAGGATCCGGAATACCTCTCTAGAGCTTCTTACATCATATTTGAGTCATATCATAGGATTCAGAGAGTCGACCTCAACAGAAAAAGATCTCTCGGATCTATAGTAACAATGGGAGTCCCACAGGGCTCAATTCTTGGTCCTTTCTTGTTTCTTATTTACATTAATGATTTGCCTTACCTCATTAAGGATAATCAATTACACTTTACTTTTGTTTAAATTTAAACGTCAGCAGCTGATTATTGACCATGTAAATAACGCCACCTCAAAAGTAGTTCACTGGTTCAATGTGAATAATTTACTTTTAAATTAAAATCCTTTCCATGAGTATTCTGGAAAGGACAACAAGTAGGGTAGTATAGGAATACAAAATATTCGTCTATCTATGTGTCGGTAGTGTACATTTTTTGTCGTTACAGAAAATCGAATTGTTCAAACTGTCGTGATTTTTGTCTATTTAGATGGAGCAGTGTATAGTATACGACACGGCACGATTGTCATCTGCGATAACTTTACAGTGTTATTGCATTATGATGACCCAGTAGACCCACTATAAAGGAATGACGGTCATCCAAAGAGTAAGAAACTATCATAACATAGTAGGAATTGGCCTTTACTTTGTAGCCTACTTTGAGTCCCACTACTGGGCCTAGGCCCCCGTATTCCCGTATCCTTTGTAATTTCCGGGCCTTACTTTGAATGTAATTTAATAAGAATTAAGTACGGAAAGAATAATACTAGACTTCTACCTGTATTTAATCCAATAATACCCAGCACTAAGGCACAAAAGATACGCCGACCTCTCTTATTGGTTTAATTAAATAGTGTTCAGTCAGACATGAACATATTAGATTCTCGGCTACACGTGTGGGTTCATCTTATTCCTTTACGTTTTAGTGGAACAAACAATATTAAGTACGAAATAGATATAGGACATCACTTTATTAGTTTCTAGTACCGTTTGTTGAGGTTTGAATTGTATTACGGTCTTTTATGTACGTGTAGCCAACGTGATTTACCATGTGTGTGTGTGTGTGTGTGTTTTGCTTCTTCTTCTTCTTTTTTTCGTGTGGTTAGTGACTAACCTGGTGTCAGAGTTTTGAAGCCGACCATGGACCTTGGGTTCGAACCCAAGCGCGCACTCGTAAGTCGGGGCCGATACCACTGGGCCACCACTGCTAACTTAGTTTAATTTATAAACTATAGTTTTTGAATAAAATCGTAGCCATAATACGAGTAACGCACATGAATCCCGACCTCAGAGGGAGTTTTCGGATTCATGTGCGTAATGTTTAATTATCACTTGCTTCAAAAACGGTGAAGGAAAACATCGTGAGGAAAGCGGCATGTCTACCAACCCGCACTGGGCCCGCGTGGTGGATTACAGCCCACTCCCTCTCACAGAGAGGAGGCCTGTGTCCCAGTAGTGGGAACATTAATAGGCTGATTATGATTATGTATGTTATTTTATGTATAGTAGTTTGTCCCTAGTTTTTCTTATAAATTGTTAGTTTAAAACGCGAGTTCTCTGATAACTATTACATTTATTTGTTTAGTTACGAAGCGCTTGTGATATCGAAGATTAAAAATAAACATTACAATCAACATCAGTTGTTTTATCTCGTTTACTTATTATGACGTAATCTTTTTAAAGGGAATGGTAAGCTAAATCATATTTTTTTTTGTTATACTTTTTTCATCGTTGTATGAAATAAGTTTTTCTTATTATTTTTAACTTTCACAATGAGACCGAATCCGGAACGAGGGAATCCGGCAGCGAAACCGAAGTTGTCGACATAGCCCACTGAATAAGCAAGCTGAAGTGACAGTGTGCTGGCCATATTAGTCGTAGAACTGATGACCGTTGGGGTAGACGTGTTCTTGAGTGGAGACCGCGAATCGGCAAACGAAATGTAGGACTCCCTTAAGCTAAGGGAGCGATGATCATCACTGGTAGCAGCAGGATGAGAGCCAAAAATCGAGCTAAATGGCGAGCAATAGGAGAGGCCTATGTCCAGCAGTGGACTGCTGTAGACTGATGATGATGATGATGATCCTATTTCCCGTATAGTATAGAATAGAATAGAAGAATGAATAGAATAACGTTTATTGTCTCCAATTTCCAGCTAGTGGTAGTGGTACACACGCCTACATATCAAGCTACACATTTCCAGTATAAGCTGCACCCTAATTACGTTCGTTAATTACGCTAATCGCTAATTACGTTACAATTTAAAATTGATCGTGGATTGCGTAATTGGGGGGCTGATCTTGCAGTGATGTAGGATTTCCGTACAATGAGAGGTCAGTTTTTACTGGAAATGTATAGCTATATACAAAACTATAATATCGGAAGCAAAAGGTTTAGTTGTAGCGTCAGCATAATGCTTAGGTCTCCTAGCGGATTGCTAAGCGCTGGTTATCAGTTTAAACCCTTCAACTTCTTTTTACAAAAAATAGAGGTACATTTAGCAACAACGGATTATAGAAATCAATCAATTTGCCTAGCCTATTCCCAACTATATTGGGGTTAGCTTCCAGTTTAACCGGATGCAGCTTAATACAAGTATTTTACATGGAGCGACTGCCTCTCTGACCTCTACAACCCAGTAACTGGGTAAAACGATAATGACCAGATTATAGAAATAAAAATTTTAAAATGATAATTATAAATTAGGATGATCATACACTACTAATATTATTATATTTTTAATAGATTTTCTAATAGTTTATATAAATATACCAAAATTAAACCCTATGCCACTTAAATGAGAACGTAGAAGAGCAGTACCTACCAAATAGTAGATTGTTATACAAGGAGCTAAAATGACCCATTATAACGAGGTAGTTTTACTCCCGAGCTTTAGCGAGGGAGTAAACAGAAACCGAGGTATAATGGGTTTTTAGCGCCGTGTGTTACACTCTACTTTTCACTACGATTGCGAGAAAATAAAATAGTAAATTAATAAAATTATTTCTTTTCCTTTCTCATCCATCTGCAAATTAGGGTCTCCATTCTCACCAGATGATGACATTTTCACTGTTGTAAATCATATTACGGTCACCAATGCAATTTATTGGAGAATAATTTAGAAATAGGATATCGCACCAGTCTTTTGTTTTTATTTCCTCTGTAGCCGCAACGCAATGCACGCATTCCACCGAAGAGAATGCCGCTTTAAAAAAAAAATCTTACCTATCTATCTTACCTATCTTACCTATCTTACCTATCTTACCTATCTTACCTATCTTACCTATCTTACCTATCTTACCTATCTTACCTATCTTACCTATCTTACCTATCTTACCTATCTTACCTATCTTACCTATCTTACCTATCTTACCTATCTTACCTATCTTACCTATCTTACCTATCTTACCTATCTTACCTATCTTACCTATCTTACCTATCTTACCTATCTTACCTATCTTACCTATCTTACCTATCTTACCTATCTTACCTATCTTACCTATCTTACCTATCTTACCTATCTTACCTATCTTACCTATCTTACCTATCTTACCTATCTTACCTATCTTACCTATCTTACCTATCTTACCTATCTTACCTATCTTACCTATCTTACCTATCTTACCTATCTTACCTATCTTACCTATCTTACCTATCTTACCTATCTTACCTATCTTACCTATCTTACCTATCTTACCTATCTTACCTATCTTACCTATCTTACCTATCTTACCTATCTTACCCATCTTACCTATCTTACCTATCTTACCTATCTTACCCATCTTACCCATCTTACCTATCTTACCCATCTTACCTATCTTACCCATCTTACCTATCTTACCCATCTTACCTATCTTACCCATCTTACCTATCTTACCTATCTTACCTATCTTACCTATCTTACCTATCTTACCTATCTTACCTATCATACCTATCCTACCTATCCTACCTATCCTACCTATCCTACCTATCCTACCTATCCTACCTATCCTACCTTTCCTACCTATCCTACCTATCTTACCTATGTGAATAAGAACTAAGACTTTTTCGTTTTTGGGTGGTAGGCTCGTTGGCAACAGACAAAAATTAAAAAAAAATTACTTTAGCCCCTAGAGGATGAAATGCTATTTTATCTTCGCTCTGGTACGCTACAATGACGGATTTTTTGAGCAAGAGAAGTGAAAAAAATATTTAATTCTTTATTCTCGAATTACTTTTTCCAAACAAACTCTTCTTCTCTTTACCTAATATTGCTTTTGTTGCAGTTTTCTCATAAAACCCTGCAAATGGAACAGACTCCTGTCCTAATACAATTTGTAATCGTATTTTATAGTGTAACACTGTCTTCTTACAAACTTGACGAGAGTTTCATTAATATTAATACGAATCTTGACGGGAATAAATGTCGCCTTCGTCTCGTTCTATTTTTAACCGACTTTAAAAAAAGGAGGAGGTTCTCAATTCGTCGGAATGTTTTTTTTTTTTTTTTTTATGTGTCTTCCCCGATTACTCGAAGACGGCTGGACCGATTTCGAAAATTCTTTTTTTATTTGAAAGGATATACTTTCTAGTTGGTCCCATTGACATCAAGTCAGGATTGTATGATAGAATCCTGGAGAAGTCGAGGGAACTCTTGAAGCGATTTAGGTATTTTTTATAGTAACTCTTGAATTTGCTCTCGAAAAGCACCATTTAGTGAAGTGGAACTGATGAGGAAGACCACAGATGTCTACCGGAACTACTCAATAATACGTATTTCACGGGTTGCGAACTTATGGTTGCCAAGCAATTTATGCCCGTCACAATGCCTACGCATTGTGACGGGCATAAATTGCTTCGCCATCAGCTCCTCTTCACCCTACGGTGAAGAGGAGCTGATGGCGAAGTACAAGAAGAACTCCTCAACAATGAACGTCCCTGCATCGGGAAAAGCAATATTTTGCAAAGGGTTATGAGCAGTTGACATTAGGCTATTGTGAGTTAGATAAATTACAAACCGACCCACTAAAAAGCGAGAAAAAAAAACATATTTTACAAAAAAAAACAACCGACTTTCACTATAAAGTGAAAAATAACTAAAATTTCGGAAGTCGGTGGCATGTAACGAATATCCGTGTCTTTGGTTTTGTATTTTCGTTTGTGCCACCGACTTCCGTTTTTGTTATTTTTCACTGTATAGTGGAAGTCGGTTGTTTTTTTTTTGTAAAAAAGTTTTTTTTTTTAATCTATGTTTTTTTGTTTTTTCATTACATCGAGCTTAGAAATACATATACACAGCGTGTATTAAAAAGGTGTTGTGTAATTTAAGAGCGTTTATTCTGAAAGTAGATGTCAAATATTGCGCTGTTTTGATTAATTTGGCAATATTTCTGTTATTGATAACATTTTATACTTTAATAGCTGTTGCCCGCGACTTGGTCTGCGATCCAGGATAAAAAATAACCTATTTCCTTACCCAGGTGATTATGGTCTATTCGTGTGCCAAATTTGTTCCACATCCGTCCAGCCGTTTTTGCGTGATTGAGTACCTACCAAACAAACTCACTTTTGTATTTAAGTATTAGTTAGGATTTTGTAGAAGTCAAAATTGTTTTAATCTTATCCTAATTATATAAAAAGGACGGGTAGAAAATGCCTTAGCTCGTTGTATGTCTATTTATTAGGATATCAGTTCTTCTGCAAAGCCAACTCTCTCATAATATAAAATATAATTAATTAAACCTATTGTGATAGATGTTTTAAATCTGGAAGTGCAAGATTCCTCACGATGTTTGCCTTTTCTCAGTAGCAGTCAAGTACGAGTATGCCCATAGTAAACCCAAGTAAGTCATATAATAGTACATTGTGATACGAGTGTGATGTAGTGGTCATTACCCACAAGGCGGTATTGAACAGCAGTAAAATGTATGGAACAGCAGATTTTTTTTTTAAATAACCGACGAAAAATTTCAACGCAGGGGGGTTCAGAATCATGTACTGAATCCATGGTAACCGGCTTCGCGTCGATGTCCCTGCCACCCCGTATTAAGTCGCAATATGAAAGACATGTCGTGCCTTGATAGTACTTACTAATTCCATACTGCCAGACTGCCATGTCATTACTCCGACTAGTAAATACACACATCAAAAGTGTCTAGGGATCAAGCATTTTTATGCGGATTTCTTGAGATTGAGATGTGGCTTTGTAATAAATTTATGATTTTATAAATTTATATGGATCCTTTTTGGTGCATTTCATAATTTGAATCAGGAACTGTGAATCAAATTCGAGTAAAAGATGAAAATCAGCTGTCAATATTTTCCCTATAAAAACATACAACGCATTGAAGACATTATTAGTGCTACTGTTTCCCTACTACTGATTAAAACCAACGTTATTATGGAGCAGCGACGTCATTTAAGCAGGGAAGAAATGCTCAGAGCCGTGGGAATGATAGAAGCTGGTTCCCGGCAACGTACTGTGGCTTTAGCTCTGAATACAAGTCAGAGTGTTATCAGTCGACTTTGGACACGTTACCGAAGCACTGGTACCGTGGCTGAGCGCCATGGAGGACGGTATCGCTGCACCACACGGAGACAAGACCGATACATTCAAATCTTAGCTCGAAGAGCTCCAACAATAACCGCCATGATGTTAGCCGTGAGGCTTCATCACTCTTCAGGGAACTTAATTAGCGACCAAACAGTCAGAAACCGCTTGCATGAAGTGAACCTTCATTCCCGAAGACCGCTACGGGTACCACCTATAGCAATGCACAATCGTAGGATTCGATATCAATGGGCTCTTGAACACAGAAATTGGGCAGAAGAACAATGGCGTTTCGTGTGCTTTTCTGATGAGTCTCGTTTTGGTATGAGACCGGATACAAGACGTATACGACACTGGAGAACCCCTGGACGCCAACAGCGATTAAAATCCTGCCAGGAAGTCCATCCTTATAGTGGTGGAACCATCATGGTATGGGCGGGTATTTGGATCGGCGGAAGAACTGAGTTGATTTGGATTAGAGGCAACCTCAACGCTCAAATTTATGCTGAGACGATTGTATCAGACGTCATTGTTCCTCTACAAGTGCAAATCGGTCCCTTATTTCAGTTAATGCATGATAATGCACGACCGCACACCGCAAGAGTTGTAAGACAGACTCTCGCCGCAGCTAACATCAATGTCCTGCCCTGGCCTGCTCAGTCGCCAGACTTGAACCCGATTGAGCATGCATGGGATATGCTACAGAGAAGAGCTCTGCCGAATATGGAGGGTATCCAGTCGCAAGAAGACCTTTTTTTGTTGTTGCAACGAACATGGGCGGCCATTCCACAGCGTGATTTGGATGAACTCATTTTGAGTATGCCAAACCGATGTTCTTGTGTTGTTAGTGTTCGCGGTAGAAACACGGATTATTAATTGTTTAAGTTACCCAATAAAATTTTAAAGAAAACTGTTATTTCAGTCTTTTTTTCGAACTTTAATGTTAGTGGTTCAAATGTCAAAAATCCCTTTATTAGGAAAATGGCAAATTTCTTTATTAATGCAAAGGTGACTTGGTTTATCGTTACTGTGACAAACGAAAACACTTTATTTGATGAATCCTTAAAGAAAATTTTAATTAATATCAATCAGGAGAAAAGTTATTGCAAAAATATATGTTGATCCCTAGACACTTTTGATGTGTGTAGTTATCTATGGCGCACATTACCGCACTAGTGCGATTATGTAAAGAAAAAAGCACGTGTCTATAATACACTGCATTATGAACCTAAATGCGGTTAAATAAGAGCCACTTTACGAGCAACTGTGTTGAAAAATAATTTTATGATCTTACTTTTATTCTTTAAGTCTTTTTTAAATTGTTTTTTTTAAGCTTCCCAGTGAAGTGTGTCTAAAATGTTTTACAAAGACTGTCCGATCCAAAAAAGGCACGTAAGTAGGCACCTACTGCAATTACATTACCAAAAAGTAATAGAGCAACTTATTATTATTGAAAATAAAAAAGTTATTGCTGTTTTAAATTCACGTTTTTAGTACCAATATTATCCCAATTCCATAAAAATATTGTAAATTTTCAACATGGGTGGGTGGTTTCAGTTATGACTACTAAACACCCGCTAAACGAAGGCCGCCCGCGCCCCATGTAAATAAACTAGTAAAATACCCCAATGAAAAAAAAGGCGAATTTTTTTTTCTTCTTCCATAGACTCTCAGTATAATTCCAACACCCTCACCGTGAGGGTGTCGGAATCATACTGAGAGTCATTCATACTGAGATCCGTGAGTGACGGATCGGACACGGTTTTTGACACACGCTCGCGCTGTAAGTATATTAAAGTTCTACTATTTTAAAGCCGGTACTTGAACCAAGTAGAAGACCACGTTAATCGCTGCATCAGTGGCGTTTTTTATGTCCTCTGAAGGGACACTGAGCACTCCAACAAGTAGGCCATCGTCTGGGTCAGGACCAACGGTTTTTAAACGTCTAGGCATCGGAAGCGTCACAGACACCTAGAGGTTGTAGCGTGTTAACGTCACTTGACGGATTTTTATCTTTTTCCTGTTTACCTACACCAGCTGAATTCTTACCTGATTTATTTACAGGAAAACAACCATCATTAAAGTAATCTGGTCAAAGATGACACAGCTATTTGCCGTATTTACGTAGTATTTACTTACTTATAAACGCTGCTAGAATTCGCGGAAAATGGATGCTAAGATATTGTAATATATCTGCTGTTGACGTATGAGTAGTATAATATTGTATATTTGCGGAAAATAGGTACGATAATACGTTTGAACAGTCATAGAGGAAGGAAACAAATGTTAGAATATACAAAATAACTCTTTGACAATATTTTTTCCATACTTCAGATGATAACGGAACAGCATTATAAGGATAGTTGTTCACTGTACCTAACTGCAAGTTTATTCAATAAACTTAGTTCTTTCGCCCATGTCAGTGGGATTTATACTATACTCCAACCGTCTTATTACAAAACACGGTCTATATTTGGTCCAAGCTTAATCCTTCCAGTCAGTTGTTTTATTTCGAACCTTATTCCGACTGTTTTAAAGTTCTTAATTCAAAATTGACAACTTAGACTCGGATTTAAAATCAGTTTTTGTATTTAGAACTATAAAGATGTCAAAATAAATTCCGAAATTCAAAAATGGCTCACTGGTTTAAACCTGGTTCTAAAGATAAACCTTGTTTTGTAATAAGGCCGCAAAGATTTAGGTATATAAAGCTAAACAAAAAAAAAAACACGTGACGCGACAGCTGTCAAGTACCTAACCGACGATACATAATACCTGTAACTTCAGTTGTCATGCTACGTCTCAGTTGTACTCTTCAATTTTGCAACGTTATAATTCGTTGAAGTTTAGAATTTGGGCTTTTTACACTATACGGATTACAATTATTTTTAAAAATCTATAAAAAAAATTGTGCTCAAGCAGTTAAATCTACGAAGAGAAGTTTAAGAATAAATGATAAAGTTATTAATTAATAATATACATTAGTAAAAGACTATTGTAAAATCTAAAATAAATTGTATTTGGTTGTACCTATCGTATTTTAAACAAGAAAGTGTCTATTAAAACCCTTTTTACGGGTTGTTTACCTTTATTTAACTACCTAAACCTATGGGGTGTAAGTTCCTAGGTAAAATAAGTCAAGTTTTTTTATTTAGCATTTTAAAACAACAAAAAACTAATTACAAAGAAAATTATTTGAGGCCCACAAAAAGCGGTACATTTACACTTTCCATTAATATTTGTAGGACATCAAAATGGGAATTATTTCGGGCTCGATTAAATGTATGCCCTTTCAAATATTTATTGACTTATGCCGCGGGTTTTGTAAACTGACAGCCTTTCCGAACCATATCTTAGCGGATTCGTATATTTCGTATCAAGCGCAGTGCACGAGCACCCTAAAGAACAAGTAA
This sequence comes from Conistra vaccinii, assembly GCA_948150665.1. NCBI lineage: Eukaryota > Metazoa > Arthropoda > Insecta > Lepidoptera > Noctuidae > Conistra > Conistra vaccinii. Next base: position 5,717,265 of record OX411317.1, on the reverse strand, counting down.
ACGTAAGTCACAACACAGGATGTAACATTATTGTATATTTTATTTGACAAGTCTTTTATTTGCTAGAGTTCTATAAACTTCCATTGGCTTTAAGATATTATTTAACCAGTGTACTTTTATTTCCGGGATTTCAGGAAGGACATAGTTGGTGATGTGACACCATTCGGTACTCATAATAAAATTGTATGGTGTGTAATTAGTCATCATATCAGCCGAAAGACGTCCACTGCTGGACATAGGCCTCCCCCAAGCACCGCCACTTCAACCGATTCTGTGCTTCCCGCATCCATCGGATTCCTGCGGCCTTTACAAGGTCATCGGTCCATCTTGTGGGAGGCCTTCCAACGCTACGTCTTCCGGTACGCGGTCGCCACGCCAGAACCTTTCGGCCCCATCGGCCATCTGTTCTGCGGGCAATGTGTCCTGCCCATTGCCACTTAAGTTTGGCAATTCTTCGGGCTATGTCGGTTACCTTGGTTCTCCTGGGGATCTCTTCATTTCTGATTCGATCACGTAGCGAAACTCCAAGCATAGCCCTCTCCATTGCTATTTGGGTGACTTTTAGCCTTCTAATAAGGCCCATTGTGAGCGACCACGTTTCAGTGCCATAAGTCATCACTGGCAACACGCACTGGTCAAAGACTTTCGTCTTGAGATACTGTGGTATGTGGTACGAAAAGATATTGCGTAGCTTCCCGAACGCTGCCCAGCCGAGTCGGATTCGACGGTTGACCTCTTTCTCGAAATTGAACCTACCTAGCTGGACAGTTTGTCCTAGGTAAACATACTCGTCTACAACTTCGAGCGTAGCGTCTCCGATCTTTATGAGAGTGGGTGTTACATGGGCGTTTGACATAACCTTTGTCTTGTCCATGTTCATTTTAAGACCCACTCTTTCGGAGGCTCTACTGAGGTCATCGAACATTATACTGAGGTCCTCCATGGTCTCAGCCATGATGACTATGTCGTCGGCAAACCGAAGGTTAGTGAAATACTCGCCATTGATGTTGATGCCTAGCCCTTTCCAGTCCAGAACCTTGAAGACATCCTCCAGGGTAATTAGTGTACGTTTGAATATATATTACTTTGTTGTTTACCCGCGTATTTGGTGTTAATGATGTTGGTGTTGTTGGTTGATGATGTTGCTGATGGTTGTTGATAAAGTTGATGGTGATGGTGATGATGATGATGATGATGATGTTGTCCTACTTTTATGAATGCGTAACATCTTTCCTCTAGCTTTCCTGCGATCAAATCTGTGGAAGTGATGTCGTGAAAAGCGACGGAAGTATGTAACAGGAAGCCGGGGAAGCGCGCGCTATTTAATTTGACCAATGAGCGCGCGCGGTGCTAGAGATGGCCGGCAGAAAAGACTTTGACGAGGCCCCGCCCGTTTAATATTGTTTATTATTATTGCTTTATATTATTATTATTGCATACACTTATAATTACATATTATTCATGATGTACAACAAATATAATATTATTGTATGGCCCCCTGTAGGGTAAAAAGCCTCCTTCATCTTTTTCCATTTATGTTTGTCTCGGGCGGTGTTCATCCAGTTTTTCCCATCTGTGTTTACGATATCGTCAACCCATCGTTTCTTTTGCCGTCCTCTTTGTCTTTTTCAAGTTCCCCCATGTCTGTAATGTCCATCTGTCGTCCTGGTACCTAGCTATGTGGCCTGCCCACTTCCATTTCTGTGTCATGGCTTGTTTCAGTGCATCCGTGAGTTTTGTTTTGATGCTTATTACCAAGGTAGGATGTCAGTAATCACCACACATCATTATGCTGCTACTGTAAGCATCGCTCGTTTTTATTTTATTTATTTATCCGATTGACTGTCACTAATGAGAAACAATAAAATTTTAATTGTTATCGAGCTGCATCAGGCTTTCGGACATTTGAACTCTCAAGCACACAAAAAATTTCCACAGTGGCAGCTTCCATCAATAATATGGAAAACCTTCTAGAATATAGGCCAAATTGATTGTCTGACGCAAGTCAGATGCATTCCAAAATATGGAATATAACAATTTGGCTAGTTGCTGTGTTCGGTAACAAAATAATTCTGTTTTATCATCTATCACTTGTTATCTGTACGATAATGGAACTTGCTCTGAAAGCTTTGACGGGTATCTACCTCGACTCACGCTTTACGTGGCTTTTATCTATAGATACTAACATCATAAAGCGAGAGAGCGCATTTTGTGGAGGGTACCTAATCTCCGGAACCACAGCTCCTATTTGAAAAATTATTTCGCCATTTGAAAGGTACATTATTCCAGATGGACATAGGCTATAAATATACCTACAAGCTGGAGACGAAAATACAACAAAAAATTAAACGACATGTCCCTAATGACGTTCCCATACTGCATCCAAAAATTCAATTGTATATTCAATGGTTTAGTCAATATAGCCCGGCAAAAATCCATAGTCGGTTTGGGTTATTCCGTTTATCCACCCCAAAAATCCACCCTAAGGTGGATATTCGGAAACGTATGCCCGATAATCCACCCTAGGCCTAGTTGGATAAACGGAATTTATAGGCTTAGGGTGGATACGGCATGACACTACATTTAATTTGTTTGAAAAACTCATTTTTTATTTCGAAGCTAGGATTTATTTGACAGTTCCAAAATACTCTTATACATTAGTAATGCCAGTATTTTCATTTATTTTTGTACTGTAGTCTCCACTTTGTATAGTCTGAGCTGTGGTTCCGGATATTACCCTCCAAAAAATTCGCTCTCTCGCTTTATGATGTTTTCATAATAATGTAAATATATACAAAAAAAACTTAATAATACAAACGAAATACTATCTATAATACTATCTTGAAATACTATCTTGCATTGAAATTAAATGAAATGAAATTGAATATCCTGTAAATAGAATATTGGAATCACTTTTACACGTCATATTAAAAAAATATTAAAAATTATCTAGGTGATTTCGGCGTTTCCTATCTGACTACTCTGAGAAGAAATGGCCGAAACAAACTCAGAGGTCACAGTCTAAAAGTCTTTTAAAGTCCAGACATAATCTTGGTCAGGCCATAATGAGGACCATGTAGATTAGTGTCTGAAATGGTCTTTTGAGGAAAGAACCACACAGACTTGAGGGGACCTGTCCAGTCAGTGCAAGCATTTATCAGTAATTGTGGAGCTCAACTCAGAACTTAAGGAGCTCAACTCGACGAACAATACCAAAGAAAGAATAATCATGTAAGAATATTCATGCAAGCCTAGTAGTTTTGTTAGGATACTGCTCAGAACTTGGGCACAATGTGTCATATGTACACACGGATACATGCCTATACCTTTCCAGTATAAGCTGACCTCTTATTGTGCGGAAATCCTATACAATGCGAGATCAGCACATACTGGAATTGTATAGTTTGATATGTAACCGCACGTACTAAAATGATTTGAGGTAGGAACTTTAACGTTACTACGTCTCTCATTCTTGTATCGACGCGGACTAAGAATACCTCGTGCTATAAATAATAAACGATGAAAAGGAAATCGTACTGAACGCTATTGGCATTTCAGAACTGCAAAGATCGAAAATCTGTACGCAATGTGCACTTATGTGCGCTTTTAATTTCTAACGCGACGATATTATTATCGTGGACGTCCACGTCACGGCATCATGATAACACAGGGAAGTAAAATGTATGGAAATATAATGAAGACTCTTTTATATGTCCGTCCAAGATAACGTCATAACGTGCATGCATGGGCGTACCTTTTGTTTAAGTCCAGTGTTCTCCATAGTCCAGTTGGTAGTTGGACGATGGAAACATGTAATTTTCCCCATAGACCAATTGGTCAAATTTCAATTGGTCCATGGAGCACCGACGTACCCGCGGTGGGGCAAGGTCTATCTGCCCCACCCTGGTCCCTGACTCGAAGCTGAAAATTTCAGTCTAAGGCCGCTTGCCCACTGGTCGGTAAGTGTGCGGGGCGATATCGTTTCGGTACTGCGTGACGTCACGCATTTTACTGCATCGGTACTGGATGCTTACCGCGCAGTGTTTCCACTTTTAGGGATTTCTCCCTGTTTTAGGGAAAAAATACCAATACTAAGTTTGGTTTAGGGATATTTTATTTTGACAGGGATTTGAATTTTGGGGTTAATATGAATTTAAGTTGGTAACCTTATTGTTTATAGTAGGCAGCACCCAATATATGACTTGACTCTATGGCACCACCGATTTATTAAAGGATTCGATTTATTCCACCACCGATTTATTCCCTCAACTCAAACCCATAATGAATGCAATTCATCAAATTTACCATGTTAATTGTGCCATTACCTTATTATTTATAATCATGCTCCCTAAACCAAGGAAATTTGAAGATTTTTAGGGAAATTTAGAGATAATTCATTCAAACTGGGGAAAAACAAAAAACAAGTGAATTATATAGTACGAGAGCCCATGACCAAAACCATGTCACATCGTTTTACTGGAATAATTGTAAAAAAATCTTTACGTTTTGATGATTCTGAACCCGACTCGGTGGGCAGTACAGTACCGGTCAGAAACGTTACAGTTTTATGGGAGCCTATTTCTGCTATGTCAAAAAAAATTGGCAGACGGTTTCATCACAATATGTCTGATAATAAAAATATACAAAGATTTCGTAATTTGATTACTAAAAAGTTTGTTTTCAGATATTTCATTTGCGTCACTTTGCGTGTCAAATGTGGCCTGAGCACATTTCCAAAAATGACGTATTCGAATCAACTGACCAATGTTCACCAGAAAACATTTTCAGATGGATTGAATACGGGTTTTATTGTTTGCCTCATATTTAATTTTCTCAAATGGTCTCTTGGGTACGTACTCGAAGCTACTGGTTTCTGAAAATGGTGTTTTCGGTACTTATGTAAAATCTATCATTTTTAAACATGACAAAAAAGAATTAGCGACATATTTAAAAATGCGGTCAGGTCACAAGATGTGACGTGGAAAATTTCTGAAAATAGGATTTTTGAATTTAAGAATAACCAAATCTATCGTTTTTGTACGATTTTGTTCGTAAAACGATAAGGCAAAAATGTTGGTCATGCGCTCTCGTACTAATTGAATTAATTTGAATTTGGAATTCTAGATGAAAGCAGTGCAGTACACAGATATAGATATATAATAATACCTAGATAAGGCAAGTATCACAATCTGTATGATTACCATGCGTGGCATTTTAAAAAAATGATCAAAGCGCCTATACCATGAAACTGAAGCGAAATACGATAGTATCACTTGTTTCGATAGTCATAACCTATTAACACTCAACGTCACATCAACCGTTCCTAGTAAAAAGCTGTAAAGTATCACGAATATAGGCATTTTCTATTTTATTATTTATGACCGACTAGCGCGGCGGACAGGCGCAGACCATAGACTATATTATATAAAATGAGACACACTGAGCCACGTTCGGGCACGCGAAGTAGATGCTCTTGCGCTATCTAGGTATATCTATATTTGTGTGCAGTACCGATTCGGTACAGAGTGCTTACCGACCAGTGAGCAAACATAAGCAGTACCGCGCAGTACTGTACAGTACTGCGCGGTAAAATACCGACCAATGGGCAAGCGGCCTAACAGTCTAATAAGTAACAAAATGAAAATTCATTAGGAAAAATTCAAAATGACCGAGCAAAACAATGCAGTATCGATGAATCGAGCGTGCATGCGTAGTTTTATAGTTACATCGGGAGAAATTCTACTTATTATAGAGTTTATTTACTTCTACCCCACCCCTAAAAATGCTGGGTACACCCAAGGGTGCATTTACTCCATACATTTTATGGACGTCTACGTCCACAGTAATATCGTTCTGTAAGAAATAAAAAAACGCACAAAAAGAAAGAAAGAATGAATGAAATTATATACGTTTATTTGCGGAAACATGACGCAAGGAAAGAAAAAAAAGAACACGAAAATAACAAATTGGGGGAAAATATGCGTCATATCCACGCAAAACGGCCATCGCTCAGCATAATGGTGCGACCCTATGCAAGACAGAGCCCCAGCGCTGGTTTTCAGCGACAGCCGGCGTTGACGTGATGACGTCGACCGGTGCAGCATATAGTGAAATAATATAATATGAAACTTACTTCATATAGACAACTTTTTAGTTTGAAAACTATAAATACAATATAAAATGGCAAAAAGCACCAATCTATAGTAACATGTAGTCTAAGGCCGCGTCGCGCGTCGGCTAAAGACTGATTAATGAGTTGATGTATGTGTAAATATGTGAATAGGTACAAGGCAGATGTCAGTGGAAACGCCGGGAGGCGGCCCTAGGACATTCAGTGACTTATTAGTGATGTTCTTCAGAAAGGTCTGGTGCGTATGCGTAGTACTCACTCGGCTCTGTGTGGCTACCATGAGTTTCATTTAACCTTCTCGATCAAACGCATCGAGCGCGTTCGGCGTTCCGATTGGCCCTGCACCGGTGAAGGCCGGCCGGCGGCCAATCGGAGCGCCAAACGCGGTCGATGCGTTTGATCGAGTTGGTAAAATGAAACTCACACTAAGCCCTCAGTGTGGCTACCATGAGTTTCATTTTACCATCTCGATCAAACGCATCGACCGCGTTTTGCACTCCGATTGGCAGCCGGCCAGCCTTCACCGGTGAAGGGCCAATCGGAACGCCGAACGCGCTCGATGCGTTTGATCGAGAAGGTTAAATGAAACTCATGGTAGCCACACTGATGTATGAACGTAAACGAGACAAAAGTAGTATGTAAGGATCGTAGCTGGTGGTGTTCTGTAGTTTCTGTCTACCCCCATGGGAAGAAGGCGTGAGTTTATGCATGTCCGTGTATATTATTTATAAATCATGTTTTTCTATGGATCATGTGGTCTACAATAAAGATTTTTATTTATTACTTACTAGCTGCGTCCCGCGGTTTCACCCGCGTAAAGTAGTTTTTTCTTTTAATCCCTATGTTCCCGTGGGAATATCGGAATAAAAAGTAGCCTATTATGCCCAGTGGCCTCAGCTATCTATTAGTGAAAGTTCCGTTCAAATCGGTCTAGCCGTTTCGGAGATTAGCCGGAACAAACAAACAGACAAAAAAAAATTGTGTTTTTGTTGTATGGATCGTATATACTTTCATAATTATGCATTTAGTAAAAAGCTGTTATTTTGACATTACAAAAAAACACTTCAAATTTATTTATTTGTACAGTTGTATAGATTTACCGCTTAGATATGCCAGTAATAAAGTCTTCACATAACTCTATCAACTTCCCTTCAACCCTCACGATACTTGCATGAGCGAGCAAGCCGTCGTCGTAACAAAGTTACCTCCCACATCTAACTCGATAGGAAGCGGAACCCACCACGATTTGCGTTGTTAAACTGAACGGAAGAACTACCAACATGTGGCTAGATACAAGTAGGTAAAACGATTTTCTTTTGCTTACTTTTTTCTGAGAACTAATTTGGAAAGCTAATACGGCGTACTTATTGACTTTTTGGATTCATGTGTATATTGTATAATTATCACTTGCTTTAAAAACGGTCAAGGAAAACATCGTGAGGAAACCGGCATGCCCGAGAGATTTTTCTCGACAGCATGTGAAGCTCAGTCAGAGGCCCATGGGTGGCTTTAAAACTCTGACACCAGGTTAGTCACTAACCACACGAAAAGAAGAAGAAGAAGACGACACATCTTTTTGAAGCCGATGCTGTATTCTTATATTTTGGCGTCGATTGTGTCGTCATTTAGTCCTAGTGTTCCTTCGATGTCACATATTTGTACTGCCACTTTCATATGGCGGCAATACCCTGCTGATGAATTATAGGCTCATCTCACTTCTGACCCTCCACCAGTGGGGGTTCATGGACGGCTCAGACCTTCGGTGTGTATGCGGCGTCTCTCCACAGACAATGGCTCACCTCCCATCTTGCTCCGCATGCCCTGTCACCTGCACACCTGAGGACCTAATGGCAGCGTCAGCGAACGGTATCCGTGTTGCTGAGTTTTGGGCCAAACAAATTTAAAAAACTTAGAACATAATTATATGTATTATGTATTTATTTCGTGTTATTTTTGCCACCGACACGCTAAGAAGAAGACTTCTGACCCATTTATCTACACCGTCTTGCGGCGTATATTTGATGACTTCCAACCTGCCGAACAAGCCGAATTCAAGGCTTTAGTTCTTACGCTGTGGCACCTACCTCTCTGCTTAGCGTTTGTGGTGACTTGGGCTATGCTGCGGTCTCTCCAAACGGTGCCAGATTGACTAGCGGTAAATCAAGGAGCTGAACTGTTTGTATGGAAACGATACAATATCAGTCAATGCCAGGACCAGATCTTGAAACCTGAAGGATGGTTAGGTTATGTTATGTGCCGGTGCTTGGAGGAGGCTAATGTCCAGCAGTGGACGTCTTTCGAATGAAATGATGAAAGGTTGTCTGTAAAAGATCGCTTTTAGCGATAAGACCGCCCATTGTGTCACCCTATGTATTTCTTAATCTAAGTCAGTAATTTTTATGGTGTACATAATAAAGAGTATTCTATCTATGATGATGACTTGTATAGACCTACTTCAAATGATCATAATTATATTTGCCGTCATCTTGACGACAGATATTAATGGATGAATCATGAAATCAGGTATTGTCGAGCTCTACGATACTAATATATTGATGCTCGTTACTGCACACCTCTGCCTAACACTGGGTTTTATTATGTTAAATTAAAATCTGATGAAACATTACATTGAAATAATTTGAACTCTTAGATAATTTATCAAAATCAAAATTAAAATATTTTATTTCACATAAACCTACAAGGGCACTTATAGAACGTCAGCAGAAGCTTGGTGCACAGTTTCGATTGGCCGTTTTCTACGGAGAAGAACCGGCAAGAAACTCCAGGGTTACTCTTTTTAAAAGTAAATGGTATTATTAATATGAAATATTAAAATAATGTCTAATAATTTGGTGTCAATTTAGATCATGCGCAGGTGTTATGTAGCAGTGTTTATCGACTTTTGTCGCTGACCGCACTTGTTGACATAGCCTAAAGTTTGTTTTATAATCCCAGAGAGTAATTTGACATTTCAGGTGATTGTTGTTTATTGTTTTTCGATTTAGAATTTGACATTTGCACCTGTCAAATTAGTCTCTAGGATTAAAAAAGGAACTGTAGATAGTTTTTATTGCTGCCCGCAATACTCAATTAACTTGCTTGTATAACATTGTAACGAAAAATATCAAACTATGTAAGTATTGAACATTGTACTTATTACGAGGACACAATAGGTGATTACGGATAACTGAAGATAGACGGTACGAGTCGTACTCGTAGGTAATGACCGATGAACCAGACATGGCCATTTACAACATCGAAGAAAATTGGAACTGTTCACTTACTAACGAGGCAGGCAATTAGGCGTTGTTTTGTGACTGCGTCCTTGGGCTGGCTGGTGGTCACAAGCGGTCATAATTATGAGGAACAGGGTGTAAAGTTCTTCATCCTGCATTGAAAAGGAAGATTCTCGACGAGACGGGTGTTGTGTTTGTATGCTTTGTAAATATACTATTCGTTTGTGAATACAGTATGTTAACTAACAGAGGGCGTTCCCGTTAACCTGCAATAGCATAGCGTCCATACATGCTAGAAAAAATATTAACACTAAAAAAAAAAAAAAAAAATTTTAATAAAATTTTGTATTTTTTTTTTAAACTGTTAAGTAAATGTTACACTCTGTATACGCGCACTTGTCTTTCAACGTGGAAAGAGAAGTGCGACAAGTGCGCGTGTACAGAGTGTTTGGTTTACGTATGAAATTAATATTTTTTGTGAATATTTTATGATAAAAAAATAAAAAAAGTTTTAATTTTTTTCGATTTTAATATTTTTTCTAGCATGTATGGACGGTATACTATTGCGGGTTAACGGGAACACCCTCTGTTAGTTAACATACTGTATATCTATGTTGATTGGATTCTCAGCTCTAATTGCGTTACGTAGTTTCAATCACAACGGACACTTTTGAAGGATTTATATTAAATCCATTGCTTCATACGTTTAATAAATTTGTCTGCTCAACAACATAAATAACGCAATGAACGTGACTGAATTATCAAAATGAAAGAAGATGCTATCTAAAATGTCAATTTTTGTGTGATACGCAATTACTCTGCAGGTCAGACGAAGTGATATTGGATTTTAGCATTGAAAAAGCTTTTTGGATCGCTTCAGTAGGGTACCGTTTTCAAGAAAAGTGCGACTGGGAGGGCTGGCGTCCTTTTTTTTTTTGTTCAAATAACTTCTCCTGCTCTGGGCGGAGCAGGAGGGCGTGTTAGACTCTGACTGACTCAAACCCACCCGAGTTCCTTCAGTTGCCTGTACGTTGCCAGGGGCCGTGGCAACCCTTTAGGATTTTCGCGCAACCCCGGTAGGCAACGGCCCTAGCGGACTCCGTCAGTTGTGCTGACATCTCTTTGAGGCGTGCGTAGAACACAATGCGCCGACGACCCGAGCCTGGTCAGGGGCACAGATAATATAATACTACGTATAGCGACCTCATTTATTAAGATAGAGAAATGAAAATGGTATTAGTATAAATAACACTTTACCCCACCTGGGAATCGAACCCAGGACCTCAGGCTCAGCAATAGCGCTTGCAACCACTAAACCGAAGCAATTAAAATTAATTGTAGGATGAAAACTGAATTAAGAAAAATTACTCGTATTTTATAAATAACTCCCATCTCCACTCAACTCCATTTATCACAACTCAACCCTCATTTGAATACCATAAAAGTACCTAACTTTTTTAACACGAAAGCGATCCTAAACTTAGTTTTGGAGTTGCGAGTCCCCAACACTTTTGACAATCAAAAAGTTTTTATTTCGTACTCTCCGAGAAACCTGAATTATTTAAGTAGGTTTTATAGGGTTTTATCCTTTGTCAGCATATTTTTATCTCTTTTTAGGGATCCGTACTCGAAGGGTGCCAAACGGAACCCTATTACTAAGCCTTCGCTGTCCGTCTGTCTGTCAACGGGCTGTATCACATGAACCGTAATAGGTAGACCGTTGAAATGTTCACAGATTGTGTTTCTATTGCCGATATAGTAACAAAATAATCATCATCATCATCAGCCTTTTAATGTTCCCACTGTTGGGACACAGGCCTCCTCTCTGTGAGAGGGAGTGGGCTGTAATCTACCACGCGGGCCCAGTGCGGGTTGGTAGATGTCACATGTCTTCGAATTTTTTGGTTCTAAGACATCCCGGTTTCCTCACGATGTTTTCCTTCACCGTTTTGAGAGCAGTGGTGATGAAATTATTTGCACAAAGTAAAGCGCCTGCTTGGGTTCGAACCCACGACCTACAACTCGAAAGTCGGGGCCGTTACCACTGGGCCACCACTGCTCTAACAAAATAATACAAAAAATTTATAAAAGTAATAGTTAAAGGTGGTCCCTATACAATAAACGTGTTTTTTTCGGTGTTTTTTACTCGATCTTAATAACACCGGAACCGTTCGCGTGCGAGTACAACTCGCACATGGCCGGTTTTTTCATGTAAGTATTTAGGCTGTTCAGAAAAGTCACGCGTAACAAAAAGTTACCACGTACCTACTTCCCTACAGATTAGAAAATTATAATGCTGATTATTGATGTTATATTGAACCCAAAAAGGCTTGAACTCGTTTTTCAATAATATTTTTTTGTAATATAAAGAAAAGAAAGAAAGATTTTTTTTTTTTTAGCACAGACTCAGAGAAAGGTCACAACAAAACATATTGTACTACAAGTAAAAGATATAAAAAAATATAACAAATAAAAAATAATCAATAAGAATATTCATTCAATATTTCTACTAAATTTTGCCCGCAATTTATCTGCGAACTTTCACGATACTAGAGCTTATCCATCTCTTACATATCAACACGCATTTTACATAATATATCCTTTAACAAATATTTGCGAAAGTGTGTTTATTTATTTGTTTTTTACGCTTTCACGCTAAAACGGCTGAACAGATTTGCATGAAATTTGGCACATTTATAGACCTGGATTAGGATATAGGATACTTTTTATCCCGACATCCCCATAGGATCGAGACTTATACGGGTAAAACCGCGGGACGCAGCTAGTAATTATATCATTTCTAATGCCGTATTGAAAATTTTCAGCTCAAAACAACAGATTTCTGGAAAAGGTTACCAATTTGCTTAGTTTCTTTCATTCATAAAGTTCATCAAAGAATTCAAACAATCAAAACGCATTGCTTATCTTACGCCAACATGAAAACACGCGTTATTTCACCAATAACAAATCAGATAAGCCTTCGTACACACTGAAAAAATCTATATAAAACTTCTGTACTCACCTTTATATTAATTCAATCCCACAAGCACTTTTCAATCATTGTTTTTTGAACGAACTACACATAATCACTGCACTGTAAAAAGTTTTGTGTGAACGTATTTTCTGAGCGCGCAAATTACATACACACGCCCGCTCGCGTCGGATATCAAAGTGTTACTGAAGATCTGTTGATGTTTTCACTGATAAGTGGCTGTTTATTTATTGTCTTTCAGGAGATCGGTATTTTCAATGGCTTTGCAGCGCACCGAGCATGGCGTACTGTGAGATAGCTTGAGTCACAAATTTTATCACAATTTGGGCGATAAAACAGTTTTGTCACAAATGCTAGCACGGCGGCGTGAGATAATCTCTTGACTTGTGTGACATAACTTCTTGACGTTTATTTGGGATTCTTTGTCTTATTTGCTACTATGGGCGCACCAATTTTGTCACAAATGCCACTTAATGACTGTCGTCCGTACGTCAAAAGTGAATTAGTTCACAACAAAATTAAAAAGTTGTAAAACTGTATGAACCTGCACTATAAAAACGTATTATTTTATTTGGTCGCATATTCACTGATCATAGACATTTTAATTTTTTAAATTTACTGTGTCACACTATGAAGTTAGCAACAAGAAAGGCATGTCGCGCCTCAGATTTTATCACATGGTTGAACAGTGCTAGCATTTAAGACAAATTATAAGACATGATAAAAATCATGTCTTGTCACAAACGTCTTGGTACGCCTGTGTTAGCCCCGCAGCAGTGATAGCCCAGTGGTGTGACCGTCAGACTGCCAAGTCCTAGGTCTCGAGTTCGAACCCAAGGCTCGCACCTCTGACTTTTCGGATTCATGTGCGTATTGTATAATTATCACTTGCTTCAAAAATGGTGAAGGAAAACATCGTGAGGAAACCGGCATGCCTGAGATATATTTCTCGACGGCTTGTGAAGCCAAACCAGAGGCCCTTGGGCAACTTTGAAACTGACACCAGGTTAGTCACCAACCACATGAAAGAAGAAAAATGGCTTTCATGGCAATTTGATGTCTTAATGTCAATAAAATAAAAAGTCTCCAATTTTTTCTCCCATAGATTCTATGTTTAATGCTACATAACATAACGAGCTTGCTTAAGATGCAGAGATATGCCAGTGACTTTGAGTGGTTACCTTGCGTGTTCTGTACTGAAATCACGCTACGCGTTGTACGTCCAGCCAGTAATAGGGCTCACCCATCAAGGAGCGCTATCTCCAATTTGACACATTATTAACTTAACATAAAACAAAAGTTATTTTAATATAACACGTACACTAAAAGATCAATAATTAAATTATCTTTAAAATGGTAAAGGTTTCAGAAAAATACGGGATAGATTTTTCGCGATTCTCAGTTTTTTATCCGCATTAGACATAACTTTACAAATTAAATACACTATGTATTATAAAGATAATCTAAAATATTCATGTTCAGTTATTATAAAAATGATTTTATTTAGCATAATATTTTTTCCAAATCTTAAACAATACTCGTTTTGACGTGATCTTCAGTGTAAAACCATTAAAAGTCGGTTATTGTCGCCTTAAATTGGGGCACAATATTGAGGAATAATTCAACCTGACTGGAAAGACTAAGATATCTCGTGCACTATACAGGGTGTTAAAGATATTGCGTGCCATAGCTTCAGGGTGAGTTCCATTTTTTTAATTGCTTCAGTTCATAATTAGGTACTTACGACAAAATTTAAATATTATAGGTACGCGAAATACACGCTTTGACGTAAAGTTACAAGTTGCAAGACAAATACGTGCACAACGCTCGACGTCTTGCTGTAAACAAAGAGTGCGCGAAGTGTGGCCAGCAGCACGAACTCTGTCGCGATAAAACCCTTTGATATTTAGTAATTTACCGACAGCAGCGCGAAGGCTTCGAGTTCGCGTGAATGATTCGCGACACAGAACAGAGATTATAATGCCAAAAGGGCCTCAGCTCAGCATAATGTCAGATGGCAACACAAAGTGTACCACCTGACGCTGATTTTCAGCTGCAACCCACGAGCATGTTGAAATCTCAATAGACGTACCTAGTATCTATCTAGCCTGCGTTTTTCTATTGGAGGACCAAAGTCTCCCCTTCCGTTTTCATTTTTGACTTCTGCTAATAAGCAATTATTATTTTTTGAGAATGCTGGTTAACCAGTAATACCTATACTTATGATCTACTGATTTAAATACAGACGCTGTCTGTCTATCTATATAATTAATAGTATAAAACACACGCGTTTTTCCTCCAAACTTCACAACTGATTTTGGAGCGATTTTCACCATCATTTAGAGAAATTTATTCCGGAAGGTGTGTATAATACATTAATATTTAACAAAATTTAAATATTATAGGTACGCGAAATACACGCTTTGACGTAAAGTTACAAGTTGCAAGACAAATACGTGCACAACGCTCGACGTCTCGCTGTAAACAAAGAGTGCGCGAAGTGTGACCAGCAGCACGAACTCTGTCGCGATAAAACCCTTTGATGTTTAGTAATTTACCGACAGCCGCGCGAAAGCTTCGAGTTCGCGTGAATGATTCGCGATGTGACGCTTGATTGCTTGTCCAGACGTGTCGCGACAACGCGAATCTTTGCTATATCGTGACAATGTGGCCGTAGCATTACAACAAGAATTGTCACAGTTTACTATTATGTATAAATCAACATTTTTTTATATTATATTACAATATTAAATTATATAGCAAACTATGTAGCAAGGGCAACCTTTCGGGCTGCTAAAGTCAATTTAAATCCATTTTTTATTCTGTTAGTCTAGTCAAGACTAATTAGTAACGAACTCTGACACGGCCCTGTTTTGTATTATAGCAGGTTTAATAAATTATGCCCCTAATTTTTGTCTTCTTTTTTATTAAATTGGATTTTTTCCGGTTACTTTTGGATATGGTTTGTATCATAGACATAAAAGGGGATAGCAAAAATGACAGGAAAACCTTCATTCATCTTTATTTGCGTCACAAATGATTAAATTAAAAAGCCTTCCTGTATAAAATGGCCGGTAGGTTAGGTACTACCTACAGTTTATTATTCCAACTTTATTTTTGCATAGGTTGGAAACGAATCGTGGTTTCGTTATGGTCTGTTCCAAAAGTGTCTATTGTAAATGTAAACAAATCCTGTTCAGGTAAAATTCTTACGCAATTACTCACTAAAGGGTTTTAAAATTAGTAACACATTTATCTCTATTTACTTATAACGTTTCAACTTTATATTTTTCCAATAACTATTGTTTAATTCACATTATTTAATTGTAACTGAAAAATCATCGAAGAAAATGGTAGTTATAAAATTAACCTGAATTGATAAATTAAAAACTTTTTAATAAATTAACATTTCGGGTATAAGACAGTATTCAAATGACTCAAGTTGTAACTCACACTCAATTTGTAAGTAGCACAACAAATTGGCATTTACCGGTACGTTTTTTCACCCATTTATTTATATTTAAATCAGATAGGTACTTTTTGAACAGATAATAGGTAAGTGCCTGTTGCAGGTTTACAGGGGATTTTCAGGAACTCCCTTGGAAATGCAGGTACACTTTTTTTTTACCATCTGCTAGGTTATTTCCGTGCTTAACCACCTTATAAAATAACCACATATTATTCGCTTTGTCAAACCGAATGCATTTATGCGAACTACTAACGCCATCTATTTCTTCATGGACGCAACTCATTGCGTTTGTCACCAGATCATAAATAACCCTTACTAGGCTGCTCCAGCAAAAAATCAACTAACAGGATAGATAGATATAAACAGGATAGGTATACAAGTAGATATAAAAGTGTCGTGACAAACAGACAGTGGACAGATTGACAGTGGTCAAAATGTTACTCGTTTTGCGGTCTAGCTGTCATTCGCCGAGTGAGCCAAACCAAACACCGGAAATATATTAATTATTCTAATAAGTAAAGTATTTATTGTTTGTTTACAAATAAATTAATGTCGACTAAATTAACATTACCATTTTTAAAAATCTAATTAAAAGTATGTAATTACATTTTAAAATTCACGTTTTTGTGACCAAAATTATGCCAATTCCATTAAAAATTGGAAATTTTTCAACAGGGGTCATAAGTTATGCTTATGACGGCCCACCGCGCCATATGTAATAAACCGGTAAAATTCCGCATTGGAAAAAAATGCGGCAATTTTTTGTTTCTTTTTTTTCCTTAAAATTACCAATTAAATAGACTCTCAGTACGATACTTACCCAACACCCTCACGGATTGGAAAGGGTTTTTTTTACATGTTGTTATATTAATTAAAAAACTTCGTAATTTTTCCCAATTTTTTCTCAATAAATAAAGTGCTAAACAATTAACAAATAGGTAATGACACCTGTGTTTATGATAACGCAAACAGGATAATAATTCAATAATGTATACAAAAATAACATTAGAACCGTTTATGTAAATTTATTGTTTAAAATTACTCATCAGGATAATCCATTGCTATAGTTTGGTTTATATTGAGGAATAAACCAGTGTAGTGCGGGCATCCAGACAGGATGCATGAGTTTAAAAACCCGTGTACATCTTGCTTTTCGAATAACTTTAGATTTTTCTCGTGAATTGTAGCTACTTAGTGTTTATGCATACGTTAACAGTTTCAAGTGTTGTGTCGAAGCTATAGAATGCTGTAGAGAGAAGAATAGGAATTGTATTGTTGTTTTTTGGATTTTAGTGTAAGTATACTACTTCTGGTGTTAATTCGATTAATAATTGCCGTCATACGAAAGAAAGAAGAAGAAAGAAAAATGCGTTTATTGGCATTAAACCAGAAAAATACACCTTATAACTAAAACAGAAAACAGAGATTATAATGCCAAAAGGGCCTCAGCTCAGCATAATGTCAGATGGTAACACAAAGTGTACCACCTGACCCTGATTTTCAGCTGCAACCCACGAGCATGTTGAAATCACAATAGACGTACCTAGTATCTATCTAGCCTACGTTTTTCTATTGGAGGGCCAAAGTCTCCCCTTCCGTTTTCATTTTTGACTTCTGCTAATAAGTAATTATTATTTTATTGAATTTTTTCTGGTTAACCAGTAATACCTATACTTATGATCTATTGATTTAAATACAGACGCTGTCTGTCTATCTATAATAAATAGCATAAAACAAAATCGCTCGTGTTTGTCTGTGTGACCGCGTTTTTCCTCCAAACCTCACAACTGATTTTGATGCGATTTTCACCATCATTTAGAGAATTTATTTATTTAACATTCATTATAAGAAGTCACGATATTTTGTCAGATGTAGGGGGGCGGGGGTAAAACGGGGACCGGGCGCCAACTTCAGAGGGCTACAAATTCAACTGTAGCTGACAAGTGCAGCACCCAGCTCACCGCAACTTTTCAATAAATGAGACGCGCAGCACATATAATCTTTCTATTTCTTTCTTTTTAACCGACTTCCAAAAAGGAGTGGTTATATGTTCGACTTTATGTATGTTTTTTTTTTATGTTTGTTCACCCACTTCTTCGTCAATTGTGGACCGATTTTGAAAATTGATTTTTTTGTTTGAAAGGATATTTATGCTCCCGAGGTGGTCCCATATAAATGTTATTAACTTGGTTTGGATAGTTTTTGAATAAGCTTTAATAATACGTATTTTTTCCACTTAGTTAATAAGGATGATATATGATGATAACTTCCTGTCATTGTTATTTGCGTAGTAGGTAGTGGTATTCAAATTTGTGTGGGGTAGGTAGGTACCACAACAAAAAAGTGAAAAATAAAAACTTTTTACGAAAAAAAACAACTGACTTCCAAAAAAAAACACTACAAAGTGAAAAATAACTTTAATTTCGGAAGTCGGTGGCTAAAAACGAAAATTCATAACATAATTAAGTTGCTTCCAAAAACTTTATTTCGAGAAAATTTTAATTTTGCGGGCTACCTTATTGCATCGGCCATAAACGATTGGCGGGGCATCAGACGGGCTGATTTTGACCCGCTTCAAAAAAAAATCTAGATCCGGACTGGCCGTGCGACGCTGCACGCTGGGGCCGGTCAGTAGTTAGTAATAAATAAAGAAATGGGCATGTCCTTTTGATGGGATTCAAGTTCATCTCTCCATTTACATTCTAGTTTGCCGCGATGTCGCCTAGCGTTCAGTGGGATCCACTCAGCCAGGGATACCTTTCCTGTAATAAAACTGAAGTTAAATATTTGTAGAGCAAAAAACTTTCCTTGAACCTTTTCTCCAAAGGTTGTTTTAAAGCCTTTAGATAATAATACATAATGTAGGTGCCAAAAGCGCCCGGAAATTTTAGATAAGAAATAATCTGTTGCATTAATTGTCTTGAATTTACACCTGAACGCTTATGAATGCTCGCAAAAGCCTTTAGCTGAGGCTGAGACTCATTATCTCTAGGTTTTAAGGTATCATTATTAGGCTATAATCATAAATAGCCCGAAAACCATAAAAAAGTGGCTCTGAGTGAATCGTTCTAACACAAACTGCATTCAAGATCTGTCAGTGTCAATATTCCCCTCTATATTCCCTAGACTCACGATATCCGTGTCATCGAAAAGGACAGAAAAAAAGGAACATCTATTGTTTAGGGCTCAGAGTAATAACTAAAGCATAGAGGGAGTCTATAGATTAGAAAAATGGACGCACCGATATTGTCAAAACGGTCACAGTTGATCTCTTTTTACACGACCAATTTAAAAAGCACAATAGTTGCCTAGTAAACGGTTAACCGTACAAGTATTTGATCTAGCCGTATATTACGTCGTGAATGTCAGTACGTGTGCTGGTTGAGGTGCTGGTCATTTTTTATTAAAAACCAATAGATTTTTGAATATTTTTGTAAAAACGAAAGGTGCAAAGGACTTATCAATAGTCTGTTAACATGGCTTGTTTTGTGATAACGTGTAAATCACATTCGTCACGGAAAAAAAACAATGAATTTGTAAGCTTTCATCGGTAAGTGTTTTTTTACATTTTTCGTAAAAAATCACCCAAAATATTTGGATGTGATCACTGATAACATACATATTAGATTGATAATGATACCTTCAAACTATCTTTATTACAAATTATGTTGTGATCGCGAATTTATTTTCAAAAAATAAATTCGTTAAATTGTGAGGTTATGTTAAGCTAGTAATGTAGGTAATGTAGATACTTTTTATCGATACGATAATTACATGCTAATAAATTGGAGAAGATATCGTTTTCTTTTCGAGCCATTGCAAATTATACGAATTGATCACAATTCTCCTACAACAAATCATGCTGAAAGTCAAGTTCGGTATCTTTACAAGCTGTCCATTTAACATTGTGTCAACTTCAAACTGTAGCTGAAAATCAGACAGTAGGTTCTAAAATATATTATTTGTATTGCACTATCGGAGAAAAAATCAAAAGTATATACTTTTTCAGGGTTCTTCAGATGCTATGGAAATAGATGAAAATTAAATGCCAATTTCGATGTCATTCATGAAGAATGAAGAATCGCTGTTGGAAACAAATGAACATGAGTACATTTATGATCCGTGTGCTCTTTCAGAATACGCCAGAGATATTATAAATTATATAGCAGGGAGTGTTGTGCGATTTTCAATTTATTTTATTTTTTATCCACAATCTGTATAATACAAATAAATAAAATTGTAGTGTCTAAATAACAGCTTTTTACTAAATGCATATGAAAGTATATGATCCATACAACAAAAATACATTTATACATACATACAAATGGGGATTTAACACTGAGTTAAGGAGTAGGATTCATGACTATATACGTAGTCAATTATAAAATAAGGGAACCGTTGCAAACTGAAACAACCACGGCTGTAGGGGAGGTCTCACTAGTCACGGGCAAGTGTAGTGGAGCTGAGAATGAGCGACGACGGGAGCGTAAACCTCCCTAGCCAGCATGTGACGGTGTGTCGAGCCGGCGCGCACAGATTGACGGCCGGGCTTGCCAGGACGGTGACGGGGGAGAGGGAACAGATAATCGCTAACCCAAATGGGTTCTTTTGCGACCCAAGGTCACGCATTGCGTTGAGTAGGAGCATTGGCAATTTGCTTTTATTATTAAAGTAACGTTTGTTTAATAAAACCAAATTGCCAATGCTTAAAAGAAGCCTAGAATTAAAGCTCTAACAAATATTTAATGCATTCCACTATATACCTTACAAAACGGCACGTTACAACGTTACATCATCCATGGAATATACGACATGTACATCCAATACATTATATAAATAATCTGTCAAAAATAAATTAATATCGATACCTCTGCACCTCTCTGCACATCACTACCGAGACCAAAAAAGTGGACAGTGGTGGTCCTTATAACTATATACCTGTCCTTTTTTTTCACACGGAATGTGTCATATGTATAAAGAGTATGACTAGACTGAGAAATTTCACCCTCCCTCTATGCTTTAGTTATTACTCTGAGGTTTAGGGTTACCAAGTGATGTACATTTTACCCAATATTCTTCACTAAATTCGTTTTTTTTAAATGAGGTTGGTATTTCAGGTTTCTATATTGAGAAATAAAAAAATACAAGCAATGATGCAACTGCAATGTTTTATTAAATTCAAAAAATTCTAAAGTCATTTAAAGCCGAAACAAACTTGTAACACCCGACGCCATCACACGCTTGCTTATTGGCCAAATGACGAAAAATATCTCAACGAGATGAAATGTGGCCAATGAGTAAGCGTGTGATGGCGTCGGGTGGGACAAGTGTGTTTCGGCCTAAATTCAAACTAGGCTGCGAATCAGCACTTTTCGAACGTCAAAATTACATAAGACAGTCCCCCAAAAACGCCCGCCCTTCAGCACTTCCTAGCGCTTTTGCTGGGAAGAAGAACTGGCGCAACAAACTCCCAAGCAGCACAGTTGTCTGTTCAGTTAGAAAACTTGATTCTATACAATAGTATGCAAATAGTTTACATTACTCCCCGAAAGGTTGAGGTCTTTCTGCCATTTTCGTTTCCGAAAGGTTGAGGTCTTTTTGCCATTTTCGTTTCAATCTTCTGGGCGAAAACTCAGGTGACGAATACTAAAATAAATAAGGAAAATGTTATTACTAGTATAATAACATTTTCCTTAGCTTTTATTATTGAAACAAAATTATGTACATAATTGATATTCAGTAGCAGGTTTTACACAATTAAAACACGAACTATATTCACACTCAGTCTGTATTTGGGCAGAGTAACGTCCTTATCACTAGTTCACAATATATTGCATGCTAACAATGATGTGCCTGCCTTTTTATACACTTAACCGCCATATTCAAATCAACTGTCAGTTATTTACCCAATAATTTATGAAATATTAAATTATTGTTATAAAAATCAAATAAATTACTTATTATGAGAAAATAAATACAAAGAATATTATTTAGATATTAATGACAATATTTGAAAGTAATTTAGGAATAAACAAGCAACTACTACGTCATAACCGTCGAGTATCTATCTGGTACTTGTTAACACTCGGCCATCCTGCACAGGCCGTGTCCCACGGCCCTCGTTGCTTCCTTCAGTGGCTTGCCCGGAGTCCTGAAATAGAAATAATGTACAGCAGTAACTTGTTGTTTGTGAAATAAAATATGTTTGAATATAATAATGACCTTGGTTTATGTTATTTTATTTTCAACTGCTTATCACACAGCCTTAAGATTTGTTTTTATTTGTCTAAATAATATATATAGTTCCTTTTATAGAATATTAGTCGGATCTCTCATTTAGAAATATTGCACAGCTATCTTTTAAGTCTTGGTCACACAGCTAAGATATGGACTTGGTCACAAATTCGTCCTTATTATGGACTTGATTACAAAGCCGTCTGCGTCCCTATTATGGACTTGATCACAAAGCTATCCCTGCTATGGACTTGATCACAAAGCTCTCCCTGCTATGGACTTGATCACAAAGCTGTCCCTGCTATGGACTTGATCACAAAGCTCTCCCTGCTATGGACTTGATCACAAAGCTGTCCCTGCTATGGACTTGATCACAAAGCTGTCCCTGCTATGGACTTGATCACAAAGCTGTCCCTGCTATAGACTTGATCACAAAGCTCTCCCTGCTATGGACTTGATCACAAAGCTGTCCCTGCTATGGACTTGATCACAAAGCTGTCCCTGCTATGGACTTGATCACAAAGCTCTCCCTGCTATGGACTTGATCACAAAGCTGTCCCTGCTATGGACTTGATCACAAAGCTCTCCCTGCTATGGACTTGATCACAAAGCTGTCCCTGCTATGGACTTGATCACAAAGCTGTCCCTGCTATGGACTTGATCACAAAGCTGTCCCTGCTATGGACTTGATCACAAAGCTGTCCCTGCTATGGACTTGATCACAAAGCTGTCCCTGCTATGGACTTGATCACAAAGCTGTCCCTGCTATGGACTTGATCACAAAGCTGTCCCTGCTATGGACTTGATCACAAAGCTGTCCCTGCTATGGACTTGATAACAAAAACTGTCCCTGCTATGGACTTGATCACAAAGCTGTCCCTGCTACTGTGCTATGGACTTGATCACAAAGCTGTCCTTATCATGAACTTGTACACACAGCTTGATCACACAGCGCAATTGCCTATTGTCTCTATTATTATGGATTTGATCACACAGTCATAAATATTAATAAGATCACACAACAGTCTTTACTAATAGATTTTAGATCACGTAGCCATAAAAATATACGGATGGACTTGATCACACAGCTGACCTCACCTACTTAATATCGTATCGTTATAATAAGTACATGGATTTGTTGCCAATAATAATTATTGTCACACGGTCAAATTATGAAGTGATTATTAGTTATAGGTAAAATTCAGTGAAATAACTATTCAATGTAAGTACCTAGGTACTGCTCTTTTTTTTGGTAACTTTGTTACACTTTTGGTTCACTAAACTTAGCTATAAGATAATACAAGATTCAAATAATGAAGAGTCACACATCTGTAACGATCAGTATATTATATTAATTAACTTTCAAGAAGATCAATCAAATCGTCTCTGTCTACTTCTCGGTCACTGCCTGAACTTTCTTCCTCAGATATAGTTGGTTTGTATGGCCGAAGAGTTTCTCCTCTAACTACTGCGCTAAACTTTTTATAGCCTTTCATACCCTTTATACTCGAGATTGTATAGCGGTCCAACGACTGTTCGGCTTTAGATATTTTGTAGGGACCTGTATATCGCCCAATAAGTTTTCTAGTAACCCCAGTGGTTGCATCTCTAGCTACACCACCTTTCCAAAGAACTAGTTGACCTACGGTGTACTTAATACATTTCCTATGTTTTTTGTCGAATCGCGTTTTCATAGAAGTCATATTTCTATCAATACGGAGCTTAGCAGTTTCCCTATTGGCCTGCAGTTGGTTCTGTTGAGTTTCGGAGGTAGAGGGCGCGTCAGACGGGAATGATGGATATCTAGAATTAGTATGACTGAACATAAGGTTAAATGGCGAAAAGCCAGTAGTAGCATTGGTTGTATTATTGATTCCCCATACTATATCATCTAGCTTACTATCCCATGTACATTCGCTTTCGGACATAGTATTAAGACCATTTAATAATGTTCGATTTACTCGTTCGACCTGCCCGTTGGAACGAGGACGGGCTATAGCATTTAATATATGTTTGAATTGATTTCCCTCGGAAAATTCTTTGAAGTATCTACTCGTAAACGCTTTTCCTCGGTCTGTTATTATTCTAACTGGATAGCCAAACTGCATAATAATTTCTTTTAGTAATCGAATGGTTTCGATTGAGCTACAATTTTTAGCTGGTCGGGCAAATACAAATTTAGTAAAAGCGTCGATAACCACTAAGATATAAGCGTTTCCTTTACGAGTTTTGGCAAAAGGACCTAAATGGTCAGCATGCAACGTATGCATAGGTATGGCTGGCTTGTTAATTGGATATAATTCACCCTCCAACCTACCATAGTTGCCCTTATTAAACGCACATTGTAAACAAGAGTTTATATATTTTCGGATGAATCTAGTCATGCCTTCGAACCAAAATTGAGCCTTAATAGAATTTTCACACTTTTCAAAACCGGGGTGGCCTATCTGATCATGAAGTTTTTGTAGTAAACCGTATTTAGCTAACTTAGGGATGACAAACCGTTCTCCAGCAACAGTTTTCCTATAGAGTATATTATCTTTTATTATATAATTTGCAGATAAATTTGAATCGGAGCCATCACGAAGTCTAGAAATAATGTTTTGTATATTATAATCTTGTATCTGTAGGGTTATTAACCAATCGGAATTTTCAATCATAAGTATTGCATTAGTCGCGGGATTTCTACTTAACGCATCTACGTGTCTCATGCGTTCCCCTGGCCTATATTCAATCTCAAGATCAAAATCTTGTATTGTGAGCCACCAACGAGCTATCCGTGGTATTAAATCTCGCTTTACAAGAGTTGTTCTTAATGCTGAGCAGTCTGTAATGACTTTAACTTTAATCCCCGTTAAATATATTCGAAATCGCTTAAGAGATTCAACGACAGCGAGCGTTTCAAGCTCGTAACTATGGTAGTGCTTTTCTTCATTACTTGTCACCCTACTGAAATAAGCAATTGGTTTTAAACTACTATCTGTTTGGTATTGCATAAGGATCCCACCTAAGCCTATTTTGCTGGCATCTGTGTGCAATTCAGTCTTTGCATCAGAGTTGTAAATGGCTAAAACTGGCCTTTCAATCAGACGCTGCTTGAGGCCTTGAAATGCATTTTCTTGATCAGAACCCCAATGCCATTTGACATCCTTTTTCGTGAGTTCTGTTAAGGGGCGAGCAATTTGGGCAAAATTTTGAATAAATTTTCTAAAATATGACGTCAAACCGATAAATTGCCTAATCTCATGTACATTCCGCGGCCTATTATATTCTGCGACACATTTTATTTTCGCTTGGCCTGGTTGTATTGTCCCAGCTGAAATCTCATGGCCTAAGTACGTAGCAGTACGTTTAAGAAAAGAACATTTACGTAAATTTAATTTTAAATTTGCCTGGGTCAATAATTGTAATACTTTCTCTAAAAGCAAAAACCCTTCCTGAATTGATTCCGTAGGTAACATTACGTCATCTAGGTACAGGGCAATATTTTGATCGACTCTACCTAGCGTCATTTGAATTAAACGAGAGAATACTGCCGGGGCATTGGCCAGACCAAAGGGCATTTTCAAAAACTCATACTGGCCTGATGGAGTAACGAATGCAGTCTTCGGTATTGAGTCTTCATGAAGGCTGACTTGATAGTACCCTTGGGCAAGGTCAAGGGTCGTGAAATAGAACTTGCCTGATAACTTACTAACCTGGTCTTCAATATGCGGTAAAGGATACCTATCTTTCACAGTATTAGCATTTAATGCCCTATAATCAACACAAAGCCTGTAATCCCCACCCTTCTTCTTAACCAGTACCACTGGACTAGCGTAATCAGACATTGACTCTCTAACGATACCTGCTTCTAATAAATCTTTAACTTTTCCACTAACAATTTCATTTTCTTTATGCGACAATCTATAGGGCTTGCAAAAAACAGGCTGGTTATTCATTGTATGAATGTGCATTTTTATAAGATCAGTACAACCTAAATCTTTCGTACTTCTGGCAAATGAGTGAGCATACTTATTTAAAAGCTCTAGTAATTGTTTGTTTTCATTATCACTAAGGTGGCCCTTATCAATATCTGTTAAGCTAATGTGTATATTATCCGTGTCTGGACTATCTATGGCTAGTACTTTAGACTCACTACTGAATGCTGGTATTGTTACCAACTCCGCTCTAGCTATCAACCTAGGAGATTCCCAAATCACATCTACATGACTTAGGTTTACAACTTTTAAATAAGAATGGTTTGAATTAATAATAGCTGAAGGTATTAAATACGTTAAATTACCTAACTGCATCCATACTGTGTGCGTTAAAAATGTGTGCTCTTTTCCAATGTTTTGTCTGCAGTCAACATAAACTTCTATATATAATTGATTTTGCTTTGGTATTATAACATTTTGTTTTATATAAACTGGAAATTTTTCAATGAAGTCCGTGGCATGTAATTTTATATCCGTAAATATATCCTGTATAGTTTCACTTGGAACAAAACGTACAGAAGAAGCAGAAGTGACTAAACTAATATTCTTACTATTAATCATTGTTTGTCCAATTAATAGGTCAATATCTGATGTGATGTAATTAACTATTTCGACTATTCCCTCTAATTTTACATTATCTATCAAAATACTTAGGCAACATGTACCGAGTGAGTTTACACATGCTCCTCCAAAACCTTTCATGACAGTTGCACTAGGCTCCATTTTAAATTGCAATTTTTCAGCTTGTGTGAGACAAAGTATGTTGATTTTACTGCCAGTATCTATGTAAGCTCTGAGCTGCTGTCCATTTACCATCACAGTTCTTTTGTAAACATCAACATAAATATCATAGGTAATATGCAGCACTTGACTAACCTTTTGTGGTTGCTGTCGCGAAGTCCCGGCGCCAAACCAGCAATCCGCCGTCGTGTGCCCGCTGCGCCGGCAGGTCTCGCAGCGCTGCCGCTGTCTGCAGTCCCGCGCCTCGTGGCCCGGCCGCCGACACGTGTAGCATATCTTCGGCTGGAGCTGATGACCCGATGTTGAGCTTGGCATGGTGCTGCTTGCTCCTCTTCTCCACGTACCCGTCGATTTCCGCACAGTATATGTCTCTACTCGTTTGAAATTTTCCAATGAAGAAAGGTAGCCATAGTATAGTTGTTCAGGAGTTCCACAACTATATGCTTTGGCATTAGCTCTCAATTCAGAAGGTAGTCCACGTATTATGCAGGAAATAGCATCTCCACCGTCTATGTTGCATTTCTTCAATAGGGATAATTTTTCGTGATAATACTTCGTCATCGTCTCTTTATCTTCCTTTGTCCTTGCCAGCATACGTTCCAATTTGTCCACGTAGTCAGTCGATCGAGGAAAAGCGACCTGAAGCATTTCCTTCCAACCATCCCATGTCAAATTGTAGTTGTCAAGGTCGTCATACCATTTTCGAGCAGCGCCACGCAACCGCAGTTGCATGATAAATGTTCGATCGGTGTTGTCCCAGCCGTAGACATCGCCTAGTTGGTCTATTTTGTGGAGCCAACCTATAACGTTGCTACTGTTGTCTTCGGGTTGAAATTTAGGAATAACTTCGGCATCACTGGGAGCAACATGTCGTTTTTTGTGCGACTTGGTCTTATAAAGGTCTTCAGAAAAAAAGTTTTCACTATTTTCATCTTCCGAACTGGTTGGCTCACTACAGTTTCGTTTACGTTTCCCCAAACCGTTAAAATATGGTCCTGACATTTTATCACCATCCCACTTCTGAAATGATATTCAGTAGCAGGTTTTACACAATTAAAACACGAACTATATTCACACTCAGTCTGTATTTGGGCAGAGTAACGTCCTTATCACTAGTTCACAATATATTGCATGCTAACAATGATGTGCCTGCCTTTTTATACACTTAACCGCCATATTCAAATCAACTGTCAGTTATTTACCCAATAATTTATGAAATATTAAATTATTGTTATAAAAATCAAATAAATTACTTATTATGAGAAAATAAATACAAAGAATATTATTTAGATATTAATGACAATATTTGAAAGTAATTTAGGAATAAACAAGCAACTACTACGTCATAACCGTCGAGTATCTATCTGGTACTTGTTAACATAATATAACTTTCTGCTTGTTATGCAGCTGTAAATTTTTTAATCCTATATACTTACAGAAGTTACAGATTTAACTGTTTTTGAGCTCCCTGCTAATGTTTCAGTGGATGTGGCTTCACTGCTCTTAATCATCATAATGTTTCCGCGATTTACTGACTCTGTAACCTAATGGAATTTAACGTTAAAATTTTATAACCATTGTATTGAAATTCAATCTTTGCAATCACATGATATATTCATATTTTTATTACCGTATTCGGAACAGCATCGGGGTATAAGTAAGTTTTGCTTTCTTTCTTTATTAAAATATTACCATCAACGTTTTGGCTGCAAATCCTGGAACTCATTTTTGGAGCCCAATTAGGCCTACTAGTAGCAGCAATCCACATGTTTCTTATTTCGGGTTTATTTGGAAATCTGCAAGTACATAAAATTTTTGGTCGGTGAGTCGTCTTAGATATAGCTTATAAATAGTGTGTATTACTAATATCATATGGATGAAATAAAGTTCTTTTTATTTTTATTGA
The DNA here is from genome assembly GCA_948150665.1 of Conistra vaccinii. NCBI lineage: Eukaryota > Metazoa > Arthropoda > Insecta > Lepidoptera > Noctuidae > Conistra > Conistra vaccinii. Next base: position 5,688,577 of record OX411317.1, on the reverse strand, counting down.
CATTGCATTAAAAAATCAGTATTACCCATTGATGTATTAAAAGCGGTAGTTAAGGGACTGAGTAACAGCGTCTAGTCCTATCAAACTACATGATTGCCTGGAGTCGGCACTCAGTCGCGCACGGGGTATCGTTGATCAAACAGCTCCATAATTACAGTTTTTTTGTGATAAATACGCATCAAAATGACTTCTTGTGCAGCTACACAGTGTTTTAATAATACAAGGAAGGAAAATAAGACACACGGGATTACTTACCACTCGTAAGTACAGCCAAAAATGCTAATTTGTTGAAAGTTATAATAATTTTTAATATTTGCTTCGCCATGTTTGTGAGAGTGAGATAGATATTACAACATGCTTGAGAGACACGATACGCACATAATGTGCGAGTGTCGAGACTTATTGGCGACGAGTACTAACGCGATTTCGCTCGCACGACAGCGCCGTCTCCTATCTCTGTTCTTGTCTATTGTTAACAGCACGCGTAGCATGACCACCGTAGAAACAAGTTTTGTCGACGAAAGAATAGACAAAATGATAGTTAAACAATCACACAGATTGTGATTGTTTAACTCTCAGAGTAATAACTAAAGCATAGAGGGAGTCTATAGATTAGAAAAATGGACGCACCGAAATTGTCAAAACGGTCACAGTTGATCTCTTTTTACACGACCAATTTAAAAAGCACAATAGTTGCCTAGTAAACGGTTAACCGTACAAGTATTTGATCTAGCCGTATATTACGTCGTGAATGTCAGTACGTGTGCTGGTTGAGGTGCTGGTCATTTTTTATTAAAAACCAATAGATTTTTGAATATTTTTGTAAAAACGAAAGGTGCAAAGGACTTATCAATAGTCTGTTAACATGGCTTGTTTTGTGATAACGTGTGAATCACATTCGTCACGGAAAAAAAACAATGAATTTGTAAGCTTTCATCGGTAAGTGTTTTTTTACATTTTTCGTATAAAATCACCCAAAATATTTGGATGTGATCACTGATAACATACATATTAGATTGATAATGATACCTTCAAACTATCTTTATTACAAATTATGTTGTGATCGCGAATTTATTTTCAAAAAATAAATTCGTTAAATTGTGAGGTTATGTTAAGCTAGTAATGTAGGTAATGTAGATACTTTTTATCGATACGATAATTACATGCTAATAAATTGGAGAAGATATCGTTTTCTTTTCGAGCCATTGCAAATTATACGAATTGATCACAATTCTCCTACAACAAATCATGCTGAAAGTCAAGTACGGTATCTTTACAAGCTGTCCATTTAACATTGTGTCAACTTCAAACTGTAGCTGAAAATCAGACAGTAGGTTCTAAAATATATTATTTGTATTGCACTATCGGAGAAAAAATCAAAAGTATATACTTTTTCAGGGTTCTTCAGATGCTATGGAAATAGATGAAAATTAAATGCCAATTTCGATGTCATTCATGAAGAATGAAGAATCGCTGTTGGAAACAAATGAACATGAGTACATTTATGATCCATGTGCTCTTTCAGAATACGCCAGAGATATTATAAATTATATAGCAGGGAGTGTTGTGCGATTTTCAATTTATTTTATTTTTTATCCACAATCTGTATAATACAAATAAATAAAATTGTAGTGTCTAAATAACAGCTTTTTACTAAATGCATATGAAAGTATATGATCCATACAACAAAAATACATTTATACATACATACAGATAAATAAAATTGTTTATAATGTCAAAATAACAGCTTTTTACTAAATGCTTAAGAAAGTATATAGTTACGATCCATTACAAAAAAAAACACTTTTTTTTTGTCTATCTGTCTGTCTGTCTGTTTGTCCGGAACAAACAGACAGACAGATAGACAAAAAAAAAGTGTTTTTGTTGTAATGGATCGTGAAAGTATAGATGATCCATACTACGAAATTCAATTTTTCGTCCCTCGGGGTCTGTCTGTCTGTTTGTTCCGGCTAATCTCAGAAACGGCTGTACCGATTTTGACGGGACTTCCACTGGAAGATAGCTTATGACATAAGGAGTAAAATAGGCTACATTTGTTTTAGAAACAAACTTAGGGTTTCGCGCAAAAAACTAATACCCATGAAATCTTTTGATAAACCTCGTACTGTTCCCTAAGTTGAGAATACATAATCCAATAAAAAAAATAAAAAAATGATCTCGATCCGATTACGAGTTTCGGAGAAATGTGTGGACAAAGGAGGATGGCGATGGCGGTCGGCGGTTGGTCGACCCAGACCCGTAGACAGCTCGACGCGGCCACGCGGGTTATGTACACGGCGCGGAGCTCGTCGGCAATCGGATACACCGGAAGTTAGTTTGCCATAACATAAAGTACGGATGCCAGTGATGGTTCTCGATGTGAGTAACCTGGGTGGTTAGCCGCAAATTTGGAGATATTGGTAAGCTGGAACTTTGAACCCCAATATGGGGATTTAACACTGAGTTAAGGAGTAGGATTCATGACTATATACGTAGTCAATTATAAAATGAGGAAACCGTTGCAAACTGAGACAACCGCGGCTGTAGGGGAGGTCTCACTAGTCACGGGCAAGTGTAGTGGAGCTGAGAATGAGCGACGACGGGAGCGTAAACCTCCCTAGCCAGCATGTGGCGGTGTGTCGAGCCGGCGCGCACAGATTGACGGCCGGGCTTGCCAGGACGGTGACGGGGGAGAGGGAACAGATAATCGCTAACCCAAATGGGTTCTTTTGCGACCCAAAGTCACGCATTGCGTTGAGTAGGAGCATTGGCAATTTGCTTTTATTATTAAAGTAACGTTTGTTTAATAAAACCAAATTGCCAATGCTTAAAAGAAGCCTAGAATTAAAGCTCTAACAAATATTTAATGCATTCCACTATATACCTTACAAAACGGCACGTTACAACGTTACATCATCCATGGAATATACGACATGTACATCCAATACATTATATAAATTATCTGTCAAAAATAAATTAATATCGATACCTCTGCACCTCTCTGTACATCACTACCGAGACCAAAAAAGTGGACAGTGGTGGTCCTTATAACTATATACCTGTCCTTTTTTTTCACACGGAATGTGTCATATGTATAAAGAGTCTGACTAGACTGAGAAATTTCACCCTCCCTCTATGCTTTAGTTATTACTCTGAGGTTTAACTATCATTTTGTCTATTCTTTCGTAGACAAAACCCGTGTCTACGGTGTTCATGCTACGCGTGCTGGTAGGTTTGCGACCGTGATCACACTGATCACAGATGTGTGAGTTTTGCTGCATGTAGTGGTGCGCAAAGCCCAGGTTTACTGATTGCGATGTTAGCGCGTAACATATCTTCCTCCTTTTAATATATCAATGGTATTACCCATATTAAAAGGTAAATTCCCCGTCAAAAAGTGGCAACACTGAATGTTGAAGAATGAAAATAAAAATATTGCTCAAATCACGATTTTATGAGATGATAACACATTATACAGATTAGTTGGTACATTACTGCGACTATTTGATTATAAATAGTAGAACACAAAGCGATCTAATACTTAAAAAAATCGAATACTTACGAGTGAAACGACAATCCGGCAATTATCATCAAACTATCACTTTTACAGTTTATTACACTGCACCTCACCATTTTGTACAGTTGCACAAATGTTATTTATAATCGAATTGAGCACTGAAATATCGTATTTTGTATTTATTCTGGTGTATATTGATAATAATAAAATCTGCAACCGCCACAAACGTCAAACTTGTTGTGCACAATGATGTGCTCAGCCGACACGCGAACGAGGACAGAAATATTTTTACTCTGTCTCTTTTTTTTGCTAGTGACGTTAATATATTCTTCTTTTTCTTGTGCGAATGCAAAGGAAGATATCCAGCAGTCTATAGAATACTCTGTCTACGATATTCCCCAACAATAATGACACTGACAGCTGTTAAACACGGTTCAGATGAGCTGATCGCGTTGAGTTTCATTGGTTACATCAGTCCACAGTCTATAAACACAAGTTAATTTCGGGTTACCCTTGTTTGGTATAACAACGTTTCGTCGAATGTTACTAATTCGAACAAAGTTTAAGAAAATAATCAATTTGTATAATATCGATTAACATAATTTTCATTTAATCGAATATTTATTTGCGAAAACAACATTTGCGCTATTGATCAAAAGGTATAATGTTCATTTGATGTAGTGTTCAGGTGGTATAACATGTATTTTATCGAATATTGAATAACCTAACCTAACCTAACCTATATAGGTTAGGTTAGGATAGAACTGTGACCAACTACGCGCGAGCCGAGCGAGCGAAGCGAGCGGTGCCGCGGCAGCGGCTGGCGAGCGCTACATCGAAATTGGTTGCAGTATCAAAATTAGGGCACTCCGACAGATTCATATATCTTTCGACTGAATCATTATTAGTCTAGTGAAACAGTAGTTTAAATGAAATTAGTGCATTTGAAAATTCGGTCAAATGACATTATTTCAAAGAAATAAATTTAATATGCTAAATAAAAATCTACCAATTAATTATTCGGTCAAATGAATAATTATACGAAATGACTTTATTGCAACTAAAATTAGCTGAAGTGATTTTCGACGAAACGTTGTTATACCAAACAAGGGTAAACCGTTAATTTCAATGTATCAGAATAGTCCCGTTAGTTCGCACCAGTAGTAGTACCTAATTATTGATTTTATTTATTTATTTAAACTTTTCGCACTCAAAAAGCTACAAAGGCGGACTTATTATTCTATACTCTTCCGATTAGTTGTTCTTTTATTTACTACGTTTTTCTAAATATTTAAAAAAATTAAAATGTTAATATCAGTTTGGATTGATTTTTATAATAACCCCACCAGCACATGAGGATAAATTATTATTAAGAGATGGTAATTATTAATAGTAATAGACTATACATACTGGCATATTATCCTATACTATTAAATGAGCAATATTTGTATCTATATATTTGTAATAATGACGATTTCGATGAAAAACTAACGATTTCGATGAAAGTCTCAATATAGGGGTTTACGGGGGCCAAAAATCGATCTAGCTAGGTCTTATTTCTGGGAAATTTAGTTTTCTCTATTTTCACCCGAGCATTTATGATACATAATGCGAGGTGTTTATGATAATAATAATAAGTATCTGGTTGACCGAGCTCTGGTCAACCAGATACTTATTATTATGTATCATAATACCATATAAAGTAAACTCCCATACTTCTATAAGCTTTAAAGTTGTTCTATTGCAAATATTAATTTATTATTCATTTATTCTACAGTCAACTAGAAACAAATATTCAAAAAAAAAACTTACAATTCTAGATGTTAGTGAACAAATTAACCTATTTGCTTTGTAAGTACTTATACTCGTATTCTACTACCGACAGGTTTTAATTTGCATACCATTAAATTGTCAATTATTTTGCATACCAATAGAAAGAATCAAATTTTTCTAACTGAACAGACAGCATGAGTGCTGCTGAGGAGTTGGTTGCGCCACTTCTTCTTTCCAGCTAAAGCACTAGAAAGGAAGTCGGAAATCTCTGGGAGTGATTTTCTGAAAAGGGACGGAAGTGTGTAACAGAAAGCCGGGGAAGCGAGCGCTATTTGATTTGGGAAGTGAGTGCGCGCGGTGCTTGAGATGGCTGTCAGATGGTACCACCGGTACCACCAAGCCATTTTCCGAAAGGTTGCTCAACAGGATGATGATGGTGATGATGATGATTTCGGTGACGGTGTTACACATCATTAACTACTGTAATGGCTGTTACACACGGGCCAGCGGCCATGCCGCACAATGCCACAGAAAGAAACGCAAAGGAAATGAAGGCGCAAAAGCCGCGTTTGACACGACGACGCGCCTCCAGTAGCGACGAGCGCGCGGCGATACGGTGACGTTTTCGCCGCGATTCTCTCTCCCGTGGAGACGGCCTCTAAGAGAGTGTATAGAAATACCTAGCACGACGATAAGGCTGCCTGTCCACTGGAGCGGAGAGGAGAAAAGAGGACCGGAAATGTGTCAATATTAACCAATACAATCTTGACTCCGCCCCTGAGTTTCGATTTGATTGGTTAATAAAGTCACATCTCCGCTCCTCTCCTCTCCTTTCCGCTCCAGTGGACAGGCAGCCTAATATCGCTGCGATTGTCTCGCTCGTGGCGGCGGCCCCTTAGTGCACGAGTTCGATTCGTACTTGGGTAGTTACTTGTGATTTCAAACACAATGGAAACTAGTACTTACGTGTGGATTTTATACCTTTGCTAAGTCATTTCTTAAGGAAAGGTACGATCTTTTTTTACCCTCAACGGGGAAGCTCTTGGCCTGCATCTCACCTGATGGTAAGTGATGAGCAGGCCGAAGGTGGAAGCGAGCTTCGGCCGGAATCCTCAACCACGGAGGAACTGGCTATTATTTCTCTAACTGCCGAAACACATTGTTGTTATGGCGACAGACTTAGATAAGATGGTGGTAGCTAGCCAGGTGGACTTAGAACAAGCCCTACCACCAACCATACCGAGCAGAAAATTTTGCTCCCACTGGAAATCGAACCCGGGACCTCTTGGTCTGAGACAGGTGGCTTAACCACTAGACCACAGAGGTGGTTAAACAATGGTGGTATAAGGATGTCTATGAACAATTATGTTCTGATAATAACATGAAGCTTACTCAGAACTAGTCACGTAGGCATGTACCTACTCCCATCGTGTTTTAATGCACTGTAAAGAGAAATGCACCAGACTTTCCCGTAGGTAATAATGTGTCATTATTCTGGTGACCAAATTGTAATGATTAATTCTAATAAAATGCTATTTAATGTGAATTAGGTGACATTTTCTTTGAATTCATTATTTACGAATGAACAAGACTTCAGTATGAAAAACTATTCATATTAAGTGTTTAGTACCGGGGGACCGTGCTCTACTCGTATTAAAATAAAGAAAACGAATTTTCCCAGATATGTGACCTAGCTCGATCGATTTTAAACCACAATTTTTTCAACTTTCATCGAAATTATTAGAACCGTTTTTAAGAACGTGATTACAAATATAAATACAAATATTACTCATTTAGTAGTATCAGCCTATTAATGTTCCCACTGTTGGGACACAGGCCTCCTCTCTGTGAGAGGGAGTGGGCCGTAATCCAACACGCGGGCCCAGTGCGGGTTGGTAGATGTCACAATGTCTTCGAATTTTTGGTTCTAAGACATGCCGGTTTCCTCACGATGTTTTCCTTCACTGTTTTGAAAGTTTTGATTTAGTAGTATAGGAATTTTAATTGTTCGTACGCGTTTTACAATGAACGTAAGACAAGCAGACCAAAGCAGACTTCAAGAAGTTTGACAAGAATTGAAATAAACACTTTAACTTTCAAACTCGCGTTCAACAGAGGAAAATGAGATGAATGTTATAAACGTGTTATTTTGTGCAGGTAGCAGCTGAACACCCAAAATGGAGTTTCTAACGCCCACTGAACTTGGAAATGACCTTTACTCAAGACATCCAAATGTAAGTAAATACTTTTCTAACCACAAGCATATCAGTGCTAACACAAAGGTTTTTTCCACAAAGAAAAGGAAAATGACAAAAGTAGGTATACAGCGTGCCGCTTTAATGACGACATTAATTTAACTCACGTATAAAGTTTCGCTTTTTCGTTTAAGAGGGTGCATCCTAAAAGTTGGCAACGTCGTAAATAGCTGTCAAATATTCACCTGTTTTGATTAATATGGAAATAATACTGTATGGAAATAAGAAATGTGGCTAACTAACTACCTAGAATATAAATAATGAATTGCAATAATTAATATCGTAACACCGAATATTTAGTTATAGATGTAAAAAAAGTATTTGGAAACTTTCCAAATGAATTTTTTACACCTAAAACGGGTACAACATCAAAATCAATGTTATAATTGCATTTCATAATCAATATTCTAGTTCGCTAGTTAGCCACATTTTTTATTTCCATACAGAAATATTATCAAATTAATAAAAACAGCGAAATATTTGACATCTATTTGCGACGTTGCCAACTTTCAGAATAAACCTTCTTAAGAAGATAATTTTAATTTCATTAATCGTTATTTTTATTGTTTTATTTACAACTACCTTCCAATGCAAAAAGAATTTTTCAAATCCGACTGGTAGTTCCAGAGATTACCCCCTACATACAAAGTTACAAACAAATAAATACCTCTTTATAATATTAGTATAGACGTATAGATTTTCTAAAATAGCATCTTGGAGCAACCTGTAGGTACTTAAAGAACTGTAGCGCAGAGGTCATTTGCCGGGGTCACTGATCATACTGTATAACATCGCATCAATGAAATTAAAACGAATAATTATAACGAATAATATTTCATCTTACTATAATTTTTATGATTACCTACTGGTCTATTGGCCAGTACTCATAAAAATTACCCCTTGCCCTACCTGAGTGTTAAGTGAGTGTCGCCATTGTAGCGGCGTTATTATCAATATCAAACAGATAGGTCTAAATTACTAGTATCATCATCATTTCAGCCGAAAGACGTCCACTGCGGGTAATTAGGACTCCCCCATTTCGGTTTACATTCTGCAGCAGCGTTTCTAAGCATTTTTACATGATGCTGCGATCGCCAACCCGCCTGCCAAGCGTGGCGATTATGGCATACGCCCCCCCTTATCCTCCCCAAATCACTGTAGATTTTATAATTATTTTATAGATACCATGTCCAAAATATCAAAAAAAAAAAAAAATAGAGCTTCTTAGGCCAACACAGCTGATTTCACCGATGAAACTGAACGCGAACAGCATTTCTAAAACGCGTTTAAGACCTGTCAGTGTCAAAATTGTTATGGAATATTGTACACTGACAACCAGTGGCGGATCCAGGGTTGTCGTTTGGGGAGGGCTTGACCCCGCTGAGGGTAGGTTTTGTCAAAGTAAACACCAAAAAACCTGAAAACATAATACTTATGATGACAATTGTACCTTAGGTAGAGTAATGCTTGCTAAAAAGTTCACTTTAAAATTTCTCATGGAAGAACTCAGTTGCTTTTGGGGGGGGGGCTTGAGCCCCCTAGCCCCCTCCCCCTGGATCCGCTACTGCTGACAACTCTTGAACGCGTTTAGATGTGCTGAACGCGTCAATTTCATTGGTAAAATCCGCACTTAAACTCGATAACCACAACGCTTAGCACCATCTCATATCGAAAAGCTGAGATTTAGTGAAAACTTAGCTTTTATTTTCTCAGTTTCCTGACCTGTTTTAGACCTGTGATTTATTTTAATCTGTAAACTATAGAATACAATAATTTCAAAAATAAAACAATATATGCTGCACATTGATTTTGACACTTAGGCAAGCGCCCATAGGGACTGGTTATGTCCTTTACACTTAGAAAAAATTAGACTCTTACCTACGTAAATGCCTGAAGTTATTTATTAAATTCGAATAACCTTCTTTTTTTTTAACGTGGGGTAAATCCTCATGGATGTCCTCCATCCTGGGGCGGACGGAGGGGTCTGTCAGACTTCTACTAACTAATACCACCCCGTGTTCTCTCGCACGCTTGCACCGGGGTCAACGCTTCAACGAATTCGATTAACCTAGCCTAACCTAATTTGGCTTTATCTCTTAGCTTAGGTACCTACTGCAAATTACGAAAAACTTAACTTTATAAACTTTAACCGCTATATTAGGAGTAATTACATTGTTCTCATAATATACCTACCTGCATACACAGATAATGATGCTTTTCCTTGTAGTTCTATTTTTAGAACAATAACGAGTGATACCTATTTAGGTATTTAATAATGATATTTCTTCCTTGAACTTCATTAATTGGGAACAATGAAACAAAGACGTATTGAGTTATTCTGTAAAAACGAAAGTAACAACATTTAAAGCCTTTATTTCAGGTCCTTCTTTAGGAAAAGCTTATAATCGCTAACACTCTGTCGTCTTCCATTGAATGTGTCAAATTCAAATGTCAGTGTCAGTCACCTCCACGTCTGTGGTAGCATCAATCGGTAACGCGGCAAATTCAATTTATGAAGAGCGACGACACAAGTATAATTAGTGTCGTGATTTTCTTTACATATATTTACTAATTACTAATATAACATCGTGGCAAAGTATTAACAACGGCACGGGTCCATTCATCAGGTTCAGCTACGCTTGTCGGGGTTGGTCCATGGATACCCTGACCATCTTTACATACCGAGACTCCTCCGTGCCTCGGAAAGCACGTTAAGCCGTTAGTCCAGGATTCGTGGATCTTTGACAGTCGTTACGGATCGTCAGAAGCCCGAAAGTCTGACAACCAGTATTACTAAGGGGTATCGTATTACCCAGTTACTGGGTTGTGGAGGTCAGATAGGCAGTCGCTCCATGTAAAATACTAGTACCTATTCAGCTGCATCCGGTTAGACTGGAAGCTGACCCCAACAAGTGCGGAAAAGACTAGGCAGATTGATTTACTAACATAACATAACATCACGCCTTTATTCCCCGAAGGGTTAGGCAGAAGGCGTACCCTTAGCGCACACATTTCGCCAGTTATGTTTAAGTCCCATGGGGCAAGCCCCCATCAACCGGGCACAAGTTCAGCCTCCGCACTGCTACTGAAAAATCCAGATGGAAAAACCCAAAAACACTTTTACCGACCCGGGTATCGAACCTAGGATCTTATGCTCAGCAGTAGTGCTCGCGACCATAATATAAGACCCAACCACCACCTAATATAAGACACAGACCAACAAGACCGGAATAAGACCAAAGAGGCAGTCTTATTCACCGGCAGTCGTATTTACTTACTACTAGCTGACCGGGCAGACGTTGGCCTGTCAAAACAATAATTTATACAAAATTCCCATAAAAAATGCACTCTCAGTTTTCCCGAAATTTCCAATTTTCCCAGCACTTTCCATGAGAACCTTCATTCATTCAAAAATAGCCAAATTGGTCCAGCCGTTCCACAGCATATCATTTTTAAATATACAAGGTGAAATTGAATTAATGCGACACCTCTTAAGGGGTCATTGTACTCATCATTATGAACAACTTTCACTATGGGACCAAACCTGAAATCGCGAAAAAAAAATCAGCTGTTCCTTTATGTTCGCATATCTCGTCAAAATGTAGGGAACAGCAGATTTTTTTTTCGCGATTTCAGGGGTGGGTCCATAGTGAAAGTTGTTCATAATGATGAGTACAATGACCCCTTAAGAGGTGTCGCACGAATTCAATTTCACCCTGTAGATTCAGATTAATTCAGACAACATTAAGAGTACAATACACAGTCATAAATCATAACGTGGTATTTGATATCAATTCTCACTAGCTAGAAAATAAATAACGTACATACAATATGTAAAGTTATCACATTATAAAACAAATAGGTATTCCAGTAAAACAACACAACACAATTAATTCACGAGAATTATACAAATTAAATTGTGGTCAATAACAATTTACACTTTCTTATTAATGTGACACGTAATAATTATGTACTTGTATAGACTTTACTAAACATGGGTATTTTAACGGAAAAACATTAACAAAATATACACAATTATTATGAAATACTGAAGGGTACATGAGTAGGTAAGTCCCCTGTATGTGTAGTTGATGACGCGCAGGATAAAGTAAAAACGAATGACCACTATACGAGGTCAAATAAAAGTGTCTAGCAAAACTCCGCAGACGTGATTAGTATCTGTCATAGTACTGGATACGTGCTAAGCACTAGTATCGTATAGGGGCAACACTAGCGCCGCCATGTTGATTGAAAAAGGGAATCCATATAAAGTAATGCCGTACGCACGTTGTGTTTTCTATCAATAAAGAATCTAAGTCATGTGGTATTAATTAATTTTCTCAAACATGCTTGGGAATTCGAGCATTATTTTGACAACCTTCTTCCATTGAGTTAAATAACTAGAGAAGCAAACCTCATCAAAATGTGTCAAAAAAGTGTAGCCACTATTTAAACGCGACGACGTAGCTTTGAAACCACTAAACATTTAAAAGTAAACATATATCTGTCTCACTTACACAAGTCGCAAGAATAATACCGACGCTTAGATTAGACAAAGACCGCAATATAAACATGCAATGGCAGTACCTGGCGGGATGGGGTTGCCTACCCATGCCAAATTTTGCCCAACATTTTAAGCCATAAAAACGTTTAAAAAAACGGTAACGTTTTTTTAACGTAAAGTTAAATTATTTATAAAAACATTTGAATTATTGTATTTCTTATTGGATGTGTATTAGAGTCCGCGTATCACTGGCCAGTTTCGCTCAATCGTCAGTTTATTTAATTCGCCAGATTCGTTGATTAGTCAGTTTCACTGATTCGTCAGTTTTGCCGATAAACAGTTACGTTAACTTGACACTGTCAAGTTGACGGCGAACACTGTAAACTGTCAAGTTTCACAGTTTCCAGTGTTGTTTTCGTCAATTCGTCAGTTTGGTACTGTTAGATATAAGCAAACAAAAGTATTGAAATATCATAAAATATTTATTTAGTTAGTGCATACATGAGATGACACAACACAAGAAGAGAGAAGAAACAAAAGAAGATATAAAATATTTCAAATTAAGAAAAGTAAATACAAAGCTATAAAAAGAGGTTTCATAGGTACTATAAAACCTACTTCTTGTTGACTCTAACAAAATTGCCAGGCCAGAAAAATAAAATAAATCTGTCAATTTGTGACAAAAAATAAATAAATAAATTGTGCTAAAAATTATTATATATCAATAGGTAATATGATTAATTTAGCACATGGTCCACAGTAGTCAACTCGGAGCTTTTCAAAAGCCCTAGAAGGCGGGATTCTGTCTTTAGGCAAGGATCCCATCAGCTGAGAAGCTATTTTAGCCCTACATCTGACATACTAAACATTTATGTATAACACTTTTTATTTCTCGAACCGAGTTTATAATGTAATATTTTTGAGACAAACTACTCATAACAAGCTTTAAGCCTCCATGTAACAAATTCAAATGTTCATTTCTTATTATTAATTGAGTAAGATAACATTTCTTTGGAAGAATGACTGGAAACTTCTTTGCGAAGGGCAGATCTGCATTTGTTACGCATCCACCTACTCTTAGCATATAATTTTTATCAATAAAAGGATTTAAGGATTTTAAATTTGATTTAATTTCCTTATTATTCTTTAAGCATTTTAACTCTTCTGAAAAATATTGAAGTTGAACACCTCTTATTAAAGTTTGAATGGCATCTCTGATTTATTGAGCAGAGAGGCTTCCAGTATTTACCGGTAACTTTTTACATTTATTTATAAACCTTAGAATGTATGACATAACAAATACACATTTATTGAAACTAGAGAATTTAGTGAATATTGGTAACAAATTATTATGCTTATCCGGGAGAATAGAATGTTGAGTAGTATTTATGTACATATCAGAGTTCTCTTGTTGTTCCGTATTAATTAAAGGAGACTCTATTTTCGATAAGTAAAAATTATAATTGTTACAATTTTGTAAAAAATCTGGTCCGTGCCACCACATTTTATTTTCACATAGGCTATGTGGATCACAGCCTCTGGATAAGATATCTGCTGGATTACATGATCCAGGTGTGTATAGCCATAACATACTATTTGTAAACTTAGAAATTTCATTTACTCGATTACCCATATAAGCAGGTAACTTAATGCTATTAGAAGAACTTAACCAACCTAATACTATTTTAGAATCACAAAATAGATTAATTTTTTTAACATTTGGAAGTAAATTGGAAATTTTATGTACAAGTTTAGCTAGTAATAATGCGCCATTTAATTCTAGCTTCGGCACAGTTAACTTTGAATGTAAGGGAGCGATACGCGACTTTGAACATAATAAGTATACATGATATTTACCATCTACTTTTACCTTTACATATATACAACAGCCATAAGCAGTCATAGATGCATCACAATACCCAATTAGCTCAGTTTCATCAGATTCGAACATGTGCAAATAACGCTTTACCTTAATATCAGACATAGTAGAGATCTCTAAATGAAACTGTTGCCATGTTTTTGCTAATTCAACAGGAAGTGGCTGATCCCAGTCTAAGTTACATTGCCAGATTTGTTGCAGTAATAACTTGGCTCTAACTATCAGCGGGCCAGCGAAACCCAGAGGATCAAACAGCCTACTGACTGCGCTCAATACCGATCGTTTTGTAGGGACAACGGGATCTTTTGGTGAAGACACTGCGTTACCACTGAGTTTCAATATGTCTTCCATGGGCTCGTACAAAAGACCAAGTGCTTTTGTTATGAGACACTCCCGGTCCAAGTCTCTCTGTTCAAAAACCAACTTATCTACTGGTAAATCTGACAGTAAACTCTTTTCATTGGAACACCATTTATGCAAATCAAAACTTCCTAATTGCAGAAGATCAGTTAGTTCTTTTCTTAACTGCATGGCGTCTTGAAAGCTGTTTGCACCGGTAATGATGTCATCACAATAGGAATTATGTAATATAGCCCTTGAAGCTAATGGATACTGAGCCTCATAAGTGTTGGCCAGTTCAATCAGACATTGTATTGCTAAATAGGCAGAACTTGTTAAACCATAAGTTATTGTTTTTAATTGTAAACATAGTAATTCTTTATCTGGACTTTCGCGCCATAGTATATTTTGGAGAGCCCTCTGATCGGGGTGCACATTAATCTGTCTGTACATATGACGAATATCAGACATAATTATATACTTATATGTGCGAAATAAAATTAATATTTCAAATAATTGCTTTTGATTAACAGGCCCGTTGCATAATATATCATTTAAACTAACGCTACCTTTAATCTTCGCACTGCCATCAAAAACGACACGTAATTTATTTGTTTTCTTGTCAGTTCGTAAAACTGCGTGATGCGGGAGGAAATACAAAGGTTGCTCATTAGGTGAACACGTGTTGACATCAATTACCTTTGCATGTCCCAGTTCAAGATATTCATTAATAAAGTCAATGTACAAGGAGCGATATAAATCTTCCTTAACAAAACGTTTCTCTAAATTATAAAAACGCTGCAGTGCAATACTAAATGACTCTGAAGTATTAATTTGTTTTACATCTATTTTTAGAGGTAATTTAACCTCAAAACGATTATTATTTAAAGTAACTGATTCATGAAATATTTTTTCACAATATTCTAGCTCCGGTAGTTTTTCAGAATAAAGCTCTGGGACCTTTTCTGTCTCCCAGAACTTACTGACTAGAGACTCAAGACCAGGAGTGTGCTCTACAACATGCATAGCAACGGACTTATGAGTAAAAGATGGAAAGAAGTCACCTGAAATGACGTATCCAAACCGGGTATTGAGCAGTATCGGATCCTCTGGACTTCCCTCAATTTTTCCATCTTTTATAACTCGAAAGAAAATGTCAGCAGCTAACAGTAGTGTTATTTCACCTGGAATATAGAATTCAGTATCAGCAAGTGTCACATGTTTAGGTATTTTGAACCTTGATAAGTTTATTGACCTTTGTGGCAACTTCCCTGTGACCTTATCTACTACAGAACAAGTGACAGAAATATTAAAGTTTTCTGTCATAGAATGTAATGTTAAATTGACAGCTTTATCAATTTTATGTATTGGCTGACCCCCAAATGCCACAACATTATGTTGCTGCGTGTATGTTGGGATGCCCAGCTTATTAACTAAAGTGTTTGTACAAAAAGATGTTTGACTGCCACAGTCTAACAATGCACGCACTATATATTTATTTTTTTGTGAGTCTGAAACTAAAACCTTTACAGTAGGTAAGAGCACATTAGTACTTGATTGCTTGGACGAATGCAAACTTACCTCAGGTTGCGATATCTGCTCTTGGTGTTGATGTGCCCGAGCATCACTCGGCACAGACCTGTGCTCATCATGATGTATTAAAGTATTATGGATTTTAGAGGCACATACTGTACATTTAAAATGAAAACGACACTTGCTAGCATGGGAACATAAACATATTTTACAAAAGTTATTTGCTTTTACATATTCTAAACGCTCATTTATCGACATTAAAATAAATTTAGGGCATTTAAATAATTTGTGAGATTGACCACACAGTTTACACTTTGACGCTTCGGAAATCTTAGAGAAATTAACAACCTTGCTCTTACTATTTACAAAAGATGGGCTTACCTCCAGGGACATTGCCCTCTTATCTAAAAATATCAATAGTTCATTTATTGAAGGCATACTTCCCATATCCCTGTCTGCGTGAAATAGCCTGACGGTCAATGGATCAAGCTTGCGGGATATTATGCAAACTAAGATTGAATCCCAGTAGTCGACGGGCTCCTTCATATTCTTAAGGGCAGAGATCTGCTGCCGAATCTGCGCCACCAAATCTCGTAGCTGTTGTGCCGTACCTCGGTGAATTGCCGGCAAATCGAGTATCGACGTTATGTGGTTGTTGACGAGCAGCATCGGATTGTTGTAGCGTGTCTCTAAGATCTTGACAGCAGAGTCGTAGGATTCGTTGGTCAGCGGCAAGTTGTCTATCAGTGTAAGTGGTTCTCCCTTAATATATTTCTTTAAATAAAAAAGCTTTTGAACATCAGACAGCCTTTTATCTGAGTGTATTATCGCCGTGAAGAGGTCCATGAATGGCTTGTAACAAGCAATATCTTTTCCATCGAACGTTTGGATATCAATGCTCGGCAAATGCGTCGTTCTGTATTGATCAGATGAGCCCTGCAAGTGAGAGTCCTGCGAAGGTTTTAGTAATTTTTTCTTTAATTTTTCAATATTTATTGAAAGCTGTGTGACGCGGTCGTCGACCTCGTCAGAGTCAGGCTCGTCGTCCTGCACTAAAAGCTCCATTTCTACGGCCTGATATTGCTCGTAAGCTTTTTCTAATTGTGCCTGACGAAAGGCGACGTCTTCATAGTCAAGCTCCTCAATGGTATGAGCTTCGAAATATTTTTCTAGACGCGTTATGGCCGCCTTTCGCAGTCCGCGTTCAATGCGGAGCTTCTTAGTTATATTTTCTGCCATTATAGTAGCAGACGTGGAGGAGCGATCGGAAAAATAAATATCGCTCTCCGTTGACATTGATATTAATATTGCAGGTTAGTATTGTACTTAGCTGTGCTTCATAAGGCGATATTCCATGGGTCGAATCGCACACAATTTTGTATGTACAAAATAGGAACACAACAATCGGCGCACAACGTTTTACACTAATATAAATTAGGCACTGGAAAATAAAAACTCGCGCACAAACTTCCCTGGTTTCGGCACCAATTTTTGTTAGATATAAGCAAACAAAAGTATTGAAATATCATAAAATATTTATTTAGTTAGTTAGTGCATACATGAGATGACACAACACAAGAAGAGAGAAGAAACAAAAGAAGATATAAAATATTTCAAATTAAGAAAAGTAAATACAAAGCTATAAAAAGAGGTTTCATAGGTACTATAAAACCTACTTCTTGTTGACTCTAACAGGTACACTTAAAGGAATACGTTAGAAGTTTATCACTAATGAAAATAATTAAGACATTTTCTTTTTGAATATTTTATTATTTATTAATTATTAATGAAATCATACTCCGCTATGTTACATTAGTTTTGTATACAATTGCCTTTTAGACTCTTTTTTTGTAAGTTTGAGTGAATAATTTGCTTTCATGATACAATCTTATTTTTAAGTATTTATAAATAATGGCATTTATTAATAAAAGGGAATGATCCACTTGTATTGACGATAAATGATCTCCCGGGTGTATCGCAAATTCTTTTAGGATATACGGATTTTTTTTAAGAGGGTTTACGTCGTTCGGCATTTTATACAAACTTACAAGCCCTTATTTTTCGAAATGACTGAACCGATTTTAATGAAACTTCATACGCATATGCAAGATACAAAGGTCTATTAACTTAGTTAAGAACATTTTCGAAATGTCATATTTAAAAGCAGATAACTGAAAATCTCTGTTTCTATGGAAAATTAAACATCGGTCTAATTTGGCTGTAACACTATTTTTCGTAAATGTTCCTAACTGATATGTTTCCTGTATTATGTGTATGTGTTCCTGTGATATGTTTTTAATTTTTCTTAGTCTTCCAGCCGATACATTTTTCAAACGGTGAATTATTTTCCTCATTTTGTGCTTTCGCGGCGTTTCAGTTAGTTCGTCTATCTCTTCATCGGTTTCCACAGCATCCACATCCATATTTTCTTCTACTGAAAGCTCCACCTGCTCTTTAGAATAACGGTTGTCCTGAAAAATGTAAAAAAAATTGTAACCAAAGCAGCTTTTTACAATCTAAAAACTAAGTTGAAAAAGCATCCAGTACACAATGTAGTTTGAATTCAATGGGAAGGCATTTTTTGTTGACCTTTACCATCACCAATAATTTGATAATATTAATTACCGCATAAAATTATTACTTACAATAAGCATTGGAATTGCTTCATTGGACAAATAAACACGGCCGCATTTGCTTTTTAGACCTATTCTGTCTTGTTCACGGAAGTGCTTTGAACAAAAATTACAGTAGATTTTGTTGGTAGCCAGTCAGTCTCTTTTCTCAGCAATCGGATTATTTCCACCCATTTATCACGGCGTGCTTCATCTTTAGGCACCCTGCAACGGTATTATTATAAAAAAAAATATTAAAATCACTTATTCCATAAATTAAAAACTCCCACAAATGTGGGAAACTAAAACTAAGTTTTTAGTGGTAACACTGACCCTAATTAAAAAAATTCTACATTTAATTTATTTTATTGCGTTTTTACGTTGATATAAACACAGAAACTAAATAAACTTACGCGTGGAAAGTAATTCCGGTTAATTTATTGTGTTTTTGTGATCTTGAACCGCACGCATTTATCCATTTTGGCGATATTTTTTGTCGCGTGTCACTCGGTTCACTTCGTTTGGCGCCACACAGACCACTGAACTGACGTTAGCTACTCTATTGGCTGTGGCCTTATGTCCAGTGACAACGCCTTGGCGCGGTAATTACTAATATAGTGTAACATATATATCAATGCCTTCTTCGAGATAAATCGAAATTGCTGTACTGGTCAAAAACAAGCGAGATGATGAAAATCCATATCTGTAGTGTTAAGCGGCCATATAAATTACTATGAAAACTCATATCTGTCGTGTTCTTTAAAAATGGATTTAACTTTTTATTTCAATTCATGGCAACCAAGGAGGTAACTTATCAAAGATTTTATTTAAAGGGGTTCCGACATTTTTGTATGGGACCTGGCATACCTAACCGTCCGCCATTTGGAAAAAAACTGGTTTTGGCGGCCAGTGATGAAACAAGTGTCAATCGATAGAGTAAGTGATTGCAAACAAAAAATATTTAGTGATGAATATCGTAAGTGATATACTTCCTGAGATATTTAAAAAAAATATTACTGTTTTATTTTTTTTCTCATGTTTTAACTCAAATATCTCAGGAAGTTTATCACTTACGATATTCATCACTAAATATTTTTTGTTTGCAATCACTTACTCTATCGATTGACACTTGTTTCATCACTGGCCGCCAAAACCAGTTTTTTTCATAATGGCGGTCGGTATAGGTATGCCAACGAAGTCGGATGTTCTTTCGAACAGGCTTAGCAAATAGAGCTGTTTAGTAAAGAAGAAACAAATGAACATATTGGCGCGTGAAATTTTTTTTTTGCTCGTCTTCGATTCTGGAATTTATAAATAATTTACTTGATTTGAATTTCCTCGCATTGTTTGAGAAAAGTACTATACAAGCCTTGGCCGCAACCAGGCATTGATGGACTCACGTATGTGTTGTACATTTTCGCGATCGTCCATCAATGCCAAAATTGCTGGTCGCGACACTTATGTACATAATACACAAAAACAGTATCAAAACAGTACAGTAGTAGTGTATGTATTAAAACAGTATCGATATCTAAACATGGTAAAACGAAATAAAAATGTATGGATTTTATTGTGTCAATGACCGTTGAAACAAGCGCGTAGCCGCGTTTCTGGAAGTATTTTTTTTTTTAAATCAGTGTATTTTTTTTTTGTTTTGCCTTAAGATATTGATATTCATCACGTATGAGAAATTTACACAAAAAAAACATATTTTCTAAACTCATACTTTAAGTCACAACAAAACCTGTGATCGTTGACCCGAAAAAACTATCACAATATTTTTTAATTTTTTTCGTTTTACTTGCTAGTTTCGCTAGCTAATTTAGTTTCACCCTGCATATTTAATACGGGTGTTAAGAGAGGCTTAACGAAACCAGAGTCTCTTGTTCTCAGGGTTGAAAAAAAGACAGTTTAAAAAATAAAATACAAGCAGCAATGTTTTTAAATAAGGAAAATCCCGAAAATAATTGCAGGGCATTACCTCTTTTCAACAAGCGACAGAACGGGACTTTACCGGCGACGAAGTATAGATAGGTAGGACTTACGAATAATAAGTTGCGGGGAATTACTTCAATTCGACCTGCGACGAAGTTTCAAGTTCTAAGCATTTATAACTTTACATTTATTTCCATTAATTCGCTATTAAAATTTGATTTAAAACCATGATATATTTCTTAATGTTTTGAACATTGTTTAAAATACGTGTTTGAAACCAATTTGTTTGTTTTATGCCAACCCTTCTTGTTCTTCCCGTCATTGTATTTTTTTTTTGTACTGGACCATACCTGGGACCGTTTGGTTATCAAGATATTGAAGGTCAAAGTTCCAATTGTTTTTGACGAAAATTACTTTATTTTATAACTTAACTTTAAATACCACCAAGAGTCTTGTGCCGTTGCATGCACCCTTAAGGCGAATGCGTCAGGGTAGCCCGTGAAATTGAAATTTTCTTACTTCTTTGTAATTTGCAGGTCAGTATCAGGTTGTATGTTGATCAACATAGAACTTTAGGGGAATGAGGAACAGGGTGTAAAGTTCACTCATCCACCATAGAAAAGGGAGGATCCTCCAACCAGACGGGTTGTTATGTCTGGCGGGCAACTGCCCATATGTTGATTTCGGATAGTCTTATCTATGTTATTCGCTCAGTAAACTCTAACTGCGAGATGTAGGAATTGTGTGACGTCATGTCTTTTTGTTTCGTAATTTTTGTATGTGGCGGTCTAACCGCTACATCACTCCCCTCCGGAGACCGGAGGTCGATAGTGGGCTGAGTCTTGGATCTTGCGATGCTTCACAGTGCCAGCTGTGGTTCCAGTGAGTCGGAACCGGGTGCCGCTCAGTTCACAGTGGGTCGGAACTGTCTGCAGTGATTGCGGCGATGGTGATTGTGGTTCCAGTGAGTCGGAACCGGGTGCCGCACAGTTCACGGTGGGTCGGAACTGTTTGCGGTGATTGCGGCGATTGTGGTGATTGCGGTGATTGAGGTGATTGCGGTGATTCCCCAGTGAGTCGGGGTGATGTGGCTGAGGGTGATGACCAGGAATGCGCGTTCGCTGCATGCTGGTGGTCAGGATACCCGTTGAAGCCGTGGGTGCTGGCTGGCTGTGTGACTCGCCTCACGAAAGCTTGCGGGAGTGATGATGATGACGTCACGCTGAAGTAGTTGCACGAAGGCTGCGTTGACATTCATTCTCGGGGTCACCAATTTAGGGGTACGAGGAACAGGGTGTAAAGTTCACTCATCCCCCATAGAAAAGGGAGGATCCTCCAACCAGACGGGTTGTTATGTCTGGCGGGCAACTGCCCATATGTTGATTTCGGATAGTCTTATCTATGTTATTCGCTCAGTAAACTCTAACTGCGAGATGTAGGAATTGTGTGACGTCATGTCTTTTTGTTTCGTAATTTTTGTATGTGGCGGTCTAACCGCTACAGAACCTTCAATATGCAAAACGTAAGATTTTTTTTATTTCGCGGGCTACTATAGCACATCCCCCTTAAGCACAATGTTTTGAGCACTTTTCATGGCGCGCCGACATACACAACAGACATTTTTCAGACCAAAAATAAAAATTGTTTCCCAGAAATTATTTTTGAAATATTACATAATTTGATGAATGTGTAGATAACGGGTTTGTGACAGGTCTTTTTACACCCTCCTATTTTCAAGCATTTATTTATTTAACTTTTGACATATACACGCTTATAAAGTTCCGTAATTATTACATTAAAAACCAAAGTGAAAAAATGCAATGCTTTATGGGCACTTTGTTTTTTTCATCGAATTATGATTCGATGATAATATTATTTCAATTATTTAATTTTAATTAGTATTTAAATTCGATTAAATTCATCATGAATTTCGAAATCGAGTCAGAAATGCAATTTGGACATCATTACTTTAGCTGTCAAAAGTTAAATAAATGGTTGGAAAGATTTATAGATGCCACATCAACATTTATTTTAAGGCAGTGTAGTGCCACCAGTGGCACTCTATCCCTATCGGATAAAGTGCCACTAGAGGCACCCTAGTAACGCTGCCTCGGCCCGGCCAAAGTGCCGCCCTGTACATTAGCAACAAGATCAAATCAGCAGAAAATAAAATAAAAACAGTTTGGAAAGTCATAAATAATGAAACTAATAGGAAAAAAATACGGAACAGTGAGTACATATTGGAGACTTCACGCGGTGCCATAAGCTCTAACTTCGAAGTAGCTCAAGAATTTGTACATTTCTTTACTGATATACCATCTAAAACGACGGAAGCTTTAAATTCTTCACCCGATGTCTCAATTGATTTATTAAGAGCAAACGTTCCAGGCTGCCCGGTTGAATTTCAATTTAAACATATAAACCCTATGATAGTTATAAAAGCTTTTCGGCAAATTAAAATCAAATTGACCGAAGATCTATGGGGGTTATCTATCAAAGTTTGTACATCAATAATCGAGACTATTGCACCATATTTGGCTTTAATATTTAATTTATGTGTGGACCAAGGAGTCTTCCCGGATTTAATGAAATATAGTAAGGTTATACCACTTTTTAAATCTGGGGACAGTAAAGACACCAACAATTATAGACCAGTATCCGTGTTGCCGGTATTCAGCAAGGTGTTCGAAAAGGTAATGCTCAACCAAATGCTTAATCATTTTAACACCAACCAAATCTTACACGATCAGCAATATGGTTTCACCAAAGGACGTTGTACGACTGACGCCGGGGTCAGCTTATTAAAACACATATTTACAGCGTGGGAGGAGGCCCAAGACGCCATAGGAATCTTTTGTGACCTCTCGAAGGCATTTGACTGCGTCAATCATGAAACCTTACTCTTGAAACTTGAGCATTACGGACTAGGTAAACTTGCGCTCAGTTTAGTAAAATCTTATTTAAATGATAGACAACAGCAAGTTCAAATTAATGGTGTCAATTCACTCGGTCTAAAAGTAAAAATGGGTGTTCCACAAGGCTCGATATTGGGTCCTTTCCTCTTTTTAGTTTATATAAATGATCTACCCCATTTATTAAAAAACCAACCACAAATGGTGTTATTTGCTGACGATACTTCCCTAATTTTTAAGATAAATAGACGTGCATCAAATTTTGACGACGTAAATAACGCCCTACTGCAGGTCCAAAATTGGTTCACTGCTAATAATTTGGTGTTAAATGGAAAAAAAACTAAATGCATAAGATTTGCTTTACCGAATGTTAAAAGTACTGATTGTGATATAGTATTGAATAAGGAGAAACTAGAATTCGTTGATAAAACTGTTTTCCTGGGGATTACGCTCGACTCCAGGCTGCAATGGGGTCCTCATTTAACCTCTCTTGCAGGACGGCTAAGTTCAGCAGCATATGCTGTAAGAAAGATCCGTCAATTTACTGATGTAGATACCGCGAGGCTAGTCTATTTCAGTTACTTTCATAGTATCATGTCTTACGGTATTTTACTATGGGGACGAGCTGCAGACATCGATTCTATTTTTATTCTGCAGAAAAGAGCCATCAGAGCAATATATGGTCTCCGTAGGCGCGATTCTCTTAGGGAGCTGTTTAAAAATATTAACATCATGACAGTAGCTTGTCAATATATATACGAAAACATCATGTACGTTAGGAAAAATCTTAATCTTTTCAGTAAAAGAGGTGAAAGGCACAATTATAGTACTAGAAATAGGGACAAATTAGTTCAACCTGGTTTCAGACTGGCTAAAGTAGACTCATCCTTCATGGGGTACTGTTTAAAATGTTACAATAAAATACCTCCTCACATACTCGAACTAAATGAAACCAAATTTAAATCTTGTATAAAACGCACACTATGCTGCCAAGCATATTATAAGTTGGGGGATTACATCGCTGACAAAAATGCTTGGCTCAACGCTGGTCCAGCTCCACAAGGGCGCATAAACTAGTTGATTAGCATCGAAAATATTGTTGGAGCCGCTGAAGATTGCAAAAACTAACTTTGCATTGTATAAATTCAATCTCTTAGTATTGTATAATTGCATTGCACATGTGTGAGCACTGTGACCATTTTACAAAACTACCATTTACTGGGTATGTCTTTCATTGACTTGAATGAGCCCTGATGGCTGAGAGTATGTCATACTCACTTAAATGTCTCGCTGGTGGTGGCGTGTGTGTTGGATCATTAAGTTTCCTTCAAAATGGTTGAGCTAAATGGTGCTGATCCATGCGTCATGTTCGTGAACGGGCGCCGTCAGTAGGGACTGGTCATCTCTTAGCTGCCATGGCTTATTTTAATTTTTAATTTTTTAATTGTTTTTATTACGGACGCTTTTAACTTGCACGTCTTTCTACATTGTTCTCACATGTTTAATTTCAACATGAATGATGTAACCAATATATTGTAACAATATTTTGATTTAAAAGAGTGTCCGTGGAGTTTCTTGCCCGTTCTTCTCCATAGGAACCTACGCTTTGGAATGGGCAACTAGCTTCATCTTTCTGACTGACCGACCCCTTGACAATTCAAAAGTGCCTGTAATTGGTTTATTTGAAATAAATGCTTTGAGTTTTGAGTTTGAGTTTGAGTTTGCCGCAAGCATTGGATTGTCATTGTCACTGTCACTAAGTCACGTCACGTGACTTGGTATTTTGTTTGATTGTCGAGGTTAAATTGCTGTAAAACACCACATTCCCAAAACATTACATTCTCTTGTGCCCAGACGGACCCTGGCACTTCGCCGGCCGCTACCGCGGCACCGGTCGCTCGGCTCGTGCGTTGTGTGGTCACAGTTCTAACCTAACCTAACCTAACCTAAATAACAAGTGACAGTGACAATGCAACGCTCACGGCACCCTAGCCGGGCCGAGGCAGTGACACTAGAGTGCCACAAGAAACTCGCGGCACTCTATACACTTCGTTATTTTAAACTTCGTGGTAATGGAAAGTACAAAAAAATCATGTGTTTTACCAAATAGGTATAGTTAGTTTTATCCGGCAATTTGTTTACCTAAAATGGGTGGGAAAAGTAGGTTTATGCCCAGGTTCGCTCGGGCGAATTTTTCCCGCAGCGTTTTTTTTTCGTGCGCTCAAGCAACTCATCTCTCGGCACTAAGCAGAGCGTTGACAATTCAACGCTCTGCGTAGTGCCAAGAGTTGAAAATCTAAATGTGTGTTTTTACAACGCGCTGAGACGAGAGTGCGTCCTAGAGCGTTGGATCCTCAATGCTCGGCTCAACACTGAGAGTTGAAAATCCAGTGTGCGATAACATCCCGGCGCGAAATTTTTACATCCGTGCTAACGTGGGCTAAGTCGTCATGCTTGTTTAACTGCCACACTCAGAGAGATAAACCTTAAAATAAAAAATCATTAACTTTCCCTTTTTTAATTAATTCTTGGCTCATGTCAACAAAATTGCGATGCTCTAAAATGTCATATTTTTTTCTGACAGCGTTTTAATAAAAATATTTGTAATTTTAAGTAACAACTCTGAGTACCAAGGAAAATGTTTGAATGATGAATGACACCTACATATCGCTATGCTCTGTCACCTATGTATACCTAAAATGACGTAATGCGATGCAAGGCAAACCTGCGGGAGTGACCATGCATACATACCTACCTAATAACCTAACTCTAAAACCGCAGTGAAGAGGTAAACTGTTCCTGATTCTGTTATTTTTCTCTTTTTACAGCATCGCATCAGGTCGAGCAGCAGAGACAGTATGCTTGAATTCGATGATGATGATTCCAGTAAGTATTTTTTTTTTATATACATAAACTAACTACTGCTCGTGTAAAATAAAAGTTGCCTAAGTTACTCATTATAAAATCGGCTATCTGCCAGTTTTCGCAGCGGTTTCGGAGATTAACCGGAACAAACAGACAGACTGACAGACAGACAGAAAAAAATCGTTTTTGATGTATAACATATTTCCTCTCGCTTTCCTGCATTCAAAATAATCAAATCTCTGGTGTTGAGGCGACATTGCTGCGTTATCGCGAACTAAACTTCATACACTTCTTCACTCTCTCTTCTCTTCTTCACTTATTATTTAGGATATGTATTTATCTGTGTATCTATTCTAGTAAGATATTGTTATTGTACTTATTATTTGCAACAACGACAGCCCCATTTTATGTCCAGGCAGATCACTGTCCATTCCAAGGTTGCCTGGAAGAGATCGCGGAAAGCGATATGGCCGCCAATTGTATATTTTGTAGTGTCAATTTTATATTTTTTGTTAAGTATTTTTGTGGTGTACAATAAAGTATATATAAATAAATAATAAACTTTGCGCGCTCTCTCTCGCACACCGCTCGACGTCTCGCTAAGCAACAGGGAGCGCGCAAAGTACAGTTCGCGATAACGCGACAATGTAGCCCCAGCATGGGAGTGATTTCGTGAAAAGGGACGGAAGTGTGTAAGTCGGGGAAGTACTTGCTATTTAATTTGACCAATGACTGTGCGCGGTGCTTGAGTTGGCCGTCAGATGGTACCACCAACCCATTTTCCGAGAGGTTGTAAATATTATAGGATATGACGATGGCAATGACGGTGACGGGGTTAACACATCATGTGCAACTAACTACAAAGCTCGCTTGTTTTTTTGTCAGTATCGTATACTTTCACGTGCATTTAGTAAACAGCTGTTATTTTGACATATACACACAAATAAACACTTCAATTTTATTTATATATAAAGATTATGCGATTTCACCACTTTAATTAAAAGGACCTCACTTAAAGGCTTTTTAATTTGCACATTCTATTTTGTTGCAAAATCTTGGTAAATTGACAGACATTTACCCCAGTAGCACACCTTCGCCGCGAAACTATAGCAGCAAAACCGCAGCCGTTATAACTGGCTCGCGTCATATTCCGCTACTTGAATTTCGCGTAGCGTAACATGACTCGAGCAAGTTGAATTGAACTACTGCGGTTTCGCTGCTACGGTTTCGCGGCGGAGGTGCGCTACTGGCGTTATTCCTGTATGCATATTTCCTTTATATAACTGCACCCTAATTACGTAACACACGATCACAATCTGTTTAATTTTGACAGTTTAACATTATTAATTGCCTTTTTACGTTGTTGAGCATACTTACACATTTTTGGAACATATACAGGAATGCATTAGCAATATCTTTCAAAATGATTCTGATTATGGTTGATCGTGTGTCACGCAATTAGATTGCTAGTAAGTTACAATTCAAAATCCCCATTTACGCGGTGTAAGTTTCTGGAACGTTCAACAGCAATAATCGTATGCCATAAAGCACGTTCAATTCTTGCCATTCAAGAATTGCATGCAAGTGCATTAAACTTGCACCGTGTAAATAAATTATTTTAGCTTATTAGTTTTAAATCTACTCAAAATACACTGCTACTCATACAAGCAACTTGTGGCGCTCGAATGACGTTAATAGATGGCGCTGTTAGTAAACATTTTGTACAATTGTTTTGTGAAATGTCACTTGAAATGAATTCAAAAAACAAGATGGCGTCGTTTCTTCAAATTTTGCACACGCGCCAAAATAGCCTCGTGGCGCGATAATTTGGTGTAGCATACGATTGCCCAAAGTGTTATCGCCTATCTTA
This sequence comes from Conistra vaccinii, assembly GCA_948150665.1. Classification (NCBI taxonomy): domain Eukaryota; kingdom Metazoa; phylum Arthropoda; class Insecta; order Lepidoptera; family Noctuidae; genus Conistra; species Conistra vaccinii. The sequence goes on along the minus strand of OX411317.1, from coordinate 5,660,583 downwards.
AAGTCTACGAGACTGCTACGCCGTAGCAGTGCTACGACGTAGAACAGATACGTTCACTTACTTCTTGTATCCATTTGCCGAATCGGACTATTAATGAAGTTGGTTTCTTTTTCTTTTTATGGTATTACAAAATGTATATTATTATTGTTGTTTTCAGTGCTCTCTGACGAAATGCCTAAGCCACGCTATTACAAAGGAATATTCTGTCCAAACGTCAGCAATACTTTTACGGTGAGTTGTTTAACGTTAGCTTGAACGTTTCAAAGTTTCCATAATTTACTTCAACTAACTGAAACTCTTTTTTCAGACCCGAGGCATAGAACTATCATACCAAAGATATTCTCGGAGACAGCGGCAGAAGTCCCTCATAATGGTGAATCTCGTCGATTTAGCACTGAAAGTAAGTAACCATGATAACAAAACCGGTCAAGTGCGTGTCGGACTACGCACAATGAAGGGCAGGACACACGAGTGATCCTATAACACATACCCACCCATATACAGGGCGATAAACATATACCCACTAACAAAAATTCAATGCAAAAAAGGTGTCTGAATTTTTACAAAAACTAAATTATGAAGAGACTGAACTTCTACTACATAGAGCACAATGATCACGTTAGTATCAACTTGTATGATTTATACTTTCAAAATTTACACAGATCACACTTCAAAATATTTAACTTCTCATGGACAACACATACTTACACACATCCCCACACACCCTCTCTCAATGCACACACTCACACCTGTGCTCACACTTCCTTCCACACAGTGAGAGGTCACGCATTCATTCACATTCATACTCTAAATACTTTGTGAAAATAACAGTACTGTTAATAATCTTGTAGTGATAAATGTAAAACTATCCGAGGGGATTGGCGCTGATAGCCGAAATACAGGTTTTGCCTAGTTCGGCTACAGATGCTTAACTCATTTGTACTCAATACTAGCCTAAGTTTAATTTGTAAAACAGCTGTAAAATAATCTAGAAATAAAAACTTTATTTATTTATTTATTATTATTATAAGGGTTCCGTTTTTTCCTTTTGAGGTACGGAACCCTAAAAAGTCACCACTATGATGCACGGTAGATCGTGGTGTTGTTGTGTGCAAGCCTCAACCGATGAGAGGGTTACATGATAATGATCTGCTTGATCACGCACCACCATAGTAGGTGGTGCTGCGAAGCTAAACGCTTACCTTGCATCTCACTTGCTATAATTGTTGCTCGTGTCAATTGTTTCTACGCTACGATGCGGAAGAAGTGCGCTTCCCTGGAGCGCTGGCTGCGGGCCAGCCTCAACAATATACTGCAGTGTGTCGCGAGCAGACTGGACTGTTTGTGTGTGAATCGCTGCTGCAAGCTTTCCACATCTGTGTTGAGCGTGTAGCAGGGATTCGATAAGTGTGTAGGTTAAGTTTACTAAGATAGTTGTTAAGAAATTTTGTTACTAACATATTGAGTCTTATTACTTGTTAATTAAATAAAAATAAAGATGGGTATCCACTATGTTCGCGCACAAATCATGCTCCACGCATATCTGTTTTATCGTGGTAGCCATATACAAAAAATTGATCCACGGAGCACAGGTTGTTGTGTGAATATAGTGGTGCTTAACATTTGACGTGTGTCACAATAATTTCAATAAGGCAACAGAGTGTTATCTGCGTCTATTAATTAACAGCTGATTGACGTAATGAACACATTTTTCTGTGTCTAAATTTCAGGTAGGATTGGTGGCCATTTATGTACTCACTGACGGAAAAGGTAAGTCCCATTAAATATAGAAAATAATAGAAATATCTAATAAACATACGACATTCATAGCCTCACGCCTTGTTCCTATCGAGGTAGGCAGAAACTACAGAACGCCACCTACAACGATTCTTACATACTCCTTTAGCTTCGTTTACGTTCATACATCAGTGTGGCTACCATGAGTTTCATTTAACCTTCTCGATCAAACGCATCGAGCGCGTTCGGCGTTCCAATTGGCCCTTCACCGGTGAAGGCTGGCCGGCTGCCAATCGGAACGCCGAACGCGCTCGATGCGTTTGATCGAGAAGGTTAAATGAAACTCATGGTAGCCAGACTGGTCATATACGCAAGCCGGTTGCGAGTATTACGCTCCTGACCTCTCTGAAGAACATCATCAATAAGGTCACATGTTCTTCTAGGGCGTCCGTCCCTGCGTTTCCACTACTCACATCTCTCTTATAAATACGTTTTGTTAGTTGCGTTTCATTCATCCTCTCAACATGACCAAACAAAGAGGATGGTTAACTCTTTTAAATTATTATCACTACATCTTCTTCAGAAAAACTACTTACTACTACTACTACTTAGGCTGATTTTAGAGTCACGCTGACCGCACGCTGACCGTCGGCGCTGACAGTGAAAATCAGATGTCAGCGCTGAGCGGTTGACGTAATTTCATAGAATTCTAAACTTTATATACATTGTCTTGTCAGCGCCGACGACGGTCAGCGTGAGACTAAAATCAGCCTTACTACTTACTGACAAATGCCGTTTATTTAAGAGCGTGCATCCTAAAAGTTGACAACGTTGCAAATAGCTGTTAAAAATTTACCTGTTTTTATTAATTTGGCAATATTAGTGTATAGAAATAAGAAATGTGGCTAACTAGCGAACTAGAATATTAATAATGAATAGAATATAAATAGTGATTTTCATTAACTCAGGACTCAAATCTGTACAGTTAACTGGAGACTTTACTTGAGTAAGGTCCAATTTTACAGTACACTAGCGTTTAATACGAAAATGAACCTTATACGTACGTAGTTAATGTGCGAATATGATCAATAAATTAATTTAAAAAAAAAAAAAACGTATGAAACGTTACTTTTCTAAGCTTGAGTGCCTAGTCAAAGTTTGCTCTAAAATTTCAGCCTCAAAGAAAGAAAAGAAAGAAAGAAAGAAAATAAATGTATTTAACACAGACCAAAAAGCACACAATTTATACAGCAGATAAAAAAAAAAAAAAAAACAAACAATAAAGATAAAAATAAATCAAACAGTATAAAGATAAAAATAAAATCTAACAGAAAGTGTAAAATGCGATTGAAATTAGCACGGGAGTGTGCCTCACGGCTGCGCTAAAAAGGTCCAGTTCAGCAAAAAATGCCAGACACTATAAGTGCCTGACGCTGGTTTTCAACTGGACCTGGAGTAAGAGTAGAAATGTGTTACAGATTCGTGGTCCGATGAATTTATAATTAACACGGTATGCACAGTCACGTTCGCGTGTCTGAACTTGTGTGTGTGCCTGCTGTGCTGGTGGCCATCCTTCGCTAACAACCACCTGCATTGGGCCGCAGCAGGCACCTGGGTGCTGCTCATCGTTCAAGGTATGTTGCTTTATTATGTAGCCGTCACTTCGAAAAGTGTCCAGGTATGAATCTGCGACAATTCACTTTGAAAACCAAATATGACTTCGTTTCTTATGTGCCTGTCTCCTAGGGCTCCTATTACACACAAGCGGCACGTTGTCGACGGTTGCAGTTGCCGATGACCCTTGACGCTTGTGTATGAGCACTAGTGAGGTTCGACGTCAACTCAGACTAGCAGAATAGCTAAAGCCGCGATCCCACGGCCTGTCGAGGCCCGTCGCGGGTCGTGCCGAGCATTCCCAACTCAGGCCTCATCGGAACGACGGTTCCCACGGCCTGTCGGCCTGGCCTGGCATGATCTGGACTTTGAAAAAGCGGGCCGTGGGACCGCAGAATAATTGAAACTCGCCTTGGGTAGCTGTACGGTGCGGGATGAGGGGGAACTGGTGACGTGTCGCGAGAGCTCAGTCGTTTGCCCACAGTCGGGCGTCAACATCCCTCTGCACCGCGCAGCTACCACAGGCCCGTTCTCAGTCTAACGGTAACCCTGTACTATGGCCGAAGATTAGCGAAGTATCTGTCTAATTATCCAAACTCCAGGCCGATGGCGATTTCCGACCGGTAAGGTAAATATTAATAAAAAAAAGCTGAGAGGTGTCAAGGGATACCCGGATGGAACGAAGTTATAGAATGAACCTCACAAAGGCATGCCACTAATTACTACCTGTGGTCGCTCACAGATGGCGTTATAATAAAAAAATTAAAAGTGTCGTTACAACTTTTGGTCCCAATTTTTTCCGTCTAGCCCCCCCCCTTTCACAACGCGCGAAGCGCAAGGGAAACTTCGTTCCAAAAAGTAATAATGTTTTCAATAGCATTTAGGATGGAAACTGTGTTTAGACTGAGTAATATGGATTCATAGTTTTACCTTCTTATTCATAAATGCTGCTAAAGTAATGATTAGCGCTGTTTAACAACAACAACATTGACGTTGAAACATCTCTTTTAGTGGGTACACACGCACGTGCTCGATAAAATTGCTCGATCTCGAGCAACTACTAACGTGTGTCCATGCAAATCTCAAGACAAATACTTGAAGCCACTTGAAGCTAACCAAAATGTTGCCAAACAAGATGCAAACCTCTAGGTATCTCGAAGAGTTTCAACGCACACTAAGCATGTTCTTCGAGCAAGCTTTTTACGTTTAGACGCAGGGTTGAGCATTTGTAGATAGCCATGCTCGGATGAAACATGCTCATCGAGCATGTAGCTGCGTGGGGACCAGCAGCGTTTTAAGCAGCGTTTATGAATAAGAGGGGTAATGTTTTTTGCAAATTTCTTACATCAAGCAAAAATATTTAAAAAATAACGAATAAAATTATATCTTTTAGAATAATTTAGTTTGAATGACTAACAATATTGAACTTACTTTTAACTTCAAACATACCGTTCCGATACTCGTTCCAAGGGACGTTATGTAATTAGAATGCAAACATGCAGCGTTTCTCATTCTAAGTGAATAAATTGTGTCCTGTTTTGGAGACCTAAATCTTTTAAACCAAGCCATGCCTTTACCAATATTTATTTTATTCTCTCCAGGTCTATGCAAACAAGGTGTCGGCTTCCACGAGTCCCAGAACCAAGTATGGTACATGCTGTTTATCGTCTTCGTGCCGTACGCGATGTTCCCGCTGTCTCTGTGCTGGTGCATCACTCTTGGCATCGTCTCCATTTTGGCTCAAGTTGTGGTCACTTTGATATACATACCAACTGTCATGCAGACGACAACTATAGGTGTAAACTGTTTAGTTAATGTAAGTATATTTAAAGTAAACTGTTTAGTTAATGTAAGTATATTTAAAGTAAACTGTTTAGTTAATGTAAGTATATTTAAAGTGAACTGTTTAGTTAATGTAAGTATATTTAAAGTAAACTGTTTAGTTAATGTAAGTATATTTAAAGCTACTGCTTCACAGTCACTGTCACACTGTTGTTGTTTTTGAAGTAAAAATTTCTTTAGCGGCGTTGTGCACTTTTTTTGATGGGTAAAAAAGGTTAAACTCACGTCAGGACGTGACCGTAAGATCCGTTGCTTAGCAACCGACAAAGTAAATATCAAAATAAATAGTCTTTGACATTACGTAAAGATTAGAGAGGAAATGTTACCCATATTGATGAATAAAAAAAGCAGTCATAACCATTGATATAAATAATTTGTCAATGGTCAAAACATACTTAATGAAAAGTGTTTATTCAAAAATGCACAACGTTAATGTTCAAGTTTTCACTTCTACCGGCACTCCCGGAGTGCAACCCATTGTTTTTTTAAGCTATTGCATAGCTTCTATCGCGGGCCTTGAGCGTGGAGACCTAATCCAGAAATTTCGTAACGAAAATACTACCTAAGAAAAGAGTGTTTTGTATTGAAATTTATGTTTAACTGCTTGACAACAAAGTTCAAATTTACTTAAACGAATGATACGAGAGTGTTGTATTAAAAATTATGTTTAACTGCTTGACAACAAAGTTCAAATTTACTTAAGCGAATGATACGAGAGTGTTGTATTGAAAATTATGTTTAACTGTTTGACAACAAAGTTCAAATTTACTTAGACGAATGATACGAGAGTGTTGTATTGAAAATTATGTTTAACTGTTTGACAATAAAGTTCAAATTTACTTAGACGAATGATCCTTGACTATTAATAGTTAAATTAAAACCTTTTTATTAGTTTGATGTTCCCATTACGTTGTGTCAAGTTTTAAAAACTATAAATGTGAATGTCAATGTCATCATTGCTATTTCTTGTATTCGGGTTAATATTTTACAATTGCGTAAGTTGATAAAAAATGCTATGCAATAGCTTCGCCGGGGCGAAAAAAAAGACGTGTGGCACTCGGGGACTCCGAGTGCCACACGTCTTTTTTTTGCCATCGCCTACCCGTGTAAAGTGATGGCACGGACCTAAGCCAAGTGTCCATCAGTGGGGTTAAGTGTGGGAGTAATTTTAGATACTGCTTGGAACTGCAGTACTGCGGAAGACCGTAGTAGACTGAATGGTAGATGAAACTATATATGAGTGGGAGTATTAGTGCAAGTTGTCCGACTCACACTGAAGAAATTTTCTAACTAGCCTGCAAGTGTTAAGAATCACTGCCTTCTGCATCAGGTGGTAGGTGTTGGGTGGTAGGTTGAGGGAAGTAAGGGACTGATGAAGCTGTTTGGGTATTACTCCTACTGTAGATAGCACTATTATTATTATCAAGCTACAAGAGCAAGATAAGAGACGGCAACATAATCTAAGCCAAGCCACGTGCTATAAGTAACGTTTGCTAATCTCGACCAAAGTTCGGACAGCCCGAAGCTTGGAATACCCTAACCAGACCAGACATGTTATGAAGTGAAAACTTCTTTAGCGGTGTTGTGCACTTTTTTGGGATGGGTAAAAAAAGGTTAAAAAAGGTTACCCATATTGATGGGTTAGAAAAAGCAGTCAAAACATACTTCATGAAAAGTGTTTAAATAAATTGTTTATTTTTATTAGATTATATTTTGAAAATAAATAAATATAAGTACAATATTCATTAGTAGTAGTACTACTAATGAATATTGTATTTAACTACATAGTACTTTTATACTGATAAATAAAGCAATCCGTGCGAAATTATTCCCTAACCATTCCAAAATATTCAAAAATGCACAACGTTAATGTTCAAGTTTTGACTTCTGCCAGCACTTCCGGAGTGCAACCCGTTTTTTTGTTAAAGTTTGATGGATTCCCTTACTTTCAGAATTACTCATGCAGACTCCGTCGAATGGCCAGCAATTTGTTGTTATACATAGCGGTGAACTTGGCCGGTATGTATGCCAAGTCTCTTGTCGACTGGGGACAGAGGAAGGTGTTTCTGGAGACGCGCAAGTCAATGATCACCTTGGAGAAGACCAAGAAGGAGAGTGAGAGGCAGTGGAGCCTGTTTCGGAGTGGTTAGTGTTCAAATAATTATGTTTTTATGGGTATTACTGCCTAGCACTGCTGTTGGTCACCGCCTGAATTCGCGTTCGATAGTATGTTTGAAACTTTATCGCCCCAATCCAATAATACAAATAAAATGTCTTAGATCCTAATGATAAATGATAAACTATTTTATTTCTGTAAGTAGGTCTGTACCAACACTTTTACACGTCAATCATATTTTTTAAACTAGATGAGGTCGGCGTTTCCTCTCTGACTACTCTGAGAAGGAAGGCCGAAAGAAACTCAGAGGTCACAGTCGCTTTTAAAGTCCAGACATAATCTTGGTCAGATCATGTGAAGACCATGTAGATTGGTGTCTGAAATGGTCTTTTGAGGAAAGAACCACACAGATTGAGTGGACCTGTCCACTCAGTGCACGTATTTGTCAGTAATCTTGCAGCTCAACTCAGAGTTTAAGGAGCTCAACGATTCGACGAACAATACCAAAGAAAGGACATTTGGATAGGCCGCATAATCATAATCAGCATACAATATTCCCACTGCTGTGACACAGGCGTCCTCTCGGTAAGAGGGTGTGGGACGTAATCCACCACGCGGGCCCAGTGCGGGTTGGTAGATGTCACATGTCTTCGAATTTTTTGTTCTAGGACATGCCGGTTTCCTCACGATGTTTTCACTGGGCCACTGTCAATACGATGTCTTAGATATTATTTCTTAAATTTCACATTACTAACTCACACTTGGAGAACTCTTAGTGACCCTATCGTCTAAGACCATGACAAAACACGACGACTTTAAAATTTGCAGTAATACCAGACTTCCTGGCGAAGAAGATCTCCAGACACGTGGAAAAGACAGGTGGTGAGATTGAAGAGCAGCAGTTCAGCCAGCTGGTCGACGTGGTACATCACTACCAGGACGTGTCCATACTGTTCGCTGACATCAAGGGATTTACTGGTGAGCCGAACTTGTGGCGGAGTAAAGAGGAAAGTTCCTCAAACTTCATAGAAAAATTAAAATCCTCCGAACAAAGGGGCGTTGTTTCTGGTGGACTATATCTCAACGATTTACGTCGGGATGTTGTATGTACATGCTAATCGCATGGATAACTCTGCTTGCGCGATGCAATATTTTGTGTGACGTCAGGTGTGTGAGACGTGATTTCGCATGTGGTGTAGACCACAAAATTTCTGAAAATACAGCAAAGTTGATGGAAAGGGTGACGTACACGGTACAGTTAAGGAATAAAAATGTTTAATAGTCCACAACTTTCCTTGACAAATCCTTTACTGTCCAGGCTGCTCGTTTGTGGAATGCATTACCAGTTCCAATAAAGCGCGTCGTTGCCTGTGTTTAAAAGACTAGTGAAGGAACATTACTTGTCGTTATGATTTTGTTCTCGTCGTTAGCTGTAATAATAATCGTCATTTATTTTCGTTGCTTATACGAGTATAGTTAGTATGTATGTATCTATTATATAGCATTTATCTGTGTATCTATTTATTATAGTACATTGTACTTTTATACTTTTTATTTGCACCAAAGACAGCCCCATTTTATGTCCAGAAAATCACTGTTCATTCCAAGGTTGCCTGGAAGAGATCGCAGTAAGCGATAAGGCCGCCCATTGTATATTTTGTAGTGTATTACTTTTTCTTTTTGTAATGTATTATCTGGTGTACAATAAAGTATATATAAATAAAATAAATAAATAAAAGGAATACTAAAAAAACTAAAGAAACTACAAACACAAACTTGAGTGGATGTGGACAATCCAGAGTCAAAAGTATGGATTGTTGGTCCATACCCAACGATGGCGAGGAGCAGGAGTTGAACCTAAAGTTCAGAGCAGTTTTTCAGAATCCCAAATTGTGTGGCATGCTTTTTGTGTAGTTTTAATGAAATAACATTCCATTATCTTTCAGAATTATCAACCAAATGCAGTGCACAAGACTTGGTTGAATTGCTGAATATATTGTTCGCTGGCTTCGATAAGTTGGCGTCGGTAAGATTTTCATAATTCTCCTAATAACAGACTGCATGCTAAATGAACGTCCATATACGAGTATTTACTTTGAAACTGGAAACTGAAACAGTAAGGCAAGGCTATCTCATCATCAAATCCAGGCCGTGTCAACTTCTATGTACCTAGTCATAGAAGATGTCAGGATGACTTGGACACCTCAGGAACAACAATTCAATCCGGCTTCACTCCTATTAACAAAGGGTATAAAACTGAGAGGCATTTATAATCCCCGTCATTATAATAATTCTTTCGTACTTGCCTATACCTAAGAACTACCGGTTAAGGAGATATTCAAGGTCCCAACAATTTTCACGAAAACAAAATATTTAATACTTTAGTATCCCCACAACTCCTGTTATCAATGCATGCACCCCTAAAAAGCATAAGGGGAAGGGGGAGGAATATGCGTCATGTCCACGCAAAATGGTCATTACTCAGCATAATGCTGCGACCCTATGCGAGACAGAACCCCAGCGCGGGTTTTCAGCGACAGCCGGTGTTGACATTATGACGTCGACCAGTGCAGCATACAATGAGATATAAATAAGATTTATAAATAATGAAGAATACAGATAAAACCAGGTTTTGATTATTTTAGGGCTCCGTCAAATATTTCTTTTTCTAAAAGGGTTACGTCGCCAGAAAAGTTCGAGAACCGCTGTTTTAGAGAGGAAAATTTAGGCACAACCAACTTATGGGAAAGAACCATCCTCATCATTATGTTTGATTCTCCAGGAAAACAATTGTGTCCGTATAAAGTTGCTGGGGGACTGTTACTACTGCGTAAGTGGACTGCCGAGCAGTCGTGAGGACCACGCTCAGTGCTGCGTCAGTATGGGCCTGAACATGATACGAAACATCCGCAGCGTGCGGAAGGCGATGGCGACAGCTTTAAAACTGCCCGAGATTGAGGTTGGTAAATTTTTACACGACTGCCCAAAAAGGAGTGTAATGTGTTCAGGGTTCATGTATGTATGTGAGTTTCTTTGTTCCACCATAACTTTTAAATGACTGAACAGATTTGGATGTATGAGGTATCGTTAGAATCCTTACATCATCCCGAGTGTCATATGCTATATTTTAGAAAAAATATCCGTGTGGTGGCAGTACGGGCAGAATTAAACATACACACAAACACAACAACGAGAAGTCACTCATTTACTCTCTGACTAAACAGATAAATAAAATTTTTACTGCAGTCGGGGGGGGACCTCTTAGATTAAAAAGTGTTCCACGGAACAGTCACCCGACTGCAGTAACAATTTTATTTATCTGTTTAGTCAGAGAGTAAATGAGTGACTTCTCGCTTTATAAACAGATTAACTAATACAGCTTGTTTTTTACTTTTTAATTCGTTTTTGGCAGGGCAGTTGTGTTTTTTAATTTTTTAAATTTTTTTTTTTTTTATATTTTTAGAATTGACTGTTCTTTCTAGTTCACGAAGCTAGAAAGACACCCGAAGCAACCTATTTTCTACAACAGAGCAGCATAAATACCTACCTAGTATCTGTTCCGTTATCAAATCCATAGATACCGGATAACCGGATGCATCTGAATACCAGTATTTTACATGGAGCGACTGCCTATCTGACCTCCGCAACCCAATAACTGGGTAATACGATACCCCTTGGTAAGACTGGTTGTCAGGCTTTGGAGCTTCTGACGACCCGTAACGACTGTCAAATATCCACGAATGACAAATTCAAATTCAAAAGTCATTTAATCAAACTAGGCTGAGAATCAGCACTTTTCGAACGTCAAAATTACATAAGACAGTCCCCCAAAAATGCCCGCCCTTCACCAGTTCCTAGTGCTTTAGCTGCACAGCCGGGCCTGACGGCTTAACGTGGCCCATCCACAGACCAACCCCGGCAAGCGTAGCTTAACCTGGTGGATCAAACCGTGCGGCTGTTGTTACTTAGCCACGAGCTGCTTTATCAACTTTCAAGTATTTTTTCTGTGTTCAGGAGGAGCTGGACATGCGCATCGGTATCCACAGCGGTAAGGTGCTGTGCGGGGTACTGGGACTCCTGAAGTGGCAGTTCGACCTGTGGTCTCGTGACGTCACCATTGCCAACCACATTGAGAGTGGTGGCTTGCCTGGGTAAGCTATCATTATGATTTGAGTATTATGTCCAACATTCGACGTTTTTCCTCTAATGCTGACATGTGTTTTTTAGGGTTCCGTACCCAAAGGGTGTTTTTTTTTTTACAATAAACTTTTTTTTTTTTTATCTTAGTGTTAAATATTGCACGGTTCGGGAACTCTTCGTGTGCGAGTCCGACTCGCACTTCGCCAATTTTTTTATTATGCATCATTTTTCTTCTACTAAGTATATCGTTTTTTCTATCGTTTTCATGACCACCTCTAGTTACAAGCTTTTATTTAACTTGCAATATTTGTATGTTTGTTTGTTTAGGCCGAATCTTGCAAGCTGAATTAAAACTAGTTCCTCTTATCCTACGGAGTTGACATTTTACATTTTGGTTCAGTTCCGAAGACAATACATTTTTATGATATAAGCATGACCTGATTCTATAACCAGGATTCCAGGATCACAATCTGTACTTTTATCTATCCTTCCGTCGACAAAACCCGTTTCTATCCAGGCGTACAACATACATACAGACGTATGATAGGATAGACATCCTACTGTAACGAAGATAAATTTTTCAGTCGAGTTCACATTTCATCTGCTACACTAAAATGCCTCAACGGAGCATTTGATGTGGAACCTGGAGACGGCGGGTCGCGGGACCCATACCTCCTAGAACACCACCCTGACACGTACTTTATTAAGTGTCCCGAAGAGACCGAACAGACCAATCAGCTACCCGACAGAAAATCCTCACACAGGAGCAGGTAAAGTAACGCTTTTGATTCTGTCCATCACTACTTGATTCTGATATTCCCGACGCAAAATCAAACGCGATTTTCTCCATGAATGAGAACGATTGCAACTTTGAAAAAAGATTTAAGTATGTCATATTAGTATGCTTCCAAAATTCGTGAAAGAGCTCGTAGCTAAGTAATAACAGCCGCACGGGTCCATGAGGTTAAGCTACGCTTGCCCACCTCGGCAAGCGTAGTTTAAAGCGTAGTCTGTGGATGGGTGATCATCTTTACATTCCGAGACTCCTTCTCTGTGCCTCGGAAACCACGGTCATTCGTGGATCTTTGAAAGTCGTTACGGTCGTCAGAAGCCCAAAAGTCTTACCAAGAGGTATCGTATTACCCAGTAACTGGTTTGTGGAGGTCATATAGGCAGTCACTCCATGTTAGACTGGAAGCCGACCCCAATATATTTGGGAAAAGGCTAGGCAGTATGCTTTCAAAATTACAATGAATAAGTACTTTAAAAGAAAATCGCATTTAAATTTTGCTTAAATGTGCGCGCTCTCTGCGCTTCTATAATAATATCTTCATCCTATTTGATGATGAAGATATTATTATAGAAGCGCAATAGTCAACGCACGACAACGTGCTTTGTAATTAACTAGTCTTAATCTAATAACTGTTATTAGGACCAACAGCATGCCGTCTGCGTTGCAGCTGACGTGGGACATCAACTCTCGCCGGCAAAGCACCATCAGCGAGGAATGGACCCCGAAAATGCCCTTTGCAGACGTACTGTTTACCATTTTATTTACACTGATATACAAAGCTATGAGCAGTGGTGGCCCAGTGGTAGGCGCTTTACTTTGTGCAAATTATTTCATCAGCACTGCTCTCAAAACGGTGAAGGAAAACATCGTGAGGAAACCGACATATCCTAGAACCAAAAATTCGAAGACATGTGCCATCTACCAACGCTCACTGGGCCGGCGTGGTGGATTACAGCCCACTCCATCTCGAAGAGAGGCCTGTGTCCCAGCAGTGGGAACATTATAGGCTGATTGCTGCTTGTGCTAGCATAGGTTTGCTCATTCCTATGATAGCTTTGTAAAGCTATCATAGGAATGAGCAACCCTATGTTTAAACCGTTTCTAGAACGAAAACATACATAAACTCACGCCTTCTTCAAACGATGCACATACGGGGTGGCAGGGACATCGACACGAAGCCGGTTACCATGGATTCAGTACATGATTCTGAACCCCACTGCGTTGAAATTTTTCGTCGGTTATTTAAAAAAAAATCAGCTGTTTCATAGAAAAGTGCAATACCTACGCGGTCAAAATGTATGGAACCGCTGATTTTTTTTATAAATTCGTTTAATGTTAAACGTCTTTAGTTATTTGTGGCGCAAGTGAGCCAATTTGCATAGAAATAATCACAATGATAGTTTTAGACGTTCTCTGATGTATTGAATAAAGTTAACTTACCTTTTATCTAATCTAATACTTACCTTTAAACGAGCAATTCTTGTATATATGTTTGTATCATATATAATATATATAATCTGAATCTCGGAAACGTCTCCAACGATTTCGATAAAAGTTGCAGTTTAGGTGTGGGGGTCAAAAATAGATCCAGCTGTGTGTCATATCTGGGATAAGGCGTTTTCACATTGTCTATTTTCACAGCTTCGGGAATGTGATAAAACGTTGGTGTACCTGGACGATATGTTTATATTTTCACCCGAGCAGAGCCAGATATTTATAGATATTTATTATAATTACGTACATCATTTTTTTTCAGTGTTACGATGGCGAGGTTGCCAATTCAAAGGAAGATCTAATCGACGTGCCACCGATGTTAGAAGTTGAGGTGAGATACATTTTGGTTTCATCATTTTTATTTTTATTTTATTTTACTTTATTGGGACATAAAACAGTTACACATTACAATTTAGGTGTGACAGAATAACTTAAAAAACTAGGTAAACGTGTAACCCACACAAATGTCCGCGAAATAATTGTTTCTAGATAGGTGGGTACTTAGTAAAATGCGTGTGTAGTAGGAAGTGCTCATCATAGTCACAATGTAGCTGGCACATGAGAAAATCAGGCTGACGAGGTTTGACATAACTTATGATCTTCCGGGAGTGACACATGCTGACGTCACTAACCAGTTGCCACTTTATTGCAACAAAACACGACACAACGAACAAAACACGGGCCTCCTTTCCTGTTTTGTTGCAATATGGTGCAGCATTACAAGAATCTTGTGGTGCCTGAATGACGTCGACGGGTGCTTTGCGATTGTTTTGTAAAATGTATTCAAAAAACAAGATGGCGGATCTAGTTCCGATTTCACGCGCCTTATACGTCTATGTATAGCTGTGTGTGTGTAGGCCTGAAGGCTCACAGAGTGAAATTCGTTAGGTAAACATTGCTACTAATTATTTCCTTCTGTTTTATCCTCTCTACATGCTAGCATATAGGTATTTTATGCTAACATCACGGGTCACAAATGATATATATAAGCAACTGCAGACAAAAGAATTAATAAAATAATCATGTATTCATAAATAATAGTAAAAAAAATTTCATTGCTTCTTTGGTCTTGAAATGCCCTTAAGTGGACCCAATTATCATTAGTGGTTTACCTACTTTATGAGCGTGGATCGTAAAAGTTGACAACGTCGTAAATAGCTTTCAAATATTTACCTACCTGTTTTGATTAATTTGAAAATAATACATTATGGAAATAAGAAAAGTGGCTCACTTGTGAACTAGAATATTGATTATGAAATGCAAAATTAATATCGTAACACCGAATATTTAGTTTTAGATTTAAAAAAGTATTTGGAAGCTTTCCAATTGCCTTTTTTATTCTTAAAACTGGTACAACAACATCAAATTCAATGTTACAATTGCAATTCATTATTAATAGTCTAGTTCGCTAGTTACCCACATTTCTTATTTCCATACAATAGTATTGCTAAATTAATTAAAACAGCGAAATATGTGACAGCTGTTTGCGACTTTGCCTACTTTTAGAATGCACGTTCTTAATTGTTTAAAATACTTATACACAGGAAAAGGACATAATAAACCACTTGATCGAAATGAAGTCAACCCGACGGATGCGCCTGCGTTCCATGTACGGTTGGTCTCTGCGGTTCAACCGGCCCGCAATCGAAGCCATGTTCGGAAGAATTGATGAGAAGACCTTCAAGTCAAACATCATGTGCTGCCTGGTGCTCTGGCTGTTCGTTGTGGCTGTGCAAACTCTTATTCACTACAAGTATGTATAGTAACGTATTATTACTAGCGACCGACCGTAGCTTTGTTTAAATTTTCGGCCAAAAAATCATAATTCGGCCTTATTTTCGTTTTCGGCCATAAAAAGGCTGAAACTTCGACCAAGTCGACAATCAGAAGTTCGTGAATTATCACAAACAAAAGAACACGAAATTTTCATACACGAAATTTTGTATCCTCTAATGGAATTGTCATGTTAATTTTTTTTAAACCTATTATTTGCTCTGTAAAACGGAAATACTTAGCAGTTATTTCTACACCTTCTTCTTCTCATCTTTTACTCAAGCAAACAATACAAAAAGTTTTTTAAGAGCGTTTATTAAATCCTAAAAGTTGACAACGTCACAAATAGCTGTCAAATATTTACCTGTTTTGATTGATTTGGCAATATTGCTGTATGGAAATAAGAAATGTGGCAAACTAGTGAACTAAAATATGGATTAAGACATGAAATAATTAATATCGTAACACCGAATATTTAGGTAGTAGGTATTAGTTGTAAAAAAGTAGTAAGCCTTTTTTACACCTAAAACGGTATCAACATCAAATTCCATGTTATAATTGCAATTTATTATTAATATTCTAGTTCGTTAGTTAACCACATTTCTTATGTCCATACAGTAATATTGCCAAATTAATCAAAACAGCGAAATATTTGACATCTATTTGCGACGTTGCCCTTTCAGAATAAACGCTTATCTCTTTCGCTTTCTACTCTAACTTTGTTATTTCCAATAGCTATGTACCTACGCAAAACAATTTTTACTTAATTATCATGATACATTCTACATCTCAAAATGACTCTAACCCTTAAGCTTCTTCAATTATTCTTCCTCCTTTACAGTTGCTCGAATCTCATAATAGTTCTGATGGTGATGACAGTTCCTCTGAGCCTCTCCTTCGCGCTGGTGATGCTGGAGGAGTTTCCTAGCGTGCACATGTATCTGCACAGGTTCTCCGCACGTGTTAACAAAATGCATCTGCTGAAGATCGTCCATGTCTGCTGCTTTATCACACTCATGACTATCACAAGGTAAGGTCCTACACCTCTATCTTCCCTGACTTTTAATAGTCCATTGCATTGGTGGTAGTGAACTAAAGCACATTAAAGGTACCATTCCGTACCCGACCGCAGGAGACAACTGCAGGCGACTTGTCTCCGCGACAAGACTGGTTTCTATGAAATACCTTCCGTAGCTAGCAACACGTCGTTGGCAGCTACGGGCGAGCGACACGTGTAGCCCGACCGCAGACCAGTAGTGCCGCCAACGCTCTAGCGATAGTCACATTTTTCTATCTTCTATCTACCGACTGAAATACGGGCTGCTGCCGCCTGCAATCGGGTTCGGAAACATGACTGCAGAGACATGACGCCGTGACACGTCGCCTGCAGTTGCCGCTTGCGGAGGCTACAGAAAGATACCATACGAGGGCCTATACAAAGTGATCTACATATCAGCGATGCCGATGATGGAAAAGCCAAAAATATACCTATTGTATTGACATAAGCTTCCAAAAAGCTTATGCCGTTATTGTTGAAACTCGTGGAAAGGCGCATCAGACTCATACTGACTAAAACCCACCCGAGTTCCTTCAGTTGCCTGTACGTTGCCAGAGGCCACGGTCACCCCTTAGGACCTTCCCGCAACCCCGCAGGCATCGGCCCTAGCGGACCCCGTCAATTGTGCTGACACCTCTGCTCGGCGCGCGTGGAACACAACGCGCTGTTGACCCGGGCCTGGTCCTTATCGGACGGCGAGCTAGCCATTGCTATCCGTCTGCAAGCCCGTACCTACGGTGGCCGGAAATCGGCTACCGATTCCCGACGCCCAGGGCATCTCCTGCAGCGGCTAGGGGCGTGAGGGCGCGAATTTTGACTATCCTTCACGCGCTCCACCTCCTCCTTTGCGAGCATTACTGCTTCGCAGAAGGAGGTGACGGCTTGCCATGCCCTCTCGCTCCGTACCATGGCCTGAACCAGGGCCGGACGCGAGAGGTCACTGCCGCCGATCGCCTCGAGGACACGGCGGTGCTCCGCCCATTGATCGGTGACTCAAAACCTACTAGCACTTGTCGGCAAAATAATGCCATCATCATAGGTCTGCATTACTTAAGTACAATATTTAGTTCCAAGTGTCACCACGTCAGACTCATTTATGTCGACCTGTACCGCTATTAGTGAGTGTTATTAATCGACTTCTTTTAACATTTTGTTGCAGCACAGTAAAACTTTACGTCTGCCCGTCTATAACCCAGCTTGACCCGCTAAATAGTACCACTTTTAACATAACATGCAACTCGACGGAAACTGGAACAGACAGAAGTGAACCAGGTTTGTTAATACAATCATTTTCATAATTTCTGCCAAAGGACGTCCACTGTCAAAGTCAATATTGGTATTACCCGCGTTCAACACTTTCGACTCCACCCACTTTTCATAGAACTCATATTATACGCCATGCCGCCATACATATTTGAAGTGAACCCTCTGGGAGGGCTACAGGAGCTACCGGCTACCGGAGGGCTGCCACTACCGTGGAGGGTATTAGGTACGTTTGCGCTAAAGTTAACCATCGCTGACGATCAACGGCATTAGGTTTAAAACCATGTTAAATAAAACATTTTAAAACGAAGTAAAATAGTGTTTTCAGGAGGTCTTGTCGCTATACGTAGTTACCATCTTTGTTTATTTTATTTGTAGACGAAAACAAAAAATTAAAAAAGACTTGGATTTTAAAACCAACGCATATAATAATAAATCTTGTTAAAATAAACATCAGATTTTATTTTCATGGTTTATATTGCTATATTCGCTAAATAAAACTACATTTACAATGAGCCCTCCGCGAGGGCTCCCGGCATCCCATATGCGACTAGGTGAAACCTCCAGGAGGACTCTCGGCACTGAACGTATTAAATATGAAACTGGCACCTCAATCCATACGGACACCTTAAATTCAGCAATATCTTCTTCAACAGCTGACTGCCACCATCCGGAATACGTGGTGTTCACGTGGGTGCTGTGCCTGGTCGCGCTCACCTCGGTGCTCAAGCTGTACTTCCTCATCAAGACGCTGGTGGCGACCGTCAACGTCGTGATATACTGCATCCTGATTATTAGCTACTATGAACATTACCAAACCGGAAAGGAGCCGAATAAGTAAGTATCTATAGAAAAAATAACTGTGCCCCATGGTTTCATGCGCATGGTGATTTTCACAGGAACCGTGCAGTTTTACCTTACACTAACAAAGAATTTCTCATTTTCCAGGCTACTGCCCGCACAAATGCTGGTCCTCATGATAGGTTTCCTGATAGTGGTGATCATTCACGCGCGGCTTGTAGAAGTAATATCTAGACTGGACTTCCTTTGGAAGCTGCAAGCGAAAACCGACCTTGATGAGATGGAGTACACTCAGCGCCTTAACAGACAATTGCTAACACATATTCTGCCAGACCACACAGTCAATCATTTCTTGAGCGAAGCTTGGCATCCTGCTGTAAGTTTTATTTGGATTATTTTACGTTCCATAATGCGTCATATTTTGGTCTTTTTAACACGATTTATTTCTTTGCGCAATCAGCAGCGCCGAGCTATTGGGTTAAATATATTGTAATATATTTAAACCAATCGTTCGGCGCTAGGCATAGGCGCCGGGAGCGGGATGCAAGAGGGTGCACTTGCACCCCCCTGGTTTCAATAGTTATTTGTGTTACAAGGGGACAAAGTAATATTTTGTTCTTCCAGGGCGTTATTTTGAATTCAGAGCTAAGCGAAGGATTCTATAGTAAAGTAGAATCCTGAACTTAGCGAGGAATTCAATATATGCCGCCCGAGAACAAAATATTTTGTCCCCGAGTGATACACACTATTTTTCATCACTACTGAGAAAAATAAAAAGCTACTTATTCGATATTTTTTTTAACATTAAACCTTCACGCGAGCGCCTCCAACCTAACTACGCACATCAGTGTGCTATCAAAAGCACGGAGTGGACCAATCAGAAGAGAGAAACCTCAAACTCCCTAGGGAGCAAAGTTGAATTTTGCTCCCGCTATCCTCTATAGGCAATTGTCGTTTTCGAATAGGTGTGATGAAAAATACATAAAACATACTTGTGTAAAAACATTCAGAACCATAAAAATATCAGAGAACGTCTAATACAATAATAGAGAACTTAACCTATTGGAGGCAAGATCCTAAAATTTTCGAGCTCGCTTCGCTCGCTCTTTCTATTCTGCTTTCTCTCAATTCTAAAGCATTTGCGACAAAATACCGAACTCTTATTTCCGAAAATCAAATCGACCTTAGGCGGGGTTTTACCATTACCCAGCTTGCTTCGCTCGCTCTTGCATCCTACTCTATCTTAATTCTTAAGCTTTTCTGCATAATTCGACAAAGTTACTCCTTTTATGAATGGACAAATAATAACCTAACATAACCGAGGTGAAGTGCAAAAAAGTGATCGAGCTCGCTTCGTGGAGCCGAAGATGCCCAATGCGAAAGAAAAATTCCAAAACCAAAAAAATCCAGTGTTGTTACAAAGGTAGACCAACTCCGACTTATGACTTGCACGCGTAGCATGACCACTTCAGTCTCTACTCTATGAAGACAAAGAAAACATTTTTTTTTTTTACTTTTGTAAATCGCGCCGTAGAAATCTTTCTTCAATCTATAATTTTGTCTTTCGTTTCTACAGTGGTCATTGATACCCTAAGTTAAACTGGCACGTAAGCCGCTGCACGCTGGCCTTACGTGCCAGTTTATCCCAAAAGTTGGCAACGTCGCAAATAGCTGTCAAAAATTTACCTATTTTGTTCAATTTGGCAATATAGCATTAGCATTTATTATTTCCATACAGTGGTATGGAAATAAAATATGTAGCTAACTAGCAAACTAGAATATTAATAATGAATTGCAATTTTATCATTGAATTTGATGTTATAGGTACCCGTTTTAGGTGTAAAAAAAGCATTTGGAAAGTTTCCAAATACTTTTTTTACATCTATATCTAAATATTCGATGTTACGATATTAATTACTGCATTTCATAATCAACATTCTAGGTCGCTAGTTAACCACATTTCTTATTTCCATACAGTAATATTGCTAAATTAATCAAATCAGCGAAATATTTGACATATATTATATTTGCGACGTTGCCCATTTTCAGAATAAACGCTTATAACTTGAGCTCTTATTTCAGAACCTGTATGCGCAAGTACACGAAGAAGCGGCTGTGATGTTCGCATGTATAGCTAACTTCGACGAATTCTACTCTGATCAGAATGCAGTCAAATGCATGCGTGTGCTCAACGAAATCATATGTAATGTATCATTGTTATGGTATCTATACTGCGTTCGCAATTTATTTGCCAAACATGTAAACAAACACGAATTTTAGGAAAAACAACTGTATGACCTACTCATAAGGTTCATTTTACGCTACTACTTCATACTTTTTATGACTTTTTCAACAGTACTAGTCAGTCTAAAATCAACTTTATTTACAGTTTCATACAGTTGATGTTTGTTTATGTGGAAATAACATCAATTCGAAACAAGGATTTAAAAGACCTTACAAGTTGTTATTCAAATTACCTACTGTAAACATCTAAGGGGTCATTTTGCTCATAATTATGAACTACTTTCATCCCCTATTTAACCCCTTCAGGGGATGAATTTATAAAACTCCTTCCTTAGTGAACAGTTTCGTTATTTATGGAACTCTTATGCAAAATTTCATGCTTCTAGACTCAGCAGTTTAGGCTGTGCGTTGTCTCTCAGTCAGTGAGAGAATTTAACATTTTTGTCAAGTACCAAGATTTTAATAACATTGTAATATGTTACAGTTTCCTTCGACAAGTTGCTGTTGCAGACCAGATTTAAGTGTCTCGAGAAGATCAAGACGGTCGGCGCCACATACATGGTTGCTTCGGGACTGAATTCTGACAACACGGTAATAATTAATATCTTTGATTTTAATTAGTTTTGTGAGTTATTTGTTTTAATTGGCATTTCCATAAAAACTAACAGTATTTTGTCTTCATAAAAAACTGCCGAAACGGTGCACGTGCTTTGAAATCTCAGTATATATCAGTACGCAAAAATCTCGAATGCGCGGCAGTTTCGCACGGACGCGGTTGGTTTATATAACGAGCGGCACGAACCTTGGCTAACCGCTATTCATAATCACTGTTGGGCAAGTGTCAAACTACAAATGCAGACGCGGGAACATGTCTAAGCCAAATCATGCGTCAAGTAACGTTTATAGATCTTGTAATGCCTTGTAATCATCCGGACAGATTTTTTTAAAACTTATTTTGTTGCTACTTTAGAACCAAGCAATTAAAAAACTCGATTATAAACTAGATTTGAGAATAAACCTGTAATTATTTCATCTAAATTCATTAATCAGAATCGTTTTGGGATAACAATGTTTCTATGGAATAGTGCCGTGGATCAGAAAATTAATTTAAATAGATAGATAGAATACTCTTTAAATTATTCTTATTATTAAATTAAACTTTATTTCAGACTATCCTATCCTACTAATATTATAAATGTGAAAGTTTCTACGTTTGGATGTTTGTTACTCAATCACGCAAAAATGGCTGAACGGATTTGAATTAAATTTGGCACACAGATAGTTTAGGTATAACCTGGACTATCACAGTGTCTCTGAAAGGGACAGTCCGGCCATAAACGTAGAAATTTTACATAGGGTGACATAAATACTATAATTAATATAATAAATAATATATTCCTATAAAATAAAAAATTATGATTATAATTTTTTTGTTTAGTCGGGAGAACAAGGCTACCACCACTTGTGCTCACTGGTAGACCTGGCAATTGCTCTGAGGGATGAGGTCAAAAGCATCAACTACCACGAATTCCGGCTGAGAGTAGGTAAGACACATTGACAATGATCGAAGGTGATCAATGAGCAATTTGACTACAACTTAAATTATGTCTAATTACAACTGTCATTGTTAGTTTGACAGTTTTATGAAGTTTGACAGTTTTATGAAGTTTGACAGTTTTATGAAGTATGGCAGTTTTATGAAGTTTGACAGTTTTATGAAGTATGACAGTTTTATGAAGTTTGACAGTTTTATGAAGTTTGACAGTTTTATGAAGTTTGACAGTTTTATAAAGTTTGACAGTTTTATGAAGTTTGACAGTTTTATTTATGAAAAGACAATACAGCAAATTGACATAGGGTGTAAATTTGCTTTACAATTAATTCCTTCTTCTAATCTCATAAGCTGTTCTCATGTAGTTCGTTTCTGAGTTTTTTCATTATGTGTTTCAGGAATCAGTTGCGGTCCTCTCGTGGGTGGCGTAATCGGTGCTAGCAAGCCGGTGTACGACATCTGGGGCAACACTGTCAACGAGGCGGCGCGCATGGAGACCACCGGGGTCATTGACCAGATCCAGATAACCAAATACACCAAGGAGGTAGTACCTATATCCAATTAAACAACATCATTCTTTGTGTGGAAATTGACATGAGAACCATTTGTCTCGAAAAGAACAAGATTTGAAAAACAGTTGCAGAACAAATTTTTCGATCGCAGAGCACTCTCTAATGCTCGCACTATGCGTCGTGCAAAAGACTAAAACCTGTGTCAGGACTGTCAGGTGGTCTCCTCAAACAACCCCATATTACAAGGCCCCTATGCCTAAATAACGCGCTGTTGGATTTTCAACTTCTTATGCTGAGCCGAGCGTCGACAATCCAACAGCGCGCTTTTATCTTCGTATTCATTTAAACGTGCATTCTTAAGACCAGGCACTCCAAACACAATATCCACGCAAGCTCCACCCTCCCGCACCCCGCCACTCCGATATGTGCTAAACGCTAACGCATCAGTAATAAAGTTGTATATCGCGTGCGCTCTTTGACCATGTACGAGTTCGAAACTAAATGTCGTAAGTCTCAATTCTTATTTCGTTTATAATTAAAGTAATAATCGACCTAGAGAAAAAATATCTTATTTTTGGATAGTAAACTATATTTTCTTACTGTAAATAATTATTTTAGACATAAAACTCGAGTAATCTTGTTGTGGTTCTTAATAATCTTTAAAAAACACCAGATTTTCGAATAAAAAATGAATCGAGCAAAGATATTCCAATTACGTATCTGTCTTATTTTCGGAAAGATAAAGATCCAATAAATCATATACTAAAATTCCATTTTGATTGTATACCTACGCGACTGTTTCAGAATGTTAATGCAAATAACATACAATTTAGGGAGCCTCCTCTTGCAGCGCGCAGCGTCGCAAATAGCCGTCAAATATTTACCGGTTTTTATTAATTTGTTATTATTACTGTATGGACATGTAAAATATTGCTTTATATAATGAACTGAAATATTAATAATTAATTGCAATTGATGTTGTGTCGTTTTAGGTGTAAAAAGAACATTTGGAAAGTTTCCAAATACTTTTTTACATCTAAAACAAAATATTCAGTGTTACGTTAATTATTGCATTTCATAATCAATATTTTAGTTCACTTTAGAGTTGTTATTTCATATTTCCATACAGAAAAATTGCCAAATTAATGAAAACAGCAAAATATTTGACAGCTTTTTGCGACGTTGCCCACTTTCAGAATGCACGCTCTAAGTGTCGCTTGGTGTTAGTGGCACGGGTATTAGTCCCGTAGTAGCCGATAGCAAGGCCACAGTTTTTATATTACACTAGCTGCCCGCCCCGGCTTCGCACGGGTAAGCACTTATCTACGCCGCACCTACCTAACCTACCTACCTACCTAACCTAACTACCTACCTACCTACCTACATACATACATTAATTACTTACCTACCTACCCTACCTACATACATACATACATACATACCTCCTACCTATCCTACCTACATACCTACCTACCCTACCTTCAACTACTTATCGTAAGAACCATCTCCTTACTATAACAAACACAACAATAAAAGAATTAGTCCAGCCGTTCAGGCGTGATGCCGTGACCAAGGAAATAGGGATTCATTTTTATTGTATTGATTAGCTTTCTCTTTCCTCCCTCCTCAGTAGCTCCCTCATGAGCCTGCGATAGGTAATTCCACGCCATTTGTGCTCTCCTGACTGCTCTGTCGTTGACTGCAGATGACTAAGTCGTCCCATCTCTTTGGTTCGTTGCCAGTACGGTTGACCGGGGATTATCAGGCTCTTTAGGACCTCTGTACTAGCAATGTCACATTAATTTAACACCAAAATAGAAAATAATAGAATAGAAATAGAAAATAGTTTATTGTCCAGGTAATACCATAAGCAGGTTTACAGGTTAACCAAGTTGAGACGAAGTGAGTAACTTGAAATATTACCTATAGCTTGGTTACAAAATATTATTTAGCAGTGAGCCACAAACTAGACAGTCTGTATCTTGGGGTTCGCAATACGAATTCCAGAGTGGAGACTAGAGATTTGATTTCAGGTGTTATATGGTATATCTGGTGTAGGTATATGTGTATGTGTGATATGAGTGTGTTGTGTGTGTATATGTGTATGTGTGCGTATTTGTTCCCATTGTGTAGATATCGTTTGATTCAGTGTCAGGTCAGGGTATTTATATTAATTGTTCCGAGTCATCATATCAGAGTTTTGCCACATTTTCTTTTTTAAATCTGCTTTTCATGTTAATTTTTAAAGAAAAAAGCTAACTAATTCTTTTGTCGTGTAGCTACTGGACGGTTTCTACGTTCTTAACTGTCGCGGCAAAGTAAATGTGAAAGGCAAGGGAATGATGGAGACATGGTGGGTGGTAAAGAAGTCGAGGGAGGACGACATTCTATATTTAAATGCGGGCGAGAGGCCGACGGTGCCGCCGCGCTCGCTGGCAGCGCTCGTCTATTCAATGCTGCAGTCACGAAAGCGCATCTATACGCATCCACTGGATGCTGCTTCTATGCGTGAGTACCCAATATACCGGCAGGGTAATTGCGCAACACACTAACAGTAGCAATGGCAATTTCATTTTGACAGTTCAACAACATTCATTGCGTTATTTACGTTCTTGATCAGACGAAGTTTACCGAACATATGAAGCAATGGATTAGCAATATCCATCAGAAATCATTCAGATTGTGATTGGAAGTGTGTTACGCAATTAGAGTGCTGCATATTAGAATAATAACTAGGCGTATCAAGTTCGAGTCTGTGCCTTACTAACGTATAAATTGCTACAAGAATCTTTTGAGTTTGACGCTTGAATGCTGTGGGCTCGTTGTTGGTAAACATTTGTGAAATTATCTCGTAAAATTGTATTGAAAATACACGATAGCGGCGTGAGGTCTGACTTTGGTTAAAGCTTTGGTTTCCTAGGAAAGCGATTGTCATATTGTATCGGCCGTCATGAAAATCTGTCCTTTTTGGACTTGTACCTTCCTACACAAAACTGCGAATTGGCGCGA
Organism: Conistra vaccinii; assembly: GCA_948150665.1. Classification (NCBI taxonomy): domain Eukaryota; kingdom Metazoa; phylum Arthropoda; class Insecta; order Lepidoptera; family Noctuidae; genus Conistra; species Conistra vaccinii. The sequence goes on along the minus strand of OX411317.1, from coordinate 5,634,636 downwards.
TGCGAATTCGTAATGCAGAAGCTTCGGAAGAAAATCTTAGGGAGCCTTCACAGATTTTTGCGATGCGACGTCATCGCAGTTTTGTGTACAAACCCTAAATCAGTATTTGACATTATGTCAAACTACGCAGCCCAAAGATTTCAATCACGAGATCATACATTAACCAGTGTAGTCGCTGCGTCATTAGAGGTGACAAAACGAAACAAAACTGCGACGCGATAGGGCGAATCTAACGATTTAAATCTTTAAATCTTTGCCACTGCCATAATTTTCATGACAGCCGTCATGCGTTTCGCGTTCTATTTGCGACGTTGCCCACTTTCAGAATGCAGCTCATTCTAAAAGTGGGCAACGTCGCAAATAGATGTCAAATATTTCGCTATTTTGATTAAATTGACACTGTATGGAAATAAGAAATATGGCTAACTAGTGAACTAGAATATGAATATGAATTAATTAGAATATTTATGAATTTCAATTATTAATGTATCACTGATTTTGGTATTGTAACCGCTTTAGATATAAAACAGGTACCTATTTGGAAAGGTTCCAAATACTTTTTTCCATTTAAAATGATATATTCGGTGTTATGATATTAATTATTGCATAATTTCTTAATCAATATTTTTGTTCACTAGTTAGCCACATTTCTTATTTCCATACAGTAATATTGTCAAATTAAGTAATTAAACCAGCGAAATATTTGACATCTATTTGCAACTTGCTCATAAGCGCCAAAAGATTGTTGTACAATAAACGAACTTTGACGGACGTTTTTACATATTAGTGTATGTTTGGTAATGGTTTAATTTAAGAGTGCGTGCATTATATTACAGCTAAACAGAACAGCAGTGTCCGAAAGAACCGCGCAGTGACAGCTCCGTGCGGCTCAAATCAACAAGGCGATAACTTGTGGTGCCCGCGTCCTAGGACTGCAAAGACGTAAATATTTCAACATCTAATTTTATGTATATGTCATAGTAATATTACAGCCCGCTCCCACACTTCTCGTGGAGGAAAAACCCTTCAGCAACGTGGTTACGGGGCTGACTGCCTAGGATGCAGACGTACATTTAAATTCTATACGCCATTATGAAGACTATATTCTTGCACTCCATTGTAGGATTTTATTAAATAATGATTGTATTAAAAGTATTGACACATTTCCGTATAAAACGAAATATTCATTATTATTAGGTATCTTTCACTCTTTTATTTTATTCAAGTATACCCACACGCACATTGCAGTAATAAAACTGATTTAGATCCGTCACCTCACCCTTTCGGATTCAGTTGAAAACCAGCGTCTGGCACTAGTTGTCTGGCTTTTTTGCTGAACTCCTATTTGTTGATTATGTTATGTTGTTAATTTCTTACTATACGCTTTTTGTACCCTTTTTTTATTATATTTCTTTTTGTACTTGTAATTATGTTGTGTTGTGTGCTTAGATGCGTTATTATTCTAAGGTTGTGTGCCTTCTTTCTTTCTTTCTAGGACATTCAGGCGCCAAATTCGTGTAGCACTCTAAGGCCCGTATTACATAACCTCACTGAAGACTCAAGCATCAACCAATCAAAAGGTCTTAAAAAGAGTTTTAAGTAGGTAATGCTTGAGTTTTGACTGAGGTTCTGTAAAATACTCTTTTACAGAAAAGAACGAAAGAGAAAGAAATATAAAGAGCTATCTATCTTTTACGCATAAACGTAAACTTGGGCGAATCCGTGAAAAATTGAACGTACGAAAAAAGTACTGTCACAATATTTTACAAACAGTTTACAAAACCATCTCATACTCTATTGAATGCAGTTTTTTTTAATGTACAGTATAGCTTATTAACTTTCAGAAAAAAATATACTGGTGTCAATTGTTGTTAATTCAACTGATTAAAAATTAAAAATAAGAAGCAAAATACGTCATTTTTGCGTGTCACACATCCTGTCGCTAACTTTAACTAACTGAGGTTCATGGTTTTTTAAGATATATTTCAGTGTTTTTTGGGAGCTTTTACAGATTATTGTTTTTATTTTTAATTATAACATTAATTTTAATCATAAATCTTACTGTATTACAAAAAAATTCATGAAATATGATAATCAAATTAGCACCAAGGTGGACATTCCACTTTAGTCACTGCTGTTTTATTTGCTTTCAATAGTAAAAAAACTACCAAAACAAGTTATTTTATTATCATGGTAACATTATTGTGGTAGATCAGCCATTTCTTTTTACCCATCGGGCAGTTGTGACGCAGTGATCGGTGACGAAAGCCGTACTAACTACACGTAGTCGATTAAGAAGTCCACTATAGTCACAGCAATAACGTGATACCGTTAAGTTCTTAAAACATAATTTTATTTGCGAATTATACCTGCGAATGTCGTAAAATAATGATTTCCTCTAAAAGAACAAGGAACATTGAGTGTTGTCGTCATTATTTATATGAAGCGGAGTTCGTCACGTCCATTTAGTGTCGTGACATATTAGGTAAAAAAAGAAAATTGTCCATATTGTCCCCTTAGTAACGGTACAATTTTTCACGGATTCGCCCACTCATCTTTTGACGCGATAGGGCGGAACCCTCAACATAAATTTATGTTTTAGACACCATAAAATTAGTACTGCCAGCTCATATAGAAACAAAATGACTTAAATGCTGACGTCATGATGACTCTCTGTTGCAGGGTCGGGAATGCAACAGAATTCGGTGAAAATATCTGCATGCGGAGGCATGGCCCTGCTTCCGCGAGGCCTCCCAGGAGGCCTACCGCACCAAAACCCAATGCAGGCTGTGCACAAGATGAAAATATGCCTCCCAAGACACAACCTGAGGGCTCAGGTACATTGTTTAACCAGTCTGACATTAAAAAATGAGACGTTTTAACGTTCAAGCCCCGTTGTTTGACATTGACGCGACCTTCACGTCACTTTCGTAATTTTTCAGAATTTTTCGGTGTTACCTATACATTTTTTTAATAAACTTGTTTGCCTTGTACATTTGTACACGGTGGGATTTTATAACAAGCTTCACTCGAGCGATAAAATTAAATATCAATTTATATGTTGATCACTATATTATGTTGAAAACTGCATCAACATCTACCCGTATCAAGTACTTACTTTCAAAGACGCTTCCAGCCGACTTTGTTTTCTTATTATTTTTTTCAAATTATAGAGGGAATCCTACAGCAAAATTAACTATTGATGGATGGAAATAACTATAAGAGCAGTGGTAGCCCAGTGCTAACGGCCTCGACTTACGAGTTGTAAGGTCGTGGGTTCGAACTTCGAACCCAAGCAGGCGCTTTACTTTGTGTAAATAATTTCATCACCACTGCTCTCAAAACGTTGAAGGAAAACATCGTGAGGAAACCGGCATGTCTTAGAACAAATAATTCGAAGACTTGTGAGATCTACCAACCCGCACTGGGCCCGCGTGGTAGATTACAGCCCACTCCTTCTCACAGAGAGGAGGCCTGTGTCCCAGCAGTGGGAACATTAATAGGCTGATGATGATGATGAACTATTGATGTGAAAAAATTGGCCAGTCAATTAAGGTTTAAATCTGGGCTGTCCGCCGATTTTCAGAAACCTTGGTCCTCAATCTAACATTGGTATACTTATTTATTTTCCAGGACCGAGACTAAAAGCAGCAAGTTTCTCAACCACGTCGTCATTCAATGGCTCCGAAGGCTCCCTACGCATGCGAACTATTACGAACGCCTTCCTCTTCAAAAACAGAATTAGACATAAAAATGACAAAGAAAAATTGTGTATAGAAGAGAAAGAAAATGGAGAGGACAATGCTAGTCAATGAATTTTGCTATCTCTTACTTATAGGCTAGACTAGAAAGAGAGACATGTTTAGATCAGAAGGAATTTTAAAGTTAGTTTTCATGTTACTTCAGCGTGTTTTTTAGGAGACCAGTCATTCTAACGTAACCCAGAACATTGATTTTTTCGCATTTATAATAGAAGTAGGTATGGATGTTTTCAGTTTAGTAATTGGTTGCCAACAGTGTGCAGTGTTGATTGGCTGATTTTAAGCCTAATCTCTTAATGTTAAGTATACTTTTTATAAAATTTATAGGTTTTCTAAGCCGAAGGTCGAGTTTTTACTGTTAGATCTAGATATCAATTTTAGCTTTATGGAATATTTAAAATTAATTCCATGTTACGTTTGTTAATGTACCTAGTACCTACTTAACTTTATATAGATTTGTATAATTATTTACTTTGCACATGTTGTTTTATATTAGTTTAGTTTATTTTTTTTTGTTTTTTATTATTGATTATTTATTTATCCTTACATATTATAAAACAAAGTCGCCCGCCGCGTCTGTCTGTCTGTCTGTCTGTCTGAACGCGATAAACTCAAAAACTGCCGAACGGATTTTCAAACGGTTTTCACCATTGGACGGAGTGATTCATGTGGAAGGTTTTAGTGTATAATTCATTAAGGTTTTGTGTAAATTGGCTGAAATATGACGATTATTGTTGAAGATGTCGGAAAAAATCATGCCGACTGGGAGCTTTACTGGCGTGCGCTGTGTAAGTCGTGAGAGATAAATCAAATTTATGTTCTAGAGTATTGTATATCTTAAAAATTGCAACATAAAAGTCCGCGATGGCATATGTCTATCTTTTAAGGGTGACCCACAATAACGATTTTTATCTTTCAAAATTGTATAAAATTTTCATTGTTATTTCCGAAGCTATTTTGACCGGTATCTTATTAATCCTTATCCAATTAAATAGGTTATTTAAATTGGGCATTCAATTTCGATTAAAATATGCCTTTACATCACATCATTTAAATGAATAGTTTAAGAGATATCACAGTTTCAAAATTACGCGTAACAAAATAATTATGGTTGACCACGCGGGAGCTGTAGTAGCCTACCACTGCGTCCGCTGAAAGTTAGTCAATGATCTTTTCCTTGGCTATTAGGTATGTATTCCCGGTAGAACGTTCCCGTGGGATATTTTGCGACATCCACGCGGGCGAAGCCGCGGGTAAAAGCTAGTTTATTTATAATAGTCAAGTTTAAGATGAATTACTTATTTGTTTACCTACATTGGCTACATTATTAATTTTGAAGTTAACATTTGAATTCCAAGGAGGTTGTATAAAAATAAACTAAAAAAAATACATAATGTATGATTTTATTTTTTAAACTTACAGACTTTAATTAATCCACCATTATATATATTATAATTAAAACATTGTTATAATAAAATAAACTTTTAACCTTTACCGTGTAGAGCACCCCGAGTGGATTTGACTTCTTGTCTGTTTTATGGAGATGAAGAGCTCGGAAAACGGTACCCTAATTACGTAATGCACGATCAATAAGAAATTGAAATGAATTGAAACAGATTACTAGTCCATTGCTTCATAAGTTGGAAAAAATAAATTGAGCAGATTTTTTTTTCGAACTTGTGAAGCAATGGACTAGCAATCTGTTTCAATTCATTTCAATTTCTTACTGATCGTGCATTACGTAATTAGGGTACGGGTGCACCACAGACGGTTCCGTGTTGGTCTCGCCAGAACATGGATAACTTATGCTGTGCCTGTCAAAAAACCAGTCTTTTACCTATCTCACGACGCTGACTTCCCAGCTCAACTTAAAAACAAAACGCCATTACATTTAAACAATTGTTATATCGATTCTCTTGGTCACAGGCTAAACTTAATTTAGACTATTTATTAAAATGTAATGTCAGAGCCCGATGTTAAGGCAAAAGCGGTAAGGTAGCCAGCAAAATCCAAATTTTCTTTTGAGACGGTTCAAAACTGTTGATGGAACTGATCAACCAAAACCATCATGGTTCCTCGAAACAGAAGCAGGCCTAGCCTTTAAATGCTCCAGTAGATCAATAGATAAGTAGGAAATAAACATAAGACTATGTAACTTCTGTAGTCATAGAACTCATACGCCATGCCGCCATACTAACCTACCGGTCGCTACCTAACATTGTAATACCGAACCATCATTAGGTACAAGGCACCTGGTCTAAACATATATTTTAGTTTATTTTATTTTTTTAGGCACTATAATAAAAGTATTGTTTGAGAGATCTTACTGTTGACTAAGTGCTCACTTTTTTTTGTAACGTTTTTATTCAATAAATATTTTATTATTATTATTTTATTATTACATATAGGAAGTGGACCCTCCGGGAGGGTTGCCGGTATTACGTTTAGGTACGCTAAAGATAAACATCACGGACGGTCAACGGCATTAGGTTTAAGAAAGTGTTAAGAGGGTTTACGTCGTACGGCATTTCATACAAACTTGCAAGCCCTTATTTTTCGAAATCACTGAACCGATTTTAATGAAACTTTATACGCATATGCAGGATACAAAGGTCTAAAAACTTAGTTAAGGACATTTTCGAAAAATAGTGTTACAGCCAAATTAGACCGATTTTAAATTTTCCATAGAAACAGAGATTTCCAGTTATCTGTTTTTAAATAAGACATTTCGAAAATGTTCTTAACTAAGTTTTTAGACCTTTGTATCCTGCATATGTGTATGAAGTTTCATTTAAATCGGTTCAGTCATTTCGAAAAATAAGGGCTTGTAAGTTTGTATGAAAAGCCGTACGGCGTAAACCCTCTTAAAACACTGTAAAACGATGTAAAATTGTGTTTTCAGGGGTCTTGTCGCTTTTCCAACCTTTTAATTTTTTTGTGAATAATTGTAACCGTGAAAATGTTTGGATTTTAAAACCAACGTAGGTATATACCTACTAATAAATCTTGTAAAAAGATACATCAGATTTTATTTTCACGGTTTATAATACTGTATTCGCTAAGAGTGAGTAGTGGTGGCCCAGTAATGTGAGCAGTGCTGGCCCAGTGGTAACGGCCCCGACTTACAAGTTGTAGGTCGTGGGTTCCAACCCAGGCAGGCGCTTTACTTTGTGTAAAATAATTTCATCACCACTGCTCACAAAACGGGAAAGGAAAACATCGTGAGGAAATCAGCATGTCCTAGAACTAAAAATTCGAAGACATATTATGTGACATCCACCAACCCGCACTGGGCCCGCGTGGTGGATTACGGCCCACAGAGAGGAGGCCTGTGTCCCAGCAGTGGGAATATTAATAGGCTGATTATGTATTGGCTAAGAAAAACTTACATTTAAAATGAGCCCTCCGCGAGGGCTCCCGGCATCCCACGACTAGGTGAACCCTCCAGGAGGGCTCCCGGCACTTAACGTGTAGTACGCGACAAACGTTATGGCGACTCAGGGGTGCGCTACTCGCTGCGGAGTACCACCACCCCTCAGCCCCGCTGACACATGAATTTGTTACTGCGCAGCGACTCGCCTCGTGTTCCGAGCTGCCCTAAAGTTTGAATCGGGCTGTACGATGATGGAATCGTTGACCATGTAACTTCTCATCGGATATCTGCCTAGCTGTTTACCAGGATGGAGTCGTTGAACAATCATACCAAAGATATTCTCGCGACACCAGTGACAGATGTCCCTCATGATGACTAGCGTTGCCATCTCTAAAAGTCAGAAAACCGGACATACTCGCTAAAAAAACTAGACTTTTGGGTTTCACGGGCGGACGGACGACAAAAATAAAAGGATTTTGGAATAAAAGTTCAAATAAAATATGTTTTATTATCCATTTGATTTTTTTTTTTTGGTAGAATATTGCAAAAGCTAAGACACCTAATAATTTTGCAAGTTAGATATATGTCTTAAATTAAATTCCACAATTAACATTTTTGCAATAGTTTCCGATTTTAACCAGTTTCTTTTTTTCGTCCATTGTTGGCCTATTAAAGAGAATAGTCTTTCAACGTTAGCGCGAGTAAGAAAGAACGATGGTCGAAGTAAGAAAATAAAAAGCCTAACAAAAGCCGGACGGGCCGGACGCAGTCAAATCCGGACAAGAGGTCAAAAAGCCTAACACTGTCAGGGTTTATCCGGACGGATGGCAACTCTACTCATGACGGTCAACCTCGTTGATTTAGCACTTGAAAGACGTGCTATTAAGGGCCTACCCTCAGGCCTACCTTGAAAATAAATATTAGTTTGATGGGTGTGGCTTATTTCCCCCGCACGCGGGGAGTGGCGGTTCCATCTTTAGTGGTCGGCTGCCACGTCACCGATACAAACTTATCTGAACCAGTGACCAAAAGTTGAACTAACGAAATCGCAGACCGGAATTTCAAATATTACATAATTTTAGCATGCTTAGCATTATTTTTGTCACTACCGCACAACTGTCAAACTAAAAGTGCAAGATAAAGACGGAAACATTTATCTATGAAAATAGTGCGTGCTGAGTACGGAACGTTAGTTTATCTCGGTCTATGAAACTTTTGCACATAGCGAGATAAGGAGTACACAAATAATACAAAATATATAATTATCAACTAAAATATTTATTAATTATAGTTATACAACATGAAATTAAAAATTGTTAATTAATCTTCTGTATTATTTATATAAAAACCGGCACGGCATGCACAATGAAGGGTTCCGTAGTTGGGATAAATTTATCCTTATTTAATTTATATTTTTTTACCGCTTGTGTAGCAAATTATAATTTACTAGCTTTTACCCGCGGCTTCACCCTCGTGGATGTCGCAAAATATCTCACGGGAACGTACCACCGAGATTACATACCTAAAAGCCGAGGAGGTCATAGACTCTTACCTACCGCTGCGCCCGCGTTCGCGTCAACGATAAAATTATTTTGTTACGCGTAATTTTGAATCTGCGATATCTTTTAAACTATTTATTTAAATGATATGATGTATGTGTGTGTGATGGGATATTTTAATCTAAATTAAATGTCCAATTTAAATAACATATTTTATTGGATAAGGATTATTAAAATAACGGTCATAATAGCTTCGGAAATAACAATTAAATTTTTATCAAGTTGTAAAAGATAAAAGCTATGCTTCAAAGAAGAGCTCAGTCAAATATGGGTGCTGTACAAACACCAGAAAACCTTGGGCACAAACTAGGTCATGTACCTGTATTTAGAAGAAAATATGTTATGATTGTGCAGAATATTAGAACTCATCATCATCATCATCATATCAGCCGAAAGACGTCCACTGCTGGACATAGGCCTCCCCCAAACACCGCCACTTCGACCGATTCTGTGCTTCCCGCATCCACCGAACTCCTGCGGCCTTTACTAAGTCATCGGTCCATCTTGTGGGAGGCCTTCCGACGCTACGTCTTCCAGTACGTGGTCGCCACTCCAGAACCTTTCGGCCCCATCGGCCATCTGTTCTGCGAGCAATATGTCCTGCCCATTGCCACTTAAGTTTGGCAATTCTTCGGGCTATGTCGGTTACCTTGGTTCTCCTGCGGATCTCTTCATTTCTGATTCGATCACGTAGGGAAACTCCAAGCATAGCCCACTCCATTGCTCTTTGGGTGACTTTTAGCCTTCTGATAAGGCCCATTGTGAGCGACCACGTTTCAGTGCCATAAGTCATCACTGGCAACACGCACTGGTCAAAGACTTTCGTCTTGAGACACTGTGGTATGTGGGACGAGAAGATATTGCGTAGCTTCCCGAACGCTGCCCAGCCGAGTCGGATTCGACGATTGACCTTTCTCTTGAAGAGTGGGTCTTAAAATGAACATGGACAAGACAAAGGTCATGTCAAATGCCCATGTAACACCCGCCCTCATAAAGATCGGAGACGCTACGCTCGAAGTTGTAGACGAGTATGTTTACCTAGGACAAACTGTCCAGCTAGGTAGGTCCAACTTCGAGATATTAGAACTATTGGACAATAATTCATGAATATAAATAAAAACGTGTGCGGTCGGGGAACCCCCGTCTAGATCGATGTTCCCTCTTACGTATGATTTAAAACAAAAACAAATATTTCATAGCCGCCATCTTGGATTTACATTTTAACCTCGCAATTGGCGACACTTTAGCACCCTCAAAAACTATGAAAGTGACACCAATGACGAAAATTTTTAAAGAAGAAAGACAAATTCTTACCGCAAGCCGCGTTAAAGAAATTCGTTCTGGATTCAATAGCACTGACTGTCATGGATTGGTACTGGATTTTGTTAAATTGTAAAATGTTTAGTTCTGAAATAATATATTAGTTTTACAATTTTTTTAACATAATATAAACAAAAGGGGTTTGAAGATTTTTGTATGGAGGGTGGCCCTAACGTGAAGCCGCCATTTTAATATTTTTTCAGAATCGCGGTGTAAATCGAAAGTTATATATTTAGATAGAAGACACTTATACAATTAAAAAATGTCATATAACATAATACCCTAAAGCGTCAGGATTCGGAGTTATTCACCGAAATATAAGTCGAAAACTGAACCCTGAAACAAGGATTTTTTATAGGTATAAAGAGACAAAAGTATATGTATACTCCTCACCGAATGAGGACGTGTGATATATGGTATATGTATTATATGGTGCATGGCATGGGCGCGACACCAAGAAAATCCTATTCAGCCTCCTGCTGCCTTCTTGGATGATATTATTTATACCGAATATGATTAAAAAATCTTATGTTTTATCCACTAGGTGTAGTCAATTAATTCATGTGTAAATAACTTAAAAACATGAAGTAACTACAATATAAATAAATAAATTCGTTATTAACGATTGTTATTTTTATCTTTGAATATCTCAGAAACGTGACGCTTTATGCTGTTATGTTATATGAAGTTTTATGTTTGTATATGTGTCCCAAATATATGACATTAGTTGTGCAACTCGATTTTCTTTTCCTGTTAACTATTTTGCCCCAATTTAATTCACAATAACGAGTTTTTGTTTTTTACCTTGATGCAGTCCTAGAAAACGATTATGCTTTTTTATATATGTTACTGTAAAAACCCGAACTGCGGTAAATCTTAGGATCTACCGGTAAATCCTAAGATTTACCAGGTTTCACCGGTAAAAGTCCGAATTGGTCTATAATCATCTTTAATTTCGGACTTTTACCTGCATTCAGTCGGTAAATCCTAGGTTTTACCGCAGACACCGGTAAATGTCCGAAATGAAAGATTGAAATATAATAATAGTCGTGTCAACTCGTGTCTCACTCGACACCCGCTCGGCTAGATATTATATTAGTGAGAGGCTCGGTGTTATATTAGTGAGAAGTAATTTTTATTTGAGTATTTTTTTCTGCAGTTTATTTTTCTCAAGCATGTTAGAAAAATAAACGCATGTCTTAAACATCTTTTAAGTCTTGACTAATAATAATAATAATAACTATAGTCATGTTGAATAAATCGTTTCTGATTATTAACTGCATTGTTTTACTCTGAAAACTAACATTTACCGGTATGATCTGTGGTAAAACCTAAGATTTACCGACTGAATGCCGGTAAAAGTCAGAAATTGATGATTATTATAAAACAATTCGGACTTTTACCGGTGAGACTTGCTAAATCTTAGGATTTACCGGTAAATCCTAAGATTTACCGCAGTTCGGGCTTTTACAGTAACATATATATCTCCATACATTTTTTTCAAGCAAGTGCTATAAAGTAAAAGAAAAAGTTTATTGTAAAACTGAAATAGCATTAAATTGATCAATATACGATACCTAAACCCATTTCTGCCGAAAAAAGAAAAAAATTACTAAGTAGGTCCCTAAGTCTATGAAGATCGATTTTCAGCCCACTGTGCGCCCTGAAGCCGCTCTGAAGTAGATTACAAATAACTGCGCACTAGTCAATCTGCCTTATAAAACAGTAGCGCGCATTGCCAGCACGCATGCGCAACCTAACTTCAGAACGACAAATTGACACAATTTTGAAGTACCTTTTTGTAACATCAATAGTAATACGTTTTATCCTGTTTCTTTATAATTAATAAAAATAAAACAAACATTATGTTCTAGAAAATTGAGTGCTTACCCAGTATTACTTTGTAATGGTAGGATATATTATTGCCAGTTGTACAAATTGATGAGTGAAGGTGGTGACTCCGATTCGTTATCATCATGAATTTCTATTGATTCCCTGTAATAAAATGAGTCTATTGTTACGAATGGATTGGATGGGAATTGGGCATCTATCAACAATAGAACAATCCCACAACAAAAGTAGCTCATGAGCCCATTAGATATTGTAAGTATGTATATAGAAACAATTATTGTTTACTTACCTTTTACATTCCCTCATGTACTGAGCCCTCGCCCTCATGTGTTCCAAATGTTGTACTTTATTTAGTTTTGCTTTGGTTTTCCTTCCCATATTTAATAAATAATTTATATATATGACGTCACAAATAGCCAAAAATAATTGTTATTTTGTTCACAGTCACGTAAATTTATTCTATTATACGCAGTTTATATGCCTATTCGACACTAATTTTACTTTAAAATAACTTTAATCTGCTGAACTCGATTTTTCCTGTAAATATAATTATTCAAATTACGTACATCTGACAGCACCGATCTGGAAAAAAATGACATAGATTCATCGTCGAAGAGCTCCACCGAGCGACTGATTTATGAACGAACGAAAGTGATGACAATACTTTTTATAGGCGAAAGAAGAGATGACGATACTGTGTGTTCTGTCGGAATAAAACAGCATATGTGCCAAAACCAAATGCCGTCTTTTATAAATTAAAAGTATTATTAAAACTTAAACTGCTTATCTTAAAACTAGATATGATTACTCTCTATGTTATAAAGTAAAATCCATTAAATAACTCATAAGCGATACGTTTTGATACTCAAAAAAACATAAAAATAGATGAAATTTTGCAAATTTTTTTTATCGAGAAAATTTCATTGTATCGTGTATTCCTTTTGCAGGATACTAGGCCATATAGTCAAAAAACATACACCGAAATATTGAATCCCTATTCCTTAAACCTAATAAGGTACACGAAAAAGACCCCTTTTTTCAATATATCACCTTAAGTAACGTTATAAGACTAGCTGTTCGTGCCCGGACTCGCCCGGGTGTTTTTCCGACTTTTCCGGTGGAGTTTCATTACGAATAGGTACAACAAAAAAAAAACATTTTTTAATCTCATTTCATTTCTTGTATGACGATAACTTTTTTTTGCAACATCCGATTTTAATTAAACCTATCATTTCTCTTCCAAATTAATTAATCGCTGTCTACCTGTGAAAACTACATGAAAATTCATTCAGTAGTTCCGAAGATGTGCGCCAGCGCGAACAAACAAACAGACGGACAGACAGACACCGGATTCTACTGTTTTATTATATGTATAGATCTCGGCGAAACTTTGGTAAATCACGTTTTTTCTTTTATAATTATAACAAAAAATGACGTAATTATTTAACCACAAACACGTTGACATTGACATTGATTGATAGATATTGGTTATACACAACTTATAGCGTGCGGCAGAATGTAAACGCTAGCATGGCAACCCCCTGCCGGGGTTGCGGGTAGTCCCAAGGGGAAACCGTGGCCCCTGGCAAGGCAAGGGAAGGAACACGGGTGGGTTTTAGTCAGTAAAAGTCTGACACGCCCTTCCGCTCCGCCCAGAGCGGGAGAAGTCATTGGATAATTTCCCACCAAAAAAAAAAAAATAATAATAAAAAGCATGGCAACCCAATGTGGTTCCCCGGCCGCCTGTCTGAGCGCCCGCGCAAGCTTTAAGTAAGTACGGTTTGTAATCGTCAATTAGTTATGTAAGCTACCCACCAGCGAGCGAAAGTACGCGAGCTTTAACTCTTAAAGTTCTGTTAGAATTGGATTGTAACTTGTGTGATCTATGTGATTATAGTGTGATTCCTAAGCACCTGCGTTTCTCTTACACCAGTTCCCCGGCTATAAACTAGAAAAACACCAAAGTACACAAGATTGTAAATAAAACAACAAGTAAACTTTCCATATATAATCGATATAAACATTATAAATAGAAGCGTCTCACACACATACAGCATAACATCTTGCATACGAGGACCGACCACAGATTATAAATGTATTCAATTACTTGACTTCATTCGATATTCTACTTTTTTCCTCTTATAAGATATTTTTTTACTTTTTTTTTTATTGCAGTGTTATCCAATCAAAACTCGTTGTGAAACGATGATCTCTTAAATAGATTCACGACACGACACGTCAGACTAGGGTGAATCCGGCTTTACTAAAAATTTACGTTATAAGAGCGTTTAACCCAAAAAGTTGACAACGACGCAAATAGCTGTCAAAAATGTCCCATTTTGATTAGTTTGGCAATATTACTGTATGGAAATAAAAAATGTAGCTAACTAGCGTACTAGAATTATGAATTGCAATGATACCATTGAATTTGATGTTGTATCCGTTTTCGGTGGAAAAAGGGGTTTTGAAAATTTCTAAATATTTTTTTTACATCTAAAACTAAATAGTCGGTGTTACGACATTAATTATTGTATTTCATAATCAATATTTTAGTTCGCTAGTTAGTTACATTTCATATTTCCATACAGTAATATTATCAAAGTAATCAAAACCGGTAAATATTTGACAGCTACTATTTGCGACGTTGCTAACTTTTAGGATAAACGCCGTACGTAACTTTATATAAATTTATAAGTTTAATAAGGCTTGTGTGTTTACTCACAAAGGAAGTCAAGTCATTGTGTAGTATGTAATCTGTGTGCACTAACACTACGGTAACTACTTGTGACACATTGATACAATGAAACAAGAAAGTTCTCATAACACGTCGAAAAACAGCGCAAATACATTGTTACTTTGTATTTTTGGATATAATTTTAGGATACAGTTGAAACATCAATGTATTACTATTACATAACTGCAAAATTTTTCTTTACCAAAAATATTAGTGTTTTACTAAAATGTTGTATTGTACCAAAATATTTATATTGATTTTAATAGCCATATATTTCGATTATGAAAACATCTATAAATAAATTATGTATTGTACCTTATTGACGAAGCGATAAGGTTGAAAATCTTATTTAACGGTACATCAACTACTGGACTTATTTACTAAACTAATCAATGCTACTTTTAGCGGATAACTTGACATTGTGCGCATTCTCTTAACAATATTATTATATGTTACATCTGGGCAAGTTAAAACTCAAAGTGAACATAAAAATAGTTTGATCCAAACTCCTTTACAAAACTTCTGCAAATGTCGATAATAGGGATGATGACAGGGAAAAAAAACAAATTAGTCCGTCAGTCAGATAATAAAAAAATATTAGACACGTATTTTTTGCTTTATCATATTAATAAAAAATGTTTTAGATAAAACGCATTAAAGTTGGGAAGAGAGGAGCTACGTCACAAGTCAGTGTAAAATCTACCGGGGAGTGACGTCATGTCACATTTTAACTCATTTTATTGCCGTAATCTTTAGATTAGGTACGCAAAAAAAGAAAAAGTACGAGTCCAATATATTTTTTTTATGTAGTTAACCGTCAACAATTTTTTTTTATGTCCCCGTTTAAAGGTTCCAGACAGTGCAAGGCAGGTGCCGCGAATGCAATGATTTATATATAGGGATGCCTCAGACAGGCGCATGCGTCACATTTGTGGCTTACCATTAAAAACACACGCCCGCGCTGTCTGGACGCACCTTTAAGTTAACAATATTTTTGTCACTCCAACGTACCGATTTGCATAAAAAATTACATACATAAGTATAAAACTGCAATTAATTTCATGTAAAAATTTGTTTTCCATAAGCTTATGTGACTAGGTATAAAATAAACAGCCAGATCCAGGACATTTACACCTCCCTTGCAACCGAATTCTGAAAGAACAAAAAACTGGCCAATAGTCTGTCAAAACCAAGTCAAGAGATTCGCTTGTCTGGTCTTATTTCAGATAGCCAATCACAGCTGTTGGAATGAGCTGGACGGTCTGTCAGCAAAATTTTGTGTTGATTAGAATTTCAGAAAACGGGTGTCAATATTATAAACGTTTATTATTTTATATTAAAGTAGGATTCAAAAGCACCGATAGCAATATGTATTACGTAAAAATATTCAAAAAAATGTTTTTATGAGGGAATTTTATTACATAATAAGGGACTTAGGAACAATAATATCTGAAATACAAAAAAAATCGCGAATTATATTTAAAAAACAATGGTCAGTAAAAATATACTTACTTTTAAAATGAGATGAATTATTCTCTATAGAAATACCCTTACAAAAACATTTTCCTTCTTAGGTTACATAAAAGCTTAGTAATAATGACAGAAATTAATATATAACTTGGCATTATTATAATTATATAATATACTAATAGAGCAACGCATAGATTGAGCGAAAAACACAAAAAAAAACACTTTTATTTATTTTTAATAAAAATATTTTATTGTATATTAAAATTATAAAGGCAGTAATGTTATATGGAAGAAAGATTAACAAATAATAAATTGTTAATTTATTGAAAGTAATGAAAGTTGATTTTCGCTCAATTTGTGCGATGTTGTGAATGGAACCAATCTAAAGGTTTATATTTCTGAAAATATAATAAATATATAAGAGCAATAAGTTTTACTTTGTATTTTACGGATGTTGGACGAAGTTTATTTAGATATAAGTTTTTAAATATAATATTTTACACTAAGATCGGTTATGTAATTCTTAAACAAAGTTGACCATTAATATAAAGGTCGCAAAGTTCCACAAACAAAAACACTTTAAAAAAATCACCATTTTTTTTTCTACGCATCCATTATTTTTGCCAACTATACGCTTACACATTCTACAAATTGCTACTGAACACGTTCATCAGGCGAGTTCTTAACACTTATAGCTTAAGACGACACACTGACATAATTATATAAAACTTGTATAAAAATTAACAAAGCTATCTGTTTGTTATAAAAATCATTTGGCTAGCAGACTTAAAATGTTGCACATTGGGAACGGACGCAAAACGAGCTATAACCATTCCATTATATTTCTCTCGATTAACTCAAGGTATCTTTCAAGTTAAAAAAAAACTAGAATTTTAATCATTCACGAAAACGCTAGCAATTATAACTGAAACCAATTTTAAATTAGATTCTAATAAACCATCGATGGAATACAGTCGATTTACAAAAGTATCCCATTGTCCTTTCTGAATATTCTCTAACAGAAAATAGTCTCTTAAACTGACTAAAACTCCCTACATTTGTAATGCAGTTATTTGAACTTTGGTTCGAATATTATAACAATAATATAACTTGATATTTGTATGCATAAAAATGCTCACTTTAAAAGTAATAATATTTTTATAGTGATTCCACCAAGGATTGGCAATAAACGGAAAAACATATTCAATCATATTTTTGCCTCAAGAATTTTTTATTTTTTTGCGTTATATTGCCTCACCAAATAAATAAAACATTTTACACCAGCAATAAAAAATTGAGCTACTAAATGTTTGTATTTCAAATATATATAAATATAAAAATGTAGGTGTATAATATATATCTCTGTTACAAAATGAGATTCGGTTTTAGTCTTGAATTATACAAGATAACATATATAATAAATTATGTATAAGCACTTTTAAAATATATGTAGGTACAAATAAAATTAGTTTCCTGTATTAAGGCAGAAATTAAAATGTTCCATTGTAGGATGCAAATCAAGAATTTAATTGATAATACAAAGGTTTTTTAGATACCATTATTAACATTAACGCGCCTATTAATAAAACTAGCTTTAAAGATTTTATATATTTATAAAACATTTTTTTATTAAATTGAGCGGTTATTTTTTACACGTCGTTACTCGTCAAATGAACCGCATGAAAAACCTTTAAACTGGCATTATTTATTCAAGCACTTCATTCAATTTTCCTCATTGTCAATCTGTCAATACACCTCTTTCATAACCATCGCACATTTTACCATTATTATCTCTCTTAATGAAATGGATTCGTATTCTGATATGTGAACAAAACTTATTTTCGCTTAAGTACATTATGGAACGCAGATTCTTTTTCAAGACGTCGTTATAAGAGGTTATACAGAATTTAAATATTTTTAACTTGCATATAAAAAGAAACATTTTGGTTGTCAATACAGCCCCCTATTCGCTTTTATTTTTAAATTTACAAAAAACATCACACAATAAAGTTTTAAAATTGTAAATATATTGGGTATATATTCATATTTTTATCTTCCTCTAAAATAATTTAAAAGATCCATGATTTAATCTCAAATAGAAGCAAACCGAAAAAACACAGCTTGCTAAAGAAATGTAGTACCTAATTCTGTTAAACGAATTCACTTAAAATGTGCATTCACTTCGAATGAACACAAACGCAACAGTTATTGCACAACTTTCTTATTTTTCTATCACAAAACTAAAATAATATACCTTTCACCGGCCACCGCCAGCATAATCAATTCCATTTGATTGCACTCATTTTCAACAAATTAAAAAACTATGTGCTCATTTTTTACATGGCGGTCGAATGTTAAATCGCACCAATTTATCGTTATTTCTTAATGTATTAGTTAACCAAATTTTTAAATTATAACTTTTAAAGGTTTTAAACCTTTTTAAAGGGTCATTACTAAACAGCGTCATTATAATCTTCCTTTTTATCAGGTTTTATATTAATTGCTTTTATAAATAGCTTTTTTAGATCGTTACATTGCACTGTCATGAAAAAAGGTCTTAACAAAACCACATTTTAATTTTATTTTTAGGTGTTATTTACACTTTGAGTGTTTATTTTATTTTCATAATAGTTCATGAAGCAGAATTATATGCAAGTCCAACTTCTACACATACCTGCAGTGCCTATTTTTTTGGCCGCGCCTGTGATAATTCCTTCTACAGCGAGTACACTCAATTTGATATTACTTTAAATTAAGGTTATCTGGAGAGCATATATAATAATTATAAAATGATAAACTATAGGAGTACCAATGTACAGGTTTTAATAAATAGTATGTAACTCAAAAGGGCTGGAAGAGTGTAAACTGAACTATTTACATAGTATAGAAAACTGAACTTTATAAGCTTTTTATGAACAAAGATTTCAGCCAGTGGTTACCCGCAGAAACATAGAAAAATGTGATAAAATAAGAATGTTTCTTATTCATGTGATCGACACAAATTGCGCAATATGTTGTGCAACTTCCCAGTACGGACGAGGACACACGCTGTATAATACTCTCAAAAAAGAAACACCCCATCCCTTTCAAATTTGTCTTCAAACTTTGAGTAAGTTTCTTTTTAAGCTTCTAACTTCAAACCTTTAAAACAATGCCTAAATCTGCCTCGTTTTAAATAAGGCACTATACGTGTGCCGGCGGCGGTTCTTCCCCGACCTCGCCGACCACGTGTTTCCCAATGTCCCTGATGTCCTGGTGGTCTCCGTGAGCCGCTAGATCGAAGTCTGACCCTGACAGGGAAGCTATGTGGTTCCAGTTCGATTCGGCGGTCTCTCCTGCGGTTTTTGAAGGTAGTCTTAATATTTTGTTTGGGAAGAACATCGTGAGATTTTAGTAGATAGAGAAACTTTCGAGATTGTATTTAATAAAAAAAAAATAAGATAGTTAATTAACGTAAATATATTTAATAAGATATTCCGGTTAACTATTCCTAAAGAGTCATAAAAAACCCTGTAAGAAATCGATACGTGTTTCACCTCTCAACGAGGCATCCTCAGGATGACGATTGACTCTTCGCGAACCCGAACACGGTGTGATGCCATGCCGAGCGCCTAGCGACTCTGCGGCCGGCGCTCGGCGTCGATCCTGAGGATGCCCCGTAGAGAGGGACACGTGTCCATTTCTTACAGGATTTTTTAAGATTCTTTAGGAATGGTTAAGCCGAATAGGTTACGAAATATATCCACGTTTATTGTATTTTTTTAAAGGAAATAATTTGTAATACAACTTTTGGAATACTAACTTTTTCCTGACCAAATCTGGTAAAAATATTATTTTCATCTTTCAAAAGTTGCTAATCAAAATCTGTTTATTGTAAGTACCAAATACTAAAAATAGAAGCGAAAGTTTTTCTAGCCACTAAAAAGACACGGTGTAAAAAATGTTGGTAAAAGAATGGTTAATTTAAACAAATTGCAGCGGAAAAATATGTAGCGTTATGTTATAGTACAGTGGATTTCAAACAAGCATGTCTATTCTGTTCAGGGGTTAACCCTGTATCACAATGTCCGGATAGGCACTAGCTACCAAATAAATTAAAATGTAATTATCTGAATGAGATCTGATAGATTAAAACAGTATAAAAAATAAATCATACAATCATCATTTTATCTTAATATATACAATGTCGCCCATGCGCATGTGACCGCCCGTAATTTTCTGAATATTCATGAAAAAATATCGAAAATAAACTTCAAAAGGGGGGGTCTATCTATAACATTTTTCATGTTATTGAATTTTTAATTTTTTAAAGATTTGCTTTCTGTTTTTTGACACATCTCCGAAGTTTATGGGTCGATTTGGATTCTGTTTATTGTTTCCAAAAGCTTATGAGTTATTTTAACAGGTTAATTAAAATTTTTACAAAAAATTATCGACTACGAAAAAAAAAACGGAATCGAAAATGTTATAGATAGACCCCCCCTTTTGAAGTTTATTTTCGATATTTTTTCATGAATATTCAGAAAATTACGGGCGGTCACATGCGGATGGGCGACATTGTATAATTCTTCCGCAAATGTGTTTGTCACCTAACTCCTAAGCGGCTGGACCGATTTGAATGATATTTTGTGTGTATATTTGAGTGGGTCCCTGGATAGTTTGAAAATACAATTGGACCCGGTTGTCCCGCCCGAACAGCGCCACCTACCGGGTCTAATTCCAGGTCCAGCCGTTTAGGAGGAGTTAGGTGACAAACATACGTATGGAAGAATTATATATATAAAGATATATATAATATTTTATATTTTTATTTTATCCGTTTCAATGCTTCTAATGTTTTCATCGCATACGGATAGTTGGCTTACTGATAAAATAAAAATAATCAAGTGCCTCTTCAAAAAAAAATGTACTGTCTTGATCTAGGTTTGTTCACTTGTGTTCAGTTGGTTCAGTGCTGTACCAGATTATAAACCGTGACATTTGTGGGTTGGTTTGTATAAACTAAACGAAATATTTTATTAAACAAAATCAGTGAATGCTATATCACTCGGACGTGTAAATAGGAAAATAAGATGTACCTAAATAAATTCCATAAATTGTGGGAATTCAATTTTGAATTAATAATCCTCTACAAGCTAAAGCTGCCTAATTACAATGGCGGAGTTAAATAAGCTTGGTTTTATGATCGTTTATTAAAATGACGGCCAGTGTATGTTAATCTAACTACGTGATGTCGTTATGTAAGCCAATCTGTTATTTTGCGTTTAATAAGTAGGAATAATTAAAGTGCAATGGAATTTGGCCCATATTTTATACACGACTGGGTACTCTTTATTATGAACGCCATAAAAACGCATACACATACGTCGTTTGACGCGCTGACGCCACGTCAACGCGAAGTATTTTCGATACAGTACGTCTACACGACGCTATTGTAGCGTATGCATTTACGCTGCGTCTATGCGATGTCAATGACAACACTGGATATACGCTTACTGCTCAGTGCAAAGAAACTGTTATGATTATATTTTTCTAACAGTCCATAAACACTTATTATAAGTATTCCAGCACCCTAATTGCGTAATACATGATCAATCACAATCTGAATCATTTTGAAAAATATTGCTAATCCATTGCTTCATAAGTTCAAAAAAAACTGCTCAACAACGTAAATAACGCAATGAATGTTGTTGATCTGTCAAAATGAAACCGACTACCTAATCTTAATCAATCTCAATCATTTACGAAAATGTCTTACGCAATTAGATAGCAGACAAAGAAGTCCACCCTTAATTTGTTTAGAGACTAAATTCCAATGCACTTTAACCTTCAATTAGTGACTTTGCTTAAACATAATATTTATGTCCATTCCGTATTACCCAGGCATGCTGTTATGTTTTACTGTAAAATATTCACTCACACAGCACCACACGATATCGGCAGCGATCCTGCTTCGTTCAATCAATAAGTCTAGTACAGTTGACTTACGAAAACCTTAACCATACTTAGAACCTTGTCATATTACACGATGCAAATGGCAACGTCACAAATGTGACGCGTCAACGCACGAGTTTAAGAGTGTGCATTCTAAAAGTTGGCAACATCGCAAATAGCTGTCAAATATTTACCTGTTTTTTGTTAATGCTTATTACTGTCTGGAAATATGAAACATCGCTATAAAGTGCACTAAAATATTGATAAGGAATTATAATAATAACACTGAATTAGGTGTTTGAACAGTTTTATATGTAAAAATGGAATTTGGAAAGTTTTCATAATTATGCTTTTCTTTTTTTTTACGATATCATTTCATAATCAATATTTCAGTGCACTATAGAGCGACATTTCATATTTCCATACAGTAATATTGACAAATTAATGAAAACAGGTAAATATTTTTCGGCTATTTGTGACGTTGCCAACTTTCAAAATGCACATCCTTAATGTGACAAATTCCGAAAGTGACCAACGTTTTCGTAAAGTGACCATAAAATACCCAGGCGTAAATGACACATCGAGCTTTAGGCTGCCTGACCGCTGGAGCGGAGAAGAGAGGAGAGGAGCGGAGCTGTGCCAAAATTATACCAATAGAATCTAAACTATCTTGGTTAATATTGGCTAAGCTCCGTTCCTCTTCTCTCTTCTCCACTTCAGTGGACAGGCAGCTTTAGGCTTCCTGTACATGACGCCGGAACCGCACCGGAGCCAAACCGGCTCCGAACCGCAAGAACATCTCAGAATGAAAATGTAAACTCTACGCGGCGCATGGGCAATATTAATTCGTATACACAAAAATGCGGTCCTGCGCCGTGTACAGAAAACCTTAGAGACTGTCACAAAGGTATGAGTGACAGAAAAGGCGCTCTACAAAGCCGCACTTTTTCAAAAACTTTGTGTCTTATACGGCCGGGCACTGTACTAATACTTATATAAATAAATACTTAAAATTAATTTTACTTAGTATTAAGCGAGCTTCAGTCTTGAATTAGTGGAAACGTGCTGTGGGGAACTTCAAGAGATTCTTGTAGTTTGTAATGTTTTTTAAAATCTTTTTGTCAGTGTAAAGGACATCGCTCATTATAACAGCACCGCTCCGACACGGCAAATAACTTATCATTGAAGTTAGGATTCTAAATCAAATGCATTAAAGTCACGTATAATAACGTGTGACTGTATTAAAGCCTATTTTACGATGGCTATACAGTATACAATAGTGGACGGCTCGGCGGCCGCTCACTGCCCGCGAGCCGTCCACTATTGTATACTGTATAGTCATCGTAAAATAGGCTTTAATACATTTGATTTAAAATCCTAACTTGAATGACAAGTTATTTGCCGTATCGGAGCGGTGCTGTAATAATGAGCGATGTTCTTTAGGCCGCGTCCTATTTAAAAGCGATCGTCACGCTCATGTGTCACTTTTTGTTCGGTGAACCTGAACGCGTGGTCGTGCCGACAGAGGGCGGTTTTCGGTTTTCCGAACAAAAATTGACATATGGACGCGGCAGTCCCTTTTAAATAGGATACGGGGTTATTACTTTGACTTGATCTACTACTAAGGTGTTATTAAATTATGTTAAGTAAATACACAGTTTGGTAGGTATACTATATTAATTAATTTAAAATTTTTAATTATATTCACCAACAATCTCAGACGTCAGGCAAAGTACACGCTTTAACCCAATGATATATTTTTCAATTGAAGTTCCCAACAGCACGAGCTAAGACTGCATTGAACGTGTAT
The DNA here is from genome assembly GCA_948150665.1 of Conistra vaccinii. Taxonomy (NCBI): domain Eukaryota; kingdom Metazoa; phylum Arthropoda; class Insecta; order Lepidoptera; family Noctuidae; genus Conistra; species Conistra vaccinii. The sequence continues at coordinate 5,610,824 of OX411317.1, read as the reverse complement.
GATACATAACTCCCTTTTTTTAACACAATATATTGTTGCCCCAGTAAGAATATTACAAACTTTTGTCGAAGTATCAAAACCGCTCAAAATGTTTATCTTGAAATTCAAGAATATCTCTTTCACAAACATTTACTTAGATGGCATTTACAATAAATACCTACTGATAATAATTACTACTGAAAAGTAATGTACAGATTTTTTCAAAAAATTCAACAATATACAAGTTTATTTTGTAAACCTGAAATGTTAAAGTGTATGTTGGTGTTGTTATATTTTCTCGAACGAGTAGCTTAAAGCCAGGATATTTTCAAAGCAGGTATTGGATAGCTTCGACCATTACCAATTCGCACTACTCACTACTTGTAACCAAATGTTTATAATACAGGTCGAAAAATCGTTACTGAGTTGTATTTCCAAGCAAATCTTAATCACCAAACGCAGCGTGGTGATTATCAATAATCACCGAATGTAGCAATTATGGTGGTGATTATGAATCCCCAAAGCAAATAACCATCGTACACGATATTATATGGCACACTTTGCAGGGAGGGTTTAATTCTACTTAAAAGGGGATTACGGGGTTATGACTGTCTTACTGTCGTAATGACGTCATATCGTAGGAGTATCAACACACACAAAACACAGTCTTCATACGGACGCAGTTCACTGACTATTATCATAATATAAATTATACATCCAAAATATTTTTATTGCAGTCGTTTGTAAGTCAAAATATTTGAATTTTTTATCAAAAAATTCGTTTTCTCTTAGCTGTAAATTTTAATGCTTTTCCAAAAAGATTTAACAATAACAGCAAGCAAAAACAATCAGATAAGTACGAAACTATCCGATTTCATCGATAGAGACAACCATCTCATCCCACCCCTAACACCAAACGATAGGGTTGAGACGAGATTAAAGTTAAACAAATATCGATCTGTATCTCATCCCTCACATTAGGGATGGGAAAAATCATCGACATATTTCTAATTTTACACTGAGCCCGTGAACAACCCCCGCGGTTAGTAACCAAAATAGATATATAGCGAAGCGTTCCGCGTGCGTACCGTACAGCTATAGGGCGTGGAGTGAGCGGCACCTGGGTCGCGCACAGAGCGCGCGCGCGTCTCGTCCAGGATGAACGAGTTGATGACGTAGGCCTCGCGCCGGATGCGGTCGCGCAGCTCGCCCGACATGTCCGGGATCGCCCAGCGGACGATTATCATCACTAGGGCTACTACGTTCTGTTGAAAAATGTTTTAAATATTGATCATCATAATGGACCGTATTACAAAACAAGATTTATCTTTAGACTTCAGTTTAAACCATTGGGCCATTTTAATTTAGAACTTTATTCCGACAGCAATATAAATACATGAACTGATTTTAAACTCGAGTCTAAGATGTCGTATAGGTACTTATATGATTTCGTATAGGTACTATAGGTTTACTTGTGATATCTTATAGGTACTAGGGACTTCATCGCAGTTGGTATAAGGTTCGAAATACAACAAATAGCTGAAAGGTTTAACCTTAGAACACAGATGAATGCAGATTTCGCAAAAACATTTAAATAAAAAGCGACTCTTGCTACGACACAATAAAGTGCAATTCAGATCGCACAGCGCTAATTACCTACAGTTATATTCACCTAGAAGTTACGCTCTCAACACGGCTCTTTAAATTCACCCCTTGATTACAAAACACTTAAACAATTGACTCAAACAAGATCATGGGGCTCCTGTGATGGATAAGAAATCTTTAGCTCTTTTTAGTTCCTTGCTAGATGTTTATGAATAAAAAACATAAGCTTAATAAATAAATAAAATGTTATATTTCCTCACCTCAAACACAACGACGAATGCCAGCCTGGCTCCCATAATATGCCAATACGAGGTACTGTGTTCGTAGCTGTCGCCTTCTTTGTAGTACCAGTAGCCGGGGAAACTGACGGAAAACACAAATATGGATTAAAACCGTATGCAGATAAACAATGCAAGGGTTGATAAACTTAAAATTAACAACTTTTTCTAAAACAAAGTTACTGTTACGATGTGCAAGATCCATACAAAGTACGTAGATACACATCTTAGAATTTGCTGCCTATCGTCGTATGTGCATCACCCCATAAAGATGATCTGAATTAACATTATGCTCCAATAAAACAACATGCAGGGCAGCCTTTGGGGACTGCCTGAGAGAAGTGAAAACTAAGTAAATAATGTATATATATACAGGGTGTTAAAGTAATTGCGTGCCATAGCTTAGGGGTAGGTTCAGTATCGATACAGGAAACTAGGAAAAATAAAAAATAAATCCTCAAAAATAATTTAAAAAAAAAATATTTAAAAAAATTGCAAGGTCGACCTAATTTAATTTGGAATCAGGTATTTACAAAGATTAAAAATCAACTTATTTACTCATGTTTTAAGTTGACGTGATTGCTATTTTAAGTTAGTAGGTACTAAATTAGGTTGACCTTGCAATTTTTATTTAATGTTTTTTTTTAAATTATTTTTCTGGATTTATTTTTTATTTTTTCTAGTTTCCTTTATCGATACTGAACCTACCCCTAAGCTATGGCACGCAATTACTTTAACACGCTGTATATATACTTTGTTACCACAGCTACAATATTTATTATGCCTGTAAGCACGTTACGACATCTCACGAAAATGTCAGGAATTTATGTGTCTTGCTGTCAGTACAAGAACGAAAAAACAGAGTGCGCTGTCAACACGAAATTTATCATGGGAAGCGTGTCAATGATATTATCTAACTTTTACAGCATAAATACCTCAAAGTAATGCAAACACACTAGAAGAGTGGCTTGATTAAAATTTACAAACATGCTTTTCCATTACAAACTTTACTATAATAAAAATAGAGTTGATATTTACCTGCACATAGTCTCGTTATACGTCGACTTTATTGGCGGATGTTCTATAACGCTGATGTTGAATTCCGCGAGCGTATCGTTCACGTATTGGTTCATAGAACCCTTTGAAAATTGATATACAAGCCGCGGGATGAAGTCGGATGTAAATGCTATAATGAAACCCTGGGAAAAGTAGAAGAAAATATTTAGTATATTGGGTGACTGGTAATTAGTTACCGATACTTAAACACGTGACTTTACTCATCATTTTGAACAACTTTTATTATGGGGACAAACCTGAAATCGCGAAAAAATAATCAGCTGTTCCCTACATTTATGTTCGCAAAATTCGTCAAAATGTACGGAACAGTTGATTTTTATGTCGCGATTTCAAGTTTGGTCCCATAGTAAAAATTGTTCATAGTGATGAGTAAAGTCACGTGTTTAAGTATCGGTCACTAATTACCAGTCACCCTATATAATGGTTACGTCAAATATGACACGTTTTTTTTTCGTTGGTATCAGTTTGTATAATGTATAGTATACATATACGACACTACCGCATGTCAGGGTCAAAAAACAGACCAAGTAGGTTAGAGAGTAAAAAGGTACATTTCCTACTCGTAACAGATCCTCAAAATATATTACATATTACAAGAACGTTTTGCAAAAGAAAAATCAGACGTTTGAAAAAAAAAATGGTAAGTCGTTTGTTTCCTTTTTGTAAATAGTTTTTATTTTTCACTTTTTTGTTGTGGTATGCGTATATCACTACCTGCTATGTAAATAACAGTGACAGGAACTTATGATCATAATTATCATCCACATAGACTAAGTGGAAAAGATACGTATTATTGAAGCTAACTCAAAAACTATCCCAGTAAAATTAATTTAAAAAAATATTGGTCCACCTCGAGAGCATACCCTTTCAAACAAAAAAAGAGTTTCTAAAATCGGTCAACAATTGACGGAGAAATCGGTTAACATGAAACTTTTATTTTTTATTTTATTTATAAATTGTTTATTTATAAAAGGGCAGAAAGCCCATCAACCATATTTGCTAACTAACAAATTCCACTATACACTTTTAAATTTATACTTACGTTAGTAATAATGCTAAGTTTCCCAATAGAGTCTAGTATCCGATACCAGACACCGATATCATTGACCCGCTGCGGTACCGGTCTCCGGTAACAAGTGAGGAACTTCTTGGCGTCCAGGCGCATCTCTAGCACGTTGTTGATGAGCGCAAAGAGAGGTGCGAGCGGGAACGCCGCCACGAATATTGTTACGAACCCGTATTGAAGAACTATTGAAGGAAAATACAAATTATAAATTATTTATACATGGTCATGTTTGAATAACTGAATATGTCGACAAAATGTACGGAACAGCAATTTTTTTTCACGATGTCAAGGTTGATCCCATCAGTTGTTAAGAATGATGAGTACAATCAACTACAACTTGTAACGTATTTTCTTTCTTGTAGAAGTTATACTGAAAAATCAAGGCTGATATTTTTTTTCTTTTTTAACCACTTCGGGGAAGCTCTTGATTGAGATTTTGGATTATCAAAGGTTGTTTTAATTTAAATTTAAAATGAAAATAAAAGAAATGGCTCATTTACTTACCCATTTCCAGGTACTCAGGAAACAGTCCCATGAGTCCGAAATCGACTAATTTGAAATCTTTTACCCATTGCATGGGACTTTTAATCCTGAAAACAAACAAATAAATTAAATAAAGAACACTCTCTCTCTTCATTGTATTTTATTTTTTAATTATTAATCGATTTGAATAAATTACACTAGCCGAATTACGCGTAAAAAAAAATGGTTCTTTCAGTTCTCATTTCCGCTGCGTTGCCAAGTTGACTAAGGACGCCATATTCGAAACTAAATCGGCCAATCCCGAACAAAACAAATAAAAATTTGGAATCCACCACCAGGCAGAATATTTAAGATAAATGTATTAAAGTCCTTACTGTCGTTTCCTCCCGATAGTCCTGATGATGTACCACCACTTGAGCAGGTACGGCATCATCATCTCGACGATGGTGTTGATGAACTGTTTGCCTATCATTATGATGGCTAGTTGGATGGACAGCTCTAGGAGACAGCCTCCGGGCGCACACTGTAGAAATGGATGTGTTATTAATGTAAAAGAATGCTAAGTAGGTGCACTTGAAAAGTATAGTCAGAAAAATTATGTTTTCGTTTGCACCATGTTTAAGAATTACCGAGGCTACACAGAGCTGTATTTTAAGAAGCATACATACAACAGTTACACAAAAATCTTTTATATTATTTTTTATTTATGACTTGATTAAAGGAGATGTTTCAAAATGGGCCAGGTCTATGTACAGTATCTCAAAAAAAAGAGAAAAATCCGTAGAATTCAGGAAAAATACAGATAATTCAATTAAATGTTTACTGTTGTGGTAGTAAATTGATATTTATTATCAATTTTTATCGACTTTCAACATGGCGTCTCACTGATTTAGTTACTCTATGCTTAAAAACATTGACAGTAAACCATAGATCATAGAAACAGAACTGTCAGCTGTCACAACAGTGTGAAATAAACATGTCAAACGTGACAAACGTCAATCAAAATCACAGCTTACCGCCATGATGGAACTGTCAGCTGTCACAACAGTGTGAAATAAACATGTCAAACGTGACAAACGTCAATCAAAATGACAGCTTACCGCCATGACGGGTTTTTGTTGTGTTGCAATTTCAAGTGTAATTTCTTGTGTTTACCAGCAAACCAAGCCATTTTAAAGTAATTGGACAATTAAGAACTGTTTTAAATGAATTTCCCTATTTTTTTGTATAGTGTACAAGGACCTGGCCCAGGCTCCATACATTTTGAAACATCTCCTTTGTTGGTTGGTTTGCATTTAGTATCTGTACAACATTACTAAAATTATAAGATTTTTAAACACACTACTTTTCCACAAAACTAAATTCAGTTTTAATCCAATTACATAAGGGTTCAGTACATTTAGGACACGCACCTTCACTTAGCTACACTACTTCTAGTTCAGGTTTTTAATTTAAGCCCATCAAAAGCACAAATTTTAATAGTAATACTAAAGGTCACTTACCTCTTCCTGCCTATGTCCAAACAGCCTCACGTAATCTCCAGGCCGTCCAATCAGCTTGCCTTTAAAAAAGGCTATGTAGAATATAGACGCATAGTAGTTAACAAATTGTAGGAGGTATATCTTGAGAGTTAAAGAATCATCGAATTCCGTCTGTGTGCGGAGGAGTTCTTTTTCTGTCAGCCATTCTGCTAGGTATTGGTATACCTGTAGAGATGAGACATAATTAGTATAAGTCTAGCGCGAGGCTCTTGCCCAACAGTGGGATAGTATCTGTATTAGAAGATTCTTTCTATCTATATTTTAGTTTATTTATTTTATTGCTGTCCGATTGCCTATCACATATTGAATACAAATATAGCGTAATTGTTCGTGGTAGCTGCAATAAACAATAATTTTTCAAATTTTAGTGCATATTCGTTACTTTTTACAGTGGCGCCCAACTGGGACCATACAATGAAATGGCGCCCAACTGGGACCAAACATAATTAAATGGCGCCCAACTGGGGCTAAGCACAATTTAATGGCGCCCAACTGGGAACAAACAACGAAATGGCGCTCATCTGGACCCATACACAATGAACTGGCGCCCAAAAGAATCACTTAAAGATTATACAAAGAATACTCACATAATTAAACAAACAAATGAAGCACAAGTTGATACAGGCTGCCGTTGCTGTAGTGAACATGATCGGGTTGTAAGTAGTCACCGCATTTCCGTTTCGTAGTATATTGGCGCCCAACAGGGACATCCGGTATAGTACAACGCCAAGTACCGAGGCTAGTGCCATTAGTACTAATAGTGCCACGACGCTGAATGACATTAGTGTTGCGGGGAGACGCATTCGCCAGAATGGTACCATTGGCTCGCGTTCCCCTGTAATGACGTTCAGCTGTGAAATAAAAATACAATGTCAAAGAACTTGATTTGTGGATTTTTTTAAAGCAGATAATTTGATTTTACTTATTATTTGAGAGCATTAGGAATCAAACTGCCGAATTTTCACACTTTACTCAATTTTTAGTCACCGTTAAGTCCCATGATATCATTGACAGCTGTCATGAGATAGAACACCATTAAAAACAAAGTTTAAAATGGAATTTTAACGATATTAAACTATACCTGTGTTCTTTTAACGTGTGCTAATCGTGCGAGGTATTGCGGTCGTGGATGTTCTTCGTAGACATCGAATCCAGTTAGATCCCAGCGATGCGTCATTTCTGCTGAATATCGCTTCCACAGCTCCAGGAAACATGCGGCTGTGAAACAAAAATGCGGGTAGTTTATTCTTCGAATGCATTCTTTTCAGACAACATCAGTAAAATGTAGAAGAACAAAATACGAAGAGTCAGTTAGTCGTAACACCATGAGTCGTATCTAACTGTCCCAGGAGGTGCATATTGTTCAGGTTGCATGTATGAACCTTTTTACCCGACTGCCCCAGAAGGAGGGTAATGTTTTTCGAGAGTATGTATGTATGTATGTATGTATGTATGTATGTAAGTATGTATGTATGTATGTATGTATGTATGTATGTCTATTTCTTTGGCACGCTCTGTAGCCTAAACGGCTTGATGGATTTTAACATATGAGGTGTCGTTAGATTCGTCTTGATCGTAGAAGTGACATAGGCTATAGCATAATATTTATGTATTGCATCTGCAAATACAAAAAAAAGGGAGGGGAACGTTTTTTTTCAAATAAATTACAACAATATTGGTATCCAATAAAAGCTAGTAATGAGTCAATTCCAAATTAAGATATATTAATAAAACTAAAAAACTTGAAATAAAGAAAATTATTCAAAAAACAAAAAACCCGACTGCAAAAACACATAACTGAAAAGAGAAAAACAAGCATTATAATCTATAGAATTTTGGTATCGCAGGCGGGGACAATATTAATATAACAATAATAACCGGAAATATGGTGTAACTTTTGTTTGTGCCTGCGATGCCTGCGATACCAAAATTCTATAGATTATAATGCTTGTTTTTCTCTTTTCAGTTATGTGTTTTTGCAGTCGGGTTTTTTGTTTTTTGAATAATTTTCTTTATTAGTTTATTGATTTTAAATCCATACTTTTAAAAACCAATTTAATCATCAAATAATTAATATTGCTCACCCCAAAAGCTCATGAATATAGCGAAGAACACAGTTGTAGGGTTGTCGAAGAGGTAGGTTATTCGTGATTGTAAACACGTCGCTTTTAGATCCCAGTAGTCACAGAAATAGTCGCATTGTGGACACATTTTCACCGATGACTCGTAATTGCATACGTCTTCACTGGAAATATTTAAAATTAACAGTCATTTTATGATTACTTCAAACGGTTCTCAAGGAGTCTTTATAGACAAAGGTCTAAAAACTTAGTTAAGAACATTTTCGAAAAATTGTGTTACAGCCAAATAAGACCGATTTTTAGTTTTCCATACAAACAGAAATTTCCAGTTATCAGCTTTTAAATAAGACATTTTGAAAATGTTCTTAACTAAGTTTTTAGACATTTGTATCCTGCATATGCGTATGAAGTTTCATTAAAATTGGTTCAGTCATTTCGAAAAATAAGGGCTTGAAAGTTTGTATGAAATGCCGTACGACGTAAACCCTCTTAGGGCGGATTCGACCAAACTTTATCCTGGGTATAAATCACTAATTACTCTAGAGTTAGACAACTTTTCGTTTTACCAAATCTTAACCCTGGAAAAACTGTCTATCTGAGAGTAAATCGTTATACCGCCAAAATGCAGCGAGTAAAGAAGATATCCGAGAGTAATACAATGGCGGCCGCTACATTACCAGATATTTTCGTATGCTTTGTTTTAAATAGTTCACAGTTTGTGAGTGTAAATCACAGCATGAGACACATGTTGATAATTTCTTGTAGTTTTGTGATTAGCAACGATATTTTTTGAAATAAGTAATGCTAACGTTTACGAAATAAGTATGATCGAAGATTCTGACAGTGATGAAGAATACATTCTAAAGCATCCACGATGGATTAGAGAATGGAACAATTACTTCGATGATTATGATGACCGTGACTTTGCCGTAAGGTTTCAATTGTCCTGTTTTGCCTTCAGACATATTATTTATTTTCAATACCTAATCACAAATCTCCACAACAAAATCTAAATTTCGAACCAAACATTAGAAAAGTCAGACAATGACAACTCGTGTGAATATTCATTGACAGTGATACCGTAAACTGACATTATAAACCGGCAAAATTATGTGGACATAAAATCTTGCATTCCGCTATAGAAACCATTGTATTTCCATTTTAGTTGGCTTAAATGTTCATTCACCAACTCAAGAGTAATAATACCCAGTATTGGCTACTCTACGTTTGTGATGGAAAAACGCAAACGAAGTTATCTGAGAGTAAGACCAATGAGTAAAACTATTCAAGGTTTAGTTACTCTGGTATAACATGGCATTTGGTCGAATCCGCCCTTAATAACTTACCTAGGTGTGTTACTGTAAACAGTGGCCGATGCGTATATGACGCATATTAAACCTACAATTGACGCAGGAATCAGCATATGTGTGTAGAAACCGAGCCAAGCGAAATATAAACCTGAAATTGAACGAAATAAATACTTATAACTTTAAACTTTTCTTACAAATATCTAAGGAGTAAAGTATGAATAATACGAACCTATTTTAACACCAAAATAATCCTTGACGTAGTCTAGAGGTTGGTATTTGATACATTTGGAGACTGCCGCCCACTCTGTGTACAATAAATGCCTCATGGAGCCAGGAGTTTTGAGATCACCCTGGAATATAATAAAAACTAAATGTAACACATTTACACAACACATCAACTTGTAACTAGAGAATAGATTAGATTAGAATACTCTTTATGATGTTCACCATATGAATTACAGAACATACAACGTGTAATAAAAACCCTGTCTGATCAGATTCTTAACAACACCCACAAGTGTCCTGAGAATCTATTTACGTGATAATTAAATAAAGAAAAAAAAATCGCCGTATATTTTGCAATGGGGAATTTTACCGGGTTATTACATGGGGCGCGAGGTCCGTCGTTTACCGTGTGTCTACGGGTCATAATTTATGACCCCTGTTGAAAATTTTGGTACTAAAAACGTGAATTTTATTGTAAATAGCAATATCTTTTTATTTTTAGTAATAACAAGTTTTTATATTACTTTTTAGTAATGTTATTGCAGTACTTACCTATATACCCTTTTTGGGATCGGTCAGGGTTTTTGTAGCGCATTGTATAAAAATAAAAATTTTATACAGGGTAAATTTTATATACTACACACAATGAAGGGTAGTATAAAAGAGATCACATAATTCAACTTTAAAATAACATCGAAAACTTATCGACAAGTTTATAAGGTCGCCAGCACATAAACCAGAACTTAACTATTTTAAGAAAGAAAATTAGTTTTATTCTGACAGAAACACGTGTGAAAAAGATTAAGTGAAGACTCTTAATTCCTACATAAAAATGCATACTTACATCGTGTAAAGGATAGGCAGCGCTATAAGTACAATTAGATATCAGTCTTGTGATGCCGAAGGCGAAGTCATCGTTCGACAACTCCGAGAACTTCTTCCTGTCGAGAATGAACTGAACGATGCGGGAACGAATGGATGGCGTCCAGAAACATTCAGCTGTCGTGTCGAATCTGGAACCAACATTTGACCTATTAGTTCTTGCCCAATCTTCTCCAATTACGCTTTGGAACGGGCAACTAGTTTTAACTTTGAATGCGGATTTCACTAACGAAACTGAACGCGATCAGCACTTCTGAACCGCAGAGACACTGACATCTCTTGAACGCGGTTCATTAGTGAAATTCGCTCTGAGTAACTGACCGATTCTTGTCACAAAATGTAGCTGTTCAGGAGTGCCCTTTACTCGATAAGTCGTTATAGTACCTAAAGTACAATGACTGGAGTCGTGTATGGTAAATTGGCAATAATGAGACCTAATAAGGAATAACAAAAGAGTACCAATAATAACGCCAATTGAGGGCGAGGCGCCGCGTCAATTATATGCGAACACATCTCTATTACAAGGGGCACACACCTCTTTAAAATGCTTTTGATACGGAATACAGGTTGAGCAGCATAAAGTACGAAGATACTTAATGCTGCTCAACCTGTATTCCGTATATCGACAGGACAAAAAGCTTGGACGTTTACAGTCCCATCAAGCTGCCATACTAGTATCTGCACAAACTAAAAATAGCACATGTCGTGATAAATAAGAATATATTATGAAATAATGGCTAGCAATTTCAATTTATATTGTACTTTCTGAGTTTATCTTGGACATTACTGACACCGATGAAGGAAAACATCGTGATGAAACCTGCAGGGCTATTACCTATCTTGCAGAAGCAATGCGATAGCGATCATTTGTTTCATTTTGACAGTTCAACAAAATTCAATGCGATAAATTACGTTGCAGAGCAGAATTAAATTTCAAACTTATGAAGTAATGGATTAGTAATCTGTTTCAAAACGAATTGATTGTATAATACGTAATTAGGGTACTGGACTTATAGTTAATATTAGTCAGAGATCGCCAACCTGTCTTGAGCAAGCGTGGTGATCGATGTCCGTGTCTTTTTTGCCGGAGAAGAGGCCTTTGCCCTGCACGCTTAAATTGACCATCACCATAATAGAAACGGGTTTTGTCGACGGCAGAATAGACAAAATGACAGATAAACAATCACAATCATTTTGTCTATTCTTGAAAAAAATCCGTAGAAAACTCATTTCCAGTGGAACTATAATAAGCTGGTATTATTATTGGCTAGCTCAGGGTATGTAATTAAGCATAGCTAGTAGGCTGGCCACTCGTGAAAGGTCAACAAATAACCTGTAATTGGCGACAGTGTAAGTCCCAGGCTATTGTTACCTATAGTACTTAAGATATATTACATACACAGAAGCTGTTGGTGTATCTTTATAAATTAACGAGCTGCGCCCCGCGGTTTCACCCGCGTACGTGTCGATCCCGTGAGAATATCGGGATAAAAATGGTTTACCCATGTGCTAAATTTCATTCAAATCCGTTCACCCACTTTAGCTTGAAAACTTAACAAACAAACGTACAAAAAATCAAATCTTTTCTCTTTATAATATTAGTTTAGTTAGATAAATAAATAAACAAACATGAATGAAAAAAACGTTATAACTTACAAATATTCCTTGTCCTTGGAGTAAATGGCAGTCAGTCGGTGTTTTCTCTCGGGGAACATGTCATTATCGACGCGAATCTTGGACATGAACCGGTCCCAACACGCGTCCACTTGTTCTATCAGGCTGTTCGTCTTCTCATGCACGTCTTTCAGAGCTGAGAACTGATTCACGAAGTATAGAAGTTATTGTTTATCTATTAGTAGGTATAGTTTTGTGTTGTTTCATATTGCCGAAATACATAATTCAGGGGATTTTCAGGCCCTACTGCTTAAGGGCGATGCACTAAGGTAACCCCTGAAATTCAAATTTTCTTAATTTTTTTACAATTTGCCGGTCAGTAGCAGGTTGTAATGTTGAAAATATGATTCGCGACCGTAACGGGTATGAATTTACACAATTATAATAACTAATATATCTCTCTCAGTTCAAATTACCCTATTGAATGACTAATTCATGAAATTATGACATTTGAGGTAAAATCTAACTCATTTCTTTTTCCTTTATATACTTATACCTACATAATATACATATATATTTATTTTACTGTTACATTGTATACTGTATTTAAGAATTGTCAAAATAAATTAAACTTATAAAAAAAATCTAACTTGGAGAGTCGTATATTGATGATTCTACCTTAGCGCATCCCTCTTTAGGCGGTAGGTCTGTAAATCCTGTAATAGCCTTTTATTTACTATTAAGGTTGTGTTGACGAATTTTAAATCATCCTTTATAAGCATAGTCAGCCTATGATGTTCCCACTGCTGGGACACAGGCCTCCTCTTACTGACAAGGAGTGGGCTGTAATCCACCACACAGGCCCAGGCGGGTTGGTGACATTTATGTTGGTGGTAGATGTTTATACATGCATTGTTTGTAAAATATTTTTAATGCTACTGTCCATTTATTCTTCATACATATTATGATATTGTGACGATATGAATTCAAGTGGATGATTATTTTATACTTTTGGGATGCAATTAGGATAGGTATTTATTATGCTTTATCATTTTAAAGCAATGAATAGCGACTGTAGCACGTTCATACAGTAAAATGTTTGTATTTATTCTTTTATAACAATATTTAAATGAGTCGATATTAGTTACTGTGTGATGAATGATTTCATTATAATACCCAATTATTGTAGTGCTCCATCTCATTACCGGGTGTATTTTAGCGTCATTTAATCATTTAGATTGATTTGGTACACACGGCAAAATATATAGAAAATAAATACCTATGTTTGCAGATAGCATAGTCACAGAAAACACAAATGTGACGAACCACGTTTAGTTTACTTATCAATTTTGCCGACTGTACATTCTAGAGGTGTAGCGTAGCTCTAGTGTAATCTGTTATAGTTTGACCGAAACAACAGTAACGCGCCTTAGGTATGAGCGCGGCGAGACGGGGTTGGGAGGTACAGGCTGCTCATTCGTCAACGCTCACGGCGACACGCCGCCGTTCATTCATCAACGCTGCCTCCCGCCTCGCCGCGCATTCCTAAGAATCGGTACAGCGGTCTCGGTGAAACTATATCACATATTTACTTTTAATGACATCACTTCCTACTTTATGAAACTATGATGTTGTAGAGTTACATACAATATTATTACGGTAGAACTTCACTTGGTATATTTGTACAGACTATCATATAGATAAGAAACTTTATAAGTATCGACATAGGGTATATTTTGCATGGGACAAATACGCCAAGTAAAGTGCCAACATTACAAACACGAACAAATATAGGCGACACTAAGTGCATAATTAGTCGAACCATGTTAATTTAAGTGAGCCATCAAGTTAATTCCCCAAACACACAGTTAGTCACAGCATTACATCATACATCGTTTCATGAAAGCCACACTGCACCATTAACAACAAATACTCAAATTGACTTTATTTATATTGGAAAACAAAGTGAAAAAGCTTGAAGAACCCAAAGTTTTATAGAACACCTTCACAGACATATTTATTTATGTTGACATAATTTACATATTATAAAAGTTATTGTCCAATTATTTTGAAACACCACCACCCACTTCAATCGTACCAGATTGACTATAGTGCGCGCGGAACTACATAGTTGGCCGGTCATCTCATCACAAATCATCTCGCTATTGCAATCTCATGTGCGTTTTGACTAAACTAGCCGGAACTTTCAACGCGTGTTGCCGTCGCGAAGTACGGCGCCGGAATAGATTAAGTAAGATAAGGCGCTCAATCTCAATCTTCCTAGCCTTTTCCCAACTATCTTGGGGTCGGCTTCCAGTCTAACCGGATGCAGCTGAATACCAGTATTTTACATGGAGCGACTGCCTATCTGACCTCCACAACCCAGTAACTGGGTAATACGATACCCCTTGGTAAGACTGGCGTCAGACTTTCGGGCTTCTGACGACTCGTAACGACTGTCAAAGATCCACAAATGACAGCCGGGACCAACGGCTTAACGTGCTTTCCGAGGCACGGAGGAGTCTCGGTATGTAAAGATGGTCACCCATCCACTGACCAACCCCGGCAAGCGTAGCTTAACCTGGTGGATCGACCCGTGCGGCTTGATATTACTTATCCACGAGCTCCTCTTAATAAGGCGCTCAATCTATTTCTATAATAATCTATTACCTAAGGAGCGGCCAACTAGTTCCGCGCGCACTATAGCGCCTCTTGACAAAATTGCATTATGCCTTACAGCAGTGATAGCCTAGTGGAGTGACCGTTGGACTGCCCAGGTTTCGAGTTAGAACCCAAGGCACGCACCTCTAATTTTTCGAATTCATGTGCGTATTGTATTATCACTTGATTAAAAAACGATGAAGGAAAACATCGCGAGGAAACTGGCATTTCTGAAAGCCAAGTGAGAGGCCCATGGGTGGCATAAAAATTCTGACATTAGGTTAGTCACTAACCACACGAAGAAGAAGAAGCATTATGCTTAACAAATACCATTGATAATGTTTTTTTAGCAGATAAAACTTTTACTTGAAGAATAGGCGAGCTTTAAATCGAGTCAAAAAAACATGAAAGTGATGAAGTCTGGCAAAACTAATTAATTGCAGGTAATAAAAATTCAATCTAGCTTACGCTCAGTACCATCTACATAATATGTTAAATTACTTAAATATCCTTCTAATTGATAACGAATAAATAAGTACCTCTCTATAACCGATCTTGTCTGACGAAACTGTCAAACGGCCATTTTAAAAATGGCGGTGACAGATCCTTAGTTATGAAAAAAAGAGAGTCGTATCTATGTCATGCATGAAAAAGCTTGACAGATGATACAGAATCTAACCCCTTTCTAGCTACTTCGTACATAATATCTTTACTTACCTAAACACTTTTGTTAGGTAAAGGGCCTGTTTCACCATAATTGTTATAGCATAAACCTTTCTCTATCCTATTTGCTTTGAAGAAACTGTCAAACCGCCATTTTAAAAATGGCTTGACTTTTCACCTGTCTCAGAAAGCTTGACAGATGAAGGATACTAACCCTGCATAAAACACCATATCAACATCGAAACAACATGACATTCAACACCAATGGAGCACAGCCAAGCGCCAAGTTAGCAAAGCCATGCTTATACCTGATGCATACCTTAGACATATACAATGCTGCATTCAGTATCGCATTCGCCCGACCAGACTTCGTTATCCTACTGCATTCCTATAACACATGATGTGATGCAGTTATAACACTGTGCTACAACACTGTACTTCAACACTGTGCTTTAGTATACAACATTAAGACGGAATGCGGGTGTGTGTGCCTATGACTATAT
This sequence comes from Conistra vaccinii, assembly GCA_948150665.1. Taxonomy (NCBI): domain Eukaryota; kingdom Metazoa; phylum Arthropoda; class Insecta; order Lepidoptera; family Noctuidae; genus Conistra; species Conistra vaccinii. The sequence goes on along the minus strand of OX411317.1, from coordinate 5,594,856 downwards.
TAGAATTTGGAATTTATACCTTAATCCTCTAACATAAGGTTTTGTTTCTATTGCAACTGAAAATTGATTCAACGATTTTTTAAATAGTCCTATTTTGATACTCGTATTTGTGTGAATTGCATTTTGTGTTTTTCTATTATTTTATTTCACTGACTTATTTTATATTCTTTTTCCTTTCAAAAGTCATGATTATAGTGAAAACCAAACGAAAGAAGCATTTTATTTTTCCTATCCTATCCAATAAACACACTTGCATGGTATATTAATAGTGCTGTGCCAACAACATCGACAAACATCTAATATCGACATCAGATATAACACAACTAAGTAATGCATTTGTTAAAACTTTAACTAATGTTTCACTCTATAAGTAACTAACACACACGATGAACAAAACCATGGAATATAAAATAATGGATTTATGACTTTGTATAATAATAATAAAATAATATAATTTATATATATTTAAACCCATAACATCTAAAATATTATGAGACCTTACCGATAAATGTTGTCAGTTAGCAAATATGCGCAAAATTGTTCGCTTTCGTAATTGTATTAATAGAAATAATATTTTGAATAGTGATAAAAACATATTTTACTATAGCTACAGACGCTTTAAGAGTTTGCAACTATTCGGCGTCCTATTTAAAAGCCATCATCGCGCGAATACGCGATTGGTCGCCTGCATATGCCACTTTTTGTTCGGAAAACAGGAAAGCCCTCTGTCGGCGCGACCACGCGTTCAGGTTCACCGGACAAATAGTTCGAACAATCGAGTATTCGCGCGACGCGCGGCTCGCTTTATAGGATTTTGCGTACCCAAATGGGCACGGTGGGAATTTAGCGGTCAGAAGGCGGGGTTTAGAGAAATAAATACATGTAACGACGTACTGCTTCCTAATGACTGCACTATAAAAAGATATGATAACTTACAAACTTAACTACTAACTGAAAAGTAGTAGAAAACAGATTTTAAACCAGCAGTAAACCGAATTACAAAAAAAAATTACGTGAACCACAACAATCCTCTAATATTTAAGAAACGATTGTTAAGCGTCGATAAATCTAAACTAGGCTATTGTTGCAAAAAAACCTGAATTTTACTTAATTTTATTTACTAACCAAGAACAACATTCATCAAGTAAGTCAAGAAAACACGTGTACCTAAAGCAAAGCCCTTGTTCTAGAACCATATAAAGCCATAACACGAGTTCTGCGCCTAAGAGGGGTCATTAGTTGTTTAGTTTAGAAGAGGTAACGGATCATAATTACCTTCATTGGCATCCTTAGTTTGAGGATCTCGCTGTAGTCTCTTAGGACAGACACTGGTGCATGGATCTGAAAAGACAATACACCAAAATGTAAAATCACTACTTCCCAAGTGACCGAAATGCGCTCTAGACCGAAATATGTGTAACATTTTCCCTTTTTTTTTTTTCTCAGTCGTATTTCATACACAACATCACGTCCGTAATCCCTTAAGGGTTAGGCACAGGTATATATATATATATATAGTACACCCACCTTTCGCCAGTTATGTTTAAGTCCCATACTCCCATGTAAAAAATGTGTGACCGAAAAATCTCATCAAAACTTTATTTTTTTTATTTTGTGCGTTTAGAACTTTAGAGATCAATACTCATCACGTCTGCGGAGTTTCGCTAGCTAATTTAATTCGACCCTGTATTTTTAAGTTAGAATTTCTTACATGACATAGAACAGTCCAATCCTAGTCAAAAGGCCAGGTGTTAATAAATTGTTTTATTTTTAATTTTTCGTACGAGAAAAAAAAATGGTTAGATATTTTTTTTTTTTTTTTTTTAATTTTTAACCTTCTAAATACAGATGAATGTGTTACTATACTATTTCCAAAGATTTATTTAACTTTTGACATATACACACTTATGAAGTTCCGTAATACCTTTTTACTAGGATTGGAATGTTCTATGACAGTCCAATCCTAGTAAAAAGGCCAGCACCCTAATTACGTAATGCACGATCAATTTTAAATTGAAACCAATTGAAAAAGATTGCCAGTCCATTGCTTCATAAGTTCGACAAAAAAAATCTGCTTTATTTTTTTGTCGAACTTATGAAGCAATGGACTGGCAAATCGTGCATTGCGTAATTGGGGGGCAGGTGTTAATAAATTGAAAAAGTAAATTGCTAGTCACATCAAAGTGTTGTTTTATCGTCTGTCAACGAACCATTAAACCGCCCTTTATTGCTTCACCGGTAGCTATTACACAATTATGAATGAACCATCTGTCTTTATGATATCGTAAAAATAGCAGTTAAACGCCAAATGGAAAAGTAGCCCATAATAAGCTAGGTACGGTGGATAAACTTCTAGGCCTATACAATACAGGGTTATTGGCAATAATTATGTCGGCAATACCCCTTGGCCACGACATCTCCGCTCGCGCGATCTACGTCGCGCGACTGCAACTGCGGCGATAACAAATAATGCTATTAGAGCGTGCCATGATGATCCGCCGCTAGACACGTCGCCCTATGCGCCCTATTTGTCTTAGCCATAAGGGGATGTATGAGAGCTCATTTACGACTTATGCAAATATCAACCAGTTTCGAGTAATTTGACATTTTATATTTTAAAATGATAAAATGAAAATACAAAATGTCAAATTACTTGAAACTTTGCCGCCCTATGTCGTGGCCTTAGCCATAAGGGGATGTATGAGAGCTCATTTACGACTAATGACCTTGCAAATATCAACAATTTTCGAGTAATTTGACATTTTATATTTTAAAACGAAAATAAAAAATGTCAAATTACTTGAAACTTTTACCAATAACCCTGTATTATCCCCAGGGCAGTTGTAATGCTTATGCGCTACCGTAGGAAAACTGATGGTTTGAAAACTGATCAGAAAACGTACCACTAGATGTCAATCTGTAGTGCCACTTACCAGTTACAAATTGAATGCCGTGATTTGACTATTTGATTACTTAAAACTTTTCATTCATTCAACAATTGAAGTCAATTATAGAACTCCTATTTTCGTCAACAACTAAAGTGGTGAAAGACGAAAGTGGAGAGATATAAATTTAAAAACTTCTAAATACAGATGAGTGTGTTACTATACTATTTCCAAAGATTTATTTAAGAGTGCGCCATTACAGCCCAACGCGAGCGATTTCGTAGCTCTCGCCCCGCCCCCTCTACAATAATACGCGGTGGCCGGTGCCATGGCGCGCGGCGGCCGCGATCGAATGCGTGAGTTGAGTTCGAGTTTGAACGGCGCGGTGCCGCGGTGCCCCATTTATTATAAATAAATAAAATGTTCTAAGTAAATATCAATGTTTATTTATTAAACAGTTTAACATTATTCAGAGTATACAATATCAGTACAATAACAATAAAAATCCCATTAAAAAAAATAAGAGATAGACATGTCACTATTGTCACTACTATCAGGTTTTAGGTTTCAACAAATGACGCGACGCGCAACAATCGTATGTATAGGACCTACCTACGTAGAATAAACTCTTATAACATAAAATCTAAACTCCATTTACATTATGATTAGAGAACAAAACTTTTTACAGTCCGTTCAAATGATTTTGACTTCTATTCCGTAGGCATAAGGACGGCCCTTATGCCTACGAAATAGAAGTCAAAATCATTTGAACGGACTGTAAAAAGTTTTGTTTGACAGATTGTAGTAACTTGATGTGCTGGCGTCTGTACCTACCTACCAAGAATAAATCTAAACTCCATTTACATTATGATTAGAAATTTGAACAAAACTTTTTACAGTCCGTTCAAATGATTTTGACTTCTATTCCGTAGGCATAAGGATGGCCCTTATGCCTACGGAATAGAAGTCAAAATCATTTGAACGGACTATAAAAAGTTTTAGATTAGAAATTTGAACAAAACTTTATACAGACCGTTCAAATGATTTTGACTTCTATTCCTTAGGCATAAGGATGGTCCTTATGCATACGAAATAGAAGTCAAAATCATTTGAACAAAAACAAACAAACATTTTAGCAAAAACGTGATTATAATACCAACTGTACTGTAACGCAATAGAAGTCAAAATCGGTTGAACGGACTGTAAAAAAGGTGTGTTTTTATGTCTAATCTTATTGTAAATGTAGTATATGTAAAACAAATGTTTCCGAAGTCAAAATCATTTGAACGGACTGTAAAAAGTTTTGTTCAAATTTCTAATCATAATGTAAATGGAGTTTAGATTTATTCTTGGTAGGTAGGTACAGACGCCAGCACATCAAGTTACTACAATCTGTCAAACAAAACTTTTTACAGTCCGTTCAAATGATTTTGACTTCTATTCCTTAGGCATAAGGATGGTCCTTATGCATACGGAATAGAAGTCAAAATCATTTGAACAAAAACAAACAAACATTTTAGCAAAAACGTGATTATAATACCAACTGTACTGTAACGCAATAGAAGTCAAAATCGGTTGAACGAACTGTAAAAAAGGTGTGTTTTTATGTCTAATCTTATTGTAAATGTAGTATATGTAAAACAAATGTTTCCTTAGTGTTTATTAAATATTACCTTATAAGTAAAAAAATCAGCCAAGAGCATATCGGGCCATGCTTAGTAGGTATATGGTTCCGTAGCTGTAATTACAAACGACTATAACATACTTTTTATGATGTAATCAAAGAAGACGTATTGTTTGCTAAGATATTTTTTCTAAGGGCCTTTCTTTTTTCTAACCTTTGAACTGGGACCTTAATAAGTATTTTGCAGTATTTTCTTTATTACTCGAAAAGATGTACATTATCACATTATGCTTGACATTATTTTAAAATAATTTTGACTAAGCACTGTTCCGTTTATGACAGAGGTTTTTTATAAGAAAATTGATAACAAAGTTAGTGAACAATGGGAAAAGTTAGCTACAACTGAGATGGAAGCTGCGGCTGCTAGTGAGAAGCAAAGTGCATTGGACGAAGGTAGAGTAAATTCAGATTGAATCCCTGTGATAGACGTAATCGTTGACGGTTGCTGGGCCAAGAGGACCTACAAGAAAAACTATTCCTCGTTATCAGGCGCTGCTGCAATCATAGGTAAAAAGTTTGGGGAAGTACTATATCTCGGGGTTAAAAATAAATATTGTTGCATATGTGCACGCGCCCAGAATAAACAAACGACACCATCAGAGCACATGTGTTTTAAAAATTACACTGGTTCATCTACCAACATGGAATCGGAAATATTAGTGGAAGGATTCAAACAATCTTTGCCCATGTATGGTCTAATATACGGAAAAATGGTTGCTGACGGAGACGCTTCCACTTATTCTAAAATTTTAGAAGCTCGGCCTTATTCTAACTACACTGTTGAAAAGATAGAGTGTAGAAACCATTTATTACGAAACCTGTGTAATAAATTACAAGCGCTTACTAAAGATACCAAATATAACCTGCAGCATAGAAAGTATTTGAATACACAAAGAATCCTGGCAATCAGAAAAGTTATTTGTTCTTCGATAAAACACCTGAAGAAAACCAGTGATACCCCGATTACCTATGATTGCAGCAGCGCCTGATAACGAGGAATAGTTTTTCTTGTAGGTCCTCTTGGCCCAGCAACCGTCAACGATTACGTCTATCACAGGGATTCCATCTGAATTTACTCTACCTTCGTCCAATGCACTTTGCTTCTCACGAGCAGCCGCAGCTTCCATCTCAGTTGTAGCTAACTTTTCCCATTGTTCACTAACTTGGTTATCAATTTTCTTATAAAAAACCTCTGTCATAAACGGAACATTGATTGACATAAATATGTTTTGCAATTGTGTGTATCCTACACCTGTAATAGCAGCACTTGTTACTACGGCAGTATTTACATTCAAATTGTCGCTTGGACTAGGTTTGGACGTATCTGTAGTAAGTTCAACATTACACATATTGCATTTGAATTTTAATTTTGAAATCAAGCCTATCCTTTTCTCCCCTATCAACTCCAAATTATTTATACCGCAACCGAAAGCTGTTGAGTGGCTAGAAATTATTTTTAATTGTTTTAGAAAATATTTAAGGTCTATGATTCTTCTTTCATCTGATTCTTCATTGATTCCTACATGATTTCTATCTGACGTGTGCTCTTCGTCCGGAAACCTTTAAAATTAATACATTTTGTTACATAAATATAAAGCAGACAACAATAGTAAGCATGAATGTTCTGAAATAATATATCTTTGAATAGCTCCGATGATTTCGCATGGCCAAAGCCCTTTCATATAATATACGATTTGACGTAGTAGTAACTCCACTTTAAAATTGTTACCACAACCGGAACCCTAAAAACCGTTGAATCGAGAATATCCTCCTTTAAAAAATACAATTGAAAATACAAGTAAAATACGCACCACGAAAGAAGAGAATTCACACACCGCGTGGTTTGACTTGCGCAGTAGACGATTTTAGGTCTCTTTTTCTTCTTTCGTGGCACGTATTCTACAATTTATTATCGATGCATTCATTTCTATTTCCTACCTTTGATTCTCATGAACTAAGTCTTCGAGCTCATCATCGTCGTCGTTCAGTTCGTCCGCGTCGTCATGTTGGATTTGTGTTGGTATTGTTTTGTCTTTGCTAAATCAATAAGAATTTAAACTTTTGGACTTTTGAATAATAGCATTTGGGTACGGCATCGCTCACGTGGTACACGAAAAAAAAAATCAAGACTTTACGGTCTCGGAAATTCCCGGGAATATCGAGACTTATCTGAGGGATGAAATTAAAAAGTTGCAAAATTTAAAAAAAAGACTCATTATTGAGAAAATGTTTTTTTTTTCCTTTTAATATAATTCGTCAGTTCGAATAAATAATATTAATTATTTAAAAATATCAATGATTGAACTAATGAGTTAATATAATAGTGGGCGAGCGTATTGCCACAAATCGAGACTACGGACTGAGAATTTAATTTACTAATGGAAAATCCCCAATACCATTTTGCCCGACCCGGTAATAGTACCACCCATCGTACGTGGTACGTCACGCTCAGCAGTAGCGCTTGCGACCGATAGAGCAACGAGGTGGGTCAAAGAAAAATACTAACGGGAATTAAAAAAATACTTACCTTTATTCTACATACGGGTGAATTTTTTTGTAGAAAAAAAATGGGTAAGAAGTAGTAGGTGAACTTACCTAAAGAAGAAGCATATGGCATACTTACCTAGTTTTTTTTTTAAATTCGATATTAACAACATACGCGACTTGCGTATGATTTGAAAATCGATATTTTTTATCAATTAGTCGTTTTTTTTCCACATTTTCTCTTTCTTTTTTTCTCAATACAAACATTATTGTACACCAAGATAACATCTTAAAATTTTACATATACTATGTGAACTTCGCTACTACCTACAAGGTAAAAAATCAAGTAAACGACAATTGGAATATGTGATACATTTTACCCAGTTTTGCTTTGTGGTAGGTATTTGCAAGGTGTGTTATCTTATTGTTCCCTCACAATTTTTTTTTTTAAAGTTTATAACTTTTACGGGGGTCAGGGTGAATCGGATTTATAACAACCCGATTTTTTTATTGTGCATTGAGTCTTACTAATTATTGCGTAAGTATCTAACCTTTTAGATTCATAGAAAATACTTACAAGTGTAGAACTTGTTGTGACGTTGTTTCTTCTGACAAAATAAAGATTATTTATTTATTTTGTTCTAATATGATAAGTTTACTTGAAATTTGTAGCATTTTTTTATAGATCAATGTCTTTCTAAGCTGTGCAAAAAAAAAAGGTATGCCATAAGTTACTACTTCGTTCACTTATTATACTTACCCAATTTTTTTCAAGACGGTAAAAAACAGTCATCCGGTATAGGTATGTAGGTATTTATTTATGTACTTACTTGTCCGTACCGCCAATCGATAGCGGCGAGTCCCCATTTCCCTGTTCCAAATGTCCGTGCTGGACCGCCGCTGCCGTCACGACCGGCATCGCGACGCGGGTGCCAGCGCCGCCGCCGCTCGTGCCTGTATCTACGCGCGCTGGCGGCGCCGCCGCCCGCGCCGGTCCGGTTTCATTCGTCACATTCTCAAGCTCAATGAACGAAATGTTTGGTTTTCTGCAAATATAGTAAAAAACCTAATATAATAAAATAACGTAACATAACATAGGTAATAAACTAATAACACACAACATTCACATAATTATTTAGGTACCTGTTCCTGACCTTATAGTATTACTTACCTATTATTATTATTTATATATATATGTCTACATATCTCGGGACCTTGGGGTCCCGGACCTTTGGAAGGCGTACGAGGGGCCAAAGCCAACTCGCAGAGGCCCGTTAGACGTGCTTAATGAAATGAGGCATTAGTAGTAGTATTATTCCCTATAACGTGGGTATCAGAAACTACGAGTGGTACGTACAGACGCCAGCACATCAATCTACTCCAATCTGTAAAATTTTCCCAATCAACATTGAGCCTTATTCTTTAGCGATAAAGTTGAAAATCTATTAAAGAAATTTGACAGATTGTAGTAACTTGATGTGCTGGCGTCTGTACCTATCATAATAACAGTTGGTATTATAATCACGTTTTTGCTTTTATTTTCATCCTTATGCATACGGAATAGAAGTCAAAATCGGTTGAACTGTAAAAAGTTTTGTTTCTTTCTAATCTTATTGTAAATGTAGTATACTTATCCCCTTCAGAACGCGGTTGACCGACACGCGAAATTTGACAATCGACTCCTGGAGTTTGCTTGACCGACGAGAGGTTACAAAAAAAAAACAATATAAATAAGCGTATTTTGCGACTGATCAAATGAATTTAAACTTTATCAACAGCCAGCAGCAGGGTCACGTGACACTAGACATGAGCTTTATCTCGTATCAATAAGGTTGAAACTCGAAACATAGTATGCAAAACCGACCTTTGTGTTCATACTTAGAATAATTGAAATAAATATAAGTAGCTACATAAATAAAAGAATTGATACCTTTATTTATATCCGTAGTTATGTACTTACTTTCTTTTTCCATCATTCAGAATACGAAGTTGTTCCCTCAGACGTTTTAATTGTTTCCTTTTTCCGAGAGTTTTCTTTTTACCCATTTTTATTTACACTTTAAATAAATTTCTCACAAAACACAAACACACACACAACTCAAAACACAGACACAAAACTCTTTTCAACTTCTTTTTACAACAAAATAGTTCAAAATAATTGTCGAAAATTAAATCCTCTCGCTGTAATTTCGCCAAACATAGGTTCACCTTGCAACAGATGCCGTAGCAGACTGATTGAGTCGATTGAACAAATTGAAAAGGATAGCGCTATTACTACCGCGTGCGAAATGAGAGACAGCAAGAGAGTGTGCTCGCTTAGAATAAAATAACGTAAGCGCCAAATCACATCCCATCAATCGCGAGAAACCCGTGTAGAAAAATAAAAAAATAAATCGTCACGATTTGAGATAATATTATTACCTATCTATTCGATTAAAAACCATCATTAAATTCCTTATAGTTTCAGAGATCTAACTCAAAATAAGTGTAAAACGAGGTTTTTTGTTTTTATTTTTTGATCGAGAATTTTTTATCGAATCGTGTTTTTGCTTCAACAGATTTAAAGATTACAAGTCCAAGTTTAATGTGTCGAAATAACAAACTCTTAGGTCATACAGATACCGAGGAAAATCTCGCCCAATATCACCAAAACAGCATCATACGGACTCATAATTCTTCTGTATGGGCACTTTGTTTTTTTCTTCGAATTATGTATTCGATGATAATATTATTTCAATTATTTAAATTTAATTATTATTTAAATTTATTAATTTCGATTACATTCATCATAAATTTCGAAATCGAGTCAGAAATGCAATTTGGACATCATTATTTTATCAGTCAAAAGTTAAATAAATGGTTGGAAAGGTTATAATTATAAGTCCCTTTAGTGAGTGCTTGCTTAACAATTTAAACTGAACAGAGTTTGTTTACATTTACATCTGATACTTTTAGAACAGACTATAAGCAAGGCCGTGGGACGAGTTTAAAGCGACTGCTACACGGTCGCCAACTGCGTCCCGACAGAGCTGACATTGGTGGTTCACAACCGTGTAGATGATAGTTTACGACCAAACGTTGAAACAGCTTTGCCGGTCGCCAACCAATGTCACCTCAGTACCTTAGTTTTTATTGGAGAAATTGGGAGTTTAATGTCCTGAGGGCACTCGAGTATGGTAGGTGCCCGGTTGTAGATCAACAGGTCATGTCAATCAGAGCTATAAGGAGATAAAAAAAAATAACTGCTTCAATAATCCTTACCTTAACAAAATTCAATCCATACAAGTTCTCAGGCGCTTCCCTTTCCAAGTTCAGCCCTTCCGCTTCGAGGTTCCGTTCAAAGACCTTCCGCTGCTCATAGGCTTCACTCGTGGAGGCATCTTCTTTCAATGCCTCCCAGACTAGCACATAGTCTATGGAACGGACGCCATCGTTGAATGTTAGGGAGGGGTTGTTGAGGATACCACCCATCACTATCCTGTTTATTTGAAAAAAAAAAATAAGTACCTACCCTTATCTTTGCTCAATTGCTTGATTTATAGGCCTTACGTCCTAGAGCATAAGGTCTAAAGTGCAGAAGTGCAGTAAATGAGTGTAATCGTGTGATTGTGGGGACTTGACGACCACCTACCTTGGTAGCGTTGGGAGCGACCCAGACGCGTTAAATATTCCGCTAGGGTAGTCAGCAGTCTAAAGCAAACTGCTCGAATAGGGTCTCTTCAAAAAAGCTAGTGACCGTTGATAGCCATGATAGATTGACACTTCCCAGCAGAAATATCGTGAATAGACCCTTCGTAATCAAAGAATCAAGAGACACTAATACTTGGGCTCTTATCCCCGTTGATTCTTACATAATTCGTGGGAAAATAATCAAAGTTACTCATTGTTATCCATTAGGGTTGCCAGGCCTAAAAATTGAAAAGCCGGATACAGATTCATATTTAGCCGGACATTTTGCCCTGAAAGCCGGAAACAAAAGTATTAAATGAAAAAAAAAAAATTGTGTATTTATTACTGTTATTCATTGGAGACTTACTCTATTATTAATTATGAATCACAAATTTTGTTCTTACTAAAGTAATTTTTATTTGTAACTTCTTTACATTGAAAGTAATTAAAACAATCAATAATTAGGCTTGTTCATTACATTGAAAGTAATTTAAACAATCAATAATCAGCATCTTTTGGCGGGGCGGGGTTGACCAAAAGCCGGACAGACCGGACTTGTCTATATTTGGCCTGACCGAATAGTAAAAAACCGGACATAGCCGGACACCTGGCAACCCTATCCATGACCGATTAAATGACCATACTTCAATGGCTTTTGAGGCTTCGGATACTTGTGATATAAGTACTTATGTCAATGTATTTAATAAGTATAATAAGGTATTTATGTACTGCATCACAATTATAAATATACACTTACGTAGTCATTTTCTGGTCATGGATGAGTAACGTTATATACGTAAATGGGGAATAAGTTGATCGCGTTTCCTTCCTCAGTGTCCAGGACGTAATTACTATTATATATTTCTAACTGTGTCCCATGATTAGAAAAAAAAGGTGATACTGATGAGTTATTAATCACATTGTCTCAATCACATTACTATTTAAAAACTCTAAAACCAAACTACATCGATTGATTCAATAAATCTGAGTGAAGTCAAATAATACACCCTTGAAGAAATTAACAACATGCCAAACGTTATTTGTTAGCCAAACCCATGCGCTATCCCACACCACAAAAGACGAGACAATGACAAACATAATAATTATAAAAATGTGTGAAGTTTCGCCAATCGCAGGCCTAGTTCGGCAAACAAATCGTTTGATCAAATGTTTGGCCAAATTACTCACGAGCAATGGTTGGCTGGAGGTTTGCCATTGCCGTTTGGACCAAGGTTTGTGGCCGGTTCGCCACACACATAGTCTTCGGCAGCACGGGTCGAGGCTTCGCTACCATTGTCCCTGAAATTAATCTACACTTGGGGACATATTTCTGAGCCAATGCGGCATTAGGTACCTAGGTAGTTTATAAAAAAATGTTAATACGCGGTTAAATAATTAGTTGCGCGAAGCGTTCCCTGTATTGAAACCTTTCTAAGGTTTCCATTCAATAAAGTGAACACATTTAGGTAAATTATTAGTAGGATCACAAATCAATTAGTCAATTGTCAGTAGCGAAACAAAGCCGGTTACGTGACGTCACTCAATTAGAATCTCTTAATGGGTGCCAGGATATCTTAAGGGGACATTATGTACTGTGTCATCATTATTTACTTATGCACTTAGCTACAGCACTATTGGCTATAGACACAGAATAACTCATACTTCCTCAGTTGACCGTAGCATTTTAAACACATTTACGATTGTATTCAATTAAATAATACATTTTATGTCGCTGTATAAAAGCCCTATTTATGACTAATCGGAAGGCGTAAGTGCAATATTATTGTATGTATATTTGTTTCTGTAACCTCAGTAACCTATCATACTCGTATCGTCGTCTCTGAAATAAGTATACGAATATGGTTTATTGTGGTTTTATTGGCCCACTGCCAAGGTTCAGTTTATTTGAAAGAAGAAGCACCTTGCCTTGAACCTTTGTGAAGCTAGTCTAGCTTTCAGATTAAACATGGTAACTACTTGTATGATAAATAGAGTTGACTGAAAATCGATTCGATCGTCTGAAATTCTGAACATAGAAATCTGAAAATCCACGTCTCCCTTTTCATAACATCTAAGGGCTCATTATTTTAAGTGCCCTATTGCAGATAAGGGCTATTCGCAAAAGGGCACTCAAAATAATGAATATCCTTATCCTTACATATTATAAAACAAAGTCGCCCGCCGCGTCTGTCTGTCTGTCTGTCTGTCTGTCTGTCTGAACGCGATAAACTCAAAAACTGCCGAACGGATTTTCAAACGGTTTTCACCATTGGACGGAGTGATTCATGTGGAAGGTTTTAGTGTATAATTCATTAAGGTTTTGTGTAAATTGGCTGAAATATGACGATTATTGTTGAAGATGTCGGAAAAAATCATGCCGACTGGGAGCTTTACTGGCGTGCGCTGCGTAAGTCGTGAGAGATAAATCAAATTTATGTTCTAGAGTATTGTATATCTTAAAAATTGCAACAAAAAAGTCCGCGATGGCATATGTCTATCTTTTAAGGGTGACCCACAATAACCATTTTTATCTTTCAAAATTGTATAAAATTTTCATTGTTATTTCCGAAGCTATTTTGACCGGTGTCTTATCAATCCTTATCCAATTAAATAGGTTATTTAAATTGGGCATTCAATTTCGATTAAAATATGCCTTTACATCACATCATTTAAATGAATAGTTTAAGAGATATCACAGTTTCAAAATTACGCGTAACAAAATAATTATGGTTGACCACGCGGGAGCTGTAGTAGCCTACCACTGCGTCCGCTGAAAGTTAGTCAATGATCTTTTCCTTGGCTATTAGGTATGTATTCCCGGTAGAACGTTCCCGTGGGATATTTTGCGACATCCACGCGGGCGAAGCCGCGGGTAAAAGCTAGTAATAGATATAAAACAAAAGTCGGAAAACGATTACAACGGCATCAGTATCGATCACGTTTCTCCGAAATTACTTAAGGAACGAATGAACGATATCAAAGCTGTCGACTTCCCCGGAGTCACGGTTTATTGAGTATTCGTGCCGCGATCGTAAATAACTGTGATCCTAAATATAAACTTTATGCCTTTGATATTCTTTGTAAACACTTGAGGAAACGATGAAATAAATATACAGAAAAATAAGAAAGTATAATTAAACTGACACAGATAATTACAGACATTTTACCGACACCTGTGATATTAAAACAATAATTCAATAATCGGAGTCATAAAAATAAAAAGACATGCATCGATATTTTTACCCAAACAAAATAGCACATAATAAATTGAACTGGATAGACCAGATACATAATTTAAACAGGAAGTTCAACGACACACAAGAACACAAATCACAGAACGGTGACGCGTGACGTAGGCATTTAGCACACATAGGCGAACCACACATACATAAATATATAATTACAAAGTTCACACTCGCTGATGTTATTTTGTACAGTCAACGTCAAGGTAAAAAATAATAACTAGACTGTGAGTTGGCAAAAAATCTACCAAAAACTGTCAGAATATACTTACAAAACTACTTCTTCTCAGTTAAGTGTCTAAACAGACGACTGCAGGACAGGACTGCGCAGTCGGTTGGCTGTTTCGATGCAGTCATGCAGTTATGCATCGAAAATAATATGCTCACAAGCATTCAAACTGCAATTTTGCAGCTGGCGTGCAGTTCAAATGCAGGCCGTCTGTTTAGACCCTAAAGCACAAGGCAGTGGTGCAGGGCGGGCGTTTTTGGGGGACTGTCTTATGTAATTTTGACGTTCGTAAAGTGCTGTTCCTCAACCTAATTTGAATAAATGATTTTTGAAGTTTGAATTTTACTATGCCTATCGATTGATTAAATAAGTACGTAATTATGAATATTTTTTTTTTTTCTAATTTAGATAAATATAATAACTTGAATATTTATCAAAGTCAAGTAATATAAAAGTCGGCCGGAATTTCATTTTAACCGATCTTTTCATCGTAATAACGGTAATTCTGCGAGGTAATTGCGTAACACACTTAACTTACGATAGCAAAGCCTTTAATTTTTACGGTTCAACAACATTCATGAGCAGACAAATTATTCAAACCTATGAAGCAAAGGAAAGGGAGAACATTGCCGTGCAGTAGTACAACACAGGCTGATTTATTTATTTATGAACCAATTGAATTATCCTTCGGATTGTGATTGGAAGTGTGTTACGGAATTGGGGTGTTGGAGCTGCTTCGTTCGCTTTCGTAAATTTTCATGACAATACCACAAAATCCGTTGCATCAGATGTTTGTGAAATTAGTGCTCGACCACAAAATTATTTCTGCTTTCAATTTGCAATGTTTAGTTGAATATTGTCAATAAAATATTATTGTTATAACCAATTAAGAGATATGCTTATGTTATCTAAAGCACTGCACAATTAATTAAATTCTGTCAGCTTTCCGTTAACTACACCAGCTTTCATTAAATTAAAAAGTTAATTAATTTTAACCGCAGTTTGTAAACTGCGGTTAAAAATAATTAACTTTTATCAATAGTTAGTGTATTGTGTATTAATTTTTATGTGCATGCTATTTTATTCACGTTGTTTACCTAACTTTCCTAAATAATATCACAGTCAACCGATTCGTTGCGCCCTTTTGCATCAGAAGAGAATACCTATACAGCATCAAATAAAATTATCTAGCGAAACTCCGCATACGTGATGGATTTGGATAATTATTTACTTAAACATGATAAAACAAAAAAAAGCATTTGATATTTTTTTGTGAAATGAAATTGTTTATTCTGTAAATAGGATATACTTACGTCATGTACTTAATTTTTTTTAAATAAGCTATTATTGTTGTGTAATTTATTATTGATTGGAGAATAGAATTTGTCGACAGCGCACTCTGTTTTATTTTTTTGGAATTGTTTCAATAGAGCTTTCGTTCTTGTACTGACAGCAAGCCACATAAATTCCTGACATTTTCGTTAGATGGCGATACTTAGTTTTCACTTCCCTCGACAGTCCAAAGACTGCCCCTCATGTTTTTTTTTTTCGTTATGCTTAGATATCAATCACGTCTGCGCAGTTTCGCTAGCTAATTTTATTTTACCCTAGACCTAAATACTCATAAGAATAAGAACCCAACTATGAAGAATTGCGTAAAAATTAGCAAATTAAAGTAAGAAAGGTCGAAGTAAGAAAGGATCGTGGTGGAAACGAACCTTTTTAAAACAAATAAACGGAATAATTATAAAAAATACCACCAAATAACAAAGTTGACAGGCAAAGTAACTAGGGAATTCTATTTTGAAATAAGTAGGTACAAATATTAATTAGGCTTGAGTACCATGGCTACATATTTCCCTAAAGAATAGTATAACATTCAATAGCTAGTTGTTATTGGTCGAAAGACATCATGTATTCAATCCTTAAAAACAAAGACAACGATAAGAACCTTCAAACAAAAGAAAGAGTATTCTTGACCTAGTAATAAAACCCACCTATATGCAGTTGTTACTGGTTAGCAAGTTCATAACTATACTGAGTTACATAACATAACATAACAGAAGAGTGAACAATAAAATTCTACTTCCAAAACACATTCAGTTCTTCAAAACACAAAAAGGCTGTAACGAATCAGTTTGCGAGAGTTTATATTTGTTTTAGTCACATACAACAAATACGGAATACCTGCCAAAATTGACGGTGAGTCATTAAACGTCAGTGCGTGGTTCATTTGCATTGCATTGTGACGAGATGTTTCACTCACCGGTCCGTGTTCATGTCCTGAGATAGATTGTCCTGGTACGTGCTGAGGACTGACATCGCCTGGAGCTCCCCGTTTTCCTCCTGGGCCTCCCTCTCCGTCTGGCCCAAACAGTAAGCGAATCAGTCACTTTTCTACAGCACGTTGATTGTCAAGATAAATTGAAGTCTTTATAATCTACATGTAAGACTCATTGTTGAATCAGAGCAGAGATCATATGCCGTCAAGTTCAACAACACGAAAGGATACAGCGTAGCGTAGATAACGAAAATTAGTACAATTCTTGATAACACCCGCATACTTTGAATTTTTACACCTCTCATTGGAGTTGTTAATTTTGTACAATGCTACGTCGAAACACTATTTAACACAGTTCTTAGTTAATCACCTCATATTGCTCACAAAAACGGCACAAACTCTTAAATTACGGACACGTAGCCACTGACCTTGCTTCGTTCACTGTTCAACGCTGACTCGAGTTAGTCTGAATCATCTGTGTTTGATCAGCGATCTTAGAATTTTAGTAAGAGATAGGTAGGTACGACCTATCTATCAAGATTCATTTTTCAAGTAAATACTGATATTGCACATGATAATGTTTTGTCTCTGATCTCATTACTGTGTACATAATTTGAATATAATTGAACAAAAAAATGTATTGACTACTGTTTAGGACTGTTCGAAGCTTAATGCGAGTAAATGTCGGTAATCGGCACGCAAACACATCATGAAGGTACAGTTCACACAATGCGACTTCGCACCGACGACGACTTGTCTGAAAACTCCGCTGGCTTTGCATTCTTTACATTTGGGATTGCAGCCAAATGTTTGGCGCAAGAAAACATAAGGTCAATGTCAGAAGAGCAAAAGTTGCACTCCTCACATAATTAAACCGTTGGTGAGTATCTTTCACTCGGACAAGTTTTAAGACAGCTTTATCATCATTGACCCTGACAACCTTACCCTTTTCACAAATGTTAGTATCGTGATTGCCCAACTATTTAAAGACTCAAACAGAGCCTTCTTCAAGAGCTCATAACGCGGCGTGAGCGCAAGTCAAACTAGTCAGGCGATCCCGAAACAAACACGAGGGTAAAACTGTAAACAATAATGTGTAGTATCTGACGGAAAGTCTAATAAATCTTGTTTATCGAAATACTACTACTAGTCTACACATATCTATCCGGTAGTCAGTGACCTCGCGGTTCTCGCCTCTACCCTATCTCTTCCCACGCAAATCGAGGGACCAAATAAGTGAGTGTCACCATAAATAGCGACTCGGATTTAGCATTATCCTGTAACAACGTCGAAAATCGAAAAGGAATTAGAGGAGTTTATTGTATATTGGACCGATTTGGACCGTCAGTTCCTTACCAAAGCAATCAATAACTCGGAAATGCGATAAAGAAAGTAGGCATTTAATATTACATCAAATGGTTAACATTTATCATTGTGCTACATACCGTATTAGATAATACTCTCAAGTGGATACAATTTACTTAATATAATGTCAAGTGGTTATCATTTTGCTACATAACGTATTAGATAATACTCTCAAGTGGCTAATGCTTCCTGTTATTCAATTACTTCATCCCTTTACTTGTCTTCTATGACCCACATGGGAAACGAAAAGGTACGGCGAAAACGTTTCATGCGACAATTTTGACACTGAATAATCGCGCGCGCTCGTATGACAGTCTGCGTTAGTCCCTATAGTAAAGTAATGAGTGGTAACTAACAGCACTTATCTTTATTAGCTAAGCACCATTGAGATTAGCGTGGCAAATGTAACGAACCTAAAAACGTAACTATTTAAAAAATACTTATTTTACGCCACAAATGAGACACTATTTTGTCATAAAATTTGTATTTGTAGATTCACTCCATAGAGTGATAACAAGCTCAAGCACACGGGCCAAACGCGTCAAAATCGCTATAGAAAAGCAAATAATAATTTGGTACTGGTTTTTGGCTTTGTTTCTGCCTAACAGAAAGCTAAATCGATTATCGCTTATTAGTACAGGGTTTTACTGAGTGAACACCACTTGCATATTATTGCTATGTCTTTGATATTACGTGACCGCGCCCGCGAGTTAACGTGATCGGCACTTACCCTAATATGTGTGTCTTTTTTGGGCAGAATAAACAATTCTTGTTTCTTTCTTATTCTTACCGGTCCTTTGATCGAGCAATATCGCGCTATGGCGCGCTGTTCGACGGATGGCTATGTGAAAACGAAAACGCGCGTTTACCGTTTAAATCGCGCGGTTACCTGAACTTACCCTAACATCAACCTACCGTGAGTATCAGTGAAGCGTGCCTGAACTTTTCAACACATTTTTGTTATGGAGCAGAACTGCTGTCGTTCTTTTATTGCCTATCTATTTTTAGCATGATATTTATTTTTGTAATATTTTAACATTGACATAGGTACAAAGGTCATCACCTATTTAACTAGCAATGTAATAATATGGATTGAGGAAAATATTACGCACCTTTATTTCGAAAACATAATTTTGCAGAGAATGTAAACAATTGGGAGAGCCAAGTTGAGTTCTTTGAATTACTCTAATAGATTATTTGTTTTTCGTACAGCATGGTTTGTTTATTTATATGCTTTGTAAAAATATTTTATATTTGTTTATTGTTACAGATGTGTATAATTATGAATAAACTAGCTTGATTATTTAAAATAATTATAACTAATGAATAGATAGATAATGCTTCCAGGAAGAAGTTAATCAAAGTATGTTTTTGGTAATTTTTAAGTTCATCACATACTCATCCTAACTAATATTATAATGCGGAAGTGAGTTTGTTTGCTTGTTACGCTTTCACGCTAAAACGGCTGAACGGATTTGGATGAAATTAGGCACACAGGTAGACCATGACCTGGGTTAGGATATAGGATACTTTTTATCCCGATATTCTTACGGAATCGAGAGTTATGCGGGTAAAACCGCGGGGCGTAGCTAGTAATAAATAATAACATTTATGTAAGTTTGTGTTTTCAATATTGTTTAGCTAAATAACTTTACAATACTTAAGGAAAAGTATACTAATGACTGGACTGGGTTAATGAGTAATTATCAACAATAATTAGCTAATTATTTTAAATAACTAGCTGCATTTATGATAAGGTGTTGACTAAGCATTATTACAATAGGTACATACCTCTTATCTGAAACCACACTTAGTTTAATCACATGTAAAAATAGTTGTGTTTTCAGAGATGTAGAAAGTAGAGGAAAAAGATAAAAATACAGTATTTTTTTTGCTGTTTTGGCCTTGACTCAACATTGGCTGGGAAACTCCAGTCACCAAAATAGGTTTACTGTTTTTTTAGCATATCATTAAAATAATTTACCTGCTAGGTACGAATTTTCTTTGTGACACATATTATTACTATAAGTCTAGCCTAGCCAGCTATTATATTTTTTCAATTTGATATGAGAGTTCTTTTTTTGAACCATTATAAATAATACATAAAGACACAAATAAAGATTTCCTACAAATAAAATAAGTTAACAAGTGGCTCATCAGTAGATTAAGTGCCAGGCATTCTATTTTGATAGGCACCCTGTGGTTACAGTAGCTATTTTGTCACAGCTGGATAGCATGTTGAAAAAGGTTTGGTTCGATTTTACATTGTCATCCATCGATTTAAGGGGGGGGAGGGGGAGGGGAGGGTGGGGGGGAGGGGTAGAACCCCCCCTGTGAAGGAAAAATCTAGGAGCCCCCCCCTTTTTGAGATATAATTTTTTTAATATTCTAACCAACTTTCGAATTTTCGGTAAGACTTTTATAATGGTTACTTGTATTATATGAATATTTGTGGAGGGGGGGGGTAGGAGACCCCCCCCCTCAAGTTGGGGGAAGTTAAGAAAATGCATAGTTTTTTTTTAATACACCTTTTTATGTTTTGTTGTGCGTAGTCGACGGAGCCCCGCTTCGCGGGGCTCCTATTTCTGGGTGGTTTAAAAAAAAATAACCACGAAGGGGATGGCGGGGTCTAAAGACCCCGCCATCCCCTTCTAACCTAACCTGTCCGTGTCGGGGTGCCCTAAGTCTCGAGCTCGCTTCGCTCGCTCTTGCGTTCTAAGGTTTTAGTAAAGCGTAGTCGACGGAGCCCCGCTTCGCGGGGCTCCTATTTCTGGGTGGTTTAAAAAAAAATAACCAGTGTTATTGCTATTAGTCTAACCTAACCTGTCCGTGTCGGGGTGCCCTAAGTCCCGAGCTCGCTTCGCTCGCTCATGCATCCTAACATAACTAACCTAACCATGTCGGATCCGCCTTAAAATTATTATAATACTGGATAGTATAACAACACAAAATGGCGTCGTTACACGTTTGGTTTCACGTATCGGCAATAGTCGGTAAATTATAATAAGTGTTAATTTAATTTCGCTAATTTAAATCCACGAAATATATGTCATATAATGTAATATGAATGAAAAGTATCTAAATCACCAAATATATATGTTTTTTTCATAATTATTATGAAGTAAAACATTTTAGTGCATTGACCTTACGTAAAACTAAACGTTCAATATTATGACAAAATGTCAAATGTGAAGAAATATTGAAAAATTCCTACGATTTTGTTTATTTTTTTTTTCGTAAACTATTTATCTCCTAGACTTAAAACTTTGCGTGGAGGCTTCTAATATCATAATCTTTCTATAAAAAAAAAGTGGACTCTCAAATCGCTGGATGACAATGTAAAATTAACCCAAAGGTTTCAACTCTATTGAATACTACACCAATAGTATTTCTCATTAATATATATTCTTCTATGGTGGCCAAAAATTAAGACAATATTGATATATATATATAAAATATTTTAGAATAAATATACTTTTTATTTTATTTTTAATATTGCAGTTTTCTTTACTAGCACTTCTGTATGGATTCATTGTAGGTAGGTTTATTATTAAAATGGTGATACAAAATGTAGGCCAAAAGTAATAGTAGGTAGTTTATACCATAATATAATCAAGAACTAAAAATAATAATTAATTATTACAGGAAACTTGACTAGGTAGGGCTAATCTGCTACTTCATTACCATACCAACATGGATGCTAGTATAATTAACATAATTTATCTATTTCCTATTAATAAATTAAGTATACATGAACTACATATTTATCTGTAAGCTTGTGTGTAATCAGTAGCATCGTTTTTATCATATAAATATTATTTCTGTATAAGTTACTTTTCAAATCTTTGTAAAACATTTAAAAAGTTTGCATTTATCTTAAAATACACCGTTGATGTTTCCTAATTTAAAAGTCATGCAAAAGTAGACTTTACACCTTGAAAGTTGAAAGAGTAAAAACCTAACATATTTTTAAAAGTTGCAAAATTTCAGTATGTAACTGTACTTGGCCCATATGCATGTTGACCTTTGCCTCTTTTCTCAATGGCTGCTCATACTAGCTCATTACAAAATAAAAAAACAAAATGTTCCACAACACAGGCACTTTAACTACATTACCTTGAATCAGTTAATTGTTTATAGCCATGAAAGCAAAGTTGCTATTAGAAGTATTTCAAGAATAAAAACCCACTCATTAATATGAAAGAAAAAAATTATTCATAGCCTTTAGCCTTATGTTCTTCAATGCCTCAGACAACAACCTATACAGCCAAGAGATTTAATAAAATAATTACCTCGTGAAATGCTCCATCTCCATCCTGGAATAGTTGTTGGAATGCAAGCTCATTCCTTTGTGCGTCAGACAGGAAGGATTCCGTCTCCCCGGCGTCAGATCTCTTGTGGTGCAGCTTCACACCTCCCGCATAGATAGGAGTCGTTATCTTCGGAGTAAATACATTTTCCTCTACCCTCTCAAGCAGAGGTTTTGGCACGTCTTCTTCGAGAGATGGAGATCCGTCAGACATCACATAAAAATAACGCGCCAAATACTTTCACACCACTATTAAATTTTTCGCACGGCTCATAACCAAGACGTTCTTCTTCCTTCCGAGATATTAGTCATAGACGGAACTGTACTGTGAACAGATTTATCATAAAATCTCTCACGCGATATATAACTTTGAACTCTGAATTAAAAATAAAGGTGTTTGTAAAGAACATCCGACTTCGTTGGCATACCCATTATGAAAAAAACTGGTTTTGGCGGCCAGTGATGAAACAAGTGTCAATCGATAGAGTAAGTGATTGCAAACAAAAAATATTTAGTGATGAATATCGTAAGTGATATACTTCCTGAGATATTTGAGTTAAAACATGAGAAAAAAAATAAAGCAGTAATATTTTTTTTAAATATCTCAGGAAGTATATCACTTACGATATTCATCACTAAATATTTTTTGTTTGCAATCACTTACTCTATCGATTGACACTTGTTTCATCACTGGCCGCCAAAACCAGTTTTTTTTCCAAATGGCGGACGGTTAGGTATGCCAGGTCCCATACAAAAATGTCGGAACCCCTTTGTCGATTCTCACTTCAGGTATTTTTACTATTTTATCTAAACTATGTGGTTTCGGAAGAAATGGGCACTGACCGACCCCGACCGTAACTATTTCAAGGGAACGACAAGAAATGAAAGATTTTTTGTATCTGAATAGGAAGAATGACATTTATATCACCGAGGCAATTATGTAGGTAATTTAGCCCAAAGGTGAGATAGCTTTATACGATTATTTAAAAACGGAAAAGAGATAAAACATTAATAATGCTAAAGATGTTAATATGTTTTGTTATTAAATGGTTGTTCTGTCATTAACCTATTCGTTTAGGGGTGTCAATACTTGAGAGCTTGCAATATCGATATCGAGTCATGCTCAAGATCTAACCTTGACTAAATAAAATAGACTCCGAACCCAAACCCAAGTCGGCAAAGAGGATCTTATCATCTTATCGCAGATGGGGGCTTATCGATGACTCGGATCTCAAGCAAGGGTATGTGGTGTCTCTCCGCAAACAATAACCAACCTTTGCACAGTCACCTGTGCGCTTGAGAAGAGAAACGTCAGCGAGCGGAGTTCGCGTGGTTCGGTGGTTGAATTTTGGGCCAAACATAATTTTTGAATTTTCACAACAAATTGCTTATATGTCATCTATATCATCTATTATGTTAAGAAGAAAACCGTAGATAGAATGATAAACATGTGTTATCGAACATGAACATTCTTACAGGAACATGACAAATCGATATAGCCACATCTCTAGTGCCTACTATTGACTTGACTTGACAGCAATGACAAATCACAAAGGTAAGTTGAGTGAGTGAGTTCCATTGCTCTGTGAGTTCCATTACTCCTCGCCCTAACTAAAGTAATTCTGTTCCTTGGGTGTCGCACACCATTGAACTTTTTAAACATTGTACATCAAATAAATATAATGACATTTTAAATTGCTTAAATAATTGCTAAAGTCATAAATAATAATCTATCAACAAAAAATGTAATGCACATAAGTTTTTTTAATTTGGTTTTTACTATGGTAACAAATTATGCCACGCCGCTTATGATCTGTCAATTCGCGTCGCCGAAAAACGAAAAGGGATAGGTTGCCGGCGAAACATTTCTATGATTTCTATTATTTGAACGAATTAATCTATCACGCTATATATGTGAATTAATACAATCAAGAGAAATATCACAAACCCAAAATGACGGTGGAGGTGCAAGCCAAGATGAGGCTCCCGCAGCTATCGTCTGACAAACAACTAACATTTATAAAATTAGCTGTTTTATCAATGGCAGCAATATTATGTGAGTATTTTTAAAAGTTAATTAGCATTTACACTTGTATTAGAACGATATCATACCGTGTCCTTTCGATAAAACATGAATTAGATCGATTTTTGTTATGACTTACGTGGTCTTCATGTGATAAGCAATGGCGTTATAATGTGCTGATTTTAGGAAAACATAAACCGTGACGTTGTATCTGTTTCAAAAATATATCACGGTTGTCTGTTTCAAACTGCAATATACTAAACATGGCTTTGGGTTTATAAACATACATGAAAATGTGGAAAACCGGCTCCCAGACGCATTTCACGGTGCAGTGCCAATCGGCTTCCGGCAATATTTACCGAATAAAGTATTTTAAATTTTTTCTATATTTTCGAATTTTTGCAATTATCCAAAATGCTTTTTTTTGTCATACTTCGCTCTAATTACTTTTAAAAATAACTAGATTTTTTTATTTTTTAGCCTTTGGAACGCGTCTATTCTCTGTGTTACGTTTTGAGAGCGTTATCCACGAGTTCGACCCTTACTTCAACTATAGAACCACCAGATACCTCACCGAGGAAGGGTTCTATAACTTCCACAACTGGTTTGACGACAGAGCATGGTATCCGCTGGGACGTATCATTGGTGGTAAGTTTTTTATTAATATTATACTTACTACTACTTACTAACAGGATACTGCTGTCTAATCAGCAATAACTGCAGAAAACCAATCTGCCTGCCAAGCAGTGATTTTCCATTGAGCTCATAGTAATTATGATGATGCATAATGACATGATGGTGACATTGCTACACTAGTAAAGCTGCAAAGGAAGTTGGTTAGGCTGTTTGAAAGATGCCTATATCCAACACCAGACTGTGAAAGGACTTTGTCCAGAATATCTCTCAGCACGCGTAGCATGACAACCATAGAAACGGGCTTATTATGGGTTTTTTCGACGAAAGAATAAGACAAAATGACAGATTGTGATTGTTTATCTGTCATTTTGTCTATTCTTCTGTCTACAAAACCCATTTTTATTGTGATAATGATAAGTGAGCAGTTCAAATAGTTGAGTTTTACTACTGCTGCTAATGCTGCTGTACAGTCAAGTTCATTAATATGTATATTAGCCCTTTCAGGCTTCAAAAATATATGAACATCAAAAAACTTCATAATATTGTAACACCTAATAGGCAACATTAAATTGTGGTCAAGATTTAGATTAATTAATATGTGACTCCTTTTTTCAGTAACATGTATACAGCCAAAGGCACATTATTATATGAACCACTTTATGATCATATTATCTGAACAATGTAGGATTCACAATTAAAATAATATCTGAGCAAGTTAGATCGCTATTAAAATCATCTTTATAGTATAATAGTAATAAGGTTGAATTTGAATTACATTAACTTGCTCAGATATTATTGTATTCATATAATTTCTGTTGTGTGTCATTCAATGTCCTTCAACCGATTAAAATAGATGAAGGACACTGAACAAGATACAATAGAAATAGCAAGATGAGTGGGTTCCATTGCCAATGCAACCTGCATTGGCAATGGAAAACGCATAAACACGCAGTTTAAAAAAAAAAATTAGAAACTGTATGCACCTGAGTAAATAAATAATATTAATAATACAGCCATGAATTGTAGACAATTAAATAAAGTCTTTTCTTTTTAGCATGGCAATGGAAAATATATATACAGGGCGTCCCACGGATATGCCACATGGAGGGAAAGTACCTTGAATATTATAGATGGAACATTTTACTGAAAGAAGACGTTAAAATTCATGGTCTTCCTTTTATTTGTGACACTATTTTATTAAACAAAAAATAATCCTTATGATGAAGCCTTTCGATCGGTATGATAAAGCTACAGGTTGATTATTTTTCTCGTGTAACGGCTTCGGTTCCCGGTTCAACCATGTAATTATTTAAAAGCTTATTATTTTCCGAGTGACTAATAACTTAAAAGTCGACTAAATGTTTGCAACAAATAAAATAACTTGCCAGCGATTAAATATTTTCGCGACTATTATATTATGTAAGGTTCAAAATTAAAGGTGTTATAAAAACTAAAAACTAGCAGCTGCGTTTAGGTAGCAAATAAACTATACCAGTCAAATAAAATATTAGGCGAGGAGCTATAAATAATGACTTGGCGACTAATAATGTTAGTAGGGTGGCAAAGAAAATATGTTACCAACTATTTCGTATGTGGTTAGGTTAATGTTTAGGTTTAGGTAGGTAATGGTTAGGTTAGGTTAGGTTAAAACTGTGACCTCCTACGCACGAGCCGAGCGAGCGAAGCGAGCGGTGCCGCGGCAGCGGCCGGCGAGTGCCAGAAACGACTAGATTATATATAATATTTTTTTTTTATTTAGTTTTTTTTTTTTTGAATCTGATTTATATTATTTATGAATGCCCATTTTCTATTTTATTTTCGCCATTAAGTTTCCGCTTAGATATTAATTCTGTTCCCAAAAGAAAAACTTGATGCTAGTTTAAATTAAAACGGAGCTTATTACTGATATATTAATATGCTACCTATTACTTATTACGATACTCCTTATTAGCTGCCAACCCATTATATATGGTACCCACTCAATTTTTTTTTTAAACCTATATTCATTTTACTTAGTTGCCGCATTAAATACATGCCTTATTTAAATATCTATGAATGCAGTTTAAATTGTTTTTTAAATTCAAATAATGTCTTCTTTCAGTAAAATGTTCCATCTACAATATTTAAGGTACTTTCCCTACATGTGGCATATCCGTGGGACGCCCTGTATAATATATGTTTTTTTTAAAGAAGTTTTTTATGGCCCTGTACTCAGCAACGGTAACACGTTTCGTTGACGTAGTCATTAGGTCCTCACATGTACTGTACAACTCTGCCTTGGTTTAGAGACCTATATAATAAGCATAATTATTATTGTGTCCAGGTACCATCTACCCTGGTTTGATGGTGACTTCAGCCACCCTATACAATGTGATGCAGTTCCTGAACATTACCATAGACATCAGGAATGTGTGTGTCTTCCTCGCTCCGTTCTTCTCTTCACTCACTACTATTGTCACTTATCTGCTGACTAAGGAATTGAAGGTGCGTTACAATTGCAGAAATATGTTATTTATGTGTACTTTTATTAACACTTTAGCATTGTCGCTAAAGAGAGACAATAAAAGTTTTATTGTTGTGATGGCCAAAGCCATCTTATCCTTGTCACCTTCAGTGTCTTTAAAGAAAAAGAAATAAATAATAAAAAGATATTACTTTTTTACTAAGCTGAACAAATATAATTTTTCAAGTAAGATCAGATTTAGTTACGGTATTAAAAGATTGTTGGTGTGCTTAACTCATTGGTGTCTTCTGTCTACAAATTACACATAGTTAGATAAGAGAAAAAAAAAACGAACAACAAGGGCAGGAAGAAGAAGATAGTTCAGATCAGAGATAAATACTGTTTTCTCTGATCTTATTATGTTCTATGTTATAGGGTTTGGTTTCCGCACCTAGGCCGTCAGGTGGGCCATGGCGGCCGTTTGGGGGGGTTATTCCAACCAGCCCACCGGGATCCAGAAGTTAATTAAAACTCCTGGTTTGTTTAGAACATCTGTGATAGATCTGGGTGACCCGAGGGTTTCTCTTCTAATCTGGGTGACGCCCGTGCATTCAAAGAACACGTGCGCGACGTTATCCTCAGCCTCCATGCACGCCCTGCACAGAGGACTGTCTGTTATACCTATTGTGTGGAAGTGTTTGTTTAACGAGCAGTGTCCCATGATGGTCCCCGCCACCAGGCGCAGGCCATTCCTGTCCAGGCGTAATAAACGCCGGGTCAACCTGCTATCCAAGGATGGCATAGCTTTCTTGGACTGATCTTATTATATTCCAATAATAAATATACAATCACATAAATTCTAAATCTACATTACAAGTATAACTATTCTTGTAATCTTGTGTTAAGAGGAATTTCTCCTTATCATACGCAGGACGAAGGCGCAGGCCTCGTCGCGGCGGCCATGATAGCCATCGTGCCGGGCTACATCAGTCGTTCAGTCGCTGGCAGTTACGACAATGAAGGCATTGCCATCTTCTGCATGCTGCTCACTTACTACTTCTGGATTAAGGCAGTGAATACTGGGACTATCCTGTGGGCCACTATGACGGCGCTCGCTTATTTCTACATGGTGAGTATTTTTATTATGAGACATTTCAACTTTAGCTTTTGGATAAAAATAAACCTATGACGCTTCTGCTTTTGCTATGTCAATAGGTCATCCAATTCGGTCAATTTTCCCCCCATGTTGGGGTAGGCTTCGAGTATAACCGAATGCAGCTGAATACCAGTATTTTACATGGAGCGACTGCCTATCTGACGTCCACAAACTAGTTACTAGGTAACACGACCCCTTGGTAAGACTGGTTGTCAGACTTTTGGGCTTCTAACTACCTGTAACGACTGTCAAAGATCTACAAATAGCCGAAAACAACGGCTTAAAGTGCTTTCCGAGGCACGGAGGGGTCTTGGTATGTAAAGATGGTCACCCATCCACGGACCAACCGCGGCAAGCGTAGTTTAACCTGATCGATCAACCCGTGCTGCTGTTATTACTTAGCCAGAAGCCCATCATAGGTATATGTATGTATACCATGGTCAATAGGTAGAGGTAGACAATTACCATCAGCAGGCGTAGCATGAGCACCGCTTTGTCGACGGAAGAGAAGACAAAAATGACGTTCCGTGTAGACAGTACGACGGCAGCAAAGTAGAAAGAGGCAACTGCACTTTTTACGAAATTCACTCTTTAATATAATTCGACTCAGAATTCTTTGTTTTGTCATAGGATGTTTTTACTGTTTGATTGTCAATTTTTACTGATATTAAGTCACGTTAAACACAACTACGTGCAGCTTATTTTTTTCAGTGTGTCGAAGTACCGTGTTTTGGAACAAATAACATTACAGTAATATTGGCCTTAACCATTTCCTTGGTAATATTAACTAAATGATGTAAAATAGGAGAAGATAGCTTTCTTCTTCTATTAGTTATCACAGTTTTGCATTTAAAACGCTCTTCTGTAAAATCATAATTTTGCAGATAGCCCTGTATACTTTGTGACCGTCGAGTAGAATATTTAACTACCATAGACAACTGTCAGTCGTCAGAGTGATTTTGACAATTTGGTATAGAAAACTTTCTTCTGAAATAGTCTACATATAAAATGACCTAGACAAAGATAGTTAGAAACGAAAGACAAAGTGACAGATTGAAGAAAGATTTCTACGGTGCGATGTCAAAAATGAAGAAAGGAAATGTCACTTTGTATAGAAAGAGCTGTGTCTACTCTTCGTAGACATAGAAAGCGCATGCTACGCGTGCAGGAGGGTTGACAAAAAAAAAAAAAAAAACCGGCTGTCACGAAGGTTCCGTACCGTATACCGTGAGATCGAGCAAAAAAACGCCGAAAGAAACACATTTCTTGTATGTCCCCCCTTTAATTATGTCCAAAATTCAGACTTACTTGCATCAATTCAGCACTTTGCTGCCCATGATGTCCCATGTAAAATGATGATAACAAGTAACAGGTAAATTTTCTGTCACTACGAAATAACTGGCTCTACTATCAACGGCCTACTTGTCTATGCAGTAATTGCAAGCTAAAATTTCATTAAAAAGTTAAAAACATTAAAATAGGTTATTATGACACAGATTAATTCAGATACTTTACTCCGCAAAATAATTTTAATAAAAAGCGACTCTTGCTGCGACACAATTAAGTGCAATTCAGGTCGCACAGCGCTAATTACCTACAGTAATGGGCCGCCTCCACGACCGAGAGAATCGCAACGGATCCGCGCTTCTACGTCGGGTAATCTCCACGAACGAGGATTATTCCACCAGCGTATCGTCGTGACTCGTAACGGAATCGCCGTGTTTGACGGGGGACGCCTGCGTTAATACAGCGCTCTCGCTGCGAGAGCTCCACGTTCTGCGGCGAGAGCGCGGACGCGCCGCCTCAGTCACTCGTCACATCGCTGCGATTCACTCGCTCGTGGAGACGGCCCCTAAGAGAGTGTATGGAAATACGTGGCACGACGATAATATCGTCGCGATTCTCTCGGTCGTGGAGGCGGCCCCTTATATTCACCTAGAAATTTCCTCTTATTCTATCGCGTAGGTCTTAAATCATCTGACCACGTTAGCCTAGCGCCACACCTGCCGAACGTTCCGCGGCGGAACGTTCCGTCGCGTCATATTTCTATGGACACATTAGCCGAACGTTACGTTCGGCTAATGTGTCATAGGTAACTTGAAAAACATTAGGAGCGTATTCAATCGAACGTTCTGCCGCGGAACGTTCGGCAGGTGTGGCCCGACCCTTACACTCACTAAATTGATCCCAACAAGTGAAGCCCGCCGCGTACTTGTAGCTTCATACCTAAAATGCTGTGTACCATCTGTATTCATTTGTGGTTATGATAAGAATTTATTTTGATTATGTAGTGTTACAAATCCGTTTGTATAGTAAACAAGTTTATAGATAAAATATTGATTAGATTTAGCCATTATTATTGTTTGATAAGTACTGATTGGCTTTGGCTTTATGCTTATATAATAAAGAATTCTGAGTTATAATCAGAAATCTTGAAAGTCAATCACAGAATATCAAGATGACAGTTTCACACCAATAAGTTTGAATTGAACTTTTTGGTTTTTGCTCTGTCGTACACATACTCTTCCGATTAATTTTATCCTAAGGGCTGGCGCACACCAGGCAAGGCGCAGTGCGGAGCGGTTTTCACCGCCAAACAATTATCATCGTTGCAGGGGCGTAGACTCCGTACAAGCCGATTCCTATCGGCTTCCCTTCGGTAATTCGGAACACAACCACTCTATCGTCATTGAATAATCACACTATAAGTATTTGAATACAATTAAAACATTACAAAACGCCTACATAAAAATTTTTGTCTTTATATCCCAACAACAAAACATTTCGCTCTAAAATAACTCGTAGGCGCGTACGGGTTATCGTGAATTTAATTTCTATAGAAAATATAGTCCGTCTTGACGTCACTCGGTCACGTGACACCGCCCTTTCTTAGCAGCCGAGTAAGCCGGTTTGCAACGAGTTACTATAGGGACAGTAGGCGAAAACGCGCTCGTGTGAACGAGAAAGAACTATGTATTGCTATTACTCACTCGTTCTCGCATTTGATATTCGGTTGTTGTCGTTGAGTATCGTAATGCGTTCGGCTCGGTGTTCGGACATCAAAACATTATTTCATCATTCGATTGACAATGTGTTGGTTTTTGTCGTAATCGCAACCATATAATTTGTTTACAGTAGTTAATTTGCATTTTGTATTCATTGTATTCATTAGTTTATCATTACTAGTACGAGTAATATTTGTTTTCAGGTATAGAAAAGTGATTAAGATAGTGTTTGTGTTATGAGTTTAGTGAAAGAAACGTACGTTGATTGAACTACGTTGTAATTAGGTATTTGGGGTAAGTAGAAAGTTTAATAAGTTGAACTTACATCATTAGAGTAGATTTGAAAAATGATTAGTACTATCAGTAGGATTAGGATGGCGGCAAATAGTTTTGATTGTTGCTTGACGAATTATTTACTTTGTGAGGAAACATGCTTTTCAAGGTTTGAAAATAAGAAACACATAATTAATACTGAATTCTTTATTAATACCTACATTATGAAACAAATTCCTTAATTAAAAATACTTTTTGTATTATAATTACATTTGATTTCACTCTTAGAGTAAAATCAGATGTGCTGTCATCTTGTGTTGAAACGCCAAACTAGCTTCACAAATCTCAAAATAGTATTTCTACTCGCCGACAGATGTCGTTAAACGAATCACAGAACAACTTGATTATTTTTCGCTAATTCGTATGAAGCTCCTATTAGAAAAGTAAATCGAAATAGGAATTTAAGAAACGGTTTATTGACACCATTATTTTGTTAGATACACAAGAAGTAGCTTTTCGCGGCCACGATGAAGGTCTGAATTCCAATAACCGCGGTAACTATATCAAAACTTTGTTATATCTGAGGAAATATGATCCGTAATGAACTCGCATTTAGAACTATGATCTTCAGTTCAGAACCCCGTGTTTTCTGGTCTCTCTAGTGATATTCAAAATGATTTAATACATTGTATTGCATCCGTTTTACGAGACCACATTAGATTAGAGATAGATAAAGCTCAATTTCTGTCTGTAATGATTGACGAAACTCCAGATGTCAGTCATAGGGAGCAATTAACTGTAATTTTTCGATATTTATCAGAAACTGGAATTGAAGAACGATTCCTGGGTTTTTACGATGTTAGCGAAAGTCGAACTGCTGAAGTTTTATCCAAACAGTTGTTAGAAATACTTGACCAGTATCGTTGTAGAAATAAGTTAGTTGGTCAATCTTACGACGGCGCGGCAGTTATGTCTGGCGAGCCACGGTGGAGTACAAGCGAAAATTCGTGATGCATGTCCATATGGCAATGTTTGTCCCATGTTACGCTCATATATTAAATTTAGTACTGAGCCGTTCCCTTGAAAATATTCAGGAAATGAAAACGTTTTTTGGACACGTAAATAGTATCATCTTATCATATAGTAAATAGTAACATCTGCCTGTACAAGACTGAAGAGCCAGAAAGCTAGCCACAAATTGTAAGTAACTGGACTTCACGCATGGCTGCAGCCCCTGGTTTTTTTTTTTTTTTTTTTTTTTTTTTTTCCTTTTGTTTTGGCTCCGGCTTACCTTTTCTATTACGGCACCCTTCGCCACTGACAGCTAGCCCACATTTTGTTGCTGTGATGAGGTGTGTTGTGATACAAACGGCTACACATCAAGTTATATATTTCCAGTTTAAGCTGACCTCGCATTGTACGGAAATCAATTTACAATGCGAGATCATCATAAACGTACGTGTGATCGGGCCCTATAATATAATATCACTCGTAAATCGGAAATACTCAACATCATATTGAAGATTAACTATGGAGATGTAAGGGCTGGCGCACTTCTGGCGAGGCGCAGCGCAGCGCATTCGTCACTACCAAACAAAATATTAACCTTGCACCAGTTGAAATAAAGTTGAAAATAAATAAACTTCCATTAGCTTGAGAGCGCGTGTAAGCGAAAAGGGGCGCAGGTCTCAGGTTATTTGTTCTCAACTATATTTTTAGGCAGGCAACGATGCAGTGGCGAAGGGTGCCGTAATAGAAAAGGTAAGCCGGAGCCAAAACAAAAGGAAAAAAAAAAAAAAAAAAAAAAAAAAAAAAACCAGGGGCTGCAGCCGTGCGTGAAGTCCAGTTACTTACAATTTGTGGCTAGCTTTCTGGCTCTTCAGTCTTGTACAGGCAGATGTTACTATTTACTATATGATAAGATGATACTATTTACGTGTCCAAAAAACGTTTTCATTTCCTGAATATTTTCAAGGGAACGGCTCAGTACTAAATTTAATATATGAGCGTAACATGGGACAAACATTGCCATATGGACATGCATCACGAATTTTCGCTTGTACTCCACCGTGGCTCGCCAGAGATAACTGCCGCGCCGTCGTAAGATTGACCAACTAACTTATTTCTACAACGATACTGGTCAAGTATTTCTAACAACTGTTTGGATAAAACTTCAGCAGTTCGACTTTCGCTAACATCGTAAAAACCCAGGAATCGTTCTTCAATTCCAGTTTCTGATAAATATCGAAAAATTACAGTTAATTGCTCCCTATGACTGACATCTGGAGTTTTGTCAATCATTACAGACAGAAATTGAGCTATATCTATCTCTAATCTAATGTGGTCTCGTAAAACGGATGCAATACAATGTATTAAATCATTTTGAATATCACTAGAGAGACCAGAAAACACGGGGTTCTGAACTGAAGATCATAGTTCTAAATGCGAGTTCATTACGGATCATATTTCCTCAGATATAACAAAGTTTTGATATAGTTACCGCGGTTATTGGAATTCAGACCTTCATCGTGGCCGCGAAAAGCTACTTCTTGTGTATCTAACAAAATAATGGTGTCAATAAACCGTTTCTTAAATTCCTATTTCGATTTACTTTTCTAATAGGAGCTTCATACGAATTAGCGAAAAATAATCAAGTTGTTCTGTGATTCGTTTAACGACATCTGTCGGCGAGTAGAAATACTATTTTGAGATTTGTGAAGCTAGTTTGGCGTTTCAACACAAGATGACAGCACATCTGATTTTACTCTAAGAGTGAAATCAAATGTAATTATAATACAAAAAGTATTTTTAATTATGGAATTTGTTTCATAATGTAGGTATTAATAAAGAATTCAGTATTAATTATGTGTTTCTTATTTTCAAACCTTGAAAAGCATGTTTCCTCACAAAGTAAATAATTCGTCAAGCAACAATCAAAACTATTTGCCGCCATCCTAATCCTACTGATAGTACTAATCATTTTTCAAATCTACTCTAATGATGTAAGTTCAACTTATTAAACTTTCTACTTACCCCAAATACCTAATTACAACGTAGTTCAATCAACGTACGTTTCTTTCACTAAACTCATAACACAAACACTATCTTAATCACTTTTCTATACCTGAAAACAAATATTACTCGTACTAGTAATGATAAACTAATGAATACAATGAATACAAAATGCAAATTAACTACTGTAAACAAATTATATGGTTGCGATTACGACAAAAACCAACACATTGTCAATCGAATGATGAAATAATGTTTTGATGTCCGAACACCGAGCCGAACGCATTACGATACTCAACGACAACAACCGAATATCAAATGCGAGAACGAGTGAGTAATAGCAATACATAGTTCTTTCTCGTTCACACGAGCGCGTTTTCGCCTACTGTCCCTATAGTAACTCGTTGCAAACCGGCTTACTCGGCTGCTAAGAAAGGGCGGTGTCACGTGACCGAGTGACGTCAAGACGGACTATATTTTCTATAGAAATTAAATTCACGATAACCCGTACGCGCCTACGAGTTATTTTAGAGCGAAATGTTTTGTTGTTGGGATATAAAGACAAAAATTTTTATGTAGGCGTTTTGTAATGTTTTAATTGTATTCAAATACTTATAGTGTGATTATTCAATGACGATAGAGTGGTTGTGTTCCGAATTACCGAAGGGAAGCCGATAGGAATCGGCTTGTACGGAGTCTACGCTTCTGCTAGCTGTTGTTACGTGTGATTAGTGTCGCTGCAGCTTTTTGCAGTTGCGTTGTGGTAACTACAAAATTTCAATGTGGTTGCGTTGTCGCTAGTAGTTGCGATGTGGTTACGTTGTGGCTATCACAACACAGAATGAATACTAAGCACAGTGTCGTCGCTTCGACGCAACGTTGTGTTTGCGATGTTGCCGGCCGCAGTGCGCGATCTCGCTGGTGGTTGCGTTGTGGCTGCGTGTGGTCGGTATCACCCACATGGTTGATTTTGACAGCCAAGTGGTCCGTGTAAATGAATTATTCATTTTCATACAAATAAGCGCCCGTCCACCTGTTGTCGTTGTAGCGTGGTTGTGGTTGAGGTGTGGTTATGGTATGTGAGATCGGGCCCTTAAGTGAGATTTTCGCTCTGGCTAAATAGAATTACATAATATCATTACCACGCGACGTTTACTGTAAATGTTTTACGGTTATTATTTCAGGCTTTCCGGCCTAGTTTCGAATTCTAACAGAACTCGCAGCACAGTCGTAAGTCGTATAAATAAATAAAATACTTGAGTAATAACCGTAAAACATTAATAATTAACATCATAACACTAGAATGACAAGGCCAGGTAGCATTATTAAACTCTTTCAACTTCAAGTTTAAAAAGGAGTGTAAAAAATGCCAACTTGTTATGAAAGAGAATTTTCTCTTTTGCTAGTAATTCTGAACTGATATAAAAACAATATTTTATGCTCAAGCAGCCTGACTAAAAAGCTCTTATCTTCCCCAGGTCTCATCATGGGGTGGCTACGTGTTCCTAATCAACCTGATCCCTCTCCACGTGCTAGCCCTCATGCTACTGGGTCGCTTCTCAGCACGAGTATACGTGGCTTATAGCACCCTGTACTGTGTCGGCACCATACTGTCGATGCAGATCTCCTTCGTGGGCTTCCAGCCGGTACAGAGCTCGGAACATATGCTGGTAAGTTTATATATTAAAACAACAGCTGTAAAAACCTTCACATCAGCGCAAAACGACTATCGCTCAGCATGTTGCTGTAATACATGTACGAAACAGCCACAGCGCAAAATTTTAAGCAGTATAAATAAATGCAGGCAGATAACCTTAAAGTAAATAATAATAAAATCATAAATGTTAATAATACCTAATTATATGGTTGTACTTTTTATGATGCAAATAAAGTTATTATAATTATTATAAAGATGGTAATGTGTTACAAATTATGCGCCCACATTGTTTGTGTCGTATTAATAGATCAATATTGGACTACCAACCACATAGCCAGCCGGGAATGTAAAAAGTAGGTCTTTACAGTTTATTGAAAAAGTCTGTAATAGCTATGTCAAATGTGTGCTAATATTATGTAAATATTCAGAACAGAACAAAACACCTGCACATAACGTCATAACAGATAAGTAAACCGTCTACCTTTAATTAAAAATACAGCAGGGAAATGCCTAAGTAGCTGCTCTGCACGCCAAAAAAATAAAAAAACAATATTATTTAACACTAGCTTGTGCCAGCGGCTTCGCCCGCGTGGTATCTTTTTAAATAAGTAAGCAAGAAAGTCATAATTTATTTACCAAAAAAGTTGGCCTAGGTAAGATGAGTGTATTTTAGGTAATTATGGGATGGGTATGGCTATTACAAAAGAGTAAGACCCCTGCCCTTCTAACTAGGAAAATCCTGTATCTTGAAGGACAGTGAAATAAAGTTATAATATGTTATTCAGTAATAATATAGCATTCTATTGGTGAAAAAATTTTTAAAATGGGTTCTGAACCCATTTTAAAAATTCTTTCTGAGTTTATTCATCACAAACAAACATACAAAAAATCAAATTGTAATATTAGTTTAGATTAACATAAATCTTTATTATAATATTAGTTTAGATTAACATAAATCTTTATTATAATATTAGTTTAGATTAACATAAAACTTGAGAAAGTGCGGTGATCAATTCTCATGCCTTCTCAGTTCTCTGTATAACGATATCAATTCCCTGCTGTGGGACAATAATATACTGGTTTTATAATTAAAACTTTTTTCTTCCACAGGCTTTAGGAGTATTCGGTCTCTGCCAGCTGTACGCCTTCACTCAATACTTACGTGAGCACCTATCCCCAGCCAACTTTGAGCTGCTGTTCAAAGCTCTGCTTACTACCCTGCTGGGTACATTAGGAACTGCCTTAGTTGCTCTTACGCTTACCGGTAAGATATTCTAAAATATGTTCTTTTTTTTTCAGTTTTTTTACAAAACCAGCGAATTGTGGTTGTAAGTACACCTCTGCCTACCGTTTTGGGCAAAAATTCAATGTTTGTATTAATTTTTTCGAACCTGAAGCACAGATTAGTGGGTACAAATGGGTCACTCTGCAAAATCATTTAAATAAAAAGCGACTCTTGCTTCGACACAATAAAGTGCAATTCAGTTCGCACAGCGCTAATTACCTACAGTTATATTCCTACCTAGAAGTTGCCTCTCTTCTTATAGCGTATCTTCTGACTACTTGTAGCTTCATACCTAAAATGCTAAAATCATCATGGCTGAAGATGATTAATGAAGATACCTAAACCATACCTAGCTCGAACTATGGTGACTGCTTCTACTCATAATGATTACTTTTTTATAAAATTCATTTGCATAATTTCTGTATACTACTAATATAACTTTCATACTTCTTAAAATTGCTAATAATTGTAATTTTTATTGCAGGTAAAATCTCACCATGGACTGGACGTTTCTACTCCCTGCTGGACCCCTCTTACGCCAAGAACCACATTCCTATCATTGGTAAGTGTTTGTTAAAAAACACCCTATAAAGTTAGTCCACGTCCGCACAGACGTAAAAACATCGCGGCGGCATTTTATCGCTCACTGTATTTTCAATTTTCGGTATTACGCCGAGCGTTGATAATTTAACAGAGTGCATCCCAGCGCGTCAAAAAAACACTGTTTGATTTTCAACTCTCGGCGCTAAGCAGAGCGTTTAAAATCCAGTCTGTGTTTACGTCCGTGCGAACGTGGGCTTACAGCAATTTCATTGTTCACGAAAAATCGGTAGGTATTAATCAAAATGAAACCTTATTACTACTACATAAGTCACATTTCCACCACAGCATCCGTCTCTGAGCATCAGCCGACATCCTGGTCATCATTCTACTTCGACCTGCAAGTCCTGGTGTTCCTGTTCCCGGCTGGATTGTACTTCTGCTTCAGCAAGTTAACTGATGCCAATATCTTCATTATTTTGTATGGAGTACTCAGCATTTACTTTGCGGTAAGTTAAAACTATATAATGCCACGCTCAACGCCCCGCGTCTCCGTAATCAAGCACTTATGATGACAAAAAAAAGCTTGAGCGCGTCGAGTCAACGTTCGAGCAAACACTCCGTTGAATCCGCCCATGATCCATACACTTTGATCGCTGAGATACCAACCCTACCACCACTTACCACCAATACCACCATCATATCTTCACCACCTGTCTCATTTCTAGGGCGTGATGGTCCGTCTCATGCTGGTCCTGGCTCCAGTCATGTGTATCGTGTCAGGAGTGGCAGCCTCTAGCCTGCTGAGTCTACATGTGAAGGATATCGAGCCGAAAGTCGAGAAACATGAGAAGAAGAAGAAGCATGAAAATAATTTGGTGTTTAGGTCTGAGGTATGTTAAACAACAGATTTACACAGTACTACAAGATTATAAAAAGTTAAGCATCTTACAGCCAAGCTTTAAAGCTCAAAACAGCACGAAAAGAATGCGCGTTTAGGGGTATGAGGAACAGGGTTTAAAGTTCAATCATCCACCATAGAAAAGGGAGGATCCTCCAACCAGACGGGTGTTATATCTGGCGGGCAACTGCCCGTAAGTTGATTTCGGATAGTCTTATCTATGTTTTTCGCTCGGTAAACTCTAACTGCGCGATGCAGGAATTGAGTGACGTCATGTCTTCGCTGCGTAGTTCGTATGTGGCGGTGTAACCACTACACGCGGGTTGGGAGCGGGACCCGCTCACGCGTTTCGTGTGCTGACATCCATATAATACAAGGAATTACAATATATACAAGCCCGCCGTACTCCCGTCCCGACCCGCGCCCGACACGCACCCGCTGTGTGTGTTTTGAGCTTTAACGGAGATCACTGTAACTCCTCAGTGTGATTAAAGGATTTTACGTTAAAAATCCATTTATAGTCTCTAAGCATATTAGATTATTTTTCTATGTGTGGCGGCAATTACAACGCTACATACGAACTACACATCAAAGACCTGACGTCACACATAGCCTGCATCGCGAAAGCAGAGTTTACGTGCGCTCAACATGTATACAGGATGGAAGGGTAAACACCGTTATCACTCAAACTATGGGTAATTGGCTTAAATATAAACATAAAAAACCGAGTAAAAAAAAATTTCGTTATTTTCTTTAACAATATTAAAAGGTTATTGTCCGACACCGTCCGCAAATTCATGGATATTGGCCCGCCCGAGTGACGTAATCGATCGCCGCCCGTTCTACCTACCTACACAACACATGAATAAATACAATACAACCTTTTCCTGACCTAAGACAGGCAAAAATACCTACCTTAGGAATTGCGTGACGATTCTAAATGTACATCTTTAAAAAAAAAAGTTGTGATTTTCCATTGAATTTATGTTCTATAAACGAAACTAAACTACTGGTTTGAAGGATAACGGTGTTTACCCTAACACCCTGTATAACTTCCCGACATCAATCGTTGGGCAGTTGCCTGCCAAACACTACAACTGTCTGGTCGGCGGATCCTCCCTTTTCTATAGAGGATGAGTGAACTACACACCCTGTGGCTGTTCCTAACACCTCTATACATATATGCTTAGGTTAAAAAAGCGGAGTCGACAAACGCCCGCAAAATGTAAGGCTTTCATAAAAATACACCATCTTCACTAGTGTTATGAAGTTACAGTGTCAAGAAATGGTCTTTACATAAACGGCATGTCGGCATCGCTTTCAGATTTATGGTCTGTCAGTGACATCATAGATCGCAAACAGAATATAGGGTGACTGGTAATTAGTGACCGATACTTCAACACGTGACTTTACTCATCATTATGAACAACTTTTACTATGGGACCAAACCAGAAATAGCGAAA
This sequence comes from Conistra vaccinii, assembly GCA_948150665.1. Lineage (NCBI taxonomy): Eukaryota > Metazoa > Arthropoda > Insecta > Lepidoptera > Noctuidae > Conistra > Conistra vaccinii. Next base: position 5,554,314 of record OX411317.1, on the reverse strand, counting down.
AAAAAATCAGACATACCTGACAACCTAACCTAACCTTCCTCTTTATTTACATAACTTTTTTGTTTTTCTACATCCTCTTGAGTTCTTGTTCTCCGTACCCAGGTGGGAGCCCTATTCGTATGTGTCCTCGGCTGCCTGCTGATCTCGTACGTGTTCCACTGCACGTGGGTGACGTCAGAGGCCTACTCATCCCCGTCCATCGTTCTGTCTGCGCGCGCGCACGACGGAGCGCGCATCATCTTCGACGACTTCCGCGAGGCTTACACTTGGCTTAAGATGAATACTCCTGAGGTAAGAAGTTATAATGTAATGTGCGTAGGTATTTTGTTTGTGAAACGATTTCAAAACAGGAGAAGCAAGTATACCAGTCAAATCTTCGAGATCTAAATTCTAAGTGTTAATTTCACATGATTTGTAACTCGAAAATAACAAAAGATTGTGCAGAGGCGTATAGATGACTTTGAAGTTGTCGATAGTAAACCTGCTGGTTCTGAATAAATAGTTCGACGACATTTGTCTTCCGATTTAGATGTTAATTTTTTTTTATTTGAGAAAGTGAGTTTGTTTGTTTGTTTGTCTGTTACGCTTTCACGCTAAAACGGCTGAACGAGCTGAACAGATCTGGATTTTTTTTTTTTCTAAATTTGGTACATGGGTAGACCATGATTGACATTTTTAATCCCAGCATTACGTTCCCGTAGGATAATTTCTGATCTCGCTGTCAAATCCGCGGGCAAAAGCTAGTAAATAATAAAATAAAACAAATTCAAGCTTAAAACAATGTTTTCGTACAAAAACTTACCAGTAATACCTGTTTTAGGACTCAAAAGTAATGTCATGGTGGGACTACGGATATCAGATAACAGCGATGGCGAATCGAACGGTGATAGTGGACAACAATACTTGGAACAACACACATATTTCCCGCGTAGGACAGGCCATGGCGTCCACTGAAGATAAGGCGTATGAGATCATGAGGGAACTGGATGTGGACTACGTGTTGGTTATCTTTGGAGGACTTGTGGGGTATTCTTCTGATGGTAAGATATTACATAGTCATATTAGCCTAACTTATTTATAATATTATAGTTGTTTGTTTGTTACGCTTTTACGGTAAACCGGCTGAACGAATTTTGATGAAATTTGGCACATGGGTCGCCCATGACCTGGGTCAAGACATATGATAGTTTTTATCCCGATATTCCCACGGGATCGAGGATTCTGCGGATGAAACCGCGGGGTGCAACTAGTTTCTATATGTATAAACAGAGATGTGTTATTTAACTAGAAAATGTGAAATGTTGAGGCTGTTTATAGTCAATTATCTCTTTTACTTGATATTTATCATGCAACGAGACCGAATTAGACAATTTCTAGAATGGCAACATGACGTTGCCAATGAAATATCTGTCATTGAAGATGAGGGTGTCAAGGAATCGCCATCGTAGTCTTGTCCGCCCTCTTTCGAACCAGATGGAATTGAAATTCTTTTACACAGAGAATTTACGATGTTATCACCTTAATCATAAAAGTAAAGAATGCTGGTTGAGGAACTCAACCTGACAATTAACAGGAAATACGAGAAACTTGATAAGATTCTTCCTTAAATATGGAAGAACCTCGCTATGTAAATACGGTCACCGACCGTAAAATACAAGACACATTTCAATAATTTAATTTCATCGTCCCCCAGACATAAACAAGTTCCTCTGGATGGTCCGTATCGGCGGCAGCACAGAGCGCGGCGCGCACATCCGCGAGGCGGACTACTACACGCCGTCCGGCGAGTTCCGGGTCGACGCCGACGGCTCGCAGACGCTACTCAACTGCCTCATGTACAAGATGAGCTACTACAAGTTCGGGCTTGTTTACACTGAGGGTGGTAAGTGCTCATGACATTGTTAGTTTTTTATTGGCGATGATCAAACAGTCAGTCTTTGGTCATCGCCGCTTATGGAGTCAATACCGGAGGCATCGTGAATGGTGCGTTGCAATACAAGACAAACACAGATCCTGCTACTAGAGACGAATAACATTTATTACTCGGTCAATTTCTGATAATGAGGCACTCCTTATTTGCTCTAATTTTTCCGAATTGCCATATTTCGACTTGAGACATACCTAAATATTCTTTATGCGTAACACCTATACGATGTTTACTTGTGTGCCGTTGTGTTAGCCCAGGTCGGCACGGACGTTTTTTTTTCGTACACTGGATTTTCAACTCTCGGTATTGAGCCGAGCATTGAGAATCCAAACAGCGCATCCAGCGCGTCAAGAAAACACACTGTTGGATATTCAACTCTCGGCGCTTAGCAAAGCGTCGAAAATACAATACGCGAAAAACAAATCCGTGCGAACCTGGGCTTACTTCTAATTCCAATGTATTTTTGCCGCCGACTTTTTCCATATACCTACCAACAATTTTATACCAACTCTCGTCTTCCCAGGTCGCCCACCAGGCTTCGACCGCGTCCGTGGCGCCGAGATCGGCAACAAAGACTTCAACTTGGACGTGTTAGAAGAGGCCTACACCACCGAACATTGGCTCGTGCGCATCTACAAAGTAAAGCCGCTACCAAACCGGGGCGTCTGAAGTCCGGACGCCGCCGGCCTAGCCGGTAAATATCTCTCAAGTTTATATTGGTATAAGAAGTTGTATTACATGAAGATCGTGGACCATTTGGAACAGTGATTTGGCAATGATATTATTATGTACACTCGGGGAATAAAAAGGCTAGGCTATTTTTATTAGACTGTAAGTAACCAACTGTATTGTAATTGTAAGGTATTGTTCCCACGATGTGGGAAGTCACTCAATTAGCCCATGTTCGCACGACAGGTTTTTTCCCGAGGCGATTTTTTTTCACGCACTTGATTTTCAACGCTCTGCTTAACGCCGAGAGTTGAAAATCAAACTGTGTTTTTTCGACGTGCTAGGATGCACTCTGTTGGATCTTCAATGCTCGGCTCAACAGCAGGAGTTGAAAATCCAGTCCGAGATAAAATCCCGCCGCAATATTTTTGCGTCCGTGTGGACGTGGGCTTAGTGGTCAACCTTTTATTGCGAATGTACAGTTCATGTTCAAAACGAATGTTCAGCGGATTGTTACAACCAACAGGGATGCTCAACCCAGCTTTGAATTAATTTGTTAAAGCCTTATAAAGACCGCTTAGCGGCCACGAGCATATGCCATTGTTATTGCTAACTTATTATGAGTTCCCTGTACTAGAAATTTTTTACAATTTCGTAGTAAATTAGCGCCAGCACAAAAAAAAAAAACTTAATTTTAATACATGGCTGCAAAGTCCATAAATAAGTTTTTGTTGAATCCACAATATAAACTTTTGTAGTATTGCCCGGTCAAGCCACACAAAAACGAATGTGAAATAAGAAAAAAGTGATAATTATTGGAAATATTTATGCTAAAAGACATGCGGTTCTTTTAACATTGACTTTCTAAGAGCACGCCATACGTTGGAAATACAATTGTTGCAGAACATTTAACTAAAGTATATTAGATGTTAATCCACCTTACGAGTCTGCCCGTGACTTCGTCCGCGTGAGTTCCCCCGACCCACCTCGTCGCATGGCATTGCCTCTGCGCTATTACTTCGTTTTTGCTTAGCGTTCTCTCTAACTTTTCTTGTTGCTCGGCTCCTAAGGAACATAGCGCGATGTTAAGTAGCCTATAATCTTCCTCAATGCAAAAACAAATCAAATCCTACTGTAAGTTCCAGATATTAGCGCCTCCAAATAAACTCTTCAGCTGTATTATTAGTACATATGGAATAGCGCCCCGCACCTGCTGATGTGCCACATGTTGTCAAAACATCTTATCGAGTTTGCTGTGTAATATCTAAATAAAATATTATTGTATTATACACAACAACCGGTGGAACTAGGACACATACACAAAAAGCGACTTTGTGTTATGTTATCATTTTTGTAGATGTGAAAGTCTGGATGTTAGTTAATCAATCACTTTAACGGCTGAACATATTCAGATGAGTTCAAAGAAGATCACATAGTATTCCTCTTATCCACTGGGATAAAAATTATCCTATGTCCTTAGCCAGTTCTATGGTCAAGGTCCACAGGAAAGGAGTACATAGTACGTTCCTGTGTGTGGTATTTCTATTTAATAATGCGTCTTATTTGTGTAGAATAAACAATTTTATTTTTCCTTTCCTGTGGGGTAACTTTTCTAAGTGATATCGTTTTCTGATATCCACAAGGGCGAAGCTGATATCGTTTTCTGATATCCACGCTGGCGACGCTGCGGGGAAAATCTAGGAGAGCATAATTATACTGCATACAATTGTGTCTTCAGCGTATCTTCATTAGACTTAGCAACGTTTTTATATTTTATAATAAGCGTGATGGGAATGCGAGTGAAAGATGAACGTTGAGTGTGCTAGCCAGCTAGCTACACTGTCTACCTGTCAGAGTGCAATCTTGTATGGTAATGTCTTACTAATAAATTTATTTTGACTAGGACTAGTGAACGTAAAAAACATGGTTATACAACCCTAATATAAAAAGAAATATATATAAAAGTACTATCTTGGTTTTCATGAAGTTTAATGAATAAAAAGGGGAAATCACAGCATGCTGGATTTGTAAAGAACTAATAAAATACTATTACGAATTAAAACTGATGCTTTTTATTTCCATTTGCATTATAGCGGCGCTAAAGTTCGCTGCCTGACTAAATTTTAATTTGATTTTTAACAATATTTCATTGGTTTTAATTAGTAATAGCATGGGCCACTGCATTTAAGGGTGAAAATTATTTGTATATAGCCTAATGTTATATATTTTATGCGTCTTTATGTCAAATACTACCATTTAAAACTGTAAAAGAACTTTTCTAAAAACTCTGATTCATAACTTTTGACTAATTAAATTGTAACCATTCTTTCGGGAAATTTATTACGAAGTCTGAAACATTCTTATCTTAGATAGAATTTTTCAGTAACCTTATACCGGTCAAGTCCCGCAAAAAATGCGCGGAAAAATCCCTAGAGTACCGCTACGCGCGGCTTATCGCGATATAATTTGTCCCACGCTTAAAGGAAGCGCGCGGAAACCGGCTCTATTTAGTGCCTGCAGGACTTGACCGGTTCGCAATAGATATCTTAAGATCACTAGTTTGTAAAACTGACTTAAGGTCTGTTTACACTTTGATTAGAGCAGATTAATAGGACATGCACTTGCTTGATTTTTATATGCAATTCACTTTTAAATAATCAAAATGTAAACAGACTTTTACAGACTGAATCCTATTCATCGCGTAGTTTCTTAAAATGTATGTAACAATAGTTACAAGAGTAGATGTATGTTAAGGGAGATGCGCCACGGTAGCTCGTGAAATTCTGAGTTTCTTACGTTTTTTTGCAATTTAACGGTCGGTGTCAGGGTAAATGAAGATTATATATTTACAGAATTATAATCATTACAATCGGCAACACAACTCCTTAATTTAAAATTGTCCTCAAATGTCATGATTCAATGAAATAGTTGATGGTTTTAATGATTAAACACATATTTGTAATGGTCGCGAATTATATTCAGATGAACATACAACTTGATACTGACCGTCCGAAACTTCGCGGGCTACCCTGGCGGTTTCGCCTTAAATAGTGGTTAATTCACTTTGTATGTCTACCTCTATCTTATAATAGCTAAATTACGGAGATACGCACAAATAGTCATTGGTCACAATATTTGTAGAGACAGCTAACAACACTTGCCTGAGCTAGACTTGGTTACTAGGTGAAATGATGTAAAGGAAATGTTGTATAAATTCATTTTTTATTTTATTTTAATTAAAGTTTATTGATAAAATGTTTCGTTTTTATTTGTAGCTACCGCGCATACCCCTGCTGAACAAGCATTTTATGTGTGTCATCAAAATCTGCTCGATTTGGACTAATTCTCTAAAACATTACCCTTTTTTGGGCTCCGTCGCAGACGGGAAAGACATGATTTGAAGCGGGTTCTTTCGTTGATACATAACCGTTATTAAAAAAACGGAAGTACATTTATTTTTAATATTGAAAAAATAAAAAAACCGGACTGCTACTAAAAAGTTCAAAACAAGCTCATTATTCAAGCAGTTTCAGTTTGTGGTAGTTATTTTAGTTCAATATCAGTTTTGATGCCACCAACATGCAATAAAAAGTGAACTTGTTTTGAGCTTATAGTAGTCAGCTATTTAATTACGCAACACATTTTCGTAAACGATTCCGATTAATTTGTTTCATTTTGACAGTTCAACAACATTCATTGCGTTATTTACGTTGCTGAGCAGAATTTATTTTCGAGCTTTTGAAGCAATGGATTAGAAATCTGTTTCAGATTCCGATTGATCGTGTATTACGTAATTAGGGTACTGGTTTTAAGATTTTTTCAATTATACAACCTTTCAATTTGATTAATTTTGGAATCATCTCAAGCCCTTTATTTTGATACCCTCACATGGTCATGGTATTCATTTTTTTTAAGACTTCTAATTGACGTTTAAAATCCGCCATTTTGATGTTATTAAAACAAAACCTAGCCTATATCCAGCGCGCGACCCAGACGAATCGGTAGACGCTTCATGTATGTACGTATTAAATTCCATCCAGACGTTAGGATTCGAGAGTATAAAGAATCCCACTAACAAAGAAACATAGATACGCGTGAAAAACAAAACCCTGTCCTTGCTGTCGCGTCTGGTAAAAAATAACTATTTACACACAAGATCACTGACGGTTCACAACACTGTTATCAACACGATCACTCGACATCTGCGTCGCTGTGCTCCGAGCAGTCTTCGGGAAGGAAAGTGTCGTCGTTGTTATAATCTTGTCTGTTCGGCCGCAACCGCCTGTTTCGACGGGGCGGCTCTACTGGACGGGTAACGATCTGAATGGGTGGATAAATAAGGGTGGTTAAATTCGTCAAATAAAATATTTTATCGATAAAACTCACATTTTCGATTATTACTTTTTTTGAAGTGAAAGCTTCTTTAGGCGCGTTGAGCACGTTTTGGGTGAACAAAAATCATGGAACTCACGTCATTGTCACAGACTCGCGTCATGTCATACATTTTGCAAGTTGACTCCAGTGTGGCTACCATGAGTTTCATTTTACCATCTCGATCAAACGCATCGACCGCGTTTGGCGCTCCGATTGGCAGCCGGCCAGCCTTCACCGGTGAAGTGCCAATCGGAACGCCGAACGCGCTCGATGCGTTTGATCGAGAAGGTTAAATGAAACTCATGGTAGCCACACAGGAGGGGCTCCGGCATTACGTTTGCGCTAAAGTTAACCAGTGAGTGACACCGGGCGGCATTAGGTTTGAAATCTTGTTAAGATATAAAACGATTTTATTTTCACAGTTTTTAATGCCAAATTCGCTAAGAAAAACCTACATTTAAAATGAGCCCTCCGCGAGGGCTCCCGGCATCCCATATGCGACTTGAGTGAACCTTTCAGGAGCCCAACGGAAAAAACTGCTTGTGTAAAACTTTTTATCTATTTTAGAATGGCAATTAAAAACAATTAGGTATGTAAAATAACCGGTGGGTTCGAACCCAAGCAGGCTCTTTACTTTGTGTAAATAATTTCATCACCACTGCTCTCAAAACGGTGAAGGAAAACATCGTGACGAAACCGGCATGTCTTAGAACCAAAAATTCGAAGATATGTGACATAATTATACCAACCATCCCGCACTGGGCCCGCGTGGTAGATTACGGCCCACTCCCTCTCAAGGAGGCCTGTGTCCCAGCAGTGGGAACATTAATAGGCTGATTATGTTATGTAAAATAACTACCTGTTCTAAAAGTTTGTAAGGTCCAGCGCCATCAATGAAAGTGTCTCTGAAGGCTTTGTGCAATGGTTTCCTTTTGAACAATGCGCACTGTTCTCTAAGTACGTCTGCTGCACCTTCAGGCAGATCTGCAAACAGAGGGAAAATTATCAGGCTGTGAGATATTTGCTGTATGAAATAAGTAGAGTATATTTAAGTACCTCTTTATTTATTGTCTAGTGGCCATAAGAGTGGTCACATTGCGTTAAAGGATGATGTTTCAACCTAGGACTACATATCTTAGGTTCAATCCCCAGGTTAGGAAGAGGGTAACAATAAGGCTATGCGTATACATCGACACAGCACAGGGCAGAGCAGATTTTGTAAGGCTTGAACGCACTGACAGCTGCGTACGCTGAGCAGGCATGTGCGACGCAGATATCTGTTCTGCTCTGCATCTCCTAGAGCACCCGTAAGATGTTTTTCGGATAGTCTTATCTGTTTTTCGCTTGGTAAACTCTAACTGCGCGATGTAGAAATTATGTGACGTCATGTCTTTTTGCTGCGTAGTTCGTATGTTGCTGTGACCGCTACACCGGCACAGATTTCTGCGCGACGCGTGCAGACCGTCATTTGTTTTTTTGCTGAGACGCAGGTAACGCAGCACAGCCGTATATTGTTTGTACTAGCTAGGACGCGAATGTGCAGCAGCGTCGCAGCATGCGCTCGCGGTCTATGTTTGCCTCGCCTGCCCTACCCTGCAAAATCTGTACTGTGCTGTGCTACGTCACCTGCGTTTCAGCATACGCTTAGTCTCAGCCCTCCCTTACAACATGGGAGTTTTGCCATTACTTGTGAAATGTGGGTGTACTGTTCTATGGTCTACCACCCTTAAGTATTATACTTTCACCTTTTTCTTTAAAAGAGACCTGCTTGGGCCTAATATCATAGACCCGGTAGTCCAACATGAGCACCAAGTCAAATGACTCTCCATCTTCATCCATGTCGCTCTGAGCCACAAATGACACTTCCATGTGAGAACCGTCCAGGATCTTGAACAGCTGAGTTTCCATCTTCAACATTTTCTGTGAACAACAATATCTTGTTAGTAGTTGTTAGGGTCTATTGCAGAGGTAAACCTATAGCTGTTACTTATGCAAAATGTTACTTTGGTTGGCTCTGTGAGACATAATTATGACAAGACAGTGAATATAATAAATCAATCTGCCTAGCATTTTCTAACTATGTTGGGGTCGGCTTCCAGTGTAACCGGATGCAGCTGAAGCAAGTATTTTACATGGAGTGATTGCTATCTGAACTCCACAACCCAGTAACTGGGTAATATGATACCCCTTGGTAAGACATGAATATAATAATTATGTAGAATTTTCATTGCTATGATCAGATCATGATGTCTTTTCAGTGTCTCTAAACATTTTAAACACATGTGGTGCTTGTCAACTTAAACTAAGAGTCTAATTCAAATATACCACTTACAGGCACTTTTGAATTGTCAAGGGGTTGGTCAGTCAGAGAATTGCCCATTCCAAAGCGTAGTAGGTACCTATGGAGAAGAACAGGAAAGAAACTCCGCGGACACTCTTATAAATAAAAAATATGGTTAAAAAAACTACAATTAAACTATTAACGTAAGCTTATTAATTACTCTTAAACTTACTTTCAAAACTTCAAACTGTTCCAGTCTGTTGTAATATGCTACAAGAGCTTTCCGGATAGCCCCTAGACACTGTGGCACCATGATGTTATCAAAGTCTTCCATCACTGCACCCAGGTTGAATCCCAGTGGAAGTGATGATTTGGACACTTCATTTACACCTGTAATGGTTATGAGAATGATGACTTACTAGGCTAGCTTCAGAATTATTTTTCCAGGTGCTTAGCTTCTTTAGTAGATTAGTAGTTATGTTATAGGCTGGCAATTGTAACTTTTCTAATTACACAATTACATTTTTAACTATTGTAATTGTTACTTTTGGTCAGAAACAGATTTCCTAAATAAAAGTTACAATGTGATGTTGTTGATTAATGAAAGAGGCAATCTTTCTCTTTCTACTTCCTTTCATCATCATCATCATCAGCCTATTAATGTTCCCACTGCTGGGACACAGGCCTCCTGTCTGTGAAAGGGAGTGGGCTGTAATCTACCACGCGGGCCCAGTGCGGGTTGGTAATGTCACATGTCTTCGAATTTTCGGTTCTAAGACATGCCGGTTTCCTCACAATGTTTTCCTTCACCGTTTTGAGAGCAGTGGTGATGAAATTATTTACACAAAGTAAAGCGCCTGCTTGGGTTCGAACCCACGACCTACAACTCGTAAGTCAGGGCCGTTACCACTGGGCCACCACTGCTCCACACCTTTATATTGGCATAAACTTTATAAGCAAGGTGCACCTGACATACATGTACGTATTGCAACTTATTGAGGCTTTTTTGCTCACACACCAAAGACCACCAAGAGAACGAACAAATCTATTCTCCAACAACTGTTGCATAAGAGATAGACTATCCACAATCTGACCCAAACCAAAGGATTCTCAGTTACTTTGGTCACATTGCCAGTCGGTAATCAGATAACCTGGAAAAGCTGGTGGTGATAGGCAAGGTAGATTGGAAGCGATCCCGCGGCCTGTCATTAACTGCTGCTCAGACGAAGTAACCGCCCTCACTGGACTCTCTGTTGCGACCACCCGAGAGAAACGGAGGGAAAACATCATCCATAAAGCCACGAAGGCCTTTCAGGGACATGACTTTCAGTAATGAAGCACGCAACCAAGAAAAAGGGGCTATTTTAATGCACTCATGTCGAGTCACTGATCATGAAATCTTAAAACCTATAAAATCAATTTTGCACATACCATTTTTGAGCTCAATCCTGAGCCCATGTTTGACCTCAAGCTCGGTGGCATGCTGCATGTGGTAGACGATGCAGCAGTGATCCTCCAACACATACGACTGCACCTCAATGCCTGACAGCACTGACATCAGCTCCAGATCTTTCTTCAAGCTGCCCACTGCATTTGTTAATACTATTTTCTGTAATTGTAAAATTTTTATGTGATATCCTTCTTTCTCAAATACAACATTCACAGGCTTTTGAATTGTCAAACAGACAATTATTCGGTCGGTGGTTAGCCTTAGGGGCTGTATTCAGAAAGTTGAAGCTAGTAGCCAGTTCAGCCAAAGTGTAGGTTCCTATGGAGCAAACTGGACAAAAAACTCCATGGAAACTATTTTAAATCAAAACATATTACAAAACAAAATCTTGGGTTCATCATTCACGCCAGTAGCAGTACTTGATCGAGTAGCAGAACATGACGTGAGCCAGTTGAATTGAACTACTGCCGTTTTGCTGCTATAGATGCGGCGGAGGTGTGCTACCGGCGTCAGTCATGTCATGTATTGATACTAATCTATCCCATCCCCAAAGTGTTTGGCTGTAATTTTTTTTTTCTGTTGTAATCATAGGCATAAGCACAAAAAAAAGAGAGAACAAGGCACTATTTCGATGAAAGGAGACTAACAAACAAATAAATTAAAAATCTAAATATAATTTTATTAAGAATCTAAGGTTTACCTCTGGTCTAACAAAAGACTCTGCCTTTTTCTTGACTGGTGAAGCCTTGTGCCGGTAACTGTTTCTTTGCAACTGAAACATCTCATCTTGCTTCTCTTTGAGCTGCAGTTCCAGCCGCTGTACCTCTTCTAGCAGCTCATCACAGTCTTCGGGTAGTTTTGTCGCTAGAATTTATATTTTTCATTATTATTATTATTTTCAACAGTTTTCGTTTCAAAGTAAAGATGTCTAAGTACCTATTGGTTGTTTTTTATAAATGATTGATTATTTTTAAGAAACACCCTGCGATGTAACTTCTTTTTAGTAAGATCATGTTTCTTTCTGGAGAGCCAATTAATCAGAAGTACATATAATATTACAGATATTCGTGATTAATGAAGAAAAAGCACAATTGTTAATACATTTTAAATTATGAAAACATGAACCAACATTACCTCCTCTCCTAAACAGCGTTGTGATTTTTAACTGTTTTGTATTCGACATTATTTTATCAGTGGTAAAAATATATTTGATGGTTCTTGTAAAACAATACTGAAATAAACACAAATGCACAAGAAACAAGAACCACAACGGCAGAAATTTTCAAAGTTTAACTTTTTGGCAGTTGGTTTCTTTAGGTTGGCTAAGTGATTGAATGAATGAGCGACAAAAACCATGTTTGGATTCGTAGCTCAATGGTCATATTTTAGAGGGTCTTTAGACGATCAATCTGGTATTAGTGTCAAACTATCTAGCAAATAAATAATTTGATTTGAATTGATTTGTCAGTCATCTGAATGACATCCATCATGCTAATAGTACAATCACACCATTATTCATTCATCTTCGATGACTAATAATGTGACCCATTTCTTTTTGAGCCAATTGGGATTGAAATAACTAAAGGCGCAATACAGCTAAATGAATCAAAACCATTATTTTACACGATTTTTATTTCAACAAATATAAAACTCATTCCATTTTATAATTTACACATAAAACAGGAAACTGTCGACCTCGTGGTCGACGTATAGGTGACGTTCAAATTACGTCGTCACTTGCAAATCGGGATTTTTTTGGAACAAGACCAATGACAATTATATAGTTTCAAACGTTTCAATCCTACTGGTCTGGGAGTTTGTGTAAAAGTGGTAAAGCAATTGCGAGGTCGACTGTACATAGAAAGACAATAAGATAAAAAAAAATTAACTTAAAATTATAATAAATATTTTTTTGTTATTATGTTAATATGTTTACAAGGCTCACTCATTATTACAATTACACGCCCAATTATTGGACAATTCAATTATATAAGATTATGTTAAACATAAAGAACTAAATTAATTATAATCTAGTTAATCCAATAGATTTCAAGTGTTCCTGTGTTACACGCCCTTCGTTCCATTTCACTAGTAGTCTGAAATAAAAAAAACCTTATTTTACAACACGATCCTTTATTGCGTTTATAGTTTTATTACCAACTGCGATTTTACGTTTTAAAACAAAAAAAATAAGCATTTAAGATAAAGGTTCTTACTTCTCCTCATTATGTTTGACGGACCACAAAGCAGGCATGTGGCTAGGCTCCATAGAGTTCAGAAAATGTTCGCGCCACAACTCCTCAAGGCGCAATAGGCCGCCGTGCTTAAAAAAAAACTCAACAACTTTCACACCGTGAGACTCGTATTCTGAATTCTCAAACCTGGAACATACAAAAGAATAAATAATAAATATCTCGTGATGCCAGAAATAAAGGACTTACTTAATAAAATTTGGTGCTTATTGCATAACGCTAGGATAATGGTTAATTTCTCATTATCACGACAGTCTATAAACTTACACTAATTTAGTATGAGCAACTTTTTTCAACAGCTCCTCGGTGACCTCATCTTGGTCTGGGAAGTGCTGCAGTAACATGACTTCCAGCTCCTTTCGTCTCGCTTCGGGAAGTTTGTTAGACTGGTAGAGAAGTGCTCGGGCTACTGCCTTCATTTTCCTGTTAATGATTATAAGAAATAAAAACATTGACTTAATGTAACTGGCATGAAAAATAAATGTAAGAGATTGATTCAGATGAAACCCGGCTTGGATCAATAAATTATTGAAAAACTCATACTCAATCATTTTTTACTAAGATCGTACAATGAACTTCATAGTATAAATAAATTGTAAATATGGGCACAATTAAAACAGTGTGTATTACACTAAAGGCATAGTACTCACTTGCCAGCGAATTCATTATACTTCTTGCCGCGCTGGTTGGTCGCGAGCGGTGCGTCGCACATGTCAGCTAGACGTTCGCGCATCGCATGGTCGCGCATGTTGCTCAGTTGGTGACACTCGGCGCACAGCAACACCACGTCGTGGGACGCGTGCTCTTTCATGATCTCTGTAAATATACAAACCGAAGGATTTTGAACGAAATTGCTAACCCATTGCTTCCTATGTTTGAAAAGTTCGTTTACTCAATAACGCAAATGACGCAATGAATGTTGTAGAACTGTCAAAATAAAGGCATTGCCATTGTAATTGTGTTACGCAATCCGAAGAATTTTGAACGAAAATGCTAATCCATTGCTTCCTATGTTTGAAAAATTCGTCAACTCAATAAAAGAAATGACGCAATGCATGTTGTTGAACTGCCAATATGAAAGGCATTGCCATTAAAAGTGTATTACACAATTACGCTTATAATGGCGTGTTCAGCGGAATACTAATCTTACCTGGAAACATTTTCCTATACTCTCTGGGCACGACATTCTTGCGTATGTAAGAGTTAGTGCTGCCACACACGACGCACTTATTTTCCTTCTCCAGCTGGTAGTAGCGTCCCACGTCCCCGACCGCTCGACCGGCAGGCTCGAAGCGAAGACGCACGGTGAAAGGATCTTCATTCACTACGTCTGCTAGCTCTTTATTCACAAACCTATGGAATTAAAACCCCTAATTACTATGGCGACTATCTTCATGACACAAAGGGCGAGATTCATAGATCGTATTTTAACTGTGGTTTGCTAAGAAATGGTGGTATTTCAAAAAAATATGAACCGTATTTGCTGAACTTTACTTGGCAAAGTTTAATCTAGCCCATAATCTGATATGAGGAAACGACACGATTTCCTACAGCCAAAAATAAGGATAACATAACTTCAAGCATGTATTCCCCGAAGGGTTAGCAGAGGTACCTATAGTACACCCACATTTCGCCAGTCATGTTTAAGTTCCATGTCATAGGGGGGTGAGCTATTACCATCAAATAAGAATCAGAATGGCTTAAACTAGTTAGAAAGTAAGTGTATCTTACCACAAAGCCTTCTTATTGTCGCATCTACACAGTAGTTCACCATCAGGAGCTTCTAAGTAGCCGTTGTTGTATAAAGGCTTGCCACGCATCGCCAGCTTGTAACCCTTAGTTGGTACCAACGGCGGTTCCTTGGTTCTCCCATCTTTTTCTTTTGCACTGTTGAAATATGTAATGAAATAATATTGCGGTAGCGTCGGGGGTCGGGTTGCCTCCTTCCCTCAAATATGGCGAAAGGGGTAATGACTGATCTCTGCGTTATGCTCGTGCAAGGCTGCTGCTTGTGGTGACTGGTCGGCTTGCTGACCATGTTTTTGTAAGAGTAAATTATTTTGCATACTAATGCATAGAATCAAGTTCTTCTAACTGAACCGACAGCTGTACTGCTGGGAGTTTGTTGCACCACTTCTTCTTCCCAGCTAAACCCCTAGAAAGCGGTGAAGGGCGGGCTTTTCCGGAGACTGTCTTATGAAATTTTAACGTTCGAAAAGTGCTGATTCTCAGCCTAGTTTGAATAACTGTTTATTTTTTATTATTACCAATAGATTTCTAGATGGCTGATGCAGTCCTAAAATCTGTTTTTTTTTTTATCCACCTTATTATTGCTAAACTACGTAACCAATTTCCATCAGATTTGTTTGGCAGAGCTTGATAGGAACATATTTTTCCAGCATTAAAAAAATCCGTTGGCTCATACGAATTTACCTTCGCGCGTGGCACATGACGTGTTAGTAAATAAGGAAAAGATAAAATTAAATGATTATTTGTGTTGTTATCTTTCAACATTTCTGAATCTATTTGCCTTCCACTTTAAACCGTTAAAATGAGTAAGCATTATTTGCCAGAACTATGTAAGGATTGTAGCAGGTGGCATTCTATAGTGTCTGCCTACCCCAATGGGAAGAAGGCGTGAGTTTATGTACATATGTATTACTGGCCAAACTGTGCCTACTTTTATCTATAAATATAAATAATTAAGTACTGAAAATATTTTTATTGCAGAAAATAACATAACATCACATCCAGCACGGCAGTCTGTGGACCCGAGCCTATCGTACCCATCCCCTTCAACCAAATACGCAGGTGGATACAGGAGATCACCCAAACACAAGCGGAGACCTGGTGAACTTCGCCACCAGGCTGCAGGTAGCCCAAGGAAACTATGCCATTCTTGGATAGCAAGCTGACCAAGGGTTTATTACGCCTGGACAGGAATGGCCTGCGCCTGGTGATGGGGACCATCACGGGACACTGCTTGCTAAACAAACACTTTCACACAATAGGCATAACGGACAGTCCTCTGTGCAGGGCTTGCATGGAGGCTGAGGAGACCGTCGCGCAGGTGCTCTTTGAATGCACAGGCGTCACCCAGATTAGAAGTTTAGAACAGAAACCCTCGGGTCACCCAGATCTTACACAGATATTCTAAACAGCCCAGGAGTTTTAATTAACTTCTGGAGGGAGGTGGGCTGGTTAGAATAACCCCCCCAAACGGCCGCCATGGCCCACGTACAATGGTCCAGTTGACGGACTCAGTGCGGAAACCAAACCCAATAACATAGAACATAACATCACTCCTGTTGTCCCCGAAGGGTTGGGCAAAGATGTGTTTATTGCACGTTTCTAAAGCTGGTAATAATTTACGGCCGTTCTTCAAAATATAATTTGGTCGGAGTCCGAATAAAATGCATTATTACGGCCATTTCCTAGAAAATAATCTTGACGATCAAACAGACAGAAGAAAAACTCACCCATCTTTTAATTTGACGTGTTTCATTTTATATTGCACATCAGAATACTTCGAGCAATACTCGTCTAAATGCGACCACACGCTAGGGCCGTTAGTGCCAAAGATCCAAGATGACACCGTTTGTTTTTGTCCAAGCTGTTCCAATAATATAGCGAAGATTTTTATAGCGACGTGTGCGTCTATCGCCGCGTATTGCACTTGTTTCTCTGATAATTCCTCAGCTTCCCAATCACTGCATCGAATCTGGAGAAGAAATGCATTTTTGTTTGTGTTCCAAGAGTGAATAGGTACTTATAAGCAAGGCTCCATCGTTGACCACATCATTGGTTACCATTATACATTAGTTAAACGCGCGCATAAATTTTAGTAAAATATAACAATAATAATGCATAAAATATAATATATTATGTAGCTTGATTACGACGCGATATTGATTATATTTTATTGTAGACGATTGTGAAAATTATGCTACAGCCGGCATTATTTTAAAACCCCCAATTATTTTTTGATTTAGATTTGTATAGTGTCTGTTATTTTAGTCACCAAAATATTTATCTACTTATCTTATCTTAAACGAGCTGCTGCCCGCGGCTTCGCCCGCGTAGACTCTATTTTTTTCTTTAAATAAAAGTAGCCTAAGTTACTCATTATAAGCTATCTGCCAGTGAAAGTCCCATCAAAATCGGTCTAGCCGTTTCGGAGATTAGCCGAAACAAATAGACAGACAAAGGGGTTTGAAGATTTTTGTATGGAGGGTGGCCCTAACATGATGCCGCCATTTTTATTTTTTTTCAGAATCGCAGTGAAAATTGAAAGTTATATATTTAGTTAGAGGACACATAAACAAACAAAAAATGTTATATGACATAATATCCTAAAGCGTCAGGTTTCGGAGTTATTCACCGAAATATAAATCAAAAACTGAACCCTGAAACAAGGATATTTTTGTTTTTTTTCCCTTCAGGTATTGGTCTTCAGTATATTGAACTATAAAAACATAATTGCATCATGTATAGTAATTTTTTAGGTAAGAGCGAAAGAGACAAAAATATATGTATACCCTCCGCCGAATGAGGACGTGTGTTATATGGTATATGTATTATAGGGTGCATGGCAATGGCGCGATACCAAGAAAATCCTATTCAGCCTCCCGCTGCCTTCTTGGATGATATTATTTATACTGAATATGATTAAAAAATCGTATGTTTTATCCACTAGGTGTAGTCAATTAATTCATGTGTAAATAACTTAATCAACATGAAGTAACTACAACATAAATAAATAAATTCGTTATAACAATTGTTATTTTTATCTTTGAATATCTCAGAAACGTGACGCTTTATGATGGTATTGTATATGAAGTTTTATGTTTGTATAAGTGTCCGCTATCCAAATATATGACATTTATTGTGCACCTCGATTTTGAAAAAAAATCAAAATGGTGGCTGATTTTAGGGCCAAAATCTTCAAACCCCTTTAAAAAAATGTTATAATTACTGTAAATAATATACTTTCATATGCATTTAGAAAAAAGCTGTTATATTGTCATTACAAACAGACACTTCAATTTTATTTATATGTCTGTATGTATTCATAAGTATGTACTCTTACTAACATGAGTTATCAAGAAAATTGTTTTAATCTTTATTGTTTGAAGCAGGCTTATCAGTGCTTTGCCTAGTGATTGCTCCACATCATTTTAAATTGCAAATAATCTAATCTAATTAGCCTGTATTGTCCCACTGCAGGACAAAGGCCTCCCTCTCCCTCTTCCACACAAGTTCCTCTCCCTCTTCCACACAAATTGTAACTGCTAATAGTAAATGAGTAAACAGTTATTTTTGTCCGCAAGCTACTTTGCATGCCTGAGAAATATTTTCTTAAATCTTACCCGCCAACTTTTGTCCAGTACAATATCTAGCAATGTAGAAGACAGTGTGGCTAAGCCACCGGCCTCAAAGCCATTCAGCTCAGCCAAGTGTCTAATGTCTAGTGTAGACTTTAACAGCACCGAGTAATCTTGGCTTAAATAGTTCCCATCATCTGCTGCTGCTACGCCTACTTTGTAGATAGTTTCATCTTCTAATAGATCCTGAAACACCACATTTTTTTTCAATTCTGTAAACTAAAATTTCTCATAAAAAAATATCTTTCATCATAATAGAAATACTTACTTTTAAAGATGCAGGCAGTGCCTTCATGGTACTAAGTCTGAACAGGCCACAGTACCCATCGAAAGAAGATAGCTGCACTAAGGCTACTGGTTGCCTCTTTCCATTATCGGTCACCCATTCACAGTCAAATCCTAAAGCTCTGTGTTTCTGACATCGCCTGAAAAAGCATGCAATTTTATTTTTGGTAATTCATGAATCCTATCCTACTTATATAATAATAGGTATTATAACCTACTCCTTTTTGGAAGTCGGTTAAAAAATGTCAAAGTTTGAATGTATTGTTGTTGTTGTTATGTATTTTTTGTGTTGTTTGTTTGTCTGTATTTGAATGTTTGTTACTCAATCACGACAAAACGGCTGAACGGAATTAGATGTAATTTGGTACACAAACAGTTTATTGAGTATATCCTAGATTAACTCATGGGATACTTTTACGGTACGACTTCGGATTATCATCCTAACTTCTTTGTGATAATAATTAGTTAAAACTCCGTTTAAAAACATAAACTAAAAGATTATTTAGAATTACCTCTTCAACTCTTCAACAACTTGGTCACAAGACTCTTCAGTAGTGACAGTGTTGATAGTCAAGTAATCAAATAAATCCGCAGCATTTCGGCGTCCTCGCGTCAGTTTATAAATCACGTATGAAACAGTACATCCCACAGCCAGAGCAGCCGAAGCTGTGCACAAATCATATATCGCTGGACCTTGCATTGAACCTTTTTCGAAAATTTAATAACTACACGTTCTACATACACGCTTCACAATGTTTATTTACGACTGAAACATAAACGAATTTTGTGTTTATTATATAGATATATCTGTGACGTTACAGATAATTTGATATGATTTGTGTTACAATGATTGGTGTTTACTGTATTGGAATTCATAATAAAGCACCAATGCACCATTGCACCCAATAAGTCCACAGCTCCGTTAGGAGTATATGTGTTCTGTGGTCCACAGTTTCTGTCAGTGTCACTGTCAACGTCAAGTCAACTAAATTCAATGAATGAATGAATGAATGGTTACTGTCACTGTCACTGTCACCTATCTATTCTATTCTATTTTTTATTGAATGGCAAGCAAAGCCGATGTCGACTATTCTGCCAATGTCTAAAGTGAGTTGGAAAACACTGTCACCTATCATCAAGCCATGAAACTTATGATCACAGAACGTCACAGAACATTGTATACTCAAAGAGCTTATGATGATCATTCCGTACACAGAGCATGTAACTACTTAGAACATTCCGTATGTCACTTTTATAAGATTGTGCGGGTTTTTTTACTCTTTTTTTATTAATTTTTTATTTTCATACACACTTGCTTTTCCAACTCACTTTAGACATTGGCAGAATAGTCGACATCGGCTTTGCTTGCCATTTATTAAAAATAGAATAGAATAGAAGATTGTACGGGTTCGTGTTCTCTGCGGCCATAAAAGTGTATTATCTATGTTCTGCGGTGCTCTGTATTTGTCACACAGGATTATTATTTTTTATGTTGTTACTAACGCGTTTTACACTGGCGAAACATTCACAACAATCATCATCATCATCATCATCAGCCTATTAATGTTCCCACTGCTGGGACACAGACCTCCTCTCTGTGAGAGGGAGTGGGCTGTGTAATCTACCACGCGGGCCCAGTGCGGATTGGTAGATGTCACATATCTTCGAAATTTTGGTTCTAAGACATGCCGGTTTCCTCACGATGTTTTCCTTCACCGTTTTGAGAGCAGTGGTGATCAAATTATTTACACAAAGTAAAGCGCCTGCTTGGGTTCGAACCCACGACCTACGACTCGTAAGTCGGGGCCGTTACCACTGGGCCACCACTGCTCACAAGAAAGAAACATTCACAACAAAACATGTTGAAATCTTTAGTTTCTGTCAATATTCCATAAATTGACAGAAACTAAAGATTTCAACATGTTTTTAAAAGATTAACGGTGTAGTTTCTTACCCATTTTTCTACATACGAAAACTACCTTTTGGAAGGGGCGACTAGAATCTTTTTTTTTTTTTTTGTATATTTTGATGTTCAAAAGCCGCTTGACTGTCACTAATGACTTATGAAACACAATTAAACTTTAATTGATATCGAGCTGCATCAGTCTTTCGGACAGTTGAGCATGGGCCTATTTGAAACTCAGACCAACAGTCCAACCAGTCTGAGATTTGAAATAAATGATTTGACTTTGTTTTGTTGTGAATGTTTCGCCAGTGCGTACGCACAAATGAAACAACTTTATTGAACAACACCAAATCAACAATTAAACTGCAGATATTATAAATAGTGCTCTGTTTTGCAGATGCACTGCCATGCACAGTACACTTTTTAGAGAACATGCAAACAACAAGTTTTTGACAGTTTGTATCACTACGTTGGTAATTCTGATTGATTGATTGTATGTATGAATGAATGACAAAAATCACATTCGGATATTTCAGATTCAGAGCAATGCTTTATTTATTACTCCGAGGGAGGTAGTCTGTAGTAGTCTGGTAGGCGTGTTATAAAGTCTGTGGTAGTAGGGAAGAGGCAGGGGAGCTGGGGAGGGAGTCCAGTGTTTTTCTGTGGTGTTCAGTGATGCAAAAGTTCCCGATTAATCGGGAGATCTACTGATTTTGGCTTTTCCCTCCCGATATCCCGATTTAGCGACTCTATCTCCCGATTTTTTACATTGTAAACTAAGTAACGATTAAAATATAGTATATAAAGCATTCTAAAGACGACAACACCGAAGGTAACTATCACTAACCAATGCACGGGAAGGTAAAAATTATAATGTTCTCTTTGGCACGGGGATTCCCCAAAAATTCTTACATGGCTCCTCAAATTCTCAATACACACAAAACCTATTACACCGAAATGCCTTACAATAGAGTTTATTATTGTTTGGTGGGGAATTATTTCGTGTTTAGTTTAATAATATCGTTTCGTTCGTCCACACTTCCGCAGTTCCGCACTGTTGTTGTGAAATTGTGAGTTGTACTTGTGACCATTGATGTATACTGGTTGTGACAAAAGAATTTAAAAGTTTTGTATATGTGAATAATTGTTGTGTGTGCTATAAGTTAAGATGTCCGACTCCGATGATTTTAATACCTAATAGCCCAAGTACTAGTACAGGAGTTAAGCGAAAAAAATACTCGCAAAATTATAAAGAGGAATGGGATGCACGACGAGAATGCTCTAGTTGGGTTAAAAACATTACCCACCTTCTGGGGCAGTCGGGTAAAAAAACGTATGAAAGGGAAAAACTACGCTGGTTCTGGTTTCGATGCTGTTAAAAGGCTTGCCGCATCCCAACTTCATATCAAAAGTGTCAAAAGTCACGCGAAATTTAAAGTAATACTGTTGTTTTATTATGAAAAAAAAATCTCTTGATTTCTCCCGATTATTACCTGGAAAATTACCCGATTTTTTTATGTTCACTTTTGCAACACTGGTGGTGTTTTAAAACACCTAGGATAGTATAGTGTTCTGTGGAACGCCAAAAGGTGGCCAAAAGCAAGAGTACCTACAGCTAAAAGCATGGTACATACTAAAAGTATATTTGAAAAGTTTTTGGGCTTTTTTTGACTAATTTCGACTTCGATAAATTGAATTTAAGGAATTCAGCAGAATATCCTTAAAAATATCCAAATTTAATTTTGCAGTTTGAAAGCAGGCCCCGCTTAGATACTTAAAGCAGCTCTTTGAACAGGCCCCTGTCCTTTGGCACAATATGTCTATGCGTAGGGCTCTTATCTGAAGCTTCTCAAACATATTTTTGGCGTTCTCTCATCACGCCTCACCTACTCAACTATTAAGTTTTCGTGCTGAAGTGCTTGCTAAAAACCCTCTGGGCTCCCCTACCCTTGATATTGAGCTACTGATCAAATAGTCGACATTGGCTAATGATTACCATTTTTTCAGCAGATGATTATGTAGATTTCAACCTTACGAGGTAAAAAAGGGCATTACGGCATACGAAATAAAACAATCATACATGTTTACTTTACCATTTTATATTGTCTTTTATATTATTCACATAATAATTATAAATCGAGAACATTGTTCGTTTGAGCGGTGGGAAGGATTAATTACACATTCTATGAGTATACATTGTATAATATGTAATATAAAATATGTATATGTATAATATGTAAGGTATATAGGTACGACTTTTATTATTCGTAGGTATACCTACGAATAGTAAAAGTCGTACCTTATACCTATATAAAGATATCATCAAGATAACATCGAGTACGTACATGAAAGTAGCCTACTCAAATCATATCATAATAATTATGTCAATC
This sequence comes from Conistra vaccinii, assembly GCA_948150665.1. Classification (NCBI taxonomy): domain Eukaryota; kingdom Metazoa; phylum Arthropoda; class Insecta; order Lepidoptera; family Noctuidae; genus Conistra; species Conistra vaccinii. Next base: position 5,531,396 of record OX411317.1, on the reverse strand, counting down.
AATTAAATCGAAATCATTTCTTTTTATTTCACTCATTAAATACTTTCAAGTCAACACCACTCTCAATATTACAAAAATATATATCCAATTTATTGTGTAAAAATACAAAATATGCCTAAGTATTTTATTCATATTTTTAAAATATAGTCCGTTTATTTATACATTAGATTTCCTATGATTATTTATTTTTGGCTCACTCTTCTTTTTCTACTTAAGGGCCTATACTAACTCAAATTGCTTAGCACGATCCTGTGTTATATCGAAAATATTGCAGCATTCATTTTGAAATAAATATAATATGTTAAATTTGAACATTAATGTTCAGTACTATGTTTGTCATGTCACATCGTGAGGAAACCGGTCTTAGAACCAAAAATTCGAAGACATGTGACATCTACCAACCCGCACTGGGCCCGCGTGGTAGATTACAGCCCACTCCCTCTCACAGAGAGGAGGCCTGTGTCCCAGCAGTGAGAACATTAATAGGCTGATGATGACTATGTTTGTCGAAAACACGACTCCATAAAATTTTCTCTATTGAAAAAATTCCAAAGCTACCTCCAAACCGAACCAATAAACTGCTGGTATTCAAAAAATACTTATCAGATCATGAAACTTTGCATAATAACTGAACTAACTTAAAGCAGCGACAAAGTTTTGAAGTGATAACTTCTTGTGGGAGGGTAAACCGCTTCGTTACGTAACGCGTTACGGCGCCAATCTCAGCCAATCTGTCTGTATATTTCAACTTAGATGAGTTTAAGTTTTTTTTAAATTGCCATTATTTTCGCCGTAAGAAGCAATTAACTAAGCTATTAGCGCCTTGGAGCCACCAGCGCCCCACTCCGTCTCGCTCTCACTCAGTCCGCGAGCAGTATGGTGCGAGCGAAATAAAAAGTGAATTTAAAAAGCCGAGGTAATAGGGCTCTTAACATAATTCTTTGACACACACACACACACATTACATATTTTATAATGATGTTAATCCAACAGATACCAATTCTTCTTGGGTGATACGCCCTTCTTTCATTCTCAATCGTAACCTAAAACAGAATAAAAAAAACACATTTAAATAAAAAGCGACTCTTGCCACGACACAATAAAGTGCAATTCAAGTCGCACAGCGCTAGCTACCTACAGTTAAAACCTAGAAGTTGCCTCTCTTTCTATCGCGTGACTCTTATATCTCCTGTCTACGTTACACTCACTGAAATGGTCCGACAAGTCGAGCCCGCCGCGCACTTGTAGCTTTATACCTAAAATGCAGAGTGCGCCTTCTGTACTATTCGGTGCTCTGACTAATAGTAAAGTAAGACATTACTTTAGAAGCTTATTGTGAAATAAAACAAGAGACTCTAAAAGGAGGCGTACATAATCAGTTTCATCTTCAGCCTGTGCTTGGCCTAAGTTACTAAGACCCAATTTCACCAAACACAAAAATTAGCTAACAGGTCATTAAACTCAGGTTACTGCTTTGATTGGCTCACTGACATGACAACAGCCAATCACAGCAGTTGACATTGTGTTTAACAGTCTGTTATATCTAACAGAGTATGGTGAAATTGAGTCTAAAGTTCGGTTTTTAATCCCAGACTATTTGACATTTCAAGTGATTGTTGTCTGTTTTTTTTCAATTTGGAATTTGACATTTGCACCTGTCAAATTAGTCTCTGGGATTAAAAAACTAACTGTAGGGGTGGGCAAAATATTTTCCTCTTCTATTTTCCCGGGTCAGCCGTCACATTATTATTCTCTTTTCATTCATATCAGCCCTCACACAATCTATCCTTCTTTTTCTCCATGCATCAACATTTCATCCCATCCTATCCAAAAAAATCATATACAAAAGTTCCCTTACCTCTCCTCATTATGTTTGGTGGACCATAGAGCAGGAATGTATCGAGGCTGCATAGAGCTCAGAAAATGTTCGCGCCACAACTCTTCAAGGAGAAGCAAACCGCCGTGTTCTAAGTAATAGTCCACTACTTTCACACCGTGAGATGTGTAATCTTCATTGTCAAATCTGGAAAATATAAAACGATTGATTTTATTACAACTGACATACATTTTTCGTAATATTCGATGCCATATTCCTACTAAAAAGATGGGATATGTTGTCAAAAAGCTAGGAAGATGGATGAATAATTATAAATAACTCAAAAGGCTAGAAATATCATGCCCCGCTCAACCGTTACACTGGCCTTCAGGAGGCCATAACAATTAAAAATGTATTGTGTCAAATTGTGTCTCGTTAAAGACACTTGAAGGTACTTAAAGATGATGTTCACATCTTTTTAATTTTTTGGAAGACCATTCTCCGAAAACAGTGACAGTGTTGAATATCTAAAAAAGTTACAAAGATGATAATAGATAAATATTTCAAAAAGCTGGAAACATTATATTTTATCCATTTGAATACTTACACCACTTGAATCTCGCAAGCTTCTTTCAACAACTCCTCGCTGATCTCATCCTGGTCGGGATAGTGCTGCAGTAGGAGGTCTTCTAACTCCTTCCGTCTCGATTCGGGCAGTTTGTTAGACGAATACAGCAGGGCTCGAGCGCAAGACCGGATTTTTCTGAAAATGTTTAAAAAAAATTATGAAAATGTTTGTTGTAAAAGAATGTTGTAGAGAAGTAATGAGTAGGTTGATAAAGTTTTTTTATAAGTAAATCCAATAGCTCGTCTGATGAAAGCTAAAAGCATAAAATCGCATTAGTGCTGTAGGAGGATTTTGCTGACGGAATCCTGACTATCCACAGTATCCACCACCACAAATTTTGGGAAAAACTGTAAAAAGGAACCGCTGGATGCGAGAAGCACAGAACCGGTCGAAGTGGCGGTGCTTGGGGGAGGCCTATGTCCAGCACTGGACGTCTTTCGGCTGAAATGATGATAAAAAAAGGGACTCGAGTTTTTTAAAGTTTTTTTTTTTCTTTTACTGGAAAAAGCGATGTCGCTGTATACGGGGTGTCCGGGACATCGACGCGAAGCCTGATACCATGGATTCAGTACATGATTCTGAACCCAACTGCGTTAAAATTTTTCGTCGGTTATTTAAAAAAAAATCAGCTGCTCCATACATTTTGACCGCGTAGGTATTGCACTTTTCTATGAAACAGCTGATATTTTTTTTAATAACCGACGAAAAATTTCAACGCAGGGGGTTCAGAACCATGTACTGAATCCATGGTAACCGGCTTCGCGTCGATGTCCCTGCCACCCTGTATAATATAATATAAGAAAGACATGGAAGAATATTATTCCTTCATCTCTTTCTGATACTGGACAGTGGTGGGTGTCACACCTATAAGCCCTCCTAATGCCCATGTTCACTAAGTGACACTTAAAATAATCACTAAATAAAAAAGCGCTATTGGATTTTCAACGCTAGGCTCAGCGCAGAGAGTTGAAAATTCAAGTGTTACTTAGTTGTCGGTGAAAACGGGCATAACACACCTATATACTACCTACTACAAAATGCATGTAAAGTTGGGTCTAACTCACTTAAAAGTTGGGTCCTCATACGTCTTCCTGCCTCGCGACTCCGTAGGTAGTGGCGCGTCACACAACTTAGCTAGCAGCTCGCGCACCGCTAAGTCTTTGATATTGCTCTGTTGGTGACACGTCGCGCATAACAGGACCACGTCGTGCGAAGAGTGATCCTTCATGATCTCTGTAATAGGGCAGGATAGATGTTACCACTTTGAGTCAGCTTCAGATAGTTTGGAATAATGCAGACTTTTTGATTAATATGGATGTTGACAGGGGAAAGAAATAAAAACTATTTAGTCCGTCAGTCGGATAATAAAAATATATTAGAAACGTATTTATTGCTTTAAAAAATGATTTATACAGGGTGTTAGGGTAAACACCGTTATCCTTTAAACCAGTGGTTTGGTTTCGTTTATAGAACATAAATTCAATGGAAAATCACAACTTTTTTTTTTAAAGATGTACATTTAGAATCGTCACGCAATTCCTAAGGTAGGTATTTTTGCTTGTCTTAAGCCAGGAAAAGGTTGTATTGTATTTATTCCTGTGTTGTATAGGTAGGTAGGACTGGCGGCGATCGATTACGTCACTCGGGCGGGCGCATATCCATGAATTTGCGGACGGTGTCGGACAATAACCTTTTTAATATTTGTTAAAGAAAATAACGTAATTTTTTTTTTACTCGGTTTTTTTATTTTTATATTTAAGCCAACTACCCATAGTTTGAGTGACAACGGTGTTTACCCTTCCATCCTGTATAATTCGCATTAAAGTTGGGCAGTGGGGGCGCGCTACGTCACAATTCAGTATAAAATCTACCGGAGATTGACGTCATGCCACATTTTAACTGAATGTATTACCGTGATCTTTTGATTACGTAAATAAGAAAAATACGTGTCCAATACTTTTTTATAATCTGACGGACAAAAAAAAAATTTTTTTATACATCCCTATTAAGTCACGAAATTAATTACAGTTATTTACTTAATTTTAGTAGCAACATTTTTAATTAATATATTTCTACTACTGCTTCTCATAATTTTATTTTTAAAACCAATTAAATTCAGAACATTCGAGTCCTCGTATTATAAAAAATTTACTTTGCGTAAGTAGGGAATAATTTGGAGTGAGTTGAATAGAATAATCACACGTCTGGCGAACTTTGAACAGTCAGCCCAACTACCACTTTGCCATGACAAAAGCTAAAACTCTCGAGCTCATACACAAGAGAAGAACTCAAGTACTCAACTCAATCAAACTCACCTGGGAAGTTTTTCCTATACTCTCTAGGCACGATATTCTTGCGAATGTAAGTGTTAGAGTCGCCGCACACGACGCATCTATTCTCCTTCTCTAGTGTGTAGTACCGGCCCACGTCGCCGACCGGTCGACCGGCGGGTTCGAATCGAAGGCGGACTGTGATAGGGTCTTCTTGTAGCAGGTCTGCTAGCCCTTTGTTTACGTACCTGTAGAGAAATTATCATGTATATCAGGGGTTGACAACTGTTTTTGTTTTTAAGGGGTTCAAGCTCCCCCCCATTGGGCTTGGAGCTTGAGCATCTGAGTTCTTACGTGGCAAATCTAAAAGTGAAATTGATATTAAGTATTCTAATAAAACTTTTTAGCAAGCATTATTGTCATCAATTATCCTAACTTAATAAGTACCTATATTAGCTGGGTTAAGCTCCCCCCCAAACGACAATCTTGAATCCACAGAAGTAGTTCGAGAGTGGTTGGTATACCTATCGAGTACTCAACATCTCAACATTCAGGTACGTGTATCATGGGATTATTATGAAGGAAGCACTCTACAAGGTAATCAGAACACATCTGTTTACAGTCAGTAAAGACTGTTTAGGTTAGGAGTATTAGTCGAGCTCTTTGTGAATTAGCCGGTCTGGAGAAGGATTACCTCCACCAGTCTGGCCCTATCAGAATACCAGCATCGTGCTGAGATAGGAGCCTTTTGTCCTCGCACAGGACTTTCTGCTTTTATTTTAATTTTACTTTGTTTTATTTGTTCGTTAATAAATCTTTTATTTGTGTTTCATTCAATGAGTGTGATTTAGTTTAATTTGAGATCTCCTGTTGAGGAACTGCGAGGAACAGCGGTTTCGGTCAAACTATTATAGTATAACTAACAGGCTTATGAAATATTCCAACTCTGTCTCTAAGATGACAATCTGGTATTACAGAGGTCTATAAGGGGAGTGACCAATTACCATCAGAGGGGCAATTCCCGGAATCGAACGTTCGCATTCCCATGTCATTCGCGATCTGTCAAAAATACAATCAATTTACCAAAATTTTTGACAAGTTTGACAGATTGCGACTAGAATGTGAACGTTTTTTATTTACGAGAATTGGCCTTCTGGTGTTGGTTTGTTTGCCACTCACAAAAAGGTTGTAAAAAATAAGTGTATCTCACCACATAGCTTTCTTTTTGTCGCACGTACACAGTAGTTCACCATCATGGGCATGTAAGTAGCCGTTGTTGTACAGAGGTGTGAGGCGCATTGGAGTCGGGTACCTCTTAGTCGGTACCATCGGTTCTCTGACACGACCATTTTTTTCTTTGGAACTGTTGAAAAATATCTTTATTAGAAAAATGGTTGTAGAAAACTTAAAGTAGTTATTTATGAAATCTACATTATGTTTTGAATACATAGAATACCTATAGGAAGTGTATGTCACAGGATTATTGGACAGATGTGCTTGTGTGTGGATCCCACGACCGGGCAACCATATCGAGCGTGGTGTTCCACTTAGCTAAAATGTGGATGCGCATTTGAGCTCGCTTCGGAATCGCGGGTTTCCTAAAATGGATAGTGCGAAAGAATGATCTCCGATCTATGATTGGCACTCCATGATGATCGAGGATCGTGGAGCGCCGATTCAAATTTGGATCCGTCCGGCGTGGACACAGCTATTGGTCATCTTTATTCTGGTTGGTGGATCAAATGTTACAATCGTACTGACGGAAGCGCTGATTGGTTAACAGCTACTGTAGCAGTTAATGAATCAGCGCATCCGTCAGTGCAAAACGTTCATATCAGCCAATCAGCGTTACTACTCATCCTCGTGTCCCCGCTTCACAAGCACGTGTTCGTGTTGCGTAAATAAATAATAAGGAAATGATAACATAAAAAAGATTATCATTTCTTTAAGTATTATCCAACTTTCCTTTTACTTTAAGCCGAAATTGGTGAGTCATGGACTGGTAAAGGTAAAGTACAAAATAACATCATGCTTTGGTCATTAAAAAACACTGCATGCGTACGGGGAAGACCAGAACCGTCAAAGTGGCGGTGCTTGAGGAAGGTCGTTGTCCAGCAGTGGACGACTTTCGGCTGAGATGATGATGATGATAATAACACGCGAACGCGGGAATTGCCCTAAACCAATAGTAGAAAGTTAACTCTGATTCAGTGTTATTTCCTATAACATAATGAATAGTCAGAACGAAGTGGGTAGGTACTTCACCATGTGGTGAAACTTAGTAGGTAGAATCGTGAGTGGGCAGAAATGTTTAGACGAATTACGACAGCGTCTCGTCAAAGTGCAAAGCTCATCTCTAGCTATTGGGCTGCTTATCCCTCATTTACTTGTGGACAAAATGAACGATGTCGTGAGTTCGAACCCAACATGTAGAAATATTGACGATAACCGGATCCATTTAGGGATGTCGCTCACTAGTCGGCCAGGACTCCGGCCAGTCGTGCTGCGTGGTCTGTGGTCCGGTCTGCGGCTACTTGGCCGTTCCGACCGTGCGCGATTCGTATTGGTTTCTATGGTTTACCAGCACGCGTAGCACTACCATGACAACCATAGGAACGGTTCCCTACGGATTATGTCTGCGGAAGAATAGATAAAATGACAGATTGTGATTGTTTATCCGTCATTTTGTCTATTCTTCCGTCGACAGACCCCGTTATTGTGGTTATCCTAATCGTGCTGCTCGCTGCAACCATTGGTATTGGTCGTAGCCGTCTAGTGCCCTAGATCCCTTAAAAGCCCACTCACACACACCACATCACAATTCACTAAATGGATTTAACGTTAAACGTATATTCATAATTTCTGTCTCTGTCATCTTCAAACGATTGACAGAAGTAGAACGATGTTTTAAATTCGTATAGCGCTAAATGCATTTTTATTGATTTTTGATGCAAGCGGGCCGAATATTTAAAACGTAGTTTATTGGGGCTAACAGCACCTGAAATATTGTTTTGCTACCCAGCGGTAAATAATGAAGATATAAATAGACACAGAACTCGGTCAAGGAAAAATAATATCTATACATATAATAAAATTGTAGAAAAGTGGTGTCTGTACAATGGAAATATATGAAAAAAAAATAGCAGGGGTTGTTATTATATCGATGCTGAACCCGAGATTGTAATTAATTTTTTTTTTGTCTGTTTGTCTGTTTGTCTGTTTGTCGGTTTGTCTGTTTGTCTGTGTGTTTGTGCACGCTAATATCAGAAACGGCTTATTCGATTTAGATGCGGTTTTCACTAATATATTGTAGTAAGCTTCACTTAACATTTAGTGTTTATTTCATGTCAATCGGTTCATAAATAAATAAGTTATGTCAATTTAAAGAATCACATCGAACATTTTGTTATAGGTTAGGCATTTCTTTCCTTGATTTTCGGTATACTTATCTTAATTTTTATTTAGGGTTTGTATATAAATATTATAAGTATTTGGTATAGGTTAGGCATTTCTTTTCTTGATTTTCTTTATTAAGTATAAGTTTATTAGCTCAGGTTAGTAATTAATTTTTCTAGCAATTCTTTTGTTTTATAAAGTTAGTACGTTTGGTTTACACGTCTTAACACTTATTACTTAAACTGTGACAATTTTAGACTGTATAATAATCTGTAAGTATTTATAATGTAATTGTTTACGATAGTACGTGTTTACTAAATAACTGTGTGTTAAGTAGTAAGTACTATTTTATTGTAAGAATGCCTCGAAGAAGATCCAACCTCTCCCAATGTAGCAGAAATGCTAAAAGGATGAGATTAGTTCGATCACAGGAATCTGAGGAAGGTCGTGAGGCAAGGCTCTCTGCAACTCGGGAACATCAGGCTAGGTTTCGTGCTGCAGAAACTTCGACTCAGCGGGAATCTCGACTGAGTTCAAATCGTTCTCGAATGGTCGAGGTCGCGAAATTTTTTTTTCATACTAATGGGGTCAAGTCATGAAAAAGGTTGAAAACACTGCCCTACATTAATCCTACTAATATTATAAATGCGAAAGTTTGTGAGGATGGATGGATGGATGGATGGATGGATGTTTGTTACTCTTTCACACAAAAACTACTGAACGGATTTTGATGAAACTTTACAATAATGTAGCTTATACATTAGAATAACACATAGGCTACAATTTATAAAGATTTTATGTGATTTGGCCAAAATATAACGAGAAGTATCAAGTAAGTCGGGAAAATTCCTGCCCTCTGAGATCTATCTTTGCGTGCGCTGCCTTTTTTTTTGGGGGGGTTAATCATCCAATGACTTCTCCCGCTCTGGGCGGAGCGGAAGGGCGTGTCAGACTCTTACTGACTAAAACCCACACGTGTTCCTTCGATCCTTGATATCTCTTTGAGGCGCGCGTGGAACACGATGCGCCGTCGACCCGGGCCTGCCATGGTCCTTATCGGACGGCGAGCTGCCCGTTGCTCTCCGTCCGCAGGCCCGCGCCTACGGTGGCCGGAAATCGGCTATCAATTCCCGACGCCCGGGACGTCTCCTACGGCGGCGGCGGCTAGGGCTGTAGGGCGCGGCCTTTGCCACTCCCTCGCGCGCTCCACCTTCTCCTTCGCGAGCATTACTGCTTTGCAGAAGGAGGTGACGGCTTGCCATGCCCTCTCGCTCCGCACCATGGCCTGAACCAGGGCCGTACGCGAGAGGTCACCGCCGCCGATCGCCTCCACGAGGAAACGGCGGTGGTCCACCCAAGCCGGGCAGACCTCCACCGTATGCTGCGTGCGCTGCCTGAACCGTTAGAGTTACATGAAGAAAATGTATTGTGGGATTGTTTGTTTTAAAGAGTTCTAAATAAAAGTCCGCGACAGCATATATCTACCTTTTATGTGGAAGCCTTTATAACCAAAATAGTGAGCAATAAATACAGTTAAATTGAATACTTTTTTTACATTGCATATTTTAGAGTACTTATTTATTTAATTCTTATCAAAATAAATACCTTCATCGCTTTTGGTATTTAATGTAGATAAAGTTTGTCTTTTACACTAAGTAATTTGGACAAATAGTTTAAAAGTTAGAACGATAAGAATGACCTGCGATATTGAGTCGACGGCGCACAGAACGAGGGTGGAGGGGCGGGCCAGCCAGGGGATGACGCGCCAGAGCGCCAAGTAGAAGCTATTGCTTAATAATATTATGTTCGAGAAATAACGTAAATAACGCAATTAATTGTTGAACTGTCAAAATGAAACCCATTGCTATTGTAAGTGCTACGCAATTACCCCGCTGATTTAGGACAATGTTAGGTACACGTTCCTGTGGGATAATTTCCGACATCCACGCGGGCGAAGCCGCGGGCAGAAGCTAGTTTATAATATAACCATAACGGCTGATGACTGATTGATAAGTAATAAACCAGTTACAGTCATAAGTACCTGATTAATCTAAGTAACCATTTTACTATGTTCTTGCACAATTCGAAACATGAAAATAAAAATAAAATTTACTAGGCAGTGACGTCATAGGTAAGTAACCTTTAGCATTATTGCATCATACACACTTTTAAAAATAGACTGTAAATAAAAATCGATGGAGTGGGAGTTGTGTCGCTCGGTGTGGGGTATCCTATTTAGGCATGAGCGCGATTAATGAGTGATTCTGTTTACTTTAATAGAGTCTGAATCAGATATTCAACATTTGTACACACGGCTTCACATCAAGCTATACATTTCCAGTTTAAGCTGACCTCGCATTGTACGGAAATCGTTTACAATGCGAGATCACCATAAACTGGAAATGTAGGTTGAAGTGTAGTCGTGCGTACGGTACATCCCATATCAAAACCTGACGCACGACTTGAGTTTCTTCTCTAGCTATGACACCGTTCACAAAAATCGCGCGCCAACGCGCGTGATGCTGATTAATTTAACTAGATTATCTTCAGATATCGTTCACAAGTGACGCGGGTTACATTTTTGCCATAGATACTAGACCTTCTTTATTGGAAAATTTTGTCAAGCCTTCTCTCTGCTACTTTTGTGATTAGATGACCCCCCCAGTCTAATTATAAAGAAAATGAAGGAGAAACTTAATAATAAATAAACTCACCCATCTTTCAGTTTGACATGTTTCATTTTAAAATTCTTATCAGCATACTTGGAGCAATGGTCGTCTAAACGCGCCCATACGCTGGGAGCGCCGGTGCCAAACACCCAAGACAAAACTTTTTCTTTTCTTCCAAGCTTTTCTAATAAAATTGCAAAGATTCTAATGGCGACGTGTGCATCAATTGCTGCATATTTCACTTGTCTCTGTGAAAATTCTTCAGCTTCCCAATCACTGCATCGAATCTGGTGAAGAAATAAAGAGCTATTGGATCTGTTAAACTTTATTAAGCGCTCGGGGATCAATGTCCTACTCCTTGTGCACAAAGGCCTTCGTCCTTCAGCAAAACATATACAATATCATACAGCATACTGCAATGTTTGCCGGCAATGACTGCAATAATTGCCGCGTAAATTGTCGCGAAAGAAAATATTCCCGTGTTACACTTTAGAAATTTCGAGATGATCCATATCAGGAGACTATTTCCGATGCGAGAAAGATTTCTCGCTCATTGCGGTAGTTTGGACTTGGCAAAAGTCGAAAAAAATTCAGTATTTTCGGATTATTTTTAGAATGTTTTAGTTCATTATGTTAATTATAGTAATATAGCGCAACATAATATGAGTCAAGGACTCAAGGGAACAAGTCTTTATTGTTGTTGGAAGCTTATCAGTACCACGTGCAATGTGCAACTTTAAATAATTTATAATGCGAATATTAGAACTCATTTACATAGACAATAAAGAAGTTTTTTTGAATATTTAGAAGTCCTTACCCTCCAACTTTTGTCCAGGACAGCTCCAAGGAGTGCGGAAGACAGCGTCGCCAACCCACCGGCCTCAAACCCATTTAATTTGGCCAAGTGTCTAATGTCCAGGGTAGACCTTAACGTCACGCCGTAATCTTTACTCAGGTATTTGCCATCGTCTGCGGGCGCTACGCCCACTTTGTAGATTGTGTCATCTTCTAAGAGATCCTGAAAAGTATTCATTGTATATGATTCACAATTAGTGCTGGCAGTCCCTCCTAGAGGGTTCACTTACTGCAAACGTAATGACGATGACGAACCTGGAGGGTCCACTATATATGGCGCATATGTATAGCGGCATGGATTTATGCTCTATGAAAACTTGGGTGGACTCGAATGTGTTAATATGTTTGGTTCTATGTGAGTTTTACGAAAAAGACGGTTCCCACACCGAGAAAGTCCGTGCTAGCTTTAGTAGTCAGGGAAAGCCGAAACCGAAACTACGGTCGAAAACTGATTTTTAGGTCGTAACCGAAACTTCGGTCGGGCACAAGTGAAAACCTTATTTTGCCAGATTTTCTGAAAGGCCTTTTCGGAAAGCCTTTTATAGGGAGGAGAGTCTTTCGTGGAGAGTCCAATGGGTAAGGCGGCGTTTATACCTAAATGTCATCGACATCGAGAGAACACAGCGTTTTGTCGTACGTCGTGTAAAGATGGCTGCTATGCCAGAACGATGGTCTGGTCTCTTTGAAACACTCACTGCAGCCACAAAATTTACCTACTCTGTGAAGTTAATTCTGACGCTAGATCTCACCAATAATAGCGTTTCATAAGAGTCCTTAGTACTAACACTTGAACAACTGATGTTAATGGCCACGGGGGAACGGACTACCGGGATTATATACCCAATAGCCGAGGAAAAGGTCATTTACTCCTACCGCTGCGCCCGCGTTGCCGTCAACCATAATTATTTTGTTACGTATAATGCGTGTAATTTTGAATCCGTGATATCTTTAAAACTACCTATTCATTTAAAGGATATTTATGATGTCAAGGCATATTTTAGTCTATGTAAATTAAATGCCCAATTTAAATAACATATTTCATTTGATAAGGATTAATTTAACAACCGTCAAAATAGCTTCGAAAATAACAATGACATTTTTATCAAATTCTGATTCTAAATGGTTACTGTGTGGGCCATCCTTAGAAGATAGACATGTGCCATCGTGGACTTTTTTGTTGAACTTTTAAAATGAACAATCCTGCTGAACATAAATCTTACGTATTTTTTACGGATTACGCGGCGTAGGCTAATAAAGCTCCCAGTTGGCATGATTTTTTTCCGACATCTTCAACAATAATCGTACACCAAAACTTTCCTCATGAATCACTTCGTACATTGGCGAAAACTGTTTGAAAATCCGTTCGGGAGTTTTTGAGTTTCTCGCGTTCGGAACTTCGGACAGACAGAGACAGACGCGGCGAGTAATATGTAAAGAGATGCTATGCTATAAGGACTACGGGCCAGTTATGCCAGATATAAATAGCTTTCTAATATTTCAATTACATGCGAGTCACGTTTCCAGTACTACGTACGTTGTGACTTCACATTTTTGCTTTGAAGCTGATGCAACAAAAACAGAATGTTGTAGCATTAAATGAAATTATCCTTTGGCGACATCTTCCTACACGCGGTTTTACGCTGAGTACATATCTATGACGTGCGTACTATTTATTTTATTGGCGCAGTTGCTAGGTATATGAGTCGCGCGCTCGGGTTTGTTTCCCGCGCGAATATTTGCTTATAATTGCCCGCGTGAAGTCGACCTCGTAAGTCGTAGCTTAAAGTTAAGTAATGATTAGCGCCTGTTTAACGATACATTTTTGACGTTTAAACGTCTCTTATCTTTAAGCAACGTTTATGAATAAGAGGGTGAATGTTCTTACACGTAAAAAAAGTCAGTCTATTTTTGCTTTAATTAAGACCAATGTGACAATTAGATAAAACTAACTTTCAGCCTTACTGAAGTTTTTACTTTTGTCGAAAGTCGTAAATTAATTACAAGGTTGACCATAATTTATAGGTACAGGATGGATTTTTGAGATGGGGCAGTGAGGGCAGCTATCTTAACCGTTGTAGCTACAGAAAAACGGTCTCAGGAGACTGTCCTTAATTTTTAGAGAAATTTTGATCTGCTTTCACAGATTCAAAATTCAAAAGTCATTTATTCAAATTAGGCTGAGAATCAGCACTTTTCGAACGTCAAAAGAGAAGATTTTGAAAACAAAAATAGTCAGCAAGAGAATGGGCAGTTTTCACAAAAACTTTTTTTGTTGCTAATCGATCCTGTTTCATAGAAGGATCTAAATACTCTATTGGACGATCTGAAGTTACGATGGAAAAGTTATTTGCGATTTCTGACTTTTCTGAGGACTAGAAAATTCAGAAATTGCAAATAACTTTTCCCATACATTTCGTAGAGAATGAGACTCCAACCTACTTTTCCGATGGATAGACTAGCCCAAATAAAACAAAAAAATTAAACTTCGAACGAATACGCGTTATGACTTTATTTCCTTGAACAAGATGAGAATGAGACTCCAACCTACTTTTCCGATGGATAGACTAGCCCAAATAAAACAAAAAAATTAAACTTCGAACGAATACGCGTTATGACTTTATTTCCTTGAACAAGATAGTTTGTTACTTGTGATTTCCGACATTCTGAGAGAAAATATTACCTTAATTAATTTAGAACTTTCAGACTTATATTATATGAGGAACATTAAAAAAGACTGTCCACTATAAAAGTAAGAAATTGCAAAAAACCTTGATTATCAAAGGGGTTCCGACATTTTTGTATGGGACCTGGCATACCTAACCGTCCGCCATTTGGAAAAAAACTGGTTTTGGCGGCCAGTGATGAAACAAGTGTCAATCGATAGAGTAAGTGATTGCAAACAAAAAATATTTAGTGATGAATATCGTAAGTGATATACTTCCTGAGATATTTAAAAAAAATATTACTGTTTTATTTTTTTTCTCATGTTTTAACTCAAATATCTCAGGAAGTATATCACTTACGATATTCATCACTAAATATTTTTTGTTTGCAATCACTTACTCTATCGATTGACACTTGTTTCATCACTGGCCGCCAAAACCAGTTTTTTTCATAATGGCGGTCGGTATAGGTATGCCAACGAAGTCGGATGTTCTTTTCTATTAGTTCGAAATTTGAAATTCCACTTTCTTTTGTTTATACAGCGTGAAAAGTTGGTTGGAATCTCATTTTCTACGAAATGTATAGAAAAAAATTTTTGAAGCATGTCCTCTCATTACTAATAAATATACTTACTTTTAATGATGCAGGCAATGCTTTCATGGTACTAAGTCTGAACAGGCCACAGTACCCATCGAAAGAAGATAGCTGCACTAAGGCTACTGGTTGCCTCTTTCCATTATCGGTCACCCATTCACAGTCAAATCCTAATGCTCTGTGCTTCTGACATCGCCTAAAACCAAATATAAATTTTACATCCAATTCTTTTTATTACAAGATTAGACAAAAGACCAAGACATTCAAATATACAGTATTGTAACTTATATGTGGATTTCATATCTGGAAATAAAAGAAGAATTAAATGGGTCTTAATTGTACGTTTTTTTCTGATTGTAACACAACAATGTGTTATTATGTTATTTAGTCTTTTTTTTAAACCACACAGAAGTAGGTGCACCGCTAAGCGGGGCTCGGTTGTAATGCATTGCAATGATTTTTTTGACCTTGACCTTCGAGTTTCATATTATTCTTGAATATGTCCATCACCTGAGAGCTTGTAGGTAAAATACCAAGATTTAAGATATTTTTTGGTTTGACCTTGACTTTTGGGGTGTTGACCTTGACCTTGAAGATGTCATTGACGTGTATTGCTCGAAACCTAATTTAGACCCGCCACGTAAACTTCCCCACCCTTAATACTCCCACTATCCCGAAAGAAACTTGAGTTTTTTTTTCGCAGCACCTAAGGTTTTGCTAGATTTGCGGTTTTCAAAAATAAAATAAAAAAGGGAAAAATCTACCAAAAAAAAAAATACCTACTAAGAAAAATTATAATTTTTTTGTTTTTTTTTTTTTTGGTAGATTTTTACATTGGTTTGTACAGTGCTTCCCCATAATCATTTATTGGTAAGGTAAGTGTATACAAAATATTGTAAACAAAGCCTTTACAGACTCCATAATATATTGTTTACAAAAAATGTGTGCGTCTCGGGATGCCTGACAGAAGACTAATTTTAAGTTGAAAAATACAGACAGATTGGCGCCGTAACGCGTTACGTAACGAATCGGTTTACTCTCCCATAAGAAGTTATCACTTCAATAATTCCTAGAGTAACTAAGAAAGTATAATACCTTCTCAAATCGCCAACAATTTTAACACAAGATTCTTCTGTGGTGACCGTGTTGATAGACAAGTAGTTAAACAAATCTGCAGCATCTCGATGTCCTTTCCTCAGCTGATAAAAAATATATGATACCGAACATCCAACAGCTAAAGCAGCTGTGGCTACACACAGTTTATTCCTCGTTGAAGTTTGCATTGTAACTTTGTCAAAAATTCACTTGTTCTAAAACGATAAATTAATTTTATTATAATCCGAAGTGGAGTCAATGAACACCCTTCTATATCCTTTTTAACACTTAAACTTTACGTTGCTACACAGTCATGAACATCACTGAACAACGTTTGAATGTCTCTCCATGAATGACTGAATAATGTAGACGTGTTTTGCTTTTGTACATCTTCGTTGTGTCTGGGTTGAGTTGTTAACTACTTTGATTTGACCTCGATTCTTATATTGGCTTGGTGGTTGATGGTGGGTTTTGGCTTTGTTTCATGGTTTCACTCACTCACTGCTAAAGATAAATGTAGAATGTACTCTGTGAAAGTTTCACTTTCTTTTTTGGTTTTTGACGTGTTTGTCATTTGTCAACATCATGGGTCAACATGGGTCAACATCACCAACCAAAAACTCTGTGACCACAGATGATGCAAGTGACTGAGTGACACTTTCTGACATATAATCTTTCCTCTATGCTTTCTGACCACAGAACACATATACTCTGTTTCTGACTTCTTGTCCGTTTGCCGGTCTTTAGATAGGTTATTACTCTGAGGCCGGTTTATAGCAAAAATGATTGAACTGATGGAAGACGTCTAATGCTAGGACACACCCAGAAATATAAATAATTTGTAGCTTTTTTTCCAGCAGCAGCGCGATGTTTAGTTCAAAAACCATTTTGGTGGCAACTTTATTCCATAAACAAAACAAACTGTACTGCTGTACTGTTCGTGCTTCTGTCAACTTGTCAAGTGAGTGAGTGTCATAAAAAATCAATTATCAAACTACGATGTTGCAGCGTTTTGTGTAATTTAGTTGTGCATCCATCAAGTTACTATCATATTACAACAATAATGGCACGGGACAGGAGTCCTGAGCGAAGACGTTCGCGCTCACGAGAACGGCGTGACAAGGACCGTCACGAAGAGCGTGAGCGTGAGTCTCATCGAGACAAAACAAAACGTCGAGAGCGGTCTCGTAGCCCTAGGAAGGAACGAGAAAGGTCTCGAAGTCCTTCAAAAAAAGACAAAGATCGGTCTCGGAGCCCGGCGCGCAAAGATAAAGATAGATCCAGGAGTCCCGCAAGGAAAGAGCGTGAACGTGGTCGCTCTCGCAGCCCCAAGAAACGTGATGGTAAAGAAAAGGAATCAGACAGCAGAAGGAAAAATGACGAAAGAGAAAAATCGAAGAGTAAGAAAGACGATGAGAGTAAAACTGAGGAGGAAGAGCCTCAAGACGGAAAACATGATGATTCAAAGCCATCTAAGAAAGAGCCATTATCTCTAGAGGAACTACTTGCTAAGAAGAAAGCAGAAGAAGAAGCCCGCAGTAAACCTGTCTTCTTAACTAAAGAACAAAGAGCAGCTCTGGCTTTGGAAAGACGACAAAAACAAGTAGAAGCTATTAGAGCCAATGTCGACAGGCCATCTATAACCACAATTGATCTTACAGGACCCTCCAAAAGAGAAGAAGAAATGAAGAAATATAGAGATGAAAGAGAAATGATGAGAGAAAAGGAAAGGGAGAGAAGAGATGAGAGGGAGAGGGAAAGAGAGAGAAAATATGAAGAACGAAAGGCTATGAATGACCGCCGAGGAGGGGGAGGAGGAGGAGAGGACAAAAAAGAGAAAAATGAAGAAGTTTCCAAAACTAAAGACAAGGAGCGTGAAGAAGAAGCCATTAAGGCTCGCTATCTGGGCATTGTAAAGAAAAAACGCAGAGTAAGAAGATTAAATGACCGTAAATTTGTGTTTGATTGGGATGCATCAGAGGATACTTCTAATGATTACAATGCTTTGTATAAGGAAAGGCACCAAGTTCAGTTCTTTGGTCGAGGTCACATAGCTGGAATTGACATAAAGTCTCAGAAGAAAGATTACTGCAAGTTCTATGGTAATCTGTTAGAGAAACGTAGAACAGAATTAGAAAAAGAACAAGAGAAGTTGCGTCTTAAGAAAGTTAAGAAGAAGGAAGATAAGCAAAAGTGGGATGACCGTCACTGGTCTGAAAAGGAACAGGATGAGATGACTGAAAGGGATTGGCGAATCTTCAGAGAGGACTATAATATCACCATCAAAGGTGGTAGGATCCCAAATCCAGTCAGAAATTGGAAGGAAGCTGGCTTCCATCCAGACATTATGGAAATTATTAGTAAAGTTGGCTATAAGAGTCCTACACCTATTCAGAGGCAGGCTATTCCTATTGGTTTACAAAACAGGGACATCATTGGTGTTGCTGAAACTGGTTCTGGTAAAACATTGGCTTTCCTTATTCCTCTATTGACTTGGATCCAATCTCTCCCGAAAAACGAACGCTTGGAAGATGCTGATCAAGGACCATATGCCATTATTTTGGCGCCAACTCGTGAGTTGGCACAACAGATTGAAGAAGAGACAAATAAATTTGGAAATGATTTGGACATTACATCTGTAGTTGTAGTGGGAGGTCTCTCAAGAGAGGAACAGGGTTTCAAACTGAGGATGGGATGTGAAATAGTCATTGCGACTCCCGGTCGTCTTATTGACGTCTTAGAAAACAGATATTTGGTATTAAATCGCTGTACTTACGTGGTCCTCGACGAAGCTGATCGTATGATTGACATGGGTTTCGAACCCGATGTACAGAAGATTCTAGAATACATGCCAGTTTCAAACGTCAAACCAGATTCTGACGCCGCCGAAGATGCTTCTGTTTTGTTAGCTAACTACAACTCGAAAAAGAAGTTCAGACAAACTGTGATGTTTACGGCGACTATGCCTCCCGCTGTGGAGCGTCTAGCTAGAAGCTATTTACGTAGACCCGCTATAGTATACATCGGATCTGTCGGCAAACCTGTAGACAGGACAGAACAAATGGTCTACATGATTGGCGAGAACGAGAAACGTAGAAAGCTGACTGAGGTATTGCAGAGAGGAGTCGAACCTCCGATTATCATCTTCGTCAACCAGAAGAAAGGTGCGGACGTTCTTGCTAAAGGTCTGGAGAAGCTTGGCTTCAATGCGTGTACATTGCACGGTGGTAAAGGGCAAGAGCAGCGAGACTTTGCGCTGGCCAGTCTTAAGAATGGGTCGAAAGATATTCTGGTGGCGACAGACGTCGCTGGTCGTGGTATCGATATCAAGGATGTTAGTATGGTCATCAACTACGACATGGCGAAAACTATTGAAGATTATACGCATCGTATTGGTCGTACCGGCCGTGCTGGAAAGACTGGTAAAGCCATGTCGTTTGTTACTAAAGAAGATTCGGCGTTGTTCTATGATCTGAAGCAAGTGTTACTGCAGAGCTCCGTATCTACTTGTCCGCCAGAGCTGATGAACCACCCAGAGGCCCAACACAAGCCTGGCACTGTAGTCACCAAGAAAAGGCGGGAAGAAATGATATTTGCATAAGTGTAATTGAATGTAACATTTTCTCTATCTAACGTGTTATTATTGAATAAAAATCGTAGTAAAAATATAATTTGTTTATTTTATAACACGTCGATTGAATTACACTTTCACTAGCAATGAATAAATAAATAAAATTAATATTTCACTAAATCTGTTTTGGTTGTCGACATTTTGACATCACGGCACCGGCACTGGAATAAAAATTCTCACTTAGCTTAGAGTTATAAATCACATTAGAACCGTACATGATACTGCCTTTTTATTGTTGCAATTTTACTATTGCAACACGAAGTACTATTGGTTGGGCAATAAGGTTATCAGAATAATTCCTACGAAAAAGCTTGGCGACTCACTCAACACCCTTTATTGGATTATGCCCCCCCTGCACTCTAATTGCGTAACACACATCCACACAAAACACGATTGCGCAACATAATATGAATGAATTGAGTGTGCCTATTATAATGCCCAATACATAACGCAAAATAACATAGGTAGGTACACTACACTGATACCTACACTGGAGTATTTACCATATGATTTAAATCTTACGCCCGGTTTCTGGAACGAAAATCAACACAAACATTAGGTAACAAATTGTTGGTTGGCCGACTGAATTATCAACAGCTAATCGTATACAGTACGACACAACTTAGATGTAGCATAGATTCGAAAATTTTCATTCATTCATTTAAATTTTACGAATGTATTTGGCCATAAGACTTTACAAGTTATTACTTTTTCGAAAGATCATTTTCACCAAAAGCAGTAATAAAGATTGGTGATTTTGAAGGCGTACTCAGTTTGGATGGTTATCGGTTTTACGAATTTTGCCGATGCTACATCTAAGTTGTGTCGTACTGTAACTTGATTTTAGAAACGATGATTTTTGTTCCAGGATAGAGTGTTAACGGATTGCCTCGTTGGTCGAGTGTTCGCAAGCGCTACTGCTGAGCATGAGGTCGTGAGTTCGATTCCCGGGTCGGGCAAAGTGTTATTGGGTTATTGCATCTGGAATTTCTCAATAGCAGCCCGTAGTCCAGACTACGGGCTGCTATTGAGAAATTCCAGATGCAATCGAGCGAGCCTATTGCGAGCCTATTGTTATCATGCGGGCACAGATCCAGATCTGTGCCCGCATGATAACAATAGGCTCGCCCCCTATTACATGAAACTTAAACATAACTGGGTGTACATGTACTATATGTACACCTCTGCCTAATCCTTCAGGGAAACAAGGCGTGATGTTATGCACACATTGCAATCGGATAAGTTTGTAATAATAAGTTTGTTGCTACATAATATTTGCAGCTAAGTAATTTCTAAGATGCAATGCGCATATAATGTGATTTTATGTGATATTACATCATGCATCACATACGATCACACGCAATATTGCTCAACAGTTTCAGTAAACAAGAAATTAACATCTATGAGGAAATATAATTAAATATATTTGCAGATAGGTAAAGATGACGCAACACCCATATGGCGTGATATTATATTATGCATCACACACACATACGATCCCACGAAATATTGCTCAACAGTTTCAGTTAACAGTAAATTAATATGATGAAGAAATATAAATTAGGGACTTTCGTGTGTGACGTATGAAGTTTTCGTAACTATTTCTAGGGATGAGAAATGGTTTCAAATAAAAATGTGTGTTTCGTGATGATTTCGTATTTCTCTTTACAATGTTCAAAAATGCTACGGGATATTATGGGAACACCCTTTATTGGATCAACACATCTATCCCTGCACCCTATCCCGTAACACACGATCAATCATAATCTTTTCGATTCCCGGGTCGGTCAGTGTTTTTGGCTTTTTAAAGTGAAAACTTCTTTAGCAGCGTTGTGCACTTTTTTGGGATGAGTAAAAAATGTTCAACTCGCGCCAGGACGTGACCGTAAGATCCGTTGCCTAGCAACCGACAAAGTAAATATCAAAATAAATAGTCTTTGACATTACGAGGTAAGAAATTTTACCCACATTGATAGGTAATAAATTGTTTGTTTTTGATGACTAATGAATATTGTATTTAACCACATAAATGATAGCACTTTTATACTGATAAATAAAGCAATTCGTGCGAAATGATTCCCTAACCATTTCAAAATATTCAAAAATGCAAAACGTTAATGTTCAAGTTTTCACTTCTACCGGCACTCCCGGAGTGCAACCCGTTGTTTTTTCCATCAGGAATTTCTCGGTAGCAGCCCGTAGTCTGGATCTGCGCCCGTATGATGGCAATAGGCTCGCCCCTATTACATGGGACTTGCGGTGTAAACACGGCTACAAATTGATGTGTAGCCGTGTGTACACCTCTGTCTGACCCTTCGGGAAACAAGGCGTGATGTTATGCACGCATTGCACTCGGATTGTACCTAAGTAGTCAGTTTGTTGGTACATAAAGCAGATAGGTAAAGATGATGCAATACCCATATGACATGATATACACGCAATATTGCTCAACAGTTTAAGAATTAAATCAATATGATGAGGAAATATAAAGTAGGGACTTTCGTGTGTGACGTATGAAGCTTTAGTAACAATTTGTAGATAATTATGAGAAATGCTTTCAAATAAAAAGTTTGTTTCGACATGATTTCGTATTTTCTTTGCAATGTTTAAAAATGCTGCGGGACATTATGGGAACATTTCCCGTGAGGAAATTGCTACCATCTGCGGTTATGTAGACTTTCTACAATTCCAACGGGACTGCGGGAACGCACCGGCCGGGCAAAAAAAACCAATCCAGTCTGCCTAGCCTTTTCCCAACTATGTTGGGGTCGGCTTCCAGTCTAACCAGATGTAGCTGAATACCAGTATTTTACATGGAGCCAGTTACTGGGTAATACGATACCCCTTGGTAAGACTGGTTGTCAGACTTTCGGGCTGCCATGAAGGCTAAAGTGTGTCTAGGGAAAGTATGTTAATTCTACAGATTAAAAGTCTAAAACCCCATTATTTTCTGTGAGTTGGGAGTGCGGGATCCGCATCAATATCGGCTTGCCAAGCAACAGTATATCCTTTACAGAATAGGGAGGATTCACCGACCAGACGGGTTTAGTGTCTGGCGGGCAACTGCCCAATGATTGATGTCGGGAAGTTGTTTAAATTATATGCTGATCGCGCGGTGAACACTGCTTGCGCGATGCAGCGACAGCAGGATTTGTGTGACGTTAGGTGTTTGATGCGGAGTTCGTATGTGGGGTTGTAGATGCTGCCACATCCCACACCTTCATGAAATCATTGAACTTTTTGGGGTCTTTAGTAAATAATACCTTTCCTAAAAAAATATGCGATAATACCAACCATGTCCATGACCTTTCTTCTCTTCTTCGTCTTCATGTGGGAAATAATATTCTGAAACCAATGTTAAATTAAGTAAGTAAACTTATTCATCAATTCATTTATAGGCAAAGGTCCGGAATTTTGCGAACATAAAAAAGTTGGCGAACAAAAAAAAAGAATTAGAGTTATTTTTATTACAAGTAGGTAAGTTATTGTAAATATAAACACAAAACAAAATCGGATAAAGCCTAAGCATTAGTATACATAAACATAAGTGGAATTTTGCATTTATTCCCAAAAATAAAATTTTCTACCAGAAAATTTCTGTACCATGCTGTTACCACACTCAAACAAGACCAAGAAGGGTGCCAGAAATAAAAACCAACAAAAACGCCTTTCAAACCATGTGTGCTGATTTACAGAGACGGTGCAGGATAAATTGAAATCAAGCTAGGATGAGGGTGATGTGATCGCTATAAAAGCCACCCTAACACACGAGGCTGGATTAAAGCAGAAACAAAACAAAAATAGACAGCAGAAGCAAGCATGTTAGAACTAGTGTTGCCATGTGTTCCATTTTGTAATAAAGCCTCCTTGGTCTTCATAGATATAATTATTTTTTAAGGTTTTTCTAAATTTTTTCTTTTAAATAACTTTTTTTATATAACTGACAAACTTTTTTTAAATGTATCTATTCGTCTTCGTTTCAATTTTATTAACAAACTAAAAATGTTATTTTTTCTTGATTTGCAATTCGCTGTTAACGAACATTTAGTCAACGCGAAGTATTTGATACAAGATTACAAGATGTATACATGTGGAAGCTTGTACTTAGCAAATTTTCCTACCTACGAATTATTTTAATTGTGTTATTTATTAATCTGTAAGCTTTCTGTCAAATAAAATTATCTGTTAAACCCGTTCCTACATCATTTAGAAGATTCTGCGAGGAGTGGAGTGGGTTCAGATCAACAGTGCATCGGTAGGGGATTGAAATCGTGACCTCTCGCTCTCGACGTAGCATTGGTAGCACCTATCGTCGGGCTATTGACACCTGCTTGTCACTGGTCAGGGAATTCATACTTGTTTGGGTCGTATTATAGAGTACAATAAACGACGTATGGCTCACACTGCGTTCGGCGCTTGACGTGGTGTCCGGGTACGCAACAAGGCAATAGTCATCCTGACAATGCCTCGTTGAGAGGTGAACCACGTGTGTATTTCTTACAGGGTTCTTTATAACTCTTTAAGAACAGGATTAGGTTACTAAATATAATATACGTGGTATAATAATACAGTATTTAATAATGGATTTCTGCAAAGTCACGCCTGATTCTATTAACCACTATCTGGTATTATAGTACAGTACGCGGTGTGAACTGAAGTATGAAAAGACACGGAAGAAAACTAAACGAACTTAGCTTCGTTTCGCTTCGTCCTTGTGTGACCTGCGCATTTTAAGCCCACTGCATCCGCTGTGAGAATACAGACAAGTTGTCACTGGCATGCAATGCAGTCTCTTAATTTTAAAATTGGAACACAATTACCGGCAATACTAGTCACAATAAAAAACAAAAGCACATCCACCATTCCAAAACGACTCCGGTTTGAATACCTATTCCTTTTTTTCTTCTGGTTTTGTTTCCTCTTTAGCTGGCGGAGGCATTATCGCCTGCCTGACCGAAGATGCCAAAGAGATCGTCAAATCGGCGAACTCGGAAAAGTCTTTGGGGAAAGACAGCTCGGGGAACTTCACCTCCAGTTGAGGGTCACCAGGTTTCACTGATAATAGTTTTAGAATTTTGATTATTTTGTTTCATGCCTTGAAGTAGTTATCTAAATAAAATATGGTTCCACGCAGTCATTTAGTTTTGATATTTTCATCTGTTACTATAGGTTTTTTTTTAAATAAATGTTTAGTATACATTACCTCCATAAAGGAAATTGTACGCGATGTTGACGTACTGCTTAGCTAGTGCCGAATTGTTCTTTAAAATTTCCTTCGTCTCTTCAGGGAAGCATACATAACCCATAGCGGTGGTGCCGGCACCCGTGTAAAATATTCGCTGCAAATGTAAAAAAAAACCAGTTAAAGTCCCACTGCCACCACGTCTTTCTGAACGCGATAAACTTAAAAACTAAGACTTTTCATACGGTTTTCACCAATGGACGGAGTGATTCATGAGGAAGGTTGAGGTAGGTGTATAAATTCATTAAAGGTTACTTATACCTTACTCATTCATTTAGTACTTAACTAGCTTGATTGCTGTACAATATCTTGGATAGACGTATATTTTGACACTGCCTCAGCCTCAGGCTGAGGCTACATTAGGACGCGACCTGCGACCTGCGACACATTAGCGATTAAAACAAATAAATGAATGCTCACGAATATGGCTACACCGTACATCAAATATTACTGGCGATCTTTGATTTCTTTATGCGATAGGAACAATATTACTGTAATCACGGTATCGGCTACATCAACATGTCAGCGAAATTGAAGCGAATTTATTAGAAAATTTCTCACTTGCACGACTAGTTCAATTGTGCTATTAAATATGCGTATGACTACATTATGCATAGAGAAATCCGCGATGAATGATTTGATCGCATTCATTGCATGTATACTGTAGCCACGTCATCGCCGAATATACGCGGCGATTTTCGCTTATAATGTAGCCATACCATGTATAACTCGTTTCGCTCTTCCAGTCGCATCGCAAATCGCTGCCTACTGTAGCCTCAGCCTGACAGCGCTTGAACGTGGTTTAGATGTGCTGAACGCGTTCAATTTAATTGGTGAAATCGCCCTAAGTTCGTGGCGGGAGCGACCTAATATCACACTAATATCGACGAAATGAAGTGAACTCCTTTTGAAAAAACCTGGTTCTTAGTAGGTTTTAATACATATAGAAGAGAGTAGGGACGATTTGCTTTTCAGTGGACCAATACAAAAATAATATTAATAAAATAATTTATAATGTAATATAGTTGTAAGAAAAAAAAAAAATAAGCACCTGAAACAAAAATTTGCCATGTTCTGCCAGTAACCTTGTGTTAGTTAGAGAGGACGTTTTGATTTTTTATAAATCTTTCCAACTAGGTACTTGATCTGCTGCAGTAATGTAAATAAGAGTCAGTAATATGCATGGGACACTTAATCAATACTAATTAACTCAACCTTGATCTTCTCACTATCTAATTAAATGTGACAAGAAGAATTGACTCATTATATTTTATTTTTAATTTAACTTGAACCGGCTATCCACCAATTACATTAGGTAATTATAAGTAAAAGAAAATTAGACAAAAAACATACACTCATCTCACGGAACTCCAGCGCGCTTAGCATGACCACAATAGATACAGGTTTTGTCGACGTGTGAATGATATTCTGTGAATTTCTGTCTATTCTTCCGTCGACAAAAGAAGAAAACCCGTTTCTGTGGTTGTCATGCTACGCGTGCAGACATACTGACATGATAGATAGTCGAAAACGCCTGCTAAATGATTGGAAGCAAATACAACAGGAATCAAAGCTCATTGCTAACCAAAGATGTGACAATACTATAATTTAGTTTTCAACCAAAATAGATTTAGTCAAGGTCCTTTTGGTTTAGAATAGCACGTTTGGATGGCACATTTAGGCAACTTCGTCATACTGCATAGCGTAATTAAAATTGCAATGAAACAAAGACAGAGTATGACAATAGACAAGTCACAAAATTATAATAATAATGAGCCTTAGCCCGTAAGACGTGTTTAGTGAAATAATCACTAAACACGTCTTACGGGCCTCGTCGAGTTGGCTTCGGACCGTCATACCCCCATCAAAAAGGTCCAGGACTCCAAGGTCTCGTGAAATGTCAAGAATAATAATGAGACTAGGCCACACTTATTAGGCGCAACAGTAAAGGTAATCGCTCATTATAGCAGCACGGCTCCGACACGGCAAATAAATTGTCAATCAAGTTAGGATTTTAAGTGTAATGCATTAAATAGTGGACGGCTCGCCGGCAGTGAGCGGCCCGCGAGCCGTCACACGGCGCGCCGACAGCACGCTTCAAGTAAGGAGCAGCGTGCCGACGCCTCGCCGTCCGCGCGGTGACGGCTCGCAGTCCACGCGATGACACCTCGCTTGCCGCGCGGTGGCGCCTCACTTGTGAATGAACAACAACCTTTCACCTCACCGGTGGCGTGCCGTCAGCGAGCGGTCGCCTTGCTGACGGCTCTTGGCGACTAGCGGTCGCCTTGCTTACGGCGCGTTGGCAACTAGCGGTCGCCTTGCTTACGGCGCGTTGACGACTAGATATTTCGAGGCGGTGCCGGGGCGCTACTGTGCTGGAGCAGTGCTGTTATAATGGGCGATGACTTCAGAAATACATATATTTTTTCTTTCATTTCCTTCCTGTTGTGTATACCTAGTTCATAGTTTATAAGTTGTGTGTTTATTAGTTCTTAGTCTCCCCTTCATCATATTATTGTTCCTACCCTACTCTTATGATTTACCCACTTGTAGTTCGAGGCTACTTAGCTCAATACACAAATTACGATATTTGGTGTTTTATTAAAGACATAATACTTCCCATGTAAACAATTTTCCCCGAGGCCAACAAAACGGTTGTCATGGTACAATTTCTTTGGAAAGTATTACATGTCTACATTAGATAGTACCAGTTCACAATCTCTTAAGGTATACGCTGACAGCAAATCTATACAATTCTCTATCTTCGGAGTGATAAGAAGTGTTGACATACCCTGATAATGCCTCCTCTCAGGCCGAAGATAAAGCCGGTGAGACCACCCATTGCTACGGCACCATATCGGACCTGCTTGTTTTCTTCTTCTCGAAGATATGAAAAGATCCCTGCAAATTAAATTTATGTAGGATGAGCCGTTATGATGAGGTTGAAACCAACATTTCTTTGAATAGTATTATATACAGGGTGTTAAAGTAATTGCGTGCCATAGCTTAGGGGTAGGTTCAGTATCGATAAAGGAAACTAGGAAAAATAAAAAATAAATCCAGAAAAATTATTTAAAATAAAAATATTAAAAAAAATGCAAGGTCGACCTAATTTAGTTTGGAATCAGGTATTTACAAAGATCAACTTATTTACTCATGTTTTAAGTTGATTTGATTGCTATTTTAAGTTAGTAGCTACTAAATTAGGTTGACCTTGCAATTTTTATTTAATGTTATTTTTTTTTTTCTGGATTTAATTTCTATTTTTCCTAGTTTCCTTTATCAATACTGAACCCACCCCTAAGCTATGGCACGCAATTACTTTAACACCCTGTATAATAATTGACATAAATCCAAAACATCAACTTACAACCAGTTTTATCTTGAAAATCATGATACTGATCTTGAACAGAGTGTTTCGCACGTTGCCCATGATCCACCACAACCTGCAGCTGTTCACGTATTGTGTGTACAGGAGCTAGGAGCAATGACTTCACATATCCAAGCTCCTTGTCAGGTTTAGCTTTCACCTTCCTGTTTTAAAATATTTGCAATACAATTTTATCAGGTCTTATCAGTAGGTAATCATTGACATAGAGATA
Source organism: Conistra vaccinii (assembly GCA_948150665.1). NCBI lineage: Eukaryota > Metazoa > Arthropoda > Insecta > Lepidoptera > Noctuidae > Conistra > Conistra vaccinii. Next base: position 5,502,934 of record OX411317.1, on the reverse strand, counting down.
TTGTTTTTACAGATATAAATTCAGCACCATATTTATATTCTTGTATGAATAAAGACATGACCAACACACCCTTTTCGTCATTAATTGCTTTACGACTCTTTCATATCGATGGAAAAAACAATATTTAGAAAAAGGCATAACAAGGGTTGAACAGCATCAAAACAGCTATTCCCAATTTGCATTACTGCATATTTTCATACAGTTATCAGTCTTCTTCAACAACAACAACACACCTTCACATTCATCATTATTATTCTCATCATCTATCAACCAATACACACCAGCTTCTAAAAGACAAATGCATAAACAGGTAAACACATACTCAGCATATTCTGCATGTGGAGCTTCGTATATCGGTAGTTCCGAGGGCTTCATGGGCTGGGGCTTCGAAGGGTCTGGAGGATCTTCCCGAAGAGGAGTCGCAGCACCCACCACCGGTATCAAGGTAGCCACCCCGACCGAACCTAACACTAGTTTCCGAAGCATCTATTTAACAATTAAAACACAAACTTTAGTACAGCTCGATGAACAAAGTAAAAAAGATTGGACATACAATATTTTAAGCAGTTTACCTCTAAAGAGATGTTTCCCAGCAAAAATTACATAAATGCCGTAACAAAATTGCTATCATCAGCTGGGCTGGTGACAGCTGAAAGTGGTGTTGCTATTGATTAAAAATCATTTAGATCCAAGATTGTCATTTAAAAAAAGTTAATGTTTCATCCACAGACATATATGTCTGTGGTTTCATCATACAACTTAGTAATTTGAGTCTGTAAAATAAGCGATAACTTCACAAAGCCAACTAAAATACACACAGGAATATTAATTTTGGATTTAGATGATTTTTCTATTAGAGATGTAAACAAATAAATGTCACTGCCAAAGTGACACACACAGCTTTGCAGCGGCTCTGGCTTTTTGTGTTTTGTCAGCAAATTCGAAAGAGATTTTATTAACTGCAAGCTGCGGAAGCTAATACGAAACAGTAGCGGTTAATAATAAACGTGGAAAGTGCGACTTTCTAATGTTTACAGAGAGTTCAAAGTAGCTACAAACTTGGAATTTGGAATAGCTGGGTGATAGACATGCGTACTTAAAAACCGCGGTTTTTAAAGCTCGCCAACTTACTCGGCTCGCCGTCGGTAACACACGTGAAGATTTCTCAAACTACATCGCGATGTTTTAACATTTTCTGGACCAAACTAAACATAAATTACACAAATGACGAAACAAAATGCTGGCTTGCGACTCGCGGCGATGACAGACGTACACACGGCTACACATCAAGCTATACATTTCCAGTCTAAGCTGACCTCACGTTGTACTCGAGAGATCACCATAAACTGTATAGCTTGATGTGTAGTCGTGCGTGCGAAACTACGAACCAAGGTGGGCTAAGAACTTTCAAACCTGTTGGATCGCCAGCGATTTTAAAGGGGTGATAGACGGGCGAGCAAGTCCGCGATCTTATGGCTCGGCGACCTTACTCACCCGTGTCTCACCCTAAGTACGCGCACTTTAAAATCGCCGGGTAAGCTCGCCGGTGATCCAACAGTTTTAAAATTTTGCTCGTAGCCCGCCTTGGTTCGTAGTTTCGTACGTCTGTCATTGCCGCGAGTCGTGAGCTATCATTTTTTTTTGTGATTTACAGTGATTTGTGTAATTTTTGTTTAGTTTGGTTCAGAAAAGTCGAAACATCGCGATACAATGTGAGAAATCTTCACCGACGTGTGACGTGTGTGTGACGTGTGTCACCGACGGCGAGCTGCGCAAGTTGGCGAGCTTAAAAACTGTGGTCTTTAAGTACGCATGTCTATCACCCGTTTTACTCGGCGGTTTTAAAGTGCGCGTACTTAGGGTGGGTGACTGTCGAACGCTTGCTACACGGTCGCCAACCGCGTCCCGACAGAAGTCACCTTGGTGGTTTACAACCGTGTAAATGATGGTTTACGACCAAACGATGAACAACTTTGCCGGTCGCCAACCAAGGTCACCTCTGTCGGGGACGCGGTTGGCGACCATGTAGCAGGCGTTTCACCAACTTACCACTCACCCCTGAACCACGGTAATATTATCATAATAGTATAATAATATATGTAACTGTGCGTTTGCACTGGCGAAACATTCCCAACAAAACATGTTGGGATCTCTATTTTCTGTCAATTTTCCATACAATGTTTGACAGTAACTAGAGATTTCAACATGTTTTGTCGTGATGTTTCGCCAGTGCAAACGCACAGTTATGATAATCTTACCGTTTGATCCCCTGATAGAGTGGACGTGTTGCCGGTTTCAACCAGTAGTCAGGTATAAAATTAGCTTTTTTTACCAAAAGAGGGCGCTACCAAATTTTTTATTTCCAGTGGCAACTTTTCCATTGTTTTGCGATTTCTTTTCTCTTTGCTGTCAAAGTTAGTTTTCATGTCAAATCTGTCATGGCCTCGACATGTCACAATTTTCTTTCGTCTTCCTTTTGTGTTTAACTGTGATTTTAGTGCACGCTCTAATACTGTAAAGAAAATTAGATGCTATATGAAAATTGGAGACATTGAATATTTATTTCTTTATTCTGCGTTATATGTATGATTTGCAATAGGCGTGTTGTAGAAATTCAGTGTCGGTCGGACAAATAAATTGAGGTGATTGTGAGTACGGTTTTCGAGTATCTGAATCAATAAATTTTTGAATAACGTTAAAACTAAACTTTGTGGTTATTGTTGTTGAGTTAAAAATGTCGGAGGTCCTATCAGGTCGTGTGTCTAAGCATAGGAGGGACCGTCGCGTTAAGAATAGTACAGGTACGAAGAGGGCCGCATGCTGGGGCCGCGCTTGAACGACCACTTTGAACCGCTTGGAGATTTTCATTTTGAGTAGTGTTCTGCTTGTTTGAGACATTACGACTGGCTAGTTCTTCATACGCCTATTCATGCCATCACTCTATTCGTTCAGGGCCACTTCATAGTGTTACCTAGCCATTAAAATTTATAATAGCAGTTCTCAACTGCCATACAAACAATACTGCAGATAAATTATATATTTTTTCTATGTTTTCATAATCTCCTGCTTTGTTATCATGACCCAGATGAGGATTTGACATCAAGAGTTGTGGGATTTTTTTATATAATGTTATCTTTTAACATAAATACTATTTTGCTGCACTCTGTTTGTATAAAATAGCATTATAAAAAACTGTTATGTGTTGATAAGATAGATCCCTACATTGCTGCTACTCATAGGATAGATTTTAACAAGTGTCCTTGCAAAATAAAAAAGAAGCATATTAAACAAATGATATAAATAACACATGAATGTAGTTCAGAGTAATTTGACATAACCCATTGAGTATTCTTGTTTAGCAATGTTGCTTCAAATAGACAAAGGCAACTTAGCATACAGCCCTAAAAAAATTATAAATGATTATGTAATAGGAGACTAACATTGCTATCAAATAGAAATTGGTTTGCCTTAACAGTAGTTACCTGATTATGCATACTAACAAAGAACTTGTATCAATCCAGGACTGTGAGGTGCATGATGTGTGTAGAGTGACAATCTCTTAGATCAACTTGGGACGCGTCTACTTAGCAGCCACCGAAGATTATTGGGATGAAATGGTACATAACTGTTGCATTTTATTTATGTATTTGTTTCTTTTTTTCCAAAAATCTATTGTTGAATGAATTTTTGGGTTCCTGTAAAGACTTTATCAAAAGTTTGGTCAATGCATGTTTTTGGAGTCTTCCATTTCATAAGTTTGGTTGCATGTTTGGTAGTTTTAGATTGTAGTTTATACTTATTTCTGATTGTTGTAGCATTCTCTGATGTTTTACTTTTCATTACTTTATTCCAGCATATTCTACTGTAATTTTAATACAGAGTAGAATAATCAGGCAATGCTGCACATATTTTTACATATTCATACAAGTATCTGCTTTTATCTTATATGTATACACCCTATTATATGAAATTCTGATGAATTTGTCTGCTAACATACTTCAGAAAGATAATACATGTCCCAATTATTGTAATAATCTATAATCTCTATTAGTAGTAGTCATATTTTAAATATCTAACAAGTTTTTGTCAAAGCGGTGTCATAATAGAACTTTAATTGTCATTCTTAAAGCTATTAAAGTTATACTTTGATAAAAAACAAATTGCTTCATAACAAACTCATTTAATGAGTTTTTATGTGCCAAGGAGTGTACCATAGACTGGTTTTCTAAATATAAATGACAGGAGGTAGGTACAAAGTTACGTCACTAGTCCATTCAGTTGTTGAAAGGACATATACTGCTTTGAAATCAGGTCTCACGATTAACATAACAATGATTCTTCTCTGAACAATTATTATGAAAGATATAACCATAGATAGTTGTAGTAAATAAAAAATAAAACCCACACTTTAAACAAGTAACTTTGTTGGTTTTTATTTTATTCACAATACATAGCATGATTGTAGAATGAAAATAATTTAATGTTCATTATGAGTTTATATTTTTTAAATTAGCGCGGAAATTCCAGTGACACTGAGATGTAATTGCAAAAAGTACACAGAGGAAATTACATTTTGTCTAGATTCGTTCGTATTGGAATCCAGTAAGATAGTTGTAATAATAGCAATGACCAACATTAAACACTCTCATCCCTTAGATGTTTGCCTTCTGTCAATAATTTGTTAAACACATCTGTTAGCGTCTACACTAAAACACGAATATTACACAGCCATTATTTATATTTATTTTGATGTGTCAATCATGAAGGAATTCCCCACAAACGGTTTTGTGTTACCAAAATGTAAACGCGTGATGATTGATGGACGATAGACAGAAATTCGACAAGTACTAATAGCTGATGAGACTTGGTAAAGCAAAATCATTCGTACCTACGTCTGCATTTGAGATTAACAGCCTATTTACGTCATTAGTCGGTAGTCCTAAAGTATTTTCCTCGTGCGTTATCTTATCTAATTAGATAGTAGGAATAGTATTACTCCATATATTGATAGCGGATATAATCTTTTCACTACCTAAATACAGTCTGTAACTTTCTGTTACGCGTTTTATCCCTTTATTGGCACTGGTACCTAATACGTTAATGCTCGCCGTAATCGGCCCTGACACCGAACGATAATTTAATTTTAATTACGTTCGACGGTATTATAAATCGATCTGACACGAATAGCCTGACTATCGAGAGGCTCCGTATATTAGCAACTCTATAATTTTTACTACGCCACTGGTTCGAATATCGAATCTTGGTAGGTAGGAAACTTTTTCTAGTCGAAAAACAAAACGCCATTTCACACATACCGATCGCCGTTAAACGGGACGGTATTGTTATTTATGTAAATATGATCTACATAAAAAGTCGTGCTGAAGTGAGGATACGCGTCGTGTCGCGTGAAACCTTTCTTATCAGTCATGTGTACTGTGACTTTGTAAAGTCTTTGAAACTTAACGTTAGAAATGCCTCTCAACATTCCAGGGTAAATCCAAACCATTTAAATGTTGAACAGCGTACCCCTAAAACTCGTAATTAAATTGCCAGCGATAAAATTTTGCAATTTAAACATTTTCAGTACTGAGAATGATGGCAATAATGCAGGAAGGGAACAGTGAGGTACCGAAGGAATTTCTGGAGACGGGGCGAACGGGGCGCCGGAACGCGATGCCTGACATACTGCATCCTCAGAGCGCCGAAGCCAGCACGGCGGACCTGCCCTCCAGGTTGCAACAACTCTCTGCCACTGGTAAGTTTTGTCTATCTATCTATTGAATCTAATCTACCGACTCTTAGTAAAAGTCTTTTTCAATCTTTAGCTGGCGATACGATGAAAATTGAAATGAAGGTTTCTCAGGTTCGCAGGACCAAATCCAGTTCGTGGCCATTCATATAAAACCCTATCACTTCTCTCGTTCCACTCTTAGATCGATAAACAAAGAGACGAAATAGAAAATATTATTAGATGACCCAATTGGCGCGGTGGTTTCTAATCCCGAATCGAAATAAACATTTATATTCGACTAGGCTTGAGTCTGGGTCTTTCTATACGGTAAACCCGTATAGAAAAGATAAAGATGACTTTTCTCCTGGCACTTCATCAGCTGCAGGATGCTAGTTTGTTGTAAATTCATGTCTTTTGTCTACTTTTCGGGCTCCAATAAAGGTTTCTAAAGGACTTTATAACTACAGTACCTGGTGTAAAACTAAAGCACTAATTTGGTTCTTAGTTTGCAACTGCTGTAATAAGATTATCACGGGTAGTATCACCGTTTATTGCCACTTAAGCCTAAAATTACTATCACCGTATACGCAATTACGTACTATTTATCAAACGATAACATTTATAGACGTCACGTGCCGTCATAATTGGATTTTCTTATTTTTGCGCCAGTAAACCTTTAAATATAACTTTAATCGAAACTTCTAGAAACGTGAACTTTTAGTTCCAAGATTAGAAATCGACCGGATCTGTCTGTTGTAAAAATAAAGGGAAACGGAAATGTTAAAGCATTGTTTTAGTATAACATCCGTTTTACAGCTTTCCAATTCGCGCTCGTGAGTCGTGACGCGCTGTTGACGTCAAACATTTTTGTTTAGCGCACACATTTTTTGCTGAAAATGATTTGAACGTCTAGGTGGTAAAATACACAAATAAATATCTACTTGTGCTACGTATGAAAGGCGTCAGCGGCCGCATGACTTCTAAATATCTGAGTTAAACTAATACGATTTTCGGCAACTGGCCAAAAATCACAAACCACGTAATGTAATCGGGAAGCATGCTTGTAAACTAAAAGCTGCTTAAGATCTTTGAATAAAATCCTATTTCATTTGTGGAAATCGTTGAGTAATTTCGTGAGAAACTGACGCAATTTGTTTACATGCGTCAATAACTCGTTAAGAAAAGCCGCTAAATGCGTAAACCATTCATCATCGACTTTTAGTAGTTCACTACGTTTTCCTATTTAAACAAGTGTTTTCTTAAACTTAATTCCTCTGTCTTCAAATTGTTTGATGATAAAAATATTCTATTCAAGACCCCTTGATTGAAAATTGTTTGATAACGAATCGAATCGATTACAAAACATTGAAGATGTAAATTTTATATATTTTACAGCTTCAATCCTTTTTTTGCTTCCATGGCAGTAATTTGCAGTTGTTTGTATTGTAAGATGTAGATTTAACATCAATAATATTGCGCCAATGGATATCGATACGCCTATATTTGTATTCTAATTAAAATAAAAACATATTAAATCGTTCAGTGTCTATAACTTATCCCAAGGATCAAAATCAGATGGAAGGATAATTCTAAATTGGTATCCGATCTAAACAATTCGGAATCTTCGGGTTCAATTTCGGAAGTTCTCCTCCCAATCGTCAAACAAAACTACTGACCATTTATCATTCTCCTGTCCATATTCCTGTTTATTAGGTGTTGAAGCAACAATTCTTCATCTTCCATACATCTCTTTCCTCATCCCCTTTCTATACCCATCTTTCGCACAAACTATCCGGTCACCAAAAACATCAAGTAAAAACCAAAATGTAAAATTTCCAACATGACTGCAACGCAATTTAACATGCTATAGTTTCAGATATTGTTTATGATACGATTCGCTTATCACAATCCTCCTGTCACTGCAGTAATTGAGGGCTGGTGTGACGTAGATTCGTAATGCGTCGATAAGCGCGGGTTATCGCACTCTGACGTACTACCCGTATTATATCTCGAATTATGATGAATTGATGACACACAAACATCGAATTATCGACACTATCATTAAATTATAATCAATCATTGTTTCTATGGGAATTTGTTCATCACGAGAAGTATTAATAGTTATAATAGATTGTGGGAAAAATAGTCAGTGTTATCTGATTGTGAACGTAAATTATTTACTTGTTTAATGAGAACTGCTCGCTGGATACAACAGGAGTTATTTCAGAGACTTTGTTCGATCGGGTTTCAAATATAGTTAACGTCTAAGACAGTGTTTTTCATGGTGTGAGTCGCGACTTCGGGGGGTCGCGAAGCCTCTACAAGGGGGTCGTGAGGCCTCAGATTTTTTTTTATTAAAAATATCTATATAACTAGCTGCCCACCCCGGCTTCGCACGGGTAGCAGTAAGTACTTATCTTTTTTTTTTTTTTTTTTACCTACTCTGCCCTACCTACCTACCCTACACTGCCCGACCTACTTACCTACCCTACCCCACCTACCTACCCTACAGTACCCGACCTACCTACCTACCCTGCCCTACCTCCCTACCTTACCCTGCCCGACCTACCTACCTACCTTCACCTATCTTCCTATCTACCTACCCTGCCCTACCTACCTACCCTACCCTGCCCGACCTACCTATCTACCCTACCTACCTACCATCCTCTATCTTCTTATCTACCTACCCTGCCCTACCTACCTACCCTACCTACCTACCTACCTTACACCCTACCTTCACCTACCTATCCTAAGAACCTTCTCCTTACAATAACGAAAAAAGAATCAGTGAAATCGATCCAGCCGTTCACGCGTGTTCAAATAGGGATTCATTTTAGGCCCTAAACTTTAGTGAGTGAGACAGAGAAAGCTTATTGTGAGAGAACGACAGGAGACCGACTTCGTTCTCATCCTTACTCTGTGCTGTTTACGGGATGAGAAGTGACACTGGTAGCCGCCTGACGGGAATAACTGATAGAGTGGTAACTGATCAATTATCGACCGCCAAGAGTAGAAAATTATTAAAGTACTAATATCGCTATTAAAAAATAGGGGTTGGTGGTAGAAGGATGAAAATTTAGGGTTGTATGTATTTTTTAATGCCAAAACATAAAAAAATTACAATAAAAAAAATTGTCCAAAAAAAGAAAAAAAAAAAACTTGGGGTGGACCACCCTTATCACTTAAAGGTACGAAAAATAGTTTACATCCTATTCTCATACCTACCTAATATACACAAAAAATTTCATAAAAATCGGTCAAGCCGTTTCGGAGGAGTTTGGCAACAAACACCGTGACACGAGAATTTTATATATTAGATATAGGTATTTTAAAACTTTGTTTTGTTGCTTAGATAATTCCAGCAGATTTTCTTTTAGGTTGGTCCCCAAACTTGCGTTATCTATACAGGGTGGCAGGGACATCGACGCGAAGCTGGTTACCATGGATTCAGTACATGATTCTGAACCCCCCTGAGTTGAAATTTTTCGTCGGTTATTTAAAAAAAAAATCTGCTGAATCCATGGTAACAGGCTTCGCCTTGATGTCCCTGCCACCCTGTATAGCTGCATTTAAAAATGTAATTACTCTACTGGGAAATCCCTCGTAGCCATGACATGGTTTAATTAGAATGCGAGTAGGATACGCTGTCCCCACAAATCCATCGTCTCGCTTTTCCGTGGAGGCGTTTGGCGATGTAATATGTCTGTTAATTATATAATAAGCAGATACGTAAATATAAAAAAATATAAAAATGTTGTATACATAATATATGTCCGTATTTGATATTTATATTATAATAAAATAATTAGCGAAGAAATGTTTCATACTAAGGGGGTCGCGTCATGAAAAAGGTTTAAAAACACTGGTCTAAGATCTACCAAGTACGCTAGACTGCTAATAGGGCACCTAATTTTAATCAGATAAATATGTACAGAGGACAGCATCCACGTGTCAGTTCACGTGGGTACCGTCACGCTGTGATAACAACACAGTCTGGCGACCTAGACTAGATTATTATGATTTATTATCTCTCCGGGATACTATTCAAGCAATCATTGAAAGAAATTCAAAGCCTATCATATGTATAATTAAAGATATTTGATTCTCTGAACAATGGTAATAAACACTTTATTACAAAACATTGTAATTCTTTCGACTATTTTCACGCAATTTCCCTTTTTAACGAAACAGCCACTAAAGGACACGTTACTGATAAAAAAGGCGTTTATTATACAATTGACCTTTGAGACGATGATAAATTACACCTTCACAATATACCTTTACTCTACTCGCGTCGTACAACGTAAAGTGGACGCCCATTGCAAGGTCGATATACGTAAATAGAAAATGTGAGAGTGCAATTCTATAAACGCTATACATATAAGCTGTCGTTATTTTATTGGTATCATTCGTTGTTATCGAGCAGTATGCAATAGCAAAAGCCTGCACTCAGCAGTTCAGCAATAGGAATCGTAGACTTGCCAATTCAGGGATAGGTTCGTCGTATCAGCAATAGGGCCTGTATTTGAAAATGAATTATGCTGATTATAAGACGTTCCCTGGTTTGCTTCCTTGGGTATATATCAGATATTAGGCACACTCTGTATTTCTAAACTGCTAATATACAGGGTTATTAATTGTAATACACCAGCAACCTCTTAAGGGGTCATTATACTCATCATTATGAACAACTTTTACGACCAAACTAGTAAACGCGAAAAACAAATCAGCTGTGCCCTACATTTTGACAAGATATGAGAACATAAATGTAGGGAACACCTGATTTTTTGTTCGCGATTTCAACTTTGTTCCCATAGTGAAAGTTGTTCATAATTATGAGTACAATGACCCCTTAAGAGGCTGCTTGTACAAATAACCCTGTATAAAATATTAGCAGTTTCGAATTTGGCAGGTATTCATATTTTATATGTCAATTTACATAGGATCGTGAGATCAGAATTATTGTTTACAACGCGTGTAAGTCGGGTGATGGCGAAACTCGAGAAATCATGAAATGCAGCTGCGATTCCGATAAACATATTTTATTACAAGTCGATGATAATTAACTGTATGCTTTGATCGTTCGTATACTCTGTACTGACCAAAATATTGAAATGATTCAACAATATAATAGATTGTTCTTCCACGATTCCAATAGATATCATCGTCACGTTGAAGATAAAATCGCTTGTTAGATAATTATAGCACAAATCTAACAAATCGTCCTTTCGTTAACTTCCCTCTGAAAGATTGGTAATGGACACCTACTTCTCATTTTCCGTTCCAATTATGGAACTTCTGTTGAAAATAAACTTTTTATCGGGGTAGATAGGTATAGCAGATATTCATCTTATTAATATAAAAACAGATTTTTAAGTTTCATACTAATTAGAGATGTCTCGCTTTGTTGTGCTACTTGGGAAATTTATTGCATATAATTTTTGGATAAGATTCTCAATGTCTGCTTCATACATCTGTTATGTACCTACCTAGATATTTTACAGAATACTATCTTCTTACCGAATTTATTAAATTTTAAAAGCCAGCTTCAGATTTTCTTTGTCGTTGACCATACAAAGTATGTAAAGTACATGTCTGGTGTCTGGGTTCCTGGACTACGAACAACAGCGCATTTCATCCCAAAAATAAAAACTTCATGACCTACATTCTCGTAATCGACTTTTCAGCCAAAATTCTTAAACGGTCTCATTTTTTGCGCAGAATTTGCCCTGATGATTCAATAAGGGAATTTGCCACCCCTGAGAATCTAATTTGTTGCCCCTGTAAAATATACAGCCCTACATCCCGGGCTTGGATCTCTTGCCAAATCTGTAACCGGGAGTCCGGGATACACAAACAGGATTCGATTATTGTCATAGAAATACAAGCGAATCGTATTGACGTTTGATTAGACATTGAGCTAACAGACAAATATGATTTGATTCGTAGAAACAATATATTGACTTTGGCATACTTTAGTTCCATTTTGTAATAAAACTTGCATTACAATCACGTCCATAATATTATTCGGGTTGAGGTCGAAGTTATAACGCTCTCGTATTATATCATTGCATACTTCAATGACGATAGTCGGGTTTTTACTTGACTTTGGTTTAAATGAAAGGTACCCTAGGTAAATTACGTAACAGAGGATCGACGACGTCGCCCTATCACTTTGTTTCGTAACTGGGAACGTGAATAGCTACATCTATCTGCAATATTGATACCATTACATAAAATATTTCTCTTATTGACGAAAAGCTGTAACAACTACCCTAGTAGTATAGTAACTTGGCGTTTGATTAGAAATCCGCTGTCACTATGTTTCGGAAAAACGAATTCATTATATATACTTGCTAATCAGATCGTCTTGTACAACATTTTTTGGAAGAAGCTGTGTAACATCATGATTGATTTACGCGCTCCCAATTACGAAAAACTATTTTCTCTTATACTCCCATTCCTATTACACAAGGCACAGGGCAAAAGAGTAAACCAGCTATTTAATTACGTAACATATTTTTGTAAACGATTACGAGTAATCTGTTTCATTTTGACAGTTCAACTACATGCAGTTTTCTTTTGTCCAATTTATAGATTAGCTAGATTTTTCAGCAATGGATTAGCAATCTGTTTCAATACGATTCAGATTCTGATTGATCGTGTATTACGCAATTATGGTACTGTAGTTTATATTTCACAAGAGTTACTTCACTGGAGTGAACCTGTAACTGATGCAAGGTAACCCTTAAATGTTCGCGTTCAGCCCGAATTCGGAGCACCATTATACACGCTACGTAAATCTTGCGTAATTTGCTCTACTCTTTTGTGGTTATTTCAGATGTAACTACTTTGAAACATGCAACGTGCATATAAAGTCGGCTATCAACAGAATGTAGCATTGATTTATGTAAAGAAAGAATTGAATTTAATGCATACACAAGCCATGTGCCTCAAAATGGTTGGCATACTTCCCCAATGACAGAATTCAAGACCCCCGAGAGAGCCGCAACATCAGGCTTATCTCCTATCATCTATACTTATGTTCGGATAATCTTGAAGTCTAACCAAATAAGGCTTAAGCACAGAGTCGCTGCCATCAGGATATGCTAGCAAAATCTACTCCCAATTTATAAACCAAGGGCTTTATTTTATTTTTTTCTACAGATAGCTCCATTCCGCTTAAACTTTGTCCCATGAACTCAAAATGCTCGCCTCTGTGTGGTACCAATAAACAAAAGAAGCGGTCGGTTTGGTCTAAGGGTATGTAATGTAGCTGTAGATATTTAGTTCATTCCGTAGGGTAGCTGAAGGACAGTCCTTGCAAACTAATGTTGTTTCGTAATAGATGCTACGTCAGTACCAGACGTGTTGGTTTGGTAACTAAATAATTCAGCCTTAGTGTTTGTTACATAACGCCATCGCCACGGTAGGCGGTCTGCTTCATTTATTGTGAACAATGGTAACGGCTATGAATAGGGTTATGTTTTTAACTGGACACTTCATTTAAGGCCCACTTGCGCGTTCATGGGTTAGCTTAATAACTTGGAGTTAAATAAATTAGGGTTAATCCAATAATTCTCTTTGGATTAACCTTGAGTAGATGTTAACTCAGTCAGAGTTATTTAGCTAGGTAGTAGGGCTTTCCGAACTTTGGCAGCACAAATGACGATCGATAGATCCTTATCAAACCAACTATTTACTGTCTGAAGACAAAGGCATAATGTACTTAGTGAAAAAAAGTTTTTTTTTTTGTTAAAGCCTCGTTCCTATGTTTTACAGATGCAGAGGCGCCACAGGCAGGGTCGTCAAACAGTGATCAATCGGTTGACGTAGATCCCAAAACAAATACTAAGAAAGATGACACGCCCAGTTGAACTGCCTACCATACTCGCAGTCCCAAAGGACTACACTGGACTTGCCCAAAGCTAAAGTAATCTCAATCAGGTAAATAGTATTACTAAGCACTGAGTAATGTAGCCCCACCTTATAGGGATGGTATGGTGTACAAATGTAGTTAAAATCTAGTTGGACAAGATAGAATTTGAATAATTTTAAGTACCTAAATAAGATTTGTGTACACGGGCGCTTTGTCGAATTTAAATTGTTTGAAATTATTAGAATTTTCATTAGGTTTCTGAATGGGCGTTAAACGTCGAGTATAAATATTATTTGTTCGTTATTATTATGTTAAAACAATTGCAGCTGATGGTGAATGTTAATTTTGTTCGTTTATAATATTGTATTGAATGTTGTATGTAAACAGAGCCCGTATGTGTTATAGATTAACGGGAACGTTTTGTATAAAAGTGATTGATATTTAAGAGTGTCGATGTAAAGATTGGAATTAGACAATACTGATATATGAATAGAAACTGAATTAGGTGAATGTTGATAGACAGTAATTCGTGGGATTGGTTAGGAAGGGCAGCTTTTGCACGCCTACCAAAAAATCACAAAGAAAAACTGTGTACAGTAATCGCTTAGTTTCAAAAGCGAAATTTTGCAATGCGTACATGTTATATGCGGACGCACAATCACAGGGGTACTGTTGAACGATATGTTTTTATGTTCAGTGTCCTAAAGTGGCCCGGTACTAGTAAGTGAACTTAAGTTGTGAATGAATGACATTCTGAACAGATAGCTTTAACAGTACTTAGCATTTACTTGGCACAGTCAACGTAAAGGATTTTGGTATATAGAAAAAAAAATCATATCATCAATGCTTAGTGCAAAGAATAAAAACGTAGTTCTACTATAAGGTAGACTACACCCTCGAATTATATCAATCGACAACTTCGATCAATACATACGCTGAAAATATCGACGATATTATGTGCTTTACAATCAATCACCATAGTTTATAGACCGATTGATGTGTAATGTCATTCAACGTTTCACTGAATGACCGAATGATTTTGTCAACTGTCAAACACATTAAAATACTTCAATCGGATTTGATTTCCACATTGACTTTGATCTACTTATTTCGGGACAAGTGATAAAATTCTCAGAGGCTTTGGTCACGAATTACATAATGTGTTGGCAGCTTATTGAATTGACCAAGCACTTGATGCACTTAACTTGTGTGGTTTTATATTAGTATGCATACAAAGTGACTATTAAAATGATTGATTTGTGCCTTGATAAGACCGTTTATTACCAGGAACTATCTGACTTCTCGGTCTCACAAATCAATTTATTTTAATTGCATATTGTAACGTAAGCTAAATTGTCTGTCTGCAGCACAGTACTGTCTTTACAAACACGTATGTATGTTTGTATGTACGTACATGTTTTATTGTTGTGAATGTTTTATTATAAATCGTGCAGCTGTTTCGTAGACATAGGTTCCTAAGTACGCTTAAATTCAGCTAATTTATTTTTAATTAAGACACGTAATTATTTGAGGAGTACAATTTTTGTTTTATCGATTCTAGAAATAATGGATACTGTTAATGGTGCTGTATCGCTTACATTTATTTACTGTGTATATGATATACGTAAATTTTATTGTTTAGCTAATATAACTTATTTTAATGTTAATTCTATTTATTTATATCGAACAAAAGTATGTTTTATCTCAGCTATGACGTAATATCAGTGAAGTCTATGTACTTTCTAAGATGAGGGATTTTAAGATTATTTTTTTATGAAACTTCACAAGTCTGTTCGCATTGTTCGAAACATGCATATCACTACTCATTGATGAGAAATTTTACTCCAATTAACCAATACACTTATCAACGAAAAGACCTTCTCGAAATTAAAATGGCATCTATTACACTTGAGCGTGCACATTATTCTTAATTAACTTTAATTCAAATTACGTATGTTTCGGACTGAGCCAGAGCAAACAAAATGAGCAGTGGGTTCAAAATAGCGTAATGTGTGGTTTGTGAAAGATGTTTGAACTATACCGACTTGAATTCAGAATCTTAGATCATCCTTACATATTATAAAACAAAGTCGCCCGCCGCGTCTGTCTGTCTGTCTGTCTGTCTGTCTGAACGCGATAAACTGAAAAACTGCCGAACGGATTTTCAAACTGTTTTCACCATTGAACGGAGTGATTCATGCGGAAGGTTTTAGTGTATAATTCATTAAGGTTTTGTGTAAATTGGCTGAAATATGACGATTATTGTTGAAGATGTCGGAAAAAATCATGCCGACTGGGAGCTTTACTGGCGTGCGCTGCGTAAGCCGTGAGAGATAAATCAAATTTATGTTCTAGAGTATTGTATATCTTAAAAATTGCAACAAAAAAGTTCGCGATGGCATATGTCTATCTTCTAAGGGTGACCCACAATAACCATTTTTATCTTTCAAAATTGTATAAAATTTTCATTGTTATTTCCGAAGATATTTTGACCGGTATCTTATTAATCCTTATCCAATAAAATAGGTTATTTAAATTGGGCATTCAATTTCGATTAAAATATGCCTTTACATCACATCATTTAAATGAATAGTTTAAGAGATATCACAGTTTCAAAATTACGCGTAACAAAATAATTATGGTTGACAACGCGGGCGCTGTAGCCTACCCCTGCATCCGCTGAAAGTTAGTCAATGATCTTTTCCTTGGCTATTAGGTATGTATTCCCGGTAGAACGTTCCCGTGGGATATTTTGCGACATCAACGCGGGCGAAGCCGCGGGTAAAAGCTAGTTTACATTAATTGCCACTTACTCAAATATCTACTTTAGCTGTATGTATTCTAAGCTGATTTTTGAGTGATCATGTGTAATCATTTGATTGCAGTGGAATTTGAACTTTGTCATGTACGACATTGAGTTTGTAGTTCTAAAACATGATAATTATCTAAGATTCTGAATTCAAGTTTTTTATTAGTACACTACACTCGCTATGCCAAAGTCATCGAGTCAATTACTGACTGCACTTCGAGGCTGTTCAACTTAATGGTAGCTATCTCTAATATTCTATGTAAATCAGTAGTCTACTTTATAGCTAGATACTAGTTGGTGTTATATTTGCTATTTTCAACGATTTCATGATTATCGTAATAGTCTTTGTAATTGTTTTTATAACTTATTTCCCTGGCTAGGCAAATGGTTGGTGCCCTTTTTATTACATATTCAAGTTCTTACAAATAATTTTATTATATGTATTATTGTATCATATCATATTTATTCACGCACAATTAATTTTGTATTAAATACGTAATATTTTTAAGTAATTTTAGAATTTTACTTGCCGAATTAACTTATTTATTCAAATAATTTCGACTTTTACTTAATCGTAAAAGTGAATCTCACAGACGTATTTAAAAAAAACTTTGTTTTGGTATTTAGTGTATGAGGAATATAATTTTACCTGGATTTCATCGTTCGTTCTTACATATCCATAAACATTTTACCAAATTAAGCACTTTGCTGTGAACTCAATGCCTTTATATAAAGCTCATAAGTGTAAAACATTTGGTAGATGGATCAGTGGTACTCAACCTTTGTTTTGCGATGAGCCTTATATTAGACTCAAAATAAAATACTACTAGCAAAGCTTATAGCGGACATCACTAGCAAAATGCTTGTTACACGAGCCGTTCGCTTATTGTCAAGTTTTGAAGGGATAACATGATTCTTGAATTTCAAATAATGTTGTAGCTTTCATGAATTCGTTTCAGCAATGGTTGAGCACCACTGTATTAGACAGTAGTATTATATTATAGCACTTACGTCTTATTTAAACAAGGTGTGTGAAGCCTCCGTTAATTCTGTAACAAAAATAAATCGTTCTGCTATAATTCAATAGGATAACTAAACTTTACAAAAATTACTGAACTGTTATTAAGTTTAAGAGTAAAACTTTGGTTTCCTAGGAAGGCGGTTCTGTTATATTATAACGAACGTTATGAAAATCGGTATTTTGCACTAGTATGTGACACTAGCTTCCGCCAGCTGCTCTGTCACTGAGTGATAATATAGCATTCTACTGGTGAAAGATTTTTGAACCAGCTACTTCTCCCGCATGATAATTTCTATAAATTATAGCCTATGTTACTCCGTGATAATATAGCATTATCTCGAGAAATAATTTTTCATCACACCTATTCGAAAAACGACAATTGCCTATAGAGGATAGCGGGAGCAAAATTCAATTTTGCTCCCATAGGAGTTTCAGGTTTCTCTTTTCTGATTGGTCCGCTACGTGCTTCTGATAGATTTGCGTAGTTAGGTTGGAGGCGCTCGCGTGAAGGCTTAATGTAAAAAAAATCGAGTAGGTAAGTACTCGTAGCTTTTTATTTTTCTCATAGTGATGAAAAATAGTGTGTATCACTCGGGGACAAAATATTTTGCTCTCGGGCGGCGTATATTGAATTCCTCGCTACGCTCAGGATTGTACTTTACTATACATAGAATCCTTCGCTTCGCTCTGAATTCAAAATAACGCCTTGGAAGAACAAAATATTACTTTGTCCCCTTGTTAACACAAATAGCAATTAAAATCGGTCCAGTCATTTTTGAGTTTATTCATTCCAAACAAAAATACAAATCTTTTCTGTCTAAAATATTTGTTGTATTAAGAGCGTTTATTCTGGAAGTGGGCAACGTCGCAAATATATCTCAAATATCTCGCTGTTTTGATTAGTTTGGCAATATTACTGTATTGACTATGCAAATAAGAAATGTGGCTAACTAAAGAACTAGAATATTAATAATGAATTGCAAATTATAACATTGAATTTGATGTTGTAACCGTTTTAGGTATAAAAAAGGTATTTAGAAAGTTTACAAATACTTTTTTTTACATCTAAAACTAAATATTCAGTTTTACGATATTAATTATTGCATTTCACAATCAATATTATAGGTAAATAGTCAGCCACATTTCATATTTTCATTCACTAATATTGCCAAATTAATCAAGAGGTTATTATTTGACAGGTATTTGCGACGACGTTGCCAAATTTTAGGATCAACGCCTTAGAGCATTGATACTAAAATTTGGCAAATATAGAGCATTTTATGACACCTTAGAGTCTAAGTTGTCAAAAAATGCTCTTTATTTGAACAGCCATTATTGTGTGACCTTTCACCGTTTTCTTAGGAAACCAAAGTTTGATTATTACATGATATTTTACTCCCAAGTGAAGTTACGTCGGAATTTCTTCACAACAAATAAGTCGTGACTATCGGTCAATGAACGATTAGTGCACATTTATAAGAGCTGTCTCAATATTTACAGCATACTATTATCACGTTAATCTTATAACAGTGTAAATATTGCGCACAATCACACAACACCTACTTGAGATTTTATAAGAAGATAGCATAGAAAAACATTACCCTCAATTTGAGCCTCTCATCACCTTGTTTAGTATTTCTAAAGCGCAAACAACGCATCTCTTTACTAAACTGCCTTATGATAATCTTCCTCGTCTTAAACACATCGAAATTCAACTTTTTGGAGGCCTATTCGGTGTTTCGGTGTTAAAAATTCTAAAAAATATATGTCAGCTAAGTGTATTAAAAAGATGTGTGTAAGTTGTAGGTACCTAACAATTTTATTTCCCAAAAATATCCTGTTTACTAGTCGTTTTCGTTTCGTTTCCACTTTGTCACAATCAAAAACCACAAGATTTGTAGCTATAAAAATATTACTTCTAAGTAATATTTTTATAGCTACAAATCTTTATTTAAAATACATAGAAAATGTATAGCATGTCTTAAAATGTTTGTTTTTGTCAATTACAAATGTTCTAACTATACAATAAGTACTTATTTAGATCATCAATAAAATGTTCTATAGTCTGTTGCTATAGAAGTACCAGTGTTGACTTGACTAGAATTTAGTTTGCGCCTAGGAAGTGTTTATGTAATCAATTTGCACAATTTTTATTTACTTCGTACTAAATACGTAAGTTACGATTCACGTAGCCATGCTCCCAAAATGTTTTTCCGAAAATATTACTCTTATTATTTTTTACGTAAAAATAACAACAACAACCAAACAACGCATTTTCCTTGAAATTTAAAAACTACCCTCCTATTGTCTGTAAGGTTTTATATGTCAATTATTCCAGTAGGGTATGTATTTTTATCTATACGAGTCTTATTCAAAGTAATAATGTTTTACATAATTTATTTATACATTGGGATGTATAAATGGTTATGCTAATAGGACGTTAACTAACGAACTTAATAATATCCATACACGTATTTTTATTAACAGAATACTATTATTTTTTCTATAATTTCATAATATGTCTTAAAAGCATAATAGAAGCATTGATTACTGCAAATTGTCATTAATATAAAACGAAATTATTTTACTGTAGAAATATCATATCGGTTTTAGATATGAACCGTTAAAAGAATGCGAAAAATATTTATAAATTGGTCTTATAAAGTGACCTAGTCTAAGACTATGTATCTTATAACCTAATCCCTATGACCTATGTAAAAGTGATAAGGTCTAAAGTATTCTTAATTTATTTCTTTTAGATCTCTGATTGATATCGTAACATTGTGATCGTCAACGTAGGTTTAGCTTTGTTTATATATTACAAGCTGTAAATATACATGTTTACTGTAGTATTGATTTACGTATTTATAATACAATTCATTTAATATTCAAACGATACGTAGAATTCACACGCCATCGAATACTATACTTACCTCGTCTTGTCATTGAAATTCTTGTATCAACTTGTGTTATTTTATGACAAATTCGAGTGTGATATATTATACTAATTAAGTTTTATTATGTATCCAAACTTTACTAAAGCACGTGTTATGCAGTTTTATCTATAACTCTTAAAACTATATAAAATTACTCTTGTCACTGCTCTATGAATTATGTTAAATCTAGTGATGTGCTAATTAGATTGTACTTCATATTATGCCAAGATATAAATAATAAGCACAACACTAGTTTTAGCTGGAGATTTTAGATGGAGATGCAAAATATTGTGTGTGTTTGAAACTGTAATAATGTAAAAGACAGTAATGGACATGGTTGTATTGTAATTGGGCCAACATACTACCAGGAAAGAAACGTACAGACGCCAGCACATCAACCTACTCCAATCCGTAAACCTTTCCCAATCAACATTGAACCTTATTCTTTAGCGATAAAGTTGAAAATCTATTAAAGAAATTTGACATATTGTAGTAACTTGATGTGCTGGCGTCTGTACATCATCTGAAAGGTATTGCTTTCTGCATTTTTTTGTGCTACGGCAGCAAAGAATTTACGCCATCAAAGATGTCCCAAAAATTGCTTATTACATGTTATTAAAAAAATGTCTAGGGTACACTCCACCCTTTCGTATGAAGAAGGCTGAAACTGTTGGTTTTGTTGGCCCAAACAAAATAAACAAGTCCTTTTATACCAAACATATAGTTTGTACACGTTTATATACCTATTATTGTATAGTAAATATAACTGGATGTCATCACTGTTATATTGTAATGGTGCAATTTGAATCCGTAAGATCAACATAGTAAGTTATTGGGAAAATAGAATTAATGAATTTGTATCGTTTTGTATCTAGTTTGCTGTTTAGCAAACGAAGATAAAAATAAAAATGTAAAAGGCTGACGTGAATTTTATTTAACTCCTCTGTATCATACGGTCATCATCATCAGCCTATTAATGTTCCCACTGCTGGGACACAGGCCTCCTCTCTGTGAGAGGGAGTGGGCCGTAATCTACCACGCGGGCCCAGTGCGGGTTGGTAGATGTCACATGTCTTCGAATTTTTGGTTTTAAGACATGCCGGTTTCCTCACGATGTTTTCCTTCACCGTTTTTGAGAGCAGTGGTGATAAAATTATTTACACAAAGTAAAGCGCCTGCTTGGGTTCGAACCCACGACCTACAACTCGTAAGTCGGGGCCGTTGCCACTGGGCCACCACTGCTCTCATACGGTAACGCGGGTTATTTTCCGAAATACTATTTTACGAGCGAGTATCGTGGTATAACATTCGATCAACCACACCACAAGAAAAACCAAATTCTCTACTATAGGGCAAGGCAACACTACAAGGTTATATTGGCGCGTGGCTAAAAACGGAACTAATGCCGCCATCTACAATGACAATTTCACAAATGCTTATAGTAATATCGACACCCCCCTGCCCTTGTTATTCAGGCGCTCGCCGTAAGGTGAATATACTTTATGTTCTTTGCACAGACGCCAAAAGATCCTTATAACACTTTTTGACTTCATAGATCCAAAACTCTCCTTCTTTTCTTGCGACTGTCGGTTTCGATTAAAGGATTATTGATAAGAGAAAAGCATATCAAACACCAATGAGGTTAAACGCCCTGCCCTGCCCAACCGACACATACACATCGGTAAGCCATCTTTGTTTGTAGAGCCAGTATTATAATAGTGCTCTGTGTTGTAGAGTTTGACTAAACAAGCGCACCCTTCCACTTTCACGTTGACAGCTGCTGGCAATCCATTCACAATGGAAAGGCGATCAATTTTACTTTAGAGACATTAAACCAGTTCTCCCTGATCTACCTAGGTACTTGTTTTTGGAGTACCTTGTATTCTGTGCGTCTGCACTGGCGAAACATTCACAACAATATAGGTATTTGTTGTCTGTGATTCACAACAACACGTCCGTCATGTTGAAATCTCTATTTTTAACCGAATTTTTTTTTTTTTTTTTTGTATGTTTGTTACGCGATTTCTCCGTCAATTATGGACCGATTTTGAAAATTGTTTTTTTGTTTGAAAGGGTATGCTCCCGAGGTGGTCCCATATTAATTTTATTAACTTTACTTGGATAGTTTTTGAGTTAGCTTCAATAATACGTATTTTTCCCACTTAGTTTATATGGATGATATAATGATAACTTCCAATCACTGTTATTTTAGCAGGTTAGTGGTATTCGAATTTGTATGGGGTAGGTACCACAACTAAAAAGTGCAAAATAAAAACTTTTTACAAAAAAAGAACAACCGACTTCCAAAAAAGACACTACAAAGTCAAAAATAACTTTAATTTCGGAAGTCGGTGGCAAAAAACGAAAGTTCAAAACCAAATACACCGACTTCCGAAATTAAAGTTATTTTTGACTTTGTAGTGTCTTTTTTGGAAGTCGGTTGTTCTTTTTTTGTAAAAAGTTTTTATCTGTCATGATGTTTGACAGGAACTTGAGATTCATCAACATGTTTTGTTGTGAATTTGTGATGTTTCGACTTTCGCCAGTGCAAACGCACTGTTACATTTAGGTACTAATAATATCTACAAGTTCTTACAAGCCTTTCGGTATGTAGGGGTCATCATAGGTATGCCAAACTAGAATGGAGCAACCTCTCCGAAGAGTAATAACTTACCTACCTCTCATCGAAGCACATGAAAACCCATGTGATTTGACGCTGCTTCACATTGTGCTTCACGTAGCGACCTGCATGCTAAACAAAATCATTGATTGATGATGATTTGTAGTTTCTCTATCTCCATAAGCATCATTTTGTTGAAGTTGAATATTATTTGAAGTTGCGCGCGTTATCACATCATGAGAGCGTCGAGCGTCATCGCTTGTCGCTTGAGTCATTCTGGTTTATTCTGCTATTCAGTTATTCTTGGAAAAGTTCGTGAAGTTTTGAAAAAAATACATTCAATTTTGTTTATTTATTTTAATCATTGTATCAAACAAAGAATGATCTTTTTACTTATCTACCTATTATATTAGTATATTTTTTTGTGATTTCAAAATAAAATAAAATGAGTAATTGAGTACCTTCTGTAATTGACAGATTGCATTGACAATCAAAAGAGATGTTGCCAATAATTAAAAAATAACCACAAGAAAAGCATTTTTGGGCTCTGGCTAGATAAAAGTAAAAACTAAAAATATACAATTCGCTCACGCACCGCTCCTACATTATATTCAGTCTAATTAACAAAATCTGGATTTATCAAGGGCGTGACGGATTTAAAAACCCAAAATTATGTTCTTTGCTCCAGTAGTTATTTGACAAGAAAATTATCTATTTATTGGGGGGAGTTGCCAAAAGGCTGGCAACTTTAGAAAAGTCAGATTTTATTCACATATTGATGTCGACAGAGAAAGTGATTAAGGTTTTTTCGAGTTTATTATGTTTAACAGTGAAATGAGTATTTCTTTATTGTGAGAAATGCTCTTATTTTCGTCAACGGATTATTGTGTGTGCCAAATAACTGGTTGTTATTTGGCTAAAATGTTTGAAAGTCGGGGCTATTGACACATCGTTCCTCGCATGTTAGTAATTTTTAGGTGTGTTTTGTTGAATTAGTGTACAGGATGCCGAGGGGAGAGAACAGAGCGAGCATCCTGTTATCTCGGGAAGAGAATGACCAGGTGTTCAGTTTGATTGGACCAAAATGCCAGGTGAGTAAGCTATGAATTCTCATTAGCAATCCGCGTGATTCAGAATGCCCTTAGATTACGTATCTCTGTCCATATCGGCGGATTATCAGTCGATATCGCCGCGATATTTTTATAAGCTCGGAATGTACTCCTTGAATGACAACAATTTATCTGCAATAAACTGTATCAAGAAGGAAACTGATCTATTGTGCTACCTGTTGGAATAAATTATTTTCAGATTTTTTCTGTTATCCACACAATATTCATATTTTAAATTCTATGATGTAATCAAAATCATGGTTTAAATTCAGTACTGAGAATAATGCAAGAGGCAACTAAATAACAAAGTCTTCAGTCAACATATTTCTCATGTGAACAACTAGGTACAAACAAAAACAAATTGCTTGTAAAACCTTGTATCAGATAAAATTAATAATTAATTTGGTGACTGGGCTAGTACATAAGTCTGAGGCTTGCAAGGTTGTTCCTTAACAATAGTGTATTTTTTACAACTTGTGAAGTACTCATTATTGTTATCTTGAGATTACGGCATAGAGCACTCATAAATTCATTGTTTTAACCCGTAAGGTAGTGCAAGTATTAATATTGTAAGGAAATACACGTATAAAGCTTAAATATATAAATATATATATATATATATTAAATATAATTATATATTAATAATAATAAATATATCGATATTTGAAAGCAGAAATAGTTTTTAAATCACGAATGCTAGGCGGAAGCGAGTTCCACAATCTTAAAGTGGCACTATATAGTGCCAGTAGGACGATACCGGTTAAACCTGTACGGTTGTAACAATTAAATTATTTGACTTCCTCAAAAATATGTGTTGAAAGTATTTTAGTACAGTTTCTTTATTTTTACACGACTGCCCAAAAAGGAGTGTAATGTGTTCAGGGTTCATGTATGTATGTGAGTTTCTTTGTTCCACCATAACTTTTAATAACTTTTAAATGCCTGAACAGATTTGGATATATGAGGTATCATTAGAATCCTTACATCATCCCGAGTGACATAGGCTATATTTTATTAGAAAAAATATCCGTGTGGTGGCAGTATGGGCAAAATTAAAAAAAAAAAAAAACAATTATTTACAATATGGGTATCCAATTTAAGGCCTTGATTAGCACATTCCAAAACTATATAATTTATTGGCATAAATTTTACTTAACTAGGGAGTAAATGCAAAACAAACATAATTCATCTTTGGCTGCAAATCAGTAGCACTGAGAATGTCTTAATGATTGAATGGTTTCGTAAATGAATGCGTTATTATTAGAAAAAAAAAATAAACTCGAACATAAAACTTGTCACTAAAATATATAAAATAAAACAAAATAATTAAAAAACACATCTGCCCTGCCAAAAACGAACTAAAATGTAAAAAAACAAGCTGTATTAGTTAATCTGTATATAAAGCGAGAAGTCACTCATTTACTCTCTGACTAAACAGATAAATATTTTTTTTACTGCAGTCGGGGGACCTCTTAGATTAAAAAGTGTTCCACGGAACAGTCCCCCGACTGCAGTAAAAAAATTATTTATCAGTTTAGTCAGAGAGTAAATGAGTGACTTCTCGCTATACAGATTAACTAATACAGCTTGTTTTTTACAGTTTAGTTCGTTTTTGGCAGGGCAGTTGTGTTTTTTAATTTTATTAATTATTTATTTTTATTTACTGAACTGTCTCGAAGGCATTTTTAATTATAAAATTTTGGACTTTCATTGCTTAACACACAGTCAGAACTGTAATTTTAACTGTTGAACAACATTGAACAAATTATTTTTATTCTTCTAAAAATCTTGATCAATCTTTGAATGTATATTGTTGAATTATGGTTATAATCAAATTCTTAATTTTCTTGCAATGTCAGTTCATTCATATCAAAAAGCCTATAAAAGTTTCAATAACTCTACCTAATATTATAAATGCGAAAGAGAATTTGTTTGTTGGTTGTTACGCTTTCATGCTAAAACGGCTGAACAGCTTAGGATAAAATTTGACACATAGGTAGACTATGACCAGTACCCTAATTACGTAATGCACGATCAATAAGAAATTGAAATTAATTGAAACAGATTACTAGTCCATTGCTTCATAAGTTCGAAAAAAGAAATTGAGCAATTTTTTTTTTAGTTTAGGATATTTGATACTTTTTATCCTGATATTCTAAAGGGATCGAGATTTATGAGCGTGAATCCGCGGGGCACAGCTACTTTTATTATTATAAAAACAATTTTTCACATCATTTTATCTGGCTATTTTCATATAATTTAATGTGGGTACAGTGCACCTAAACTTTGAAATACTGGTATAATTATTCTGTTCCTACCACCTACCTCATAACAAAACTTCATAACTTAATAATCTATAACCAAAAACATATTTCTTTCATTTTCCAGTTGTGGACATAGCGGGTTTGATATTCAACTACACATTTATCAGGCAAACCAAACACTATATTATAAATAAACAAAAAAAAAAACAATCATTATAATGCAAGCTTTACAAATACCATATTTTTTCCTTCACATTATTACCTAATTTACCCACCAAATAGTTTCTACCAAAAGGGCCACTATTCTAATGCAATGGTCACAAGCGGTAGTGCTGAGCATGAGGTCCTGGGTTTGATTTGCAGGTCCGGCAAATTGTTATTGGGCTTTTTCTATAAGGAATTTTGCAGCCCAAAGTTTAGATTTGTGCCCGTTTGATGGCAATAGGCTCGCCCCCCTATAACATGGAACTTTAACGTAACTAGCGAAATGTGGGTGTATTAAGGATTTATTCCCTTGAAGTCGAGTCCCGCCACGTCGAGTCGCCGCCACGTCTACTCTGAAAACTCCCCGCTTTTATTCCCGCCACGTCGAATCGTTGAAAAATACAATTTTATTACCGCCACGTCTACTAACTATTTTGATTTGTACAGTCGTAAAAAAATACTCATAGTTGGTTACTTGGAATAAATAGATAGGATCCTACATATATGATGTTTTGTTCCTTATCCATAGACGAAAAAGTACTAGGCTTGCATGAATTCACGATAGTATTTCAATCATAATGAATGCAATAGGTACTTACTATCTTAAACTCATGCAAGCCTAGTAATTTTTATGGGAAGTTTCACTATGAGTACTTTTTTTACGACTGTACAAATAAAAATGGTTAGTAGACGTGGCGGTAACAAAATAGACTTTTTCAACGATTCGACGTGGCGGGAATAAAAGCGGGGAGTTTTCAGAGTAGACGTGGCGGCGACTCGACGTGGCGGGACTCGACATCAAGGGAATAAATCGTATTAAGGTACACCTCTGCCTAAAACTACGAGGATAACAGGCGTGAAGTTATGTATTTCTATGTCTGTGAAAAAAAAATTAATAAGAAAATCGTTTTGATAGCCTTATTGGTTGAATGAATCCTCATTAGCGTCTTAAGAGTACTTTATTTGTGTACTTTATTGATGTTATACAAACATCAACTTTATGAAAATGTAAATTGAGTTGATTTTAGACTGTTTACTGTTGAAAAAGTCATAAAAAATAGGCAGTGTATAGAGTGCCACCAGTGGCACTCTATCCCTATCGGATAAAGTGTTACTACAGGCACCCTAGTAACACCGCCTCGGCCCGGCCAAAGTGCCGCAAGCATTGGATTGTCATTGTCACTGTCACTAAGACACGTCACTTGGTATTAAGTTTGATTATCGAGGTTAAATCGCTGTAAAACACCACATTTCCAAAACATTACATTCTCTTGTGCCTAAACGGACCCTGGCACTTCGCCGGCCGCTACCGCGGCACCGCTCGCTACGCTCGCTCGGCTCGTGCGTTGTGTGGTCACAGTTCTAACCTAACCTAACCTAAATAACAAGTGACAGTGACAATGCAACGCTCACGGCACCCTAGCCAGGCCGAGGCAGTGACACTCGAGTGCCACAAGAAACTCGCGGCACTATATACACTTCGTAAAAATATGAAGTTGTAGCACAAGTTGAACCTTATGTGTAAGACATAACAGTTGTTTTTCGTAAAACTCGTGTTTGTTTACATGTTCGGAAAATAGAAACGTTTTACCTACCAATAAAACGTTTATTAATTTACTTACCTTATTCGAAGCTTATTTAATGAGATAGGCTGTACGGTTCCCGCCTTTGCTATTCCTCTTTTTTTTCCTATATTTCTATCTCTTTCTAACTCGTCACTTCCACTTGGCAGGGGGAGGCTTGTGAAGCGAGCCTTGCCATTTTGATTTCATTGAGTCTAATTACCAGGCAGAGTTTGACCATAAGCTTCGAATAAGGTAAGTAAATTAATAAACGTTTTATTGGTAGGTAAAACGTTTCTATTAATTTGACTTGACCGTTATTCGAAGCTTATTTAATGAGACGTGTTTGTTATCGCCTGGTGGAAGTGACGGAGACGCCAATGTGAGAATAGGTACATTATGGTTTCACCATAGTATGAATGTACCTAATATATATGTAATTTATGTAAACCAGTGAGTATTTTACAATGCAGATAGGTATCTAGGCTATAGGTACTTATTGAATAAATAAAAGAATCTGAAATTCATACATAACACTGATTTATTGAACCAAGCAAATACACATCTTGGGTTATCAATTATTATTATGATACAATTTTTAATCAACTGGATTAAATAAAGAGGGTACCGAGAGTCTGTTAACAGTGGAAGGCATAACCTCACGTTTATAAAATTTACAAAAGGTATTTTGCGAACGCCAGTTACCCCTAGCAAGAATCTCATCAAGAGGGTAATTATCGAGCCAATTTTTGGAGGCCACAGCTGACCTGATACTCCCAGGAGATGCCTTTATACCAGTTTCTACTAACAAGGACTTAATCCATCCCGCAATCAGGGTTTTCGATGCAGGTTTAGGTTCCCCTCTAATATTCATAAACAAATTATTGGATCTTACAGCACTTCTACGACTCTCAAGAAGCGAAATTGTATGCTTAACCCAGTAGACTGGGTCTAAGTTTTTGCTATTTTGGTTAGAAATTAACTTCCAGCCGGATTGTCTGTAATTTACAGAATCAGTTTTTGATCCAAACGCTGGCCAAAAAATTACAAAATTATTTTGAATACAATAATTATTAGAATCAACTCTGAGCAAAGTTAAATCATGGATTCGTCTTCCGGAGCATAGGAGAAGTAGAGTAGCAGTATGCCTCTGCACTTGAAAAATATTATTTTCATCAACGCGTTTTTCCTCTAGAAAAACAGCGAGTTCGTCAATATTCCAAACCGGAGGCTTGCCATGGGTGATCGGTTTTTGTAATGCTATAGATTTTAGAACATGTTTTACTAGAACATTTGCACTTAACTGGCCAGATATTTCTGGGTTGCTAAGGGTGGAGACCACAGACTTGTGTAACAAAATAGAATTGTACGATAGTTTATGAACTAAATGGAGATCAGACAAAAATCTAGCCAAATCGCTTGCTATTGGAGTCGAAGGATTAATCTGGTGAGATTCACACCAAGCTAGCCATCTCTTCCAAGCCACGCTATAAACTTTACGTGTCGATGGACGCCATGACTGCCCAAGAAGTTCTAATTGACTGCTATTCCAGGATGTTAGCATCTCAGACCACCCCCACATTTCCACACTTCCAGAGTCATGTCGAGGACGTTCGATGGAGGCAGTCCTGTTGTCGTGTCGATCAGGACTTTGTCTAGGTGGTGTAGAGTGAATGGAGCTGCTAGGGCACGCAATTTGATGTCGGGTCGCCAAAAAACCCGTTCCCATCGTGGAACTACTAGTAGGTACGTTCCCTGGGCTTGGTTGAGATAACTCAGGACCTTGGGAATCAGAAAGGGTGGAGGAAACACCCAAGCTAGGTTGTAATTCCACATTTGAGAGAACGCGTCGTAGAACAGAGCTTGGTTGTCGTTTTGATCCAGAGACACGTAATTCGTCACTACATGCGCTCGGTTGGACGCAAACAGGTCGATCAGTGGAACTCCCCATTTGGAAAATATTTTGTTCGTGCATTCTGGAGTTAGATGCCACTCTGGAGTTACCCGAAACCTCGACAAGTGATCGGCATGGCCGTTGTATATACCGGGTATGTGAAAGACGTTCATATGAATGTGGCAGTTCTCTGTGATTTGGAAAACTTTGTAGGTTAAGTCCATGAGAGGAGCCGACTTGGTGCCCCCCTCGTGACGGAGATATGCGACTACCGACTTGTTGTCGCTCTGAATTAAAACCGTCTTGTGTCTCAGGAGCTGACAGTGATCTTGCAAAACTCTTAGGATTGCTAGCATTTCTTTTTGGTTGCAATGGAGATCCTTCTCGGCTTCTAACCAAAGACCCGAGAGGGAGAGATTGTCCAGGCGAGCTCCCCATGCGATGTCCGACGCATCCGTTGTGAGGAAATGAGAAGGCGGCGGCATATGTATGGCCGACGGATATTGACAATTCTGGCGCCACCACGTTAGATTGTCTATAGCAGCACGAGGTAATGTGTGTAATGTCCTTTGATCCGACTTCAAGATTTGGTTGAGTAGGTTCAAAAGCGCTCG
The DNA here is from genome assembly GCA_948150665.1 of Conistra vaccinii. NCBI lineage: Eukaryota > Metazoa > Arthropoda > Insecta > Lepidoptera > Noctuidae > Conistra > Conistra vaccinii. The sequence continues at coordinate 5,472,291 of OX411317.1, read as the reverse complement.
AAAGTTGAGTCGTCCTTTCGGAACTGCAAAGCTGGCAAAATTTAGTAGGCCCACGAGGCTCTGAAGTTCTCTGAGTGTTGTGCGTTGCTTTTCCAGCATCTGACCTATTTTGATCAACAGGACAGGAATCTTCTCGTCGGGAAGTCGTTTGCGATTCGACCATGGATCCCAATGAATTCCTAGAAACACTAGACTTTTCGAAGGTGTGATAATCGACTTTTCGTGATTGATTACCCAGCCCAACGTTTCCAAAGTTTCGAGCACAATGTTCACATGACTTCGAAGCTTGTTTTCGTCCTGATGAGCTATCAAAAAATCGTCTAGGAAAACTATTATTCTTATACCTCGTTGCCTGAGAATCTGAGCTATCCAATTTGTGAGCGTAGCAAAAGTCTTGGGCGCTGTGCTTAGGCCAAAAGGCAGGCAAGTCATTTCTAGCAATTCGTTGCGATAAATTAGGCGCAGAAACCTTCTGTGGCTGCGAGCCACAGACAAATGAAAATAGGCTTGCGAAAGGTCGATTTTGCATAGCCAATCTTGCGGCTGTAGAAAGTCGGGAATGCGATTCACGTTTATTAGCATGAATCGATCTGTTATGATGTAAGAATTCAGTGCTTTCAAGTTGAATATTGGTCGAGTCGAGCCGTCGCCTTTGGGAACAAGAAACATCGATGAAAGGAAGCTTGGCGAAACAACAGACCGTTCTAGAACTCCCTGTTCTATCATTTTGTTTATTACAGATGTCATTGCGGCCGATTCTGGAACATTTAGATTTGTATTGACAACACTTGGATGCACAAGTGGTGGCTTCTGATAAAAAGGTATGCGATACCCGGTTATCATTTTTAGAATGACACCTGGAGCATTCATTTGTTCCCATTGGTCTCGAAACTGTAGGAGGCGGCCCGCTCTGAATAAGTCAATACTTACGTCGTTTGTTGTCATAATTCCGCTGGGGAGGCGATGACGCGCGCCTTCGTCCGTACTTTTGATTATTTTGTTTAGCATTCGACCGGCCTCGAAAACAATTGCGATTATTCGGTGCGACCGAATTATACTGAGCAGCACGGCCATGAGCAATACCGTCACCTTGCGGTGGTGGGGGGCCGCTGCTGCATCCACCTTGCGGAGGTGGGTTACTGCTAGCGCAATGTGCGTGCGCATTATTGTGTTGACATGCCGGAGCTGCACGAGCAAAACCCTGCGAGGGCTTATTATAAGGCTTTGGCCCCTGCGAGGGGCCGCGAGACTTTTTTGCATCCGCCTGCGAGGCAGAAGACGTATTAGCCCTTTGCAATGGCCAAAAAAATTTTCTTACGCCGCCAGCTTTTTCGATAGCAGCAGTAAACTTCTCTGTGTTGAACAGATTTGTACATGTCGGCGGAATTTTCTTCAAGCTGGCCTTCATCAGGGGGTCCTTTGTCTGTTTAGTAACACAGTCTCTCCGCATTTGGAGAATCTCAGCACGATGTCCACAGACAATCTGTAATAAATCTGAGGAACACGTATTATAGTCCCCTGTGGAAAAAAGGTCATTAACCTTTTGAAGCAGGGTGTCATAATCTAGCGAGTTACTATTCCTCGCCCATATCAATAAATCTTGAAGGCTTCCTTGCAGCGCCTCTCTTTGTTTGAGCACGCACATGGTCAGCGCTGCAAACGTCTTATCAGCATAAATGAGGTGACGAGGAGAATCATACGCTTTAACTTCTTCATTCACTTCAATATCGGTATAACCCGGTGAATAATTGTACAATTTTTGAGTGTCTGTATACCTGATACCGTCCCATTCGCTTTTATTTAAATGTTGTACATCGTATAATAATTTCAAATATTTTTCCGAAGTCTTAGGCACCGAAGGTTCCTTCAGCTTCGTTTGAAAACTTAATGTAAAATCTTTATTGCGATGTGCACTAATATTCGAAAAATTTTCATTGCCACGTGCACTAACATTATCGGGTTCAACATCAAGCATTTGTTCGTAATCATTTTCATCGACACCGGACATAAGTGAGATGACATCGTTATCATAATTTTTATTTTTATTACTCACACGATAATCGCTGTCCTTGCGAACCATTTGCTGCCGAAGATCACGTACTTCTTTTGATAACTTACGAATTTTATTATTGGAACGATGCTTGCGATTACCCCCTTTTCTCTTCTTATGACGATTTCTCTTCGGTTTACCTCCGCTAGACGACGAGGAGCTGCTACTGGAATTCGAGCTACTAGAACTCGAGCTGCTGGAACTGCTTGACCGAGCTCGTCGCTTGTACGGCGAAGAAGGGCCTGGAAGCACATCAATAACCGCATTCTCGGCATTATTATACGAATCTGCCATATTATACACCGAAAATATTAGCTTTGTTCAACTTATATGTAGAACAAACGACTTTATAGTTTTTTTTTTTTTTTTATGTTATGGTAGGTAGGTAGGTAGATAGGTCTTGAAGCCAACGGTCGTCGGCACGACAGTTGGACCGACCCGGCGGGAAACAAGACGCCAATGAAATCAAAATGGCAAGGCTCGCTTCACAAGCCTCCCCCTGCCAAGTGGAAGTGACGAGTTAGAAAGAGATAGAAATATAGGAAAAAAAAGAGGAATAGCAAAGGCGGGAACCGTACAGCCTATCTCATTAAATAAGCTTCGAATAACGGTCAAGTCAAATTAATAACATAATTTTATTGACATAATGTATGTCGTAACACAACACCTCTGGCTCTGCCTATCCCTTCAAGGAATACAGACGTAGTAATGATAAGTAAAACTGAAGCGACCCCACGGACCCTATCTCCCGGGAGAAATCTTGTTCCTCATCTCTGGCTTGCCTTTATTGGCCGGCTGGAGTGAATACTGACGAGGAACAGAGCTCCCACCTCACTCTTGCCTTAAGGTGGAACTAGTCGCGGGCTCGAACTCAATGGTGGGCATGGCCAAAAACCACGCTGTCTCACCTGGCATCGTGTCCGACTGAGATAGTTTCAGTGATGAGCAGTTAGAAGCTGGTCTACATGGACAACGTATAGTTAGCACGCACAGAAACACCGTACCGACCAATTTTAGTAAAACGAGCGCGTCAAAAATTACGAAACGGCCTTTGGAAAAAAGGTTTTTCTGAAAAAACCACTGCATAAATCAATTACAAATAAAATTTATTGAAATCTTCGATAATTTTTCTGTGTCGGTACGGATTTTGTTTTCGAGATTTCACACTTCTTGTATTACTTATTTACGCCCAAAGTTGCGTTAAAATTAGCAAGAAAAACGAATCTTTGTTGGCTTATAACTTTTTAATGGCTTTTTATTTTACTATTCTGCTTCCGTACAGACAAAATTAATAATGAGACCTAACGATATCATGTTAAACTTTGAATGTACGATGTCAAACAGTGGAGTAAAACCCCTCCGAAGTTTGTATGGAAAAAATATCAAATTGTTTCACCTTAATTGGCTGGCTTGAGTGGAGATTCGCAAGAGCAAACGAGCTCGGAGGAAGGAAGTATTCCAGTAAGATGCTGGTAGGGATCGTGACCGTACTTCCGGGATTGTCCTGATAGCCATGGAATACCGCTCCACTCCTCATAAGCACCTCAGGACATGTTGCCTCCTTGTCACTACGACACTTTGTGCAAGCAACCGTTTTCGGGGGCCCATTATTGAGTGTGTGTGTGTGTGTAGTCACCCCCTGCCATTTTATCCGTGTATATATAAAACATTGATCAGGCAGGGGCCATAGTCCTTCCATAAATTCAGGTCACCAGTCAACTTAAGCCACCCAAACCCATAGTCCAATATCTTTGTTTCCATATATTGCGATGATAGTCCTACACCAGCCGGGGGTTGTCCTCGGGTGCACTAGCATAGTGCATACAGGAATAATCGTCGGTTAGTGCCTCATTTCATTACAAACGTCTAACGGGCCTCTGCGAGTTGGCTTCGGCTCCTCGTACGCCTTCCAAAGGTCCGGGACCCCAGGGTCCCGAGAATAGTCAAAAAGTAAAACTAATAAATTATACTGAACTAGCTGCTGCCAGCGACTTCGCCCGCGTGGACTCTTTTCTGTGTATATATTATACATATAAACCTTCCTCTTGAATCACTCTATCTATTAAAAAAAACCGCATCAAAATCCGTTGCGTAGTTTCAAAGATTTAAGCATACAAAGGGACATAGGGACAGAGAAAGCGACTTTGTTTTATACTATGTAGTGATATGAAAATAAAATAAAAAATCCCCACTGCAAAAACACAAGAAAAGAAAAAAAACGAGCATTATAAATATAATAAAAACTTTTTTGCAAAAAATTAAACCGACGACAAAAAAACAGAAAACCGAAAAATAAAAAATAACCTTTTAGTGACAAATTTATGACCTTCAAATAACATATTTTGTCGGCGCCTTAATTTTTAGCAAAAAAGTTTTTATTTTTCGCTTGTGAGTTAGCCTCTGACCGTCAATAACAGTCATACACGGCTCAATACAGTAAAAACTTTGAGGACTTACAACTTTGCCGAACATTCGGCGATAAAGCCGAATATTCGGCCGAATACGAATATTCGATAAACCTGCCGAATACAGAATATGAAACGAATATTCGGCCCATCCCTAGACAATACTGCAGGCGCGCCATAGCCATGTTCGATGATTGCACTTCGTTCGACGTTGAACGAACGACAGTTGAATGTCCAATACGTACAACTGTTTCAACTATCGATCGATCGATCTATAGTTATTATGGGTAATAAGTAACAACCTTAAAAAAAGTACAGTTTGTTGCAGCTATCTAGAAAGTTACGCAATAGTCTGGAAAGCGCCAGTAACAAGCTATATAATTTCACTCTATAAAGCGTTTATAGGGCGAAAGTTATCTAGGCGTCGTCTAAATGGTTCTGCCGGCCTGCAATAGAAAGCATGTCGGTCTACTGTTTGTTTTACATCTACGTAAGGATTTATCGTTACCTAAACGAAAGTAGGGGTTTCGCGTAGAAATTAAACCGCTGATAATCGGATCGCTTCTCGCCTAGGCTTTAAAGGGTCATGAAAAGTTCCTCCGTGGTTGAGGATTCCGGGTGAAGCTCGCTTCCACCTTCGGCCTGATCATCACTTACCATCAGGTGAGATGCAGGCCAAGAGCTTACCCGTAGTGGGTTAACAAACAAACAAACAAATCTGTTTTCTACCATTATGTATCATCCTGGGAGTATCAAGAAATTATACATCTTTGTGTATAAACCTGTAAAACGCACTGGCCATGTGCTATTTATCATGAATTAGTTACAGCACATATTGTATTATCAATTTTCATTTCCTGCCAATGGACTTATCGCAAAACTTTCAGGGTATTAGGTACCTAATTTATACTATTGTACTTTAACTGAGAGTGACCTCGAAAGTCGAATGTGAAAGACATAACTCATACGCTGTTCTAGAATGGCTTCTCAATGTCGTAAACTCGCAAATGGCCGAAAACTCAGCCATTAATAATTAGGAAATAGATAGTGATGGATTAGAATATAAAAAGGGGCTCGTGGCTAAAGAATAATAGCCGCACGCGCCGATCGAAGATAAAGCAACGCTTGTCGTGGTCTGTTCGTGGATGGGTGACCATCCTTTACGTATCGAGACCCTTCCATGCCTCGGAACGAACGTTAAGCGGTTGGACCCGGTTAAACTGGAAGCCGACCCCTACATTGTTGGGAAAAGGCTAGGGAAGGAACACGGGTGAGTTTTAGTCAGGTCAGGTCGACGGAAGAATAGACAAAATGACAGATTGTCATTGTGTATCTGTCATTTTGTCTATTCTGCCGTCGACAAAACCTGTTTCTACGGTGTTCATGCTACGCGTGCAGTAAGAGTCTGACACGCCCTTCCGCTCCGCTCAGAGCGGGAGAAGACATTTGCTGATTTCGAACCCAAAAAAAAAAAAGGGCAAATTAATTGATTTTCAATTAGGCTAAGTATACGAGATACTGCAATTTAAATTAATTCATATTTTATTTAGAACTAATCCGCAGTTGTAATTACGGAAATTCCCGGCTATTTATGATTTCTACGCATATCATATAATTATTATGATGCATAAATCAGCGTAATACACTGAACGCCCTTAAACGTAACAATAAAACTTCTATTTATTTATTTATTTAAACATTTCGCACTCAAAAAGGTACAAAGGCGGTCTTAATGCCTTAGGCATTCTCTACCAGGCTACTAAGGGTGGTGTAGAGATTTGATGGCAGGTGCTCTGATTGAGACGAACAAAGATTTTTTAAAATTAAATATATATCAGAAATTCAGAACGCATTATAACTAACATAGGTACAACAGTTCATAAATAGGATATAAACTATCTAACTAACATATTATTTACTATAATATAAATAATTTCCGCCTAAATGCATACCGACTGGTGGCCGTCCTGATATAAAGAGGAAGCGCATTCCAAAGAAGAATGTACTGAATATGAAAGGAAGAATGAACAAAGTCAGAAGTAGGAGAAGGGAGGGAGGAGGGTCTATTATGGCTCGTTCAGTGCATTTCTTAACTTTGTCTGCGTATAAAATACGCATAGGTTCTATTGGTCTGAATGCAGGAAGAAAACTGTCTGTATCGACCATACGGCTGAGCGACAAACTACATACGTCTCGGCTCCTATGGTGTCCTTTATATTTCACCCCACACACACATGCAATCTACGGGTCCTCTGCGCAGTGTGCTGCCACTGAAAACGTTGTAGAAGTAGCATGTTTTTTGGCCCTTAAAGTTTCTTAAACTTAGTCATACTTACCATCAGAACGAAAAGGAAGAAAAGTAAATAATGTGGCAGGAGCATTCAAATTTCAAAATGCTCTCCACATCGCACGAGGAATAAAGGTCTCTGATAGATGCTTTCTAAAATTATAAACGGATGAAGCTAGCTGGCCTATGCATAACAAGTGTTTTGTCGGGACATAATAACTTGTGCTGTCAACACTTCCGTCCTAAACTGTCCATACTACTAAATAAACAGTAATGTGTAGATAGTTGAGTGTACGTGCCTCTTGACTGGCATTAATTAAATTGATTCCGTAATTACTTTGTCAGCTTTGCGTTGGTTATCATTATTTAAAATTAATTGGGAAGTGATTTATTGGTTTGGCCGATACAACATTATTATCTTCAGAAAGAAGTTGAGCACAAAAAAAAACAGGACTAAAATAACGCCCATGGCCTCCTATGGCAATAAAATTCATTATGGAATCCAAAATTACAGCCCAAAATTGGATCGGATCATCGGACGAACTGTGATAGATAGCACAAACTACAAACCCGACCCGTCTTCCCTTCTTCTTTGTAAGAGGGTTCAGGTAGACTACTGACCGTGCCAACCATACGGATTCGGCTACTTAGAAATTCATGGCGTATAAGTTATTCCTTCTACGTTTTTCATAGATATCCCAGACAAAACGTGTACTAAAATAATAGCAAGCCATTAGCTAGGTCATTGCCACATGTACCTAACCCAATTCGCTCAGTTGACCCCAACTACTCGCGGGGCTCACGGCAGACACAATAATAAGCACCTTCAACTATTGTTTAGTTTTCTCAAGTACACAAAGGAAATAATGACAAGTCTTGATTAATTATACATGATATAAAAACGTTGGAGACAAATTCATTGAAAACAACGATGAACATCTTATTTGAACTTGGCAGAACAGTTGAAGTAAAGCAAGATATAGGCAAACCTCTACTCATCGTTGTTTCAAAAAACTATTGGTTCAAGAGCATATGAAGTAGTTATCTAGACATCTAGTGTCCTATAGAGCTATAAGCCTATAACAAAACATTGCGATTATCAAAGTATTACGCTTAACGATTAACGTAATGTTTAAATATTTCCCTCTACTTTCAATGTAGCGTTCTAGGAGGGAGGCCCATTGTTCAATCGTGTATGAGTACCTGCTATTACAACTACATGACGTCACATACTTTGAGCCTCTTGTCTTATGTAATAGATCGTATTGAATAAGGGGCGACACTTTCCATTAAACGGGCACAAATCTGGACTCTGGTCTACGACTCAGAATTTCCGTTTTAGAATCCCAACAACATACCAACCCAGGACCACGCTCAACAGTGGAGTTTACGACCAGTAGAACACTAACGAAGTTATTTCAAAGTAGTTATCTCCCTAATACGGCCTCCAGACTCGCCGAGAAGTCCCGAGCACATCCGAGAAACGTTAATGAGAATAGTTTCTCGCCGTTTCTTGGTAATTGATTTTGCTCAAGCATTGTCATTGATTTTGTCTTCTCGCGGAATTTATCTCCGTGTAACTCGAGGCCGCATAATATATTCTTAAAATTGGCAAATGGCAATAACAGATGGCCTACGTTTCTTTATACGCGTTTCTGCAGGGTTACGTCAACTTACGTGTTTTGAAATCGCAGTGAGAATGAGAACATTAAGATCAGTATGATGGACTAGGAGTGAATATTAAGTTGATGGCTTATGTAATGAGTTGAGGCTTCTTTTTAGAAAATGCCGCATGTTCTCAAGATGGATCGTGTTTCGGTTGACAACACTAGTGTGTTTGAGTAGCTCATATGAAAGTCTGATATAACTTAACCTGTCATTAGGCTTTCCCATTCGTCCTTATATGGAAAGTAGAAAAATATCCTTATATAATTATTATAAAACGCATTGTCGCTCTGTCTTTCTGTCCGTTACTGTGCTTATAAATCGTGGGTCACTTATCAGATTGTCGCTGTGGCGATGTTTGGCGGAACCCTAGTCCAGCACGCTTAGCCACAAACAACACAATAGAAATGGGTTTTGTCGACGGAAGAATAGACAGAATGACATAAACAATCACAATCTATCATTTTGTCTATTCTTCTGTCGACAAAATCCGTTTTTATGGTTGTCATGCTACGCGTGCAGCAGGGGATGTATGTTACCTGAGTGATAATGATGAGTACTTGGGCTAGGTTTTAGTCCACGCGTGTGGAATCTTGGGCACGGCTTCGTCTAATAATATCAGATTAATTTGCCATAAAATCAATGCGATTTTCTAGGAGAGCGATCACTTGGCTTATCACAGTCGACTACACTACATGTGTCATCCTCTCTTAAAGGTCAGCTATAAGCAGATTGCACCCGAGCGTCCTGTAATTGCGCTTACGCATAATTAAACGCATGTATGCGTCATGAAGGGTGCGGAGTTCTGATAATAAATTAATCGTCAAAGTTATTGAATCATTTTATACAGACTAAACAATGAAGGAATCTATCTTAACGATTTGTTTATCAATCAATACTGGCAAGTTTCTTTGTTTATCTTATCTCAGCTTGGGTGCCAGTAATACAGGCGGAAGTAATCTTTTATCATCAATGAATAAAAGCTATGAGCAGATTTAGCCACCTGATAAAATTCCCTTGTCAGATAATTCATCATTCGAGATAAACTTGACCTCTTCTTCACCTGTGAACACACACACTAGGCTGATAAACAAAATTACGTAGTTTTTGCCTACGACTTCCGAAATGAAAGTTATTTTTTTCACTTAGTAGTGTTTGTTTTGGAAGGCGGTTGTTTTGTTTTGTATCATTTTCATAATATTATGTCCACAATTGATGAAAATATCGATGCACATAAAAAATAGTAGATTGTTTGCCTAAGGAGCAAACAATTATTTATAAGGCGAGAGTGTTTCTTTGAATCTAGAGCGGACCGAAGGGATTCTAGAGTAGAATCCTGAGCGCAGCGAGAGATTCATAGTACGTCACTCGAGCTTAAAATAGTGTTGCTCCCGAGGTGAACCTGAACACTACTTTTTATCACTGCCAGCAGGAACGAAGTTCGTTCTCACGTATGATTTATAAGAAAAACAAAATTTTCGCAGCCACCACCTTGGATTTACATTTTGACCTCACTATCAACTTTAGTATCTTTGAAAATGATGAAAACGATACCCATGATGAAAATTTTGAAAATATTTTCGCAGCTGCCATTTTGGATTTATATTTTGACCTCACTATTGGGTTTAACACCCTCGAAAACTATGAAAACGACAGCCATGACGAAAAAAAGAAAATTTTCCAAGCCGCCATCCTGGATTTACATTTTGACCTCACTATCGACTTTAGCACCTTCGAAAACTAACTAACTACGAAATGAAACCCATGATGAAAAATTCGGAAATTTTCGGAGCTGCCATCTCGGATTTTCATTTTGACTAAATTCACACTTTCTCTCTCTCTCTCTCTTGCCAGCCTTGTTCAACTTGTTCGTGATTGATTTACGTTCTTGGCACTTTTCTAACAAAATCAATATTCCTACAGAGTCTGGCAACGGCCGTGGTCCAGCTATTCACGACAGAAGATCCTTCACACTCAAAATGGAAGAAGAAGGACACAGGCGTACTATGCCTGATCAAAGACAATGGGAAGAGGTCGTACTTCTTCAGGATATACTGCCTCTACCGCAAGGCTATGATATGGGAGCAAGAGGTCTACCTCCAGATCGAGTACAAGAACCCAAGGCCGTTCTTGCACACTTTCGAGGCAGAGGTGAGTGTCGTTTTGTTTATTATGTCTTCGTGAAAAATGTGAAGCATCGGGCAAAATCGCGATACATGTTTCGCACCATTTGCCACATTTATCTGATACTAGAGCTTCTGCCCGCGACTTCGTCCGCGTGGAATAGTTACTTTGGGCTAACGCTAAAAAACCCCCCGATTTTGAAACATTCTTCATTGGTACTCCGCTCCTATTGGTCTTAGCGTGATGATATAAAGCCCATAGCCTTACTCGATAAATGGGCTATCTAACACTGAAAGAATTCTTTAAATCGGACCAGTAGTTTCGGAGCCTATTCGGTACAAACAAACAAACAAACAAAAAAATCTTTCCTCTTTATAATATTAGTATAGATTAGTGTTGTCACTACTGACACCGTATTATAAAGTTTGGTGTAGCGAGAAGGGGACGGAAGTTAATAGCTGATATATGGTCCAAGATAGCTCAATCTCCCTCTTACTGGAAAGTTATTATGGCTCTAACAGGCCTTCGGCTCCTGGTATTTGTAGACGCCTAAAGAAATGTGGTCAAGGCAAGACGTGGCATGAGAAATCAATAATTTGATTTCTTCAGTCTGTCCCAGTTATAAGTACACAATTAATTCCTCCGCTCTTTAATTGAGCTTCAAAACTTCGTATCCATTTTTAGCAGTCAAGCCATACTGTCTGTGTATCGAAGGCTTCTTTAATCTTGTTAATATTTGGACAGCTGCCTTCGTAACATTTAGAGAAACAATGTTTATCCTATAAGCCGTTGCAAAATCCATCACGTATAATTCCACATTAGCCTTTCAAAGGTTGATTGAAAGTCTTACTTACCTACTTAGCTTATCGTGAAAAAATATAGAAATGAATCGTAATATACATATTATGTTTTCACATTTTGGTATGAAAACATTAGGGATTATTGATAGTCGAATCATCGCTGATTGGCTCATTCATCGTACATGATAATTGTATTAAATTATCAAACTATAACATCCATGTAGATGTTGTGTTATTAATTTATCATTACTTAATAAGTACAACATTTGGTGTAGATTGTGTTCTTAAATAGCAGGAAAGCGTTACCTGGTGCTAGTTGTCGATAAAATCTATATTATGATGTTTATCATTACAGAAATAGAATGTAATGTATCGGAGCAACGAGTGTAACAATTTATTTAGTTGAAATGAAACAGAACACTAGTATTCGTTTAAACCACATGGTAAAACTGGGAACCGAGGCTAACAGTTGGGTAATACTAAGCTGATGAGTTCATATGTTACTAAATAACACGATGAATTACCTATAGTTTATGGTTTTCCTTGTCGTCAGTGCATTTTAGGAGATGTAAACTACTCATTCACAGTTCTTCCTGTTTATGTTAATACACATAAATAATATTTTCCTCGAACGTTTTGTCTACGCAAATCTGAAGTGTTTCCCAACACACAAAGTGTCGTTCAACAATACTCTGATAATTATAATAGGGATGTTATAAAACAATTTTTCACTCCTCTTGCTCAAAAAATCCGTCATTGTAGCGTACCAGAGGATAAAATAGCATATCTTCCTCTAGGGGAAAAAGTTTTTTTTTTTAATTTTTGTCTGTTACCTACGAGCCTACAAAAAAAAGTCTTTGTTCTTACCTATGTAGAATAATCATGACTCGTCTTATTATTGTTTAAAAAAACAAAAAGAAAACTAAAACCGGCATTCTCTTCAGTAGAATGCGTGCGTTTCGGCTACAGAAGAAATAAAAAATAAAAAGAGACATTGGCGCTAAATAGGTATTTCAAATTTTTCTCCAATTATTATAAATTGCATTGGTGACTGTAATAGAATTTACAACAGTGAAAATGTCATCATCTGGTGAGAATGGAGACCCTAATTTGCAGATGGAAGGGAAAGGAAAATATAGTAGATTGTTATACAAGGAGCTAAGTCATCATCTGGTGAGAATGGAGACCCTAATTTGCAGATGGAAGGGAAAGGAAAAGATAGTAGATTGTTATACAAGGAGCTAAAATTACCCATTATGACGAGGTAGTTTTACTCCCGAGCGTTAGCGAGGATGTAAATAGAAACCGAGTTATATGGGTTTTTAGCGCCGTGTGAATAAGGACTCGACTTATTACTATAGGTATAACAAAAAAAAAAGATCATTTTATTTTTGAAAATGGAACTAAAAGCGACATTGCGGATGAAACTATAATGCGGCGGCTCTTCGGTAGAATGCATGCATTGCGTTGCGGCTACAGAAGAAATAAAATAAAAAAGGCATTTGCGCGAAATATTTCTAATTTTTATCCAATTATTATAAATTGCGTTGGTGACCGTAATATAATTTACAACAGTGAAAATGTCATCATCTAGTGAGAATGGAGACCCTAATTTGCAGATGGAAGAGAAAGGAAAAGATTATATTATTTTATTTTCTCGCAATCGTAGTGAAAAGTAGAGTGTGTAATACACGGCGCTAAAACCCCATATAACTCGGTTTCTGTTTACACCCTCGCTAAGCTCGGGAGTAAAACTACCTCGTTATAATCATTGATATATTTTATAATGGGTCATTTTACGTATTTTTTCTATTTTACGTAACCAAAAGATTACGGCATTACATTGAGTTAAAATGTGACATGACGTCACTCCCCGGTACATTATATACTGGCTTGTGACGTAGCGAGCTCCCACTCCCCAACTTAAATGCGTTTTATCTTGGGGATTTTTTTTTTTTTATTATCTGACTGACGGATAATTGTTATTTTGTTTTCACAGTTCACATCTATATTGTATTTGTCAACGTCATTGATCGTATGAGTCATCAACGAACCAAACAAAATATGGTAAAACTATAACAATATTTCACCCACACACGCATTTTAACGCACACATAAGATATGACATTGTACACTAAATGATGTTACCGCAATGTTTATTTTAAATCGAGATAAGTTTATCCCAGATTTATTCTAATTTAACCTATTTATTGAGGATAACTGAACATATTGCGGAATACACAGACTTAACATGAGCACCGGGGCATGGGCAAACACATTAAAACAATGTGGACGATGGCATAATCTATATGACGAGTATTGACGTAATTTCCAGAGACATAAATTATGGGTACAAAGTTCGTACAAAACATTTTCATTTAAAAATTTCCATTGTAATGCGTATTGTTAAAGGGAATTGTGAAGTCATCAACATGCGCACGGGCAACCATTTTTGGTTTTATTGACAGCGATCAAATAAACCCTCACCACAGCTGATCTCTATTAACGTTATAAAACTATTTATATTGATCGTACCCAAACCCTTTTTAGGGTTCCGTACCCGAAGGGTGACAAACGGAACCCTATTCATAAGCCTCCGCTGTCCGTCTGTCTGTCAGCGAGCTCTATCTCATGAACCGTAATAGGTAGGCAGTTGAAAATTTCACAGATTGAGCATTTCTATTGCCGCAAGAGCAACAAATAATAAAATTAAAAAAATAAGGGGGGTCGCCATACAATAAAATTAAATTTTGAAAAAAAAATTATCTGACCCTGGCATGTGGGGTATCATTTTTTAGAACTCATCGAGTAGAGAATAAATATAATTTTTATTTGTTTTTATCTTCAAAAATGATGAATTATGGGGCCGTAGAAGTTGTCTGTTTTAGACTATTTTTGTACGAGCTCTATCTCAACAACTAAACAAATTAGGAATTTGAAACTTGTGTGTATCATGTAACATATACTGTTTATAATCAACAAATACAAAAAACATGTAACATATACTGTTTATAATCAACAAATCAACAAATAAAAACGCCGATTCATTACGTATTTTATATAATATGGGCGATTTTCTGCAACTTAAAAAAATAATTTTGTATTTCATGCTAATATTATGCGATATAAATTCCACAGATAACTATTTCATAGTCGGAGTAATGACATGGAATTAGTAAGTACCTACTATCATGGCAGCATATACTATTTCGATCATTTAAATTTCGATGATCCAAAAAGGTCTACAAAATAAACTTTCTTCACAAGATTTTAAAACCGGCCAGTATTTTTTGAGTTTAAGAACTTTATCGACTTTTTTCAAAGTATCCCTAGACGGTGTTGATGTGTGTACCTCATGTTAAAACTACACTCCAATAAACAATATATTCAGTAACATTGAAATGAATGCTGGCACATACAGTGTACTATTCAGTTACTTTAAACCGTTGTGGATACAATTTCATATTGAGAAAAATTATTGGTGTAAAAATATTCGGCCACGGCGGCCAATCTTAACGGAGACTGGCCTTCGGCGCGGGAGATATTATAGTGCACAAGTGTGTGCGCAGACACGAGTGCACTCTCTTTTCCCTCACTCTCATAGTCCGATGGGATGTGTAAAAATAATAAGTAAGAAATAATAGATTTCTGTATGACTATCAAAAATAACGTAAATAAATACCTGTATTGACCCGTGCGTTTGCACTGGCGAAACATCACGACAAAACATGTTGAAATCTCTAGTTCCTGTCAAACATTGTATGAAAAATTGTCAGAAGATAGAGATTTCAACATGTTTTGTTGTGAATATTTCGCCAGTGCAAACGCACACTTATAATTAATATTTGGCATACTACTTACATTCTATTTTGTACAATATAGTCTGATGTAGCAAGAGAAGTCCTTTTATTTATAAGTAACTAGCTTTACCCGGCCCGGCTTCGCACGGTTAGCACTAAGTACTTATCTGCGGCGCACCTACCTTTCCTAATTACCTATTTCTACCTAATTACCTACCCTACCTACATACCATACCCTACCCTACCTACCCTACATATCTACCTGCTTAGGTAGGTATAAATAGGTATTTATATGGTAGGTACCATATATACCTATTTATACCTACTAATACTATGTTAGTAGCAAATAAATAACTTTGACTTTAGTTAATGCATGTTACTGGATAAAGTTAACTTGATATTTTTTTCTTAAAATAAATGAAATATACTCCTACACCTATATTTTAACACAACAACATTTTTTCATTAAAATTAGACAATTTCTTTACAAATCTTTGTTTTTTTATAGCGCCTCTGTTGTTACCTTTACGAAAGTATTACAAATTCATAGTGTTAAATCTTGTACGACATGGTATGGAACCCTTCGTGTGCGAGTCCGACTCGCACTTGACAGATTTTATTTAAATACTTAATATTTTAGAAAGAAAAAAATTGTCCAGCTTAGACGAAAGTAGAAACTGTACACGAGCCTATAAAAAAACAATAAAGGAATTCAAAGTATATTTTTGCACTTTAAATTGGCACTGTTTCAAACTTCGCCCTTTTGTTCCTTAGATCACTTTGGGTGACAAAAAGAAGCGTTTACTTAGTTTTGGTGCCAAAAATAAACGATAACTTTAAATAAGCATATAAATGTAAACTCGGCCAAAAACGACTCTAAGATTGAAATTCGTTTGCACGTCAATGATTTTCATGTGGTCCTTATTTAAATTGTAAACCTTAGCAATATTTTTTTGCTAGGATATGTTGTTCAAACTGATAGAATACTTTTTTCGCTGATCGTACTCCCAAGAGTACTCATCTATCACTACCCGTCAGGTAGTGCAAGTATTAATATTGTACCGGTATCGTCCTGCTGGCACTATATAGTGCCACTTTCCTTTACATTTCCTTACAATATTAATACTTGCAGTAAAGGAAAGTGGCACTATATAGTGCCAGCAGGACGATACCGGTTAAAATCACATACACTTATTTAACATGTTCAAAGAATTCTTCCGTAAAGAGCATTTTGTCTGATGTACATGACAATAAAGGCACACTTGCAATCAATTAATAGGAATGTTGACAAAAAAATAATTTTGTCACTTCAGGTAGTTTATTAAAAAATATTGGACACGTATTTATTCTTTTTTTACGTAATCAAAAGGTTCCGGCAATACATTGAGTAGGCAGTACGTTAAAATGTGGCATGACGTCCGTCCCCGGTAGATTTTATACTGACTTGTGACGTAGCGACTAGCGAGCCCCCACTCCCCAACTTTAATGCGTTTTATCTAAACCATTTTTTATTAATATGATAAAGCAAAAAATACGTGTCTAATATTTTTTTATTATCTGACTGACGGACTAAATAGATTTTCGACCATTCATCAACATAAAAATAAATACGAGTGATTTCCATCCAAAAAGCAGACTTGGCATGTTCGACCGTAAGTTCCTTAATTAGGTTAATCCAGGTTAATCTGCATACCCGCATTTTTTCTAATAAACACATTCTGTCCAGACATACTCCATCGCCCAACCTGGCAAAGCCCTCTGATGTCCACTAAATCAGTCAGATGCCTACACTTTCACGGCATTATTACAACACAAGCTTTATCTTTAGACCCAGGTTTAAACCATTGACCCATTTTTAAATTTCGAACCAACAGAGTCAAAGTTCTAGTTACAAAAACTGACATCAAAACTGAGTCTAACTTGTCAATTAAGAACTTTGTCGTGCTCTGAATAAAGTTCAAAATGCAATATCTGGTTCGAAGAAATGGGCTTAGACTAATGTTTGAACTTGTTTTGTATTAAGACGGCCAGGGGGTAAATATTAAGATGATGAGGTAAAATATATGCTAAAATGAATATTTATTTGATTACAGGAATACATGGCCGCTTTCAACTTCGCTAATGAAAATGAAGCGAATATCCTTAGAAATATACTCCTTGAGAAAATCGAACTCAGGAAAATTAGACGAGAAGGTTGGTATACTCCTTTAAATATTTTAAAATTAAGGACGACATAATTATGCGAACGGTTTTGGCGGAGAAACTGCATTATACTTTTATTTCTAAGGCCGTGCGCACTTTGGACGCGTTTTCGTACGAATTTTACTCATGAAACACATATGAACACACACGGTCTCTTCCTTCCAAGTACTAAGGGAGCGCGCAAACTGAGTGGGAGTTAGTCGTACGTATACGTACGTACAGTTCCGACGTCCGAAAAAAATCCCAACTTGTTGGGATTTTTCGTGCGTTCAATGCGACTTCTCCGGAACACTACCTATTTGACGGAAAAAAACGTAAGCAGTGCGCGCACTCAATTCGTACGACCACGATCAAATGTTTAAGTACGATAAAAATTCGCGTCCAAAGTGCGCGCGGCCTAAAATTATTTGCGCTTAGTATTCAAGACAAAGATATTAAGTTCCACTTAGCCATATCCTGTTCTCAAAATGGCTGACTGACTCCTTGACAATTCAAAAGTGCCTGTACATGGTTTAATTGAAATAAATGCTTTGAGTTTGAGGTGAGTTTAGGCGAAGGAAAATCTCGTGAGGAAATCAAAATATACTAATCTACGTTCGCAGTTCATTTGCCAAACATGTAAACAAAGACGAGTTTTAGGAAAAACAACTGTAAGACGCTACACATAAGGTTAATTTTGCGCTACAACTTCATATTTTTATGACTTTTTCACAGTACGAGTCAGTCTAAAATAAACTTTATTTACACTAACATAAAGTTCATGTTTGTCTAAGTGAAAACTCATGTCTGTTTACATGTTTGGCATATACATTGAGAACTCAGTATAGAACCAAAAATTCGAACGCATGTGACGTCTTCCAACTAGCATTTATCCCCGGTTAATTACGGCCCACTTTCTTTGACAGAGAGGAGGCTAGAGTCCTCAGTACTGTAGACACCATAGGATGAATTTGAATAAGTTATGTGAGCCGATGTGTCAAATGGACAGCCTTTAATTATTGCTAGAATTAAGGCACGTTTCCTCGTGCAATGTTTACCGCCCTCAACAATGAGTTCTCCACAATACGTTAGCCCTATTATACTTCCCATATACTATTCTCATGACGAACCGATGAAGCAATAATGACTCGAATGAGCTCACACTCCACAGCATGTTTATATTGGTTACCGCGCTGTTTACAAACGCGCAGTTGACAAACAATCATTGTGATTCTGGCTGTGGATAATTCCTAGACTATGTCATTGTTAAATGTTGCTCTTCCGTTTCTTGGTCTTTAAGAATACTTGGGTTAGTATTTTGAACTAAACGAGGGTTAGTATGAATCAGTCTGATTGATACTTATTAAGCCTTGTTTAGGTGAGAATGTGGAAGCAATTAGAGTTTTGTTAAATTAAAGTATGAAATAAATACCTGTATTGCCATTTTACCAAGTTTATCATAATTATGGGTTCTGAAGAGCAACATCTAAGGGTTGTCAAGAAATAAAATTCTTAAAAAAAAAATTGTCGTTAAAGATTTTTTGAATTACGACTTATTTATTTATTTATTTATTTAAACTTCTCGCACACCAATGTGTGCGAGAAGTTTAAATAAATAAATATGCCTAAGGCATTAAGTCCGCCTTTGTACCTCAATAGGTACAAAGGCGGACTTAATGTCTTAGGCATTCTCTACCAGTCAACCAAGGGTGGTGAAGAGATAAGATGGCAGGTGCTCTGAATAAGAGGAGAAACCGTAAAAAAAAAATATTAAAAAGATATCTAAATGCATTATAAATAAAATAGGCACACAAGTACATATATAGGTTATAAGCTTAAAATACACATACATACATATTAACTATAATATATACCTACATTATAATATATACATATATAGGATACAAGTAAAAAAAAGAAGTAATTGAGATGACTCTGCCCTATTTGTTTTGAAAATAACTCTGCAATTTCCGCTTAAATGCATACCGACTTATAAAGTTCATTTGCATTTTACTGTTGCTCTGCTAGAGGATGACGTAAAAGGCGCTTTAGGTATAAAATACAAGAAGATTAGCGGCAATACCTGCTAATGCCGATAACAAATGTAGTTCAGCACCTACTCAGAATGTTAAGAATAGTAGTAGCAGGTATGCTGCAATCTCGTTTTATAGAATAGCGACTATGCCTACCTACTATTCTGACGGAACATCAATTTGGATGTTTCAGCTTTGGCCTTGTTGTTAGAGGGCTGATCCGGACGTATATTTCTTTAAGTAGTACAGTCTGCCTCAAAAAGACATTCATATACATCAACCAGAATTCATTTGATTGTCTACAATTTGTGTTCCTTACGTATTATATCAAGGTATACCAAATGTGTAATAATTATGTTTTGTGACTACACATTGATACAATATTATAGAACAAACATTGTAGACATCTTTTTCTTCTTCACCAAGGCAGGAAGCAGATCCGCCCGCCCCAACCTCGCCTAACAGCATTGCAACTCTCAAAAACACGAATTCTGCTAATGAACTTAATTTTCTATCCACAGAGCGACGCACACGCTCAATGGTATCGGGTCGCAGCAGCGGGTCCAGTTCCGTACCCTCTCGACAGAATGGTACTTTACCGCCGCCGCCCCCGCAGCCCGAGCCGGCGCCGGCTCCACCTGTCACGCCGGCGCCGATGCCGGTCATGCAGCTGCAGCCCGTGCAGCCTGTGCAGCAGTTGCAGCCGATACCGGCCAAGACTAACCATAGTTTAGGAAGTTAGTATCTCGCCTTCCTATTGAAATGTTAAGACACTTAGGCCCACCTTGGACCTAAAATCACTAAATATAATAATCGCTAATTTAAAACATCGTTTTGTTTCGGTCAATCGTTTGAAAAGGAAAGAGACAGAATTATGTTTTAAATATATAGCTGTTTATTGTGCTGTTTAGCTGTGTGTTTGTGGTGCAAGTTGGCCATAAAGCTGTTTTTCACACATATCGTGTACTTAAAAAAAAGTAAGTATGTTCTTTTCAGTTCTTCATGTTTTGTTTTAGTAAACAAATCAAACCCCATAATGGGATATTTATTTGTCCTATACAATCAAATGAGCAACATTTGTATGTACAGGGTGTCTCACGGCAGAGTTAGGGTTTTGAAATGAAATAAAAGTCAATTTGCATATTTTTGTGAAAACATTTTTATTGAAAATTATTGAACTACAGTGCGGATTTTATTTTTTAAAGATTACATCTTCCAGATGTCTTCCATTTCGTAGCACGCACTCACGGAATCGATACATCGCATTTTGCATAACGCGCCTAAGCATAGCTGGATCGATGTCACGTATCTCTCGTTGGATATTTTGTTTTAGCTCAGCGATATTCCTCGGAGTATTGACATAAACTTTGCTCTTAAGGTACCCCCATAGGAAAAAGTCCATGGGGGTCAAATCGGGCGATCTCGGAGGCCACGCAATATCACCAAAGCGGGATATCAATTTCTGAGGAAACAATTCACGAAGTTGGTCCATAGTGGCTCTTGCAGTGTGGCAAGTGGCTCCATCCTGCTGAAACCACGTTCTTGAGCTGTAGGCTGGATGCTCTCGAAGTTGGGGTATAAAATAATTGGATATCATTTGCCGATACGCCTCACCAGAAACAGTTATCGCAGCACCCGTCGCATTTTCAAAAAAATACGGCCCGATTATTCCATTGACCGAAAGAGCACACCACACTGTCACTTTTGGGCTATGCAGCGGTCTTTGATGTTTTTGTCTGGGATTGACATCTGACCAAAAGCGACAATTTTGTTTGTTTACATATCCATTCAAATGGAAATGTGCTTCATCACTCCAAAACACAGTATTCAAAGTGCGAAATCTCTCTATGATTGTCTGGCAAAAACTTTTACGTAAATTGTAGTCATTTTCATTTATTTCCTGCACTATCTGTATTTTATAGGGATGGAATTTCAAATCACGTTTTAAAATCCGCTCTACGGTTGATTTGGTGACGTTTAAAGCCGCCGCTCTTTTGCGTATTGACAAGCGTGGATTGCGTCGAACGCTAGCTGCAACTTCGTTTATTGTTTCTTCCGTCCTTGAAGTTCTGCTTGGGCCTGGACGCGGTTGATTTATAGCGGAACCGGTAGCTCGAAACTTGATAATCCATTTACGAATCAAATTTTCACTTGGTCCATCGCGTAAACGTCTGATATTGTAGTGAGAACAAAACTGTCTCCGAGCCACGACGTACGATTCTCCACCTTTCAAAAACGCTTCGATCGCGAACGCGCGGTGCTCTCCCGACCACTGCGACATCGTGACTAACGAATCCGCACGAATGACAAAGCTACTGCGCCCCTCACCCCGCGCTTACTTGCAACGGTTTTTAAAATATTCAAATTTAAAATCCTAACTCTGCCGTGAGACACCCTGTATATATTAATCACGTTCTCGAAAACAGCTCTAACGATTTCGATGAAACTTGCAATATAGGGGTTTACGAAAATCGATCTAGCTAGGTCTCACTTCTGGGAGAATTCGTTTTCTCAATTTTCAGCTGAGCAGAGATCGGTCGACAAGGTACTGGGATATTGTGACACTTTTTAAAAATTTATTTTCGCTCGATTAAATATAGGTATGAATTTCAAGTTTTAATAAAGTTCTTATGTTGCCAGGCTACACACTGAAGAGTAATAAAAAACAACAAAAGGGGCGAAAAATTACGAAAGCAGACATCGGCATGCCGCAGGACTTCAAACACATATCACACGTCGGCTGGGATGCTAACAAAGGTATTATTGTTTATTCATTTTATGATAATGCTTTTATAACTGGGGCCATAATTATTCATACGTAAGGATGTGGTACGATGAATAATTTTATCACATCCGTTAGGATTTGATAAAATTATTACCAAATCTATTAGGATGTGATAAAATTATAACCAAATTAAAAACTCACCTTTTTAAGGCTCATCTAACGTTAATAAAGTGAGTTTTTAATTTGATTAGTTAGTATAATTAAATGACACCTTATTTCCTTGAATTTTTGACAAATTATCATCTTAATCGGTCAATTTGTGTTTATTGGAATTTCTCACTAGAGTTTGCCATAAGGTATCGATATTTTTTTGAGTAACTTGCAGGAATGTTAAGAAGTTTATAATTTTAGGTATGAAAGTAACATTCAAGACAATTATGTCGAAAAAAAAAACAACTGAAAAATACTTACTACAAAAAAAGATGATAAATTTTTGAACCTCCCAGCGGCAGAAAACTCTCAAAAATTACAAAAAAAAAATATAACTCGATAACTACAAAAAATCGCGGAAAATATATATTAAGGGGTATTTTCGGATACCCCGGCCCTGGTCCTTATCGGACGGCGAGCTGCCCGTTGCTCTCCGTCCGCAAGCCCGCGCCTACGGTGGCCGGAAATCTGCTATCAATTCCCGACGCCCGGGGCGTCTCCTACGGCGGCGGCGGCTAGGGCTGCTAGGGTGAGGCATTTGCCTTTCCCTCTCGCGCTCCGCCTCCTCCTTCGCGAGCATTACTGCTTCGCAGAAGGAGGTGACGGCTTGCCATGCCCTCTCGCTCCGCACCATGGCCTGGACCAGGGCTGGGCGCGAGAGGTCGCCGCCACCGATCGCCCCCACGAGGACACGGCGCGCCCCGCCCGCGCCGGGCAGACCTCCAGCGTATGCTCCACCGTGTCCTCCGGACGATCCACACAGTGGCGACACCCAGGCGTTTCCTCCCGCCTTATGCGAAACATTTTCGGATACCCCTGGACATGAGAACTCGTATTTTTTTTTATAACGTCACTATTTGGTACAACCTGTAATCTGTATAATATCCTAACAATGTAATATTATAAATGCGACTTTCACGCTAAAACGGCTGAACGAATTTGGCACATGAGTAGACCATGACCTGGATTAGGACATAAAATACTTTTATCCTGATATTCCCACGGA
Source organism: Conistra vaccinii (assembly GCA_948150665.1). Taxonomy (NCBI): domain Eukaryota; kingdom Metazoa; phylum Arthropoda; class Insecta; order Lepidoptera; family Noctuidae; genus Conistra; species Conistra vaccinii. The sequence goes on along the minus strand of OX411317.1, from coordinate 5,449,005 downwards.
GTCAAGACTGAGGCTGCCTGTCCACTGGAGCGGAGAGGAGAGGAGAGGAGCGGAGATGTGCCAAAATTAACCAATAGAATCGCACCTCTGGAACGGAGTTTTGATTCTATTGGTTAATATTGACACATCTCCGCTCCTCTCCTCTCCTCTCCGCTCCGGTGGACAGGCAGCCTTATGCGGGTGAAACCGCGGGGCGCAGCTAGTACATACATAAATTCACGCCTTTTTGTCATGGGGATGGGCCAGAAACTTAAACACGCCACCTGAAATTGCTCATCATATCTCTTTCGCTCTCTCTCTCTCTGTCTCATCATAAAAGCCATAGAATAATGTCGAAATTTTGCTTCATTGGTGTATTGATCGCACTTACGATCACTGAGAGTGCTTACTGGGGTGTCACCTTGTTTCGCAGACAGAAATTACATAGAATTTCGTTTCGCACCAAAATGTTTCATATTTATTTCGTTCTTATATTTTTATTTCGAATATTATTGTTTCAACAACTATTTACTTGGATGAAACATTATTTCACAGAAACACAATTCAATGAATTTTTTATCACATTTTTTTATTTAACAAACTTATCAAACAGTAGAATTATTTTTTTACGAATATTGTTTGTTCAGTTATTTCAACGAAAATGTAAGAATAGACGTTATGCTATAAACAACAATAGTGTTTGTGTTTGTGTAGTGTAGTGTCTAGTAATATAACTATTAGGGCACTCCGACCATATAGGTTAGGTTAGGTTAGAACTGTGACCAACTACGCGCGAGCCGAGCGAGCGAAGCGAGCGGTGCCGCGGCAGCGGCCGGCGAGCGCTACATCGGATTTGGTCGCAGTATCAAGATTAGGGCACTCCAACAGATGAACCGCTTTCATATAACTATACTACGGTATATAGTGTGTGTGTAGTGTATTGTCTGGTAATATAACTATTAGGGCACTCCGACCATATAGGTTAGGTTAGGTTAGAACTGTGACCAACTACGCGCGAGCCGAGCGAGCGAAGCGAGCGGTGCCGCGGCAGCGGCCGGCGAGCGCCACATCGAAATTGGTTGCAGTATCAAAAATATAGGGCACTGGGGATTTTCTTGGTAATAAGCTTTATACTAACTAAACAGTATGAGAATAAAGAATATTTGATTTGTTATTCTATAATATGAATATCGAAACTTTTAATTTTATTTGTAACAAAAATCAATGATTAAAGTTTATTCAAAGTAAGTATTCTGCGTATTGATTATTCTGTGAAATGATAATATATGAAAAATTTTATGTGAAACGAAATTCTATAAAACTATTTTCTATAAAACAACGTACAACCGCTTACTGGATCCCCAAGATGTCTATTAGATTTTTTTTGTCAGAATATTCTTCTTAGTACTAGCCCTGCGTTTGGGCTTGCGAAATGCGAGTACACTACTTCCTGAATTTAAAGATCTTGAGAATTTGAGAGAATGTAGTTTCTTGCCCGTTCTTCTCAATAGGAACTACGCTTTGTAGTGGGCAACTAGCTTCATCTTTCTGACTGACCGACTCCTTGTCAATTCAAAAGTGCCGTTAAATGAGTAAATTGAAATAAATGTTTAGAGTTTGACCTACCCCTTAGGGCCTGTTTCACCACCTACGATTAAGTTCCTATTAACTTATTTGGCAGATAATTTCCTACAAATTCTGTTCCATTTTTTAATTTATTCGGTAATAGTGGCTATTCGGACATTGTGAAATAGGGCCTTAGTGTAATAAAGACGTCATTATATTATTTATTTATGATATTTTCAGGTTTCGATCTCGACAATGCGCCAGAAGCCGACGAACTCCGTTCGTTCTTCACGAAAGCCGGAGTTTCAGAGACGCAACTACAGGACCAAGAGACCAGAGAGTTCATATACGACTTCATAGAGATGCACGGAGGTCTGCCCGCTGTCAAACAGGATCTGGACAAGGGTGAGTTTTGTTATAGTTATAAAAAATAAGTACTGCGAAGAAACCAGCATCTATTGGCACGAAAAGATATATGGAGCCCTGTGATGGATGCCATGTTCTTACGTTTCATAAGTGCAGGTTTAGGTGAAATATATTATATTTGAAAATTTTTAATTTTTGGGGTGTAGTGGAGCTCTTTGTGAAGATTTACTCATAGAAATTTATCGCTACTATTTTTTGGTTGTTTAAGAATAGAGCTAGGTTTTGTAGTAAAGCTTATGTGTATTGTCCAGTCCTAAAAAGATGTATACACGGACAAGGAACCATTTTATTGTCTACAACCATTGTTTCATAACATTGTGTCCACCATACAGGTACAAAACATAGTATACAATTTATTTTACCAAGTCCTATACACCCTATGACTAAAAAAATGTTTTTCTCAAACATGCTTGGAAATTTGAACTTTATTTTGACAACCTTCTTCGAAATAAATCGAAATTGCCGTCCTGGTCAAAAACAAGCGAGCATCAGGCCGGCAATCTTAGTATGAAAATCCATATCTGTCGTGTTTAGCGGCCAAATAAATTACTATGAAAACTCATGGTATACGAAAACAAGGTATGGCATTCCGGGAGAGAACACTTGCTTACGTCACTATCCAATTGCCACTTTATTGCAACAAAACACGAAACTATGGAAACATTTTCAATCACCATTCTGCTAAAAAATTAAAACAAAGCATTTAAATTGTCGTTTCGTTCGTCTAATCCAGTGTTTTTCAACCTGTGGGTCGCGACCCCCAGGGGAGTCGCGAAGCCTCTGTAAGGGGGTCGCGAGGTCGAGGGCTCAGTGAAAGAATAAGAAAATATTTTTCAACTTTGTTTTATTGCTTTAGATAATTCTAGCAGATTTTCTTTTAGGTTTGGGAACCCCAAAGTTGCCTCATGTAAGTCATCTATAGCTGCATTTAAAATTTATGAATTAATGTGGGTTTCTGTCAGTACAAGAACGAAAGCTGTAGCTCCATTATAAAAAATCCAAAAAAATAAAACAGTGCGCTGTCAACAAAACCTTGAACGTCTTACGAATTTTCGATCAAATCACGTGTCCTGACGCGAGTTTAACATTTTTAACCCATCCCAAAAAAAGTGCACAACGCCGCTATAGAAGTTTTCACTTCAAAAACGGAACCAAATTTTAAGAATATTGTAGTTATTTGTGTTACCTAAATGCTAATTAAAAATTTTGATGCTAATGAAGTTATAGCGAGAGTCTGTTAATATAATTAACAGATATTATCTGTTATTTATGAAATTAACCTAAACGTCGTAAAAAATAATAAAATGTTGTACGTATTTAACTATTATTTATAATTATTTGTATTATAACACGTACCGGAAGACGTAGCGTTGGAAGGCCTCCCACAAGATGGACCGATGACCTAGTAAACGCCGCAGGAATTCACTGGATGCGGGAAGCACAGAATCGGTCGAAGTGGCGGTGCTTGGTGGAGGCCTATGTCCAGCAGTGGACGTCTTTCGGCTGATATGATGTATTATAACAAAATACAGATTATAAACAGTGGACGATAGAGGGTCGTGAAAAAAAAAATCATACTAAGGGGGTCGCGTCATGAAAAAGGTCGAAAAACACTGGTCTAATCAAACGAAACAATTCAATTTAAAGATATAAATACGTAATCGTCACTTAATACCTCATTATTTTATCGTATTCGTTTATGTAGTTGGGGAGATATTATTACACACTACTGGCAGCATAGAAACGGGCTGTCTAATTGTCATTCCGCCATATTGTCGTGTATCGCTATTCTTGTTGAACCCATAAGTAAGTCTCGCTCAGTCCCAGTGAACACAGTGATCCCAAACATTTTCTTAATACGGCTGAAAGAGTTAAATAGAAATACTGTGTGCAATCAACTGGAAAAGAAGCGTAAAAGAAAATTATATAAAGTATCAAACACTAAATAGTGGATACTACTATTTAATAATTAATATTTCAATTTTGATTTTGAGTAAAACTATTTATTAAGGCGACGAGATTTACAACGTGTTTGAGTATTATTTTAGTAATCCCTAGAATCCACTACTAATATAATGAATGCTACAGTAGATTTGTCTGTATTTTACGTTTGTTCTCACAATGTTTTATTAGATTGAATTTCCAAAAAAAAAAACTTTGAGAACCATCGATAACCGTGATGACGTAGGCAAGTGTTTCCCACGTGACCACTGCGCACACCACTGCGTCTCGGAGTGCCATACCTTGTTTTCTTATACCATGTGAAAACTCATATCTGTCCTGTTATTTAAAAATGGAACTAACTTTTTACTTCAACACATGGCAACCAAGGAGGTAACTTATCAAAGATTTTATTTAAATTTCGAACTGGCTTAGCAAATAGAGCTGTAAAGAAATAAATGGCTATATTGGCGCGTGAATTTTTTTCTTTTTTTGTCATTGATTCTGGAATTTATAAATAATTTACTTGGTTTGAATTTCCGCGCATTGTTTGAGAAAAGTACTATACAAGCCTTGGCCGCAACCAGGCATTGATGGACTCACGTATGTGTGATCGTTCATCAATGCCCTTATTGCTGGCCTCGACAGTAATGTACTATACAGTGATAGTTCCAGAACAAGGTAAACAAGACTGACAACGTTATACGACTTATATCAAATGACACGTTTTTAGCTTCGTTTAAAGGAGAATAAGAGTTTTATTTTGGCCTTTTTATTTCATGCATGACATCCATGTCATTTGTTTTTTGATTTGAAATAAAAGATGTTCACTACAAAATGTTTCCTTGTCCGTGTAAACATCTTTTTGAGGTTCACTGTGCCTGTACATAAAAGCGAAATTACAGGCACATATAGAACATTTTAACTTTAGATGTAATAATGAATTCGTATGTTATCCAAAGCGTTGAGTCGCGGCGCTTTGCCCCCTGCGCCCAGCACGGCCGCGCCCGCGCCGCCCGCGCCGCCCGTGCCCACGCGCAGCCCCGCGCCGCCGCACCCGCCGCAGCCGCGTGAGTATACTATTTATGTAAAATATTGTGTCAAAAAATGTTTTGCTATAACTTTGGTTGTTAAAAAAAATTTAACTTGTACTGGAAAAACTGTTCTATGAACACATTTTCAACATAATAAAAATAATTATGAATGAACAATGTACATATCATTTGCGTGTTACGTTTAAATGAAAACACGATGAATAATCCCACAGCATCCCGCGCGCCCCCCCCGCCGCCCGCGCGCTCCGTCCCGCCGCCGCCCGCGCACCGCATTGCGCCGCCGCGGCCTGCGCAACGTGAGTGTATTACTATTTTTACAACTTGAACTAATACTACACTAGTAAATAAAAATGGGACAGCATAAAACACTGCAAAGACCTAAAAAAAAGAATAGTTAATATTCTTTTTTTAGTATACCGTATAGTATAACATGTTGCGGCTATTTGCAGTCTATTAATATGAGATGATTATAACAAACTATCAATATTGATGTACTAATTGAACAGTTCTCATACATCTGACAGCCGTGTCATCCGGGCCGCCCTCAGTCCCCCCTCCCCCGCCGCCGGGCGCGGCCCCCCCTCCCCCGCCGGCCGCGCCCCCCATGGCCCCGCCCCCCCCGCCGCCGCCCGCGCCGCCGGCCCCGCCCCCCGCGCCCCCGATGGCTCCGCCGTCGCCCCCGATGCCGTCCGAAGCGCCTTCGGCTGCAGCAGACCCGAGGGCCGCACTTATGGAGAGTATTCGAAGCGGATCCAAGGGCCTCAAGGTACATAGTATTAAACGTTTTTGTATTTTTTTTTTCTTAATTAAATTTTAAATATAATTATATTTATTCCGTTTATTTCAAGAAAAAGAAAGGTATTCACTTGTACGCGCCTATTACTTCACCGTTGTTTTTTTCAAAATAAAATAAAATTTTATTTTTAAAGCTATTTCCAAATTGGCTTGAGTTTTCGAATGCAACCAGAGTAATTTTTCTACCAGCCTGAGCCACGTAGGTCGCCTTTTGCAAACAACCTTTACAGTACTGCAGTATAAAACGAAAAAGTTGATCCAATTTGTTATGTTGCAGCGCGTCGAGCCCGTGGCTAAGCCGGTCGTGGTCGAAGACAGCCGAAGTAACCTACTCAGCGACATCAGACAAGGCGTCGAGCTCAAACCCGTAAGTACTACTTTCTCATCATGATTCTCCTTATTCCAACTTATTTGTGGTAGACGCACCACCCTTTACCCATATCTGACCTCGGCTAGATAAGGAGTCGCTGCATGTAAAATACTGGTAGTCAGCTACATCCGGTTGGACTGGAAGCCGACCACAGCAGTTGGGAAAAGTTTAGGCAGATTGAACTTTGTGGTCGGCGCACCAATTCATCTTTTCCCATACATCTCTATGCCCCGTCATCTCAGTTCCAACTGTATTATGAACAGACCACAATTATTTCTTGATTGAACTAGAGTCATAATTTTATATCCGTCACTGAGATGTTTCGGAACTGCAAACTAAAAAACGTGATACACGGGATACACGGTGTAATATGCTCAAAATTATGCAAGTATAGTGTACTGTATAAAGGCTTCGCTAAATAGAACGCATAATTAGCGCGCATTGGAGCGCTAACCTGACGCCACACTACAGCGCCGAATTGTGTTGCACTATGACGTACATTTCACTGCCAAACAGAGCGCCGGCGCTAGCAACGCCGCGACACTAGCGTGTCGTGCTGCGCTGTACTTAGCGCTCTAACGCGCGCTGTGTACTCGTTCTATTTGGCGAAGCCTTAATGCTCCGTTGGCGCGTGACCGAAATCGGCAGTAGGAACGCAGCCATCTTGTTTTTGTAATACATTTATTTAGATTTACCCATGGTATAAGAAAACAAGGTATGGCATTCCGGGAGAGAACACTTGCCTACGTCACTATCCAGTTGCCACTTTATTGCAACAAAACACGAAACTATGGAAACATTTTCTATCACCATTCTGCAAAAAAATAAAAACAAAGCATTTAAATTGTCGTTTCGTTCGTCTAATCAAACGAAACAATTCAATTTAAAGATATAAATACGTAATCGTTACTTAATACCTCATTATTTTATCGTATTCGTATACGTAGTTGGGGAGATATTATTACACACTACTGGCAGCACAGAAACGGGCTGTCTTATTGTCATTCCGCCATATTGTCGTGTATCGCTATTCTTGTTGAACCCATAAGTAAGTCTCGCTCAGTCCCAGTGAACACAGTGATCCCAAACATTTTCTTAATACGGCTGAAAGAGTTAAATAGAAATATTGTGTGCAATCAACTGGAAAAGAAGCGTAAAATAAAATTATATAAAGTATCAAACACTAAATAGTGGATACTACTATTTAATAATTAATATTTCAATTTTGATTTTGAGTAAAACTATTTATTAAGGCGACGAGATTTACAACGTGTTTGAGTATTATTTTAGTAATCCCTAGAATCCACTACTAATATTATGAATGCTACAGTAGATTTGTCTGTATTTTACCGTTGTTCTCACAATGTTTTATTAGATTGAATTTCCACAAAATAAAAAGTTTGAGATGACGTAGGCAAGTGTTTCCCACGTGACCACTGCGCACACCACTGCGTATCGGAGTGCCATACCTTGTTTTCTGATACCATGGATTTACCAACGTCCGTATACACAGGAACAAATAGAAAATAAAGAACTAGAATTTAACAAACAATTATAGGTAAATATATTCAGGCAGGGTTTTTGCTGCTTCCATTCTCCACTCATAAACAACGCTTGTTCCCAGGTGTCCCGCTCAGGCAGCAACAGCGGCAGTGAACGTAAAGCGGGCGCCGCATGCGGGCTCGCAGAAGCCCTGCAGAGGGCTCTAGAGGAACGTTCCCGCGCCATACACTCAGACTCAGACTCAGATATGTCTGACGCTACCACCAGCGACGGAGAATGGGACGACTGAGTTGTCCCAATAACTAAACAAGTACTGTGGTCTGAATAAAACAAAGAAATATTATGGTCAAAAGTCGTGAGTATTTCATTGCTCTACGATGATTGAGTTAGATTCCGAAATTTAAGAAAGAAAGAATTCAGCTCTGTGGTCTTTATAAGAACACATACAAATGTTCGTAAATAAATCACGTGATTTCAACAAACCTCGGACTCTGAAATGCCTGATGCAGCTGCCATCAGCAGCAAAAGACACATAATAATCCTGAACAGCATAAAAAAACAAGACCTCGTCTTAGAAACGGTGGTTTATTTTCAATTACTTCTTCAGTGTCAAAAACGTGTCAAACAAACTAACTGCCATTTAAAAAAAAGGTAAACCGAACGAAATTCTTATGAATGGATATTACCCTCTAACACCTACACGAAAAATTTATCTCTTCATTACTTCCACCTCCTCATGTCTACCAATTTTTCCCGAAGCGTTACAGCTTATAGACAAATCAGGTTGCACCACTACCGACGGAGAAAGGCCCATACTATTAACACAAACTAAAAAAATTTGGCGCCTTAGGTATAGTCTCTCCTTTTCGCCCTTCAATTTTATTCGTAGATCATATCTTAAAAGTCCCTCCAAAAAAACGCATGCCTAGAAAACAATAAGGGTGTGTACAGTCAACCACGGTGCGGATTCCACCAATGAAATTGAACATGTTCAGCACATCTAAACGCGTCCAAGAGCTGTCAGTGTACAATATTCCATAACAATTTTGACACTGACAGCTCTTGAACGCGTTTAGATGTGCTGAACGCGTTCAATTTCATTGGTGAAATCCGCACTTAGGGAGAGCCTTTATTTCGTAGCAGTAAGGGCGATTTTCTTAGTTAGGTTATTTCTGACGAGCAATTGACCCTACATATCGGCGAAATCAGAAAATAGTTCACGGTGCATGTCAGCTTTAGCTCAATTATGGGTTCTTGCGTAACGAAGCGGGTTCTATGTTAAAGGGTTTGGTTTCCGCACTTAGTCCTTCGAATGGACCATTGTGCGTGGGCCATGGCAGCCGCTTGGGGGGTTATTCCAACCAGCCCACCTCCCTCCAGAAGTTAATTAAAACTCCCGGTCTGTTTAGAACATCTCGAAACGAAGCGGGTTTATCTTCGGAAAGAAAGGGTACATGTTTAGGTGTTTCTTTATGTGTGTTAACATACTATTTCTCACGCATCGATCGGTACCATCTTGTCTACCGGAAACCCGCTTCTTTATGTAAGCACCCTCTGGCATGCTGCAGGTTCGTGGCGAAAGTCTGTGATGTTCGTAGGTGTGTACCCCTAGTATCGACTATTCAACGGTTACGGTTAGTCTAGCGTCAGTTAATTTCACATGGTTATACTAACGTTAAGAACGTTTATTCTGAAAATGGGCAACGTCGCAAATAGATGTCAAATATTTCCCTGTTTTGATTATTTTTGCAATATTACTGTGTACTGTGTGGAAAAAAAAAATGTGGCTAACAAGCGAACTAGAATATTGATTATGAAATGCAATAATTAATATCTTAACACCGAATATTTAGTTTTTTTTTTAAGTATTTGGAACCTTTTCAAATGCTTTTTTTACATCTAAAACGGTTACAACATCAAATTCAGTGTTATAATGCCCTTATACTTGGACATTTTCAACCGTCGTCGACTATTCGACGGCTGTCGCATTATAGTTTTACGCCGGAAGCACACCTCCGCCGCGAAACCGCAGTAGTTCAATTGAACTGACTCGCGCCATGTTCTGCTATTCGCATCCGATGAAAGTAGCGGAAAATGAGTTGTATCTTTTGAATTGACCTACTGCGGTTTCGCGGCGGAGGTGTGCTGCCGCCCTTTAACTTTTAACACAATAATACCTTTAGCTAACAATAAACAAATATCAGTATATAAGGTTTGTTTTAAAACTATTTAGTGTTCACTTAAACTTACCTAAATACTTGATGTATTTAATTTTTTATTATTATTAAAAGTTACATTCTAATTCCATGTTCCAATTCTAATCAATGAAGATAATGTTGTTTATTAACTTTATATTAAAATATAATTTTGAATACTTAAATCAGTCATAAAAATATTTTATTCTTTTAAAAGTATTATATTTAAATAGTTAGACAGCAAGAAAGGTGGTTGCGTTGCATATTCAAAGTGTCTTAATATGTGCGTCATAATATGTATAAAAAGTAAATTAAGTTCTTTGTTCTTGTTAACTTTTGAATTAAAAATAATTTAATATTAATTAGGCTTTAGAAATATATTTCTTTCTTAAAAAAATGTGTGCCAGAGTAGCTAGGAGCAAAGTGATTGCTGATCCCATATCCTTCGTCAGTTTTACTTTGACCTAGTGTATGAATTTACTTCAGTTCAAATGTGATATTGGAATAACTGTGCTCAGTAATATTTTCTCTTGTATTGAGTCAAGCATTTAATTCTAGGTGTTCGTAATAGTGCTTTGAAGTTTTTAAACTTATTTCTTAATTGGAGGCAGTATGAGTTTACTGAGAATGCATTCTAATTTATTTGAAACTTTGCAGGCAAAAATAATCAGTTTCAAAGCTAAGTAGGTGAGGGTAGTTTGGATCACAAGCTCAAGCTTGTTCAAACGCTTTATAGAGTAGATATGCTCAAAGTATGCCTTGCAAACTACAGTGCGCCACCGCTGCCTCGAATTAAACAAGTCTTTAAAATGTCTATTTTTATTATTGTCATGTGAATATATTTTGTAATTTAACTAATTAATTACTTTTGATAATAATTGCTACAAGTTATTAATATTTTTATTGAGACAGTAATGTTTAAAATGTTACGTTTGTGAAGCCGTAGAAAGAATACGTTTGATGGAAGTATATTGCTTTAAAACTATTAATACAAACACTAATTAATTATGTTTCTATCAACAAATATTAAAGCATATATCGCCTTATTACATTAACAATTTATAATCAAAGGCTGACGTACTCTTTCGACGAGATCACTTATATATATTTTATATAATTGATGTAAAATGTGTAAATAATTGTGGTAGGTAAATTCTAATAGACTAAAGTGCTGTATATGACTGAAAGAAAATCGACGGTGATTCTAAAATTACAAAGGTGTGTACTGAGAAACGTTGAACTTATCGTATTCTTGTAAAAAACAGTTTTATGGAAAATGATTTCATTGAAAAATATTACCCTCCTTCTGAGGCACTGGGGTAAATAGTCCGACAAGGGACTAGAGAAATGCTTAGCGGGGCGTCGGTACGTCGATGTGATATGCAACGTTTCGAAGCACATACTTGAAAGTAGCTAGTTAATAGAATAATAGATATACATACATTGTTCGACACTAAATCGATGGGTTCGAAGCTATCGATAGTTTTACTCAATGCTTTAAATACTGCCCACGTCGATCTATCGAAATTAGAGATGTGCTCTTACTTTTTGAATCGACATCATTCGGAGTAAATTTTTATGTTTTGATACAAGCAATAACTTTCATAAATGCGTTATTTTTTTCAATTAATAAGTTAAATAATTATTTTTATTATAATAAAAAGATTGAAGTTTATTTTCATGCAGGTCATACTTGTATCTTTTTTTTTTTTATGACTAATTAAGTTAGATAGAAAATCGAACAGATTAACTTATGAAAGAATTCGCATAGTTGGGTTTTCAACGGTAATAAGATAGATAGCCAGTTGCACATCAAGTTGAAACAAGCCTGGAGCATTGCTACTGCCCTCAACAGTCTATGAGGCATTATCAGCCAGAGGACTTAAAACAATTTTTCTCACCATTTGTATATTTGATGTTGTACACATGTTAATCAGCATAATCAGGTTCATAATATAAACTTACTACCCATGTAACATTACACCCGACCACAGATTAATACAGATAGGACAGTCCGCAGTTTAGGTATGAAGCTACAAGTACGCGGCGGACCCCGTCTTGCTGGGCCAATTCAATGAGTGTAACGTAGTCAGAAGATCTAAGAGTCACGCGATAATAAGATAGGCAACTTCTAGGTGAATAAACTGTAGGTGTTTAGCGCTGTGCGACATGAATTGCACTTTATTGCGTCGTAGCAAGAGTCGCTTTAATTTTGCAGTGTCCCATCTGTAGTAATCTGTGACCCGACTCCGACACTGCTCGGAATATTATTCCATCCCACGCAGATCCAAGTTGAATAATTGTACTAGCATTGTATTAAATGAAGTTAAAACTAGTGTAAGCAGGGTTATGACTATATGTATCTTAATAAAATAACGATAGATATTTTTATAACTATCAACGTTTACGATGTATGTAATGTACCTGTAACACTTGAAAGTTTGTGGGTGGCTGGTTAACTGAAGATAGTTGAATTACTGCATACGATTAGTTAGTATTGTGTAATACTGCCATTTGACTTACAACCGTGTATCTGTGATTGCTATGTAAGGTTTTCTAAAGCTACGTATGATGCTAAGTAGCTTGATTATAAGCAGGTAGGTATCAAATACGCAGTTGAGATATATCACAAACTTAAGCCGTATTCTCGGCGATAGAACTGCGCATGGAACTGTTCTCGATGGCAGCGGCGCGGGGAGTGAGGACAGTTCCATATAAGATAGTTAATCAACTCAGGCGTGACTTTGCGGAAATCCATTATAAAATACAATGGACTACGTATATTTGGTAACCTAATAAGCAGTAACAGTAGCAGTTAAGCGGATTAGGTTACTAAATATACGTCGGCTAAAGTATTTTACTTTCATATAAAACTATGTATTTGAACGTGCCGGTGCTGCCTCCGCCCCGCCGAGAGTACGGCCTTACGAATGTAATACTAACTCGAAAGGTTCAGTAGCTTGGTTAACCAGCTATTCATAAATGAGTATGTTGACTAAATAAACATTAATAAAATTTAAATGATCATTTTATTTTGCCCATCATCAACAATCTACGTTTTACAAAGAAAATAACGGAGTGTAACTACTTGACACTTAAAAAAAAGGATAAAAAAAATTAACCTCAAATAAAAGTAACTTCTTTACTTATAACATAATTTGGAATAAACACTTTACCTTATAATTAGACGATCAAAGACGCTGACTGAACTTAATATTATCCTTAATCTAACCTTGGTACACACGACGACACTACCTATAATTTCCAGTATAACTCGATTTTTATAACTGTGCTCTTGGAGCTGTCACCCCAGTAGCACACCTCCGCCGCGAAACCGCAGTAGTTTAATTCAACTGGCGCACGTAAATCAACTTGTTCAGCAAGAAAAAAAAATGGGCCCTCAGTCCAGATGCACATCGAATTTTGCGTAGCGGAACATGACGCGAACCAGTTGAATTGAACTACTGCGGTTTCGCGGCGGAGGTATGCTACCGGCGTCAAAGTCGTAGGTTGTTAGTATTGAATTCACCCGCCCGGTTATCTCCTCAGTGTCCCGAATCCTCTGAATACGGTCTACACTACCCGTGTCGTCTCCACAGTTGTCATATTATTCGTTAACTTATTATTATTTAAACCACAGTAATATTTTAACCTTGACACAGTTATAAAAATCGGGTTCAATTATAAGCTTTCCGTACAATGAGAGATCAGCATAACCTGGAAATGTACAGCTTGATGTGCGGTCGAGCGTACTAGAGTCGTTACTTAAATTAATTAATCATTATATTTGATTGACAAGTATTGGGACGACGCCGTCAGTCAAAACTATGACAGATTGAGACCATCTGTATTGATGACAGTGCTAAGATAACATCGCGCCTGTATTCCCCGATGGGTTAGGCAGAGATGTACCTATAGTACACCCATATTTCGCCACAGTTATGTTTAAGTCTCATGTAATAGGGGGCGAGCCTTTTGCCATCAACCAGGCACAGATCAAAATTTCGGGCTCCTAGTGAGAAATCCCAGATGGAAAAACCCAATAACTCTTTGCCGGGAATCGTATCCAGGACCTCATGCTTAGCAGTAGCGCTTGCGACAACTAGACCAACGACGCAGTGTGCTGGTCAAACAAAGCTAATGTTCGATTAGTTTAAGTGACGTCTCCGAATGCGGCAGTAAGAGTTGTAACCTAGTATACAATACATCCACTCCCTTTGGCTAATACAAAGACTTGTAAAATGTTAATAATTAGACTATTTGACTTTATGGTTGAATTTTAATGGGAAACTTTTATTAAAGTTAAGCAATGATTGAAGTTTGCTTTATCATATTTTTTTATGACGTTTAAACGTCTCTTAACTTTAAAATAAATCCAAAAATGAAAAAAAAAAAAACTAATCGTTATTGTTTTTAAATTATAACTTTTTTTTACTATCTGCCATTTTGATTTTCACACTATTAACCTATTGCACGCCAGAGCATAAACGCAAGCGCGTACCCTGTACGCCGACACAAATATGTGACAAAAATGCTCACATATTTGAGTCACTGGCGTACAGGGCACGCTTGCTTGACACGTATATATGACTATGGTGTTCAAAAGGTCAAGGCACAATTTCGCAGCCGACCGCAAGCGGCAGCAGCAGGCGGCGTGTCGCTAGCTACGGAAGGTATTTCATAGAAACCAGTCGTGTACCGGCAACACGTCGCCAGCTGCTGCCGCCTGCGGTCGTGTACGGAATGGTACCTTTAAGTAATTTAAAAAAAGGAGAGCAAACTCTTAGCTGCTAATATCTCTGGGCAAGTTATTAAATCACTGTTACAATTCAGATTCGACCTAGCTACCTATCTTACTCTACAGCACTAACAAACTCAAATCTTTGTCGATCCGAACAAATCAAGTCATTTTTCGTTACGGTGCGTTTTCCATGAAGCAGAGAAGAGCAAGAATCAACCAATCACAGACGACACGAGTGAAAGATTTGAATTAAAACCAATTTGATTGGTCGATTCCTGCTCACCTCCGTTCCGTTCGCCTTCACTTTAGCGGAAACGCATTCTTAGTGAAAACACTCGCATTCTATATTATAAAATAAAATACATACTAAGAACATTTTGTACAGAAATCATAACTCTTATCAACTAAATTACATCGAGTGAAAGAACCAGAGACGCTATTATTAAAAAGTGAGACTCATTTAACCTTTTTATAATGTATGTAGGTACCTACATAAAGCTGCGTCTAC
The DNA here is from genome assembly GCA_948150665.1 of Conistra vaccinii. Taxonomy (NCBI): domain Eukaryota; kingdom Metazoa; phylum Arthropoda; class Insecta; order Lepidoptera; family Noctuidae; genus Conistra; species Conistra vaccinii. The sequence continues at coordinate 5,433,926 of OX411317.1, read as the reverse complement.
TCTAGGTGAGCACGAATTCGCATGCGGAGACGGACTTATGAGCTTCGAATGAACATGTCTTGCTATGCGAATTCGTTCTCGGCTTGCCTAGTGTAGACGCACCTTTACAGTTTCCATCTATTTACAATGCGGAAAATATCACAAAAAAACATACGAGACACAATTTTGAACAAAAACAATCTTTGATGGCATAGCATAATCAGCTTATAATATTCCCACTGCTGGAACACAGGCCTCCTCTCTGAGAGAGTGGGCCATAATCCACCACGCGGGCCCAGTGCGGGTTGGCGGATGTCACATGTCTTCGAATTTTAGGTTGTAAACATGCCGGTTTCCTCATGATGTTTTCCTTCACCGTTTTGAGAGCAGTGGTGATGAAATAATTTACACAAAGTAAAGTGCCTGCTTGGGTTCGAACCCATACGTCCTACAACTCGTAAGTCGCGGCTGTTACCACTGGGCCACCACTGCTCTTTGATGGCACAATGTTAAAATAGTATGTAATCATCAACATGCGATTTACCAACTACTATTTATTTGCCTATTACAATTTTCGTATCTGTTTAGTGCCTATTATAATTTTATTACAATCTTGCAAGTAGCACGTAACTTGGCAAGGTTTTGGGGTAGTGGGGGAAGTTAGCGCATGTAAAAAAGGAAGAAATTGTACGTGCGCGAATTTTCCCCACTACGAAAATCGTTGCCAACTTACGTGCCGGTAACTATAACTTATAGTCGTCGGAAACAAAAATAGTCACCGTAGTCGAAATCGGCATGGGATGTATTATTATAATAATTTTATTACAATTACCCATGACACCTATACTACAAAAACGTCCCGTTGCACTAATATGAAAAGCACAGATTTACCAGTTTAGGGACATGACACCTATTTTCACACAAACATTTTAGATCTAGATTATATATATTTGCGCGAAAGTAATAAAAAAGTTGAACCAAACCAAAACTTTTTACCATCTCAATGTTATAAAGTCACTCATATAAAATTACTCTTAATTTTTGATAATCAAACTATAATGACAACGTGGAAGTTCCACCACAGCCTCCCATTTTCCTTCAGAATGGGCAATTACAGAAAGTAAACCGATACGCGGCGAAGATACACGCAATCCTATTCGACATATTCGGTTGCTATGTGGTAATTGTAAGCTATGAGCCTATGACATACCATCATACCGAAAATTACGCGTCGTAATTCCTATCTATTCTATATTAGGAGGATGTAATAAAATCATAGCGAAGTCAAAATAGTACACTGGATATTTTTGAAAAATAACGATTCTAATGTTGAAAATATACCTAGTTTTTAGAATTTTAGTCCGTTTATCTGAATGTTCCAGCATCACGCAAAATATTACCGGATAGATTCTGTTCAAATGCATAGATATTCCCACAGATTTTTTCTGTTCTGTGGATATTCCCTATAAATCTGGTCAGTCTGATTTGCTATGGGAGATGAGCAATATTGTATTATGTTCGAATTCTATAGTTTACCGCTAATTGTAAAACGAAGAGTCGAAAGGATAGAAAATTGCACATAGTTACAGATTTAAACTTTTAAACTTTTAAATGATCATCATTCATCACGCTATACCCTTTATGGAGCTAAGCAGTCAATCATAAGATATATAAGTTCGCTTTCAACGAAGCAAATAGCCTAGCGGTTTGACGAATGCTTTGCAAACCTGTCACTCACTATCGAGTGAAAAAACATGAAGTACATCTGTACACTTATGGTTATAATAATAATAAATATCTATGATTAGGCGACTGTTAATGAGAAATCCCGTGCGTTCACAATCTACTGTTATATTATTTTAGTGATAGTAGTTCGTCAGGAATAATCTGTAAGAATGTATCAGTCAGTGTATCTGTATTTTGTATTGTGTGTGTTGTGTGTTGTCCATTCGGTAGTACAAATATATACTGGAACGCAGGCGTTCATTAATTCATTATAAACGAAAAACCTTGCCAGTAATGGGAAGTTGCTACTGAAAGCTGCGGGTATCGACCTCAGGATGAGCTGGTTCTCACACACATAACTGTAAGTCGTTTGCTCTCGCGTCACCGGTCCCGACTCTCTGTATATTTGGCTGTTGAGACCAAAACTATAAACAGTATAGCCCAAAAATATATACAGGAAAGTTTTATAAAAAAAATACGGTCGTTATTTTAGTATATTGTGGTGTGTTCCGACTTCCAGTACGCAGAAGCTAGTACAAAATGTAAAGACCAAAGTTACATCCAACAAAGTTTTTGTTCTTACGCCGAAATTACGTCGCGTAATTTTGGCTGGGGTGTTGCAACACTTAGGAAAGACATTTTGCTTTGACATTAAGCAAAATATCGTATTCTAGTGTTTGCAATTACATATTTAATCTATATGCATGTTGATTATTAAACTACGCATCATTCATGCAAAACAAGTTTCAGTCTAAAAATAAATGAAAATAATTCAACATTTAAGTATTTTTTAAATGCCTAGTTGATCATAATTCATAATACAAGTATGGTAATAATGAATTAAATACAGTGCATATTTATGATATTGGCTTAAATTATATTCTGCGGCTTTTTAGTCTTAGCGATAGTACCAAAATAATTACAGTGTAACCTGGATAAGCGATATCTAAAGAGATCTAGGATTTATCACTGAAAGAGAGTTTTCATATACCCGGTTTCCCACATAGTCAGGTTTAGGTAATAGGTAGTACGGGCTGGTATCCGCACCTCCACGTCAAAGCGCGTATTTTGCGTACGGGTGGGAAGATTAATAGTCAGGTTTAATATGACAGTTGTTTAATTTACAGAGCCCCCCGCTATGACAGGTCGAAATGTACCATTTTACAAGGGTTTTTCAGGTAAAAATGTAAAAATAAGTGTCCAGACCAATATTCAAAATGATTAATTATTATATGTCTTACTTTTACAGGCTACTGAACTACAAAGTCCCAATTATAGACGTAAAAAAAATACATTCTCAGTTGAAGGGTGTAATTATTCCCAGTAAAAATGTATTTCAATGCAAAAATGTCAGGACTTCATGGGAATTATCAGTAGTACAGGTTTCTCACATATCCAGGGTCCACTTAACCAGGTTACACTTTACAACCTAATCACGTTATAAGTATCGTTCTCTTCACTTCTGTCCTAATAACTTATTATAAACAAGTATTACTTAATTCTACTATCATCTATGATGTTGAATCGAAATGCGATTTCACTACGGTACATTTAAGAGACAATTTTTTTAGAGGATAATATACTCTTTACACATCGTGGGTTGGCTACTCTTGATGGACTCTGGTCAAAGGTGTGTGTATATTTTAGCCCTACCTTTTGACCTTGACAGGGCAAGCAGCAAGCTGATGCAACACTGATCATAAGCGATCGAGAATCGATTCTTATATGGTTTTCGGGTGATACAACACAGCTATCAGTAGAGCTTCGCATATGCGCTGGGCATAAAACCATTGGTTCTAGAATCTTTTATACATGGCCACTGTCTAATCGTCATCTATAACGACAACAATTGGCATGACGGAATCGTCGACATCCACCGAGTCATCGTCAGTTATATTGACTACTTCATCCATGTTATCCACCACGCCATCCACCTCACCCATCCCATTCATCTCCGTCTTGAACAGCGAAAGAACATCTGATATGATCGGCGACTGGAGCATTGGTATGTCTTTACTCTCCTGACTTTCCTCTTCTTCGCCAAATACTAGTGGCTCAAGATCTTCTTCCTCGTCGTCCGTGTGACCGTAGTACTTCTCATCATCCTTCTCGTCTTTAGGAACGTATGTGTTTATCAGCTCGTTCAAGTTAGCGTCACTTGTAAACACCTTTGACGGGTCAGCGTCCTCTTTGTCGCACTCGTGCGCAGAAATCGCTTTGTACGAAGTAAAGTATTTGAGACAATTCTGACACTGGTTCAGCAGATGAGCGCGGTAGTGGTTGTGAAGGTTCGGGAAGTCGTCTCCACAAACGACACATTTCTCAGGCTTCACAACCGCTCTGTAGTGAATCTTTTTCGTAGATTTGTGAACTAACTTCATATGCTTTATAAATGGTCCGTATTTAACGAACTTTTCGCCACATTTCCGACATTTTATCGGCTTCTTGTTGTATTTTCTACTTCGATGAGAGAATGCGTGTATGTTAAAAGCGTCCATAGTTTTAAATTTAAGTGAGCAGAACCTGCAGGATATAGATCCGGAGCCCTTGTGTATCTGGTTGTGCAGCCGCTTGGTGCTCTTCTTGGTGATAGGTTTGAAGCAGAACTCGCATTCCTCGTACTGGAACTCCTCCTTATTGCCCACGTATCCCGTGCCTTCGTCGTCACTTTCAATGGCGCAGAGATGACTATCGAAGTCCGCCCGAGAGTAGAAATATTCGCTGCATTTCTTGCACTTGTTTTGTTCGTGGTAAGTCAAATGCTTGTGAAGGTTGTAGAATCGTTTGTTGCAGATGGGGCAAGTCTCCTCGATGGACTCCTTGGGCTCAGTGAACCATTCCTTGTCATCTCCGTGTACGTCCCTCATGTGGTATATCATTTCCCTGAAAGCGACGAACGTCTCATCACAATGTTCGCATTTCGTCGGGTTATCTACATTGAGCTGCGCCATATGGTGATTCTTGTGTTTTCGATACACAGTCAGCGTGTTAAACTTCTTTTTGCAGTAAATACACCCGTAGTAGCCAATCGTGCGATGGTAAATCTTGTGAGTACTTAGGGCATACTCGTTTTCGAAAACTCTAAAGCAATAATCGCAGATAATTTCTTGCTTGCCTGCTCTCTGTTCCCTGTCTACTATGACGCCGTGCTGCGTGCGCAAGTGGCAGTCCAGTTTCACTTGAACATGGAATGCTTTATAACAAATGTCGCATTTTACTTTCTTAGGGTAAACTTCGGTATCGCCAAGGAGCTTTTTCTTCTCGCACGAGAACGCTAGATGTCCTTCTAGGAACCTGAGAGAGCTGAAGTAATCGAAGCAGTAGTTACATCTCAAGGAGTTATGGTAGTCAATGTGTCGCTCGTAGTTCCCTTTGCTGGCGAGGACCTTCATACAGATGGAGCACTGCAGGTCCTTCAGAGGGCCGGTGAGCGGCTGCTCCGAGCGCTCGGCGATCCAGTTCTCGACCACGTTGTGCGCGTCGCGCAGGTGGTGGTGCAGGCCGTAGCCCTTCACGAACTTCTCGTCACAGTGCGGGCACTTCAGCGGGTTGTCGTAGTGTTTCTGCGCCAAGTGACCCTTTATGTGAATCGTGTGGTTCTTTAACGAAATGTATTTCTTTCCACAGAACTTACATTTAAAGAACTCTGGCTTCCTTAAATGAGCTTCCTCGTGAGACTGCAGCCTCCGCTCGTCTAGAAATACTTTGGCGCACAACTTACAGGAGTAGTACAGTGGTGGCGGCGCGTCGGGGTCGGACTTGATCATCTTACTCTCGGGGTGCGTGCGCCGCAAGTGACGGATCAGCTTCACCAAGTCAGGGTAGTACCGCGTACATATTGGACATTTAACTTTATCCTTTCTGATTTTGTCGATCCTCTTTTTGTGAGACTGATGGTCGAAGTTGTGTCCCTTCACATGTCTTTGGTAGTAGCCCTCGTCGGTGTACCCTTTGCCGCAAATGGTGCACTTGAAGGGACCGTTATCGTCTTCGTAGTGAGCTCGGGTGTGAAGCTCTAGTCTTCGTTTGTTCGTGAACTTCACTTTGCAGATGGTGCACTCGTGGCGGGCGCCATACAGGAAAGTTTTGGAGGTGTGCCATGACAGATGACATTTGAGGGAGTTTTCTGAATCGCAGATCTTGCCGCAGAGGTGGCAGGTGTGCGTGCCGTCGAAGACGCTTCTGTCGGCGTTGCTGGGCATGGCGTCGCCTACGATGGTGTTGATGACGCTGTCGCCTTTCTTGTAGTGTATGGCCATGTGCGAGAGGTAGACCTTGCGGTACTGGAAGACTCTCTCGCAGATGGAGCACTGGTAGTCTTTGTTCTGGAAGCGCGTCTGCTTGTGGTAGGTCATGTGCGCCTGCGCGGCGCGGAGGTGCTTGCTGCGCCGGCCGCAGATGGTACACGTGAGGTGCACGGGGTCGAGGTTTGTGTCGCGGTAGTGCTCGCGCATGTGGATCTTGTAGTGGCACTGGAACTTGAAGGTCTGAAACAAAAATATTACGTATTATTAATATATATACGTTTGGAAAAGAGATAGAGAGAAGAGATTTTAATAGTAGATTATGCACTAACTTAGGGGATAAAGCAGTGTATTGTCATGGGGGCTATATTAAATCCCGAACATAATGAATGATTCTAGGGCTCCCGGGTGCATTGAGGGAGCTCTGAATTAACTATAAATACTAATATCTTGAGTGCAGCGATGGATTCAAGCTCGCCCAAGACAAAGACACCTTTATCCCCAGAGGGATAACACTACTTTTCGCACCTACTGCGAGGTAATAAAAACCAATTCGATTTTCGAATACCCGAGAGCTAGTTATTAGCCCAGACACACAAAAATGCAAACATCGCAAACGCAAATTGTATCATTTTAGCTTGCATCACAAAAATGTACAACGAAGATACCTAAAAACGCGTCATTAAGGTATATTTTTCAAAAAAACTTAAACAAGTGTCAGAATTTCGCAGTTTTTCGAGCACCATGAGAGTAGCACAAGTTTTTCAGGGTTGTAAACTTGGGTATAAACTGTCACTGTAACTGTCAGAGGACCTAACAACATATAAAAGAATCGTAGTTACATCCGCGTTTGCCAGTCTGATGTTGTTATTGACTGGGCTATAAATGTGCAGTTTCATACACTATTTTATCTAAACTCGTGCAATTTCATCAAAAACATAATAAATAATTATGACGCTCTAATCCAACATAAAACGCGGGGGTACGCACCACAGCAACCGATCAGCTGTTGCGATGACTTGCCGCCACAGAAAATGTAGAAACAGTGGTAGGGCGAGTCAAATGTGCACATTATTCAATAATTTTGATTGAACTTTAGGGTAATGAGGAACAGGGTGTAAAGTTCACTCATCCACCATAGAAAAGGGAGGATCCTCCAACCAGACGGGTTGTTATGTCTAGCGGGCAACTGCCCATATGTTGATTTCGGATAGTCTTATCTATGTTATTCGCTCAGTAAACTCTAACTGCGAGATGTAGGAATTGTGTGACGTCATGTCTTTTTGTTTCGTAGTTTTTGTATGTGGCGGTCTAACCGCTACATCACTCCCCTCCGGAGACCGGAGGTCGATAGTGAGCTGAGTCTTGGATCTTGCGATGCTTCACAGTGCCAGCTGTGGTTCCAGTGAGTCGGAACCGGGTGCCGCATAGTTCACGGTGAGTCGGAACTGTCTGCGGTGATTCCCCAGTGAGTCGGGGAGGCGCTGCGTCGTCATCCAGTGAGTCGGATGTGGTACAGCGCCGGGTTTTTGGCTGACTGCTTGCGTCGACCAGGAGAGGGTAGAATAGGCTCTGCTTGTGAGACCGGCCGGAAGTGCAGGTGCTGTGCCAAGGTTGCTGATGAGGCTGAGGGTGATGACCAGGAATGCGCGTTCGCTGCATGCTGGTGGTCAGGATACCCGTTGAAGCCGTAGGTGCTGGCTGGCTGTGTAACTCGCCTCACGAAAGCTTGCGGGAGTGATGATGATGACGTCACGCTGAAGTAGTTGCACGAAGGCTGCGTTGACGTTCATACTCGGGGTCACCAATTTAGGGTAATGAGGAACAGGGTGTAAAGTTCACTCATCCACCATAGAAAAGGGAGGATCCTCCAACCAGACGGGTTGTTATGTCTAGCGGGCAACTGCCCATATGTTGATTTCGGATAGTCTTATCTATGTTATTCGCTCAGTAAACTCTAACTGCGAGATGTAGGAATTGTGTGACGTCATGTCTTTTTGTTTCGTAGTTTTTGTATGTGGCGGTCTAACCGCTACAGAACCATATTCAGCAAAAACAATTTCAATTCAAACACAGATTTTTTTTTTTTTAGCTGACGTATTATTTTTGTTTTATATACATTATTGTTATTTATTATTCCACTATAATATCTCTTTTAAATTGCGTAATTTCATTACTTTTTTCGTCGACGGCAACTAAAACCTATGAAATGAGAACTCTGGTCAGTTGTACTTTAATACGAAAACTGTTTTTTATTTATATAATCGTTCTCTTACAAAATATGAAGTGAAACAATGATTTAAAAAATAAAGTTACATCATTAGTTAAATCATTACAATCATAATGCATCTCTCTAAGTTAGATTTGTCCTCAAATGTCATGATTTCATTCAAAAGTCATTCAATGGAACAAATCTAACTTAGAGAGTTATGTTTATGATTCTATTGATTTAATGATGTAACTTTATTCTTTAAATAAAAGTTTCACTTCATATTTCGAAAGAAAACGATTTTTTTATTAGATACGAACCACAATTTTTTTTTTTCAGTAACACTTATTGTATAATGTTTGCGCGGAGCCAAACTGGTCAGATATTTGACGCAATGTAACAAAAAAAAAACATTCGCTATAAGCCGCCATTTTATGTGACGTCATATACCCTATAACCCGTGGAACAACATCTCGCTCTGACGCTCTTTTGCCCGACTACAGCAATTTTGGGTTTGCGGTAGTCGGGCAAAAGAGCGCTACATAATTATACTAAAAAAATCCTTACCTCCTTACAGACGGCACACTCGTGCTTCTTCTCAATATTATTGCCTACATTGGAGTGCCAGTTGACGTGCCTCTTCAAAGATATGAGAGTCGGCATCTTCTTGTTACATATGGGACAGTTGAAGCCGCTAAGATCTACCAAAGGCTTCCCCTCGCCCGGAACCTCACCAAAGTCGTTGTGACTCTGGATCCAGTCCAGGGGTTCCGCTTTTGCCACAACGACTTCACAAAAATCCGACGGATTCACGGTATCTTCGATCCGTTTCTGTTTTAATCTGTGAATCAGCTTTATATGGTTTGCGAGAGCAGAGCAGCTCTTGAAAGTATCCTCGCACTCCGCGCAGGTGTACAGGTTCCTTGGCCTCATGTTCTTCGATATATGCGTCTGGTTGTGTTCGTTGATCGCGCCGACCTTCATGTCGAGGTCGCAGATGAGGCAGCGCACGGAGCAGTCTTTGAGGTAGATTTTGGCGCGCTTGTGTCCCGAGCTCATGTTGTGCTTGGTCCGCTTGTGGTGGAGGAGAATCCGGCGGTACGAGAACTGTTTCTCACAGATATCACACGTGTTGTCGTCCTCTTCTTGACTAGATTCCGACTCAGTCTGCTTATAGACTGTCTCGCTCAAGAGGCTCGTCGATGCCTTATCAGGTGGCTCTATCTTCACTTGCACAGGTACTTCTGAATGACACCTAGCCTCGTGTGTTTGAAGAGCTTTCTTGTATTTGAACTCTTTGTCACATGTTGGACAATTAAATTGACCTGTGGGAGTGTGAGATTGGCTATGTACTGATTGGATAGATGCAGTGTCGTCTATGGTGCTGGCTCTGAAAAGATAAGAAGCAAAAAAATAAAGATTGTTCATAAAAATATCTACTTTTATTTAAACAATTAAGAGTTTAATCTTGGAAACGACAATATGTACCTAGATTCGTTGTCGGCTCCACCATCATTGTCATCGATATTCGACATGTGCGCCGCCAGATGCGTGATGAGCAACTCTTGCGAGGGAAGCTTCTTGAAGCACATCCTACACTCGTGGTACTCCTGTGACTCGGGCTCCACTGAACTCTTTAGCGACATCCGAGGCTCAAAGTGCATGTTCTTCAGATGTAAGAAATAAGAGTTCTTTCTCGACACCACCTTCTTGCAAATAGGACACTCAAACGACACAGAGTCGTCCCTTTTCGGACACTTGTTGAAATGCGCACTGTGAACATAGTAATCGTCGAAGTGCTTCTTGCAGTACATGCACGGAACAGACACCTTTCCATTTTCCCTTTTAAGATCTTCTTTTTTCAAGACTGCAGCATGAACCACCTTCATATGCTTTGCTAAATTGTCAATAGTCTTGAACTTAGCCGAGCACATTTCGCACACAATGTTCCGGTTCTTCATGCCGTCGATTGGTTCTAAAGAGACGAGCAACTCTTTCTGTGGAGTCTTGACGGGACTTGTAGTCTTCCCGCATATTTCGTGGTGACGTTTCAGCATGATCTTTAACTTGAATGTCTTGCCACATTTGTCACAGTTCAATTTGTCTTCTACGTCAGTCGCGTCCTCTGTCTTCTGCGGTATTTCAACGACGGCGTTTTCCCCAAGACCTTCTATTTTGTCATGTACCCTCTTGTGGAGAGCGAGGCTTCTTTGGGATAGGAAATGTTTGGGGCATTGATCACAATTGAAGCTATTTTTAAGTAATGGCTCGTCGGAATCTGTATCGGGTAAGTACGAGGCGCTATTATCTTCGTAATCTGAATCTAATTGCGAGATGTGTCCTGATAGTCTTCTGGGTCGCTTTTGGCTGCGTCTGAGTTCCTCAACGCGTTTGGAGCCGCTGGGTCTGTAGTCGCTGGACGCGCCACCAGTGGATGCATTGTCGACGCTGTCCGCACTACGTTTCCGGGTTCTGGTGGCCGGGGTTACTTTCTCTTCGATGGAAGACGGGGGTTTGGTTAAATTGGAAGTGTCCGTATGATTTGAAAAGGCGGAATCGCTGCTCTGTCTGTTGGGTGGCGGCGGACTGATGCTGAATCCTGGAAATTTGCTTACTGTCATTGCTTTGTCATATTATGCATATTGAAGCAAACATGAACTACGAAGTAACGTGCGTCTTACCGGGAGGAGGCACATAGTTACGGCGTAGCTCCTGGTCAGCTCGCTCACACTGCTGTTTGAAGATGTGCGCGCTGCTGAGCTTCTGTATGCACTCCGCGCACACCTTGTCAGGTAGCCCATCGCCTTCGTATATCTATAACAATGCACATTCAGTTATCAGCTTTTGTGCTGAGCGGATAATGATAACATAGATATTGGTGCCTAATCATTCCCTTGTTGGCCAATTTGCTTACTTTGGCAAACAGAAAGTGCAAGAAAAGGATAGCGCCATTATCATGACGTTTTAAAGTTGTAGAAAAAGTTTTTGGTCTTGCATTACAAACAACACAGGTAAGTACTCTCTACGAGTCATCGCCAGTAACACCAAGGCCTCCGGCTTTTCTGGAGGAGTTGGGGTGGATCAAATTATCAATTTCCCACCCGTGCGCAAAATACGCGCTTAGAGTTACGAGTTAAAGATGTCGCAGGCAGATTGTATGATTCGTCATTATACATACAACCCGGGCGCATTAACTTGACACCTGGCTCGGACTAGATACTCCCCCCTGCAACCCTCGCGTCGCCCCGTTGTCGCCGTGTGGGGTAGCGAGGGGAGTTATAAACGTCATTCGAGTCAGGTGTCAAGTTAATGAGCCCGGGTTGTACATTTTACAAACACTCGCGGTTATGTGACATGCCGAAGGCAAATTGGCAACTTGTTCAATTGTTATATTTCGACATTGATTGTTATTGTAGGGTGACCATCATAAAACACAGGTTGGATAGACTTATTCTAGAAATCAAGTACCCATTATGTCATCGTTAATTTGTGAGAACCGTTAGTTTAAAATATATCGATATTATTTCTGTTAGATTGTAAACTATCGAAGAATAATGCGTGAAATTGAAAATGGTTTGCTGCAATTCACAATTTTTGGAGTTTTGGACAGTTTTTGTACCAATTATATTCCGCAGGAATCCTCCAAGCACCAGATTCCATGGACCCCGTAGCGTTTTTCATGTGCTTGATAGCTAAATACTTCAATTTGCCGCGGCATTTTGTAAACGCCATCAAACGTTGTGGTATATTATAAAGTGACAAGGCAATTTACATTTTGCCTTCGGCATATTTCATAACTGCGAGCGTTTCTTAACAGACGACGCCGTTTTTACACAGCGGAATCATACAAATTGCCTACGACATACACATCAGCCCAATATAATATACAAAACTTATATATTTTCAATGTGTTTTTAGTCAGCATATTCTGGCTTGTCATCTTTTGTGAGTGCTTAATTACTCAGTTTTCTAATATCTCTATCATCTCTATGGTTATATCAGAGATCTGAGAGACGAAAGATAGCAAGTCTAATTAAGTTTACGTGGTTAATCAGAAACGGGACAAACCAAACAAACTCTGTAGCTTCTGCTAGGTTTTTCACAAACAAAACCAAATAAAGGGCAAAAAGTTAACCTTTCAGTAAGTCAATTATCAATAAGCAGCTAACATTTATTACCTACAGTATTGTTTACTACTTTTGGGCTTTACAAAAGGTATTCTGTAGCAGGGCTTCTGAGGTTTTAAAGTGCATCATCATAGTAATAAACCTACTTTTTAAACCGGTCATCTACAAGCCATGTTTTTGTGCCCAATGCCATATGAGGCTTATCACAAAATTACGTTTTGACAGTTCGAGCACCCGATGCATCGCAATGCAATTTGGCAGTTGTAATTATGCTTATTTAGAGTTATATAATTATGTTTTTTTTTTATTGTGATGTGCTTTATGTATGCTGTTTTAATTTTTTATGAACCAATGTTTATTCTGGTATAAATTTTACGTAAAAATATGAATGTAGTAAGGAGATATTTACAGTTAACTCTGAGCATTTTTTATAATTTCGAAAGGGATTTTTTTTAGATAACCCATACATATTTCAAAATTCTGAGGCGGCTATGAATTAAACCACTCTTTAAGAGATATTATTTTAAATTTCATTTGCTATGTACAATAGTTTAAGCCACAAGCTCAAAAAAAGTGTCATCGTTAATTTTATGAAAAAGTTGCCACCGAATTTTGGCTTTATATAAATAGTTAAGCAAAAATTGCAAAAAGCGAGGCTGCTATGAACTATACTAATAAATAACTATTCTCCACCACTCAATAAGTCATAGTTGTCAAAGTCTTTCAGGTACTCAGAATTAGAATGCCAAAGTTGACCATTTAATGCAAAAATCACCGTCAAAATCAGTCTAAATCTAATTGGGCTCTTAACTTGAGAAAACTTTGAAAGAAAACCCTTATCAACATGAATTTATGGAATGTAATAGGTACAAGCAATTCAAAGATTATTCCTTCCTTGTATAACAAATGCTTTTCTTTTTTAGCAAACGAGTGGTTCGCCTTGAGGATGAGCGGCAGTTGGCTATGATAGCCAGAGGCTGCCCCCAGGGAGGGGTTCTGTCCCCCCTTCTATGGAATCTGGTAATCAATGACCTCATTACTAAACTCAACGCTAACCGCTACTACACAATAGGGTATGCAGATGACCTCGTAATCCTTGTATCGGGGAAGGTGACGGGAACGATCTGTAACCTCACTCAGCAAGCACTACGCATCGTAGAAAGTTGGTGCAGGGAATTTGAACTATCAGTGAACCCCACTAAAACTGAACTAGTCATGTTTACCCAAAAACGGGCATTAGGCCCTTTTCGCCTACCCAAACTGTTTGATACAGAACTTCAGTTGGCCAACGAGGTCAAGTACCTCGGGGTCATTCTTGACAGTAAGTTAAACTGGAGTAGTCACGTGGACAACAAGCTAAACAGGGCCTGCATCACCTTCTGGCAGTGCAGGAAAATGATAGGTAAGAAGTGGGGCCTATCCCCCAAAATCATAATGTGGCTGTACACAGCAGTGATCCGCCCCATGATCGCTTACGGGGCCGTGGTCTGGTGGCCCCGCACTGAGCTGGTTACAACTACCAACAAACTACAGCGCATGCAAAGGCTAGCCTGTGTGGCGACCACGGGCTGCATGAGGACTACTCCGACCGCAGCAATCGAAGCCATGCTGGGTCTGCCCCCGCTTCACCTGTTTATACAACAGGAAGCGACAATGGCGGCGGTGCGCCTTAATACAATTAACCTCTGGGGTAAGAGGAAAACACAACACACCGCGTTGCTTGAGGGGTTCAATAATGAGTTCCCTATTACGAAAGCCATTAATGACCGGATACCCAAACAATTTATCTTCGATAAAAAATACAAGATCCAACTTCACGAGGATAGCCGGTGCGAGGGTTTGCGCCCCGCAGAGCTGCGGATCTTCACCGACGGATCCAAAACAGGTAGTGGCACAGGTGCTGGAATCTTCTCGGAGGACTTCAACATACACATAGCCACGCCATTGGGAGTCCACAACACAGTGTTCCAGGCCGAATGCATGGGTATATCTCTTGCCGCTTCAGCCATCATGGCCAGGGAAGTTAAGGACCACTCAATACGCATACTCTCGGACAGCATGGCTGTTCTGCAAGCGCTAAACAGTTACACTGTTGACTCCGGGTTGATATACGAGTGCCACCAGCGTCTTAACCAGGTGGGTAGCCTCAATAATATAACCATTCAATGGATCAAGGGACACAGCGGCTCGCGGGGCAATGACGCAGCTGACGAACTTGCCAGAAGGGGGTCGAGCATGGCACCAGTGGGGCCTGAACCCATCGCGCCACTCCCCTTCGGGTACCTACGCACTTTGGTAAGGAAACGAACCAGGGACCAACATCATAAACTATGGTCGGATCACGGTGAGTGTAGGCAAGCCAAGGAGGCACTCCCTACAATAGATGGCCGCCTCACGAAAAAGGTTCTCCGGCTATCGAAACAACAGCTGCGCACAGTCACAGCAGCTGTAACTGGCCATGGGTCATTTAATAAACACCTCTATGTCATAGGAGTCACAGACAGTCCGCTGTGCAGAGCCTGCATGGAGGACGACGAGACAGCAGCTCATGTGCTGTTAAACTGCCCGGTGGTCGCCGATTACAGGGCAAAGTGCTTCGGTAACCCAGGTACCCTGCATGAGATTGTCAGTGACACCAAGGCGTTGCTGGCCTTCTTTGAGGAGCTGGGGTGGATCGAATGACCTATTTTCCCACCCGTACGCAAAATACGCGCTTTGACGTGGAGTTGCGGATACCAGCCCGTTTTACCTATTACCTAACAAATGCTTTTTGTCCTGCAGTGGGACGTAAAAGGTTGGTATTAGAATTATAATAACAATACAGGTGTGATGCAATGCAACAGGTTTCACAAGAAAATATTGATGTTTTAAAGAAAATGAATATGGTTTTTACTTTAGCAGCAGTTAACTAACAAAGACGAATGGAATAAGTTACAATATTCATAAACAGAATGAAACACATGTGATACTGTAGATTGCTTTTAATGCTATCCAGACCAACATTCCTGTTTCAAATATAGGTATAAAACTTTTTCAGGATCTTAGCTAGCAAGTAAAAACCAATTGTAATGAATTACAGAAAAGAACTGTTTTGATTAAATCAGCAATATTTTCATTCATTTTGTACAGGAACAGAAAATTATGTATTTTCGTATTGGTAAGGAAAGTAAACATGCATAAAAATTTACCTACTTCCCTAACTTTATTCTTTATGAACTTTTGTTAAGAAAAGACATCTTAACAGTTTTCTAGCAATAATATAAAGAAACTATGTAATGAGAGAAGTACTTAGCTAATATTCATAATATTATAATAAAAAATGAAAACAGCAGCATTTGAGAGAAACCTACTAAACTATAATTATGAAAACTCAACAATTAAGTTTCAGTAAACAAATGGTAACATAATACTTGGTCTTCAAACGACTAGTTTGAAATCAGATACGTGTTTCTTTCGAGTTTTTCATCGAATCGAGCCGAATGAATAAATCAAGTTTTTGGACTTACTTTCACCCGGGCGCATTCCATTGCCATCTCCGCCAGCTGCAAAGCATTGTCGACGGTGAAGATGGAGTAAAAGTCGCCAAGCTTGAGGCAGAGCCTGCATTTTCCAAGCTTGAGGGCCATATTGATTTGCTCTCAAGAAACTTCATGTCATTAGAACATCACATCTGTGGAACGAGCTGCGGAACAAACGATTTCTTTATGAAGAAATAATACAATCTTGATGTCAAAGAGCAGGCCAAAACTAAACACTCTCACATCAAATAATTCGGTAAAAATAATAAATGTACCTTTCCCAACCGGCACCCTCCACACGTAAAATTTATTTCACACACACAAAGACAAGCAAAGCAACACTCTGCTGCAAGTTGCAATACATACTCCTCCACCACCACTACCAACTTCTAGAATTTAACTGTCAAAAATACAAGCACACTATCCACAGAAAGACCGGATATTGCCGGTTTATTTAGTATACTGCCATGTGACGATTTCCGATTTTCGGCATACTGCTGACAACACTGAACATTCGTCTCTGACGTCTCTGTCAATTTCATTCAATATCAACGAACGAAGATCTGTCAAAAATCAGATGTGTCTGTGACCTTGTGAGTCTGTGAATTTTATGATGGTGTGTGAACTGCTAAAACAATAACATTAAAGTTTTATAAAAGCAAAATCAAATTATAACTACATACAGTACGCCTCATGAATTAGAATGGGTTATTATATAACAGGGTCTAATGTATTTGGACAGTGGCTTTGTGACAATGCAGTTGTAAGTGAATTTCGTAACTTTACAGCTACTAAACATGATTTAGGATTAGGTTTAAGACAGGCAAATCTTGTGCAGATAAACTGGTCGTATAACATATTTGAGGCAGACAGCATATTCTATATAACAGGTGCTTGGGGTGGGAAAGAACAAGAACTTGTTAAAATACCACTACCAGAAGAGTGCACTAGTTCTAATGTTGAACTAAGCGTTCTTGGTAACGATTATAAAATATTACTGGTCGGCAAGACAGTGAATTCAATGTGGGTAATAGATTTAAAGACAAATGAGAATAAAAAAATACAGTTTCATGTTGAAGAGCCTCTTGAGGGTATTGTGAAGAAACCGAAGATAGATAAAAGTATAACAAAAGCTGGGATGACTAATGATTCGTGTATATTTTTGACATCAAATGGTGATGTATACACTGGAATTTTACCAAGCTATGTAGACACGAGGCAATGTAAAGGAAAAGTAATTGATATAAAGTGCGGCTATGAACATTTTCTATTATTAACTGAAGATGGCAGAGTTTATACTTGGGGTAATGGAAGGTGGGTAGAAAATGAAGAACCAGTATGAGCCCTGCTACATACTTCATTTTATAATTGTATTATTTTTCAGGAGGTTACAGCTGGGCCATGGTGATATACGCAGTCAAGAGCTACCTACAGAAATAGATGCACTTGCTGGTATAAAAATAATTAAAATAAGTGCTGGTGGTTGGCACTCTTTAGCACTCAGCGAGTTTGGTGATGTGTACTCTTGGGGCTGGAATGACACTGGTCAGCTCGGAATAAAAAATATAAGTAAGGAAGGCAAAGAAAGTTACTCCATCCCAACTCTAATTGATCTCTTTGATGAGCAGGATACAGTAGTGGAAAAAAATATTAAAGATATTGCCTGTGGATCCAGGCATTCAGCTATACTCCTAAGTGATAATACAGTTTGGAGTACAGGCTGTAACAAATATGGACAATTGGGGCTTTCGGAAAAACAGTATCCTTCTCTGAATTATTTTAGGAAAGTTTTTAGTTGTGATAAAGACTGTTCACTGATTTGTGGACCATGGAATACTGTGATATACTTTAGCTAGCTTAGCTTGATAGATACTTAGCAAAACAGTTAATTATTATAAATGTTAAAACAAAATAACAAACCTTTTTTCTTGCACACTATAATGCCAATATAATAATGAATGATGTCATTTATAATTTATTTTCTTACTGCTGTAATAAGAGCAATTTCATTCTGACCATTCACTGGAAGGGAATGTTTCAACAGGTATCAGATGTTTTAGATGTATACATTGTACGATTTTTCGGTATTCTATCGTATGCAAAACTGCAAACATTATATAATATACAGTATATAGTACAGTACATATAGTACACATGTAGTATAGTACAGTGTATAGTAGTAGTGTATAGTTAGTATACAGTGCTAGCAAAACTCTGCAGACGTTTCGATATCCTTGTTCTAACGAATGACATGATTTTTTTGGGGTCAACAACCGCATTTTTGTAGTTTGAAGAATGAGCTTAGAAATCAGTTTTTTTATGTAAACTTAACCGTAACTATACAACTTCGTCATTGAATTGATGTTTTGTTTAATCGTGTTTAGATATCGACATTGACTGCGTGCGCCGACCCCAAAAAAAATTGGGACAAAGGCAAGAGAATTTAGATAATTATGTCTGCGGAGTTTCGCTGGCTAATTTAATTTGACAGACTTTAAGATATCTGGTTTATCAGGATTTTTCTGAAATATTCGGGCAATATCCTATGCATTTACCTATCGGCAACTTATCGACAAGGAGTCGAGAACCATCCATATACAGCGCTGTTCCGCCGCGTTCGACGCTGAAAAAACATAAGAAAATAATTTCGCGGGCTACCCTGACGCTTTTGCCAATGCTTGACAGGAAATAGAGATTTCAGCATGTTTTTATTTTTATTGCATTCGAGTCTAAATAAGTTGAAGTGGGTCCGAGAAATACCCTAAATATTGATGTGACAATAAAAAAAAAATCAAATAACTTGTTTTACAATAACGTAATGGTATTTACACATTACTTACCTATAAAAAATATTAATGTACTATCTACCGAAATATGATTTTCGGCCGAAACCGAATCTTTGGCTACTCTTTTAGTTTCGGCCGAAGCCGAATCTACGGCTCCCATAGACATAATAATAAGAAAGTTGGCAACGTCGCAAATAGATGTCAAATATTTCGCTGTTTAATTTGATAATATTTCTATATTGGAAATAAAAAATGTGGCTAACTAGCGAACTAGAATATTGATTACGAAATGCAACAATTATCGTAACACCGAATAGTTAGTTTTAGATGTAAAAAAAGTATTTGGAAACTTTCCAAATGCCTTTTTTACACCTAAAACGGATACAACATCAAATTAAATATTATAATTGCAATTCATTATTAATATTCTAGTTAAGTAGTTAGTTAGCCACATTTCTTATTTCCATACAGTATTATTTATTATTTCAAAACAGGTAGCTATTTGACAGATATTTACGACGTTGCCAACTTTTAGGATGCATCCAAGTTTCAGCCGAAACACAATTTAAAAAGTTGAAAGAATTATGAAAAATTCTGAGATTACTCATTTTTCGTAGACGTAACTTTCGGCTGATGTGTCATACGGAACTTGAAAAACATTATGAGCGTATTCAACCGAACGTTCGGCGCGGTACGTTCCGCAGACGTGCCGCGAGTCCGCGACACTTACCCCTGTGAGTTTGCACTGGCGAAACATTCACATTTATATAAACATGTTGAAATCTCTATTTTCTGTATTATACTATGTTTGACAGGAAATAGAGCATGTTTTTATGTGAATGTTTCCCCAGTGCAAATGCACAGTTAGAGTGAGCAAATAAATCGTTACTCGATACTCGCTGATACCAAAAGTAAAACTAGCAAAGTGGGGTGGTATCGCAGAGGATTTTTCTTGTCAGTGTGGGTAGATAGAGGAATCCTCCTCGGTGCTCTCCCCTGCAGTCCGCGCACCAGTGTGCATAGGCCAATGGCCAATAATCTAATCTATCAATCTATAGGACTCCAGGGTAATATGTGCTCAGCACTGGGCCTAAAATATAAATATCATAGACAATACGTCTGTGAACCTGTGTGAACCCTACTCTTTATGTCCCCCCCCCCCCCCAGTGTTTTCATTTTCATTCTACGAATGCGAATGTCCTTTTGGTCTGTCTTTTGTCTTGAAAAACAGTCTGTTGAGACCATACATAATAAATACACATAAATATGGTTGAGATTGATACTCTTGTGTTATCGCCAGTGTACGAAAAAAAATCGCCGGCGATAACAACAGACAGTGCGTTCCGAGTTAGACTGTCATCGATTTAAGCGTGCTAAATAGTCGTTCCGAATAAGCGTGAGCACGATATCGATATTCCGTGAATCGTCATCGATGACGTCATGACATGCGCCATCTTGCGATAACGCCGACCATGCCTTTCACCGTGAGCGCTGTCAAAATTGACAGTTGTGTTGTTTTTGTTTTGAGTCGCATCATATCTTTAGACTAACGTGGCATTTTCGAAATTGCGCTTCTGGCTTGCGTTCGTCACCTAACCCAAGAATAAAAGACGTGTGGCACTCGGGGACTGCCCCGGCCAAGCTATTGCATAGCATTTTTTATCAACTTACGCAATTGTAAAATATTAACCCGAATACAAGAAATAGCAATGATGATATTGACAGGAACTGTTATTCACATTTATAGTTTTTAAAACTTGACACAACGTAATGGGAACATCAAACTAATAAAAAGGTTTTAATTTAACTATTAATAGTCAAGGATCATTCGTCTAAGTAAATTTGAACTTTATTGTCAAACAGTTAAACATAATTTTCAATACAACACTCTCGTATCATTCGTCTAAGTAAATTTGAACTTTGTTGTCAAACAGTTAAACATAATTTTCAATACAACACTCTCGTATCATTCGTTTAAGTAAATTTGAACTTTGTTGTCAAGCAGTTAAACTGTAAACATAATTTTCAATACATCACTCTCGTATCATTCGTTTAAGTAAATTTGAACTTTGTTGTCAAGCAGTTAAACATAATTTTCAATACAAAACACTCTTTTCTTAGGTAGTATTTTCGTTACGAAATTTCTGGATTAGATCTCCACGCTCAAGGCCCGCGATAGAAGCTATGCAATAGCTTAAAAAGTTTGTGGTATATACACAAAGAAATATGATATGAAAGTTTTGACATTTGAGAGATCACTGTGAGCGCGTTCACGAGCGTTCCGTATTAGTGACAGCCCTCAGCTGTCATAATCGTGATATCTTATTCGGAACGGCAATAATTGATTACAGTGCTGTGAGCGGTTACGTTCTAATTCGGAAAGCGGCCAGAGTCAATCAATCTTCCTAGCCTTTTTCCCAACTATCTTGGGGTCGGCTTCCAGAAAGCGAAAGCGACCAGAGTCTCACAAATAATTGACACATGGACACATGTGATGTATTGTCACTGTCACTGTCAAACAATAGAATAATAACGCACGGCAAAACGCTTCTGGTGTTTGTTTGGCTGTCAGTCAATGTAAAATCAGTAAAAATGTGGACTTATTTACCATGTTTTGTTCACTCGGTTTAAAAGGAATGTTACTGCAGTAAAAGGACGGCAACGTAATACTCGCCAACGGACCGTAAGTTGAAAAAAAGTTTTACCCAGTACAATCCATAAATTGAAGGATATACATATTTTAAAAGAATGGATGAACTAGCCCGTGAATATATTACTGTTGCTAGACAGTTGTCGACAAATGGGTGCTACAGTAAAGCCTTCGATTTTTATATCATGGCGTTTGAAAAAAGTATTGAAATGAAACCCTTACATGAACCTGAATTTCGTGTGGTGATGAGTAGACTGAACGATGTTCTAACTTCGGCTAATAAAATGGAAGATATGTACATAAACTACTCACGTGCTCTCATGTCATTCCCCAACAATATCTACATTTTAAATGACATGGGAAAGTTTCTCTTTAAATGTGGATTTTATGAAAAAGCATGGGACCACTTTGAGGATGCAATTAAATTAGATTGTACTTATGTTAACGCTGAGAAAAATTTAAATTCCCTCAAAAACTTGCTTGTTGAACGCTGGCACTTCAGAATGTTAAATGATAAAATCCGCAATGAGGCATATCGCAAGGCTATACGTGACACTCTCATCCCTCATAGAGATACTGTGTTGGATCTGGGAACAGGCACTGGATTGTTATCAATGTATGCTAATGAATGTGCACCTAGGATTATAACTGCTTGTGATGGCTCCAAAGTAATGAGTGAAATGGCTCATGTGATTACACAGGAAAATAGGGTTGAACACTTTGTTCTTATTAATAAATTATCAACAGAAATTCAGCTAAAGGAAATTGGTGGCAAGCGATCTCTGCTCCTCACAGAGATGTTTGATGCAGGACTATTTGGGGAACATGTCCTCCAATCTTTAATTCATGCTTGGGAGAACATGATAAGTGATGGTGGTAGAGTAATTCCCAACAAGGCCGAGTTCTTTATCATAGGTGCCAAATGTGATTTCTTGAATGGAAGGTATCAGCTGTGTTCATCTATTAAATCACTTTTAAAGATTCCAACTCTTAATGTGCATGTGTTGACCTTTGATGAGACATATGATTGTGAAGATGTTCACCTCTATGGTGATGATATAAAATACATGACAGAGCCACAGTCCCTAATACAAGTTGATTTCAACAGTTACCTAGAGCTGAAGGACTTAATTGAGAAGGACCATTATAAAGTTGAAACAATAGCTCTAGAAAGTGGTGAGATTAACACTGTTATTGGCTTTTTCAATCTGTATTTGACAGACAATGTTACTATAACTACTGACCCAAGATCTGACCAGAGAGCCAATGCATGGCAACAGGCCATCTTCTTTGATAAGGTTCCTATACAGGTGGAAGAGAATGACATAATTCCCATGTATTTCTCACTGAATGGTGGCAAATTGACAATGTACAGAGATGATGCCATCACCAGAATTTCCCCAGAAACTCTCAGATTCCTAAATGATACAGAGTATTTGAATACAATATTTGGATGCATTGGCACAGCTTGTGTGTATCTGGGGCAGATAGTCGAAATGTCTCAAATAAATATAATTGATTTGTGCCCATTCCCTATGTTTGGCCTGCACCTTTTGAAAAGGGGTGCAAAATCACTTATATGCTGTGCTAAAACTGACAGTGACAAACGTTTCTTCAAAAAAGTATTCAAAGCAAATGGTATAGATTTATCAAGTGTCACTATTATGGTTGGAGATGATTGGTCACAGGAAGGGTTTGGAGATGAAAAGTATCATGCAGTTCTCTGTAATATTTTCGAAATTTGCGGCGAAATCGACTTGCGCTTAAAAGAGATAGCTCAGCACCTAAAACAACACCATCTTATTCAAGGAGGACTCTTTTTGCCTGCCAATATTAAGATTATGGGCCAGATTGTCAAAAGCAACTGGCTGGACATAAATAACAGACTGTTCGACGAGAATGTTAGCAATTATAAGATATCAAAGCACTTGAATCCATACCAGGTGTCTCAGAACTTCTGCATAGACTTCAGCCATTTGGAGTATACCCCATTATCAGAACCATTAGAATTGGGTACAAGTGAAAATCCTGTGGGAGCTGAAGTAGTAGATGTGCCAATAATAAAAGAGGGACACTCCACAGCTATTTTGTGTTGGTATGCAATAGAATTGATGAAGGATGTGAACGAAATATCAACGAACAGGAAAAACTGTTTTATGGATGGCATAGTATTTATGACTAACCCGAAAATACGCCTAATTCGTGGTCGAACAGCTCAAATACTGCGTTGTGTCGACACTGATGGAGCATTTAAGTTCACGATGCATGTAGAAGCAACTTAAAATAAGTGGTTAATTGCAAAATTATGTTTATGATCTCAATAATATCATACTGTTAAAAGAGTTTTATCTTTGTTAGATAGAAGAATGTTGAGTTCTCGTCTATATTGACGAACACTCGTCTATTTTACGAGTAATTTGTAATAGGTACATAATGCATTTTAGTTGAGAAACAAGTGATAAGTAGAGAAATGTTTGGAGCTTATCTTTTGATAGCTAATAGGTAAGGATATTTTTCTAGAGAGAATTGTAATCTCATCTATTTCACTTAGTTATTTAACTACCTACATAAATATGGACGCTGCTCTCCATCCTCTGAAATCTGCAGATTTACGGCACCTACGGGTATGGGGGCGGCCGGCCTAAAGTTTGCTGGGGGCCTTGGATCTCTTCATAAAAACGGTTACTTACTTACCAATTTAATAAATACTATCATATTGTAGATCCTACATATTTCTTTGCGTCCCAAGTTTATCATAGCTTCTCAGGGGGCTCTTCTCAGGCTAAATGTTATAGCTGCAGCTGTGATTAAAATATAGAATACCTTGAAAGGGTGGCCGCAGTGCAATTATTAAGCTGCTAAAATATCAATATTGAGTTATTTAAAAAAAATAAAGCGAGAGCTTTCAAAGCCAACAGATCTACGCGGATAAGTTGTTTATTTGACTTTATTTTAACAGAGGCGTAATGTTGATATTTGTTTGGCAGTGAAAACCGAGCTGCGCTGTGGTTTCATCTGGTCAGTGCCGACCCCATTGTTTTAGGATTGTTTTTTAAATGGTCCCCGAAACGATCAAATGCAAAAGTAATTGAAGCGATGGACAACATTACGATTACTGCAATTGATCGTTTCGGGGACACTTCGCCTATCACTGTCATCTTTTGCATTTGTTGTGCGATTTTATTATGAATATAGGTAATCAGATTTGTTTAGTAAGTCCGATAATAATCCCTAGTACCCTTAGCATAGTATAGGATACAAAAATATACCTACTTATTATGTAACATACTTATGGGAATCTTTTACGTATCAAAATCTGTGGTAGAACTACAAAAAACAGTTAAAACACATTAAAATAATTATCAATGTTATGTAAGTAGGTACACCTACTTTTAGACTGTAAGTCGAGATTACTAAAATACTTACTAATTAGGAAAGTAGGTACCTATTGTGTAATGAAAACTTGTGCCACGTTTTAGTGCAACTAATTTCTGATCAACATTTATAAATTATCGTTGATACTCATGAATTATCTCAGTTATAAAAATATTGTTAGAATGCCTTCGCATCTGGCATTGGATGACGTCACGTAAAATGGATTGTATCAGAGCTAATGGTAGCCATACCCGTTACGATACTGGCGCAAGTTTCGACTTTCACAGTCTGCGTTACGCCAAAAGGCTCGGATGTTTGTGCTAATTCATCCCACATTCTAATAATACTTGTGCAGGTCCAATTTTGCGAAAGTATGTCGTCAGGTGTGGCCTGCTGCATAACGTTGCGTAACGCGGCGTTAGCGCAGCGAACGCATACCTGCGCTGGGAAGGGTGCCTTATGGCCATTTGGCATGGCTCTTACGCGGGTTTAGTTTCCAAATTATGAGCAAGAGCAACAGCTGGACAATTATTTTTATATCACGCCCGGGCAATGAATAGCTCAAGTTGCATTTTTAGCGATTTATTTTACCTTAAGGTGTGCCCAAACAAGATCGCGGCAGAAATGAGTCCTGCAAACGCCGCGTGTTGCTGCCGCGCTCTTGTTTTGGCACACCCGACGAATGTTTGCGCGGCACATCCGAGACTTGCCGCGCACTTCAGTTAGCAATATCAATCTGCCTCGCCTTATACGTCCGCAGAAATACGTCCAGAGTGCCAGACACAATTACTGACAAATGTTTGCTAGAAATGCTTGTGCGCGGCAGGTAGACAGAAGCGTTCGCGAGCGGGAGTCGTCCAAACACAGCGCGGCAGCCGCGCACGATTGCCGCTCTATGTTAAGGCACATGTGACTTGTCTACAGTAGTTAATACCTCTGCCGACCCCTTCGTGGTCTATAGGCGTGATGTTATTATTTCCGATCGTTTGCAAAATAATGTCGAGCTCAAAATTAACATGATTAGGTAGGTACTAATATTGTAAAAGGATCGAATTTGAAAATGTGCTGTGAGGTGAAGAATCGGACATGTCACTGTTGCTCAAGGCAAGGCTGTCGACGACGGTTCAGTATTTGATATCACAAGTAGTATGTTTGTAGATGTTACATGTAACTCAGTGTATGAATATACTTACAACTATGTATTTTTTATTCGTTTATATAAATGGTTATTTATTGAATGTATTATTAGGTATTTTAATAAAGTACTTATGTGAATTTGTTTTGTTTTTAATCATAAAGGCGTGTACACACGAACGATTCCGAACGAACAAGATCATAGTGAACACGAACATCGAACACTTTGTTCGCATGTGTGTACCACTAACGAATATCCAACACTGTCGCGTCAAAGAAGTTCGTGGCGAACCAATTTCGAATTCATGGCATGGCATGTAACAGAACATCGACCATTGGCCGTTTTTAAATTAGTCCAACTGAACAACGAACGTAGCCAAACATCGCTACGAACATTTTCACGATCATTCTAGCAAACGGTCTGGCCAATGAGTAAAAAAAAAAAATTCTTCACGAAGATGGAAACGGAACAATGATGGCCAAGCCACACGGTGCGGTGCGGCGCCGCATCGCAGGTCATAATAGTATGGCGCACCGGACGGCGCCGTGTGCCATACCATACATTTTTGTATGTAGGACGCCGCAGCGATACCGCTCCGGCGCCGCGCCGCCGTCGTGTGGCTTGGCCCTGACAGAATTGCTGAGTTCGGCTAAAAGCTCGAAGTAAATTTATACTGTCTTTTCGCTAGAATGCTCGCTAAAACGCTTCAGTTTATTTTTCTGTAATGTGACAGAATGCTAGTCTCAGCACATTATAGATAGCATTCTAATTCCTAACGGTGTTCGTGTATGCTTTGCTAATTTACGTCCACACCTACGAACCAAATATTCCGTGTTCACCATTTGTTCATTCGGGCGCTTGTGCCTTTAGGAAAGCAAAATAAAAGTAAAAAATATTTCAGGTGGCATTTATTACAAGCACAAAATGTAAGACATGTCGGCCGCCATATGGGTGTCCAAACCCGGCGGCGTTGACCGTCCCCATACGTGGTTGCAGCCACGGGGCTCGACGGAGAGGCTTCGACGTCCCGAACTGTTCCTACACGCCTATCGGTCTCGTGCGGGTAGTCTCGGCCTCACGTGAGGGCTTAGTCGAAGAGACCGAAGCCCATGTCGTCGTCGCTCTCCGAATCTTCCTTCTCCTCCTTCTTTTCCTCAGCGGCAGCAGCAGCCGGGGCGGCGGCAGCGGCCGTTGGGGCGGCAACAGCGGCGAACTTGCTGGGGTCCTGAAATTCAAAGAAACTTCGTTAAAGATCTTGGAGATAATAGTTTTTAGATCTATGAGCATATTGAAAGGGATTTGTTTCTTCAAAATGCCAGTGCAATATTCTCTTATTGAACCATCACACTAGGATAAATTTGAAGACTTTAATGTTGTCTGAAAGCGAAGCCAGAGAACTAATATTACGTTCAATGGTATTAGGACAGACATAGCTGCAACAGTTATGCATTTGAAGCAGCCAGGTTTTTTCTGGCGACATAAAAACGTCTCCAGCGCTTGTGTGAGCAGAAGGACTGACGCGAAGTTGAACTGATTCA
Source organism: Conistra vaccinii (assembly GCA_948150665.1). Taxonomy (NCBI): domain Eukaryota; kingdom Metazoa; phylum Arthropoda; class Insecta; order Lepidoptera; family Noctuidae; genus Conistra; species Conistra vaccinii. The sequence continues at coordinate 5,406,640 of OX411317.1, read as the reverse complement.
AAAAGCTCATTGCATGGAGTTCTGTTGCCTGTAACTTGAGACTTAGCAATCATAGACAATTTTCATTTACCTTGATGAACTCCTTGATGGTGGTGGCTTCCTTGAACTCAACCTCGGTGACGGCGGCGATGGCGAGCAGGTTCTTGAACCCGTTGGCGATGGAGTGTGGCGCGGACGCCACAGTGGGGTAGCCGATGGCCAAAGACAGGGCGGCAACGTTGGCAACACCGGCCAAGAACTTCTCGCGAAGGTCCTCGGGTTTGATGTCCAGGATGGCTGGTGCGAAGATGGTGCCGGAATCGTAGACCTAAACAAAAATAAATTGATTATAATTATTTCTCAAATAAATCCTGTATAATAATTATTCAGAGTACCATTTGGTGTTACAAGTGTCTGCTGTAAACTTTGGACTAAGTGAATAGATCAAATAGTCCTAAGATCAACACAGCAAATACTTTACCAAAGGTAAATTATCAGAATGCACAGGGAAATGCAGACTGTACTCAACACTTTGGATGATTTCTTTGGGAAAAACAATGTTTTATTATGCAATGGAAAACTTATTGACTTTTTACTGTATTAGCCATAAGGGGCCAAAATTTGTCTTTTGGTGACATGTCTTTCCACAGCCTCAATCTCCGCAATCTCCCCTTGAAAAAGGTACTGCAAAATAAAAAATATAATAAAAAAAGTGTAGTCACTAACCTGCTTGACGACAAGACCGTACGAGAAGGGAGAGATGTTCAACATGTTGAGGAGGGTGGCCTCGGAAGCACCGACCTTGTCGCCGGGCTTCAAGATGTGCACATCGTTGATGATTTCAATAGTACCTGTAAGGATAGATAGTCGAATTTAGCACTTGTATAATAGGTAACAATAAAATTGTGGCTATTGTATACGAAATTGATGAGCTAAGTAGCATCAAATCGTCAAACCAGCTATTTCTAAAATTAACATTTGATATGATTGAAAATGAAAAATTTGATTACATTTACTTTTTTTCCTGAATAAGGTACACTGTGTACGCAATTTACTTGCCAAACTGTAAACCACGAGTTTTAATGTGTAATACGTACACATAAGGTGCAGTTTGCTCTACAACTTCATATTTTTTAATGACTTTTTCAACAGTACTAGTTAGTCCAAAATCAACTTTATTTACACGAGCATGAAGTTGATATTTGTTTAAGTTGAACTTATTTGATAAATGGATTATTAAGAATGTTTCTTCAAAATGCCAGTGCAATATTCTCTTATTGAACCATCACACTAGGATAAATTTGAAGACTTTAATTTTGTCTGAAAGCGAAGCCAGAGAACTAATATTACGTTCCATGGTATTAGGACAGACAGTTGGACATAGTAATATGCAGTCATGAATAAAAGGATTTAAATATGACTTCGTTGACATTGAATAATATGTGTAACATAGTGGAAACTCACCCTTGGAAATCTTGGTAGGGATGGAGAGAGCCTGGAAGAAGGAAGTCTTCTCAGGACCCAGACCGGTGTTATGGGCGGGGATGACGACGGACAGAGGGGCGATAGCACCAGGACGAGCCGGGGCACGCACTTTGTTCTCCAGCAGCTTGTCACGAACATCAACGAGGTCTCCGCGGGTGAACACGAAGCCAACGTTTCCCTTGATGTGCGGCAACAGTTTCTCAAGAGCTGGGTTGGTGTCCATGTGGTCCTTGATGGCCTTGCGCATCATGGTGTTCTTTCCCATAAGGATGATGCTGTGACCACGCAGCGCGATACGGATCTGCTGCATTTGGGTCGAGCCCACATTGTCTGCACCCACGATGAAACATTTTGGGTACTCGTCTAAGAGTTGCTGTAAAAAGGAAATACAGTTTGGGAATAAAGGTGAGACAAATTTTAAACCATTTGTAGGAGATCTCTAATTCACTAGGGCCAACAGTGAGGAGATTTACTTGATTTTAGAACGCCCACACGACATCATCTGAACTTTATAGTTAAAACTAATAAAAGGTAACCGTATATTGAACGAGTTTCAATAGGTTTAGAAGGGCGGGTTTGCTTGCTACCATATGCCTATGTTCAATTATGGTACAATGATGATTTGAGGTTATACACGCTACAGCTATTTATTATTGTTTACTTACAATGATCTTGGTGAAGTAGTTGGTCTTCCAAGTAGCCTTGTCCTCCCTACCCATCGTGGCGTGTGGTGTAGGGACTTCGTAGAAATTTAAGGACTGCAAACGAAAATCACACAAGTGTTAGGATGCTTCACTTATATCGCAATTTTCCGTAAAATAGCCACAGCATTAAAATTAATGTATTATCACTCGTTAAAATACACGATATCGTGAAGATAGAACACATGATTGCTCAAATAACTTAAGATTAAATTATTTTTAAAACTCACCAAAACCAAAACGCACTTTACTCGGTGCGGGACAAAATATGATAGAGATAGAGATGGGACTTTCTGGACATTAAGTTCACAGTGACATTAGTAACGACTCAATCGCCTAATTGTGAATGAAAAAATCGACTAATACTGAAGAATTGTCGATATTGACAAAATACCTACTTAAATGTTATTTGAAATATCGAAAGAACAAGGTGGGTTTTACTGTGCGTTTAGGCTGGCTGTCCACTGGAGCGGAGAGGAGAGGAGCGGAGATGTGCCAAAATTAACCAATAGAATCGCACCTCTGGAGCGGAGTTTTGATTCTATTGGTTAATATTGACACATCTCCGCTCCTCTCCTCTCCTTTCCGCTCCGGTGGACAGGCAGCCTTACATTGGCGAAACATTCACAAAAAACATGTTGAAATTTCTACATTGTATCGAACATTGACAGAAAGTAGAGATTTCAACATGTTTTTATGTTTCGCCAGTGCAAACAAACGCACAGTTGCTAGTACCACGTGAGATGTGTGATTCACAAAGGCTAAAAGAAAAGTACAGTCACTCTATGAAAGTAATGTAATGAATTCACGTTTAGTTTATTTGAATACTAAGAAAAGAAAATTTTGGAAATTCCACTGGAAAAGTTGGAAATACACTCAGGCGACGCCGCCGGGCACGAACGAGGCGGTATTATTTGTGGCACAATAACGCTGATGACGGCGCGGGCAACAGCTAGTTATTAATATTTTTGAATAAAAGATTCTATAAGCTGAACCAAAATTGTCAAAGTAACACTGTAAATAGCCACGAAGTATAATATTCTTTACAAAAATCTTATTCTTCGTGGCTTTTTTTTTGCTTACAAATCAACAACTTTTTCTAGAAATTCTTCTTTTGGAGTCTCTAGTCCCTCGATGTTCTACTTAGCTAGTTTTACCAAGAAGTATCGTAGCATGTTACTCAATTATCTGGGTTAGGAAGGTCAGATAGGCAACCGCTACATGGAAAATACTCCTATTCATCTGCATCCGGTTAAACTGGAAGCCGACCCCGGCATAGTTACAAAAAAGCTAAGCACCGTAAACTGCTGCAACTTTGCTCGGCGTCCTATCTTTGCCTATAATGAAAAAGCTGTAACTTGTATGGCAATCGAAACTTAAACCTATTATTATTATATTGCTTGATTTTCTAGTCGATTGTATACAATTGTATATTTGACGGACGCATGATATGAACATGAGCTAACATAAATAAGGTGCATATGGGGGTAACTGGCTGGTAGGTAAATGCCATGGGTAAGGTTGCCTGTCCACTGGAGCGGAGAGGAGAAAAGAGGAGCGGATATGTTAGTTATTTAGATTTGTTTGGTTAATAATGGCACATCTCCGCTCCTCTCCTCTACTCTCCGCTCCAGTAGACAGGCAGATGCCTGTAGTATCCCCATAGCGGGAACAGTGAAGTTAAAATGAAAGGAGTACAATACGTCGCAGGTGTACCTGAACATGCCAAAAAAGCACATTTTATTAAAGTTTTTAGAATAAAATTACTATTTTGTTTTTTTTTTGTGACTAAAGTAGTATACATGACAGTGAAAATTGGCAGACTGGCAGTGCTTGTTTTTAGGCCAACACTACCTTCTAGCAAAAAAAAAAAAACAAAATGACGTTTTCTGCTACAGAATGCTATTGAATTTTTAACCAAAAATTCAATAAAAATACGATTATTTTCTGATAATATTTTTATCAGAATTGGTGTAAGTGTTGTGTGAGTAAGATGTCGTTGTTTCGAAAGCCGAAGAAGATTCAACGTCGGGTGTTTTGTGCTGATGATGACGAGGATGGGGAGCCCGAGGCTCCGCCGCCGCCAGTCATCAGCCAAGAAAAGGAGAAAAAGGAAAAGGAACCCAAATCTTCCAAGAAAACTGCGCTGTTGAGTTTCGCTGACGAAGGTAACGAGGCGTACAAATTCTCAAGGCTGACCGCGATTGCCTCAACTTTTATCGTCAATAAGCAATCGTTTATTGGTTTTGTTTACTTCTACAGAATGTTTATCATTTGATTTGCTAGGCGACCCACCGGCCTAGATCAGTCCTACGCTAACCCTCTGACGTAGTCTTGAAACATTGATTCTTGGACATTGGTAATTCAAGAACAAAGCTATTATTTTGAATAAGCTGAATAAAATATGCACTGCAATGCATTTTATGACATTTCACTATCAAAAGAGAATTGTAAGAACATACAGTTCTTTGGTATAAATTTTAACACTACTCCACCCCTCAGACTACCTTCTGACCTAATTTCATAGTTATTCAACACGGAACTGGTTGCTTAGAATCCTGCAGCCCTATTTTTGGAGCACCTCAGTAGGATCATGATAGGAGTATGTTAACCTAACACCAATATGTACCTACCTATGTTTAACAAATAAAGATTCTGATTCTGATCAAAATCAGCAAATGCCTCAACAAAATAATACCATCTAACTTAGTCTCATTGATACATGCTTTAAATTTTGGGTTTCAGAAGAAGAAGTTGAAGAGTTCAAAGTCAAGAAGTCTTCTCAAAGTAAGAGATTAGCGAAGAAGCGGGAGAAAGAGAAGCAGAAACGCGATGTGAGAATCGATGGTGATAATAACAAATATGACACTATCATTATTGAGGTAAGGTCGACATTAGTGGAAATGCACTTAAACTATTTTGGAGATGGTTTATACTGCACTTGTATTTTTTTGTGCAAACAGGTGCAAAACTTCTTATGCAAAACTGCATTTTAAGTCTTTGCAAAACTCCTTAGTTTTATCAGCAAACAAAACAACTTTTTCAATTTACATTTTCCATATAAAAATATTTTTATTTAAGAAATATATTTGTAAAACACATCAAATTTTACAGCCCATTGGATACTATAATAACAAAAGAAAGAAGCAAATAATATTTCTCATTTCTATGCTTCAAACATTGTTTAGCTCACTGAAATGGTTTATGAAAATTCTATTATGCTTTTGTGACCTAAATTACAAGACTGAAGAGATTGCCCTAGTAAACAACACTATCCTGTGGAGAAAAGTTTCTCTCATTCAAACTATAAAGTCCAAAAATGTTAGTCAACTGGTTTTATAAGACAGAATGGAATTAATCAAACCATTCAGTCTGTTTCAAAATGTTTACTGATTTTTCAACCAATCATAAGGGGCTTGTCACACTGGATGCGTTCTGAGTCCTATGGTCTGGTCAACCTGAACATTTATGTTATGTTATGTTGGATTAGACCTGACCGTAGGACGCAGAATGTATCCAGTGTGACAAGTTCTTAAATCAGTGCTCAACATTCTGTGGTTGGATGTTAATCAATCAACTGATCAATATTGATCAATCACCATCTAGTTGTCTTTAACCTTTTACATAATACCGCAAATATACTATAAAATAACTCTAAATCCAGGACAATCAAACTGAGCTCAACAACGACAAACCCAAGCCAAAGAAGAAGGTGACATTAGAGGGGCTGATTCTGTCCGGTCGGGAGGCGCTGGCGGCCGACGGGGCGGGTGACGTGTCCGACGAGAGTGCACCCGAGGAGGGTGACGCTGATGAGGACGACAGGGGGTTCCATCGGTACCGCGCCGACTCCGTGCGGGCTGCGCTCTTGGGCGCGCCGGGCCGCATTCCCGACGCCGCGCTCATACACGCCGCACGCAAGACCAGACAGCAGGTATGAGAGGTGAGGGACTAGCGCTGGCTGCAGACTGCTGTTCCACAATGAGGAGGGGATTGATGGGTTTCTGGTCCTGAAAATTGCAGCTGTATTCGGACACCTTTTTTAACGCAATGACGGCGCTGTTTGTGAATGAGACAAGTGTTGAGGGAAGATGTCAAAAACCTATCAAATCAAGTTAGTTTTCTTTTTCGCCACATTAATTACAATCCGAGTAGCTCTTATCTAGATTTGGTACAAGCGGTGTCAGCCAGTGCCTTGCTGCCAACGGCTGGTACTGATACTTAAGTGTTGTCACTCACCCCAGTAAAAAAAAACCTATTTTCGAACACGACAACCCATTTTGTTGTAATGCAGCAATATAATTATACAATCCAATAGCCCTTTTTATCCTGAAACTCCCTTCTTAAACTAGTTTAATTTCTATTATTTTCTTTCCTCAGTTATAATATATCTTGGAGTTGAGCATGTGCCTCTTGGCTAAAGCCTTCTCCAACAATTTCCATTACTTTCTGTCTTCTGCAACTCTTCTCCAGTTTGGACCTGCTGTGAGACTGAGTCCCATCTTTTCCGTAGTCGACCTCTATTCCGTTTGCCATCTCTAGGGTACCATTCTGCAAAAATTTTACTCCATTTATCCTGGGGGCTCCGTAACCGTAATTTGACCCGCCCATCTCCATTTCATTTGGTTTATCTTAGTGAGGATGTCTGTCACTCTTGTCCTGGCTCTTATAGATGCGTCCCTTTCTCTGTCCAGTTTCCTAATACCCAGCATGCTTCTATCCATAGCTCTCTGGCAGTGTTCCAACATATTCCTGTGGTGTTTGGAGATTGCCCAGGTTTCGCATTCGTACGTAAGGCAAGGGAGAATACATGCGGCGGAACGTTCGGTTGACTACGCTCCTAATGTTTTTCAAGTTACCTATGACACATCAGCCGAACGTTACGTCCATAGAAATATGACGCGACGGAGCGTTCCGCCGCGGAACGTTCGGCAGGTGTGGCGCTAGGCTAAGTGATCAATATCTTTTCCATCCATTTGTTACTTTTCTTTTGATTTCTTTGGTAGTTAGGTCGGTTTGAGAGATTATTTGGGATACATTTATCAGTGATAAATGTAGTCTGTCACATATTCTAGGGCTTGGTTGTTGATTCGTGTGGAACTGAATTTGATAATAGCTTTGTTTACCTGGTATTCATTATCAGCCGGTCCTTCTCACTATCTTTATTTAATTCTTGTATCATTTCTTCCAACTTGTGAGGGTTTTCTTCAAACAAAACAATGTCGTCTGCAAACTCGGAGATGGTATGGTGTAGTCTCATTCCATCTATATATATTCCACAATCGTCCCATTCTAATTTTCGGAATGTTTTCGAGCACTGCAGAGAATAGCTTGGGAGACAGGGGGTCCTTGCCTGACATCTCTTTCAATTTTGAAGGTTTTTCCTAGTGTTTCCATTTGTATTCTTGCTTTGCAGTTAGCATATATTTTTTTAATTATGTTTATATACACCTTGGATATTCCCCGTTTTTCTAAGCTTTTCCAAATTTCGTCGTGTTTAATGCTATCAAAAGCTTTTGCATAATCAATGAGAGCCATATACACAGGTTTGTTATATTCACAGTACTTTTCCATGATTTGTTTCACGAAATTTTTGTGTGTTCCTAAAGCCAGCCTACCCGATTGGTTGGTTTTCAACCAATGTGATGCCTATGCGATTTAGTATTATCTTATATATGTTTGACATCAGGCTTATTAGCTTATAGTTCAATAAGACTTATTAGTCTTCTTTGGGCCTTTTTTGTATATAAGGATTATGTGTGAGATTTCCCATTGTTCAGGAATATGTCCTGATGCTAGAATTTCGTTGAAGATTTTGGTCAAAATGGGGGACAAGTTCTTCTAAAGAACATTTGTGATCCTGTTTGGGCCTGGGGCTTTGTTTGACTTTTGACCTATTATAGCTTTTCTGATTTCATTTTGCAATATTTATGGTTCTGGGTTGGGGGGGTTTGTAGTTATTACATTGTTTTTATATTTTCTTTGTTCGGTGTTGACTGGGTTGGAATAGAGGTTTGTGATGCTATTTTGGTTGCTTTCCAAGTTAGGTATCCAGGAGTTGGTTTCGCGGAGTTCTTAGAGAGCTTTCCTAGTTCCACCTCATGCGATGATGTGTTTTTCTAGTGTTTTATAGTCTCTTCAATTTTCTGTCCTTGCGTATGCCTTCTCTGATTTTCTTACTTAATTCTGTTATTTTAAGGTTATTTCGTTTTTATTGCCAAATAAGACTTTTTCTTTTACTTATAAGCTGCATAGTCGAATCACTTAGAATGTATTTTCGCGTCTTTTCTTTTCTTGTTTTTTGCTGAGTAAGTTGATTTTGGAGTTTGGTATATTTGTTTCTTATATCCATTCCGTCTATTTCTAAAATTTTACCAATCTGACTTGCTAGTGAATGTTATGTTGGTTCGTTAGTTTCTTTGTCATAAGCTGTGCTGGGCACGACAGTGTATTTTCTATGTGTCCTAGGAGGCGCCATTTCAAGTGATGCTCTAACCATGCGATGGTTGGTATAGAAGTTTAGTCTTTCGATATTACTGATATGTCTGTTGCTGAAATAGTTTTGGGTGACTACTTATAATATAATCAATTTCATTTCTGTACTTTCCATCTGGGGAGAGCCATGTCCACTTATTATTCTTTTTGAAGATGATACAAATGAAACTGACCTACAAATTGCAAAAAACGTAAGAAAATTTGAATTTCGCGGGCTACAACTGCGGATTTATCTCAAGTTGGTATAACTGCTAACTGACTGATAGATTTGCGAGGAACTTCACTTTTCACTAGTTTTTAGGTTATGTTGTTAAGTATTTACTGCACTTTTTTTAGTTAGGCTTTCACCAATAATTCGCCACTTTTCTAGTCTCTGTTGATTCGCTGATTACAAATTTTTCATAGCGGTTTAAAAAATATACGTGGTTTTAAAAAATGGGAGAAGGTAGTGTTTTTATAATTTGACCTTACATACCTTTGATACTTGAATTTGACAAACTTCTCTATGTGCCTCTGTGGGGAAAGAAATGATTAAATGACATTGACAGTCTTCTGTCTGATCAGTAAGGCTCTAATACAACATGGTTTGTACTACTTACTTTTTCCTATACACTGTAACGCCACAAATCATATCAGGTTTGTATATCTGTGAATTTGTAAGACAGGGTATTTTTTTCACAGGAAATATAAAGCTGTACCTTTTTTATGTTTTCCAAATTGCAGTGCTGTTGACAAGACATAACAAAGCATTTAAAATATTTTGCTACAAAAAAATCACCATAAATTCTCTTGTTTTGACATTCATACCAATTTGTTTGGCTCGCTTTTTTAAACCCGTTTGCAACCCTAACCCTGGTTTAAGTTTTCACACACAAAATGACGCTTTTTACAACCTTTTTACAAATGAATCCGAAAAATCCTCATTTTTGGAATCCCATGCCCCCATTCAGTCTTGTCCCCAGCACTGCTCTTACCCCATAATCCAGCAGTTCCACTCATTGTAGGCTCGCGAGTTGGGTGGAGTTACCGCCGGTGCAGATTACATTCCCGTGAAGTCCGAGGCCGCACCGGGATCCCGGTTAGTGCGGGATGACGGATCCGGCGACGATGAAGAGGAAGGCCGGATTCATGTCAGGGGACTGGACTTGCCGAGTGATAAGCCTAAACGTGAGTACATTTCAATACCGCTCTTCTTATCAGTATGAAAACTACGGTGGAACACACGTAAAAGCAAACATATATACATACATACATACATAGACTGCTAAAATCATAACCCTTCCTTTCGGCTTTGCCGTAGTCGGGTAAAAAATGGAGGTGTTTATTTTACTGCCTTTTTACTCAAAAAGGCAGTAAAATAAACCTCCATTTTTACTGAATTATGTTATTATTATGTTGAATTATGTTACTTGAATACTCATTCAGTATAATTCATAAATTAAAATGCAGGACCCATATTGTTAAAGGGGTTTGAAGATTTTTGTATGGAGGGTGGAGGTGGAAGTGGCCTCTATCCAAATATATATCCTATCCCCTAATCAAAATGGTGGCTGATTTTAGGCCCAAAATGTTCAAAAACCCCTTTAGAAAAGTTTTCACAAAATTGCTTTATGTGGCATGTTAGGCATGCTTTATGGGGTAGTTTCATTTGTTGTTAAAAATAATATTCATTTACATTATTCACAAGTTCACAACATTCATAATTATGCAAATAAAATAAACCTTTTTATTTCGTTTTCGATAGTATTCAAGACATGGCTGGCGTCATATAAGACGCAAATATTCGTAAATGATGTCTCGTTTTCTGGTTATACCTACTGTACTTTGTATAGATGTGTCCATGGGCGTACCCACGGTCTGGGACCAGGCTGGGGACGCCCCACCCTGGTCCCAGACTCGAAGCGAAACCTTTTGGTTTACCTAACAAAATTAATCATTAATTTGGTAAAATTTTAAATTACTGCGCGAAACAATGCAGTATCGATGAATCGAGAATGCATGCGTACGAATTTCCTACAACTTATCGGAGTTTATTTACTTTGTCCCACTCATAAAAAAATGCTGGGTACGCCCGTATGTTAGTGTCCCAAACACAAGATCTATTCTAACGAGACATTTTTGAAGCATGGAGATGCAGTAAAACTGTAAAGCTAAAATAGTATGATCTAATGTGATGTATGGACGTAAACGAAGCAAAGCGAAGGAGTATGTAAGGATCTTTGGAAAAAGGCGTGATTTTGAATATGTATGTTAAAATAGCTTGTAACATTCCCAGGTGGCACAGCAGCAGCTTCAGAAGAAGAGCTGGACAGCGAGGCGGAGGAGTGGGTGGAACAACAGCTGCAGAAGGCTCGACCCGTCCTCGTGGATCTGACTGGTCTGATGACATTGTATTCTATTCAAGACCCCACCCGACAAATGTACTGTCTCACACTAAACTACCTTCTTAAATGGGAGTCCGACGAATTGCGTGTGCTGATTGGCTGCTTCACAAAAGGGATGTTAAAAACATATTTTTATTGTCCTTCTTGTAGATTATTAAAAAAAAAAAAACGATCGTAGAGCACTCTCTAATGCTTCGCATTATGAGTCGTGCAATATTGGTCACGTATTTTACTTTTTTTACGTAATCAAAAGATTACGGCAATACATTGAGTAGGCAGCACGTTAAAATGTCGTATGACGTCCAGTGACGTCATACCACATTTTACAAGTCACAAGTCGGTATAAAATCTACTGGCCAGTGCCAGTAGATTTTATACCGACTTGTGACGTAGCGAGCCCCCACTCCCCAACTTTAATGCGTTTTATATAAAGCATTTTTTTATTAATATGATAAAGCAAAAAATACGTGTCTAATATTTTTTTATTATCTGACTGACGGACTAAATAGATTTTTTTTCCCCAGTCTACATCCCTATACATGCTATACAAGTCCGAGGCTTCACTCCCGTGGTCTTTCCCACAGAACCCATGCATTTTCTGACATGAAAAGTACCCTATATCATTGTCGGGGTCACAAACTATCTCCATATAAAGAATCACGTCGATCCGTTGCTCTGATGCTGGGTAAAAGAAGGACAAACTAACTTACACAGTTTTGCATTCGTCTTCTTTTCGTGTGGTAAGTAAATAACCTGTTGTCAGAGTTTTAACCTATTGCACGCCAGAGCATAAACGCAAAAGCGTGCCCTGTACCCAACGACGCAAATATGTGACAAAAATGCTCACATTTTCGAATGTCACGTTGTATATGGCTATGGCGTTCAAAAGGGTCCGTGGGCCTCTGACTTGGCTTCACATGCCGTCAAGAAATATCTCTCAAGCATGCATTAATAACGATAGTAGCCAATCACTACGCGCCGTTCGTTCGACAGACGCCCGAGTAGTGAAGTATGTTTTTGGACTCCCATTTAAGATTCTACTTTAGCCCGGATTTCAAAATATGACAAATGAACTTACGATTTTCTGTTCGTCTTAAAAACTGACGTTTCACAAAATAAATGAATTTGATATACCTAATTTTTGGTTTGATCCTTTGATCAGCTTATAGGATTATTTTAGCCAACCACAAACGTTAACTTGAATAATCAATCTATCAGAAAACCATAGTCCATTACGAAATAAAGAAATAATCCATCTTATAATGGCCATACATAAACACATTGTAAATATTTCCTACAGGTGAAGCGGCAATAGAAGTGAATCCATTCTCGGTAGTCTTGCCGCCGCCTCAGATGTCGGCACCCGAACACTTGCGACCTCTCACGACGGGCTCACAATCACCCGCGTCTGCCAACGAACTGGTGGAGGCGCTCAGGAAACGGTCAGTCATTGTATACATGTAGTTCAAATATTGAAGACAGAATATTTCTATGGTAAAAACTAAAATACACTCGCGACAATCTAAGGAGTCCGTTTTGACGTTTCGTACTTGTACGTGTAATAAATCGATATGTCTCGATAATCGGTTTTTAAAGCAACCGAATTCCACCACTCTAAAAAGTATTTCTACTTGTCTAATCGGACTTCTAAGGGCTGATTTCACCAATGAATCTGAACGCGATCAGCATTTCGAAAACGCGTTCAAGAGCTGTCAGTGTACAATAATCAATAACAATTGACACTGACAGCTCTTGAACGGGTTTTTTGGAGAACGCAGCCCTTAGATTGTCGAGAGTTTAGCAACGTCGCATCTTCGTAGTTTGTAGTCATAGGATAGGAAAGTATATCAACAGAATTTAGGGTGGCAAGTGACAATTTATCTTGTTGCAAGTCAAGTTGCAAAGTGTTACACAGCACTTGGAAGCTAGAATTGTCGCCTTCTCACATGACGGGCTTTTTAAACAGTATTCTAAATTGAAGGACACAGTTCTTTTTTTATTATTACCCGACTACGGCGAAGCAGAAAGGAGGGTTATGATTTTGACCGGAATGTATATATGTTCGTGTAACCTTATAACTTCTAAACCGCTGATCATAATTTGACAAGTGAGGTATCGTTGGAAGCGTCCTGGTCGTCCGCTGGTGATAGGCTATGTGAAGTTACGTTGAATTCAATATGGCGCCCTGTAGAGGACATAAAGTGACGAACGAAAAACAATTTTTATCATACCATGTTTGGTATCAAATAAAAGGGCTTGACGAGCACATAACAAATATGTATATATATCATATTTTCAAAGTAAATAAATATGTTTAAATTGTTAAAAACATGCAAAAGTGAGACTGTGCTACGTACTGCGCGACTGTAAAATGAATACCTATTATACAATTAAACCTATACAAAAAATAAATAAAGCGGCTCTGCAAATACTTTATTACGAAATTATAACCCCAAAACAAATAAAATAAAATGTAAGTTTAAAAACTAAAACACGACTACTGAAAAATTACGCTCTAAAAAGTATGAAACAAGAAAATATTTCGGACAGAAATCAAGACACTAACACCACTAAGAGGACTGGGATTTTTCAGTAGTCGGGTTTTAGTTTTTAAAATAACGTCTTGCAATCGACTTGAGAAGCCCCTAGCAGATTTGTTGCGAGAGAAAAAAAGAAAAGAAAGACACACTTTAAAATCAAATATCTTATTTATTAAAATCGCAATCATTTTACATTTATAATTATAATACAGTAACTATCTATAAAATGTTATTATTAACCTAAAATACAATTAATTAATACGGTTCCATATCCAGCACTAACTTGAAGGATCCATCATAGTCCACACACTTCAGCACATTGGCCTGATCACCACAAAACACTTTCACATTAGGACTGACCATAAACGCCATACTCTCCACAAAACTGTTGCTCCTATTCGTATAGATCTCGTTCCATTCGTCCAGCAACTGTACCTTATACCAGCATAGGACCGCGTTACATGCTCCATCTTCGGCCACAATCACATTTACGACATCAGATTCCATGGCGCTACAAGAGCTTATTTCAAACTCTTCAGATAATGTTTCGTATTCCATGCGAGTAATGTCTAAGTAAACTGCTTGGGATATCTGGTACCTGTTTACATGGTTCGCCATCCTATAGTCAACATTTTCATCCAAAACGCGGTTGTTAATCTCCAACCATTTGCTGTTAATCAACTGTCCCATAATAGTCACAGATACTGGAAGACACAAGCCCCCAGGAATTAGATGCACCTGCTTCAAATGTTCGACCATCCTCTTTCTCCTTACATCTATGTCACCGTTAAATTCTAGAATGTTACTGAATATGACATGGAATTTCTTTTCTTTAAAAACTTCATTCGTCCAAGAGTCTGATACTAGAATTGTAACCTTTTCTTCCGGTACTTCGTTTGCTTGTAGAACTGCTAGTAGGAACGCTTTATCGACGCCAGTTTTCACGTGACATATTAGTGAGTTAGCTCCCCTCATCATCAATAATACACCGAATATAGGAAATGGACTCAAATCGACCATGTCCACAAGAGAGACGTCCACAGTTTGTCCTAAATGAACACACACAGTTGCCATACTTTTTCTTATCATGTCCATATATTCAACATCGTTTAAAAAGGCCAATGTTTCTGGCGAAATCCTTTTTATAGTTGTATTCAGATCTGGTAGTGTCGTTAATCTACCGCCGTATGTAACAAAAGATATATTCGCCTTTTCATGTTTCCGAAGCGTTTTTGGTAGTACATCAAAAAATACAGCTTGTTGCCACGCGTTCGCTTTAGATTCGCTTCTGGGGTCACTGGTGATCATTATATCCTCTGTCAAGTGCAAATTGAACCAACCAACCACCGAGTTCATTTCGCCGTTGTCTGTTGCAGTTAACTTTGCAATATAAGGCTCCTGTCTATACAACTTTTCGCAAACATCTTGGTAGTTATTAAAGTCTATTTTTAGCAACGACTGTGGTTCCGACATGTACTTTAAACTGTCGTAAGAATTAACATCTTCACCGTAATAAGTTTCACCGAAGTAGGTAGTTGTATGTACGTTCATATGTGCCACGTTCAAAATGTCTTTTGTATCGTGACATAGTTTGTATTTCTTGTTGAGTTCATCGCATTTGATACCGGCGACAAAGAACTCAGCACTCCCGGGTATTATAATGCTGTTTTCTTGGAGTAAATTCTCCCAAGCATGACATATATACTGTAGGATATATTCTCCGAATAAACCAGAGTCAATGGTATCGGTTAGTAATACAGATCGGGTCCCATAAATGTCGTCACGGTTGAGAAAGACACAGGGTTTGTTGATGATGACCACTTCTTGCACGTTGTTGTCTTGCATGACGCACTCGGCTAATCTAGCCATTGTGCTGGAAGCTTCACACGCTGTAATAGCTACAGGATTGCATTCATTTGCATATAAAGCTAAAAGTCCTGTTCCTGTATCAATATCTAAGACACTATCCACAGCAGGCGTCACACAGCTCTTAATAGCTCTTCTATAAGCCTCATTCCGAATCCTATCATTCAATAACCTGAACTGACATTTCGGGAAAAGAAACCATTTAGCGTTGTTCAAATTCTTCTCAATGTTTACGAGGCTATTATCAATATTCAGCGCTTTTTCAAAATGACAAAGAGCTTCAGAAAAGAAGCCATATCGGTATAAATACCTGCCCATATCGTTTAGCAATTGGACATTTCCCGGGAACATTTTGATGGCTTTTTCGAAGTTTGCGAATATATCTGCTTTGTTGTCTACTTTGGCTAATTCTTCGTTCATTCGAATTAGTACTACTCGGAATTCCAAATCGAATCTCTTCTTGATGCTTGGTTGTTTGTCGAAGGCGCACATGTACATGTCGAAGGATTTTTTGAAGCTGTTGTGTGAGGCGAGCTGGCGCGCCAGGCTTATGAAGTCGTAGGCTACGTCAGCCATATTTGTTTTAAGCACTGGTTTCACTGTATGCGGTGGTAGATATGTTTTTTAACGTATTTACGCTTTGGTCTACACTGATTTTTCACTTTAGTTTTGAATAAACTCTGTTGCACTCCTATTTCACAAACTTGACTGACACAAATTAACTAGGAAGTAACGACTAAGATACAATTCAGTTGAGACGTCTTACTCGCTCGAAGTTCAAACTTAGACTGAATATAAGTGTTAGTAGTCCAAACTCGTGAACTATGTTCAAAGGTGTAAAATACGACACAGGTAATAGTGGCATTGAGGTGGGGTTAGCTAATGACAATTTTGATAGTGGTCAGTCCTATCCTAATCCTATTATAAATATAAATTTGCATAGGGTTGTAAAAAAAATCCCAGTGTAATTAGTAATTTACATTATCCTAATTACGGTAAGCTGATATTGTTCTCCTAAGACAATAGTATCGGATTATTTCTTGGTTTCAAAAAGGTGTTACTGAGTAACAGTTTAACGATTTTTAATGTAGTTACTTAGAGTTTTGTTGTATAAATTCCTTTGAAGTTTTAAAGGATTTTTTTTAATAATTCTGGGTACCCAAGATAAAGGCTAGGACCCGCTGTTTAATCTGTCTTCTGTTAGTGAGAACTTCGTACCATGCTATTTGTATATTTAAGAACTTAGTGTAAGCTAAATAAATGAATTTGAATTGCTATTTCTAGAAGTGACTGTTTTGTTATGGAACATTTTTGTGATCGCACACGTTTCATATTCTAATAGCAAGTAAATAATAAATCTAAAAGCCCATTCGGAATCCATCGATCGTCAGTGAAAATATAGTAGTCATATAGATTCTAAAAGAGTAGCCATAACTCCAGGAGGTTTTATCTTCCTTTCTGTAAGAAACGACATAATTATTAACACAGGGCAGTTCTGTAAATCACGTTTAGGAAACCATTCCGATTCTCAACTGACAAACTATAGAGAAATCCAAGTCCTCCGCGTGAGGCAACTTTTCATTGTAACTGCAATCGTCCGCACTCACAAGACCCTCCCCAAAAGAGTTGATTATAGCATGGGGTACCAATTCGAACAAATTATAATTAGTCTTGAAAAAAGATCATAGATGGCAGCACAGAACAGAAAAAACAGTAGAAGTCGTTTAACGCTTCTTTAGTATCGAAACCAGCGTACCCCAACTCACACATATGCAAGTTAAGAGGGTTTATTCTGAAAGTTGGCAACGTCGCAAATAGATGTCAAATATTTCGCTGTTTTGATTAATTTGATAATAATTCTGTATGGAAATAAAAAATGTGGCTAACTAGCGAACTAGAATATTGATTATGAAATGCAACAGTTAATATCGTAACACTGAATAGTTAGTTTTAGATATAAAAAAAGTATTTGGAAACTTTCCAAATGCCTTTTTTACACCTAAAACGGGTACAACATCAGATTCAATGTTATAATTGCAATTCATTATTAATATTCTAGTTAGTTAGTTAGCCACAATTCTTATTTCCATACCATATTATTTCCAAATTAATCAAAACAGGTAACTATTTGACAGCCATTTACGACGTTGCCAACTTTTAGGATGCACCCTCTTAATTGTATTTCGTAACACTAAGAAATCTTTGGTGTGATTGGTAGTTCAATATTGAAGGAAAGTAGGAAATAATGTCAGTCGTCACTTATTTGAAAATAAACCATAATGTTAGAAGATAGAGTTGTTTATTGTCTACTCTTTACGTATTTATTACTCTATCCGTTTAAAGCACACACGGAATAGTTCAATGAGCAAGTTACGCTACCCGCCGCTAGATGTCATTATAATAAATGCATTCAATTTGAAGCTGTATTTCCTTACTGATAAGATTTATATTTGAGTAACGAGGTTATTACTATTAGTCCTCCTCTAGGGATGTACCACTGTCGCTGACTGATTTATCGACATTTCGTTTTATTTTCAAACAAAATAGTTAACAAACATATGAGTCGATAAATATTATTATGTTTGAAATCATTAATCATTTATTCTAATACATACTTACGATTTATTGAAAGTATAATTAAGAATTCTTATGTTAAACTACTGATCAGATTTTAATTATTCTATTGATAAAAAGATACAAGAGCTCGTGGCTAAGTAATAACAGCCGCACGGTTCAATCCATCAGGTTAAGCTACGCTTGCCGGGGTTGGTCAGTGGATGGGTCCGAGGCACGGAAGAGTCTCGGTATGTAAAGACATACCGAGACTCTTCCGTGCCTCGGAAAGCACGAGCCATTGGTCCCGATTGTCATTCGTGGATCTTTGACAGTCGTTACGAGACGTCATAAGTCCGAAAGTCTGATACTAGTCTTACCAAGGGGTTTTAGGGGTATGAGGAACAGGGTGTAAAGTTCACTCATTCACCATAGAAAAGGGAGGATCCTCCAACCAGACGGGTTGTTATGTCTGGCGGGCAACTGCCCATATGTTGATTTCGGATAGTCTTATCTATGTTTTTCGCTTGGTAAACTCTAACTGCGAGATGCAGGAATTGTGTGACGTCATGTCTTTGCTGCGTAGTTTTGTATGTCGCGGTGTAACCGCTACAGGGTATCGTATTATCCAGTTACTGGGTTGTGGAGGTCAGATAGGCAGTCGCTCCATATTAAATACTGGTATTCAGCTGCATCCGGTTAGACTGGAAGCCGACCCCAAGCTAGGAAGATTGATTTTATTGATAAAAAGATACACCCTGTGTTGTTTCTTTCTATCAATATAATTACGCGATACATATAAAACTACGCGATTAGTTAATACGGGTACACAGCCTGCGCTTTCGCCTACCGCTACTCTAGTATTATGTTAAGCTTGACTTAATCCGTAAGGGACTTTGATGAAATTTGGTATACAGATAAATCTTTGATGTCATCATTGACTAACAAATAAGCCATTTTTTAACCGACTTAAAAAAAGAAGAAAAGACGCTCTGCTTAGCGCCGAGAGTTGAATCCAACAGTGTGTTTTCTTGACACGCTGGGATACGCGATGGATGCGCTCTGTTGGATTTTCAATGCTCGGCTCAAAACAAAGAGTTGAAAATCCAGTGTACGAAAAAAAATTGCCTAGTTATTAATTAATCTAGTTTACAGGCATTTGTGACAAGAGAATCGGCAGTGCCAGGTACTATCGCAAAAGTAATGAAAATTTCGACCCCCTTTATAAAATCCATAAACCCCTATAACACAAAATGTAGGTAATAATTTTTATATTTTATTTTCCACACAAAAAGTGAAAAATTTCATGTAAAACACGTCGAGGCTGCCCGCCCTGCCTGGCTCCGGGTCTAAAAAAATAAATTCACAAGGTAGGGCAAACAAGTATCACGTGGAGTCGTGACGCGATTGTCAAATTCCATTTTAGTTGTGTCAATTTTTTTTTTAAATTTTGAGATATTTTTTTGCAAAATCATCTCATAGCCAAAAGTAAGGAATTTTAGTGATAGTTTAGTTCGGTGTACAAGAGAATCGGCATCACTGACCTACAAATTACAAAAAACGTAAGAAAATTTGAATTTCGCGGGCTAACTTAGCGCATCTCCCTTCAAATATCGATAATTCAATATCGATAACGGTAATCTCTAATTGAGTAGCTGACTGTGACGTGTGCCTAGTTGGAATCTTCGCGAACAATATGTTTGAGTTTAAAAGAAAGTAGACCTTAAATTGAATGACATAAAGCCAACTGTTCCTTGTATTGTTTCATAAAATATTATTTTTCAAATTTTAATCGAAATAAAATCAATGAAGACTTTTCGATGGTATGTTATACCTCCATTTGGTAAATTTTTGGTTCTGCTACCGTGTTTACATTCTAAAACAGCACAATAGGTATCTTTGTAATTTTTTTTCAAGTTCTTATCTCCGTGATGGTCGTAAGAACACTGATGTGCGTGGTGTGTGCGCGGAAGCAGACATTTGCGGAACTCCGCAAACCTCGGGGTACGCGCGCCCCGCCTACTTGCGACTTCTACTGTTTTTTCTGTTCTGTGGATGGCAGCATAGGTAACAATTTTTTAATTAACAGTCGCCTAAAAAGCGATAAACGGAAGATTTTTACTGAAGTAAGATTAGTAAAAATCTAAACTTCCTTGTTTAATGCTGATTTATTTATTGTAACTCATAAATCTCGTATTTTCAACAAAAAAAGATAAATCCTTTTTGTTAGGGCTCTTTGCAATAGATGGCGTTTTACATCACTGGACCACATTTATGCTGTAGCCAGACAATAGCCCGACTTAGGGAGGTCGCATTTCTTTGTATGGGATTGGGTATCTGTACGTAGTATTATATTATCTGTACGCCCGCCCTTCACCAGTTCCTAGTGCTTTAGCTGGGAAGAAGAAGTGGCGCAACAAACTCCCCAGCAGCACAGCTGTCTGTTCAGTTAGAAAAACTTGATTCTATACAATAGTATTTATGCAAAATAATTTACGTTATGCAACGCAAAACATTAAATAAAATTATTTGCTATATTTTATGTCAGCTAGCACACGCCAATACACCAACAAAAATCATCGAAATCTATTCTCAAGCGAAAAAAAAAAACATTTCTATAACGTTTATCGACAAGCCACAGTGCCAGTAAACAACATCCCTCTCTCACACTTTCAACCTCACAGACACTCACAAAAACACACACACAAACTCACACAATATAATACACGTTTTCTCAACTAACCCTGTAAACTGACATATTTCTTTCTGCTCAATCGCACTCAGACGCCCAAGATACAAGCCCTGCTTAGTTTGAGGGTGAAACCAAAACATTGTAGTATACAGACAAACTTAATTGTCTTGTAAAATGCCAATAAAACTTATTGTATTTTTTATATATGTTCGCCATCCTCAGGTTAGGAGAGCTCCAAGTAGAAACACAAACAGATCTTTGCGAGAGGTTGCTCACTTCTCTAAGAAGTCCGATTTGACGTTTCGTACTCGTGTAATAAATCGATATGTCTCGAGAATCGGTTTTTAAAGCAACCGCGTTTTTTTCTACCACTACAAAAAGTATTTTTATAGCTATCTAATCGGACTTCTAAGGGCTGATTTCATTTCTAAACTGCGTTGAAGAGCTGTCAGTGTCAAAATTATTATGGAATATTGTACACTGACAGCTCTTGAACGCGTTTTCGAAATGCTGATCGCGTTCAGTTTCATTGGCCAAAGCAGCCCTTAGATTGTCGCGAATTTAGCAACGTAACCATTTTCGATTTTGTAAAGTGAAAGTATATCAACAGAATGTAGGGTGGCAAGTGACAATTTGTTTTGTTGCAAAATAGGTTACACAACACTTGGAAGCTAGAATTCACAGAGCATGTAACTTTAAGAGGCGGAATTTAGAACATTTCAGTTTATGAGAATTTGTAACCTTCTTTAGCCAACCACATAAAAAAAACCTAGCTACCAACATGAAAATTCTGAACTGTCATAAGTAGGGATGCGCAACGCATAGAAATCAATAAACTTATCAATATCGATGAAATTATGAAAAATGGGTAAAATAAAACACAGATTTATATGATTTCATTATTTATTAATTTATATAAATGAGCAAGCAACATTGGTATCAGGCCAAAATTGCTTCCTTTTTTGATGTTTTAGCACCAACATCACAATTTCTTTTAGCACGCCTGACGCAAATTTTTCCATGAGATTGGCACTGCGTCATACTGATGCCAGGCTGCATTTAGTTTTTTGTATTTGTTCCATCAACTGATTTTCCTTTGATGTTAAATCTGTAAAGATAATTTAATATAGCGTTACACTGTAGCGGTTACACCGCCACATACGAACTACGTAGCAAAGACATGACGTCACACAATTCCTGCATCGCGCAGTTAGAGTTTACTGAGCGAAAAACATAGATAAGACTATCCGAAATCAACTCATGGGCAGTTGCCCGCCAGACATAACAACCCGTCTGGTTGGAGGATCCTCCCTTTTCTATGGTGGATGAGTGCACTTTACACCCTGTTCCTCATGCCACTAAAAGACTTCTAAACATTTCTCTGCAAATAAAACACAGGAATCTTTTCTATTTGGAAATGAGCAATAGAGCACAAATGAATTCGAAACAATTTTGAGAATTTTCGTTCTGTCTGTCTACTTGTTTGTAACATCATCACATGAGAAAAGCTTATTGAATTAAAATGAAACTACTTCACATGTGTAGACGATTCCCCTTTTTGTTGAATCCTTTTTTCCAAAGTGGTTAGCACATACATTTCGCTGCTCAGTTTTTCTATTGGTAGATGCACTAATTCTTTTACCAACTGCTTTTTGCCACTCTCGACAGCTGGAAGATATAAAATATAAAAAGTTACTTATAAAGAACTGACTATGTTTGACTGTGAATTTATTTAGTGTGATTTAAAGTTAAGAAAACACTCAATTTGCACTATCGGCGTAACTTACTTAGAATATGAAACTGTATATTTATTTCATATTCCCAGTATAAGTATAATGGTGTCACAGGTAGAATCTTAAACTCTCTGTCCCATATATATTTTAGCAGTCAACCTAGTTAGACTAAATTAGATTACAATTTAAATTAGCCAAATATTACTGTAGTAGGCACAATGTTACTGATTTCTACAAGAGTTTCCATTAATCTTCATTGATGGCTCGACAGTCTTAATACAGAATTTGAATGATGGTATTAATTTCTTAATTGTAAATTAGGTTAATGTTAGGTGAGCACAAGATCACATTTGCAATAAATATCGGTACTCACGGTTTGGATCCAGTGGAAACTTGGAAAAATGCAATTTATTTACAGTCTGCCAGGCCTCCTGGATACCGCAAATTCCACATGTTCTGTGACCCTTACTCATGATGGTTCACAAACTTAAGAGTCACTGTCAATTATCCTGATATGTTATAACCGAAATCTTACAGAAAAAGGAAAAACAAACATAAAAATCACAACACAAACAATAATACTCGCGCGAAGGCAGACATGTTTGCGAAAACTTCGTAATGTAATGTTGGTCATCATGTCATTCTGACGTGTATTTCTGAATATTGGCTAAAGAGGGTTATAAATTCTATACAAAAATAATTTGTTCGAAGTTTCACAGCACTGCTAGAATTGTCGCCTTCTCACATGACTGGTTTTTTAAACAGTATTCTAATTGAAAGACACACTTCTTATTTTTATTAATAATGTCTTGCAATCGACTTGAGAAGCCCCTAGCAGATTTGTTGTGAGTGAAAAAAAGAAAAGAAAGACACACTTTAAAATCACATACCTTATTTATTAAAATCGCTAATCATTTTACATTTATCATTATAATACAGTAACTATCTATAAAATGTTATTATTAACCTAAAATACAATTAATTAATACGGTTCCATATCCAGCACTAACTTGAAGGATCCATCATAGTCCACACACTTCAGCACATTGGCCTGATCACCACAAAACACTTTCACATTAGGACTGACCATAAACGCCATACTCTCCACAAAACTGTTGCTCCTATTCGTATAGATCTCGTTCCATTCGTCCAGCAACTGTACCTTATACCAGCATAGGACCGCGTTACATGCCCCATCTTCGGCCACAATCACATTTACGACATCAGATTCCATGGCGCTACAAGAGCTTATTTCAAACTCTTCAGATAATGTTTCGAATTCCATGCGAGTAATGTCTAAGTAAACTGCTTGGGATACCTGGTACCTGTTTACCTGGTTCGCCATCCTATAGTCAACATTTTCATCCAAAACGCGGTTGTTAATCTCCAACCATTTGCTGTTAATCAACTGTCCCATAATAGTCACAGATACTGGAAGACACAAGCCCCCAGGAATTAGATGCACCTGCTTCAAATGTTCGACCATCGTCTTTCTCCTTAAATCTATGTCACCGTTAAATTCTAGGATGTTACTGAATATGACATGGAATTTCTTTTCTTTAAAAACTTCATTCGTCCAAGAGTCTGATACTAAAATTGTAATCTTTTCTTCCGGTACTTCGTTTGCTTGTAGAACTGCTAGTAGGAACGCTTTATCGACGCCAGTTTTCACGTGACATATTAGTGAGTTAGCTCCCCTCATCATCAATAATACACCGAATATAGGAAATGGACTCAAATCGACCATGTCCACAAGAGAGACGTCCACAGTTTGTCCTAAATGAACACACACAGTTGCCATACTTTTTCTTATCATGTCCATATATTCAACATCGTTTAAAAAGGCCAATGTTTCTGGCGAAATCCTTTTTATAGTTGTATTCAGATCTGGTAGTGTCGTTAATCTACCGCCGTATGTAACAAAAGATATATTCGCCATTTCATGTTTCCGAAGCGTTTTTGGTAGTACATCAAAAAATACAGCTTGTTGCCACGCGTTCGCTTTAGATTCGCTTCTGGGGTCACTCGTGATCATTATATCCTCTGTCAAGTGCAAATTGAACCAACCAACCACCGTGTTCATTTCGCCGTTGTCTATTGCTGTTAACTTTGCAATATAAGGCTCCTGTCTATACAACTTTTCGCAAACATCTTGGTAGTTATTAAAGTCAATTTTTAGCAACGACTGTGGTTCCGACATGTACTTTAAACTGTCGTAAGAATTAACATCTTCACCGTAATAAGTTTCACCGAAGTAGGTAGTTGTATGTACGTTCATATGTGCCACGTTCAAAATGTCTTTTGTATCGTGACATAGTTTGTATTTCTTGTTGAGTTCATCGCATTTGATACCGGCGACAAAGAACTCAGCACTCCCGGGTATTATAATGCTGTTTTCTTGGAGTAAATTCTCCCAAGCATGACATATATACTGTAGGATATATTCTCCGAATAAACCAGAGTCAATGGTATCGGATAGTAATACAGATCGGGTCCCATAAATGTCGTCACGGTTGAGAAAGACACAGGGTTTGTTGATGATGACCACTTCTTGCACGTTGTTGTCTTGCATGACGCACTCGGCTAATCTAGCCATTGTGCTGGAAGCTTCACACGCTGTAATAGCTACAGGATTGCATTCATTTGCATATAAAGCTAAAAGTCCTGTTCCTGTATCAATATCTAAGACACTATCCACAGCAGGCGTCACACAGCTCTTAATAGCTCTTCTATAAGCCTCATTCCGAATCCTATCATTCAATAACCTGAACTGACATTTCGGGAAAAGAAACCATTTAGCGTTGTTCAAATTCTTCTCAATGCTAACGAGGCTATTATCGATATTCAGCGCTTTTTCAAAATGACAAAGAGCTTCAGAAAAGAAGCCATATCGGTATAAATACCCGCCCATATCGTTTAGCAATTGGACGTTTCCCGGGAACATTTTGATGGCTTTTTCGAAGTTTGCGAATATATCTGCTTTGTTGTCTACTTTGGCTAATTCTTCGTTCATTCGAATTAGTACTACTCGGTATTCCAAGTCGAATCTCTTCTTGATGCTTGGTTGTTTGTCGAAGGCGCACATGTACATGTCGAAGGCTTTTTTGAAGCTGTTGTGTGAGGCGAGCTGGCGCGCCAGGCTTATGAAGTCGTAGGCTACGTCAGCCATATTTGTTTTAGGCACTGGTTTCACTGTATGCGGTAGTAGATATGGTGTTTTTTAACGTATTTACGCTTTGACGTACACAGATTTTTCACTTTAGTTTTGAATAAACTCTGTTGCACTCCTATTTCACACACTTGATTGACACAAATTAACTAGGAAGTCACGACTAAGATACAATTCAGTTGAGACGTCTTACTCGCTCGAAGTTCAAACTTAGACTGAATATAAGTGTTAGTAGTCCAAACTCGTGAACTATGTTCAAAGGTGTAAAATACGACACAGGTAATAGTGGCATTGAGGTGGGGTTAGCTAATGACAATTTTAATAGTGGTCCTATCCTAATCCTATTATAAATATAAATTAGCATAGGGTTGTAAAAAAAATCCCAGTGTGATTAGTAATTTACATTATCCTAATTACGGTAAGCTGATATTGTTCTCCTAAGACAATAGTATCGGATTATTTCTTGGTTTTAAAAAGGTGTTACTGAGTAACAGTTTAACGATTTTTAATGTAGTTACTTAGAGTTTTGTTGTATAAATTCCTTTGAAGTTTTAAAGGATTTTTTTAAATAATTCTGGGTACCCAAGATAAAGGCTAGGACCCGCTGTTTAATCTGTCTTCTGTTAGTGAGAACTTCGTACCATGCTATTTGTATATTTAAGAACTTAGTGTAAGCTAAATAAATGAATTTGAATTGCTATTTCTAGAAGTGACTGTTTTGTTATGGAACATTTTTGTGATCGCACACGTTTCATATTCTAATAGCAAATAAATAATAAATCTAAAAGCCCATTCGGAATCCATCGATCGTCAGTAAAATATAGTAGTCATATAGATTCTAAAAGAGTAGCAATAACTCCAGGAGGTTTTATCTTCCTTTCTGTAAGAAACGACATAATTATTAACACAGGGCAGTTCTGTAAATCACGTTTAGGAAACCATTCCGATTCTGAGCTGACAAACTATAGAGAGATCCAAGTCCTCCGCGTGAGGCAACTTTTCATTGTAACTGCAATCGTCCGCACTCACAAGACCCTCCCCAAAAGAGTTGATTATAGCATGGGGTACCAATTCGAACAAATTATAATTAGTCTTGAAAAAAGATCATAGATGGCAGCACAGAACAGAAAAAACAGTAGAAGTCGTTAAACGCTTCTTTAGTATCGAAACCAGCGTACCCCAACTCACACATATGCAAGTTAATTGTATTTCGTAACACTAAGAAATCTTTGGTGTGATTGGTAGTTCAATATTGAAGGAAAGTAGGAAATAATGTCAGTCGTCGCTTATTTGAAAATAAACCATAATGTTAGAAGATAGAGTTGTTTATTGTCTACTCTTTTTACGTATTTATTACTTTATCCGTTTAAAGCGCACACGGAATAGTTCAATGAGCAAGTTACGCTACCCGCCGCTAGATGTCATTATAATAAATGCATTCAATTTGAAGCTGTATTTCCTTACTGATAAGATTTATATTTGAGTAACGAGGTTATTACTATTAGTCCTCCTCTAGGGATGTACCACTGTCGCTGACTGATTTATCGACATTTCGTTTTATTTTCAAACAAAATAGTTAACAAACATATGAGTCGATAAATATTATTATGTTTGAAATCATTAATCATTTATTCTAATACATACTTACGATTTATTGAAAGTATAATTAAGAATTCTTATGTTAAACTACTGATCAGATTTTAATTATTCTATTGATAAAAAGATACAAGAGCTCGTGGCTAAGTAATAACAGCCGCACGGTTCAATCCATCAGGTTAAGCTACGCTTGCCGGGGTTGGTCAGTGGATGGGTCCGAGGCACGGAAGAGTGTCGGTATCTTTACATACCGAGACTCTTCCGTGCCTCGGAAAGCACGAGCCATTGGTCCCGATTGTCATTCGTGGATCTTTGACAGTCGTTACGAGACGTCATAAGTCCGAAAGTCTGATACTAGTCTTACCAAGGGGTATCGTATTATCCAGTTACTGGGTTGTGGAGGTCAGATAGGCAGTCGCTCCATATTAAATACTGGTATTCAGCTGCATCCGGTTAGACTGGAAGCCGACCCCAAGCTAGGAAGATTGATTTTATTGATAAAAAGATACACCCTGTGTTGTTTCTTTCTATCGATATAATTACGCGATACATACAAAAGTACGCGATTAGTTAATACGGGTACACAGCCTGCGCTTTCGCCTACCGCTACTCTAGTATTATGTTAAGCTTGACTTAATCCGTAAGGGACTTTGATGAAATTTGGTATACAGATAAATCTTTGATGTCATCATTGACTAACAAATAAGCCATTTTTTAACCGACTTAAAAAAAGAAGAAAAGACGCTCTGCTTAGCGCCGAGAGTTGAATCCAACAGTGTGTTTTCTTGACACGCTGGGATACGCGATGGATGCGCTCTGTTGGATTTTCAATGCTCGGCTCAAAACAAAGAGTTGAAAATCCAGTGTACGAAAAAAAATTGCCTAGTTATTAATCTAGTTTACAGGCATTTGTGACAAGAGAATCGGCAGTGCCAGGTACTATCGCAAAAGTAATGAAAATTTCGACCCCCTTTATAAAATCCATAAACCCCTATAACACAAAATGTAGGTAATAATTTTTATATTTTATTTTCCACACAAAAAGTGAAAAATTTCATGTAAAACACGTCGAGGCTGCCCGCCCTGCCTGGCTCCGGGTCTAAAAAAATAAATTCACAAGGTAGGGCAAACAAGTATCACGTGGAGTCGTGACGCGATTGTCAAATTCCATTTTAGTTGTGTCAATTTTTTTTTTAAATTTTGAGATATTTTTTTGCAAAATCATCTCATAGCCAAAAGTAAGGAATTTTAGTGATAGTTTAGTTAGTTTAGTTCGGTGTACAAGAGAATCGGCATCACTGACCTACAAATTACAAAAAACGTAAGAAAATTTGAATTTCGCGGGCTACCTTAGCGCATCTCCCTTCAAATATCGATAATTCAATATCGATAACGGTAATCTCTAATTGAGTAGCTGACTGTGACGTGTGCCTAGTTGGAATCTTCGCGAACAATATGTTTGAGTTTAAAAGAAAGTAGACCTTAAATTGAATGACATAAAGCCAACTGTTCCTTGTATTGTTTCATAAAATATTATTTTTCAAATTTTAATCGAAATAAAATCAATGAAGACTTTTCGATGGTATGTTATACCTCCATTTGGTAAATTTTTGGTTCTGCTACCGTGTTTACATTCTAAAACAGCACAATAGGGCATCTTTGTAATTTTTTTTCAAGTTCTTATCTCCGTGATGGTCGTAAGAAGACTGATGTGCGTGGTGTGTGCGCGGAAGCAGACATTTGCGGAACTCCGCAAACCTCGGGGTACACGCGCCCCGCCTACTTGCGACTTCTACTGTTTTTTCTGTTCTGTGGATGGCAGCATAGGTAACAATTTTTTAATTAACAGTCGCCTAAAATGCGATAAACGGAAGATTTTTACTGAAGTAAGATTAGTAAAAACCTAAACTTCCTTGTTTAATGCTGATTTATTTATTGTAACTCATAAATCTCGTATTTTCAACAAAAAAAGATAAATCCTTTTTGTTAGGGCTCTTTGCAATAGATGGCGTTTTACATCACTGTACCACATTTATGCTGTAGCCAGACAATAGCCCGACTTAGGGAGGTCGCATTTCTTTGTATGGGATTGGGTATCTGTACGTAGTATTATATTATCTGTGATTATAGTGAACTTTTCTCTGAGTGGTAGTTCAGAGTTTCAACTCCGTCTGCGAAGTCTCTTTTGGCCAGACGCAGTCCAGGTTACTCTCACCATCTCACCTACACAGATTTAACAAAGTCTGCAAATAAATGGCTTCTGGAACTAACATACACCGAAACAGAATCAAAATTCAAAAAAATAAATAAAACAAAGTCATTTATTCAAAGTAGGCTGAGAATCAACACTTTTCCAAAAAACGCCCGCCCTTCACCAGTTCCTAGTGCTTTAGCTGGGAAGAACAAGTGGCGCAACAAACTCCCCAGCAGCACAGCTGTCTGTTCAGTTAGAAAAACTTGATTCTATACAATAGTATTTATGCAAAATAATTTACGTTATGCAACGCAAAACATTAAATTAAATTATTTGCTATATTTTATGTCAGCTAGCACACGCCATACACCAACAAAAATCATCGAAATCTATTCTCAAGCGAAAAAAAAAAACATTTCTATAACGTTTATCGACAAGCCACAGTGCCAGTAAACAACATCCCTCTCTCACACTTTCAACCTCACAGACACTCACAAAAACACACACACAAACTCACACAATATAATACACGTTTTCTCAACTAACCCTGTAAACTGACATATTTCTTTCTGCTCAATCGCACTCAGACGCCCAAGATACAAGCCCTGCTTAGTTTGAGGGTGAAACCAAAACATTGTAGTATACAGACAAACTTAATTGTCTTGTAAAATGCCAATAAAACTTATTGTATTTTTTATATATGTTCGCCATCCTCAGGTTAGGAGAGCTCCAAGTAGAAACACAAACAGATCTTTGCGAGAGGTTGCTCACTTCTCTAAGAAGTCCGATTTGACGTTTCGTACTCGTGTAATAAATCGATATGTCTCGAGAATCGGTTTTTAAAGCAACCGCGTTTTTTTCTACCACTACAAAAAGTATTTTTATAGCTATCTAATCGGACTTCTAAGGGCTGATTTCATTTCTAAACTGCGTTGAAGAGCTGTCAGTGTCAAAATTATTATGGAATATTGTACACTGACAGCTCTTGAACGCGTTTTCGAAATGCTGATCGCGTTCAGTTTCATTGGCCAAAGCAGCCCTTAGATTGTCGCGAATTTAGCAACGTAACCATTTTCGATTTTGTAAAGTGAAAGTATATCAACAGAATGTAGGGTGGCAAGTGACAATTTGTTTTGTTGCAAAATAGGTTACACAACACTTGGAAGCTAGAATTCACAGAGCATGTAACTTTAAGAGGCGGAATTTAGAACATTTCAGTTTATGAGAATTTGTAACCTTCTTTAGCCAACCACATAAAAAAAACCTAGCTACCAACATGAAAATTCTGAACTGTCATAAGTAGGGATGCGCAACGCATAGAAATCAATAAACTTATCAATATCGATGAAATTATGAAAAATGGGTAAAATAAAACACAGATTTATATGATTTCATTATTTATTAATTTATATAAATGAGCAAGCAACATTGGTATCAGGCCAAAATTGCTTCCTTTTTTGATGTTTTAGCACCAACATCACAATTTCTTTTAGCACGCCTGACGCAAATTTTTCCATGAGATTGGCACTGCGTCATACTGATGCCAGGCTGCATTTAGTTTTTTGTATTTGTTCCATCAACTGATTTTCCTTTGATGTTAAATCTGTAAAGATAATTTAATATAGCGTTACACTGTAGCGGTTACACCGCCACATACGAACTACGTAGCAAAGACATGACGTCACACAATTCCTGCATCGCGCAGTTAGAGTTTACTGAGCGAAAAACATAGATAAGACTATCCGAAATCAACTCATGGGCAGTTGCCCGCCAGACATAACAACCCGTCTGGTTGGAGGATCCTCCCTTTTCTATGGTGGATGAGTGCACTTTACACCCTGTTCCTCATGCCACTAAAAGACTTCTAAACATTTCTCTGCAAATAAAACACAGGAATCTTTTCTATTTGGAAATGAGCAATAGAGCACAAATGAATTCGAAACAATTTTGAGAATTTTCGTTCTGTCTGTCTACTTGTTTGTAACATCATCACATGAGAAAAGCTTATTGAATTAAAATGAAACTACTTCACATGTGTAGACGATTCCCCTTTTTGTTGAATCCTTTTTTCCAAAGTGGTTAGCACATACATTTCGCTGCTCAGTTTTTCTATTGGTAGATGCACTAATTCTTTTACCAACTGCTTTTTGCCACTCTCGACAGCTGGAAGATATAAAATATAAAAAGTTACTTATAAAGAACTGACTATGTTTGACTGTGAATTTATTTAGTGTGATTTAAAGTTAAGAAAACACTCAATTTGCACTATCGGCGTAACTTACTTAGAATATGAAACTGTATATTTATTTCATATTCCCAGTATAAGTATAATGGTGTCACAGGTAGAATCTTAAACTCTCTGTCCCATATATATTTTAGCAGTCAACCTAGTTAGACTAAATTAGATTACAATTTAAATTAGCCAAATATTACTGTAGTAGGCACAATGTTACTGATTTCTACAAGAGTTTCCATTAATCTTCATTGATGGCTCGACAGTCTTAATACAGAATTTGAATGATGGTATTAATTTCTTAATTGTAAATTAGGTTAATGTTAGGTGAGCACAAGATCACATTTGCAATAAATATCGGTACTCACGGTTTGGATCCAGTGGAAACTTGGAAAAATGCAATTTATTTACAGTCTGCCAGGCCTCCTGGATACCGCAAATTCCACATGTTCTGTGACCCTTACTCATGATGGTTCACAAACTTAAGAGTCACTGTCAATTATCCTGATATGTTATAACCGAAATCTTACAGAAAAAGGAAAAACAAACATAAAAATCACAACACAAACAATAATACTCGCGCGAAGGCAGACATGTTTGCGAAAACTTCGTAATGTAATGTTGGTCATCATGTCATTCTGACGTGTATTTCTGAATATTGGCTAAAGAGGGTTATAAATTCTATACAAAAATAATTTGTTCGAAGTTTCACAGCACTGCTAGAATTGTCGCCTTCTCACATGACTGGTTTTTTAAACAGTATTCTAATTGAAAGACACACTTCTTATTTTTATTAATAATGTCTTGCAATCGACTTGAGAAGCCCCTAGCAGATTTGTTGTGAGTGAAAAAAAGAAAAGAAAGACACACTTTAAAATCACATACCTTATTTATTAAAATCGCTAATCATTTTACATTTATCATTATAATACAGTAACTATCTATAAAATGTTATTATTAACCTAAAATACAATTAATTAATACGGTTCCATATCCAGCACTAACTTGAAGGATCCATCATAGTCCACACACTTCAGCACATTGGCCTGATCACCACAAAACACTTTCACATTAGGACTGACCATAAACGCCATACTCTCCACAAAACTGTTGCTCCTATTCGTATAGATCTCGTTCCATTCGTCCAGCAACTGTACCTTATACCAGCATAGGACCGCGTTACATGCCCCATCTTCGGCCACAATCACATTTACGACATCAGATTCCATGGCGCTACAAGAGCTTATTTCAAACTCTTCAGATAATGTTTCGAATTCCATGCGAGTAATGTCTAAGTAAACTGCTTGGGATACCTGGTACCTGTTTACCTGGTTCGCCATCCTATAGTCAACATTTTCATCCAAAACGCGGTTGTTAATCTCCAACCATTTGCTGTTAATCAACTGTCCCATAATAGTCACAGATACTGGAAGACACAAGCCCCCAGGAATTAGATGCACCTGCTTCAAATGTTCGACCATCGTCTTTCTCCTTAAATCTATGTCACCGTTAAATTCTAGGATGTTACTGAATATGACATGGAATTTCTTTTCTTTAAAAACTTCATTCGTCCAAGAGTCTGATACTAAAATTGTAATCTTTTCTTCCGGTACTTCGTTTGCTTGTAGAACTGCTAGTAGGAACGCTTTATCGACGCCAGTTTTCACGTGACATATTAGTGAGTTAGCTCCCCTCATCATCAATAATACACCGAATATAGGAAATGGACTCAAATCGACCATGTCCACAAGAGAGACGTCCACAGTTTGTCCTAAATGAACACACACAGTTGCCATACTTTTTCTTATCATGTCCATATATTCAACATCGTTTAAAAAGGCCAATGTTTCTGGCGAAATCCTTTTTATAGTTGTATTCAGATCTGGTAGTGTCGTTAATCTACCGCCGTATGTAACAAAAGATATATTCGCCATTTCATGTTTCCGAAGCGTTTTTGGTAGTACATCAAAAAATACAGCTTGTTGCCACGCGTTCGCTTTAGATTCGCTTCTGGGGTCACTCGTGATCATTATATCCTCTGTCAAGTGCAAATTGAACCAACCAACCACCGTGTTCATTTCGCCGTTGTCTATTGCTGTTAACTTTGCAATATAAGGCTCCTGTCTATACAACTTTTCGCAAACATCTTGGTAGTTATTAAAGTCAATTTTTAGCAACGACTGTGGTTCCGACATGTACTTTAAACTGTCGTAAGAATTAACATCTTCACCGTAATAAGTTTCACCGAAGTAGGTAGTTGTATGTACGTTCATATGTGCCACGTTCAAAATGTCTTTTGTATCGTGACATAGTTTGTATTTCTTGTTGAGTTCATCGCATTTGATACCGGCGACAAAGAACTCAGCACTCCCGGGTATTATAATGCTGTTTTCTTGGAGTAAATTCTCCCAAGCATGACATATATACTGTAGGATATATTCTCCGAATAAACCAGAGTCAATGGTATCGGATAGTAATACAGATCGGGTCCCATAAATGTCGTCACGGTTGAGAAAGACACAGGGTTTGTTGATGATGACCACTTCTTGCACGTTGTTGTCTTGCATGACGCACTCGGCTAATCTAGCCATTGTGCTGGAAGCTTCACACGCTGTAATAGCTACAGGATTGCATTCATTTGCATATAAAGCTAAAAGTCCTGTTCCTGTATCAATATCTAAGACACTATCCACAGCAGGCGTCACACAGCTCTTAATAGCTCTTCTATAAGCCTCATTCCGAATCCTATCATTCAATAACCTGAACTGACATTTCGGGAAAAGAAACCATTTAGCGTTGTTCAAATTCTTCTCAATGCTAACGAGGCTATTATCGATATTCAGCGCTTTTTCAAAATGACAAAGAGCTTCAGAAAAGAAGCCATATCGGTATAAATACCCGCCCATATCGTTTAGCAATTGGACGTTTCCCGGGAACATTTTGATGGCTTTTTCGAAGTTTGCGAATATATCTGCTTTGTTGTCTACTTTGGCTAATTCTTCGTTCATTCGAATTAGTACTACTCGGTATTCCAAGTCGAATCTCTTCTTGATGCTTGGTTGTTTGTCGAAGGCGCACATGTACATGTCGAAGGCTTTTTTGAAGCTGTTGTGTGAGGCGAGCTGGCGCGCCAGGCTTATGAAGTCGTAGGCTACGTCAGCCATATTTGTTTTAGGCACTGGTTTCACTGTATGCGGTAGTAGATATGGTGTTTTTTAACGTATTTACGCTTTGACGTACACAGATTTTTCACTTTAGTTTTGAATAAACTCTGTTGCACTCCTATTTCACACACTTGATTGACACAAATTAACTAGGAAGTCACGACTAAGATACAATTCAGTTGAGACGTCTTACTCGCTCGAAGTTCAAACTTAGACTGAATATAAGTGTTAGTAGTCCAAACTCGTGAACTATGTTCAAAGGTGTAAAATACGACACAGGTAATAGTGGCATTGAGGTGGGGTTAGCTAATGACAATTTTGACAGTGGTCAGTCCTAATCCTATTATAAATATAAATTAGCATAGGGTTGTAAAAAAAATCAGAGTTAGTAATTAGTAATTTACATTATCCTAATTACGGTAAGCTGGTATTGTTCTCCTAAGACAATAGTATCGGATTATTTCTTGATTTCAAAAAGGTGTTACTGAGTAACAGATTAACGATTTTTAATGTAGTTACTTAGAGTTTTGTTGTATAAATTCCTTTGAAGTTTTAAAGGATTTTTTTTAATAATTCTGGGTACCCAAGATAAAGGCTGGGACCCGCTGTTTAATCTGTCTTCTGTTAGTGAGAACTTCGTACCATACTATTTTTGTATATTTAAGAACTTAGTGTAAGCTAAATAAATGAATTTGAATTGCTATTTCTAGAAGTGACTGTTTTGTTATAAGAAATGGAACCTTTTTGTGGTCGCAAACGTTTCATATTCTAATAGCAAGCAAATAATAAATCTAAAAGCCCATTCGGAATCCATCGATCGTCAGTAAAATATAGTTGTCATATAGATTCTAAAAGAGTAGCCATAACTCCAGAAGGTTTTATCTTCCTTTCTATAAGAAACGACATATTTTAATTTTTAGTCTTGTAACGCTTTAAATACTGTTTTCTTTAAATAATGTAATTCTGTGTCATTTATGTTCTTTACCGGGCGTGTTGGTCTCCTACACATTCCCTGCCTAAGTAGAAGTGTGTCGGAGGGCAGACGCACATACCTTGTAGCTGTAATCTTGTGAACTGAGTTTTTTTATATTTTTATTATTTTTTACTGTAGTTGTCATCATTATTTTTGTTGTTGTTATTGCTAGTCGTGTTGTGCGATTACACTTTGGGTGATAATCAGGTCGAAACCTATAACGTGAACCTAGTGATATACTGTGATTGTTACCTGTTGTAGTTGCCTTGTGAATAAATAAATAAAATAAAATAAAATATTGAAATAGGTAATTTCAATTTCTTGAGCTCAGAGGGCAGTTCTGAAAGTCACGTTTAGGAAACCATTCTGATTCTCAACTGACAAGCTCTACAGAGAAATCCAAGTCCTCTGCGTGAGGCAACTTTTAATTGTAAGGGCAATCGTCCGCACTCACAAGACCCTCCCCAAAAGAGTTGACTATCGTCTGCGATGTCCCTTTTGGCCAGACGGGGTCCAGCTTACTCCCACCTACACACATTTAACAAGGTCTGCAAATCACTGGACATCAAAGACTTGCTATCCGCTCGCCTAAAAAGTGTAGTAAAGAAATGGCTTCTAGAACTAACATACACCGAAACAGAATAATTTCTATAACGTTTATCGACAAGCCAAACTGCCAGCAAACAACATCCCTCTCTCATACTTTCACCGTCACAGATACTCACTCAAACACACACAATATAATACACGTTTTACTCAACTAACCCTGTAAACTGACATATTTGTTTCTGCTCAATCACACTCGCCCAAGATACAAGCCGTGCTTAGTTTGGGGGTCAAACCAAAACATTGTGATATACAAACTTAATTGACTTTATGTAAGATGCCAATAAAACTTTTTGTATTTTTTAAATACGTTCTCCATCCACAGGTTAGGAGAGCTCCAAGTAGAACGTGAATCAACATCCGAAATACAAACAGATCTTCGCGAGAGGTTGCTCACTTCGGCCAGAATACGAGAAAGTCGAGCCTCGCGCTGTGGGGAATTAGACGCTGCGTATAGAAGGGCTCAGGCCATACGCGGGTTTCTGACTGACCTTATCGAGTGCCTTGATGAGAAAGTAAGTGGTATAATTATCTTTTTATTTTATTTTATTTAACTAACAGGTAGGAAATACCAACAAAATGTAACAAATATTTGAAGCCCATTGAAGCCTTATGACCCGACGTCGGTTTATAAGTTCAATTAAAATTATTTAACTGTGATTGGTTGTAGCAATATTGACATCTACAGCACAAAACAGCGACCTAAAGGTACCATTCCGTAGCCGACCGCAGGCGGTAACTGCAGCCGACGTGTCGCCGCGACTCGACTGCTTTCTATGATTTTTAATGAATTACCTTCCGTAGCTAGCGACAGGTCACCTTCATAGAAATACATAGGAATACATAGAAGCCGTCTGCGGTCGGCTATGGAATTCTACTTTTAAGATTGTAAAGAAAATAAAGATTCCGAATCTTATTTAGAGAATAAAGAATTTCATGTCATCCAACCAAAATATAAACAAACGACAAACATGCGTTCAATGGGCCAATATACAAAATATGCAACTTTATTGTTCAGATGCCACAACTGGAGGCGTTAGAAGCTCGAGCGTTGGCGTTACATAAGCGTCGCTGTGAGTTCCTCGTAGAGAGGCGACGAGCCGACCTGAGGGATCAAGCGCAAGATGTACTCGCACCACCTGGTAAGAACTTGTATTTAAAATCGCAATCGTGCATAAAGATTTTTAGCTATAGTTTGACCGTGACCGCTGTTCTGCTGGTATGTGCGCGGCGAGATGGGGGGCAGTGCACGCCGCTCATTGGTCAACGCTCGTGGCGCGCGGCGTCCCCCCCGCCGCTGATTCGTCAACGCTGACCCCGCCTCTCCGCGCATTCCTAAGGCGCAGAACAACGGTCAAACTATACTCAAAATACCTATAGTAATAATAAATCAGCAAAAAAAGAGATTAAAACAGCCATATTCTAGCTGTTTGCTGATTTTGTTTGTATAAGATGAAATATTGTATAAATATAAAAAGAAGAGTTTTAATTTATGCCAAATTTGAATGGCATAAAATTGTATTATCTCAGGTTGGAGATCATTTAATCAAGTCGTCTTTAAGAGTTGATAATAATTAATATAAATAAAAGATAGAAGAAACAATCCCAACTTAAAAAAAATTGCGCGTGCAGCAACGTACCCGTGATATAACTGAAAATAAAGAATAAGAGAGATTTATGCCCGTTTCCACCTTCACTAACTGCCACCCTCAGAGTCAGTTAAGGGTTCATTAGCGTCCCTAAATGACAAAATTAAAGTTAAGTATAGCAAAACCTTTACTTAACTTTTTAAACGATTGATTTTGACATTTACGTTTGGGGTTATATTTTTATTTTCACCACTTCGCATTAAGCTTTTATTAAAAAGCAATAATTACGGGTTTGGCAGACTTTATTGAGTTTGTGGACTATGCCATAAGATATAGATAAGATAGGACCGAGGCTATATTTACGCGATTATTCTGAACCCTTAACAAAATACTCAATTGAAGAATTCCATACACGGTTTAAGAAGATGTAGACAAAATAAGTAAATAAAGCAAATAACGAATCATAAAAAAACAGTTTATTTTTGCAGTTTTTCTCCTTTTTTTTAAATTTACCTAACATAATGTGTTAGATTTGCAAAAATTTTTATCAGAATACATGCATTTTTTCAATACAATATAATAATAAAAAAATGCTTAAAAAAAGTTTTTTTTTTTCAGTAAACATTTCAGTTTTTCAGAAAAAAACCAAAAACATTTGACATTTGGCTCTAACCAACTTCTAAAATGTGGCTACACAAAGGCTTTATCGCTTGACTAATGAGACAATAAAATTTTAATTGTTATCGAACTGCATCAGTCTTCCGGACGGTTGAGCTCTGCAATCGATAAGATGCTTCGCCCTATGGATACTTAAAACTGTCATTAGCTAATGAACCCTTAAATTATGTCTCTGGGATGTACCGTTGATTAACGGATTTAATGTCAATTAGTTAAGTACGAATTAGGACTAATTGAATGCACCTTTCTGAGTGCGGCTGTTAGTGAAGGTGAAAACGGGCATTAGTGTGAGAGACAGAGAGAGATATCTTTCTTCTCTCTCATGTGAAATGTGCCTAAACGTGACGCGTCCTCGTTTCACTCTCAATTCTCGTCCATTTATAGAATCGCCACCTAAGAAGTTTCACTTCAAAAATCTACGGGGTGACATCGACGCGAAAACTTCGGTTACCATGGATTCTGAATGAATTGAACATTTTTCGTCTGTTATTAAAAAAAACATCTGCTGTTTAATATAAAAGTGCAAAAAACAATACCTACGCGGTCAAAATGTATGTAGCAGCAATTTTTTTTTTTTTTAATAACCGGTAAAATATTTCAACGCAGGGGTTCAGAATCATGTACTGGATCCATGGTAACAGGCTTAGCGTCGATGTCCCTGCCACCTTATATTAAAGATTTCACTGTACAGAAATAAACTGCTGGTTTCAAATAAAGATCCATGCTTGAGTATCTTTTGAGATGCTAAGGTTCGTGTTCCGTTGAGAGTTGAGCGCCACGATTACTGATAAATGCTTGCACTGACTTAATAGGTCCACTTAAATCTGTGTGGTTCTTTCTTCAAAAGACCATTTCAGACATTAATCTACATGGTCCTCATATGGCCTGAACAAGATTATGTCTGGACTTTAGAAGACTGCGATCTCTGAGTTTGTTTCGGCTTTTCTTCTCATGGTGGCACTTCACATCGCTATTCGTGTTCGCGTATTCATCTTATTTGCCCAAATATGACGATGTGAAGTTACTCTATTCGCCTATATTTGCCTATTTTTCACGAATAAGACGACTACGCAAATACACGAACACTCGTATCCGCCGATTGTCGGTTTTTGGTCACATATCAAAGGATAGCGAATATACCGAATAAGTTCGTTTACCGTCCACACATGGCTTGCTCAGTAGAGTGCGTGTTTTATGTACGCATATCATGTATTGGTAATTAACACACAGCAAATAATAAGTCGCTGCTGCCGTCAAGACGTCCATCTATCTTTGCATTCAGATTAGTAAAAAGATAAAAATATTCTTGAATGTTCGGCTTATTCGCTGTTCATGACGATATGTGGACGGTTTGTTCGAGTTATTTGGACTTCTACACTATATGAGCGAATAAATCACAATAAAATACACG
Organism: Conistra vaccinii; assembly: GCA_948150665.1. Classification (NCBI taxonomy): domain Eukaryota; kingdom Metazoa; phylum Arthropoda; class Insecta; order Lepidoptera; family Noctuidae; genus Conistra; species Conistra vaccinii. The sequence continues at coordinate 5,366,599 of OX411317.1, read as the reverse complement.
AATACCGAATAGCGATGTGAAGTGCCACCATCAGAGTAGTCAGGCAGGACGTGTAAAAGTGATTTCGATATCTTATTTACAGAGTAAACAAGTTCATTTCGTTATAATTTCATTTCATTTCGATACGGAACCGCACTCGAGACACAAGCATTATTTTAAACTAGTTTAAAATCAATGTGATTGGTTAAAAATAGTTTTAAGTAATGCTTGAGTTTTGAGTTAGGTTATGTTGTAGATACGGGCCTAAGTGTGTCGTTACTTTAGGTCGAGCCTCAAAGCCAGCTGATAACGAAGAGAAGACGCGTCGCGCGGCCGAGCGCGAGGGCCGCCGCCGCGCGCGCCGGCTCACGCGCGAGGCCGCCGCCGCCGCCGCCGGCGCCGCGCTGCCGCACAGGGACGGGGACTCCGACGACGACGAGCTGCCTCCGCATGAGATGCACCACTACACGCAGGAGAGAGGTCAGTCCAGGCCTGACGGTTAGACTGGAAGCAGACTCCAACACCCGAAACAGTTGTGAAAAGGCTAGGCAGATGATGACACGTCAGTCAAGCCGTCTTCGACGGACACGCACGCCTATTTTATTTATTTTACAACCGACTTAACACTGTTTTGCTAAGCAATACGGTATAAAATCACTTATCAATTCTGACTGGTCTACACTTCTACAGCAATCCCAGAACGAAGTTTCTCGCACCTACAATATTGGTTTTTGTTTACGCTCAATCCAAAAAGTGTGAACTGCAGTGGTAACCCGCGAAATAAAAATTTCCTTCCATAAGAACAATGTTCTCTTATGGAACAAATCAAACTTAGAAAGATGTATTAATGATTATAATTGTATAAATACATATTTGTTATGGTCCCGACTCATATTTTGATCAGGATACAACCTGACACTGCACCTGCAAATTACAAAAACGTAAGAAAATTTGAATTTCGTGGGGCACCAAAGCGGTTCCATTTAGTTCCATAGGGTTAAGAGAAACTACAGTCCGGCCGTTGACAGAATGCGTTCTTGACATTTGTAAGTTTCATACTAACGAATATATGTTTTGCGAATTTGGTCCTTATTACTACTAGAAACAGAGAGCAGTGGTGGCCCAGTGGTATCGGCCCCGACTTACCACACATTAAAAAAATAAAGTTAAAACTACAATCACTCACGGGAATCCTTCGAGGTATCGTCCGCTGCTTACCACGCCAAATTCGATATTTAATCTATTTCTCACTCGTAAAGCCACACATTGACTACCTGGTGGAAATATGGGGTTCCGCCGCTAAGATACATATAAATTTACTACAAACTGCACAAAATAAATTACTTAAAACATTATTTAATTATGACTATCTCACCTCAACATTAACACTTTACAAAGAAACGAAATTAATGAACATTACACAAACATACATTTATAATACATGCATACTGATACGAAAAATACTAAATAAAAGCATACACACAAACATTACCTTCACGAAAAGAAAAAAAAAGCACAAAATGAAACTGAGACGTGAATCAGACTTACTACAACTATACCCACCCCGCACAAACTATGGTAGGAAAAGTATCATGTATGAAGGATCTAAATTATATAATAAGTTACAGAAATGCATCACAGAATCCAAATCCATGACTACTTTTAAAAAACTACTCAAACTGTACATCATAAAAAACTCACATTCTTTACAATAATTTCGAGCCACATCCAGCTACGCTTATCTGTGTTGAACGGAAACTTACTTGTTTACGTATTTGATGTTTTGAGCCCGTTTATCAAGCAAACATTGAGTTATTTTTTTCCTATCTACCTATAAATTATTTATTGTACAATGTCTAGTTTTTGTAAAATACCCAACAATATCGACTTATGTTTTAGTTTTAATATTCTCATGTAAGTGAATGTATATTCTTATGAGAATAAATTTATCTCAAACCTCACTTACGAGTTGTAGGTCGTGGGTTCGAACCCAAGCAGGCGCTTTACTTTGTGTAAATAATTTCATCAACACTGCTCTCAAAAACGGTGAAGGAAAACATCGTGAGGAAACCGGCATGTCTTAGAACCAAAAATTCGAAGACATGTGACATCTACCAACCCGCACTGGGCCCGCGTGGTGCATTACGGCCCACTCCCTCTCACCGAGAGGAGGCCTGTGTCCCAGCAGTGGGAACATTAATAGGCTGATGATGATGATGATGACTACTAGAAAAGAAATTGTCTAACTGACAAGTGTCAGGAACGCATTCTCTCGACGGCCGGACTGTAATATTGTATATTGTAAAATTTTCATTTGCTCGTTCAATAAAACAAACAACTTACACCCAATTCCCAGACGCGATCCTAGTCCAGTCGGCGTCGTTGTTCGGCGACGCGCTGCCGGCGTGGCGCAGCGTGCGCGGCGTGTGCGCGCGCCTGGCTCGCTGGCGCGCGCGCGCACGGGCGCTGTACAGCGACGCCTACGTGGCCGACTGCCTGCCCAAGCTACTGGCGCCTTATGTCAGGCATGAGGTCAGTATCACACTTTTTAAACTTCCAATTCAGCATCTTAAAAAATCAATGATATGGTTCTTTTTAGGGTTACGTAGTCAACAAATTCTGTTCGCGGCAAAGCTCAGAGACTGTTAGCACAAGAAAGCTGTAATTTAGCAAGGGTATTCAATGAAGTCGAAAAAGTTTTAAAATAAAATGTTGAAATAGTAGATTGTTTTCCAAGGCAGCACAACAATTTTTAAGGCGATAGTGTTTCTTTGAATCCAAAGCGGAGCGAAGGATTCTAGGACCCCCATCAGGAACGAAGTTCCTACTCACGTATGATTTTAAACACAAAACAAAATTTTCATGACAAAAAGCCATCAGCCGACATCTTGGATTTATTTATATTTTGACCTGACTATCGGCTTTACCACCCTCGAAAGTGATGAAAACGATATCGATGACGAAATATTTGAAAAATTTCTTTAATAAAAAAAAAAATTTACGATATCAGCATTATTTTACTGACAAAAATTTACCTAAATGTTTTTATATTGACCGTTCTTGTTTCAAGTCATAATATTTTGTTGTTGTCCTCAGCTAATTCTATGGAACCCGCTAGCAGATGAAGACAATGAAGACTACGAGAGAATGGATTGGTACAAGTGAGCATTTATAGCTTTTACACAATTTAAAACACCTCATTTGTTTTAATTTGCATGTAATAATGATCTCCGTGGTGTTTTTCATGGGTTGATTTTATTTTACTCTAAATGCGGCTTTAGACCAAATGAGCACAGAACCAGCATAAGAGCATGCTCTCAGCAACCGAAGAATGCTCTATACCTGTTTCATCATCATGACCCTACAGCAGTCTACCGCTGGACTTAGGCTTCTCCAATAGCACATCATTCTGCTCGATTCTCGACAACTCTCATCCAGCTACTACCAGCTACCCTGCGAAGATCATCGCCCCACTTAGCCTGAGGGTGTCCTACCTTACGTTGGCCGATTCACGGTCTCCACTCAGAAACACGTCTACCCCAACGGTCATCGGTTCTACGGCCAATATGGCCGGCCTATTGCAACTTCAGCTTGGTTATTCTGTGAGCTATGTCGAAAACTTTGGTTCCCTGCCGGATCTACTCGTTCCGGATTCTATCCCTCAGAGATATTCCAAGCATTAGCTCGTTCCATAGCTCGCTGAGCGACCTTGCTCCCTGTTTGCACAAACAGAATTTGGTATAATGGGGATAGAAAGTTAGGAGCTCGTGGCTAAGTAATAACAAGCGGCACGGGTCGATCCATCAGGTTAAGCTACGCTTGCCGGGGTTGGTCAGTGGATGGGTGACCATCTTTTCATACCAAGACTCCTCCGTGCCTCGGAAAGCACGTTAAGCCGTTGGTCCCGGCTGTCATTTGTGGATCTTTGACAGTCGTTACGAGTCGTCAGAAGCCCGAAAGTCTGACACCAGTCTTACCAAGGGGTACCGTATTACCCAGTTACTGGGTTGTGGAGGTCAGATAGGCAGTCGCTCCATGTAAAATACTGGTATTCAGCTGCATCCGGTTAGACTGGAAGCCGACCCCAAGATAGTTGGGAAAAAGGCTAGGAAGATTGGATTGGGGATAGAATGTTCATTCGCTCGATCTAACGTGTGGTCTAACTGTGATTTTATGTTAAGAGGGTGCATCCTAAAAGTTGGCACCGTCGTAAATAGCTGTCAAATATTTACTTGTTTCGATTAATTTGGAAATAATACTGTATGGAAATAAGAAATGTGGCTAACTAACTAACTAGAATATTAATAATGAATTGCAATTATAATATTGAATTTGAGGTTCTACCCGTTTTAGGTGAAAAAAAAGGCATTTGGAAAGTTTCCAAATACTATTTTTACATCTAAAACTAACTATTCGGTGTTAAGATAATAATTATTGGATTTCATAATCAATATTCTAGTTCGCTAGTTAGCCACATTTTTTATTTCCATACAGAAATATTATCAAATTAATCAAAACAGCCAAATATTTGACATCTATTTGCGACGTTGCCAACTTTCAGAATAAACCCTCTTAAATATACAAGTAGCATGGTATGAAATTCTCACTAACAGAAAACAGATTAAACAGCGGGTAAACAGCGGGTCCCAGCCTTTATCTTGGGTACCCAGATTTATTTTAAAAAAACCTTTAAAACTTCAAAGAAATTTATACAACAAAACTCTAAGTAACTACATTAAAAATCGTTAAACTGTTACTCAGTAACACCTTTTTGAAACCAAGAAATAATCCGATACTATTGTCTTAGGAGAACAATACCAGCTTGAGATTTGACGCACCACGTGGTTTGACTTGCGCAGTAAACGATTTATGGGTCTCTTTATCGGTATGGGGACCGCCGGGGCAGCATCGGGGCGGGGGGGGGGGGAGAAGCGGGCGGTGCGGTCAAGTCTTAACTTTAATGGCACGAATTGTACATAATGTCTTGCAGAGGTTCTATTCTAATTCCTCTTCGTTATTTCCACCAGATGTCTGATGATGTACGGCGTCCGTACTGAGCGTGGTGCTGACGACTCCTCAGAGTCTGCGTCAGAAGGCGAAGTTGAGTCCCTGCCAGTGACGGACAGCACGGTGCGGGAGGACCCGGACCTGCTGCTCGTGCCCAGCATCATCAGTAGGGTGGTACTGCCTTGTCTCACAGGTAATTGTAATTAACCCCTCCCAAGCGGGCCTAGTCACCCTATAACACGACAAACGCAGCGCCGATCTAAGATTTTTTTTGATTTTGGGTCGGCCTTCAGAAAAACGACGAATTCGTCAATATACAGCCATCAACACGGCACATATTATACCTTCCTGGCTTCGTTATGAGTTACCCTATCGAAATATTATACAGAAAAACCTGTACATACTGACCTTTTCTCGCAGTGATGTGATATGTTTTCATTTTGATAATTTTCACTCGCATTACCTTGAAACTTTATCACAATATGACGAATACACACACTTATTCACCAAACCATCACTTGATTTCGGTAACACAATATGTGTAGGTCACATATAAACAGAACAACACAACTCTTTTCACTTGAAACCTTATCTAAAACCATAAAAACTTTTTGTTTACACAACGACAAAACTTCGCCGTCATGACGCATCGTTCCCGTTCGTCAAACTGGAAAAAACTAGTTTCGTGTACCGTCAGCGCGTTAGCGCAAAAACACTGCGAATGAAATATTTTTATGTTATTTTATAATTTAAAGATTTTTGTTGTTATTTTATTATAAATTATTTTATTCTGTTTATTATGTTATTTTATTTTAGATAACATAATATTACTTTTTATTATCTTACTGTTTGTGTTCTAATAAAATAGTAATGACCTGTTCAATGAAAGATCGGATTTTATCGGAGATATTTTTTTTGTTCTGACATATTCCAATTATTATTATTTCGATTTCTTTGAAAATAATGAGTCATCATCATTTCTACACTTATTTACTAACAGCTGTTTTACAATTATGGTGGAAAATACATTACATAAATTATTATTCTATCTATCTTTCCTTATACGTACCTAAATCCATATTCCAACTGCAAATGTAAGTTTGTAATCGCAAAAAGATTTTTTTATGTGATAAAAATATAAGTTAACGATCTGTCTCGGTCAAGAAAAGGTCTTGACAGACTGGCAACCAGACGGACGGACAACGAAGTAAGTATGTAGAGGTGATTATTGTGTTTATTCATCATGATAAAGTTTGCCTGTTTGAATATTTATTTCTCCGTGTATCAATAGTAGTCGGTTTTTAGAATGTCTAAAGCAAAGGCAGATCAAATAAAAAACCAAGACATAGCGCTGCGAACAATACAGAGTGAAACACACGAAAACTACCCTTCCGCTCTGTACATACACGCTCAGACGCACACATTTACAATCAAACTACACCTCACTAAGTGCACACATGTTTACGAAACCGGCCTCACGTCACTGTTGACAGCGCTATGTCTTGGTTTTAGGTGCACTTCTGTCACGGGAATATCACATGATACTGCACAGGTGCATAGATTTTTTTTTATAACTAAACTACGGTTACGGGAATGTCGCATGATACCTACCGTATAGGTGGAGGGCATGTCTAATACACCGTATAGGTGCATTTTTATGCAGCTATGCGGTATCATGCGACATTTCGTTGACAATAGTTGTGCGCCTGTGCGGTGCAAAACTACTGTCACGATCGAGAAAGGGTTTTGACAGACTGGCAGACAGACAGATAACGAAGTAAGTGGAGGTAATTATTGTTTATTCATCATGATAAAGTTTGCCTTTTGAATTTTTACTTATCCATGTATCAATAGTAGTCGGTTTTTAGTAGGTATGTTTTATGCCATTCAAGTGGAAACTGTTACTGCCTCGCACGCGTAGCATGACAACCATAGAAACGGGTTTTTCGAAGGAAGAATAAACAAAATGACAGATAGACAATCACAATCGTGTCATTTTGTCTATTCTTACGTCGACAAAACGCGTTTATACATATCGTGGTCATGCTAAGCGTGCTGCGGTGCTGTACATAACCCCGTATACTTACTGATAGTTCTCCCAATTCCATGAAGGAAGGAGCTAGGAAAAGTTTGAAATAAATAAAATACATTTTGTTTTCAAGAAATATATTTAAAAAAAAACACAAAACTCAAACTCAAAGCATTTATTTGAAATAAACCAATTACAGGCACTTTTGAATTGTCAAGGGTTCATTTATAAAGATGAAGCTTGTTGCCCGACGACATATCGTATCGACGCATCGCTAGAACCGGGATAGCATGAAGGCGGCTAAAAAGATAAGAAATACAAATTATTCCACTGAAACTAAATAAATATAGTAAGTACCTAATAAGCTATATAGAAAATATTTACCTCGGCGCGCGGTGGGGCCATAGGATAGTTCAGGATCGGGGCGCGGGTCAGCGTCAAGGAACCCCATGATGATAGCGCGACGGTCGGCGTTCTGTGACCTTGAGGACAGCCTCGCCATGCTACTTTACTTTGCTAAAAATATCATAAAACAACCATTTACTAAAGTAATAGTTTACGTATAAATACAATCCTGATCCTAAAAAAAATTCATTCTATTTGAGGACATCCACCTTTTTTGAAGTCGGTAAAAAAAAACCAATAATCTCGACATTTATTTTTCTTACACATGTCTGATAAGAAAACTTCATGAAATAATAAAAACCTAATAGGAACATTTTTTTCTTCTAATTGGAATTTTTTGCAGTCAGTACTTCGTACTGGTATTCCCGCCTACTATGAGCGCTGTGTCATGGTACGGGGGAATAGCCGAATTTTACTTTTGGAAATACGATTATGATAACAATACGCAATAGTATCAGTAGCTATTAGCCAAATTATGTTCGTAGATAAATAAGGTACATACTTATGTGTATTTCAAACAGTATACAAGAATATTTATCATATAAACATTACTAAACACGGCGGCGACAGCGCCAAAATTTGTGCATTACAAAACATTCGTTATCTTTTCACGGAAATATTTATCACTTTTCGATAAACTAACACTCAATACAAAATCTACACTTATTTCTCAGTAATTCTGTATAAAATTCTTATAAGATTACTCACCGTTTTCTTCATAAAAACATTGCGAACAAACGTAAACAACACAATGACAATTCACGAATTTTGACAATATGGCGTCGTCGCGTTCACACGAACCACAGATATTTTGTTTGTTATTTCTTCGTTCATTTTAGTGGTGTGCCCAGCAAATTGTTACTAAACCGGTCAAATATTAATCGATTTGTCGAATGATACAGCCAGATCGTGTTGCAAGTGCAAATAAACGTCAAATATGATCGTCCAATGGCGCCCGTGATCGTTATGCACCTTATAGGTGCATTTGACATTTGAGGCATTTTCTTATGCACCTATGAGGTATCACGCGACGTTTCAAAAGTTAAAAATCATTATTTGGTCTCGAAGCAAAATGTGTAATGGTATGTAAGGATCGTAGTTGGTGGCGTGCTGTTATTTCTGCCTACCCCAAAGGGAAAAAGGGGTGAGTTTACGTATTAGGGTCGCGCCACACCTGCCGAACGTTCGGCGCGGAAGGTTCGGTTGAATACGCTACTAATGTTTTTCAAGTTACCTATGACACATCAGCCGAACGTTACGTCGGTTCATGAGCAAGCGTCACATGACGCGCCCGAACGTTCCACGCCGAACGTTCCGCAGGTGTGCCGCTACACTTAGAGTCGGGCCACACCTGCCGAACGATCCGCGGCGGAACGTTCGGTTGAATATGCTCCTAATGTTTTTCAAGTTACCTATCTAACCACCAGCCGAACGTTACGTCCATAGAAATATGACGCGACGCGACCCTTAGATAAATATTATGCCGCGATTACTCGCTATTATTCGGTATTTGGCATTACTCGATATTTTTTTTGTTATTCTTCGAATACCGAATATAATAGTTGTCTAAATAAAAATAATCTTTAATGAACAGAAAAATTATAGACTTAAGAATTATTATTCTTCTACTAATCTTTAAAAACAAAATACACTTAGTATCAATAATATAAAAAGTTTGCTAGAAATCTGTCATGTTGAAGTTAATTAGTAAATTTTTTATTAATATTTTAAGTCCAAAAGGGGCAGATTGTGGTGCAGAAAAACTAGTTTTTCTCACGCTAATGAGATAAGGCCCGCTGACAGACAGACGGACAGCGGAGGTTTAGTAATAAGGTTCCGTTTGGCAGCTTTTGGGTGCAGAACCCTAAAAAGTAAAATGACTCCACACAACAACTATTTGAGGAGTTCAGGAACTATATTTTGAGCTCAGAATGTCAAATAATTATCAAGGTTTGGGAACACCAACTCTACAGAACAAAATTCAAATTCCATTCAAATCCTACATCTTCATCTTCATCTTCTTTTCTTCATGTTTTCTTCTTATCTTATCCTTTTTATTACAAACGGTCGATCAAAAATCAACTTAGACTACATAAACGTAAAGTATATAATTGATTAGTATTAGTATAGCAGTTTTGACTCCCTATATTGACCCCTTCATTGAATCCAATTATAACCTGAGCTCAAACTCATACTCAAAGCATTTATTTCAATTAAACCATATACAGGCACTTTTGAATTGTTAAGGAGTCGGTCAGTCAGAAATATGAAGCTAGTTGCCCATTCCAAAGCGTAGTAGGTACCTATGGAGAAGAACGGGCAAGAAACTCAACGGACACTCTTTGAAATAAAATATTGTTATAAAATATTGGTTACATCATTCATGTTGAAATTATACATGTGAGAACAATGTAAAAAGACGTGCACGTTAAAAGCGTCCGTAATAAAAAGATAAAAAACAATTCAAAGATTAAAATAAGCCTGTTTGTTCCAGAGCTAGTATCGGTAGCGTGGGACCCAGTAAGCGTGCGCTCGTGCATCCGCCTGCGCTCGCTGCTCATCCGGGCCGCGGGCCTGCCCACGTGCTCCCATGCGTTGCGTCGCCTGTCCGCGGCCTTACGGGCGAGGTTGGCTGTGGCTCTTGGAGCGGATGTGTTCCTGCCTGCGTTGCCTCCACAGTATGTATTCTGTTTTATCTTTTATACGTATAAATGGTGTATTCCCGTTGTCCACGTAAATTTATTGTAATATAAGGACAACGGGATTAACGCAAGTAATTTTAATTATTTTATTTTATTCCTTTTGTCTCATTTAGCGGGGACATGTCTACGAGGAAAACGGGAATACTTCTGCACTCCGATATCATAAAAAAGTTATATGTAAAAAAATTGACGAAACATCTATTCTAAAATAAGTTCCTTTTCTACAGGGTAATGGAAGGTGTAGGCGGTGCGTTCTGGCGACGTTGCCTCGGCGCAGGAGTGCGACTGCTGCGTGCGACGCTCGCGCTCACGGGCCCGCCCGCACTGTTGTATGCTGACCCGCTCGTAGTGTCGCTTATTGGTAAGCTATTAAGCACTTTGAAATAGAAATATATTTATTTACAGGTAATACAATTCATACACAGGTTCATGGACGGATAACATTCTTATTAGCAGTAAAAGTATTACTTTAGGACGTTCCATGACGTCGCAGCCCGCAAGGAAGTAAAAAAAAATTGTTTTTGTTTTTTTATGCAAGAAAAAAAAAATGTCCGTAAAGAGCAGATTTTTTCAGCTACATGGCTTTCCCAGACATGAACTCAGAAAAGTGTGTTTGTAACACCAACAGGGTGTTTGTAAAACGTGCAGTGATGTGGCTCATATTATCCCAACAGTATGTTTTTGTTTCATATACTTTTATGTTACATTCAAACGTAAATAGTGTTGCTTCCGAGGTAAACACTACTTTTTATCACCCTCTATGAGAAAATAAAAAGCATGTGCGGTCCGAGTCCGACCCTCGTCAGGAACGAAGTTCCTTCTCACGTATGATTTAAAACAAAAACATTTTTTTGCAGCCGCGGTCTTGGATTTAGATTTTGACCTCAGACTTTAGCACCCTCGACAACTATGAAAACGGGACCCTTAACGAAATTCTTTTAAATTTTCGCATCCACCATCGTGGATTTACATTTTGACCTCACTATTGGCTTTACCAATGTCGAAAACTATGAAAACGATACCCATGACGAAAAATTTCGCATCCGCCATCTTGGATTTACATTTTGACCTCACTAGCGGCTTTACCACCGTCGAAAACTATGAAAACGATATCCATGATGAAAAATTTTAAAATTTTCGTATCCACCGTCCGCCATCTTGGATTTTAGTTTTGATCAAATTCTCACTTTTTCTCTCTTGCCACCCTGTTACTTATTCATACAATGTTCGTGATCGATCTCTTTGGTGAATAGAACTTTTACTAACAATATCCAAATTCCAAATTCAAATCACTTTTAGTCCCTAGGGATTAAACAGCTATTTTGGTCCCTGTATACGAGGATTAAACTACGTCTTTTTGAATAGATGTGATAAAAACGTTTATTTAATGTTTCTTTCAGAGACGCTATGCTGCGGCGCGGGCGCAGCCGGCGGGCCGTACATCGCCAGCGCGGCCTCGGCGCTCACCGACACGCTGCCGCGCGCGGGCGCGCTGCGCAAGCGGGCTCTGTCGCGTCTGGCCGCGCTCGCGACCTTAGCACTGGCGCGGCTTGATAGTGACAACCCGCTGCATCTGTGAGTACACTCACTACCTATGAAATTTATTTATCTAAAATACAAATTCAGCTTACATATACCTACTTTATGAACACCAATATATAATAGTCGGCAAAAGACACAATGTAAAAATATTAATGACATACAAGAAATGAAATGAACATAAATGGCGACGACTGCGCAGGTGTCCTCTCCCTCTGACTTGTATAGAAACCGGCTTCCGCACCCTAAACAACAACGTATTATCGTTTTCCGCGCATGCTGAAGTTATTTGCCGGCTATTGGCTGATTATTATGTCTTTACGACGTGCAGCATAAAAACCACTCTCTTGCATTCTAGCTAAATGTGGTGAGTAGCCTACCTAGTACTTTAGTTATGCAAGCCCAAAAATTAGCACAGTTTTAATACACAGCCATTAATATGATGTGGCATATCCAAGTAAAAAAAAAATTGATATGTGTTTCGTCGTGTCTGACCCTCCTACCAATATGACGCAGTGTAAGTAAAATACTTTACTAAATATATCGATGTCGACGAATATATTTTACGCTCTTACTGTTAGTGTTAGCCTGCATCATCCCACTACTGGGCAAAGGCCTCTCCCCATAACTCACACTCACAGCTCTTTTGATCTAGGGCTAAAGTGGACTACTGGTCGTTTTCTTTTCTCCATCACGTCCTGCCATCTTGTAGGGAGAGTCTGCCGCTACGCCTTTTGTTAGGACTCTACGTACTTAAAAAAACATATATTTTTTTACAGAAAAGCCCTGGAACAAGCAAGAGCAGTGATCGCAGAAGCTCGAGCGGCTGAATGACACACAGAACCTAGAGATGATAGCACTGTACCAGCCAGCTACTACCTGACTACCAGACAGCACGCGGCACATACCACAGAGCAATTTTTCATATAAGTAGAAAAACCAATTGCCTTTAAGAAATTAGGATTCTATTTTATGATTACAGCTTTAAGACAAACTTATAAATCGAGAGAACTATAGTATTTCATAAATGTTCATTATACTTAGGGCTGCCATAACCTTAATTACGGAGCCCAGACAAAAACTTCAAATATCCCTGACATTTGGGTCAAATGAAGATTTTTCCCCGGACGCCCTTGGATTTTTTTTACAATAAAATAAAACCATCGTTAAGTACCTATCATCTATTTTTTTTATTAATAGAAAGTCAACTTAAGCCTCAACAATACAAATAAAAGGTTAAATTTATTAATCAATTGTACTTACACTATTCTCTATTATGGTAACAAAATTTATTTATTTTTTGGCACCAAAAAATTTTTTTTTTAACTATGATAATGCTTTAATTTATTGAAAATAATTCAATTAATCGGATTTGCCCTGACACGAATAGTGTCCGGGTTTACCCGGACGCTATTTAAAAACTCCCCTCGGACGCTCCCCGGACGCCCCCCAAACTAGGACAAATCCGGGGAAACCCCTCCTCCCTAATTATACTCATATGTTCAACCCACAAGGATTTCTTGAGTAGCCCAGCGTATAACAGTAATACGAAATAATAACAGTACGCACATACGGTACGAATTTGATGACTTCGAATGCTGCCGTTATGTCTGGTTTATACGATGGCAGTGACTGAGCCCAGTGACTCGGAATTTCGAACCCAGTTAGTGGGTACATCTAGACGAGATCGGCAGTAACTCAGTAAGTTAAGCGGGGAAACTACTGGGCCCGAAAATAGACGGGTAGGTTAGTCAACTGGACTGACTTGAGGACGCGAAGGCAGCACTGGACTGGGTTGAAACTAGTGTCTACACGAGCCCAGTTGCAACTCCGCGCTGGACTGGCTTACTGTACTGTCACATTACTATAATCTTTCCAACCATTTATTGAACTTTTGACAGCTAAAGTAGTGATGTCCAAATTGCATTTCTGACTCGATTTCTAGAAACAATCGATTTTATTTACAAATTGATATTCCATTTTTACTCAACGTTTTGTATTGTTTTATAGAAATAAACAGGCGTTCTAATGACTATATTGTATGTATTAAAATAAATATGTTACTACTACTACTTACATTAAAATGTACTTAAATACTATTATTAAAAAAAAGTAATATTTTTTTAATATCAATCTACAATTTTGGTTATAATCATGTCACGTCACTATTATTAAAAAAAGAAAGTTTGGTTTTTAATATAATAATTACGGAACTTCTTAAGCGTGTATATGTCAAAAGTTAAGTAAATGGTTGGAAATAGTATAGACTCGTATAAACCTGCCTTTACACTGTCTTTCAATGTTGTGTCCTTAATACTTCATATATTTATAGTCAATCTCTAATTGGACTTTATACATAGACGTTATTATAAGTAAAATTATTGAGAGAAATGATCTAGTATTTTGACGTGGATCGTACAAGGAACCTAGGTTTGTGATGAGATTTTAGTGTTATTCATACCATACTTATACACCGTGACATTTTAGTCGTCTTACAAAAGCAGCCCATTTCATGTATCCAATGACTTCAAAACTTCATTAAAAAATTATGTACAGGGTGGCAAGGACATCGACGCGAAGCCTGTTACAATGGATTCAGTACATGATTCTGAACCCCCCTGCGTTGAAATTTTTCGTCGGTTATTAAAAAAAAAATCTGCTGTTTCATAGAAATTCCTACTCGGTCAAAATTCATGGAACAGCTGTTTGATGTCCCTGACACCCTGTATAGTAATAATTTTTAAAATTGCTCTTTTACTTTGAGACGACTAAAATGCCACGGTGTTTATATATATGTAATATTATAATTACGAAAGTAACTCTGTCTGTTCCCTTTCCACGCCTGAACTACTGAACCGATCGTCATGAAATTTGAAACATAGGGTATAGCTTGTCCACTTTGAAATTACGGGCCCCCCTACCGCATTAATGCGTTAGTGGGGAGCGTCATTGCAGAGTGGACAGGCTATAGCCTAGAATCTGAAGAAGGACATAGGCTTCTGCTCATCCTGGATTTTGTATAAATGAGGAATAACAAACGATGAAGTCGCGGACAACAGGTAGTATATTATTATTTTCTTAGCACTAAGTATTATTTGTATGTCGTCTTGAATTTGTTCGATAAGCTTTTGTTCTCTTATAATTCTAGAGTAATTTACTATCAATAAATATTTTCTTAACACAATGCACTATATTTTTTAAGACTCCAAATGGCTCATTTTTGTATTTGAATGGAGTCTTTTCGTGTACTTACTGAACCAATATGGAACTACATACCGTTCACTGTAACTTGTACCTTACCGTCATGTTGGCACCATTGCTTCTCAAGCTTAGGTTCAATATCAATAGAGCTCAAAATGGTGACTGACAGAACACCACTAGAAATCGCGTCACGGGTCAAGTTATAATGAACGCACTGCTGGTCTTATAATAGTTCCTCATCTGAAGATCTATTGAATTTAAATTATAAAGAGCATAATAAATAAAAGATAACGAAAAGACCATTTAAATGTACGATACAAAACGACTCCCAAAAATTGTTATGTAACAGATAATTTGATACATAGGGCTCGTTCTGTTACCTCGTAAGGTCTTAATTAATTTAATTTAATACGAATTTAGAAATAATTAAACGTAGGTTTGGACTTATTGTGATGGCTGTCTCAGATCATTGTGAATGATATAGCGTAGTTATTTATGTATACTTTGTATATAAGTAACATGATCTAATTGTGTGGGGTTCTGAACGAGGAAGACAAATAAATTATATGGGTTTAATTATTACTCAATTTTTATTTTTTTTATTCCATGATGCTGTAAGTCAAACCCCATATTCTGAAAAATATAACTTTGAGTGCCTTTTGAAATACATTAGTGTTAATAATAACAACAAATATAAAAATAGCGCTGTCAACGGTGATGTGAGGCCGGTTTCGTAAACATGTGTGCACTTAGTAAGGTGTAGTCTGATTGTAAATAGTTGTACATCTGTGTGTGTGAGCGTGTATGTACAGAGCGGAGGTGTAGTTTTGACATGCTTCACTGTATTGTTCGCAGTGCTATGTCTTGGTTTTTAATTGGTCTGAGTCGAAAATGAGAACATTTTGACATTATTCTTTGATCATAAACAGCTATAAGTTCTAGATCTATAGGGCCTGACGCAGCAATGGTGTCATAAGCTCGCAGAAGTTTAGCAGAAATTAATTGAATCTAAATAAATAATTATCTGTAGGTAGTCCATTCCATTCAAATTGCATTCAAGAACTCGGTAATCTTTTTTCTTTATATCCCTTTTCATCATTCCTGTGCAATTTGTAATACAGTTCCCAGAAAGCCATTCTTCTGAAGAACGGCCGATACTCAAGTGTGATTGGCTTGTTTAAGTTCAAATATGGCCTCCGCGACGCCTCTATTGGTGGCCATTGTACGGTGATGAGATCTGACAAAGATGGAGTTGGGTCTCTGTAATGAGAAAATGAAGTAGTATTAATGAATGAGGATATGTGCAATTAATTTGCATGTTATTGAGTTTTTCTGTCTGGATTTTTCGGTAGTAGCCCGGAGTCTGGCTGTGTGCCCCGTTGATGGCCATAGGCTCGCCCCCTGTTACATGGGACTTAAACATAACTCAGAAATGTGGGTGCACTATAGGTGGGCGGCCGTTCAAGTATTACGTAAGCAGATTTATTACAATTATTACCCCCCCCTCCCCCTTATCAGCAAAAGTAAGCAAAGCTCTTACCCCTCCTCCATGCTTACGTAAACATTAGTATATGCATTTGTGGGAATCCCCCGAATATGCGTTTCGTTTTCAAGCATAGACAAAGTGTGGGTTGCCATATGTGTAAAAGTAAATAATGACTGCTGACGTAATCACCATCTAGACCCCTCCACCCCCCATGTCATCAAAAATAAGCAAAGCATAGACCCCCCGCCCCCCTATAGTGCTTACTTGAACGGCCCCTAGGTACACCTCTGCCTAACCCTTCGGCGAATACAGGCGTGATGTTATGTAATAAATTAATTACCTAAATCAGCCTGGGTGCATGATGATAATGTTTCGATCTAATGTCTACTCACCCATATTTTGCGAAATTAGTCCACATAGTCGTCATGATATCAATCATCTTCTGGTCCACCTCATTTGGTACTTCATTCTGAAATATTGTCATGTCGAACAAATATCCCAGGTCATCCGCGTGGCACGCCCCGGGCGATGTGAAATTCCCTGAAATCTTAAGCCAATTTGTACCACCTTCATACGAAAACACGTATCTGTAAACTCTATTTGCTTTTGCGTTCAGATATCTATCGACAGTTCTTTCAGCAGGATAGCAAAATACAAAATCTGTTCCGAAATCGAAGATATCGCTTTGTAAATCTGCACTTAAAATCTGATCGCCGATGTAAAAATGTCTGACAGTATCTTCATCCTTAACTCTGACAAAATCATTCACTAATTCATCTCTGAAACGGTATTTCTCATAATACGCTTTGTCAGATTGTTTTGGGTATAGAAACATTACTTCCTTATTTGTATTTCCGATCATGAGATCCATGCCTCTAACTTTAGGTTGTAGATTGACTGGGAAGTCAGTTAAATGTGCATCGCCTCCGACAGTCTCAACACACGGCCTCGTCTGCGCATGTCCGTGTGTACTGACTATACCTGCGTTATGTGTCGCTATCA
Organism: Conistra vaccinii; assembly: GCA_948150665.1. Taxonomy (NCBI): domain Eukaryota; kingdom Metazoa; phylum Arthropoda; class Insecta; order Lepidoptera; family Noctuidae; genus Conistra; species Conistra vaccinii. The sequence continues at coordinate 5,349,249 of OX411317.1, read as the reverse complement.
TAACATCTAAAGGGTCCTTATTGTTCAAGTACTCCAGTGCTCCTTTTACATCTTCACCAGTGTATCCAAGATTTCCGGCTATATTAAGTGGTATACTATCATTTTGCGTTGCTATAACCCAAGGAGTCAATGCAGAACCACTTTGCATAATCGCTCGTTGGACAAAGTCTTCGTTAGTCAGCAGTTGGAGGTCTAGAGTCATGGCTCCGGCTGATTGTCCGAATGCTGTAACTTTTTTACTGTCTCCCCCAAATGCTTCGACGTTGTCTTTAATCCATTTCAGTGCTAAAACCTGGTCTTTTAAACCTTGGTTACTGAACCCAGGTTCACTTACACATAGGAAGCCGTATGGTCCTAACCTGTAGTTTATCGAGATGATTATAACGTCATGTCTGATTAAGAATTTGGGTGATAAATCTGCCATGGCTTTACTTCCTAGAGCGAAGGCTCCTCCATGGATGTAGACCATTACGGGTAATTTATTGGTCGAGTTAGCAGTATTTGGTACGTATATGTTCAGTTGTAAGCATTGCATCGTGCCTACGGGTCCGCTACTGCTGTACTGAGGACACGCCACACTGTCGTCGTTGGCTTCGTAGGTGCTGTTGAAACCGGGATGAGGTGTAGCTGCCTGAAAGATGATGTTTCAGATTAATTCTTAATCACATTCGCGGTGTGATCCACGAAGTTTCGTGGTAGTAAACCTTTCAGTGTACATATACGTCGCATTGATGCACAAATTGATCGTCTACCAAATGCAATTGAAGCGATTGACTATATAATTGACCGTTTCGTCATTATATTAAGTATCGTCTTTTTACGTTTTTAAAATTTCAGCACAGTAACAGGTAATGTGGTAAAAAAATAATTGACGCGCCTGTAACGAATATTTATTATTATACAATACAACCTGATAATGACCTGCAAATTGCAAAAAAAAGGGAAAAAAATTGAATTTCGCGGGTTACCCTAGCGCATCGTAAGAGGACCTAGTACGTACGGCGACTGTCATCGACTGGGGAATCTAAACTTAGGGGCGGAGTCAAGATTCTATTGGTTAAAATTGGCACATCTCCGCTCCGCTCCTCTCCTCTCCGCTTCAGTGGACAGGCAGCCTTATTAACCTATCAAATCTAAACTCAGGGGCGGAGTCAAGTTTCTATTGGTTAATATTGGTTTACTAATGTTTGCCATAATTTTATATGCCATAATTTTATATGCCATAATTTTATTTGCCATAATTTCATTAGTAATAACGCTTCAGTTGCCATAATCGTGAAATGACATAAAATCATTTTCACTAATTTCATTGGTCATAATCGATCAAGTGTCATAATAATTTTAATCCATAAATTCATTAGCTATATTTTTTATTTTCAATAATGTCGTTTTCCATAACATTTATTAATATTAATTTGCCCATACTAGCACAACAATGCTAGTTCAGTATGTACCATGCTTGCTTTGCAAAAGAGGAAATCTAGCACTCGGCGGCCGCTGCCGCGGCACGCTCGCTACGCTCGCTCGCCTTCGCGCGTTGTTTGGTCACAGTTCTAACCTAACCTAACCTACCCGTTTCGAATTTGACAAACTGTTTATTGTCTGAACAAGAAAACCTAAAAATTACCCTAATCTGCCATGCATGCTTGCTTTGCAAAAGAGGAAATCTAGCACTCGGCGGCCGCTGCCGCGGCACGCTCGCTACGCTCGCTCGCCTTCGCGCGTTGTTTGGTCACAGTTCTAACCTAACCTAACCTACCCGTTTCGAATTTGACAAACTGTTTATTGTCTGAACAAGAAAACCTAACCTAACCTATCCTATTTTGCAAATGTACGTATGTATGTATTTAAATGAACATTCGGAATAATACATATCATATAATACAATACTGAGGACATCTGCTGTCTGTAACGTTTCTAAATAATGTTAAATGTTGCATACGTCAAGTGTCGATTATGTAATGTGTTACTTATAGAATCTAATGATTATGACACATGTTATTATGGAAACTAATATTATGGCAAATAAAAGTTATGTCAAATAAGTTGATATGGCAAGCGTTATTAGTATTTAAATGATAATAGTGCATGTAAATATTATGAGTGGGGACGATTATGGAAAACAATAATAGGACAAATAATATTATGGAAAACAATATAATACCGTTAATATTGGCACATCTCCGCTCCTCTTTTTTCCTCTCCGCTCCAGTGGACAGGCAGCCTTAGGGCCATTATTGATTGGCCTATGTCCAGCTGTGGACTGTGATAGGCTGAGTTTTTTTTGTTGTTTTAGGTAGTAAGCTAAGCTAAACTAACTAGCTGGGGTAACTACCCCACCCCCCCATAAGGTGATCCAGTGGAAGATCGCAGGAATGCGCTGGGTGCGGGAGGTGCAGGACCGCTCGTTGTGGCAATCCTTGGGCGAGGCCTTTCCAGCAGTGGACGTCTTATGATATTCGTCAGGCTAAATACTATGCTATAGGTACTATATTATATAAAAAATCTGCTGTTTTGACAAGCTATGCGAACATAAATGTAGGGAACATTGATTATTTTTCGCGATTTCAGGGTTATAGTGAAAGTTGTTCATAATGATAAGTACAATGACCCCTTAAAACATTGCCAACGAATTAAATTTCATCCTGATACAAAGGGCTGGAGGAACAGGGTGGAAAGTCTCTCTCTCTCCGACCAGACAGATAGCTGCTGTGCCTGGTGGGCTCCTGCCCAATGGTTTAAGATGGTAATGATTAAGTTTGAGACCTTCGATTTATTTCCCTTGTTTCCCCATGTTATTTGATGCGAAGGGGGATGCACCAAGGTAGCCCTCGAAATTAAAATATTCTTACGTTTTTTGCAATTTGCAGGTAAATATCAGGTTGTATCTTGATTAAAATATGATTTGCGACGGTAACAAATATGGCTTTACAGATTTACCTATATAATCATAAGAATCAGCAATAATTCTCAAATGTCATGATTTCATGAAATAGTCATTCAATAGGATTACATGAATTATGGGAGTTGTATTGATGATTTTTATGATTATAAATGTGTCTAGGCAGGTACTTAATCACTTTTATTGATTCGGTGAGATATATACCTAGTTGGTTTTCGAGCATATTAAATAGTGTGACGAATTGACTAGCTGCTGTACAAATATCCGCAGAATGGTATTTATGTTATCCGTATGGCAATGGCTATTTGCAAGACACGGAGGTGCGTAAAGATACAGAACAAAGTCGTAAAACGTTCTACTTTGGCATGGGTTACACATAAGAATCACGCCGACAAACTGGTAATAAAACCACGTTTTTTTTATGTTCCTCCCCTACCTACTTGTAATATGGGAATGTCTTTTTGTTCTCGGCTATCCCATGGTATGGGGTGTCGTTGGAAAGGTCGTTCGTTCGTAAAATTTTGTGGGTGCGCGAAAATTATTTTTGGATTCAGGGATTTGTTTGCGAAGAGTCAAGTGTCCTTCGCCATGTTGTTTTTGGATAGTTTTGGTTTTGTGTAGTGTAAGTTTTCAACTTCAATGGTAAGTTTGTTTTTGGGATAAATTCATCCCAATTACGGAACTCTTCATTGTGAGTGGTTCGACACGCAGTTGGGCGCTTTTTTGTGCTACAAATTCATCATCATCTGCCTGGTCTTTTCCCAACCATGTTGGGGTCTGCTTCCTGTCAGACATTCGGGCTTCTGACTACCCGTAAAGAATGTCTTTCTTCAAATGACTGCCGGGACCTCTGCAAGCGTAGCTTAAACTGCGATTAACCCGTGCGGCGTTATTATTTAACCACGAGCCTCTACAAAGTACGATGTATTATTTATAATTATTCAGACTAGTGCGATAAAATCACGATTACTATAAAATTATCCGTGTGGGAACCCTCCTGGGCGGTTCACCTAGTCGCATATGGGATAGCCGGGTAGCTTCGCGGAGGGCTCATTTTAAATGTAGGTTTTTCTTACCGAATACAGCATTAGGTATAAACCATGAAAATTAAATCTGATGTATATTTTAACAAGATTCATTAGATTATGCGTTGGTTTAAAAATACAAGCATTTTTATTTAATTTAATTTTTTTGTTCACGGTTATAAAATTTTACTAAAAATTTAAAAGGTTGGAAACTACGTAAGTACCTATAGCGACAAGACCCCCTGAAAACACAATTTTTCTTCGTTTTACAGTGTTTTATAACACGGTTTTAAACCTAACGCCGTTGACCGTCCGCGATAGTTAGCTTTTAGCGCAAACAAACGTAGGTAATTAATGCCGGCAACCCTCCCGGAGGGTTCACTTCCAATATGTATGGCGGCGTATGGGTTCTATGAAAAGTGGTTGGAGTCGCAAGAGTTAAAAACAAAAAAATACTCACCCTAAATGGATTTCTCTCATCCACCACAGCGTATGGAACCCCCAGAAACACTACATAATCTCCTTGCCCCTTTATACCTTTAATAGTCCCCTTCGCCGTAGTAACTACAGGTCCCTCCGATCCATCTCCAAGGATACATTTGATTATTAAAAGAATTAGCATCAACTTCTTCATTTTATTCTTAAATTAAACAATTTGTAGTATGAACTCTGGTTGGTAGTTGGATTATAATTATAGGTCAGTATAAAGCAAGCGTGTTTCCACTAACAGGCCAAACAAACGACTGATGATCTAACTAACTATTGCTTTTTATTTAAATAATTTTGCGGAGTGTCCCATCTGTACTAATCTATCACGTACCTACTTCATAATATTTGAGTATCTCCCGACGACCATGTACTTAGGTAAAGATAATTACCTATTGTTTCATCTGTTATCCTTACATATTATAAAATAAAGTCCCCCGCCGCGTCCGTCTGTCTGAACGCGATAAACTCAAAAACCACCGAACGGATTTTCAAACGGTTTTCACCAATCGACGGAGTGATTCATGCGGAAGGTTTTTGTGTATAATTCATTAAGGCTTTCTGTAAATTGGCTGAAATATGACGATTGTTCTCGAAGATGTCGGAAAAATCATGTCAATCATGTCAACTGGGTGGTTTACTGGCATGCGCCGCGTAAGCCGTAAGAGATACATCAATTTTATGTTCTACAGTCTACAGAATCGTAGATCTTAAATAGTTCAACAAAAAAGTCCGCGATAGCATATGCCTATCTTCTAAAAGCTCCTACACACAGTGCCGAAGGCATTGTCGCCGACTTATGCCGCGCGGCACGTGCCACCGGCTTTTGCGCCTCCATTTCCTTTGCGTTCCTTTATGTGGCTTTGTGCGGCAGGGCCGGGAGCACCGCGGCTTGCCCAGTGGCAAGGCCGCCGGGCTATGCCGCCGGCGCTGTGTGTAGGAGCCATTAAGTTCGACCAACTTATCTGTTACATTCGTTTTTGGGAGTCGTTTTGTATTGTAAACAGGGTGGCAGGGACATCGACGCGAAAACTGATACCATGGTTTCAACTTTCAGTACGAAAAATTTCAACGCCCTTGCGTTGCGTTGCGTTCAGAATCATGTCATATTCTGAACACCCTTGCGTTGAAATTTTTCGTTAGTTACCTACGTACCCGTGGGATTTTTTCCGATATCCACACGGGCGAAGCCGCGGGCAAAAGCTAGTTTAAATTAATTATAATATTGTATGTTCGGTTGGTAAACAATTTTTTGTTTGTATATTATAGTTCAGTAGTATTCAGTGTATTGTCTATCATGTCTTGTTGAGATACCTACATTCTTTATTGTCGTGGTGGCTACTGTTTATTGCAACTTATTATTTTTATGAGGATGATCTACGTGAGTGTGACTACTTAATGCATCGAGAAGTAACTTACCTAGTATTATTTGTGGTCTTAGTGGTCTTAGTGCTTGCTTTCAAATAGGTAAAAATACCTAGGTAAGGTATTTTTACCTATTTGAAAGCAAATTGAGTGAGACAATTGTGAGTTGTTAACAGTTCCTCATATCGAGTTGTTGGCAGCCTACATTTGTATTGTAGCATTTGTACCTAATGCTAATGCGTCTCAAGCTTAGTTTCAATACTTGAGTTCAAAATGACGACTGATAGAACTGTATGCGCTGCTGAATGGGTCGCACACACCTTGGATTATAGCTTGAAATGATAAGTCACGGATAGCCAAAGATGATGGTTTATTGAATCTATTTAACTACCACGTAACTAATGCTATATGAATGTTGTATGAATGAGTACAGCTGACTATGAACGCTGATCGTGTACTGTCACGTTACACTATAATTTGTGCAAGGTGACGGAAAAGTGCTGATGTATGCAATGCGCGCGTGCCATGTACGATACATGACTCGTACATATTCCCGGGCGAGAGAGATGCGAGTGGGTGATGAGAATGAGTTTACAAAGTGCTTATGCTAAACTTATAAATGTCACCAAAGTTACAATACATGAATTAAAATCTATTCTTAGCCATAACTTATAACTTAAATTAGTCACTGTCACCAGACACCGGTGTGACGAATGCAGGTGTCCTCTTGTGGCGCTTGATGCTACTAAGTAAGCTAGAAAAGTTCTTTAATTCAACCGCCTCTTCTCGTGGCTGTTTCGAGTCTCTAGTGCGTGGCATCGGATTGACGATGGGGGCCGCGTGCTGTGTACGCGCCGGTGGTGCCGGATGCTGCATCTCGGAGTCCGACTGTAAGTTGGCGCTCCTCTGCCGGCGACGACAAATCCACCGACATAGATAAACTGCGACTGCTAGTACAGCGCCCGACAACAACACGTAGATCGCTGAATACTGATGGATGTCGTGGCTTGAAATTCCTGAGCTCAAGGCGTTTTCTGATTTCATCTGCTCGATTTGTTCTTTGATGTGCCGCAATGAGGTTTCGTGATCAGTGATGTTGATTTCAAATTGTGGCAAGGTGACGTTGATGATGTGGTTGATAGGTGCGATTTGCGGTGATTCCAAATCTACCGCGGTTTTAATTTCTGAGTATCCCAGTTTGTGTGAAAAAACGGTAAAGTCTTCTCCTTTGATTACGCAATCTGAATCCAGTGCTATGACCCCGGCCTTAGCGATTTGTATTGCGGTAATCTGATGCTCGCATATGACACGAAGTGCACACTGTCCGCAACAATAATAAAGGTAAGTATTTACTTTGTTCAATTCCATCCAATTATTGCGGCATGCTGCTATGTTTGTAAGACATCAGTTTATGCATAGCCTCCATGACTTGATATTGCGTTTGAATAACTCCCTCCATGATGGAATTATTTATGAATTAATTAGGCACCAAGTCTGTCGATACTGCCGATGTGCTTCGGTGATATCTTGTATCTGCTGCTGCTGGTGCAATGATCTCCGCGGTCCGTATCCTCTGTTCAGGTGCTTCTTCTATTGAACTGGTGAGATGCTGCTTCTGGTCGGCCAGCCCAACCGAATCGCCACGGCACAAAGAACGCGGAACACTTATAATCTTGAGGCTCGAAGGACCAAAAAGATGTATGCGCTGCTGAATGGGTCGCACACACCTTGGATTATAGCTTGAAATGATAAGTCACGGATAGCCAAAGATGATGGTTTATTGAATCTATTTAACTACCACGTAACTAATGCTATATGAATGTTGTATGAATGAGTACAGCTGACTATGAACGCTGATGTATGCAATGCGCGCGTGCCATGTACGATACATGACTCGTACAAGAACAGTACTACAATCGCGTCTAGGGTCAAGTTACATATTTATTGAACGCCCTTTATGTAGGTGACGAAGTTAATAAGACAACTGTCAGACGTGACAACATGTACATTGACCGGTTCTTTTTTTTTTTTTTACGCTCAAATTATTTTTTAATTTAAATTTTTTGTTTTTTTTTATAATTTTTTATGCACACTTGTTTTTCCAATGCACTTTCGACATTGGCAGAATAGTCGACATCGGCTTTACTTGCCATTTAATAAAAATAGAATAGAGAGTATAGAGACTGCTGTTCTGCGCCTTAGGAATACGCGGCGAGGCGGGGGGGCAGCGTTGACGAATGAGCGGCGGGGTCCCGACGCCACGCGGCCCGAGCGTTGAAGAATGAGCGGCCTGCACTGCCCCCAGTCTCGGCGCGCACATACCGAAGGCGCGGAACAGCGGTGTCGGTCAAACTATAATACAGTCCTTACACAGTTATATTACCTCTGACAGCAGTAACCCAACATCAATCTTTTTGTAAGGGATTGAAATAGAAATGCTCACACAGATGAATACAGATGGTTCTCTCTGTAAAATAATTTTCAACACAGTTGCTCGTAAAGTGGCTCTTATTTAACCGCTTTTAGGTTCATAATGCAGTGTATTATAGACACGTGCTTTTTTCTTTACATAATCGCACTAGTGCGGTAATGTGCGCCATAGATAACTATTTACTAGTCGGAGTAATGACATGGCAGTCTGGCAGTATGGAATTAGTAAGTACTATCAAGGCACGACATATCTTTCTTATTGCGACTTAATATAGTGTGACAAAGTAAACAGGTTTTTGGTTTTTCGGGTAGCGATGCGCGCGCAAGGCACTGACAAAACCGCTGAACAGCCTACCATCACGTTCGGTCGGAGGTGGAGACAAAATTTGAAACTTGAAAAAATTAGATTTCGCTGCTAATTATTACTAATTATTCTCTATCGAGAGAGAGTGAGAGAGAAAGTGCGAATTTGATCAAATGGAAAATACAGTATGGCGATTGTGAAAATTTTCTCATTTTTCGTCATGGGTATCGTTTTCGTAGTTTTCGATGGTTCTAAAGCCGATAGTGAGGTCAAAATGGAAATCCAAGATGGCGGCTCCGAAATTTTTCTCATTTTTCGTCATGGGTGTCGTTTTCGTAGGTTTCGATGGTTCTAAAGCCGATAGTGAGGTCAAAATGGAAATCCAAGATGGCGGCTCCGAAAATTTTCTCATTTTTCGTCATGGGTATCGTTTTCGTAGTTTTCAATTGTTCTAAGACTGATAGTGAGGTCAAAATGGAAATCCAAGATGGCGGCTGCAAAATTTTTCTCATTTTCGTCATGGGTGTCGTTTTCGTAGTTTTCGATGGTTCTAAAGCCGATAGTGATGTCAAAATGTAAATCAAAGATGGCGGCTGTGAAAATTTTCTCATATTTCGTCATGGGTGACGTTTTCGTAGGTTTCGATGGTTTTAAAGCCGATAGTGATGTCAAAATGTAAATCCAAGATGGCGGCTGTAATTTTTTTTTCATTTCTCGTCATGGGTGTCGTTTTCGTAGTTTTCGATGGTTCTAAAGCCGATAGTGAGGTCAAATGTAAATTCAAGATGGCGGCTTATTTTTTTCTCATTTTTCGTCATGGGTGAGAAAAATGCGAAATGAGAAATTTTTACAGCCGCCATCTTGGATTTAAATTTTGATCTCACTGTTGGCTTTAGAACCATCAAAAACTACGAAAACGAAACCCATGATGAAACATGACAAAACTTTCGCAGCCGCCATCTTAGATTTTGATTTTGACCTCACTATCAGCTTTAGAACTATCGATCACTACGAAAACGAGACCAATGACGAAAATTTTTACAGCCGCCATCTTGGATTAACATTTTGACCTCACTATCGGTTTTAGCATGATCGAAAATTACGAAAACGCCACCCATGACGAAAAATGAGAAAATTTTCACAATCGCCATACTGTATTTTCCATTTGACCAAATTCGCACTTTCTCTCTCACTCTCTCATTAGCAGCGAAATCTAATTTTTTCAAGTTTCAAATTTTGTCTCCACCTCCGACCGAACGTGATGGTAGGCTGTTCAGCGGTTTTGTCAGTGCCTTGCGCGCGCATCGCTACCCGAAAAAAAATCCAGCGCGCCATTTTTCATAAATATTTGTTATCGTTTATGTTGTGTGGTTACTGCAGGTTACATATTAAGAAAAATACGAACCGACGTAGAAACGTTTTTACAGGAAGTGGATAGTCAGTACCTGGTAACAAAGGTCAGTTGAACTTTATAAATCTAAATGTATCATTTCTCTAAAGTTACGTTATTGTAGCATAAGTTCTTACAACAAGACGGTTTCTTTCCTCGCAAATGTGTTGAAAAACGTCGTATGAAACGCGTGCGCATTGTTCATTACCCACTCGGCTAAATTATCGCGCTCGCCTTTGGCTCGCGCGAATAATACCGCCTCATGGGTAATGACCAATACAGCACACTCGTATCATAATGTACTATTAAATAAAAAGCGACTCTTACAACGACACAATAAAGTGCAATTCAGGTCGCACAGCTCTAATTACCTATAGTTATATTCCCCTAGAAGTTTTCTCTCTTTGTATCGCGTAAGGCGCAGGCCACACATAAATGGCGTCGGGCGAGGACACGGCGCGAGCGGCTTCCTATTCCATTAAAATTTAATACCAAGTGCATAGAAATAAAGCGCAATTTAGGATACACGGAATGTCGTGGCTCGGGCGTAGATATGACGCATTCCGTGTATCCTAAATTGCGCTTTATTTCTTTGCACTTGGTATAAAATTTGAATGGAACAGGAAGCCGCCCGCGCCGTGTCCTCGCCGGACGCTATTTATACGCCTAAGGGCCGGACCATATCCCCGTTTGGCAGTGACAACCGCGCTGCGCTGCGCCTCGCCAGATGTGCGCCAGCCCTAAGTCTTATATCTTCTGACTACGTTACACTCACTGAATTGGCCCGACAAGACGAGCCTTCATACCTAAAATGCGGAGTGAAACATCTGTTACAGGTCGACACAACTTAGATGTAGCATCGGTAAAATTCGTAAAACCGATCACATCCGAACTAAGTGCGCCTTCAAAATCATCAATCTTTATTACTGCTTTAGGCGAAAATGATCATTACGCAATCGCAATAACGTGTAAAGTCATATAACAAAATACATTCGTGAAATTGATGCGAGATTGACATGTACTTTCTTGCAGAATAAATGATCACATAGATAAAGTCTGTATTTTTTGTTTGTTTTTAGATTCGATTTGAAGGATACAAGGCTAGAACGATGAATATCAGAAATCAAACTTTCAAGGCTTCGCCAAATAGAACACGTACTTAGCGTGCGTTAGAACGCTAGCCTAACGCTGCGCCGAATTGTGTTGTACGCACGGCTACACATCAAGCTATACATTTCCAGTTTATGGTGATCTCGCATTGTAAACGATTTCCGAATAATGCGAGGTCAGCTTAAACTGGAAATGTATAGCTTGATGTGTAGCCGTGTGTGTACTATGACGTGTGCTAGCAGTTCGTTACGCACGTTACGTTAGCGTGGCGTCAGGGTTTTTTTTTTGGGTCATCATCAAATGACATCTGCCGGTCTGGGCGGAGCGGAAGGGCGTGTCAGACTCTTACTGACTAAAACCCACCCGTGTTCCTTCCCTTGCCTAGACGGGGGCCACGGTTTCCCCTTAGGACTATCCGCAACCCCGGTGGTAGGCATCGGCCCTAACGGACCCCTTCAGCTTCGCTGACAACTCTTTGAGGCGCGCGTGGAACACGACGCCAGCGCTCTAACGCGCGCTAAGTACGCGTTCTATTTTGCGAAGCCTTTTGAGATATTTAAAGTTAAAACTTCAACATTTTTTTAATTATTTGTATCATTGAATTATTACATTATCCTTAATAAAATACAATAGACGATGTATATTTACTGTTCTTAAAGAGTTAGAGAACCCTGTAAGAAATCGGCACGTGTTTCGCCTCTCAACGGTGTTCGCGGCGTGTTCGTGTTCGCGTTTGGCTCTTGTCGTGTGGCAACACGTCGTGTCCGAGTTTGCAACAAGTCAATCGTCAGCCTGAGGATGCCTCGTTGAGAGGCGAAACACGTGTCGATTTCTTACAGGGTTCTCTAACTCTTTAAGAACAGTTAAGCGGATTAATTTACTAAATATACATCGTCTATTGTATTTTATAATGGATTTCCGCAAAGTCACACCTTAGTCGATTAACTTTTATCCTTACTAATATTATAATTTCAAAAGTGAGTTTGTTTGTTTTAAAAATTCGTGTTCAAATTAAATTGTCACGAAGTGTACAGAATGATTCACCCACGTGCATTCACAACGCTGTCTCGGGTTGAACTGAGGCGGGAAAGTAAAGCGCGAATAACATTGAATGGCGCGATAGTCAGCTATTTCTATTGGTTGTGTAAATCGGAAATAATCGGTTTTACGAATTTTACCGATGCTACATATAAGTTGTGTCGACCTGTACATAGGTGGTGATAATAAAAACAAATGAAATTAAAAAATTAGAATATTTTGAGATTATAAATTATAAGCTGTCATAGCACCACCCTTTTGGTGTCATAAGCTCGCAGACATTTAGCGAAAATCAATTGAATCTAAATAAATACTTAATTATCTGTAGGTAGTCCATTCCATTCAAATTGCATTTAAGAACTCGCAATTTTTTTTGAAAAACCTCATTTCTCTTTATATCCCTTTTCATCATTCCTGTGCAATTTGTAATACAGTTCCCAGAAAGCCATTCTTCTGAAGAACGGCCGATGTTCAAGTGTGATTGGCTTGTTTAAGTTCAAATATGGCCTCCGCGACGCGTCTATTGGTGGCCATTGTACGGTGATGAGATCTGACAAAGATGGAGTTGGGTCTCTGTAATGAGAATATTAAATATTATTAATTAATGAGCATGAGTGTGATGATTTTTCGGATTCATGTTCGTATTGTATTTATTATCACTTGCTTAAAAAAACAATGAAGAAAAAATCGTGGGGAAAGCGCTTTTATGCCTGAGAGATATTTCTCGACGGCATAACCCATCCGTGTTCCTTCAGTTGCCTTTACGTTGCCTCGGTAACCCTTTAGGACTTTCCCGCAACCCCGGCAGCCATCGGCTCTAGCGGACCCCGTCTAGCTGTCAGCTGACATCTCTTGGAAGCGCGCGTGGAACACAACGCGCCGTCGACCCGGGCCTGGTCCTTATCGGACGGCGAGCTACCTATTGCTCTCCGTCCGCAAGCCTGCGCCGACGGCGACGGTGGCCGAAAATCGGCTTGCGATTTCCGACGCCCAGGGCGTCTCCTGCGGCGGTTAGAGGCGTGAGGGCGTGAAATTTGCCTCTCCCTCAAGCGCTCCGCCTCCTCCTTCGCGAGCATTACTGCTTTGCAGAAGGAGGTGACGGCTTGCCATGCCCTCTTGGTCCGTACCATGACCTGGACCAGGGCCGGACGCGAGAGGTCACCGCCGCCGATCGCCTCCACGTGGACAAGGGCGATCCACACATTGGTGACACCCGGGCGTTTCCTCCCGCCTTAACCGAAACAGGAACCTCCCGAAACAAACGTGTCCGGTGAGGACCTGCGTCAGGCGGAAGGTGAGAACGCCGTGGCGCCTCTCTAGCCACTCCTCAAAGAGGGGACTTATCGCTGTTACATGAGACTTAAACATAAATGGCGAGCGTGGGTGTATAGTTACACCTCTGCCCGACCCTTCGGGGAATACAGGCGTGATGTTATGTTATGTAATTAATTAAATCAGCCTGGGTGCATGATGATAATGTTTCGATCTAATGTCTACTCACCCATATTTTGCGAAATTAGTCCACATAGTCGTCATGGTATCAATCATCTTCTGGTCCACCTCATTTAGTACTTCATTCTGAAACATTGTCATGTCGAACAAATATCCCAGGTCATCTCCGTGGCACGCCCCGGGCGATGTGAAATTCCCCGAAATCTTGACCCTATTTCTGCCACCTTCATACGAAAACACGTATCTGAAAACTCTATTTGCTTTTGCGTTCAGATATCTATCGACAGTTCTTTCAGCAGGATAGCAAAATACAAAATCAGTTCCGAAATCGAAAATATCGCTTTGTAAATCTGCGCTTAGATTCTGATCGCCGATGTAAAAATGTTTGACAGTATCTTCATCGTAAATTCGGTCAAAATCTTTAATTAATTCGTCTCCAAAACTGTAATTCTCATAATACTCTAGGTCAGATTGTTTTGGGTATAAAAACATTACTTCTTTGTTTGTATGTCCGATCATGAGATCCATGCCTCTAACTTTAGGTTGTAGATTGACTGGGAAGTCAGTTAAATGTGCATCGTCTCCGACAGTCTCAACACACGGTCTTGTCAGCGGATGTCCGCGTGTACTGACTATCCGTGCGTTATGTGTCGCTTTCATTATATCTAAAGGATCCTTATTGTTCAAGTACTCCAGTGCTCCTTTTACATCTTCGCCAGTATATCCAAGATTTCCAGCTATATTAAGTGGTATACTATCATTTTGCGTTGCTATAACCCAAGTAGATAATGCAGAACCACTTTGCATAATCGCTCGTTGGACAAAATCTTCGTTAGTTAGCAGTTGGAGGTCTAGAGTCATGGCTCCGGCTGATTGTCCAAACGCTGTAACTTTTTTACTGTCTCCCCCAAATGCTTCGATGTTGTCTTTAACCCATTTCAGTGCTAAAACCTGGTCCTTTAAACCTTGGTTACTGAACCCAGGTTCACTTACACATAGGAAGCCGTATGGTCCTAACCTGTAGTTAATCGAGACGATTATAACGTCATGTCTGATCAAGAATTTGGGTGATAAATCTGCCATGGCTTTTCTTCCTAGAACGAAGGCTCCTCCGTGGATGTAGACCATTACGGGTAATTTATTGGTCGAGTTAGCAGTATTTGGTACGTATACGTTGAGTTGTAAGCATTGTATCGTGCCAACGGGTGCACCGCTTCTGCTGTACTGAGGACACTCGACACTGTCGTCGTTGGCTTCGTAAGTGCTGTTGAAGCCAGGATGCGGTGTAGCTGCCTGAAAGATGATGTTTCAGATTAATTTTTAAGTCACATTGCCGGTGTGATCCACGAAGTTTCGTGGTAGGAAGCCTCAGAGTACACACCGCGATGTCGCCAAGAAATAAATAATAAATGACCACCGCCACCTACCGGCCATTGAAGGCAACTAGTAAGATCATCTACCAAATGCAATATTACAACAATTGCAATTGATATTTTCGGGGACCCATTACATTTTTCATATTTCAGCACAGTTTCAGGTAATATGGTAGAAAAAATATTGATGCACCGAAAACGAATATTTATTATTAGTACCTATTCCAATACAAAACAACCTGATATTGACCTGCAAAAGGGAAAATTTTAATTTCGGGCTACCCTGGCGCATCGTAAGACCTGTGCGAATGGCGATTGGCATAGCTGGGAACAAACGTTACCAATAACGAAGATTTCGGGAATGCGCTGGATATGGGAGGTGCAGCAGTCCTGCACCTCCCTCGCTCGTTGTGGCAATCCTTGGGCGAGGCCTTTCCAGCAGGACGTCTTATGATTTTTGTCAGTCTAAATATACTATACTATACTAAATAATATATTATACGGGCTGGAGGAACAGCGTGGAAGTCCCCTCTACTGAAAAGGGAGGATTCTCAGACCAGACAGACGGGTGTACTGCCCAAGTGTGATACTTCTATTTAGGTTACCGTTATAATACCGGTTACTGTATACACATGCGATCCACGCCCTTTGACTAATGCCGACGCGACGGCACGTGTAAGATAGAGGGTATTTTGATTTCGGGAACCAGTTGTATTCAATTTAAAGTAACCTTTAAAAATTATGGGTATATTATGTTGTAACCGAAAAAATACCCGTTTTGATAATAGCGGTTTCGGTCCCTGCTTGGCAGTCTAGTCATTTTTATTGATTCGGTGAGTATATATAGTCGGTTTTCGAGCCTATTAAATAGTGTGACGAATTGACTTGCTGCTGTACAAATATTCACAATGGTATTTAAGTTATCCGTTTGGCAACCGCTATTTCCAAGACACGGAGGTGCGTAACAATGTTTACATACAGACCAAAGTCAACGAATCATGTTTTTATTACACATTCAAAATCAGTGTAAGTACTGAGGCAAAAAACTGGAAACAGCATTAATGTATTTTTCCTTGTTCAGTCAACCGCACATCCAATAACAGCCCGTTTATGTCGCAGCAGTAAGAGCTATAATCGTAATGCAAGTGTTTCCACTTGATGTACGGTTGGTTGACTGTACATTATACATACTTAAGCCCATTATCAAAGGTGATAATTGCGTGTGAACAGTTTTTATACCTAGGTACCCAATAGTCATCGCACTCCTGAGTTATGTTTTTATGATGAACACTTTTTAGGGTTCCGTAGTCAACAAGGAACCCTTATAGCTTGGCCATGTCCGGCGGTCTGTCCGCGGATTAGCCCAGATACTCTTAGTACTAAAAAGCAGTAATTTGGCATGGTTATACCATATTAATTACGCCGACAAAGTGGTAATAAAAAGACGAAAAAAGATTTATTTTTCTCGTCTATCGCATGGTGTGGGGCGTCGTTGGAAAGCTCGTTCATTCGTAAAATATTGTGGGTGTGTTAAAACCATTTTTGGATTCAGGGATCCGTTTGCGAAATATTAAGCTTTTAAAAGTGCTGATTTTTGGTAGTCAGTTGTCACCCCAAAACAGTAATTAAGCTGGCAGGGCAGTTTAATGACTGTTTTTGGATAATTATGTGAATAAAATTAAAAAGAATATTACATTATAGGTATATTATAATAATTATTTTCTCAAACATGCTTGGAAATTCGAACATTATTTTGACAACCATCTTCGAGATAAATTAAAATTGCTGTACGTGTACTGGTCAAAAACAAGCGAGCATCAGGCCGGCAATCTTAGCGGCCAAATAAATTACTATGAAAACTCATATTATTATCTGTCCTGTTATTTAAAAATGGAACTAACTTTTCACTTCCACATGGCAACCAAGGAGGTACCTAACTTATCAAAGATTTTATTTAAATTTCGAACTGTTTTAGCAAATAGAGCTGTGAAGAAACAAATGACTATAATGGCGCATGAAAAATTTTCTTTGTTCGTCATTGATTCTGGAATTTATACATAATTTACTTGGTTTGAATATCCGCGCATTGTTTGAGAAAAGTAGGTACTATACAATCCTTGGCCGCAACCAGTCATTGATGGACTCACGTATGTATGCCTCGGCTTCGCCTCGGCCCACATTTTCACGATCGTCCACCAATGCTCTAATTGCTGGCCTCGACAGTAATGTACTAAATTTGACATACTTATTTATGTTATAAATTTAAAGTAATTCGTTGAATTATTTCATTAAAATAAAATATATATTTTTGAGGGCCAAATATTTTATATTAATTTATCATTTCGATTACCTACCAGGTAAAGTTCCCCGAACCTTTATCGAAGTTAAAAAGAAAACTATCACAGCTAAGTCAGCTCTACAAGTTAACGAGTAATAATCGACCATCTTATATTTTCAGTTGGAATGTATGGAGGAACATGTTTTTCAACTACAATGTTAAGTTTGTTCTTGGGATAAATTCATCCCAACTACGGAACCCTTCATTGTGAGTGGTCCGAGTTCTGACACGCACTTGGGCGGTTTTTTGTGCTACAAATTCATCATCTTATACAGTGTGGACCAAAAACACAAGTCATAAAAAAATTGATTCCTCAATCCTCATGTCCAGAGGTATTCGAAAATACCCCATGTATGTTCCCGGAAAATACACACTACAAAAAAATATATGAATTTTTGAAGCTCCACCGGCAAGAAAACTCGAAAAAATTACAAAAAAAATAATAACTCGAAAACTACAAAAAATCGCGGAACATACATGGGGTATTTTCGAATTAGAGTAGTAATAAAGAGACATGAGGAATCTATTTTTTTTTTATGACGTGTATTTTTGGTCTACCCTGTATATGCCTGGTCTTTTCCCAACCATGTTGGGATCTGCTCCCAGTCAGACTTTCGGGCTTCTGACTACCCGTAAAGACTGTCTCTCTACAAATGACTGCCGGGACCAACGGCTTAACATGATTTCTGAAACACGCGGGCATCTCTATTTGGAATAGATGGTCACCCATCCACGGACCGACCCCGACAAGCGTAGCTGTTATTGTATTTAGCCACGAGCCCCTCCTTCATAAAGTTTGATGTACTTATTCTTTTTATAATTATTTAGACTAGCGCGATAAAATCACAATTACTTAAAACTATCCGTGTCTACTACTTTTCAATGTTATGATATTTAATAAACAAAAAAATAACTTACCCTAAATGGATTTCTCTCATCCACCACAGCGTATGGCACCCCCAGAAACACTGCATAATCTCCTTCCCCCTTTATACCTTTAATAGTCCCCTTCGCCGTAGTAACTACAGGTCCCTCCGATCCATCTCCAAGTATACATTTGATTATTAGCAGAATTAGTATCAACTTCTTCATTTTATTCTTAAATTAAACAATTTGTAGTATGAACCCTGCTTGGTAGTTGGATTATAATTATAGGTCAGTATGAAGCAACCGTGTTTCCACTAACAGGCCAAACAAACGACTGATGATCTAACTAACTATTGACATGTTTTTTTTTCTTTAAGATTTCACGTACTCACAGATGAACACAGATGGGACAC
This sequence comes from Conistra vaccinii, assembly GCA_948150665.1. Lineage (NCBI taxonomy): Eukaryota > Metazoa > Arthropoda > Insecta > Lepidoptera > Noctuidae > Conistra > Conistra vaccinii. Next base: position 5,330,756 of record OX411317.1, on the reverse strand, counting down.
TTCGCATTTTATAATAATAATTTATAAAGTTACAAGTTTTTTTTGCCCGTCAGGTAGATTATTAAAATTAATTAATTTCTTTTTTTACGTAATCAAAAGATTACGGCAATACATTGAGTAGACAGTACGTTAAAATGTGGTATGACGTCACTCCCCAGTAGATTAAATACTGATTTGTGACGTAGCAAGCCCCCCCCTCTCCAACTTTTATTCGTTTTATCTAAATCATTTTTTTTAATATGATAAAGCAAAAAATACGTTTCTAATATTTTTATATTATCTGACTGACGGACTAAATACCTAGTTTTTTTTCCTCAGTCAACATTCCTATTCAGCGGGCGTAATGTAGTCAGAAGATATAGAGTTACGCGATAGAAAGAGAGGCAACTTCTAGGTGAATATAACGTCGGTAATTACCGCTGTGCGACCTGAATTGCACTTTATTGTGTCGTAGCAAGAGTTGCTTTTTTTAAAATGATTTTGCGGAGTGACCCATCTGTACTAATCTGTGACGTACTACATAATATTTGTGTATCTCCAGACGAACATGTAGGTAAAGATAATTATTGTTTCATCTGTTGTTTAAATTAATTATAACATTGTATGTTCGGTAGGTAAATAATTTTTTGTTTGTACGTATATTATTGTTCAGGTCAATTTAAAATAATCTGATTGTAGGATCAGGGGGTCAGTTGAATGTATTATTAGACTTTGGATGCGTCTAAAAAGTTTAAACCTTATCATAAATTTTTTTAGACATACCTTCGCGGCGTGATTTTGAAGCGATGTTATTGGTTAGCTTCACACATATCCCTCACTATGCATCCTCGCTCATCTCTGGAGGAAATGCAGCCTAAGGCTGCCTGTCCACCGGAGCGGAGCGGAGATGTGTCAATATTAACCAATAGAATCAAAGCTCCGCTCCCGAGGTGCGATTCTATTAGTTAATTTTGGCACATCTCCGCTCCTCTCCTCTCCGCTTCAATGGACAGGCAGCCTTATTGTCGTACTGCAGAACAATGGCATCTTCTCATACAGAGGAGGATAACCTGCGGACCAGATGCTAGGGTACGAATAAATAAAAATCGGTTCAATATTTCCTTTGGCTTTATTTCTAAACTTGCGAATCAGTTTCGCGGTCACTGACCACAAATTCAGCGTACATACACATCTTAAAACAAAGTTCACTTCGCGACCGACCGTTCGTAATCATACAAATATATCACAAGTAAATAAAGCGTTTATATAACAGTTGTAAAATAAAACCAACAAGCTACCCTTTAGTTAGAAATTCAATATTTGAAAAAAATTATACAATTTCAGATGAATTTAGATGTTAAATATTTACAAACATAATATTTTTTTGAGTCAAAGCATTAAGTCTAAACATAAATCTACAAAAAAAATAGTTAAGTAACTAACAGCTTGGACAAATCTATACATTTCTACAAATTCGCTTTAATACAATTCCGGAAATTAACTCATTTTGTCGATGGGGATAGCTTGTTTTTAACTTAAAAATTTATAACGCTACATTGACATGTTCAAAATAATCAACGTGAAGACACTTATTATTTTACACAATATTCAAACTGCTCGTCTATAGAACTTTCAGACAATGCAAACAAACTTGGTCAGAAGTCATAATGAGCCTGACGAGCGCAACCCAGAGTAATTTCCGTTGATCGAAACGAAATTTTAGCTCTTGAATTTAGTGGTCTCATTTTACGTCATAAAACCGAATGCAACTTAATTTTAGGAACTCTCTTTGAACGGCGTAAGCCAATCTGTGGCACAGAAGATTCACTCGGCAAGATCATTTAAATAAAAAGCGACTCTTACCACGAGACATTAAAGTGCAATTCAGGTCTGTGCACTAATTACTTATATTTATATGCACGAAGAAGTTTCCTCTCTTTCTATCGCGTAAGGGCCGGCGTTCACTTGGCGAGGCGCAGCGCGGTTGTCACTACCAAACAAATATCGACCTTGCAACAGTTGAAATAAAGTTGAGAATAAATCAACTTCTATTAGCTCTCTTTCTATCGCAAACTCTTATATCTTCTGACTACGTTACGCTCACTGAATTGGCCCGACAAGACGAGCCCGCCGCGTACTTGTAGCTTCATACCTAAAATGCGGAGTGCGCCTTCTGTACTGATCTGTGGCTTTGGTTACACGCGCCTTAAGGTTAAAGTATTTATTACAAATTATACTGCGGTTATATTATTATAACTCATTATTTTTGTATACTTCGTCTGAAAGTTTTTTGAGTAGTTCCGTCAGCATAGCATAGTTAAGTATTATCACATAAAAATAAATCAAGTGTTAGTCGGTGTTTAGTCACAGTATTATGGCGTTACCTACAGTCCAACTGATCCTATATACAGGGTGTTTTATTTATCTTTTATACAGATATAAGTGAGTTGCTCCTCCGAACTGAACTAAAATACAACGTTATGATGCTGGTAGTCGATTTTTGCTACAGTTTGCAAACCAATCCATTAAAAAGTGGGGGAAAATAGGTAAAGTGATAGCGAGCAGGAAGTGGAAATGAGCAGATCTAATTTATCGTAGAATGGACATATGGGGCCCAAAGACACCGAGTAGACAGCTTACTCTGCGTTGGCAAATTATTTGCCAAACAGCCACAACAAACACGAGTTTTCCACTTGGACAAACATCAACTTTATGAGTGTAAATAAAGTTGATTTTAGACCGACTACTTAGTACTGTTGAAAAAGTCATAAAATATATGAAAAATTGTTTTAATTTACATGTCGAAATACTGTTTTTAAATATTGTTGATGTAATTTATGAAATTCAAATGTAATTTATTTTAGTGAATATACTGTAATTATGTTATTTTGTGTATAAATACAGATACAAGTTACTTGTTCATGAATAAATGACTATGACTATGAAGTTGAGCGCAAATTTTACCTTATGTGTAGGCATTAAAGTTGTTTTTCCTAAAACTCGTGTTTGTTTACATGTTTAGCGAACAGAGATTACTAATAATAGTCCGAATATCTGACCAAAGTGACAAGGAAATAAGTATAGGTTAGAAAGCCCTAAGATCGTAGACAATACAATAGGTATGATGACTGAAAACATTTTTATTGTCCGTCATGTAGATCATTTAAAGATATTGGACACATCTTTTTCCTTTTTTTACGTTAACTAAAGATTACGGGGATACAATCAATCTTCCTAGCCTTTTTCCCAACTATCTTGGGGTCGGCTTCCAGTCTCACCGGTTGCAGCTGAATACCAGTATTTTACATGGAGCGACTGCCTATCTGACCTCCACAACCCAGTAACTGGGTAATACGATACCCCTTGTTAAGACTGGTGTCAGACTTTCGGGCTTCTGACGACTCGTAACGACTGTCAAAGATCCACAAATGACAGCCGGGACCAACGGCTTAACGTGCTTTCCGAGGCACGGAGGAGTCTCGGTATGTGAAGATGTTCACCCATCCACTGACCAACCCTGGCAAGCGTAGCTTAACCTGATAGATCGACCCGTGCGGCATGTTATTACTTAGCCACGAGCTCCTCGGAAAGAAAAGATTACGGGGATACTTTGAGTTAAAATGTGCCATGACGTCACGAGTATGTAGATTTTATACTTGCTTGTGATGTAGCGACCCCCACTCCCCAACTTTAATGAGTTGTATCCAAGTAATTTATTATTAATATGATAAAGCAAAAAATAAGTGTCTAATTTTTTTTTTTATCTGACTGACGGACTAAATAGAATTTCTCTTTTTTGACCCAGGCATCATACCTATTATGAAACAATTGGATTGTAAACTTAAACGCAGTGAGAATGGACGTTGTCATTTTAGTTCAAGAGGAGAGGAGCTTAATGTGTTATAATAAAAACATTCTAAATATAATCGTACTCACTAAAATTTTAACGTTAACTTAAAAAATATCTACCGTAATTGTCTTATAATACATAATAATTTGATAACTATGTAGGAGTGAGATGACGTGCAAGTGACTTGACTCACAACCCATCTTGGAATTTTAAATTATAATTGAGAAACTGCGAAATGTTACTAGAAAATGGTCTAATTAAAATATTAAAGTGTTGAGATTTTAATTATTTGTTTAAAATAATGATTTAAAAATGATAAAAAAAAATCATTATCTTAATTATTAAACCACTAGCTTTTGCCCGGGGCTTCGCCCGCATGGATGTCGGAAAATATCCCACGGAAAGCTACTCCCGGGAGACTCAAAACTCAAGCGTTATTTAAAAGTCGTTTAAAACCTTTTAATTGCTAGAAACTAGTGTTAAGGAATGCTTAAGTCTTGAGTAAGGTTCTGTAATACGGGCCTTAAAGTGTATTAATGAAGATTAACTATCTGTGTGCCAAATTTCATCCAAATCCGTTGGGCCGTTTTTGCGTGATTGAGTAACATCCAAACATAGAAACTTTCACATTTATAATATTAGTAGGAATGTGAGAAAGCTTTTTCACAAATCCCTTTTCTAGTCACAACTCGCAATATTAGATTGATAAAATTAATATTGAAATCAAAACAAGTATTATAGCTACCTTTTTGTTATTTAAATTACGATCTAAAATTGTTAATAACTGACTTCAAATCTATCTACAATGATTTTCGTATAGTTTTATTATTTAGCATAGATAAATAGTAACATAATCTTTATTATTAAGCCTAAATCCACATTAATAACTCACTAGAAAGTCAGATTATTCTTCTATTAATAAAAATGGTTTATTAATATGGATTTTTAGAAAAGAAATACTCATGTCGATATTGCACCTTTATAATTTATCCCCGATTCTGTTATTCGAAGTGTTTCTATAAAATATTATTATAGTCATTTGCTGACTCTTTCAATGCATCAGGCACTTTTATATTTGTAAAATTATCTTTAAGGGTGGTTGCACATCTGACTGAAGATGCTTCGGGTGTAACTTCGTTAGTTCCCCGACTCACTAAATGCTGGTGTACACGGCACCGCAGCGCCGCCTTACTTAACGAAAGACATCAACGCGAGAATCAAAAAGTTACTTTGTTTTCACTTCTATTTAAATCGGTTCAGTATTGTTGGAGTTTATCTATTACAAACAACATACAAAAAATCTAATCTTTTTCTTTTTAATATTAGTTTAGTCAAACAAAAATATAAATATATTCTCTTTATAATATTAGTGTAGAGTTGTCGGTGCTGGCGTTACACGACCGCGACGCATCTTCCTTCAGATGTGAAACCACCCATACAGTTTTCTTGTCATTTTTGAGCTTTTGTTAGGGCCGGCTCGCTATGACAATAAAATTGAATTCAGCGATGCCGCAGTATCTTTAGGCATGCCGCGACGTCTTTAGACATCAATGAAATTTCAATTTTATTGTCATAAGTTATATTTCTATTCGTCGCATAAATATCCTTTGCCGTGCCGTGCCGCGCCGCCAGTGCGCGCCAGCCCTTACACAGCAACTATATCGTGAGAGTTACAAACATCCTACTCATTGTTGGGAAACAACATTGAAAATGCTCTCGAGTCGTTTGCTGTGTTAGAAAACCTCAAAAGTGTAGTAAGATCTTTTACAATTGTGACTGAGAAAATATGGTGGACTTCCCCAAATAATTTGTTATATAATTAAGCTATAGTATAATCAACACCTAGGATGTTATAGTACCCGCGCGACTGGTAGTCACCGCGTGAGCTATGCGAGCGGGGAGACGGGGAAGTTGTCGGGCACCATTAACAAAAGCTAGCTAAGCTTGACCTTTATCTACCGCCCCCGTGTTACCGCTCACATACCTCGGCGGTGACTAGCAGTCGCGCACGGACTATAGAAGTACACAGTTTGTGATATAGACTCCTTTTTATTACCCGACTGCCCCCGAAGGAGGGTAATATTTTTCGAGAGTATGTATGTATGTATCTAAGTGCGTGATTAGTTAGTATAGAACAGGATTAGTTCCAGTCTTGATTAGGTTAGTATTGATATTAATTTTCGTATAATTTAAACTGAAAACGTACAGGACAGGTGTATTTACGAAACTAGTACTTAGTCCTTTAGAAAACTGACTGTATTACATGCAATCATTTTACACCAGATTTTTAAAGATTTCTTGTAAGATTCAAAATCTATCGTTAATGGATTATTCAACAGTAAATTGACGATATATCCTGAAATATTATATTTGTCTATTTATTACTATAACAATGTTCTAACATAGTCACATTCGAGTGGATAGCACGAAAGCTTTGGGACACAAGTTCAAAGTGTTTAAGCATTTGTAACAGTACTTTAAATAAAAATAATCGAAATTCGAACATCTAATTGCTTTGATCGCACGCCCAGTCATCGCTCGATCTTTAATCGATAACAATATTGATACTTTTATCACAATGATCCTTAATGAAATTATCGATATTATTTTCATACTTTTAACGTCAATTTTACGCAATCAGAGCTATGAAAACTCAATTTAAAATAGGACAGTCAAAAATTAATCGTACACACAGGCACTAGAGCTCAATTTTACACAAGATAAAGGTACATACACACTGGGCGGACGCCAGAGCCTCTGTAAGGGAGCGTGCTCACTCGGTGCAGAGTCAGACAGTTAGACCTTCAGAACAGTCAGTGAGTCAGACGTTCATAAGTCCATGTGGTGTGGCGTTGACGATGCATGCTGCGCCGGTAATGCTGCTACGCCTGTGTAGGAAGAAATAAGTTTGTGAGGTATAAAATCAAATAAATAAAATAAAAATCATTTATTCAGGCAATTTTTGTCCATATTTGTTAGGACAAAAATTGTATATTCCCTAAGGTCCCAGTAAAATAGATGAACAAAATTTTAGAAATCATTCAGACCATCAAAATAAGGACAATGTTAAAAACGCATTAGATACTCGCAAGAAAAAAAATCTACTAACGAAAATACACTAAAAATGTTGGTTACCCCAATGCCATATATTATTTTTGGTCAAAATAAAATCACTTTTTTTTTTGCTTGTGTTTGTTTGGTTAGACGTACTGAACGCTGTGTTAAAAAATATCCATCTATTTGAATGGGATCCGACCTTGTATGTTTATTTTTCAGCGCCGTAATATACACGGTTAGGTGAGCTACTCAGCAGCACGCCGTAGCCTGGATGTGGCGGTGTAACCGATATACGAACTACGCATCCACACAGTATTGTATGTGTGTGTGTTTTGACAGGGTCCAAAATATGATCTTATTATAAGTTTTACCACCTAAGAATACCACATGTGGAATGCAATAAAGTATTGAGTATTGCATCAGAGACATGACGTCACACAAATCCTGCATCGCGCAATTAGACCTCGCGATCGACATATACAGGGTGGCAGGGACATCAACGCGAAGCCGGTTACCATGGATTCAGTACATGATTCTGAACAACCCTGCGTTGAAATTTTTCATCGGTTATGTAAAAAAAAATCTGCTGTTTCATAGAAAAGTGCAATATCTACGCGGTCAAAATGTATGGAACAGCTGATTATTTTTTTAATAACCGACGAAAAATTTGCACGCACTGACACCCTGTATATACGAACTCCCGACATCAACTTTCGGGCAGTTGCCCGCCAGACACAACACCCGTCTGTTCGGAGGATTCTCCCTTTTCTATAGAGGAGGAGTGAACTTCACACCCTGTTCCTCATCCCTCTATAATATCACTTGCATTTATAAAATGTCAAGGTCTATTTTTTTCTCTAAGACGAAAGTGACTTAGTTTTAATCTGAGTGAAGTTTTAATTTACTGGAAGTTTATGTCAAAGTTGAAAGGCAATTTTACGTGGCCGAGCATACTTGGGTACGCTTCTGACTACCCTTCGAAGGATACAACCGTGATATTTCTATAATAACAGTCTCACCGATCTCCCCCTGCGTCTCAGTGTTGATGGAGTGCGACTCGGATATCAGCAGCGGCGCCACGTCATCGTTGTGCGCGGCGTGCGCGCTCGCCGAGCGCGTGCGGCGAGCGCGGCGCGCGCGGCGTGCTCGGCGCTCGGTGGCCACGCCCACAGTGGCCACGGCGGGCACGGCGGGCAGGAGGGCTTCTCTGTCGCCTGCCTCCACGCTGGAGAATGGTTTTTATAGAAATGTATAATTAGATCTGTTGGAAATACGTTAAGAGTTGACTAATCGGGACGCCAGCGCCACCTAGAGGCGCTCGACAGAGTCTTACGACACGCTCGAACCGGCTGGTGCTAAGCAGACTTCATGGGTGGCGGTCAAGCAGTGAAGATGTTTACAAACTGTCGAGCATTCCGAATAGTTGTGTTGTGTACCAACAGTATGTGAATTACTAACGTGATTCATTTGATCGTGAATTATAATTTGATCTGAATTGCAAACGGTTTTTCTATAGCGCAATAACCAACACTACCCATAGTACGCCCACAGTAGTTAAAATATGCCTGATAATAACGAAGAGACACATACCCTCCTCCGGTAATATCTATGCAAGACCAGCGCAAACACAAATTTCACTATCAAATAAATTCAAAACTTGCGACAATTGAAATAAAGTTGAAAACAAATCGATTTTCATTGATTCGAGAGACCATCAAAGTCGACAGAGATAGATAATTTATTTTCAACTTTATTTTAAGAGAAACAATGTACTTTGTCTGGCTGGCAAACACAATTGCCAAATCTGCAATGCTTCTAAATACAAGTAAAAATCCTGAAATCTCTATCAATTTTGCTATCAACTAATCTTTTCACATAAAACATAATAACAATTAACTTTAACGTACCTTTGGACATAAATAAATAACAGTAGCAATATGAAGTTTTTAAAATAAAAGGACAAGGTCCAAAAATGTATGGGATTTGGCCCAAATTTCCACCACCAACTAGACATATTATGTAGCTAAATAGTCTACTAACTATTAAACATGCATACTTTAATAATTCAACGTTGAAATAACTTATTTTGAATTTCTACATTCAGTAATTTTTCACTATACAAATAGTGAAAAACAAATAATAGAACAATAAATTGTTGTTATTGTTAATTTAACAATAAATTGTACAAATCAGCGTGCTTCTCACTCTTCTCATACAACTTTGGACAAGATAGCACGCATTTAAGCCACGCCCACGAACGAGTTTGAGCCGTCGTCTAGCGCAGCCTTAAATAAGTCCTTGACATTTTATATAAACTAAATTAGTATTAATAATACATAAAGAACCTTACGTGTCATCATTAACGGTACTCGTCTCGTCATTGTCTTCTGTAGGTGATGCTATCTGTAACAACACAATAATGTTCATTTATAAATTACCTTACGCATGTTTATACTAGAACTGCTTTAAAACTGAAAAATGCCTTTTGTGGAACTGGATAGAGGACCATCCAGTTCCACAAAAAACTGTCTTGAAACGATCTATTAAGAGTGTTTAATCTGAAAGTGGGCAACGTCGCAAATAGATGTCAAAAATTTCGCTGTTTTGATTAATTTGGCAATGTTACTGAAATATGAAATGTGGCTAACTCGAATAAGCACGAATTTTTTTTCGTTCGGCACTTATAAAATTAAATTTTGAAAATAATGTCAAACAACTAAATGACAATATTTTAAGAAGAAAAAAATATTCAACCACTTCTGGCTGAAAAAAAAATTAGATTGGCAGCGAAATGCTGCAATATTATGTAGATTGCTTTTATGCAACAATGCGTAAGAGGTGCGCTTCCCTGGTGCGCAGCGTGTGGGGCAGCGCCAAGTGTCCGGCGCACGGCGGCGAGTGGCCTGGACTGTGCGTACGTGGCTCACAGCGCCAAGTGCCCGGCGCACGGCGGCGAGTGGCCTGGACTGTGCGTACGTGGCTCACAGCGCCAAGTGTCCGGCGCACGGCGGCGAGTGGCCTGGACTGTGCGTACGTGGCTCACAGCGCCAAGTGCCCGGCGCACGGCGGCGAGTGGCCTGGACTGTGCGTACGTGGCTCACAGCGCCAAGTGCCCGGCGCACGGCGGCGAGTGGCCTGGACTGTGCGTACGTGGCTCACAGCGCCAAGTGTCCGGCGCACGGCGGCGAGTGGCCTGGACTGTGCGTACGTGGCTCACAGCGCCAAGTGCCCGGCGCACGGCGGCGAGTGGCCTGGACTGTGCGTACGTGGCTCACAGCGCCAAGTGTCCGGCGCACGGCGGCGAGTGGCCTGGACTGTGCGTACGTGGCTCACAGCGCCAAGTGCCCGGCGCACGGCGGCGAGTGGCCTGGACTGTGCGTACGTGGCTCACAGCGCCAAGTGCCCGGCGCACGGCGGCGAGTGGCCTGGACTGTGCGTACGTGGCTCACAGCGCCAAGTGCCCGGCGCACGGCGGCGAGTGGCCTGGACTGTGCGTACGTGGCTCACAGCGCCAAGTGCCCGGCGCACGGCGGCGAGTGGCCTGGACTGTGCGTACGTGGCTCACAGCGCCAAGTGCCCGGCGCACGGCGGCGAGTGGCCTGGACTGTGCGTACGTGGCTCACAGCGCCAAGTGCCCGGCGCACGGCGGCGAGTGGCCTGGACTGTGCGTACGTGGCTCACAGCGCCAAGTGCCCGGCGCACGGCGGCGAGTGGCCTGGACTGTGCGTACGTGGCTCACAGCGCCAAGTGCCCGGCGCACGGCGGCGAGTGGCCTGGACTGTGCGTACGTGGCTCACAGCGCCAAGTGCCCGGCGCACGGCGGCGAGTGGCCTGGACTGTGCGTACGTGGCTCACAGCGCCAAGTGCCCGGCGCACGGCGGCGAGTGGCCTGGACTGTGCGTACGTGGCTCACAGCGCCAAGTGCCCGGCGCACGGCGGCGAGTGGCCTGGACTGTGCGTACGTGGCTCACAGCGCCAAGTGCCCGGCGCACGGCGGCGAGTGGCCTGGACTGTGCGTACGTGGCTCACAGCGCCAAGTGCCCGGCGCACGGCGGCGAGTGGCCTGGACTGTGCGTACGTGGCTCACAGCGCCAAGTGCCCGGCGCACGGCGGCGAGTGGCCTGGACTGTGCGTACGTGGCTCACAGCGCCAAGTGCCCGGCGCACGGCGGCGAGTGGCCTGGACTGTGCGTACGTGGCTCACAGCGCCAAGTGCCCGGCGCACGGCGGCGAGTGGCCTGGACTGTGCGTACGTGGCTCACAGCGCCAAGTGCCCGGCGCACGGCGGCGAGTGGCCTGGACTGTGCGTACGTGGCTCACAGCGCCAAGTGCCCGGCGCACGGCGGCGAGTGGCCTGGACTGTGCGTACGTGGCTCACAGCGCCAAGTGCCCGGCGCACGGCGGCGAGTGGCCTGGACTGTGCGTACGTGGCTCACAGCGCCAAGTGCCCGGCGCACGGCGGCGAGTGGCCTGGACTGTGCGTACGTGGCTCACAGCGCCAAGTGCCCGGCGCACGGCGGCGAGTGGCCTGGACTGTGCGTACGTGGCTCACAGCGCCAAGTGCCCGGCGCACGGCGGCGAGTGGCCTGGACTGTGCGTACGTGGCTCACAGCGCCAAGTGCCCGGCGCACGGCGGCGAGTGGCCTGGACTGTGCGTACGTGGCTCACAGCGCCAAGTGCCCGGCGCACGGCGGCGAGTGGCCTGGACTGTGCGTACGTGGCTCACAGCGCCAAGTGCCCGGCGCACGGCGGCGAGTGGCCTGGACTGTGCGTACGTGGCTCACAGCGCCAAGTGCCCGGCGCACGGCGGCGAGTGGCCTGGACTGTGCGTACGTGGCTCACAGCGCCAAGTGCCCGGCGCACGGCGGCGAGTGGCCTGGACTGTGCGTACGTGGCTCACAGCGCCAAGTGCCCGGCGCACGGCGGCGAGTGGCCTGGACTGTGCGTACGTGGCTCACAGCGCCAAGTGCCCGGCGCACGGCGGCGAGTGGCCTGGACTGTGCGTACGTGGCTCACAGCGCCAAGTGCCCGGCGCACGGCGGCGAGTGGCCTGGACTGTGCGTACGTGGCTCACAGCGCCAAGTGTCCGGCGCACGGCGGCGAGTGGCCTGGACTGTGCGTACGTGGCTCACAGCGCCAAGTGCCCGGCGCACGGCGGCGAGTGGCCTGGACTGTGCGTACGTGGCTCACAGCGCCAAGTGCCCGGCGCACGGCGGCGAGTGGCCTGGACTGTGCGTACGTGGCTCACAGCGCCAAGTGCCCGGCGCACGGCGGCGAGTGGCCTGGACTGTGCGTACGTGGCTCACAGCGCCAAGTGCCCGGCGCACGGCGGCGAGTGGCCTGGACTGTGCGTACGTGGCTCACAGCGCCAAGTGCCCGGCGCACGGCGGCGAGTGGCCTGGACTGTGCGTACGTGGCTCACAGCGCCAAGTGCCCGGCGCACGGCGGCGAGTGGCCTGGACTGTGCGTACGTGGCTCACAGCGCCAAGTGCCCGGCGCACGGCGGCGAGTGGCCTGGACTGTGCGTACGTGGCTCACAGCGCCAAGTGCCCGGCGCACGGCGGCGAGTGGCCTGGACTGTGCGTACGTGGCTCACAGCGCCAAGTGCCCGGCGCACGGCGGCGAGTGGCCTGGACTGTGCGTACGTGGCTCACAGCGCCAAGTGCCCGGCGCACGGCGGCGAGTGGCCTGGACTGTGCGTACGTGGCTCACAGCGCCAAGTGCCCGGCGCACGGCGGCGAGTGGCCTGGACTGTGCGTACGTGGCTCACAGCGCCAAGTGCCCGGCGCACGGCGGCGAGTGGCCTGGACTGTGCGTACGTGGCTCACAGCGCCAAGTGCCCGGCGCACGGCGGCGAGTGGCCTGGACTGTGCGTACGTGGCTTACTGTTGTGCCGTCTCTCACGGTGACCAATCGTTATTTCTAGCATTGTTTTCTTTGTTTTTGTTTAAGTGTCTGTGCTTACTAGCATTGTAGTAAGTTTTACTAACAATCTTGTTGAGTCTTGGTTACTCGATTAAAGAAAAAATCTATAATATTCTATTTTAACGGGTCACCACTGTTGTAGTCCAATATAAAATCTGCCTAGCTTTTTCTCAACTATGTAGGGGTCGGCTCCTAATCTAACTTTAGGAGATTAGGAGCCGAACCCTCCTAATCTCCTAAAGTTAGAATACCAATATTTTACACGGAACCACTTATTTTACTAGAGACCTTTATATTAATTATATCTAATCAAAGTATTACCTCAGCGTTGTCGCCGTCCCTGTTCGCCCGCAGTCGCGACATGAACCGCGCCGCGCGCATGAACGGGTTCTCTCGCTGCTCCTCGAACGTGCCGCCCTGAAATAATACCAATTAGAATAATTATGGTGTCACAAAAGTCACTGTAGTATCATAAACGTTACTATGGTGTCACAATTTGTCACTCTAGTATCACAATTTTAGTCCCTCTCACAGTTATTTTACCTGTGACAGCAGCAACTCAAGAGCAACCTTATAGTAACGAGTATAAAGAACATTATGATTTTAAGACTTTTCAGTGGCATCATTCCAATAGCAACCTTATGCTCAACTGTCCGAAAGACTGATGCAGCTCGATAACAATTAAAATTTTATTGTGTCTCATTAGTGACAGTCAAGCGGCTATAAGAGAATCACTGTAAAATAACTGTTAAAGGACTGGAGTCACTCTGGTGTCACATGTCACAATTAGTCACTCTGATTGACATCAGAGTCCCTTTCATGTGATTGTGACACCGTAGTGACATGTCACTACGGTGTCACAATTAGTCACTCTGGTGTCACATGTCGCTACGGTGGCACTATTAGTCACTTTGGTGTCACAATTAGTCACTCTGGTGTCACATGTCACTACGATGTCACAATTAGTCACTTTGGTGTCACAAAATGTCACTAACATTATTATGGTAAGTATCAAAAAAAGTAATTCTGTTGTCACAGATGTCACTCTGGTGTCAAAAGTTTTCTATACAATTTTGTATATTATAGTTAACCTGCGTAGCATTATTGTCGTTGAGTAGCGGCTCGGTGTCGGTGGAGTCGGAGTCGGTGTGCACGCGGCGCCGCTCGCCGGCCGCGAACACGCGCCGCTTGCACACGGGACACACGCGCTTGTTCTGCGTCAGCCACGGGTCGATGCACACCGCGTGGTAGGCTGCGGAGATCGATAGGAACATACTTACATAAATGTGGGATCTTGTGGTCAAATAATTTATTTTATTTTTTATTTATTTTATTACTTTTAGGAAAACTTACAGCTAATACATTTCTATAAAACTAGTACAATGTGTAAAAGATGGCCAATTACAAGTTTCCACAACTGATTAATGTGAGTAACATTGACAAATACGCGTAAACAGCGACGTAAGAGATACGCAAATGATATAACTCACTCTCAAAAAAGTACAATAATAAAGAGAAGAGAGAAAAAAAAAATACATGGTTATACATCAAAAAAACAATTGCTCAAACTTTTCTTTACTTTCTTAACGCTACTACAAAACAAATCCAAATCAATGTCGACATTCTGACACACCATATTGAAAGTACGACAAGCTCTTATCACGTACGAGTTCTGTCTGTAAATAGTTCTGACTTGAGGCACGTGAAGAAGACGTGGTCTCCGAAGAAACACACTTGGTACACGAAGCCCAATTTTGCCCACCAACTCAGGGACATCAGTAGATCCGTTCATAACGCTAAACAAGAAAGAAAGATCTGCGATTTTCCTTCGCTCGTGTAGAGGAAGAATATGAAATTTTTTACACCGACTCATATAATTCGGGAGATAGGTATTTGAGCGATATTGAGTGTACCTCAAAAATCGCCTTTGTATACCTTCAAGCCGATTAATGTATACATTATAATTAGGATTCCAAACCTGAGAAGCATATTCAAGGTGGCTACGGACAAACGCACAATAAAGAATTTTCATTGTTTTAACATTCTTAAAATCTGAAGAGACCCTAAAAATAAAACCCAAGGCTTTAGAAGCCCGGTTAACTATATTATTAATATGTGCATCAAACAGAAGCTTAGAGTCAAAAATTACTCCAAGATCCCTGATGACACTCACTCTGGCTACCAAGACATTTGAAAGCCTATAATCAAATGTAATAGGGTTTGGCTTACGCGTAAATGTACATACATAGCATTTGGATACATTTAAATCCAACCTATTCGTAGCACAATATTCGTGGAACCTGTCCAGATCATCCTGCAATAGCCGTGCGTCCTCAACAGTTGACACTTGACCTAAGATCTTCATATCATCCGCATACAATAAGACTTTAGAGTTAAGGAAACAAGAGGCAACGTCATTTATAAATATATTAAATAAGAGAGGTCCCAACAAGGATCCTTGGGGAACACCCGACGGAATGTACATCGCTCTTGACGTATACCCGTTGAGGACCACCGTCTGGCACCTATTCTCCACGTATGACGAAAACCATCTAAACAAATTACCCCTCACACCAACCAACAAAAGTTTACGCAGAAGAAGCGCATGATCAATTCGATCAAAACACTTGCTGTAGTCAGTGTATATAACGTCGACCTGAGACCGTCTGGACATGTGCTCTGTAAGATAGTCACTACAGATCACAAGATTGGATGTGGTCGAGCGACCCTTTAGAAACCCGTGTTGCTGTTCACAGAAACTTAATTTAAGAGAAGAAGAAAGTTGTCTGTGCACAAAGAAGTGCTACAGATCTAGAGTTTAATAGAAAGCTATATAACTGGTTGTGTGAGAGATGTTTTTATTCCATTAATGAATATTTTGAGTGTAAAACGTAAAACTTTTTTATTACAGTTATTATGACATCTACATATTGACATTACATAATAATATTGAACATTTTCATTATTCTGGCAATTTTTAATTTAATTTTTAATCTTATGGACATGATATTATTATTGAATGCTATTTTTAATATTAATTTTTATTTTAAATGAATAGAACTGTATTTAATTTTAGTTTCATTAAGTAATTGCATTATAATCTAAATTTAAATTATGTAATTATTATTAGTATTTTATGTTATTGCCAATTACTAAATGTGTACTGCATGCTATAGTTCAACCAAGATTTGTAAAATCTGAATATTTGCACGGCTGAAATGCCGAATATAGTGAAACCCATAGATTTTAAGAACTTGTAATACCTATATTCTTGCAAATAAATATTTCATTCATTCATTCATTCATTCACAATTTTCTCCATAATTTTGGCGAACACACAAAGTTTGGAAATTGGTCTATAGTTGCCTATATTGTCCTTAGCTCCTTTTTTATGAATCGGCGTTATATACGCTGACTTCCAGATGAGAGGCACTACCCCTAATTCAAATGACCGCTTAAATAATAATGTTAACGGAAAGGATAGGCACCTGGCACATTTAGAAATAAAAATTGGCGAAATGTTATCAGGGCCCGCGGTTTTGTTTAGGTCCACTTGTTTAAGCAACCGAAACACTTCCTCCTCCCGTACATCAATAGAGCTAATGTCTGATACGCCACCCACAGTCAGAGTACCAGGTTCATCCATTACCTCAGTGTGTAGATCGTCGTCACTTCGTTCTTGAAAATTTGAAAAGAAATAGTTTCCGAACATATCACAAATTTCCTCCCCAATGCTGGATGAAACTTGACCAAAGTTAAAAACAGACGGGTAACAGTTGGTTTGTTGTTTCGATTTTACATAACGCCAGAAAGCCCTTGGATTTTTAGAAATGGCTGTTTCAATATCTGCAATGTAATTATCGAACATTTCCTTCTCCAGATCTTTAGCCCGCTGACGTAAAGTTACAAAAGAATGAAGATCAGATATATTTCCATATTTTTTAAATTTAGAGTGAAATTTCGCCTTTTCCCTAACCATTTTAATAAGAGGGCTTTTATACCAAGGAGGATACTTGCCACGAGGTACAATTATTTTAGTAGGTATAAACTTATTGTGAAGCAAGTTAATAGTGTCATAGAAGAAATTGACAGCTTCCTCAAGAGTCCTAGAGTTTAGCTCTAATGACCAGTTTCTAGCCCCCATTTCCTCAATTATGGCGTCATAATTTGCAAGAGCATACAAGAACTTGACTCTTGGCCGAGAATGCAGCTGATGCAGTTGAACGAAGTCAGCAGTGATACAAAGTGCCTTATGGTGTAAGTCCTCCTCCACTAAAGGATCCAGGCAGCAAGTGACAGTAACTTCGTTATTCGATAATACGAGGTCAAGAATCCTGTCATTCACATTACGATGAGAATTGTACTGTAACAAATTGCAAGCGGTAAGAGTATCACAAAAGGAGGTTTGGACAGGTCCGCGTAAATTACTGGGGCATAGATAATCACCATCATTCGACGCATGCCAGTCAATATTCGGCTGATTAAAATCACCAAGAATCAAGAACTTATCTGCTGGATTTTTAAGAACAATGTCAGCCAAATTATTAGCAAAATTGTGTAGTTGTACCATCAAAGAGTTACCAGACTGCTGATTACATATATAAACCACACAAAGATGCATTTTATAGGTTACCTTAGGTTTCGATTGGTGTAGGGTTAAGGTGACCCATAGATCCTCGGCGGACGAGCACCATTCATTGCGGACGTCAGCAACAAGTTCCCGACGTATGGCTATTAAAACCCCTCCTCCCATAGTTTGGTTAGTGAGAGAGCAATTTCGATCCCGTCTCCATACAAAATATCTGTCATCGAACAATTCACTATTAGATATACCATCTATAAGCCAGGTCTCTGTAAGACAAACGACATCAAACGAATTAATACAAACATTCCTATAAAAAACAGATGTTTTAGTCCGTAGCCCACGAACGTTTTGGTAAAATAAGCTAATAGGTGCCATTATAAGTCAAATGTAACACTAGAATAATAATCGTAAAAATATGAGGCACGGTGATATTCTGTCCCAAGTAGAAACCATAGTAAATAAAAGTCGGTGTAAATAATAAGTGTGGTTGGTGTAGGCAAAATAAGGCGGTAGTTGCATTAAATAAAACAGATTTCTCCAAACATGCCACGAAATAAATGGCTTTGTAAGTGTAGTTGTACAGTCTTACACTGTACATGTTTTGCTGACGCGGTGGTTTGCACCAGACATGCGTCATTAAATAATTACTATAAATATTCATACCTTATAATATATCAACGAGTGCGATTACTGCTACGCGGTGACTAACATTAGAGAAAGGAATCGTCAACAGTATTACTTGTAAACACTATTTTACGTAATAAACCTAACGGGAACCAAGTGATCTTTTCTCTACGTGCTTCAACCTAACAACAACCTTAACAACAACAACTCTGCAAGTGTACGAACCGTACATTTTATGGTCCTTCGAGCCGGATATTTGGTGCTGTTGTGTCTCTTTACGGTAGCGAATCGGTTTAGCTGGTCTCCCACAAGCGGGTCGCCCCAGTTAGATTGAGACTTCGCATAATATCGTAACCGAGGCGCAAGTGTGCTGAGTTCCACAGGCCGTTTCAAGATTTGAAACGGAGAAGACTACAAGCAACGCAGTAGCCTTCGCAACACAACGCAACGCTCTCCTGTCACCGTCAACGACGTGTCAGATCTCTTGAGCCATCTAACAACATAAAGCAACAACATGGAGAAACTCGAATTGCAATCAACGTGCTTCGAGAACATCAGGACATTATGTGCTAACTATCGCAAGGATTCCTCATCACGAAAATCTGTGGAATACTTGAAGAAACGCTTGTCGTCGCTAGAAAACCAATGGCAAGACTTCGAAAGCAGGCATGCCCAACTGTTGCTGGAACTAGAAGATAAGAATATAGCATATTTCAAGGATGACATCTATGGGAAAACTAAAGAAATGTTCTTATCAACTAAAACGGACATCATTAACAAACTGGCAAGTTGGGGCAAACAAAACGTGAAGTTCGACCTAGGTGGGACTTCAGAAGATGACGACAGCAACAACATACAACTCTTACTTAACAAGCAAGAATGTAACTTCAACGCAATATACCGTGTCATCTCCAAAATTGACGTGCTAACTATCTCGGAAAGATGGGAACTGGAAGACCACTTCACGACACTGAAATCGAAATGGGAACCCATCGATAAACTTCACTGGGAAATTGACTTCCAAC
The DNA here is from genome assembly GCA_948150665.1 of Conistra vaccinii. Lineage (NCBI taxonomy): Eukaryota > Metazoa > Arthropoda > Insecta > Lepidoptera > Noctuidae > Conistra > Conistra vaccinii. The sequence goes on along the minus strand of OX411317.1, from coordinate 5,311,712 downwards.
TAAAAGGATCCAACGAGCATTACTACCAAATGTTCACGGACATCGAACAAAAATACGATGAGCTGAAGAGAAAAATTAATGCCAAAATCTGGTCCACCGTCCACTACGAGAAATCGACACCTAAGATCGAAATTCCTGAGTTCTCAGGAAACTACAGCCAGTGGATCTCCTTTAAAGACTTGTTTCTGGAAGCAATACATAAAAATCCAATGATTAACAACGCGCAGAAAATGCAACACCTAAAGACCAAGCTGAAAGGAGAAGCCGAACGCTTAGTGCAGCATCTGACCATTAGCACTGAAAATTATAACTCATGTTGGGATATATTAAATCAGCGCTACGACAATCGTCGCCTGCAGTTCACTTCATTTCTGAACACCATGCTAAATCTGCCGATTATACAACAAGCAGATTCATTCAATTTAAAGAAGATGCATGACGTCATTACCGAATGCCTGAACGGTATCTCAAACATCGGTATTGATACAACAACCTGGGACCCGATCATTGTGCATATCATGTCACAAAAACTGGACTCTAGTACTTTGAGTGACTACATGAAGGAACTTCAGGATCACAGAGAACTACAAAAACTGCACGACTTTCTGTATTTCCTCGAAACACAGTTTATGGCATACGAAACGATGAAGTCAGCTAAGAAAGCTAATCCTACAGCTCCAGAAAAATCATCCAACTGGAAAACATTCAACAAGCAAACCCAGATGAAGAAACATAACTATAGCGTCAATCAAAATAAATCAAATAACTATCACACTCTACATGGAAAATGCCCATTCTGCAACGGAAGTCACGTACTTCGCCAATGTGACAAATTCCTTCAAATGGACTTTGGCAAACGAAATGACACAGTTTCAAAATTGCAACTCTGCAAAAACTGTTTGTTCAGCCACGGAAATTACGAGTGCAAATCAACGAAAACATGCCAAGAATGTAACTTGAAACACCACACACAACTGCACAATTCGGACAAACAAAATATAACGTCAACGACTAGAAAAAACAACATTGAGCAACGCTCTTCATCATCAACTCAACAACCAACAGCTAACCATTTGTTTAGAGATAACATGGAAGTTCTACTGACTACGGTTCAGCTGAGAGTTAAATCCGTGGATGGGACTTATGTGACATTGCGTGCGCTGCTCGATCAAGGCTCACAAGTGAACTTGATAACAGAAAACGCAGCTCAAATGTTACGTCTTCCTCGGAACGGGATCAACGCATCAGTATCGGGAATCGGCTCTGTTTCTAGAGAATGCCGGGGAAAATTAAAATTTACCTGCCAATCGATTCACTCCGACTACAGTTTTGAAACTCAAGCGCTTATCATGACGAAGCTAACAAACAACTTACCTACGAGAACGTTCGAGAAAGGCGCATGGACGCATTTAGAAAACTTGAAACTTGCAGATCCTGACTTCAACGTATCTCGGCAAATCGACCTATTACTAGGAGCCGACATATATTCCGAAATTATCCTAGAAGGTGTATTGAAAGGCAATAACAGCTCCCCAGTTGCGCAACACACGCAAATTGGGTGGATTTTATGCGGAAAAATGAAACAAACGTTTGACTGCCACGCTACATTATTTAACTTAGAGGATCTCACAAAATTTTGGGAGAATGAAGAAATTCAAAACACGGCAGATATCCCCAAGGACGATCAGTGCGAACAATTTTATAAAGAAACTGTCAGAAGGTCATCTGATGGAAAGTACATCGTCAAAATGCCTCTCGTTCAAAACTATGAAGAGAAACTAGGCAAGTCTAGAAGAATTGCTGTTTCGCAGTTTCTACAGTTGGAAAAACGGCTAGAGAAGAAAGCAAAACTTTCATTAATGTACAAACAATTCATGGAAGAGTACGCAGATCTGGGTCACATGAAACTTGCACCTCAGATACCTACTGACATCTACTTTTTACCGCATCACGGGGTCTTGAGAGAAAACTCGACAACAACAAAACTGAGGGTCGTGTTTAACGCATCTCAACAAACTACGAGTGGCTTCAGTCTGAACAATGTCATGGAAAAAGGTGCCAACTTACAAAAAGATATTCAGGCTCTTATACTCAAATGGCGAACTTATAAATACGCATTTACGGCTGACATTGAAAAGATGTATCGCTGCGAGGAAGGGTAACCTCGATTCCAAAAAAGCCCACCCCCACGACCATGAACATGCAGCGAGATAAAATTTCTACCCAGGTGGGTCCCGACCAAGTCGGGGAATCCCACACCGCTCCGGCGGTTAGCCCCCAACGTAATATGGGGGGGGCATCCAACTGCAACGTCGAATCTTTAATGCCGCGTTTCTTAACGCGGCCGGCAGCTGATCAAGCGCCCATAACTCAGGCTGACATTAGTGCGCCCATTAACCCAACTTCAACTGTGACTAACGCATCAACTCCCACTACAGGTTTTAAGCCTCCTACGAACCTCTGGCAACAGAGTGCCGTACGGAACAGCAAAACCAACCCTGACATAGACCCAGACAAAGACCAAGACAAACAGACAGAGACGGGGAAAGATGACGGACCTGGTACCTCTAGCACTCTTCTGGTGGCCGGCGATGAAGTACGCCCGCTGACAAAGCGCGAAAAAATCCTGGCCCGGAAGAAGAGAGCAAGCGACCGAAAGCGCAAAATTCGCGAAGGCACTAGCCAGAGCGAAGCAGCGCGATCGGACGCTGAAGAGGAGGTGCACGACCGGTCCCGAATACGCGCAGTGGAAACTCCGCGCGAAAAGGGGCCGGACGCACGCGACCGGCCGCAAGAGCGTGCAGAGGAAACTCAGCGCGCGAAGCGGCTGGACGCGGAACCGCGCGTGCGGGGGCAAGCTTGCGAAGGGGCAACCCAGAGTGAAAAGCCTCCGCACGTGACAGAGTCTGCCGGGACCGACAGCCGACCCCGATACACAGACGGACCCAACGACCGACCTCGACCTAGACACAGCAGGGGCAAACGGGGTGGTACCCAACACCCGGCGTTGCCGGCTAACAACACCCAGCCAGGCACCTCCAAGCCGCAGCCTGGACCGAGCGGTACAGGGCCGGCGAAGAGGGAGCGCCCTGATGAGACGGCTTCGCCGAGCATGCTTCAGGGCGACGCCAAACGGGTGAGGGTCCACTCCGCTCAAGGGGAGCAAAGAACCTACGCGCGAGCCACGAAGGACATCCCGGCGCGGCTGGCCGTAGCAATTTGCCTTCCCCCCCCCTCCAGAGACTTGACAAAGGAAGAGGCCGAATACATCAAGACGGACCTAGAGAACCTAGTCATGAGTACAGACTCGACAGCACCACTCCCTGCCTTCCGCGGTTACCCACGGGTAGCGGAAGGCACCGTACAGTTGTGGTGTGAGGACGAGTATGCTCTGACCTGGCTGACACAAAATGTACCCACAATAAAACTCCCGACTACAGACATGACACTCACGGTTATGAGACAATCCGACGTGCCCACCCGTGTCCGAGTCTCGCTATTTGTCCCTCGCTACAGAGGTGACGTAGCTAGACTCCAAGGTATTCTGATCCGTCAGAATACCTGGTACGACATTGCCAGGTGGACACTCTACAGGGCGACTACCGTCGGTGGCGACAACTACGGGACTTATTTGACCCTAGGTGTCCCACCGGAGGAAGCCGTAAAGGTCCGGGCTCGGGAGCGACGCATATTTATTTATTTATTTATTTATTTATACTTCAAGCACAAAGATGTACAGAGGCGGACTTAATGCCATAGGCATTTTTTTTTTTTTAGGCGTACATGCTCGGCTCGATATACGTTCGCTTCTGGCCCACGACCCGACCCTCCGACGTCCAGACCGACAGCACAGAATTGACAACGACGACGACGACACAACCGACGCTGACACAGACGGATGACACCGACATCGACCGACTTGAGGAGGTCATGGCCCGAGCGGCAATGGCTGACGACGTCGACACCATACCACCCGAATCACCTGGCTGGAGCGACCGGTTACTCGCTTCGTCGCCGGGTGAACCACACGATGACAAATACAGAGAGGTGGTGGAGAGGCTATCCGATGGATCCATCTCCGACTAACCCCTCTTCACCACCGTCATCGCCCCTCAACATAATCCAGACCAACCTCCAGCATAGCCAGACTGCCACGGCTAGCTTACGCAGGGCGCTAGAGGTAAAACCCCGAACCATCGCACTGATCCAAGAGCCGTGGATCAGAAACAATAGAATATGCGGCCTCGGTAACATCGGAGGTAAGATAATTCTAGACACGCACAGCTCAGACAAACCTAGAACCTGTGTCTACATACCCAAAGAAATTCCCTTTACGCCACTCACCCAATTCTGTTCCAGAGACCTGACAGCTGTTAGGCTCCAAACTGAAAGTAGCGTTCCGGATGTTGTACTGGCCTCGGTATACATGCCGGGCGAGGACGCAGACTGCCCGCCAAAAGAGATGGCCGACCTGGTGCAGCATTGCGAGCGCGCCAACTTGGACCTAATCATCTGCACTGACTCGAACGCCCACCACCCGCTCTGGGGCAGCGCCGCAGCGAACTCCAGAGGAGAGGTACTATCCACCTATTTATTCTCTACTAACCTTAACAATGTTAACAGCGGTTCGGAACCCACTTGGGTCACAGTCCGCGGACAAACAATTATAGATCTGACACTCGCTACAGAAACCGCAACAAACCTAATCACAAACTGGCATGTATCGGACGAACCTTCCTGCTCAGACCACAGAAGGATTCGTTTTACACTAGCCGCAAACACCAAAAAACCTGCACCGAGGCGAAACCCGAGGCGCACCAATGTTCCCAATTACAAGAGCCTTCTGGCCTCCCTACTAGCTAGACACCTAGCACAAGTAACCATAAGGGACCAAGCACAATTAGAATACACCGTGACAAAACTATCCGAATACCTAACCGAAGCATACCACGCATGCTGTAAACTAAGAGCGCCACAAGGCAAGAACGAGAGAAACCCCTGGTGGAACGCTGAACTTAGTAAACTCAGAGATGCGCTACGTAAGCAATTTAACAGAGCAAAAAACACGAGACTCCCGGATGACTGGGAGATATACAAAGAGACCCAATATACATACAAAAAGCAGATCAGGACCGCCAGGAGGACCGCTTGGCGTAAGTTCTGTCAATCTATCGAAACAAACAGTGAGGCCGCAAGGGTAAGGAAGATCCTATCAACTGATCAGGACCGAACCCTTGGCGCGCTGAAAAAACCCGATAACTCATACACATTAACCGACTATGAAACCAGTAAGGTCCTTCTCGAGACTCACTTCCCAGACTGCAGAATCCTAGAGGACGGGACGTGGGAAGCTGATTCAGAATGGACCCCTACGGAACACGACTGGTCAAGAGCCCGCAACATTGTAACAGAAGACCGAATAAAGTGGGCTATCAACACCTTTCAGCCATACAAGTCGGCAGGGCTGGACGGCATCTTCCCAGCCCTGCTGCAGTGGGGGGTAGATCATCTGACACCATGGCTCGTGGAGATCTACCGAGCCTGCATAGCACTCAGGTACATACCTCTCGCATGGCGCGAGGTGAAAGTCATCTTTATACCCAAACCCGGCAAAACCGATTATACACAACCCAAGGCTTATAGGCCTATAAGCCTCACATCCTTCTTACTGAAAACCCTCGAGAGACTCTGTGATAGGCACATCCGAGACGGACCTCTCCGAGTAAAACCACTGCACAAACAACAGCATGCGTACTCCACAGGCAAATCAACAGAATCCGCGCTGCACAGCGTGGTCTCTAAAATTGAATGCGCAGTGGACCACAAATGCTCAGCACTAGCCGCCTTCATTGACATCGAGGGCGCCTTTGACAAGACCATGTTTAACAGTATAAACATGGCCCTCGACAGACACAGAATAGACTCAACCCTGAGCGGCTGGATCACCAACATGCTCAAAATGAGAGCTGTACAGGTCACAGTAAATGACACTACGAGGGCCATCGTAGCGAAAGGCTGCCCGCAAGGGGGCGTCCTCTCGCCGCTCCTATGGAACCTGGTAGTAGACAGCCTCATCAAAACACTCAACGACAAAGGTTACTTCACCGTAGGCTACGCCGATGACTTAACCATAATAATAAACGGAACCCACGAAAACACTCTATGCAACCTAATGCGTCAAGCCCTGAAAATTGTAGAGGACTGGTGCAACAAGCACCAACTCTCGGTGAACCCCACAAAAACTGAACTGATTCTCTTCACAAAAAAGAGAAAACTGGCGACGTTACAACTACCACGATTCTTTGGAACAACCCTAAGCCTTTCAACAGAAACCAAATACCTGGGCATTTATTTGGACAAGCAACTAAACTGGGCAAAACACACAAACTACATCACTACAAAAGCCAGCATATCCCTGTGGCAGTGCAAGCGGCTGCTGGGCAGGAATTGGGGGATCAGCCCCAAGGTCACCCACTGGTTATACACTACAGTTATCCGACCTATTATCACATACGGCTCACTGGTCTGGTGGCCCAGGACAGACCTAAGCACAGCCCAAAGAGATCTCGAAAAACTGCAGCGATTCGCTTGTGTCGCAATCACGAGCAGTATGAGAACTACACCCACCGCCGCCCTACAAGCAATGCTGGGACTGCCGCCTCTGCACCTCATCGTGCGAGAGGAGGCGGCCTTGGCCGCCTTTAGGCTCCATTTATCAGGAGCCCTTAGCAATGACTCCAGAGTCAAGCACACACGCATAAAGGAAGACGCGATCAAGCGACGACCAATGATGGCATCACCTTGTGATAAAGCTCCAAAAACACACCACTTTCAAAGGCACTACAACATTGTACTCACAGAGGAACGGTGTGACTACTCAGGCCCGAAAGAGATGAGAGTATACACCGATGGATCGAAAACCGACTCCGGCACTGGAGCCGGAGTCTTCTCACACGACTTCAACATAAATATATCCAGCCCGCTGGGAATGTTCAACACCGTCTATCAGGCGGAGTGTGTAGGCATCATACAAGCGGCCCATGCCCTAAAAGCCAGAAGAGTTACGGACACACACATTCGTATACTCTCCGACAGCGCCTCAGTTCTCCAATCCTTACAGAAAAAATGTATTACCTCAAAGCTAACACTAGAATGTCACAATGCTCTAGAGCAAATAACGTTGTCTGGCCGCAACACGGTGACACTACAATGGATAAAAGGACACAGCGGATCGCTAGGCAACGACGCAGCGGACGAGCTTGCTAGACGGGGATCTAGCACGGCAGTCTGTGGACCCGAGCCTATTATACCCATCCCCTTCAACCAAATACGCAGGTGGCTACAAGAGTTCACCAACACACAAGCGGAGTACTGGTGGACCTCGGCACCGGGCTGCAGGCAGTCCAAGAAAGCTATGCCATCAGTGGATAGCGGACTAACCAGACGTTTGCTGCGCCTGGACAGGAACGGCCTGCGCCTGGTGACGGGGACCATCACGGGACACTGCTCGCTGAACAAACACTTCCACACAATAGGCATAACGGACAGTCCTCTGTGCAGGGCGTGCATGGAGGCTGAGGAGACCGTCGCGCACGTGCTCTTTGAATGCACAGGCGTCACCCAGATTAGAACACAAACCCTCGGGTCACCCAGATCTTTCACGGATGTTCTGAACAGGCCAGGAGCTTTAATTAGCTTCTGGAGGGAGGTGGGCTGGTTGGAATAACCCCCCCAAGCGGCCGCCATGGCCCACGCACAATGGTCCACTTGAAGGACTAAGTGCGGAAACCAAACCCCCTAACATAGAACATAGAACATAGATGTATCGCTGCATTTGGATTTCAAAGGAACAACAACATCTACAGAGAATTGTATGGCGGGATTCACGAGATCACCATCTTAACGAATACCAGCTCTGCACCGTAACCTACGGGACCAAATGCGCACCATGGCTCGCTATGCGAACATTGAAGCAACTAGCCATTGACGATGGTCACAAACATCCGGAAGCTGCCAAGATACTCGTAGAAGAATGCTACGTAGATGACGTCATAAGCGGTCATAACAATCTCGCAGAAGCGAAAAAACTGCAACAATCCTTGATCCAACTGTTAAGAGGAGGAGGTATGAATTTACGGAAGTGGACAGCCAATGACCGAGCTATACTGGAAAACTTACACGAGGATCAAATTTCGACTCAAAACATGTTTGATTTTAAAGGTGAAGAATCAACAAAAACTTTAGGACTCGGTTGGAATCCAAACAGCGACACGTTCCACTTTAACTGGCCTGTGGAAAACTCCAAACGGCTAACAAAGAGATCCTTACTCTCAGCCATATCGAGGTTTTACGACCCACTGGGTTGGCTCTCCCCAGTGACGGTCAAAGCCAAACTACTATTCCAGAAACTCTGGATAACTAAACTTAGCTGGGATGACGTGGTGCCCAGCAATATCGAAACTGAGTGGCTGAACCTGAAAACAGAACTGCCGTGCGTTAACAAAATAACGATAAACAGATGGATTGGCGATACACGAAAATGTGTCGAGTTATTAGGCTTCTGTGACGCAAGTGAAAAGGCTTACGCTTGTGTTATTTACAGCAAAGTGTTCAACGAACATGGCCAACCCATCGTAACTTTACTGGCTGCTCGAACAAGGGTGGCTCCACTGACACAGAAAACAACATTACCTAGACTGGAACTGTGTGGCGCTAAACTACTGGCTGACTTGATGGAGAAAACCAAGCAAACCTACTGTGGATATAACGTATCAATACGGGCCTGGTCGGATTCTCAAGTTGTACTGGCGTGGATTCAAGGTGAAACATCAAGATGGGAGACGTACGTAGCTAACAGAGTTACAAAGATCAAAAGCATCATTCCTGCAGCTCAGTGGCGTTACGTCAAGTCAGAGCAGAATCCCGCAGACTGCGCATCAAGAGGTCTTTTGCCAAGCAAACTGATGAACTTCAAGCTGTGGTGGCAAGGCCCCGAACTTTTAACAAAACAAGACCAATCAGAAGATATTCCTTGCGCTTTCCAAACGAATCTTGGCTGCATAAATCATGTTCAAATCGAAAAACCTTCAAAAGAGAATAACGAACATAACATAATAACAAAATTATTGAACAAATGCAGTTCATTGACACAAGTAAACAGTGTCATCGCATGGATAATACGCTTCATTACAAATATGCGCAATAAGACGAAATCGGAAACGACGTACCTAACAACAAGTGAACTAAGCGCAGCGCGTAAAAGTATCATAATTCATGCGCAGCGACTGCAGTTCAATTCCGAATACAAACAACTTGTTAACAACGAAACAGCAATTGCAAATTGAATCCTTACGTAAACAAAACGGGAATAATTTGTGTCGGAGGTCGTCTTAAGCACTCAGACAGCGTTACTGGATCGTTGGCGGTAACCGGGCCGTCAAGAACCAACTTCGAAGATGTGTACGCTGTCATCGCTTCAACAAGACAGATGGCTATCAACTGATGGGCGACTTACCACAGCAAAGGATCACTCCGTGTCGACCTTTCACGCACACAGGAGTAGACTTTACCGGTCATGTGGATGTCAAACACAACAAGGGTAGAGGCGTAAAAACTTCAAAGGGATACATAGCCATATTTATATGTATGGTGACGAAAGCCGTACATATTGAACTCGTGTCAGACCTTAGCACAGAAACGTTTATGGCAGCCTTCCAAAGACTGTGTGCGAGGCGCGGCACCCCCAACCACATGTACTCTGACTGTGGCACAAACTTTATCGGCGCGGCAAAGGTACTTCGTCAAGAATTCGAAGAGTTCAAACAACTACTGAAACCAGATCTCTTCAACGAACTGGCCAAATTGGAGGTGGAGTGGCATTTCAATGCCCCCGCCTGGCCAACTGCAGGCGGTCTGTGGGAAGCTGCCGTCAAGTCGATGAAGCACCATCTGCGACGAGTACTTGGGGACCAAAAACTAACTTACGAGGAGTTCACAACGATTTTAGCGAAAATAGAAGCCTGCTTAAATTCAAGACCTCTGTGCCCGCTAACTGAAGATCCAGAAGAGTTTTACAACTGTCTCACTCCTGGACACTTCCTAACAGGAAGCCCAATATTGTCCTTGCCACTCTCGGATTACAATGACGTAAATAACGTCGATTTACGTCGCAGGTGGCAGCTTATCGAGCATATGTTTCAACAATATTGGAAAAGCTGGTCAAACGATTACCTTACTACTCTACAAACACGTAGCAAGTGGAACAAGCCTACTAGAAACGTCAAACAAGGCGATGTAGTACTTGTGAAAGAAAACAATCTACCGCCTGGAAAATGGGCCTTGGGTCGTATACTGGAGACTCACCCAGGATCTGATGGATATGTTCGAGTTACTACCGTCAAAACCCAGGCAGGAATAATAAAGCGCCCAATAACAAAACTATCGCCATTACCATTGAACTCTGAAGTTGAGGATACCAAAGAAAACGAAACGAACCATAAGCCTCAACAGAATCAGAAAACTGAACGGCGGAAGAGGTCAAAGAATCCTATAGCAATGTTACTAATAACAATGTTATCATTGTTTACATTTGTAACGGGATCTTATAGCGCCATTGATGGCACGCGCGGAGCGCCGGCGTCGACCGCTCAGATTACAAGCTTGGAACGCGAGCGGCCCGTATACTATGACACCGTCGGCAAAATGCAAGTAGTGCACGATGAGTGGATACTAATGATGTACTACAATCTAACAAACTATTGGGAAGGAACTCGTCGTACTCAAACTTACTTCGAGAATATCATGAACTTATGCCATAAAACGAATCTACAACACTGCAGATCAACTATGGAACAATTAAATCATGAAATAGAACTTCTTAACTACTACAACTCCATACTTATAAATCCCCACAAACATCTGAGCAACAGGAAGAAACGGGGCCTAGTCGACGGAGTCGGCTACTTAGCCAATAGTCTTTTTGGAATATTGGACCAACAATTTGCTAAGAAATATCAAAACGATATACAATCTCTGCAAACCAACGAGAACTACTTACTTGAGTTAATCAAAAATCAAACAACTATCGTGGAGCTTGAGAATCAAGTACTGAAACAAAGTGAAGACAATATTCAGCGTCAGTTCAACTCCATTGATAACTTCATCAATCAGACCAACATGAACATAGCATCTATCGAAACGGAAATGGAAATACTTTCGGCCACAACCTACATCAATTCTGCTTCGTTAACAACGTACCTACTGATCAACAGCTTGAGGACGTTCCAAGAGATGCTGTTCAACACATTAACTAACGTCTACCAAGGACATGTAGACGTTCATCTGATAACTCCGGTTCGTCTGATGCAAAAACTAACGGAAATATCAGGAAGCCTTCCGAAATCTTTAACGCTACCAGTTGAAAACTACAAAGAAAACATTAAAGATATTTACAAGCTGATCAATGTGAAAGCACGAGTTACTGAAAGTTACTTTCTATTCGAAGCACATATTCCACTTGTATCTAACGAAGATTTCAACATATATAAAGCTATACCTTTACCAGTCAACATTGGTAAGGAAACTACATATGTGCAGTTATCAAACAAGTACATCGCTGTCAACTTCAAGAAGAACGTTTACGTGTCTATGTCTGAAGATGACTTGAAACACTGCATGCAACAAAAATCGCAGAACTTCTTATGCAAGAAAAACCTGCCATCATTTGACCTACACAGCAAAAGCGCTCCGTGTGAGGCAAAACTGCTATCACATCAAAACAGCGGACCTTGTGACGTCGAACGCGCGTCATGCAAGGACACTTGGATAGAGTTACAAACACACAACAGCTGGCTGGCGATTTGCTGCAAAACATGTTCGTTACGAATCATATGTAGCAATGACGTCACATCACAAACCATCTCGTCATCGAGCATAGTGTCATTATCTCAGGGATGCGTATTACAATCCACCGACATGACCATCTACGCTCCGCGCCAATATAGCAGTCAAATGAAGATGGATTATGAGCTAACAGCTCCAACATTCGATACATCTATTAACAAAATAGTGAACTTAACATATCACTATGCCCCAAATATTCTTCAGTCAAAGGCACCGAATCAAGAAATTGCAACAATTGAACAGAAAATTGTAACTCAAAAGAAAAGTGAAGATTCACTACCAACAATAACAAGTCACGACATTCATCAATATGCCATCTGTTACTCGTTGCTGACGGCCGCCATCATAGCTATACTTGTTGTGGTTGGGAGGAATCGTTGTGCGCACTATTGCACAAACAACGCTAAGAACACAACTACTCGTCAACCACCTGAAGATATTGAACTCCAAGTTATACGCAAACCAGAGCACCGGCAAGAAGCAGTCACATCACAAACAACAGAGGACGTGCGGCTGGAGCCTCAACTTGGGAACAGGAACATCGCGTTTCAATTTGATTGATTAATTTACTTTATTAACTTTGTGATGGCTTTTCCTTTCTCTTCTCATTTGTTTCTCCTTTTGGGGTTGCCAAGATGTACAGTCTTACACTGTACATGTTTTGCTGACGCGGTGGTTTGCACCAGACATGCGTCATTAAATAATTACTATAAATATTCATACCTTATAATATATCAACGAGTGCGATTACTGCTACGCGGTGACTAACATTAGAGAAAGGAATCGTCAACAGTATTACTTGTAAACACTATTTTACGTAATAAACCTAACGGGAACCAAGTGATCTTTTCTCTACGTGCTTCAACCTAACAACAACCTTAACAACAACAACTCTGCAAGTGTACGAACCGTACAGTAGTAAACATAAAAAACACTATTCAAGTGCAAGCAGATCCCGTACTCATTAGCACATAAGTAAAGTTTAAAATAGCAAAAACCAAAGCTTAATGAGTTATATGAATAGGCGACACCGAGCGATAAGAGAACAAAAGGCAGGCGCGAATGGAATGTGAGCAAAAAACAATTATCATCGATTCTCAATTTTAAACATAACGACTTGTCGATCAACAATAGTGTGTCAGCAGATCGACTAGCGATATTGCCTAAAAAAACTTTTTTAAGTCTTGTTCAGTCCGGATATGGTGCTTCGGTGACGGATGATTTTTACGAATAAAGATTTTGCAACCTGTTACCCAAACAAACTCATAACCTTTTTCCCTTGCCAAAATCTTGGTTTTGTTTAGTAAGGCTTTGTTATGCAGCGTCAGGTGGTCATTGACGTAAATTCTATGGTCACCCTGGAGTCCCAAATCGCCGGCGCTCAAGATCTTATGTTTTCTAGCTGCCGCAACAAAATCATTTTTTAAATAACAATTATGTACCGAGCAAATTATTGTTTTGTTATGGCTGTCATTTCGCATGGGAATCCTTGCTATGTAATTAATCCGTTCCTTAGGGATAGGACAATTGATTGTATTCCCTATTTTAGCGATGACTTCAAACAAATTCTCAGAGTTTGATTCAGGTACACCCTTGATCTCAATGTTATTCATCCTGGACCTCTGCTCATTATCACGACACTGAAACTCAAGATTTCTACAGCGCTCCTGCAGGGTGGTGATGTCATCTTTGGTTTTCTTAAAACTATCCATTTCCTGTTCCAATCCCGAAACTTTACATGCCAGATCTTTTACTGAGCTATGTACATATTCAAGAGACTCCTTCATTCCTGCAATGGAGCTAGTGACATCTGAGAATTCCCCTCTCATAGATTTCAGTTCCGCCAACTCCCTGTTGATAAGCTTTAAGTCCTCCATCAACGCCGGTAGTGACTCCATCTGCACCGTCAGCCTCTTCAACTCAGATAGCACACTCTCCATGTCTGTCGCCGTGGATGTTGCGGACCCTACCCGAGGACTCGCAGCCAGAGCTTTGCAGGAATTACACCTCCATGTTAATTTCCGATCACCGAGCTTTCTCCATCCAGATTCAGTGATACCCGCGCACGGAAAATCAAACTGACCATGACAGGCAGTACATTTGACCCCGTCAATGAATTGATTGTCGCACCTTTTGCACTTAAACATTGTATCTAAAAGTGATTCCGAGAAGTTTATAAAATAAAACCTTGAGAGCTTTTTTGATACGGAGCGTCGAGCGTGTGAGCGTATGCGTGCGTACGGTTCGCTGTCTACCGTCAACTAAATAAAATAGCTGTTCGGTTAAAAACTCTTATATTTTGATGAAAGCAAAATAAAAAAACACGTCTATCGTTAGTTCCTCATTCCTTGCACACTCCGCCATCTTCCTTTTTCCTCCCCCTCTCCCTTTCGCTCTTATACACCTTTCACTCATACCTCAACATACGTTCCCTTCTAAAAATTAATTCCACATAAAAATCCATAAAGACGCCATTTTTCTTTGGGGGTAAAAAGAAACTACAGAACGCTACCTGCTACGATCCTTACATACTCCTTCTGGTTCGTTTATATTCGTTCGTTTACGAAGTTAGTTGTTGTTGTTCGGTATACAGTGTAGGGACATCACGGAAACTTTTACTATGGATTCAGTAGCAGACTGATTTTGGATTCCTCGTTGAAAGGATGATGGGCAAAAATGTATGGAACTTGGTACCCACTCCAAAAGCAATAATTTTTATATGACTAGAAAGGTTTTTAAGGCTCGTACACAGTGCCGGTGGCATTGCAACCTTTAGCATATCGTGTGGTGAGCGTTTCCTTATTTGGTCTAATAAAAATTAAAAAAACATAACATAACATAATCAGCCTATTAATCTTCCCACTGCATGACACAGGCCTCCTCTCTGTGAGAAGGAACTGAAATTACTGAATCTACCACACGGGCCCAGTGCAGGTTGGTAGATGTCACATGCTTCGAATTTTTGGTTCTAGGACATGCCGGTTTCTTCACGATGTTTTCCTTCACCGTTTTGAGAGCAGTGGTGATTAAATTATTTACACAAAGTAAAGCGCCTGCTTGGGTTTGAACCCACGACCTACAACTCATAAGTCGGGGTCGTTACCACTGGGCAACTGCTCAAGGAATACAAAGTAATAAAAATATTTCTGCAAAATAAGTCATGTTCATACCGGGATAACTCCGAACGGACAACGAATTGGTAAAAGTCGTTGTATTAGAAAATACACGACATAATTATTGCTGTTTTGGGGGTAACAAACGTTTCGAATCGTTTGTGGGTAAGTACAAGTGGTTGTACAACTCACCGTGTGCACAGGGCAGTACCCGCAGCCGCTCGCCCTCCTGGTAGTCGTCCAGACAGATGGCGCAGGTGTCGTACGGGTCGCCCTTGCTGAACTTGCACGTCGGTATCTTCTTCAGAGCTCGACTGGGGAGCCGGTGGCGACGGGCGCGGCGACGGTCTTTTATGCATTTCACTATCTGGAATTATAATGATAAAGTTATTAAATACTAATGCATTATCTACATTGATAATGGGTTGTTACTTAACTTTACAAGACAAAATTCAGAACTGACTTATCGAAAAATTCACGGTAAAGAGTGATGGAGTACTTTTATTTAGATGTAATTAGTAAGTCGTCCTTTGACACGAGTGCTTGAGTTTCGGTAAATCAAAAGTTTGAAATTATTCATAGTGATTTTCACATGAATGATTTTGACATTATTAATATCATTATATTCATCGTGAGGAAACTGGTAGGCCTAAGAGATATATCTCGACGGCATGTAAAGCCAAGTCAGAGGTCTATGGACGGCTTTAAAACTCTGATACCAGGTATTCACTAACCACACGAAAAGAAGAAGAAGACATTATTATTGATTATTTTGACATTATTAGTCATAATTACCAAAAATTTCCAAATTTATGTACTAACACTAGTGTTTAAGATGTATAAGTAATTACAAAAAAAAAATGGATTTTATGATCTGGAAAATAAATTATTTGATTTTATTGTAGCACTATTCGACAAAACTAGATTTTAGATCAAATTAAATAAGAACGTAAATTAAGTTTTGTATCAAAAAAGAGGATACTTTTTATTCGTTACAACCACTCCTTCCATTCAATAGTGAACCTTATCACTCAGATCATACGTACCATAAATACAAGTATAACGAGCAGGCACAGCACCACGACAATGGCGAAGGGCAGCAGCAGGTGCGTGTTGATGTTGAACGGGAGGTCGCCGTTCACCATTATATAGAAACTGAAAAATAGAAGAAGAAAAAATGTAAGTAAAACATTGGAAAAATAATAGTTTTCAAAATTTTCATACATCATTTCAGGCCAGACTTTCCAACTTTAAAATCTATGATAATCCTTTTAATTTAAAAACATTACATTCCATAATCAGAATTAGAATGTATTTATTTGTAATAATATAGTTTTACATAATATAACTAATTATTTTTTAAATGAACAAAGTCCCAGTTATTTTAAAATGTCAAACTTATAAATTGTTACTTTTAATATAATAAAAGAAGATAAATTCAATAAACAGGGCGGTTTATTTTATAGTAATGACTCATGAATAAAACATCTTCAATCTTTTAAAATTAGTTATTGCACTAGATAATTGGCTTACCAACACAATTAATTATCATAAACAATTAAACAACTCCACGCTCGCACGCCTAACAGACACACACATTACACAAATTCGTTATCATCGACAATCAATATCATTATTTCATAACAAATAATTACGTCACTATCTGTCATTACTGTTCAAGGTATGCTATGTTTAGGATATGCATTATGCAGTGGTAGCCCGCGAATTCAAATTTTCTTACGTTTTTTTAATTTGTCGGTCAGTGTCAGCTTGTATGTTGATCAAAATATGATTCGCGACCATAAAAAATATCTATTTACAAAATTATAACGATTAAAAATACAACTCTCTACGTTCAGATTACTCTATTGAATGCTATTTCTTGAAATCGTGTCATTTTAGGTCAATTCTTACTAGAGAGTTGAATCAATGAGTTTAATGATTTTAATTCTATAAATACACATTTGTTACGGTTTTAATCAACATACAACCTGACACTGACTGGAAATTGCAAAAAATGTAAGAAAATGTGAATTTCGCGGGTTACCCCAGCGCATCCCCCTTAACGTATTATACACATAAACCTTCCAGATTTTATTCTCTAAAAGATGGTGAAAAAGCATCAAAATCTGTTGTGTAGTTTAGAAGAACATCGCAGTCACACAGACAGACACGAAAAGCGACTTTATTTTTTAATAGATATAATATGATATTAATATACAGGGTGGCAGGGACATCGACGCGAAGCCCGTTACCATGGATTCAGTACATAATTCTTAACCCCCGGCATAGAAATTTTTCGTCGGTTATTTAAAAAAAACAACAGCTGTTCCATACATTTTGACCGCGTAGGTATTGCACTTTTCTATGACCGAATTTTTTATGAAAATAACCGACGAAAATTTTCATCGCCGGGGGGTTCAGAATCATGTACTGAATCCATGGTATCAGGCTTCGCGTCGATGTCCCTGACACCCTGTATTATATCATTTGTATAATCTTTCGACTTACCCGCTTGTGTAGTCCTCTTCGGCTAATCTGATCCCCGCGAAGTCACTCACGAAAACTGACGGAATCTCTATCCCCTCGGCGTTTTTAGCCGACATAGTCTCTGCAAAAAAGGCGATAAACACACATCAAAACAATGCTGCAGGATTACCACATAAATGTGCTGGTGGTGAAATAAGGAACTAATTTTATTGTATTGAATTTGACAGCTCGGTGATAAATGGCCTTGGAAAGCAGCGCCACCATCAAACGTATTATTAGATTGGTATCCGGTAACGTTACTTGCGATTTTTTCGTGTGTCATAGCGTAGTCGGGACTTTTTGTATCAATTCACACAATTATCGAACTTTGACAGACGAGACGGTACGGCAGATGGTTTTTTTAAATTAATGTAAATCTAAACTTTGTTTCCATCAGAATAAGGGTTAAATTCCAATGCACAGAGAGCGACCGAAGCATTGGAGCATCGCGGGGGCTTACCCTCGAAATATATACTTTATCTCGATTAGATAAGTATTATTATACTTTGATAATTTGAAATCTATAGCCCTATCGTCTTCCGGTATGCGCTGGTTCTTAACTTGAGCTGAGTGATGACCGTTTTGCATAATGTGACGCATATTTGCCTCGACGGGTTTTTCTTTCGTTAACTTTAATTTTTACTTTTTTATGCGCTACATCTTGGCATTTTGCGTCCACTGAAATGAATGAGCGACAGTGGGAGAGGATATTTATTTCGCTTTACTGGGAAACCGTCTCACAATAAATTAATGTACTTACCAGCCACTACAATGCTCAATGCCTCTAGCTAGAATATTAAATTTTTTACAAAAATCACAACCGACTTCCAAAAAAAACACTACAAAGTAAAAATTTATTTTTCACTACAAAGTGAAAAATAAATTTTTGGGAAATCGGTGTCTTTAGTTTAGAATTTTAGTTTTTTGTCTTTTTATTTGATTTTGAGTTTTTATTTTTCAATTTTTAGTTGTGGTACCTACCCCACACAAATTCGAATACCACTACCTAATATGCAAATAACCGTAACAGGAAGTTATCATCATATCATCCACATAGACTAAGAGGGAAAAATACGTATTATTGAAGCTAACTCAATTACTATCAAAGTAAAATTAAAAAAATTATATCTTAAAAAAAAAAAAACTCGATCCATAATTGACGAACAAATCGATGGATATAAATAAAAAAATAAACATACGCTACGAACATAGAACCTCCTCCTTTTTGGAAGTCGGTTAAAAACTAACATTGTATGAAATATATTATTTCTTTCAGTGTCATGTCATCGAATTACATAAGTTGACACAGTTATACGTAAGACGACAATGCTCTTTTGTGAAGTTTTAAAGTAATTAAGCGCTACAAAATAATTCAATATACTGTAGACAGTTATCGCCTTTTGTATGAAATAACGGGAATTACATAACACTGGGCCTTTAAAAGTAGTATCGAAATATTGATTACTAGAGCTTCTGCCCGCGACTTCGTCCACGTGGAATAGTTACTTACGCTGAAAAAACCCCCGATTTTGAAACATTCTTCATTGGTACTCCGCTCCTATTGGTCTTAGCGTGATGATATATAGCCTATAGCCTTACTCGATAAATGGGCTATCTAACACTGAAAGAATTCTTCAAATCCGACCAGAAGTTTCGGAGCCTATTCGGTACAAACAAACAAAAAAATCTTTCCTCTTTATAATATTAGTATAGATTATTTCAAGGTTTCTGGAAGACTGACCTGTAATTGTTAAGGTCGTAAGGCCAATCGAATAACACGACATGAGATTAAACAGCATTAATTGATTACTCATTCAGAAACCGGGGATCAATCGTAGCTTTAATTTTTAGGGTTCCGTACCCGGAGGGTGCCTAACGGAACCCTATTACTAAGCCTCCGCTGTCCGTCTGAATGTCAGCGGGCTAAATTGCATGAACCGTAATATGTAGACAGTTGAAATTTTCACAGATTGTGTATTTCTATTGCAGCTATAACAACAAATAATATAAATATAATAAAGTTAAAAATTAAAGGGGGTCGCCATATAAGAAACGTGATTTTTTCAGTGTTATTTGCTAAATATTACCAACTCCGACTCGCACTTAGCCGATTTTTCTGCATGATATACGAAAACATTATTATTTACCTTTCATAGAAAGTATTTACATTGTATTAAAGAAAGGGCCTAAACTTGCTGTTTATTTACATCACAAACAGGGCGATAAAATTATATTTTTCCGTTCTATTTATAAAATGACTAAGGAACTTATTTTTATCTTTACTGAGTGCAACTGTACTAAATGTTAATATTTGCTGGGAGTATTTGAACTCTTTATTTACTTAACTTCATAGGTGTCGATATCACTTCCGTTTCGTCATCTTAGATGCAGTTGCCTGCTTAGTAATAAAAACGAGATGTAGAAACGTCGTAGTTTTACTTGTCATAATTTAATATCAGGTACCTTTTCACTTAATTAATGAGTTGGGCCTGGGTTCAGAAAAAAAAAACACAACAAAACCTGAATTTAATGGTCAGAGTATGTCAACACAGGAAGTGAGCATTAAGGTAATCATGTAAACCTTTGCGATGACCAGCAGATGTTTACTCGAAAAAAAAAAGTTGACAGTTCACTTGATAGAAAGTTTTTTTTGCCTTCTATGTATAGGTGAGCACACACAACAAATGTATTGCTGATGCATTGGCCGCTGATGCACCTTAAATACTAAATTAAATGGCTTACAACAGCTATAACAGTGCGTTCACTGTTTGACTGCACAAAAAAGAAAGAGAAGCACGATGACATAACGCTGGTAATTTATTGCAAAATATGAAGCAAAAATCTATTTACAAAAAATCTATTGATTGAAATGAAAAATTAAAACACTATTACGGTATTAAATTGCTTGTAGAATAATCTGACAAAAAATCATAATGATTGCATGTATATTAATATGATTTTTAATCGTTAAAGAAAGATCGTTAAGAAATTTTTTGAGGTATCTTCGTGATTTTTTTCTATCGTAGCAAATTAGTTGTATTATGTTTTCAACACACTATCTTCTTAGCATATATCCTGAAGAATATCATATATTTTGTTTACTGCAGAGGATCATATACTTTTAGGCATTATAAAACTTGCGTGTACGCAACTTTAGGTCCTGTAGTCTCCTTAATAAGAATCACATCCTTGGGTTTTTCCATCACAACACAAAACACTGCAATATTTTCCCACAAACGAAAAAACAACAAAAACAGATTAATCACTTACTACGGACAAAAACAGTTCAGAGATTATTTCCATTGTAAATTAATTAATTAATAAAATAAATAGTGAGGAGTGAACGCCTCCTGCGGCCGCTCGAAAACAAGTTTATCACAGTAATGCTATTGTGCCGCAGATAATTCAGTTACTATGTGAGGAACCTTGTAGGATGAAATGAAAGGAGGATGCGTTTAAGCGCTCTATAAAGATGGCGGGAATATTTTGTCTTTGGTTGAAATAATTTATGTTGAATTTGAAAAAAGGTTCCCATAATTTGTAGTTTGTAGCCAAGAATATATTGGTTTTTTTTTGCCCAATCTTAACACATGCTGTTTCTATCAATAACATGAAGCGGATAACATCCAAGGGTTGTACGACGTGTTAAAGCCATAATTGTTCCAGTGTCAGAGAGAGATGGACCTATACAGGATAAATAGCATTATCCCTTTTTTGCAATGGAACAATGATAGCTTTAACAAATCATAGTTTGGGCCATAAGTTATATAATAACCGCTAGATGTGACTTCCTATAAGGTCCTCCCACTTACAGTCGAACTTTTAATCAGCTGCAGTAAAATTACACTTCCTACCGTCATTTCGTTAAAAAATGTTCTAAATTATTGACGAATAACCAAATGGTTATGCCTCTCAATAACACTGTAAAGCTAAGGCAAACGTAGAAGATAGCTTAAAGTGTATGGCACCATTTGAACCGCGATAGATGGCGATATTCCATATCAACGAGATTTGGAGTTCCAGGTAGGGTTGCCAACCCTACTATATAATATAGTATCCTGCTATAATAGAAGTCAAAATACTATATTTCTAAATAAATATATAGTAGGCGAAACTGCTATATTTTTATTTCAATACAAAATGACGAGATGATCGCAATAGGGCCAGTATTCAACTCATAAAAGCTGAATAAATGGTATTTTGTAACGCAAGTACAGAGTGTACGAGTGATTTAAAAAAACCCTGTTAATAAAGATTCATATTCATAGTAGCAAAAACTATGCATTTTTGAAACACCAACTATATTTTTTTGATTTTTTCGTCTTCTACTTACTATATTTTTACAGGCAATGGTTTCGATAATACTATATTTGATATAAAAACATTGGCAACCTTAGTTCCAGGCCATAATCCTATTCATTGGAGAACTAAAACGAAGAACTTTTGACTGACATGTCAAACGATTGGACTTTACATATCATAATATTAGTTAGACAACTCACCTAGGTCACTGGAGTTGACATTGTGCACGATGGCACAGTCGTAGCCGGCCGTCTGAGCATTGCGCACCTTCACCTCAAAGCTGCAATTGTATCTGGTGAAGACAGAAATATATTATATCTATGGATAAAAACAAATTGATCAATCTGCCACGTTAGAAAACCCCAAAAAAGTAAGACGACTAAAATTGCCACTCAGAAAAAAAAATTGGGGCGGGAAATTCGGAGCGGCAGGGCGTGTCAGACTCTTACTGTCTAAACCCCACACGTTTTCTTTCAGTTGCCTGTACGTTGCCAGGGCCACGGTATCTCTATTGGACTTTCCCACAACCCCTTCAGGCATTGGCCCTAGCAGACCCCGTTAGTTGTGCTGACATCTCTTTGAGGCGCGCGTGGAACACAACGCGCCGTCGACCCGGGTCGGTCCTTATCGGACGGCGAGCTACCCATTGCTCTCCGTCCGCAAGCCCGCGCCTACGCGGCTAAGGTGGCCGGAAATCGGCTCTCGATTCCCGACATCAATCAATCTGCCTGGGGTCGGCTTACAGTCTTACTGGATGCAGCTGAATACGAGTATTTAACATAAACCGACTGCCTATCTGACCTCCACAACCCAGTTACTGGATAACACGATACCCGTTGGTAAGACTGGTTGTCAGACTTTTGAGCTTCTGACTACCCGTAACTACTATCAAAGATCTACGAATGAAAGCCAAAACCAACGGCTTAAAACGTGCTTTCCGAGGCACGGAGGGGTCTCGATGGATGGTCACCCATCGACAAACCAACCGCGGCAAGCGGCTTAACCTCCGATCGATCCGTGCGGCTGTTACTATTTGGGCACAAGACCCTCTATCCGAATGAATAAATAAATGAAATACACCGATCCCTGCATGGTTTAATCAGACTCGATAAATCGAATGAACCCCAAGATTTGCACTAGCCCCTGGAGCCTCATGTTGCATCGTGCTACAGAGGCCATTGCATATCAGGGAGTAGACCGGGTGCACGGGTGGCACGGTAACGGTAAGGAAGAACGTGTCCTTAGGATATTAAAGGATTTGCGAGCCATACCGGATATGCATCCTTGAGTAGGCAATGGACTAGTGGAGAGACGGGTGATATTTATCAATGGATGGGGCATCTTTTCGCCCTGCTTTTTCGACTCTTTTCTATGTGTCTGCTATGCTGTGTTACACGTTGCTGTTTCCATTGTCTTCGTCTGTCTACTTATTGTAATTTGTTTAATCGAATTAAATCTTCTTTTCTTATATTTATTTATGAGCACGCCATCAAATACGCAATCAGGTATTAAATTGGAGGATATTTTAAAGAGTTTGTGTGTGGATTGTAATTATATGGACTATCGTACAAATATTCAATAAACTCTTCAAAAGACATTATGAATATCTAATAAAATAGTATCAATTTTTTTTTTGTTAGCTAGTTATTTAAAAATATTGGACACATATTTTTACTTTTTTTATTAACCGAGGTCCTGGGTTCGATTCCCGGATCGGGCAGTGTTATTGGGTTTTTCTATCTGGACTTTCTCAGTAGCAGCCCGGAGTCTGGATTTGTGCCCGGTTGATGGCAATAGGCTCGCACCCTATTACATGGGTCTTGAAACATAATTGGCGCGATGTGGGTGTACCTGCTACAGATACACCTCTGCCCGACCCTTCGGGGAAACAACGTGTGATGGTTGGTATGTTGTTGTTTTGGTTAAAAGTGTCTCGATAACTTCCTCAAGGTAGATGCCTTACGTACTTACTTATATTTGACAGTTGGTTCCAAACTCACCACGATTTAGAAAACTGTTTGAGATGAGGAGTAAAATTTAAAATTGTGAAGTGAATATTCAACCACGAAGTGAAGTTCAGTCAAGTCGAGGAAATCACGAGTTTTGACTTAGAATATGGGTCTTGAGGACCCAGATTATTTAGTAGAAAATGTAATTTAATAATTTACCTGGCAAGAAGCACGATCCATTTCCCAGTGAAGTTATCAACTGTGGTGGGCGGCTGCGGGAGGGGGGAGCAACCATCGGTGGGCTCGCCTGCCACGAGGAAGCCGCGCAGACCTTCGGGAGGCAGGTCGTTGCCGAAGCTGGCCGGCATATCACGGAACTCCTCAATTATCTAATGAAAACAAAGACGAATGGTTTATTTTACGGCATGTATTTAATCGAACGTCAAATATTGCCCATTTAGATTTCCTAAAAAATAGTGAAATACACTCTAAAGTCAAATACATATAGGTAATAAAGTGTTATCTTTTTGTGACCCACAATAAAATTAATTCCCATTTTGCTGTCATAAAAATACTAAATAGCCAAGTAACTGCGACCAACTTGGATGAAGCGCTGGACGGCCGCGCGGGCCGCAGCACCACTCGATCGGCTCGTGCGCGGTTTGTCATAGTTCTAACCTAACGTAACCTATTTGGTCGCAGTAAGAAAATTGGGAACCCAGACGGTTCCCAATTTTCTTACTGCGACCAACTTTGAGAAAAGGCAAGGGAGTTTAAAAGAGGTTAATTTATTAAATAAAGCGTACATCGTTAGAAGACAGAAATGTTATTAGAGCCTCTTTCATGAAAAAAGTAGAAGGTCTATACATTTTTAGAGGATCAATTAAACATTTCCTTTATTTTTGTCACAGACACCTCTGCCCAACCCTTCGGGGAAACAAGGCGTGCTGTTATGTTATGTACGTAAAAATATGAAAAATTCAAGGAGTACCTACCGTAACATATCGTATTAGTCTCGTTTAGTAATGAACTCTATCAATTACTGAGCTGAGTTCTATTTTGTTTGTTTTTTTATTGAGTTGGTAATTATAAATTAAAAGAGATACCTAAAGTGAAAATCTATCATGGAAACTGCGATAACCAATAGCGTTAACGATATTATTAAACATAACATACCTCTATGGTCTATAGTTTAGCAGATTAGGACCGACGGACCACAACAACGCAGCTAATCTGCGTTCACAATTCAGTTGCCAAACATATAAACAAACACAAGTTTTAGGAAAAACAACTGTAATGCCTACTCATAAGGTTCAGTTTGCGCTACAATTTCATATTTTTTATGACTTCTTCAGCAGTACTAGTCAGGCTAAAATCAACTTTATTTACACTTGCATAGAGTTGATGTTGTCTAAGTGGAATACTCGTGTTTGTTTACATGTTTTGCAAATACATTATGAACGCAGATACCCATTGACAGATTACTACGGAACGATAGCCTTGAATTGAATGCACGTCTTATCAGTAGCTGCCCCAGAGAAGTTGATACAAAGATAATGAAAAATACTAACAAAATGTTGCATTCCAACAAGATACAGCACTTGCACTGCATTTATATTCAGATGCGGGGCGACTTCCATTTTAAATACACAGCCAAGGCCAAATAAACACTATTTTGAATTTTCTTTACATTCTATGGCAAAAAAAAAGTTTTCCAGTCAATGTCACTTGATTTTGGCGCGAAACACTTTTTATTTTTTTCTATTTACATGATCCGGCAGAGGAAATTCAGTTTTCAGCCAATACCACTTTTAGTTCTACGCGTAGCACATGCGTTGTCCATGTACGTTGGTTGATTAGTCACTGATAAAACTGGTATTAACTTATTTGTTCCGTTCAGTTTAATTAGTGATACTGCGGGAGGGATAAAATGGCGGAGTACTGATAAATTAAAATCGATTAAATCAATCAGAACTTGGTTTAGCAAAGCTATATAAAAGGAAATAAGTACTGGGCAGATGGCAAAAAAATATTGTAGATTTTAAAATATATTTTATTATTAAAATATAAATATTATCATATTTATAAATATGAAAATTACGTAGGGATAGATGATTAATATATTTCAAAGGTTTTTATACAATTTATAAGCAATATTTTTTTATTCAAACCGCTTTGTCAATTATGCCTCCCGCATGATATAATTTTCGTAACGAACCGGACACAGTTATGGAATAATACTGGCACAAAACACTATGCTACACTCTGACGAGAGATACTGGCATAGACACACATTTTTTAAATAAAAAAAAGGACTATAAAACATGCAAGGAGGTTGGTAAGAGAATAGAACCATGTTCTAATGAAGACTGCTCTAAATTAATACTAGTGGCTGGTTAACTTATCGAATGGAAATATTCTCCACCTAAGATAAGATTAATAGTTGTTTACTATGTCTATTTTACAAGCGTTTGCCGTGGTTTCTAACGTGAACTTTAATTCTGACTCAATCTCTTAAGCGCGAGCATAATCCATTTTATGTCAAATCTAGGTGCTTTTCCTTATCCATCTTAGATCTTGCCCTCTTAATTACTTCCTGCCTTTCTCATCCTCAACAGCTACCAGATTTCTTAACGACGGTTCTTAGAAATCTAAAGACATGGTTAAATAAGAAAAAAACTTATGCAAATAAGTGCTATTTAGGCTAATTAAAATGGACAACACATAACATGATATGGCGTTGCTGGAACCTGGATCCTTCTTATCAATACAAATATTTAATATTAATTACAAAAGAATAATGTTGGAGTTTGATGTTAATTCTAGTTTGATAATATAGACAGATTGGATGAAGATGTTATTAAAGGTACCTGCATATTTTATGGTATACTGTTGCCCGTGACTTTGTATACGTGTATTTAGTATTTCAAGTCTTCAACATCATCTATACAAATAAGTTAAATTAAAGTGTCTGTTTGTAATGTCAAAATTACAGCTTTATACTAAATACATATGAAAGTATATAACTATATAAGGCACATACACAAAAAAATAGTTTTATTTTTGTCTGTCTGTCTGTGTGTTTGTTCCGGCTAATCTCCGAAACGGCTGGACTTCTTTTATTTCAGAAACAAGCAATGAATTAGAATTTACGCGGGCGAAGTCGTGGGCAGTAACTACATAGTTATTTAATAAAAATGTTGTGTACAAATGTACATAGTTGTTTAATCCAGGATGAAAAGTAGTCAGTATTCTTCTCCACGATCAATCAGAACCTGAATCGTTTTGAAACAGATTGCTAATACATTGCTTCATAATTTGAAAAAAAAAAAAATCTGCTCAACAACGTAAATAACGCAATGAATGTTGTTGAACTTATATGGTTGGAAAGTTAACAGACAAACAGTAATTTCGTATTTATTAATGTTAGTATGAATACCTTGGCTGCAGAAGTGCTAATATTTAATTTATAAACAATATATAATAGACAATAAGCCATTTATTTATATTGTAGAAGACTTGTACAACATTCTATAATCTCGAGATCGTGTAAGTTGGCAAGAGACTGTTCCAGTCCAGGTGTATATTTATTTATAACGCGACGAAATGAGCATAATTATTTGTATAAAAGTTAGTATACAAATACGTTTCATAAATAAACAAAATTAAGGAGAAGCAGTTTAGATAGTGACAGCTATGAGCGAGTATTTCAACGGTAGCCAACAAAACGTTAGAAGCTTTGGTCTCCCCCAAGGCAATATCTTGGGACCTTCAACATAATTTATTTAAAATAATATGAGTATTTTTTTTAGTAATTGTAGGACTCTAGGTCTAGAAGTCTAGACTACTAATTCTTAGTTCAAATGAATGAGGTATTCAGTTAATTATCAATTTCAACGAAAGCCCTGTTTCTGTCTTCCGGCTACTTTGCAATTTTGACCGAAAACTAGGCCGTCTAAACCTATATTGCCACCCGCCTCGAGTAGTTTAGGTTTCTGAAGCCTCTATCTACGACGCTTGTAGAAACTAGGGGGCCCATGGTAATTGCCTAGAGTGGCCAATGGAAAAGACTACACTGAAAAAAATGCAGACTAACTAAGATACATTTTCTCTTAGTTGGGATTAAAATGCTTGGAATAATGAATAATCTGTTCACTTTATACAAGATACCATAGTTGCCAGAACAAATTCATTTTATTTATATCAACAATTATGCACATGCACAGTTTATTCAACAGTCTTTGTTACATCAAACATAGCACGTTTGAATTTACCTCAAAACTTTTTTACATCAAAAAATAATTTAAGTTCATGGTAACAAGCAACTTGTTAGCATTAAATCATATAAATCATAGTTTTTAACAACGAACATGATTGATTAAATAACCTGCTTAGTTAAATAAAACAAGATCAGTGGTCACATCTAATAACTCTTTGTAATGACAACAAAACGCAACGCTCCCCGCGCTTTTCCAACCCCCACTTGCTCATAGAGTAAACTAAGTTCGCGGTCTTCGCGCGCCGGTCGGTCGACTTGTCAAAACACAGCGCTATCAGCGCTATTGTAATACTGGTGTCAAAACTCAAAATGCGTACGATAATAATTATGTAGGACTAGGATAAACACGCTGTGGTCCTTATGGCTATCTGTGCAGGCGTGCAGGTTGACCGGCGTGTCTTATGTTCCAAGAACTGCACAGGTGTATACGAGAAGCCACACGCCTAGGGTCGGTGCCAATATTAGTGAATTAACTATTTAGATACCTATTTAAATACTGGCGAGTGCTTTATACACAATGGAACACATGGAAGAAGTGGTCGAATTATTAAAGACATGGAAGCAGCCCGATCTCATCCCAAAATTTGCAGGTAAGATAAAACATACAGTAGGTAACCATAATACCTAGGTAGGTATACTATGAATGCTATTTGTCAGTAGGTACAGGAAATTTGCAGCCTGCACCATTGATTTTGAACACTTAGTAGCACTCACAAACTTACTGATTTTTTACAGCTACAGCGGTTAGGAGTTCTGTCAACTAAAGGAAAGAGAAACAGAGAGGAAAGCCCTGCACCCTTACCTTCACCATCTCCTAAATAGCAACAAAGCAACACACTGGATGAAAATGTTGAAGTTGATTTACAGTGGCTTCGAAATTCATCAGAAACTTGGAGGCTGACGGAAATAAAATGGAAAAACACATTCAAATATCGAATAATGCGTCTTCACAACAATAATAATGACTAGACTTTGGAATCTTTTATAAACGAATACCCAGTGCTAATAGAAATAAACCGCAAGTTTATACTCTGGTAAGGCTTGCCCCAATATTATATTTTATATACATGTAATTTGAGCTATATTTTGTCAATTTAATGTTAATAATTATATTGTTCTGTTTTGTGTTTTTTAGTTGAACATTGACTTTGAGGCGGCCTATGGAGACCAAACACATAATTTGTTTGTTTATTGCAAAAATTTAAATATTGGAATTATTAAGAAATAGAAAATCAAAAATTTGCATTTGGCCAGGATCTAATCTCTCTAGCTGATTGTAAGTATATTTTTCTTCATTCATTTAGCGGCTAAATTTTAGCCTATACACATCCCATAGCTGGGCATACAGGGCATAGGCCTTCTCGCAGAGGGCTTGAGCTGCTTGTCCCCCATGCTAACCAGTTGCGGATTGGATGCTTCCCTTTGAAGCCTTTGTACCTATTTTAATGTGACGCTTTCAAAACTTGAACTATCTGAAAAACGAATGGTCTATATAATTATTCTTTTATTTCAGCACCTAAAGAAGAAGATAAAAATCTTGCAGCATTTTTGGCAATTAAACAGAAGAAAAAACAAAAAAAGTCCTAGCTGCGGCTGTAAATCATCTAAGGCAGAAACGCGGTATGCGTTCATCAAACATTTAAGATCTGATGTGATCTGACGCTGAAATCGGTCAGTCTATTGAACTTCGGCTAAAAACATTACAGAATAAAGAGGCAACATCACAGCCTTACATAATTAATGGTGAGTCATTAAAAGATTAAAAGATATCTGATAAAAAAAGCGCGTAACTCTAATTAAATTTTTTTAATATTTTGTTATTGTTAGGTTTCGATATTGCAGACTATATTAAGACTGGTTAATAATAATTAGGTATCTGGTTAAGCTAATTCTATTTTTAATAACTTCATAAAGTTTTATTGTACATGTACACACGGCTACACATCAAGCTATACATTTCCAGTTTAAGCTGACCTCGCATTGCAGGGATATCGTTTACAATGCGAGATCACCATAAACTGGAAATGTATAGCTTGATGTGTAGCCCAGCTGCGTACATAATTTGTTATTTATCATGGTGACTTGTTTAGTATGCTGTGTTCAACTTTTAATAAGTTTTTTTGTATAATTCAAATAGTCTGGATTCTAATGGGACAATTATTATTGCAAACATTAGAATTTCGATGTGTTTATTTTTTTATTTTTGCTTATTTGAAGAACTAGAAGCAAAGGAAAATGTAAAATTTCATAACTTTTTGTCGTAACGTGCAATATAAATATTCTGAGCAATGGAAAAGTATGTTATTCTATAAGATGTAAATTATATTGAATGTAAGTATTTTGTGTAATGTGTTCTGCATAAATAAATTAAAAATCAAATATTGTTGTTTGATTGCTATACCATTTAATACCTATTTTCATGTTTCATATTTTTTATACAAGGTCTAGAGGGTTAACTTGATGTGGATCGTTACGCTATGTTATTAAAAATATCTGCGTAGGGGATGCTGAAATTAATTGACGGTTTATAGCAAATATTAAGGTTTCCTCAAAAAGTTTTCATGATAAGCATACAAGAAAACATTTTGATTTAAGCTTAATATTTGCCATAAATCTATATTTAATTTTAGCGCTCCTGCGCGGATTTTTTTAATTTAGTGTAACAATTTACCACAAAGATGTTAGTCATTATAAAAAAGTAGGTTCTCAACCATAATTATTACAATAAAGTTACTTTGTTGATTTGTGCAAAAGATACTGACTTGGATTGACAAATAGAAGTAGTTCATATGACAACGGTTCATGTTTACGTTGAATACGAGGTTAGTTGCATTAATCAGGATAGCACAGTTATTTGGTGCAAGATCTTAGTTGAAACAACATATGAATTTCATTGATCTAATAACGTTTCACAGACGTATCGTGCAAGATCTTAGTTGAATCTACAAGTTTAGTGTGTTAATGTGACAATGTTTCATTGTTAAACTGGCCAACATTTGAGCGAAATTAAACAACTACCCGTAATTAAACCAATGCATTACTTAGTAGACGGAACTATGATAATTTAACAAAGTTGTCATAGCTTCAGAAGTCAAGATCTTGTTAGGCTCGTATGGAGTCAAGATGTGTGATCACATTAAACAAGATGTTTATTAAAATAAACAATTTTTTTTTTCAGTGTAACAGAAAAGAGTCTCAGTGAATGCTGTTCGGCGCTCCGATTGGCCCTTCACCGGTGAAGACCGGCCGGCTGGCAATCGGAGCGACGAACGCGGTCGATGCGTAAGATCGAGATCACACTAGGCCCTCTGTATTTATTTATTTATTTAAACTTTTCGCACACAAAAAAAAGGTACAAAGGCGGACTTAATGCCTTAGGCATTCTCTACCAGTCAACCAAGGGTGGTGAAGAGATTGTATTGCTTTTGTAGATTATAAACTACGCCTACGTGAAATAGTGTACAATTCTCTAAATTAAGAGAACGGTTGGCAACCCTAGCCATACCATATCTAACGCACAAAAATTACAAGTACAGTATGTAAATTAGTTTCCTCTGGCGAAATTATACATTTTGCTAGAAATGATAACAATGTGATGATACACTGTGACTTCGCGAAAAATAAATTATCAGTACAACAACAACAATACTAAAACGTAATACTCGTATGCAAGGAAAACGCTACGGTAATGATTGAAAATCAAACATTTATTTTATTACTCAACCATAGACCTACATACATGAGAGCAGTGGTGGCCTAGGCGACTTAGGTCGTAGCTTAGAACCCAGACAGGCACTTTACTTTGTGTAAAATATTTCATCACCACTGCCAATGATCTACCTCTGCTCTCAAAACGGTGACCGAAAACACCGTGACGAAACCGGCACATCCTAGAACAAAAAAATCTAAGACATGTGACATCTACCTGGTCTAGCCTAGTGCGGGTTGCATTGGGCCTGCGTGGTGGATTATGGCCCTCTCCTTCTCACCGAGAGGAGGCCTGTGTCCCAGCAGTGGGAACATTATAGGCAGATTATGCTATACATACATGGGCGCTTTTGTCTAGGAGATAGTCAGGAAGTAACAGCAAGGTTTGCCCGTTCCAAAGAGATAGATTTCTATGTAGAAGAAAGGGTCAGAAACTTAATACGAGGTAGCTGTGCTTTGTCCTTCGATAAACAAATATAGACGTGTCCAGTTCAATGAAAATACGTGGTATGGTTTGAAAACACAATAGTCAGCATTATTTAGATTACAGATAAGATAAGGCGAGTACTACATACCTACTAGGTATATAGAGTGAATTACTTTTATATCATTAAAATAGGCTTTACAAAATACTATTTCAACTCTAGATTTATTAATTGTTTTATTACTTAATCTATTTTGATTGTTTGAATATCTTAGCAAAATAGTGTAATCTGTCTGTAATATGTTTAACAAATTGTATGTGTTGACCTTGCATATTATCTTAGCTTAGATTGTGTTTTAAGGACACTGGGCCACTATCGAAGATAACTATTTGATTAATTGGGCCATTCAAATCATGTTTACGATTATAATTATTGCTTATTAATAGGTTTATTATTTCCGATCTCTGACTGACGGGGTCCGCTAGGGCCGATGCCTACCGGGTTTGCGGGAAAGTCCTAACGGGTTACCGTGGCCCCTGGCAACGTGCATGCAACTGAAAGAACACGGGTGGGTTTTTGTTAGCACTTTGAAGGACAGTAAACGCCCATAGGCGTCATAACAATAAAACTTCTATCGTGTCTCATTGACTGTCCTTCAAAGTGTTAGTAAGAGTCTAACACGCCATCCCGCTCCGCCCAGAGCGGGAGAAGTTATTTGATGATTTCACACCCATAAAAAAGGAGCAATTCTTGGCATTGCTAACTACAAACTATACGTTGCAGTCATATTTCTATGGCTGCATAGTGCGTATATGCACAAAATTCTAAAAGAAATCTCAAAATCGATATTTTCAGGATTGTTCGTGAAAACGAAGTCCAAAATTTTCATTATAAGTTTCCAACCGTCGTATTGCGGATAGAGTTTAACATGAAAGCCTTCACTCGTAAAATAGGTCAAGAACACACAATATAAATAGTTAGTTCAGTTTACTTCAGACATGTTGAGCCTGAAATAAATGTACAGTAGGTAAGTTTAGAAGTAATATTAGTTTTCACACTGTTTCTATTTTATTTTAATATACTGAGTTAGGTACCTACATTATTTAGAAACACATACAAGCGACCTACAAATCTGATAACTTTGTACCTTTTTAGAGGTTCTTCTTTTGTTTATTCTTGCCTTCAAGCTGAATTTGTTGAATTCGAGAATTTATGTACGAATCGGGAAACTTGTGAACCACTGATGCCCCTCAAGTTAAAGGGGAAAATTTACAAGTCCGTGATAAGGCCTGTCGTACTGTATGGATCGGAATGTTGGGCCGTGAAGAAGACGGATGAAAAAAAGATTGCTTGTAGCGGAGATGAGAATGTTGAGATGGATGTGAGGAGTGACGAAAATGGATAAAGTAAGAAATGAGTACAGGGGAAGTGGCGCCAGTGAAGAAATTGTTTGGCCTGGTATGGGCGTGTGATGAGGAGAGAGGAAACGCACGTGACTAAAAGATTGATGATTATAAATGTTGATGGATGGAGCGGGAGAAGAAGGCCAAAGAAAAGATGGATGGAGTGTGTGAGGAATGATATGAAAGAGAAGGGAGTGAATGATAGTAAGAAAACGTGTTGCGCCGACGCCAAGTAACATGGTACAATGGCAGGCAGATGATGAGAACGAATCAGGAAAATATCGTAGGCTCTATCTACGCTGTTCTAGGTCAGGGCCTTCCGACTCCAGGCCGTCCAGCCTGTGTTTGTTTACGTCAGAGTATACACCGAATCACGGAACTTCACTGAAGGTCGGAAGGCCAAACTCTGATAGATATGTAGATACACCCTGAATCTAAAACTAACTAAGAACTAGATTTATTCTCTTCTGTTATTTCAGCGATATTTATTTTATTTAGAAGTGCGTATGTATTGTATGTTAGTATTGTAATTGAGACCCCCTCCGTGCCTGGAAAAGCAGGTTAAGCCGTTGGTCCCGGCTATCGTTTTTAGATCTTTGACAGTCGTTACGAGTAGTCAGAACCCCGGAAGACTCAGACAACCAGTCTTACCAAGGGGTGTCGTATTACCCAGTAGGGTTGTGAAGGTCAGATAGGCAGTCGCTCCATGTAAAATACTGGTATCCAGCTGCATCCGGTTAGATTGGAAGCCGACCAACATAGTTGGGAAAAGGATAGGCAGAAGAAGATGTATTATCATGTTCTCACATTGTATTCATTATTTTATTTAATTATGAGAATTGGGTTTTGGTTTTATGTATTTTGAATTCTCTTCTACTGTAACACAAGGTGTCTATATCTCTTTTTATTTATTCTCCTATCGCAGGTATGCTGGAAGAGATTTCTTTAGTAATAAGCATCATCTTTGTACGTATTTTTCTATTCCTTTCTTCTTGACATATGTGTGAACAAGCATAAGCATAATCACTTTATCAGCCTATTCATGTTCCCACTGCTGGGACATAGGCCTGCTCTCTCACATGTGAGAGGGAGTGGGCTGTAATCTTCCACGCGGGCCCAGTGCAGGTTGGTTGATGTCACATGTCTTCGAATTTTTGGTTCTAGGACATGCCGGTTTCCTCCCGATATTTTCCTTCACCGTTTTGAGAGCAACAACGCGTTTTGATGAAATATTTTACTCAAAGTAAAGTGTCTGCTTGGGGTTCGAAACTACGACCTACAACTCGTAAGTTGCAGCCGTTACCACTGGGCCACCCCTGCTCTTGTGCGGACATAAACTGTTAAATAAATAAATAAACATTACTCATTTCTAAAAGTATATAACTCATACATACAAATACCTAGTAGAATAGCGTTAAGTAAGTTCTTACGAAGGCAATATGTAGCAGCTAATGGACTGATTATAATTATGCACAACTAATTTCTGTTGCATACTAAACGACGCAATACTAGTATGAGTAATGGTATAGTTTGTACAATATTATCAAGTTACTATGTTACTGCACTATTACCAAACGAATCTATATTCTACCGTCTTTATTTTAGGGTGTAATGTTGACTAGAATCAAATAATTTCTGGTAAATATTATTAGTGGCTCGGGGTACCCGATATCAAGTAATGCACGTTCTTGACTTATATTTTGATTGTCAATAGAGTAAATCCTTTGTATTGACATCATAATGCAAGATAATATTTATAATATTCTGATATTAAATTAATGCATAATAAGGTCGTCAATAACAGCCTAAGGGCGGAAGTCTTCTTCAAAACAGCTCCAGGAAATGGGAGCCGTGAGAATAAAATTTTCTTTACAAACTACAAACTGAAGTTCGGCAACAAAGAAATGTAAGGCTATGGAAGAAATCTGACATAGTCTCATAAGTAGTATGAAGTAAAAAAAAATATATATTGAAAGAAACCACAGTATCTAAATCAGAAGAACTGAGGCTTTTACTATACTGAAAATGGTCTTTCGAGGTCATTTTAAATGCGCGTAGATATCAAATGACCAAAAAGTGTCTTCCTTTTTCCGTATGCCGTATATTTGCCGATGAATTATGTACTTCGTCTCTTTCAAGCGGTAGGTATAAATGTATGAGTCAAATACAGTCACCGTTCAATGGGTTGGCAACCTGTTATTGCCGACAGATATCGATCTTTAAACCTGCCACGTCACACTAGCGTGTGGTCGCGTTTCACAGTATAAATATATTTATTTTTAAGGAAAACTAATTGACAATATATAAATATAATCAGTTCGAGAGAGAGAAGAGGTCAATCGTAGAATCTAACTTGGCTGGGCAGCGTTCGGGAAGCTACGCAATATCTTTCGTCCCACATACCGCAGTGTCTCAAGACGAAAATCTTTGACCAGTGCGTGTTGCCAGTGATGAGTTATGACACTGAAACGTGGTCGCTCACAATGGGCCTTATTTATCAGAAGACCAAAAGCCACCCAAAGGGCAATGGACTATGCTTGGAGCTTCCCTAGGTGATCGAATCAGAAATGAAGAGATTCGTAGGAGACCAAGGTAGCCGATATAGCTCGAAGAATTGCCAAACTTAAGTGGCAATGGGCAGGCCACATTGCTCGTCTAGAACAGATGGCAGATGGGGCCGAAAGGTTCTGGAGTGGTGACCACGTACCGGAAGTCGAAGCGTTGGAAGGCCTCCCACAAGATGGACCGATGACCTTGTGAAGGCCGCAGGAATCCACTGGATGCGGGAAGCACAGAATCGGTCGAAGTGGCGGTGCTTGGGGGTGGCCTATGTTCAGCAGTGGACGTCTTTTGGCTGAGATGATGATATAATCAGTTATTCTGACATCGCCAACCCGTCGTGAGCAAGCGTGGTGATCATTGCACATGTCATGCCTTCTTTGTATGAGAATAGGCCTTTGTCCTGCAGTGGGACGATAATAGGCTGGTATAATATATTAAATAACAAAGAAGGAATGCTTGTTATTTTATTGGCACCATTTCTTGGTCTTCTTTTCGTGTGGTTAGTAACTAACCTCGTGTCAGAGTTTTAAAGCCGCCCATGGGCCTTTGACTTGGGTACACATGCCGTCGAGACATATCTCTCAGGTATGCCGATTTCCTCACGGATGTTTTCCGCCACCGTTTTTGAAGCAAGTGATAATTATACAATACGCACATGAATCCGAAAATTCAGAGGTGCGTGCCTTGGGTTCGAACTCGAGACCTATGACTTGGCAGTCCGAGATGCCATGCCGAGTCAGGTCACACCACTAGGCTATCATCATCATCAGCCTATTAATGTTCCCACTGCTGGGACACAGGCCTCCTGTCTGTGAGAGGGAGTGGGCTGTAATCTACCACGCGGGCCCAGTGCGGGTTGGTAAATGTCACATGTCTTCGAATTTTTTGGTTCTAAGATATGCCGGTTTCCTCACGATGTTTTCCTTCACCGTTTTGAGAGCAGTGGTAATGAAATTATTTACACAAAGTAAAGCGCCTGCTTGGGTTCGAACCCACGACCTACAACTCGTAAGTCGGGGCCGGTGCCACTGGGCCACCACTGCTCTCACTAGGCTATCACTGCTACTTAATTCTTTGTGAAAAATGGTGACTGTTGTGGAAATAGTTTGACATGGTTGGTATGTATGGGCATGTGATGCGAAGGAATGAGGGAAATGTCGTGAGCAAAGTTTTGATAAGTATGAAGGTGTACGGCTATTAGAGTAGGGGAAGACCAAAGAGACGATGAATGAACTGTGTGAAAGATGATATGGTTAGAAAGGCAGTGACTACTGAGATGTCGACTAATAGAGAAGTCAATCTTCCTGCCTTTTCCCAACTATCTTGGGGTCAGCTTCCAGTCTAGCCGGATGCAGCTGAATACTAGTATTTTACATAGAACGACTGCCTATCTGACCTCCACAACCCAGTAACTGGGTAATACGATACCCCTTGGTAAGACTGGTGTCAGACTTTCGGGCTTCTGACGACTTGTATCGACTGTCAAAAATCTACGATTGACAGCCGGGACCAACGGCTTAACGTGCTTTCCGAGGCACGGAGGAGTCTCGGTATGTGAAGATGGTCACCCATCCACTGATCAACCCCGGCAAGCGTAGCTTAACTTGATGGATCGACCCGTGCGGCTTGTTATTACTTAGCTACGAGCTCCTCGTTTAGAAGTATGGAACAAAAAGACATGTTGCGCCGACTCCAAATAATGGCCTGCGCACACTAGCGGGCGGCGAGGAAGAGGATTTTTTTATCAATAGTATTTCATACTTATCCAATCGAAATAAGCTATATATGTCAATGCTCGGTGATCGAGCTTGGAGCATCGCAGCGTATTTTTTTCTGGAGCAGCGAGCATTGCAAATATATACCTTATTTCCAATGAATAAGTATTAAATTCAATTGACAAAAAAATCCTCTACCGTCCCGTCCGCCAGTTTGCGCAGACCCTTAATTAAGATAAGGGCAGGAGAATGATAATTGATGACAAATTGTTGGTGACTCAATTGGGTTGTTTACCGAACTTTAAACTAAATTCCTTCAAAAACATTAGAGTTAGAAGGACCAATTAGTTTTCATTTAGAACTTGTGGCCAATTTGAACTTGTTTGGCTTTGATGTTGGCCCTTCAATATTTACTGAACATTTAGTACATTTTATGGGTATTCTTGTATGCGAATCGATCCCTGGATGATGCAGTATCGAAACATTGGTAAAGATAAACAGATGAGTGACGTCTGTTGTTCAGCAAACCAATTGGTTGATGTGAATGAACTTATTTGGGGGCGAGACGTTTTTGCGCGACAAATATACAATTTGATCAATCAAATACATGTATACATATGTATACAATTATACACCCATGCTCTGCAAGTAATTACATGCTAGTCTAGTCTTTTGAAGGTTAAGGCGAGATTGAGGCGGGCTGTAGTCAAACGATTGTACAGCACAGCTATGACACGGGAGCAGTGGTGGCCCAGTGGCCCGACTACTTCTTGTAATTTATTTTATGACCACAACTCTCAAACCGGGAAAAGAAAAGGAAAGGAAAAGAAACCGGTAAGTCTAAGACCCAAAAATGAATTCAACGACTGTGTGTGAAGTGAGACATCCCCCAATGGGCCCACGTGGAGGGACGATCCACTTCCTATAAGAGGGACAAAGAAAAGACCTGAATCCCAGCAACGGGCACAATATACGTCCTATACGCTCTGTTATGTCATACGAATACAAACATACCTACATAATATTTACATAATATAACTTGAAATACTTTCGTTAAATAACTTCTGGCGTGATTCATGTGCTAAGTGATTCAGACACGCTATGACCCAGCCCTAGAACTCAGTCATAAAAGATAAACACATAATTATGTAGGCTAATGTGGTCTAGCACTGATTTAAGTTATGACGTAACGACTACTCACTTCATGCCATATTGAATTATGTCTAAGGCAAGACTGAAGGGCTCCGCTAGGGCCGATGCCTGCTGGGGTTGCGGGAAGTCCTAAGGGGAAACCGTGGCCCCTGGCAAGGCAAAGGGAAGGAAGGAACACGGGCGGGTTTTAGTCAGTTAGAGTCTGACCCGCCCAGAGCGGGAGAAGTCATTTGATGATTTCCCAATTAACAATTTCAATAAACACTATTTTTGCTAAAACGGAAATTAGGTACGTCAATTTGGCAACAAGGATTTAATTATGGATTACCAGACAAGAATCATTTTGAAGTCAAGTTAATTAACATTGGTATAACGTTGATATTTGCTAAAAATGGAAAACACGTCAATTTGGCAACAAGGATTTGATTATGGATTACCCAGAGCAATTTTCCTTGTCCGATATTCCGAAAGGGACGGAATAAAGACTACAAATAACACGTTCTTTAGCAACGTACCTTGAATCTAAAGACTACGGCAAAAGCTCTGTGTGTCACCGTTTCTATTTTTCCATTCCCGCATATGCAGTATGTCATTAATATAGTCGCGCATCGCTGCACGAGGACAATGGACAAAATGTTGTAACATCTATACCTATTATAAAACAAAATCACTTTTCGCGTTTGTCTGTATGTCCGCGTTGTTCTTCTAAACCACGCAACAGATTTTGTTGAGGTTTTCACCCTCGTTTAGAGAATTTATTCCGGAAGGTTTATGTCTATAATACGTTAATATGAAAGTTACCTGTACCTTAGAAATATCGATTCCCATGGGATAATTTCCGGCCTCCACGCGGGCGAAGCCGCGGGCGAAAGCTAGTTATTTTATA
This sequence comes from Conistra vaccinii, assembly GCA_948150665.1. Taxonomy (NCBI): domain Eukaryota; kingdom Metazoa; phylum Arthropoda; class Insecta; order Lepidoptera; family Noctuidae; genus Conistra; species Conistra vaccinii. The sequence continues at coordinate 5,271,788 of OX411317.1, read as the reverse complement.
ATATTCACTAGCGATCCGCTTCTTCGCACGGTTGTTCAGGCTTGACAAAACATGGAGAAGCCTAGTATTATACACAAAACCTTCCGGAATAAATTTTCTAAATTATGGTGAAAACCACATCAAAATCTGTTGTGTGGTTTAGAAGAACAACGCGGTCACACGAAAAGACACGAAACACGACTTTAATTTATATTAATAATACGCGCTGCGCCCGTTAAGTCTCGATCTCGTGGGAATATCGGGACAAAAGTATCCTATTATCTAATCCTATACCCTATTTCAGGTCATGGTCTACCCGTGTGCCAAATTTCATCCAAATCCGTTCAGCCGTTTTAACGTGATGTAAAACTCGTAGGTTACCTTTGAGCGTAAGAAGACTAGATCAGCACCCTCATTGCGTAATACACGATCAATCACTTTTTGAATAATTTTGAAGGATTGCTATATGCTCGAAAAATTTGTGTGCTCAACAACGTAAATAACGCAATGAATGTTGTTGAACAGTCAAAATGAAACAGACTGTGATTGATCGTGTGGTCTTGTTTTGATTTGTTGAGCATAAGGCTTCCAAGCTATTTCTTTCCTTCAATCAATAAGAAACAAAAAAAACGAATGATCGTAGTCGTTGGAGTCATAGAGCTCTTCAATGACGAGGCTAATATACTTATGATTGGTACTGCAGTATTGACGTCATAAAACACATTGCGATACTGTACTAACCTTACCATGAGCATTTATCAATGAAGTGCCAGTCTGGTAATGAATAAGAGGTGATTTTAAGTGTTGGAACATTATCTAAGTCTTATGTGAACATTTCAATCTTAGCATGACGTTATGGCTATATACCTGCAGAATAATGTTCCACGATATATTTTGCGATTATATTAGAAAAACTTTGGAGGACGACTCAGCTAACCAGGGCCCTCGGGACTACTCTATGACGCCCCCCCCCCCCCTCCGTCCCAATTGACCGAACCAATAAAGTTTGAAAGTTTGAAACTTTATTTTTTTTGGTTCGGTCAATTTACTGCAGTTATCAAGACGGAACAGAGATGACCAGGTCAATCAAACTATCAGTCGACTTATATTGCGAAGATTCACTAGACGATACTAAAGAAATTGCGCGTCTCAGCTGAAGTTAGTCCCTAAGAATGTCATTCCATTTTTCTTATGTACAAGCACTTTTTCATTTACTTTAACAAAGAACAAAGCTCTGTGATGGACAGCACAGAGAAACCTTCTTTACCAGGTAGTAAAATTGGAAGGGGCGCGGTCCCCCCTGTTTGATTTTAGGGGGCCATTTGGCTCCCTCTGTCACGCACTTCCGCAGTCCCTGCAGCTAAACTTTACTAATCGAAGTAAAAGAAAAGAGTTATAAGTAAATCAAAATCCAGAATTTCGGAGAACCTAGTTTTACTTATACATATTATATTCGTAACGTTTCGGTACATGCACTATGCTGCTACTCAAGTCTCGACATTGTGTCTCATACAAACAGTATCGATTGTGCAAACGTACTCGCTCGTGTCCGAAGATAAACAGATAACACCTGTAGCGGTTAGACCGCCACATACAAAAAACTACGAAACAAAAAGACATGACGTCACACAATTCCTACATCTCGCAGTTAGAGTTTACTGAGCGAATAACATAGATAAGACTATCCGAAATCAACATATGGGCAGTTGCCCGCCAGACATAACAACCGTCTGGTTGGAGGATCCTCCCTTTTCAAATGAGGATGAGTGAACTTTACCTGTTCCTCACACCCCTAAATTGGTGACCCCGAGAATGAACGTCAACGCAGCCTTCGTGCAACTACTTCAGCGTGACGTCATCATCATCACTCCCGCAAGCTTTCGTGAGGCGAGTCACACAGCCAGCCAGCACCCACGGCTTTAACGGGTATCCTGACCACCAGCATGCAGCGAACGCGCATTCCTGGTCATCACCCTCAACCACAACCCGGCGCTGTACCACATCCGACTCACTGGATGACGACGCAGCGCCACCCCGACTCACTGGGGAATCACCGCAGACAGTTCCGACTCACCGCGAACTATGCGGCACCCGGTTCCGACTCACTGGAACCACAGCTGGTACTGTGAAGCATCGCAAGATCCAAGACTCAGCCCACTATCGACCTCCGGTCTCCGGAGGGGAGTGATGTAGCGGTTAGACCGCCACATACAAAAAACTACGAAACAAAAAGACATGACGTCACACAATTCCTACATCTCCCAGTTAGAGTTTACTGAGCGAATAACATAGATAAGACTATCCGAAATCAACATATGGGCAGTTGCCCGCCAGACATAACAACCGTCTGGTTGGAGGATCCTCCCTTTTCAAATGAGGATGAGTGAACTTTACACCCTGTTCCTCATACCCCTAAACACCTGTCTGACCTTCGACACTTGAGATTCAACTCGACGATAACCCTGCGAGTGACGAAAATATTAGCCTTTTTCTGCGGGGGCTTCGCTGTTATCAGCGAAGCCACCGCAGAAAAAGGCTAATATTTTAGCGTTGACTTTTTTACTCATGGCAGCAAGGTTGGCACTTGGCCTAATGAAGTGTTTGGCTGCAGGCGCTGCAGCGTTAAGTCTGTTCGTTTCTCGCATCATCATCATCTTCCTATCCTTTTCCCAACTATCTTGTGGTCGGTTTCCGGTCTAACCGGATGCAGCTGAATACCAGTATTTTACATGGAGCGACTGCCTATATGACCTCCACAATACAGTTACTAGGCAACAAACTTTCCCTTGGTAAGAATGGTTGTCAGACTTGGCAACTAGACTCGACAATTAGGTTTTCCTACGACCCGTAACTGTTGTCAAACACAAGGTTTTTCGAGTCTAGGTGTTGCATATGAGGTTTGTGTTTGTAAACGTATCCATGATACAGGATAGTAGGTTGTCGAGTATCAGGCTAATCCCATATTGAAGTAGATATAGGCCTGTATCTAGTTATTGGAATGAACATTATTATCATTTTTAAAGCCGAACGTTCAGAAAACCACGCTTACGAAACACTCCTCAATCATCGACCACAGTTGACTCAGAATATCTACAAATTGTCCTTGTTCATGAACTTCGACGCTAAATCAAGAACTTCCTGGGTCACATGACATCACAGTTCATATCAGGTTGATAGATTTCGGTGCACAATTGTTCCTAACAACTATTTGTATAACTGATTGCCCCCAGTTGACTTCTATATGCAAGATGTCACAGCTTCTGCTGATTCACTCATTTATAACCCGGAACAAACAATATCATGTTATTCTTTTTTTGTTAGAATTATTAGTTTTTGAGGGGCTTATAAGCCCCCTAGGCTTATACCATACAGCGGCTTACCATTGTATGGTACTGTAAGATTCTTTTCTCTACTGCCTCACGAGCGAGGTACTGGGGTAGGGTGGATCTTGAAACTGGTCATTTGATTATCTTTCAGCTTTGATGATGAAAAGAAAAGTTTCTTACGCAATAAAGAAAAAAAGAAAAAGAAAGAAAAAGTATTTATTGAGACAAGCACAGGAGATCACAAACTAAACTAAGACAGATTGAGACATAAATAAAAATCAAAAACAATCAAAACTACAACAATGTAAAATTAAAATAGAGGCAGAGTGCTGTGCGAGGCCAAAAGGCTCCTATCTCAGCACGATGCCACAAAAAAGCCATAAAGCCACTTAGATGCTTGAATGTATCTTTGAGGGTTAAATGTTTCATTCAATCATTTGCGTTAAAACGAGATTGTTTTCAATCTTTCCACTCCATGGTAATACATAACTGCCTCGTTAGTCTAGCGGTCGCAAGCGCTTACGTTGAGCATGCGGCCCCGGGGTTCGACTTCCGTGTCGGGCAAAGGGTTATTGGGCTTTTCCACCAGGAATTTCTAAGTAGCAGCTGCTCGAAGTCTGGTTTTTTATTTTCATTTATTAAAACTTTATGCACAAGTAAAAAATACTTTTCAAAGCTTCTTTTCAATTTACACCGGACTCATAATACGCATTAATCTGGAAGACTGGACAGACGGTGGCTATAGAATAGTAAATCTGCGATACGCTGATGACACCACGCTATTTGCTACTAGCGCAAGTCATCTAGAGGAATTACTTCGTAAGATGGAGACTGCCTCGAATTCGGACTAAACATTAACCGCAAAAAAACTAATGTTTTGATCCTGGACCGCGCTAACAAAAACTCGCCCGAAGTCTCTAAAATTGCGAACTGCGACGTGGTCCAGTCCTAAATCTATCTTCATAGACGAAATTAAGAGACGTATGGCGATAACCAAATCATCAATGGATAAACTTAAAAAAATCTGGAGGAACAGAGATATTATAAAAGCCACTGAGATCCGGCTTGTTCAAACACTGGTTTTTCCTGTTCCTTTACGCTGCTGACACGTGGACGCTGCGTGACATCGAGAAGAAGAAGATCGACGTTCTGGAAATGTGGTGCTGGAGAAGAATTTTTGGGGGGGTATCGTGGATGAAGTTTCGCACCAACACTATACGCTAAGAACTCGGTATCAAAAAGAGTATTTCTGTTCTGGTCCAAACGCGCAACCTCAAATACTTCGGACACGTCTCAAGGCGTGAGGGTGACTCTATAGAACGCCTTGTCGTGCAGGGTAGGGTGGAGGGCACTAGACCACGCGGATGATGAGGATTTGTCCCCGGTTGATATTAATATACTCGCCCCTGTTACATGGGACTTAAACAAAACTGGTGAAATATGGGTGCACTATGTACACCTCTGCCTAACCCTTTGGGAATTTGCAGACGTGATGTAATGTTATGTTTATACATAATAGAAGGTGGATTAATGCATTTTCAAAGATAAAGCAAAGGTATAGACTAGGAATGATGACCAAACAACCTCTTACCATTAAACAGTCGGATAGAGATAGAAAAGTTATTGACAGCACTTACTCTTGCAATTAAGTTGTAGGACATTCAACTGGGAATAGATAAATCTGTTCAAACGAAATGTGTGCTATTTGTTACAATGATAGTAACACTTCCTATTTTCACAGATTAATACAGATGAGACACTCCGTAAAATCATTTAAATAAAAAGCGACTCTTGCTACGACACAATAAAGTGCAATTCAGGTCGCCCAGCGCTAATTACCTACAGTTATATTCATCTAGAAGTTGCCTCTCTTTCATCTTCTGACTACGTTACACTCACTGAAACCGCCGCGTACTTGTAGCTTCAAACTGCGGAGTTTTCCATCTGTATTCATCTGTGCTATGACTAACAACAACGTTAATTTGTTGTCACGATTTCACGAAACAACAAATTCATTATTCATTGTTTTCTTAGTAAATGCTTATTATAACAAACTTATTTTCTAACCGATGTTTATTTACATCGTCTCCTTTCTCCCTTTAGTTCATTCAAAGGTTGTCTTTAATTCTTCTGTAATTAATTCATATGGTGTATAATATGGAGACTACAATACAACAATTAATAAAAATACTGGCACTACTAATGCATGAGTATTTTGGAACTGTCAAATAAATCCTAGCTTCAAAATTAAAAAATGAGTTTTTCAAACAAATTAAATGTAGTGTATGTCGCGGATCCACCCTAAGCCTATAAATTCCGTTTATCCTACTAGGCCTTGGGTGGATTCTCTGGCATACGTTTCCGAATATCCACCTTAGGGTGGATTTTTTAGGGTGGATAAACGGAATAACCCGAGCAGGCTATGGACACATATTCCTATGGATTTTGCCGAGCTATATTGACTAAACTATTGAATTTTTGTATGCTGAAAGGGAAGGTCATTAAGTCATTAGGGACATTCCGTTTAATTTTTTGTTGTATTGTCGTCTCCAACTTGTATAAGAGTATTCTATCTATAGTATTTTTTTGTTTACTCTTCAGTTTAATATGTGTATATTGACGTATAGTTTGCCGAGTATCAATGGACGTGACGACCGTCATGTTTGCAGGGAAGCCAAGGTCAGAAATAGCATTATAAATAATGATAAAGATTTTTGTGTGTTTTAGTTTTGTTTTGATTTATTTTGACTTTGGATATTTTGAAGGAGAAATGGCAAGGCCTTCAGAAAGACACAAAGTATCTAAGTAAAGTTCTAAGAACAAAAAAATGGACCGGCTTATACATACATGAGGCCACAATAAAAATAGTAGATTGTTATACAAGGGTCGAAAGGAATCAATTCCCATACGAGGTATTTAGACGCCCGAGCGGAGCGCAGCGAGGGCGGCTATAGTCCGAGTAGGAATTGATGTCTTTCACCCGTGTTAAACACTCTACTTTTCATTTCGAATATAAGGAAAGTATAAAATAGTAAAACTTCTAAAATACTTATTGATAAATAACATGAGTAGTACCTATTTAAAATTAACTGAGAAGTTAGAACAATTTGTGAAAATGTTTGAATTTGGAACGCGCCTCGTCACCGCCGCGCAGTGTTTCCACTTACGTTTTTGGTTTTTCCCCAGTTTCATAATGAATTATCCCTAAAATACCCTAAAAACATAAAAAATTCCCGTTACCAAGGAACGGGAATTTTTCATTTTTATAGCCTTAAAAATACCTACAAAACATTCATTACTAATCGAGAGAGACGAAACAAACCAACTCTAGGTATAATGCGACTTATTTCCGATGTCATCTTTAACCACGGAAATAGTAAAATTAACAATAACATGGTAAACTAAAATTAGACGAATTATATTCATTACGAGTTTCAGGGAATCCCCTTTAATCAATCGGTGCTGCCATAGAGTAAAGTAGTACATTAGGTGCTGCCTACTATAAACAATAAGGCTACCTACTTAAGTTCAATTTTTCCCTACAATTCCCTAAATCCCTGTCAAAATAAAATATCCCTAAACCATGCTTATTATTGGCCATTTTTCCCTTAAAAAGGGAGAAATTCCTAAAAGTGGAAACACTGCCGCATGCCGCCGCGGGCCGTCCCGCTTAATAGGTTCTTTTTTTTAAATTCGCACTGGCTGTTTATACACTCACAAGACCACAGCCTTTTTATTTTTTTTCTATTCGATATTTTTCATGTAAATAGTTTCGTAGCCGACTACCTAACCAAAACTTCTATTTTTAAAATTCATTCCCGCCCTAGGGTGGGAAGCAATTACTATGAGTTTTTCCCGCCCTAGAGAGGGAAGCAGCGTTTTCCACCCGCTACTCGGATCAAACAAACACTACTTTCCGAGCATGAGAAATGAAAAAAAACTATACCAAATATTAAATGAGATATTTTGTGTAGTTTTTTTTTGGAAGGAGGAAGGAGTTATTAAAACAAGTAGGTATTAACTTCTGTCATAGCAGGGGTTACAAACCCAGGGTACTTGTTTACTTAGCGCTTGTTATGTTAACGACACCGAGGTTACAAACGTTAACACGCTTGTTAACCCCGCTAATAAATAAATTAACACTTCCTGTAGGACTACAATCAAGATGCGAGTCATTAACATCATTATTCCTCATACATATGAACCATATACATTAATAAAAAATCGGGGATAAGCGGCTCTAGCCTTATCCCCGATGTTTTCATTAATTTTTTTTATTATTATTTTTTTATTAATGTTTGTGTCTTTTTTATTTATTAATCGTAAACAAAATACCAAAAATTAAAAACCAGGACAGAGCTGGAAAATTAAAGGGAGTGTGAAAACTCTGGTTATTTTAAGCCATAAGGAAAATAAAATTTTAAAAATATGTTCGACATGTAATATTACAAGGAAAAGAAGGCATACCTACATTTGTGTAGGTAATCAATTATTTCAAACACTATCAGTAATCATATTGCATTTTATTTAATCAATTTGCAACTTTTTATAAGAATTATAATTATGTGGTCCTAAATTACAGTCCTATTATAACTTTTCACTTTGTAGCCAACAATACTAAACAAGATTATAAAAATATAATAATGTTGTGTGTGTTACTATAGCTTAGCAATACCTACACAAATAGTACAAAAGGTAAATAATATCATCACTCTACCTGCTAACCATAGAAAAAATAACAATATTACTACAAATTTTTCTACCACAGGTTTTCCAGGGTAGAATATACAACCACCTTTGGCAACGGTTAATGGTTCAACAAACCTAAATAGATGTTATACCATATGTAGATAGTTGAATGCACTTAACATGTATATTACTGTACTTGTACACATAACCTTCCTTTTTACTTTTCCCTAATCCAGTAAAAATTAACATTAGTCTGAAGAAATGAGACAGTAATTAATTATTTTCATTGAATAACTAAACTTAGTTCACGCATGGAAAATCCGAGATACGTCATAAAGACCATGACCGCTACGTCGAGATTGTACAGACTAATAAGAATAGAATTGATTATCTTTTGTTCTTAACTCATATTTTAGTCCTTGGTCAAAGGATAAAATAGAACTAATAATTTAAAAAAATCAGCTTACCACATGCGGTGTTTCCTGTGTATAAACAATGATTTCGCCGAAGGTCTTCGTCAGCAGCGCCAGATGCAGTGTGAGGACTACGCCCAACATGTTGGATGGCACGTTACATGTGCTGTATGCTCACTCAAGTCTCATGCGCTCCTACAAAGGTGGGTGTAGGCCGATGAGGTGGTTGCATGATTTTGTACCTACAACAAAGATAGTATTAAAAAAAAACAAGATTTGATTATATGTTTAAGGTTGACTGGTAGAAAATGCCTATGGCATTAAGTCCGCCTCTGTACATTTCTGTGCATTAAGTATTAAATAAATAAATAAATAAATATTTGCTGGTTACAAGTGGAGGAGCTCGTGGCTAAGTTATAACAAGCCGCACTGGTCGATCCATCAGGTTAAGCTATGCTTGCTGGGGTTGGTCAGTGGATGGGTGACCATCTTTAGGTACTTACCGAGACTCCACCGTGTCTCGGAAAGAACGTTAAGCCGTTGGTCCCGGCTGTCATTTGTGGATCTTTGACAGTTGTTACGAGTCGTCAGAAGCCCCAAAGTCTGACACCAGTCTTACCAAGGGGTATCGTATTACCCAGGTATTGGGTTGTGGAGGTCAGATAGGCAGTCGCTCCATGTAAAATACTGGTATTCAGCTGCATCCGGTTAGACTGGGAGCCGACCCCAAGATAGTTGGGAAAAAGGCTAGGTAGAGTGATTGCTGGTTACAAGTGAAGGTAATGAAAGAGTGTTAGAAATTGATGTAGTTCCCAGAGATTAAAATTTTGGTGTTTATTTCTAAATCTATTATTCTGGTTTTTGTTGCCCTATGTAAAGAATGATAAGTAAAAGACTGAAATACTGTATCAAAGTGGACACAAGTAAAATTCAGCTCATCCATTATAATAATTGTAGAATTTTACATCGGCCACTTAATTAGTTAATGTAAAATGCTATATTTGTACCAACATTCATCCATATAGAAAATGAGTCAAATGTAGAATAGAATATTGGAGTGCAATAATGTTAGTGATACAATTCTACTATTTATGTTTAAGCAATACTAACATGTTTTCTATGAGGGTGGGTATATGAGTTTTAATTTTAAGAGGAACAACTGTTTTCCGTTTGACTGTCACTAATGAGACACAATAAAATTTTAATTGTTATCAAGCATTATCATCAGTCTTTCGGACATTTGAGCTCATATACAACAGCTGATAAAGAATAACAATAATAAATAAATACTTAATAGATCTAAAGTATCTTTTTACTAATAGAGACTTTTGATTCATAACAAACAACAATAGAAGGACAAAAACAAAACATACAGTGCTACTTTCTTGTTTTTTACAAATATTATAATTTCTTTATGAGCACAATGTCACACAAGGTGAAAAATTACTCATGCCTGTCCAGGAATTTGCTGGGACACATAAATTACACTGTAAAGACATGCAAAGTAAGGATTTGAGTGAAACATACATACTATCTAAGTTTATCTTGACTTGTTAATTTGGTCACTATGTCAGGGGTGTCACAGTCAATACTATCCTAATAAAAATATTTTTGTAATGTATCAGGAACTGGTTTGACAAGTTCCTAGCCAACTAGTAACCGTTAATAACTCAATGATGCACAAATAAACTGTTTTGTGGATGATAAAGATTCGGTTTCGTAATTAAAACATTCTACAGAATAATAGTTTTACATAAAATAGCAAAATGTCATGGAGTAGAGTTAAAACAAATAACTTAATACAATTATTAGTTGCGACGAGTGTCGGCCTTGGATCACGTGTTTATCGACAACAATAACTTCCTTAGATGTCCACACACAAAATAGAACACTGCAAATATCATGGAATACACGCATGAAGAGTTTAATTGTTTGTTCGACACAATGCTACTTACGATCTATTAAACGATATTATCTCCCCCGATTTAGTCAGAATCCACTACGTTTGACAACAATACACTTTCTTATGAGAATTTAGACAAAACTAAAAGGAAAAAATAGTAAATTACGACTAATTCATTCCTCCTTTGGTGCAGGAAAATGATTAGCGAAACGTCAAACTGAAGTGCGTTCTATAATGTTCTTGCTTGTCACAGTAGTCATTTTTATTATTATGTGAAGGGAAAAAAAAATAAACCTTTCCAATATTAACAAAATCTTATTTTCGTAGTATATTCGAAAGAAAATTATATTTGAAAGGTTATAAAATACGAAGTCATCATAAAAAATAACGAAAAATAATTAAAGAATCAATGAAACAATTTATTTTTCTGTTTGGCCCATGACATGTTAGGAACTTTTATCCAAGTTTGGAACGCACTGTGAGGTCATCAGCATTATGTCAAACTTGTCAAATTTTAGGGTGATTACCTACTTCTACTCTATGTTCGAAAATAAATATCAACAGAAAAATGTTAAAAAAATGTTGTATAATTTGTAACTATTGTTTGATTGTAACTATTGTTTGATTGTATAATATGTAGACGATTTGTCATTTATGGATGAAGCTCATGAAGCTAACAACAGACAAATTAAATTGATTTTCTATTTTTTATAGCTCTGAGAATAAAATTTACAGTGTAATTGAGTTTCTTTTATTAAATGTTGAGTACTAAGGTGGATGCACAAATTTAGCCCGCGAAATTTAAATTTTCTTACGTTTTTTGCAATCTGCAGGTCAGAGTCAGGTTGTATGATGATCAAAATATGATGCGCGACTGTAGAAAATAATGTTTTTATATAAATATAATCATCAATACATCTTGATCATCATCATCTTGTGATTACACACTGCTATAGTTTGACCAACACCGCTGTACTGCGCCTTAGGTGCATGGCGAGACGGCCGACAGGGGCACTGCAGTCCGCTGATTCGTCAACGCTCACGGCGCGGCGACCAGCAGCGGCGTCATTCGTCATTGCTGCCGAGATGCGCTTCTATAGCGGGGCGTATACAGCACGACGCGACCCGACGGAGAAAGCATATCGGTGACGCGAATCCGGGAACAGGAAAAAGGGAATAAACTTATTCCCCTACCAGAAATCGCTCAACGCGCCTAAAGAAGTATTGACTTCACAAATAAAAACATCTGTAAGACTAGCTAGTTTAATTGGTCATTAAAATGAAAGATGCGCTTTACTTTGTGTAAACTATTTCATCACCGCTGCTGTCAAAACGGTGACGGAACATCGTGTGGAAACGAATGTCTTAGAACAAAAAAAAATAATACATTTAACTACCAAGCCGCACTGGGCAGTGGGTACGCGTGGTATATTACGGCCCATTCCCTGTCACCGAGAGGAGAACAATACAGGCTGAATAGGCATATTTATGCTAACGTTCTTGATGTACACACGACATGGATTTCCAGTATTTTCCAGTCGTTTGTACTTTGTGGACACGTATAATAAGCATTTTATTTCGCGAAGCGCCTGATTATTTTCGAATAGCTTTTTGTATCTGTGCGTTAATACAAGGTGTTTTTTTCGACAAAGAAAACAGTTATTTTTAACTAAACAAGTTTTTTGTTGTTGATTATAAGGACCGCAATACTATATGGACCGCAGGATACCGGTATATGCGTGTTTCCTTGACCTCTCCAAAGCTTTTGATCTTGTGTCATACATACGATGTGCTCTGGAAAAAGTTGGGGAACGCGGGTGTACCGGTGGGGTGCTCTATAAGTTTAAATATTGGTATTCTCACCAAACAATTTTTTGAGGTGGAATAATACACTCTCTGAGGCATATATGTTGGAAAGCGGGGTGAGACATGGGAGGTTTGACGTCCGTCACCCAAGCTTTTCAACCTATACATAAATGACCTCATCGTAGAGCTCAGTAGCAAGTGTGTCGGTTGCTCGATAGATGGCGTCTGTGTCAACAACATTAGCTACGCGGACGACATGGTACTGCTGAGCCCGACGCGGCTGAGAGGTCTTGGGTGTGTGAGTCTTGTATAATGTCCAGAAAACAGAGTATATGGTCTTTAGGGCAGCCGGTGGATGCCCCGAGTATTCACATAATATTACTTTGAATTTTTGAATGGTTTATGCATAAATCTTGTCACGAAATTTAAATACCTGGGGCATTTACCGAAGGTCTTGAAAATTACCAAGATCTTAGAATACAAGATATTGAGAGGGAGCGCAGGGCTTTAGCGGTTAGTAGAGGTAACATGCTGGCCCGCAGATACTACCGCTCGCGCTGCTACAAGTAAAGGTAACGTTGTTGGCGTATTGTCAAAGCTTTTATGCGGGAAATCTGTGGGTCAGCCACACGGCCACACCAAAAGATCGCTAGATGTCCTGCGCGTTCAGTATAATAACATCTTCAGTATGATGTTGGGGCTGCCTCGCTTCTGTATCACACTGATGGCTTTCATGCCGTTCTGCAAGAAAACTGTATCCCTGATCTGTAGAATGCGTGGCAGCTGCAACGGGATTCTGAAGACTAGCTGATAGGAGTGATAGGATTTCTTCTCCGTTATGGAGATCCTTTTTTAAGAGGGTAATTTGAATATTATTTTATTTTATTATTTTAATTAAATTGTTTTGTATGGATTAAGTTATCTGAATTAAATGAATTTGATTTTTTATATAATATAAGTATTCGTATTATTTAATTTTGAAGAAAATCATTAAAAATTACTTGCGTATTCCAGCGTTTATTATTCTTTATTATTATTGACATGTCGTTGTTGAGTGGGCCGTAATCTACCACGCGGGCCCAGTGCGGGTTGGTAGATGTCGCATGTCGTTGTTGACCTCTGATAATCGGATCTACTTAACCAGGCTGTCCGTAGCTGCCTTATTATAACTTAAAGCAACCTGCAGTCAGGGCGTAAAATAACTTATGTAAGGCGAACGCTCGCTAAGGGCACCCCCTGTGGGGTACGAACCTCGACTTAGGGTTAGGACGTCGCTCGGGGGAGGACATCAAGATGGGACAGACTGGATCATTATGTGGTTACAACATAACATACATAACATAATCAGCCTATTAATGTTCCCACTGCTGGGACACAGGCCTCCTCTCTGTGAGAGGGAGTGGGCCGTAATCTACCACGCGGGCCCAGTGCGGGTTGGTAGATTTGAATTTTTGGTTCTAAGACATGCCGGTTTCCTCACGATGTTTTCCTTCACCGTTTTGAGAGCAGTGGTGATGAAATTATTTACACAAAGTAAATCGCCTGCTTGGGTTCGAACCCACGACCTACAAGTCGTAAGTCGCAGCCGTTACCACTGGGCCACCACTGCTCTACATTATGTGGTTAATTATTATTAATTGGGGGGTTTAAAGCTACAGGCTCAGCTTCGGCTTGGGCTGGGCTTCATCGAGCAAGGGTCGGGGGGGTTTATTATTCAAGTTTTGTCCTGTTTACTTAAGTAAGTCCTACTTCTCTTACCTAGTAGCTACCTATCTTTGCTAGCTACTAGGTAAGAGAAGTTGCACCTGAACAGGCTGGGTTTGTTAAGGGGAAAGGTACTCGAGAGCAGATCTTTATTGTGCGGCAAATTATTGAGAAAGCCCGAGAGTTCAACAAACCGACATATTATATATGCTTTGTTGACTTTTCTAAGGCGTTTGACTCGGTGAAATGGCCGATGCTGTGGAGATCCCTTCTTGCTATGGGTACACCCACACACCTTGTGCACCTTTTGAAGCGTCTTTATGAGGACGGAACAGCGTCGGTGAAAACAGATGGCGTACTATCGAATGATTTCCACCTCGGAGCAGGCGTTCGTCAAGGATGCATCATATCACCGCTCTTGTTTAACATCTACACAGAACTGATAATGCGGATTACCCTTGAGGATTGGACGGACGGGGTAGCAATTGGTGGAATGAAAATATCGAATTTACGTTATGCGGATGATACTACGCTATTCGCTACTAGTATTGGCCACATGGAGCAGTTGCTTTCCAAGATGGAACATACCAGCTTAGTACAGTCATATATCTACCTAGGAGCTCTGATCTCGAGCAGCGGTGGCTGTGTAGACGAAATCAAGCGACGCATGGCCATAACTAGGTCTGCCATGGACAGGCTGAAAAAAGTCTGGAAGAATCGCAACATCACCAAAGCGACCAAAACCCGGCTTATTCGGGCATTAGTGTTTCCCATATTCCTGTACTCTGCTGAGACGTGGACACTTAGAGAAGTTGAGAAGAAGAAAAAAGACGCTCTGGAAATGTGGTGCTGGAGGAAAATGCTTGGAGTGTCGTGGACAGAATTTCGCACCAACACATCTATACTCCAAGAACTCGGCATCAAGCAGCGTCTAACGGCCACAGTACAGGCTCGAATACTACATTTCTTTGGGCATGTGTCACGACGGGGAAACGATTCCATAGAACGTCTTGTAGTGCAGGGAAAGGTCGAAGGAACAAGAGCACGAGGCAGATCGCCCATGCGATGGACCGACCAGATAAAATCCGCAGTGGGCTGCCCATTACACGAATGCACGCATGGTACAGCCGACAGAGAACGATGGCGTCGCACCGTAAGGCAAATCACGGCTGTCCGAAATCTCACTGCAGCGTGATGACCACGACCGCTCTATCAAGAGTGCACCGACAAAAAAGAAGACCTATCTTTGATATCTACTAAGAGTACCTAGGTAGTTCACCGAACAGTACGTACAGACGCCAGCACATCAAGTTACAATCTGTCAAATATCTTTAATAGATTTTCAACTTTATCGCTAAAGAATAAGGTTCAATGTTGATTGGGAAAATTTGACAGATTGGAGTAGGTTGATGTGCTGGCGTCTGTACCTATTTACACATTTTATTTATTGATCTACGACAACCACACGTGTTGTTTCAAAAATAAACTTTTACAAAAATAGAAATAAATAAGTCACCTCCCGTAAAAACTTATTTATAGTTTATACATACCTATAACAAATCAGTGCAAATAGCCGTAACATTGACTGTGGTAGCACCTTCTTGTCTAGTTAAGTCATGATAACCGTGAGATGGTATTAATTGTTCTCCTAACTAATTAGAAACTTAATTAAGCGATTCGTCGTTTAGAAAAACAAAGCGTTGAAAATGAAGTTGGTTTTCCGCGAGTTGTTAATAGACAGCTAAGCGGATCTGCGTAAGAATAGAATCATTATCACGGTAAAAATAGGAACCATGAAATGGCAATTAATTAGGCTTTAGCACTAATGAGAAGATTAGCAATTCGTGTATTATATGTCACTCGTGTTCATGTAATTCCTGTGTTATACAATGTGGAGACTACCATACAACAAAAAATTAAAATACTGGCACTACTAATGCTTAAGAGTATTTTGGAACTGTCAAATAAATCCTAGCTTCGAAATAAAAAAATGAGTTTTTCAAACAAATTAAATGTAATGTAAGCCGGATCCAACCTAAACCTATAAATTCCGTTTATCCAACTAGGCCTTGGGTGAATTCTCGGGCATACATTTCAGAATATCCACCTTAGGGTGGATTTTTGGGGCGGATAAACGTAATAGCCCGAGCCGACTATGGATTTTGCCGAGCTATAATGACTAAACTATTGAATATATTCAATTGAATTTTTGTATACAGAATGGGAATGTCATTATGGACACGTCGTTTAATTTTTTGTTGTATTGTCGTCTCCACCTTGTATAATACAGGAATTGCTAATCTTCTCGTTAGTGCTAAAGCCTAATTAATTGCCATTTCATGCTTACTATTTTTACCGTAATAATGATTCTATTCTTACGCAGATCCGCTTAGCTGTCTATTAAAAGATCAGCAATTCCTGTAAGGTCAACCGGGGCAATTGCGTCATAAAAATTCCTTGCAGGCTATTGAAAATTCATATCACACTAATTATAAATTTATTAGAGAAATCCTTAATACAAATGTATATAGAAATTATCTGTGTGCATCCTTAATTTATTGTGTGTTCCATTAGTCACAGTAAATACGAGTAAATACGCATTTTTTTTTAAATTGGAATTTTAGACGCTTTTTCCCGTATTGGGGCAAACGCGTCTTCATTAAATAAGTTCTAAACCTGTGACGTTTGAAGGCTGAAATGAATATATTTTCCTTCAATTAAAGTTTTTTATACGAATCTTTTAGTAAATTACAAAAATATTAAATAATCATCACATCAGAAGCTATGTCATATAAACTGGGTAAATGCGACTATTTTCTCTTAGACGCATTTACCCCGTGTCAAATCTAGACGTTAAGAACATTTTATTTGTGAAAGTAAAATTAGAATGAACTCTCCTAGAAAAACCTAAAATGGGTGCTAAATAAATAAAATATCAATGTATCTCAATATAACCATTGTGATCGTATTCTACCTTTAAGAGGGTTTATTCAGAAAGTTGGCAACGTCGCAAATAGATGTCAAATATTTCACTGTTTTGATTAATATGATAATATTTCTGTATGGAAATCAAAAATGTGGCTAACTAGCGAACTAGAATATTGATTATGAAATGCAACAATTAATATCGTAACACCGAATAGTTAGTTTTAGATGTAAAAAAAGTATTTGGAAACTTTCCAAATGACTTTTTTACACCTAAAACGGGTACAACATCAAATTCAATGTTATAATTGCAATTCATTATTAATATTCTAGTTAGTTAGTTAGCCACATTTCTTATTTCCATACAGTATTATTTCCAAATTAATCAAAACAGGTAACTATTTGACAGCTATTTACGACGTTGCCAACTTTTAGGATGCACCCTCTTAACACAAATTGATAACTTCACTATAGCAAAAAATAATCGCTATAGTTCTCACAAAAAGTAAAAAAATGAAGAAAGATAAATTTAAATTCAAAGCTAAACAAACCTCTCTGAAACATTTAGGTAATTACGAAAATAAATTAACTATTAAATAAAAATATAAAAAACACGAAATAAAGGTTAACATTAAGTTTAAGGTTTAACATCCCTGGTTTTGGGGCAAATGCGTCATATAGACGCCATAACCCGGAAACAGCAGATGCATTTACCCCATAAGCTCAGACCTAACCTAAAAAATTTAAATCATCATTTCTCCACAACCAAAACGATTTCAATAAAAATAACTATTGTTATAGACAGGCTATAATATATTATTTAAGTACATTTCAGAATAAAAACGGAAAACCGAGAAAAAATATGGATTTTTAAGGATTTTGATCACTCACCTCGTGCAGCACAACTTCACAAAAATCAAATGATTTTCAATATGGCCGATATTTTGAATCTATGCGTTTCAACACCATCTATTGAAACTATAATTTTTAATTTTATTCAAAATAAACAAAACTAGATGGCAGGAGAGGTCGGTTTTAAAACAGATTTTAAATTATTTCAAATAAACGCAATTGCCCCAAAAACGCTAATGCCCCGGTTGACCTTATATGTAACTGTATAATGTGAATCTCGGAAACGTCTCCAAAGATTTCGATGAAAGTTCCAATTTAGCGGTTTAAGGGGGTGAAAAATCGATCTAGCTAGGTATATCTGGGAAAAATCTATATCTTCACAGCCTCGGGAATGTGATAAAACGTTGGTGTACCTGGATGATATTTTTATATTTTCACCGCGAGCAGAGGTTGGTTGACCAGATATATTAATATTATCACCCTTACAAGATCATTCTCGAGGCTAAATAGTAACAGCCGTACGGGTCGGTCTTCAAGGTTAAGCAACGCTTGCCGAGGTCGGTCCGCGGATGGGTGACCATCCATTACATACCGAGACCCCTCTGTGCCTCGGAAAGCATGTTAAAAGATGTAAATACCAGCGTCATTTGTAGATCTTTGACAGTCGCTTTAAGGGTATCAGTAGGCGAAAGTCTGAAAACCAGTCTTGGCAATCGAGTTAATCAGTAACTGGGTTATGGAGTCAGACAGATTGGCAGTCACTCCATGTAAATTTGTCATCCGGTTAGACTGGAAGCCGACCCTAATATGGTTGGGGGAAGGCTTGGCAGATGATTATGATAAGATTGAACAAAGTGGGAATAAAGGAAATAGTTGTTCCTGCTACGAGAGTTTTATTTGTGTATGTGAATTTCTGTATTAAAAAAATACAGTCACGAAGAAAAAATCCTAGCTACGTTAAATTGAGCAACTTCACACATTGAGGTATACATAAGTTCAATGACTTCATAGGTCACTGCTACCTAGGAAATGCACTAGTAGTTAATTGTCATTTCGATGTACCTGTAACACCAGTAACACTGAAAGTTTTTAGAACTGACTGTGGTTAGAAACAAATCCAATGCAATATTAATTAAAATTTCGAATTTAGAACTCTTTCGTAACCTGATGGATGGATATTGTATGAATTCATCTGACATAATATTCCGATAAATTGGCGGCAATTTAAAAAGCGCCCCATGATTAATTACGACTTTCATAAGATTATGATAGACGATTAGCCTTTAATGATGAAGCCCCATCAAGTGCCAATGTTTACAAGTGTTGCGTAGTCGTACGAATCTCCTGATGACCTGCGTGAGGGACGTCCTGCAACGGCGTCAACTGACGATAACATCATTACCACAGTAAATATATTGTGTCATTACTGTGCGGCGCATGATAAAAGTTGATAAGAGAGTGATCTACTTACAGATTCGGGCAAGCTTATTAGGCATTGGTATGTCAGGTGCAAAAAATCTAACATGAGCTTAATCGCCAGGAAGCTATGGATACCCCATAATTTGACCGAAGACCAAAAACGCCGTGAAACGGCGCGAACGTTTGGTTCGTAGCTCAGTGGTTCTATCGAATGCGACGACGCGCTTTTAAAAAACAGTAAGTAAAGGTATTACCACCTTATTTCTTCATTCAGTTTTTTATTTTCTAAGAAATTTCGTATCTGCATTCAGCATTGCATCCGTCATCCATAAACAAATAGAAGGCCTCTATGCTTGATTGTTTTTCGACTTGGCTAGCTTATTCAAACTTGTTTAACAAGTTTTAACTGATTAAAGAAGTACCTACTTTCACCAAATTAAGTATTACAACAACATTGAGTTTTATCGGCTACTGGATCTTTTAGTCTGATACGTTCTGTAAGGCGTAGTCTTCATAAGCGGCGTAGCGTTGACTACACGGGCGTAGCGTTGTCTACAATGGCGTAGCGTAGCATCTACCGTAGTAGCGTAGCATCTACTGTCGTAGCGTATTGCTACAGACGACGACGTAGCGTTATCTACACTGGCGTAGCATAGCGGCTACAACGTAGCGTAGTTGCAGAGGCGGGCGTAGCGTAGTCTACACACGTAGCGTTATCTACACTAGCGTAGCATAGCGGCTACGTCGTAGCGTAGTTGCACAGGCGTAGCGTAGTCTACACTCGTAGCGTTATCTACACTGGCGTAGCGTTGGGTAGGGTATCGTCTACAGACGCAGCTGCGTGGCGTACTCGGTACTCTACATGGCGTACGTAGTCTTCAGACTCGTACTCGTAATGTCATAATCTCCTCGAGAGTGCAGTGTAGAGACTTTAGCGTAGTTAGTAGACCAATCTATCCGGAATAGGTTGATTTTCTAATGCTTGTTGCATATTTATTTAAAAAAAGGGACCTTCTTAGGGTTCCGTACCCTAAGGGTGCCAACGGGACTCTATTACTAAGACCCCGCTGTCCGTCCGTTCGCCCGTCTGTCACAGGCCAGTATCTTTTGAACCGTATATAGGTAGACACTTGAAATTTTCAGTGTGTACTACTATGGCCGCTATAACAACAAATACAATTAAGTTAAAAACTAAAGGGGGTCCCCAAACAAGAAACGTATTAAAGAAATAATGTAGTCTTAAATATTGAATGGTGGTTTAGAGGCATGAGGAACAGAGTGTAAAGTTCACTCATCCTCTATAGAAAAGGGAGGATCCTCCGGCCAGACAGGTGTCGTGTCTGGCAGGCAACTGCCGATGTCGGATAGTCTTATATAATTATGTCGTTCGCACGGAAAACTCTAATTGTGTGATGCAGGATTTGTGTGACGTCAGGATTTTGTGTGCCGTCAGGTCTTGGCTGATGCGTAGTTTGCATGTGGCGATGTAGATGCCGCCACAGTGGTACGGAACCCTTCGTGTGCGAGTCCGACTCGCAGTTGGCCGCTTTTTATATTTATATCTCCGGGGACTTAATCAGCTTATCATATTTATTGCCTAATCACTGAGCACAAACAAACAAATGTTTATTTATTTACAAGATAAAGCCGTGCTAGGAGTGAATGTTTGGTAAACTTGATACACTACTTATACACATTCAAGCTTATGGCAGCATTTCTGGCGACGGTTTCATAACGAGTACACTGCTGCAGGGAAAATCCAAGTGGTTTCTTTCCAGAGGTGAAGTGAAGCCAGGCTCTTTGTCCTGAATAAGGACAAAACGCCACCCACCGCCGCGCCATCGGGGTCACGAGAGTGGCCGAACTGAAGACGAAGCGGGTCACCATACGTCCTGCCGCCAACTCCAGTCGCAAATTGAAGACTGCTTCAACCCGGGGAATATGTTGGTGCATCACAAATGCGCGTGACTGCGGGGAATACGCGAGGGGTCGGGATACTGAACCCGGTATGCGACGGCTACTGCGCGCCCACCACACCACTCAGCTCACAGATGAGCTCATCCACTGCGGGAATTTCTTTGTATGGTTTTCTAAATACGTTGATCAATGTAAATGGTGATATTACAACTATTTTAATACAGTCCACTATTTTAATATTACACAATACATTATCTAAACTTTTTTTTTTAAAGTCAAAACATGGAGTGAAAGTAAGCAAAGGAACACAGACTTTGATCCTACGCGTTTAATCGTTGCATAATAGATGCTTACGCCAACGTGTTAGTGCGTCGGCTATTACAATGAATATTTTAATTCTCAATCATTATTGCTTTCGAAACAAAGCCCGCCCGGAAATGCGAAAATGTAGACCAGGTACGAAGAAGGTGAACTGTAGTAAAATTTTCACGCGCCCTTGACTCTTGATTCGTCGATAAAACTTGCCAGCTTTAACCTTATTGGCTAGCGTGTGCCGACAATGCGGCATTGCGCTGAACGTGAAACAGAACTTTCTTCTGAATTTAAAAGACGTGTTTACCCGCACAGCTGTGTGTGGTACGGTAGTCCGTCTCGCTTATCAAATCGTCGAATTTAAGCTTTAAAATTACGCGGTAGAGTAGACATTTCTTTGGCCAGCGATGTAAATACTACTGCAGTCATTCATGTGTTGTGCCATCTCACATCTGGCAGTACACATTCGTGATACCATGGAGTGGTCGCGCCAAACGGTTTAAAAAAATATTACGAACACGTTTGTATAAGTTTTTTTTTTAACTCAAGTGACAGTGCAAGTGGCAAAGGATTTTTGTTTATGATACATAAAACTAAAGCTGTAAATATAACTTAAAATAACTGTGCTATTCTAAAATTAAAACAGTGTTATCATCAATATGGTAAGTTGGCACATGTTCCAACATGTTTATGTGTTTTTTCAGCTCTATCAATAGGGAAGCAGACTCGGGAATTATTATTTTCAGCCTTTTGAAGGAAGGAAATATTTCCAGGTTTTAATTCAAGATAACCGTATCGGTATAATAAAATATTTTTAGTTATAATAAAATAATCGTGAACCCGTATTGAGCATTAGTAACTGTTAAATCTTTAATTGCCATAAGTATGTATCTTAGTAACTCCTATGTGCTACATAAATAAGATTGATAGGTAGACAGTTTTGCATGTTGTATCATTAAATATTATTAGGTACCTATTTATTTATGCATACCCATTTTTTTCTAATACTATTCAAAATAATTAGATTCTAATTTTAAGATGACCTTACAGATAAAGATTAGGTTGTCTAAAACGTGTTCACAGAAGATTAATTTATACGACAACATATTTTAATTTTTCCATATTTTTAAGTAATTGGATAGGTATTTCATTATTGCCAGAAATGCAAACTTTTCCGGTTTTTTAATTTAAATTAATCAAAACTTTAAAGTATTGTGCTTCTAAAAATATCTACATTGGTTACCTACTTACCATTAAATTAGTTCATTAGCACACTAACCTTAGTTATTTATAAAAGTGTATAGGATAGGAGTACCTACTTACGCACTATTTACACCGGTTTCATTCGTCTGATTCATCGAGTCGTTGACTCGCCAAACATAAAACAATGCATGTTGTTTTTTGAATCAAGTCGCCAATACAATGTAATGCATGCTAATCACACATCAACATTGTCTCTATCTAGGGTTGCCAACGTTTTTTATATCAAATATAGATATGCCATTACCAGTAAAATATTAAGTTCATGCATAAATTGCATGATGTGCATATTTTCTAGTAGGTATAGTAGATGTGTCAACAACATTTTTATTCTTTAAATGCATATTTTTAGCTACCATGAATTAACAGATTTTTTTTAATGTCTCGTTACTATTTTAAAACGTCAAAAAAAACTTTACAAAATACCATTAATTCAGCTTCTATGAGATTAATACTCGTCCTATTGCAATCATCTCGCTATTTTGTATTGAAATAAATAGTTTTGCCTAAAATAAGTGTATTTTTTCTTTAGAAAATAATACAGGGTGGCAGGGACATCGACGCGAAGCCGGTTACCATGGATTCAGTACATGGTCCTGAATACCCCTGCGTTGAAATTTTTCGTCGGTTATTTTTTTAAAAATCAGCTGTTTCATAGAAAAGTGCAATACCTACGCGGTCAAAATGTATGGAGCAGCTGATTTTTTTTTAAATAACCGACGAAAAATTTCAACGGAGGCGGGTTCAGGATCATGTACTGTATCCATGGTAACCGGCTTCGCGTCGATGTCCCTGCCACCCCGTATAGTCGTTTTGCCTTATATATTTTTTCTTTAGAATTATAGTATTTAGAGTTTTTCAGTATATTAATGTATTTAGGCCTCTATAATAGCAGCAGAATACTCTATTAAATGGTAGGGTTGGCAACCCTATCTCTATCGTTCCACATTAGATACTCTTAACTCTCAGTAATGCGTCAATGTATATCGGAAATACGTCAGAAAACTGTAGAAAAAAAGTATTTATTCAAAGCACTTGTTGGCCATTCACATTTATACGCCTGACGTGAAATAAAACAATTGATGTTTTTGCATATACACTTCATGCAAAGGAAATAAAGTCTCAAGTCCACCATTGTAACGAGTTGAACTAACAAAAGAAAAGAAAAAACCAAAAAATGGGTTTTATAAATTATAAAAGATTAACGAGCCGGAAAATGTATGAGTAAATGAACAAAATGAAATATTTATTACCTACTCAAATTGTTTTTTTTGTGCACGCCACTTCAAAAATAATTGCTAGCTTGCTGGTTGTGACCGTATTTATTTTGTCGATCATGTTAAAATACAATAACTGGTATTATTACTGCAGGTAAATAAATATTGTACCCATCGTGATTTTTTTTCATAAAAGTACTTTAGTTTTCTTGGCTACAAATTATGTTTCCACCCGCGGGAATCGGGAGGCTCGCCTGGAAATAATACCTCCTGAAAGGGAGCAAGGTGAACGCCCTCGCCTTTCAGTTGCCTTGAGCGCATCCTTCAGGAACGGTCTCGCTTTCAGGAGATAGGAATACATAATGTAAAAGGACCCAACAAATACTTAATGCACTCTCCCTGTAGATTTTTTTTTAAATTGTGAATAACCTGACCTATTGTTATAAATCTCTATATAAACAATATAGGTATACAAACTGACTGTTTGTGATTATTCATATTTTCTTTCTTACCTGACTAACCGTCGAAACAAATAAAAAAAAAAAATAACCAAAACATTGTTTCATACCTAAATTGAGGCAGCCCCTAAACAACCCCCCCACCCCCCTAACTTAGCCAATAACCTATCTATCGCCAGTTTTGTGGCATACTGGAGATAGAAAAAACTATCTACGAGTATCTCCTCCTTTTAATATATCTATGGTTATAAGTTTTTAACGTCCCAATAATCTCTCGGACAATAAGGAATCTTACAAAATTGTGGAACGAGATTCAATGACAGACAGAATTATACTGTCTACCATCATTAACTATGTACCAAAATATCTGTCTTTTACTGAATATAGGTTATTGGGTTCGGCCGTAACACCGTAAGTAGTTTCGAACTCGCAAAAAGCTCTTTGTCACGTCAAAGGTTGCCGAATCGCGAGTTGATTTATCATGTTCAGTAAGTCATGTGTACTGTACAAACATTGATCCGCCTAACAAGCTCAGTAATTATGAAAATAATTGCTCTACACACGCCCTTATTCAGCAGTAGAGTTAGCGGTAGTGTTTTATAACTAGGAATAATACTATGTATCTACGGTTATAGTCTGTTTATATAACAGTACTAGGGTCAAAATAGAGAAAACGACTTTTTCCAGATATATTAGACCTAGCTAGATCGATTTGTCGCCCCCGTGAACCCCTATATCTATAAGTATGGCAACATTCATCGTAATCTTTAGAGCCGTTTCCGAGAACGTGATTATTACAAGTAGGTATATGTTTACAACGTTTTGTTTTAGGTTTAGTATAAACAAAAAATAACGTTGTATATAATATATTTATTGCTCATTAATTAGTATAGGATAGGATTACAATACTAAACTTACTCAAACCGTAGTATGTTAGTGAATATCCAGAAATATTTTAAGATTACTCATACCTACACAAACAACCCTAAAAATACTTTTTTAGTCATCCTCTGCCCCCCAATTACGTAATGCACGATCAATTTTAAATTGAAACCAATTGAAAAAGATTGCTAGTCCATTGCTTCATAAGTTCGACAAAAAAATCTGCTAAATTTTTTTTGTCGAACTTATGAAGAACTGGACTGGCAATCTTTTTCAATTGGTTTCAATTTAAAATTGATCGGGCATTACGTAATTAGGGTGCTGTTTACACTACATTATTTCGCTCGGTATGTCGGTAAAAGGTGCGTGCTGAGCTTGCACTAATCAGTTCTCTATTATTTTGTTATCGGATCGCTTGTCGGTCTACCTTCAAGGTCAAGGCTATGCTTTCTTTGAATAAACAACAGTGACTTGAATTTCCCGGACTTTTCCGCAGTCTTTTTGGATGAATGTTTTTTTTTTTGTTATGTATTTTAATTTTACTGAATCCATGGAAACAGTTTTCGGGTCGATGTCTCTGCCACCCTGTATGTTAATCCAAACTATAAACTATCTACAAAGTATACATTTTACATTTACAATATTAGTAGGATTTATTTATTAACAAAATCAGCTAAAGGAAGCTGTCGGTAGCATCCATGAATATACATTATCTGTAAAATTAAACGAAAAACGAACAGAAGAATAATTTCTAGCTTTTCATAATTTCATTTGTTTTGAAGATCTGCAGAATACAGGAAAAACAGTAATTCTAAACATGATTGTATTTTAGCTGATATAACCTAGCTCGCTTTAGAAGACATTAGCCTGAAGGCTGAGGACACTGATTTATTGTAATGGCCGCTTCGAAACCTCGTTACAGACAAAGCAAAGCGAATCCAAATAATTTCACGGAAAAATTCAGTTTTCACGCCATTCATCTGTCGGGAGATAATTATTGCAGATATATGAGAACCAATTTCAGCGATTATACTGTTTTGATCAATGATATTATTGGTTTTGATAGTGCACGAGTTGACATACTTTTTTTTTTTTTCTTAATGTATAGTCTAGGTTCGTCTACGTTTATCTTTTATAAAAAAAAAAAATGAAAATGTTTTATTTCTTTTTCTTTGTTTGCAATTCGCTGATAACGGACATTTAGTCAACGCAAAGCATTTGTTCCTAGATGTATTATACTTATACTCGTATACACGTGGAAGCCAATTTTTACTACCTATCAGCTGTAAAATAAAATAAAATTTAAAATATAAATAGGCATGAATATGATTACAATCTGTAAAGTAACGTGAAGTTAAGAAATGTTTTATCTAAAGCCATATCTCTGTATGACCGTCGGATGATATCTGATTAACGTAGTAAAACAGGGTCAAGATCGCGAATACTCATAGTTATTTATGTATATAGGTACCTACTTACCGAAATCGCAATAATAAAGCATTTGGAAAATCCAAAAGCGCACGCCTCATATGGCTCATTCAAAAATTTTACCCATCAATATGTCATCAATATGGGTAAAATTTCTTACCTCGCAATCTTTACGTACTGTCAAAGATTATTTAGGTTTGCTTTGTTGGTTACTAGGCAACGGAAGAGGGTTGAAGTTGGAAATACACACATCAAAAGTGTCTAGGGATCAACATATATTTTTGCAATAACTTTTCTCCTGATTGATATTAATTAAAATTTTCTTTAAGGATTCATCAAATAAAGTGTTTTCGTTTGTCACAGTAACGATAAACCAAGTCACCTTTGCATTAATAAAGAAATTTGCCATTTTCCTAATAAAGGGATTTTTGACATTTGAACCACTAACATTAAAGTTCGAAAAAAAGACTGAAATAACAGTTTTCTTTAAAATTTTATTGGGTAACTTAAACAATTAATAATCCGTGTTTCTACCGCGAACACTAACAACACAAGAACATCGGTTTGGCATACTCAAAATGAGTTCATCCAAATCACGCTGTGGAATGGCCGCCCATGTTCGTTGCAACAACAAAAAAAGGTCTTCTTGCGACTGGATACCCTCCATATTCGGCAGAGCTCTTCTCTGTAGCATATCCCATGCATGCTCAATCGGGTTCAAGTCTGGCGACTGAGCAGGCCAGGGCAGGACATTGATGTTAGCTGCGGCGAGAGTCTGTCTTACAACTCTTGCGGTGTGCGGTCGTGCATTATCATGCATTAACTGAAATAAGGGACCGATTTGCACTTGTAGAGGAACGATGACGTCTGATACAATCGTCTCGGCATAAATTTGAGCGTTGAGGTTGCCTCTAATCCAAATCAACTCAGTTCTTCCGCCGATCCAAATACCCGCCCATACCATGATGGTTCCACCACTATAAGGATGGACTTCCTGGCAGGATTTTAATCGCTGTTGGCGTCCAGGGGTTCTCCAGTGTCGTATACGTCTTGTATCCGGTCTCATACCAAAACGAGACTCATCAGAAAAGCACACGAAACGCCATTGTTCTTCTGCCCAATTTCTGTGTTCAAGAGCCCATTGATATCGAATCCTACGATTGTGCATTGCTATAGGTGGTACCCGTAGCGGTCTTCGGGAATGAAGGTTCACTTCATGCAAGCGGTTTCTGACTGTTTGGTCGCTAATTAAGTTCCCTGAAGAGTGATGAAGCCTCACGGCTAACATCATGGCGGTTATTGTTGGAGCTCTTCGAGCTAAGATTTGAATGTATCGGTCTTGTCTCCGTGTGGTGCAGCGATACCGTCCTCCATGGCGCTCAGCCACGGTACCAGTGCTTCGGTAACGTGTCCAAAGTCGACTGATAACACTCTGACTTGTATTCAGAGCTAAAGCCACAGTACGTTGCCGGGAACCAGCTTCTATCATTCCCACGGCTCTGAGCATTTCTTCCCTGCTTAAATGACGTCGCTGCTCCATAATAACGTTGGTTTTAATCAGTAGTAGGGAAACAGTAGCACTAATAATGTCTTCAATGCGTTGTATGTTTTTATAGGGAAAATATTGACAGCTGATTTTCATCTTTTACTCGAATTTGATTCACAGTTCCTGATTCAAATTATGAAATGCACCAAAAAGGATCCATATAAATTTATAAAATCATAAATTTATTACAAAGCCACATCTCAATCTCAAGAAATCCGCATAAAAATGCTTGATCCCTAGACACTTTTGATGTGTGTAGGTATACATAGTTATGACATAGATATTAAAGTAGGTACCTACTTAGTTTTTAGGGTTCCGTACCCGAAGGGTGACAAACGGAACCCTATTCATAAGCCTCCGCTGTCCGTCTGTCTGTCAGCGAGCTCTATCTCATGAACCGTAATAGGTAGGCAGTTGAAAATTTCACAGATTGAGCATTTCTATTGCCGCAAGAGCAACAAATAATAAAATTAAAAAATAAAGGGGGGTCGCCATACAATAAAATTAAATATTGAAAAAAAAATTATCTGACCCTGGCATGTGGGGTATCATTTTCTAGAGCTCATCGAGTAGAGAATAAATATAATTTTTATTTGTTTTTATCTTCAAAAATGATGAATTAGGGGGCCGTAGAAGTTGTCTGTTTTAGACCATTTTTGTACGAGCTCTATCTCAACAACTAAACAAATTAGGAATTTGAAACTTGTGTGTATCATGTAACATATACTGTTTATAATCAACAAATACTAAAAACGTCGATTCATAACGTATTTTATATAATATGGGCGATTTTCTGCAACTTAAAGTAATAATTTTGTATTTCATGCTAATATTATGCGATATAAATTCCACAGATAACTATTTAATAGTCGGAGTAATGACATGGAATTAGTAAGTACCTACTATCATGGCAGCATATACTATTTCGATCATTTAAATTTCGATCATCCAAAAAGGTCTACAAAATAAACTTTCTTCACAAGATTTTAAAACCGGCCAGTATTTTTTGAGTTTAAGATCTTTATCGACTTTTTTCAAAGTATCCCTAGACGGCGTTGATGTGTGTACCTCGTGTTAAAACTACACTCCAATAGACAATATAGTCAGTAACATTGAAATGAATGCTGGCACATACAGTGTACTATTCAGTTACCTACCTTAAACCGTTGTGGATACAATTTCATATTGAGAAAAATTATTGGTGTAAAAATATTCGGTCATGGCGGCCAATCTCAACGGAGACTGGCCTTCGGCGCGGGAGATATTATAGTGCACAAGTGTGTGCGCAGACACGAGTGAACTCTCTCTTCCCTCACTCTCATAGTCCGATGGGATGAGTTAAAATAATAAGTAAGAAATAATAGATTTCTGTATGACTATCAAAAATAACGTAAATAAATACCTGTATTGACCCGTGCGTTTGCACTGGCGAAACATCACGACAAAACATGTTGAAATCTCTAGTTCCTGTCAAACATTGTATGAAAAATTGACAGAAAATAGAGATTCCAACATGTTTTGTTGTGAATGTTTCGCCAGTGCAAACGCACAGTTATAATTAAAATTTGGCGTACTACTTACATTCTATTTTGTACAATATAGTCTGATGTAGCAACAGAAATCCTTTTATTTGTAAGTAACTAGCTTTACCCGGCCTGGCTTCGCACGGTTAGCACTAAGTACTTATCTACGGCGCATCTACCTTTCCTAATTACCTATTTCTACCTAATTACCTACCCTACCTAACCTACCTACTTCTTACCAGGGTAGGTAGGTACCTAACCTACCCTATCTACCCTACATATCTACCTGCTTACCTACCATATATACCTATTTATACCTAATAATACTATGTTAGTAGCAAATAAATAACTGTTAAATGTTACTGGATAAAGTTAACTTAATATTTTTCTCTTAAAATAAATGAAATATACTCCTACACCTATATTTTAACACAACAACATTTTCTCATTAAAATTAGACAATTTCTTTACAAATCTTTGTTTTTTTATAGCGCCTCTGTTGTTACCTTTACGAAAGTATTACAAAAATTCATAGTGTTAAATCTTGTACGACATGGTATGGAACCCTTCGTGTGCGAGTCCGACTCGCACTTGACAGATTTTATTTATTAATTATAATTAAACAATTTTTAATAATAGAGCCATTTTCTCCTACGGCCTGGTTTCCTCCTACGGCTGAAACGAATCTATAAAAAAATATGACTCAATTAATTGATTTTTTCGCAAGCATTTCGTGTTTCATACTTGATTGATGGAAAAATGTAAAACTATTTTGATGCATTTTTCGTTTCTGCTTCATTATATCAATTTTTGAAAAGTACAGAATTAATCTCCATTAAATTATATATATATAAATTAAATGGTATATAAATTAAGTAGGTTCTATGTACTAGCAGGAGTGTAACAATAAAAACAGTTGCAGAAAGGAGACAAAACAAATTTTTTGATCGCAAAGCACTCTCTAATGCTTCGCATTATGAGTCGTGCAAAATTACAGATATAATCTAACTGTAACTTATTATTGATGATCTAAAACATATAACAGAGTAGGTATTCTTCAACTCTTGAAAAAATTGCGATAGGTAAGTAGTTGTTAATTTATAAAATGGTTTCATTTCAACAATGTTGTCTAATCACAAACACCCACATGTAGGTACACATTGATCATCGCAGAACATACCTATTATTCAAATTGTGACATTGACATGGTTACAATGTATACATACTTGTCTAAATAAATATTTCAGACCCCTTACCTGTAACGCTGAGATAAACTGTGACCAATATATCTGGCAATTCTACTTAGTCCGTCACTATATTTTCCTTATATTATAACTGGCTATTCTACTTAGTCAGTCACTTATATTTTCCTCATAACAATGGCGGTTATTTTATTTTATTGACTACCTCGTTGGTCTAGTGGTCGCAAGCGCTACTGCTGAGCTTGAGGTGCTGGGTTCGGTTCCCAGGTCGGGCAAAGTGTTACCTATTGGGTTTTTCCATCTGGAATTTCTCAGTAGCAGCCCGGAGTCTGGATTTGTGCCCGGTTGATGGCAATAGGCTCGCCCCCTATTACATGGGACTTATTGGCGAAATGTGGACTATATGTACACTTCTGCCCAACCCTTCGGGGAATACAGGCTTGGTGTTATGTGTATTACTTTATTTTACGGATTATAAACTACCGGTTGACCCATGGTTGTTAATCATAAATGGCTAGTAGTAGGCAAGTCTAGGAAATTATTATTCAACGAGTTTGAAAACGTCATTCTGGTGCATCGTCCAAAATTAGACTAAATTTTTGTTGTTGGTGGTAGTTGCGGTTTTTGGGTGACGTCTCTCGAGTGTGGAAATTGTGACTACATTGTTGTAATGGGTTAACCTGTCAACCCAAAATATATAAGTGGTAATAGTAAATAAATTAATAAGTTAACGTTTTAACTAATTTGGAAGAATAGTAGATTGTTATACAAGGGTCGAAAGAAATCAATTCCCATAAGAGGTATTTAGACGCCCGAGCGCAGCGAGGGCGGCTATAGTCCGAGTAGGAATTGATATCTTTCACCCGTGTTAAACACTCTACTTTTCATTTCGAATATAAGGAAAGTATAAAATAGTAAAATTTCTAAAATACTTATTGATAATAAAAAACATGTAACCACCCATTTACCAACAACCTATTTCAAATTAACTGAGAAGTTAGAACAATTTATGAAAAATTTTAAATTAGGAACGCGCCGCGTTACCGCTGCGCAGTGTGCCCACTTTCGTTTTTGGTTTATCCCCAGTTTCATAATGAATTATCCCAAAAATTCCCTAAAAAATATAAAAATTCCTTGGTTAAGGAAATTTTTCATTTTTATAGCATTAAATACCTACAAAACATTCATTATTAATCGAGTGAGACGAAACAAACCAACTCTAGGTACCTATAATGCGACTTATTTCCGATGTCATCTTTAACCACGGAAATTGTAAAATTAACAATAACCTGGTAAACTAAAATTAGATGAATTATAATCATTACGAGTTTCAGGGAATCCCCTTTAATCAATCGGTGCTACCATAGAGTAAAGTAGTACATTGGGTGCAGCCTACTATAAACAATAGGGCCTACCAACTCAAATTAATTTTTTCCCTAAAATTCCCTAAATCCCTGTCAAAATAAAATATCACTAAACCATGCTTATTATTTTCCATTTTTCCCTAAAAAAGGGAGAAATCCCTAAAAGTGGAAACGCTTAATAGGTTTTTTTTTTTAATTCGCACTGGCTGTTTATACACTCACAACACCACAGCCTAAGTTTTATTCTATTCGATATTTTTCATATAAAAAGTTTCGTAGCCGTAGTTTCGTAACCTAACCAAAAGTTCTATTTTTAAAATTCATTCCCGCCCTAGGGCGGGAAGCAATTACTATGAGTCTTTCCCGCCCTAGAGAGGGAAGTAGCGTTTTCCACCCGCTACTCGGATCAAACTAACACTACTTTCCGAGCATGAGAAATGAAAATGTTTTTAGATTGGCCTTATCTTTTAACTTCGTAAAAAGACTGTAAAATAGGGATATTAGATTGTAAATTTTAATTGTCATACAACTCCGCTTGATTGTTCAAGTGGACATCAGGTGAATTCAGGTGCCATATCAATTAAAATTCTATGTTGTCTCGTTAGTGACAGCTGAAGGTATACAGGTGGCGATTTATTGCCAACTTCACTATTGAAACCGCGTTCAAGAGCTGTCAGTGTAAATATTCCACATCAGAGTGATGACATGACACTGACAGCTCTTACCCGCGTTTTAGATGTGCTGTGCTGTGCTGATCGCGTTCAGTTTCCTTGGTGAAATCCGCCCTTATTCACCTACTTCCGTAAAAGGAGAGCCTGTATGTTATACTGATATAGTGTACAGTATATTGATACCCTTGTCTTAATTGTCATGAGAATGAGGTTGGCTTACAGTCCTAAATTCCTAATGCAGCTTATAACAGTTTTTTCCCGTCACCCAGCAGTAGATACATGCAGTTCAATTACACTTAATCAACACAAAGGTCTGAGGGTCAATTACACCATTTTGTTAACACGTTCAGTGCCGGGAGTCCTCCTGGAGGGTTCACCTAGTCGCATATGGAATGCCGGGAGCCCTCGCGGAGGGCTCATTTTCAATGTAGGTTTTTCGTAGCAAAAACGGCGAAATAAAATTGATGTATATTTTAAAAAGATATTAGTATATGCGTTGGTTTTATAATCTAAGGATTTTTAATTTTTTTGTTCATGGTTACAAAATATGCACTAAACATTTTTAAAAGGTTGGAAACTAGATACGTACACGTATTATATAGCGACAACACTCCCTAAAAAAACACTATTTTACTTCGTTTTACAGTGTTTTATAACACGGTTTTGTACCTAATGCCGGTGACCGTCCGCTATGGTAAACTTGAGCGCAAACGTAATGTCGGTAACCCTCCATGAGGGTTCACTTCAAATATGTATGATAGCATGGCGTATTAGTTCTATGAAAAGTGGGTTGAGTCAAAAGTGTAGACATCGACCTCAGACCTCAGTGTTGTTTCTCAAAACTCATCAGAATATTGTACCTAGACCTAGAGTCACCGGTTTGATCGATACTAATAAGTTACTGCAGTATTGAAGGTCAATAGAATAAAGACTGAAGTATCCGTTGCCTTAGTAGAGAGTAACTAACGAAGAGTATGCATGCTATTAGGTATTTTGTGGTTGAATGGTGTCATTATGAAAAGCATTGCAGTCTTTCCAGAAGTCAAACACCTCTGTTTCACACACTATGGTGGGTCGGTGCTGTCGTCATGTTGTGTAAGGACCTTCTTTCTTATATCTATGGTAAGGACTTATTTCCTACGGCGTTTTTTGTCGAATCTAAATAGCCCAAAATTCTGCTCTGCCTCAGGTTTTCCTTGATATCTTACTCGGTAAGGGTACTCAAACAACAACTGTGTAATTTCAGAAGACCGAAATTCTTGTTGGTTTTTTTCCGAAATAAAAGTTGATTGTGACAAATCGATTAACAGACCAAATCTTGGCCACCCAGACTGGACAGCTTTGTTCGTAAAAGATTTATCTGCACGACTTGGATTTCGTATGCAGGCTCTCGCAGACAGGCGCGAGCGACCGAGGCAAAGTAGCCGCGCCTGTCTGCGGGTACTTTGCCTATGATAGCGAACCAATGCTTGGTCCATCGAGCATCACGAAGACAAGACGATATAATAGTAAAATACCATACATACTTACTATTATCAGCTGGTTTAACTAGAAACTCAGGGTCATAAGGAAAATGCATATAATTATACAGAAAGATTAAAATGACCATCGATTAAAGTAGTATTCGTATTCCATATGTCGTAGTTTCTGATCAGAAGCTTCATTCAGTGTTACCATGCAAAAATAATCTGATTGAACACCGACCGTATTAGCTATCTAAGTACCAAAAAAACGAGCGAACCTTACAGTACTGACGTATATATGTAACATCTGACATCTTGGCTGACAGTACCAACCTCTCGGAAAATGGATTGCTACAATCTGACGGCCAACTCTAGCACCGCGCGCGCTCATTGGTCAAATCAAATAGCGCGCGCTTCCCCGGCTTCCTGTTACACACTTCCGTCCCTTTTCATGAAATCACTCCCACTGATTGCAAGAGGAAGGATGTTATACATCAAAAATCTAAACAATAAAAAATTAAGGAAATCAGTTTAGGTAAGTTCTCAAGTTTAAGATGATGTAAACCCAAATCATTATCCACGACAAACGATGAGAAAAATAAACAGCATTACCAGGAGTTTAAAATCACAAGATTTTCCGCAGATTGAGTCCAAGTCATAACACCATTGTAATGTAAATATTTATTCATAACACTAACGAATTGTTGCTTTTTAGGGTTCCGTACACGGCTACACATCAAACTATACATTTCCAGTTTATGCTGATCTCGCATTGTACGGAAATCCTAAACAATCCAAGATCAGCATAAACTGGAAATGTATATAACTTGATGTGTAGCCGCGTGTACCAAATGGAACCCTATTACTAAGAGCGTCTGTGCACTACACAGAATTTTACCGTCCGCGGCAATCGAGTCCCGGAATCCCATATGCGATTAGGTGACCCTCCAGGAGGGCTCCCTGCACTGAACGTGTTGGTAGATTTTTAAAACCAAACGAGCGAATGCTCATTCTAATCCCGCTCGATCACATTCGCTTGGTATAAACAGAGCATCAGGATAGTTCTATCATTGTCGGCGCAGATTCTACCTATAGGATGGACAGTTCTAAAAGAGAAGAAATGCGAAAGTGTCATTCCTCTCGAGCTCGTTTTTTTTCCGGGTCAGTGACAGCTTGACCCAAGTCAGCTCAACCCGAATAATAACCGGCAGCCATTGAGCCATTGTCTCACGGGGAAAAATACAAGGTAAAAGTACAAGTAGTTACTTACTACTTCTGTTGTTGTCATAATTATCTTATCTTTAATCCTGTAATAATTTAGTCCTTTCCTATGAGACTGAACATGGGCCAGGAGATCGGACTCACAAGACAATCATTCAGGCCTGTTAGTTACTCGACCCTACGACGACCCATCGACAAACCAAAGATGGGGCGTAGGAAATTATGAATTATCAGTTACCATTAGTCGTCCTCGTCCGTCAGTAACATTTAAACATATGGCCTGTTTCCTACGATTAAGTTCCTATTAACTTACTGGGCAGATAATTCATACAAATTCCGTTCCATTTTTGAATTTATTCGGTAAGTAGTGGCTATTGGGACATCGTGAAATAGGCCCTTAGTCGTCCGTCAGTAACATTTAAACATATTAGTCGTCCGTCAGTAACATTTGAACATTATGTATAGTCATCCGTCAGTAACATTTGAACATTATGTATTAGTCGTCCGTCAGTAACATTTGAACATATGTATTAGTCGTCCGTCAGTAACATTTGAACATAATGTATTAGTCGTCCGTCAGTAACATTTGAACATTATGTATTAATCGTCCGTCAGTAACATTTGAACATTATGTATTAGTCGTCCGTCAGTAACATTTGAACATATGTATTAGTCGTCCGTCAGTAACATTTGAACATATGTATTAGTCGTCCGTCAGTAACATTTGAACATATGTATTAGTCGTCCGTCAGTAACATTTGAACATATGTATTAGTCGTCCGTCAGTAACATTTGAACATATGTATTAGTCGTCCGTCAGTAACATTTGAACATATGTATTAGTCGTCCGTCAGTAACATTTGAACATATGTATTAGTCGTCCGTTAGTAACATTTAAACATCTGTGATTGACGATCAGTTAACGGCATTTAGTAGTTGACAAACGTGTTTATTTATTCAGAACAGCATACACACAGGATAACATTGAGTAGACTAGTACATGACTTCATGTGCTACATAAATCGTAGAGAGGTTTATCTTTAGGTATCTATTTGAATAAAATAAGCTGCCAGTATCTTTTTGTTTTTTTTTTTCGATGCTCAGTTTGAGGATGTAGGTGGACAAACATCCGTATAATAACTACAAGTTTGCGATTTGTGGGCAAAAAATATCGGTTTAGTATTTTTGAGTTTTTTGTTCAGAATTTAAATTCTCGTATACATCACCAGAATTACGTACAACTACCCGTTGGAGAATGTTTACGATGACAAGTAAAAGGGGGCACAATCATGAAACAAAAATAGGTATCGAACCTCTTCTTGACTGTTCATTGCAGAGGTTGATGAGAAAGAGGAGACACAAGTTCATCACCAAAGAGATCAGCACGCTTAGCACGACCACAATAGAAACGGAAGAACGAACGGTAGAACAGTTTTGTCGACAGAAGAATAGACAACATGACAGCTGTCATTTTGTTCTTCCGTCGACAAAACCCGTAGAATCCCCGTTTCTATGGTTGTCCTGCCACGCGTGCAGGTTGACATGGCGCCGGCGACGCCGTCTGATCTTGCACCGGTAGACACCTACTTAAGTGCTTAGGTATGATAATAATACACTAATTATGATGTCTATCGGAGTCAGGTATGCAGCATCTAACCATAACATCCTGTGGGAACACATACCTACTTGTACGCGCTACAATAACAGTGTGATATCTATGTAGGTATATAACATGGAAGGCATAATAGGAGTACCTAAGTTTAACCAACATATCGAGATATTTCAAATAATAAATCTTTTATAAAATCTATACGTAAATCATACAGGTACATATATGTATATAATATACGGGGTGTCAGGGACATCGACGCGAAGCCTGTTACCATGGATTCAGTACATGATTCTGAAACCCCTGCGTTGAAATTTTTCGTCGGTTATAAAAAAAAAATCTGCTGTTTCATAGAAAAGTGCAATACCTACGCGGTCAAAATGTATGGAACAGCTCATTTTTTTTTAAACAACCGACGAAAAATTTCAACGCAGGGGGGTTCAGAATCCATGGTAACAGGCTTCGCGTCGATGTGCCTGCCACCCTGTATAGAAATATTTACATACAATGCATACCATAGAAATATATTTCTTATATTTATGGTACATAAACATACTACATGATACTACTTATATATCCAAATAAATAAAATATCTGTAGTCTGTTTGTAATATCAAAATAACAGCTTTTTGCTAAAGTATAAACGGTTATTATAAAAAAACTTTTTTTTTTGTATGTCTGTCTGTATGTGCGCAGCAGGTAAACAATTCGTGAGATCTCACGCTAAATCATGAATCATGAATAACTCTTGCAACCCTGCTGGGCAGCAGATCATAGTATTATGTTGTAAATGTGTGTCCACACATTGAGCGGCAAGAGCGCGGCAGCAACACGCGGCGTTTGCAGGAGAGATTTCTACCGCGCTCTAGTTAGGGCCAAACCGACGAATGCTTGCGCGGCAGTACTGCGCGGCACAATCCGAGAAACGCCGCGCACTTCAGTTGGCAATATCAATCTACTTGGCCTTTAATACGTCCGCTGAAATAAATTCAGACACAATTAGTGACAATTGTTTCCTAAAAATGTTTGTACGCGGCAGGTAAACAGAAGCGTTCGCGAGCGGGAGTCGCGTCGTCCAAACACAACGTGGCAGCCGCGCACAATTGCCGCTCAATATTTGGAAACACCTTTAGATGTCTTGAAAATTCCTATTGAACTTCAAAGCCAATCAACAAACTGCCACTCATTCAAAGTTCCGTGCAGTCCGGTGCAGTGCAGTTTCCGCAATTAAACTGTACTAAATTAAGAGAGCATTTAATTCGCAGCGTCAAACACATTGGCAACAAGAGTTCAAGGCTTGCCTTAAGTGGCTGCACGCTAGTCTAGTCTTCTGAAGGTTAAGGCGAGATTGTGGCGGGCTCTCGTAAAGCGTTTGTAATTGATTAATAAGCAATAAGACCCACACTGCATTAAATAAACTGATTCCAGTTAAACTGGATAGACAGACAGATAGAATAGGTCACTCTTGCTTGTGTGTGTAGGACATACTCCGTCAGTCATGGCTGTTCAGATGCTGCAGGGTCTATAAATTAAGTAGTACCTTTACGTACCTGCTAAAAATCTATCTAGCCTTTTAACAACTATGTTGCGGTCGGCTTCTAGTCTAACCGGATGCAGCTGAATACCAGTATTTTACATGGAGCGACTGAGCGACTCCACAACCCAATAACTGGGTAATACGATACCCCTTGGTAAGCCTGGTGTCAGACTTTCAGGTTTCTGACGACTCGTAACGACGACGAAGTTATCACTTCAAAATTCCAAAAAAATAAAACAGAGTGCGCTGTCAACAAAAACTTGAACATTAACGTTGTGCATTTCTACTCTCCCTCCGTCTTACGAATTTTCCGATCAGGTCACGAGTCCCGACGCGAGTTTAACATTTTCACCCATCCCAATAAAAGTGCTCGACGCCTCTAAAGAAGTTTTCACTTCAAAAACTTACTATTCGAATTCATGTTGTTCCCGCCATTTTTGGTCGAGTATTGCCATTACTTTGTTGTTTATAGAGGATTCATGTCATGGGTGTAGATAAAGTCTTGTATGCAACTGTTATAATTAGGTATTTGATGACCTTTTTTTGTTTGCTAGCTAATTTGATTTGACCGTGTGGAATCTACATGTTGCTGCTAAAAATGACGTACGGATTTGGTGTGGCTTAGTTTTTATAGCCCTCCTCTTGGCAATACAGTCAGAGCGAGTGCAATGAGTGCAAAGTAATCGAGCACTCTCCGTAGTCGCAACGCGCATCACGCAATGATAGTGACGCTCGTATGATCACTGTAAACATGCTGCACTCAGTGGAGGTCCAACCTTCAACTTAAGCCCGAATTTACACCAGCACGCGTAGCATAACAACCCTATGGTTGTATAACCCAAACCAACCGTTTCAAACCAATCAGCCTTAGTAATATAATTCTAACCATTATTCCCTATCTCTCCTGACCTATAGTCCCATGGAAAGGCATGGTGATAAAAAAACGGGTTTTCTACGGGTTTTGTCGACGGAAGAATAGACTAAATGACAGATTGTGATTGTTTTCCTGTCGTTTTGTCGACAAAACCCCTTTTCAAATTGTGGTAATGCTAAGCGGTCTGAGCGTACAGTAGGGGTCATTAGTGCAGTTACAACTTTAAAAAATAGTAGATTGACACTTCGCTTTAACTTACGACCTTCTTATAATAAGTCATTTCTATACTGTAGACACACACTCTCATTAGTTTACAAATTATTGTATTCCATAAATTCAAACAGTTTGGTATATGGCATGATAGCTAAGCGGTTATCAAGTTTGGGTTAGCGCGTTCATGTGCAGCGAGTCGCGGGTTCGAATCTCACGCGCGGTGATAGTTTTTTTTTATGTTTTAAAAATCACTCGAATGATCACGCTATTGACTATAAGTAGTTCCTTGTTACTTTCGTTCGCCTTGTTCACTAAACTCATCAAACTTTATGATTATACCCACAGAAACCTAAATAAACAATGATATTAAGGTAGACAGATGTAGATAACTTACGATACGACTCATTCACCGCGACTAAA
Source organism: Conistra vaccinii (assembly GCA_948150665.1). Lineage (NCBI taxonomy): Eukaryota > Metazoa > Arthropoda > Insecta > Lepidoptera > Noctuidae > Conistra > Conistra vaccinii. The sequence continues at coordinate 5,231,655 of OX411317.1, read as the reverse complement.
TAGAACGTTGTTGGTTGGTTGTTATTGTGAGTTAGTGACGTATATTTAATATATTAGTGGTGTTATCATAGAAATATAAATAACATTCTTTCTTATATCTATGGGTGTTATAGTTCATTTCGAAATGAAAGGAAATATGTATAAATATAGAAATGAAAGCGAATATTATTGCGCTGCGTAAAAGCGGCCTATAAGTATATCACAAATATCTGATGAAACCGGACTGAGTGTAAGTATTATGATTTAATTATTTTATCAAACATCTAATTAAAGTATCCCTAACTGCTGATCCTCGTAGTTATTTTTTGAAACGTTTTAATCTACCATAAGGTCATTGAAGAAAAAATATATAATTTCAAAGTAAATTTATTTACCTTTTTTTATTATTTATCGATGAAAATAAAATTATAATATTTATGTGAAATAGTTTCACATAAATATTATAATTTTATTTTTTTTACTTTAAATAATTTTGTATTTAAATAGTAATACATAATAGTATTTTGCTTAGTAGCCTAACAGTACTCCTTTTTTGTTTTAGAAAAATACTGTGAGTGGTTGGGTGGAAAGATATGAGGAAGAGGGGCTTTGCCAGTCGAAAGCGAAGTGGAAGACCCCAGCTCATAAAAAACGCGCAGCGACAGCACATTGCATGGTCAGCCAATATGAAACAAGTGGTTTCAAACCGACAAGACATTTTGCCGAATTATTCGACACGTCTTCTATACGAACCGTTCGCCGTGCACTTCACGCAGAAGGTTTACATCATCGAAAACCAGCTCAAAAACCATACTTTTTTATAAACACCCGGATATAAAAGTTACACCTTGGCCAGCACAATCTCCTTACCTCAACCCCATATGGGGTTTGATGATACAGCGATGGGAAGCACGGAATGAGCGATTTGATGACCAGTTGAAGTTGCATTGCATGGAAATATGGGATTTAAGGGGAACAGATATGTGCTTCAATATTGTGGGATCCATGCGTCAACGATTACTTAATTGCATTGATAATAATGGGGGTTATACCAAGGATTATGTTATTATATTACAAATATTGATTTTAGTAATATTCAAATTATATTGTGTCTTAACCGTAATAAGAATTATTTAGAGGTTTAGTTTCAATCTTCTTTTCGTAATGAAAATGAATACTTAAGCTATAACCTCATTATGTCCTTTGTTAACTTTGAGGTTTGAGATAGAACGAACTCATTCGCAGTAGAATAAAATTAAAGTAGTAATACTGAGTAATTTAATTGTATTGTGACAACGAGTCCGCACTTGTTATATTTACGTCGGTAGATTTGCTAAACTTGTGGTATGTTACCCACACACGGAGTAATTAAAGCACAATATTGTTATATTACTAAGATACAATATTTTAAGCCTGATTGTCATAGTTCACTGATTAGCTACTTTACTTTTGTTCTTTATGAGAAAATAAACTCTTTTAACTAGAAGTTTATTTATCTATACTTCTTATAATAATTACATCGAATAAACATTTTTTTTATCACTTATTGAACATTTTTATTCTTAACCCCATAATTCAATAACAATATAGTAATTATTACATCGTTTATTCAATTATTTTTATTAAACGAAAATTATTATTTTCGTTTTAATAAACGAGAATAATAATATAATAATAAGAGACCAGACCAAGAGAGATACAAAAATCCGCAGGGCAGCATGTGGCGAGCTGTTGGGCAGTAGCGACCCCACGGACCCTATCTCCCGGGAGAAATCTTGTTCCTCATCTCTGGCTTGCCTTTATTGGCCGGCTGGAGTGAATACTGACGAGGAACAGAGCTCCCACCTCATTCTTGCCTTAATTGGCTGGCTTGAGTGGAGATTCGCAAGAGCAAACGTGCTCGGAGGAAGGAAGTATTCCAGTAAGATGCTGGTAGGGATCTTGACCGTACTTCCGGGATTGTCCTGATAGCCGTGGAATACCGCTCCACTCCTCATAAGCACCTCAGGACATGTTGCCCCCTTGTCGCTACGACACTTTGTGCTAGCGACCGTTTTCGGGGGCCCATTATTGAGTGTGCAAGTCACCCCCTGCCATTTTATCCGTGTATATATAAAACATTGATCAGGCAGGGGCCATAGTCCTTCCATAGATTCAGGTCACCAGTCAACTTAAGCCACCCAAACCCATAGTCCAATATCTTTGTTTCCATATCTTGCAATAGTCCTACACCAGCCGGGGGTTGTCCTTGGGTGCACTTGCATAGTGCATACAGGGATAATCGTCGGTTGGTGCCTCATTTCATTACAAACGTCTAACGGGCCTCTGCGAGTTGGCTTCGGCCCCTCGTACGCCTTTCAAAGGTCCGGGATCCCAGGGTTCCGAGAATACTCAAAAACTAAATAATAATAATTATCTAATAATAAAAGAACAGATAAAGATTATTGTTGAAAAGAAAACTAAAAATCTCGTTTCGAGATTGGAACCCAGACCTATGTGTCTGACAGTCCGATACTATACGCTATCAGCTATTAGGACTTCATAAATAGTAGTGAATTTTAGCAATGGTATGAACCGACCAAGGTCACACGTAATTACTTACTCTTGGGTGTGAAAGCGACGGTACGTTTTGTTTCGTTCGACGCTAGTTTGTGAACACATCACTTAAACACACAGATGTAGAAACCGCACACAGACCGGCCTACGCGTGTTCGAAGCAAAATAGTTCTTAGCATGATAATGAAATTATGACCGCTTACTGACCGCCTATAATCGGCCGTTGACTGAGAGCATCCAGTATACAAAATGTATGAAAAAAGAGGAAGTTCTTTTTTTCATACTAACTAGAAAAAACAGTCTTTGGGGACTGCCGATAGAAATGAAAACTAAATAACGCTATCTAACGAAAATGTTAGGAATGTATGTGGCTTGCTGTCAGTACATACAAGAACGAAAGCTGTTGTGCAGCCGTAAAAAAAAAACAAAAACATAAAACAGAGTGCGCTGTCAACAAAAAAGGGCTCAACGCGCTTTCGGTGACAATGACGCGAGTTCCTGATTTTTGTTCACCCAAAAATTGCTCAACGCGCCTAAAGTTTTCGCTTAAAAAAATAAAGGATTCAAAGGCGATTCACTCTCGCCCGACTACAAACACGAGAACTGTTGCCATGTTGGTCACGCTATGTTCTATAACTACAATGCGATGGGTTAAAGATGTCAATGGTGCATTATTGTTTACAAGTCTCTTCACTTCCAATTGCCAAGATGCGGGTCATAATATTCCTATGGAACTCTTACATTGTCAACAATTCATTTAATGTTTCTGTAACTACCTAGGTTTCTGTATGTGTAAATCTAAATTGTTTTGAGTTAGTCGTCGATTAGGGGACTCTTTATGTGTCAACAATTCATTTAATATTTATGTAAGTTCTATGTTTCTTTGTGTAAATTGTTTAGTGTTTCTATGTACCATGGGAACAGTTATGGGAATACTGGTTCGAAGAGTAACAAGCCCGTTTATCTCCGATTTTTTAAAACAGAAACACGTATTCAAATCTATTGTGTGCGTGTACGAATTTTAATTCTTTCTGTGACCGCTAGGGGTGCTGTACAATATTTCATATACAGCGTGGAATTTTTGAACCTCACCTGGAGGGAAAGTACTCTAAAACTCTAAATATTAGAGATAGCAAATTTTACTCAAAGGAAACAGTGTGGCTACCATAAGTTTCATTTAACCTTCTCGATCAAACGCATCGAGCGCGTTCGGCGTTCCGATTGGCCCTTCACCGGTGAAGGCTGGCCGGCTGCCAATCGGAGTGCCAAACGCGGTCGATGCGTTTGATCGAGATGGTAAAATGAAACTCATGGTAGCCACACAGTCCTTTATTTAAACCTCGCTAGCGTCTCCGTAAATGATATACCTACAGTCATTTACGGAGACGCTAGCGAGTTTTGGCTGTGTAAACTCATGGTAGAGCAGAGAGCTACTGGTATCAAACTTGTTTGCGACGCGACAAAACGCACCTTGCACTAATACCTAATACTATGTAAATAGTGAATGAAAGTGTATTAGGAGGAGCTCGTGGCTAAGTAATAACAGCCGCACGGGTCGATCCATCAGGTTAAGCTACGCTTGCCGGCCGGGCTTTGTCCGTGGACGACCATCTTAACATACTGAGACTTCTCCGTGCCTCGGAAATCACGTTAAGCCGTTGGTCCCGGCTGTCGTTCGTGGATCTTTGACAGTTGTTACGGGTCGTCAGAAGCCCGAAAGTCTGACAACCAGTCTTCCAAGGGGTATCGTATTACCCAGTTACTTTGAACTTTTCGGATTCATGTGAGTATTATCACTTGCTTCAAAAACGGTGAAGGAAAACATCGTGACGAAAGCGGCAGCAAGCATGTGAGTGAAGCAAAACCAGAGGCCCATGGGCGACTTTAAAGGTTTGTGCAGACCAGCATGACTTGTCGCGCGACGCGACACCGATTATTGTTATACCGTGAAGTTTTCTTGAAGAAAAGACCCAGTTACTGGGTTGTGGAGGTCAGATAGGCAGGCGCTCCATGTAAAATACTGATATATTCAGTTTCATGCGTTTAGACTGGAAGCCGATCCCAACATAGTTGGGAAAAGGCTAGACAGATTGATTGGTTGAAAGTGTATTAGGCAATAAGTAAGGGTGCTGATTGAAGTAGGTTAGCAGTATTATCGATCGGCGATTCTAAAGAAAGTGTCGCTCGATATAATAAATGGGAATCGATAAAATCCGAGAATTGATAGGTCAGATTAGCTCCATTCATCAATTTAACTCGGTCACCTAGTTTGAAAGTATGAATAGAAAATAATAATGCTCTATGTGAGTAGGAATCTCTTTATGTTCAAACCGAACCATTGAAATAATATGTGATCCGATTATTGGCGGAAAGTATCTGCTCGTAATGTAATGGAATTTGGCAGGTTTATTACATTTTTATTAAATTCTCCCTATGTCACAGAGGCACACAGATGGTTAACTCTGCAAAATCATCATTTAAATAAAAAGCGACTCGCTACGACACAATAAAGTGCAATTCATGTCCCACAGCGCTAATTACTATGCAGTCTATGCACACTTAGAAGCTGCCTCTGTTTCTATCGCGTAACTCTTTTATCTTCGTAGTCCGTTAAGCTTCGTGCAGACTATAGCGAGACGCCTACGACGACCTGTTATTGTTATACCGTGAAGTTTTCTTAGAAATTGTATTGTTCAAGTCGCATCGCGCCGTCGCGTCGCGCTGGTCTGCACAAGTCTTTATGCTCACAGAATTGACCCGACAAGACGAGCCCGCCGCGTATTTGTAGCGGAGTGCGCCTTCTGTATTCATCTGTGCCTATGTGCAGTAGTGAACGTCTTTCGGCTGAAATGATGATGCTGCAGACAACTTAAACTATGGTCTTGTGGTCGCAAGCGCTACTACTGAGTGAGGTTCTGGGTTTTTGCAACAGGAATTTCTCAGTAGCAGCCCGGAGTCTGAATTTGTGCCCGGTTTGCCTCCTATTATATAGGACTTAACCTTTCAGGAATTATAGGCGTAATGTTATATTATGATAATGATATATAATGTTATATGACGAAGATGATTTATGTACGTTTTTTCATCTCGTCTAAGTAAACCTCGATGTCTCAAATAGTCCGCATGGCCTTCGCCTATGACCTAGCATACCAAATCTTTACAAATAAGAAGAACCTTAGGTAATATTTAAAGTAATCCTCATATGTTATGAATATTATTTATTATGCATAAAATATTCTTATTCATAACTTACTGTCCACCGAAGGCCTTTTTATTATACTATAGTTGCAATTATGTAGGAATCTTGGAATTAATACCTATATTGTGCAATGACAGGGCTATGTAGAGTCTAACGCAGGTTGGCGTAGCGCAGACGCATAGGTAGGTAGCTACCTACTTACTTAACTATAAAAAACTACTATTTAAGTGGCCGTTTTGCGTGGATGTGACGCATATTTTCCCTCAACTTATTATTTTTTCCTGACTACGGCTGTATGCTCATATGTTACCGCATAACTTCTAAACTACTGATCATAATTTGACAAATGAGGTCACATATGGTCGCATGTCATTATAATTTTGTACAGGCATGGGACGACGGCCTAGACCATTTTTGTACCTATGTCTTCTGTCTGAAATATTTTCTTGTTTCATACTTTTCAGTAGTCGGGTTATGGTTTTTGAACTGACTTTTTTTGTTTTGTGTTCTTTCTTTGCGTCATGTAAACCGCAAATAAACGAATTTTCTTTCTTTATTTTCTTTAAGTTTTTAAATCAAATAATACTAGCGGACACCGGGAGGGGACAGAATTTTCCTCAGACAGACACAAATTTACGACCTAAAGGTGCCTTGAGAACCCTAAACTGTATAACCTACATTACCACATACATTTTCTTGAGTACTTACCCATCTCTGAGATAGTAATCCTGTAACCACTGTAGATTATCTTGGCAACCTCAGCTGTTATACCTGGGTTGTTCACAGTACAATGACCCCGGGGCATAGGGCAAGGCTCTACTCTTACGTCACATGAGATTGATGTGTGATGACATTTTGAGTATTGGAATGTTTAAGTTCGTGTATATGGCATAAAATATTATATGTGTGTTTAAGTTTAAAATATTTCGTAATAATTAAAGTATTGGCTACCAAGTTTTGCAATATGTGTTATTAGCAGGCAGAAGAACGTTGAATTTTCAACCTTCTTAATTTAACTACTAAACACCTCTCGCACACTATGCGACATGCGACTGCGACAGCTCGTCGACAAGACGCTGGCCTATCGCATACAAGTAGAGAATACAATCCCGAGCATGTTTTACAATCCCGGGATTACGGGATTTTTTATGCGTAATCCCGGGATCCCGGGGCTATCCCGGGATTAGAGTACGTGGTTTCTAATTGGAATCAAATGTAAAAAAAACTTGAGTAATTTCTTTAAAAAGTGTTTTTAATAATATTGTTGCACAACACAAATCACAATATAATAAGTAAAGAAAAAAGACAAAACAAAAAACTATACTTTTCATTTTGTAGTACATGTTTTTTTTGTCGTTATGTAATAAATGCTGATTAGACCTTTTTCCAGCCTTTTAGCTTCTAATTTTAGGTAGCTCTAGCTAGAGTAAAGTGACTGGTCTATTAAATTCCAGGCAAAGTCATTGTCAAGGCGCAATGGACTACGGAATGCAAACTAGACCTGTTTATGGCAATCCCGAAAATCCCAGGATTAGCTAAGTACACTCCCGTGATTTTCGGGATCAGAAAACGGCCGGGATCCCGGGATCCCGGAATTCGGGATCCCGAGATTGTATTCTCTACATACAAAAGTCATACAACTTTCATCTAGTGTGCGCGTGAAACGTGCGTCTAAACTAAACGTTGCGAATGTTGCGATTTATGTAGCGAGACGAGAGCGTGTGACCCGTTGCGATTCTGCAATTGGACGCCATGTGCACAATATATTTATGTTTACTGTGCCATGTGTGCGGAGCTCTGAAAAAAATACATACTTATACCTACAATATGAAAATTTTGAACCGCAATCTGTCGTTGCAGTCGCCGAGCTTTCGGAACACCCATTTAGCATCAAAGGGTTAAAGGTCTATTCCTCAGACCAAATAAAAATCCAAGACATATCGCTGCGAACAATACAGTGAAGCATGCCAAAACTACACCGCCGCTCTGTGCATACACGCTCACACGCACACATTTACAATCACACTACAATCAAACTACACCAAAGTGCTCACAATCATGTTTACGAAATCGGCTTCACTTCACTGTTGACAGCGTCTTCCTTTATTATTTGGTCTGACGTCTATTCTCACCTAATTTAAGTAATTAGGTTCTTCAGTCAAAAACCTAAATAGAATCGATGAAATGGGGTATTTAAAACTGTTACCAGCCCTTAAATCGATAGGAAAACCCTTGGGGTAATGTGGCCACAAGTTTGCAGACACGGATTACTGAGAACATTTAGCACATCAATCACAAATATTTGACCCGTTTGTTCGAATGTTTGGCTTGTTAGTAATTTTTCATGGTTTCATAGACATACCAAAGGGCAGTTTGAAAATAAAGGAAATAAATTTCTCAGAAATTAAAGACAAGCAGACAAAAACAGTCATGTGCCAAAGATAAACTGACTGGACGGGCTTTTATTTATGTTTTCTTTTCACACTGCCATTATTTTAGATTTCTGCGGTTCCACACGTAAGGCGCTCTTTGTGAAGTGTGTCATTTGAAAGAATCTTGGTTGCTTATACTGTTATATTTATAACCAGACGACGTTCCATTCATACGCGACTGTTTAAACTTAAAATAAGTTTCTCATTTCGCAGGGTTATTTATGTCTAAAGAGCTTTACATTTCGGCCCTTCAAAAGATTTACATACATTAAATTAATGAGCAAAAACATCATCAATTAAGTTAAATGATTCTCATTCACTATTCTTGGTTGGACGGGCTGTCCAGGGCTGATGTGAAAAGGATCTCAAATAACATACCAACCATATAAAAATGAGCGTGTGCAATGTGGAAATTCAATGTAAAATGTGAAGCTACCTTAGATAAAATAAATAAATAATACATAATAACTGAATGTAAGGGAGATATTACACTAACATATCTATGATCAATTGATCATAGTTATATGAGTCATAGATATAATGAAATTGTAAAATTGACCTGGGTAATTACATTTGTGAGCTTCATAGATAAATAGGTATATGATATGTATGTATGATCCCGAGATATGAGATAGTGTAAGAGCCATATTAGACTATCAAAGAAATAAATGGCTAAATCAAACACGGCTAAATCGTTATTAAATCCATTTTGATTCAGACGTTTGATCTTGACGTTTTTATGATCATTTAAGTTTAATATGTAAAAATGAAGAACAGCATCAGTTAACTACGATCATAGAATTTGACAGATATGAAATCATATAATGTTATTGTAATTGGGGCGGATATAATATGTCTATTTTACAATTTCATTATATCTATGACTCATAGATCTAAAATCATAAGTATACTATAATTATTAAACCCAGTTATAAAAAAAAAAACTGTAGGTACTGCACCCACCTACTTAATACCGATACAAAATTACACAATAGATCAATAAATTAGACCTAGTGCTGGCGGAATCATGCAATTTTTGTAAAAGTGACGCCTGATTTCATTACTTATTTATTTACAAAATCGTCTACTGGCTGCTAACCGCTGTTTAGCTTCTCAACATTGACTCAATCCATAAACACATCACTCATTACTTATTAAGAACATGGTTTACACAACAAATTAGCACCGATTTTGACAGAATCTCCTCATAATACCGACCAATATATTTTGATATGCGTAAAAAATTGGAAACTGTATTTAAATGCTCCCATTTTCGTCGCTTGTCTTTGAAAGTGGCGCTGCCGTGAAATGTCAAGCGATAATGGGCGTTGGTCGCCAGTTCGGCACTTGATGTAGAGTAGAGAGCAAACATTCAGACTTGGTTCAAAAGGTGTTTGCTTGCAACCTACGCAGGTTGCTCGATGTTTGTCGTACGGCTGCGGCTGGGCTTTGTTAAAAAGTGTTTTTTTTTTACCGTTCGATAAAGGCAACTTTTTGTACTAATATGTATTTCATAAACGTTGAAGCAGATTAAGAGCGCCGCTCGCTTATCCTAAAAGTTGGCAATATCGCAAATAGCTGTCAAATATTTACCTGTATTGATTAATTTGGAAATATTTACTGTATGTATTGAATTATGAAATGTGGCTGACTAACTAAAATATTCATAATGAAATGCAATAATTAATATCGTAACACCGAAAGATGAGTTTTAGATTTAAAAAAAAGTATTTGCAAACTTTCCAAATGCCTTTTATACACCTAAAACGGTTACAACATCAAATTCAGTGTTATAGTTGCAAGTCACTATTAATATTCTAGTTCGCTAGTTAGCCACATTTCATATTTTCATATACCTATGTAGTAATATTGCCAAATGAATTACTCGATCGAGACGTTGCCCACTTTCAGAATAATGGCTCTTAATCCTTATTTGTGGAGCTCCGATCTTAATCCAATAGCTCGTAAGTTAATCGAGCTTCTAGCTTTTGTGTTTTTTCCATTGAAGTCTTGAGATTCGAGATGGATGAAGACAAAACAGCGAGGTCAGATGATGTGGAACCGGCCAGCACCCTAATTACGTAAAGCACGATAAATTTTAAATTGTAACCAATTGAATAATATTGCCAGTCCATTGCTTCATAAGTTCGACAAAAAAATTTAGCAGATTTTTTTTGTCGAACTTATGAAGCAATGGACTAGCAATCTTTTTATCAATTTAAAATTGATCGTGCATTGCGTAATTGGGGGGCGGGTGTGGTAGCTAAACAGGAAAAAAATATTCGCAAAAGAAGACTGATAGGTTGAGTCAATTGATTGATTATATTGTAGGTTTCAAAACAACATAAACCTTCGTTGTCATTCCACATTAGTTCGCAGACTTCGGAAGCTTAGTGGCAGTGGCCTCAACTACAGTTTTCCTCATAAAAGAGCTCATTCACATGGGACCCGTCATTGACGATTCGTCAAAAAAACGATAGTACGTCATGTCATGACGGATGCTGAAACGAGTTTTTTCGCGATTCGTCAAAATATCCGAATAGATGTTCACACTTGATTCGTGATTCAGAGTTCAGTCTTGGACGAGCGCCTCAGCGGATCCGTCAAAAAAAAAACGTAGTAGTCTTCGGGGACTGCCGATAGTAGTGAAAACTAAGTAACGCTATCTAACGAAAATGTCAGGAATTTATGTGGCTTGCTGTCAGTAAAAGAACGAAAGCTGTAGCTCCATAAAAAAAATACAAAAAAATAAACAAGAGTGCGCTGTCAACACGGAAGCGTACGGTGACGATGACGTTCGGTGACGATGACGCGAGTTCCATGATTTTTGATCACCCAAAAAGTGCTCAACGCGCCTAAAGAAGTTTACACTTTAAAAGTTTTCACTTCAAAAAATCACGATTCATATTTTCATACGAACGTCATTTTTAAAAGACGATACGTGATTAAACACGTGTCATTTTTCACGATTCGTGATGCGTGTGAACACGAGCATTTAAAAAGCATTGCCGCCGTCATAATATAAAAATGAATCGTGAAAAAAGACGGATCGACAAAAAACACGAATCGTCCTTGTGTAAATGAGCCCTAACTCACTATTTATTTTGGAACATTAGGAAGGTGCAAGGTAGCCTATTGATATTCACATGGTGGCGCCACAAAGCACGCAGAAATACGTCACTTGGACATACTTAATTCATCCATTACAGAAAAAAATCACGTCGCATCATAAATAAATCCTGATTATGCCACCTAATCACGCGCAAGATGGGCGATTATATCAATTTACTACATAGTTAGCATACATCTTTTATAAAATACTTTATTTTTATAATTATATACCTCTTGGATTTTTAATTAGCCCATTAATCTATTTTAATTGATGTTATATTTACTATGCTCTAGCTATTCTACCTTGGCTACGATGTTCTTAGGAGCTGGATGCTTGTAATGAGAGTCATCTTAAATTGGAAACAGTGGTTGCCAGGTTGTCATACCAACATCTGCTGCAAACGCATTATTTCAAATTAATGTTGGTATATTTAAGACAACTTCTTAACGCATTTAGTGATTTGTGGTGCAACCAGGCGTTAAAATGGAACTCGTTGAACCTAAACGTTTGCTTTTTGAGTTTATCGGATACTCCAGAAACTTTACCTACGGTTTCATTTGAGATTTAATATATTATATCTAAGTATGTTTACATCCTGTCCAGTAGTAGGTTTTTGGTATGAGGAACAGGGTGTAAAGTTCACTCATCCTCATTAGAAAAGGGAGGATCCTCCGACCCAGACGGGTCTTGTGTCTGGCGGTGTTACAACTGCCCGTAAGTTTATGTCGGATAGTCTTATTTAGATCGTTCACGCGGTAAACTCTAACTGCGCGATGCAGGATTTGTGTGACGTCATGTCTTTGCTGCGTGGTTCGTATGATATGGTGGTGTAACCGCTACAAGGCGGTTGCAAGTAAATCGATAAACAGACATACTATACACAAATACTATAGACAGATTCATACCTAGTAAATTAGCACAGATTTTATAGCAATTTGAATGTAATGGCCCGACCTATGCGTGCAGGGTGGCTCTAAGGTCAGCCGAGCAACAATGGCTAAGGGTGAGCCGTGATTATCATGTTACGATAATAATAACAGTCTATTGACGGCTTCAAACTATAATTTTATATAATTATGTGAGGAAACACGTTCGAGTAGTTTCAGGTTGTGTGTATTTTAAAGTTATTGTGTAATGGCTACGAGCTAAACACCGTGAAATATGTACATTTACAGCACATGTAGCGAATTTGTTTCAATAGTCGAGATCGGGCGTAAAAAGCGTAATCTATTTCGGTAAACGATTAAGAGGGTTTACGTCGTACGGCTTTTCATAAAATCTTCCAAGCCCTTATTTTGAAATGACTGAACCGATTTTAATGAAACTTCATACGCATATGCAGGATACAAAGGTCTAAAAACTTAGTTAAGAATGTTGTTGAGCAGATTTTTTATTTCGAACTTATGAAGCAATGGATTAACAATCCTGTTTCAAAACGATTCAGATTCTGATTAATCGTGTATTACGTAATTAGGTTACAGATAAGTAGTTAATATTCAAATTATAACGCTTGGTACCTAACCTAGGCCATGGTTTTCTCAGATTCTTCTTCGTTCACACATCATCATTAGAATCCTCTTAGAATCATAGCTATATTTATAACTCTACAATTATTATGGTTGTCAAAATCACTCCGAGTAGTCCACTGGATTGGACACATTTGTGAACATTACATTATGATTGGTGATTTCTGCATGTTTGTTATAAAAATACTCATACACTGGTGAGTGTATGAGTATTTTTGCTGCCCTTACTCTTGACTTCGATGCCTTTTTTAAGCATTCCGAAAATGCCTTAACATTGAAAACTTGAACTGAAGGTTTACAAGTTCCAAACTATTTCCAATAAATTCCATTTCCGTCAGCTTTCGTTATTTTACTTTTATTTTTAGCATCGAACTGACCAAGTAGGTCTTACCGCCAAGTATGGTGCCAACCTCCTTCTTGGTCAACATTCGCGAGCCGTCGCATACTTGAATACAGTCTTTTAATATGACTATAGTTACATGTGCCTTGTGGAACTACTCGTCGTGAACTGGGCCAAGGAATTGATAAACGTTTTATAAAGTATGGACCACTGTGTTTCAAGTGTTTGTTGTATGTTATCATTGTTATGTTCTAAACGGCCATTTTATTTTACGGGTATTAGAAACGCCAAGTTGGTATGTAGTCTACTTGTTGTTAGTAAACTGTGCACCTCCATGCTAGAGTCTGCGTCTTGAAGTCACTTGTGAGATGAGTGAGTGTCTTCTTCATCTTGGCAAACCTGCAAAATCGTCAACTAGAGCTTAAAATCTCCAGTACTTACCTATCAATTTTATTTTTAACCGACTTCCAAAAGGAGGAGGTTATCAATTCGTCTGTATGTTTTTTTTTTTTTTTTGTATGTTTGTTACGCGATTTCTCCGTCAATTGTGGACCGATTTTGAAAATTGTTTTTTTGTTTGACAGGGTATGCTCCCGAGGTGGTCCCATATAAATTATATTAACTCTACTTGGATAGTTTTTGAGTAAGCTTCAATAATACGTATTTTTTCCACTTAGTTTATATGGATGATATGATGATAACTTCCAATCACTGTTATTTACATAGCAGGTTAGTGGTATTCGAATTTGTGTGGGGTAGGTACCACAACTAAAAAGAGCATAATAAAAACTTTTAGGTCGGTGGCAAAAAACGAAAGTTCAACACCAAATACACCGACTTCCGAAATTAAAGTTATTTTTGACTTTGTAGTGTCTTTTTTGGAAGTCGGTTGTTCTTTTTTTGTGAAAAGTTTTTTATAGTAACAATTTCGGAATTTTTGCGACATATACATCGCCAGATGCGACCTCATCAAAGACCTGACGTCACACAACTCCTGCCTCTCGCAATTAGAGTCTTCCGCGCGAATACCATAATTTTATATACGTTTTTTTTGTTTGAACAACTTTCACTACGTGACCAACGCTGAAATCGCGATAGCTGTTCCCTACATTTATGTTCACATATCTAGTCAAAATGTAGGGAACAGCTGAAGGGATATATATCTATTCACTATCATGATGTCTTGTTCAGATACTTAAATATATTGGCGTAAAGATTTAATGGTGGCTATTGTTTATTGCAACTTATTAATTTTATGAGGATGATCTACGTGAGTGTGACTGATGCATCGAGAAGTAACTTAGTATTAAGTATGGTATTAGTTACATATTTGAAAGCAAAGAGTAAGACAATGTGAGTCATATGTCATATCGAGTTGTTGCTAGCCTACATTTGTATTGTAGCATTTGCTACAAATGCTACATATGTTGTGCTGTAAATGCATTTCTGAAGATTAATGTCATACAGTAAAGAAAACTTGTCAATTCAATTCAATTTTTATTTCATAAAAAAGAGGTACAGGGGCCGTACCATGAACATTTTAAATACTTGCCAAGTACAGGATAGGTCAACTTGGCATTTTAACCTGACAGGTTTTCTATTTGTACCATGAACATTTCAGTCTGACCTGCAATGTATCAACTTCAGACCTGCTACGCTACCGTTGACCGGTACGTCATATTATAAACAAACGTTCGGAAATACTTTTTCGGAATGTTACCGGTTTTACGGTTATATAAAATTAATTTGATAACAGTTTAAATGATCAAAAAAATTTAATAAAATATAAACTAAAATATAAATAAAACTATGTTTCGCAGCAAAAAATCATATGTAACACGATTATGACGTGGAGGCCTTTTAGATGTAAAATAAAGGTACCACCAACAACACCAACCTACTTGAATGAAAACTTACCAAAGTTATTGCTATTTTCGAACGACTATAGCGTGTCAAATAAATTGTCAACAAGACAAGAATATTTATTGATGACCTACAAAAATTGGAAATATAAAAATATTAGATTTTTTTAATACTTAATCACAAGGATTGCAATGGGGTACATAAAAAGGGCTCAAACTCGAGAAATGTCCCGCAGATTGTGGACGGAAGTGACGGAATATTGGAACATGATGTGAATTCTATTGTTGGTGGAGGCATGAGGAACAGGGTGTAAAGTTCACTCTTCTCATGAGAAATGGGAGGCTCCTCCGACCAGACGGGTGTTATGTCTGACGGGCAACTGCCCGAAAGTTGTTTTCGGATAATCTTATATATTTATAATGCAAGATTTTTGTAACGTCATGTCTTACTGCGTAGTTCGTATGTAACGGTGTAACCGCTACAGTGCTATCGATGATTCAAGAGGCTGGGTAGCTGTAGTTTGTTTTTTTACTAAGACTACGAATATTGTTTTTACCCAAAACATCTATTACACATTAAATTGGTTTTTATTTATGTGTATTGTGTTCTTTATTTCTATTTCTTTCACATCTACTCACTCATACCATTTCTACAACATAAGTAGACGACAAAGAGACGTGTTTTTTTGTGGTCTATAAACGCCACAATAGTATTATATTCACAAATTAACATATACTTACGTTTTTTATTTTAAATTAAAGAAAACAGTTCAATAAAAGTAAGTTTTACACGCCTGCTTAATATGACAGCAGGGCAGCTCAGTTTTCAAGGTTTTACATGTCAAAAATGACTTGATGGTAGAGCCTATCGCAGGTCAGACCAGTGAAATGTTGTCACGTGACCACTGAGCGGCTTTAGTCACGTGATCGCTGGCTCGCCTGTTATTTGACGTGTTCATGGTACAAAATTCAAACTCAAACTCAAACTCAAAGCATTTATTTCAATTAAACCATTTACAGGCACTTTTGAATTGTCAAAGAGTCGGTCAGTTAGTCAGAAAGTTGAAGCTAGTCGCCCATTCCAAAAAGTAGATCTCTGTGGAGAAGAACGGGCAAGAAACTCCCAGGACACTCTTTTAAATAAAGACATTACAAAATCCTGGGTACATTATTCTTGTTGCTTCTATATGTGAGAACAATGTGAAAAAAAGAAATAGAGACAATTCAAAGTATAAGATTTAAAATAAGCCTTGGCAGAAAAGAGATGACCAGTCTCAACCGACGGCGCCCGTTCACGAACATGACGCGTGGATCAGCACCATCCAGCTCAACCATTTTGTAGGGAACCGAATGATCCAACACACTCGCCACCATCGGCGAGACATTTAAGTAAGCATGACAAAGTCTCAACTGCCATGCTCTTTCAAGTCAACATAAAACATAATATAATAACAGAATAAACAGCCCCATGGTACTCACATTTACAAAAACTGAAAAAATGCTTCTAAATTATAAAAACTATAGTTTGCAATGTATTATACTATCAAAAAGAAAGATAATCATTATCAAATATTGGAATATTCAACAATAAAAAATTGGTTAATAAAAAATAAAAATAAAATAAACATGTTGTTCGTAATGTCAGAAAAATAATATAAATAAAAATAAAAATAAGAAAAGGGGTAGCAACTCTTCCAAATACAATAATTTCAACTAGTGAGCCCAAGTGGCTGTGGAGCAGGACCAGCATTAAGCCAAGCATTTTTATCTACGATATAATCATCTAACTTATAATATGCTTGTCTACATAGTGTGCGTTTAATGCATGTTTTAAATTTCTTCTCATTAAGTTGAAGAATATCGAGTGGTATTTTATTATAACATTTTACACAGTACCCCATAAAAGAAGTGTGTACTTTAGACAATCTAAAACGTGGTTGATCTAATTTGTTCCTATTTCTAGTGTTAAAATTATGCCTGTCACTTATCTTACGAAAAAGATGTAGATTTTTTCGAACATACATAATGTTTTCATATATATACTGACAAGGTACCGTCATGATGTTAATTTTCTTAAACAGTTCCCTTAGAGATTCGCGTCTGCGGAGGTTGTAGATGGCTCTGACAGCCCTCTTTTGCAGAATAAAGACAGACTCAATATCTGCAGCCCGTCCCCACAGCAAAATACCGTAAGACATGATGCTATGAAAGTAACTAAAATAGACCAGTCTCGCGGTATCCACGTCTGTTAGTTGGCGGATTTTCCAAACAGCGTAAGCGGCTGAACTTAGCCGCCCTGCAAGTGATGTTAAGTGAGGACCCCACTGTAGTTTTGAGTCAAGCGTGATCCCTAGGAAAACCGTCTTTTCGACGAATTCTAGTGTCTCCTTATTCAATACAACGTGACATTCACTACTTCTAACATTCGGTAACGCGAATCTTATGCATTTAGTTTTCTTCTCATTTAATACCAAATTATTTTCTGTAAACCAGTTATGGACCTTAAGCATAGCGTTATTTACGTCGTCAAGCTCCTGTGCATGTCTGTTAACTTTAAAAATAAGTGATGTGTCATCAGCAAATAACACCATTTGTGGTCGGTTTTGCAGTAAATGAGGTAAATCATTTATATATACTAAAAAGAGGAATGGGCCCAATATCGAGCCCTGTGGTACACCCATTTTGACTTTTAAACCCAATGAATTTACACCGTTTATTTGAACTTGCTGCAGTCTATCATTCAAATATGATTTTATTAAGCTAAGCGCAAGTTTACCCAATCCGTAATGCTCAAGTTTTAAGAGCAGTGTTTCGTGATTCACGCAATCAAATGCCTTGGATAGGTCGCAAAAGATGCCTATTGCATCCTGTGCTTCTTCCCATGCGTTAAAGATGTGTTTTAATAAGGTGACACCGGCGTCGGTTGTGCAACGTCCTTTGGTGAAACCATACTGTTGATCGTGTAGGATGTTGTTACGATTAAAATGATTGAGCATTTGATTTAACATTACTTTTTCAAACACCTTGCTGAAAACCGGCAAAACCGATACGGGTCTATAATTATTAGTATCTTTGCTGTCACCAGATTTGAAAAGTGGAATAACTTTACTGTACTTCATTAAATCCGGGAATACCCCTTGATCTACACATAAATTAAATATTAAAGCTAAATAGGGTGCAATTGTCTCAATAATTGATTGACAAACTTTAGTAGACATGCCCCACAGATCTTCGGTAATTTTGATCTTAAGTTGCTTAAAAGTCTTTACAACGACCACAGGGTTTATATGTTTAAATTTAAATTCCACAGGACAGGCTGAAACATTCGCTCTTAATAAATCAATAGCAAGTGAGGGGGAGGAGTTTAAAGTTTCTGTAGTTTTAATTGGAATATTGGTAAAGAAAGTTACAAATTCCTGAGCAACATCGATGTTATCGCTAATGAGACCGCGGGAAGTGTCCAGTGTGTAATCCGTGTTATGTCTTTTGTTCTTGTTCGTTTCATTGTTAATAATTTTCCAAACTGTCTTTATTTTATTGTCAGCTGATTTAACCTTGTTGCTAATGAAAGAAGCTTTAGCTGCTTTGCAGATTTGTTTAAAAATTGTAGAGTAAGTAGCAACATACTTATTAAAAGTCTCCGTGTTAATATATGGCTTAAGGCCATACAGTTCAAATAGTCTTTCCCTACTTTTCCTGATGCCTTTAGTTGCCCAGTCACTGAATAAAAACTTAGGGCAAATAGTTTTAGTTTTTTTCTTAAAAGAGTTATTGAACTCTGTTTGCACTAATGAAAAGAATTGTTCATACAAAATATTGCCATTGGACATATTTACGCCCTGAGCACTTAACTTGCTAATTAATGTGCTATTAAACTTATTTAAATTACCGGATGTTATTGGTCTAATTTGAATCTGCACTTTTTGTAATGGTGTATTGGACTCAAAAATAACGGTTTGACCACTGTGATCAGAAGGGAGATAATTTACAATGGCTTTATCTAAATAGTCGCAGCAACAAAAGACATTATCAATACATGTAGCAGTAGTTGAAGTTATTCGCGTTGGTTCTAAAAACACATTTGACAGATTGAATGATTTGAAGAGGCTTAATAATCTACTGCTATTTGGATTATTTTCTAAAATATTAATATTAAAGTCCCCACAAATAATTACTGATTTATTACCAGTTGCAAGTTTTGCCAAAACATCTTCCATTACTGACTCAAATATAGAGTAGTTTTGATAATTTGGAGTCCGACAGTTCACTTTCCGTCGAAAATTGACCTGCTATAAGAGTGCATGGTAAGCCCCCAAAGTAGGATTACAGCTTAGGAATAGTTTACATCTGAGATGTGCGGGTAACAATACAATTTCACGATCTGATGTCCTAGCTAGGTTACTTAGTGGACAATCAGCCCTCATTTCCCGAAAATAGGACAAAAATATTGCTAGAAATCTAGCTCTATTAATTTAGAGCAAATTATAATAGTTCAATACAAGAACAGTGTGGGTGCTTCTCATTATTGTAGTTCAGGTTGTACCTAAATCCGCAACTGATGTTATTTATTTTGGTGATTTTTTATTCTGGTTGGGATAACTCCAAGACCTGTCTCGTAAACTATAACTTGTAGATACAATAACTTTTTGATGTAAAGACGTAGTAGAACCAAGAACCTTCACGGCCAGAGTGATTTAAAAGGTTGACATTGTAACTTGTAATTCAGCGTGTTTAATAATAACGAGAAGTTTCTCGTCGTATTTCTGCCCGGAAGCTAAATGAAATCTCCGAAACTCATTACGCATCAAATAATCAGATTAAATTCTCCTCGGCATGAGCCAACTCTCGTCTGCTGACGTGACATATCACAGAACAAGCCAGGGTTTTTAACACCACCACTGCTTCATCACCACTGCTCTCAAAACGGTGACGGAAAACATTGTGAGGAAACCGGCATGTTTTAGAACCAAAAAATTCGAAGACATGTGACATCTACCAACCCGCACTGGGCCCGCGTGGTAGATTACGGCCCATTCCCTCTCACAGAGAGGAGGCCTGTGTCCCAGCAGTGGGAACATCAATAGGCTGATGATGATGAGGGATATAACTGACCTCTGTACAAACGTACTTATTAACAGAAATAAAATCATTTAGGTATAATAAATAATTATACTATCTATATCATATACAATAGATCAGATACCACTCCGACTATTTGAGCAAACATGGCATCTAGATTAGAAGAGGAAGTCTGAAGTGGCCCCGGTGACTAAACACTTGTGTGGAAATCGGTGGTCATGTGATGCGGAGAAATGGGGAAAATGTCTTGAGGAACGTTTTGAGTATGAATGTGGATTCTGAAAGTGGCCACGGTGACTAAAAAGTTGCGTTGTGGAAATCCGTTGCCAAGTGATGCGGAGGATTGAGGAAAATGTCGTGCGGAATTTTGGGTACTTTTGAATGTGAATAAATGCCTATATTGCTATAGGAGTACTAGGAGTAAGGGAAGACCAAATAAACGATGAATGGAATCTGTGACAGATATGGCTAGAAAGGGGGACTACTGAGATGACGAGAGAAGTAAAAGAAGATGAAGACTTGTGGCTTCGACCCCAAAGAAATTGGGATAAGGGCAGGAGAATGATGGTGTTAGTTCCCGATTAACTATGTCGCACGTGATAACTGAAGCGTATACACACGAACTGAGTATTCTATCCGAGGTTGCATCATTCAACCCGTCCGTATGTTTATAAAACATCGCCATCAGTTCTGTTGTCAACTTGTAAGTACTTAGCGCCGTTGTACCGAGATATTTACTACGATTTCACGGTGTATGAAAAGTGTGTGCTAGTGTATAGAAGCATACCTACAGTTGTCGAACAAATTGCGATGGATACAATATATAAGCACTTTTTAAGAATCAGTTTTGCACTTGTGTCAAGGCCTTCAGCCTTTCGGGTTTCGGTCTACCTGGTTCCCCAAACTTGTCCTAGTAATAAGAGCGCACTCAAAAAAGGTACAAAGGCAGACTTAATGCCTTAGGCATTCTCTACCAGTCAACCAAGGGTGGTGAAGAGATTTGATGGCAGGTGCTCTGATTGAGAGGAAGAGTTGTCTGGTAACAGTCAGTGTTCATAATAAAATGGAAGGTAATTTACGAGCCTTCTTTATTGGATTTATGTCTTCATCGTCTGCCTAGCGTTTTTCCGCAACTATGTTGGGGTCTTCTTCTAGCGTAACCGGATGCAGCTGTTAACAGTAGTTTATGGATGACTGCCTATGTGACCTCTACAACACATTGCATGGGCATTGAATTTACCAGATAATAATTAGGACGTTTATTCACGAAAAAAAAAACGATAGTGTAAATGTTATTTCTTCGGTGTAAACTATGAATGTCCAAAGAGGAATGTTGACAAATTATTATGTACCAATATATTTTGTCCATGTAAGTTATTAAAAAATATTGGACGACTATTTTATTTTTATTTTTATTTTTACATTATCAAAAGATTACGGCAATACATTGAGTAGGCAGTAGACATAAAACATAACATAACATCACGCCTTGTTTCCGCGAAGGGTTGGGCAGAGGTGTACTTGTAGCAGATACACCCACATTTCGCCAGTTATGTTTTAAGTCCCATGTAATAGGGGGCGAGCCTATTGCCATCAACCGGGCACAAATCCAGACTCGGGGCTGCTACTGAGAAATACAAGGCAGGCAAGGCAGGTCTATGTAAGCAGTAGAGTACATAGAAAATGTGGCATGACGTCACTGCCCGAGTGCCCGGCAGATTTTATACTGACTTGTGACGTAGCAAGCTCCCACTCTCCAATGCGTTTTATGAAAACCATTTTTTATTAATTTGATAAAGCAAAAAATATAATATATGTCTCATAGTTTTTACTACATAAGTAAATACATAGTTTTTTTTCCCCAGTCATCATCCCTATTCATGACGAACAGGGCCAGTAGGTACTTCGTCCATTTTGGGTTGTGTTGACTGTACCTACTATCGTGAAAGTGATAACGTGAATTTATTTACGTATTTTTAATCATTTTTGGGATAAAAATTACGTATATTAACAAATAAATTAAAAAATATTACAGATAACAATTCAGATATTAGAATCAATATTATAATAATTATGTAATTTAATCATTTGATATGAAACATTTGCAGTGCCCTTACAGGGTGCATGTCTTAATACTGTGTCATGTTTTAATGCATGCCTACTAACCAGTGTTTTACATGTTAGTAAATAAATAAATACTTATAATTATGTAAAATACTTTATGAATTTTACATAATTGCTATTTTATTTATTTTTAATAAACATTTAAACATTCAGTAAGTAAACTATTCTAAAAAATAATAATAATAATTTATGTCTTCTAAATGCTCTATAAAACAAATAAGTAACTAAGTACATATATTTAAATGCCGTTTTGTCTACTGCACCTCGGGCAGTCAGGATTCGTAACCAAACTTTCTGTCTGACTGGCTAATATTTTTTCCTCGTCATGCATGAACTCATGAGCATACTCATAAACAAAAAACCGGCAAAATGCGTTTCGGAGAACTCACAAAGTCACAATGAAGGGTTCCGTAGTTGAGATGAATATACGTCACGGTCAATTCTTCAACTGCAAATGTAAGATTGAAATCGCAATAAAAAATTGTGTGATAAAACTACTTACAAATTAACGATTTTCGGACTTTTTTCTTTGCATGTTGCTGTGAGACCTTGCTTCCTGCTAAATGTCATGATTCTAGGGCAACGAGAAGTAGGTACCCTGTAGGTTTGATTTATTTGCGATTGCGAGTATATTTATGTCGCATAAATTACCGTATTTTTTATTACGTTGACTTAGAAGTTCGAGATTTTTAGAGCTCCAAGGGACCATAGACATATACCTACTTTGTACCATAGTATTTGATATTAATTTCAACTTGATACCTCCACGCGTTCCTGAGAAAAAGAGTCTTGATAGACTGACGGGCGGACAACGAAATGATCCCATAAGGCTGCCTGTCCACCGGAGTGGAGAGGAGAGGTGAGGAGCGGAGATGTGTCAATATTAACCAATAGAATCAAAACTCCGCTCCAGAGGTGCGATTCTATTGGTTAATTTTGGCACATCTCCGCTCCTCTCCTCTCCTCTCCGCTCCAGTGGACAGGCAGCCTAAGGGTTCCGTTTTTCCTTTTGAGGTACGGAACCCTAAAAAAATTATCCTTGACAGTGCATCAGGTTTTATTTTTTGTCGCGTTTTATGTATTATATTATTATTTATAAGTTTACCCTAGCAACGCACCAGGAAAATTATTACGAAATAAAGATTAAAAGAACGTAGGTACCTACCGAATTGCAACATATTCGATAAAGTTACGATCAGACCTAACATGCGATAAGGTGAATAAGGTGTACCTACATATGCTACCGCAGGTGTAAATCATTTATCTTAATCTATATCCGTGACAGGTAAAACAAACATGTTTTGATGATTTTTGATTGCCTTTGATTTTCAAGATAAGAGTCCGCGCCACCACTCATCCGCACCACCTGGGTGGTGGCGCGGAGTCCGATAGACGCGGCTCTAGTGTCTTTCCGACAGCGTTATTTGAACGCAGTTCTTCAACGCGGCTTGTAAACTTTCAGGAATCATCAAAGAGAAAGAAAGAGAGAGAGAACACCGGCAGGAGAGAGAGAGAGAAAGTGTGAATTTGGTCAAAAAGAAAATCCGATCAAAATGAAGATGGCGACTGCGAATCATTTTTTTTTTTTTCGTCATAGATGTCGTTTTTATACTTTCCGAGGGTGCTAAAGCCGATAGAAAAAAATTAAAAAAAAGTGGCTTAGATTTTTTTTTTTCATCATAATTACCTATCGTTTTCATGATTTTCGAGGTTGCTAAAGTCGATAGTAAGGGTAAAATGAAAATCCAAGATGGCGACTGCGAGAATTTTGTTTTGTTTTAAACTTGAGTAACTTCTTTCCTGACGGGAGACCCACGACCGTTCGAGCGACCGACCCAGCGCGGTATCAGTTCCCAAAGGACCCCAAGATGACGACATCGACACATTTGACACCCTATATATGTATATTAACCCCCTTACTAATAGACGTTGTATATCGCCTGTATAGTTACACACCGATTTCTCTCTTTCAGTCGTCAGTAATTTGACATTCGAAAGAAGAAGACAAAGCGTTGTGTAACTATACACGCGATATACAACGTTTATTAGTAAGAGGTAAATAAGTAAATATTTATTATGTTACCCACCAAATCATAATTGAGTGTGCGTTAATTAAAAGAGTTGGATGATGAAAAGCTCTTATGTCAACGCCATGAAATCTTTCATATTTAGCACGCAAGTTTATTCATTTACCTTTGTAAAATCCAAGTGTGTAAATACGGTCTCACCAAAAACATTTCATGTAAAGTAGGTTGAGTATGAGACTTACACAACGCTTTCATTGTCAAAAAGTTATCAGATCTAATGTAGAGCCATGCCCCTGCTCTACAAGGCCTAACTCTACCAACTTACCAACCTTATATCCGTTACTCTGCGCTTAAATATCTTGGTCAAAATGTACGGCTTGGCCGTTTCGCGACCGTCGTCGCAGAGACGGGGATGGTAAGAAATTAAGTCACTGCTTTAATAATTTTCTGTCATGCAATAGTTCAATGGAACGGCCACGTCATATATGTAAGGTTCGTAGAGTTAGGCCTTGGCGAGTTAGGGGCTTGCTTGTCTCTACATTGGATGAATCTTCTAGGCGGGGGCTGCCCCCAGAAAGCCGCCATTTTGATGACAATGGTGGTCGAGGAAAACATAAAAATTGATGATTTCAAACACCCAAACTCCACTGAATAATACATAATTTAATTATTTGACGAATTCGTCTAATTGTTCAAGTTAAATTAAAGTGGTAGGAGTTTTTTTATATCCAAAGTAGAAGTTCCGCGCCAATCGTGCGTGTTTACGTTATTACTTTTCACAAATAACACACACATAGGTACGTATCTAGATAGTATCTTTAAAATATTTAAAATCCGACAAATTGGATATAGATAAAACTATTTTACACATCTTTTATAATAGACTGACGCGGTTAGCCCGACCTCGACATATTAGGTCTAATAAAGATATTTGCCACAAACTTATTACAAACAACCGACTTCCTTATTTTTTTTTAAATATCGATGAGTATAGAACTATTTCCTTTTTTGAAGTCAATTAAAAATAGCTGTGGTAACATTTTGTTTTTTAAATAAAATAAATTCGAATGCTGAAAGTTGATGTAAATTGCTGAATTTCGTGACGTACCTAATTCGCAACGTCCCGTCGAGTCAGCTGATATGTCATATGTCAAAATCTTGTCGTGTCGTAGAGTGGTTAAAAGACGACCCCGGAACCCTGGGGGGAGACTGTTGTAGCGGTTAGACCGCCACATACAAAAATTACGAAACAAAAAGACATGACGTCACACAATTCCTACATCTCGCAGTTAGAGTTTACTGAGCGAATAACATAGATAAGACTATCCGAAATCAACATACGGGCAGTTGCCCGCCAGACATAATACCCGTCTGGTTGGAGGATCCTCCCTTTTCTATGGTGGATGAGTGAACTTTACACCCTGTTCCTCATACCCCTAAAATGGTGACCCCGACGTGATGAACGTCAACGCAGCCTTCGTGCAACTACTTCAGCGTGACGTCATCATCATCACTCCCGCAAGCTTTCGTGAGGCGAGTCACACAGCCAGCCAGCACCCACGGCTTCAACGGGTATCCTGACCACCAGCATGCAGCGAACGCGCATTCCTGGTCATCTCCCTCAGCCACAACCAAGCGCTGTACCACATCCGACTCACTGGATGACGACGCAGCGCCACCCCGACTCACTGGGGAATCTCCGCAGACAGTTCCGACTCACCGTGAACTATGCGGCACCCGGTTCCGACTCACTGGAACCACAGCTGGTACTGTGAAGCATCGCAAGATCCAAGACTCAGCCCACTATCGACCTCCGGTCTCCGGAGGGGAGTGATGTAGCGGTTAGACCGCCACATACAAAAATTACGAAACAAAAAGACATGACGTCACACAATTCCTACATCTCGCAGTTAGAGTTTACTGAGCGAATAACATAGATAAGACTATCCGAAATCAACATACGGGCAGTTGCCCGCCAGACATAATACCCGTCTGGTTGGAGGATCCTCCCTTTTCTATGGTGGATGAGTGAACTTTACACCCTGTTCCTCATACCCCTAAACTGTAAAGAGTTCCTTATTTTATGTTATCAATTTTAATTTATTCTGTTAATTGATTAAAACGGTCACATGCACTTCCCTGTGTTTATTATTCTAGCGTATGGCACTCGTGGGCTGCAGCTCAAAATCAGCATCAGGTGGTGACCTTGTGTTGTCATCTGACATTACGCAGAGCTGAGGCCCTTTTGGCATTTTTCTATCTTTCTTTGGACGAGTTACAGAATGAAAACATTATTTATTTTGATTTACTGCAAGTCGTCCTAAATGGGCCGTAGGCATGTAGGACGAGTTGATGAAATTACTCTTTCTAAAAGGTAATAAAGTCTCCCTAATACCTACTGCAATTATTTGTCAGAAAAACCTAATTTACACAAACTTCTTTAGGCAATGTCTCTTGGCCCGGAAAGAGATTAACGACCGTGATAAACTGAAGGTCAAAGGTCAGCAGATAACGACGCTTTTAGCATATTTCGTGAAGCAGTCTAAAGTAGGGTAGATGCCAGCTGAATTCATAAATAGGTCCGATAGCCAAGGTTTTGTACAACTTAATGTAGTTTTTACCGAGTTGAATGGCGTACAATGAGGGTTTTCTGGCAGCACTGAGACCGCGGGTCCGGGACCTGTCAAAAGTGGCAAACCACCTATATTTTCTTTAGTCGTGATGTGAATGATGAACGAATGAATGAAACGAATGATGAACGTCATCATATTATCCTAATCGTAACTAAGATTATAAATGCGAAAGTGAGTTTCTTTGTTACGCATTCACGCTAAAACGGCTGAACGGAATAGGTTGAAATTTGGCGCATGTTCGTAATATAAGATTTTTTTTATCCCGATAATTCCACGGGATCAGGATTTATGCGGGTGAAACTGCGGGGTGCAGCTAATATTTTTATATTTTTTCGAAATGGAATACCTACCACTTGTCCAAACAAAATAGACTTGTCTGTAGACACTTAAACTTTATTACTTAAAAAAAATATTACTTTGAATTTATTTTGTCTGGGAAAAGAATCACCTTTAGTTACTTTTCTACTAGGTACGCGGAAAAAATGTGACCCAATTATTGTATGGAGTTTATTTTCAGTCGGCTTTCAGTCGCCCGAAATGGGCGAATCAACACTTAAAAATAATATAATTTTTTCTTGAGGCAATTCGTACGAAGTTAATTTATTTGTCCGTGAATCGACAACTCCAGAAATCGTGTCCCCTACAAATAAATTAACTTTGCCCGTTTCTGGCGTGTAAATTCGGGCGAATCACCAATAAGCCTTTCATTCGACCAAAGAATTAGAAATATTTGGTTTTTCAGTTAATTAGTAGGTCAACAACCTCCAGTTCAAGCAAATAATCGCCCACATGGCGCACTTTGAGTTACTTGGGTATACTGCATTTACTTATCTACAGTTTTTTACACAACATTTTTGGAATTGTAAAAAAAAACGGTTTTGGAGAATCATTAGATAGTGTTTAGTTTATTACTCTTTTTATAATGATGTTACCTTAGCCAAGAGCAAAAAATAAAGCCCGTTTGGAACACAAATGCATCGTTTCCAATTAAATTCGACAAGAAATCTATTAAAAGTTTTTGAATTTAATTCAAAATTAATAAAAAAGGTTGAATTTAATTTAACAAAAAAGGTAGGAACATAATTTAAAAACTGCGCTACGCTGCAAGCTGCATGTTAAATAAAATCAACCGGTTCACTGTTGTTCATATTATTAATAACCAGTAGGTAAATGGGATAAGTATTATTAAAACTTCACCAATTAATAAAATGTCATGTTGTTATTGTAATAATGGGTTTTTTATTATTTTTAGTAAACCTTTGTATTAAACCGACACATGACCGTGTTTTAATCGATTATTATGAACAGTATGACCGTGACATTGATTTCTGACACAATTTTCACTGCCTCGTTGACCAAGTGGTCGCAAGCGCTACTGCTGAACATGGTCCTGGTTTTGACTCTCAGGTCGGGCAAAGTGCCATTGGGCTTTTTCCATCAGGAATTTCTCAGTAGTTGCATTCGTAGCCAGAGCGTAGGGTTGAAAATTCAAGACTTGGTTCTCCGCCTATAGACCTATATTATAGGTATTGGAACACCCTGGTGGTGCAACCATGGTCACACTGTCAGGAAAATGTATACAGCTTTGTGGTGACATCTTTATATCTCACCATCCCATTTATTCTGTAATAATCTTACCGTGGAAACTTGGTTGAGTTCGATTGGTTGCGCAACCAACCATGCAATTTTTGGCAGCACGAACCCTCATGGGGCTTGTTGGTGATTCGCGTGAATGTACTCGTCCGAAACGGGTGAATCGATACTTTTAAATCTATAATATAAAAATGAGTCGCTGAATGTGTTGCTAAGCGCAAAACTCGAGAACAGTTGGACCGATTTCGCTAATTCTTTTTTAAAAATATTCCTTGAAGTACGAGGATGGTTCTTACGGAGAGAAAAATTCTAAAAAAAAATTAAAGAATCGACTGTTAGGCGATACGAAGTTCGCTGCATTCGCACGAGGTTTATTTATTTGTAAGCGAATCGATTTCTGGAGTTGTCGATCATATCGGGCGAGTAAATTCCTACAAATCAGCGACCATGGTTGCGCCTCCATGGTGTCCCAGTAGGTATAAAAGGGCTCTTAAGGTTCATATAAAATGGACGAATGTGATGTAGGAGGAGTATTGCAATGTAGTGCGGGTTCGCTCAAATCTGCGGCAGCCTCAAAGCTGCGTACCCACGTAGTTCTCAGCAAATGTGTACCGTACTTCTGAACAGTTTATGAACTCGCCGCTCAGCATGGCTCAAATGTTTGCTCACTCAGAAAACGTAGTGAAATACGGCTTTACAGAAACTACCATAGAAATATTAATCTTATATCTATGGAAACTAAAATTATCATTCTATGAATAGGCCACAGGTCAGGATCAGGACATACAATTTTTATTTTAGTAGGTGTTTAAAAATACATACCCAATAAAAATGTCTAGACTTCCTAGTTACTAGGAAGTCTAGACATTTTACATCTACCTACTGTAGGTATCATCAATTTAATTATTTGTTGTTGTGACCGAGGACTTTAGGTAACAACTTGGTTGAAACTACTTGTTTATGTAATAAAAATAAGAATATTTTTAGCAAATTCTTGTAATTCATATCAAGCTTTTTATAGAGGTGTAGGTATTCATTTATATATTTTAATTTTTTTTAATTCTATCTACGTTTATTTTTGGTAATTTATGCATACTTATTCAAATTTGGCCAACCGTTGGCGTTCATAAGGCTTGAATTAGATTTATGCACTCAGCACTGCCTATTTAAGAAGATCAATCAATCTTCCTAGCCTTTTTCCCAACTATCTTGGGGTCGGCTTCCAGTGTAACCGGATGCAGCTGAATACCAGTATTTGCCTATTTAAGAAGATCCTGTTCCAAAATGATCTAGATCTTTAGAAATGAGTTAATTTATTTGAATTACTCACAGAACGGAATTAGGCACAAAATATGAAAACGTGCATAAAATGTCTGACACCCCTTGTAATTTTCCAGCTAAGCGCGTCTTATGTAAGTACGAAGGTATGTAATTTACCTAAAATATCCACATATAATTTCGTGAGAAATTCGTTCGTTAGAGATCCAATTTCGCTCCATTGTACCATTTTTTTTTAGTCTAAAGCGCCGTGATCTCTATGGAGCACTTGAAAGTGATAATATTATGTTCAGAATTTCAGTTAAGACTCAGAATATGCCAATGGCCTTGCGTGGTTAGCTAACGTGTTGTGCTGAGCTCACGCAAAGCGTTGTACGTCCAGCCAGTAATAGGAATCGCCCATCAAGGAGCGCAGTCCCAAATTAAAAGGATTATTAATTTGTTTTATATAAAACAAAAAGTATTTTAACACTTTGAAGGACAGTATACGCGCATAGGCGTCATAACAATAAAACTTCTATTGTGTCTCGTTCAGCGTTAATAAGCCGCCTGATTCCTTCATTGATCCATCAGAGAGCCTCCCACCCGGGCACAAGTTACCGTGGCCTACTTGGAAAACATTAAATAGACTTCGTGCCCAAGTAGGTCGTAGCAAGGACAACCTCCACAAGTGGGGGTTCATGGACGGTTCAGACCTTCGGTGCGTATGCGGCGTCTCTCCACAAACAATGGCTCACCTCCCATCTTGCTCCGCATGCCCTGTCACCTGCACTCCTGAGGACCTAATGGCAGCGTCAGCGAACGGTATCCGCGTTGCTGAGTTTTGGGCCAAACAAATTTAAAAAACTTAGAACATAATTATATTATGTATTTATTTCGTGTTATTTTTGCCATCGACACGCTAAGAAGAAGCGTTACTAAAACACGTTTACTTACTAAAAGATAAATAATTAAATTATCTTTAAAATGGTGAAGGTTTTAGAAAAATACGCTTGATAGTTTTTGCGTGATTCTCAGGTTTTATCCGCGTTAGACATAACTTTACAAATTAATTACATTAGGTCACATAAACACTTAAACATGGTCTGAAAACGCTTATGTTACTAGGCCGGGTGGAAGGAAAACGCGCTCAAGGCAGAGCACCGATGAGATGGTCAGACGCGATCAAGAAGGCTGTTGGAGGCAGCATTTACCACGCGGTCCACACTGCAGAAGACAGCATAGCTTGGAGACGCGTCGTATGTGGTCGCGATCCTCAGCATTGAGGGAACGACGAAGAAGAGAGATTTAACATAAACATAAGATTTAACCATTTAACTATTCACAGACTAAGTTATTAAGAATGCTCTAATTTAATATATATTTTTTCCAAATAATTAATTCGTTTAGACGTGATCTTCAATATAAAATCATTAAAAGTCGGTTAGTATCGTTTTGAGGCATTGCAGCATTCACCAGGCCAAGCTGAAGTTATAAGGAGTGACTGTGAGGTACTTGGTAGGTTTTTATTACCTTTAACTAGTTAAAGTATCTAATTATTATATTTAAGTAGGTATATCTGAAGATGAAAGAAGAAGACTGGCTCAGTTTCCCCCTTGAATGCTCTCAGGGGGGAAAAGGGGAACGACTAAAAATGAAAAGGGGACTTTCAGGATTTTTTTTACTATAGGGTCCTGTTTTCCCCCCTGAGGGGGATTCTCTCAGGGGGGAATAGGGGAATAAGCCGTTTGTTATTAGTTTTAGTTAAGTTGATATTATTTATTTTAATTTTATTTATTAATTAGGTATTTATAACTTTTTATTTATGTAGGTACATTTAATTTTAATTTTGAATAAACAATATTAAAGTATATATAAGTAAAAATTAGAAAAAAAGTTATCATCGTTATATTGTTGTTTTAAAAGCTCATGTTAATTCCCGCGTGAAATATCCAGCGTATAACACGATTGGTCACAAAGGTTTAATTTCGTCAAACGGCGATTAATTTGTTAATTACATTCATTTCCTTTTTATTGTCTTTGGCTGGCGATGGGTGACGCCATTTTGAATTATCATCGTATAAAAAATATTTCTAGAAATCTTAGATATGGGAAGAATTTTGTAGATTTATTAGAATATCCTAATCCGAAAAACACAGCGGGGCATTATTGTAGTTTGCATAAAATGGATGGAAGTCTGTGTATTTCCTGTTTTAAATAAATCCTAACTAATATATTATAAATAAATATACGAAAGGGAGTTTGTTCGTTTGTTTGTTACGCTTTCACGGTAAAGCGGCTGAACAGATTTAGATGGAATTTGGCAGACGGGTAGACCATGACCTGAATTAGGACATAGGATTTTGGTTGATCGTGTATTACGTAATTAGGGTACTGGGTTAGGACAAAACAAACTTTTTACCCCGGTATACTCACGGGAGTTAGACTTATGCGAGTGAAACCGCGGGGCACGGCTAGTTGTGTAATAAATGCATAATTAGGCAGTCACGGTGATTAGGTAGACTATCTCTACAGCCCTACAGGCTTACTCATCATGACAAGTTGAGCGTTGATAGACGAGAGAGCTATCTCATAATATTAATTAAACTAGCAACAGACCCTTTGGTTAGATGTGATGTGGGAATGGGAAGAAATTTTGAAGTGAAACGAACTTTTTCTTTGTTCTTGTTTCTACTTCTTTCTTTGTTGAATTTTGTTAGTTATATTTCATTATTCTGTGTTAAGTCTGATTGTGTATTTTAGGTTAAGATTTTATAGCATGTAGGTACATAATATATAATTCTGTAGTCTGACTTCAGATTGTGTTTTTAATAGAGTTTAGTGTTGCTTTGTAGTTTTTAAACTTTAGATTTTTAATTATTAGCCGTAAGTTGATTTTTAGTGTAAGTGTGTGTTTGCAAACCTAGGGTCATCCTGTAAGGATAGTGTGGACTTGAAGGCTGCTTGGCGGCTGAAATAAGTAGTTACCTAGGTATATGATGGTGGTGCTGTAGGTACTTCCCCGGACGAGATACTTTAAGGGCGTTTGTGCACTAAAAGGAATTTTACCGTCCGGCAGTCCGATTTCGATCAAACTAGTATAAACCCATATTAAGGACCGTAAAATATCGGACTGCCGGACGGTAAAATTCCGTGTAGTGCACAAACGCCCTAGGCCTGATTCACACGGTCCGATTTATAGCCTGTGGCATACCATAATTTAGTTAGAGCAACAATAAACGTTGCACCGTCTAAATAGTGTTTAGATTAGACGATGCAAGTCATTTGTTGCTTCAATTTTAGTGTATGCAAGATACTTCGATCGTGTAATGAGCTCTACAACTTCTCACTATAATTTATTCATAATTAGAATGTTATTGCCTGATATGTGTTACATAAATATTCAAGTCTGAAGAATTGTTAAGAATTTTTTCATAACATAAATCAGTTTTCACGACAGTTTGTTAGTTTGTTTCACTATGTTGCATGGGAACACAATGCATGCATGGATGGAAGATGAGATGATGGAAGAGCTATTTCAGGGATACTGTGCATATTTGCTTTCCTGCAGATATATTATTTTAAAACGTATTTCAGCGTCTGAAAACTACGCTGTAGTCTAGGCTAAGTAGGCTACAGCGTAGCCTAGGCTAAGTAGGCTACAGCGTAGCCTAGGCTAAGTAGGATACAGCGTAGCCTATTTTGTGCTTTTCGTAGACAACAGTGAGGCTGGTATTAAGTGTTTCATTGGTTTCAAATCTGACTACCCTCATATTTTATTCAGCATTGTCCGGTGCACATTGACTAGGATCAAACATTAATTTACCTCCGTAATAATATCGGTGTACCGTGTAGGTAGTGTTATGTCAGCCCTCCTAGCTCATTATGATCCCTTAATAGAGTTAATAGAGTGGACTTGGTGACCAAACTCTATTAAAAAAAAAAAAAACACCGTTTTGCACTCCGGCAGAAGTGAAAACTTGAACATTAACGTTGTGCATTTTTGAATATTTTGGAATGGGTAGGGAATAATTTCGCACGAATTGCTTTATTTATGTGGTTAAATACAATATTCATTAGTAGTAGTAGTAGTAGTATACCTATATTTATTTATTTTCAAAATATTGTCTAACTAAAATAAACAATTTATTTCAACACTTTTCATGAAGTATGTTTTAACTGCTTTTTTTACCCATCAATGGTAAAATTTCTTACCTCGCAATCATTACGTAATGTCAAAGACTATTTATTTTGATATTTACTTTGTCGGTTGCTAGGCAACGGATCTTACGGTCCCGTCCTGACGCGAGTTAAAAATTTTTTACCCATCCTAAAAAAACTGCAGAACGCAGCTAAAGAAATTTCACTTCAAAAACTTAGTAAGTACGATCCTTAGATACAATTTTGTTTGGCACCAAAATAACCACAACCAATCATACCATTAATTAGCTGATAAATAAATTTAAATTAAATAATACGATGATGAATGAATGCTTTCAACAACATAATACTTATCTAACATATCATCATTTCCAAACTGCAGGTTTAACCTTGTAAAAATCGGTGTCTATCAGAAAGTTATCAGCATTTGAAGTACAATAGATTACGGGACAATGATTCGGCCGTTTTTGTATAATTTCTCGTAAATACATGATCAGGCGCCGAATCTTATCACTCAGTGTCCGGACTCCGAAAGGGAGAGACGTGTGTTCTATATTTAAAAGTGGTGATGGTGACAGGCACGCGCGATGGCTACGGTTGTGCATGAAATGAAAATTATTTCCGGAGAGGAGATGGTTAGTGTTGATTTTGTAATTGATTTGCTTTATAAAAAACCGGCGAAGTGCGTGTCGGACCACGCACAATGAAGGGTTCCGTAGTTGGGATGAATTTATGCGAAAAATAAACTTAAGGTGAAACAATTTGATATTTTTTCCATTCAAACTTCGGAGAGGTTTTACTCCACTGTTTGACATCGTACATTCAAAGTTTAACATGATATCGTTAGGTCTCATTATTAATTTTGTCTGTACGGAAGCAGAATAGTAAAATAAAAAGTTATTAAAAAGTTATAAGCCAACAAAGATTCGTTTTTCTTGCTAATTTTAACGCAACTTTGGGCGTAAATAAGTAATACAAGAAGTGTATAATCTCGAAAACAAAATCCGTACCGACACAGAAAAATTATCGAAGATTTCAATAAATTTTATTTGTAATTGATTTATGACGTGGTTTTTTCAGAAAAACCTTTTTTCCAAAGGCCTTTTCGTAATTTTTGACGCGCTCGTTTTACTAAAATTGGTCGGTACGGTGCTTCTGTGCGTGCGAACTGAACGTCCATGTAGACCAGCTTCTAACTGCTCATCACTGATACTATCTCTGTCGGACACGATGCCAGGTGAGACAGCGTGGTTTTTGGCCATGCCCACCATTGAGTTCGAGCCCGCGACTAGTTCACCTTAACTTTTGTAGTTAAATATCATGTTCGTCGTTCCCATACATCGATATATAAGGTGTATCTATTCATACCGGAAATCTTTTAAGGGGTCATTGTACTCATCGTTATAAATAACTTTCACTATGGGACCAACACTGAAAATGCGAAAAAAAAATCTGCTGTTCCCATTTTGACGAGATAAATAAATGCGAATATAAATGTAGGGAACAACTGATATTAATTTCGCCGTTTCTTCGTTGGTTCTTACTGATTTACTAGGTAGACTGTATGTAAGTACTTACGTAATGCATTTTCAATTTTAAATTGAAACCAATTGAAAAGGATTGCCAGTCCATTGCTCCATAAGTTTGACAAAAAAAATTGAGCAGATTATTTTTGTCGAACTTATGAAGCAATGGACTGGCAATCTTTTTCAATTTGTTTCAATTTAAAATTGATCGTGCATTGCGTAATTGGGGGGCAGATCCAGGGGGCCTACCACTACCTCTAAAAGCAGTATTATTTTAATATAACTTTAGTGGGAGAAAGAAATTAAGCTCTACAGGACGTACAGCACCATCTCTTTCCCCCACTGAAGTAAGATTAAAATAATAATGCTTTTAGTGGTTGTGATAGGCCCCCTGGTACACTGATTTAGGCTTGTTCTTAAGTTAAGTAAAGTAAATTTTAAACAAAGATTAACCTTGGTAACGACTCAGGGAAGCTTTAAAAATTATTGGTCCTTTGTATATTCTGAACAATGGATATTACAGTAGGTAGGTACAACTTAACAGTTAACTAATAAGTATTTTTTATCCCATTGTGTTATTTACAGACTGTTACAAGACTACTAACCCCGAATGAAATATTTAGATTATGAGAATTTCGCGTTTGTTACGTACGAAGTCTGATTTATACCTATTACTTATTAGGGTTCCGTACCCAAAGGGTGCCAACGGGACCCAATTCCTTTAAGGCTCTTATGTCTGTCCGTCTGTCACTTGGCAGGGCTGTATTTTTTTAACCCTAATAGGTATACACTTGAAACGTGTTTGTTTAATTAATCTGCCTAGTCTTTTCTCAACTATGTTGGGGTCGGCTTTCAGTCTAACCGGATGCAGCTGAATACCAGTATTTAACATGGATTACTGCCTATCTGACCTCAACAACCCAGTCCTTGGTAATAGACTGGTTGTCAGACTTTCGGGCTTTTGACGGCCCGTAACGACGGGACCCTTAGTCTGCGAGTCCGACTCGCACTTGGCCACTTTTTAGTTGTATCATAAATTCATAACCCTTATATTTCCATTTCAACTGTAATATTTAGCTAAAGTACGCAACAATGCCTGCTATGATATGAAGCAACATATGTTTCTAATCAATACGTTATCAGAGATTACTTTACGCAATACAATACGTTTGATATCGGACGAATATGTTTTATGGGTGTGGACTACTTGTAGACCTAAACAGAATATTCGTTCTCCGATAGTACTTACCTAAAAGTAGACAGATTTTTGAAGTGTTAACTTCTTTAGGCGCGTTGAGCACTTTTTGGGTTAACAAAAATCATGGAACTCGCGTCATCGTCACCGAAAGCTATATGTATCGAACGAAAGATGTAGCGGTTACACCGCGACATACAAACTACGCAGTAAAGACATGACGTCACACAAGTCCTGCATCGCGCAGTTAGAGTTTACCGAGCGAAAAACATAGATAAGACTATCCGAAATCAACATATGGGCAGTTGCCCGCCAGATATAACAACCCGTCTGGTTGGAGGATCCTCCCTTTTCTATGGTGGATGAGTGAACTTTACACCCTGTTCCTCATACCACTAAAAAGACATCAACGCGAGGATCAAAAAGTTACTTAGTTTTCACTTCAAACGGCAGTCCCCAAAGACTGCCCGATTTTTGTTTTTTATTTTAGTTTTACCTAAAGCTAAGTAGGTGCCTACATATAAATTATGTTAGTGAGCTCGCGGCTAAATAAAAACAGCCGCACGAGTCGATCGATCCCTGGATGGGTGACTATATCCATTACATACTGAGACCCCACCGTGCCTCGGAAAGCACGTTAAACCCTTGGTCCTTGCTGTCATTCGAGGATCTTTGACAGTCGTTACGGGTCTTCAGAAGTCTGAAAAACAGTCTTACCAAGGGGTATCGTGTTACCCAGTAACTAGGTTGTGGAGGTCGCAAGATGTAAAATACTGGTAGTCAGCTGCATCCGGTTAGACTGGAAGCCGACCCCAATATTTATGTAGTAGGGAAACCGGAAAAGGCAAGCAGATGATTGATTGATCTAAGTATAATTATGTTCATAAAATAAATTGTTGTGTTGTGTTTATCAATGACTTAAAAAAAATCTTAATCTTGGGTCATTGACCCATTTATATACGATAAACGTAATTTATTAGGCGTTGTTTACAAATATTTTTAGTATTTTCGGTTGGTCGGTATTAAAAGTAGAACAAACGATAAAAACAATCGGAACACTCACTATAAATAGGTAGGTATTCCACTCCTGTTAAATCTATGGGTATTGAATTTGCC
Source organism: Conistra vaccinii (assembly GCA_948150665.1). Taxonomy (NCBI): domain Eukaryota; kingdom Metazoa; phylum Arthropoda; class Insecta; order Lepidoptera; family Noctuidae; genus Conistra; species Conistra vaccinii. The sequence continues at coordinate 5,193,938 of OX411317.1, read as the reverse complement.
GGTACGACTTTAGATTGTCATCCATCGATTTAAGGGGGGGGGGGGGGAGGGTGGGGGGGAGGTGTAGAACCCCCACTGTGAAGGAAAAATCTAGGAGCCCCCCCCTTTTTGAGATATAATTTTTTTAATATTCTAACCTAACTTTCGAATTTTCGGTAAGACTTTTATATATGGTTACTTGTATTATATGAATATTTGTGGAGGGGGGGGTAGGAGACCCCCCCCTCATGGGGGAAGTTAAGGAAATGCATAGTTTTTTTTAATACACTTTTTATGTTTTGGTAGGCTTCTAACCTAACCTGTCCGTGTCGGGGTGCCCTAAGTCCCGAGCTCGCTTCGCTCGCTCTTGCATTCTAAGGTTTTAGTCAGGCGTAGTCGACGGAGCCCCGCGAATTAAAAAAAAATAACCACGAAGGGGTCTAAAGACCCCGCCATCCCCTTCTAACCTAACCTGTCCGTGTCGGGGTGCCCTAAGTCCCGAGCTCGCTTCGCTCGCTCATGCATCCTAACTTGTCTTCTAACCTAACCATGTCGGATCCGCCCTAAAATTATTATTATTATAATAATAATGGATAGTATATTTCAAATAAAACAAATTTAATTGAATTTAAATAAATAAACACAACACAAAATGGCGTCGTTACACGTTTGGTTTCACGTATCGGCAATAGTCGGTAAATTATAATAAGTGTTAATTTAATATCGCTAATTTAAATCCACGAAATATATGTCATATAATGTAATATGCATGAAAAGTATCTAAATCACCAAATATATATGTTTTTTTCATAATTATTATGAAGTAAAACATAGTAAAACATTTTAGTGCATTGACCTTACGTAAAACTAAACGTGTAATGTTTGACAAAATGTCAAAAGTGACGAAATATTGAAAAATTCCTACGATTTTGTTTATTTTTTTTCTCGTAAACTATTTATCTCCTAGTCTTAAAAAACTTTGCGTGGAGGCTTCTAATATCATAATCTTTCTATAAAAAAAAGTGGACTCTCAACTCGCTGGATGACAATCTAAAACTTACCCAATTTGCCCCTAACCCCGCGTTCTAAACAATAGCGAAAGTCGCGCGAATACTCGATCGACGCGATTTTTTGTATGAGTTTTGACGTACAAAACGTACGACTTGATTGATCGTGTGACTAAACCCAGTTGCACAAAGATAAACATTACGTAATGGATCTTTAACGCTAATGATTTCATTAATTTTTTCAAAGAACCATTAAAGTCGAGTCTAATGTTGCTTTCTGCAACAAGTTAATGGAAGAAAGTTAAAGTTCGTTTCTGCAACTGGCGGTACCTGTCATATATTCATAAAAAAGAGGGCGACGATCGCGTACCTACTCGCGCGACTGTCGCTTTTGGTTAGGACGCGCCATAAGCCTACAAAAACCGGCCAACTGTGACTCTTTCTCGCCCACGAAGGGCTCCGTACCGTATAAAGATCAACTATAAAAGAAAAAGAAAAAGAACTCATTTCTGGTATGGAGACCCCCTTTACTTATTAACTTTATAACGGCAATGGGTTCCTACACGATCTGTGAAAATAACAGTCTACTTATTACGGTTCATGAGATACAGCCCGCTGACAGACAGACGGACGGCCTGCGGAGGCTTAGTAATAGACGCATCACGCATAGGGTTCGGAATAGATACGGAACTCAAAAAAAATGATCTTCAAAAATCGCAAGCTAGCTTAATTGCTATTAAGAATAGAAAATGGCGTCCTTGACCCGGCGAAATACTTATTTACATAAGTACATACACTCGCGAGTCGCACCATATTTGCCGTGTTATAATTAGTTATATCGACCGGTTCTGTACAAACAACTCGTTTTATCAGTATTTTAATTTGTTTATGCATATTTAAGTGGTTTTGATTTACGGTCACCGGCTTGTGGGTTTTTATTTTCGCCCACGTGGATGTGGGAAATTATCCCACGGGAACGTACTATCGAGATAAAAAGTATCCTATAGATAGCCTAACCCCGCAGGGCTATTACCTATCTTGCAGAAGCAATGCGATAGCGATCATTTCTTTCATTTTGACAGTTCAACAACATTCAAAGCGATAATTACGTTGCAGAGCAGAATTAAATTTCGAACTTATGAAGCAATGAATTAGTAATCTGTTTCAAAACGAATTGATTGTGTATTACGTAATTAGGATACCGGTCATGGTCTACCCATGTGCGAAATTTCGTTTTAGCTTGGAACCGTAAAAAAATTTTAACACAGCCTTCAATACGTCTAACCAAAGATATGCAACCAAAAAAAAAGTGATTTTATTTTGACCAAAAATAATAAATGGCATTGGGTAACCAACATTTTTACTGTATTTTCGTTAGCTGATTTGTTTTTCTTGTAAGTATCTAATGCGGTTTTCTTATTATTTTATTTACCATTGTCCTTATTTTGTGGTCTGAATGATTACTAAAAGTTTGTCCATCTATCTTAATGGGACCTTATATAAATAAGTGTTAAGGTAATAGGACGGGGTCCACTAGGGCCGATGTCTGGGTTGCGAGAAGTCCTAAGGGGAGACCGTGGCCCCTGGCAACGAACAGGCAAGGGAAAGAACACGGGTGCCCTTCCGCTCCGCCCAGAGCGGGAGAAGTCATTTGATGATTTCCCAACCAAAAAAAAATAGGTAGTAGACAGTTGACATTTTCACATAGAGTGTGCAACAAATAATAAAAATGAAATAAAGTTAATAAAGCGGGGATCCCTTAATAAGAAACGATTTTTTGTCGGCGTTTTTTGCTCGATCTTAAAATAACAGTACGGAACCTTTCGTGTGCGAGACCGACTCGCATTTGGCTGGTGTTTACCTTTCCCTTGGATAACTTTTAGGAGTAGTAAAAGAATTACCATCCAAATGGTTCTCAGTGCCGGTTTTAAAAGCTTTTAACTTAACTTGGCACAAATTTTGTTTGACATTTAAAACTTTGCTAACCTGAAAACTTGCCAAGAGAAGGCATGATAGTGCTCATTGATTCACCTGTAATTTTTCAACCAATTTGGCGGGAATTTTCTGGATGTTGCTGCTGGTTGCATGGGTCATTGAATTTATTGCATTAATTTATTCTTTGGTGATTTTTGTGTATGGCGATAATTGAGTCTTTAATTAAAGCAACCGTTCTCAGGTGGTGTGCTAGTTGCATTTAGTTAAAGTAAAGTGCAAAGCTATATTTCAATCGTACTTAGGTACGTCGTTCTGCAGGCCTTGACCATGCTTATCATCCGAAGTAAGACAGTCATGTTTTCTATGACAATGTTTAACCATTAGATAATACTTATATTTAAAAGCTTTTACTTATTACTTCTCTTCTCTAAAACTTACTTATTTAATATTTTTATTTTTAAATTGTAATTTTTTGGTTAATTTTTTGGTTATTTATGTCCTTTTCCACATACCTTTTACTATCTAGATTATTATATGTTATCTTCTTAACTCAGTTTAAACTAAGTACATACAAAAACTGATCCTTGGGGGTTTATTTATAAACGATACTCAAAGTTAAGTAATGATTAGGGACTATTGAACCATACTGTATGGTTCATATTGTATGAACCATATTATTCAAAAATGTATGATCCATACATATTTGACGTTTGAACGTCACTTAATTTTAAGCAACGTTTATTATTAAACCCCTCAGGGTTGCCTAAATCGAAGGATACTTCCTAAGTAGTTTTTTTATTTATCAACATCGAATGTCAAACACATTAGTTTTTTACCGTAGGTAATTTTTAACGATCTTTAAAGTTTTTTTTTTTTGTTGACAAGTAAGAGAACCTGCCTACTTTTTTTGGCCAACTACTTAGTTGGTATGTATCATGTATTAGGTAATTTTAATTTTGAGGAGTCAACGAAACCGCGATATTGACCTTGGCGTTCAAAATATAGATAGATATAGATAAATATAAATGATAGATAGAGAGTATGTGTACGAACAATTTAAGAGGGTGCATCCTAAAAGTTGGCTGTCAAATATTCACCTGTTTTGATTAATTTGGAAATATCATATTAATAATGAATTGCAATAATTAATATCGTAACACCGAATATTTAGTTTTAGATGTAAAAAAAGTATTTGGAAACTTTCCAAATGAATTTTTTACACCAAAAACGGGTAGGTACAACATCAAAATCAATGTTATAATTGCATTTCATAATCAAAATTCTAGTTCGCTAGTTAGCCACATTTTTTATTTCTGTACAGAAATATTATCAAATTAATCAAAACAGCGAAATATTTGACATCTATTTGCGACGTTGCCAACTTTCAGAATAAACCCCTCTTAAAATGTATCGAAGTCATTATAAAACGGATAAGTACATACAACATAAAATTATTTATTTATTTAACACTTTAAGCACACAAATGTACAGAGGCGGACTTAATGCCGTAGGCATTTTCTACCAGTCAACCTTTGGGTGATGCAGAGACAAACAGTGGTAGGTGCAATATCGAAAATTGTGGAATAAATAGTTTTTCTTTTATAAAAATTTAATGTTATAATTGCAATAAATTCATTATTATTTTAATATTCTAATTCGCTAGTTACCCACATTTTTTATTTTCATACAGTAATATTGTCAAATTAATCAAAACAGTGAACTATTTGACATCTATTTAATTTGCGACGTTGCCCACTTTCAGAATAAACGCTTCAGTCCAGACTGCTTTCGCGGATATTGAACGAAACACAATAGAAGTTTTATTTTTAAGACGTCTTACTGGGAGTTCGCTTACGTTTTCGCTAATTAGCCTTTTACAATTAACTGAATAAACCTAACTAAATTATTAAATATCTTCCCAAGCCGAAAATTTCAAAACAAGGTTCAAAGTTCAAGCTTGGTTGAAGTAATAGAAGAGTGGTATTGTTAGAAAAGTTAATGGGTTCTTTACTAAGGCTACAAACTATTATATAAAAGTAATAAAACAAAAATTAAACCAGTCTTCCGGGGCTGTAACCTGCACAGAAAGGATCTTACACTTTAGGGTCTAATACTTAAGTACTATGATTTTATATTATGGCATCTTTCATGAACAACTTATTCAGTTGTTTACACATTTCGCGGTTTTACAGAAAAACAGTTAACCAAGTTCATTACGTCTTCTGTTGAGTAAACTGTGGTAAAACTATCATTTAAGAGGGTGCATTCTAAAAGTTGGCAACGTCGTAAATATCTGTCAAATAGTTACCTGTTTTGATTAATTTGGAAATAATACTGTATGGAAATAAGAAATGTGGCTAACTAACTAACTAGAATATTAATAATGAATTGCAATTATAACATTGAATTTGATGTTGTACCCGTTTTAGGTGTAAAAAAGGCATTTGGAAAGTTTTCAAATACTTTTTTTACATCTAAAACTAACTATTCGGTGTTACGATATTAATTGTTGCATTTCTTAATCAATATTCTAGTTCGCTAGTTAGCCACATTTTTTATTTCCATACAGAAATATTATCAAATTAATCAAAACAGCGAAATATTTGACATCTATTTGCGACGTTGCCAACTTTCAGAATAAACCCTCTTAATGTTCTCACAAATTTTGCAAGATAAGGAAGGTTTATAAATGAGTACCTACTAGTTTAATCGTTTAGGCACGCTCGAGAGAGCTAAGTTACTATCTTGACACACTATCCTGTCGTGTTTCCGTATGAATACCTAAGCAATAAGATATTTCCCCCGAGGACAGTCAACCGTCACATGCTTATTTTGAAACAAGCGACATTTATGTGCCTGCTACACGGTTGCCAACCGCGTCCCCGACAGAGGTAACCTTGGTTCGCGACCGGCAAAGCTGTTTCAACGTTTGCAAACCATCATCTACATGGTTGTAAACCACCAAGGTCACCTCAGTCGGGACGCGGTTCGCGATGGTGTAGCGGGCGCTTTACGCCTTGAACCCGAACAAAAATACAGCCATTGTGTATAAGGTGAAACGCCAAAAACGACGACAACATTCACTTTAAATTCATACAATTTTGGTAATTTCTCTCAAGATACACCTTTTTATCAAGGTGAACGAACTCGCGAATGATGCAACTTGCCTTGGTATGTCCTTATTTTATTCGAATTTGGTGTCGAACTAATAAAATTGATCTATTACTTTTATCGGAAAACTATAAAACTTGCTACAATACCTAATCTAGAATTGATCGTTTCGCCTTGATCTCATTAGGTATTTAGGTTTGGTACTGCATCTTGTAAAAGGTTTTCCATTTCTGGGTTGGCCCTTTCTCCCAATTTCGCGTTTATTTCATCTTGCCTTAATAACCTCTTTGTTAAACATTTTAATTGAAACTTTCTGCCCATGAGTCTCGCTTCTCTACTTAATAAAAAAATGTACCGATCCGAATACCAGAAAATTGTTTTATGATCTTCTTTCGTTCACGTCATACTTTCCAAAAAAGGCTTTCCAATATAAGACCCATTCTCATGATCCAACCAAACCGCCTCATTCACTCAACCAAAAAAAATTCTTCAACAGGACGTGAAAGAGGAACTCAACAAAAAGTCGAAGAATGACGCGGACGCGTTGGAGGCTGTCCTCAGCCACGTGGGGGACATGGGGCGGTACCAGAAGTTCCTGTTCTTCTTCATGATGCCCTTTGGCATATTCTTCGCGTTCATCTACTTCGTACAGATGTTCATAGCTGCGACGCCACAGAGGCATTGGTGTAGTGTGCCGGAATTGGCGCATTTGGATATGGAACTCAGGTTTGTGGAAAGATTTAAGATTTGGGGGTGTAAATAATAAAGGTGATAGGTTGTAGGAATTAAAAACGAAATTAGGTTGACTAACCCTAGCCCGCCCATGACATGACGCAGTGCATTATTGCGTTAGGTGTTTTACTTTACTTGTAGAGTCGCGCTTGTACCGCTTACAAAAAACGTTAAACTTTAAACGTTAAAGTGCCTGCTACACGGTCGCCAACCGCGTCCCATCAATGGTGACCTTGGTGGTTTGCAACCGTGTAGATGATGGTTTACGACCAAACGTTGAAACAGCTTTGCCGGTAGCCAACCAAGGTCACCTCTGTCGGGGACGCGGTTGACAACCGTGTAGCAGGCACTTTAACGTGTGAAATAACATAACATCACGCCTTGTTGCCCTGAAGGGTTGGACAGACGTGTATCCATAGTAGACCCACTTTTCCGTGTAAACTAGCGATAAAATACATACATATTAACCCCCTTACTAATAAACGTTGTATATCGCCTGTATAGTTACACACTGATTTCTCTCTTTCAGTCATCAGTAATTTGACATTCGAAAGAAGAAGACAAAGCGTTGTGTAACTATACAGGCGATATACAACGTTTGTTAGTAAGGGGGTATAGTAGGTAGGGACGACTGGTCTACTACTTAGCTAGTAGTACGTTGTTTGCATTATCAAAAAAAGCAGGTCTTTTGGCTCGGGGAAAAAAGAACAAATTCCAATACAACAGTATAGACAGACTATTTCGATGTGCATGTAGGTACCTATGTTTTTTTTTAAATCGTCTATTGTTTTTCATAGCGAAAGTTGTTCAGTATGACAGATAGAAACACCCCCTTGACGAATGCAGGTGATTAAATCGCCACTTTATAAAAGCAGCAGATCTGTTGGTAACGATAAAAACGGTAGAAATATTTCCCAGACAAAAAATTTTAAAGGTGCAAAAAAAATTGGCTTAGTAGAACAACACGCAACCGCAGCGGAAGGTTTCAAAATGTCCTTATAAGAATCCTGTGGACTCAGTGGAGGGTCCTCGTCCACATACATAATTTAAAGTGCAGGCCTAGGCTTTCAGGTTCAACGTAGGTTCCTTTGTTTGTACCTATCTAGCTCATTTTATCTTGTGAGGTGAAGCTTAGGGAGTCTGATAAAAGTTGAAGTAAATGTTTTGTTGGTTATGAATTTAAAATGCAAGATGTTGAAAATGTTTTTAGTAGATACGGGATGTGACCTTTATTGCTACAAGAAAATTGTCATAGGACACTGTCCTTAACTTTTTGAGTTACTTTGATCTGAATTCACACGGTGGAAAGGTGAAAATGCTAATGCGCCAAAATGGTACTTTTGGGAAATGAGGTTTAAAGTTCTTAATTTAAATCTTATTTCCCAAAAGTACCATTTTGGCGCATTAGCATTTTCACCTTTCCACTGACGCACAGATTTTGAAAAAAAATACAGTCGGCAAGAAAATGGACAGTTTTCACAATAACCTTTTTTGATGCCAATCGTTCCTGATTCTTTTACGTAACAATAACCTATATCAGGGGCCTACCTCCAACTCTACAGGGCCTACGTCCTGTAGAGCTTCATCTCTTTCCCACACTTAAAGTAGTGTAGTAGTGGGTTAAAATAATACTGTTTTATAGGTGGTGGTAGGTCTCCAGACCAACTGATGTTTGATTACTAGAAAAGTCAAATTCACTACTGTACAATTTTATCACATCTGTGAATGCACAATGTCTCAAAAAGTTAAGGACAGTCTCCTAAGACGATTTTCGTTTAGCTACAACGGCTAATTTACCCAGGGTCGTAGGCAGGGGGGGGGGGGTTTGGGGGTTCAAACCCCCCCGAAATGTGAGAAACCAGAATCTAGATCCAGAGATCCGACCCTCTTAGGGTACCTCCGTATTCTAAATTTCTAATACATTTGATAATTTTAATCTATTTCGGTTAGGAGTACCTTATAATCTTCAAAATGTGCAGTACGTCTGTATTTTTATCGAGTCTAACTTTCTATTGAATGAATTCCTGCAACTTCAGCATTCTCTGAGAGAGTCTATCCTATCCAAGGCGGGGTGCAAAAAATTTCTAGCTCGCTTCGCTCGCTCTTGCATACTAAATTCTCTTAATTATCAGACTTTACTGTTTAAGTCGATAAACTTACTTCTATTTCTGTATTAAAGACAAAGAAAATCTAACTTATTCGAACTGCCATGTCACTGTTGTGGCTAAAAATTTCACGCTCGTTTCGCTCGCTCTTGGATCCTATATTCTCCATAGCGGCCGCAGGTGTGGTCCGCGGAGGCACCTATGTATTCTAAATATAAATACAGTGTGCATAATTTTCGAGCTCGCTGCGCTCGCTCTTATGTTCTACCTTCTACTAGTTTAGATTGCCGAAGGATATAATACAATTTTTAATAAATCTATACTCTTTAAGTACTCGCTCGAAATCAGAAATACTTTATTCCTTCTAAATGAGAGTGCAAAGATAGTCAAATACGAAAGGCAAAAGTATGAAAGTGCCAAATCGCTAAACTATACATATTCTTAAGTAGGTATCGATTTCATTGTGATGATCTTCTTTGAATAAAAATGAGCTGACCGGTTAGGAAAGCGATGAATAATATGAAAATAAATAATCGATTCACGTGTAGGTAGATTATTTTTAGCCAAAACGTTTCGGAATACCAATAGTCCAATTACCTCTACGAGTAGCAATTCAAAATACCAATATACACTTGAGATAGATTGTGATAATGACAGATTTATGTTTCGTGGTCGATGGGTAAGTAGGTATAAGAAATGTGTTGCTAACATTATGAAACGATCAATCCAACTGCATAAAAAATACGTTATCAATGATTTGAGCTTTTTTGTCTACTCTAGTGAGATGGCAAAAAACTATGGTGCAACCATTTACGAAATAACGTAACAATACGTTTCGATGAATCACGTTGCTATCTTGGGAATAGCTCGGAGACAAATCTATTTAGTACAGACTCTTTTTATGGGCATAAGTGAATCATTGAAGATTCAGAATCAGACTCGTTTCCACGCACAACAACGGCACAATTAGATATTCTAATATTTAGGTACCTACACGCATTTTCCATACTCGTCGTAAGTCGCAGCCGTTACCACTGGGCAACCACTGCTCTCCATCATTATTAGACCTTTTAAAATCAAGCAATGGATTAGGAATTGGTTTCAAAATCCTTCGGATTGTGAAAGGCAGTGTGTTACGCAATTGGGATGCTGATTCTATTGAATTTTCTTACTGAAAGCCAACGACATTAGATATCATTGCTGTTGTTTTACCTAATTTTGTTAAGTATGTATTATCTGATTATAATAATAAGCCCTTACTATTCTGAACATCTTTGCGCTGTGGTAGGTATTTCCAGTAGTTTACAGAATATCTCTAGTTCTGTGTGCGTTTTGGCAAAGGCTTCCTCTAACAATTTCCACTGAGTCCTATCTCTCGCAACTCTTTATTCCTGAAATATTATTTGATTATATCATAGAAAATTTCGTAGGTATTCAGTCTTAGAGCGCTAACACACTGGGATGCCATGGCGACGTTCGCTGGCTACGTAGCTATGCTATAGCTACCTCTGGCTACCTACCCTATCCAAATGAGGTTGCTAAATAAGTAACCAAAAACACCCGAGCGATTGGCAACTGAGTAAGGGAGGCGTAACTTACTTGTATACAAAATACTGGCGACTTGGCTACGCGTCGCCAGGGGGCCAAGTCTACTAATTTCCAAACGTCATAATGGTGTCACGATGGTGAGTTTTTGACAGATTTTGTATGGCAAATCTGTGCCCCCTGGTCGCCAGAGTATCCAATTCCAGTCTCCACGTACGGGCTGGTCGGTCGTGGCTATATACGCTTCCAAATTGGCGATGTCGCTAAACCGGAGCCAAATGAGTTAACTGTCATACATTTCAATACGAATTGTTTGAATACCTTAGCCGGCGACGGCGGCGACACGTCGCCATGGCTTCCCAGTGTCTAATCGCTCTAAGCCACTTCTTTATCTTGTTCATTAATAAATGTGTCTCATTACGTTACTAAAGTAATTAGGTACACAATTGATTCGCGAACACTTCTGCTTGCTGTTAGGCAGGCAAATGAAAAGCTTCGAAATAGTAGGTGTAAATTGTGTAATACTGATAACGTGATAACGTTATCGCCGAACGTTCTGTGACTCAATAATTACGAAATAATAAAGAGTTTAGATGTAATCAGCTATTTATAACCATAATCTGCTAAATCACAGTCCAATTAATCGTAACATCGGTCAATGATACGTAGAGCAGTGTACCTACTTTGATTTAGGTACCAATCGTAGTTATATCACATATACGTTATAGTCAGTCGAAAGGTGAACGCGCACTTATCCGAGCCGAACGAACCGAACGAAACGAATTTTAGAATATTTTTTATGAAATTCTATGAAATCTCGCACACCTGCCCGCGTTGTCGAAATGCGAATCGTCCGAAACTGGAGGACAGTTACTAGCGTTCTCGTTGACTTCGATTCGTTCGACGCGTTCGGCTCGGATAAGTGTGCGTTTACCTTTTAAAGGCGTCCATTTACCGTCAGAGTTTTGGTTTTGGCGCCTGACCGGGTACGCGACCGACGCGCGACGTCACCATAAGTCCATACTTAACACTATTTCCAGCCTTAAAGTAGTATTAGTCGACTTTTGTCGCTGACCGTACCATACTTGTACTTCCCAAATAGTTTATTATTTATCATTCGTTTAAATAAAACATTCACGTAAACACGTATCGATCTTATCGTCTACGGTTTGTGAAAAGCCCGAAGGCCTATGATAAAAAAGTATCTTTCTATCAAGATACAATCAAGACAAATCCATTGCCACAATACAGTTTTATCCTACGAAAATAGGACCTATTAGGTTAATTAGGATAAACCTAGTAGGTTTTATCGGATAAATATAAAATCTTACCTTTGAATATTTATATCGACTACCTATACCTATCATATTATTTGAATATAATTATGTATATCGATCTTTTCTTTATATACAGTCTGTCAACTAACGAAGGGCGTTTCCGATAACCCGCAATATTATAATATGGTCAATAATGCAATAAAAATACCATTAAAAAGTAAAAGTTCATTTTTATTTTATATTCACAAATATATTAAATTGATACTTAAAAGAAACACTCTGTACACGCGCACTTTTGGTCAAGTTGAGTTTTCACCATTTTTGTAACGCCCATGCAATCATGCCGCATATTTTCGCCTAATTTCTCCAAGCCATTAGTTTGAGTTATTTAGTTCTCCACCTACGCCAACGATATTCGAGATCATTTCACTTTCATGAAATCACTTCAGTCATTTCAAGATCACGTGTGAAAGGTGCAAGTTTTAAACCGCTAAATTGCAGTAAAATGTTTTACATCCAATACTCCTGATAGTTAACGTGCTCGTTAATTAAAATTCGTCCCGAATCATATTCACCTGTCTAGCCTTTTCCCCAACCATGTTGGGCTTCCAGTCGGTTCCGGATATTAACGGATATCTATGACTGTTGTTAGTCGGCAGCCGGAAATTCTGACGGTCAAACCGTATTTTGGAAATGAATTTTGGGGTCAAATGTCTGTTTCGCCGTAACACACTAACAGTAGCAATGGCTTTCATTCTGACAGTTCAAAAATAGTTATTTGACTCAGGCGTGACTTCGCGGAAATCCATTATAAAATACAATAGACGACGTATAATTAGTACCCTAATCCGCTGAACTGTTCATAAAGAACCCTGTAAGAACCCTCTGAACGAGGCATCCTCAGGATGACGATTGACTTGTTGCGAACCTGGACACGACGTGTTGCCACGCCAAGCGTCGAACGCAGAGAGCGTTTTCTGCGTCGCCGCGTCGTCTATTGTATTTTTATTTTTAGTTCTACAGACAACAATATTCAAATCGTTAAATTGCTTACGTTGTTCTATACAAAATCTGCATCCTATATTGTTTCCACTGCTGGAACAAAGGCCTCCTCTCGGAGGCAATGGAATCAGCAATATCCTTCAAAATTATGCAGATTGTGATTGATAGTGTCTTACGCTTAAGCAATTAGGGTGTGGGGTTATGTTTTGAGCATAAATGTGGATGGGGTTTAGGCAGCGCCGGCCCGAGAATTCCTGGCGCCCTAGGCGAAAGACTACAAAGGCGCCCTTTTAAGAACATTCGAAACAAAATAAAACAATAATGTAAACAAAATAATTACTTATTAAAGTTTTTATTTAAAAAAATCAGTTCTGGTACTTAACGGAGAGTGTTTATTACACCTTTCTACACGGGCCGGGCGGTTGAGTGGTTGACGCTGTCGAGCAGTGTGCCGAAACAAAAAAAAATATATCTATAGAAAAATGGCAAAAAAATTGGGAGATTAAATAGTAAATTAAAAAATGTACTGTATTATTTTTCAATTTCGATGCCGCCGATTGACGCCTCCCTAATGTGAGCACCCTACGCGGTCGCCTAGTTCGCCTATATGGACGGGCCTGCCCTGGGTTTAGGAGTAGAGTAAAAGAAGGCCAAAGAAACAATGAATAGATTGTGTGAAATATGAGATGGGTAGAAACTGATTGGATACTCTGAGAGAACGGTTGTTAAGACCTCAAGTTAATTGGGATGAGGGCAGAAAGATATAACGGCTCAGGTAACCACTAATTCACCCAATATAATTCTGCGAACATACTTTATTGCAGTCGACAATGCCACACGCTTGTAACGTAGAAGTAATGTTTCGCTCTCTCACTAACCCTAGCGATAGTTTTATCAAAAAGGTAATCATTCTCTCCATTCCAGACGAAACCTATCAGCGCCAGGTGCCGCCACCGGCGAGTGGGACAAGTGCGCAACCTTCGACGTGAACTGGACGCAGGTCCTCGAGACCATGACCACGCCACCACCGGGCACGCCCACCATACCCTGCCGGAATGGATGGGATTTCGAGCTGATAGATATTCCTTATGCTACTGTTGTTAGCGAGGTAAGGAGGTTGGCATTCGTCGATATATTTTCCCGACTAATTGGATTAATCCTGTTCTAATTAGGGGTCGTCCATTAATCACGTGATGTTTTTTAGGACCCTTTGACCCCTGGTGATACGTGGCGAGGTTTTAGACTACCCAAATTCATGTGTGCTGGCAGAAATCACCAGACGTTCAAATTATAGCTTCCAAACCATAACCGTGTTTGGTTTGGAGATTTTGGACGCTAGAATTTCAACGTAACACCACAAATATAAATCTAATATAGGTTATCACCTTTTATAGGGCATAAAACTTGAGATAGAATACTGTGATCTCTTTTCTTACGGAGGTCCAGATGAATTCGATAGATATCAGGATTCTCAATAATTTACTCTTCCTTTTTCAGAGAGGCTGGGTATGTGAGAACGCTGGTAACGTGCCGATGGCTCAGGCTGTGTTTTTCGCGGGAGCCTTTATGGGCGGTTTGATCCTGGGCTGGCTAGCTGACCACTTCGGCAGAGTACCCGCTGTCATAGGTAATAAGATACATAACGATCCTATTTTTTTAAGCTATTGCATAGCTTCTATCGCGGGCCCTGAGCGTGGAGACCTAATCCAGAAATTTCGTAACGAAAATACTTACTACATAAGAAACAAAACACTCTTTGTGTTTTGTATTGAAAATTATGTTTTACTGTTTGACAACAAAGTTCAAATTTACTTAGACGAATGATCAACGAGAGTGTTGTATTGAAAATTATGTTTTACTGTTTGACAACAAAGTTCAAATTTACTTAGACGAATGATACGAGAGTGTTGTATTGAAAATTATGTTTAACTGTTTGACAATAAAGTTCAAATTTACTTAGACGAATGATCCTTGACTATTAATATAATATTATTTATTAATAGTTAAATTAAAACCTTTTTATTAGTTTGATGTTCCCATTACGTTGTGTCAAGTTTAAAAAACTATAAATGTGAATAACAGTTCCTGTCAATGTCACCATTGCTTTTTCTTGTATTCGGGTTATTATATTTGGCAAACCCTAGGCAGGAAGCCTCGCCGCCAACGTGCTGAATGGCCAATATTATTGAATACCAGATCACGAGACTGTTGTGATCAAAAACAATTATTATAATGCTTGAAAGACGCAAAATTAAAGATAATTTCCGTATCCACAACGCAGTTTCATAATTATCTTTAACACGATCATTTTGTGTGTCTCATCCCTGACAGATGTTTGATATTCAACATCAGTGTCCACATTTGTTTAATTACGTATTATGGGAATCAACGCGAGACTTGTTTTTGTGTCATTTTTATAAACATTTGTTAGCTTTTCAGACAGTCGGCAAACTATTGTTGACGTCATTTGGAGTCTCGTAACATAGTTTATCTGAAGCATCTGCTGACCCACATGGCTGATAACTTTGATAATTTATTTAGGTACTTTGGTTCTCAATTTTATTGCAGTGTTTTTATTTATTCGCGACACATAGTTAGGTATACAGTTGTGGCACATGGCGTCATAAATGAAAAATATCGTTTCTCTATGTGCTTCCTTGCATGGTGTTGTGTGTATATAACTCATAATTATAGTAATAGATGTAGTTATTTATAGCATAGTAAAATTTGGGGAAACTGAGAAATAGCAACAAAAAGGGAGCTGCAGTTTTACATTTTAGTAAAAACGAAAACTGCAGCATTCGAATTTTTGAATCATCTGTTTCCTTGCTGATCGAGCCGGGTATGCCAAGCATTTCAAGCTACATAGGTTTTTGTGACTTCCAGGTGCCAATGTGATCGGTGGTATCGGTGGCATAGCGACCATCTTCACCACAGGAGTGTGGGACTTCGCGCTCTGCCGGTTCTTCGTCGGCATGGCATTCGACAATGCATTCATGATGACTTATATTTTGGGTAAGATGGTCTTGAACTAAATAGGTCGTTTCTAAATATTGATTGATTGGGTGTTAGAGACCCGAATGCACTTAAATCCATGTCGATAAATATTGTATAACCTTCGGCTTTCGAAATAAACAAGATGGTCGCAAGAACCTCAGTAGGTACCTACATAAACCTGCCTAGCCTTTTCCCGACTATGTTGGGGTCGGCTTCCAGTATAACCGGATGCAGCTGAATATCAGTATTTTACATGGAGCAACTGCCTATCTGACCTCCACAACCCAGTAACTGGGTAATACGATACCCCTTGGACAGACTGGTGTCAGACTTCCAGGCTTCTGACGACTCGTAACGACTGTCAAAGATCCACGAATGACAGCCGGGACCAACGGCTTATCGTGCTTTCCGAGGCACGAAGGAATCTCGATATGTAAAGGTGTTCAGCCATTCCACTGACCAATCCCGGCGAGCGTAGCTTAACCTGATGGATCGACCCGTGCGGCTGTTATTACTTAGCCACGAGCTCCTCCTAAGAACCTAAATGCTAATTGAAAATTAAATTTTACAAAACATCTACCTACGATAAGACTGTTCTAGACTAGAAATCCAGTCATAATGGGCAATTTGGGCGCGTATTCTATACCCAATAGGTATGCCCAAAATAAAAACAACTAACACGACGACAACTTTCCACAACCATAAAACAGTTGACTTACCTTGTCGCAGTTTTGGAGTACGTGGGTCCTCGCCACCGCACATGGGTCGCCAACATGTCCATCGCTTTATACTTCGGTATGGGTTGCCTGTCCCTGCCGTGGTTGGCGTTGTGGATCGGCGACTGGAGGAAGCTGGTGTGGTACACGTCAACGCCGATGCTGCTTGTGGTGTTCGCGCCTTTAGTTCTACCGGAGAGCGCAAGGTGAGTGTGACCCTTAAAGGGGTCGTCCATAAATTACTTGAGACTCGAAAGGGGGAGAGACGGTCCGGTAAAAATCACGAAATATCACAAGGGGGAAGGTAGTAGTGTAGTGAGATATCACAAGTATTTTATTTTTTCGTTTAACACGCATTTCATAACCAAAAAGCGGCCCCCAAATAAAATATATTTTCTTGCTTTTTATTTAAAGATAATATTCTGTAATTTTTTAAGATAGGTACGTTGTACCAAAAAAATACACGTGACTTTGGATAGGCGGGGAGGGGTTTGTCTAAAACCTCACCACGCCGGGGGAAGGGGGGGGGTTAAAAAGTTGCTAAATAACATCACGTGATGTGACGTGATCACGTGATTAATTGACGACCCAAAGACGTGAGCAGGTTTTAGTGGTGTCCTAGGGTGTTTAAAAAGGGTGAATGGGGGTCTTATAATGTTCGCTTGCAAAGTTGCAACACCGAACTATGCAGTAACCAGTCTGAATTATTCGACCTTCAGGTCAACTGCTAATTAGCTGAAGTTTCAGTGGTAAGGCGGCTTGTCACCACTGATCCGATCCACAAGATTTTGTGGTTAGTAACTATGGTAGGTAGCTATATATTTCCAGTATAAGCTGACCTCGCATTGTACGGATTTGACATTGTATAGGATTTCCGTACAATGCGAGGTCAACTTATACTGGTATAGCTTGATGTGTAGCCGTGTGTACCTACAGTTGGTAACTGTAGGTACACACGGCAGTACCTAGAGTACAGTTGGTAACTGTCGAGCAGTGGTGGCTAGGGGTATCGGCCCTGACTTACGAGTTGCAGGTCGTGAGTTTGATCCCAAGCAGGCACTTTACTTTGTGTATTTAATTTCATCACCACTGCTCTCAAAAGGTGAAGGAAAACCTCGTGAGGAAACGGCATGCCCTGGAACCAAAAAATCGAAAACATAATGACATCCACCAACACGTACTGGGCCCGCGTGGTGGATTATGGCCCACTCCCTCTCACAGAAAGGATTCGAGGCATTGAGTTCCAGCAGTGGGAACATTATAGGCTGATTATTCTATGATTATGCTAACTATGGTAAGGTGACTCTTGAAAACCTCGCCTTTCTTGACTTCCCCATCTCCTTCTACTTCATTTAGCAGTTTGTACAGCTATGATTGTTAATTTGGTGAGGTGGACGTAATGATCCTGTATATTCCAGGTGGTACGTGAGTCGTGGTCGCATTAACCAGGCTGTGCAGGTGCTCAGGAAGTTCGAGAAAGTCAACGGCACCAAAATACCAGACGATGTTATGGATGAATTTATTGTAAGTTCTTGTGTATACTATATTTGTCTGGTTTGGCGGCTTTGCTCTCATCATCTACTGCGTCACTTGTATCTACAATAATACAAGTTCAAATTAAATTAGCTAGCGAAACTCCGCAGACGTGATGGGTATCGATATCTAAAAATAATCATGCGCGTATCCTGCATGCTGTACGTCCGCTCAAAGCCGCGGTTAATGTTGCCAGATTGAGGGTTTTTTTCGCGATTTTCCCCCAAAATTCCGTAAATCCCTGTCAAAATAAAATAAATAGCTCTAAGCCACGCGTAATATTAAAAAATCATTTATATTAATCATTTTACTCTAAAAAAGGGAGAAATCCCTAAAAGTGGAAACACTGGCTGAATCTGCTGTACAGTAAGCTTATACACGATCTAGCACGCACGATGCACGTGGCTCGTCGTGTTTGGGTCGCATTTGCTGGAGACTAGTCACTGTCGTTTTTCGTCGTGCATTGGGCATGGCCTTGGCGGGACGTAGATACAGCAAGATGGATGGTGAATAAGCCCTTTTAGGTATTTTAAATCATAAGAACCGGCCTGAAACCTTTAAACCAAACCTTAACTCCTATACTTCTTTATAGGTAACATCAAACCAGACCAAACAAAGCGACGAGTCTCTCTTAGCGCTCATGAAAAGTGCGCCCCTCCGGCTGACTATGATCCTGATGCTCATAGTATACATGGCCTGCTCCGTGATCTTCGACGGGCTCGTCCGAATGTCCGACGCGTTCGGGCTCGACTTCTTCATCAGCTTCACGCTGACGTCAGCGACGGAGATACCCTCGGTTACACTGCTGGCTTGTGTACTTGACAGGTGAGGAGTCTTTTGTTTTAGAAGCCGTTGGGTAGATGAACTCTAACATATCTTGAACATGAAATAGTTAACTTCTGGAGGACTTGTTGAGTTGGAAGGCCTCCCACAAAATGGACTGATGACCTTATGAAGGCCGCAGGAATCCGCTGGATGCGGGAAGCACAGAACTGGTCGAAGTGGTGGTGCTTGAGGGAGACCTATGTCCAGCATTTCAGACGTGTTTTGGCTGAAATGATGGAGGACTTGACTTAATTTTAATTAATTTACCGGTTTGCAGATGGGGCCGCAGGAATCTCACGGCTGGCCCGTTGTGCATAGCGGGTATTCTCATCGGTATCGCCTTGTTTGTGCCTAAAGGTTGGTTTCCTTTCCATTTACGACTTGTAGGTAACTAAAATTAGTTGAAAACTAAAAAAGGGTCAGTTGTTTCCTACATTTAGGTAGTCGAGTGAACATAAATGAATGGAGTAGCTAATTAATTTTTTTGCAATTTGTTTGTTCCCATGGTAAAAGTTAATCATAATGAGTAAAAAGACGCCTTTTCAGGTTTTCGGTTATTTTACATTGTATAAGGGTTGTTAGCCGCCCGGAATCTGGATTTGTGTCCGGTTGATGGCAATAAGCTCGCCCCCTATTACATCGGACTAAACATAACTGGTGAAATGTGGGTGTAGGAACTATAGACACACCTCTGCCAAAACCTTTGGGGAATACAGGCGTGATGTTATGGTATAATGTTTGTAAAGGTATGGAGTAGCCATACAGTTTATTATTATTTGCGATTTCTGGGTTGTTCCCGTAGTAAAAGTTGTTCATAATCATAATGATGAGTACAATGACTATATACTCCTTTTCAAGTTTTCAGTTACTTCAATTACACCTTGTAAAAAGTTTCATGACTTAAAAAAAGTTTGCTAACTGACAATGTTATTCCCAGGCATCGCTCAGGCATCGATGGCGATAATGGCGCGGTTTTGCATAAACATGTCATACAACGCGGTCATCCAGTGGTCCACGGAGCTGCTGCCCACGGCGGTGCGCGCGTCGGGCTCGGCCACCTTGCACATGAGCGGCTATGTCGCGTCTGTGCTGTCGCCTTACATCGTGTACTCTGTAAGTTGCTACAAAGAAGAGAAAGAAAGAAATACTTTTTTTTTGTCATAGTACCGTAAGCTAGAACACATTTGAACAGTGGTGGCCCAGTGGTAACGGCCCCGACTTACGAGTTGTAGGTCGTGGGTTCGAATCCAAGCAGGCATTTTACTTTGTGTAAATAATTTCATCACCACTGCTCTCAAAATGGTAAAGGAAAACATCGTGAGGAAACCGGCATGTCTTAGAACCAAAAATTCGAAGACATGTGATATCTACCAACCCGCACTGGGCCCGCGTGGTAGATTACGGCCCACTCCCTCTCACAGAGAGGAGGCCTGTGTCCCAGCAGTGGGAACATTAATAGGCTGATGATGATGACCGTAAGCAGAGAACACATTTGAACAAATTACATGGCGGGCAAAAGCCCCATGATTGATGTTGGATATATAGTTATATACGTCGTTTGCGCGGTAAACTCTAATTTGATTTATCAGATAGGAACAACTACAGGCCTATCTCTCTTGCCACAGTGGTATCGAAGGTATTTGACAGCATGTTGAACTCACAGCTGACCAAACACATTGAACTTCATGACAATCAGTTCGGCTTCCGGGGCGGACTCTCCACTGAAAGTGCAGTTTTGTGTGTTAAGCATGCTGTCAAATACTACACAAAACGTCAAACGTCAGTTCACGCATGCTTTCTTGATCTTTCGAGGGCCTTTGACCTGGTTTCCTATGATATTCTATGGGAAAAGCTAGAACACACTAATCTGCCAATAGAACTCATCAACATCTGCAAGTACTGGTACGGGAACCAGGTCAATGGCGTACGATGGTCGGGAACCATGTCGCAGTCCTACAGGTTGGAGTGCGGGGTGAGGCAGGGGGGTTTGTCCTCGCCAACCCTATTTAACCTGTATATGAACGATCTGATTGTGGCACTCAGTAGCACCCGGGCAGGTTGTCACATAGACGGAATTAATGTAAACAACATAAGCTATGCTGATGACATGGTGTTACTGAGTGCTTCGGTATGTGGCATAAAGAAACTGCTTACCATCTGTGAAGCATATGCCGAGCAACACGGGTTAAAATACAATCCACTCAAGAGTGAAGTCATGGTCTTTGAGGCCAGAGGAAACAGTAGTACAGGTAACGTGTTTCCCAGCATTATGCTTAATGGTACAGCTTTGCGTAGAGTATCTAAATTTAAATACTTAGGACATATGCTGACCTCTGACCTCAAGGACAATGATGACATCGAGAGGGAACGGAGGGCGCTGGCAGTGCGGGCGAACATGATAGCTCGCAGGTTTGCACGTTGTTCGACAGAAGTCAAAATTACTCTTTTTAGGTCTTATTGTACATCATTCTACACGTGCAGCCTGTGGGCCGACTATACTCAAAAGTCTTACAGTGCCCTCCGAGTCCAATTTAATAATGCGTTCAGGGTGCTGATGGGGCTGCGGCGATTCTGTAGTGCATCAGGGATGTTTGCTGAACATCGCGTAGACTGCTTTTACGCTACGATGCGTAAAAGATGCGCATTCCTGGTGCGTAGAGTACGTGGCAGCGCCAACAGCATTCTTAACATGATCGCCAGTCGGCTGGACTGTGCTTACATCAGTCATTGCTGCGTCATTTCTCATGGAATGGCGCAGTAGTGATTGTTGAGTTTTCTTTTATATGTTTTATTCTGTTTAATTTTAAGTATTACTAACACTAGTCTATAAGAACATTGTTACTAACAAAATGGACACCATGGTCTGAAATAAAGTATTTAATAATTAATAATTTCGCGATGCAAGATTTGTGTGACGTCAGGTTTTTGATGCGTAGTTCGCATGTGGCGATATAGATGCCGCCACAATCCTATTTGTAAGATTGAATGAGGTAAAGACATCAACGTGGTCAATGTCATCAAGGATAGTAAGAGAACATCAATGTGAGTCAAATAAGGGTAATTAATTCACAAAAGACCAATCCTGATATCTCCCAAAACTGTACCCTTATTACGTAATGCACGATCAATTTTAAATTGAAATAAATTGAAACAAATTGCTAATCCATTGCTTCATAAGTTCGAAAAAAAAAAACTGCTCAATTTTTTTTTTTCGAACTTATGAAGCAATGGACTAGCAATCTTTTTCTGTCAATGGACTAGTAATTAGGGGGCTGGTCTCGAAAAATAAGTCCTAAATAGGTACTAGTTATACCTACTTGACCTAATATGCATCATTGCACTTTAAAACTCTTTGAGTGGCTTTGGATTTACCTAACCAGAGGAAGTCAGATAAAAAATGGCCGCCGAATAGAATACGTACACAAGGAATCGCATGAAGTAAACATAGTCTGCCTACATAACTTTTATACCCAGCAATACTGAGGTCGGCTTCCAGTCCAGGGAGTGAGGGATAAAGATCAATTTTTTATATTTCTTGTCATTCACAGGAGCGAATGTGGACTTCCCTACCTCTGCTTATCTTGGCAGTAGTGTCATTACTAGGGTCTGGCATCAGCCTGGTGCTGCCCGAGACCAAGGGCCGCCCCATGCCGCAGACCATGGCGGACGGCGAGAGGATCGTACAAGAACAGGCGTTATGCGGGTAAGTGTTCAATAGGAAAGATTGCTTGTCTTGTAACGAGAGAAACAAGGTGAAAGTGGGGAGAAATTGGGCGTGAAGTGTAATTGCATGCAATTGCAGTCTATGGACTGGCACAGGGTTGAAATTGGGCAAGACGGGCATTCGTTTAGTCCGAGACTGGGGTAAAATGGGCAATTATTAGAAGCGAGCCAAGGGTAACAATCGGCGTGAAGAAAAAGGGCAATAAGCAATTAAGAGGCAAAATGTGCATGATGGGCAATCGCAAACAGGAAAATAATTGTAAAATGGGCGTTTTGGGCAACAATTTAGTGTGTGAATATGTGTTTTTGTATTTTGTGAATTGTGTCTGCGCTAAAAGCGACAAGGTAAGTTTTTTTACTTCTTTTTGTTGCATTTTTTTCGCTTCAGCTATTAGTAACTTAAATATGTAATTTTTTGTAGACGTTAACAGTTGGTAGTAAAAGTATCTCACCGTTTAATAAATCGTTACTTATTAGAAATACATAAAAATACCAAATAATTATTATACATTAAAATAATGAACTACGCGTGTAATATGTAGATACATGTGAATTAGATAAAAATAGGCAGTGTATAGAGTGCCACCATTGGCACTCTATCCCTATCGGATAAAGTGCCACTACAGGCACCCTAGTAACACCGCCTCGGCCCGGCTCAAGTGCCGCAAGCATTGGATTGTCATTGTGACTGTCACTAAGTCACGTCACTTGGTATTTTGTTTGATTGTCGAGGTTAGATCGCTGTAAAACACCACATTCCCAAAACATTACATTCTCTTGTGCCTAAACGGACCCTGGCACTTCGCCGGCCGCTGCCGCGGCACCGCTCGCTACGCTCGCTCGGCTCGTGCGTTGTGTGGTCACAGTTCTAACCTAACCTAACCTAAATAACAAGTGACAGTGACAATGCAACGCTCACGGCACCCTAGCCGGTCCGAGGCAGTGACACTAGAGTGCCACAAGAAACTCGCGGCACTCTATACACTTCGATAAAAATATCATAATTTTTGTTTTAGATGCCTCGACAGTATAAAAAAAAGAAAAACAAAACAGCAGACGGCTAAGCATGAAGTTAGGAGCAAAACATTATCAATGGGGAAAGAATCCGTTGTTACTTCTCAGCCCAAAACAACAATCGTTGAAGCGTTACATATATAAAATCATCATCAACAAAATTAAAATCAACATCGTCAGCGGGAAATCTTCAGCGGGCCAACGACGACGATATCCGTCAGAACTCGGACATTGATTTTAACTGTATTTCATTTTCGAATATTCATACACTACCTCATTAATTTATTATTTACTCGTACACTTGGTTGGTACACTAGTAATTTTTTATGTTTTCGTGCACAATGGTGGTACCTCATCATTTTGGAGTGTTGTTATATTTTAGAATTAGACTGATAGCCGACCCCATCATAGTTGGGAAAAGGCTAGGCTAGGCAGATGATGTGAAGGCCACTGAAGGCGCTCCCTTTTTTTTTTGTGTGGGAAATCGTCAAATGACTTCATCCGCTCTGGGCGGAGCGGAAGGGCGTGTCAGACTCTTAATGACTAAAACACTAAAACCCACCCGTGTTCCTTCCCTTGCCTTGCCAGGGGCCACGGTTTCCCCTTAGGACTACCCGCAACCCCGGTAGGCATCGGCCCTAGCGGACCCCGTCAGTTTTGCTGATATCTCGTCGACCCGGGCTTGGTCCTTATCGGACGGCGAGCTGCTCGTTGTTCTCCGTCCGTAAGCCCGCGCCTACGGTGGCTGGAAATCTGCTACCAATTCCCGAACCCCGGGGCGTCTCCTATGGCGGCGGCGGCTAGGGCTGCTAGGGCGCGGCATTTGCCTTTCCCTCTCGCGCTCCGCCTCCTCCTTCGCGAGCATTACTGCTTCGCAGAAGGAGGTGACGGCTTGCCATGCCCTTTCGCTCCGCACCATGGCCTGGACCAGGGCTGGGCGCGAGAGGTCGCCGCCGCCTCACGCCCCCACGAGGACACGGCGCGCCCCGCCCGCGCCGCGCAGACCTCCACCGTATGCTCCACCGTGTCCTCCGGGCGATCCACACAGTGGTAACACCCGGGCGTTTACTCCCGCCTTATGCGAAACAGGAACCTCCCGAAACAACCATGTCCGGTGAGGACCTGTGTCAGGCGGAAGGTGAGGACGCCGTGGCACCTTTCAAGCCACTCCTCAAAGAGAGGACTTATCGCCGCAATTGTGGCGAGTCCATGAAGGCGGTCCCTCACCGGAGCATTCGCCTTAATGTAACAATCCAAGTTTCGATTTTGAGCATTACCTACGTTACCATTACAAGCCTCACTGACTGACGAGCAAGCCTGTAATGTAACAATCCAAGATTCGATAAGATTTCCATTCATGCTATGTTACAGCCCCCATGATACAACATGGTGGCTCCCACTCACTACTGTTACATTACAGGCGAACGATCCCGGTGAATGTAATGTTAAAAAATATATCATTACAGGTTGCGCACTGTACCTAATGCTCGATTTTCCTCACTCACTGTTGTACCTACCTAATGCTCGAATCTGAACTGATACATTACTAACATTACAGGCGAACGCTCCCGGTGGGGGGCGCCTTTTATTTTAGAATTGAACATTGTAAAGGTTTCAATTACTTTGTGCAAGTATGGCATCAATAAACTCCGGAAACTGTTCCTACTAGATAAACAATAAAACTTTTTTACGGTTTGAAAAATTTGTTTTATTTCGAATTTCGTAAGTTGTGTTCGTATTTCCCCTACGATTGTGGGATTAGAGGCAGATTGATTAAAATCATGTTTTTCTTTCACAGAAAAGCAGAAGAAGACATTGAAGAAGCGGAATGGAAGAACGAGAAAGAAAAGGCACTAATTACATAACGTTATAGATTCGATTCAGAGTTCACACGGGATCTACCGCTGGTAGGCTTTGCTCCGAGTAATCTCAAGGCCTGCCTACAGATGTACTTAAAGGTGCTTTCTTTTAGCATACGTAATTAAATTAAGTAGGATGATTTCAGAATATTTTTGTAATTTTGAAGTCGTTCAGGAGTTTCGGATCGTTAATTTGCCTTGGACTGTCGATTATTATTGTATTGTTAGGTATTGTTAGTGTTAAAATGCGATAAAGTTGTGTACACACAGCCAAAAAGTTAAGTTTGCAGGCATTTTTACTGTGTAACTTGTTATGTGCGAGACATTACACGAGTGAATAGTGATGCTAACAAAACTTTCCCACTGCGCATTCTTACTCACAGTTCTAACGTAGTTGCCTGCACACATAACTTATTTGCGGTCTGTACCTACGTCTTAAGCAGAAATAAATATTAAGTAATTGTGCTAATTTAAACATCTACATAGGTTGTATACTTAATGTAAATCATTATTTGAAAACGCTTGTAATAAGGAGTGCCTCATTGTTCCAAGGTGCCTAAATATTGTTCACGGTTTTGAATTTTATTTTAACAATTAAAACAGTGCTAATGCGTAGCAGGCGAATAGTGTTCACTCAGCAGAATTTCCTAGTGAAAAGTTAAAATTGCCTTATTTGGCAATTTTTGTTGCACGGTTATCCCCATTATAGGAAATTCTATTAGAGTGTCCGATTTACTGTCAAAATTTCATGTGAGCTGTTGTGATTGGCTGATCAAAATAAAGTAACCTATCATAAAAACTAACATGAGATGTCACTACAGATCTACCGCTTTCAGTTGACTTACCCTACGGTGCTAAGTTCCGACTTACCCGACGTGGGTAAGCATAGACTTACCCTACGTAGCTAAGTTCCGATGTAGGTACCCTACGTGGGTAAGTGTAGACTTACCCTACGTAGCTAAGTGCCGACTTACCACAGCGGTAAGTCTAAAAAAAATGAGAAGCTTATACCTACAAACAAGTCGTGATAATTTTATCACTTGTTTGCATTGTTATCGCTTTGTGATATGGACAAAATAATGTCAATAAAGGTGACCAGCCTTAGCTGTTAAGATTGCCTAGATTTTAATTCTAGATTATAGATGACGCTTCCAATATTTTTAAGGTTGTTAAATAACATAGTTATTATTCGATGCTAGACTATGAAAACCTAAGTAGAAGTAGTCAGAAGGTCGAAAGTCTGATAACCAGTCTAACCAAGGGGTATCGTATTGCCCAGTAACTAGGTTGTGGGGGTAAGATAGGCAGTCGCTTCATGTAAAATACTGGTATATTTGGTTGGTTTGTTGAACAAATTCATCATCAAAGATTGGACATTTCGAGAATTGGTTATTTCGGGAATTGGACATTTCAGTAGTTGGACATTTAAAGAATTGGACATTCTAACCCTGAACGTTGAGTTGCAGTTGGAAAAAAGCTAGGCAATTGATGATGCTAGACTACGGAAACATGGGGTAAGTAGAAACAGTACAACTGTTTCTACTTACCCCATGTGTTCAAATCTGTCAATAATTTGGAAAGGGTAGGCAGAATATTTTGCTCAGAAATCATTGGTCAATTCATAGTTCTATTATTAGGAATAAATAGATAACATTATAAAACAGTTTTTGTTGCTGCATCTACATAATTGACAAACAAACGTGTATAGAGCAATCGTAGACCACCATAACATCACCAAAGTGGACCACCATTGTGTAGAGCCAGCTGAACAAAAAGTGTCAATTATATTTCGAATTTTTCATGCCTGAAGCTTTTTCTATTGAAGTAGGTATTAAATCAATGTAGATACCTAGTATATTTTACGACAATAACAAGTCTGAAAAGTAACTTCAGTAACAAATTCGATACTTTCTAAGGGTAAGTTCAGATTAAGTGACGTGTCTAAATCTATAATAATGTATGGAAAACTGGCTCGACTATGCAAGCTAACTTAGTTTAGCTGGCGGTGGACGATCGGCTTAAAACTTTTGTTATAAAACACGTTCACATTATTTGACATTGCCAATCTCTCTACTCTATTGTAATATGTTAAATAACCTTAACAAATATTTTATAACATGTTACGTCATAAAATATGAACTCACCCTACAGGCGCGTCCACACCAGCGCACGCGCACGAACCGTGCATCCGTGCCTGCTAGGCGCCTCGAATGAACGCGTCACATTCTACGCGCGCACGAACAGTAAAGTGAAGGTGTCTATGTTGCACGCAAACCGCACTGTTCGTGCGGCGAGAGGATATGTAACTTGCACGCGAACTGCTCGTTAACCACTCGTGAACATGTCCAGAGGTGTCCAACTGTCCATATTATGTTCTTAAGATGCACGCGAACCTCACTGTTTATGCGCGTGCGCAGGTGTGGACCCGACTTAAGACTCTCGTGAAAAATTAGTTGTGGTAGGTAGACAGTTTCATGAATTAAACCAGTCTTTAAAAGCGCGCTGTATCACCATAATTAATTATAAACTTTTGTTTTATTTATTTGGTATTCACATTATGTGCCTACAACTTCGATCAATAATAGATCTATTATTGATCGAAGGCCTACAATGAGCTTTCGCTCGTATAATAACTTGGCTGTAATCCAGACCCGATAATAATTTTATTATTAGGTAGTTATAGGTACGTTGTGTTGGTTACACAGCGATGTAGAACAAACAGTACTGTGATATTATTGAATTCAATTAAATGTTATATTGAATTAAAAATAACATGGTACCAACGAGAATTTGTACAAAATGAGAGAGATCATTATTTTCTGGCCCCGTGACTGGCCATAATAAGGCTCGTGCAGACTGGCACGACTTGTCGCGTGGCTTGATTCTGTAATCCGTAGAACAATTTCTATGAAAACACCCGCGACAGGAGCGACCTGTCACGCCGTGACACAGAAAATACTCTCGTGTCGCGTCGACGCGTTGAAAGGTGTGTGGCGATTCGGCGATATTATCGACACACGTCACGACGGCGACGCACCAATCTGCATGGGCCTTATATTAGAATACATATCGAAAGGAATTAGAAACTAATTTTCTTTGAAAACGCTGATCCTAAAAGGCCTAATAAACACAAAAAAATACTTACTTTTATGTATAAGGTACTAGTATCGGACTATCAAACTCATGTTAGCTGTTGTGTGTGTTTGGCTGACTAGAGTTGACACAAACTGAACAGCCGTATTAAAGTGGTATAGTCCTTTCCAGATATTTTACCTCTAACAGCAATAGTATTATAGTGAAGATAATAAAGATCGCTTTCGTCAGCGATGTCGAACCACAGGTAAAATAATTTTGAATGGACAGTAACATGAGTTTAACAGTTCTTTCCAGAAATCGGGTGACCTCGCTCCCGTTTCACGAAAAAACTTTCTTTAAGAAAAAAATAACATTCGAGATTTAAATTATGTTTATAACAAATAAATTGTAAGAGAAATAAATATAATTTAGCATAAGTAAGTCTGAATAATTGTATAAAAATAATAATTTAATTAAACATGTTGTACAATACTTTTAATAAAAGTATAAATTATGATTTGTTTATTTTATTTTTTTTAGCTCGCCTTGATTCCGGCATAATCAAAATCAAGATTTTGATTATTTCATTCGCGGCAGGCTTCTTCGAATTCAGTTTCAAATTCGATTAAGGTTTGAGCATCTCACTAGAATAACATCATGGAATTTATGGAGGATTGCATATTAGTAGAATCCTTACTGTTAGAATATGAATATCGTCAGTTGCATACCAACTTCGAATAACATCAACAACCTAATACCACTCAAAATAAGGTCTGTTTCACGATACCTTTTATTCCCGACCGGCCACGCAAAGTTACTGCTCTGTGGGCGACGCACTGTATTATCTATGGGCGACGCTTCGCCCGTAATTGCACTGACCGTATGGACCGTGTTCACGGTATAATAATTTATGGTCACGGCCTCATGGGTCGACTCGACCGCGATGACAGCGTTCTTCGAGATCTGCGCTTACACAAACATTCAGAGCGTGTTTATACACTTTTTACAAGTAAAGCGCGCGTCGTTTTTTACTATACTCCATTTGACATAACTAAACCTCTTTTACAGTTCGTTCAACCGATTTTGACTTCTATTGCATTGGTGGCATGACAAATGGCAGCTGCAGTAAACAGTTGGTATTGTAACCACTTTTTGCTGTTAATGTCATCCTTATGCCTACGGTATAGAAGTCAGAATCGGTTGAACGGACTGTAAAAAAGGTTTGTGCATCCTAAAAGTTGGCAACGTCGTAAATAGCTGTCAGATATTTACCTGTTTCGATTAATTTGGAAATAATACTGTATGGAAATAAGAAATGTGGCTAACCAATTGACTAGAATATTAATAATGAATTGCAATTATCCTCTGGACGGTCACGCGCGCGCCGGCGCAAAACCGTTAGCTGTCAAGCTGCGCGTGGGTGGTCCCGAGACCCCCCATGAAGCCTGCCACTTGAGATTAGAACGACTATATCTCTAAAGTTTCGTATGGGAGCTATTTATAATACTTACGTAGTTGGAATCGGTATAAAATAAGCTAACACAATAAAACTAGATAACTAAATGTTATTTTCCTATTATATTCTTAATTTTAATGTAAAGTCACGAGAAGGGGGCTTTTTCCCCATTACCGTAAAGAAAAAAATAATTGAAAAATATTGAAAATATTTTTATCAATTATTTTTTTTTTTTTAAATTGATATATTATTTAACGTTAAAGAATTACATAAAAAACTACACGTCCCCCTACATTATATTGAAATAAAAAATTTATGTATGACTTACCACGCGATGACGTCACCTCCCGACGGGCCGCCGACACGTTATCGGAACCTGTTTTTTTCTTTGTTCTCCTTATCACTTAACACACAAACACTTTTACACTGAAGTTTATCTTTTGTTCGTCATTTATACAATAGCTAACAGAGATTCAACTGATATAATTGTTTATTTTTAACAAAAATAACACCACGTTTGACCACGCCATTAAAAGTTTTAACACGGAAGAAACCGAACCAGTTTATTTGGATCACAGTTTTTATTACGTTGCACTATACTCAAATCTGAATGTACATTCGAACTTATGATGTTATTTACTCATGGGAAAACACTACACAAAGGCTTGAGGACTACCGAAATTAACTAAAACAAAATAAAATCGAAAACAAAACACGAGACAAACACCACACGCGCGGCCATTTTGCGCGCAGACCGTATGAACTGAATAAATATTGAATTTATTCAATGAATTTACTGTCAGATGTCGGTCATGTCATGTTTTATGTCATCGTTCGTTCATAGACTTTAATTATAAACCTGTTCCACGAAAGTAAACACTATTTATAATACAAATAATACTCAAAATTAACTGAGTGGCCGGTGGGGTCCAAATTGGCCGCCCGTCAGTCAACACTTTTTGACGTCGGACCACGGGGACCCGGCCGTCAGTCCAGAGGATAGAACATTGAATTTGATGTTGTACCCGTTTTAGGTGACAAAAAGGCATTTGGAAAGTTTCCAAATACTTTTTTTACATCTAAAACTAACTATTCGGTGTTACGATATTAATTATTGCATTTCATAATCAATATTCTAGTTCGCTAGTTAGCCACATTTTTTATTTCCATACAGGAATATTATCAAATTAATCAAAACAGCGAAATATTTGACATCTATTTGCGACGTTGCCAACTTTCAGAATAAACACTCTTAAATGTCAAATCTTATTTCTAGACATTTAAACTAGGGATGCATCCGATACCGATACCGATACCGATATATCGGCGATACTCGAAGTTTGCCGATATATCGGCATCGGCGATATTTTTATGGCCGATACAACGATACTTTTCAAAATTCGCGCTTTAAAAATGTAATGAAAACGCGCGTGTTGTCTCATCTATTTCGTTGCAAACGAGGTACGACCTAACTATGCTCGGGGAAACCCCGCGCTTTATTCAGTGTCTTGTTTCGCCAGCCCACTTTGGCCTCGCACTCGCCTAATTATCTCATTTCGCTAGGTTGACTGTTGTCGTGCGTCTAATCTCAACCTGTCTACGGTTTTATTTAGTTTGTCATGTTATTTGTTATTATTATATTAATTTAAAAAATAACCTGACTTGTGTTTTATTTATTTTACCTTCATTTTTTATTTCAATAAGCGTATCGGTATCGCCGATATTTTTATAAGAGTATCGGTATCGGTATCGTATCGGCAAAAAGGCGTATCGAAGCATCCCTAATTTAAACAGAGTATAGCGTATGTTAGAAAATATTGAAACATACCATATTAAAACTGCAACATACAAAATAAACAATTTATTTAACTAAATCAAGTATTCTTTATGCTTAGATACATTTTCCCGTTGATATTCTGTTTGACGGGGTTGATTCGCTTCAGTATTTGCGTCATGGTCTCGACCAGCCGTTCGCTGCTAACGCCGGTTCTCTTGGATTTGAACTTCGTCAGCAGTTCGGTGGTCGTCATCGGCTTGCGCGCGAGGTAGCGCCGCACCGCTTCTTCTGTTACGCCGCATTCGCTGTAAGGATGGTAAGGAGGTTTAGCGGCGGGTTCCCATACCAAAAACATGTTGTTATAACCCCTACGTATCAAAACGTCCTAAATATGTATTGGACTTTATGGACGAGTTTCGATATTTCTATAACGAATTTTGACTGTATCGCTACCCTTATAAAGATCAAAATTGAAGTTTCGTAGGCGGCTGCAGTTCGAAGACTCACATCATGCTATTTTGATCTCTATGTTGTTAGAAATCCAGTATAAATTCATTTGTTCAAGAAAACAGTTTGGAGCCTGCATAATGCCACGAATTTATGATAAAGACAGAACAACGTCAACGAAGACAGTCAACTCTAATCGCAATAACGCAAAGTTTATTTTAAAATAACACTATGAAACAATTTAAGTTCCAATAGAAACACGCCTTACACAATAGTTCTACGGTACTAAATCCCTTAACAAATAAATTCTCTATAGCTCTTTACTTACACGTAAGAAGCATCTAGCTTGGGCCTCTTGGCGGGCGGCAGGTTGCTGTTGGCCGCGTTGGCGGCGGCCACGGCGGCCTGCGCGGCCGACGGCGGCGTGCCCGCGCGGGACGTGCTGGCGCTGGCCGTCGCTGGGGGGGGGGGGGACCGTTTAAATTATGACTGGCGTGGCGGATAGTGAGAAATGCCGCGAATAGTCGAATACCATTAGTACTCGACATAAAAAAAGTTTCTTTAATCTCAAATAATAATATACACTATTTCCAACCATTTATTTAACCTTTATAGTTCCGTAATTAATACATAAAAAACCAAAGTGAAAAAATGCAATGCTTTGCTTACTTTGTTTTTTTCATCGAATTATGAATTCGATGATAATATTATTTCAATTATTTAATTTTAATTATTATTAACTAGTAATAATTAAAGTAAAAACAGAGTACTTTAAGGATTGTATTATGTGACGTTCACTAGGTTTTTATAAATGAAATCCAATTCGATTAAATTCATCATGAATTTCGAAATCAAGCCAGAAATGCAGATTGGACATCTTTACTTTAGCTGTCAAAAGTTAAATAAATGGTTGGAAAGATTATAGTTTAGTTATTTTCTGAGGCAGGTTTGATTTATGAAAAAAGAGCAACCCAATCGTGCAGAAAAACTAGCTTTTCTGCACGACAATCTGCCCTTTCTGGACTTAAAATTATTAATTAAAAAGTCTTAACTAATTAACTTCAACATAACTAATTAACTTCAACATGACGGATTTTTAGCTAAGCGCTTTTTGTTTTTTATAGATTATTAAAAATTTAATAATTTATAGGCAGTGTATAGAGTGCCACCGGTGGCACTCTATCCTTATCGGATAAAGTGCCACTACAGGCACCCTAGTAACACCGCCTCGGCCCGGCCAAAGTGCCGCAAGCATTGGATTGTCATTGTCACTGTCACCAAGTCACGTCACTCGGTATTTTGTTTGATTGTCGAGGTTAGATCGCTGTAAAACACCACATTTCCAAAACATTACATTCTCTTGTGCCTAAACGGACCCTGGCACTTCGCCGGCCGCTACCGCGGCACCGCTCGCTACGCTCGCTCGGCTCGTGCGTTGTGTGGTCACAGTTCTAACCTAACCTAACCTAAATAACAAGTGACAGTGACAATGCAACGCTCACGGCACCCTAGCCGGTCCGAGGCAGCGACACTAGAGTGCCACAAAATACTCGCGGCACTCTATACACTTCGTAATTTATAAGTCTATAGTTTTTCAATATTTTTTAAAGTTTATTTGTTTCACTATTATTCGTAATGCCGAATACCGATTAATAGCGAGTATTCGCGGCATCTCTAGTAAAAATAACGGGATTTAAAAAAAAAAATCCCAGTCGTTTCCCAGCAATAATTTTTGCTCAATGTTACTTAGTTTGATGTAAGGAATGCGTAGATAACAGCTATGTGATGGGTCTTTTTACACCCAGTTTCTAGAGGTACTTACGGATTTAAGTGTTTTGATAATTGCTCAATGTGTCGTTGCGAATATGGACCTTATCCCACCGCAATACAATACATATTAAGGTATATTCAAAACCTTGTTTCCAATTGATGTTATTTCCACTTAAACAAACATCAACTTTATGCAAGTGTAAATAAAGTTGATTTTAGACTGACTAGTACTGTAAAAAAGTCATAAATGTCATAAAAAATTTGAAGTTGTAGCGCAAACTGAACCTTATGTGTATGTCATTACAGTAGTTTTTTCTTAAAAATTGTGTTTGTTTACTTGTTTGGCAACTAAATTTCGAACGAAGATTAGGTTAATAGTCGTCTACATACCGGATGAACTAGCAGCGGGTCCATTCTTGTCCCCTCCCTTACCCTTCTTGGATTTCTTCGCCGGGGCCGGAGTATTTGTCTCTGGCTCTGTGTCCGAGTCTGAACTTAACTCGCTGCTCGAGTCTAGAAATAAATATTGTAATTATAGCAGTATAAGGCAGTTTTTAGGACATTAATTTGGTTGTTGGGCCATCACTCAAATAATTTCAGTGGATTAATGCTCATTTATTTAAACAAGCATTAATCCACTGAAATTATTTGAAGGACTGGGCAGTTCGATAAACAGGCATTATAATTTATGATAATGTAATATCGACCTGACACATGACTGCCTTGGACAATATTGTACTATAGTCGGGACTATAGTTTGACCGATACCGCTGTACTGCGCCTGAGGTATGTGTGCGGCGGAACTGTGGGGCAGTACAGGCCGCTCATTCGTCAACGCTCACGGCGTCCCGCTGCTCATTCGTCAACGCTCACGGCGTCCCGCCGCTCATTCGTCAACGCTTACGGCGTCCCGCCGCTCATTCGTCAACGCTGCGCTCGCCTCACTGCGCGGTACAGCGCTGAGGTCAAACTATACCACTCACCTTTCTTAGTATCGTCTGGTTTGCTCTTCTTCTTCTTAGTAAGTTTGCTGGCGCGTTCTTCTCCTTCTTTTGTTGGCTCGTCTTCTTGTTCATCTTCTTCCTTCTCTTTGTTCTCTTGTTCTTCTTCCGAGTCCTCGTCTGAGGCCAGGAGTTTCCTGTTTAAAAAGAGGTTATTTAGGATACGTTGATTCAGAGTATTTAACTTTAAGAACTCAAAAATGAAAGTTGAGTTATTAGAACCCATTTATTTGTTAATGAATATTAATTGTAATATGTTACCTGAGCGCGTCTTCTTCTGAAACTCCTTTGAGCTCCTTATTAGTCTTGCCTTCATGGTCAGATTCACTGTAACAACATTGTATGTATCAGCTGAGTCTGAACACTATTTAACAGTTAAAAAAAAGCAAAATATTCTCGGCCCTTGACATCAAGGTGGATGAAAGTGTAAGGCAAGGGGACTTAATATCTCAATCATTGTGATCAGAACAGTCAGAAAACAGAGCATGTCCTTTAACATATACTTGTTCCCGTCTCTAGCACTTGTAGCTTGACAAGGACGGGAATAAAACTTAGTCAAAGTACGTGCTTAGTGAAGTTAATAGTTCTCGGCTTTAGCGTTAGCCGACGTTCGCACGAACACTGTATTTCTTGACGCGTTGGGATACGCGCTCAATCCGCTCTGTTGGATATTCAACTCTCGGCGCTAAGCAGAGCAAAAATCGCCGCAATTTTATTACGTCTGTGCGAACGTCGACCTTGAATATAATTATAATAGTCTACGTTAGGTAATTTTATTTCCTGACTTCTTATTTTTCGATTTTAAACATACTTTGTTCTCGGGATTCGGTCTAACAAGGCTGTTTTTTAATTTACTTAAACAGATAACACATAACTGCCTCAATGGGCTAGTGGTCGCAAGCGCTGCTGCAGCAGACTATGAGGTCCTAAGTTCGATTCCCAGGTCGGGCAAAGTGTTATTGGGTTTTCCATCTAGAATTTCTCAGTAGCAGCCCGGAGTCTGGATTTATGTCCGGTTGATGGCAATAGGATCGCCCCCTATTACATGGGACTCAAACATAACTGGCGAAATGTGGGTGTACTATAAGTACACCTCTGCCCAACCCTTCGGGGAATACAGGCGTGATGTTATGTTATAAACAGACTTTGACTTTAAGTACATACAGGGTGTCAGGGACATCGACGCGAAGCCGGTTACCATGGATTCAGTACATGATTCTGAACCCCCCTGCGTTGAAAATTTTCGTCGGTTATTAAAAAAAATATCAGCTGTTCCATACATTTTGACCGCGTAGGTATTGCACTTTTCTATGAAACAGCTGATTTTTTTTTAAATAACCGACGAAAAATTTCAACGCAGGGGGGTTCAGAATCATGTACTGAATCCATGGTAACCGGCTTCGCGTCGATGTCCCTGCCACCCCGTATACTAAAATTCAAAATCCAAAAGTCATTTATTCAAACTAGGCTGAGCTTTTTAAAGGCTTTTTAAAGGCTCCCATTACCTCTCCGAGGAGTCAGAAATGTAGTCCTTCTCCCGTCCCTCCTCGTCTCCGTCGTCACTCTCCTCAAACGCCTCGTCCTCCACTTTCTTCTTCTTTTTGTTTGCGGCGGCCGCTGTAACGAATTAATGTGAAGATTTCTGTGTTTCGAATTTTTGGTAAAAGATACAATTAGTCTTCCTAGCCTTTTCCCAACTGTTAAGTTCGCGAGTGCGCGGGAACCGGGGTACACAAGTGAAACACTGGCTAGCTAGCAACGCACTGGTTTATTCATTATTTGTGACTCGAGAGTTGGACTCGCTTACACAGTAGATGGCGCGCGTGCAGCGCGCGCCTAGCACACATTGACACATACATAACACCAACTATCTTGAGGTCGGCTACCAGTTTAACCGGATGTAGCTGAATACCAGTATTTTACATGGAGCGACTGCCTATATGACCTCCACAACCTAGTTACTGGATAATACGATACGCCTTGGTAGACTGGTGTCAGACTTTCGTGCTTCTGACGACTCATAACGACTGTCAAAGATCCACGAATGACAGCAAGGACCAACTGCTTAACGTGCTTTCCGAGGCACGTAGAAGTCTCGGTATGTGAAGATGGTGACCCATCCACTGACCAACCCCGGCAAGCGTAGCTAAACCTGATGGATCGACCCGTGCGGCTTGTTATTAATTAGCCACGAGCTCCTCTTCTTTTTTTTGTATCAATGTGGTGTTATGTCGTGGCTAAGTAATAACAGCCGCACGGGTCGATCCATCAGGTTAAGCTACGCTTGCCGGGGTTGGACCGTGTCTGGGTGACCATCTTTACATACCGAGACTCTCTTCCGTGCCTCGGAAAGCACGTTAAGCCGTTGGTCCCGGCTGGCATTCGTGGATTTTTGATGGTCGTTACGGGTCGTCAGACGCCCGAAAGTCTGACAACCAGTCTTACCAAGGGGTATCGTATTACCCAGTTACTGGGTTGTTGAGGTCAGTCGCTCCATGTAAAAATACTGGTATTCGGCTGCATCCGATTAGACTGGAAGTCGACTCCAACTATTAATCTGTGCCCCAACATAGTTGGGAAAACGCTAGGCAGATTGATTGATTGGTATTATGAAATTATCAGTTTTACGAACTGTTGCCAAATAAATGTTATTCTTTCTCTCAATCTTGTCAAGAAGACTGATATGATATTTTGAAAATGATAGTTAGGTTTTCCTCTATTCGTCGATTGTACTCGATTTCTGAGCTACGTGATATGCTTCAGAAAGGTCAAGTGCGTAGTACTCACAACCGACGTGCGTGTATGACCAGATGTATGAACGTAAGCGAGGCAAAAGGAGTATGTAAGGAACGTTGTGTAGTTTCCGCCTACTCCCATTGGAAGAAGGCGTGAGCTTATGTATGTGTGTATGTGAACTCTCTGTATCCGCAACAAACAGCGCCCCCTACCTTTCTTTTTATTCTTTTTCTTCTTATCGCCGGCGTCACTATCGGCGTCCTTTTCCTTATCATTCTCAGAGTTGGACGAGTCGTCGTCAGAATCTATCCACTCGTCCATCTCAGAAAGCTTCAAATCTGAAACAAGAGTTTGAATTCGTAATCCCAAATAATTTACATTCTATCATCTACTAGGTGTCCGTCCCAGCCTCGAACAGGTAGCACTAAGTACTACCTACCTACCCTATATCCTATTCCGTACGAAGACAAATAAAAAAATACAAAAATCATAAAAATCGGTCCAGCCGTTCTTGAGTTATAAATCGTGTAACTAACACGACTTTTCTTATAGACAGCGTGGATTTTTGAGATGGGGCAGCAAGGTCAACTACCTACCGTTGTAGCTACAGGAATATTTTGAAAAAATATTACAGGCAGCATGAAAATGGGCAGTTTTCACAAAAATTTTTTTTTCATGCTAATCCATTCTGTATCATATAAGGATCAAAAACCTCTATTGGACCAACTAAGGTTTGAGTACTAGAAAAGTCAGAAATCACACAAAACTTTTGTCATACATTTTGCAGGCGATGAGACTAGGCAGGTGTTGTGTCTGTTGGGCTACTGCGGATCGATGTCGGGGAGTTGTATTTATATACATGTCGCGCGGTAAACTCTGCTTGCGCGATGCAGGATTTTGCGTGCCGTCACGTAGTTCGCATGTGGCGTTGTTAATGCCGCCACAGACTGAATGATTTTTTCACAGGTGGATAGATTGACACAATTTAGATTGCCATCGACATGCTTGGAAGAATGGATATTATCATCGGATTACCAATCTTATAAACAGGCAAACAGAGTTTTACTTATTTACGTAAAACAAAGTATTACCAGACTTCAGGTAAATATTATAGCTATTGAACCAAAAATAAAGGACATTTCAATTGGTCATACCTTTCTTAGCCTTGGAGCCTTTGAGCTTCTTGTCGTCGGGGTCGTCGGCGTCATCAGCGGCGTCGTCACCGCGCATGCGCTTACGGAACATGAGGGAGAAGTAGTTCAACACTTTGTTGCGTCTGGAAATTGTAAAAGTTATCATTAGTAAGGGGGCGTCCATAAATTACGTGAGGTGTTTTTTTTTAATTTTCTGTAATGGTGAGATGTCGTGAGATTTTATTCAACCCCCTCCCCCATCCCCCAATCTCACGTGAGATTGTTCAAAATGTGGGTTTCTTACTTAAACGCGTTGGATTGTTATTGTAAAAAGAAAAGAAAAAATTGCTTCGTGCTATTATTACGATTACGCTTAAGATTAAATCTTAAGCATGTACAATCTGGATTAAATGGATCAAAATAGTACAAATTTTTTATGTTTCAATCAGAAAAAAAAAAATGCGTGATATTTGCCGAGACGGGACGAGGGGACTGTCTGTTATGACTAAGAAACCAGTGGTCAAGAAGTCATTTTGAAACTCAGGATTGGATTATAAAGAAATGTTTACCTTCCGAATTCTTCATCAGCTTCCTCAGCAGACAAAGCTTTGTACCGCTGTATGGGCTGGAAGTTATACCTGGAACAAACATGTCATTAGATTAACTTAGTTACTAATTAAACAAAGTAATTGTGTCTTTTTGATATTTTGCTGGCTTGTCTTCATGTTTTTCTTATGTTGCTTAGTGTGTCCTTTTATGCTGTTTTGCTTCTTGAGTCTTTCGGACAGCTATGCCAGCAATGCACTGAACTGTTATCTATAGTAATATTATAAGGTCGCCATTTAAACTTGTAAGTTTTCCTTACAGTCGATTACGTAATTAACTTACGATAAATTTGCAATAGTAAACTCTCTTGTACCTAAGTAGCTTATCGTAATTTCTTCTTACATATTTAGGCACCCATTACACCTGTAAGTTGCTTCCGTAAATTTGATTTAAGTAACATAAGACTGCGTAAGATTAAAGAAAAAATTACAATAAATTACTTACAAGAGAGTTTACATTTGCAAAATCGTAAATTAATTACGTAAGCGACCTACGCGAGGATAACTTACAAGAAGTGTAATGGCGGCCAGTCATAAGTTAGTTACATAAATTTTACGGAAGTAATTTACAAGGGTGACGGCGTCCTAAAGAGGTAAAATTTGCATGTTTGTAAGTTTGTATGTAGGGGGTAACTTCCAGAACCACCAGTCGGATTTGAAAAATTCTTTTTGCATTAGATAGCCCAATTATTGAGGTGGGTTAAAAGCTATGAAGCATCATGATACGACCAGAAAACCGAGGAACCGAGCAACAAAAAAAGCCAGAAACATCGATCACTAATAAAGAACTAGATACACAATCAGCTCTGCAAAAAATGTCCTCACCGAATGAGCACCCACTTGAACATTTGGGTGTGCTTTTGATTTAGTAGCATTCGAACGCTCCGACGGTAAACACGCGACATAGTATCGGTCGTAAAAATTTATTGCCGTTTAAACATATCTTTGTGAAATAAACTTTAAGCATTTCGTTTAAGGTTGAATTTACATTAATTTATATTTATTTCAACTATTATTACTTAAACACAATTTGGTGCCAGTTTTAAGAGAACTTTTGTTTGGGATTGTGTATCCAGTTCTTTATTAGTGATCGATGGCCAGAAAGAACGCTAAGCAAAAACGAAGTAATAGCAAGGGGGATGCGACGAGAGGGGTCGCGGGCTGAAGTTAGTTGTTTCAATAAAAAGGTAAATAGATAGTCACCATTCT
This sequence comes from Conistra vaccinii, assembly GCA_948150665.1. Taxonomy (NCBI): domain Eukaryota; kingdom Metazoa; phylum Arthropoda; class Insecta; order Lepidoptera; family Noctuidae; genus Conistra; species Conistra vaccinii. The sequence continues at coordinate 5,153,369 of OX411317.1, read as the reverse complement.
TGCAGCGGATACGCGTCGATGGCTCCATCAGCTGCGTGCGTGAACACGTAATACGCCGTGTGCTCCGACACGCCGCCCTCACGGATGCCTTTGAATCTGTCAATAACAAGAAATAATTTAGAATAAGACAACTTTTGTTGCATATCTACTCACGGCAACTAACTGGTGCATATGCATGCTCCCAACCTAAGAAAAATCCTTTTCTCACTTACATCATTAGCTAAGCTAGCTAGGTAAATGTAAGCTGTGCTGCTGGGGAGTTCTTTGCGCCACTTCTTCTTCCCAGCTAAAGCACTAGTAAGTGGTGAAGGGTGGGCGTTTTGGGGACTTATGTAATTTTAACGTTCGAATAGTGCTGATTCTCCGCCTAGTTTGAATATATGACTTTTGAATTTTGAATAGGCAACTGTTGACAACCTCATCTTTACATATTAAAAACATCTCAATCTATGTGGTTCTTTCCTCAAGAAGACCATTTCAGACACCAATCTACATGGTCTTCACAGGAACTGACCAAGATCTTGTCTGGACTTTAAAAGAGACTGTGACCTCTGAGTTTGTTTTGGCCTTTCTTCTCAGAGTAGTTGTATAGGAAACACCAACCTCAACTAGTTTTAAAAACATTATTGACATGTTTGTAAAAACCTATTTACAGAAAATAAAATCATTTCATTTCAATAACGTTTTGTAATTGTTCATTATTTGCAATTCAAGCAAAAATTATAAAAATAAAGTGTTATTTGCAAGTTTTGCAATAATTTTTAGGTCAGTTCATGTTCATACCTAGTAAAATATGAGTGATTGACAAATAATACTCACTTCTTGCCCGTCTTTCCACCAACTTTCAGTATCCAGGGCTGGTCATCAGGCTTGTACTTGCGCGAGATGATACCGAACTTCTTACGACGAGCCTCCTCGCGCACGTCGCGGCCGTATTCTGATCCAGCGCCGAATCTTATTGGGATTTGATCAATGTCTCAATGATTGACAATAAAATTTATTATCCAAAAAATTACTTTAGCTGTGGATCTATTTGTAAAAATCATGTTCAGAAATCTCATTATAATAATTGTATTAGATTGATAGGTTATAGCTTCCTCTCTCCTACCATGTCACTGTTTTGGCTATGCCCCATTATGGACCCTTCCATGATCTCATTGCATTAAGAACATAACTATTGTAAATTGCAATAAATGATTCAGTATTGTTTCTTTTCTAGATTAAACAAGAACATAGTAATGTATAAGTCTTGCAGAAATCACTGTGACAAAATCAGCATTGTATCTTGTTTATTGTTGAAGTGTAACTTCTTTAGGCGCATTGCTGCGATTTTTGGTAGGGGATAAACTTATTCGCGTCACCGACATGCTCGCACCGTAGTGCTGTACTATAGAATATAGACCTATATACTGTAATTATGTTATCTTGTGTGTAAATTCAGATACAAGTTACTTGTTTATGAATAAATGACTATGACTATGAGACGGCGCTAATACCAGTTTTAAGTTGGCACTTCTGTCGGCAGTCCCCAAGACAGCCAATTTTTTTAAATCTTATTTTATCCGTATTTTGTGTGTAATAAACAGTATTCTATCTACTTATAATATGAGTATTAAAACAATTGTTGAGGAGAATAAGGGCCAAAGAAATCTAAGATACCCCATAACTCACTTGGGCATATCTTCATCAATTCCCTTGAACTCCTTGATATTATTCTCTCGTTCCATCTTGACGTGAGTCCATTTCGCAAAGTCTACATTCAGTGTAGCATTGAACCGCATAACATGGTGTTTCTTTTTGACACCCTTTGGAACTCTGATTTTAAACTCTTGTACAGACGCGGCAGATGACTGTTGGAACGAATTCTGAAATACATTGTTTTTGTTACTTGTGAGAAAGTAATAAGGTTATTGTGTGTATGTTGTGCAATAAGGTAAAATTTTGTATATTGATTCAGAGTTGAAATATGTACAGAATTGACATTCAGTCAACTCAAAATAGGCTAAATTCAATTTATCAGTTTTCCTTATATTGCATAGCTGTAACATACGGTGTGCATTGTATAAAAACTTTTGAATTATAGACCGAATTTGATTATAAATGAAAAAAAATGAGTTCACAACAGACCATTTCGAAAGAATAAATGAATTTTAGAAGTACCTATCATACATTTAATTTTCTCCTATAAACCAACAAGAAGAGAAGTTCTACAGCTGTTATGGAAAATTTGTATTACACATCATCTTAATTCAGATTCGATTACATTTACAGGCGAGTCAAAAGGTATGTACCTACTTTTTATGTAATTAGCTAAATGACTGTAAATAGTGTTTTTATTGTTAAAATAAACAGATACGCACCGATGGCCCAGGAGACGTCATTTTTCGATATGATTTTCACTTTTTCACTTCACTGCAGGCTGGAAATAAGACCAAATAATAACACACACACAGGTTTTCTTATTTTCAACTTACTAGCACTTACAAATATGTTTTATAAATTGGAAGACAGAAATCGAGAAGAAAGAAAAATAAAGATAGCTAATACCTTTCCTATTCCTACAGTGAGTCAGTGATATTTACTGCTGTTGACTGAACTGACTGAAACTGTACCTACTCACTCGCTCTGACTCTGACATTTTGCATGACATGATACGTTTTGTTTTTTTTCTGTTCTGCTGTTTTAATAAAATAAATAATTTTAAAGTTATAACATTATCATAATTGAAATGCATTTATCATTAATGATATAATTATATGCTATGTGTTTTATTTTTAATGGTATTAACCCCCTAGCATCGAACGTTCCCGCCCGCAAAAACCATTAAGTACCGGAGATCGCCCGCGGCGCGTCGGAGATAAGAGCGCGCTAACATAAACAAAATCTGAGAGCTTTTTGTTACGTAAATAGTCTTATCGTTAATGGTTTTGGGTACCTGATTAGACAAAGGATTTTTTATAATACTTAGAATCTTTGTAAGCGAACGCTAGTATTGATAAATAAACATTCTTATCAGAAATTCCTTTGTTCATTGTTTTGATTATTTATAATAAAACTACTGGTTCGATTCACATGAAATTTCGCAGGATACATTATGAATACATATACTATCGGTCAAAACCATTATTTACGAACAAACACAATAAATAAAAACACCAATAATTAAAAAAGTTCAATAATAGGTATCCGTATCATTACGTAACATTACCTAGTTGATAAAAAATATTGAACTCTTATTTTTTTCTGAAAAATGGCATTTTTATTATGCAATAACTAATATAGAATATAAAATAAATGACTTACCAGCGATTACATACACAAAACACACACAAAACTCAAAATTACACAACAACACGTTTTTTCATTACCGAGTTTGTTTACATTTTTTTATGGGTCCGTAATAGTGCAAGTTTTACATAAAAATAAAACTTGTATTATTAATTAAGCAGAGACGATGCACAGCATCTGTGAGAGGGCGTTGTATACTTCCCGTTAGTTGTCAGCCAATCACAGCTCACGTGACGTCATATCCTCGACCAATCAGCGCCGAGTTCCGGTAGTCACGTGGTCCCAGGTGGCGTGTTCGTAAATGGCGGACCTTTACCTCATAGAAGTCTCTCACCAGGAGGCCTTGAATGATGCTGTGCATCGTCTCTGCTTAATAATACAAGTTTTATTTTTATGTAAAACTTGCACTATTATTTGGCATGTGACGATGCACAGCATCTGTGAGAGACGTGTTTATAACTCCTGGTGACCACGATGACGCTATGTGAGGATATGATAATATTTACTGAAAAATAGAACTATATAAACCAACATGTATTCATTATACAAATTAGGATATGTACTTCGAGCTATAGGTACCATCCAATGTAGGTATCTAGAAAATATTAATATTTTATATCATTAAATACCTAGGTATATGGTAACGTAATAATCTGGAAAATAAGAATAATCAGATTAACAACGATCAAGAGACCATCGATTTTATCTTATACCAGTTTTAAAATTCTTCGAGAGATTTAAGTGACAGCTCTTTACCTATAATAATCAGTTTACAATAATGTTTTGTAAAAGTATTCGGACTGCGCCAATTACCGCGAGAGAGGTTATCTTCGATTGAAAATTATTCGTACCAATTCAAAGAAGCTTCAGCTTAGCGCATACTTCCAGGAGATGCAGAGATTTATTTTATTTTGTTACTTTTAGGAAAACTTACATCTAATACATTGGAATAACTAGTACAATGTGTTAAAGATGGCCAATTACAAGTTTCCACAACTGATAAGATGCCTGGATATTTCAGTACCTATCACAGTCCGTGATACACTTTGCGTGGAACCTCGAATTGAACAAACAACGAGTATCCTAGTCTTCCTAATTTCAAAACTTGCCATAATTCATTAACTGGACATATATTTTACATGACAAGATAGTTTTAGCCTGATTGCCTGTACGCAGCCTTCTTTGACCCAAACACTCGATATATAGAAGTAATCTGCTGAAATCCTGTGTAGAAATAAGGTCTAGAACTCGTGCTCCTGACGCTAGCAACAAAAAGACAAGCCGATCGACGTGACGGTTTGAACAAATTAATGTTATTAGAAGGATTTGTCTGCATTCAGGTAATCGGTTCACTCGGGTCCCCAATAGGGGGTTCTCTACTCTAAGAGATTGGAGAGAGATAGCTTTAAGAATATGTTGTACTAAGAAGTCTGAATTCAAATTTTCGTTACAGGACGGAAATTCAAAAGTTAGAAACACAAATTTTTGCAATAATATGGTATTATAAGCCTAATCTCTCTTTAATTATAATGAACGCTAAAAATCTTGTCAAACCAATGTTATTGGGACAATTGAAGTCGTAATTGTTTTCTTTACACCATTTGACCGACCGAGACCATGCTGGTTTGTACTTAGTGTGGACTCCGTCCAACTATAATAGATCGGAACAGGGACCTTTCAGATTCTGACCAATTACAAATTACTTCACCCCACCCGCTATCTTCCAAGCATAGAGCTCCATGTCTTGAACTTGAGTAGGTGGAAGGCCCGTGCTCCGATCTACTAGAACTCGAGCTAGGTTGTCGATTCTCATGGGTCTACAGAGACGTTGACGTCAAAGTTCCAGTAACCAATATGCTCTCCTTCACATTGCAGAGGCTATATAGAAAACGTCTTGAGCTGAATGCAGATGGTGAAGAACTCGAGGGGGAAGCTTAGTCCCGGGAACACCCACGCCATCTGAAATAGCCACTGACGACTAAAGGCGTTGCAAAAATATGCTGATGAGTCTGAACAATCTTTGGTTACATACTTCCTCACCACCCTGGGATCCCTGGTGCCAGAGGTCTACCTACGGAACCCTATATTTGCGAAAAACATTCCTTGGAGCTGGTCTTAGTAGGTGCCACACAGCCGCCGGCTTCCCACGGGACAACCTGTCTGTGATGTAGTTAAATCTACCTGGAATTTTATTCCACAGTAATGGAAATACGGTCTTTGTCTAGAAGGTTCAATAAGTCATATGGAGTAACGCTGGTCATGTTCCGCCTTATTTTCGAACAAAGGAAACAACTGGGCGATTGTACGATTGCAGGCAAGCATGGCGACCGCGAAGGCGAGAACGGAGATGTTAACTGTTGCTACAATGGCAAACATTTCCTTTCGATAGCAGTGCCATCGCCTCTGGTCTATTTCCATTTTCCTGAAACCGAAAGATCATCTAACTGTGCTCCCCACCCGCAATCTGCAGTATCCGAGGTCATGAAATGGTGAATCACCCCCGGGGCACGTTGATCCGAGCTATAGGCTTTCCTAAGGTTGAGACCCACCATTTCAGATCCTTGGCGACCGTTTGTAATGTTGCTACCGGTCGGAGTTGGCGATAATGAAGACGACCTATTAGAACGACCAAGTTTAGAGTGCTTAATATAATCTGAGCCTCTTTCAAATAAAGTTTTCCCCTGCGAATAACGCTCTTCGCGAGACCGATAGAATTGACTGGGTCTTCAGTTATTTGAATCATTGGTAGTTTGGAGGTAAATGGCAGACGCATTCCTGTTTTCATACTGAGAAGGGCCTACGGAGCCCATAGCGTCTGCCACTGTCGCCGATACGCTCGGAAACAACCTCCTTATAACTGGTGTGGCGGCCAGTTCCAATGAACCCGACAAATTCTATCATTTGAGAGGGTTCGGTGACAGATTTCTTGTAATGTACTGGTCCACTATAACGTCTCTAGAACGTTTAAAAACAAAACCGCCTAAAAGCGAAGAAGAGTTCTCGATTCGCATGCTATCAAAGGAATCTTATAAGCAGGCCATAAATCGCATTCCTTTTGATTGTAGATTTTGGGCCACCTAGTTGATAACCCTGCGAAATCATTCGGCGCGCTTGATAAACCAAACGGCAGGCTGGTCATCTGCTGTTCTACCTGGATCGCCATCTCTAGCGATTGTGCGGTCTTGAATCAACTCAGAGCTCGTACTGATAGATGAATCAGTGGTTCGAAGGTAAATGGCAGACGCATTCCCGTGATTATTCCGAGAAGGGCCTACGGAGCCCACAGCGTCTGCCACTGTCCCCGATACGCTCGGAGACAGCCTCCGTAGAACTGGCGTGGCTGTTCTTTCGCCCCACCCGCGAGTCAATTGTCATAATATCTCGTCTTGCTTGGGTGCCTTTTCTGAACTTTCGATCGTTATCTTTTTGATGAAAGAGCACATCACTTTATGGTTACTCTCAAAATTGTCTATTTTGAAGTAAGTACGCAATTGCGGTCTTGAATCGACTCAGAGATGAATCAATGGTTCGGAGGTAAATGGCAGACGCATTCCCGTGATTATTCCGAGAAGGGCCTACGGAGCCCACAGCGTCTGCCACTGTCTCCGATACGCTCGGAGACAGCCTCCATAGAACTGGTGCAATTAATTTCCATCAACTAGAACACGAGAGATCTTACGCAGACCGTCACTAAGGTTCTTAATAGCAATTTCGCTCAAGATGCGCTCCCGGCGATTTACAATGTATTCAGCTCGTTTTCCGCAAACTAGCTTTTAAATTCACTCTCAAATTTTGTAGAATTTTGATGAGAGTAGAAATAATTCCGAAATTTTATCGAATTAAAATCGGCAATTAGAACTCGGAGGGATCTTACGCAGACCGTCACGAAGGTTTTCATTCGTAATTTCGCTCAGGATACGCTCCCGGTGATTTACAATATTCAGCTCGTTTTCCGCAAACTAGCTTTATGATTCACTCCCAAATTTTGTGGAATTTTGATGAGTAAAACTAATTCCGAAATTTTTATCGAATTTCAAATCAACTAAGCAATTAGCTCGGAGGGATCTTACGCAGACCATCACGCGATTTACAATGTATTCAGCTCGTTTTCCGCAAACTAGCTGCATGACTTGGTCACTATTATATCGTTAATTTTGAAGAGGGTATAAATGATTCCAAAATTTTATCGAAAATTCTATAGGCAGAAAGCGAATGAAATTCTGTAAGCTTTGAGTAACTCTAGTAATTAAAGCATTACAGTCCTAGCTGCTACCATCTTCAACCAGTCCGCGTAGCGCCTCTCCTTCCATGACGAATCACCGCACATTTGTAACGCTTTAAGTCGTTTCATCCGATTTGGAGTGAGGCGCCTTGGGTCCTTAAGCAACGTACTAACGAACGTTTAAATTTAACCGCGGCATTACACTCGATATATTGTGGATAGCCGCCGGCGGGCGGTTCAAATTATAGCCTAAACGTATCGCGTAGCTAGGACCTGGAACTGGTTCAGGCATATGTGCTGATACAGGATTATTCGGAGTCGAACCAGATGCAGCCACACATTAAAAAGTTAGTGAGCACAGCCACTTGATTAACAAGATTTTAAATGTCTGATGACTCACCTGTATTTCCGCCGTTTTACCTTAGTAAGCTAGCATCTGCTCAGCTAAACATCGGATTGCGAAGAGCTCGAATCGCTTCGTGGTAGCCGGCTCGATGTAAACACCAAGCCGTTGCCTACCTGCACTTCTTGATCCGAATCACAATTATTCACAATTGCACTATTTATTTGATTTTCACTAATTTTAAATATTAATTTTATATCACTTTGAACTTTTAAAAGATTCAAAATATTTAAAAGTAGCTAAAAACTCTAAATTCGATGTTACTTAGTCGGGAAGTAACGACGCTATGAGGTAAAGGTCCGCCATTTACGAACACGCCACCTGGGACCACGTGACTACCGGAACTCGGCGCTGATTGGTCGAGGATATGACGTCACGTGAGCTGTGATTGGCTGACAACTAACGGGAAGTATACAACGCCCTCTCACAGATGCTGTGCATCGTCACATGCCAAATAATAGGTAATTACGATGTTATTTAGTGCAAATATTGTCTATATACGATGACGACACTACTTAATTATTTAAAAAACAACATTTCCCGTCGATTAACACTGGATCAAGATTAATAAATTGAAAGTAAACGAACTAACAAAACGTAAAATTGGATTTGACAAGAGTGCGTTTAGAACCCTATACATAGAGCACTATTAGAAACCCTAAAAATATTTTACTGATATATAATTTAAATTTCATATTTAATAAACAAGACCTCAATTTTTTTTTTTTTTAACTTAAACTGAAAATATGGGTAATTTATAACTAAAATTATGAAAAATAATCAGAAAATATTAAAAACATCCAACTCCATGTGTCAATCTTTTCCCTCAAGATTTTCGAACGACCTAACCTACCTTTTCGAGTTTTCGCACATCTAGTTTTTTATGTTTTGAATTGAAATATTAACATATTTTTTTACTATTTAAAATAAGCCAAGTGTAAGTGCATAATATAATCAATAATAAAAATGGGCAAAAAGAAGAATAAAAATAAGGTTAGCGGCGCTGTGAAGACCGCCGCTAAAACTGAGAAAAAACTTGCAACTAAATTGAAGAAAGAACTCGCCAATCTGGGAGAGGTTAGTTAGCTTTATGTACTTTTATAGCGCTTATTACACTTCCCAATCGCCATGGGTCCTAGGTAGGGTAGTTAGTGTAATAACAGATAATAGAGAGATAGGCCCTACTGGTAGTGGTAGCTGCTAGGTCGATCGGGTGTTTCCGGCCGCATTTGCCACCCATCAATAGGGCCCTTCCGATTTGGTAGTGTAATATGCTGTACTATACTGTCTTATAGGCTATAAGACAGTATAGTACAGCAGGGAGTAACTGCATGCACCTAAAATATCCGTTTATAAAATGGGCCCTGTTTTGATTGTCTTAGCTCTTAAAACACGAAACTAACTGGAATACAATGTCTCATCACCCGCATGCTAAGGAAGCACGCCGATGACTTTATGATAAAGGCAAAGGGCAATATATTTATTCTAACATTGTAGACTGTATACATATGTACATGCCATTGCCATTTAAGATGTAGCCAATACTGTCTATGGCTAAACCTTCAACATGCTCAGCTCTACTGTACTCTTGGTGGGATAAGAGGGTATCTATTTTTATTTTGATATTGAACTCCATTTATTTTATTTTTTATTAAACACAGTTAAAAACAAGTTAAAATGATTAAAGACAGTTAATACATATATCTCCTTCTATTTTCTATACTTATACTGTGAAAACTCTACATAGCGAACTTTTATTTTACGAAAAACTCTTTAAAACGAAGATATTGTTAAGGGTTATTTTGGTTAACATTACTAGCCATAATAATATATTGAAACATTCTACGTAATGTAACAAACACTCTCAATAGCAAAAGAAAAGCCGTTATTTTGACCCCAATAAACACTGACCTTCAAACACAATACTGGCATAGAGTCGTAAATATTTTGTATGCACAATTCATAGAAATGGTATTCATTGTTTATTGTAATTGCCTAGCACGTGTTTCTTTTTATTTCACGAAAATGATCATATTGTACAGAGAAACCTCACCCGCTTGCATTGTTTTTTACTACATACCTATAACATTGTATATAAAAAAAACAATTGCCATGCGTTAGTCTCACAAAAACTCAATAATGGCTCAATTGATTGTGATGAAACTTTGATAAGTTATTGATGTGTTTGCGCGGAGATGTGTGTGTGGAGATAATTCCTAACAAAAAAAAATTAGAAAGTCATTACAATGGATGTCAGGCATTAGCTAGTGTCCAATAAAAAAGAGAAAATAGAAACCATTAAGTAAATCATGCATATTTTCAGGAAGACATAGCCAAAGTGCTAGCAGAGATTGAGAAGGAGGAAGCCAAGCGATCTGCAGCGTCAGAGAAGACCCTGCCTGGTCCTCCATCTCCCAGAGCATATGCCACACTCACACCGCACCCTACTAATAATGAGCTCATTGTGTTTGGTGGAGAATACCATGATGGACAGAAGGTAAGGTTACTGCTGTTTGTGATAGATTCTGGGGATATTAAAATAAAACATTTATTTGCTAGAAATACAATTTTTTGGTGCAGCTGAGATCTTCTAACATGTGTCATTGTATTCTGACTGCAAGCAAGCATCCAAATTTTTATTAAGTTTAACAGTCTTACTTTATTACTATTATAAATTATACAGTGTGGAGTTTTGAGATGGGGCAGTAAGGACAGCTACCTTAAACGTTGTAGCTACAGTAAAATGGTCTTAGGAGACTGTCCTTAACTTTTTAAGACATTTTGATCTGCACTCACAGATTTTGAAAAAAAAAATACAGTCATTCTGTCAATTTTGTCTTGAACACTTAAAAAAATAAATGAAAAAGCAAAACATGCATGGTCTTTTAATGTAATAATTATACCACCTTTGACCTTTGTATACCATGTTTTACGCAAATTAATATATTCTATTCTATTCTATAAAGTAGTAATGTCAAGTGTTTTATTTAGACAGTGGTATACAATGAGCTGCTCTTCTTCAACCCGGTCAACAACTCCTGGAAAGTGTTGAAGGCTCCTGGCGCACCACCTCCGCGAAGTGCTCATCAAGCTATTGCTACACCTGCTAACAAGTATGATATTACCTCTCTCTTGGTTTATACAGTCCATTTATGCATGCTAGATGTTTCAAATATTTATAATAGACTAGCTGCCCGCCCTGGCTTCGCACGGGTAGTACTAAATACTTATCTACAGCGCACCTACCTACAGATAGCGCGCGAGTTGAATGCAGTCGGGGTCTGAGGTAAAGAGCGGGAGCACCTCCCCCTGCTATCCGCACGCCCCACCTCACGCGCCTGCAGTGTAGTGCTGTGCCATTCTTGTCAACTATCGTACCGCATTCCTAAGCTCTGCATTCAACTCGCGCGCTATCTGTACCTACCCTCCCTACTTTACCTATCTACGAGTATAATATATCTATCTACCTATCCTACGTACATACCTACCTACCTACTTACCTACCCTACCTTCACCTACATATCCTAAGCACCTTCTCCTTACTATAACAAACACAACATAAAAAGAATTATCGAAATTGGTCTACCCGTTCACGCGTAATGCCGTGACCAAAGAAATAGGGATTAATTTTTAGATATTTAAAATTGTGTAAACTTGACCTCACTGACAAAATCTTTCACACAATATTTCTGTATTGCTTAGATATTCAAATATATTTTTATTTACAGAGGTGAGCTATGGGTGTTTGGTGGAGAATTCACAAGCCCCTCAGAAACACAGTTCCATCATTATAAGGACCTATGGTGCTTCTCACTTGCTGAAAAAACATGGGAAAAGGTAATATAATCAATAAAGTGTAAAAGATTGGATTAGGTATTTGAAAAAATATTATAAATAATTGTTGATTTTTACATTTCTCTTTCCATCATTATTTAAAACAACCACCAACACCAACACCTTGAATAAATTCTTATTACATTTTTACCATACGGTCAACCACACAAAACCCCTTTATTGCAACGAAACAAAGGTGGCCAATTTAAAATATTTGTTTATTCCTCTTTCAGGTTGTAGCCCCAAACGGCCCCTCCCCGCGCTCTGGACACCGCATGTCCCTACTCGGGCGCAGTATCGTCGTGTTCGGCGGGTACGCAGATGACGGTCGCGAGTGTCGGTACTTTGATGACGTGTACACATTCTGTCTGGACACTCGGACATGGACCAAGTTGACCCCGAGTGGTAGGGGGCCGAGTGCGAGGTCCGCTTGTGTTATGTTACCTGCTGGGAGTGATTCGGTGAGCACTAAATCCAACGTAGAAATTCATTCAGTAGCTGAGGAGTGGTGGCCCAGTGGTAACGGCCCCGACTTACGAGTTGCAGGTCTTGGGGTCGAACCCAGACAGGCGTTTTACTTTGTGAAAAATAATTTCATCACCACTACTCTCAAAACGGTGAAGGAAAACATCGTGGGGAAACTGGCATGTCCTAGAACCAAAAATTCAAAAATATGTGACATCTACCAATCGGCACTGGGCCCGCGTGGTAGATTACAGCCCATTCCCTATAGAAGAGAGGAGGCCTGTGTCCCAGCAGTGGGAACATTATAAGCTGATTATGCTATGCTTTTACTTATTTCTAAATACCGAAGGATATTGAAACTCAAAACATTGACAGAACTATATTTATGTAATACTATATCAGTGTCTCCAGTAAAAAAGGGCACAACTCAAATTCGTCACTTTTCAGGAGAGGCAAAAAACAACACTTTTAGTGTTTTTTAGTATTTCGCAATTAAAATCATAACTTCTTTCGAATTTGTATTGTAGATAAAAAATTGCCCTTTCATATAATAGTAATCACTTCCACATTCAGTCACTCCTACTATATTTTTTTTTAGTTTTTCTCGAGTTGTACCCATGTTAACGAAGTGTTAAGGGAATAACGTTACTTATACTAGTCAGGTTGGTCGTATTTAAAGTAATATTGCGAGTTATTCCCTTATTTTATAAATGCCTAAGGGCCTATTTCACGATGTCCGAATAGCCACTACTTACCGAATAAATTCAAAACTGGAACAGAATTTGTATGAAATTATCTGCCGAGTAAGTTAATAGGAACTAAATCGTAGGTGGTGAAACAGGCCCTAAGACAAATATAGTAACGACTTATTTCCTTCTGCTATCGATCAAACAAAAAATCTATAATTACACAATAGTCTAGAAAATCTTTTATTTATTTATTAAGTCTACACTTTATATAAAACATCTGTCAGTAAAAGATATTGTTAAAATGAAAAAGGAAGAAAAGTGCCTATAACAGGAAATTCTCTGATAACTACAGGGCCAATGTGTTAAGCTGTTCTGGAAACAGATAAGATTAGGTCACGGAGTGACATGACCATCGAGAAGGATTATTATAAGAGATGAAGATGGATGTTTACTAAACGAAGAATGAAAGGTCTGGGAACACTAGAAGAGATACTTTGAAAGTTTATTCAGTTGTCAGGATAGTGTGCAAGGAGTGGGTAACTGGACAGAAGCAAGTTTTTAAGACTCTAGCTCAGATGCACGTGATGGAAATGAAATAGAAATAGATGAGATTGTTAGAGTGTTGAAAGGAATGAAAATTGGGAAACTCAGGGAATGGCAGAGTGTCTGCTGAAATACTGAAGGCAGGTGACGGGGTGGGAGCAAGCCTGTTGTGACGGATCTTTAATATGTATTGGAGAAATGGCCGTGCGTCGGATGCAAGGTGGTTTTTTTGGTGCAAGGCTGTAATCGTACCACTTTATAAGGGAAAAGACTCTCAGCAGCAGTCCAAAAACTGTCACGGCATTAGTCTTTTGAGTGTTGTCCGCAGACTCTATGCGAAGGTTTTAATAAATAAAGTAATAAGAGCGATAGATGAGAAAATATTGGGTGTGCAGGCGGGATTTAGATAGAAAATGGGCTGTATGGATCAGATCTCTTTAAGATGCATAGGCGAAAAACATCTGACAAAGAACAAGAAAGTCTAGTGTGATTTCTTTGGCTTAGAGAAGGCCTATTACATGGTTTGGAGGGAAGAACTGTGGTCAACACTATCCGTGTATGGTGTGGACTGGCGCTTGGTACAGGCACATTAATATTTCCACAAGGATACCAATGCTTGTGTTATGATAAATGGGGTATGCACAGACTGGTTTTGCATCTCAAGGGGTGTTAGGCAGGGCTGTCACGTCACCGTGGATGTTCAACATGCACACGGATATCTTTTTGCTAAATTTGAAAGGGGGTGAATGCGGATTGAGCATGAATGAGTTGCCTGTCAAATACCTTCTCTACGCAGATAATCAAGTTCTACTTGCATCGTAAGCTGAACGGTTGCAAGACATGGTGACAGTGATGGATAAAGCATATAATTTGAAAGGGATGAATGTATTATTATTCAGAACTTATTCACATTGAATAAGACGAAGCTTATGGTATTTGAAAGAGAAGAAGATGTATCGGTGTGTGATGTAAACATAAATGATAAGAGTATGGAGAAAGTAAGTGTAATAATGTATTTGGAGAGTCAGTTTACAAGTGATGGAAAGTGGAATGATGAAGATGTGGAAAGGAAAGTAAATGCGGGAAATAAAGCGAATAGTAGTAGTGGTAGTAGTAGTGTATACATGCGATTGTGATCAACCAGTCGATGCCCAAAAGGGCTCGACTAGCTGTTCACAATGGGGTGCTGGAGTGCTGGTGCCTACGTTTATGTATGAAGTGAATGTTGGGTGTGGCAGAAGAAGCATGAAAGTAGAATAAATGCTGTGGAAATGCGTTCCTTGCAAAGCATGTGTGGCGTGACTATGAATGATAGGCTGTAAAATGGTGTGATAAGGCAACGGTGCGGTTTAAAAGAAGATGTAGTGACAAAAATTGAAAAAGTATGCTTAGATGGTTTGGTCATGTTGAGAGGATGAATGAAAGGCGATTAACAAAGCAGATGTGAGTGGAAATACAGGGAGGGGACGCCCTAGAAGGACACATAGTGACCTAATTGGTGATGTTCTTCAGAATGCTCAGGTACTCGTAACTCGTGCGTGTATGACCAGATGTATGAACGTAAACGAAACAAAAGGAGTATGTAAAGCTAAGTAAGTTTATATATGTATATACATATGTTTAAATAAATAATTTCAATTGTCCTCGCTGTCCTCTTCATTGCCCGGTACAAAACTTAAGTCAGGATCGTCTTCTGCTCTTTGCAGTTCTGAAGTCAGCAAATTCTTATAGAAATCGAGATATTCTGTGTATATAGATGGTAGAAGTGTCATTATATATTTGAATACTAGCTTAATGATGTTATATCACTTTTAAAAGCTTGAAAATTAATACGCGTAACACTGATTTAATTATTACAAAATAAATTAGCAAATTACAAATTAAGGAATAAAACGACTTATTTCTAAAAACAGTACACCACATGCTAATCCACCAATAGCGATAAAGTGTTAAGTGGGGATATACCGCTTGAGACTTCCTGAAGCAAACGCAACAAATGCAGTTGTTCCCTTTCAAACATGCTTACCAAATGGATTATCTACATTTATTTCTTACTATATTTAAAAAACTTTGGAACTACATGAGTTGTGTCTTTTTGTAATTAAGTTAACTGTATTTATGCCTTTTAGTTCGATTGTGTTTTGGGGTTTCTTGTAGTTATGTCTATTAAGCAGTGAAATTTACTTGATATCTAGAGATGTGCCTTTAGACGCAGTCGAGTTATGCCTTTGATATATTACAAAAAGTATGTTAGGATGCAGCTAGAGTTATGTCCTTTTGATATGTTATGTAACAGAACACGTAGATTACAATGGTGCTATAAAAACAAAAGGGCATAACTCGACTTATGCCGTTTTTGACTGGAGGCACTGATATTTGATGTCAATCTCTCTGAATAAGTGTTAGTAGATCTATGTATGTATGTAGTAAGTACCTCTTTTAAAGGTTTTATTTCAATTTGGAACAGCTATGCTTTGCTTATCAATTCCTTAGGTCTTCTAGTTACTTACGATACTTTTAGCAAACCAAAATCAAATGAATCTTGTCCCAACTATGTTGGGGTCGAGTTCCAGTCTAACCGGATTTACCTGAATACCAGTTTTTTACAAGTAGCAACTGTCTATCTGATTTCCTCAACCCAGTATCTGGGTAATACGATACCTCTTGGTAAGACTGGTTGACAGACTTTCGGGCTTCTGACGACCCGTAACGACTGTCAAAGATTCACGAATGACAGCTGGGACCAACAGCAACCATTCTTTTATTTCCCAGCTCTTAATCTACGGCGGTTTCTCCCGGGTCCGCGAAGGCCGTACAGAGCGCACGTACACCCACACCGACCTGTTCCGCCTCGCCTGTAAGGCTGGCGGGGGCTGGTCGTGGCGCTCCCTAGCCGGCGGCTTGCTAGCCCCGCCTGCCCGCGCCGGCCAGGCTGCAGCTGTGAACGTGCATAGTAACAGGGGATATGTGTTTGGAGGAGTCAGTGTGAGTATTAGTTGGTTGGAAGAAATCAAAAACACAAAAATAAATAAACAAAAAATTATTATTAAAATAGTGTACAAAACACAGACTTTTTGACAAATAAATCAAAATAATCGTCTCTTAAAAGACAAAAAGGGAGATTCGAAAAGTATTTTTAATTGGCATTCGTTCAGATTAAAAGAAATTGCGCGTGCGGCTCCGTACACGTAATAGAAGCGAGACTTCTAAAAGATATAAAGAATAAGATAGATTTAGTGTGAGAGACGGAGACAGTTATATCTTTCCTCTCTCTCATGTAACGAAATCTGCCTAAACGTGACGAGTCCTTGAAATTTCACTCTCAATTCTCGTCCAATCATAGCACCGCCTAAGAAGTTTCACTCCAAATGTTACATTTAAAAACTATTTAAAAATAATTTTCATGTTATGTGTGAAAAGTACAACAATGTCTGAAACAAGCACCTTCAATTTGGTTTGGTGGAAAAAATGAACACCTCAAAATATAGGACACATGATACATATTATCAAGCTATACAATCCAGTATAAGCTGACCTCTCATTGTACGGAAATAGTATACAATGCGAGATCAGCTTATACTGGAAATGTATAACGTATATTTGTCCTAACTTATAACGCCTGTATTTATTTTAAATCCTTATTACAGGATGTAGAAGAAACTGACGAAGAGTTGCGCGGTGAGATGAGCGATAATCTTCAAATGTTAGACTTGGAAACTGGAAGGTGGCATAACGTGACGCTGAAGTCAGAAACACAGCATTTGCCAGCGGTGGCGGAGGAGACCATGGACGTGAAGGAGGAGGAAGCTGTCACAGGTATTGACAATACGTTCTTTTATAAAAAATGCCACAGAATCAGAAATGTTTTGAAGTTTCAAAGCACGTTCAAACTTGATGTACAGACAACAAAAGAGATGTAACCTTAGTGACCTAATAACCTGACCAGCCAAGAAATTAACATTTTTAACCGACGAAAAAAAAAGGAGGAGGTTCTCAATTCGACACGCATATATATTTTATTTTTATTTTTATTTTTATGTATGACCAGGCATAACTTTTTACTGAGTGGTCCGATTTGAATGATTCTTTTTTTATTGGGAAGGGTATACCTCGAAGTTGATCCCATAAAAAAATAAAAATTGAAACCCACCCCTAAGTGTAAAAAAATTGGGGTTGATTGATGTTTCACGTACTGAATTTTCAACTGTGAACCGATTCTGTTGTAATTTCGCACACATATGTAGTTCTGATGACACAACTACACAATAAAGACCTAGAGTTGATCTGATGATGGAGTCAGAAGACAGTCGCGAGAGCTCCTCACCAGTTTACAGCAGCTACATCGTGTTTCGGCTTATTTCATTCCCCCTGATGAGAACTTTACACCTAGATGGGGTATGACTGTCATCGACGGTCAGACGTTGAGGCAAACATTAAAACCGCCTGGCCACGGAACAGGCGGCGCGAACGGCGCGGCGGTGCGTCTTGCGGGGCGAAGTTATATACATTTGTTTTAGTCGCAAGACGCTTCGCCGTTCGCACCGCGCGAATTTTCGCTGTAGCGAATGTCCCGTGGCCAGGCGGTTAATGGTAACTAAAAATAAAAAACTTTTTTGCAAAAAATTAAACCGACGAAAAAAAACTGAAAAGCGAAAAATAAAAAATAACTATGTATTTAGTGACAAATTGATGACCTGCAAATAACAAATTTTGAGGCGGCGCCAAACAAACATATTATAATTACATAAAACGTAAAATGTTAGCTTGATAGATCTTCGTTGAATGTGTTTTAGGCGCCGCTTCAAAATTTGTTATTTGCAGGTCATCAATTTGTCACTAAATACATAGTTATTTTTTATTTTTCGCTTTTCAGTTTTTTTTCGTCGGTTTAATTTTTTGCAAAAAAGTTTTAGCACTACATATACTTGATTATTATTGTGTGTGTATTTTTAATCATAAGACCAGCTATTAAAATCTGAGTAAAACACATAATGGTTAAAAGATTGGTTGTATTTTGCTGACAGTCCTGACAAAGAATATTTTTCTTTAAAAACTAATTAATGTCCCTAACAGATCCACTACAAATAAAATAACCTTACCTTCCCGCAGTGGTAACCGACGATGTATTCACAATGAAGCTGGGCGGCGGTGGCACCTCGGCCCCGGCCCCCGGCGGCGCGGCCCCCGCGGCCCCCGCGGCCCCGGCCCCGCGCTCGGGCCCGGGGGCCCGCATGTCGGCCATGATGGCGGTGCAACGCTCCGTACTGTACGTGTACGGCGGAGTGCTTGAGAAGGAGGATAAGCAGTTCTATCTGTCGGATATGTATAGTTTAGGTAAGTGATGTTATGTTTTCGATTTACTCGGAAACCCGAACAAACACATCTCAAAACTATGTGTTTGTTCGGGTTGCCTGACTAGTTAAGCAATGGTGATCCAGTAGTAACAGCCGCGACTTATGAGTTTTTTGTATGTTTGTTTGTAATGAATTAACTCAAAAACTACTAAACCAATTTTATTTATTATCACTGAGTAAGGCTGCCTGTCCACTGGAGCGGAGAGGAGCGGAGATGTGCCAATATTAACCAATAGAATCTACACTCCGCTCCAGAGGTGCGATTTTATTGGTTAATATTGGCACTTCTCCGCTCCTCTCCTCTCCGCTCCGCTCTAGTGGACAGGCAGCCTTACATAGGCTATAATATATAAAGTCATCAAGCGGGCGAAGCCGCTGGCGGAAGTTAGTAACCATATAAATTACTCTGTTGCAGAATTACACAAACTAAATGTATGGAAGACGTTAATAGAGCAGCCCTCACTCCCAGACTGGCTCGGTTCCGACTCTGAAGACTACGAGACTGGTTCAGACAGCGGCTCTGATGACAGTGACTCCGAAAGTGACGGTTAACGTGAAGTGAACCTTGTGGTGTGTGCAGGAAGGTTGGGAGTTGAATGTGCTGTGATGTTCGGTAGTGTAAGGATACTAGTTGTTTTTTACACTGTTGGTATATCTGAGAGATAAATGAAAGGGCTTGTACACAAAACTGCGATGTGACGTCGCATCGCAAAAATCAGCGACGGCTCCCTAAAGATTTTTAAAGATTTTCTTACGAAGCTTCTGCGTTGCGAATTCACATCGCGCCGATTCGCAGTTTGTGTACACACGGCTACACATGAAGCTGTACATTGCCAGTATAAGCTGATCTCGCATTGTACGGAAATCCTATACAATGCGAGATCAGCATAAACTGGAAATGTATAGCTTTATGTGTAGCCGTGTATACAAGCCCTAAGTTGAACGTTCGGAATTAATTAACTGCCTAGATAGCGCCACGCAATTAATATTTAAATTACCTGAACGACCGAGCACTGCTCTGGTGAAAATAGAGATAACGAATTTTCCCATATATTAGACCTAGCTAGATCGATTTTTCTCCCCGTAAACGCCTATATTGCAACTTTCATCGAAATCGTTAGAGCCGTTTTCGAGAACGTGATTACAAATACATATACAGGGCTATTTGTTATACACCAACAACCTCTTAAGGAGCCATTGTAGTCATCATTAGGAACAACTTTTACTATGGGACAAACGACGAAATCGCGAAAAAAAAAATCAGCTGTTCCCTACATTTATATTCGCATATCTCGTTAAAATGTAGGGAACAGCTGTTTTTTTTTTTCGCGAATTCAGTGTTGGTCCCATAGTGAAAGTTGTTCTTAATGATGAGTATAATGACCCCTTACGAGGTTGTTGGTGTTTTACCAATAACCCTGTATGTACAAATATTGCTCATTTATATACTTAATTAATCTTGAAGCCAATCACCCATTTTCTTTTATGAGAGTGAGGCCATATCCATGCTCTTGAAAATGGAACTATACAGGCTATAAATAATAAGAATAAATGTATAACTTGTCAACGATAATGATTTATAAATCGTCATGTTACTGTATATTATGTGTTGGATACTTCTTAAGATTTAAACTCTCTTTGTAAATATCATAAGTTTGTAAGAATAAAACATTAATTTTAATACACATGACAGTTTTTATTAAAACATTAATCTTTGCATTTATTTTTACCCGACTACGACGAAGCAAAAAGGAGGGTTATGATTTTGACCGGTATTGTATGTATGTATGTTCACCTGTTCCCTCATAACTTCTAAACTTCTCATCATAATTTGACAAATGAGGTATCGTTGGAAGAGTTATAGGCTACGTGACGTCACATTAAATAGAATATGGCGCCCTCTAGAGGACAAAGACATGAACTAAAAAAAAACAGATGTCTGATGTTTTGTTAAACCTTTTTAGTTGACTTTATTGTCTTAATTGGCTTTTCGTATTTATAACTTTAATTTTTTGCAATTCTAATGGGAAAATAAAAATGAAATAAAACAGCCTCTTTACACATGTTATCATTTTTATTGTATGTACATGTTATAAATCTACGTAATAATATATCTTTATAAAAATTATTAGTCTACACACTCTTCCTAGCTCACATTTCACTATTATTCACTCAATGAGCGCGCCAGTTGGGTATTATTTAAATTCTTTAATAAAATCTAAAATAGTCTGTCAATACTCGTACTGTCGGTCATATTTCTTTAACCAGCCATTGTTTTCTTTGTGACGATTCCGACAATCAAAAATGAAACCTATTTCGTAGGGAATTAATAACGAAATTGAAACTAGTATTCGAAATGCGAAACTTGAGATGTAGTCACGCGAAAACGATTTTACGAATTGGAATATTTGACACAAAGAAAAATGTTTGTTTGAAAAACATACTGAGTAAAAGATTCCACAGATATCCTAAAGTTAACCACTTCATAGGTAGACAGGCGAAAGCGAGAAAGAGATCAATCAATCAATCAATCAATATTCTTTATTTGTAAACATAGGTTACAACAGTGTGCAAGATGTTACAATTGTTATTATTATAGTTTCTCTATGTTTTGCCATTTGGCGTACAAATATACATTTATAGGAGGCTTTCGCCAATTAAGTAAATTAAATTATAATTCAGTAGTAACAAAGTCAATTTTTATTGAGAGCAGAACAGAGATGGAGCTATACAAGCCGTATAGCTCCATATAGCTCCATCCCTTCTCCCTAAACAGCCCTTATAATGTATTGATGGACTTCCAAATTCAAATAAAACCCAACCATGGCTCACAAATTACGTATATTTATGTAGGTACAGTCACACATCGAATGGGAAAGATCCGTAGTATATTTAGCTATTTTGCGAACACAGCACCGTTATAGAAGAACTTATTACTAGATTTTTTCCCATTTGAAATGTGACTTGTTAACTGTTTGCAAACCAATGAGAATGAATTGCGATCAGATATCTGTTAACGGTTTGTTCTTGAAAAGTTGAATAATAATAATTCAAAATTGGAAAATTAATTATGAAAAGTTTCTTCAATCATAGGTATAACAAAATCTTTATGTTACGAAATAAAAGCATATAAAATATGCAAAAATATAATGAACATTAAATTCCCAATTTTTTTTTCTTATTATTTATGAAAAAATGTAGCTGAAGCATCGCAAATTATTCCCATTGATTTAAAAACACAGATGTAACGTTCATTACAATAAGTCCGATATGGTTCAGAAAGTGTACAGAACAGAAAAAAGTTTATTTTAAATAAATAAACCAAAGAAAATATCAAACTATGCACTCTTCATTCATATAAATGAAGTCAGTTAAATAAATGCTCGTGCTTTTTAGGACGAAAGATTTATTGATACTTTCCGTAGTTTATTCATTCAAATCAATTCATTACTATTTATTGCCCGCGGACATGCATGACACCTGTATGCCGCAATCAAAACAGACAAATAGTACCGTCGTAAACTGTCTAGTTTACAGCGCCAATTAAAAATGAACATAGAATGATAGATACAAGTAAATGATATCGCCAATAAAAATAGAGTTTAATAAACGCATTCCTCGTTCCAGCAATTAGGTTTGATACCAAACAATATGCTCCGCAAATAGTTACTTTTACTTTTACAGTAACATACTGGTATCGTTCTATTTTAACAACGTTTTTATTACAAATTGTATCCGTTGAGTGCATACATTAAATTCTGTTGTTTTTATTCATGTTTTTCTTGATATTCGTTTTCACGCATCGTCAATCATGTCCGCGGAAATCATCATTCATATGTCGCGATTAATAAATCGTATTTGTTAATGAGTTTGATAAACGTACAATAGATATACATGCAATTATTCACATCGGTACCCTGTTACACAATTATTCATGACACTGTATAAAAAACTACAACTTTCTAGCAACATTTAGAACGGTCTGCTTCACCGGTGGTTCTTACAAGCTAAAATGTACTTTTTCCCGTTGGCTTAAAGCCCTTTTTTGATACAACAGTTTTAGTCATGATGTAAATGACTGCTTATGCAAATGTTATCTTAACACTCTTCTTAACATTGGTCATAGAATCTGTTTGTAATCAACCACCAGTGAGGCTGACTCGACAATTAATTAAGATCTTTATATCTCCACTAACTAATGTTAAACATGATTATTTACATTACACATAATGGCAGTTCAATATTTTACATAAAGTTATTTGCAATAAATGCGTGCCAATTTACTCTAAATTATAATTATCTATTGTGGCATAATCATGTTCTGCTTATCATCACTAAATTACTAACACGATGGAATTCAAAACATTGAATAATATTATTGGAATAGAAAATCTTACAGCAACTCTTGAAGGTATTGTTTAACTTCATGTCATTAAATATGGAATATCTATGTTATACATTTTCTCTGTTTGAGTGTTGACTTGCATAATCTTAGAACTTTAGTGAAGACAGGATCCAATTTGACTGTTTATGCCCGTTTTCGTTAACACAGCTGCCGAGGGTTGAAAATCCAACAAGGCGGTTTTATTTAGGCATTCATTAATTGTTGCCTAGCGTTACTGAAAACGGACATTTATCAATCATCTTTTTATATAGTACTTAATAGTGCATTTATCTATCAGGGTATTATTACAGACTTGCTACATAAGTAGTTATAAAAGTTTATAAAAAAAAATTGTCTAGCTTGTCTTACTCTATGTAAAATATTCAAACTGCCAGTACCTACAAGTCACTTGACACACGTACATACAAATCGAAATAAAACATGGACCGTGAAGCGTGGCAGTACATTTGTGCGCTAAATTATTCCTAAATAGATGGCACATAGCGATACCTTACAGTTTGGTCCCCGTACTTTCTTGTTTTAATCTCGGTATACGTTTTGATTGATGTCGTTTTTAGACTATGTACTTTATTTTTGTAGGGCTATATCTTTGAATTGCATTATTAAAAAAAAAAAAAAAATTACTGTGAGTTTACGCCCTTTTAAGTTTTGTCAAAGTGTAGGGATGAAAATATTAACCTACCTTTTATTTTTCAAATGCAATATAAATTTTATAAACCCGTAAATGCATAATTATTCCTTCATTGACTATTGCTTTTAAATCTAATGATCTATGCGTTACCTACGGGTCGAAGTCATACTTCATAAAAAGCACAAAGGAAGGTATAGATCCAAATCACAAAATTAAAAACAAGACTACTTTTAAAAATATCTTTTATTATTTCAAATTAGTTGAAAACGTGTAAAATGGTACACTTTCTATTTATTACACAAGACCTTCCTCTGCTTGTTCAAATATTAAAAAAAAACATTGTGCGTTATTGTCGCAGCCATGTCAGTTACTAAAATGTAAACCGAACTGATTTTAAGTATATAAAATGACTTAGATTTTTGCCAAAAGTCGACATTCAAAACATTTCTGATTTGTTTATGAACACAAGCTAAAACAAATATGACCCATTCATGGGTATTTTACTCAAAAAATGTATTTCTTTCTTCAGCTGCGACTTATATGACATATCTACATATAATATACGACGCCACATTACGTATAAAAAGAAATAACACTTAGAATATTATACACTGGTGTGACTTATCTAAAGCGTAAAAAATATTCAATTTGCAATCTATCGGTCGTTTAACAATTTGCCTAATTTATAACATTGCCTGCGACATTAAATTGCAAACTAAACTCTATACTTAGCAAAGTAAAGCTGAAGCCAAAATCGAAGATAAATATTTTAACAAAAAAATATTATTATT
This sequence comes from Conistra vaccinii, assembly GCA_948150665.1. Taxonomy (NCBI): domain Eukaryota; kingdom Metazoa; phylum Arthropoda; class Insecta; order Lepidoptera; family Noctuidae; genus Conistra; species Conistra vaccinii. Next base: position 5,128,744 of record OX411317.1, on the reverse strand, counting down.
ATATATTATAAAAAAAAATATAATTCAAATTAGGGTAAACTCACCAGTAACTGGCCACTTAAGCACATCGCCAAGTTCATGTCATTGTTATGACAAAATGTGTCAAAAAATTAATATTCTTAAATTACCTATGGTTAAAGTGTGTATCCGTTTATCGATATAGTAAAGTGTGTATCCGTTTATCGGTATAGTGTCCTTATTGGAAAATAAAATTACTTTACTTAAAGCTACTTGAGTAGGTAATACCGAAAACAAATATTAGATGGCGTACTGTAAGGATAACTCTTAATTTATGCAGTTGAAGTGTAGAGTGGCCAATTATTGAAAGCGGCTAGTTACTCCTCGGTTTACCCTATCATTACATCAGTCGGTTAAATGATTAGTCGTTATCTTAGTCCGAATGAAATAATAATATTATAATTTGCATGTAAAAAATATAAATCGAAAGCAAATCAGTCTATAAACTTACTTTTAGAATTATGACTAAGTTTTATGTACATTTTTAGAAATGTTTTTTTTTTAGTTCATGTTAATCTGTGGTTTGGTACCAAAACCTAGAATCTTTGAGCTCTTGAAGACATTTTCGAAGCTATGCACCTCTTGTTGTTTAACACTTTGATAAATAGGCAGATACCTATAGCTTTCGATTTTAATAATCAACCAAAGAGGAAATAAGGCATCCAGGTTCCAGTCTAAGTTCAAAGATCACGCAATAAAAACCACCATTAAAATAAATGTTTTTGGCGCCAACCCACAGACTATACAGCATCGTACAAACATTACAACTTACTCGTAAAATAAAACATACATTCACTATCTACCTCATTATAATTTACAAATTATTTACACGAAAAAAGATCATTTAATAAATACATAATTTGGCTGATTTAGATTTTGCTAAATTAAAAAAATATAATGCCATATTTAAAATTGCCAGAATAAAAAACTACTCCCCATTTATTGTCGTTCACTACGAATAAGGGTGTAACTGAACATTTTTATTTGAAAAAAATAAAATAAATTAATTCACTACACAATGCACTGTGTATAAATTTGTTAAGTGTTAATTGTCTGTCCTTTCCGTACTTTCCGTAACATTCCAAGTATAACCTGTCCACAGTACCTATATCACAGTAGCGCGTTTGCGCTGTAACACATTCTTCGTCGCTCACTGACTAGGCTATATACAAACCAAACGATTTCTATACACTTTAACAACGTCCGTTGAACGCTCTCGTTTAGAAAAAAAAAAATGTCGTTCGTTTTTTAAAACAGATCGGTGACTATTGTGCCGAACCATGCGCAGACGACGGGTAGGGCGTAGGTGAACAGTGCTTTTTGTAGCGACGGCCGGTCGGCTGAGCCTGCAACGGGCTTTTCCCTAGTAGGTATGTCTTGTGGTCTAGGGGTGTCCTGTTCGGTGACGTCGGAGTTGACGATGACGTCACCGGGCGTGTTGTCGCCGGTGCGGCTGCGCACGTTGACGTTGTTGGTGCCGGGCGTGTCCACGATGCTGGGCACGAAGGGCGCCTCGGTCGCGGCGGGGCGCTGGGGCACTACGTCGGGCGAGCGTTCGGTCGGTTCTTCGTCTACGTCTGGTGGACTGTCGCCTGAGCCTGGAAATGGAGATGGAAATTATAAAGTTGTTGATAAAAATGGTGATGGTTCTCTCACCCAATCTGGAGTCATTCATTTGATTTTTGATTAAATTAACTTCATTTTGTAATAAAATTCTAACTGCAAATTAACACCAAAGATAAAGCTGAAGTTCAACCGTATTACTTCAAAAGTCTGTTGAAAGTCAAGATCTAAATCTATTTCAAATCAAATCTGATAATTTATTACTTTGCAAACATGGGTAATTTAATTAGTACATAGATTTTTTAAATAATTATGGTCCGCCATATTCTACCGTCACATAATAATAAAGAAGTTATAATAATATACCAAATAAAAATGAATGTCAAATCATTTGAATCTATTTCTAAAACGGTAAACACAATATTTACCTGTATCATAACCATTGAGCCTGTCCTCATCATCATCAGGCAGTCCGTCGGTGCCCCAGTCTCCAGACCCTGAGCCTGACTCCACGTCCTCTATGGTCTCGCGCGCGAACGAATTGGACACTTGTAAGTCTGCAAAAGAAAATTAAAAGATTTATTTAGTATTTTTCTATCTCGCGTCAAAATTAGCTTTTGTACATCACACTCATATATAAGCGGTGAGCCTTTCAGATTCAGATTCATTTATTTATTTTGTGAAACATAGGTGATTACAGGTGTTTTCGAATATAAATGACCTTGTAACTACATTTTGTAAATTAATTCGAGATATTCGAATGGTTGATTAATTGAACCGCTTGACCGTTACAGTGGACATCAGGTGGGCATAACAATTAAAATTCTATTGTGTCTCGTTAATGACAGCTCAAGGTATATTTGCTTGCTACTTTCCAATCAGAAACAACGGTATAACTAAAATATTATTTGGCCCAAAAAAGGACCGCTGGTCACGGCTCTGAAGAGAGCGTTTATATTTGGCTCAGCTCATTTCACACAATCTGAACATTTACCATCGAGAGAAGAACATTAGAACGTTTTATCAGGTTACTCACCCTTTGCATCAGTATCAAGCCACTGTACTTCCACCCCATTGTAAGCGTCTTTCAGCCTCGCGGTGAGTGTCCGCAGCGCGTCGGCCTGCGTGGCCACGCTGGCGGCCGCGCTGGGGCTGGCCGCGCCGCGCACCTCGGGGTTGCTGGCGAGCCCGGCTGTACCTTCACTGGCCGCGTTTAGTGTGTAGCTAGAGATTTATAAATGGGCGATTAGTTTAATCGAATAATATTTTGGTCCCATGTTGGGCGCCAAATTGAAAAATAAACTAACAAAAACCAAACACAACTGACTATAGAAAGAAACTGTCACATAAATGTGAGAGAAACGACGCTCTATGAAGCAGAACTTTTCATGAAGCTCGATTGTTTCATATTTACGGCCGAGTATTGCACTATTTTAGTCCCACGTTGGGCGCCAAGTTGAGGACTAAACTTAGAAGCAGAAAAAAATTAACGTTTCATGCTTTGCTGGGGATTATAACAAGCAATATTATTAAAGGAATAATGTAAATTCAGCTTGATCTTACAATATTCTTTGTCCCATGTTGAGCGCCAAATAGATTTTTTTTACTATAATACTTGAGGGACTGTTATGTTTTAAACCCGGACAAAAGACCATGTCTCTGTAATAGGCGTTTCAAACAAACATAAAAGGAAGCTTTCCCCTTACCTGGCAACATCAGTTCCATTGAAACAGGGTGAGCTGGTGACGCTGGTAGAAGTACATAGTAGCGCAGGTAAGTGGTTCCAGTAGCGCCGCGTGTTGCGCATGCGTACTCGTGTCTCGCGGACTAACTTCTCTAGCGCGGGCCCTCCCCAATCTGATCCTGTAAGACATTATAAATAAGTACATGCTTATTAGGATAGGTCCATTGATGGTGCCTGTGAGTTCGTTAGATCGTAGGCAAGCAAAAAAGTTAGACGATCTTTGGTCGCTATTGCAGAATTTAAATGGTAAACAGCCGTGTCTGGGGGTTATAGTAATTTTTCCTGGTAAGTTATCGTATGTGTGAAGTAATTTGAATTTTATGTGTAAAACTTGTGAACAAAATTACCGCGACTCTCTTCACTTTTCACTGAAGTCTTCTTCTTCTTAGGTCCCTTCTTCTCATCAAAGTCGTACGACTTGAAGTCGATATCCATCGCGCCGGCGGCCGCGGGCTCCGGGTCCGCATCTCGGCGCTTCCTCTCGTGCTCCTCATACTCTTGAAGGTCTATATTCCCTCGCATGTACTGCAAGAATCTATCCCTCAACTTCGCCTGTTCGGCCATGTCTTCTGTAGCCTTACGGATGCCTTCAGGTGTCCGTAAACTTACCAGAGACGGATCCTCGTTTACTAGGCTTTCGAATGAAGCTTCGATCTCGAAATCGTCTACATCATCAACTTTCTGGGGCCAGTCGAAGTCTGGGATGGCGCGGACGGAGCGGCGCGTCTTCCCGGGCGCGAAGAACGGTCCCGCCCCGCCCCCTCCACCCAGCACTGGCTTACCGCACCCCGTGAATATCTTCTGCGAGATCTCCCGGTTGTGCTCTTGGAAACTCATTATGGCTTCGGAAATTTTGATGTCTATAGGTTCGACCACCATAGCTATGTTGAATGGACCGAGCAATCTGTCGGCCACTTTGTCTACGGCGTCTGAAAATTAAACATAATTATTTTAGGACGCTATTTTTTTGGCACCTTGCAAAAATGCATAAAAATAATCATAAAGTCTCCGTTGTAACATCCTCAGTTTACTCACCGACATAGGCATCCCACTGGTCGCCGAGATCGGCGTGCGCGGGCAGACAGCCGCGGATCACGTTGTGGCAGTAGCGCGTGCACGCGGGCGGCTGGTAGCCCGCGCAGTTGCCGCAGTACCGCAGGCGAGCCCAAGCTGTCACGCATTCTGAAGTCACTGCCACCTGGGAGACAAGGAATTTTTTAGTATAATTTATTTATGTCAGAAGAGATACGTAATTTGGGGTGTTTTCATGATCACTTCGTGGGATACATTCCATTCAATCATATTCTCGTAGGTATATGAGAAATAGACTGGTAATTTAAAATCATCAAAGACATAGTCTATTCAAAGATATCTAGAATAGCTTCCAGCTACGTCAGATATTGTGGGCGTTGAGAATAAGTGATTCTCGCTTCAAACGAGGCCCGTGTTATCTAACAAGTTCATTGATCTAATAAACGAGAAGCAAACACATGAATAAAACCCAATCATTGTTACATTGCGCCAATTAAATAACATTGCTAGGGTAACAAGTGGAACGAATAAAAATAAATCAAAGAAGACCGAGATAACAATTACAATTAATAATGCCAAGGTCTTGAGCTGTGTCACTGAGGCGCCAGGATCAACGCACGACAAATGATTCGCGGATAATGACTCATTTTCTAAAATGATACCCTGTACTGCCTCAGACGTTCGCAAGTTGAAGGCCAAGCGGCCAACAGAATATATATTCGCATTGATTAGCGTATATTTGCATTCTAATAGCATGCTTAACATTGGACAAATTAAAACATACGCGCAATTTGGCAATGTTGGTCAGTAAAGCCAAGAAAGTCACGAAAAATGATCACCGATGATATAATATGAGTGTCCAATTATCAGTTCTGAAGGCTGTGGACCTTTATGGACCTAAGAGAATAGAAACTGAGGGCCATATGTGTTGAATAGATGTTAGATAATAGTTGATTTATGTCGGGTTCTGTCACTGTTTCCGGGTGTCTGTCGGGTGAATCACAAATTCAGAAACACATTAACATGAGAGCTCGTAAGTGTCTAATCGTATACTAAGAGCTGTTAAGGGAGTTTCGCTACCATTATTCATGCTTGGTAGGCGGAATTGTTATTAGTTTGTATTCATATTTATTCATAGACGGGAACTCGAGAACTCTTGCGGTTTATTTACACATGTTCAAGGATGCAGTTTTGCAGTACCTACTGGTACTAGGGTCTTATTACAAAACAAGATCTATCTTTAATCCATGCCTTTGAGCCAGATTTTGTATTTCGAACTTATACTTTTAAATACAAAAACTAACTTTGGAATCGGGACTAAGTTACCTGACTTCAGAAAGAACTCTCCGAACTGTCCTAGCCGTCCTAACTCTTTTCACCCTTTCCTTATTTCCTTTCCATAACCCCATTTAGTATTCTTGAATTCAGAAGCTTATCTTGTTATCATGATGATCTTGTTTACCTGCATCATACTCCTCACGACGTCGGCACCGGCTCTTAACGCCTTGTGGAAGGTGCGTGTAGCCACCACAGCTCGGCGCAGCTGCACCGACAGCTTGTTGGGCACATCCTCAAACGGTTGAATGTCGCGCATGTGTTCGTTCACGCATTTTAAGTACCTGGAACAGAAAATTAGGTTAGACATAACGTAACATCACGCCTTGTTATCCCAATGGGTTAGGCAGAGGTTATCTATAGTACACCCACATTTCGCCCGTTATGTTTAAGTCCCATGTTATAGGGGGTGAGCTGCTTGCCATCAACCGGGCACAAATCCAGACTCCGGGATGTTACTTCGAAATTATAGATGGAAACACCCAATAAAACTCTGCCCGACCTGGTAATCGAATCCAGGACCTCATGCTTAGCAGTAGCGCTAGCCACTAGATGACTAGACCAACGAGGAAAAATAAGACGAAACGGTTGAATCCCTAGATTTATGAGATGGCTCAGATCAGACCTTGGATTTGGAAGTATTATTTTGAAACGTCGGGCGAAATCCCTAAATCCCTCTAGCGTTCCGTGGAAGGTTAGGCATAAGATGAGTAGGGATTGCTCATGTTGTCATTAACAAGATACGGGTGAGATCATAAATACTGTGGTTGTCAGACACAATAAAAGTGATGACAAGCACTAAGCGTTAAATTCTCGTAAATAATTTGTTACAACAATCAATCGAGGGGCCTGAACAGCAGTTGACATTTATAACCTTAGCTAAATGAGATGTGTACCTACCTATATTAAAATATTGTGACCACATCTCGGAACCCATTCGGTTAGGTTAGGCGTGGAACATTAAAATGATTGTCGCCTTACGTCATTCTTCGCATCAGGCGGGTTTTAAGGACAAAAGATATTTTTCACAATCATTTTCAACTCCTTTAACTTGTCAAAGTGATATAATCGATGATTGTATTATTTTTAATGTTTAATTTGTTGTTTGTCAGCTTATGACAATGAATAAATATGATGTTTTTTGAGCCGGCAGACGACAACAAAGATATTAGGTAATTATACAGTATGGTGAAATATTTGAAATCAATATGGTATGTTAGTAAGTATCTAACCTACGCAAAGTAGGTATATTTCTCTGAAGCTGACTGTAAAATCATGTTGATTCTGTATATAAGTTGATTGTAGCACTGCATACTGGTTCATCACCACACCAAGCCTTTCGTAGGCAATTTCAACCAATGAGGTTATTTCAACCCTTTCCCGCCATTCTTGATGATTGATAGTTGACATTAGTGACACTGACAGCTACCTCACTACTTACTGATGTGCTACAGATTTAACACTACACTAGCTATAAAGCGTAACTTCGCATTTTACACCGTAGTTTCCTACATAGTTCCTTTTTGCTATTCCTATTTCGCACTACATAAAAACTCCATACAATGCAACGTTCATTAACGCCGCCATTTTGGCTCTAATTCCAGGACATAAAGTACGTAAGTACGTACTGGGTCAGGCTAACTTTAGTACAGTCTACTGTAAAACGTTTCCGACAGGATTCGGGCTAATCTGGGGAATGGTGTGGGATTACAGCACAGATTTTTTGAAGGAAATGAGTAATTGCATCGTATTAGGAGCATACCAAGTGGGAATTTGCTGAATGAGTTTAAATTGACGGACAGAAATGAGAGCCTGTAAATTGGTGATGCTGGCAACAGAAGTAATAGTATGAAAATATTGTTACTGCTATTAACTATCACAAAATCGCTGTAAGCAGTTTCCTAATTAGCTAAACACGCTTTAAACTAGAATATATTTTCTAAATATACATTTACACAATTACGAAAACCTTTACTTGTGAATAAGTGGGTAGGTATAGCGTCCACGCATGCGACATCTAAATCCTAACCAATTTAACCTTATTAACCTACCGAGAAGTAGCTAACCCCCATATCCAACTAACCCGTCGCCACTCAGCTAAAAACACACTTCATACGCAATAACATTAATAACTTGATTGTGTACAACTCATAAACTATCCGGTAGCCCTTCATAACGTTATCATGATTCGTTTCACGCCACTTTATGCCCTATTATCAGGACTTTATGCTCTATTATCGGGCCTAATCGTTTGTTTACGTGTCCATAACACTAAAGCTGTCTGCTAAAGTGTTTTATTGACGCGTCTTTATAAACAAAGAGGGCGTTTTCCAACTGAGCGACACTGTGCTTGGTATTAGAGCTTTCTTCAGTGCGAAGTGTAGTGTGTGGAGTCGTGTAAACATGTTATATGTGTTAGTGTATCTTTAATAGATGCTGTGCAATGTGCAACTTTGTTTGGCTCCTGGATTAGAATGAACAGGCCTATACCACATGAGTGTGCCTATACCTTCTCTAATTAGAAACGGTTAGGGCCGGTCTAACAAAAAAAACTAAAGGATTATTGGAGATCAGTTAACCAGGATCTCGGAAACTTCAGAATGATGCTAGAAGCTAGAGTAGTGTTAATATATGTGGTTTTATTCACCCTTAAGAACGAAGGGTCCTGATCTACATGCCTACCCATACACATGATGCGGGTGATGTGTTAGTAAGTCTTACAACATTATCTAATGCAAAACCTTATCTACAAAAGAAAAGCACTGCACTTGACACTATATAGGAAAACTTGAAACATGTAAACGACAAACTACGGGCCAGCTTTTCCTCATACTCATTCATATAACGATCTACACAAAATTCCAATCTCATCAAACACAGACCATTAATCCAGCTGATATAACAGCAGACGCATATAATATAAATACCAAACGATATTTGGAACAGACACTTCCATTTTACGATCAGCATTGTGAACAGACGATTCATATCGAGTCTAGACTAAACAGTACTGACTACTGTGATGCCCCTGTGTAAGGTTTCGGCAAACCAAATACGACTCGGCGTCTATCATTGTAATGAATGATATGATACTGAATGAATGAGGATATTTATTTTAATTGCGGTCTTCAATATTAATTGCAATTTGCGTCACTAACCGCAAGGATAGTTCGTGTGAGGTGGATATGAAGGTATTGGTTACAGGAGATAATATTATAAGGAAGAAGGAATTAACGCACATTAAGATTGTCCAGTAAATGGGCTGTAAAAGTCAGATAGGCAGTCACTTCATGTAAAATACTGGTATTCACTTGCATAAGACTAGGCTGGAAGTCGACCCTATATAACATAACTGAAAAAAGGCTACGTGATGCTGATGAAGTTTCATCAGTAAAATGATGCATTTATACCTTGAAAAGTAAAGCTACAACTGTTAATGCTTTGGCAGAAGATTGCTAATATTTTTGAACGCCATAACCCACGTGAACCAGAGAACCTTATCATACAAAGACTTAAAATATGTCATCTAACCGATTGTTATTCCTCGCCACGATGCATATGGCGAAGTAATTATCATTCATAATATAAGTGCAAGGTACCAGCCCAAACGAAGACAGTTCAATGCACTTAAGATGACCTCATTAATACCTAAGATTCATAATTAAGTCCGCAAAACGTCCTCTACTGAACTGGGACGCCCGATGACCGCCTAATAAACTGTCACAGGAATTAATATTGTTTTAATCAGCTTGACAACACTGAATTAGTTCAAAGACTAAAATGGGTAAAACCGTTTGAGTTAGTTCAACTGCAGTGCAGGCCCGGGGCTAATTATTATAAAGAATGCGAAAACTGATTATGAAAGACGTTATTGAACGATTTCGTAATTTTTTATTACTTAGCAGTTTAAGCTAACAAAGCTAGATCGTAATACGAATAAAGTATCACCAACTGTGCTACTAATAATAATAGAAAAATAAATTGCCCGTTTGGTTGAAGAAAAGAATGTAAACTTACTTCTCGTCAAACTCGTACTGCGAGTTGAGTACGGTGAACATCTTGTTGTACAGTATGCTGAAGAACCCGTCCATCATCACGTCGAAGTTGGTGTCGCCGCGCGTGTAGTACCTGCGAAGAATTATTGTATTAATAGGAGTCTAAAGATAGGGTCTGAGGTGGTCAAAGAACTGCTTTAAAAGGAGAAACTATTGATCATACAAGAGATCTAGATTGTCATCCGTGAATATGTCTTGGTACGCGACAGATTAAAAAATAAAATGAAGCAGAAACAGCGCCAAGATATACAAGATTCGACGAAATCTATAATGGAGATTCCATTGATATGAATAAATTAGGTAGTGTGCGGCTTGAAGTAGATGTACAAACAAGGACGTTTTATGTATTCATTCTGTACCAAAATATACAGGACTCATAAACAACCCAGCTTCATCTTATTACCAAAAAGTTACCCGTAATAAGCCGCTGCTGATACATTTTCTTTTAATAATAAAAAGGCAAAGATCAGGCTCAGGTCTGCCAGGCGTTTCGTCTCGTCGGGGATTTGCATAAATTTCTTTAGAATTCAACATCGTAATCCCGAGATTTAGACATATAATACTTTGTGCGATCCATCTATTTTTATTTCTTCCATCTTGTTTGGGACATGACATCCATACACTATTATGAAAAAGGGATTTACTTTTATCGTGAACCCAGAGAGAATAATTTTCTGAACCGTTATTTGCTGTCGCTCAAGCAATCTTTGGTTTAAATTAGTACCTTGACCAATCAGAATAATATGTTACTAAGAAGCGTTATTTCAGTATAGGTGCAGTGCGGCTTTGCTCCCGTGGAATTCATTCGCTTAATGTTTACAATATGCGGAGCAAAATATGAGACTGCCTGGTTTCAGTTGAATTTATTATGAGAGATATAGCACAAACAATCTATATTGCTATAACTCTCTGGTCGTGTTTTCCAGGCATAACACGTAACGGCATGACAAAACATAAATTGTGAATTATGTTCCAGCGAATTTCATTCAAGATTCAATAGTGCGGGTGGACCATCGTTGCGTCTGTTGATGTCAGAATCTCATTTAAACTTTAATGCTCATGATTGGTGACGTCACAATCATAAAGGGTGCGGTGTTCACTGTTTATTTATATACTAGTGACCAGCTCCGACTTCGAGCCATTAAAATTAATGTGAACGCTTCCACGTTAAATGGCCTGAATAATTATGAAAACCGTATCAATAACCATCAAGCTGATCCCAAATATCTACACAGACAGAGGCGGCCTGTGTCTTAATTTTATACTATTTAGATTTTTATATAGCATCCTACAGTACCTACTTTATAAGAGACAAACCCAAAACGTGACTGATCTAGGAAAGATTAATATTCAAGAAGCTATATAGGTACCTTTCTAGTTGCTCAAAAAGTTGTTCGAAGACATAGGAGTGCTGTTCGTAGATCATGCCGTATGTCCTTTTGAACATCATGTGGAACTCCTCGCGAGATTGCTTCAGTAACCTCCTGAAGAACTCTGGAACAGAAAACAAAAGAATTTGAATTTGAAGGTCAGTTTGAAAATTGTTTGGAACGTTTCGGGAGCCTTGTGATTCTTTCTTTGAAGTTCCTAGACTAATTTCCGGCCGAGCTGTAGGTTTGTTTTCTTAGTTTAGTGATTTGGTTTCTCACTGCAATCTGCAACGCGTTTGCGAAATATTTCTTTATCTAAACTTATAACCGATCACCGAATCTTTCTACTTTCTTACTGAAGGGTGAATGACATTAGCAAAAACCTTCAAAGAGAGATCTTGCCCGTCAGAATATCTATTAAAATATAAGAAGGCATTGGAGCATATTAATATAGTGCCGTTTATACGCGCATTAAATATTAATAACAGATGTTCCGATGTTCGTAATGCCGGTCGTAACACTATTATTATAAAGATACGTTTACACGACTCTATTGAGTCACGGATCACGGATCCTAATACCGTCATCTGATGATCAGATACCGTGGAATTAAAATTGAAAATTCCAATATGGCGGATGTTGAATAAACTGTACAAAAAACTAATATTTATAAGGCAAACTCTTTGGTGTTAAAGAGATGATAGTGAAGATGTTAAAAGTACAACAGCAAAGTAGAGAAATAGAAGTCAAAGACTTGAATATTAAAGACTCTTGGGAAGCCTGTCTTCTGCTTAACGAAGGCTGGCTGTGATAGACTATGAGGAAATTGCTTTCAAAATAGTGCACACGGCTACAAATCAAACGCGCGCTCAATATGAGAGGTCAGCGTATACTGGAAACGTATAGCTTGATAGGTAAACGTGTGTACAACTGTTGATGGATGAAGAGAGAGAGAAACACCAAGAAGAGATGGACAGATGAGGTCTAAGGTACTGAAAGGTGAAGAATGGAAGAGCACATAAAAACATAGCAGGCCGAAGAAGAAGGTACTAAAGCCGTTGAGACTAATCAAACCAAAAATTCATCGTAGGTATAATCTAAGAAAATTCTGCCACACATTTTAAACTCCTTACGACTTACTATCATAGTAAATACCACATTCTACTACACCATCACAACATCATTAAAGAAATAAAACATCTGCAGTAGTCCACGTCAGTGTGTTGGATTGTAAACTATTTCTAGCAATGACACTGGTACCGAATGGGTACCAAAGCGTTGTTTACTGCCTGCCTTCTGAGAAACCGAATCATTCGCCCAGACTTCAGGGAATTTATTAAAGTAACCGTAAGTAACGGTTCTTATGAAAAATCCAGCTTTATTTCTCAGAGCTTGGCTGTAAAAGAGACTGATTAGTCGCGAGAATTGACCAATGGGTTCCCGTGATTACCTTTCAACAATTTTCTAGTTGTACAGACGGGACGGTGGGTTTCTAGAATCGCTTAGTCAGTGCATAAAAAATAAACAATTGAATTTTTGAGATAACCACTAAACGAGTACCCGTTTTTAGGGTTCCGTACCCGAAGGGTGACAAACGGAACCCTATTCATAAGCCTCCGCTGCCCGTCTGTCTGTCAGCGAGCTCTATCTCATGAACCGTAATAGGTAGGCAGTTGAAAATTTCACAGATTGAGCATTTCTATTGCCGCAAGAGCAACAAATAATAAAATTAAAAATTAAAGGGGGGTCGCCATACAATAAAATTAAATTTTGAAAAAAAAATAATCTGACCCTGGCATGTGGGGTATCATTTTCTAGAGCTCATCGAGTAGAGAATAAATTTAATTTTTATTTGTTTTTATCTTCAAAAATGATGAATTAGGGGGCCGTAGAAGTTGTCTGTTTTAGACCATTTTTGTACGAGCTCTATCTCAACAACTAAACAAATTAGGAATTTGAAACTTGTGTGTATCATGTAACATATACTGTTTATAATCAACAAATACTAAAAACGCCGATTCATAACATATTCTATATAATATGGGCGATTTTCTGCAACTTAAAGTAATAATTTTGTATTTCATGCTAATATTATGCGATATAAATTCCACAGATAACTATTTAATAGTCGGAGTAATGACATGGAATTAGTAAGTACATACTATCATGGCAGCATATACTATTTCGATCATTTAAATTTCGATCATCCAAAAAGGTCTACAAAATAAACTTTCTTCACAAGATTTTAAAACCGGCCAGTATTTTTTGAGTTTAAGAAGTTGATCGACTTTTTTCAAAGTATCCCTAGACGGTGTTGATTTGTGTACCTCATGTTAAAACTACACTCCAATAGACAATATATTCAGTAACATTGAAATGAATGCTGGCACATACAGTGTACTATTCAGTTACCTTAAACCGTTGTGGATACAATTTCATATTGAGAAAAATTATTGGTGTAAAAATATTCGGTCACGGCGGCCAATTTCAACGGAGACTGGCCTTCGGCGCGGGAGATATTATAGTGCACAAGTGTGTGCGCAGACACGAGTGCACTCTCTCTTCCCTCACTCTCATAGTCCGATGGGATGTGTAAAAATAATAAGTAAGAAATAATAGATTTCTGTATGACTATCAAAAATAACGTAAATAAATACCTGTATTGACCCGTGCGTTTGCACTGGCGAAACATCACGACAAAACATGTTGAAATCTCTAGTTCCTGTCAAACATTGTATGAAAAATTGACAGAAAATAGAGATTCCAACATGTTTTGTTGTGAATGTTTCGCCAGTGCAAACGCACAGTTATAATTAAAATTTGGCGTACTACCACAGATTATTAGTACTACTTACATTCTATTTTGTACAATATAGTCTGATGTAGCAAGAGAAATCCTTTTATTTATAAGTAACTAGCTTTACCCGGCCTGGCTTCGCACGGTTAGCACTAAGTACTTATCTACGGCGCATCTACCTTTCCTAATTACCTATTTCTACCTAATTACCTACCCTACCTACCTACCCTACCCTTCTTACCAGGGTAGGTAGGTACCTAACCTACCCTACCTACCCTACATATCTACCTGCTTACCTACCATATATACCTATTTATACCTACTAATACTATGTTAGTAGCAAATAAATAACTTTGACTTTAGTTAATGCATGTTACTGGATAACGTTAACTTAATATTTTTCTCTTAAAATAAATGAAATATACTCCTACACCTATATTTTAACACAACAACATTTTCTCATTAAAATTAGACAATTTCTTTACAAATCTTTGTTTTTTTATAGCGCCTCTGTTGTTACCTTTACGAAAGTATTACAAAAATTCATAGTGTTAAATCTTGTACGACATGGTATGGAACCCTTCGTGTGCGAGTCCGACTCGCACTTGACAGATTTTATTTTTTTTCTAGTTCTTTATGGCACCTCTTTAGGTCATGAACTCATGAGCTATTCGAAATATCAAAAAATATTTGGTCTGGATAGGTAGGTCGATGGTAGAGGGAGGCGTGAAAATTAATTCGCTGTTATAATGTACGAGTATTTAAATGGAAAGGTTATTTGAATATTCCTGCTGGCTAGACACCGCACAACTGTGCGAAAATTACACAAAGTTAATGTAGCAGTCAATGATATTATACAACGTGAAATTTGAATCACAGTTTTGCTAGAACAAACGTTGTTCAGACCATGGTCTACTACCATTCTATAACAATCAATTTAAAAAAAAACGTCAATGGTATTTAAAAAAAAACACAAAAAAGACTGATTTATTTATTAAAATTTCGGCCTGCATTGGCCGGACATCCTTGTAGTCCACGTGGACTCCTCATAACTCTTTTGAATGCCATATTGCTACCGCGATGAGTCCTTAGATGTTACGGTTAATGTTTGAACACGTTTGAGCAACATAAGACTTATTTGAGAACGCCTAGTTTAGTTTGTTTTTATAACATATTGGATGCTATAGAATGATAGTAGACCATGGTCTGAACAACGTTTGTTCTAGCAAAACTGTGATTCAAATTTCACTTTGTATTAAATATCATTGGTAGCAGTGATAAATATAAAAAACCAATTGATTACCTGTAAGCTACCATATTTTTTATCGGTTTCTTTTGCGGATTTCGAGAAAAACGTAAGTAGTCATTACAACCTTTTCAATCACCAATCATTAATGGTTCAATGAATAAACACGACGTTTTTTGTACAAATGC
Organism: Conistra vaccinii; assembly: GCA_948150665.1. Taxonomy (NCBI): domain Eukaryota; kingdom Metazoa; phylum Arthropoda; class Insecta; order Lepidoptera; family Noctuidae; genus Conistra; species Conistra vaccinii. Next base: position 5,113,396 of record OX411317.1, on the reverse strand, counting down.
ATTAACATTATAACAGATTACTGTGTTATATTTATAATTGAACAAACAACGCATTTTAATTGCTAGTACCCGATCGATCGAGCGCTGCTAGGGGGAAAATTTGTTTTCTAGATCGTTTTTTCACCCCTGTAAACTCCTATATTATAACTTTCATCGAAATCGTTAGAGCCGTTTTCGAGAAAGTGATTACATTATATATTTATAAACAAATATTGCTCATATAGGATATAGGAGTTACAGATAGTATTTAATAACACTAGTATTGTGTGCTATGGATTATACACGAGATCAAGTTCATTGACTCTCTACTTTTTTTTTCATGGTCGCGGTATTTTTGTCGCTTGCAAAAAGTATCGTGGACAAAAAATAAATACCTATATACCAGCTCGCTGAAAACGTAAACAAATTGTAGATATAAGTGCTGCAAGAATAAAATGTTAATTGTAGGTAACTGATGTGATAAGTGTTTGAGTTGTGAGTGTAACCAATGTTCTTCCATCCGTTTCAACTTTGACCTATTTTGAACTAGTATAATTTGAATTCCGAATGCTAGAATTACCAGATTTTTGGCAGCGCCACTTATTTTTAGATTTTAACAACAAAGGTTGATAGCCAATTATATAAATGAAAAATGTAGAGTGCGAAGATTCGAGCGATCAAAAGGCAGCTTTAGCAACAAAAGATGTGCAAGCTGAAAAAAAACTGCTACGATGGTGACAAGTGACAATTATCGGGAATAATGTATGCCACGCCAATCAACTTAGTGAATCGAAAGGAAATCGATTTGTATTTTTGTGACCATCGGTCTTGAGCTGATTGATTACCTGTCAGTTTTTCCGTTAAATTATCAATATTTTAATATCGTAGTACTTTTGCGCAGGCGGCGCTATCGAATCGAACCAGAGACAACATGCGGCTACTAGGTCGCTTTAGGAAAATTAGAGTAGGTACGTGCCGGGAGCCCTCCTAAAGGGTTCACCTAGTCACACATGGGATGCCGGTAGCCCTCGCGGAGGGCTCATTTTAAATGTAGGTTTTTCTTAGCGAATTCAGCATTATAAACCGTGAAAATAAAATCAGATGTATATTTTAACAAGATTTACCAGCATTATGCGTTGGTTTTCAAATCAAAAACTTAGATTTTTTTTGAATTTTTTGTTCACGGTTACAATTATTCACAAAAAATGTAAAAGGTTAGAAACTACGTATAGCGACAAGACCCCCAGAAAACACAATTTCACTTCGTTTTACAGTGTTTTATAACACGGTTTTAAACCTAATGCCGTTGACCATCCGCGATGGTTAACTTTAGCGCAAACGTAACGCCGGGAACCCTCCCGGAGGGTAGGGTCCACTTACAATATGTATGGCGGCATGGCGTATGAGCTCGAAGAAAATGGGTGGAGTCGAAAGTGTTAAATCGAATCGTTTATTGTCAGTACCACAGATTAGATCGGTATTTTTAAAGGAGCAAGTAAGACGCCTCAATAAGCTAAGAAACAATTTCATCTACCTGACTAAAACACCATGGTCGGAATAGCTGCACTGATTCAATGTTGTCTCTGAGCTAAGCCGCGGACAGACGGACAAATTATAAGGGTTCCTTGTTTACTACGGAACCCTAAGAACTCCTAACGTTGTAAAAAGTTAAAAACGGTAGTAATCATCACAAAATTGAGGAAAAGGAAACATTCACCATTCGTTTGATGAATAACGCAAATATACGGTGGATCGAATACTGAATTGATTACCGAGTTACAAGTATGTTAATGATTCTCTCGATTACTTGGCGCCATTTTTTACGGAACGCGGTGATATTTTTTTATCGAAGCGAGTTTCCCTACGCGTTTGTAAAGTTAATAAAAACGTGATTTAATATTATTGTCCCTTTTAATATTAATTGCTGGGACCTGAAAACGGCGGCCCGTTAATTTTCCTGTTTGAAATTAATCACTTTGTACATGAACATTTATACGGACAGATTTATTATTTTGTTAAATTAAATGCGCGTTATCGTGACCGCAGTAAAGTTAATAAACTTTATTGAATTAATTGTGAATTTGTTCTATTTTAATTATAATACGGAAATTCCGCGCTCATCAATCGTATAGCAACGTCTTGCTAATAAAATAAATTAACAAAAACACACAACATCCTTACATGGCTATTAAGTTATTAACGGAGCTAAAGATCCGTGCAGACACAAAAACCGCACAGTTTTTGCATCCTCTCCTCGTTGTAAACATATCCAGATCATAAGACATCGTAAAACGCATAAACCAGACGTTAGTGCAACGTAAGTCGAGGGCACACCGCATCTGTGTATGCAGATAAATCAACAAGCAAAAAGAAACAGAAGGAAAAGAGAATAAATCATGAATTTCTATCCCTACAAGGTGAAATTGAAATCAGTTATCTAATTATCAGTTATCTAATTATATAATAGAAAATGAAATCAGTTATTTAAAAGAGTAACGGTGGAGTTTCTTGCCCATTCTTCTCCATACGAAAACTACATTTTGGAAGGGGCGGTAGAATCAATAATATATAATAACTATAATTTGTAAATTTTGACGTTCAAAAGTGCCTTCAAAGGCCTATTTGAAATAAATGCTTTGACTTTGACTTTAATTACGCAACCCATTTTCGTAAACGATTCCGACTAATCTGTTTCATTTTGACAGTTCAACAATATTCATTGCGTTATTTACGTTGTTGAGCAGATTTTTTTTTTGAACTTATAAAAGCAATGGACTAGCAATCTTGTTTCTAAACTATTCAAATTCTGATTGATCGTGCATTACGTAATTAGGGTACTGGCATCCTTCCAGACGAAAGTAGTTAAGAGCGAAAAGCATGAATATAAGGATCTCATTGAGCTGACCACGTCTACCGTCTTTAGCCATATCGTGGCCAGATCTTAGAATTGATAATTCCTCATCGCTCTCCTGCCCTTAACACAGCAATGTTATTTCAGAATGCTGCTTTTTAAATTAATTTCATAATAAACAAAAAAAAAAAACGAAATAGTTTGTACACGTTATTAGTTTCAGCAGTGCATCACAGTAGGGCTTCTGACCCTTATACAGTGGCGCTGGTAACGCCATCTCTTGGGGTATTTACAACTAATTACAACGGGCGATGATATATCCCTTTCTCCCTCCTAAAAAAGCACGCCTTGACCGAGGACGCGCATTATTCCCGCTCGGACGGTGACGCCGCTAAGCCGTGTGTGAAAACGCTGCGCGCACGCCGCCGCTCTGCTCGCTTAATCCGCTTCAACCGCTTTCAACAAAAACTGTGATTGAACTATTTAACTAATAACAGCCCGCGGGTGTCGTTGTGTAATTTGGTGCATGTGGGACTCCATTTAGTCGAGCTTCGAAAACGGGATCCCGTCGCCGCCATCTTCAAGCTGAACGCGTGTCGCGCGCGACCCGCAAAGGAAGATATTGCAAGGTAAGGCGTGCTCTTCCTTGTACCCATTCCTACTTATTTATCGCCCGTTCATCACCACCGCCAACCTTTAAATACAGTCCACTTAAATTAAATAAATTTTGAATTTGGTAGTTTTCCATACCATATTTTTGATCCTAGCGAGTCGGATTAATCGCTTACCCCGCAAGAGAAGGATTTATAATCCATATTCTCCCATATAAAGCGTAGGTATCTTCTAGAAGTGCCTACGTAACTGGTTAAAGTACCTAGCTATACCCATTACGTGGTCATTCCCGCACCCAGTAGGTAATATACTCAAAGTAGCTACCTACTACATAATTATTATAATAAAAACTATCATAGTTGTCTTGTAAATTCCATACTTCAAGCATCTTTTAGTAATACCGCCAATTTTATTAAAGTTCCCGCCAAGCTAGGTAATAACGCCGCCGCATACCTATACCTACCTTACATTTAGTTAGGTATCTTATTTCATCTAAGAGTATAATACGAACTTTTAGATATCATAGTTTGGATAGGTTGTACCACAGATAATTTAATATAATACTAGTTGTACATACCTACTTATACCAACATAAACATGTCGAAAGAAAGAGAACTTTCGATTTTGGAAGCTAAACGCAATGTTTTATTTGAGCGTATTCAGGACATTTATGAGCGCTCAAAAACTGCCCATACTTCCGAAACTAAATCAGAATCGTTTCTTAGTTATTGTATGACAGTAGATAATATTCGAACAGACTTTCATCATTTGTTGGACACTTATAACGCAAAGTTACTCTCTATTAATCCCGAATCGAAGCCGAATTATCAGGCGTACACTTCATTCGAGGATCTTTATTGCATCATCAAACGCATACAATCGCGACTAGAGGGTAGAAGTAACATAACCGCGCAAGCGCCGCCGCCAGGCCGATTGCCCCGTCTACCCCCAATTGAACTTATGTCGTTTGATGGCGATATACGGAACTGGCCATTGTTCTATGCTAGCTTTAAGTCAACAGTGCACGATAATGGCTCTCTGACAGACGAAGACAGGTTGTACTATTTAATAGGTAAACTGTCACCGAAAGCGCAATCCGTATTTGCAGGTGTAACTCCCAGTGCTGAGAATTATCAGATCATATTCCAGTCACTCCTTGATAGGTATCAAGATACTCGTGTCCTAGCGTCTACCTACTTTGATCAGGCTTTGAATCTTAAATTGTCTGGCCCCGCCTCTGTTTCGAATTTCCAGCTGTTCATAGATAACTTTATTACCGCCGTTAGTGCCCTTAAAAACCTAAAATTAAAGGATCTTTCCGACTTTATACTATTACAACTTGCTCTAAAAAAGTTCGACCCAGAAACGGTTCGTGCCTTCGAGATGACGGAACGTAATAATAAAATACCTACACTAGATAGCTTCATTTCCTTCATCAAAGATCAGTGCCGAATATATTATAATCATAATACACAGCCTAGTGCATTTAACTCGTCAAATGATAACAATGTTAAACAGAGGTCGAATAAATCGCGAAATAACAAGAGTAATCCCGTCCCTAACCCGCAATCTTACGTAGCATGTTCAGAGTCTAACAATAATAATTCTAATAAGTGTCTGTGCGATAATATTAAGCACGACCATTATTTTAAATGTCCCGCTTTTAATAATTTAGACCCGACTGCGCGTTTTAAATGTGTGAAAGAAAACAAAGCTTGCGTTAATTGTTTAAGCTTAAAACATAAAACAAGTAATTGTTCTAGTAATTCTAAATGTCGATCATGTAAGCAGAACCACCATACATTGCTGCATTTTGAAAAAAAACCGCCGGTATCGGATGAGTCACTTAAACCTGCCCAGTCTGTTACGTCACCGCGACCGATTCCGAATGCCGCCGATACTACTGCTGTCCCGCTCACCTCCCAGTCGGAGGTATCGCTGTGTACGACATCTATTGCCGCGCACGGTCGGCGGCGCTCGGGAGCTTGTCATGTTCAGCGCGATATCAAGCAGCAATGTGCGGCGTCCACAACGGTTTTGTTGGCAACAGCACAAGTTATTGTTTACGATGTCAATAACAGACCACATACAATTCGTTGTTTACTCGATAGTGCGTCACAAAGTAATTTTATTACTTCTGATTGCTTCAAACGCCTCGGATTGTGGAATAACTTTAAGAATACGAAATTAATAATTAAAGGGATCGGTGGGTCGGAAAAATCTTGCAAGGGTTCCGTAGATGTTAAAATATATTCCCGTTTTAATATGAACATTAATTTTGACATTTCCTCACTTATCGTAGAACGTATTACGGACACGTTGCCAAACGCGCAAGTGGACGTATCTCAACTCACACATCTCGAGATGTTACCGCTGGCAGATTCTGACTTTGCCCAGCCGGGAGACATCGATGCCCTGTTAGGGGCCTCCTTATTACCACAAATATTTTTAAATAATGTGGTACGCAGTAAACAACATAATATACCTCCCGCTATTGAGACGGTATTGGGGTATGTGATTATGGGTACCGTACCTACGTTACATACTTCTAAATATACTATGTCTTGTTGTGCTGTTCTTCAAGAAAATAATATTGATTCTCTTCTTAAGCGATTTTGGGAGCTTGAAGAGATTTCCGCACCGCCCTCGCAGAGCCGTACGGAACTCGAGTGTGAAGAACACTTCCGCGCTACCACTGTTCGCGATGACAGTGGCAGATATGTTGTAGCGTTACCTTTTTGTGGTGACCCGTATTCGCTAGGCGACTCATACGCTGCCGCACTTAGACGCTTCTATTGTTTAGAACGCAAACTTAATACATCGCTCAAGTTACGCGGCGCCTATAATGACGTCATGCGTGACTATATAAATAAAGGTTTTTTGAGTCCGGTTGTCAACAACGAGGATAATTCCCTTCCCTCGTATTATATTCCGCATCACGGCGTAGTTCGCGAAGATAAGACCTCCACTAAACTTCGCGTGGTTTTAGATGCTAGTTGCAAGACTACTTCGGGTCAGTCGATTAACGACATTTTGCATGCCGGCCCTAATCTACAGGGTGACTTATTTAACATCCTAATAAAGTTTCGTCTTTTCCAAGTCGCCCTGTCAGCTGATTGCCGCCAAATGTTTCTAAATATCGGCATTTGTGAATCTGACCGTAGATTTCAAAGGATTTTCTATCGTTTTGACAACAGTGAACCTTTATCCGTATATCAATTTAATCGTGTTTGTTTTGGACTCAAGTCCAGTCCATATCACGCGTTACGTGTTGTCCGCAAGTTGATCGCTGATGAAGGCGACGACTTTCCCGCTGCAGCAGCTGTCGCCACCTCCGCTTTATATATGGATGACATCGCATGTAGTGTCACATCCGCTCCGCAAGCAATTTCGCTTTGTGAAGAGCTTATTCAGCTCTTCAAGCGAGGCCAGTTTGATCTTGTCAAATGGACAAGCAATTGTAAAGAGGTTCTCGCACACCTACCTGATTCTCATAAGGCTTCTCCAGACATTGAGTTTGAGAGGTCTGTACCGCATAAGGTTCTCGGTTTACGCTGGGATAAATCCTGTGATAGTTTTCGATTTGACGTCGTACCGCCCGATGATAAGTGCACCAAGCGCACCATGCTGTCCACAGTGGCTCGACTATGGGACATACTGGGTTTTGTGGCTCCCACAATTTTGTACGCCAAGCTCTTGATCAAAGAGCTTTGGCTATCAAAGTGTGAGTGGGATGACACACCTCCCGACCATATTGTCGCCGCTTGGAAACAATTTTGTATTGAGCTTTCCTCGCTCAATCAAATTGTTATTCCACGTCATCTTGGGTTGGTTGACGGATGTTTTGTCAATCTAATAGGATTTGCTGATGCCAGTGAACGCGCTTACGGCGGAGTCGTATATTTACAAGTCCGCATTGGTCCTAACTACTCAGTACAGTTAGTTTGTGCCAAGTCCAAGGTTTCGCCTGTCAAAACCATTTCGGTTGCGAGACTGGAGTTGTGCGCGGCCCTTCTGCTGTCTCAGTTACTCCGCAAGGTTCAAGACACAGTTTTGCCCCACTACCCCATCAATAAAATATACGCATTTTCTGACTCCAAGGTAGCGCTCGCTTGGATTTATTCCTCTCCGCACCGCTGGCAGACTTTTGTCGCCAATCGCGTTACTAAAATAATAGAGCTGGTTCCCGCTACTTGTTTCCATCACGTCGCGGGTATTGAGAATCCTGCTGATTGCCTTTCTCGTGGGGTTACTCCATTTAAACTTCTGCAACATCCTTTGTGGTATCGTGGGCCTCCTTGGATTTCACATGATCCATCAGAGTGGAACATACAACCTTGTGACCACAGTGCAGGAGCCGAGGATGTACCCGAACAGAAGTCTGTTTCTAATCCCGTGGTCGTTGAGGTCGCGGAGTCTCCAATCTATGCGCTCGCGCTTCGCATGTCGTCGTGGTCTAAGTTACTACGCGCCATCGTTTATGTCTGTAGGTTTCTTAGGCAACTTCCTATTGGGGCTTCTGTTTCTAGCTCTGACCTTGAATTTGCAGAGTATAAATTGTTGCGAGTTGTCCAGGCTGTTTATTTTAGTAATGACATTAAACATTTAATAAATAATGTACCTTGTTCTCCCGCGCTTCTTAAGCTCAAGCCGTTTCTCGATGAGCACGGCATCATACGCGTTGGCGGTCGTCTGTCTAATTCGGACGAACCTCACAACTATAAGCATCCTTGCATCTTACCGCGTCACGACCATGTCGTTGACCTTCTTGTTGATTTCTATCACAGGAAGCATCTCCATGCCGGTCCAGAGTTGCTTATGTCCTTACTCAGGCATAAATATTGGATTTTAGCTGCACGACGAATAATTCGCCACAGAATATATAAATGTAACGTCTGTTTTAAATTCCGTCCTCGCCAGGTCTTTCCTCTCATGGCTGACCTTCCTAGCCATCGCGTCAAGCAGGTAGATAAAGCGTTCACACATACCGGTTGTGATTACGCAGGACCGCTGCAGTACACGCCAGTGCGTGGTCGAGGCGTTAAAAGCCGTAAAGCTTGGCTATGCATTTTCACATGCTTGACGACGCGCGCTACACATATTGAAGTTGCGACGGATCTGAGCACAGTGTCATTTCTGGCAGCCCTAAAACGATTTCTTTCGCGACGCGGCCCTATACAATGTCTGTACACGGACAACGGAACTAATTTCGTAGGTACAAATGCTTATTTACGCGATCTCTATAAGTTTATCAAAGGAGAATATCGTACCCGTCTTCAGGAAGAACTTTCCATGGATCATATAGATTGGAAGTTTATTCCGCCCGCTTCTCCACATTTCGGCGGATGTTGGGAAAGCATGGTCAAGGTAATAAAAACGCATCTCTTCAAGATCATAGGTCAACAGATTCTCTCCTACGAAGAGCTTTTAACTGTGCTCGCTCAAGTCGAGGCACTGGTTAACTCGCGTCCGCTCACAGCACTGAGTAGTGACCCTGCAGAACCATCCGCGTTAACCCCTGCGCATTTCCTGAACACAGCGCCATTGTCGTCACTTCCCGCTCCTGAAGCTGACTCTTCTAGCTTGCTTCAGAGACATACTCTGCTTGATAGGCTCGTGCAGTCATTCTGGCGGCGCTGGCGTTCTGAATACCTTCATCAGCTTCAGACTAGGTCCAAGTGGAATAGTCCTGCATCCCCTATACAGGAGGGTACGTTAGTCATTGTCATGAATGATAATTCTCCGCCGCTTTCGTGGCCCTTAGCCCTCATAGAGAAATTGCACACATCTAAAGACGGTACAACCCGCGTTGTTACTGTAAAAACCGCGAAGGGTAGTTATATGCGCCCTGTTGTGCGTCTCTGTCCGCTACCGACTCAGTGAGATCTAGCCTGAAGTTGGATCTCTCTCTTAGTTTAGGTATTTAGTTAATAGCTTTCGTTATAAGTGTTCCGATAGAGTTAATTTAGATTATTTAATATCATAACGCTGTCTTAGCTTATGGGTAGGTTATGCGGTAGTATACCTAACATGGCTTATTTTATTTTGGTTCCTTCTAAAGGCAACCCTTTAAAGCCGGGGGGAAATGGTAACGCCATCTCTTGGGGTATTTACAACTAATTACAACGGGCGATGATATATCCCTTTCTCCCTCCTAAAAAAGCACGCCTTGACCGAGGACGCGCATTATTCCCGCTCGGACGGTGACGCCGCTAAGCCGTGTGTGAAAACGCTGCGCGCACGCCGCCGCTCTGCTCGCTTAATCCGCTTCAACCGCTTTCAACAAAAACTGTGATTGAACTATTTAACTAATAACAGCCCGCGGGTGTCGTTGTGTAATTTGGTGCATGTGGGACTCCATTTAGTCGAGCTTCGAAAACGGGATCCCGTCGCCGCCATCTTCAAGCTGAACGCGTGTCGCGCGCGACCCGCAAAGGAAGATATTGCAAGGTAAGGCGTGCTCTTCCTTGTACCCATTCCTACTTATTTATCGCCCGTTCATCACCACCGCCAACCTTTAAATACAGTCCACTTAAATTAAATAAATTTTGAATTTGGTAGTTTTCCATACCAGGCGCGGTTAAATCAGTTCTGTGCGGTCTTCCGCGCACGTGCGCCGGCGCATCCAGCTGCCTGACACCGTGCGTTTGACGTCTCGTGACGTGAAATACCACACATTGCATACGAAGGTTACAGTAGGGTTCCGTGTTTATTTAGATGTATGTAAGGAGGTGAAAGGTGCCGATAAAAGTCACCATTAAGAGGGTTTATTTTGAAAGTTGGCAACGTCGTAATAGTCGTAAATAGCTGTCAAATATTTCGCTGTTTTGATTAATTTGATAATATTTCTGTATGGAAATAAAAAATGTGGCTAACTAGCGAACTAGAATATTGATTATGAAATGCAATAATTAATATCGTAACACCCAATAATTAGTTTTAGATGTAAAAAAAGTATTTGGAAACTTTCCAAATGCCTTTTTTACACCTAAAACAGGTACAACATGAAATTCAATGTTATAATTGCAATTCATTATTAATATTCTAGTTAGTTAGTTAGCCACATTTTTTATTTCCATTCAGAAATATTATCAAATTAATCAAAACAGCGAAATATTTGACAGATATTTACGACGTTGCCAACTTTTAGGATGCACCCTCTTAACAGTCTTAGTAATGCTATTAGGTACAAAGGTTTAGGAACCTCCTCCTTTTTGAAAGCGGATAATTTTAAACAGTAAAGTATAGGAAAAATGTAACTTATTGTCTGAAGATGTATTTTCAAGAGAGAAATACAAATAGAGTTTTTTAATTGAATTTTCCGTATCGAGTTACAATACGATATTCGAGTAAGTGGGTTTCAGGTTAGTAACAAATATGTAGCAAAAAACTTTTTTACAAAAAAAAAACAACTTACTTCCAAAAAAAACACTACAAAGTGAAAAATTACTTTATTTCGGAAGTCGGTGTCTTTGTCTTTGGTTTTGAATGTTCCTTTTTTGCCACCGACCTCCGAAATAAAGTTATTTTCTACTTTATTTTATAGTCTATACATTCCAATTGATAACCTCCTTCTTTTAGAAGTCGTTTAAAAATACCGTAATGTTATCCCATATCGAAATATGATCTTTCCCAACCGTTTTAATATAACATCTAAGTATACAGAAGCAGAAGCAGTGGCTTTATATGCAGAAGGATATGCTATGTTACAAAGACTCCATTGAATTTTGAAGGCGGTTGTGGCAAACAAGCCATTAGTCACCCTTTGAAATCCAAATCCCATAACAAAATACATATTTTTATATTTTACCCTTTATCTACCACCCTTTGGATCGGATTACAAGAAGGAATATCTATTTATGTTTGTTTGTGTCCTGAAAAGAGGAAACCAATAATAAAATATGAGTTGACGCCAAAAGGCTGAAGTCGAGTTTCCACTTTCAAGTCATACTTCTAGTTTCAGGGAGCTACTCAGACTTGTTCACTTCAAGACAAACTTTTGAGGAACGAATGATATTTTGGTGAAGTTTGCTTCTCTTCTCATGGACGGCGGAAAACCGAACCCTGAACCCTGATGTACACAGTTATGCAATAAATATATCTTTATTTTTACCGAAGTATTTTTACGTGAAAACACAGCTAGGGTTACCAGATGAAAAAATCAAAAGTCCGGTGAAAAGGCCTAATTTCCATTGAAAAATCCTGAGATTTTGTACAGTTTGTGAATTTTTTCTCAAACGTACCTACATAATTAGCAATGTAAAAAAGTCATAATACTTATTATCGTTTATAAAAAACCTTACTTAAAAATGTATCTTCCACGGATATCTATGGTATCTTCACATATTAAGTATGATATAACTGATTAATACCTACTTGGATAAATATAGGTATTGATTGATTTTAATTGTGCAATTATTACCAAACGAAGATTATTTTTAGTTTGGTTAACTTTTTTTAAAGAGATCTTTAAAAATGCAAGCTGTATTTTATTGAAAATTCAAAAACTCCTGAGATTTCATGAGATTTGCAAAATCCAGCCGCAATGAGAAGAGTCCAAAAATCCTGAAATCTCAGGACAAATCCTGAGATATGGTAACCCTACATGTAGCAGCATTTTTGTATATTTCCATTTAAAACCTACCTAGATTACCTCTCCGAGCTATAGTAGTAATAGCCACTACCGATTCCAGTATCCTAACCTTACCCCCTAACTGCACCACGCTGCCACTGTCGTCAGTAAAACAACACTACGATCTACGATCAGTATAATGAGCTTCAGTTTACTTTGAGAACCGTTTGCTAAGGCGAAAGCGTCAGTGTAGCCCGTGAAATTAAATTTTTCTTACGTTTTTTTGCAAATTACAGGTCAGAATCACGTTGTACGTTGATCTAAATATGATTCGCGGCCGTATCAAATATTTATTCATAGAATTATTATCATAAAAATCATCAATACAATTGAAGTTCAAATTATTATTGAACGACATTTAATGAAATCGTGATATTTTAGGTAAATTCTAACTTACAGAGTTGTATTGATGATTTTAATTCTGCAAATACATATTATTTATGTGTGTTGAAACTTAACACTGACCTACAAATTGCAAAAAAAACGTAAGAAAATTTGATTTTCGCGTGTTATCTTAGCACATCCCCCTTAATCTCCTCTCACGTCATGACAAGGTTACAGCCGTCCGTCTGACGAGTAACGACAGTTTACGACACTCATCGTCGCCTTTGATGGTTGTAGTTCATTATGCAGGTATAAATGTGGAACAATGGGGTCAGTAGGTTAGCTTGTTAGGGAATGTCGGAGGTATGTGCTGTTGCGCGGAGATTAGCATGGAGCACGTCATGTTATGTGTGTACTCTGTGTACTATATTTTCAGGGAGACATCGCAAAAATATTGCGCTATATTGTTTGGATCTTGAGTTCCTTAAAGCGTCAAATTTATCATTTGAAAGAAATAGAACATATTTTTTGTCCTAGTAAGGGGACATTCATTAATTACGTGAGGTGATTTTGGCGTTTTTTCAACCCCCCCTCGGTGGCGAGATGTCGGGATATTAATGAAATGAAATTGTTTATTCTGTAAATAGGATATTGGAATCACTTTTACACGTCATATTAAAATTTATGTTATAAATTAGCTAGATGAGTTCGGCGTTTCCTATCTGACAACTCTGAGAAGAAAGGCCGAAACAAACTCAGAGGTCACAGTCTCTTTTAAAGTCCAGACATAATCTTGGTCAGGCCATATTAGGTTCCACAACCTCCCTAATGTCACGTGTGATTTTTCAAAATTCGTATTTTTAGTGTAAGTAAATAGTTAGATCTGTGCTTGATTGCGTTTGGTTAAAGCTGTTTTCAGACCAGCGCGATTTGTTGCGCGACGCGACACGAACAATACAAAACTTCACGGTATAACAATAACCGGTGTCGCGTCGCGCGACAAATCGCGCTGGTCTGAAAACAGCTTTAAAAACATACCTAATATGATTAATTATTTTTATTGACTGGTAAACCTCTCGTTTTTGTGTAGGATTTAGCCATACATTTTAGTGGAGAAACATGTTTTACTTAATTTTACCCAGTTTTCTCGCAATATTACGCTGTTATGATGCGGAAAAAAAATTACTTACGTAATACCTATTTGCCGAGACCCTCTCTCCCCGAGTGAGCTTCTACTCGACCCCCTTCCCCGTTTGTTTAATTGTAATTAATGATCGACCCCTAATACAGTAAGCAGTTTCACATAATTATGTTAACAGCAAGTTGAGACGATTTTAGTACCTAGCTTAAAATATTACCTATAATACAGCTAGGTTACAATAATTATTATTGTTTACCAGTGAACCCCAAACTAGACAGATAGTCTGTATCTTGGGGCTCCAGCTACGAATTTCAGAGTTGAGACTAGAGAGGTGATTTCATGTATGGTATGTGTAATTGGACAACTGGAATAATTTGTTTGAAGATGACTCTAGACTAGACTATGAAACGATCCTTCACAAATATTCTGGAGATAATTTGACAATATTTATGTAGAAATGGGCTCATGTATTACCCGTATTCAAGCAAATAAATGATTTGTATTCGAAGATCGAAGTTCTTCGAAAGGATGAAAGCTTATCTCATGCTTTAAAGCATCATGAGATGCGAGATTGGTAGTTTATTAACAGACATCAGGTTTTTGTGAATATTCTAAACTAACCTTTAAGATCCAGATTATCTTTGAATATAATATTGCAAGTTCGCTTATCATCAATCTGCCCAGCCTTTTCCCAACTATGTTGGGTTACGCTTCCAGTCTAACCGGATGCAGCTGAATACCAGTATTTTACATGGAGTGACTGCCTATCTGACGTCCACAACCCCGTTACCTTGGTAAGACTGGTTGTCAGACTTACGGGCTTCCAACGACTGTCAAAGATCAATTGCAAATTCGCCTATGTCCAATTAAAACTTGTCATCAAGATTCAATTTTTCGATCAAGAACGAAAGCTTCATCATAATGCCCTCTATTAAAATTCATTCTCATACACTCTGTATTAATTTAGATGAAACTGTGTACCTTTACTCTTTACCAAAGGTTATTTATGCAGGAGCACGTATCGGAAACAACTGGTGAGCGGCCATTGTCGTAAAGTCGATAAATGTGAATGAACCTTCATTATTCTTGGTATATTCTAGTTTCTAGTACCGCTCTAGTTTGAATACGACCTTATTAAATGAAGGGACTGTAATGATTTATTCTTCGTTTGGTCCACTGCGTTTTGTCCTACATAAAAAAATCCTGGGTCGTCCCAAACAATATGCTTCCTTCGTCCCAAAACATAAGTAATTTTCATTATTTTATTCCCGCTGCGAGCAATTTTTTGTATATGCCAAACTTACTTTTTTGCACAATCGGCAAAAAAGGGTTACGTATTATTAAATACTTAACATCAATCTATGATTGTGTAATAATCACATTTTTTTTTTACTTTCGTTAGTACATCATGTTGATCTTGTTAAAATTTTAAATTGTACGATGTGTTGGATCATCGCAAAAATATGGTATATGCTACAAAGGCTTCCATTCCAACCAAATTCAAAAGAAAATAACCCCATAGACACACATCTTTGATAAACTATAATGATACTATTATTATAGCAATAGAAATCGTATTTAAGTTGGTACCCATAAAATCAATAGTACCTAAGAAAGGAGACAGGTAGCGCCATCGTTCATTTTGACATTTTGACAGTCGCCTCCGCAGCTCCACTGGCGGCATGAATTACCTACAATTATAGCTCCCATTAGCGTGTTCCTATTTATACTGGAAGATCGATATTACGCCCACCCCTCTATGGATGATTTATGGATACTAAGGCAAGTAGGGCATGATATGACAATGTGTGACACACTAATTGACTAATGCTCGGTTCCTAAAAACAAAAACGAATCGTTTTGCGTACCAAAATGGTAGCTTTTTTTGTACTGCCAAACTGGACATTTCGTAAGCAAATGTTACCTGTGAGAGCTACCTCCATATGGGAGGGTCTACTATGCAAAGCTGTGAGGTCTTTGCTTCATTAGTGGTAAATATACCAGAGGCTTTATTTTTACCAATAACGGTCCGTTATTTATAGGAGAGAGTGTATGTGAGGTGTTCAAAGCCGCAGGGCATTTTGTAAAAGGATAGAAGATACTTGGCTTTAACAATTCATCGAATATTTGTTCAGGTTTGAGCAAGACGCAAGCACAATGTAAGTATCTCAATCAATCTGCCTACCCTTTTCCGAACTATGTTGGGGTCGACTTCCATTTTAACCAGATGCAGTTGAATACCAGTATTTTACATGGAGCGACTGCCTGTCTGACCTCCACATCCCCGTCACTGGGTAACACGATACCCCTTAGAAGACTGGAAAGTACCTATGTGCCTGATTCAAACACCATACAATGGGTTAAAGAATTTTCCGCTCCACAGCGTAACTTTGATTATGGAAGCTGCTGTTCCAAGATTCAACACTTTCAGCCAGTTATGGAAAATCCAATTAATGACTTCATCATCATCATCATAATCAGTCTAATGTTCCCACTGCTGGGACAAAGGCCTCCTCTCTTCGAGAGGGAATGGGCGTCTACCTCGCGGGCCCAATGCGGGTTGGCAGATGTCACTTCTTCGGATTTTTTGTTCTAAGACCAGTCTCCCACGATGTTTTCCTTCACCGTTTTGAGAGAAGTGGTGATGAAATAATTTACACAAAGTAAAGCGCTAAGTATTGCTTGGGTTCGATCGAACCCACGACCTACAACTCGTAAGTCGGGTTCATTACCACTGCGCCACTACTGTTCTCAGTAAACACAATCATGGAATTACACTATTATTAAAATGATCAAGAACGAAGCTGCAGCTTTCCATATTTCTTCGACAGCAAAATTTCCCAGAATCCCAGAATCTCAAAAACATCCTCATTCGATCCAGTTTTTCGGTTTTCCCCAAATTCCTCGCAAAAACATGAGCCAGTTTCTTTTCTCCCACATGTTATATATCATGTATATATGCAATTATTCAGTGTATGTTTCGTAAGAACACTTTGTTCTATCATCGTTCGGCTAAGAGCTTCGACAGACGCCGAGTGCGGTATAAATAGAACCAAGCAGTGCGGGTTATCGCGAGAAAATACTTACTCACACTTCTGAACCCCTACTATAGGTGTCTGGGAGTTGGTGGTGTTTTGTCGGGTGTAGAAACAACCCTTTGACGGGTCTTTACACTCGAGGGCCCGAAATTATTATGAAGTTGTTTTGCGAATAGGACTTTAACTCGAAAATTTACAGGAGCAAATCGAAATCTTAGGAGGCTGAACTGGTTTATCTTCGTTCTTCTATTCTATTTTTTTTAATCTATTGCATAGCTTCTATCGCGGGCCTTCAGCGTGGAGACCTAATCCAGAAATTTCGTAACGAAAATACTACCTAAGAAAGAGTAGTGTTTTGTATTGAAAATTATGTTTAACTGCTTGACAACAAAGTTCAAATTTACTTAAACGAATGATACGAGAGTGTTGTATTGAAAATTATGTTTTACTGTTTGACAACAAAGTTCAAATTTACTTAGACGAATGATACGAGAGTGTTGTATTGAAAATTATGGTTAACTGTTTGACAATAAGGTTCAAATTTACTTAGACGAATGATCCTTGACTATTAATAGTTAAATTAAAACCTTTTTATTTGTTTGATGTTCCCGGCCATTACGTTGTGTCAAGTTTTAAAAACTATAAATGTGAATAACAGTTCCTGTCAATGTCACATTGCTATTTCTTGTATTCGAGTTAATATTGCTATTTAAGCAATAGCTTCGCCGGGGCAGTCCCCGAGTGCCACACGTCTTTTTTTTTCTATCAAGAACATGGTCTTTTGGAAACGATCATTGTTGATTCCAGGATAGTTCATGGAGCATAGAACGAGCTAGCAAAGAAAACATATTGATCAATGAACTGACCCCTGCCTATGCTATAAGCATAAAGCATTACATCATTTAACAATGTCTTTTGCCGTTCTCTTCGAATTTATAGTCACGAGTAGTCACTCCACTACGTAAGACCTTAGACCATTCCATCACGAAATGCTCCTGGCATATAAGACCTAACAAAACAATACCACAAGTCAAAATATTTAAAAAATGAAAAAGAAGTTTGAAAATCGAATTCACTAACATTCGTGTTCCTATAGTAATAATTCCAGGCTTGGAGTGATTCATCTGCGTCCTGGCTCTTCGATTGTCGACTTATTACTCATTGTAGGGGCAATGTTTAGTCTTGCCATTTGCTATTACGATAACACTCAAGTATTGCGGTCGGACCGAAGCTTATAACATCTTTTGTTCTCACAAACCCATTTAATTATGTTACACACATCAAAAGTGTCTAGGGATCAACATATATTTTTGCAATAACTTTTCTCCTGATTGATATTAATTAAAATTTTCTTTAAGGATTCATCAAATAAAGTGTTTTCGTTTGTCACAGTAACGATAAACCAAGTCACCTTTGCATTAATAAAGAAATTTGCCATTTTCCTAATAAAGGGATTTTTGACATTTGAACCACTAACATTAAAGTTCGAAAAAAAGACTGAAATAACAGTTTTCTTTAAAATTTTATTGGGTAACTTAAACAATTAATAATCCGTGTTTCTACCGCGAACACTAACAACACAAGAACATCGGTTTGGCATACTCAAAATGAGTTCATCCAAATCACGCTGTGGAATGGCCGCCCATGTTCGTTGCAACAACAAAAAAAGGTCTTCTTGCGACTGGATACCCTCCATATTCGGCAGAGCTCTTCTCTGTAGCATATCCCATGCATGCTCAATCGGGTTCAAGTCTGGCGACTGAGCAGGCCAGGGCAGGACATTGATGTTAGCTGCGGCGAGAGTCTGTCTTACAACTCTTGCGGTGTGCGGTCGTGCATTATCATGCATTAACTGAAATAAGGGACCGATTTGCACTTGTAGAGGAACGATGACGTCTGATACAATCGTCTCAGCATAAATTTGAGCGTTGAGGTTGCCTCTAATCCAAATCAACTCAGTTCTTCCGCCGATCCAAATACCCGCCCATACCATGATGGTTCCACCACTAGAAGGATGGACTTCCTGGCAGGATTTTAATCGCTGTTGGCGTCCAGGGGTTCTCCAGTGTCGTATACGTCTTGTATCCGGTCTCATACCAAAACGAGACTCATCAGAAAAGCACACGAAACGCCATTGTTCTTCTGCCCAATTTCTGTGTTCAAGAGCCCATTGATATCGAATCCTACGATTGTGCATTGCTATAGGTGGTACCCGTAGCGGTCTTCGGGAATGAAGGTTCACTTCATGCAAGCGGTTTCTGACTGTTTGGTCGCTAATTAAGTTCCCTGAAGAGTGATGAAGCCTCACGGCTAACATCATGGCGGTTATTGTTGGAGCTCTTCGAGCTAAGATTTGAATGTATCGGTCTTGTCTCCGTGTGGTGCAGCGATACCGTCCTCCATGGCGCTCAGCCACGGTACCAGTGCTTCGGTAACGTGTCCAAAGTCGACTGATAACACTCTGACTTGTATTCAGAGCTAAAGCCACAGTACGTTGCCGGGAACCAGCTTCTATCATTCCCACGGCTCTGAGCATTTCTTCCCTGCTTAAATGACGTCGCTGCTCCATAATAACGTTGGTTTTAATCAGTAGTAGGGAAACAGTAGCACTAATAATGTCTTCAATGCGTTGTATGTTTTTATAGGGAAAATATTGACAGCTGATTTTCATCTTTTACTCGAATTTGATTCACAGTTCCTGATTCAAATTATGAAATGCACCAAAAAGGATCCATATAAATTTATAAAATCATAAATTTATTACAAAGCCACATCTCAATCTCAAGAAATCCGCATAAAAATGCTTGATCCCTAGACACTTTTGATGTGTGTATTATAAACTTTTCATATATTTCTTTCATGTAATTTTGGCGGGCACCATTTTTGTTTATAGAATAGCAAACGTATTACGACATTCAGCCTAGTTTATCTTGCATACTATTCGGATTGACAAGGCTGAATATTCCGTATTCTCTATTTATATTGCAAACGCGCGTAAACGTAAGCTCAACGTAAAGTCCGCCGGTTTTCCACACTGACCGGAAAATAAAAGGAAAATAGATTGTGTAAGCCGCTTATCAGCCCGCACACGGCTTTAGAAATAACCTGAGGGAATAAGGTCAGTTTGGTGAAAGCATTTTCACACTGTAAGCATAGATACAAACAGACCTTTCTCACCTTAAATGGAAAAAGGATTTTTCTGGACAAAGACCGCGTGGATTTTTTGCTCTAATAACTCTATTACCAAGAGTAGGCAAAGTTTTTTAATACCCAGCGGCATATTCTTAAGATGTTTTAACATAAAACCTCCGAAATTAAATAAACCTCTCAATTTACTCGTTTGAACATTCAATTATACATAGCACAGTGTAAAGTCGTGACTCGATCTTCAAAGTCTGCGTCAACGACATTCTTTTTTTTATGACTAATTTAAAAGCGCTGTTCATGTTATGTACAAATTATCAATAATCAACAGTTTCTCGTGTGATTGAAACACAAGTCGCTTGAATGAATGTTGGAAAGTGGCTGTGTCAATATTGATCTGGCCGGTTGCTGGTCGCCGACCGGACACCGTAATTACGAATGTACTTTGTTGGACTCACTGTGTGATGGACAAATGTATAGTCAACGTTTTCATATGGCCGAGCAAGTAAACAGAAGAACTTGGTCTTGTTAGATTCATTTTATTGTCTTTGAACATTGGAACTTAACTTTTACAGCAGCAGCTTTCTTTGCGGTTGAGGTTGGCCTTTTAAAGATATCCCAGTTAATTTTTAGTATTTATTTAAATGAATAAAATTAATTTGATTGAAGCTTTTACAAGTTTTAGAGGTTGGTGTTCAAAATGCTTTGATTGCAATATGTGCTGGCTTACTGGCTATGAATAATCTACATGCATTCACCTTAACTTACACTTCCAGCATAAATTAACCTGTTTAAAAACAGGCACGTTGGTGTTCGGTGTCCGAACCATAGTTGTTTTTGCACGTTCTGTGTACTTTCAATTTGTGAAATATTCCGACACGTGGGAAATGGAAAGGTCAGCAGATTAGCGTAAAATGTTAATGGTAAGTCGATTGTTATTGGTTTGGTCAGATAGACATGCAAATTAAATTATATGTTTTCATGTCACCATACTTTTATCGGATTTTCTGTCGAAATGATACTCGATTGGTAAGTTTGACATTTCGAACATGAATCTGACAGAGCCGAATGTCAAACTAACAAAGTCGTTTTTTCTGTTCGAGTTTAATTTTCTCTAGTTCATTTCAAGAACGTCTGAATTCTAAAACATGATTGAATTGAAGCCACAACAAAACTTTCTTCAAACAGCGTGGGTTCACTTCGCAAACCACTTTGTTAAAAGCCCTTTTGTTTACTTCTACAACTTGTACGTACTACATTTTGGTCGTAATTTAAATTACAAGTTTGCTAACAACTGAAGTTTTTGTAAATGAATATTAAATAGTCCGTCCAATTTTTTGTGCGCTCTTCTGTCATAATCTTGAACTTCTTTCATTTCTTAAGAGATTTTGGATGGCAACTTTCTTAATTAAATGGTTCCAATTCCAACATGTTACTCGATTAATTCGCGACAATTATCCGACACTGTGTAGTGTGTACCCTTTGTTCGACAGTGCACCCATTCATACAAAAGTCAACGCACTGTTGCTACTTGCTACCATGTTTTATTAACTTTTTTAACCGCTTTAGCTTCATTGCAACCTTTTATTAAAACCTTCATGTTATCGTTTGTTCTGGCATTCTACTTCTTCCGATTCTAAAATGATGTTCGATTTTTGAATAATGAATGACACTCCTTCCTCAACATTCTGCGATAATCAAAAACAGAACGAAACCTCTTTCACTTCGAATTAAAAAAATCTTTCTCCTCTCAACAACTACCTCATATTATAAGGTTGTTATCTGCGATCATTTGTCCGGCACTTCGTCGTGCACTTTGTTCGTGGCGAGTCCACTTTCAAGTGTCACCGCCATGTTTGGACAAGCGGGCTGCAGTCCCGTTCTGATGCAACTGCGCCGGCGCCGGACGCGGCGGTAAAGGTCGGGGCCACAGATATAGATAGACATAGATAACGCAAGTATCACGATCTGTATGAAAACCAAGCGTGCCATTTTTTGACTACCTACTATGACGTCACAAGCATTATTTAGTGATGGGAAAATAAAATCCGCCACACGCGGCAGCGTCTTTGAATCGATTTTATTATCTTTGAAATCGATACGTCGATCGACTGGCTGGGTGAGCGCTGGCGCTAGGCCCCCCCCACTAACTAAAAGTCTTCGCATTGAGAGGTTGTGTGCTCGTGCGCGTTCCGTCGACGTTCACACGTCGTTTTTGGATACCTTTTCCAAAATTTCAAGTAAGTTTACCATTATAAATACGTGAATATTCGATTGAAATATCTTATATTCAATTTAGTTCTAATGTTTACAAAAGCAACGAGATTCTACCCTTTTTCATCTCAATTTTGAATAAAGATCGCCTTTTTATTATACCATTTCTCTATTTATTGAGTAATCGTGTACAGTAAAGAATTATTGAGAATCGCATAGATAGATTAATTAATCGATTTTGTGACATAGTAATGATAATTATAGACAGAAGAATGAGATAGACAGAGGAATGAGATATACAGAGGAATGAGATAGACAGAGGAATGAGATAGACAGAGGAATGAGATAAACAGAGGAAAATAAAAATTTCTGATCTGCTTAGTAGGCAGTTAGGGATTTATAATTTCTTCAAATTGTCAGTATTTCCCTACTTATTCCTTGTAATTGTTGTAGATTATCTTTCAGAAACAAAAAAAAAACCAGAGAAGAAATTTTAGAAGGTAAACGAAAACCCAGTAAAATACGATATAATAAAATTAAAATGGATGCAAAATTACTTGAGCTACAACAGCAAAAAGATAAAGAAAGTTGTGATCTTTAGTACATCAATAGTCGGATATGCTGCTTTTGTTAATATTCGTTACTTTTTCCCTTCAACAAAGCATGCTTCCTCAAAATGTATTTAACAAATAGTGCTATGCTTTGTTGGGAACCAATCTTTATTTCCCGTCGCCTCAATCCATTTTTCTTTTTAATTGGGTTCATGTGGGAAACTAAAAAAATCACTAAACGTTACGAAAAATTATTAAAATTGTCTACATAATTACTACCTATAAAATACAAAATCATTCCTCTGTTTCCGAAATCGATTCTTGAGAATCGATTTGTGTTGCATACGATGAACAGCACTAATCGCTAAAATTGACAGAAAAATGATAAAAGCTCCTGTACTACGAAACCGATGCGATATACGATAGTATCACTTGCTTCGATATTCATCACTTGTTAAAACAAAACGTCGCATCAACCGCTTCAAGTAAAAGC
Organism: Conistra vaccinii; assembly: GCA_948150665.1. Taxonomy (NCBI): domain Eukaryota; kingdom Metazoa; phylum Arthropoda; class Insecta; order Lepidoptera; family Noctuidae; genus Conistra; species Conistra vaccinii. The sequence goes on along the minus strand of OX411317.1, from coordinate 5,090,417 downwards.
CGCAATGTAATACGAATATTAAGTTTACGTTTGATGACCTATGTTTTTCTCAAATTTGGTATTACAGAGAGTATTGGATAAAAAATAATTGATTTTAATATTAAATACGCATAATATTAATCACAAAATGACTTATCGATGGAAGGAATCGTTTCCTTTATTTTTTCTCCTCACATTTGTAAAGTTTTTACAATGTATAACTGAGCAATTAACCATTTTAAATTATTTTACTGACGTCCGTCTAGCGTGGCACAACGATGCAGACTGAGCGCGAAAGTGGCAGCTTACGATTATTGTACGTAAGCTGGGCACGCGAAGTAGTTTCTCTTGCGTTATCTATGTCTATCTATATCTGTGGTCGGGGCACACGAGCGAAGTGCAGTGGCCAATGAGGCAGTCATTGTCATGTGCAAGTATGAGGGATCATTTTTTAAAGGCCCATCACGTATTCGCGCTGTGATGTGAGGCATATAAATTACTTAATTTTGATGTCTTTACTTAGGTACAGTATTTGGAACAACAATCATAATGAATACCTACCTACTTTGTGCAGCAACCAACAACATAAAAACATTATATGAAATGAACCGTGCACTTGTGTTTGCGGTTGCTGTGGTTGTAAGTTCATTTAGTACATTGCCGTTTTCGCGTTCATTGTAACCCAGCCTTTAGACTCGTCTGCAATGCGAGGTGTTTGTGGAATTTTAATTAAAATTTGTACTTTATTTTGTTATTTCCTTATTTGTTGCCGTTTTACGCTCGGAGAAGGTAGATAATAAACTATGTTCTTCGATTTTCAGTCCTTAATCGGTTTTTACTCTAATAGGCATAGTGTCCCGTTATCTATACGTTCAAATGGTATCGTAAGTCTATTTATGATCATTTATTTACATAAAAATAGTGATGCAACGAAAACGAATACGAATATTCACCTGTTTGCCGAATACCATCAAATTACCGAATATTCGTATTCGCCGAATACTTCCATGACAGACACAAAAATTCATTTATAAAATCATAAAATTGTCTTATCTTTTATTTACATCCACAGATGGATAGCAATTGTGGCGAGTTGGCGACGTTTTACTTTTCGTTCCTTTTTTCTTTTTGTTTTTATGGAAATATACAGCGAGAAAATAGGAATCGTTTGTCGCCGAAAAACTTGATACTATTATGTTTTATAAATAAAAAATATTCTATACTTAGTTAATTTTAATTATTAAATTATATTGCTTAGCGTGTTTAATTTCCTTTCACCTTCTTTGACTAATAATTGCGTGCAGCTATAGTAGAATTAGGTATTCGTATTTGGTGAATAGGACAATCGGTATTCGTATTCGTAGTATTCGTTGCATCACTACATAAAAGGTAATTATTGTGTCCATTATGGGCATCGAATCGTTTATAAAACAGCACTGTATTGATTGCTGTGATGACAGTAATCGGCACTTATGTAATAAAAAACATCGAGCTTTTGTCAATTAACATGACATCATGCTGAGTACACGCAGGTGACTGGCAGAAGAACGGCTTTCTACAGTAACCCTGCTGTAACTTGCTTGCGACATGGGTAATTTTCCTGCTGTGCTTTCTAGTACTACTACGATACGACCGCTCTGTACCGCGCCTTAGGAATGCGCGGCGAGGCGGGGGGCGGCGTTGACGAATAAACGGCGGGACGCCGTGAGCGTTGACGAATGAGTGGTCTGCGCTGCCCCCCGTACATCAGTTTCGGTAAAACTATAATAATATGCATTTGTATGAAGTTTTCTTGTCAGGTAACGTACTCCGATCGCAGATCGTCACCAGTTATTAATCTATAATTTGGTAATCAAATGTGCAAGTAGTTCCATGGCTATAACAGCTCTATATTAAATCTCATAATCAGGCGTTCGTGGTTCCGAAAATAGACGATGCTTCCCGAAGCTCATACTTTTCTTGAGATAACTGTATGTATGTGGTTCACTTACCGTCAAACTTGATGGCTCTGTTGGTGAGCGTGTCAGCCAGCTTGCTGAGTTCGCTCCACAGCGCGGACTCGAGCTGCGTGCGCGCGGCTTGCGTGAGCCGCGTCCGCGCGCCCGCGCCGCAGCAGCCGCGGTTTGTGCATAGTTGATCTGCGTCTGTGGGCAAAAGAGGACATGGTTAGTATAATTCTGTATACCGTACTTATACGTTAGGTAGTCATCGATTTCGTTTGAAAAGGCATTATTGTAATGGCGATTAATTATTAGCCGAATTTAGAAGACTCTATATTCAAGAAGCAATAAAAGCAGGTATTAACGTTAAATTAAAAAGTGGAGAACTTAAATGTCTACAGAAATATAATCTAATCGCTGTTGAATTCAGCTCTGCCTATAAGTTCAAATTCAATCATGCTTTCATAATGTACTTAATGTAAACCAAACAATTTCAGCCTTACGTACGATATTACTCGTAACTGCAATACCTCTATGACGTAGAGCTGTCAGTGTTATTGTCGTGCTTTCACGGAGCAACATTTATTTCATTTAGGGCTTATTTCGCGTTATCCGAATGACCATTACTTACCGAATACTTAAATTAAAAAATGGAACAGAATTTGTATGAAATTATCTGCCAAGTACTCGTAAGTTAATTGGTGAACAGGCCCTTATTCTCTTATGGCTGCTTGTGTGTAGTAGCAGCCAATGCCGGCGGCATGGCCATGCCGCCGGCCATGTCGCAGAAAGAAACGCAAAGAAAATGAAGACGCAAAAGCCGGAGGCACGTGCTGCGCGGCAAAAGCCGGCGCTGGCACTGTGTGTAGGAGCCATTACAAGCAGCTTTCCCCCGGTTATTAAATCGTCTTAACACTAGTTATCGCTAATACCTCTGCCATAAACATTAAGGTTTCAAAGTCATTAAAACCTAAGACCTAAGACCTCAAGACCAGAAAGTTGGTTGTGAGAATATAATACCAGAAAGAAGCTATCGGCCCACATATCTATACATATAATAAAATCGTAGCGAAGTCAAAACTATACATTGAATATTTTTGAAAAAAAGTAATTGCTACGAGGTCTGGGATCGATTCTAATGCCGAAAATATAGTTTTTAGAATTTTTGTCTGTTTGTCTGTATGTATGTTCCAGCATCACGCAAATACTACTGGACAGATTCTGTTGAAATTTTGCATAGATATTCCCTATAAGTCTGGTCAAATGGTAGGGTATAAACTATCACGCTATTTGCTTAGGGGGATGAGCAATATTACATTATGTTCGTATTTTTTTCCGCAAATTGTAAAAAGATGCGCCAAAAGGTTTGCATATTGTAGATAGTTCAGTTACCGATTTAACTTTTTAAATGATTATCATCACGCTATACCTTTATGGAACTAAGCAGTCAATCATGAAATATATAGGAACGGCTATTTTAACGAACTTTCAAGTAAGCAAATAGCTAAGCGGTTAGACGGTTGCTTTGCAATCCCGAGTTTGTTAGTTCGAATCCCATCTATTGTTTTTTTTTTTGTAATTCTCTTTTTAACATTTTGTAATACGATTTTTATTTTTTATGTGTTTTTATTTTATTTTTTTATGTTTGTAATAGTTCGCAGAATGTATTAAATTCACAAAAAAAGGAAAACTTCGTAATCTATGGGAAACTGCTACGTCACAAGCACTTTACAGTCACAAAACATTCAAGGTTGTCTTCTGAGCATTTTAGTGCCAAAAACTACACTCGAGAGCAATGAATCCGGGTCACTTAAAGAATGTTAAAAATCTCGGAAACTAAAAATGATAGGTTAATGCAATAAATTGTATTTAATAGACAATGTAATACTCCTTAAATGAAAGTAAAAAAAATATGAGTCACCATACATTTTATTAACACAAAATTACATAAAGAAAAAAACTGCTGATCTCTCCTTAAAACAAAAATAGGAAACATGAAATTTTTGAACTTTATTACGATTTTCTTGAATTTTAATACTTCGTATTGCCTCCTCGTTCTTCCATTACTGCGTTTACGCGGTTTGGCATGCTGTACACCAAGTTCCTTATACGATTTTGGGGAATATTCTCCCATTCCTCTGTGAGAGCAATTTTGAGCTCACGAAGCGTGATTGGGGGAGGGTTTCGTTGTTTTACGCATCTGCCTAGCTCGTCCCAAGCATGCTCGATCGGGTTGATATCCGGGCTGCGCGCTGGCCACTCCATACGAGTAATGTTCATCTCTTGAAGGTAGTCATTCACAATCCTACCTGTATGAGGTCGGGCATTGTCATGCATAAATATAGCATCCTCACCTAAATTGACCATAAATAGACCAACGTGATCATTGAGGATTTCTTCCACATATCTTACGCTAGTTAAAGAGCCGTTTTCTATGATCACCAGCTCTGTGCGACTTTCAGAAGAAATTCCGGCCCACACAAGTACAGACCCACCACCGTAGGCTACTTTTTCTTCGATGCATGCTTGCTTGAATCTTTCCCCTGGTCTTCGATACACTCTGTGTCTTCCATCGTGCTTGTAGAGCATAAATTTTGATTCGTCGGAGAACATAACTTTTGACCAATCTTCAATACTCCAATTTACGTGGCTCTGGGCATATCTTAGTCTTGAAATACGATGCCCACGCTCCAGTTTAGGGCCGTTTGCAGGTCTAAGGGGTTTTAAGTTAGATTCAGCAAGCCGACGTCTTACTGTCCATGCACTTGGGTTACTTCCTCCGAGGCGTCGAAACTGATTTGTGAGTTCAGTTCCTGTGAGAAAGCGATTTCGAAGCATGGTGTTCACCAAGTATCGGTCTTCTCGTGCTGTGGTACACCTGGTTCTGCCCGTTCCTGGTCTGCGTAGGTTAGAACCAGTTTCTTCGTAACGTCGGAGAACTCTTTGTACTGTTGACAGCGACACACCGACAGTCCTGGCTGTATCGCGCTGACTCCGGCCGGTTTCCAGCATTGTAAGTATTCTGGTGCATTCTTCAGGCGTAAGCGACATAATTTCAGCTTGAATAATGAATACAGAGCACTATCAACATGGTTTATGTACCCACATAAATGACAGATTACAAACAAAAGCAAAACCAAATGCTGTAATTTCGTAGTTCCATCTTCGAAAGTGGCCCTTTTTCAAATTTGATTTTTTTATGATATAACTTTACAATAACTAAGAAGTTTTAATACCTTCATTTAAGGAGTATTACATTGTCTATTAAATACAATTTATTGCATTAACCTAGCATTTTTAGTTTCCGAGATATTTAGGATTCTTTAAGTGACCCGGATTCATTGCTCTCGAGTGTATAAGAATAAAATGATTTTTTACGGATTATAGAATAAACCGAATGTAAAAAACACAATATTTTTGAGCTTTTTACTTTTAAAAGCATATTGTAAAGTAGTTCAATATGGCAAAATATGCATCTTTTGGTATCAAGGATAACATTAAGCCGAAAAATATTGAAAAAAGCCGAAAAACGTTCGCCTTTTACAGTTTGCTTAAACCATTTCACGAAGTCCTGTTAGTTATAGCAATTTAAACCTTATGATTAACGTCATAACGGCGACAAGACAGGACTTTTGCGAAATAAATTAACTATACCTGGTGTTTATATATATGTATAGTACATAGGTATTAATTCCTTGCTTGGTCTGCTGTGACAGCGTAGCTTAAGATTCTTTATTGAGACGGCCCATGTGAAAAGAGTAGGTACCTACCTGAAAAGACTTCGAGGAGGCCTTGACCAGCACAAAAAAAGTAGCTTAATTTTTGACTTTACGCACAGATTTTGACAGCAGATTTGTGCTAGCGATTTTAAAATCTGTGTGTAATCGCCAATATGTTCTGGAATCGCTGCCACACTGCTTTCTGGTGAGAAAACAGCGCGCGCCATTCATGTTTAAGATTCCCATCAATTTAGAGAACAACGAAACGCTGTTTGTGAGGTGTCACGCAACAGTAACAAGGGATGCGTGCTTAGGGTTAGCGCTTCATCGTATGGGATGAAAGCATTATGGCAAATAAGACAGCAGTGGAAGCTATAAACAGAACCCTGCAGGAAATCCGCAGGAACCAAGCCATTATGGGTGGTGCCACAGTTCTGTCTGACGAGGTGAATGCTTTGTTGAAAAGGTCAACTCTATGGTCAAGAGTTCTAAGACTGCGCTTGACCATCAACATGCGAGCTTGGCTTGGCGGGAATCCACATGCTCAAGAATTCTCCTATGTTCTTCTAAAAGTTGGTGAAGGCACTATAACAGAGGAGTGTGGTCAGGTGGCCCCTACCAGAGACTCTTGGTAGAGTAGAGTAGTTCCCACTTTAGCAGATCCGATTCGTCTGGTGTACGAAGACATCAGTCGAATTCCGTACCAAGAGAATTCTTGGGCGTGTTCCATTTTAACGTCAAAAATGATCAAGCAGCAGCGATCAACCACGGTATTCTCTCGCAAATTGTAGGGAGCGAAGTGATATAAACCTCCATTTATGCTGATGTGGAGGAAGACGATGCCACACATTACCCCGTAGAATTTCTGAATTCGCTCATGGCAACTGGACTTCCGGCGCAGAAAATCCAGCTGAAGGTCGGTGTCCCGATTATGCTCCTTCGGAACTTAACTCCGCCAAAGCTTTGTAACGGAATTCGGCTCAAAGTCGTGTCTTTGCAAGGAAACGACATCAAGGCGGAAATTCTAATAGGTTTTGGCATTGGCGAGACAGTGTATATACCGCGTATACCACTAATTCCCCACAATTACCAGTTTAAGCGCGTGCAGTTCCCTGTGAGCGTATGCTTTGCGATGATTAATTATCAATAAGTCACAAGGACCGTCACTGAAGGCTGAAGGCTCCAATGCCGCGAGAAATCACAGTACAGCGAACAGAGCTCCGGCGGGATCTCATGGCGGCTTGGAGTGTGTGATTGTCGCAACCCAGATTTGGGCACGCTACAATTGTGACGATAAGTCTCCTCTTTGAGGAGTGGCTAGAGAGGTGCCACGGCGTCCTCTTCTTCCGCCTGACGCAGGTCCTCACCGGACACGGTTGTTTCGGGAGGTTCCTGTTTCGCATAAGGTGGGAGGAAACGCCCGGATGTCGCCATTGTGTGGACCGCCCGGAGAACACGGTGGAGCATACGGTGGATGTCTCCGCCGTGTCCTCGTGGAGCCGCTCGGCGGCAGCGACCTCTCGCGTCCGACCCTGGTAAAGGCCATGGTGCGGAGCGAGAGGGCAAGGCAAGCCGTCACCTCCTTCTGCGAAGCAGTAATGCTCGCGAAGGAGGAGGCGGGGCGCGCGAGGGACAGACAAATGTCGCGCCCTTACGCCCCAAGCTGCCGCCGTAGGAGACGCCCCGGGCGTCGGGAATTGGTAGCCAATTTCCGGCCACCGTAGGCGCGGGCCTGCGGACGGAGAGCAATGGGTAGCTCGCCGTCCGATAAGGATCAGGCCCGGGTTGACGGCGCGTCATGTTCTACGTGCGCCTCAAAGAGATGTCAGCAAAACTGAAAGGGTCCGCTAGGGCCGGTGCCTGCTGGGGTTGCTAAGGGGAAACCGTGGCCCCTGGCACAGGCAAGGGAAGTAACACGGGTGGGTTTTAGTCAGTAAGAGTCTGACACGCCCTTTCGCTCCGCCCAGCGCGGGAAAAGTTATTTGATGATTCCTCAAGCAAAAGAAAAAAAAAATGCTGAAGGCTGCGGGTGTCGACCTCAAGACGAGCTGCTTCTCGCACGGACACTGTACGTCGCTAGCTCCCGAGTCACCAGTCCTGACTCTCTGTGTATTTTATTTGCTGAGAACAATATTAAAAACGTAGTATATATACACGAAAGTTTTATAAACTGTAGTATATTGTGGTGTCAACTGGTGTCTTATGACTTCCACGCGTACGAAGTCGCGGGCAGAAGCTAGTTGTTATATATTCATGTGGCGATACTGTATCTACACATTCCATTGGTGAAATAATTTTCGGAATCGGTTCAGTATAGTTCCGAATATTAACCCCTACTTACACACAAGTCGCACCACTTTATAATATTAGACCCGTATTATAGAACCTCACTCAAGTATTACTTAAAACTCGTATAAAGGCCCTTTGATTGGTTGAAACTAGTTTTAGGTAATGCTTGAGTCTATACGTAGAGTAAGGTTCTGTAATACGGGCCTTAGTCAGTCAATCTTCCTAGCCTTTTCCCAACTATCTTGGTGTCGGCTTCCAGTCTAACCGGATGCAGCTGAATACCAGTATTTTACATGGAGCGACTGCCTATCTGACCTCCACAACCTAGTAACTGCCCAGTAACTGAGTAATACGATACCCCTTGGTAAGACTGGTGTCAGAATTTTGGGCTTCTGACGACTCGTAATGACTGTCAAGGATCCACAAATGACAGCCGGGACCAACGGCTTTCCGACAGTTTCCGAGACACGGAGGAGTCTCGGTATGTAAAGATGGTCACTCATCCACTGACCAACCCCGGCAAGTGTAGGTTATCCTGATGGATCGACCCGTGTGGCTTGTTATTACTTAGCCACGAGCTCCAAATAGGGGCTTTAGTATAGATTATTTAACCCTATCTGCTTGAGTCTTGAGTAAGGTTTTGTAATACGGGCCTTAGTATACATTATTTAAGCCTATTCCAGTCCATAGATGGACTTATAAGCATGACCTGTGGCGCCAAAACACCTGGACAACATTCCGCAACCAACCAACCTGCCTACGCTACCTTCTTCAGGTCGTCATATACACTTGAATGAAGCTAAACATCGTTCCAAGGTCTACCGAGCTCATCACCTACTTGTTAAGACTGGCATTCAATTAAGTTCTAATTACTCCTACCTACCGATGCCTTGGACGGTATCATCGCCTACTAGTTATTAATGAGTGGTGAGGTGACCCATTTGCTAGCTGATGCTTGCGTGGGATGAGAAGCAGCTGTTTTGCTTTCTCTCCTATAAAGGGACATTTTAAATTGTATTCTGTAAGCTCAGATGAGTCTGTAAGCTTTTTGACACTGTAATTCTTTGTGACTTGTGAGATTCGATAAGTAACACAGATTACATATATCTAGTTCTACCATCAAGTTTTAAGTCAACTCCAAATACTGTGTTTTTTTTCTGGCTAACAGAATTCTTCTTACATTACTCAAATAGACATGCAATGAACCCAGGACTATCGATCAAAAGAAATTAGATTTCCGACTTAGAATGAATTTCGTCTCGTCTAGCACGAGAGCCAATGACAACCCGTAGTTTCGATCAGGAAAAGTTAATAATTGTCAACTAGACGGCTCGAATGGGGCGCTCCGGGCTTCCATAGAGGGGCAAGTGAGGGGTGCAAATAAATTTAAACATCCGTCGAGTACCGACGTTATTGCATTACTGAGGCAACGAGGGTGCGAGCCTGTTTTCTTTGATTCTTACAAAAATCGATAAATTTTGGGAAACACTCGCGCCAGGATTAACGAACTGAAATGGCTTCTTTGGTTTTGTTGTTTGCTTAACTTTGAGGAAGTTAGAGGGAGAAACAAGAATCCGGAATTAATATTTTTACAGGCTTATTTTATAGGGGCGAAAAATTGCAGATTTCATCATCCCGTTTCAACACAATGGAGGAAAAATAATGATTTTTATTAAACCTTGCATTGCCTTTCTCAGCGACAGTGGCATCAAACTCGATTCGTACTCAGCTCATGCCATAGAAATACCATTTAACGGCAATATCTCGACTCAGTGTTCTACTCAGAAACCACTTATTATTCCACTCAGGCAGTTTGTTGGTTCAACGCCAACGAATTACATCCATCGCTCCATTAGTTTCTACTTGGTTAGACCGTCTTTAAATCAGTGAGGCGATGGATGAAGTTCCAAGACGTTTTCTCCAATCGGGAGTCGGTACGTGAGAGTGGAGGAAAATGGCTTGCTTGAGCAGCCAGACAGCAACCTGTTACTTTGGCAATGCTCAGACGTATCTCGTGTGAAATTTTATCACCTCGTAAAGGGAACTGGCGTGAAAATTGAAGTATTTTCGCAGCTCACCTTTAGCCTCGATTTGGTTAACATTTATGTCTGCATCTTTACTGACTTTGTTGATGCATGTTGTAATTTGCGGCGTTTGGTGTTTCGAAAACTTGATGTCTATTACAAGTTTCAGACATTAGTATTTCGAGTGCAGATTGGCCTTTAGCCTTTATCAAGTAACTAAAAGCATCATTGCAGTTTATTCAAACTAATCAAACTGTTAGGTCCAAATAAAAAATCGAATGGTTGTCAGGATAGGATAGACAACTTAGCATCTTACATAGCTTGGACAAGCTTTCCTTCAAGCTTCTGGAAATGCACTGAAGATTTGGAGCCAAGGACCAAAAACAAAAGACTCTTCAAAATGCAAGATGGCGCACTTCTGACAGCTCAGTTGTCATTTGAAACTCACGTGTGATGACAAGTAGGTAATTGCATAGGAAATCACATCTCAGTGTGAACAACGGCTCAATAAACATAATGCCCATTGAATAACTAAATCAATGTTAATACCTCATTCCGATCGTGCTTTCTACGGCTGAGACGGGATAAGCCGAAATTACTGATTTACATAGTTTATAGACAATGGAATCTAAACCTTGTAGTGAGGTGTTAAGTTCCGATATTGAATATTTGATGACAGATTGAGTGCTTTGAAGGCTGTAGTACAATTCATTGAATATCGCGGAAAGCTAAATGTTTAATCTAATTTAAATGTAGTTACGATTATACTTAAATACTTAGCAAATAGGTAATGGAAAATCATCATCATTCTCATGCTTTTATTCCCAATTTACTTGGGGTCAGTGCAACATGTCTTTTTCTTCCATACCTACTTCTGTATAGGAAAATATTCCTGTTATTGTTCAAATACCGAGGTAATTCTTAACATTAAATTGTATACCATAGTGCACGTTTCTGTCAAGTATTAGGATCAAAGGATTGTAGCCAACCATCTACATATAATTTAAATTGTATTACAAAACTTTAGATTGCTTTAGACTCAGAATTACGTTCAATTTCCACGCAAATCAGTATCAAAGAGAAGATGTGGGCAGAAACTGTCATTAATTGTATCATTACATTACCCATTACGAGTATTACGACCGATCATAAACGTTTCGAAATCCACAATAAACTAAATCTAAGCTCAATCGCAAGGCCAGAATGAACTAGATTATTTTTATTCAAACATCTGAATCTAAATTAACACATAAATTAACTATTCAATGTGAAACTAGAAGGGAGATCAATAGAAACTCGATTAGGTTTCCAATGATATTGAGTGGCATTCAAAATCAACAATACAACCTTCTAGATTTTCTTGACCAACTGGATTTGCAGGACGCCTATATTTGTATTGTAAAAATGTTCTTTTAAATTATATAATTATGATTCTAGGTTTGTACAAACACTTTTACAAGTCAATCATATTTTAAAAACTAGATGAGGTCGGTTTACCATAAATCGGAACAAACATTTTTCAGAAAAAGATTTTGAAGTTTTCTGTATCTCTGAGTTAAATCATTGAGAACAATTGATGGATCCCAAGTAATATCGTACTTAGGATGCGGTGGGCGAAGTCTAAATACTCCTTTCAAGAAACGGGAGATCCTATCGTCATTGCATATTTTTGAATAAATAATAAGAGATAAAGCTGACCTGCAACAGTTTATGCTACTATAAACTGCAAGATTTTTTATTTATCGATGGTAAATGCTATTTACCAAATTCTCATTGAACAACAAAACATGATTTGAAAAAACTATTACATATAGTTTAGTTTCATTAGCAAACAAAACAATAAAAACTCTCATAATAATCCCGCTTCCCTGTCCCACCTTGGACCACACATCAAGATGAACAGCCCTAAACTAGGGGGCGACGTGTCTATCGACAATAATGTGACTCACCGCAGCTTTGATACTAATGTTTACTGTGATCACCACGGAAATGTTATGAGTTTTTTCGGTTTTGGGGACGCCATTGTGGTTGTATGAATTAGATACAGCGGGTTTGGGAATGTTAAGAGATCATTCATTTGTTTTACCGAATTCTTCGTTTATTCGTTTGGTTCTTGTCACTAATAAATAAGGAGCTGGTTTTACTTGTAAAATATGTTTAAGTTATGAATCGTTATAACTGACGAGATTTTTGAACTGTCTTATCTTCTAAAAAATGTTTGAATTATGAATATTTATTGCCGATGAGGTTTTTGAATTGTGCTGCTATTGCTAGTGTTTTGTTATTCCTTCCACCGTTATTCTTCAAGGCTGCAAATAGCTTAAAGTTTTATAACCTATTCTTCCAATATTTATTCGTTATTGCCAAAGTCATTTCGCCTTCACTTCTTTCAATTCTTATGTCTGGCTTTATTATTTAATACTATCATCACAATGCATGTATTCATCTCTTACGACATAAGCAGATGCATTATTAACAGTTTATACGACATTCGAATTTCAAGAACTTGCTTAATGTCATGGTTACCTTACTCGATAGGTATTGTTACAAATTCAATATTCAAGATGTTGGTCTAATCGATACCTTTCTTCGAACTAATACACCATCAGCCACATCAATCATTGTCTGAACATTCTTCAACGTCAGTCTCTCCGCTATCATACACGACTTCCATTAAATTAGGATGTTTGGGTGTGTTCTTGTGCCAACATCCAATAGGTACCCATTACGTTGAAAAAAAATAGAGCTTAGGTATTTCTTTTTCTACTGAAGCACGATTCGGTTCGAAATTCGAAACAAAAAGTGACATTTGATGATTTGACGGCAATCCAATAAAAGTATTCGTATTTGGAATGAATCTTGAAGTATGATCGTGCACAGCGCCCCCTCGCTACCAGGGGCGATGCAACGCAAACAAACATCTCCCCCGGATAGACTGTTTGAACAAGATGCGCATGATTTGATTTTGAATTCCGTCTTATGAATATGTTTTCGAATATTGTTATAACTACGCCGTATGGTGTGACGATGACGACCTATGCTTGACTATTTATTTATTTTTCTACTTTTTTAAGTGCCCATGTCTGGAAAAGCAGCTACTTTCTTGGAGAAGACTGGGTCATCATTATTCTCAATATTTGAAATACCATAGCGGAAATGTTATTTAACAGATCTAAGAAACTTGGATAAATCGTGTAAAATTAAACACCTTAGAAAAACATAAAAACTTGCTAAGTCACCTCGACACATTGTAAACATATCCGAGAATTGATTGATCTTCGATATGTACCGTACCACAGACTACAGACGATACACGTTGAACAAAACAAATGAACAGCTAATAACAACCTGTCACCACAGTCGGCACATGATCATGATAAATTCAACAGGCTTCTGTTAGGAGACCCGTTATGTGCAACGCAATATCGATACATCTCGCGCATTATTGCTTGGTCATAACGTCCATAGAAGACAGTACAGCTCGATATAGCCTGACAGGTGATGGGTCGAGCTAGTCTAAGTACCTCGGAGACGAGCTAGATTATCTATCAGGCCATATTTGTGATCCTTGTACCGTTTTCCACGGTTAGCATAAGCTTTTAAATATTGAATACGAGCCTTTTGGCTAATTTGCAAAGGAGTATTAATTGTATTTTTTTTTGTAATGTGCGTTTAGTTGGTACAGAATAAACCATTTTTCTTTCTTTCATAATCATCTATAATCTTCCCACTCCTAAGACACAGGCCTCCTCTCGGTGAGAGGGAGTGGGCCGTAATCTACCATGGGGCCCGGTGCGGATTGCTAGATGTCACACACAGTCATGTCTTCGAATTTTTGCTACTAGGGCATGTCGGCTTCCTCACGCGTTTTTTTACTGCAGCCAAATTGAGGTAAAGTCCCGCAGGAGATTGATGCTGATAAAACATGGGCTACTGACGGGCGGATCGACAGGGACGAATTGATATTGCGGGTATCAATTGTTCTAAGTCTAGAAGACTGATGGTGGGTCAGCGACTCAGCGCCTCAGTGCAGTACAGTAGTAACCGCATTTTGTTCACTATTTCAGAGTTGATTCCATAGTTTTAATACCGTCTGTGAACATGATTTGGAAATTTTCAGAACCAGTGTTTCTCGGCTTGAGCATTTGTTGGAGAAAAGCTTATTCGCGGAAAAGTGTACTATTTATTTTCTAAATTATGTTATAGATATTTCGTGACGACCTTTTTCGTTTTTATTTTAGTTTATAACAGCGGACATTTGTAAATGGCCTTCATATTTTTTAAGAACACTGTAATAAGTTAGCAGTAAGTTTCCCGAACAGAATAAAATAAAATAAAACAATAAAAGCTGTACTTACATATTTATGAGAACTCATCCCCTGAGAGATTGTCAATTAATTCAAAGTCAGTATGTAAAGACAAGTGTTTAATCTAGAAACAGCGGTAATGGAGTGGCCTCCTCGATCCATAACAACTATGTATGCCGATCAGGCGCGTTAGAGATTCAGGTGCAAACGGTATCTTAGCGTAATAAGATAAGCACTGTTTACAGTTTGTCGACCCAAATACTGTTACGAAATGGGAGCAGTTTTACAAAACGTGTTATCTTTTGTTATTTTTGTGATTTATTATATTTACATTGCGTGTTTTATCGTCATTGTAAAATTTTTGTTCGTGCAACTGGGCTTTGTGGATGCAAAGTTTGGATACGTTTGCCAAGAATGATGGCTGTTTAGAAGAAAGAAAATTTTATTGTCTATGGTGCATTTCTTTTTCTTTGAGTTTTTATGCTTGTTTATTGAATGTAGAAAAGTCTGCAAGAATGCAACTTCTGCTGAATATCTTCATTAGTTTAGTTATTTTGATGAATGTGAACAAGAACAATGCCAACTCGGCATAGCTACGTGGGTTACGTACGTCGTTCGTTCTAGAAGTGACATTAAGTAAACGTCAACGAAGCTCTAAAGTTGGACTCCTGACATTAAGTTTTAGTTAAAATAATTCGTAATCTATGGTGCGGTGCGAGGTGCGACCCGACCAACCGTTTCAAATTAGTTTCATGCTCCATTTAATATAACGAATATACTTGTCGATAGCTATTAAGTTTCATTAATGATATGGAAATATTTAAAGCCTCCATTACGTCTGCTACTAACTTAAATAATCTCGTCAATTAGTGAGACATTTCGGTAATAGACGCCCACTTAGCATTTAGTCCGTCATTAGCATTGACGTAAATTCCATTTAAGTTTCCAAATCAGGTTATAATTAAGTTATTTTCGTCATGAAATTCTAGTGCTTTGAGGTACGAATACTTATAGCTTTAAAAGCCTTGTATAGGTTACTGAAAACATGAATAGAATAGAATACTTTTTATTAAGTTTTCAAGATATAAATGTAGATTTTTTACATAATTATGGTGACACAATGGACGGTCTTATCGTTAGAAGCTATCTTTTAACGACAACCTTTGGATGGTTACTAAAATATCGTGCACCTTTTGGACTTTAACCCTAAACTGCAGCAGTCTACATTTCGGTCGTGTGATTATATCTAACACTAGGAATGCGTCTGCAACACTGACTTATCTCAACATTACCACGCATGATTACGCTTACAAATAGCCGTGATATACTAAAATATTCTAGTAACAAGCTAGTTTAACCCTTCGTATGCGGTTGCTTATTTCTGCAATTACGACATGCGAAAGGTCTTTACTAAAACTATCAGATATAGGTATGATGCCTTCACAAAACCGCTAATAGCGTAGAATAAAATACTTTTAATATATAAGTACTTACTTAAAAGTAAAGTACCTAAGTGTCTCTACACCGTACCTCTAGGGTGTACAATAAAGTAGGTTCTTTAATATCTAAATTATATTTTTATAATATCGTGCACACGTTGGACTTTAACCCTAAACTGCAGCGATCTACAATTCGGCCAGTTCGTGCGATTATATCTAACACTATTAGCTTAGGAATGCGTCTGCAAGCAACACACTGAGCTATCTCAACATTGTCACGCATGATTACGCTTACAAATAGCCATGATAGACTAAAATATTCTAGTAATACGCTAGTTTCAGTCTTTACTAAAAATGCCAGATTTGAGATTGCATTACAAACCGCTACTGGCGTAGAAAAAGAGGGCGTGTGCTTAAACCACACGATAGTAGTGAAACCTTACGATTGGAGCTGAGTATATCCGATTCAGCGTCGCTGACCCGAGCGATGCTGACTGTTCAGGAGGTCTACTCTCTAAGTCCGTCAACGAAGATATATAATGGGCCCGTCCAAAAGTAGTTGCTCCGTCAAAACAAGTGACAAATTCACTTTTTTGAAAGGGCAAAAACACATTGGGATTACTTCAACCAAGTCGTGTTTTCATTAATACTTAGATCAGGCTCTGAACTAATCTTATGTCCGTAAATGATACGGAGCAGGAAACGCCCGTAGCGTTGGCCGAAACTACTGATTTCGTGTTTTAAGAGTAGACCCCGTTCGTTCACTGTTTAGAAAGATTTCGTTCACTATTTAGAAAGAGCGTAAAGACCGCCTAAAGAAGTTTTCACTTCAAAATTATAAGCAAAGTAATGTTATAAGAAGAGCAAGTATTCCGGAATGCGTACCGTCTACGCATAAATATAAGGCCGTCACTCGTAAGGGAATTCGTGTGGCCCTACGTGACGTGCGTGGACAAATGCGGTGCTTCGTCTTGAGTACAATTTGTACAATAAAGAGTAACGAAGGCCCACTCCTACGCTTACATCAAGTAGACGGTAGAAAACTCATAAAATGGAATAGAGGCTTCACTACGGAGGCTGTACTTACAAAGTTTAGCTGTTTGGTTTAGGTTTATGCATGCCCTATTTCTCTGGCTTCATTCATTGCCTGAACCTTTCCAAAAGAAGATCTTTTGTTTGGCCAACACAGGGCAAGCAATTTTGCTTAACCAATATTCCAAGTCCAACACACGTATAGGTCCCTACCTAATCTTGGTTTTACAACAGATGAATACAGATATCCGCATTTTAGTTATGAAGCTACAAGCTACGCGGGCTCGACTTCTAGGTGAATATATCTGTAGGTAATTAGCGCTGTGCGACCTGAATTGCATTTTATTGTGTCGTAGCAAGAGTCGCTTTTTATTTAAATGATTTTGCGGAGTGTCCCATTTGTATTAATCTGTGTTTTTTTTCTTCAGCTATTTCAGTTTATACCTAGCCTATTACATTCAGTACATATGCTGCTACCGCGCATGTTTGCGACAATACTGTTTTTTCAGCGCCAACAGCAACAGTATCGAATTCCTCAAAGGTTTAATCGTCTTTCCCCAGTTCATAATACCTGCACCCTAATTACGTAATGCACGATCAATTTTAAATTGAAACCAATTGAAAAAGATTGCGAGTCCATTGCTTCATAAGTTCGACAAAAAAATTGAGCAGATTTTTTTTGTCGAACTTATGAAGCAATGGACTGGCAATCTTTTTCAATTGGTTTCAATTTAAAATTGATCGTGCATTGCGTAATTGGGGGGCTGGCCAGAAGCATTGCGCAGTTACTTCGTGTAGGAAAATGGCATTTGGAGAGCATAGACACGCTTTCTGTTAGTGTGCGACTTCTTCAAACATAGAGTTGACCTTCTCCACCTATTTGCTTTGTCTACAGCCAGTCCTAATGCTGTTCTTCACACTACAGATACGGCCATCGGTGTTTTTGGGAGCTCTAAGATTTTATCTCGGCGTTTTTATTGTCACGACGCGTAGTCGCGTACCCTACGCGGTCGATAGAATGATAACTTTGTATTGTGTTCGGTGTTTATAAAGACAAAGGAATTGTTTATTTGTGTATTGTATTATGGAATTGTAAAATTGAAGATATACTTATAGAGAAGATCTCTACAATATCTAAATATGGAAGCAACAGCTATTAAACCATTTCTTTCACTAATCCAGAATTAAATTTTATGGAGGTCAAGTTAAAGCCTCTGCAGACTGGCGCGACGCACAACGCGACGCGACTCTAAGAAAACTTTACGGTAGAACAACTAAGTACCAGTGTCGCGTTACGCTCGCCAGTCTGCACGACGTTTCAATCAAAGAGCTTTGTAGGTAACTGAAATATCAGACCAATTTATTCAACATGTTGCTCGCTATGAGCACAAAGAGGGTGGATATATTTTACAGCAATAACACCAAAAATTATAATCCCACCGGATCTCCACCAAAACAGTAATTATGACAACAATATTCCGTCGAAAATTTTACAAAATTAAAGGCTTTTAGCGCAAAAAGTAACAGAACAACAACTCCAGCGCACTGAACGTATAATTAAACCTTTCAAACTTTAGTTTCACGATAATCAATCTTTGTTTCGCGCCAAAGTTAACCCTTTCCCGCCAGATATGGGCAATTTTGACCGGCATGCGGCATCCCGACTACATTGTCTAATTATAAAAGAATTCGCATATGCGTCATCCTTTATTTATCTGGAGAGAATCTCGATCCAACCACTGGCAAGCAAAAAGAAACGGGTTAGGTTATTATTGAAGGCGTTCGAGTGCATTCCAAGTTTGCGGTTTACCAAATAGGCTATCGTTTTATGGCTACCCTGTGAAATGAGGAAGTTTGTATGGAGCGAATGAATAGCGATTGTTGAAGAAGATAATAAAATATAGAATAGAATCGTAATTTGAATCCTGTTTTATACTCAAGATTGTGCCTAGATACACAATAAAACTTAGATCGAGTATTTCATGAGTAAATGTGACTCCGCAACACTGGCCAACGGGCATATCTCCTTATTTGGATATTAATTGACCCTCCGAATGGTGAACCTGCTTTATGTCGAGGAAAATTTGCCTTAAAACAGACTTGCGCGTTAAAATGAACGTTCATTATACAATGACTCCTCACACATCTGTCGATTTTATTGTCTCCGTTGATAGGTTCAGTGATTTTAAAGGCTTAAACAATTTAAAAGACACGGCCTATCAAATTCACGACGATATTAACCCACATTACAAGCAAACCATTCACCTGCAAGCCACCAGATGACCACAAAGTTTTACGCCCGTGTTGCACACTTCGACATGGCCATACTCATAGAGAACTACTTCCATCGCTGTTCTTACATTATAAGAACTTCAATTAACTTGTTACTAAGAAAGCAATGGACGTAAATCTTTGCCGTTGGTCGGTCAACGTGTGAAGGCAGGGCTATAAATGCAACTTAATCTTCGACATATTTATTGTGCACTAAATATAAAGTGGGAAATCTAAGATGGCTGCCGAGGCGCCGGTCTGCAAAATGATTTCTTTAAGGCAAACCTCCACTTTGAATTGGATAATAATAGCTCTGTATTTCGCTTACTTTAACTTCAAACAAATTAAATAAAACCAAGTATGTAGCAGCTCAGTAATATGAATGTCTTTCTGCAAAATACATTGACAACTGCTAATTTGTACGTCAAAAGGTACACAGTACAGTAAAATAAATGGAGTAAATTGAGACATCATAACCTGCTTCCTTATCATTAAGCACGAGGCACAAACACCTCAACACGTTCGACTTTCGAGTTTAATGGGTCTGTAGGACCATAAAGTCATTAAGATAAAATGTAACTTATACGCCCAGTTATACTCATTAGGAGCTTGGAAATAACCTGCTATACTTTTGCTTTGCTTTGTATAGAATAAGCACTTAATACTAAGTAAATTAGTTGTCCCATAAATCGGTATCGTTGTCAAGTCTGCGCGCAGAGGAGCCGCCAACGCAACGCCTTGCCGGGACTTGGGATTATTTTATGAAGTCCGAATCCATGACTCACCGAGTCACGCGGCAGAAGAAGGGTTAAGAAGCCTGTTCGAAAATTGTTTTGATTTTATTTTATTTTTATTAATCATTTCACGTTTACAATATAAGGATTTAAATTATAATATTGAAACTTATGGCTTTATTAAGATGCTTTAAATTCCTCATACGAGTAATAAGATAAGGAAGTTTTGACATTAATGTCAAATTGACGAGAAAATATTAACATTTACATTGTAATTCAATTTACTTATAAAGTGCTCTTGGGATTTGTAACTTTATCTCCATTTTCAAATAAAATTAGTCTGGCTTACAAAGTGCGTACTCGTATACCAACTCCTTTTAATATTCCCAGACGAATTACTTCTAGATGGCTGTACCTAGGTACAGTCTGGTGAAGTCTGGTCTATAAAAGCAAAAGTATTGTACCATTCAGCCTTACTTAGTTCATTATTTCTCGTTGCCCATGTGGCCATATATTATAATAGCACCATAAACAAGTTATACAGGGTCAGTGTTGTGCTTGCCGGAAAGAGGAATCGTCCGGAACGGTAGCCGCTTGCTCAGTCACAGGCGGTCGATTCTTCCGCCCGCGGAAACACACTTGCTCCTACGTTAATGGTTTAATCAAAGCCTATTATGTAGGCTTGGCGATTATTAAAATCGGTCATAGGAATCGATTATTAGGTAAGTATATTGGATTGTAACTGGCTGGCAGTCATCATTATCGATTAGTGCGTGGTTTACTTTTTATTGGAGTGGGATTCGGGTTTCAAATTGTTTTTTTTTTTTCTGAAATAGGTTTAGTTTAGCGTTTGTTTTAAGATTTTGATTTATTTGTGCACAGCTGTGGGATTTCGCGACTCAATATTGTTGAACTAGAATAGAAAACACGAAAACATTTTGGAAAAAGTTTGTTTTTTCAATTCAACATTTTAATATTTTTTAAGTTTAAGTTTTTTCGTTTCTTATATTATATTATTTTATCTAAAATTATTATAAGTAACTACTTAACGCAATACCACAAATCGCAATCTAGGCTCTATTTATTCTACTTGTATTAAGTTAACGTTCACGTTCACGTCACCGGCCAATAAAAATAATGAGTTAAGTACCTATATAAGTAATAATATTATTTGCAATGTAAGAACTCATTGCAAATAATATTATAAGGAACTTATTAAGCTATTGCATAATAGCTTCTATCGCGGGCCTTGAGCGTGGACACCTAATCCAGAAATTTCGTAACGAAAATACTACCTAAGAAAAGAGTGTTTTGTATTGAAAATTATGTTTAACTGCTTGACAACAAAGTTCAAAGGAGATGTTTCAAAATGTATGGAGCCTGGGCCAGGTCCTTGTACACTATACAAAAAAATAGGGAAATTCATTTAAAACAGTTCTTAATTGTCCAATTACTTTAAAATGGCTTGGTTTGCTGGTAAACACAAGAAATTACACTTGAAATTGCAACACAACAAAAACCCGTCATGGCGGTAAGCTGTCATTTTGATTGACGTTTGTCACGTTTGACATGTTTATTTCACACTGTTGTGACAGCTGACAGTTCTGTTTCTATGATCTGCTGTCATTTTGATTGACGTTTGTCACGTTTAACATGTTTATTTCACACTGTTGTGACAGCTGACAGTTCTGTTTCTATGATCTATGGTTTACTGTCAATGTTTTTAAGCATAGAGTAACTAAATCCGTGAGACGCCATGTTGAAAGTCGATAAAAATTGATAATAAATATCAATTTACTACCACAACAGTAAACATTTAATTAATTGAATTATCTGTATTTTTCCTGAATTCTACGGATTTTTCTCTTTTTTTTGAGATACTGTACATAGACCTGGCCCATTTTGAAACATCTCCTTTACTTAAACGAATGATACGAGAGTGTTGTATTGAAAATTATGTTTAACTGCTTGACAACAAAGTTCAAATTTACTTAAACGAATGATACGAGAGTGTTGTATTGAAAATTATGTTTAACTGTTTGACAACAAAGTTCAAATTTACTTAGACGAATGATACGAGAGTGTTGTATTGAAAATTATGTTTAACTGTTTGACAATAAAGTTCAAATTTACTTAGACGAATGATCCTTGACTATTAATAGTTAAATTAAAACCTTTTTATTAGTTTGATGTTCCCATTACGTTGTGTCAAGTTTTAAAAACTATAAATGTGAATAACAGTTCCTGTCAATGTCATCATTGCTATTTCTTGTATTCGGGTTAATATTTTACAATTGCGTAAGTTGATAAAAAATGCTATGCAATAGCTTCGCCGGGGCAGTCCCCGAGTGCCACACGTCTTTTTTTTTTTTTTACACCTACACCAACAGCATACGACGAAAATATTATAATCTATAAATTACATACCTACTTGCTAAATAGAAAATAATTTATGAAGTAAATATAGCACTGTTTACTGCGGTTAGGAACAATACAATAAGCAATAACAACAGACATATTAACAAAACATTTTTTTATTTACTTATCCATTCTTACTTTGTTTGTCCGCTGAACAATGACCATGCTCTACCTACTTTAAATGCCAGTAAATAAAATACACAAACGCCGACGTTGGACAAAATCAAATCAAAAGTCATTTATAAATTCAAACTAGGAATCAGCACTTTTCGAACATTAAAATTACATAAGACAATCCCCCAAAACGACCGCCCTTCACAAACACTGGACATCGATCGCAAAAACTTATAAGTACGAGAGTTATCTACATCACAGTAAATAGTTAATAATCCATCAGCAAGCGCTCGTGTTTCCGCCGTGTGCATTGGGCATTAGATATGTAATTGTCACGCAAAGAACAAAACTAAATAACGTCTGCGAACTAAAGGAAAACTTACAAAAATAACAATTAAACAAAATAAATCCAAGAATACAATCGTCTAGTGTCACGATTACACGAACTACCACTAGCAACACTGGCCGTTAATTCAAAGTAGCACTACGTTACCTCAACTTTTATTACCCTGTTCCACGCACCGAAGTCCGAAAAGAGGTGGACTAGGCCCGGGGGGACAATAACATCACTATGAGACCGTACTCGATTAGTGGGGCGAACTCGATTACTCGAGTCCGTTTGATGACTTCATTGTGTCGATTATTATTTTCTTACAAAAAGCATTCTGTAATAGTCGGTGCGAGATCGTGCGGGTGGTCCATGTAATTACAGCCAAGTTTCTATATGCCCTTTCTCTTTCACACCTACGATGATAGCGCACTAAATGTGCGTGTACTATTTTAACTCACACGGTAATCGCTCTAATCCGTCTCTCGTGAGATATGCAAACAATGGCGGCCGATAGATTATTGTGTCAACTTATATTTATTACATGAGAAAGTATTCTTAGTCGATAAGGAAAATTATTTTATTCATTCATTGATTAGAAAACCAATTTGATATAAAAATATCGACGGTCTTTGTTTATTCTTATTATCTAGAAAGAATACGCGGGTGGCTTAGCGACGAAAGTTCAATCAAAAGCTTTGATAGTGTCCTACAAGTTGATACGATACACATATTGAATGATCTCACATCCAAAAAGTTGTTGAGCCATCGACATTTCTCCTTAAAAATTTACTTTTGAATACAAACTCTACGGAGTTCAAACTCTTTCGGACTCGTTGTACCAATGGTACCTGCGTGGTCATTTGACATTTCTTCAAGTGTCCCCCCGCTCTGCGGTTCGTGTTCTGTGGGTAATTTTCGACCTAATGTACCCTACGCAGGTGGTCGACCGGCATCGTGCCTCTAATTATGTAGTTTTCACAAATAAACAGCGTTCAAGGTACCTATTTGGAAATTATATCATTCCATTATAGATAATCGGTTTGGGTCACTATCGATTACAGATAATCGATATCTCGACAGTGCGATGACCGAAGATGGCGAACAGTGGTGTTGAAAAGTCGATGAACAATGGAGTCTGTGATGGGCTTTAGCATGAGAAATCTATGTATTTCATTGTTCTTTGGTGTCTTGATCTACACTGACTTGAGTGAGTTTAACCCATTACAATGTTGCATGTCACATTATTTTCTAGTACTTGGGCGACCGAGCTCTGTGCTCTGCTCCGAAGAAAATAGAGAAAACGAATTTTCCCAACTATGAGACCTAGCTAGATCGATTTATCGCCCCGTTTTTGAAAAAGTGATTACAAATATATATTATACAAGGTGGAGACGACAATACAACAAAAAATTAAACGGCGTGTCCACAATGACGTTCCCATTCTGTATACAAAAATTCAATTGAATATATTCAATAGTTTAGTCAATAGAGCTACCCATAGTCGGCTCGGGCTATTCCGTTTATCCACCCCAAAAATCCACCCTAAGGTGGATATTCGGAAATGTATGCCCGAGAATTCACCCAAGGCCTAGTTGGATAAACAGAATTTATAGGCTTATGGATAGGGTGGATCATATTACATATTACATTTAATTTGTTTGGAAAACTCATTTTTTATTTCGAAGCTAGGATTTATTTGACAGTTCCAAAATACTCTTAAGCATTAGTAGTGCCAGTATTAAAATTTTTTGTTGTATGGTAGTCTCCACATTGTATATTTAAATGCAAATATTGCTCTCATTTGTATAGTGGATTCTACGGGGTTTTGTTTGAATATGTCAGTTTTCTGACGGATAGGACAGTCAGTCAACATGCTTAATAGATACCTAAACTTCAGTTTCAATTATAGATGACCCACTCACTATTGACTCATAATTTATTAACGTAACGTATTTAATTCCGTAGCATATTTCAAAAGGGCGTAGGTATCCCAGTTTCTGTTTCAGAATTTTCCGGGTTATCGGCACAATCAAACTGAAAATGTAATTTTATTGAGCATTGGAGCATAATCAAAGACTTCTTGTTTGCTTGAAAGCTATTTAACTAAGCACGCTTTCCTTTTGAATGCGATCTGTTCAATTAAACTTAGTATGTATAGCGTTGATTTTGATAGGGCTGGCAATTTTGAATGTTTTTTGCTGAAATGCTTATTCCGAATGATTTTATATTTTTTTTATTATGTTTTATTAGTGCAAGCTCAAGTGGCGTTTGGCTGGCCATGTTTGTCAGAGGACTGAAGCAGAAAGAGAAGCGCGATGACACAACGCTGGTAATTTATTATTTATTTTATATAATAAAATATTTATTTTCAATAAATCTATTAATTGAACAAAAAATTTAAAACATACAATTTCTATTTCTATTAATTATAATATTATTGTCGTGTTTGATTGAATCAATATTAGATTTTATGTTTATATGATCAGTTTTATCTTTTATTATCTGCCCTAACGTAATATACGTTAATATGTTGCTTGTAGAATAATCTAACAAAAAAACAGAATTATTGAATGCATATTAAATAAAATGGTTAATCATTAAAATATTTTTTTTGGGATCTTCGTGATTTTTTTCGATGTTATTTTATAACACACTATCTAACTAGCATAAATTATATTCTGAAGAATACATATCATATATTTTTCTGATTTTGTTTACTTCAGTGGATCATATTATATACCTCTACTTTTAGGCATTATAAAACATGCGTTTAGCTCCTAAGTCCCCATATAAATGTGGCTGGGAAAGACTGGATGCGGAAGGCGGAGGACAGAGTGTGGTTGCGCAGCCTGGGAGAGGCCTATGTCCAGCAGTGGACTGCGATAGGCTGAGTTTTATATTTGTGATTTATCCTCTGCATAAACTATTTAACTTATTTACTGCATTTTCTGTTATAACAGAAATTGCTACATTTTAGTTATCTTCAGGGAAAACTTTTTCAATATATCAATGGGGAAAACGCAATAACCGATCGAGGTAAAGTTTTTGTTTGCGGGAGTCCTAAAGGGTGACCGTGGCCCCTGGCAACGTACAGGCATCTGAAGGAACACGGGTGGGTTTTAGTCAGTAAGAGTCTGACACGCCCTCCCCGCTCAGCCCAGAGCGAGTGAATTTATTTGGTGATTGCCCAACCAAAAAAAAAAGGTATAATTCGTCAAAATTAGCTCTATCATAATATATCTGGGTTTTATTGTTATCTAACTCCTAATTAATATTGTAAGGAATCTTATGTTTTTTTTTTTTTAATTTAGATTTTATAATTGGGTTTTCCAAATTAAACATGCAACTAGGTACCCCTGCAGATGACGTGATGTTATTCAAAAATATTATAAATTAATATCCAGAGGAGACTGTTATTCAATAAATATTATGGAGGAAATAAAGGAAATATTCAAAAAAGTTTTCCTTAAATAAAATTTAAAATTGTAAATATGTGGCAGCCCTGAGTTTGAGGGGTTGCTGCGAAAATATTAACGCTTAGAGAGGCTGAGTGGCATAAAATGAAATGATTACCCCACTTAGCGGAGGCGATAAGAGTGCCCTCTACGGCTGCCCGACATTTTATTTAGAAGTCTGCTTATTTTTGCTCTGTGGTTTTTTATCCTTTAGGCTGTGGGT
Organism: Conistra vaccinii; assembly: GCA_948150665.1. Taxonomy (NCBI): domain Eukaryota; kingdom Metazoa; phylum Arthropoda; class Insecta; order Lepidoptera; family Noctuidae; genus Conistra; species Conistra vaccinii. Next base: position 5,064,142 of record OX411317.1, on the reverse strand, counting down.
TTTATCTCGAGCCTTGTAACATTTAATTTTTTTTTTTTAATATTTCCTTAAAAAGGAATGAGTTGGTATACTTTTTAATTCAATGTGACGTAAGTATGTCAACCACATTCTGCCGAGTGTAAATTTAGGCCATTAAAGCAGCTGTTTGCTTTAAATAAACGCTAATTATTACGCTTGTAATAAGAGAAGGCATCATACGACTAATTGCAACGTTTTTCACTTCAACTACTATGCTCAAAAATTTTAATGAATTATCTGGTATTTTTTTCAATGTACCTATTTGTAAAAATTGCGATTTCGGTGGCATGCAACATAAAAGGTATCGGTCGCTTTAATTTTAAACTAATCTCAAAGACTAGCTGAAAAAATGTTACCAGAATTAAAAACAAGAAGTACTACGTAATAAAAAGATTATGGTAGGTACCATAAAGTAAATGAAAGCGTTTGTTTTAATCGCGGATTTTTTAAATTAATTTGATGCGGTTTTCACTCGTTGAGTAAAATTTATTCGTAGAATCGCGGAATAGAAGAGTAGAAATAAATGTGAAGTATTAGAAATAATACCTCAGTATGACTAAATTATGAATGAGTAGCAAACAAACAACTTCAGTGGTTAATTCTAGGTATCTTATAATAACCAACACAATAAATCATACAAAAAACATTTAATGTAAAATTTAATTTTACGGTCGTTTCCGAATAATGTGTTTATTTTAACAAAAATCGTTTCGTGGTAAAGGGTGTTATCAAGAGTCGCGGTTGCCATATTTAAAAAAAAAAATGTCTTCAGCCTTTTTGGTCGTTCTGTCGCCAACGCCACATGTTTAAAAAATGTTTATATTTTCGGAGTCACTTTGTAAGTGCCGCTTGTGAAATAATAAAAATGTCGTAAAATCTGGGAGCACCCGAGATTGTTATCGGTCGTTGGACGGATCGGGAATATTAACGAGACGGAATGTTGCCAGTTCACATTACAAGCAAATTGAATTGTTTTATTGGCCCGATCAATAAATTTTATGTTATTGCTTTTGTACAATTATTATATTGTCAAATTACCTACTTGTTGATGAGTTTGCTTCCGCGTTTAGGCAAATTGGTTTGCGTCTTCCCGGTTTATTTTATTTTTTGAGATAATCAATACCTAGGTATAATAAGCCCTATAAGGCAAGTGAAGCTGTTGTTTAATAACTGCAATGCTATTCTGTAAAAATATCACTGCGAAAACTTAGTTGATTGACTTTTGAACTGTCAAAAGTGTCAATGTCAACCCCAAGGATGCTTGAAGTGAGCTGCCATTACAACTGTAGGACAGCTATGAACAATATTACATTGACCAATCACCGAGCGTGAGCGCCTGTTACTGCTCCCAGTATAAAAGTCGTAATGACAGCTCACTTCAAGGTTCAATCTCACTTCACCTAAGCTTTCACGGTGAGATTTTAACAGAATACACTGACAGATATTGTAATAACAAGTGCAACGTGCATTGCATTGCATTAAGCTTTGTGCAGACCAGCGCGACTTGTCGCGCGACGCGACACCGGTTATTGTTATACCGTGAAGTTTTCTTAGAAATTGTATTGTTCGTGTCGCGTCGCGCGACAAATCGCGCTGGTCTGCAAAAGCCTTTAGACGTTGTCTTTTGTAAGCGTTTACTGCAACATGCAATGCAACATTTAATACGCTTTGGGCTCGAATTTTGACCAACTGCGCATTATTAATATTATTATATCACTTGGGGAATAAGTAGTCTTTATAATTACGAAATACTTATAAAAATAAAAATAAATGACGAAAATGTGCTGTATTTGTATAATCTGCAAATGGGTCCAATAAATTGAATAAATTGTTGCTGCAGATTTTAATTTATTTCTAACTAATTTATTTCTTTAAGTTAAGAAACAAATTCAATATTGCCATTATTGCATGCATTATTACCAACTGTTTTGCCAACATTATGGAATGCAATAAAGAATTGTGTGTGAATTGTAGAAATAGCTCAGTTTAGCGTACATCTTGATGTACTTATTAACATCCATATCGACCTTTAAATGTGTTAATCCCAAACACAGTTTTCTTTTAACCAAACCGGGTTAAAATCTTTATGCAAAGAGATGCCATTCCATTTTGCACTATGAATATACATACCATTCATATTTCTGTGATCTTCGCATTTAAGTATCCTTCAAGTTATTGGCTAACAGTCTCATTTATAAATAACATAAGTAAAATAATTTCATACTATTATCTATGTCACGATAGCATCTTAATTTATGAAATAGGCATTATTTTGATCAAAAACTTAATCCTAAGTTTAAAATGCACTATTACCCACTAGAATTGGGTCAATTTTATAATAATTATAGATATTCGTCTCTCCTTCTGCTTCTATAATTATTAACAATAGTGATTCTGAGCATATTGATTTTAAACCTATAACAGAACAAATTCTTCCATCCATAACTTTCTACTTATTAAATTATCGTTATTTAATAATTATCATTGTTAGTTAAAATAATTAGGTACAGGTCATGTTAGGTTACCAAGTACCAATGTACTTGGTGCAGGGCACAGACAAAATTACCCATAGATCAGCGCGGATTTGACATTTGTTTTCTCCGTGGCTCGATGGGACCCAACATGACGCAATGATGGCAAAGATTCCTTTTTAAAAATCACTTGTCAAGTGCATATTTTTACACTTTTGTAAAATGCGAATAGCGTATTGTTTGAGGTATTCCTCGGTCAGTCAGACGTCAGTACAATGTTAGTGCATGCATGTCTGCAAGTTATTATTCATAAAGACGCAAAAATGTATGCGCTTACTTCGATGTTCGCTGCAACTGGCTGCAAGTGAGGGTGCTTACCTACCAGGGTTCCGTAGTTTTATAGAGAGGAGGCGAATGAAGACATAATATAATTATTACGGAGTACCCAAGTAACTAGTTTTTGCCCCTGGCCTGCAATGCTGGGGATTTTCCGGGATGAATGGCCTATGTCAGTCTCCGGGTCATAAACTATTTCTTTGCCAAGAATCACGTCGATCTGTTGATGCGTGAAAGAAGACAATTCAACAAATCCAAAAACCGCAGAGTAACCGATTAGAAATAAGTACCGCATGTAGTTCAATTTTTTTCGTACCGTAAACGGCACCCTAATTACGAAACGCAAACTCAATTTTAAATTGAAACCAATTGAAAAAGATTGCCAGTCCATTGCTTCATAAGTTCGACAAAAAAAATTAAGCAGATTCTTTTTGTCGAACTTATGAAGCAATGGACTGACAATCTTTTTCAATTGGTTTCAATTTAAAATTGAGTTTGCGTTTCGTAATTAGGGTGCAGGGTTTACTTTGAATCACGGGGTGACTTTGATCGAAACTTCCATTCATATAAAATCGCGAATTGCGTTAAACGAAACGCAATTTGGTAGTTTTTTTTTTCAATTTTAGCAATACTGAAAAACTGTCAAATCCTTTTTTGAGGATACGCTGGGAATTCATCAACGATTTTTAATTGAAAAAAGTAATTAATGTATTGTTCTTCTAAATAACTGTGCTGCAAAACTGTTATTGGGGCTTTGTAATCACGTAATAAAACCGGGTGTCAAAGTAACCCCCATTCTACGTATAACTTTATCAGCCAGTTTTTATTTTTTTTCTCAATTTCAAGCCATATTTTATCACTTATGATTACAGTAATCGAGAGTAATAAAAAAACTGATAATTAGACATTTTTTGTATTTTTTTACACCCACAAATTTAAAAGCTATGTACTTTTAAAGTTCTATATTGATCAAAGTAACCTCGGTTTACCAGTACCTAACGTATAATGTACGTACATAGATACTTTTAAAAATACCAATTTCTGTTCTTTGTATTTCCAAAGCTGGATGTGAAATGCGAATTCACTGAATCCTAACTAAAGAAATTGCGGATCCGTCCACGTTACTAGACTTACTAGCATAGTATAGAATACATTTTATTATCCATTGTTCTACAACTACTGTTCGCCGACGCAGAAATGCAAAAGCCGAGCCGTAATTTACATTTTATGCTTGAAAATATAATGCGCTCGCTAGCGGGAACACGTATGTATACGCATTAGTCTACAATTGTGTAAAAACATATAATTAAAACGCACAATTCAGAGGCTGTAAATCTGAGCATAGACAATGGAAAATAAAATGACTGCAAAGTATTTTGACAGGCCGCGAAAATTAAATTTCGAATCATTTGTGTCAAATAAAATACAGAACAACTACAAAATAAAACGAGTATTGTCATTTTATTTTTGTAGAAATAAATGGAAAGGTTTTAAATCAGCGCCTTATTTTCCCGCGCGCGCGTATTAAATGTTGTCCGAGGGAAAATGGTTACATATGGAGGTCGTAAAGTGGCTGGCAACCCGTCATTACTTGATGCATTATTGCAAACTTAAATTACGACGCACGCCTTGTCTGAACTTCAATGTTTTTGCGCTAACAAACTTGAAGGCAGATGGTGAGGTGAGCGAGACCTACATTTTTTAAACACGAATACGTAAAGAATATAATTAATAATGCCAATTCATTACACGAGAACATACTCGTTAATTAAATGTTATCGAAAAAAATCGGTAGGTAATACTAGTTTTTGATCATTAAAAATAATTATTTGTTTTTTATAAGTAAACTAAGTATGAGTAGGTATGTCTGGCTTATCGTACTTTTTTGATAAAATAATGGTAATGTCCATAATATATGGCTATGATTTTTTTTACTAATGAAGGTATGATTGATTAGATATTTTTAATTAAATAGAAATTCGCAAAAAATAAGTACCTACTATTAATGACCTACAAACTATTAATTGATAAGTACCTAACTTTTTTATGCCATTAATTATTAGGCCCACTAATTACCTATAAGATTAGATTATTTTTATAAAATCATCTAGGCACTAATCACCAATTATAATTCGGATTAATCATTAAAAAAAAACTACTTCAACAATATTAAAACGAAAGCAGAATTTGCATGACTAAAAGGTGTTATGTAGTTCGTTATGCTATTCATAATATGGTAATAACTAGTTGTGTGTGCCCGCATCCGGCCGTAAACCGAGTTATAACTATTGTCGCCCTTCCATTGAATAAAATGTTGAATAAATGTCATACAATACAACACACAAATAAACAACAATAAACATAACAGCGTGAGACTTGAGATTAAGATCTAAGCGCAGAACGAATTAATTTTGAAAGAGTAAAAATCAAAATTATGACTACTTGTGGTTAATTACCGAATCTAACAATAAATGATAGAAAACATAACATATCATTACGCCTGTAATTCACGAAAGGGTTAGGCAGAGGTGTACCTATAGTTCACCCACTTTTTGTCAGCTATTTTTAAGTCCAAGTTAATGGAGGGCGAGCCTATTGCCATAAGCAGTGCACAGATCCAGACTCAAGACTGCAAGTGAGAAATTCTTTATGGGAAAAACCCAATAATACTTTGCCCAACCTGGGGATCGCACCCAGGACCTCATGCTCAGCAAGTCAGCAGTAACGCTTTCGACCATTAGACCAACTAGGCTGTTATCAAGGCAGTTGATAGAAAAGTCTTTTAAAAAATCATTCATCAAACGCACCTCCCAAAAATGTCTAAATATCTAACCGAACCTAACTAAAACTATTAACAAACATTGTTTACAATTTAAAAAAAAAACAATAACAAACTTTTTATAAAGCATAGACATAGACAAACGTCAGACAGTCGTCGCATTTAATTAATTTACGAGTTAATCACAACGCGACGGTTACGAGGTCATTAGACGATATTTTAACTTCTAACTCACGAACACGTTAGTCAGAAAAGGGATATGTCTTTTGACGAGCTCGTTATCGTAGCTAAATGTGTAACAAAATGTCCCTTTAGGCACAGTCACACGTTGCCTCTAAACTGGGCGTTAACTTGAAACTGCACTTAACATAGATAAATTCCCTTGTTAATCTGTGAATGAAAAGTTCAAGTTTGACAGGTGCTGAATCTGATTATGCCATAAAGTTGAACTTTGAAGAGGTTTTATTATATGAAAAACAATGAAGGGTATTGGAACATTTGGAACGTTCAAAATATGTTTAACGTCCCGTTTGTCGTAATGAATGTTATAAAAACAATAGTCTATAATCATAACTCGTTGAGAGACTTTAACTGTAATTGTACAAGACTCCAAGACTAAGCTCAACACAGGCAATAAATGTCAAAAATACAATCGAATTTATATCTTTGAAAGTTTATCCACCTTTTAACAATAAATACTTAACAGAATATACAGTACAAAATACTCTGCAAAATAGACAAATTTACAAATTTATTAATTATTCAAAATGTCTATTTTAAAGTCTCTCTAAGATCTGATGTCTATACCATTGACTGTCAGATGTGTGCTCGAACAATCCCGAACATGCAAATTGGAATAGTTCATAAGAAGTTCGACGTTCGGTATTTAAAATCGAGTTGAAAATTTCTGGAATATCAACGACATTGTGAATGGAATGAAAGGTAATAAGTTAACATTGCATTGAGATAAAGATTATAGAAAATATTCTTGGCTAAGTACCAAGAAGACAAAGAAGAATCCGGGAGCAGAGAAACGATGGGCTTTTCGTATAGTGACTGACAGGCGACAGCACACAATATTTTAGTAAAAACAAATTTAATTAACCATGGTGAAAATCGTTTTTATTTTCAAATATGCAGAGCATGCATAAGTATGTATAGACAAGGCGTACTGCCTATCATCATCATCATCATCATATCAGCCGAAAGACGTCCACTGCTGGACATAGGCCTCCCCTAAAGCACCGCCACTTCGACCGATTCTGTGCTTCCCGCATCCAGCGGATTCCTGCAGCCTTTACAAGGTCATCGGTTCATCTTGTGGGAGGCCTTCCAACGCTACGTCTTCCGGTACGCGGTCGCCACTCAGGAACCTTTCGGCCCCATCGGCCATCTGTTCTGCGAGCAATATGTCCTGCCCATTGCCACTTAAGTTTGGCAATTCTTCGGGCTGCCTATACGAAGTTAAAATGGAAAAACAACAGAAATATTGATATTTTATTGTTGAAAACGGTTCTACCAATCTGCCAACACCAATATTCTTCACGAAAATTCAACGTAGCGTGTTATCTAATGTTACACCTCGCAGATGGCTAGACTTCCCTTAGCTCTTAGTAACCAAACTATAAAATATAAAAATCTTCCGCAATTTCAAGTGTGTCTGGTTTCCTACACTTTCCATCTGCTGTCAGTCAGATATTAGAAATGTTATTCTTACTCCTAGATAATACAGCTATTCTAAATGAACTCATTGAACTTTTAGTATAAACTATATGTTCGAAAAAATTAAAATACCTAGATTGAACGCGAGGTAAGGAAATTCCTAAATGCGAGCACTCTTCTGATCTTGAAGTTAAAGAAAAACAGTTTCATTTTGCTGCTTATTAAGCGGCCTTTAAAATATTCTAAAGGAAATTATGTTTTAAAAGATAAACTAGAATAAATAAAGCTATGAAAGACCATCAAAGAAATAACTGGATATACAGATGCAGAAGTTAATAAAGACTTCCAAGAAACCTCAAATTATAAGAGGATGAATGAAGACATGCATTATTTCTGACATTTCCGAATGAATCAGCGAAATGAAGCAGAAATACTAAAGCCTGGGAGTTTGTTGCGCCACTTCTTCTTCCCAGCTAAAGCACTAGGAAGTGGTGACGGGCGGGCGTTTTGGGGGACTGTCGTCATTTTGACGTTCGAAAAGTGCTGGTACTCAGCCTAGTTCGAATAAATGACTTTTAAATTTTGAATTTTAGACATTAAGAAGCATAAAAAATATAGAGAAGATTTTGAGGACAAACTTACAAACTCTGTCTCGCATAGTGTCGCAGCAGGGTCATTGTCATAACCCTAAAAAAACTGTTCATACGAATTATTTATGACACTTTTAATAACTGCGTCTTAATTTTACATCATAATAGTAAAGTAAACGAAACGTACTACTAGACCATACTGTAACAGATAAGTATAAATTTATTTATTTTTTACTATATACCACCACCATTTAACCGAATTGTCCACTTCGGTGGACTGTTCAGATTCTACCTTTCAATAGAATGTAGCTTATAATAAATACGTGCTTTTTATTATTTTACAAAAATTATATATTTTCCTAATCTACGTATGTTTTCCATTTAACGTTAAAAGTATTAAGAAAAATGATTGAAATAAAACACTTTTTGCATAATTTAATCTTGTCACAACATTTTTTGTCTTTCCGGTGGACATTACTTTTGATACTGACTAAAATGAAGTAAATGTCAAATGATGGAACGGAACGTAAAATTGAACGCAGCCAATATCGTATCGTGTCAGAGACCATTTTGCCGTGACTCGTACGCAGAAAACGTTGTTGTTCCACTAAGAAAAATATTTAGTGATGTCAAAGTTCAGTTGTCTTTCCGGTTACTGCTGTAGTTTGGTAAGTAAATCACTATAAATTCATCAAACATTCTTAAAAACTAGTTAAACAATGAAACTTTATGAATATACCTTGGCTTTTGACATAACCTAAAACGGCGCAAGGTGTGAATGATTTTGCGAAAAAAGTCCATTCGGTGGCCATCTTTTTGGTGGAACTTTTGTCCATCGAAACGACAGATGTCCACCGAGTGGTTATTGGTGGGTTATTTAGTTATTATAACTCATAAAACTGCTTCTGATTACTGGTGTTTTTATCAGTTAAGGACTAATGACCTATTTTTGTTTCATTTTCGCTTTATTTTTATGAGTAAATATGTTTTAAACCACCACTTCCCCCACACCTTTCTACGCCATGTCGACTTGTAGTTAATGTAGTTATCCATTGCTATATACTCTAAGTTAACAATGATTCGTACCTGTAATGTATTTCTAAGGGCATGGGAAATAATATTTTTTCATAAGCACGGTTTTTTCCTCTATGCATAATTTTTTACTAACAAAATCTCCTGCTCTTCCTTGCACAGATTTACTTTGTTTCCATTTGTGTGCATTGCTTGTTGTGCTTTTGAAAAAAAAAACGACGCCGTAATCAAAAAACATTGAGTATGAGGAAGGCGCGTGAAAAACTTATCCAGAAGCCTTGGAAGAAAACTGAAGAAAGGACAGAGAATATTACTATTGACAGAAAGCCGAAGAAATGATGCTTGAGTTTTGTAGGTTGTGTTGTATGAAATGTACCTAGTTCAGAAAATACTTGTATACATTACGGTTTAGATAGCAAAAAACTTGACATAGCACTATGTCCCAGACTTCTCCAAAATAATGTCCCAAATCTATAAAGTCCAGTCCTGAGTTCCTAACGACTCCTCTGCAAAATCCTACTCGGAATGACACACCAGCTCCCGCGGAAAGGATGAATTCACCGAATCCAACCTTGACTCCTATGCACAGTCCAGTAGCCGACGGTCCAGGCAAATTGCGAGTGGCTCAATGCAGCAACCATTGAAAATTGGGGAGCGCAGTTCATCACTGCTGATTGGAGGTAATGTCCATAAGCGCATACAATTTTCGGACGTATATTCAGACAGCTCAAATTTACGTCAACGGCAAAACCAGAGAATCCACCAATCCACCTTTCTCTGGCTGAACGGATTGAACGCTTTTGGTCTTTTGACGACGAAGACATATTTTGACCACCGAAATGAATTGTCTTTTCGGTACACAGACACAAAACATTTTTTTATTTACTTTTTGAATGCTTTTAAGTGACTGATTTGCAGGGGCGTAGACTCCGTACAAGCCGATTCCTATCGGCTTCCCTTCGGTAATTCGGAACACAACCACTCTATCGTCATTGAATAATCACACTATAAGTATTTGAATACAATTAAAACATTACAAAACGCCTACATAAAAATTTTTGTCTTTATATCCCAACAACAAAACATTTCGCTCTAAAATAACTCGTAGGCGCGTACGGGTTATCGTGAATTTAATTTCTTTAGAAAATATAGTCCGTCTTGACGTCACTCGGTCACGTGACACCGCCCTTTCTTAGCAGCCGAGTAAGCCGGTTTCCAACGAGTTACTATAGGGACAGTAGGCGAAAACGCGCTCGTGTGAACGAGAAAGAACTATGTATTGCTATTACTCACTCGTTCTCGCATTTGATATTCGGTTGTTGTCGTTGAGTATCGTAATGCGTTCGGCTCGGTGTTCGGACATCAAAACATTATTTCATCATTCGATAGACAATGTGTTGGTTTTTGTCGTAATCGCAACCATATAATTTGTTTACAGTAGTTAATTTGCATTTTGTATTCATTGTATTCATTAGTTTATCATTACTAGTACGAGTAATATTTGTTTTCAGGTATAGAAAAGTGATTAAGATAGTGTTTGTGTTATGAGTTTAGTGAAAGAAACGTACGTTGATTGAACTACGTTGTAATTAGGTATTTGGGGTAAGTAGAAAGTTTAATAAGTTGAACTTACATCATTAGAGTAGATTTGAAAAATGATTAGTACTATCAGTAGGATTAGGATGGCGGCAAATAGTTTTGATTGTTGCTTGACGAATTATTTACTTTGTGAGGAAACATGCTTTTCAAGGTTTGAAAATAAGAAACACATAATTAATACTGAATTCTTTATTAATACCTACATTATGAAACAAATTCCTTAATTAAAAATACTTTTTGTATTATAATTACATTTGATTTCACTCTTAGAGTAAAATCAGATGTGCTGTCATCTTGTGTTGAAACGCCAAACTAGCTTCACAAATCTCAAAATAGTATTTCTACTCGCCGACAGATGTCGTTAAACGAATCACAGAACAACTTGATTATTTTTCGCTAATTCGTATGAAGCTCCTATTAGAAAAGTAAATCGAAATAGGAATTTAAGAAACGGTTTATTGACACCATTATTTTGTTAGATACACAAGAAGTAGCTTTTCGCGGCCACGATGAAGGTCTGAATTCCAATAACCGCGGTAACTATATCAAAACTTTGTTATATCTGAGGAAATATGATCCGTAATGAACTCGCATTTAGAACTATGATCTTCAGTTCAGAACCCCGTGTTTTCTGGTCTCTCTAGTGATATTCAAAATGATTTAATACATTGTATTGCATCCGTTTTACGAGACCATATTAGATTAGAGATAGATAAAGCTCAATTTCTGTCTGTAATGATTGACGAAACTCCAGATGTCAGTCATAGGGAGCAATTAACTGTAATTTTTCGATATTTATCAGAAACTGGAATTGAAGAACGATTCCTGGGTTTTTACGATGTTAGCGAAAGTCGAACTGCTGAAGTTTTATCCAAACAGTTGTTAGAAATACCTACTTGACCAGTATCGTTGTAGAAATAAGTTAGTTGGTCAATCTTACGACGGCGCGGCAGTTATGTCTGGCGAGCCACGGTGGAGTACAAGCGAAAATTCGTGATGCATGTCCATATGGCAATGTTTGTCCCATGTTACGCTCATATATTAAATTTAGTACTGAGCCGTTCCCTTGAAAATATTCAGGAAATGAAAACGTTTTTTGGACACGTAAATAGTATCATCTTATCATATAGTAAATAGTAACATCTGCCTGTACAAGACTGAAGAGCCAGAAAGCTAGCCACAAATTGTAAGTAACTGGACTTCACGCACGGCTGCAGCCCCAGGTTTTTTTTTTTTTTTTTTTTTTTTTTTTTTTTGTTTTGGCTCCGGCTTACCTTTTCTATTACGGCACCCTTCGCCACTGCTGATTTGTTTTTGATTATGTGAAGATAGCATTAATGTTATGTTTGTTCAAGATATTAATCACTTTTTGTTTTGTTTTTTTTCAATAATTAACATTTTAGTCCACTCGGTGGACATATTAGCCTTTTCGGTGGAAACGAAATATTGTTATTTCCTTATAAATCGCCTTTTTCGTATTATTGATCTCAGATTGATACTCACTTTTGTTGTAACGTAAAGTAAGAGTCATAATATACCTTTGATTTTTATAAAATCAAGTGTTTCATTTTTTCGCAAAAAAAACCCTAAGCTTGACAATGACCCAGCAATATGCTGAGCGATGGCCGTTTTGCGTGGATTTCCCTCAACTTGTTCTTTTTTGTTTTGTGTTCTTTTTTTGCGTCATGTTTACCGCAAATAAACGTATTTCTTTTCTTTTTTTGCTTAGAACTCATTAGGCAAACAAGTTAGTGTACAATATTATGTAGCAGTAGCTACACCTACAACCATAATTATACACTCTAACAACGTGTTTAACTAATTAATTAGCAATTATGCCGATGATAGTAATCAACTTACTATGCAGTTTAGCGATAAGAACTCATTAATATGCACTTGCTCATCTAAAGCGCGAAATGATGATCGATCCGACGCCGAAGGGGTCTCAGACTTAATAACTCAATTTCATGCAATATTCTTTATAGCTACACTACCTACAACAGCTTTGAGCTTAGTAAAACCGGAGATTTTAGTACGGAAACTCCTTTTACCAAAACCTCTTTGTTTGAAACAGGAACATAGACAACACGGGTTTATTTTTCCCGTGGGACTCGATAGGTAGAAAAGGTAATAATGAATTTACGAAAATTGTACTCCAGTAAAAAGCTCAATTTATATAAATTAGGCCCGTATGTACAGAAACTCACTCAAGACTCCAGGTACAGAGCTCCATTACTGAAAACTAGTTTCAACCAATCAAAAGGCTTATAAACGAGTTCTAAGTAATGCTTGAGTTTTGAGTAACGTTCTGTAAAATTCACAACAGTTCTCTAAATGTAACATTAGAGCCTTCCATAGTGTTTTTCCAAATGCTTACATCGTATTGTTCAAAGTATCTCAAATCAACTTCAGTGTACTACAAAATAGATATATATCAACTTGACTATAGTTACGCCGTTTTACTTCCCAGACATAGTACATACTACAAACTACGTTCAACCTACGCAAACTCTCCGTACTCTAGTCAGCTAGAGAGAGGTCGATGCTATCGTCTATCTGGGTGAAGAGGCACTCCTGAAGCCATTGTCCCACCTGGACCACAAAGGTATATAGGTCGACCACGTAGAAAGCTTTATAATGTACCTATTATACTTTTCATAATATTTGTTGAAGGAAATTGAATGCTGATGGAAAGCGTATGGTGCGAAAATGTTTTCTATATCTGTAACTGACAAGTATGTGAAAGTGTGGGTACTTTGAGAAAATGATGTTTTCTTTTTGAAGAAACAAATGAAAAGTACTCAGAAATTGTTAATGATAGTGAGAAGAGAATAATGTGGAGCTCGTGGCACAGCTCCACGGGTCGATCCATCAGGTTAAGCTACGCTTGCCGGGGTCTGTGGATGGGTGACCATCTTTACATACCGAGACTCCTCCGTGCGTCGCCGTTGGTCCCGGCTGTTATTTGTGGATCTTTGACAGTTGTTACGGGGTCCTCAGAAGCCCGAAAGTGTGACAACCAGTCTTACCAAGGGGTATCGAATTACCCAGTTACTTGGTTGTGGAGGTCAGATAGGCAGTCGCTCCGTGTAAAATACTGGTATTCAGCTGCATCCGGTTAGACTGGAAGCCGACCCCAATATAGTCGGGAAAAGGCTAGGCAGATTGGATTTTGTGAGATGAGAATATGTCTAATTAGGTAAAATTGCAATGTCATTTTCTGAGTAATTGTAAAGTATTCATAATTAAACAATTCCATAGACGTTGAATTTCCGTGCAGAAATACATATTTTGCTGTGGAAGTTTAATTTTCTTCTGCAGAAAATTTGGGGTCTTTCTCGAAACGCACCAACTTTGAAACACACTAAATGAAGCGCACCAAAAGTATTCCTTGAAACGCACCAACGATGAAACAGAGAAGAGTATGAAGGATTGGTAATACATTATACAGGGTGGCAGGGACATCGACGCGAAGCCGGTTACCATGGATTCAGTACTTGATTCTGATGTTTCTGGACCCCCCTGCGTTGAAATTTTTCGTCGGTTATTTAAAAAATATCAGCTGTTCCATACATTTTGACCGCGTAGGTATTCCACTTTTCTATGAAACAGCAGTTTTTTTTTTTATAACCGGCGATATATTTCAACTCAGGGGGGTTCAGAATCATGCACTGAATCCATGGTAACCGGCTTCGCGTCGATGTCCCTGCCACCCTGTATTGATAGATAGACTGTGATAGATTCAGCTGTGTTACACTTTTCCTTTATCGGCGTTTCAACTTCTCTGGCTTCCTAAGAATATCGAATACCGCATAAGTACAACAGCTCCTTCCCCGAGCCAAAATAGTTGGAACATGTCCATTACCACGTCATGTTTACTTTAGGGCCCCTGCGTTTGTTTTCGAGCGATATGTAAGCAGACGCCTACAGCGGCCAAGGAAAATATTATATTATTATCTGTTAACCATGAACGTGAATAGTTAGGAAAGTGAATAATGTTACATAATATTTAGATTGATTTAGCAAAATGGCCTGTATATTTCAGGGCAAAAATGCTTGCAATGGCAAAATTTAACGCGTCACTGTGGAAATCCATGACAGTGAAATTTTATGTAAAAATATTTAGTTTTAATTCCCCATAATTTAAAAATATGCACATGCATAAGGTATGCACATGCAGAAGATGTGGCTATTGTATTATACTGTTATTGTATTATACTGGTAACCTAAACCTATTATACTCCCTCCTATTTGTCCCTCCTCAAATTGTAAATTCAGAATCAATTTTACGAACGCTTGCCCGAACAACTTCAGCCTGAAAATATAAAGCTGCGTCTACGCTAGGCGAGTTAAGCACGACTGCACAGCCGAGCACGAATTAGCGTGCTCGTTCAAGGCTCCTAAGTACGGCTACGCTATAAGAATTCACGCTCTGCTTAAGCTCGGTTCGCTTAGCCTAGACGCAGCTTTAGATGTGATATGTATAAGAGCTAAAATTCAGTCGCAACATGTATTACTTAATTACCTAAGTTACCTGGTTTCGGTTTGCCACCTGCCAAATGATAATGGTCACTGCGGTTGAAGCACCGAATGCATATGCACAGAGCAAAGTTCACGCCTAACTTTGAAATTGAGTTCGATGAATGGAGCAAGTTTCACTCCCTAGCCCTGGACGTCTGAAATGTGCGGATATTCTATAAAACCTTTCTTAAGTCATTTAGTCTCAGGAATCATGAAAAACATCAAAATCATCATTCAAACTGTTATGTAGTTTGGCAGACTTCATGTAAGTTATTGTTAATACAGATTTTTAATAAATGAAAACTGAAAATAAAATTCTCCTGTTCTCATTCGAATTTATTTGAGCTCGGCGCAAGTCTTTTTCATCCATACTTCTCTATTAGTCATCATCTTATTATTAAATATTCCTTCTTAATCCACGAATAGGCTCTCCAAATGTTCGCCATTGTGTACACGATCCATTACCACTAACAGAATGATAAGTAACAGAATACTAAACATACTCGACACACTCTACTCTATGTGGGTAGATGGTAGTCGTAACAGTTGGCGCCATCCATCATGGTTTGCACGCCATTACACACATTAACATTACTCCTCACTCCTCAGCCGTCACGTGTGGGCTTCACACTGTTTCTTACGGATTAAGGTTAAGTTAAGAACTTGAGGAATTTTTCGTTACGTGGTGAGGTGAAAAGTTCTGCCTACAACCTACAATCCTTGGTTATATAAAAAAAGCTGAGAGGTGTCAAGGGACACCCGGATGGAACGAAGTTATGGAATGAACCTCACAAAGGCATGCCACTAATTAGTACCTGTGGTCGCTCACAGATGGCGTTTTTTTTTAAATAAAAAGTGTCGTTACAACTTTTGGTGCCAATTTTTTTCGTCCAGCCCCCTTTCGCAACGCGCGAAATGGAACTTCGTTCCAAAAGAAAAGAGTTCGCACCTATAAATACGACGTAAGCCAGGCCAGTCTAGGTCTGAAGTAGAATACTTGTCGTTAGTACCTACAAAATGGGGACTTAGTAGTCAGCTAGATACTTTTAGCAAGTCAAAGTCAATACCCTCATAAGTACAGTTTGAAATAACGAAAGCTTTCAGACAGATTTCCATCAAAATCTACCTTGAGTGATCATCAAATAAATTACTTATGCGTTCAACGAAAATGGTAACTATTCTCCCAGATGTTTTTTTTCTTCATCCAAGATTACCTTACCACCTGGCACAGCACATTCAGCCTAAGCGCTCCATAAACAACTCGCGATGTTTTTACCTGAAAATAAAGAAAAGATTCTTTCGTAAGTACACATTGTTGATATTATCGTACGCTCGTAAAGACATGAAATCACTTAACTATTGTAGGTCGAGGGCTCAAGGATTAAGGGTACGATGGGTATTAACTTGTGTTATAAAATGGATGGACGACTCAATAAAACATTGTGCGTCGGAGCGGAAAATTGTGACAAGTGAAGAACGCTCTTCGACGGTTTGAAGTACCGGAGCATAGACAATATTGGACAGTCGAGTACAGCCGGTCTATTCTGTAAAAATCTCACTGAGCTGTCATTCCACCATCTGAGTTTCTTCGTTGAAACATTTATGGAATAGATCAGCAGAAGTACGGTTATAAGAGGTTATGTGTTTTCATAAAAAAAATTGTTCGGTGCGTAAAAATAACAGGAAAACATTGACGTACTTATACGTACTTCAATTAAAGAATCCATATACAAATAAAGATATAAGGAAAACCTTATTTTCTATGTATTTATATCTAATAAAACAAGAATAACCTTCTCATATAAAGCCGCACGATTTTCTTACAATTATTAAGATACCACTTAGCTTAATTTACTTGATAACAATAAATATGTCTGTGTAAGCGGATCTTGAGATGAGCTCGATATTTTATGGTGCTATAAAATTTGAATTAATTCGTATTAATGTAGAACGATGTTGTAATCTTGATGCGTGGGCGTGGCCGATAATTAAACAAGTAATTGATACTCGTTGATTAAGTTGGAATTTGATGATTCATATTTGAGACAACAGTTCCGATTGATAGTTTTTTGGCTAAATAATAACAGCCGCATGGGTCGATCGAAGGTTAAGCTACTCTTGCCGCGGTCGGTACGTGGATGGGTGACCATCCATTACATATCGGGACCCTTCCGTGACTCGGTAAGCATGTTAAGCCGTCCCGTTCCCGGCTGTCATACGTAGATCTTTGACAGTAGTCGTTACGGGTAGGTAGTCAAAAGCCCAAATAGTCTGACAAGTGACAACCAGTCATAACAAGGGCCCCAAGGTCTATAGTGCTACCCAGTAACTAGGTTGTGGAGGTCAGATGGGCAGTCACTCCATGTAAAATACTGGTATTCTGCTGCATCTGGTTAGACTGGTAGCCGACCACTACGTTAGGCGAATATATTAGATGTAGGTATCTTTGAATCTTCTACTCACAATGAAACGGTAGAATTCTTCATTAATTTATCGAGAATGTTAACTAAAATAAACGTAGAGTAGGTAGTAGCTAAAACAAAACGCTTAATTACTTTAAAAGCGTTACCTCGTTTAGCAAGACTGCGGAACAGATAAAATGAATAAAACATCTTCATTTACAATTCGTGAGCACTGCTGTCGGTGACTGTACTTACACCGTTTTATTGCAAAAACATAAAACGGTATTCCTACTAATCCTTATCTTTAAATCAGAGTAACGATGGGGCTAACTTTGAAGTTCAAGAATGCACAACCTTTTTTTTTTATTTACAGTTTTTTTTGGCGACAAAGGAATGGCAAGGCGAGAAGCTACAAAATATTTGTTCAAACAGGAAGATAGTGACGTTCTTGGAACTAATTTTATCACAGCAGGCACAAATACTTACTTCAGTTAATAATTATTATTGCTATGAATTTTGGCCAGATGAAAGCTGAATCAAAGCTAATTAGCTGTTTTAAATACGCTATAAATTCACTAATTGGAGGTATTTTCGACATTAACTTAAATAATGCTTTACTTATTTTATTTCATTCTATTAAAAAAATGGCAAAATATCCTCTTCATTTCCACACAAAAAACGAATGGCAGAATATTTATTTAGTAGAGTTCCGAGATTAGTAACATTTCCCTGTCCCATCCCTACAGGAAAGATTGCCATAATCCGCGGTCCACACACGAAAGGTGATGAATGGGCTTCAACAGGCGTTTATTACCTCGTCGCTAAGTAATTCGAGTATTTGCCGAGTGACACAAAGGCGTCGGTTTTAAAACCGTGTCATTTGAGCGGACTTATTGTTGCTATGTTTGTTATAGTTTGGAGGTAACGTTACAGTGTGACGAGAGTATTTTTTTTAATTTTAAGGGCTGGCTTTGAGATCTTTGCTCATGATATAGATTGTATAAGAAAAATAAGGTATAGTATTGTAATATGCCATTTAAATCTTTTATTCATCCTGGCATTGAAGATGAACGCATTGGCAAAACTAAGAGGCATGTCGAAAACGTTGCGAATCTGTTATTCAGCGCAGCCCAACATCAGTAAGCAACTCGGAGCAGGACTGCAACTGACTGCAACCTACTTCGCAAAATCTGTCAACCCACCACACAATACAATCATACAATACACTACGGTTGCCAAATGAAAAAAAAAAACAATTGCTCATTCCTTCAGGATATCTGGAAATAAATGACTCACATATCCAAATCCGCGTGTGGAGTACTGAGCAATCTTTTTCGCAGTGAGGATAAGTAGCAGCTGCATTCAACATTAAATAATTACTCAAATATGTGCTTGTACCGACTCACATGACATTACATAGTATCTGGAAATAGCAGAGTGTCAGTAAGTTAGATTTTTAATGATAACGTTAATTTCACGTCCGGAGCGACGCCGACGCGGGCGCATCTTGTAGGGTTGCCAGTGTTAAACTTTTGGCACCTGTCAATGTCAATTACAAGGCAACTAGGCTCTTTTGACGATGGAATGCTGTTAATAGACAGGGGGGAGCTGTTGTTAAACATGAAATGGATCGAAAAAACATGAGGGCAGTGTTCATTTCGGCCGTTTTCGCCACACGTCAGAACCTGGTACAGCAATTCCTAAACACTATACAGGTGGCCGAAAAAAAAAAAAATGCTGCTCAATATATTTCAGCATTTCACTTTGAAGGAAACGTTACAGCCATCGAGATCAGAAACTCAATGGAAACAGCTGTTGTTTTTTAATAATTCAACGCAGGTGGGTTCAGAATCATGTAGGTACTGAATTCATGGTAACAGATTGAGCACGAAGTGTGTAATGAATGTCACTGTTACAGACAAAATAAAGCCATATGCGAAACTAACCCAAAAACGGTAGGTCCTATATTTAGTAAACAAGAAGTTTTACCGCGTTTTTGGAGATTCCAATACCTAATACGTTGAACAGATGAACAATAGTTAGACGTAGATACCTACTTAAATCAATCAGTATATTTTTGCGGTCGGGTAATTTTCGATGTTTTCCATTTTCCTGTTCCTCAAATTGATCCCAATAACTAATACGTTGAACAGATGAACAATAGTTAGACGTAAGTCAATCAGTATATTTTTGCCGTCGGGTAATTTTAGATGGTTTCCATTTCCTGTTCATCAAATAAAGGGTTTTTGAAGTGAAAACTTCTTTAGCGGCATTGTACACTTTTTTTGAGATGGGTAAAAAATGTTAAACTCGCGTCAGGACACGTGACCTGATCGAAAATTCGTAAGACGGAGGGAGAGTAGAAATGTTGTTGACAGCGCACTCTGTTTTATTTTTTTGGGATTTTTTATGGAGCTAGAGCTTTCGTTCTTGTACTGACAGCAAGCCACATAAATTCCTGATATTTTCGTTAGATGGCGTGACGTTGTATCAAAAATTTACTTTGTTTTCACTTCTATCGGCAGTGTCTAAAGATTGCCCGATGTTTTTTTTTTATAATTGTGATATACACATCATAAGCATAAGCGTAGACGGAGAGAATAAGATGTCACTCAGGATGGCTGGACAAATCTTCAAAATAGCTCGCATTTAAGTAGGTCAACAGGGCACTTTATGTGACGGCTAAACACCCTTATCTCAGAATTTGTGACGCTACAGAATCTTAGATAATCGATCGAAAACGTGTCCAGCCAGCTTGAAAAACCACTTTTCACTGGTCTCTCAATCTCGGTAACGGAAGTGATTTTGACGACTTTTTGCATATCAACGGGCGTCACATAAATTTGTGACAGGCATGGAGCTAAAAGTTTTGAGATACGTACAGTGGTTTAGTAGAAAAATGCAAAAATCTGTGCCAGCCATCTTGAATTTACGTATAAAACTTTTGGCTGGCACTTTCGAATCTCAATAACGGTAGCGTTTTCGAATATGACTCCTTTACTAATATTTAGTGACGCAATTTGTGACAGTAATAACGTTTGATTTATGGCGGCACATGTAAGGGTTTACGAGAAATCAATGAAAACTAATGTCCAGCCAACCTGAAGTTCAAGATGGCTGGACACCTGTATCTCCGCTGCCTGATGATCTACGACCTTCAAAATGTGTTCAAAGTTTTGTGACGGGGACGATAATGATAACCTGAATTTGTGACGGAGAAACTTTGCGTAGTTTCAAAGATATTGAACATTTTAATTTTCCCATACAAACACTGCAGTAGGGTTACCAATATTGTAGGTTTTATGTAGGACTAAATATATTTTATGGTGTGTTCTTTAATGGACGAAAATCCGTGTATTGGTGATACTAATAAGAACAACTGTAGATATTTAAATCAATAGAAGACAGAAGTGAGGAAGGGGGGTAATTTTTTAATGTTATTGATTATTTACGTGCAGATATCTACTCCTTTTAGTAGGTAGGTATTGGTGTTTTTCATGGTAAGTACATGGTAGTTAATGTGTCAGGATAACTAATGCTCTAAGGTATTTAAATGAAAAAATAATGTTTGCTGTAAATAAAATCACATTTATTTATTTGTACATATACAGCGTTTCAAATGACGACGATCAACTCCATTTGCACTTCAGTAACCCTCGCCTTGTACCACAACGTTGTTTTTACCACCGCCCTAAGTGCTTAAAGCGCAAATGAAGTCGGTGGTCGTCATTTTAATCATAGTACCTAGCTGAATATACTTAAATATTCTTCAATACCTATTTATAAAAGACAATTATTACACAAAAACAATCACAGCATCAGTAGCTGCTACCGGCAGATTAGTCGATTAAAAAGAAATCCTTTATTTAAGTAAAAAATATGGTCACCTCACAATATTAGTGGATGTTTGTATGGGAAAGTTTAAATGATCAATATCTTTGAAACTACGCAAAGTTTCTCCGTCACAAATTCAGGTTATCATTATCGTCCCCGTCACAAAATTTTGAACACATTTTGAAGGTCGTAGATCATCAGGCAGCGGAGATACAGGTGTCCAGCCATCTTGAACTTCAGGTTGGCTGGACATTAGTTTTTATTGATTTCTCGTAAACCCTTACATGTGCCGCCATAAATCAAACGTTATTACTGTCACAAATTGCGTCACTAAATATTAGTAAAGGAGTCATATTCGAAAACGCTACCGTTATTGAGATTCGAAAGTGCCAGCCAAAAGTTTTATACGTAAATTCAAGATGGCTGGCACAGATTTTTGCATTTTTCTACTAAACCACTGTACGTATCTCAAAACTTTTAGCTCCATGCCTGTCACAAATTTATGTGACGCCCGTTGATATGCAAAAAGTCGTCAAAATCACTTCCGTTACCGAGATTGAGAGACCAGTGAAAAGTGGTTTTTCAAGCTGGCTGGACACGTTTTCGATCGATTATCTAAGATTCTGTAGCTCGTCACAAATTCTGAGATAAGGGTGTTTAGCCGTCACATAAAGTGCCCTGTTGACCTACTTAAATGCGAGCTATTTTGAAGATTTGTCCAGCCATCCTGAGTGACATGAGAATAAGTGAGGTGACAGGTCAATGGTAAGTACATGTATGGGGCATTTATATAATGGTAAGTACATATTATTTAAGTTCATGAAGTTTTGATAGATAATTACGTTGTTTTCTAAAGGTCGTCGCTCAGTAAGTGATCTCCTTTCTAAATATAGTAAGTGACTTTATTATTCGCGATTGCAATGGCTTTTAAGGCATCTTGAAGTGGGCTAATGTCACCAGTTGGATCACCATATTATAATAATGTGGTGATAGGATCGATTCACTCGCAATTGCTTACATTTGCTTGGCAGTTAAACAATATGTTGTTAATTGCGTTGATGAAATGAGCATTGTACCATTTGCTTTCAAAATAAAAGCTACTACGATTGGAGAGTGTAACCCAATAAACCTCGACGAAATTCTTTGTGTATATAGAAATAACTAAGATTGAAGATTGTTACCCAATTTACCTCGACGATATTCTTTGAGTTTATAGAAATTACTACGATTGAAGATAGTTACCCAATTTACCTCGACGATACTCTTTGACCACTAAACCAGTAATAATGCATCAATCTTATTTCGCAATATCTTATCTTGATTGTAAAAACTGATACATTTGTCTAATCGCTAAATGAAAGTGACCCTTCATTTTTTGTATCTTTATCAGTATTGATAAGAAGACAGTGAACTACAATGTCAACTGAAAGTGCATAGACAAGACTGTAGTGGCAGGATGTTGTGAAAGCCGATATGACTATCAAAGCGTCACAGATGCACAAGAACGATTAAGGTAACCTAGTCTGTAAACAAACTCCAGGTATACAATACAATGACATCAGCCGATCTTTTCCGTAAACATATCAGTGTGAAAACTTGGGAAGTGGGCTGTTAATAGTGGCAATCCCTAGCATCAGGTGAAATGACAGTGACACTTGAGCTGTCATTGGCATGACAGCTCAAGTGTCACTTTAAGTTTTCACGGAGAGATTTTTTTTTTTTTTTTTTAATCTAGACCTTAGACTGGTATCGCTGTTACACAGTTTCGATATCCGTGCATAAAACGGACTTGCAAAAACATATAACCATGAATAAATCTATACAGACGTCATACTCCTTTAAAAACACTCCCCGATTGAAAATTTATGGCTATTCCAATAACTATTCTTAGCCACAGACCACACACCAAACTTACGAAGATTAAGCCGTCAATACATTTCATATTTCGAACACAACCAACCCTAACGTGCCGTGTGCTATCTTTAGCCGTTTCCCGGTGCGATCTCGATGTGTTAAGTAAACAAAGGTGGTGTATGAGCGCTCGGTCGATATACCACCGGCCACCGCAAATAGACGCCGTGTGTCATGCGTTGCAGCGGAAGGGTTATACTCGGTGTAGTGATGTGCTTGTGTTCTGTGAACTGTCATTACGTGCACTATGTAGCTTATTGGCGCCTGATAATAAGCAGACTTGAGAACTCTTCTCTCTTTTCTAATCTTTTAAGGAAAACTAAACTGATGTTTTAGCAGATTGTCAAAAAACTGCTTCTATTCGGTAGCGTTTCATTAGAACTTGGAAACGGATTAATGATTTCCTTATTTCGAAACTGACGTCTATTTATCCATCACCGCTGCTGCACCGTTGACACAGTGACAAACAGCTTTACACTCTTGAATAAAAATTGCTTTCCTAGTTTCGACACCAAAATATTTTACAAAAAATTCGTAACACTTAAACGAAAAGCAAATTACAGAATAGTCAACAATTAAAGACATTTCATAACAGCCGGTTTATCTTCACAAAGCCGAGAACAATGCACATACATGATGCAGATTAGATAGTGCAGTATCTAAGCGCATAGATGCCGCACTTTGTCCAAAACCTTATGTAAATTTGCCCATAGTGTGTACGGAAGCCGATACCGTGGGCGGTATAACTAAAACGCTTTTTAAACCGTTGAGAAACATGCTGTAACCTCCTTAGTCGATTTTTGGTTAATCGTTATGGCGGGCGTTGTGATAATGTTGCCATTACTCTTCATTAAGTTGCCATAGTTGGATAAAGAATTTAGAATTTTACGCTTTAGTTTTAAAGTATTTTTAATTAAATTTAAAAGGATACAGATTTGTGGTCATGTATTTTATCGCTTTTATGGCATGGTTCAGTTAATATACTATCTATAGGTATGGTTGATAGCTTCATATGGGTACTAATTCTACAAAGGACAATAACAACAGCCATTACAAACTATTATAAAGCATCCTTGGCTGAAATTAAAAACCAGATAGGTAATCCCAGGGAAACCTGAAAAGGAATGAATGGCCCTAAAGTATGCACATTTATTACACCCGATGTCATTTATACCCGACGACATGTAAACGCCGCGTCGAATTGTTAAACGACACATAAAACACTTATTTAATTAATAGCGGAGCTATAAATACGTTAAGTAGGTCGTGATAGTTCGGTGATTCGAACGAACCTGACAACACAACTGAAAAGTAGCAACCAATGCGGGAATTCGCAAGATTCCGACAACGCAAAACCGCGAGAGAATTTTGGCTGAAGTATGACGATGCTCACTGCGACTTTTTCAATAACAAATGTAAGTTAATTTGAGACAGCACTGAGTGATGATGAAGGAAAACATCGTGAGGAAGCAAGGACATTAAATTGGTCTAAAACCGCCAGCGTGCAGCGCTCTCTGATCAGCCCTGCACTGCGCTGCAGGACAACAAAACGCTCTTTTGATACAGTTATCAGAAGAGCCTTTACCCTGCAGTTGAACAATGACAGGCCCGTACAGTATGTAGTGGAAGAGCAATAAATTCGTCATTCAGAGTTTACAACTGGGAGAAATCCGGATTCACAATTGTGCCAAATGACCTAGAAACGTAATACCTGCGCAAGTAAGAGTAAATACTGCTGAAGTTATTTATCTTTGCATTTGTTTCGTTTCTGAATTTACACTGGTATAATTATTTTGTGTACTATTATGTAACAGTTTTATTAACGTTTTTAAGTAGTTTGGTAGTTCCAAAAGCTGTTTTTGCTCAAACACAAACTATTTTAATAATGATGTAAACACAACAGCAAATATTTGTGTAATGAAAATGTCCAAATTGATTTATTCAGATAGCAAATAATCCATAAGAGATGAAAATACTAGGAATACAAAAACAGCAAGAGATGATATCGCTGATCAACCGTTACCACTGAAAATTTCAGATAATCAAAAGAAGTGTTCAACTTTCGAGATCAAAACCAAACCGTACATGTTTCAAACATAGTCCAACAACGTTAGATTCCATTCAAACATTCCAGGAAACAAATGTATAATTAAAACACGTTCAAACAGCTACGAAACAAAACATGGTATAATGTGGAATGTACAATAGTCAATGTACTACATACATAAATATCTGTATGCACCTTACTTGGGCCAACTGCGTACAGCACTTGTGTCTACAAATTATATGGTTATTCAATGATCATAAAGAACTTTAGGTGTTTATTGAGGTTCTTGGATTGAGGGTATTCATTTGAGGTAGACCGAAGAAGACTATTTCAATGTTTTAACCCACAGAAGCATTCTTACTTTGCGTAAAAAAAGAGATATGGTTCTTTGCATGATGCTGCCTTGGTCATTCTCTTCAGTACTTAACTTTTTCTTTGTTGGCCCTGTTTTATTATACTCACTTACTTAGTTCTTTTTACTTTCATGTTTTGCTACAGCATTTACTGCTTTCTCAACCAGACCAAGCCAAAAGATTTTCCCTTTACCTTCTCTTTTTACCATAATGTAAATGCGCTTTAGCAACCCGTGTTCAATACTATGTTCATAATCGCTTTTGCATAACTCTTCTAGGCATGTGTACTTAACCTGACATTGGTTATGCCCTTCAGTAATATTCTTTATTTGCCCTGTTTTATTATAATTCTTTTTACTTTCAAGTTTTTCTACAGCATTTACTGCTTTCTCAACAAGACCAAGCCAAAACATTTTCCCTTTGCCTTCTCTTCTTACCATAATGCAAATGCGCTTTAGCAACCCGTGTTCAATAGTACTATGTTCATAATCGCTTTTGCAAAAGTCTTCTTGTCAAGTGTCCTTTAACTCCTCTATCAAGTTAAGTACTAGTTAGTATTTCCATCAACCACTCGTAAGCCGCTATTAACAGTAACGGCTACCAATTGATTCAGAGAAACATATGGAATATTGAGATTAGATAGATGGTATAACAATTAGTTCTAGGCGTTTTGTCACTTGTTACCGCACGATAACACTAGTAGCGTTGTTGTGTAATTGCGGTCGAACTTGATAGCCCGATACTGTATCAAAAGGGACTTTTTGTAAGGTGTGCCAGTAGCGTGTGTTCTTGATAAAAAGGAGGTAAATAAATAACACTATTTCGTTTTGGTTTGATAAGAGTTCTAAGACTCCTAATATTTTCTTGCAATCCGGCTTCAAAACAAACTGTTGTCATATCACCCGAAAAACTGCTTTTTATTGCACTCTGATTCAATCCATTAGATATGGTAACATTCCTAAGGATTATTTACTTCCATTTATGACTCCATCTCAGCTTCTTTTGAAAGCTCTATATTGTTATTGGCAGGTAAAATTATGAAATATTTGTTTTGATAGATGTTTTCCTAAACTATATTAACTTTCAAAAACATTAATATAAGAAAACAAGATTCAGTTAAACTAGGGAACTTTATCCGGCACATATTGCACATCGCTCCTGAATATTTCAAAGAATGTTAGCACTCCTTTCTCAGATAAAGTTGAAGGAGTCTAGTTCATGAATAATTTTACACTCTACTTGAATGTGGCGACAGGTGCATTTGATACCGGTTCAGGCTTTATTATATTAACTGTGCGAACGTGAGGTTTTACGAAAACAAGTTAATAGAAACAAAAATGTGCAATTTAAGACTTTTTGCTTTGAACCTTTCTTTTCTATATTAATAATGAGCACATGCCAAAAATTCATAAAGCTACATGGACGATTTTCGTCTAATATACATTTGATGAAATCCCGACACCATATCTATTCAAATTCAATTTACAACAATTAGTCGCCACCTCTAAACCCGCCGTTAGACCGCATAAATTCCGCACACAACAACAAATAAACAAAGAGCTAAGAAATAAAACGGTTAATTTGAAGATTGTAATAAGAATTAAGAGAGCCGGCGCCACCAGGCGGCAGGCGCTTCATAAATCACACCGTCTGACTTAAGGGACTGCCGACTAGCAAGCAACCAATATACTGCAGCTAAAGGTTTGGTCAGACAAGCTACTTTTAAACGAATATTTGTGGTACTTTTCGAATTCTCACTATATTTACTTTCTTACTACTAGTATTTTCGATGTTTGTCGAAGTGTTGATGATAAAATGTACAAAAATGAAGAAACTTGTTCCGAGATAGGTAAACGAGCAAAGGTTACTGAATATGTAAACAAGGTACATAAGCCACAAACGTCTCCAATTTCATTATGCATTGCCGCATAAACAACAATCCTTAAAGCAGCTGTCTAAGACAAGACGCAATGGAATGAACATTTAAGTGTTATGTCAATGAGTCACCGACAAGGGTGAATCACCCTACCTGCGCGCACGCCGTGACCCGAAACTGTTATTAGAAAGAGATAGAAGACCCACCGCACACCTTTTGTGGACCCAAAGGAGAGAAGTGACAATTTATTTTAGATATTTTTGACACCGAAGTGGTGAGCCTCTAAAAAGATGTTCAAACTTTTGAATCGTTCGTTAGTTAATCGCCTTGTACTAAAATATGTGGCTTTATAACCTAGCTTAAAGTTCAAGATTTATTAATAATAACGTGGTCTAAGCTAAGCTTTTACTAGCACTAACCTAACCGTAGTAAAATGTTATTTAATGTTAAGAACAATGCGTCTTGGGAGGTCTAAGAAGCACCGCTTGATAATTTGAAAATGTCTGGCTTCAAATTGTTTTACAAAGTCGTACTGGTATATTTACGAGTATTAGGATATTGAAATGAAATACTAGACGTAACATGGATAGAGGAAGTGATAAAGTTGGTAAATGAACATAAAAAATATCAAGTTTAGTACTCTAACAACTAAAAAGAGTAATTAACTTAGTATTTCAAAACGACGCTAAAGTATGAATCGCCTAGAAAATAAGAATAAGAAACGTTTTGAATTCAAGCTAAATTTAATTTAACTCAAATCGTCTTAAAAAAACAGGCCAGTAAAAAAGCTCTGAAAAGTTTTTGAGTCTATAAGGGTTATCAAAAATCATAATTAAAATGTTAACCGTTTTCCAAAATGTCGGCTTATTTAAGTTAACGATGAAGTAAACGTTGAAAAGGTTCCTATACAAATTCTACACGCTTCACCTTTTGAACAACTATGAATTCATTGGCCCAATAAATTGTAACACAAAGGGATCCGACAAATAGCTAATTAGCATATCAAATAAATAACGATATCTATGCAACAGATCGAATCTATATTAGACTTGAACGCCAAGTATGATATAATGTTGTCTGTACCTATTACAAGTGTTTCATATCTCAGCCACTTCACGCTTCAGTCTCTTCAAATTCGAAGGCAGCTGTTAAGAACGCGGCGACCTTTGAATTGTCCATACAAACGTAATACCTAAATCATTTCCAATTCGAGCATATTTCCACCAAATAAATTTGATATTCGGATTGAGACAATAATTATCTAGGCTTCCAATTCTTTTTTTTTTCAAAAACCTACCTCTACATGAAGTATTAGCGAATTGCATTTCGTACATTTTTACAGCGTAAATGACTTGTTTTCATATTGTTTTTTCTTTATTATAAACAACAATATTTGTAATATTGTTTCATCACAAGCATAGCTTATATTATCAAGTTACAAATTATAGAAAAAAAATTGGAAAAACATTAAGTTTTCATTCATCATTTTTGGTATTACGGAACACATCCAAATTTCTCATAATTTCAGATAGCTAGTAGTGCTATCGCGTCAAGCAATAATTGTCAATGTGTGTGTGCTCCCTGTAGGTGTTTATCGCTCCGACAGGCACAAGGCACACTAACGCAGCGTGCTTGGTTGGAGTTCGTTCATAGTATTTTTTCAATTTTGTCAACTTTAGACGATTAGGTACTTTACAGTGTGCTGTACCTGTACGCGCGTACTTATTTGTTTGCTAAATTGTATTGTATGTAATATTTCTGACACTCCTCTTGACTTGACCTATTTTTAACCGACTTCGAAGGAAGTGGAGCTAATGGTGAAGTACCAGGAGAACTCCTCAACAATGAACGTCCCTGCATCGGGAAAAGCAATATTTTGTAAAAGGTGATAAGCAGTTGACATTAGGCTTTTGTATCTTAGATAAATTACAAACCGACCCACTAAAAAGGAAGAAATAAAAACTTTTTCACTCTTCTTTTTAAAAAAATCCGTCATTGTAGCGTACCAAAGCGGAGATAAAATAGCATATCATCCTCTAGGGGAAAAAGTTTTTTTTTAATTTTTGTCTGTTTCCAACGAGCCTACCACCCATAAACGAAAAAGTCTTTGTTTGATCTATATATTTATATATTATATAAAAAAGAATCCCTATTTCCTTGATCACGGCATCACGCGTGAACGGCTGGACCTGAAGGAGGGTAATGTTTTTCGAGAGTATGTATGTATGTATGTCTATTTCTTTGGCACGCTCTGTAGCCTAAACGGCTTGATGGATTTTGACATATGAGGTGTCGTTAGATTCGTCTTAATTGTAGAAGTGTCATAGACTATATAATATTTATATATTGCACCTGCAAATACAAAAAAAAGGGACGGGAAGGTTTAAAAAAAAAAATTATAACAATAAGGTATCAAATAAAAGCTAGTAACGAGTCAATTCCAAATTTTGATTTTTATTAATAAAACTAAAAAGCTTGAAATAAAGAAAATTATTCAAAAAACAAAAAACCCGACTGCAAAAACACATAACTGAAAAGAGAAAAAAACAAGCATTATAATCTATAGAATTTTGGTATCGCAGGCGGGGCAAACAAAACTTACACCATACGTATATCCGGTTATTAGTTTGTCCCCGCCTGCGATACCAAAATTCTATAGATTATAATGCTTGTTTTTTTCTCTTTTCAGTTATGTGTTTTTGCAGTCGGGTTTTTTGTTTTTTGAATAATTTTCTTTATTTTGTTGTGTTTGTTATCTAGTAAGGAGATGGTTCTTAGGATAGGTTGGTGAAGGTAGGGTAGGTAGGTAGGTAGGTATGCAAGTAGGTAGGTATGTATCTTGGTAAAGTGGGTATGTAGGTAAGGTAGGTAGGTATGTATGTATGTATGTAGGTAAGTAGGTACCTACCTACTTACCTACATACATACATACCTACCTACCTTCCTACTTAGGAAGGTAAGTAAGTAGGTAGGTAGGTAGGTAAGTAGGTAGGTAGGTAGGTAGGTAGGTATGTATGTAGGTAGGTGTAATTAGGGTAGGTAGGCGAACCGTAGATGAGTGCATACCCGTGCGAAGCCAGGGCGGGCAGCTAATAGTTACTAATATTATTCGATAGGTACCTACTTATGTGTCTAAAGAGCCTCAGCTATGGCCTCAGCGAGTATTTTGTAGTTTGTAAGTTACACAATTGACATAAAGTTCATTATGCTTTGACCCAATTTCGTGCCAAAAACTCGCTTCCATTCCGTTCTGCGCCAATGTAATATGAGCCGTAGCGTGGTGAGTATTGGCCGAGACGGTATAAGCTAGTTGCTCTCCGTACGCGACGAAGCCATAGCCACCACCAAGTTGTAGTATTGTAAGTACCTACCTATCATAACGCGGTTGTACGAAGTTTTGTCATGTCATGTCACTGTTCTTTTTCTTTACTTATGTGACCGAGCGGGCGTAATTATTGTCTCAAGGACACTATTGAGAACACTGCTCGCTCTAAATTGAGTTCGCAATGTATTTGCCAAACATGTAAACAAACACGAGTTTTCCACTTAGACAAATATGAACTTTATGCTAGTGTAAATAAAGTTGATTTTAGACTGACTTGTAATGTTGAAAAAGTCATAAAAAAAAATGAAGTTGTAGCGCAAACTGAACCTTATGTGTAGTCCATAACAGTTATTTTTCCAAAAACTCGTGTTTGTTTAGTTGTTTGGCAAATGAACTGCGAACGCAGATTTTTATTTGTCGGTGCAGCAGCGGTGCGACATCAGTATGTTCGGATGATGAAAATATACCGCCACCACGTGTCGCTTGCACTTACGCACATGTCGGTAAAAAATTATGCAGAGCTGCTTGTGCCGCCCGTCGCAAAATAATGTCGAGTTCGCCCAGGTTCGCACCGCACGGGCTGTTATTTTCCGCGGGATTTTTTTTTCGCACACTGGATTTTCAACGCGTTTTTTCAACGCGCTAGGACGAGAGTGTTCCAGCGCGTTGGATTCTCAACGCTCGGCTCAACACCGAGAGTTTAAAATCCAGTGCGAGACCACCAATATGAAGTGGAGACCACTCTAAAGGAAATAAATAAACACAAACAGACTTAAAATAAATAATGACAATAATAATAGATATCCCAATAATTTATATTTACGCGACGTGCGTATGACTACTCTAGCGTCGTCCGTCGGTCCGCCGATCTACCGTGCCACAAGTCCATGCTCGATAACGAAGTATAGGTACCTACACTTTGCGTCAAATAACTTTGCCGCTCTGAAGTTAGGTTGCGCATGCGTACCTACTGGCATGCGCGCAGTCATATAGAGTCTACTTCAGAGCGGCAAAGTTATTTGACGCGAACTGTTGGTACCTACCTTATTTGTATGACGTATCTACTAGCTAGGTTTTCTCTACAAGGCCTTCTATCTTGAGATTAGTCGAGATATCCTAAAATATTGAGACATCGGCATGGTAAAGAAATTTCCAAAAAACGCATTACTAGTCTGTACATTCACTAGCGATTCCCCAAATTAGTCAACAAAAATAAAGCAAATAATGAACATACCTAATTATTACTCATAATAAAATAATATCTATGCTGTCGACTCGCTATGAATGAATGGCATACAGTACCTACATCTAGTATTATCCGCTCACACACACTGCGAAGCGCGCCCGTAATCTGTGGCCCCGCCTTCTTTTGTCGAACAGAGATAGCAATATTCCAAACGCATTTTGCTCACGTCTCGAGTTTGCATTTCGTGCCGTAGTACGTCGGCCTCTTAAAGAGAATCGATAATCGGTAAATACTCATATAAAATGAAATTCACAGAATATCGGAAGAAATTTCATCCGAATTTTAGCAATTCAAAAACTTATTCTTTGAGAATAACTTCCCGATAAACGGTGTTATATTGAGCGTTAAAGATCGAAGTTTCCGAAGTCGCAGAATTCTTCGGAATATTCTAATAAAATTTTGAATTTAGAAGCTTTGGGGACAGTTTAAGTTGAGACGACTTATGGAGACGAAGTTTATATAGAACTTGGCGCAAAATATCAGCTACGTCTACTACTTGGTGAAGTGGAAGATGGACTCTCTCTAGAAATCTTAGACATAAAAACAACTTACGGGTAACCTCTTGGCCCATAATGTTCGTAAGAAGTATAATAGATAAATACCAAAGTAATAAAGAATTTTGACAATCTTCCCCAGCCTCATTCAGCAATAACACCGCAATCTTTCAAATACATTTCGCTACATTACCGATTGCTTGGTTCGCTTATATTAAAGTTAAGCCAAGCTCGTGGCAAGAAGCCAACTATTTCTGCCATTCACTTGCTGAATCGTTATATCTTTAATGTTTGAGAAAAAAAAGGATCTTATCGTCTTCCTTCACACTACCTACGGTTTGCGAATGAAACAATAAATTAGAGTGGTTTAAGTTCAGAAATAACAGCGAGAAATCTTTTGGGTACTTAAAAACCGCTGAAGTTTATTTTAGCGTGTTTTCGAGCAGAGTGCGAAAACGGAAATCAAGCTGAGAAACTATAAGAGGAAATTATTTTCTTAAAGAGTTCTGTTTTTAAAGCCAGAGATAGGACAGACACTAAAGGAAGACTATCCATAGACGGTGATAAATTGTCCACTGCTTGAGAAAGAAAGAAGGTACATAACATGGGTTGGATCGAGGTGGCCCTGGAAAAGGATGCTTGGAAGGATTTGGGGGAGGCTTTTGCTCAGCAGTGGGACAATGTAAGCTAACATAAAGTTCAATAAGGTTTTTAAAACAATTGCTTTTGATTTAAGGTGGAGCTTTAACGGTTAAACAGCCATTTACAAAATCTTTGCACGCGCAAACATGACTTCTTTAATTCTATTAGAAGAACTTATTTTTATGTAATATGTTAACACGCGTAGGCCCAAAACTCCAATAATTTATAACCAAAAAAGTTTTTTTACGTTTAATAATAAAATGCAAAACAGATATTAAGTATTCCGTGGATGTTAGTGCTACCTGTTTCCGGTTACGCATTGATGAATCAAGCTTTTAAAATAGCGACTAAGATATTGCTCATATGACCTAAGCATGACAATCGACAATGCTTGATCAGATTCAGAATAATTTTAGCTGTGGTCGCCTTCCGGCCCTGGATGAAATTTAAATTATTAATGGTGGCCAGGATTTACAATTATGTTGGTACGTGTAAAGGATGGAGGAAACTGACGAATCTTCAACGGTTTTTAAACGCATGTGTTTGCATGCAAATCTGGATGGACATCACACACACACCACACACACACACACACACACACACACACACACACACACACACACACACACACACACTCACATCCCCACATTCTCTTCCCCACATCTTCTCTTAATTTGAATTTTTAACAGATTCTTGTCTTTTTAAAGCATCTTCAGCTGCATAATGTAACTGCAGCTGTGCTTCTCTGCTGCTGTGCTGTGTATATGTGTTGTATGTATGTAGCTGTGTGCTGTATATGTATATGTCGATAGTACTCGGTAGCATTTAAACGCTACTTATCCTTTCCATGAATAAGTTTAGCTTCCAAAGGTTTGGCTTAAAACAACAAGTCCTGTTATCCCTATCTATTTTTCTTACATATTTCTCGAGTTATCAGTTAACTATAGTTTTGTATGCACGTGTTCCTGTGACAAATAAACCGATTTTCCTTTCTTTCTTGCTATAATTTCTATTTCTACCAATCCACAGACTGAAACTACGATAGTTAATAATCGGTTTTAATAAACAGCTCGCTCGCTACTCGCTACCCACCAGCTAATCATAAGTCGTAGTATTCTATTATTGGAAAGCACATTAATTGGCGGGTCTATTATAAAATAATTACGTATGGACTGGTCGATATGAAGACAATTGCAGTCAATTATCCATGGGAAGCAAAACTTGCGTATTGATTGAATAGAAAGGAACACGTGATGGTTTATAGATGATTATGTTCTGACAAATATGATTATTTATGATTATTGAAAGCGGATTCAAAGGCAGTTGTGCTATTAAAAAATTACGCGTGCACGTGATAGAAGACATTCTTCTAAAAAAATTACTAAAAGAGATTTAGTGTGAGAGACAGAGAGAATTAACTAATATGTTTCTTCTCTCTCATGTAACGAAATGTGCCTAAAACGTGACGAATCCTTGAAGTTTCACTTCAAAAAAAAGGTTTTTAAGTTGGATAAATTGAAAAATCGCACTGTTGCAGGAGTTCTTTCATGCAGTTTCATCTGTTTCATCTACCTTTTTTTTCCATGATCAACTAGCCTGAATATCAAATTGTCAAATTGTATGTCACTCCTATAATATCTTTTTAGTAATGTGATTACCAGGCGCCATCTTTTTTTTTTTTTTTTGGGTGGGAAATCATCATAATTATGACTTCTCCTGCTCTGGGCGGAGCGGGATTGAGTACCTACCAATGTGTAGTCTTCTTCGTTAGTCAAATTTTCAACGTTTTTATGACTATCTTGTCACTCATGAAAGTAGCAAATCATGTCCCAAAAGTAGGCCGAAACGATTGACGCATATCTTTTTACAAAGATAAGCTATGAATAGCTAACAAAACGAGATTATTACATTACACCGATCATTATCATTGCTTGTACTACTGAATTTACGTTGAAACACATAATCGGATTCACCAATGTATCTAATCTTCAACGGGCTTACATTCAAACAAATATCAACCTTATCTTAATATGTGTTCAAAGGATATTTTTGATTGAAGCGTTGTTCAAGTGTTTTTGATTACATAGGCATATTAGATTCAATAATTCAGTACTTAAAAATGACCTAGAATATCGTTTAGCGCTATCTGTAGTTCTGTGCGAACTAAATCGTTTCATCATTGCTTTGATCTTCTTTGAAAGGTTTCATATTTATTTTTGTGAGACTTCTAGAGGAAGTGTTGTTTATATTTCAGTGCTCTTAAAGTAAATTAGCACGTTCTTCGATCATTTCTAGCTGCTCTTAGAACCATTGCTAATAATTGTTTGATGAAAGTAACTAAATCGTAGAGCTTAATCCTAGGAAACACCTAAATAATGATTGCACTTAGTTGGATTTTCAACTCTCTGCGGTGAGCCGAACGTTGAAAATCCAAGTGTGCTTTTATTTAGTAGATATTCATTTAGGTATCACCTAGTGTTAGCGAAAAAGGGCATTAGTATCGTTCACCTACGAGGACCGAGGCCTATGTACAGTAAGCGGTCATAATTTCATTATCATGCTAAGAACTATTTTGCTTCGAACACGCGTAGGCCGGTCTGTGTGCGGTTTCTACATCTGTGTGTTTAAGTGATGTGTTCACAAACTAGCGTCGAACGAAACAAAACGTACCGTCGCTTTCACACCCAAGAGTAAGTAATTACGTGTGACCTTGGTCGGTTCATACCATTGCTAAAATTCACTACTATTTATGAAGTCCTAATAGCTGATAGCGTATAGTATCGGACTGTCAGACACATAGGTCTGAGTTCCAATCTCGAAACGAGATTTTTAGTTTTCTTTTCAACAATAATCTTTATCTGTTCTTTTATTATTAGATAATTATTATTATTATATTATTATTCTCGTTTATTAAAACGAAAATAATAATTTTCGTTTAATAAAAATAATTGAATAAACGATGTAATAATTACTATATTGTTATTGAATTATGGGGTTAAGAATAAAAATGTTCAATAAGTGATAAAAAAAATGTTTATTCGATGTAATTATTATAAGAAGTATAGATAAATAAACTTCTAGTTAAAAGAGTTTATTTTCTCATAAAGAACAAAAGTAAAGTAGCTAATCAGTGAACTATGACAATCAGGCTTAAAATATTGTATCTTAGTAATATAACAATATTGTGCTGTAATTACTCCGTGTGTGGGTAACATACCACAAGTTTAGCAAATCTACCGACGTAAATATAACAAGTGCGGACTCGTTGTCACAATACAATTAAATTACTCAGTATTACTACTTTAATTTTATTCTACTGCGAGTGAGTTCGTTCTATCTCAAACCTCAAAGTTAACAAAGGACATAATGAGGTTATAGCTTAAGTATTCATTTTCATTACGAAAAGAAGATTGAAACTAAACCTCTAAATAATTCTTATTACGGTTAAGACACAATATAATTTGAATATTACTAAAATCAATATTTGTAATATAATAACATAATCCTTGGTATAACCCCCATTATTATCAATGCAATTAAGTAATCGTTGACGCATGGATCCCACAATATTGAAGCACATTTCTGTTCCCCTTAAATCCCATATTTCCATGCAATGCAACTTCAACTGGTCATCAAATCGCTCATTCCGTGCTTCCCATCGCTGTATCATCAAACCCCATATGGGGTTGAGGTAAGGAGATTGTGCTGGCCAAGGTGTAACTTTTATATCCGGGTGTTTATAAAAAAGTATGGTTTTTGAGCTGGTTTTCGATGATGTAAACCTTCTGCGTGAAGTGCACGGCGAACGGTTCGTATAGAAGACGTGTCGAATAATTCGGCAAAATGTCTTGTCGGTTTGAAACCACTTGTTTCATATTGGCTGACCATGCAATGTGCTGTCGCTGCGCGTTTTTTATGAGCTGGGGTCTTCCACTTCGCTTTCGACTGGCAAAGCCCCTCTTCCTCATATCTTTCCACCCAACCACTCACAGTATTTCTCTGAAACAAAAAAGGAGTACTGTTAGGCTACTAAGCAAAATACTATTATGTATTACTATTTAAATACAAAATTATTTAAAGTAAAAAAAATTAAATTATAATATTTATGTGAAACTATTTCACATAAATATTATAATTTTATTTTCATCGATAAATAATAAAAAAAGGTAAATAAATTTACTTTGAAATTATATATTTTTTCTTCAATGACCTTATGGTAGATTAAAACGTTTCAAAAAATAACTACGAGGATCAGCAGTTAGGGATACTTTAATTAGATGTTTGATAAAATAATTAAATCATAATACTTACACTCAGTCCGGTTTCATCAGATATTTGTGATATACTTATAGGCCGCTTTTACGCAGCGCAATAATATTCGCTTTCATTTCTATATTTATACATATTTCCTTTCATTTCGAAATGAACTATAACACCCATAGATATAAGAAAGAATGTTATTTATATTTCTATGATAACACCACTAATATATTAAATATACGTCACTAACTCACAATAACAACCAACCAACAACGTTCTATTTAGTCGCGGTGAATGAGTCGTATCGTAAGTTATCTACATCTGTCTACCTTAATATCATTGTTTATTTAGGTTTCTGTGGGTATAATCATAAAGTTTAATGAGTTTAGTGAACAAGGCGAACGAAAGTAACAAGGAACTACTTATAGTCGATAGCGTGATCATTCGAGTGATTTTTAAAACATAAAAAAAAACTATCACCGCGCGTGAGATTCGAACCCGCGACTCGCTGCACATGAACGCGCTAACCCAAACTTGATAACCGCTTAGCTATCATGCCATATACCAAACTGTTTGAATTTATGGAATACAATAATTTGTAAACTAATGAGAGTGTGTGTCTACAGTATAGAAATGACTTATTATAAGAAGGTCGTAAGTTAAAGCGAAGTGTCAATCTACTATTTTTTAAAGTTGTAACTGCACTAATGACCCCTACTGTACTTAAGTATATCAGTGGATTGCTTTAAGGCTGACGATGATGATGATCAATTCCAAAAAAAAACAAGAAGGAATCCAAGGTATGACGTCAAGAAGAGCTGAAACGTTGACTACGTTCGGCTTCAATGCGCTACTCAAAGAGCTCTAACCAGAGGGCGGCACAGAAGTGAAGTGATGTTGAGCGTTTTTCGAACATGGAATTCTTCATTCTCCTTGTGACTTAATACAAACTGATTGACTGAATCTGAATTGGACTATGATTCAGTATCATCAAATTGCAACATAACGACTCTTACTTGCGCAAGAGCAGAAATTGGTCACTTATTTTCATCCACTGGTTATGAACTTACTCCAACCGATGAATGGATGGATAGATGTATAAACAGTTGCTTCGAACAAATAGCACAGGACCCCATTAACATACTTCCTGAAGTTCGGTTTCCGCGCTAAATCTAAACTGTTTGCTTTGATAAATGACGCCGTTACTCATCCAGTACAAATTAGCAGTGCAGTGGTATTAACAGCACATGTTATTATACGTACTAACAGTCAATCTGCCTAGCGTTTTCCCAACTATGTTGGGGTCGGCTTCCAGCCTAACCGGATGCAGCTGAATATTAGTATTTTACACGGAGCGACTGCCTATTTGACATCCCTTAACCAGCTGGGTAACGCGGTATTGGGTATATTGTGGTATTGGTGAGACTGGTTGTCAGACTTTTGGGATTCTGACTACCCGTAACGACTAGATACCTACTTACAGTAACCCATAGACATTGTAAATGGACTGAGAATGGACTGTCCGAATTCAGTTGTGCAGTGAATACAGACCGAACCGAAAGGTACAAGAAAGACAAAGCGAATGTGCGGTCAGTAGTTGTCTCTTTCTAGAATTCTGATTTTGAATAGACTGTTAAATTTGAGAGTCCGCGTATCACTGGTCAGTTTCCCTCAGTCGTCAGTTTATTCGCCAGTTTCGTTGATTCGTCAGTTTCACTGATTCGTCAGTTTTCCCGATTAGACAGTTGAGTTAACTCGCCAGTTTATGCAGAAAAGAGATAGGTATTGGCCGCACAGTCCCTTTATCTCTTTCTAGTAAGTGGTCACTTCCATTCCCTATGTATATTATACAGAGCCAGATATTTTATGGCAAAGTGTATCATTCATCATGTTTTTGTCATGTCAGTCATACAAGGGTAAAAGTTACTTTTTAGAGTTCGATGTGTCATACTCATAAACGCCCGGGGTATTTTACTGTCAGTAAAATTTCATATTATCTACTCCACTAAAGATCAGCCATACGATTTAACCTATAAAAATATTTTCCTTATCTATGGTTAGATTGTATCATTCCATTCATGTAAAGGAAATTAAAACTACTTCGGCTCCATTTAAAAGACATAACATCGTATATTAGTCATAATTAAAAGCTTATCAAAAAGCAAATATGTTGATTATAATGAGGATAAAAATCTTAATCGTATCACTGTGCTCAGTGTTTAGTACGTGCTCAGCCAAAATAACGTGACAGATGAGGGTGGCGCTAGTTGTACAGACAAATGTCAATAGTGTTGAATTCAGTAGATTTAACATTAGTTCTCTATTTTGCCGCAGGTCAAGATATAGTGGTAAACTTCTGAGTCGTGTATGAATCGTTTATTAATAGCTGTTTCGGGAAATACTGTCTTATAAACAACGCCCAGTATTCATTGAAAGCTTATACAGTACTGAGAACGTGTTATCATAACAAATATGACACATCCGACTAGGTATGACACAGGCTCCCTGCCCTGTCTATAAGAGGTAAACTATATACACACATCAAAAGTGTCTAGGGATCAAGCATTTTTATGCGGATTTCTTGAGATTGAGATGTGGCTTTGTAATAAATTTATGATTTTATAAATTTATATGGATCCTTTTTGGTGCATTTCATAATTTGAATCAGGAACTGTGAATCAAATTCGAGTAAAAGATGAAAATCAGCTGTCAATATTTTCCCTATAAAAACATACAACGCATTGAAGACATTATTAGTGCTACTGTTTCCCTACTACTGATTAAAACCAACGTTATTATGGAGCAGCGACGTCATTTAAGCAGGGAAGAAATGCTCAGAGCCGTGGGAATGATAGAAGCTGGTTCCCGGCAACGTACTGTGGCTTTAGCTCTGAATACAAGTCAGAGTGTTATCAGTCGACTTTGGACACGTTACCGAAGCACTGGTACCGTGGCTGAGCGCCATGGAGGACGGTATCGCTGCACCACACGGAGACAAGACCGATACATTCAAATCTTAGCTCGAAGAGCTCCAACAATAACCGCCATGATGTTAGCCGTGAGGCTTCATCACTCTTCAGGGAACTTAATTAGCGACCAAACAGTCAGAAACCGCTTGCATGAAGTGAACCTTCATTCCCGAAGACCGCTACGGGTACCACCTATAGCAATGCACAATCGTAGGATTCGATATCAATGGGCTCTTGAACACAGAAATTGGGCAGAAGAACAATGGCGTTTCGTGTGCTTTTCTGATGAGTCTCGTTTTGGTATGAGACCGGATACAAGACGTATACGACACTGGAGAACCCCTGGACGCCAACAGCGATTAAAATCCTGCCAGGAAGTCCATCCTTATAGTGGTGGAACCATCATGGTATGGGCGGGTATTTGGATCGGCGGAAGAACTGAGTTGATTTGGATTAGAGGCAACCTCAACGCTCAAATTTATGCTGAGACGATTGTATCAGACGTCATCGTTCCTCTACAAGTGCAAATCGGTCCCTTATTTCAGTTAATGCATGATAATGCACGACCGCACACCGCAAGAGTTGTAAGACAGACTCTCGCCGCAGCTAACATCAATGTCCTGCCCTGGCCTGCTCAGTCGCCAGACTTGAACCCGATTGAGCATGCATGGGATATGCTACAGAGAAGAGCTCTGCCGAATATGGAGGGTATCCAGTCGCAAGAAGACCTTTTTTTGTTGTTGCAACGAACATGGGCGGCCATTCCACAGCGTGATTTGGATGAACTCATTTTGAGTATGCCAAACCGATGTTCTTGTGTTGTTAGTGTTCGCGGTAGAAACACGGATTATTAATTGTTTAAGTTACCCAATAAAATTTTAAAGAAAACTGTTATTTCAGTCTTTTTTTCGAACTTTAATGTTAGTGGTTCAAATGTCAAAAATCCCTTTATTAGGAAAATGGCAAATTTCTTTATTAATGCAAAGGTGACTTGGTTTATCGTTACTGTGACAAACGAAAACACTTTATTTGATGAATCCTTAAAGAAAATTTTAATTAATATCAATCAGGAGAAAAGTTATTGCAAAAATATATGTTGATCCCTAGACACTTTTGATGTGTGTAGTTAACTATTTCTTGTGATAGGTGACTTTCTATGGACATGTCACAGGACCTATCTTCCAAAATTAATGCAAAAGTAATAAAAAATGGTGATAATGACTTGAGTAGCAAAGAATTCGACCAAAAGCGCGAGACATCCAACTAGTGGATACTAAATCTAGCAAAAGAAAACCAAAGACTGAATCCTGACTATTCTGAATTTCTGATAGAAGGGAAGAGGATCCTCTATATCAATGCCTACTTACCTACTTAATTAAATAATATAAACACTCTTCAATTAAGCGCTCTTCCTCCTCTCTCCTACTATGTTGTGCTGTGCCCGACAGGGTCCATAAATTGTTACTTTAATTTTAAGCCTACCAACTGTTCATCAACATTATGGAATGCAATAAAGAATTGAGAATTGAGAATTGAATGCGTGAAACTTTCCTGGAACCAAAACACAATACTATCTTTGAAGTGACGGTCATCTGACTGAGATGACGAACTGACAGTTGTTACTAGATTGGCACTTACTTTATTTATCATACAGGTACTTCTCTAACGTTCTTTGTCATCTAAGCAAACGGTACTTACGCCTACCGCCAAGATACTCTCGAAGACGCATGGAAAAGTACAAAGTTCAGTTGCATAATGTAAATGAAGATACTTGTGTGAAAGTAATGACTACTTGCATAGCACATCGCTTAGCACGGCCATTTATATAAATACAATGGGTTTTACAAGGTTTTTTAAGTTTTCGGGGAGCTTGAATTTTTATCTGGTAACATTGAAACCAACTGTCACACACAGCTGACACAGCACACCATAATGCAGGGACGCAGAGTTAGCTTACGTGAAGGCACTGTTTCTATTTCTGAAATTATTGCCGCCAATATTGGTTAACTTTTCTAACAGCTGGCCCATCCGAATAAAGAGCTATCGTAAAAATATTTTAATAACAGCTTTTATGTTCCTGTCCCTATATCTACTCTGGATATTAATTCCCTATAATTATGTTTCATGGATGAGCATGAGGTCCTGCGGGGTAATGGCGTAACATGCATAAAATGCCAATTGATCGCACTGGGTTTCATTTTGACAGTTCACCCACGTTCATTGCGGTAGTTACATTGTCGAGGAGATGTATTTTTCAAACATAATGAAGAAATGTATTAGCAATATCCTTCAACACCAGAGTGTTGCAATCCCAGAGGATTGCGATTGAAAGTGTGT
The DNA here is from genome assembly GCA_948150665.1 of Conistra vaccinii. Lineage (NCBI taxonomy): Eukaryota > Metazoa > Arthropoda > Insecta > Lepidoptera > Noctuidae > Conistra > Conistra vaccinii. Next base: position 5,021,438 of record OX411317.1, on the reverse strand, counting down.
TTCGTGCTGGGCGTTATTCGGTTTTTCCATCAGGAATTTCCAGTAGCAGCCCGGAGTCTAGCTTTGTGCTCGGTTGATGGCAATAGGCTTGCCCCCTATTATATGAAACTTAAACATAACTGGCGAAATGTAGGGTAGGTACTATAGGTACACTTCTGTCTGACTCTTCGGGTAATAAAGGCGTGATGTTATGTTCTATTTTGTTAGGGTTTGATAAAATGGCGTGCGGTGTTCTGGCCTCAATAAATCACGTATATAATTTTTATATGTCAAAAGCATAAAATAAAACGGCGATCGTAACATATTTAATGTTACAATAACAACATAAATTCTGCGCTATCTGTTGGCCTGTCAAACAGTCTGTTCTTTGTCAACATCGAGATACAATTTAAAAAAGTAACCAGTTGCCTGCCTACTTCAAAGAGTCGTCGCTGTTTCGTTTCACGTAGTTACAACTGACCATCCTAAAATAATACAGCTATGTAGGTCATGCAGTCTAGGCGATATGAGATATTGGCGTTAGAGGGAACTCGAAAGGACGTAAGTTAAGCCTAAAATAAGTCGTGTGTTATTGTGAGCTGTCAAACTGCTAGTATGTCTTGGCATTTAGAAATGAACACTGCACTGCTCTGAAAGCTGGTTTCTGTTAACTGGAATTTTGATTTCGAATTATTTGATGTAGGTAAGTTACCTACCTACACTATTTTCTGAATTGATTGAAATGGAACGTTCTGAGATTCGGGCCTTCATTTCATAGTAGGGTTTGGCAGTCCAGGAAAACACTGTGGTGAAATAGAATACAAAAATATGCATTAACAATAATACAATTAACTTACCTGTAATAGGTAAATCTGTTCAGAATTTTATATTAGGTATTAACCTACATAATTTGCCGTGAATTTTCCTCATCGGAGAATTTACCACCATTTACGATGCTCAATGAGTTTTATGAATGGGATGAACTCACAGGAAAATGAACGGTAATTAAGTGATATCAATAAGTAAGTATATGAATCAATATTTTGTGGGTAACCGCGGATTTATTTCGGTTTTAGCATATTTATTGTGTTGGACCTAAATACTATAGGGTAGGGTATAAAAGGAGGTAAGTAGCAACATGCCAGGATCAAAACCCCAGGCTAATGGGACCGACCTGATTGGCAAAACATTGAGAATGGCGGCGAATCGTTTTTGGCATGACTTTATCTCTGGCATTGGACTGCAATATACTGCTTATCTTGTCTCATGCCGACTGGAACTATACGAGAATCTCTTAGCCAATGGTGATAAACCATTCAGCAAGACTTTAAGTGGGACAGAGGAGAGTAAGACAAGCATCGCCACTAGTGGAGGCTCCTTTTGTGCAGTTTCGTTACAAGGGCCTTCCATCAGTATTACGGTTAAAGATGTTGGTTTTAATAAAAATACCAGACTATTAGTGTCCCACTGCAGGGCTAAGGCCTCTTCTCATACAGAGAAGGCACGAGCACTGATCACCACGCTTGGTCAAGACGGGTTGGCGATTTCAGACTTCTAACCTAAAGTCCTGACTAATATTATAAATACGAAACTGAGTTTGTTTGTTTCTTACGATTTTACACTAAAACGGCTCAATAGATTTGGATGAAATTTGGCGCATGGATAGACCATACCCTGGATTAGGACATAGGATTTTTATCCCGATATTCCCACGTGATCAAGACTTAAGCGGGTGAAACCGCGGGGCGCAGCAAGTTTACTATAACTCCAAGTTTCCTCACGATGTTTTTCCTTCATTGATGTCAGTAATTTCCAAAATAAACTACGATTTGTAATTGATTGATACTGTTACAACATAAGCCCGTGATGGGCTCACAAAGCCCACAGCTGAGACCTGTCAACACAGACAACATCCAACAATGCAAGATGGCCATTGAAATAGAACTATAGCTTACACGGCTTACACCTGACTCATTTATTATAACAGCTACAGTTTTAAGCATTTATTAATGAGCCATTTGTCAGTGCTAATGAAACCGTGGGTTAAAATTAGTTCAGGGCTATTCAATTTCAATATTCAACCTTTTGAACTTAAGATAGAGTTGGAGTTTGCGTGTGTTGCAAGCTTGATTTTACATCGGCTTTTCATATTTATATTATGTTAACATTCCAATGGCACGATAGATTATCTAGTAGAAATTCTTGAGCAGTCTATATTTGCAATAATAATGATCGAGAGAATTCTACACTCTATAATAACATGGTTAAGTTGGCACTATTTACATTTTCATTCGCCATGTTGGTTTTACACGCATTGCGTTTTCATTTCACATCCGGCAAAGATTGACAGCTTATTTTTCGCAAGATGGTTTTATGAATGAACTCAACATAAGAGAGATTTTCCAGTTCTAATTCAATATAAAATGTATCAATTAAGTACACAAAAAGATAAAAAAGGAATATACAACCTTTTTTAGTTCCAAATAAAAACATAAACCCATATCCCTTAAACTCTTGAAACTGGCCAGTTACAAATAACATTAAACAGACGGTAAGAGAACGCATTCGAAAATTAACACTGCTATTAAAAAGGCAATTGAATATCGTTCAGGAACTAATGCGCGCGCCGCCTCTAATGTAATTCTCTCACCAAACATTTCTTTTAATCCTAAACGCAGCTGCATAGTTTATTTATACTGGCCACAACCCGTTTCGTTTATCTGTGCGCTTGGGTTGCCAGATAGGGATTTAAAAAAACACCTGAGTTTTGCCTGTGATGATGTCTTAATCAAACTGGAAGAACAGCGTACAGTACAAAATACGTATGAGCAAACAGACAATCCGAAAATATTTACTTCACTTTACTTACGAAACTATTTAATACAAGTATTTTGACTCAATTAAGTTAATTATAATGACCGGCATTTCGATAGATGTTTTCGGTATTCCGGCTTCAAAGAAAACCGCAATGGTGACTGTAATTATTAAATCATTACTGCGACATTAAGGTCGTTGTCCCTTTATTCAAGATTCCTTGAGTACATAGTGCGATCTATTTAAGTATAATACGTAAATGGTTCTTATTATGTCGTCTGCTAATGATAAGGCCGGGCCCGCTATTATATTTATTTACTCATTTCCGAACACGTTTGCTTCAAATTGTCTATGGTTCGATTTTTTGCATCCCCACATTCGGGAGGTCCTTTCACCTGGCAACCCTGTCTGACTATCTACTTTAATTGATAAGACAGCCCGCATTCCGGCTTTATTGGACTCATTCGAAGGATAAAGGCAATTCAGAAAGAATTTTTATAACTAACAACATTTTGTACATGTTACAAGCTTGTTTTAAGAATTTGGAAGCTTAAAGAAGGTATGACAGTTGTCTTTGCTGCTTTCTTTAATAAAATTTCATTTAAAATATTCAGGATTCTCGTAGGATTACTACAATTCCATTGCCAGTCACTACTTGCTGGATCAGCAGATTAATTCTGTAAAAACCTCACTTATCTGATGTGACTGTCAACCCCGTTCATCAGGTGGAATGAAAATGACAACTCAGTTCAAACTCCCTTCTTACCACACCACACCAGCTGGTCTTTAATATAAAAATCTGACTGTGAACTTACTGTGCGTTTGGTAGCACTGTTCTGTCAGTCACCATTTTGTACTCTATTGAAACTAAGCTTGACAAGCAATGGTACCAACATGACGGCAAGGAACAAGTTATACTGAACGGTCTTAAGGTAAGCACTTACTTTTATGTGAAGAAAATAAAATACCAAGCTGACTCTAGCGAGGATTGGGTAAGGACCTAAGATCTACCGAGTAGGTATTCTCGAGGACCCTTTAACGGTCAAAAACCAATCGGTTGGTTAGTCGTTTTTCTAAGCGAAATAAATAATAGTGGGCGGGCGACCACATCGATAATTATCAGGGTTAATTCGAACCAGGGTTATCAATAAGAAGTGAGAAGTTTTCCAAGTTTCTGATTGTAAAAATAATGAATAGCCCACATAATTTAAATTAATTACGTGTGATAAAAATATACTTAACGCGTTATCTTTTAATAACAACTTTTTTTCTGAGAATATTTACGTCAATATGGCACAAGCAAAACGATAAAAAGTGGAGCTAACATGTTTAGCAAAAAACTCACTGTGCGTTTGCACTGGCGAAACATTCCCAACAAAACATGTTGGGATCTCTATTTTCTGTCAATTTTCCATACAATGTTTGACAGTAACTAGAGATTTCAACATGTTTTGTCGTGATGTTTCGCCAGTGCAAACGCACAGTCAGACTAACTACGCTATAATAGTGAGAAAGAGAAAGAAGATTCTAAAGTATCTTATTGTCTTCAAAAGCTCTTTTTACACATTGAGATCAATGTAAACTAGAGAAGACACCGTGAACAAAAAACGTGTCCCTCGGATGTCAAGTTTGACAACTGCGGTGCATGCGCGGTGCAAGGAGATTCTCATAGATATCCGTACCCGCAGATGAGACACAGTCTGCTTCTTCTGCCTACTTGATAACTAATTTACCACAGCGCTAGATTTGTTGCGGAAGCGTATTTATTCTCGGCAAAAAGGTCTTAACTGCGGCGCGATCGCCGCAGTTGAACGAGACAAAGTAGGAATTTACGGTGTCTTCTCTAGTACGTTAGTACTTATATCTCGATGTTTTTACAACAAAAATATTGGGAATCAAAACAGATCGGCAAACCAATCGAATGACTTTAGAATTCGATTCAGATATCGATGACTTTCCACTGACGTCAATTGCGATGACATCATCACTGCACCAGCAGTTTCAGCCTAATGTTTATACATAAACAATGACAAAAGCTTATATTCTGACAAAGTGTTGTAATTCCACACCATTACATATTTTTACTGACCCGTACCTCCTTCAAAAATCAACTTTATCCTAAGAAGTTTAAGGTTTAGACTTGAATGGGTGATGTTGGGAATTGGAGTCGCCGGCGCCTTTGACCGACAAGATAATATCTACGTGGAGCAGGTAAGCTTTATTGCTGCCCCCGCGCCCCTTGTTCACAGTGCCGCGCCAACAATTCTCCGTGTTGTTTTTCACACGAAAACAAACATCCAGTGGATATCCAAGAGAAAGACGAATCAAAATTTAGAACAGCGAGTGACCAAAGAGATTTTTCGCTTTGTACAGTTCTGGATATTTCAAGATTGCATATCGGGACGATAATGAAACACCTTTTCCTGGATAAAAAAAAAGTACGTCGCAAACAGCGTGTGGTACACGCAATCCGGATATCGAAGATTAAAAGTGACAGACGTCAGATGTCAAAAATTGTCCTCACAATACGAATCGTTGCAGCGCGGAAGCACCGTAAACTGGCAAAAGGATCTCTAAACATGTTTCATTTCATTCTATGTTTTTTTATGCAAAACTAGAGAAATCATTACAGAGATCGCGAGACATAACGGTTCAGCGCTGAAACGGGTTGTGTATCGAGATGACTTGCTGGACTTTTGTTTGGGTTTAGCTGTCCATATCGGAAGATTATCACTTAGCATAAGTTGTTTAGTTACTTTTTTGACGCGACAATTCATTCAGAAACAAAATTATTGTTGGAATAAAAATAAAAATTCTGCGACACCATGAATGTGTCCCGAACCGTATTGTCGCTAGTGTGAACTAGTCCTTACTATCAAGTATGTACATCTGTCTAAAGTGCACTTAAAACTAAAATGGCCAAGATATACATCCAAGTTGGACTTTAACGACTTCGTAATGTCATAAACTTCATACTAAACAAAACTTTTCAATTTTATCTTTCATTTTAAAGGTAATTTTCACAAAAGAGGTTTTCTGTAACTGTCAGCATTCACCATAGACATTTCTGCTTTTTTGATATATGGAAACCAGGCACAGGCATCACCTTAGTCATTCTGTCATTCAACATAGTTTTAATATCAAGCTATTAAAACCACTATCGTTAAAGGATACTTCCGTAAACTTGAACCGAATACGGCAGCCTGCCAGCCAGTAGCAACTGTAGCAAACATGTAGCAAGTAGCAAGTCATCTAACACACTTCTTTTGTCGCGCATTCATTACGGATATTGTCCTACGTGTTTAATCAGGCTTGATTCAAAGCCTGACTGACACAAAGGAGGCTTTACACATTTAATTATGTAAATATTACCGATAATACGTTGATTAATGTGCTTGTATTAGGACATAATATATTATGAAGAAGGATCTAAGGACAAATTTCATGATGCAGCTTTGTGGGAGGTGTAATTCGAAATTAGAAAATGTTCCTCAGAAGTTTTCATTCCAAGTTCTTCTCTCATTTAACACTGATTTTATGATTCAAAATTCAAAATGTCCGTTATAAACGAATAGATTATTCCACTGCCTCATTCCTACAGGACATTAACACTCAATTCTCGATTCCTGCAATTAGAAACACCTTATCTCCAAGCTAAGTGCATCTCAAATAGTTGCATTACTTAAGGATGGTTAGTAAGCTATCCACCGCTGCCCTACGTGACACGCCACCAGATCGAATGGAAAACTAGAGTTTTCAATCGGGACTCAGGCGCCGGTGAGATGAACCGCATTCCTCAGCGAGTCTTTGTCATGTTAACCAAACAGAAGTCTCATTATTCTGTTATTTTAACTAGCCGTGGAGCGTCGCCCTATACGTACTGGCCGCCGGTATACATCACTACAAAACCCCTCGGAGTTTTTTTAAATGCATTTCTTAAACATGCACAGGGCATTCTCAAACAGCCGGGCTCATATTGAATGTTATATGGAAGTATTGGCTTCCATGTATTTGTATGTCAACTCTTTATGAGCCATTACGTTACGAATGTGACATGTCAGAAGCGATTTGAATAAAATTATGTCTACAGTAGAAATATTTACAACATCGAGATATCGTAGGGCATAAATATTGTGAGTTTTGTGTGGTATTCTTGAAACAGACACACACAGGTCGACACGACGGCGACCCCTCGCGCTATTGTGTCGGATCGACTAGTTTTTTATGTGCAAGCGCATCGGCATCGCCCACTCGAGTTTTTGGAATTCCAATAGCGGTCTCCCCGCAGCCGCCCGGCCGGGCCGGTTCATTCATAACCCGCCGTGATGCCGATACCCTCTTTCACTAGCTTTTCAAACGATCACATGTGTCCGTCAAACCGGAAACGTAAACGAAAACAAACCTCTAATTGTTTTAGTTTACATGTTTGATTTATTGTAGGCCAAGAAAAACAAACCACCAACGTCGCTGACTCGCCCTGTCTTAATTCTGAAATGGACTATATTACTTATATTGTTTTAAGGTAAACAATAGATATGTGATTCATGAAGACATGACTTATTTAGAGGCTTTTATTTATGTAAAACAATAGATGCTCATAATTATAAAAAAGGATTTTATGGGACACTCATGCTTGGTTTTGCTAATGTCAAAATACTTTAGTTGGTTATGGAAAATAGAGGCAGATAAATCTCTATTCGTAGCCGTGAACATTAAGATGTCGTCAACATACATTTTCTCGCTTTGACAGCATAATAACTGTATTTTTAATGCTCCTAAAGATGCGGAATAGCATGTTCTTCCGACGGTTTTTGTAATCCATAACAAACTTTATAGAGCAGTAATGCATAAAAAGTTAAGGCAGTAAAGCTAAGTCTGTGGGCTATTGTGGGCGTTTATCGCAGGGTTTTATGTAGGTCACAGATTATAAAGCCGTTTACAACTATTAGGAAACTCTATGCTTGTTCATGAAGAAACTTACGTTAATTTTATAATAATATGTGTAACATTTGCATAGTCAATGTTTTCTACGCATAAAGCTTGACTCCCTAATATGACTCAAATAGATCGATCATGCTATTTGAGTCCAAGTAAATATAAATTAAAAATAATTGTTCACGAGAGCAAAAAATACATCTGAACTGAATGTAATGTAATGATACTAATGATATCCGTTTCAGTTAAAGGTTTCAACTACCCACCAAAAAAATATGCCTACTTATCTTCGAAAAAAGAACAATAAAATAAGTGCTTGCGCAAAAAAGGTCTCAACCAAATAAGCACTAGGCATAAAGTTTATAAATCATGCATGTAACGTCGAATCGGTTTTTTCAAGAGTTTGTATTCTCGATATAATACCAATGTTTTAAATGTCAACGCATGATCAAAGCGTTTAATGCTGGCTGGGCACAAATGCGGCCATTATTATGCTAGTCAAGTAATGACCATAAATATTTCTGTACCCACTTCTGTTCACAACAAAAGTGTCTTTGACCGCAGAAATAATACAGCGCTCACTTATGTTATGTGTTTTAATTACCCATATTCTTTTTTCCATCTCATTGGTATGCCCTGAAGATACAGCTGCGATAATATACTGTTGTTCATCCACATTCAAAAGAAGGCAGAGTCCTGCCTGGATTCTGCGGGCCTATGAGCACATTGCAGTGAGATTACATTTTACAAGGCCTTCGCTAGAACTCCCTGACCAGATTAAGAATTCCAGAAAGTTTTGACAGCTTATCCTGATCCGAAATCGCGGTTTCGGTAGAATGACTTGCAACTCCCGTCCACTAGACCAAACAGCCTGTTTAATGATTTCTCAAAAGACCTACACCAAAGTTCGCATCAACAATCAACAGTGTGCAGTGGCGTCAAGGTGCAGCAGGGGTGATCGTCCAAGCACTCTCACGGCATAATAATTACGGGGCGCGTGAAGCACTCGTCGCAGTTTATAGGCCGGCTCGGCCGCGCAGCCTGCCCTCCTCCGCCCCCCCTTGAACCCCGCCCGCCGGACCGCATTCCGCTCCCATGCGACTGCGTCCTGCATCCTCCTGACTCCAGGACCTCTCCAAAATGTCATGTTTTTATTAATTTTAATTTCGCTGATAGTAACTCAGCTCGCGATTCTTGATCTTCGGAACACATTTAGTGGGGTTGCGTTGTCGGATTTTCTAGTTAATTTGGATAGTATCCGCTTTCGTAAGGATGATTTTTGGCAAGATGTTCGTCCGTGAACCCGTTACTTTTGAATAAAAATTCAACATTCTTGCAGTAAATATCTAAAGCTGAATGAATATTGCATTAACCGTTTCAGAGAATGTATTTTATTTTACTAAAATGTTATCTCTTAAGGCTTTCGATTTGAAAAAACCTGTCTTGCTTTCTCTAAATTGAAACATAGGTAGATACTATCTGTAATTTAATTAGACAGACAATTGAAAATCGTCACATAGGACGACTTTTTCAACGAAGCTCGGAGGTGTCTATTATCAACACCTATTACAAAATCGGGTGTCCATCACAATGTAAAGTCATCCCGCTCGTTTCACACGCTTATTGCCTATTCCATTAACTAAATCAGACGATGACGAATCGACCACTAAATCGAGATTATAATCATTATACGATCTCGCGGGCTCACATTCTTAACGAAGAATCCGTGAAGCGTCGGAATGCACGGAATCGATTGTAACTCGTTTTGTTTTCGCCACGTCATAACTCGATGTTCGATCTCGACCTGCACGAACCCGTTCGTGCTCGAATATTGAATCGATATAGTTTTCCAATTTGGTTTAACGGGAGACAATGTAACGCTGTTGATATAACACAATGCAATGTGCACTGGCTTTTCACGCTATTTTCGAATTGGCGTGCGATTGTGCGAATCAAATTAACGTCAACGTTTACTCTATTCGTTGGCTAATACTGGCTCAGTAAGCCTGTTTCAATCTCGTATTAGGGGAATAAAAAATGGGAGCAAAGCTTATTTTTTGGTGCTTGTTGTTTCAACATTACCCTATTCGCCATGTTTGTTTTATTTCACGCCTTTACAAACGACACCGTTTATCCAAGCAAACAAACCAAGCTTTCATCAAAATTAAAAGCCAATTTCATTTTTATTTGCGGTACTTATGTGTGTGTATCGTAGCAGCAAATATTTGTATATTCAGACTCGTACAAACCGCTCGAGGAAAAAATTGGGTACGTTTGGCGCAAAATTTAATCTAAATAAATTACAGCATGCAAGTGATGCAAGTGCTACATACATTACATTTAAAGCAAAATTAAACAATTTGACAAAATAAGAGACCCTGATGATGTAGCAAAAAAGAGGGCCAACAAGCAAAATTACTGCAAAACAGAAATACCAGTTTGCAATCTTCTCAATAAACCTAATTATTTTATATTATGCATAGTATTTATTCAAAGGAAACTGAAACTTATACCAAGACATAAAACGGAGGATAAATACTGATATCAACATGGCTGAATGTAATTGATACTTGTGCATTGCACATAAATGGGCATTGAGTGACGTTCAGCGTCCGTCCATGTGGTGTCGATGGTCATTGGTCAATGTGGCGCGAAAGATGTTCTGCTTGCTTGGACGTTTCGTTTTTTTTATTTTTATTTATGCTATTGAAATATTTTTTAATACAGTTTAGCATATTGTGGCAAAATAATCGAGATCCTTCTACAAACTCTATCTAATTGTAGTTATTGACACATCGCAATCGCAACAGCTACCATTTTATGAGAGTTCATCATTATTATCATTATCTAGTAAAAAGACAAACTTCATCAGAAGCAAAGTAATTCCAAATTCAATTCACGAGGTCTTCATATCTAAAATACTTGGTGAATTTATGAATATTTTACGAACAGGTACTGAGTAGGTAAGTGATTTTTATTACTAAGAATTGTTATTATTACTAATTAATATTAAGAATTTTATTATTTTTAGAAGGCGGAATTACTGGTAGGTATGTATTTGAATTGCTGGAATCAACCTTTGCAAAGAAGTTGATAAACATTACAACAATCTATGAAGATTAAAGTTAATATGATCTTGAAATAATTAAATTATTATTTTAGGTACTTTTTTTTTCAAAAATTAACAATGTAAGTACAGTTTTAACTTCACTTAGATTTTATTAGAGGTAAGTATAGATTATTTTATGTAATAAAATAATGTATTTTATGCTAGTTTGCGAGCTTGGTTACTACTGCCATACAAATACTAAACTAAGTTTTTATTAACACACCAACACAATTTCACTACTGCCGCCGGATAAAACTTAACCATTTAACTGCTATTTTAAACAAACACTCATACAATTGAGAAATACCGACAAAGAGTATTTTATGTAATTTACGTTTATCGTGAAATGCCTGTCAAATCTCTACATTTTATTCGGCAAATCGGTTTGTGCGTACGTTATCTGTGGTTGCTGGTGGCTACGGAATAAAATGCAACCTATAAGGTCACGGTAATGTGTAAAATTAATAGGTAGGTTATTAAGAACTGTGTAGGTATAAATAATTGTAGTAAATAAGTTTATCATACATAATAACTTCCTAGTGCAAGCAACTGACCACGCGGCAAATCATCAATGCAGTAAAAGAATTTTCGGACTGTGAGA